>CM046726.1:49181452-55093452 GCA_025584915.1 Monochamus saltuarius
ACGTCCGTGTTCATGTCAGGAAAGTGTTCGCGGATTATATTCAAGATGAATGATCCGGCTCAGAGCTGCACAACTTCAATTTTTAGGAATACTGGACGAGACTTTAAACTGCAGTTTCTCGAAGGTACACTGAGGAAAATCTTTCAGTTCATGTTCACGTAAAATTGTCCAATAGAATTTGTAGTATCTTTTTAAACAACTGAAAAATTTTAAAACACTCCACCGCAGAGTTTTAAAGTGGAGTTTAAAACCGTTATTTTTTGCATATCTCACAAGAAATATAAACCTTTTTTATATATTTTTAGGTATTAACAATATTGTGTGAAATGAATTACTCTGCGGACTAAAGCTCCGACCAGGGTTGAATTATACCCACAATATCTACTCATATATTCTTCATTATTAGCTTTTGTAACAATTTTTACTGTATTTTAAGCTAATATACATCACTGTAGGAGATTTGATTTATATTAGCACCTTTGCCCAGCCTGTATTTCATTTAATATTGAAGCAACAGCAAATGATGTTATAAAAATGTTTTTTTTATTTTGTATATCAGCTCTGAATAAACTTTACTTGCTATTTGTACCACTGTCTGTGAGCATTAATAATCGTGTATTGCAATACGGGATGGGAAATATTTCGTTACAGTCGAGATATAAAAAAAATCTCGAGACATTAATGAAAATTCCCATCGAGGCTATTTTATTTCCAATTACGAATTTTTGAATAAAATTTAAATATTACTATTCCATTTGTGTCGGTCAGTGGTCGCGCGGTTTAAGGCGTCGATGTGGTCAGACCGCTGTGGGATCGAACCCTGCGGCCGTTAGACTGTATATCTGCTATATTCGTGGAGAGGATTGGCACCCTCTCTGCGGGTATGGTAGGGTAGAAGAATGTTAGCTTGGGTCAATGTGAGAGATTGATACCGGTCGACGTTTGAAACCCCCCTAATTAATGAGGCTTTTCAGGTTTCCATATTTCCTTCACTGAATGATGGATAAGACCCACCAACGTAGCTCTTCCTGGGCACAAATGCGGCGTGGTTAACTTCTGGTCTAATCCTAGTAATTATATTGAGGGGTAGAGATACCATTATTACTTGTCACTCTTTAAAGGGCTGTAAAGCCTTTTAGAAGTATTTTAGAACAAACAGGTGCTCAAAAAAACTTATTGTCTTACTTTTATAAATACCTACTATGAGGCCCCAAATTTGACATATTTTTTCATATCCAGCATAATAGATCTACATACATGCGTTTCTCAGACAGTTCTATATTCCATTACTACTTTTACGGGCCATGACAAAATTTACGTGTAAATTCTGGGATACTCCTTGCGTTGAATCGCCTATTCCGCAAATTTGAGGTGATCACATTTCGCCATATCGGCCGTCCCAGGTCGTCCCCTAATACGTCAAGGGACAGTCCATAAAGCGCTGCCGTTAAAACTCTGTTGTCCTTAGCCCTCGAGGGGCACCAAGTCGACCCTTTTTACTTGTTAAAATATCTTTGCGGCTCCTTTCATAAAACATGAGCGAGCAGTAGCGGCTGCTTAATTCTAGGTAAAGCCGGGAACAGATCGATAAGGAGGAGATACGAAGCCGTAAAGTTTGCATAAGTTGGATGTCTACGGTCGGTAAACACTTCTGGAGAGGGTCTTACTTATAATCAGATTCTAGGGGTGGGTGTCTGTCTACAGGCACCATACAAAAGTGACATAAGAGCATAATGAAGATTTTACTACTAAATGTTGATTTCTTATGGTTACGGCGTAAAGCCACCTTCAGAGAATGACGTAGTGTTGACAACAGCACAAGGTCACGTGATTTGCAGCCAATGAAATTAATCATAATCTCCTCTTTAGGTCAGGTGAAGTTCAAAATGTCCATCTCCAACCATCCAGCAAACCAACAGTTATACATAATATAACCAACAAAAACAAAACTGGCTCTATGAAATCTCCGCTTTATAGATATTAAACTGATGGTGGAAATGCTGCCAGCAACACTACATCATTCTCAGAAGATAGCTTAAAGCCTCCTTCAGAGAACAACGTACTGCTCCTGGCAATATCCCCACCACCAGTTTAATTTCTATGACATAAAGGCTTTATAAAGTCGGCTTTATTTTTATAGGTTATGCTATGTACAACTGTTACTCCGCTCGATAGTTGATGTTGGAAATTTTGAACTTTACTCGACAGCGAAAAGAGAGGAATACGATTAATTTCATTAGCTGAAAATCACCATGACTTTCCTGTATTATATTAAAATTATCAAAATCTTAAATACATATTTGCTTCCTTCGATCTTATCGTTGTAAACATTATAGTACAAAAAATTGAGGTGTAAGTTCTTCATAAGATTGTGGGACTAATTCATATAACATTTTTTATTTTTGCTGATATGAACTAGTTCCACAATTTTTTCGTACTTTCATGTCAATTTTTTTGTAGTGTAGATCGATACAAAATCTTATTATTCTTAACAAATAAATAACTATTATAGGTTAGTTCTGTTTTTACTAAAAACTTTTGCAGGCATATCAAAGACAGCGCTGTATTAAATCTTAAATAACTAATATGACAGTTACACTTGTAAGGGGGTGTTTTGTTAATATGGCAGTGTGAACGGAAAGAAAGCCTCAAGTATACTAATATTTTATTAAAAGATTAACTTATTGTTGTAATGAGATTATGTTTGTTTAAAGAATTCATTAGTTGTATTTAGACCATATGAATTACTCGTGTCAACAATTGTTATCTCAAAATAAAGTCATGTTTTCTTTGTTTTAAGTGACTTGAAACTATTACTGCAAACATTTGAAACAATATTAAATAATTTTGAATAAAGTAAATAATAACACTGCATTAAAAAAAATGAAACTGAAATACGTAATTAGTATTTCAGTGTTCTTGCTATATTTTAGTCCTTTCTAGAGTAGTTACTCCCTGTACGCCTTATTAATATTTTAATAATTTATATAATTATATATATATATATATATATATATATATATATATATATATATATAATTTAAGGAAAGAAAGACTTATAGCAAACTGTCAAAGTCATGCATTAGGGGCACACCAGACATATACCGCTTTTAAACTTGTTAGCTCTCCTCAGTATGTCATAGGAGACGAGACAACCGACAGAAGGAAACCTTCGTCTATGCAATAAACGAAATTGTCTGCAATATCTTCGCGTATTGATGTCAGTGCATTATTGTTAGACCCTATCCACATATCTTAGTCTTAACGTACTTTCATGGCGGATTTTTCGATCCATATATTTGTCTAAAAACGTACGTGGGGTTCTCTAGTTTGTTTAATGGAATATGGTTTGTAAGAAAGGCGTCTATAAGTTCAAACAAAAATGCAGAGACTTTAGCGCTGGACGAGACATGGCTCTTCAGATGTCTTGTTACTTTAATTTTGTCATAAGAATTTATAATGCGTTTACATACAGTACAACACAGGTTATTTTTCCTTTAATACGTATGTCGGAATCACTTCCAAACCACATTTGAAATAATTCCCGTCTATTTCTTCTCTCCTTTGGCATGTTACCTCACTTCATTCTCTTTTTCCCTCAAATAATAGTTGTTAGTGTAAATCATAATCATAATAGTAACACTATTTATAAATAGTTATCTAAATGCACATGGACAATATAACTTACAGCATACGTAACAAAGGAACGTATCGACGTGGCACCGACTATTACAGCGGTCCGTAAATAACTAATTCGAGTAAGCTGCGAAGGCCAACGATCCGCGCGCTTGATCCTGTTAGATTCCGCGCTGGCACTAACTCTAGTAATAAAGTATTACTACATACTATTTAACAAGTGATTGCTTGTCGTGTGGGAGGTTGCAGTGCACGACGATTTAATAAAGACGGAGTTTTAATAAAAGAAATACCGTCTCCACGGGAGTCTTCTTGGTTTTATTATATGCTGTATTATATAGCAGTAATTAAATGAGTTCGGTATTGAAATACGAGACGTTGACTTGAGCGAAAGATAAATTTATAGCAGGCGATATTAAACGCTAAACATCGTTAATATAATTAGTTTTTAAGTAATAATGGCCAAGATTTTGAAAATCCTGGCAAACTTCCAGTTACCACACGAAAATATGGCAGGTTACAACTAATAATTTATATTTAGCAATAAGATTGTCATATACGAATTATTATTATTATTTATTGACAATAAGAGTATAGGTAAAAACTTATAAAACTAAAAAGGCATAAATAACACAAAAGAAATCTAAATATAGATATACAATATGAAAACAAAATATACTATAGATAAAAACTACGCAGATTGAAAAATATATATAGATATAAATATTAAAGATAAACACAGAACACTTATCGAGAATTTATGGAAGGAGCATTTACCACACTGTCTGGTAGAGAATTCCAGCCATAAAATACACGGTTTCACAAAAACCATTGCCTACATCTGGTAGTATAATTCTGGTGCCCAAGTTTGTAATTATGATCACGAAGTCGAACACAAGCAGATAGTGTATACATATGCGAGAGATCTGTAGAATATGTGCCATGAAGAATGCGATACGTTCTGGTATTAGTTTGAAGATGTTTAATCTTTCTTCATAAGAAGAACGAGAGGCGCCATAAGGAAGTCTGGTGACGGCACGTTGCAGCAACTCAATTTGAGATTGATCTCGTATCGAATCTGGATACCACACAGCTGAACTATATTCTATGATGGGTCGTATATTGGTTTTATATAAAGAACTAGCAATTGCAATTGGTGGGATAGAAAAAATCTTCTTAAAAAGAAATAAAGAAGGTTTCCCCTTGTTGCAAACGGCATTTATGTAAGATGCCCATTAGAAATCACTACACTAAGATCATTTTTTGTATCCATTTTTAACAAAGATGTGTTGTTAGATTGATAATATAATCTTGGATTATGTTTACCAATATGCAAAACTACACATTTGTTGGTGTTTAGAGGTATTAACCATTTGCTACACCAGTTCTCTATAGCAATTAAACTCTGTTGTAATAGCTGGTAATCATTAATAGGATTCCCGTAAATTTCAGCATACTGAGAACATTTGAAGGGCAGTATTTTTATAAATAGGTAAAAGCAATGGACCAAGGACTGAGCCCTGAGGGACTCCCAGCAGTTGAATTTTTCAAAACAGAAAGCTTTTCTTTAACGGCTTGCGCAGATATATTGACAGTGCTTAGAGAAGTATTGTTAGCAGTAGCATTAACACTAGGAATGGGAATGATGGGTGTAGTTAAGAGAAAAGTAATTGGCAAAGATATCAACAGTTTCACGATTATTATTGGAAAGTGCATTGTTGTTATTTTTTATAGACGGAATTATTACTGTCGATGATAGATTCTTATGTATATATTTATGAAGGTTCATTTATTAGCAGAAGAAATAAAACGACTCTCGTAATCTTTTATTTATTTTTTCTTTTAGATAATTTGAAAATCGGCTGTGGGCTAAGTAGTCGGCTTGTACACCTGAACGACGAAATCTACGCCACAGTGTTCTCTTGTGTTTATTAGAGCGAATACATGGACCAGTTATCCAAGGACTATTTAAATCTTGTCTAATAGGTTTGTGCCTACTGAAGTTAGAAATATAGAGGCTTTGACGGTGTTAATGAAAATATCCCATTGTTGGTGGACATTTAAGTTATGAAAAGTAGTATCCCAAATTCTGATTATTTTGTCATTTTTATTCTAAAAACATAAAACATACCTGATGTAAACAATGTAACTTATCCTTTTTATATAAAATAGCGTCTTCATGTTTCACCCTCAACCACATTAATCCTTATTTTTTTAATCAGCAGTTGACCGGGTGGTTTTTAATCCAGAATTCTACGTTTTCTTTTTCGTTTCATGAACATGGCGTAATTACTGTTAGGGAGGATAATCCATTAAGGGCCGGGAAAATAATAGTTCTCAAATTAATTACTCACAGGCCTTAAGTGGAAAGACTGTTTACGCAAACGGATAGTTTTACCGAAAAACTTTTAACTGGTCTAGCCAAAGTAAAATATTACACTTGAATTAAAATGCATTAGGCCCTCTGTCCAAGTACTATTATCCTAAAAGCAAAAGAAAGAAATATTAGGAAAATGTAGAAAAGTTTTTTTTAATTTCCCAATAAATACGTACGTACAGTGGCTGCAACATATAAGTTTCTATCGTACACTGATAAAACTATAGTAAATTTACATGTTATTCACATTATGCAGAAACGACTAACGTTATCAATTATATTTACTACAATTTAAGCTACAAAATTAAGTAATGTGAAGCTCATACAAATCTCCAAATTATGAATTATGTAGTTCTGATACTTATTGGTCTTTAAAATTTATTAAACGGTTGATTTATCCAAATTCAATTCCCGGCTAGACTGTCGTATAGAATTTCGTGGATTTTGTTAGAAATACTGTAACAGTCTAGCTGTATTAACATTGTTCCTTACCCCTCGGTTAATTATTTGATTGCAGGTGAGATATAAGTGGTCTGCTTATTTCCTGCTCGGCCTAAGCGGCTCGATTTACAGGAAGCGACCTACATTGCAGCAGGTGCTTAACGCAGACCTCTCGCCATGGGCGACGAGCCATTAAATCTGTAAATGATACTGCAGGAAACAACCAAGAGCTCTTGTCGGACACACCACCAGACATAGACCAATTTCCGGCTTGTTAGCCCTCATCAGTATGCCATAGGTGAGATGACCGACATTGAACTGGCTGTTCCTTCTTATGTATGTTCACATATAAATTAAGTGCAGGTGAGATGTAAGTGGTCTGCTTACTTCCTGCTTGGCCTAAGCGGCTCGACTTACAGGAAGCGACCTACATTGCAGCAGGTACTTAATGGCTCGTGGCTGGATATGTTACAACGTTTCTACTCAAAATCCACCTGGACCGCGGAACTAAATCAAAAACTTCTTCCAAAAAAGTTATTTTACAATAAACAAATTTAAATGCTTTATGCTGTTGTTGTTGGTAATATAATGACGACTTGATTGATTGGAATTGTGGTAAAATTGATTTATATTTAGTTCAAAATATTTTTACAATATAGTAAATAATTTACAAAAGCTAATAATAAAGGATATATGGGTAGATACTGTGGGTGTAATTCAACGATGATCGGGGCTTTGTCCACAGAGTAGTTAGTGTCTCACAATATTGTTAATATCTAATAAAAATGTTTTTATACTATAATCAAACAGTTGATTTTCTAACATTTATCAATGAATGACACTTTGATAATACGTTTAAAATAGGTACAATTTACTGTAATAATATTGCCACTATGCCACTCTCTCAAATCAGTTTTTAAACTTTTGAAAGTTGTAACTAGAAATTTAATTAGATATCTATTGACGAGTGAAACAACTAAGACCTAATGTTAAATATTGAGAGAATATTTCTTAAAAAATATGTTAGCAATTCGAAATCGCCAGTTTATTAAGCAATATATTATTTGATACATTTTCATTCTTATTTTTATTACCGTAGCAAAATCTAATTTATAATTCTATAACTGCATAATTTTTATGTTTCAACAGTCTGGCCACCCTCTTTAAAAGTCACAAACCGTCACTGAAAATTTGCTCTTTAAATATGAAACAACTTGTTCTTCAGCAACGACCGTAATAAACATCCTTTGTCGTAACCCACTTTGATATTTTTTTAATTATTTCGCGTCTGCAAATAGAGTTATAAGAGAGCAATTCCGGCTGTCCTGGAAATAGTAACTAAATTTAATTCAATTCATTTCTTTAATTCAAATTTAGTACTGCTGTGTTTCGCCAAATAATCCCCTGCTCATCTCTTCCCTAATGGCGGCCGTAAAAAATGAAAAGCAATCCGCTACGGGCCTTTATGACGCACGAGAAATGAAAAAATACGTCGGGGAAGATTTGTAGCGATCCTACTTTCATTCCTTTTAACAGCGATAAGATCAAATAAGATGTAAAGCAGATACTATAACAACCATTCAGGAGTGAGATTTCGCACACTTTCGAATATTTCTGCGTTGAATTTCTCCATCGTATAGTTCGTTCATTTCGTCTGAGGACACATATTTTAAATTATTTTTTCTACAAACATGTTAAAAATGCAATTTTCAACACTCCCTTGTAGCATTAAAAATATTTCTTTAAGGCACCAGTGCCTTAAAATGATTATTTTAAGGCACTAGTACCTTAAAGTAAATGTCAATATGTCACAATAAATTTGCAATACATTTAATTTGTATTTTCTTTATTGACATGAATACTTATATTATAATTCACACAATTTGAAAAATTAAATCCTTCCACAATTCTACCACTATCAACTGAAACGACAGCATTCCTAGTTGACGTTTGAGCAGAATCCGCTGATATTGATGGCACTGAAAGCAGTTTTCGGGCAATCAAATTTTTACTTACATGCCGCTTAATTGTAGTTAAGTTTGCTCCACTATCCTCTAGTAAGCTTGCCGACGAACGCCGAAAACAATGTCCACTATAAAGGTTAGAATTTGGAAGGAAGGAAGTTGCAATAGCAGCAGAAAATTTTCCAAACGTATTTATTCCCACAGGGTTTTTCGTACACTTCCCTTTCACATACTTTAGGAAAACCCTCCGATGTCCCAAATTTGCTGGACGAAGAGCCATGTATCTCCGGTAAAAATCCAAATAAAATTCTTCAACTATAGTGAAACTTCGTGAAACCTTGGTTTTGGTATCTGATATCTTAAGCAATATTGAACTGGAAGTGGCCACAATTTCCAAGTTGTCGAGAGTTAACTGACAAAGCTCCTCTCTAGGGCAGGCACCAAATATTCTCAAAATAGTATCTACTTTCATCATAAGATACTCGTCATCCGGTGCGCACTTCAAAAACTGTTTGAATTGGTATCTGGTCAAGATCTTTGATTTTTTGGGTTGATAACTTTCGCCTTGACGCTTCAGAAACGCAATGAGCTTAAAATGCTTGCTGATATCTACGTCGCTGTTTATTCGTAATGTAGTTTTAATTATAGAATAAGTAGACCATAGAGATGAAGATTTTCAAACCTTCGATTTCTCCCCAAAATAGGCCAAAAATACATTTTCAGTATATTTTCCAGAAACGCCTTTTTCTTCACACCACTTCACAAACTTATTGTATGCAATGTCATATTAAATCCGGGATTTTTTTGGTGATAAGTTCAAAATAGCTCGATTGACCACTTTATAGCTTTTTCTTAAATGGATTGTTTCTTTCCATATTTTCTTTATACTTTTGAACGGCAAAAAGACACAACGTTTAAAATTGACAAACCCAAAGCTTTCAAACTTTTCGTAAATGATGAATACAACAATGGTTGCCACCATGGTTACTATACCGGGTGGTCCACTTTCGAATGCGGAAACTTTAGAGGCAGACAGAGAACCACAAAATAATATCAGTTCGTATTATATCGGTATGTCAAACGAAAAAAAGTAAGGAGCCTTCTTCTGTTGTAAATTGAACAAGGATTCTAGAAATAATTTTTGTTTCTAAAAAAACATTGGCGTACCTACCTTTTTTATTAAAATTTTCCGAAGATTTGTCCGTACGCACGCCACTGGTGGAAGACAAATAATATATTTTACGTAAAAATATGTATCTAGATTACCTATTCAAAGGTTCTAAATTTCATTTAAATATCTAAAATAGTTTTAAAAATATATTAATTAATTTGGAACTTTTGATATAAACTTTGACACCCTGTATTTTTGTAACGAAGCATATTTCGAATATAGTTTATAATACAAACTGATATTATTTTGTGGTTCTGTCTGCCTCTAAAGTTTTCTGTTCCATTTAAGCAGAGTCTATCACTAATAAACCATTTGTCAGCCTATGACTGTATTACAGAAGAATCTTCTAAAAAATTCTGTAAAAAATTATTTTTAATAATCAAACTGGTATCATCGGCCAATAGTACACTTAGCACGTTGTTTTTCAAAGAATTCATGAAATCGCTTGAAAAGTGGACCTAATATAGATGCCTGAGGTACACCATGTTTTACACTTTTCATATTAAACTTCACATTGTTATAAGTTACAAATTGTTTTCTATTTCCTGGATTTCCGTATTTGTAAACACATATTGTTTATTTCGCTAATGTAACATAACATAACATTCAACTAATAGCGTAGTTATTTGAAGTTTGAATAGAAAATAATGATTTGATAAAAATATGATTAAGCGGAATCTATTACAAATAGAAACAGGGTAAAATTTTAAGACAAAAAGTTGTAGTATGATCCCTTGCAAAATTATGAGTTCAAGAGATAAACACACATTTTACACACATATTTATAATGTTAATTTATATTTTATTTTAATCCATTCATCTCCACAAATAAAACATTCGTATTATGGTCGTAATCGCCGCTTTCAATTCAAAGACTCTGAAGGTGCTTGAAAAAGATCAACGTGCTGACAATGAAGTGGAAAATTTACTATTCTGTAAAAACATTTAAAAACACATCGATTTCTTTTAGTGTAAAATTCATTGTGATGATGTTCACAATTAGCACACTTCCAATTTCAATCTGACAGCTTTTTTAAAGGAATAGAAGAGATATAGTGTGTAAAAGAATTTTAAATTTTTATGCCGATATGTTGCAGCGTACAGCAGTACTTTCTTCCTTGCAACGTCTAATAAAGTCGTGTATGTATGTTTTACAACGGCTTTAAAACAGTACTTTGCTACATTGTACGTGTCACATCAATATCTGCTAGTCCAGGTATTTTTGTGAATGAGCTACATATATGCCTGATCTAATGGCGTATATTAAACACTAATGTAAAGCCATAAATTTTACGAAAAATAAAGGGATGTATGGTTTTATTAAGTAAAGAACCGAAAACAAAACATCATACGAAATATTGGTGGTATAATGGTTGTACATAGGATTTTGTTATGATGTAGTTTTCATAAATTGGTATGTGTACATTAATATGTAGCACTGAACATAATAATATTAATAGGTACTAATAATAACGTCTTTTATTTGTTCCATTAAATATAAGTACATGAAACTGTTACAAAGGAAAGCAAAGTGGAAAAAAATCTCGAGGCTAAATTCAGATTGCAGCTAGTGAGCTACACTTTGATCTACCATTTAACTCCATAAAATCTCCAACACAATTTTAAAACTACTAGTAAAAGAAATGGCAATAGATGCAACATATGACTGAACAAAATACTAATTTAACATGCAACTAGATATTATTATTCTGCGTCTCTTGGAGGATCGCTCTATATCGAACCGTTGAGTGAGAAATTAGAAAGAGGCGCAACCTTAATGGCGAAATGCGTATTCGATCTACAAGTTGAACACCCTGTATCTCGAAAACAAAGGCCCTAATAGAAAATATCTATAGGGCAAAATGTTTTTAAAGTCGGACAAGAAATAAATGCTTTCATGTTTGACGTTTCGTTATATTACACCGTGTTTTACAGTAGGGGTTTATTGGGCCCGAGATTTGTCAATCAAGAACTGTTGTTAACGACAGTCAATTTTGAGTGTTCTGTGTGGTTCAATGGTTTAACAAGCAAAGAAAACCTCCGTGAACAATAAGTTGTCGATAAATTGACGAATCTTAGAACCAAAGAGCTGCTATTACCTAATACTATCTCAGGCCCAAAAGTGGATACGCATTTCGCCATAAGGGTGCGCCCCTATCTATAATTTCTCACTCAACGATCGATCCTTAAATTTACCAACTGTAAGTGACTTAAGGAATACAGGTATAGAATTATATGTTTTAGAGTACATGTAAGTAAAAGATCTTGTATCTAGTTTCGATATCATGAATACTATCATGTTTAATCTCTTTCTCAAACAAATATTCGGGATTCTGACGTATATTAATAGAGTGAAACAAGGTAGGTACCTGCAAGTTAAATATGTTCTCCATATTTATCCAGTTTAATTCACGCAATTTATGGGATACATGGCAGAACCTTCTCAAGCCGAAGACAAAACGTACACAGTAATTTTGAATTGTTTGAATCTTATGTTTATAACTTACGCATCTAAACAGGGACTATAGATCAATGAACCATAAGTAAACCTAGTTAAGGAGTTTCTATGTGGATACAGCATACGCATACGCATATATGCAGACTGAATACATTTAGATACGTGAGAACGCGATCTGAGTGATGTATCAATAATTAAGTCTAAACTTCTAGCCTCTTGAACAACTTTCAGATCAGTATCATTCATTTTTAGGACGGTGTCTACCCCAGAGCGCTGATTCCTGTTGAGTCCATGACTTTTGGTAGCTTCTAAAATTGATTCTAACAATCAGAACAAATACCAGCCGCCGCGGCATTAATACTAGTATCACGAGGATAAAATGAGTAATATAACTGTGTATCGTCGGCATACATAATTTTACAATGGGACATGTAACTATAAGGATGAGTATAAACAGAACAATAGTGGCCCAAATATCGAACCCTGTGGCACTCCCTTGTTCAAGGCGGCAGGACGAGACAATGCACAATCAATCGTCACCTGCTGAGAACGGTTAGGCAAATAACTATGCAACATATTTACAGCATCTGAACAGAACCCCATATATTTTTATAAAGTCGTTAACAGATTGTGATTTATTGAATCGAACGCTTTGCTGACACACATAACATTATGGAAATCGGTTATTAATACACGGAAAAGAATATATTGAAATTAAAAATACATGTATCTATGTATCTCGAAATTAGGGGACGATATTTCTATATCAAAAAAGATTGCTTTTACTGCTCTTCATATAAACATGGATCAAAAATTCTTCCTTAGGACGTTCTAGCCACTTAAAGCGGCCACTCTGATGACAATTTTTTCTAAATAACTCCGAAACTACTCGAGATACATTTATGAAATTTACTTATGTGGTCAGATCGTCACTGTAAAAAAAACATAACTTTTTGTGCTTTGACTTTTCTGTTTTTGACCGAGATATGCAATTGAAAAACTGACTGAATGAAAAATTTTAGAATATTTTAAAATTTTAAATAAAGGTACTATTGGTTCATATTGATAGAATGCTCAACTTCATAGCAGGTTGTTAAAATCAAAAATTCGTTTGACTTCATTTGCATTGACAGTTCAGTTATTGACTTCTTGCTAATTATTATTAGTCAAAAATGCAACATTTGATAAATGTAGCACATTCCTTATTCTGTTGACGCCAACCACAGTATTTGCGGCATATCTTCATTTAGTGTGGAATTAAAATCACATAACATCTCAAAGTATGAGCTTTGGAATCGGACATTCTTATAATTATTGAATATTTGGCTTCTGTATCATCGATCTTTAGGCGCTGATCTCTTCTCAAAGCTCCACAAACATCAGTTATTGAAATGACATAAAAAGTTGTCCAAAATTAGTTAATTCGATAGATTTATATTAATTTAAATTACCTTTTCTAGCGGAAATCTATTATCAGGTGATTCTTGTAAAAATCTCTCAATTTCTTTTTCGTTAGAAATCTGGAATTTTTTGGACGGTATCCAACTGATTTGCTTTTCAAATATGGTATTAATTTTGGAAATGTTCTCATATTTACATTTTCTTTGGCATTACGTGTACTTTTTGACATAGAATATAGTGACCATAACGTCGAAAGATTAATTTTATGTTCGAAAGATGTCAGTAATACCATTTTCGACACATTTTGAGTTTTGTCAGAACTACACCACCAATCCAAATTAGAAAATTAGGTATCCACATATATAAACATACCCCTATGTTTTACACATAATTCACACAACACGTATTTTCGTCTTTTGATAAACTGAATTATTTTTTATCTTTTTTTAATTCTACAGTAAATACAGTTAGTTAAAATCACTACACCCGCCACTGCTATCAGCAAGCATCCCGATAAACCCGAGCTTACAAAATTGTTGAAAAGTATATTTCTATTATCATTAACGACGTCATATCCTCACGATGATATACGGTTGAGAAAAAAGCTACACGTATCTTGCCGTTGTCTTCTTTACTTGATGAATTGCTTTAGATCCCAAATTAAGATAGATAAACTACTCCAATTGTTTGCCTTGGACTTGCGTCACATTTTTCTATTTTCGCTCCGGCTGAATCCACTGCGTCTTACGTTATTACGGCCGTAATTAAGGGGGGTATAAATAGGTTTTCCATACGTGGATTTTTCAATTGAGGGATCGTTAAGCGCACCAGAAACGACTGAAAATATGCGAGGAACAAATTCGTCAACTAATATACAGGGTGTGATGCTTGTAAGGAATATTAAATTGTAACTAGAATACTATTTTAGACTCATTTTAAGAGTAAAAGTAAACGATGCATGACTGCATTATTGAAACAGTGACTACCATAGCCTGCGGCAGCAGTTACTGTACACACTGAAAAAAAGAATAAGTAATCGCTTATATAATTATTGTATATCTATGTATTGCAATTTGTTATAACTTCTTTGTTGTGATTATGACTTCAAACATAATATTTTTAATAGTGTTTTGAAAAGTTGTACATTTAGTAACTAATTTCAGTTAGAACAGGTTTTTCCAGTTTTTTCTAACTAGGGCTGGAAAATTTTTCATAAAAGTTCATCATGTCTCTTGAACTATTCATTTATTGTAAACTTAAATCATATCTTATCATTATTATAAATTTTAACTGTAACTTTTTTACAACTGGTTGTGGAAAGCCCTGGGCATGTCTTTGATGATGTAGAGGCCGAGTTTGTATTTATATTGATCTCTCTTTGACCCAATATTTTTTAGGCTACTTGAAGTTTTTGTTGAACGGAATCCTCTCTCTATATATATATATTGAGACAATATAAAAAAATCAGCTTCAATACTTATGAGAATTTACATGTTTATTTTGAAAAACCATAAAATAGAATAGAAATTATTATTGTTATTAAAATTAAAATATACAAAAATTATACAAAATAATATAAAATTGACAATGCAGAGCATATAAACAGTTATTGTAGAGTAAATTAAATAAATTACCATTTTTGAAAGAAAAAATAGTTAAAATTCATTAAATATTGGGACATGATATCATATTTTGTATAGTACATAAACAAAAAGGACTTAAACCAAGATTAAAGTATATAGAAAGAAAAGAAAAGATCATTTAATAACATCATACACATATCAACATAAGTCAAGTGAAGATAATTAAAATATTAGTAATTTAAATAAATAAAATTTGTAAAATATTTAGAAATGTCAAATAAATATCATAGATAGGGACAAATGTCAAGTCTAAAGTTGGCTCCACAAAAGATATAACAATGTACATAAAAAGAGTAATATTGAAGGATATTTAATAATTAGACATAAGTAAAATTGTAAAAACATAAAAAATTTGTCATAGTTTTAAGTAAGTGCAGTGAAAACATAAAAAACAGTGCATCGAAAACTAAATAAGATCATATGTATGAACCATAATATGTGTGCAAATTTTACAACAAGGCATCAAGTTATCAAATTGGTAGAAAAATAGAGGAAAAACAAAATTTTGTTGATTAGAGACGAAAGAATGTAAGAACGGGCAGCGTCGGTTTTTGAAGAGAGGTTCCAGAAAATGTAGAAATTAGCAAGAAAAAGTTCAAATAATAGTTAAAAGTTATACTCACGTTACAAGAAAAGTGTCTAACAACAAAATCAACAGAGATCCAGGTCCAATTTAGAAATTTGGCAGTACCATATAGTGGGAAGAACCAGCCATCAATACCAGAAGCCCAATCACCAGTTCAGAGGGATTTCCAAAGGATTTCCAGTCGAAGTCTTATAAAAGAAAATCAACTACAGAAAGGTATTTTATGTGCACATAAATTCACAGAAATTTACGTAAATTTTATCAGAGAAAATAAACGCTAGCTAGCTATTAAATTCACAAAATAGACAGTCACAGACTCTAAAACTTATTAAAACAATAAGTTACTTACCTTAGTATAATTAATAATCTTTACTTTTCTATTTAATATATTAAAATTCGTTATTTAGTGGAACATCTGTCAAAAAGTTATGATTTGCAAATATAATACATTACCATCAATGAACATACACTAGCAGAATACCATAGAATCACGGATTTTAAGAATGTTGTATCCTATTAAGTTAAGAAATTTAAAATATTAAAGATAGGCAACTTTTAATACACAACTGCCTTTAAAATAAAATTTATATGTTACCTATTAATTAAATGTTCATAAAACGTTAAATATTCTTGAATAAGTAGTAAACAAATCTCTTATAAAATAAAAAATTGTCCATTTTAAATTGATATTTATTTGAAAGTAAGATACAGTGTGTTTAAAAAAAAAAAAAAAGATTTGACTTGACGAGCGAACCGACTACCAGAGTCTTTGTTCTCCAAGCAGCCAGGGTAATTGAATAAGCATTAAAAAAAATTTATAAGATACAGGTTTGTAGTCCAATAAATACAATTTTCTTTTATACACAAAATACACAAACACAAAACATTACAGAAACACAAATACAATTTCAACACAAATATTAATTGGCGCCCAACACAAAATTTCATAACACTACAATATATATTTCCGCCACGTTTGTTGCTTTCCATCTACCATGCCTTTAAGACTGCTGCATCAGGCAGTATCTTAGTAGACGTTCTTCAGAAACAGTGGCCAGTGTAATTTCCAGCAATCGGCAATTTCAAAAAAGCTGCAATTTTTTAGAGAAACCCCCTATATTATTTATAATAATGGTTTATATATTTCTGTATCTTAGGAAGAATCTTGAATGCTCTGTTGGTGACGGACGAAGAGAGGAATATTTTCGAAACATTTAGATAAGATTGTTCCTTCGATTTTCCCATTAGAAATGGTAAATTCTTTTCTCACGTTCGTCTTTGTGTTGGTATTCTCCCATGTTTTTTTTTATGTTCAAGCTGAAGAAATGTTAATTCATCAATACTATCTAAAAAGAGAAACAATTTCAGTATCTGGAGAGAAGTGTGAAAATTATATATTATCTTCAAGAAGGTAGCTATTATGTGCTTCGTTCAAAAGTTCTCAACTTCTGATTTTCTTAAATCACTAGACTTCCCTCCTTCCTTACGTTTAAGAAAATCAATATAACTTGAAAATTTCTTTATGCCAATATTCTTTTTCACTAACAATGTTATTCTTATCATTGAGTAGGTAAAGTCTCTACAGCGTAGAACTCTGATATACTCTGCATTTTTGTTCAAAATAGACTAGTAGAACAGCATCAGTGACAACACCACAGTTACTCCCTTTTGATGACTCCAGTTTTCAAATAAGCGATACGCTTTTTAATGTTTACCTTTGGATTTAGTCGGAAATAATGATTGTATCGCTATTTTTGATGATTCTTCAATATCGTCTTCCATATTATCGTCACAAGCAGAAAATTCTGACATTTTTCATAATTTACTGTTCATTTTTAAAATACCATCCTTGAATTGTTTAACGAATCGCGTATTTTGTTTGAACCACCAGCTATTTATCTTCTTCTTCCCGCGAGTTTTCACCACTTTCCGTTTCGCAATTGTATATTCTTGTTTGCCATTTGCACGATACACTACTCACAGATGCTCTTATTAATTAACTACATATTTCAGCTACATTCAATTCATATTTTGGTCTTGAGCCCTAATTTTTTCATACAAATTTTCTATTATTCGATATACCTCACTTATTAAATTAGGATGTTTACGCAATAAATTAATTGCAATCCCATTTAAATTAGAGGAAGGATATACCTGAAAATTTCACACGCGCACACCCATGGTAGGGCTGCAGATGAAACATTTAAAAATAACTTAAGAAAAAAGAAAAAACTGCTAGATCACTTTGAAAATAACTAGATTTGTTTACATAAAAAAGATATACATATATGTGCTTTATTTTGCCTAAACTAACGTAACAACCTAACTATACGGGGTGTCCCGAATATGAGTGCTGTAAATTTAAGGGCTTATATATCTGAAAAAATTCAATAAAAAACTCTAATGAAAAAAATGTGTAAAACGAATAGTTTATCTACAAATACATATCGTAAATAAAAATACAACTGCCTTAATATACAAAACAATGTTACGAAATTACAAACAAAGGTAGAATTAAGGTTAAGTAAAAACGCCTGCAATGTAATTTGTTCGTAATCTGATTTTTGGATCAGTATTGACGAAGTAAATAATTGAAGTTTCTGAGAAACTCGTTAAAACTGTAACGTACTATAACGTTGCAGTGTCAAACTGTTGCTGATAATCTAAAAGTAATATTATTCATAATATAGCTAGTACGTTTCATTTTTCTCTGGTTTTTCTTTGATTTTTGGAACAATTTATAGAATCTAGGCAAACATCTTTGGCTGGAGAGATTTGTACAGTAAACGCTTCTTGCAAGGAACAGAAGTCATTTTAAACACTTGTAACCATTATTCTGTGTTGCAAAATGAGCTATAAGAAATCCATTCACAGTAAGTATCTATGTTTAGGTGAACCCATTTTAATTATCATGTATAAATCCATAACAATTCTATGATAGTACATGAGCCACGTTTTTACATATTCAGGACTTTTTGGAATTATGTTACTGTTGGTCAGAGAAAAAAATTATTAAGTCAAATATGTTCCAAAAACCCTGCATATTACTAATCCGTTAATTTCCGGATGGATTTTGAATGGACACGTTGTTACTGCTACCTCACTGCAAATTTTAAGGACAACATAAAATAAAGGTGAAGGAATACTTTTGACTCTCCAAGACAGTATTTCATGCACTTGTGAATTTGTTTTTTCCGCATTGTAGTGCGCAAGAAATGCAATTTTAAAACATTGTTACGAGTTTTTATTAAAAATTATGTCATTTGGCATAAAATATGTAATTCTACTGTATTTACGTGGAATTTTTTGTAGTACAGTATGTATTTGAATTTTTTACAGTGTACAACGGATAAGTGTATTTTTGTTCGATACGTTTTCACTCGCATGTATTCTTGAACCATAAATTGTGTTTAAATTCACCCAAAAATGCTACTCTAAAATAATTTCATTCGTAAATGGGTTTGAATTTGCACAGTTATTTTTACTATGTAAGTTTTGAGTCTGAGTGTACATCAAGATAAACCAAGACCATAAATTTCTTGCGTTAAAAAAGTAAAATTAAATATGTCCGAGCTCCACTCGACCGTGCAAATTAATTTTTTCCATGTAAAAATGCCGTGAAAAAGCGTTATATACCCTCGCTTATTTATAAACATTTTATCGAGGCAGAAAAACGGTTTTAATTTGGCGCAACCGATCTAATTACCGTTGTAATTACGTAGAAAGCTCACAAGATTACTTCCGACAGTCCGGCTATTTTAAGGAAACATTATGCAATTAAAGTAATCTCGACCGGCCATCGCACACGCCCCCTTGCGATAACCCAAGACATAACAATAAATATTAACACGCCAAATAGAGCCGGCCGCTCAATTCTGTCATTGCCGGGCCTAAAATAGCCCCTAAGCAGTGGCGCCTAGTACCATGAGGCAGGTGAGGAAGTGCTTCAGTCGCAATTTGGCAAACATCCTCATACTACATACAGAGTGTTAACAAAAGAGTGTAAAATATTTCAGGAGGTAATAGTACGAACCAAAATAAGCAGAAAAGTCTTAATAAACATGGGTCCGCAAAATAACGGTTGCGGAGATATGGACCACTATTCGTTTTTCAAACATTTTATTTTATTAGGAATAAACCGACAAAGAAAGCTTTTAACAAACAAAAAACAAAGTTACAGAAGATGTTCAAAGTGCCCTCCGTCCATTTCCAAGCAGGCACGACATCTTCGTCTCAACGATATTCGAACTCTTTCCAAAACACCCTCCTTGGTTTGGGTTTCTTGACACTTTTGATTAATCCGTAGCTGCAGCTCTTCCAGGTTATTTATAGCAGTACGATACTCTAATGTCTTCAAATATCCCCAAACAAAGATCTCCTTAGCTGAAAAGGCACATTTTCCAGAAGCGCAGAAAGTTCTTTTTGTAGGAAATTTAAGTAACACACTGTTTAATGTATATTCATAAAAATAAGGCTCAATTAAATGCCAACCGATGATGTCGCACTATACATTTACTCCAAAATGGCGTTGGTTCTGGACTGGATTTACAATGTGGTGATTTTATTGGTTCTCATCAACATTTACTACAATTTGAGCTATAAAATTATGACTGTTTTCATGCTTAGGCAAATACTCCAAGTTGTGAATTTTGTAGTCATGATACCCATTGGTCTTTAAAATTCATTGAACGGTTGATTTATCCTAATTCAATTCCCAGCTAGCCTGCCGTATAAAATTTCGTGGATTTTTTTCGAAATACTGTAACAGTCTAGCTGTATTAACATTGTTTCTCACCCTTCAGTAAATTATTTGATTCTTCCGGAAAGAAAATATATCTTCATTTCGTTGCAAGGGCGCCTCCAATCTTGTAAGATTTCTATGATCGAGAATGAGGCGCTTTGGATATCTTTCTCAATAAAAATCTACAGCTCTTCTCGAATTTTTTTGTGACTTGCCGTAAATTAGTAATATACCAACTTTTTCTGAATGTATCAATCACTGCTGAACTGTGATGAAAATAAAGGTAAAGGCGAAGCAAATGATAATAGAAGTGAAATAAGAAACAGTGAATATCAACAACTCACAGACGAAGAACTCAAAGAAACTATGGGAAAGCTCCAGGATATTACAGACCCACAACAGATATGATAAAACATATAAGGCAAAGTGCAAATAAGCTTTAAGAATTATTTAATAAAATCTATGGAGAGGAGAGAATATTACGCTACTTTATACAGGGAAACTGTTTGAAAGAATATTAGAGAAACGATTGAGGCAAAGCATTGAATCTGCACTGGACGAGTCTCAAATTGGTTCGATAGGGCAGAAGTTCAACAATCATATGTTTGCCATTAAACAGGTAGCAGAAAATGTAATAAAACAAGAAAGAAAGCATACTTGGCATTTATGAACAGCTTAGAAAAGAGAGATGTTGAACCGCAGCTGGTAAGATCGATTCACAGTTTATACAGTAACAGTAGGAATTACGTAATTAGTAAAAATAAAATGTCGACTATGTTCAGAACGACGGAAGGTTTAAGACAAGGGGGAGTCATGAGTCCTACACTTCACTGTGTTCATGGATGACATAACAAAGAAATATAATCAGAAGGGTAGAAACCTCTATGTAGGATACAGGAAGTTAGAGAAAGTAGAGATAAACGAATGTGGGTAGTAAACGAGACTTGTAAGAAAAATTAATTATTTGGAACGAGGAAATGAAAAATTCAGGAATGCAGCTAATGGGGACGGAATCAAAGATCTAAATATAGTAATAAATGACACAAAAATAAAACAAGTAAATTCAAGTATCTAGGTGCAATAAATAATTGATAAGCGAAGAAAACAAGATTTGGAAATTGAAGAAAGAACTTTAAGGATGTAATAAGTCTAATATAATTACTCGTAATCTGTTAAATCAGTCCGCTTGTTTTTAATATTTTAAATCTTCTGATTAGGTATAACCAAACTTTTACGTTTTTATTAAGTTCCGGGTATGCCAAACTTGAAAGTTTGAGAAAATCGTCAAATAATTAAAATCTCTTAAGTTAATATATTTGTCTCGCAAAGTGGAACAATTTAAAATAATCCTGAATTACATTAACTGATTTACCAATAAATAGTGATTTAAGAAATGTATTGGTATTGGGAGCAGTAGTTAGATATTTCAACCTGCCTGCCTCATAAGTCACGAGCCGCCACTGACCGGGAGGACCCCGCTTTTGTTTTTATGGCCAGGATGTTAATTTACTTCAGTCGATACCGATCTGTGACAACGTTATCATTTCAGGAAAAAATATATAGTCTTATTATAACGGCCAAGGAGGCAATAATTATTACATTGCCGGGTTAAGATCAGTGACCTGGGGATAATTCTAATGTCGGAGTCGTGTGTGTCATGGTCAGTAATAGAGACGAAGCGTTCTCTAAATTGGGCTACCGAAGAATGAAAGTATACAGGGTGCTTCATTAATAATGGGAATGAGCTTAAGGGCATGTTGCTGACCTCAAAATAGAGCGATTAAGCCAAATATGCCTTATCCGAATATTGCTCCTTTTCGATCTACAGGGTGTCAAAGTTGAAAAAATAAATCACATTTTCTTTATTATTTTTCGATCGCATCGACCGTATTTTATGAAATTCGGTATAGGGGGGTTTCTTGGTACTAGAAATTCGATTATGTTGACGATTTTGGTGTCTCTGCTAGAGGGCGCCACCAACGATGGTTTGGACCACTTTAAATCGCTACGACTTTTTTGTGCTACACTGTATCTCATTTTCGACAAGAAAAATGTTCTTCGCTATATTTTCTAGTTAAAAAAGGAACACCTTGTTGATGTCGCTAGAAACAATGGTTGCTGAGAAAAACGCATCTAAATCTCATGATGCATGACATTTATCTAAAAGTAAAGTCAAATTGTTGCGTAAGTAATGGGCCATACTGTAACAGCATAATACTGCGACCAAAATAAGTCGATTTAATTTAGCTTATCCTAAAAAAATCCAAAAATCCACCAAAATCAATAATAACACATAGATATAGGGTGTCAAAATTGAAGAAATCACATTTTCTTTCTTATCTTTCGATCGCTGGAAGCAAATTTCACAAAGTTTCGCTTATTTTGATCACAGTATTATGCTGTTACAGCATGGCGCATTACTTACGCAACAATATATCTAGTATATCTAGAGTATGTCTCAAGTGAAATTCATATATTTTTTTTTAGTTGAGAATAAAATAAGTCGCTGAAACAGATCATATTAATATAGAGGGTGATTTATTAGCTCACCAAAGAATTTTGGTGACATGTGAAAGATCATGTCATTTTAAGAGAAAGACGTCATTACGACATATGACCGATTTTGCATATTAAAGGAGTTAGGAGGCTTCAAAGTTTTGATTAGGAATGGCGATCCAGTTGCATGGCCACAACAATCCCCTGACTTAAAGCCGGTGGATTTTTTTATGGCAGCATATGAAATACATTTAATGTAATGTAAGGCATGTAAATAATACAGTGTATGTATGTAATTAATACAAAAGAACAGTTGTCACATAGAATATACACGCTGCTGCTCAAATTAGAAATAGGTTAGGTATGTTCCGCATAAGTCAGAGGTATCGCGTTGTCATGTGTATCCATTTAAGTCACTTTTAAAAAATGTAGATGATTATTTATTGATTTAATGAGATACATAATATGGTAGCACCACCTACCGTACTGATATTTATTTCCAAGATTGACGTTGAGAGAGATTTCAAGAATGTTGAATCATTTTCGGTTTTCTTAATTGTTTTCTTTAAAACTTGTCATTGGAAATATTTTTGTACTTGTTGAGTTATTGCTAGGGACCTCTCCTTCACTCGGCAGTTCTTTTTGTTTAAAGTAAGGTACTCGACATGACGACCACGACCAGGTGGATTCCCTCTGTTGGAAAATACTACAAAGAGTAACAAAAAAATACACGCAAATGTACACAAATACATAAAAACACTGCCACATGTTTACAGCCAAGGCAACAGCAGTTGTTCAATTTGGTTTAAGGAGAATTCGGCACAGTATTTTATCTACTCGTAAAATTTATTTGGTATTACGCTGCCACACGATAATATGCACTTGTCCAACTCCAATACGCGATATTTTGTTTTTTTACAGAACCTGATTCAGTCGCCATCTGCATGCCGCTAATGCAAGGTGTACTTCACGCCGATAAATTTTTAAACCCTTGTGTTTGTGACGATATTTGTAAAATTGATTAGTACTATTTTAAACTATAACATCCCGATACATGTATAGTGGTCTGTAAATATCCTTTCTTTGATTATTAGGATATAATATTCTAAGCTTTGACTAGTGTTATTTGATGTTTAGAAAGTATGCCACTATAAATGCAAAATTCTGTATGTTTACCAAGTTGTGATTAAGTTATAGTGACTAATTTTTTATACGTTTTAGTAATTAAATAAAGGAATCTATGTTGGCTATAGATATTTCCCTAAAACATAGTTCGCTATGCTAGGAGCTGTTTGATTTCTAGAGTCAAGGGCAAATGCAATCGTACAAGATTTTATAATTAAGACGGTCACAGGTGCATTCCGAGTTTTGTATTAGTAGGTATTACGATTTTCTTACAATAAATGGGTATTTCATTTAATTAAATATGAACTGTGTAGTGGATAATTCTAACAGACTATTATTAGTAATAAAAATGTTTATTTTTGTCATTTCAACATTTGACAAGGCTGTAAAAAACGACCGCATGGTAGTTGACATATCTAAGCCATCTCAAACGATGATTACCATAGGCGCCGGTTTTCCGGGGCAAAGAGGGTTTTGTCCCATTTTGTAAACATCGAGTTAGAATTCCTAAATAAATTTTTGTACTCATAGTTAAGCCTGTATAATAATTTCATTTTCCAGTTTTGTTCATAGAATGGAAAATGTTCCAATCACAATTACGAGTCATAAACGGGCGCGGTGCTAATAAAAGTGGAAATTATATGTTAAAATTTGAAACGCCATGGAGAAATATCGACGGGGAACAGGGAAATAAATTTGAATGTCAGATCGTAAAATGCTCGCGTCATATAAAAATGAATAACATAATTTCGGTCGTAAATCGAACATTAAATATGTAGAGCAGAATTCTAGCGGTGGTTCTGCTCTAGTTTCCATAATTTTCAATTATTTCCTATTTTGGTCAAAGCCAGAGCATGTTAACCTTCACAAGGGCCGTTTAATACTACAAATTTATTAGATATAGTAGGAACTGTCACATCAAATACATAAATACGCCTGCCTGTTGTGGGTTTATTATTGATTATGACTCGATGTATTCATAATTTCGCCAACCTAAAGCCTTTATTAGTGCTGATGAATAGGAAGTTTAAGAATTATGTAATAAATGAACTGCCTAATAATGTCCATAGAAAATTTGAGAATGGCCAAGCGTTCAAGTAAAGTTAAAGTTATATTTGGTACTTTAAAACGAGCGAAATGAATAATACGAATTGAATAGATTTATTTCTGGAAATGTATCTACTTCCGTTATGACTTACAATCTTTCAATTCAAATATTGTCATGAATTGAATTACACTGCAAAATTTTAGAATAATCATTGTAACTATACAATTATACAAATTTATATATTCTGCATCCGTACTGCAATGATAACAAATGAAACTCGTTATAAAATTGGTGTAAAAATTAATTCTTTCTCAAATATACGGAGTATCCTGCAATTAATGAAGCACAGAGCAAAAGTAGATTGCTAAAGACGAAATGATGTGATGTAGCCTAACTTAACTAGGGTCAAAAATTGATGAAATGACAAAAGATACCCACGGAAGAAATCTAATCTGTGTTTAAGTATAATATACTTAAAATTTTAAACTTCATTCAAGCGCATATACAGGGCGAGTCAGAAAGAATGGGTCAACACTAAGCTAGAGACACTAAACACCAAAATATTATATTTGAACTCATCATGATTTATGCGAATGTCGCTGGTTTAAGAAATACAGGGTGTTCAAGGTTTAAATTCTATTCTTTTAATAATATTTGCAGCAATACTTTCAAATCACTTAAAACTTGAAATAAAGAAAACGTTACTTTATTATGAGAATAACAATTGTTGACTCAAGTAATTTATATTATCTAAATAAAAAAAATAATTGCTTAAACAGACGCACGTTTATTTCATATTAGGTATAGTAGATTTCTTTATTTCAAGTAATTTTTATTCTTAAATGAAGTATATATAATCTTATTATACAAAAATAAGTTAATCTTTCAATAAAGTATTACTAGGCATAGTGAAACTAAGTTGAAGTAAGTGTATCAATATTGATATTAGCATAATAATAATGATTTATTGATGTCAGTAGATACAAAAAGAAATGTTTACACAAGTCACAAGAAATATGACACCCAAAGCGTCAGTACTTAAAATTACGTCAAAGTTTGACACATACATTAATTTAATCATAAGAAATAGGTACGTTACAAGATATTACAAAATAAACAAAGAAAAAATGTCATAAGTCACACACATCGCACGCTATATTAAAAGGACCAACAAGATCAACAATATCGTCATTAAAATAATTATCAAATGAATAAAATACTTTCATTCTGAGAAAGTTTCTTATTCTCATTTTATAATTGGTATTACATAGACATTTAATTTCTTTAGGAAGTTTATTATAAAAATGCACGCAGGGTATTAATGGTTCATACAGTGTTGGCAAAAGACATAAATATTTTCCTTTATATATATGAGACATTCCAAAATTTACACACTTCGCCCTGCAGGGTAACCCTGCAATAATGCGAATGTATTTGCATTGTAATTTAAACATCACCGTGACAACAATGAGCCCAGTTCAGGATAGCATAGCACAAATTTGCATGAAAAAGAGCGTAGTAGGCTGTCAGCAATGTTTTTAGCGAGACATAATTAACAAAGTTTCTAATCAAGCACATCATTTTCCATAATTTTTTAGACAGTTCATCAATATGTTGCTAAATAAAGAACTATATTTACATTTCGCAAAATATTTCCACAAACTAATTTTCTAAAAATTTTGTCTTCAAAATTTAAATTTGACGTCCTGTCTTATTAATTTCGAGCACTCTATATATGAGTTTTACTGGGGTTTAAATACGGCGTGAAATGAACCCACAAATAATTTTCTTGGTTTTTCTTTGTTTTAATTCGTACCTACAGATACCACCAAAATTTAAAAATAATACTAATCATGTTTAATTTTTATAATTTATATCCTCAAAATACATATGAACCATTATTACCTTTTACAGTAGTTTCGGGCATCATTGTTTGCTAAAAACTAGATATAATTTGGCCGTATGCTTTACAAATTTCTTGTTCTAATTGTATTTTTACCAAAATATCAGGGATGCGACGTTCTTGCCGTCACGTAGGTTTCATTCGGATGCTAATAAACCCCCAGACTCAGGTTGACAGCCACTTGGGACCCTTCTCCCACCACCCTGACTTTATCAAGGCGAAGTCGTTTTTGGCCTGGTTTTATGCCTACTGGCAGGACTTAACAATCCCTAATCCGTTGTCGAATATGGCGAGATCTTCCCAACACCTCCTGACACGGATGACTGTAGGTACGATGAACGATGTTCGGCTGCAGCCCGAAGGACTCTAGTTACGTCACAGCCATGGGCGCACAAAGGGAGCAAAGTAACGGTTGCGGAGATATGGACCACTATTCGTTTTTCAAACATTTTATTTTATTAGGAATAAACCAACAAAGGAAGCTTTTAACAAACAAAAAACAAAGTTACAGAAGATGTTTAAAGTGCCCTCCGTTCATTTCCAAGCAGACACGACATCTTCGTCTCAACGATAATCGAACTTTTTCGAAAACACCCTCCTTAGTTTGGATTTCTAGACACTGTTGATTAATCCGTAGCTGCAGCTCTCCCAGGCTATTTACAGGAGTACCATACACTAATGTCTTCAAATATCCCCAAACAAAGAAATCTAGAGGGTTCAGATCAGACATCTTGGAGGCCATAAAACAGGTCCGACTTTAACAGTTTGCTGTTGTGTGTTTATACTACTGTGAGTAGTATTAAATTATTTATATAAAGTGAGTAGTAAACTACTCTAGTCTAGCAAGGATACTAAAATAATTAATTATATAGTTCAGTTTTATTTTTTTCTTAATACAATATTGTTTATTTATATAAAATTATTTACTATTATTTCAAATAGATTGCAGTAATTCTTTCAAGTCACTTAAAACTTCAAATAAAGAAACCATAACTCTATTTTGAGAATATTAATTGTTGATTAAAGTAATTTATATTATCTAAATAGAACAAAACAATTCTTTACAAAGACATAACTTTATCTCATATTAAGTATAGTAATTTTCTTGATTTCAAGCCCTTGACTCTTGATTTTCAAGTAATTGTGATTCTTAAATGAAGAATATATAATTTTATTATACAAGAATAAGTTATTCTTTCAATAAAGTATTACTATAGGTACCCGAGGAATAATAAAACTACGGTAGTGTTGTATTAATCGTATTAGTATAGCTTTCTTTCCGTGTGTAATAATATTGTTTGAAAATGTAATAAATTATACGAATCGTAGAAATAATAAGAAGGTAAATGTCACGTTTCCTATTTTTAAACAAAATTCGTCACAATTTGTAGCTAGGCCAATTTTAGCTACAATTGTATAGATTTCCATAACATGTATTTCAAGTAAATATCACGTAGGAATTCCGGTACACTGTAAGTGTGTCAACTCCAAATTTTTCCGCATCCCCTCGGCAACGGCCGCCCATGGGCAGCGGCGCCCGCGAGGTGAGCTCCAACGTCCCACGCTGGATCAATACCATATCAACGCGCATCTTACAATGTCCCAACTCACCCCATTTACATCTCCATTCACAACTGGCGCTAACCCGCAACCCATCGGCTGGCCTGCGACCGCATCAAAAACGGAAGGTCTCTCTGCGGACCTAAAGGTTTGTGCCGATTTAATTAGTGTAAGGGATCCCCATAGGCCGGCCTGATAAGGAAATGTGCCGTTTTTCTTTCAATTAAATAGATAAGGTGTCTGGCCAGGGACGGATTTCGAGTATTTATTCCAGGGCCGGCCTTTACTCAGCAGTAAAGTTCTCATCTAATTTAAATAATAACAGAAGTAAAGTGATTTAGCGTTTATAACTAGACATTAGATATTCTAAGGTCATCACGTGATTCCAGGTGCAGATTCAGGAATGTACAAGAATAGAAAAGATTACTTTATTCCAGAAATCAAATGTATAAGTAATGGAATTAATTACATAAAAGTATTAGCCACAGATATAGTATTAAATTAGTAGTATCTATTAAAATATTCACAGCAGAATAAAAAGCACAATGTATGAAGATTTTTTAAGTCAGTTTTAAATTTATTCATAGATATATTATTTTTCAAGGAATCAGGTAACTTATTGTAAATTCGAATGCACATAAAATGTGATCCTTTAAGACATAATTCCGTTCTGCACTGCAGTTGCCTTAAGTCGAATTTCGGTCTATAGTCTGTTTAGAAATGAAGGAGTGTAATAAAAGCTTATTATGTATGCAAATCGTAAATAAATGTAGTACTGGTGCTTATATTCAATATTTGGTGTACTCTTAAAAATACTTTGTGTGGCCGAACCGTACCAAATTGTAGCAGGTAGCTAAAATGTAATCCTCGACAATCCGTCTTTGTCTATGCTGCTTCAATTTCTCGGTCCATTTCTCTTATAAATAAACAACATAAAAAAAGCATTTCAAAACGTGAGGCTACTTTAAGCATCATAACCGGGTTAAGAGGGTTTTTAGTAATTCACATAAAATTATTTAATATTATTATCAAAATATTTATTTAAATTTAATTAATAGACCACACAAAAATATAGGTATGTATTTTGAAAATTCAAATTATGGTGAGTAAATGTAGTGTTGTATAAACAATAAAGAAAATAAAAAAGTAGGTATATTAAAATTCATCCTCTGAATATTCTGATGAATCTTCGTCTCTTAGATTGATAACGATAGGTTCCACAGTAACGTCAATTAAATTATCGAGTTCCCACATTTTCTCTCTTCTTTTTGTACATGATGTATACATCTTTGCCAGTTATCTGCAGTTATTCGTTCCAAGGAATTTTTTAACAAAATTTTCACGTCACTTAATTTAAACGTCGTATTATTTCGCGCTACATATCCTTTTACCTGCGCCCAGACTAATTCTATTGAGTTAAGTTCACAGTGATAAGGTGGTAACCGTAGTACCGTTATTTGGCGATTTGTTGCCATTTCATCGATAACATATTTTTTATGACCTTTATTAAAATTGACAAGTGTCAAAAGTTCCTTTTTCATCATATTTGTTTCAAAAGAAATGTCTTTTCCGGATAACCATTAAATTATATCGGATTTCTCTCTCCGGTATTTTTAGATTCAAATAAAAGTAAACCACCATCTACAAAACCACTGGCACTACCTATATGTGTCACTATTAATCTTCGCCCTTTACCTGAAGGTGCCTTGAACCCTGTTGAAATTCTATCCAAAAATGCTTGTCGAAAACTTTTTACATTTTTACCTCGTTGATCCAAGTTTCGTCTAGATAATAAATATTCCTATGCTACATGAAGACAATCCTTTTAAATCAATTCGATCCTGAATACGGTGAAATCATATGATTTTTTCTGACAATTTGAAATTTTTTAGGACCAATTTTCTGCCAATTCGTGGCCCTCAAGTGGCAATTGGGATGTGCGAGGTCCTATCCAACAACTGATTCATGTTTGGACCCTTCAATGGCACGGAGATAAAGCTTTGCGCTTATTTCCAGGTAATGACCAAATTTTGGTCCCCATTTTATCTCCATTCACAACTGGCGCTAACCACAACCCATCGGCTGGCCTGCCACCGCATCAAACAAGGAGTCTCTCCGCGGGCCTAAAGGTTTGTGCCGATTTAATTAAGTAAGGGAACCATAGGTCGGAGCTCGGACACAGAACTTTTTTTATTTTTGTGTGCCTGTGTTATTTGTATTTGTAGAAAACACTATTTTAAGGGTACGGCGCTCTTATATGTTACGCTTTCCTTCTCATTATAGCAAATTTTGCAATCAATCCTTGACCAGCACATAGCATTGGAATACATAACAAGTGGTGAAAAATAGAATTAGGTGTCTATCAGTTGGGTTATTTTTTATTTATTTATTTTTATTTTTGGTCGTAGAATTCGGTTTTTAATAATTATAATGTCAACATCGAATTTCTTGCAAAATTATTCTCAAAGATTCATATAATACCATTTTTTAGATTTCCTACATTCGTCCTGATTTTCAAGTAAGTACTGTATAAAATTCTTATGATTCAGTTATCAAATAAGATCTGTTTCATATTTTCCTCTGTTCCAAAATAATTTAGCATACATTTCGACTTGGCCGGGCTGGTAACGACGTTATCGTATTTAAAAACGGGAAAACTCCCATGATTGAAAAGTCATCCGATCTGCTTCCATGCAATTTTCATAAATTACATAGCCGAAAAGTTTTCGGGCCGCCGAAATTGATGTCACGTGCGCAAACATTTTTATATTCAGAGATGGGGAGACGCAGACGCTCCACTTTTTTATGTAAATAACATTGTCTCGCTAAAAATAGAATATTGGCTTTATTAGGTGTACGCGACGACGACGGGATCTACATATTTGATGTGGCCTTTGGCCGGAAAATTGGGGGAAGTACGTAATTCATGCCTTGTGTCTAAAATCGGCACCGTTTATTACTAATTTCGCGACGCGACCGCTAGGTATCATTATTTATATCTCACTGACGATTGTTCAGAGTTTGTAAATGAGTAATAAACATACCTCGCTTACTAACATTGGATAGAGGTGAGGTGATTGCCCTAGAGCCTAGAGTATGGAAATGTGGAGGTCAAGCAACCTTTATCAGCAACATAAACTCATTCTTCTTGTGGTATACTATTTATAGACCTAAGGGGATCAAAATAATATGGGTTTTATTTTTATGACGAATAACAAAGAAAATCCATGCTTTTCTCCTTTTATTATTAAAATATGTATCTACATCTACAGATTTTTGTAGTACCATTGCTTATATAAGCTATTAGTACCATTGGCTTTTTAAGATTCGCTAGCGTAGAACTCCAACCAAACCAAATTTAGGGCATGTTTTGATTCCAATGAACGGCATTAGTGGTGACGTCACAAATTAGGCAACCAGCGTTACAAGTGTCATATGAAAATTGGCGCGAAAACCTTTACCTGTTAAATACCATCTATTTCCTTTTCTTATTCAATACCACATTTATTTAAGAGGTATCACCTGGTAGATCATGTATATTGAAGATTAAGTTACATTTTGACAAGTGTGGATTTTAATGTAAGTTTAACTAAATCATCAGATAAAACTTGAACAACAGTTCTAGTAATTTGAATATGCCGTTAACTTTATTTGTATAAATCACATAAAAGCACAGATAAACTCATTTACACAAATTAGCACTACAAAAAATACACGAAATCAACACTTTAATTATACAAATTTTCATCTTGAAGTTTTCTGACAGATGACAGATGTAAATCAAATAAATTAGTTTCTCAATAGAGCATAATTCTGTTTCGCTATTAATGGAGTAAGAACACAAAATTTATTTAAAACAGTGAACAAGAAAAAATATTTTAGTATGTTTGGTCCAAATCTAGGAAATAACATTATTTTATTGAATTCAAGTGAAAATTTCACAATAGTATTTTTCAGCCAATTAAAGGCCTGTATTTTGTAGCGTTACTAATAGCAACTAAGAAAATTTCCAGAAATTTTTCTCTTCCTTGGGGTAAGGAGCATGAAATTACACTGGAAATTTTTTGACATTTATAAATAAAATGACATTTATATTTAACTTCAAATTTATTCTATCATAATTTAATAAGTACAAATCATTTATAAATAATTATTTACCAAGTATGTACTTTTAGTAGTTTTAATTAAAACGTCCAAATGTTGCTGAAATTCCTCAGCCACGTCTTCTTCTCTTAATGGGGAATAAACAAGCACACATTCACTAAAATTTATAAAATGTCTATGTTTCAAAAATAAATGTAGTAGTTTGAAACAATTTTATTCTGCTGTGATCCTTTTGAATTAACATACAAAGCCTACTGTCTCTTCAAAACAATCAAAAAATTTTATTATCTTTATATTTTTGTCGATATTTTTTAACACTTCATTGTGAAATTTTCTTACCGAATACCACTCTAGCTTCAATTAAAAACTGGAAATTTTTTCTTGCACACGAATATTTTTTAGAAAATTCTCAAGAATTTTCAAAATATTCGTGTGCTCGAAAAAATTTCCAGTAATAATTGAAGCTCTAGTGGTATTATAAGTGAAAATATTTCTTTAATATTTCTGTTTTAACAGATAAATAAATCAAATTCCAATGTCTTGTTTTCGGTCAGATAATTTGATCTTTAAATATAGGTTCCCATTATAATTCACACATGATTGAAATGTAATTTCTTAGCTAAGGTACCGCGGGTTGCATGCTACTGTGACGTCACACTAATGCAGAAGTGTTCTAGAACAATTTAAAGTAACTGACCACTTCATTAATAAGAGCTACTGAGCGATGACTAGTTGAGAATGCAACTGAATGACTATTTACTGGCGGCAAGAATTCAAACGACTTACGTCATACGATCAAATGAATAATTCATTTATATGTGCATCAAAATATTTAAGCAACTGCAACTGAGAGTAATAAAAGTTTGCATTATATATTGCACTAAATTGCAAAAAAAGATTGTTTTTAACACGACCAAATATCGAAAATTACGTTGACAATAAAAACATTTGCATGATGTAGACGTCTGAATTCTTGCCGTGACTTTTTTTATAGAACTGTTCTAGGAACATTAAATTCCAAAGCAGACAAAAGAAAGCATAATTAATTTATTAAAAAAGTGATAAAAAATGTGGAAACTTATTTGTAGAAATCTTGAAGGTCTTCTAAAAAATAAAATCCGAAAGAGATCTAGGTTTGAACCTTGTGGGACATATGGAAAAAGAAATATCGGTTTTCGTTCTACAGGAATCATGACTTATATTTGCGATATCAATTGCAAAGTAGAGAAATATAGGTATTTTGAAGAAATCTCGAAGGTCGTTAACAAAAAAATAAAAGGCAAAAGAGGTCTAGGTCTCTATCTGAAATAAGAAATGTGTTTTCCTTCTACAGGAATCATAATTTACATTTGCCATAACAATTGTAAAGTAGAGGAATATAGATAATTTGAAGAAACCTCGAAGGTCGTTAATAATAATATAAATACAAGCCGAAAAAGAAGTCTGATTTTAATCTTGTGGGGCATCTTGAAAAAAATATATGTTTTCCTTCTACAGGAATCATAATTTACATTTAACATAACAATTGTAAGGTAGAGAAATATTGGTATTTTAAATAAGGTCGATAATAAGAAATACAATCCGAAAAAGGTCTAGGTTTGAACATTGTGGAACATCAGGATTATTATGCCTTGAAGCATAAAGTAACAAGTACAAACTTCATTAAACTTTAATTCCAGTTATCAACTGGATGAATAGTTTCATATATTACGTAATAAGAAGTGCCCAAATATTTACAAGTTATACATATATATTCCGAATCCAACAAAAAAGCATTTTCCATTGAATATATTTGGATTCACAAATACGATCGTGGGAGTAAAACTCAGTATTAGATACACATCTCATATATTAAGCCGACACCATCGACAGAAATCAATAGCTCCCAAAATAAAACACGTCGTTAATATTTCATATGAAGCGTATATCCCAAGATATATCTGCGTACTCTTTCTCATAAATACTGTTGTTTTGTTTTTCCGCGGTTATCCTTGGCCTACAAATAGATTTGTCAAGTCGCCGGACCGTACAGAATGCTATAAATCCTTAAACAGAAATCAATACTTGAACGTTCCTTTAGAAGAATTGACTTTATGAGCTTATAATAATTTTTATTATTCCGACAAGATAAACTCAATTATAGGAATAAAATTTGTAAAAAATAGTGTACATACTAGTACCAAACAAGACAAGAATTAAGCTATCTTAAACAAACGAATGTAATATAAAACTAAATACACACAGAGAAAATACTATTCAAACTATTAATAAATATTTATTTATTTATTTATTTATTTATTTATTTAATACGTATCCAAACAGGCACATGCCCAATTACTGGATACGGTAAAAGTATAAATGTAGAAAACAATACCATAAAATACATACAATATCAACAATATAACATAATGCACCTAACAAGCCTACAAAACCTTAAATGTATCTTACATGTACAGCAAGTTGGACATACATTATTACCAAAAGGAAAAAAAAACAGAAAAACATAAATAGCAAAGCAGAAAACAAAACATAAACATAGACAAATGTATTATTTATAAATAGCATTTTTTAACTGCTGAATGGTACAAAAAAATATATCAACCGTGGTCTCTATGTTGTTGTACTGTGAAATCATTTGATACAACGGCGATGACATCAGAACATTAGTGCGTGGTGTGGGTAGACATAAAACGTTACTGCTGCGAGCGGACAGGCGCGGAATCCGCAAGTTGACATTACTAAGTAATTCAGGACAATTTAATAAGTTATTCAGAACTTTATATAAAAATATGACCTGATGCGCAGATCTCCTAATTGCAAGTTCATGTACATCAAACCTCGACAGCAATAAGCTATGTGAGAAGCCCACTGGAGGATAAATGTGATCCAATATGTACGATGCCGACTTCAAGAACCGTCTTTGTACTTTCTCTAATGCAGCAATGTGAGTGCTGTAAATCGGGCTCCAGCGCATCTGTAGCATATTCTAATTTTGAACGTATGAAGGATGTATAGAACACTCGTAGAGTAGAAACATTAACAAACCCGTTTGAGTTCCTGATAATAAAACCAAGGCGCTTAAATGCTGAAGAAGCAACAGTTTCTATATGTTTTGTAAATGATAGTTTGATAGAAGATCCTTTACATAACTAGGCCTGCAAAGAATAGAGTCAGCTAATTTATATGCGAAAGTGAGAGGGCTTGTTTTCCTAGTAAATGTCATGACATTACATTTTGATGTTATTGCAAGAACACCAATTATCTATAGCTTCTAACGCGCTTTGTAATTTTTGACAGTCACTTACGTTATCTATTTTACATAGCAACTTGAGGTCATCCGCATATATCAGGTAGTTCACACGTAATACAGACACAATATCATTCAGAACATAACAAATAGAAAGGGCCCAAGCGTCGAACCCTGAGGGACTCCAGACACTTGTAGGAATTTATCAGAAATCATACTGTACGAATTGATACCTATTTTGCAGGTAGGATTGAAACAAATGTAATAACGAATTAGAAAAGCCAAACATATCCAGCTTGTGTAACAAAATATCGTGATCAAGTCTATCAAATGCCTTGGTAAAATCAGTGTATACTACGTCAACTTGACCAAATATGTCACAATATACTGCAATTTTGTTGTATAACTCATGCATAAGTGAAGTAGGATATTTAACTAATTTATTAGATCTAAGAATAGAGCATTAGAAAGTAGCATATTGTCTTCTGTTGGTCCGAGTTTGTCTTATTCAATAGAACTGGGAAATCAATTTTGCCATGCAAGGAATCGTAACGATTCAAAATTTTATTTTATCAAGTTGTCATTTCACTGCTTATGCCGATGATATATCTCTAATTATATCTGATAAATGTATTAACAACTTGCAAAATAAGTGTTCTGATATTTTTAATAATATTGCCCATTATTTTAATTATTATAATTTATTTTTACACTATCGACAAAAATCCAATAGGCTCCTAAAATAAAACACGTCGTTAATATTCCATATGAAGCGTATATCCCAAGATATATCTGCGTACTCTTTCTCATAAATAGAGGTTGTTTGTTTTTCCATGGTTATCCTGGCTGGACCGTAATATAAGAATGCTAAATAAGAAGTATATAAACAAGATAAACTCAAATATATTTCGTTCAGATTTCAAATGGTAAAAAATAGTGTACATACTAGTACCAAACAGACAAAATATACTATCTTCAAACTATTAACGAATGTAATATAAAACTTATAATACAGAGAGAAAATAACAAATTTGTTCGTTTGATTTAAACCTATGTAATTTTAGACATTTAAGAACTGAATAATATAGAGTTTAGAAACTAACAAGAATGTTATCTAGTACCAAACAAGACAAGTAATTAAGCTATCTTATAACAAAAGCAATCTATTCAGCAAATTTTTAGGTACTGAAATCTTTCAAAATACGTATTATTTTAAATTCAACTATAGATGTAAACATTGTTATAACATAAACTTACATAGTTCTGCATATAAGATTGTTCATTTTTGTTTATAAGTATGTGAAAATAATTGTTAAAGTGTGGGGTTAGAATAGCGAAATAATGTGTGTCATACAAATGCATTTTATTTAGTTATTATATTATTTGAGGAGAGTTTAAATAGTAAAAGTGGATAAACAAAACATCAGTAATTTTATTTTTGATATTACTTTTGCTCTACGTGTTTTATTTTTCGAGATTTCAGTACCTAAAAAACACCACAAATTTGATCATTTTACGGCGAGAAATACAGCGACCTTAAGCTTTCTTTTTTAAACTTACGATCTGTACCCACCATAAACCAATTGATAAATGTTTATTATGCAAAAGTGGAGTCGATGTTAATATATGGTGTGTGTTTTTGGGCTATCTCGACTATTAGTCCTAAAGTATTCATAGCACAAAAACGAATTGTTTGGTGTATAGCTAATGCATCCGTAAAAGAATCATGTAAAAATTTAAAAAATGCCGTATATGTATTAACATTGACCTCCTTGTATATTTTTGAAATGGCTACTTATGTATTTAACAATTCTAGCATATTTAAATTAAATGAGAATATTCACTTTTATAATACACGTCAAAAACATCTTTTTCACATGCCGTTTGCTACAATAAATTTAATAAAAAACTCTCCTCAATACCTCGGATTGAAAATATATAACCGGCTTCCTGAATACATAAAGTCTTGCCATAAAAAAAATTCAAGATTTGTTTAAAACAGTATTTGCTGGATAAGTCTTTTTACTCTTTATCTGACTATATGTAATATTTGTAATACATATACCTATTTTTATATATTGCTCGTTAATGTTATATTTACTTGTTAATTGTATGTAGCTACTATAGTGTTGTTTTCTATGTGTGTAATTTTGACTATTTCTATACAATAATTGTTATATTGTCTTAGAGAAAAATAAAGTTCCCGCTTTTAAAAGGAGACCGAAGGTTTTACTGTAATATAATTTATGCAATTTTCTCATATTGGCTTTCCTCGTCTTTATGTACGCTATAACACATCGGATAAAACAGATACCAACTCTACGCCAATATTTGCATTATTATGAACATTATTAGCATATACAGCAAGAGAACTCTATTATTATAATACTATGGATGTAATCATACCATGGGAATTATTTAGATGCGAGTTAATATAATGCATAATGAGTTTATTTAACTACGTCAAGTGGAGCAATACGAAATCCCGGGTTAATGTCAGTATGTTAATTGCAATGCATTTTTTAATCCTATATTACTGCATCACGTGTCATGTGGAACTGAATATGTATTTCTCTTGGAACATTTCTGTTGCTAATTGGAAAAGGTGTTTCAGATTCCCTCGTAAGGTAGAATGTATATGAAAATTGTAAAATAACGACAAAACAACCTTGTTTCTAACCGCATATTGCTTATAAAATAAAACTAAAGTTACACTTTCTTGATAGAAAGTATATATTGTACGATAAGGTAGAACGAGGCATAGTAACACAGCCTAGGTAAAAGCATAATATTGCCAATCTCATTTCTGCCGGAATGTTCTCAATATAGCTTATATTGCCTGCGCTACATGTATATAAATTGACATGAAACGTACAGTTTATGAATATTAGAAGACAACATGATCACGCACATATAATACAGTGTCTTATAAAACTAGTGATACAGTGTACAAAGTTTTATAAAAAGCAGAAACAACCCATATAGCGCAGTATGGTTATAAATAATATTCTTAGAAGGTCCGGTGGATGTCCACTTGGGATGTTAGACGTGCGACGGATGTCTCTAGGATGTCCATTTTATACACAATTGGACATTTTTGGAATCTCCAATGGCTTAGGCATGGACGTTTTGAACTTTTTTTTTGGGATACTCATTGTTATTTATAATTTTCCACAAGAGATAAATGAAAATGCTCACTTAAAAAATGTAATTTATCTAAAATGAAAAATATTTTTTTCTGTGGAAACTAATATAAATGTTTTTAATTTTTGTTCTTTTACAAACTTTCATTTGTCTACTTAACAATGATTGGGTTGATACCTCCGTTAATTTATTAGTGGTATTTTGACTCTTCTTTCTGCAGCAACTGCAAAACAAATATTATAGTTAATATAATATGAGAGATATAGCATATGTATTAAAAATAAATAAATATTTTGTTTTGCTTATAATATTTACTAATATTTAATATTTTGTAAAAAAGCATAGTTTATTCTAATTAAAACTTACCTTAAATATATATATATATATATATATATATATATATATACAGGGTGTCCAGAAACTCTCCTGACAAACGAAGACCGGAGATTCCTCAGATAATTTTAAGACAATTTAACCCAATTCACCTAGTCCGAAAATGCTTCCTAAGGGAACTAGAGCTCTTTGAAGATGGCGCCTTGTAAATAGTTTTGTTTAAATACCTCCAGAACGCTTCTACTTAGAAAAAAAAACTGGTACGCTTGTTTAGCCTGTTCAGAGATAAACCGATTCCATCAATTGCGAATTTCTAGTACCGGTCATAGGCGTCCGTTTTAGGTAGGTCAACGGTTATTTTAATGCATAACTTCTTTGTATTTAACTTTTAAGCATTTGTGACACTATCCGTTAATTTATTAGTGGTATTTTGACTCTTCTTTCTGCAGCAACTGCAAAACAAATATTATAGTTAATATAATATGAGAGATATAGCATATGTATTAAAAATAAATAAATATTTCGTTTTGCTTATAATATTTAATATTTTGTAAAAACATAGTTTATTATCATGCTCACTGTTTATTAAGGCATCATGACCAAATCCAGCTTCGTCCGCGAAAAGGCTATTACGAACAAAATTTTGGTCACCATTATGAAGTATTCTAATTGCATTGCAGACATTCACACGAGCAGCATGATCTACGGCAGATAAGGCTTGCACCTTTTGGTAGTGGTACGGATAAAGGCTTTATTCGCGTATTGTTTCATGTACGGAGCTGCTTGGAATGCCCTCCTGAATAGCAATTTTTCTTATACTTACATTGGGATTATTCTCTATCGAAACCAAAATACGTGCTTCTGCTTCTGCTATTCTAGTATTCCGTTGTCGACCTACATCAATAATTCTAATTTTAAACAATCCAAATTCTCCCAGTCTTCGATGAATAGTACTGAACATTCGCGATTGGAGTAGGTTTCTATTTCGAAATGCTTCGCTATACAAACGTCGTACTGCAAGAGCGTTGCCAGCAGCTAAACCGTAATAATAATGCATGGCCTGCAACAAGAACTTGTACAAAATTACTATCTGTCAAAACTAATTCTCCACAAACTTATTTCCAAGGCAACTAAGCGCTTGTTTCCACAGCTTGCTATGTTTAATGTAGAAAATAAATTAGAATAATTTCGTATTCATCACATGCAAGCAATGTTATTTTAGCGTTTTTCTTGAAAACGGTTAGATTTATCGAAACCAATAAAGTATACCTTTTTCATGTCAAAAGGAGAACAAAAATATTCAGTCAAATTTCGCATAAAGTGTAGTACAGAAAAGTTGGAACCATTAAAATCAAAATAAAGATTCATATGTGGCGCCGTCTACAAAATGCGGAAAAACAGTGGGCAAATGTATAATCCTCATCCCGAAAAAAACCCATATACGAAATTTCGTCAAAATATTATGAGTGTGGCAAAAGGTGTTGCAAAAAAACTGCAAATAAAATTTAAATTTAACGCCTTGCAACTCGGTTAATAATCAGTTTTGGAAAAAATGTTATAGAAAGAGGTAGCATATATTTTTGGTGTAGAATGATTCCCTGAATGTTTTGCTCATCATTTCCGGACACCCTGTATTATTTAAAATGTATCTTTAATGAATGAAAATACTTTGGCGTTCTAGAACATAAGTATTTTGCAGCTAGATGACAAAAAAAGACTTTTGTCAATGTAACAAAAACGTTGACTTTTGATGACGGTTTTCGAAAACAAAATTATATGGACTACCCCCACTAGGTATCTTCCCAACTTACCCTAACAAAGTACAAACAGAACATCCTGTATATAAGATTTTTAAATAATCCAAAGTTGTTGACCCAAGCTTATGTCTCTAATCACCATATGGCACGTATATCAAATATTGTGAGTGCAAAACCAATATTGACCAGACATTCCATCCCTCAACCCTTTCTAATCTCGCTACTTATCCAAATACCAAAAGGCCCGGAAAGGTCCGGGCAGGTTTTCCCGACCCCATCCGTTCGAGTGCGTGATGCCTGGCCTTCTCCCTGATTTCCCTGGAGTTTTGGCCGCCCGTACACGACACCACTAATTTAATGATTAATTAAACGATAAGAAATGATGTTTTCAAATTAATTGTTCCAAAAAGGGAGACAAATCGAGCCGCTTTCGCGGAACTGTGCACCTCATGACGCTGCTGAACGCTTATCTGCCCCGTCAGACCAAAATCATAACAATTAAAAGTTCGTTGAAAAATGCGGTCATCAGTTGGTTGTGAGGTCGTCAATCTCCGTTCCGTTCATGATCTAATATTTCGGATATCTCGGAAAACTGAAGCACCTAAAACCAAGGTTATAAAAAATGATTAGGTTGCCTGGTAAGATTCGACACAGTGCAGCAGGCCGACGCGTCAATTGTAGGAAAAAACAGAGCGGGTCTAGCGTAATATTCAGGATTTCTAGAATATTTATGCAAAATAACTCTTCGAAATCGACTTACATTCAGATTTGTTAATTAATTTGATGAATTTGGGGTTCAGAATGTGTCGAGATGACTAAAATAGCTTCTCTGATTTTAAATTAACACGATTAAATACTCAGGCCATATTTGAATTATGCATGAAAATATACCTACCTAGTGGATAAAGTCGAAACAAATAATGAAATCAAATAATACTAATAATAATATTACAATTATTATCAGTTGGTTCTCTATTTTGTGGAAGCGTTTAACTGGCCTCATCCATATTATGCTATAGCTTTCAGACTGATTTAGTTTAGTAAATGTTAAATATTATTAGTAATTAAAATTAAGTACACTGTTACTTCATTACTTTGTTATAACATGTTTTGTCCTGTAATTGGAATGTTTATTCTGTTGGGCAATAAATGCATTATTATTATTATTATTATTATTATTATTATTATTATTATTATTATTATTATTATTATTATTATTATTATTATTATTATTATTATTATATCTCTACCCCTCATTCTAATCACGAGGATTAGCCCAGAAGTCGAAGAATTGTGCGGGAGAGAGGGCGGCATATTATTATTAAGCAGGTCGCATTTGCGCCCAGGAACGACTTACGTTGGTAGGCCCTAACCACCATTCAGTGCAGGAATGAGAGAAACCTGGAAAACCTCATTAATTAGGGGGGTAGTCAAATGTCAACCGGTATCAATCTCTCACATTGACCCAAGTCAACATTCTTTCACCCTACTATACCCGCAGAGAGGGTGCCAATCTCTCCACGAATATAGCTTATATACGGTCTACCGGCTGCGGGAATCCACAGCGATCTAGTCACCTCGACTCAAGTACTGCCGCCTTAAACCACGCGACCACTGACCGATCCATACTCCATCCAAATACTTTATTACACTTTATAGTAAGTTTTTTATAAATAGAAAAAACATAATTATGTTGTACTAAGTTTTTGTATATATTTTTTTAATTTCTTCAAATTCTTTCATCTCATGTCGAAGTCTTCAGTTGTCTATGTATATAGCATCAAGTGGAGATGAATGATCGTGTAAACCACCTCTGGTACTTATCTAGTAAATCAAAATAATTTTGACTGATCAATAAACTTATATAAGTACTTATAAAAAAATTCCAGTGAATTTTGATTCAATCTATGCGTCAAAATATAAGGGATTTGGTAATTTTCCACTAACTTGATATTAATGCTTGCATAGAACTGCATTAAATAATTATACCTTTTTGGAACACCTGAGGAGTATTTTTTCGTCTACAATTTACCTTCTGAAAGTTTCTTTTACTTGGCTGTTCTAACCTATTACCTGTATACTTATGAATTCATAATAATTATCAAACCTGTTAAGCGGAATTGCTGTAGTATTTGATAATAATGACGCAGCCAAGCGAACATAAAATTTAATAGCATTATAATTACGAGTATAAATAGGTACTAAAAATCTGCCGAACACTAAAATTATAGAACCTTTACGGAAATTATGACTATAACCTCCCGCACAGTTATCAGGCAACCTAATCCTTTTTAATAAAGGATGTGGAATAATAATAATAATAATAATAATAATAATAATAATAATAATAATAATAATAATAATAATAATAATAATAATAATAATAATAATAATAATAATAATAATAATAATAATAATAATAATAATAATAATAATAATAATAATAATAATAATAATAATAATAATAATAATAATAATAATAATAATAATAATAATAATAATAATAATAATAATAATAATAATAATAATAATAATAATAATAATAATAATAATAATAATAATAATAATAATAATAATAATAATAATAATAATAATAATAATAATAATAATAATAATAATAATAATAATAATAATAATAATAATAATAATAATAATAATAATAATAATAATAATAATAATAATAATAATAATAATAATAATAATAATAATAATAATAATAATAATAATAATAATAATAATAATAATAATAATAATAATAATAATAATAATAATAATAATAATAATAATAATAATAATAATAATAATAATAATAATAATAATAATAATAATAATAATAATAATAATAATAATAATAATAATAATAATAATAATAATAATAATAATAATAATAATAATAATAATAATAATAATAATAATAATAATAATAATAATAATAATAATAATAATAATAATAATAATAATAATAATAATAATAATAATAATAATAATAATAATAATAATAATAATAATAATAATAATAATAATAATAATAATAATGATAATAATAATAATAATAATAATAATAATAATAATAATAATAATAATAATATCTCTACCCCTCATTCTAATCACAGGGATTAGCCCAGAAGTCGGAGACTTGTGCGGGAGAGGGGGCGGCATATTATTATTAAGCAGGCCGCATTTGCGCCCAGGAGCGACTTACGTTGGTAGGCCCTAACCACTATTCAGTGCAGGAATGAGGGAAACCTGGAAAACCTCATTAATTAGGGGGGTGGTCAAATATCAACCGGCATCAATCTCTCACATTGACCCAAGCTAACATTATTCCACCCTACCATACCCACAGAGAGGGTGCCAATCCTCTCCGCGAATATAGCTTATATACGGTCTACCGGCAGCTGGGCTCGAACCAACTCCGTCTAGTCACCTCGATTCAAGTACTAACGCCTTAAACGGCGCGACCACTGACCGATAATGGGACGAATGGGACTGCCAGAAAGATGCCACTTTTCCAGGCAGACACTCCCAAGTTTGTGTTTGCCAAACCCTACACAATACTTCTCAGGAATGAAGAGACCGCCAGCGAAACGGAATTAGCAGGTATAACCATAGCCACCAAAAAAATTGCCCGTAGACATACAACGGGCAAAATCGTCAGAATCTACACAGATAATAGACAATCACTACTGATCTTACGTAAACATAAGATAACAACTAGATCAGCATGGGAATGCCATCAGGCACTGGCAGTGGTCTCAGCTAACAACAGCGTATCTATATGCTGGGTAAAGGGACAAGACCGGTGTAATGGCATTAAAGTAGCTGACAAGGTGGCTAGGAGTGCATCGGGTCTCAATATTTTTGGACCTGGTCCTTCCAGTATGCTTCCGTTGTCAGCATTTGTTGAAATTATCAAAGAAGGCACACACAAAGAGTTTATGAAACGTTGTGATGAAACAAATGGCTGTCAATTTGCTAAGGAGTTCCTAGAGTACCCCTGCAAGGATTAAGCCAAAATGTACCTGGCTATGTCTAGGACATATCTTCGTCTGGTGACAGGTATTCAAACTGGACATTGTTGGCAGGGTATTTCAGGAGGAGATGTACATACTTCAGTATGTTATTCGACGTTCAATTTTAAGCAAAAAAATTTCTATGAACTTTCTATGAAGGTCTGGAAACCTACCCTTTTAGGATATATAGAATGTCAAATTTTAAAAAATTACATTTTCTTTAATAAGTCTCGACTACTGTGAGTTAAATTCATGAAGTTTTGTATGCGGGAAAAATGTTTTTCTATTCCAAAATGACATACACCGTGGCACAAAAAGGTTGAAGCGATTTAAAAGGTTCCAAATGGTCGCTTGTGGCGCCCTCTTGCAGATACGGCCAATTGTGCATAAAATTTGAATTTCCCGTCCCAAGAAACCTCCGCATACAAAATGTCATGAATTTAACTCAAAATAGATGAAAGTTATTAAAGAAAATCTAATTATTTTTTTAAAATTTGACATCCTATATGTCCTAAAGGAAGCGTTTTCAGACCCAAGTTCATAGGAAATTTTTTGCTTAAACTTGAACGTAGAATAACATAGTGAAGTATGTACATCTCCTCCTGAAACACCCTGTATATTTGACTTTGCCAGTGTGTCAGTTTTCCATGATACATTTCAATATGCTTAATTCGATTGCCAAGCATGTTTTAGCAAGGAACAATTAAGTCTGTGATCAAATTAGTTTTGGCAGTGCGTGGCGAAGAAATATAAATCTATTCTCTCGAGAAATTCAAGACGATGCAGAGCTGCCTCCGCCACGTTAAAGAAGGCACTAAAACATAATTTAAGAACTTTTTAATATCCTTCTCGGGCGATAAATAAAGTCTCAAAACAGCTTTTTCTTCGGACCATGAGAAAATTTTCCACCCCCATAAAAAATCTTTATGGGAACGTAACATAAAACTTTAAGGTGCTCTTCCAGAGCTGTAAATAGGACATTTTGCACCAGGAAACTAGCACCACCTACGAAAGTTTTGCCTTCAAGTTATTCCGAGACGGTGAAATCGCGCTATATGAGTGTCTAGTGACGGATATAAAATTCATTTCAACTTTTCGGCACTTTCGAGTCATCGCCTTATTATTGCAGGTTTTATGGAGACTGTTTATTACATTCGAGTTGTTTCTTCCAAAAAATGTATTTAATGGATAGCTATTTATACCGTGAACACTATATTAATGTCAAACTCAATGTATTTTTAGGTAATAAGTAGGTATTTTGTATTCAAATCAAATAGCTGATATTACCATCTTTATCCGCACCCTCAGTATAATGAGATATCAGGCTTGTATTACGATGGTAACAATTTATTTATGGAACTATGCTATGATAAAACAAAGTTTCACCTTTACAGGTACAATTATTATAAGAGAGGATAGATAAAACTATGAATTAACAGAATCCTTTAAAAAATCTAAGCTTATTTATAAAACGAATATTTTTCGAAACCATATTGAACCCCAAATTATCGCCGACACTGGCGGCCGACAGCCGCGACCGCACATTTGACGTTTAGAGAGTTAGACAACCACCAACAATTTGTTGTCATGATTAAAACCTCGTGTGTAAAGTTTGTTATTTTCTGTTTTCTTTTTCAGATTTTAGTGCCTATTTTTTAAATTTTTAACGTTTTGTAGTAATTAAATAAAGAAATTTGTGTCAAGTACAGATATTTGTCTATAATATGCCGCAAATGCAGCATACATATTAATCATAATAATAATATGACGCCTCCTCTCCCGCACAAATCCCCGACTTCTGGGCTAATCCTCGTGATTAGAATGAGGTGTACAGATATTATTACTAATAAAGTTCGTCTGTTGGTTTTTCTAAGTTATCGGACAATAATTTATAATTACACATCCACACAAAAATAAAAAAAGTTCTGTGCCCGAGCTCCGACCTATGATTCCCCGTGTATTTTTGGCTCCTGAAACCGATCCCGGGGTCGGTATAGCCCAGAAGTTCCATATTTGCGCCCTACGGTAAAAAAAAAATTACCAAAATTTGGCCATTACCTGGAAATAAGCGCAAAGCTTTATCTCGTGTCATTGAAGGGTCCAAACATGAATCAGTTGTTGGATAGGACCTCGCACATCCCAATTGTCACTTGAGGGACACGAATTGGCAGAAAATTGGTCCTAAGAAATTTGAAATTGTCAGAAAAAATCATATAATTTCACCGTATTCAGGATCGAATTGATTTAAGAGGATTGTCTTCATGTAGCATTGTTCAGTGAATAGACATAAAAAAAAATTAAAAAAAGAAAATAAATAAAATGAAAAAAAATTCCAAAAATTTTAAAAAAGAAAGAAAGGAGCTACAATACTTCCTACATCTACGTCATTAGCAGGGTTGCAGTTCCATAAAAATTTGTGAACAGTGTTATTTCCAGGTAATGGCCATATTTTGGTCATTTTTTGACCGTAGCGCGCAAATATGGAACGTATGAGCTACACCGACCCCGGGATCGGTTTCAGGAGCCAAAATTACATGGGAGCTCGGGCACAGAACTTTATTTTTGTGTGGCTGTGTTATTAAAGACTGCTGTAGGTGCAAGAACACTATTATCTATTAATATTCCTTAATAAATAAATGAAATATTAAATATGACCATCTCTCTCTTAATATGGCCATATATCGGACTTCCCCTGAGCATAAAGAAATACTGAAAATACAAAAAAATACAGACTACAATCAAATGTGTGGACATCAACACCAAAGTAAGAATGATCTCCGTATTGTTGAAACCATATTGTTTTATTTATTTATCATACAATTGTCTATTTAATAATTTTATGTCTATGTCATAATTTAAAACAAAAATCTGAAGAAATTGTGATTATTAACTTTATCAACATCAGATAATGTAGGTACAGATACCCAATTGATAAAAAATAAGAAAAAACAGCTCATTATTAGTATTTTCACGTTTTTCATCACATCAACTTGCCGTAAGGGGGTCAATTTTCAGTTTGCAGTTAGTACGAGTCACGTTACTTCAAGGAAAACGTTCCTTGTCTCTTAACTTTGCGACATCAGTCCCCCAGGGGCTGTTCTGGCATCTATTAGGGCCTAATTCAGTTAGCAAGGCACGCATCACTGGCTAATTTCATAAAGCCCTTTTTTATTTTCCTGCAAAGTACTCACTTTGAACCGTATCCGAAAACCTCTGCTTTGAAAAATTAAACGGGCCTTTAATTTTCCTGAAATTACAGATGCAAAAAGGGACATTAAGGAAAGCGTATAAGTAGGACATATTTGCTAAAAGTGAATTAAATTAATAAACAGGAATGAATGAAGTTAAATTATAATTTTTCTTTTGCAATGTTTAAAGTTTTCCACATTGAGAAAGATACCGGATGTATTTTTTTAACTAAGACGAATATGTTTAATTTTAAATTGGTCCAAGGTTGATTTTTTCACAATGATGATTAGGAACTTTAAAAAATTAAGCGTCAGTAATTCTAGAGAATGGCGAATGCGCCGATATCAGTACAACTATTGATATTCTTCTACTAAATTATCTCATTAAACCTCATATTATCGAAGTTAATCGTGCATTTGTAGATTTTTAAGAGCACAGTTGGCTCCACTTAAGACTTCGGAAATGCCAAGTTTTTGCTATATTTGAAGACTAAACGCGCGTTTGATTCAGTTAATCACTGTTTATTAAAGCAAAAGTTTTATAAAGTTGGATTGAGGTCAAACTTAGTCTTGCTGCTCAGAAATTTTTACAGTAAAATCTGGAAAAAAATGTTCATCTCCTTTCGATATTACTTCGGGTGTTCTTCAGGGCGAAGTATTGAGTCTGTTATTTGCTTTATTTCTTGCGGATGAGAATGATGTAGAGGGAATTAATATTTATAATTATAATGCGCTTCTTATGCTTCTTTACACAAATGATCTCATAATATTAGCAGATTCTGTGATGGATGTGACCAAAAAATTAATGATTTTAAACACTAAACCTTTTGACGGTAAAACTAAAATTGTGAGTTTTTTTCACCATATAGTAAATCAGCATTTTTACTTCGGTGATTGTCCTGTTGAAGTAACTAACCGTTGCACATATCTCGAAGTTATCTTCACAGCTTCTGCACTCTTTCATGAAATGGCGTCTTCTGAAGTTTCAAAAGCTAAACAAGCAATAGGCTCATTGATGTCCATAATGACTAAAACTAAAATTAAATCCTGATCCACTTTAATCATTTGAGTCATTCGTAGTCAGTACCATAACCAATTGCGCACCGACATGGACTCTAAGGTATACAGACATTCTTGAGCAAGTTCAAACTAACTTTATAAAAAGGTTGCTATTGTTACCACTAAATACTCCTGACCATGTAGTTACCGCTATGAATGTAGGTTAATTGCATAGAAATTATTGAAGCATTGCAAAATTGTACCAAAATAAAAATTTCGACAGTGGCGTAGAAGTTAGGAATGGGCCCCTACTCCTGCCGCACGCCTCTGGTAGTAGCTATGAACGAGTTTGTAGTATTTTTTAATATTTTCTAAAGTATCTAAACTTTATATCAACAGGGAAATACAAACAGAGTTAAAGTAATGGGCAAAAATCATTTAAATGTTTTCATGTTTTAAACAAAACAGGGTCCGTAAGGAGCCATATATTATTTAAGTGTTATGTGTCAATTCTTCATATTTTCAGCCCAGGACTATCCAGTTAGCGTATGTACAATTATTATTAATGAATCACTCTGTATATAAGTTCTTTGGTAAGTCAATGCATTCTTTCTTTACTGGACAAAAAATTTGTGATAAGTCTTCTTAATATACCATATTTAGATAACGCTTAGTTTCCGATCTACAGGGTGTTAAAGTTTTAATAAATTAATAATTCAAATTTATTCATATTGGGGAAACCTCTCAGAATATTTTAATGAAATTTTACACGCTTTGACAGTTAACAACAATACATATTTTTTTACTGTTTAAGAGAGGTATTTTAAGCTAATATGTATCAAATCTCCTACAATTCCTATCAATGAAGTCATATGCATGCTCTCTGATACCAAACATCTAGGTATGCTAATGAACACCCACAGACAAAACTCTATTCAATAATTATCTAAAAAATGTATTCTATTTACTAACCTGATATACTCTATATATGTAGTGGGAACTCGAAATTCAACCACAATAGATGAGATCTGATCTATTTCTGCATTTTTTTTTTTTTTGGATTGCTTCATCAGGTATAATAATAAGGAATATATGGGTAGATATTGTGGGTGTAATTCAACGCAGGTTGGGGCTTTTGTCCACTGAGTAGTTAGTTTCACACAATATTGTTAATACCTGAAAATATATGAAAAACTATACATAAAAGGTACATTTTTATTTATTTTAGTAGGTCGTTATGATACTTGACAGTTAATCAGTTTGACGCTGTCGACATTATTTAATTTCATTTTGACATTTAATTTCAAATAATTTTAATTTATTGGTATAATAATTTTTATAGTTAGATATTTGACTCAAGTTAAATGAGGCCACCTGATGAAGCAATCCAAAAAAAAATGCAGAAATAGATCAGATCTCATCTATTGTGGTTGAATTTCGAGTTCTCACTACATATATAGAGTATATCAGGTTAGTAAATAGAATACATTTTTTAGATAATTATTGAATAGAGTTTTGTCTGTGGGTGTTCATTAGCATACCTAGATGTTTGGTATCAGAGAGCATGCATATGACTTCATTGATAGGAATTGTAGGAGATTTGATACATATTAGCTTAAAATACCTTTCTTAAACTGTAAAAAAATGTTACAAAAGCTAATAATAAGGAATATATGGGTAGATATTGTGGGTGTAATTCAACGCAGGTTGGGGCTTTTGTCCACTGAGTAGTTAGTTTCATACAATATTGTTAATACCTGAAAATATATGAAAAAACAATACATATGTTGCGATAAAAATATTGTTATCAGCGAGGCTTGATTTTTAAACCATTTTTCAACAAGCACAAAGATTTTTCAAAGCGGGCCTATCTCCTTGAAATTTTGCACGTCCCCATAATTTACCGTTCTGAACAACTTTTTCAAGTAAAATTGCTGTATTTTCAGTACAAAAGGCACTTTACCTGAAACGATAACAGTTTTCAATCGGTGCACTGAATATTTCAAATAGGATTATTTCGAAAACTGTTACTCCTAACGACTTCAACAAGGTATATCTTTTTTAGATACAACAGGTAGCAAAATCGATTGTTTCAATAGACAGATGGATACACTAAACAGCAAAAAAGTTCTGCCATTTAAAAGAAACATGCTGTGCCATAAGTAGCGCTCTCTACCAGTGACGTCAAAATTAGTCCAAAATTCGTATTTGCTGGGGTGTTCCATACCTAGAGCATGCATATGACATTAATTGTGCAAATTTTTATTAAAAATACCTTTCTTAAACAGTAAAAAAAGGTTTCAAAGTTATTGAGATATTTCAAAATAAAATTCTAGCATTGAACACTATTTCTTAAACCAGCAACGTTCGGATAAAGCATATTTGGCTCAATCGCCATATTTTGGTGTGTAGTATCTCCAGTCAACAGAATTTTCTCTCTTTTTAGTACCGTGACCCAACCGCGACTTGTCCATGCTCGCCATACACGGGCTGACGAGTCCGCGACTCATCCTGCAGGCCGATCCGCTAGTGAATGGGAACCTTTAGATAGCTACTAATGTTTGGCCGCAATGAATACGTCTACATTTACGTTATGTTTATTTTAATACCTCAATTAATTTCAAATATACAAAAGGGTTGGGTTACCCGACAGTGAGCAACAACAAAACTTAATTAAATACGTTGTTTTAATTATCTCTACTGGAATTAATTCTATAAATAGTAAACGGTACCAGCAAATAATGCAAGTCTGAACATGACCAGGGGCAATCAGACGTATACAGTTAAGTAAACAATGAAATTAAATTAAATATGATATTAATTAAGGCCAGTCCAGGATATCTGGTAACAAGTTGTAGAAACTCCATGTCTATTTCCGAGAGAGTTAATGGTGAAATTAGCATTGAAACTGGATATACTTGAATAATATTTCTTTAAAAATTGTACATTGTGCTTTATGGTCAGGGTGATTCAAATTGGTCGATTGTCAAGGTTACTGCAAATCTCTCATGGATAGAGCAAAACTGATAGACGAGTTCAGAGCTGTGTCTCTATCTGTTACAGTTTTAGAGGTACAGGGCGTTTCTTGATTTTAGGCTAAACCGACTGATATCTTAAAATGATTTGAAAATTTTACACACTTTTTGGACATACATTCGATGGCATAAAGATAAATGTAATAACATTTTTAGTTTTTGTGATCTGACCACAACTTGCGTTTTTTATATGCAACACCCTGTATTTTGTTTCAAAAATGGAAAGAGGGCTAAAATGTATTATAAAAATATATACTTTTCTCATTATTTGTTGTGTTGATTTACAGAAAATATAAAATTTTCAAAATACCAACAAAATTTAAGTTTTCGAACTGAGGAGGCTTTGAAAACAAACAAGTTTGACATTTAAGAAGCGTGTTAACACACATGTGATTAGGTTACAAATGTCGTCAAACTCGTTTACTCGATTATTATCATAAGTAATGATATATTTTTCTTACAAGTGACATACTGAGTGTCTAGACGACGAAGTCATCCTAAAATAGATTCGATTTTTTTTTCAATATGATCGATCAGATTTTAATAAAACGTCGAATAAAGATAACATTTCTACATATATAAATACTAAATTTGGCTAAAAGACATTTAAATATTGCTATGAAAATAACAAATTTTCAATGTATAAAAACACATTTTATCATTTTTAAATAAATAGTACAAGTTCTATTAAATCGACTATACAGGAGCCCGAATTTTGTTATAAGACTACAAGAGACAGAAAGGTGCAGTTTTAAGGGATTCTTCGTATATCAGCTTCTGACAGACTTTTTTACTTAGAGTTCAGTGGCGTACTTGTAATTTCTCTACAGGATATCTCTTTGAAAATATGAGTTTATATTTTGGAAATTGTCATACAATGTGAAATTAATAAATTGCGTGTGTGTATTTTATATAATTATACAAAATTGATTTTTGAACTCTACCTTGGCTACTTAAAGAAAATGTATACAACATAAGCAGTTGTTTAAACATATAAGTTATACTTATAATAAATAATCGATATTTTTTATGCTATATCTAGCGGATCTTCAACACCATAATTAATAATCTCGATAATAATACAATATGTGATAAGAATAATATTCATTAATACTGAAAAAAAATGGAAACCCAAAATATACCTATAGTTTAATTTGTCCTTATTTAATAATTTACTGTCTATATTCATGATTATGTTTAAAGTTATCACCAGGAATAGGGAAGGAAAATTTAAACAGTTTCTAAAATTTTTTTCAATACTAAATAATTTTCTAGAGTTGATTTAATGACGTTGTCAATCAGTTTTCTTGTTATTCATTAATTTTTATGTTTGTTTACTGTTTTTTTGTTGTTAAATATCAGTCAATTAAAGATATTTATAAATTACATTAATTGTGAAGGCAACAAATATTGCAATTGAATTGCTTAAAATAGACAGGGGTTCCATTTCTTGTAGATAAATTACAAGTGCGCCACTGGATTCTAAGTAAAATTTCTAACAAAAGTAGAACCCACTATTCCGATATCTTAATTATTATCTGAGATACAAAGAAGTCTGTGAAAGTTCTGATCGCTACCTCAAGTTTTTCGAAAAAGTATGTTACGAAAACTGCATCCTTTTCCCTCTTGTAGTTTCCGTTTCTCTCTCTCTGTCTTTTACGGAGTAAAATAGGGAAGGTTTTCATTTTTGACTTCTTTTATAAAATAATTATTATCTTAATGTTAAAATAACTTTAAAATAGTACTTACTATGTGATGTTGCTTTTTATAACGGTAAGTGGTCGAGCGATTTAACGATTTGACCAGTACGCTGTGGGATCGAATCCCGCGGTGGGTAGACCGTGCATCAGCTGTATTCGTGGTGAGTACTAGCACCCTCTCTGCGGATATGGTAAGGTGCAAGAATGTTGACTTAGGTCAATGTGAGAGATTGATACCGGTCGGCGTTTGACCATCCCCCAATTAATGAGGTTTTCAGGTTTCTCTCATTCCTGCACTGAATGGTGGGTAAGGGCCTACCAACATAAGTCGCTGCTTAATTATAATATGCCATCCCCTCTCTCGCACAAGTCTCCGACTTCTAGGCTAATCCTTGCGATTAGAATGAGGGGTAGAGATATTATTATTATTATAAATGCACGTTGTATACATATTGTTCCAGACATCATTCTCCAGGCGTATATATTTAAAGTGAACTGTAAAAAGCCCTAATTAGTCTTGGCAGTGTATTTCTCTACAGTGACAATAAAAAAAAAACATGTATTTAAACTATCAGATGGGCGACTGGGAAAGTGATGTCTAGAATAATTTGTATATGCGTCTGCGTCTGTAAAGAACAAACAAATATTTTTATTTTATTAAGCTAATAAAAATAAATGTATGTATGCTAAAATAAATATCTATGTCTACATTTTATCAAAATGACGTCATTCCCTCGACGCCAAACAGAGAAAAAACTCGTAGTGGCTTGTGATATTCTATCCAAACACAATATCAATTTTTCATGAATGAGGCGCTTCCATTGATTGAACAAATCAATACGGAGTGGATATTTTTAGCCCAAACATAAAACATAGGAATAAAAGGTATGATAAACATACCCCCGATTCGCCGAGAAATGTTAACTTTCACCAAAACATAAAAATGCGGATATTTTTAGCAGGCGGCTTCTTAGCTCCAATTAAGAAAATTGTCACGCGAACCGAAAATCGCGATGTGTTTGTGTTTCGCCCTTATCGCCGCAGATGATCAGATTTATAATTTAATTTTAGAATATAGAGTATCACGGAATTTCAGTTAATAAACAGAGAATTCGGATTTAGAAGTGGCGTGGCAACCTGTGCAAGCTAGCTGTTAGCGGATAGTTTTGCGTATCTGACATTTGTTGATTGCGGTCTGATTCATTGCAGGAGTTCTGTTTAAAGGCTGGGCACTTCTAATAACTTATAAATAGTGTTCGCATCTTGTCTTGCTTTTCCTTAATATCGTGTTGTTTTTTTTGTGTTCTATATACATACAGTGTCCACGAATGGAGTTGACAAGAGGAGAGAGTCATTTGTTTTTTATTTTATCGAAATATGTCACTCTTTATAAAAAGTTCTGCTTCTCGAAGAAATGAGATTGCCATAAAAACGTCTTAGATCAGATATACAGGGTGATCATAAATTAAAGCAATACGAAAATACTCTAGACAGAAGTACCATTATTTATTATTTTACGCAAAATGTTGATAAAACAAATCTTTTTATAACTTCAAATAGAGTCATAATACAAATTTTAAAATCAGAATTTCAATTTTAACTATTACTCTACATAGCTACCTACCTACCCTACCCACCTCAACACGCTTAATAAATTTTTCGTACATTTTACGAATAGTTTGCGGCTCATTCAATTCATGTATTCTTTCGTGTATGTGCTCTTTTAATATTTCTCTATCATGTGGCATATCATTTTAATAAATCTTCTGTTTTACACCAAAGGAAAAAGTCAAGGGGTGTGACGTCAGGATTAGGCCAAATCTTCCTCTCCACCTTTCACCAAAATGTTCTGCTAACCATTGTCTGAGCAAGGCTGCATAATGAGCAGGACAGCCGTCCTGTTGCCAAAACAGCTTATTGCGTACTTCTGACTCTAAAATATTTAAAAATAGTAAAGAAAATGTTTCGAAAATGTGCAAAAACACATGTTGATTTAAATTTTCCTCTATAAAATAAGGTCCAATTATACGATAAAAAAAAATTCCACGCCATACAACTTTTTTGTAGCGTTGACTTCTTTTAATTACATAGTCAGGGTTATCGAAAGCACATTTTGGAAACATTTGTTTTACAATTTTTAAATACATTAGAGCCAGAAGTACGCAACAGGACGACTGTCCTGCTCATTCTACTGCCTTGCTCAGACAATGGTTAGCAAATCATTTTGGTGAAAGGTGGATAGAAAGATTTGGCCCAATTCATTACCTGCTAGATTACCTGATGTTACACCTTTAGACTTGTTTCTTTGGGGTAAAGGGTAGGAAAAGTTTATCAAGTTAGTGGAAAATTGTGTTGAAGTGGGCGGTATTTATGTGGAGTAAAAGTGAAGTCAAAATTGAAATTTTGATTTTAAAATTTGTAATAGGACTGTATTTGAGGTTATAAACAGATTTGTTTTATAGAAATTTTGTGTAAAATAATAAATAATGGTATTTTTCTTTCAATTTTTTTTTGTTTTTTTTTTATTTATGAGTACCCTGTATATCTGATTTAAGACGTTTCTATGAGAATCTCATATTTTAGAGAAGCAGAACTTTTTATAAAGAGTGGCATTTTTCGATCAAGTCAAAAACAAAAGACTTTCTCCTCTTGTCAACTCCATCTGTGGACACACTGTATATAAATTGACTTCGTAAATTAACTATTATTGTTTTAAACTTGTGTTCAGTCCTTTAAGTGTTTTTTGTAGCTCTCTCTTTGCTTATACTTGTTTGTTTAGTTTTTTTGTCGTGTTTTAATTTCAAACATGTGATTATGCAGTTCATTTGACTTCATTATCAATGCTTTTAAATTGTTTTCAGTCGTTATATTTGTACTTTATACTCTTTATATTTTTTTAATGTATTATAGTGTAACTTGCGCTTTTTACATTAATATTCCAATGTTTGTGTTTATAAGACTTACTACTATAATATTGTTAAATGTATTAACGTAGCCAATAAATGCATTTCTTCTTCTAATAGTTATTTTACTCACTCATTTGAGCTATTTTATAAACTTATTTTACAGACCCATTTAATTGAGTACCTTAAATGACTCAATTCCAAAAAGTTGTCACGATGCATTTGATACAAAATAAACGTTAATAGTTATTTTGTGTTTACATTAAATAATCTAAGTTTTATAAGCTTCGCTATATAAATCTAATGATGGTAAAATGCTATGCTCACTATTTTCGAGAAATACTGCTCTGATCACATTATTCATACATGGAGGAAAAGCAACCAATAGAAAACTTATAAAAAACGTTATTGATGAATTTTCTAATTTCGTTAAATTAAATAGATATACATAAAATGTCAATAAATTTTTCGATTAATGAATAGGACAAAAAAACTTGAGCATCACACAGTTATCTGCAAATGCAAATACACTATAGACTTAAATCTGTTATTTTCCATTCCTTTATGTGTCACAAACTACTTCCTCTTCCGAAAGTTGTTCTACCAAGCTATCTTTATTAGTTTCTTTATATTTGTCCTCCTCATAACGTCTCTCTAATACTTTCCTATTACTAAAAAGCCAGCTGTTCCAAGGATCCGTGCGTTTCCAAATTTACTATATTACACTCACTTTGAAGAAAGCAGATGCGTCACTATTAGTTTTTTTATACGCAGCGATGCAAAAGTCTCGACTCCTGAATAATTTGACGAAACTTATAACGTAGAAGTACTAATTTCAAATGCATTATATCAAAATAGAAAACCTTCAACTGGGTAATTCATCGCTTGAGCTTTATATTCAAGGCAGCGATTCAAAATACAAGTCTTTTAGGTCTGTGGCAGTAAAGTCGAGTACGTTTAACTCGACAGCACTTGAAACATTGAATAAAAAAGCACATAAAGCGTTGTGTGCTTCTTCCCACTTTATTAAATCACTTCGGGTATATCTGGATCATTAGTTTAAAGTTCCGGAACGACTTGGCAACGGGCGACTTTAAAAATTACGTCCGCTACATTTCTTTCATTTAGAGAAGTGTAATTAGATGTTTTCTTTTATGTTCTTTCTATTGATATATTCCATAAAGCGCCGAGATAGCTCCAACAAGCTCTAAGGAGGAATCAGAGTTATAAATATTTAAAAATACGTCTACACTGAGAAAAAAACTTTACTACTGCTAGGTAAAAATACACTTGGAGAAAATGGAGAACAGTTCAAGTTTTCTGAAAACCTAGTCACAAGTGAACAAGTCATCTAACTTTGGCTATCAGCAATAGTTTTGCTATAGTTATTTAAAACTTTTAACTAAATGTATTTATGATACATTAAGGACAAGTGTAAAGTACATTAGTTGACTGTAATCTGTAATGCAATAATAATGGCTATATTTTGTTCTCCATATCTCAACTCTATATCTAGAAAGCTCTGGGTGCTATGACTTGTCTAATCTAATAATATCGCTGACATCCTGTATTTGCGTATGTAAAATTATGGATCCCTCGTACGATTGTATAATTTAAACATTTTTCTGAATGGATTAGAAAGGGTTTAACTTTAATGAATGGTTTTGCGCCCCTTTGATTAAAACTTTATCATACGTATAGGATAACAGGGTTTAGTGTAAATATAGCACGAAAACGGTAATTTTTCGCAGCATTTATTCCCCGTTAACCTTTACAAACTCGCATTAATTTTTAATTATCGTTTGAACGTCCAATTTTTCAATAAAAAATCCAGTAGAATGGATCTAAATATTTGCGTTTGTCATCAATATTTTAATCAAGCAGATCTGATGTTGGATTTGGATGTAGGCATATAGATAATTTTGTCTTTAAAATAAATTATTTTACAAATATTTCTGCATGTTGATACAATTTCAGATAGTGTTTTGGAATCAAATAATCATCAAATACAAATAGTAGTAAAAGCTACTCTAAATGATTACTCTAAAGCATTATGTGATGGTGTTACTACAGTATTTTGTACAGATAACAATTTTTTTAAAACTGTAAATGCGCAATAAGAAACTTTTCCAAATTGAGTAGTATCAATGAGGCAAGGGATACATACATGGTGTCTATAAACTAGTTGTCAAAACTCATAAGGCCTTCCAAGTATAATAACAATTATATAAAAATAGCCGAGGATTAGCCCAGAAGTCGGAGACTTGTGCGGTAGAGGGGTCGGCATAATATTATTAAGCAGACCGCATTTGCGCCCAGGAAAGACTTACGTTGGTAGGCCCTAGACACCATTCAGTGCAGGATTGAGGGAAACTTGGAAAATTGCATTAATTAGGAGGGGTAGTCAATTGTCAACCGGTATCAATCTCTCACATTGACCCAAACCAACATTTTTCTACCCTACCAGTATTAAGCTTATAATACGTTTCAGCTGAAACCGAGACTGGTTTCAAACTGTCAAAAACATTCGTCCAATTACTTCTTGCATGATGTTTACTGAAAACAAATTCATAATGGTAGGTACTAGTCAAATATTTCTTACAGTTTGCTTAAACATACCAAATCTAGTAACTGATAGTAATACCACGTTCTAAAACTAATGAGTGTCAACTATGCATTGGAAGAAATATTATTTTTTATAAAAGTGTTAAAATTTAACAATTTAAAAATATCCTTCCTATTTTATACCAAGAACCTTTTAGAAAAGAGCTCCCCAATAAAAATTCAATAGACTTAGTTCTGGTGAACGGAGAGACCACGTAATGGGACTGTACGATGTATTCATTTATTTGATCTAGGATAAGATAAGAAATCCACACTCGAATACAAAAGTTACAGTTCTTAATGTAAATCAAGAATAATAATTTTAAAAATCACACGTGGGACAGCGACATTCTCACTTTTTTCGTAATGTTATATTAAAATCAGTAGATAAGATGTACAACTTGTATTGCTTGGTCTCCACATTCTCCAAGTTTTAATTCATTAGACTTTTTTGGGAATTTAACTTATATTAAAATTCTTTTTCATCCAGCATTATTCTTTTGAAAAATATTTTTTTGTAACTTACAGAATCTTTATTATTTCATCTTTATACGGATTCCCGACATAAGATATATTCTTATTTTTTACGATTTTGTTGTGTTTATTACTATGCCAAAATATTATTAAAAGTCCTTTTGAAGTTATACTTCTTTGCGCCCGTTAGACACATTGGGATGGGATGTTGGTCGAGAAACCGCGTCACGCTCAAATGGAAGAACAAGTTTTTAAGAACTTTTTTTTTTAAGAAGTATAACTTCCACTGTCTGGTCCCAGTTTTTTTTAAAGTACGACTTTCCATTAATAATTATTGCATTTTGTATCGAGTTCTATATCCAATAAATTTTTAATATTTATTTTCCATTTAAATTCTCAAGTTTGAAATAAAGATTAGTACCTGAACAAATTTCCACACCAGATTTACCCGCGAGTGCTATTTACTTTCTGTAATCTAATAACTTTGACAACGATAGCCTAGACAAAGCAGTCCGAGGAAAGTTAAAGTAAAACCAGCTCATTTAATAAACGTTGAAAATTTTATATTATTATAAAGATCCCTAGGCATTTATTCACTTCTCCAGGAAATGAAACATTAGCACAATTCCGCTTGATCTTATGAAAGCAACATTTTTAATAAAGAAAATGTAAATGTAAGAACTGTTTTGTTTTTATTTTCTCTCCTGAGACAAACTTTAGCTTAAATTAAAAAAAAAACTTTTAATTTTCATCATGACGTACACTTCGTCTTACTACAGTTTACTCTGGTCATCCTCATTGCAATTTTCTTCTTCATTATTAGGCGTACAATTGGCGTCTCCTTCTTCTCCTAAGAGATTCGACTCGACGTTAACCATATCATCATCCTCGTCGTCAAAATCACCAGGTTTCTTTAACAGGGTCTTGTGATGTGCTCTATCAGTTGCTGTGTAAACAAACCAACCCAATAAAGGGGCTAAAACAATAAAACAGAAATGTTCCAGAGTTGACAATGTACTACATTTTAGCAAATATAGATATTTTTTGACCTTATTCGGCAGTCATTCAAACCTTATCGATTTATTTATAATCTAAATGGGGTTTTATTGCGTCTGTTTGTTTTCCAAAGTGGAAATGCAACTTTACAGCACGTAAACCGTGGAAAATAGTGGGTTTAGTGGAATTTTATTAGCGGTATAATAAAATCTGCATCCTAAAATGTTTATTGGTGCATAAAACAGCTATATAGTGCCTGGATCCATTGATACGAGCTGAAAATCAAACGACGTGTTCGCGATGAAAATTTAAAAGTCAAATGTCACAGAAAGTATTATGTACAACCATTTTATGGATAGTTGTGAGGAGTATCAGCATTCTTTGTCAATGTTTGTTATTTGTACAAGTTGTTTTGTCTGCCTTTCACCACCAGTAAATATAAAAACGACAAAAAATCAATAACTTCTATTTTAATAATATGAATTTTGCAGCCATATTAATAGTTTCATAAGAACATGTATTACAACACTAGTGCTAGAAATTTTTATACTAGAAGTAGATATGATGGATCTGTTTAAGTTCGAATGCCCAATCGTTAAATCCGTATTTGACCCCATGATCTTCTTTGCTATCTGTTTGGAATTCTCTAAAGAATGTTCAACATAGCCTTCTGCCGTAAAAGAAGATTTCCAGCCCCAATGACACTTTAACATCTGCATATCTGCACAACCATCAACCAGAATGGCGGATGAATGTCCAGTCTATTCTTCGGGATTTTTCAACCTAAGCTTTGCTACAAACATTTTTGGAATGTTTACTCCGACAGGCTGGGATTTGTCCTTGTCTGTAGAATACAATACATGTGAATTTCAATTTCCCTCCTTTAAGAGGGTATATCGCCTCAAGGGTATAAGGTATTTTTACTTCAATCTTCTTATTTTTGGCTCTACATTCACTGGTACCATTTTTGCTACTTCATTTAAAAACACCCGGTATTTATGGGTTTGTTTGACAGACTTTTGACAGAAACCATGCGAAAAGATGGACTGGAGATGGACGAAAAGATAAGAAAAATGGACTACTAAACTTATAACAGGTACTTTTTTATGTTCATAAAAAACACATCAGCTTCTTGACGCGCCATTTGACCCTTTTTTCAAATATATATTTTTTTCATGTATGGTGATGTTTTCATGTAAATGACAGTAAATACAATTTTGTACAATACTCTTGTTGTAAATTCATATTACACTCGATATTTTAAAAACTTTAACATCTCGTGTTGTAATATGAATCTTTACAACACTTGTACTGTAAATAACTATTATTTAATTCTTTCTACTGTCGTGAATTTGTAACAATTTCGAGAAACACATCTTGTAAAATTAATTATTCAACCAAGCATGGTACACCTGACAGTTCACTAGAACTCCGCTGGATGGCAGCTCAGTTTGACAGTCATGACGGAATGTCAAAGTTTAATATTCTTGGAAAATTCATCGTTAAACAGCGAATTGTTCTGCAAAATTATGTGCTTTGGACTTATATATTTTATATTACGTGATTATTTAGAATTTTGACGTAACTACATGTCAAGATATGTTTAATAGAAAGAATAATAATTTTACTTACGGGGAACCACGTAGGGAATCTCCTCACAAACCCTTCTCACCATGTTCATAGGATGGACACTACTTAGTATCTTCAACTGGAAAGGCGAAACTGCATAATAAATTATTCCTCGCAAGAAAAATCTCCTGCCACCATGCCCCATTTTGCAACCGTGACGTTTGTTTCACAGCGGAGATATAAACTTTAGACAGCTGACGTTGCGGCTGAACGGGGCACTTGATATTTCTGATATAACTTCTAACTTGGAGATAACATTATAGTTTTCTTTCATTTTGATTAAACTGAATGAACTGAGTTTAGGCGAAGCTTATAGAACCAGTGGTAACATAAAGTGATTTGACATGATAGTATGTTGTTTTTTATCGTTTACGATCAGTTTCTTAACCATTCTCAACTATAAGGAAGGATATGGTTACGTACCGTAGGCGTCAAATGTAAAAATATGCTGTTCTTTTACTCCCCACTACTCAACTGATTGCAATTGATTTTATCAGATAAATCTCATCACTTTAGGGCCGGTACTTTCAGTCTAATTTAACCATGATTAACGTACTTTAACAGTTGATCAAATTTAACAGAGATCTTTTGAGTACTTTCGGCATTAATTATGATTAAGGAAAATATTGAGGAAAATCATTTGCATATTCATATGTTTTAGGGTTTTGTGAATAATCGACGGTTAATTAATATTAGTATTCATGTTTTTTGAGTTTTGTGAATAAACGAGTGTTATTCAAGTACGTGGATTTGTAGCATTTTTTTAAAATTGTATAGTTAATTAATAATTTTTTACAATTAATGAGTTCATCCATCGGATCTAGACTGTTTTTCTTACAATGGCGTCTCCACAAGTACTCATAGAGTCGGTGTGCAATTTCGTCCGGTGGAATATGTTGACCTTTTGAAAAATTGTTTGCAGCCGACTACGACGACTGGGTATGAGTACCGTTTTCAGCAACGAATTTATGGTTAATGCCATATTCAGTGAACCTCTCATACGCTTTCCACATATCCGAATGGATAATAGACCCTTTCTCTACATGTTGCTCCAAAAGGAGAGTTAACGTGCCTGCATCCCTTTTATTTTCGGGACAAATTACCATTCTTAAGTTTTCTGAGTTATCGGCAATCATTCCGAATACCCAAGGACCTTTAACTACACTTCCTCTGTTATATTTTCGTTTACCAAATTTGAATTTTTCTATTCAGAAATACGTTTAAAATTAAAAAATAAAAATTGGTCACATTTTTCCGCTTTTCTACATTTTTTCCATATAGGTAATGAAAATGTTGCATTTCCGCGGGAAAATTTTGGCGTTCCAGTGTTAAGAAAAATGTCTATAATTCACAGCAAAAAATATTTTTTATGTAACTGATCCCCGGTCGTGAAGTTAGTACTTCTCCCTTTTTTCTTGGGTCCAATATTTTCTTTATTCATCTTCAATTAATGCAGAAAAGCTCGTCCTGTACCGTCACCACAACTATTGCACATCCAACATCTAATAAATAATACTTTTTCAAAAAAACAGAGGCCGGATTCCGTTTTCTCAATTCGACGTGATGGAATAATTTTGACAGTCTAGTGACAGTAGTGACCCTTATTTACATATGCAATACAGTAGAACTATTTTTTAAATATTCATTGCTGCCAAGCATAGACCTTATAAATCATGGACGCGCCCAAAACCGTTTTCTGCCTATACAAATCGTTGATGCTCAGATATGTGCGACAGAGATAGAGCTACTCCGGGCAAAAACCCACAGATCATTGGCCGAAAAAAACAAAAACCGTAAATGACAGACGTATGACATTTACGGTGACAGACCGACTCCACCATGGTTTATGAGTTTTTAAAAACTATTGCTAATAAACACAACTAAATCACAAAAGGCACACAAATCATTAACAATATTAACAGGAAAGGTTTTATCAGGTTATGTTTATATATTTTTCTGTCATAGAACATCTGTTTTTTCCCGGACTAGCTTCATCCCTCTTGTACACATTAGGACACCGGACCTCTCTTTCTAGGGCCGGTCCATGATTTATAAGGTCTATGCTGCCAACAAAGGTTAACCAACGATTTGCAAACAAGCTGCCAAAATAGGAATAAAGTACAAAACAATTCTTAATCATGATTAAATTACTTGATTAGTTTAACAACACTCTTAATGAATCGTCTGATTAATTTCCGAATGAAAGTACCAGCCCTTAATCATATAAGTTACATCAAGTTAATCAGAATGAAAGAAAACTAATAATAGCACATCATATTATGTGATAATAGGTCAATAAGAATAATTATAGTTACAGGAAAGGGACGTTACTGCCAATAACTTAAAAATTATGATAACAAATTAGATCTTGAACGAAACATATTGCATTAGTATATGTTACGTAAATAAATCTTTTATTTTTATTATTGAATACAAAATTAATACCAGATGCCAGATTTGTGATATCTGGAGTAACTTAAATATGCAAAGCTGATATTTTGCATATTATGCATATTTATCGAATTGAAAGAATTTAGAATTACATAGATGTTTGGCAGGCATGTTCTTTCTTTTAATTTTGGAGCAGATCGGTCCACTCAGAATATATGGTTCGTAATTTTTATGGTCGGGAAGTAAAGGGTTATGTATGTTGGCCCACCTACTGAAATATTAGTTTTTTGGCCAGCACCAAAACATAACAAATACTACAGGTTGTTTTCAGGCCCCAAAGTAATTAGCAGAGTATATTAAATAATGTCCAGTAAAAAATACCAAAGTCCTTGCTCTCTATTTAAATTTGCAAGGAAAAGCAAAAATTTTGTAAATACAGCAAATCAACCTATGTTTGTTCTGGTACAAAGGATGCCTATAATTCAAAGATTGCTGTGGAAAACTGACACCGTGACAGTTGCTAATATTCATATAGCTGTCAGTACGCATTTAGTATAGCTTCAAGTACTTAAGTAGTTGTGTTTTTTAAAATGGGTAGAGGAAAGGTTATTGATGAGAAAATTCGTTCACTTATTATTAAATTTTTCAATTCCGGCAAATCAAATTCGGAAATTGCAAATTTATTAGAGTTATCGCGGTATAGTGTAAGAAACATAGTTAGACTGTATAAAAATACCGGCTCAGTTGCTGCAAGGCCCCAATATATTAAAAACAGCAAAATTACAAATGTGGATAGATGTTCGTTGAAGAGGATTATCCAGAAAAATAGGCGAGCTAATTACTTAGAGCTAAGTGCTCTATGGAGTGACGCTGTTGGGAGACGAATTTCGAGATCCACAACGCACAGGGAGGCTCATAAAATGGGTTTTGGCACTTATAAGGTAAATTTTTAATAAGCAAAATTGCGGTAGGAAAATAAGAAATGACAATATTTTGCTTTAGGCCAAAGAAAAGCCGCTTTTAACACTGCAGCAGAAGAAAATAGAGTAAGGTGGGCAAGACAACATAAGGATTGGACAACTCAGCAATGGCGTGCAATACAATGGAGTGATGAGGCCAGATTTGAAGTGTGTGTTGGAGACAGTCGCAGTCGAGTTATTCGAAAAATGAGGCGTTTCATCCGGACTGTCTCAAACGAAAGGTGAAATTTCCTGCATCAGTCATGATCTGGGGTAGCATGTCAGCTAAAGGAGTGGGAAAACTTCATTTTATTGACGGCATTGTGAATACGGACAAATATTTAGCCATTTTGGAAGAATCGCTCTTACCGATCATGGAAGAATGCTTGACATCCCGCCAAGAATTTGTGTTTCAGCAAGATGGTGCAGCATGTCACACCTCAAAGAAAGCATTAAAGTGGATAAAGGATAATGGTATTGCACTTTTAGAATGGGTTTCTAGCAGTCCGGATCTATCACCAATAGAAACTTTGTGGCATGAGATGAAAAAGGTGCTACGAAAACATCCTGCTAGACTGAGCTGAAGCAAAGACTTCAGGAAATATGGGATTCTTTTACACCGGAATTATGTCAAGGCTTGGTTAATACTATGCCCCAACGAATTGCGGCTGTAATAAAAAATAAAGGCGATGTTACCCAGTGGTGAATTTTAAAATTGTTTTGTTAGTTTTACGCTACTTGTTCTTATTTTCTCTATTTTGTCTTTATTTTCTGTTAGATATTGGTTTTCGTTGCTTCATATTTATTTATTATGTTTAAAATACTGTTTAAGAGATAAATAAATTTACAGGTTAATGTTGTACTTTTATTTTTGCTTCATAAAAACAAAATTTCTGCCAAATCCTATGGTGGGCCAACTGAAATGGGAAGGGGCTCGTATATTAAATAAGGTTAAAAATGCATTGTTTAAGTTGGATTATATTAACTAATAAAAATAAAATCTAGGTAAATTATGATGTGATAGGCAGTTCGAGTAGGCAGATAATCCATTTCTACATTTTACTTCTGACTGTTCTTTTGAAGTTATCACGTTGATCACGCGTTTCTGCAATTCTGCAAATTTTACATGCGTGCCTTAAAAATGCACTTTTAACACTCACATCTTAAATAACTATTAAAAGTGATCTAACAGTCCTCAATTTACCTTACTTATCTTTCATCTTAGACACACTAAATCCTAATATCCTACGACGGGTGCTGAAAATTGTGAAGCAAATTAAAACATGCCGTTGCGTCGTTTGACTTGAAACACAGTTTTTGGATTAATTTAATTTCAAAAGACCACACAAGCGTCATTTCCTTTCCCAAATAAGGAAGATGAATCGCCCTCCACCTGGTCCTTCGCACCAAAACCGAGCAGGCGAACTCCATTGTTAAGAATTTACATTGTTCGCCCTGAAAGATCATGGTTAAGCCCCGTTATTGTTCAATTTAAATCTCTTACGTTTTCTATACATAATTGTTCGGTGTAAATATTTCAACGTAGCAGATCCGAGCCTCTTTCACATCGGCCATATTAAATGAGCAACGTTGACTCTGTAAATGAGACGGATTGAGGGCGTATTATAGTAAAATTAATGTTACGCCGTTTTATTATGAAATTGCCGCTTCTAATGAAGTACCCTTTCGAGAGCGTAGGTAAACAGAGTGGGCTGTGTGTGAGTCTTCGTTATAATTAATTTCTGATGATTAAATGCTCGACCAACTGAGATAATTTAATGAAAACGTAAATATTTTTAGAGATCTGCATGCAGTTCCAATCACGAGAGTGGCAAACTATGATAACGGTGTAGAAAAATGCCTCGATACTTGAACACATAAGTGTCCTTAACGAGGTAGAGCAGCAAACAGAAATTATGAATGGAAGAATTATGTATGGCAAAACTGTTTCGTCATATTTTCAAATTAAACTTTATATCATGGGCATGCACAATCTGTTGCAATAATAATGGCACTATTTAAAATTAATTTGGTGATTTGTTTATACTGCTGACATTCGTATTGAAATATACTTTCAACTTTTAACATTAGTTCTTAGTTTCTTAGTCAAAAACTGTTTTAAGGAAGTGCCATTTTATTAATTTATTTAAAGTACAATTCCCAACAGGATGGATCCCAGTTACAGGACAACACTGTTCAAAATGTCAATATAAACAAAATGAATCAGACAATACAACAAAACATGACTTAAAACATAATAAATAATCAATATGAACACAAATATATGTGTCTACCCAAAATGCAAACTACTTATACAGTCATTATTCGCATGCATACATACACACTAGTGTGATATAAGTTACACTTTTTTTTTCTAGAGACATTCAAGCTTTATTTATAAATTTATACAATTCATTTACTTAAATTAACATTAATATTAAGTGAGAATGAAATGAGGATTCAGAAATGGTAAAACCTTGTATGCTTTCAGTACTTGAACTAGACTTCTTTATAACATCAGCTCGTCTTAGACCACTTACAGCACCTTGGATTTTTTTTTTCAATTTCAATTTTATTGTTGATGGATTCTTCTGTATATCCTTACGCGACCGTTGCAGATCTCCATCCTCCATGTCGTTTTAATGCTATGATGTTTGTCCCTGTATTTGCCAATAACGTAGCGGATGAACTTCTCATACAATAACCGGTGTATATCTTAGGATGTTGTAGATCCAAGTACGAAGCAATTTTTTGCATAATTGTACAGGATTAATTGGAAATCCTTCTTGCATTATTGTGAAATCACAAGATTTCGTGGTCTATATATCAGGTATAATTACATACAAATAGGAATCCTTGTCCTGAACATTTTCCACACTCAAATTAGTCAGTTCATCATATCTGCATGCTTCCGCAATTCCCATAGTTAAAACTGTTTTCATGGGCAAAAGTTTACCATCAGATGCTTCTTTCAAAAACTTGTTAATATCATTGCGTTCAAGAGTTTTTGATTTTTTGGCTTGTGATCTTTTGCTTTTCTTGAGAAAGTTTCGGAAAATTAGAAATATCGATGTTTCTGTAAAGCTGAAAAGTTGACTTAAACATTGAATACTTAGTCGATAACAATGTTGCAACAAATTTCTTATACAGAGTGAGTCAGAAAGAATAGGTCAACACTAAGCTGGAGGTACTAGACACCAAAATATTATATTGTTTGAACTCATCATGTCTTATACGAATGTCTATGATTTAAGAAATCCAGGGTGTTCAAGGTATACATTTTATTCTGAAATTTCTCAATTAATCACGATTACTAGGTTATTCTAAAATATGTAGTTACTGTTATATAATTTTTATTTGGCGTATTTTCAAGTGTTGTAGCCATAAGTAAGTTATATTTAACCGTTAACAAGTAGACCTCAGCTAAATTCAGTTACCTACTGCAATAAGTTATATAAGTTACCTTTAGTAGAAAAAGTGATAGAAAATATGTATCTCTTGAGCGTAGAAGGCGCTCAGTTGTTTTAGCAAAATATCGACTTATGGTAGTAAAATCATGTTAATAAAATAACTTTTATTATGCTTGGTACGTAATATTGTCATACTAACGAGATAAATATTCCAACAATAATGTAGATTATCTTAGCAAAACTTTTTTATTGGTCGATTTCCCTCAGTGAACTGATAACAAAATAAAAATTATGCGAAGAACCCGATGATTTTCATCCTGTGGCGCTTGGATTGCAAATTCAATTTTACAGGACATCGCCATTCCAGCGTTTTTAAATATTACCATTTCTTTTGATAAACTAAAAGAAACATCCAATTTCCGTGGCCAGCTACGAAGTGAAACGTTATCAAATTTTCGGGCCTGTTAATTTGTGGACCGGTCGCTAGCAGAAAATGGAAATTTATTCACACACACTCATCTAATTTAAACCCTTCTAAAGCTATCTTCCGCACGAATGGCTGTTACATGTCCCACATGTGACAGCATTATGAAAATATTAAGCGGGAAACCTCGGCCTTGGACCGTTCTCATTCACGGAGCCAGCTCGTTAATATTTCAGACCGGCCTGCAAAATTTCCGTGTTCAACAAGTTGATGTGACGGCTGATATCGGGAATGCGACAGGAAAGAAAAATCTGCATGGTCGCCGACTTGGGGACGCTAGACTAGGAATTTATGTGTTGTAACAAATATGTCATATTATTTTTGAGTATAGTTATTAATAATCATCATTCAAGGGCGCCAAGAAAATGCAGAAACCGAGGTGCAAACATATAGGTACTTAAAAAAATAGTCAACATCTTACCCTGTACTGCTAATTTATAATATCCAACATTATTCATACTAAGTTTATTAATTTAAAAAACACTCTACATAACTATTCACTTGTAGTAATGGAAAAAAAATTGAGTAACCAGCAACTGCTGCAAATGTTCAGCTGTTAGGCTGTGGCGTTTGTTGCTAATAATCTAATCTTGTTGCTAAGTACAAACATTTTAACCTCATGCTCAGTGAGGTCAAAAAGACAATAAAAAAATTATTTCGGAATTCTAGCTCAATATAATGTTTAAACATGAGGAGTGTCATGTGCCCTTTTCTCCTACGGAAAGTCGGCGCCTATGACAATCAATCATTTTCCGAGATGGCTAGATATGTCAACTACCGTGCGGTCGTTTTTTGCAGTGTTGTCAAGTGTAGAAACGACGAAAATAAACATTTTTATTAACAATAATAATAATGTCTAAGTACCTGATAGATAACAGTTAATCCGGTTAGCTGCAGTATTTTGTATTCGTTCTTCGTTCTTTCGTTGCACACTGCCAAAACTACATTTTCACTCCTTGCAGATTCGTCATAATTATCCACTAACATATCCGACATAAAATACTTTATTTAATTACTATAAAACGTTTAAAATTATTCGCAATGTTCTAAAATAACATAACCTAGAATACTGCATTGCTAGTTGCATACTCTACAAACCTCAAACAACATGCAAAGCTAAATTATAGGGTTGTTCCAAATGCATATAAAACCGTACAATGTACGGTTTCGAGTATGTGCAATAGCAAAAAAACTGTTCCATATTAAAAATTATCATTCATTGTACGATTTCCTTAGCGTTCCAAACATCTTTGGGACGAGCATTGAACAGTACCACGATGATAATATCAGTACATGGTCATGTGTAGGAACTACTTGTGAACTGTTTGTATAGACATGCGCACTGAGGAATCTCGTTTAGATTTGACAATTTAAGCTGTTCAATTTAGTCGTTTTTTTGATTGGTAAATAGTAAATTAAATTTTAAAATGTCCATTCATAACATAATGGCTTGCATACGAGGTTGTTTACAACTTCAAATTTAAATTCAGAGATAGCTGGTTATATTATATTTGTCCCCACTCATTTTTCGATCAAGTAAACGTTCCAAACTTTCGCTATTCTATGTACGGTACAAACTTGACGCATGCGCCTATAATAATGATAATCTCGTGACGGTATCGTGGCCGTACAAAAGTATTTATTTAGAACAAACCTTATATCTAAGGGTCTATGAAACATTTTTACAGAACACTGTAAACATCTTGGGATGTTATAATTTAAAATATTACTAATTATTTAATGCAAACATCGTCGATTACTGTTAATATTGCTATTTTTAGTATTAACAGAAGCCGTTAAGTACACTTTGCATGAGTGGCCTACAGATGGCAGATGGCGTCTGCAGATGTCAAAAATATTACATACGGCTACGGTGCTCTGATTAGTTTGAAAGAATTTTACAGTACTTACTTTTCGCAAATTTAATTGCTCCCGTATTTTTAGTGCATTTACAAACATGTCGTATTCAAATGTCTAGGTGACAAGTGGCAGCGTAATACCAAAGGCGTTTTCCGAGTAGATACACAAAATATTATGCTGAATACTTTTTGAGCCACATTGAACAACTGTTATAATGCCTTGACGGTAAACGTGTGGCAGTGTTTTTATGTATTTGTGTACATTTGCGTGTATTTTTTTTGTTATCCTTTGTGGTTTTTCCCGACGTAAGCAATCGACGATCATGACCGCCGGACCATACCAAAACAACGGTCGAGGGAAGGAGAGGTCCACAGCAAATACAAAAATCTTTGCAATGGCAGGTTTTAACTTAAACAAGTAAGAAAACAAAAAATTATAAACATTCTTAAAATCTCAATCCTGGAAATAAATATTAGTAAGGTATTTGCTACCTCCCGGTGCTATCATATCGTATCTCTCATTAAATCATTAAATAATAATCTAAATGTTGTAAATAATTTTTTTCACAATCTGAAATAACTAGAAATTTCTTTTATTTTTCAATTAGGTTTCATAGCCAGGTATTACATTTGTAGCCCAACATTAAAATATTTAAAAAAAAAAAGAAAAATTTTAATTCTTGATTAAGCCAAATCTAGTAATTACGTCTCCTACTTTTCACATTATTCGCATCTAAGTATACGTTTTCGATAAAAAGAATTTCTGGAAATTAGCGGAATTATAATTTCAAATTTTCCGGAACGACTTTAAATTTCATAATTTGCAGCTGATTCTCCCGCTTCTCCTCATTTTAATAAATATAGCTTTCTGGGAGTCATTCCAAAGAATTTGAAAAGTCGAGTAACTTGTTAAAAAGCATTTCCATTATAATTAAAATTTACACTTTTAAAAAGTTTGGAACTTGGATACACATTTAATGTAACCTCCGCGACAACTTGTTCTAGACAGGCAGTGCAGTAGATAATAATACATCTTACGCAAAAAATCCTGAAATAAACTGATGCAATGAAATATTATCCTAACATATTCTATAATAAACTATGAAGGTAAATAATTAACATAAACAATAGAATTCAAGTTAATTACACTATCATAATTTAGTATTGGTTGACATGTGTTGGTATTTTTTAACAGGAAAAAAAGTTAAGACATTCTTAGAAACCTCAAGTGACTTTTTTGGGTTTGAAATGTCAAATATATCTGAAACGACTAAATTTAAGTACATGCTCTTCCCAAAAATGCAACAATATACAGAGTGTTAACGATAAGTTTGGCCAAATCTCAGCGACATATTTTATTAGTGAAATTGTTATACAACAACTTTTTATTCAAAAAGTATTACAATATATTTATTTTTTTTCTTTCTTATGAATAACTTAAAAACAGGAAAGATCATTTAGCAATATTCGAACGGTGACATTTTTCCAACATTAACTATTTACTCATGAATTAGTCCATCAGTGACATAGTTTCGCTTAACGTCCTAAGTGTGCCCTTAATAATGACGTCATCTGCAAACGAAGTACGGGCTTTACCTATTAGTAATTTAAAATCCTTACAGTAGGATATAAAGCTTAGAGATTCAGAAGATATGTGCAAAATACCAAATTTCAAAAAATACGATTCTGAAAGACGCGTAGGTATATGTATATGGGAATCTCCATGTATATTCGTGTTAGCAGAATATCCGAAATATGGGCATTATTAATTGCCAAATTCTGCCACCTTAATTTACATTATAATTAATACATCAATCTATCACCAGAACTATTTAGGTATTGCCATCTTGACCGGGACAAGGGCCTCAACCGCAAAGATTATGTCTGAACGAGTTTGTCAAGCTAAATGTATTCAAAGATTTATTGTCTCGACTTGATTCGGAGTACTAACAGATGTAGGTGGAAGACGTGCCGGATTGTTATTTCGCGCTGAAGGAGATTTCGTACAAAACTGCTGCTAGGAAATTACGACATAATATCTTTCTGGAGAACAGCAGTAATAAGATCGACTATAAACTGACAAATCCTCCTTTTCACTCACCTTAAAGCATACATCTACGTTTGAAGTGTTCATTGTTTATATTGTCACGAAAATCAAGTTGTTTGTGATTGAAACAAAATATTATTTGCATAGCCGCCCTTAACTGATTTTGGTAATTTGAATATAAATTAAGCTAGATCATTTGATTTTAAAAACATGAGAAATCAACCACTAAATTCTAACAAAGTATTTCTGCTACGCCCTATATAAATTTGAAGGATATATTGATTACTAAGGGAGAATACAAAGCCAACTACCTACTAAAAGAAATGAAATACAAATAAAATTAATTCACCATCGACACCATCACGCCCGACTCTATGGAGTGAGATGGTTAGATCAGTAACGGTTAAATGGTGAATGTAATATTCAAGACATAGTGCAATCCTCCTCACCTTTTTCTTGATAGAATATAAGCTTCTTCACAGCTAACACAACAGTCTTACTTAGAATAAACGTCTTCGTCATCATTATGGATTTTTTTAGAGTCTGTCTCCTTGATATTTTTTATCAGTTTTGGTTTCTTCGTCTTTGGCTTTTTTGTTACACATTTCGTTTCTCGTGTCAATTTCTTTTATTTTTGATGGATTCGTTATTTCATTGATGAAATAATCTAAGGGATGTTTAGCACGGTTGCCAAATTCTTGGCATTTTTTTGTAATTTCAACAGAGAACGGGTGAATTGATATCCAATATTTTTTCTGATGTTGCTGCATCATCGACCATTTTATTGGTATCATCATTAGAATTTTCCTTTCTCCTGACTGTATCTGTGGTCTTAGCACAAGATTGGTGTGACATAGTTCTTACTGATTAATAGTAGTAGCAGAAGCAACCATTTCTATGATTTTTTAATAACAGGCTTGGGATGACTCAGTACTTGGTGCTAGTGGGAGAGAATAATTCTGCCATTTGCCCGGTGATATGCACTTTCTATGCTCATTTTACTAGTCTATTTTGAAACGTTATTCAATACCAATGTATATTTAACATAGTAACACCTAATAATATCACAAATGACAAATTAACTCTTCTAAACGTATGTACTGCGTTGTCCAAAAATAGAAATCTTATACAGATGAACCAAAGCACACTGATGTATTCAAATATGCACATGCGAACGGCGTTTGACGTCACAGATTTTTGCTGTGGCGTTTTGTGGAGGCGTGGCTAAAATAATTTTTTACCATTCTTATACTTATTTTTCATAGAAATTTGTAGGACAAACGCCATTTCAAAGACGCTACTAAATTGCACCGATTCAATAGCCAATTTAAATTAAATAATTTGCCGGAGCGGAATCAAAGTCACGACAATGATTCCGGACCAGTCGATATTAATTAATGCCCCGGCCAATTGAGTCTTCGAATATGTCTCTAAAGCGCGGAATAATTAAAGAGAAATTAGAATAACTTAATTTAGACCTTTTGCCGGCGCTCGGCCTTTGTTTGAAATAAACGAGGCTTTGTCCCGTAGTTTCGAATAACGTGCTTTAGGAAAATTGTTTCTGCTAAATCTGGAAATTAATAACATGGAAGCCTGGCTACCTTAGGCAGTGTCAAGTTTATTGGATCACTGTACTGTGAAGTCGAATAACAAAGAGTGACTGAGGAGAAAAACATGTAAATCCAATTCCGCCCATCCATGAAAGTACAGGTACTCAGTTAACTTTTTCTGCTCTAAAAAGAAGGTTATTATATCGTACTAAATTGGTTTTTTGTGGAGCAGCTTAAAAACTCTTTTCCAATTTGGTGTTTTAACTTAAATATAAATTAAAAAGTAGGTATATGGGATTAGCAAACCGTTTTTTATCTCTTTTGATGTTTCTCATGCAAAAATAAATTTCATTTAAAATTGTGAGGCATATAAACTTCCAAAGAAAAGAAATCCAAATTTGTTTCTAATTTTGACGTCACTAGTAGAGGGCGCCACTTGTGGCACACCATGTTGCTATTAAATGGCAGAACTTTTTTGAAGCTTAGTGTATCTATCTGACTATTGTAACAATCTATTCTCCTACCTGTTTTATTTGAAAAAGGTATACCTTGCTGAAGTCGGTAGGAGTAACCATTTTTGAGATAATCCTATTTGAAATGCTCAGTGCACCGAGTAAAAACTGTTTTGATTTCAGGTAAAATGCCTTTTCTGCAAAAAATGCAGCAAAATTTTACGTAAAAAAGTTGTTCAGAATGGTAAATTATGGAGACGTGCAAAATTTCAAGAAGATCGGCGGAGGTTTGATGAAACCATTTTTCAAACAAAGCACAAAGATTTTATCAAAGCAATCCAATCTTTTTGAAATTTTGCAAGTCTCCATAATTTACCGTTCTGAACAACTTTTTCAATTAATATTTTGCTGTATTTTCAGTCGAAAATGTACTTTACCTGAAACGATAACAATTTTCAATCGGTGCACTGAATATTTCAAATAGGATTATTTCGAAAACTGTTACTCCTAACGGCTTCAACAAGGTATACCTTTTTCAGATATAACAGGTAGGAGAATCGATTGTTTCATTAGTCAGATATATACACTAAGCAGCAAAAAAGCATATACATTTTTTTTATTTGAGAGCCCATTTTACAGATACAAATTATTTTAAGTTGAAAAAAATAGTTTTTCGACGGCCCATATCTCAAACACCTTTGAACTCACAACGATGTAATCTTGTACAAGGGGGTTTCTAAAGGTGCTGATTAAGAATATCTTACTAGTTTTCTTCTAAAAAAATCAATAATACTTTTTTTTTAAATCGACCCCCTTTCGGTTTTGTTTTTTTTGTAATAACTCGAGTATCGCTGATTAATTGATACGTACGTACGTATATACTAATGCTTATATAATCAATGCTATAGGGTGTAACTAGCCCCCTATAACCTACGCTAGAAGAAAATTATTTTTGCCCTGCCAAAAAAAACATTAAATCGAAAAATTTTACATTGATGTTAGGGAATGCTTTCAGTTGTCATATTTTTGTGTCTAGTATCTCCGACTCCAAAAATTCCCATTTTTAAAAAATCATCCTGTATACACATTTCCTTAATAAATAATCTGAAGGTTGTGTTAATAATCATCATATCATTAAATCAATTTATTTTCCATTTCCGAAAATTTATTTTATTTTCATGTTTTCATATCTCCAAAGCTTCAGTAAAAGTGATTTTAATGAGTTGAGAGTCATGAGGAAACATGTTCCTGAAAAAAAGATCCCTTTTAAAAAGAAAATGTTACCTTCATATACGTGTCACATTATAAGACCTTAGCAATTTTAGCATTCTGAAAGCTGTAAAGTCTAATTTAAGATAAAAATTAATCCGAACATATTTTCGTGAGACGTACACTAATTTCCTACTGAAACCACGGCATATAAATAAAGGCATAATAAAAATGTAATAAAAGGAATCCCCTGAAAAACATAAATCTCATTTAAAAAGTAATTTCGAATAAGAAACGGTATGGGAGGGAAAAATTTAAATTGCCATTCGAAAATGGAAAACCGACTACAAACGTAAAGTCACCTTAATTGGAGGAGTAAATTTCTGACAAACAAAATAACGTAAATAGGCTGTGGAAAGCTTCTTCTCTCTAGTTATTCAAAGTCCTTTAAACAATTTCCCCTAAAAAAAATCAGTATTTAAAGTGGAAAATAATTTGATTAACTTCCTTATAGTACTTACCAGATTCCCTGATGTTAGATATGTCAAATAGATGACCTCAGTTAATAATTTTTATTGTCACAACTGAAATACAAGATCGTTTCAGGAGCATTGCAATCAACACCGTCAGACATCTAACGACCTGTGCCATAAATAGAGGTAATTTGTTATAATAGGGCAGTAATAGTTATTTTTTTAACTAGGTAGGAAATTACAAAATTTAATGCCTTGGTTGGTATTTAATAGGCGATACGCAGCCGAGTCTATTAATGCAACCAAGGCATTAAATATACTTTACTGTCAAGTTAAACACATCATTTTTTCGCCGATAAATTTTAATTTTATCATAATACCAAACAAAGCTATTTATTTTATATTATTAAAATTGCATTATACTTCTTTCACGAATAATTATAACTGCATCAGGTCGAGTTATTAAGTAAATAGCTTAGGTACATGGTAATCGCCATATTGTTCCTATTTAAATCCATAAAAATAACTATTTATTATTTGAAATGGGAGAAATCACATTAACATCGCGAGAAATTATTGTATCAGCAAAGCAAATAGAGTGTAATTTATTACCAGATGAATCGAAGATATATCAGAAAGCATATCAAAAATGTACTGATTAACTGGCTGAGAACAATATGTTTTTTCAGAAATGTACTATTGGTATATTTTTCTGAATTAGCAAAAGTATGAAATCTTCATTATGGTTAATACATGTGATTCTCGGAGCCATTTTAAATGTCTATAACAACAACTATATGGGAAAGTATCTGGCAACGTATTCGGCAACCGGATGGATATCGTTTTAGAAAATGAACAAATTAAAAAATTCCTAATAGAGAGTGCAAGGTGCAATTATTGTAAATATGTGGAAGATCTCGAAAATGTTCAGCGTGAATTCTTAAAATATATTAGGTTAAAGCTAATGGAGAGTATCCTTCTGTTGGGTTCTTTCAATTACAAATGTAGAGAGAATATATTTGGCCTTAAAACTTTTGAAAATCGACGTAAAAAGGCTTATTTTCTTTTTCAATTTTAGTGATGCATAACGGCATTGACTGCAGTGCCATCTTGAGAAAGTTAGGCTTTCATTTTCACAAAACAGAAGCTAGCTACCTAGACAATTCAACATGTTTTATTTGGTACCTGTTAGGACAAATATTTAGAAACACTCTTCATTTTATAATACAGTATGCGCCAAAAGTATGGAATAAATTCAATAAAAACAAAACAATTATTTTTTGGGAAAAATCCTCGAACAGGTCGATTTTTAATTTAAAAAATACATATTTTAGAGTAAAATGCGATTTTCAAATGTCATTTGTTTTCGAGTAATGACGTCATCGATTTTTTTAAATGGCAACACCATATTTTTTCCTTGATTCTGAAAGATCGTTTAATTCTCTATCAGACAGTACTAAAATTTTGCCCTCTTACATAGGAAAGTTTTCGAGTAAATGACGATTGAATGTTAGAAAACGTAAATTTTATCCATAAAAAGTAACAATTCTGAGGTATGTAAAATAAAATACAATTGATTAAATTTTATACTTAAATTAAATGTTCTGAATTGCCATCCACCAACTTCTTGACAATGCAAGTATGTGAAGAAATTCTTGCACATTATGTATGATTTCTGCTGTAACTCTGCGTATTTCGTCCCGAATGCGATTTTGAAGTTCTTCTAAATTACGTGGTTTATTAATGTACACTTTTGACAATTCGGACATTTAATTTAAGTATAAAATTTAATCAATTGTATTTTATTTTACATACCTCAGAATTGTTACTTTTTCATGGATAATACGTTCTCTAACATTCAATCGTCATTTACTCGAAAACTTTCCTATGTAAGAGGGCAAAATTTTAGTACTGTCTGATAGAGAATTAAACGATCTTTCAGAATCAAGGAAAAAAATATGGTGTTGCCATTTAAAAAAAAATCGATGACGTCATTACTCGAAAACAAATGACATTTGAAAATCGCATTTTACGCTAAAATATGTATTTTTTAAATTAAAAATCGACCTGTTCGAGGATTTCTCCCAAACAATAATTGTTTCGTTTTATTGAATTTATTCCATACTTTTGGCGCATACTGTATATGTGATTTATATAATAAAGTTATCTTACCCGTAGATTTTATGGATTGTAATAACTCAGCCCTGAAACGACTTATTCTGTAACTGTTATCTTTATCTAGAGATCTATTTTTCATATTTGTCACATGTATGTCATATCTAAGTGTTGTGTAATTTGTTCTATGTATGTTTTTTTTGTTAATTGTTTGTTTTCTATATTCTCTAACTGGATCTTGACCTGTTGAATAGTTGAAATAAAACAAAATAAAATAAATAAAACATACAGGCGCAAAATCATTTTTATTTCAGAAACGGTTAAGTTTTTCATTTCCAACAAACGAATTGTTTTACACAAAATCGAGTAATTTTTATTATTTTCAGTCCAATACTCTGTATGCTATAACATTTTCAGGCTGTTAACTTATTTATGTATTTCTAACATCGAACAACCATTACCCGGTTTAGCTATGATTTAATACACAACTTCCCTATAACATCCATTATGATGACAAAGCAGTTACCGTGTGATGGATGATGGTGATGTAGCAGAATAATTGCCTAACTCTTGACGTAACACGCATCTACCAGCATAGAAGGAAACTTAGCCGTGGACTAACTCTTAGTTAAAGCAGTCCCTGGCCAACTTATAAAGAAATTAAGTATGTTATATTATGAGAATGCAATTAGACTTTGTAGTTTTAAACAATTCATACACGGTAAACAATATTACTGAAAATCAACACTTTATTTGTTAAAACTAATCCACATTCGATTGCATTCAACAACAATTCATTGGGTAATGTTCACTTCATTATTTTGTTGTTAAATAAATCTTTTAGATATGAGCAACACTGAATTAACTTACCAAATTATGTTATTACAAACACAAAATAGAGATATAGGTTTTATAAATATCGTTGCTTTTTCCTAATATACAGGGTGTCCCTAAAAGATCTTTACATCGCTCCACCAGATATAGTGCGGCTCAAAATAAGTCGATTTAGCTAAACTTACCTTAGTTTAAAGTTGCTCCGCTTAGGCACTATATGATCCTGAGACCCTCAGAAAATGCAAAATATTGTAGATGTCTTATTAAATATTAACTTTATTAACTTATTTGGTTGTTAATTATAGCAGTATATTTTGACTTGCAATTTTTTTGTTTATCAATGTAACATGGAATCTTACGTTTCTCGAGTAATTAAAGTATAAATTTTAATAAATAGCTCAAAATTGTACATTAAAAGAAATTTTCGGATTCGAATTTGTCGCATCGTTTCTTTGCATTTTCTGAGAACATTTACCATAGTAATGTATATTTTTTTACACCATCAGAAAGTAGAGATTTCAACGAACAAAAAGCCCACCGACTTTTTTAAAAAAGCAGATATTTTGACGTCAAAAAAATTACAGTGTGTTTGGGACATAAAAAGATAAGTTTTCACTAAATTTTGTGAAAATTTTTTTTTTGTAGAAGATAAAAATAAAAAACCAAAAACTTGGTTATTTGAATTTTTCACATAAATTTTGAGGATATGTGAAAAAAGTGTTAATACAAAACTGTAGACCTTTTTATTACCGACAACTGTACTATTTAACTTTTTTCCATAGGACTCGTAGTTTTTCCGGAAATCAAGAACCATTTTTTACCTTTAAAAACTCATCCCCTTCCACTTCCCGACCTCAGATCGCCCGTAAATTATTTTTCGTTTCATTTTTTTTGTATTCTCTTCCTTTTCCAATGGGTTTTATCCTACTATTATTTTTTTTACTTTTTGTCATTTTTAAAGACTGGCCTATTGATACTAATACAAAAAATATCGTTAAAGGGGATTTTGTTTAATCTTAATACACTACTAATGTATACTCTAGTTTCTAATTTCGTAAAAGTTTTGCATTTTATGGTAGTATTTTTATTTTTGAAATGTATAAAAGAGTCCGTCAAATTGTTGATAACTCTTCAACTTTTGTTAGCATGTAACTAAATTGTAAATACATTTGAACAATTTTTATGTTTTTATACATAATAATAATTACCGTAATACTGCTTGATGTTTCGACAAAGGCTTTGTTATTTTTCCAATCTTTTGTAGTCGTTTGTATACGGGTACGTAATTTATTAAATATTCCGCTTTTTTCCCTAATATTTGTAATTAAAATGCCTATGGTCCAGTTTAATTTCGAGCAGGTTACGACAGCGCTCGGTTTTGTCAGTTGTTTCCGTATCCATATTTAATCAAGTTTAAAAGTCAATACCAGATTCAAACAATCTAAATGCCGCATTCACAGTCTTCTATTTCCAGAGGTATCCCAACAAAGGATTTAATATTCACCCGCCACAGAAACATTCACACATACAAAATTGATGTCATTGAGAGAAATGAAAAACAAATAAAAGCACATTGTGCACCGCTATGCATTTGAACATGCTGCAAATTTAGTGGTCGCCAATATGTGTTTATAGAGGGTGATTCGTAATGAATGCGCTATAGACTAATTGTATATTAAATTATACCGTGTAAGCCATATTGTCTTTGTCAGAATGTCAAAAAAAAATACAGGGTGTAGAAACGAAACTTTTCAAATTGATTTTCCTCAATATTTCAATAAATCATGTCGTAAGCTCACTTTCAATATACCACATACTGGGCTCCGTTTACAGTGTGTTTTGGCGATATTATCGGATTAAACTGTTTTGTAGGTATCTATGTTTATTACATTTCATTTTTAGACAGTTAAATCCTCCAATCATTTTTAAGCAAAAAAAGCTACTAGTTCAGTCATATTGTACATCCAAAATTGCACTAATTAGGGTAAACTTATTTTTTTTATATGTTGTTACGATCCATTTGAGTAATTTAATTCCAATTTTTCAACCCCGAAAGAGTTGTGCCAACTGAGATATAGCCGAAAAACGGTGAAATATTTGGACTTTTTTCGTTTTTTTTTTGCCAAAAAGGCAATAAACGAAACTTTTGACAAAAAATTCATACTTACCTTTTCTAAACCAGATAAAATTTGCTACAATTTGAGCTCTACCGGAGCTCGCTAGTTCCTGTAGTTCCTGAGATACAGTTGTGCAAATATATGAATAAACAAATTTAATAACTTTTTTTAAACAATACTGAAGAAGAGTCGAGGCCCGACTTGAGCGAACAGATATAATCAGACGCAGTTGACTGGATAGTGGTGGGGGAAAGGGAAATTTATTTGTATATTTTAATTTACCGTTAACAAGCTTTTTTATGACATAATGTAACTATTTCACAATAAAGATTTGGTAACAATTACAGTGGAACTTTATACAATTTCTCCTAGTCTTTTTGAGCACATTATTTTTCTTATAACACCGTTTTAAACTTAACAGACTAAATTGTTAAATTTACCAAAACTTTATTTCTTATTAACTTTTAAGTAAGATTAGTAGTTTTTCCAATATTCCTCTCGGAAGTAGGGTGTAAGTAAAAGTTTGCAGTTTTTTGAAAAAAATATTATATTTGCAAAACTGTATCTCAGGAATTACCACAGCTACCGTGCTCCGATGGAGCTCAAATTGTAGCAAATTTTATCTACTTGAGAAAAGGTAAGAATGACTTTTTTGTTAGAAGTTCCCTTTAGTGTTATTTTTTTTTGGATTTAAGTTACTCAGATGGATCTTAACAACATATAAAAAATCAACTTTACCCTAATTATTGCAATTTTGTATCCTTTATTGTGTACCTACCATATGACTCTCCTATACCTGTTTCATTTCAATAAACCTCCCCATTTTCGAGATTACAACTTCAATTTTTCAATGCACGTTGACTTTATGATAACAGTCAACAATATTCATTAAAAATAACTCAACTAGGCTTTGCTCAACTCAACTATAGCTATTGCGAACAAATGAAACATTGTGCCTTTACATGACATCAAACGTCAACAAGTTATCAAAAAACTACGTTGCAGGTGCATTTTATGTGAAAATAAAACAATTAAAAAAGTGTCGAGACAATATATTTACGAATTCTGAAATTTGAGACATAATTTTTGTATATGCTAAAGTAAATTACAGTAGCCGTATCTCGAATAGAAGATATTTTCAACTGTACCCAAATCGCCAGACAACCAAATCGTCACATTTATGCGATTGGTTGAACCGAGTGAGTTTCGTCCTAAGCAAAGGATTGGTCGTCCAGAAATGGTAACTGTCCAACAGGAAGAAGACAGACAGAAGAAGAAGATTGTAGTTGATAATCTTGAGATAAGCACAAGGCGCTTACGTGCAGCAACAGGGGTGAATAAGACAACAATTCTAATAGTTCTCCATGACGAAAGAATTTATCCATATCATTTTACCACTGTCCAGAATTTATTGCCTAACAACCTACCTGCAATAAACTTTAGCATCTTTTTATTATAAAAGCAAAGTAATGAACCCGCAGTCCTAAACAATACGAGTATATTGTTTACGGTCGAGACTACCTTTGCGAGACTTGAAGTACCCAACTGGAAAAATAACCACACTTGGAAACAAGAAACAAACACATTTTTAACATGAATTTTCATAAATATTTGGGGTGGCATTGTTGATGATTTTATAGTTGGACCATGCCAACCCGCCTTAATGGTGGTGCGTATTTGAAATGTCTGCAAGATGGAGCACCTGCGCACTTTCCCCTACTGGTTAGAAACGTCTTGAACGAATATATGCAACACATAGATCGATAGGTCGTGGCAGCGAACTTCCTTGACCACCTCGAAGGCCCGACCTTAGCCCCTTAGATTTCTCCTTTTGAGGCCATTTGAATGTTTTAGTTTATAAAGAAAAACTTTTATCTTGCGAAGACCATCTCCAAAGATTGTATAGATATTTTTTTTATATATATTTTTAGGTATTAACAATGTTGTGTGAAACTAACTACTCTGTGGACTAAAGCCCCAACCAGCGTTGAATTACACCCACAATAGCTACGCATACATTCTTGATAATTAGCTTTTGTAACATTTTTTACTGTATTAGAAAGGTATTTTAAGCTAATATATATCAAATCTCCTACAATTCCTATCAATGAAGGCGTATGTATGTTCTCTGATATCAAACATCTAGGTATGCTAATGAACAATTCCACAGACAAAGCTGTATTCAATAATTATCTAAAAAAATTAATCAAATGTAATTTACTAACCTGGTTTAATGAAAACACTATAAATATCTAGGTTCACTCTTGGAAATGTGGGAACTCGAAAATTCAACCAGAATTTTTTGACACCCTGTACATCAAAATCTAAATTTATGTTATGACAAGTAAAAAGATTTGTAAAGAATGACGTTTCTCTAAAATTAAAATAAAACAGGTTTTCTTCTCCCTCAACCAATAATAATTTAACTGCATACGATTAAGTACTTCAATATGGAACAAAACGTGAATTATTTTATATTACACTGCATTAAACAGTCTGGAAATATATGGGTTACTAGTTCGTCCCACACTCCGTTGCTCCAGTGCATATACAATCCTGCATGCGCCGTACAATAAACAGACACATAACTGTCTTTGTACCCTCCCGGGGGTATGTCGTCTATTCAATAGAATGTTACATACCCAACAACATCGCATTCGAATGCACTCGCACAAGCATTTCTCTAAATCAAAGTGGCAGACGTAGTGAGACGGGGATAAATTGAAACGACTAGTGAACGAGCAACGTCAAGATTGTAAAATTAATTAAAACTGAAGTAATTAGTTGGTGTATATTTTAGTAGCCACTGTCCTAGATATGCAGATGTGCAATTACAGTTCTAATTAAACCTGACACATTTCTATGGGGTTATGCTTGTTATAAATTAGAATGGAAAGAGCAGAATAATATACGTTAATGAAACAACCACCAGAATTAATTTTAGAAGATTAACGGTCTCTTGATCTGCAGCTAGGGAAAATATTTTCTTGCCATTAGTCTTGGTACCAAGAAGTAATACGCAGTCAGTCAGTCTTCTAGCGTGTGGAGAATACCAAAATAACAACAATTGTATTAACACCATTACAGAAATGTATAAGAATTTGTGCGGAACATTTAACTTCAGTGGCACTCTTAAAACATTTCTCCAAAAGTCAGCGTCTGCACATTTGCACTGTTGGTATGTTTTAATTATTATTATGTAGTAGCGCAGAATAAAACATTAACGAGATTAAAATATTCACTAACAGAATAAATTAATATTTAAATAAGAAAATACACTATTTACCGTAATTTCTGTTATACAAAATATGACATTTCAAAGGAAGACTTCGAGGTTTGACTCATACACACTTGCTAAGTACTATTACAAGGATCGCCTAGTTGACTTTTCTACAGGTCTTTGCATTTCCATTGAATTTATTTGGAAACTTCAAATTCAAAAAGTCTGTAACTGTAGCACTAAAATGAGAGGATGCCCCACCATGCATAAACCAAAACTCTAGTCTAAGTTGCAATGGTAATTCTTCGATTAAATCAGGAAGAGTATTTTGCAGAAATTCCAAACAACTTTAGCCATGTAATCAATATGACAAAATAACTGTTCCAATCAAATAACGATCAATAATATCGGTCCAAACATTTATCAAAAACTCGCGTTGAAAATGTATATGAGTTATTGCATAGGGGCTTATATCGTAATATTCATGAAAGTTGCGATCATTTGTAATTCCTATACGAGTGAAACAATCCTCATCAGTGAAAAGAATTTTCTTGTGCAAAAGGCACCCTGCATAATCAACATTTGTTAATCAGCTATCAACAATACAAATTGAAGAATCAGTAAAAGTGTAGAAGGCATCCTTCCTTCTTTAATACATAACTCACAATTTTTTCCAAAAAATCATATTTCATATATCCCTAGGATTTTTTAAATAAACATTTATATGAATAAATATAAAGATCAGAAACTGATGGTGAAACTATACCAATTTAATTTCTATTCATAATGCGCTAACATTAGATGTTTCATTCCATTTTATCGGTGCATCAGCAGGTCGAGATGACCTAGTGCTAGACTATTTCGTGACCTTATAGTCTTGGTTATGTTCCGTAATGGGTTTGTAGACAACTTATTTTAAACTCGAGGTGTGAGTGCAGCGCACGAAGATGTAATTTGATTAAAATTCGAGCAACAAGCTACAACGAATTCGGTGTTCGTGTGGATAAAATGGCCCTAGATTGCGGAGCACGATGCGGAAGCCACAAGAAATGATACCAAAGCACGAACTAACGTTCAGATAATGGAAGCGGAGCTCGAACGGTGGTGGGTGATCGGCCGCACTCAAAACCTTTGAATTTGAAAATGCAGATGTTATATCTACAGTGTGTTCCATCGCGGACGATATATGGAAAAGTATACGGTGAGCGGCAAAAGTATGGAATAAATTTATTGAAAAATGAGATGTTGGCTTTTTGGAAAGTCGCTAGGATCCGTCAATTTTTATTTTTAGTTACCCATTTTTTAAACCAGTTTTCATGTATACAGGGCGAGGCAAAAAAAGGAAATCATGGTCAACCTTTTTAACAGAAATCACCTGTTTTGTATTTTATTTAATTTGCCATAAAATGCAAAGTATTTTTTTCTTAAACATGCCCAATACTTATCTTTAAGAGTCCGTTCTCTGTACACCCCTCGGGTAGCGCTCCGGGGTCGGGTGCATGGGCGTTACGGCTGGAGGCGGAGATTATCGCTCTCCCACTACAATGACTTTACGGTGGACGTATTTAGAATATTTAGATTTAGTGGAGTAAAATCGGCTAGCAATTATGCCGTTTTGTTTTTAAGAAAATATAACTATCTTGTAGAAGGACATTTTAGTATCCAAAATGGACGTGTACAACTTTTTAGTAGGGCCGCATTTTATAAAAATAAAATCAAATTATTGATGCTTGGACATTATTTGACAATTATTACGTTTTTGAAGTTATACTTCTTTGCGCCCGTTAGACACATTGGGATGGGATGTTGGTCGAGAAACCGCGTCACGCTCAAAAGGAAGAACAAATTTTTAAGAACTTTTTATACAACCCACTATACAGCGTGGAGAATTACTGGTTGTGGACACCAACATAAATTTACTTCTTACGTATAAGCGTATAATATACAGTGTGTCATTAAGAATATGGGATAAAATTTTACAGTTTCCGAACATTCGCGATATGTATTTTTTAAATCATTTTACAAACTGAGCAGACAATTTCAAAAACAATATCCAGGGAATCTTAATATGAGCATATAAAAATAGTACCTACTTAAACCTTACTACTGGGATTTATAGAATAACTGCTTTTTGGGTTATATCTGACATTCAAGGATCTCCAAATATTTTCTTTAAATAAATATAATAAAAATATTTTTGATGTGACGTTATACTTCTTTGCGCCCGTTAGACACATTGGGATGGGATCTTGGTCCAGAAACCGCGTCACGCTCAAAAGGAAGAACAAATTTTTAAGAACGTTAGTATAAAAACGAAAACTAGGTTTAGCGTCGGCATATCCTTTATTAAACATGGGCGGAGATAGTAATGCTAAAATGTTATACCATAGTTAAATTAATATAAATTGTATTATTAAATTTCATTGTCTTCACCGATATCGAAAACTAATAATTACAAACAGTGCATTAAAAATATTTACTACAATATTTATTTTCATAAGTTTCCGCCACAAGAAATAACATTGCCTGGCTGTACCGCACTGTTTTTCTCAATATTTACTTAACTTATATCAATTTCTTATAATATTGCCTCATGGGGTGCAAAAACTTTCTATCAATGAAAATATAAACATCGAATTCCATAAGATCGATTAATTCAATACTGTCTGAATTGAGAACGTATAGATTATAGGTGACTATATATTTCTTTGAACTCCGGTCCTGCCTGCATTTACCACTCTCTAAGCCCATCCCACTGAGTGAAAAACACGTGGTTGCAGCATTTAAAATATATTCGTTTCTGAAGTTGTAGACGTTCGGCATTTAGCATAGAATTTTGAGTAATTTTTATCAATTCGATATAATTTTGGTATCGTTGCAAAGCTAAAAGACAGACTTACTTCCCTCGTGTAACCAATTTTCGATTTAAGCCTTCATTTTTCAGTAAATAAATTGTAAATATGACGATTTCTTGCACAGTTTACTCTTTAAATTTAAATAATTAAAAACTAATTTAAAAAATATATATTACACAGCAGCTTTAGGAAACAACTTTGCCTTTCGATTATTTTTTTATTTGGACCGCTATGTTTATTCGTTGTCTAAATAACTGTTATGGGCCGAGCATTAAAAATCGGTTTATTTCAAGCGCGCGACGGACTCTTAAACGTACGCTATTGAACATAAAATCACGTTCAATTTTTCATCTTTACTTTTTCTGACTCGCTAAAAGTTCGAGTGGCTCGGTGGTTTCCGATCGTTAGGATGCAATGATTTAATTTATGGTAAAAGTAAAAGTAGCCTATGTATGTACTTAAAAAGAGTAGCGGAAGAAAATTTTCATTTATTTGGGATATGTAAACAATACTGAATATTTTGCAAACACGGAATTCCAGGAAACAACTACTCTGCGGGCTAATGCCCCGACCAGCATTGAATTACACCTGGAAAACCTATAGCAACAGCTAGAGTCATTCGTCAGACGCCCACCAGACATATACCGATTTCGAGCTTATTAGCTCTCATCAGTATGCCATAGGTGAGGTATCCGACGAATAATCCTAGCTGCTTTCGTCTGTCTAACCCGACAGAAGGGACCATGAGTACGCGGTGTAGAACTAACTACATCTTCAAACATTATTTTCTTGAAATTTTTGTTATGTAACACCATCATTTTTCATAATGTACCTATGTATGTATGACACGCTCTTTCAAATGGCATGGTCAAAACTGGGGGTTGCTATTTAAAAAAATGATCGATGACGTCATATCTCGAACAACGATGACGTCACAAATGTGGGTCGTATGTCAAAAAGTGCATTTTTTTAAAACAAAATCGACGTACCAGGGGATTTTTTCGAAAACTCAATTTCAAAAATAATGAATTTATTCGTTACTTTTCGAAAGCACTGTATAAAATCCGCTCTGTATAAATTTACAAATCGATGTCAAAGGATCAAAATGTTTTGATATGGCTTAATTTTTTGGAAATATTACGATACCATATTTTTCTTGCCCAAAATGAGTTATAAGCGGGTCACAGACGAACGTACATGTATGCAAACATCAACGCGCATTCATCTACGCGCAAACAACAACGCCTGTCTATTGTTTGACACACACAGTCGAACATCAACGTACATTCAACAGCGCACGCACATGTTTTCTGGAAAACCAGGTTGACAAGTACGACGCACTTCTTCACCGCGCAATCATGTACGTGACGTTATTATGCCCATAGACAGACGTTGTTGTTAGCGCGTAGATGAATGCGCGTTGATGTTTGCATACATGTACGTTCGTCTGTGACCCGCTAAAACTTATAAGTGCAGAATTATGACGACATTATGACGATATCATCACATTTAAAAAGTAAATAGGTTTGTTAGATATCTACTTTCTAACTAAAAGACCAATACTATTTTCTTTCCGCTTTACCTAGTGTTAATTCCGCGAGCCGCCACTGACGCATAGTTGATAGTAAATACTATAGCTAGAACACTTGAGACATTTCTGGCTATGTTTAAGGGAAGACAAGAGGTAATACTCGTTTACCTTACCTGGAAGCAATAATATTAGTCTTTCAAGAGACCTGAACCCACCTACGACCTCTAAAATGTTGCAATGCGCTTCGAACATTTCTGCGAACCTAGGTGGATGTAAACGTTTCCACGCCTTTAAAGAATATATGTAAGTGTATATAAAGTTTTATTTTACTTTTACTACCTTGGATATATTAAAAACTCATGTGGTTGGGATAAATATTTCCAAGCTGGTACAGAAATTGGATTATCTTCTTAAAATTGAGAAACAACGAACATTTGTTTGATTCTTGAAGCAGTGAGGTATTTGTCAAATATGAAATTATCAGTCTCAGATACCAATATAATACCGAAAAGTTCATACAGTTTACCCTCTTCTCTTTAGGCAAAACTGTGTTCCTGTTACATATTGTTATGTTCCCTTAAATATTTCGAATTCTACTGGTGTACTTTGCATAATAACTTAATACTGTCTGTGTGGAGTCATTCACCAGCAAGAATGCTTTTGAAGATCATCTAAGGCAAGTTCCGGATGCTTCTCACAATAGATCTAAAGGAAGCTATGCGTTAAATATTATAAACGCCTACTCCTTCAAAGGAGCTGGTAAGAATCTTTGTGTCAAAGACTTACAGCTGAAGCTGCCTTCTAATTTTAGTTTAGAGGTCTAGGAGATTATAGTTTGCTTCTAAGCTTAACTAGATGATCTAATTAGGCCCGACGAGGGGGGGGGGGGGTTGAAGGAGGGCACATTTTCTCCTAGAGCCACGTCTCTTTTAAAGGGGTGAAGTAGTTTTGCACTTACAAAAATTTTTGACATAGTTTTATTATAATTTTTAAATTACTACATAAACTTATTATTTTTGAAAGCCATGTCTTCTCGTCTTATTTTTTTCCTAAAAATGAAAAACTGTTAATATTTTTATGAATATTAATTATTACATTGCATTTAAATTTATATTAAGAACAAAATATTCCTTCTTTCAACTTGGCTGTAAACTCTTCATTTACTAAATCTTTGGATTTGATTCCTTGACGTTTGACATATCGTTATCTTCCTCAAAAATGACTGAAACATTATTTCAATCTTGTCTCCAGAAACGTAAGAAAGCTAAACAGACGATGTGACGATCAGTCCAGAAATTGCTCTATCAACGTTAAAATAAATGTCTATTTCTTCACAAAAGGTTATATTTCTGCTTTCATCTTGTATGAACAAAGCATATAAGATTTGAAATTACCATCAAAGCAATATTCAATTGTTTTCAAAGTATATTTTGTTTAATCGTAAAAGAAATGAGAATTATCAGTATGTGCAAATTTAAATGTTGGTTTTCTCGGAAGAGGTTGGTTTTTTTGACATCAAACAAAAGTATCAAATTTCCAGATGAATTTTCATTCTTTATAGGAATGCCATCAAAGTCTATAAAGCTAAAGTAAAAAAAATTATGATCATTTCTTCACCTACCACGTGCCCTTTCTACTATTTAGGACGCTGCAATTTTACAAATATTTTACCTGAAACTGCGTCTCTATAAAAGTAACAAGCATTAAAAAATGATATCCAAAAGACCAATTAAAAAAATAACTTTGATGTTATGTAGCTCCGTTGATATTGACTTTTTGACTAATCAAGCGGACCCCTTTCTGGACCTCTATGGATACGCCCCTGTGTGGCATTGTACATCCGGTGGCGTATTTCTCATTCTAAATGCGTCTCGAGATGATTTGTTTCTATTTCAATTTCAGTCACCGCATTTAATTTAATCCTCCCAGTTCCACCCCATTTTGAAAGGAAACAATTTACATTTGGCAACGCTTTATGTAATCAAGATGTCGTTGGGTTGTCTGGAATTGGGAAAGTAATTCGGTAAGAAGGCTAACTGATTGCATAAGGGGAGCGTCGTAAATGGTGCTTGAGTTTGGATTGTGTAAATGAAAGTTAGAGTATGTTTCCGATCAATATGAAACAGTAGCAAAGGTAGTAAGAAGATGTATGCTAAAATAAACAACATGATGAATGTGGAAAATGAAGTATACCAGAATGGTATGTTGGAGTTATTTTGTTTGCAATAGGCCTGTTTAAAAAGCGAACTAAAAATGTGTTTATTTATTTTTTCAATTTCTTTAGCTAAAAATTTTATAAATAGTTTCTGTGACGTCACAAGCATTGCCTTACAAAACGGCAAGGTCGCAAATTCAACTCGATATTTCGATTTAACGTAGAATATTAAAAATCTACATAGGTCAACATAGGTCGATTATGAGATTTGAAAATTAAAAATATTTAATAAAAAATTACAAAAAGTTAACGCCGGTCCTGGCCATACTATAAGCGCGCGTCGATATATGCACCTGTGGAATGGAGTGCAGTGAAGACTACGAAATCAGTGTTGCCAGATGTGAATATTTTCTTCACATTGAAGAATTTTAACCTAAAATTTGACCCCTGTGAAGAAATTATTATTTCACATCACTAAAATGTGAAGAATTTACTAAAATTCTAAAGTTTTTTATACATTTGTTATTCGATTTCGAGTCGGATATCACACACTTTGTTTCAAAGTAGTGCGTCATAGTAAAATGTTATTAGAATTATTTAGTGTAGGATAGATTATTTTCTTTAGGTTTATTGGGTTTTTTTGCCACACTTCTGAAAAAATAATAAAGATTAATTAAATAAGCCCTTGCGCCAAACGGAACAGTCAAGGGTTATTTTTGAAACTAAGTTTGCCTAACCAAAAATTCTCACACTGAAAAAAACGATAAGTAAAAAAATAACAAAAATCACATCACTATAGCGCACTTCCGTATTATTGACGTTTCGAAAAACTCTGTTTTCGTTCTCAAAATCGTAGTAAAAATATTAAACGGATGTCAAGTTTGACAGTTTAAAATTTGTTTATCTACTTCCATAGAGATGTTATATGATTTTTATTTTATTGTGGCAAAAAAAAAACAATAAAACTAAAGAAAAAACTAAAATTATGCTACAAATAAATAGCTTCAGACAATAGGATAGATTATGTTCTATTCGTGATTGATAAATGATACACAATTTTTGAACATTTATATCAAAGCTGCTTTTTAAGAAACATTCAAATTATTTTCGTTTTCCCAATGAAGTGTTTGATATGTGAAGATATGTTATAAATTATTAACTCAAGTTCTGTGAAAAAAATCGGAACTTTTACAGTAATCGAACTATATAAAGAGAAAGAATGTTTCTGGAACATAAAGTATCGAAATGCAAAAGACAGTATTAAAAGGAGAAGTCTTTATAATAAAATGTTTCTTCTTTAATACTTTTTCGTACCATATGTTTTTAGACACGGAATTTTTTTAAAGATAACACTTTTATTTGGCGCCTTGTTCAAAAAAATGTATTTATTCATTGCATTATACAGAGTATCGCAGTAGATACAAATCAGGTCAGTTTGGCAGTGTATTCGGCGAAGTGTACCTTTGAATTTTTGTACTATCGTTTGCAATAATAATCACACTCATTAAAATGAATTTTGCAATATGTTTAGAACTTCCGATGTATTTGTAATGAAATCTACTTCACATTTTTAATATTAGTCATTAGTTGTTTCACTCACCGATAGAGATTTAATGAAATTTCTACTCAAAACTTCCAGAAGTTCAAAAACTGTTTTAAGAGAGTGTCATTATTATTTCAAACGATAGTACATTATAATGCCAGGACGTGAAATTTCTGCGTTTAGCCGAGCAAGAATTACTGCTTTACATGATGCAGGTCATTCTAATCATCAGATATCGAACATGTTGGGTATTCCTAGATCATATGTTGTACGAATAGTACAATGATATGAAGAATTTGATACAGTGGAAAACAGACCACATATTGGACGTCCAGGAGTATCTGATGAAAGGGAGGATTGGTATTTGGTGTTATATGCCCGTAGACACCGCACATCTTCAGCTTCAGCTCTTTGGACCCACTTTCAAGATACCTACGTTTCGCCGTGTTGTATCGACACCTTCTATTCGAAGACGACTCCACAACGCAAATTTACGTGCTAGAATACCATTACGGCTCCCCACTCTACTTCCAAGGCATTGTGCTGTCCGTCTCCAGTGGGCGCGAGAGTATACAGGTTGGCTCTTACGCCAGTGGCGGTGGGTCTTATTTACAAACAAAACCAGAATTGGGCTGGCTACTGATGACAATCGACAAAGAGTCTGGAGAGAACCAGGTCGTTAACAGCGACTTCATTTTCATCGTGAAGAGAGTACCGTAATGTTTTGGTGTGAAATAATGTTCAACCGCCGCACCCCATTAATTCGTATACCACAAAATATGACCAGTCAAATTTACATCGAATTATTACGCCCATTATCTACCCGCTACGTAATGAATTAGATGAAAATTTTGTGTTTATGGACAACAACTTTCGACCACATCGCGCAAGAAGGGTTCAAGAGACACTCGAAGCAGGACATATCAATAGATTATATTAGCCAGCAAACTCTCCTGACATGAATCCTATTGTGGGATTTTATTGCTAGAGCCATTCATAATCAGATTCCTCCACCTGAGACTGCAGATGAGTTAGTCGTGGCGCCAGAAGAGGAATGGAACAATATTCCGCAAGAGATCGTTAACCGCTTGATTATATCAATGCACAGACGTGTCAATATGCTATTGAAACGTGGTGGAGGTGATACCGACTGTTAGTCAAGTAGATAACTTGTTTTGTTACTTCTTTTTGATTTATTAAATTTTGTCAAAAATGTCACACATTTGCTGGTTTTTCGTTTTCTAAGTACTCAGTTAATCACACATATTATTTTCACAAAAAATAAGATTCAGAAAACAATATACTTTTATAAATAAATGTATTTGGCTTTTCTGACAAAAAGATTTGTTTAATAAAAATAAGGGAAGTCCAAGATTTTTGACGTGGTGTGTATCAATTATCCAATTCATAGAGGTAGGAGATAGTGCTAATCGGAACCTAATTTGATTAAAAAACAGTACGGCTCTGCACATAATAAAAACAGAACCGATTTTTTGTTGGAGCATTCATTTCGAAGAGTTTAGAATAACCAATTAACGGCAGTTTCAAATTACTGATTGCAGCATACTGTTTATTAAATAAGCGGAAAATAAAATAAAAATCAAACCATATTTCACTGATGAAACACAGAGATAAAAATACAGATTTGTTAATTATTGAGATCACAAATAAAAAAAGTAGTAGTATTTTACCTCCATCATTAAGTAATGTATTTTTTCTATTCACATAGAAGATGATACAGAACTTATCAGAGAGAAATTATGAAATATACAATAACACAGTGTAAGAGAGAAATCAAAAAGCGCTTTGAAAATTATTTACAATTATTTATTTACGTTTTTTACTGTTTTAGAAAGGTATTTTAAGCTAATATATAAGTATATCCTATAATTCTTATCAATGAAGTCATATGTATGTTCTCTGATACCTAACATCCAGGCATGCCAATGAACAATTTCACAGACAAAGCTCTATTCAAGAATTATCTAAAGAGTAGTTAGTTTCATACAATATTGTTAATACCTTAATTAAATATATAAAAAATATTTATTTACGTGCCATTAGAATTTGGTCTTTGCTGCCCTAGGATATATTGGAAACAGAAACGTGTATTCCTTCATTAATTTTTCACATGGATTTAAATTTTTTTATCAATAGAGCAATCGAGCAGTGCACTACATACATACTAATATTAAATTATCAAATTTGCAGGTAATGATGTGATTAACACGAGAGGGTCATAAAACTGTTATGACGGTCCATAAAAAGTAATTCTCATTCCTGAGGGTTTACAACGATATTTTATGGTGCATCATATTCACACCTTATTAACTGTTTAAAAAGAACTATTAAGGTTATATGTCACGAAAAAAATTATTTTATTACTAACACGAAAAAAATTTTAGATAATATATACAGGGTGTTAGAGGTTTGACTGCCATAAACTTAACAAATCATAGTATATATAAAAATAAACAAAAGAACTTATATGACATGGGTCCTAAACTCACCCATGTAACAAAATTCATTGATATAAGGACTCAATTATTTTAAGAACGGTTTGAGTTATGTCGTTATATTATTTAACTCTTTTCTTCATTTATACTTTATCTATCTTATACTGAAGTTATGGCTGAGAAACCTCTAACACCCTGTAGATACAGTCTATATCCCAGGATATTGGTACACTCGTTTTATTGTTTAGACTTTCTCTAAAATTTCAATTTGCAGATGTTTATTCGAAAAATAAAACATATTTGTACACAAAAAGGAACTGTTTATTAGTTTTCTATAAATTCTTTGCATACAAACAACTTAAAAGCGGTTTTGGCAAGGATTTATCATTACCAGTACTTGAAAGTAAATGTTAAAATGATTATTTCCACATTTTCTTTGTTTTCCAGCCGTGTAATCTGTGAAATTCATTTGAAAGGTTCATAAATAAACCGCCTCTATTTTAAAATGGTGATAACAAATTGCAAACACTTTAAATAACTCAGATATAAATCATAAATGCACTGAAAAATGACTCCATCTCCGCAAGATACCACATAATGGCAATTTTTTTATCATTATTTGAAAAGTAATCAGTGGTAATGTCATTTTAATGCACCGTGCCCTAATATTTCTCAGATTATTACGTAGGCACTTCTCTATTTCTACACCAGGTTCTATTTTTACTATAAATTATTATTAAATTGCCATCTACACCACCATCGATCCTACCTGAGTATACCTAGTTAAAACGTGACGACGTTGTCAGTAATCAACAGTAAAAAAGGCGCCTTTCTCATCTAAAAATAGCCGGATCATAAGTTATTTCTAAGAAGTACAGCTCATTTTGACCGGGTCGTTTAATATTTCACGAACTTCTTTTATCTATAAATAAATAATGAGCGTTTTGACAAAACAAGGTTGGGTTTTGTAAAAATCAATGAACATGAAGTGAATAACAAGAAAATAGTTACAATATAGATAGCATAGTAAGTAATGGTACAAGAACTAAACATTAATAAAATTGTCAACAAGATTCAAATGCAAGTATTGCTATATATTTAGAGATAATGTTAATAAAGGTACATTCTGATAAATCGTACCAACATAGGTATGAATTCTGTGAAACACAAAACATATCTACTAAATTATTAATCAAATTAAAATTCATGTACATAGAATATATAGGTGACTTCAACATAGCATTTCTTATTGCCTGTGGAACGTAAAAAAGTGTCGTGTTTCTAACATTAATAGATGGAATTCTGAATGTTGCTCTGGAATGAAGTTGCAAACAATCAATCCGATTATGAAATAATTTGTGCAGAAACACTAGTTTGGCTTTGTGTACTTCATAAATGGGCGACCAGATAAGACTAGCATACTCTAACTGATATCTAACAAACGTATAATACAGCACCTTTAGACAATCTATATTATCAAAATCCTTGCACGATCTTATTATAAAACCCAGTGAACGCATAGCTGAAGAGGCAATATTATTTATATGGGCGTCAAATAAATGTTTGTTATCAAATGTTATACCTAAATAGGAGATATTAAGACATCGTGCAAGTTGATTGGTGTTAATTAGATAGTCAAAATTAACCGGAATAAGTTTTCTTATAACCATCATAACCTCACATTTAGATACAAGTTGAGCTTATTAGATTCACACCAAGTCACTAGACAATTTAAATTGTCCTGTAACACCTTACAATCCTGTATATTATTGATCTCCGTGAACAGCTTCAAATCATCAGCATATAGAAATGATTTAATATTAAATTGCATTGCTAAGTCATTAATAAATATATTAAAGAGCAATTGTCTCAGGATAGAACCTTGAGAAACCCCAGATGTGGCAATAAATGAAGTTGATTTGAAGCCCTTGTACTCAACATTTTGACAACGATTTGATAAATATGATTTTAATAACTGAACCAATCTGTCACTAAAACCAATAGCAGAAACTTTTTACAAAATGATGTTGTGGTCAATCTGGTCAAAGGCCTTCGAAAAGTCTATGAATTATGTCGACTTGTTGAATTGCATCAATAGCTTCAGAGAGATTCGAGTAAAGACGGCTCAAACTTCAATTTTGTTACTAGAAATATTATGATGGTGCTGATATTGTTTCCGTCTTAGTAGTAGTAGTAGTAGTAAGTGCGGGCGGCCTTAGCCTGGCAATTAGGCCACACGTGGGCCCTTTTTGCCTACCCTGGCATCCCATCACCCCTCCACTATTCGCCCTCGGCCTTCCTCGAACCTACCCGACGCCCTAATGAACGCCAGGATCCTGGTCCATCATCTCTTCCCTTTGCAGCTCCTCTGTGCCAAAGATCCTATACCTTAGTCTTCCAAGAGCCGCATAATATCCTAAAAAATGGATAGGGGTCTCCTCCCCCTCTCCACATTGCGGACATAAGGGACTATCCTCTATGCCTATCAAATTCAAATGCCTTCTGAGTCTGCAGTGGCCTGTCAGGACCCCCACCATTTGGTTCAGGGACCTTCGACTAAGGCTCAGCAGCCACTTCGTCCTAGATTTATTAGGTTCATTGAAGAAGTCGTGGGCCTGTCTACATCCCCCGTTCCTTCTCCAGTTCCCTCCTAGTGTTTGATAGGCCCATTTATTAAGGGCACTATTCATACTACCTCGCGTAATTCCCAAAAAGGGTTTGGGTCCCTGGCACCTGTTTCCGTCTTTCTTTTCTCGATTATACTAAATACATTTTGGTCCCGTTCTCAGTCGGGAGGGGAGTTCCATGAGGCGAAGCAATTGTCATTACTTAAAACGCGCCCAAGATCTAGAGCCCTAATTTATCCATTAAAAAGCTATTAATCTGAGACTGTCTGATGTCATTAAGGCCGCAGCTGATTCGATTTTAAATCAAGAATCACAGTACAAGGAAACAAATCACCGTGAGCTGTTTGCACCGCAGGTTGCGTGCCGTGGAATTGGGAAGGGGCATAGCGAACAGGTAGAAGCAACAGTGAAACTATAAATAACTAACCACAGACCGGGTGAATCGATGCTAGAGCGCTGTTCTTGAAAACAGGATCGTGCTATCCACGTGTGATACGTGAAGTCCGCACTTCGTTCGCAGATCTCAGGCCCGCACTTGGCGCCGACCTTAATATTTAAATATATGCCTTCTCACTAATAAAAACGGAACTTTATGCGAAACTAACAAATAAACTTCAGAGGCTCTGGCTATCGAAAGTTTTCACAAATGAACCTATCAACGATGAACTTCCTGCTATTTTGTGCCCTCGTGTGATGTCCACTTTATACAGATTAGAATTTTCTCCACAGTTAATTAAAAAACATATATTAAAACTTCAGAAGTTTTCTTCCCCCGGCCTGGATGGGTTATCTCCTTTCTTCTTTAAACAATGTGCCGACAACATTACTCTACCTATCCATGATAATGTCACAATCTTTTTTACAAGGACATGTCCCATCAATTTGGAAGTCGACATTCATCACTCCAATTTACAAAAAGGGAGATAAGCTAGACCCCAATAATTATCGTCCCATAAGTTTACTTCCCATTGCCTGCAAAGTTATGGAATCCGTAATTGCTGAATCTATAACTGAGTTTCTTTTACGGGAGTACATCGTACCGAACCAGCAGCATGGTTTTGTTCCGGGCAGATCAACTTTAACTAATTTGCTACACTGTGTTAATGACTGGACATTATCTTTAGATATGAATAATTCAGTAGATATCATTTATCTGGACTTCTCGAAAGCATTTGACAGGGTACCGATAAGAAGACTCTTACAAAAAATTTAACACCTAGGAATTCGAGGAGATCGGAACCGATGGATTGGAAACTTCTTATTTGGTAGATTTTTCAAAGTTAGAGTAGGCGATGTATACTCTGAAGAAAGACCAGTTACGAGCGGTGTCCCACAAGGTTCTATACTAGGTCCGCTGCTTTTCCTCATTTACTCCAGTACTCCATCAAGATATACGCTAACCCCATCGTTCATCAAAAATAAAATCCTTTACGTTTAGTTTATTCACTTTTCCTATTTAAATTTTCCTCAAATAAAATTATACCTTTTAAGCGTTTATAAGAAGCTATGTTATGCTATTCTAACCTCACATTTTAACAATCATTTTCACAAGCACATGTAAACAAAAGTGAGCAATCTTACGAGTATATGCAGAACTATGTAAATTTATGTTACAACAATATTTACATCTACAATAAAATTTCAAAAAATATTTCATAGACTTCTGTACCGTCGTTTTACTTCAGTACCTTTGAATATTCGAAGGTGGTATGAGATAACATTCCTGTTATTTGCTAAGCTCTATATTATTCAGTTCTTAAATGTCTAAAATTGTTTATATTTGTAGACAACACTGTTTCAAGAATACGGTGCCCGGAATACGGTATCTGAAGCTGCCTCCAAAATTTCCTATTCTTAATGAATATACTTACTAAACGTTGTCGTCACATTCATGAAAGACAGGCAACCTATGTTGTACTAATATATCAACGTATACTTTAACAACAAAATTTACCGATTAATGTTATTACACGAACAAATAAAACATAACGATCAAGTTTTAGTACCAATAACCTTGATGACCTACCAGGCTGTAGTCAGCCACTTTAGTACAGCACAACCCATGATTGCCTGGATATAATATTCGTCCATTTATTTCTCTAATACAATATTTACGGTAACACATATATTTTTTACGTCGTCATGGAAGTTATATAAATTAGATACGAAATAACATACCATACAAATAAACAAGGCTATAATTGAAGAATTGCTCTACACACAAGTACACCGTAAACGAAATGTCAGAGTTTAATTATTTTATCGATTGCTACGTACACTGTTGTTTGTTTAGTGCTATTTTATAGTGTATATTTACGTGGAATGGACAGGATACACACAACGTCAAAAGTCTTGGACCCCTCGTATATAAAGTGATTCGACTAAACCTAGTAGTTTTTCTTAATGTGGTAAAAAATTACATGTACTCAGGGAACAAAAAAAACTATACAAAATTGCAGACCATGAACTTTTACTTTATTACCAATGATTTTACAAATCTGGTCAGGTTGGCAGTGTATTCAGCCAAGTGTTCCTTTGAATTTTTGTACATTATAATGCCAGGACGTGAAATTTCTGCGTTTACCCGATCAGGAATGTTTGCTTTACATGATGCAGGACATTCTAATCATCAGATATCGAACATGTTATTTCTGATTTATATTAATGATATTAGTGAATGTTTCCATTACTGTAAATATCTTCTATATGCAGATGACTTAAAAATATTTACAACAGTTAAATCTCTATCTGACTGTCTACATTTGCAGGAGGACTTGCAACGTTTCTTAAAGTACTGTGAAGAGAATAGCCTTTTCATAAATATTAACAAGTGCTCAAGCATTTCCTTTACAAGAAATCGATCACCTTTTAATTTCAATTACGCTATCAACGGTTGTCACATAAAAAAAGCTTCAGAGATTAAGGATCTGGCTGTAATTTTTGATGAGAAGTTAATATTTGATTCGCATGTTAATAATTTGGTCACTAAATGTTTTCAGTTGTTAGGCTTTATAAATCGACAGACGAGACCTTTCAGAAATGTTAAATCATATTTACACTTATATTATGCATATATTTATAGCAGAATAAATTTTGCATCTACTATTTGGAATCCTATGTATTTTTCATATATTCACAGAATTGAAACTGTTCAACAGAAATTCTTAAAGTACCTTGCTTATAAGTATAATTATAATTTAGTTGCCGCTAATATAGATGCTGTGAGACACAATTTTAATCTATTAAGTTTAGAGAACCGGAGAATTTTAAATGATCTCATATTTATGTATAAACTAGTCACTAATGCTATTGATGCTCCTCAAATATTGGCCAATATTAATTTTAATGTTGCCCCTCGGCAACTTAGATCCACCTATCTCTTTAATATCCCTTTTAGGAGAACAAATAACTCACAAAATGCACCTTCTTGTAGAATGATGAGATTGGCGAACCGCTACTGTTCTGATGTTGACTTTCAAACAATTTCGTACGCTGCCATTAAAAGCAAATTAAAGAAAGATCTTATGTAACATAGAAAACTAAATATTCATATTCTCTATTCATTCACTTTGCTTTGTATATTAATTTTTATTTCTCTTAGTTGCAAGAATGCACTTTTTCCTTTCTTCTCTTGTTTACTTTATTTAGAATATTAATTTAAATATGTTATTGTATACTTCTCTACTTATATTATTGTGTACTATGAAATAACTTTTATATTATCTTAGTGGATACTATTCATGGGCTTGTCCTGTAAGTATCCCAAATAAATAAATAAATAAATAAAATGTTGGGCATTCCTAGATCATCTGTTGTAGAACACGACTCCACAACGCAAATGTACGTGCTAGAAGACCATTACGGGTCCCCACTCTACTTCCACGGCATCGTGCTGCCCGTCTCCAGTAGGCGCGAGGGCATAAGGGTTGGCTTTTACGACAGTGGCGGTGGATCTTATTTACAGACGAAACCAGAATTGGGTTGGTTACTGATAACAATCGACAAAGAGTCTGGAGAGAATCAGGTCGTCAACAGCGACTTCATTTGCCCCGTGAAGTTGCTCCGTATGAAGGGGGTACCGTAATGCTTTGGGGTGGAATAATTTGCATACCACAGTCAAATTTACATCGAACAAGTTATTACGCCCATTATTTATCCCTTATGTAATGAATTAGGTGAAAATTTTGTGTTTATGGACGACAACACTCGACCACATCGCAAGCAGGACATACCAATGTATTAGATTGGCCAGCCAACTCTCCTGACATGAATCCTATTGAAAACATGTGGGATTTCATCGCTAGAGTCATTCATAATCATATTCCTCCACCTCAGACTGCAGATGAGTTAGTTGTGGCGACAAAAGAGGAATGGAACAATATTCCGCAAGAGTTCGTTACCCGCTTGATTATCTCAATGCACAGACGTGTCAATATGCCATTGGAACGGGGTGGAGGTCATATCGACTATTAGTAGTTAAGAAAAAACTTGCTTTGTTACTTCTTTTCGATTTAATAAATTTTGTCAAAAACGTCACACAATTCCTGGTTTTAATTTTCTCAGTACTCAGTTTATCGAACATATTCTTGTCACAAAAATGATTCAGAAAACAATATACTTTTTTACATGTAATTGGTTTTTCTGACAAAAAGATTTTTGACGTTGTGTGTATTTTCTGTGGTATAGAACGCCCTTCTATTATCACAAATCATCATTAAACTGTAGAAGTATTATACCCGAGACTTCGTGGCATGTTTCAATTTTAACGGTTGTGAATGAAATGCAGGAAAAAACAGTAATCGGTACTGCTGTTCATTATCCACAGAAATCAGAAAATAACCAATACATAAAAATAGTGACACTATGAAGGAGCTTATAAAACAGCTATTTAGAAAAAAAATATTGTACGCTGTTGGTAATGCTTCATGTTACAAACATTCCGTTTTGGTTGGACCATAGAAGTCATGTGGTGTTATAAAATTAATTGTTGGTTTTAATTAATAAAATAATTTGTCATACCTGATGTTACAACTGTTCAAAATTTTATCCACCAACGTGTAAACACATTTGGACCCGTCTTACACACTTGGTACGAACTAATACAAATGTTTCTTGTTCTTGTTCGTTTTGAACTCGTAAGTTATTTGCAGCAGCTATGATACGTTTGCGTAAATCATCAATAGTGTCCACTTCGGTGCGATAAACTTCATTTTCCAAGTCCAAAGAATTTGAGTCAGGAGATCGTGGCGGTCATGGCACCGGTCTTCTTGTCGAATCCATCTTACCCCTTGAACTTCATAAGGCAATAAGGAACATTTTGTCGAAAATGAAGGGGAGCACTATTGTGCAAAAACCACATTTGGAGTTGGACAGCTAAGGGAAATCTTCCAGAAGTTCAGCCAGATCATTTGGAAGGAACTCGAGATACTGAACTCCATCTATTCGATTTGGTAATAGTAGGAAAGGATACCGTTTGGCGACCCCATCCACTTTCCTTTTGTGACAGTTACCCTTATTTACTTCACATTTACGTCACAGTTACCCGTATGTGACGTAAATAAGGGTAAATGTGACGTGACGTAAATGTGACGTAAATAAGGGTAACTGTGACGTAAATGTGACGTAAATAAGGGTAACTAACACGTCAGCTAGAAATCTGGGGTTTTGAACGTTTTATTGGAGCAACCATTCACAAAATCTAATTCGTAAAGGATAATCTTTAGATATTAATGCTTGGACACGCTGTACAAGGATATAATTGAGTCTCGTGTATGATACGTAATACTGTTAATTGAGATATTACTTATTAGTACTTGTTGTGCGATTTGCTTGGTACTTAATCAGGGATTTTCTTCAACAATTTCTAAAATGTGATTCTCAGCTGCTGCAATACGTCGCGGAGGACGCCCAGCATCTCCAACTCTTCCACGATTTGGTTGCAAATTTTCCGTGTCACGTGCATGTTGCACTACCGCGGTGAAAGTAGCTGAATTTGGCTCATGACTACACAGGAAATTGTTCAGGAGTAGGGACAAGAAGCTGCTAAAGCTTTTTGTCTGACTTCATAATAAATTAAAACGATATCTCCAAATTGTTATACACGTAAGCCATTTTTGACAAATGAAAAATTGATGTAAACACTATCACAATAACGTTAATACTAAAATCAGATTTCAGTATTCGGAATCTCCTGCATTCCGAAGCTACAGTAACTAAAATACTGCAATTTCAATAATTTTTTTCTCGGGAACTGAAGGAGTACAACATTGACTTGATTGGATAAGTTGTGAATTCCCTGTGTATTTTATGATTTCTATAACGTTATCCCGTACATTATACGTGCATGAACCAACACGGCATGGGCCAGAAACAAATTATGGTTTTCTTCCCATCAACCTTTCTTTACTAAAAATTATGTTACTGTTCAAAACACAAGTTAGTTCTTGAGCAGTATTTTCGCTCTCGAGACGGCCCTTAGCAGTCCATTCATGCGAGCACCCTCCCCATTAAATCAGAAACGAGTTGCGGTTTCATCCCCTCTTAATAATTAAGGGGGTTCAAATAAATGGTGTTGCTCTAAGTGAAAACTCAACTAACCCCGAACGTATCTCCTGACTGAGGGTCTCGGGGGACTGCGGGCCGCAGGGGGAAGAGTAATGTAATATTTGTAAGTTATTACATCATACCTAATGTGCATTAACTAAATTATGGTCCCCCTATGCCCAGGAAGGCCGCCGAAAATCATTGGAAGCAAACAACGCCGGAATTTTTACTACGTGGGGAATTCAAATCTGCAATGCAGATATGTACAAGGTGATTCAAAACTAGAATTATTCATCTCGTTATCCGATAAATCAATTTGTCAGGTATGCAATCAGAAAAAATGAATATATGTAAAATAAAATCGATTCTTTTAGGATATGCAGCCCACCCATGGGATCATTACCCATGGTAACATTTTCAGTTCAACATTTAACGATTTAAACCACTTGCCTTAATAAAATGTTGATAATAAAAAAGATATAGTGTCAAAAATGGAATTCAAAAAGTGATTTTTTTGTCATTATTACACTGTTTTTGAATGTATAGTAGCGGCTGAACTGGTTGCTAAATAAAATATATACTGGGTGGTCCACTTTCGAAAGCGAAAACTTTAGAGGCAGACAGAGAACAACAAAATAAAATCAGTTTGTATTATAAACTCTATTCGAAAAATGCTTCGTTACAAAGATACAGGGTGACAAAATTTTTATCAAAAGTGCGTGACCAAATTTATTAATATTTTTAAAACTACTTTAGATATTTAAATGAAATTTGGACCCTTTGAATAGGTAGTCTAGATACCTATTTTTACGTAAATAATAGTATTTTTCTTCCACCAGTGGCGTGCGTACGGACAGATCTTCGGAAAATTTTAATTAAAAAAATTGTACGTTAATGTTTTTTTTTAGACAAAATAACAAAAACTGTTTCTAGAATCCTTGTTCAATTTACAACAGAAAAAGACTCCATGCTTTTTTCGTTTGACACACCGTTTGCCAGTCAAAAATTAAATTTCTTTAAGCAACTGGAATTCAATTTGTCGTAGTAGGCCATGAAACAAAAAAGACTGCTACTGTCATTGTTTTTGTATTTTATAATGACAGTTAACTGAATTGTGTCAGGTAATTTAATTTCGAGTTATTCTTAACATTGTTTCTTAGAGTGTTGTGTAAGTATTAATCTGAAAAATGCTTTTTTCTAACAACGAATACGCAGATATTCATTTTTGCTTCGGATTATCTGATGGAAATGCAGAAGCGGCAGTTTGTGAATATCATAGACGCGATCCCAATAAAAGAGTTTCAGATACTCGCGTTTTCATCAGAACACATCAGATTTTTCGTAACTTTGGCCTGTGCGTTAATAACGAACGAAACAGAAACCATGGATATTATTCAGGATAATCGTATACTACGTACTTTTGATAACAATCTTAGGCTGAGCTCTCGGAAGGCAGCTCAGCACCTTCACATTCCTAAGTCTAAAATATTACGAACACTACACGATGACCACAGACATGCATATCACCTACAGCCCTTTCAGGATTTGCACCTTGGTGATGCTGAAAAAAAAATAAGATTTTGCCAGTGGCTTTTAAACTCGACGGAAGAAAATCCTAACTTTTTACATAAGATTCTTTGGACGGACGCGTCCTATTTTACAAGACGTGGGGTAACAAATTACCATAATATCCATATTTGGTTACATCAGAATCCTCGAGAAATTCGGCCAAGATCATATCAAAATGAATTTTCCGTAAATGTTTGGTTGGACGTTATTGATGGTAATGTTTGTGATCCATCCATTTCCTACCCCCAAGGTTGATTTCGGAACTGTTTATGGAGTTTCTTAACAATAATCTGCTGGACTACCTAGAGGATTTACCCATTAATTTAAGGTATGAGAGTTGGATCCAACTGGATGGAGCTCCCCCGCATTTTGTAATAGCTGTAAGAGAATGGCTCAATACCAATTATTGTCAACGATGGATTGGCCGGTTAGGGAGGAATGACATGAATAATGACGTGGTTAATGGTATTGGACATTTACGTTTGGGGCACTATTAAAGATAAAGTCTACGCTAGTCCCGTATTAACAAGGAAAGATTTAATTTTAAGAATTCAGCAAGCCTGCAATTATATGCGGCGAAATCCGCATGAAGTATCTGCTGCAATAAATGCGTTAGTGAGAAGATGTCAAAAATCTATTGAGGTGGGTGGACATTTGGGTTCAGATCAGGCCGGACCTGTTCTATGGTCTCTAAGATCGCCTGATTTAAACCCTCTAGATTTCTTTGTTTGGAGGTATTTGAAGATATTAGTGTATGTTACTCCTGTAAATAGCCTGGAAGATCTGCCGCTACGGATTAATCAAAAGTGTCAAAAAATCCAAACCAAGGAGGGTGTTTTCGAAAGAGTTCGAATATCGTTGAGACGAAGATGTCGTGCCTGCTTGGAAATGGAAGGAGGGCACTTTGACCATCTTTTGTAACTTTGTTTTTTGTTTGTTAAAGGCTTCCTTTGTCGGTTTATTCCTAATAAAATAAAATGTTTGAAACACGAATAGTGGTCCATATCTCCGCAACCGTAACTTTGCGGACCCATGTTTATTAAGACTTTTCTGCTCATTTTGGTCATACTATTACCTCCTGAAATATGTTACACTTTTTTTAACACCCTGTATACTATTGTATGCTGGATGGATTTTGTCATCTAATACTCACATAAATATTACCCTCTCTTTTATTTGCAAAGCTTCTTGGCGTAGCAATATTTCTTGTTTTGTGTCGCAAAACTTTTTTGCTTTGTCTTGCAATTAGAACTATCATGCCTTGTCATGCACAAGACTGCAAAAACAACCTAAGATACAGTTGAGATAAAAGTGATATATAGTTAAAATGATGGCAAGGGTACAGTGTTTCAACAAAACGATTTATAAATTCATCTTGTTTGAGTTTGTAGAAGCTTTTATAATTTGATCTAACCATTAAACTGTAGGGAGGTTAGCGTATAGGTAATTATTAAATGTTTACGAACTTTTGACCGCTCCTTTTGTCATGATCCAGAGCAACAGGATACCTCAGCTTCCTCCAGGCCAAAACACGTTGTCGGCTTTATATCCAGCCCCGTTTTATAGGCATAGTCTTAACGATAATGGATGGCTATGCCCACCTAAGACAGGATTGTCCTATAATTTACTTCACAGATATTCAAATAACCCCCTGCCTAATGGCCCCCTATATAAGGGTGTAATTAGTTTTAATTTAACCTAATTCCCGGTGTGTTCAGCAGGAGTATCATTGATTACGGGCTATCGTAGGGGTTAAGGAATGGATGCGACCCGGCCATTACGGTTTGGCGGGTTGTTTCGTCTTAGGTAGACCTTAATAAAGGTCCTGCGAGGGGTTTGCGACAATTACGACACCTATACAGCAACGCGTTCGTCCCCTTTAACGTAATCTATCGTGGTGAATACCTTTATTGCGGCAGGTTATAAATCAGTTTACACAGCAGACACACATTACGATGAACGTCTGCTACCTTTTTAGTTGACTGCGGTGGTGACCTCAGTTGTCTAAAAATATACGGGGGATGGAGATCGAGCATTGTGTGGAAGGTTTCATTGAATACTTACTTCTGAGTAAAGAAAATATGCGAAAAGAATTGTAAAAGTTGATAGTGGTAATAATGATGAACCAGGCATCGTTGTCATTTCTGATTTCACAGGGTCTGAAAATAATATTAATGAAAACGTGTTGGACTGCTTTCAGAATTAGGTACTCCAAAAATGAGGATAGTGCAGTTTAAGCGGGTTATTCAATTTTAATACTTGTTCAAACTGTAGGGGAATGTGGGGCAGAACCGTATATCTAAGGGAGAATATTGATAATATGTATATTTTTATTTTAGACAACACGTAATAATAAGAAATCAAATATTTATTTTATGCGCTACTATACAGTGTAACTAAATATTATTTACAACGTTTTGGTAATTTAAAAAAAGAAATAATAATACGGTTTTGTCCCTACCCTCGGAGCATGACCGTATGTGTGATGAGGCAAAACCGTATACTATGAGTACATATATAAAATATTTATAAAGACTTGCGCCAGCAGGGTCTACATTCAAACGCAGCTAGTTCTTCATCTGGAAGTCCGGTACAGCTTTCGTGACACCATTTCAGGCATTTTATACATCTTACCCAGCCATCCGTCTTTTTAGATTCATAGTAGTGTCCATGACAATATATATATGGGGCGTTAGCCGTATCATCTCCTTCGGAACTTGAATCTTCTTTATTTTGCTTCCTGCTGTTTCTTCATTTTTGTATCGGTTTTCCTCTTCACCGCTCGAAAGGCTGTTGATTTCTGGATCTTTTTATTTTGTTGTTCTACCAGCTCGTTTTTATATGACGACTTCATAATAACCGCCGTTTTCCCACGACTTCTAGTAGAAGTTGCCCTAATTGCGTGTAGAATGGGTAATATTGATTGGGGTGCTACTGTAAATATATTATTTTTATCATGTGCAAATTTTAGTTGACATCAGTTTGGTTTTTGTGTTTTAGGCTGAGAAAGAATTAGTTGTGGTGGCGTAATGGGTCTCAGTACTGGTAAGTCGTGCTCTAAATGATTTGTGGTTTGAGTAGATGTTCCTGGTTGTGGAGTAATTGGTCTTTGTAAAGTATCTTCAAAATTTTCAGAGAAAACTGTATTGAATTTACCCAGTCCTTTAACTGCAGCATTGGGTATTACAGTACCTTACTTAACTCTTTCAATTCTGACTTGAGGCGTAGATTTGGGTGCATTGAAAGACATCGAGAGCTTTCTTCATATCAACTGCACTCCACGACTGGCGATCTCTCTTCCTAACGTATGTGCGCACCATGAAAACCTGTAAATTAAGTATTATCTAATAATTAAGTGAATTAAACCGTATACTCATAGATGGAGCACAACCGTATAGTGTACGGTTTTACCCCAGGGCACATGTTTTACTTTATTGAGTAACTACTTCACAATGGTAATGGGAAATAATTAAAACTGTATACAGATTGATAGAGATTGAATGCAGTAACAAAGCTAGCTAATTAGAAACAACATAAAATTTGTACATACCTGTTTGTAGAATCAATAAAATTGAAGCAATATTAGATGAAGAGCTGCGATATATCCTAACCTACCAAAACAATAACAAAGGAGATACTAAACATGACTATCGTTTGATTTGTCATATCTTCAGAGTCAAACTAGAGCTTGCGTATTATAAAGTAGTAATAGTTTCGACTGGCGCGCTTGTACAAAATTTTAAATGCACTATACGATTTTGCCTCGCTGTACCCCATGTTCCCCTATATTTAATATCAATATGGTTAAACAAAAATTATTGTTTAATAAGCTTTTATAAATGAAAACTTGATTAACACGTTTAATCCAAGGATTAACTGTCAACTTTAGCTACTAGGAAGTGAATACTTTTTTTGCTGGTCTCTGACACAAAACAAAAATAATAATTTACTAACCACCTTACAGATATGCACATAATATTTTTATCATGCCGCTAATCATAACAAAAGACGGCCTCTTGACGTGGACTCATGCATGTGAGCACTTACCTGTACTCAAACCAAATATTTTCGTTCCCAACGAACGGCCGCGTCTTCGCGTGGCCTGCACCCCCTTCCGCCCAATGGGGCGCGCGGATACCGACGCCGGCCCCGTCGACACCTGCCGGTGGCCCGGCCCGGCGCGGGCTGACGTTAGTTTTAAAATTAGACTGGAAATGCGCAATAATAGCGGGGGGCCTCCTCGCGTACATTAAGGAATGGAGCGGAAAACACAGGGCAATTTCCCTAACGATGACCAATTAACGTGAGCGCATGGAAGCGCCGACGCTGACGTCAAAACTTCGTGACCGATTCATATTTCAAGCCCGACTGATGAATGGCGCTCCTGAAATCCGCATCGCCGGACAACATCGAAAACACGACCGTTCCGAGGCGGGTCTAGATGTAATAAACATTTTTCGGAGCGATAAATTTCCCCTAACGATGTTTCGTTAAAATATTTGCACCTCGCACGTTGTTTTGTATACCAAATATTAATTTACCGGTGTCATTTGTTATAAGGGACGTGACGTAGTGGTATTTTTGTGGAGATCAGAGCAGGACTGGGATATGGAGGTAAAATTAAATAGGTTTGTCCAGTATTTTAAAAAACTGATAAATGAAAGTTGAAGCTTGGAGCCTCAAGCAGTAATGTTACTTGTTGCTCGTAATACATACAAAGAAAGTTTTATCTACAATCAATCAACAAAATAAAACTTCTCAGTTATTAATTTTATTACAAGGAGAACATTAATTACAACAAATAGAACAAAGGTAAGAAATTCATTTGTTAGCATTCTTAATTTGGATGCTGAATGAACAGTATTTACAATTTTTAATAATAATTCCTGATCCAGAAGGCACATTAGGGCTATATTCTGATATGGTAAAATTTACATCACTGCGATTACTACATTCAATTACTTGTACATTATTGGATGACAGTTAAAATTTTGTAACTTGTTACAAGTTTTTCGTTAATGTTATTATCTATGTATCCTTCTGCAACTGTAGAACTCTTCCGTTCTCCGTGTCGCTGCAATTGTTTAATATCAACTCCACCATGCACCAATAAAGTAGCCGATGTTCGGCCAAAGCAATGCCGTGTGTATAAATGGCACCTTAATAATAATAATATGTTTTATTTCCTGAAACATAATACAGTGCATGGAAAACGTCAAGTGACCTTCGCAAATTTTACAAAATTTGATAATTATTGTTAAATTTACAACTGAAAAAGAACGCTGTTTACTTGATTGCTATTGACGGCGAACGTTTGCTAGATTTTTTCGCCCGGCAAGCAATAAAATGACACTCCTCAATAAACGTCTACTTTTCGTTGTCACTGTGAAGCGAAAAACCGTACTTTACTTAGTGATTGTAGATAATAGTTATTTATGCAACAAGTACAAAAAGTAAGTGCCGAGTAGGACAACACGTCGACTGCAATAAACACTTTTTGTACTAGTTGCATACAATAATTTTTCTACGTTCATGCAAAAACCAAAAAATGATATTTAGATGACACTAAGTCTAGGAAAATGTGACGTCGATTTGAACGTTTATGTTTGTCATAATGACAAAACGCTGTAGTAGAATGACAGATGAATGCAATAAACATTTTATTGCACTAGTGCAATAAAGAACCACTTTTTCCACTAAATATAGTTCAATAAAGTTTTGTTTTTTGCTGAACGTAGAAAAAAGCAATTTATCTCTTTTATTTTACAAAATAGCTTCATAAATAAAGCTTCTGCTGCGTTCGCAGATGACGTCATCATATGGTAACTAATAAACTGGTCAAGAGGTTAAACGTACATGTAAGAGATACTTGACATCGGGGTCTGTACAGTGTAGCTCAGCAATATTTTCTAGATTATTTAGTTATAATGGTCCTAAACTCTTCAATTCTCTGGCACCTGATATCAAATCTTGCTTAGCATTTACTGGCTTTAAAAAACTATTAAAGAAGTATTGTAGAAGTGACAGTTAATTTGAGACTTGATTATGGGTATATATATATTTATATATTTGTCCTGAATATTCTATGTCTGTTCGCATTGTTGTTGTTTTATTTTTCTCTAAATGCATTGTATTTATTGGTTATATTTTCTGTTCTACTTATATTTTTACCGAGTGGTTAGATGAGTAGCTTTTGCTAGATCTCGCCACTATTTGCATCAACTTGTTATGTACTCTTTGGAAATGAATAAAGTCATATTATTATTATTATTATATGGGGCGCACTTAGAACGCCAAGTTAATGTTTATAGAAACCGAGCTGCAAACAACATATACCTACAAAAAGTTAAAATCAACCTCTTACATTGTACTGGTAATTTATAATATTCTACATTATTCATATTAAATTTATTAGTTTACAATTAAATTTTAATAACTAGTAACTGCTGTAAGTGCTCAGGTGTTAAGAAGCTGTGGCGTTTGTCGCTAATAATCAATCCATTTCGGTTTCGAAAACGTGTGTTCAACGTCCATAGAGCTCACTGGGGGATATCTGTAAGTATATATAATTTTTCATGGATGGAACACTTAGTGCTTAAGCCAGGTATACCTTTTTCAGATATGACGTAGTAGGAGAATCGATTGTTTCAATAGTCTGGATGGACACACTAAGCAACAAAAAAGTTCTGCAATTTAAAAGTAACATGGTGTACCACAAGTGGCGCTCTCTACTAGTGACGTCAAAATTAGAAACAAATTTGAATAACTCGTCCGCAAAAACCCCCAATTTACAAATTTTATGTAAACATTTGGATTTCTTAAGAAGTTATTTACAAATATCGAAAATAAAATTTTAACTTTGACACCCTGTACATGTTTTATTATGCGACTTGGAATCTAGGTATGTTAGGTTAGGTTAGTTATTTTCACCTAAGGAATCTGTAGTCTCATTTTTGCTACTTCATTGGAAAATAAAATTAAAATTGTTGAAATGGAGATCATACTCCTAACATTCTGTACTAACAATCTAATCCACCACCCAAAATGACCGTCTATAATAAACCGCCTCGCCGTGTAGACATCAATAATTTCAGATCGCATACGTGTCATACGTGTGTAACGGAAAAGCAGAAATATCGTTTGCGGCCCATTTACCTCATCCCTGTAATATACCTCGTACAGGTTAATAATAGAGATCGATGAAAGGTGTTACCGCAGGACGTGTCGCTTCCAACGCCTCTTAATGACATCTGAGGCCATCACTGGCAGGCGCTACGCCGCGGGGGGCTTCCACCTACCGCCGGGAAGATCAACAGGATGTCTTCCTTGTTGTTGGCGTGAACATATTTTTCTCCAAGTGACAGCTCTTTCTTCGGATAATGATTGCTCCGCGCGCGACGCGCATTTTGTCGGGGATCAACGGAGAAGGGGAGGTAGAGTCCACAGTGAGACAGAATACGTACTAATTGTAATTTTTATACCGGCTGTTTCACAATTTATTCGACAAGATAATAGTTTTCTGTTATACAGGGTGTTTCTAAATAAGTGTCGCAACGGGAAACTGTCAATTCCCCTCGAAAAAAGAAACATTTTTTTCCTTTTCCATTTTTCTCTCCGGGCTTTCGTTTTCGGGATACACGGTGTCAAATCTTTAATTTTTTTTTAGTTTTTTTCCAATATCTTCGGAACCGTTTGAACTACAGGACTGAGGTTTTGTAAACGTATTACCACTATTAATAGCTACTTTTTAGCATCCTTGGGTTTTTCCCCATAATTTTAACGCCACTGGAAAAATTGATTTGACAGCAAATTCTGAAGAGATAATGAATTTACACAAAAATAGTTCTCTTGGTTCATTGCTCTAAAGTCAACCGTTTTCAATAAAAATTACTTTCTATGAACAAAAACAAACATTTTGCTAACGTTTCGAAAATCTTTTGTAATAATTCAAAAAATAGGTACCTAGTAATAATTAATAAATTTAACGAGATTTAACAACAGATAGGATTTTAACTTTTTTTATCAATTTGGTAAGTAACATTTACAAAAACTGTTCAAAATTACGTTGGCGGACTTCAATGCACGTATTATCTCTTCGAATCATGTTTCTTTCTGCCGCTGCGGCTTCACCCCTCCTATCGGTCAACTCTTCTATATTATTGACATGGATTTCATAAACGAAGCATTTCAGATGTCCCCATCTGGCGGTTCGATTCGTCGTTCTCCGGATGTTCTCTTGAGGTCTTGCACTTGCAAAGTGTGAGGGTGTCTCATCATATTGTTAATTATTACTACCTATTTTTTGAATTACAAAAGATTTTCGAGACGTTAGCAAAATGTTTGCTTTTGTTCATAGAAAGTCATTTTTATTGAAAACGGTTAACTTTAGAGCAATGAACCAAAGGAACTGTTTTTGTGCAAAATTCATGGGCGCTTCAGAAGTTGCTGTCAAATGTCAATTTTTCCAGTGGCGTAAAAGTTATGGGAGAAAAACCCTTCCGATAACTTAAAATCTCCACCACTGGCACGTCCAATAAATTCGAGAAGGGTGCTAAAAAGTAGCTATTAATAATGGTAATGTGTTTAGAAAAGCTCAGTCCTGTAGTTCAAACGGTTCCTAGGAAATTGGAAAAAAACTAAAAAAAAAAATAAGTTTTGACACCGTGTATCTCAAAAACGAAAGCCCGGAGGGAAAAATGGAAAAGGAAAAAATGTTTTTTTTTTTCAAGAAGAATTTTCAGTTTTCCGTTGCGACACTTATTTAGAAACACCCTGTATAAATGTGGAGTCTTAGAACAGCCTGTCAAAAATTTAAAAAAAAAATCAGTTTTTAATTTCTAAATCGCTTTTGAGATAACTTAACCAAATTCTGTGTATAAAGAAATTCCAGCTTACCGGTGTTGGAGGGTGGTGTATTAGAAATAAAATGGGTCATCATACAACAATACCATTGTATTATTTTCACTTTTTCTATTCCAAATCGATTAACAACAAAATTGATTTATTTATCAAATGCATTTTTAGAATACTCATTACATTACTTAAAAATAATAACAAAATAATTAATTGACCGTGGAATTACTTTACTATGATTTATTATAACAAATTTTGGAAATGGCCACCTTCTGGAGAAGCTCTTATCACATCAAAACCACCTACAATTTGTTGACTTAAGTGCTCCTCAGATTCAATGTCAACCCTGTAAACTAATGTCTAAAGTTGTCCTCAAACAACAGAATTATCAATGGGGTTCATATCGGGTGATCTGGGTGGACAAGGTTGACCTATTTCTTTAGTGCTTCTTCCAATCATGTTATTACCGAATCTTCTATTTAGAAATTCAGCCCCGTCGTGCATACACCACATTCTTTGTCTTAGAGACCATTGTTAGTAGTTCAGGTAAAACGTTTCCAAGAAAAAGTCTGTAGAATGCACCGGTTAAAGTTCTTTGTAAAAAATAAGGCCCAACAAAAAAAAATCCAATAATACCCACCCATACATTCAAAGAAAACTAATGTTGAAATCGAGATTTCATTATGGCATTAGGGTTTTCAAACCAGACCAAACGTGTTTATTGTGGAAGTTCATTATAGCATCTCTGGGAGAATTAGCTTCGTCGGTAAACAATATGCCAGTGATAAAGACAACATTTTATTCAATTTTTTGAAAAATCCAGTGGCAAAATTGTAAGCGAACAGGATAGTCTGGCAGCAGTAAGGTTTGAATCCTTTGCATGTGATACTGGTATAACTGTTGATGCTTCAAAATGAATCAAACTAATTTATTATTCACATTAAGATTTGCACCGATCTTTCTATAATAGTACTAGTATTTGGATCTTCTTCAATTTTATATAGAATAACTTCTTCCAACTCAGGAGTTAACACTCAAAGGTCTTCCAGAATTGGACCTTTCTGAAATGAGACTGACTGCTAAAGACGTTGAAAAACATGTTTGGATTTGGAAGTCTTTCCATATAAATCCTCCTGCCATTTCCATCTGCAAGGCCATAAATATAAACCTTATTGATCATTATTAAAAATTAATATTTTTTAATAATATGCTTAATTTTACAATACACAATATAAAATAAATGACGTCTTTTTGTTATTATTGTTTTGCATGGCCTCCCTAAAATATGTATATAAAAATGCACTTGATCAAATAAATCAATGTTGTTGTTAATCAGTTTAAAATACACAACTGCGTAAAGAACTAAAAGGTGAAGGTAATGCTATGGCACATAAGATGAATTAATGAAATAACTAATCCAATAACTTTTTATGATGTTTTTGAAAATCTAAAAAAAATCAGCACGGTTTGTCCTATGGTGGATAAAAGGAGGTGGGTAGTGCCTCAAAAAAACCTAAACTTCCGAAAAACCACATCCAGATCGTACTAACCATGCCTCTAAGGGCACATATTCAAGAAGAATATGAAGCTCATTACGGAGAAATATTAACCATCCATCCCATTTGTCAATATGAACAGTCGAATTGGACGATCATCGACAATCCTTGCCCATACGTCCCTATGAAAAACAATGATGGAAGTGATTCTAAACTATTGGGCCTCATGAGCTCAAACGTGCGTATTACGAAGATGTTACCCTTAGGGGGTAGTCTGTAGGCAGCAATGTTTGGACCTTCTGGATGTGATAAGAGTTTAATTGAACCTCATGCAATATGCGCCTCACTGAATATGACACTGTGGATAGCTGGCTAAACATCTTGTGCTTATTTGCAGATTATCTTTCATGAGCATTTAAAATCTTTTGGCGGCTAACCCGCCTCCGTCTTGAACTTCATTAGCATGTCCATGTAGAACAACTGCAGTAAATATTTTGACACGTGCTTATTAGGAAATAAGTGGGCATACATGTGAGAAACCGCTTGCGAGTTGTGCCTTGCTTCTTCGTACGCTTTAACAATGTCCATTACTTCTGATTACTATGCCATTTTTATTGAAAAATAATGAGTGAAATAACACTTTAAGAACACCTTCATTATTATTCGTAAAAAAATCAAATTTAAACGTTATTAACGGCATACTTTTTCTCTTTCAGAATGCCCCCCAGCAGACGACGGCATGGAGCGGTTTGCCTGCCCCACGCCTGACCTCCAAGGCAGGTACCACTGCATAGACGACCACGTCCTTTGTGACGGCTTCATAGACTGTCCCTCCGCGGAGGACGAAGACCGACGAGCATGTATGTTTTATAAGACGGTAAGTATCAGAAAGGTTAAACAAAATTCATAGTCAAAGGTCCACGGTCTTCTGAATTATTTATCTTTCCCATTATGTCATAACGTATATCTACTATTCGTGAAAATCAGTTCATATTAAAAAAATTCAAGAACTACAACCCCAGAATTTTTTAAAAATGGATCTTACAGCAAAAAGGTATCTATCAAAACATTTATAAGGTGCACACTTTCTGGGCAGTTTTTCCGTGGTTGATGCTTAACTGCAGACGTTTTGCTATACTTAACAGATGGCTTCTTCAGAGCTTCTTGAATCTTGAAAGACGCCAAGTTTATTGTCATTGAAAGTATAAATATATTCAATTGGTGAAAGTTTACGAGAAAAGTACTCTACCCTTGGCAATGTTAATTTCAAGTTTGTTAACCTCACACCAATTTTCAATAAAACATATTTGATCTTGCATTGCAACACAATCGCTCAAATCGTTAACCTCACAAAGTAACTTAAGATCATCAGCAAATAATAGTGTAATGGGCCTAAGTTAGATCCTTGAGGTACACTAGATTATGTTAAATAATAATTTGATTTGTAACCATTATTTTGGACATACTGAGGTCTATTATGAAAATATGATGTAAAGAAATTAATTAAAGGAGCTTTTAGACTAATATAATATACAATATATACATCGATAAATTGACAGCGCCTGTAAAAACCTACGAACACAGTATCAAAACCTTATTAGCCATATTCCTGTGACAGATCAAACTACTTTTGCGTTACTAACATCTATCACTGTCGCTTTTATGTACAGGAAATTGACTTGCTTTTAAACAAACTAATTTTCAGTTAATATATCGGCTGGTATGGGAAATGTATTACATGTCGGAACTATTTTTCCACCTATCGTTCAACTGGAAATTACTATACACAAAATAATTCATCTTTGTGGCTTCAATTGGATGGTACATACATGTGTTGAAGTAAATTAAATATCACGATTTGAAATGGTGGCTGATAAAATGCTCTAGAAAAAGCAAAAGGAAACAGTTTTCACTTAATATTTAAATATTTAGAAAATAAAGAAAATTCAAAACTTTTTTATAATTGGTGACGGGGATTCTGATCTAGTTTAATTTTTAAAATTGTGCATTGAGTTGTAATCAGTTGTTCTTGTTAATTACTTTCCTGTCTATTACAGAAAATTATATTCTGTCCTGCCTTGTCTACTACAACTCTTATGTAATCATCTAGTTTCTGTTTCATATTTTCATTGACCTAAAATATTACAAAGATACTTGAGTCAAAACGATTAGCTGCACTTTTTTTCTAGCTTTAGTCAAAGTAAAGTCCTCCACAAAAAAGATAAAGATAAAGAGAACAACCGAAATGTTTTTCATCAGAAATATAAGTACACCTCAGCCACTTGTATAACAGAAATATTAACCGATGGTCAGAATTTACTGTTTTTATCCCCATTTTGCTGCCTCCTACCTTCTATGTACCCCACCAATTATCATCAAATATTCATAAGAAACACGAAACTCCTAAGATTACCGGCGAATGCTTGTTCTACAATAAAAAAATTCGACCGGTTCCTTAATCCGATGATGTTGGTTTTTGCAGGAGTTACAAGTTGGAGTACTTTGAACATTACATAATCCAGCATGTTTTAATAATCTCGAAGGCACGATTATCCATGAAGTTGGGTGAAATTTCTTAAACTGCAGAATTACTCAGAAACGAAGGGTTACATCATTAACATGGATTTGTTGATGTTAGAAAAGTTTTCCGTGCCCCAGCATGATTATTAATTAATACGTTACGCAAAATGTTGTTCAAGATTATCCATATTTTATGCAAAAAGGGAAATTTGGATTATTAACCCGAGATGAAGTAACAAAAAAGTATACTACCTCCAGTCGAAGGTATTTGGATCAATATTAAATGCGAACAAATTTGAAAGGAAAAGTGTTTTTCCATTGACTTTGTTCAGAGGATGGAATAATGACCAGAATATGCTTCAAAAATATCCATTTTTTCTTAATAAATTATCTAGTGTAGTATATATCTTAATCCTAATGAAAATTAAAGAATCGAACAAAAGTTATTGATACGGAAGCTCACCTACCTTTTCAGTTGTTAATTATGTTCCTATTTGCTTTCAAATTTATAATTTTTGTAATACGTTGAATTTTGACGTTTTCTAGAACATTCCAGGCTATATTCCATTTGATTCGAGATGCTTCGTCAGAAACGTCAGGTTAAAAATTTGACAGTTGTGAATTGTTTGAAGCACCTACTTGCTGTGTAGTAAAGTAGTGACAATTAAGTTTGTTTTATGTGAATTATTTCAAGGCTAAGTCAACGTAGAGGTTATATTGGTGTTAGAAATGCGATGTATCACAAAGAAAAAGAGTCCACAGAAATGGAGGCAACATTCAAGCAATTAATGGAAATTAGAAAGAAATGAAGCCAAGATGAAATGCTGGAAGATTTTAAAAGCAGTCAAGAGGAAATAAACAATCAAGAGGAAATTGTTTAGATGAAATGAAAAATAATGAAGAAGTGAATAATAAAAAGTTAGAATAAGTAATTAAGATTAAGCTCAATCTCAAAGAGTTTGAAGAAACCGTTGTAGGAGGAATTTATCTATTTTGGAATGAGAACCAGGTCGTAGAAGAAAGTGTTAGTAAGTTTCAGAATGAAGTCGCCGAAGTTCAAGTTGTAGAAGAAAATATAAATAAATTAGAATAGGAGGTTACAAACCTGAAATCCCAGTTGTACGCGAGGGAGTCCATTAAGACTGAAAGTAACAGAAACATAGAAGACAATGCTTTGATGAAAACATACAGCAATTTGATGTAGATATAACACTTATGGTGAGGCTAGCTTGCTCTATCTCACCGGTAGAGTTCCAAGAACAGCAAACAGTGAGCAGCTTTATCCATGGTTTGCGAGAATGCGAGATTAATCAAGCATTAAAGCCAGACAGAAAATATATTAGAAGCTCTAGCTTTGGCGCTGGAAATCGAAGCCCCTCGGCAAACTTTTAGAAGCGGTCAATGTAAGACAAGACATATTAGACTCCATACTGGAGAACAACGAGGAATCCAAAAGAATAAAGAAGGCTTTGTGAAGGATCTGCAGGATTTATTGGATAACTTTTATGAAGGAGGGGACCGCTAATTTAACCATGTACAGAAGACGAAGATCCATCTAGTGTTGGAACTGTGGAGCAAAGTGACATCTCAGGAATTTAATGGTCTAGGAATATATTCAGTCACGAACATGGCAATTTGGGAACACGCAACAAAAGAGTCCTAAAACTGAGTTTCAATATATATACCTGTTACTGAAATTGAAGCAGAACCATAATTAACAAACTAAAAGGGTAGGTGAGCTACCGTATCACTATATTATCGTTCTACCTGTATTTTATTAAGAAATGAAGGCATCCTTTTCCTCACAATTCTGAGCCAGCATCTCAAGATGAATGAATAAAAATTAATTTCCACAAATTATATAAAATTTCGTACAAACTAAATGTTGCATTTTTTAAACTTGATTCTACAGTGAATCGATGCGTACCATTCAAATGAATCACAAGGAAACTAAAAATTTTTAAACCAGTCCTAATATATAGCACGTAGAAATTTTTAGGACACAGCCTCTCTACGCTCCACGCTTTTTTACCAGCCGAAATGTTACTTTTAAACATTGTTATCCACGTTTTTAAATATTTTGGTTAGATAATTTTAAAACACCGTTGGGACTGAAAATAATTAAAAAACAATTGAAATAAGCTGTTTACCATAAATTGTCGTTAAGTGATTCCACAAAAATTTGCTCGAAATAATTTCTGCGAGCAATTTAGAAACATGTTTCTAGCGTTAGGTTCGGTTCAATCTTTAAACAGCGTTTTGCACTATTCTGGGATCTGATTGTTGTTTTTGGGAGAATCATTCCATACCGTGAAAATAACTAGACTGAACTTGACCCAATCAGTGCACTGTAAACAGTTGAATAAGTGGAACGAACTTATTTTTCTTTCCACATTTTCTATTATTCCTTGTTATACTGAGGCATATGTTCATCAGGTGCGACTTCTTTTAATAAAAAATGCAGTAAACTTCATTCCCGTAATTCAGTGGAAGGGTGGGTGAATGATATTACCAAATTAGATTTTAGCAATATTTGTACATTAACGCGTTCACGAATCTAACCCACTGTGTTGTTTTCTAACACAATTTTTTCCCAGTCGTTTACAAATGATTCAAGTTTATTTTAAATAAACAATTTCTGGGTACACTTGCTACGCAAATACCGCAAGCCCTGCGGGAGTATTAAATTCCCTGTTTATATTTCAAAGTGCGCAAAATACAAGATCGAGGTAGCTCCTGAAATTACTCTGGTATATTCAGGGTATATTTTTTATCATAACCAACCATAAAGGAAGAGATAAATTCTCTATGAACCCCAGTAGAGACTCTGCGTTGTAGGCGTGTTATTATCTTTTCAAATATAGGAAATTATGTGAAGGTAATTGGTTGGCATAAACTAACAAAATTATGTAGTATGTAAAATATACAATATATAATTATAGAAAATGCATGCAAAAAGCAGATGTTACCTTGCTAATTGTTTTTATTATATTTTGGTAGGGTGTTATGAGATATACTTTCTTTGTTACCACATTCTTTCTTATTCTCTTCGTATTTGTCTTCAATGAGTATGCTTTTAATTTACATATGTTTTCACTAACTTGTTTTATATCTTTTCTTCTTCTAAAAGCTACTAACGTAATAGTTTCTTACGTAAAACATGAATAATTAACACTGTAGAGAGAACATAGAAGTTGTTGTAACATGATAGCTAGGATACAGGGTGATTCAGTTATAGTGTCATTAATTTTAAGAGAAGATTAAATTTCAGTTTAAAAAATATTTAATATTGACGTTACAAAACTCCAACGGATCAAATAATAAATTTAGTGACATAAAAAAAGCAATATTCACTAAGTAAATTATTAAAAGAACAACAATTGGATTTGTGTCTATTTCAAGAAAAATGTTTTTTTTTTTTCGTTTTTTGTTTGTTATCTACTTAATTCTGACCACGACGAGAAAATCTGGAGGGAAACGGGAGTAAGAAATCTGATTGTCATGCACTTAAGCGAGAAAGTAAAAAGCACTAAAATTGTAAAACTCATATTCATAAATCAAATGCCATTTACATTATTTGAGACAATCAAATCAAATTACATTTATAGGTGTTATGGACATCCGAACGGTAAGTTAATTTGAGATGTAAGTAAGAAGGTTTTTTGCGTACGATTATCTTATGGCAAAGGTTGAGAAAATAATATTTCCTTCTGTTCTCCATATTCAACCATCGTATTTCTCAGTTTATGCGATGCCCGCTGACGTCTTCTTATGCCAAATATCATACGAAAGAACTTGAACTTTTTGTATTTTCTAGGTCCATATAATGCATTGGCATAGTTAAATAGAGGTACAATTAGGGTTTCACAAGTAGTTTTTTACATGAATTGGGAACAAATGACAGTTTCCATATATTATTTTAATATTACAATACGCTCGTTGTAGCAACTTAAATTTAATTACCATTAATGATAACTCAAGCTTGTTGCACTTCCTGCGGTTGAAAGCTATAATATAACTGAGTATCATCAGCGTATAAGTGGGCATTGTAATTACGTATTTTAGTTATAAGAGAAGTATACATTTTAAACACATTTTTTTATATATTTGGTTTTGACGACGTAGAAACGCGGTTTTGCTTCAAACGAATGCGTCATCAGAAAATTTGTAGCGTACTATGTTACCGACTTTTATGGGGACTGATTTGCTTAATCTTTTCATAAATCCATTATTACTGTATCTTCTGTAGAATTGTACTTATTAAAAATAGTTTTAATAATTCAAATACATTTCAAGAATATTTTTTCAAATATATATACAGGGTGAATCTAAAGTAGAGGTTTTTTGAAATCTCAAAATAAATGCAATTTTCTCAACCTACCTAATTATTACAGACGTTCCAAAACAGTTTAAAACACATTTCTATTTGAAAACTTACGATATAGTATGTTCCTTTTCAATTTTGGACATATAACTTCATACTTTGTATAATAAATAATTCTTATTTCCTTCTAGAATGCCAAAATTTGGTGATTTCACCCGGTACAAAGTATCGAGCAGTGGAAGGCAATTGCTGAAAGTGAACCGCCACTTTTATAAATAAGTGGCGCAATTATACCCTTAGCCTTGGGTTTATCTTCTATTTATAAATTTCATGTCGTAGCTGTGGAAAAATTTCTGGGCTTGTAGCGTTGCATGACTCGAATAATTTATATTTCATTCTTATCTTTATTGATCGTTATCGGCTTGTCAATCGCCACTTTTTCCATGGTGTCATGTTCGCAGGATGTTTTTCACCCCCCCACCCCCCAAACCTGATATAAATACAGAGCGCCGCGTCGTGTCTCTCGACGGTATTATTAAAGGGTAGGTGAGACGCCTGGATTACTATTAAAAATTATTGTCGAGTTTGTATGATGCCAATATGTAAATCATTTTATTTCATCTACAACTGCTTTATAAGAGCCTCATTCCAGCATCTATTTGGCACTGTTTCAGTTGAATAGTGAAAGTGACATATTACCCCACTAGTGAAATATTGAAAAACAGAGATCACTGCTTAATGGTTATTTTTATTAAGGTTTATCAATTTGACAATTAATAGATTAATTAAATTAAATTAATTACTTGTTATAAATATTAACACAACTTTGGCAATTCGTAAGATTAATACCAGATGAATGCAGCTGGTCTGTATTTGTATTAACAATGCTTAAATTTTCTTTGTAAGCACTTGAAGTAGCTTCAATGACGGAAATCTCTCCTACAAGAACTCCTCGTGGAGATTTTTTCTTGTTTTCAAGACACTTATTTATATTTTCATATACCCTTCACACATGGTGTTGGACTTCCAACCACCATGCCGTTTTGTAGTTAGAAGTTCTGCTCCTGTGTTGGCCATGAAGTGAAGTAGATGGTCGAGGTTGTGATAAGTTGAGAAAGAAAGCAATCTTCTTTGGCATTACACTAAAAGTATTTATACCAATAGAAAGTTTCATGCATTTACCAAACCTGTAACAAACAAAAAATCTTCCATGATTGACATGACTAGGACGCAGGGCGAGGAATTTTCGTATTATTTGGACATTCTTTACGTTTTCTAACAGCAAATTAACTAGTCAACTCATCTACTCTACATGCACCTCCAACTCCAATAATTAAGGCAACCTTAAATTATGCATTTCAAATAGTAAAAATTTCCTTGTTCTTATCTTTGTTCTTGTAAACATTTTGCAACATCCACTTTCGTTAATATTCTTGACTTTTTTGGTTTGTATCCCACTGATTGCTTTTTCAGAAAAGCAATTAAATTGTTGAATTTACTGTAGTCAACATTTTGCCGCATACAGATTGTAGACCGCAGCATAGAATAGAACAAAGACTAGATGATTTGTACTTCTTTAAGAATTCTAAAAATGCTTTTTCTTTTGCTTCATATTTTATATTCTTAGATGCACACCAATCAGTGAATGGTTTATAAAATTGTTCGTACTTAGTTCTCGAATTATCTGGTAAAAATAAAGCTAGGTACTGCAGTTGCAGCAGCTTTTTCAATTTCAAGTAGCAAGTTTTCTGTTTTTGAAGATATGCCCTTCAAAAAAACCTGCCTATACTGAATTTCAGAGAAAAGTTTCTAAAACTCTTTGAAATATTGAGAAAAATCAATTTTAAAATGTTCGCTATTGCACCATGTATCTTTTTTAATATTGACATTCGAACTAAGACAATATGGCTCACATGATATATTTTAATATGTATAATCTACTGTTAGTTAGCATGGCACATTAATTACGAACCGCCCTGTATATAACAGCGAACAAAACAGGCGGAAGAAATGGTGCAATAATTATAATAGCAAATATACTTTGATAATAGTCATGACATAGTGTTCTCAATTTATTTTGAGAATCAAACAAAATGAGTGATGTCGGCACATATTTTATAATAAAAATCTGACTACACCACTGCATTTACAACGCCTCAAAGTAATTTTCGTCAAATTTAACGCCTCATCGACATTTACACCATATGTCATACTTAACCCAGCCTTAGACGAGAATGGATAGTATGAAAATACTGCTGTGCCATTATGGTGGCATTTTCTTTATTAGGCAATCTTAGGGAACAAAAATAAAAGAAAATTGTTATAAATGAGGCATTTTTGAATCGATAGCGAATTTTTTCTAGAACATCCTTTCTTAGGTATAAAGTCTTGATAGATTTTTCAGGCCAATGATGTTTTGCTTAAATATTGTTCTATTTATTCATGATTATTGCTAAACTTCTAAATAAAAACAATAACAAAAATTGTAACTTTTCAAATAACATTAAACATTTTTAGGAATACTGCTAGACATGAAATTACAGTATAATTCTGCAAATATATGAAGTATAAGGGCTTTGTGGCAATCTTATAAAGCTGTTTACTTGTTATTTATTGAATTATTTTGATTACATTACTTACAACGGATTTGGATCTACTTCTGGAGTACCTCAGGGTCCCAATCTTGGCCCCGCCCTTATTTTCAATTTTCATTAATGATATAACAAAGTATATCGACTGTAGTAAACTAGTTTATGCAATTAAAATGTTGAGTTGGTGAATTAAAATGTTAAAATTACAGTTTCCAAATAAATCGTAGTATAAATATTATGTTTAATAACTAATATGTTTCTTAAATCGCTGTTTTACCTTAATAAACAAATTTACATCGTTAAAAAACGTTTATTTGTGTAACACTAGCACATCTGACTAGACCTATATTCAAAGACATTCTGAATAAAATTAGAACATTTTAGAGCAAGATAGAATATTACAAACTGTTCCTTTGTGTTTTGAACTTTTTAAAATATTATTAAGTGCAACTTATTTTGCTGCGACTGTCTCTAACGTTGCATTCTGAAAAATCAAGTTTATCTTGAAAATGAAGAGTTTTACAAAAAATTATCAAGAGTAACAAAATATTTTAAACAAAATTCTACATTGACATTATGAAAATTCGTCCATATATGTGCGTAAGAAAAAAGTGAGGGGAATAAAATAACTCCTTCAATGTGATACGCGAAAATCTAAAGAAACTGCAGCGAAAAAACAATTTAAAAAAATTTTCTTCAACACCCTGTATCTTTTAAGGGAGTCATTTTTGTATACCGGGTGACAACGGAAAGTGGGAACACGCTGTAACTTTTTTATGACTGCTGATAAAAAATTAATAAAATTACCGTAAATTTATATTTTTAAATGGGACACTCTGTACTTTTTGACAATTTTGGAATCAACGGATAATTTTACGTATTGTATAACCAATTTTCTGATACATTTTCTGGATGTAAGTAATTTTTTTAAATTTTTTAAAAATAAAGCTAGAAGGCCGCGACTGGCAGAAATTGTTTTCTTTTGACGGATTTTAAAAATTGTTGTACCACAAAATTCAGAAAAAAATCCTTTATTAAAAAATCGATAGGGCCCACTCTCTTTACATAAAAAAATTAGTTTTTAAGGAGATACAATAAATCAAAATTTTTAGTGGTTAATAACTAAAAAAATGTACAAAAATATTCAAATTTAGAATTTTTGCCAAACAAAAAAGAAAACAATTTCTGCCAGTCGCGGCCTTCTAGTTTTATTTTTAAAAATTAAAAAAAAAATGCATTCAGAAAATGTGTCAGAAAATTGGTCCTACCATACGTAAAATGATCCGCTAATTTCAAAAACTGGAAATGTCATGAAATCCTAAATTACCTCAAAGAATTCATGGCATCACCTAGTATAAATTCACCTAAATTCAAATTTTTATCAGCAGTCATAAAAAAGTTACAGCGTGTTCCCACTTTCCGTTGTCACCCGGTATATGTAAGTACTAAAAATAAGCAGTTAACGGGATGACCTACTTTTTTGTTACGATGTACAGAATTTTTTTCGACTCATTTTTTTCTTGTCCCGAGGTATGTATCTTTTATTATGTTTCTATATATTTTGCACATCGGTTATATTCTTAGTTTGTTCTATACTTTCTCCTATTATTGATGAAATTCACTGTTAGACAAATAGTTTTAATAAATAAATTAATTAATTACTTAGAACCATTTCTGACATTCTTAAATGAAGTGGATGTCTGGGAATGCTGAAATTTGCTGAAAATGCTGAAGAGTATTGACTGATTCGTAGCAGTTTTATTAATGAAATAAAATTTGGGAAAATGAGATGACCAAATTAAATTATTTAACGTTGCCATCACAATAAAACGTGTGACATCATCATTTACCGTCCCCTATGGTGAAATTGCGGTTCCGAGTATGTATTTATTCTTTCTGTGGAGCTTAACCATACCCCATAAACTTTTCATTAAACGCCCGAATTCCCCCCAAGTATCAATAAAAATTTATCGGGCTGAAGTAAAGACAACTAACCACTATATTCTATAAATAATATTAAGTCGTCTTATGTTTTATTTATCTTGTCTTTTACTGCTTTGAAGAAAACTCGTTTCCCGAGTTTTCTGGGGTTCTTATCGCCGGTCTGCCGTTGTGTGTATCATATTAAAACCAACAGACAACTGGGAAATTACGTTTTCGATTTCGTATGGAATTAGAATTGAACTGTGGGATTACGAGTAAAATAGCATGTTTGGACGTTGGTATCGATTTTGGCCTACCGAGTACAAAATAAACATACACTGTTTCCAAACATTTGAAGCTACGCTAATTCGCATCATGCGTATAATTAGGTTTTTATTCTGCAGAAATTTCGTGAAATAATAGACCAATTAGTATGGGTATATTTTACAGTACAATTTTATAGCACAATAAAGCTTTGATGTTTTAAGACGAGAAAATAGTGTTTCTTTCAAATTATTGCTATTGTTTCTAGTTTAAGTTATGTTTTAATAAACTCAACAATGAACCATGACAACGACCCAATTTTGTGTGATATTTATTTGCACCATACAAAATCACTTTCATAAATTTAAAGTTTTTTGTACTTTCCAAAATATAAAGTAGCACCTATTATACAGGGTGTCCGGAAATGATGAGCAAAAAAGGGATAATTCTAGACCGGAAATAAATGCTATGTCTTTCTATAACATTTTTTCCAAAACTGATTATTAACGTTAAAATTTTATTTTCGATATTTGTAAATAACTTCTTAAGAAATCCAAATATTTACATAAAATTTATTAATTCGGGGGTTTTTGCGGACGAGAAATTCAAATATGTTTCTAATTTTGACGTCACTAGTAGAGGGCACCACTGGTGGAAAACCATATGTTTCTTTTAAATGGCAGAACTTTTTTGCATCTTAATGTATCCATCTGACTATCAAAACAATCGACTCTCTTACCTGTTTTATTTGAAAAAGGTATACCTTGCTGAAGTCGGTAGGCGTAACCATTTTTGAAATAATCCTATTTGCTCAGTGCACCGAGTAAAAACTGTTTTGGTTTCAGGTAAAGTGCTTTTTCTGCTGAAAATACAGCAAAATGTTACTTGAAGTTGTTTAGAATTTAGTAAATTATGGAGAAGTGCAAAATTTCAAGAAGATCGGCGAGGTTTGATGAAACCATTTTTCAACAAAGCACAAAGATGTTATCAAAGCAGGCCGATTTTTTTAATATTTTTCACATCTCCATAATTTAGCATTCTCAACAACTTTTTCAAGTAACATTTCGCTGTATTTTCAGTAGAAAAGGCACTTTAAAACTGAAACGATAACAGTTTTCAATCGGTGCACTGAATATTTCAAATAAGATTATTTCGAAAACTGTTACTCCTAACGACTTCAATAAGTTATACCTTTTTTTGCAGATGTAACAGGTAGGAGAATCGATTGTTTCAATAGTCATATGGATACACTAAGCAGTAAAAAAAGTTCTGTCATTTAAAAGAAACATGATGTGCCATAAATGGCGCCCTCTACTAGTGACGTCAAAATTAGAAATATATTTGAACTTCTCGTCCGCAAAAAGCCCCAATTTACAAATTTTGTATAAATATTTGGATTTCTTAAGAAGTTATTTACAAATATCGAAAATAAAATTTTAACTTTAACACCCTATAACTCCGTTAATAATCAGTTTTGAAAACAATGTTATAGAAAGAGGTCTAGAATTATCCCCTGAATTTTTTCATTTCTGAACACCCTGCATATTTGTATGAAAGGATATTACATCTAAAAATGGTGTGTTTCATATTTCTAAAGAGACACCCTGTAGAGAAATTACAATTATCAGAAGAAATTTTGGCCAATACGATATATCAGCTATTATCTGTGATATAATCGCTTTAAAGTGTTTTTTTTTAATTTCACCAAAATTTTGAGATATTTTAAAATGTGTCAAAAACAAAGAGGTCTATGAACATTCTGATTACGACATCTTAAGTTTCTGGAAAAAGTAGCTCAGTGTTGTAGTTGACAACGGCATGTTTCTATCTCTTGTATTTTCCATGCAATTGGGACACATTGTACATTAAAATGTATAACCTGTATCAAATTTCAGCACTTTCTGTTGAGTACTAATAATGCTAGCACCTAACAAATCTGAAAACCCTATTTCCAGTTTCTTTTACAATACGTATTTCAGCAATGGCAAGAGATATATTGGATCTGATTAGTGTAAATATCCATCAAGGGCTGTACTCTGTATACAACACAAAATCTTAATAATTTGAACGGTTGGAACATGTGTCTGGCAGCAATAATCACATAATAATTAAAATATTAACATAAATTACTATTGAATGTAAACAAAACCACATAGTCAAAAACGCTATATCAATGGAAGAACGTTACACGCTGGCGCCGTTCAGCGTAGTTTGTTTCCGTGGATACAAGTGCAGGATACAGTGTTAGTAATGTAAATAGGCGTTTGTTTCTTGTATTTTTGTGTTTTTGTGGATCTTAGATACATAATGTAGATATTGTGTAGGTAATGCTATAATCATTAGTGGTGATGTGATAAACTTACCATATTGTTAAACGTAACATTGTTTACAATATAGATCCGCTCGTGACAATTACAGTGGCAATGCTGTTGGTTATCCAACAGATGGTTTTAGGTACTTAAGGCATTTTTAAAATTTGTTTTAATTTTGAAATATAAGAGAAGTAATGAATTATGATTTATAATGTCTTTAAATTAATTTAATACATTTTTTTGCTATTTACTACCGTACTGAGGTCAGATACAGGAAAATTTGATAAATACCTCAAATAACGTTTATATCACGTAAATAATAATAATAGATAATAATAATAATAATAATAATAATAATAATAATAATAATAATAATAATAATAATAATAATAATAATAATAATAATAATAATAATAATAATAATAATAATAATAATAATAATAATAATAATAATAATAATAATAATAATAATAATATCTCTACCCCTCATTCTAATCCCGATGATTAGCCCAGAGTTCGGAGATTTGTGCGGGAGAGGGGGCGGCATATTATTATTAAGCAGGCCGCATTTGCGTCCAGGAACGACTTACGTTGGTAGGCCCTAACCACTATTCAGTGCAGGAATGAGGAAAACCTGGAAAACCTCATTAATTAGGGGGGTAGTCAAATATCAACCGGCATCAATCTCTCACATTGACTCAAGCCAACATTATTCCACCCTACCATATCCACAGAGAGGGTGTCAATCCTCTCTATGAATATAGCTTATATACGGTCTACCGGCAGCTGGGCTCGAACCAACTCCGTCTAGTCACCTCGATTCAAGTACTAACGCCTTAAACCGCGCGACCACTGACCGATCCCAATGGTAGGAGCAAATACAAAACATGTTATTTGGAATCAGAATGAAGCACAATATATGAGAAAAATGTAAATTTGCTTACCACTGATTTTCTGAACGCCTTGTATTCTTTCTGTTAGCTTAATAGAAAAGTTTAATTGATTCTTTACGACTTTACATTCTAATTTTTTCAATGAACTTAAAGCTATCTGTATTTCAAATTAAACTTTCATTAAAATGGTCTTCACAAACAAACAATGTTGCACCACATATTTCTTTTCATTTTTTGGCACGGTGAAATATTTTTAACGGTGAGATGCCCTGTATACATTCTGGTAACTTATTAGAAAAGTTTAGTTGATTCTTTACAACTCTACATTTTATTTTTTTAGACGAACTTAAACCTACCTGTAGTTCCAATTAAACTTACATTAGAATAGTCTTCACAAATAATGTTGCAAAGCTTTTTTTCGTCGCGCTTCATCGCCCTACACCACATTTTTTTTTTAATTTTTTTTAGCACGGCGAGGTATATTGGGCGCTGTATGCTGTATTCGTACGTAATGGCATAATCCAATACTTCTTCCATTTGCTCAGTGAAATGCACTTTTGTTTGTCTAATTAACACAATAACACCTAATAGGTACTATCACAAATATAATAATATCTCTACCCCTCATTCTAATCACGAGGATTAGCCCAGAAGTCGAAGACTTGTGCGGGAGAGGGGGCGGCATATTATTATTAAGCAGGCCGCATTTGCGCCCAGGAACGACTTACGTTGGTAGGCCCTAACCACCATTCAGTGCAAGAATGAGGGAAACCTGAAATACCTCATTAATTAGGGGGATAGTCAAATGTCAACGGGTATCAATCTCTCACATTGACCCTAGCGAACATTCTTCCACCCTACCATACCCGCAGAGAGGGTGCCAATCTCTCCACGAATATAGCTTATATACGGTCTACCGGCTGCGGGGCGAACCACACAGCCATCTAGTCACCTCAATTCAAGTACTGACGCCTTAAACCGCGCGACCACTGACCGATCCTTCCAATGACCAATAAGTCTTCTAAACGTATGTACTGCATTGTCCGAAAGCATGGAAATTATATACAGATATGAACTAAAGCACACTGTATTTAGGAATACACGTGCAAACGGCCTCTGACGTCACAGGTCTACGTTGTGGCGGCGACCGTTTTCTGGAGGCGTGGCCAAACTAAATTTTCAGATACCGTGGGCTTATTTTTCCACTAAATTGTCTAAGACAAATGCCATTTCGATTAAAATAATACATTCTTTCAAAAATCATGCAATCTCCCCAATTTTCATAAATCCTGAAAATATTGTACATACCTCGAAATTTACGACACACTTCGCTTTGTACCCAGGCGGTTTTCTTGTTTTATGCGTTTCCAACAATAGGCTTTGAATTAAATGATAACAGGAAAGCGACAGGCACAACACAGTTCTATAAATAGAACGCTGGATTTCCTAAAAGGCTTTCCACGCTCCAGATGTAAAATATCTGAGCAATATTCTCCCGGGCAGGGTCTCAATTGGCCCCGTTCCCTTTCTCGGCCACACTCTTGCCACTTTTACGATCTTAATAAAGTAGTTCGCCCCGTTGTTCCTTAATTGTTGTTCTTTCAGGTGAACCGCCTGGAGACATGTCTGTTCTCGTCTTAAAAACAACTCCCAGAGTAACGCTACGTAAATACAAAGCGTACTCCAAAGAGTTCAAAAATACGACTCGATTCTCGGCTTCTAACTTGATTGCAATTATTGTATTCCAGTTTAACTTTTAATTTGTTAAGGGCTCAATAATAATCAAACTTTAAACCAAACAGTCAGATTTTAATTAATTAGTACTCGTTCTTAACATATTTCCAAAGGTAAAGCATCAGCAAAACATGCGACAAGAAAACAAATTTTTAAATCTCAAACTTAAGATGAGTGATTATATTAATAATAATAATAATGCATTCAATGCCCATCAGAAAATATTCCATTTACAGGACAGAACAAATAGATTTATATAATATAAGCCTATAGTACATGAAATAAAGAAAAAAGGACAAATTAAATATATACAGTTGAAAAAAAACAAGAGAAATGATAAATAGAAAAACTAAAAACAAAAACTACTAATATCATTGAAATAATTGGATGCAATTCTTAACGAAATATATCGCACTAATCTGCTATTTGGTTTGGTTATAAACACTAACCATTAAGTAAATAGAAGATTTTATAAATACCTATATTTGTTCTAGCATTTCGACAATAATAGAACACTGAATTCTCACAAGACCCAGGTCTCGGAACACGTATATTGAATAAATTGAGTAAAGCCTGAGATTCAACGATACCATTAAATAACTTAAATACGAGTATAAAAGTTAAACTAGTAATCACCCTTCTAGCATACAACTGCAAATATTTGTAACAGTAACTGGTGATCATATCTCCTGTCAGGACAATAATTGTCGATGCGAAAAGATAGGAGTTTGAGAAAGCGTCGCTGTACTCTTTCCAAGATTACAGTATTCGAGTTTTGAACGTATGATCGAATAATATAAACTTTTCAATGCAATTAGTGAAAGATTTTGTACTCCTTGTAACAAAGCCTAGGGTACTGTTCGCTTATTTAATATTTGAATTAATAAGACTAGAAAACGATAATCTGCTGTCAAACAATACACCAAGATCTTTAATTCCTCGTAACGTATTAAAGGTGACATACCTATATTATCATCAAATATTAGTGGGTGATTCTTTAGAGAATACGTACATGTTTTGAATTTATTTATATTAATAGGTAAATAATTATCAGAAGGAGACTTGATGACACTAAAGAAACATGATGGTTGGAAGTCATCAACAGTTGCTGAAGAGCATGTTGATGAATGGGTGGCGCATAGAACAGAAATATATAATAAAGTGTTTAGAACCTGTGGCAGTTCATTAGCTGAAGTAAGATCCAATTTGCAACCAGGACCATCAAAGGCAGTGTTGCGTTCATGGTACAAAATATGATTTCAGCTCAAGAAAATTTCACTGTAGCAGACATTAAATCGTTCAAGGAACATCATGTCCTTCATGCAATGTGCTAGTCCTTCATGTCATGCACATTTTACACTGACATTTACATTGACATTAAGAAAATGAAAGTTTTGGATAATAAAATATTGTAAAATTAAATATCTCCGTGTTCTTATATGTACATAGCCGTAAAAAGTATTCAAGAGAGATAAAATGTCAAAGTTCCTACAACTTCGTTCTTACACCTTTAGTGTCTCCAATAGTACCTATGAAAAGAGGGGGGGGGATTTTCATGTGGTACCCTATAGTAGAAAAAAATACACATTTATATAAAAGGAAAGACAGAAGCTTTCAAATTTGAATGAAATTCAGGATTTTTTATTCGATTTAAAAAATACGCCAGTTTGTTCAGCAGCAATACACATATATAATGCACAGAGGAGAGACACTTCCTGATGCCTGCCCGTTCCAATACTCTTAATATTTTGCCGGGCAACCTAAATAATTCACAGAAAAATACGAGGCACGGGAGGAAGAACTGCCGTCTCCGAGAAAAATTTAATAATATACTGTGAGACGGTGGATGAGTCAGGATGTTTTGAGACTGTACTGGAGGCGGATCTGGAATTGTACAACGATGAGTAATAGAGAGGGAGATGTTTAGTGAATGAAGTCACCCACGTTTTAGACATACCGACGCCAAATCGCCGAAGACGCCGCGCTGGGTCGATGTTGCAAGATACGGACGTGGGCGACGGCAGCGATGTTAGGTGGTTTTAGGGGCCTACAGGGGTGCATCATATCAAATTTTTTTATTATTATTAGTTTTATAGATTGGATCTGTAGGTACGTGAAATGATATTTTTCTCCTCACGTAAATGCAGTTATATTCGGAGTATTAAAGTCTTTAAGTTTTATTGAACGATGTAAAATATGTAGTTGGCAATATTAATGGCACTTATTAAAATGAATTTTGCGGTTTATTTTGAACTTCCGACGCATTTGTAATAAAATCTACAGTGCTTTCGAAAAGTAACGAATAAATTCATTATTTTGAAGTTTTCGAAAAAATCCCCTGGCACGTCGATTTTGTTTTTAAAAAAGGCACTTTTTGGCATACGACCCACATTTGTGACGTGATTGTTGTTCGAGATATGACGTCATTGACAATTTTTTTAAATGGCCACTCCCAATTTTGACCATGTCATTTGAAAGAGCGTGTCATTCACACACACACTACATACACACATCATGAAAAATTATGGTGTTACATAACAAAAATTTCAAGAAAATAATGTTTGAAGATTTTAAAATTTAATTTTCACAATACTGAAAATGATAATGATTATGTAAAAAATCGACTAAATTAAATGATCAAATTGTGCACAGTTGGCTGCCTGACAGTAGCCAAGACGATTAATAAATTCTTTTTGGACATTATCAATAACTTCAAGAGGTATACGATGTATCTCGTGACGAATTCTTGCTTTTAAATCTTCTAAATTAACCGGTCTAGTAACGTATACTTTGTTTTTTAAGTATCCCCACAAGAAATAATCTAGGGTCGTCAAATCAGGCTATCTGGCTGGTCACTCAATCGGACCCCTTCTCGGGTGATACATTTCGGTGAAAATTAAATAAAATTAAGTATTTTAAGTAGCGTTTTATATACGCAAGAATGCAATACAACATTTTATCCATAATCACATCACAATCATATTTGTGGAGTCAGAATTATTGAAATTTAATAAAAAAAATATTCGCACAACTTACTATTTCTTAGTACTCAATGACACACAAACTTCATATTGCAAGGAAAATCCAAGGAAAATATAGCTGTTCTTTACAAGAAGAAACATCGGTAACTTGTGCAAATTTTTCACAAACTTCGGCAGATGTTATACGTTCCGAAAATGATGGCAACAATGCTGCCAGGCTTGTATTAACGGAAATGAAGTTAAATATGATAAAACAAAAAAACGCAATGTGTAGGTATTACTATAAATGTTGATGTTAATAAATAAACAAATTAAATTTGATTTATTATAGGTTTATTATTTTTTTATGATTCTACTAGTGAAATAAAGTTACTTTATTCCACTAGTGGGTCATATGTGTGGATAAAAGTCCGATTATAAAAAAAAAATTAATTATTAAATTGAGATTGTACTACCTGTCATAGCAGATGTACAAAAAGATTAACCAACTATCCTATTTAAAAAATATATTTTTCAGTGTTTTATTAGCTCTGTAATGTAATTCTGATATGCCCTGTATAGTCCTTTCATATGAAGTTAGTTATTATAAGAAAATTAAACAGTTTCAGTACATATTATTTTGTTATTACTTTAAATGGGTTGTACTGTTGTCCCAAAAAAATTCCATCAATTTTAAAACACCCTGCATATTGGTTTATAAAGAAGAAAACGCTCAGCTATGTTGCAAATATTTTATTTAACTCGACAATAAAAACAGAACTTTATTTTTTGCTACCTGTGTATGTTCAAGACATGCAATGCACCAGTTAAGTTTATTTAACCTTTCTTTGTCCATTCCACCTTATTGCAGTGGTTGTTTGAGTCAAACAGCGGCACTACTACCTCACAAGTTCTCTTTATGCGACGCCCCTGGGTGGGAGGTTGAAAAGAAGGATCAGCTTTCAAAGTTCAACTTGAAACGGACCCGTCATAACATAAACTTTTCTTGATGTGTTTTTCTGGTGCAAGTATATCTTAGATTAAAAGCACAAAGGATTCCGGCAAGAGGGTTTAAAACTCGTGTTTCAGCTCTGAATGTATCAAAGCCAAATATTTTCCAGGCGTAGGCGATTTAAAAACAGGAAATCGTTATTGACTCGTGGATACTGTTACATCCATTTACTCAAAAGCTTTATCTTATTTTGAACATAATTTATTATTACTTCTATCTTCGATGCGATGTATCTCTTTCTTAACAGCTCTGAAGTTATTTGGGATGGAAACCGTACCCCAAAAAGAGTGAGTAAGAGTTTTATTCTAATGTTTACATAAAAAATTAGTGTTTTGGACTAATACTTTTGCTGGAGTAATTAATTTTTTAAGCAATGCGAAATATCAACAGCGTAGATTAGTTTAAAAATAATTTTTTTGAAAACTGTCAACACTCGACAATTTTACTTAAAGTGAGTATTTTTGTCACCTACCTGTGAAATACTGTTATGTTCTAGAACGCCAAAGTCTTTTTCGTTGTAGAAGGTAAAACAAATGCCAAAATATGTAATTTATCATTTTTTCAAAACTTATTTATGATGTTATTAATTAAACAATATACATTTGAAGATATACAGTGCTGGCACATCGATTTTGTTTTTAATAAGGCACTTTTTGACATATGACCCACATTTGTGACGTCATCGTTGTTCGAGATATGACGTCATCGATAATTTTTTTAAATAGCAACCCCCAATTTTGATCATGCTATTTAAAAGAGCGTGTCATTCTACATACATACATCAAGAAAAATTATGGTATTATAATAACAAAAATTTCAAGAAAATAATGTTTGAAGCTTTTAAAAAAATTATTTCACAATACTGAAAATGATAATGATTAAGTAAAATATCGACTAAATTACATGTTCAAATTGTGCACCGTCGGCTGCCTGCCAGTAGCGAAGAATGAATTCTTTTTGGACATTATTAATAACTTCAGGAGGTATACGATGTATCTCGTGACGAAGTCTTGCTTTTAAATCTTTTAAATTAACCGGTCTAGTAACGTATACTTTGTTTTTAGGTATCCCCACAAGAAATAATCTGAGGGTGTCAAATCAGGCGATCTGACTGGCCACTCACTCAATCGACCCCCTTCTCCCTGGCCAACGATTCGGGAACAGCTCATCTAAATAAGCACGGACACCGATTAACAGGCGCTGCTTACCTCAACTTTCTGCAGAACACACTGTATGAGTTTTTGGAAGACATTCCTTTGAATCAGAGGCAACAAATGTGGCCGTTAGAGAGCATTTACACCAAACTTTTCCACATAGATGGGTAGGAAGGACCGGACCTGTTTTGTGGCCTCCAAGATCGCCTGATCTGAATCCTCTAGATTTCTTTGTTTGAGGATATTTGAAGACATTAGTGTATGGTACTCTTGTAAATAGCCTGGAAGAGTTGCAGCTACGGATTAATCAAAAGTATGAAGAAATCCAAATCAAGGAGGGTGTTTTCGAAAGAGTTCGAATATCGTTGAGACGAAAATGTCGTGCCTGCTTGGAAATGGATGGAGGGCACTTTGAACATCTTCTGTACCTTTGTTTTTTGTTTGTTAAAAGCTTCCTTTGTCGGTTTATTCCTAATAAAATGTTTGAAAAACGAATAGTGGTCCATATCTCCGCAACCGTTTCTTTGCGGACCCATGTTTATTAAGACTTTTCTGCTTATTTTGGTTCATACTACCTCCTGAAATATTTTACACTCTTTTTTTAACACCCTGTATAATGACTTCTGTTTCTTGCAAGAAGCGTTTACCGTACAAATGTCTTGTAACCAGAGAGTTTGGCCTAGATTCGCCGTAAATTAACATGCCATGCAATTGGTTATGGTTACTATAAATTGTTCCATTTTTGTTTATGTACACTCAGTTATAAAGCACCCCAGTATTTTAAGAATTCTTATAGCTATAAAAATACATTTTGATTTCTTTAGATCATCTTTATTGTTGCATCTAAAAACATTATTACTGATGAATTATTAATAATATTGTAATGAAGCCCGAATAATGAATATTTAGAAACACAAAAAAGTACATGAATGAATAAAAAGCCTGTTACACAACAGTAAATCAATAACGGGCCAAGTAAAGGACTTTTCCTTGTGATTATCGTGGTGAGGGAGAATACAGCCTGAGCGTTATGATGTTCCAAAGGTGATCCATTATACATAAGAAAACGACGTTCAGAATACAAATTTCTAGATATTTCTATCCCTTTCATTCAACATGTAAGCGCTTACTGAATAACGTACTCCGAAGATACAACTTATCGAAATACATATACCAGTCGCATCCGCAGGTAGCAACGTTGGAATTTTGATGACGGTTTGTTGCTCTGAATATGATAGCACTGCTGCCAAATTCTGAATGAACTCAGGCTCATTCCATATTTATGAGTCCTCTTCGTTCACGTTTTACCCCCAGCATAATTTTTCAGTGGTTGTATTACTACCCCTTTAAATGATTTTAAATGAAATGTGAATGAATAGCGTTATACCTATAATATTTTGTTGTTAATTCAGGAAAAGTGGCTCTTTTTGAGAGGAACATATTGATCCAATTACTAAATGAGTATATTTTTAAAGTATTGCTGTTTTATTACGAAAAGTTTTCACGTAAATACAAAATCTCCGAAACGGTGAATTTTTAGATATAAGTCTATTTGGGCAAATCTTATTTATTTTGAGTGTACAATCGCTCCTTTTAAGGATGTATTATCTGGACTCCCCAATTGGGTTTATCATTTTGATATAAGGATATCACGTATAGTGTTATATAATTTCTCCAAGGTTCTGAAGTGGTATGTTTAACGTAGTAAGTGTGTCCAAAATAAATCTTGTGACAATATTTTAACTACAATTGTATCAAAGGTGATAATTTTTACATTCATTTCAATAGAAAATAGAATATGTGCAAAAAAAGTAATTGTTACATGATTTTATTATATGATTTCAGTTAAAAGATAGATCTAGCAATAAAATGTTCTATTCATTATTTATCTGAAATAGTGAGATTTGTTTTATAAAGTTTTGAAAAAGAATTCTAGAAACTCGTAACTGCTTGATGTAGTAGACAGTATATCCACTAAATATATAAAAACAGAAGTGTGTGTCCAATTGCTGACATTAACCACACAACTTTAGACCATTAGAATCCAAGGAGTATTACGATCGACAAAGATCAAAGTACATGTGCCAGAAAAAGAGACAATTTATTATTTAAACTGTTATAAAAAGGTCAATCGCAATACCATCTGGCTTTGGATGGTCTACAAACGTCAAAATTTGTCTTCACATCTTATTTTGAGTTGTCTGATAGTGAAGCTTATATAAAAAATTGTAGATCAATAGCGGCAATGATATTGTTTGGGATTTTATGGCACTTGAATAGTACTAGCTGTCAAAATGTCATTTATAAAAATTTGATTAATTATTTAATTAGAATTTACAGAGTCAGAATAAGATATAGGTGTAAGAGATATTTTTTTCCATAGAAAATATTTTTTCATGTCCTTGTAGTATTTGTCTCGTGTTTATTTTGCACTGGTCAAACATTGCAACAAGTGCAGTCTAATGCCGTTTTCGAGTGACTGCTTCTTCGTACTCTCAAAGTATTTTCAGATTATCTTTATTTTCTTTTATTCTTTAAAATGAAATACAAGAGCTACCACTATACGAGCAGAAGAGAACAGCCACTCGAAAACAACACAAGTCAAATTTAATTACAAAATCTGTTGTCTCAATTCGAAACCTTAGTGAATTTTAACTTTGTTTTTTGTTCCAGACCAAAGCGCACCTGGATGTACTGGCTGACGCGCTTCTTCGGTGGGCACGCGGACGTTAACCCCCTACCAGTTAGGGCGATCTAGGGGGCGCCCGCAAGGTCAGGTCCGTGCGCCCCTAGGACCGCCCCTGCCTCCGCCCACTGATAGCGTATTACTTCAGAGAGTAAAAAGACTTCGCTAGCAGCAGTTACCGACGAAGACAACGCACCTGAACCACCTCTCCACCTTCTAACTATATTTTCAGTTGGACTCAAATCAGGCTGTTCGTGTGTCCGTCGTTCTGTACTGCCGCTGGCCATGTAGATCATTCCCAAATTAGCATTCCAAGCAAAGTGAACAACCCTCTCCCAGTTTAGAGGAAACCAGGAAGAAGGCCTTAGCAAATCTTTTATTAAGCCGTTTTCCATTCTCATGAAATACAGAACAATGACTGGTGCTCCGTAGTGTGGATTTTCTTAAGGATCTGTTCCCTCATATTTTCTACCGAACTGAAGTTAGAAAATATCCCAACGATATCCGAATTCCACAGATAACTTCTTGAAATTCCTTTTAAACGTATTTCTATTCAACCTGTAATTCTCGTAACTCCTTTATATAATCACACTTTGAAACATTTTCTAACTTCAGTTTATCTGTGTTGTTAAACTAAATAAATTCGTTAAGTCATATTTGTTACAAGTTTATTGCTGTTAATGTTGTTAATGTTCTAAAGTAGGACTATTAGTAATCTTAGACCTCGACTTGTAAGGATTCAATTGGCACTGAAAAAAGGACTCCGCACTCATCAACTTGAGCCGATATACTGCACCTATATTAGATATTACACGAAAAAAAACCAAAAAAAAATGTAGTTTACTTATTATAATGAGTGTTGCATTGTCTAATAATATATTTATTAAAATGATGCTTTTGATGTAAGATATTATTAAGCACATTTTATAAGGCTGAAGTTGGATGTTATCAAGCGGAGTTTGTCACATTATGGGTATATCTCAACGGAGGCTGGGCCATTGTTTGAAATAATTCGGCTACTATAAAGTTGGGACAGTCGAAAAAGACTAAAATGTCAGTTAATGGTATCGGGCGATGACTATGTCATCCTGAGCCACCGAAATCCATAAACTGACATAGAATAGTAGCTTGCACGTTCTAAACAATGGTTTTCAAGATTTCTACCCACAATGCACAAATCTGAATGGTTTATGTAAGAAACAGGAATGTTTTGCTTTTGTCACACCAACTTAGGTATGATTCAAATAACAATATAACAGTGAAGAGAACAGATACAAACACGATTAAGTATCACTTGCTGAAAATAAAACATTGCTGTTTCGGGAATGCAAGTCGAGAGCGTCTAAAGTCACAGAGATCATTTTTTATTAGTTCGTTTGAAATGATATAATGACAAGTCTGAGTATTTACGTTCCATATTAGTTAGTACTGAAAGTATAAATAAGCATTTTCGACAGAATGTAATCGAACATACCGGCCTAGAAGTCATTTCCAAGTCGATCGTAAAGGTGTAGTTGAAAGACTTTACAGTTTGCCAGATAGACGAAAATCTATTCCTAGAAAACAAGAATCGGTTCAGATGTCAGTAACCTAATCGCCCTTTCAGGCAAATATTTGTTTGACCTCCAATGCAAATTACGTACGAGTAATAATAATGTAAACAATTCTAAATGAACTAGCCTAACTAGAATTAACATTAAATGTTTACGCATTGAGAGAGAACCCTTTAAAATTAGACCTCACTTATTTTTTTAGATAAAGGATTAAACATTAAGAGAATACAAGATGTTGGGTGTAAAATATATATAGAAAGCTGTATATAGGACTTACGCGACCACCATTGCACCAAAAAGTATAAATTACGAGTAGAAAACAAAAAAAATCTCGAACATTGTTGAAATCAGTAACAAATATAACTCCGAATCGTTCCTTTAAAATTCCATTATTTTTTTATAGCTGTGATGACTATCAAAGACGCTTAGATCTACCTCAGTACTCAATACTTGACACGACAGAGAAATTCGCGGTTCTTTTCTTACGCTCTGGTCAAACTGGATATATTTTGCTAACTGTTGAAACCAGCATAATGTTAAAGTTTATTTTTTTTTAGAAATTGACACATGTTGACGCCTCACTCGTTTGCTTCAAAACTAATTTAGTCCTGTCCTCACTCAAAACGATCGATACCAGTAAGTAAATTCGATGTAAACGATTTCGCAACGGTCTAAAAGATTGTAACCGTAACCTCTTTCAACTATAAGTAAGGGAGAGAAATCGGACCCTTGATACAATAGAGTATTTTCTTTTAAGAAGCAGTAGGGTTTAGTTTGGTTATTCTCAGGGTCAAAAGGAATAAGTTCCACAGTCCTCCCCTAACCTCCTCCCCCAGCTGAAGAAGAAGTTACCTAGACGAAGGGCACTCAAGGCAGCAAGAGACGGAACTATCTCGCGTGAATACCCTAGACTTCTTCTGAGCTTGAATGCGTTCCTGACGTAGCAGTAAGAAGAGCACAATTGCACCACCAGCACTACTTGCACCAACATATTTTGTGTTTTCGATATTTTTGTATGTAGAAGCACAATCCATTGCTGAAGTGATGTAAGGTACGACTCAACCGAGTTTTTTAATGTGATATATATAACTATATTCCTGCCACAGGACTACAGTGTTTTTACTTGTGACTTTTTTTATCACATTTTCAAATCGGTAGACTCCTTAAATTCCAAGGGGAGAAGTTGCGATAAGGGACTTTTCTAGTCAATTCTAGTCTTCACGAACCCACCGCGTTTGTGAGGTTGTGTAATAAGGAAACCAAAGTAATAAGTGAAAATATCAGAAGTAATGTATCGCAATAATGCATGGAATTAGACATTCGACGGCTCGCCCGGTTCAGTGTAAGACAAAGAGACACAATCACTCGCTTATTCAAGAAGAACCGGAGCGTTCCAAAGAGTCCTTTTATTTTTTATAATGTAACTAGCTTATCGCCCATTTTGAGTACTCCTTGGACCAGTACGCTTATGTAGATTAAGTATACTTAAATGTTCTTCAGTTTTCCACAACCACGTATAGTTTTCCTATGGACTTTAGCCTTAAGTTAATTTTTTAAGGAGTTTCAAAATGGTGCCGTTCTGTTTAAGGAGTCAGACCTAACCTGCACATAAATAAAAATAAAAACTAAAAAAAAAATCTATAAATATAAATATATTTATTTTTTACGTGTTTAGTTATAATAATTGTTCATATGAATGTTTATATAACAGAAAAAATGCACTGATATCTCTAAATTTTCGTAGTATTTCATTATAAATGTCACTTTGCACTAACGCACAACATGTAGACGGTTTCCAAAAAACGTTCCGATTCCAATTTTAAAATTTTCCTGTTAAGCTGCATCAAACTTTCTCTTCTTATACCTAAATCTACCGCAAATACTTGTATCTCTCATACATAAGTAATTTTTTGGAAACGGTCTACGACACAGCACACTAGATAGTAAATACATTGTCGCAACCAAAGTCCCGACCCCCCTCCCAAGTCCTTTTCACCTCTGACCCAAAATACCGACGTTTTTCCCAAATGTAACTCGGCGGAGCGGTATGAAAATAAATAGTTATAAATCTGACGGCCTAAATATTTTTATAACTAGATTTGTTGACTGATCAGTAAGCCTGTTAATAGTTTTCCAAAAAACGGCGCGTCAAAAACGCTCCTGACTTACATTTGCAGAAACGTCGTTGCTGGCTCAGCCATTTTGCTCTCTGACCGGCCCCAAGAACAGAATTTTGCTTTTCTTCTGAAATCTAGACAATATTGTTGCGATTTATCGATATTTTTTCACGGCCAAAGCCACGCTGAACTAGCCATCTAGTAAATAGTAGAGGAAGCGGAAGTAAATGATATATTTTTATAGTCAGAGTTATTCAAAACCTATGTAAGTTTTAGTTAAGAAGTTGCTTCGACTTGAACCTGAAAGAGCAGTGCAATGGCTGAGCTGGAACGCTATACCTACATATAAATGAGTATATTTTACTATTAGCGTAATAACTATAAGAGAGTATGATGTACAATATATGACACTGAACTTGCAAGTGGAGGTGCGCTAAAGTTGCAGGGTGTCTCAATGACATCTCTAAGAGTATGGGGTAACTACTATCTATCCTGATACCTATAATATTGTAACAGTAAATCTGATTATTATAAATGTACAATAAATGCCTCAGCCAATAAAATGGTCTTAAAATTGTCATTCGTCTTTTATTTCGTCCCACACCTACACACAAAAAACCAAGAATTTTTCTTAGTACACTGAAAGAAATGTAAAATTTTACTAAAATTGTGAATTCAAGTACGATATTTAAAAGTTACCTAAATTTAATTATGTACACAATAGTGTTATTATTACACAAGCATAGATATATATTTTTTACAATAATTAGTTGAATCAAATGCTAAATCCATTATACAATTTGTATATTTTTATTATTAATAATATTGTGTGAAACTAACTACTCTGTGGACTAAAACCCCAACCAGCGTTGAATTACACCCACAATATCTAGGTACCCATATATTTTTTATTATTAGGTTTTGTAACAATTTTAAACTAATATAAATCGAATCTTCTACAATTCCTATCAATGAAGTCATATGTATGCTCTCTGATACCAAACATCTAGGTATGCTAATGAACAATTCCACAGACAAAGCTCTATTCAATAATTTTCTAAAGAAATTAATCTATCTAAATTTACTAACCTGGTTTAATGAAAACACTCTATAAATATCTAATTTCACTTTTGGCAGTGGGAACTCGAAAATTCAACCACAATGAAAAAGTATCTATAAAAATTATTTTATAAATTAAAATTATTTGAAATTAAATATCGTCAATGACAAAAGTGACATTAGCTTGTCAATGAATTTTAAATTAAATATTACAAATATCTACTTCAATAATATTTACCCTTTATGTAAAAGTTTTTATATATTTTTAACTCAACTTAAAGGAGGCCACCTGAGGAAGCAATCCTAAAAATGCAGAAATAGGTCAGATCTCATCTATTGTGGTTGAATTTTCGAGTTCCCACTGCCAAAAGTGAAATTAGAAATTTATTGAGTGTTTTCATTAAACCAGGTTATATGACTTCATTGATAGGAATTGTAGGAGATTCGATTTATATTAGTTTAAAATACCTTTCTACTTAACATTGGAGACTGATATTTAGATAGGACTGACAGAGATAACAGAAATAAGTACACAGCTATGACTAAGTACAAAAATGTTAATCATATGGTTAAAAAAATTATTTCAGAATTGTTGCTCGATGTTTAAAAAATGAGGCAAAACCCTTTTTTCTCCAGGAAAATAGAGAACATACATATGACTTCATTGATAGGAATTGTAGGAGATTTGATTTATATTAGCTTAAAATATCTTTCTAATACAGTAAAAAAAGAGAAAAGTATTGTTGAAGACTTACTTCTTATCTTTGACATTAATAACCACCCTGTATGTAACGGCATAAATGGGTTAATATCTACTAACAACATTGACTGGTCAAAATGCATCGGGGTTAGCATCGACGGCGCACGGGTAATGTCTGGAAAGGTTACTGGACTTTTAGCACGAATAAGGCGAATTGCACCGTTGGTACCATTGTTGTTTGCAGAGGAGCTTTAGCTGCTAAGAAAATTCCACAAGAACTCAAACACGTCTTAAATGATCAGTCAAAATAGTCAATTTTATAAAAACAAGTAGGTAATGCACTTAATTTTAAATTTTTTTTGAAAAGCAAAGATACGAACAGTGAACACCTTTAAACTTTGTTTCATTCTGAAGTTCATGATGATCAAAGCGTTGTGAAGTAAAGTTATCTCGTTTACGGGGATTAAAGAACAAGGTGAGATTATTTCTCATAGATAAGCAATTTCATCTTGCAGACCGTTTTTCCAAGTTAATGACAAGATGAAGAATGCAAAAGGTGGCATCATCGGATGTCAAATAAAAGCTAAGAGGCATTCCCAAATCTAAAAAAGCTTTGTTGAATCTACCGACGAAGCATTTTCTGAAGAAGAATATTATTTATTGCAGTTTTCATGTATATTTTCTGTTCTAGATTCAAACAATGACTGAGTAAGAGATCTATTTTCAGTAAATATTTATGAACTACAAGAACTAACAGCTGTATAAGAAAGAGAAGCTCATAGAAATGTCTACGAATTCTGCTTTGATTGCAGTATCAAAAAACTACACATCCAAATTTCTGGACTTGCTTAAAAGATGATTACCATGATACGTACGCCTATGTCCCGCGGCTGTCTGAAACAGTCTTATTTATGGTACTTCTTATGGCGTTTTTTATTCCCTTAGCATAAAAATATTTATATGATATGGGGCGGAGCCAAAATTGATAGGGAAGATAGGGGAGAAATAACTAGTTGGCCAGATGTGTATATGGTCCGATCAAGAATCTTCAGATAATGTTCTTGCAATGCTAAGTGATGCAGCCACATACATGTTAAAAGCAGGACAGATTTTATTTTAAAAATGTACAAAAATGATACATTTCATATGTGCTGCTCACGCACTTAACCGGGTAGCTGAGAAAATAAGGGAAAATTTTCCTTTAGTAAACACTTTTATATCAACTCTCAAAAAAGTTGTAATTAAGGCACCTACAAGAAGGAACGATTTTAGGGAGGCTTTACCAGGCATACCTCTCCCTCCTGAACTAGTTATAACTAGATGGAGTACTTGGTAGCTTATTATGATAAACATTTCGATGGCATAAAAGATGTTATTTGTAGATTTAATCCTAATGGCAGCAGCACCATACACACACCGCAGTCTTATTGAAGGATCAACATATTCATAGTTAGTGCAATAAGGAAATTGGAATCACATAGACTATCCCTAAATGAATAATTTGTCATAATGGATGGTGTATTAAAAAATATATACAATACCAATTACATACGCTCAGTCAATAGTACGATAAAAGAAAAAATGAAGAACGTGTTGAATAAAAATTTCAGATAAACCATTTTGGAAAATATATTTAAAGTTTTGGTACATATCAATAGTTACCAGCAAATATATCATGCCTCAACAATTTGTCAAACTGTTGATTGTCAACAGTAGACATTGAATGGTTATTTTTCCTGCAAAAGTTAATGTTAATTATAACGAGCATACATGGTCTTTACAAAATCCACACGCAGTTAAAATTAGAGGTTTCCAACAAAGATTTTCTATAAACACCTGGTGTGGTATTTTCAATGGACAATTACTACCTATTCAAATTTTGCCTAATCGGTTAACTGGTGACGCATACATGGCACTTTTAGAAAATGAGTTGCAAGATTTATTAGATGATATTCCTATTGGTCTGCAAAACAGAATGTGGTATCAGTATGACGGGGCACCGCAACATGCTGGAAGAAATGTGGTGGAGTGGCTCAATAATAATTTCAATGGGAAATGGATCGGAAGGGGCGATCCCGTTCATTGGTCTGCAAGGTCACCGGACCTTAATCCCCTTGACTTACCTATGGAGTCACCTAAAACAATTAGTTGCAGAACCTATCAACACTATTGAACAATTACAAGGTGGAATTTTAAATGCAGTGCATAATATACAACATACTGTAAATTTTGAAGCAGTTTATAATTCACTTATTTTACGTTGCCAGGCATGTGTCAATGTAAATGGTGGCATTTTTGAACATCTATTGTAGTTCATAACTTTGTAATAATGTTTGTTGTTTGTTTTATTATTTACTTTAATAATAATAATAATTTAAATAAAAGATTGTGGAAAATTAAGACTTTTCTTTAATAAATTCTAACAATGAATCCACATTTATCAATTACTCAATTATTTTTATAACTGAATATCTCCTAAACGAAGCCCGATATGAAAAAAGTTACTCTTTATTTTATGTTTAAAATTCGATTTTACATATGACATTTCATTTTGGCTGTCCAGTTAGGAAACACCCTGTATATAATTATTCATATTTGTTTCTTAAAGGGCATCAATTGCAGTTTCATCAGAACCATTTTTAAATATTAAGTGTAGGTGACTGTAACTAATTGATTGGTATTCTTCTAAAATTTAAAAGGAATGAAAAATTTGATAACAATTCTCCCACATTAAATTCTTCTATATTTTTTAATTCAATAATTGACACAGGCGCCTTCGCCAAAATCTATGAAAATTTATAACTATCAAAAATGATAGCGACATCTACCTTCCGCTTACTGAAAATAGGAGTTTTGTACAGTACTACTGAATATAATGTGCATAATACTGTAATATTAGAAGTAAAATAGAAATATTACAGTTAACGCTACAACAGAAAATGTATACGTACTCGTATGTAGTACTGTAGTCATGAAAATATATTTGAACTACTATGCAAGAGAGGGCGTTATAGTTCAGTCCTTATATGATGGTGTTACTTTAATATTCATAAATTGTATCTGTAACCTTTACAGGATTCCATAAACCTTACTCTTTGATCTTTCGGAATTATGCTAACAATGTTTCAATAAACTTTATAATCATCATAATAAGCTCGAAATATGAAGAAAAATTGAAAATTTAGTACACAACATTAAGACAATTATGTGCAACAGATTAATGGCAAACAATTCGAAATTTTATCAGAGATCTTAGAAAATCAGCTGCAATAACTTTTTGTAATTCTTTTTCGCTTTGTTGTAGGCATTTGGTTTTATGATTCATTTTATTAGGCATTGTAAAATTACTCAATGAAAATGTTTATGAATTCCATAAACGTGTCTCACTTAGCAACAATTGATTAACAAAACCGAATTATTTAATAATATGGATATAATGTATTGTGTAACTGAACAGTTCTACACAGCATGTAAACAGGAAATTATACTGTATTATTTTTAATTGTTACCTAGCTCCATGTGTATTTACATTAAACAATTTGTTTAGCTTATCTCTGGGTTTGTCTATAAAACAGCATTAGCTATATTGATTTACACTGAAGAAAAATGTTACGTACTTCTCAAGATTTACTGTTCCCACAAATGTTATTATTACTAACAGCCATTTAATTTTTCGTTGCAAATATTTAGATACTACGATATTGATATAAATATAATTCTTTACCAAGGCTTATCTAATTTTTTTTCTTTAATTGAATAGACAGCGGTATTTGTAATCAGCTCATGTGATACCTAATTGTTAATTGAATTACTTCGATACCTTATCGGTTATATTAACCAATAATCATTATAATGTGTTTTAATTCAAAGAAAATGTTTATAAATTCCAGAAATTCTGACTCACTACCATACTAATATTAACTAAAACGATATCTGCCTCTTCAGTTTATTTAATCACAAATGTCGAATGAAATATGTACATAAATATAAGAAACGATACAAAAATCACAATAAAAAAAATAAATAATGCAAAATTTCTATAAAAGGTTCTGCTAAGTGTAGGGTACAAGCCTCAGGTTGAAGAAGCCGATATGACTTTTCTCGTCTTGATTATAACCCTAGCTTTGGGTTCGCACCTCTTCCGCTTCCTCAACGGCCTACCCACTTTTTTAATTTCTTCCTCCTCCTCTTCTTCTTTTTCGTCCAGACCCACAACATCCACCACTTCACTGTTGATAGGGTTGTTTTCTGCTTCATCCTCTTGAGGTTTTTCAATCACAGTCTGCGAACCCACATCCTTCCTTTCAACATCTTTAACTGTGCTTTCTTTCTTCAACAGGTTTGGAATAGGAATGGGAATTGGTATGGGTATGGGCAGTGGCAAAATGATAGGATATGGAACGATGATTGTAGGTGGTGGAAGGATAGCATCCAGTTGCTTCCGTAAAGGATGAAACGTAGGAGACTGCGGGTTGAAATACTGTGGATTCTGCAGTCTTTCATTCGAAGGATGCACTGGCCTGAATTGGGGCTCAGGGCATTTTTCCTTATGAGGAGTTTTCGGGGGATCCTCAGCGTTGATCCTCTTTTCAAAATCCGTTGGGGTATGCCTCACCCTAAGATCTTGAGGCGCGTCATTTGGCGGTGCTTTAGGGAAGTTGTTACAAGTGATAGTGGAGGGTAATCGTTTCCTCGTCTTCTTCTGAGCTTTCAGTCGATTCCTTTTGCTCTCGGGCGACTCGGGAAGGGACATCAGCTTGGAAGGGTGCGTGACGGAGATCAAGGGCAGTGGCGAAGTCTGAGGTGGTTTTTCTGGGGGTTTTGGTGATATGGCGGGCGATGGCGTTCGTAGCTCGGGAGATTTACAGTTCTTCATCCATAAGTCGGGAGTTATCAGAGTAACGCCCGCGGATTCTTCAACGTGCATGTGGGGATGGAGCTCTAGATGGGCTCTGGTCTCTCGACAGAAGATGTGCATTTTGTACTGGTTCAGACATTTGTCGGAGCAGAACTGAAGCTGAGACGCGCCGTCCTGAAAATAGAAATAAATCATTACTTGTTTGTTTTTCTTTTGAAAGTTGCGTATCAAAATACGGGTGTCCCAAAATTAGCCTGCTAAAAATTAAGTGTGGATTCTACGATCAAAGATAAGAAAAAAGTTTAAACATAGCTTGGTAATGATTTTCTTCAAATATGTTCAAAATGGAGATAAAGTAATCAAATTTAAAATTTAGAACCGCAATTAGATTGCAAATCTAATGTTCTAAAAATAATACCATCATTAGTCATAGGCGTGCCAATCTGGGGGGTTATTGGAGAAATATTGCTCTTTTCATGTCTCAAGGTTTTTGCCGTCAGATCAGAAAATTAAAAATGCTGAACAATTTTACAAAAAAGGTACTTTTGTTTTATTTCGATAAATTATTCCGTTTACGAGTAATATTATTTAAAAATTTTGTGACATACCACAAAAATATTAGATATGATATGCAAGCGGTCAAATTGTCTCTAGTAGGCTTTGAAAAGTGATTTGCCAGTTTATTTGACACATATTACATGCTTTTAAAAATTTAAAAAAGTACTAATATACTATATTAGAATAAAAAAAATTACAAATAGTTACATTACTGATATGCATTTTAAAAGTATTTTAACATGTTAAAACGCTTGAGTAACACCTTTAATATGTATTAAATAAGTCGATAGTATTTTCTCAGAGCCTACTAAAGATATTTTGCCTATTTATAGTTTTTATCTTAAACTTTTGTGGTATGTCACAACATTTTCTGAGGTTAGGTACTCGAAAACAGAGCAGTTTATCGGATTAAAATAACAGTACTTTTTTTATGTAAAATAGACGAAAATTTTAAATTTTTTGATCTGACGTCAAATATTTCGAGATACGAGAAAGTTAGAGCAATATTTACCCACTGACCCCCCAGTTTGGCACGCCGATGACCAATTATGAAGAATTATTTACAGATTATTAGATTAGCAATATATTTGTGATTCTCAAATTCAAATTTGATTACTTTATCTTGATCCCTTTGGAAATATTTGAAATAAATAAAATTTTGAGGTTCCCATTTAAGGAACCATATCTCCGTTAGGGGGTATCTACGGACTTATAATTATATAACATTTTTTTCTTATTTTTGATCGTAGAATCCACAGTTAATTTTTGGCAGCCTAATTTTGGGGCCACAGGGTTCGATACACATTTTATGAAGACATTTTGGCTTATATTGTAATATTTTGAAGTAAAAAATCTAGTATGTCTAAATGGATCATTAATTCCCAACACGCTGTATAGCATCAAAAAATGTTTTATTTATAAATTAATTAATAAAAGTAGAGCTGGACCTTGGTGACAAAAATCATTGGCGTGGGACCAGTAAGGCCACGATTCACCATTTACAAGAAGGAAATAACTTCCGTGCTATTCAAAACTGTATACCGAATACACAGCGCTACAAATAATAGTTTATGTTCTCACGTCCTTGTTGAATTCGAATTTGGGGTCTATTTAACCCCATCAGCTTAGATTCAAGGTCCAATCGAAAGAGAGATATGCAAGTAGTCTAGACCTTTATAGATGTGTGAAAACTCTAATACTCATTAGCGCTCATAACCTCATAACTCTGTAAACGATGCGTACTCTAAAGTCCACATAAGTCTTCTGAGTTTATAACGTAACACTGACACTAAAATCCAAAGTTTTGTGAGAATTGGTCAATATGGAAATCACAGTTTCAGATTCTTAAGATGAATAAATATTAGCATTTGTGCAGAAATACCGACAGTCGACGAGAAAGGAAATGTGGTAAACCCAACACTTATACCTATAAGTTTTGTAAGTTTATTATTGATGCAAACATATGTAGAGATACTGAAACTACTACTGTCGAGTGAGAAATATAATATAGACAAATTTATAGTATACATAACTATTCACACCTATATGTAGCTATGAACAGCACAGAAAGTTATTATTTCCCTTTTATAGATTGTAATCGCAGCTCCGCCATATCTACGCCCCTGGCTTATTTCAAAATAGTCCGCTAATGAAAATAGTAAATTTGTACAATATTGATGTCTATTCGTACATTTCTTTGTGTTCTGTGTAAATAAAACATACTACCTGGAAATCAACGTAGGACACTGTATGTCTCACATGTCTGCACCAATCACACGTTTTATTCTTCTTAAAAGTTGCCCTCCTTGACTGAGAGAAACACATTTCAGAACAAAACGTGGCAGAGCCCGATGTCAGCGCGGTGTTTTCCTCGACTGATTTTCCACACCATCCACATCCCTCTGGAAGTAAAAAATAGATTATGCTAAAAAAATACATAATATACACTAACATATGTTTATTAGAATTGCTTTATGTGATCCTATCCTATAAATCATTATCAATACAATTTGAATAACGTTATTTAAGACACGAAGATAAGTTGGTTAACTTATTAGGAATGAATTTGGTATTTGTGCAAAACGATTTTGTAGCTATTAGAAAACAAAAATAGAAAATCATTTGTTGAAAGGGTAGGTTAGAAGTTATATGCCTATGGCATTTTTCTTTAGACAAATAAAATTTGAGAAAAGCTTCTGACTACTTTAAGGTTGCTGACGTATTCTTTTTAAATAACTTTTTTTAACATACGGAAAAGCAATGGGTTAATAGTGCACTCTATTAAGGATTATTTGGGAATGGTTTGTATACAATATGTTATGTGGTTTCATATGAAGATCCCCCCTGAAATGACTTGTGGAATACACTTGTAAAATATTTGACCATCATTCTGGAACACCCTGTAGAGAAATGTGTAACAATATACAGATTTCCGTGTGGACCTCGATTTACACAGTATTGTATTAAAATGTATTGTATTATTTTTTTAAAGTGTAAGGATATGTGGATCTGGCCAAAAGTACAGACCAGTTATTTTGTGCGTGCTAGTGTAATAATTTAAGAAAATTAATTACAATTAGCTTAAGGATATAGTATAGGAAAACCTCTACAAATAAACAGAATTGAAACAATACTATTAAAATAAATTAACGCTATATTATTCTAGCGTTACGGAAAGATATATTCGCGGCAAGTGTTGCAATGAAATCCAAACTAATTTAAACCAAAATGTTTTTATGGGTGGACTTACTGGAAAGAATAAAAATCAATTCTATCGGCCAAATGTTCGAAATAAGAGAAATGTTTATCTTAAGCGATTGTATAATTTTCTAGTTTTAAAATACTTTTAGACGTGAGAATCTGGATAGGCAAAAATAAATTAATAGAAACAGTTTCTGACTAATCCTGTTGGCGTGGAAGTTTATTTACTCGACTTTTTAAACTTTTTTGATTCTACTGTTAGCTACCGCATAATCAACGATATCATCAAAACATGGAAATATTTTCTAGCATGTATTTCTAGACATGGCTACGTACGTATTAGAAGAAATTTTCAGTGTGCTTTGGTAAAAGTTTAGTATAAATCAGGAATTAAACTGACATTAATATATATTAGAAGTAGTTTGTTCGCCATTATAACACAGTGCAACAACCAAAATGGGAATGGGATGAGACCAATTGCAAATGAAAGTTGACATTATCCATAACAAAACCGTGAAGGTTTTTTTTTGTTCAATGCGAGGTTTTCTTTACATACATTTGAAGTTGTTGATTTTGGAACGCTGTCTAACAAGAAAAGATCATTGAAAATTTTATAAAATAATGCTTTTTTATTTTTATTATCCTGGAAAGTTGTGGTATCCTACTGTTTTTGAGGTCGAAGAATTCAATACAAAAAACAAGACAATAAGGCAATAAAACTCAGTAACGCACAAATTCAAAACAAGACCATAAAGATACACAAACGCACAATTATATTACCTGACAATCTATATAATACTGACAACAACGTACCAAGAGAATTTAGTAAGAAAACAACCCCTAAAGATGGCGCATAGCCGGAATGAATGTTTGTTTGTAGTATTTGAAATATTATTGTTATGTTTGTGGAAAATATAATAGACAACAAAATTTGGTGCCAAAATATGAGAGTATGAAGCAATTGTATTTACAGTATTTTGGAGGAGAGGTTATTGAGAATGTATATTGCGTACCTGAAAAAGTGTGAAGAACTTGCAATGGTTGTTTAATCGAGTGGTCACAAAAGAAAAGGAAGTGAGGAATTCCTCGACCCCAAAAACAGTAAGATACCACAACTTTCCAGGATAATAAAATTTAAAAAGCATTATTTTATCATATTTTCAATGATCTTGTTAGACAGCGTTCCAAAATCAACAACTTCAAATGCGTGTAAAAAAAATCTCGCACTGAACTAAAAAAAAACCCTTCAAAGTTTTGTTATGGATAATGTCAACTTTCATTTGCAATTGGTCTCATCCCATTCCCATTCCGAAAGTTCGATTTTGTATCACTGTGTAATTAACAATTATTTTTTTATCGTACCTTAATTGTAATTATATATTAATTGATATTTTTACTGATTTTAAGTGTGGCGCATACTTGAGATAGCGTTTTCTGAAAATACAAATAATTTTTAGAAAATAATAATAATTGAATAATCTAGGGCTTAGTAAATAACAGACATGTTATCTCATGCCACCTACGATTTTCAAAGGTGCAGAGGTAAAACGAATAAATGCGAGAAAAAGCTTGTCTAACCAACAAATTTTTAAGTACAGAAATCTTTGAAAATACATATATTTTGATAAATTTAACTGGTAGATGCAAATATTGTTACAATATAAACTTACTTAATACTACACATAAGATTGTTAATTATTATTTATAAATATGTGAACATATATATTACAATATGGAGTTAGAATAGTACAATAATGTGTGTCTTACAAACGATTTTTAAAAGATGTTATTTTATTTGAGTAAAATGTAAGTAATAACAATCAATAAACGAAACCAAATATTTTATTTTTGATATTTTACATGTAGTACCTCAGGGTTCCAATCTGGGTCCACTCTTATTTTCAATTTTAATTAATGATATTACAAATTATATTAATGAAATAAAAAATTGAATTCGAGGCAGTGCATTTAATAATATTTTTCATGTTATTCATTTATATAATGTGGAATAGTAATCAGCTTCCGCAATGCAATAGCCTAGCGCTAAATATTTTACACGCATATATGTTTTCATTTTTCAAATTGCGCCAGTTACATAAATAATCATCACATGTTATTTATTTGTTCGCTATCAAGATCACCGTGAATTTTAAAACCGTGGTTTTAGTAACCACTAATGATAAAAGTAGCTCCTATCTCCTATGATGTATTGAAATCCAAATTTGAAAGTTGACTGACGAGATGATTTCATGGCTGCATTAACAAGAATCGAAATTCAGAATTCGAGATGCCGCTTGTTGCCTGTTTAAGCCTCACAATATAACAATATTCGAAGGCCTCACTTCCAAAACATCCTTACAATACAAACTTATACGTTATGATATTGGCTATTGAAAATAAAACAGGATGTTTACACTTTCCAACAACCAAAATATAAAAGTTCTTGTAACTGTTAAATTCGATCTATAAGTAAATAATTTAAATGTTATTTTTAAGTTTGTTCAGAATTGGTCACAAGAATTTAGCTTAAAGAAGCTGGCCTTCTTAATAATCATTTTATTTTACCAATGACCAGTTCACTGGTCAAACAGTGAAATAAAGGGTTTAAATAGTAATGGGTGTTTATGACAATATCAGAAATCACTGTGTTGCGTTCCTACAGACAGTATTAAAGAAAGAAATGTCATAGAATCATGTAACGCACTGTATTTTAATGTTTTATTTGTATTCTTAATATGTTTCGTCGCTCCAGAATTTTTATTATTTGAAATATTATATGAATAAAAATACCTACGACCTTGCAATGTGCGGTTGACCCACGGACCTTACTAATGAGTTAAAAAATGAAGAAACGCGTGTAATTTTCAGAGCTAGATCGTCGAGCTTTATAACAGTCCGTAAGACAACCCGAGTTATTTTCAGCCTTCGCTGAAACAGCGGTCAGCTCGTGTCGAATGTTCCTATTATGTTTTGTTACGTTATACCCTGTAATATCAACAAATGAAGGATTTAATATCAGACGCCAACGATTATTATTATTTAATCCGCCATTTATGAAATTCGAGAGTATTGCCGGGATTTGGTAAAAGCCCATTTAGAGTTTTTGCTATTGAAAAAGGAACACACGGGGTGATATTTGAGAAAAATACGATTTGGCAAAGGAAATTTAATTTTTTTTAAAATTACGCACTGAGTGAGTGAATCTCGATTATGCATACAGAGTGTTCCGTATAAGAACCGACATAGAGCAGATGGGTAATTCCATTTGATATCGTCTGAAAATAATAAAAATTGTTGCCGACCCATTTTATATTTTGGTGTAACTTTGAGAAACTCTACTCTAGGGTCCCAAACAACAAAATTTACACGAGTTTGATTTTTACAAGCACTTATTTCCGCCTATTTAAATAAAAACTCTTAAAAATTGCTATTTTTAAGCTTTATTAATTTTTGCCGTCAAATTTTTCTGTTTGAAGATATTTGAATGATCAAGATGGAATTCAGAGTGGGAAAGATAATAGTTTCAGTGTAAATGAAGATAATTGGCTCGGACGATCCCTTTGAATAATAGGAGTGCAGCGTGCTGAAAATGAGTGTTTTTTAGTAATTTTTCGTGAATTTCAATCAACTCTAGCGTCTTAACTTATTAATTATTTGTCATCTTGAACAACGATGACGTCACAAATGTGGGTCGTATGTTAAAAAGTGCCTATTTTAAACCAAAATCGACGTGCCAGGGCATATTTTCCAAAACTTCTCAATTTCAAAAATAATGATTTTATTTGTTACTTTTCGAAAGCACTGTAGGTATATTAAGTTAAATAGATTTATTTTACCTAAGAAATATGTGGTCTCATTTTTGATACTTCATTTAAAAATACCCAGTATACATTTTTTTCGAAACATTTCTGGTTCATTTACATTTCTATTATGAACATATTAACGTATTAATTAAAATCTGGTGATATATAATTTCATTTTATCAATATTCTGTCAATTATATACATAATAACTGGATTTGTAATTGAGCGATCGCGGAACTCAACTACCTTTTGTTAATTTTGATGAGAAACCTGATACTGGTTAATGTTTTTGTAATAATGTGATCATTTGTTACATTATAATTGAATATGATTCTAATGACGTTCGATGAAAATATAGCAAGGCAACGAATATTTTATTACATCTCGAATTAATCGACGAGCGAATCAAAATGTAGACGTCCAACTGAAAATTAAGTAGTTTAAAATATTGTATTTTTTATTTAACAATAGATGAGTTTATCAGTATTTCTAATATACCTAGTAAGTTCTATGTAGTATATTCTCGTTATATTTTTGTTACTATATGTTAGAAACAGACAAAGCCAACTTTATATTACAAATATCAAAATACAGGGTGATGTATTTCAAAGAAATAAAAATCAAATCCACGAAATTTATTATGAAATTAAAGTACGGTAGGGCAGATTACATAATAATTCACCTTATTTACTGATTTTGCAAAAATATATTGTATTGAGAACTAACTTCCAAGAGATACTTTTTAGCAGAATTAACTTAGCTTTAAGAGAGCGATAACAATTTGTTCAGAAATCAGTGACGTACAATTTTGTTCGCTAAACGCCTTCTCTATAGAACAATAAACGCCATATCAAAATTATCAGTAATATCAATCCATTGGCGTGGAATTTCTTGTTTTTTTTTTAGTAATTACACCTTCGATAATTCTACGCCAATGGAAGAAAAGAAGGCGTTTTAAATTTATACAAAAAAAAACGAGATCAAAATTGCAACTTCAGGGTGTATAGCGCCTAAACGGGACAACTTTGAACTAAGGTAAGTTTAGCTAAATCGACTTATTTTGAGCCGCACTGTATCTGGTGGAGCGTTGTAAAGACCTTTTATGGACACCCTGTATAACCACTCCACGCCAATACAAAGCGAGATCGTTGTTTGTAAACGATTACAATAGTCTGCAAAAACATAATCACCTTCAGGTTACAGTGTCACCAACGTAAATCGGCATAAAAGACAATTTTATTGATTCTGCACCTTCTAAGGTGGCTATTAATTAGCGGTCGTCGGCAATATGCCACTGGCACCGTCTAATATTTTTTCTTGTTTTGTGTGACGTATAATACACAGTCAATTATTGTAGTCCGAGGCACATTATGTGAGTGCATCAGGTGCATTTCTGGGAATCCCACCCCTACGTTGCATAACCAATAAAGCGTGTCGTCGTTTTTGTAACGAAAGCCAAAGTGCATAGTAGTGATTCTTGGAACTCCACCCTGTTGAGGGAGAATGCACTCGAGGCCCAATAAACTGTGACTCTTGAGCGAGAATCATAAAAGGCAAAGTAACTTCTTTCAGAGGGGTAATGACTTGCACCCGTTCATTGGTGAGAATTCCGCGAATAATAACATATTAATTTTCTGAGAAACTATTGATGAAACTTTTGATGTTTGGGTAAACAAGCTAAACATACGTCCAATATTTCGAAAAAATATTTCTGAGGATACAAGGCGAAGAAAATATGTTGCAAACAGTAGCTGAAGATGAACTGCAAATAAGTACTAAACGTGTATCTCGAGAAAGTAGATTATCAAGAACTTCTATACACCAAATTCTTAAAACGTAATCACATTCAAAATGTGCAATACAATACAATACAATACAATACAATACAATACAATACAATACAATTTATTGAACCCCAATTCTTACAATATATGTTACATATATGTTGTTAATTTATTTTACTATGCACCTGATTCCGAGTGAAATCGTGGTGTGCTAGAACTGTGCTACATACGTAATACCGTTTACAAGGGTTACCTGTCTGAACACAATAGAACTAATCTATAAAACTAAAATTTAAACAAATCAAGGATAAAAACTAGCGATTTACTAGAAAATAGTCTTTATATAATGTAATAATTTACACAAATAAACTGGAATTGTCTTTAATAAAAATTGTTGCTTTTTCGAGAACAAATTATAGTTGTTTATACGTCTTATTGAAATTGGAATAATATTATATATTTTTGGGCCAGTGAAATTTATGTGTGTCTTATATAGAGTTGAAAATGGATGTGGTACAGTAAGGTTTCGATGAGTTCTTTGCCTTGTTGCATGTGAATGATTTATAATGTTTTTCATAGTTTCATTTTTATATATAAATTTTGCCACATTAATAATATATAGTTCCTTTAAACTAACTACTCCTGAATCAAGAAAAAGCAGATCTGTAGGATATCTTTTGTTTGATTAAGTATAATTTTGAGTATCCATTTTTGAGTTACTTTAACATTTTTTAGCTGCCTGTTGTAAGATCCTCCCCACACAATTATTCCATATGCTAATAAAGATTCAACTAGTGATTTATAAGTTAATTTTAATGCGTGATATGGTATAATTTTACGTAATTTATAGAAAACATGTACAAGTTTTTAAGTTTCATATTAAGGTAATCTGCATGACTACTCCATTTTAAATTTTGATTTAATATTATGCCCAAATATTTAATTTCGGAGGTATTATTTATTTCCTTTGTACATGAGCAGTTTGTTAAATTACACCTAGCATGAAATATTAACTTGTCTATATGTGGCTGACTTTTTAAACTGTTTGTAAAAGATATAAATTTTGTTTTTGAGTAATTAAGACTTAATAAATTTTCACTATTTTTAACTACATCAGACTAGGTACGCTCATGGAATATTAGAACCGTATCATCAGCATAAGAAACTATATTACCAGTTATATCTAACTCCAGCATATCATTAATATAAAGTAGAAACAGTTGTGGTCCTAAGATAGTTCCTTGTGGAACGCCATATGTTATTGTTCTCGGTGTGCTAAATGAATTATTTACTTTCACAATTGCTTGGCGATTCGACAAGTAACTTTTTATCAAAACTAATGCATGACCCTTAATGCCATAATGGTCTAGTTTATTTAATAGTTGTTCGTGCGATAAACTGTCGAATGCTTTTGCCAAATCTAGAAATATTCCTATGACTTTATAATTTTTATTTAAGTGTTCATGTATAATATTTGTTAGATGATATAAAGCTTCCTCAGTACCTAACTTCTGTCTGAAACCAAATTGATTCGATGATAAAATTTTATGGAATTGTGTATGTTTCTGTAATCTATTTGCAATACATTTTTCATAAATTTTGGCAATGCTATTAATTACGGATATTGGTCTATAATTACTTGTCAAAAGTTTATCGCCATTTTTGCAAGAGTTACTGCCTCAAGATTTGGATAGACGAGTGACCTTCTGCGTGTTTATCTTGCATCGGGATATTAATTTTCACAAGAAAATTATTTTCACTGATAAGGCTTGTTTCACTCGTAGAGGAATTACAAATGTTCACAATTTTCATGAATATGCCGATGTAAACAGCTATGCAATAATTCCTAAACATTTTCAACGCGAGTTTAAGATAAATGTTTGGGCCGGTAATATTGATCGTTATTTGAATGGACCAGTTATTTTGCAAAATAGATTAAATGGCGAAAGTTATTTGGAATTTCTGTAAAATACTCTTTCTGATTTACAGTTGCAACTTAGACTAGAGTTATAGTTTATGCATTAAGGGGCACCGCCTCATTTTAGTGCTACTGTTAGAGACGTTTTGAATTTTAAGTTTCCAAGTAAACGGCTAAGACGAGGAAAGAATTGTTCTAAAAATTGGCCACCAGGATTGCCATGCCAAAACCGATGTAATTATTTTCTTTGGGTGAAGGATTTTGTTTATTTCTCGTCAATTGAGTCCCGGGAATATTTGTGTAATCGTAAATGTAACGCTATAAGAAAGGATCATCATTTATTAGAGTAAATTTCACTTTTCGGCGAGAGGAAAATTTGTGTTTCAAGAAAAATGAATGATGAACAATTTCTCTAGTTTTAATTTTATTTTTATTTTATAGTTGTATTACTGTCGAATTTTAAAGACAAAGACTACTACTGACTTTTTGATTTCTTCTAATCAATGTCTTAAAAACACTTTTAACACAAATATCATGCAATATTTGTTTCTACAAACATCATTAAAAAGAATTAACCCGAGTAGAAATAAGTTAAGTTCTAAATAGCATTAGGCACTTTATCAAATTTTCGAAGTGAGCACTTGCAATTGATATATAGTAACCATGGCGGCAACCATTGTTGTATTAATCATTTACGAAAAGTTTGAAAGCTTTGGATTTGTCTCTTTTAAACGTTATGTCTTTTTGCCCTTAAAAAGTATAAAGAAAATATGGAATAGAACAATCCGTTTAAAGAAATCGATGAAGCGGTCAATCGAGCTACTTTGGATTTATTACCAAAAAAATCCCGGATTCAATATGAAATTGCATTTTTTACTGTATTAGAAAGGTATTTTAAGCTAATATAAATCAAATATCCTACAATTCCTATCAATGAAGTCATATGTGTGTTCTCTGATACCAAACATGCTAATGAACAATTCCACAGACGAAGCTCTATTCAATAATTATCTAAAGAAAATAATCTATCTAAATTTACTAACCTGGTTTAATGAAAACACTATAAATATCTAATTTTCACTTTTGACAGTGGAAACGCGAAAATTCAACCACAATAAATGAGATCTGACTTAATTCTGCATTTTTAGGATTGCTTCTTCAGGTGGCCTCCTATAAGTTGAGTCAAATATCTAACTATAAAAATGATTATATAAATTAAAATTATTTGAATTTAAATATCGACAATGACAAAAGTTCGCACTGTCAAAAGTGAAAATTAGATATTTATAGTGTTTTCATTAAACCAGGTTAGTAAATTTAGATAGATTAATTTCTTTAGATAATTATTGAATAGAGCTTTGTCTGTGGAATGTTTATTAGCATACCTAGATGTTGGAGATTTGATTTATGTTAGCTTAAAATACCTTTCTAATACAGTAAAAAATGTTACGAAAGCTAATGATAAAGAATATATGGGTAGATATTGTGGGTGTAATTCAACGCTGGTTGGGGCTTTAGTCCACAGAGTAGTTAGTTTCACACAATTATTAATACCTAAAAATATATAAAAAAATGAAATTGCATACCTACAAAAAGTTTGTGAAGTGGTGTGAAGAAAAAGACGTTTCTGGAAAGTATACTGAAAATGTATTCTTTGTTTTGAGGAGAAATCGAAGGTTTGGAAATCTTCATCTCTATTGTCTCATTATTCTATGTTACGAATAAATAGCGACGTAGATATTAGCAAGCATTTTAAGCTCATTGCGTTTCTGAAGAAACCAGAAACTGTCAGTCAGTTTCAGACCTTCTGAATAAGACAGTGACCTGTCTTTGGAAACGTCAAAAGTCTTAAACCGACGACGTGGCCAACAGCCTGGAAGCAGCCAAACCATTGACGGAAGCCACGGAAGCCTACAAACCAAATCTAGTAGGTCAGTGTCAGTTTAAATTTTCTTGTCATTTGGCATATCATTTAATAGGCGCTGATCTATTCTGCGACGCTGATCGTTACTATTACCATTTATTAGGAAAAATGTGTGATTTATATTCAGATTCTGACAATATACCGAGCGATATCGAAGAAGCGGCAAGAAATGCTGTATGTTCACTGATTCCTCCAAAGTGGTATATGACTTGGCTTATAAAAAATTTGAGAAATGGCGTGAACAGAAGAGAGTAAAACACGTTAATGAGAAAGTACTATTAGCATATTTTGTAGATAAGAAGAATTTGAAGGTTTCTACGCTATGGACACAGTACTCCATGTTGAGAACTGAGCTTTAAAAAAAGGTATAAACATTAAAACATGTAATAGTTTGATAGCATTTTTAAAAAAGCAGTCCGATGGATACCACGCTAAGAAATCAAATGTTTTTTCAAAAGTGAATATTGCGAAGTTTTTGACGGAGATGGATGACAATAATTTTTTAATGGCTAAGGTAACTAATAATTGCTTCATTTGGTTGCATGTCGGAATTTAGAATTATCAGCGTCACGGGTTGAAGATGTTACAGATGAGGAGACGCATTTTCTAGTAAATATTCCAAATACAAAAACTAGAGTAATTTGTGAATTTGTAATCACCCTAGGACATATAGAAGGATTAAACTTTGTTGACATTATCAGAAACTTCACGAATATAGAAACCTACGCTCGGAAAATATTAAACAATAGATTCTTTATTAGATATAGAAATGGCAAACGTGGTGTAGGAATTAATACTATTGGTCAGTTACCAAAGATGATTGTTTTATATAGTGAATACTCTTTGAAATATTAAGCTGTTTCCTATAAAATGGCGCACCAGGTCTAGTTTTTTCCTGAAAATATTACTTCATTATTCGCTTACCTAAGAGCTTGGGTGAGCCTTGGCTTGAACTATTACTTCCAGAATGCGATCTGCAACTTCTGATGCCTTTCAGATCTTTCCTGGTGTTTTCGTAGCCATACCATCCTAGTAGCTCGTTCATAGCCGTTTCTGCAAATTCCTGAAGCAAAAATAATGTATAAATGTTATGTGCAAGTCGTTTTTATCAAACTAAGCGAACAGCAATTAGAGTACGTAATATTTTTTCTTACAACGGCTCAAACGATTCCTCAATTGATTTTAAAACAAATATTTCTTCTATAAACTTACAACAATACAGTTTCTCATAATAGCTTCCACTATTAATAATTATGAGAAGTTTCTCTCAATGAGTAAGTACATACCATCTAATACTAAATTGCAGAATTAAAAGAATGCCTTTGTAATTTCTCAATTGCCATAACATGTACTGCATATGAGTATATTGAATTACAAATCACAGATTCATACTTAAGTTTTGATCTGAAGAATGTTATAAAGAGCAATTTGAATGTATTAATGTTTTCAAAGTTTTCATATCCATTAACATAAACATAACAGTTTTTTTACTGTATTAGAAAAGTATTTTAAGCTAATATATATCAAACCTCCTACAATTCCTATCAATGAAGTCATATGTATATTCTCTGATACCCAACATCTAGGTATGCTAATGAACAATCCCACAGACAAAGCTATATTCAATAATTATCTAAAGAAATTAATCTATCTAAATTTACTAACCTGATTTAATGAAAACACTCTATAGATATCTAACTTCTGACAGTGGGAACTCGAAAATTCAACCACAATAGATGAGATCTAACCTATTTCTGCATTTTTTAGGATTGCTTCATCAAGTGGCCTCCTTAAGTTGAGTCAAATATCTAACTATAAAAATTATTATGCCATTAAATTAAAATTACTTGAAATTAAATGTCGACAATGTCAAACTGATTAATCTGTCAATGAATTTAAACAACGTAACGACCTACTAAAATAAATAACAAAATTTTTACCCTTTATGTATCGCTTTTTATATATTTTCAGGCATTAACAATATTGTGTGAAACTAACTACTCTGTGGACTAAAGCTCCAATCAGCGTTGAATTACACCCACAATATCTACCCAGATGCTCTTTATTATTAGCTTTTGTAACATTTTTTACTGTATTAAAAAGGTATTTTAAGCTAATATATATCAAATCTCCTACAATTCCTATCAATGAAGTCATTGACAGATTAATCGGTTTGACATTGTCGACATTTAATTTCAAATAATTTTTAATTTATCGGTATAATAATTTTTATAGTTAGATATTTGACTCAGAAATAGGTCAGATCTCATCTATTGTGGTTGAATTTTCGAGTTCCCACTGTCAGAAGTTAGATATCTATAGAGTGTTTTCATTAAACCAGGTCAGTAAGGTCAAGGTGTTCAAACTTAAAAAAATCAAATCTATTAATTGTTGCCAAACAGCTAAAGATATTTTCAATTAAATTTTGTAGATGTTAACTACTATCGAGGGAGCACATTATTAATGAGAAAGAGTATTTTTATTTAAAAAATGAAACACAGTGGTGAAATGCACAAAGAAACTCCGTACCCACCCTGGATACGTAAAAAAGAGGAAGTTGTGATACTTGATAGCACTGGTGCTATAAGTAAATGACGTGATTTACTTTTAACACCGGTGCAAAAATAGCAATAAAACAATAATTAAGAAATTTTAAATCAATGAAATATTTATTTGCTTAATTAAATCTACAGTTAGAGAAACTACAATTAGAATAAATAATTCCATGGCCAATCTCAATAATAGCAGCTGTAGTAGTACGAGCCAAAGTTTGCACAAAATTTGGCCCGCGATGTTCTTCTGGATTTACAACGAGTCTTCTATAAAACCTTTCGCTACTGTACTGGACTTCCATCGACCGTGTCTCTTAAACTGTAATAAAATTAGCGCCAGAATCTGCCATCAACAAACTAGCTGAAGATCATTGGAAGACATGTGTAGTATAAAGGTCAGAATGAGGCAAATTTAGAAGTTCAGCAATGTTGGCAAGCATGTTACCAAATCTGTTGATTCTAACTCGAGTCATGGCGCATTAATTCGCTGAAAGAAGAGCTATGTACTTAATATAATAGTTAGAAAATAATATAACAGCAATAACGAAAGTTCGTTGCACATTAATTTTTGTGTCTGATATATGCACAACTAGTCAAGTTTCCAAATCTTCGATATTAATGAATGTTAAGTTATTATTATCGCAACCTTCTGCGTCAGATACTAGTATGTTTCATCTTGCACTTCTGCGAGAAATTTGTTGGTTTATTCTCTGGTCAATACTTTCAACTTGTTCCTTCGCCTTTTTGCTTCAAAAGAGCACTAGCTTGTAATATGTGCTTATGTCCTGATTCTTTATGTTCAACGTCGCTTTCAACATGGAGTAATTTGATCAAAGCGTTGACGATTTCCAAATTTTGATCCTTTCTGCATAATATGTCAAAAGCATTTTTTTACTGAACGTGACTCTAACACTTTTCAGACCACACCGTCTCGAGAAAGAATTGTATAAAACACGTACTGTTGCTTTGATTTACTAAATAATAACTCGAAAGTGACTTTATTAGCAGTTTCTTCGACTTTCGGAAAAAAAATAATTTGATCACATCATGGGCCACTGGATTTTAAAATGATATTTACATAAGAAATATGTTGATACTTTTAGTGGTGCTTTTAGAAAAAATAGTGTCTGACACATGTTTTAAAAGTAATTTTATTTTGTTCGAAGGAATACATCCTTTCTCATAAAATAAAATGTCACTTTTAGCACTTATATCATAAATAACTGTAACAAAAATAGTATTATGTATAAACGCTTTTCAATGGATGGCCAAGTTGATCAAATGCGTTAGTCAAGTCAGTATAGCATCGATTTGATATTTTTTATCAAAGGTATCAATAATAAGTTGAAATTTTCAATAGAGATTAAACAGTAAAACTACCCTTTCAAAAAACTGTTACTATTTTAGAAAAATGTTACGTAACTTACAAATGGACCATATTCCTAAAATTTTTAAAAATATTAACATGAAGGAAGTAGTCAACCCCGAAAACTAGTCGTTGTTGTTGCACCCTGTAGATTATTTTAAGGCGAAAAGATAATAATATTAAACTTTTCTCAAAGAGCTCTGAAGTTTTTCAAAACATTTTGATTGGATCTTATTTCATTTTGTTATTCAACTTGGTCTCTAAACTTCTCTAAGGTATCTAAAGATAAAAATAAACATTCAGCTCCAATTCGTTCTGTAGCAATAGGATACGTAAGAGAATACTCATCAGGTCTCAACTGCAAGTGAACTTTCTGTAAATTCCAAATTATAGTTTGAATAAGGAAACTAAGAGTAGCGGTAAATTTGCACCTGGAAGTTGTCAAATATGGTTAAGATTTTAGGTGTAGTTCCTTCTTATGAAAGTCAGTTATGGGAAAAATTGCGAAATTGTAGTGTTTTCATTCGAGGCGAGGTCGACTTGCGCGTCACATACGTCAAGTTGGCAAGACTATTTCGTAACCTGTTTTTTTTTTCTACATCAAAATATAATAAAACTAGACTGACACGTTTAACACATATATTCTATTCTTGTTTCTTTTAAAAACAATTCAAAAATGAGTGATTTATAGTAAAAACCTAAATGAAAAAGTCGCGTTATGTTACCTACGCAGATGTCTAAAACTATTGTAAATTTATTTAATTATTATTTATTTTCATAACCTCAAATATGAATGAAAATGAAAATATGCTCATGAAATTTTTTAAAAATATGAAAGTTTCCAAAACCTATACAAGAACATCTAAATCAACGTATTTGGGTTCTTCACGACATCTTTGGGACAAAATATGTCTTAGTAAAACGTGGCTGTGTAAAATTACACGGTGTTGAAGTTTAAATTATTTTGTTTTTTTACAATAACTGGAGTAGCGCTCAACAAATTGTCAACACATTTGATAGGGAAGATTTTTTAAAGAAAATAAATCATAATTTATGTATTAAAACAAATTCGGTCATAGAGGGCGCCGCATTAGCAGTGCCTGACGATGAATTTCTCTATTATTTTCGTTCTGATTCGGTCGACTACAAAATCTTATCTGGATGTAATTTTTACGTAAATAAGTAAATTTGGTAGAACTTGATAATTCCTACCATTTTAGAGAAAATAACCTAAAAGATTTTTGCTTATATGCTACTTACTTCAATAATGCTATTAAAATTTATTTTCGAAAAATCAGTATTGTGATACGACCAATGTATCAATTATGTTATTTTATAAATGTTCAGAGTAATTTTGGGAAAACACTTAAGTTTATTCATTTCTAAGCATTTTCTAATTCTCACATCGAAAAATACAATTGGTGGTCTCCTAATATATATTCAAAAATCAGATATGTAATTATTATTTCTTTTTATCTGTCATTTACAAACTACGTTATGTTATTTTATTCGGTATGTTAAAAATAAGCTTTTCTGACATATTTAGATGTATCGTCATATTTTGTCCCAATAGTCCACCCTGTATATACTTATAGAAAACGGTAAATAATGTACAAATAATTAAAATTATAAAGAAGTAAGTTTTTTATATATATTTTTGGATATTAACAATATTGTGTGAAACTAACTACTCTGTGGACAAAAGCCCCAACCAGCCTTGAATTACACCCACAATATCTACCCATATATTCTTTATTATTAGCTTTTGTAAAAAATTTTACTGTATTAGAAAGGTATATTAAGCTAATATATTTCAAATCTCCTACAATTCCTATCAAATGAAGTCATATTGATAGGAATTGTAGGAGATTTGATATATATTAGCTTAAAGTACCTTTCTAATACAGTAATAAAAAAAGTAAGTAAGTCTTAAATAATAAATAATTTATAAAATTCGGATTATAAGCCCAATTGAAAAAGGATGTGAAGGTTTAAACTGTTTGAATTCAATAATTTACAAAGTTTTGAATAAAAATAAATAATGAAAAAATGTGTTGAAATGGATTGATAAATTTAATATAAAAGAAATGTTATCAAACCTGTCATTTAAGAAGAATTTTACACATTATCTTTGATAAATTTCATAGGCATTAAAAGTAACCAATTAAATATACATATCAACGAATTATCGTTATTAATTGGCTTAGAATTATTGAATTATCGAGTAAATTTCTATTCGGAAACAATTTAAATGATATTTTATCGGAATAGTTCTACATATCTTGCTGAAGCATATAAAGTGGTTTCTTATATGAGCTGTCATAATTGTTATATAATTAGAATATTTCAAAGACTACTTACACGTGAATTTTGAAAATTTAGGCTTTTGGATTTTCATGCTTTCTTTAAATAAAATAATGCTATTCGTGTAGTCATACCTGAAGTCGTCATGTACTTGCTTAATTTAAATGAAACACCCTGTATATTTAATGAAAAATGTGTATTTGTCATAAGTCATCATTTGCTTGGTTGTTTTGGATCATTTTAATTATTTATTACAAAAACTATCAATAACAAAAAAATTAAAAGAGTTAGGGGGTGAAATTCTATAACAGTTTTTAATTAAATATACAAGGTGTTCCATTTAGAAAAACCAAGATTAGTATCACATTCTCGAGAAAATTTTCTTTCATTAAAAATTTTTTAGAATGGGATCCCATCTGCCATAAACATTTTTACAATTATTAGTGTATTGCATGTTTCACACGAGGTAGGGTCTGAAACCGGTTTGAGATACTTATTGTAAAGTAAAGAAGCGTTGAAGGTAGGTTGTCAAAATTTGGTATAGAGGGGTTTCTAATAAAACTGAATAAGAATCCGTTAAAAATAATATCCTAAAAATATCGCTAATATATTTTTTTTAAATTGGATACTTTATAAGTAAATATAATATAAGCTACGAAAAACAATTGGACAACAAGCAAGTCACCCTTGTAAGCAAGTAGACTCGTCCTTGTAAGCAAGTGACAAAGACGAGTCTATGCAAAGTTAAACCTTTGAGAGCAGGTTGCTAACATTTAGACAGAGGGATTTTAAATAAAACTGAATAAGAATACGACAAAAATAATTTCCTAAAGAAATCGCAAAAGTTATTTTTCGAAAAACTGCTTCCCTTTCTCCATTCTACGTGCAACGCCTGTGACTAAATACGCTTTCACAACCTAAATCGCTAGTGGAATGTGAATAAATACATAAAAATATCACAGTATTAAGATAAAAGTCAAGATATTGAGATCATTATATTGAGAAAAAAGTCAAGATATTGAGAATAACTTCATTACATTGAGAAAAAAGTCAAGATGTTGAGAATAATCTCAATATTTTGAGTTTTCTAAAAATAAAAAGTATGTTTGACGCCAGGGTGCTTTCGTATAACACCTTGTATCCTGCTCCCTGTTATGAAAGGGCTTTGTACTTTGATTTTCGTTGTTTTTGAACCCAACACGATAGGAAAAATTACCTGTATCATTTATCATTTTATTAGCACACGTATTTTCGGATTCGATTACACGCCAGGCCGTCTTGATGTTGGTATTTATTTGTTTATGCCTTTTATGAGGCGGGGAGAGGAGTGGAGAGATATGTGCAGTCCCGGCTGGCCGTTGTTTATAAAGTTTCTTGTTTTTATTACAGATTCGTATTACACGGTCTCGGGTTGCATGCAAATCGTAGAGGTAAACTGAGTGAAAAATATGCTCCATGCATATAATGGCGCTGTAACTGATACCGCCTTGTTATGGGCTCAAATTGATGGTGAAAACTTACATTGGCCGCTAAGGCGCACGCGTTCACGTTGGGTTCAGCAACTGAGTACAGAGTTTTTTTTATATATTTTTAGGTATTAACAATATTGTGTGAAACTAACTACTCTGTGGACTAAAGCCCCGACCCGACCCATATATTATTATTAGCTTTTGTAACATTTACTGTATTAAAAAGGTATTTAAAGCTAATATCTATCAAATCTCCTACAATTCCTATCAATGAAGTCATATGTATGCTCTCTGATACCAAACATCTAGGTATGCTAATGAACAATTCCACAGACAAAGAAATCTATAATTATCTAAAAAAAAATAATCTAACTAAAATTACTAACCTGGTTTAATGAAAACTTTCTATAAATATCTAACTTCACTTTTGAAACTGTGAGAGAGTTTTATCACCAAGATCTGCTGAGTTATGTACTATATGTCAGATATACATAGTTTTATGTATAAGTACATAATGACTTGCCCATGCTGAAAGTAAGTTATAAAGTTAAGATTTGTAAAATAAACGCATCTGAACTGAAATGTTGAGTCACATTTTATAGCAGCATTGAAAACACTTGGCATACCTAACTACTTGATTATAAGTTACAGAATAAACTCTATGATTGAGATTCTTTGTTATATATTCTAAACTGTTAATAACATTGTAATAGTACTGTTTAGCAACATATATCCACATAGAAATTATTAAAACGACTGAAAATTCAAATACAACTTACACCGATTTGGATGGTGAATCAAAATAGTATCATCTACGTCATCCCATCTCAAACATACTGCAATTAGTCCAAGATCCCACTGCAAAGTATCTTCACCCAAATGTTAATAGAAATAATAATTGCATTTAAACATGTTTCATATACAGGGTGTACCATTGAAAACTTAGCACCCGGCTTATTTTGCACTGCGTTCCAAAATATTAAAATTGCCGCAACACGTCCATTTTGTTTTCGAGGGGGACACATTTTAGCGTTAAATACAGACTCGCCAGAACAACCCCCTTCGCGGGGGCGCATTCAACTTTAGAATCTTAAATGGCATTCTAGGTCGAGTGACACCTCATTCGAAAGTGTTTTTAATTCTGGTTGTCATCATGTAATTTTTTTAAATTTTAGTTCATCCGTTGTTGAAAAAAAAATGTTTACTTATGCTTAGGAATAAAAGACAATTTTGTATTAATCATTTAATTAATTGTTCAAAATGTCCGCCTCCACTTCCATGCAATAATAAAAACGTTGTTCAACATTTCGACGAACATTGTTAAGAATTTCGGGGGTAATTAGGTGGCCATTCTTCAATGATACGCCGCCTGAGTTCATCTAAAGACTGCGGCTGAGTGACATAAATTTTATACTTTGTGTCCCCATAAAAAAATTGAGTGGTGTCAGATCGAGTAATCTGAGTGACCACTCAATAGGTTCGCGGCGACCTATCCTTTGATTTGGAAAATGTTCATTTGAAAACTGACAACTGCAACTGTAAAATGTGGAGGTACACCATCTTGTTGCAACCAAACATTGTCTTCTAAAATGTTATCATCATTTTCCATAGTTACAACAATCATTGGATAAATGTAGTTATTTAATAGCTCAAGGTACATATCAATTAATTAAATGATTAATACAAAATTGTCTTTTATTACTAAGCATAAGTAAACATTTGTTTTTTCAACAACGGATGGATGAACTAAAATTGAAAAAAAATTACATGATGCCAACCAGAATTAAAAACACTTTCGAATGAGGTGTCACTCGAATAGAGTACCATTTAAGATTCTAAAGTTGAATGCGCCTCCGCGAAGGGGATTGTTCTAGCGAGTCTGTATTTAACGCTAAAATATGCCTCTCGAAAACAAAATGGATGTGTCGCGGCAATTTTAATATTTTGGGACTTAGATCAAAATAAGCCGGGTGCAAAGTTTTCAATGGTACACCCTGGATATCCTAACACGAATTGGCTAGGTTGGCTAATCAAAGTCGGGTCCTAGAGACATTAATTATGCATTAAAAATATTAATTATGGAGGTGAACTACAAATTAGTTTAATGCAACAAAATATATACCAATAGAAAGTTCATAGTCTGCGTTTTAAGGATATATGTATAGAGTTGTCTGTATATATTCGGGTGTAAAGTGTGACAACCCTTCGCGAAATGTTTGAATTTTGGACGCACGGAATAAAACGCTATTGAACGAAAGTTTGTAGGCAATCTCGTTTATTTAGAGATTCTTTAGTAGTGGTAAGTAAATTTAATCGTAAATTTTTCACCTTTCATTTGTTTAGAACTGATCATCATCATGTTCGGTGGTCCACAGCATATACCGCACCATTTTGGACAGAGCATGGAATTTAGAACATTGAACTTGACTTGCAAAAGGAAAGCAGGAACGTTTTCCCATTTGCTTTGCCACCCTGTTCCGTAGCAGGGATACGCCGCGTTATAAATGTTCTAAACTATCACTGAGCTTATTCCAGAGTTCATAATAGTAAATGTATGATGTAGGTGTAAGTCAATACTCGGCGATATTATGATATACACGGCACATAGGTGAACTGTAACCGGATATCCTCCCTAACGAGGTGGGGAGGGGCAGCAGAGGAAGATGTTTAGCGGCGTAAACAGACTCTTTGGGTGTCCATTTTCAAAATGTTTCTAATTATACACTCGGTACAATTTTGTAACCGAATACTAGTTTACCGACGTATCGGGTTTTGGTTCGGATCACAGGGCGACTGTGGAAACTATAAATAAATGATGAGGTGGGTGTTACCGGCGATATGGGTCATCGGAAAATAATAAATAATGTGAAACTTACATCGTCCTTTGGAAAATTGTCTTCTGAATCCGAATTTTATTTCAATGGAAAAAGTGATACAAAGGGTGTCTGAAAATGAAAGGCCATACTTAAATTATAACAGTGTGTCTCGTTTTTCAGGGTAACACCTCTGTAAATGTGAGAAGGCCATGGAAGTCATTTTTTTACAATAATTAGTTCCCTGAAGGGAGATTATATTCTACTAACCATTTTATTGACGTGACAAAAGCCTAGCTACTACGATTTTTTGCAAGGGTTGTTTTTCCAGAAAGTGGTATTAGGGACATTTTTATTAAAAACTAATATCACCTGAATGGCCTATTCAACACCCAGCAAAATATGTATTGTAATGTGAAATGTGTATTTGCCGGATAGCACAGAATTAATTAATTTACTTACCTTGATTTTCTAACGTCAGTCTGAGCGTAACACTTTTACCTTTAATTTTTTATACAGTTCCTGAATTATTTTGTTTTTATTTATTTTTAAAAATGTTTATTGCTTCAGGCACTATTCTGTATATTCTCTCTTTTTAAAACAATGTATTTAAATTTATTGTTAGCATGAGAAGTCTTTATCTCAAGGGCGGTTCAGTGATGGTTTTAAATAAAAGGTAAGAGAAATTTTTTATGTTATAGATAGATTTCAATTTATTAAAAAATAGTAGTTTTTTCAGAAAACAATTTTTTTTCATTCTTAACACAGAAAAATTTCGAAAACCAGGACTTTTTGAGGTCTTTCAGAAAATCACGTGCCACATTCAGAATATTGGGATAATGACTAACGTTAAGTGTGCATCTTATAGGCCATTGTACCCTCAAAGGCCCTACAAAGTTTCAACCTGATTCCATCAAGCCGTTTTATTGTTTCATTCGATTGAACTTTTGAAAAAATTGAAGGACCGCGTTTTCTTTGCCTTTAGAGCATAATTTGTAAAAAAATTAAAAAAAAATTCTCCTAATTCTTTTCGACATCTTTACTGCGGAAAACGTTTGAAGTCATGTAAAATTTCCGCAATAAAAATATCGAAAAAAATTAGAAGAATTTTTTTTCATTTTTTTACAGATTATGAGCTCTAAAGGCAAAACACTCGGTCCTTCAGCTTTTTCAAAAATTCATTAGAATGAAACAATAAAACGGCTTGATGGAGCAGGTTGAAACTTTGTAGGACTTTTGAGGGTACAATGGCCGAAACCCCCCTTCCATTTTCTGAGCGACAATTTGTTTCTGAGATATTACTGAGAGAAGAGAAAATGACGCACTTTCATTCAAAGGCTGATAACTCAGCGAGGAATGGAATGAACAACCTATCCGATCCATATAGTGCTTAGGTCGAAAAAAATAAATTTCATAAAAGTCAGTACACTAAAAATAAGAGTGCAAAAAATTTCGAAAAATTTTCTCTCCATGATGTTTATTAGGATTTTGCGCTAATTGTTGCTTGGAAATTTTTTTATGGCAAGATCGATAAACTAGACACTTCAAGCTTCAAATTGATTTTTTTTCACTTACATATGACCATTTTTACCAAAGATACAGCCATTTGAAAAATCGCAAAAAATTGAGATTTTTTTTATCCCTTAATTTTTTCCGCTAGTGTATTACAAACACTTTAAATCTATTGTTATTTCTAAGTAGTATAGGTGATGGCTTGGTTGCCGTTGCCTTTAATATCCAGTTTAAAGTTTTGGCAATTTTAAGGTGTTTCTGCGTAGTTTTCGTAAAGTTTCAGACACCAAACCGCCTCACCAAAATTACAAAACCAAGTGATTTCCAATGGTGAGGATTACGTACTTACTACTAACATAAATTGGAATTATTTTTACTATATGGTGGTAGATTTAGTCATTACTACGTAACAGAAACTTAACTGAAGTTGCGGTACTAGTTTTCGTTATTATAATGCTACTTGGATCCTAATAACAGAAGCTTAGATAAAGCAACGTAAATTGGGTACGCACCTCTTTAATCATTAAATAATCTACCTATTGCATATACACATGAAAACTAGAGTAAAACGAAGCTATTTTTTCTTTCTATGTTGCATCATTCCACGCGATCATCAAACCCAGTAGCGATGCCTTGGAGCAATTTTTTCATTCAAATCAAAGCCGAATGAGCACGCTTTTGCACGCTCGTTATGTATTTCATTAAAAACCCAACACCGAGAACACGGATACGCCTTTACGCCCGTGTATAGATTCGCCAAAACGTGTAACTCTATACAATCAATATGAGTATTAGTGCCGTGCTATTAAGTTGATTAAAATATTTTTGAATAATCGGAAACGCGGAAGAACGGATCCGCATCCATAACGGTATAAGTTACACCAGGCTTCGACGAGCTGTTGACGTGGAAGCCTGTCGGAGAAAATTGTACAGCGTGATGTGGAGGGTGCATCACACAATACTTTTATTATTGAATAAACCAGTATCTTTATAAAAGCTGTCAGTGGCATACAATTTATTTTTGTTAAATATTATTTTAATAAGAGTATTTTGTGCTACTTGTAATTTATTCAGTGCATTATCAAACATTCTTCCCCACACCATAATACAGTACCTTAAAACTGATTGAAATTAATAATATAGTTACTAGATTTGTTTTAAATAGTATTGTTCTAAGCGAATAAAATTTAAATGTTAGTTGTCTAATTCTCTTAGTTAAATATAAAGCATGTTCATCCCATCTCATATGCTGGTCAATAACTATTCCTATATTATAAATATTTGATAGAACATGATTTTGCTATTGCAGGACAATTACAGTCAAGAAAGTTATTACATTGTGAATCATGGATTTTTAAAGAATTGGTCACTGGTTGATCGTTATTAATAAAGTAAGGGTTATAAATTTAGTTTTATTTACATTTAAACTTATTAGATTATTATTTAGCCACATTTTAAGCTTTTTTAATCCAATTTCTGCGTTTTTATAGACCTCTTCCTATGATTTCCCTGTATAAATAATCACCGTGTCATCAGCATATGAGGTGAGTTGTCCATTAAAATTGTTTATACAAACAATACTGTTTATATATACAATGAATAATACTGGACCTAATACAGTTCCTTGAGGAACACTGCTATTTATTTCTAATGGATTATTTAATTGGCCATCATTTTTACCTTCTGCATTCTATGTGACAAGTAGGATATTCAGTGCATGATCTCTAATGCCGTAATTACTTAATTTTTTTAATAGAATTTCATGTCAGACAGTGTCAAAAGCCTTGAATAGGTCTAGGAAAGTGGCTAAACATTTTTCTGATTTGTCTAAAGTCAAGACTGTAGTCGTAGTAAAATCTAGAACTGGTTTATCAGTGTTTGATCTATCATTGAAACCAAACTGTCTTTTAGACAGAACTTTGTGTTTGACCAGAAATTCCGTTAATCTATTCTTCATACTATGTTCAAAAATTTTCGCAAAATTGTTTATCACAGATATAGGCCGATAATTTGTAGGCTGACTTTTATCATCAGATTTATATATAGGTGTTACTATGGATTCTTTCCATTATCATGGTATTTTCCCCATGGTATAGGACAAATTTAGTATATGCTTTAAAGATATCAATAAATATTTATGTAAGTTTTTTATTATTTTAGCAGTTATCTCATCTGGACCAGGAGAGCAGTTATTTTTTAATTTATATATAATTTTTACTAATTCGTTATTAGGAGCAAATACAGAACATGTTATTTAGAATCGGAATGAAGCGCTGGGATAGATACAATAAATGAGAAAAAATGTAAGTTTGCTTTACCATTGATTTTCCCTGTCTACCCTGTATACATTCTGGTAGCTTACTAGAAAAGTTTAATTGTTTCTTTACAACTTTATATTCAAATTTTTTAGATGAACTTAACCTAGGTACCTGTACTTCCAATTAAAAAATTGAATTAAAATGGGGTAATTATTTACATTAGCGTAAACCTCTCCAATCTTAACAAAAAAATTCCAACCCCCCCATTTTCGAGGGTGCTGATCACGAATCTGAAGTCAGATTTCGGTGCTCGCATGTAGTTTTCTAAAAAAAATTTTTTCAAAATTATAACCTCTATTTATACATTACATTAGGTTGAAATTGCAATGTACATCTCTGCCGTCTTCATTTCATGACGTCACACTGTTGTCAAAATATATAGGAGTTATATTTCAATTTGAACCTAATGTAATGTATACATAGAGGTTATAATTTTGAAAAATTTTTTTTTCGAAAACTACATGCGAGCGCCGAAATCTGACTTCAGATTCGTGATCAGCACTCTCGAAAATAGGGGGGTAGGAATGTTTTTGTTAAGATTGGAGAGGTTTACGCTAATGTAAATAATTACCTAAAATGGTCTTCACAAACAGCAATGTTACAATGATTCCTTTCGTCGCGCTTCATTACCCTACTCCACATTTTCGCGTTGTCCGAGAGCATGGAACCCGTATACAGATATGAACTAAAGCATACTGCTGCATTTAGGTGTACACGTGCGGACGGCGTCTGACGTCACAGATCTACGCTGTGGCGGCGACCGTTTTGTGGGGGCGTGGCCAGACTAAATTTTTAAATACCGTTTTTAGGCTTATATTTCCACGAAATTGTCTATTACTAAGACAAACGAATCGATTAAAATAATACATTATGCTTTCTGCACGTATTTGGAAAAATCAGGCTAGTTCCCCATTATGAAAAATTCAATCATTGAAAGTCTTATTAGAGACACCAAAACAGTCATACCAAAATGCCCATATAATCTACTACTTATCAGATCGACTTCAAATTTTCTGGGTTGACCATGCATCACAAATGCTATATAAAAATTAGACAAATAATGTAACAATTTGAGGTTTGACTAAATAATCCTTCTCTGAACAGCAATTTGACACATTTATATTTTATATACAGGCACGTTTATATTTTATAAAACTACATTTATTAAACTACATCTGTCTAGGTGGTCTAATTTCTTCAAAGCAATTATATAGTTTAATCAATCTGCTACATTTTGTTATGAAATTTAATACAACTTGTTTATATACAATTCAATATTTACAACTTTAATTTTTTTCACCGGGTAATAAAGGAATCAAAAACATCAGCTTAATATTTACAATTAATTCTGTATAAAACACAATATCATTTGCAGAAACATGATACGAACATACTGAAAAACTATTTTCTTTATTGTTTCAATTAGACTAATGATGTGGTTATTTTAATTATTTTTTGTACGTTCATGCAAAAAACAAAACTTTATTGAACTATATTTAGTGGAAAAAGTGGTCTTTTATTGCACTAGTGCAATAAAATGTTTATTGCATTTATCTGTCATTCTACTACAGCGTTTTGTTATCATGACAAACATAAACCTTCAAATCGACGTCATATTTTCCTAGACTTAGTGTCACCTAAATAAAACATTTTTTGGTTTTTGCATGAACGTAGAAAAAATATTGTATGCAACTCGTACAAAAACTGTTTATTGCACTCGACGTGTTGTCCTACTCGGCCTGACGGCCTGGTTGGACAATTTCACGTCGCATGCAATAAATACTTACTTTTTGTACTTGTTGCGTAAATAACTATAAAATCTTAGATGACACACAATTGATATAGATCTTATTTGTAAAACAACTTTAAAATGTTACTCTTCATTGAAAACATTTTTTCCTTTTGTGTAAACATTATACGAGGTGCGATCAAAAATTATCGGAGATAACTCGGATTGTATTAGTTCGATTCTCCTGATACTTTCGTTATTGTGTCGATCAGCATGTCAAAAAAGTATCTATACATCATTAGCCATATCAGATGTTTAGTCTGTGTCACTTGTCATAAAGACTACATGTGTTTTGGTACAAGAACATTACAAATGTTGAATATTGCTTGTGGTGAGTCTGTTATAACCAAGACAAGAGTTTACGAGTGGTACAAGCGTTTCCAAAAAGGCCGTGGAAATGTTGAAGATGGCGAGAGCCCAGCATATCAACAACTGATGAAAATGTAAAAATAGTCAAATAATACATTATGAACGATCGCGGAATCACAATCAGAGAAGTATCTGATGGTATTGGCATATCAATTGGCTCATGCCATGAACGTATTGGAGTGGCAACTAAATTTGTTCCAAAATTGTTGAATTTCGAACAAAAACAGTAGCAAATAAAATAAAAAAACAATGCAGAGCTACTGAAAAGTGTTGTAACAGATGTATAAAGTGTTATAACACTGTATTCCATTCTTATTGTAAAATTAAATGCAAATTTTGTGATTTTTTTAAAATAAATGATCGTATCAAAATACTACATGTGTTTTTTGTGGCAGATGACAACAGACTAAACATCTGATATGGCTAAATAATGTATAGATACTTTTCAGACATGTTGACCAATAGAACAACGCAAAAATATCTGGCAAATCGAACTAATTTAACACGATATAACAAAATTTGCATTACTTTTTGATCACACCTCGTATTTCCTGATTAATTAATCTATATAGTAATAGAATAAAGTAAATCAGACAACATGAATGTATGCAAGAACAATACATTTCTTTCAAAATTTAAATTAATAAGTACTCGTTTAATTTTCAATACCGAATTTTGAGATGAAGCAAATAAGAGCAAATTTTGAAAAGCAAACTCTGCTAGAAAACGTGAAAATAAATATTTGCAGAGTATTTTTAGTACGCTTAACCAGCGTAGAGGCAATAATACCACTATTTTCTATTCTAATCTTCAGCCATCCAAAGCTTGCCCACCCCGTAGGTACATTTCGCAGCTCTTATGCACAAACGACAAACCTTCTGCAGATGAAAACATTTAAGCGGGATTGTATTCTGAAAATAGCAAGATGAAGGGTATAAAGTATCACGTATTTACGATGTCTGCTGACGAGTATCGGTTGCACGCCATCTGTTATTTGATCCCCCGTATCACCTTACAGGATAGCGTTTCATACCAAACTTAGGCCCGTGTCTCATACCTATTAAGCGCATTTATAAATAACGCCCAAACATTAACAGAAAAAGATGTAATTCGGCGACCTGTTTGGCCCTTACTTCTCCTCCGATAAAATACGACCTGAAACTGCACGAAACCAACGATAAAAAAATAACATACCTAGTGTTAATTATTAAATATACGATTGGTCTACAAGTTCTCAATTGTGTTATTTAATTCATGCTCACGGTTTATTTTGGTATAAAGTGTTTTCGAAAATGTGCTGTTTCATGTGCGCATTTTTTTAGAAATACTGACTAATTTGTGCTAAGATATTTGTGTTACAGCGTGCGACCGAGATGATTTCGGGGCTAGAACTAAATTGGTGCTATCTAGCACAAGCAGCGGACCAAATAGGAAAAAAGTACATGTGTATTTTTTATTTATAACTCACCTTAATGTCGTCATTCAGATTCTCCTTCTTGACGGGGACCTTTGTGATGGAAACCTCATTTGTGGCACCCTTTTCCATGTAAACGAGATCGGAGCGTGGACGGTTTTCGAAATTGGATGGACTCGCGAAAAACTACGCACAAGTACTGGAAATATGCGTGTGTCGGTACCACGGCGGCCGCACTAGCTTTAGCTTTTCAACAATGATGATTATTTTGGTACTTGAAGGGGGTATTCGCGCCAGTGTTTTCAAATAATTAACGCGCAAACTCTCCGCTAGTGCGTTTGCGCGCCGCAGTCGTTGGTCACTGCCGTTCTATTTCGGGAGAAGCGCTCCGGCAGGTTCGCAAGGTACAGGGTGGAACACTCTTTAAACTCCCGCACTATTTTTTTCGTCTAAAGTAGGACTTGGCAATCATAAATTTTGGTTCAAATATGTATAGTAAACTTTTATTATTTCTATTTGGGCAACCTTATCTGTTGAGTAGTGCCTTTCTTCTTTTTTCTTACAAAAATAATAGAGTATTCTGTGTATGTTTTACCATAAATTAATCTATTAAGATACGAAGCCCTAGAAGGGCCATGCCTACATTTTTGTTTTAAGTTTAGACTTTAATCTCTGAACTTGCACTGCTAACTAATTTACGGGACAAGTCGTAGCACTCAGAGCTTTCTAGATAGAGGGGAAAATGAAACCTTACGATATTTGTCATCAACTATGAAATTTTACAATACTTTTTATAATTTTACTGTTTTTGATTCTACAAACGATTTAAGGTGCGACTGTACTTTGGGAAATGATTTAGACCACTTAATTTCCTTAGACCTATTTTTATTTATGGGTCTAGATTGCCGTGATGTGCTAACACCAATTTCCTGATTAAATTTGATTGTACCATTGTCATGAACAGTATTATTTAAGTACTGAGTGACTAAATAATGTTGCGCCTTTGAATTACACCTGAAATGCCTATAGCAAACAGCCGCAGTTAGTCGTCAGCAGTGCCACTTATTATGTACCGAACTGGTCAGTTCTTATCAGTATATCACAAGTGAAGCTAATAACTCGCAACCTTAGCTGTTCACAATCTGTCATAATAGTTAACAGAACATGAGTACACAAGACGTAGCACGTGTGTACACATCTAGTAGTCATTGGCTACGCAAAGCTGGGCCTGAATACAGTCACAAGAAGAAAGCACTCCACTATACAGAGAGTATCTACCATTAAAAGCCCCAACCATTGCCATATTTTTAAAAGCGAAATTTTAGAAAATAACTGCTCTGTGGACTAATGCCTTGACTATATATAGCAAACAACCACTGTTAGTCTTAAGTGGTGCCATCAGACATATATCAGTTTCGAGCTTGTTAGCTCTCATCAGCATGCTACAGGTGAGTACGCGAGGCGTAGCGTCTACATTTGGTACTCACTGATTACTCAATGCTGGGCCTCAATAAAGCTAGAAGCAGAAAGCGACCCATTACACTGTAGGATATTGAAGGCCCTATTCGAACATTAAGAGAGTTTAAAGTCTGAATTCCGAGTTTATTGTCCGAATTCACAGTTAAAAGTCTGAATTCAGAGATTAAACTTTGAATTCAGAGTTTAAAGTCCGAATCTAAAAAAAAATGTAGATGTGGCTACGGCTTCGTAAATAGATACTTTCAAGTCACAATTTTTTGTATTCGACTGATCTTCCATTTTTAAGCCTATAAGCATTATTACAAAAATATATTTAAGCATGGAAAATTGTCAAAATTGCATAAAGTTCTATTAGAAGCAAAATTTGAGACGTTCTAAATTTGTTATTTTTCTTTAACTAAGCATTAATAGATATAAAGAAACTGTAGGATCTCCAAATTCTCCAATATCTATGCCCACAGATTTTTTGAATTTGGTCTATTTATATTTATCTTTTCATTATTTTTTAGTTTTATAAAATTGAGTTAACATATAGAGTGTTCAGTAATGAATAGGCCAAACTTTAAGGTTAGCTTGCTTGGATAAAAATAATGTGAATCAACCTACCTTGGTATAATTTTGTTTTTTTAACAAGTTAGAGGCCTAAGAATGTACTTTTTTATTTCAATAATTTATTATAATTTCTTTGTTTGTTAGGTAATTATACTCAAAATTTGAAAAACGAAAATTTTTTGTGAGATAAATACGAATATCTGACTTTTGAGTTAAATGTACAGTATGTTTTGAACGTCTATGCCACTACCCGACTATATTATTTCTTTCAGATTTTTTTGAGAATATGGAGTTTTTGGAAATGGTTAGTTTTTCAAAACAAGGCTCGACTAGCTTTAAAATGTATACTTGTTGTATGTCACTCAAATACATCATTTTAGAAACAATTATGTTTAACGTATTTGTTAAACTTGGAAATCAATAAATAAATTATTATTTTAAAGTTATTCCAGTTAGTAATGTATAGTAAGTTGCTGCCTTGTATATTTTTCAAATATAAATATAAAATAATGGTCTTGTTTTGCTATTGAGTTTTGGTTTAAGTTTTTTTTTATTTTATTATTTAAATGTTGTTTTGGCACAGGCGTTCAGAACGCCCTGTACATTTATCGTAAAAATCAATTAGATATTAGTGTTTATCTCGCAAAAAACTACTTTTCCAAAATATAATTATCGTAAAAAATAAAATAAAGAAAGTACTTTCTCAGGCCTAAGCCAACTAAGTTGATTTAAATTACATTATTTTTGTCCAACAAAGCTAAAGTATGGCTCATTCTTCACTGAACACCCTATATAACGGCTTTTATATTTCGTTTGTTAGATAGACATCAAAAAATGTAAAAATACATTTTTCGTTATTTTAGCAGATGCGCCAGTCTAATATAATTTTCTTGTTGAATATATTCTTGCTCGTTTCGTATAAAATATCTACCAATCAATAATTATTACACGTCAGTAAATTAAAATATTAATTATTTTATCAAAAATAAACTTTTTTTCGCAAAAAATGCAAATGTTGCAAGTAGGTCCTGAAAATAATGAGAATATGTATTAATCATGTTTATTGGCAATATAATATACAGGGTTTCCGAAAATACAGTACAAAACTTGACCACACTGGACGTATTTGGAATTGTTTGTTAGATAAGCAGTTTTGACATATTTATACACCACATTAATATAAAAAAAAAAATCGAAAACTACATGAGACTGCCGAAATCTGACTTCAGATTCGTGATCAACATCCTCGAAAATAAGGGGTAAGAATTTTATAATTAATATTTACGCTATAGTAACTAATTACCAATAATATTTTACAAGAACAAATTTAAAAGTGCTTGCAGGTAAATGGACAGGAAACACGTATTTCCGTGACACCCAGTATATGCACGTCTATAAGACATAACGTAGAAGAAGATGAAGAATTAAGATGTGATCCTGATGTAATCATAACCAAACTTTTTTGGAAATGATAAAATTACATCAATTTAATTAAATTTGCTTTAATTTTTTATAGACCATTGCAAATGTCACTAATTTCGAAACCTGTACTTAGTTTAAAACAGGTAGGTTGTAAAATATTTCTAAATATGTAAATTTTTAGAGGTATATTTTAGTTCATATTAAAACAAGAAGTTAAGAATCTTTATCGAAATATACTGAGATCCATTAGAAAAGTTCCAGATGAAAGTCATCGTGAAGAATTAATGGAATGGGCCAGAAGAGATTTTCGAGCAAATGCGCATTACACAGATGAAATCACGATAAAAATGTATATACGATATGGAGAGAGGTGCTTGAGAGAACTAGAAACCAGTCTTAATTTAGCTAAATAATTTATTATATTAATAAGTTAGTGTACAGATACAATTGGTACGTAACATAAAAAATGTGTTCGAACGTGACTAGTACAAAAATATTTATTTACATATATTTTTATGATCTTATAAGTACGTGTTGTTGCAAAATCCAAAATTTGTTGTAAAAAGCAAAGGTCAAGCTCATTTCTCACATTATTTTGCGATATGTTGCCATAGTCTAAAGATATTCTAATGTCGGGTCACTTCTTTTATGTGGTCAAGTATGCCACTGTTCCTTTTTTGCAGCAAGCCACGATTCACGTTGACATGTGAGTTGAGTTACTCTACATGTAATTCAAACCAGTATTGAATATTTTAACACTATGATAATAAATATATTAAAATAGCATATTTATATCAATTTATAAAAACAGAATTATATAGAATAGACAAAAAGCTGTATTTTTTGAAATGAAGCCAAATGGACGTAATTTGGCTATTTTATTTATTATTAAATAGGTATACAATATTATAATAATGTACAATAGGTATAAGGAAAAATGTTGATCTTTTACAAATATATAAGCAATGAAGTTTTATTAACTTTTGTAAAACTTTTAATTTAGTATTATCTTTTTTACAACTCAGATTTTATTTCCATATTAGTAAATTTAAGGATCTCTATAATAAATTTTGACTCTTATAAAAAGACCAAGTATTTTATGTAGGAAATTTGGATAAACTTAATAACTGGATATATTTTTACATAGTGTATTCTACAGCTTTATAAAAAATATGAAATTATTAAAATATATATAAAAATATGTATTATTTAAAAAATATTAAATAATATACAAAATTTTCCGAAGACATGAAACCATCACATAGCTGCCACTGCCTTAGTAAGCTTTGAGTTCACAAAGTACTGAGACTGATGTGAATTAAATGAAACAAAGACATAATCAGTACATTTCCTACCTCTTAATAAATTTTTATCAGAAGCCATCATCACTGTTCGATAAAATTAACCACTAAATTTATCAAGCACGTTGTATACTATTTATCGAATTGACATAGGATGGAAACTTTAAGCATGAAATAAAGGAACCGACCTATTAAAATATCTTTAGACGATATTACTAAGGACTAAATTTAAACATTAATTATAATACGATATTTGGAAGCTATATATTCAAATTATTGCACAATTTTCAACATATAGCCAAGTTGCCAAAAAAGAAAATATTTACCTACATCAGTTTTTAAATTCACAACAGAACTTTTAAAATCGTCATTAAGCACTGAATTATTAGAATGAAAGTAAAAAACCAAGTGATGATAACTGTTATTATTCTGGCCCCACTTTTTCCACATTTTTTTCTTAACAGAATTAATCCTAAAATATCGGCTATGTGTTGGCCATCCATGTACATAAAAGGTATAACGTTAACTATAGCTAAGCCTAAGGAAATCACAGCAGTATACTTGATAAATTTTGTAATAACATCAGGCAAAACTGTGGATTTGAAGAAGATATTTGGAATATATGAAGATACTTCAACGGTCCGATATATATCACTAGCAAGACCCAAATATATTACATTTTTATCCTTACAAATAATTTTGAATAGATTTGTGCCATTCGCTAAAATTGGCCGGAAACAATAAAACCCATTCGGGCAAATATTTGGGTCTGCAGTACAGAAATACATAGATTTCTCAACAACAATTCTACCGGGTAGGCAAGCATGACTAGGCAGCTCTAATACGCCATCGGCTGTATCTAAATATTCAAAGCAAATGTTCTTAGACTTTTCTCTATCGCAACAGTCTAAATTTCCATTATCTAAATGTTTTAATGGAATGCTTTCATCTAAACTATGCACCACATCTGATTCAATACAAAATGCGGGTTTTGGACCTTCTAGGTTTTGTAAACAATTATACCACTTACTTTCATCATTTATATCACAATCGTTTACTCTGTAAATGGTATCTCCAATATTTAAACCCATTGAACCTAGAAGAGGTGAATGTTTCACTATATTTGTAACCGTAATCCCTTTATTTACATGATAGAAAGACGAAAATATAAGCGGTAAGGCTTGGAATAACAAAAATGCAAGTAAAGTTAAAACGAGATTATGCCATATGCCGGCACATAAAATTTTTAAAACATTTTTCCGACTTAATGAAGAAAACTTTTCTGTTGAAAGATTTACATATGCTACAGGTAAGATGTAAAAGATATTAGCACCAGTATCTATTAAATTCACATTCTCTGAAACTGCTGCTAAGGCGTGTCCAAGTTCATGAACAATACTGCACAAAACTAATGTTAAGCTATAGTAACCTAGTTCTGAAATTGGTAGGTTTATACCTGGTACAATAGGTTCAATAACAACCCCCGTTTCACCACTGACAAAGACATTTTGAATAAATGAATATAATAACAGTAATATTGATATTGGAAATAATACGAAGCTGGCATATAAACCCACTGTGAACCACAGTTGTAGAAAACGAGGTCTACTGTTACCCCACCTTATTATAAGACGATTAAAAGCTTTTGTCTTCCATCTTATAGACAGAAAACTTATTTGAAATCCGGTGCCTTCTAAAAATTTTAGATATGGATAATGAGCACACGTCTGAAATTGAAAAAATCTTTTCAAGTTAAAAATACAAATATAGTGAATAACACTGTACCTTAAAAAAATTATCGAAAAATAATAATACGCCATGTATTACTCCGATTACTATAAATCCTGTGGTAATATCCATTTCACATTACAGTCCTAAATTTAAAAAATGTTTTTTAAATTTATTTGGATATTTAGGTTGGTTAGGTTACATTTTTGACAGACAACCGACAACACATTCAATTATACCAACTGCCAAACTGCAAACTTCTTTCCATAGACTTCTAAATCACTGAAATTAAAGTCTAGGATTTTTACAATGAACAGTGCTACCAACCCATACTAACTATTATACTTCTCTCTAATTTCGTGGGTGTTTGTGAAAAGTTTGTCAGTTTTTTAGAATAATGGAATTGGAAAGTAATAATACTGAATTGGGAGAAAAAAAGTCTTACGCCGGTATTCCGGAAGCTGAATTTGTAGTACGTATTTATCTAATTTAAAAGATGTTTAAGTTCTCACGTGCTGTCTAAAAATAATCGGCAAACCGTAACCTCAAAGGGACCTTATGATTTTTTAATTTCCAGGAAGATGTGGATGCTTACATGAAAAGATCGGAAAATAATGGAAACGTGGACGATGTATTAAAAAAATTAGATAGCCAGCATGCCAAATACAAATTTATGGAATATAACCTATTGTCAAAAAAGAGACGTTTGCAGACCCAAGTCCCAGAACTGAAGAGATCTCTCACTATGATTGAAAAATTAGAGGAGCAGAAAGAGGAATTTGAAACTCAGTTTTTGCTAAGTGAACAGGTTTTTGCAAAGGCTAAAGTGCCCCCGACAGATACTGTTTGTTTATGGTTAGGTGCAAACGTCATGTTGGAATATAGTTTAGAAGACGCCAAAAAACTTTTGACACAGAACATTTCAGCAGCATCTCGAAATTTGAGCTATGTTGAACATGATTTAGATTTCCTGAGGTACGTCCCTAAGTGAAATTATTTTATAAGATCACTGCTACAAATTTTTTATTTTTTACTATTTATTTTTTTAACAAAAAAATTAAATATTTAATTGAAACAATTTAAGTTTACAAGAGGAGTCCCAGAGTTTTGAATTAAATTATTATTTTTTTTTTGCCAAAGCTGTATTCTGCTGACCTTTGATAATTTTGCTTCATTCAGCAACATTTTGCTGATTTGACTTGATGGCACAACTAAATTTATTCATTTCTTTACTTCGCTTTGTTGAAATCTGCAACCATTTTCTGAGCAATTTTCTTCCTGAATTGAACTGATCTTTCGATCTATCCTTTTGCAACCATGGCGCTTGATGTTTATAGTTTTGTCAGATTCTGTTAAAATTGTAGTAGAATATCGTTTAAAACAGTGTCCTGTGAATTTTTCTACTTTGAGCAGGCCTAAATAGTATGTGATCCTTTGTGGCATTTGACGAAACGTGTTTTTTCCAATGACATGAGTTTCCATTTTGGTAAAATATAAGAAATCTGGTACCTATGTTCAGTATTAGTCGAATTCAAAGAAAAATATTTTCTTGTACAGACTCCAGAAATTTGGTAGTTCTTTTGCTGTCAACACACAAATATTCTGTTGATTTTAGTTTTCTAATCTTTTATAGTTATAAGAAGGGATTTCTTCCTTCTTTTATCACCGACTTTAAGTTTTGATATAGTTGCGACATGAATTCAGACGACTTACGTCATGGCTGATGTTATAATAATAATAAAACGTCTTTATTGCAAGTTCTACAAAGAGAAATTTACAATGGGTAGAAGTCTAATGCCTAATGGCCATACATACTTAACCCCTTAACCCCCTGATGTTATGCAATTGTTTTTATTGTCAGCATAATGTTCGATAGTTTGTCGGGTTAAAAACAATCATTTTTTGTAATTTAGTGCAATATATAGCGCAAACATTTAGTGTAATATATTTTTTATTATTCTCAGTTGCAGTTTCTTAATTATTTTGATGAAAATATAATGAATTATTCATTCGTTCATATGACGTAAGTCATCTAAGCTCTTGTCGCAGCTATAGTTCTATACTATTTATACTCAAAATCTTAGACATTTTTGCTTTGTATCCATCACAGTTGTACTTTAAAAATGTAGTGACTAAGGAACTTATGTCAACGTTGTCATTTACATTTATAGTGGTTTTCAATAGAGAGTAGTAGCTCCACAATGATAACAGCTTATATATCACGTTGTGGACATTAAATACCTCAATTACGACCTAGGTACATAAGTAACTATTATGGAAACTGATATACATAAATTGATCAAAGTTTTTTTTTTTCTCATATATTTTCAGGTATTAACAATATTGTGTGAAACTAACTACTCAGTGGACAAAAGCCCCAACCTGCGTTGAATTACACCCACAATATCTACCCATATATTCCTTATTATTAGCTTTTGTAACATTTTTTACTGTTTAAGAAAGGTATTTTAAGCTAATATGTATCAAATCTCCTACAATTCCTATCAATGAAGTCATATGTATGTTCTCTGATACCAAACATCTAGGTATGCTAATGAACATCCACAGACAAAACTCTATTCAATAATTATCTAAAAAAATTAATATATTTATTAGTAACTGTGACTCTATTAGTAGAATTTGACAAAAGTTATTTTGTAGGGATCAGTTTACAACGACGGAAGTGAATATGGCAAGAGTATTCAACTGGGATGTCAAGAGACGTCAGGCTGCCAAAGCCGCAGCAAAATGAGTGAATCTGATTTAGACGTACGAATATCGATTCATCACACCATCCGATTTACATATTTAAACCACTAATATTATAATGCGTGATATTTTTATTGATATCAATATTTTTGATTTTTTCAATGGAGAATGCATTTAAACGATGGCAGAGTGGTACAGCATTTATATATGTATTCATCTTTCTTTTCAAAAAGTGTTTCAGCTTGTATTGTAATTTATTTGCTAAATTTAATATTGTTAATAAAAAATAAAATTTCTCTGCAAAAATGTAGTTTCATGTTGATTACTAACCTTGTAATAACTTCGGGGTGTTCGTTAGGTCATTTTGAACTGATAAACCAAGTTCCATGCCGGACTGAAAATGTCACAGACACGAAGCGTTCTACATGCAGTAGACACCATTGAAAGCTGTCGACCTTTATCGTGATTGGCGATAAACGATATTTTGCAAACACGGAATTCCAGTATATATTCCAGTATATGTCTGGTGGGCGTCTGACGAATGACTCTAGCTGTTGCTATAGGTTTTCCAGGTGTAATTCAATGCTGGTCGGGGCATTAGCCCGCAGAGTAGTTGTTTCCTGGAATTCCGTGTTTGTAGGGTTAAAATAATTATATTATAAATTATGTAAACACATAATTCTAATTTCTAATATACACAAAGTAATGATATGAATAACGGGGCAATATACAGGATGTTAATATTTAAACTGAAGTTATCAGGTGAGTGCCGTGGAGCAAATATATTTTGCACAATATATGATCCGAGCATATGTGTGTTGTCAATGATGCTAATTTTTGTATAGCCAGTGAAAGTAAATACCTGAAATAAATGTGACATATTTTTCACCAAAACAAATTTAAAAGATATATTTGTTACATATATTGTCAAAATGCACCAGTTTAAAAAAAATGAGTACAAAAATTAATACATACCTTAACAAATTATTAATTAAAAAAAAGTTGTTATAGATAGTAATGTTGTTATGATAGTAACTGTCTGGCAAATATTTCAAATTAATTAAATTTAAAATAAAGATTATACCTATATGTTTCTGCTGTTGCATTTAGATTTAAGTGATTATTTATTTTTAAATGTGTTTCTTTCACGTCATATTGCTCTGTGTTTCTATTTTATAAGAACAATATTACTAACTGTAATAACTGTAAATTAATGATTTGTTAGTATTTATTTCAAAACTTAACAAATACGTTGAACGCAGTTATCTCTGAAATGGTGTATTTTGGTGACATTGAACAAATATATACCTTTTGTAAACTAATCGAAAATAACTAAACCATTTTCTATATATATCCTTAAAAAAAATCTAAGAAGAATACTATAGTTGTTATTTAACTCAAAAATCAATAAATACTCTTGATTATCTCATAAAAACACTTCTCTTCCGAAATAAAAGAAAATGATCGTAAAAAATTTAAATAAAAAAGTACTTTTTCAGACCTATAACTTCTTAAAGAACCAAAAGTTGATTTAAATCACATTATTTTTGTTTAAGGAAGCTAGCCTTAAAGTGTGGCTCATTTTTTACTGAACACCCCGTATTTAATGACTACCTAAGGTCGGTTTCTAAATTTGAAATAAATATGACATTTTAGACCATATTTTGTGTTTTAGATCATAGACTGCTCTTTAAAAAAATACATTTTCATATTCCTTTCAAAATTAACACAGTTTAACCACCCTGTATCTTAATCAGTGGCAGAGAAAATGAGGAGCACTGCTATGTATCACAAAATACAGAATTTTGATGCCACCAAGTAGTTGAACAGAAACTAGGTTGACAATTTTTAGTTATTTATATTATACAGGGCGAATCATATTTAATGACATACATGGATTGTGTAAATCTTCAAATGGGTTTTTATATGAAGTTTTCAAACATATGCTAAGTTTTCAACATACAGGGTGTTCTTATAAAAAAACCTATTATAATTTTTGAACTTTTAAGCTTTTAAATTGCAACAAATTTCAATTTTTTTATATCATATTCACAGCACATTTGTAACTACGTCACTGTTTTTATGTCATGTATACATGCCTAGCCTATGTATATTTTAACTCGGTATTTTCATATAAATAATTAAAAAATAAAACGACAAAGGATTTTAAATTTTATTACATGTGTACAAAATAATACTGCCTTCTTACAGTGGCAAACAAAACCTACACAAACTGTGACAATTATTTAATTTATAACATAACCAGAGCCGAAGCACCCAGTCAGTATTTTTACTAAGGCACAAAAACTGTTTTTCGGTAATTTACTGAAAAAACTTATTTATTGTTTTGGGACAAATTATATGCTCGTAAGGCATACGTATGTTTTTAATCAATAAAAAAAATCTTTACACTGCAAATAATCCAACTCTGGTTATCAAACTTAAATTATTTTACAAGTTAGTAAAATATAATGGTCCAATGGCACAAAGAAAAGCTCGATTGTGTAAGTAACCACAAAATTGTAAAAGGAATGTTAACAGAACTTTTATTTTCCAAATTTTAATATTACATTTGTATATACTAGTGTAAAGAGGAATAAGAGGAGTTATAGTTTACGCTAGATTATATGTATTGCACAATGTTTATTTCTATCCGCGTTCTTACACATAAATCATAATAGCTTTTTATAAATATTGCCTACAAAAATATGACTTCTTTTTGCTATATATTACGATTTTAATCGTATCCTGTTCAGCCCTAACGGTATATTAAAATATTTCCAGTTTATCCAACAATTTCATTTCAAAGTGCAACCTTCCGAGTGCTCAGACATTTTTTAAAAGGCAAGATTGTTAATGTACAGGGCAAAGCTATAGTAGCAAAATATAATCGTAACTGCTTATAGCAAACACTGGTGAGTGTACCAACTCAGCGTAAACTTTCATAAATACCAATTATTTCAACAGTAATAAACATACAAGCACACATTCATGGTGTTAAAATATAAATCAAAATAAAATCTAAATTATAAAAAAGGAACTTAAATGGCATTCAACAAAAAAGAACGGTTAAAGACAACCAGGACAGTACTATAGTTATGCATCAGGGTCAGGATTTTCGTCAGGAGCTCCTTCTTCTCCAAGGCCCTCTCCAGTTAGGGCCTCACCAGTTTTGTCTTTACCACTGGCTTCAAGCTGCTCTTCCAGTTCTTTGATACGAGCTTCAGCATCGTTTAATTTACCCTGTAATGTGTCATGAGTCTCATGTCCGGCTTGAATTGACAGTTTATCTATAATATATCTAACCTTCTGTTAAGAAAAGATAACATAAAAACAATATTATCTGAGAACAAATACAAATTTCTCATAGTAATCGGTTATCTTCGTTAGGTAAGTAAATTGAAAAGGATACTGCAAAGCATTTTCAGGTTTATCAACTTCTTCATAAAGGTTAACGAGAACCTTCGTTAAGGCATCCATTATGCCATTTTTTTCTAAGTACTTGCGGAATTCCTCCCGTTTTCCCTCGGACGGCTAGAAAATTTAAAATCTCAAATTTGTCAAAATTATTCTCTAGTAAAATTGCATTTTAATTTACCTTATAGTTGGGATTTGAAGTCATGGTTAATGAATAATTTTATATATCACGAATATTAAATAATTGTCTACGTTGGATACTGTTTTTTTTTTAACTTTTTTTATCTATCTCCAACCGTGTATTCCGAAAAAATGACAGAATAAGCGATTTGATGGAATTTTTTATCACAGTAGGTAAGAGTCACGACAATAATGTTTTCAATTACAAAATAGTAAATGCAGAATGTAGTAAATAAAATTGCACTTTCCACCTAATTAATATTATTCTTATTCTTTCCCATATTACATCAAATTGACCGACTGCAGCAACATATGACCATACGCATTTGAAACTTCACAAAACACAAAACTGCATAGAATATAGAATAGAATAGGTTTATTGCAGAGCATAACCACAGAAAATAATACAGAGACAAAACTTTTGCTGGCAAATACCTAATGGTGGAGGCCATAAATAAGAGAAGAAGAAGAGCCAAAACTTTAGGATTAGGAGCACATTAGTAGTTTCCGTAAAGTGAACTTAACCTATATTTCTTTCTATTTAGTTACATGATTATCTATGGTTACATGCAACAAACAAGGATAGAGTAGTAGTGGTCTGAGTAATCTGAACCATTTGAACACGAGTAAATATTCTTTAACATTTGACTTCTGATAAATCTGTGATTTAATTTATCGTTCTTGATCTGCTATGATTATCTAATTATTTGAGAACAATAACACATAAATACTTAACACGTATTTTGTGACAATAGCCTCAGTTGTTCTGGGCTTTAAACCTCCAATTAAGGGCGTGTACACCGTAATTTAACAAATGTTACCGTGGTTATTTACGGCACAGAATAAAGGAACTACTTTATTCTGTGTTTACGGTAACTGAAATTTGGAGTTGAATAGAGGGAAGGTAAACTCCACAAAACGATTTACGGGACGCTGAACCGGGGTTCTGGTTAAAATATTTGAATTACGGTACATGCCCTAAGTTGAGATCTGAAGTATCAGATAAATAGAACGAAAAGTATATAGTAGAATACATAGAATCAACGATCTAGAAGTTAAAAAGATCATTGATAGAATATGACGATTAGTATAACGATCTCCTTACAGAAGAGATCCTTACAAATGCACGGCCCTAATTTATTGGGATACCCACTGTGTTCTGCAGTGTTCTGTATTGACACTTTAATTACGGCCAAGGATAGAAATCGTTGAAAATCTGTTTAGATATAGGGGCCTGCGGTTGCCAGTCCTCAGAAAATAATATGAAAAAAGTATGGTAAAAGAAAATAAATATCTAAAACATATTAAGATATATATTTTAAATGCAAAATTAAAGACACAAAATAGTAGGATAAATGTTCGAATAAATAAATATAATAATCTTAAAATAAATGTACCCGACTGCCAAATAAAAACAAAACAAGAAAGAGAACTCGTGGCACATGTGAATGTTAGCCCCTTAAAAATTAGTTACTAGTTGCGCCAATGTCTTATCCATAGATTATTCCTATTCTCTGCACCTGACAGGCACCTGACAGTTGACAAAATGTCCAAAACAAAAACATTCCGAACCACACTAACCACAGTGCGGAACCATTACCTGAATTCCTAACCTATGCCTTTAATCTATCAAAATAAATTATTTTTCTAAATTTTCCACTGTATGATTATGTGAAAATATTGCAAACATGGACATTTTAAAGGCAGAAATAGCAAGAAAACGGAAACAATTAGAGGAAAAGGAACTACTGGTATGTGGTGGGTAATTTCATACACAATTTTCTCAACACTTATTTTGTATACAGGGATCCGAAAAAAAGTTTTTTAAAAGGGGTGAGCTAATAGCAAAGGAACAGGAAGAATACAAGAAAAAGTACTATTCATCACATGAACAAAACGATAAAACTACAAACATTACAGTAGGTCAGTATAGTATATTTGAATACATCAATGTGAGCTATTTTAATTAATTAATAACGTTTTTTAGACGAAGACAAAGAATCTGACGTACAACATAGTATTTTACCAAGATACGAAGTTATATCCAGATTACGAGACAGGAGTGAACCTATACTTCTATTCGGAGAAACGGAAATAGATGCTTTTAAAAGGCTAAGGAAATGTGAATTATTGGAACCTGAAATTGATAAGGTAAGTGTAATTATAGGTATATATTTTTTAAATTGATTTAATACTGATTTTTCATTTTGTTCTTGAAGGGATTCCGAAACGATTTCCAAGAAGCCATGGAACAGGTCGATCAGGATTATCTGGACGAATTACTTAAAGCACCAGAAGATGACAAAAATTCAGAAAAATCAGAAAATAAGACACAGGAACCAACAATTACTTATGAAGAGATTAGACAGATGGCAAAGGAAATGGGTCGTGGTAATAGAGAGCACGATATGACAGTCATCGTACATTTTATACAGGTAAGCTTTTGTTAATAATAGGATACAAAATAAATTATATAAAGAACTGTACTTTATTAAATCATATTTTGGCTAATATTAACATAATATAATATAAATAAATATAACTTAGTTTAAAAAATGTCAGTTATAATTTTTTTAAATTCTGGACACATCTGTTAAACAATTGTGAAAAATAACAAAATTCAGATCTATTCACACGTTAGGGCAATGTATGATTAATATCCAAAAGACTCTTTTGAATGTGTATTTTTAACAAAAAAAAAACAGTATCTTAAGGAACATTCCATATTACTATAAAAGTTGACAAGTTCTAAAGCCCTTAAGCTATATACGGTGGCGGAGCTTCTTTGCCGTTGACAACCTTTGCAGATCCTGAAAAAAATATTGCAAAATAAGCCAACCAACCTTTTTATCAAACTTTAACAGTGACGATTGATAAAAAATAAAGTGATTTTTTTCTTATAATGGAGCGTGGGACCCATACCGCCATTTAGGGAATGATGGTGTATGTTCACATAGAGAGCGTTCACGATTAAAATATTTCAAATGAAATTTGTTAAAAAATTAGAACAACACATTGCATAAGTGCAATATATTTTTATATATTTTTTTCAATAATTCTTAACTCATTGAGTATGTAGGACTCTGCCTTCTGTTTTCCCATCTCAAATTGGATAGGGGACCGACAGTGTCTGTTAGAATCAACATTTACAGAACAAAACATGAATAAACATGGCTAATACTCGCAAAACCGTTAGACATTCCTATCTAAATTTTGACTGTTTTGTATCCAATGGTATGAGAAAGCAAATAGGGTTCTAAGCGATATTGAATATAACAAATATCATCCAGATGTTAACCGAGAATCATTTGATGAATTCCGAATCAACATCTGTTCAGTTCTGTTCACCATTTTTGTGATGATTTCGATGATTCCTCTGCACAAATTATTTTTGACTTTGAAAGCCATAGGTATTATTATTTTTTGCTATAAATTAATATGTTATGAAACAAGAATACAGATTTTTTATTCTGTTTTTATATTTTTTTATCTTGTGCCATTTTTAAATTAATGATTTTCATAAATTCTTATATTTTTATTTTTTTCTTAGTTTAATGCAATTTTTATTCATTATAACTAAATAGATCTACTGCAGGTATACCAATACTTATAAATTCATCATAATTAAATTATTAATTAAAAAATTGTATAAAAAAATATTTATTTTTTTATTTTTAAATCGAAGTCTGACTTAAAGTCAGTCTAAGTGTTCAGAAAAGGAATGTCAGCAATTGAGGGATAATCCACTGACTGTTTTTTATATTTCTCACAGAATATATTTTTTTAAACTGCAGCATTACGTAGTAAAAAAAATTTATCAGTTGATGAAACAAATAATTTTTATGTATCCATCTAACTTTTTTATTTGTGGGAATAGAAATCATGCTCTAAATAATGGTATGGGCCACGTTTCATTATCAAGAAATTTCCTCTTTTCTTTATAATTTTCAGTAATCATTACTGAATGTTGAATTATACCATAAGAGTTTCTTATGTAAATACCTGAGAAATATGATGTCTGGGGTTGTATTGCGCAAGCTGGTTGAGCATATGCCATTCCTGGAGTTGGTTGCACACAAACAGTTGCAATTCCTATTATTGGTGTGACTTGCAGTAATCGGCCTATAATAGAAGAACAAAATTCAAGTAACGAAACAAATTAAAAACAATTTCTTATGGTTTTTTTTACAAGGTATATGCAGAATTACATTTACTAAATTAATATACAGAGTGTTCCATACAGTCCCTTAAAGGAGAGGGGAGTAAAAATCGGATTTTCAATTTTTCTCAAAAACCGTTCAAAATAATCAAACTAATTTTGGTAGTAACGTAATACATATGTATAAAATGATATTTTACTGGCATGTTTCCCGTTTTCCTGATTTGTTATAACGGGGTGAAAAAAACAATGTGTTCAAATTTATCTTCCAAATTTTCTTACACTTTTAAATTTCTTAATCGAAGTGTAACTCCAAGGTAGCTTTGTTTATTCAGAAGCTTGTTTCTCTCTTACCACAACCTACTAAGAATAAATTACAGAAATACTAAGAAATTGATACCGTGCATTGCAATTTTTTTTCATTATTTTTTTTTTTTTTCAAAAAATTAAAATACACTAAATTTTTGTAAGCTGTAACTTTTAGGAGACGTTCTAATTAAAAAAATTATAAGATCTCTTAAAATTTGGCAAGAAAACTCCCTCTGAATTTTTGGTATACACATGTATTCAGGCATGTATGAATTTTAAAATTATGAGAAATTTAATACTGAGCTGTTTATCTAGGTTATTTCTTATCAACTATTATTTATACAGCAATAAAATAAATAAATATATTTCTGTAGAACATTGTAATAAATAACATTACACCTGTTATTTGGATAGTCTTTAATTTATTATAATCTTTAATTCAGCTAACTTAACTTTATTGCGGAACAGATAAATAGGATCAACTAATCTTGCAACATATGTGACTAATTTATTGTTTTTTTTTTTTTTTTTTGAGGAACTACATTATTAATTTTTATATTTTATCGTAACTATATACCATAAAAATGTGTTAAATATGTACATAGATTTTTTCCTAACAAAAATTTGCTGAAGTGAAAACTTTTACTAGATTATAGAAAAATAATAAAATTAACTATATTTTTGCAGTATCCAAATTTGCAAACAAAATCCCTTCATTAATGAAACATCTAGGAAAATAATAAAAGACACTTATAGATAAGGGTAATGGAAATATAATAATGAACGCACAAAGTTATCAGTTATGTAAATGCACTTTAAAAAAGTCACTTTAGAGTACTCTTTCTGATGGTGTACGTAAAATGAGATTATTTGACGTATTTTGTCAAAGTACTAACGCAAAATTTATATCTTTCTAGCTACTTTCTATTTTTCTAATTATAAATTGTTTCTAAGTGACTTGATATTTAGTTCAAATTTTCTGTCAGCAGTTAGAACAAGTAGAATTATTTGCATTGTACCATTTGTAGTACCTAAATGAAAAATCCAAAGAAAGAAGACTACTATATCAAACTTACAAAAAAGCTTATTCTGCAAATAAATTAGTTTGTGTTTGAATAATTAAATAATCATTGTAACCTTTTATTGTTTTTCTTTTGTACTTCACACAATGGTTAATTTTTATAAATTGATGTTGTCAAAACTGCAATCTCATTTTTCTCAAAAACTGTCAACTTATCTATAGAACTAGAACACCAAATTTGTTTAAAAATGGCCCCTGTATTAGAAAAACCTCAAACTGTAATCATTTTTAATCACTGCAGTAACATTCATCTCATCCAAGTTATTTTCTTATAATGAGACATTTATAAATTATATGGCCGTATTTTTTAAATTTTAATTTAACGCCCCAAAGAGCATGCGAAGTTGGAATAAATAAGATAGTCATATTTTGGCCGGATCTACATCCCAATAAATTTTTGTATGCTTACTCAGGTACACCCTGCATAAACAAAAGTTTATGGTATTTACGTCATTAAAGTCGGTATCACAATAATACAGAATATAAAAGCTGTAATTTGAAATTTACAGGTTTACAATAATATTTATTAGTCACAGTTAGGTATTCACTAAAAATTTTATATTTGATTTTGTAAAAATTAAAAAAAAGTCAATTTACCTTTCTCCAGAAGTTTCTTTTTGATGTTTTGATAGGAATATACCACAAAGCTGTAATAAATCACTTGCATGACAACAACAACGGTAAAGAGAATGTATGCAATGGTGAAGTAATTATCTGCACTATTGTCTATTACTGGACCCATCATTGCTGTTAAAATGTGTCGTCCCTTCCGTGGAAAACTAATATTATCCGTCTGCTTAATGAGGTTTATGTTGTTTGCGTTATCAGTTTTATCACCAGATAATTATATTGGAAGATCCCGGGATATGATGTGGGGAACATATGTAAATTTATTTTATCTTGTACGGAGTTAGTTGATTTATCAGATTGAAGATAAATGAATTTCAAAAATTCATGTGAGACTTGAAAATTAATATTTTTACCTTCAAATTATGTTTGCTTAGTCTTAATTGTACTTTAGTTTACGATTTCGTGACAGTATTACATTTTATTGTAATTGTATTTTTTTATGTATTTGTATAAAAATTATATTTGTTTTATACAATTTTTTTGTTGCTTATCTAAAAAAAAAATGTATCTCACTCGATTTGTGGTTTTAATGTCATAGTTACAAAAAATTGTCAAATACAAAAATTTTGTCATTTTTATAGATGATTCGACGTGCCTTAGAAAAAAAAAACAATAGAACATCGAATTAAAAAATTATTTACCGAAGTATTTTTTGTAAATGCAAAACCTTATGTATTTTTTTAATTCTGAAAAAGCATACAATTCTGATTACATCAAGAAATCATAGTGTGTTGCATTAAAAAAAAATTAACTTTGGTAAATAATTGTTTTAGTTCGATGTTCTATTGTTTTTTTTTCTTAGGCACGTCGAATCATTATCTATAAAAATGGCAGAATTTTTGTATTTGAAATTTTTTTGTAACTATGACATTAAAGCCACAAATCGAGTGAGAGTGTTACGCTGGACACCCTGTACAAGGAACTTCTACAAATACAATTTTGTAAAAAAAAAACAAAAAGAACATTTCAAGAATGAATTAAAAATCCACTGTAAAACTTAATAATTCAACAAAACATGCAATCGGCGACCGGACAAAAAATGGAAAGAAATTCCCAAGGAAAAAAATTAATAACATTTCACACCTTGTTTATACAACACATTCAACTGCTTTTTCGACTATTGTTGTTAATATAATTAATTTGTGGTTTTATTTAATGAAATAGTTTGACATACCATACGATTTCTTAAATAAATAAATAAATACCTGATACAATAAAATTTTGGGTCTGTCTCAGCCAATTTCTACAAATTAACACAAATATTTCTGCTTCTTGTCCATTTTGAATGTCTTAAGTTATTGGTAGCAACTATGATATGTTTTCGTAAATTATGAGCAGTAGGTATCCACTTTGGTGCAATACACTTAATTTGTTAAATATCCCCACAAAATGAACTCCCAACTGATTTAAAGTCAGGAGATCGTGGCGGCCATGGTAGCAGTCCTCCTCGTCCAACCTCTTGGTATTAATGCTTGCACACACTGTACATGATACAGATATAATTGAGCCTCGTGTATGATGTGCCACACTACTGCAATACGCCGTAGATGTCCTGGACCTCCATCTCTTCAACGATTCGGTTCCAAATTTCCCTCGCGTTTCACTACACTTGCACTCACTGCACACCGCGGTAAAAGTAGCTGCATTTGGCACATATTTACCAGGAAATCATTCTGCTAAATCATTTTCACATTGTCATAAATTAAAACGACATCAATCAACTCCAAGTTTCTATACACGTAAGCCATTTCGGACACTTGAAAAACTAATATAAAGACTGGCATCACAAAAACTTAATACCTATAAAAACTAATTAGAATTCAATATTCGGAATCGCCTGGCTAGAGACTACAGTAGCCCAGCGATGTAAAGGTTGAAAGTACAACAATTTATTACTCGGAAACTTGGAAACTTTTTTTTGACGATATTAACAACATTTTTCTTGACGCATCTATTCCGAATTTTTTTTAGATAAGCTGTGAAACCCTGTATAAATCAAATTGTCAATTAAGAGATTATTTCTTTTATAAGAATATCTATCAGTGTAAAATGTAAAATATTTTCATCATTTATTACATAAGACTGCTGATTCCATTTGCCTTAACTTGAAAATTCTTACATATTTTACCATTTTGTCAAGTAGTAGTAACTGAATATTTATTGTTTTAGTAGGTACATAATATGTTAAAATATTACCAAATTATTTAGTATCACATCTAGTCACACATGCTGAACTACACTCATATAATATACATTCTGGACAAAATTATAACATAACATTTTCAAAAACAACTTATATGCAGAAACAGATGCTTGGAGATGGTCTTGGACTGTTCAATTCGCTGCCAGATGAAGTTAAAGATTCTGTGAACATAAATATGTTTGTAAAATATTTGATGAAATTGTATTTGCACTATTTTGCTTATTTTTACTGTTTTGTTATTTTTTTATAAATTGTAATATGTAATAGCACATGCTAAACAAAATAAATTGAATAATCATAATCGTGAACAATAACAAATTATAGTTAATCGTTTCTTATCAAGGGCTTCAATAATTTCCTATTTCAAATTCTGTATTGATAACGATCTAATGAGTAGGATTGGACTGAGTGCTAAAATGATGTAAAATTGTGCAAGTGTTCTGGAAAAAGCTCAGGTCGGGTGATGTGCAAAAGCGTGTCATATTTGCACACATCGTTATATGAACTTGCACATTTTAAAAGATGACTCACACTGTCAAATGTGAGAAAAAACTGACATATACACATATATACATAACAGTCATATGTTATATATATAGTAAACCTTTGTAGATGTATCTTCCTTAAATAACTACATTTTGTCACACTATGTCTCATGAATCTAAAGAAAAATTTTTCTACATGTTACTATAATAGCCAAATATTTCTACTTGATTAAAAAATGGTATGATTTATTGCTTGATTTGTATAAAATTGATTTAAAATTTTTGGACAAAGGGCTTAGCGTGTGATGCCCCCTCACGGATTTACTTCAAATTTTTTGTAGAAGTCAACAATAATGTAAGCTCAAATTTACCAGAAGGTTATATTATATCAAAAAGATCTTTTTTATGGAAGTTTTCATGAAAAATTAACAATATTTTTTTTCTCTATAACAACTTGTCCGATGCCCAAAAAATATGTTATGGAACTTGACCCTATCAAGTTCCAACACTGTAAAAAAATGTTTGAATCTTTTCAAATTGATTGAAAGGCATTTCATAGTTTAAAACACATGAGTTGAATACAGGGTGTCCCGGTTTTTCGTTCTTAACTTCGGGAAAAAATAGAACATGAAAAAAATAATAGTTCCGATATTTTTCTCTTTTTAAATAATTATTTAATTTTATTTTTTATATACTAAACAAATAAATGGTTTTACTTCAAATTTGGTATGCATCATAACAAAAGGGAAACTAACTCACTCACTCATTAAATGTGAGACAACGAAAAATACTAAAATAAACTGATGACTAAGAAAGGTGGTATAGTATAGAACTTAAATTAGGGATTCAGTTTTTGTATAAATTTAAAAATGTGGCAATAATTTTATCAGAAAGTTGTTATGTATATGAAATGCCAGTCAATTAAATGAATTTAAATTGAATATAAATATTATCTAAAAATTGTGTATTATGTTTTGCATTACCTTCGTATCAGTTGGTGTGCAAAGGTGAGTCGTTTGCACACAGCGTTGTATGAACTTGCTCATTTTAAGAGGTGACTCACACTACTCTTAAATCTGAAGTGGAAAAGTTGAACTAATGACTGACTATATATAACAAGTATTCCAAAGTTCAGAATAGAGTAAATTTTTGTATCAGCTTGGTTTAAAAAATTATATAACTATGCTGTTTAAGTAATTACTTTTGTGATACCAAATCTCGTGAATTTAAATAATTTTTTCCACGATTGTAGCCATGTGTTTCCACTTGACTAAATCGTTTGACATACTATTAGAGGATGATTTGTATAAAATTGATACTGTGGCTTGATTTTTGGACAAATTTTAAAAATACAATAATTTTTTTTTTTTACGTTCATGCAAAGAACACAACTTTATTTAACTATATTTAGTGAAAAAAGTGGTTCTTCATTGCACTAGTGCAATAAAATGTTTATTGCATTCATCTGTCATTCTACTACAGCGTTTTGTCATCATGACAAACATAAACGTTCAAATCGACGTCACATTTTCCTAGACTTAGTGTCATCTAAATATCATTTTTGGGTTTTGCACGAGCGTAGAAAAATATTGTATGCAACTCGTACAAAAGTGCTTATTGCACTCGACGTGTTGTCCTACTTGACCTGACGGCCTCTTTGGACAATTTCACATCGCGTGCAATAAACGCTTACCTTTTGTACTTGTTGCATAAATAACTATTTATTAGTTATGTGTAGTGAATAAAATGAAAATAAAATTATGGGAACAAAAACCATAACATATTTGAACTGGTGGATGTCATCAAAATCTTGTTTTAGGCAGACATATCTTAAAAGATAAAATCTACAAATTTGTGAAGTGTATAGACTACTACCTATAGACACTAACAATAGAATAATCTTGAGACGCGATCTTGTCAGACGCAAGTTGTATAAGTCATTAAATTAATTAATTTATAACTGCAATGCAGATGAAATTGTATAGCCATAAAACTGTAACCGATATGGAAACGTTTAGTAATGCTTATTTGTGAATTATAAAAATCAATATAATAATAATAATATTTATTTCAGAGAAGGTAAAGCTGCAACAAACAACTGTATCCACACCAAAAATGAAATATTGTCAATATCTGAGTAGTACACTAAATGCCTAAAAAAACCTATTTTAACAACAAAAATCATCTAAACTATATAGAACCATATATTCTATTAACATTTTTTTAATAACCCTCTTAAATTTTGAAATCCTTTAATATCTCTTGTACTTTCCGAAAGTTTATTATACAATTTAATACATATGTATTGCGGACTCTTCTCAGTTTTAGTTAATCTATGGATTGGATAATTAATATTTGCACCGCGCGTTTCATATCCGTGACAGACATTATGTATCATAAATTTTCTCTGTTTACTACATATACTATACATTCATAAATAAATACATAATATACAATACTTAATACATAATGTAAATGTTTTCCGTCATTACTACAGGGTGTCCTGAAATTAATGCAACATAGAGCAACAGTAAATTCCTGACCACAATATAATGCAATATAGCCAAATTTACCTTAGTCAAATGTTGATCGTTAAAAAGGTACATTGTGTCAAAATTAAAATTGAATTTTCGATCATAAAGAAGATAGCAGAATCGATTGCTTCAACAGTCAGATGTATACACCAAGCCATTTAAAAGAAGCCATAAGTGGCGCCCTCTACTAGTGACGTCAAAATTAGAAACAAATTTGAATTTTTCGCTCCCAAAAACCCCCGATCTCCGAAATGTATGCAAATATTTGAATTTTTTAAAAAGTTATTTACAAATATCTAAACAGAAATTTTAACTTCGACACCCTGAATCTTTTTAACCATTAACTTTTGACTAAAGTGAGTTTGGCGACATCACATTATTTTGTCAGGAATCTACTCTTCCTCAATGTTGCATTAATTTCGGGATTTTTGGGACACCCAGTACATTGAAATTTTTATTTATGGTTAACAAATATTTTACAAGTACGCATTGGTAGTATTTTTATAATTTATTTTGTACCAAATTTCTAAACAATTTTTTAATTTTAACATAAAACAATGCTCACATATAAAAAAACTTTATCATTAGGTACTAAAGTTTTATTATAAAATATTTACATTACAATATATAAATATGTTTACATTGCATAAATGTTAAGTCATAATTTGCTCTTAGTAAACATTTGCAGATATAGGTGTAAGCAGTCTGGGAATACCTGTACCTGAAAATAATTTGTTATAAATAGATAATACACTTTGAAATAATTAAAATATTGTTATAAAACAAAGAGCTACATACACGTCAGCTATAAACAATACACGTCATATTCAGCAAGATATACGTCAGCTATAAACAGTACGTCATATTCAAAATGTGAATGATCCTCTCGAATGATTAAATCTAGAAGTTCAGTTTTTATCAAATATTTTGAGAGTAAATTTTTATAGACGTAAGTTGGGTGAGTAATTTTACACTGCATTGCAAACATTATTGCACAGATACAGGATAAATATATTGCATGACGTAATACAAGTACAGTTCGACTTGTTTTCATTTTTAATCTAAGTGCTCTCTATCTGTAAAAATTGTGTTTGTAAATTATAACAACATTGTTCTAATGACCATAAAAACTTATTGTTTTTTAATATGGTTTTGATTTTTCATAATTTTATAACAAAAATGGTGCTTACTGCAGTCTACATTATTCGGATGTATTGGTCTTAGTTCCTTCCTTCTCCATCTAACTTGGACTTCTAAAAAGTAATAACCTGAAAATTTAAATTATGGTATTTTATTCGTACTGAAGGAAATCGGCTAAATGTAATTTTCTTTTTGTATATCCCCGGTTTTATTGTGAAGAAGAGGAAAAATATGTTCATTATTTGAAAAAAAAGTAAATCTTAAAGTGCTTTTTTTAAATAAAGTTGCTACAGAAAATTTTAAGTTGGCATTTACAGGATTTTCAGGAAATGAAAAAAGCTGAAAATTAGCAAAAGTAAACTGTACTTATTTGCGATGACATAGAAAGATACTACTAAAAAAAGTTGTTTAGCATTAAAAGTTATCTGTCAAAATTTCAATGAATTTTGATTGATTTTTTTTTTTTTTTTCAGAATCAAAATACACACACTGGTTTGACCATTTTTTGCGTGTCATTAAAACAGTATACTCTTGCTGATACTGATATATTTTTAAATTTCCGCCTACCTCATTTTATTAACAGTTTTTTTTTATATATAAGTACGTCTATTTGTTTACAAAGTGATATTCTAACACTACTTTTCTTAATAGAATTTTTCCATGCCATCACAAATATCCATGTACAATTTACTTTTGTTCATTTTTTAAGACTATATTCCTTTTCTGTATACTGAGTATATAAACTTAAAAGACCTTATTGTGAAAACAGGCAAAATTTTCAATACAGATTGACTTTTTTCGAAAAATATAGAATAAATATTTTTTTCCCTCTTACCTTAACGATAAACATGCTGTATTATAACATTAACCTAACTAAGAAATTCTAATTGAAAAATGTACAGAAGAATGCATTTTTGAATGTACGTAAAACTGTATTGTTTTCGAATGAGAATTGTGATATTAATCAAACAAATTTTAGTTATTTACCTTCGTCTATCAATTTCAAAATCTTTCTCCTTCCCAAAATCGCAGCCACAAATTGTATAAACACTGAGAAAATTACTATAGCAAATATGACGAGGAGAATTAATGCCACTGTCTCTACCATTTTGTTATTATGTGCTATGTTTTAATAAATTGTGAAGTACATAACAAATATGTTGTATTATACTTTAGTATAAAGTTTGTTATCAATAGATGTTATCAGCCTTATCTTTGGTATTAATAAATACAGAGTGGATAAGTATTGTACAAAATGTTAAAAAATGTCAAAACGTTCAAGAATAAAGCTACCTTGCTTTAAATAAATTCTTATCACATATTGCATACAGTTTAGTGTTTAATATTGAGTGCTAAATCGAAGTAATTTTTTTTTAAACACTTAGTTCTTTAAAATATTGATTTATTTAATGGCTTAATGGTTATTTATTATGAAACTGTAAATTCTAACTAAAAAAGTTTAAAAAGTACCATTTTTAATACAGAAAATTTCAAAATGGATTGGTGAAAAATAATAACTCTTTGATATGTGTTTTTTTTTTAATGAAACTAAAATTTCTTTCCACTATAACTGAAATACTCTAAAAAATGCTCTTCAAAACGTAATTGTTTTAAGAAATTATATAAATTACTAAAATCTGTAAGCTTAAGTCAGTGTATGTATTAATAATTATTGTAAATGTATTTATTTCTTTCAGTTTATTCTAAAGAAGTGGAACGAACAGCTCCAAGGTAGATCAGGTGCTGAAAAAACCGGCACCAAGGGTAAGCTTTTGGGGGCGACATATACACAATCGCAGGTGTATCTCAAACCGCTTTTAAGAAAATTAAAAAATTTTACCTTACCCGAAGACATCTCAGATAGCTTGACGGAAATTGTTGTTCATTTGTTAAACAGGAATTATTTAAAGGTAAAAAAAAAGTTTTATTCCTCTAGGTTAATATTTTATGATAGTATGTAACTAGACACCGGATATTTTAAGGACATGATTTAATTGCAGAAACAGATGAGTGTAGATTGATTTTCCAGGATCATATTTCTCCTTTTCTTAACAATTTCAGTTTTGTGTGTGAAAGTTTCAAAGCTTCATTGTATAGCCACATATAGCACTAACATAAACATTTTATATTAAGACAGTCAGAGAAATAAACACTTCCAACATTGCCAGACTGTGGAAAAATGTGTTTATTTTATATTATTTTGTTGCTCTAGCTCTTCTATTCACATACATATAAGTTAAATAAAATAGGATAGATATAGCTATGAAATACGAGTAAGAGTGTACACACCCACCGTTTATTGGTATTCCAAAAACTTGGTCCACTCTCCACTTCCATCTAAAGTTTGCCTTCTACTGACGCTCTTCTTCCAGCCTACCGATTCAATATCGAAGGTCGGGTTGCTGGCAATTCGTTGCGTGTGTGTTTCACTATGGGTGTGTAAGATTTGATTTTGAAGAGGAAAGATTTGAGATCCTCCTACTTCAAATGGACAGTATTATTACTTACTTTTTCCTGTTACACAAAAGCAATAGACTTGAAGATTTATTTATTTATTTGCACAGAAAATATCCAAGGGTATAACCCATTTAAAGGATAAGTAGTTAAACAAGACAATTAAAAAACAAATTAATTAATTTGATGAAGATTTGAACTTGTCAAATTCATGGAACATTTTCTCGAAAAGTCAATATTAATGGAGCTACATAACCTCAAAGTTATTTTTTTTAGTTTGTTTTTTTTATAACTTGACAATTTTTTAAAATTTGACACACTTGTTACTTTTAGAGAGATGCAGATTCAGGTAAAATATTTATAAAATTGCAGTGCCCATAAGGATAGAAAGGGCACGTGTTGGATGAAGAAATGATCATATTTTTTTGTCTTTAATTTTATTGAAATGAATCCTTACAGACTGATGAAAAAACCATCAGTTTGTGAGGAAATCGACATTTAAATTGTTTGGACATATTTGTGAATGTCATTTCTTTTATGATGTAAGCAATTGTATTTTGAAAACAATTGAATGATAGCTGTCATAGTATTGCTTTGACAGTAATTTCAAACCTTATGCTTTGTTCGTATAAGGTACAAGCAGAAACCTCTTATGAGAAAATAGACATTTAACTAATTTTTGTACCTCTTTAGAACAATTTCTGGATTGATTGCAATGTCGTTGGTTTAGCTTCCTTGACGTTTGACATATCATATGTCTCTGCAGAAATCAAGGAAGCTAAATCGACGATGTGGCGACCAATCTGGAAATTCCCACTCTTTTCAAAATGTGTAAAGTTTGAAGTCGTTTCTACAAGATCCTTAAACTATCCAGAGCCTAATAGTAACCAAAGTTATGATTCATAATTGATTCGAACTGTGTAATATTATTCAAGGCGAGCGATGCGTACCTTCAAATGGCAATCGGGAACGCGCCTTGGCCCATCGGTGTGACCATGGTGGGTATCCACGCCCGTACGGGTCGTGAAAAGATTTTCTCCAAAAATGTGGCCCACGTCATGAACGACGAGACACAGAGGAAATATATACAAGCCCTAAAGAGGCTGATGACAAAGTGCCAGGAGTATTACCCCACAGATCCTTCTCGGTGCGTGGAGTATCAAGCGTTTGGGAAATCCGAAGAAACCTCTACCTCAAATTAATGATTTAAGTATAGGGATAAGTGCGAAATTTGTACATATAAGGAAATATAGGTTTAAAAACTGTTATTAAAGTATGTATAAGTAAATAATAGTTTTTAATTGTCAATTTTTACCTTCACTTTATTGAATAAATTAAGAAACGTAATTGTTTAACTAGTTTGTTTATTCACTAAATTATAAAACATAACAAAAATTTGTAGTAACCAATCATAAAAAATGAAGAGAAGATACATGGTGTCTCCTATTTACAGGTGCAGGTGTACTGGTAAGTAAAAAATGATTGGAAATATTATTAGTATATTATTGCTAAGAATGTGCATTAGGAAATTATAACTCTCAAAATTGCATATCTTAAGCCTGCTAATTTTTTAAAGCCAGTTCTCGGAAAATAGTATGAACAATTTTTTAATCCAAAACTAAATCAGCATTTCTCAAAATTCTCTCTTATCAGTCCCTATAAACGTCAATTTTATCTATGTACAAATTTAATTTAAAAAATGTTCCTATAACAGTTCCATTTATTTCAATCACTTATTTAATTTTTTTTGTGAGACATTTTTACACTTACATAATTTTAATTTTTGAAAACTGCAATAAGTTAAGAACGGTAGAATAATGTGTTTGTATTAAATCTACAGGGTGTCCTAGAATGGATTGTTTCATTCTTAAACTTTTTTATCGATTTCTTTTTTACTTTGGGATCTTTCCAACTGTAGTCAAATTTGTGATAAAAATATACAGGGTGTTCAAAAAATAAAAATGGTTAGATTGGCCAGAGCAAAGTATCCTCGTTTTATATTTCCATGAAAAACTTTATTCAACACAGTTGCTAAAAAGCGAAAAGACTGAACAGAATTTAATTTAAAAACCAAATGAATAATTAAATACAGATTTTAAATAGAAAACAAATATTATTTAAGTAAAAAATACAATACATTCTATAACCCCCTTAATCTGTTGATTCTTAAAGAAAAAGGAGCAGTATAAGTATAAATTTGTTACTTTGACAACGGAAGAGTTTTATAGTGATATTTTACCTAATTTGTTTTATCCATTATTTTTTTTATTATATGTGTATATGTCTTGTTTGTATTTATTTATCATTTTGAAACAGCTTTATTAAATAAAATTTTAGAAAAAAATAAAAATAATTAGCAGTAATTGCTCTAAGCAATTTTAATAATTAAAATTTTGTTTAAAATCCTGTATAATTTTCATACATTTGATTACTGCATCTCAAGATGCACGTCCAGCAAAACTTTATCAATCAACAAGAAAATAAAAATTACAAGAACGCAGTACCCCATCTTGACCCCCCAACTCTATATTTTTTAGATTTCCATTAAAAGAATTTTTAATTTTTAAGTCCTTAATTAAAACAAAAACTGTAACAGGTTTAAAATTCTCAATTTTGAAAAAGTTAGACATAGTTTCCCAATATATTTCTGCTCTTAACTGTATAATTAACAAATATGCAAAGTTCATTTGTTTGTTTACTCATTATGTTAACGACCTGTATTCATATAAATCGGACATACATATTTTGCATAATTTTGTATCAGTCATACAGGGTGTTAAAGGTTTCACTGCCATAATTTTAACAGGCGATAGTATATATCATAATAAAAAAATCCTATATAACATTATGAGTCCTAATCCCAACCGTTTTTAAGAAACAAACTCCAACTTATCCGGTTTGATCGAATTGAATTGAATTTTCTGCATAGGATATCTTTATGCAATATTTACTACCTCTGTTATTTACTTTTAGTGAGAATAATTTATTTTTTAATCAATAAAATTCTATGAAGTTGATTCGCGCAATATGATAACAGAAAGGCAGAATCGCACTTGTACTTGATTAAGAACTAAAAGTAAATAACAGAGGTAGTAAACATTGTATTTTAAAATATTCTATGCAGAAAATTACGATTCTTAAATTAAATGAACTTGCACATCAAACCTAATATTTTGATAAATATATTCTCGAAAGCGGTTGGGATTATGACCCATGTTATGTTTTTTGTTTATTTTAACGTATACTATCGCCTGATAAAGTTATGTTGGTCAATCCTCTAGCACCTTGTATATTGAATTTACATTTGGTACAAATATAAATAAATTTGTAAGTAGTTGTCAGCAAACAAATTACTGAAATATATTTATCCGTTAATTGTGACATTTTTTTTACATCTAAAAGTAGGTAAGTAACTAACACATGTAATTTTACTTATTTTCTACGAATAACCTACTAGGTACTAATTTATTAATACTTTATGATACCACCAACACTCTCTTAATTGTTTTTACTTTGTTTCCCAAGTTCAAAAGCTCTCAAAGCAGCTGCTTGTACAGCATCCATTATAGCACCCCTAAAATACATATTTTTACTAACCCAGAAATTATGATTTTTGTTCAAACTTATTCTATACAAAACCCATGAAATCGTTAATCTTAAACTAGTTTCTGTATTTACCTCGCTGCGCCACGTTCCATAGCGTGTATACCAGCGATAGTCTGACCTCCAGCTGAACAGACTTCGTCTTTCAAAGTTCCCATGTGTTTATGTGTTTCCAAGACCATTTTAGCAGCACCCATAACGGTTTGAGCCGCAAATGTTGTCGCCATGTCTCTATGCAAGCCCATGCGAACACCTCCGTCAGACAAAGCCTCGATAAAGACATACACCTTAAATAATATTTACGTTAAAGCCTTATTATTGACTAGAATAATCATTATTTTAATTTCAAAGCTCGTTGGAGTGTTTAAACTCACAAAAGCCGGTCCGCTAGCAGATATTGCTCCCACAGCGTTTATCATGTGTTCAGGAACGGGTTGGCACATTCCGGTGACGTCTAAGAGTTTTCCGATTAGATCATTGTCAGATTCAGTGGCTGTAGTACCTGTGGTGTACACGGTGCAACCTTCGCCTATTAACACTGGCGTATTCGGCATTACTCGTATTACTCTCGTTCCTTTAAAAGTAGCCAGCATCTAAAAATAATAGATGTGCTAAACTCCAAAAATAAATATACAGAGTGTTCAGTAAAGAATGGGCTGTACTTTAAAGCTAGCTTTTTAGACAAAAAATATAATGTGATTTAAATCAACTTATCTTAGTACAATTTAGGTTCGTTAAGTTATAGGTCCTAGAAAATTTAAATTTTTTTTTAATATAATTTTCTTATTTGTTCGGTAATTGTACCCAAATTTTGAAAAAAACAAGGTAACTTTTATTTTGTCATAAATATCTAATTGATTTTTGTGTTACATATATAGGACATTCTGATTTCCTTGTTTTAACAAATACGTTAAACACAGTCAATCTCCAAGAATAGTGGCACAGGCACACAAAACGTCCTGTACATTTAACTCAAAAATAAGTTTTATATAGTGTTTAGTTCACAAAAAAACCTTATTTTACAGAATTTGAGAACAATTATAACAAATAAGAAAATTGTTGTTAAAAAAAAATTAAATAAAAAAGTACTTTCTTGGACCTATATAACTTAAGGAAGTAAAGTTGTACTAAGGTAAGTTTATTTAAATCACATTATTTTTGTCGAAGGAAGCCTTCAAGTATTGAACATTTTTTACTGAACACCCTGTATATCTTCCTACCTGAAAGGTAAATTTAAATATTTGACAGTGGTCAATAATTTTTTTATAAAATCAGACATCCATTCAGCAATCAATACGTTTCGGGTATACTTAAACCCATCCTCAGATATCAGAAATTAGATATTGGAAAAAAATAGTATAAGAAATCTATAATAATGTTTGTTACTAATTCAAATATTGCTATCTTTTAATAATTTCAAATTTTAAAATTTCCAAAACTTTTCTTTGGAGAAAATACAAAATAAGTATGCAATGTAAGATTCTTTTCTACAAATAATCATTTTATGGCAAAGAAATGTGCATAAACTGTTGAATTATTAATTATAATTTTTATCAACTATGCATGTTGATTTAACAATAGAGAAGCCAAGCAAAGAAACATTTTTTTCATTTCAAATAGAAAAACCAATATAGCATTATGAAGACATTAATTTTGTCAATTATGTGATCAACTATAAATATCGGCTTTATTAGTAGTAGACTTTATAATTTTTTTAATTTCTAGTAAACATAGGTACTTCATTTTATTTTTATTTTACAATGTACCCCCTGCCAGTCAATGTACCAATTAGCAGGTGGGAAAAATTAAAAATAATTCAACATACATATACATTATACACATAAAAGCTCTAGAAGTAAAAAACACAAACAGATCAAAAGTAAAAAATAAAAATCAGTTCAGCGAGTTGTAGTGGCTTGAAGAAATTTCTTAATACCTCTATGTGAAATATTATCATAAACGATATCTACAAATCTTTTTGTAGTTTCAAATTATTCAAATCAAATTTCTGATTACTTTCAACAAGCATGTTTTGAAAGAGAGAACTTATATTTTTGGTATACATATTGTATTTATTTTGATTAAAATGATGAATAATTATTCTTTTATGCAAATATTGTTTAGTTATGCTAATATACATTTTATATAATTTAATTGATTTTATATACAGAATTTGTTTGATATGAACTTGTTTGTTACAGTAATTAAGTTTATCGGCAATTTCATTTTACTAGAATTCTTGTTATTTTTGTTATTATTATTGCAGATTTTAGGAATTCCTTTTTTAATAATGGGATTATAAAATATTTCAAGATAATTGTTGAAACAAATAAGGGAGAAATTAAAAAATTAATAACACCATCATTTACAGTGACATCTTCCTACTTACAATACTAAGTAGACATGCACAAGTTAATCGTTGTTTTTCACCTCTTCCAGATCCTTGATCGTTATCCCAGCTAAAATAGATATGAACAATTTATTTTTTATTTCGGACGCCAAAGGGCTGGATTCTATTTGTCTAACTGCTTCTTGTAGAATATGTGGCTTAACGGCCAAAAACACGATATCGGCTTCCTTTGCCACAACTGCGTTGTCTGTAGAAACATTAGCGCCAAGTTCTTTCCAGACATCCAGGTTTTTTATATAAGGACTCGAAACGTACACTTGAGAGTACTGAATTAAGCCTAATGAATAGAATGATAATTGTATGTTTTTGTGGTAAGTTTAGGTATATTAATTGAAGAAACTTTTAATTACCTTTTCTTTTTATGCCTCTGCAAATTGCTTGTGCCATACTGCCATCTCCTATGAAGCCTATCTTTTGAGTTATTTTATCCGGTGTAGTGCAACAAGATCGTCTTTTTATTTTACCAAAATACTTCAATCCACTAAAATATATCAGTTATGTAGAGTATTCATCCACAAATTCTCTTTAAAAAACCCTTTAAAGGGTTTATTGTGATAAATACGAATTATGACTTATTCTTTGAAATATACAGGTCTTAAATTTAGTCAAGTCGTTAATCACAGATTCTTTTTAGATGAAGATTAAAATAACATTTAATTTAGTCCCTGTGAAATTTCAACTGGGCAACTCAAAAATAATTAAACTTATTTTTAAATTGTAAATTTAAAACAGTGTATTTTGTGAAAACCAGCATGAAAAAGTTCCAAATTATGTCCAAAGGATTTATGAACTTTTAATTGTTAGAATTTTTTAAATAAAAAACCAGTAATGCATTATTTAAAAATGTATATTTAAACATTAAAAAATATATAAAAAGTAAATACCTATGTCAACTAACAGCTACCTACACTTAGCCAATACTTAATAATTATTTTTGGTATAAAATCGTGTAAATGTAAATTATATATAAACAATAATACAATCACAAAAAAGGTACACAATATATGCTTCAAATATAAATAATGTATAATTTTTTTAGTAGAATTGTATATATTGAGGATCTTAACATAGTTTACATTAGAAAGATAGTCATTCTATTTCAATGATTTTCTTAATTGAATTGTTCACTATGGCTTGTTTTGAGCAAAGGAACTTGAGATTCTGTACTTCTCGACACTTCGCTTTGGAATGTGGTTCACATAAATGATTCATTGTACAACATTTTAGGAAATGTTTGCAATCTTTCCCCAATATGCAGTATTACTTTATAATAGTGAAGCAAGAAAACTAAATTTATCTAGTAACGCTAACAGTATTTATAATTATTTTAAAGACGATTCGTAAAACTTTATCTTTAGCTGCACAATGAATGCTGTATACTGAAAATCAACCAAAATTTATTATATTTAATGTATAAAATATTTGTAGTTGCCTATATATTTGAAAAACTGATGAGGAATGATTTATATTTGAATACAGGCTGCTGCCATCGAAATTTTCATAATCACAAAGATATTGATTGCCTTGAATTATACACTATTTCGTAAACGTCAAATTATGACGGAAAAAATACTTATTAACAAATTTCAGGTATCCTTAATGTCTACAATTTAAGAAAAAAGCTATGAATTTGTTGCTTATCCCTAATTAAAACGCTAATAATCCAACAAACATGAACACCAAGGTATAACTTAATAATGAAATAAATAGCAGCCCCTCTTGTTAGGAATTACGTTACTTCTATAACTGTTACACTTATATTAGACAAATATTTTAAAAATGAAAGCATCACAAATGGGAAACCACAGAAACAACAATAAAAAGAATTAATATGACAATTAGTCTTGCAATCTCTGTGTCCATACTTTAGTATTTGATTTCCTAGAATAAATAACTTCCCCACAATAAATTTCACCCCTAATATAGGAGCCAAATGACACAAACATACAAACATTATAAAAGTTGCAAAAAAATAGCGCCCTAGAATAACATGTCTTGAACTCATATAAAAAAATATTGTTTCCAACAATATCGCATGTAGGTACTTGGTTCTAAATGCACATTAGTTATCATGATGAAAAACATCCAATATCACAATTACTTCCAACTCTAGCTGCAATGAAAATTAATAATTTTTGTACTTCCACATTCTAGATGTTATTCTAAGGCACAAATGAAACTTTAGTTTCAAAATTTGCTTAGACGTCTAGTGCATCGGTAAAGAAAGCATATTAGCACGTATATCTGTGAGCGTTTGATGAATTATTAAAAAACTAGGTCGATCCACTGGTTTCTGGCCCCAGCATTGTTTCATTAATTCATACACGGGTGCCGGGCAACTGTCCGGACTAGACAAAACGTTACCATCTTTCAAATACTTGATAACTTCCTCATGTGTCATTCCGTAATATGGTTGCAGGGCAAAGGAAAATATTTCCCATAAAGACACTCCGAAGGCCCATACGTCAGATTCCGGGGTGTATTTATTATAAAGAATGCTCTCGAGAGGCATCCAGCGTACCGGAATCGCATCTCTGTCACTACCCTTGTAATAATCTTGAAGATATATTTTCTGCGATAATCCAAAGTCTGCTATTTTCACTACCATATCGTCACTTATCAAGCAGTTCCTAGTGGCCAAGTCGCGGTGTACGAATTTACGATCGGAAAGGTATACCATCCCGGATGCAATTTGAAGAGCAATGTTAATTTTATCGAGGTGAGTCAACTGGTTATCTTTGTATATTTCCTTATTGGTAAATTCTCCGTCAATCACACTGCGCACAACATAATTGCTTGGCGAGCACTGCCTCAAAAACTCATTTAAATCACCTTTCCCCATGTACTCAAAAAGAAGGCACATCGGTCTTCCCACTGCACACACTCCTAGTAGTTTTACGATGTTAGGGTGATCAAATTCAGCTAAGAGGCATGCCTCTTTTTCAAAATCATCCTGCATATCGTCTGAAGCATCATCTTTAAGCATTTTTACAGCAACTACCGTGAATTCTTCACCCGAAATTAAACCAGGAGCTTTAGCTTGGAAGACGCTTCCAAAAGCACCTTGTCCCAGGTCCCTAATGTATATGATATCATTTCTTGGAAACTCTAACTTTTCTAACTTTGGGTTCAAAGTGGCACCGTGGCGATGATATGCTACATTACTAGGTAGTTTATCTAAATCAATGTTGATTTCGGCTATCTCTGCGGCATTATATCCTAGCAAATGGCGTTTGTGAAGACGGTGACATAATAAAATAAGTAAAAGACACACAACAATGACCAATAATCCCACCCCTGACATAATTATCAGAAAAGCTGGGGACAAAAACTGATCCATGGCAATATTCTTGTTTTCAAGTTCGTCACTTGTTGAGTTTAAACAGCGTGGAATGTCACAGTGCTCCCATCTTATTGCCGGGTTTGTTGTAAAACACCAGGGTCGTTTTTCCTCACCTCCAGCATTACGACAGAAGTTTTCGGAATTTTTTAACTCTGGGAATATATCTGGAGGCGAATCATGTGTATGTGGAAACTGCGTCTCCCATTTTTGGCAAGGAATTCCATTTTTTGTTATATTGACTTTGCCTTGATAAAATCTACCACGTCCTTTAACACAGTCATACGTAATTTCATCCTCTCTCATTTCAGTTAAACCAGCATATGAACATCCTACAGTTTTATTTGAAAAAAATGGTAGAATATTACAATCGGGTAAGCGAAAATGTTTTCTAGATTTAATGAAGACTCCTTGTGCCTTCTTATCTTCAAGTAACGCCCATTCTTTGTAACAAAATAATTCTTTAACTGCCACGCAATCTTCATGGCACAATGGAAGCGGTTTGTCGATATTACATTCAGGAAAGGCATAAACACACAATAGTTTTTCGGCAGCTGATCTGCAGGGTTCTTCTAATGTAACTATTAATTCTTCCCATAAACCGGTAGTTATGACTTCATTTTCGTAACCACCACTGTTGTTATACCACACACTTTTTGTATTCTGAACATATTTTTTACAAATATTACCATGATAAACTCCACAATAACCCTGCAACTCCGCTTGAAAACCATGGATGAGAAGCGGAAATATAAAAATTGAATACATATTTTGATTTAATCACGTAACACTTCACTATGACATTTTGTTGAAACTTTGGTTTGTTTTCCCGTTTTTTTTGACTATTTATTGTAAATTGTTAACACCTGTCAAATAGATGACAGCTCAACTAACACGCCGTGAAATTAGGAAGCTATTAAAAGAATAAGAATGTAATAATGAAAGTGTCAGTACAGAAGAAGATGAAGAAATCGATAAGTGGGAGCTTTCCATTTAACTGATTACAGCTACAAACGACATAAATAACACAATTTTTAAGAAAAAAATATGTGAATAATTTGAATAAAACATTTATAGTATCTGTACAAACCTGTACTGTACTCGCATTAAAATATAAGTCTTTTGTTTCTCCCAGATAAATAAAAAGTATAAAAATGTTATTTTTTTCATTTTTCCAGTTTTTCTGGATAAATAAAATTGAATTTATTTATTTTATTTACAATTTTAAATATTTACTTATGATTAGTAGTGGCACTATTACTATATAGATATACCTTCTTTGTCTATGGATATGCCAATAGTTAAGTGATAAGTGATGGCTAAAAATATATGGGCGCCGCCACTGGATTTTCAATTTTTTGTAGACAATATTTTTAAGTAAATATACAGTATTTATAATTTTGTTTATATTATAGTTATGTAATTATAAAGACCTTGCAAATAATTAAACTTATATGTTTGTATAAACTTTATACTTACCTTTGACAATTTTTTTTTTAATAAATTTAAAATTGATAGTGAAGGATGTGAAGATACAATGGTACCTACTCGTATTTATACATACATATAAATAATAATAATAATACATTTATAATTATAAATAAACATTTGTGGACTGGGATATAATGTAAAAAAAGTCAAAGTCAAAAGGTTATCAAAATTGAATCATACTGACCTAATCCTGTAAAGACTGTGAGTAACATTAATTGGCATCATTTCTACTCTTTATTCTTAAATAACACGGATTTATGGATTAATTTTTGTAATACTGTGTTCTAAAAATGACACCAACATTAACATTTGTTTGGTTAGGTATATTAACCTACATTATTTTTTTTTTCATATATTGTATTTATATCAGTCTTTCATTAGCCTGTTACTTTGTAATTGATGTTTGGGTTATACATTTCTGTTACATACATAGGTACCTACCTCTTTACTGTTTATAAAATTGTAGGGAATTATTATTAATCAGAAAAGAAATAATTTGTTTCGTTCTCGTAGTTTAATTATAAATAAAAAGTAAATTTTCTTAAACATTATTTATTGATTTGCAGTGAGTATTCATATAAATGAAAATAAATTATTAACAAAACGTCTAGATCGGAGAACTCTTAACGTTTATGTCTTCTAAACTGACTCAACTTACAGTGCGAGATTAATCAATGTTTTTTTATAACATTAACAATGTTTTTTTTCACCTAATTCTATAGACTTTAAAGTTGCTGCTTCGATTGCATCCATAATTGCAGCTCTAAAATAAAATATATGTATTAGCAGAATAATTTTACACATGTAAGGATATTTTCAAAGAGTATGAACATTTTAAAACCTTACCGTACACCTCCTCTTTCAAGAGCATGTAAACCTGTAATAGTAGTTCCTCCTGCGGAGCAAACCTCATCCCTTAACTCTGCAGTGTGTTTGCCGGTTTCTTTAACCATTTTAGCAGCTCCTAGTACTGTTTGCGTTGCAAATTCTCTAGCAACAGCTCTTGGTATACCCATTTTTACTCCACCGTCAGCTAGAGCTTCTATCATTAAGTAAACCTTACAGAACACATTTCAGTTTACGTCTGATATAATGTGAGTATACTTACGAACGCAGGTCCGCTTCCTGACAGTGCACCAATGGCATTTATGAGCGACTCTGGTACTTGCCTACAGACGCCCGATACAGATAAAATAGACTTAACGATTTCTACATCATTCTCCGTTGCTCTCTGACCTGGACTGAATACGGTACATCCTTCTCCTACCATCATAGGCATGTTTGGCATAGCTCTGATTAAACGACAACCTTCGAGTCCACACATTACCTACAAGTCCTAAGTTTAGACTAGATTTCAAAAATTGTAATTCTTTACGTTTTCTAGTTGTTGCATAGGAACCCCTGCCAATATTGATACAAATAACTTGGACTTTACTGGTTTTTGTGGTAAGGTATCATACATATTTGCAATAGCAGACGGTAAAATATGTGGTTTGACAGCTAAAATTATTATATCGGCTTCTTCAACCACACTTCCGTTTTCTGTAAACACAGTAGCTCCTTTTTCTTTCCACTCAAGTAAATTTTCTATGTGTGGTCCCGAGACGTATATTTGACTGTAGTGCATTAAGCCTTTCAAAAAAATTATTCATATTAAATGCAATATGTATGAAGAGTTATATATTACCTTTTCTTACAATACCCTCACTAATTGCTTTGGCCATGTTGCCACCGCCAATAAAGCCTAATTTTCCAGAAAGTTGTTTCATATTTGATTCCTGCATATTTTTTAAATCTCTCAAACTAATACTATCAGTTTCCAAATAAGTAATACTTTTTATTGTCCCTGGTTATTTATCTGCTAATAACGTTGTGTACAAAAACAGTAACTTATGACATGAATTGTTAATTATGGAATTATCCGAAAATGAAGGTTAAATTATCGGAAGTTGTGAATTATTAACGTTCATAAGGTTAGATTAGTTCACAGATTAACTAAACTAAAAGAAAAAATTTATAGACTTGTCTACGGAACAAACACGCAATAAAAAATGAAAATATAAAGATTGAGGTTGGTTAGTTTTCATTTCCAGTATTACTGGTTGCAGCATCCTCAATTCAGTGTTGCCAATACTAATACGAAAATGCTCCATAAATCCTGTGGAAATTATCTCTGGAAAATACAGGAAAGTATCAAAGACAGAGATACAGTATCTATTTTATATATATTTTAACTTTTCAATAAATTTGAATTTAAAATGAAATGGCAAGAAACACTATTTAACATAGATACATTTATCACGAATTAAAATATATGTGGTAATCATATATTTACTATAGTGTAAACTTATATTTTGTGGTGTAAACTACCCAATCATAATTAAAAAATTCCAACCTCCTATGTTTGAGGATGCTGAACAATTAGTTTATGCGTTAATACTGTTCAAGTTGTTCAGCTTTTCGTAGTTGATAGTTGTGTTGTATTGTAGGCTTATTGTGCATGTATATCAAAATCAGAGTAGGTCAAAATCAGCAAATAATATCTGTCAGAAAGCGAAAGCAAAGAAAAATAAAACTACTGAAAATAAAATAAGCTTGTGAAATGTTCGTATTCGTGGTTGGTTAAAACTTAAAATTTCGAATTACAAGTTATTATAAATAAAACTGTCAAATAAAAACATGCTGTTTTGTGCTGAAATAACGGATTTTCGAATAATCCACAATGTACTAAGGTCCATAGCCATAAAAGACGTGAGAATTTGAAATATATTTATTATTCAACAAAATTTGTGCATTATTTCAGTTTGCTATACTTCGTCCAATGGAAGAGGGATTAAAATTGACTTTAGACGATATGAAATGTGTAGAAACCTCTGCTTACATTCCTTGTAGTTTATTTTCCTTTTACCACATAGACAATAAAGAAGATATCATTTTCAAAATAAGTTTAAAAACTCTAGTGGAGATTTTGAATATGTTTGGTGATGATGGAAATCCTAATTTAAAATTAACTTATAAATCTATAGGGTCACCCTTATGCTTAGTGTAAGTAACCATGTTAGCCATATTTACGTTATTTACATGTAAAATTTTAGTATGAAACACAATGAAGAAAATATAACGGTAGATTGTGAAATTAGAACAATGAATGTAGACGATTGTAACGATGTGAGTTTAGCGGATGAATGTGATTCAAACAAAATGGTTATAAATGCTAATATATTAGTCGATTTACTGCAAAGGCTTGATAATCTTACAGATGTCGTAACATTAACTATGAGTCCAGATCCACCTTACTTTACCCTAAAGAGCACTGGTATTGCTGTAAGTTGTACTGGGAGGTTTAGGGTGTCGTAAATAAAATTAATTTTTATAGGGAGAGTCAGAGGTAAACATTTCAAAAAACTCGGAGAGTGTTACAGTATTCAAATGTGAACAAACTGCAACTTCTCAGTATGATTTTGGAAATATTAGGCAAATTCTAAAGGTTATGACTTATGCTAGTAAAGTTGCTATTTCGACGGGACCGTCGGGACTTTTAGGCTTACAACTAGTCATTAACTCTGATGATAGAAATATGTATGTTGAATATTATGTAACTTCTCTGTTTGTACCTGAATAATAGTTCATGTATTGGAGTTTTGTGCTTAACAAAAATGAAAGATATGTACCATATTATCTATTTTTGTAAAGGATTGTTCATTTATCACAATCATGTAAAGGATTTCTTGCGAGAAATTTTGAACTGATTAAAATAAAGTAGTAGTTTGTAACTTCATAATATAGTTTTGTACTTATTGCATTTTTATTTGTTTATATACCTATGCAATTTTGAAATACATTTGTACAGTGCGTTTCAATAACTTTGATAACATTTTGATCAGCTGTAATTTTTCTGTTTTTAAAGATATCGGAATGAAACAAAAACCATATTACATAGTGGAGTACCAAGTTTTTTCTTATTAGAAAAAAAACAAAAGACCAATGATTTTGAGAGATCTTAACCTAACTTATATTTTTTTAAATGGAACGCCCTGTATATTATTGGATATTTGGATTCTACTCAAAATTCCAAGCATATTTTAACAAAGCATATCCTATACCTATCTTCAACTGTTTCTGAGAAATAGTTTTACAAACATATCAAATTATCATAAAAATTGCTCTACTTGTTCATGACACACTTTGCACTGAGCTAAAGCTGAAGTTTGGCATTGCTTGAGCCGTGCTGGTAACAATCGAGCCTTAGTATTTTGTTCTGTTGAGGAAAATGGCATACAAGTAGAGCAATTTTTATGATAATTTGACATGTTTGTAAAACTATTTCTCAGAAACAGTTGAAGATAGGTATAGGATATGCTTTATAAAAGATGCTTGGAATTTTGAGTAGAATCCAAATATCCAATAATATACAGGGCGTTCCATTTAAAAAATATAAGTTGAGTTAAAATCTCTCAAAATCATTGGTATTATGTTTTTTTTTCAAATAAGAAAAAACTTGCTAGTCTACTATGTAATATGGTTTTTGTTTCATTCCTATATCTTTAAAAACATAAAAGTTACAGCTGATCAAAATGTTATCAAAGTTATTGAAACTCACTGTACAAAAACTGTCACAAGTTTTTTTTTTTGGTTTTAGTCAAATATACGACATTATAAGCCCTTAAAATTACAGCGTTATATTCCAGACACCCTGTATAAATTACGATAAAATCATGTACTTGTCTTATTAATACTTTTTTTGTAATAAAAGTTAATCTAAATTTTAAATTCTTTTTTCACTCACTGGTGTAAAAATTTTAAATATTCTTTGCATATGGATTTTTTTTTTGTCAATAAAGTGTGAAATAACTACATGTCAATCCTATGCAAAACATCAATGTTCTTGAGGCCTACTTTGATTTTTTGCTTTCAGTTTCCTTGTTGATTCATAGCACTTTCTTTCAGATATATAGGTAATAAATTAAAGCTGCCTATGAAACAAAACATCTTGCAAATATATGCCAAGAAGGACTAGATTTTTATTTAAATTATTGTTACTGTCAAGATCCAATATGGCGCCTATAAGAAACAAAAATAACAATTGATTGTTGCATAACGGAAAATAGTGGCCGTAGAAACTTTCTTTCGACAAAAATGATTTCTTGTATATTTCTATTTCTCTGGTTCAAATCTCTTTCTGTTGTGAAATAATAATCCTAGATGACATTTTTCCTAATATTGCTATTTTCAGTTTTTTCACAATATTTCAGCAACAGCAGGAGATGTCTTGGATCTGTTTGGGTTATTTCATGGTTATTTTAAATGGCTATCAAAAGGAGTAAATTTTTTGAGCCACTCTGTATATTGTACAGTTTCCAAGATGCCAATAGCGAGCCATGAAAAACAGTCCAACCTGTATAGTAAGGACAAGCATATTTTGGGGGGTGATTCTACACGGAAAATTAATGCCACAAAGCCCATTTTTTTGAAAACTCAAAACTAGAGGACTGCTTGCAGGGTGTCAGAACTTTTTTTTTATGAATTATATTTTCTTGAGTGATTTTTTTTTCTAATTTTGTACTTGTATCACTAGTGTTCCTTTGTATTCACGTTCTTAATTTGATGCATATCCTCCAACATCAAAGGGCCTAAACTGTCCTTGGCCTTCAAATATAATGACTTGGAACTTTTTTCTTTGAACATTAAAAAGAATTAAGTGTCTTAGGTTTTGAGTTACAAAGCTATATGTTTAATTTTTTTAACATGTAGTGGAAAATCTCTACAGCCAAAACATGCCTTCTATCACAATGCGTGACAGCAATTAAATAAGAGTCACTTAGGAAAGAAACTTTATATTTTATTTTAGACTACACCAACCTATAGTAGACTGTACCAATTACATGCGGGCAACAGAATAGTTACTTTTTATAATACAAACAAAACCAATTAAAAAACAAAACAATATAATATTAACATGAAAAGTAAGTTGGCTTTTTCTGAAATTATTTGATGATTTCTCACCCCCTGAACTGTTCGAGATTACTGAGAAAACACCATGTGCAGTTGTTAGATTTAATAATCTCTTCTACTAAATTTCATCGGTCTGGATATAGTATGGGGGCTGTGATGTAGCAAACGAAGGTTGAAACAAGTATCATAACTATCAAATCTACAAACTACAATCAATTTTGTAGAAAAGATAGTGGCAATGGAAAGTGCAAATTATTTTTAAAAAATCTCAAGAATAATCAATTTTCAAAATTTCATGTTTGGTATTTGGAATGATACAAATTTTTAAACAGCATTCAATCGAGCACTAATTGCATAATTTTGCCACAATTTAAGCAATATTGTACTTCTGTATAGTTTCCGAGATCCCATTGGTCACCCTTGAATTTCAGACTTCCTTATATAAGGAAAACAAAAACACAAGATATTTATATAACAAACAATGTAATAACATATCACAATTTATTATAAAAATTCAGAATGTGGAACTGCTACTTATTTCCTTTTCCAACTGCTTCAGAAATGTTTCTGTATCCATCTTTATTCAACAATTCGACAAGTTCTTTTTTTACCTTAGTCACGACGGGTGGACCTTCATAAACCATGGCTGTATAAAGCTGAACTAAGCTTGCACCCGCCTTAATCTTTTCATAAGCGTCTTTGCCTGATGAAATACCGCCTACACCTAAAATTGTAAAAGGCCAGTTAATGGTTTCATTTGCAGTTATGATTACCTATAATTGGCAATCCGCCTGTAAGTTTGCTCATGTCCGCTATCATTTGTGTGGACATAGCTTTTAGAGGCTCTCCACTCAACCCGCCTGTTTCATCTTTAGTTTCCATGCTTTGTAAAGTGTTTGGTCTTTCGACCGTAGTGTTACTGATTATTAAACCATCTACTCTACATTTTTTCTGGTTGAGAACATGCGCTATGTCTTTTCTTTCTTCAGAACTCAAGTCTGGAGCTAATTTCAATAAAAGGGGCGGTTTTTCTTTTAGTGGTAATTTATTTCTTGTTTCAACAAGAGTAGCAAGTAAGTTTTTTAGTTGCTCTTTGTGCTGCATATTTCGTAAACCGGGTGTGTTTGGACTACTTATATTTATAACCAAATAATCTGCTACCGGACCGAATGTTTTTATTCCTTCCACATAATCATTCACTGGATCTGTTGAAGTTTTGTTTTTTCCTAAATTTACACCTATAATATTCGATTTTTCATCGTCCTGTCTGACATTTTTAATTCTTTTTAAAACTTTACTGTGACCTTCGCTGTTGAAACCGTATCTAAAATCCTACAATTAATATCTTTAAAATAAACTTATTTGACTCACCTATTTATAACCGCGTAATCCTTTAATAATCGAAACACTCTTGGTTGTTCATTTCCTGCTTGAGGCTCAGGAGTAACTGATCCGACTTCGATAAATCCAAATCCTATATCTTTCAGTCCAAGAATGGCTTTGCCGTCTTTATCAAATCCTGCTGCAATACCTACAGGGTTAGGAAATTCTTTGCCAAATATTTTTATTTTCTAAAAACAGTAAAAAATTTACGCTACACTTAAATATTGATAAATTGGTTTCATACTTACAAGAAGTTCAGGATCTTCATATTGACTTTTTGGAAAAATTCGATATTTGCTGGCTAGCACTGCAAGATTATGGGCTTTCTCAGCATCGAGTAAATGGACAACAGGCATAACATAGTTTTTGTAAAATTTTTCGTCGCCTTTATAAAAACTTATTGCGGAAAATGTACCGTAACCGGCAAGTGTCACGTATATCAAAGATCTCAGTTTTCTCTAAAAATTTTAATTATGAAATTATTACAAACTTTGTCGATAACGTACCTTTGAGCCCATTTTATTTTTATTTTGAATAGAACTTAAATGTTTAATTGTAATTCAGTCAACGTAAATCGGTAAATCAAAAATCAGATCACGAACATAAATAAGGCAAAAAAAAGTAAGGTTACGTTGTTACGTTACGTTTTTGATCTACTCTACTTCTTCTTCTTTTGTGAGACCAAAGACGATAAATAAAAACCAGAAGAAGATGTTCCCTGATAACACTCTTAAGTGGTGCTAATACTCTGATGGGTCACGATTCTAATTGGTTTAATAAAATATAAATTTCTGATCAATGTTTTCAAACTAAATTTATATATATTGTATTTAATTTGTCATGTTTGGAGTAAGAAAATCAACAATATAGACATTTCAAATAATGTATTTCAACATTTAATGAATTATTCTAATAATTAAGTGGAAAACTGGCCTCAGCAGCTACACCACAGTTATTATCCCTATTACGTGCCATCCTAATGTAACCCTCTTCTCCCCAAGTAGTTCCCCAAGAATTCTTAATAAGCCAGTAATCCTGCCCATCTTCACTGCCATATCCAATAGCCAAGACGGCGTGGTCTAGTTCATTTTCTGGATCGTTTGCACCGCTACTGCATTCTTCATTGTAATATATTCCTTTGGAATAAAATTGGAAGTCTTGTTGACTAGCATCGATCGCTACAGCAATTGGACCTATGGTAGCGATGGCTGCCTTTAGGTACTCTTCATTGCCTGAAATTATGGTAAAGACGAATTATATTGAATCTGAAGCGATGATATATACTTACCATTTTCTATGGTGGCGTATCCCTTGGTGGAAGTTACATTTCCCGAGAGAACGTAACGACATTCTCCATCTACACCTTCGTAGGGGTAGGTAGCTTCAGAGTCAATTGCGTCGTTATCATGGACATAGGTAAAGGCGGGATTCATGTCACCACCATTGCAACCATTGTTATGTTCAAAGGAGCAATCCACCAAGTTTTGTTCGCTTATGGACGGGAGTTCTCCGTGTTTTAAGAAATACTGGCCTTCGAGAGCGCCAGTCTAAAAACATATAATTTTGTTTAACCATCGTCTGCTAAATCGCGTTGCCTTTGAAAAAGTGCGGCTGCTGCGATTTAGTCGACGATGCTTTAACAACAGTACATGTTTATATCTTATGAATGACAAAGCGACATTTATTGAAACTTACAGAACTAAAGGCCCAGCAGGATCCACATCGGCCTTGGTCTTTGATGGGAGTCACAGCTCCTTTCTCTCTCCAGTCGAACTCGTCGGGGATGTCAGCATCTTCATCGGGAATGAATTGTATAACTTCAATGTCGCTCACACTTGCTTTGCTTTTCTTATAGCCGTTAAGCGTATTTTTTACTTCATCTTGGGATAGGTCAGAGTACTGGTTGATTTTCAAGGCATAGCCCACTAGACCTTCTTCGTAGAGTTTGTTGTGAGTCACGATTTTATTGAAGTTTTCGACGAAGATTGCTTTACGGATAGTCTCTTCGTGAAGGTTCTTGTACTGTCTGCCATGAGTCAGCTGAAGCAGATATGTATTTTTTAGGTTGCGTGTAGTTGCATAGTTTTTGAGAGACTTTTTACGCTTATATGTACATATACAGGGTGAGTCATTAATAATAGTACATAGTTTAAGGACAGATTGTTAACGTCAAAATAAAGCGATTGAGTCCAAAATGCCGTATTCAATTGTTGCTCCTTTTCATTCTACAGGGTGTTAAATTTGAACAAATGTTTTCGATTTTTTGCTATTTTTAAGAACGTATAGACCAATTGTTTAGAAAATTTGTAGTCTTATGTTTTTTTTTTGAGGTGGCAATTACGAATATGAAAACAGTCTTGAGGTCATGACTAGGGGGCGCTAGTTATACTAAACTGTCGATGTAAAAATATGTCTCACTTTTTGTATTTTAAATTTTTGAACTTTTTAATAAGAAACTATTGAACTACGTTCTATTCTAAATATAAAAAGTATACCTGTTACAAATTGATAAACTCAACCGTTTTCGAGAAACAGGCAATTCAAATTTTTGAGATTCAACGGGAATTAAAATTATTATTTAAAAAATTCAAAACTGTAAAATACAAAAAGTTAGACATATTTTTACATCGACAGTAGTACAGAATAACTAGCGCTCCCTAGTCGTGACGTGACCTCAACACTGTTTGTATATTCATAATTGCCACCTCAAAAAACATAAGACTACAAATTTTCAAAACAATCGGTCTTTACGTTTTTAAAATATAGCAAAAAATCGAAAACATTTTTTCAACTTTAACACCCTGTAGAATGAAAAGAACAACAATTGAATAAGGCATGTTGGACTCAATCGCTTTATTTTGACATCAACAATCTGCCCTTAAGCTATGTACCATTATTAATAACTCACCCTGTATTTATTTGGACTTTTTACTTTTTAGGTTTTAGAATATTACTTATCCGGAAGAAAACCATATTACAGCTCAAAATACTCAATAATTAGATTTCGTAAAAATATGTTCCAGAAAGTTTACTCTCTCTAGGAAAAATGTTTCATGAGAACTTTTGACACTGCCTTACAAATAGTAGAAAGTAAAGACCTTTTGTGGAGATATTTTTGTCGATGTTTAGTGTTTTTACACTTACGTATTTTATCAAAATTAATATACTTTCCAGTATTAACTCGACACTTTTAGGGACATTTATCATTATTTTATCTGTGATTCACGACAAAGATTTAAAAGATAGCAAGGAAATTTAAAAAAAAAACAATGTTTCACTATTTGTCTTACTAAGATTAATCATTTTTTCAATAAATGTAAGTAGTAAGTAACTTATTTAAGTTCTCGCATTGGACAACTTTAAATGATATGAAAATTAAGGACGTCGTTTTTATACACAAATTTTTAATGAATTCATAACTGTTTTTTGAGGCAGTCTAAAAAAATCTGAAATCTGAGTAAGTTAGAAAGAATATACCTCTTCACTCTATAAATTATACAGTATGCGCCAAAAGTATGGAATAAATTCAATAAAAACGAAACAATTTTTTTTTGGGAAAAATCTGCGAACAGGTCGATTTTTAATTTAAAAATACATGTTTTAGCGTAAAATGCGATTTTCAAATGTCATTTGTTTTCGAGTAATGACGTCATCGATTTTTTTAAATGGCAACATCATATGTTTCCTTGATTCTGAAAGATCGTTTAATTATCTATCAGACAGTACTAAGACTTTGCCTCTTACATAGGAAAGTTTTCGAGTAAATGACGATTGAATGTTAGAAAACGTAAATTTTATCAATAAAAAGTAACAATGCTGAGGTATGAAAAATAAAATACAATTGATTAAATTTTATACTGAAATTAAATGTTAGAATTGCCATCCACCAACTTCTTGACAATGCGCAAGTCTGCGAAGAAATTCTTCTTGCACATTATGAATGATTTCTGGGGTAACTCTGCGTATTTCTCCCCAAATGCGATTTTGAAGTTCTTCTAAATTACGTGGTTTATTAATGTATACTTTTGACAATTTGCAAACCGATTTATGACGACCGCAACACGATAGCACCGCAGCACGATTCGCATGTGAAAATCAGGTGTTGAACGATATTTTAGAATCAAGGAAAAAATATGGTGTTGCCATTTAAAAAAAATCGATGACGTCATTACTCGAAAACAAATGACATTTGAAAATCGCATTTTACGCTAAAATATGTATTTTTTAAATTAAAAATCGACTTGTTCGAGGATTTTTCCCAAAAAATAATTGTTTCGTTTTTATTGAATTTATTCCATACTTTTGGCGCATACTGTATAAGTTTCTTCCAGGGTCTGTAACAGTTTACAGACTCAAGTTATTTAATCTATTTGTAATATATTTTATTATTGACAAATATGCGATGTAACTAAGATAAAGGCAAAGTAGATACTTCTAAACTATGATTGTATTTTCCAATAAATAATACCTCTTCAGATAAAAATCAGTTAACACGGCAACTGTAAACTATTTTTTTAGCTTATGTTAATTGAAAATTATTTGATTTTGGGATATTAATTATTTTAAATTTAAGGGTGCTCAGCATAATAGAAAAGAGAAGGTAACTCATTGAAGGGTTTTATATGCTAATAAATTATCTTGCATTTTTAAAACATAAAAAATAGTTGCATAAGAGGATGAGGCATATATTTTTGTTACCTTAAAATTTAGCCAAGCTGCATCTGCGTCACTAGATGAAGGTGCTGAACTAGCCAATACCGTCAAACACGCAATTAAAATCCAGTGTATTAGATACATTTTGCCTAGAAAAAAAATATGATAATAAATTTAACATATTATTGAACCATACATTATATATATACTGATTATATCTATAGGTTTGTCTTATATTGTGAAATAAAATTGTCTACTTACTTTCAATGTAACACAAAAAATTATGTAGCTAAATATCAGGTAGGTACACTCTTTTATATACATGTTTTAAAGTTCATGATAAGATTTCGCCTGAAGATCAACTTAAGATAATTTATCTTTTTATGAAATCTAAGTGAGTCGAGTAAATATAAAAATATACATTATAATCAGGTTTGTTGCTTAAAAAACAAAAAGCAAACGAGATGGCCATGGAATGAACGCGTCATTTCCACAACCAATCTAGTAAGTTTAAAAGATCATTTTCCGAAAAGCTTAGATATTCAACACCTCCCAATCGATTCGGTAGAAAGAAACAAATATTCACTAAAAATCCCAGTTGATGACGAGTTTTTAAAGTGGCATGGAGATTTTCATCACGCTACGTATGAAGATTGTGCAAATTTATAATGCCATCCCGTGTAAAACAAGCACATCGGTAAATAAAATATTTGAAACGAATATGTAATTATCTTCAGGGCCGCGCCAATACCTGCCGCCGGGGTGCGGAATCTGTGCTGCCGCCCTAGCAGCATTCTACGTTAATCACCAAATAATGGAGCAATAAAATAAATATGAAATATACCTACATTAATAATAATAAAATAAATGTATTTTCTTCAATTCAATTCAATTAACAGCAAACAAACAATATTTAAAAACAGGAGCTGACAATAAGAACTTAAATAGTCTTTATAAGTAACAGTAAATATATTTATAATATAAAATACATGTGTAAAAATAACAACAACCCATAAAATCATGCTCACATATCAGTATTACTGACTTTTCATTTAAAAAGTAGGTATCTTCATTCAAAAATTAATTTTTCGGGCGTTTATTTTTGCAAATTCCTCAACGGGCAAAACGTGCGAGGAGTAAAAATGCATAGGCGTAATAAATTAGAGACGCTCAGATATGAAAATATACAAAAAATACAATAAAAATAATTATATTACATCCCATTATTTGTTTGTAGTAGTAATATAACAGTTTTTGCCAATTTCGAGACATTAGATTATAAAAATGATGTTATTTCCCAAATTTAAAGTTTTTATCTTGTCAATTACACTAGGTAGAAAATAATAGAGAGTGACTACTTCACAGCACATGGATCAGTACGAGAGGTGAGAGTTGCAGAGAACAAGATTCTATAGGCGTGCCACTTGAAAAGGATGCAAAGCAAAGCACATACAATTACCAAAAATAAGTTGACGTCCAGTCAACCTCGCACTTTAACAAGTCAACTTAGATCTTAGAAAAGGACTTAGGTATTTATAGTAAAGGGATCTGATCTAACTTACATAAAATGTAAAAACGGGGAAGATATATATTTTAACTGGTTGTGTGCAGTTTAGCTTGTCTTACGTGTGATACCAACCAACGTTCATTTGCCGCCCCCTGTATGGTGGCGCCCGGGTGCCACGCACCCTTGCACCCCGGGTTGGCGCGGCCCTGATTATCTTGTAGGCGACCAATAACTAAACTAGATTCAGTCAGGCGACTATCAATATCATTGTATTATTTTTCATTTTATTTTCTTTTTATTTCGGTAATTATCCCTTTACATTCAATGTATTCTGTTTCATGGGTTTTAGAATACATATTTAAATAATGAAGAAATACAACAAATATCGTCTCTAGATTTAAATAAATGATATCGATACTGTTATTGGTAAGAATTGCAGTACCTAATCCTATTTTACAATATCTTAACTGTAATATATACTTACAACCACTCGAACTCAAGGAGACAGTATTTTTTAATTAATCTCAACTCGAAAAAGTTTGTCATCATATTCTATCTATTTCCTACACAGCGTCTTTAAAATATCATTTTATCTAAAGCATTTCAAATTTTGTTGGTTTGCATCGACAACAACAAATTACAAAACATAACAGTAATAGAGAACATTTTTAATAAATATATGTATCTATTTTTTTCAACTTAAACTATTTTTGAATTACTTGCCTGATGCATTTCCCCGATACCAATCCGATAGACTACTATTTGTGGGGTTATATTAAGACATTAGCACAGCTTAAATAACAATCAGCTCACAGACTCTACGGCGGCATCTTTGAAGTATTAAAACCTGAAAATTTGTCCTTGAAGTTTGTTGTCTCTCTCTCTTTTGGGATACAAGTCAGGACCGGATTAAAAATAGTTGTCCCAATTTAGAAAGTGTCATACTAAATATAAATTTGTTTTACTTGAAATTGTTTAAAAATAAAATAACATAACAGTATAAAATACAAGAAAATCAACAAACCACAAAATGCAGCATTCGTGCGCCAATAACGCAGTCGTTGACGGTATGGCTATAAGGGCATATTTTACAACCACACGTCCCTGCCGCGATTTATCCCAAAATGGCGGCATGCGCGAAGATCTGCGCGAGACGTTCCCGCTCATACGAGTCTGTGAGCTGATTGTTATTTAAGCTGTGACATTAGTATATCAATTTACAATTCGGATGACTTGCTAAACCTGTTAACTACGTTTTACACTCCCAATTATCTCAAGACCTGTAGGTATGCGCTAAGAAACAATTCCATAGACAAGTATAGTCCACAGAGTAGTTAGTGTCACAGTGTAGGTATTCATTGATTATTGTATATAAAAAAGATAGATCTTTCAATGTTAATGTCAAATATTTGTTCTTATATGAACATATGCCCGATTCGAATTTTAATAGTTATTTATGCAACAAGTACAAAAAGTACGAGTTGCATACAATATTTTTTCTACGTTAATGAAAAAACCAAAAAATGTTTTATTTAGATGACACTAAGTAGGAAAATATGACGTCGATTTGAACGTTCATGTTTGTCATGATTACAAAACGCTGTAGTAGAATGGCAGATCAAATCAAATCAAATCAAATCAAAATGTCTTTATTTGGCGGGGCTCAGCCATTGGCTGCTTAGGCCCAACCACTAATACACAATATCTACATTATTTTACATATAGAAATTAAAAACATCACGACACTTTACACAATGCTGTAATTAGAACAAAGAGAGAAATATTATTACAAATTACATAACAAAGGAAGCATATAATTTTACAAATATCTAAACGAAAATGCAGATGATGACAATGATTATGTCAATGATTAAATGTGCGCGTACACAAATAATTCTGTACAATACGTAAAATAAAAGACAGAAATGATGAATGCAATAAACATTTTTCCACCACTTTTTTCACTAAATATAGTTCAATAAAGGTTTGTTTGTTGCATGAACGTAGAAAAAAATATAATTTCATGCTTCAGTCAAAGCAATGTGATAAATAAAAATAGTGGTTGCTATAAGTAACAATTATTATTTGTGTTTAAAGTTTAAACATTAATTAACCTTTATTAACCACATTAACAAATCTTAAGACTATAAAAATTGTTCAAAATGGTCGGCTCGAATGCAAGCCGCACATCGGCGAACTAGCAGCGAACATTCCGTCACTCGACGGATAAGATTTGGATCATTTCTTATCTGGTTTGCTACATCCTGAATTAACTGCTTCATGTGTTCTAATAAACAAAAATCTAAAGGATTTAGATCTGGGGAATGCGGTGGTCATGCTATTGGGCTTTGTTGACCTATCCATTTATTTGGCAGATGATTATTTAACCAAGCAGTTATTTGTCTCCCTCTATGTGATACTGATACTACATATTTTGAACAATATCAAGCCCTACGTCATCAATGAAATCAAAAAGGTGGTTTTCCAAAAAAGTTATATACCGATCTACATCTATAAGATCATTTATAACATGTCCAGGCAGTAAATTATTGTTGAAAATGCCAAACGTTGACACTGAAATGTTGCTGAAATCGTCAGTGGCGTGCAGAAAGGGCCCGCAATGCGGGGGGCCCCGGGAATCCAGGGGGCCCCTGCTCAGCCTCAACCTCGACTACCTCAACTTGTTACAATTTTGTGTTAGTAATTAATGTTTATTAAATAAAGTTATAATGTTATGTTCTGTAATTTTCCAAACCTAAACCAGAACTCATATTGGCCATATACTATCGCTGGAATTTGGTACGTTTATGACGCTATGAAATATGAATTTTATTAATTAGAATTCTTATTCTGCAAAAAGTCAAAAAAAAATCTAAATATAAAGATGAGGTCACACCAAATTTTTCTATCTATAAACCGATTTGAAATATCACCGCAGACAGTAGTTTCGTTGTCACCCAGTATAGGCAGTATATTAATTTTTTTATGTAGAGGGGGCCCCTTGAAAAAATTGCGGGGGGCCCAGACCTTGGCACGCCACTGGAAATCGTCTTGATCTAATTGCATGCGCATTTTGTAATTTTCATGTTTTTTATGCATTTTATGATTCAGTTATAACCTAAAATTCAAAATGAAAATTTATTTTCTTAACTTTTTTGCTTTCTTATGTTAATAAGTAACTTTGTAAGTACGTTTGTAGGTCCCTTTCAGTTTGCAGACTATTTCCATTACAGAAAGTGACAATGAAACTCTCACCATGACAGTTGCCTACTATGTGAAAATGTTAAAAAATGTTACCTGAGCCATACATTATTTAAAAAATATTTATTTCTGAGTAAACTACGCAGAATTCGAAAAAAAAAAGTAGAAAATTATTTCTTTAAATAAGTCTAATTTATTAATACATAATATTATTTGAATAGGAAGAACTACTACGAAATTCGTGGTTATGATGGCTATAACCTTAAAATAAAAATAGACTGCAAAATATTAATAAAAAGAAACGTATAATACTTGGTAATTTAGATTTATTAATTAATCAGCTACAATTCATAAATTATTAGCATTTACCTTAACTATACACATAATGTTTAAAAGATCAGTAAAAAATAAATCCCCCGCTTTATATAATATTATCCTAAAGTAAAATATATAAGTATATCATTTAGATTAGAAAACTATAAGAGAATTTATTGTAATCTTTATCGTCAAAAAACTCTCAAATGCATCTAGTTAGTTTAACAAAAAAAATACTGTGTCCTAATGCCTAAACATCACTAAATTCCAGTAAAATTTCTATTAACGGTCAGTCTAAGTTAGAATTGATCTAAAGTTTAAGAGTACGTAGAGAAATATATATCCTAAAATTGTTCAATTAATTTATTAATCAATCCTATGGGTCTTTAGGACATGTAAGTCAGAATAAAATATTATCCCAGGACAACAAAAATTTTGATGAAATCTATTCGGTTTTGTTTGATAATATGAATGAATATTTTCGACAGCCGATGGTTTAAAAGTTGTCCTACACTGAGAAAATTGTGTTAATAGTAAACTATAAATTAAAAATAGAGATTTTACTGTATCAGGTTTTTCAATTTGCATTAGGCATTATTATTATGTATTCATGATTGGATAAGTTCTATTAAATGCAATAAACATTGGTTCAAGTCGAAACTAACTACTATAACATTATTAATAAACAGTAAGTGAGAAGTCATTACACTTATCTATTCTGAACGCTATAAAATCATTCATAAATCAGTATCAATACGCTTTATTGGTGGGAAAGTAATATTGTTTTTATTTGCAAAGATAATAATTAAAAATTATAAAATGAATTAACATGATTTTCTTTGGCAACTAAAATTACTACTTTTCCACAATATTTTTTGCACAAAGTATTCATATTTTTACACTAGATCAAAGAGTTGAAATCAAACTTCAATTTCCGTTTAGATGCATCTTTTTATGAAAAATATGCACTCTAAATTATAAATGAAATTGGAGCATTTCTAAATACTCAAGTCAGTAGTGTGAGCTGGTGTTCGACACAGCCTAGTCGGTTATATGCACAGGGGATTGCAAAAGACGACCACATATTAAAATATAAAATGTTAAAAATTTAATTTAAGTCTGCTATGTCTTGAACGTTTCGCCTATATAAAACATTAAAATTCACTGCAATTCTTCTCCTCCTTCCCGATTCATAATATATTATCACAGCTATGGAAGCTACAAAAAGAACAATCGGGAAAATAATAAAGACAGGCTGATGCCAATCATATGCCACGGCATTTTTTTCTCTCTCAGCTTTCTCATTCTCCTCTTTCAAGAATTCGTAAAGTGGCTGGAAGTATTCCAAAAGTGGTTCAGAAAGAACTTGGCGAGAGCCTGTAAGCATTTCCAGTACATCTGGCCAAGGTTTCAGGTTCCCCATACGTAAAGCGTCTCTGAAAAAGAAATGCGTGAACGTAAAATACTTTTCGTGTTCATCAGCATTTAACATTTACATTCGTATATCAAATATCAACAATCAAAGTCTATGATTAATACCTAATAGGCTTTAACAGCCAGATTCATGAAACGGGCATAGCGTTAGTCGGACTAACTAGTTTTGCGCCCGTGCAAAGCGCTTTGCGCTCATTCACAAAACATGCGTTGCTAGGCAGCAAAGCATGCGTTGCTAGGCAGCAAAGCATGCGTTGCTAGGTAGGCTGTTTATTTACGTCCATATTTGCGCCAAAAGTTAGACCCAGTATTGTACCTGTCTAAAAATCGCGTAATTTCGGCCTCTAGTTCCTTGCGTTTCCCATTGTATATTTAGTATTTATATTCAAAACAGTAGTTTTCAATGCTACGGATTAGTTAACATATCATAAAGTAAGTATTATACATAGTAGTGAATAGGAGTATGCCTTTTATTTAAATTGGCGCAACAGATGCGTAAATTTTTCGCGTAACCTCCGCTAGTCTGACTAACGTTACGCCTTGTTGATGAATCCGTATGTAAGTGTATTACTCCTTTTAGACAAGTTTTAGAGCATTCCATAAAACAAATGAAAAAAACTTATTTGCCGTTAACATCATTAACGACTTATAACGACTTTGTTGTAACTTAAAAAAATACCCTGATAAAACTAACTAGTTTTAATGGTTTCTTAGGTTTCATTTACATTTAATAAGGTGTTAATTTACTACTAATAATTATAATCATATAATTATTAGAACTAGTGGCACCACGGAGAGTTATAGTTATTTACGGAACGCTATAATAGTCGATGTCGCGTTGATACGTTTCTTTTTTCCATCTACTGTAAGTTGTATTCACCGTGTATATTTAAATAACAATTTATAAATAGTAACATAATTTACATTAACAACTATCAGTTGAGGGGAGAAGTGAATGAAATGAAGTAACATACCAAAGGAGAGAAGAAACAGATGGGAATTATTTCAAATGTGATTTAACAGTGATATTGAACAGTGAACATTATAGACCAGTGCTAAAGCCTTTGAAAATGGTAAAAAGTGAAAAAAGAAATAGTAGGATGAAACCCATTGGAAAAGGAAGAGAATACAACAAAAATGAAAGGAAAAATAATTTACGAGCTATCTGAGATCGGAAAGTGGAAGGGCGTGAATTTTGAAGGGTAAAAAAACGGTTTTTCTTGATTTTCGGCAAAGCTACAAGTCCTATGGAAAAAAGTTAATTGGCAAAGCTGTAGGTAATAAAAAGATTTACAACTTTTTACACTTTTTTCACATAATCTCAAAATTTATGTGAAAAATTCAAATAAGCAAGTTTTTGGTTTTTTATTTTTCTTTTACAACAAATTTTTTGAATTTCGTGAAAACTTACCTTTTTATGTCCCAAACATACTGTAATTTTTTTGATTTAAAATATTTATTTTTTCACATTATTTTGACTTAATATCGAAAAAGCACCCTAATTTTCAATTTTTGAGGTTATGTGAAAAAAGTGTAAATACAAAAGTTATAGCCATTACACCATCAGAAAGTAGAGATTTTAACGAACAAAAAGCCTACCGACTTTTTTAAAAAAGCATATATTTTGACGTAAGAACTTTCGATTGAAAATTATGGTGCTTTTTCGATATTAAGTCAAACCAAAACCTTTGAGGGTAATTTTTAAACAGAATAAATACTTTAGATGTTGTAATTAAAATAATACTAATGTACACTTTTTGTATGTCGACTTACCCCAATATTTTGCCGGCTTTTTTGGAATTGTAGAAGTCACAGTCGTGCAGTGGACAAATTTTATATAACCTTGGATTAGATTCCCTAAGCTTCAAGCAGAACGCTTTGTAAATTTGAAATTCCATGAAGTGAGCATAAAAATATCTGTAATATAAACAGTAATGAAATATACATCTACTTCTTGTTCGAGAACTTACGCCATAACGTCGGCATTCATCATCACGAGGTAGAACGAGACATGATCAAAATCAGTGTCTTCCGATCTTGGTATGGGTGGCTTGAGCTTCTGATAACTTTTTCTGAGCTCCCACCAATGTGAGTTCCATTTACTACTAGGCAAATGAGTAACGTTCGAGTTCCATTCACCGACGAGTAATCCGAACGGCAAAAATGCTACCTTGATCAGTGCCATTTTCATCAGGAAATTAATGGAAGATTCGTATCTGCAATTATTGTAATGAGTTAAATTGTACAAGGTGGTTTTTTAAGTAGAGGACAAACATCCAGGGGTGTATCCTATGACCAAATATACATTTTTTTGCCATACAAATTTGAGGTATTAAGCCGTTATACAGGGTGATCCAACAGCTCTATGACAAATTTTGGCAGATGGTAGCTAGTCAAATATTGTTTCTTATATGTGAACATAAGTATGATTCTTTTTCGTTTAGAAGTTACAAGTATTTTAAAAATATAATTTGAAATTTTAATAAAAGTAGCCTAATACATAAAAATGATGGTTGCTGTAACAATAATTATTATTTGTGTTTGCGGTTACTGAGAGAGCAATGAAAATATTTTTACCCGAGTTAATTATTGTAATGCATCAGTAGAGAAAAGTATTTATTCTGTAGGTATTATAAATTATAACATTGATTAAAGATCTCTATATATAAAGCTGTTTACAGGCCTTTTAGGCCCAGAGCTGTGTTATTCTCCTCCACTCCATTCTGTCGTTCGCCTTTCTTTTCCAATCCGTTACATTTTTCTCCCTTAGATCTATTGCCACTGCCTCTCTTCATCGCTTCCTCGGTCTACCTCTTTTTTTCTTGTAGTTAGGTTTACTCCTACTATTTTCTTAACTGCCCTTTCATCCTCCATACGTTCTAGATGCCCTAGCCACTGCACTCTCCTGGCTTTTACAAATTCGTCTATTGTTGGTGCCTGGTACATTGTATATATTTCCTCATTATTTCTTCTTACATAGCCTTCCTCTGTCCTCTTACTCCTAGAATTCTTCTTAAGATCTTCCTTTCCCACCTTAAAGGTTTTCTCTTGACTTCTTATTGAGAACCCAGGTTTCACTACCATACAGCGCTGTCGGTCTCAAAATTGTTTTATACATTCTAAATTTTACTCGTCTGGACAAATTTTTGATTTCAATAAATGGTTGACTGCTGCCGAACTTCTGTTTGCTTTTATTATTCTCCTATTTATTTCTTGTTCCTCATCACAGTTAGCTGTTATTAGCGCCCCCAAATACACATATTCTTGAACTTCGTCAAACTCCATCTCTCCATGCTCTGTTCTCAATTTAAAATTTGTATCCTTTTTTTGTTCTCCTATTCTCAGAAGCTTACTTTTCTCTTGATTTATCTGCAATCCCACTTTACTTGCTTCCTCCACAAGTTACTTCTTCTAATTCCCTACTATCTCTAGCAATAATGGCCACGTCATCTGCATAACTTACTATTTGGTGACTTTTAAGCAATATGTGTCCTTCTCTGTTCAACTGACTATCTCTTATGACCTTTTCTAGTACTAAATTAAAAAGAAGCGTTGAGAGTGGGTCTCCTTGTCTCAGTCCTGTATCAATAGTAAAGCCTTCCGAACATTCACCTTTTATTCGTACTTTGGATTTAGTATTTTCTAAGGTCATTTTCAATAGCCTAATCAGTTTGGTATCCGAAATTATTCCAGAATTTTACTTAGTTTATTCCTTTTGATCGAATCATATGCTTTCCTGAGTCCACAAATAAAACCATTGCTTTGATCCCATACTCATAGCATGTAGTCAGCATTTCCTTCACTTAAAGATCTAATAAACCGAAATTAATGAATTAAATTTTCAAATATACCACCGTCCGCCTCGATGCATGCATTAGCTCGTTTGTGGATTGCACTGGTAGCTCGTGATTTTCTCTTATGTTGCACAATTGATAATCCGATCGAATAGCGCCTCTTTTGTGTTCACTTTTGTTGCATATACTAATTATTTAAACCACCCCCAAAGGCAGTAATCAAGGGGATTCAAATCTGACGACCTTGGTGGCCAATTTTGGAAACCACCTCGGCTAATCCAGCGTTGTGGAAAGCGATTGTTAAGATGATTGATAACAACACAACTAATCAAGTAGTCCAGTAGATCTGTCTACTTATTTTCTAAAAATTCTACATATCTGCTAGCTCTAGTAAGATGATCAACTAGCACAACTGGGCCAAGTAGGTAATTGATTATTAATCATACCATACCACACGTTAATGCTGAACCGATGCTGAAAGTTACTTTCCACTGTGGCATGCAGACAAAATATATGTATATAGTTTTCGTTTATCCAACTGCAAAAATGCAACCGCAAATAATTATCACCGTCCTGAAGATTCTGGACGCGCTGACTATGAAAAGGTTTTAAACCATTTTCGTGAATGACTTCCCATGCCTTAGTTTGATGAATTTGGAGACAAGTTGGAATGCGTTTTGTACTTCTACCGTATTTAGAATTTCTTCTTCCACTGTTAGACCAGGACCAGCTTGCCTCTCACATGTAATTCTCACACTGAGAAATATTCCGGTTTCACGTGCATTGTTGAAGACTATCTGGAATACATTTCTATTTGGCACTCAACTGTTCGGGAAGCGACGTCGATATTCAGCAACTGCACGATTAGCACTACCGTTGCAATACCCATAAAGAAAAATAATACCAGCGTATTCTCGATGACTAAATTTGACATGAGTTATGTTTACGATACCGAATAAGCGAACGTACATGTAAAAATAAATGCGACAGTTATAAAATAAGCGTTTAAATCACAAACGTCAAAATAAATCGGCTTCAGAGAACGATGTAGTGTTGCCAGAAACACTAAGTCACGTGATTTTCAGCCAATGAAGTAAATTGTATTCATTGTTGAAGTCGAGTGAAGTTCAAAATTTCCAACTTCAACTATCCAGAGGAGCAACATAACATAACATAAGCAACAAAAACAAAACCAACTTTATAAAATTTTTATTTCACTGAAATTAAGCTGGTGGACAACACACATTGTTCTCTGAAGCATCTCAATAAATGTGAGAAATATATGCTTACGTATCTTGATAGTTTGTCAATAATTTAAGTCTTTTTAGATGTTGTGGAGAAGTTGCAGATAAAGCTATAGATTCCCCGATAGCTTCATGAAGAGCAGCACTAGGACTATCTCTCATACAAAATGGTAGTTCTTTATACTGCATGAAGTATTGTATGTGGCCAAGTTCGTGGAATATGTCGATGAAATTCTCCAAATCCACTTTACCACATACTGTAATCCTGAAACATATAATATTACTTGTTCTGCTATTAACATTTTAAAGAATTAGTCTAAATATTTTACCTGGATGTTCCATTACAAAAGTCACCGGAATTGGGATAGCACACAACTGCCCTACCATCTGTCGGCTTGGTCAGCATTGAGTCATTTGCTGTATAGGCTGCTTCCATGGACAAAAGTCCCATCGACTTGAAGAATTCATCTCCCGCCCTAAAGATATCTTCCACTTTGAACCGCTCCTTCATGTTGGCTTCCAAGTTTCCGTCACTGACGTTAGGAAATGGTCGCACCAGGGGCTCTATGTGGTACCAATTTTTTGCCCACATGTTTCCCAAGATATGTGCCGGCAGCATTCCATCGGAAACGTCCAGATTATCGCCATAGTATCCCTCCAATTTCCTGGTGACATATGTGTGCAGCTCTGTGTACAGTGGCGTCACTTCTTTCCATAATTTATAGGCATTAGAGTGAAGTTCGCTTGTATTATCGCCTTGTGGCAAGTGGCTAAGGTCTACAAAGAAGAATTGTACTAGGGTGCATCAAATATGAATCAGGATTTGTTTTTTTAATATATTTATTGTCTGTCTAACTTCACTCGGGGTAATGATTGTCGATTTTTTATATAACATTCCATGAATCGTATATATTAAAAAGTAATGGGCCCAAGTTGGATCCTTGAGGTACACCAGATGATGTCCATTGAATGTAATGTTAATTGTTAATATAATGTTGCTGTGTGTACGATTAAAACAAATAAAGACAAATAAGAGTAACTTGTTATAGATATTTTTTTTTTTTGGAAACAATAGGGATTTATTCTTTTAATGTTTAAGAAAGGTATTTTAAGCTAATATGTATCAAATCTCCTACAATTCCTATCAATGAAGTCATATGTATGTTCTCTGATACCAAAAAATGTTACAAAAGCTAATAATAAGGAATATATTGGCAGATATTGTGGGTGTAATTCAACGCAGGTTGGGGCTTTTGTCCACTGAGTAGTTAGTTTCACACAATATTGTTAATACCTGAAAATATATGAAAAAAAAATAGGGATTTACAAAAATTCTAACTTAGATTACTATCTTTATCTTTATTTTTCTTGTTTTTTTCGAGAAAGACTGTGTTCAGATCACTGGTTAATCACAAGTTAATTTTCTTAGACATCTAATATTCAGCAAAATAAAAACGTTACGTACTCGCCTGAGGAAAATGTTCTTCCAATGTGCGCATAGTTATGAACGTCGTTTTCAATCCAGCAGTAGCTTCTCTCCATTTCTCCCATAGATACCGAAGTTCAGCATAATTGCGGGACTCAGCCATAACATCTTCGATTTCTAAAAAAATGCAATCCTAATGTAAACTAATATAGCTATTTATCAGTATTTATTAATTAAAACATATCTTCATATATCAGCATTTAATAGTTATTTATGCAACACATACAAAAAGTAGGTGTTTATTGAACGCGACGTGAAATTGTCCAACGAGGCCATCAGGCCGAGTAGGACAACACGGCGAGTGCAATAAACACTGTTTGTCTGAGCTGTATACAATATTTTTTCTACGTTCATGCGAAAACCAAAAAATGTTTTATTTAGATGACACTAAGTGTAGGAAAATATGACGTCGATTTGAACGTTTATGTTTGTCATGATGACAGAAGGCTGTAGTAGAATGAGAGATGAATGCAATAAAGATTTTATTGCACTAGTGCAATAAAGAAACACTTTTTCCACTAAATAGGTTCAATAAAGTTTTGTTTTCTCCATGAACGTAGAAAAAACAATTTATAGATTTTTTTATAGACAAATAATAGTTATTTATGCAAAAAAGTACAAAACGTAGGACAACACGTCGAGTGCAATTAACACGTTTGGTACGAGTTGCATACAATATTTTTTCTACGTTCATGCAAAAACTAAAAAATATATTGTAATTCGGTTGACATTCAAAGGAAACTAATTTTAATTTTCTACGTTCATGCAAAAAACAAAATTTTATTGAACTATATTCAGTGGAAAAAGTGGTTCTTTATTGCACTAGTGCAATAAAAAGTTTATTGCGTTCATCTGTCACTCTATAATAGTGTTTAGTCATCATGACAAACATAAACGTTCAAATCGATGTCATATTTTCCTAGACTTAGTGTCATCTAAATAACATTTTTTGGGTTTTGTATGAACGTAGAAAACATATTGTATGCATCTCGTACAAAAAGTGTTTATTGCACGCGACGTGAAATTGTCCAACAAGGCCGTCAGGCCGAGCAGGACAACCCGTCGACTTTTTGTACTTGTTGCATAAATAACTATTTTAATAAATTGCATGTTCTAATAATTTTGTAATCCAGTATATAATAAATATGATTGAAAATAATATAAAATATGCAACTGTTAAAACGTAATACAATCTCACAGAAAATAGACTAAATATGACGTCGATTTGAACGTTTATATTTGTCATGATCACAAAACGCTGCAATAGAATGATAGATAAATGCAATAAAACTGTTATTGCACTAGTGCAATAAAGATCCACTTTTCCACCAAATGTAGTTCAATAAAATTTTGTTTTTTGCATGAACGTAGAAAAATTGTTTTTAATGAAATTAATATCAATTTAATATCAAATAAGCACAGTGTTTCGTGTACAATTTTGAATGATATGATTTTAAAGAAAGTTTGTTTTTATTTCTACGTACCTGATATACTAAGTCCTTCTGTTGTTGATTCGCAATTTACGTTATTATAAGGACATACTTTAGCTGTGTTAAAAATTTCATCCATTTTGACTTCCGTTTCAACGTACTGGAACCAAGAATCAAACAGTTTTATTTCCGATATAATTATAGAGGCATTACGTTACTCGTTATCTTTTAGTAATGTTAGAATTTTGATTTATTGTACATTTATTGTCATTTGGTAAAACCAAATCGATTAAATGGCGAAAGTTATTTGGAATTTCTACAAAATACTCTCTCTCTGATTTAATCGAAGATTTACGGTTGCAACTTAGACTAGGGACTTTTTGAATTTTAAGTTTCCAAATAAATGGTTAGGAAGCGGCACTAATTGTTTTCAAAATTGGCCACCACGATCGCTAGACTTCAATAAATGTGATTATTTTCTTTGGGGAACATTGAAGGATTTTGTTTATTCCTCGCCAATTGAATCTTGAGAAGATTTTTGGAATCGTATTACGAATAAATGTAACGTTATAAGAAATGATCTTTTATTAGACAGTAAATTACAATTTTGGGCGAAGAAAGTAGCAAATTTATGTTTCACAGAAAATGGTGAAATGAAAACAAGTTCTTTAATTTATTTTTTAAAATTTTTAGTTTATTTTATGGATTTTTTAATAACTGTCAAATTTTAAAGACAAAGCCTACTACTGACTTTTTGATTTCTTCTAATAACATTATTAAAATCTTGTTTCAATTAATGCATTTTTTCTTAAAAACTTTAAAATTTAACGAGTAAAAAAGTGTTCTAAATTAAATTCTGCTCGAGATATCATCATTCTTTTTAAATTCGATCAATGAAAAAAAGTTTGGTATAATTTTAGTGGTGACTCACCCTGAATGAACACCTTGTAGTGGTTAAATTTACTTGAACTCATAGTTAAAGAAGACCAATAATAAATGTAAATTGTGTACCAAGCTTGGTTATTCAAAGTTAACTTTGTTCTATTAAAATACATTTTGAAGCAAACGCGGAATTCCAGGAAACAACTACTCTGCGGGCTAATGCCCCGACCAGCATTGAATTACACCTGGAAAACCTATAGCAACAGCTAGAGTCATTCGTCAGACGCCCACCAGACATATACCGGTTTCGAGCTTATTAGCTCTCATCAGTATGCCATAGGTGAGGTATCCGACGAATAATCCTAGCTGCTTTCGTCTGTCTAACCCGACAGAAGGGACCATGAGTACGCGGTGTAGAACTAACTACATCTATCGGCCATTTGCTACTCCATGCCGGACTGAAAATGTCACAGGCACGAAGCGTTCTACATGCAGTAGACACCATTGAAAGCTGTCGACCTTTATCGCGATCGGCGAGAAACGATATTTTGCAAACACGGAATACTCATGGTCCCTTCTGTCGGGTTAGACAGACGAAAGCAGCTAGGATTATTTGTCGGATACCTCACCTATGGCATACTGATGAGAGCTAATAAGCTCGAAACCGGTATATGTCTGGTGGGCGTCTGACGAATGACTCTAGCTGTTGCTATAGGTTTTCCAGGTGTAATTCAATGCTGGTCGTCTCGCCGATCGCGATAAAGGTCGACAGCTTTCAATGGTGTCTACTGCATGTAGAACGCTTCGTGTCTGTGACATTTTCAGTCCGGCATGGAGTATACATTTTGAAGCTTTCACAAAAAATAGAAGATAAAAATGTATACCTCTTGAAGCGTCTTGTCATCTTGTACTGTCACTGGCATTGCGCAAGCTTTATACTCTCTCAGAAAAGTGTTATTGTCGATAATGAATGGCAATTCAAACTCGGTCAGTTTTCTGGCAAATCTATCTTGCGTCTTATGTAGATCGATCAGATCTTTTATCTGAAAATGATAAATTCGAATGAAATTATAAGGTATTTAGTTTTCGCAATATGAAAGAAAACTCGATATTTGTGATAGATAAAACAAGTCTTCCAAATTTGAGCCATATTAACTTACATAAGCCTTAGCTTTGACGTCATTCGCCACGTCCTTCATGAAAGCCTCACGAGAAACCGCCATTTTGGCACAGCTTTCAGTCGATCCGTTTTCGAGATCGTTGCGAATGAATTTTTCAACTTCGGCCAATGAGGCATCAACGGGAAGTAAGATGAACAGGAAAAATATCACAGAGGCCTGAAAATGTTATACGATTGAGGATCAGTTTTTCAATTTCAGATCAATTAAAAGAGTTAATGAATCTAAGAGAGAACGGGGTAATTCCGCAAAATGGGTAATTTTTAAAATATTGGGGACCTGTATGTAAACAGATTGTAGGGCCAATTCTGTATCCTGGTGTTAAATAAATTAATTAAATCTTAATTCCACTAAAACAGAAATATTAATATTTAGTCTTAGAGAAACCACAATTATTTTAAATCCTGATTCTGTTAAATTTCTGGGGGTTCACCTGGTTTCAAAATTATCATGGAATCCTCGCATTATATGTATATAGGGTATTGTATTGACAATTTCACGTCGCGTGCAATAAACACTTACTTTTTGCACTTGTTGCATAAATAACTATTTTTATTATAATTTTCTTATCACTCCAGATACTTTTATGAAATTTTGTACGCACCTATTAATCATTAAGCAGCATTGTTTGATGTAAACCATGTTTTAAAATCTTTGCCAATGGCGTCCGTACGAGGTTTGAACTAAATATTTTTGAAGAAAAAAAATGGTACGCCACTGCCTTTTCTAAAAACTAAAATTATTTTTAAAATCTCCATTTATTTTACAGCAAATTCGGTCCCTAGACTTACTCTCGTACAACGCACCATTTTCACGTAAAAAAATTAAAAACAAAAAATTCATTGAGACTGCTTTTGATATTTTGTTGCCATTTTGTAGACACCCAATTTTCTACTTTCACAAATGGCGTTCGCGTAGGCATGATATTGAATATTTGAATAGAAAAAACGGTAAACTCATTAAATGCCCCGTTAAAGCAAATGAAATAAAATTTAGTAGGCTGGGTAAAGTGTCATAATTTTTGACGCTTCTTTTCGCAATAAAGTTGACATTGATTTTTCATTATTAAAAAATTATTATCAGAGTAGGAGGTACAATTTCATAAAAAATGGTAAATTTTACAATCGGTGAATTAGCTGACATGCATTATACTTATGGGGTTGCCGACGGAAATGCATACAAAGCCAGGACGATATACCAAAAGCGGTATCCAAATCGCGTACTACCCGACCCGAAAACGTTTTCCGGGATCCTTAGACGTCTTCACGAAACCGGAAATTTAAAAGTAGACCACAGTGCTAAAGAAGTCCCTGAATCAGTAAGAACACCGGAACTTGAAGAAGGAATTTTACATGAAATTAAGGAGAACCCCGAAACTAGCACGAGGAAAATCGCGGCAACATTTAATGTTTCCCACGTACTTGTTTGGAAAATTCTTATTCGAACATTTGTTATATCCATATCACATTCAGAGTCCAGGCATTACTTCCTAGAGATTTCCCGTTACGCATTAATTTCTGTGAGTGGTTTCTTCAAAAGCTGCTGGAAAATCCGTTATTTGACAAGTACATTCTATTTACCGATGAAGTTAGTTTCTCTGGAAACTCAATACGAAAATTTCCATAATAACCACTTGTGGGCGAATGAAAACCCTTTTGCAATTGTTGATTCAAATCATCAAGAACAGTTTTCATTAAATTTTTGGGCTGGTATTATTGACGATTATTTGATAGGCCCATTTTTTCTTCCAAGAAGATTAGATGGTCAATCGTATTTACACTTTCTTGAAGAAGATCTACCGCCAATGCTTGAAGACCTTCCTCATTTATTAGGAAACCAGATGTGGCTAATGCACGATGGTGCGTCTCCACATTTTAGCTTACGGGTGCGTGAATTTTTAAAACACAACTATCGCGATCGGTGGATAGGCTGCGGAGGAACGCATTCATGGCTGCCCAGATCTTCCGACCTTAATAATTTAGACTACTTTTTCTGGGATCATCTGAAAAGCTTAGTGTACGCAGTGCCGATTCAAATTCAATCGTATAATAGTATGCTGCCAAACCATAAGAGACAGCCCTGGAATTTTTGAAAACGTACGTCAGTCTATGCGAAGAGGAGTAGATGCTTGCATACGTGTGGGTGAAGCACACTTTCAACAACTACTGTAAATATATAATTTGGGTTCTTTATTTTGTTTGTATTTTCTAGTCTTGTCGTTTCGTTTTAGCTTTAAGATTTTCAATTTATCGATTTACTAAATAAATCGCAATTTTTAAAATAAAATTTTAAAAAATCAGAGGCGTACGGTTTTTTTCTATCCAAACATTTAATATTATGCCTACGTGGAGGTCACTGGTTAAAGTATAAAATTAATTTTTGTCCTAAAAAAAGTGTTTCCACGCATGGTGGGTGTCTACAAAATGGCATCAAAATATCAAAAGAGTCTCAATGAACTTGGGGAAAAATTTTATTTGGTTTTCATTTTTTTACGGGAAAATGGTGCGTCGTACGAAAGTAAGTCTAGGGACCGAATTTGCTGTATAATAAATGGAGATTTTAAAAATAATTTTAGTTTTTAGAAAAAGCAGTTGAGTACCATTTTTTTCTTCAAAAATGTTTAGTTCAAACCTCGTACGGACGTCATTGGGAAAGATTTTAAAACATTTTTTACATCAAACAATGCTCTTTAATGATTAATAGGTGTGTACAAAATTTCATAAAAATATTTGGAGTGATAAGAAAATTATAATAAAAAAGCAAATTTTTTCTTAAAACAGGAACACCCTGTGGCTCAAAAATTAAGAGGTTTGGGGCATATTTTGATATCAAGTTTTCTTCTTAAAATGGCCCAAGGATTCACACCCTTAAGTATCGGCATTTAATTAATAAACACCCTGTATGTAACAAAATATCAAGAAACTTGTACATTCTTCGTAGCTTAAATCATCAAGTATCTCAACAAATTTTGAAAACAGCTTATCACAGTCTTGTTCATTCTGTGATATCATATGCAATTTTAGTTTGGTGTCACTCTACTTCAGCCTCTGATGTATGTGCTTTACAAAGAAGAGCTATAAGATTAATTGGCGGACTTAAATATAGAGATGACTGTAGACTGAGATTTGTTGAACTTAGTATATTAACAGTTTCACATATATATATATTCTACAATGCCTAGTGCATATAAAAAACAATATAGGTAGTTTTACGTCCCGGAATGAAATTCATTACCACTTCACAAGAAATAGAGCCAATTTACAAAATGATTATCAGAGACTCTCGAAAACTCGAAATGGTACCTCTTACTGGGGTATCAAATTTTATAATTCGTTACCTAAAACAGTTACTTTTAAGTACAGAATAAAAAGGTTTTTACTGTATTATATAGCTCGGAGGATTTCTAACCAGTGCCTTGTTCATGTTATCGTTAACTTATGTTATTTTTAACATTCTGTTGTATTTATTTCAATTTTAACTTGAGTTTTAACTAAATGTGTTTTCGTGCTGTTATTTCATTTTATAGATTTTTTATTGTTTGTACTATTTTAATGTTTAGTGTTCTTAGCGTTAGTTTGTAATTTTTATTTTCTGTTTCTTCTTATTTGACCTGTGTAAATACATGATTGTATATTGGCAGCTTTGTAAATGTTAAATGGATTCTGTAAAATACAAATTATTTAAAATTTTAATAGATACCTGTTATTTATCTTATATAGGCGTTACATTTAAAACCCTACTATTTTCTTATCTACAAAATTTTACTTCTTACTTGGAAATGACATAAAATATATAGTTTTAACAGAAAATCAAAAAAAAGAACATATTTGTATGATAACTTGCGCAATGTAGCTACAATTTGTAAGTGAAATTTAGTATACATAACTCAATTTTTATTATCAAATGGCAAAGGACAATATTCAAAATAGCCGATTTTTGGCTTATCCGGGGGAACGCATAAATCATAAAAAAATCAATTGATTATTGTTAATTAACATTAGAAATGGCTCAGAAATACGTTAGATAGCTGGGGAAATGTCGCTACTACCCCTAAACCTATATAAACTACCCTTAAATAGCTTTAAATGGATAATCATTAATTATTGTTATAAAATTCGTGTAAAATGAAAAAAATGCTTGAAAATGATTTGAACAGACAGTATGTCAATATAAAAAGTGATAAATAACTGTAAAAATGTCCATTCCCCAACTAAAAATTAATAAAAATAACTTTAAAAAGCTAATGGTGAGCTTACTTCGACATCAAAAATAGATAATGCTTATAAATGTTCAAGGGAACGCTTATTGCTAGACAAAAATTATAGGTTACTGTCAAAAAATGCAAAAACTGATACTAGAGTACATTAAGTAAGTGGGAAAATATTAATTGCACCCCTAAATCTATATAAACTGCCTTTAAATAGCTTAAAATAGATAATCATTATTTATTGTTGTAAAATTCGTTTAGAATGAAAAAAATGCTTAAAAATGATTTGAACAGACAGTATGTCAACATAAAAAGTGATAAATGACTGAATAGGGCCAATTGTTCTCACTTTGCGAGCGCGTACTGAAAAAATGGCAATTTATCCAGTTATTTATCACTTTTTATATTGACATACTGTCTGTTCAAATAATTTTCAAGCATTTTTTTCATTTTACACGAATTTTATAACAATAATTAATGATAAGGGTAGTTTATATAGGTTTAAGGGTAGTAGCAACATTTCCCCAGCTATCTGACGTATTTCTGGGCCATTTCTAATGTTAATTAACAATAATTAATTGATTTTTTTATGATTTATGCGTTCCCCCGGTTAAGCCAAAAATCGGCTATTTTTAACATTGTCCTTTACTAATTGGAATGTGGCGTATATAATTAGTAGAACAAAATATGAAGCGTAGGCAAAAAAGGTAAGTTGGTATCGATATTGTTAAAATTTTCATTGAATTTGTTACCTGAAACTAATAAGTACCTACCTGTATGGTATGAAATGTCCTAGGAGATAAAATAATCAACTTTTACTACTACAAAAAAGTTGAAAATGTTCAATGTTTAAATGTTTCCTTTTTTTGGAGAAAGAATATTTAGATACATCCTGTATACGTTGCTGGAGTTAAATTTATTATTAAAAAAATGTTCAGAAAAACAATACAATTATCATTTATCTTTTACCAAACCTATAAACGAAAATCTGGGATAACCTGTCTCCATTAAAATTATATTTTCTAGGTGGTTGTAAACTGAATGTAATTTGATATTTTAGTTTTTTCCTGCAGGCACTAGGTAACTTATTTGGAATTGAAAAAACATATTAAAAAAATCCAAAGGACATTTTTTACTAACTACTAAAAGTTTTGATAGTTTTTTTAAGAAACGTGTAATTTCGATTTCTGTCTGCTCTAAACAATAATATATATTTTCAGTTTTCTAAGCCAACACTGCAATTACATATTTCAAAATAAACATCAAATAGTTTTCTTACATTAAAATACACTTTTCTATAATCGATTTGTCAACAAAAAATTTCATTGGTATACTTACCTGTATGACCCTCATATTAGAAATGTTTTCTTTGGACCTAGACTTCAATGAAATCGAACTAAAAAACCTTTGTGTGTGATTACTTCCACATATTAGCAAATTTCTTATTATTGCGTATTCACAATGTCACTTTTAAAAGAATACGTTCCAAACTGTTTGGTGGGAATTAGATTTGATGTAGAGGTGTGTTTAGCTTGCGGTTGACGTGTATACTAGAACCTTCGAAGGAATGAGATTTCACAAAAAATACTTGGATAAAATACTACGGAAAGTTTGCCTAAACAGTAAATGGTAGAAATGAATTGGAAATAATTACTGTTATAAAATGGGCAAAACTTTCAGTATTTATGGCAATTTTCTGCTGAAACAGCCACCATTTTGGTCACTTGTTAATAAATAGCAGAAAATTGAACCACTTTATTAACTAAACAAAAAACTATTTAATTTTTTTTGCAAATTTTCTTCAATCAGCATTTATTCAATCCAGTAACTGGTCCAAATTGTCCAGCCCTTTATGATGTTTTGAGCATTGGGTCAAAAGGGATTTCAATGTTCTTAAACAGTTTAAAATGTATCATGTTAATGAAAAAAAATAACATCTCAAATTGAAAGATATCTGTAGCAATCTAATTCAACTTGTGCAAATTGTTTGAAATTGTCTTAATTCCTCAAGACTTGCCAATATTACGAACATATTACTGGAATATTTTTTTATCCAAAATTGATGGGACATTATAAAAATATCTGAAATCTGAAAAGACAGACAAATGAAATGAAAATAAATAAATAAAAAAAATCAAATTTATTCAGCAAACTCGGTATCTAATTAAATTATAAAGTTTTTTTAGATTATTTCATCCTTAATTTTATTTTCTTTCTCTTTGTTCAGAATAGTATTTATTGCAAATTTTATATTCTTTGGAATCTAGCATGAACACAAAGAAAATGACGAAAATAGAATAAAACTAAACTAAAACTTCAAATAAATCTTATGATATTGTTTTTTATTACTTTTGTAAAATATGTTAGGAAATGAAAGTTAGTTCTATATACTCGTAAAGCTAACTCTCTTAGAACATCTCGTTATAATTTAACTCGAGTTAAAAAAATTCCCTTAATTTTAATTTGTTCAATCACTTACCTTACGAGCTTAGGCTGTTAAATTCGGTGTTGTTTCAAAATGCGATTAAAAAAATTCTTCTCAAATATTGCTTCTATAGAAGAGTTTCTGGAAGTGCCACTTATTTAAGTTACTGTGTGTTGACATGTACATACAATTTCACCTATATACAATACCTTGACATTTATTTAGTCGTAAGAATTGTGTTACTTACTACACATTGACATTTTCTTTTATTTTATTATTATTTTTTTATTCAATTGTTTGTCACATTTTCTTTGTGCTGTATGCGTATATTTACACTTATATTATGTTTCTAATTATTACTTTTATAACTTCAGTGTTTTTTGTAGTTTTTTACATTAAAATTGTGACCTGCTTCAAATGCTTATGTAAAGCATAATGTTGTTAATAAACACTATTCTATTCTATTCTATGCTTTCAAAATTAAAAACAGATTATTATTCCTACCGACCTATTTTAGTAATCACTTGATGAATTGAATAATTCAAATCTTTTAGATTTAGCTCTACTAAAATCACATATTATCTCATCTACAAAGTGTTGCATACGTGTATACAAAAAAATCAGGTAGTTTTTTGGCAAATTTTAAGGAAGGATCTGTGATATACATTTTTTTAATTACAACCTTCCTTAAGGTCGCCGTATTTCTTGGCGTAAAATGATCAAATTTATGATGTTTTTAGGTACTGAAATCTTGAAAAATAAAACACGTAGAACAAAAGTAATATCAAAAATAGAATTACTGATGTTTTGTTTATCCACTTTTACTATTTAAACTCTCTTCAAATAATATAATAACTTTTAAAATGCATTTGTATGACACACATTATTTCGCTATTCACATTTTAACAATTATTTTCACATACTTATAAACAAAAGTGAACAATCTTATATGCAGAACTATGTAAGTTTATGTTATAACAATGTTTACATCTATAGTTGAATTTAAAAAAATACGTATTTTGAAAGATTTCAGTACCTAAAAATATGTTGGATAAATCGCTTTCTGACGCTATATATTGATTTTACTTCGGTACCTTTGAATATTCGCCGGTGGCATGAGATAACATTTTTGTTATTTGCTAAACTCTATATTATTCAGTTCTTAAATGTCTAAAATTCCTTGTTTTTGTAGAAAACACTATTTCAAGAATACGGCGCCCTTAAAACGTTACAGCCCCTTAAAAGAGGGGGATAAAATCAGTTACCTCGATTTTTCTCAAAAACAGTTGAATATACAAACGAATTTTGACAGAAAACATATATTACTGGCAAAAATATAAAAGAATGGAGTGCATTCATATGGATGAAAGAAAATACTCCCACACCTAACTTTGTTCTAGTTCAGTTATTGGACTCTGGAATTTTTAATTATTTTATGATATCCCATTGCCAAAATGGTGTGGGGTTTCGGGGTCATGTCTTAGATAATAGAAATTAAAAAATTAAAAGAAAGAATTAAATTATATTTGATTGTCAAATCATAAAAATCCATTTATATCAAATATAGGACAATAAATTTAAGCTTAAAAATTATTAAAACATTTCTCCTTAAAAAATTGTCAAAGGTACCTAGTTAGCTTTACAAAAATGGAAATACTATGTCCTAATGCATAAGCATAAAATAATCGTGTAAAATATCTATTTAGTTATACTCAGTTTAGTTCGAATAGGTCTTAAATTTACAAGTGCATAGAAAAATATTTATCCTAAAATCGATAATTAAATAAATTGTTCAATTATTTTGCTAATCTTATGACCCCTTAGGTCTTGGTAAGCAGATAAAATATATTTTTGAGGTATATCAAAAATTTTGCCGAACCTATTCGGTACTATTTGATAATAGGAATATTTTCCAAATCTGATGTCTTAACATTGATATGTTTTAGTGGTTATACACTGAGAAAACTGTGCTAATAGTAAACTAAGAATGACAAATACATATTTTCCTATACTAGATTTTTCTGTTTGCAATAAGCACTATTATAATGTATATGTAATTAATATTGGTTTGAGTCGAAACTAACTACTATACCATACACACACAATTAATAAAAAGCAAGTAATTTTACTTATCTATAACGCTATAAACTGTAGTATCAAATCAGTATATTTAATGGTGGGGAAAGTAATATTTTTCTTATTTGCAAAGATAATAATTATAAAATTAATATTAACATGATTTTCTTTGGCAACTAAAATTATTACTTTCCCACATAATATTTATACACAAAGTATTCATATTTTGACACTAGATCGAAGAGTTGAAATCAAACTTCAATTTCTGTTTAGATGCAACTTTTTATGAAAAATATGCACTCTAAACTATGAATGAAATTGGAGAATTTCTAAATACTCAAGTCAGTAGTGTGAGCTGACGTTCGACACAACCTATAAATCGTAAAAATTTAGCATAGGCCGAGCGTGATCAACTACAACCCTCATTCGACGTCGAAACCTTTCAAAATTATAGTACAGTATCACCAGTAAAAATAATATCACGGAACCAAACGATATAGACAAAAGGATGGGGTTAGGTGACCATCCCAAACTTTGGGCTTTCTCATTCTCGTCCTTCAAGAATTCGTACAGTGGCTGGAAGTATTCCAAAAGAGGCCCAGAAAGAACTTTACGAGAGCCTGTAAGCATTTCCAATACATCTGGCCAAGGTTTCAAGGCCCCCAAACGCAAAGCGTCTCTGTAAAAGATATCACATGCACTTGAAAACTTCATTACATGAACATAAAATGCTTTTTAGTGTGTTCACTGGTGTTGCCTCACAAGCAAATCTGAATGATTTCCATAACAAAACCTTGAACCTTTTTAGTTCAGTGCGTGAAGTTATTGATTTTGGAACGCTGTCTAACAAGGAAAGATTTTTGAAAATTTGGTAAAATAATGCTTTTTTATTTTTATTGTCCTGCAAAGTTGTGGTATCTTACTGTTTTTGGGGTCGAGGAATTCTATACAAAAAAACAAGACCATAAAGATACACAAGCGCACAATTATATTACCTGACAATCTATATATACTGACTGACAACGTACCAAGACAATTTAGTAAGAAAACAATCACTGAAGATGGCGCATAGCCGGAATGAATGTTTGCAGCATTTGAAATATTATTGTTATGTTTGTGGAAAATATAATAGACAAAAAAATTTGGTGCCAAAATATGAGAGTATGAAACAATTGTATTTACAGTATTTTGGAGTAGAGGTTATTGAGAATCTAGATTGGGTACCTGAAAAAGTATGCAGAACTTGCAATGGTTCTTTAATTAAGTGGTCACAAAAGAAAAGGAAGTCAAGAATTTCTCGACCCCAAAAACAGTAAGATACCACAACTTTCCAGGATAATAAAAATAAAAAAGCATTATTTTATCAAATTTTCAATGATCTTTCCTTGTTAGACAGCGTTCCAAAATCAACAACTTCAAATGCGTGTAAAAAAAAATCTCGCACTGAACTAAAAAAACCCTTCAAGGTTTTGTTATGGATAATGTCAACTTTCATTTGCAATTGGTCTCATCCCATTCCCATTCGGAAAGTTCGATTTTGTATGACTGTTATTAAAAATCGCGGACTTTTTGATCGAAGCTTGGAGGGTGATTTCTCTCAGACTACAGGGTGTTTCTTAAGTACAGGTCAAAATTCTAGGGGTATTCTGTGACAAAAAATAAGGGATTCTTGTTCACAATAAGTTTCCTCTATCTCTTAAAATAAAAAAGTTAGACACCCTTAAAGTTTGGGCACTTTACAGGTTTTTTTGTTATTACTCATAAAGTTGACCATTGATCTCAAATTTGTTTTTACGAGCATAAAGGCCTCCAAAGGCCCTCTTATGTGATACAGCCTGTATATAGTGCAATGTATTCTAAAGCCTTTTGTCCTTATGGATGCAAAATTCGCGAATATTTCCACGATTTATTTAATGGTGAGAAAATCTCTACTTTTAACGAATTTTGTCAACTATAACAATTTCTATCATTTTCATCATGAAACTGTCATGGCAGATTGTCACAAGCTCAAAACAAACTTATTAACACCACATAATAATGAATGTAGTAATAATATTTGTACTGTTTTGCACAATTTGTGCAAAAATCCGTGAATATCGCGTCCAGGAAGGCAAGACTGTGATATCCGCGGGGTGCGCATCAGGTAGTTGTAATTGGGCAGTAGTGGGCCATCACTGTCCCAAAGGATGGCATTCTAATTTGTGGACAGGATGACACAGGGGGGACATTTAAAGTAAATTGTTAGTGTGCTAGGTTCACTCGACGTCAACTTATTTTTGATAATTTTGGGTGCTTTGAACCCTATTCAAGTGGCGCACTTAGGTAATCACCTTCCTTACTCATATCTGTACGGTGAATTAGTCACACTTTATTATTTTCGATTGGGTAAGTGATAATACAAGATAAAAACTTTAAAATTGAAAATAACTATCATTTTTATTATAATGCCTCGAAATTGGCAAAAACTGTTATATCACTGTTTCTACCAAAAAATAATGGACGTTACGTAATGCAATTATTTTTGTCATTTTTTATATTTGATCGGATTCAAATTTAGTACGCTTATGAAATGTTACTCCTCGCACGCTTCGCTCGTCAGGCTTATCTACAAGCTACAAGCTAGCGATGAGTCTCTCTCTAGATTTTTGTCGGTTGGCTATAATTTATGAAATCAGATGGTCTAATCAAAGTAATACTAAAGACCACCAATGAACACCTTTAGTTTGTCAGCTTACCCCAGCAATTTGCCAGCTTCTTCGGAACTGTAGAAGTCACAGTTGTGCAGTGGACAAATTTTACTTAAAGTTGGATTATATTCCTCTGACTTCAAACAAAGGGCTTTATAAATTTGAAATTCCATAAAGTGGGAATAAAAATAACTGTAATATAAAGTCATGTAATTTAAATTTGTTTCTCCTTCGGGTAGGCACTTACGTCATTGCGTCTCCATTCGCCGTCACGATGTAGAACGCGATAGGATCATAATCATAGTCCGATTGTTGCCCTATGGGTGCCTTGAGCTCCGCATTTCTTCTGAGTTCCCACCAGGCCAAGTCCCATTCATTTTTGGGCGCGTTAGTGACGTCCCTTTCCCATTGTCCTACCAGAAATCCGAATCGCAAAAATGCTACTTTGATTAGTGCCATTTTCATCAGAAAATTAATAGAGGATTCGTATCTGCAATATATTTTTTTATTTTATTATGTTTATTTGTACAGTGTGTCCCCGGATGGAGTTGACAAGAGGACAAATTTGATTTTAAAATTTGTATTAGGACTCTATTTCGGGTTATAAACGGATTTGTTTTATAAAAATGTTGTGTAAAATAATAAATAATGGTATTTCTCTCTTGAGTATTTTCATGTTTTTTTAATTTATGAGAACCCTGTATATCTGATCTAAGACGTTTCTATGATAGTCTCATTTTTCGAAAAGCAGAACTGTTTATAAAGAGTGACATTTTTTGATAATGTCAAAAACAAAAGACTTTCTCCTCTTGTCAACTCCATCCGTGGACACACTATATCCAAACAGGCACATGCCCATTTACAGGATACGGTAAAACGTATAAATATAGTAAAAAAACACAGCAATATTATAACACATTACACCCATAAAGCATACAAAACCTTAAATAAATCATACACATGTAGAGCAAATAGAAATCGTATTAAAAATGTTAAACGTATGTCAAGTTTGACAGTTTAAAATTTATTTATCTGCTTCCATAGAGATGTTAAATGATTTTTATTTTATTGTTACTTACTTCTTCTTGATACAACTGTAGAGAACGAAAACAGAGAGGTTTTCGAAACGTCAATAATACGGAAGTGCGCGATAGTGATGTGATTTTTGTTATTTTTTTTTACTTATCTGTTTTTCAGTGTGAGATTTTTGGTTAGGCAAACATAGTTTCAAAAATAACCCTTGACTGTTCCGTTTGGCGCAAGGGCTTATTTAATTAATCTCTATTATTTTTTCAGAAGTGTGGCAAAAACCCAAAAACTAAAGAAAAATCAGAAAGTTTGTTTACAAAATTTCATAATTATGGGGTGTTTAAATGCTAAAAATAAATATTTTTTGTAACCTCTTCAATACTGAAAAATACGTCGATAATAGAGCACATGCATCAGGGTGTGCAAATTAATTATAGTACGTGTGGTAAAGCTTATTTTTAGTAAGGTCTTTTACGGAGCTATTCGTACTATTTAGAGTTCATGGCGTTCGGTTTTAAATCACCCCAAGGGGGCCTCGCGCGAAGCCGTAGGCGAGGGGCCGCTTCGCCCACGCCTAGCTACGCCACTGTCTTCCATATTATCGTTGTAAGCAGAAGATTCTGACAGCTTTCATAAATCACTGACAAAATAAGATTAACAAAAACCTAATAAACATACTCGTTTCTGTATCAACATTCCCTTATTATTCTTGATTCACGTTTTCGAGATCCACAATTTTCAAGAAAGTATTATGATAATTATAGTTATTTTCAAAACACTACCTATTAACATTTTTGTAAATTCACACCAGAGCGCCCTGTTTGGACCACGATTTTCACATATTCTGCTTTTACAGTCTACTGACATTCACGCATCTCAATAAATACCAAAAATGTATACTTACGTATGTCGATAGTCTGTCAATAGTTCAAGTTTCTTTAGATGTTGTGGAGAAGTTGCTGATAGAGCCAGCGATTCCCCAATAGATTCATGAAAAGCAGAACTGGGACTGTTTCTCATATAAAATGGGAGCTCTTTATACTGCATGAAGTATTGTACGTTGCCAAGTAGGCGGAATATGTCTATGAAATTTTCCAAATTCACTTTTCCACATAGTGTGACCCTGAAACACAACCGTTTTTATTCGTTCTACTATCAACTGAGTATGTTAAAAAGCTCATCAGACTAAATATACTACCTGTAAGTTCCATTACAAAAGTCACCGGAATTTGGATAGCAGACAACTGCCCTATCATCTGTCGGCTTGGTTAGCATCGATTCAGGTGCTTTATAAGTTTCTTTCATGGACAAGAGTCCCATCGACTTGAAGAATTCGTCTCCCACCCTAAAGATATCTTCCACATTGAGATACTGTTTCATGTTATATTCTAAGTATCCGTCACTGACGTTAGGAAATGGCCGCACCAGAGGCTCTATTTGGTACCAGCTCTTTGCCCACATGTTTCCCAAGACATGAGCCGATAGCGCTCCATCAGAAATGTCCAGTTTCTTGTCGTAATGTTGCTTCAATTTCCTGCTGACGTATGTGTGCAGCTCTAAGTACAGAGGTGTCACCTCATTCCATAATTCAAAGGCATTAGAGTGAAGTTCGCTTGAATCTTCTCTTTCTAGCAAATGGCTGATGTCTACAAAGAAAAACAAGAATGGATCAAACAGAAACCAGAATTTGTTTAAATTTATTGTCACAGTGGAAGAAATATTTAATCATATTTTTTACTTATAATAAATTATTTCCGGAAATCTTTTTGAGGTCATCGATATTTTCTTAAAAATATTGGGTAAGAACATTTCACATCAAACTATTTATAAAATATCGCACATATTATGCCTGAACGGTGCAGCTTGGAGCTGCAAAGCCCACTCATGAAGATTATACATATAAAGCTGTTTACAGGCTTTTTAGGCCCAGAGCTATTCTCCTGCACTCCAATCTGTTCTTCGTCTTTCTTTTCCAATCCGTTACATTTTTCTCCCTTAAATCATATATTATCTAAGCGTCATGTGTCAGTTCTTTATATTTTCAGCCTAGGATTATTCAGTTGGTGTATGTACAATTATTAATTAATCACCCTGTATACGTATGTGCAGTTTTTGGGATAGCTTTGTAGCCGTAGGAACGTGACATCACTATTTTAGATAAAAAATTGCGCTTTAGTACGTTATTAAGTAAGATTGTACATAAGTTATAATTTAAAAAAGTAAGATTGTGAAAATTATGTGTGTGTGATTATGTTTAGACCATTCTAACTATTTGTTTTCAATATTTTGTAAAATAAACACGCTACGTACTAGCTACCGGCAAATGACTTTCCAATTGACGAACAGTTATGAACATCTCTTTCATTCCAGCAGTGGCATCTTTCCATTCCTTCCACATATACAGAAGCTCATCATAATCACGAGAATCAGCCATAACATCTTCAATTTCTAAAGAAAAAATTAAATCTTTTGGCAATTTTTGTACTTATTATAAAACCAAGCATATCATACAAGGTAATTTACTTTTCATGATTAGAACAATCGATAGATCTCGTCAAAATAATGTCAAAGCTTCCCTTTTAGAGATAACAGCTTTAAAATAACATATTTTATGGTTTTTATTTATTTTTTCATAAACTATGAGAGTCATTTGATTTATATTTAGTATGAAGTGTACGAATCAAGAGCTCTATCGATTGTACAAATTATTGTGAAAACAGGTCAATCATAGGGAGCCTGGACCCAACCCCTATTTTTAATATAATTTCTACGCCACTGGAAATTTTTCAAAATGAGAATAGATATATTTGACAGGACGATTTATTCTAAAGCAAAAAGGTCTCTTACTGTTTTTAAATGAAATGCTTAGTTTTTGAGAAAAATGGCTTCTCATGGATTCCTTACATGTGAAATAGTTAAGATTTCCAAATTAATACAGAATAAAATATTTAATATTGAGAAAGAAACAGAAATAACAATTAACAATAGAGAACAAAAGAAAAAGTTTCACGACAAATGTTCAAAATGTTGTCCTCGAACCTGACATTGATCACCAATTGTCTATATTTAGCCATATGTCAAATTATTTCTTCAGTTATTGATATATCACTTCAAGCAGGAGTCAGGGGCTAGTTTTAACTGTCGGAAATGTTTGTCCAACTACATATTGCATTATGTTTACAAAGAACACATTAATAACTTGTCGAAACAGTTTGAAACCAGTCCATAACTCTTGCTTTAACAGACCTGTGTGTTGCTCATTACAAACATTTAAATCAATGAAACTTTTAATTTTTTACATTATAAAAATTTGGAATACTTACCTGATATACTAAGTCCCTCCGTTGTTAATTCACAATTTTTGTTATGATAAGGACATACTTTAGCTGTGTTAAAAATTACATCCATTTTAACTAGAGTTTCAATGTACTGAAACAGAGGCATTACATTATCTTAGTATAAGGTTTAAATTATGCTACAGACTATTAGAGAAAGTATTGAGCACACCCTGGACGAGTCTCAAAGTGGTTTTCGTAGGGTAGGACTATACAGGACCATTATATTTACCACTAAACATATAGTAGAAAAATTAAGTGCGGAAACTTTTATGTAGGATACAGAAATTTAGATAAAGTAAAGATAAACGAATGTCCTTTGCAGATGATGTGGTAATTATGGCGGAGAGTGAATGAGACTTAGAAGAAAAATTAATGATTTTAAATGAGCAAATAAAAAATGTAGGAATGCAACAAGAGAACAGTAAAACAAAAGTAATGGGTATTACAGACGGGAAACTAAATATAATAGTAGATGGCACAAAAATAGAACAAGTAAATCAATACAAATATTTAGGTGCAATATCTGATTAAAGAGGAAGACAAGATTTGGAAATTGAAGATTAGAAAAAAACTTTACAGATGTACTGTGCAATGAACAACAAGTTATAAATAAAACTGAAGTAATAAAAACAACGAAGATATTTATGTATAGAGAATTTTAGAGACCTATACTGACATGTGGGTGCAAAGCATGGGTATTACCAAGAAACTAAAAAAGCAACGAGAGAAGTAGAAATAACTTATTTACTAAGGGTCAAAGGGATAACTAGATGTTGGAAATGAGCTAGGCAATATTACAGTTTATAGAGAAACGACAACTGAGCTGGTGGAACATATAAAAAATGAGCACGAGCAGATCAACGAGAAGAATATGGAAGGCAAAAGTGGTAGCTAAATAGAAGGAAGCTTGTCACTTTATATATGTTAAGTAAAAATAACGTTAATTGTACACCGAAAACAAAATGTAATAGAAAAAAGTAATATTGGTTATCTTAAATTTTGTATATAATATCATGTAGTTTTAACATATATTTTCATTAAAATTATTATTACCTTATCTTTATTATCACCTTTCCTTGTAAGCATTATTCAGATATACTAGAGAAACTCACGATACATACGTTTTTGGGACTATTTAATAATATCAAATAAAATTTTGTTGTTGCAGAAAGCTGCTGTGAAAATTACTAGTTTAGTTTAGTCATTACCATTGTCATTGTCATTTTCATTGTCATAGTCATAGTCATAGTCATAGTGATAGTCATAGTCATTGTCATTGTCATTGTCTTCATCATTGTCATTGTCATCATTGTCATTGTCATTGTCATTGTCATGGTCATTATTATTGTCCTTGTCATTTTCATTATCGTTATCGTTAAAATGGACACAATTAGGCTGTCGTTAAGAAGTCTACTTAGATCTATTGAATCCAGAAATATGAACACAAATAAAAAAATCGTATACCTCACGAAGTTTCTCGTCATCTTCTAATATCAAGGCCGATGTAGCAACATTATACTCTCTCTGAAAATACTTGTCGTCAATAATGAATGGCAAACGAAACTTTGCCAGCTCTCTGGCGAATCTATCCTGCGTCTTATAATAATCAGCCAGATCTTCCATCTGAAAATGAGTTCTGATGAAATCACTATAAGGTATCTGTTTTTGCAATGTGAAAGACAACTTGAAATTTGTAATAATGAAAGAGGAGTTTTTCAAATTTGAGCCACATTAACTTACATAAGCCTTCGCTTTGGTGTCATTCGCCACGTCCTTTAGGAAAGCGTTACGGGAAGCCGCCATTTTGGAACAGCTTTTAGTCGCTGCGTTTTCAAGATCGTTGTGAAGGAATTGTTCAGCTTCAGAGTAGAAGGCATCGACGGGAAGTAAAATGAACAGTAATAATATCGCAGAGTCCTGAAAAACTTATACCAATGAGGGCCAGTTTCTCAAGTTTAGATCTATTTAAAGACTTAATGAAAAAGGGACAACGGAAAATACCGCCAAATGAGTTATATTAAAAATGGGATATACAATATATATTGATTAAAGTTTAAAAGTATTCGGTATAAAAAATCTGCAGTCAATAGTCAATATATTTTGTTTGCACTCTTTTGCAAACCTGGAGTTTGTCTCCAACCCAGTAATTTCGTTATTCCGACCACTTTTTTTTAATTTTCTGTCCTTATCTGGAGTCAACTATTTTTTGCGTAGGGGCGTGTAAATGTTTCGAGTTGCATTCCAAATAATTGAAATAATCTTATAATGCTGAAATTGATCCATTTTATATAACTTCTAAAGGAAAAATGCCCCTGAAAAAAATTTTCACGTAAAGTTCAGTGGCGTACTTGTAATTTATCTACAGGGTGTTACTTTTAAAATATGCCCAAAACATACATTTGTTTTAAATGGAACACCCTTATTGTGCTACTCAATTGTTGTATTTTTTCCTTTATATGCAAGGAAAATATAGATATTCCTTTCTGCACAAACTTCGGCAGATATTATGCATTACGAAAATGATGGCAACACTGCTCAGTGTTTTTATTAACGCAAAAGAAGTTAATTGTGATAAAACAAAAAACAAGAATTTTATAGAAGATTTGAAAACGAGGGGTTTTACTAAATATTATGCCCAAATGCGTTTTGTTTTGATAACATTTTGTTCAGCTGTAACTGTTCTGTTTTTAAAGATATCGGAATGAAACAAACACCATATTACATAGTGGACTAGCAAGTTTTTCTTATTTGAAAAAAACAAAATAATGATTTTGAGAGATCTAATTAACTTATATTTTTAAATGGAACGCCCTGTATTGGTTGATTGGATTCTACTCAAATTCCAAGCATCTTTATAGCATATCTATAATATCTTCAACTGTTTCTGAGAAATAGTTTTACAAACATGTCAAATTATCACAAAAATCGCTCTACTTGTCCGCCATTTTCCTCAACAGAACAAAATACTAAGGCTTTTGATTGTTACCAGCACGGCTCAAGCAATGCCGAACTTCAGCCTTAGCTCAGTGCAAAGTGTGCCATGAACAAGTAGAGCAATTTTTACGATAATTTGACATGTTTGTAAAACTATTTCTCAGAAACAGTTGAAGATAGGTATAGGATATGCTTTATAAAAGATGCTTGGAATTTTAAGTAGAATCCAAATATCCAATAATATACAGGGCGTTCCATTTAAAAAAATATAAGTTAGGTTAAGATCTCTCAAAATCATTGGTCTTTTGTTTTCTTTTTTCAAATAAGAAAAACTTGCTAGTTCACTATGTAATATGGTTTCTGTTTCATTCCGATATCTTTAAAAACAGAACAGTTACAGCTGAACAAAATGTTATCAAAGTTATTGAAACGCACTGTACAGTGGCATAATAATTTTGTAAAACCCCCTCGTTTTCAAATCTTCTATAAAATTCTTGTTTTTTGTTTTATCACAATTAACTTCTTTTGCGTTAATAAAAACACTGAGCAGTGTTGCCATCATTTTCGTAATGCATAATATCTGCCGAAGTTTGTGCAGAATTTGCACAAGTTACTGATGTCTGTTCTTGAAAGGAATATCTATATTTTCCTTGCAATATGCAAGTTTGTGTTTCATTAAGTACCACGAAATATCAGGTCGAGTGAATATTTTTTATTAAACACCAATAATTCTGCCTCCACAAATATGCTTGTGATGTGATTATGGATAAAACGTTGTATTGCATTCGTGTTTTAGTTGCCATTTATCCACTTAAGAATATTAATCCCGTGGATAAAGTGCTACTTAAAACTCTTATGCAATAAATAACTATTATTGGTGCGCAACAATCATAAGAAAAGGTATCTAATATATCTGTTTTCTTTTTATTTAAAATTATTCATGTAAGTTCAAAAAATAAATGTTATAGGGAACATCAAAATGCTCTATTTTACTGTTATGAATGAGAAAAAGGGAACATCCTGTATACTTACCATCAATCATTATTTCAATGTACAGAGCGACTCCGAATTAACGGTTAACCTCTATTATAGGGAAGCAAAATAAGTGAATAGAAAATCGTAAGAGCAACCAATCAACCAATCACGAATTCTGTCTCTTGCTGTTCACAATATATCATAATTAGCTTAAAATATACACTTTTATTTCGAGGCTAAGTATATATGTACATAGGTGGAAAAATTATTTTCACGTCAATATCACGTTTTATCGTCGTGTTTAGAATAAAAATTACTTATTTGATGAGCAAATAATAAAGAAAATTAAATTATTTTTTTAAATTTGAAGGTCCTGTATTTTAATAAACCATGACAATGTCAAGTCCTTTTTTCAATTTGTAATAATAATTTGATATTTTAGTGTATTCCTAAGTAAATTTTTTGAGATTGAAAAAAATATTTTTTTATTAAACAAGCCACTCTATTGTTTCTATTGCCTATGTATACAATTTTTCGTATAATTATTGTAATCAATTTATTATTTTTATTAAATATTCATGTCAAACATCGTAGAGGTTAAAATAGTAAGGCACTTTTTACTGAATACTAATAGTTTTTACTGTTTCTTTTTAAGAAACACGTGATTTCGAATTCGTTCTACTATGAAAAATAATACGTTTTCAGGTTTTAATAAAGGTAATTCTCTAGTCCAACACTGCAATTGTTTCAGAATAAACAGCAAAATATCCTCTTATTTTAAATACACATACTTGTCAACAAAAACATTGATTGACGTACTTACCTGTATGAACCTCATATTAGAAATGTATCCTGTCAAGCCGACCAGATATTAAAGAAATGGAACGGAACAATTTGTTAAAAATTCTTTGTCTACATCTACTTCCACATATCAGCAAATTTTTAATTGTTGCATATTCTCACTATCACGATCAGAAAAAGATATTACAAACTGCGTACTGTATATTAAATGTGCTGAAGATTCGAAGGTGTGTTTGCCTTGTGGTTGACGTTTATACTAGGACCTTCAAAACAATGGTTTTCACAAAACTCGCAAAAAATATTCGGAAAGTTTGAGTAAATAGTAAATGCTAAATAATGGAATTGGGAGCTGGAACATTCTGTTTTCATGAGAATTTCCTGCAGAAATAATTTTGATTATTTGGATGGAAACCATTTTTTAAACAATCAAGTAGATATTTAACGCAAAGTAGCAAAGCTACATCTGACGACCATTGGTTACTCCATGCCGGACTGACCAATCACAACAAGAGTCAGAAGAAGAAATTTGTGTCATATTCTTTCAGTATTTATTAATCCATTTCATATTAGTCAAATTGCCCTACCTTCTCTGACGATTTAATTAAAATTTTTAAAAATATTCGAAAAATATGAAAAACAGGTCTGTAGATAGTAATCTGTTTCTATATGCAGACTACATGAATCGTAAGTTGCAAGTAGATGCTGTCTACACAGGTTTAAGTAAAGCTTTTGATAAAGTAAGCATCAGATCATGTTTAATAAACTTTCTGAAATTGGTGTGAGTGGATCTTTATTCCGTTGGTTTCAGTCGTATCTCTCAAATCGATATCAATCTGTGATTTTTCATTAGTAACTTCGGGTGTTCCCCAAGGGTCGCACTTAGGACCTCTGTCATTTAACGTATATATTAATGATGTAGCTAAGTCTTTTAAGTTTTCTAAATTCTTAATGTCAGATGGTCTTTCATTCTGTAAGTAATAGTTATGATATTGTATTAATACAAAAAAACTTACATACTTTAAAAAAAATACTGTGATTAAAACAACTTATATATAAACTTTAAAAAATGTCATCATATTGCATTTAATGGAAAAAACATCAGATTGTAACAAGCTTTGTTGTTGTGAAACTATAAATTGCAGAAACTTATACAAATTTTAGACCTGGGTATTATTTTTGATAGTAGGATGATGATGATCGTCATATTAATTACATTTCTGCAAAAGCTAATAGAATGTTCGGTTTCTTATGAAGGAACTGTGTTGATTTTCAAAATCCAGATACTTCCCGTAATTTATGTATGGCTTATATTAGTAGTACAGTAAGATATGGCTCAAAAAATCCAAAATAGAATTATAAAATATTAATTATAAATTATAATTATATTTGAAACTTCGTCTGGAGAGGTATTTTTTATTTTCTTCGTTCTGTATTGGACTGAATGCTTCTTTACTAATTTTTTTTATATCATACCTGCATAATAGGTCGCAGTATGTTCATTATAATGGTTTTAAATTACAAGTTCAATTGACAATATCAGAAGTGTCACAAGGTTCGAATCTGGGTCCTCTGATATTTATCATATTTATTAATGACTTATGTGAAGTTATTTTTCTGTCATATATTTTCAGGTATTAACAATATTGTGTGAAACTAACTACTCAGTGGACAAAAGCCCCAACCTGCGTTGAATTACACCCAGAATATCTACCCATATATTCCTTATTATTAGCTTTTGTAACATTTTTTACTGTTTAAGAAAGGTATTTTAAGCTAATATGTATCAAATCTCCTACAATTCCTATCAATGAAGTCATATGTATGTTCTCTGATACCAAACATCTAGGTATGCTAATGAACATCCACAGATGTTTGGTATCAGAGAACATACATATGACTTCATTGATAGGAATTGTAGGAGATTTGATACATATTAGCTTAAAATACCTTTCTTAAACAGTAAAAAATGTTACAAAAGCTAATAATAAGGAATATATGGGTAGATATTGTGGGTGTAATTCAACGCAGGTTGGGGCTTTTGTCCACTGAGTAGTTAGTTTCACACAATATTGTTAATACCTGAAAATATATGACAAAAAAAAAACTATACATAAAAGGTAAATTTTTTTATTAATTTTTATTTATTTTAGTAGGTTGTTATGATATTCATTGACAGTTAATCAGTTTGACGTTGTCGATATTTCATTTTGACATTCAATTTCAAATAATTTTAATTTATTGGTATAATCATTTTTATAGTTAGATATTTGACTCAAGTTAAAGGAGGCCACCTGATGAAGCGATCCTAATAAAACGTAGAAATAAGTGAGATCTCAATTATTGTGGTTGAATTTCGAGTTCCCACTCCAGAGGTTAGTAAATATATTAAATTTTTTAGATAATTATTGAATAGAGTTTTGTCTGTGGATGTTCATTAGCATACCTAGATGTTTGGTATCAGAGAACGTACATATGACTTCATTGATAGGAATTGTAGGAGATTTGATACATATTAGCTTAAAATACCTTTCTTAAACAGTAAAAATGACTTATGAAGTTATTGACTGCAACAAACTTTTATTCGCAGATGACCTCAAAATATATTCTGAAATTAACAATTTAACAGATTGTATAATATTACAGAGGCAAATTTGTAATATTGAAAAGTGGTGTAAAGCTAACAAACTGGAGATAAATGTTGCCAAATGTAATCAGTTATTCACAAATATCCTCTGCCGTAAATTTTTCATATACTTTTAACAGCACTGAATTTCATAGAGCTACTGAAACTAAGAATTTAGATGTTATTTTTGATAATAGACTTGATTTTGTAAAATATATTACTGTAACAGTCAATAGAGCTCTTAAACTATTAGGTTTCATTATTAGAAATTGGAAGAATTTTAGCAGTATATAAACTCTTAAGATATTATGTTACTCGTTCCAAGATGAGTATGCAGTAATTAATTGGCATCCAATATATAACATACATTTACAGCGGAGGTTTATGAAGTATTTATTTTTCAAAGTAGACAACATTTATCCTGATAGAGCCTATCCTAATGATTTATTACTGTTAAGATTTGATATTCAATCATTTGAACAACGAAGATTAATTGTAACATTGTTTTAACATTGTATATAAACTATTAAATTATGTAGTTGATTGTCCATGGCTGCTATCTAAAATTAATTTTGTAATAATAATAATAATATCTCTACCCCTCATTCTAATCACGAGGATTAGCCCAGAAGTCGAAGACTTGTGCGGGAGAGGGGGCGGCATATTATTATTAAGCAGGCCGCATTGGCGCCCAGGAACGACTTACGTTGGTAGGCCCTAACCACCATTCAGTGCAGGAATGAGGGAAACCTGGAAAACCTCATTAATTAGGGCAAATATGGTAGTCAAATGTCAACCGGTATCAATCTTTCACAGTGACCCAAGCCAACATTCTTCCGACCCTACCATACCCCGTAGAGAGGGTGCCAATATCTCCACGAATATAGGCATCAATATATACGGTCATTTACCGGCTGCGGAGGTACCTATTTATTTTTCAAAGAACAACATTTATCACAGCGATCCAGTCACCTCGATTCAAGTACTGACGCTTTAAACCGCGCGACCACTGACCGATCCAAAATATACCTACATTTCAGTCACGTCGACATTAACTGTTTTATTGTCAAACAAGTCGAACAAATGTACTTAGTAAGTGACGTGAGCCTACAATACTATAAGTAATAATTGTGATTTATTTTGTTGGTCTTTTAAAAGTTATTCAACTAAAATTAAAGAGTTGGTTATAAATCCCTAAATAGTTTGTAAATTTTATTTAAGTATTCCCAGTTATATTTTTAGTATTAAATTGTTTTACCATTAAGTTATTCAGATCTTAGTTACTACACTATCATATCATTATGCTTTAATTTAAATTGTTAGTTACTAGGTACACTACCGTATCATTTTGCTTTAATTTAAATTGTATGTATTCTTTTTGTTTTTATAATTGTTCTGTAATTGGATTTATCTGTTGGGAAATAAACATCTATTATTATTATTGTAAAGTAACCCCCTGGATATTATTCATAATTTTGTTTTGGGCCAACTTTTTCGATAGAAATAAAATCTTTTTGACTGTGAATTTACAATGATTTTTGTCTCTTGCAATTTTTTGATAAGCAGAACAGTTTTTGAGTAAAACAAAAGTTGGTGATCCTACACGCACATAGATTCCTTTCCAATATCTAATTTACACATCGATATCTAGTAGGTTTCCATCATTTTGCATTTGATGACAGTTCATGGTTCAAGTCGAGTTTGGTCGTTTTATAGATTGTTTTTTGATCCTTAGTTTTGTTAAATATTTTTTTCTTTTTCTAGATCAGAATAGTATCCTCTTTGGAATCTAGATTGAACGCAATGGAGAGAATAAAAATAGTATTAAACAATATGTTTATTTAAAAAGTTGAAACCTACTTTTAGCCATTCTGAAGTAATCAGCTTCACCTGACTCTATTCTCCAGAATCAGCCAGTAATCCTGATCATTGAGTAATAACTGTATTCAATGTCCTGACCATTTTCACCATACCTCATTACTGAAATATCACGGTCTAGCTTGATATCGGGGTCATTTACTAATGGTAAAAATAAAATCTGAATAGAAATTGAATTATATTTCACTATCACAATATTCTACGTAATATAAGAACATTTATTATAATATTTCTCGTTAAAAAATTGTCAAATGTACCTAGTCGGTTTTATAAATAAAATACTATGTCCTAGAGCCTAAAGATTAAGTAATTCTGTAAATATTTATAGTTATGCTCAAGCTCAGTCTGGTTAGAGTAGGTATAAAGTTTATAAATATATAGAATGATATTTAGGTATTGTTCAATTATTATGGACTTGCTAATTAGAAACAAATATTTTCCTGGTGCAACAAAAATTTTGCTCAACTTATTATTAAGGAATATTTTCCAAATCTGATGCTTTAAAGTTTAATGTTACTAATTTTTTGTTGTCCTATACTGACAAAAATGTATTAATAGTAAACTATAGATGTTTGCAATAGGTCCTATTATAATGTTTTTATGAGATTTGTTCTACTAAATTCAACGAACTTGAAAATAACTACAGTAACACACACACACACACAATTAATAAAAAGTAGGTGAAAAGTCATTGTACTTATCTATTCCTAACTCTATAAAATTATTCGTCAGTATCAATATATATTAATTGTGGAAAAGTAATATTTTTCTTATTTGCAAAGATAATAATTATAAAATTAATTTACATGATTTTCTTTGGCAACTAAAATTATTACTTTTCCACATAATAGTTATACGCAAAGAATTCATATTTTTACACTAGATCGAAGAGTTGAAATCAAACTTCAATTTCTGCTTAGATGCATCTTTTTATGAAAAATATGCACTCTAAGCTATGAAAGAAATTGTAACATTTGTAAATACTCAGGTCATTAGTGTGAGCTACTGTTCGGCACAGTCTAGTCATTTGTATGTACAGAAGATGGCAAAAGACAATGACTTGTAAAAAATTGGTAAAATTTAGTCTAAAATTTTAGTGCCCTATAAATGCAGCTCTCCTAAACATGCCGCTCTAAGTCGGCGTAAAAACGCAGAACCTTTATAATATATTATAACTATTATAAAAATTAATGCGAGAAAAACTGTCAAATTAATAGCGGTGATGTTATGCGGATTTTCGAGTCCATGGAGTGGTTTTACTTCGTTAGCTTTCTTATTCTCCTCTTTCAAGAATTCGTACAGTGGCTGAAAGTATTCTAAAAGAGGTTCAGAAAGGATTTTACGAGAACCTGTAAGATTTTCCAGTACATCTGGCCAAGATTTCAGGGCCCCCAAACGTAAAGCGTCTCTGAAAAAGATATAACAAGAACTGGAAAATGTCATTAGTGAACATAACATAGTTTTAGGTGTGGTCATTGATGTTGCCTCACACGCAAATCTCAACTATATATAAAATTTGTACATCAACAAGTTAATTAAGTTAATTAACATTTGTGTTTAGTAGTTTGCTCTAAGTCGATAATAAAAATTGTCGTCTTCTTGATCAATGTTTGAAGGTGAAATTAGTTTTGCGCGGTGTGGCAATTAAGTTCCGGGAATTTGTCAAGGAAAAAACAACCAAATTAAATTTCGCCAAAATTTTAATATCGACCTTCACAATAGTCCCCTCTAACTCTACACAACGATTCCAACGTTGCTCCCACGATTGGAAGCACCCTTGGTAATCCTCCGCAGTTAACCCGTTCAGCACCACGGTTACAGCTTCTTTGACCTCCTGTACGCCGCCATGATGAGTTCCCTTGAGGTGCGACTTCATCTTGGGGAATAAAAAAAATCGCAGGGGGCAATATCGGGGCTATAGGGTGGGTGCGGCAACGTTGGAATAAAAACTCTTGCACAATAAACGAGGAATGGGCTGGCGCGTGGTGCAAGATTCACCCGTTCTCAGCGAGTCACACATGGAAAACGCGGGCTCGTAGCCGTTCCAGGACGCCAACATAGAACTGTCCAGTCACTGTCTGGCCGGCAGGAACGATAAACATTGCCTTCAGTCATGACTCAAATATCCAGATCTCATCTCCAGTGACTACCCGACTCATCCAGTCTCTACCGTTGCTTCGAATGCGGGACAACAAATCCTCGCATGTCTTTCTGTTCACGGGTGAGAACTTTGGGCACTACCTTTGAGCAAATCTTTCGCATATTCAAATTTTCGTGTAACATCTTGCGAACGATTTCTTTGTTGAGGGTTAACTCTTCAGACAACCCACGAATGCTTAGACGCCGGTCAGACGTAATCACTGCACGCAAACGGTTAACATTCGCGTCAGTACGAGAAGTGACGGGAGCTCCTTCACGTGGATCGTCTTCTACCGATTCACGCCCCTCCTTGAACCGTTCTGCCCATTCAAACACGCGTGTTTTCGACATGCACTCGTCTCCATACACTACCTGCAATTTTCAAAGATTTTCGAGGGTTTTTCGCCAGATTTCACTAAAAAAACACATTGCTTGACTCATTTTCACAACGCCACTAAAAAAGGTTACTTCTTGGACTGAAATTAAAAAAAGAAGGTCCCCCCTCTCTAGAAAAACGTTGGCGAATGATGCAGTGTTGCCAGTTTCCGACTTATAACGAAATTCCCGGAACTTAATTGCCACACCTCGTATTGTTGTGCCATGATCCTGTTTTTTTTTTGAACCTATATTCTGTCAACTTCTGAACAACCTGATTTATAAAATCAAATACTCTAATCTAGGTACTAATGAATACCTCTTGTTAACTTACCCTAGTATTTTTCCAGCTTCTTTGGAATTGTACAAGTCGCAGTTGTGCAGTGGGCAAATTTTACTTAAAGTTGGATTATATTCCCTAGTTTTCAAGCAAAGAGCTTTGTAAATTTGGAATTCCATAAAATGAGCGAAGTAATAACTGTAACATACACAGTAATGTGATTTAAATTGGTTTCTGCATCGAACACTTACCTCGTTACGTCTGCATTTACCATCACCAGATAGAACGAAACAGGATCAAAATCAGTGTCCTCTGATCTTGGTATTGGTGGCTTGAGCCCCGCTTTTCCTCTGAATTCCCACCAGTGTGAGTTCCATTGGCTTTTGGGCACCATGTTAAAGATGTCCCATTCCCATTGACCGACGAGCAATCCGAATGGCATAAATGCTACCTTGATCAGTGCCATTTTCATCAGAAAGTTAATGGAAGATTCGTATCTGCAATAATAATAATGCATTTGCATATTGCCCAACAGAACAGGTATTCAAGTTACAGGACAAAAAAATTCAGTTGCTACAATCAACATACTATTAAGATTGCAGTGGTTAATATCACAAAGTAGAAATACCGTATTATAATTATTCGCCATGATATAAACCGGCGATTTGATAAGGATATTTGTTTTAGCATTCTGACAATAGAACATGCCATCAACACGAAATCCATGTCTAGGTACTCGTATATTAAATAAGTTGAGTAGAAGTGACGAGTCAATATTGCCATGAAAAAGTTTAAACAGAAATGACTGACTATTCTCCTTATATCCAGAGGCTGTATTTTAAAACAATCTAATAGCACTCTATGATCATGTCCCTAACTGGATAATAACCATTTATAGGATAATATAAAAAATTAAGAAAGCGACGTTGAACTTTTTCTTCAAAATGGTTAATATGAGGTAATAAGGGTACTATATAAGATTACAGTAGGTACTCTAATTTTGAATGAACCAATGTGTGGTAGAGACATTTGAGTGCAGTGACGTTGTTAAATGACGTTGAATAATTATTATAAAGCCTTATTAGCTGCATTTGTAATTCCATTAATATAATCAGTAAAGGACAATCTGTTATCATATATCACACTAAGATTCCTAACATTCTCACAACACTCCAATAGTACATCATCAGTGTAGGCAATAAAAAAACAAACTTTGCACATATCTATATTGATATGCAACTTATTTCTAAACTAACATACAATCCTCACCACACTGGTCACATTAGAAAATAATTTTGAGTCATCGGCAAAAAATAGATGGTTATAATTCAGAGAGGTGGACAAATCATTAATAAATATAATGAAAAAGAGTGGTCCCAAATTCGATCCTTGAGGTACTCCTGATGTTGCTTTAAAAATATCAGATTTGAATCCACATATATTTTATGCTGACATAAATAAGATATAATGAGTAGAATTGTATTCTCTTTTAACCCATATTGTTTTAATTTGTCAATGAGTAAGGCATGATCCACTTTGCCAAACGCCTTCGAGAAATCTGTATATACTACATCAGCGTCACCTCTGTTGTCCATAAAATGTGCAGTGTACTGAGTAAACTGAGCTTGGAACAAACCCATGCTGGTATGGAGATGTATAACCATTAACTATACTAAATATTTGAGTATTATTATAATGAATTAAATCGCATAGGGTATTGCTTAAGTAGAGGTCAAAAGCTCAAAGGCGTATTTTATGACCAGAAGTAAGTATTTTCCTAAAAATAAATATAATTTAACATTCTATATATCAATACCATAGAAAATGAATTTAATCATCATCAATTTTAGTAATATTTGAGCGAAATTTATAACCAGACAAATTCACTCTCACACCAGGATGCGTCGTAAATCTAATATTGTACAACTCAAGTAACGCCCTATAAACTTTTCATTAGTCAATTCAAATTATAATTCTCTCTCACTACTCATGCGGTTTTTGACATTAAGCTCCTAAATATACACTTGTACTATTTTATGTAATGAAAATAATTTCATGAGTGGCATAAAATATCATATTTGCCTCGCTACATTAAAAATGAAAGCGCCAATTTCTTTTTATTTTTCAATTGGATAAGACAGTGTTTTCTTTTCATGTGATATAGATAATTTGAGAGATTAGGCAATATTTGTGGTCCATTTAAATTTAAAGTTTTGGTGTTTTGAATTTTCCAAAATGTAATAGGACAAATATACTATGTATGTCGTTTACATTTTTTTAATTGCAGAAAGTAGTACATGTTAAGTTATTCAGGCTTACCAAATTGCTAACGGAATTCTTAGATAGTTTTACAGCAGCAATTTTTTATTGTCAAATATCTCTGAAAGGGATAATTTTAATTTTGAGAATGTATTATTAGTCAATGCTGGAAGTGATATTCTCGCTCTAAAAAGACATGGGGGATGGCGAACAAAGACAGTAGCAGAAGAGTACTTAGATGATTATATATCTCAAAATGTGAGGTAGCCAGCCAAATAATTACGGGAGAAGTATTACTTCAAGTACTAAAAAAGGTTGTCTTATTTTTGAAAATGTTGTTTCTGCCACAAGTACTTCATCAACGACCACGAATTTGGAAAATAACAAACAGCAGAGCCAATATTTCTTCAGGGGGAATTTCCATTAGTAATTTAACTAATCGTACCATACATTTTAACAATATTTAGTTATTGATGTTAATTTAAACTCAACCTTTTTCAATTTTTATAAATAAAAGTAAGTGATAAAAAATCTGTTTGAAAAAAAGCATTATTATACATTTTTAGGAAGTTTGTGTATCAAAAAAAAGTATATACACTACTCTTACAGCCATTTGAAGTTTCTACTTGTTTGCTCTCCGAGGAGCCAAAGCATTTTCCTCTCGAGGGAGGAAAAGTACCTACTACTTTCCTTCTTGAAATGAGGGACTAAAATAGTACGAAGTACGTCCAGAAAGTAAGTTCCGTTTGGTAATAAAATTAAATTTTGTGCAGATACAGAAAAATTATTTATTGCACAAAATTCTACAACTCTTAACCTACTTTTCAACATAACTGCCGAAATGCGAAATTTTGCAGGCATTTGTCATAGCGTGACACAAGTTTTTGTATACCTTCTCATAGAAGTTTGCCGTCTGTGTCTTCAACCAGTTGGAAACATTTTCTTTCAGCTCTTCGTCATTGTTGAAGTGTTGACCGCCAAGGAAGGACTTGAGATGTAAGAACAGATGAAAGTCGCTAGGAACGAGGTCAGGGCTGTATGGAGGATGGTCAAACACGTCCCAGCCAAATCGTGTGGTGAAGAAAAACAACACCTTTTGACAGCAATCCGCGGCGCTTATTCTGTATTGCGCGGCGCAATTTCCTAAGTGCCTCGCAGTTTCTTCTCTTTGATACAGAGCGTCTACCGCACATGCGGAACTGCGATCGCAGCGCTGCAGCGAAACTTACAACTGGTTGAAGACACAGGCGGCAAACTTCTACGAAGAAGGTATACAAAAACTTGTGCCACGCTATGACAAATGCCTGCAAAAGTTCTGCAGTTATGTGGAAAAGTAGTTTAAGAGTTGTAGAATTTTTTGCAATAAATAATTTTTCTGTATCTGTACACAATTTAATTTTATTATCAAACGGAACTTACTTTCTGGACGTACCTCGTATATTCTATGTAGGGAGTAGAAAAAAGTATTTTTTCATTTATTCTCCTTTTACAGTCGATTGACACTCAAGACATACATGCACCTCAATAAACTCTAAAATTGTATACTTACGTGTCTCGATAGTTTGTCAATATTTTGAGTCTTTTTAGATGTTGTGGAGATGTTGCTGATAGAGCCAGAGATTCTCCGATGGCTTCATGAAAAGCAGCACTAGGACTATTTCTCATGTAAAATGGTAGCTTTTCATACTGCATAAAGTATTGTACGTTGCCAAGTACGTGGAATATGTCTATGAAATTTTCCAAATTCACTTTTCCACATGCTGTGATCCTGAAACAGAGTCGTCTTTATTTTGTTCTAATATCAATCAGGTATGTTAAAGAGTTTATAGGTCTAAAAATATTACCTGTAAGTTCCATTACAAAAGTCACCAGCATTGGGATAGCACACAACTGCCCTACCATCCGTCGGCTTGGTCAACATCGAGTCAGGTTGTTTATAGGCTGCTTCCATGGGAAAGAGTCCCATCGACTTGAAGAATTGGTCTCCCGCCCTTAACATATCTTCCACTTTGAAATGCTCTTTCATGTTAGCCTCCAAGTTTCCGTCACCGACGTTAGGAAATGGCCGTACCAGTGGCTCTATGTGGTACCAATTTTTTGCCCACATGTTTCCCAAGATATGGACCGGCAGCATTCCATCGGAAATGATCAGTTTATCGCCATAAAATTCCTTCAATTTCCTGCTGACGTATGTGTGCAGCTCTGTGTACAGAGGTGCCACTTCGGCCCATAATTCATAGGCATTAGAGTGAATTTCGCTTGCAGTTTCATTATCTGGCAAATGGCTAATATCTACAAGGAACAAATTTGCGTGGGTGGATGAAATATAAACTTGAATTTGTTTTAATACATCTTATTCTTCTATATAATTTCCACATTTCTTAATACATTTTTCCGAGCTCACGCCTGGTAACACCGTAGTAAGGTACGGTATGTTGTAAGGATTTGTTAGCGCTCCTATTACTAATGTACCAGTATAAAGAAACAATTAATATCATTAAAAATAAATTGGAAAATGATATCAGTTCGGCAAACAGAACAAAATTAAATGTAGGATGTATAATGGAATTACTAAGTCTATGTATAAAGACAACATATTTTCAACTAAACAATGAATTTATCAACGACATTTCGGAATGGCAACGGGCTCGCCATTATCACCAATTTTAATTAATATTTGTATGGATTTTTTTTAAAGAAAATTATATTCAAAATATGAATAAAAAACTTACTCTCTCTTACAAATCAAGTAAAAAATAACAATATGTTACCATTTTTAGATGTTTTAGTTAAACAAATTAAATTAGAAAATTGTGTAGAAACAAGCGTTTATAAAAAACAAACTCTCACAAACAGATATTTAAGTTTTTATAATTGATAATGAAAAAGGTGCTGTTAAATGTTTCTACGATAGAGCAAAATCGATTTCATCAAACAACGAATTAAAATTTATTAAGAATGTTTTAATAAATAATGAATACCCTACACATTTTGTTCACAGAACATTCAAAAATATTACAGATAAAACGAACACGCACACACACATAAAAGAAACTAATCATACAATAAAAATTCCATACATTCCTATATTATTAGAAAGATTAAGAAGAATCGGTAACAAATTTAATATTAGAACAGTTTTTCAGACACGTGTCAAAAACACGTCCAAAAATTGATACACAAAATTCAAAAAATTGCATATACACCATACGTTGTATGTTGTATATGATGGAGAAACGTCTCGGCCTATGAATGAGGAACATACAAATTATATGAAATGACGGGAATTTGAAAAATAAAAAATTTGCGGACACGCTTGGGAAAACGGTCATTTGATTCAATGGAGTTCAGTAAAAATTTTAAAGAAGGAGGATAATGCAACAAATAATTTTCTAAACATTGATCATTGTTGGCTACAGTTGTATCAAGAAGAAGTAAGAAACAATAAAATAAAAATCATTTACCTCATCTATGGAAGCAAGTAAACAAATTTTAAACTGTCAAACTTGTCATACTTTTAATACATTTGCTATTTTGAGAACGAAAACAGCGAGTGTTTCGAAACGTCAGGAAATACAGATGTGCGAGATAGTGATGTGATTTTTGTTATTTTTCACTTATCTGCTTTTCCAGTGTAAGATTCTTTTGGCTAAGCAAACTTAGTTTCAAAAATAACCCTTGACTGATCTGTTTGGCGCCAGGGGTTTAATCAATTAATTATTATGTTTTCAGAAGTGTGGCAAACTACCCAAATATGTATGGTATCTTGGTATGTATGGTAATTTCTCTATGGAAATTTGCCAAGATCTACGTAAAAAAAATGTCGTTGGCAACATGCTTTGCAACACTTGTATCACAAATGTGAGTAGACATTTTTAAAAGAGAATTCTACGTTATCAAAGTACAAACTATACTCCAAAAGGAGTTATTGGATTAACCTGAAAATGTAATCATTTTTTACATTCACCCAGAGAAATAAATATGCAAAAAATTATCAAAATTAAATGATTCTTTCTTTGTCACGTAATATACAAACTAACAGAACTGTTAGTATATTTTGATACAAAACGCATGTTCCAAAATATTAGCGAATATTTCATAAACAAGCCCACTCGCTTAGCTAATTTGCTTGAACTAATCAACATATAATTAAATTAAATTAGGGTTTTTTCTTTGGTAAGTTTATAAACCATTCAATTTCAGTTCTGGTAACGCAAAATATCCAAATCTTTGGATTTCAAAACAAAGGCGAAAAATTTCATGAAGTGATTCTTTGTTGAAAATAAAAAGTAGTTTGTTATATAAATGTTGGGTCACAAATCAACCATTAGAGAGATATCGCGTTGCAAAGATGGCTGAAAAATGAGTGTTTTTATTGTTTTTCTCGGAAACGAAAAGTGTGGGAATGGTAAAATTTTGTGGAAGTGTTACCATCATCAAAAGACACTTGTGACATATTTTTTCACTTTTTGAAAATAATTGGAAAGGGTTGAAATAAACTACCCCTTTCAGTTTCTTTAATTATACTTTCAAAAAACTTCCTTAACGACGTAGAAAAAAATAAATTATGTTAAGCCGATTCATTTAAAAAAATTTTTCTCTCTTATATTTTTTGATAAAATTAACTGTTTCGGTGTTAAAAAATAAAATGTAAAGTATTGCACGTCGGGGAGAGGCAGTTTTATCACACCCATTATTAGGAAAAACTAGTTGGTTGCTGTCAACTCTTGTCTGTCATTCTCTTTTCCGCCGTCTTTGCAACGCGATATCTCCCTAATGCTTGATTTTTGATCCAACGTTTATATAACAAACTACCTTTTATTTCCAACAAGGAATCACCCCCTGAAGTTTTTCGCCTTTGTTTTGAAACACCCTGTATAAGGTAGACAACTATTTCCTTATTTTCTCTAGGTTCATTTTCTCTTGTTAGTGTTGGTTTTATACACATATGTGTGGTTTATTGAGATAGTTTTGTCCTTGTTAGTAGATTAGATACGGCAGCCAGAGAAACATAACGTCATTATTTTTAGATAAAAAAAAGTACACTAAGTTATAATTGTAAAGAAAAATAATCAACATATTATATTTTGTGGAAGAAGTCCATTGGATCTAATGACTTGATTTTCAAGGTTATTTTATTCGGTGTTGCTGTGTCTACGATTAAAAAAAATATATACAAATAAAAGTAGCTTATTACAGACAAATTTTTTGAGAAAGAATAGAGATTTACAAAAATCCATTGTGAGTGATAATCTTCTTGTGAATTTAGAGAAAGATAATATGTTTAGACTATTCCCAGTTGATTTTTCTAAACCTCTAATATTTTGCAAAATAAAAACACTACGTACTAACTACCGGGAAGTAATTTTCCAATTTGCGAACAGTTGTGAACATCTCTTTTAATCCAGCAGTAGCTTCTCTCCATTTTTTCCACAGATACAGAAGTTCATCGTAGTTGCGGGACTCGGCCATAACATCTTCAATTTCTAAAAAAATATATAAATCTTAACGTAAACGATAGTATAGCTAACTTATCAGTATTTCTTTATTGGATATTGCGTACTAATGATAAGATTTCAACTACGTTATCATTAGCTTTTGTATTTTTGTTACTTTTTCGTAAAGTATTAACTAACCAATTAATTTTCCTACAATTGTTTTCTTACCAAATACGACGATTCAAATTAAACATATCTAGAGAACCGAGTGAGATATAGATCTAAAAATTAACAACTATAAAGAAAGCAAACTAACTAACTAAGCAAAAATTAAGAACAAGCATTATACTTGTCCTATTTACTTATTCGTCAAAATTGTTTTTAGAAATTTAGATACCTAAAATATTTTCCGAAAACTTTTTGATGTCCTGATTCAAGTTAGGGGCTAGTTTTACCTTGCTTGAACAGACCTGTAGTTGTCGTATATTATAAATTTTTGCAACAGCAAAACTTAAAATTGTTGACGTTATTAGAATTTGGAACACCTACCTGATATACTAAGTCCCTCTATTGTTAATTTGCAATTTTGGTTATGATAAGGACATACTTTAGCTGTGTTATAAATTACATCCATTTTAACTTGAGTTTCAACATACTGAAACAAAGAATCATTCATTAGAGACGTTACATTACTTAGTACAGGGTTGAAATTATAGCAGAAAATATTAGGAAAACGATTGAGACAAAGTATTGAACACACCCTGGAGCTCAAAGTGGTTTCCAGAAGGATGGGGGATTCTACATCTACCAATAAACAGATAATAGAAAAATTATTTGTAGAGAACCTTTTTGTAGGATACAGAAATTTAGAAAAAGTGGAGAGAAGCGAATGTGCACATACAAGAAGATGAAATTAATTATTTAAGGAGGGATAACCAGAAGAAGTTAGAAATGAGTTAGTGAGAGAAGAATTTTTGAAATTGAATAAATACTTGATAGACAACTAAGCTGGCGGGGAAGCTTTGTTATTGAGCAATGTGTCTGAAGTGTGAAAAATGGACTTTCACACTTTAAATCTTTACTGATAAAATTTACAGTGAGTAATGCTATATCAGATATATTTATTGTTAATACTATTTTTTCAATAGAGGAAATTATTTTCTACCAATGTTTCGGCCTATATTGGGCCTTCTTCAGGGCTCTACAAGTTACAATTATATATTATACAACCTTTATATATATAAAAAAAAAAACAATAAAAAACACATTGCACACATTAAACTTACTTTATTACCTTGATTATTAAATGAAATTGGTTAAAAGAATAAATGTGGGCAAAATTGAATTAGTAACAAACCTAAGAACAAAAAGTTAAAATGATCAAACAATTTAACTATTACCTGCAGTATAATGTTTTTCATCAAAATTGTGCAAATTTAAATAGAAAAATAACAATATATGAAAAGCACAGGGAAACAATGGAATAATGACAAGCCATTGTAATTTTATTAAGGTTGTGTAACATATATAATTGTAACTTTTAGAGCCCCGAAGAAGGACCAATATAGGCCGAAACGTTGACAGTATGTAAAAAATTGTTTTTCTTTATAAATTTACTGATCTATCACCAGGCAATACTTTCCTCTACAGTAAACTGAAGGTCACTAGCAACAAATACTATTTTTACATGTCTCTTTTATCATTATCGTTATCGTTATGGTGATCGTCATCATCATCGTCATCGTCATCAGCATCGTTATGGTGATTGTAATAGTTATTGTTATCGTTATCATCACTTTTATTAAAATAGACAACCTTTTCAAATAACTTTAATACTATCTGCAGCAGAGTCTTTTAGACTGTCAATGTTTGTTTACTTGAAGAAATGTGCTTAGATCTGTCAATTTCAGAAATATGAACAAGATAAAAAAGTCATATACCTCACGGAGCATCTCGTCATCTTCTAATGTCAAGGCCGATATAGCAACTTTATACTCTTTCAGAAAAGTCTTATCCTTGATAACAGCTGGCAAAACATACTGGGCCAACTCTCTGGCGAATTTGTCCTGCGTCTTATATTGATCAGCCAAATCTTCCATCTGAAAATGACAAGTTCCGTTGAAGTGGTATTTTTTAGTACTCGCAATGTGAAAGAAAATTTGTGATATGTAAAACAAGAGTACTGTAAAATTTGAGCCACTTACATAAGCCTTCGCTTTGGTGTCATTCGCTACGTCTTTTAGGAAAGCGTCACGGGAAGCCGCCATTTTGGAACAGCTTTCAGTCGCTGCTATTTCAAAATGATTGTGGAGGAATTTTTGAGGTTCATAGATGGAGGGAACGTAGGCATCAACGGGAAGTAAAATGAACAGCAAAAATATCACAAAGGCCTGAAAAACTTATGGGACTAAAAGGCCAGTTTGTCAGTTTTAGATTAATTTCAAGGTTTAATGAATTTAAAAGAAAACGGGAAGTACCGCAAAACGAGTTGAATTTCCCGTCCTAAGAAACTTCCGCCTATAAAATTTCATGAATTTAACTCAAAGTAGTTGAAAGTTATTAAAGAAAATGTAATTAATTTTTTTAAATTTGACATCCTGTATATCCTAAACGAAGCGTTTCCAGACCTAAGTTCATAGGAAATTTTTTGCTTAAAATTGAACATAGAATAACATACTGAAGTATGTACATCTCCTCCTGAAACACCCTGTATATAGGATGCCCAATATACAATATAGATCTTTAGTTAAAAGATTTTATTTACTTTTTTGCACTCTTTAGTAACCTTGAGTTTGTTTCGGACCCAATAATTCCGTAAAATGTGTATGAGGCTGAATTACAAAATGTTTGAAATAATCTAGTATTTCAGTAAAAATAACTTTATCAAATCTGCATGGTTTGAATAGATTTAAAGGCTTAGAAAATAAAAACTTTTTTAGAGACCTTCAGCGCACTTTCACAATCGAAGAACTTCAAGACCTGTGTTCATAGAAATTGAGTACCTTCATGACTAATACGATATCGGCTTTAATGGGAAACTCTTGAAAATAGGAAAAACTAAAATATAATAAAAATACCAACAACAAATTGTATCATATTACAGTTAATTCAGCATTTTTAATTTTGTGATTTCCAATAATTTTTCTGTTAAAACAAAAATTATTTATTTGTTCAGTAAGTAATAAAAAAAAGTAAAATTATTTTTTAACAATTGAAGGCCCTATTATGAAAACGTAATGTGTGCAGAAAACTGTTATAGAAGAAAAGGACCAATCTATCTAAGTACACTACTTAATTTTTTTAAGATTGTATTTTGTTTAAAGAAAAGCCACCACTGTATTAACGATGTATAAAAGCTTTGGTACCTTCTAACAATTTGATTTAATATTCATGTCAAACATCGTAGAAGTTAAAATAATAGGACACTTTTTACAAAGTGTTTTGTAAAGTTTTTATCTTTGTTTTTAGGAAACGCGTGTTTCTAATTCTTTATTCTGAAGAACAATACCTCTTCAATATTCTAAGCCAACACTGCACTTGTCTCTAAGTAAACAGCAAAATGTCCTAACTTTAAATTCACACTGTTGTATAATCGATTTGTTAACAAAAAAATTGATTGACATACTTACCTGTACGAACCTCATATTAGAAATGTTTTTTCAATTCCACCAGATTTCAAATAAATTCAACTGGAAAACGTGTTTAAACTCCTTTTTGTGCATCTACTTTTACATATTAGCAAATTTCTTAATGTTACATGTTTTAAAAGGAATTATTCACAATGTCACAATCAGAAAAATGTGTTTAAAACTGCTTGCTATAAATTAGATTTGCTGGAGAGCCGGAAGGTGTGTTTGCCTTGCGGTTGACGTTTATACTAGAACCTTCTTTGACGGAATGGGATTTCACAAAAAAATATTGGAAGCAACTGCAGTTACGAAATAGGCGGAACATGAAATTTTTATGACAATTTTCTGCTAAAACAACGACAATTTTGATTACTTGCTAATAAACAGCAGAAAGTTGAAACACTTTATTAACCAATCAAGGAGTTATTTTAATATTTTTATCAGCTTCAGCTTTATTCGATCCGGTAAACATTAATAGAGAACTTTAAAAAATTCAACCTAAGATGCTATCATGCCTACATGGGATTTCGAAAGGTACATATGTGCAAGCAATCCTATTTAACTTTTTATTTATTTATTTACAATAAATATTGGGTCAGTCAGTGGTCGCGCGGTTTAAGGCGTCAGTACTTGAATCGAGGTGACTAGATCGGAGTTGGTTCGCGCCCAGCTGCCGGTAGACCGTATATAAGCTATATTCGTGGAGAGGATTGGCACCCTCTCTGCGGGTATGGTAGGGTGGAATAATGTTAGCTTGGGTCAATGTGAGAGATTGATACCGGTTGATATTTGACTACCCCCCTAATTAATGAGGTTTTCCAGGTTTCCCTCACTCCTGCACTGAATAGTGGTTAGGGCCTACCAACGTAAGTCGTTCCTGGGCGCAAATGCGGCCTGCTTAATAATAATATGTCTCTCCCTCTCCCGCACAAGTCTCCAACTTCTGGGCTAATCCCTGTGATTAGAATGAGGGGTAGAGATATTATTATTATTATAAAGGACAGACATGACAACCTAAATACATATATCAAAAACATTTTCCAATTCAATAGAAACAATTATATGCATATAACAGGAAAAAATATGTAGTCAAATGAGTACTTATTGATATGTCTGGTACAAGTAATAAACAAGCATTTATCTTTATTAAGAAAAAGTCAATGAGTTTGAACAACCAGCGATATATCATCAGCATACATTAAAAACTTACTGTGATGAAATCATAAGTGTATGTCATTTAGATATATAATAAAAAGCAATGCCCCCAAATGAGAACCTTGAGACACTCCAGGAGTAGTTACATAAGAAGCTGAATAAAGTCTATTTAACTTAACAAAACAATTTGTGACCTGTTGAACAGATAGAACAAACAAATTCCGTGCACACAGTAGCAATGAGTATACTATGATTCAAATTATCAAAAGCTTTACCAAAATAGACGTGTATGTGTATATAGACTACTGGATAAAAATAAACATGTAGCAGGTCTCTTCTTTGACTTGATTAAAGAATCTGACTACCTTAGTATTTCTTTTATTAAAAATAAATTTTGTAATATTGAGTTTAGAAAAATATATTTGGAATGGATAATTAATTATCTGTCGGACAGAGTTATGGTTGTTAGAGTTGACAATACAGCTTCCAAGTGTCACGATGTTAACATGGGGGTACCCTAAGGATCTGTGCTGGGACCATTAATTTTCTTATTGTATGTTAACGATCTACCAAATTTTATTGGTGCATCTAATCTAACATTGTTTGCGGACGATACATCTCTTGTGATGTCAGCTCAGACCTCTGGAGAACTTTTGGAAAAATGCCAGAATTTGATTAGTTCGTTTGTCAACTGGTCAAGGCCAATACCCTAATGGTCAATTATTGATAAGACCGAGATAATTTATTTTCGATCTCGGAATGAACCTGACAAGAATTATTTCTGACATTTATCAATACAGCTTTGGAATCTTCAGAGAGCATAAAATTGTTAGGTATCTATCTTGACTGTCAATTACTATATCCCCCGGAGCATAAGGCAGCACTGGCGTCTCGTCTCTCTCATACGAGTGTCGTAAATGCTAATACAACACCCGTAAGGCTGAATCGTGTCTTCAGATATACGCTGTGGCCGCATATACCGGACAGGCAGACAGGAGATGCATAAGCGTCTCCGCCGCTTGACGGCAAGCCCTGCAGCTGGTATCAGGTACCTCGATACCCAAGACACGATTAAAATAGACGAGTGTTAATTACACCATCTTGGCAAGCCCTTATGAACCCCTCGGTCTCAGAGTTCAGCCCCGCTGACCTCAAAAAAGCGACGGCCAGCTTTTCAGATAATTATTTATATTATAATTATTATTATTCCATGTTGTTCCTTAATTTTATTTTACTAAGAAGAACTTGAGCATCCACATTAGATATAGAAAATAAAGAGACTCCATCTAAATGTTGATATTGCCCATGGCCCACAACTTATGACGTTTGTAGACTGTGAAAAGTGTGATTATCCAAGGTGCATGAGTTGAGACACAGACGAAGAGAGTGCTCTTGTTTATGCATTGTGCCACAAAAAAGGCAAATTGTTACTTAAACTGTTACAATAGGGTATGCTTAAGATGAATCAACAATATGGGTGTCATTTGGTCTTGACTAACTTGTATATCCTAAAACAATTTTACTTAATATTCTCACATATTTATCTCTGGAAGGAGTCAATCGCAAACTAAGTAATATCTAATTAAACTACACGTTTTTTCAGTGTTATCTATATTATAGAATATGTTAGGTACCGTGGTTTTAACGTCAGGTGTTCCTCAAGGTTCTTAGAGGCGCTCTTGTTTAATGGATGTAATTGAAAATTGGGTAAAAATTCCAATAAAAATCGTTTTTTCTTAGAAATATTTTGATAAAATTTTGAAACAATTTCGTAGTTGCAGTTGCAAAAAGATACGTTTTCGTTTTGTGTAAATTAAAACTTTTATCTGTGTTTGTGCCTCACACTGGAAAGACAGTTAAATAAAGTTAAGAAATACATAAATTCAATAATTATGGATTGTTTTTTTGTTCTTTAACTTTTATTTTTTCTAGTTCAGAAAAGTATTTTTGCAAATTCTATGCTCTTTTTAATCTAGATTGAACACAATGGAAATAATAAGAAAAACAATGTATTTAAAAAGTTAACAAATACTGGTAATGTGAAGTAAGAAACTAGCTTCAGCTGTCACACTTTATTGTTATTCCTGTTTCGAATCTTCCTGATCCCCACTTCGATTCCTCAGGCTCAACCAGTAATTCTGACCATATCCCGTTGCTAAAATGCCAAGATCAATTGGTTTCGGGATCATATGCTAGTAGTAAAAATATAGTCTGAATAAGAATTGAATTACATTTGACAAGATATTACAAAATTTTATTTAAGTCAAATAAGAAACAGTACATTTAAATTAGAAAAATATAAGACAATTTATCATATTATTATTTCCCATGAGAAAATTGTCAAATTAGACAATTTTAGTTGGTTTAAAAAAATGCTATGTTCCAATGCCTAAGCACAGATAAAATTCTGTAAAATATCTATTGCTCAGTCTAGTTAGAATAGATCTAAAATTTCCAAGTACATAGGAAATTATTTATCATTAATTTATTCAATTACTTTCCAAGGACTTAATAGAAAAAACATATTTTCTCAACGCATACAAAAATTTGTGAATGCTCTGTTTGACAGTACGAATATTTACCAAATTCGATGATTTAGTTACTAATTTTTAGTGGTTCTACACTGAGAAAACCGTATACTAAACTATAAATTGAAAACAAATATTTTACTGTACCAGATTGTTTTGTTCGCATTAGACATTGTTATTATATATTAGTACTAATGTAATACAGTTAATAAAAAGCAAGCGAGACCAGTCACTGCACTTATCTATTCCTATACTAACACAACTATTCATATATCAGTATCAGTACATTTTAAAGGCGGGAAAGTAATATTTTCTTTTACTTGCAAATATAATAATAGGTATTAAAATAAATTAATACAATTTTATTAACCAACTGAAAATATTATTTTTCCACATAATGTTGTTATACAAAATATTGATGTTTACATTAGATCGAAGAGTTGAAATCAAACTTCAATTTCTGTTTAGATGCGTCTTTTTTAAAAAATATGCATTCTAAACAACGAATGAAATTGGAGCATTTCTAAATACTCAGGTATTAAAGAAAGTTTGTCTAGGATTTTATTAGAAAATCAGACGCCTAAAAATTCTGCGCAATTTTCTTGCAAACAGTATTGCCACAAACATAATAACAACAATAAGGATTGACATAGTTACAAAGACGAGGTGGGCTATATGGGTTGGTTGTTCTTTAACGTGTTTCTCATTCTCTTTCTTCAAGAATTCGTACAGTGGCATGAAGTATTCCAGAAGAGGGTCAGGAGTGATGTCACGGGACCTCGCAAGTGCTTCCAACACAAATTGCCAACGCATTGTGTTACCCAAACGTAACATGTACCTGTAATATCACTTGCATTGAGATTAAGACACAAATACTTTTAGCAAAGTTTGCAGAACGTATACATTGTTAACTATCAAGTACAACATTTTTAACCACATGTTCATGGAGACCTAAAAGACAACAAAGAGTTTATTTTCTGATCAAAATCCATTGAAACACTGAGCGACTAACGTCAAAAAGGAGGTGAAGTTAGAGTCCTGATCGCAGTATAAATTTTAATTTTGTCTTCTTAAGTCATCTGCAAGGACACGATCAACTGTAATATACAAAACTTCAAAACTTATACATTGCAGAAAAGAAAAACAAACAACACATAATTTGTTACATTTGAAATCAGTTATATAAAATCAGTGCTACTTACAGTTAGTTCAATATGAAGAAGACACTAATTAAAGTCTAAACTTAAGTTGTACATCAATCCAAAATTCCAAATCTCTAATAATTAATAAAGTGCATAAATACTTATTCATATATATTAGCCAAAAGGCGACTGAATAAAAATAAAATTTGATAGCTAGAAATAGATCAAGAACTGGCGAGGGTAACGTGGATGAAATTAAAAATAGTGAAGAATTCAGATACGGGTTTTTACCTACGACGGAACGGAGACGGTATATGCGTTTGGGGTGAGAGAATGTGTATGCAAACAAATCCTTCCATTTATCTCCAAAACTACTAGTCCGATTTTGATGCGGTTTTCAGTGATAGGTTTGGATTTGATTGGTGCATGTTCTTAGATAGGTGTTACGGTGAAAACTCACCAGGGGGCGCTGCAGTTAACATTTGTTTGTACAAACAAATGTTGCCATTTATCTCCAAAACTACTAGTCCAATTTTGATGCGGTTTTCAGTTATGAGTTCTGGTTTGATTGGTGCATGTTCTTATATATGTTACGATGAAAACTCACCAGGGGGCGCTGCAGTAAACACTTGTTTGTGCAAAACCAAAACTACTAGTCCGTTTTGGATGCGGTTTCCAATAATGGGTTTGTGATTGATTAGTGAGTAGTCTTAAATAGGTGTTATTCAGTATAGGGTTTGTGGTTGATTAGTGAAGGTTCTTAAACAGGTGTTACGGTGGTAAATCACTAGAAGGCGCTGTAGTAATATATTTTATTTTATAGCTACTACATATTTAAAAAAATCGATAGAACTCGATAGGTAGGTAAGTATTTCTGTTGAGCGTGGTGATACAGAAACTCTAAAAATTTTAGAAAAAACTTTGAAAACATAAAATGTATCACGTCATCCGGCATTAGTTTAAAATGTATTTTCTACCGTCATTTGTATCTTCTCTTCTCTTTAACGAATATTCTAGAGTTGCGGCTCAATATTTTCTACATCATACCTATCAACTTATTATTTTCATTCTACGTAATGATATTGAGTTGAATTACAGCAAAGTCCCCGGCAAAGTTTAGTTGTAAATACTTATTATAATTATATATTAATATATTAAAGTAAACTATATCGATTTTGTATAATATATGTACTTATGCTCTTTAAAAAGTTTGAAATAAAAGCAAAATTAAAAATTTTGAGAAAACCCACGACGGTTAAAATGTAATTGAAAATGGATAAAATAATTAAAAAACCCCCGACTTATAGAATTTTTATAACTAGAGATAATAAATGTAAAAAGGTTTTATAAGTAGATTTGATTTCTCGCAGAGTCGGACATATGAACAACAGAGTATCAGTTTTCATTGCACTTCCCTGTGTACACATTTGGTTCTCGAAGATGTAGATATGACAACAACATATTCAACTCCCTATGAACTTAATAAAGGATCAAAGAAAATCCGTCGGGGGCTGCCATCACTATTTTAAATTTCAACATAAATATAAATAACTATAAATATCTCCAAATTATTCACGTTACTATAAAACTAATACACAACTAAGGTTAAGAAAAAGCTCCTTTAATGTAATTTGTTTTTTTTTATCTGTCTTGATGAAGTAAACGATAGAGGTTTACCAAGAAATCTTGAAAACTGTAGCGTATGACAACATCGCATCCATTACCTACTTCTGCTAACCTCAAATCATTATTAGTAGCAGTGGTAGCAGTGCGGCTAGTGCCTTTCGTTTTTATGTACCTAGTGTTTGTTTGATATTTGTGTGTGTACATAAATAAAAATGGAAAAATTTATAGTAACCATGACCAGTTGCATGACATTTTAATTTATGGCGACCTTGTGCAAAACTCTTCTTCTACTTATAAATATTTCACATTTTATTCTGTGTTATGAATCAAACCCTAAGAGAACCATTCGCAGTAAATATGTTTGTTAGGTTTATTTGTGTTTATTACGTACCAACATCTGATATGCGACATTGTCTCATATTCAAGACCTCTTTGATGTCATAATTCTATTATCGTTGGTCAGAGAAAAAAAATCGTTTCGTTTTGTTTGGTACATTTTGTATAGGTCTTCGAAAAACTGAAGATATTACTAGTTATTTGTTAATTTTGCAACACACGGCTGGCGCGTACAAAGAAACAAAATTTTCATTCTTATAAAAGCGAGCTCGGTTTCCGGCGCTGACCTGCTTCATAAGTTTGTGTTCGGCACTGGTTACCAGTAAGCGGAAAACCTGCTTCCATATATAAAATATAATTAATTAATAATATTTCGTTCTCAATCAATCGTCAATCTAAATTCTGTCAACTGTCAAAACAACCTGAGTTATGTAACCAGTTGCTTTGGTTCCAACAACAATAATAAACAGATATTTTGTATGTCAACTTACGCCAATCTTCCACCCGTTTCATTGGAATTGTAGAAATCGCAGTTGTGCAGTGGACAGTATTTATATAAATCGGGATTATAATCCCTAGCCCTCAAGCATAAGCCTCTGTAAATTTGAAATTCGATGAGGTGAGCATCAAAATCACTGTAACATAAACAGATAATGCAATTTTTCATTACAAGCAAAACATACACCTTTAATCCGAATAAAACATTCTATTTTTTCTCCAACCGAAAGCCCCATTTAATTATTAATTTGAACTTTCAAATTATTCAAAACAAATTTGAATAATAAAGCAAAGTAGGTAAGTACGATAGGTATATCGATGTAGTCATGGATACTCTCAAACTTAGCAAATAAAATGAAGCAGCCTACCAACGCTTTGGTCACAATATTCAATGCATTCGGGATTGATATAAGCAAATATTCAAAGCTACGTGCTTTTCTCGAGAGACAAAATGAGGGATATGTACTGAAAAAATTGCGACTATTTACAAAGACATTGATTGCTTTTTGAATATTGCACCTGATAATTAATATTTGATGATGAAGGTCAACGCTTTAAAAATAAAAGAACAAAATTTTTAAAGCTTTGAAAAGTTTCTTTATAGGTCGTCCTAATATTGGAGGTTGCAGACATGCTTGATGGATTAGTCAATTTAACAATTGATAATGTTGAACATGTGAGATCCGTGTTAATTATAAAAATTTCCAATACCAAAAACCAAGAGGTGACGTTCTTTTGCTGTGCTGGCAGACAATTATTTAATTTTTTATAAAAAATATGTTGCTTTACGTCCACCCAGATTGGTGGAATGTCGATTATTTCTCAGATATGTTAGTGGAAAGTGTCATTGAAAGGTGAGCGGTATTCATAATAGACGTGGCAAAATTTTTTAAACTGGACAGCTGGAAAAAGTACAGCGGACATGCATTACGACGAACGTCGGCTACCCTTTTAGTTAGCGGTGGTGGCCCCACTTGTCTTAAGGTGCCCGTATCTCTCGCCGTAAAATGATCAAATTTGTGGTGTTTTTTAGGTACTGAAATCTCGAAAAATAAAACTCGTAGAGCAAAAGTAATATCAAAAATAGAATTATTGATGTTTTGTTTATCCACTTTTACTATTTAAACTTTCCTCAAATAATGTAATAACTTTTAAAATGCATTTATATGACACACATAATTTCGCTATTCTAACCCCACATTTTAACAATTATTTTCACATACTTATAAACAAAAGTGAACAATCTTATATGCAGAACTATGTAAGTTTATGTTATAACAATGTTTACATCTATAGTTGAATTTAAAAAAATACGTATTTTGAAAGATTTCAGTACCTAAAAATTCATTGGATAGATCGCTTTCTGATGTTAAATATTGATTTTACTTCGGTACCTTTGAATATTTGCAGGTGGCATGAAATAACATCCTTGTTATTTGCTAAACTCTATATTTTTCAGTTCTTAAATGTCTAAAATTATTTATATTTGTAGAAAACACTTTTTCAGGAATATGGCGCCCTTAAAAGACACGAAGGATGGAGATCGAACACTGCAAAGTTGATAGTGGTAATGATAAACCAAGCATCGTTGTAATTTCCGATTTCACAATAATATAACTATTAATAAAAAACGTATTGGACTGCTTTGAGAATTGCTCCAAGAATGAGGATAGTGGTAGTTTCATATTGTTGAATAATCTTTTATAAATTGAAAGTTATTAACTTTAATCTAAAGATTAAAAGTGTCAACCTTAGAGACTCCTGACCACAAAGAATAAACTTTGTGCTCCGGACAGTAAAAAAAGTCAGTTTTGTGACGGTTGGAGAAAAAAAAATGTTTTACACCACGAGCCAGTGACGATTTTTGTCAAAAATTTCAGGCGGGCTGATTTTTTAGTATATTAATGTTACATTTGTCTAATATAATAAAAAATATGACCAGACCAAATTGGCGCCGGAAAGTGCCGATAAATGGTCATAAAGTACAAAAATACCTTAGTTGCATTTAAGGTATAGTAAGCACGTTCAAATTTTTAGGTGATAGAAATGGCATTTTATGAGATTATTTAAGCTACTTTCAGAGAACGATGTAGTGTTGCCAGCAACATGAAGTCACGTGATTTTCAGCCAATGAAATTAATCTTTCCACTGTTGAAGTCAAATGAAGTTCAAATTTTCCAACTTCAACTATCCAGCGGAACAACAGTTGTACATAACATAACCAGTAAAAACAAAACCGCCTTTATGAAATCTTTATTTCATATAAATTAAACTGATGGTGGAGATGTGCCAGCAACACTACATCGTCCTCTGAAGAAGACTTTATTTAAAACTTAAATTCGATCGTTAACATATTGACAGACCTCCAATAATTGTGCGTAGACTTCATGTAAGACAGATGAAAATGATTCATAGAAACTCATTTTAGCGTTTAGTAATCTTTACTTAAACACAAATTTTTAGCCTGCTTCAAATTTCTTGACTAAAATCGTCACTGGCTCTTGGTCTATTTCTTCTTCGAATACTTACGCCATTAGGGCTGATCCCCCAACCACGAGGTAGTTCGAAGTGGGATCGAAATCAGTGGCATCGGATCTTGAAATGGGTGGCTTGATCTTCTGATATTTCATTCTGTATTCCCACCAGTGTGAGTTCCATTGGTCTTCAGGCACTTTTTCCTTAGTGATATCCCATTTCCATTTCTCCGCGAGCAATCCGAATGGCAAGAATGGTATTTTGATCAGCGCCATTTTCATCAGGAAATTAATGGAGGATTCGTATCTGTAATTGTATAGAGTTGAACTATATGTGCATCTGTCAGTATACGTACTGTTAATTTTTGGTCAGCAGAATTTTAACTATCTTCAACAGAATATAATAATATACAGTGTTGTGTATTATCTAAATTATTTTATCTAGATGAATCATCTAGATAAAATATGCTCATTTTTTATCTTATCTAGATGTCATTTCAATAAATGATCTTTCATCTTATTTTATATTAAATATTCATTTATCTAAAATGATAAATGATTTTTACCCCAAAAACTTTTCGACAACCTTATTAGATCTGAGCCAGGCATATCAATGAGTGTATTAGGAATTCTGGATTCTCAATGCACTATTGAATCGATTTTTTCAGTACGATTGTTTCTTTTTCATTAGATCAAATGTTCATGTTGTATGTTTATCTTTCATTAGAATAAATGTTTATATCATTTTCTATTTTCATCACGCTTCCAGAAAAAAAAATCGTTAAGAAAATAACTATGTATTTGATATTCTGAATTCCCTCAACTCTCATTACTACACCTAGCGTCAATCAGTACCAAAGATATATACTTACGTGTCTGGATAGTCAGTCAATATTTGAAGTTTTTTCAGGTGTCGTGGAGAAGTTGCAGATAGACCAATCGCTTTTCCAATAGCTTCGTGAATAGCAGGACTAGCACCCCGCCTCATGAAGTAGTATTGGCGTTGATACTGAATGTAGTATTGTATGTTGCCAAGCTCGTGGTGTATGTCGATGTAATTTTCCAAATCCACTTTAGCACACATTGTTACCCTGAAAATGTAATACTGTTATTTGTTCAACTACCTATCAGTAATGCTGAACTTCATCAGTCTAAAAGATCGCACAGATTATGCCTGCATGGACCAGCATAGTACAAACTTTCAGGATTTCGCACACTTGTATAACAATTTTTTGTGCAGGTTCTGTGAGTAGTAGACATTTTGAAGTAGTAGTTGATTGTATCTCGGAAGAATAATTTTTTATTTTAGCGCTGTGGTATGGAGAGGAGGAGGATGAAGTCAGGAAAATGAGGAACTTTTGGGTTGACACATTCAATAATAAAAGAAAGCTATATGGTGAAATTCAACATTTATAAAAATTGTTTCGAGCTCTTGGATCCTCCTCACCTACAGCACCAAGACATAAGACTTCGCAGGGCAGTGTCCTCTGACGGCAGTGTTATATGATGAGGATTTTCAGTTTGTTTAAGGAATATTTTTAAAGTTTGAAATCAATCCCTGACTTCAGTCCTGACCTTACATAGGACTAGCTTGGCCAGGCATAAAAATTGCAGGTCACCGACATGACCTGCATTGACGGTCGTTGCAGGTGACGGTACGTGCTGGTGCAGGTCTAGTGTACGATGTTCTATTAAATGACATGGGTACCTTCATGAATAGACGCTGCAAGCATAACATGCGCGATCCATCTTTAAAACATACCTGTAAGTTCCATTGCAATAGCTGGAAGAACTGGGAGCGCAGATAACTTCCCTACCATCAGTCGGTTTGGTGAGCATTTGGTCAGGTCCTTCATAAGCTTCCTTCATGAGCGGTATCCATGGTCCCATCGAGTGGAAGAATTCGTCTGCCATCCTAAAGATATCTTTCACGCTATAACGTTTTCTCAAATTAGCTTCCAAGTTTCCGTCACTCACGTTGGGAAATGGTCGCACCAGAGGCTCAATCTGGTACCAACTTTTTGCCCACATGTTGCCCAAGATATGAGCGGGCAGCAATCCATCGGAAATGTCCAGTTTGTCGCCATAATACTGCTTCAACCTTCTACTGACGTATTTGTGCAGTTCTAGGTAAAGAGGTTCTACTTTGTGCCATAGAGGTAGAGATGAATTAACCTTTTCTTCACTAGTGTCCACAACGTGCGGATATTCTGACAAATTGGCCGGATCTACAGAAAAGAAGAATTATACAGGGTGGTCTGTAAGTAATGGTCCATGAAGATATACTACATTTTTTAATTCAAAATATTACGGGTAAGTTTATACCCGTAATGTTATAAATTTTTTTTTGTTTAAATATTTCTAGGGTAGTATCATTATAAAAACCATATAAAAAAGTTGCATTGTCTACATTAAACACAGTTAATTTAAGGTAAAATTCAAATTTATGAAAAAAGTCCATTCAATCTATTAGATCGATCTTCCTAACACTAATAATAATAAATTTATTATATATTTTTTTGACAAAAATGACATTTGTATAGGAATGATTGAGAACTAATCTACATACATAAAAGAAACAAATATAAATAATAACAGCAGAAAAATGTTCTAGTCACATCTTATAATAAATGATAAAGTTCATAAATCTCTTCCAAATTATAGAAACAATTATCTAAAAGAGAGAATTTTAATTGAATTAAATTAAGAAAAGTATTCGAATTTGTGCCAAGCTGGTTTGTGTATAATAGAAACAAGATGGTGCCCAATACAGAACCTTGGGGTAGTTGTGATACCCTAACATTAATTTCGCCGAATTCGGAATTGATATTATTTACGCCCTGTATAAGTTAAGTTTACATAATGTTTACGATTTTTAAAAAAGAAGAGATCCAATTGTGTGCCAAATCAGGTATACCGTACACTTCAAGCTTAGATAATAAATTTTCTTGATTTACACAATTATTGAAAACATTACTATTTTGTTCACTGCGTGTGACACTATCAAAATCAAAGACGCAAGACAGAAAGTAGCTCCTTATACGACCAAGAAACAAAATAATAATAAATCACAAAATAAGGATATTACATACTGTTCAGTTTAGGTTCTTCAATGTAAAAAAATTTGAACATTCCTTTTATTCCAGCAGTAGCTTCCCTCCATACCTTCCACAAATACAGAAGTTCATCATAATTACGAGACTCAGCCATAACATCTTCAATTTCTAAAAAAGTTAAATTTTCATGAACTGTAAACTAGCATAGCTGTCAACACTTAAAATAAATGAAATTTACGCGGCTGGTGCGCTACACTGTCACCAATTTCTTTGAATATCTCAGGAACAAGACCAAACGCCGAAAAAAAACAAGAGACGAAAAAGTTTCGAAATTAATCAGGTCAAAGTGGTGTGTAGATCTTTTATTGAAATTAGTTTTTTTTTTTTGTAGTTTTGAAATAAAGTAAGAGGGGAGTAGCATACAAAATACATTTCTAAAAGGGGTAGGTAGTTCAAACTTAAGAAGCTTATGTAAGATTATAAGGAGTGTTTGTGTTCCAAATTTCACATAAATCGGATAAGTGCTTCAAAAGTTATGAGAGAAAAACGATAAAAAAATTCCTACTTCAACGCCCTCTATCTCGGAAACGATGTATTTTAGGAAATAAGTTTATATCACAAATGAACATTATTTTAACCTGTTCTATCGATTCCTGAAGTTATCAAGATTAAACCTGAATCACCCTATATACATGATATATCATATCATAAATTAAGACAGTGATTCTTTGGCAAATTTCAAGCCAAAAACTTAATAGTTTCTAAAAAAGAGGGCGTTTATGTCACAATTTTTCAATTATGTCTGAAGATATTAGAGTTAGGTCGCGGAAACTTGGAGAGAATAATTTGATTTCTAGGTAAATATGTCAATCAAAGGCGGAGATCCGAAGGAGCCTTGTCATTAAAACCCTCAGATAACTTACGCCACTGGATTTTAAAATTTTTTACTTGACGTCCTATATATTTTTATTAACTGGCATAAATTTGTATTCCTATTATGTAGTACCACGTAACAAATCAGAATAAAATATTTACAAGTGTACAATATTCACTAAAATAACGAATTACTCTTAAAATCAGGAAATAAACAATATACCGTAATTTCTCTTAATAAAATGACATATCACTGAAAGAGTTCAGAGTTTGGCACATGCACACTTGATAAAGTACTATTATAAAAATCGCCTGATTGATTTTACCACAGCTTTTTGACATTTTCCTCGAAATTGACCTGTTATTAACAAATTTATTTAAGAACACCTCTTACCTGTTATACTAAGTCCCTCTTCTGTTAAATTGCAATTTTGCTTATGATAAGGGCATACTTTCGCTGTGTAGAACATTTTTTGCATGTTAGCATGCGTTGCAATAACCTAAAACAACAAATAAACCAAAACTGTTTTTCAGTGAGTTTTTTAAGTTTTACTCGAAAACCACCTTTTTCTGGAAAACATAAAGCAGTAATTACTCATTTATACAAAAGCGAATCCGAATATATTATGATTAATGCAATAAAGCAGTGACGTACTATTTTATTAAGAATCATCACCAATACCCTGTATCTGAAATCTTCAGATTTTGAATGATGTGAAGAATTTCAAATTATTTCAGTTACACAGGTACTATTTTGCGAAGTATTTTAAAATATTGAAAATAATTTAATAAGTTTATTTTTAATGAAACATCCCAGATGAATACAAGGTTTTATTTTTAAACTCCATTTCTGAATCACAGTATATAAACTTTAAAAATACAAAGGTGTTTTGTCCACGACTACCGATATTATAAAATATACATTATTCATCGGTTTCCTCAAGTATAACGATGTATGTACATGCTTTTGCAATAATAATGGCACTCCCTCAAAACAGTTTTTGAACTTCTGGAAGTTCTGAGTAGCAATGTCATTAAATCTCAATTGGTAAGTGAAACAACTAATAACTAATGTTAAAAGTTGATAGTAAATACGTCAGCAGTTCAAAATAAATCGCAAAATTAATTTTAAAGAGTGCCATTATTATTGCAATCGATTGTACATGCATAATGCACTATACAAGTGATTAAACATTGTTCACTTGTATTGTTGAGTTTTGTAGGGGCGTGGTCTGACAAATATTTTAAATACCGTTTCTATACTTATTTTTCCCATTTCGATTAAAATAATACATGCTTTCTTCTGCACGTATTTGGAAAAATCATGGTATTTCCTCATTGTGTGTTATGTGTTATATATATCAATACATTAATTAAAATTTTTCAGCGAAAGGTTTGCCAAAATAGTGTTAATAGTCGTGGACAAAGTATACTTAGTATTCCACTTGCATATAATGGCTGTGATTCATGAGAGTGAAGGTTACGGTACAAGCCGCAGGCAAGTGTCGTAAATCACCCGAGTGAATTACAGTCATCATTACATGCTCTTTGAATAATATATTATTAAGGAATAAATATAGAACAAAGAAAGAAAATATTATACCTTGAGCATCATCTCATCCGTACCAAAGTTAGATACTTCTAAAGCAGCCATATACTCGTGACGGTGATGGGGTTCTTCAATATAGTATGGCAAACGAATCTGTGCCAACAAAAATGCGAAGTGATCCTGCGTTTGATATAAATAACCAGTATTATTTATCTGAAATTAATAGATTCACATGAAATTGCTTTTAGGCACTCTTATAGGATCAGTCAGACCATGGCGGCAACGTTTTATTTTCTTACCACACTTTACAACAAGTGGTATAGGTGAGATATAAGTGGGCTGCTACTTCCTACTCGGCCTAAGCGGCACGACTTGCAGGGAGCGACCTACATTGCAACAGGTACTTAAACGCAGACCTCTCACCCATTAAACCCATAAATGATACTGCAGGAAACTACTAACTTACTCCTGCAGTATCTGCCTGAATAGCCAAGAACCCTTGTCGGACACACCACCAGACAAGTGGGTTGTCAAGTTTTGACAACTGAAAACATCAATGATTTTCTAAAAAATGCATCTGATAAGCAATATTTGTTTATGCAGGTAAGATATATTAATTTTTATACAGAGATACCTAGAAATTAACATATATTTGTCATTTTTGGTTGTTCTTATAATTGTCATAAGTTGAGCATGTAGAAAGCAGGAATCACAAAACATAAAACCTGAACTTGTAGAAGATACAGGGAAATCTTTGATTATTATAATCCCTGATTCCAAGATTAAGACACGTCCTTTTGTTGTATCAGAATATTTTTACCCCACAGTTAAAAGTTTTATGAATATACGTTCTACAACAAAGGATACTACAAATTTACTTTTTTTTATATAAATTATGTCAATGGAAGATGCACGAGAATATGCACTGGTATAAATAAATTAAGGAGACTCCTTTTGTATTTAATAACTGTACAGTTACTATAAATAATTATAATTCTAAATAATAATTTCAAATAATCTACATATAACAAAATGTTCCCTTATGTACTTTTTCCATGTTACCAGTGGCGTAGCCACGGGGGGGGTTTTGGGGGTCAGAACCCCCCCCCCATGAGTTGTGTTGGTTGGGTCATATATGTAATGTCTCACTACAAACCTGCAATCACTCTATTCGCCAAGATTTAGCAACGCGGTCAGTGAACTAGATCTCCTACGGCAACCTTACGTTAGGGTTCATCTGCATTAAATCATTTAAAAATTAAAGAATATGGATAAATATTTAGAAAACCACGACAAAAATAGGGACAATGGAAACCTAGGAAAAGAGCCATCTTGCCACCAAAAAAAGCAAAGCGTCTCTGCAGCTATCGACCGACGTGGCAGACTGAGTATATTGGCTAATAAAGGGTTCAAACAGTTTTTCTGCAAGATGTCTAGTATGCAAAAAGGATTTTTCAATTAGTCACGGTGGCCTAAGTGATGTCAAACAGCACTCTAATACAAAAGAGCATAGAAGACGCGAAAATGTCGAAATCTTCTCAAGTTTTAATACAATTTTTTGCAAACAGAGAAAATATTCAAGAAACTATCGATGTTACTGCAGCAGAGCTTGGGCAAATCTACCAGTGCGTTAAGCATAGTAAATCTTACAATTCGTTAGATTGTGGGCTCAAAGTTTTACCAAAAATTATAAAAGATTCTGAACTACTAAAAAAAATATTGTCACAGAATTTGCCCGCTCGCACCCATTTCGACGACTGTGGTATCGCGAAACGCTAGATTGCCCCGATCGCCCCTAAGCGATTAGACTTATTTTAAGCAATTTGACCTTGAAAATTTCAAAATTTTCGCCTGCGGCGCTAACCTCCCTCCCCTCTTCAACTGATGTAATAAAAAAATAATGTGTCCCGTATCTTAAAATTCAAAAGGTGGCAACCCTGCCTGCAACTAAGTTCTAATTTTATTTTTGTCATTTTGTAACAAATATTGTTCGTACCTGTTTATTATTTACATGTTTATGATGAGATTTTTTTTATTTACTTTTTATTGTTTCAATTTATTAAAAATTATTTATTTTTTTATTAAAAAAATCTAGTCTGAAATACTTCCCCATGTCAAATTTCTGCCTACGCCACTGCATGTTACTATTAAATATTCGTAGACATAAAAAATATACAAAGTTTTCCATTCGTGCGTAATATGCTTCTTACAACTCTCGTTACGTGATATACTATTACCACTACCGCGTATTTGAAGTGTCGTTGGCGCTGCTGTGCCGCCTTTGCCGCGTTGGTCTGAGCGATCCTTTAAGGTACAGTTTTGCTGGTGCGACTGCGGCTCGTTAGCAACCAATAGGCAGTCTGAATGTTTTCATCAACTGCAGTATTTAGACTGCCTATTGGTCGGAGACGAATCGCAGCCGCAAGCCGTAGCCGCAGTCGCACCACCGAAACCGTACCTTTAGTCTTGTAATGCGATGAAGAGCTCAAAATTTGTGTCAGATAAAGCGAGTTACAGTTCTGAAAATACGTTAACTTACGTAAGTATCCCGTTTGGTATCATTCATTAGGTCCTTTATGTAAGCGTCGCGGGATCTAGCCATTATAGAGCAGGCTTGAGATATTGCTATTTCATACCATTTGTGGAGCAATACTTTAGCTTCATCGAAAGTCGCATCGACGCGAAGTAATATGAACAAGAAAAATATTGCCGAAATCTAAAAATTAGTTTTAGTCAGTGATGAAGCAGTCACTACTGTGTTGGATTATAGTCTAACATACGGATTCATCAACAAGGCGTAACGTTAGTCAGACTAGCGGAGGTTACGCGAAAAATTTACGCATCTGTTGCACTAATTTAAATAAAAAGCATATTCCTATTCACTACTATGTATAATACTTACTTTATGATATGTTAACTAATCCGTAGTACTGAAAAGTACAGTTTTTGAATATAAATACTAAATATACAATGGGACACGCAAGGAACTAGAGGCCGAAGTTACGCGATTTTTAGACAGGTACAATACTGGGTCTAACTTTTGGCGCAAATATGGACGTAAATAAACAGCCTACCTAGCAACGCATGCTTCGCTACCTAGCAACGCATGTTTCGTGAATGAACGCAAAGCTGGTTAGGCCAATTAACGCGCTTTACACGGGCGTAAACTCGTTAGTCGGACTAGCGTACGCCCGTTTCATGAATCCGGCTGTAAGCAACTAAGGGGATGTAGCGTGCATTGAGGGGGGAAATATTTCGGTGCAGGAATGTGTTGAGATTAGTTAGGCAAATATATTAATAGTCCCCGCCCCTAGTCCGTACTCTGCAGAGGGGCGGGGAGTAGAAAGATCTTCTTTATTGTTTTTTTTGCTTATAACTCAAAACCCTGCAATCGCAGAAAAGAATTCTTTACATAAAAATGAGAGATCATAAAATGTTCTATAAGATCAGTTCTATACATTTTTTCGCTACGATACACCGTTTCCTAGATATCTGGTGATTTTATAAGTTCTCATTTTTTTCTGTACGATACGTTTTCGACGAAAAACTAAAAAAGTAAACTTTGGTATTAATGCCTGGACACGCTGTATATGGTACGCATATAATTGAACCCCATGTATGATACGTCACACTGTTTATTGGCATATTACTATTGGTTTAGCGATTTGTTTGGTACTTAGAGATTCTCTTCAACAACCTCTAAAATGTGTTCCTAAGCTGCTGCAATACTCCGTTTACGGATCCTGGATCTTCACCTCTTCCACGGTTACAAATTTTTCGTGTCACGCCTGCGTTGCACTACCACGAAATCGTTCTGCGTACCATAAATTAAAACGATATTTATCAACTCTCATTTTTTACACTTGAAAAACTAATTTAAACGCTATCGCCCAAACGTTACTACTTAAATCGGATTTCAGTATTCGCAATCGACGATGACACTAGAGACTACAGTAACCCAGCGATGTAAAGCTTGAAACAACTACAACTTCAATTTATTTATTTATTTTTTTGGAAACTATAAGGATTTTACAAAAATATGTTTTACGTTATTGACTGTACTTTTATGGCGCATCTATTTCCAAATTTGTTGGGAGAAGTTGAATCACCTGCACTTAAAATTTCAAAGTTGAGTCATTTCCGACGAAACCGAAAATGTCACAAATGTGACAAATATCGAAAAATTTAATATACAGGGTGATTTATTAATAATGGGACAGAGCTTAAGGGCATGTTGCTGATCTCAAAATAGAGCGATTATGCCTTCTCCGAATGTTGCTCCTTTTCGATCTACAGGGTGTCAAAGTTGTTGAAAAATAAAGCACATTTTCTTTCTTATCTTTCTATCGCTTGAGGCATATTTCACGCTTATGTTGATCACAGTATTATGCTGTTACAGTAAGGCCCATTACTTACGCAACAATTTGACTTTTAGATAAATTGCATGCATCATGAGATTTAGATGCGTTTTTCTCAGAAACAATTGTTTCTAGCGACATCAACAAGGTATACCTTTTTTAACTAGAAAAGATATGGAAGAAAATTTTTCCAGTCCAAGACGAGATACAGTGTAGCACGAAAAAGTCATAGCGATTTAAAGGGGTCCAAACCATCGTTAGTAGCGTCCTCTAGCAGATACACCAAAATCGTCGACATATTCGAATTTCTAGTACCAAGAAACTCCCCTATATCAAATTTCATACAATACGGTCGATGCGATCGGAAAATAATAAAGAAAATGTGATTTATTTTTTCAATTTTGACACCCTGTAGATCGAAAAGGAGCAACATTCCGATAAGGCATATTTGGCTTAATCGCTCTATTTTGAGGTCAGCAACATACCCTTAAGCTCTGTCCCATTATTAATAAATCACCCTGTATTCATGTATATGCATATTCTCAACTTCTCAAGTCTGTCTAAAAAGCTCTGGGTTCTACGACTTGTCGAATAATTTTGTTGACACCCGGTATATTCATGCCATCGAAAATATTTAATCTTTTTGTAGGTAACTAAGCTACTTTAGTTTTTTCAATTAAAGAACAAAATATATTCTAAGAAAAAACTTAGTGTATTGCTGAAATTCCAAATATCAAACATCATAGAAGTTAAAGCGACAAGACACTTTTTAGTACCTACCTCGAAAAATATTTATTGTTTTTATTAGAGCTGTGCGATTTCGAATACAATAATTTGAACACTGTATAATACTTTTTAAAGTTGCAGCTATGTAAGAAGGAATACAATTTCGTGCTACTTTCAATACATGTATAATCAACGCATCTGTTTGTAAAAAAATATAATTGATAGACTTACCTGTACGAATCTCATATTAGAAATATTTTCTGTGTTACCAAACAGATTTTAAACGAAGCGAACTGAGAAAACCATATTAAAATATTTCTCAACACTATATTTTCTAAAAAGAATTAATCACACTGTCACGAATATCACGATCAGAATTAAAAAATGTATCAAAACTGCTTGCTGTGGTTCGATTTTCAGAAGAGGCAACTTGTGTTTGCCACGCGCTCTATATTTAGGTTAAGGGTTAAGGGTTAAGGGTTAAGATTTGGTGACCTAGGTGCCCATAAGTGTGGTCCGCCACGCCCAATCCACCTGTCACCAATTGTTGCGTTGAGGTAATTTGTAACCTCACGACTGAAGGGGGGCGGTGCCCCATCGTGCATGAAATACATCTCCTGTCTTGTTTGCAATGGCATATTTTCTAGTAGTAGATTTAGATCATGTTGTAAAAAATTCAAATATCGGGCACCGTTTAATCTATCCGGTAAGAAAAAGGGGCCTATTAATTGATTACCGATTATTTCTGCCCATACATTAACTATAAATCTTTGCTGGTGTTTGCCTTGAATAATTAAATGAGGGTTTTCATCACACTATGCATGTAAATTATGGGAATCCATTATTCCGTCTCGGGTAAAACCTGCCTCATCCGTAAACAATACAGATTCAAAAAAATTTAAATTGTTTCTTTGTTTTCGCGGAAACCAATTGCAGTAATTTAATCTTGCAAGATAATCTTCCGGTCCCATTGCATGTTTTTTTAAATGTGATAAGGATGCAATAATTGTTCTTTTAGAACTTGGTGAGCTACCCACTTGGTGGTTCCATTTTACCTTGAAAGTTTTCGTAAGCTTGTTGAACGATCTGCTTCTATTTGATCCAAGACCTGTTCTTCAATTTCTGCGTTTCTGGCACGTCTAGGGGCTCCTTCCCCACCACGTCTTGGCAATATGCTTCCTTATAACCGACGGTTAAAATAAATTTGTAACTACATTTATATTCATTAATACCTGTGTCCCTTAGGTGACAATCACATATTTGAAAAGTTTTTCGATTTCGTGCATTCCGACCTGGAAGTCTCCATAAATCAAATGCATATCTGCATATTCTTCATAGAAGTATTCCATTATTTTATTTTAATTTTTTACTAAAAGGGGAATTAATTTTAAGCTGCCTTAATGCTTGTCACCTTTTACGCGTCTCCTGTCACATTTAGCAACCTACTAATTTGATTATAATAATGTGATAATTAATTCCCTTTTACAGAAGATACAAAAATGTTTCTTGACAACCGTTCATTTCTTCATAAGTCATGAAGTATATCTTTTTGGTAGAAAAGTAACAGGGCTATCTGCTTGCTAGGGCGAAATGTCAAATTTGACAGCTCTGTCAAAGTTGCGTAAATTTTAGAACATAATTTCGACGGTCCTTGTATGTTAATCAAAGTAACCCTTTAGAAATTATGGGCAATATTCATTTTTCAACTTCTTTGAGTGACAATGACTCCTCAACAATGGGGTCTAGGTAAAAAGTTTATATGAAGTACTAGCACTCGTTTGACCTGCTCTATATAACCCTTTATTTTTGCCCGTAGTTACCGGACATCCAGTATTATTGATTCTTGTACTCCTCAACTTCTGTGCACCACTGTGCTTCCATTGACTTATTAAGGAAGTTCAGTTACGGCTCTACAACTTTTATCCAAAACTTTATTTTGTATCTCCAATAATATAGAGTGGCATAAATGTAATGAACCTTGTACATAATTTTAAACGCTGGGGGACAGAACAAAATAAAATAGTCAACACTTACTACCTAAATTTTATTAAAAATGAATTCTAACAAGCATATATATAATTATTATCTAAGGATTATTACATTAAAATTTACTATTATTTTTACGTCATCTGCTACTGACAATATTATTTTCGTCAACAGTAACATTAGCGATAGGATTTTCACTGGCCAATGCTAGTTTGTCTCTAGAAAAAGCACGGGGTCTGATGTGTGTCAAAAATAGGACAAAAATATTTACTCTTACTTTGGGTTCAGCCTTCTCGTTCTCTGTCTTTAAGAACTCATAAAGTGGTTCGAAATATTCCAGAAGAGGCTCAGCACTAACTTCTTTTGTTCCTGTAAGAATCTCCAAAGTTTCGCTCCAGTGTTTGCTAGACCCAAGCTGCAGACCAGCCCTGCAAGAAAAGGTACCTTTGTATTCGAAACCTAGGTGAAATTCAACTAGAAATTACCTCAGTTTGTCTCCTGCCGCAATAGACTTGTAGAAATCGCAGTTGTGAAGTGGAACAGTCTTATTTGCTGGGTCATATTCCTTTGCAGCTATACATAAGCTTTTATAGAACTGGAATTGCAAAATGTGTGCCAAGAAATAGCTAAAACAGGCTCAGTCAGTGTTAACATATTCATTGTATTCAGTATAACTTACGCAATGTATTGGGAATCTCCAGGCACATGGAATTTTGCGCCTGGATCAAAATCAGTTTCATCGGATCTTTCTACAGGTGGTTTGACTTTCTGATACTTCATCCTGTAGTCCCACCAATGGGAGTTCCACTTGTCTTCTTGTACAGAGCCGCTGAAGACATCCCATCTCCATTTGTCTATGAGCAGTCCAAATGGTAGGAAAGCTACCTTCTCCAAAGCCATATGCATAAGAGAATTGATGGAAGACTCATAACTGTATAAAATACATACGTATAATTGATAACTGATATAAGCAGCTATAATGAATAGTTTACCTTTCCGTATAATTTTTTAATAAATTAATTTTCTTCAAGTGATTCGGGGTGGCTACAGATAAGGCCATGGTATCGCCAATCGCCTCGTGGAAGCCTGGGTTGGCTCCTTCTCTAAAGGCGTAAGGTTGATTTTTATATTGGAGGTAGTATTGAATGTGACCCATTTCGTGGTGGATCGTGATGAAGTCTTCAAAGTCTACTTCTGTACACATCTTTAACCTGAAAACAGATATACAAAGTGATTTACATTAAACTCCCCAGCGTCATAACTTGAATGTGGAAATATTTTTTTAAATCCACCAATTAAAATCTAAGAAATAGAAAAAAAATATCAGTAATTTCAGTGAGGCTGAGGTACGGGATGCATTGAAGCAAATGAAACCCAAATTAACGACAGGTCCTAACAGTATCGCTGCATTTATGTTACTCGATTGTGCATATGTTCTTGCTCGCCTCTTGAGTGTATTAATTAATATAATATGCTTGAAAACGACAACAATTCCTAAAATATGGATATTATTGCAGGTCTCTTCTATATACAAAAAGGGTGATAAATTTAATATGAATTTTAGACCTACCACCATTATTTATAATTTCTGCAAGGTCTTTGAAATTCTTTTGCATTATCGGCCATATCATCATGTCAGTATGGGATTATAAAAAGACGTTTTACCACCACTAATTCAGTAAATGTCACATAATTCATATGTAGCTTCATCCGGAGTGCCTCAGGGAAGCAACCCGAGGCCTTTGCTATTTAATGTTTTTATAAATGATATACCTAATTAATGTTATAGATGTTCAATGCCTCCTGTATGATGATGATTTAAAAATTTACTATGAGATTCACTCTGAGGCCGACTGTATTCGGTTATATGATAATTTGAAACACGTTGAAGATTGATGCACTCTAAATTATCTCAAGCTTAATGTTGCAAAGTATAACGTCCTATTCCCATATAAAAGATCTGATCTATTATATCTATAAATGATACTGCAGGAAACAACTACTACGCGGACTAATGCCCCGACCGGCATTGAATTACTCCTGCAGTATTTGTGTGAACAGCCAAGAACCCTTGTCGGCCGCTCCACCAGACAGTATGCTATAGATAAGATGAACGACAATTGAACTGGGTGTTCCTTCATATGTATGTTCGCATATAAACTGAGTACATGTGAGATATAAGTGATCTGCTACTTCCTGCTCGGCCTAGGCGGTTCGACTTACAGGAAGCAACCTACATTACAGCAGGTACTTAAATGGATTGTTTCCTGCATTAAGTACCAGCTGCAATGCAGATCGCTTCCTGTAAGTCGACTTAATGTAACACTTTCTAATTTTACATCACCTGTAAGTGTGGCCATCACAGAAGTCCCAAGCGCTAGCGTGACAGACGACCTCTCTGCCATCTGTGGGTTTCTTTATCATCGCCCCAGCACTCTCGTTGTAACACATCCCCATGGGTAGCAGCCCCAGAGACTGGTAGAATTCGTCCGAGGTTTTAAACAGGTTCAGCACGGTGTAGCCTTGCTCCACCAAGGCGGAATCTACGTCTATCTTGCTGACGTTGGGGAAGGGCATTACCAAGTCGCCGATGTTGCCCCAGGACTGTGCCCACATGTTGCCGAACACATGGGCAGGGATCAAGCCATCGGTAGTGTCAAGTTTGTCGCCGTAGCGTTGCTTGAGTTTCCTGCCGACGTATTTGTGCAGCTCGGTATAAAGGGGCTCCACTTTGGTCCACAACTCGTCCATGTTTTGGATGAACTCGTCATCTTCGTAGGCGAAGCGCCAGAAGGCGCCCCTATCGCTGAAATCTACCCACAATGTCAGTATTTTGTGATGTAATGTTCAAAGCATTCGATATTTTACTCTATTATTGATACTCTTATCTGTTGTAAAACTTATTTATGATTTAATTAATTAAGCAATATACAATTTAAGGGCGCCGTAACCGTGTATTAGCAGAGTAGTCTACAGTCAAATTTTAAGCTCTTGACATATACTGCTACCTAGTAATAACTAAATTATTTAAGACTCAAAAAATACCTAAAACTGTATATTACGTGATCTTCCTATCTTTAAATATTGTTGTACTTAATACAAGTGTCTTATTTTATAGCACTTTTCGAAAAGATATTGTTTGTGTCGAATGCAAAATGCTTTTGCGTTCTCGAATGAATATTTTAAGCATTCTAAATAAAAAAAATTAACTATTTTCATATACTCACTATTAGCTTTTGCGGCTTCGTTGGCCAATTCTACGTAAGTTGGGTACAATTTTTTTATTTTAGCGCCTGTGGCATCCCTCCAAGATTTCCAAGTATACAGCAGTTCGTCGTAATCGGTGGATTTTGCCATAATGCTTTCAATATCTGGGAAGAAAATGTCCAATTAAATAATAGAGAAGTTTAAAATTAATCGTTATACCTGGTTCCAATCCAAGTCCGTTTTTTGATAAGTCGCACTGCTGATTGTTATAAGGACATATCTTTCCTGTGCCATATATACCAGTCATAGTAGTAGTGATATTCGTCAACTGTAAAGATATTTATACATTTCTTGAGAAAACTTTATAGAAAAAAATTATTTATTTTTGTATCAGACAGGGTGGATAGGTGGTCATTTTGATCTGGCAAAAAAAAACATGTAATTGTTTTACATAAAAGTGGATAACTTTGCACTGTGAGAACCTTAATTCTAAAGCTACTTGCCAAAAATAGGCTTATTACGACAAGTATGGAGCTCAAAATTAGTAATTTACTAATTCCCAGATATTGGAAAAGTTCTAATATTATTTTGAAAGTACCTAATGGTACAGATTAGTAGCTTGCCTACTATCTCCAAAGTTCTCGAAATGATTATGAAAACACAAATACGATAATTTGTTTTTAATAACAACATTATCCCTTCATTTCAGCACGGTTTTAGGATCCAGCACAGTGCCACTATTACTGTAGCACATATTTTAGACGAAATTTAAACCGTTACTGATGTATAATAATAAATAAATTACTTTTTTGATTCATTTAGACTCTAGAAAAGCGATCTACACCTATCAGTAAGCAAAAAGTTACTAAACGTTGGCTTTAATAATAATGCTACTTCTTATATTTTTAGCTATTTATCTGACAGAAGTAATCATACACTTTAATATGTCTGACGTCACGCCTGTAACTCATAGGTCATGGGGTTCCTCAGGGTTCCATGTTAGGAACCTTGCTATTTTTTTTATTTATATAGCGGATTTTTATGCATTTATGAATAATAAATAAACTCAATTGTCACATACGTAGCTTTATTTAATGATTCTATTAATTACAATTTAAACTCATTGGTAAATATCTTTGCTGCTCATGGTTGAACCTGAACAAATATAAAGATATAATTTTCGGTTTCAAAAAGAAACGTATCATGGCGATTATGGAAATTTATTTCAAATTTGTAAATATTTCCAATATAACCAATGCGCGTGTAGTAACCTGGGATTTTGATTTGATGAGGATCTAAGATTTCCAGAAAATCTCAACGTTCGGGCAGAAGTTTTTAGTGACAGTATCGTTGGCATAGTTGGGTGTTAAGAACTGATATATTTGAGCGAGATAATCGTTGTCATGCCAAGAACTTCATTCTTTAACAAAACGGAACTTGTGAGATAATTTTTAAATTGGAAGGAGAGGATCTATTGAATGCCCGCACGTTAACCAGATTTATTTCCATTGGACTTTTTTCTGTGAGGTCCTTTAAAAACAAACATTTATGCCACAGAGTCTAAATTATTACAAGACTCGCGACAACGCATTGTACACGAGTATAATCTTGTTTACAAATGTTGCGTAACATTAGTAGCACCTAAATAAACTTGACTATCTGAACTTTTCATCTTTAAATTCTCGATAACTGATCATCCAACAAAAAACTAGATGGCGTATAAAAGATAATTGACTGCGCATTAAAGTAATGAATCATTCAATCAATCAAAAAAATAATACAACTTTCCGTTTAAGGCTTTATAGCTGATGTTTGCTCTCACTTCATGTCTTTGAAGACACGTACTTATTTTGAGAAACACTCTGTATACGCAATATTAGACAACTATTTATTTATTTATATTTATGTGGAAACAAATTAATACCATACGTAATCTTAGAAATGTTTTGCTTTCCATAACTTACATTACTAGAATTTGTCTCTGATAAATAATACAAGCTGACATAATTTTACTTTACAGTAATGTTAAAAATGTTATCGCTCAGTATTTTATTAGTCATAACATTTGTAACAAAATAAAGGTTTATTTTTTTTAAGAGCAATAAGTACATCATGTTCGTATGTATTCATATGGGCATTTTAATAAATTTTATCTATTAGGCGATTATTCGCATAATAATATTATTTATGATACTTATTTTTGAATAAATTTATTTATAAATCCCTTTTAGTCATTCAGGAATGTAGCTAATATTATGTATTCATTATTCGTTATTTTAACTAATTCTAATAAAACATAGCAAACAGTAGATTTATAAGTTTTAATATTACAGGGCAGTGTAATAGTATATTATACAACGAGGTTTGAAAACGACGCTCGACTTGTGTCTCGCTCGTGTGCAAAGAGGTTTTCAAACGAGTTTTTTACGATACTTTTGATACGACTGCAAACAGAGACCACAAAAATTAAATTTTAATTTAAACTCAGCCAACTTGAAACATTGCATAATTTGGGCGACAACATCAAACAAAAATCACAATCTTGCGACGCGTGTGCAAAGATGACATAACCGTGTGCAAAATGTTTAGCATATGGCGTGTGCAAAATACCGTTTACAGAGCGTGTTTGCCGTGTACAAAACCCCCTTTTGCAAGGCAGTCGTATAAAAAATATGTTGGGCAATTTCAAATTACCTAGATGAATAAAATTACAGTACTCTTATGAAGTATTTATCATTTCTTTAGATTGTCACTGTAGTTTTGAATGATGTACCTAACTTTTAAAACTCATGCATCTGTATTTTACTATACACGCTGTTTACAAACATCTCGCTTTTTATAGTCAATCTAGACACAATAAAAGAATGTTACCTGTGCCAATTTCTCTTTTTCTAAGGCTGCATCTCCCAAAATATGAACCGTACGGACCTGTCTTTTCAGCAAAGGATCAGAATAGTCATTTGGCTGGATGTCTTTAAAATATTTAGTCCAGATATTCTTGACCCAGTCTGCAATTTCAAGTACGGTGGAAGTCTGAAAGAAATCACTACTGAAAAAATATGAACTCGCCGTTTTGAATCTACAACAATGCTTTGAGGCAATTCTTTCAAATCTCAATGGTCAAACATGAAAGCGACAATACTTACTGTTAAATCTTGTTTGGTTTGGTTGTTGATGTCCGTTTCATAATCGAATTCGGCGACATTCGCCTTATAACAATTTTGGCTAGCCTCCTTCTCATACGTGTTTTCGAGGAAATTCTTCAGTTCATCCTCCGTTAGTTTGGCTTGGGTACATATGAATAAAGATAGGAAGAGGAACAGAAGCAGCTGGAAATAAACAGACATTATGATTATTCTTGTCTATGATACTTTGGACATTTTTACCACACGAAACATATCTCGATTGGAATACCCACTTTGCTAAAATTTTATGCCAGACACATACATCAAACTGATTAAAAATATGTCAAAAATCGTAAGTCAGGTTTTTGAAAATGTTTTGACAGTTCTATGTCCAATGAGATATTTGCATGTTTAATAACATAATGGAAGATTTGCCAATTCTTCTTCATTACACTAATAACACCTCCCAAACCTCCCAAGTATAAGTTACCAAACTGCAAATAAGTCATATGTAGGATACGAAGTATGACCAAATATCGAAGTCGAAGCATTAGACAATTGCAAGACACACATTAATATATGTATCCAAAAAATTGCGCACAATAATTGAAAATGGAAACATTTTTCACTCGGTCTGGACAAAAGCACTGAATCAGCCAATTTTTGTTTGAACTATTCAAGAAAACTTCAGGGTAGCAGAAGAGATGCCTGTTTTTAATCCTCTCCGCAATACAACTAAAGGTGCGAATATTTTTAAAAATGTAAGTAAAATCCTATAAGAGATTCGATAAAAATGTTCCTGTATTGTTTGATCTCACATTAAGTTTATATATAGATTGTTTTTAAATGAAATAGGAAAAATGATACCATAGATTCCTTAGGTGAAAATAAATCTATTATTATATATTTAATCTAACATACCTATATCCCAAGTCACATAGCAAAAAAGATACAGGGTGTCAAAGTTAAAATTTTATATTCGATATGCGTAGATAACTTCTTAAAAAATGCAATTATTTACATAACATTTGTAAATTGTTTTGCGGACGAGAAATTCAAATTTGTTTCTAATTTTGACGTCACTAGTAGAAGGCGCCACTTGTGGCACACCATGTTTCTTTTAAATGGCGGAACTTTTTTACTGCTTAGTGTGTTCATCTAAATATTGAAACAATCGATTCTCCTACTTGTTATATATGAAAAAGTATACCTTGTTGAAGGCGTTAGGAGAAACAGTTTTCGAAATAGTCCTATTTGAAGTAATCAGTGACTGAAAACTGTTATAGTTTCAGGTTCAGGTAAAGTGCCTTTTCTTCTGAAAATACAGCAATATGTTGTTGCAGAAAAAGTTGTTCAGAACGGTAAATTATGGAGACGTGCAAAATTTCAAAAATATCGGCCTGCTTTGATAAAATCTTTGTGCTTTGTTGAAAAATGGTTTCATCAAACCTCGCCGATCATCTTGAAATTTTGCACGTCTCCATAATTTACCATTCTCAACAACTTTTTCAAGTAAGACTTTTTCTGTATTTTCAGCAGAAAAGGCACTTTACCTGAAACAAAAACAGTTTTTACTCAGTGGACTGAGCTTTTCAAACAGAATTATTTCAAAAATGGTTACCGACTTCAGCAAGGTACACCTTTTTCAAATAAAACAAGTAGTAGAATCGATTGTTTCGATGGTCAGATCGATACACTAAACTGCAAAAAAGTTCTGCCATTTAAAAGAAACATGGTGTGCCATTATTGGCGCCTTCTACTATAGTGACGTCAAAATTAGAAACAGATTTGAATTTCTCACCCACAAAAAACTCGATTTACAAATTGTATGTAAATATTTGGATTTCTTAAAAAGTTATTTACAAATATCCAAAATAAAATTTTAACTTTGATACCCTGTATCTTTTTTATTATGAAATTTGGGATATAGGTATGTTAGGTTAAACCGATTTACCAAAGGAATCTGTGGTCTCATTTTTGCTACTTCATTTAAAGACACCCTGTATACTAATCCAGAGCTATGATAGGAATTGAAATTTCAACTGTGTATCAAGAGGCCCTATGTGGAAAATCCTTACGTCAAATGAGTGTCATGAAAGAGATTGTTAAAATAAATAATATTCGAACGTATAAGTCCAACACTCAGGAACTGGAAAATCAAGACCTTGCATCTTTGAAAGACCTGACATCTCACCCTTACAAAGAAAGCAGCAGAATACTGCCAATTCATATGGTCACATAAGAGGATTTAAACAATAAATGAAGCTTTTCAAGTCTTCACTAGAAATACATGATTTCAGAAATCATTTTTCATTTATTTTTAGGTATTAACAATATTGTGTGAAACTAACTACTCTTCGGACTAAAGCCCAGACCAGCGTTGAATTACACCCACAATATCTATCCATATAATAATAATAATAATATCTCTACCCCTCATTCTAATCACAGGGATTAGCCCAGAAGTCGAACACTTGTGCGGGAGAGGGGGCGACGACTTACGTTGGTAGGCCCTAAGCACTAATCAGTGCGGGAATGAGGAAAACCTGGAAAACCTCAATAATTAATATACTCTTTATTACTAACTTTTGTAAATTTTTCACTGTATTGTAAGGTATTTTAAGCTAATATAAATAAATTCTCCTACAATTCCTATCAATTTTAATTTATAAGAATAATAATAATTTTTAAAGTTAGATATTTGACTCAACTTAGAGGAGGCCACGTGAAGAAGCAATCCTAAAAATGCGGAAATAGATTTGAATAAAATAGTTTCAAGAGTGAACTTAAGTATTTATAGAATGTTTTCATTAAACCAGGTTATTAAATTCAGCTAGATTATTACTTTTTATTTTAGATAATTATTAAATACTGCTTTGGCTATGAAATTGTTAATTAGCATAGATGTTTACTATCAGAGGGCATACATATGACTTCATTTATAGGAATTGTAAGACCTTTACAATACAGTAAAAACTTTCGAAATTTTAATGACACTTTGACAATTAATTTTTAATTGTTTTAAAAAAGGTAGGTATGTACTAATTAAATTAATGTTGTTTTATTTAAAGAATTATTAAATGCTTGTCTGAGATTCCATTCAATAAGAAAATTAAGCACAAAAGCCAAGAATAAGAAAAAATCCGGTATAAGAATTGTTTATATTTAATTTTTACCACAGCCTTTTTCACTTTCGCTGTGACCAGCTTGTTGTCTATATGTTTAAAATGAAACTCTAAAAGAAGTAAATCTAATTGCAGTGCATTGAGGTTACCTGTATACGGTAATTTAACAGTAGTAATTTCAATGCTGTTGAGCAACACGCCATAACATTGTAATTATTTTTTAAAGCATTTAAAATTAAGTATTCAATTAGCAATCATTCACTCGAGAAACAGTAAAAAAATTATAATGTGAATTAAAAATCAATTGAACGATTTGTTAATCGTGACAGATTTGAGACCTTAATTGTTGTTTGTAAACAAATGTAACGTCAAATTTAGACGTGATTCCAGATTCAGGTAAGTAAGTAACCTCACTGAAAGTTCACCTTGTAATATCTTCTATGCAAGAGAAGGTCAGCTGTGGTTAGTACAATACAAAGTTTTTTGTTTGCTTATTATTTATTAATTTTTATGAATTTGACGTCATAAATTCGAGCATATAATAATTAATAATAATGCTGTGGTTATATACAAAAAATTCCAGTTATGGCGAACGGCTAATTAAATTTTGGTGGATTTTTGTTGAATTATTATATGTTTATCCTCAATAACATTACAAAGATAAATTTTATTGAAATTTCAATTTCCAGCAAACGCGTTTGTGCTACCTAGAGTACCTCATCTAAAATTTGAAATGTCTGCTTTAAATTGTACATCCAATTTTTCGAAACAATTTGCTGCAATTTCTCAGGACATGTACAGATAATAAAGATAATAAATGATAATATTCCACGAGGAATTTAATTTAAAACACTTTATTACTCTTCAGGATTCAATTAGCGAGGAAAAACAAAATCCTTCAACGTTCCTCAAAGAAAATAATCAGATTTGTTGAGGTCTGGTGATCGTGGTGGCTAATTTTGAGGACACTTATTTCCTCTTCCTAAAAATGTATTTTAAATTAAATTATGCCCAGAACATTATTATTCTTTTTAAATTCTCTGGAAAATGGATACGATTATGATGGAAAAAAGTTTAGTATAATTTTAGGGGTCTCACTCTCAATGAACTCCTTGTAGTGTTTCAATTTACTTGAACTCATTGTCAAAGAGAACCAATAATAAACCTAAATCATGTACTAAATTTGGTTATTCCAAGTTAGAATAATTCAGATATAATTTTTTTCCAAATATTTAGCCCCATTTTGAAGGCCTGTAACTCAGCCTGTGTGCAGCTTGGTATATAGGTATGTTTGGTTAAATTGCAATATTTTGGGACCCCCTACATGCAACTGTCAGTTCTTATGCTTATTGTTATTGTCATGCCTAAATTTCAATTTTTTTTTCAATAAACCGGCATAAAACAATGTATCTCAAATAATAACAGAAATAATGACGAGAATCAAAGAACAAATTTGGGTAGACATTCATCATTTTAACTGGCGTACCCTACACGATATTTTAAATATCGAGGGGAAAGACGTATTCAATTTATAATATTAAAAAGACCGTCAAAATAAGTAATGCTAACCGTAATATTTAGTGGTGTGGTAATTTTAATGTTGATATTGAAAAACTTAAATATTAATAGTTTCTGAAATTTGCGGTATTTTACGAATACAATTTATATTTCTAGATTAAAACAAGAGCAATGGCATTTAGTAAATTGTGTAAATATAGGAAATACTACTTATTGGATAAGGTTGAATAGCCAGCTATAAGTATCTACTTTTTATAATATAAATTTGAAACCTTATATTCAGCAAAAAATACCTACTATTAGCATATTAGCGCTGTGTTTTTGTTTCGTATACAGTCTGTACAGGGTGACACTGTATTTTGACCTACATCTTAACTATTTGTTTCTAGAGTTACAAAAACATGTGAAATACAAAAGTTGCACTATTTTTTTATGAGGTTTTCAAAAATAATAGTGGAAAACAAATTTAATCCAAATAAAATGGGCGCGGATGTTAATTAAAAATTAAATAAAACACTCTGTATATTTTTACATATTTGCACAGAACGTTACCTGTCGAGCATAGTCATAGGTAATAATTTATTGGATCCATGTCTAACAATAAGTGAGATACTAATGAAAAACGAAATGGAGATCACATTTTATTAATAACAATCAAAATTTTGAAAACACTGAAGTAACATGATCTGCATCCTGAACGTTAATACATTTTCTGAAATTTCTTAAACATCTCTGCTGTACTCGAAAAAACATTTGGTGATCATTTCTAATGACGTCGGCGTATGTAATTCTACGATTTAACACAGGATTTTTCTCTAAAACGATGCAAGGTATCGATTGAAACATGATATCTCTTTTTTTTAACAAAATAAGAGAGGAATTGAATTATGAAGAAAAAATGCGATTTGACAACGCTGTCAAAGATGTATACCTTTAAACGGATAATTCCGTCTGCCCCTGTATAATGCTCACATCAGTTTAAACTTGGAAATGACCATTACTATCAGTTACTTTAATTGCCCAAATTTTATTGTTGCCATGGCAACGGCTTATAAGTTATAATTGAAATTTATTTTCCAAATTATTTGAAGGCGGATAACTCCGTACCGAAGCCCGATAGCAAAATTTTTTATATGAAGTACTTATACACTATTTCGAGCCCCTGATCATTACCAGGCGCTTTATGTGGTTTTAAATAATTTATTAAACAATTTATTTTATTTCTATTGGTTGCAAAAAACCTATCTATTAAATATTCTTATTTAATAACAATATGCCGTCCCTTCTCCCGTACAAGTGTCTAGATTAATCCTCGTGATTAGAAGGCTTTGAAAACAAACAAGTTTGACATTTAACAGTATTAGAAACGCGTTAACACTGCCAGCTACATTCAAATTACCTATAGAGGTACTTACGATTGAAAATAGGGATCTCTTGCTAAATCTGCATTTTAATTTCTTAGATAAAAACATTTTATTAAATTGTATTTGTCTTCATTTGAGTAACCACTTTTGATTTGTGTTAACACGCTTCTAATAATGTTAAATGTCAAAGTTGTTTGTTTCCAAAGCCTCCTCAGACAGAAAACTTAAATATCGTTTGTTAAAAATTACAAGTTACATTTTACAAAAACTAAAAATATTGTTACATTTATTTTTGTGTCATTGAATGTATTTCAAAAAAGTGCCTGTAGAATGTTCAAATCGGTTGAAGATATCTTGAAAGGGAAACGAGAAAAGGGCACCAGTCGGTTTAGCATTAGAGTTTGCGCGATTTACATACATGTCTTCCTATGGTTCGTAAGATTTGGAGTTCCCCAGTACATTGAAAGATGGTCAACCAACTCACGATATCCATAGACAAAACCCTCATAAACTCATATTCAATGTTCTACGATCAGTAACCACAGAAATATTTGACTAAACAAGTTTTTGCCTACAAAAAAACTGAAAAATTTTCTCTAGTCTAATAAGATAAATAATTTTATCTCGTCCCCTCATTCTAATCACAAGGATTAACCCATAAGTCGGAGACTTGTGTGGGAGAAGCAGCGACATATTATTATATTAATTCTTCTAAATTCATCAACTAAAATTTGAAGAGAATGAGATGTATGTTTTTATTCCTGATCTGTATCACGAAAAGCACTTATCCCAAAATCAACCTGAGGCAAATTCGAATTGTTGGCACATCTAATCTATTAATTTATTAATATCTATAATTAATATATATCTATTGATGGCTGCTAAGATCTACATGTATGATTCCCAGCAGATAATTATTTGTCAATTCGTTGTACAATCTGATTACTATAAAACAAATTGATTCGATCAATGTTTTCTGCAGGTCGAAATAGTACTTTTGGATGTTATAATCCAGTTTTTGAGTTTGTTTTGAAAATATTCTCGAACATTTCGACCATATTTTATCTGTAAGTACTTATATTTATAGTAGGTATGTTAAAACTATATATTATTAAGGTAACAAATTTCACTTTCAAAATCCTGAATCAAGATTATTCGAAAACTCGGAGGATGACAGAAACAAGTTTTAAGGCCAAAGCTCTTAAAATGGTAACGTATACCTATAAAATATCAATTTTTTTATTTACCTTATATGTCATGTCGTATAGAAATAAAACACTGTTCACGCATCAATACTTTAGCTATTCGGTCAGTGTGTAAGTGAAATTCGAATAAAACTGTTTGTTGCCGTAGAATTGTTAATTATATATCTACTATATCAAAAGCGAGGTTTCGAGTAAGGGGGGATAGAATGAGTTCCTTTGGATTCTTTAAACAATAAATCAATTGAAGTAATTAACCACAAATTAATTAAACCTCGCATAGGTGCCTAGGCATTCCTAAAATGTTTGGCTTCCATTCAATATAAGCGTATAAAACTGGAAAAACAGGGCCTATTATATTAATACGAATGAACGATAAACTTTTTTCTAATGTAATGTAACATAATATTTGTTGGGATTTGGAACAAGTTTAATCCCAGGTGACCGTATGACCTTATAACGACAAATTTGTAAATACAATTAAACGATAAATGATAGTGATATAATAATATATCGAATATCACCACCATTATAATTGCCTTTGTTATTGTGAGTTTTTTTGTTTTTTTTTTTTATTATTTCAGTTTAGCAATCATATAACTACCTACTATTTATTTAATTTTGATATTTTAACCGAATGGATGCAATATTTTATACTATAGCTTGTATAGTTGGTTGCATACGCTTGGGAGTATGGCCTTGCTTTATTATAAAATGTAGTTTTATTAGCAGTGGTATAATGAATATAATTTTTAAATATAAATTGTTGTTTAGAATGCGAACTGTTACTCGTAAATCCTAGAACAATGCAATCCCAATTGTAAAGTTCAAAGATCAAACAAGTTTGATGCCTTCAAAGCAGAAAAAATAGAAATGTAGCTTATACACAATTTTTGTGATTTACCCAGTTTCCATAATATAGTGGTAAAAATGTATCAATGGGGACCAAAATGGAAAACGTGCAATGTCTTGTGAACATTTTGATAGATTAAATATTTAACTATTTAGCAGCAATGTAGACTCACACATTTTATATCACTGGCTGTAAAAAAATCGCAAATATGTAAAATCTCAGAGGGGCCACAGTCCTTACTGAACTCTCTGGTATGAACTTCAAAGCAAGTAAAGCCTTGTCTTCATGGACGCGAAAACGTAAATTATTTAATAGTGTCTCAACTTTTAGCGAAATTTGTCAACAGTAATATTTTCTATCATTTTCATCATAAAACTGTCACGGTAGATTGTCAGAATCTCAAGTTAAACTTACTAACCCTAGATAATGATGAAAATAGTGATGTTTTGCGAAATTTGCGAAAAGTTGACACTTTCCCGTCAATCAAAATTTGCGAAATTCGCAAAAATTTTCGCGTCATGAGAACAAAGTTTAACCTTCAAATTTAAATTGAATGCGCTAGACATGGGCGTCCACAAAAAATCTAACAGAAGGAAAAATAATTGTAAATCAACCAATAATTTTTTTTGCTCGAAAGGGGAGGGTAAAAAAAATATAAGAATTAAATAAAAACATTAAAAATTAATAATAAATTTCCTGAAATTTGTATGCTCTTATTTTATGTGAATTTGCTAAAATAAAATTATTATTACATATGAGTTACATTTTGTTTTATAAGTATTCTATCTATTTAGAAAATGAATATACAAGGTGTGACCATTTTTATCTTGTGCAAAAGAACTACAAACTTTAGTTGAATAATATATATATTTTTTTCCCTGAATGTTTTAACTACAACAGCCTTTTTAATTTATTTACAAATTTTAAATAAATAGTTTTAAAACTACAACAAAAAAACGTAAGACAGAAATAAGGTATTTACTACTATTTACAGACATTTTCTTTACTCATTACAAAAAGATAAACACAAATGAAACCTCAGGTACTATTCAAGTATACTTACATAGTTATAACAAAATTGTTACATTTTATAATCTTATGTTTAACGTAATAAATACTATTAGTCTACCACAGGTCTAGTATCTAAATATTTAACAGCCTCATCGTATGTCATATTATGTGTATCCATAAATAATTTTAAGCATAGTTCAGGTAGAAGCACCTGAAAGAAGTATAAGGTCTTCATGTCATCAGGATCAAACTCTTTTTTCAGCATTGACATCAAAATTTCCTTCTGCTCAAAACTAAAGACAATGGTACTAGTATTGTAACATAAATCTTTGACAGTGAATGCATAATTCCTGGCATTGGCCTCAAAAAATCTTTCATGCCTCTCACTGTACTCCTTGCCGTGAAAAATAGCAGAAATATAATCTAAATTTTTTTTAAATCCTTCTTTGATGTCATTATCTGATAAATGTTTACAGTCTAAAATATTCTCGATCACTTGTTCACTCTTGATGTCTTTCACAGAAAATGGTAGTTCGAAAAATTTATCATCTATGTCTTTAAAAGATTCAACTTGGTTTTTATATTGTGCCAAGTCCTCTTTTTCTTTCAGTATTTCTTGTACAGAGGGCACGGCTATTCCGTATTTTTTGAAAGAGTCGCTGGTCCTACTGGTTTTCATTTTCTTGGTGGTCTTTACGAACGAAGGAAGTTCGTAGCTTTCGTTTGATTCACTTCTGGAAAATTTTCTTTTATTGGAGTCTTTTAAACTTTCTTTTATATAATTGTCTAATGTTTGCATGGCCTTCTTTTTCTTGGATGTGCTTTTCTTTTCCGAGGATTCCTTACTTTGTTCCTTAGGAGTTTTGGAATTTATTTTTACATCCAGCTGGTTATATTTTCTACTAGTTTTATGTGCTGTTTTAGATTCATGAGAATCACTTCGCATTGAAGATTTACCCGACTGTTTAGGGTGTTGGCTCTTGTTTGTTGCATCTTTAGTAAGCCACTTAGATAGTTTATTATTTTGTGAAGTGTCTGTACTACGTTTTGGCGACTTCAAATCCACTGAGTATTTTTTTTGCTTTGTTGATAAAACAACTGCATCGTCTTTTCTAGTATGTTTCACCCTGCATTTATTTTTTGAGATTGAACTATTAGTCATTTTAGAACCTTCAATATCTTTTTTTGGATTACACTTTGATGATTCCTTCACTTCATTTGATTTATTGGATTTTACTTTACCTTCTTTACGTTTAATATCTACTCTATGCAATTTATTCTTTTGTATATTTTTCTTAAGTGAAGTATTGGTTCCATCACTTTGTGAAATAAGTTTTCTTACTGTGTCCGCAGTAAATCCTGGTGACTTTAGACTCCTCGGTGATCTTTTTAAATCCTCTTGACTTCCGTTTTGTTTTGTTGGTGTGAGAATATTTTCTTTTGCATTACATTTTGTCGTGCTAGGGAAACTGCTTTGTGAAAAAAGTTTTCTTACTGAAGTGCCTGCAGTAAATACTGGTGACTTTAGATTCCTCGGCGATCTTCTTAAATCCTCTGGACTGTTTTGTTTTGTTGGTGTGCGATTATTTTCTTTTGCATTACACTCTGTAGAACCAGGGGAACTATGTGAGAAAAGTTTTCTTACTGAAGTGCCTGCAGTAAATACTGGTGACTTTAGATTCCTCGGCGATCTTCTTAAATCCTCCGGACTTCTGCTTTGTTTTGTTGGTGTGGTGGTGATATTTTCTTTTGTATTACATTTTATGGAACTAGAAGAACCGCTATTATGCTTCGATTTTGTATTACTTTTGGGAATATTGTTTAATCTATTATCAACTGAACTTGCACATGGCAAAGAGATAATATTTTTAAATTTTTTTCTTGCTATACTTTCCTTGCTCAGCATTTCAATGTCTGTAATATCTACTTCTTGTAAGGCACGAGATTTATTTTTAATTTCAGACTTGCTCGATATATTACTACTTTCTTTCTTAAATACTTTTTTCACATTACGCTTTTCCTTTTTTATTACTCTACCACTAGAACTAGAAAACTGTTCTTTATTTTTATTACTATTTACACCTGATTTATTATCACGATTATTGTATGTTGCAGGTACATTTTCTACAATTTTAAATTTAGAACAACTTTGGTGTGATTGCATATCTCCTTTAGAACTAGACGAATCTTTTTTCAGCCAAGTTTCTATAGTACTGCTCTGTGGAGATTTAAAACTTTTGCGTCTCGTAGAAATCTTCATTGAGTGTTTAGCTTTAACTAACCCACTTGCTACAAGACTCGGACTACTATCATTATTATTTTTTAATTTTGAGTCACGTGAATGTTTCATTATTATTTTTTAAATAATATAAATTTTATGGGTCTCACTGTTGTACTGACATCTGTTGCATAAATTATATTTGGCGAGGAGCGAAATCGGTTTTCCAACAGCAGTAATAACAGACAACTCGTTGTAAATTTTTTAATCCATGAGAAAGTAGTCACTAAATCAAATTACATATATTACTCATTATATGTAAATACAAAACTATTAAGATCTTATAAAAACGCTACCAGTTATATTCAAATTCAAGGTTAAAATTCGTCTTCTTCGTCTTCACTTGTTCTGCTAGATAAGAACACGGCGTTGATTGAAATTTCAGTCACAGTTTATTATACAGTTCGTCGAGTGTAGGTTCCAGAGGGTGTGGCTAAATCGCGGCTAAATGCGCAATGAACACCAATGAAATTCATATGTACAGGACGAAGTGGGAGAAATTCTATTTCTTGACAAATCACCGTGCTCCTTGTGCGCGGTTAAATGCGCAGTCGTCTTTTGGTCGTCTAAAAAAACGAAATCTGGGACCTCGACATCAAAGGAGCCGACGTGAAGACGCCGGACTGTATAATAGACTGTGTTTCAGTCAACGAACAACAAACAAGCAGCTGTATTCTGTATCTTTAAGGTTAAAAATAACCATCCGTTTAAAATATTAATGTTAACCCTACTGCTAAAAATAATAACTCCAATTGGTATTCTGTATACGTTTTTTTAACGGCCCAGATAAAATTATTTTTCAACCATTATGTTAATATTTCAGTGTTAGTAAAGTTAGCAGTATGTTACAAGCATAGAATATATTTATGTATTTCTATGAGTAAAAGATTTCGATTTGTGATAACATAACCTCGATTACTAGATTAATACAAATTTGTTTCTGTTTTAATAACCTTTTTGTGATTTACCGAGTATAGGGGATAAAAAAACGTTCCCCGCAAGACAAAAAAACACATCTTTTGAAAGTCAACAATATTTTATACTAAACAAATTGCAGCCGCATGATTATGATTGATTTAAAATGACAATTTGTTGTGAAAGTCAAAGAGTTACTTAAAAGTACTTAATTCAAACGGTTTGCTTTGATCCCTTAAACTTTTATGAAAAGTGGCTGAAAAAGGTAAATATGAAACTGTCATCAATAAATGAAAATAAATAATATACTCTATTTACGTCTATTCCAATCTGTCAGCTTCATCCAATAAAATATAATTAATTTGAAGTGCAAGTATAACATTTATGTGGAAATAAATGATAGAGATTAATTATATCAATCGTGATTTATACTGGTATTATATTTAATAGGTTAAATTTTAATAGCATCTATTTTGGTCCCGTTAAATTTTAACATATTTGGTTAAAATAAACCTATTAAAATTTTTACAGAATATAGTATTGGGTTAAATAATTGAAGGTTAAAATTTTAACTTTGGCCTTGACGTTAAAATTTAACCAAAAGCATTACAGAATAGACCTGAAGGTCTATTAACTATACGCATACGGTAGGGGCACGGATTTCTTAAATTGAACAATCCGTGGATTGGGGCCACAAAACTTATAACTAGGTTGAGGCCATCGGAGCCAGGTGAATAAATAATAGTAATCAGTAAAAAAAAACAAAATGTAGTATTTCGTGGTCTTTCTCAAAAAATGGACAGAGATACACTTTACTATTCTAAATGAGCCAGTAATAGTTATTTATGCAACAAGTGTTTATTGCACGCGACGTGAAATTGTCCATCTGCTGTTGCTGTTAGTGCAATGCACATAGTTATGTAGCTGGAAGAGACCTCTATAAAATAGACGTATTTCAATATAGAAAGTTGTATCTTGAAAAAGCTTGAGCTTCTGAAAATCTACTTATGACAGTTTAATGATGCACTTGGCAAAATTGGATAAACCATTGTATAAATGAATATTTATTTATACAATGGCTAAACGTGGAGATTTTTCCCGCCATTAATAATCCCCGCGAATTTTCGAGAATTTCGCGTCTACGAGGACAAGACTTAAGTTGTATGTTAAAAAAAAAACCAGAAAAACCGTTTTATTACAAAAATTAAAAACAGGCACGCAGGAGTCCGATGGCTATAATTTAGAAAAAAAATGTCAACATTTCTTAATTTTGCTAAGTTTTGAAAACCTCCAAGACTAATATGAAAATAATAAGATATATACTAGTTGAAATTCCATAGGACGTACATTTTTGAGAAATATAGTTAAAGTTGCCCATTCAAGGCCAACTCACACCTTATTTTTTTTTTAAGTACAATTGGACACCCTGTATAGAAAAAATAATAGAGTAAATAATTCTTAAATCTTTATTGAGGAGATTCATAACAAACTACAAATTAAACAGTTACACAGCCTATAATATAAAAAAAATAAAAATCAGGAACGCCTTTCATAAACTTATTCTAGGGAGTTTACATATAAAATTATTTATAATTAGAGTCAGCAGCGACTTAACCGATCGCCACTTTGTTCACAATGGATATCTTAACTGCGCACGGCAATTAAACGAGTGGGTAACTTGCCTGCGTGGCTACACCGCAAGCGTTTTCTTTATTCCTTGCCATTTTAATGTAACCTTGCTCTCCCCAGCTGGTGCCCCATGAATTTTTAACCAACCAATAATCCTGACCGTTTTCGTCAGTTCCATATCCAACCGCAAGCACTCCATGATCCAATTCTTCAGAGCTGCATTCGGGATCGTTGTATACACCTTCGGAGTACAACTGGAAAGATTCGTGGCTGGCATCGATCGCTATAGAGACAGGCCCGATGGTGGCGATGGCGGCTTGGAGTTGGTCTTCGCTGCCCGAAGCAATATCAACAAATCCTTTATCGGTGGCTCCTTTATTTTTAGGCGAGTAGTGGCATTTCTCGTCCTCTGCTTTGTATGGGTATGCGGCTTCAGTATCGATACCACCGTTGTCCTTGATGTAACGGAAGGCGTTGTCCATCAAACCACCATTGCAACCGTTGTTTCCGTACCGTCCTGAGCAATCGACTAAGTTCTGTTCGGAGAGGGACACGAGTTTGCCTGTTTTACGGAAATTCTGACCTTCCAGTGATCCGGTCTACAAATAATTGAAATTTTTAACATATGTACAGAGAGTCCCAAACTCAAGGGCAGCCGTTGTGATCTCGGAAAACATAACAGATACAAAAACGCTTAAATGGTCGGAAAATTGTGCAACTGTTAATAGAGTCAATATTGGACAAATTGCTAGTGATTCTTCTAAGGAAACCTAACATTCTTAACACTTTAGAGATGATATTAGAGTTAAGGTGCCCGTATCTCTCGCCGTAAAATGATCAAATTTGTGGTGTTTTTTAGGTACTGAAATCTCGAAAAATAAAACTCGTAGAGCAAAAGTAATATCAAAAATAGAATTATTGATGTTTTGTTTATTCACTTTTACTATTTAAACTTTCCTCAAATAATGTAATAACTTTTAAAATGCATTTATATGACACACATAATTTCGCTATTCTAACCCCACATTTTAACAATTATTTTCACATACTTATAAACAAAAGTGAACAATCTTATATGCAGAACTATGTAAGTTTATGTTATAACAATGTTTACATCTATAGTTACCTAAAGATTCATTGGATAGATCGCTTTCTGATGTTAAATATTGATTTTACTTCGGTACCTTTGAATATTTGCAGGTGGCATGAAATAACATCCTTGTTATTTGCTAAACTCTATATTATTCAGTTCTTAAATGTCTAAAATTATTTATATTTGTAGAAAACACTTTTTCAGGAATACGGCGCCCTTAAAAGTAAATGAGAGATCAAAGAGGTTAGTCCTAAGGCTTAAATTGATTGAAGGGACTAGAAGTGTTATTAATATGGTAATTATATTCAATCAGACTTCTGGTCTTGAAAAAGATATCACATAACATTTGAATGGATTCAAAGCCATACTGTTTATGATACGTCAGCTAGAAAGATTACTGATATCATGTTGCATCTTAGTGAAATCATTTATAGCTAAAAATAATTTTAGATCACCCACAAACAGTAAGAATTTACAATAGGAGAAACACACATGAATATCATTTACAAAGATGTTAAAGAACAAAGGCCCCAAGTGATAACCTTGGGGCATACCAGAATGAAATCTCTATGGATATGCTGTTCCCAAATCTAACCATTTGATATCGTTCTGAAAGATAGCTCTCTATCCAGTCAAGAAGAGGAGCACAAATTCTCAGTAATTGAAGTTTTTACATTAAAATATTGTGATGTACTCTGTCAAATGCCTTAGAAAATCTGTGTAAATAGATGAATAGATTTCGTAATCTCTTGAAAAATAAAAACCAATTTTCAAAATCTATTTTTTTCCGGACATAAGTATTTTTTCAATGTTTTTGATTAAGCACGTCGTTTTACAACTTTGCCACAATTTAAACATTTTTGTATCTTTTACAGTTTTCCGAGATTGCAATGATCAAGGGCGTAAAAACTTGAGCCGAGGATTCTTGATAATGCAAAACCTGAACTTAATTTTTAGATATCTTGTAGAGGTCACCAGTTAAGCACAGTAGTATAGTTATCTTTCATCATAATACTTTTATGCAAAGCTCTATCCGGATTTCGAATAAATAATTCACATTGTTTTTTGCTGTCATCAGCATCAGCTTCGAAAAACAAAGCCTACTTAGGTTAATGCCGGAACAATATTAGCAGTAGTGAGGAAACACACGTTGGTATCAAATCAATATGCTGGAAATACGTCAAAACAGCAACGGTTTATCGATATCAAACAGGTACAGTTTTTTTTCTTAATAGGCCTTTCAAATTAGTTATTCAAAATCCAGACAATGCAGACTATGCTAACACCGTCTACAAAATAATATATAAAAATTAAATGGTTTCTGCTTGTATTTATTTTATTCTAGAAGTTTTATTGGTCTAGTAACAGGTCAAAATAATAAAAGCAGAAAACCAATTTTCTACATACTGCCAATGTTTCAGCTTATATTATAAAGCCTACTTCAGGGCTCTAAAAATAACTGGTACAAGTTGCACATTATAAAATTTTAAATATTTCTTTTAAAAATACACATTAAAATACAACTGTTATATAATTAAAACCTTAAATTAAACAACTAATGTAGGCAACTTTATAATTGAATTTATTAAAATATTTTTTTAAATATTAAAAAAAAGAAAAAACTCAAGAAATGCCCCAATTGAATATTTTCAGACAAAAAATGTTCATACTACTTACAGCACTGAAACTCCAGCAAGAACCGCAATGTCCCTGGTCCTTAATTGGGGTAACGGCGCCCTTTGTCCTCCAGTCCACTTCAGTGGGTAATTTAATGTTTGCGGGAGGGATGAAGGTTACAGGTTGCTCTAGTTTGATGCCACCCAGCAACTTCTTGGTGTTATTGAAACCGTTGAGGGTGTGTACGAATTCGTGATGCAGCATATCGGCATACTTGTTGATGCCTAATTTGTAGCTCACTTGGCCTAAAGCGTACAGTTTGTTGTGCTTGGCTACCTTATGGGAATTTTCCATGAATATTTTCATGCGGAAGCGCTCTTCGATTTCGTTTTCGTATTGCTTCTTGTGCGTAATCTGAATAAGAATTATTAGCGATTGAAATTAAACGATTTAAACTGTTGGAGTCAGTGGGAAATAAGTTACAGAATTAATTTAGAACAACAAAACAACAATTGATGCGTCAAAATCTAATTAGTCAAATAATTATGATTAATTCCAAAAATATAATTGTAACTGTTCAAATGGATGATTTCAAATTGTTTTGTCTGCATCATTGAAAAATATTTTTGTAGAGATAAATATATACAAAAACAAACAGGTCATTTGGAAGGTCTTTTCTCACAGATCTGTTTATAGCATGTGCAACTTTTAAATACTTCAACAGTCTTTAGAAGACCTCGGTTTGAAACTAAAGGTTCCTATATACAGGGTGATTCAGAAATACTAAGAAACAAAATGGTTATATAATCTACATCAGAAATTATTTGACCTTGTATTTTTTTGTTTCCCCAAATTCTAATTTTTAGAACCCCGGAGCCCCTTGATATTAGGCCGAAAATTGTCGTTTTTTGGAAATATCTCCGGAATCCTTAAGCGATTTTAATGCAATTTGGTATGGGGTTGTGGATAGTCTATCTTAACATTATTAAGAAAGTACTTTTGTCAAGGATCACAGAGGGCGCTAGTTATGCGTAATGCCACTTAGTTTTTTTCAAAAGCTTTTATTTCCATTTTTTTCTTCTTTGCCAGTGCATTAAAAGCACTGTTTGATTTTACATAAAAAAGGTACTCATGGTTTTTTTCATTTGAAGCTTAATTTTTGACAAACTTGAAAAATTATAAAAATGAGAGAAAAAAAATATGGGTCCTAAAATGCTTCGTTTCTGAGATACAAAGCATTGAATTTCATTTTTGTTTTATTTATTTTGTAATGAAATAACAGCTGACAAAAAAATCGTCATGATACGAGAAAAGATTTAGTATTTGAGAGCAAATAATTCGACACCGAAAATCATCGCATATTAATTTCAGTGGTGGAGCAGGAAAAATATCTATAAATCTTACTGTAAAAAAAGTATAGCTTAATAAAATTAGCCCCAGAATGAGGTGTTCTAAAGACTTTTCAAACACCTGCGTTTTAAAAGTAAGACACCCTGAGCACATTGGGTAATTGTTAATAAAATACTGTATTACCCTTTCTCTTTTTTTTCATGCATATTTTAGAATACTGAAACCAATTAGTCATAATATTCCATGAAAATTTCCATATGGCTGATAAAATAGTTAAAATGTTAAAAAACAAAGGAAGTATGTTTGCTGACAAGGCAAAAGTGATAAAGTACTGGGCAGACAAAGCAAACAGATCATGTTTTAACATAATATCAAGGAAAATTTTTATATAGGTTTATTTTAAATATCAAATACTATATTGGAATTTAACAAACATAAATTAAGAATTTCAAATTCTTAGTAGTAATAAGATTTTCTAACAATTGAATATATTTTTGTGTTTTATTTATCTGCATGATATTTTACATTTGAATCTTTTCTAATAGCATTTAATATCTGTATATTTTTATGTGGTTTTGTTGGATTTCAATGAAAACATATTTTTTCTTTTCAGAATTACTGGAAATACCACGGTTGTTTTGTTAGATGTAATACGTAATTAATATATACAGTATGTCATTGGATAAGTGAAACAACTTTTGTAAGAGGCAAAAAGTGTTGTTAAAAAATTACTTTCTCCAATTCAATCTTGCTTGTTTGTGAAACAAAATCCATAACATGATGATGTAGGCTTTGCAAATTTCAAAAATTTGATATGTTGCATCAGTAAAGCGTCACTGATTTATTGTTTCTTGAATTCATTTTTTTTTTCTTCATGAAGTGCCTTATTTGTTTTGAGATACAAAATATTAATAAAAGTTTGTTAAAATTAGAAACGGAGTATGTCAACATTGCATGTCCTAGGCCTACTATGACATTTTGCTTAGTAAAAGTAGACTAAAACACTGAAATTTTGCACAAATACTCGATTTTTCATTCAGAGAAACTATAACATTTTGTTGAATTTTGTATAAAAATGGCATGGCAGATTTTTTGTAATTTTAAAGGCTTACTGAATTTCACAGATTTGAAATAATAGCAGATATTGTTTTCAAACAAGCAGACCTCAATCTTAACTTTTCAAACCAACATTTTTTGTATTTTACTGATTGTTTCTCCTATCTTGAGACACACTGTATATGAATATAACTGGAGAAGTGAAAAAATTACTGTGTAAAAAATCTGTTTTAAAATGCAAGTTTGCCACACAAATAAGAATATAAAAGCCATAATGACACTGTAAAAATTCTCTACAGAATTTTTGGATTAATTCTATTCTTCGCTATTTTTGTAGTTACATACAGAAAACCAATCAAATAATTTTGAAAAGAATGTTGTCGAAAAAAAATTAGAAAATGTTCTAAATTTTATGAGAATCTGCGCGAGAAAGAGTGCACTGTGCAAATTGGACTAATTACTATATCTGTGATAGTTATTCTGTATCACAGATAAATTAGCTTATTTATCTGTCATTGTCATTGTCATTGATATTTTGCTATAATTGTCATTTGACAATAATTATTATAGGTCCCTTCTCTTCAATACCACATAATCCCAGGTAATACGCACCCACATGAAGATAATTTTACTGTGAATTTTTATTAATAATAGCATTCATAAATTAACTAAAATTCACATTTTTCTAACGAAAATTACCAACAAAATTTTATAAGTAATTATGTAAATATTTTTTGTAGTGTCATACGGCTTTAAGTATCTATATTAAAATAACAATTAATTCATATTTCGTTCATAAATGAAATAAATGAGGTAATAATGGTTATAATATCCCTTGACCGCTATGAAACTTCTTTGGTAAAGAAAAAGGGAAAAATTACCTCGGAATTGCAATAAATGAAATATTCCTGTATACATATTCTTTAATAATTTAAATTGAATTAAGCAACAACGTTAAAAATTAATTTTCGGATCAGAGGTTATTGGATTGAAATTGTATTTATCATAATTGATAATTGTACTCATGTGACAAAAACTTGTGACTGCGATAACCCGAAGGGTCAAAATAATGCGCATATCACTATCATAAAATTTAATGTTTATTCTTCATATGTATATAGTGCGCATTAAATGTAAATACTGTTGAATATAACAATTACCGGACATAAAAAATATAAAATCATTTAAATAACATAATGTGCAGCAAATTTTCTTTTTTATATATTCTTTTAAATCACTACAAATAAGAACTTTTTTTATTCATTTAATTAGAATTCATAATAAACTTTATGATTATTAGGTATGTCTAAACATAATAATCTATTGTTACTGTTAGTCTACTTCCTGTTTAGTGTAAGTCTCCTGTAACAGAAGATGAGTAGCTATGTAGATACAATATACAATATTTTTATTGCAGTAATGTAATGCTGAATAATTATTTTCCAACATTACTGGAATGTGTGTATCATATTTCATTTCTAAGTACCTACTCTGCCAATGACATTGTGATGACATTACAATATTCTTAGAATTGCAGACAACATTTTATTAGTATTTTATACAAAATGGTATTTTTATTTCAAACAGGTATAAATTACTGGATTATTGATTACAACTAACTCTTATACATAAAGCAAAAATATCTAGACCTTAATCTTAAATTTTGTGAAAAAATTGCTATAGATACAATTTTTAATAATTTTACCTCTGAACTTTTTACCTGAAGGATGTAACAATAAGACTAGAGAGGTCTTACCTTGAATGATGTCCATTGTTCTTGAACCAGGTCGAAGAATGAAATAGCCTGGGTGCCTATGACTATGCTAGCAAGGATAAGAAGTAACTTCATTCTGAAAAAATATAGTGCGCATTAAACAAAAAACAAAATTTTAAATTAAAAAATAATAATTAAAAATATATTAAACAATGGAATTTAGAAACAATTTTTGTTAGCGTAATATTGTAATAAATTGCGTCAGTTTAATTAAAAAAAAAGTATTACTCACGTAATTCCTTTGTTGAACCGACCTCACCGACGACCAAAAGAGGATTAAAATAAATTAAATTCAGTCCCTACAATAATTATGCTTTTCCCGTTATTTCCGTGTTCGAGATTACAAAAAGAATCGAATCAAAATCTTGCAACGAAGTGAGATGGAAATAATGGAATCTGCTTTTGTATTTAAAAACCCCCTGCTTTCACTTCTTTTTGATTATAAACAATCAACAACCAACCAAAACAAAACAACAAATAAATCGAATTCGATTGTGGATTGTGGTAGTGGTGGTATCTCTTATTTATTAGATATACTTCTTTCGTTTTTATTTCCATATGTTTGATAGAGACGAAGATATATTGATCGTATGTCGTAACTCAATTGAATAAATATAGACTTAACTTGACAGGGGCGGACTGGGCAAAAAGTATTACTCTATTCAAAATACTATTCTTGTGTTTATTAAATTTTACTTACATATTAAAAGTGAAGCATGTTAATAAAGATATACTTCTCTGACATGTTATCAAATTTACTATGCAATTTTTAATCAAACAAATACCTAGTCAAATTAGTAACTCCTACATTTCAAATTAAATTTAATAATAACTGCAATGCGTGGTATAGTAGCAAGAATTCATACCCCTTACATCATACGAACAAATGAATAATTCATTATATTTTCATCAAAATATTTAAAAAGCTGCAACTGAAAGTAATAAAACTATATACTACACTAAATTTATTATATATTTTGCACTAAATTGCATAAAATTAATGTTGATAACGGAACTAAATATCGAAAACTATGTTGACAATAAAATCAATTGCGTAACGTCAGTCTAAACGTAAGGCGTCTTGCTGCGACTGTTCCATTACCATCTACATTTTGTATAAGTCGTTACTCAGAAAACTAATAAAACCAAAATGATATGGCAATACTCTTGAATTGAACAGGTTTGATCCTGCGACCGAAAAACCGTAGATCAGCTATACCTGTAAAGAAGTTTGCCACCCTTTTCGCGGCTATGGTAAGATAAAAGAACATTAGCTTGGGTCAATGCGAGATAGTAATCCGGTCGGTGTTTGTTTATTTCCTTATTAATTAATAAGGTTTTTTTGGTTGCCTTCATTCCTGTATGTAAGTTATTCTTGGTCACAAATGCGACCTTGTACCGCCCCCTCACCCTCTCAAGGATAGATATATATTTTTTCTTTTCTCATCTGTATACCGGTCCGCCCCTGAAAATATCATTTCGTTTTGGTATTACCGACGTGCCGAAATTAGTTCAGACATACGTCGTCAATCGTCTGTCTGTGGTATAGGTATCACAATAACTCTATGGGCTTCACACACAGACATTAGAAGTCTGTGGCTTCACAGGATTATTATTTACAAACATTAACATGGATTTATTGAAATTTACTATTTACATACGAATACATAAATTTAATGAAATAATTTTATAATGCGCTGCTTCAATTTTCAATAAAGACGAACAATTTGCTACACCATAGAAACAGAAAATAAAATGTACGTACACTAGTGGTCTATGGTCTGGTGAGAACTGAGAAGTGTGATGTGAAGAAATTGGGTATTGGGTGGGTGACTGGGTGCATTAAAATTAAAATGTCTCAACAATTTGATGTTGATAGCGAATCTCGGAAGATTCTTGAAGAAAAAGCCAAACGTAAAATTGCTTTGCGAGAACAATTCCTTAAGCTGAAAACAGACCCATTTCAACATGCTTCAGGCGAAGGTGGAACCGTGGTATGTAATCAAGACACCCTGGATTTCAGATGTTATGTCATCAAACTCTAACCTCAAAGTTACGTGCTTGTCAAAGTCGTTTTTGTTTCATATTTGGTTTTCTTTTTGCTATTTAGTAGAAAACTAATACATTTTAAAAATTCAATTTTTACTCCCTATATTAATGGTCTATTAAAATAATATTAATTGCAAATATTGTTTATAGAAATAATGTTTACTATGTTCTGTTTTTCTAGTTTGATGCTGCTATACAGAGGTACACAGCTATGAAAGTTAGTGGATTTGAATATTTCAAGCCCTCTGGTAAAAATGTTCTATATGGTCTAGCATTTATGGTTATTCCCATGGTTGGATTTGGGTATATTGTGCAAAAAACAAGAAATGACCAAGAAGCTAAAATAAGAAGAGGTGAAATAGCATACAAAGATCGTAATTTTAAATTTATTTAAGCAGTATTTATCGTGTAGTTTATTTTAGTTAGAAAATATACACACAAATTTAATTGTTAACCGCAGTTTTAATTTTTTGCTTATTTAAAAAATAATGTGTGATTTATAATGATATTTATTTAGTGAATTTCACACTTTGCACCTGTTTCTTAGATGACCCAATTTGTTTATTGAAACTTTATTTAAAAAAATACGTATTAGCTATTTTTGTGGAACTGATCCCAAACTTTAAATTTGGTCGTTCACGGTGAAAAGAATTCTGATTCTAGATAAAAAATTCCATGTTCATGGAGAGCACTTGTTTACCTTTGATCTCGTTCGTAACATGTTCAATAGCAGAATGAATCCTAACTTAATCTTATAGACTAAAAATGTCATTATTTTGAAATGAATGAACTAGGAAAGAAAGACTACTAATTCCTGGATATGAAAAATTTTCTATATAGCAATTAAAAATATTCAAAAATACTTTTAGACAATCCATTATTAAAATTCAAGTGACAAGGATTTGAAAGAGATTAGAAACAATCTCTAGTGTACCAAAAAATATAATGAGACATTATTACCCAAACTTAATTTTTTCAAAAAGTGAAGTGAAACATGCCAAACGTCTAGAGATGTGTTAAAATAACCCAAACTAATTCAAAGACAGACTTGCACATTAATAAAATCCCGAACATACGTTCTGAATGTCTTCGAATTTGTCTCTGCAAAAAATACCTAATATGCTGCAAAACATTCTTTTTAATCATCTCAATACTTTATGGAGAAGCAACTCAAGAGTAATCTACAGTAAGTGATATAAAAATAAATACTTACTTCTTAGGCCCTCAAAAATACGAATAAAACACGTAGATAGCAGTTAGATGTATTTTATTTTTTTTAACGTATAAAATCTATTATAAAAATATTTTTAATTAAAAATAGTTTGTGTCATAATTTTGATATCTAAATTGTTACAACTGTGGAAATAGAGCATCGGTTGCAATGCCACACTGGTTGTTCTGGTTTCTTGTCATCATTATATATCCTTCAAGTCCCCAAGACTTTCCCCAAGAATTTTTCACCAGCCAGTAGTCAGATCCATTAATAGTACCATAACCTACTGCTAGAACACCATGGTTTAAATTCCAAATACTGTTGCCACAGGAGAACTCATCTTGGTATATTCCTAGAAGAAAACTATTGCATTTACAGGTAACACAGTAAGCAAAAGCATTAATTGTAGATTATGACTAACACTGTCTTTGTTGATTTAAATGACTCAGTATGGCCATTATTGATAATCAAATGTTATTTATAAATAGAAAAAGTATCCTTAAAGGTATCAAAAACATGTATATAAATATAACCTTAAAACTGATGGAAACACTAACCACTGATTACTGAACTACTAACCAGTGTGACCAACATCAAATTGTTAAATTATACAGTGGTTAGGTACACTTTTATACACCAATACAAAAATGAAAAGATCCTTATTGGAAGAGGAAGGAGGAGCGTCTAATTACTGTTCGTATACAAAGAAAGATACAAATATAAATGAAGATATTATATAACCATAACAACTACTCTGTATCATGGAAGTAACCACATGCAACCATGAACCATGGATTACTGAAAGGAAACTTGGAATCCCAAGTATAACTTTTCTGTTAAAGTGAAAAGTTACATCAATTATACGATTATTACTGAAAAGTACACAAATTATACGATTATTATTAGGGTTAGACAATTATACACAGTCAGTTGAAAAGATACAAAAATATATAATTATACACCGATTGGCAACACTGCTACTAACAGTAAGCAAACAGTGATGACAACATTATAATATCGAGTATAGCCATTGCCAATATTAGAATAATTAAGACTAGGCGTATTCGGATAGCAGTCCCAAACAGTACTGCACAATAAAAAATGTTCTATCAGGTAAGTTAATAAACAAAATTAATGAAGGTGAATATGATACAAGGTTCAACTAGAAAATGTTTTTGATAGTGATTGATCTGTTTCTGAAATAAAATTGATACAAGTGGATATTAAAATATTTTCATTCATAAGAAACCGTTTGTGCAATATTCACAAAAATACCTCTATTGAATATCTATATAATAATACAAGTTATATTATAATATTATTAAGACTTTTATCACTAACCTCCACTATAAAACTGTAAACCCGTTGCATCTATTGCTACACATATTGGTCCTATTTTGGCTACAGCTATTTGTAAGGCATCTTCATCGTTCGATTGAATAAACCAAATCGATTGAAGTTTTGTCACGCTTTTAGAACTCTCGAACCGACAACGACCATCCCGTCCTTCGTAAGGATATTGTTCTTCTTTCATAATACCATTATGCTCCACATAGTCAAAAGCTTTATCCATTAGTCCTCCTCGGCAGCCATAGCATTCCGTGACACAGTCTACTAGGTTCTGTTCGCTGAGAGACGTGAGATTTCCGGTTTTAAAAAAGAGTTGGCTTTCGATAGCTCCTGTCTAAATGTGTGTAGCTCAATTAATATATTTTTTTATGTTTCTGCATGACTACTTACCGCACTGAAGCTCCAACACGATCCACATCTCCTTTGATCTTTGACATCAGTAACGGCTTCTTTCTCAATCCAGTTTACCGCTTCTGGTAGCTGATCTACAGACTTCGCCGCAGAATAAAAATTTTGTCTCAGTATGTACGGTTTCGTTTTCTTCTGCAGGGTCAGCATATTCAAGAATTCGTCCCTGGTCATGTCAGCAAATTGGTTGATACCCAAGCGATAAGAAATTTCACCCTTCTCGTATCTGGTGTTGTGGCCGTTGATTTTGCGCAAGTTCGTTTTGAAAATTCTTTCACGAACTGCCTCCTGAGCTGAGTTTCTGTACAGTTTTCTGTGATTTGCCTTTCAGGTATATAAATAAATATTAATAAAGATTAATATTATATAAAAAATAAGATAGGCGTTATGTATCTAATTTTGGGAGGGAACTAAAGTTCAAATATGCCAATGACGTTTTATTTTTTTATCTGGTGTATTTTTTCTTAATTTAAACTTACTACGCTTTGCAAATATAAAATATGCACGGATTACTGCCTGGGAAGAAAAAATATATTTTCTTATTTTTTTTTGAGAAAAGTTATTGTTCATATACGTAAATAATGTATATTGACATTACATTATAAGCGCTTTCAAAAAGTTACGAATAAATTCATTATTTTTGAAATTGAGAAGTTTTCAAAAAAATCCCCTGCCATGTCGATTTTGTTTTTAAAAAATGCACTTTTTGACATACGACCCACATTTGTGACGTCATCGTTGTTCGAGATATGACGTCATCGACAATTTTTTTAAATAGCAACCCCCAATTTTGACCATGCTATTTGAAAGAGCGTGTCATTCTACATACATACATCATGAAATATTTTGGTGTTACATAACAAAAATTTCAAGAAAATAATTATAAGATTATAAATTTAATTTTCACATTAGTATAGATATTTGCATCAAAATTTAATTATTTTATTGTTCATATATTTACTTTTTGTATAAATATTCCAATAATGATCATAAGACCATCACAAAAGGTAGGTACTGATTTTATTATATAAATCGTCTTTCTCTTTCAGAGGTCTTACCTTAAATTTGTTCCATTCTTCTTCTTCTGTAATAGCAAAAACAAGCGAAACAGCAAATACCAAGATTATCCAGAATTCCATTCTAAAAAAGAAAATTATCATTAAAATATAATTTGGTAAATGGTATATCTAATACTATATATATTTTTTGTATAGCTGCAGTTACCATGATTTGTGCATTTGATATGGTTATTACTTCAAACAAGAGCTCTACCTACCTTATTGTGGAATATAATTTTCTAGTGCACTGAAATTTAAATTGAAAGATGAAGTTTATTCTTCACCTTTATATAGGTATTTAGCTGGGACTTATTGATTATTTATTACAAATGACTTCAAAACACTAATACAGCTTTTGCAACTTTTTTTTCTATCTCTAGTTGAGCAAATATTGCGAATTTATTTTCATTATCAGTTTTCTTTGTTGTCTTATTTATCGCATTACCAACAAGCAACTGGTTAAACATTGCATTTTTTTAAAATAGACAATAAATGCTCAATTTTCAAAATTTATTTGTTCTAATTTTTAATAAATATAGTGCTTTCCTTAAAACATTGTGAATAAATTAATATACTCACCTGTCACATATTGTTGTTAAAACTTATATTGTCCTAAATTAAACTACGTTTAATTATTTCTTAACAGTTTAAGATTAAGAATAAGATTATTTGTTTTTTAGGCTCTTTTCGAAAAGGAAATGGCATATACTAACAATGATTATTAGTTATATTAATAAATGTTAGCATAATATTGGAAATAACAGCAAAAAACGCCACTATAAGAATTTCTTTTTAAATATCTGAAGTGCAACCTATATCGATAACATGAATAGTCAAGGGTTTTCGAAAAACATTTAAAACACTTAAATGAATTCTTAAAATACGTGCGAGGTGTAAAAATATCTTGTAAACATGTTATGATCTATTTTAATACGTCAAATAGGAATACAAATATTTTTCGGCAATTTCTATAAGAAAAATAATAATTCAATTAAATTATTCTTGGCAATAAATATTGTAATATACATGGTGATTCAGATCTTAGCTAAAAGAATTAGTACGTACGGGGATTCTTGCAAATACAATTTTTTAAAGAAAAAAATTAAAAAGTGCAATTGAAAAATGATTTAAAAATACACTTCTGCCGGAAATTGTTCCACTGTAAAACCTAAACGTTTTAATAATTGTAACATCTATCTTATACAGCAAATTCAACTGCTTTTGCCGCTATTGTTATTAATTATTAATTGAAATAATTTGAGATTTTAATTAATAAAATAGTTTGACAATCTTACCTGCTGTTACAACAAAACTTTGGACCCGTTTTCCGCCCAGTTTCTACAAAGCAGCAGCTATATAGGTTTACATAAAAATCATCAATAGCGTCCACTTCGGTGCAAAACACTTCATTTTTAAAATATTTTTGGAAAAAAGTCCAAATGATTTAAACTCAGGAGATCGTGGCGGCCATGGTACCGGTCCTCCTCGTCCAATTCTTTGGTATTAATGCTTGGACACGATAAACTGAGTGCAGTGGTCTGCTTACTTCCTGCTCCGGCTTTAGCGGTTCGACTTGCAGGAAGCGACCTACATTGTAGCAGGTACTCAAACGCAGACCTCTCATCTTGGGCGACGCACCTTTAAATCTATAAATGATACGGCATATAACAATTAATCCGTGGACTAATGCCCCGACCGGCACTGAATATCTCACCGTCACTTGGTTTATACAGAATCGGAAATTGCGGATCTTTACAGAGAAAGTAGAAATTGCCGCTTCATCCCAGGGAAGGTACGAAGTATAAGCGGCGCGGTAGTATAATAGAAAACTAAATTTTATTTGTATATCTGCCCTATTCTTCCCAAAGTCCTTTTATTGCATTTAAAATGCTGACGTGTATTAATTTATTTGGAAAGAGTAACGAATAAAACACGGCGTGAATAAGATCTTTAAATTTTGAATGTCCATTTAGCGCGTCTACAATCTCCGATAACGGCCGATGGTAGGCGAGAGCTAACGAGAGCCGCACAACAAAAACGGTATCCTCACAGATTACAGACTTCAATCCGGTCACCTGATGCCAGTGTTGCCAGGTCTCATGCTTTTGCATGAGATCTCATGCATTCCGAGGAAATCTCATGCTCTCATATTTTGATTACAAAATCTCATGCTTTTTAATAGACACAAAAAGAAATAATAAAATTATTAAAATTACTCTTTGAAATCTACCAAAACAAAGACCTAACGAGAAATAAAAGCAAAATCGAGGGCAAAATTGAATAGATAGAGGTAGGTATCTACAATATTTGGGTACTTGAAATGTCCTTTATTGTAGACTGCTCTCTTAATAATTAGCAATGAATATATAAACGGGTATGACAGTCGACGGATATGCGGTGTGTGTGCTGTATTCACGCTGTATTGCAGTGATTCTTAACTCTATTCCGTAAGGGTACCTACATTTTCTGGAAACAACAGATTTTACGACCCGTGAGTCACCCTGCGTCACGTCAACTGCGCCTCAACGTTCGCCCGGCCTAACAATACAATAAATTAGAAAGATTACGTGGTTAATAACGTTTAAGGAAGTACTTGTACCTACTTACAATGTAATATTATGATAAAATAGCATAACATAATGCTTTTTAATGAAATAAAAATGGCATTACAAATGTAATTAAAAATTAAGCTGTGCCAAGAGGTGTTTTTTGATAAATTAAACCATCTCATGCTATTTTCTCCAAACCTCATGCTATTTTGAAATTATTCTCATGCACTAAATTTTTCCCACCTGACAACACTGCCTTATGCGAACAGTGGAAGCATGCTGTGGTGGAAGTACGCGTGTAGCATGACACAAATACACGCAAGCGCCAAAACACAATTCACCATCAAGATCCTCACTTTCCAAATGTGTATATGAACATGCATATGAAGGAACAGCCAGTTCAATTGTCGGCCATCCCACCTATAGCATACTGATGAGGCCTAACAAGCCCGAAACCGGTCTATGTCTGGTGGTGTGGCCAACAAGGGTTCTTGGCTGTTCACACAGATACTGCAGGTGTAGTTCAATGCCGGTCGGGGCATTAGTCCGTGGAGTAGATGTTATCTGCGGAATCATTTATAGGTGATGATAATAAATTTAACCCTTCCAAAGTATATATCAGAAAAAATGAATACATTTTGCACAAACTGAAAAAAAAAACAAGATATTTTTTGCATCTTTTGTTTCTTTCTGGTAATTTAATTTTAATTTTCGCCAAGTAAGGACGTTTCTAGTAAAAGTAAGGACGCAGAGGTGGCCACCCTACGCAATGAACGTAAATTATTTCGCATACCTACCTATAACTTTTGTTTACAACAGAGTTTGTCCAAAACATAATTGTTCTGATAAGATTTCAAAAGTACCTACATTTAACAATGCTAATTATAAATTGTTTAGGATTATTAGGATAGGGTTTTAAGTCCACATAAAATGTTAGCGTAGCGCATCAGTTATCGCATTATGTTTCGAGCATCGGTTACATTTCTTCAAAAGTTGTTAATTGGTTAAATATACGCTCCTAGGTAAGCTGTAAGTCTTTTTCCTGTTAGTCTTCAGTATCTTATTTATAAATATATTACCATCTGGGGGTCAAAGTTTTCGACGAATTGAAGTAGGAAAATTCCATTAATATATTTTGGATTCGATAATAACTGTAAATTTAGAAATAATATCTGCAAGCCAGATAAATTGTTGTAAAATATTATTAAACATGCAATAAATAACATGATGACAGACAAAAATAGAAATAAACGAATTTATAAAGCAGTAGAGCATCGTTATCATCGAAATGTTTTGCTACGATCGTATTAACAATTTGTTTACCTAGTACTTAGATATTCAGTTTAAAATTGAGTAGAATATTGGTAGTAATTGTGTATTTAGCTGATCTAAAAATATAGTTAAAACTCAAGAAATACACAGGGTGTCTCAAACTCGAGAGTATGGTGTTAAATGGGATGAGGTAAGCTCAATTTTCAATCGAAAGTATTTTCTTTGGAATTTGACAGAAGCGACAAAAGACGTCATCAATTATATTTTTTCTAAAAACGTACCCAAATTGTTGTTCTTGTTAAAAAACTCTCTTTTTTCTAATAAACTTTTATCAGAGATATTTTTTTGTATTACTTGCCGTTTGAAAATTAAAAGCAATATCGTTCTAAAGAGTCTCAAAAGAAATACCACCTAAAAATCACATTAGCGGTGGAAGGATCAAGTAGTCGCTGGAAAGTAATTGAATGTTCTTAAATATTTTTAAAAACCCTCCGGCTAGATTTGGTGACTTTCCGGGCCACTGAATAGGTTCATTCTATTTTTCTAAGAAAGTGTTATCTACCTAAATATTGCTGCAAAATCCTGGCCTTGAGAGGTGGAGCTCCGTCGTGCTCTGCAAAGGCACATTCTCAGGAAGTTCTTCTTGTAGGAAATTTAGGTAACTCACGCTTTTCCATGTATTTTCATAAAAATAAAGGCCAATTAAATGCCTACCGATGATGCCGCACCATACATTTACTCCAAAATGGCCTTGGTTTTGGATTGGATTTACAATGGGGGGATTTTCGATGGACCAGTAATGTTAGTTGCGCCTGTGTGGCAAACCGACTTATGTCCGTCCAAAGAACGTGCCGAAAAAGATTCTGAGTAACAGTTTCTATGTGACGCCCAGGCAAATACTCCAAATTACGAATTTTGTAGTCACCCATTGATCTTCAAAATTCGTTGAACGGTATCCAAATTCAATTCCCGGCTAGCATGCTAGAATTTCGTGGATTTTGTTCCAAATACTGTAACAGTACTGTATTAACATTGTTTCTTATCCATCGGCCAATTATTTGATTCTTCCGAATATAAAATGCATCCCCATTTTGTCGCAAAGTCGCCTCCAATGTTGTAAAGGTTCTATGGTCAATATAATATATTATATTTCTCGATATAACTCTACAGCTCTTTTTGATTTTTTTCTGATTCGTCGTAAATTAGCAACATATCAACTTTTTCTGAATGAGCATTTTGTAAGCACAAACATTGTTGACGTTCGTATTGACTAATGACTAGTATTTTGTGACATTTATATACTTTAAACAACAAATATTCAATTATTTTCCAACGCCTACTTGATCTGTGACTGTGATTTTTAGGTGGGAATTATTTTGAGACTCTTGAAAATGGAGTTTATCTCATCCCATTTAATACGTGTTCCAAATTTTATTTAAGGAGCTTATAATTTTTGTATCCTCACCCATACTATCGAATTTTTAGATAGCCCGTACATAGTGGACTACAAGAACTTTAACTTTAATGTATGTTTTTTAAAAGAACAAACTAATTTTATTAAATTTAAACTTTCAGGTAAATGTTCAACCAACAAAGCCATCTGTTTCAGTTAGTGCTTTATACGGGTAGTCATCATATTGTTCTTGGACGAAATAAAACAGTTTTGTGGTCATCATGCATCTCTGGCTGATTTTATATTCCGTACTTTTTAATACGAAGCTATTTTTCATTTATTACTCCTATTTTTCTGAAGCGTTGTACTTCATAGCCATTATTTTGCAGGCTTTATTTTTCTATTTAGTTAGTTGTGTTTTTGTAATGTTTGATTTAAATGTACGTGTATCGAATGAATTCTACCATTATCATACGTAGCAAACTTTTTGTAATTATAGAATTAACAGTAGCAGTAGTGTTAGTAATAAGTTTTAACATACAATACGATTATAAAGCCATTATCAGGATAAGGATAATTATATTTTTATCTCTGTTTTATTATGTTTCTGTTTTGTAAGAGATAGGTTAGTATTACATGTGGCACAAACAAAATGTATCTACTCTAGATAAATAAGCCTATGATTTATCATTGTTGATTATAATTCTTCAAAGAATGTGTAATGGTATATTTGCGTACAATAAAAAGAAAGTCCTTGATTTTATTTATTGAGAATTTGAACCCACTTGTTTGCAACGTATCCGGTACTTTTGCACTTTTACAATAAAAGGTTGATAAACATATTCGTTTACGATGAAATTTATTTTGTAATCAATAAGTATCTGCCACTGTTGACATTTAATTTTTTAAAGCACTTTACTGCAGTGTAACATACCCGGGTTCGTTCAACATTGTTGAAAGAGGAAGTATTTGGCCAATAATCGAGAAGATTTACCTACGTTGTGTTTATTTATATTATTTATTAACCTACCTCGAATGTGCTACATATTTACGAAATTAGGGTAATTTTAAATAAAACAAAACAAATTACTAACTACACCTCGTTTATTAGTTTTCTGTCAATGGTGTAATAGTCTACCTAACCACCTATCAGTGCCGTACTCAGCCTTGCATTCACGGGGGAAAAGAGCACGACAGAGAAAACTCCGATCACAGTTCAAAGAATCGCTGTCGCTATTGCATGGTAATAATAATGATAACAATAATAAAAATGTACCTGTACTTCAGTACTTGAATACACGATAATATAATCATAATTCTACATACAAAACTGAAGAGTGTTTTGGTTAGTTAGCCGACAGCGTCAGAAGGTACGGGAGGCTACCCAGCTAGTAGTAAAGGGGTTGAACAAAAATCTCAAATCATATCTCATGCATCATATCTTTTATCGGATGTTTGTCCAGTCACGGGAGAAAATATTAATAGAATCACCAAGACTCTTACAAACATCTGACAAGCAAACCGCTAATTCAAGTAATAAAGTAGTAGTCGTAGATGAATTACCACAGCATAACTTCGACTCAAACTAAAGTTATACATATAATTTCAACAATAAATCAACAAGTACTGTTTTACCTCAAAATTATAATAAAAGATAATGAAACTGTAATAAAATAATAAAAGGAACACAATGACATTGAATCTTTAAATACAATATACAAAAACAAGTTACGGACCTGTAAAATTAGAACAGATGCACCACTTATCAACATTCACTGTCTTCCAGCCAACCTGCCGAAGTATTCCAACCCAACTAACTACCCGCCGAATCTCGCTCAGCGTTCCCGTGTCCCCATTTCTTCGTCTACAGTTTCCCCTATAGCTAATGAGTATATAATATTCTATACAGGGTGTTATTCATTCAGCAGTACAGATATATCAAAATAATATTTAACTAAGTGGATTCCTACATTACTAAGGCTATTTTTATGTCGTTTACTACTATTTTGCTTTATTGCTAAACTTTTATATTTGTTTGATTAACTTTCATAATATTTAAAATACCAGTGTAAGTCATATTTTCATATAATTTTCCTAGAGACCATGATTAAAGGTGTCCGTTTTTATGTGCAAATTTTAGACAAATTCGTAACTGTTTGTTGAGTAAGTTGGAAAGAATATCTTTTCACTGTGTCAATTATACAAGTTTTCTTCAGGGTGTATAACAGGGTGTGTAAAAGGTCATAAGAGATGGTCAGTTGAACAGAGAAGGACATATATCGTTTAAAAGTTACCAAATAGTAAGTTATGCAGATGACGTGGCCATAATTGCTAGAGATAGGAGGGAATTAGAAAACGAGACTGTAGATAAATCAAGAGAAAAGTAAGCTTTTGAGAATAGGAGAACAAAAAAAAAGGTACCAATTTCAAATTGAGAACGTAGCACGGATATGGAGTTTGAAGAAGTTCAAGTGTATTTGGGGGCGCTGATAACAGCTAACTGTGATGAGGAGCAAAAAATTAATAGGAGAATAATAAAAGCAAACATAAATTTGGCAGCAGTCAACCACTTAATGAAATTTAAAAAATTGTCTAGAAGAGTAAAATTTAGAATGTATAAAACAAATTTGAGACCGACAAAGCTGTATGGCACTGAAACCTGGATCTTCAATAAGAAGTCAAGAGAAAACCTATTAAGGTGAGAAAGAAAGATCTTAAGAATAATTCTAGTGGAAAAGAAGACGGAGGAAGGCTATGCAAGAGGAAATAATGAGGAAATATATGTAATGTACCAGGCACCAAAAATAGACGAAGTGGTAAATGCCAGAAGAGTGCAGTGGCTAGGGCATCTAGAACGTATGGAAGATGAAAGAGAGGCAGTGGAAATAGATCTAAGGAAGAAAAATGTAACAGATCGGAAAAGAAAGACGAAGAACAGAATGGAATGGAGGAGAATAACGCAGCTCTGGGCCTAAAAGACTTGTAAACAGCTTTATATACAGGGTGTTAAAAAAGTGTAAAAGTGTAAAATATTTGAGGAGGTAATTGTTTGAACCAAAATAAGCAGAAAAGTCTTAATAAACATGGGTCTGCAAAGTAACGGTCGCGGAGATATGGACCACTATTCGTTTTTAAAACATTTTATTTTATTAGGAATAAACCGACAAAGGAAGCTTTTAACAAACAAAAAACAAAGTTACAGAAGACGTTCAAAGTGCCCTCCGTCTATTTCCAAGCAGGCACGACATCTTCGTCTCAACGATATTCGAACTCTTTCAAAAACACCCTCCTTGGTTTGCATTTCTTGACACTTTTGATTAATCCGTAGCTGCAGCTCTTCCAGGATATTTAGAGTACCATACACTAATGTCTTCAAATATCCCCAAACAAATAAATCTAGAGGGTTCAGATCAGGCGACCTTGGAGGCCATAAAACAGGTCCGGCCCTTCCTACCCATCTATGTGGAAAAGTTTGGTGTAAATGCTCTCTAACGGCCATGGAAAAATGAGCTGGAGCACCATCATGCTGGAACCTCATTTGTTGCCTCTGATTCAAAGGAATGTCTTCCAAAAACTCATACAAATGTGGTTCTGCGGTCACACCCACCATCTCAGAGTTCTCTTCATTTTTTTTGCATGTATAGTTTTTATACATATTGACGTCGCTGCGAATAAGAGTAGCAAAATGGTCAGTGGTCGCGCGGTTTAAGGCATCAGTACTTAAATCGAGGTGACTGGATCGCTGTGGGTTCGACCCCTGCAGCCGGTAGACCGTATATAAGCTATATTCGTGGAGAGATTGGAACCCTCTCTGCGGGTATGGTAGGGTGGAAGAATGTTGACTTGGGTCAATGTGAGAGATTGATACCGGTTGGCATTTAACTACCCCCCTAATTAATGAGGTTCTCCAGGTTTCCCTCATTCCTGCACTGAATGGTGGTTAGGGCCTACCAACGTAAGTCGTTCCTGGGCGCAAATGCGGCCTGCTTAATAATAATATGCCGCCCCCTCTCCCGCACAAGTCTTCGACTTCTGGGCTAATCCTCGTGATTGGAATGAGGGGTAGAGATATTATTATTATTATATTGCCGTCGCTGCAAAAGTAACTGTTTCTTAACCGAACAGTCCTCTTCATCCATTTTTTAAAAACAAATCAATTCTAAACTAAATTAGAATTAGAATCTAATTTAAAAACTTAACCTGCAAAAATGTGAATCTTCTGTTTACTGTCAAAAAGCTGTTTTCTGATTGGTCCTTGTATGATTGTTGGAAAAGGAATGGTAAAAGCTAAAATGCTTTTAGCTTCTGCCATACAACTGCAGTACAAAGGCGTAACTGTTAAGTTTATCTGAACGTTACAAAAATCATCCGTATTTCTCGCCGTTTTACTTCAGTATCTTTGAATATTTGCAGGTGGGATGAGTTAACATTCCTAGTATTTGCTAAACCCTAGATTGTTCAGTTATTAAATGTCTAAATTATTTGTATTTGTAGAAAACACTATTTCAAGAATACGGCGCCCTTTTTAATAACTTTTCTGCAGTACCAATGCAACCGCACTAATTTTATGTGAATGAAGCTTAAGTGAACTTTAGCAACATATATCCACACAGAAATGATTAAAATTAACAACTGAAAATTCAAATATAACTAACACCGAGTTGGATGACAAAAATAAAAATGAATATCATCGACGTCATCCCATCTCAAAAATACTGCAATGCTATTGGCAGAAAGTTTGTAGGCAACCTCCTCTGTTTAAAGATCTTGGTTTGAAGCAACGTTCTGCAGGTTTGGCGTTCGTGTATTTTCGTTGATTGTTTCACTCTCATCAGTACACAATACATTAGTGTAATGCAATACTTTTTTGTTCCACTTCAGGCTGGTATTTAATATTGAAACAAATATATTTTTTTATAATATAGCAATATTTATTATTGCCAAAGATTTTATTTTCTTAGTTACTTATAATAATTACTTTTGTTTTTTATACATGAACTGATAACGCAGTTTATTTTTAATTTTTTTATGTGATGCAGGGTGTGTTATTTCCTTTCCAATAAATCATTTGCAAATCAGCCCCGCAAAAGCTAGAACCGGTCCTGTAAGAACCTCCACCTGGGATGCATTTTTTGTGTATCTTCAGATTCGATTCTGTGTTCTTGAAACGCGAGCCTTAATGTGCACTTAATTTTTCATTCCAAATTCGTATGAAAAATAAAAATATACCAGATAGGGGCACGAATATAAACAGATAGAGATAACGATTGGTACATATTTATTTTGTTAAAATGTGACGAAAATGATTATTGATATGTATGTGACTTAACAAAGTTACGAAATTTCAGCAAATTGACGTAGAACCCATTGTACAGATATTTTTCGAGTATTTCGAGGTTGTTTTCGTAATGATGAGGAAGTGTTTTCGTTGAAAATGAAAGTAACTGCGTATTGTTTATTTTCAATGTTTTCTCCGATAAAGGTAGGAAACATAAACATTATCAGCAGTTGGTAAACAATAAATGATAAACATTAACGACTAATTTTTGCTATATAAGTCAGAAATATTATCTCGATAAGTTGTTCGTTTCATAGTTACACAGAAAGTTTCTTGCGAAAATTATTGTCAAATAAGCTAAAAGGTAAGTAATCATTTTCTTGTTGTTTACATTTACTTTATGTGGTAACATTTAAAAGAGGCCTTTCTTCCTTCATTTCTTATTTAGTTAATCACTGTACTTTAGCATTTAGAATTTATAAAAAAATAATTAAAAATACATGGACATAATAACAAATAATATTATTAAAAGTTAAAACATATTCTACAAATAATGAAAAAAATCTTAACACTTAAGGTCCATTTACATTAGTGACATATCAGTTCAGTATCAGTGTTATTGGTGGTCGATCACTGATGTCAGTTTACACATATCCGTCCGTAGTCCGTAAACAGGAGTTAGTAGACAATTAAACATAGTGATCTGAATATATTTATCATGCAATTGATCAAAATTCCGGACCAGCCCGATAAGCTTTTCATCCATAATAAAAAAAATCGGATCAGTTTGTCAGTAGAATTAACAAAAATATAGTGAAACGGCACTGCGACGGACGTGTAAACACACCAATTTAAAATCTAAGCAACGATTCTTTATTTTCCACTTATACGAAACTGACACGGCACTGATCTGTGTAAATAGACCTTTAACCAATACTATAGTTCTAGTAGTTCTTCAGGACGACTGCTGTTATTATCATTGACCATTTCATGACTGCCAAGATTAAATGTATTTTAGTTTTTTTTATCAAGTTGTTATAAAACTTTCTGTTAGTCTCTGTTACATACTAAGAGTATGTAACATACTCTTAGTATGTAACAGAGAGACGAACCGAATTTCTAACGAAAACACTTATACAGGGTGTTTTTAAAGTAGCAGAAATGAGACCACAGATTCCTTAGGTGAAAATAATAAGAAACATACAGCGTGTCAAAGTTAAAATTTCATTTTCGATATTTGTAGACAACTTAGAAAATCCAAATATTTACATAAAATTTGGAAATCAGGGGTTTTTGCGGGCGAAAAATTCAAATTTGTTTCTAATTTTGACGTCACTAGTAGAGGGCGTCACTTGTGGTACATCATGTTTCTTTTAAATGGCAGAACTTCTTTGCTGCTTAGTGTATCCATCTGACTATTGAAACAATCGATTATCCTACCTAATTGAATGATTGAATTGAATTGATGATTTTTCAACAAAGCAGAAATATTTTATCAAAGCAGGCCGATCTTTTTGAAATTTTGCACGTCTCCCTCGGCCTGCTTTGATAACATGTTTGTGCTTTGTTGGAAAATGGTTTCATTGAACTTCGCCGATCTTCTTCAAATTTTGCACGACTCCATAATTTACCATTCTGAACAACATTTTCAAGTAACATTTTGCTGTATTTTCAGCAAAAAAAGGCACTTTACCTGAAACCAATACAGTTTTTAATCGGTGCACTGAGCATTTCGATTGTTTCAAAAATGGTTACTCCTACCGACTTCAGCAAGATATACCTTTTTCAAATAAAACATGTAGGATCGATTGTTTCGATAGTCAGATATACACTAAGCTGCAAAAAAGTTCTGCCATTTAAAAGAAACATGGTGTACCACAAGTGGCGCCCTCTACTAGTGACGTCAAAATTAGAAACAAATTTGAATTTCTCGTGCGCAAAAACCCCCGAATTACAAATTTTATGTAAATATTTGGATTTCTTAAGAAGTTATTTACAAGTATCGAAAATAAAATTTTAACTTTGACACCCTGTATCTTTTTTATTGCGACTTGAGATATAGGTATATTAGGTTAAATCGATTTATTTTCTCCTAAGGAATTTGTGGTCTCATTTTTGCTATTTCATTTAAAAACACTCTGTATTATGGATATGTACATACATATCTGGAAGAAATAATGTGGCCTTATGATGTTTCTACTAAAACAAACCGAATATCCTATGATGGTTTTAAAAGAAATAATACTATGTATGTATTAATATGAGTTTAAGACAATAAGTGTCATCAATAGTACTGTTTGGCAAATAGGACTAAGTAAAACCCCTGTTCTAGTATGGTTTTATAAGCCTTTATGCTCTACATAAAATATTAAAATTTTATTAAATTAAGCACGTCGGTTCAAAAATTAGAGCCGAAAAGGTAAATCGATGGGCACCCCTTAGAGGCTCTCTATCTTCGTTAAGGGACACTTCAGGATTTTTTTTGTCAAACTAGAGTTATTTTGACCTCCCCTATACACTCTCGAGAGTGTGCTAAATACTTGCCAGACACTATGTGCATTAGTAATTATCTAAAATAATAAAAGATGCAAATAAGAATAAAAAATCTCTCAAATTTATTAAAACTCCAATGAAGCTGATTTCCAAAATCCGATCAGTTAGATATTACATTTGAACAGACCATAAATTATTGAGGGTGACTTTTTTAATCCAAACGGCGAACATTTGTATTCGTATTAGTTTTGATACAATAGAATGAACATTTATAGTATGACGGTTGAAACTTGCAATCAATTTTTGTAATATTTCGCATGTCCAATATCCTACTATTACAAAATTGTGCACAACAAAATCAGTGAATCATTAATTACTAGGTATTCTTGAACTTAGTTCGAAACTTATTTTCGAGAAAAGATCAAAATCTCTATTATCACTGCCTAATCTAACCTATATACCGTGACAAAACGTTGTTTGTTGTACCTATAGAATGTATATTAACCGATTTTAGAAGAAAACCATCCATTTTGATGAATAAAAAAAAGTGATAGATTGTGTAGTATATATAGAGACCTAATTTATTTTACAAAGTAATTGCGTGTATACAAACTTAATAAAACAGGGTAAGTGTATAGATAAGTTTTATTAGATTTCCTATTCTAAGAAGAAAAAAGATGTGGAGTTACAAAATCAAAGATCCTTTGTAAACTAGCAAATCACATGCATTTGCAATAAAGTAAAAATACAGAGTTTCTTGCTATAATTTTAGACATGTTTTGGTTTCCACCAGAACAATTATTATTAAATAATCACCCAATTGTATTCTCAGCTTAGTAGTTCTTATTAATGAAATGCTCAATTATTATTCTGAATCGCCTTGGGACAGTTCGCTATGAGAACCAAAACCAGGCGATTTTAATTTAAAATCATAGGAATATAATTCGTTTAGAAATATTTGATAATAAATATTTCTTTGCTGAAGAAATATTTCATACACATTCAACTGTATTTTCACCTTCACTTGTTTTATGTCAATTTTTTTGGTTGCAGGTTTCTTCAGTCACCTTAATGACCAACTCGTCGATTGACCAAAGGTTGCCAGCATTGACGGGAACTGGATCGAATCCTTATTTACTGAATATTTATGACACCCGATAATTGACAACAATATATGTGTCTTTTATAATTAACATGCTGGCCTATCTAAGTCCGATAACTTATTTATTTTTTGTATATCTCAAATTTATTTATTATTATTACGTCTTCTTCTGTGATATTTTAAGTATCGTGTCGTCGGTTTCGATGGTATTGTTCTTTTGTCTTCTCAAGACTGTTTGGATAGTGAGCGAATTTGTGTTCGATGTCCATGACTCATATATTCTATTGAAAAAATATGTTTATAGCGTATAAGTAACTGTACTAATGGTATCGAATATTTTGTACATAGCTAATAAATTTGTTGTTTGTACACGAGTTGTGTTTTTAATTAAGATATAAACATCTAAATTTATGTTTTGGACAGGGTGTTTAATAATACGCCCGAGGGCCTTAATTAATAATAATAATAATAATAATAATAATAATAATAATAATAATAATAATAATAATAATAATAATAATAATAATAATAATAATAATAATAATAATAATAATAATAATAATAATAATAATTTCCAAAAAAACTAAAGAATTCAGTTGCTACCGTCATCATACTATTAAGATTGCAGTGGTTAATGTCACAAAATAGAAAAATCCTATTATAATTATTCGAAATTACATAAACCGGCGATTTTGTAAGGATATTTGTTTTAGCATTCTGACAATAGAACATGCCATCAACACGAGATCCATGTCTAAGTACCCGTATATTAAACAAATCGAGTAGAGAAGACCAAGACGAGTCAACATTGCCATGAAAAAGTTTGAACAGAAATGACAAGACTATTAAGTATTCCTCCTTACGTAGAGGATGTAGATTAAATCGATCTAACAGCACCCTATGATCATATAAACGATAAAATAAAAATTTAAGGGCGTGACGTTGAACTTTTTCAAGATGGGTAATATGAGTATGGTAATACCATACCATACAAGACTACAATACTCTAATTTTGAACGAACCAAGGTAGAGACATTTCAGTGCAGTGACGTTGTTAAATGACCTTGAGTTTCTTATTATAAAGCCTAAAGCCTTATTAGCTGCATTTGTAACTCCATTAATATGATCAGTACAGAATAATCTGTTATCATATATCACACCAAAATCCCTAACATTCTCACAACACTCCAATAGTACATCATCAAGAGTATAACCAAATGTTAGCGATTTTTTTTTGAGATTAAAAGAGCAAACTTTGCACTTTTCTATATTGATAGGCAACTTATTTTCTGTGCACCGTCTACCTACATAATCCACCTGTTTCTGAAATAACATACAATCCTCAACACTGGTCACATTAGAAAATAACTTTAAGTCATCGGAAAAAAATAGATGGTTACAATTAAGAGAGGTAGACAATTCATTAATAAATATAATGAAAAAGAGTGGTTCCAAATTCGACCCTTGAGGTACTCCTGATGTTGCTATAAAATTATCAGATATGAATCCATTATAAGAAACATATAGTTTACCCTGACATAAATAAGATCTAATTAGTAGGATTGTGCTCTCGTTTAACCCATATAGTAGTTGTAATTTATCAATGAATAAGGCATGAATCACTTTGTCAAACGCCTTCGAGAAATCTGTGTATACTACACCAACTTGACCTCTGTTGTCCATAAAATTAGCAGTGTACTGAGTAAACTGAGGTTAGTTACAGTAGAACGGTTCGGAACAAAACTATGCTGGTTAAAATTATAATTTTGCACGTCCTCATAATTTACCGTTCTGAACAACTTTTTCAAGTAATATTTTACTGTATCTTCAGCAGAAAAGGCACTTTACCTGAAACGATAACAGTTTTCAATAGCTGCACTATTGCTAAAGTTGAAGGAATAAAGTGTTGAAATTATACATTTTTGAATTCAGCAAGTTAAGCTCTACAAGAATCCGATGAAAAAATATAGGGGTTCTATTTAAAAAAATATCCGATGACGTCATCACGCGAAAACAAATGAACATCGGAAATGCGTTAGTATAGAAAAAAGAGTCATTTTAAAAAGCAAAATCGACGGGTCCGAGGAAATTTCATTAAACTTCGTTGTTATAGAAATAATGAATTTATTCCATACTTTTCTTCCACACTAACCATTAACTATACTAAATATTTGAGTATATAGTGTCATTTCAAAGACTTTCGCAAAGTTAGAGAATATTGCTATAGGACGATAATTTCTCAAATTTGCAGGATCACTCTTAAGTATAGGACACACTCTTGTCATTTTCCAAATATTTGGAAAAGTAGTTGAAGCAAGAATTAATTTACAGATGCAGCAGTGGTTCAATCAGGTTCAATTAAGTATTTTATTAAAAAACTTGGTATTTGATCATCTCCACAAGTCATTTTATTTTTTTACTTCGAGATCGATGTACGTATATCACTCTCCGTGAAATAAAGTAAATTAAAATTTGAATGACAGTTATGACTTCAAGTATTTATTGCCTGGTTACTGGTGGAAAAACAGAGGAGAAAAAATTTGCAAAACCGTTTACTATATCTCTAGGATTAAATCGAACGTTATCCAAAAAAGTGTCACTTGGTATTCTCGAGCCACGCTTTTTGCTTTGGATAAACGACCAAAAACGGATCATTTTTAAAATTCATTTGAATATTATTGATATAATTCTTATAAGCAAGTAATATATCAGGTTTAAGAATGCTTCTCAAACTTTTAAACTCGTAAAGATGATACATACTACGGCACTTTTTATACTTTGTATGGTGATAAGCTTCCAGTTTTATATTATATACCAAGATGGGTATTTTCTTTTAAATTTTATATAAGTAGGAATCCATTGGTGACAGTCTTTTACTGAAAGCTTCACAAGCAGAATTAACATCTGTGTATGTAAAAGATAAAGAACTACAAAGAATAATAAATTACAATTTGATACATACCTAGTGATTTTCCGGGTTAATATGCCGTTACCTCGGTAACTGGTCGCTGCCGGAAACAGCTGCTCTGGTTGTTCTCGGGCTAGGCCCTGTGGGGACAGACTCGCTATCGGTATCTTTGGGCCCGCCCATATATTGACTTGTACAGTCCTAGGATAATGCATCCCATGCTTCCAAACGTTTCATCGCTCTTCACTGTCGGCATCTTCAGTGGTGACTCAGCAAAAGCTTGGCCGCGACTGAGCTCAGTGCACTTTAATTCTGTTTCTGGCAGCGACCAGTTACCGACATCACGGCATAACAACCCGGAAAATCACTGTATATTAAATGATAGCACCGGCCGGATAGCCTAAAAACCACTTTAATAAATTACAATTTAATCATACCAATATAATTAAGAATTACATTTTTATGTTTACAATACAATAACGGAATTACTTATTAAATTATTAGTACCAATAATTTGTTTTGCTATTTCCAATTTTCAATATAGCTGATTTCAGCAGCAGTGGTTGATTTCCAACCACCATGGCGCTTACTGTCAGTTTTACCTGCTTCAGCGTTGATTAATAAAATATGCCAAAAAGAATATCCGGTATATTCTTATGGGTTTGGTAATTTAAGATAGCTATTTTGTACGGAATATGACCCAACGTTTTTTTCTCAACCACTTGCTTCGAGCATTTATTATTGTTACAATATACAAAAAAACATAAATGCTCAGTATTCGGTTGACGAAGTGACACATATCTTCTGTACATATTCAAATATTTTGATAAGTTTTCACATTTTTCCAAAAAGTATGCTAGGATCACATTTTCAGTGTAGTGTTTCACGTTTCACATTTCAGGGAGTGTACTCGGAATGTCTTTTGTACTATTAACACCATTGAAATCCATATTTTACCAGTTATATATGAAAAAATCTGTCATTTTGCTAGAAGTTTTTCACGTACTAAATTGGCGTACATGAAAATCGCGTTTGTTGATATTATTGCTAGGCATCCGTCAATTCGGCTCCAACAAAAATTATTATTAAAAGTAGTTCTATGTTGTAAGTACTCTGGAATTTAACATACAGTGTAGTTTAAATAGTAAGTATTTGAGTGACGGCAATGAAACTTTATAATTTTAGTAACTAAACAAAAATCGCTAAGTTAAAGAATAATCCATTGACATGTGGCAATACTACTAATTTTTCCTAGACAAAAAAAAATGATAAAAAAATCCAAGTAAAAGAAAGTCTCAAAATATGAAAGTGCTTAATTAGATTAGAACTTTTAGAAGTATAATAATAATAATAATATCTCTACCCCTCATTCTAATCACGAGGATTAGCCCAGAAGTCGAAGACTTGTGCGGGAGAGGGGGCGGCATATTATTATTAAGCAGGCCGCATTTGCGCCCAGGAACGACTTACGTTGGTAGGCCCTAACCACCATTCAGTGCAGGAATGAGGAAAATCTGGAAAACCTTATTAATTAGGGTGATGGTCAAATATCAACCAGTATCAATCTCTCACATTGACCCAAGCCAACATTCTTCCACCCTACCATACCCGCAGAGAGGGTGCCAATCTCTTCACGAATATAGCTTATATACGGTCTACCGACTGCGGGGGTCGAACCCACAGCGATCCAGTCACCTCGATTCAAGTACTGACGCCTTAAACCGCGCGACCACTGACCGTATATTTACACTTGCTAAGTAGTTGACGAAAGATTATTTATTACTCGTATATGAACAAGACAACTTAATTCGTTTTTATATATTTCGTACGTATTTATCATCACTGCATTTGATATTAGAGCGAAAACAGATATACCTTATCAAATTCATAGAGGTATGTGAATATAAAACGAAAATTGTCAGGTATCCAAACAAAAACTGTGATAATTAAATGTTACCTTGTAAGTATGCAACCAACAATGTTTGTAATGAGTGATAATTGTTTCAGTTACAAAGTAAATGCTTGAATTCAAGAACAATGTTCTAACTCCTATTAGTAAGAATATCGTATACTGTATTACGTTGGTTTTACGAGTATAAGCTATATGTAGTACATACATCTTATGCTGTATTAGTAGATAAAGTAAAAAAACCGCCAATTTTTAGCAAAATACTGTAGTATTGAATTAGATAAATTACAGTTTTTAAACAAATGTCAGATGAGTCTTTCAACAGACATTTACAGAACATTTCCTTGTGCTGTAAATAAATTTTGATAATATTCAGAAGTATACTGTTAAAATTAGCCTGATATATGTATTTTCTCTCTAGGAAATTTATTTTTCGGTGTTATAGCAAACAAAATGTTATCATTATCCTATATATTAGCTTTATAGCCATCCATATCACAATAAAATCCATAAGTTATTACCACTGTTCAATAAGGGCATATTTAGTACAACACATCCGCGAAACAATGGTATCAAACTGTGGCAGCAAATCACTGGTTGAGCTGGCGATCGATATTTTATTAGTAGACAAGGAGTAGTACGTCGGTAGTAGAGAAGTTTTAAGCACAAAGTCCGAATTAAGCGCATTTATTATACAGGGTGATTCAGTTTTTACTGAACAAACTTCGAGAGTAAGTATAACTTTGAAAAATAATGGCTGTTTATTATATAATAGTTATAATTTTGGGGCTTTATAAGGACTATACAGGGTTTTTTACTGTTTAAGAAAGGTATTTTAAGCTAATATATATCAAATCTCCTACAATTCCTATCAATGAAGTCATATGCATGTTCTCTGATACCAAACATCTAGGTATGCTAATGAACAATTCCACAGACAAAGCTCTATTCAATAATTATCTAAAGAAATTAATCTATCTAAATTTACTAACCTGGTTTAATGAAAACGCTCTATAGATATCTAACTAGAGGTTTGGTATCAAAGAACATACATATGACTTCATTGATAGGAATTGTAGGAGATTTGATATATATTAGCTTAAAATACCTTTCTTAAACAGTAAAAAATATTACAAAAGCTAATAATAAAGAATATATGGGTAGATATTGTGGGTGTAATTCAACGCTTTAGCCCACAGAGTAGTTAGTTTCACACAATATTGTTAATACCTGAAAATATATAAAAAACATACAGGGTGTTAAAGTTTGTTCATTAAAAACTGAATTAGAAGATGGCAGAACAATAAACAAACTTAGTATCGTACTTGTACTAATTTATTGCTCATCTTATATATAAATTTGATATATTTTAGTTGATTCAAGTACTTTATAATACGGGGTATACGGCCCACAGAGCAATACCACATTGGTCGTTCTTGTTGCGAGCCATCTTGATGTATCCGCTTTCTCCCCAGGCGGCACCCCAGGAGTTCTTTACAATCCAGTATTCGGTACCGGACTCCTCGCCATAGCCGACCACCAGGACTCCGTGGTTGACGTTCCAGGTGCAGGAAGAGTCATCGTAAACACCTCCAGAGTAGAACTGGTAACCGTCCGCGTCAACGGACACCGAAATTGGGCCAATTGTTCCTGAAAAGGAAGATTAATATTTAATTCATGGTTGTACCTACAAACTGGAATTATTAGGTGCTTCTATTTGACGATGTCATGGTAACCAGTTATTGATTGTTTTAAATTTGACTAACAACTTCATTATTGGCGTCCAACTTCGTGTCATACGTTCAGTTTCAGTGAAAACAGTATTAACATGGGTAATTCTAATACCGAGATTGTCCCTTCGGATATCTAAGCTCAAAGCGTTGTCGATTCCCACTTCCCGAAAAATCAAGACGGACGTGCAAAGTTATGCAAAACTTGAAGATTGGTGTAAAAGGTAAGGAATCAGCAATGAAAAGGTTCTTTTGGAATATTTCGAATATCTTTCACAATATAGCAAGAAAAATATGGATATTAGTAAGTACGTCCTTTTAATTGCGTTTCTAAAAAGAAAATCGGAAGAATTTCGGTCTTTTCGGAGATCTAAGATTTGAACAAAAGTAAACATAACTCAATTTTATGATAAAATTTGCAGATAGTGGGTCTTGCAGGTGCCTACAGGCGTACTGAATTGACAAATATGCACCCACAAAATGTTCAAGATGAAGAACAATGCATTGATATTATTATTCCGTTTACAAAAAAAAAGATATTTTTTTATCATTAACGGAAACATTGAAGGAATATACCGTTAGGTTAGGTTAGGTTAGGTAAATGTGTCCACAATCGGGAGAATTGTAAGCAAATTTCAGCAAACCGGGTCTGTAGGAAATGTGAAAATACCTGTGCATGCTCGCCCAGTTCGTTCTACAGAAAACATTGCTGGTGTTCACGAACATCACTGATGCGAATTTTGAATAAAGATTTGAATTTACACGCTTACAAGGTTCAATTGACTCATAATCTGAAGCCTACTGACCATTTCAAGCGTCGTCAATACGCCGAATAGTTGGTTGAACAGACAGAAGTGAATGGTGACTTTACAAAGAAAATCATCTTCAGCGACGAGGCACACTTTCACCTCAGTGGATTCGTTAACAAGCAGAATTGCCGCATTTGGGCAAATGAGAATCCACGAGTGATTGTTGAAAAGCCGATGCATCCACAAAGAGTGACTGTTTGGTGCGGTTTATGGGCTGGCGGCGTCATCGGGCCGTACTTCTTCGAAAATGAGGTCGGCCAAGCAGTTACCGTGAATGGTGTTCGCTATCGCGAGATGATAACGGACTTCTTGTGGCCAGAAATTGAGGATATGGACCTGGACGATATGTGGTTCCAACAGGATGGTGCCACTTGCCACACAGCCAACGAAACAATGGCTCTTTTGCGCGAGAAATTCAATGGCCGTGTTATCTCACGTCATGATGATGCTAATTGGCCGCCACGATCATGTGATTTGACACCGTTGGACTTCTTTCTTTGGGGATATTTAAAAGAAAAAGTATACGTCAATAAGCCAAGAACAATTCAAAAGCTAAAGTATGAGATAATTCGGAACATTAATGACATTGAACCTCAATTATGTCTCAGTCATTGAAAATATGGACCATCGGATAGAGGTATGCCACCGAAGCCGTGGCGAGCATTTGGCCGATATTTTGTTTCACACATAATTGTCATAGATCCTTCTATCATAATAAAATATATTAAGATAATTCTCTGAAAACTTTTTGTTTTATTTACAATTAACATCGTGCGTTTTTATATCGTGGAAATGGTTTGAAGATATGTAATGATGAGCAACACAGATCATACCCGATTTTTGTGGGGTACAGAAATGAAAAATACATCAAGCAACCAGTTGGTATTCATACTTTTGGGAAAATGCCATATAATATACCATTGTTCCTGGATCTTCCAAATTTTTAATAATATACTGGACATTATTTTCGTAGATCATCTGCGTCGTTACTTGCAGATTCAGGAGTCGATTTATTAACTGTTAAGAGGCATGGTGGTTGGCGCTCTAACACAGTGGCAGGAAACTGTATAGAAGATTCCAAAGAAAATGAGAAAAAGCAACCTCTAATATTTTAGGAAACATTGATGGCCCTTCAACAAGTTCAAGCACTCGGGAAATAAATATACTTTCTAAAAATACAACCTACTTATCATTTTCTGGAACTAATTTAACAAATTTTTCAGAAGTTGTAATTAATATTTACGATAAATAAATGTTGTTGAATTTTTTAAAGTCAATAATAACAAATATAAGTGGTGACTAACTTTATTTTTATTTATTTTTTACTTTAAAATTTGCGTGTTATTATGAATTAATAATGGCAGTGAGTGTGACCATAATGACACCGTTGTAGATTAAAGTATCTACAGAGGAAAATCAGCTAACTAGAGTTTTGCTATTTGAGTTAGAACAGCATATAGGAAACAAATATATGGTTGTTTATTGTTATAGTAGTCAGCGGAAGCATTTAGCTTAGAATTTCTACCAACATAGTTCGCACTATTATACGAAAAATAATATCAAGTATATTAGATGACTTTGCTTTCGTAAAACAATATCTTAAGAAAACAACTCTTACCAACTGCCGTTTTCAACTCATTTTCGTCATCGTAGGTAAGAGCAATATAATTTGATATGGTTAAGGCAGAACGGGATTGAGAATATGAACAAGTTCCGTCGACGCCTTGGTAGGCGTAGTCAGATTCCGTTTCGATTCCGTTTTCCATCACGTATTGGAAGGCAGAGTGCACGGTTCCCCCATTGCAACCAAGGTTTCCGTAACTTGTGGAACAGTCGATCAAGTTTTGCTCGCTCAGGGAAATTTGGGATCCTCTCTTGATGGCGTAGGCAGCTTCCATAGCTCCGGTCTGCAAGAAATCGTAATTTAAAAAAAACGTAGTCTGCGCTGAAAACAATAGAATGATAGCCGGTCTACATGAGCTGCTTCGAAATTCTCAAAGAAAATATGAGTAGTTTTGTATTACTATCTCTCTAAGTGAAAGAGGCGTATCCAACAGAATGACCTGATTGAAATAGCATTAGATTTGCAACAATAAATTAATTGTATACATATATCAATCATCAAAAGTGTTTGGAAAAACATATGACTATGTAGATAAGTGATAACTGTAGATAACTTAGCAATATGCGTATATAGAACCTTTTTCAATAATACGCCTTTACTTTTTAAATGTCCTTATGTTAGTTTTCCATCACTTCTATTGTATTATTAGTAAATTCTGACTTACAGCGCTGAATGACCAGCAACCTCCACAGCTGCCTTGATCCTTGACCTCTGAAACGACACCTTCATCTCTCCAGTCCATGGTTTTGGGTACGGCAGTGGCCTCAATGTTGCCTAAAGACTGTAGTTTGAGCTGTGAGGCGGGCATGGAGTAGTTGAGCGTGGACTTGAACTCTGCAGGCGTTAAATCGGCGAATGGGGTGACTCCCATGTAGTACGATGACTCTCCCTTGGCGTATTTCTCGTTGTGTTCCTGGATGGTGAGCAAGTTGCCTTTGAAGATATTGAAACGTTTCTGTTCTTCTCTGAGGTTTCTATACTCTCTGCCATACTTTTCCTGCAATTTTAATTTTGACGATATATGTATTCGAGTTCCTATGTTGAGATTAAAATTGCTTCTTGTTATCAAAACAATTTTAAACAGATAAGCCAATAAATATTTTCCAAGGTCTGCTATGATTTTCTACACCACTAAATTTCAATAAAAATCCTTAGTGATCTTTTAAAAACACCTATGTGTTTTCTTCTACTCAATGTTTTGTTTCTGTACAAATACGTAAAAACTTTAGTCTTCTTCTGATCCAAGACCTATGATTTTTATACTTCTAAATATAGAGGATTAGCGATTTGTTTGTCTTTTCTTGAAACATTTTACTGAATTTATACGGTGGTACCTAAACCAGATTAAAGTTTTTTGTGCTCAGAAACAATATTTCTCTTCCCCTTCTCTTTCTTATAACCCTTCTCTAATGAAGTTAGAACCTTTGCTTTACTTTGTTTTTATTTAGAAAGTTAGACGGTTGGCTCGTCCAAAGTCTTTCAAATTTAGTATTTTGCTGAACTTTCAGGTCGTATAAATGAAATAGTATAGTTTTTGTTCTAGTAGTTTTGAGGAGTCCTGATTCACACCATATTATTAGATTTTAAATAAAAATATATCTAAGCATCTATGTTGAATTTCAAAAACATGAAGAATTCACAGTAGGCCTTGGATCGCCAACTTTGGGATCGAATAAAAAAAATTGTATAGTTTTTGTTCAAATTTCACACATAAATTAAAAATCACTAAACTTTTTATAAAAAAATCTCAGCCTTTCATCTTAAAAGCTTAGTGCTTGTTAGGATTATAAGAAGCCGTTTTCGATGCCATTTATGAACAAAATATTTGTTGGATTATTTTGAAAAATAAAGTTTTTACGAATTTGTATACAAATAAAAGTAGATACGAATATCAGCGTACAAAAAAAATTACCTTAAATTGCTGCCATTGCTCCTTGTCAGTTACAGCACTGATGGCCAAGATGAAGGCAGCGAATACTATCAAGAACTTCATTTTGTTTTTTCTGTAAACATTTGTAAGCTGGTATATAATGTGGAAATTTATCCACGACGATAAAAAGGTAGATTGTTTACCTCTAATATTTAATTGAAATTATTATTATATTAGAAATATATATTTTTGGAATGACTATCGCAAAATATTTGAAAAATGAATAATTACATTACAGCATAGAAAATATAAAAGATTTAGTAAAATTAAACCATAATCATTACTTTAAAATACTGTAGTACTTACCTGAGAACAGCAAAAAGAAGTGTGATTAAAATAACTCAATTTCGGAGGCTTTATATAAGATACTTAAAAATTTATCTGAATTATCATTAAGTGGATGTCACAAATATTTATAAATAGTAAAGATATTTTTTATAATTTTCCATGTTTTTAAATTTAAATACGTACATTGTCAGGATGAAAATGGGATATTCATCTTTCAGCTCTTAGACAGCTAAGACATATAAAAACATATGGAAAAAAAATATTTGGAACCAACGGAATGAAATTGTAAATGGTTTACTGTCAGTAGCCACTGAAAAAGAAGCAGCGTTGCTAGTATTACTCAAGATAATCTCCTGTAACTGTCGAAGTGGGTACGAGGGCAGTTGAAGATGAATAGAATGAAGAGGCAGAAGAACCTGCAAACACTGAAGAAACTGAAAAAACAGAGAAAGTAGAGATTGCAGGTACCAACGCTACGTCGTCTTGATGAACATCCAGGACATAAAAAATCGAGATTAATTTGATAAAGAAAACAGTTTATATAAGGCTGTTCCAGAGTCAGAGACTAGTTTCCCACTGTTAGAATTGTTTGGACAGTTAAGTTGTCAATGTATTTTCACTGAATGTACTGCAAGAAGTAGTTGGGAGAACGTTTCTAACAGTTTCAAACGAGTTTCTAACTCTGGTTGGAACAAACCTATATTTTCAATAAACAGCGATTTAAATATTTCACTTGATTTCGTTCACCTATAATTTCTTTCGATACTTATTCTATTCTGCTCTGCTAGTAACGCGAAGCAGAAGTAAGAAGACCTGAAGATGGTAAATGAGATTTTACCGAAACGTGGTCAACACATGGTTCTTTTGAGGACCATGCAGATTCACCGCGGAAACGAACCCGGTGAATTTTAGAACCACATATAACACCCACGGAAGCCTACGAACTAATATATATCGATTCACGATATATAGCGATTCATTAATAATGGGATAGAGCATCAGCTAGAGGGAGCCGCCAACGATGGTTTGAACCCTTTTAAATCGCTACGACTATTTTATGCTACACTGTCTCTTTTTGGACTGGAAAAATGTTCTTCCCTATCTTTTCTAGTTGAAAAAGGTACACCTTGTTGATGTCGCTAGAAGCAATGGTTTCTGAGAAAAACGCATCTAAATCTCATGATGCATGCAATTTATCTTAAAGTAAAGTCAAATTGTTGCGTAAGTAATGGGCCATACTGTAGTCTTTTGTGGTAAGTGGCCTTCGTCCTATCAGCATCCTACCTGCTATATCCAAAGTTTTGGAAAAGGTTATACAAAGGCAACTATATAACAAATAATAACATTATTTTCGAATATCAGTCAGGTTTTAGGAAGGGATTTAGTACTACTGCATTACTGTTGCATCTATCTGGTTGTATACTATCATCGCTTGATAAGGGTATGGCTACTGTGCTGGTGTTGTTAGACTTTTCCAAAGCGATTGATAGTCTAGATGTATCATTATTGTGTAATAAATTTAAATAAAACAGCTTCGACAGCAGAGAGTTGTACTTGAGGTTTGCAATCAAGCATAGTGTTACAACGGGAGTGCCGCAGAGGTCGGTTTTGGGTCCTGTTCTCTTTTTAATATACACGTCCCACATGTTTAGTATAATAAATTAATCTCAAATGCTTGCGTTTGCTGATGATGATTTTCATTTGATCCTAGTGATACTGTTGCAGCCATTGCTTCCTTGAATAGTGATCTGTTGGCCATATCTAAAAAATATTCTAAAGCTCACAATTTAAAACTAAATTTGTACAAGTGCAGTGCTTTGCTTTTCTGTTCTAAATTCAGATAGCGTTTACTTAGAACTCAACTTGCGCTTAAGCTTGATGATGAATTTATTCACTTAAAGCAATCTGCAAAAAATCTTGGCATTATATTTAATTGTCGACTCAAGAGTATATATCACTGATAGTTAAAAAATCATATTTGGCTCTTAAACACCTCTACAAGAGTAGAAATATTATCACATTTGAATTGAGTAAGTCTCTGGCCGAATCAACAGTTTTATCTTTTGTAAATTACTGTCTCATACTTTACTTTTCGTGTTTGGACAGTGTAGCAAAGTATAGAATTCAAAAAATTCAGAACTCGTGTTGCAGGTTTGTGTTTGGTCTGAAGAAGTTTTATAGAGTATCATTGGCTTAATATTGAAAATGTTTTTAAGTATCATATGTCTGTATTTGTGTATAGTTTGTTTCAATATTCTACGTCTTCTTATCTTCGAAATAAGTTAATTTTTATGTATGAGACTCACCAAGTTCAAATTAGATATAATTTTAATTTATCTCCTCCACGGTACTCCACTGCGGTATTTACAAGATCTTTTACTTACAGTTCTATTCAAATTTATAATAGCCTTAATTATCAACTAAAGATTCTATCTGTGAACTGTTTTCGTAAAAGAATTAAAGAGTTTTTCTTATCTTGCCAGTAACGTGCTCATGATAATTTTTTTATTGTTCTGCTGCTTTGCAAGTGGCGCCCTCTACTAGTGATGACAAAATTAGAAACAAATTTGAGTTTATCCCCGCAAAAAAACCCCGATTTATAAATTTTATGTAAATATTTGGATTTCTTAAGAAGTTATTTACAAATATCGAAAATAAAATTTTAACTTTGACACCCTGTATCTTCTTTATTATGCGACTTGGGATATATATATATATGTTAGATTAAATCGATTTATTTCACCTAAGGAATCTGTGGTCTCATTTTTGCTACTTCATTTAAAAACACCCTGCATATTTTTCACATATTTTCATTAAATAAATTTATTATTGATACATTTTCTGCAATTTTTAATCTTAAAAGATTATATTCTAAATTTTATTGTTAGCAAAATACTAAATCATTGCGATTAAGTAAAGTAAGATTAAATAAATCAATTTTAAATCTAAGCCATTATTTTCATGAGTATTTCACGTAAAAGATTTTTTAGATAATCCAGATAGGTAAAACATATTAGAGTTGATTAGAATATACTGTTAATATCTTAATCTTAATATTTATTCAAGTTATTAAAGTAAGTGTTTTTAGTTATTTAGATACTTCATATGAATGGAATGTAATATACAGAGTGTATCAAAAAAGCAGATCATCCCATTAACTGCGTAGTTAATAAAGCCCAGGGCAATAGAATACACACACTTCAAATAGTAATTTTTCATTAGAGTTGTTACATTACATTCTGGTGTGTTATTTGACACAATGGTCCTAGGCAATAAATAACCAATCCGTCGTGTAATATTACAAATAATTGTTATTACTATACGACTTAAAATTATTTTGAATCTTATATGCGTTTTGCAATTTAAATTTCGATATTAAATATGTTTTCCAGGTTTTCTAGATATAAATACATTGCGTATTTTTATCGGACAGTCAAAATCAGGAGATACAAAAAAGAAGAATAATTATTATAAAACGTAGGGCGCTGAACGCCTTCTCAAAACGGAATCTGCATCAATTAAAATTCGCTACAGTTTATCAGATTTATTTACAGCAGTTGTTATTACAACGGGGATGCATATAGGTGACCAGGATTTGCGGGTGTCGCTGATGTGAAGAGCTGTTTTGCCTGTTTATGCGTTTAGAATAAGTTTTTATTTGGCCAGCATATTGTTCCCGTCTCGATGTTCGGTTCTTCACATGTTATGAATATATTGTTACGCTTTTCGGTTAAGATATTAGCAACCAAGATAAAAGTTGAAAGTTGTTGATCAAAAGCAGTAGTTTGGATGCCTAACGAGGTTAGGGCTGGTTAGGGTTGGTTAGGGCCTACCAACGTAACTCGTTCCTGGGCGCATATGCGGCCTGCTTAATAATAATATGCCGCCCCCTCTCCTGCACAAGTCTGCGACTTCTGAGCTAATCCCTGTCATTAGAATGAGGGTAGACAATAGACTTGGTTTTATCGTCGTTCAACTTGAGGCAATTAGCAGAAAACGAACTGGATATCGCCTGTTGATAAAATAGTTGTTTCATCTGCAAACAGGATGCAGTGATCCATTATAACATGGGGAAGATCATTAATATACAAGCGAAAAAGTATGGGACCAAGAATGGAGCCTTGAAGTACACCATTCTTTACCGACAAAAATGAGGAGTCAGCCCCATGACAACTTACATACTGCTTTCCGTCTGAAAGATAAAACACAAATAAATTCAACTCAGTTGATCTTATACCATAGTATTCCAGTTTACAAATTAAAATGTCGGTAGAAACAGAATCAAAAGCTTTAGTAAGATCACACATGGTGACATTCGAAGAATAGCCATATAATTATGAAAAATATAATTCTACTCTATCCATTCCAATTAATAAATAGGTAGAAAATAGTCAGAAGCCAAATATAAGAAAAACTATTGAAACGAGATATCTATCACAGCTTAACACAGAAATAGACAAAAATGAAAATTGAAAATTTAGTAGATATCTATAAAAATGTATGTATAATAAATTAAAAATAAGGTAGGATTAAATATAGTATAATGGCAACGAATAAAATAACGACGAAAACCTGCTCATGAGTAATTACTCATGCAGAAGATATTCTCTTAATTTTTTTTTTAAATTCAAAATTGAGTAGTTTTTAAATTCTGCAGGTAAACTATTGTAAAATTTGCAAGCTTGATAAATAAAGCTTGAGAAATTTCTAAAAGACGAGAGTAACGAGGTTTAAATGATGCAGTTTCTTTATGGAGCTTAAGTCTATGCAGATTCAGGAGTACAGTTGACCAATATATTGTGTTAGACTTGCGATTTCCATGAATTTACAAAGTTAAGATAATCGCTACTTCGAATTAACTCACATACACCTCACTCATATTTTCTGACACCGTAAGCAAACCTAAAGCAACTGTTCTGTATTCTCTGTAAGCGTGTTATATCAGTACTTAATAGAGCTAGAGCTGGCACATAAATGCAATCGCAGTATGACAGTCTCGAAAAAATTAGAGAAACGCATAAATTGATTTTTAACTTAGGGTTCATTATACCCCTGTGGGGATAGAGTTGTATTAAAAGATAAGCGACATAAAGTATTAACGTGTTGAGTAAATCTCAATTCGTCATCAAGTAAGAGTCCCAGATTTTTTCATCTATCAGCAATATCTAACAAAGTATCTCCTAATTTAACATTGATCTATGATTTTACTTTGCATTTCTTCATTTTGGGTCCAAATATTAAAACCTTAGATTTATTTGGGTTCAGTTGTAATCTGTGAGCAGCTGAAATATTAAGTAATAGTTTTAGATCTTTATTCATACCGGCATTTGAAGGAGTTACATCTTCTAACGGGAAACTGAAATAAGTCTGCACTTATTTAAACATTCATAAAAATCCACAATATACAGATTCGGAAATTGCGGATCTTTACAGAGAAAGTAGAAATTGCCGCTTCATCCCAGGGAAGGTACAAAGTTTAAGAGGCGCGGCGACGTGCATTGGTCTAGCATTCCCCACTACTACGGTAATCGGTTCCGTATCGCTAACGCCAATTCGCCATTGCAAATCTAACTGTCCTGTCAACTGATGCCAGTGTTGTCAGATCTCATGCATTCCGAGGAAATCTCATGCTCTCATATTTTGATTAGAAAATCTCATGCTTTTTAATAGACACAAAAAGAAATAATAAAATTATTAAAATTACTCTTTGAAATCTACCAAAACAAAGACCTAACGAGAAATAAAGGCAAAATCGAGGGCAAAATTGAATAGATAGAGGTAGGTATCTACAATATTTAGGTACTTGAAATGTCCTTTATTGTAGACTGCTCTCTTAATAATTAGCAATGAATACATAAACGGGTATGACAGTCTACGGATATGCGGTGTGTGTGCTGTATTCACGCAGTGATTCTTAACTCTATTCTTTAAGGGTACCTACATTTTCTGAAAACAACAGATTTTACGACCCGTGAGTCACCCTGCGTCACGTCAACTGCGCCTCAACGTTCGCCCGGCCTAACAATAAAATAAATTAGAAAGGTTACGTGGTTAATAACTTTTAAGTAAGTACCTGTAAGTACCTACTTACAATGTAATATTATGATAAAATAGCAGAACATAATGCTTTATAATGAAATAAAAATGGCATTACAAAAGTAATTAAAAATTAAGCTGTGTCAAGAGGTGTTTTTTGATAAATTAAGCCATCTCATGCTTTTTTCTCCAAAACTCATGGCAACACTGCTTGATGCAAACACGCTGTGGTGGATGTATGCGTGTAGCATGACACAAATACACGCAAGCGGCAAAACACAATTCACCATCAAGATCCTCACTTTCCAAATCTGTATATAGCAAACAGCAGAGGCCCTAATATAGATCCCTGGGGTACCCCGTGAGTCAGATATATTTGAATTCACAATAACTTGTTGGGTCCTCGCGGTTAAATAGCTACGAATGTAGGAAGAAGCTGTGATGTCAAAACCAAAAATAAATAAATAAATAAATTTGTCGCATGATATTGTGACCCCCTAAAGTATCAAATGTCTTGTTATAATCTAGAAGGCATGTAACTCGATCTTTGTCTGTAGCTTTGAGGATTTCATCAGTAATAAGTGTCAAGGCAGTATTTGTGCTATGTAGAGGTTTAAAACCAGACTGATGAGAGGGAATTATCATATTATCCAGAACATAATAAGGTGATATTTGTGATTTTAATGCTAATAATGCTAATATCTGTGTCAAATTGAAAAAAAATTACATCCAAAATTTGATTTTTGCAATGTCTTTTTGAAAAACCATATACAGGATTGATTGATTATTTTTGAAAGACAGTTATTAAAATTCAAAAATTACTAACATTTCATTGAAAAAGTAAATAAAAAACCAAGATAAAATTTATATTTTTTATTTTATGGTGTGGCTGTACTAACAAAATTATTGCTGAAACTCAGAAAATCACGGTGGAAGTTGTGTGAATATATTCCATGTCCAAGCCACACGCATATCACACCATCTGAAGGAAATACTTTTTATAAAGTTGGGTAGGAGATATCTAGGTCAATTCCGCACATGTTGCTGCCACGGATCATCTTGAAGTATCCGTTCTCTCCCCATTCAGCACCCCAGGAGTTCTTGATCAGCCAATAATCGACACTGTTTTGGGTTCCATAACCGACAGCCAAAACTCCATGGTTAATGTCGTCTAGGTCGCATTCGTTGGAGGAGAAGATGCCTCCGGCGTAGTTTTGGAAGTGCGCTGCGTTCATGGCCACGGAAATGGGGCCAATATTTGCTATAGAAAAAAAGCATTTCTGTTAAATTATATCAGTTTTCCTACAACTCCCATCAATGAACTCTTATGTATATTCTCTGATACCAAAAATCTAGCTACATTTACTACGAAAAAGTCATACTTGGTTTAACGAGATTGAAATGCAGTATAATCAACAGCTTACATTAAGTTTTCCGTTTTGAGTGTCTAATGTAAAGGCTTCTGACGTTCTATATATTTTATGATTTCTATGGATCTGACCTATTACTGCATTTCATTCATTTCAGATATCTAACTATTAAAATTATTATATAAATTATTTGAAATTAAATCTCGAAAATGTCAAAAGTTAGTTAAAGATATTCACCTACTTCAACCAAAAATCTGCCTTTTTACAATTTTTTTTAATATACCTACATTTTCTTATTATGCAATAACACTATTGTGTGAAACTAACTCCGCGGACTTAAGCCCCGACCAGCATTGAATTACACTTTATTTCGCAGAGTAGTTAGTTTCACAGAATACAGTTAATACTTAATAACTAAAATATATATAAAAAAAATGGTAACATAAAGGGTACATTTTTGGATGAAGTAGGTGAATGTTTTTAATTTATATTTATCTTGACCGATCAACATCACTTTTGACATTTTCTAAATTTAATTTCAAATAATTTTAATTTATGTAATACAAATTACAACAAATAAATAATAACAAGTTGACTTTGTTCAGTTATAATTCCTTTCCATAATCTATTCTATGACATCTACTTTATATATTCAAATCTAATCCTTCTTTCATCAAAAAAACTGTACCGACATTTTTAACAGAATTTAGTGAAGAATATATTTGTGTTTTATATTTTTTTTTCCTAAAATTGATGCTTTCGAAAATATTTGCGAAAAATGTTAAAATCTCCCTCTCAGTGGTTCAAACAGTATGTTGCACATCGAATTTTGGTGCCCATTCTTAATTTTCATCTTCCTCATTAAAAGCGGTAGAAAGAAGAAAACCTTCAGTAGGAATATACGGTCAACAGAATTTCTGACGCCTGGACTATTAATATTAAATTACTATTAATAAACAATTTTAGTTGACTATTAGACAAATTAGAATTTATAAATAATACTGCAGGTAACAACTACTCCGCGGACTAATGCCCCGATCGGCATTGAAGTACACCTGCAGTATCTGTGTGAACAGCCAAAAACCCTTGTCAGCCACTCCACCAGACATAGACCGGTTTCGGGCTTGTTAGCCCGCATCAGTATGCCATAGGTGAGATGACCGACAATTGAACTGGCTGTTCTTTCATATGCATGTTCACATATAAATCAAGTGAAGGTAAGATATAACTGGTCTGCTTACTTCCTGCTGCCCTGTTAGGAAGAGTCAGTTTAATTATCGGTCATCTCACCTATGGCATACTGATGAGGGCTAACAAGCCCGAAACTGGTATATATCTGATGGTGTGGTCGACAAGGGTTCCTGGCTGTTCACACAGATACTGCAGGTGTAATTCAATGCCGGTCGGGGCATTAGTCCGCAGAGTAGTTGTTACCTGCAATATCATTTATAGATTTAATGGCTCGTCCCCTAGGGCGAGTGGTCTGCGTTTGAGTACCTGCTGTAATGTAGGTCGCTTCCTGCAAGTTGAGCCGCTTAGGTCGAGTCAATTTATTTGCGCATACAACTACACCAAATCATGGTAAAATTCGGTAAAAGATGAAATATTCTTAATGCAGTTTCATGGTATTCTCACATACAAGCAAATAAAAGTTCAAAAACAAGATTTTTTATGTGTGGTGTTTACTTACCGACAGCATCTAACAATGCGCTTTCACTCTGTTCAAGGCTCACGAAACCCGTGACACTCGTGACACTCTTGGACCTGGTGAATTGACAGGTGCCTTGAACGGCTTGGTATGGGTAGTCCGTCTCTGATTCGATTCCGTTATCTTGAATGTATTCGAATGCGGCTTGCATCCATCCTCCATCACATCCTCCGTTTACGGTGGAGCAATCCATCAAATTCTGTTCGCTCATGCTCACCAGAGATCCAGTTTTCAGGGCGTAGGCTCCTTCCACAGCACCGATCTACAAAAACACAAAGTTCGTAGAATATATTTAACAATTTTCCATTGGTAATAGTATCTAATATAGCAATTGTGGAAAACTTCTTAGCTTCAAATTAACCAAAGCAACAATTTTAGAAGTTACAATATTGAATCCAGAAGCAGTTTGGTCTGCAGTAAGTACGCATGCGCCGCAGTTTTCTATTGGCTTGACGAATTGACGGATTCACCTGTTCCGTTTCCAGCGCTACCATGGGCGGGTTTATCGTTCGGGCGGGCAAAATTTTGGGTTTATCTTTTCGCTAATTTAATTATGAATGTAATTAATTTTATTAGTGATTTTGTGTTCTTAAAATGCAGAATAATTCAAGCTCTACAGCGTATTCTCAAAATCGTCCATATTTAACAAATGAGGAATATCGGATGATGACATATACGAAGAGTTTATGACGCGAGGTCAATATATGAGTGTTGAAATATTCATTAACAAAAATTTACGTGAGTAGCATATATATGTATAGTGCAAGTAAAAAAGTGGTAAAGAAGTACATCTACGGAACGTAAAATAATGGAAACTCGCGGAAAGAAGATGGTATTTTTAAAATGAGCGTGACATATGAATTATAGTGGGTGAATTTTCGTGTAAATGAAATGGAAAAGAGTATACTCATAGAAAAAGACAAAATAGTGATATGGCGAAGAAACTATTTGAAATAACTATTAAAAGATAAGACTCTGGTTCGAAGAATATATTAAATTTTCACGGATGCATGAAGGTCATACGGAAAGCGGTACGATATGATATAATAAGTGTTAATGTGTGACCGTTATAGTGAGAGACTAGCAACCAATAGTAAATAGTGTGTATGTATTCTAAAGCCTTTTGTCCTTCTGAATGCGGAATTCGCAAATATTTGAACGATTTATTTAATGGTGGGAAAATCTCTACTTGTAACAAATCTTGTCAACTATAACATTTTGTCTCATTTTCATCATGTAACTGCTATAGTTCGTACGTGTATACCTAAATACAGCAGTGACCTTGCAATGTTCATATCTGTATATGAGATGTAACTGGTCTGCTACTTCCTGTTCGGCCTAAATGGCTCGACTTGCAGGAAGCGACCTACATTGTCGTAGGTACTTAACCGCAGACCTCTCGCCCTGGGCGATGCGCCGAACAGGAAGTAGCAGACCAGTTACATCTCACCTGCACTCGATTTATATGTGAACCTAGTACATATGAGGGAACAGCCAGTTCAATTGTCGGTCATCTCACCTATGGTATACTGATGAGGGCTAACGAGCCCGAAACCGGTCTATGTCTGGTGGAGTGGCCAACAAGAGTTCTTGGCTGTTCACACAGATACTGCAGGTGTAATTCAATGCCGGTCGGGGCATTAGTCCGCGGAGTAGTTGTTTCCTGCAGTATCATTTATACATATCTGTATATGACTTCTATGCTTTCGGACAACGCAGTACATACGTTTAGAAGAGTTAATTTGTCATTTGTGATTTTATTAGATGTTTTGTGGTATTGAATGAAGTTGCAAAATAGACCCGTAAAATGGACACAGAAAGTGCATCTCACCAGGCAAATGGAAGAAGTATTGCATTAAGCCATTATTTACAAATACAGCATACAGCGCCTAATCAAATGAAAAGAAAAATGTGATGTAGGGCAATGAAGCGCGACGAACGGAGGCATTGCAACATTGTTTGTTTGTGAAGATCATTTTAATGTAAGTTTAACTGGACGTAGGTACAGGTAGGTTTAGGTTCATGGAAGAAATTAAAATGTAAGTTGTAAAGAATCAATAAAACTTTTCTATTAAGCTACCGGAATGTATACAGAGTGTTTAGAAAATCAATGGCAAAGCAAATTTACATTTTTTTCATTTATTGTATTCGCTCTTCATTCCGATTCCAAATAACAGGTTGTATATGTATTCCTATCATTAACGTGATGTAGAATGTTATTTATAAAATTTTGCTCTCTGATTTCACTACATTAAATTATCTGTTTTATTCTGAAACCATAATAAACAAAAGTAATAAATGTTTTTTTAATGTTTAAGGAGAAATGAAATCAGTAGTACATAACAATAAACTTTTTTAAATTAATTTTAAAAAATTAATAAATGTTTAAGAATTATTCAATACTTTTACTTATTATTTTTCAAATTAAAACAAGTAGTTTAATGTGAAAACAGATGGCATAATTTTATAAATATCTCAAGTAAAACCATCTATCTGGTACTTACCCAACAGCATTGTCGCTGTAATTGTCAAGAGCGGATCTATATTGTAAACAAAGGAATAAGTTCCCAACAAACAATTAAAGTTAAAATTACGTTAACTTGACCTCTGAATTGGTCAAAAACTTTTCATGACCAATTCCATATAAGGGAAGTTTACCTATATTCGTTGGCCTTTTTCCTTATGTGGGGAAAAAAACTAAAGTAATATGGAAGTTAATAATTGGTGGGCAAGAATTTTATTCCAATAAGATAATTCGACCTAAAAGAAATACGGACCAATTTTATGTTAAAATTTCGAAATATAAAAGACATTATTACCAAAATATACCCTAATTATGCCCTTTATATGACATACTTTTGCCAGAGAGAGACAACATTATATGTTTGATTTTATATATTCTAATAGCGAACAGAAAGAAGAAAGAGAAAGACTACCTATGTCAGGCTACTAAGCTACAAGTAGAGTAGGAGTTAGTATATTTATAGATATTTAGATTTTAATATAATAAAGTCTGTATTTTTGGTTTCCATTCATCAAATTGTACAACCCAGGAAATTTTTCGTATAATGTCATGACCAAACTTTCATAAAAATAACGCGCCTTATAAATATACATTTTTACTATTGCTTTTTAATAATATTACTATACTGAAAAATAACCTAAAATAAAAACTGAATGTACTTCGTGATAAAATGTGTTTAATAATCTTTCGTCATAAATGTGTTAACTAATATTATCTGTATTAACATAATTTTAATGAGTAATCAATTAGAAATAATGAACAAAACATTTAGTGTTTATTACAACATGGCCGCTCAAACAAAATCAACTTTGAAGTCAATTTGTCTGTAAGTTTTAACCTATAGGGCAGATTGCCTATGCCAATGTTGACGTCACAGGAAAATATTAACTTTGTGGTTGAAATTTACTCCAAATGAAGATATTTTATGGTAATTTATTACCAATTAAATTATTACTAGGTACCTACATATAAAATTCTACTCATGGATTTATTTGTGATTGAAAATTCAAATTAAAGCCAATAATATTATGTATGCGTAATAACAAAAACAAAATAAATATTTTCTAACGGAATTCAATTCGAATTTCAATTCACATGCACTACTGAATTCATCTGACACGATAACAGTCATAAGAATACTTATAATATGAAGTGTTTATCGATATATTATCATTAGATTGATTTAATATGCAGTGTTGGCTTAAAATCGTTTTTTACAACTCTCTAATATTGTGTAGGGCTTAGTTTTCACTGCAGATTGCCAAAACACAAAACAATTTCTACGCGCTATTATATGAATATATGTCGGAATACATATAACAAGAAGCTTGTTCCCTAAAAGACCTTTATAAGACTTACGTCAAAGTATTATTAACAAGTAAATTTGTACCATAATATAGAACAATATTTCTATTAGGTTAATTGAAATGGTAAAATATTCTTTAGAAGTTATCAACAAAGTTGAAAATAGGATTATATTGTAATAAAAATAGAACTTAACCAATTCAAGGATTTAATAGGGCAAATCAACTAGTTATTACCTTATTTTTAACTACTAGTTGAAGACAAAATAAGTTCTACAATTTCGTAATAAATATGTAAATATTTACCTATTGTAATAATTTAAAAAATCCTTGGATATTGAAGACAGATTTCTAGGCGAAATTAAGTAAATTATAACTTCGTCTTACACGTTATTGGAATGTTAGCATTTGAAAACATAGAATAGGTAAACAATATGTAATTTCGAACTGTATAAATTGACATGTATTTCATTTTACTTGGAAGGCATTATATTACTCTTAATTAACAAATTTTTTACTAAAATTTTGATATAAGATTTTGTAACATTGAAGACTATTTTTATGGAGAAAAGTAGTAAATCTTGATCAACTCAGGATTATTTTTCTTGTGTAGTAGTCTATTAGGCTTAAATGTTAGTTGGGATTACGTTTAACAATACCGTTCACTACATCACCACTAATAATTATGACATTACCTATACAGTATTTACACAATGTATTTATGACCCACAAATGCCGCAAAAGCGCAAAAATTCCGTAACCTACACCTATATCCAACTGACCTTTCAATATGTTTGAAAGATTAATCTGTAATACATTTCAAATCAATATAAAATTCATGCAAATTCCCCATTGCGACTTTTCCTTGACGATTGGGTTAAAACTGGTAAATATACATAAACTCAAGGGAAAAACCAATGCATTTGTTTTCATAATACTCACAGCACTGAATGCCCAACAGGAACCACAGTCTCCTTGGTTCTTAATTTCGGTGACGACTCCCTTAGACACCCAGTTGACTTCTGAGGGGGCCGCAAGACCGGATTCTACGTACTGGAGGGTAGCCTCTGGGCGAGCTGGCCTCAATGAGGCACTGTAGTTCAACATGGACTTGAACTCCTCGGGGGACATGTCTGTGAACCGGGTGACTCCCATATAGTAGGTTTCCTCTCCACTAGCGTATTTCTCATTGTGTTGCTCAATGGTGCGCAAGTTATTTTGGAAGATGGAGAACCGTTTCTGTTCTTCTATCAAGTTCCTATAGTCCCGTCCAAAATTTTGCTAGAAAATTTAAATACATATCTCACGATCACATATTTCCGAATAATTTTTGTAAAAGTAAAGTTTTGTTAACTTTGCACTAGTTAAATTTGAGCAATGAAACTGAAAGTTGTTCAATTGTATGTAGCAGTTTGCTATACAGGGTGTTTCTTAAGTATAGGTCAAATATCCAGGGGCCTATTATGTTCTAAAAAATAAGTTGTCTGTATATAAATGTGGGGTCTAACAATAGTCATTATCTATCTTCAGCGTGTCAAAAATTAAAAGAGAAACTTCTCAGTGGCAGAGGTGTGGGTATCATCGATGATTATTTACCAAAAAAAAAATATAATATCCTGTATTATCCTGTAAAGTTTTGTTAACTTTGCACTAGTTAAATTTGAGCAATGAAACTGAAAGTTGTTCAATTGTATGTAGCAGTTTGCTATACAGGGTGTTTCTTAAGTATAGGTCAAATATCCAGGGGCTTATTATGTTCTAAAAAATAAGTTGTTTGTATATAAATGTGGGGTCTAACAATAGTCATTATCCATCTTCAGCGTGTCAAAAATTAAAAGAGAAACTTCTCAGTGGCAGAGGTGTGGGTATCATCGATGATTATTTACCAAAAAAAAAATATAATATCCTGTATAATATTACAAATAAAAGGAGTCATCATATGCGCCATTGTATTCACTTTTCGTTTCTTTACACTTTTTTGTATTCCAAATCGATTTATTCGATCAATTGCTTTTTTACGATACTGATTGCATTACTTAAAATAATAACAAAATAATTAATTAACAATGGAATTACTTTACTATGATTTATTTTAACAGATGTTGGAAATGACCACCTTCATCCACAATACGTGCTTCTGATCTTCTTGAAATTGCAGCTCAAACTCATGCAAAAATCCACTTACCACATCATAACCATCTATAATTTGTTGTCGAATGTGCTTCTCATATTCAATGCGAACCTTGTAAACTAATGTCTTGAGATGTCTCCAAACGAAAAAATCAATAGGGTTCATATCGGGTGATCTGGGTGGCCATCGTTGATATGGTTCTTGAGTGCCTCGTCCAATCACGTTATTACCGAATCTTTCATTTAAAAATTCGCGAGCAATCAAACTAAAATGGGGAGCCCCGTCGTGCATAAACCACATTCCATCTACATCTAAGGGCATTGGGAATATCTTTAAGTAATCAAGGTAAAACGATTTCAAGAAATTGTCTGGTTAAAGTTATTGGTTTGGTTGGTTTCCGATAACACCCACTACACTACATTCAAAGATCACTGATGTTGAAATCGAGATTCCATTATGCCATTAGGGTTTTCTTCAGACCAAACCTGTTTATTATGACATCTCTGGAAAAATTAACTTCTGCGGTAAACAATATCCCAGCAGTAAAGTTAAAATTTTATTCATTTTTTTGCAAAATCCAGTGGTTGAACCCTTTGTATGTGATACGCGTATAACTATTGATGCTGCAGAATGGACCAAACTGATTTATGATTCAGATTAAGATTTGCAGCGATTTTTTTAGTGCCACTATTTGGGTCTTCTTCAACTTAACACTCAATTGTCTTCTAGAAATTGGACCTTTCTGAAATGAGGCTGACTCCAAAGGACGTTGAAAAAATAAATCAATTTTGTTGTTAATTGTTTTATAATACAAAAAAGTGTAAAGAAACGAAAAGTGAGGATAATACAATGGCGAATATGATGATCTATTTAATTTTTAATATTATACAGGGCAATATATATTTTCTTGACAAATAATGATCGATGATTTCCATACCTCCGATAGTAAGTTTCCAAAGCTGGTCATTTTTGGTTTCACACCTGCTGTCATACTAAATACGCACACCTAATTTGGTTGAATTATCTCAAGCAGTTTAGAAATTAAAAATTGAAACTGATTCGTTTTTAATCTTTGGCACGCTATAGCTGGACAATGGCTGCCTTTATACCCCAAATTTATATGACAAAAAACCTTAATATTTTTGTCCACAAAATACGCCCCTGGATATCGCGAAAATGACTGATTTCTTAATCGATATTTTTTGACCTTGTCGCGGCAAAAACTGGTGTCTTATAACAAACAATAGTATAATAATGGAATGATAAATCTAAATTATTAATCTAAATCATTATTGATACAGCGAGGTAAGTGTTTTGCACAAAAAGACATGACAGCTAGAGCTGATCAAACATTGAAAAATAAGTGGAGTTTGCTTGTCCTAGAACCACTCATTTTTTAGAAAATCAAATTTTAGATGTAATTTTTTTATACCACAACATATTTTACAAAATTCGTCACAGGCACATGCTATTAGTTGTGTATGTTATTAGTTTTTTCGTACAAAATAGCGCTAGTACTTCCGCTTCTATTCTGTATCTTTCTTCAAGTTATGTTTACGCTCCAAATTAATAAGATCTTATTGCAATCGTAATTTGATTTTGCTTTGTTCCATACTTTTCTTGTATTCTGCCCTGTTGTAACTATTATATAATCAAACATTATCTTAATGTCAAGGATTCATTTGATATATTTGTTTGCCCTATTCAATAAATTACAGATTCGTTTTTAGGTATTTTTTTAATATATTTTATTTTCACCAGCGCATCCTCCATTTCTTTGAAAAATTGAAATGCTCGTTTTGTTAATTTTTAAATAACTTACCTTGAATTCCAACCACAACTCTTTGTCAGTTGCAGCGTTAATTGCTAAAATTACGGAAGCGAGGACAATCAAGAACTTCATTATGATCTTTCTGAAAAGGTAATACTCATATAATAATTTATAACTTACTATAATATTACTAACTACCTAATGATTGAAATTTACTTTACGAACTAAAACTATTTATTGATTTAATTACATTTACTTCATCATAATGAACGCTTAAGCTTAAGTTTGTATGGGAATTCGATATAAAACATTCATAAATTAGTAACAAATATATAATATATTATCTATTTGATAATCTACTCACATTTTGGACAACACAATGAATACTGAAAAACATAAAAATAGTTCCTATATATATTACTAACTCATATCTTCAAATCTGCGAACTTCAAATGTGTTTAAGATATGATGAAAGTAGCTCGTTGGTTATCAAAAGCATCATCTTTCAGCAAAAGTGATACTTTAAACGTGATGTTCTTAAAAATGACAAGTAAGATATTCTGAATACAGAATGCGTATGTATGTAAAAATACATGTTACCTATTAAGTATGAGTGTACCTTTTAGCTTAAGAATATTTTATGTTCTTTTAGATAAAAAGTACTTCGCATAAACTTTCTCAGATAAAACAAAATAATAATAAAATGTTAATTGTTTTTTTGTAAAGTAAAATCCTGCATCTCCAAATAAAAATTTGCGGTACTTCTATTAACACAGTGCGGCGATAAAGTCTTGGTTCGAAATAATCTCCTTTAAGAGGACGTTTCGAATATTTAGTCCATTAAATTGGTGTACATATAATTAAAGAAAAATGAAATCATACCTATTGCTAAATATTTTATTCAGTCTAACGAGAGGTTTTTCTTCGTTTTTGAACAATGAAATGGTGTGTTATTCTTTCTATCAGGTCTTGCCTGATGTGAACTGTCGTCGAATTGTGTAGTCTTTAAATTTTCCCATAAAAACCAATCCAGTCGAATGGAGTCATGTTAGGAGACCTCGGTGACCATAAAATATCCACCACATAAATCAGTCTACTATTTTGGAACTCGGGTGTAGGTGACTTTAATAAGTATGTAAATTATAAATTTCTGATTAACGATTATCAGAAAATAAAAAAGTGCAATAAGCAGAAGTTCAAAAATAAGTTACGTTTGTTACATTATACAGGGTGATATAACTCAGTTAATAGTTATTAATACTTGCTACAAATTTTTAAAATTAAGATTCGACATGCAAATATTAACATTTTGACTACTTATAGCCACACTAATAAAATATTATGAAAACGAGACAGAATAAATTTATTCTGTGGTTTTTGCGCAGTACACAATAAAATAATGAAAATTATCATCATATCATTGTTACTGTTCATAAAAAATTATTCACAAAGTGCAGCAAGTCTACTTTTAAATTATGTATCTTGATTAAAATAAATATTTTTTTACTGGTTAATTATTATAAGAATTTACTTTTTTAGATATTCTGCAACAGATCTTATATGAGATAACGAGGAAAATACCTAAGTATAAGTATTTGTAGATCTATTACAAATTGCTAAAATTAGTATTGAACACACAAACAAAGTACACTACTCGAAACATACCTATTTTTCTCATCTCATTTCCTGAATAGACAAATAATTTAAAAAAATTGTTCTATTTACTTGATTATACCACTGTTAGATAAAATTGTTATACAAGATAAAAAATAAATATATTAGATAAAGCTTTTACTTAGATATTATTAATCTTTAAAAATTGCCTTGATTTTGTTGTTCCATTTTGTAAAACTTTAATTTCACTATTAAATTGTTTTATAAAAAAGAAATACTTTAAATTGTTTTACAATAATAATAATAATATAATAAAAATAATATCTCTACCCCTCATTCGAATCACAGGGATTAGCCCAGAAGTCGGAGACTTGTGCGGGAGAGGGGGCGGCATATTATTATTAAGCAGAGGAACGACTTACGTTGGTAGGCCCTAACCACTATTCAGTGCAGGAATGAGGAAAACCTCATTAATTAGGGGGGTAGTCAAATATCAACCGGCATCAATCTCTCACATTGACCCAAGCTAACATTATTCCACCCTACCATACCCACAGAGAGGGTGCCAATCCTCCACGAATATAGCTTATATACGGTCTACCGGCAGCTGGGCTCGAACCAACTCCCTCTAGTCACCTCGATTCAAGTACTAACGCCTTAAACCGCGCGACCACTGACCGATACAATAAACTCATACATTCAATCCTTACTGACAAACTTTCTTACTATGGTTTCACACCCCACAGTGTTGGTCTAATGTCAACCGGTCATTCTCTCACATTGACCCAAGCCAACATTCTTCTACCCTACCATACCCGCAGAGAGGTTGCCAATCTTCTCCACGAATATAGCTTATATACGGTCTACCGGCTGCGGGGGTCGAACCCACAGCGATCTAGTCACATCGATTCAAATACTGACGCCATGAACCGCACGACCACTGACCGATTAATTTTTAAATGGTTATAATTAAAAAAGATTAAAAAAAGTATCCAAGTAATAATTCCTAAATATGAATTACGTAATGAAGAAGACCTACGAACTAAATTTTTAGGTACTTTTTTGTGATTCTAAGTAAAACAATTTCAAGCAATAATAACTACTATGACCGAATGATATTTATGATAGTACTTCATTCCTTGGGATTTTTTGTCGGGTCACCGATTGCATGCTTTGCCGCCTTATCAGGTTTTACAGTGTATTTTAAAATCATTTTCGAAATACCCTTTCTGATTTTTTTTGCAAAATTGTATTAGTAAAAGCCCACTGCACATTGAAAGTTCATTCAAGTTCTAAATCACCCTGTATATTAACACTTCGCGCAACTCGTTTAACCTAACGAGCGTTAAAATATAAATTCACCACCCTCGTATAAACTACGATTTAGAAAGAAATTTGTGACAACGTTCCATACAAAGTAAACACTGCATAAAAATGCATTTGCTTTATTTTTTAATTGGCTACAATTTAAATACATCTTAACTATGAATTACATGATGGGGTATGTGCCGTCATAGGCAACACCGCATTCATTTGTGCCACGGACCATCTTAAAGTATCCGTTCTCTCCCCAGTCTTCCCCCCAGGAGTTTTTGATGAGCCAGTAGTCGATACCGTTCATGGTTCCGTATCCGACGAGGAGGATTGCGTGGTTCAAGGAGGTTTTGACGCACTGGTCGCTGGAATAAATGCCTCCAGCGTAGTTCTGGATGTAGTCGGCGTTGATGGCTGCAGATATTGGACCGATGTTTGCTGTAAAAGATAGTGAAGGTTTATTAATTCGGTAAGGTTTTCAAGCAGCACAGATTGGGAACATAAGAGTTAACTAAACGTTACACGAAACTAAGCAACTTTTACTAAAACCTCAATACCTATGACCAAAACGAAACTGCAAAAATGTTGTTTAAGAGTTTAGATCAATAAATGGGAAACTTATAAGTACAGTTGTTAGTGTCAGCGCGGAGTCTAACAGAGCCGAACGCGCGGGTCGTTGGCCTTCGCACCTTTTACTTTTAGTTATTTACGGGACGCTGTAATAGTCGGTGTTCTGTCGATACCTATCTTTTTTACGTCTGCTGTAAGTTGTATTCGTTGTGTGTATTTAAATAACTATTTATAAATACTAATATAATTTACATTAATAACTATTAGTTGAGGGAAGAAGTGATTGAAGCGAAGTAACATGCCAAAGGAGAGAAGATATTGACGAGAATTATTTCAAATGTGATTTGACCGTGATCGTGAAGGTAATAGGGACATACGTATTAAAAAACGACCTGTTTTGCACTGTGTGTGTGTGACAAAACTAAAGTGGCAAGAAATTTGTAGAGCCGTGCCTCGTCCAGCACTGAAGGCTGTATTTTTCTACAAACTTACTGACGCCTTTCTTACAAGCAATATTCTATTAAACAAATTAGAGAACCCCGATATATAAGATATGTCAATATGATCTACAACAATGTACTGACATCAATACGCAAAGACATTGTGGACAAATTTGTTTATTTCATAGTAGATGAAGCTACCGATGCTTGTGAGCGTTCAGTAGCTAACAGCCACTTACTGGCTTCTAAGATGCTTGACAAAACCAATCACGAAAGTATTATAAATTCTGTTATTGACTATTTTCATTATGTATGGCCCGATCAAGATGTTTCAGATAACGTTCTTACAATGCTAAGTGATGCAGCCGCGTACATGTTAAAAGCAGTACAGATTTTATATAAAAAATATACAAAAATGATTGATTTCACATTTGCTACTCAGGCACTTAATCGGGTAGCTGAGGAAATAAGGAAAAGGTTCCCTTTAGTGAAAAGTTTTATATCATCTGTCAGAAAAGTTTTCACCTACAAGAAGGGATGTTTTTAGGGATGCTTTACCAGACATACCTCTACCACCCGAGCCAGTTATAACTAGATGGGTTAGAAACCGTAGCGTATTTCTGGTGATAGTTGTTGTTGTTCAAAATTAGGTGCACGTGAATGTTGTTTGTGGATATAACGGTTCGAAACCAATGAAGCACTTCACAATGAAAATTTTGAGTGATGAGGAAAAAGAGTATAGTATTTAGTTGTTTAGTCATTAAAAGTATGACATATTACATTCATAAAATGGACGATGTGTTTTTCACTCATCTCCATAAGAAATATGGTGCCTATATAAATATTTAAAAACTTATTTGAGTAAAAATTTTTGACGAATATAGGAAAAACAGAATAATTTATTTCGTCGTTCCAGACATTAACATGAGAATGAATAAAAAATTATCTTCGTCTCAAGAAATAATATTATTAAAATTTAAAGGCTATATGACTATAATAAACAGTTATAATGCAAAAAAACATTACATGTGGGAAACTACTTACTTTTACCTTTGGATTGGCATGAGTTGTACAAACGTTTTAGAAACTTTCTTAAAACTATGTGTTTCTTAGGTTTACTTGGTGTAGGTACTTTGGAAGTGAAACAACCCCATTTTACTTACCGACGGCATCTACTTGTAGGTTCTCATCAGCATCAAGGTTTACAAAGCCTGAGACGTTCAAAACGCTCTTAGATTTGGTGAACTGGCAAGTTTCTTGGACAGCTTTGTATGGGTAGTCTCTTTCTGTTTCAATTCCGTTATCCCTGATGTACTCGAAAGCGGCTTGCATCCATCCTCCATCGCATCCTCCGGTGATGGTGGCGCAGTCGAGCAAGTTTTGTTCGCTGAGGTTGACCAGGGTGCCAGTTTTGATGAAGTAACCTCCTTCAACGGCACCAATCTATAAATACAGTACAAGTTAATACAATAAAAAAAACAAACGGCTATACATAAGCTGCTCCAATTATACTTAAAAAAAAACTGGGATATGAGGTGGCCTTAAAGAAATAGTGGGAGTAGTATTGGGTCCTCTATTGTTTCGTATGTATACAGCAGATCTAATTCTCTACACTTCCATTTACATCAATATGTTGATGATTTTCCATTGCTTCTTAGTTTATTTTTATTAGATAGCGATCTAGCTCAACGTAAAATTTATGAGGACTTAACGGCTATTTATGTGGTGTCGAAAGCTGACGGCTTAATCTTTAATGAGTCTAAAACACAATTTACCATTATTAGCAAAGTTAATAATCTTATTTCCAATCCTCAATTTTATATTGAATTTAACGGAGTAAATTTAAAACCTACAAGAGTGTGCAAAAATTTGGGATTATATTTTGATTCTTGTCATAGATTTCGTAATCATGTTAATTTTTTACTGAATAAATCATTTAGTAAGTTGAGAATTTTAAACATGCGTAATCATTATCTTACAACATATGTTTAGCTCTTAGAGACTTCAGTATACCTGGCTTAGATTTTGCTATAGCCTTAAGAAATTTGATCATATTAGTCAGTCGTTGAAAAACTCCAATTGGGTTAACTTAGATGAGCGCTTTAGAGTTCATATGGTTTGTTTTGTTTTTAAACTTAATGAGTTCAAACGCCCCAAATATATGTATGAGAAATTAATAAAGTGTTCATCTGTACATAGCAGATTAACCAGTTGTAGATACCTGTACAATGTTCCTCGGCATTCTGTTTCGCTTTTTAAGAAATCTTTCTCAGGCAATTCTGCTAAAATTTATAACAGTCTGGCTCTAGCCATTAAATCATCTGTCACCTTGTCATCGTTCAGGAAATTTGTCAATGCCTATTATTACTAGTAGTGGTATGTAGAAGTAACCATTCATTTTTGTATCTTTTTTTAATTATACGTAGCATTATATTGTATTGTTAATGATACTTGGTATGGGGTGGTTAGTGGAAAAGGGGCTCTGTCCAACTTCGCCTCCCTTTAAAATTGCTATGCATTTCTATTTTTTTAACATTTAATAAAGACACTACTATTATGATTACAAAAGATGGAAATACTTACAGCACTGAACGTCCAATAAGATCCGCAGGATCCTTGATTCTTAACTTCGGTGACGGCACCCTTGGATACCCAGTTGACCTCTGCGGGAGCTCCAAGGCCGGTGTTTTGGTGCCAAACCAAAGGTTCCTTGCGAAGAGGTTTCAAGCTAGCGCTGTAGTTCAACATATTCTTGAATTCAGCAGGGGTCATATCTGTGAATTGGGTGACTCCCATGTAGTAGGTTTCCTCTCCCTTTTCGTATTTCTCATTGTGGGCTTCGATGACGCGCAAGTTGCTTTGGAAGATGTTGTATCGCTGTTGTTCTTCTCTTAGGTTTCTGTACTCCCGTCCATATTTTTGCTGGAAATTTTAACGGATATAGCAATCGAAGGTGACGTAGATATCAAATATCTTCTAATTTTCTCTACGCTTACCTTGAACTCAGACCACAACTCTTGGTCAGTCGCGGCGTTGATCGCCAAAACTACGGAAGCGAGAACAGTCAAGAACTTCATTATGCTTTTCTGAAAAAAAAAATGCTATTGAAACATTTAAGATGGAAATACCTCTGTAAAATTTGCATTTATTAACCGATTTGGTTCGGGTTTTTGTATAAAAGTTAGAGAATTTAAAACTCTATTTTGGCTCACAATATTAAACCCTACTTTGCCTACTTTTGTTTTTTTTTTCGATGTAAAAATTGGCAAAAATTGTTGAGCGATTTCTTTATCTAAAATCACCTCTGGATCAGCAGCACCTTCTAAAATGGGTATGTACCAAATTTTTTATTTATGGTAAAATTGATATTCATTTTTTTTCATCATTTTAAAAGGTGCTTTTATTATCCGATTATAAATAAACAAACTTACGCAGGTATTTCCGTCTTAAAGGTAAAGAATTGAAAACTCTATTTTAGAACACAATATGAAATGCCATTCTCAATAATAATGGCATACTTTGATTTTTTCAATCTCAAAATTGGCAAATACTTAATCATTTTGATATCGAAAAACCCTAAGTAGGCCTTGATTATAGACAACAAAATTTCATATTGTAAGCCAAAATCGGGATTTAAATTCTCTATTTATAAAACAAACCAAACCTAATTGCAATTTTTACAGAGGTGTTCTCATCTTTAATGGGTCACACATTTATGAAAGATTTAGTGGAATTATTGACACCAAATTTTGATGGATAACTTATTTGTGGCGTATATTAAGAATGTTTCTAATGATGGATTTGTAATTAGAAATTACCGGAGCTTTTAAAGTAACTAAATTTGTTCAAAATTTGAATACCATGGTATTATTACCATAATCAAATCCTTCAAACTGAAAATAATCAAAGAAAACTTTTTAAATGGTATAGTAGAAATTATGAGACTTATCCAGAAATAGATTTGAATATCACTTATTATTAGATACATAGAGCAGACTAGGTAACTCATCTAACAATAGTATTTTTGAGGTTATCAAACAGAATTCCCACCGTTACATTTCTAGAATTGTTGGAAACTAATTATAAGATGAGGCAGGAAATACCACTCAATGATAGAAGAAATATACATATAAATATGCAGCTGTATGGCTGATAGAATCTACGGATTAAGCTGGATTAAAAAATTCACTTCATACGGTGCGCACAGAAATTTGAGTGAGTTGTCACGTATTTTTTTACATAGGGGATTAAAAAAATAAAAACAGATTTCTAAATGTTACTTACCTTTCGAACAACAAAAATGATAACTAAGATATAACTGAAATTGTCCCTTATATATTAGCAAATTATATCTCTATGTCCGTCCACAGTTTAATATAAACGCATTCCAATTAATTATCAACAAAAACATTCTTGGACGGAGGATATCATCACACTTAAGGAAAATATGCGTATCTAAAAAATTTGACATTTATCTTATTCAACATCCATTCATAATAAATTTTACGAATTCTGGACTATTACCTCTCAATATCATTAGTCTGGTGAGATTTTTTGACATAAAGCACCTTATAATGACAAAGTACCTACAATTAACAAGTTGAATAAATTCAGATATATTGTGTGAACATTTATATTATTATGCTTGATATTACACCGTGTGATGCATGACTCATCTAAAAAAAATTTTTTGAGTGTACAGAGAATTTTTACAAACACAATTTTGCAATAAAAAAATCAAAAACGGCAGTTCGAAAATGATTTAAAAATACACTTCTGCACGACACTGGAAACTTGCCCACTGTAAAACCTGATAAGGTGGCAATCTGCGGCCGGACAAAAAATGGAAAGAAATGCTCAAGGAAAGAAATAAATAACATTTTATAACGCCGATTTTATGCAGAAAAGAGTGACCGCAAAATCCGTCCGTTTTTGCGTAGTGTGTAGCAAGAACCACCCCTAAAACAAGAAACGTGAGAAAATGGTCGATCAATTCTTGGTAAAAATTGGCGGAATCTTAAATGAAAGTTTTGTCATTTTTGGGGTACCGGGGGTAGTTGCCACACTTGAAGTCGGGGAGAACTGGTCAGAATTTCGCAAAAGATCGAATTATGGGGCCCGTCTTTCGTATCATTTGTCGGGTAGTGGGGGAAACAAAGTACTTCATGAAGTGGATATCATTCCCCGTCTGCTATCGGCAATAGGGGTGGTTTTACCCCCACGCGGGGGGTGTTTTTCACCTTGAGCATTTTTAGGAGGGCATTCTTGATGTTACCCTTGCCATGTGGAATTCCGCCAATTTTTACCCAGATTTTGGTGACCATTTTTTCTGTTTTCTTGTTTTAGGGGTGGTTTCCACCCCTTCAGTAGGGGTAACTGTTTAGAATAATAATAATAATAATAATAATAATAATAATAATAATAATAATAATAATAATAATAATAATAATAATAATAATAATAATAATAATAATAATAATAATAATAATAATAATAATAATAATAATATCTCTACCCCTCATTCTAATCACAGGGATTAGCCCAGAAGTCGGAGACTTGTGCGGGAGAGGGGGCGGCATATTATTATTAAGCAGGCCGCATTTGCGCCCAGGAACGACTTACGTTAGTAGGCTCTAACCATTATTCAGTGCAGGAATAAGGGAAACCTAGAAAACCTCATTAATTAGGGGGGTAGTCAAATATCAACCGGTATCAATCTCTCACATTGACCCAAGCCAACATTCTTCCACCCTACCATACCCGACAGAAGAACGAATTATGGGGGCATGTATTTCATATCATTTGGAGTTATAAGGAAGAGTGGCACAAAAAAGGCAATTTGGCATATTTGGCTCAAACGCCATATTTTGGTGTGTACTATCTCCAGTTCAGAGATTGTCCATTCTTAATGAATCACCCTGTATAATAAAGTATTTTCTCAAGCCTATCACTTTTTAACGACGCAAAATTGTACTAAAGTCGGTTAATTTAATTCGCATTATTTTTGTCCAAGAAAGCCTTAAAGTATGACCCATTCTTTACTGAACACCCTGTATATCGTTCAAAATGGTGAATCATCATGGCACTCGATACTTTTGACTTGGGAGCAATAAAACTGAAAAATCTTTGGATATGCCTATGTTTATTCAGTATGTTAAAATGTATCTATTAAAACAATTTACAAAACAGGATAAGACGCGTATGTAGCGATACCGCATTGGTTGTTCTTGTTGCGTGCCATCTTGATGTATCCGTTTTCTCCCCAGTACGTGCCCCAGGAGTTCTTGACTAGCCAGTATTCGGCACCGTCCTGGGTTCCATAACCAACGGCTAAAGCTCCGTGATCCATCTGATCGTCGCAGGCACTGTCGTCAAAGAGACCTCCCTCATAGTACATCATGTAGTCGGCGTTGATGTCTACGGCCACTGGACCAATATTTGCTGAAAAGGAAAATAATAAACATAATAATAATAAGTATCTCCTGTTTTATGTTATTTATTTATTTATACCCTGTTCTACAGGAAAATACAAGAAATTACATTTCCCATATTACATTTTTATACATGGTGATTCTGTCAATGTTATTAATTTTAAGAGAAGATAGGGAAACATAAATATAATACTAATACGTAATTTAAAAAAATAAAATTTTTCAACTCATTATTTAAACACCCTTTTCAGACTGTTACTGACCGCTGGCAGCAGTTCAACTTGGTTTCTGTCTGACGCGACGTTGCCAAATTTAAATAATTTTCTAGTAATTATGCCCAAGTAGCATTCTGATGATGACATCATACATGTCGAAACGTTGATGATGTAAAATAAAAAGTCTTTTAGTAAATTTCTGACCTCATTCCAACTACATTTACCTTAAAAATAATTGAATAAGGTCCCTATCCTGAAAATATAATAAAAAACAATAGTCACTAGGTAAATTATTAAGAGAGGCTGAACAGTTGTTCGTATTTAAAGACTGACAGTAATATAACAGAAACACGTACTGTCAACAAACAAAACAGCCCGAAACAGATACCGCGATAATAATCCGACAACAGTGAATCTTGACCTACCGTGTTTAAGTTAATAACGTTGTTTTCAATGCCTCATTCAGTGACAAACGCTGCAAAGCTGAATATCCGCCAAATAATAACAGAAACAAACAATTTAAATTCGCATTTTTATATACACTCGGTGTAATGGATATGAAATCATGAGTATTTAACAGATCAGTCCCACAATAAATGCTCAACCGCAGTAATCACGCGCCGACATCATCGGAATATCTGTACAGCTAATAAGTTAATAGTTCAAATTTTATTTTAATACGTTAATGGTGTAATAAGCCGAAGCTCGTTTGAGACCATTTTCCTATGCTGCCCAAAGCCCGTCGTCGAACTGCGTAACGACATATCTCTTTTTTCCTATCAGTTACAATCTTCACGTTGTTTACGAATGGCTGTCTCGGTGTAAAAACGCAATTCTAGTTGGGTGAAACTAAATTCTATAAACTTTTCTACCAGGAATAATTAATAGAAACAAACCGCCGTAGTACTCTGCTGAACAGAGCTGTGGAAAAATTTATAAAGGACATTTTAATAGACGTACTTTCAGGAACAATTGGATTTGTGACTGTTCCGAGATATTTATAATTAAATGCGATTTGCATTATTTGGGAGAATCAATGTATAAGCTCGACTTGATTACGCTTTCCAGAAGGCATGAAAATTCTGGTATACGACAAAACGCTTAAAGATTATCTTAAAAATGCAACAATTTTTGACGGCACCTCAAAAAATATATGAAAAAGACGTACATTTTCCAGGTTTGTCATTAGAACAAAAATATATCACTTCAGTACTGGACTTTAATGAACAGGCTGTTATTTTGTATGTGGTCCAGAATGGCAACGCTTTTGCGCTTCAATACCCGATCGCCTCATCAGAAAATTTGTTATGTAATAGGAGCACCGTATTACTGATTATTATGGATTGATTTACTTATCTTCCGTCTAAATGTTTTTTTTTATGTTGTCTTTATTAGGAATTCCGAATACGTGATTAAAATGAATAATTATATGACTGAATCACCCTGTATATATGCAAAACCAAAATATATATGTGCATATATTGCAGCTAAAAACGCATTTACAAGTAAGAATTTTATTGTTCTAGTTACACAAATTGTAAATTTCGATACGACATATATTTTCTGATATAGTAGAAATTACCTTCTAAGGTCAAAGTCGATGATTTACTTACCGACAGCATCCAGTAGAGTGCTCTCATCCTTTTCTGGAATATTCACGTAGCCTGATATACTGAACACGCTCTTAGACTGACTGTACTGACATGCCTGGTCAACAGCTTTGTAGGGGTAGTCACTTTCAGACTCTATTCCACTCTCTTTGACGTAGTCAAATGCATTCTGCATCCATCCCCCGTCACATCCCCCATTGGTAGTGGTGCAATCCACTAGATTTTGTTCGCTTAGACTCACCAGGGTGCCTGTACTGATGGCGTAAGCTCCTTCTAGGGCTCCACTCTAAAGTAATCATTAATAATTATTCCTAGGTTCACTACCCAACTGGCAATTTGATATTTTATAACAGCTACAAAAGCGTTTTCGGAACAAATCTTATAATAATAATAATAATAATATCTCTACCCCTCATTCTAATCACAGAGATTAGCCCAGAAGTCGGAGACTTGTGCGGGAGAGGGGGCGGCATATTATTATTAAGCAGGCCGCATTTGCGCCCAGGAACGACTTACGTTGGTAGGCCCTAACCACTATTCAGTGCAGGAATGAGGAAAACCTAGAAAACCTCATTAATTAGGGGGGGTTATAAAACAACATAAATCACAAAAACTTTGTAAGAATGTTTATACGTCAACTATACAACCAAAATTGGCATCATATTATAAAGCACTTTAGTTGCCGTTGAGATTTCGTGAGACTTACTGGAAATAATTAATAATAGTTATATAGTAGTAACAAATAAACTACCTAAACAACAATTTTATAAGAGCTCTATTTTACAATCTTTAGTGGCCATAATACGACATTTTTCCAATATAACATATATCAATAAAACTAAATTATTTATTAACTGTATCACAAGGTATAAACTAACGAGCATCTCTAATCACAATGTCTGCAACTGGAATGTTATGTGGTATATTACTCAATATTATTTTACGTGTTTTACTGCACTTTATCAAAACAATTTTTATTGCGGAGACAATTTTATTGTGATTTGTATGGCCCATATCTAGTGAATTTTACATATTATGCCGCATATTATGTTATTTACAATATTATCATAATTAAAATAAAAAAATGTTTTTTGAAATTTTATGGTTTCTGACGTTATAACTAGCGCCAAAGACAATCATCATAACTTTTCATGATTATCTTTGTTTTAACTATTATAAAACCGGCTAAATTTGTGATAATTTTTATAGTTATCATATGATCAAATGAATCAATGATTTTCAGCGTTGTGTGAAAATGACTGCCGCTTAAAAAATAATTTGGTTGTAAAAACCAGCGTTAAATGACAAGTAAGCTAAATGAGAGATTTCTATAAAACACTAGAAACTGTGATTCTATAAAGAATTTGCCATTACAGTTCCGTATCGTAATGGTATATATGAAGGCATTTAAAATCATGGATTTTCCATAATTCCAAAACATTTCAATAAAATGAGTGTGATAAAAGTAGATTTTTCTTAAATTTCGATATAAATCATGGTCTTTTCTGTTTTGATTGCATTTCTTTATATTTCCTGTAAATACGCCACTTTTAAAAAAAAATAATCCATGTTTATTCTTATACAATGACTATGAGAACTAGACTTCTACCATTCGATACGACATAAACAAAACAAGGTCCCACCATTTGCTGTTTCAAATTTGTTTGATAGAATGGTTTGCCAATGTAATTTTGAGTGAAAATAAACAAAGACAGAGAAATAACTAGAATAAAAAGAAAATAACAAATATCAAACAAACAGTAATTAGCAAAAATATAACATAAACAATAAAAAACAAACAATGAAATCACAAATAAGTGTTTTACAAAAAAAAAAAAACAGACAGCTAAACAAATAGAGATTTTATAAAATTAATTTAGTGAAAAAATATATCAAGTCGATGCCGTAATTATATTAGTACGAGCAGTTGGCAACTGCAATACAGAACTAGATCTAGAATTTAATTTAGGAACTCAATAAAAAATTCTAGATACCAGAGAAGAAGCATTTAGGAAATTATTAACAATTTTGTGTAGAAATATTAGAGATTAGAGAGTACATAATGCGCCTCCGCTGCAAGCTAATTAAGTCAGATGTTGATAACAAAATATCTACGCTGTACTTTTTCTAATATGGTTATATGGATGTTATAAATCGGACACCAAACAATAGAGGCATATTCAAGTTTGCAACCAACAAAACAATTAAACAGTGTTGTAAAAGTCTTGGAATTACGCAAAATAAGACCCATGCATTTAAATGGAGATTCAGTTATCAAATGAATATGCACGTCAAAAGACAGATTATCATAAAATGTTACACCAAGGTCCTTGAACTGCGACACTCTATTTAAAATAGTAACATCCAAAAGATAATCAAACTGTTGAATAATTTTCCGGTGGCTATACGACATAATATTACATTTACTGATATTTAATGGCAAATAGTTATCTTCACACCAACGGTGTACTTTAGTTATATCTTGTGATCTATAATAATCAGATACTGACTTTATCTCAATAAATAGTTAAGGTCATCCGCATACAATCAATAATTAATATCTAATAACTGAGTTAAGTCATTGATAAATATAATGAAGAACAAGGGTCCCAAGATAGATCACTGAGGACACCTGAAAGTTGAGAAAATTTATTGGACTGAAAGCCACGATACTGAACATATTGGAAACGGTTTGTAAGGTATGAGCGACACAGGGTTAAGAGAGCACCAGATATACCCGCAGAATGTAGTTTATCAATCAATAGATCATGGTTTATATAACTTACAGCACTGAATGCCCAACAAGAACCGCAATCTCCTTGATCTTTGACCTCGGTGACGACGCCTAGGGGTATCCAACTAAAGGAATCAGGGGCTTCTACACCAGACTTCACGTGATAGGCGGTCAAAGAAGCACTTCTGTTTAGCTTGGCCTTAAATTCCTCGGGAGTAATATCTGTGAATTGGTTGACTCCCATGTAGTAAGAGGTTTCTCCTTTGCTGTATTTCTCATTGTGAGCATCGATAACGCGCAAGTTGCTTTGAAAGATGGAGAATCGTTTGTGTTCTTCTCTCAGGTTTCTGTAGTCTCGTCCAAATTTTTGCTAGAAATTTTTCGTACACAGTATATAATCTAATGTGTGATTTAACCTTGCGATAATACTGTGACACATAAGATGAACAAAAAAATCATTAAGTGTACATTAGATAGTTTGTTTATTAAAAGCAAAACAAATAAATTGTTTTAAGTTGACACTGTTCTCTTTAAGATTGAAAAGATAAATGACATTGATGGCAAATACTTTTAAAATTATGAGCATCTATTTAAGAATATCTAAAGTAGCAGATTTTGGAAGATAAAGTTTGTTGTATTTTATCTCAAGGACAATTCATTTAGAAGAATGTGAAGTTGTCAATTAAAATATATATCTTACAATTTACCACTTTATTATTAACAATATGTACACGACTGATAATTTTAATTTACTTTTAACACTGTTCTTGTGTTTAATTAAATAAACTGCCTATCTAAGTACGTTCATACCATGATGAGCTTTTGATTGGCTTACTTTAAACTCCTGCCACAACTCATTGTCGGCAGCAGCGTTAATCGTCAAAATCAGCGTTGCCAAAACGATCAGGAATTTCATTATGATATTTCTAAAACAAAACTCTTACATTACATAATTCAGTAATATGTATGTAGTTTATTTCAAATGGTTCGATAAAACATGAACATTAAAATAATGATTAAACATTGTGTATCATGTTACTCACTCTAGAAAGACTTTTTCTCTCAAACAACTCAATGAACAATGAAAATCAATAGAATATCTCACTTATATATTGGGTGGTAATTGGTATCGTAAGATCTAGGAATTTACAATTTTAAGATTTAGACGTAGTTCATTATCAACCGAAAAATCTTTTAAAGAAGTATCTTGTTAAAAACTGGAATATAATAAAATTAATTGCTGTCCTGAAATTGTTTGAGAAATAGAAACAAGCCAAATCCTGTTTTATCAATGGAAAGTGAAAAGCAAATACCTAAATGACAGTCCGTTTTGAATATTGATAATAGGATTGTTTCCATAATACAGAATTTGGCTCAAATAAGAATTTTTATAAAGTAACTCGTAGTATATAAAACATAGATATCACATTAATTAGTATTGTATATACTGTTTTACTAAATCATATGTCTTTTAAAATGCTCTAAAATTTAAAAATTTAAAGCTGATTCGAAACACGTTCTTATTGGTGATGACGTAGGAAAGCAGTTCATGGCTCAGCTACGTTGGTTGCGGGAATTTGGAATTTGACTTGACAATCGTTCTGTCATTTGATTCATGTTCATCACATGTTGTTGAGCCGATAAGTGCGGTTGTGTTTTACTTGTACTGTGTAAGTGAAGTCATACAAATTACAATTAGTATTTGGACAAGATGGTACAAAACACCACTTATAAAATTTATTTGCTGCAGCCATCTTAATGCTCGCACGTGCATCTGACATTTATCTTATACTTACAACTACTTTGCTACGTCATCGAATTTTGCAACTCAAAATACACAACGCAAATATGTTTTTGCGGCAAATTTTACGGCTTTAACTTAGCGATGAAATTACTTCCAAAATAGAAAAAAAATAATTAAAAAATATATATAGTGTTATCATAACTAAGTCCTAGAACCAATCTATACCATTTTTGAAAAAAGTTATTGTTAAGGCCAGTAATATTTGAATAAATATTTTGATAGCCAATGTTGGCAACACTAGGTATTAGTGGCTCCCTCGGGGAATAAGTTGAGTAGAGTTAGTTGTATGTAGAAAGCCAGATAGAGCATGTATATGTTACGTTGTACAAGTCTTTAATATAACAACAAAACTGCTATATTACTTTTATTACAAGTTCCTAGGCAATCCCAAAAGAACGATAAAAACTACAGTTCACACTTACCATAACATTAAGTTTTGCAACAGTGCGTCAACACAGACATTATAAAAATAAATCTTCCAGAATAAATTAAAAAATAACTTCGTAACAAGCAATAATATTGTCACAGAATTTGCCCCGCTCGCACCCAATTCGATGAGCGCAAAACACTAGATTGCCCCGATCGGCCCTACGCAGTGCTGGTAAACAAACAAAATAATGCCGTATATCGAGGCGCGACTGGAATCTTGACAATCGACGAGAATCTTTTGATAAATGGATCTAGAGATACTAGAAAATACCTGGAATATTCGTTTGGTCTATAAAAGAAGAATAAACGACCGAGTTAGTCAGTCTTGAATTAGAGAGTTAGTATTTGGAAATTTCGGAGAGATCAATTAGAATTCAGAGCGATTTAGATAGTGACTAATTAAATAGTGTTTAGTTGAGTTGTAATTTGTATTCGGTAGTGTACTGAGTAGTTAATAAAGATAAGTGATTAATTAACTGTTTGTTTTTCTGGTAAAATAAAAAGTCGGGGTAGGAAACCCGTGACAATATTATTAAAATTTATATAGACTACAATAAACATTTATAATATTTGTAAAGAACAACATTGCATGTGGAGAACATTTCAGAAAGCTTAATGAATTGACGTGGCGATATTTTCTCTTATTTGGCCAATAACTTACCTATGGATTAACATGAGCAGTACAAACGTTTATTATAGTTTTAGATACTTTCTTAAAACTATGTGTTTCTTAGGTTTACTTGGTTTAGGTACGGGTTTAGACGGGCCCAAAATTTTGTTGTGACATCATGTATGTCAAACTATTTTATTAACCAAACCACAAATTAATTCTATTAATAATTAATAACAATAGCGGCAATTTACACTTATTTGTTTCATTCTTTGGAATTTTTTTCCATTTTTGTCCTGTCATCAATTGCGTGCTTTACCGCCTTACCAGGTTTTACAGTGTATTTTTAAATCATTTTCTAAATACCCTTTTGATTTTATTTTTGCAAAATTGTATTAGTAGGAGTCCGCTGCACATTGAAAGTTGATTCAAGTTCTCTATCACCCTCTATATTAACACTTCGCTCTACTCGTTTAACCTAAAGAGCTTAAAATATAAATTCACCACCCTGGTATCCACTAAGATATTGAAATAAATTTGTGATACCGTTCCATATAAAGTAAACACTGTATAAGATGCACTTGCTTTATTTTTTAATTGACTACAATTTAAAAACATCTTAAATATGAATTACATGATGGGGTATGTACCGTCATAGGCGACACCGCATTCATTTGTGCCACGGACCATCTTAAAGTATCCGTTCTCTCCCCAGGAGTTTTTGATGAGCCAGTAGTCGATACCGTTCATGGTTCCGTATCCGACGAGGAGGATTCCGTGGTTCAAGTCGGTTTTGACGCACTGGTCGCTGGAATAAATTCCTCCAGCGTAGTTCTGGATGTAGTCGGCGTTGATGGCTGCAGATATTGGACCGATGGTTGCTGTAAAAGATAGTGAAGGTTTATTAATTCGGTAAGGTTTTCAAGCAGCACAGATTGGGAACATAAGAATTAACTAAACGTTACACGAAACTAAGCAACTTTTACTAAAACCTCAATACCTATGACCAAAACAAAACTGCAAAAATGTTGTTTAAGAGTTTAGATCAATAAATGGGAAACTTATAAGTACAGTTGTTAGTGTCAGCGCGGAGTCTAACAGAGCCGAACGCGCGGGTCGTTGGCCTTCGCACCTTTTACTTTTAGTTATTTACGGGACGCTGTAATAGTCGGTGTTGTGTCGATACGTATCTTTTACGTCTGCTGTAAGTTGTATTCGTTGTGTGTATTTAAATAATTATTTATAAATACTAATAAAATGTACACTAATAACTATTAGTTGAGGGAAGAAGTGATTGAAGCGAAGTAACATGCCAAAGGAGAGAAGATATTGACGAGAATTATTTCAAATGTGATTTGACCGTGATCGTGAAGGTAATAGGGACATACGTATTAAAAAACGACCTGTTTTGCACTGTGTGTGAACGCATTATAAATTTTTCTGACAAAACTAAAGTGGCAAGAAATTTGTAGAGCCGTGCCTCGTCCAGCACTGAAGGCTGTATTTTTCTACAAACTTACTGACGCCTTTCTTACAAGCAATATTCTATTAAACAAATTAGAGAACCCCGATATATAAGATATGTCAATATGGTCTACAACAATGTACTGACATCAATACGCAAAGACATTGTGGACAAATTTGTTTATTTCATAGTAGATGAAGCTACCGATGCTTGTGAGCGTTCAGTAGCTAACAGCCACTTACTGGCTTCTAAGATGCTTGACAAAACCAATCACGAAAGTATTATACATTTTGTTATTGACTATTTTCATTATGTATGGCCCGATCAAGATGCTTCAGATAAAGTTTTTACAATACTAAGTGATGCAGCCGCGTACATGTTAAAAGCAGTACAGATTTTATATAAAAAATATACAAAAATTATATATTTCACATTTGCTACTCAGGCACTTAATCGGGTATCTGAGGAAATAAGGAAAAGTTTCCCTTTAGTGAAAACCTTTATATCATCTGTTAGAAAAGTTTTCACCTACAAGAAGGGACGTCTTTAGGGATGCTTTACAGACATACCTCTACCACCCGAACCAGTTATAACTAGATGGGATACTTGGTTAGAAACCGTAGCGTATTTCTGACGATAATGTACGCCCAGTCAGAAGTTGTTCAAAATTAGGTGCACGTGAATGTTGTTTGTGGATATAACGGTTCTAATTAGAAACAAATGAAGCACTTCACAATGAAAGTTTTTGCATTAGTAAAGTGTTCATCTGTACATAGTAAATTTACCAGTTATAGATACCTCGTACAATGTTCCTCGGCATTCTGTTTTAAGAAATCTTGCTCATACAATTCTGCTAAAATTTATAACTGTCTGCCTCTAGCCATTAAATCATCTGTCACCTGGTCATCGTTCAGGAAATGTGTCAATGCCTATTATTACTGGTAGTAACACAGAGCAGTATATAGAAGGTACCATACTTTTTTTGTTTCTTTTTTTATATTATACGTAGAACTATATTGTATTGTTAATGATACTTGATATGGGGTGGTTAGTGGAAAAGGGGCTCTGTCCAACTTCGCCCCCCTTTGAAGTTGCTATGTGTTTCTATTTTTTAACATTTAATAAAGACACTACTATTATGATTACAAAAGATGGAAATACTTACAGCACTGAACGCCCAACAAGATCCGCAGGATCCTTGATTCTTAACTTCGGTGACGGCATCCTTGGATACCCAATTGACCTCTGCGGGAGCTCCAAGGCCGGTGTTTTAGTGCCAAACCAAAGGTTCCTTGCGAAGAGGTTTCAAGCTAGCGCTGTAGTTCAACATATTCTTGAATTCAGCAGGGGTCATATCTGTGAATTGGGTGACTCCCATGTAGTACGTTTCCTCTCCCTTTTCGTATTTCTCGTTGTGGGCTTCAATGACGCGCAAGTTGCTTTGGAAGATGTTGTATCGCTGTTGTTCTTCTCTTAGGTTTCTGTACTCCCGTCCATAATTTTGCTGGAAATTTTAACGGATATAGCAATCGAAGGAGGTGATGTAGATATCAAATATTTTCCAATATCGTCTACGCTTACCTTGAACTCAGACCACAACTCTTGGTCAGTCGCGGCGTTGATCGCCAAAACTACGGAAGCGAGAGCAATCAAGAACTTCATTATGCTTTTCTGAAAAAAAAAATTGTTATTGAAACATTTAAGATGTAAAAATTGCATTTATTATCTGTTTTGGTTCGGGTTTTTGTTTAAAAGTTAGAGAATTTAAAACTCTATTTGGGCTCACAATATTAAATTCTATTGTCTATAGTCAAAGCCTACTTTGGTTTTTTTCGATGTCAAAATTGGCAAAAATTGTTTAGCGATTTCTTTATCTAAAATCACCTCTGGATCAGCACCTTCTAAAATGGGGATGTACCAAATTTTATAAAAGAATATGTATTATTAATGGTTAAATTGATATTCATGATTTTTATCATTTTAAAAGGTGCATTTATTATCCGATTATAAATTAAGAAAAAATATAATTTAAAAACCGAGCCTAATCATATACTAATTGCAATTATTACAGAGGTGTGTTCATCTTAAATGGGTTACACATTTGTGAAATATTTAGTGGAATTATGAACAAATTTTGATTAAATAATTTATTTGTGGAACTGCTTTAGATTAAGAATGTTTCGAATGATGGATTTTTAATTAGAAATTGCCGGAGCTTTTAAATTAACCAAATTTGTTCAAAATTTGAATACCGTGGTATCTATATTACCATAATCAAATCCTTCAAACAGAAAAAAATCAAAGAAAAATTTAAAATGTATGGTATAGTTGAAATTATGAGACTTATCCAGAAATAGATTTCAATATCAATTATTATTAGATACATATACATATAATCACGGTGATCGAGATCGAGTGATCGAGCAGACTAGGTAACTCACCTAACAATACTATTTCAGAAGTTATCGAACATCTCCAGAATTTTTGGAAACTAATTATAATTATATGATGCAGGAAATAACACTCAATGATAGAAGAAGAAGTTGCGTAGCTGATACAATCTACGGATTAAGCTGGATTAAAAAATTGACTCGATACGGTGCGGACAGAAATTTGAGCGAGGTTTCACAAAAAAAATTTTTCACATAAGGGATAAAAAAAATAAAAACAGATTTCTAAAAGTTACTTACCTTTCGAACAACAAAAATGAGAACTAAGAACTAACTGAAATTGTCCCTTATATATTAGCAAATTATATATCTATGTTTGTCGATAGTTTAATATAAACGCATTTCAATTAGTATCAACAAAAACATTCTTGGACAGAAGATATCATCACACTTAAGGAAAATTTGCGCATCTAAAAAATTTGACATTTATCTTATTCAACATCCATTCATAATAAACTTAACGAATTGTGGACTATTACCTCTCAATATTATTAATCTGGGGAGATTTTATGACATAAAGCACTTTATAATGACAAAGTACCTACAATTAACAAGTTGAATAAATTCAGATATATTGTGTGAACATTTATATTATTATGTTTGATATTATACCGGGTGATTTAGATCTTATCTAAAAAAAAATGAGTGTACGGGGACTGAAAACTGGTCCACTGTAAAACCTAATAAGGCGACAATCTGCGGCCGGACAAAAAATAGAAAGAAATGTTCAAGGAAAGAAAAAAAATATTTTATAATGCCACATTTTATACAGCAAATTTAACTGTTTTTGCCGCTATTGTTATTAATTAATATATTTAATTTGTGGTTTTAATGAAAGTACAGTAGTATAGCCGGTCGTCAGTCTCCCCCCACCACTTCGATGTGGTAATTAGCAATTGCAGTGGTTACGGTTAATGATATTGTATGTGAGGATGTATGTATTAACATTCATTACCCTATGTATGAAGTAGTGCATGCGACTGCGCTTAATTGCGGTTGCAATTGCAATCATAAATATGATCGGTGTATATTTTATATAGCGCATACAGTGGTTACGGTATATCTGATACGAATGTAATTTTAAAGTTCACGATAATAAATTTTCAGTTGTCACAACTCAAATTTTTCTATGCACTGCCATTGTGAGGCCAATGTTAGCCTATGAGGCTATCGTCTGGTGGCCGAAAGTCTAACAGTCGACAACTAAAGAAAAGCTCAGCCAGGTACAAAGACCTGCCTGAGCAAACAGGAGCCATAGCAATGGAAGTAATGTTATGTCTGTCACCTTTAGATATTCATTTAAAAGAAGTGGCTGTGCCAACCATGCTTTGTCTCAAAAATGCTGGTATTACACCAGATGCAGGATGTGGAGAAATTAGGAGTCGCCTGTGGAATAGGGTCGTCAGAATGATGCAGGCAGACACTGACAGTATATCTCCCAAGTATTGTAGTACAAACGGAATTAGCAGGTATAACCATAGCCGCCAAAGAAATTGTTCATAGACATACAATGGGCAAAACCATTACAATCTACATGGATAATAGGCAATCACTACTGATCTTACGTAATCATAAAATAACAATTAGATCAACATGGGAATTCCATCAGGCATTGGTAGTGGGCTTAATCGACAACAGCATATCTGTATGCTGGGTGAAGGGACACGGGCGGTGCAATCGCAATAAATTAGTTGACAAGCTAGTCAGGAGTGCATCGGGTCTCAATATTTTTCGACCTGGTCCCTCCAGTATGCTTCGGTTGTCAGCTTTTGTTGGAATTATCAAGGAAGACACCCACAAAAAAATTTAGAAATCGGTGGGATGAAACAAATAGCTGTCAATTTGTTAAGGAGTTCCTAGAGTACCCTGCAAGAATACAGCAAAAAAGTACCTTGATCTAGAATAAATCTTCGCCTGCTGACAGGTACTCAAACCGGACGTTATGGTTAAGGAAGCACCTTTATTATTGAGGAACAAGAAGATGAAACAGTACCCCACGCACTCTGTGAATGCACTACCATTTCGTAAATAAGAGAATCCATGTTGGGAGAACGATGCCCTTCTATTTCTTAAATTAGAGAGATCCCCCTGAGCAACGGCACTGCCTTCTTCTCTTTATTAGGCTGGCTAGAGACTCAGGTGAATTGATGTTCTAATGGGAGGAAGCACAAAGGGTCCAATGCGGCTAAATAATGCATTTAATAAGTTGTATGAATACCTTATTCTATGATCTGAATCATTGCATTTGCAGTCATACATCTGTACTGCCAATTTTTTTAACTAGTTTTCAATGATTTTTCGAACAATGTTAATTTTTACCTTTTAAGAATTAGCCACATTAATATTACCAAAAAAAACTTCAAAATAAACTGTTGCCAAAGATGATTTTTACTTACCACATTGGTTCTCTAACATTTCTGAATCCAATCAATGTATGTTTAATATGATCCAATTATGTTTAATAAGTACCTATTTTATCAGATAAATAAGCAACTATATAATCTGATAGCTTAATTGATTATATACAAAAAAATATCATATTAACATAATGGATGTTACTAAGATCTTATCATATCTGTTGTCTTTATTAGATAAAACCATGGATATGCTGATACTTTTAAGATTTCCGGTAATACATTTAAAAAAAACGTACTAAAACTATTTCTCACGACATTTATTGTCAGTTGTCTAAGTAATTTTTCCTTTGTGGTCTGTATGGTGCTGCCTTTTGTTTAATTTATTTAAATTAATATCGATCGGTCAGTGGTCGCGCGGTTTAAGGCGTTAGTACTTGAATCGAGGTGACTAGACGGAGTTGGTTCGAGCCCAGCTGCCGGTAGACCGTATATAAGCTATATTCGTGGAGAGCATTGGCACCCTCTCTGTGGGTATGGTAGGGTGGAATAATGTTAGCTTGGGTCAATGTGAGATTGATACCGGTTGATATTTGACTACCCCCCTAATTAATGAGGTTTTCCAGGTTTTCCTCATTCCTGCACTGAATAGTGGTTTGGGCCTACCAACGTAAGTCGTTCCTGGGCGCAAATGCGGCCTGCTTAATAATAATATGCCGCCCCCTCTCCCGCACAAGTCTCCGACTTCTGGGCTAATCCCTGTGATTAGAATGAGGGTAGAGATATTATCAATTCAAGTGTTAAGAATTCTTGACACTTGTTTTGATACAACGTATAAGAACTAATATAACAAAAAATAATAATACAAAAGTAGTAGATGGATACTAACAATATATTACAAACTATACATTCACATGCATATACAAAGATTCAAACATATATTCATAAATACATTCCCAGACACACAGGCACAGCAAAAATTTATTTTTATACCTACATAACAATGCTACTTTAAAAAGAATTATTCCAAAATCAATATAAAATAATTATAGAAAATTCAAATTTTAAGTATGAACATTTTATGAAGAAATACATCTACAAACAGTGGTGGCACAGAATAGTGCTAAGTATACCTACAGCAAAGTTTCGCATTGAAACTAATTACAGAATACAGATATATTTACAGACAGATCAAAAAGGAAAGTACGTGCAGAATCTGGTATCTATTCTAGATCTCTACATACATATCCGATATCAATGAATAATGAATAGACATGCTACCATGGTACAAACAGACTACAAGGCAAAGTCATCAGAATCTATACATATGGTAAACAATCACTACTATATTTATTCTAGTCTCACTAGCTCGCCTTAATCAGTTCCAACGTTTTTTATCTTTTTTTTTGCTTTCTATTAATAATAATAATAATAATATCTCTACCTCTCATTCTAATCACAGGGATTAGCCCAGAAGTCGGAGACTTGTGCGGGAGAGGGGGCGGCATATTATTATTAAGCAGGCCGCATTTGCGCCCAGGAACGACTTACGTTGGTAGGCCCAAACCACTATTCAGTGCAGGAATGAGGAAAACCTGGAAAACCTCATTAATTAGGGGGGTGGTCAAATATCAACCGGCATCAATCTCTCACATTGACCCAAGCTAACATTATTCCACCCTACCATACCCACAGAGAGGGTGCCAATGCTCTCCACGAATATAGCTTATATACGGTCTACCGGCAGCTGGGCTCGAACCAACTCCGTCTAGTCACCTCGATTCAAGTACTAACGCCTTAAACCGCGCGACCACTGACCGATCGATATTAATTTAAATAAATTAAACAAAAGGCAGCACCATACAGACCACAAAGGAAAAATTACTTAGACAATAAACGACAATAAATGTCGTGAGAAATAGTTTTAGTATGTTTTTTTTAAATGTATTAATTAAACACTAAGCAGCATTTTTTAAATGCTACATACACAGGTTGCAATGCAAACTAAAAGAAATTCAGTTCGATTATGACAACTCCTTTGGATAATCAAAAGACGACTCAGCTCTTCTTACCATCTTTATTGAAGAAGTACTTACACAGGATATGAAAATTGATAAAGATAATGAATGACGTTATCTCCAGGACCACTTATGGCATTGTTATTAATTATATAACTACAATAAAACAGGTTTAATTATTCTCTTTTGTTATCGATAAAAAGATGTTGTCTTATCAACATTTACACCACTTATAAACTACCTATTAATATCTTCTTTGCTATTGTTATTAATAATTTTCTGTTTTGTTAATAAAATTTTGTTTATATTTTCATTAGATAGTGAAACTGAAATGCGCATAGAAAAAAGTTGATGGTTAATTAAAATCAGTTAATTTTGTAGCAATTTTTCATAAGAATTATGACGTTATAAAAGAAGATGAAACTCAATGTCAAAAGCTTTGCAGAGTCACCACTGAAGATGCCGACAGTGAGAGTGGCGAAACGTTTGGAAGCATGGGATCCGATCAGTTACAGAGGCGGCTACGGGACGTCTATGAAGACTACTATTATCCGAGAAACGGTTCCGACGGTGGCAGTCGCAATACAAACAATAGGAGCCGAAATCAATATATAGGCAAGCCCAGAGATACCGATGGCGGATTTGTCCCCACAGAGCCGAGTCCGAAAACAACGAGGGAAGATCAAAGAATCCCAGCTAATGCTATGGATGTGCACTGTAATTTTGTTTCTGGCAGTGACCCGTTACCGAGGTCACGGCATAACAACCCGGAAAATCTATGTATCAAACATATTAGTTATTAAATAATAAGATTTTACTAAAATTTAATTAAAAACGTATAATTTTAACATTTTAATTTACTAATTCAACATTTTAATGACACTACATGTCCGCCTGCCTCCGAAATGCATAAACGAACAATAAATAATACCTGATATTTTGAAAAACTTGTGATTATGGCTTAATTTTTCGGTCGCATTTGTAATACGCGTTTCAGTTGATCAATATTCTCAATTGATTTGGAAGAAACGTCATTCTTCATATATCTCCAAACATTAAAGTCCAATGGACTAAAATCGGGAGAGCGTAGTGGCCGCTGAATAGTTACGTCTCTTCCACATCAAATTCATCGAAACTTAAATATTGTCTAACATTTAACCCAAGGTGAGGCGGCCACCATCAAGTTGCATCCACATATTTCGACAAAAAGTAAGTGGAAAATTGTAGAGCAAAGTGAACAAATATTTTGCAGAAAGTTTAGGAACGTCACATCGTCTAAACTTGTTGGCAGACTATGTGTGTAGGGTATATGCAGCAATTTGTGTAAATCTGTATAATAATAACTAATCTGTTTCCTAAATCCCTGTTTTTCTTTAAACGAATTTACATTGATAAAAAAATTTTATTTGTGTAAAAATGATACAACTGGCTAGCTCTATATTCAGATACACTATAAAAAATCGTCTATATTCGTACTCTAGAAAAAGTGGGGTAATCCTTCCCCCATTCCTACGTTTGTTTTTTAAGCGTCGGTAATAATACAATAATACTCTTGAGGATTTAGTTAATAACAAGAAGTATGTCAAAAAAACACCCTGTATATGTTAATGGAGGCATTTTTGTATATAGGTAACTAGGTTGAAATCGTCATATTTTGACGCCAACAAAATACGCAGTTAACGGGATGATCTCCTTTTTTGTTACAACCTGTATTTAAAATTTATTCTATTTTAAGACAAATAGACAAAACTTTTTTGTTCCATATTCGCGCTATTAAAATTTCTATTTACCATTTCCTTTCAACTGGTGGTCAACACTTGAACACTTTCTTAACAATAAGAAAAACATAGTTATAAAATTAGAGAGTCAATTACTATATTTTTAAAAGTTATATATAAATATCTAAGTCATGTTATTGTAATGAAAGTTGGATTAAAAGTATGGGTAAGAAGCATCGTTGGCAATGCCGCACTGGTTGCTCTTGTTGCGGACCATCTTGACGTATCCGTTCTCTCCCCAGTCTGCACCCCAGGAGTTCTTTACTAGCCAATAGTCGACACCGCTTTCGGTTCCATATCCGACAGCCAGAACTCCATGGTCCAAACTGTCAGGGTCACAGGAACTCTCGTCGAAGACTCCTCCGGAATAGTACTGGAAGTGGTCGGCGTTGATGGCTACGGCGATGGGACCAACAGTGGCTGAGAAAAAACATATACAGGTAAGAACAAACGTGATATTAGCAGGACATTCAACTGCGTCGATTATTACTGATATTCAACTTGTCGCAGTATAGTATAAGACATACTTATTTAAACTTAAGATACATTGTGGATGGAAAGAGTATGTGAATATGGAGCATTTCAAATCTTTTGGAGCAAATCTTTATATGTAAGTATGGCAGTTCCTCAAGGATCCAATTTGAGCCTTATGCTTTTTCTGTTATTCATAAATGATATTGAGCACAATAAGTTGTAAAGCTATTATTAATTAAGGAAAGGTTTGTAACTGATTTTAAGAATATAACATTTTGAACTTGTATTTTCCGGAATATCATGATCGTGGTATCAAATATTAAACACACAGACATTAATTATATTCACATTTCTTTTAGTTCAAGCAAACTTGTTATTAATTTCAACTTTCATTAATTTATTCTGTTATTTTTTATAAGTTGTTGCAAAGACTTGATAAAAAAACAAAACCAGATTAACTTACCCACAGCATCCAGAAGGGAGCTTTCGCTTTGACGAACGTCCTTGTAGCCTGCGATCTTGAACACACTCTGGGAACTGCTGAACGTGCAGGTTCCATCGCTTGCTGTGTATGGGTAGTCTCTCTCTGTTTCGATACCATACTGGCTGACGTAGTCGAAGGCGTATTGCATAACTCCACCATCGCATCCTGCGTTGTTGGTGGAGCAGTCCACCAGATTTTGCTCACTGAGGCTCACTAAAGAGCCAGTTTTAAGGGCATAAGCTCCTTCCAGAGCACCGGTCTGAAAAATTATATGGTACAGCATCATGAACCTGTTTGTAATTTGATCTTTAGTTTTTGGTAACGGATTTATTAAATCCTTAAATTAAAATGGTTTATTAAAACACAATTATGGTAAGGAGCCTGTGAACGAATTTATCCTGCTCATTTTCGTACTGATGTGAATCAAAATAGCAACACAACTGAACTCAACGTGATGTATCGGTTCTATTCCACCAAGTTATAGCTTTAAAATAAACTATCTCTTTACTGGTACATGTACTGACTGCAGTATACTTACAGTACTGAATGCCCAACAGGAACCGCACTGTCCTTGATTCTTAACCTCTGTGACAACTCCTTGAGATACCCAACTGACAGAGGCGGGGGCTGTTAGGCCTGTTTCATCGTGATATACGGTAGGTCCTTGGCGTTCTAGTTTCAAAGAGGCACTGTAGTTTAACATAGCCTTGAACTCTTCAGGAGTCCTGTCTGTGAACTGGTTGATTCCCATGTAGTAGGTTTTCTCTCCACTGACGTATTTCTCATTGTGTTCATCGATAGTGCGTATGTTGCTTTGGAAGATCGAGAATCGTTCCTGTTCTTCTTTTAGATTTCTGTAGTCTCTACCATAGTTTTGCTGGAAGTTGTAAAATATGATTATTTGGATTTTTGGAAAAGTTAAATAATAATAAGCTTTGGACAAAATGGAATAATAGCAAAGATTATCAAGTATGGGGGCTCAAAGTTAAGGCAAAAGGTATATGAACTCATATTGGAGATATAGAAACGGGAAAGGATTCCGGCAAGTTGGGAATACACCACGATTATACCTAGTTTTTTTAAAAATTACTCTTTAAATAGTAATAATTGTAGAGGTATATCGTTGCTAGATGTAATGTACAAAGTATTTTCAACGTTAAGAAAAGTAAGATCGAAACAATTTATAGAAGAGCAGATAAATAAGGAAATATTAAGCAGGTTTCAGAAAGGCAAGATCAGCAAGGGATCAGATTTTTACAATCAAGGAAATTTTAACCACATATTATGAGTACAAAATACCAGCAATTGTATTATTTATAGATTTCAAGAGAATCTATGACTCAATAAATAGCAAGAAACTGATAAGTATACTTAAACAATTTGACATCCCGCATGAAATAATTAAATTGCTGATGATGACAATAAAGAAAACGGTTAGCAATGTGCGGAATGGAGATGAGGTATTGAAATATTTTTAAATCAGCACAGAAGTCAAACAAGGAGCTCCCTTATCGACGCTTCTGTTTAATATAGTTTTGGAAAAGGTTATGAGAGACAGTAAGATACATAAAGAAGGACTAAAGAACTAATAGTAAAAATAAAAAATGAGGTCCTTTGAGGAAGTAGAAAAATTCATTTACTTAGAAGCACTTATAACAAATAAATGTGAAGAGGAGACAGATATTGATATGCGAATTAACAGAGCAACGGCAGGTGCAATTAAGCATTTATTAACAGTTCAGGATTTATAAGACAATAATAAGACCCACAGTATTGTATCCTTGTGAGGTATAGGTGCTTAATATTAACGTATAAGAAAAAGTATTGAGATGGGAAATGAAGACTTTTAGGAGATAAGAACCGAGGAAGAATATATGAGAAGAAGTAACGAAGAAGTGTTTGAAATTTATCAGGGAACAAGAATAGACTCGGTTATAGCATCAAAAAATTTACAGTGGTTGGGGCATTTGGACGGGATGGCAAATTCTAGGGTAGTGAAGGAGATTGCTTGGAGGAAATCAGACTATAAGAAAAGAAAATGAAGACAAAAAAAAAGATGGAAAGAATCTGTTCTAGCAGGTTTGAGAAAAAAAAATATATTGAATGTGAAATAGAAAAATGTCGAACCTTGTATGTATATATTTGGATTTATTATATTATTATATATTTATATAAAATATAATTCTACTTCTTTTAATTGAACAATAATCCAAGTGTCCCTTAAGATCGACTAATGGCTGTATTTATGAAACTAATTGTCTACTTGTCTTATAGCTTCCTGAAAAAATGTTGATAACAAATCGAAAAGTGAGATTTTCTCCCTAAAATCAATAGTGAAGATATGTTATATTGAACGGTTTTGGGCTCTCCTATTGACACTTTAAAAACAGTTTATTTGGCATTTTGCTCTATCTGTTAAAGTAAGGGGTAGAGAGGGGGCAGAATCGTATTCCAGAAAAAGTTGGAAAACTTCCAACGTTAACCGATTTTAGTGGACTAGGTTTTGTTTTAAAAATGTTTGATAGTCGAATCGTAATCTGTAACAATACTTAAGATTTTGTTTAAGCCAGATGGCGTAATTTGGTATTTAGAAGTTATAAAATATTTTCGCTCATAACTTAAGTTTGGAAAATGATAGCTGTATCATTTTTGAAACAATTTTACGTGTAATAAGATAGTAAAATATAAATATAGTCTTTTAATTAACTTTTCATAGGTATTATTACACATGACTATTAAAAAGCTTTAAAACAAGGCCAAGTTTGCCAATAATGGTTAAGGTAGTCGGGACTTTTCCAACTTCTTCTGTAATATAATTCAATCCTCCCATATCCCTTACTTTAAGAAATAGAGCAAAATAACATATACACAATTTTTAAAGTGTCAATCCAAAACCGTTCAACATAATATTCCTTTACTATCGAGTTTATGGAGAAAATCCCACTTTTCGATTTGGATTTAAAAATGCGCCAACCAGCAGTAAAAATTGAAAGTGCAAAATAGTTTTAATAGACTTCTCGGGATCCCTTTTGTTGTCATATTATTTCCGGAAGCTGTAGGATGAGTAGTTTCCGCGACATAGCTGCTGGCCGATCTTAACGGTACACGTGGTATAGTACTCTACTTACTTTGAATTCCAACCACAAGTCTTGAATACCTGAGGCGTTAATTGCCAAAACTACGGAGGCGAGAACAATTAGGAACTTCATCATGATTTTTCTGAAAAAAAAGTGGATTCTTATTTGGTTTCCTTTTAGGTATATATTTTGCGAAAATAACTTTTCTCCACGACCATTAGTGAATGTAATAATTCCGATATAATTTTTAATAATAGATAGTAAAAATTAAAATATTTATTTTGAAACACTTGCTTCTTATGTGTTTTGCATGTATTTTGTTTCTATAATAAGGTATATATAGGATGAATATTTCGTAATAGAACTAAACGACTAGATTGCCATGGATTTCAAAACTGTCAGTGTCAATTGTAAATGACGCGTCGTAATAATTTTCAGACAAGTTTTAATTTAAATAAAATAATGATGAGTGGCAAATCGACTGAATTAGATATAGAATTCAATAATACTCCACTTGAGATTACAAATCATGCAAATAATATAAGCGAGAACCTGTTGGCGCAAGAATTGATACGTAAATACAAAACTCCTTTTCAAAAAATGGTTTAATTGATTTTTCGCTAATATATTAAATAAAATGAAAATTCTCGACTCTGTGGAATATATATTTTAATCCTAAAAGCAACGATAAATGTGAAACACGATATTGATATTTCAAGATACAAAAAATTAAAAACTTCTGAAAAGTACGTAGCTAAGAAATCAAAGATTTTTCCAGAAGAAAATGTTAAGCAAATCTTTAAAAATGCTCCGGATGAGATATATTTAGTTACAAAGGTAATAAAAAATCATAATTTAAATAGCAATTTTAATAAAATGTAGTTTGGGCTTGTCGCAAGAATAAGCTTTACAACATCAACATTTCCGACATTAAAGATTTTGGATTTGCAATACTTATTGCAATTTCTAATACAAAAACTAAAAAAAAAAAACAAGAGAGCTTAGAATCACGGGATACTGGACTTTGAGATCTTATAATGTTCTTCTGATAATTTTTTATTAACTTCCAAAAAAATAAATGTACCCGACAAATAAGTAATTGGGCAATATGTCTAAACAAATTGCTACATTTCTGAATCTAGACAAACCACAAAAGTATACTGGCCGCTGTTTCCGTCGTATATTAGCGACTACGTTGGTAAATACAGGTGCGGATACTACAACATTAAAATGGCATGTAGGTGGAAGTCTTCTCAAATAGCAGAAGGATACTTATAAAATTCTCTGCAAAATCGAAAAAATATAGCAAATCAATTAGTTTCTTCAATTACTGGGCCTAATTCGTTAGTAACCGTCTCCTCAACCTCTAATGCTTCCTGCTACACGACTGTCAAATCTGTCTCTACAAATCAATCTCTTTTGAAAAATATTACAGAAAATATTTCCAGTGCACCTGTTTTTATATTCAGTAATTAGACTAACACTATATATATAAATATTAAAGGTAATTGTTTTTGATTCATACTTTTTGGTCTTGGAGAAAATATAGTCTGCTACTCGGTTACAATGAAAATTCGATACTTGTGGTTCCTAAGAATATTTTAGTTATATTGTAACCTGGTTACAGAATATACTATATAGAGAATATGTAAATCAAGATTTATTTTACACTTAATACATTTGTCAATAATATATATCCTGGTGCTTTAGGCAAACCAAAAAGAGAAAGTTTATAACAAATTTTGAAAAAAATATTGACACTAGATAAATACAATAAAAAAATTCATATAATAATTATTATTCTATGGTGTACAGCATATCAAAAATCTCTTACCTTTCGAACAACACAATGAGTACTGAAAAATACTGTGAATCCCGCCCTTATATATTTCTTGTCCATATCGTTAAATCTAGATGTCGGTTGTCAACTAAGATACGGATCCAGTTATCAAAAAAAAATCTTTTGATGCTCTCAACGAAAATCTACGCACTCAAGGAAATACGAAGGTCGGTTCGTCTACAACTTTTTTAACGTGTCGTGTTTATGTAATCAGTTTTGTGTGTTTGATCTAGGAAAGTACCAAATAGTACTAAAAATTATAGTACCATTATTAAAAATATACAGGGTATCCCAACGAAAATTTGAGCCCCCCTATAATTGGAAAACCGAATAATATTTCAAAATTCGCCGAGACCCGTCGATTTTTGTTCTTGGGGGGAGCTTTTTTGACAGTCAAGCCAACTCGATATGTTCATCCCCCTAATGCCTAGCAACCCCAACTTAAAAATTTCAAATGCAACTACCCCACTTGTGGCACATCATTTTAAAGCCCTTTTCATTGCGAATACACTGACGTACCGTTTTTAGAAATCGGTTAAGATTTGACAGAATTATTGGTTACAAACGAAAAGATGACAAACCAACTTACCCGTAGTAATTTCTCATCATGGGTCCCCAAAGTAACGGTTGCGGAGATATGGAATGTCTTATGTTTTTTATCCCCTTATTTTATTTTGCAAAATCGTTGTGTATTTTCTTATAATAGTTGGTTGATGTTTAGTGAAATAAACAGTACGTATTTGACAGTTGTTCTCAGTGCACAAGTTTTCTTCAGCTATGGCTGGTTACTCTAACGCAGAATTAACAGGCATGCATTTCATGTATGGCCGTGCTAATGGGAATGCCACCGAAGCGCGACGTCTTTATGTTGACGCTTATACAAATCGCCAGATTCCTTCACAACGCATATTTGGAAGAATTTACCAAGGATTGCGTGATACCGGATCCTTTAGCAAACAGTGCCATTTAACCGGAAGACCAAGGTCGGTATCCACTTCTAGAGCAGAAGAAGACATTCTAGCACTGGTAAAGCAGAATCCAGGTAGGAGTGTGCGGAGAATATCAGCCGAGGTAGAAATTAGTGGTCCTCTTGCTTGGAGAATCCTTCACGAGTAACTGCTTCATCCATACCATGTGCAACGAGTACAGGCCTTAAATCCAATAAATGATCATCAAGCACGTTTGGTTTTTTGCCGCTGGTTTCTACGTCATGATGCTGAAGACCCTCGTTTTCTTACAAACATTCTTTTTACTGATGAGGCCGGGTTCACAAGAAACTTTCACAATACGCATATTTGGGCCGACGAAAATCCTCATGCTCTAATAGAATCAGGCACGTTTTTCATGAAACCTTTGGATAGGTATTGTAGGTGACAGGTTTCTAGGTTCTAGGAGAGCATTTACACCAAACTTTTCCACATAGATGGGTAGGAAGGGCCGGACTTGTTTTATGGCCTCCAAGATCGCCTGATCTGAACCCTCTAAATTTATTTGTCTGGGGATATTTGAAGACATTAGTATATGGTACTCCTGTAAATAGCCTGGAAGAGCTGCAGCTACGGATTAATCAAAAGTGTCAAGAAATCCAAACCAAGGAGGGTGTTTTCGAAAGAGTTCGAATATCGTTGAAACGAAGATGTCGTGCCTGCTTGGAAATGGACGGAGGGCACTTTGAACATCTTCTGTAACTTTGTTTTTTGTTTGTTAAAAGTTTCCTTTGTCGGTTTATTCCTAATAAAATAACCTGTTTGAAAAACGAATACTGGTCCATATCTCCGCAACCGTTACTTTGCGGACCCATGTTTATTAAGACTTTTCTGCTTATTTTGGTTCATACTATTACCTCCTGAAATATTTGACACTCTTTTTCAACACCCTGTATAATGTTATGTTACCTGTGTCTATATCTTAGTGTAGTAACTAAGCGGTAAATTAACTTATTCCATCCATTGTAATTTGGTAAAGGAATCAATAAAATATCTATATATCTATCTATCTACTACTTTTCTAAACATTTATTCTGTGACATAAATAAATAAAACGTTACAAAATATATTCAAATCAGCGTAAAATTGGATATGTGGCGTCTGTGGCAATACCACATTCATTGCCGTCATTTCTAGCTACTTTAATGTATCCACTCTCTCCCCACGTGGTACCCCAGGAGTTCTTTACCAGCCAGTAGGGGCGTCCGGACTCTTCTCCATAGCCAACCACTAGGACCCCGTGGTTCAATTCGCCCGTACAGTAGGGTTCGTCGAAGACGCCTCCACTGTACTGTTGGAAGAAGTCAGCGTTGACTCCCACTGACACTGGTCCAGCAGTAGCTAAAAGATAATTGTATAGTTGAATAAACTAGTCAAATTTTCATCACGATTAAATCTATTTTTTGAACATTTAGGTTATCAATCGTTTAGAGATGAAGCGATACCGCTTGTATCTCACACGTCTGGAGGTAGATAACCTAAATACATAAACTTCAAGATGAACATTACGTAATTTCAGTACAATAGATGTTTAAAAAAATACTGATTTATTTATAATTTATTTGTCTGTTTCACATTTTTATTGCCATTTTGAAATGATCAATCCAACACGTTTAGAAAAGCCATTTGACTGTGATGAAGATCATTTCAATGTTTTCATTAAGATGCAAGTCCGGAAATTATCTAATATAGCACAGAAAGTGATAAGTGGGATGAGGTAAGCTCCATTCCCAATCAAAAGTATGTCAGAAACGACTAAAGACGTCATCAATTATATTTTTTCCAAAAACATGACCCAATTTTTTTCTAATAAACTTTTATTAAAGATTTTTTTCTATATTACTTCCTATTTAAAAGTTGTAAGCAATATCGTTCTAAAGAGTCTCAAAAGAAATACCACCTAAAAATCACATTAGCTGTGGAAGGATCAAGTAGTGGTTGGAAAATAATCGAATGTTTGTTGTTTACAGTGCATAAATGTCACAAATACTTGTCATTACTTAATATAACGAACGTCAAGTCACAAAAAAATTCAAGAAGAGCTGTAGCTATATAAAGGTATCCAGAGCATCTCATTCCTGATCATCTTTATAAGATTGGAGGCGAACTTGCGACGAAATGAAGATATATTTTCTGTTCGGAATAATACAATAATTGACCAAAGGGTAACAATGTTAATACAGCTACACTGTTACAGTATCTCCAACAAAATCCACGAAATCCTATACGGCAAGTTAGCCAGGAATTGAATTTAGATAAATCACCCGCTCAACAAATTTTAAAGACCAAGGCATTTAATACGGCCTTATTTTTATGAACATACATTGAACAACTTGTGTTACCTGCATTTCCTACAAGAACTTCCTGCACTTCTAGAGAATGTGTCTTTGCAGCTAAAGAGAAACCTATGGTTTCAGCACGACGAAGCTTCACCCCACAAGGTCAGGATTGTGCAGCAAAAATATTGTTAGGAAAATTCACACAATTGTAGCTCATATAGGTCCAAATACAAATCCTAGTTAATACATATTACATAGTACATTCTAATAATGATTTACTAAAATCTGACACAATTCGTGTTTAGACCTATATGAGTTACATTTGTGTGAGTTTTCCCGGAAGTGTTTTTCCGTGAAGGTTATAGACATTCGTTCTCTTCTCCTGATCTTATGTCATCAGATTTTCATTTCTTTCTCTTGCTGCTGAACTAGCTTCAATCGTTTTACAACAGTGTCAAAATCATACTCTTACCGACTGCGTTTTTTAAAGCTGCTTCATCTCCAGATGGAATAGCCATGTACTGCCACACCTTCAGGACACTCAGCGAGTCGGAAAACCTGCAAGCTCCCAAATATCCAGAGTAAGGATAGTTGAGTTCCTCTTCAATTCCGTTGTCTCTGACGTAAGTGTAAGCGAATTCCATTAGTCCACCGTTACACCCAGCGTTGCCGTATCTTAGGGAGCAATCCATTAAGTTCTGTTCGCTGAGGGTCACTTGCGAGCCATACTTGATGGCATAGGCTCCTTCTAAGGCACCAGTCTGAAAAAAATAGTAGAGAGAATAAGAGCATTTTCATTTGCTTCGGCTATAGCAAGCTTTTCCAGTATTATTGCAAATAAAATCCACTGAAAATTCGACATATCGGAGGGTATATTCATTTCGTTCCTTGTTTGTACTTACGGTACTGAAAGCCCAACAAGAACCACAGTTTCCTTGATTTTTCACCTCGGTAACAGCTCCCTGAGTCACCCAATTTACTTCAGTGGGAACGTCTACGTTAGTTACTTTGTGCAAGAGACCGTGCTTATCTTCGGTAGGTTTTGTCACTCTACTGTAATTCAACATTGAAAGAAACTCTTCCCTAGAAATGTCGGAAAATTGTGTCACTCCTAGGTAGTAGCTCTTTTCGCCCTTATGGAATTTTTCATTATGTTCTTCGATGCGTCGTAGATTTTGTTGGAAAACGGAAAATCGGACTTGTTCTTCCCTTATGTTTCTATAGTTCTTCCCGTGAGTTTTCTGCAAATAAATCACAGTTATAACTTTAAAATATCCTATGTTGCTATAATTAAAATTTGTTCAATATTGCCTACATTTGTGTGTAAGCTTACCTTGAATTCCAACCACAACTCTTTGTCAGTTGTGGCGTTAATTGCCAAAACCAGGGAAGCCAGAATTATTACAAACCTCATTATGATTTTTCTAAAAAATAATAATAACAGTAAAATCAAATACTTCTTCTTTAATTACATACAAATATAAACCAAAACAACAAATTGTAATGCTATCTTTTCAGGTTAAAGTGGAATAGAAAAAAACTGTTATTTCTTACCTCTCGAACAACACAATGGTGACTGCAAGAATTGTGGATTTCCTAAATTTATATTCCAGTCCTGCTCTCATCTTAAGGTCAATAGGTGTCTTTGGAAGATAAAACTATTTGGACAACTCCAAATATTACCATAGAATAGAAAAAAACATCTTATCGTGATCGAAATATATTGGAAGGTGAAGAAATAGCGTTCATCCTTTTTGAGTGTTGAAACAGTTGGATTCCACAAAAATTCAAAATAAACAATGGCACAAAGCAAATATTGTACTGTATGTAACAATAAAAACATATTTATCGTATTACAACCATACTTAATATCGAGACGAGGCAGATGAAACAGTAAGAACAATGATAAACTTCCTCTAAGTTACTGTCGAAATTTTACTTTTTTAGAGAGTTTTGATACATTTATTTTTCAGTTTCATTTCTATTTTTAATTATGTAGGTATTTTTTCTACTAGGAATTGACAACTTGTAAACAACTACCTGTTGCAATGTAAATCTCGTTTCAAAACATCGTTTCAAAACATCAGATAATGAATTTAGTTTACGAAATGTAGTATTTCTATGAAGTCTAGTCTCAAGATGATATTCTAATAGTTGTTTTGGTTTTTTTAATGCGTTCTAATTTTCATTGATAAGAAAGAAGGTGAGATTATAAACTAAGTTTTATCTTAATGGTACTTTAATTTATTAATTCATGTACTAAAATGTCATCGCTAAGTTTTATAAGCTATTGTTTTCAAAACATATAATCATTGAAGGAAGAAGTATGACACATAGTGATGATACTTTGTACTTATGCATATACTGCACCACTTCAACTGAAGTAATGAATATACATGTTAAAAATTTTCAGTATGTAATATTAATGAGACATATATCATTACCGAGAATATTGAAAATCCTTTTAGAAATGTTTAACAAACGAAACTGCATTTTTGGTTACAACACATTGACCAACAACTGAAAAAAATAATGATTCTTAATTCATTTAGAAAATCTTTAAATTTTGCAGGATTTTATACTGCCGAATCAACTAGTATCTTTTTTAAAGCACTGGAGAAGAGAATTGGAATAGATTGGAGGACCAGACACGAGATTAACATTGTTAAGAAGGCGGAATTGTAAGAAGTAGAATAATGCTAGACTAAAGACAAAAAATAGAAGTGTGGCTTATAGAGCTGAAGTTTGAGACTTCACCAATGGCATACTGATGAGGGCTAACAAGCCCGAAACCGGCCTATGTCTGGTGGTGTGTCCGACAAGAGTTCTTGGCTGTTCACACAGATACTGCAGGAGTAATTCAATGCCGGTCGGGACAATAGTTCGCGGAGTAGTTGTTTCCTGCAGTATCATTTACAGATTTAATGGCTCGTCGCCCAGGCCGAGAGGTGTGCGTTAAGTACCTACTGCAATGTAGGTCGCTTCCTGTAACTCGAGTCGCTTAGGCCGAGCAGGAAGTAAGCAGACCACTTATATCTCACCTGCACTCAGTTTATATGTGAACATACATATGAAGAAACAGCCAGTTCAATTGTCGGTTATCTCACCTATGGCATACTGATGAGGGCTAACAAGCCCGAAACCGATCTATGTCTGGTGGTGTGTCCGACAAGGGTTCTTGGCTGTTCACACAGATACTGCAGGAGTAATTCAATGCCGGTCGGGGCATTAGTCCGCGGAGTAGTTGTTTCCTGCAGTATTATTTACAGATTTAATGGCTCGTCGCCCAGGGCGAGAGGTCTGCGTTAAGTACCTACTGCAATGTAGGTCGCTTCCTGTAAGTCAAGCCGCTTAGGCCGAGCAGGAGGTAAACAGACCACTTATATCTCATATTTAGCTATTTTAGTTTACCAGGGTCGGGCTAAGCTTTATAACTTAATACCTAAATTTTGAACACTCTGTATGATAAAGACTTTAAAATAAAAAATCTGCATAGCTTCAACCTTAGACTAAAAAAAGGTACCTACTCTTGTTTATTGCCGATAAAATGAACCGTTTACGAGAAAAAGTCCGACCTCTATTCACATGTTGAACCATCTTATAAAGTTTTTCAATAATTTCATTAAGGTCTCCTGGGACACCACTGCGTTTTTTTTTTAAATTTTGTATTATTCCGGATAACTAAACTTTTCTGTTGTTTGAATGACTCATATTATACTTTGTTCTCGAGAAAAACAAATAGAAATCATGTCCCTTTTTTACACGCTTATATTAGCTTCACCTGTATGTATGTATGTATGTAACGGAATCTTTCAGCGTAATTTTCACCAATTTCAAAAAGTCTGATAAGCTTGAAAATTTGCACAGGGGTCAAGGACTGATGACAATACAATTATTTAATAACTTTGTTCTAATGTCCTGACTAGGATCATCAGAAAAAAAACTATTTAGTTTTGTTTGCAGGTTAAGTGTATACAATCCACAGAACGATGGTAAATGACAATAATGACATTCTTCTGTACCGATAGTAGAAGTAAAAAGCGTGTTAAAAAGAATTCTTACCACTAGAGTATATTTAATGAAAATTAATGGTACGATTATGATACGATAGATGTCGTTACGGAACTTTTCAACATATATTTTGCAAATTATTTTGAAATAATTTGAGATTTTGAGAAAAAAATAATAGGAATAGTTAAAATAATTTGAGATATTGAGAAAAAAATAATAGGAATAGTTAAAAAATAAGTTTCTGATTTAATTTTAAATCAATAAACTTCAAGAAAAATTTGGATCGGAAACGAAACTGAACTTTAACAGAAAGTTTGAATTTAAACATTTTGAAAAAAAAGAATGAAAAATTGTCAAGAAAAAATTTTATTTCTACAAAAAAATTTTTGGAATTCAAAAATATTAGAAGCGATAAATTTTGATTAAAAAAATTTCGAAAAAATACAGAATTCAAAATTTCAAAATATAAAATTTTGGAGTTCACAAAATTTAAAATTTATATTTTTGAAGTTTTGAAATACAAATTTTTGAGAAAAAATTACATTTTAAAATTTAAAAAAATCTAAATACAAAATTTTGTAAATAATTTTGGATTTTGAAATTAATAAAATCAAAATTAAAAAATTTTAGAAATAAATAAAAACTTGATAATTTAAAAAATATTCAAATAAATATTTTCGGAAAAAAATTTCAATTGAAAAATTTGAAAACTTTGGCAAAAATTTTGAAGAAAGTTTTGAATCTAAAATTTTGTAAAATTATAAAGTAAAAACTTCAGAAATTTTATAATTCGGAAAAAGATTTTGATACGAGAACGTTGAAAACAATTTTAATTTGCATATTTTATAGAAACAGATTTTTGAACGCTATCAATATTATACTGTCAATCATTTCTATTTTGGCTACTTCCTACTTCGCAACGTAGGAAAGTGCTTGCACGATTGTGTCAGTAGTTAGTTGAAGTTTTATGCGCATATACCTATACGCATGAAGTACACACTTGTGCAATGGCCTGCGCAGAATCTCCGCCGTGAAATGAAACTAAAAATTAAGAAAATAAATTATAGTTTAAAAAAACTAAAAAAACACTATTTAATAGCAAAGCGAACTAAAAATTTGATTTTTGAAAAAGTTAAGACGTATTGTTTTCAAAACCAAATAGCAAGAGGCGATTTGTTCCTAGAAAATAATATTTTCCAATCGAATATTTCCTTTAAGTCAACACAATTATAATTACATCTAAATCAAAACTAGGCATAACATATCGTATTTATTTCAGTATATTTCATTCACTCATTATATAACAGGATAATAAGCATCAGAAGCTATGGCGCACTGGCTGTTTTTGTTGCGAGACATTTTAACGTAGCCTTCCTCTCCCCAGTCAGCGCCCCAGGAGTTTTTCACCACCCAGTAGTCTATTCCATTTGGAGTGGTGCCATAACCAACTATGAGAACCACGTGATTGGTGACGGTACTACTGCAATTGATGTCATCGAATACTCCTCCTCCATAGAGATACAGGTAGCTGGCGTCGATAGATACTGCTATTGGCCCGATTTTAGCTGAAATCAATGTTAACTATTAATGAAATCAATCAAAAATTGGTTCAAACTTGTAAATATAACTAATAGCTTAGCTGATAAGAAACATAAATAAAAAAACAGCAGTCAGAACCATATCTATTTCAGGCGTCTTTTATAAACAATGTTATTCCACGGAAACTGTCGTTACTGTTTATTACATTATAAGCGTTTTTTATGAGAGTTTGTCCCTGTTTTAAGATGCCCCAAGATTTCCAAAAATGTTTATTTTGTGTAGCAAATAAAATACAATGGAGAAAAGGTTAACAATAGATGAGAAATAATGTTTAAGAGGAATTTCAAGAATGAATTGGAAAAAGAGGATCTTCTGAATGGCATGTGCACCTTCAATATTTGGATGACCAAATGCAAAATGATAGGTCTCCGCTGATTTTCCATTCAAATAAGGAAACAGTTGTAATCTTATGAGTGCTTGTATGTGGTAGAATTTGAAAGCATTCCTACCACTTTACCTTCGGAAATAAATGAGAAAGACCTCAGTACAGAACTTTCTGGGTATTATGAAGGCTATTACAGCAGGTTGTATTTCTGAAGATTTAGCTAATAAGAAATATCGTAGTTACCACTATAAATTTTAAAGCGTTGGCAACATTTATCGTGACAGTTTATGGATCCACATCACGTTATAAATAAATGGCTACTTTTGACGTCTGGAGAAACTCCTCTTATACTTGAAGTTGATAGTCGTCATATTCTAAAAGCAATATCTCAACCGCAGCCTATTAGTTTTAAGATTTTGGATGATACATATAGATCTGGTGAGATATAGGTAAGATATAAGTGGTCTGCTTACTTCCTGCTCGGCCTAAGCGGCTCGACTTACAGGAAGCGCCCTGCATTGCAGCAGGTTCTTAACGCAGACCTCTCGCCCTGGACGACGAGCCATTAAATCTGTAAATGATACTGCAGGAAACAACTACTCCGCGGACTAATGCCCCGACCGGCATTGAATTACTCCTGCAGTATCTTTGTGAACAGCCATGAACCCTTGTCGGTCACACCACCAGACATGGACCGGTTTCGGGCTTGTTAGCCTTCGTTAGTATGCCATAGGCTGGCATGGTGAGATGACCGACAATTGAACTGGCTGTTCCTTCATATGTGTATGTTCACATATAAACTGAGTGCAGGTGAGATATAAGTGGTCTGCTTACTTCTTGCTCGGCCTAAGCAGCTCGACTTACAGGAAGTATCATTTACACATATGTATCTAATAAATTGACAAAGTTTTCAAATAACTGAGCCACCACCACAAATTCTTGTGAAGAAAAGTTAAGAATTATTAATTGTCGATGAAGTTTTGGAGACTGAAAATAACATTGGTTACTTCCGTGACAGACGTAGGCCTTGGAAAACTGCATCTTCAAAACAAGTTTGAGATAAGAAATGCTTATTAGAGGAAGGCTTGAAACTTGCAAAAGTATGTTTTCATTTAACATAAGTCCGAATATTAATTTTGATATACTCGTATCTAGTTATCCAATTTTGTTAATTTTTTATTAACTAACTAATTAACTAATTCTAGTATCTAATTCTCTTATTATTTCTGAAGATGGTGTTTTAATAGATGAAATTTTTCTTGGGTAACATACCACAAACAAATTATTTAAAATCACTCATATTATAACATATATAAAAAATAATTGTATATTTGAGGCAATTGGGGCGCCACAAAAGTTGAAATCAGAAAACCAATTTTTGACTACTTCTCAGTTAAGTAGTAGAGCAAATATTTATTTTTTCACAAGTATAACTTCACACTCTTTGATTTTGGATGTCAGAAATATCCAATTTAAGTGTTACTTTAAATGATAACTTCGTCTGAGTTTGGTTGACAAAGAACTGAACTAACTCACCAACAGCCGCTTTAATCGCAATTTCATCCTGTGGAATGGCAACTAGACCTATATCCTTAAAGAGTGTTCCATTTGCCCTGCATGGTTTGTCTTCCTCTTCGTATGGATAGCTTTCCTCGGTTACCAATCCAATATCTCTTATAGAACGATATGCATTTAATGTCCATCCTCCTCTGCATCCGTTGTTCATCTGAGAACAATCTATTAAGAATTGTTCACTGAACCGGGCCAATTTGCCAGTTTTTAAGAAGTATTGACCTTCTAAAGCACCATTCTGAAAAATCAATTTAACAGTGATTATTACAGGCGGGATGATGAACACAGCCAACCTCAAAAACGTATTGCAATAATCTGTGATAATAATATATAATAATATAATAATAATAATATCTCTACCCCTCATTCTAATCACGAGGATTAGCCCAGAAGTCGAAGACTTGCGTTGGAGAGGGGGCGGCATATTATTATTAAGCAGGCCGCATTTGCGCCCAGGAACGACTTACGTTGGTAGACCCTGACCACCATTCAGTGCAGGAATGAGGGAAACCTGGAAAACCTCAATAATTAGGGGGGTAGTCAAATGTCAACCGGTATCAATCTCTCACATTGACCCAAGCTAACAATCTTCCACCCTACCATAAATCTTCTCCACGAATATAGCTTATATAGGGTCTACCGGCTGCAGGGGTCGAACCCACAGCGATCCAGTCACCTCGATTCAAGTACTGACGCCTTAAACCGCGCGACCACTGACCGATCGTTAGCAAAGTTCAATAATATAACTCTTTCCTGTTTGATATATATCTTTGAAGAAAGGATCTGCACTCGAATTTGTATAAGTATGTGTGCTTCTTGCGAATAACGACGAGCTTCAACGTAAATTTATTTACCTACAACCACTACAGTAAATACTTAAAACCACACCATCTCCGATAAATGTAAGATTCTTATTACGTACCTATGTTAAAAAATTGTACAGCTTGGTAAAAAAATCATACAGTTTTCCTAAGCAACGGTCAATACAAAAATACTGTCACGGATTTCCCAATCCGTCTTTTCTTTCACTTCCAGAAAAAAACAATCCGTTAATTAATTACTTCTTTATTAACTACTGAACACTACTAATTACAGGTCAACTAAACACTTATTTAATTAATCGCTATCTAAATCACTTTGATATCTCCAACTAAATACTTTAATTCAACTCTATACACAAGACTTATACAAGACTTTAGTACAAGACTAACTACCTCGGCCGTTTATTCTTCGTTTATAGACCCAACGAATGTTCCAGGTATATTCCAGTATCTCTAGATCCCTTTTCTCGTACGACTGGAACGCTTCTCGTCGTTTCTACGATTTTCTAGTAACGCCTCGATTCACGCATGTCGTTTGTTTACCAGAATGGCGTAGGGGCGATCGGGGCAATCTTAGGCAATTCGCGGTGCCACAGTCGTAGGTTTGGGAGTGAGTGGGGCAAATTCCGAGACACTGCACCCTCCTTAGGACCGATCGTCCCGATCGGATACACCTCTATACGGGGACAGACGCTCCAGATGGACGACCTTCATCTTACTCCTGGGAGTCCTCTGTATCCGGTAGACGACATCATTGATTCTTTTAATGACTGTGTAGGGGCCCTCCCAACGGTTCTGTAGTTTAGGCGATCTTCCTTTCTTCCGCGTGTACAGCCACACCAGGTCACCTTGTTGGAATCCGACTGTATTGGCCCGGACGTCGTATCGAGTCTTCATGCGATCGCTCTCAGTCGCATTCGAGATCTGACTTGATCGTGTACGGCCGCTAGTCTTCGTTCTAGCTCGCGGGTGTAAGTGTCTGGCTCGGTGGGCTGTTCCGCAGGACGACCAAATACCAAATCTGCTGAAGGCGAAGCTCTTCCAAAGATGATCCTTGCGGGAGTCTTCCCAGTAGTTTCATGGACAGCTGAGCGGTAAGCTAACAGGAAGAGTGGAATGAGCTTGTCCCAGTCTGTCTGGTTCTCGTTCACAAACATCCTCAGATTGGTTTCTAGTGTGGAGTTGAAGCGTTCCACCATACCATCTGACTGGGGATGCAGTGGGGTGGTCCTGGTTTTTCGGATTCCCATAAGCTCGCAGACCTTTCGGAACACACCTGATTCAAAATTTCTGCCCTGATCTGAATGCAGTTCCATGGGCACACCAAATCTGCAGAACAGGTTGTTGACTAGGGCTTCTGCTACGGTCGTGGTCTCTTGATTGGGAAGAGGGTATACTTCCGGCCATTTGCTGAAGTAGTCCATGGCTACTAGCAGATATCGGTTGCCACTTTGGGTTTTCGGAAACGGGCCAGCGATATCAATGGCAATCCTCTCGAACGGTGCTCCTACGATGTACTGGCGCATTTTGCCTCTGGAACGGGTCTTCGGTCCCTTGCTGGCTGCACATATGTCACATTTTCGGCACCAATCTTCTACATCCGTCCTAGAACTCAACCAGTAGAAACGCTCACTAACCTTCTGTAGAGTCCTATTGATACCGAAATGTCCACCTCCAGTACCTCCATGTACTTCCTGCAGCACTTCCTTGACCCGGGACCTCGGGAGTAGTACTTGATTCTTGACCTCCGTTCCGTCATTGTTCTCCCATGCTCTTTTTACGACACCGTCTTCCAACACCAAGGAATTCCATTGAGCCCAATAACTCTTTAATGTTGGGCTTTTACTGACTTCAGCCCATGAGGGTCGGTTGTTGGCTTCTTTCCAGTCTAATAATGGCTTGATGTCACAGTCAGCTTGCTGGTCTTCTCGAATTGCCGCTGAACTCCATCTGTCTTCAGGTTGGGCTACTACTATCTTGCAAGGAACAGATGAGATGTCCTCTTTCCTTTCAAGACTACTACAGTGCTTGCAGTTGACAGGACAGGGTCTCCTAGAAAGGGCATCTGCATTTCCATGTTTCCTGCCGGCTCGATGTTCAACAACAAAGTGATATTCTTGGAGCCGTTCCAGCCACCTGGCCATCTGTCCTTCAGGGTTTTTAAACTGAAGCAACCATTTAAGGGAAGCGTGATCCGTTCTTAGGAGGAATTCTTGGCCATACAGGTATTTATGAAAGTGTTCTAGACTCTTGACGATGGCAAGCAATTCTTTCCGAGTCACACAATAGTTCTTTTCGGCTTTTGATAGGACTTTGCTGAAGTAGCCAACTACTCGCTCTTGTCCATCTTGTACTTGCGAAAGAACTCCACCAATTCCAATGTTACTTGCGTCCGTGTCCACTATAAATGGTTGTCCAGGTATTGGGTATGTCAAAATCGGGGTAGTGCAGAGAGCCTCTTTCAGCGTCTCAAAGGCTTGCTGGCATCTCGAAGTCCATTCGAACGGGATGTTGTCTTCTGTCAGTTTATGAAGAGGCTTGGCAATGTCAGAGAATCCTTGGACAAACCGTCGGTAGTATGTGCATAGGCCGAGAAAACTTCGAACTTGATGTTTGTCTTTAGGAACCGGCCAGTTCTTTATGCACTCTGTCTTCTCCGGGTCTGTTTTCACACCGTTTGGAGTAATAATGTGGCCTAAGTATCTAACCTCCTTTTGGAACAGACTGCACTTCTTCGGGTTCAACTTCTAGTTGTGTCACTTTATATGACTGCTCCTCTAGTTTTTCTTCTAGTGTATTCTCCAATTTCTCTAACTTTGTCTGCATTTCTTTCGTCTGATCCTCATTTCCTGTTGTATTGCCTGTATCTGATCTTTCATTTTATACCCTTGTTCGTCTAATTTCTCTTGCATCGTCTTCGTCTGGTCTTCTAATTTCTCCTGCATCATCTGGGACTGATCTTCCATTTTATGCCCTTGTTCTTCAAATTTTTCCTGCATTGTTTTCGTCTGGTCTTCCATTTTATGTCCCTGCTCTTCTAATTTCTCTTGCATCGTCTTCGCCTGGTCTTCCATTTTATGTCCCTGCTCTTCTAATTTCTTTTGCATTGTCTGCATCATTTCTAATAGTTTTGCCAGTTGTGCATCCATATTGACTTGGCTTCTAGTTACAGGCATGCACTCTATTTGGAAAGTTCTAGAATGTCCACGAATGTATTTCTAGATATCACCGTTGCCTTCCTTACAATGAAACGAGTGCAGTGATATGCCACACTTGGGTCTTTGTCTCACTTTGGTATAAAGTTCTAGAATGTTCGAGATTGTCCTTCGCGAATAACACCGTTCACTTCCTTAAGTCACGACGAGTGCAGTGATATGTCGCACTTGGGTCTTTGTCTCACTTCGGTATAAAGTTCTAGAATGTTCGAGAATGTCCTTCGCAAATAGTACCGTTCACTTCCTTAAGTCACGACGAGTGCGGCGATATGTCACACTTGGGTCTTTGTCTTACTCCCGTACAAAGTTCTAGAATGTTCGAGAATGTCTTTCGCAAATACCACCGTTCACTTCCTTGAGTCACGACGAGTGCAGTGATATGTCACACTTGGGTCTTTGTCGCACTCCCGTACAAAGTTCTAGAATGTTCGAGATTGTCCTTCGCAAATAACACCGTTCGCTTCCTTAAGTCAAGACGAGTGCGGTGATATATCACACTTGGGTATTTGTCTCACTCCCGTACAAAGTTCTAGAATGTTCGAGATTGTCCTTCGCGAATACCACCGTTCACTTCCTTGAGTCACGACGAGTGCGGTGATATATCACACTTGGGTATTTGTCTCACTCCTGTACAAAGTTCTAGAATGTTCGAGATTGTCCTTCGCGAATACCACCGTTCACTTCCTTGAGTCACGACGAGTGCAGTGATATGTCACACTTGGGTCTTTGTCTCACTTCGGTAGAAAGTTCTAGAATGTTCGAGATTGTCCTTCGCAAATACCACCGTTCACTTCCTTAAGTCACAACGAGTGCGGTGATATGCCACACTTGGGTCTTTTTCTCACTTCGGTAGAAAGTTCTAGAAAGTTCCTCCAACTTCCACTTAAACCCACTCACGCACAGGGTTCCAGAAAGTTCTTCAAACTTCCACTCAAATCCCACTTTGTGGACAGGGTTCCAGAAAGCTCTTTAAAACTTCCAACTAAATCCACTTCCGACACCAAATTGTCACGGATTTCCCAATCCGTCTTTTTCTTATTCCCAGAAAAACAATCCGTTAATTAATTACTTCTTTATTAACTACTGAACACTACTAATTACAGGTCAACTAAACACTTATTTAATTAATCGCTATCTAAATCACTTTGATATCTCCAACTAAACACTTTAATTCAGACTGTAACACAAGACTTATACAAGACTTTAGTACAAGACTAACTACCTCGGCCGTTTATTCTTCTTTTATAGACCCAACGAATGTTCCAGGTATATTCCAGTATCTCTAGATCCCTTTTCTCGTACGACTGGAACGCTTCTCGTCGTTTCTACGATTTTCTAGTAACGCCTCGATTCACGCATGTCGTTTGTTTACCAGAATGGCGTAGGGGCGATCGGGGCAATCTTAGGCAATTCGCGGTGCCACAGTCGTAGGTTTGGGAGTGAGTGGGGCAAATTCCGTGACAATACTTATTCAAAAACTGTCTTAATCTTAAATCGTATTTGTATGTGAGGGTAATATTATAAAGTACAATTAGTTTGATTACATAAAAAATGTCGAGTGGCAGTGAAATAGAAAATTTAACTCCACCCAATATTAGTGAAATTGCAGAAGCTGCTAAAAACAACTTGTTACCGGCGAAATCTGAATATCGATACAAATTTACTTACCAAAGATTTATGGAATGGAGATTAAAAAACGACGTTAAATCATTTTCCGAGAATTTAATGATGGCATATTTCCAAGAACTATCAAAAACTATGAAGCCTTCTTCACTTTGGTCATTTTACTCAATGTTAAAGGCCACAATTACTATAAATCACATTATGTCGATATTGCAAACTACTCCAAATTACAAGCTCTCCTGAAGAGAAAATCGGACGGCAGAACTTTTTACGGCTTAATGTATCCATCTGACTATCGAAACAATCGATTCTCCTACCTGTTTTGTTTGAAAAAGGTATACCTTGCTGAAGTCCGTAGGAGTAACCATTTTTTAAATAATTCTATTTGAAATGCTCACTTCACCGAGTAAAAATTGTTGGGTAAAGTGCCTTTTCTACTGAAAATACAGCAAAATATTACTTGAAGAAGTTGTTCAGAATGGTAAGTCTCCATAATTTACCGTTCTCAACTTCTGAACAACTTTTTCAAATAACTTTTTGCTGTATTTCCAGTAGAAAAGGCACTTTACCTGAAACCAAAACAGTTTTTACTCGGTGCACTGAGCATTTCAAATAGGATTATTTCAAAAGTTGTTACTCCTACAGACTTCAGCAAGGTATACCTTTTTCAGATATAACAGGTAGGACAATCGATTGTTTCAATAGTCAGATGGATACACTAAGCAGCAAAAAAGTTCTGTCATTTAAAATAAACATGATGTGCCATAAGTGGCGCCTTCTACTAGTGACGTCAAAATTAGAAACAAATTTGAATTTCTCGCCCGCTAAAACCCCTGATTTACAAATTTTATGTAAGTATTTGAATTTTTTTAGAAGCTATCTACTAATATCGAAAATAAAGTTTTAACTTCGACACCTTGTATCTTTTTTATTATGCGACTTGAGATATGCTAGGTTAAATCGATTTATTTTCACCTAAGGAATATGTGTCTTTTGCTGCTTTTAAAAATACCCATAATGTGGAAATCACGTTGACTTTTGCTTAAATCATAGACCTTATAAATCATGGACGCGCCCAAAACCGTTTTCTGCCTATACAAATCGTTGATGCTCAGATATGTGCGACAGAGATAGAGCTACTCCGGGCAAAAACCCAAAGATCATTGGCCGAAAAAAAACAAAAACCGTAAATGACAGACGTATGACATTTACGGTGACAGACCGACTCCACCATGGTTTATGAGTTTTTAAAAACTATTGCTAATAAACACACTAAACACAACTAAATCACAAAAGGCACACAAATCATTAACAATATTAACAGGAAAGGTTTTGTCAGGTTATGTTTATATATTTTTCTGTCATAGAACATCTGTTTTTTCCCGGACTAGCTTCATCCCTCTTGTGCACATCAGGACACCGGACCTCTCTTTCTAGGGCCGGTCCATGATTTATAAGATCTATGGCTTAAATAAACTAATACCTAATGTATATTAATTTCAATTGAATTAAAATTGATCAATACTTACTGAACCAAATGCCCAACATCCTCCGCAATCTCCCTGATCTTTAACTGCTGTAACAGCTCCTTTCTCCTTCCAGTCGATTTCATCTGGAACTTCCGTATCTGTCACATCAGCAGAGACTGATGCACGCCCAATTTCTATAGCTGGCCGCGCATTCAGTCTAGTTTTAAATTCTTCTTCTGTCAAATCGGCAAATTTATTCACGGCAAGCTTGTAGGACACCTCCCCACGTTCATACCTCTGGTTGTGTTCTTCTATTTTACCAACATTGTCTTTGAATATTTGGAAACGTCTAGATTCTTCCAATCGGTTTCTGTAATGTTTTCCAACATTGTCCTAACACAAGGAAATCAATAAAATTCAAACTTCGTTCAATAATTGGATTAATTTAAAGATATGTCTAGTCAGTACCGAATATGGAAGATGGAACTAATATAAATAACAAATATGAATATTAAACCTTATTTGTACTCATGTTATTAGGAAAAAAGTACATTTTGTAAAACTATTTTTATAAAAAATAATGTATAAAGAGGTACCTTGAACGATTTCCATTCTTCCTCCACAGAAACACCATTTACTACCAAAACCGTGCAGACTAATATTACAAACGTTTTCATCCTAGCAGATGGTAACCTGTCGATGGCAATGATGTTACCTGGATTAAATTTTATAATAATGATTGTATGAATAACTGTTATCAATTTAATTTAAAAAATTACGACAACATTTCAATGTAGGTAATACGTTGATTGATTATACTTCTTATTATAAGGCGGCTGTGACTTAACAATGACAGGATATTAACATTTTTTAATAACAGAAATTGATTGACGGGTTTATAATTTGTTTCAGACTTATGATGGAATGTGCACTTTGTTCCATTGTCCTGTGTCAAACATCCTTTCATATTTTTTTCTACGTTCATGCAAAAAACAAAACTTTATTGAACTATATTTAGTGGAAAAAGTGGTTCTTTATTGCACTAGTGCAATAAAATGTTTATTACATTCATCTGTCATTCTACTACAGCGTTTTGTCATCATGACAAACATAAACGTTCAAATCGACGTCACATTTTCCTAGACTTAGTGTCATCTAAATATCATTTTTTGGTTTTTGCATGAACGTAGAAAAAATATTGTATGCAACTCGTACAAAAAGTGCTTATTGCACGCGACGTGAAATTGTCCAACGAGGCCGTCAGGCCGAGTAGGACAACACTTACTTTTACTTACTTTTTGTACTTGTTGCATAAATAACTATTAACTCAGCTCCGACTTATGGTTCCCCATGTATTTCTGTGGCTCCCGAAACCGATCCCGGGGTCGGTATAGCCCAGACGTTTATTTTGTTTGTCTTTATTCACTGTGCAATGCTACATGAAGACAATCCTCTTAAATCAATTCGATCCTGAATACGGTAAAATCATATGATTTTTTCTGACAATTTGAAATTTTTTAAGTGGCAATTGAGATGCGAGGTCCTATCCATCAACTGATTCATGTTTGGACCCTTCAATGGCACGGAGATAAAGCTTTGCGCTTATTTTCAGGTAATGGCCAAATTTTTGTCATTTTTTGACCGTAGCGCGCAAACGTCTGAGCTATACCGACCCCGGGATCGGTTTCGGGAGCCAAAAATACATGGGGAACCATAGGTCGAAGCGCGGGCACAGAACTTTTTTTTTGTGTGCTTGTGTTATTAAATGTTATGTATAAACGAAATTAGTTTCTTTTGTGTTTTTTCTCTATATTTTTTAATACACAGGGAGCATGCAGTTCCAAATTTATAAAAAAACAACACCACAAAAGATTTCGCACAATGAACACAGAAATATCTCTTTGCTGGTCTTCAAGAAATTAATAAAATTTTATGTTGACGATGGATTTTTATTAATTACTTTGTGAATGGAAATGTGTGGTAGATTATTTTAGGCTAAATATAGTAATACAAAAATAATTGTATGTTTAAATGAATGTTTCTTTTTTATTTTGATGAGTCGAATACTCTTCTAAAGTAACAACTCATAGAAATATGAGTTGTTACTTTACACTTTATATTATGAAAAGGGACTTATAGTAAACTATACTTCGGAATTGAATATTTATTATTACTTTTATTTGAACATATATTTTAAACATCTGTTTTACAATATTGGATAGACGGCACCGTCAGCAATGCCACATCGACTTCCGGTATTTCTTGCAAGCCTGATGTAACCATTTTCGCCCCATTTATCACCATAAGACATTTTCACAATCCAGTAGTCTTCTCCGTCATCAGAAGTACCATAACCAAATACAACACCAGAGTAAGACTGTCCTGATTGACAGGTAGGATCATTGTATATTCCACCAGAATAGGAGCTCAGATTTTGACCATTGAAAGTTACCGATACTGGCCCAATCGTTCCTGTAACAAAGTATCATTCGTAAATAATGATGACGGAAAGCTAAAATGCTAGAAATAGTTTACTTTATACTTACCAACCACAGTTTTAATCATTTCTTCATCTCTAGGCAGCATTTCGAATCCTATCGTTCGGAAAAGGCTTTGAGAACTATCCATTCTGCAAGTTCCTACACTACCCGAGTATGGATAGTCTTCTTCGAGTACAACTCCTCTCTCTCTGACGAAAGCTAAGGAGTTCAACAGCCCTCCTCCGTTGCATCCGTTGTTGTAACCAAGAGAACAGTCTAAAGTACTTTGTTCACTTAAATCTAGAGTTTCGCCGGTCTTCAGGTAGTGGTGACTTGCAATCACGTCAAGCTGAGAAGAAAAAATGTTTTTTTAACTAGCTTAGTGCAAATCTCGTTAGTACTTACTGCGGCAAAGTAGAAAGTGCCGTCACAGCTCAACTGGTCCTTTACTTTTGTAACTAGACCCTTTTCTCTCCAATCTAATTGTTCAGGAACCTCAACAGAATTTACGCCAAATACTAGAAATGCGCAAAGCAGTATTGTGAGGGACTTCATTTTCAACTAAGTTTTCAACAGAAAATAATATACTAATAATAAAACAAAGACTTAAGCGATCTGACGCTGTTGATTGATTGTTATGAAGGTATGAAAAAAAATTATATCAGCAAAAGCAATGAATTCAGGTAAGCCAGTGTACTTAAATGTTATCTCACTATTAATTAAGAATTAGATTATTGACCAAGTATCAATAAGTCATCTTTTGACATAATAGCATTAAAGTTTTTGCTTATCTAAATAATTTGAACATCGGAAAAGTTCACAATTCCACAATTACTGGAATGACAATGGGGTGAAAAATAACAAAGTTCTAGATTTTAGGTATCGATATTGAATGGCCGCATTATAAATGAATTTAGCGTAATAACTGAGTTTTCTGAAGTACTTATTTTATATTCTTAAAAATGTTATTATGTTCATTATTAATAGTTCATTGTTTTGTGCTCTCCATCTCAGTTTGTGACTTGACAGTACCTACCTACATGTTTTATCCTTGATAACTGCATTTATTTCCAATATGTCAGAATTTTAATTATTCACTTGCTTGATATACCTGAAGATCTAATTCTATACTTACAGTTAAGTTTGCTCGCAAATTTCTGGGCTATTTTTGTGATTAAAATAAGTGTTGATACATTACTTTTATATTTTTATGGTTGTAATTATTATACAGCGACATATTTTCACAATATTACAATAAAACTGCAATAATAATATTTAATTCGTTTCTCAAACTTTCGGAAATCTAGCATATGTAGCGATTCCGCACTTGTTCCCTTCGTCCTTGGCCATCTTGAAGTACCCGTCCAATCCCCAGGTAGTCCCGTAAGAGTTCTTTACCAGCCAGTATTTCTTGCCATCCGCCTCCTTGCCATAACCAACTATGAGTATGGCATGGTTCAGATCATTTTCGGTGTTGCCACACTCGGGATCATCGAACACTTTTTCGCCATAAAATTGGAAGTTCTTGGTGACGTGAATAGCTGCTGAGATGGGACCATATTTAACCAGTGCTTGAGCCAAGGCCTTTTCGTGCCCTTCCGGAATTCTGACATAACCTGAAAATTGTTTAAAGTCAACAATGCTCTCCAATATTTCTATAGTCAAGACCCAAAATAATAGAGAACTATCCATGTCATAAACCTGCTCACCATTTAAAGCAGTCATCACAAAGATCAGCTCATATATTTATCGTAGAAAATTAATACAAGTGTTAATATTATAGTGACAGTGCTAGAAATCGGTAGAGTGCGTATGTAAATAGCGCAGTGTATTATACAGTGCATCCCTAAAATCACCCACAAATTAATTATTAGGTAATTAAAAGACATTATTGAAAATTCCTGAAACAGGTCGATTTTTGATATTAATTTACTTTTTTTCAAATACTAATTTAATATACAGGGTGACCTACCTTCGAGTAATGACGTTATCATATTTTTTTTAAATGGAACACCACATTTTTTCCCAATTTTCGGATTACCCTAGCTGAGCTGTTTTCAAAAATGTATCAAAAGTTGCTCCTAATTGCTACTGGGTGGGCAACAATACCCAAATTATTTACAAATACCAAAGTTTTTGTCATAATTTCTTTGATGCCTCTTTAATTCTATATGTCTGATAGAACGTGCTCGTACATTTTTTACAGGCAGTCAATTTTAAACAGTTTGCTAAGATTGTACAAGTGAATCCATTTTAACTGGTTCTTTGTTAAAGTATTAAGTATTGTTCACATGATAATCGGGTGTGGTGATAGAATTCGAACTCATGAGGAAGTTTATGTTTTGTTTAATGAAACACATCCGAATCGTCCACCAATAAATCGATCCACTATCGAACTGAAGCAAAGTTTCGAAACCATGTTCACGTCTGCCCAGATCTGGCCGACCAAGTATACTAAATGAAGATGTGCAGTTACAAGCCCTTTTGACCCTTCATGAAAACCCGCATTCCACTATGTGAGTCTCAGCAGGTGTTTTAGATGTGAGTAAAAGCACATTGGGTAGATTTCTTCACAAAAGCAAGTACCATCCCTACAACGTTCTCTTAGTGCAAGAATTATCCGATGACCATTTCGACGGACGGACAGAGTTTTGCGAAATGATGATGGAAAAATGTCAGGCAGATTTTGTCAAACGCATAATTCTCTCGGGCGAGAGTGGCACCGTTAATAAACAGAATTGTCGCTACTGGTCAGATCACAATCCACACTGGACGATGGAAGCACACACTCAGCGTCCCCAGAAGGTCAATATTTGGGCCGGAATTGTTGATAATCGAATTTTGGGGCCGTATTTCTTTGAAGGAGGTTTAGATGGCGCAAGATATTTAGATTTACTTCAATTTGATTTAGTTCCTTCCTTGGTTGTACTGTTCCCCAATGAAGAAGAACCAGATTTGTCCAATGATACAATTTGGTTACAGCAAGACGGTGCACCGCCGCACTATGCCATCGCTGTTCGTCGCTGCCTAGAAGACGTGTTTCCTCATCAGTGGATTGGCAGAAGAGGATCTAAGGAATTTCCCACCAGATCACCAGATTTAACACCACTAGTTTTTTTCCTTTGGGGATATGTAAAAAGCAAAGTATACGTCACTAAGCCAAATAATCTTGACGATCTCAAGGAACGAATTCGACAAGAAGTTCGTGCCATCTAGGCTGAAGGTATTGGAAATGTACAACAAGAATTTGCTTCTCATCTGGACCATTGCTTGACAGTAAATGGTCAACAATTTGAAAAAATTTAATTTAGGTTTTTGTGTCCAAAGGATTAGCGAACAATAAAATTTCCTACGATCGATCACATTTCTCTACGTTTTTCTATGTAACACCAATGTTTTTATAAATTGAGTATATTCCTGTAGACACTTTAAAATGACGTGTAGTATGTATTGTTGTCCACCCTGTAACAATTAAGAGCAACTTGTGATACATTTTTGGAAACAGCTCAGCTAGGGTAATCCGGAAATTGGAACAAGAATGTGGTTCCATTTAAAAAAAATGTGATGACGTCATTACTGGAAGGTCACCCTGTATGTTAAATTATTATTTGAAGTAAAAGTAAATTCAAATCAAAAGTCGACCTGTTTCGGGATATTTCAATAATGTCTTTTATTTACCTAATGAATTTGTGTGTGACTTTAAGAACGCACTGTACAGGGTGTCCGGAAAAGACGTGTACAACGGAAGACCACAGACTCCTGGGTATAAAATAAGCCGATTTAGCCCAATTTACTTATTTCCAAAATTGCTTCGTTTCGCCGCTAGGGAGCGCCAAAGTTCGCGAAAATTTTTTGTTTATTCCGAATATCTCGAAAACGACTTGATCGATGTTAACCATTTTTGGGCTACGCAGTTATAAGTCTAACTGACACTTTTTGACATTATTTAAAATCTTTTGCAGTCATTAGAAATATAAGAAAAATCATGTATCATGCAAATATAAGCACATATTTTTTAACCCCTGTACAATTACTCTCAGTTTGTTTTTATTAGTAGTTGACTTTATTTAGAAACTTTTTTTACACTATCATAATTTTGAACAGATGAGTAGTTTATGAAGAAAAAAAATTTTTCGTATGTAAACAATATCACAATTCGTTATGAAACAAATAACGGAGTACCAGAAGTACGATCTGATAATTTAATTATCAACTTCAATACATATTCCGAACAAGTAGATATGCTTTTGGTTTATGGAGCCGCAAAAGTGTTAGGGTCTACATGGACAGATTCCCTCATCGACGAGTGTCAAATCATCAAACTTTTGCCAACATCGAAAGGCGACTTCGCGAATTTGGTTCTTCAACTAAATGAATACGGTTCAAGGGCGTCAACGTACCACGAAAGCTATAAAGGTGCAGGAACAAATCGTAGATAAGATAGAAGAGAACCCAAAAATTGGTGCAAGGCGCATTGGACAAGAAAGAGGGATACCAAAAACCATAGTTCATGATGTTTTGAAGGAGCAGTAACTACATCCGTACCACAATCGGTTTATGACCGGTTCATCAACCAATTGACCCTGAAAAACGTTTAGCATTGTGTAATTTTATACAAGATCAAAGAGTCCATGATATTAATTTCAGCAAAAACATTTTATTTACAGATGAAGCATATTTTGCTAGGTCAGGAATTATTAATATCCATAACAAACACGTTTATACTGATGAAAATCCACACTGTACTGAAGATAAGACATTTTCAATATGAATTCAGAGTAAACGTGTGGACGGAAATTATAGACAACTTTATTATTGGCCCGGTTGTGTTTCCACATCGATTAAATGGGGTCAACTATTTAAATTTTTTACTTAATTTATTGGACGATTTACCGTTACTACTTCGTCGTAACATATGGTTTATGCTCGATGGTGCACCCCCCATTTTACAATACCCGTTAGTCAGTATTTACATAATCTGTATCCTAACAGGCGGATTGGAAGAGAAAACGATGCTCCTATAAAATGGCCACCTCGAGCACCAGACTTACCTCCTAGCGATCATTTTTGTAAAGTATATGCCTACGCAGTTAATAATAAAGAGGATTTTTAGGTGAATCCAAGACGCAGTTAACATTTTACGAGGTAATCCATGGAGAGCACTACAACTTCGTAAAACCGTAAAACGGATTACTTATTGCGTACGAGAAAAGGTGGTCACTGAGCATTTATTGTAAAGAGATCATAACTTTTTTTATTTGCTATATTAATCTTATTATCTCGTATTTATTAAATAGAATATAAATGAATTTTGGAATTTTCGTTATTTGTTGCAGAACGAATGCTGATATTGTTGACATACGAAAATATTTTTTCTGCCTAAACTACTCATCTATTCAAAATTCTTAAAGTATAAAAAAAGTTTATAAATAAAGTCAGCTACTAATAGAAAAAACTGAGAGTAATTGTACAGGGGGTTAAAAAAATATGTGCTTATATTTGCATGATACATGATTTTTCTTATATTTCTAATGACTGCAAAAGATTTTAAATAATGTCAAAAAGTGTCGGTTAGACTTATAACTGCGTAGCCCAAAAATGGTTAACATCGATCAAGTCGTTTTCGAGATATTCGGAATAAACAAAAATTTTTCGCGAACTTTGGCGCTCCCTAGCGGCGAAACGAAGCAATTTTGGAAATAAGTAAATTGGGCTAAATCGGCTTATTTTGAACCCAGGAGTCTGTGGTCTTTCGTTGTACACGTCTTTTCCGGACACCCTGTATATTAAAGTGTGATATCCGTGGAGTGCGCATCAGGTAGATGTCAGAGAGTGGTGTTAGGCCGTTGCTGTTTAAAAGTGTGGCTTTATATGGGTGAGTATACATTTTTTAAAGTAAACTATTAAAATGCTAGATTCACTCAATTTATTTGAAAATTTTGTGTCCTTTGAACCCTTCTCAAGTGTCACGCCTATGAAATCTTGTTCCCTGCAATTCTCACCTCCCGTACTCATCTAAGTGTTCTCTCAGTCTCTATTATTTTGGACCTCGGGTATAGATGTATTTAAAAAGGTACTATACAGGGTGTCTGTAAAAGGTCTTTACAAAAACATACCACATATTCCTTAGACCAAAATAAGTCGATTTAAGTAAAATTACCTTAGTACAAAGTTGCTTCGTTTGGGCTCCAGAGGGCCTTGAAGTTACAATTTTTAAATCGTTTTTCCCATATAAATTTGAAACGGCATATGCTATTTGCTGAAATTTGGTATATTGGTAGAGTTTTATGTGGCCAAAAAATGGTGTTAAATTTTTGTCCGATATTAATCCATAGGCGTAGAACTTGATTTTTTTTAATAATTGCACCTTTAAAAATTCTACGGCAATGGAAGAAAAGGAGTTTGAGTATGAAATTTAGATTGCTCAACTCATTTACTTTAAAAAAGGTACTCTTGATAAGACTCGATTACTCTCATGGTTTTGACGAAATTTGCATTTTAGAACATAAACAATAATTATTAAAATACAAGTTCTACGCCTATGTATTATTATCGGACAAAATTTTATACGATGAAAAACATAAAATGTACTTTTTTCATATCTTCTTCAACACCTCTAATCGAGACTTTTAACAAAAATACTCGATTCTTGCCATGTACGATTTTTTGAGGAATATTAATTATTTGCCTGCAATACTACACAAAACATTTATTGTTGATTTCCATAGTTTCATCTAAATAAAAATATTGTCAAGTTTTAACACCTAATCTCTTGTTAACGATTGAAAGTGTTCTATCTGACTCAATAATAAAAAAAAATTGCGTGGTTTATTAATATGGCTGTACAATATACCAATACAATATACAATGCAGAATATACCGATATGTTACTGACATTAGGATTTTGTGAAGGAAATGCTCGAGAGAGTGTCAGGGTGTACTCTGAAATGTTTCCAAATCGTCGTGTACCTAGCCACCCAACTTTTGCTGCTGTTGAGAGACGTCTTCGGGAGACCGGTTCCTTTGCTCCCAACAATGTTGATAATGGAAGAGAACGTTTTGTAAGGATTCCTGAAGTTGAAGAAGACATTTTAGAACGTGTTGAAGAAGATCCAGAATTAAGCACCAGACGAATTGGAAGGGAACTAGGAGTAAGTAAAGATGTCGTTCATAAAGTGCTTAGAGAACAATTGCTATATCCATACCATAAGAAGCCAGTACAAGATTTATTAGTCCATGATCCTCAAAATCGTTTGGGTTTTTGTCGATTTGTTAATATGCAAAGAGAAAGAGATCCCAACTTTGTCAAGAAGGTTCTCTTTACCGATGAAGCGGGTTTTACAAGAAGAGGTATAACTAATACCCATAATGAACATGTTTATGCCGTTGAAAATCCGCATGCAATAAAGGTAAACCATTTTCAGCACGAATTCAAAAATTAATGTGTGGGCTGGAATAATTGGTAATTTCATTGTTGGTCCTGTCATACTTCCACGAAGATTAACTGGAGAAAATTTTTTGGATTTTCTACAAAATACGTTGCCAGAATTGTTAGAAGATTTACCTCTCCAACTTCGGAGAGATATGTGGTTTATGCAAGATGGAGCTCCACCACATTTTTCTGTAAACGTTAGAAACCACTTGAATGAACAATATCCACACAAATGGATAGGCAGAGGTAATGACGCACCTGTAAACTGGCCACCACTAATACCAGACCTAACACCGATGGATTACTTTTTATGGGGACATCTGAAATCCACAGTTTACAGGGAACCTGTAGAAAATGAGGAACAACTCTGGCAACGTATTCAAGATGCAATAAACAATCTTAGAGGTGATGAAGAAGTTATGGAAAGAATACATTTTAATTTTCTTCGACGTATAAATCTTTGTATGCGTGAAAATGGTGAACATTTTGAACAATTTTTGTAAAATCTCTATTTTGATTATGTTGTAAATAAATATTTTTGTGAAACCTATACACTCTAAATTATTAAAACAGAAATTTAGCGAAAACCATGAGAGTAATCGAGTCTTATCAAGAGTACCTTTTTTAAAGTAAATGAGTTGAGCAATCTAAATTTCATACTCAAACTCCTTTTCTTCCATTGCCGTAGAATTTTTAAAGGTGCAATTATTAAAAAAAATCAAGTTCTACGCCTATGGATTAATATCGGACAAAAATTTAACACCATTTTTTTGGCCACATAAAACTCTACCAATATACCAAATTTCAGCAAAATCGCATATGCCGTTTTAAATTTATATGGGAAAAACGATTTAAAAATTGTAACTTCAAGGCCCTCTGGAGCCCAAACGAAGCAACTTTGTACTAAGGTAATTTTACTTAAATCGACTTATTTTGGTCTAAGGAATATGTGGTATGTTTTTGTAAAGACCTTTACAGACACCCTGTATATAAGTTTTCCTAAAGCCAAATAAGTTTATTTGTCAAATAAATATGTATCTGTCATCTTCTGGTACATACTTACGATTTTTTAAGACAAGTACAGATTTAATGTGCAAATAAAGTTATTAAGAGATGGAAATACTGGCCGTTAGTATAACAGTAGCTATGTTACGTAGTTGCAGCTAAATAATACAGCCACTGTTTTCTTCTTCAATGGAAATGATGTACATAATGCGATGCTACGGCAGTATATATCTCACCCCGTGTTTTAACAATTGCATTATCCTTAGACCGACAGGTTGTATTAACTGCTTCATATGGATATTCTGTGTAGCTGTTGATTCCGTTATCTTCAACGAAGTCAAATCCTGTCTCTGTAAGACCTCCACGACAACCATCGTTGTCATACTTTCCAGTAGCGCAGTCTATGAGATGCTGTACGCTGGCTTCTTCCAGTTTTCCTGTCTTCCGGGCGTTTTGGCCTTCCACACAACCAGCCTATTAAAATAAAAATATTTCGGCTGACAATGACCATAAAATTACTTAAAGTGTATTAGGTAAAGTTACTCAAAGCAAGAAAGTATTGCTAATGAACAATAATATGTATTTATATGTTTACCAAATTGATAAGTCTGAATTATAAGGCAAGTTAGAATAGTGCTGTTCATTTATAGTATCGTCACACAAAAAAGTGGTCTTTACTTTTGAGCTGCTTCACCTATCTTTATGTATTTTAAATTTTCATCAGTTTGCCTCCAATCGTTATTGTTGCGATTTTTGCAAAATCTGAAAGTGATGAACAGACTCTAAATTTTGATTGAGCGCATCAAAATACATGAGAAACATACTCGGTAGAGATCAGAAAAAAAATGTTCTGCCTAGACTATTCGGCATTGTCTGGACCCATATTTTCCTAACCATTCTATTAACTATTATTCCATAACTTATCTTACATTATGTGGTGGCGCTCCATTTTGCTGCCATATCATCCCATCGACCTATCAAATTGCGTAATAAAATCATGTATTTCGTAACTCAAAAGACCTGACACCACCGTACATATTTTTGTGAGGACTTTTAAGAAATAGTGCTTATAAAAATAGAGCAACTACTGTTTTAGAAATTCAGAATAGAATACAAGAAGCTATAGTTTACATAAACCAACACCCAAAAATGATTCATAATTGATCAAATAATTTAGGAAAACGATATAGATTTCGCGCATAGAAAAGCAACCAAATGAGTTTGAACAATTTTTATAAACTATATATTAATGCAATCAAGGAAAAGTGAAGAATCCAAAAATATAATAATATACAGGGTGTTTTATAAGAAAAAATCAAGTTATCAATATCTCTGTAGTTCTAACTTCGATTGTTTTTTTGATAAGGAAATTAGTAACCTTGTGAAAAATTAATCAATGAATGCACGTTCCAATTTTCCGATATCTCTTAAAATATCAAAGTTACAGTCGAATCTAACGTTTACTCGTTATCAACCTGTACTAGGCAATTTTTCAATTACAAATTATTGTTATTTATCGGTATTCTCAATATTATGTTTTGCATTCTATTTATATATACAACAAAATCTCGATTTTCGCTATAGGAACGGAAATATTTAATGACATTAACAATTATGCATAAAAGTTCTACAAAACAGATGTACATACAATATGCAAACAGCATCATCAGGAAAATTTTGATTTTAAGTTATTCTTAGAAAATTTGTTTAAATGCAAATTAATGTTTTTTATTTTAGTTTTCATGCATGCATTTATGTTAAATGACAAATCAACCAGTGGACATTAGAAAATAATGTATTAAAATAATTCGCAAATCTATCTTCTATAGAATGGAAAAAAGAACGAGTTGATATTACCTAACTGAAGAAAAAGAATATCATTCAATTATTTTGGGGTGATAATAAAGGGGAAGAAAAAATAAAATACAAGAGAGAATAACAAAGGTAACAAAATATCTAGGTAGTATCATCTGTGGCGAAGGAGAACAAACCCTGAACTGATAAAAATGTGTGGGGAACCATCGATAGCAAATATCATTAGAGCACAAAGAATGAGACGGTGGGACATGTAGGGAAATTAGAAGAGGAGAGGCCTACGAAATAAATACTGACAGGGGGAGTAACAGGAAGGAGAGGAAGAGGAAGACCACGAACCAAATGGATACAAGCAGTGGAGAAAGACTTCGAAGAAATGGGGATAAGAGATGGGAGTAGAAAATAAGAAATAAAATACAATGGAAGAAAATATGCTACTAATTATATGAACAAACTTATATATTACCTTTCTTTGTCACGTCGTATATACAGGGCGACCAAATGGGAACGAAACAGAGCCATTTTCAGGAACTGCGCCAAGATTGTAGAAAAACGCTCAGATCTGTCGACTTTAGATTAAAGGGGGACATTCTTTGCTGGTATTTTTGACTTTTCCCCCAAGCAAGGATAAGCATCACCCCAAAACATTTAAATGGCATTGGAGGTTGAGTAATATTTATTTTGAAAACTCTTACAATTATCTTTGCAACAGACTTTAAATTTTATAATTCTGCCCAATACTTTGATATAAAAATACATTTTAAAATTTAAATTATTTTCAGTTGCTTACTTACTACTAGTATTAAATGTAACAAATGTAACGCAAGAAGTACTAAATTTATACCATTGGCGTACTTAACTCGAATGAGTGACATTTTACCGTTACTAATTGTTCGTGCATAAGTTTCAACTTTAAAATAAAAATTCTTATTAAGTATTGGGCTGAATTATAAAATTTAAAGTCTGTTGTAAACACAGTTGTAAGAGCTTTCAAAATAAATATTACTCAACCCCCAATGTCATTTAAATATTTTGGGGTGATGATTACCCTTGCTTGGAGATGAAAGTGGCGGAGTCCAAAATATCAGCAAAGAATGTCCCCCTTTAATCTTTAAATCGACAGGTTGCGTTTTTCTAGAATTTTGACGCAGTTCCTGAAATTGGCTCTGTTTTGTTTTCATCTGGCTACCTTGTATTTATAAGAACATGTTGGTCGCAAATGTTTAAAATATGAGAGAAAAGTCGTCTTACCACTGAAAAAGCCCAGCACCCAGCACACTGCATCTGGTTCTTCACGGGACTAACTGCCCCCTTCTCCCTCCAATCAATGCTTTCTGGAAGCGAATCCCCAGATGGTGCAAAGCTCTCTGCCTTGGACGACTGCAAGTGACGTTGCAGTTGACCATTTTTATTGAAACCGTTGAACAGGTCATTAAACTCATCAAAGAGCAAGTCTGCGAATTCGTTGATCTTCAAACCGAAGCTTAAGACGCTGTTCGTTGCTAACTTCTTGATGGTGTCAATGTTCTGCAGGAAGTTGGCTTTGCGAATGGGTGCCTCTATGGGGTTGTACTGTTTGTTAAATTTTGTCTGGAAATTATTACTTGTTGAATTAAAATTGTTACTATATTTTTTATACAAGGTCTAACTGAGTATTTTTAACAGCAAATTATGATGATTCAATCCTTCTTGATATTTTTTGGTAAAACTATTCGGTTTCGAGATACATTCGATTTTTGAGTGTATAACGTTAAAGCTGTAATGTAACAAAGCCGTTTTTAGACGTCCACGCGCTTTCATATTTCTCCTCAATGGAAATTAGTATTAAGATGGAGCAAGTTTTACTCAACTAATAAAAGTCTATTTTACTAGACAGCAGAGCCATATTTTCAAAAAAAAATTAGATCTGAACAATATTTCGGTCGCAATATTGCCCACATTTAGGACTGCGGTGAGATATTAGGCACTATTATAAAAAAAGAACGCTGTAGGCTAGTAAATCAAGTCTTCATATAATACGCAATTGCCTCAGATTTCAATTTTTTGCATTTATATTCATGAAATCTGTCCGCCAAGAAGACATGTTTTGCTAAATTTCTGCATACAATTGCCTAACTTACAGGGGCACAAAGTTAAATTTGCCGTTGAAGGTGCTGATGGACGGAGCCTGATAAAAGCTACACTGTTTGGCCGAACATTATACCCTTAAAGATATATAGTCGCAGCAAAATGGCACTGCACTTAATAACGCTTTTAAATTATAAAAGAACAATTTGTAATGTTCTAACTTGCTCTAAAGTGTGCTGTGTTTTATACAGAGTGTGTTTGAACATAGGGCTAGCCAGATGTATCGTCCATAGGCGCACGTCAGAAAAAAGAAGGGGATAAAATAACCTCGTCTCCCCAGTTTCTACGTTTGTTTTTTAGGTGTCGTTTACAAAATACCCTTGAGGATTTGGTTTATAACAAGAAGTATTTCTACAAAATTTCAAAGTGATGCGTGAAAAACTGAAGAAATTGTAACAAAAAATAATTTTAAAAGTTCAGCTTTAACACCCTGTATCCTTTAAGGGAGGCATTTAGGGCAAGTAAGATTTATGACTTTTGTGGCATCAATCGCTTATGTTAAAAATTTTACGTTATCCTCCATAAATATTTTGAAATCATACTTACCCCGAAGTCAAGCCAATCTTGTAAAAATACTTTCTCTAGTTGCTCCAAGTTTGCTACTCCTGGTATTTTTTTAATCGGGCTTGCAATATTTCCGAGAGTTTTTGCTCCCCCACCCAAAAGCCCAAGTTGGCCTTGGGCTGAATAAAAGAGGCACCCCAAAATAAAACAAAAAATCTTCATGGCTCCTATAAAACAAAAGTTTAAAAATATACTTTACAAACTCACCAAGATTATTTCGAATAATATAAGGGTACCAAATTTCATACGTTTTCTTTAAAAATAGAAAAGTTATGAAAGGAAAAATAAATTGCTTTTTCGGTTTTCAGCTGTTAGTTCAGGAACTACACTACATATCTCATCTTTATTTTTAGAAAATTCAAAGGTACCTATAAAATGTCTATTTTAGACCACCCTGTATCTATTATTGATTTCGAAATCCCTGCATGCGTTGTCAAGATGACCACCCTGCAAACACTATACAAGACATTCTATTTCGTATAACATGCCCGTTCAAACTCCATATATTTTTTTAAATTTTATGAAGATTCTCTTAAACTAATTATCAAATTAAAATATACCTTCACAACTTATTATGCTCATGTATCTAATTGAGCAAATAAACTTAAACAATGCTAGATTTGTACCTACATAAATTGCTACATATGAGAAAATAAAAAAAATATAATTTGCTTTAACCAACAATTTAAAAGTAATCAACTTTTTACTTATATAAAGTGTTTTTCAAGTAGGTACCGCAAGTATTAATATCAAATTGGATTTTAATAAATGTGAGTATTTTTATTGAAAGCAATTTACACGCATATTTAATTTGAATTTTATGCAGATTTAATTGGTTTGTTATATAACGTTTATTAATATCTTTGCTATTTGTTTGACCTTAATTTGATAAACTGGTTATCCATTTGAAGAAAAAATTAAAACTAGTCTTTCAAGTAAATACATTATTAATATTTAAAAAATAAAAACTAAGAAGATTCGACAAGTAAACTTGTTTATCTAGTTATAATATATCAACAACCTTTTTTACTTCAGAGTAATACATTTAATTGAATTGATAATGTTAAGGCCATCTAAAAAGGTCAAAGGTAACAAAATTCAGGCATTTAACGAATGCCCTACATACCAAAATTCATAATTATGCGTTAACTTGTTTTGAAAATATTTTGAAAAACATGGTCTCTTGAGACCTCTTTCAGAAAACATTTTTCGAGCCCTATTTATAGAAAATTAAATCTACTGCTAAAGTATTGCACACTGATTATGGGACACCCTGTATAATGAATAACCCATACGTATAATGTTTCTTTAAAAAATCTAATATAGATGTGCTTACCGTTGTGTTGATCAGAAGACCAAGTCACCACTGAAAATTAGAGGTGAAAACTTTTTAATTTAAATCTTCTCACTACCGCTTGCAAATCAAGGTAGTCCGGTGGATCTTGGAGTTGTTTGACAACAACGTATACTCATATTTATTAATTTTTAATAATTTCAACTTGGTGGGTTTGTAATATGTAATACAATAGTTACATAATATTGGAAGTAGTTTTTGTGTAAGATGAAATAATTTCTATTAAAATACAAATAAATGGATCTCACAACAATGACTAACAACGATTTATTGTAAAATATGTGTTAACTGGTCGAATCAAGATTTTTTTTACATTTTTTTTTGCAACTATAAGAACAAAAAGGGCTTTGGTGATCATTAATTTCTTAAATTTTGGGCAGAAATGAAGATTCTTTGACTTAGTATGCAAGCGTAAAGGAGGATACAATTTCTTGAATACCAGTTTCGTGCTCAGTATTTTATCAAAATTAAATCTGAAACACAAACAGTATTTACGCGATGAAGAATTTATAGTCAAAATTTAATGTTTCTAAAACATATTTTTCCTAATAAATAAAGTAATGATTATAAATTATTTATACTATTACTATTTTATTATTTATTTTTATTTCTGTTGACCGGAGCCAATGTAGCAAAACAGATTTGAATTTCTCTTCCGCAAAAACCTTCCGATTTACAAATTTTATGTAAATATTTGGATTTCTTAAGAAATTATTTACAAATATAGAAAATAAAATTGTAACTTTACCACCCTGTATCTTTTTTATTATGCGGCTTGTGATATAGGTATGATAGGTTAAATGGAATTGTTTTCACCTAGGGAATCTGTAGTCTCATTTTTGCTATTTCATTTAAAGACACCCTGTATAGTTTTATTATTCTCAGTTGCAGTTTCTTACATATTTTGATGAAAATATAAAGAATTATTTATTTGTTCGTATGACGTAAGTCGTCTGAATTCTTACCGTAACTTTATTAATGATAACAATAGACATGATAACACGTTAACAATTATAAAAAAATTGTGTGCATGTTTTCGAAATTAAAATAAGTAAAAAGAGTCAACTGAATAAGTCCGCAAAAGCTTTGTTTTCGAAATATAGAGACAAAAAGTTAACATTTTCTTGTTTTTGACATGCATTTTTAATTTTCCCTGTAGGTATATCAATAATGATGTATTTCTGGGCAGTATCACATTTTAGAATGCGTTACTTTTTGTTAGTTAGCCTTGACTATGATAAAATTTGTTTCATTTATGACAGTTAGCGGTAAGTGCTCCAAATGTCAAACAACGCTTGTCAGGACGATGAAGAAATTGCCAAGCTTTTGGAGGAAAAAGCGAAAAGGAGGAAACTCCTACGCAACTATTTTCAAAAACAACGCACTGATCCGTTTCGTCATGCCAGTGGAGAAGGTGGCGTGGTGGTAAGTGAAATAATTGTATATATTTTAAGGATTTTCAAGGATGAAATATTAAATCTATAATAATGGAAACTCTGTTTAGAATCACCATAGGCTGTCAATAATTTGTTTTATCTATATATTCCAAGTACATCAAAATAAGATGTCACCAAGGTACCTACCTATTCATAAACATGTTCAAATTATTGAGAGTTTAGTACTTAACAATTTTTGACAGGCCCTAAAATAAATGTCCTAAGTAAAGATAGAAATTATGAATGGATTTTTAACCAACAAGACCCTCCCTACACACTACTCGCGAATGTCTCGCATATCACGAATCGAGCACAGCGAATCGCGAATTCACGTATAGTCTGTAGCGAGCCTGTCACGAATCGCGCGTAAGGAATAGCAAATTTACGCATAGTCTGTAGCAAGCCTTATTGTTATTCTTTGTGTATTTTTGTGGGTGTTATTGTTGGAATGTATCATGTTTTATAAGGGACTGTAAAATTAACCAGCATGTAGCACCAAATAATTCTTCAGAATTCAATTTCATTTCAATTCACAATCAGGTAAATCTTTATTGCTCCGCCATTGCTAGGAGGCACAAAACAAATATGGCGCTGATCATGAGTGATCCTTTTCGGGCAGATTTTCATAATCCTCGATAAAATATACTTATGAATCATAATATAAAATTACATTTGTATGTTTTACAAAAGCTTTTTAAAAGTTATTATTTTATTTAAGGAGAATTTAAGTAGTAAAAGTGGATAAAGAAAACATCAAGAATTTTGTTTATGATATTTCTTTTGTTCTACGTGTTTTATTTTTCGAGATTTCTGTATCTAAAAAGCACCATAAATTTACTTACCTGCTCGTTTATATTACGAACTCCGCTTCTAACAACTGTAATAACTAATCCTACGGGACTTATAATGACTATGGCACGATGTCGTAGACTTAATACAGTTTATATGATATGACAGAGACATGTTTAGTATATGCCAAAGACAGATATATAAGATCTTGATTTTTCACACATTTTTTCTTCGATTATACCCCTCAACCTACCCACGCCCTGGTTTGCACGTTTTTCCCAAGACACAGTTGATACTATTTTGTGTACAAATTTTGATATCTTTATTTTGAACCTACTAAAGATAATTAAGAAAAGCCTTCTTCAGAGCCACAACTTTAACCCACTGTATCTGCCACTATTTTTCAAAAGGAACTTATCCCTCAGTTTTCTGTAGTACAAAATGGGTGATTTGCTTATTTTATATATAAAAAAGAAATATTTAATTAAGGAAAGTACTAATTTATTATTTATGTTCTTATTTATATTCAGAAAATATGTTTTTGTGTAAAACTTGTTTCAAATTATATAAAATAATTTATAACAGATGCCACAAGATAATATAATAACAGAATTACACCATTATAGAAATTTTAAATTTATTGATTAGGTTATTAGACTTTCTGCATTTATACTTCCTGAGAAATGTGTTACAATTACAACTTACGCGTAGGTACAACTTACATTTTAAAAAACGTCTACAAATTTATTATTTAAATAAATAGTCAATTCAATACTATGTGTTCTGGTAAGGTAAGAATCTTAGCTTATATTTTTTATTTTTCTTACGAACGTAGATACCTCCAAGTCTTATTAGGTACTTTATAAACTAGGTATTTTATACATATACATACGTATCATTAAAAAAAATCCGATTAGGTGTTAATAAAAATGGATAATGGAATTAGTTAACAATAAATATTTTAGTGCCGTGATATACATGGTTAACTATTACTAAGTATAAAAATTTCAACCATTCTCCAAGGAAGGCCTAAAACACAATAAAAAAATTATTTTGAAATGTTAGCTATGTATGTTTAAAAAATGGGACAGCCCAAGTATTTATCCCATTTTGGTCATAATAACATTTACGTCAAGATTAAATGTCATTGTCAAGCCATTTTTGGCAGTTCCTCGGAGAAAAGTATTTTGGTAGAGCTAAAGGTAAAATTAGCAACAATCATTTAAGCAGGGAATACAGATGGCTTTTACATGCATAATAGTTTTAAACCAAAACATCCAACGAAGAAAGATACAACATTTAAGTAATCCATTTGTTTGTCTGATGAAGAATTTAAAAGAAAAGGTATTTAGATTTAGCAAAGGTGCAATATAGTAATTTATTGAGGAACACACATGCCAGTAGCTGCTTTCTGCAGTTCCTTGCATGCCATTATGCAGGTAACAGGCATGTGTATAGCTTAAATGATTGTTGACAATTCAATTATTGTTTTCCAATGTGATGTAAATATGATAATTAATTTAAATATGATACAACTAAAGCTGTTTAAACTGAACTGTTCTTGATATACAGCTTACTCGGTTTCTAATGTGTTTCCTTGTTTGCTGAGTTTGTGGAAACATTAGTTTTGTTTCTACAGCAGTTGGAAACTGACAGCTTCAAACCGTTTCTCACTGCTGCAGGAACAAATCTATTATATACCTATCTCTATAATAGATTCGGTAACAGCATTAATGACCTGGATAATACAGTTACTAACTGATTTTTGACAGTCGTAAATTAAAATTATCAGGTAACATTTCACGGCTAGAGGATCCGGAAAAGAAGGTGAAAAAAGAACGACGAATCAACTGTGGACAACGTTGTTTCTAGGTTATTGCCCTTCATCAGCGCAGTGCAGCTTAAACGAATAAGAAGGAAAAAAAAGGAAGGGCAAATGACACGATTAAGTGCTGATTAGCTGCGTCACTAGCTTTAATGAACGTGAAATTCAAATTCGCCTCTGACGAGCGACCATCGGCGTCGATAAATAGGGGTTTAATATAGTTTATAAAAAAGGGTGCCTGCTTTATAAATAATTTTGGTCATTTTTTGAAAAACGATTCCGTTAATGCTTATCTTTCTCTACCCTGTCTTAAAATATTTGTCCTTAGTCATTGTTAATCCTGTATAGTTACGCTTGAAGCTCCCCAGCTTAACATCGAAAAATACTAAGATATCTCTTTTGATTTTTGGAGATATCGGATTAGAGAGCTGAGACAAATCACCACGTAGATTCTAATTTTAGCGACAGCAATACCAAAGTTTGCTCTCATACACAAAACGAAATTAACGAAGGCTTAACGATGTATCATAAAAGAAAAAAATGTGTATGATTAAACGAGGGGGAAGCTAGCTTGAGTGGCTATGCCGCAGTGGTTTCCAGCGTCCTTGGCCATTTTGATGTAACCCCCGATGCCCCATTCAGAGCCGTAGGAGTTTTTCACGAGCCAGTACTTTTGTCCGTTCGGTTCGACGCCGTATCCGACTATCAGGACAGCGTGGTTCATGTCTTCCGGTTTGCTTCCGCACTCCGGATCGAAGTAGACTCCGTCCGAGTAGAACTGGAGGGTGTCGCGACTTGCGTCGATGGCTGCCGTGACGGGGCCCAAAGTCGCCACGGCTATCTCCAGGCCCTTTTCGTCCCCTTGGGCGATGTCGACGAAACCTGAAAATTTATAGAAATTAATAATTAGCTATACTCGCGACAATAATTCAGACGTCTTACGTCACGGCTGACGTTACACATTTGTTTTTATTGTCAACGACATTTTCGATATTTGGTCATTTGGTCGCGTTAAAAACAATCATTTTTTTGCAATTTAGTGTAATATATAATGCAAACTTTTAGTGTAGTATATAGTTTTATTACTTATTATCAGTTGCAGTTTCTTAAATATTTTGATAAATGAATGAATGAATTATTTATTTGTTCGTATGACGTAAGTCGTCTGAATTCTTGTCTCGAGTATATGTTCATATTTTTTCCGGCAGATGTCATTACTTGCGTTCCTTATAGTAAATCTTATATATGGCATTTCAAAAAAAGATTGTAAATTTTAGACCATAGTAGAGGAGGTGAAGGTATTAAATTATATCCGTGTTGTTTTGGTACGAGAGATTTATAAGTAAGGCCGGCACTTTGTTCACAGATCTCAGGTCCCGAACTTAGCAACAACTTTAATATTTAAATATACTTTATTTATATTAAAACAAATTTAATCTTATTCATGTGAGTTAATCGACAAAGACATCCCATTTATTTACAGGTAGGGGCTCGATTCTCGACTTTTGTGGAACATATTCCCTCAGAAAGAGACGAATTCTCTTGAGAAAATGTATGTCATTGTAATTATTTCCCATAAAAAATTGGAGAAATATTTCACATGTTTTTTGCTAAACGAATATAAAGCTTCAAGAATGGTAAATATACACATAGATAATAATACACTCAGGAAAGAGTAACCGCAAAAAAACCCATTTGTTCGCCCGTTTTTGCGTAGTGTGTAGCAAGAACGGAGAAGGTCGTCCAGAGGTCTCCGTCTGCTTAAATTGATCGTCATCATCTAGGTGAGCACAATTCGATTTTTCCAACCCCCTACTTAAGGGTTGGACACCACCCCTAAAACAAGAAACGTGAGAAAATGGTCTATCAATTCTTGGTAAAAATTGGCGGGAATGTGAATGGCAAGGAAGAGATCAGGGATGTTCTTCCAAAAATGCTCAAGGTGAAAAACACCCCACGCGTGGGGGTAAAACCACCCCTATTGCCGAAAACCGGCGGCAAATGATGTCCCTTCATAAATTGCTTTTTTTGTGCCACTCTTCCTCATAACTCCAAATGATATGAAATACATGCCCCCATAATTTGTTCTTCTGTCGAATTCTGATCAGTTACCCCTACTGAAGGAGTGGAAGCCACCCCTAAAACAATAAAACAGAAAAAATGGTCACCAAAATCTGGGTAAAAATTGGCGGAATTCCACATAGTAAGGGTAACATCAAGAATGCCCTCCTAAAAATGCTCAAGGTGAAAATACCCGACAAATGATACGAAAGACGGGCCCCATAATTCGATCTTTTGCGAAATTCTGACCAGTTTTCCCCGACTTCAAGGTTGGCAACCACCCCCGGACCCCAAAAATTAATAACTTCCATTCAAGATTCCGCCAATTTTTACCAAGAATTGATCAACCATTTTCTCACGTTTCTTGTTTTAGGAGTGGTTTCCACCTCTTAAGTAGGGGTGAGTCGGGCAAATATTGGAAAAATCGAGTTATGCTCACCTATATTTTTCATGACGATCAATTTAAGCCCACGGAGACCTCTGTACAACTTTCCCCGTTCTTGCTACACACTACGTAAAAACGGGCGTATTTTGAGGTCACTCTTTATAAGTGGAATGAATTCCCACTCGAAATTATTTCACTGCATTAGAGAATCAATGCCCAGGAGTGTTGCTTTTATTTAGACATACAGTAGGTTACTACTCGTAAAACAAAACAGTTGCAATGGATCCGAACGTTGGGATACGTAGTTAGAAACAACGTCATATTACTACGTTCATTTTGACGGCATAAAACGTATTCCACAGCGGCTATACTCAAATGATGCTACTTCTATTTTACATGACATCAATGGTCTATGCATGTATTTTCGTTTAGCAGGACTCATAGCTACTCCGAATAATGCGGGAGAATTTGGATAATTACCTTCATAGGTGTAATGAAGTTCATTTTGACTCTTGATACTTGGATCGATACTTGGTCAAAGTGTACTTGAAAAAGTTTAGTTCTAAAGATGCATATATATGTATGAGTGTATTGAGAACAAATATTTTTGCACTTATAAGACTGTGGTGTTAAAGCAACACATTTTCCTCTACTATGTACTAAAGTTGGTAATCTTTTCTTAAAACAAATTTACACAGCTAAATAATTATTGAAGCAATTGAGAAACTGACCTGTTGTAGTGGCTACAGCTGCCTCTCTCCTATACCTGCAGTTGTTTTCCTTTCCTTCCAACGGGTAAGCTTCTTCACCGTCAACTCCGTTGTTATCCTTAATGTACTGGAAGGCGGGGTCCATCAGACCTCCTTCACAACCCTCGTTTCCGTAGGGTCTAGTGCAGTCCAGTAAATTTTGAACACTGATTTCCACCAGGTTTCCAGTCTTCCTGAACTGTTGCCCTTCCAATGCACCTGCCTGCATCGCGATAAATAAATTTAAGTGTAAACGTATACAAATAAGTGAAAATTAATCTTAGAAATATCTTTTTTGAAGATATTTCAGCTACGTTATATATAGAAACACATAACAGACAAACAGTCTGGTATGATAAAAAATAGGGGAAGCTATATGTCCTCGAGTTACAACAAATTTGGAAGAACGACTTCTTTTATTAGGTCAGATCTCATCTATTGTGGTTGAATTTTCGAGTTTCCACATTTTCAAAAGTGAACTTAGATATTTATAGAGTGATTTCTATAAACCAGGTTAGTAAATTTAGCGACTCAGCAAGCATTTTAAGGTCATTGCATTTCTGAAGCGTCAAAGAGAAGGTTATCAACCCAAAAAATCAAAGATCTTGACCAGATACCAAATTGAACAGTTTTTGAAGTGCGCACAGGATGACGAGTATGTAATGATGAAAGTAGCTACTATTTTGGGAATATTTGGTGCCTGCCGTAGAGAGAAGCTTTGTCAGTTGACTCTCGACAACTTGGAAATTGTGGACATTTCCAGTTCAATATTGCTTAAGATACGAGTATCAGATACCAAAACCAAGATTCCACGAAATTTCACTATCGTTGAAGAATTTTATTTGGATTTTTAACGGAGATACATGGCTCTTCGTCCAGCGAACGTGAGACATCGGAGGCTTTTCCCAAAGTATGTGAAAGGCAAGTGCACGAAAAACCCTGTGGGAATAAATACGTTTGGAAAATTTCCTGCTGCTATTGCTAAATTTCCGCATCTTCCAAATTCTAACCTCTATACTGGACATTGTTTTCTGCGTTCGTCGGCAAGCTTACTAGCGGATAGTAGAGCAAATTTAACAACAATTAAGCGTCACAATTTGACATTTACTTTAAGGCACTAGTGCTTCAAAGTGATTATTTTAAGGCACTGGTGCCTTAAAGCAATATTTTTAATGCTACAAGGGAGTGTTAAAAATTGCACTTTCAACACGTTTGTAGAAAACCGTCAAATTTCCTAACATTTTTATTAGAACCATCCTACATAAATAATTTTTTGGCAGTCAGATTTCCCTAATACTAATCCAGTAGAATGAAGGCTACTGCTACTAGAATACATATACGAGCCCCGAGAAGTCAACTTTGGCTCATCCTCTATAGTCATCTACCATGAGGGAGCTGCACTTTGTCTAGTTTAAAGTATGTATCTTCAAAAATTCTTAATAATCGAGGAATCATAAAACCTTTAGGAATTGTTTTATGAAAACACGTTTCCACTTTTCTTTTTTATATTTGCTTTGACGAAACGATTCAGATGAAACTTACCGCTGCATAGGCCCAACATCCTGCGCACTCCTGCTGATTCTTAACTGACGAAACCGCCCCCACCTGCCTCCAGTCGATGCTCTCCGGAAAAGGGACGTTGGCGCTGGGAATGAAGGTGGAAGGTGTGTCTACGGGGGCGGTCTGCTGCGAGACCGTCGACCTGTTGAAACCGTTCACATTCGCGTTGAACTCGTGAGGAAGCATATCACCGAAGGCGTTGATTCTCTGCACGAAGTTCTTCTGGCCTTGGCTGAACTCCTGGTTGAACCGCGCGATTTTTGCTCTGTTATCGATGAAAATTTCCTTTCGAAGTTTCTCTACCTCATCAGACGGGTAAATTTTGCGAAACGCTAACTGAAATGATATTAGTTATTTACAATATAAGTGTTGTAAAGATTCATATTACAGCACAAGATGGTAATAGACTGACGCATCGTTTGATGAAACATCGAGTGAATTAATATGAATTTATAACAGGAATATTGTACAAAATTTGATCTACATTAATTTAATAACATGAAAAAAAAACTGCTATTAACTTTACAGCGTTATTGTCCTAATGCACGTGTATGTTAGGAAATTAACATACGTGTGTGTTAGCAACTGTTTTTACGCCTACTCTGGTTAACTATTAAGCATTCTTTCTTAAGGAGTTGTGGGGAAAATATATTACTAAAACTGGTCATACAGTTTTCAAGTTGTACTGTACCTTGAATTCCTTCCATTCTTCCTCCACCAATTCATCCGGGGTGATCTTTTGAGGTACCAGATGCTGTTCAAGCTGGAAGGTCGGGATCAGGATATTTTGCTGGTGGGTATGACTTTGTGCGTGGGCCTCTGCGTGTGCAGTTGAGTACAGTCTTTGGGGAACTTGGCCGGTGAATTGCAGCTGTGGTGGTGCGAAATGATGTTGACCAGCTTTGGTTTCGAGACACAGGCCAGCCAGAAGTACAAGAAAGCCCCTCATTTTGCCTGGAACATGAAAATTTTAATATGAACGCACCTGGTGAAAGTAAAAGCTTGAAGTAGTAATAATTCACTAATGCAATAGCATAGATTAAAATGCATGCATGAATTCATTTTGGAAGTTTCAGTAGTAATGCATGTTATGTTTACCCCCATTACATGATTCTTTTTCTGTTTTTAAACGCATTCTTCCAAATGGACCATATTTGAAATATTTACGTACTGATTATTTTGAAAGAAATTCTCTGATATTATTTATTTAGCACAATAGACAAAATCAGGCAAAAACTAGAAAAAGAACAAATCCAAAAATAAACTAACAACTAGAAAACACAATAAATAACTAATGAAATATAAATATTTAATAAAATTAAGTGAATGGAAAAATATATCAAGTCGATATTCGTTCACTTAGTAGTTGATAATAATTTAATGAGAGAAGATGCTGTAAGAATGTTGTACAAGGAGTCGGCAACTGTCAAATATAAATAACAAAGTAGATGGATTGATACCAAAGATTAATAAAATACAATGTGAGATGTCTCCGTTGTACTTTTGGAACTGGATTACATGGATGCTACAAATTGGACTGCAAACAATAGAGAAATATTCAAGTTTGCAGCGAACAAAACAATTGAACAGTATTCAATGTCACCGTATTCCGAAAACCTTTGGAATTGCGCAAGATAAAACTCAAACTCTTTAAAGCAGATTCAGCTATTGAACGAATATATTATGTGCATCAATTATCACAAAATGTTACACCAAGGTCCTTGAACTGCGACACTTTGTTTAAAATAGTCATATCGAAGAGGTAATCAAAATGTAAAACATTTATCCACCCATAATATTACATTTAGTGATGTTTAATGGTAAATAGTTTTCTTCACACCAACGGTGTAATTCAGTTAAGTTATCTTGTAATCATTAAATAGTTTAAGGTCGTCCGCATACATTATACTAATAATAATAGTTTAATTAAATCATTGATAAACACAATGAAGAATAATGACCCCAGAATAGATCCCTGAGGAATACCTTACAATTACGCACGTTTACTCGATTGAAAGCCGCGATACTGAACAAATTGAAAACGGTTTGTAAAATGTGAGCGAAACAAAGAAAAGATAGACTCTGATACACCCACAACGCCTTAGAAAAATCGATGTATATCACGTCCACCAAACTACCCCTATCTAGTGCCTTGGAAATATATAATATATTGCACTTTATTGACTAGGTTTGTTGTCGTCGATTATCTAACATTACCATATTATAGTAACTCATGTATGAGTATTTGCTTTTAAGTTAATATAGTACCAGAAACGTTTCTCAATTCAAAATAAATCTTCTTCAATCAAGTGAACACACCATCTTGAAGTAATTAATATATGTATCTATCTATCTTCTAGTGTTGGGAAAACCCGAGTTATTTCAATAACCGAATACCGTTTGATAACTCGAGTGATGGTCACTTGAATTATCAGCAGCTGACATTACTACTTTTGCTGTTTACCTATAATTATAATAATATAAATGTTTTTCTTTAAATTTATATTTTTGTATAGGTATATTTATATATTTAAAATAAAACTAAACAGTTAGGTACATAAAAAATTTGATAATTAATTTTTTTTATTTTTCAAAAACTGTTGGTAATTATTTACATTAGCGGAAACCTCAGCAATTCTAATACAAAATTTCTACCCCTTTATTTTCGAGAAACCTGAACACTATTGTGCTGTCAAATCCAGTTTCCGAAAAAAAATTTTTCAAAATTGTAACCTCTATCTATACATTACATTAGGTTGAAATTGCAGTATCATGATGGTCAATTCTATGCTTATTCGGTTTTTCGTTGTTTGTTACAAATATTGAGCTCGTCCTTTACTTCAGAACAGTCCTTAATACAGCTTCCTACTTCCTTCCGTCCTTACTTTTACTAGAAACGTCGTTACTTGGAGGAAATGATTAAATTCATATAAAAATATAATTATCGGAAAAAAAAGAGACAAAAAATAGTCCAAATACGACGTAGGTAAATTGATATACACAACTCCCTGCTATTCGACAAAGCAAAGAATGTCCTTACTTGAGAATTTAGAAAGATAAGATTGTTCTTACTTGCGCGTCTCAAAAGGTGACAAGCCTACTTAGTGAACAGTAAAAAAAAATCAAATAAATAATTCGTTACTCATGTAACTGATAACCGAGTGATTTCGGTTATTGCAATAACCGAATAATCAGTTATTTTTCACTCGAGTGATCCCAACACTAATAAGACCATTTATGTGAAAATCATTCTGTACGTCAATGCACATAACTGCGTAAACTTTCTTTTTAAATTCTTCGTAATTACATTATTCTCCTCGACATTCAGTTATCTACTCATTACGTTTACACTGCTGTACATAACGAATTGCTCAACAAAAAAATTCCTGTCAAATTTACCGAAGATACTAATTATATCAGATAAATCTTGCTAATGATATAAAGCTTCAATCACTTTGGATAGTAATTTATGTCACGGCTTTCTATATTATAATAAAAAAGATTGATCAATCGTTTCTCGAATATCTTTAAGGCCACACATGGTACTAGCCGCATCGCATTGAAAAAAAGATGAATGTGGATTTGTATTCACTTGATTATACCATTCTTTTAATGTAGTTAATGCAGTGTAATAAGATTGAGCGGGCATTTGCTGTTGGTATTTTTTAGTGGTAATTTAATTTTCATTTGCTGCTCAGGACAAACTGAATATTGTAAAACATGAGACTGCCCACTTTCCAGTTTTGTGCATCTGGTGGCGCCACCCCGCATTTCGTATTGACTCCTGTATCAGCTAACAAAGTGGCGAAAGAATGTATAAAACAGTGCTGTGTAAGTTTCCGGATGAAACAAATTGAGATAAGTTGCTATTTCTTTAGGCACATTGCTTATTTTGCTGCAGCCAACCACTAGGTTCACACATTTTTCTCTAACACACTTAATAAAAAACTTTCGACTTGTAGTAACTGCTGGACGTAAAGCACAGTATTTGCAGTAGGTATATGTTCATTTGGTATGGACTTGAAATCAAAAAACAACAGTATGAGTTTTCGAATCAGGAATTCTTATAATAATAATTTAATCTTTGTCTTCTATATCATCGAACGTTATCTTTAGTAGCTCATCTCTTTTCAAAGCCCTACAAACACCAAGTATCAGAATGACAAGAAAAGTTGTCCAAAATTAATTAAATCGATCTATATATATTAATAGAAATCGATCATTTGTACAGGGTGTTTCTAAATAAGTGTCGCAACGGAAAACTGTAAATTCCTCTTGGAGAAAGAAACATTATTTTCCTCTTCCATTTTTCTCTCCGGGCTTTCGTTTTCAAGATACAGGGTGTCAAAACTTTATTTTTTTTTAAGTTTTTTGCCAATATCTTAGGAACCGTTTATTAGAATCACTATTAATAGCTACTTTTTCTCACTCTTCTCAAATTTATTGGACGTGCCAGTGCTGGAGATTTTAAGGTATCGGAAGGGTTTTTTTCCCCCATAACTTTTACGCCACTGGAAAAATTCACATTTGACAGCAAATTCTGAAGCGCCAATGAATTTTATACAAAAATAGTTCTCTTGGTTCATTACTCTAAAGTCAACCGTTTTCAATAAAAATGACTTTCTATGATCAAAACCAAACATTTTGCTGACGTTTCGAAAACCTTTTGTAATTCAAAAAATAGGTAGTAATAATTAACAATTTTAACGAGATTTAACAACAGATAGGATTTTAACTTTTTTTTATCAATTTGGCGAGTAAAATTTACAAAAACTGTTCAAAATTACGTTCGCGGACTTCAATGCACGCTTTACATCATTGATCATGTTTCTTTCTGCTGCTGCGGCTTCACCCCTATCGGTCAACTCTTCGATATTGTTGACATGGATTTCATAAACGATGCATTTCAGATGTCCCCATCCGGCGGTTCGATTAGTCGTTCTCGGGATGTTCTCTTGAGGTCTTGCACTTGCAAAATGTGACGGTGTCTCATCATATTGTTAATTATTACTACCTGTTTTTTGAATTACAAAAAATTTTCGAAACGTTAGCAAAATGTTTGTTTTTGTTCATAGAAAGTCATTTTTATTGAAAACGGTTGACTTTAGAGCTATGAACCAAGAGAACTATTTTTGTGCAAAATTCATTGGCGCTTCAGAATTTGCTGTCAAATGTCAATTTTTCCAGTGGCGTAAAAGTTATGGGGGAAAAAACCCTTCCGATACCTAAAAATCTCCACCATTGGCACGTCCAATAAATTCGAGAAGGGCCGGAAAAAGTAGCTATCAATAGTGGTAATGTGTTTACAAAAGCTCAGTCCTGTACTTCAAACGGTTCCTAAGATATTGGAAAAAAAACTAAAAAAAAAATAAAGTTTTGACACCCTGTATCTCGAAAACGAAAGCCCGGAGAGACAAATGGAAGAGGAAAACAATGTTTCTGTTTTCAAGAGGAATTTACAGTTTTCCGTTGCGACACTTATTTAGGAGCACTCTGTATATCAGGTGCTTCTTGTAAAATTTCCTCTATTGTTAGGCTTCTGGACTTTTTGGACCTACTATCTGATTTTCTCAAATATGGTATCACTTTTGAAAATTTTCTTATATTTACATTTTCATTCAGTGTACTTTTTAACATGAAATATAATGATCATAACGTCGAAGGTTTAATTTAAAAAAAGATATGTCCGAAATATGCCAGTAATATCGCTTCGGACACTTTTGAATTTTCTTCGAACTACACCAACCTTTGAATTCGTTGTAGGCAATCTCGTACTGTCTCGACGATTTTTTGGAGATTAATTGTGAAACAGCACTGTGCCGCTTTCAATTCGTTCCCTGGTAAATGCTTGTCTTCACTTTCTGAGCTCATTTGGATTAAATACTTTTAGAATATGAATTACAATATACACTACTGACACTACTTTATAAAGCAACTATTTTTATTGTTTATTAGGTTGCTATTGTTATGATAGTCACCGCTCCTAAACTTGATTCAAACACGGTTCAAACGAATTCAAATATAAATTTAATTGTTGTACATAACACAATTGTCTTATTTTATTACAGTTTTCAAAAAAATATTATTATGCTTTTGCGTTTTCGAATGGATATTTATAACTTCCATTCTTGAATGCAAAAGTATCATTTTGCGTTCTAGATAAAAAAGTAACTATTTTTATATATTTTTTAAAAAGTACACACACACACATAACACCTATTACAAAAAAGTTGCATAATTCCAAGTAAAATATAAATTTCCATTCAGGTACAGGATGTTCTATTTATAAAATACACTTTGGTCTGCTCTCCGAAAACGAATCACCCTGTATGAGTCAAATTATTTTTAAAATGTCAATTTCTTGCCCTCTCACACAAACCTATTTTGAAATTTGGATATATTAGCGATAAATCAACTACGCCACAGCAGTTTCATCAGTCCATTATTGCTGAAATTAAGAAACTAAATAATTCCATATTAAATCAATAGAACTGAATATAAAAGTAAATTGTAAATTGGAAAATTACTTAAAATATATTTTTAGGTAATGACAAGAATAATTATTCAAAGCGAATCATTTAGAATCATTTATCTCATATTTATCTTCAATAAATCTTTCACAATAGATGGAATTCAAGGTAAAAATATATAAGAAATACATGAAAATTTTTATTCAGTGACTCAGCGCTAGATTGTGATTTTGACCTCTGGTTCTTATGTAATATAACCAGCAAAACAAAAGCTGAAACATAAGAACAATGAAAAAGTGTAAAGCATGGCTAGCTTTAAGGAAGATCAAAGCAGCTTCTAAAAAGGACTGTATCTAATGATAAAAACGTCCATATAATATACAATTCTGTTTTATTTTAAAATATGATTAAATTTTTCTATTTTCAATTTAAAAAAATACAAAAAATTTCCTAACTATGTACCTTACGCCTATTACTTCCAGTTGGATACATTTGACAGACACTGAAGATAAAATTGTTCTATAAAGCGTTCATATGACCTGCTTTTTTGTTACACTCTGTATTTTTATACAGGGTGTTTCATAATAAATGCGCAGGATTTCAGGATGTGATAGCTCGTCAAAAAATTTGAAAAAAAGTTTGTATTAACTTACCCTCTAAAATGCACAATTTTCGAGATACAGGGTGTTGAAATTGTAAAAAAAAATTCATTTTTTGCTAATATCTCCGGAACCGTTTATCGTACAGACAACATCTTTTGTAAGCATTTACTACTCATAATAAGCTATGCTCTGTGCAAGAAATTTTTTTTCAAAGTCATAATTGGGGAAGATTTTGAAGGGGAAGTGGGTGTTTTCTCCCCAACTTCTAACGCCACTGGAAAAAGTACGGTTTTGAGACGCCCATTTGAACCGCCAATGTTTTCTACACAAAAAATGTACTCTTGGTCATAAGATCTAAAGTTGACCGTTTTCGAGAAAAATCTACTTTTATTTTGAAAAATATGGTTTTTTGAAATCGTTAGAACAAGTAACAAAACCAAACGTTAACTTCATAGTTCCAAATTAAAAAAAAATGGTACACAGTTAAATTAATACTAGGTACTTGATAAAAAAATTATAATACAGTTAGTAAAATAAAAATGTTATTTCAAAAAATTGACCATGTTATTTAACATAAAAGTAAATTTTTCTCGAAAACGGTCAACTTTAGAGCTTATGACCAAGAGTATATTTTTTGTGTTGGAAACATTGGCGGTTCAAATGGGAGTCTCAAAACCGTACTTTTTCCAGTGGCGTAAAAGTTGGGGAGAAAACACCCACTTCCCCTTCAAAATCTTCACCAATTATGCCTTTGAAAAAAAAAATTAATCGCACAGAACATAGCTTATTATGAGTAGTAAATGCTTACAAAATCTGTTTTCTGTACGATAAACGGTTCCGGAGATATTCGCAAAAAACGAATTTTTTTTACAATTTCAACACCTTGTATCTCGAAAATTGTGCATTTTAGAAGGTAAGTTAATACAAACTTTTTTCAAATTTTTGGACAAGCTATCACATCCTGAAGTCCTGCGCATATATTATGAAACACCCTGTATAGATATTACAACTGTATTTTGTATGCTAGTGGTTTATTTAATTTTTATAATAAAAACAAAACAATTATTTTAAATGGCTACGAATGAGTCATACAAAATATTACATTTTACAATATGTCCCTATTAAGTCCCCCACCCCTTCTAAATACAGGATACGTCACTGATCTCTGGAATCTTTCATTAAGCTGTGTGTTCCAACCTGGGTGAAACACCCTGTATACGAAAATAGAAATGACGAACAAGAAAATTGACGCAAAAATATCGATTATTAACCATTATTTTTAATAATTAACAATATTACCGTAATAACAAAATATGAATAAATCAGTGACCAATATGCGTGACTATATTAATTCATAATTCCCAATAAAAATGTAATAAAAGTTTATAAGAAAATCCCATGATACAGGACCTGGACAAAAATAGGAAGGTCATACATAACAATGAAAGATATAAGAGTATAAATAATTATTATACAAATTATATACTTATATTACTGAAAATATTTGAAATATTTCAGAGAATGTTTTAAGTAAGCTAATTTAAATTCATTAACTATCATATTTTAAGCTTATCGTCAGATGGATGCAGGTTTTTTAAATAATTGTTTGATCAGGAATATACTGTTGGCTAATTTTAAAAATAAAAATGAATACATTAATATTCAATGTCAAAATATTAGTTAATGTACCTACTATTCTCATCAGTTCTTCGTTTGAAGTAAGTTTTCTTAGGTAATCATTGGTAATCGAGAATAAACAGAATATTTACTAATTAGAAATAATGCATAATAATGGTGTTTAGAAAATTTACCTACATTTTTTTATTTCGTCAGTATGGTTCTTATAGAGCAACCAAAAATTATTATAAAAAAGTTTTTCAAATGTTCAGTCTTAAAGATATGACGGTTTAAGAACAAATTGTTGTAAAATAAGAAGACTATAGAACAAAAATAAAAGTTATCATACCACAGAAAAATCCTTCTCTCCACTGAACTCACTAGTAATTTGGTCACAAGCACACTAAAACTAGTACAACTCAATTGTATTGTCCTTACCGGTGGTGCTGATCTTGGCCGCAGGATAATACTGAAAGCGTCGTCGGTTACCGCGACATATTTTGTAGTTGACAAACAGTCCTTCCCCAAAGGTGGGCTACTAGTTCGTGGTATCGGGGGTCCCAGATCGTTCCATTCAGATTACGGTACATATTTTTGATAGTCTGAGCGGAAGGCAAGAACTTCAAATAAACTGGTGAATGGATATCGAGTATGCATAGTTTGATGTAAGGCGTCCAAGGTTAATTTCACAAAACTGATATTTGCAATCCACCAATCCACGCATGTATATCATGTCATATTTGCAGTTTTTCGTAATCGTGAGTGAAATATGAGATTATTTTGAACATGTTCATAATAATCATACTACCAGAGCATTTCAGCACTAATTCCTTTTGACGCAACGTTACTAGTACACTCTCTATAATCATATTTTAAGGCTCATTTTTATGAAAGCTAGGAAAACGAGTACTTAGACCGTCAAAATATATTTTTTAACAGAACAGAGTAACAGCAACAAGAAGTTTTATGTGACTATAAAGTTATAAATAATTAACAGCGACTATTAAGTTGTATACGGAATCCCAGATTAAAGAATGACCACAGGAACCAGTGTTGCCAATCTATCTACAAATTTATGTTATCTACTGGCAGAATCTTTTCTCAGTTTACGAATTCTTTAGTAGGGAATTAAAAAAAGTAGCGAGAAAACTTGTGGAAGAAGCACGTAAAGTGGGATTGCAGATAAATCTAGAAAAAAGTAAGCTTTTGAGAAAAGGAGACAAAAAAAACAATTTCAAATTGAGAACGCGGCACGGACTGCACGGAGATATGGAGTTTGAAGAAGTTCAGGAATATGTGTATTTGGGGGCGCTGGTAACAAATAAGTGTGATGAGAAGCAAGAAATTAATAGCAGAATAATAAAAGCAGACAGAAGTTCAGTAGCAATCAACCACTTAATGAAATCAAAAAGTTTTAAAAAAGCAAAGGGCCCAAATGGGACCCCTGCGGTATGCCAGATGTAATACAGATATAGTTAGATGTTGAATTATTTATCTGTACACATTGACATCTATTGGACAAGTATGATATAAGCCACCTGAGGAAGTTGCCGTGTATCCCTAGATTCTCCAGTTTTATAAACATAGAGGGGAGATGCACTTTATCGAATGCTTTAGAGAAATCAGCGTACACGGCAACCACATGTTTTCTATTATCCATGGCTTCCATTACGTCTTGGACAAATGGAATTAAATTCCTCGATTGAGATAGGACGATAATTGCAGACGTTGCTTTTACTACCTTTTTTATGAACGGGAACAACCCTTGCTTTTTTCCAGACAGCTGGAAATGCACCATCCGAAACCGATTTATTATATATTAAAAAAAGTGGAGTTACCAGAGAAAATTTACATTTCTTTATAAACACCGCTGGTAACCCATCCGGGCCAGGCCCTCTGGAGGGCGCCAGATTATCAATTACAGAAATGATTTGTGTCTCGGTGATATAATCAATAGTAATAGGAAGGGCGTTAGCATTATGTATTATGTTACAATCAGAAGTTTAATAGACCTCTCCATTTTTTAAATGGAGGACAAAATTTTAAAAAACTTCGTTGAAGGGATTGTTTGTATCTCAGAGGATAAATGGTGAAAATTACTTCTAATAGAGTTTTTACGTAGAGTGTATGTTTTAAAATATGATCGAAACATACATTTTCTTCAATGGAATGTGTGTGCCATTCAATTGCATTATGTTGTGCTTCGTAAATGTATATATTAGTTGCTACTTTATGTTCCGGAAATTATCAAAAAACGTTAAATTGATAAAACTGATGTTTCGTGATACATAAAGGTAAAGGTACTGAAGCTTACTGGTAATTAGGCCATATTTGGCCCTTCTTAACTAACTTACACTACCCTCTACCCTTACAATCACAAACATCCATGAGTAGGACAGAAAAATGTCTGCCCCATGTTGGATTCGAACCAATTAACTTCCGGCTGCTCGTGCTTCCCTGGCAGCAACTTTTCGTCACCGCCTTGGCCGCTCGTCTACCGTCAGCCCTTTTCGTGATACATAGTTGGCCATGCATTTTTAAATAATTATATAAAATTTGGTCATGAATTAATTCACTTTTATAAATCTAAAAATAATTTAATCTAATAATAATTTTAATGGTTCAAAAAATAATTTTAATAAGATAATTATGTTAGCCAAGTAAGTAATTCGTAAGTTACTTCAATCGAATAACATTTGAAAATAAATAAAAACAAACACTGAATATTGGCAACTTAAACGCCTACTTTCATAAATTAATTTGATAAAAACAAACAGATACCGTTTATCTATTTTAAAAAATAGTTCCAGTACATACATACATACACCAAAATGATCTGTTTAAGGGGAAACAATTACAAATTCTAACAGCAATTTAAATTTTATTAAGGCTATAAAATCAAACTTAATATTTTTTCTATTTAATGCGGTTAAACCCACGATATCTTGTAATTATTCCGTCAAGTTCATATTCATAACGATATTATATATAGGGTGAATCAAATATATTTTTAAAAACGTGTTCAGTATTATGGTTTAAAGAAATTTAGTAAATGTGGTAAATTGTAATAATTGGGTCAGGCCATGGGCGTCCTCAGAAAAATTTCTCAGTGGGAGGCCTAAAAGTTCTTTACCGTATTAGAAAGGTATTTTAAGCTAATATATATCAAATCTCCTATAATTCCTACGACAGACAAAGCTCTATTCAATAGTTATCTATAAAAAATTAATCTGGCTAAATTTACTAACCTGGCTTAATGAAAACATTATATAAATATATAAGTTCACTTTTGAAACTGTGGAAACTCGAAAATTCAACCACAATAGATGAGATCTGGCCTATTTCTGCATGTTTAGGATTGCTTCTTCAGGTGGCCTCCTTTAAGTTGAGTTGAGACTAACTACGTTTAAATTTTACTTTTCGCTTTTACAAAACAGAGAAAATCATGTTTATGAAGTTATAGGTAAGTAACGAAGTCACTTTCGATTTTATTAGTTAAAGCATTTAAATAATTCATTCATTCCTAATAAAAAAAGTATAGAAATATTTGTTATAAAAAGATTTGTTTTTCTTCTACACTTCAATAATTGTAGAAAGGCTCGGTTAAATTAAAAAAATAATTATCACAAATATTGTAACACTTGGTATATAGGTATGCCTTTTTCAGTCGACTCAAAATCACCTCCTAAAATTATTGTAACGACTTGCAAGACACCCTGTGTAATACATGAAAATATCTGTAAAGAATGGTAAAGATGTAAAATCTCAAGGGTAGGGGAGGCACGCTCCCTACTGCTTGACTTGACGGTTTCAGGTTGCTTTTTATGAGGATAGGTACTTGAAGTCCAAAGTGTACCTAAACTGATTTATTTGATAAGACAACAGAGAAACATCAACATAGCAACCGCCTACTGCGGTTATCAGTAACCGGTGACGGTGATGTTTAGATTAAGGAAAACTATTTTTATTTTTTCCGCTTAAACTGTTGATTGTATGAAAAAATTACAAGAGGGAAAAAAGTAGTATAATTATATGTAGTATTTAAAAATTTTAATTTTGTTGAAATCCGCCATTGCAGGAAAAAGTTCTAAAAGAAATAAATCTAGGGGTTGCTTATTTCCGCCCTCCAGAAACAAGAACCAAGGAATAGACACCACCACAAAATAGCTTTTGATTAGCTGATAATGTGTACCAAAATTGTTATTTCTAAGTGTAACCGTTTTTAAGGAAAAATAAAAAAACTATTTTTTCCGCCATTTTGAGACTCGAGTATATCTCAACAGGGAGGACCCAAATTGAAAAATTTCATATGAATGTCCCACCCTGAAATGGCTTGTGGAATACACTGGTAAAATATTTGACCATCATTGTGGAACACCCTGTATATTCGTATTTTCACCTAAGTATGTGATTTTCACTCACTAGATCCAAACATGGGGTCCACTTAACCTCATCGTTCTAGGGTCAAGGTCATGCCAAGATCAAAGCGAAAGATAGACATACACGTAAAAAAATATTTAGATATACATAGATATATTCTGTCGGACAAACCATTTTTTCGTGGTTCTGTAATTATACTGTGAAAATGCATTTATTGAGTATTATTCTTTACATATTTAGGATTTTTAAAAATTATTGTTTCCTATAATTATAGTGTAGCAACAGACCTCTCATTCCACTGCCGGATCCTATACAGCGTAAAGAAGTTTTTGTATATTTCATATTTGTTCCAGGAATTGCCCGTGACTTATTCATAACTCAACGGAGGTACTGAACGAAATTTTGTAAAAAAATTGGTCTTTCCTGTTTTACAACAAATCGTTGATGATTTGTTCAAAGATACCTGCAGAAAATAAGCTATTTATAAGCAGTACACTGTGTTCTTTCCTGATGGTTTTTCCAAAATAATGAATCAGTCTTTATATACTTTCAAATTGGAATAAAAATCTTATTACCTTGTGACCGTAGCAATTTATTTTATTTAAAAACATTTAGTATGTCTGTTTTAGATCGCTAACAAAAACATCAGGTTCTTTATTGCGCAAAATTTCTAAACTATGTATTGTTTCTAGTTTGATCCTGCCATTCAGCGTTACGTATCCATGAAAGTTTATCAATTCCAATACTTCAAACCCACGCTGAAAAATGCCCTTGTTGGAATATTCACCATGATCGTACCGATGGCATCTTTTGGTTACTATGTGTATAAAGAAAGAAGTGAGCAAGAATGCCGTTTCCGCTCCGGAGAAATAGCCTACAAAGACCGAATTCACAAGTTTATTTAAATTATTAGTTGCTTATTTGTTAATTGTAGTACAATAAATATTAAAATAATAATATAACAATAATATAATAGTAATGTGTATTTGTTGAACTGTGAATATACAATAGTTTTACAAAAGACTGAAATTTAAAAAAAATTTAAACTAACAAGTATAGAAAAAAATCCTACAAATAAACCAAGCAACTCCACAAAGTCAAACACTGTACGTGACACAACAGAGCCTCATTTGCAAGATTTATTTTTAATAAACGCACATAGAGAGAAAATATTAATATTCATACACTAATAAACACACACACAGCTATACACAACAATCCAACAATATACAAAACAAATAAATCACAATGAATGAGATAAATATGTAGACTAATTCATATCTCAACCAAAAAATCATATTTTCATTTGTACAAGATTTTTCACAATTTGGGGATTTATGCCAACTAAGTATTTTTCAACACCTTTTTTCATTTATAAAATTGAGATAGCAGTAATTTCTTTGGCCAATTTATTTTCGACATTTTGACGTTTTATAACAGTGTTATTATTAATTTCTAATACAGTAAAAAATGGTACAAAAGCTAATAATAAAGAATATATGGGTAGATATTGTGGGTGTAAAATTCCATGCTGGTCGGGGCTTTATTCCGCAGAGTAGTTAGTTTTACACAATATTGTTAATACCTAAAAATATATAAAAAATGATTACATAAAGAGTAAAAAAATGTCCATGTTTAATTTAAATTCATTGACAGGTTAAAGTCACTTTTGATATTGTCGATATTTAATTTCAAATAATTTTAATTTATTGGTGTAATAATTTTTATAGTTAGATATTTGACTCAGCTTAAAGGGGGCCACCTGAAGAAGCAATCCTAAAAATGCAGAAATAGGTCAGATCTCATCTATTGTGGTTGAATTTTCGAGTTCCCAGTTTCCCAACAGTTTTAAAAGTGAACTTAGATATTTATAGAATGTTTTCATTAAACCAGGTTAGTAAATTTGGCTATATTATTTTTTTTAAATAATTATTGAATAGAGCTTTGTCTGGAATTTTTCACTAGCATACCTAGACGTTTGGTATCAGAGAGCATACATATGACTTCATTGATAGGAATTGTAGGAGATTTGATTTATATGAGCTTAAAATACCTTTTTCATACAGTAAAAAGTGTAATTTATGTCTAGTTTGGTGAGCATGATGTATAAGAATCAATTTACGTTTATTTTTAAATTAGTACATAACTAGGTACTACATTAATATCCAATACATGGTTATCTGTAAAGTTCTCCAAAGCAATAAAGTTTGTTTTTATAAAACATTATTTAAAAAAAAAAAAATGAATTAGTTTCTATCATTTATTATGACAGTATCTCCATATGGTTAACATCTAGTATTTCTCTCATATATTTTATTTCATATAGTATGTTTCTCAAATTTTTAATAATGTAATATATGTGATCAGCCCACTTCAAATGTTTATCAAATAGTACTCCTATTTTACGGTTTCGTCCTGTTTTATTTGAAATTATTATATTGATTTTCCAATATGTATTTCTAAATTAGGAAGCTTCGGCTTATTATATAAACAAACGGTGAGTATAATGTTTCATCAAAATTAATTATTTGTTATTTTACTTACTCATAAAAAACTACCGTATCATCAGCAAAACTGACAATACAGCCAACAATTTCTAAATTAAGAAGATATAGTACAGAAAAAACAAGGTTGGTCTCAAAACTGTTCCCTGCGGTACACCAAATTCGACTGCTAACTCATTACTTTTATTATCATTTATTTGACACAGATTGTTCATTTGATAGTAACTTATATTTGTTTGTATAGTCAATAACTCTTTCTTAAATATGTTTTCAAATATTTTAGTAAAATTACTAATAAGGGAATTAGACACTTCCGTCGTTTCATCCTTTTTAAAAAGTGTCTTAATCATAATTTTTTTAATATGCAGTAATTCGCCTATAGAAAATATATCATTTACTAATTCAGAAAATTGTTCTGCTATATCACTGGTTATTTCTTTTAATATTGAATTAATCATTATTGAAATCTTGTTTCTTAAATCCATGACACATTTGGTTGTTTTTCATTCAATTAATAAAAAAGTAGTTCCTCAAAAAGTTTTTTATGCATGCATGTCGCATTAGCGCAATATACAGGACATTTCCACTTTCCAGTGACGGTTGTGACATTGAAAAAATATACCATTTAAGTCCTAAAATGAAAGTAAATTTACCTGAATGAAAGCTATTTCTCAGAGGTACTTATGTTTCTTTTTTTTTATCTTACACTCAATGAAGGTTAACGCGTAATAAGACGGAACCATCCAACGGAACATTTTATTGTTTAGATATGTTGCTAACTATACAGCAAATCACACATAAAGTAAAAAAAAATTAACTTTAATCATACAGGGTGTTCCGTAATTTGGATGACAAAAATTAATTTTGGATTTTACGATTAAAAACAAAAAAATAGTTATATAAATATAGGTCATACGTCGGTAAATGTCCCTTAACGGAGACCCCCAAAATTTGATATTTTTCCAAATATTGCCAAAACGCATCGGGATAAAGTAATAAAATTTGAAATTGAGAACCACGACACTGAAAACTTTAAAGTATATTGCCAAATCACTGTCACATGATAGAAACGGTTCTATTGCGTAGACTTTTTTAGAGGCAGTTACGTTCCAACGACGTTACTGCATCTTGTATAAACACATTTAAGCAAGGTTGTGATTACGTGGCGAAAACGGGGAGACATAGATACTGCCTCTAAAAGAGAAACTGGAGTAACAGAGAAAGTTTACTAGATATATTTGTCTTTGTTGGTTAAATATGCGTTTGTAGCTCGGTCTATTTGCTACATATTATTCCTGCCTTTATATTTGCTTCTCCTGTTATATTTGTTTCTGTGTCGTTTCATATTAGTGAAGAAAATGACGGAACATTATTCTAACCAGAACATTTAAACTATTCTTAAACAGAAACTTTCTTAGAATTAGAAAATTTTAAAGATGCTCTTCAACTCGAATAATAATAATGCTTATGAATTGTAGCTCTTTCTGTTTGTTGCTTTAGTTTTAGACTTCTTTCTGCAAAGTTTTTTGTTGCTACTCATCTTACGTATTTTCTCCAACGTTAGAAGGTCATGTAGGAAGCCGGTCACTATTAGGTAAATGTTACTACATAGTGGATTTTGAAGGTAGTAGCAACTTTGTAGCAATTTTGATCCCATGTAAAATGTGAAAATCACTTATAGATAACGCAAGAACGTGACGACAACTGCAACAATTGTATAATTAATTGTAACCACATTAAAGTTTTGTTAAAGGTTCCCAATACGTCGCCAAAACTACTACAAACACTCTAAAACTACTGTCACTTCTAAGTAATATGCAAGTGATATGGCTTAGTTGCCGTTACCTTTAACATCAATTTTAAAGTTTGGGTAACTTTAAGGTGCCTCTGCTTAATTTTCATAACGTTCCAGGCACTAAACCGCCGCAGCAAGAATTACAAAACCATGAGTGATTTTCAGTTGTGCGGATGACGTACTTACAACTATCCTAACATAAATTGGGGTTATTTTTGCTATATGGTGGTAGGTTTAGTGATTACTACGTATTAGCCACTTAATTGAAGTTGCGGTACCAGTTTTGTTACTATAACGCTACTTGGGAATGTTTTAAATTCTATTAGGTATAGTTAGTCATAGGCGTACGAAACTGATGACGGGTTATTGGATAAATAATGCCCTAACTTTTTCATGTCGCGAGATGTTTGCCGTCAGATTAAAAAATGAAAAGTTTTGAAGAATTTACAAAGAAGTACTCTTGTTTTACTTCGATAAATTGTTTCTTTTTTAGTAAAATTAATTTAAAAATTTTGCGACATACCACAAGAACATTAGATATGATATGCAAGTAGTAGACTATGACAAGGTATTTATTTATTTATTTAACACATGTCACAATTGTATTAAAAATATTTGGAAGCATTAATAGGCTATAGCAAAAATTTACAAATAATTATATCATTGAAATACATTTAATATGTGTCAAATATATTTTGACTATTTATGGTTTCCATTTGAATCTTTTGTGATGTCACAACATTTTTGAATTAATGGTACTCGAAAAGGGAGTAGTTTATCAAAGTGAAAGAGGAGTATTTTTTATGTAAAATTCAGCAAAATTTTTATTTTTTTAGTCAACATATACGTTAATATAAGTTTTTGTAGATACAAAAAAATTTAGAGCAACAATATACCCAAGACCCAACTCACCAACTTGTCGTCTAATGATAATACTCAGTTCAAAATTTTATTGTTTTAAGGGGTCTTAGCTCTCTCAGGGGACGGGACGTTTTCCGACTTATGTTTATATAACTTCCTTTTTATTTTTGGTAGTAGCATCTTGAGAACTTTGGGACAATCTGTATAAAGAATTTGAATTAAAAATGATCTACCATAAACCAAGTTAATCCAATTTGTAAAATAACAGGATCGTATCTAATCGAAAATATGTAGGTAGAGAAAAATGCAGATCTGTACCCACCTCTCCTTTGGTAAAACCAATTATTCAGTTCGATAATATCTTGTATCCCTTTGTAAAACGTCGGTTATTAAAATCTGCTAAATACATCCGCTTCACTTTTGTTTGCGGTTTAATCAGGTGTCTTCTTAGAATCTGACCTATATTTCCAATGGTATTTCATGGTCGTTTCTATTCTATAACTTAAACAGATTATAAATTATAAACTACAATAATCGTAGTTACATATTTTTTATCAAAGATTCACCGCACATACTTGATAAAAAATAGCTGTTGAAAGATCGCCTGGCATTTTCAATTTTCGACTTTACATGTTTTTAATCTACGTTAACATAATTTTCTGTGTTGAATTAATGCAGCACATTATTAAAAAACATCGTGTGATATGCTAATATTTATACGAGGGAAATAACAAAAAATGAATACTTAAAGCGTTTGTTCTATAATGGTTTTCCGGGTTGTTACGTCGTGACCAAAGGAGCTGGAAAGGATAGAGGTAACAAAGATTAAATTTTACTTGCTCAAAGCCGTCTGTTTTCCGGAGACTGGGTGGCTCCATTTTCAGGAATAATTAATGATTTAAAACAGGCATATGTACGTACTTAATAATAAAACTTTCTCGATCAGTAACAAATGCTTTTTGTATCTGTTATGTCACCTATACAAAACTCAACAGTTATTCAATATCGTTTATTATAAATTTTTATAAAGTTACACTGAAGTAATAATAGAAAATTTTTAAGAATTGTTAAAACAAATCAAAATCACAACGACTATGATTACTGATTTGTGTTAATTTGAATTAAATTATTTGTTGAATATCATTTCAAATAGAGCAAAATATTATTCAAAGTTTGTGACACATCGGTAGAGTGAACCCAGCGTATGAAGGTCATGGACAAAAAAGACCGCAACGTGCCTTAAAATGAGGATTTCCATTTTAATTGATGTGTCGCATCACATGAATGGTTCAAACGTTAACTAAACGCACTAATATAATGAAATATACATACAGGGTGACCGGAAACTAAACCAACAAAGATAACGAATTTTAGGAATGACATAAATCGTCTCATCAATCTAAGGGAAGCAGGACTCTTTAAAGATGGCCATTTCAAATAGAATTTTGTAGCATACGGTACATCCTATATAGCCACTCTAGACAAAGAATAGAATATTTTGAACTTTTCGATATTGATATTAAAAATACCAAAAAGTTGGAGATAAAAAATATAAAATTAAAAATCACTCAAAGATCATTTTTATATCAAAAAGCTGTCCTTATGAGCGTTAACAAATAACCTAAGTTTGATCTTTCTAGACAAACAGCTATCTCAACAATAAAAAAATCAAAGAGCCATCTTGAAAAAGAACCTTTACTTCCTTAGTAGGCATTTTTGGATGAGATTATGTATTTTATGTAATAAGTTTATCATCAGTGATTCAAAGAAGAAAGAACTTAGATAAACGATATCAACCATTTGAAAAATTTTCGATCTCCAAAACATATGTTCTGAATTTTTCAGCCCAATTGGAGAGATACTTTTCAAAATATGATATTTACAAAAAATCACGGTAGAGGGTTGGCATTTTAACAATTTGGTAAATTAAAAAATTATTTCAATCTGCAAATCGATAATTTGTACCATAACAACAAAAATTTCGCAAAATAAAAATTTCATTTTCAAAACGCGAAAAAAATGTTTTTGATACAGTGTAACCCTGTATATCTCCGATCATTCTCCTGAACAGGTACTAAATTAAGTAAACAATAATTTAAACAAGAGTAAACTGAGCAAGAATAAAAGGAAATATTCAGGTATAGTAATAGGTACTGGGTGCTACATTTTTTTCCTTCAAATATGCTGAATCAGTTCAGTTCCTTAGTGGATGTGAGATAACAATCGAATTTTTTTTACGACTATCAATCCGTGTAGTTTTTTGCACCACTAAAATATTATTAAATATTATAATGACGTATATATCAGGACGTGAACAGCTTTATTGCACATTAAAAACCGACAAGTAGCAAGGTAATGCTTGGGAGTGGCTACTCGCACACTTTTTATTGAGCTCAACATGACGGAAGCAATTGTTAAAAGAAAGAATTGTTGACTGCTTTGTATATGGCGTAGGTGACAGACTGATGTATTGCTGACAGGTGTTTTTCTGATGTAATATTATACTAATTGCGCATATATTTTCGCAGCAATATATCTAATTAAGAAAGAAAAAATGAATATTATATTTATCGTTTAAATATTAGGCACATTAAAAAGATACTCATAAAGGGAACCTATGACAAACAAGGCAAAAACAGGGACACCCAACTACCGTAACCGATTATTGTTTATTGTTCTCGTTTACCCCAAAATGGACAAATGCTATTTCGAGGTATACAAGTGCAAGTTTAGTAAAGATGGATAAAACGGAAAAGCGTTGAACGATTAAAGTTTTGTTATATGAAAATATATTTGTAAAAAAGCTTTTCTTGATACAATTAATGTTAATTACCAACCTGCACAAATACCTTAAACTGGATTGAATTCATATTTTTTTGTGTGTTACACATATGATCGTCACAATTTTGATAGCTAATACTTTTTTAAGTGTCCCTTCCAAATTTTACAACCTTGTATCGTTTAACCGCAAAAAATTCACCCCTAAGTTCTAAGTTCTAAGTGAGTGGGCCAAAAACTAGCCCTCCTCTGCGACCTTGTGGTCTATTGTGGCTCTCATATTTGTTACATTTCACCCAACAGGTTTAGCCTCTTTATGAAGCCAATAACCTTGTTGGGTGAGATTCTATCCAGATCTTCTGGCAAGAGATGCACTTTGCCAAATATAGAAAATCTGGTCCGTTCTCCAGCCGGACAGTGACATAATAATATGTGTTCTGCCGATTCGTCACTTTCTAAACACAACCGGCACTCGGCCTCCTCAGCCAGGCCCAACTGTGCATGTGACTCCTTAACCGGCAGTGCCCAGTATATAGGCCAACCAGAGGCTTTAGGTCAAGCCCATTTAACTCTAGCAAATTTTTAGCTCTCTTTGTCGATGTGCTCCCTATGGAACGCCTTCGAATGAGCTAATCTTGGCAGATCTCGCCAGTACTCCCTTATCTTTTCCTCCGCCCAGGTCTAGATGACTGCATTGGCAGTAGCCGAAGCTAAGCCTATAAAGCTGGAAAAGGCACCCCGCCTTCCTAACGAGTCCGCTGCCTCGTTTCCCTGGATACCCGCATGACCAGGTATCCAAACCAGGGTTACTCTGTTGCTTGTACCTTACCGCTCCAGAAAGTGCTTTTAAAGCTGCTTGGCTATCAGAAAAGATTTTTATCGACCTGCGTTTAAGTCTAAGCTTTTCCAGCTTCCACACACACAGTTCGATGGCATAAATTTCTGCCTGAAATATAGTCGCATATTTACCCAGGCTTACGAATAGCCTGGTGTTTGGGTTGCAACTATACACTCCAGCTCCAACACCCCAACACAGGACTTTCCACAAATGCGTCGACACGTCCATAAGGACATTCTGGCCTTGTGGATGACTTTATCCATATGAGAGTTGCAATTGAGCGTTTTATCTAGAACAACTCCCAGATATTTCGCTTCCTCTGCAAATGGTATTGTCTCTCCCCGTAAAATGGGTGGTCTTAAGTTGACCAGTTTGCGTTTCTTTGTGAAGGGCACAATCACTGTTTTGTGGGGTCACAGACATCTGCTCCCTCTCACACCAGTCAAGTACCCCACTTAAAACTTCCTGAAGGATAGATGATATACTATCTTCAGTAATACCTCTTACCAGTATGACCAGGTCATCAGCATATGCCTGGACCTCGACCTCCCATGCAGAGAGTATGGCGAGCAGGTCGTTCACAAGAATCGATTGTTTCAATAGCCAGACGGATACATTAAACCGTAAAGAAGTTCTGCAATTTTAAAGGGCATGATGAGCCAGAAACGGCGCCCTCTATTAAGGATGTCAAAACTAAAAACAAATTTGTATTTCTCGCCTCCAAAAAAACCCAAATCGGTAAAATGTATGCAAATATTTTATGGAGTTAAATACAAATTTCGAAAATGAAATTTTAACTTTGACACCCTGTATCTTCGTAACCTTTAACTAAGACAAATTTAGCTATATATCGCATTATATTGTTGTTAGGAATCTACTTTTGTTCTGTGTCCCATTTCTTTCGGTACACTATGTATTACATATAATATTATTTTCGAAATGATAAACGTTGTAAAAATAGATATTTACAATGGATTATTATAAAATTTTTCATTTTTACGTTTTATTGCAGATAGATTGTCGTTTTTAGTAGAAACTATTAATATACCTACTATAATTACTAAGAATTTCTGTATTAGAAATATTCTAAACATATTTAAAAATGGCTACATGGAAGCAATTTGTAGATACTGTAGAAAAACTAGGGGAAATACTAGTAGCTGATTTTATACATTCGTTTGACGCCCGCGCATTTATCATAGCAAATATGATTAATTAATTTTTTAATTCAAATATATCCTTCACATTGTAGGAATATTTATTCAACTGTTGAGAGTATTTGTTTTATTAAAAGGTAAAGGTATTTCCAATATAGATATGTGTGTACGTATTTCATGTTTACAACATCCTAGCACCATAGACGTCCACACATATTTTTGTAGACGGGTTGCGATACGAAGGAATAACGTTACTTATCTTCAGGAATTAAAAAATACAATTTTATTTATATAATAAACCTTTATATACATATAAAAACTGCGTCTACAGAAAATTTCACAGCAAAGACACATAATTGCAGGCTATTAAATAAATAACAAAAATTACATTTCTTATTTGATAACAGAAAAGTTGTTAGAGGGAGAAAGGTTAAATAAAAATCATGAAGTAATTAAAAACAATAATTAATAAAAAAAAATTGAAATGTTTTTTTACACTTTTCTGCATTCGGTGTAAAAGGCACAAGGTCCATGAAAAAGCATAGAAGCTCATTAAAAACTATAATTTATAAAAAAAATTAAATATTTTTTACATTTTTCTGCATTTGGTATAAAAGTTAGAGAAAGGGATAAGCTCATCTCCAAGCACAAGCCTGTTGCATGTTGAAAATTTAATAATTTTTATTATATGTACATACCTATCGGGCAAATATAAAAAATTTTGGGGTGCAGATATAATATGAAAAAATAAGGTGACAATAAGTTACTATAAATTTTTTTCCTACAAGCCCTGCCTACATGTCCCTGAAGGACAATGCTGGAAATCGGTTTTTCTTTAATAATTTTATAACTTAACTTATTACTACATTGTCTGAAGCTATTTATTTGTGGCATAGTTTTAGTTTTTCTTTAGTTTTTTTGGGTTTTTGCCACACTTCTGAAAAAATAATAAAGATTAATTAAATAAGCCCTACTACAATTTAATAAAAATTTAATGTGATGGACACTAGTAAGGACCTCTTCAAATAGTGTCCTTGAAACATATTTAGCTTTTACCAGGGACATTGAATTATATTAAGCACTTTATTAAAAGTTATTCAACAAAAATCGATTTCCAGCGGCACATACCTCCATAGGGAGGGCCTATAGAAAATTTTTTTATAGGAATTTGTCATCTTACTTTTTCATGTTCTATCTGCACCCACATTTTCCTGGACACCCTGTATAGAATTAATCACTAAATATTCTGAAATACGTATTTTTAGGATTAAATAAAGTCAAATATTTATTTTCAAGTGCCGAATGAAATTATTGTAGTACCTATATAAACAAGCTTATTGAATATTTATTTACATTGATTGAGAAAGATTTTAATTATTACTATGTACAGGTATGTGTTCGTGCATTTATATTTTGTCGAATTCCAAACATAGCAATTGATCTTTAAAAGCTTAAGTTTTGCAGAGTTATGGGACATGCATAAATTGAGAAATAGAAAACAATCATTTTATAAATGACGTCATAGAGATTCTGTGTGACGTCATCTAGGAGGAAAGAAGAGATGGAATATCTAATTATATTGTAAATTTAAAATTAGTTGGATAATATGAATTTTCAAGTGTGACCCTCATTCAAGTAACAATGTGCAACAACAGTTAAAATAGCTTCATGGATAAATTATTGCACAAAAGTACTTCAAAAATTATGTAATTAGGAAAGGTAATGAAGAATGACACATGTTTAACTGTTACTAATTACTATTAGACAATCACTTAATCATTCCTAAGTATTTGATTGTATGTATTTAAGTGATAAATAAACAATAAACACATATTTACAATCCTATTCATTGTTATAGCTATTACAAATTAAATGAAGACATATATATTTTTAAATATTTACTTACTTATTTTGGGCAAACCTCTTTAAAATATAACTATTTGGATTCGAAAGCAGCAGTAAACAGGATTAACATCAAAACAATGAGAATAAAAATCCTTCAAACAACTATATTTATTAATTTATACTGATACTGTATAATAAAAAAATAACATTACATAACATAAAAATAATTATTATAATATTGCTATATATTTCATTCGCCTATCTTTCTTCCAACTGCTTGTCCCTTGCCACAACAGCATCGTCAAATTTTACCATATAGGTAGTTCCTTTATGCCAATGGGCAGTTACCTTAGCAGTCTGTAATAAAATATTCCCGGATTAATAACTCAGTTATCTCATAATTATAATTTCAACTATGTTCGATATTTAGAAAATTACTAAATACACTTACAAATCCAGTTCCTGTCAACACAGCCTCAACAATTCCAGCTATAAATACGGCACAATTGAGACTACTTTTATCACGAGGTACAGAGATAAATCGATTCACGAGAGGGTCCTTTTCCATTAAATAATAAGTATTTTCATCATCGTTGGAATGCTCTAGCTTGTCTGCTTCTCTTCCAAACAACGCCTACATGAACATAAGATTCATACATTGCTCATTTAGTAAAATACAACTTTAACTTACCTTCCATAGAGTAGACTTAACAAAAAGCAATATGTTGAGTAACTTTATCTCCCTTTTTCCATTTTTTTCACGTACAAAGTACAGGTCAATGAGTTTAATGCCTACCTTCCGACCTAATTCGTGCAATCTAAAAAATATACACTTTTAGCTACCTATTTCAAAGACAACATAATATGATACATGATAACATAATTATGTTTTCATGTACCTGTTTTGCAGTTCTGGGACAGTTTGAGACTTGTTCTGGCAATATTGCACGACTTCTGAGAACAACAGAGCAAAACAACTTAAAGAAACTTCGCCTTTGCCCCTGCTTAATGGTTTATCTAAAATACTAAGACGATTCCTACTCGTCAAACTCATATTCTACGGTAATAGGTATAATTGTTTCTAAAATAAATTAAAAATTGAAGAGGTTATGTTTAACAGCTTTTTTTTATTTACAAGTGTCAAGTGGTTACTGCACGGTTACTGATTTTGTTGAATTTTCCTAAAGGCCACTGTCAGAAGAAGAATAAGAGTACAGAGTTCAGCATTATCTATCTCTGTCTCATAACAGTCACTTCTGCAACCCTCAATACATTTCAAATTTTAATTTTTTTTATCTTACAACAATAATTATTTATTAAATCAATTACATAGTTGAACAATCTATACAAATATTTATTTAATACGTTATTTGACTTGTCCATTAAAAGAATTGTATTTATGACTATAATACGATTGTATAGTAAATATCATAGATTAGTAAATATAGGTCTATATACAGGGTGTTTACAAAGAAATAATAAAAGTATAAGTAAAATGTCCAGGTGGAAACACCTGTAATTCGGTATCGCTTTAATAATGTCTAATACTAATAATATAGCAATTGTTATTAGCTTAATCCTGATCCTGATGATTGATTTGTTAATATATTATCTTATCACATTGTGTTTGTAATATATACAGTATGGTACATATCAATACAGAGTAAAAATAATAAGGAGAGGTACACCTTATACTTAACTATATTAACAACAAAGAATTTCCAATTTCAATGCTAATTCTCTCTTTATTCTTTAATATTTAAAATAATTAGGTATTTCTTGGTGAAATAATATTATAGAGATAAACAAATAATTTATCAGTAATTATTACATTTGACACTGGTTGATAACCCCATGGAATCATTTATACAATAAACAGCTTATTACACAATGAAAGGAAATAGAGTATCAGCAAACAAAACTGAAGAAATGTTAACAATTTATAACAAAAGAAATAAACAGCAATGCATGTAGCAGTAAATAGCAAACCATTCAAACTATTTTCTCTTTACAGAAATTACATTGCCTTAAGAACAATGGCTGTATCTAAATCAGAATATCTCATAAATGACTCAAAATATTCATTTTTGAAAGAATTAGGGCTGCAGGAAACCAACTTGGGGGTCTTTGATGGAGCATGGAAGGGTTCGGGGCAGGTAAAACATAATATTTTTTATTTAAAGTTTTCATAATAGTAAACAATTAATTTATAGCTAATCCAATCAATTTGCCCAAGTAATGGCAAAGTTATCGCAGAAGTGAAACAGGGAAATGCATCCGATTATGAATCTTGCATCCAATCCTCAATTTCCGCTTGGAACGTATGGGCAGATCTTCCCGCACCCAAAAGAGGAGAAATTGTACGTCAAATTGGGGACGCTCTTCGAAGCAAACTTGTTCCTTTAGGGAAATTGGTCTCAATTGAAATGGGTAACGCTGATAATGTTTAAGGTGGTCACTTGCTAATAGATATATTTCAGGTAAAATCTTACCAGAAGGTATTGGAGAAGTTCAAGAATATGTAGATATATGCGATTATGCTGTGGGCCTTTCCAGAACTCTAGCAGGTGCTATATTTCCTTCAGAACGACCCGGTCATGTTTTGCTGGAAAAATGGAACCCTCTAGGACCCATCGGGGTAATATCCGCCTTCAACTTTCCCATCGCTGTTTACGGATGGAATAGTGCCATTGCCATGGTAAACCAAATAAAAAAAATCGTTTTTTTATCTACATTCCCCTGCAATTTTAGGTTTGTGGTGACACGATCTTATGGAAAGGCGCAGAGACAACACCCTTAGTGTCAGTAGCTACTACGAAAATTGTGGCTGACGTACTAAAAAACAATGGTCTTCCTGGTGGCGTGGCTGCATTGTGTTGTGGAGGTGCTGACATAGGCAAAGCAATGGCAGCAGACAAGAGAATTAAATTATTGTCATTCACCGGAAGCACCTACGTTGGACAACAGGTAATGCAATAAAGAAAACTACATACAATTTCTGTATTTATTTGTACATTAGGTAGGTGTGGAGGTTCAAAAACGATTCGGCAAACATTTGCTGGAACTTGGTGGCAACAATGCTATAATCGTAGCAGACGATGCAGACCTAAAAATGGTGGTACAAGCAACCTTATTCGCTTGTGTAGGCACAGCTGGACAAAGATGTACCTCGACCCGAAGATTGATCCTTCACAAAAATGTAAGTGGTAAAGTTATTTCAAATTTTTTTAAAATAAAAAAGTGTACTTTAGGTGTACAGTGAGGTACTCGCACGTCTGAAACAGGCTTACGGACAGGTTTTAAGTAGAATAGGGGATGCTTTGGATGAAAATACTCTCATCGGACCACTTCACAGTCAACAGTCTTTAGAAAAATATAAACAGACCGTGACAGAAATACAAAAGCAAGGTGGCAAAATTGAATTTGGTGGAAAGGTACTTCTTCTTCGCAATTTAAAATCTACTTTAATGAGTAGATAAATACAATTATTAACTTTTTTATGCAGGTACTGGAAAGGCCAGGATATTTCGTGGAGCCAACGATAGTAACCGGTTTGAAACACGACAGTCCTCTCGTGCATAATGAATGTTTTGCGCCTATAGTATACGTATTAGAAGCCGAAAGTGTTCAAGAAGCTATCGCATGGAATAACGAAGTACCCCAAGGATTATCGTCAAGCATATTTACGCAAAGTATAGGGAACATATTTGAGGTAAGTGATTACATTTTATTAATTCAAACAAAAATTTTAATATATTGTAAATAAAAAAATGATAATTTTCATCAAAAAAGTATTATTTTGGTAAAAAAAAAATATTTTTATTAAGAAATGTTTTTCAGAATGAAGTATAAAATTAACTTTTCTTTTGAGGGATACAGGGTTAAAATTTGACGAATGTTCTTTGAAACAGCCTGTATATTCAATTTGCTATACTGTTTATTTCAATTTTATTTTACAATTTTCCTTTACTAGTGGATAGGGCCCAAAGGCTCAGACTGCGGAATAGTAAATGTAAACATACCCACTTCCGGTGCAGAAATAGGTGGAGCTTTCGGTGGTGAAAAAGCCACAGGTGGTGGTAGGGAGTCTGGTAGCGATGCATGGAAGCAGTACATGAGAAGATCCACGATTACCATCAACCACTCAAAAGACTTACCACTGGCACAAGGAATTAAATTCGAGTGATGTTTTAAAGCTTGTATTGTTGCAAAATACATTTTTTTTAAATATAAATTGAATTCAATTTTTTTTTCCTAAAATCTGCCTATTACCAAACACACAGTTCTACAATTCAAATTGTATTATTATTATTTTTTTATCGAATGGTTATTAATATTACAAGGTGTTCTATAATTATTATAGATTTACAAGCCAATTAAGTATGTAAAAAGCAAATGAAAAATGTTGCTATTTGGGAACTATAACTGCAAAATTGTAAATCCTAACCCTGTTATGGTCTTTAGACTTCAAATTTCACAAACATTGTAGTAACAATTCTTTATTAATTTATTATTGTTCGAATAAAAAAAGCTAATTTGTCAAATATCTGCATTTTGTAATTATTCAGTGCCTAGAATAATTACCAAATATGCACATTTAATGATTTATTTAATAAAACATATTTGAAGTTCAGGTTCTTACATATTGACTTCAACAATTCATTATAGGTACTTTTTAGCAACAAAAATTTTCTTGTCATAATTTTTACCAAAAAGTGAATAAAATGATCAACAGAAATTAATGAAACAACCAAAAAGTTTTCGCTTCATTCAGGAATATTCAATGTTACTTTTTATCGCGCTTTTTCCCTTCCCCTTTTTGTCACTCTCAAGATCTTCACTCTTTCAACACAAATATGGCTTGCAGTACTAACTCCATAGCATAAATGAGGTTACTTTACATTTCAGGTCGATATAGGTACATATTATTCGGTAAATAAAAAACAAATGAAGAGCATGCCTACTAAGAAACTATAACTTCAACAAAATTGCAAATCCAAAGCCTGCTATATTTTTCTAGTGTTGAATTTGCAAAATCTTTATTAACAATTATTTTTTATTTCATTATAATAAAACATTACTTTATTTCTTTTAATTACTAGGTACTCCAATGTTCTGTGATCCTCCCCCCTAGATAAATTTCTGGTTACACCACTGGATTTGTTTAATCAAAAGACAAAAACGTATTACTTTAAACTTATATTTATTTGTAAATATGTCTATTCTAAAATAACAGTAAAGACCATAATTGAAAACTTTGCTTATAAATAACAATAAAAGAATTAAATGTAAAATTTTCCATAAAGATTGTAGATGTAAATTAATAGAAATGAATATTATTTAGTAGAATTGGTGTATGTACAAAAACGTGTTAATATTACAAAAATTAAGTTATCGCTTATATCCCATAATGCAGATAGAAAAATGTTTATTCTAATTTTAAAAGACGATTGATATTATCTTGATTCAATATAAAATTATATTTTATAAACATATATTTACAAAAACTATTTCAACAATTCATCATACTTTTAAGCGATAAAACTTTTCTTATACATTTTGTTGTTGTTCCTGTCATAATTTTTACAAAAAAAAAAAGTGAAGAAAAGATAGATAGAGAATAATAAAACAGCCGAAAAGCTCTCATCTCGTTCAGAAATACTTAATGTTCCTTTTTATCGCGCTTTTTCCTCTTCCTCTTTTTGTCACTCTGAAGATCTTCGTTCTTCCGACACAGGCATGGCTTGCAGTACCAATTTTCATTTTCATCAGGTGGTACTTGAATTCCGACACACACCCAATGGTACCAAGCATCACACCCGTCACAACCAATCATAGGTCTACCATCGTCCTGCTGACCGCAAGCTGGACATATCCAGACCTCGTTACCGTGTTCGTCGGTTTTCTTGAAGGTCTGCTCTAATTTCTTTGGTTTCGGGGGAGGTTTCGGTTTTACCGGATGCAGACGAGGCCTGCCCGGTGTTCTGGGAACTGGTACAGGCGGTGCTTCGTCTGTAACAGGCCTTTCAGCAACAGCTGGAGCTACTGGGGAGAGGTTGGAGGTCTTGGGCTTTGGAGGTCCCGTTACTAGAGCCGAGATCTTTGCTAGGCCGACAGGAGAAGCGTCCCGCTTTTTCTCCTCGACAGAAGGTTCTTGGTCTTTCTTAACAATGGGTTTTATGTTAAGCTTCCTTGTACTTTCCGGCGTCTCCGGTCTTGGTGAAGGGGAGTTGACTTTCAGTAATATTTTCGGTATAGGGCTTTCACCTTCCCGAATCTCTTTTTCTTTCACTTTCTTTTCTTTCTTCTCCTTTTTAATCTTTTCTTTGTTGTCTTTCTTTAGTTCTTTCAGTTTTTTCTTTTCAGATTTTTCTTTTACTTTGTCTTTTTTGTTTTTCTTTTTTATTTTGTCCTTTTTCTCCTTTTTGTGATCTTTTGTTTTCTTATCTTTCACTTCCAAAGGTGTGGAAGTAGTTGGTGTAGATTCCTCGACTGGAATAGGTTGTGGAGGGGGTGTCGGTTGTGGTATGATGTCAACAGGTTTCTCAACGTGTTCCTTTACTTTTGGCGTAGGTGGAGGTTTTGTCTGAGCAGGCATATTGGGTGGCATTGACGGGAAATAAGGATTTATACCAAAATCTGGTATGTTTGGTAAGTACGGGAATGGGAACAACGGTAAAGACTCGTTTAAATTATTCGGTATCAATCCTGGACCGCTGTACCTTAGAAGTGGATAGGGTATTGTAGGAGACAGCAGATTAGGCTGGGGTTGATGTCTCATATGGGGCACGATATGTGCTTCCGGTGTCTTAGGTCGCTCCATGGTGATATCTATGATGTCGGGCTCCAACAAGTTAGGGTTCTTTTTAACTCGCTTTCTTTTCTGGCCTCCATCTTTACGCTTCCGTTTTTCTTTAGGGAGTGGCGGGCTTGGGGCGATGATTTCGGGTGTTTTTGGTGTAGATGGAGTCCCAATGGGAGAGTGGTGATCAAAGTAAGTGTCGAGTTTATCTGGACTCCTACTGACCGGCACTGGATTCATGATGGGTTCGATGGTAATATCACTAGAAAGATGCGTTATTTTGTTCACGATGTCTACAGGCGAGGCTTCGTTCATTAACAAATTAGCACGGATGTCCTTTTTCACCTTATTTTCGTGCTTTTCCTTCACGTTTGATATCTTCTTGAATATGTTGACTTTCTTTTTGTCCGGTTCTGTGAAAAGTTTATCGACTTGACTCATCGGCGTTGGTGGTGGGTGGGGAGATCTAGGTTTCATCGGGATCGGAGTGATGGTAGTATTAAATTTCTCTGTCTTGGCTTTTGCCGCAGCAAGATCCTTGTTGAAGTTTTGTTTTTGGGACGCTTTATGCTGCGGTATGGGCATGATTTTAACCTCGTTTTGAGTATTGACGTTGGGAGGGACTACATTCGGGGTGGAATTTGTTGCTACATTTGCGGCGGCTGCAGCGGCTGCTTTCATCTGTTTCATCTTCACCACGTCTTTCATTGTAGGGGTTTTTTTCACCGCTTTCTCTTCGGGGATAGGTTTAAACAGCTCTTTTCCTATTCTCTCTTTCTTTTTGTCAACTTTTTTTCTACCAGTTTCCATTGGGCTTGACGTTACGGGTGGAGGTGGTTCGGGAATAGGAGGAGGAGCAGGCGTTCGAGCTTCGGGGAGTTTTCCTTCCCTCGCAGGCGAGAGGAACCCAGAAGTAGTCATCATGACGCTACTTATTTCTCGAGTTGGTCTGCTACCCTCTTCTTCCCGTTTCGGTCTTTTAAACTCTGGTGATGATACGTCTGCGGGTTTTTTAAACTGCTGGGCTCCATCCGTGATTTCTTCCTCTGTAACTTCCTGTTTTACCGTTACAGCCTCCGTTTCGTTGTCTCCCCCTTCCAAAAGGGGATACATGGGAGGTAAATGTTCGTGAATGTACACCGGTCTAGTAACAACCTCCTTGCTGCCGGGTTTTAAGAAATTCAAGTTATTTTCCTTCGGTATAGGAAATTTTGGTATCGGAGCCGGACCCGGTGCAAAGTTAACATAAGTAACATACTCCTCTAGCTCCGGTAAATTGATACCCATTTCATGAAACGCCAAACCCAAATGGTCCAAGTTGGGTTCCGTTTGTCCATATTCGTTAGAGTAGTCTTTTGTAATCTCGCTTATTTGGCGTATGTAACGTGCTAAAATGTCCGTTAACACTTCCAGAGGTGTGGAGTTTATAGAATGCCAACCTATTGTCTGTAATATTTTAGCAACGGCTATTTTACAGTTATCACGGGCGTACTGGGCACTCATTTTGCTCACACTTAATATACACTGTATGAAAAAATGTTTATGACAAAATTAATAACACTTTTATTGGCAATACGTCCTATACTAAGAACCTATAAAAATCTACTTGTATGTCTACTGAATCCTTCTTATGAAATCTGTAGGTGGAAGACAAGTCGTATCGTAACTCCGCTAATACTTCTCCTTTGGCCCCTAATGATTCAGCGTACTTCAATACGTGTTGCCTTTAAAGAAAAATTATAAAATTATTTTATTTTGTATATTTAAAAAAGCATTTACCTCGTAGAAGTTTTATGAAGAGAATACACTGCGTTATTCGACAACTTAACTGCTGCTTCTAAAAACTTCATATCAATCCCTGCATTATGTTTAGTTCCAAAAGGAGGGTTCATCAAAACAGTGTCGAATAATTTAACAAATCTAAAACAAATATAAATTTAAAAAATATAACAAAAATAGGGAATACAGCGTACCGGTTAGGTATATCCTTTAAAACGTCACACTGCACTGCATCTATATTAGTAACGTAATGGTCTTCAACGTTTTCCAAAAATATATCAAGAGCGTCAGAATCTATCTCAAAACCGACAACTAATGCTGCATCTAAAACAGCGGCACCAACAGATAAGGCACCACAACCACTTCCTAGATCAGCGACCAGCTTGCTAGTTAGATCACCATACTGCGACTGAAACAAAGAAAAAAGTTAAGAAAAAAAATTCAGTAAACAAACGTAAATATTTATCGTTAATTTCAACATTTACTACCTGAATTGTGTATAACATATGGGAACCCAAATGAGACGGTGTGACGTACTGTTCTAACAACAGTTTTGGTTTTTCGAATTCAGAAATGCATTGGAGACGCTCTTCTAAATGTTTTAATTTTAAACAGGGGAACATTACTTCACTTTGTGTCAAAGCGAGGTAACACCGGTAATATTAAATTACCAAAAGAGGAGTCCTGTGAGATGAAGAAACCAGTTGATTGGGTATGAGCAGTCTGTAGAGCAGCTCTCTGAACAGAATTCATAGAATGACCGTCAGTACTTTGAACTGCTGTGGAACCCAGAACTGGAAGTGCGGATGAGTTTAAAGTCGAGGCAACACCTTGTTTAAGCAGTAACTGTTTCTTTAATTGTAATTCTTCCAGTATTTTACGGTTTGCTAATTCTGATAATAAAGAAATAATTCATTGTTTAACATACAGAAAATGTACGAATAATATGTATCATTACCTCTTTGAGCGTTGGGTTGTGGAAAAGCCATCAAAAAATAAAGTATAAAGAAATTATCTCCGACATAAACAACGCAATCACAATCAGATCAATAATGTTAGGTTAGGAAACTACTAGGACCAGGACCAGTGAACCTAGAAATTTTCGGATGAACCACTGACAAGTGACAATGAAAAGAGATAGAAAAAATAATTAGATCACCCCTTAACTTCAAGGATATTTTTTTCAAATCTTTTTATTGTTACATACATATACATATATAAGATAAAACAGATCAAATTATGCTCGAGAAGAGCAACCAGATTATACATAGTTCCATTCACAGACCTGATATCTATATTTCATTACTGTAAGAGTTTTGACCATTAAAATTGTTACAGATAAATAGAAAATTTATGTTAATGCTAAAAAAAAATACTATTAAGGCCGGAATTCATAGTCACTTCATTTAAGTGTGATCTATGAATTCTACCCTAAGTAATTCCACCCATGATTGACGTACTTTAGAACCGTTTTAGGCACACACACAAGAATTATAGCAAAAATGTACCTCCTAATGTTGTTAAAAATTTTCCTGAAACTTTTTAGCTTTTTTATTCATACGAGAATTATCAATAATTTAATGAAAATTTTTTATTCGTAAAAATATAGAACAATATATGTTTTTATGACTATAATCGAGAAAGTGCGGCAGAATCTTTGCAAATCTCCAGTTTGCCAATTTGTAAAGTAACGTAAATAGCTAAAATATACATACAAACTTTAATAAAAATTCTTCGCAAAAATTTGCCCATAATTTTCGTTATAATTTTCGAAAGAAATCTCTTGCATGTAAAACGGTTCTATACTCAAGACAAGAATTCAGACGACTTACGTCATACGAACAAATGAATATTTCATTATATTTTCATCAAAATATTTAAGACACTACAACTGATAGTAATAAAACTATATACTACACTAAAAGTTTGCATTATATTTTGCAGTAAATTGCAAAAAATGATTGTTTTTAACGCGACCAAATATCGAAAATTACGTTGATAATAAAAACAAATGTGTAACGTTAGCCGTGACGTAGACGTCTGAATTCTTGACGCGGGTATATAGGTAAATTGCTATGAAATGCGAATGAGCCAACCTAAGCACCATACTGACCTTGTTCCTTTTTTCAAATCATTAGAGATTCGAGATGAGATGCGTTATTAATTATGAAATAGCGAAACCTGTATTTTATGTTTTGTGTTGACAGCTGCTGCTGGAAGCCTAATGTCTCTACCGTTGAGAATATATATTATACTAACACTTATATAACTAATGTCTCGATCTTTGGATATCACCTGTATAATTTTCTGAGAATATTATTAGTTGCAACTTCCAGGCGTCTTATGAAATTTGCCTGTATATTTTGCCGCTAGCGTCGAGTTGAGACTATTATAAATATTCAAATTTGAATTATATATCCCTCATTTCTTACCTGCTTTTACCTAATGGATTATTAACGATTATTAGTAATTCAAAGAATTATTATTATACGATCCAAAGAAGATCCTAATACAACAGTAAGGTATAATCTATGTTACCTGCTATTACCTAACTAGTGATTATTATTTAGTAGTGATAATTAAATTAATTATTATTTCAGGTGTGTACTATACCTGATGGGTGTCTTAAGGATTGGCAACCCCCAAAGCTGAGTGATATTTATAAAAAAAATCTAGAATTAATGTTATAGAATATATTAATATATCAAAAATCCAATTCTCCTTCATACTTAGCAAAATTGTGCATGTAACTAATTATATTTTAAGTAATCGTTCTACTGAAGAAAACACAACATTTTTAGACTACCCTATTATAGATTTTACAGATTGTCAGTGGTCACAATCATAATTTAAAAATTTTCGTTTTACTTTATTTCGAAATTTGTTATAATGTTATGATATATACATAGGTATAAGTTTATAGGTAGATACAAGTTGTAAAAAGGTAAAAATGTTGAGATCTTAAGAAAATCTGATAAAATAAATATTATAATGAAGAAACAACTACAGTTAAAATCTTAGTTTTGTAATATTTAATTAAGTAAACATGTATATAAACATTTATTAGTATATACAGTTACTATTTCGTCATGTCAGATTAACGACATTTTGTTAAATAATACATATAATATACATATGTATAAATAAATGAATTATCATTAGAATTTATCTTGCAATTTAATTTCAGTCTTTTGTAGGACTTTATTTAACGTGAAATTTTTACTGTTCTGTCTATATATTCTTCAAAATAAGAAATTATCTGCAGAAGTATATCTCGGATGGAATAAAATTAGTTGAGAGGTATTATTATGTATCTAATTTACATTTTGAAGTGTGGCATATAACAGTAAAAATTGCATTTTAAATTAGTTCCTACAAAAAAAATAAATTGTAAATAAAATTCAAAATATCCTAATTTGGCTCACCCTATAATTTGCAATTTTTGGCTCACCGTGTCTGGTAGTACAATCCCCCAGGCACGTATGGCGCTGGAATCAACTTTTTGTTGTGGGGTTGGTAATACAAGATATTTATAAATTTAAAAATTTCTAATCTGTGTAATTTCTGATCTATGACGGTGCGTATGACGTGTTGTGCATGTGTTGTGTGGTGTGACTGTAGTTGTAGTTGGAGGAAAACGAAATGGAGGTTAGATTTTAGATTTTAAATGTTTATTGTTTACGTTTAATAGCTGTAATAAACATTTTACAAGTATGAAGTCTGCGGTTCAGACTTCAAAGTCTCTAACTAGTTCTGTGAGTTCCAAATTAAAAAAAAGTTCAAAAGACAAAGAAAAACGAAAATCTCAGTCAGGCTTAACAGACAGGAATACAAATGAAAAGGGGTCCCCTGCAAAAGTAGTATATTATAAACTTATCATTCCATATTTTTAAAAGCAGATGAATTTCAGGATGCCAAGCAATATGCCGGAATCAGTTCAGATTCGATTTCTATTTATGCAGAGCAATCGACGTATTATGGGCACTTATCAGAGGACGTTTGCAATATATTAGCAGAAGATATTAATTATAAATTGCGACATATTATACATGTACGTAATTATATATTTTATATATATAAGTATTTATTAATTAATATTTTAGGATGCGTTATTAAAAGCTAGACTTTCCGGCCGTGATGCCATAAACTCCAGAGACATTGACGAAACTTTTCAAAACTTATCTATTGAAAAGGTGTATGGAGCAACCACCAATCCCAACTGGGTTCCATTTGGCGATCAAAATTTACTATATTTAGATGTATGTAGATTTTATTTCAAATCAAGTTTCTTTTTGAGAAGTAGTTAAATTTTTAGGATACAAAAATTAATCTAATTGAACTAGCTGAAGAGGAAAACACTTACGTCCAACAAGGTAATATAATTCTTAAAAAAACTTGGTACCCAAATGTAGAAGAAACAGAACCAAGTCCAGCTTTAAAACATTATTTTACAACAGTCTGCAAATCGGTAATTAGCAATGATGAAGAATTAAGAAAAATGGCTTTAAAAGATATTAGTGAGAACCCACAAATAGGCCCTATTATCGAGTGGTTTTATCACTTTGGATATTTTTTATTAATGAAAGATATTACTTACGATTGTTTAACTTTAAGCGCTCTAGATCTAATAGAGACTCTCGAAAACAGCCCTCTAGGCAGTGCAAATGTTTCCGAGAAGCAACTGAAACTGCTTGTAAGACTAATTTTACAGAGACTTCTTATTTCAACTCCAACGAAAGAAGTACTCAAGTCGATGTGTTCCGTTTTAGCCATATTATGTCTGAGGGAACCTCTCAGAGAAATGGCCATCCGTAAAATTCATAACAAAATCGAGACTCAAAAGAAGGAGCTTCCTATTCTCACTGCCATTTATTTTCTAGGAATTGATGCAGTGAGGGAAATTTTTCTGCCAAATATAGAATATTTTTTAGGAAAACTGAAAGGAACCCAGGATGATGAATCTGAAGTTATAAATGTGATTTTGGTGAGTAGATTTTATATAGGTATACTTTTAAATACAGAATGGGTAGTAAGAACCTCTTTAGCTACTTGTGCGTGCATACGTTGAATTTGTACTGCCTACTATATAATTCATTATATTGATTTTATTGGCTTTTTAATATAAAGCAGACATGTATTTTTCCAAATAAATGGAAAACAGTATTTTAGAACGCAGTTTTAAATAAAATACATAAAGGCTTGGCTAATACATACTATCTTTCTATATAACCATGTTGAAAAAGTATTTAGCTTGTCTAAGAATTGTTAAAAACAAAAAATAGGAAATACATATTAAGTACTTTCAGCAAATATTTTAAAAAGTATTATTAAAATTGAAAACAGACTTATTGTAAAATCATGTTGTTTTGCTTAAAATAAACTTGTACCTTGTACATACAGTACAACTTCAAATTGTGGTACTTCAAATCAATTTTGTTTCTTTGCTAACTCAAAATAATTGTACCATACCTCAATAATCCAAAAGGCGTGCTCACAAACTCTTTCTGTACTATAATAATAATAATAAACTTTATTATTCCAACAGGAAAACCCAATTACAGGAATAAGTAAATTTAAAAAAAAGTTTAAAAAAATATTACAAAAATACTAAAACTAATGAGTATAACTATAAATATTTAACAACTCCCCAGAAGTGACACACAAAACTACTTGTATTCAAACTGTCACTTAAGATGTTGCAACTATTTCCAATTTTATGATATAATCCACACATTAAATTAATTGGAGATTTAATTAAGATATTTGTCCTGGGCCTATCACAATAAAACAATGCTTGCTGCCGGGAATTACCTTGCGAAATTCGGAATTTTATTTAGGCCAACAAGATGAAGCAGTAAATTTGTTATTTAAAAGATTGTAAAAAAAAGCGAATTAAAGAAATATTACTTGTACTGCTTCCATACTAAAATGATTCAGGAGGGCAACATGGTTAATTTATAATACTCGGAACCAATTTAAAAATGATTACAGTTACACTTTAATACATATATATTATTAAGTTAAGATTATTATCCAGATATAAAATAATAATTTTAATACTGGCAAATTAAGCAAATTTTTAGTTTCTCGATAATCGGAAAATAGATGAATGAACTGTAGCCTCAAATTAATGAGGTTGTTGCAGTTTAGAACTTGATGTAGTTTATTTATTTTTTGTTTCTCATTTTTAGGGTATATATGGCCTTATTTGCAAAGCAAATTACAATTATGATTTCATCCATGGTGCGTTTCAACAAATTTTTGGAGATATCCTCATTATGTTTTGGAGACCAAGGTCTCTTACTATTAAAGGTAATCATCTTGACAACATATATTACCTATTAGGCTTGTTTTGTTTTTATACAGAGTCGGAAAATTCAAATGTAATAAATCAATCTACTCTAATTCGTGTATAAAGTTTCTTTTCTACCGATGCACTTCCTTTTACCTATGAACCAATATTGATGATGATTCATCAGTTTAATAACGCACTGAAATATTTTATTTAATTGAATAGGGATTTGAGATGTCCCCATTACACTTTAATAGGCAGTATTATTTAGATAATGAAACAGTGGGAATATAACTTATTGTAAATGGTTAATGCATCTATTGACATTTGTTGCTCTTAAGTGTACTTTACATTATTGGATTTTTCTATTTGATATATAATTGGATTACGTCAAATGCGATATTTATATGTTTAGACTAGCTCTTTTCCAACACGGCACCTGACTAGTTTGAAACCTGTCCGAAGCCGTCAGTCAGTTTAATATTAGATACAACTCCGCTGCAGTAAGTCGGTGAACGATTTGGCTATCCACTTGGGACAGGTTTCCAACCAGTCACGTGCCGTGTTGGAAAAGAGCTAATATTGGTTTGTAGATTTGATCTCATTGGTTTGATATCATATTTGATTTTTCTGAAATAGGACGTTAGCTATTTTCATCCGACATCATGTCAACATTCAAATATAAATATAACCTATACCTACAAACATTTAAGTTTATTTTTGCGGTTATGTTTTGATATGTATTTGTATTTAGTATGTAGGTGTTGATTTTTGATAGTAGATGACAATTTCCTCAAATCAAAATATCGAATTGATCTAAACAGGTAACTACTAATTTCGTTTGACTAGATCAAATGCAAATATCAAAAGAAAAAATTAAATAGCTTAATCTAATAATGTTGAGTAGCTTTTACACGAAAGCAACTAGAAAACATGAATTTTTCGATATTGTATAATCTGTCAATCTTAGGAGTCAAAATACTAGATGGCAACACACTCGTAAAATCCTTGTCATCTCTATTATAAAGTATTAGAGGTTTGAGTGCCAACCATTTTCGAATTTTTTTTTTTATCAAAATACCTATCCGATTTGGTGTGTAAAAGTCCAGTTAATTTTGAAATTTCTCCGTAATTTTCTGTATAGAATGTCATAAAATGCAATGCAAGTACTGATCTTACGTAATCATAAGATAACGACTAGATCAGCATGGGAATGCCATCGGGCACTGGTAGTGGCCTCAACCAACAACACCATATCTGTATGCTGGGTAAAGGCACACGAGCGCTGCAATGGCAATAAAGTAGCTGACAAGCTGGCTAGGAGTGCATCGGGTCAATATTTTTGGACCTGGTCCCTCCAGTATGCTTCCGTTGTCAGCATTTGTTGAAATTATCAGAGGAAACCCACAAAGAGTTTAGGAAACGTTGGGATGAAATAAACGGCTGTCAATTTGCTAAGGAGTTCCTAGAGTACTGCAAGGATACAGCGAAAAGTACCTGGCTATGTCTAGGACAAATGTTCGTCTGGTGACAGGTATTCAAACTGGACATTGCTGGCTTAGAAAGCACCACTATTACATGACGAAGTGCAAAACACCTCTTTGTAGGGATTGTGAACAGGAAGACGAGACAATAAGAGAATCCATGTTGGAAGAACGATGGCCTTCTATGGCCTACACTAAGAGATTCCCCGGAGCAACGTCACCACCTTTTTCTCCTTATTAGGTTGGTTGGCGGCTCAGGTGGATCGATATTCTAATGGGAGGAGATACAAGGGGCCTAAGTGCTGTAGCCTTTTGCTACCCTCCCCTCAATTCCAGAATCCATAAAATGCATTGTTTACCATCTGTTAAATACTTTTATTTAGAATAGTTTTTTTCTCAATAAAAAAAATTCGATGACTGATATGACAGCAACACAATATGACAATAGCGAGGTTGAATCGCACTTATAGTATTATATGCAGAAAATTATGGATAGATTCCTAAATTAACTTTTGCAAGTCAAACCGGATATTTTGAAAATTTTATTTCTTGAAAATAGTTGCGATTAGGACCCATGTTATATGTATAAGACTTTTTTGTTTATTTTGATGTATACTACCTCCTGTAAAAATATGGCACTCACCCCTCTAACACCCTGGACAAGGGCTATACTACATTTATTTCAGCAACGGAGAGAGAGGATATTAATTTCGTGAATATGTACACTCAGCTCATAAAAACGAGAAGAAAAGTGGACTGTAACATAAAGAAAGGTCAAGGGAAGTGCTTGCTCGAGGATATCTTCGAAATACCAACACAAAATTGTAAAGTGAAGAGGAAAATCGAAGAACACCGAATGGGTTTCAAACAATTAAAAAGAGAGACACACTTAACTGTAGGTAAAACGAGTTTATTGTTATCAGTATTAAAAAATAAGAAAACTAAGATATTTTCAAAGTATTGTGATCATTCTCTCTTATCTTATAATTTTTAAGTTAATAAATTATTGTTGATAAGATCGTTCGTCTTATTTCGTAAACGTATTTGTCAGATTGTTGAGCTCGTACAAAATATCTGTAAGAATAAAAAAAGTAATACGATAAACATACTAACATAAAAGTTACCTGTCATATGCAATTCCGAAGTCTCATTTCTTGCTACAGAATTCATAAAGCTTAGTTTCCGAAGGTGCACAAGTTTTGAAAGGGGAATCGGCTTGTTTTGCTCTAAAACAAGTTTTTTCAAAGAATTATCCAATAAAATCACACACCTGTACCTTTCATCTGCGTAATTTTTTTAAAAGTCGACGCTTGCACGTTGAACGTGTCATTCCTCGTCGAACTTTTGTACAGCACACTGCGATCTTTCAAAATCTGCTTCCCTCTATTTATTATATGATCCAAGAACGGATTTCCCGTCGGTTTTTCGGTAGAGACGGACTTTTCCTGCGGCAAATCTAAAAGTCAGTTTGTATGAGTATAATTTTCTAATTTTTAAAGTCTAATTTTAAAACAAAGTTTGGTGAATAGATTAACTATACAGGGTGATTCAGACATAATGCCATTCATTTTAACCACATATTAGAAAGGCCTAATAAAGACAGAAAATTGAAGAAAAAAAATGTTTACTCGACCTTTCAAAATACAGTAGAACCTCGATTATCTGTGTGTGGCTGATCCGTGTGGCAGATTCTTTGTGCGATGCGATGTTTATAACTGTTCGCCGTGTGCGGTCAGAAACAAAAACAAAGACGAGTCCGTTTGTTTGTCGCATATGCATTATTTACTAACTCAGTCTAGCTTTTGGTCCGTTCACGTGCAGACAACATGAATTGACACGGCGTCAATGAAAAGTGCAAACGTAAATATGTTAATTTTTGTTTTACATTATTTAATAGGTATGTGTAATAAAGTTCATATTTACACTAGTGCAATAAAATGTTTATTGCATTCATCTGTCATTCTACTACAGCGTTTTGTCATCATGACAAACATAAACGTTCAAATCGACGTCACATTTTCCTAGACTTAATGTCATCTAAATAACATTTTTTGGTTTTTGCATGAACGTAGAAAAAATATTGTATACAATTCCTTCAAAAAGTTCTTATTGCACTGGATGTGTCGTCCTACTCGGCCTGACGGCCTCGTTGGACAATTTCACGTCGCGTGCAATAAACACTTACTTTTTGTACTTGTTGCATAAATAACTATTTGCATGAACGTAGAAAAATATATTTTATGTTAAAAATTAATACTTTAATTGCATGCTTTTAAAAAATAACATAGCATTAATTACACTATAGGAAAATATTTTAATTTGGCAACATCGCGTCAGGTTGACACCGAGTTGAATCGCCGCCAATGGTCACTGACAGTCTAAAAAGGGGGTTTAAATAATGATTTGAAAATATGCATTTCAAATTTTTTTATATCGCATATTTGCATTACTCATTTTTTCCCGATCTTCTATTAAAATTAATGACATTAGGACTGAATCACTCTGTACATTCAATATTTGTACCAAGTAAATTTTACCTAAAGAAGCCTTATTTTCACTATCAAAATCTTCCTCGATAAAACACTGCCACAATTTTTTCATACTGGATGTTAATATTTTGCACCTCTTTAACAACCTGTAAGTATTATCACAATTCCTTTCTGGCCCAAGGAATATTTCACTGGCGCATTTTACCTCGTGAAGGACTAAAAATTTGCAATAACTTTTGGAATAATCCCAAAATAAATCGAAAAATACCTTTTTTGAAACTCGAAAAGTGCTCTTTTGTACTTTCCACATCTTTCCCTTCTTGTTCTTCCTTTAAAATAGTCGTTACAAAGTCTTGCAGGACATTCGACTGGTCAATTAACGGTTTTATAGAGTTTTTCTCCAAAACAGTATTCTTAGATTTTATTATTTCCGAGATTTCTTCAAGCGTTTGTTTGCTTTCTTCAAAAATCACCTGTAACGGAATTGTAGACATCAAATTAATTTAAAATTCATTTCACCTACCTGACAAAAAGCAAACGGATCAATTATGAGAAAAATATGTTGTTTTAAAATGGTCGCTTGCTGCAACCAGTGATTTTTGAGTAATAGAGCTAAATTAATGTTATGTATTGATCTGTCTAAGAGCACGGAAGTAAATGCAGGCACTAATTCACATTCTAAGGCTTCAAGACTGGCTAGGCAACTCCTTATTTTAATTCCGCCTACAAAAAATAGTTGTACCAACAAAAATTATAAAATGTTGGTGTTTTCAACAATAAACTATATTTAAAACTTACGGCTTGTGGAAGTTGAACAAGAAACAGCAAACAATCCAATCTGCATTATACGATCAACATGCAAGTCAAAGTCGGCCACTAACGAATCTAATTCTTCAGTTTTTCCGATATTTTCCTCATTGAAACAAAATTTATCAATTAATTCTAAGGCAACTGTATACTCAGAGAAAACTTTCAAACATAGTTTTAGTACAGCTGTATTCACCCTTCTTTCCAGTGCACAAAGTTTATCAGTACAAGAATCTACGAATAAATTTATCATGGAAGGATTTGGTACTGGTTTGTTTATCTCTTTAGTTAATGAATCTAAAGACTCTAAAACCTAAAAAATATGCTTATATGATTAAATTTTAAAATACACTCGATATTACCGTTTGACTGCTTCCTCGAATAATTTTACAATCTTCTTGTAAAGCTACTTGAGCAATAGACATAGCATGACATAACACCTCCTCAAATAGTGCTTTAGCATCATTACAAACTGCTTTTACGACTTCCTTACTTTTATTGGTATCTATTTCGGCAATTTTATCGAGAGCTGAATCCATCCACTTTATAAAACTGCCCGAAAGGTCTAAAATACTCTTGTTGGACATTAATGTTTCTACAATGCCATCTAGACACCACGAGATTTGTTTCTTTGCACAGAGACGAGCTTCCTAACGGAAGAAATAACATTTACATCAATAAACATATCATACTTTAATAGACTTACAGTTAGAGGCTGTTCAACTTCGGATTCTTTAACAAAAATATTAATTAGTAATGATAAAGAAGTTAATAGTTGACTTAAATATAACAACAAAGTGTCTCTGTTTCCCTTTTCCAATTTTCCTTTTAACTCCTTGTTCAGTTCACATATTTCCAAAATAATTTTTGCAAGGTGCTTGCACAGAATCTAAAATTTTAATACAATTTTATTTAATAAGCAGATACGCATAAATATTTAGTAGTTTTGCACTAACTTCAAACCAGTTCAAAACGTCTTTGCTTTCTAAAATATGACCTGTTAAAGTTTGCATAAATTGATTGCATTCGCTTATTTGAAACTTAATGATATTGACCTTCATTAGGACCAGTATTTTATATCTAATTGTATTAAACAAATATAAAAATGTTTTTGTAAACTCAAATCTACAATAACGAACTTCAATCTCAAATTTAATTTGATTTTGACGTTTCTGTTTTCTATATTACCAACTGCAAAGTTGCAAATCATTCATCAGAAATCTACCAACATAACAACACAGAAACTTTAAAGTTTTCTTCTTCAGATCGTCACGCCCTCTATCAACTTATTAAAGAATACGGCATAGGCGTTCGCAGAAAATTTGATAGGGGAAAATAAAATTGTCAATAAATAATATATGTTATGACTTAATAGCATCAACTGTTTAGCAAAAGGAAATTTAGCTAATATCTTCAGCGTTATCATGACAACAAATTATTTATAGATATAAAATACTGAAAGGTTTATGCGGCCATACACTAAGAAAGACATATTTTTTGACTCCCTATATATTGGATGTGGGGTGAAATATTTCATAATCTACAGGTATATCTAACACATTGTCTATTTTTTTATTAGTAACTGATCTTTTATGATTGCTGACACGCAATTCATTAATTCTGTAATTGCTTACAAGAGAACAACGAACGTCATTAACAAAACATGTTATCGTCGTGCTATGAGGTGTTCTTAAATTGTCTCTTTTATTTGTTACATTTGATGGGACTGTTTATTCCAATTGAATTTATCGATTTAACTTTACACGAAAGTAAATTTTGGATTTTTAAGCAAATATACGCAGTTATCATATCAATTTTGCTGCTTCTTAGTTACGCATATATACAATGGTTGGGAACACATACCATCTACAAAGTACAAAGGACGTCGAACATTATTTTGCTGGTATTGACCCTCACGAGTTTTATATTCATCTGTTTGCTGTCTATACTTGGCAACGCGTTCTGGAACAAAGAAAAGTGGAGTCATTATTTGAAGCTTCAGAGGATTTTGAAGTCCAAGATGAAGCTAAAGTTAAAAAGAAATAGCTTATATTTTTGTCTAGAATTTATATTTGGACATTTAGCTCTTTTCCTCGTAATTGCAATCGACCAGTGGAGGTAAGAGTATATATTTTTAATTAGAGTTAGAAAATAAGCTTTATTTATTGTACTCCCAAGAAGAATTCAGACGACTTACGTCGTCATACGAACAAATAAATAATTCATCATATTTTCATCAAAATATTTAAGAAACTGCAACTGATAGTAATAAAACTATATACTACACTAAAAGTTTGCATTATATATTGCACTAAATTACAAAAAATTATTGTTTTTATCGCAACCAAATATCGAAAATTACGTTTTCAATAAAAACAAATGTGTAACGTCAGTCGTGACGTAAGACGTCTGAATTCTTGACGCGAGTATACCTAAATCTCTTTAAAAGTTAACAAAATCAGCGATTTTTAAACGTTAAGCAAGTTAAACAGCTAATTTGTGTTACACCATTATGTTTATTTAATCTGTAATAAATTAAACTTGTTCATTGAAAATAATGTTATCATGTCAAAGGAAATGTATGTATATTCTGTTTCCTATAAACATTTTCATTTGTTTTAGGCATTATCTTTTCGATGTTAGTCGACTGACTCAGATACTGTTTGTAATCTTAAAAGATTCTTTACTTTACTACATTTTTCTAGTAACAGTCATAATTTACAACGCTCTTCTACAACTGAGAAACCATTTTCATTCTGTGAGAACATTCCTAACAAGTACCGTAGGTCTAGAAAATGACACAGGCCAATTTACCTTGTATAGACCATTGGAAGGAACAATTACTTTTCCAGCGGCTGTAATAAACGACAAAACTTTATATGGTCTTATAGAAGCTTCCAAGATCCTGAGTATTCTTTTCGAATGTGTGGACATTTTCAATCAACTCTTTGGAGTTGTCATAATGTTCATCAACATGTCTGCAGTCTTGACCATTTTGACATCTTTAAATACACTGTTAGTTTCTGGAGAAACCAATCAGTTGACTATAGAGATCGTTTTAGATTGCATCTTTGAGGCTCTACTGTTCTTGGTAAGATTGCCAAATTCCTCATGTTTAGATAGTGATCTTGGTGTATGTTTTAGGTAATGAATTCCTCCATCTTGTCTGCTTCTGGTCTCTTAAAGGAGGAGTCTTCGGAGATTGTGAAGATTTGCTGTAAATTGCAGCATTTGTTGCTTCCATCTTCACAAGAAAGGAAGGAGTTGCTCAATTTAGCTCACCAAATCAGGAGAAAGTCAGTGACGGTGTCTGCCTCGGGATTTTTTGATGTTGACTTTTTTCTCATTCTTGCCCTATTCACATACGTTGGGAATTATATTGTTGTGTTGATTCAATTCAGTCATATGGATTTTTAATAAAATATTTCATGATATAAATTGCCTAGTTTCTTTTATATTTATCAAAGAAATATCGAGAATAAGAAAACAGTACACATTCTATTATTTATTATCAATTTGGTTGGCGTACAATTATTGTTTGTTAAACTGGATTAAAACTATGGAATAAGAGAATAAGTAACCGAAAACTCTACTTGATAAGCTACGATTTATATAATAAAATCCTGCTGCGCTTGTTTTTGTATTTAGTAGATTTACAATGTCGCTCAAAATAATCAATTCGTTTCTTTCCTCAGAGCTTGGATCAACAGTTTGTTGCAATTTGTAAGATATTGTAAGAGTGTTTCTAGATTCTTTGTTTACGTCTTCACAGTACAGTACTATTCTAGAATGAAAAACCTGCAAAAAACAGAAATATATAACAATGCATGTACAATGTTTCACAACATACTTACAATGAATACGAGAGATAAGGAAGCCAGAAACAAAATGGTTCTAAAATCATGGCGGGCATCCGTAGTTATTTGAGTGTAATCTATAGAAAGCATAAGACTATTCAGCACTTCTAGCAAGGATATGATTATGTTTTCAGTCATCAAAAAGATCTGCCACCCAAACAGTTTGTTGAACATGTCGACCAACTCGGAAAGCAGAAGGTAATAATCGGTTACCTCTTTGATACTCTTCAAGTTATTGATCCTCTCTGGGGCGTATTTGGGAATAAAGTTGTTGATGATGTTGTGAAGATCGTTGCTTTTTATCAACATGTTGTTGATCTTCTTAAACCTAGCCCTTAAAGCTGAAGCAAAATGTACCAGGATTAAAGCAGTGATAGTACCATGGTAGTAGCTGACGTATCTAAAGAGACAGAATCGGAAATACCTCCAACCATAGTTCGTATACAGAACGTAAGCGTCATATCCAAAAATGCAAAATATAAGGAAGTGGCTCAACAAAATCTCCATTTGCAAGAGATTCTTCCTTTGCACCGGTATATTTCCTTTATTCAGTTTCTCGTCCACATATTTGAAGAGGTTCACAAAAGTGTTCCAAGTTTTTGAATTTAGGAGACCAACCAAGATGGTTATTACGTTCAGCACAGTCAAAGCTATCATCGAGATGGTTCTCAGGACTATATTGGTTGCTTTGAATAGAGGCAAAAAGTACATTATTATCCCATACAAGGAAGACGAACTACCCAGAACTATTACAACCATAACTCCTACAGCGTAATATTTAAACCATTTCGTATTTTTGGTTTCATCTAGAGGCGGAGTTATAGCTAACTTCTCTGACAATTTCAGCAGACTGGTAATGCAACTTATATCTGAATCGAGATCGTAGTAACCCATGTTTAAGAAAACAAAATGTGATACTGATGGAAATATAACTAATGAGTCAATTTATAGGCTGACGTTTCCCATAGAAATGGAAATTATTCTTCGAAATATTGCACGCGATAATGAAATTAGTGAATGCCACCTACAATGTAGATAGATAATAATAAGAAGTAATACAAAAAATGAAGAGGGTATAATTTTCATCTGTCTGGAAGTTTTTTTTTTGATGTTTGTGTTTCTGTGTGTTTCTAGAGATACCTAGCATTTATTTTCTTTACTAGGAAAACATATATCTGTCAAATTAATTAAACTGATGACTTTCATTATACGGGGCGCAAAGAACTATTTAAGTATTTTAAGTGAGAACTAAGACTAGGTGTAGGCAATAAATACCAAATTTTCAATTTCTTTTTATTATGTCTATCACAGATACATATTATTTGTTGAATAAATATTTCATATACTTCTGATGCTAGAAATACTTCTGATATCCTACTAGGTGTGACACATTGTATTGAAATATAAGCAGTAAGGTAGAAAATAGCTGCTGATACAATCAATGGAATTTGTGAAAATGTTCTCCAAAATTAGATGCGTCGGTGCCATGTCTATGTCGGTTACATACATATGAAAAAACAATTTAATTGTCGGTCATCTCACCTATGGCATACTGATGAGGGCTAACAAGCCCGAAACCGGTCTATGTCTGGTGGAGTGGCCGACAAGGGTTTTTGGCTGTTCACACAGATACTGCAGAAATAATTCAATGCCGGTCGGGGCATTACTCCGCGGAGTTAGTTGTTCCCTGCAGTATCATTTATAGATTTAATGGCTCGTCGCCCAGGGTGAGAGGTCTGCATTTAAGTACCTGCTGCAATATAGGTCGCTTCCTGTAAGTCGTGCCGCTTAGTCCGAGCAGGAAGTAGCAGACCACTTATATCTCACCTGCACTCAGTTTATATGTGAACATACATATGAAGGAACAGCTAATAATAATCACAATATCAGGTTCCATATGTGGTAAAACAGTGCTACACTTTTGTCGTCATATAGCCTTCACTAATCCAAGTTTCGTCAGTGTAATATTTGGTTCAGCCTTCGACTTTCTAATATTTGTCTTAAATAGTTTTTTCGCCATATCCCTATTTTTATCAGCAAACTTTCAATTTTATTTTATAAGACAATAATTTATATCTCCCATAATTGTAAAAGCACCATTCTACATTCTAATTTCATCCTGTGAGACAGCAACCTAATTTTTGTATTGTAAGGTCATTTTTAAAATACCATTCATAAATTGTTCTACAAATCACATATTTTGTATCATCAAACTCTATCCTCGTCCTCCCGCGAGTACCATTCTTTATTGCACGATATACACTACTCACAGACAGTCTTGTTAAGGCTGTAATGTTCGCAATTTTACAAAGTCGTTTTTAGACGTCCACACGCTGTCATATTTCTTCTCAATGGAAATTCGTATTAATATGGAGCAAGTTTTAATCAACTAATAAAAGCCTATTTTACTAGAGAGCAGAACTATATTTAAAAAAAAAAAATTAGATCTGAACAATATTTTGGTCGCAATATTGCCCACATTTAGGACTGCGGTGAGACGTTGTAAGGCACTATTATAAAAAAGAAAGCTGTAGGCTAGTAAATCAAGTCTTCATATAACAGACAATTGCCTCAGATTTCAATTTTTTGCATTTATATTCATGAAATCTGTCCGCCAAGAAGACATGTTTTGCTAAATTTCTGCATACAATTGCCTAACTTACAGGGGCACAAAGTTAAATTTGCTGTTGAAGGTGCTGATGGGCGGAGCCTGAAAAACCTACACTGTTTGACCGAACATTATACCCTTAATGGACAACATATTTCAACCGAATTACTTAGGTCTTACGCCTTAATTGCTTCAGACAAGTTTTTTATCATTTGATATTCCTCACTTGTTTAGAGCATTTACGATTTTAAGAATACAATGTAAGGCTTAAATTATTCTCCATTCTTAAGAACACAAACACACAATCACTAATAAAATTATAGCAATCACAATTAAATTAGCAAAACGTTATACCAAAAGTTTCCCCAGGCGCACACCCATGGTAGCGCTGGATGGAACTGGTGGCTCTGTCAAATAGTCATAGGGTTTGTTCCAACAACAGCAAGAATCGATTCTGAACCGCCCAGAGCTAGTTAGTCAGTTCAGTTGTTACTGTACTCTCGGCGAATGCGACGTAAGACGCTGTTGGTCAAATATTATTCACGGTTCTGAACCAGTTCTTGCGGCTGTTGGAACAGACCTATAACCATTAAAAATCAAGCATTTCGATCTGACGCATGCGTATTTGCTGCAACAGAGGCTAAGTAATCTTGTATGCTGTGCCAGATATGCGGAGTAGGTATACTAATTTAATACAATTTTATAGAAAAATATGCAGATAGCATGTATTTCTATTTGTGTTGACTGCTATTAGTTATGGTTTATAACATAAATAATTTTCTACTATTTTAAAACTCGTATATAGATATATTTTCGTTGCAGAAATTGAAATTTAATTTACTTTACAATACAAAACTTTTTTTATTTCAAATAATAATAATAATATCTCTACCTCTCATTTTAATCGCGAGGATTAGCCCAGAAGTAAAAAAACTGTGTTACAATTTTTATGCATTATAAACGTCACACCCCACACCCTGTATTTCAATTAATTCGTTTTCTATCTATAAGCACTTAGGTACAGTTGTTTTATACATGAATCAGTTACTATTTACATTTCAAATGCATTCCAATCACAATTGTTTTAAATATATATCAATGTTGTCATTTCATTACTGTATTTGTTTTCTAAGATGTTATTGTTATCAGTATCAACACGGTATAATATACAAATTTAAAAGTTCCTGCTATTCTATTAGAAATGTCTTAACCAAATAATTCGTATAAATAATTATTAACTCTCTTAACTAATTTTACCTGTCTGAATACCTATACCTACGTCTATGTGTATTTAAAAACAGTTAGTTACAGTAGAACAGAACGTGATAGCCTACGCCACTGTTTCCGGATGGGTAGGCGTTAAATTTCAATTTCCATTTGTTTTTGTCCTATTTGCTATGCTTTTGGACAAAAATATCACATACGTTATACCTACTTACCTATCAACAATAAACACAAATAAAGCGTATGTCCTCTTGCATATTGATGTGCATAGGTAATATATTTATATTAAAATCTATAGCATTGGCAAACTATTTTCATAATTTAATTTTGGTCAATACGTTATGTAAATAACAATTAATTACAAATTCGGATTCAAGCAAAAAATATAAATAATCGGCGCCGGCGCAGTGCAGCCAACAATTTAGGGAATTTGAAACACCAATCTGTCAAAAACAGTTGCCTGACCTGACCTGAGGCTTTTTCGTGAGTGCGGTGTTGTGTATAGGTGGAAATTCGTAGCACGAGTTATTTGTACATATCTCCATTATTTATAAATAATTAAGGAGTAGATGAAGGTAAGATAAGCGCTTATGTGCCATTTGAAATATCGTCCGTGTCACTAAAAATCAGCGTCGCTGCCAAAGTGAAGGGTAGCGATGTTGATGACTTCTTTTAGAGCTTTGTAATTTTGTGCGTCACGATGTTGGTAAACACAATAATAAATTATTCTAATATTTAGTTACAAAATTTACATGAAGTATAAGTTCCTAAACAATCTGAATTGTTGGGCAAACTCCATAAAATTTTCATATAACTTTGATGACCATTTGTTTACAGGGTCATCTAGAGTTCTTTGAACTTTTCTATGAAACAAATTCGCAACAGTTGCTAAATATTTTTGTTTGCCAATTGAAATGCGACAGAATCATACAAATGTAGATTAAACTAAGTCTACTTTTCTTTCAAAACAAGTACTGTTGAGGTCATTCTCTAAGTTTTGTAACTGTGTCTCTCAAAGAAAGGAATAGAATGAATTTAAAATAGACAAAGTAATGATATAATGGAAGTTAGAAAGTAGAAGATAGAAATAGGCAACCTTTCCCCAGTTGTCTTCTCATCTTATTTGAAATAATTTGACAGTGTCTGTGAAACAAAGGATAACTGTAAACCGCATATTCTGTCACATTATTTGTCATGAGTGCTTATTCCAGTTTGTGTCGAGAGAAATTTTTAGTAACAATGGCTTTTTCTTTTAGGATATATTATGCCACGAAAGGATAAGTTCGAAAATAATGCCTCATCTCGTCGAACACATACATACATGTCTGCCGAAGATCAAGCAAGTGGGAAGAAATCGTATTGGACGGAATTGGAGATAACAGGGACTATCCGTAATTTAAGCCCCAATTTGTTTCAAATGACTCATCTAACAGCTTTATACCTAAAAAATAATTGTCTTCAGAGATTACCCACTGATATATGCCAATTAATAAATTTACGAAACCTGGATTTAAGTTATAATAAACTCCGCTCACTGCCTGCTGAACTAGGAGAACTTATTCACCTCAGGTGAGGAAGTGTTTGTTGTGGTTTGAGGTTAAGTGCATCAGTGTGTCTTATTTGTGCGTTTAGTCTAACCTCAAATGGTAAATCGTAAGTAGGTGGAAATTAACACGATTAGTTGTGCAACGGGCTTTTTCTGTTTTAACTTTAACATCGATGATATATGCTGGTCAGAGTAAGCAAGAACAAATATCAATATTGCTTTGAGTATTTATAATACTGAGGTTATATTTACTTAACCTATAATATTCGTTAATTGAATAGTGTATAAAATGTTTTATATTCATAAACCTAAAATATATATAATATTTATATTGCATAATTTTAATTTTATTAAACGTATGTTGCGTGCATATAAGATGTCAACAGTTTACAAATACTTATAACATCTATCTAGATATGCTTATGATTGATAGATTTAAGTATTAACAAGCAGTCAAAGCTTAGATGGAGATGGATATGTTTTCTTTTTACATATAAAGGTCTGTAGTATTGCAGTTTATGTATTTTAGGAATATGTTTTTATCAAGTAGTAGATTGTTTACTACACACACCTTACTGGTATTTCTAGATTTGATAAATGTTTGTACCTAATCCCTAATCGTATAAATATGTTTGGAAGCTGTAAAATAGCCACAACATTTCTGGTTTAATAATTATACACTTTTGAAAATGTAGCACATGCTATTTGATAATTTTTGTTGATTTGTCTAAGTTAAATTACTTAAATCTATTTACTTTTACCAATTTTGAATCCAAAAAATAAAGCAAACAATTAGACATCTTGTACTGGTAGATGTAATTATCAAAATTTTGATTTAATAGGACATGTGTTGCTCTTTATCTCGATCATGATTCCATAAAAACTGTTTTGGAAGGGTTGAAAATAGTAAACTCCAAATATAGTCCTTTTTGGATTGTGAAATAAGCACCGACGCACGTTTTGGTAGGAATAATGGAACTGGTTCTAATTCAATGGCCAATTTTGGTGAATATTAGTAATTTTGTTCAATAGCATCAATTTTAGTTATTTCTACAGTTTTGATAGTTTAATTTTTTTTTTAAATTTTAAATAGGTCACATGTACTTGTTTGTCATTCCAATTAATTATTATTAATCTAGTAACAGTTGGTTTATATTCTTAAGCTTGGTTGTCTTAAATTTGTGTGTTAAATTTTGGGTTTATTGTAACTTCTAAAATGACGTAACAAGTATTTGCCGGCAATCTATCTTAGTTGTATTTGTAATAATAACAACAAACAAATTGTGATAATTTCTTTACGTTTCCAAAACGATTTATTGGGTCAAAAATCGGTAAATGTAGAACAGGTTTTACACACGACTGGTTTTAATCTGTAACAAATTTTCACTGTTTGCTTAATACTTATTGGTAAAGCGACGTTTCATTGAATTTTTTGTGGTGAAATATAGAACATGATTCGGTGTATCAAATTTAGAAAAAATTTGTGTGTGCTAGATATGCATATTTCAGTGTCTAAGTGCTTCATGCTAAATATACTGGATGTTAACGATAAGTTTGGCCAAACTTCACTAACATTCTATCGATGAAAATAATTAGGAATAAGAGAGTTATAAGGTGTTGCAGAGTTAATATATTTTTTTTTATCCGTAACAAATATAGCAAAAGATTTTTTGATAACATTTGAGTGGTGGTATTTTTTCAACATGAGCTACCTAAATAGGTAATTCGTGTTGTCTATTCTATGCCCTCATGAATTTAAAATATACTCCAGTAGTGTAGTTATTGGGTGGGTAGAGTATATTTTTTTAAGAAAAAAAGTACGCCACTGGCATTTCCAAAATTTCAGGATTCAATCAGTTTTTGACAAAACAGTATTCTTAAAAAAACTGACTGGTCTTGAATTCATTTTGAAATTAGCAAATACAGGTAAATTAAGTAAGCCAGATTATTATTCTTTGTTTTGACAGCTTACGACTTAAAATGCAAATGTAAAAAGAAAAAAAAAATGAAAGTGTATTAAGATTTTAATAAAAAATTGTTATAATGAACCCCAATTATTTTCAGCAATAGAATAATGTTGATGAAGTTTGGCCAAATTTATCATTAACACCCTGTACAATCATAGACGCTTTTTTAAAATAAACAATATACAGGGTGGTCATATTTAAGGAGTACACCATAGAATTTCTAGAAGGAGCATAAGAGTTGACTGTGTTAAAAAAATTTGCATTTATACAAGGTCCCACCGGGAGTTGTGTTAATCGTTATTTGAAGAAACACTTATCCAAAACATTTGAAAAATTGGCAATATGGCAGAGTTCCTGGGGCTAATTCAACTAAAATATGTAGAACTCTAGCACTTCCGGTTATACAGTAAGTTGGCCATAACTTTTTCCTGGATAGATATCAAGTTGATTTTTGGTATCCATGGTAGGTACCCAAAATTATGGAATATCTGTAAATTGGAAAATATACGAAGCGTTTTATTCTTGCATACATTTTGACAACTTCAAACAGCTATAAGTAATTTTTTTATCTCAAATGGAACACTGTATATTTTTTTACTCTGTCTTAGGTTTAGAGTTGCAATTTACACTTTTGGAGATTTTGTAAATTTCTATTTTGACAATTTTTGTCATATCTACAATGTTACCAAATTTTCCATGCATTGCCAATTTTTTTTTATCAACAAATCAGCTGCAACTACCTACTTACGATTTATCAAACAAACGTAAATACTAACACCGTTTACTTTGAAAGGCTACTTATATTCTTGTACCTGTACTTTTGTCCTTGCTACGTTCCCTGCCTCCAAGACCTGTTTAACGAAATTAATAGAATTTTACCTTACCCATCTTTGCCGACCCTCCTATATCACGCGGAAATCATGTAAGTCCCTTGAATACGTACACATTTTACCTTTGAAAGACGTACTCATGGGACTTCTTTTTTAGGGAGTTGCATCTCGCCCACAACTATCTGAGAATCTTACCCTATGAACTGGGCAAACTCTTCAATCTGATGATCCTCAGCCTTATGGGAAACCCGCTAAGCAAGGACATTATGCAGATCTACAGCGAGCCGAATGGGACGCAGAAGTTGCTCACTTTCATGCTGGACAATTTACAAGGTAAGTGTTTTTTTATCAATTTTTTTTCCGTCTCATATAATGTGTATCGTAAATGTTACCGAAAAAATATGTTTCAAATTTTTTTCCAACTTTTACAGTCTTATTTAAAATATATTTAAGATATAATAATATTCCATCCCCTCTCCCGCACAGTTTTGAGTTTAAAGCTAATACATGTTATTAGAATGAACGGTGGGAGTAGGAATATTTTATTAATTATTTTTTTCCATAATAACAAAATTTGATGTAGTTAAGAAATTTATACAACACAACAACTATCATATAACAACAATAACTATACCTATGTACTATAATAGGTACATATGTACCTATTGTTTTATTTAATTATTCTTATTATTATCTCTAGTTGTCTTCTTATTTTCTTAGCTGCACAATTTCTTAGGGTTTTTAAATTGTGCTTATGGCAAATAATACATTCACCGTACTAATAAATGATGTCATCAAATTATGCAACCCAACACACAGCAGTAAATTTAAAAAAAAATTTCCCACCAGATTAAATTAAATTGTCTTGCTGTTATTTTACTGGATTTGGGTAATAAAAAAATGAACAAAATTATATAGTCGTTGACATTTCGTTGTGTTTATAAGATTGGGACAGAAAAAAAAACAATTATACAGGGTGGTTTTTAAGTTAAATATATATAATTTTAACCATGTATTCTCAAAATAAAACGAGCAAAAAACTATACAGATACTTATATCCATGTCTTTTTTTTTTGTATATTAATGTAAATTTGTCATTCTGTTTTGCTGTAAAAGTCATGTAGAAACGAACACTACGGTTTTCAAGTTGCAGTGATTGGGACTTATTGCATATGAAATGGATACAATTGATTTTCATACAATGTTTTACATTTCACTTTGGTTTATGTTCTTCTAACAAGCAATATCCGAGTACTTATTGTATTTCTTATTCATTCACATTTATTCTCATTCTTTCTACAAATTCTTCAAGATGTTCAATGTAATAATAATAATAATAATAATAATATCTCTACCCCTCATTCTAATCACAGGGATTAGCCCAGAAGTCGGAGACTTGTGCGGGAGAGGGGGCGGCATATTATTATTAAACAGGCCGCATTTGCGCCCAGGAACGACTTACGTTAGTAGGCCCTAACCACTATTCAGTGCAGGAATGAGGAAAACCTGGAAAACCTCATTAATTAGGGGGGTAGTCAAATATCAACCGGCATCAATCTCTCACATTGACCCAAGCTAACATTATTCCACCCTACCATACCCACAGAGAGGGTGCCAATCCTCTCCACGAATATAGCTTATATCCTCCTCCGTCTAGTCACCTCGATTCAAGTACTAACGCCTTAAACCGCGCGACCACTGACCGATCCATGTACATCATCAGTTTCTGTAGCTCATTAAGCAATAATAAAACTTCTGAAGTTGTGCTGCATTTGTTGGTAAAAGCATTCTTTATTGTATAAATAAGAAGCTGCAGCCGCATTTTGACGACATTTTCCGTAAATAAGTCTATCTACTAGTTTATTATTCTCCTAAACATGGATTATTTTCACCTATTAAACAATAATTTTTCAATTTCGCGCCACAACAACACGGCGATTTAATAACTAACCGATAGGCCAAAAACGTCAATATACAAAAAACATAATATAATTATCAAATAAGATTTTCTCAGTTATTTTTGGGAATTTCCATATTTTATATGAAACAAATGACCAATTCTAATGAGGATAATCCACAGTTAAAATTATTTAGTCAACTTAAAAAAATCATCCTGTATAGTTCCTGTCGACGTTTTGTTTTTATTCGAACATCCTCAGGACTATAATTTTTTTTTTAGTCACCCAATTACAATTAAGATTTTTAAGATAGATCAAGTCCTGAAAATGTTCTAATATAAACCACGAAACGTCGACCATGATACAAATAAAACAGAAGTGAGAAGCTACATATTTGGGTTACAAAAAACCTTTAAATAAAATTAAATTAATTTTAATTTCAGTATGAAATTATAAAATATTGAAAATTCAAAAAAGCAATAAATGTATTAGTTTAATCACAACTAAGGCAAAATACATACTCTATATGAATAATAATTATTGTTGTAATTTATTTTTATAATTGTTTATTTTTTCGTAAAATCTGCTTTTTTACCGATTGTTATAAGTAAAATAGGAAAAAATCTTTTATTTCGAAAATATTTGTAGTTGCTAACCAAACAATCCAGTAATAAAATTACTAACTCCTTTAATTCCCTTGAATACGTGAAAGTCGACATTTTCGGTCGGCCACATATGATAAAATCGATGCGGTATATTTTTAAATCTATACTTAATATATTTACATTATCTATTCCTTACGCGTACGAGAACCATAACAATCTGTTTACGATTTACTCGGTTGCGTAATATTCATATCAGCGCACCTAAGCGACTAAACTGGGGTAAGCAGCAAATTTTATATAACCGGTCGGTTAGGCAACCGCCCGTACTCGCTTGCGTTCGCGTTGTATAACCAAAATCGGTATTGTCGTGTTCGTTTCGAACGTAGGTGGCGAGTATGACGGTTTCGTTAACTTGATTATTTAATCGTCGTTTGAAATAATTAAGCGTTAATTTATATGCGAGACGTGAGACGCAGAGAATGGTTCATTCTTGAAATTGATGCGCCATTATGTAATAACAGGCGTTATAAAATGGGAAATATGACATTACAATAATTTATCGCAATAAACAGGTAGCAGGAGACTGTGAATTTCTTACTTGCAGAGAAGCTGTCAAATAGAGTTATTTGATGTGGTATTTAATTTACTAGTGAGATTGTAATATATCTAATTTTTAAAAATAAGTACAAGGTGTCACAAATTGATAGGATCAAGTCAACCAGATTTCATGAAGAAAAATAATATTTATGATGCAATTAAAATCGTATTATTTTCATATTAACAACTTGCCCTATCAGTTTCTGGCACCCTGCATACAGCGTGTAACTTTAAATTTGTCAGTTTTTTAAGGGTAATAGTGCGTATTTCGCTGAATACTAATCTGATTATTTTTAACCGAATTTAAACCCTTTGCGTCACGACTGCTCAACACTCGACAACAGCTGTATCGATGCCTATCAGTGTTGCGTGTTGTTACCTTTTTGAACCAACTGTATGAAAATAACGGAAAGCGTAACTGCAATGGAAAATAATTTTATATGACTTATTTTACAGTCAGTGTCAGTGACCTCTGGCATTGATGTTATTTACGAACACCTTCTGTAATATTACAACAGGATGATATATAGGAAAATAAACAAATGGCAAACGTTAATTCGGCGAAAGGTAAATATCCGAATTTTATTTATTTATTATTTATATTTTTTATTATATTGATTTCAATTTTCTGTATATCGGTATATGTGCTGTTATAACTTTATTAATACTGGAAATATTTTTTTGAAATTTGACTCGTGAACTTATACTAAAGTGTGTCGAATAGGGTGTGCTGTATAACTACGTACTGTAGACTACCTGTAGATTCCAATTATTATGTACATTATGAATAATATTGTGACATGAAAACAAAAGTCAAGTTAGGCATTACTTACTTTCTACGTAGATTACTATTAATATTACTTCTTCTAAAATATCCGGTTTGGAATTAATTTAATAAATCAAATAAATTTATTTCAAATATTTAAAGAGAAAAATATTTTACAATAGTTGGTCCAAAACTAACTAAATAACATTCTTCTGTCGAATTTAATTGAAGAAATTTCTTAAATATTTGTATTAACAGAGAAATAAATCAAATTCTAATGTCCCTTTTTCCGTCAGTTAATATGACCCTTAAATATAGGTTCTAGAAGAAATCACAAAGTTACGGCAGGTTGCATACTACTATGACGTCACATAATTCGAATTACATAAAACAATAATCGGATTTTAAAGGTTATTTCAATAATCGGAATAAAGGTTAATTAATTATTTTATTTGAGTAAATTTTAAATATTAATAATAAAGAACGTCAAGAATTTTATTTTTGTGCTCACTTTTGTTCTACTATGTTCTATTTTGTCATATTTCTATTTTCTACACCTAAAGACACCAGAAATTTGATCATTTTCCGTCGACAAATACGCGACCTTAAGCAATCCAACAGTTCTGAGTTTAGCTGAGAGCACGTGGGGAGTTGAAAGGAAAGCGGCTTCTGGTTTTAACCTAAAAATTAATGCGGATTAATTTCCTTCAGAGTCCTCGGCTGCGTCTTTGCTTCAGACGCTTTTCCTTTTCGCTGTTAATTAAGGCAGTTATCAATACGAAGCCCCGAGTACTCAGACAAGTTCTCTTAGTTCTCTTTGAGATCCTTTGCTTCTCCATTGACTCTCTTAGGTGTGTAGAGGAAATATGCGGCCGTGTAGAAACTCGTTACCGGCGCACAATTGAATGAAAAGGAAATTTCACAATAGATAAGCAATTAACGCGGCGTAACCCTTTAATTGTGTCACGGCACTCGAACGGCTCGGTTAACATGGCAAATATAATTAATTACCGCTGGCGGATTGGGCCTGCTTCAAAGGTTTTATGATTGGAAAAAGGACAGGTCTCGGAAAATGCGCGCTTAGCTGTTCTTCCAAACGTTTTAGTGCTAATTAAATTTGTTCCCTAGTTAAAGATACATTAGCAAAATGCTTTGCGAATTGTCAGGGATCCTTCAAATTAATATACAGGGTGATGTTTAAATTCAGAGAGGGTCAATAAAGAACCTACATCAACTAGTTTTGATATAGGCAGGTACGTTGTAGAAGAAAAGTGACATTTATTAAATTATTTCAGAAATATTTAACTAAAAAATTATACAGGATGAATTTATTCGAAAAAATTTGGGAATATTGAACATACATGTACCAATATGGTAAGGCAAAAAAAAACTCATTCTGAGAATTATTTAAAAATATTTAATTGCACGCCGCTGGAATCGAGTAGCGTCTACTGTAATGGATTGACAATGCAAACTGGCGATTTCACATATCGCACGAGAAAACCTCCAAAGTTCTGTGCTTAAACCGACACCGGCGCAAAAAAGATTTGCAGCAGTGACGTGCCTACAAAATGAATAAAATTTTACATTAATTTTGTAGAAGAGTTAAGGTACTTCATCGCTATTAGAAACGCGAAATTTATTAAAAAAAAATTAGACAGTTTACACTTCAGTACAGTACACCTCATTTTTCAAATGGCTCCGAATTCAAGAGGATTTAAATCAGGGAGGCCAGCTACCGATTCACCCTGTCCAATCTGCCGTATTCCGTGCACTTAATGGAGATAATTTCGAACATCTAGCGGAAAGTGAGCAGGCGCCTCATCTTGTAGGAACCAGATGCGTTGTTGGACAGCTAGGGATACATTTTGAACGAGAACGGGCAGGTCGTTGCGAAGAAATTCGAGATATTCATCGACAAACATTCAGTGAAAAACGGTGTTTCGACAAAACCTAACTCGTAATAGATAATCCGCTGGTAACTGTACTTGAGCACGCTGGATAGGATATGGGTACAACTGAGCTTCGTGTAGTAACCGCCACACCGTTGTGGTTCACCGTCTTGTCCACGCTTTGCACGTAAATTACCAGTATCACCTCCACGTTGCACCACTGCCGTAAAAGTTTCATGCTTTGGCGTGTGTCGATCGGGAAATCGATCCGCATACAAGCCCGAAGCTGACAATGCATTTTGTCTAACTTCACTATAAATAAGAATCATGTCAATTAACTCAGCATTGCTGTATACATGCGCCATTTTGAAAATTGTAAATATTGACACTCTCATGATAAATAAAGCAACACTACTGACCTCGTTCGTTTACCACCTAGAGAACATATCCCCACTCCAACTCTATTCGCCAGGCAGGCGTGTTGGTACGCGCTTTAGGCGCGAAAACTTGTTTACTTTTTTGTATATCAGATGCCGTTGAAGTATAGAGCGTATAGTTCATGCGAACTTTATTTAATGTTGATACAGTGTTGTTGATATTCAAATTTTCAAACATTTCGCTCTTACATAAAATATACATACGGTTTAGATCTAATTAAAATTGGAACGTTAAGTTAATTTTGGAATTTTGACTGTATTTTGCGGTATTTTGTAAAGTCTCGACTCTCCCACCGCCCTTCAACCATTTCTGTTAAGGAAATGAGAAGGCATTGCTCGTATAGATTTGCAATTTCGCAACGTTGGCGACCCATTGGTTTGCCCGCTGAACTAAATGCAATTGACTGCTTGAGGAAATCACGAGAATAGAGATTTGTAGTTAAACGAAAACTTTAAAAGGATATGCCTGTCTAAATACAGCTGATTTATTTTAAGTTTCCTGCACCTAAATCAACTTAAATTCATGTGAAATTTAAGAGAGTGAGTGGGGAATTCTATTATTTGAAAGTAAATTCACCACACTACGCGGGAGGGATCCACTCCTTAACTTAATAACACAATAAATTGCACTATACGATAAATTCTATTTTGATTTGAGTAACAACCTATCTCTACGCAAGAAGTGGCAAAACTTCCTATCGCATTGCAAATACTTTGTCGAAAACTGATAAGCTGAAAACTAAAATAAATGCAATAACATGAAATTAACGTTCGTTGGCAGTTTGTTTTTTGCGCGCCTATCGGCTTTTTTGCATATCGTTGCAGGTGTTCTCGTAAAAGCTGCAATTTAATAATAAATCCTAACATTCTGTTTACGGAATTTATAATACTTTGGATGTTTTCTGCAAAAGAAACGTCACTATATCTCAAGCCAAGGTCCCTAATACTAAAAGTTCCCAATCATAGTGTAGTCAAGACACAATGGGATTTTTTTTTGGAAGAAACATAAATTATATGGCATAGTTGAAATGCAATCTCTGTAGTGCCACACAATCTCTAACGGTTTAAATTTTTTAAAAAATTTTAAGTCATTAGCATAAACGTTTTGAATGTGCAAACAATTTCTGATAGTCGCGGCCTTCTAGTTTTATTTTTAAAAATTAAAGAAAATTATTTACATCCAGAAAATGTGTCAGAAAATTGGTGCTACCATACGTAAAATGATCCGCTGATTCCAAAAATGTCAAAAAATACAGGATGTCCCATTTAAAAATATAAATTTATGGTCATTTCCCATCAAACCGGAATGACCTCAAAGAATTCATGGTACCGTATAGTATAAACCCACCCAATTTCAAATTTTCATTCATCAGCAGTCATAAAAAAAGTTATAGCGTGTCCCCACTTTCCGTTGTCACCCGGTATATTGCATTAATTTAGGAACACCCTGTATATGCGCGGTATTGTGTAGGGTGGACGTAGACAAGAGTTTAATAAACGAGTTGTAATTTTCTTTATTTTATTTAAAAACATAACTTCATATTAGTATTTTGTACGTACCCATAAAAAATTGACCCCCGCTTAAGGTTACACCCTGTATGTAAGTAAATATTTCAGGTTCACCCTGTATTCTGTGTCCTTTGGATATCCCAACTAGTCACCGTTCCCGTTTAAGGTCGCCTCTCGAATATGCTAATCCTCCACGTCCACTTCAGGTGTACGGCGGGTCGCAGTGTGAGAACTAGCGACGTCCCGTAGTCCCTTGATTGACGTCCGACGTAACGTATAACTGTATAACAGTCTCAAATGTATAAATAATGCCCGTTCTCGGTGATGCAACGATTATTTTTGCTACGGACCTCGCTCGGATGTGCAATCCCAAGGAGAAGGGAGAGGCCGTCCGTCCGTTCCTCGTCCTCAAATGGGCATTAGGCTCCTTTCTCTTCCATTTTCGCACGCCCTACTAACTTCTAATGGCTCTGCTCCTCGCCGAACGGATTGTCCTAAAACGGCAAGTCTTCGTGTCGGATAAAACAAAATTGTCGGATAATTTTCGGAGTAGTGTAAGGGCGCCGTTGGCTCAAACTGTTTTTTTCTAATAACTAGCTTAACGAGTAGGAACATTTGTGTCAATGTCACATGGCGATTTTAAAGTACAGCTGACGACAAGCAAACAGGCGGTGCCTTAATTTTACCTTATGATAAATTGTACAAAACGAAACATATTTGATCAAACAATTTTTTTTCTCTGACCAACGGTAACAGTATTATGACAGCAAACAACATGTCAGGGAGGAAGGTCAAGGATGCATTCGCCGAAAGCGCATTAACAATTGAACTGACTGAATAGTTCTGGACGGTTCGGAATCGATTTTTGCTGTTGTTAGAACGAACGCATTACTTTTAGTTATCAGCAGCAGCCTGGCACGTTGCAACGTTGTCGAACGTTATAGTTTTAACATATTTGGTTTCAGTGACGAATTATTAGCATTTTCCCATTTCTGTATTTCCAATAGAATACAGTATGTTACATTGAAATCATTTTCAATATCCATGAAGTTACATTGGGGGTCCCCCAGGGTTCGAATTTGAGCCCACTACATTTTCTGTTATTTATTAATGACCTTAACGTTGTGTTGAATTGTGCGCATGCTGATGACGTTAATATTTATGCTTGCATATCTTTTATTAGTCAAGCTCACGTTCTCCAGGATGAATTGAATAAACTTGTAGTGTGGTCTGCTGACAACAGAGGCTCAATCTAAATGTAGGCATTAAGATTTATAATAAAAATAGTAAATCTGTCAAAGATTTCAGTACTTTCAAAGTACTGTATTATGCTTCGAACTGAACGATACACATTCAAGAGAACTCTATTGTACAAGATATCTAAAAATTTAGTGCAACCCGAATTCTTCATTGATTTCCCTGGTTCTAGTTTATGCGGCATTCTTACTGCAGGTATCTAAATTATGGAAGAAATTTCATATTAAAAATCAAACTATAACGCCCTGCAGCCCAGTGTCCCAATTTGTGAATTGGCTGAAGTAGCTTTCAAACCACTTTACAATTGAGTTATTGTTTTATTTGTACCTGATATTTAGACTGGATTATTATCAATCCTAGGTTGCATCGCAATACCTGTTGTATGGCATTCTGCCGCTCGTGCTAAATATTCTTCAGAGCATGTCGAAGTGTGCGTGCACGTATCCACTTTCTATGAAACCGTAAAACGAATAGTACCCATATTAACGACGACAAACCCTTAATTTGTTGCGCTTACCGGTAAAGAACATGTACGGCTAATAATGGCGTGGAATATTTACTTTTCGGGTACAGCCGTCGAAGCAGATATCCAGAAGATTGTGATTACTTATGATTGTATGGTTTTTGACGTGGAAATTGTTGTACTTCGTGACCGTGCTTGTTGTCTTATTCCTACGTCAAAATAAACACAATTATCTGCACTGTGCTTTCAAATTTGACCTGGCAATCCCTCATCAATTTTATTGAGCTGTACAGATTCAGTAACTTTTTTCTGGACATGGCCCTATATTATATCTATATAAGAATTCTTCGATATAGTTGGATATACCCAAGATCCCAAAACTGGGGGGGTAGCCTACAAACTTAGGTCTAATGGCATTTCTGCGATGGGATGACGTCATTGGTATTGTAATTTAATTTTCACTCAGTGTTATATTTGAGAACAACTACAAACTCCTCCCTTGCTAATACAAATATATTTTTTTTACTGCAAATGATTCTCTATAGGAAACAGTTATCAGATTTTAGTGCTGTAAAAGATGGGGGATGATTTTTTCAAGGTCATATATAGGGTGATTTTGAATAGAGTAACGCAAACGCTACAAGTGCATGTAGATGAAAAAATAAGACGACTGAACTAAATATACCTTAAACCAAAGTTGCACCCCTGAGAAGTTCTTGAATATTGTACATTCATATTTGGTACAGACATTAGTCCAATGCTGACACATACTTCTTACTAATGTTTAAATGTATCTACCGGAGGCGCTGCTGCCGACTACATACTATTATCTACATATGTTATATTCTAAAAAAATGTTCACCCTGTATGAAAACACATCTTATTCTCTTATTCACATTTTCAGACTTTTCAGACGTAACAACTGAAAACAAAAATGTTTTCTCTTGCGTTTTTTCGATAAAAAAAACGAACTGTAGATGACATTTTACAGTTTGTTTTTTGTAAATTATCTAACTAACTATCGTTTCTATTGAAAATATGCGAGAAAAAATATTTTCTTTTAGTTATGTCTAAAAATGTGAATAAGATGTGTTTTCATACAGGGTGAAAATTTTTTTTGGAACAATATGTTGCATGTAGTCGACAGCAGCGCCTCTGGTGGATACATTTAAACAATATTAATGAGAAGTATGTGTCACCACTGGACAAATGTCTGTACAAAATAGGAAAGCTTTACGCCATATCGTTCTAGATAAATTGAAGAAAATAGGGGTTGGCCCTACAACATTAAAGATCTTGTAACTCTTCAGCGGTGCGACTTTGGTCTAAGGTATATTTAGTTCATTTGCCTAATTTTTTCATGTATATGCACTGGCAGCGTTTTTGTTACTCTATTCAAAATCACACGGTATATATTTTTAAATTACAACAAACGAAAATATGTTACTACAAACAACTACAAAAGATAATCTATAAATAGTGGATCCGCAAAATATTAGAATTTTATTCGAACTTTAAGTACCTTAAAATGAATTACAAATTTTCAGGTTGCTAGGTTACATGAAATTTCGGAGTATTGTTTCTATTGCGTACTGCGTTGTTTGATTCAATATGCAAAAATAATTCTAAGTATTTATGCATAGTTTTAGAATGCACAAATGCGTCGGAAAAATTATTTATAACGTGCAATGCATATATCTGTATCCGACAACAGCACGAGATTTTGTTATAAGGACTTTGTTTAGTAGGTTTTGTTTTAAATATAAGTTGAAGAGGTCATAGACAATTATTTTTGTTTAAAATCCATGAAATGTGGGACAATATAATTGAAATCAGAAACGTTTTGTATTACACATTTTTAAGACCTGATTATTAACACAGAAGAAAGAAAAAGTTGGTATAGAAGAATTATTACGTAAAATTTTGGCAAGTTCATTTGGAATAGTGGTTTTGAAGCTTCTACGGCCGGTGCTGTTATTTAATCTATAGAGATTTTCCGGATTGTTAATAAGCTGTGATCTAGATAAGTGGTCGCTACCTGTAACTGAATTTGCTCATGTCTAGTCTTAGCTGAAATTCTTTGATCTTTCCTTCTCGTTCTCGGGCTAGGCTTTGTGGAGAGCGGGCCCGTTTTCAGTACCCCTGGGCCCCCTCATATAATGATAGCGATTCCTTCGTATTTTGATAAATTAAATATTTTAGAGAAAACTGTATATCCATTTAAAAAATAAAATAACTCATTTCGTTTTTGAATTTTTTCACAACTATTTCCTATAAATATAAATTATGTTTTTAATCCAAAAATAAACTAAATTTTAACTTTGTCATTTTATACTATTACTTTTTTGCGTAATTAATTTAAGTAAAATATAGAGTAATAGCAATAATATATTTAAATAATAGTGAATAAATAAAAATTAATTTGGTTACCTAACCTATAACTTAATTTTATAAAATTAGAGTGAACGGAATGACACCAAATAGACAAAAATATTGAATATGATAATCACTTTGTACTTTATCTCTTCATTTCTGTAATATATCTTTATTAAAGTAGTCCGTAAGCTTGGGTATATCAACTTCTGGTAGATTGTCAGGATCAGCTTACCGAATTCAACTTCAATTGAATATATACTAAAATCTTTACAACACAATAACGAAAGAACATTGCATATTTTAATCTGATAGGGTATTAGCGTGATGGCGGTAGATCTTCTAGTTTAGAGTTGCGTGTAGTGACGTCACAAGTGGGCGTACCTGTATTTTGAGACTAGCATCTATTTCAGCCTCTTATATCTCGAAAACTCAAAAAGTAAATCATATGGAATTTTAAGGGCGTAATAAGCGTATCACGTTCTATACAGTGCTTTCGAAAAGTAACGAATAAATTCATTATTTTCGAAAAAATCCCCTGGCACGTCGATTTTGTTTTTAAAAGAGGCACTTTTTGACCCATATTGGTGACGTCATTGTTCGAGATATCACGCCATCGACAATTTTTTTAAATGACAACCCCCAATTTTGACTATGCCATTTGAAAGAGCGTGTCCTTCTACGTACACATCATGAAAAAAATTATAGTGTACAATTTCAAGAAAATAATGTTTGAAGATTTTAAAATTTAATTTTCACCGAAATGTATCACCCGAGAAGGGGGCCGATTGAATGGCCAGCCAGATCTCCTGATTTAACACCTCTAGATTATTTCTTGTGGGGATACTTAAAAAGCAAATTATACGTTACTAGACCGGTTAATTTAGAAGATTTAAAAGCAAGAATTCGTCACGTGATACATCGTATACCTCTTGAAGTTATTGATAATGTCCAAAGAGAATTTATTAATCGTCTTGGTTACTGTCAGGCAGCCAACGGTGCATAATTTGAACATTTAATTTAGTCGATGTTTTACATAATCATTATCATTTTCAGTATTGTGAAAATTAGATTTTAAAATCTTCAAACATTATTTTCTTGAAAATTTTTGTTATGTAACGCCATAATTTTTCATCAGGTATGTACGTAAAATGACACGCTCTTTCAAATAGCATGGTCAAAATTGGGGGTTGTCTTTTAGAAAAATTGTCGATGACGTCATATCTTGAACAACGATGACGTCACAAATGTGGGCCGTATGTCAAAAAGTGCCCTTTTTAAAAACAAAATCGACGTGCCAAGGGATTTTTTCGAAAACTTCTCAATTTCAAAAATAATGAATTTAATCGTTACTTTTTGAAAGCACTGTACAAAAACGCATACAAATTATATAAAAGAAATTTGACAGAACAAGCCTATTGATGACAGGGCCATCCTGCCGAAGGACTGCACCGGCACCAGGTTGTGTACATCGCACCACACTCACCGGAGAGAATTAATGGCGTGTTTTGTGAAATAAATCGTACGAGGACGAAACGAATAAAAGAAACGACACAGATAAGATCTGGCACGGCGGACGTGCCCTTCATTTGAAATTACGAATTCCTAGCCTCGTCGCTCCTCGCCTTCCCAGAACCGATAAAGTTCCTTTATACCTACATAATAATAAGCTGCGTTTGCTTACGATAGGGCGGCGATAAAAATTTTCTCATGGTTTTCCGCGTCGAACGACGACTGAGCGCCACGAGGGTCACACGCACCTGTCGCTTGTTGTTTTCGACATTTCTCTGCCCCGTTATCTCTTCAGGATCTCGTCAAAATTTATTATCCGCGTCATATACATCGACGCTGTTACCTAACTTGAGATCCAAGTAGATTTATAATGAAATAAAAATTGGATTGGTTCTCAGCAAGAGTTCCGTTGGAATAAGGTTTTTTGTCAAAGCTCAAATAGCTATTTGCCTAATTTTTATGAAGCATTTATGATGTGTGACAAACCCAGAAAGTTTGAAGTCGATCTGATAAGTAGTTTTCGAAATATACGAGGTCAAAAGATCGCTAGGCGTGACGTCATTGCCTCCTACAGATTCTTGGTACTGATCCGCTTTGAAACTCGGGCAAGGATCTTACTGTGTTAAGTTAAAACAGATAGAAAAAGCTAACTACTTTTAAAATTCACAACATGCTATTTAAAGGGTATTCGGATAATCTACCGATGGTAAATTTAATTATGGTGGTGGACTATTTTAATACAAATTACCAATCTGCAAGTGCTGAAATGAGAGGTGTAAAAATGTAACGGCAAGTTCTAATACCAAATCGTTAGTAGCAGCTAGATTTTTCAAATAATGTAGATAGGAACTTAAGAAACTAAAAAATATGTATTTATTGCTATAAAATTAATAATGAAATGAAATGTTTTCGTTTCTAATAAAATAATTGTATGTAGGTATCTCTAGATAAATTTACATCTTCTAAAAGAATACCTCACACTTCACCTCACCTTCACACAATAACTATAAAAATAATTAAGTAGATGTTTAATTTATAAATTTTAGTATTCTAATTTAAATTGCATGCTAATTTCAGTAGTTTTATTAAAATTTTGTAGTTTGTTTTATTTCATTGGACCACCTTGTAAAACAAAAAATTAAGTAATTTAATTACAATTACATTATTTGCCTAATTTCTTTCCTCTAAACATAACAATGTAAGTGAAAAAATCTTAAACAGTTTCGATAATTAAACAAATGCCAGTTTATGATAATATGGAATATTTAGGTATAATGTATTATGACCAGTTGATCATACCACATTTGTATTACACGAGCAAATCTAAAAAAATGTGTATTTTAAACGAAAAGAACGAAAATTATATCCTCAACATTTGTGCCTTCTTGCTGACGCTAAAGAAAAGAGCTAACGATCGAGGATATAGAAGACAAAAGGTATGTTCCAACAGCCGTCGAGAACTGGTTCAGAACTCTCAGAAATGTTGTTGTGACTGACACCGTCTTACATAGCATTCGCCGAGAGTACATTAAAAACTGAACTGACTGACTAGTTTTGGACGGTTCGGAATCCATTCTTTCTGTTGTTGGAACAAACCTAAAGATTCACTTGTTATTATAAGAATTCCTGATACCAAAACTCATTACTCCGAGATGTTTTCTGATTTCAAATCCAGACCAAATGAAGATACTGCACTTTACGCCCGGCAGTTACTACAAATCGAATTTTTTTTATGAAGTATGTCAGGGAAAAATGTGTTAACCAAATGGTTGTCGTCACAAAATATGGGACGTGCCAAAAGAAATAGCAACTTATCTTTCTGCACTTGTTCCCTAGATGCTAAAAACTTATTTCTATTTTAATACAACTTGCGGTTATTTTGACAAGCCATCCGTACATATTAGCAGCCATTAGGCATACGTCAGACTTATTAATGTATTGCGAAACCTTACGCAATCGAGAAAACGTTATTACTCCACTCCTAACAATTACTATGAACTATTACGAGTTTATTATTTTTACAATTACGTTAATTGCATCTCGCGTAATAATTAAGCGAGTAAGATGATAGTAGTGTGGCCGTGATTGATGATACAACCTATTTGCAGTACACGAAACAATAGTGTGTGCTTTAATGCAACGGCAATTTGCTAAAATATATGGTTGTGATCTCCCATTAAGGGGAATCTGAAATGAAGATAGTTTCTAGCAAACGCGCGCGAATTAAGCCATTAATATCGGAAAACCATTAGTAGGCCATTAATAAACAGACAGCGCATTGTTGGTTTACCTTGGATGGATGAAGGAAGAAACGAGGAAAGTGTATTTATGGATGTGCTATTGATTGTTTCGTTGTGGGAACATGTCCTTGTAAGGATTATAATCAGATATAAAAATCGGATGGTACAGGGAGAAGGATCGACAACCTTCGAGCGCCTTTTTTATTTGCTGATGCTTGTTTGTAATACATAGTTTCAATTGATTTTACTAGAAAGATTGTTGGTAATAGGTACAAGAATGATAAGAAAGGGTGAACAGAAGGGATAGCTTGCTTGATGATGTGAATCAAGTTACATTAGTACAATAATTTTGCTCACAGCAAATAAAAAGGTGTTTCAAAACAAACATCTGTTTTTTTTAAATATCTACCTAAAACCTACCTATATCTATCTAAAATATTTGATACCATTTAACATTTTAACTAAGTTGACAGTTACAAAAACTTTTACATTTTGACTTTAATTTTGCCTTAAATCCATCATCAGAACGGTTGTTGTAAAATGTAAACTTCCTGTTTTTTTTTATCAAACCAGTGTTGTGACGCTTACGCTTATTATAAAACTTAAAAAACCTGCAAATTACAAATGGCATCCCCACACTCTTCACCATATACCTGATGCTTGTTAAGGCAGTAGTGATAATCAGCGCTCAAACGTCGATCTCGTTATCGATACATCATAGGAGATAGGTGCTGCGACTTTGGGTTTAAAGAATGCAGAACCAATATATGAATGTGAAAAAATAAAAGACGTGCAAGAGCTATTGCTCAAGATTTGGATCGACGAGTGACCTTTTGCAAGTTTATCTTGCATCAGGATATTAATTTTCACAAGAAAATTCTTTTCACTGATGAGGCTTTTTTCACTCGTAGAGGAATTACAAATATTCACAACTTTTATGAATATTCCGATGTAAATCCTCTATGCAATAACTCATAGACATTTTCAACGCTCAAGATAAATGTTTGGGCCGGTATTATTGATAGTTATTTGATTGGACCAGTTATTTTGCCAATTTAATTAAATGGCGGAAGTTAATAGCAATTTCTGCAAAACACTTCCCTGATTTAATCGAAGATTTACTATTGCAACTTAGACTAGAGTTTTGGTTTATGGCATGATCTGGCACCGCCTCATTTTAGTGCTACTGTTACAGGCATTTTGATTTTGAAGTTTCATAATGAATGATTAGAACGAGGAAATAATTGTCTTAGAAATTGGCCACCACGATTGCCAGATCTCAACAGATTATTTCTATTTCCATCTTTGTGGAACATTAAAGGATTTTGTTTATTTCTCGCCAATTGAATCCCTAGAAGATTTGTGGAATTGTATCACGAATAAATGTAACGTTATAGAAACGATCATCATTTATTAGACAGAGTAAATTTATGTTTCAGAGAAAATGGTGCCCATTTTGAACAATTTGTTTAGTTTTAATTTTATTTTATTTTATTTTATAGTTTTATTACTCTCAAATTTTAAAGACAAGCCTACTACTGACTTTTTGATTTCTTCTAATAAACACTATTAAAATCCTTTAATTAATGTATTTTTCCTTGAAAACCTTAAAGTTTTTTCATATTTAACAAGGGTAAAAAAGAGTTTTAAATTAAATTTTGCGCGAGATATTATCATTCTTTTTAAATTCGATCAATGTAAAAAAAGGTATTTCAATATTTGGCCCCACTTTTAAGGCCTGTAACTCCGTCTATGTGCAACTTTGCATACCTTGCACCTGCTTGCTCTGTGCCAGTTCTCATACATAAGACCCTGTATAAATATAAATATCATGACCAATTGCTCAATACGTCATTACCACAACAGAGTGTTGTCAAACATAGGGTATTTGGTGTTAGAATCAGAACTGCTGTTATTATTCAATATTATACAGATTCGGAAATTGCGGATCTTTACAGAGAAAGTAGAAATTTCCGCTTCATCCCAGGAAGGTACGAAGTTTAAGAGGCGCGGCGACGTGCATTGGTCTAGCATTCCCACTACTACGATAATCGGTTCCGTATGGCCAACGCCAATTCGCCATTGCAAATTTAAATGTCCGGTCAACTGATGCCAGTGTTGTCAGGTCTCATGCTTTTGCATGAGATCTTATGCATTCAGGAAATCTCATGCTCTCATATTTTTATTACAAAATCTCATGCTTTTTAATAGTCAGAAGAAGAAATAATAAAATTATTTAAATTACTCTTTGAAATCTACCAAATCAAAGACTCACGAGACATAAAGTCAACATCGTGGGCCAAATTGAATAGATAGAGGTAGGTATCTACAATATTTGGGTACTTGAAATGTCCTTTATTGTAGACTGCTCTCTTAATAATTATATTGCTGTATTGCAGTGATTCTTAACTCTATTCCGTAAGGGTACCTACATTTTCTGGAAACAACAGATTTTACGACCCGTGAGTCACCCTGCGTCACGTCAACTGCGCCTCAATGTTCGCCCGGCCTAACAATAAAATAAATTAGAAAGGTTACGTGGTTAATAACTTTTAAGTAAGTACCTGTAAGTACCTACTTACAATGTAATATGATAAAATAGCAGAACATAATGCTTTTTAATGAAATAAAAATGGCATTACAAAAGTAAATAAAAATTAAGTTGTGTCAAGAGGTGCTTTTTGATAAATTAAACCACCTCATGCTTTTTTTCCAAACCTCATGCTTCTTTGAAATTATTCTCATGCACTGAATTTTTCTCACCTGGCAACACTGTCTGATGCGAAAACGCTGTGGTTGAAGTATGCGTGTAGCATGACACAAATACACGCAAGCGGCAAAACACAATTCACCATCAAGATCCTTACTTTCCAAATCTGTATAATTAGTAATTAAAAATTTTAAAGAAGGAATAGGCTTATGATTTATCATTTCTTTGTGTATTCACGAACCTTTAATTATTTGTTTCGACTTTTTGTAACTTGTGTTCACGTGTTTGAGTGACCCTATTGACGTTATAAAACCCGTTTATTTAGAACATGGAAACAAATTATTCAATTCCCACCGTTTCAGGCACCTGCATAGCCTATCAACGTCCCTTTTATAACTCGAGAACGTTACACCACAAAAAAATGAGATCTTTAACACGGGAACGCTGCCCCCTGAAGTATCAAGGTATTATGCCTAACGCGCTTTGAAAACCTGCTCGGGCCTTATTTATATTAAAAGAATTTTATTTTACGTTTCTCTAGCCGTGGCGTTAATGACATGTCCAATTTAAAATCTTCACGCGCAAATTCCCATTTCCAGTTTAAATAAGTTTCTTGTATGCTAAGCGGAAAAAGTAAGTGTTAGCTCTCTAGGCATGTATAGGTAGCCGCACATCTAGTGACGGTTTTTGTATAAATAATCCATAAAGCGATCCGGTGGGCCTTGGTTCGGTTTGGATTTTTCCGAAAGCCGCGATCTCGCGTCGGTTACCGAGGACATAACGATCCCTATATAGTCTCTAGATTATATAACTATTCTATGTCCGAGGACGATGTCATGTACACGTCCAGTTGTGTGTCGCAGGTGTATCGTAAATTTTACCGGGCACTGCTTGAAAAGGACGCCTCGGAATGGTGCGGCGAGAGATATACAATTATGTTTTTTTATGCAGAAAATAAAGTGAGAATATTAAAGTTCGAATTCGGATTCAGATTTATTTAAACATAAATACAGGGTGTTTTTAAATGAAGTGGCAAAAAGGAGACCACAGATTCCTTAGGTGAAAATAAGTCGATTTAACCTAACATATCTATATCCCAAGTCGTATAATAAATAAGATACAGGGTTTCAAAGTTAAAATGTTATAAGAAACAGATGGATTTTGATGGCTAGAGGATCCAGAGAAAACAGATTGAAGGAACAACGAAGCAACTGCAAACAACGCTGTTTCTCGGTTTTGCCCTTCATCAGCGCAGTGCAGCTTAAAAACAAGAGATGTAACAAGAAGGGAGAACAAAAAAACACGAACACAATAGAATGACAAAATCCACCTGTTTCTTTTAAGATTTGATCCACTAAGCTCCTTCCTTTCTTGTATTTGTACTGGCTGAGACCATGAGAGTAGTTGCTTGACTCTCTTCCGCGGCGACTGTTACTCTTTGCCTCTAAACAGAGGCTGTGTGACACGAAGCCGCAAATAGAGATAGGCTTTCTGCTTGTCATTCTCTTGTGTTCGTGTTTTTTGCCCTTCCTTCTTGTTCCATCTCTTGTTTCTAAGCTGCACTGCGCTGATGAAGAGCAAAAACCCAGAAACAACGTTGTTCGCAGTTGCTTCGTTGTTCCTTCCATCTGTTTTCTTTGGATCCCCTAGCCATCAAAATCCACCTGTTTCTTGTAAGATTTGATCCACTAAGCTTCTTCCTTTCTTAAAATTTTATTTTCGATATTTGTAATTAAATTCTTAAGAAATCCAAATTTTACATAAAGTTTGTAAATCAGGAGTTTTTGCGGACGAGAAATTCAAATTTGTTTCTAATTTTAACGTAACTAGTAGAGGGCGCCACTTGTGGCACATTATGCTTTTTTAAATGACAGAACTTTTTGCTGCTTACTGTATCCATCTGACTATTAAAACAGTCGATTCTCCTACCTGTTTTATTTGAAAAAGGTATACCTTGTTGAAGTCGATTGGAGGAACCATTTTTTAAATAATCCTATTTGAAATGCTCAGTGCACCGAGTAAAACTGTTTTGGTTTCAGGTAAAGTGCCTTTTCTGCTGAAAATACAAAAAAATGTTACTTGAAAAAGTTGTTCAGAATGGTAAATTATGGAGACGTGCAATTTAAAAAAGATTGGCCCGCTTTGATAAAATCTCTGTGCTTTGTTGGAAAATGGTTTCATCAAACCACGCCGGTCTTCTTGAAATTTTGCACGTCTCCATAATTTACCATTCTGAACAACTTTTTCAAGTAACATTTTGTTGTATCTCAGGTGACAATCAACCATAACTCCCAGATATTTGGTGCATATTATTTATTTTATATTAGAACATTTATTTTTATTATAATCTAGTGAATGAATTGCGAGTTTAGTATCAAGAGGCTGGTCGTCCGCGGTATTTGAATATGCAATGAAATTACTTTTGCTGACATTAAGGCTTCATCAAACCAGCTTTTAATATTAATTAGATCATTTTCGGCATCATTATACAGATTGTCCTGTACATACAATAGTTGTATCATCAGCATATGAAAGAATAGTGCCTTTTACTTAAACTCAAAAATATCATTTATGTACACTAAAAATAAGATGGGACCAATAACCGTTCCTTGTGGAACGCCCATATAGTAACTAATAAAGGTTTATTAATTTAATTATTTATCTTAACACTGATATCTGTTGTATAAGTAATTTTTAAATATATTAAGCGTTACACCTCTATAATATCATCATTAACAGTATCGAACGTTTTGGCAAGATTAAGGAAATAGCCAACCACTTTATATCAGAGTTTAAACTACTTACAGTCCGTTGTACAAGTACAATTACTTCCAGTACTACATTTTTTTTTAAACCAAATTGATAATTTGAATGTTTTTTCCAGGTAGCTAATGAGAAGCTTCTTTAAACATATTTCGCAAAATTATTCATACAAGATAAGATACATATGTATATTTTTTTAAATTTTAGCATATATTTCGCCTCTGTAACAGGTTTCAGAAACAGTAAAGCGTTAAATAATCTATTGTGGAAACAGTTTAGATTTGTTTTAGAATATTTAATTTTATCAGACATCTGCTTACCAATATTAACAAAAAAATATATATTTAAAAAAAGTTGCTGGTTCCTTCTCACCTTGTATGTATTATTAAATTAATAATTAAATAGGAATATCATCTAAGCAAATGCTTCCAAGGATTTTGAAACATCCTTTAAAACGCTTTAATAATACCCGACACTTGAGCTGTAAACGATCACCTACCTACGTAAAATTATAATTTCGTTCTTTAGATTTTGTAGTATATAACAGTAGTAATCGGTTTGAAATTGCTAATTAACTATATTGGATTGCCACTCTTAGTTTCCACTGCTTAAAGCGCTTTAAATTCAATAATTCAACACAAAGAGTGAATGCAATGATATCTAATTACTAATTAGTAATTAGATGCGAATAGAGAGGATAATTTTAGTACTATATTCTTTGATTGGAGCCCATTATAGGTGCATTACAGTAGTCATTAAAAAAAAAAATCGAAAAAATAATTTTTAATTGGTACATATAATACAATTTTCTTGTAGTTTTTATTACAAATCGCATTTATGTTCCTACCGCTACCGGTCGTTTTTGTAGAAGAGGAAGAGAAAGTTGCAGGAAGTAAAATATAATTTATCTACTGCTACGTCGCTACAATCGGAAGAGGAGAATGAGGAAGTTCCTCTTCTGGAATAATAGAAGAATGATGGTACGTGAAAGAAGTTATTGTCCATACAATGTTGGCAAAGCGTTCTGTAATTATCACGCAAACGATACTCTAGAAATATTTTCCACAATTAGTACCTACAGGATGATGTCAATGAAATTCTAGACCTGATTTTTCTGTTTAAATGTTACAGGAAAAGTTTATATTGATATACAGTGTTTTTAACTTTGGTAAAGAATAGAACAGGAAAAATTAACAGGGGCCTCTCTTGTAATAACATTTTTTTGTTTGACAATTTGTTTTCATGTTTTCATTATCTACTAAAGTAATAATTTTTTTGTTCGGACTTAGTTGACAATAATTGCAATAAAAAGTTAATATTTTGACGAGAATAACTTCTTTGAGGTAAAGCCAGTAGCGTTATTTGGAATTCTGTTCGTGTTTGGACCCCCAAATTTTGTACGTTTACGCTTGGTGAAATAGGTTTGCAATACAAAAATTATTATTAATTTTTATTGAAAAATTGTCTTTGTTTATAAGATTTTAATTCAAATTATATGCATTTAAAATTTTTTAAGATCAATTAAACCTACGAGTATCGTTCAAAATAATTCACTTGATGATACGTTTTTTGGAATGATTCTTTTCTCTCATTTTTCTTTTGTTGTGGCAACACTGACTCTTCCTTTGACGAAAAACAACTATTTTGTGCTGAAATTCTATCTATTTATTTTAACTTGTACAAGGTCATTCAGAATTTATCTAAAAAAATTTTTGAATTTTTTAAAAAGAAAATCAAAAAGGGCAGTTGGAAAATGATTTAAAAAAGCATGCACTATGCGACCGGACAAAGAATTGAACACCTATTTTATACAGAAAATTTAATTGCTTTTGCTGCTATTGTTGTTAATTATTAATATAACATTTTGGGTCCGTCTTACCCGTCAGTTTACAAACTGACACAAATGCTTCTGCTTGTTGTCCTTTTTGAACTTGACAGTAGCTGCGATATATTCGCGTAAATCATCAATAGTGTCCACTTCGGTGCGGTACACTTAATTTTTTAAATATCCCCATAAAAAGAACTTCCTTGTCCAATCCCTTGGTATTAATGCTTGAACACGCTGTACATGATAAGGATATAATTGAAGCTTGTGTATGATACACCACACTGCTGCAATACGCCGTGGACGCCCTGGACCTCCATCTCTTCCATGATTTGGTTGCAAATTTTCCGTGTCACGCCCGCGTTGCACTACACTTGCACTCACTGCATATCGCGGTAAGAGTAACTGCATTGGGCATGTTTACCGGGGAATTGTTCTGCTAAAGGATTTTCACTTCACGATATCCGTCATCTAGTGGAAACACTCGCATCACAAAAACGTTAATACTATGAGTAATCAGATTTCAATATTTAGCTATAGACTACAGTAGCCCAGCAATGTAAACGTTAAAAAACTACAACTTCAATAATTTTACAAAAAACATTTTTTACGATATTTACTCCACTTGTTATGCCCAAATTTTCAATCATCCTGTTTAGATAATGTTAAGCAAAACGTGAGTCACAGCATTTTGACTTTTTGGGGTAGCTTTATAGCAATTGAGGTTAATAAATAAGGTATTAGGGCCGTAAGATATAGGAAGATGGGGGTAAGGTATGTCGATTATATCCTCATAACACCGTTGAAAATGATACTGGTGTTTTTTTTGTTTTTATTTTCTAGAATTTGAGTCATGCGAATACGGCTAGATTGTTTGATTTAGAACGGTACATTCTGACTTGGATTTGCAAGTTGATTCTGTCACAAAATTTGTTTATTGTGTTTTAAGTGTGTTTGCAAGAGCTCTTAGCGGGGGCTAGCCGCCCACCGGCATGTTAAGCCTCGCTTTATGTCTTCATTATCGAAAAATGAATGAATGGACAGCTAACTAATGTGTCAGTTCCGCGCTATTGTTGTTTGTAATAATGATTTTAGACGGAAATAGAAAACGAGGGGGTGGTGCTTTTTCGTTTTTATATGTTCATCTAAATGTATTTATTTATACAAATTATTTGTTCAACATTACACTAATTACAGGACTAAATATACAATTGACAAGTAAATTATCAATATCCAGAAAAGATAAAATATACAAATTAAAAATATGCCGGTTCGAAATTTACATATTAATATTAATAATAATTGTCGATACACCAATTCAATAAAAAAAAGTACAGCAATAGAATGCCACACCGGAAAACAATCAGTGGCGTAGGTAGAAATTTGTCTGTATAATTTTTATAAAAAGATCAATAAAAAGTGAATAAAAAACGATCTCATATAGATGTAAATAATAAACGAATCATATTTGTTAACAAAATCGCAAAAATTAAATTAGGGCATAGTTGCAGGTGAATCCTAATGTAACAGAAGTCTTCTTTATTTTTAGCAAGTTCTTCCAACACTTCTGTCGACGATAAATTAATTCCTCTGTAATATACAGGGTGTTTCATAATATATGCGCAGGACTTCAGGATGTGATAGCTCGTCCAAAAATTTGAAAAAAAGTTTGTATTAACTTACCCTCTAAAATGCACAATTTTCGAGATACAGGGTGTTGAAATTGTAAAAAAATGTCGCTTTTTGCGAATATCTCCGGAACCGTTTATCGTACAGAAAACAGCTTTTGTAAGCATTTACTACTCATAATAAGCTATGTTCTGTGCGAGAAAATTTTTTTTCTAAGTCATAATTGGTGAAGATTTTGAAGGGGAAGTGGGTGTTTTTCTCTCCAACTTCTACGCCACTGGAAAAGGTACGGTTTTGATACATCCATTTGAAACGCCAATGTTTTCTACACAAAAAATGTACTCTTGGTCATAAGCTCTAAAGTTGACCGTTTTCGAGAAAAATCTACTTTTATGTTGAAAAACATGGTCAATTTTTTTAAATCTCAAAAATTGTGCATTTTAGAGGGTAAGTTAATAGAAACTTTTTTTCAAATTTTTGGACGAGCTATCACATCCTGAAGTCCTGCGCATATATTATGAAACACCCTATATAGAGCGTTCCGCATAAGAATCGACAGAGCAGCAGGTGGATGTAGGGGTTTCAAAATATTGCAATTTAACCAAATATTGAGGTCAAATATTTCGCAAAAAAATTAATGTCTCTGAATTACTCTTGAAATAACCAAATTTAGGTTAATTATTGGTATTTTTTGACTATGAATTCCAGTAAATTGAAACACTGCAAGGTTCATTGAGGAATTGAATTGAATTTAAAAAATAATGATAATATCCCCCACAGAATTTAATTTAAAACACTTTTTAAAAAACTTTAAAGTTTTCAAGGAAAAAAGGCATTAAGTAAAACAGGATTTTAATAGTGTTTATTAGAAGAAATCAATGAGTCAGTAGTAGGCTTTGTCTTTAAAATTTGACAGTAATAAAACTATTTTGTTTCTGCTACTGTTTGATGTTGATAATGGCTGGAAAATTTACATTCGGCTGTTGACATGTTACTTGTGCTAGGTTTTTGTGCAAAGAAATGTGGAAGAATATCGTAGGAAATTTCCAAATCAAGTGATAAGATATAAAAAAATATTTTCTAATGTTGAAATACTGGCTCGAGAGAATAATAATAATAATAATTAATATCCGAGAGCGTCCTAGTTGAATAAGGGTACAAGATGAAGAACATATTTTGCAAACAGTTGAAGAGAGAGAACTGCAAATAACTAATACTAAACTTTGTCTCGAAAAACTGGATTATCAAGAACTTCTGTACACAGAATTCTTAAACGTAATCTACTACACCACATAGCATTCAAAAAGTGCAAGTATAAGATAAATGTTTGGGCCGGTATTATTGATCGTTATTTCATTGGACCAGTTATTTTGTCAAATCGATTAAATGGCGAAAGTTATTTGGAATTTTTGTAAAATCGAATATTTACCGTTGCAATATAGACTACAGTTTAGGTTTATGCATGATGGGGACCGTCTCATTTTAGTGTTAGAGACTTTTTGAATGTTGAGTTTCCAAATGGTTAAGACAAGGAAATAATTGTCCTCAAAATTGGCCACCACGATTGCCAGATCTCAACAAATGTGATTATTTTATTTGGAAAACATTGAAGGACTTGTTTATTCCTCACCAATTGAATCCCGCGAAGATTTGTGGAATCGTATTAGGAATAAATGTTATAAGAAACGATCGGCATTTGTTAGAAGAGTAAATTTCAATTTTTGGCGAAGAGAAAATTTATGTTTCAGGTAAAATGGTGTCCATTTTGAATAATTTCTTCAATTTTTATTTTATAGTTTTATAACAGGGTTCTCAGCGTCAAGGAAAATCTGAAAAACCTGGAAATGTCAGGGAATTTGAACTTTGTCAGGGAAACGTCAGGGAAGCGTCAGGGAAAGTGCCAATAATTGCCAAAAATCAGGGAATTTTTATTGTCGTTAGGGAAAATTTATGAATGCTGCTCATGCCGTGTCTAAATTCTTTATTTAATGAACGCACCCAGTTGCCTATTTCTGTTTGTTTTAATCACACGTACCCGCAGATTGATATAATGAAACAGATATATCCGGAGTGTATAGCTGTTTTTTTATACATATTTATCGCCTGTTTCAAGACATATTCAATGGTGACGTTACTTATGTAATGCACCAAGAAAATGTATAGTTTCAAAACGTAACATCATTAAATATTTGTTTCTCTTTAACATCACACTCACTTTTTGATTATTGTTTATACAATTTATACAACACTATAATATTTGAAAAATGTGTGAGATCTGCAACAAAAATATGGAATTGATTTTAGCAACTGTAAACCAAAAACAAATAATTACCTACATGTTCGTGTGAGTGACAGGTTTAATGAAATTTGAAGAGAAAAGTAATTGGATTATGCGTTTGTAATGTAATTCAAGATGTCTAAGAATACGTAAATTTGTAGAGGTACATACAATAATCCACAACCAATTACTTTTTAAATAAACAAGATAAAAAATATAAAAGTATCAACCATTAAATCTGAAAATTTAAATCACACCGATTTTGAAATTTCTATCTAGCAACTGCTGCATAGACCTTAGCAAAGCATCTAAAGAGTTCAAACAGCGCTCAGTGGACGTTTTAAACACGGTTTAAAAAGCGACCTGTGTGATGTTACTGTTTCAATGCAAAAATATAGTGTTTTGAACCGATTTGAATACATTTAATGACAAAACAGCTAAAGCTGTTTTTTGTATAGCTGTTTGCTCAGTAGTAAAATATATTTTTATTGGTTTTGTTGTGTTTGTTTATATATATTTCTATTAAATCTCTTAAATATATATTATTAGATTTCTTAAATATTTATATTTGTTGCAATCACTGAAATAAATATTTCTAATAAAATTAAATATCCATGTCACTTATTTGTCATCAAATGGGCTCATTTATGCCTTATGATTTGACTTCTTTACTTTGGTTTAAGTTTTAAAAAACATATTTTGTATGCTTTTTGTCAGGGAATTTTAAAAAAGTATGTCAAGAAAAACCTGGAAATGTCAGGGAATTTGGTTCTGAAAAATTGCTGAGAACCCTGTATAACTAACTGTCAATATTTAAAGAAAAAGAATGTTAGGTACGGTGAAATTGAATGTATGAGAACACTTTTGAATCAGGTTCTAAATAATATCAAAATTCCGGAGCTTGGACGATCGCAAACAACCCGTACAACGTATTTGAATCTATTAGGGTCATCTGGCGTCCAAACTGGCGGATCTCCGGTTCGTGTCCGGGCATTTTTCCCGTCGTTAGCCGCGGTTCTCGGAAAGGTTGAGAATAATTGGCCGTTCTATGAAATGTGTAATAGCTGGTCGCGGGCATTACAACAATTACGCGAAATTGGATAACGAGGGCGGGGGCTGTGTCAGAGGTCGTCGCGGTGGTCCGTACAACCTCTCCGCGACTGACGTCAATCGTTTCTGCAACGAGATTGACGAGCGTCTTGGAGGAAATCTGGTTAAGACTGGCGTTTAACAGGAAAAATGATACCTATTAGCGTACAGCCAAGCTATAACGAGTTTAATTTGCTGAATCTTAATATTATTTTTTTCACGATGTAACGTACTGCCTGCTGGAAGCGCTTTCAGAAGTCCTTTTGTACAGCGTTTAAAGTCCTGCTAGATGATAATTTATCAGTTCACATGTTAATGGTTTATTAAAAGAATTGTATGGCGTCTGATTATATTCATAACGCTGTATACGATTGTTTTAGTGTGCAGCAGGCGTATAAAGTACATGGTTCCTCACGTCTACTCAAGTTCCCTTTTGGTGGACAAGCTTAAAAGCGGTATATGTCTGGTGTGCCGCTAATGAATGAATTTGAGAGTTTGCTCTAAGTCTTTCTTTCCTTATCTAAATAATTAAATACTACTAAGGTTACTGAATGAGTACCTAGTATTCTATTATTTGTACAGAGTGATTCATTAATAATGGGACAGAGCTTAAGGGCATGTTGCTGATCTCAAAATAGAGCGATTAAGCCAAATATGCCTTATCCGAATGTTGCTCCTTTTCGATCTACAGGGTGTCAAAGTTGAAAAAATAAATCACATTTTCTTTATTATTTTTCGATCGCATCGACCGTATTTTATGAAATTTGGTATAGGGGGGTTTCTTGGTACTAGAAATTCTAATATGTCGACGATTTTGGTGTATCTGCTAGAGGGCGCCACCAAAGATGGTTTGAACCCTTTTAAATCGCTACGACTTTTTTGTGCCACACTGTATCTCATTTTGGATACATTCTAGTTAAAAAAGGTACACCTTGTTGATGTAGCTAGAAGCAATGGTTTCTGAGAAAAATGCATCTAAATCTCATGATGCATACAATTTATCTAAAAGTAAAGTCAAATTGTTGCGTAAGTAATGGGCCATACTGTAGCAGCATAATACTGTGATCAAAATAAGCGAAATTTCGTTAAATTTGCTTCAAGCAAGCGAAAGATAAGAAAGAAAATGTGATTTATTTCTTCAATTTTGACACCCCATATCTTTGTTATTATTGATTTTGGTGGATTTTTGGATGTTTTAGGATAAGCTAAAGTAAATCACTTATTTTGGTCGCAGTATTATGCTGTTACAGTATGGCCCATTACTTACTCAACAATTTGACTTAACTTTTAGATAAATTGCATGCATCATGAGATTTAGATGCGTTTTTCTCAGAAATCATTGCTTCTAGCGACATCAACAAGGTGTGTGTTTTAACTAGAAAATATAGAGAAGAACATTTTTCCAGTCCAAATGAGATACAGTGTAGCACAAAAAAATCGTAGCGATTTAAAGAGGTTCAAACCATCGTTGATGGCGCCCTCTAGCAGATACACCAAAATGGTCGACATATTCGAATTTCTAGTACCAAGAAACCCCCTTATACCAAATTCATAAAATACGGTCGATGCGATCGAAAAGTAATAAAGAAAATGTGATTTATTTTCTCAAATTTGACACCCTGTAGATCCAAAAGGAGCAACATTCGGATAAGGCAAATTTGGCTTAATTGCTCTAGTTTGAGGTCAGCAACATGACCTTAAGCTCTGTTCCATTATTAATGAATCACCCTGTATATTGTGATTAAAGTAGTAACCTTTAAATTGGGATAGGAGGACGTTTTCAGTCAGTGCCATCAGTCTATAAACCGTTTATAACAAGTTCCATACACTTTTTGTAAGATATATCTGGTAATAAATCTGCAGTAGCTTCATTTGCTGTTTGAATTATATCTGGAGGAGTACAAAAAAATATTAAAATTTTAAACTGACAACTTGAAATTAATTACCGAAATTGTCAACGTCAGACGCTATTCATAAGTAACTGTGAATATGCTTCGTTAGTAATCAGATTTGGATTTATCAAAAATTAGAGTGAAAAATGTTTCTTTTAAATATCAAACAATAACGTTTTGAGGAATATTCTATGGTACCCTAGGTACCACGTTCATATCTAGATTTAAATTACGCGAAAAAAATGTTATCTTTAGATTAAACTCGTAATCAATAGAGTACCAAAGTATTTTTTGCACTACGTAATGCAAAAAGTAAGTAATTTTTTAATGCTATGCTCAACGCGGTATTTTAAATTTTCGTATTACTCTTCCACTAACTTTGGCGTGTAGCATTACGTGTCAAAATATCCAATGATATAAAATCACTGTTACGGGACAAGTATCTAATTCTCTGCAATTTCAACGTCCATTATCGTTGGCGGCGTTTGACAAGTCGACATAAAACGAGGCATTACATCGTCCATCGGCAGTAAATTCACCGTACACGTAAAAAGGACAAATAATAGCGCTCGATAATGGCCGGATTGTACATTCACACTACGCTAATTTATGGTAGATGAGCTATCTCTAACCTCGTTTCACTTTGAGTCTGCCGATTAAATACGTACCACTTTAGCTACGTCAAGAGAATACGCGGCCAGAAGTGAAATATACGATGCCAGAGCTCCGTTTGTGGAAACACCTCTGAATATACAGGGCGGATCGCTAATAATAGGCCATAGGGCCAAGGGAACATCTTAAATCGTCTCTTTCTCGAAATCGGTTGAGTTTATCGATTTGTAACAGGTATACCTTTTCTATTTTGAATTGAAGGTAGTTCAATAGTTTCTTATTAAAACAATCAAAAGTGTAAAATACGAAAAGTTAGACATATTTTTGAACAGAATTGCACGAACAGTGGAAAATGTTTTACAAGCGGTTGAACAGAATCCTTCAGTAACACAGGGTGAATTAGGGAATATAAAACATGTTAATTAATGTATGACGAATCCTCCAAAAACAGCAGCTATATCCTTATCATGTGCACAGCGTTCAAGCTCTCTCTGAAGCTGATTTTCCAGTCAGACTGCAATATTGTCAATGGCTAAGCCAAAAAGATGCAGAAGAACGGCAATTTATTTCTTTCATTTTGTTCGCGGATGAGGCTCCATTTATCAGAAACGGTGTTTTTGATTGTCACAATAAACATTTTTGGAAGGATGAAAATCCATACATTTTTCATGAAGTTTTCAGTCAATGTGTGGGCTGGATTATAGAAAATTGTTTGGTTGGACCTTTTATTTTGCCGAGAAGATTAGATGGACAACCTGGATTTTTACAGAAAAATCTATCTATCCTCCTAGAAGCTGTCCATCTTAATCCTGTACATGCAATATGAAAGGTCTCCATGCCAACTGCATTTTAAAGACAAGCAAAAATTTTAATCCAGAATGCCTTTTTTCCGCAAAATTAAAATATATATATTTCCTCTATTCCACTCTAACTGTGGACATACTGTATGTAATAAGTACTGTATATAATAGTGAGTAATAAATACTTGTACTTGTAATTTTTCACGCATTTCACAGCGTACAAAAATTACAGGTTAAATCCGGTCATAATACGACTAAAAATCTTATAAAATATTTTTCTATACCCGCAGTATTTTATTTTTGATCAGGATTAAGAAGAATTGTTCAGGGTTTTGAAGAGCTGTAGGTATGCATATTGTCTTCAGCAGCAGCATACTTGATGCTCAGGTGTTCCGGACAAGGTGTATCTGACAAAAACGAAGCGATTATTCACAGTCCGTCAACGGATAACGGAAATACATTATTCGATTCGTGATCAGTTCGCGAGGGAGCCCTCCCACAAAAACTGAATCTCATTTGGAACAGTTGAAAGACGCTCCCGATCTCGCGGCCAACCAGAAAAACGCAACAAATACACGACAATCATAACTGCGCCGGACAAAAGAAACGCCAACCAGACAAATATTTGGTTTCCAATTTGAAACGAACGGCCAGCCGTGGCGAATCAATTCCTCCATTGACATTGTACCGGGTGACCTTAAACGAACATTTAATTGTCAATTAACTACAAAGAGTTTAAGCGGGGCTGATCACACTTCTTTTGTCAGAATTTATGTACATCGGTATCGGATAGTGATGTATAATTACATGTATTTTTTAAGAGTTACCTTATTCTGGCAATTTTACATATACCTTGTATATTTATTAGAATCTAAAAAACTGGAAAATAAGTAGTAATATAGTCAAAATATTTATCAAAAAAGTAACAAGACTGTTATGTGCAAAGTATACTTACGATTATTGTAAAATTACCTTCGGAAATATTATTGGGAATGGGGTTTAAACTTAAAGAAAACCAATTTATTAGTAATTCTGCGTATCTGTATGATTAAGACTTTAAAATAATAAATGTGGGTAGCTTAAACCTTAGACTAAAATAAGGTACTCTTGTTTATTGTCGTTAAAATGAACTGTGTACGAGATAATAGAAAGTTATTGGAAATCCTGCCAAACAGTATTAGGAACGACTTTATTTAAATACTGCTTGTTCAGAAAAATATAGTTATTGCTTAATAATTTGACGGATGGGATTCCCTTATTCTTCTGTTTATATCTCTCAATTATTGCCATTTTAATGGTGAATGAGGAAAGGATTAGAAGTAAATATTTTGAAAAAATTGAAATAGGTTTACTTATCTTTATTTCATTTTTCTTGAAACATGCGACGGAACTTATTTAAAAAAACGAAAAACATTTTATTTTTAATTTAGGTTAGGACGCGTATGACCGATTACGGTCGAACGACCCGATCTATCAAATAAGGGATTGCTCAACGTTACCTTAATCATGCATAAATATGGTCGAGCACTATTCTTATTATTGCTGCCTTAATAATACAGCACATATGCGCTTGCTTAGATGTCAATATAAGGGAATCCTATATACTGCTTAACCTTACGGCACGTCCAATAATTCTCTAATGTTCAACCTATGTTCGCATGTTGAACCCTCTTACAAAGTTTTTCAATTATTATTTCATATTAATCATCTTAAAATGTAACTTTCCTGTTTGAATGATTCGTATCGCACTTTATTATTCTTTTCTGGTAAACGGTTTATTTCCAGCGCTTCAGGGACACATATCTCCATAGGGAGGACTTGTGGGAAAAAATATAGGAACTTGTAATTTTATTTTTTCATGTTATATCTGCACCCGAGAGATTTCCCACATTTTCCCGGACAACCTGTATATGACCAAATAATTTGGTTAATGGAATTAAAATATCTTTGACTTCATCAACTAGTTTTCTCTGTGTAAATGTGAGGTAAATGCATTTTTTTATTAAAAATGTAATATACTTGTTTTGCATTAGTAAATCGTATAAGGGATATATTTGATTGTTTCGCATCTGGTCTGTGCTTCTTTAAATAGAAAAACTTATATTATTGGGAATGCTCAGCGTCCAAGGTATACGAGGTGTCTGTCGTAAATTTTACGAGCGTATTTTTTAGTATCCTTATTATTACGTTTGCAACACACACTTATATGGAATGAGCAAGGTAAACGATATGCAAGATCTTTAAAATACCTAGCTACTGGTTCTTTATAGCTTTAAAATGCGGTATGAAATCAACTCGAGAAGAACGATAAAGTGTTTTTTTTTGTTAGCGACTGCTCCCTGTCTTGAGTAAGTGACGGTGTTTTCAGATAAATTATTAAATGCGACATATAAATTGTCATAGTATTCCCATTTACATTGTTGTTTAAAGCGGGCGGACATTTGCAGTATTAGGGTTTAACTACCCATTGTGCATGCCGCTAATTGACAGTTCAGTTATAGGATCGTGCGGGAGGTGATGGTGATCCTGTAGGACATGAGCACTTGTAAAACCGACTGGTTATTTGTGTATGCTTAAATGTGCTGAATTATATATCTTCTCAGATTTGTATATGTGCAGACATAACGCATATATCAGTCTAGAAAACTGTGAGTGCTCTTTCACGCTTTCCCAGGGAATTAGGAACTGACCTTGTTAGTCCCATTTGATACCATTAGTGTTGTTTTGTCTTTAGTGGAGTAACTAAAACAATATAATGTTTACATAAAACTCTGGATAATTTGATCCATACCATTTAATTGTTAGAATTTCACTGTAGATGAAAAATACGTTGGATAGGGAGAAGGGGGCCGATTGAGTGGCCAGCCAGATCGCCTGATTTGACACCCCTAGATTATTTCTTGTGGCGATATTTAAAAAGCAAAGTATACGTTACTATACTGGTTAATTTAGAAGATTTATAAGCAAGAATTCGTTACGAGATACATCGTATACCTCCTGAAGTTATTGATAATGTCCAAAAAGAATTTATTAAGCGTCTTGGCTACTGTCACGCAGCCAACGGTGCACAATTTGAACATTTAATTTAGTCGATTAGTCGATTTTTTACATAATCATTATCATTTTCAATAGGTATTGTGAAAATTAAATTTTAAAATCTTCAAATATTAATTTCTTGAAATTTTTGTTATGTAACACCATAATTTTTCATGATGTATGTATGTAGAATGACACGCTCTTTCAAATGGCATGGCCAAAATTGAGTGTTGCTATCGTCATATCTCGAACAACGATGAAGTCTCAAATGTGGGTCGTATGTTAAAAAGTGTCTTTTTAAAAATAAAATCCATGTGCTAGGGGATTTTTTCGAAAACTTCTCAATTTAAAAAATAATTAATTTATTCGTTACTTTTCAAAAGCACTATATATTTTACGATTTATATGTTTCACATTCAGAAAATGCAATAAAATAATGCTAAATGACTCCATTGTGCGAATTTTCATGTCAATGTTTTTTCCATGTTCATTTCCATTTCTGTACTCCCGACGGCATCACCAAAGCCACTGGAACATCTATAATTATTACTGTTGTCACAATTATTACTATTGCCGGCCGTTATTGAAAGACAAACTGTTTGCTAACACGTATATTAAAATATTTGCAAAACGCCAATTGCCAGACAGCTCGCCGCCCCAGGACATCCAACTTTATAGATGTTTCTAAATTAAACGAGCTTTCTTCAGCTCTCTCTCCCTCCTTTAATATAATAATAACAATGGTAGATAACAAGTACAACAGTCGGTCGCCCCGGGATAACAGGATGCTCGTAATGGTACATTTCTAATGCAATAACGTCAAGACATCCGAACAACACCAGATACAAACACCCTAGGGACGGATTTAATAAATTTATGATGGCCTCGTTGCCGTAAGTTGGTACAAGCGATTGGGCCTCGAGGCAGCGGAGTTGTTTATTGTATGCAATCTGTTTCCGGCGCACACCCAAACTGCACGAAAAAATTGCTGATTGAAAATATACACGGTAAATATTTTTTCGCCTACCATACATGAAAATAAATGAATCATATGAAATTAGCTATTCAAGCCTGGAAGGCCCATGGCTTTATTAACTTCGTCTTTTAACACAAACTCTTTCTTTCCAATTGGTGATGTTGCATTCTTGTATATCTTTCATAACTTCATTCTTCCATTTCGCTTTAGGTCTTTCACGTCTCTTCATTCCTCCTATGTCAGCTTCTAGTATCTTTCGGTATTCTGTTTTCATGCATTCTGGTAACATGTCCCAACCATCTTAACCTTTGACCTTTCACCACTGCTATGTCCGGTTCTTTAAATAGCTCCATCAGCTCGTTATTACTTCTTTTCTCCCAAATTCCCTGTACCTGTTTACCACCATATATTTTTCTAAGTATTTTTCTTTCCCACATTCTTAACATTGTTTGCTCGGCTGTTCCAAGGGTCAATACCTCACTAGCAAATGTTGCTATTGGCCTAATGATTGTTTTATAAACTTTTACTTTGAGTCCTCGTGATACATTTGCATTTTTTATAAATCTTTTTAGAGCATGTACACACCTATTCCAACCATAATTCTTTGTTGAATTTTCCTCCTTATATCAGGTTTTCTATCGAATTGCATCCCTAAGTACGTGAAATACTCGACCTCCTGAAATACATATGTTTTCTCGTTTGTTATTCTTAGCTTTCCCTGCTGATTATAATCCTCATCTGTCCATTTCATATATTTCGTTTTGTTTTCATTTATCTGTAAACCCATTTTTAGTGCTTGTTTTTCTAATTTTAAAATACATTCTTGGAGCTTCTTACTTCTGGTGAGTATTGTCACATCATCTGCAAAAGCTTAACATTGGTGCCGCTTGTGATATACTAAACTAGCTCTATTTAAATTTATCTTTCTCATTACGTATTCTAACTTACTTTATATTTATATCTTACTCTGTTATTGGTCTCCTTGGTATCATTCACTCCCAGTTCTTTCAGTGCTGTATACAGTTGTTTTCTTTTCATCTGATCGTAAGCCTGCTCGAAATCTATAAATGCTATGTGTGTCTCTTTTTTATGTCCATAACTCTCTGCTTGGATTTCTCTAAGTACAAAAGTTTGATCTACCACTGATCTTGTTTTTCTAAATCCGCACTGATAGTATCCCTATTTCTTCTTCCACTACATCTGTTAATTTATTCTTTATATGTGAAGACAAAATTGTGTAAGCAACATTCAGCAAAGCCGTTCCACGGTAATTAGAGCATTGTATTTTATCATCTTTCTTGAACACAGGCATGAGATGGCTTCATTCCAGTTCTTTGGCATTTTCTCCTGTACCCAAATTTGTTGCACTAATTTATGAATCCATTTGGATCAATCTTCTCCACCCCATTTGAACCATTCCGCTGCTATTTGCTCCTCTCCAGTACTCTTGTTGTTTTTCAGTCAATGTATAATGCCATTTACATCAGTTAATGTTGGAATACCTTCCGTTTGGTCCTGTATGTTGCTTGTCTGAACTTCCCAATTTAATTCTGATTCTTCGCTGCCATTTTCATCTCCATTCAACAATTTTTTTAAATATTCTTTCCAGTGTTCCAGTATGGGATCTTCGTCCCCTATTAAATCCCCTTTACTGTTTTTCAAATATCCTGGTTTTGGTTTGTATGCTTCCCCTTCGCGCTTTATCCCGTGATATAGGCTTCTTATTTTTGTAATTTTCTTGGATTTCCTCTAGTAGTCCCGCTGTATATGTTCTTTTTCTTCTACGTAGCAGTTGTTTACACTTAATTCTTTGCTTTTTATATGCTTCTTTTGACTCATTCCATTTCTTAACATCGAAAATGAATTATATCAGCCCTAAAAATATGACACAAAGCAATGTTTATCGTCCCTTGGGCTGCTAAAGTCATAACAACACGATCGTGTCCATACACCTTTGACTGTAATTTGCGTACTTTGACGTTTTACATAAATTTTCATTAAACGTCAGTGTAAGTCAAAGTCTAGAATCAAAAGAACAAAACTGTAAAATAAAAAATACGTGTGATTGTGTGAATTTGTGAAAATGAATGGTAATACTCCATCAGACTTGTAAGAAGAAGAAGCTAGCAATGTTTCTCTAAATTTGTTACCTACAAAGTCAAGACAACGATACGAAAAGTGTTATGAATGACTGGAAAACGAGTAAAAATGCAAAAAACCTAACAGAAAACGTATTACTTGCTTATCTATCGGAAAGATAATATATTGTAAATGCAGGAGACTGGTCTGAATTTTCGATTCGATTTCAATATGGATATGATGTGCCATAAGTGGCGCCCTCTACTAGTAACGTCGAAATTAGAAACAAATTTGAATTTCTCTCCCCCATAAATCCCAGATCCCCAAAATATGCAAATATTTGAATCTTTTAAAAAGTCAATTACAAATATCTCAAATAAAATTTTAACTTTGACACCCTGTATCTTTTTAACCATCAACTTTTGACTAAGGTAAGTTTGGCAAAATCGAATCATTTTGTCGTCAAGGATCTACTCTTGCTCTAAGTTGCATTTATTTCCAGGCAATGTATATTGTCGTCGAAAATAGACTTTTTTTGTTACATCCTATGTATTGTAAGATAAGGGGTAGTTTGCACGAGGACGTTACTTGTTTGTTTTCAAGTCTTTAAAAATGTTGCCTCAATTAGATAACATTTAGATAATTATCATACCCGTAAATGAAACAAACTTTATTTGAGTAGGTACAAGCTTGCTGCCTATATTAAAAGAAGAAATAGTTACGCTTTATATACAATAAATTATTCAGCACGGATTCCATTCCCTCTAATCAATTCCAGCAATTGACAAACCGTAAAAATAATTAATCCGCTTGATCATCATTACATTGTATGATAATCATTTATTACATTGTTATCGCTTTAATTTGCTGCAGCGCACGATCCGCAATTACGCAACTATGTAGATTACTAGACTAAATATTTTCTAAGCTAATTACCCCGTTTCGTCTGGCGATCATCAGAGGCTACCGTTTTAAGGGGACCGCGCGCGCGTGGCATCCAATTTAGTCGTGTATGGGATTACAGTTACGCGGACGTAACCGTTTACCCACTAATAATTATCTTTTCGAGGCAACCTATTATTGTTTTTATTAGAGACGAATTAAACGATTTGGAAAAAAGCGCGTAAACGTTATCGTGATACTTCGACGGAGGCGCGTAGCAACGGCTCTTTTATTCGGGTTTATTATCGACACCTGTCGCGTCGGATGAGATTCATTGTGTCACCTAATGACAGGTTTAATTTGGGGTAAAGATATAAAATAATAGCTCGAGGTTACTTATTGAGAACAGATACATACGAGATGTGGCAATTAAGTTCCGGAAATTTGTCAATGAAAAAACAAGCAAATTAAATTTCACTAAAATTGTATTATCGACCTTCACAATAGTCTCCCTCTAACTCTACACAACGATTCCATTGTTGCTCCCACGATTAGAAGCGCCCTTGGTAATTTTCCGCAGTTAACCCGTTCAGCACCGCAGTTACAGCTTCTATGACCTCCTGTACGTCGCCATGATGAGTTTCCTTGAGATGCGACTTCATCTTAGGAATAAAAAATCCCAGGGGGCAATGTCGGGGCTATAGGGTAGGTGCGGCAATGTTGGAATACCTTTTTGCCAAAAACTCTTGCATAATGAACGAGGAATGGGCTGACGCGTTGTCGTGCTGCAAGATCCAACCGCGGGCCCTCAGCCGTTCCAGGCCGCCAACATAGAACTGTCCAGTCACTGTCTGGCCGGCAGTCGTGACTTGACATCGTCACTTTCGTTGGCCGCTCTCCACCTTTTTCCACTCACTGCTGACTTTGTTTACGGGTCTCGGGGTCATATTCAAATATCCAGGTCTCATCTCCAGTGACTACGCGACTCATCCAGTCTCTCCGAATGCGGGACAATAAATCCTCGCAGATCGATTTTCGCATGTCTTTCTGTTCACGGGTGAGAACTTTTGGCACCATCTTTGGGCAAATCTTTCGCATAGTCAAATTTTCGTGTAAAATCTTGCGAACGGTTTCTTTGTTGACGTTTGACTCGTCAGACAACGCACGAATGCTTAGGCGCCGGTCAGACGTGATCAGTGCACGCATACGGTCAACATGTCAACATGCGCGTCAGTACGAGAGGTGACGGGAGCTCCTTCACGTGGATCATCTACCGATTCAGGCCCTTCCGGAACTGTTTTGCCCATTCAAGCACGCGTGTTTTTGACATGTACTTGTCTCCATACACCACCTGCAATTTTCGAAGGATTTCCGAGGGTTTTTTCGCCAGATTTCACTAAAAATTGAATCACAACATGCTGCTTGTAATATGAGTCACTCATTTTTACAACGCCACTAAAAAAGTTACTTCCAAAAAATGCACATAAAACGCAAACCAAACGTGCTATTGACTTCACCTTGGACTGAAACTAAAAAGAAGGTCCCCCCTCTAGAAAAACGCTGACTAACGATGCAGTGTTGCCAATTTCCGAGTTATAACTACTGTCCACTGTCCAGACTGTATATCAAGACATTATGGTATCACTGTACAAAAAGTTGGATTGCGCTACCTTTCCCATCTAATTATTTCTGTAAGATGTGTAATCAATTTGAAATTTCGCACAGCTTATAATTAAACTATTTGAAATTAGTAACATGTTTTTGTCAGTTTTTATGATGCTTTATAATAGCTATGACACAATTTTATTCATACGTTCCAGTTTTTCGTCGGCGATATCTGCAGTTTTTCCGCTGAATTGCAAGTAATTTTACGCTTCTCGGCTTTCGGTATTGTTTTTAAAAATAATGGGATTACGAATGGTTTTAATTGCCGAATTGGGTAATTTCGTTTGTTGTAAAGCCACGAAAAAATCGTTGCGTCTCCTTACGAAATGGTTCCAAGGGTCCAGTAAGTTTTCTTGAAAATCGGATAAAATCGAATTTATTATTTCTTCCCTCATGGATGCAGTCCTGCAAATAGACGTAGTCCTGCAAATGGACTAAGTACTGTAAGATAGTTGATAATTGTATATGGGAATTAACAAGTTTTTAATCCACGAGAAAAAAATGGAAACCGTTTTCAAAAGTGGCTGCATTTCTTGAGCTCCTTGGTCCAGAAAGTTTTACCGGACATGGAATGCGGCAATGTTAATAATAATTCTAAATAAAATGCTATAAAATCGAAGCGTGGTATTATTAATTATAATCCACTGGTGTGTTAAAATGCCTTTAATTCATGGAAAACAAACATATTAAACCTCCTTAATGTAGAGGTTGTAGATAATGGCAATTTTGCGCACAAATATGTTTATGGTTATTTACTGTAGATATGTAAAACAGTGTGAAGCTTTATTCACTTTATTGTCTCACAATCTTTCTTCCGTAAACGATTTTAATAATTTTTCTAAAACTTCGTACTAGGCATTTTTCGGGGTCATAGACTCGAATCGTCTTGCAATTACGTTTTCCAATGTAGGAAGTAAGAGCGCCGCATTTTTTTTCAAATCGTCGGAGATACCGTATCCCAATTAAGGATAAATCGAAATTAAAATTTTATCGCTAACCTTTTGTATTGATCAGCAATAAAAGCAATTGTCGGGGGAGGAGACTGCGATAAGTCCCATTACGAATTTCATGTCGCATTAACGAAAAAATATAATTAGCAGATGGCAATCTTGCGATTGCGGAGGTCGGTCAGGTAATCGGGAGTTTCATTATTAACGACGGCTATAAAGTTTGCGTAATACTTTGACAGGTTGTTCGCAAATAAGGAAATTGACCGTGACCGGCCGGTATAAGCCAGAGATATCTAATGCTTTCAGTATTAATTGTTCAAATAATCACGTTTGGTAATGCATCTGATATTTATCGGTTTCTTGTTTAGGTAGGTACAGGGTTGCTACATATAACATGTATAGAAAACTGTGAAAACCAGGAAAAGTCAGGGAATTTCGCAGGAAATAATGGAATTTTTATTTCACATATTAAACTCCTATTTATCGCTGACTCTGGCCTTCTGTCAGCAGCAAGGTTAGGTTCCGGAAATTTGTCAATGAAAAACAAGCAAATTAAATTTTGTCAAAATTTTATTATAGACGTTCATCTTGGGGAATAAAAAAAACGCGGGGTATAGGGTGGGTGCGGCAACGCTGGAATGCCTTTTTTTTCTTGCACAATGAACGGGGTAAGGACTGGCGCGTGGTCGTGGTGCAAGATCCAGCCGTTCTCGGCTAGTTCGGGTCGCACACGGAAAACGCGGGTCCGCAGCCGTTCCAGGCAGCCAACATAGAACTGTCCAGTCACTATCTGGCCGGCAGGAACATATTCACGATGAATGATGCCATGGATATCGAAAAAAAAACCGATCAACATTGCCTTCAGTCGTGACTTGGACATCGTCGCATTCGTTGGCCGCTCTCCACCCAAATATCCAGGTCTCATCTTCAGTCTCTACCGTCACTGCGAATGCGGGACAACAAATCCTCGCAGATCGATTTTCGCATGTCTTTCTGTTCACGGGTGATAACTTTTGGCACCATCTTTGCGCAAATCTTTCGCTTATTCCAATTTTCGTGTAACATTTTGCGAACGGTTTCTTTGTTGACGTTTAACTCGTCAGACAACGAACGAATGCTTAGGCGCCGGTCAGACGTGATCAATGCACGCAAACGGTCAACATCCACGTCAGTACGAGAGGTGACGGGAGCTCCTGCACGTGGATAGTCTTTTACCGATTCACACCCCTCTTTGAACCGTTCAACCGTGCCTATTCAACCACGCGTGTTTTCGACATGCACTCGTCTCCAAAACCACCTGCAATTTTCGAAGGATTTCCGGGGGTTTTCCGCCAGATTTCAATAAAAATTTAATCACAACACGTTACTTGTAATTTGAGTCACCCACAGCGATCTAGTCAGCTCGATTCAAGTACTGACACCTTAAAGCGTGCAACCACTGACCGATCCAAATGCGGCACTACTTACTCTTTCGCTATGCTTGTACTTATCTAAAACATAACTGTACTAAACTTCAACATGATTAGACGTTTCGTTTCCTAATTTTGCCCATAACAAGAAAACATTTTTCCTGTAGCTGTCCTGAAACTTCTTAACAAGGCAATTTTGAACTAAGCTAAAGGACCCCGCACAAAAAGATAGCAAATGCACTCTCGGTCAAATTGTCTGAATTTTTGATATGTTATACATTTTGCCATCCTGAACAAAAGTCTCAATGGGCACTAAGCTCCAAAGTCCATCGTTTGGCTCCTATGGAGCTCCGAAGCTCCGTGACTCCACCATAGTATAGAAACCTCTAAAACGCATGTCACCTTTTTGAAAATCATATTTTAATTATTTTAATGTATGCCCTTAAGTTTTTGAGGATGCTGAATTTGAATATGATGTCAAATCGATAATATTGACAGTTGACAGCTGTCAAATAGTTGTCAATTGCTTCAAAGAAAAACAAATCATATTAAATAATGTTATCATATGTTTTTGAGGACGCTGAATTCAAATAAGATGTCAAATCGATAATATTGACAGTTGACAGCTGTCAAATACCTGTCAAATGCTTTAAAGAAAACAGAAATCTTATAATCAAGAATGTTATATGTTTTTGAGGACGCTGAACTCACATGTGATGTCAAATCGATAATATCGGCAGTTGACAGTTGTCAACTGTCAATATTATCGATTTGACATCTTATTTGAATTCAGCATCCTCAAAAACTTAAGGGCATACATTAAAATAATTAAAATATGATTTTCAAAAAGGTGACATGCGTTTTAGAGGTTTCTATACTATGGTGGAGTCACGGAGCTTCGGAGCTCCAGAGAAGCCAAACCATGGACTTTGGAGCTTAGTGCCCATTGAGACTTTTGTTCAGGATGGCAAAATGTATAACATATCAAAAATTCAGACAATTTGGCCGAGAGTGCATTTCCTATCTTTTTGTGCGGGGTCCTTTGTCTAAATCGGTTCTATTTGATCACAGGAAGCTATGTTTAAGCTGGGTCCCGTTACTTTCCGAACACCCTCAGGATCAGTAATTAAGTCACCGTTAACTACAAACCTGTTCGGAAATTTGGAGAAGAATTCTTAGTATTAACATAATTTCAAATATTTGATGGTTCACGTGATAAATTAGACTAGCTTTGTTACACATCGCACATATCGCACACTTGAAACATATCGCTCTGACAGAAATTCTTCGCTGTTTAGTTTGTATACGATTTCTGTCCGGCATAAATATAGTGCAATTATTAATGTTATATGAAAAGATACCTTAAGGCCTAACAGGACGCAGAATTTCAGGGTTGTCATGCGAATTTTGCAGTTCCGCTATTTTGCTAAATTTGATACTTCAATTCGCGCCCATCGCGAATAGCGTTAACGGATCGAAATTTGAGGATAGTGTGTGTGTGGCGCTCAATGTGGGTCCTAGACGGAACGGTATTCATTTTACGGCCAATTATTGACCGCCTGCCGTCAGCTTTTAATCATTATATCATTCAACTGTCGCATCGGCTAATTGCCGTACAGTGACGGTGCCGCCAGGGGATCACGTAGGAGCGCGTTAACGGGAATGTAAGATTTTTATAGGCGCGCGCATGGAAAAATTCGCCCGCAGCTGGCCGCGAGGGGTGCAGCTGCATTTTTTTTTCTACAATCGACGCAGAGGCGCGCACGAGACTTACATTCATGCCTTCCTTACCCATGGACTTCAATCAACCATCGTCCACGTACAGCGATCAGACGTGCGTGTTGTGCAATACTAAGAGATTTTTTTCTTCAAGCTAAGCTAAATACAGTAGCGCCAGATTCATTGTTAGCAGAACAACGAATCAGCTGTCGAAATCTGGTTTCAAAAAGTACTACTTTTATATAGGGTATACTGTGTGGATATATGTGGCTAAAACAGTACTATACTCAAGTCAAGAATTCAGACGTCTTACGTCACGGCTGACGTTACACATTTGTTTTTATTGTCAACGTAATTTTCGATATTTATTCGCGTTAAAAACAACCGTTTTTTGCAATTTAGTGCAATACATAATGCAAACTTTTAGTGTAGTATATAGTTTTAGTACTATCAGTTGTAGTTTCATAAATATTTTGATGAAAATATACTGAATTATTCATTTGTTCGTATGACGTAAGACGTCTGAATTCTTGAGTATATTACAATATTGGATTTGTTCCAACAACAGCAAGAATCGATTCCGAACCGTCCAGAACTATTCAGTCAGTTCAGTTGTTAATGTACTTTAGGCGAATGCGACGTAAGACGGAGTTGGTCAAACATTTCTGATAGTTCTGAACCAGTTCTCAACGGCTGTTGGAACAGACCTATTATTAACAATTTAGGACATATAACAAAGAATCTCAAACATACAGTTTATTACGTAACCATTAATTATTTTGGTATGCCAAGTGTTCGATGCTGCTACAAAATATGACTAAAGATTTTGGTTTAGATCAGTTTACCTTTATGACTCATTTTCAGCATGGGCAAGTTATTCTTAACTAGGGGAGCACCGTGTAGCTACAAGAAGCATATTTTATACATCTAAAAAATTAGAAGTTCATGAAGTGCATGCAAGTGATATGCAGTAGCACAACTAGCATTACCATAACTCAGCAGATATAGTAAAATACCATATGTAATTACCCTCTAAGTGATAAAACTCCATAAAAAATCCATATTGTTTGCTTTCGAAATAATTTTTAATAAATAATAATTTTTGTAAAACCTTTATTTTGACGATTTTTAGAAGTTTTTCCAGTGTTCGAGAACGCATCAAGTATAGTCTGGAAAAACGTAAAAATAAACGTATTACAAAAATGATAATTTCAACAACAATCAAGTTTTTTAACAAAATTGGTAGTAATAGTAGTAATACATATTCTAATGAAGAACTTGTTGTAGTACCTAAATCATACACAACGAAACATTGAACAAAGATTTAGGCACTACATAATAGGAGTTTGTGAAAATTAACTGGTTGTGATATGGACATATCATTTTCTCTCTGTAATGTTACAACAAAATCATAATATAGAGAAAACGGTAGAGTAAGCTCCTAATATTGTTGAGAGTTATAGTCCTAATTAGTTTTAGTTTTATCACAATTATCAGCAATATTTGTTGTAATTAGGTAAGTACTTACCATTTTCTTTGATCAATCCTCAATTTAAATTTAAATGTTTTCCATTTGACCACAGCGAACTGAGCACAACAACGTTACACGACCAACATGGCGTAGTGATGTGTGTTGTAACAGCTGATATACGCCGTATTTCTTGCCGTAAAATGATCAAATTTGTGGTGTTTCTTTAGATACAGATATCTCGAAAAATAAAACATGTAGAGCAAAGGTAATGTCAAAAATAAAATTATTGATGTTTTGTTTATCCACTTTTTAAATTCTCCTCAAATAATATAATGACTTTAAAATGTATTTGCAAGAAACTCATTATTTTGCTATTCTGACCCCACATTATGTTCACATACTTTAGTTATAAACAAAAGTGAAAAATCGTATATGCAGAACTATGTAAGTTTATGTTGCATCTACAGTTGAATTTAAAAAAATACGTATTTTGAATCTTGTACCTGAAAATTTATTAGTTAGACCGCTTTTAGCTGTTATACAGATTCGGAAATTGCGGATCTTTACAGATCAGATCTCATGCATTCAGAGGAAATCTCATGCTCTCATATTTTGATTACAAAATCTCATGCTTTTAATAGACACAAAAAGAAATTATTAAAATTACTCTTTGAAATCTACCAAAACAAAGACCTAACGAGAAATAAAGGCAAAATCGAGGGCAAAATTGAATAGATAGAGGTAGGTATCTACAATATTTGGGTACTTGAAATGTCCTTTATTGTAGACTGCCCTCTTAATAATTAGCAATGAATACATAAACGGGTATGACAGTCTACGGATATGCGGTGTGTGTGCTGTATTCACGCTGTATTGCAGTGATTCTTAACTCTATTCCGTAAGGGTACCTACATTTTCTGGAAACAACAGATTTTACGACCCGTGAGTCACCCTGCGTCACGTCAACTGCGCCTCAACGTTCGCCCGGCCTAACAATAAAATAAATTAGAAAGGTTACGTGGTTAATAACTTTTAAGTAAGTACCTGTAAGTACCTACTTACAATGTAATATTATGATACAATAGCAGAACATAATGCTTTGTAATGAAATAAAAATGGCATTACAAAAGTAATTAAAAATTAAGTTGTGTTAAGAGGTGTTTTTTTAATAAATTAAGCCATCTCATGCTTTTTCTCCAAACCTCATGCTTGTTTGAAATTATTCTCATGCACTGAATTTTTCCCACCTGGCAACACTGCTTGATGCAAACACGCTGTGGTCGAAGTATGCGTGTAGCATGACACAAATACACGCAAGCGGCAAAGTACAATTCACCATCAAGATCCTCACTTTCCAAATCTGTATATTCGTTTTACTTCGGTATCTTTGAATATTCGCAGGTGGCATGAGATAACATTCCTGTTATTTGCTAAACTCTATATTATTCAGTTCTTAAATTTCTAAAATTACTTGTATTTGTAAAAAAACACTATTTCATGAATACGGCGCCATTAAACATGCTCCACGCGTCCATCAAGTGATTCGTGAAAAATCGTTCACTCGCAAAAAGTTTTTTTTCATCTTTTGTTTATTGGACCAGTGTTATGAAAAGTTAATTATTTGAAGATATAAACGCTGTAGAATTAAAATATATATATTTGTAATGATTTTTTTTTCTAATGACCTGTTTGATATCATTCGTATGATATAATTATTACACTCCAATTTTTGATTAATTCCATCTCTCCCCCAAAGGCAGAAAATTACCGAGATTTATTATGAGAACATCAACGGATAGCTTTGAGCTCTGCCTTTTCTACAACTGTCCGAATAAATTTGCTAATTGCTCCTCTTTGAGTCCGCCAAAGGTCGCGAGATCAAAGCGAGTGATTCTTTTAAAAATGAACTTGCCTGGAGCGAAGCGGTCACACCAGCGATGTTGAGACGGCGTCCGTAGGTCATTTGGAACTGCCCTTTTTGCTTGCTGATCTGTATTTGACGAGAAACTTTTGTGTGTGTAATTTAGTATGTAAATCGTGCCGAAGGCGGAATTTATTAATTTTCCACACGAGTATGTATTCATTAAACATTTAAAAAGGACCTGCAAAAATTAATATTTGATGAAAAATTGGTTGTTTGTGAAATACGGTTGTTATACAGGGTATATCTAAATAATACCGAAAAAATGTAAGGGGCTCTGATGAAAATTAATAGGGGTCTTTAGGGGTATAAAGTTTTTTGTAAAAACGCTTCCCTCCAAAAAAATTACAAAAAGAAATTGTTTTTCTTTTTTATATTCCATGTACCTATATCAAGCTAAAGAAACTTTGTGAGCATTATCTGTCAATAAAACTACACTTTTTGCCATTTTTTCACTCTGAAGAATGTTTGTAAAGGATTGATATAAGACATATTTTCTTATATATTTTTTTTGATAAATTGTTTTCCTTTTAAAAAATATGTATGCATGTCTAAAAAGCCCCATTCATTTACTAACTTGCTGATCTCTTAGTTTTATCGAAAAGTTAAGGATTTACGAAAAAAAAAAAAATAAATGCATAGCAATGCATTTTTAACAAGATGAGCTATTTAACGCGTGTATTTGACCGAAAAACCTAGTGGCCTGTTCTTCGCCATAGAATCCATAGAAACAAATGGATCGGTCAGTGGTCGCGCGGTTTAAGGCGTCAGTACTTGAATCGAAGTGACTAGATCGCTGTGGGTTCGACTCCCGCAGCCGATAGAGGGTATATAAGCTATATTCGTGGAGGGGATTGGCACCCTCTCAGCGGGTATGGTAGGGTGGAAGAATGTTAGATCAATGTGAGAGATTGATACCTGTTGACATTTGAGTACCCCCCTAATTAATGAGGTGTTCCTCATTCGTGCACTGAATGGTGGTTAGGGCCTACCAACGTAAGTCGTTCCTGGGCGCAAATGCGGCCTGCTTAATAATAATATGCCGCCCCTTCTCCTGCACAAGTCTTCGACTTCTGGTCTAATCCCCGTGATTAGAATGAGGGGTAGAGATATTATTATTATTACTATTATTATTATAAATGTCAATGCTATTTATTGTTACCGTTTCTTACTCTTTGATAAGTTTTATGAGCCTCGTGTATTCGTCACGTATCCGCCTCAACGAAATACTACATTTGGCACGTGTATGCCGAACGCTTCTGAACTTTCTAATAGACTAATTTGGTTAACAATGGCGGCGAACTAAATATAAAGATGACTTCTTGGTTCATTGTTATTCCGGGTAAGTGTCAATTGCCTCTGTTTCGCATATTTATACAAGAACCGAAATTTTCCTTTTTAGCTCACGCATAATAATCCCTCGGTCAAATAAAAAACCGACGTGCTTTGTAGTTTTTTAACTTTCCCTGCCTGATACATACTTTTTCGATGTTCAAATTCAGTACTGAAACATACAGGTTTCTAAAATTTAACATCTCGCTCGTTATTCTCCATCAATAATATAGTTTGCCGTTAAACATTCTATAAATGTAGAATGCTGTGACTGACGAGTCGACGACGAGCGTTACGGGTTGCCGATTTGTAGCAAACGAGAATCCAGTACCAAGATGCACATGCGCAGTCATCTACCGCGATCAGTGCTTTAAAAATTGTTGTATCTATATCAGTCAGAGGAAACGTTTTATTTAAGAAGAAGAGGAAGAAAAGCTATATTAGTACCAAGATCAATAGATTTATTCTAACACTAGCTTAGTTTCAGCTAAGTACAGTAATGCTTTATTGGAAGATTGACAAGTGCACCCGTCCGACTTATCTTACATCTTCTGTCTTTGTCTGCCTCGTATCTCATCGGCTAATACTATTTGAACGTAAGCGGCTCCTTGAGCAAGCTTTAACTTAAAATGCACTTTCTTAGTTCTCAATTTACAAAGTTATCAATTATTTTCAGAAACAAAGTGTATATAAATTAATAAAATAATTATCCGCTTCCTGGATGCTCATTTATTTTGTTCTCTACATTTGAAACCTTTTACTAAAAATATGATTTAGGGCATCCTGGAAACTACATTTTTTTCTAAGAAAACTTCTTAAAACCTCACCAAAATTGGATCATTATTAAGGGAGTTATTTTGAAACTGGATTTAAAAATACCTAAAGAGGCCTCTTAATATGAGATAAAGTTCCGTTTTAATAAAGAATTGTCTTGTTTTATTTAGACAAGAATTACTTGAGGCAACAATGATTGTAGTTCTCGAAGTAACATTATTTTTGTTGGTTTGAAAGAATTACTGGAAATATTTGAAATAATTGCATTAAGAAAAAATAAAATTAGTATTTTTGCTTCAATTTAAATGTGTATTGTATTCCTTTCTAGAGTAGTATTTAATTGTTAATGTAAGATGGGTTCATAGAAATCATAAAATATATAGAATTCCAAGACAGGTACCGAAAATAGATAACCTATGGAGAAAATGCTAGTCTATTTATATTACTTACAGGAACTTAACTTTTAGTGTCATTGTAAGGAAAAAAAGGGTTGCATTAAGTATAAGAGTGCTTCGATCTCAAGAATATGTAAATATTTATAGTAATATCTAGTTTATTACTGAATAAATAATATATAGTTGAGTGAAGTTTAAAATTCTGGTATATTAATATACTTAAGTATAAGTACAATAGAATTGTTCCCTGTATTGCATTATTTTTAAATTACGTTTTATTTTACTGCAGTGAATTTAGGTTTCAAAATTGTCTGTCTATGTGGTTGGTAACATTATGATTTCGGAAGTTTTAGCGATAAGGTTGTTAATTTTGAATACCGGACATTTAAACTTTATAAATGTGTTTCTTTTTAAAACAATAAATAACTATTTCTTTATTTTTTAAAAAATACTTTCACTGTACTCATTAACGCGAGTTGTGCTCGCGGTTAATATGAAATATATTACAATGACGAATACCTTGTATGTGTTTTCTAATAACTAGTTTGTCTGCATTTTATTAATTTATATTTATTTTGTTTTCAGGTAAGCTTTGAATCTTCGCTTCCCTTTCTAAGTTGTAAGTACTACATTTTAATGTTTAGATCTGCATACATAAAATGTATAAAGGAAAACTATATTTCGTACAAAATATTCGAGGATTTCAAAAAAGTTACTTAATTTGAGATGTTCTGTAAACGTTTTTTTTCTGTAGAACATTAATTATAATAAAAAATGTGCCCCTTGTTGCCTCAATGAAATATATGTGGAAGTCCATTCTTCATCAACTGTTTTTATAGAAAGGGAAAATACTATCTGTCAATTACACTTGTTTTTCATAGTTCTCCGTTATACTTCCAAGTAGTCAACTGTCATGTTGTAGCAGAGAGTTGTTTACTTACCAAGCTACAAGTAATTCGACTATTAAACGTTTAAAATCTTTTGTCTTTGTAGAGAACACTTTTTTATATTGATTTTTACGGTGTAACCTTTTACGAAACAAAGCGCTTATGGAATTCTTACTTCCCTATTATGTTTCATGGTTTCTCGGGTTGCAGTAACCCGAACTAATCCATTACTAACCTAGCGTCTCTTCCGCCATTCGCCGCTGTTAGCGGGTAAGTCACCGGCTACGATTCGGAACAGATCCTACGGGTGCGTTCCGTTTAATCAATTTCCCTTGAGAAATGGAATGTGCTCGGTTCAGATGGATAGTTAGATGCGAGATATATAACAGAAAAACGTCTAAACTTCCTTATACGGTAAATTGCTGCCAAGGTAGATTGTGATCTTGAAAGTTATATTTATAATTATTAATAAATAATTAGCATCTGGCAAAAACTGGTTTATCTTCTAGGGGAATATGGTGTAAAAGTTGTTGATGTGACGGTTTTATTGACGCTGTTCGTACGTGGTGATATTATTTCTTTAAATTGGAGATTTGTTTCCAGGAAAATAATAAGTTTTTACAGAAAAATATAGATGATATTGCACGAGTTTTGTATCTTGCTCAGAGGGTTGGCAGAAGAAATGAAACAACACAAGTTCAGATTCAACTCTGATTGTATAAACTGCACAATATACGTTACAGATAGATTATAACTACACATTATCATTAAAATATGACTTCGTATATTAGAAAATGCACTGTAGTCAATATTAACCTTTTGACACAAAAAATATAATAATTCCCTAAAAGAGAGATATCTACACAAACAAACTAATAATTCAGTTACCTAAAATGGGTCTATTTGTTGGTATTTTTATAGTGTTGAGGGCAAAGGTCCCTCTGATAATAGTCCCTAATAAGTTCATAATATCTTACTTATGAAATTATTCTAAAAAAGTCAAAAAACATAAGTGTATTTTATTTAACTATATAACTCACGTAACATGCGTCTGTATTTAAAATTGAAGTGAGCTAATATAATAGTGTGAGGCAAGTCACAGGTTTTCTTTAGTGCGAAACATAAAAAATGCTCGAATTAGCCAACTTCATCTAGTTTTTTAATTTTAGATGATCATTTCTCACAAAAATGTATATTTATAATTTATTATCTAATGCTTGCTACAGAATATGCGTGAATTTGCGCTGCGTGATTTGTAAATCAATTCGTGCATAGTATGTAGCGTTTTTTTGAATAGATTTTTAACGAACAGGACTACACACTATCCACGAATTCCTCGCATATTATGAATCACGCACAACGAATCGCGAATACACGCATAGCCTGTAGCAAGCTTAAGGAAGATTTAAGCACTTACCTTTTTAACTGTAATATGTTCATGATCTAAGTTCTGAATGACTGAAGAAACATCAGGGTTACTGCAAAGAGTGACCGCAAAATCCGTCCGTTTTTGCGTAGTGTGTAGCAAGAACGGGGAAGGTTGTACAGAGCTCTCCGTGGGCTTAAATTGATCGATGAAAAATCTAGGTGAGCATAATTCGATTTTTCCAATATTTGCCCGACTTACCCCTACTTAACGGGTGGAAACCACCCCTAAAACAAGAAACGTGAGAAAATGGTCGATCAATTCTTGGTAAAAATTGGCGAAATCTTGAATGGAAATTTTTCATTTTTGGGGTACCGGAGGTGGTTGCCACCCTTGAAGTCGGGGAAAACTGGTCAGAATTTCGCAAAAGATCGAATTATGGGGCCCGTCTTTCGTATAATTTGTCGGGTAGTGGGGTAAACAAAGTACTTCATGAAGTGGATATCTTTCCCCGTCTGCTATCGGCAATAGGGGTGGTTTTATTCACACGCGGGAGGTGTTTTTTTCATCTCGAGCATTTTTATGATGGTTGTTCTTGATGTTACACTTGCCATGTGGAATTCCGCCAATTTTCTGCCGTTCATTCTTGTTTTTGTTTTTCAGTGTATTTACCTCCGGTCATTTAGTCTAAATAAGTATTTATTGCGCAGAAAAACAATACACCGGTTTTAAATATCTGAATAAATAATATGCACAATTTTGTGCCCAACCTATTAAACAGTAAATAAAGGAAAAATGTGCTATTTAGACATGCACAAAGTTTTCTACATAGTATATGCCAAGTTTTTCTTAGAGTATAATAATTTTGTTCTTAACGAACGGTATTCTCGCAACCGCCGCGTGTGTGGTAGGCCAGATCCTCTCAAGTCTTCCCAGCGTCTGTGTAAATAACGCCGCTCAAATCGACGTTTCGTACGTTAACCGTGAAGGAAGAGCGACAGGAATAAAAACGACGCCGTCCTTATAAGGCTTTTAACATAGTTCATTATATTTTTATAGCGTGTATCCTCGGTGATGCCTGTGTAATACGGTCGCCGAACGTAAATACTTATTGCAACATTGATAGTTTTTTTTCTAAGGCCTTTTAAGGCGATTTTATGTTTTATAAAGTATGCGTACGGCGGCGGTTCGCCTTGCTCACGATATTTCCTAGGTATTTTAGCGTTTAACTGTAAACTGGGTTTGCATTTGGATTTTTTCGCTGATGTAGAGGTCAGTATCGGACTCGTTGCACACGCATTTTAGAATTAGAATTGTAAAGGGGCTTGAACGTTTGAATAAAGCATTATTTAGATTTATTTTTTAATTTAGCGATGGTCCGGAAACCATTTCACAAATCAGGGCCAAATAGTGTCAGGGCGAGAATTTTGAGGGTAGTAGTATTCATTTTGTATTTACTGTAAAGGTTGCTGGTTTGTGAATAATTGCTAGAATTAATGGGACTGTATATTTGGGTAAAAATTAACAATTTCTTTTATCGAGCGAGGGACAGAATAGACCCAATTGCTTTTTATAGCGTAGAAACGACGACCTGATCCTGACAGGTAACAGTTAATACTGTTAGCTGCAGTATTTTGCATTTGTTTTTCGTTCCTTCGTCCAAACTGTCAGAATTACAGTTTCGGCAGGATTACCCACTAACAACAAACACAGACTTCGCGTATAGTTAAATAAAATGCCCATTTATTATAACAAAGTTGAACGAAAGGAATGCTAATGGATAATAAAGAAACATGGAGTGTCAATCTTTAATTATAAAATCTTGTCCGATGACAATGAATTTTACCAGTTAGTCTTCCATCCGTCGTAGTTCTGTTGCTGGTTGCCGTGCTCCCCAAAGGTCATAAGTGCCAAATAAACAACCTCGCAGCGGACGAGTGCGCGTAGTTGTCGATAGGGAATAATAGTTTCGATTTTTTTTTACTTTATAAATAAGTTTGGACATTTTTTGAAAAGTCTTATTTTGTACTTAGTCATAGTTAACTCTGTATATAGCTTTATATGCAGGGGTGGAACATAAAAAGTGTTGTTCTTAACACTACGACAATTTAGATAAAAAATACTGAAAATCTTTATGTAAAATGTAACGAAAACATTTTACTGTTGGAAGAAAAGTCGCAGTCTCGTAAAAAAACTTCCGAATGTTCGATTATTTATCCTTATTTAATAAATGTACCTGTATACATCTTTTTTCTCACGCTATGCCCTGTTCTGCCGGGGTGGATTTGACATTTGGCTACAATAGCCTCGGCGTAAGTTATTCATTGTCGCTTTTTTAACCACAGGACCACGCAGATTCATTCAATTTTTAAATATTGTTAGATGGAATAAGTACCTAAGGTATAATGAATCCTAAGTTTGAAATTAATGCTTTGAAATGATGCCTGCTGAAATTTTGCGTTTGAAATATGTGTATGTTATCAGTTTTCATCGATTTACTAATGAATTTGTTTCACTGGACTAAATTATCATTCATGGAATAATCTAACAAATATTGGAAATTTCGAATTAAGTTAATAATTTATGTCATGATTTCATTAATTCGTTTTGATCTGTTACTTCTAGATACTTCCAGTTAGATGTCCGCATATATTTAAATTTTATTAGAATTATTTAAAAATAAATTAGACTTATTTTGAGGTTGTATTTCATAACGAACTTTTAAGTTATAGGAAAATGGAATAGAGGAATTTGACTAGTCATCTCTAAAGTTAATTGTTTTATAGGAATATACATATAGATACCTACTTTACATTTTTTTTTTATTTTCTGTGTTTACTTGCTTTTAAAGTCAAAGAAAACTCACAGAATCGTTTACGTTAGCTGATTCATAACTAAAATGCTTAAATTTATATCTTTCATTTAGACTCCTTAAAAAGACATATTTCATTAGTTATTATGATGGGGTATGATGCATTTAACAATGAACATGTAATATCTTTAAAACCGTAAAAGGTAAGTATCCTGTATAATATATTTTTAAAAGCTCAGTTAACGGCTTTTTAAATGGCTTAAAAATACCACCTTCTACCTGAAAAATATTAAGTTTAGACACACGCTGTTGTTGAGCAGGAATACGATAATCACGTACCTGCCAGATTTAGTCAATGGATCTCATTTAGAGCGCGATCAGCTGTTAACTATATCTGTTTATGTTGTCGCTAGAGAACAGGAGGTAAACAAACAAACAGACAAGCGGGCGAGGCGAACCTGCCATCTCGACAAAGACATCTTATTAAACCGAGGCTCGTTATGGATTTCGCTCACGTCCGCCACGGTTAAAAATTCCTACGAATTATGGATCATCATGTTCTCCCGGCTGTTTATGTGAGCAACAAAAAACTTTCCGCGGACGTGATGCTGCGCTGCCGGGAAACAGAGGCGGCCCTGGGACGGAAATCTTTGTTTGTTAAGGGCACCATTGCTATAAGTAATTTTCAATGAATTGATAGCTATTCTTATAGGCACTTAACAAAAATAAGAAAGCTGAAATATCGATATAGGGATGCACAGGACATTACGTATTTATTTTTGAAGTTGGCCGTTGTAGTGTAACATACCCGGGTTCGTTCATTGAAAGAGGAAGTATTTGGCCAATAATCGAGAAGATTTACCTACGTTGTGTTTATTTATATTATTTATTAACTTACCTCGAATGTGCTACATATTACTAAATACACATTGTTTATTAGTTTTCTGTCAATGGTGTAATAGCCTACCTAACCACCTATCAGTGCCGTACTCAGCCTTGAATTCACGGGGGAAAAAAGCACGACAGAGAAAACCCCGATCACAATTCAAAGAATCGCTGTCGCTATTGCAATGGTAATAATAATGATGACAATAATAAAAATGTATCTGTACTTCAGGACTTGAATACACGGTAATATAATCATAATTCTACATATAAAATTGAAGAGTGTTTTGGTTAGTTAGCCGACTTGCGTCAGAAGGTACTGAGGTCCCATACGGGAGGCTACCCAGCTAGTAGTTGAGGGGTTGAACAAAAATCTCAAATCATATCTCATGCATCATATGTTTTATCGGAGGTTTGTCCAGTCACGGGAGAAAATATTAATAGAATCACCAAGGCTCTTACAAACATCTGACAACCAAACCGCTAATTCAAGCAATAAAGTAGTAGTAGTAGTAGATTAATAATAACTAACGATACCATTTGGTATCAGCATAACTTGGATTCAAGCTAAAGTTACACATATAATTTAAACAATAAATCAACAAGTACTGTCTTACCTCAAAATTATAATAAAATATAATAAAACTGTAATAAAATATTGAACAGACAAGAAAATAATAAAAGGAACACAATGACATTCAATCCTTAAATACAATATACAAAAACAAGTTACTGACCTGTAAAATTAGAACAGATGCACCACTTATCAGCATTCACTGTCTTCCAGCCAACCTGCTGAAGTCTTCAAATCCAACTAACTACCCGTTGAATCTCGCCCCGCGTTCCCGTGTTTATTATTGCTTCGTCTCCAGTCGCCCCTATAGCTAATGCGTATATAATATATAATAATAGGGTGTTATGCATTCAGAAGTACAAATATGACAAAATAATATTTAACTAAGTGGATTCCCCCACCGTACTAATAAAAAATAATTATTACAAAATTTTATTAATTTATGGTTTATTAGAAAATAAGTAATTCTCTTAGCCTGTTCCGCTGATTTTCTAGACACTTTTTACTTACGTTAGGAGTCCCAAGCCCAATGGAAAACGCGCTTCTGAGTATTGCAGCTGTTTGTGTGCGGCGTAAAGAATATACTGAGGTTACGTTACGTGTATTATTTGATAAATCGCAATAAAAAAATGGTTTGCTTTACTAAATTTACTTAGCAGGCGCCGCCAGTGTGGCTGCGACTCTCATTTCCGTGGGAAATGCACGATTAATGCAGGCGCTTATCTCTTTACGGTGCGTTACGCAACACTCGTAGACTTTTTGGTCGTTATTTATGCACTCCACTTTTGCTTCGGGTGCGTCTACGCGAGCGAAGGCTCATACCGTTGCACCGTACGGGTCTTTTGGTAACGTTCGATGGTTAGTGAGAACACTGACGGGCGCAACGGAACTTTTTCGTTTTGACATTCACTACAAGGCGTTTATTAACGTTGCACGATGTTAATTATGTTTTGGTGAATATAGTCCGCCGGCCGGGTTCGTTGCGTGGCGAATTGTATTGTTCGAATGAGGTGTGTCTAACAGGATACCTACTAGTCGTTGTGTCTTGTTTTAATTCCTAAATCCTTTATGTCCAAGCAACACCAAATAATAATAAAACATATAATAATAATAATCTTTATTCCTTCAAAAAAAAAAAATACATTTTTTACAGGAAGAGTACTCTTTAGATAACACAAAAAAAAGAAAAGTTAGAATTTAATAACGTAACTAATACATTGTTTCACATTATGCAGTACAATATATAAATCAACAATTAAGCAATAACAGTATAAAATAGCGAAAAAAAGAAAATAGAAAGAAATACAATAGGGCAAGAGTAAACACTCAATACAAATGAGTGGAGCTTTAGAAGACCAGTTACAAATCTACACATTGCCTTAGCGTTGCTGAGTGTTAGATTATCGAAAAACTGTACTAACACTTCGATAGATGTGATATTCTTTAATTCTGGCGGATTCAAAGTCCTTTATGTCCAAGCAACACCAAATGATTTATTACGCTTTGATTTCATATATTTTAGAAAATATTTTTCTATAGCTACTGTTAAAGTTGCCTTTCATCTCTGCTAAAAATCGTAGTCAAAGTAGGGTAGATAAAATTAACACCAAGGATAAAGATTTTTAATTAATTAAGTCAGGTGTACCACAGAGCTCAGTTTTGGGGACACTTTTCTTTAGTTTATTTATTAATGACATTGTTTTGGACATACATGTCAATATTCTTAAGTATGCAGATGATGTAAAACTGATTATGGAAATCAAATCTATTGCGGACTGTCAGTACCTTCAAATAGCCTTGTAATCATTAATTACTTGGTGTATAAATAATAGCCTGCATTTAAATCCAGATAAATGCAATGTTGTATCCTTTTAAGAAAATTAAAGCCGGTTTTGTATGATTATACAATTGGAGATTCAATTTTGCACCTTCCGAACACGATCAAAGATCTTGGTGATATTTTTGGTCACGAACTAAGTTTTAATAAACATATTGAGACGATTACCTTGTCATATAAAATGTTAGAGGCGCAACTCAAAAAGTGTTCATAATAACACTACATTACGTCTGCTGTTTATAACTTTTGAAAGATCTCGGTTGGAATATGCCTCTGCAGTTTAGAATCCTATTTATAATGTACATATACCAATGGAAAGGGTTCAGAGAAGTTTTTTGAAGTTCCCTTTATTTATAATCGATGGAAGACTTTCATCCCAATGTTCTAATATCTAATCAACTTTAATTTTATTTGTAGTCTATTTGTCTTAAAAGTTAAAGTAGGGTTACTATACTTCAAGGAGAGGCTAAATAATCATTTGTAGTAATCTTCATTTCATTTGGCTAACTACAAACGATTCTTTAGTCTACGCTTCAAGTATAGTGACTCTACCTGAAAATTCGACAAACTAAAAGCGAAATGAAAGTTATTACCAACGATTTTTGAATCTCCGCTTGAAGTATATTTTCTCTACGTTAAATTTAGTTAAAGCCCAATAAAATTATATTATTTTCGTTTTCAAAATTGTCACTTCTGTACGAATAAACAAATCAGTGTGATGGAAAAAGTTACTTTTTTGGTATCCTTATTTAAAATTGGAATGGTTTCAAATATTTTACATACGAGGATATATTGAAAATATTGCTACTACACACAATTTTTTTTTTCACTATAAACAATTCTCTGCAGGAAACAACCATCCGATTTTAGTGATGTAAAAGTCGAGGGATGAATTTTATGAAGGTCATATAACTTTTTTTTAAATTATTACGAACGAAAAAAATGTTACTACAAACGATAATCTACAGGGTGTTTTAAACGAAGTAGCTAAAATGAGACCACAGATTCCTTAGATAAAAATAAATCGATATAACCTAACATACCTATATTCCAAGTCGCATAATAAAAAAATACAGGGTGTCAAAGTCAAAATTTTATTTTCGATATTATTTGTAGATAACTTCTTAAAAAGTCCAAATATTTGCATAAACTTTGTAAATTAATGGTTTTTGCGGGCGAGAAATTCAAATTTCTTTCTAATTTTGACGTCACTAGTAGAGTGCACATCATGTTTCTTTTAAATGGCAGAACTTTTTTGCTGCTTTGTGTATCCATCTGACTATTGAAACAATCGATTCTCCTGCCTGTTATCTCAAAAAGGTATACCTTGTTGAATTCGTTAGGAGTAACAGTTTTCGAAATATTCAGTGCACCGATTAAAAACTGTTATCGTTTCAGGTAAAGTGCCTTTTCTACTGAAAATACAGCAAAATGTTACTTGTTGTTCAGAACGGTAAATTATGGAAACGTGCAAAATTTCAAAAATATCGGCCTGCTTTGATAAAATCTTTGTGCTTTGTTGAAAATAATTTCATCAAACCTCGCCGATCATCTTGAAATTTTGCACGTCTCCATAATTTACCATTCTGAACAACTTTTCCAAGTAAGATTTTGCTGTATTTTCGACAGAAAAGGTACTTTATCTGAAACCAAAACAGTTTTTACTCGGTGCACTGAGCATTTCAAATATTATTTCGAAGATGGTTATTCCTACTGACTTCACCAAGGTATACCTTTTTGAAATAATAGGATAGTCAGATGGATAGTCTAAGCTACAGAAAAGTTTATTTAACAGAAACATGGTGTGCCACAAGTGGCGCCCTCTACTAGTGATGTCAAAATTAGAAACAAATTTGAATTTCTCGCCCGCAAAAACTCCCGATTTACAAATAAATGTTATGTAAACATTTGGATTTCTTAAGAAGTTATTCACAAATATTAAAAATTAAATTTTAACTTTGACACCCTGTACCTTTTATTATGCGGATATCTTAGGTTCACCTATGGAATATGTGGTCTCATTTTTGCCACCTCATTTAAAATACCCTGTATAAGAATTACAAGGAAAAAATTGTCTGCGTCGGACCAGACGGTGGAAGTTATACTTCTTTGGCCATTCTCATACACCCACTCGTACGTACAAAAAAAAATCTTAAAAAAAACACTCGTACGTACCAACAAAAAAAAAATTCTTAAAAAAATTTCTTAAAAAAATTTCTTAAAAAAATTCTTAAAAAAATTTCTTAAAAAAATGTATATATATTTAAAAATTTGTTCTTCCAAATTTGTTCTTCCTTTTGAGCTTGACGCGGTTTCTCGACCAACATCCCATCCCAATGTGTCTAACGGCGCAAAGAAGTATAACTTCAAAAAAATTGAATTTTAAAAGTCGGGTGCCTGGTTCACATAGCCGTCACATACAATGTATCTAATGTTTCTAGTAATTTACATAATCAATTTTCGTATTAACCAATGCGCCGCAAGTGTCACACAAATCGTGTTAAATTAACTGAGCAGTAATTGAATATCTAATATACGTGTTCTACCATTTAGATATTTATTTCAGAGATTTCGAAGCTTGCAAGGATTTGCCGTTATATTGCATAACTAACTAATGCACAGTTATGCATACGTATGTTATAATGATACCGTAGATACGTGTTTCACGTGTGTGATATAAAAAAACACATAACAATTAAAATGATTTCAGTAAACGTTTCGCTAGAAGCAGTTTCCAAGTTATGAAATTCACGAAGAAAAATATTGTTTAGTACACGTCTAATAAATACATAGCAGTTTTTGTTTAAAATGTTCCAGGACTTTTGATGATCATGGGCAGTTTAAGCTTTACAAAATACAGCAAATGGTTAAAATTTGTCATTTGTACTTAATATTATAAAGCACATGCTTGTAGTGCAACCATAAATAAAATTGGTTTGCAACTACATAATCATTTTATTCTCAATTTCTTGACGATATTTGCTTCGATAATGAAGTACCACAGCTTTATACAGGATGTCCGGAAATGATGCGTCAGTATTTCTTGGGGTGATTCGACACGAAAAAATAATGCGACAGAACCCTATAACCATTTTTCGAAAACTCAAAATTAGCAAGGTTACAAGGCGTCAAAGAAATTGTTCTTTAAGGATTTCTTCTAATAAATTTTTGTAAGTATTTCGCTATGTCTGTATGAAAGGCCTAACGCCAGAGTTCCTATTAATTTATAAAAAAATATTATATAGGATATAGACGGAAAATGGTTAAAATGGTTATTATCATCGATAACGTTATTTCCTATTTCTAGAGCAACTGAATAAATTATAAAGGAATATTTCCTGTGTCACCAGATGTTGGGAATTGTTTCAATTGTACATTCCGTTAATTATATACAAAGTATATGGTTTAAGTACTGTCATTAGTTTCTTTCAAATTGGCATTAAAAATATTATTTAGAAGCGGAAATAAAAAAAATGTAATGCGGCAGCTGCTTCATAAAAGAACCATTAGATTTTATCGGTGTTAGTCTGAGCATTCAGTAGATCATATGTACAGAAAAACGAAAATTGATTTTATAACAAACTTGTAGCTACTATATAGATATATAATTTATGTATAGAGATTGCTGTGGCACTGTGATATTGCTGAGCTTGTCAAAATCGCCGTATCATGCAAAATTTGATGGAATTTTTGAAATCTATGGCCTGCAATTGTTTTGGTAGACGGCTCATATCTATCTAAAAGTGAGTGAAATGATAATTGCTTTGCAAAATGTGGTACTAATAATTAGTGTGCATTGATAAGGCATTACAAGCAAAATGGGCATTAGTGTACCAAATTTGCGTAATCGTGCTAAGGTTTTTGAAATGTCGTTCTACTGTAACTTAGTTGAATTTACTCAGTTTGTCTCAAATCATATTGATAGTATAAAGGCCAAGTAGATGTAATATATACAGATTTTGAAAATGCTTTTGACAAGGTAAATCACTATTATTCCTGAAATTGAAATCATTTGGATTTGATGTTTCTTTGCTACTTTTTACAAAATCTTTTCTTGAGCGTCGTGAGTTGTTTGTGTTATATAATGGATACCGTTCAGGGCTACCACAATGGTCTAACTTGGGACCACTCCTGTTTATTCTTTATATAAATGATTTATCGTCAACTTTGCAAATATAATCACCTTTTTCCGCAGATGATCTAAAACGTTTTCGTAGCATTAACTGTTATGATGATTGTCAAACATTGCAAGAACTTTTGAATATAATACAGGTGTTGTGTAAAGAAAAATTGGTTTTTATCAATATTGATAAATGGAAAGTTTGCTCATTTAGTTTGAAAAAATATATAATTTCATTTGATTATAATCTAGATTCAAAACGCAGCAGTCAGATTAAAGACTTAGGTGTAATATTTGATACTAAACTAATTTTCCGAACATATTAACAGAATATCCAGTACCGCCTTTAGAACTTTGGGCTTATTGTCCACAACTCTACATCGTTTAATAATATTAGTGCTTTGAAATGTTTATACATTTCCTTAGTCCGTTCCAGATTATAATATGCTAGTCTTTATGGTGGCCGTGTTATCAAGTTAATATTAATCATCTTGACGATGTTTAACGCCGCTTTTTTAAATTCATGGCATATCGTGTTGATAATATTTATCCCGCTAGAGGATTTGATTATAGCCTCCTGTTACAGACATTCGATATCAAAACGTTGCAGTTGAGGAGAATTCTCACAAGTCTATCAATATTTCATAACCTGATTGACTCACCACATATTTTAAAAATGTTCTACTTACGTGTACCTACACCAAAATCTCGTGATAATTGCATGTTTTACTGTCGTAATGCTAATTTTGATTAAATTTTTCGTTTATGTGAGCTAAATTTTGATACTCTACAATTAGTACCAGTTGATTTCCAATTTTTTAGAAACGTTTAACTGGCCCAATTTAGTATATATAAAATATTATTAGTAATTAAAATTAAGTGCACTGTTAATTCCTTACTTTGTTATAATATGTTTTGTCTTGTAATTGGAATGTATATTCTGTTGGGCAATAAACGCAATATTATTATTATTACACTGCTGATCCCATAACCACTTCTAATCTTGAACTCATTGTCGTTTCATTCCATTATTTAACTAAAGTGTCAATTTGATTTTTAAAACAATATTTTATGCCAGTTTTTTGAAAATTACTATTGCATATCTAATTTATTGTCATCTCAACGCTGAAAAGTGTCTACAGCTAATAACTTTTTCCTCGGGACATTCAGATAACGCTTTACGACATACGTGTGTCAAGACGACCATACCGATCACTTTCTAGCCTCAATGACATAAACTTCTTCGCAGAATGGATGGACACGTCCGCAAGAGAATTAAAAGATAACCATCTCCGTTGGGTCGGTAATGCTGCGATATTTCTTCACTAGTTACCGGCCCTGTAGTGGTCAGTTGAATCCTTATCGGATTTTCTGCGTATATGCGTATGCAAGTGTATGTATCAGCGTTGTTATAGACGTCGTTAATGTTGTCTAGGCGTGTTTGGTTATTAATTATAGGAAATGTAAATTTTTTTAATTAGTTGTAATATGTAGTTGAATGGTGCGAAATTATTAATTCTAACTACGAGTGTAATGATATCTTGTTTCATTTTATTGTTAGTGTTTTGTGCGAGCGAACTAATATACTTTTGATAGTTTTAGTGAAAAAAATCAAATTGATTGTAGACGACAGCTCGAGGGGGTGTGACACTCCTGAATCACGTTTCGAATGAAAAAAAAGCTGTAGTGTAAATCGCTTTAAAATCTGATGAAATCATGGAAATAGCAAAATCTTGTGAAATCACCCGAAATGTATGAAACCAGCCAAAGTAACATTTTGAGAAATCGCACGGAAACTTATGAAATCAAATCAAATTATTGAGAATTAACATTAGCCTCCGTTTTATCAAGCTTTTAATAATCAGTTCAATAGCGTCTTTATACAGGGCCTAACAAAAAAGCAGGTCATCCCGTTAATTGCGTATTTTTGGTGGCAAAATATGACGATTTAATCCTGCTTACCTATATACCTTGTTTTTAACCAAATCCTCAAGGATATTGTATTGTAAACGACGCAAAAAAAGCGAATGTAGAAACTATACATTTTTCGGACGTACGTTGATGGACGTTTTTCTTATAATTTATAAGAATTTTGTTCAGAATATTTTATTACGGTTGAAAATTCTTCGTAAAATTTAATTTTCGATATAATCTTGATTTTTGGGCAAGCAACGTTAGACATAGCCGCAACAGAGTTTCACTTTTTATATTTCAAATTACAAAGAAACAACTTGTAATGTTCAAACTTGCTCTGATGTGTTCTAACTTATTTTATACAGAGTGTCTCTGAATATAGGCTAGTGAATGTAACATTTTTACATAACATATTTACTTATTCATAAACCACTGTATATCGTACATATACATATGCAAATAGATTTCATAATAACAAAACAAAAAGAAAATCGAAGGATTCATCTAATCTAGACAAAACAGCAAGAAAGCGTTCTTCGTTAATAGACAGATTTAAGAGATTTATTCACTTGAATTCTATAGAAGAATGTTATATGTTAGTTTTGGACTAACCATCGTAAAATATTATCCTTTTTAAATGTTTTAAATAAACTTACTTACTTCACCGATACCAAAACAGTATTAAGCTCAATTATTGAGCAACTAATAATTTCATTGCGTATATTTGTCAGAAATACAAATTATTACCTAACGTAAAGATTATGTTGATTTTGTGATTTTTTTTTAAATTTTAAGTCTTGTATAAGTTTGTCTCTCTTCTTATGTGCTTTATGGTATTAAAATATAGTTGTAATTGTCAATCTTATGTGTTTAGTGCAAATAAGTTCATTCTCACACCCATTGGAACTTAAAGTACGTCTCTGAAAATAATAAAAATACTATTTACCTGAACTTTTGTTAAGAATATTTTTTAATCAAATTTATAGCTCACCCTGTATACAGGTTTTCAAACACATTTACTCAAGTCACTAACAACTTAATATTTCTCTCTGGCATTGAAATTAACAAAAATATATATTTAGTTTTAGAATAGAAATAATTATAAATTTTTAAATAATTCAAAAGAGTGCACATCTGTTCCTATATCACTAGCGCATCCGCCATATTCTTAACTATTAAAAATGTAATCAAATCGCCTCAGTTGATACTTATTTGATCATACGCGCTGTCAAAGCAGTATTTTTGCTTCTAAAATATTTTATCTATTTCATGAACTGTGCTAAATTGTTATACAGGGTGTCTTACGGTGGCAACCCATTATAATAGTTCAGAGATTTCGATTTCGCTGAATATAAATTTTCCAGCCATATATGCAACATCAAACAGTAGCAGAAATAGAATAGTTTTATTACTAACTGTCAAATTTTAAAGACAAAACCTGCTATTGACTTTTTGATTTCTTCTAATAAACCCTATCAAAATTTTGTTTTAATTAATGACTTTTTTTCTTGAAAGCCTTAAAGTTTTTTAAAGCTTAACAAGAGAAAAAAAGAGTTTTAAATTAAATTCTGCACGAGATATTGATCATTATTTTTAAATTGGATCAATGGAAAAAAGTTTGGTACATATAGTTTTAGAGGTGACCTCAATGCCTCAATGGACACCTTGTAGTATTTTTGAACTCATGATCAAAGCAGACCAATAACAAACCTTAATCAGGTACCAAATGTGGCTGTTCCAAATTAAAGTAATTCAGAGATATTAATTTTTCTCGAAATATTTGGCCTCGTTTTGAAGGTACCTATACAGGTATGTTTGGTTAAATTGCAATATTTTGAAACACCTTACAGGCACCTGTTTTATGTCGGTTCTTATGCGGAACACCCTGCATAGGTATTTTTTTAAATTTTGCTAAAAGATTATCGTAAACTGTTGTGGATAAATATTGGTATTGCATGCCTTCTGATGAATCATCTTTTCTATCGAGGGCAGCCAGTGGGCAGACGGTAGCCTGCAAATTGGGCACAGAACCGCCGTAAACGTTATTTACGGCGAGTATCGACAAAAGCGAGAGAAATAAAGGAATATAAGGGGGCGTACGTGAGTGACATTTGAATGTGCGAAATGCGATGTTGACGAACCGACTTCAAACCGCTAAAATATTAGTTATTTTCCATTGTGTCATCTTTTTATTGAGTTAACAAACAGAAATTGGCGCTCATTAGGATTCCTAAACGGGTCGGATCCCGCCCATGGTGCGTTTGGCGCACACAATACGTTTGGAACTTTCCTCTCCAAGTCGGAATTAACTGTTTCCCATTGTAGCCGACCATTCATGAAGTTCGTTTGCCGATTTGTGGGTCCGTTCTTATCTTTTAATAGTTTGCTTCCTGGTCGATGTTCAACTTATTTCAGGAATTAATCCATTCGTTTCAGGAGAAACCTTATTAAGAAAGATTTTATGTAGGACCATATACGTAGTGGTGATATTTTAAACTTACAGTAAGTTTGAAAGAAACATATTTGACATTTACCAGACAAATGTCGCTTTCAACCCAGGTAAATGTCAACATTCATTGGATAACCAAAATGTTTGTTTCGAAAAAAATCTCATTGTACATTAAAACATTCTCAAAAAATTGTATTCACATTATTAACATAATTGTTTTCAATGCGGCCAAATATCGAAAATTATGTTGACAATAAAAACAGTTGCGTAACGTCAGCCGTGACGGAAGTCGTCTGAGTTCTTGCCGCGACTATATTCGTGTTTCTCACAAAAAAACCTTCTTCAAAATTTGAGTACAATTACCCAACTAATTAAAGAACTAAGAAAACTATCGTAAAAAATAAGGTAATATAGGTACTTTCTACAGCCGAATAAGTGAAACACTCTGTACAGATAAAGGCAAAAATAGACAGGTACGTATAAATAGCGGACGGCTGGTCATGAAGCAGCCACCACTGTGAATGTAGAACGTACTAAAAAAAATTCCAGTGTTCCGAGTTATGAATGATTAAATCGTTCTTTGGCGCAACAATGTTGTATGGTGATTGCGAAATCGTGTATCCCAGGAGCCGATGCGCTCCGATAAGGCATTGTTTATTCATTCATGTCGGGACGGTTTCGAGATTTCCTATAGAGCCGCGGTTAAATTAGGAATTGCAAAGAAAGCGATTTACATAGCTTTCGATTCCATTCCGATCTATTTCTACCGGGTGTCCCGCTTAAGACTCTTTAATCCAATATCTTGAAGATATATCTAAGTTATGTACAGGTTTTCCTGAAGTGCATGTAATATTACTGGGATTTGGTTGGCCTACACTGAAAATATGATTTATGTAAATTTACCATGATTATTATTGGCTTTTTAGTGTTATCAGCAAAGAGAATCGCGAGTACGTTATTTCGTACGCTGGTCGGAGAATCGTTAACATACAATAGAAATAAAAACGGTCCTAGGACAGAACCTTGAGGTACACCGTAATTTAAATTTAAAATATTTGATTTGTTGTTATATAATACGTACTGTTGTCGATGGCAGAGGTAAGACTTAATCAGTAACGTGCTTTCAGGTGTAAAACCATAAAATTTCAATTTATCGATGAGGATATCATGACATATGTACAATCAAAAGCTTTAGTGAGATCAAAAAACATTGAACACACATATTTACCTACGATATCTAACATTACTAATGCTCTGTAACATTTCGATGTAATTAAACAGATAATACGTACATGTAAAAATTATATGTATTTTTACCATTACGTATGCATAATATGTAAATTTATTTCTTTGTAAAATTAAATGTAAGCATTCATTTAATGCATGTAAAAATTATATATTTTTACTACTATGGATACCGTTTAAATGAACTGATTCACTTCAATGTAATTAAAAAACAGCAGTGTATAGGCGCTTGCGTTGGATAGCTACCTCTGTAAAGGTACATAATATTGGTGATTTTTATTAAATTTACACGATTTGCTGCTCAATTACAAAGTGAAAGAGAACTATTACAATACATATATATTTTGTGAATGACAGGACTACACGTCTTAGGTACGATTTAATAATTTAATTAATTATGGTAAATGTACTTTATATTTGTAAAATTACAAGAGATAACTATAAAATTACCATAACTATTATGGTAAATTTGTGTGTAAATATAAATATTTTCTTATTCTGGAATTATTTTAAACTGAGAAATGTATCTGAATTTCTTGGAAATAAGTTTACCCCCTCGTTATAAGAAAATAAATGTGATTCATGCACGATGGTCCTCTTCCTCATTTTACAATAAATATTCCGTCTATATGAAAGATTTTTTTGATAAACAGTATAATTTATCAAAATATTGGAATAGACTGAATTTATTTAAAAAAACGTTAGCTTTTACCAGGAAAAAAAATTGTGACTATCAATAATTTTTTTACGACAAAACTATACTAGGTAAATATAAGTAGATATATGAAAATATTTACTAAAATATGGGATTAATGTAGCAATGAGTGCGTGTCATACAAATGCTTTTTATAAATTTTTGTTTTATTTTAGCAAAATTAAATACTAACAATGAATGAACACATTCTGTATTTTAATTTTGCTCTTACATTTATTCTACATATTTTATTTTGATATCTGGCGGGATAGAAATATCGAAGGATGTAAGTGTCAATAGTTTATATTTTACCAATTTAGTCGTATATTACACATTACACAAAGGTTAAAAACAATATACGTAATTTTCTAGTGTTCACTTTAACCTTCTTTTATGCGTTTAAGTTTTTAACAAAAAATAAAAGTTACAATATTATATAAAAGTACGTGTGTATCCATAGTTTATATACTATACTTATACTACATGCAGCTATGTAAATAAAGTTGTAAGCCAGAATACAATAAATTATTATTTTCTCTTGGCACAATCATCATAGATTACTGTGGCGCCGCATAATGGCCAATATCTAGTTGTATTTCAGTATTACCAAATTTTATATAAATTGGTTCCAATAAAAAAACGTTGCACTTTAAAGAACGATTAAATATTATTAAAATATAAACCTTTATTATAAGTACATTTAGATACATTGTGAAGTAAACGTTTTTCGATGTTCATTTTTACCTTCAGTTGAAATCAAATGTAATATCAGTGTTTTATATTTGTTACTAAAACGTTTTATTACCGTCTAAATAGTACGTTTAATCTAATAAATTCATAAATGTACTTAAAACGTTTACTTCGACATTATTCAAACGTTTCACTTTCCGTGGAGTTAAACATCATTAAAATATAGACTTATATTATACGTTTTTATGTCAGCGAATTAACATTATAAAAAATATAAATTTCTAGTGTTCACTTAACCTCTGTATGAAATGCCAATATTATTAATGTCTTTTAAATGATATATTTTATACGTTTATGTTATTAACTAAAACTAAACATTTAGACGTAACACGTTTAATCAACCAGCACAACTTTTAAAAGCGTTATATAAACGTACGTGAGTATTGGGTACCTACTAAGGTTTTCGTCATCTTTTAACTTGTCCTATATGCACTTAAATTTTGAAAACTCATTATATATGCACTACATATATTTTTTGCAGAGTTCTAGAATTTTTTTAAATTTCGTTACCGTTGATGCAAATATTTACTCATCGTTCGAAGATCACCTGATGTAATACATGCACTAACGTCATCTTGGATTTTTCTTTGTGGCTGTAATATCAATATACTTTTCAAATGACACTTGTCTAAGCAAATTGATAGAATAACACGTAAACAATGGAACATTTATTTGGTAAGCTGCCGTTCAAACTTGTTTACATCAGATCTACAATTTGCACCTTGCCAAAATTTAAATATACAAAAGATATTATTAACTGAAACTTCGATTGAGGCGAATTAATAGTTCTGGAATCGAATTCGGTTTTCGAAAATAGATTGTTGATCTCTATGCTTTTTGTTTTTATATTCGCGTGCGGTTTGAGTTCGCAGTAGTAAGGCCAAAGAATCAAAGTCCGAGTTATTTTTTATTCTAACTTCGCAGTTTGGTGTGTTGTTGCGTTCGTTGCCCGGCATTGTCAATTGCTCATGGTTATTTATAAGATAATTTTCTAAAGTAGAATCCGATATGCGTCGTGCGTGATTTTATAGAATCTAAGGTTGAGAATTGTCATAAAAAATGTTTATTTATTATATTTTTGTGAGAATCAATTCGAATGTATATTATTTTTGTGAATGCCTGTAAAATGCAAAATATAGAATATCAGTATTGCACTATGGTTGGGTTTAAGCTCTAATGACCGAGATATCTGTTTTAAACACTTTTTGAAACATCAGTTCTATTTGGTTGCTAATTATATTTTTTTATAAATACCTATCCTATTTGTTTTAAATATTTTAGATGTAAATTGTCATTTCCCTAGGAAATAATCTTCTCATTCCCCTGGGAAATAATCTTCATAGCTTTACAGTCTTTAAACGGAAATTAAAAGTGTATTAGGCATGCTTAAACAACTATAAATTGAGATGCTGCAAATACCTAACTCAATCTACAAACCCAAATAAACAAATGAATAAAAAAGGTTGTTTATAAGGTTTAAAAAAATTGATAACTTTCGTGCCCACCATCTACGTGCAATTCCCCTGCACCCTTTGAATATACGTTTGAGTGTAAAGTTCACAATAACACTAGATAGGTTAAAATTTAATTGCACATAAACTCATATTTTGTCATTCCCCTAGTGTCATTACCCTGGAAGAATAATTCCACACTGTAATCTGGTAATCATCCTTCTGGTGATGAAAAAAACATAAACGTAGGAAAATTTGTTCTGTGTTACAAATAAAAAAAAATCAGTAAGTATCGCAATGTTACTGTTTTTCATAGTAATTTGAAAGATGATGAAGAGGTTTGCGTTATGTGTTTAAGAGCTACTGACAAAAACTGTAACTCAATTTGGGCGGACGAAAAATACATTTCTTATGTAAGCTTTGACAACATTCTGGAAATATTACCATAGTCTGAAATCCTCGAAAGAAATATAATTGTTTTTTAAGTTTGCAAAACTAATGAATGTTTTCGAACAAATATATGTTAGACATTTACCGACCTAAATAAATCTTTGTTTTTTTTTAACCAGTAATAGTTAAAGAGATTTTTTTTTTTGTAAATATTGCTTAATGTAAAATTTTTAGAATATTAGGCATCTGCACAATGCTTACAATAAGTAGGTATTTGCCTTTAGTAAACCCGTTGTTTCCCGATTTTTCCGCTAATGAAAAGTTTCTATTTTTGTTTATTGTTAATATTAGAATCCATATTTGCACTTGCAATATGCCTATTTATTTTCTAAATAATTTATTTGCTTTGACAGCTCGCTTTGAGGTACTTAACGTCATTCTTCTGAAAATACTGTCATTCCCCTGTTACCAAATTTAAGAAAAATCCAAATAAAATTAAAAATGAACAAGGGTTTGTTTTTAATTGATAAATGAAGTTTTTTCTTCAGTTTTTTTCTAAAAAATAATGTTTTTCTTTCTACACCAAAATAACAAACTGTTTTTTTTATTTGGAGGCATTCACTTCTTGCATCTTATAGGTACATATAATTTTAAAAATATGTTAGTAGGTAGCTACATATCTAAAATTGAAACAAGTTTTTCTTCTCGTATTGACAAAGATTATAAGTCTCACAAAACTTGGTCTAATGAATTAATTCTTTTACATACCCTTGATACTATTCCATCTTTCAGATTTTTTCTACATATTTTAATATATGCGTGTTAAATTTTATTATTTGCCAAATATCTGGTATACAGGGTGGTCCGTATTTATTTATCTCAAAGCCTACTACGCTAATGGCTATAGAAAATGGTGAACTTTCTCTTAATACATAGATATTTTAAATATACATTCGAATAGATACATTTTTGTTCGAATAATATATGATACATCTGCCCCTATATCTCCGACACTGGTTAGTATATTTTTCAGCAGTACAGCTAAATAATATAATAATAATAATAATAATATCTCTACCCCTCATTCTAATCACGAGGATTAGCCCAGAAGTCGAAGACTTGTGCGGGAGAGGGGGCGGCATATTATTATTAAGCAGGCCGCATTTGCGCCCAGGAACGACTTACGTTGGTAGGCCCTAACCACCATTCAGTGCAGGAATGAGGGAAACCTTGAAAACCTCATTAATTAGGGGGGTAGTTAAATGCCAACCGGTATCAATCTCTCACATTGACCCAAGTCAACATTCTTCCACCCTACCACACCCGCAGAGAGGGTGCCAATCTCTCCACGAATATAGCTTATATACGGTCTACCGGCTGCGGGGGTCGAACCCACAGCGATCCAGTCACCTCGATTCAAGTACTGACGCCTTACCATGCGACCACTGACCGATCGAAAATCGTGCCCCCTAACGACATCTACTTGATCTGTAGGTTTTCATTCCTATTTTAACCCGTTTCATAGTTATAAAAAAATCGAATTTTATTTTAGAATTTTGCAGGACACCATTGACCGAAAAATTAAGAAATTACAGTATAGTATAAAATAAATCTTCTAAAACTCAGGGTTTCATTTCACAGAAAAATGTTAATAAAAACGTATCGTAAAAAATCCAATTCTGCATTCTACAAAGTATCAAAACCTCTCTAACGGATTCTGTCGCAAAAAGCGGAATAAGACAAATTACAAATGTACGACTATCAGGAAATTAACATTATAAAATTTAGCATTCCACCGTAACCGTTTCCTGGCGATCTATGTCGAGACGAATTCACTTGCCCCACATAGTTCTTTCTTGCACTAAAGCATTTGACGTAACAGATGATTCGTAAAAAAACGGAATGATTAAAATATCGGCTTATTTTTTTAACATCCTGCGATCTACTTGCGGCTGCGCGGGTACAGTTATACGCAGATCTTTCATTATGGTAATTATTTTTTTATTCACTGTCAAGAAGAAATAAATAAAATGTTAGTTGCTTCAAAAAATCTCCCCAATTACTTATGTATTTAAACGTTAAAGCTAAATTCAACTGGCTGTGGATTCAATTTGATAATCACGCAATATAGTCTTTTTCTATAGATACATAAAACTATATTTTTACTGTTTCTTATAAATTTCATTATTTTGAATTTGCATTTGTGTCGTGATTTATAAGGGTAAAGACTATAAGAAAGTAGATACGGATCCGTTATGGAAATTTTTGGACTCGACCATAAACTGATCTCAGTTGCTATTGTTGGTTCTAAGGCTGCACGGTCCAAACTACTCCTAAAGTAAAAGTATTATTCTGAAAAGGTCCATAGTAACCCTCATGATTCCAATGGAATACTTTCTTAAAACCAAAGTATTTTATTGAGCCCATTTTTTAAATAATAAAACTTCTTCAAAACTACAATCACAGAAAACGTAACAAGTTTTATTGTCTAGTTTCAATGTATATGACAAGGCTATTCGATAAATTATTTCACTCTATATATACAGGGTGTTAAAAATTAATATTTCAGGTGGTAATAGTATGAACCAAAATAAGCAGAAAAATCTTAATAAACATGGGTCCGCAAAGTAACGGTTGCGGAGATATGGACCACTATTCGTTTTTCAAACATTTTATTTTATTAGGAATAAACCGACAAATGAAGCTCTTAACAAACAAAAAACAAAGTTACTGAAGATGTTGAACTTGCCCTCCGTCCATTTCCAAGCAGGCACGACATCTTCGTCTCAACGATATTCGAACTCTTTCGAGAACACCCTCCTTGGTTTGGATTTCTTGACACTTGATTAATCCGTAGCTGCAGCTCTTCCAGGCTATTTACAGGAGTACCATACACTAATGTTTTCAAATATCCCCAAACAAAGAAATCTAGACGGTTCAGATCAGGCCGGACCTGTTATATGGCCTTTAAGATCGCCGCAACCGTTCCTTTGCGGACCCATGTTTATTAAGACTTTTCTGCTTATTTTGGTTCATACAATTACCTCCTGAAATATTTTACACTCTTTTTTAACACCCTGTATACATGATGTCCGGGAAAATGTGGGAAATCTCTCTGGTTTCTCTTGAACAACTTTTAAAGTATATAGAATTTAAAAATTTAATGTGATGGGCATTAGTGAGGACTTCTTAAAAGAGTGTCCTTGAAACATATTTTGCTTTTCTAGTTTACCAGGGACGAACTAAGCTTTACAACTTATTGTCTAAATTTATAACAACCTCTATGATAAAGACTTTAAAATAATAAATCTGAGTAGTTTCAACCTTAAGACCGCTTTACATTTATGCAATTCTTGTTGCATGCAAAGAAATATTGCATGCGCGCATGCGCATTAAAGTTAAAATTAATGACCAACGCAATTTTCAGTCCATTGCACGAATATAGAGTCTGCTCTAATTTGATTGCATTGCACGTGAAATTCTGATTCCTTTTCTGGTAATATTCAGTTTTGCAATCCTACACAAAAGGAACTAACAGGAATTAAGTAAAAAGTGAATTAACCTCAATTAAACATAATAATTTTTTTTTATTTCATCCATTGAAACTTAGGTTGATGGAAACTTCACGTCATAGTACACAACATCTCTATGTTTTGATGGTTTTACAGCAGACCAGCAGATCGAAATCATTTTCTTTTTACTAATTTGGCAATGGGCAATATATTGCATAAATTTAAAACAAATGGTATCTTACAATATTGCATGAAAGATTTTGCTGCAATATAATTTTCATTGCATTGCATGCTCCATTGCCTAAATGTAAAACGGCATTTAGACTAAAAAAAGTATTCTTGTTATTGTCGATTAAATGAACAGTTTATAAGAAAAATAATAATAAACGAAATCATGTTTTATTTTTAATAAAAAAGGGCCACGATTTATATATTTTTTTTCTCGACAATAAAGTGCGATACGAAAGTCATTCAATCAGGAAAGTTACATTTTAAGATTTTTAATCCGAAAAAATACAAAATTTAAAAAAACGCAGTATTGTCCCAGGGAGCACCTTAACAAAATTATTGAAAAACTTCATAAGAGTGTTCAACAAGCGAACATAGCTCGAACTTTTCCTCGTAAACGGTTCATTTTATAGACAATAAAAAAGAGTATCATTTTTAGGCTAACGTTGAGGCTACCCAGATTTATTATGTTAAAATATTTATCATACAGGGTGTTATAAATTTATGGATTAAGTTATAAAGCTTAGTCCGTCTCTGGTAAACTAAAAAAGCTTTTAAGAGGTCCTTACTAGTGTCCATCACATTCAATTTTTATTAAATTATATTAAGTACTTTAAAAGTTATTTAAGAGAAACCGATTGCCAGCGGCGTCCTTCAGGGACACGGAGGGCCTATAGGAAAAAATTTTATAGGAACTTATCTTATTTTTTCATGTTATATCTGCACCCGATTTCCCACATTTTCCCGGACTCCTTGTATATGTGGAATCAGATAAACCTTCTTTAAAATTAATCTACTGACAACCCTCATAAAACCTTTGCAAAACAAGAGCAAGACTAAGCAGCGTTTAAGGCTGGCGTTTCAAGGACAAATAATCATATCTAAATATGCACACAAAAAATACACACAGTAGGTGGAGGTCCTTATTAATGTAGTACTAAAATATAATGCTGAAATTGAATCATTTTCTTTAACTTTTGAAGAAAAAGTGTGCTAGAGAACATAAAAACCCGTGAATTTGTACCTTATCACTGTGTTCTATACACCGTGAAAATACTTGATAATTTGCATAAATTCAAGTGTTACTAGTTTTTAAAAAGAATTCTGCGGATGTGATAATGTTTATAATGTTGTATACAATTTTCTCAATGTGCAGTTGACTTGTAAAATTCGGTAGATTTTATGATAAAATGTAATAGGTGAAAATGATGCTCTTTTTTTCTTATTCTAAATGACTTGTCAGCCTGAAAATTGTTTTATATCCCGGAGAAAACTTGTATAATTGACATAGTGAAGAGATATTCTTTCTAACTTACTCAGATTCTTTTTAGACTGTCTCAACAAACAGCTATGAAATTCGTTGAAAATTTGCCTATAAAACGGCGCCCTTAAATCGTTACCTGGGGTTACACTGTGTGCAAAACTTTGGCCCACTAGATCGCGCAAAGTACGGATGTAGGCAACGGCTTAAATCGAATAAATGACTCAATCCGGTTGTATGTGTACACTAACATCCATCATAAGAGCAAGAAGAGAGCGGCTTACTTCTCGAGGCCTCGCAGCAGTCTACGCAGCCGATAAAGTAGGGTTCCGTTCGTCAGAATCCATGATACGAATCGAGGTTGGGTAAATAGGGATAGGTCTTCGCACAGATACAAGCCTTCTTAACTGTACACGGAATAAAATATCGGCCTCCGTTCAGAACGGCGGAGAAAGTTGTCCACGCTCTCGATACGGATGTGATTCCGCTAAACGTTGCGGGGTATGTCTGATTATTGCTTTTCTGCGCTTATAGTAAGCGAAACGCGGATTTTTTCTGTAGCTTCCTCAGGAGATCTAATATACCAAGGAACAAAAAAGTTATGATGCTTTAGATGTAGACGAAATGCTGTTGTTAGCGCCCTCTGTAATGTACTACACCAAAACTGCGATCAGATCTTGTTTTGTCATCCTAAAAATCCCTAAGCACCTAATTTCGTGTAAATCATGCTATTATTAAGATAAATATTTACAAAAAGGTAAAAATTTAATAACTAACACCCTGTATTTCGAAAATTATCAACTTTTGGATTAAGGCAAACAGAACAGAAAGTGCGTCTCACCTAGCAGGTGAAAGAAGTATTGCATTACGCCATTATCGGCGAATACAGCATACCGCGCCGAATAAAAATATTTGATTGTGCCAAAAACTGAAAAGAGAAATGTGGTGTAGGACAATGAAGCGCGACGAAAGGAAGCATTGTTTGTGAAGACCATTGTAATGCAAGTTTAATTGGAAATACAAGTAGGTTAATAATCAATTAAACATTTCTAAGTTATCAGAATGTATAAAAGGCGTTTAAAAAAGCAGTGGTAAAGCAAACTTACATTTTCTTCATTGTATTCAGCTTTATTCCGATTTCAAATAACATGTTCTGTATTTGCTCCTACCATTTACGTGATGTAGAGTGCTATTTGAAGCGTTTTTGAAATTTGACTCTGATTTCACTACATTAAATTACCTCCCTGTTATATTCTGAAAATATTAAACAAAAGTAATAAATAAGGATTTTTTTCTAAATGTTTAATTAGAAATGAAATAAGTAAATCCCAGCTAACAATTTCTTGTTCTGTAAAAATTGTAAGAACGTTTCCAGAGCAAATTTTATAGAGCAATGTTTGTTCTAAGAACATTTTCAAAACGTTCTTACAACACTTATGCCATAAAAATGGGCACCGTTCTATAGAACCTTTTAGTTCTTTAAGCGGTTCTGTAAAGCTTGCAGGAAATAATTATAGAAGTCTTAAAGAATTTTTATAACACAGTTACAAAGCAATCTCATAAAAATTCTATAGCACTTCGCTATACTATTTTTGTGTTGCATGGTGTTATATTTAAAGAACTTTAAAATCGTTTAATTGTATCTTTTAAAAACAAAATGTTTCTGTATCGCACATGTTAGAAATAATATGGACGGGCCAATAAGATGGGCCTAATCAGCCTGCATAGAAGTACTTACTTACATTATTACGAATTGCTTAGTTTGTTTGTCCATCAGGGAGCAGTACATTTTAATGCGGAAAAAGTTTTATCGTGAAATATGTGGTACATAATGGTAATTTTTGACGCGCCTCAGTTAACCTTATATTTCCTATAATGCTGGAAATTTAATAGATTTTTTCTAAATTGATAAATTTAACAACCAACTGTACATAAAATAGTCAGAAAGTAAGTATGTCCATATTATTGATATCATTTCACCTATTTATATTGTACATATTTTTAATTAAGATTTTTTTCCTTCTTCACAATATGGCGACAGAAAGAAATGCTTCATCTTGTACTTCCAATGGATTCTCACTAATATGACATTTTTGTGTCGATTGCAATGATTATAGAGCAAATATGCAACTACTTAATATTCACAGTGTTGTCATATTTTATTGTGGTAATTTCACTTATTTCAATCTTATTTAATAAATATGTTAAAATTCTAAATTAAATATGTTACTAAATTTCTATAAGAAAATCAATTTCTCTTAGCAATCAAATAAATCTTATCTATCGTATTGAAATTTTCTTTCTGCAAGCAGATAATAATTTTTACAAGTCACGACAATGCTATACAAATTTCCCCATTATACTTTGATCAAAATATTTCGTACTATTACAGGCAGGTCTCGTCAGATGGGGCTAAGGGAAACCTACATATATAAAAAATGATAGTTCGATAGGCTTTTGTTACTTATTTACTCTAAAATGATTTTATAACAACTGTATTATTATTCTCTACAACTGCTTTAAAGAGCTTTTTCTCTTAAGTTCTATAGCAGCTTCCATATTTGTAATTTGTTTTCCTCATCAGAATTGTAACTTAACAACACCTTATACAATAGTTCTATAATTAAACTATAAGCGACATTACGGAATAATTTTATAAGAGTGTCACAGGAGATGGTATAATTCTATAAAGCAGTATTTTGCATCGGTTTTACAGTAATTTGATTCTATAAGCACCGTTGCTGTAAAATTGTGTTATTGTACACACTTATAGGGCTACATTAGCAGTTATCTTATAAGTGCTCTATAAATTATGCTCTAAGAACGTTCTTGCAACAAATTTAAAAAACAATTAAGTTTCTGAAGGCAAAATAGTCTCATGTGCCACATTAATGCAACAATTTAGTATTCTAAATACAGCTATAAAATATTAACAGAATATAAAACTCCTATTACTCTAAATTTATAGAACAACTTTGCTAGCTGGGAATAGCAATAAAAATGTGTTAAATTAATAAAAAAATAAACGTTAAATATCGTTATTCATTACTTTTATTTATTATTTTTTTAAATATGTCAAGTAAAACCATCTATCTGGTACCTACTTATCCAACAGCTGTAATACATTTCAAACCAATATAAAATTCATGCAACTTTCCGATTTCCTAGAAATTGATATATTATGTTGTCTGTGTAATGAATTCTGATTTTATATACCTAAATTTCAATTTCAACCCAATTTTTTCTAACAAACGAAATCCGTTGCTATGGCCCAGAGGTATGCGGGTACCGAAATCAAAACGTGATCCGTTTTCTCTCACGATCCAGCTCATCAATTAATTATTCGTCGTTGAAAAAATACTTTCTAAGAAATTTTTCGTGTGTACCGGGCGTGACAGCCCGTAGAAAAGAAAGTGACTGTATGCGACTAATATCGTTGCAGTTGTTCCAATTAGCTGGATAACAACCGGAAGACGCAGCGGCCCACCTTGAAGCAGTCTGTTGGGCTTGGCGCAGCTAGATGTCGAACGTCGTCTTTGTAAACTAAGGTGTAGATATTAGTTATTGAAAAATAGAAAATAAATACTTTTTTGTGAAAGTTTACAAATTTTGATTAGAATTTCGAAATGACACTCTTTAGGCACTAGTGCCGAAAAGTAAAAATGAAACATTAAAAACAATGAAAATATTTATTTATTATAAATTTTAAAGGTACAATTATGTAAACTGTCAAAGTGAATACTAGAGACATCCCAGCTTCTCTTCTCTAACAGCAATGCAAGTACTAGTAGTCGGAATAAATAAATTGCTAATAGTGGCAATACTGCTAGTTTCTGCTTCTGCATGAACTTCGTTTAATTTCTTATTTGGTGTATCTTGCTAACCTATGATTCTTTTTGCTCTTTGGTTTGTGCGTTTCGGTATACCGCTCGGTAACTGAACTTGATCGCCAACCTCATGTCGCTTTAAGAGTGTCATGTCCGCTCCAGAATCTGTCAACAGTATTGCAGAGCTGCACCTGAGGCATTGATCAGTGTATTCATTGGCGTTGAAGAGTCCAAGGCATTCCGCTATCTTTTTGGTATAAATCCAATTGTATTGATTTCAACTGGCAGGATACAGCATTTATTACTTCGATATGTCAAGAAAAATCGCTGATGTATCGTATTAAATGGACGAAGTTTTGTGTTGATACCATCTATTGATCCCTCAGTAATCGTAAATATTTTTGGAACATGAATTTTGACAGTAATAAATGACTGTAGGAAATACGCGACGCGCGACGTTGAACTTGACATCAAGTAAACTCTACTTTAGAAGCAGATTGCCTGAAAAATACAAATAAAAGCATGATAATATCAAATTTTTCGCTTCCACAAAAAATGTTGTATGAAATTTATTGCAAAATCCATGTGTTTAAAACATTCTTTTTACAACTTGTTACATAAATAGCTATTTTCGTTTATATGTTAAATTTAAAATGCGCAACTGTGGTAAAACTGCCATTTCTTGTAGTGTTCTGTTGAACGAGATACTTTCCACTTGTTCTGTAACATAAACAAATCGAAACTGCAGCAAAATTCTTGCATTACTAAAATATATGCTGTTTTTCACTTGCCCCATTAAAGTAGAAACTGGATACTAATCAAATGTTTATTTCTTGGAATGTTTAATTGATAGATATAATCCACTTCAGTAAACAAATTCGAAACTATTAAAATCTCTAAAATGAAAGTAATAAAATTCTCATGCTGCTACTTTGTGATGTTATAATAATGTTTAGTTTTTTGTTTGTTCAGCAAAATTAAAAAGTGTAGTATAACCATTTTGAGGTGCTATAATAAAATTTGTATGAAGAACACTTCAATTCTTTATTTGCATCAAACAAAACATAATTCACTTATCAAATCAATTTTCTCTGATCAAAAGGTTTTGAATATATTTTAAAAACAATTTCTGTTACTTGTTTTAAAACTGAAATAAGAATAGAACAGTTCTGACTTGTTTGACTTAAAGGAATATTATGCCCCATTCATGTTGATTCACTCGACGATCCAATCCAGATCCAAGCAGACATCGTCATTGAATTTCTCCTCCAGAGTTGAATTAACTTAATTATCATATAAAAGACGTAATTAGTGCCGGTAGAGTAGGTGAGCGTGAAGAAAGCATGCTTCTTTGTGGGTATATCTGTCTGTGTAGGTACAGTTTTGAGTATAGTGTGCCACTGGAACAGATGGATCACAATACAACTAAGACAGTTCAAATAAGAATGGACTCTTTAACACATCCCACTTTGATGTTTGTTTACTAAATCATTAATGTAAAATTTTTGATGAGAAAATATAATTAATAATGAGAAATGGGCTGTGTTTTAGAAATGTTGGTACTTACACAATTATATTTATACATACATATCTTAAAGGTCGCCGTATTTCCCGCCGTAAAATGATCAAATTTGTGGTGTTTTTTAGGTACATAAATCCCGAAAAATAAAACACGTCGAGCAAAAGTATAATTTTAGAAATAAAATTATTGTTGTTTTGTTTATACACTTGTACTATTTAAATTCTTCTCAAATAATATAATAACCTTTAAAATACATTTGTATGACACGCATTATTTTGCTATTTTAACGCCTCATTTTAACAATTATTTTCACATAGATACTTATAAACAAAAGTGGACAACCTTATATGCAGAACTATGTAAGTTTATGTTATAACAGTATTTACATCTATAGTTGAATTTTAAAAAATACGTATTGTGAGAGATTTGTGTACTATTGTTTGCAATATTAATGACACTAAAATCAATTTTGCGATTTCTTTTGAACTTCTGGTGTATTCATATTGAAATCTGCTTTAAATTTTTAACAGTAGTTATTAGTTGGTTTCACTTACCAAATGAGATTTAATAAAATTTCTATCCAGAACTTTCAGAAGTTCAAAAACAGTTCTAAGGGAGTGTCATTATTATTGCAAACGATTGTACCTAAAAATTTGAACTTTGAATATTCGCAGGTAGAATGACAGCCTGTTATTTGCTAAACTCCATGTTATTCAGTCTTTCAATGTCTAAAATTACTTGAATTTTTAGAAAAACACTATTTCAAGAATACGGCGCCTTTAAACTATACCTGTAGAGAAGTGTGATATAGATTTCCTATACAGGGTCTATAGCGGAACTTCGAACCGAGTGGATTTAGGTATAGGATGTGTTACATTTTTATACTCTAAATTCCACACTCTTCTAAAAAATGCAGTAATATAATGGTCGTTTGATGGCATTTTTTAAAATAACTATTTAATTTAATCTACGGGGCACTGTTCATTCTCTTACTTGACAGGTTTTTCTGGACCAAAAACATGTACGATTGATCAGTGGTTAGTACAGTTGCTACAACAGTTGCTTTGCATATTATACATCTTCTAAAAGTTTTTATATGTTCAGTCTATGAACAGATACTGCTAGTTAGATAGTGTAAGTAATTTCTATGCTCGGCGAATTTTCCTGTTGGTAGTAATTACAGGAGACCCACATTTCATTATCAAATTGAAACTAGCAGGCGTCGAATCGGTCAACCGCACATGTCTTTTTCCGTGCATGTTCCATTTCTAGACAAATGCCGGTGATGAGTTTATAATTATTGTAATAATAAGAGAAGAGTAGACACCGTTGAACAATGCTGTGGTGCGATCGCATCCTACTTATTGTGAATCGACGAACAGTGGCGTTACAAAATGAACACAAAAAATGTTCTAGGAAAATCTAGTAATGAATTGTGTCTAACTTCATTTACATGGTGGAAGTAAATATACAGGGTGTCCCGAAATTAGCGCGCAATATTTCTGCCATGTATTATAGAATGTGGAAATAAGTCAGAAAGTTCCTATAAACATGACCCGAAAAATGTTTCGTAAGGGGACTTGAACCGCCCAAAAGGGGAATCTTGAAGATGGTTTTTCCAGAATATCTTTCGAACTATTCAAAATAAAATCACGAAATTTGGTGGGTAGCTTACATTTCGCATGCTACAAAATTTTCTGTTCTTACAACTTAAAATATTTGCTCAGAGGCGTCACATGCTAAGGGGGGCAAGATAAATATTGCCCCACTTTTTTATTTTTGGGTATTTTCTCTTGTTGAGATCAAATTATAAAATTTCATAGTTTTATACACAAATAAGGTAATCTTGTTCGATCTCGCCAGGATGCGCCGTTTTCGAGGAAAATCGATTTAAAGAAAACATTGATCTCATCATAAAATAAAAATAAATTTTTAATTCTGTTAGCAGGCCATGAAAAAAGTGACAGATACAGTAAGAATTTGTTTGACAGTTTGTCATTTATTTTAAAAGATTTCAGAAGGTCTCTTTTTCGTGACAAAATAATGCCGAATTTTTCAAACCAAGAATTCGCAGATATTCATTTTGTGCACGGATACTGTAATAACTGCCTTTTTGATTTATTTTTACAAAATTGTAGGTATTTGTAAGAGTGCCCTGTACATTTGTTTTTTTTTGATAAATTCTGAATTGTAGTATTGCCTACAATACTGTAGTAAAGTTATGTGAATTTTCTTGATGAGTGTGTCTCCCTGTACGCAATTTTTTTATTCATGTCGGTTAAAATTGTTACGAATTTCCTTCAAGAGACGCCACTGGGTGCAATTTAGGGCCAGACGCGGCGGCGAGGCGTATTCGACATTTCAATGCTTGCAATCTCCCTGAAAATTGCGCTCGCATAGGTGCATGCAGATCCGTCGAAATGATAAGAGCCGATACCTCGACCGTTAATTGGCCATTTCTATTCGCCGAAGGTATTAAGCGAGTGTGTGCGGTGATGCAAAATCATGTGCAAATTGAAAATTATTTTATCTAATAAGGCAACGATTGCCTGCGCACTAGGTGAGAGGAATTTTGAAATTTATGACGCTCAGACTGAAATTTCGCCGTCGCGTCGCATCCGTGTGGAGACGGTCCGCTTTCACCTTTCTCTCGTATTACGTTTGATTTTGTGTAAATAATTAGTAATTTATATTATCAGGCGTGCAATGAATAGTTTTCTTTTTGTACAGTTTGACTGATAGAAGTTAATTAATTATAGGTTGTAATTTGAGAGAGTGTTAATCTAATCTCGTTTTATTATTTGTAACGTAATAGTATTGATAAATTTTAGTTTTATTACACTTTTTGTGTGTTTTCATGTAATTAAACCTAGGTAATCTGGTTAATCTAAGAACTAAAGAGAGAGTTTACTAAGTAGAAGCTTTCTAGTACTGTGAGAGAAATATGTTTTAGCCATTAGTAGATTTGAGGAAAATATCTGCATTAAATAGAAGGTTTATGTTGCTGTTATAGCGGAAATAGGAACGTGTTAAAGGATAAAACATTTAAATATTAGTTCTTAAGTGGTAATTGCACCTACTTATTACAGTAGTTGGTGCAATTGTTTACCCTGGTATAACATTTTATTGGTGCTACTATTGCTAGGTTGCCATCTTAGTTGATCAGTTCTGTAGCAATACCAACATAATTCTTGTTACTTCAAATAGGTAACTTTTTACTACTAAATAATCATTTGCGACTAAATTCTGCTGTTTGGAAAAACTACGTCGAATATCTCGTATAAAAGGAAAATAAATATCCCTACTTCAGCTTTTCACTTAACTATTCCTGTTCTACATTTCCTAAGGATTTAATTGACAAATACCTTACCCTATTCCTTCCTTAAGATTTAATATAAAAAATATAATTTGTATAACATGAAATGTCATTGAATTAGTTGGCAGGTCGGATATATAGGCTTATTATTTATTAATCACCAAATATAAAAAAGACATTAATACATAAGATATCTTAAGTTGCTACAGACGCGCGATGCGTGATTTGTATGGAATTTGTGCATAGTGTTTAAGGTTTTTATGAATAGATTTTTAACGAACAAGACCCTACACACTTTTCACGAATTCCTCACAATCTACGCTTAGCACGCAGATTTTAACCAGAACTAAAGTCTGCTGGTTGGAAATACTGCGTCGAATATGTCGTACAAAAAGAAAATTAATATTCTTTTTTTGTGTTTCACTTAACTATTCTTGTTCTGAATTTTCTAAAGATTTCGTTGACATATTTCTTACCCTATTCCTCCCCCAACATTTAATATAAAAAATGACCAGATATAAAAAAAACGTTAATACACACATCTTACAGATATCATTCGCAAAATGCTATCTATATATGATAAAAAAATATCCTAAAGATTTAAACCTTTTTTAAATATGTTGGTGGTCATCTATGGATTCAGACCAGTTCGCTTGCCTATCTTTTTTATGATCCATCAGCTGACTTTGGAAAAGTATGCATGATATTGTTTCACTAATAAGAAAAATTCCATTTGCGCAAACGTGATACTGTGATACATAGATCAAAATTTTCTTATTGGACGATTTTCGTCAGCAGCAAAACCTGTCAAATTAAACCCAGCCTTGCGTTGGCATATAAAATTATCGTTGTGCAACTTTGGCTTCTGTGAGCAAATAAAAGACGCCCCTTTTGCGTGAATTTTGAGCTGACCTCCATCACACGGCGTGGCCTACAAATGAATAAGGACATCCATGCGGAATCGGGGGCACAGCGTTTCCTCAGCTGTTCCGCAGATTCGCCCCGTCCGGGCGGCCACGGGGTGCAACGGAAGGTTCCCCCGTCGTAAAGAAGAGCGTTATAGTACTACATTCAAATCCAGTGACCTAGATGTGTGGGTGGATGTTGGTGCGCTCTCTTTGTTCAAGTCTCGACTCCGCGGCTGAGAAGTAGGTTAGTGCAGCCAGCGTGGTGGGGCGATGTGGACTCGCGCCGCTCCGAAGTAGTCGTAACGCAGTCAGTCGTTCGCCGCCAGTTTGATATTCCGCACCGCATCAACCGCAGGTCGCCCGTAAGGCATGTGAGCCGTCGCGATCAGCGCGATCTGCTTGCCATGAGCCCCGCGTCCTCTGGCAATCTCGAAGTGGAACGCTACATCGGAGCCTGCCTCATCTCGCAGAACCGATCGAAGAACGCGGTCACCGGCAAAGTGCGAAACGAGCATATATTTCCTCACGGCAGGGACCAGTATATCCCTGACATTTACCAGCACCATGTAAACTTTAGGCTGCAGAGATGCCAGCCCGTCGACGGCTGGGCAGGCGGCATGCCATTAATCTCCTTCGCTAATCATCAAAGACGAGCCAGGCGCAATGAGGCGGAAGCCAGCAACAGAACGGAGGACCACCAGGCCAACCCGCTGGCGCGTCTAGCGGTGCACACCCAGGGCGCGCCCCTCATCTTGGCCAAGAGCTACAACCACCGCAAGAACAAGGTGCACAGGAACAACGTCGTTGCATCGACCAAGGTCTTCGAGAACTCCAACATCAAGAAACCCAACAAGTGTCAGGAACAGAACAGTAGTTCTAGTGGTGGAGTGGACGCAGTGAGTGTGACAAGTGACGAGAGTTCGGGCTCCGCCAACTCCGAGAACTGTTTGCCGCGCATAATAAAACCGCGGAAGCGGCGGAAAAAGGACCGGAAGCCTCCGCTGCTCGGACGGCCGTTGAGCCAGGACGGGTTCTCCACCGATAGCGCCAGCCCAGACATCGACAGTGCTCAGTCGGGTGTACTGACCATCGGTCCCTTCATACCCTTCACGTTCGACCCCTTTCCCTCATACAGGGTTCCCGAATCGCCCCAACTGATCGACAGGTGTCACATCTTGGGCGACATCTCCGAAACCCCCAAGCTACACCACTCTTTCGAGGACATCGAAGAGTTGGATGATGGTAAGGACATCAACGGCAACCAGTCCACCAGCACATGCCAGTGCCGCTACTGTGATCCCAGCGGTCAGATCTGGGACGTGGACAGGAACTGCTACTCTCCGTTCCTGACGCCTCCCAACAGCCACAGTAAGTCGTTCCAGTTCCCCAACTTAAGCCTGGACGTGGCGTACTCCTGTCCGGTGTCCAACAGCGAAAACCACTGTCTGGTACACAGCATGTCCACCATTTCCCTGGAGGAGGAAGAGAACAAGAAGCTTCCACCTTCGAGATCTTCGAGCTCTTCGTCCTGCAGAGACCTGGAGGTGTCCACGGAGATCGTGACGTCGCTGAACGGACATCGCGATCTGGAGATAAAGTTCTTCTCTTCACCCAGCGTCGACGCTACCAGTGCTAAGGATAAGGATCCGGAAAGGAATCGTGTTAGTGCAGGGGAACTGAGCGACCTCGGTAAAATGAACAAGTGCGCTGTAAATAGTGAGTGTAAATTCGTGTCTGAAGAGTAAACATGCTCCGTTTGGGCAACGCACCCTTTATCTTATCCCTCCGTAAGAGGCTTTATGACCCGGTATTGTATGAGAGTTCCTTTATTGCGTGTAAACACAGAGCTTCGTTAGAATAACAAAAACGCCGCGATACATGTAACGTCGTATATCACAGTCGCCAGCATCTAAATATTTGTCCAAGGTCATGCGTCGTAAAGTTACTGATAAAGCTGCTATTCGGGTAGAGCAGGACGTGTTTTTTTTTAACTGGAATATAATTTTAACGATTTCTAGAGTGGAACCAAATTCTACTTTTTTATCCTTTCAAAAGCCGATTGAATTCCTGTAGGTATGCAATTAATGTTTAGTTATTGCATAAGTTACTGGTTATTTGTATTTTTTCGTTTCCGGAAACGGTTCAGTAACTTTAAATTATTATAGTTGCGTTTGCCGAAACGACTTTTTGGTCTATCATAGCGCCCCCAAACGATTGTCTATGTTTCGAAGTTGATCTCCGTTCGTTCATCGAAGGGACGTTTTTCGTCTTGCGATCGGAAACGTGGTCTCCTTTCGCAAAGCGCCGCGTTCCTCGAACTTTCACTTTCGAGGTTTCTTCTGTCCCATTACCACGATTTCCGTGTGTGTCACTATTAAACTTTATTCACAGGAACTTTCTAAAGTTTTACTGGTGCAAACGGAACGAGGAGCATCTGGCCACGCGGGATGTGCGAAATTTTCGGATTTTCATTGTTGTGTGTGCGCGCGTGTCTGTCCATCTGTTGTTTAACCTCCGTTGTGTCTGATACTGCTTTTACCCTATTATTTATTTGTGTTTCATCACCACTGATCTGTTTATTTTTTAACTCTAATGTGTTTTGAGTATTATTGTATTATTATGAAATATATGAAAATATTTTTGCTTCCTTACTTGAGGACTTTTTTTATTCCCTCTTTTTATTTAATTCGTGTTATAGTTTTTGCCGAAATTATTCTGCCTTTAGCAGAATTGTATTTAAAGGTGCATTTTTTCGATATACTGGGGGTTTATAGAATTTCTATATTTATCTCAGTTTCGAACATAAAAATATGTAACAAAGGCATTACTTCGGGAAAATTGAAAAGTGACAAACAGTGAATACTAAAAAATAATTTTGGACACGGATTTTTCAAATATATACACAGGATGTTTTATGAGTAATAGTTTTAAGTAAAGATATTAAGAATACACTCAACTGTATGGGGTTGAAAGTTAGTAATGACAGTACAGGTTGTATGGTATTTTTGGAAGTGAGAAATTTAAATATCATATTACTTTTGAGCTATCTTATAGAGAGCTCCGCATAGTGTATTTGATATAATGAGAACGTTATATCTTTGTTTTATCTGACACTAGAACTGAAATTGTTTAAAATCATAGGAATTTGGAGTTTTTCAGTGTAAAATGTCACCTTATGGAAACCCATACCCGGTTTTGAAATATTTTTAATTAAACTGCGAAAGGAATTAACTAAGTACAAGTTATCTTATTGAACAAATCGACTAGAAACTAAAATAATATTAAGGACATATAAAATATTTCAGGAAACGAAATGCACAAAATATATAGGAGATATATTTTGTGGAAAAAATGATAAACAGGTTGAAAATTAATTGTTGTATTAAGTATACGTGTTTTATATTGAAGTCCATTTCATTGATTTCTTAAAGTTACGTAATTTGCAAATCATTTATGAAACGAATGAGTTATGTTACGTACATACTTAATAAAAACAGTATATAATAGAAATTTTATGTACAGAGTAATTCAAATTGGTCGGTTTTCAAGGGTTAATGCAAACCTGTCATAGAGCAAATCTGATACACGAGTCTAGAGCTCTCTCTCTCTCTTTCTGTTACCGTTTTTGAGCTATAGGGCGTTTCTCGATATTTGGCTAAACTGACTGGTTTTTGTTTCCCTTTCAAGATATCTTAAAACGGTTTGAACATTCTACAGGCACTTTTTTGAGATATATTCGATGGCATACAAATAAATGTAATAGTATTTTTAGTTTTTGTGATATAACCACAACTTGTGTTTTATAAGAAACACCATGTATTTTATTTCAGAAACGGAACGTCGGTTAAAAATAAATTGCAAAAATATATACTTACTGTAAAATATAAAATTTTGGAAATACAGATATTTAAGTTTTGTGACTGAGAAGGCTTTGAAAACAAACAAGTTTGACATTAACATTATTAGAAGCGTGTTAACACAAAACCTAAATGGTTTGTTACTCAAATGAAGACAAATACTTAATAAAAAGTTTTAATCTAAGAAATGAAAAGGTAAATTTAGCAAGGGATCTCTATTTTTTTTAATGTAGTTAATATGTGTTAACACGCTTCTAATGATGGTAAATGTCAAACTCGTTCGTTCGTATTTTGAAAACTTTATATTATCCGCAAATCTGCACAATAACTAGTAAGTAAAGTAGGTATATATTTTTGGAACGCATTTTTAGCCATCTTTTCCTATTTTGAAATAAAATAACAGAGAAGAAACACAAGGTGTGGTCATATAACAGAAACTAAAAATATTATTACATTTATTTTTATAATTATTTCGATGTATCGCAAAAAAGTGCCTGTAGAATGTTCAAACCGTTTAAGATATCTTGAAGGCAAACAAGGAAAGGGCACCAGTCGGTTTAGTAAAAAATCGAATAACGCTCTGTAGCTCGAAAACGATAATAGATAGAGACATGCGGTTTCCTCCATTATTTTGTTAAAAAAAAACTGTGGACGTCTCTCAAATTCGCTCTATCTATTAGAGACAGATTAGCAGTAAGTCTTGAAAACCGATCAATTTGAACCACCCTGTACTATTCATTGAAGCTGATAAATATAACCTATTAGCCGAATTTGATGTATAGCATGTAGTTCTTGATTTGTCTAAAATATTATTAAATTCAAACTTTAATAGCGATTTTGTAGGTGTGATTTATTTATATTTTTTAAGAATCAGCTTTTTTTTAGTTATCTGGCAATACCGTATAAATCTATTTATATACCTACATTATGCTCTTTCGTATTTAGTAACGTATATTGCAGTGACAATATTTATTTTTTGATTAATGAGTACCATATTTTCCAATTGATTTTAAGTGCCTGATTACCGCTCGCCGTCGTGTTGTATTGAATTGGACGAGTGAAAACATCTGTTAATATTTTTATGTGTGTAATTAACGACGTGCCAATAAGTCGTCCCAGTTTAGTTGTCCTACAAAGTGACATTAAGGACAGGCCAACAGAACTGTAATGTAGCAAACAAATAAAGATCACCATAAATGTGTCATTTCTAATAAAAAACTAGATTTATTTTACAAAACTATAGAACGGGGTCATTTAGCATTTTTTAATTACATTTTCTGAATGATTTAAAGCCTTTAAAATAATTTGAGAACATGGACTCGCGTAAATCACTGTGTGACGTCACTGCCTCCTACCGTGTTTAATTTTGTGTGAAAATGTTTTTTTAGTTAATATTTAAAACCGCTTAAAGAATACAAAGAACGAATATACACAATTCTAATGATAAACCGAAAATTAACCAATTATACTACTAGTTTCTTAAATTTGACTAATTAGCTACTTAGATATCAAATTATTGTCCACAAAATAATCAAGAGGCACTGCCAAAAGCACGATGATAAAGTCAGTAAAGTCAGTCAGCAAAGAGTAATGTTAGACAAAAGGTTTTCCGGAATTTTACATAAACGGTCAAAAATTAAGAAAGATAAAAAAAATTGACAACTATAAACTTTAATTCGGTATTTTCCGTATCGAAACGTTCGATATTTAAGACTTTTTCGATGTGTGAATAATATCGCAACAATTTTTATCTATACAAAATATCGAATATAGTAAATAATTAATTGTATCGATATTCTGAATATCGATGTGTGTCGGAACGCACCTATGAATTACCAAACTTTTTACTTCTCTAATTTATACACCTCTCATTTCAGCATTTACAAATTGGTGATTTCTATTAAAACCATATCATAATTAAATATAGACGAATATGCTTTTAAATACCGAGAAGCTGTAGGAGGCAATGATGTCACGTCAAGCGACGAAAACTACTTATCAGATCGGCAAATTTTCTTGTATAGCAAATAGCGTAATTTCCGGTTTGACCAAACGGACCTACTGCGAACTTTAAAGAAACAGAATACTTAGATAGGTATATATACTTTGTAATTTTTGCTGGTAAAGTATTGTCAAATGCCTGTGTAATCATCATTTTCATCTATAATTATTTTAATTGACAAGATATTTACAAGTATGAGGATAAAATTGAAAGTGTATTGCCTGCATGTTTACGTCCAATTATTATACAATTACTATGTAGGATGAATGTTGACTCTACAGGTATATCGAGAAATAGAAAATATGAAAAAGTACTGGGTACATATTTGTTTTTTTTTTAATAACACACAGTAAGATTTTACATAATATTGGTTTTAACTAGTTTATCATTAAGATAGGTATTTAAATATATTTCATTTCTACGTCTTATTCTAAAATTCGCCCGAAATAGATTTTTTATTTGACCTTTTGCTTCGACTTTCTTTAAGGCTGGCGTTTCAAGGACAAACAGTCGTATTTAAAGATGCACCAACAATTCACCCAGCATTTTACTTTTGGGGAAACTGTGATTGTACTTATCACTGTGTACCATTCACTGTGAAAAATATTTAATAATTTTCATCAGTTAAAGTGTTACAATTGTTTTAAAAGAGTTGTGCAGGGTGTGGCATGTTTATGTTTTATACAATTTTCTTGATGTGCAGTTCACGCGTAAAATTGATTCTATGATAAAACAGAACTGACCAATATGAATGATTTTTTCTTATTCCAAATGACTTGCCAGTCTGGAAACTGTCGTACATTCTGGAGAAAACTTGTACTATCTAAGAAATGTTTTTTCCTACTTGCTCAGATTTTTTAACACTCAATACTCTTAATAAACTGCTTTTTATAAACGTTTCTACGAATTCATCGTAGAAACGTTTATAAAAATCGCGTATTCTTGAAATAGTGTTTTCTACAAATACAAATAATTTTAGACTGAATAATATAGAGCTTAGCAAATAACAGGAATGTTATCTCATGCCACCTGCGAATATTCAGAGGTACCGAAGTAAAACGAATATTCGGTGCAGCGATAAAGTCTTGGCATAATGGCAGAAAACCGTCTAACCGACAAATATTTAGGTGATGAAGTCTGTCGATGTAAATATTGCTATAACATAACCTTACATAGTTCTGCATATAAGATTGTTAACTTTTATTTATGAATATGAGTACCTATATGAATATAATTGTTAAAATGCATGGTTAGAATAGCAAAATAATCTGTTTCTTACTTACAAACACGGTTTATAAATTATTATTTTATTTCAGGAAAACTTAAATAAACAAGTCGTCAATAATGTTATTTTTGATACTACTTTTGTAAACACGAAGCATATCATTTTACGGCGAGAAATACGGCGACATTAGAGCTGGTTTTGTGATTGAAGCAATTTCAAGGGAATATTGAAGTCTAAATATTCCTTTTACATGCCAAATTCCGCATCTATAATTAAACATTGCAAATAGGAATTATACTTATTATTTGAAAAATTTGGTATTTTGTTACTTTTAATTAAAAGACATTGCCTCAAATAGAGTGAATATGTATGGGACCATTAAAAAAATTTGAGGTACACGTTTCATTTTTGTTTTAATTTAATTTTGGGACAAATTGGTTCAACGACATACCGTGTTTTAAACGCGCAATTTTTTAAATATGTCTACTGTTTTAATGAAGTTCCCATGAATCATATAGCTAGTGCAGACTCTTCGCCAATTTTATTTTATAAACTATTTGCTCAAGGAGCAGAAAAAAATTAATAAAGTAGCGGTTTTTGATAAGTGGAACATGAGAATGGCCAGCGTCTCTCCATTACGGTCGTTTTATTATCTTATGAGGTTGGGGTCTTCCTAATTTAAATATTAATTTCTTAATCAGCTGTGTACCACTTGGTGAGATATCGTAAATTCGGAACATCTGTTACAGACGTAGACAACAACAAAAAAGACAAAAGCCCCAGTTGATACGCGTGTACCTATCGACCTGAGCTAGCATTTTGCTAATTTATGATAATTAGACATAACGTTTTGCAGTCATAAAAAAACAAATAAAAACAATAAATTTGACACTAAATTTCATAAAAATTTGACAAGTTGCCTATTCTTGTTTCATTATCTTAGGAAAATGTATAAAGGATTTACATCAGGAAATGTTGTAACACAAATTTGATGGTTAACATTTTTGTATATTGACGAGTCCATATGCGTCAAAAGTAATTATTTTGATATTTTTAGATTTCAAAAGGTACTGTAAAATCGTGTTGTCGTGGTGGCCATACTTTTATATGGGGTATATATTTAATGTCAGAACATACATCATCGGTCAGTGGTCGCGCGGTTTAAGGCGTTAGTACTTGAATCGAGGTGACTAGACGGAGTTGGTTCGAGCCCAGCTGCCGGTAGACCGTATATAAGCTATATTCGTGGAGAGGATTGGCACCCTCTCTGTGGGTATGGTAGGGTGGAATAATGTTAGCTTGGGTCAATGTGAGAGATTGATGCCGGTTGATATTCGACCACCCCCCTAATTAATGAGGTTTTCCAAGTTTTCCTCATTCCTGCACTGAATAGTGGTTAGGGCCTACCAACGTAAGTCGTTCCTGGGCGCAAATGCGGCCTGCTTAATAATAATATGCCGCCCCCTCTCCCGCACAAGTCTCCGACTTCTGGGCTAATCCCTGTGATTAGAATGAGGGGTAGAGATATTATAGTAGCTTTGTTTTAGCAGTATTAAGGACTGGTTTCAAACTATCAGAGATTGTTTGACCAAGTGAATCTTGTATTCATATCGCTAAAGATATAGTAGCAACTTAAATGACTGACTACATTTGACAGTTTGAGACAGTCCCAAACTGTCTGCTAAAACAAACCTATTATATTATTATTATAAGTCGGCGAGAAAACTTGAGACACCCCTTTTTTGTTGTACAGGACTACGTACAAATATTTTAAGAGGGAAGAAAAATATGAATTCAAGTAATCACTCTTAAAGTAACTCTTAACTATGCCACGAGGCTATTTATCTCATAGGTTTGGCGTTTAGAGAGTAGGCAACCAGCAACACTAATTCGTTGTCATAATTGAAATCCTGTATTTACGTTCTGAGTTTGAGGTCTATTTTTAGTACCTGTTTTCAATTGTAATCGTTTTATAGTTATTAAATAAAGGAATTTGTGTCTGATATAGATATTTTCCTATACTTAATATAATTTGATCTATGGTGATTTTCCGTGTTGTTGTGCCGTGACCTCGGTAACTGGTAGCTGCCAGAAACAGAGTTAAAATGCACATCCCTAGCATTCGTCAGGCGTTAAGTTTGTCAAAGTTGTGCTCAATTTTTTAAATATCGAGTTAGAATTCCGAAATAATTTTTTTTTGTCTGTTAAGTCTTCCTGAGCACGTAGTTAATTTTTGTTTCTATAGTGATAGTTACCCTTATATAATTTCATGTAATAGCCGTAATTCCCTATTAAACTTTGTGTGCTATTATTGATGAATTATATAACATGCTTTTTTTTAGTGTATAAATTGCATAAAGCCCCTTTAAATTAACTTTAGTTTTATGCAATAGAGTTCGGATGTCATGCAGAACACAGCAATTTATATGCAAGGTTTTTCCAAATGATTAAATATTGGGGAACTAAATTGCATTGCTATTAAATGGGGTATTTAATTAGATTCATATATAAAATCAATTGAAAGAGCTCTGGAAGCTTTCAATTAAATTTTGTTGTTACGCAGAAACGTTTATTTCGATAGTTAATTTGAATTTGCTATTGTAGTTTTAATAAATTATTGGGAGAATTTTATAAACTATTGATAGAATGGTGTCTCTTTTATATTTTTTGTTGTTTCTTCCTTTCAACTGTTCCATGTTTTTCAGTTCTGCATAACAGGAAAGCTGATAATGCGAGGCATTCGGAAATACGATATTTCCTTTGTAATTCTACCTCAGGTTGCGTTAAGGGCGCCGTATTCCTGAAAAGTGTTTTCTACAAATATAAATAATTTTAGAAATTTAAGAACTGAATAATATAGAGTTTAGCAAATAACAAGGATGTTATTTCATGCCACCTGCAAATATTCAAAGGTACCGAAGTAAAATCAATATTTAACATCAGAAAGCGATCTATCCAATGAATTTTTAGGTACTGAAATCTTTCAAAATACGTATTTTTTAAATTCAACTATAGATGTAAACATTGTTATAACATAAACTTACATAGTTCTGCATATAAGATTGTTCACTTTTGTTTATAAGTATGTGAAAATAATTGTTAAAATGTGGGGTTAGAATAGCGAAATTATGTGTGTCATATAAATGCATTTTAAAAGTTATTACATAATTAGAGGAAAGTTTAAATAGTAAAAGTGGATAAACAAAACATCAATAATTCTATTTTTGATATTACTTTTGCTCTACGAGTTTTATTTTTCGAGATTTCAGTACCTGAAAAACACCACAAACTTGATCATTTTACGGCGAGAGATACGGGCACCTTAAGACTCTGACGTTGCTGGTAGAAAACACTATACCTGTCGTTCCCAGAATCTCGACCTGTTTTGTGTCGACATATCAACATTATAATATTGCTTATTATAAATTGTACACACAAATTATACCACTAATATTTAAATATGAAACATTAAGGGACGAGAGCACGTCCGTAGAAACAATATTTTTGAAATGACTACTTGTCTAACCTTGAGATTCGATAGAAATCATTGTACGCTTTATGAATAAATAATTTCAGTTTCATTGCTAAATACGGGTGTTGCCAAATTTAGGCGACTTGTTTGCATTGTTCGCGAGGTAATGGATGATCGTTGGAAACGATTTGCTACAGGTGTAGTTCGTACTTCGCGCTATACGGAGTATACCTTGATTATTACAATAGGCGAATTTTTTTCAGCTCCGGTTCTGGTTTTGGTTGACATAAAATTGATTGATTTTTTGACAGTGGTTTTACTTTGGTTCTAAATACATGACGTCATCATTATTGCCAATTGAATGCATTGCTTCTGTGGGGTTGTGCTTTATACACGTTCAAAAATATTTGTTAATTGTAAAGTAAATAAACCAAAAATTTGAACCGTCACGATTTGGGTGCTTCTAAAATTGACAAACCGAATTGTTGCCTTGACGTCATGAACTTCCAAGAGAATGCTGTTGGTATTAGTTTGGTTGACCTTCAAGTAAACCGATGCTGAAGAAAATTCTCCAAATGTCGTGGTTGTATTTCTTTTTTTAATCCAAATATGTGAAGTAGTGACAGTGTTTGTTCGTGTTAGAACAGCCGCTTAAAACGCCCGATCTGAAATCATTGGAGTTGTTTACTTTATGCTTTCAACTTCACATTAATGATAACTATTAATAATTTACGGTGTCCCGATATTAATGCAACATAGAATAATAGTAGATTCCTGACAAAAAAATAAAAAGTTGATGTTTAAAAAAATACAGGGTGTTCGAGTTAAAATTTTGTCTCTTCTCTCTCTCTTTAAAAAATCCAAATAGTTACATACATTTTGGAGATCGTGGGTTTTTGGGAGCGAGAAATTCAAATTTGTTTCTGATTTTGTGATCACTAGTAGAGGTCGCCACTTATAGCACATAATTCTTCTTTTAGATGGCATAACCTTTTTGCGGCTTAGTGTGTACATCTAAATGTTGAAACAATGGATTCTCCTACCTTTTTTTATGTGAAAAAGGTATACCCTGTTGAAATCGTTATTAGTAACTGGTTTAGAAATAAACCTATTTGAAAATATTCAATGCAGCGATAAAAAAATAATTGTTTTGATATCAACTAAAGTGCCTTTTTGCTGAAAATACAGCAAAATGTTACTTGAAAAAGTTAATCAGAATGTCAAATAATGAGGACATGCAAAATTTCAAAGAATATCAGCGTGCTTTCATGAAATCTTTGTGCTTTGATGAGACCATTGTTGAAAATCTAAGGATAAAGGTTTCATCAAACCTTTCGAATCTTTTTTAAATTTTGAACATCGCCATAATTTACCATTTTAAGTAACTTTTTCAAGTAACATTTTGCTATATTTTCAGCGGAAAAGGCACTTCACCTGAAACTAAAACAGTTTTTTTTTCTCAATGCAGAATAATTCAAATAATTTTAATTTCGAAAACGATTACTCACTCCTAACGACTTCAAAAGACACTTTACTTGAAATCTTTTAAGCAATAAGTGGCGCCATCTACTAATGACGTCAAAATTAGATACAAATTTGAATTTCTTGTCTCCAAAATGTATGCAATATATGGATTTTTTTAAAAGTTATTTACACCGCGTATCTTCTTAACCATAAACTTTTGACTGATGTAAGTTAGGCTACAATGCATTATTTTGTTGTTTTGCTTTATGTTGCATTAATTTTGGGACACCTTGTATAGATACAATAGTTGTGTCTGACGAAACGCATGCATTTTATTGCATTATTATTAATCCTTAAAGGTGTCAATAGATGAGTTTTATTATCCATTTTATGTCTTTATAAATATAACTTAAGTAATATAAAAAATTTAAATGTCCATTTGCTATATAACTTAAGCACTAATTGTTTATTAACATTTTTTCTTGTTTAGAGATTTCATGTGCTCGTTCCATTTAATATTAAAATTTCTCTTTCCTCTTTACTGTTGCCTCTCCATTCTCAGTGGTCGAGTATAGCCTATAAATGTTGAGGTCGTGATGAATTAATGTTTTGAAATATAGACTCAACGTCTGATAAAATTGATGCTATTAAATAGTACACATTATACCAGCGACTTTGTATCACTTGAACAAATAATGGCAATTTAATTTCATACACACAAGCGCCGTCACACTCTATCGACTCCAGATGAAAATCAGACACTTTCAGATGGTTACTTATTCGTCTGGGATCTCGTATACTTGGTACGTTGCTCTTATGTGCAATAAGTTACCGTTAGACAATCAGATTATTTATGCAGGAATCAGCGCTATAGACGTTTGCCATTTCGCTTTGAAAGATAATGTATTATCTAATGAATATTTCAGTAATATGCAGGCGGTTTGTAATAGTTTCATTTTAGCCGGCAATGGGGAAACTGCATGATTTTTCCAAACGCGCGCAAAAGAAAGAATGTATTATTTTAACCGAAACGGCGTTTGTAGATAATTTCGTGGAATAAGAAGCCCAAAATCGGTATTTAAAAATTTAGTCACGCCCCACAAAATTCAGCTGCTTCAGTTCATATCTGTATATTATGATTTCCATGCTTTCAGACAACGCAATGCAGACGTTTTGAAGAGTTAGTTTGATGATATTATTACATTGGTATTGGCATCCCACCCGGCAAATAATAATAATAATATACAGTTTATTTTACCCATATATAAGAACACATTACAATTATAAAATACTTAAGAATGGTAAATAAGCAGAATAGACCTTATCCGCCACACATCCGAGACAATGAAAAATTGTAACACGTGTCGAATAAGACCCAAAACCCACAAAGGCGAACCTTGTGCGTGGGTGACATTAAAATTAAAATACAAAAAGTTGTTAAAAGCAAATTACAAATCACAAAATTAAATTACAACTATAAATTACATTTCAAAATATAATATATTATTATGTACAGTATACATCATTCAAAATACCAGCAGTTGCACTTGTTAAACAGTGTAATAAACACAAACATATGTGGAATACAACTGAAGGTATTAATTTACTTAAAAACATGACAATTAGGTAATCATGGAATTACATTTTTTTGTTTTACTTTAGATGGAAGGTAAATTTAATAATACATATTTTTTCTGTCAATTATTTGGTGTACTTTATGGAAGAAGTATTGCGTTGTACCATTATGTACGAAAAGTGAAAAGAAAGTGTGGTGTAGAGTGACGAAGCGCGACGAATTGAAGCATTGTAATATTGTGAAGACCATTTCATTATAAGTTTAATTGGAGATACAAGTAGGTTTAAGTTCATCGAAGAGATTAAAATGTAAGTTGTAAAGAATCAGTTCAACTTTTCTATTAAGCGACCAGAATGTATACAGGGCGTTTAGAAAATCAATGGTAAAACAAACTTGAATTTTTTCTCATTTCTTGTATTCAGCGATTCAATCCGATCCCAAATAACGTCTATATTTGCTTTTACCAGTTTTACGTGATATAGAATGGTATGTTTAGATAATATAAAATTTGTCTTCCATAAGACTGTAACACTTACTGTATGTTTACCTATACGAAGCGTCCTCGATAAGATTTTTCTTGAAATGCCAAATCCTGCTCATTAAAACCGATGCACCCTGTATAATTGCAAATTATCACGTCATTTCTCTGCGGAAACGTTATACCAACTTCGCGTATTATTAATAACTATATTTACGACTTCCACGTCCGTTATTAATTGAACCGTCCTTTAAATAAAAGGTTTTTTCTCCGGTACTGGCCGATTTACGATTTTTACCCGTAGAGGGAACACCTGAATACGAAACGTATCGCATGCCGCGCGATAATACAAATTTAATGCCGGTTGTTCACAACGATTTATACTTATAACGGGTGATACGAGATCAGCCGCCCGACGGTTTAGGCCAACGGCTCATCCTAAGAATGATATCATTGACAGTGAACGTAAATAGTGATATGGTGAGAGTTGGGAAGAGTTTTCCGTCTTAGAAATGGCGCTGATCAACCTAAAACCGGGAAAATTACGTAGATAAGTCAATCCGGATCATTGAAAAAGTCATAGGCCAGTAATTTGAACATAATTTCATAGAATTATGGAAATGTAAAACACAATGTCTATCTCCTTATTGATATTTTATTACAGATTTTAAGTTGGTTCAAATTCTAACAAATATTTAGTTACAAATTTAACAAAATAGTTTAATTAGACTAGAATACCTTCGAAAAGTCAAATGTAATTGAAAATTGGCTGTAGAAATTTGATATACCTACATCCACATTTTAGCGATAGAAGTTTATATTGCTTGCGGTAAATGAAATAGATTAACAGTGGAGTATCGTACCCCCATTACCATCATTAAAGTCCATGAACAGATTTTCAAGAAATTTAGGAACCCGTTTTTTTGTAAATTTTTGTAGCCCTCTAGCGGCTAAACGAAGCGGATTATAACTAAGTTGACCTCCAACCCAGCAGTATTCGGTTATGTGTTGTACATGTTTTTTCGAATCACTTTGTGAGTATATTTTTTGTCGTCGATCGATCGACTATTCTACGATATTAATATAATTAGTGAAGAACAATAATTGTCAGTTTAAGTGTCTCGTAATGAGTCTGGAAGGTTTGATTTTATCAAGTAGGGATTTGAGATGCTCCCACTAAAAGCGCCAATTAACCGTCGTTGTCTATTTGTAGATGTATATTGATCTACTTTGTTCTTCTTACTCGAAACGATTGGATGACATGAACTTTCCGACATTATATACATGGTTAACTGCCACTAAGTACAATAATTGTAAGGAAAAGTAAAAAAAAAATTCTAGCTTGATATTTAAAAAATGGGGCAAAACCCTCTTTTCCTCCGTAAAATCGGGCCTATGATAAACATCGACCAAGATGACAACTACTATGTAGTCGTTTTTCACGTTTCCAAATGCAGAAAGGACAAAAATGAACATTTTTATTAATAATAATGATAGGTAACAGTTAATCCGGTTAGCTGCAATATTCTGCTTTTGTTTTTTGTCAATTTTTTTTTTTAGAAATAAGTGGATATATTTTTAAGGATATTTTTCTCTTAAATTATTTGTACTTAGCCATAATTAGCCCTTTAGACTGTAGTGTTAGGGATGAGCGGCTGACCTACGCTACGCGGAGTCACCGCCAGAATCCTGCTAACTCGGACCACCTGCAACCTATCGAGAGCGAAGAACAGATATCGCGAGATGGTTTTCCACCAGCGGTTCTGCGGTTTTACGCCTAATTATACCTATATCAAGTCGGCGGCGGTAACGAGACATTTTACTTTTCTGGCCTTGAGCGTACAAGGCAATGATTGTGCTTTTCTTCTCCGCATATTTAAACAGTGCTAATCTCGTCTGCTCGGTGGTGAAAAAATCGATCATGACGCAGGCCGGCCCGCCGTGGACAAGTCCGTATAATTGAATGTTATTCTGTCAGAGTGCGATAGACACCATTTAATTTGAACTGAGTTTGAAAAAGGAAAAAAAGAGGCCGAGGCGTTGGGTACCTAACAAGAGGGAATTAAATTCCAGGAAAATGAGAATCTGGTTTCTTTTCTTTTAAATTTTGCGGTCGACATGCTATTGTGAATTGGTCAGATTCGAAGGCAAAGCGAAAGTGAAAATAATAATTAGATATACGGAGTTTTAATGAATTTATGTTAAAAAGATAAAGGATTTAAAAAGGAGACACAAAAGGTAGTTGTTGTATCAAGTAAGATTAAGTTTATTGGGAAAAGGGTAATTTAAAATATGTTCTGTTTTGGGATCAGTAAAATATTTGTAATTCAAACAATAAAGAAGTTACATCCTCCTAGATAAAACTCATATAGATTTATGTATTTATAATGGGAGATGTAATTGTTTACATTTTGAAACAATCAGGAAACGTCATTCTACTTATTTATTTTATGCTTTCTTTACGGAAGTTGATTTAAATTAATTAATTCTAGCAGATATACAGAATATGAGCCTTTATTTTTTCGGATGATACTTTGTTCCTTATCAAAACATATTTTACTTAACAATATTTTCACTCTGACCCACGGTAACAGAATGATGACAGCAAACAGGTCTTGAATATACGATAACGTCGCTCACATATTAAAAATTATATTATAATTAAAATGAATATGCATTTCGAATCAAATAATGCATTTATTTAATTGGATCGGTCAGTGGTCACGCGGTTTAAGGCGTCAGTACCTACTTGAATCGAGGCGACTAGTTCGCAGTGGTTTGGATCCACGCAGCCGGTAGACCGTATATAAGCTATATTCGTGGAGAGATTGGCACCCTCTCTGCGGGTATGGTAGGATGGAAGAATGTTGGCTTGGGCCAATGTGAGAGATACTGGTTGACATTTGACTACCCCCCTAATTAATGAGGTTTTCTAGGTTTCGCTCATTCCTGCACTGAATGTTGGTTAGGGCCGACCGTAACGTAAGTCGTTCCTGGACGCAAATGCGGCCTGCTTAATAATAATATGCCGCCCCCTCTCCCGCACAAGTCTTCGACTTCTGGGCTAATCCTCATGATTAGAATGAGGGGTAGAGATATTATTACTATTATTAATTAATTAAAAAATACGTATTTTTAATTGAGGAATGCGGAAAGAGAAAATAAATAATTCTTATTGTAAAGTTTTTAAATAAATTTTATTAGGTTATAAAACTGTAAATTAATAAAACTCAATTTTCTAATATAGTCGTATAGACGAAATAAGTAGGTATTTGTTTGAAAGGGACAATTCGAACTGTTTCCTATAAACAAAAAATAATTGTCAATAGGTGCCCGCTAGATGTCGCTGTGCTATATTTCGCGTACTCAGATATATCGGGTTTGAGAGACATGAGAGTTATAGTTATATTGGTTTATCAAAATATAATTAAATCAAAACCAGAAGTATATCATTGACAAGGAAATAATGTTTTTTAATGAAAACAAATACTTTCTATACACAAAATAACTGTATTTTTGTATTTTCAAAAGAAAAAAATGATTGGTTTTGTGAAACAAATTTTTTTTGCAGACATTTATTTTTTTTGGCGTATGGATCAGACCAGCGGCGTGCCGTACCGCCGACTGCCCCAGCGAATCCTTAATTATAACGCGTATCTCGCGAGGAGCATCTACGCGGCACAATGACCACTGCGATGGGTTTATGGGGACGGCTTCGCACCGTAATGGAGCCCAGGTGTGCGGCCTGCGTAATTGCGGCACGGACTTCGGAGTGTTTATGTACGTTGATGGGAAGGGGGGTAGACGGGTTTATCAATAATTTATAAAGGCTTAGGTCGTTGTATTTCTCAAAGTTAATTTCTACACCGCCTTTTCAATGATACAGCAAATAATTGAACCCAGATAGATGTTATGCTTGCTACAGTCTCTGTTGACGGGAAAAAACGTTATCAGTAGATATTATAATAACCAAAAGCCTAAAATTTACCTATCAAATTCGACCGTATATGGAAAAATAACGGAAAAGGGTAAAAGTCGACTCCAACTTAACAATCCAGCACATGGAAAGCAAGTACTCGTCATCAGCAGATCAATACTGTTTTTCGCACATACTCTGATTTTTCGTTCTCACCTAACTTTGGGAAATGGTGGAGCATGAAAAAACAATAAGATCTTTCCTATAACACTTTTCTCCACGGCATTCGTTCAACTTTTTATCTACTAAATAAATAAATATTTTTCCTTGGTATGCGGTAATCATAATAAAAGTTAATATATTGCCGTGAATAAATTTTTTTAAAGTATAAAATCTTGTTCATCATTGAACTCCTAAACTTCGACGCCTTTGGTATAAGTATGTTTTCAGTACATTAAAATTTTATTCTAAAAGTGAAAAAGAAAAATAATACTCTTGAGAAAATCCACTAAGCAGGCATTTATTAAAAATAAATAAAAGCAATAATTTCATTTAAATTGAGTTCAAAGTGATATCCATTTTCGTTAAACCGTAGATAGCATCGATTTCTTAAGGGCGTCTTGTCTGAATTAGCATATAGATAATTATTTATTTCACCTCAAGCTCTTCAAAAACGATGTAGGTCATAGATATTCTCTATTATACACCGGAGGTGTATACAATTTTCATTTAAATAGTCCTAAAGAAAAAATCTAGTAGATTCAGATCCGGTGATCCAGCTGGCCCGGCAACTGGGCAACCTAAACCAATCCATCTTTCCCCGTAGATCGTAACTTACAATTTCAACATGTTCCAACAGCTTAACAAACTGATTTGACATTACAAATGATATTTGTCAATAATGTTCTTACAAACTAAGAAAAGAGCAATGCCTATTTACTGGATCCTATAATTTTTATAAGATTTTTGTAATCCCATAAGATACCACTGTTTTTCAGAAAATGGAACAGATATTTAATACATATTTATATTGTAAAGTGTGGGTGAACATCCCCGCATACCCATGCCACTGGCTTTAGTTTAAAACAGTTATTAATGTTAAAATATTACCTAATACTTTTTATGATTACCTACTGCATCCCAACTCAAAGTATTTGTTTAGTAGACAATAATAATAAAAATATTTTTGTAAAGTTGAATGCCCTGTATCGAGAAAATGGAATGTCAGAGAAAATTGTTACAGGAAAGACTTCTATTATTTTTCCGTGTTCTATAATTTTTGAAAGAATGAAAAAACGGGGACACTTTGTAGCGTATCAAATGAGGGAAAACTTTGTACTTTTAAGATAATGGAAAAAGTTGCTCATCGTAAAAAAACCTGCCTATGTTAAAATGTAAGTACATGCTTTTGCAATAATAATAACAGTTTCTCAAAACAGTTTTTTAATTTCTGGCAGTTCTGAGTAGAAATTTCATCCCTGTTGGTGAGTGAAACAACTAAGAACTAATGTTAAAAGTAGATTTCATTATGAATACGTCAGCAGTTCAAAGTAAATCGCAAAATTAATTTCAGTGAGTGCCATTATTATTGCAAACGATTGTACCAAATTCCGGTTTAAGTGAATCAACATATGCAGAATGTCTTAACAAATTATTAGAAATATAGCAAATTTTATTCATAAAATTTAATAAGTAGGTACCTACCTACCTACATAAGTAAACTGTCTTTACTTAATGCAAGTTAATAAATACAACTTTGTTGGTAATATTTCCAATTTATATGTATAGATTTAATGAAATTTCTGTAATATAAGCACAACGTAAACGTAAAGTAGGTATATCTACCTATGGATAGGTACCTACCTACCTATCTGAGTATAAAAATAGCCAATGCTTGCATCGTTTAATTGACAGCAATTTATACGGTTCTCGTATGATTCCTAAATGAATCGAAAGAGTGAGTTTCCAGTTCAGTGGAGAGATGTCTCGCAGATCCTCGATGTGTGTGACGTATATTGGCATTTGGCTGGAGATATCAACGCACGATCAGCACGCGAACCCCAAGAAATTTAATGTCGTTCGATGTCTATCGGCACCAAACGAATAAAATTATACGGTCGTCACGTGATCAATCGAGCTGTGAAAAGGAAATTACTGGATGTTTTTCTGAATATCTGCCATCACGTTGGTGATTAAATGAAACATAATGCTGATGTACAGGGCACTCATAAAAATGTGTGTAATTTCACAACTTTGCTCTTACAAATTTTCCACAAGAAGTCCTTACTAATGAATCGTACATGTTTGTCTACCACACCTTACTACAACTAAAACTCTTAAGTTAGAGATTATATTGATGTGCCTCTATGTGCATATGCAACAGAAATCCCATGAAAACTTCTGTAAAATTTCATAATGCATTGAATAAGAATAAATAGTGTAAAATTAGTACCTTGTATTATCTCATTATTCCTACACCGTAAACAATTTTGAGTAAAATTTCACTCAAAATCAACACAAATGATTTTCAAAACAAGTCCACACCCGATCGTGTTGAAACAATAACCACTATTCTTTTTACTGTAAAATATGTTACAAAAGCTAATAATAAAGAATATATGGGTAGATATTGTGGGTGTAATTCGACGCTGGTTGGGGCTTTAGCCCACAGATTAGTTAGTTTCGCACAATATTGTTAATACCTGAAAATATATAAAAAAATAACACTGAATTGAATTAAATTTTCACAATATGTATACAATTTAAATCAGTAATGAGTTACTTTATATAGTTTTGCTTGTAATGAACTCAAAATAGTGAGAATTTTTCATTATAAAATTAGACCTATTGTGTACCAATTAAACGTGTTTAGTTTTTTACGGATTGTAAATTATTACCTACTTTATAAATATTTCTAATGATATTTATTATTACTAGTACTAACATTAAGGTATTACAAATAATTATAATCAAATTAATAATAATAATAAAATTATTATAAATAATTATTTCATAAAAATTACAGTCTATAAAAAGTAAACCTGTTTAGTTGGTACACAATGTAGGTTTAATGGAATTATGGAAGCAACCAAAGCAACAATTACAATAAAAATAATTACTATTGTTATTATTATATTATAATATTTATTATTAATACTAATTACACATTATTTGAAACAAAAGTTTGCTATAACAAGTTGAATAAAATAAAGGTTGAGATTATATTTGTAGTTAATAACATGACGCAGTATGTATGTATTATTTTATTATACCTATTATTATTAAATAATACATTCTTTCTAAATTTAACAAAATATGTACTTTGGTATCACAAAATACTCAGTGGTGTTGTATGACTGATGAAGTTCAAACAGCTCTTTATTGAATAAACTGCTTATATCAATAATTTCCAGGTTTGATCTATTTTCAAAATTTTATAGCTAAGTAATTGAGGATCAAATGAAGTGGTAATCATGGAATGACACACCCAAGATAGGTTTTCAGAAGAAACAAATCAACATTTTTTTTTTGTATCGGATGAAGACGGTCATTGTTACTTACCTATTTCTACCACATCTTTATGACACAAATACTCACTTTCCAGTATACAACATACTTTTTTATTAAAATTGTAATTTAAAATTACGGTCCATGGTCCATGATCCGGTTAAAACAGTACACTTATGATTATCGTCCACAGACAAAATATTGTGTAGAGAAGCTCATTTCATTGTTAATTTGTTATATTTACTCAACGTTGAACACCAAATTAACTCACTCATAAATGAGTGTTATTTTTTAATGTGTAATGTAAGTTAAAAATTACCAACAAATATTATGTTAAAAGAGCATAACAAAATATGGAAATTTCCATCCGTTTTCTATTGTTCCATTTGCGTTACAACTCCGCTTTTTCTCCTCTATAATTCCACAAAGTACAGAGGCTTGTTTAAATTTTATCTCCTCCATCTCATCTCATACGTATATTTTATTAATAACGCAATTGCTGGAGAACGTTACCACATTGCTATAGCATTAGCGTTGCGCAGGAGCCATGCAGTATGCAAATTCAGTTAAACGTTTGCAGTGTATAAGTATTGCAAAATATCGTCGAGCAGACCATTATCATAAGTTTCACCCGATATCGTGGCTTGATAGCATCAGGCTAGAGACCTGGGCACTCACCGGTGTTTGTCATATTCTCAATTACGCTCGCGCAAGTCTGCTAGCGGATCATGTAGGTATTTACGTTATACATTCTATGTAATGAATGATGTAGATGCGTTCCAGCATATTTTTGAAGCAGTGCGGAATTCTTAGTTGTTGCGAAGTATTAATCTCTCTCTCTTATAAAGAGCTGAAAAAGCCTAGTCTATACCTACTTTGTTGAAAAATGGTTTCATCAAACCTTGCCGATCTTCTCGAAATTTTGCACGTCTCCATAATTTATCATTCTGAACAACTTTTTCAAGTAACATTTTGCTATATTTTCAGCAAAAGAGGCACTTTACCTAAAACCAAAACAGTTTTTACTCAGTGCACTGAGCATTTCAAATAGGATTATTTAAAAAATAGTTACCCCTACCGACTTCAGCAAAGTATACCTTTTTCAAATAAAACAGGTAGGAGAATCGATTGTTTCGATAGTCATTTGGATACACTAAGCTGCAAAAAAGTTACACACGCAAAATACCAATGGACCTTGTGGAAATAAATGGATTATTCCATCAAATTGCTCATCAAAATTTAGCTGTGTATACCAAATTTAATTCATTTATCACAAAACGATTGAGATATATTGCAAAAAAATTATTTCCATTCCTCCCTCTTCGATGGGTCCCTGTGCCCTTAGAAAGCATTTCCGGACCCATGTTCATATGAACTTTTTTACTTAGTTTTGAACATAGAATCGGCCAGTTCAGGGTTGGCAGCTAATTATGAGACACCCTGTATACCTATACAAAGTTGCACAAATCTGTTCTGTGTCGGTTATTCTGCGGACCGCCCTGTACAACTAGATTTAAAAACTATAACATATACTTACGTAGTAGGTACTTAGTATTAAATATAAAATTGTTTGCTTTTATTTATAACTATGAAAATAATTGTTTGATTATTTCACGGCGAGAAATACAGCTTAGTAAAATCATTCACAAGATCTATCGATAGGACCACCACTCCAGAGCGACCTAAAGACGTCCACCTCGAAACGCCCTTCAAGAAGAGTTCGCAAAGGGTCAATTCATGTATTCACAATACCCTGACGTACACGAGCCCCGACTTCCGGCCTAGAGAAAGCCCACACAATACCTTGTCACGCAACGTCGTCCACTCTCGACGTGAACAATCGGGACAAATTCGTCCGCCTTGTCCAACTATCGGTCCTCCGGACCCACAACGGCTTAATCCTAATAGCAAATCTATTTGTTCGCCTCCTATAAGCGGAACGTACGGAACAATTGAACGGACAATCCACGGCTGAGGAAGCTCGGATTGTCGTCGAGTATTTCTAAATGATTTACTTCGCTTTGACGATAATTGGAGTGGAAAATGGAGTGGACGGAAGACTTGGTCCTCGATGTAATCGAAAAGACTAACTTATAAAAATAGAGTATTTGCCAAAATCGTCATGAATGCCGAATTTTTCAGATTTCAGTAGTGAAACACAAACAGTATGAATCTATCTTTGTTTTGTGATTCGGGGATTTTTTTTTTAAATATTGTTTCACAATCATCACCAAATTGACTCGTTTCGTTAATTTAATGTTGATCTTTTGTTTTTTGCCTGTCTCTGTTGGCATATTATGCCGCCCTTCTCCTCAGTCATTAGAATATTTTTATCTGCTCCCACGGTTATTGTCAGGTTATTGTCACATTGTTTTTATGTAAGCACTTAAATGGATTTTATCTACTTTCATTTAGTAATATGGATTTTACAATTCTGTAAATAGATTTGTAATAATAGTGCTGCAATAAATGCCCTTACTAGCACTAGTGCTGAAATGAAATAACATAATAATACACTTTTTACAATTAGACGTTTGTATATCAGAAGTATAGATGTGATGGATTAATTTTGAATTTCAAATCGTCAGGTCCGTGTTTGACCCCATGATATATGCTATATGTTTCTTATTCTCTAAAGAATTCTTAACATAGCTTTTCTGTCGTAGAAGAATATTTTCAACCCCCATAACGTGTTTATATCTGCACTGCCATCAAATATAATGGTAACAGAACCTTCTATAACAATGTCCAGTGTATTCTTTAGGATTCTTCAGTCCAAGCTTTATTGCAATCATTTTTGGAATGTTGCCAAAAGTATCAACGGTACATTTTCCTTGTCTGTAGAATACAATAGAACTGCCTGTGAGTTGCATTGGGAGGACGAAGTTTATCATATTTTCGAAAAATGTATAAGACAGTTGATACCTACAGTTATGTTACAATAAATTTTGCTTTTGTGCATGGAATCGCAATTTTTGTATAGAGGTCATGATATTGAATATGATCCAATATTAGCTTGGTTAATTTTTCGCAACGACAGACCCCAAAAATGCCAATTATGATAGGAGGCAGGTACTTTTTTCTATTCATAGAAAATACACCAGCTTCTTGTCGCATCACTTTACACTTTTTGGCAAATATATTTTTTCGTGTTATTAAATAAAGTGGATAAAATGTTGTACAATATTCTTGTTGTAAATTTATACTACTACAGTCGATGTTTTATCAAACTCGACTTTAAACATCTCGTGTTGTAATACAACACATATATTGTAAATAACTATTATTATATCCAATATTCTTATACGATGATACACCATTGCTGGTTTAATCGAATTAATCTATATAATTTATCAAAATAAGGACATGTTGTGCCAACCATTTACAGTTAGCCACAGATGTAATAATAAAATAAATCTTTATTGGGCCTACATGTAATGGTGGAATATTGCAATTTAAGAACTAGTATTGGTTCAGTCACATAAAAATATATCTCTCACAAAGATAAATCCAGTGTTATGCCAATATTTCTAACCATTGAAACAAACAATTATTTTTATCAACATAATTGCCTGATATTGGTTTCGCATAGATTTTGAAAAATTGGGTCACTAAATGAAAGCGTTAATATACCAATAATTGCAAATTCTTATAAATATTCGGCCCACTGTTTAAATATTTTGCCAATATTAAGATCTTGATGCATTTTTAATAAATAAATTAATTTGACATAAAATATGTAATTGTACTACGAGTATGTTTACCTGGAGTTTCTTGTACCTACTACAATATGTATTTGGTATTTTTTACACTAATACATCGTGTATTGTCTGAAGCTATTTATTTGTGGCATAATTTTAGTTTTTCTTTAGTTTTATTGGGTTTTTGCCACACTTCTGAAAAAATAATAAAGATTAATTAAATAAGCCCTTGCGCCAAACGGAACAGTCAAGGGTTATTTTTGAAACTAAGTTTGCCTAACCAAAAAATCTCACACTGAAAAAAGCAGATAAGTAAAAAATAACAAAAATCACATCACTATCGCGCACTTTCGTATTATTGACGTTTCGAAAAACTCTCTGTTTTTGTTCTCAAAATTGTACGTTTACAAATTTTTACCGCATTTGGCGCAAGGGCTTATTTAATTAATCTTTATTATTTTTTCAGAAGTGTGGCAAAAACCCAATAAAACTAAAGAAAAACTAATACATCGTGTGAAAAACGGATAAGTTTACTATCATTTTTATCGGTGTACGATCTGCTGGTACTGTTAACTGATCTATTCGAAATCATTTCTAAAATGTGTTACATGGCACCAAGGTCGCGATCTCCAGGTATGCGCAACTGTGACATAACCTTTCGTTTTTCCTCGGCAACGTAACGTAATTTTAATAAACAATAAATTACTAATGAATGCGGTACAAGATTCCGTATTTTCAGTATTCCGTTGGGCTCGTAGTAGTACAACGGGTTCTAAATTTATTATTCCATTATCAAAGCCCCGCATTTATTGCCGCACATGCATCTCCTTGTTGCATATGTAATGTGCCGGCATTTTCTAGCATTTGTTTGCGGTAATTATTGATTGAATTATTGAAACGGAGTCATACGAGCTTTACAACGATTGTAAAATTAATACAGGAAGTTTCTTAAGTAGAGGTCAAACATCCAGGGGTCAAAATAAGTTTTTTTTTGTTGTATAAATGTGGGACCTTAGGACAGCCATTGTCTAGCTACAGGGTGTCAAAAGTTAAAAAAAAATCGGTTTTTAATTTCTAATCCGCTTGAGATAATTTTAACCAAATTCGGTGTGCATGACAGTAGGTATGAAACAAGAAATTGTCAGCTTTAAAAACATACCAGTGGCCGAGGTGTGGGTATCATTGATCATTATTTGCAAGAAAATATCATTCTGTATAATATTACAAATAAATAGGTTATCATGTGCGCTATTGTATTATCTTAATTTTTTGTGTCTTTACACTTTTTTGTATGCCAAACCAATTAACAACAAAAGTATCAAGTGCATTTTACGATACGCATTACATTACTTAAAATAATAACAAAATAATTAATTAACAATTACTTTACTATGATTTGTTATAACAAATGTTGGGCATGGCCACCTTCACCCAAAATATGTGCTTCAGATCTACTGCCATATTGTTTAATATACACACCAAATTTTGTTAAATTATCTCAAGTTGATTAATAATTAAAAATTAAAAATAGATTTTTTTTTCATAATTTGACACGCTGTAGCTAGACAGTAGCTGTTTTCTTTACATTTTTTTGTATGCCCGTCTGGGGACAGGGGTCCTCCGGGTGGGCCAAACGAGTTTTCGACTCTTGCTTTGTTTCCATTTTTGCGTGTTTTGACTGTTTTTTTCGTTAAATTTCGATTTTTTCCCTCTATTTCGTCTAAAGAGAATCTCAATTTCTCAGATCTTTTCACGTCTCTCCATCATCGAATTTTTAAATTTTTGACCGTTTTCGATTTTTTTGGTTTCCGTCTATTTTATTTATGTTTCGAATTCCTTATTTTCCGATTTCGATTCAACTCATTACATTACTTAAAATAATAACAAAATAATTAGCAAAGGAATTACTTTACTGTGAATTATTATAACAAATGTTGGACATGACCACCTTCAGCCAAAATGCCTCATATCTACTGCCATATTTTTTAATATACACACCAAATTTTGTTAAATTATCTCATGTTTAGTAATTAAAAATTAAAAACAGATTTTTATTTCAATTTTTGACACGCTGTAGCTAGACAATGGCTGTCCTCATATGTATCTAAAAAAAAATACCTTATTTTTGACCACAGAATACGCTCCTGAATTTTTGACCTCTATTTAAGAAACACCCTGTATAAATAAATACATTCACGTCTCTGTTAATAAACTTTTATTTATTATTGCTTATCTATTATTTCTCGTGTTTTTAAATTACTGTAAAATTGTAATAATGATATTGTTTTTTGTTTCAGGTAAGTGGTTTTACTGAGTGATGCAAGGAAAACAAATTTAAGGTATGACGTTTTGCAGATAATGTGAGTTAAAATTATTACTGTTTCTGCGACCATCTTTTTTAGTTTTGAAATAATAGTTTCGCATTTAAAGTTAAGTACTGCTAAATGTTTTAATATGAAATATGTACTCGTGCGGAATAAGATAATAGTCATTAAGTGTTTTACATCGAAAATTAATATTTTGGTCATGAGATGTCCACATCAGTTTAGTATTCAAGACTCGGAAATATTCGTACTTGCTACTAAGGTCATTTTCTTATTTGGCAATTATGTCTCATAGCGGTACTTACTGATTTTTAAACAAACGATTGCGGCTTTGTTTCTTAGAAAAATTCCTATTATTTTCTTTGTAATAGTATGTGGTGTTTGACTCTTTTGAAAGTGGTCACGCGAAAATTGTCCCGTCCCCCATTTCCTCCGTTATTATTCGGGAAATGAAAATAGGTGCAAGAATGAAATTTATAGGAATTTTTTAACATTTTTTAAAGCATTTATCACAAAAACAATTCAATATCGCATTTCAGAGAAGTAGCCCAAATTTTCTACTTTGTTGTATAACTAACTTCATACAACAAAGTTATAGTCACTTCTGCCTATTTTCAACTACATCTGGTTACTTTAGAGTTATGTCTAAGTAGGTCTCCTGATTTTGGATACGTCCCAGTCACCAGTGGAACGACCTTTAAGTTTTCAGAACTTGAAAGTGGCGGAAAAATTTTACCATGTAGTTTCCCAAAGTTGAAAATTGTCATGCTGTTCATCATTGTGTAATATCTGTACTTATTTGACATGTCACATGTAGAGTGAACTTGTTGTGGTCACTCTTGTTCAGTATATATTATGGATTAGTCAGATAAAGATGATTCAAAAATTCGAACCGCTTTTATTAAAGCCAGACACCTTTCCTTCCTTTGAAATTAATGTGTCATGACATGAGTTATTCTGTATTGCTCATTCATTGTTAGAGAGTTGACTAAGGCATAATTATTTTGACAAATATATTTCGCGAACTAAATATAACTCATCAATGGATTCCTCATTAAATTTTGGGAGTCCCAGAACCTCTCTAAATAGAAGTCGAATGCAAAATTCGATTCAAGGTAGCAATATTTTCCTACAGAAGGGAAGAAATAAATTATGTATATAATGAATCGTATAGAACGCAGAAATTGCATCACCCAGCATGTCGATTATTTTTGTTATAAACTGAAACTGATTAAAAACAACGCTCTTAAATTAGTATAATACCTATAATTGTTTTTGGAATATTTAGAGGCTGAGGAAAATTTTGCTTTTCAACAGTCAAAAATTTCCTATGGTAAAATTAATTAAACAAAACAAATCCGCATAACAATCGACAAAGAAGTCGCCTTTTCGCAAATCTACGATTATGAAATCGTATATTTGAAACCTAAGGTACGGGGTTATATTTTAAATTAAATAGTAGTGCGAGAAACCAATCAAGATTAAAGTTCTATGGATTCGATTTAGTTACATTTTCCATTTGTAATTGGCTTTTGAGTAACGGCTTTAGTCTATATGTTATGTACAGGGTATAACAAAAAAGCATGTTGTCCCGTTAACTGCGTATCTTTTGACTGATCACTTGAAAGTTTTGTAGATATTTCTTGTTATTACCAAATTCTCAAGAGTATTGTTGTAAATAATACATAAAAAGCAAGCGTAGGAACTGGGGAGAAGGGGTTATTTTATCCCCATACTTTTTTATGACGTACGCCTATGGACGATTTTGGATTAAATGTTATTTAATATTTAAGTTTAATTTTTCCAAATCAATGAATTGGATGTGGAATCAATTGAGAATATTGATCAACTGAAGAGGCTTAGTACAAATGCAGCTAAAAATGTTGGCAAATAAATCTTCTGTTTAATAACTAATATGCTTCTCAACTCTCTGTAAACGAATTTAATAATTGATAAAAAATAAACGTTTCTTTGTGTAAAAATCGTACATCTAGCTAACGCTGATCAGTTATTCGACAAGAAATTCAAAACCTAATACCAGATAACGCTAGAAAATTAAAAGCAAGTGCATGGAAAGAATTTGTTGAATTTTGCAGATATATCCACCATATTTCGTTAAATAAAAAAATTAACAACTTTAGCTACATCAAATGATAAAACTCGAATGGGTAGTAGTTCAATATATCGTTCTTTGACAATTTTAGGTCACTAAAGATGGTAGAAATATATTTTTTTTACAAGTAATACAACGCAATTTCGAAGAAATATAACCACCATTTCATATGCCAGTGTGTATATCCTATTATATGTTTTTGCACAATCGTTCTGAAATATGCACTTACTGTCATTGTTGACACATTCTGTAAGTTGAATTTACAACACTGTGGCTTGTTTCCATAGAAATAAAAAAAATAATAGCGTCTTTGAGTTCATAACAGCATTAATGCGGTAAGTAAAAATCAGTAATTCTTTTCACCAACAAATGCTGGGCTCATTTATTGTAAAAATTAAAGGTACAATTTGTACAAATTTTAAACGTAATAGTTTTTCCCTCGTTTTTATCTATTGCTTTTACAGTAATTGAATTTTCTGTATTACTTATTGAGTTAGATATGTTAGGATTAGAATAAACTTCAGTAGTTATGTCTTCAAACACTGGAATGGAGTCAAATTCATTGTCAATGCCGCTGTTGGTATGTCTTATCAGTAAACTCTATTTTCTTTGTTAAAGATTGCAACATATCCTTCAGCGACACCAGAAGACCTAAAATTACATTTTCTGTTAGTCAAATAATACATTAATGTTATCACTAGAATTTCTAGCCCCCATGGCGTTTGAGTGCCATAACATCAACTCCAGTATTTGCTAACCAAGTCCTTCTAAAAGCCTGCCCAGTATTGGATTTTGGATCTTGCAGTTTTAAATATTTGTCAATTTTTTGTGGTATTTGTTCTAATGTATTTATACCCACAAGTTAATTTACACATTTTCCCTGACGAACTGAGTAGAAAAATCGACGAGAGTTAGTCTCCTTAGGTCTTAAGCCTGTATATTTTCGCAAAATCGTCAAAAAAGGGACTTTTTCATTGGCCTTGTCGGTGATTGTGAAAATTCGACTAATATGTGTTTTGGTATCACACAATGAAAACTGAATCTTCATCCTTAATGTCATCAACTGTCATCTTCATAAGTTCATCACGCCTAAAAGCCCCAGCGACTCTCATTATCATCACTGCTTTCATCATAATATAGGTTTCATCGGAGGCTTCCAGCAGGAATTTGTTCATCACTTCTCTGGTAAATACCTTTGATTTTTTCGCATGTCCAATATTTTTCTTCTTTAGAAATGCTACGATCTTCTTAAATTGCGATATAGCGACACCATTGTTTAAGTTGATCGTACTTTTAAGCATAAAGTACTCTGCCCATAAGCTTCCCGGAGACTTCAATCTTAAATTGCTCTAAACAAAATAAGCCAACAAATTTTTTTCAGATATATCTGCTTTCTTCTCATTCAATCATTTCCTGAAGGCATCATAGACTTTTTCATACCTCACCTTTGATTTTGTGGGAATTAATGACCCACAACCTATTTGATACGATTCTTCAATTTCTGAATCTACCAATCCGCAATCAAAATATATTTTTTTTATTATTTTATTTGATAAATGCGATTGTGCGAAAAACGTTATACACTATACGGTTTAGTGGCTAACAGAATCTCAGAAAGTGAAATTTTCCTCGATTCTGTTATATCCCTTTTCAACCGGCAATTTTTCTGGTTGACATGGTACGAGTCAAAATAAAGGCATCTTATTGATTGGTTTTAAAGTAGAGTGTGAAATGTTCGCCAAAATATTTGAATAAAACTACCCTCTACAAAATGTACTTGGAATATCACTCATATTTTCCAGTTTATAATTTGCCAACGAAAGTAAAGATTATAGCTATCTTGTTCTGCCACATACGAGTATGTAGAACTACAACAACAACAGAAAAACGAAAGTTATTGTACTTTTAATTGTGCAAATTTCTACGCTCTTGCTACCCAAAACTCGAATCACATTACGCAGCAATCCGTCTGCATAACAAGCACTATCAACGCTCCCATCTGCATCCTTATTTACTTTTTCATGGTGCTGTTGAACCCCGAATTAGTGAATTGTTAGTCTCTTTTATTTTCGGCATTACATAAATAAATAAATATTTAACGAGGCGTATTGTCAACAACACAAGACGAGAATTACCGCGCATAAATATGAAGCTACACCTACGATGCGACTGTCACGACGGAACGGTTTTTTTCTTTCGTATCTAGAGGGCGACGTCCCAGAAAATGATCTAATTGAGCAGATCCAACCATTGTTTCTCTTTAATGCGTGTGTGTAGTGAAAGTTTAGAATCGAGCGCGTTTATAACCCGGAGCCATTTTCAATTAACACATCTGGCGCTGTTAGATTCAAATCGGAATGACTCACGGGATTTCGATAGTTATATAGAAGCGAAACAAAGAAACTTTTTTATAATGGCACTCACGTGTGTTGCAAAATTGAATTGTTGTTATTCACCGGCCGTCAGTAACGATTTTCTTTGTTAAATGTTCCGTATATGCAGAGTCGGATTAGGCACAGGTGCCAAACTCTCGGGAAGTTCTTCCCAGAGTATCAGATGCAACAATTTAAAAATGTATAGCTATACAACTCAATTTATTTTGAAATTTTATAGAATTTGTCATGCGATTTTTGTTACCCCAACTGTTGCACATGCGCAGAAGCACATTTTTATCAATATAAACTAAAGCGTTTTAGTTGCGTTAAGGGGTGGTAGACAAATATGTACGGTTTAGTAATAAGGACTTTTTGTGGGATATTCGGAAAAGAGTGAGTATAAGATTATATTTATGCACTTGTAGCTTATGCCAATTTGAATATTATACAATTATTCCTAAATATTACATTTTTACAAGTGTTTCGGTACGTTCTTTAGATGCTTGCGTTAAAACTGCGCCAATATGTCTAAATCATACAATATTAATTTCAAATAACATATTTATAAAGATAGTAATAGTTTACTACTACAATTATTTTCAAAAATCAGGGAATAAGTACTAATATTTAAAAATAATTTTACGTAAGCTGCAAATTTAATATTTTATACCTAACAACATACAATAAAATTAGTCAAATTTGCCTAAATGGTTGGAACTTGACGATCTTTATTACCTTCTACTCAAATTGATAAATATGTTTGAACAAAAAGTTCTAAGTCATCATTTGAGGTACAATTTAGGATCTTTGGCGTTGGAAAATATGGGTCAAATTAAAAACGTAGATACACTAATGATATGTGTACAAAATTAGAATAAAATTGGTAGGCTCACAAAAAAGTTATTAAAAAAAGCATAAAAAAGTTTGTTGACGCCCTGTAACCCTACTCATTTTGAGTTTTCGAAAAAATGTTATAGGGCTTTGTGGCATTCATTTTTCATGTAGAGTCACTCCCGACATATTGACGCATCACTTTCGGACGCCTTGTATAAAAAACTGCCGTTATTGTTTTGCGAATATTATATTCTTTTGCTATGCAGAACATTTGGCAATATAACCACTTCACATTTGCCAGTGGGAAAACTTTAAACTTGGATACAGCTGCCAAGGTGAATAGCAAACGTTTTTTGTATATTTTATTCCAAGAGATACCGAAGATATTAATTACACGAAGTTATATCTAAGCCTTTCGACTGGAGGTAGTTTTATACAAACAACGCACTTGCTTTATTGAAATTATTCACACTCGCATCAATAGGATCATCAATCATTGTAAAACACTTGAATTTCACACCTTAGACCTAGAGTTTTATTTATATAAGCTGTTAGGTACTTACGTTTAATGTGTTATGTAATAATTAATGATTTGCTGATGTAATTTCGCATTTACGTATTTTCTATTCAATCATTTTATATCAATTATAGCTGTTACATATACGTAGGATTGTCAGTAATTTGTAAATATTGATATTCATTAGCAACAATTTTAACTAATTTAACTGTTATAATTTTAACGATGTTATATTTTTGTCATGACCACACAGGAAACCAAGTGAGACAAATTTGAGAATTGCTGGATTGGGTATTTCAGATATGGGGGTTTTGAAGATGATTTTTAACTTTCAGCTACTGATGCTACGTTTGTTTTTCAAGCATCGTTCAAAATGATACCCTTGACGATTTTGTTAATAACAAGAAGTATCTTTACAAAATATCAAGTTATACGTGAGAAACCGAAGAAATTATACTAACAAATAATACAAAAGTAGTAGTCGACAAAAGAAGTAGAAGTAGAAGTAGTTTATTGGTGCCATTACATATAAAAATGTTTACACAAGTCACAAAATTGGCCTAAAAGCATATTTCTAAATACTAATACAAACGATAAAAAATTATATAAAACAGTATTCATAAAATAAAAACGAATAATATAAAAATATATAGGACAGTTACAAAATACAGTATTTACACTTAGTAACCAGTTGCAAAGATGAATCCAAAACTTATAATCAATAAATTCATCAAAGGAATGAAAGCGTTTACTTTGAGGAATTTTCTCAATTCATCTTTATAATGTTTAACACACAATTTTTTAAAATTTTCGGGCAGTTTGTTATAGAAGACAATGGAGTAATAATTCGTACCACTTCTAGTCCTGTTCATCCTTAAAAAACTAGGTCTAATCTTGTCATTATTTCTAGTCGACAAAAGAGAAAAATAATAAATAAAAAACAAAAATTGGCAACAGTTTATGAAATCTTAAATCTAGCAAAATATTGTTGGTCACTGATTACTAAATAAATATTTTGAAACTTTGACTTTAAAATTTCTTAGACATTGTTTGAAAGTCATCTGGCAGCGCATTGTAAAGTTTTGAAACGTTGTAGGTGAAAGATCGTTCGTAGAAACTAGTTTTATGTAAAGGTGCAGTTATAAAATGCTTATTTCTAACATTTATATTATGGACATCAGTACGAAAACGAATTTTATTATACAGATACGAGGGAGTTTTTGTACAAATTATTTGATGATATAGGCACAAAGTTTGCAATCTCAGACGATTATTCATATTTAACCATTTCAGGTCTTGTAATTTATGAGAAATGTGATCTCTACGTCGAATGCCAAATATGTATCTTAAACATGAATTCTGACACATCTGTATTCTTCTTTTAGTTAAAACATCAATACATAGATAATAAACAGGGGCACAGTATAAAAAGTTTGATAAGATAAGGGTGTCGCAAAGTAACGTTTTTATCTTTACGGACAAATAATTTCTATGTGGATAAAGCAGCTTCGAATCCATATATGATCTTTGTATGTATTTACTAACTGGTAAATAAAATCTAAATGTATTGTCAAAACTCATACCCAAGTTAGAAGAATTTTGCACTAAAGGAACAGAACTGTCATTAATCACAACCCTGAAATTTTCGGAGATTTCAGTTACATCTAATTTATTACCAAACAGAATTAATTTTGACTTGGATGGATTCAGAAATAGGGAATGTGATTTTTGATAGATAATTTTAAGATCCGAGTTAATTATATTTAATGCCTCATCACAGTTTTATCAAAATATAGATGCAGTTGGGTATCATCAGCATACGTGTGTGAACTACAGTATTTCAAATTTTTGCAGAGATTACTGGTATATACACAAAATAATAGGGGTCCCAAAATAGAACCTTGAGGAACACCTATTTTAAGCGAGCTCACATTTGACAATAATGCATGTCCAATTTTTACTCTTTGTGTACGATTTCCTATGTAACTAGACATTGTATTAAGTGCACTATTGCCTAGTCCAACAAAGTGAAGTATTGCTACAAGTAATTGATGTTGAATTGTGAAAAGGCTTTAGTAAAGTCTAGTAATACTAGAGCACTAGTCTTACCTTTATAAAATGATTATATTAATGGATAGTAGAAATAAATGTAAGACGGCATGTTTCACTTTTCGCGTTCCATGAATTGAAAAAAGTGTGTTAGTACGAACAGTGCAGTCACGTTTTCATCCTAGACGTATGAGAATTGTTACAGTTTTTTTTTAATGAGTCCTCTTACATCTGCCTAATTGCCGAATGTCGGTGCCAATCGGCGGTGCCCAGTCGTTACTAATTATTATCATTAGCCTTGTTACCATTATTCATTTCTTCTTACTAGGTCACAGTTCGGTACATTCTTTTTCCATTACTGTTATTCCGCTTTATTAGAGTAAATACAGCGTCGGAGCACAATAATCTGTGACGCGATTAGATTAGCGGTGAAAAAAATTGACCTGAATAAGAATTACTTTTCATAACGTGAGTTATTAGACGAGAATCGTTATTCGTTATTATTATGGAGATGTTGACATGTAAACTGTCTCTTAAATTAAACAGTGATTCTTAGTTCCGTCATATTTCAACAGAGTCAAAACTAAAAGAATTTTAAAACGATAAACTAATAGTTTCTGGAAGTATTTGCCATGTTTATGTTACTACTGTCACTTGTGGCGTCGACAAAATGAATTCATACTAAAGTGTTGCTTCTGACATTTGCAGCAAATAATAATAATAATAAATGCAGTCATCGATTCATTGGTAGGTGCATGCTTTGGTAATAATAATGACACTGCCTCAATACAGTTTTTGAACTTGAGGAAGTTCTGAGTAGAATTGTCATTAGATCTCTAGTGGTGAGTGAAACAACTAAGAACTAAAGTTAAAAGGTGAAAGTAGATTGTGCATTATGATACGTCAGCAGTTCAAAAGAAATTGCAAAATTCATTTTATAGAGTGCCATTATTATTGCAAATGGTTGTACACGCCATATGTCAAATCTAGAGATCGAGTATCGACAATTTGAAGATTAGTACAAATTAAAGAAAACGCGTGCTAGAAAAAATCTGGAAAGTCATTGTGAACACACTATCTCATGCTAGAGACGAATATATCCAAGTGTTAACATTTTTCAACAGGAAAAGTGAAAGCTAAAAGACACTAAAATCCAATACTTTTCCCAAAGATTACACAGATTCCCGAAGAAAGCTAATGTTCGTTACTTGATGATGAAGGTAACATTCTCTGATGATATATTATTGGTTTATTATTATTCTTTAGATGTTCTTAATTGTTGGCGATTTTGATGTTGAATTGATGAAATTAAAATGTTACATTTATTTACCGCACTAATTCGGTATTGTCACATTTTACCTAACTAGTGCAATAATGTATTTCATTATCATATTCAAGTGAATGTTTGAAATAGTATTATTTGGAGATATTTAAAAAATATTGAATCATTTTCTATTTTATTACTTGTGTACATTAAAATTTGTCATTGCAATTATTTTTGTACTTGTTCAGTGCTTGGTGGGAATCTCTCGTTCCTTTGATCGTTCTTTTCGTTTAATGCGAGGTACTCGGTCTAACGACCACCCAGTGACGTAGCCACGGGGGGGTTTTGGGTGTCAGAACCCTCCCCCGTGGGTTGGGTTGGTTGGGTCATATAGGTAATGTCTCACTACAAACCTGCAATCACTCTATTCGCCAAGATTTAGCAGCGCAGTCAGTGAACTAGATCTACGGCAACCTTACATTAGGGTTCACCTGCAACTAAGTTCTAATTTTATTTTTGTCATTTTTGTAACAAATATTGTTCGTACCTGTTTATTATTTACATGTTTATGATGAGATGTTTTTTTTATTTACTTTTTATTGCTTCAATTTATTAAAAATTACTTATTTTTTTTATTAAAACCATTTAGTTTGAAATACTTTGTTCACTGAACCCCCCCCCCATGTCAAATTTCTGGCTACGCCACTGCGACCACCATCAGGTGGATTCTCTCCGTAGGGAAAAACCACAAAGAGTAACAACAAAATACAACAAAATGTGTATAAATACATAAAAACACTTCCACACGTTTACCCTCAAGGCTTTACAGCAGCTGTTCAATGCGGTTCAAAGAATATTTGTATATACTCGCGTCAAGAATTCAGACCTCTTACGTCATGGCTGACGTTACCATTTGTTTTTATTGTCAACGTAATTATCGATATTTGATCGCGTTAAGAACAATCATTTTTTGCAATTCAGTGCAATATGTAATACAAACTTTTAGTGTAGTTAATAGTTTTATTACTATCAGTTGCAGTTTCTTAAATATTTTGATGAAAAGATAATGAATTATTCATTTGTTCGCATGACGTAAGTCCTCTGAATTCTTGTCGCGAGTATACTCGGAAAACGTCTTTGGTATTAGGCTGCCACTAGAAGTCATATTTTGAATATTTACTTTGATTGTTTTGAAATTAAAGTTTTCAATTTTTATTCTTTTCATTTAGTAAATATTTGAAATGTAGTCACTGATTGTAGTAGTGTTTTAATTTGATTTCAACTTGAATTAATGTCTAATTGTTAAGATCTTTTTACCGCACTAAAAGTTACATTTTAACTAACTAGTGCAGTAATGCATGTCAATATCATATTCAAGTGAATATTGTAATATTTGACAATTGCATTAAATAAATATTTTCAGCTACTTTTGTATCAGTTGTCGTATAACTTATACCATTTTAGGAACAGGTCACTGACTCCATATTTTGACTAATACAATGTTTCCCGTATCGTAAGTAACGTTCGGCTGTCAGATATTCTCTAATTGTTTTATCATTTCTTTGTGTCGTACCTTAGAAGAAAAAAGTAGTAGTTGTTTTGCTACTCATCGCCGGTACGGCGCGCATAATTTTTTATTTAATGCCGCGAAGACATTGACAGATTAATGACCCGCCTTGACGATTCTGCATAATAAATTAAACGTATTCATTCATTTTTCATGGCTGGAAACCTGGGTCGCCAGAGAACAGCCATAATTTGTACCTACACAAATTCCAGCGCGCTCCGTAGGTCGGTGTGTGTAGTACAGAATTGATGCAGTGGCATGTTTGTTGTGGTGTGTGTATGCAGCCTTATGTTCCTGCGTTATAAGCCTATTTTGATATTTACAAATTAAGACTGCTTGAAGGTTGATAAGCAACGGTGAGATTGTTTCTCAAATTTCAACAATGTTTCGAAGAATCTGATGCTATTTCACAAAAGAGGGCAAAAATTTCAACATTTTATTTGCTCTATTGAAATATGTGGATACATTGGAAGCTGTTGTGTGAAAATTTATAAAGTTTGATTATTATATTTTTGTTCCCACTGTTTTGATTTTATAGCTGTGATCAAAAACATGAAGTGAAATATAGTCACAGTTGGCAAAAGTAGTGACAGGGCACCGCGTTGTCACGTGTATCGATTTGTTCTGCTTTAAAAGAAACAAAAAAAAAAGAGGTAGCACCTACCAACAAAACGTTTGAGGAAGGAGAGGTATGAAAGGAGAGATGAGAGGTCAGCAGCAAGTTTTAATGTAAACAAGTAAGAAAACAGAATATGATAACAATATTAATTAATAATGAATATCAGTATATTCATTATTAATTAATATTGTTATCATATTCTGTTTTCTTACTTGTTTACATTAAAACTTGCTGCTGACCTCTCATCTCCTTTCTCATACCTCTCCTTCCTCAAACGTTCTTTTTTTAAAGCAACGTACTCGGCCCGACGACCACGAGCAGGTCGATTCCTTCAGTAGGGAAGATCCACAAAAATAGTAGCAACGAAATACACTCAAATGTACATAAATATGTAAAAACACTACCACAGGATTACCGTCCTCGTTGTTCATTGTGGATCAAAGAAATTTTGTCAATGCGAAAAATGTCTTTAGTATTACGCTGCCACACATAATGTGCACTTATCGAATTTCCTCAAGAGCATTTTTTCAGAAAATAAAATAAAATTTTAGTATTTGTACTGAAAAATACTTTTAGCCATTGGCGTAGAAATTTAGGGGTTCAAGGATAAAGAAAACCCATACCTACGCTACTGGCTTTAGTTCAGAAAGTTCACCGTAAAATATTCTATTATTATAATTACTGCATACCAAGTTTGAAGGAAAGAGACAACTATTATTTTTATTTCCCAAAGTTAAGAACGACACCGACTGGAGACACCCTGTATAACTACAGTACAGATATACAGAGTGCTCCTTCTAATGAAGTATTTTCATATTATATTACAGAAGGAATATCTTATTAATTAAGTATTTTTTCATCATCAGCTCATAATTGAGAAATAAATGGACAGCTGTATATTTAAATATTTCCAACGTTTCCTTTATTATGTTCCAGCATATTTCTGCAACGCTTCGCTGAAAATTTCTATTAAACTTGATAAATTACTTTCATAATTGCTTTCGCCTTTTCGCCATTAGTGCTAGGCAACTAGATTTAAATTCCGTAATGGATTTTCCTAGAAAATTGCTCGGATATTTAGAACAGCCTTTGTCGATAACGTAATAATGCGTCTGACAAATTCCTCCAGTTCCTGAAGAATGACTACACAAAACCATATTTTTAATGATATCTACCAACTAATAATATATCATGCTATAGGGTGTTAAAAAATTAGTGTAAAATATTTCAGGAGGTAATAGTATGAACCAAAATAAGCATAAAAGTCTTAATAAACATGAGTCCGAAAAGTAACGGTTGCAGGGATATGGACCAAACATTTTTTTATTAGGAATAAACCGACAAAGGAAACTTTTAACAAACAAAAACAAAGTTACAGAATTTGTTCATCCATTCTCTAAATGTGAATTATCCATCCTTTTCTCTAAAAGTGTATTGTTGATCCATAATATAAGAATGTATTTCATTTGCATTATAAAATGTGTTCAAAAATGTCTCCGCTGAAAATAACATCTTATCTTAAAACATTAATATACATTAGTACGCGGTATAGAACTAACTACATCTATCGGCCGTGCGCTATTCCATGCCGGACTGAAAATGTCACAGGCACGAACCGTTCTACATGCGTAGACACCATTGGAAGCTGTCGACCTTTATCGCGATCGGCGAGAAACGATATTTTGCAAACACGGAATTCCAGGAAACAACTACTCTGCGGGCTAATGCCCCGACCAGCATTGAATTACACCTGGAAAACCTATAGCAACAGCTAGAGTCATTCGTCAGACGCCCATCAGACATATACCGGTTTCGAGCTTGTTAGCTCTCATCAGTATGCCATAGGTGAGGTATCCGACATGCCGGACTGAAAATGTCACAGACACGAAGCGTTCTACATGCAGTAGCTTGTCCGGCATGGAGTAGCGCAGGGCCGATAGATGTAGTTAGTTCTACACCGCGTACTCATAGTCCCTTCTGTCGGGTTAGACAGACGAAAGCAGCTAGGATTATTCGTCGGATACCTCACCTATGGCATACTGATGAGAGCTAATAAGCTCGAAACCGGTATATGTCTGGCGGGCGTCTGACGAATGACTCTAGCTGTTGCTATAGGTTTTCCAGGTGTAATTCAATGCTGGTCGGGGCATTAGCCCGCAGAGTAGTTGTTTCCTGGAATTCCGTGCTTGCATTAATATACATTCCTTGGTTTTTGCAAATATTTGTAGGTATACGTATCTCTGTGTGAAAATAGATATTTTTAGCTCAAATTTTAGTTACAGTAAATTTACAATTACGTAGCTGGAACTAATGCTAGTCATTGTTGTAAACTGTTACAATTTTCACTGTCACAAAGATAAATATGTTGTTTAAAATGAAAATGTTGTATGGTTTAGAGACAAAAGTAATGATGCAGTTTTGATGCAAGCATTTAAACATCATACCCTTTCAGTTTCTATTACATTTATGAATTGTATAACATTTAAATTGGAATAAGCTGCATGTGCTTACGTTACAAAATATAATCTTATGAATATCCCACATAGAATCCTTATTAATGAATCGTACATCATACATGTTAGCTTACACACCTTAATACAATCAAAACGTGTTAGATTTACGGGTTAGATTAATGTGCTTCTGCCTATGGGCAGCAGAAATCACATGAAAAATTCTATAAAATTTCATAGTAAATTGAGTAAAAGTAAGTAATTCCCATGTAATACCCTTATATTACCACATTATTCCTGAAATTTTCAGATTTTATTACGAAAAAACACATAATATAGTTGACTTTTCCATAATGTACTATGTAAATGAAAAATTTCCTGTAAATATTATATAAAAAGAACATAACAAAACATCCATCTATTTTTATCAGTGTACTTTAAAAGAAAAAGTTATTTTTTTATAACATTATATAAATCTAGTACTAGACATTTTTTTTTGGTTCATACTGACCTACCAGTGACAGTTCCAATAGCTAATTTGTGGTCTCCTTTTCGCGTAGGCAATACTAGATAAACTCGTTTTTTTTTTAGAATTCTATAAATCCATATGGCAGTAGTACGCTGGTGGGATTCAAAACAGTCTTAGTGGAGGTCAACCGTTTTTGCAATATGTGGGTATGAACTGGGTATATGCATGTATTTTTAGAGGCACATTGACCTTTACTTCAAAAATAAATAAGTATAACAAACGTTTGTCCTCGTTTTTTTTTCACGGCTTTGGCTTCAATACATGTAAATGAATGCGTAGTACTGTTTTTTTTAAATTGATTTTGTATAGCATTTGTAATAGAAAGTTTAAAATTGAAACTGAGTAGTTCTAGGAATGATTTTGATCAAATTCTATGGAAAAGTGAATTCAATCTTCATATTTAATTCCACAGTCTACAGAAAAAAATGCCACTAGATTTTTTTATATGTATTTTCTGGTAATGTTTCATTATTATACATATATTCTTTGCTAATAATGAGCTGGCATCCTCGCGTTCCACATTTTTTATAAAAACGTCTACCGCCTTATTATGTACAATTAAAAATGCAAATTATGCTTGCTTCGTCGCATAATTCTGATGGGTGTATTAAACCTAGGCTAACAAACATTGTTGTGTCGAGCTAAGGAATTTTTATGTAACTAGTTATACTCGTTTTCAACTTTAGACGTAATACAGATTTACACTTTTACCGCATTTTCGTAATTTCAACGTTGTGGTAGTGCCAACGAAAGTGTTTCTTTATTTTACGTTGCTTTGATGTATTGTTTTGTGGTCAATAAATTTGATTCCAACCAATCTCCGACAAAATTATACATTACAATAAATCTGATTGGGAATTACATATCAGTTGGAATATTATTAAAATAGAATATAATTCATGTGCAGTTTTAGTATTCATTACAATTTTAATCGAATTGAAATCATCTAATTAATATAAAATCCTCCGAATTTTTAATTTAACAATAAAACAGTTTCCGAATTTGCAATTAAATAAACTTGAAATGCACGTACTCATGGCAAGCATATAAAATAATTTATTTATTGATTACTTAGGACAAATAAATGGAGAACGCAAAACAATAAAGTAATAGAACGTTAACATAATTCGCCATATTAACGAATACCAATATTAAAAGTTCGAAATGAGAATTAGACCTTTAAATGACCTTAAAATAACTCTATCGTGTATCCAAGTGTTGACTTTCAAATGACCTTGAATGCGACCTCTATAAATGACTAAACCACGTATCCGAACGAGAAATTTTCCGCTCCTTCTGAATCCGCGTACAAAAATTGCATTACTATCAAAAGAGGAAGAGTTGACCTTCAGATGACCTTGAAAATGAAGTAACTTGATCAGACAAACATCAGATTCGGATTCACAAACCTCGAAAACGTATGGGAGTGATGGTTTAGTCTTTCGCAAAGGGCACATTTTTCCCGTGGGGCTGGTGTAATGTACAAAAGTAAAATATAAGGAAGTTGCACATAAATATAACGAAACCATCGTCCATTTATTCTTTTGGTAACTATTTTATATACCACTTAAAGCCTGAGCTTAAGTTGAGCTCTACTCTATAACACGCAATGCTGTTTTGGCGCTTCAGTCTAGAAATGTCAGATTTTCTATAATGTCTGTGCGGCAAAGTGGCATTATAGCAAATTTAAATCTAAATATCTTAATAAAATTATATCGGTTATGCAGTTTTTCCCGTTTCATTAATGGTGTTTAGCGCGGTTTAAGGCGACAATACTTGAATCGATGTGGTCAGACCGCTGTGGGATCGAATCCCGCGGCCGGTGGACCGTATATCAGCTATATTCGTGGAGAGAATTGACATCCTCAATGCGGGTATGATAAGGTGGAAAAATGTTAACTTGGGTCAATGTGAGAGATCGATACCAGTCGACGTTTGACTACCCCCCTAATTAATGAAGTTTTCCAGGTTTCCTTCATTCCTGCACTGAGTGATGGTTAGGACCCACCAACGTAAGTCGTTCCTGGGCGCAAATGCGGCCTGTTTGATAATAATATTCCGCACAAGTCTTCAACTTCTGGACTAATCCTCATGATTAGAATGAAGGTACAAATGATTAATACAAAAATTTTAATTCTACAAAAATGTTTTGTTTCAACACTTCAAAATGAAAGTTGTGTTGCTGGTAAAAATTGTAGTACTGTTACACAAAAGTAAATACCTATAATTTTTTCCCATTTTCGGGCGCCTTTGTTCAATCCTGCGATTGTTGTATGTACCTATGTATGTAGATAGCGGCACTTTACCACGGCGATAAGAGCTATCGTTTCCTAATGTGTTATTGTTAATTCGCTTAGACAAACGGATGCTAATTAGTGTTACAAAACGGCACTTTTCCACTCGCTTACCTACATCCCAGACATCATTTTCTGTCCATTGTGTGTACGCAGATGTCACAATAGAACGTATGAGAATTTTCGTTCGCTCGCCAAGGTTGTCGATTGCAGATAAAGAGTGTGTGACACAGATCGCCTAGGATACGGCTTACGAATCTAAGTGTGTACGAAACGTATAATAATAATAGGTTTTATCTGGGATCTCGGTTTTTTTTATTCCCAGCTTTTGTAAAGTAGTTTATATCAACCAGTAAGTATCTTAAACGGCATACATTTTGAGATATAAGATGTTAAAGTTTTTAGAAAATATAACATTATACAATTATCATTGAAGATGTTTGAGATAAATGGATGACACTTAGGCTAGTTCGGTTCCGACCGTAGCAGTCGTAATACCAACAATAGGAACCGAAATCAATATATAGACGGGCCCAGAGACACCGATAGCGGGTCTGTCCTCACAGAGCCTAGCCCGATAACAGCCAGGGCAGGTAAAAGAATTACGGCTAATGCTAGGGATGTGCATTTTAACTCTGTTTCTGGCAACTACCAGTTGCCCAGGACACGGCACAACAACCCGGAAAATCACTATATATCAAATTACAGCACCGTCCGTGAAAGCCTAAAAACCACCAAATATCTTATGTTTATATAATAAAATCGAACGATATATCTTGTCGAAAGCCTTCGAATAGTTGATATAATATAATGTGTGAAACAGGTTATATTAGAAGTAGTGGATCTATGCGATACAAAGCCATGCTGATTTATTGAAAACAAATTTTGTATATGGAAGTAAATGTGGTTGTGTAAGAACATCTCGAATATTTTGGCAGTCTATTTATTAATTATAGTCCAGGGCATTTAGATCAAAATCGACCGAATAGCGGAAATTTTTAGGCACAGCAGATATCGAGATGCGGTTTTCTGCATTGTGTTCAAGAAGGTCCCAGGAAAAAAGTCTATATCGTCTGGTTTAGCCATTTTTTGAAAAATGTCTTCTGGGCCGGAAAATGCATTACACCATTATAGGAACGACTGGAAACTCGGAAAAATCGCTCGGAAATCGTTACTCGGGGGTTTTCAGGGCTACCGAATTCGATTCTAGAACCGGGGATGCGCGGGGGTGGCTGTGTGGGGGTGCGCGGGGGTGAATTGAGGGAGAAATGACAGCGTTCATGAAAATAGTTCCAAACTTGTTGCTCGGGGGTTTTCGGGGATGCCAAATTCAATTCTGGCATTGGAATTACCCGGGGGCGGCTCTGCGGGGGTATCCGGGGGGTCATTCTGGGGGGAAATTGCATAGCACATGGGAAGCGCTCCAAACTCGTTACTCGGGGGTTTTCGGGTATGCCGAATTCAATTCTAGCATTAGATTTTCCCGAGGGCGCTCGGGGGTGAATCTGTGGGGTTGTCTGGGGGTGATTGGAGGGAAATGAATATTTGTTATTTGAATAAATTATTTTTTTCATAATTTGTGATTTTTCACTTTCTCCTTTACCATTTCCCATAGAGCCACTCCCGAGCGCCCCCGGGGAAATCTAATACTAGAATTGAATTCGGCATCCCCAGAAACCCGAGTAACGATTTCCGAGCGATTTTTCCGAATTTCCAGTCGTTCCTATAATGGCCCAGAAGGCATTGTTCAAAAAATGGCTAAACCAGACAATATAGATTTTTTTCCTGGGACCTTCCTGAACACAATGCAGAAAACCGCATCTCGATATCTGCTGTGCCTAAAAATTTCCGCTATTTTTCCTAACTTCCCTGGACTATTAACTCGGCACAAGGTATGAATCACAATATGATTTGTTTTTTGTCTGTTTCATTGCCAGTGTTATTTCATCTTGGGATATAAACTTAATAGGTAGATATAGATATTAGTTTAAATATAGATAGATATTTTGATCACATTTGGTTAACGATAATCTGATTTTAAAACTCAATTCAGATTAATTAATCCTGCAATTGGTCTAAAATTGATAAACCGACCCTTAGGTATACGACGTGGGAAGTAAGATGCAATTTCAGCAGAAGACGCACTGGGGGCTTTTTTCGGCCGTGCCGTATTGTTTCCTCATCGTAATTAGATTTTCCACTTCAGTTGGGATTGCAAAGTCCCCGCGCGGCGATAATAAATATAAGTGGCATTCCAGGGACCGCACGGGTCACATAAATGAGCAAACCACCGACATTAATATCGCCGGTGCCGGCTCCGCTTCTTTTACCGCCTGACCCCGAATCAGTGTGTGGTTGCCGGGGTTACGAAAACTAAAAAGTAAGCTCGCATATCACTTCTTGGCTACGTTCGTTGCGCTTCACGGGTTTATTTGCCACTGCATGGGCGTAGAGCGGAAAATCTTAGCGAGACTTACTGCTGTTAGAAAATACATTGTGAGCGTATGTCCTTCCAGCAGTTGTAAACGGTTTGAAACTGTCAGAAATATTCGACCAGTTAAGCTGAGAACGAGTCACCAGTGAATTTTACACAAGAAGTAAGTGGACGGTCATTTCCGACAGTTTCAAACCGTTTCCAACTGCAGCAACAACAAACCTTAAACTGTATTTTAGATTCTTTCTCCTGGGTGGATGAATGGGAACGGAATAGAACCGACCATTTAAAGATAAGCAGTTGGTACATAGATTGCTTCAAATGTTTGTTCGAAAAAGATCCAACCTGCGTTCATAATTCCGCACAGCAACGATCGAGTGATATGTGGAGTACGGGCGTAACTAGTGACTCTTCACAAACATACCGACTGTCGCAGTGTGTATTTGTTTATAGTGTCTTTCTTGTGTTCGTCGGATTTTATTATCGTTAATTATTGTGAATGAATTTGCATCAATTTTTGCTTCAAACTCGAAAAGAGTTGTGCAGAGACTATTGAAATGATACAGACGGTCTTTGCATTCCAAAATTGCTCACAGTAGACCAGAAAAAGCTTCGCTTTGAAGGCGCTCAGGGTGACTCGGAAAGGTTGCTAATGATGTAATGTATTTAAAATGACTATTAGCGGTGACAAATCCTGGGTTACTGTTATGATGAGATGAAACAAAACAACTGTCTTCAAACTTGAAGCTTCTATTCGAACCATGGCCAAAAACAGCACGTCAAAGTCGGAGCAATCCATGTTGATTGTTTTCTCTCTTATTGGCCAGCGCATTATCGTGATGATATCACAACTTTGCCAGCCTCCGTATAGTCCCGACGTAGCCCCCTGCGACATTTGGCTATTCCCAAAATTGAACATTCCGCTTAAATGACATCAGTTCGATGACATAGAGAAAATGCAAACGAAGGCGACGAATGCACTAAAGATCATTCCGAAACCTCACTTCCAGAACTTTTTCAGAAAGTGGAAGCACTGATAGGAGCATGTTGTTCAGTCGAATGGAGATTACTGGATGGATGCCACTGGGTGTAATTCAAGAACGTTATGGAATGGTCAGAAACTGGATCAGACACTTAGTCGTTCAGATCTCCAGGAGAATGGGACAACGGACTCTTTAGTTAGAGCAGGCGTTGCCTTGAATTTTACTGGTCCAGAACAAGCTCTTGGCATAGCTTTGGTTACTGCAAAAAATACCTCCTGATTTGAACGGGACAAAATTGCCAGGATAAGATCTAATATCTTGATAGAATTCAGTTTAAACTTTAGTTAGCCTTATATATCACAATATGCTTGGCTTGGGCGAAGAAACCCATTTTTGATTTGAGAATGAGGTGGAGGGTAGGTTTTTGGCCCACTTAGTAGAACCTAATCTAAATAAACTATATGAATATCGTATATTAAATTATGGAAATACATGAAACAAAGTGTGTCTACATCTTATTTAGATAAATGTTTAGAATCTGTTTGTACCTGAATCAGAATGAATATTCCGTAGTCCTTCATTAGGTGTTTTTTCCTGTCAGTCTTACATCATTCTTTCTACACCGTCTATCATACGCACTTTCTTTTCCCTTGCAAAAGGTGGTCATAAAAGACTACTATTTTGAGTTTTGATTAAAAATAGGTTAATTAGATAATTGAATGATTAACTAATACAGGATGTTTTTATCATCGTACACCTAATTCAAGAATTGACGAAAATTGCTCCCGCTTGCCTGAATACACAGTGGCTTTACGCGGCCTACTTACATTGTCAATTCACTGTAAAATTTCAACTCTGGTTTTACCACTCTACTGATGTGCACTATAATTCCACAAATAGAAATCCAATGGATATAAATCCGCACTTCTGGGTGACCATCAAATCGGTTCATTGCCACCAAATTTTCTATTTTGATACGAACTTTAGTTGCAGTTTGTGTAAATTATTATTAGTTTTGCACTATTTTTTTTGTAAAACATTTGAAAATTTCGCAGACACAGTATTTTTTTTGTTTTCTTCTTAAGTGAGTTTCTGTTCCCTGTTCCTACGCCACTGGCGGTCATTCTCTGCGCGGCGAGGAGCACTAGGCGTTATTTAATAATTCATCCTCCTTTGTTGCGATATATCCCCGGACTGTGTGTTTGCGTCCCCTTTAAAAAAATACGTCCAATATACCATAGCGACAGTAACAGATGCGCAATAAAACGTTATATAAAGCGTATTAAAACGCCGCGCGAAGCCGATATTTTACATGTACTTAATCCGAGCCAGGCACGAGGATATTCTTGTATTTATCGTCCAGACGGGATGGCTTTCTTGTAATTTTAACGAGTGCATTCATTTCCGAGAATTGACATACGGCCAGGGTTTTCTCAGAGCAAGCTGCATTTATTTGGTGTCACAGGATTACTCCGTTTTTTTGGTTGGGAATTGCAGGTGGAACATATTTTTGGCATATTTTAGTCACTGCACTTTTAATGTAGAGCATTTTTTTTTAAGTAGTCCTTAACATATCTGGAGGATGTGGGAAAGAAAGTTACGACGTGTATGTTTTTTATAGTTATCTAGATTGCTCAATTTGATCAACAATTTTTTTACGAGAAAATTCATTCTAGAACGCAAATGAGGTATCACAATTTAATATAAAAAACAACTATTTCAGATGTAATACGAGACGTTAGCCTGCAGGGTAGTTGTATCCTGGAATGGGGAAGTTTCATGAATTCTATATTGGTATTATAGGGTAATCCGTATTTCCAATTAAACTTATATTGAAGTGGTCTTCACAAACAAACAATATTGCAATGCTTTCTTTCGTTTTGCTTAATCGCCCACAACATTTTTCTTTACGTTTTTTGGAACGGTGAAATATTTTTTATTAGAGGTAACTCTTTGCTCGTGGTCGTGTCTAGGCCTGGCATTGAGAATTGGCAATTTGGAAAGGCGTACACCTCCTAGTACAAGGCCTTCGTTTAACATCATCTTAAATCAATCATCTTTGATGTTGTATCTTTGATATTTTTTTAACGCGTTTATCACTTTTTAGTCTTGCAGTTCTTCAAAACAAAAAAAATTCCGCGATACCTAAAATTAATATAAATTTTATATCTTTGGATCGAAGATTTAGTTCAGTCTGAGTGGCAATCTGATCAGAATCGATTCGGAACAGTAAAAAATACCTATATATTTTGTAAATTTTTATTGAACCACTAGATATGGTCACAATCAATTTTGCTATGTCAGTTGAACTTCTGTCATCGTTAAATTTTGCTTTTTTACACAATCTTAAATCCAATAAAGAACCATTTGTTAATAAATGATCGCCTATAAGATTGACAAAATGACTATCTTCAATTTCGCTATACCTATCAATAGTTTCTGTTGAATGAAAATGAAAGAATTCGACCAATAAACTCATCTTTTGGACTTCATGTAACCTCTCAGCTTTACTTTGTTTAGTTGTTAAAAGTTATCTGCATTTATAGAAAACACTATTTCAATAATACGGAGCTCTTAAACTCTGCTATGTCGCAAAGTTTGTATTTATTTATTTTTTCTAAACACCATAAAATATGAAGAAACTGTACTGTACTAAAATTGAACACCAAGTACTCGAATGGTATGGAAATGAAATATTTCACAAAATTGGCATGAGACAATTTTCCAAGTACATACTTTTATAATATTTCATTCATCTGTTGATCTAACAGGGATTTAAGATATTTCATACGACGTAATTTAATCGGATACCAATGATAACCACACCAATCGGTTTCGAAAGTTCCCCTACGGCCATATCGAGACGCCATAACAAAACCCATAACCACTTTCACCTGACATTAGCCACACAGCCCGATCCCGGCCCAAGTGACGGCCTCAACGAGCACATAAACCTGTGGAAAAAAAACGTCCAACAACCTTACAACGACCTACCTCTATTTATGCTGCTTAGACGCACACGCAGACTCACACTGTTCGATCGATTGCATTACACCTTATAGTCGGTCATAAATATTTATTTCCCATAAAGCGAAACAGGCGTGGAATTTTCATCGACACGTCTGTCGGGCAATGTCACCGATACTTTAACCCCCCGTCATTGTTGTTCCACCTGTGTCCGTTTGTGTTATCGGCACGGCAGCTGATTTGGTAATATTCGTGGAGGTCGCGCGAAGGTACGCTATTGAGGCAAGGATGGCGGTGGGCGATGGGCTGATGGTAACCGTAGCCGGTATGGCTTCAGCGAACAACATTCTTTGGAATGTTATGTCAAATGGTGAGGGGACGTCCCAAGTAGCACACTAGTCTTATAATTCAAAATTATAAGATCAGAAATTTGTATAAAAGATATACCTATAGCGGTTACATGACAACAATTTCATTGTATTACTGTTCCATCTGAGATTTTTTTAACAGCCGCTATTTTGGTGTTTAAAGTACCTATGAGAATATTGTAATTCCAACAAGAAAAATGTTTCATGGAAATTATTTAAACTATATTTTCAGAACGTTCTTGTCTCTGCACTTAACAGTATTTCTCTTCAGGTCATTTTACTGTATAATGTATGTAGTAGTAATCTACATGACTGACTATAAAGCGTTATAAATCAATTTTGTAGTGGTCGCAAGAGAAATATTTAAGAAGATACTTACAGCAAAAATAGAAGTATTTTTAGAAGTTATTTAAATTACTTTAAGAAAGTTCTTACGCCACTTATGCAGCACTTTAGTTTCAGAAAGTTGTTTAGCTGTATAACTTGCATTGGTTTTATAAATGCAATATTGTAAGGTGTCATTTTTTTTACATTTATGCAATATATTGGCCATTGCCAAATTAGTAAAATGAAAATGATTTCGATCTGCTGGTCAACACCATCAAAACATACAGGTGTTGTGTACTGTGGTGTGAAGTTTAAATCAACTTAGAGTTTCAATGGATAAAATAAAAAAGAAAATTATTATGGTTAATTAAGTTTAGGTTTAAATCTGGATCGGTCAGTGGTCGCGCGGTTTAAGGCGTTAGTACTTGAATCGAGGCGACTAGACGGAGTTGGTTCGAGCCCAGCTGCCGGTAGACCGTATATAAACTATATTCATAGAGAGGATTGGCACCCTCTCTGTGGGTATGGTAGGGTGGAATAATGTTAGCTTGGGTCAATGTGAGAGATTGATGCCGGTTGATATTTGACTACCCCCCTAATTAATGAGGTTTTCCAGGTTTTCCTCATTCCTGCACTGAATAGTGGTTAGGGCCTACCAACGTAAGTCGTTCCTGGGCGCAAATGCGGCCTGCTTAATAATAATATGCCGCCCCTCTCCCGCACAAGTCTCCGACTTCTGAGCTAATACCTGTGATTAGAATGAGGGGTAGAGATATTATTATTATTATTCACTTTTTACTTAATTCCTCGCTGTTAGTTCCTTTTGTGTAGGATGGCAAAACTGAATATTACCAGCAGACTCTATATTCGTGCAGTGGACTGAAAATTGCGTCGGTCATTAATTTTAACTTTAATGCGCATGCGCGCATGCAATAAGAATTGCATAAATGTAAAGGGGTGGCCATATTTGTGGTCCGAAATGGTGGAATGTCGATGTAATACAATTAAAAACCAAAGTAAGAAAAATGAACACAAACCTTTCCTAAGTTCATCCTTTATGAGTATTTTACTGCAGTCAAATAAAGTATTACGTAAACTTAAAATTTTCTATGTCGATTTGCACGTTGTTTTGATCATTAAACAGTGTTCAAATCGTTCCAAATAATGTATTTGAAGACATCGGAACATCCATTTCTTTGGTGCTTGATTTAGAATTCCGGTTTTTGGTCTCTATTTTAATTAAAAAAAAGAAAAAAAACGGAAAGAATATAAAATTAAGTTAATATAAGTCAAGTATATTTAATCAACAATACAAGAGCAGGCGAACCAGATGTGTTCAAGATATTTTTATTGCCTATACCAAAATGCTAAATGAACTTACAGTACCAACATGCTTAAGTTGTCTTGCAAAGACCAAATAACGGATGAATAACCAGTATAGTGCAATAAGTCGGCATTATTTAAATAATATATACCTATTTTAGGAGGTACTTTTAAAATGAAAAATATTTCAACCTTGTTCAGATAGGTAAACCACGTCTGTCTTACTCATATATTTTCAAGAAACATATTTGTAATTTATATAATTTTCGTGTAAATGAAATACCGGCTAGACTTAACAAAAACCCGAATATGTTTAATTATGAATGATATTAACGAAGCAAAAACTTGCTCTGTCTAGGAATGATGATGAACGAGCAGCCTGTCAAGTTAGCGTCGAGCAATAAATGAAAAAAAAAAGTGACTTGAGTTGTTCGACCCACACACCTCTTCTGTCAATCTGGGGACATGCAAAATTCAACATGCATCGCCGCCAAGACCACTATAACGATGATAACCGGGCTAGACGGGAAATGGTTTTAATTTCTTTTCGCAATTAATCCAGCGAGATAAATTGCATCAGGAGATAGATTCCAGTAAAGCTGCTCCTTCGGTGGTTTTTGCCTCGATATCGTTTTAGTTGAGAAGAATTGACAGTTCAAGTCTTCTATAATTATGTAAATTTTTTGAGATGGATTATAATAGTACCTACCACCCAGTAAATCAAATTCTGTAAAATTTCATACAATATATTAAAGTTAAACTGGGATTTAACACACCTAGGTATAGGTTACCACAAATTTATATGATGGAAGAGTCATTACCTAATTATAAATTTACCTAATCATCCTTCATTTTATCTACTCTCTTCATCTATCATTCAAATCTCTGAATGATTTGCTATGTAAATTTATGTAAACATTTTTTCGTTATGAGAACTTGATGTCATCAAAACAATGTAGGTAACGTTAATTTTCAGAATTGTTACATAACATAAAAAAATCATCTTGTCTTTAATTTAGCAAGAAAGAAACGTTTGTGCTAAAAATTAATGAGAGTTGAATAACTCAGGGTAACTTATTCGTTGTTAGGCAAAAGCGTGTTCGTTATTTTTTGGGAAAGGGAGCGCGGTAAATATGCGGGCAGTGTTTTTTTATTCTTAATAAAAATTTTCAATTAATTCACATGTGGCAGTTTAAGAAACATATGTTTTATATGAACAACACACCATACGATGTCTACGAACATTTCCGGTAAATAATCGACACGTCACTAGTGTACCGAAATATCAAATGGACCTCGCTAGGAAAGAGCAACATGCAGAAAAGATGGGATCAAAGTCGTTATTTTTTTAGTAGGACTGTCAAAATTCTTCCCTAATGTGTCTAAACCTAATGGTTTCCGAGACTTTCGCTTTTTTTTTGAAAAAATATTAGATAGGTCTATGCTTTTGCAATAATAATGACAGTCTCTCAAAACAGTTTTTGAAGTTCTGGAAGTTCAGATTATAATTTTCATTAAATTTCTATTGGTGAGTGAAAAAACAACTAAGGACTAATGTTAAAAGTAGATTTGAGGATCTATATAGATGTTCTTCTGGAAGCACATCTAGCACATACTGGTTTGTACACCATTAACACTCCGTATGTAATGTGTAATGAGTAGAGACCGTATATCGTTCGCACATGACGTCATTATCAGGGGCGCACTTAGAACACTAACGTTAACGTTTGTGGAAGTCAAGTAAATACGTACATTTATTGTCAAATACAGTTAATGTCAACGTCTTACCTTGTACTGGTGATATGTATGTTGTCCAATATGGATCATATTAAGTTGTGTAATTTACAAAACACTATACTATTCATTTTTAGTACTGAAATGAAACTGAATAACCAGCAACTGTTGTAAATGTTCAGTTGTTAAGTTGTGACGTTTATTGCTTAAAATTCATTTCAGTTTCGAAAACGTACATTCAACGTCCACAGAGATCACTGGGGCATATATAAAATATAATGTTTCACTGATGCCACATTTAGGGTGGGTTGAGCAAAATCTAGTCCTTTACGTTCAGAAAGGTCTATTATATCGAATATAGTTAAAAATCCCGGATTGTTCTGCAAAACGGTATTAAATTTCTTCTTCACACGTTCAGCACTAGATCCCGGTACCTGAGAAATTAACTATCGCAAGTCTAAAACACTAAGTCGTTGTTAAATTGTTTTTGACGTTCACGGTTTGTCATACAGTGCCTTCATAAATGATTACAAGCCATGTGACCAGGACTGTGATTCTCGAAGAACAACTCGTATGCAAATAGATTTCTTGTCTCTCTCAATTGCCGTAGTGAGGAAAAGGATATTTGCATATGAATTGCTCTGCGATTGATTCGAGTATCTCGACCCTGATCACGTGGCTTGTAATCATTTATGAAGGCACTGTACTATTACTCACACGAACTTTGCGTTGTTCCACAATATGTGTTTTATAATTTCACGATGTAACTCTTTCACAAATTTTGCACTTTAATTCTGTCCCGTCAAGTTCTAAATCTGGATAATATTTAATCTATTTCTCCACTGTAGAACGAGTACATATTCAAGCACCGAAACAGACAAACCAACAAGAAACTCGACAAGAAACTAACATTATTTGCTAATAATGCGATATCGTCCCTACAAAGATATTATTGGCAATTGGAAAGCGGAAGCGACTGCGACCTTGACACATGCCGATAAATAAATAGGATGATGTTCCTCAACGCCGGCCTTTATTTTAAAGATGATATTTGTTTTTAATTAGGAATATTTAAATATTACGATTTTCAACCGACGGACCTGAGTACGGACCTGAGATGTGCGAACGACATACTATCTTTAGTAATGAGCAGCTAAAAGCAGATGAAATCTCAAGAATATAGTTCAATGTTTTCTTTTTAACTATGTTCACAACGAATATACGCACATAAATACAACACAAAAACTTAAATCACAACGCAACAGCACTTACGAAACATTCCTTAGATAATAACCACAGTTTCAATTTTAATAATATAGAAATCCTGGATAAAGAACCAAACTACCAAAAAGAATAATACATGAAATGCTACAAAAAAAGACACAAAAATTCAATAAATAGCCGAACTGATATAGAGAATTTAAGTGAAACTCATTTTAACATATTGGAATAAACATAATTATTCATAACGGGGTGAATTGATAAATAATAATTTTTACATCTATCCATAATTTATAAATATTTAGTTTGTCAGTATATAAAAAATATATCTCCACACTTAGAAAACACGCTCTCTGAAAAATGTCTTGCACACCATTACTCTTATCACATAGTTAACATAAACAAACTTCAAAACCCTTAGCAGTCAAAGCTTAAAAATAGACACATAGTTCAGTTTCATTAATACCATAGAATAGAAAGCAAGTTAAAATTTTAAATTGTACAATATACAAAACACAAAACAACTGTAAGTAAACCATTTAAAAATAATAGTAAAACTCAAAGTACATTATAAGAATTTTATAGCCCTGATGATGGTTAATAAACCGAAACGTACGTAGGAAAATAAGCTGTTTTATTACGTTTGACCGAAATCCCAAGAAAACAACATCTCTATATATTTAGTGAACGGTCAGGAAAAAGGAATATATATACGTGCACATATACATATATGTGTTTTATATGAATATATAATATACGTATATATATAGTTATTTATTATGTTCACAGTATCTTATGTAGTCAGTAATAGATTAATTGACCGGAAATTTATTTCATCTGCAGTGACTGCCGCGATAATTTTATTATTCGTTCTTATTGCTGGACTAATTGCCGAGGTGTAACAGATCTAGTACCCCCAGTGGTACTTCTTCGATATGTAAAGTACCAACCAAAGCCACTAAGAATCATTGGAAAACGTAGATCTTTTCGAGTCAGTTGTTGCATACTTGTGCCTGTTTATCCTGTGGATATTATGGATAATCTCGACAGCGCATCGGCTTCCATCTCATTTCCTCAGCGCGTGCAATTTTTTTACAAACAAATTAATTACGACAGCGGCTCGTACATTGATATGACGCACTAGAGTGCTCGTGATAATTGGAATACAGTTCTCACTGGTGTGGTGTCTATCTCGTATCCATTTTTGCTACAGTAAACTAGTTTCAGCGTCAGTTCTGAGATTGCCATCATCGTTTATCCACTCCGCTGGTGGAACCTGGATTATTTGCACTGTAAAAAGAACTGAGTGAAATTTTACTGCGTTTACACTAAATTTTATACATATTACTACGCGCCGGCTATTATAAATGTTTTTTAAATTTTCTTGCACTGAAAGAAAGTCTTTAAGTACATAAGAATGTGCAATTGGACAAACTATATTTCATGAAATAGATACATAACCAATGCAAAAAGTATCTGCAGATAAATCAAAAAGAAAGAGGTGAAAGTAAAATGGGAAGAGGACTGAAAAGAGTGCAAACAAGGACATATTATGAAAAAAGTAATGTTTCATCTTCTGAATTATCGATTCGTTGTTCTCTTGCCCTACATCCTACATATGAGGGTAAGATAAAGAGTTTGACATCAAGTTATCAATATACTAGAGGTACGTTTTTATTAAAATAATAAAAATATTACTTGACAGAAACAGTATAATGACATTACTAGAATAAGAAACAAGTTATACTCTCGTCACATAACCCTCTCTTCCCCTACTGTCTAATTTCCATTTAAATAACCGAACTTTAATAAAAACAAACTATTGGTCGTTAATTACTGATCAGTTTTTGAACTATGTCTTATTCCAAACACAAAATTGAGTAGGTATATTATCAATCTATTTCGTTATTGTTTCACAATATGTATAAAATTTAAATCAGTAATGAGTATCTAAGTATATAATTTTAGTTTTTATATATTTTTAGGTATTAATAATATTGTGTGAAACTAACTTACTCTGTGAACTAAAGCCCCAACCAGTGTTGAATTACGCCCACCATATCTACCCATATATTCTTTATTATTAGCTTTTGTAACATTTTTTACTGTATTAGAAAGGTATTTTAAGCTAATATAAATCAAATCTTCTACAATTCCTATCAATGAAGTCATATGTATGCTCTCTGATACCAAACATCTAGGTAGGTATGCTAATGAACAATTCCACAGATAAAGCTGTATTCAATAATTATCTAAAGAAATTAATTTATCTAACCTGGTTTAATGAAAACACTCGAAAACACAGTGGGCACTCGAAAATTCAACCACAATAGATGAGATCTGACCTATTTCTGTATTTTTAGGATGGCTTCTTTAGGTGGCCTCCTTTATGTTGAGTCAATATCTAACTATAAAAATTATTATATAAATTAAAATTATTTGAAATTAAATATCGACAATGACAAAAGGGACATTAGCCTGTCAATTTTAAATTAAATATGATGCAGATAAACGTATGTCATAAATGTAGTAGGGAAGATTGACAATATGAAACAATGACTGTAGATAAGACAGTTTTACTATAAATAAATGTTATAAATGAGACGTTTTCAAAATGATCAATAATAAAAGAAAATGTAGCTGCTCACAGCGGTAACTTGATGGATTCATTTAGTACCTTCAAATGTGTTTATTAACACCAATTGTTATTTAAAGTGAATTTGTACATATTCTATAGTTTAATTGTTCACAATTCCTTTCTTTACATTCGAATTTGGCACCGTCGTTTTTCGTCGACATAGTTATGAAATGTTTATCCAGTCAGTTGGAAATTAACAAAAACTATGGCACTATACGCACGCACAGGCAAACCTTTTGTGTTAATTTTATTTAGTTTTTTCCTTTATGTCGTTTGTCATAGAGATACAATAATTGTTGCCTTGAAGGTTGCAGTTTCTTAATAATACGTGTTGGCAAAAATAATGCGCACCATTATTGCTTTGACAATAATTGAGTCATTGGTTATTGTGAAATGTTTTACTACTTGTTGCGATATTTACAGGAAATAGGGTATGTATACAGGGTGTCCGAAAATTATGAGCAACTATTCTCTAACTTCTACCGCAAAAAAGATGAAAACTTATAATTGTTCAAAATGTCATGATTTTACCTTAAACAGTTTCGATAATATTCAACGGAAATCATCTTCAGAGTCGACCTTTTAAAAGGCCTTAGCTCCCCCTTGTATCCATTTGTAGAACTATGTTTATATGAAGTCTTTGCTTTATCTTTCCGAACCCCTGTAGATACATATATCCTTAAATACATTAATTATAATTAAAAAAACGTTTTATTTTTTAATATTATTAAGTCATAGGTACAAACATATTTAAAATTATTGTGAACATAAAATATATAAAGAGGGTTTTAATGAATGAAAATCCTTTCTTTTATAAGGAAGCATAGGCACTTTTTATTGTTCACTACTGTTTTACATGTTCTTGTTTAATGATAAAGGGTGTAAAAGTTTTTAGAAAATAGTTTTTGCGTTTAGAAATAGAAAATCAAATAATGCGTTTATTTAATTAAAAAATATATATTTTTAATTGAAGGATATGGAAAAGAAACATATGTAATCTTTTAATTCTTTTTGTGAAGTTTTTAAATGAAGTAGTATTAGGTTATGTAATCTTTTAAACAACCATACATTAGAAAACTCAATTTCCTATACAGTCGAATAGTCGAAAAAAGTATTTGTTTGAAAGGAAAAATTCGAATTCGACTATTTGCTATAGATTTTTCAGGTGTAATTCGATGCTGGTCGGGGCATTAGTCCGCAGTTGTTTCCTGAAATTCCTGGGCAATAAGTTGTTGACCTAGATAACAGATGTTTAATTGGAAAAAAAATTCTTTGAAGTTTACAAACGTTGTTTTATCATAGAATGTAATTAAATCAACACTAGAAGTGTATCATTGAAAGGAAAATAATGTTTTTCAATTTAAACAACCCTTATACAAAATAACTGTATTTTTGCTTTTCCAAAAAAATGATTTGGTATCAGGAAATAAGTATTTGCTTGGCCTTAGACAACAAATAAATAATTTCCATGAATCAAAATTTTTTTAGACAAATTTTTTTCGGTGCATTATTTATTTAAAGCATCATCGTACAGAAAATATTGCATCTCTAAAACTAAACGGTTCAGAACATAATTAAATAGCGCCCTCTAGATACAGAGTAATGAAAATATAAATTGGTGGCCTAAAAAATTAATAATTTCAATTTAAAGTAAAGGATGTGTTTTATTTCGTTAACAAATTAGCCAAGGACGAAATGACTGAGCAAAATACAATTTTTACAAGCGAAAGTCGAAACTAGTTGAATAAGGTGTCAGTGGGACAGCAGACATCATCATTTAACAATTACGATGCTCTGCGGTGTTTTGGCATTCAAAAATTATCATAAATTAGACTTAACCAGCCTCATTAAGTGGCATCAAAATTGCAAATTCGCGTTTAAGTATGACATTAGCTACGGGAATATAAATATAACTTCAAACAGAACGATTATATTTCCTGTTTTCATCTTCCACTTGACAAGGACATCGTTAATGTCGGCCGAACGGTCTCGGGGCAGTTTCGCGGCCGTTTTATGAAATTGCAGCTCGTAAGCGGGAAAAATGGGCGATTTTAATGTTCTAATAGCCACCTGTTGAAATGGTTTCTTGTAATCGCTTAATTTTCTCCCGTGTGAGATCGTGAGGGGCCGTAATTACCGCCGAGAGCAGTGTAAATGAACGAGAATAGTTTTCATTCTGCACGCGATATACAGGGTGATTTAGACCTTATCAAAAAATAAATAATATTTGATTGTACAAGGGCCGCTTACAAATACAATGTTGTAAAACAAAAACCAAAAAGGGCAGTTCGAAAATTATTTAAAAATACACTTCTGCACGGCACTGGAAACTGATCCATTGTAAAACTTGACCTTGCGCAAGGCAAATCATGCAGCCGGCGACCGGCACGGCGGCAAAGTGTAATAAAAATCGAACGGACAAAAAATTTAAAAACAAATAACATTTTATAACACCTTTTTTATATCATCAAATTCAACTACTTTTGCCGCTATTAATTCTTCTTCTGTGCTTATTCTCGTGATTAGAATGAGGGGTAGATATTGTTAATAATAATAATAATAATTATTATTAATTAATAAAATGATTTAACATAACTGATGTGACAACAAATGTTCGAAATTTCGTTCACCGACGTGTTACCACATTTGGGCCCGTCTTACCCTATTTCTACGAAGTAACGCAAATGTTTCTGGTGTCCGTTTGTTGCTGGTGGCGCCCTCTGCAATGTATACCGAAACTGTGATCTGATCTCGATTTCGCATCCTAAAATACATCAAAGTACCAAATTACGTACGAATTATGCTATTAAGATAAATAGAAATAAGTTTCAAAAAATTATAACTTTTGCACCAAGGTAAATTGGACTAGATCTTTATATTTTAGCTTCAGGAATTTGTGCTAGAGTTTTGTGCATACCTTTAATAAGTCACTTCAGTTTCCATTTCGAGATCAAAGTTTCCCTCCTGCCAACGCACTTCTCCTTGCCTACCAACCCAATATCGATTAAGTGTTGTATCAAGTGTGCCCGATAAATTTAAACTGACTAATAAATTTATTAAATAGTTTCTCATAGATTTTATAGTGTTATTTAAAATTGGCGTACTGGAGGATATTATCAGATATTTTGATTGACATTAAATTAAAATAAATATTATGCAATTTGTAACAGTACAATTTTGTGGTTAGATATCAAAATTTATGCGTATTCGTATTTATAGATTTTTGCATAATTGTCTTGCGAGTTAAAAGCTGACAATGATGTTATTGATGTTTGACAGTGCCTCTTGAAAATTCATATAACAAGCTATTTTAATGTATTACTGAAAGTATTAAGAGTTAAAAAGAGTTATAAACTGCCTATTTGTGACTATGCCTTGATTAATTGATTGAACAATATATCAAGTCAAAAATTGAGAAATATTAAACATGTCTTAAATTAATAAATAATTTAAGATACTGCTTGTTAATAGACTTATACAGGTATGTGTTTTAACTTGCTCATTTTAATGTTTTTCCACCCTATTCATAAATATTAGTAATATAATACATTTATCAGCCAGTTAAGTCCTTAATTTTATTGCGTGTGAAGCGGATTTCCGCAGAAAAGACGTATTTTATCTCGAGATTAACATAATGAATCAGGCAAGTAACAGCTTAATGTGGTTATGTTGCTTATTAAAATTATTTTAACTAATGCTTGCGTCTCTAGAAGAGCGATTCTCAAGGATTTCGTGAGATTTATTATAGGGTTCGTATATGAGCCTTCGATTTTAATTTCTTGCGAAATGTTTATGTTTTGATCTAGCAATTATTTATTGCCTGACACATTTTTTTATATATAATTAAATTTAATTATTATTATGTAAATGGATTCATTATATAATAATAACACCAGCACACAAGGTGTTATCCGAAGATAACCACTTAAAATGAAATTCATGGGAATATCATAGTGGGTATTTGCGGACGACTTTTTTATAGTTTTGAGTGCAATTATAATTTTTCTTTTTGAAGGATACACGACGTTGTTACAACCTTCAAAATTAATAATCTGATTTTGGTTACAATTTTTTATACCTTGTACTAACTTCCTTTCTTTCACCGCGTTTTTCTGCTCTTCAATCTAGTGAGCGTATGTACGAAGGTTAAAGGAAAAGGAGTGGTAGTGAAATAAATTCTACTTGGTTTAGTCGCCGCTATTATTTCATCGGTATTCGCTGAAATAGCGATATTAATCATGATGATGGCAGTAATAATGGAGGTATTAAGGTGTTAATGATTTTATATGAGTAGGTATCACATTTTATTTTTTATTATTGTCACTGGGATAGGAAGTAAAGGATTAATCAAATTTAAGTGTTTCGAATCCTTTTGTATCAGTCCAGTTGAAAATTTGTTACATTTTGTGGAGAGAGAATTAACAATAGCGTTCGTTTGATTATCACAGAATAATTTTATTTGAAAAATTAGGTTATGCTGTGAAAAAGAAGTGACAGAGAGGGTAATGGAAAATTATAATACTATATTTCTCTATGACTTTACGACATGGAAGTTTAAAGTAGGCGTGTTTGTGACCTCTGACATTGTCGTAGTTTAAGGGCGCCGTATTCTTGAAAAAGTGTTTTCTACAAATATAAATAATTTTAGACATTTAAGAACTGAATAATATAGAGTTTAGCAAATAACAAGGATGTTATTTCATGCCACCTGCAAATATTCAAAGGTACCGAAGTAAATATTCAATCAATATTTAACATCAGAACGCGATCTATCCCATGAATTTTTAGGTACTGAAATCTTTCAAAATACGTATTTTTTTAAATTCAACTATAGATGTAAACATTGTTATAACATAAACTTACATAGTTCTGCATATAAGATTGTTCACTTTTGTTTATAAGTATGAGAAAATAATTGTTAAAATGTGGGGTTAGAACAGCGAAATTATGTGTGTCATATAAATGCATTTTAAAAGTTATTACATTATTTGAGGAAAGTTTAAATAGTAAAAGTGGATAAACAAAACATCAATAATTCTATTTTTGATATTACTTTTGCTCTACGAGTTTTATTTTTCGAGATTTCAGTACCTAAAAAACACCACAAATTTGATCATTTTACGGCGAGAGATACGGGCACCTTAAGTGAACACCTGCTACGATATGTCAAGAGGGCAGTAGAGAGGCGGATAACAAACAGCCAACGTTAATTCGGGGAGACAAGATTCACGTAAAGTAGATATTAATTTTCATTGAATTCAGAATTGAATTTTTATTGCGGAAGGTTGTGTTAAGTTTATGATAACAATAATGCGTTATCTGTTCAACAGATTTCTCCAGTTGCAGGACATTATAACAAAGATTTTATAATAATAATAGTAATAATAATAATAATATGTCTACCCCTCATTCTAATCACAGGGATTAGCCCAGAAGTCGGAGACTTGTGCGGGAGAGGGGGCGGCATATTATTATTAAGCAGGCCGCATTTGTGCCCTGGAACGACTTACGTTGGTAGGCCCTAACCACTATTCAGTGCAGCAATGAGGGAAACCTGGAAAACCTCATTAATTAGGGGGGTAGTCAAATATCAACCGGTATCAATCTCTCACATTGACCCAAGCTAACATTATTCCACCCTACCATACCCGCAGAGAGGGTGCCAATCCTCTCCACGAATATAGCTTATATACGGTCTACCGGCAGCGGGCGCGAACCAACTCCGATCTAGTCACCTCGATTATTCAAGTACTGACGCCTTAAACCGCGCGACCACTGACCGACCAGCTTGAACTTGAAGCCATTTCTTTTTGTTTCGTTTATTAATGATTTATTTATCATTAAAATATAATCGCCTTGATAGCTGATGATTTAAAGCTCATTTTTCTACGTGCATGCAAAAAACAAATCTTTATTGAACTATATTTAGTGGAAAAAGTGGTTCTTTATTGCACTAGTGCAACGACGTGAGGCCGAGTAGGACAACACACTTACTTTGTACTACACTAAATAACTATAAATACTCAAACCTTTTCCTTAAATACATTTTAATCAGCATAAATACAAAATAATGTATTTATAAATAGGTGTACATTTGTCAAAGTGACCTTCCCATCGCTTTAAATAATATGAAAAAACAGACTACAAATAGTTATTTATACAACAAGTGCAAAAAGTAAGTGTTTATTGCACGCGACGTGAAATTGAAACGAGGCCGTCAGGCCGAGTAGGACAACACGTCGAGTGCAATAAGCACTTTTTGTACGAGTTGCATACAATATTTTTTCTACGTTCATGCAAAAACCAAAGTCTAGAAAAATGTGACGTTGATTTGAAGGTTTATGTTTGTCATGATGACAAAACGCTGCAGTAGAATGACAGATGAGTGCAATAAAGAACCACTTTTCCCACTAAATATAGTTCAATAAAGTATTGTTTTTTGCATGAACGTAGAAAAACGATTTTATAATTGCTATATAAAATTGTTTTAAAAATGTATGCACTCTTTATGGAACTGCGTTTTATAAAAGTGGGTTCTTTTTGATTCTATAAGTATCAGAAAGGCATCTAACCGTGCTATAGGCATTTGAAGCTCCTATAAAATATATTTTATAGCAATTTATACAATCTCCCAAGCTCAATAAAATTTATTTTGCTATATAAAGTTTCTTTTGAATATTTCGATATATGTTATCAATTATCACTTTCCCATGCAATAAAACGCTATGTTTGCCTACACCTATCTGTCGCATAGAAGCATACCTTGTATACATAATGCCCTTGAAATTATAGTTTTTATCGCGTTTAAAAGCATGAATTCCCGATAGATTACGGCCGTAAATCAATACCGTGAAAGGGTTTTTACGGAAGACTAGCTGAATAGGAAATTTATTATTTACTACCGCACCTAAGCCGCGAAGAAAACTGTTGTGAAACGATAAATATCGGATAAGCGATTATAAATTTATAGGAAATCGTACCGATGTTATTTAAATGTAGCCTCGTTTTTTTGTCTCAAAGAACTGTTTCGAAACGTCAAAACAAAACCTTTTGTGAAGCAATCATCAACTGTATTTTTTTTATAAGTTGCGTAAGACAGCGCAGTTATATAATAGGATCGATTTCTAACAATTACGGTCAATTTCATCTCTTGGTGAATTGATTAGAAACATACTTTGCAAGCAGACATAGTAATCTCGTTCAATTTGTTCTGTAAAAGTATGATGCAAGAAATGATCACGCGATGACAAATCGGAGGTGGAAGGTGGATGTTTGGCGGACACTACACCTTCAATTGATATGCGGCCAGTTCCGACAATAACCAATTTTCATATATAGAACTTAATTATGTATGGGGATCATATTTGAAGACCATGCCTCTTTAGCATTCCATACTGTCTTAGATTTGCTTCAAATTTTCGAAACTTTATTCTTATCTGTTAGGTGAAATTCTATTAGGATAACGTCGATATAATGGTAAAGACACTGTTTTTTTCTACAATCATAATAAACCTGCAGAATATCAACGTCATTAAAATAATTCATTTGGGTAATAATTGAACTGGAACGGTGACAACAATTGTTACAAACAAACCGATATTTGGCAGATAGCAGTATGCAAAATTATAGTGGTTTTTAGGCTTTCACGGCCAGTGTTGTAATTTGATACATGGTGATTTTCCGGGTTGTTATGCCGTGACCTCGGTAACTGGTAGCTGCCAGAAACAGAGTTAAAATGCACATCTCTAGCATTAGCTGGGATACTTTTACCTGCCCTGGTTGTTCTCGGGCTAGGCTCTGTGGGGACAGACCCGCTATCGGTGTCTCTGGGTCTGTCCATATATTGAATTCGGTTCCTACTGTTGATATTACGACTGATACGGTCGGAACCGCTTCTCGGATACTTTCAGCTTCAGCTCAGTCGCGGCGAAGCTTTTGCAGAGTCACCACTGAAGATGCCGACAGTGAAGAGCGGCGAAACGTTTGGAAGCATGGCATGCGACCAGTTACAGCGGCGGCTACGGAACGCCTCGGAGGACCACCAGTATCCGAGAAGCAGTTCCGACCGTAGCAGTCGTAATATCAACAGTAGGAACCGAAATCAATATATGGACAGACCCAGAGACACCGATAGCGGGTCTGTCCCCACAGAGCCTAGCCCGAGAACAACCAGGGCAGGTAAAAGTATCCCAGCTAATGCTAGGGATGTGCATTTTAACTCTGTTTCTGGCAGCTACCAGTTACCGAGGTCACGGCATAACAACCCGGAAAATCACCATGTATCAGTATGCAAAATGGTTTTTCCAGCGCCTTCTATTTGATAAGATTTAGAAAGCGTGCACCGCAAATTAAAGTCAAAGATTAAAAGTTTTTTTTATTTTTTCTCAAACATTCTTAATGCAAATTTATACCAAATATATCTACCAAAATGCACGAAAAAAGTATACACATTTAACAAAACTACTACAAAAAAATATATTTGTGCGTGAGTATAAAGAAAATAACAACCCATTTAAAAATATATTTCCAGGAAATGAGTATCCTGCGGGCTAATGCCCCGACCAGCATTGAATTACACCTGAAAAAGCAAACAAACAATTAAAGTCACTTGTCAGCAGCCCAGATATATACCGGTTTCTAGTTTATTATCTCTAATCAGCATGTCATAGGTGAAGTAACCCACGAATAAACTAAGCTGATTTAAGTCTGAACCTCGGCAGTATGGAACATGAGCACGCGGTAACGAGTAAAAAGATTAACACCTTACAGCAAAAAAATTAAGACGTTGCGAACATATGTTCTTACAAACTTTTCCTCGTAAAGTGATTTAAGGACAAACACTCTGAAATATTAGCACACTGAGGAACATAAAAATTATATACAAAACGGAATTTGAAAAATCTAAAATTTGCGAACACGCTTGGGAAAACGGTCATTTGATTCAATGGGGTTCGGCAAAAATTTTAGAGAAGGAAGATAAGGCAACAAAAAGAAAATTAAAAGAGACCGCGATTATTTTATTGAACGGAGATAAGTGTGTGTCAAACTGTTTAGTAAACATCGATCATTGTTGGCTACAGTTGTATCAAGAAGAAGTAAGTAACAATAAAATAAAAATCATTTAACATCTCTATGGAAGCAGATAAACAAATTTTAAACTGTCAAACTTGACATACGTTTAATATTTTTACTACGATTTTGAGAACGAAAACAGAGAGTTTTTCGAAAGGTCAATAATACGGAAGTGCGCGATAGTGATGTGATTTTTGTTATTTTTTAGTTATCTGCTTTTTTCAGTGTTAGATTTTTTGGTTAGGCAAACTTAGTTTCAAAAATAACCCTTGACTGATCCGTTTGGCGCAAAGGCTTATTTAATCCTTATTATTTTTCAGAAGTGTGGCAAAAGCCAAATAAAACTAAAGAAAAATTAAAATTATGCCACAAATAAATAGCTTCAGACAATAACTGTCAAATTAACAAATTTGATAACGTGCATCGTGACGCAACATATTAAGGTTGATTCGATGAAGTAATTCTTTACTTTGTTAAAAATAATTATGTATACATCTGTCTCAAATATATTCGCAATTAGAAAGAATAATAATATGTGGGTAATTAATTTGATGGTTGTAACCAAAAATATTTGTTCCGTTCTTTTTATGTGATCTCAAACTCCTTCAGTCCGCTGGATATACCACGGCGATCGCGCAATTTCTCAGACCTCTCCGCTAGGCTCTATGACAAATGGCCCTGACGATCTGGCAGCTCTTCCCTCGGGGTCAATAATTATCCCAGATGAGACCGATGGAGTCATCTTTAATCCGTGCCGCGCGCTATCCAGCTGTAGCCGCACGTTTAGTCCGGATGTTTTCGCAATAATCAACCGGCTGAAATTTCTCCTAAGGCATTAACTTTGGTTTTTATCGGGAGCTGCGGATACAATTATTGACGACATACCGGTGGCGGTTGCGGCAACGTCGGTCGTGTGTAGAAAACGAAGTTGGTGCGTTTCCGCGCGCCAGACGGATCACTTTCCCCAGGAAGTGGTTACTCATAGATGATGTTTGGGTTTTCAGTTGAATTTCGAGTTAAATTACTGCTAGTGGCTCCCACATCTGACATTTGACTTTATAAAGGAAGGCTAGAAATACCCTAGGGTGAACCTTAAATAAGTACAAATATTTTAACCAGCAGTGCAGTTGACTGTGTAGAACACATAAAATTAATCGTTCTTTTACACAAATTGTAGTCGACACCGGTCATCGACCTACATCTGTGATCCCTACAATTACAATTTAATGACATTTGCATTAAAGCAATAAACAAATCAATGCCAATAAAACCATTAAAGTACCCTCTGACCTGAGCCCAATTATAATCAAATAAAGGGATGGTCAGAGATTAACCAGCCCCCGAGACCTTGCTCTAGAGGTCCGGTGGAAAACCACAGTAGTTACTTGTCGTTCGTCTTCCGCGTAACATCCGTCCAGACTTCTGTATTGGTGGAACATTCTTTCCCAGTTGTTATATCTTTATTAATATATTTAACGTGTTACAAACCGTGGACTTGTTATTTCTAATCTAACAACCCCACACAAATGTCAAATTTTAAATAAACTTCGCTATTTCGTCATCTTCATAGGAAGTTCAAGGTGGTCATTTTGAGTCAGTCTTGTGACTGATGATCATTTACTTTGGATAACGTTACATAATTTTGATGGACCTATGTCGTACTCTACTATGCTTGTGACTTATTTCCACCACTCTGTATATGGTGGACTACCTATAGCAATTTTTAATGGAAAACGAGCTGCGAGGCATTATTGCACTATGTCTAACGCAAGGAATGTTCCTTTTATTCTCGGCCGGCTGAATCTTTTGTTACGTACATCAAGATAGCGGTGGCAAGAACCCCATAAACTACAGAAACCCCTTTGCCTGGGCGTATCTTCAATGCTTAGTTTGTGCATATTAAAAAAATATATTAAATTTACAAGCGTTATGCCCGAGAACTAACGCAATAACTCAACTATTAGCATATATTGTGGTACAGTCGATACAAACATTGAGACCTGAGTTCGACTTGAGTTTACTAGTATATATATTAAATATCGAAAATCGACAGGTATGTCGCTTTTAGCGGCCTGAAGAAGGCTTCAATATAAGCTGGAACGTTGACAGTATGGACAAACCCAGTTTTTCTTTTCTTTACTAGGTATCACCAGACGAATTATAAAACAAATATATCAACGATCACAGTACAAAATCATCTAATAAGCAATAATTCTGTTCATATTAACCGAGGTAATTTTTATACATACAGGGTGGTCCGTTTTTCATGGTACCATTGACATAACGAAACCGTATATAAAATAAGTAGGGGGTACAATCGATTTTCGGCGAAAGAAAATTTCGACTTTCACTAGTTTTAGTTATGGAATATTACATTTGTTCAATTGTTTTTTTTTTCTTCCTTATGGATGCCATAATCAAGATCCAATATGGCGTCCATAACAAAAAAAATTGAATGCTGCATTACCGAAAGTTGTGGGCTTAGACATTTTCATTCTACGTGAATCCATCTTATCTCTCTGCACCAAATTTTAGTACTTTTTGAGAAGTAATGACGTCAGATGGCATTTTCTAAAATAGATATTTTCAGTTGTTCCACAATATTTCAGCAACGGCAACGGATCTGGGATTGTTGTTTGACTTATCCTAATGACCAGACGCATTTTTTTTAATTTGAGACACCCTGTAGATCTTACTGTTTCTTAGATGCCAATGATGAGTCATGAAAAACGTTCCACACTGTATACTCTGGGAATCCACTTAGTTAAATATTATTTTGTCATATCTGTACTGCTGAATGCATAACACCTGGTATAGAATATTATATACGCATTAGCTAGAGGGGCGACTTGTGACGACGCAATAATAAAACGGGAACGCGGGGTGAGACGGGTAGTTAGTTGAGTTTTAAGACTTCGGCAGGCTGGTTGGCAGTGAATAGTAATAAGTGGTGCATCTGGTCTAATTTTATAGGTCAGTAACTTGTTTTTGTATATTGTATTTAAAGATTGAATGTCATTGTGTTCCTTTTATTATTTTATTGTCTGTTCAATATTTTATTACAGTTTCATTATATGTTATTATAATTTTGTGGTAAGACAGTACTTGTTGATTTATTATTGATATATGTATAACTTTAGTTTGAGTCGAAGTTGCGGTGTTGTAAATCGTATTGTAAGTTATTATTAATCATCTACGACTACTACTTTATTACTTGAATTAGCGGTTTGTCAGATGTTTGTAAGAGCCTTGGTGATTCTATTAATATTTTCTCCCGTGACTGCACAAACATATGATGCATGATATATGATTTGAGATTTTTGTTCAACTGCTCAACTACTAGCTGGATAGCCTCCCGTATGGGACCTCCGTACCTTCTGACGCAAGTCGGCTAACTAACTAAAACACTCTTCAGTTTTATATGTAGAATTATGATTATATTACCGTGTGTTCAAGTACTGAAGTACAGATACATTTTTATTATTGGCATCATTATTATTACCATTGCAATAGCTACAGCGATTCTTTGAATTGTGATCGGGGTTTTCTCTGGCGTGCTCTTTTCCCCCGTGAATTCAAGGCTGAGTACGGCACTGATAGGTGGTTAGGTAGACTATTACACCATTGACAGAAAACTAATAAACGAGGTGTACTTAGTAATTTGTTTAGTTTTATTAAAAACTACTCAACTCTCCCTTATTTCGTAAATATGTAGCACATTCGAGGTAAGTAAATCAATAATATAAATAAACACAACGTAGGTAAATCTTCTCGATTATTGGCCAAATACTTCCTCTTTCAACAATGTTGAACGAACCCGGGTATGTTACACTGCAATACCTTTAGTCTAATAAGGTCGTATCAAATAAATTTTAAAATCATTTGGCATAGAAAGTCCTATTTCAAGAGTACGGGGCCCTTAATATAGAAACCGCTAGTTTAACTGTACCACTCCTTTCAAACGTAAAGATCAGTTAAGATCTGAACGACCGTCGCGTCCTCCTTTCCCTCCTCTCACGGTCTCCAATTCCGTGTAATTCCACTTAATTGACAATTGACATTAAGCTGGCGCAACGAATTATGAATACGTACCTCGACGTTGGGCTCAATTGGGAAACCGACCGAGGAAAGCCGCTCCGAAGTTACGTCACCTGGGGTTAACCGACTCTAGAGGCGATGGTTACATTCTAATTGCTAAGGTAGGAAGGAAGACCGTCGGCCATCCGTACAGCCGGCGGCTCTGCTAAGTGGAGCACGAGATGACAGGGACAAGTGGTGCTGCCACTACTGACTCACTTGCAGGGCCGTAACCGATATTTCCAGCTCCGGTTTGTTGGATCGACGCGATGTCAGTTATTTGTTGCAGTCGGCTACCGTTCACCTGGCACACATCTGAATCTGACCCACTCGTGGTGGTGCAGAACATAATATGACTTCTTCTACCGTTGTGGAATTGTCGTGTTGTTGATGATTTCGTTGATAATGATGACGGTACCTAATGATTAATTTTTATATTGCTTTGAAATGTAACCTTTCAAACATATTGAAAGGTCAGAACGTGTGTTTGTCAGCAACAATCACATAATAGTTAGAGCGATGACACACACAGCGGTTTGTGCCGACTCGGCGGTCGAGTCGGCTGCCGATCCGCCGGTCACACACACAGCTGTTTTTGTTCGGCTCGGCAGCCGAGCAGCCGTGGAAAGTTCACAACATTGCGAGAGAAACAGAATCGAGTGTGCCCAAGTGTCAGAATGGACGATGATTTAGAATATGTAGTACTTTTGGGCTTGTTATATTTGCGTTGGAAAAGAATAATCAAAAGGAATCGACGAATGTGGATACATCCAATTGTAAATGACCGCGTAACTAAAGGACATTTTTATGCAATATTTGCTGAAGTACGAGAAGACGAAGAAAAATTTTTTAATGTCACTCGAATGTCAATGGCTTCGTTTGACGAACTACTTGGTTGTGTAAAAGACAAAATAACCAAGAAAAACACAACAAATTTCTCGTATGAGAAATTGTATTCCACCGAAAACGATGTGTGTGTCAGCTGTCATACAAAATAATGTAAACAAGCGCCGCCTCAGCAATAAAACCGCACGCGTTTCTACGAGTAGACGACGTGTCGAGACGGCTCTCAACCGCCAGTCAACAATTGCCGATGTGTGTGTTTTGCATCGTTTGAAAACACAAACATATGTGCCGACTCGTCGGCCGACTCGACCGCCGAGTCGGCACAAACCGCTGTGTGTGTCATCGCTCTTAAAGTATTACCATTAATAAATTACCAGGTGGCAGTAAATACAGGTAGTCAAAGCAAGTAGGTGTCTATTTTCCGTTTTTAACATTACCATAATTATTGGTTGTGATGTGGTGAGCTTACGGTATTGTTAAACGTAACTTATTTCTGTGTTTCCAACATAGATCCGCTCGTGAAAATTACGGAGACAATGCTGTTGGTTACGTCCAGGTAGAAGGTTTTACTTGAGGTTTTCATAAAATTATGCCATCTGATTGCACATTAAACTACTTGTTTTAATCTGAAAAATAATAAATACAAGTCATTAATAATATTATACAGTGTGTCCACGGATGGAGTTGGCAGAAGGAGAAACTCTTTTGTTTTTGAGTTTATAGAAAAATTTCACTTTTTATAAAGAGTACTGCTTTTAGAAAAAATGAGACTGCCATAGAAACGTTTTATATCAGATATACAGGGTGCTCATAAATTAAGAAAACCAGAAAATACTTAAGAGAAAAGTGCCATTGTTTATTATTGTATACAACATTTTTATAAAACAAATCTGTTTATAACTTCAAATAGAGTCCTAATACAAATTTTAAAATCATAATTTCAATTTTAACATTTACTCTACCTCTACCTCCCACCTGAACATATTTTTGCGCTAACTTAATAAATTTTTCGAATAGCTAGCGCCTCATTCAGTTCATGTATTCCTTGGCGTATGTGCTCTTTTAATACTTCCCTATCATGTGGCAAACCATTTGAATAAATGTTTTGTTTTAAGGCACGTAGAAAGGCAAGGGGTGTAGGTTAGGATTGGGCCAAATCTTCCTCTGAGCAGGACAGCCGTCCTGTTGCCAAAACATTTTGGAAACATTTGGTTTACCATTTTTAAATACTTGAGAGCCAGAAGTAGTGCTGACAACCGAAATCGGTTTTTTGGATAGTTCGGATAATTCGGTTTTTTACAAAACCCGAAAACCGGTTATTCGATTCTTCAAATAACCGATTTTAGTGCTGACAACTGAAATCGGTTTTTTGGATAGTTCGGTTAATCGGTTTCGGACAATTCGAATTTTTACAAAACCGGAAAATCGGTTATTAGTAGTTATATAGTGAATTTTAATGTCACTTTATAAGACATTTATCATCTAAAATGAACTGTTGGAGGTATTTTGATTTTTTTTTTGCAAAATGGCATAGCTAACTCTAGAAATTCATATTTTAGAAACAATAAAAAAGGTGATCTTTATTTTTATTAGGTGTTATGCTTTGTTTTGATGTATTCATATTTAGCCTGTCATGTACAGGGTCCTCAAAATTAATGGCCAAACTTGAGGAAATTCAAACGTGCTTGACCTAAAAATAAAGATTCCCACTTTCACTGTTTCTGAAATATGAATTTTTAACTAATAATATTAAAGGAGCGCATCGAGAAGAAATAACAAACTATTCGTAAAGTGTGTAGAGTCAAAATTGAAATTTTGATTTTAAAATTTGTATTAAGACTTTACTTCAGGTTATAAACAGATTTGTTTTATAAAAATGGTGTGTAAAATAATAAAGAGTGACATTTGAAAAAAGTTGCAAAGTAAAATGGCACAGAAAGTGCATCTAGGGCCGTAGCAAGAATAAAATTAATTCATAAAATTTTTAATACGGTATTTAGGTTTATTTTTCCACGAAATTGTCCAGGACAAACGCCATTTTTATTAAAATAGTACATTGTTTCTTCGACACGTTATTGAAATAATCATTCAATTTTTCCGTTGTAATAATATGCAAAATTCCCAAGTAATTATGACATTTTGTTAATATACATTACTGAATGTTATCCAATTTAGAAATGTTTTAAAATTATAAACTTTACGTGTGAAGGGATGGTTTATTACTATTTTTTTAATCACTGTCACCGCCAACTTAAAAATATTAAAATCGTTTTTCAAATCTTTCTGTGACTATTAAATTAGTAAAGTTGTAATTGTCATTTATCATTATCTGTCTACTGCCACATTTCGTGTGACAGGTGCCATGTGGGTATAGAAATAATTTCATGGCTGATAGATATCAAATTAATTGCCATTTGCGCCAGGATTTTGCGTGGATTTCGACATTGAAAGATGCTATATCGATTATATTTCTGTAAGTAGCATTGGGCTATGTGAAACTGAGAGAGAACTCAACAGAGATATGTTACAACTAGCTGAATGGCTAAAAACCAAATCATATATATAAAAAAAAACAACAACAACAAAATATAGACGCACTCATGACACAGAAACCTGTCAGGGCTGAATACTTGAAATTATTATTATATTTTAGAGAATTTCAGAAGTTATATGAAAAAAATTAAAATAATATTATCAACTTAATCCTTATTTATTTGTGTCTAAATATAGTCTTAATTGCTACACAATATTACCGCCATTCTAATATTTAGGTATGCTTTTTTTATGCAAGTTGTATGAGTTTTTTATTTGTCTAAGCATTCTACAACGAATATGTTCGCTCAATTTCAGAAGTGTGTCTAATTTTTTACGCATATTTAGTAGATTGCGTCCGTGAAACTTGACCATAGTCGATTTCCTTCTAAGAGGAATTTTGGGGACACCGGCCTTGATCTATTGTAGTTGAAGGTGCAAGATTGGCCCATAACAATCGTTCTTGCATTAATTTTATATTAACTCCCACATTGTCTTAACGATTTAGGTAATTAATTGCAACAACTGCACCTAACGGCTATATATAACAATGACTGATACGTCGCAGAATAATAGGACGAATTTTTTGGGTCAGAGATGGCGTATCGTCCCACACGGTTATATAATAGGTTAAAGTTTTATGGCAGATGCAGAAAATGTCATGGGTTGGTTAGAAAATGGTTATCCGACAAAATACGCTGCAAAAAATAATTACACCTTTTACGACAATACTGTTTTGATCGAGGCCCACACGAGATTGTGTATATTTTTACACATTTGCATGTAGCAGTGTGTTGAAAGTTTAACACGATCCAATGTGTTAATATAACAAATGTTATGTCTAAGTTTTATACTCTATAAAAAAATAATTACACATTTTAACACAAAAGAACACAATACTGTGTTAGTCGAGGTCCACTCGGAATTGTGTATATTTTTACACATTTCTCTGTATGTAGCAGTGTGTTAAAGGTTTAACACAATTCACTGTGTTAATGTAACAAAAATCATGTGTAACTTTTACACATTTCAGTGTTATTTGTATCATTGGAGCTGTAGGCTTCACACATTAACATGTTAATTTTACTGTATAATAATAGGTATTGATATGGAAGATTCACCACCTTTTTAATTTGTTAATTATGTTCCTGTTTGCTTTTGAAATAATTTTTAATAAATATAATTTTTAAATACCTTTATTTTGACATTTTCTAGAGGTTTTTCCTATCGTCGAGAATGCATTGAATATAGCCTGGAATGTTCTATAGAACGTCAGAATATATGTATTAAAAATAAAAACAAACATGAACATAATTAACAAGATAGGTGAGATTCCCTATCAATATATAGAATTTTCAGAATTATGGTGTAATTACGAAATAAAAGATATTTTACTTTTTATGATTTTATTAAAAAAATAACATTCAGTTTAAATGAACAACAGTCAAGTCTGGTTACAAAATATATATGTATTAAAATTAACAGTATAATAGTAACATATTCTAATAAAGGACTAATAATGTTCTAGTAAATCATAATCAATGAAACAATAGACAAAGATGTATTTAGGCACTACAAGTGTTTTCATAAAATGTATGAATTTCAGTTGCTTGGACAGTATCCTCTGTCATTTATTATAGACATTTCTACATCAAAATTAGTAAATAAGCTATGAACAAGTACTTACGTACAAAACCCCACAATTAAGATCAAATAAAACATCTAAATCTCATCTAAAATTTTCATAATAACATCCCAAAATTTCAAGATAGTGATACGGAAGCTCACCTACTATTTAATTTGTTACATAATATGTTCCTGTTTGCTTTTGAATTTGCGCTTTTGGAATATCTTTATTTTGAAAGTGATAATTTTTGGGAAAAATTGCTCAGACAGGTCAACTTTGTACGCGGTGTAGACAAGCTACATCTTGGGTCATTCGCTACTTCACATCAGACTGACAAGTCACAGACATGAAGCAAACTATTGAAAGCTAGCGACACAGAATTCTGGGCTGGGACACAACTACTCTGCGGGCTAATGCCCCGACCAGCATTGAATTACACCTACAAAACCTGTTCGTAATGCTATCACTTGAAAGATAATTTTAAGCAGAATTAGATTATGGAAAAAGATATAGGACGTTTCATTCAAAAAACAACTTTGGTCTATAATGTGAAAATATTATCTCTAGAAAAACCTAATTACACCATTGAATTGTGGAAAAAATTGATGGTAATCAGATTTTAGATACTCCAAAATGTTATTACTCCAAGAGTGCTATGCAACATATTCACTTGTTTCTCTAAAAAGTAGCACACTATTGCGAATACGGAGTTATCTTCAGTAAATTTTCAATATGCCCATTAAAATCATCAAAAATGAGGCAGACTATACATTTAAAATTGTGCAACATTCATTGTGCTTGTAGATACTAATTAATTGATTAATCTTGTTTAAGCATAATGCGGCCCTGAAGGACGCCCATGCGATTTAAAAGTCATAAACAATCGAGTGCACGTTACGGGGCACCTGTCAATTCGACATTCTTAATATCGGTGTTAATATTCATCGCGATCGTCAGTTCAGTCATCACCTTGACTGGTTATGGATACGCATATCATTACGACTGGGTACGCAAAGGTGAAGTGGAATAAGTTCACGTTGCGAGCATTGGGAGACGTTTTCTAACCGGCGACTGTTGGTTGTATTTTACGTAGTAAAGAGCAAAGTTTATCGAACAAGTAGAAACTTTCACTTTGTTGTTGTGCGTCGGAATCGTGAAACCGTAGTATTTACCATTGTTGTTTAGGTTAACTAATGTATCTTCTAAATTGATACTCTAGATTTTGTGATAAAAATGTAGGGCGTGTTCTGTAACATCCACTCCTTTGATTTTCCTGTTCCATTGAATTAGAAATGTATACATTTAAAAAATAAAAATGATATTTTATCACAAAAGGTCAAAACCACGTTTCATGTGTTAATCGTCTGCACACGATTGTGTATATTTTTACATATTTCTTTGTATTTCAGTGTTGTGTGTGTCATGAAAGGTTTACACATTAGTGTTAATATATTTTATGTTCAGTTGTTATGTTAACCTAGTTCTCTAACAAAATAAGTTTCTGATATTCTGATAAAGCTAGCGTACTAACCACACTGCAAAAATAATTACATATTTTCAAGAAAAAAAGGAGATAAAGGGATCATAATCTTAAAAGAAACAGGTGGATTTTAATGGCTACAGGATCCAGAGAAAACAGATGGAAGGAACAACGAAGCAACTGCGGACAACGTTGTTTCTGGGTTTTTGCCCTTCATCAGCGCAGTGCAGCTTAAAAACAAGATGGAATAAGAAGGGCAAAGGACACGAACACAAGAGAATGACAAATAACGTTCTAGTAAATCATAAACAGCGAAACAACAAACAACAATGTATTTAGGCATTAGATAATAGAATTTTACGAAAATTAAATATCTTTCTCTATAGTACAATAAAATCAGAATACAGACTAATTTAAAACGTCAAAGTGAACTCATAATATATTTAAGAGTTATAGATCTAATTAGTTTTGAGCTTTGTCACAATAATCACCATTATTTGTTATAGTTAGCTAAGTGCTTACCACTTTCTTTGATCAAACTTCAATTCAAATTTAAATGTTCTCCATTTGAACACAGCGAACAAATGGTAACTGAACACAACAACGCTACACGGCCAACATGGCGTAGTGACTTGTGTTGGAACAGCTGGTATACTGCAGCTGCGCAGTTGTGTTCAACAAGCCAGGAGTAAGGATATAGAACACAGAGGTGTGTTAAGTTTACACAAAGTGATGTACTTTTAACACATCACTGGTAAATATTACACAAATTCAGTATATTTTATTATAATACTAGTAATTTTATCCTAATAATACTAGTAGTATAGTAATACTAGTAATATTTTGTGTAAAACATATAAGAAACTCATAGTCTGTATCAACACGGAGGTTTTACACAATCTAAATTACACACCGGTAAATATCACTTTTTACAATGCACAGATTAACCTATACTAGGGGTAGGGATATTGTTCTCTATCCTTAGGAATGGAATATGCTTAAAATATTGTTGTAAATTACACAGCCACACAAAAAAAAGTTCTGTGTCCGAGCTCTGACCTATGGTTCCCCATGTATTTTTGGCTCCCGAAACCGATCCCGGGGTCGGTATAGCCCAGACGTTCCATATTTGCGCGGTCAAAAAAATGACTAAAATTTGGCCATTACCTGGAAATAAGCGCAAAGCTTTATCTTCGTGCCATTGAAGGGTCCAAACATGAATTAGTTGTTGACGTAGGAAGTATTGTAGCTCCTTTCTTTCTTTTTTTAAATTTTTTTTTTAAATTTTTTTATTTTTTTTTATTTTTCTTTATTTTTTTATTTTTTTGTCTATTCACTGTGCAATGCTACATGAAGACAATCCTCTTAAATCAATTCAATCCTAAATACGGTGAAATCATATGGTTTATTCTGTCAATTTGAAATTTTTTAGAACCAATTTTCTGCCAATTCGTGGCCCTCAAGTTACAATTGGGATGTGCGAGGTCCTATCCAACAACTGATTCATGTTTGGCACGGAGATAAAGCTTGCGCTTATTTCCAGGTAATGGCCAAAGTTTGATCATTTTTTACCGTAGCGCGCAAATATGGAACGTCTGAGCTATACCGACCCTGGGATCGGTTTCGGGAGCCAAAAATACATGGGGAACCATAGGTCGGAGCTCGGGCACAGAACTTCTTTTTTGTGTGCCTGTGTTATTACATAGAACCTGTATATTTTTATTATTAATAATTTTTAACGTATTTTGTAAAAATACGTTAAAATTTATAAAAATGCCAATGTGTAACTATTTAACACATCTTAAACACACTGGAAAATCTCATTTGTAAAACAACTATTTTGTGTATGCAGCGGCTCCGTCATATGCTGTTCTGATATGGGGCCTTTGATATTTGGGTACACTAGCGTCGGTGCAGTTTATTCACGGGCGCTTTTGTTAAATTTTTCTATCGGTAGCTACATTTTTATCAAAATATACACATTTGAAATTGATACAAACAGAATAATTAGGAAAGCGATGTTTCTTCGCGGTTCTTATTCCTATAACACTTGTGATGAAAAGGATTGCTCTTTCACGAAATACATACATACTAGTAGTGCCATGTCTACATTAAATATTAGGAAAGTTAACCGCTTTAAGTTCTCTCTTGCCTTCGACTGTCTATATTATTGCTGTTGTCCTTCTTAAAACATTTTTTTTTATCAACGCCCATAAACTGCGTTTGATTTTAATAATTCCAATTACGTTAAACGAAAAAAATAACCCCACCGTCCACTCGAGGACAACTGTCTCTAATAGTTTGTTATTTAATCTGTCTTGTTCAAAATCTGGTGACGCCAATAATACTTAAGCATTATTGAATAAAGTCATTTTTTTTTTGAGTACATTTTTTACTATTCACATAGATTTTCACTGTGAATGTGAATCAAGAGTAAAATGTCGCAATAATTATGATTTATATTGTATTGTCATTGCAAGTAATTTGTGTATTAGTTGCATGAAGACTAAATAAAAATTAATTCAAAATGATTCAATTACACATTGTGGAGATAATAGCTATTGATACAGTCCACAAGAACCAACTGCAATTTCAACATAACAGGTAACATCACAGTAAATAATAAGTCAAGCATCGCTTGACCATCCATCTATTTCTAGCTACGCGAGACCTGCGCTATCCGTCCGTTTGTCTCAAACACTGACTGTGCATCGCGTGTACAGAAGTGGAAGTCGAAATCCGGAAATCACTCGCTGCAACTATTATATGTTTATTTTATATTTGTATATCTTTTTCTCAAAATAAAATAATAAAATTTAAATAAAAAACTTATGGGGTACTATCCTTTTTTGTTTAAAACTGAAATAAATCCTGACACGACAGACTCAGTTACTCAAACAAGTACAAATCTTATTCTATTGACCTACAAAAGAAAAATATAGGGCATTTATACAAAAGTTGTACAATAAAAACTATTATTTGGAAAGGATAGATATAGACATGGATAAAAGAACTAGAAAATTATTTACATAGTTTTCTTGAAAATGCACTATTGATTTACCAATTGTGTCCATCAAGAGAATTAGCCGATTTTATTATTAAGGCAGAAAATGCTTTAGTGACTTATAGTGAAATTATAGTATTTTTAACGGCCCAAACATTATGTAAACATTAATTAGTTACAAAATTATGTTTGCTTAGTGTCGCAACATAAAAAAAATCTATCAGTAACTATAATTAATCAGGTTGAATACGTTTTTTTACAAAAATCTTGGATCCGATGATTGCATACGCATTCGAGGTCACCTCAGAAGTCTAAATTTAATTCAAAGTGCCGACACCGGATTGAAATTGCTGGTCTATCTATACTGTGGTGACATTAAAAACATATAAAATAATAAAGATGTTTTAAACTTTGCATTTTTTTTCGTATATATTTGGGTTGCTTGAAAAACATTATTAAAAAGTGTTATTTTTATATTGTTCCAAATTCTCAATATTCTTGAATATGTGTGTCACCTAAAATTAGAATAATCGTGAAATTTATATATTTTAACTAATAAGATGTAAACTTTGAAGTAACGCATTTATTTTTTTGTTTTCACTGTTGATAAACACACATCGCGGTTCTCGACCGCGTGTTGGCAAATCGCCTACCATGATCAACTATGAAAAAAAATATGAGTTTATTTACGAATGCGTCGCGCATACGCATATACGAGACGAAAACAATGCACTCCCGCCCGCTATGTAAATGCTGATTTGTTTGGGTTTTTCCTTCAAACGCATTCGAACAGGTAGATGCAAATAGAGGCATATCCACATGTCTTCATTGTAGCATGCAAATCAGTTGCAAGTGAAACTAAAAAAATGATGGTGAAGATTACCAATAGCGAATTTAAATGCATAGAAGAAGTATGTAATGAGTACTGATGATAAATACGTTCATACAAACATTATACAAGGTATTTTTGTGTGCGGACTCAAAAATTTACCGGTATACCCATCCTTAATAGTAATGATTATTTTTCTATCTATCATACCAACTGAGATTGTTGAATATAAATAAAAATTAGAAAAGGTCGTAGGTATTATAATTTGTTATTGAAATTTGTGAATTTCGAAAATATGAATCAAGGACCCTGAGGGAATTTTGAAATAGAAACTAGTTTGTTTATTAGGTTTTCGCTAATATTATTGTGTCAGTGATTTATGAAAAATGTCGGAATGTTTTGCTTACAACGATAATATACATGATGTAAAAGAATCATCAAAAATCACGATTCAATCATTATTGCCGAAAAAATCCAAAGATAAATATGAATAGGCGTATCGTTTATTTGGAGATTGGAGTCATCAAAATGGATATAAATGTAATATTGACATAAAGAAATTTCCAAGTTTAATTGCTTTCCTAATAAGTAGAAATATTTTAACTGCAGGTGTAGTTCATCATATAGATGAGTCTAATGAAAGTCATTTTTAAACATTTCAAATATTTACGGAGATATGAATTTTTTTTAAAATACCCACATTTTGAGGACTGCTGACCCGATAGACCACCATAACCTAATGAAATAGACCATATGATTTACTGATGGCGAGGTTGCCATATCGTCTGTAAGACAATTAATTTTTTAACGTAAATTCAATTTTTGCGGTTGTTTCTAATAGCAATAAGTAAAGTAAAATTATCATATATACGATTAAAATATGAATTTCCGCAAGTTCGATAATATCAATTAAAACATTTAGGATGTCACTTTGTTTAATAATTCCAAAAATTATCCATAAACGTGCATAAAAGCTCCACATTTCAGAAGTTAAACCATTGTACAGTGTTAGAAAGATTATCACAAATTATCCCCTTAAATTATTTTATCAAGAATAATAAAAAAACTATAATTTTCACACAACACTTTAGAGTTAATTTTCACATAACTACAAACAACGTGTCAGTGCTAACCATTTCGTACTTTGCAGTTTCGTAGTGGGGCGAAACAGATTTTAAAAATAAACACAAAACATGGAATAACAAAATAACTGGCTTGATCTATGCGTTCAATATCAAGAGAAGGCGAAGTAAAATATTTAAGAGCCTTGTCAATCGCATGCAAAAAAGAAACTGGTGTCGTAGGCATAGGTAATAGGTAGATGTCACGAGCAGTAGGCGAAATGTCCCGCTCAAGCTCCACACTCTAGGATTGACAGTCGAAGTCGACGAAGAGGTTATGTTGATACCGTTGAACTAGTATGGTCCATGTCAAAGGAATAAGCTGTGGCAAAGGCAAGTTACAAGTGGAAAAGGATTTGATAATTTCAGTACACCTAAATTGAAAGTTAATATGAGATAATTTTGCATCTTCTGGAACCGAACTAAGCTAATGGTAATGCACTGTTTGACGCATCTGTTTTAAGAGTTGTGGCACTAACGTATAAAACGTATTTAAATCTTCTTATTTTCACGGACAGTGTTTTTCTCTTAAATGTCTTGTGTATCTAATTAATATTTTTCCTGAAATACAGTGTGATTAAATAAAATATGGCGCATGATTCAAATAGTGAAATGGTTGACATGCTTTGTTAAGTTGTGATAATCAGTCATAGTGATAACGAGAAATAGTTAGGGCCTGCATTAGTTAGAAAACATTTAACTTTTCGTAACTCAAATTAGTTACCAAATGTGTTCAAGACACTATTAAAAAAATCTAGAGTAGCAAATGTTTTAGACAGTTAGATAAAAAATATTGTGTTAGAAATGATGACGGATGCTGGAACTCTTGCTTGGTGGCACCTTGAGAGCCTAGACTAGAGACGAAGGGGGAAATCCAATAGCGCCTAGATCAGCAGGAATAGCGGCATCAGCGATCAGGGCACGGGACCCGGTCTCGTCATTCGACATCGACATAGATCCGAACGCAGTAACACATTTGATTATTGTTAGCTTAATTATTGCCCAACTTTAAGCAATATACTGTTTGTAATTTTCTTTTAAAATCTGTTTTATTTCAACTTTCTAACAATTGCTATATTTTGTGCGCGAAATCAGTGTTTTATGGCGTTTTTTAATGATTTTTTGTCTCGACCTACTGTCTCTACCAAAAATTCACATTCTCACGTGCAATTAAAAAAACACTGATTTTAGGTACTTAGGGTAATAATGACATAGCTATTTTGGTTCTCTTTATACTTCTTTAAATATTACAACACTATTATTTCATCATTCTTTCTTATCTTGCTTAAACCGTTGAAGGTTGAAGAGTACAGAAAACCATCTTTATAGCCTCCTTTCCTTGATGCAGTTCATTTGAAATGTGGAGGCCACACTTTGGGAGCTCACGCGATTTTAGAACGTGTACCAGCCGCTGAAATTACTATATACAGTGTTAAATTGTTAATACCTACTCGTATTTCGTATAATTAATTACATGTTATTTGAGGAATGATTCAATGATAATTTCATCCACAAAAAAAAAACGCTTCATTATGTCAACACTACATGGGAAATATTTTTATTTACCACTCCGAACGCGTATATCATTAATAAAATGAAATTAAGAGCTGGAGCTAATGGCTTCGCGGATTATTGACATCGACGTTAATAGTTTGTTATTCGTGGCGATTTTTTCTAATAGAGGATTTGCGTTTGCAACAATTGAAATGTGAACGTAACTGTATTTTTTTGAAACGGTGAAGGTTGCGGCTGATCAACTCGAATAATAAGATAATTTATTCGTTGTTACGAAATTTAAATACCGTAGAGTGACTTTAGAATCGGATGGCTGATTATAGGAACGTTATGGTTAAGCTCACTTTTAGTGTTCGAAAATTAAGGCTTTAGCATCTCCCGTCTGCTTTTAGTACCTTTTGGGTTGTAAAATGTCATCTGACACTTCCCTTAACTAAGTAATTGTTAATGTGGGTTATCTCTAATTGTAAAATTTTAACTTCTTAATCAAGCAAACCTTAAAAGACTGAAATATTCTGTAAGTTAAATGCCTTTTATTGAACAATGAGGTACGTAAACAGTATTATTTATCAAATACGTTTCGTCAATCAACCTATTACGTTAAAGTTGTCATGCTATCAACATGTACACTACACTGTAATTAAGTTAGAAATGCAAAAGTCATTACATTTTACTGTTTTTCACAGTAAAGACGTAACTTCTTACTACAGCTCTTAAAAAGTTATCGACATACACAAAAAACGAATAATAACAACACATTCGCTTCATACAATCTTGCTTTAAATTGAATAAAACCACTTTCCACATATAAGATTTACTTGTATAGTTTGGATAATATAATATAGTCAGCGATATAAGCACCTTTATTTTGCTGCATGAAGATTGTACTAACAAAGCAGTTGATTTAGAGCTTTGTTAGAGACTTGTTTTCTTCAAAGGCTACTTATACATATAATTGAGGTTAAAATATAAGAAAGTTAAAGCACTACCTACTGTTTTTGCAAGGTTTATTTGATTTAAATTGAGATTGAAGTGGTAAAGGAAATATTCTGGTTTCACAGTAAGTGGTATTTTGTGCTGTTATAAACGCAAGAAAAAGTTATTTGGAAAAAGTTCTTTTAATATCTGTAAAAAAAAACTGTGCCTATGCTTCTGAGAGAAAATTTCGAGCGTCACGACAACCAGCGTCGTTTGCTTATGGTTTCTTTATTTACCTTAATTTCAAGTATTGGTCAGCCCAAACAAACTAACGCTCATTCTGCTTCAGCAGTTTACGAGAAAAACTCATTTCTTCAGTTAAATTGATCACTCTGTACTTTTTTTGCCACAATACGGAGGAAGATGTAGGTAACTATTTTGATCTATAGTTTGAAATTAACAACAACACAGTAACAGGTAATGGATGACAATGTTGTCGTACGTTACCTACATTTTTAAGTATTTTTAAGAAAACATCTACTGTTTGCTTCGTTAAAACTGATATAAAAAACAAATTACCTTTAAAAATATTTTCGATTTTATTGTAGTTGTATTTTAATTTTTCAAATGTGTTTATAGAAAAACTATTCTTATTATACATTTTTTTCATAGAAGAATTATTTTGTTGCGTTTAGTCAGAAATACGAGCTATTTTAGAATGGGCACTCAAATTACGAACACCCTGTAGTCATATTGACCCTATGTTGTAATAATTAAATATGCTTCAACTATATCGAATGCCTATTTTCGGAAAATACTTTGATGTAGGTACTTATTTAAATAAAGCGATTGAAATTGTTTATAATACAGGGTGTAACCTTAACTGGGAGTCACTATAATACAGTAGAAAACCACATGCACAATCGTTTGTAATTATAATGACACTCTCTTAAAACAGTTTTTGAATTTCTGGAAGTTGTGAGTAGAAATTTCGTTAAATCTCTATTGGTGAGTGAAACAACTACTAACTAATGGTAAAAATATAAAGCAGATTTCATTACAAATACGTCAGAAGTTCAAAAGAAACCGCAAAATTAATTTTAATCAGTGTCATTATTATTGCAAACCATTGTACTTATTTCTTTTATACCATTGGTGATTATAATATCCTATTATATTCTATAATTTGAATAAATTATTATATAAGTTAACAACGATAATTGCCAATTGATATTGAATAAATTGTTTCCTGCTTCTATTTACAGCTGGATATCTTGCGACACGGTTACGGGAATAAAAATTTATCGTGAAATCTCTTCCTCCTCTTTGATAATTATAATTTTTTTTTAATAAAGTAGGAAAACTTGCTTTTAGTTTACGCAACGACCGCAACTGCGTTTGTTTCATAGAGTAGGTGTAGAAATCTGCATTGTCTTCGATAATACAGTCGAGTGGATTCGAAAAACAAAATGCAATCGCCTTAATTTGTTCCCGCAGCAAAAAATACGCGCTTTTTTTGTTGATTTGCATAATATTTAAATAGTTGCGCTTTTTTATCTATGGTTAATGACATATTGGCCAACCCATTATCTCATTATGACTGGCATTTCTAATTTCTTCGCCAGAAGATTTGCATAAATAATTTAACATTGTCATTAGTCCGTATCGTGTTGAGAAATATAAATATAGGAGATGAACTGGGTTGTTTTTTTGTTAACTTCTGCAATGAGGTAACGGGTCGCCAAGAACAGTAGTATTATATATTTTTTCGCACTTTAAATGTTTATGTGCAATTTCTTGATATAACTTAAGTGGCAGTCAGTTTTTAGGTAGTACCCGATTTCTTGTATCAGTAATCTTTTCAAACCAATTATATGAAATTAATAGTGGGCAGAGAACGTAACTGCAATGGAAAATAATTTTGTAAAGACGCCTCTAAAGTTGCATCCTATTCAGGTGTTTCTTAAGTTGAGGTCAAAAATCCATGGGCGTGTTCTGTGGCCAATAATAAGGGCTTTTTGTTATATAAATCTGGGGTGTTAGGACAGCCATTGTCCAGCTACAGCATGTCAAACATTAAAGAAAAACAGTTTTTAATTTGTAAACCGCTTGAGATAATTTAATCAAATTCGGTGTACATATTTAGTATGACAGTAGGCATGGAACAAAAAATTACCAGCTTTAGAAGCTTACCAGTGGCGGAGGTGTGGGTATCATCGATCATTATTTTTTTATTTTATTTATTAAAGAATTGTCTCTATCACTAAGATCTAATCATTTGTTTTTTGCCGATGATTTAAAACTTTTTTAAATATACGTTCTGCCTTAATTTACAGAATAGTGTTGATTTAGTTGCGGAATGGTGTACAAAAAATAAAGTGTCAATTAATGTTGACAAGTGCAAGATATGCCATTTACACTTAAAACTCAACCTATTTTATTTAACTATAACCTCAACGCTACAGCTCTTAAACGTTGCAATAGTGTTAAGGATGGCAAATATTCTTTTTCCAATCACATTAATCAAATAGTTAACACTGCAAATAAAAATTGGGCTTTGTTGTTAGAAATTCATCAAACTTTAATGACGTTGCTGCTTTAAAATGCCTCTATTCTCTAGTATGCCTGAAACTTGATATTATTTGGTACCTGTTCTATACAACGGAGCGAGTGTGCGAGTTTGTCACTTTTGTATAAATTATTTCACAACCGAATTTATTCAGCGTCTATGTTGAATATGTTTGACCTACGAGTTCCTAGACTTGCATTACGAGATCATTCTATGTTCTATTATCATAATGTACCAAACGTGTTTATTGCGAAAGTTCATTATAGCATCTTTGGAAAAATTAGCTTTTTGCAAAATCCAGTGGCAAAATCATAGGCCAGCATAATAGTCTTGCTGCAGTAAGGCTTGAATCCTTTGCATGTGGTACAGGTATAGCTGTTGATGCATCAGAACGGACCAAACTAACTTATGATTCACATTAAGATTTGCAGCTATCTTGGGTCTTCTTCAATTTCGTGTAGCATAGTTTCTTCCAACTCGCTCGTTCTAACACTCAAAGGTCTTCCAAGAATTGTACCTTTGTGAAATGAGCCTGACTCCAAAAAAGTTGAAAAACATTTCTGCACAGCCTAGCTTACAGTTTCTTTCATGTAGACCATATTGGCCATTTCAGCATTTGAATATAAGCCGTTATTAAAACTTAACCATTTTAAAAAATAAACTCAATTTGACAATACACAATATTAAATAGGATTTTTTCGTAATATGTTAGCAACGACAGCGGATATCTCGGATTTGATTGATTTATATCAATGGTCACGAATAGGCTTCACTTTGTTCCAATTGAGCTGCCCTGTATATCCCCATGCTTAATCTTCATCATCATTATCATGTTAGTTTTGCTTGGACTGATGTCAACTGTTGCAAAAAAAAACATGTGTTGACAAATGATCCCGGCTCGTGTGAAACCACTGAAATAGGACGCGTAGAAAAATTGCCAGATTTCATTAGTATAATGCGCAAATTGTGACGCTTTATTTTCTAGTTCGCGGTCAAGGCCAAGTTCATTCCTAAAAAATATTACTAAAGCGTTGTTTTGGATATGGCGTGTCTGTGAGTAAACCATATTTTTTAGCTGCGCCTATATAAGGCCGGCTCTTCCTATTCATACGAGATGTTGTTGGTATACAATGCCCGAGTCTGACGATGAAACGAAATATTTTTTATATACTACGCAGTTTTTAATGCATTTTCCTGGTAGTCGATCATGTAACTCCAACGCGTTCGTTCATGCCAAGCCAAAGAGCAAGAATTTGTATACTGATGTCACTTTAAAAATAATGTATTAACCATCTTTTACAGTGGAATTAATTAATATTCATTAGTGTCGTCACTAAGGGACAGTCAACTGTTGTTTATTTCACACAGTATTTTGCTACGCTAAAAACATGATTGTTATTTTGTAAATATACACAGAGAAAATTGTTATAAAAATAAGAACTCGTATGTATTCTGTTTTATACAGTTTTTCAACGAAAAGTCACCTTTAGTATCTTCTAAAACTATCTTTTGGTTGAAAATTGCCAAGACATCTCAACAAAGATAACAAAGGGGGCGTATTTTTAAATAAAATCCGAATTTCTGCCATCAACCCCTTAGCCGTCACAGCCACCCCCTCTCAATTTTCAAATGGCACCATACCATATGTGACACATGGTTGCAAATGTTATTTCATAGGGAATGCATTCTACTATTAATTTTGCATATTCGCGTGAAATTGAGATATAGAAAAATTAAAAAACCTTTTTTCGTTTATGTTGGTGTTGAACTACTGATAATACCGAGCTTTTTTTCCACCTTCTGTTTTTACCTGCCAGTTAACTTCCAATTCATTTTCAATTAAAAGTGTCAATATGGTGTACACGACTGCGCTCGAGCTGCAGCGCGTGCATTCAATGAAATGCATGCCGTGAAATTCATTGGTCATTAATATGTTTCAAATTTGATGCAAAAATTTATGGAAACTGGATCAGTGGCAAACAAAAAAACATGAACCAGAAAGACGAATTAAACCTGTTGAAGTTGCTGTTTTGGGACACGTTGCAATGGAGGGTTATCAGCCTTTAAATCAACTTTCCCTGACACCAGGGGTTTCAACAAGTAGTGTATGGAGAATTTTTAAAAAGCACAAATTTCACCCATACAAGAGAAAACTTGTTCAAGAACCAAACAAAGACGACGATGATCGAAGACTACAGTTTTGCGAAATTATTTATTTATTTTATTATAATATCCAACGGGCCGAAGCCCAATTACAGGATAAGGGAAAAAATACAATATGAAATCAGCACCTAAATGTTAAAATACAAAAGAAAAACTATGAAAACAACAGTAACAAAATTACATAATACCTATACACAAATAAACAAATAGTAAAAAATAAATTATCAACAAAAGTCAATAAAATAAAATTAAAAATGTACATTAAATAAGTTCTTTATGTGACTGGTAGTTGAACAAAATACATCCAACTGTGATTCAATTTCCAGATAATTAGCAGACATCTGATAAACGGGATTGCAATTTTTTTGTTGAAAGATGCTTATGTCTCGTATTCAATCGTGGAATATGAAAATTTATCTTTCCAATAGATTCTCAGAATGTATTATTTTATTAAGAATCTTGAATAGGAAAATTACAGAATACATGTTTCGCTTAAGTAAAAGACTGCACATATTGAAGCGGTCAAAAAATGCCTCTTGTGGTAAACCTCTTGGCGGGTAACGACTGTCAAGTGTAAGCACAGGTAACTTAAAAAATCGACTTTGTACTTGCTCTAAACACGATACATGACCAGAATAAATAGGAGACCAAACCAAAGACGCATATTCCAGCTTAGTGCACAAGTGCACCATATAACAATTTAACAGGGTCCATGTTCTGAAAACCTGCCATATTCCGCACGATAAAACCTAGGTTTTTGTAGGCACTTTTAACTATATAATTGGGTTGAATAAAAGAAAGCTTTGGATCCTAAGTCATTTATTACAACAGGCCGAAGAAGACTAGATCCGTCTAACATGTCATACGAAATCTGCTTTAGTTGGCGACTGAAGGACATAACATTACATTTCGCTGCGTTAAGGGGTAATTTATTAACAGTACACTAGACGTTTACTAAGTTTAAATTTCTTTGTAAGTTCAGTTCATTATTTATAGGACAGAATATTTTTGTGTCATCGGCATATAACAAGAAATGTACATTTAAATCCGACGCAATATCATTAATAAAATCGTAAACAATAAGGGTCCTAGGACAGAACCCTGGGGAACTCCTGAGGACTGTGCAAATACGGCTGACTTTACTCTCAAAGTTTGGACATACTGTGCTCTTCCAGATAGATATGAGGTCATAAGCTTTAACAATGAAGAACCTATTCCAGGAAAGTCCAATTTAGATAATAATAAGTTATGGTCAAGGCGATCGAAGGCGTTTGAAAAGTCCGTATATACGACATCTACTTGACCTCCTTCATAAAGAACCTCATGGATATACTGTGTTATACAAACTAAGTTGGTGACTGTTGAACGCCCCTCGACAAAGCCATTACCTATGTCTTATCTATTGAATAACGTAAACAATATTTGCTTCAGCGATGAGTGTATGTTTTTTTCTGCTACATATGTACTCGATGAATTTGTATTTTATTGCTTTTCGTACCTACGTAGTGTGCCTTAGGAAGAAAGACTTGCTCATGCTAGAAGGGTCATAAAGTTATGATTTGTAAGATAAACGCATCTGAACCGAAATCTTAGGTCATATTTTGTAACAGCATTAAAAACACTTGGCATACCTAACTACATAATTATAGGTTACAGAATAAACATCAGTCTGCTTGAGATCCTTTGTAGTATGTTCTAAACTGTTAATAATATTGTAACAGTACTGTCTAACAGCGTATATACACAGAAGAATTATTAAAACGACTGAAGGGTAATTTTTATTGATACATTTATCTATTGCTGCTTTAAATTATTAGAAATGTGCTTAACCACGTTTTTGATTGCTTGAAAAATATTTCATGTAAATGGAATACAAAGATATAAAGTTAATACAATAGTACCCAAGTCCAAAGGCTACGGTTACAAAGCGTCAATTTCTAGGAAGAATCAATCAACCTGTTAATTTTTACTCTTTTTATAAGACTGCTTACTACATTTGCTACTCTAAATACATTGTTTATTTCGAGATAACGCCTTGGAATTGTTCACGGTATATTTTCAATTACAACTAGTTTTGTTGTAATGGGTATTTTTCTTTATGTGAGTTTGTTTTTTCATCAATGCTTTTGAAGTTTTTTATGAAAAGACTGGTCATTTATTGTTGCAATACGTTGACTAGTAATTGCAAAACTATAGGTAATACGAAAAACCTTTTTTTATGTGATTATTTAAGTTTAAGTTAAGTCTACTTTAGTTGAGGTATTTTTAATTTTGACAATTAAATCATTTGATCTACATTGAAATTTCTGAATACAGCAGAACAAAATTGTATCATTCTTAAACTGTCTTATATGAAGCTGAAATAATGGTGTAATAAAATAAATATTATAATCTTTATTATTTTTTTATACAAATTTTGAAATATATTTTAAACTTTCTGAAATAAATACATATGACCAATCTAAAATACGTTTTCTAAAATTTAATTAGCTATGATAATCCATAGATTGAAACAAATGCTTCTGGAAAATGTATAGTATTGATAACTCAAAACTGAAGCTAATCTCGTTGCAGGATTATACAGTGTGTTCAAAAATAATGGGATACTGAGCAAGAGTAGATTCGTGATGACAAAATAATGTGATGTAGTCCAATCTTATTCCGAATGCTGATAAAATTGTGGAGAATGTCATATTTAGATGTATAAAATAAAATTTTTGAAAGTTGTCAATTAATTGAGTCAATATTTGAATTCAGAGTACTCTGTACACAAGAGGGCGCTACGAAATATCTTGGTGGGTAAAAATGTGTCTAAAAAAAATATTTTCTTAGTTTTTTCCCCACAAATTCGCAATGCTGTGTAGTTTTACATCGCGAAATTTAACCGTTTCAATGAATTTGCTGTTTAATACACCTAATACAAATATCGTTGGAGTGTTTGTTTCATGTTTCTCCATTCGTGTTGTAGTTCATGATTTTTCACGGTCAATTTACTAGGTTGTCACGTGATATGGCACTGGAAACAGATGTATTAGCTACAATAGTATTTTGGTTTTCCCAAGTTATTATTAATTCTCGTTCTGAGAAGCCAGTGGTTAGAACTATACGTCGTATTTTTACGCATTTATTTTTAAACAATGGACAGTCCAGTTCGAGAGATATTAGCCCAGTTGTATTATTGTTTCTGTTTTATGGGAAATTACCTGTACGTCTGACAATGAAAAAAGATGAATACTTATTTTACGTGTTTTTTATTTATGCACGGTGTTCATAATATGACTCTCTTTACTTTGCTGTATACAAGGTATTTCCAAATTAATGGGACACAGCAAGAGTAGATCCTTGGCGACAAAATAATATGAGGTAGCCAAACTTGCCTGTCAAAGTTAACATTTTATGTTCGATATTTGTAAATAACTTTTTAAAAAGTCCAAATATTTGCACACCTTTTGGAGACCGAGATTTTTTGGGGACGATAAATTCAAATTTGTTTTTGGTTTTGACGTTCCTAGTAGAGGGCGCCACTTTTGGCACGTCAAGCTTCTATTAAATGGAAGAACTTTTTTGCGGCTTAATGTATCCGTTTGACTATTGAAACAATCGACTTTGTTATCTGAATAAGGTATATACCTTGTTGGATTAATCATTTTAGAAATAATCCTATTTGAAATATTCAGTGCACCGAGTAAATACTGTTTTGGTTTCAGATAAAGCAAAATGTTACTCGAAAAAATGATTCAGAATCGGAAGGATTTGATTTAGATTTTCAGCAATGGTTTCATCAGAGCAGACCGATCTTCTTGAAACATTGCCCATTGCAATTATTTACCATTCTCAATAACTTTCAAATACGTATCATTTTGCTGTATTTCGAAAATTTCAATTTCTACAAACAGCTGAAACTTTAATACATCTAAAAATTTGCCTAAGGATTTGGATCATCCTGCCTTAGTAATTAATATGGTTGACTTCAATAATAGGGCCTGCTATAACTCTCCAGTGAAAAATATGGAAATTCTCATTACATTTTGGAGATCTTCGAGCGGGGAGTACCTACAAGTACATGCGATATACTCTGATTTTAGCAAACCTTTTGATAAGGTTGGCCATGACGTATTAATAAATAAGCTTTGTGTACATGGTGTTGCGGATTCTGGAATTGTATTAATTGTAACATATTTTCAAGAGCGTAAGTTTATTGTGAAGTAATGTGCGGTTTTTGTTCTGATGAGTATAGATCAAAATCAGGTACTCCTCAAGGATATAACTTGAGGCCGCTCCTATTCTTATTTTTTTATAAATGACAACAAATGTAACACAAAATTCAAATTGTTTGATATCTGCAGATGACTTGAAATTTTACAAGCGTATGGAATGTTCCGATGATTGTCCCTCTCTATATTTTTTATGCATTTGAATGGAGTTAATATTCAGAAATGCTATAATACTCATACTCTTAACTTTTACTCGCCATAAACAAATAATATTTTATCGGTATAAAATGAACAATATTGAGTTCAGCAGAAAAGATAATGTCAAGGATTTAGGTGTAACTATTGACTCCAAACTTTCATACAAATTGCACATTGAAAACATAACTGCCTCAGCCTATAAAGCGTTAGGTTTTATAATAAGATAATCAAACGATTTTCGGAACATTAGTTCAATTATATCGTTATATAATAGTTTAGTCAGATCTCAACTTGAATATGGTTCGCTGCTATGGCATTGACAACATGAAATATAGGTATGCAGTAAACATAGAAAAAGTGCAGAAAAAGTTCATAACATTTATTTATTTTATAAAATATAACAGACCTTCAGATTTCAACTTCACTTGAAGTATTCATTTTATGTAAGTAGGTTAAAAGTAACATACTACGGAATCGACGTGTTATTGCCATGCTTCTGGATACTAATTACTAAACTCTCTTATTGATGATTGTTATTTCTTATCTCTGTTGTGTTAATACCCATCCTAGAAATACTAGAATGCACGAACTTCTCTATATTCCCATTTGTAAGACATCCCAGTTTGCACCTTTTTTGTCGATATTCCGATTAATTAACCTGGTTTCTGGTAAAAATAGCATAGACCTCTTTAGCCTTTCTGGCTAATTTTTAAAATCTGTCATATAAATAAATATATATTCAGTTGTCAATTTATAATTACTTTACAAGTATCATAATTTTGATAATCTGTAATCTGTATTCATACTGTAGTGTACAATTATTATAAGTTGGAAGTAATAAATACAGGGTATCCAAACATAAACTTGACCTCCCCTATAATTAGAAAACCGAAAAATATTTCAAAATTTACCGAGACCCGTCGATTTTTGTTCTTAGGGGGAGCTTGTTTGACAGTCAAGCCAACTCGATATGTTCATCCCCCTAATCCCTAGCAACTCCAACTTTAAAATTTCAAATGGAACTACCCCACTTGTGGCACATCATTTTAAAGCTTTTTTAACTACGAATACAGTGATGTATCGTTTTTAGAAATTGGTTGAAATTTGACAGAATTATTGGCTAAAAACGAAAAGTTGACGAACCACATTACCTATTTTTATTGATGTGTCGATCAGTTTACAAAAAAGTCACTAACAAAAATGCGAAGCAAAAAAAAAGTTTATACGAAACCTTATTTATTTTTAAAATAACAGAAAGTCACTGGTACAAAAAAAATCGCTGTTTTTGGCTTGTGACCATGAAATCGTTAGTTTCTCAACGATGCATCACTGTATTCGCAATGAAAATGGCTTTAAAATTATGTGCCACAAGTGGGAGAGTAAATATAGTTATGTGTTTTTTCAGAGCGTACTGTAGATGATTTCATATAGAAATCAATTAATAAAGAGTCGTACTATTATCCACATATTCAGATTAGTATTTAATTTTTCCGATGCTATTAATTTTGCGCGCTTTCGCGTTTCCGTAGATTATTTAAACCACTATTTTAGTAATAACCGCAGCTCCTATCTCCTATGATGTAGTAATAACTCTATGGGGATTTCAACGTTGATAGCTGGTTTCTTCACTGTCGAGATTCGATATGCCGTTTGTAGGTTGTAGTCTGTTCGCCCATTGTTAAACCTCAACCAGCCCGTGGAAGACGGTTTCAGGAAGTGCTGCGCCTCCTATCCGCATTATGCGCCGCGGCCTCATATCGACGCATATATGCATCGAATAAATGAATCCGTAATTGTGTGTTTTATTATTTATTATTGCCCGACGATGTGTGGGACGGCAGTGTGAATCAGATCGAATATCATTGTCCTCGCGATGGCTGGAGTCGAGTTGTTTATTCACTTGGAAACAAATGGGTGGCTTCCTCTGTGAGGCTATTGTTCTTTTTATCAGAAACGACTTTATTTGTCTTCGTTATTGGAGCGGAAACTTCTGGGTGTCGTTAGAGATTTGTATGTTTTTTTTAACAACAAAAATGTTGGTTGGTTTTGAAAACAATTTATTCTTGTTAGTGTTGACCTAATTTTCAGCATTTAATTTACATGATAGCTGATGGTTTTGTGGTAAGAACAACGGTGGTTTGATATGAAAAAAAAAGAAGCAAAAGTTATCCCATTAACTAATATTATAAGAATAATTGTTGAATTAGCTTGTGACCATTAACATGAAGGAAAGAACAAATACATTGAAAGAAATATTACTGAAGCAGTTACTATTAATTCGTTGTTGTGGTAAATCAAACGTATTATAGTAATTGGGTTATTGCGAATTTTAATATAATTGTAAATCTTTTCACTATATTTTGAAATAAATGGCATATTGCAAAATTTAAAACGCAGGTATAGTGCAAAACAATAATAAGATACCTATAACAATGCAATTTTTTTTTTGAAAATCTTGACCGTTTATAAAAACGTATTTTCGAAATAGAATTCATCATTAAAATTTGGCGGAGTATTTCATTACACTATGTCGGTATGAGAAAGTATTATAGTCTCGTTTTTTCAGGTTGATCTCATATTACTGTAAAATTTGTATTTCCTCTGTAGTTGAAATGGTTCATTTACTATGCAAACGATTTGGATATGCAACACTATCGATAAATAGAAAATTGCATGATGTAGGGCGTGGCACATTTCATACAACTTTTGCCGAGGTCTGGAAAATGCTTAAACTGATTTTTAAAAAAATCTATTTTATGGTGGATGCGCCGGTTGGCTGTTTGCAAATCAACATAATTTCCGTAATTTTAAATAAGAATTGTGGAATACTTAATATATAATAATCATAATTCATTTTTTCGATTTCTACGTTCCCAATTTTACTTTACATTAATTAACCAGTTTCGTATTATCATGCTTTGCTTCTTTTTTTAACACGTATACCAACTGAATTAGTTACTGCGTGAAAGTTCTCTCTGGCATAATAGCATTCTAACTAGCGCAAGTTTCTAATTTCAACTTTCCATCGTTTCTTCAACGGTCTTTTTATTTTCAATTAATTCTCAAATAGACCAACAAATGAGGTGGGTAATTATTTGCGGCCAATTTTGCAGACTTTAATTTGCCTAAATAGTTTATTTCTCCGTCATTAATATTATCATAAACTAGCAGGCAAATAAGTATATTATTACTGAATTTTTTTTTCATATACCTAATTGTTACAATTATTATTATAGATATATTGCTTTTTCTTATCAGTGTATTTTTTGCAGGTAAGAAAGCAGCCTAATACATGTTGTCGACGAAAATCACCTAAATTGATGGTAAGTTTTACCTTACACTATTTTTTTACAACACGGAATTGAGAAATTTTGATATTTTTGAGACGCTTTTCTTATGCTAAATATCCCGAAATTGAATGATGATAATAGGTCGCGATTTCTTGATTCATATCTTGCAGCAGCAGATCGAACAAATTACATAATAGTCCACATAATTATTTCAAGAAACAATAAATAGTTATTTATGCAACAAGTGCACAAAGTGTTTATTGCACGCGACGTGAAATTGTCTAACGAGGCCATCAGGCCGAGTAGGGCAACACGTCCAGTGCAATAAGCACTTTTTGTACGAGTTGCATACAATATTTTTTCTACGTTCATGCAAAAACCAAAAAATGTTATTTAGATGACACTAAGTCTAGAAAAATGTGACGTCGATTTGAAGGTTTATGTTTGTCATGATGACAAAACGCTGCAGTAGAATGACAGATGAGTGCAACAAGTGCAATAAAGAACCACTTTTTCCACTAAATATAGTTCAATAAAGTATTGTTTTTTGCATGAACGTAGAAAAAAAATATTAAGATACTGATTAGTTGCGATTTCTCATTTTATATTAATTTTATTATTTATTACTTTGTCCTTCGATATGGAGCAAAAAGTATCCAGTTTTAAACAAATCCGGTATTTTTATATGTGCTACTTACTTTTGTATTGTTTATACTCGATAAGACCAAATAGCTCTGAATCAGTGGCGGCTGATGCTAGAGGGCTTTCAAATTTTTTTAGTTTAAGAAAATATTTGAAACTTGGTATTTAGTTTACAGTGTTATATAGATAAATACATGAGTAGCCTTACGAAATACGTTATTGTTATTAAAATGTCAGAATCACCAGTACCAGTAGCGTACTTGTTAAGAAAATCAAATTTGTTCCTAGACGGCTAGAGTTACAAAAAAAAATGATGGTAATTAAATGAAGCCTATGAAAACCAGGTTTGTTTGCATGATTAAATAGGGTGATATACATTTTAATGTGAAAAAAGTCATGATAGTATACCCTGGTATTTTACGTGAGCTGCAAATTTTATATTTTATACGTACCATGATACTAAAATATTATGTCAAATTTTAAATAGATCAACTTTGGGACAGCCTGCTTAATTAACAAAATTACCTTAATTTTAACGCCCCTGGATTTTCTGCACGCAATTAGAAAACACTCTGTACATCTATACATTTTTGGGCACTGTTTGCTACGAAATTAAAAATGATTTATTATTTTTTTTACTTTAAATTCTTACTTTAGCGGAAAATTTCCAACATTGTACAAAATATCTTACCTAGGTACTTTCTTTTTTCGGGGACGCTGAACAAGAATCTAAAATTATTTTTGGACGGTTAAATTGAGTTTTCAAAAAAAATATATATTCAACGTTGTAACCTATAGTGCATACATTTTTTTGTCTAATAGTTCTTGAAAATATACTTTCGTATTTAAAGAAAACATATGTAATATACATATGCTTATTACTCCATGTTCTTTAATCCGCCTTCCATTTCATGGTGATAGGTAAAGATAGTATGTCGTTCGCACATCTCAGGTCCGTACTAAGGTCTGTCGGTTGAAAATCGTAATATTTAAATATTCCTAATTAACAACAAATACCATCTTCAAAATAATGACCAGTGTTGACGAACCTCAACCTGTTTATTTACCAGCATGTGTCAAGGTCGCAGTCGTTTCCACTTTCCAATTGAAACGTTGTGCGTGTCGGATCTTTGTAAGGACGATACCGCGTTATTAGCAAATGTTAGTTTCTTGTCGAGTTTCTTGTTGGTTTGTTTGTTTCGGTGCTTGAATATGTTCCGTCGGCCTCCCACTAGTTCTACGGTGGAGAAATGGATTAAAGATTATCCAGATTTAGAATTTGACGGGACAGAATTAAAGTGCAAAATTTGTGAAAGAGTTATATCGTGGAATTATAAAACACGTATTGTGGAACATGTGAGCTCGGAACAACACAAAGTTCGTGTGAGTAAGAGTATGACAAACCGTGAACGTCAAAAACAATTTAACAACGACTTGGTAAAAGTGATGGTGGGGTGTAATATTCCTTTAAATAAACTAAATAATGCAGAGTTTAGACAATTTTTGCAAAACTGTGTTAATGGAAAGTACAATAATGTTACTTGCGATAGTTTTTCTCAGGTACCAGGATTTAGTGCTGAACGTGTGAAGAAGAAATTTAATACCGTTTTGCAGAACATTCTTTAACTGTATGACGTACAGTAGACCTTTTTGAAGATAAAGGAGTAGATTTTGCTGAACCCACCCTAAATGTGCCATCAGTGAAAAATTATACATATTTTAAATATGCCCCAGTGACCTCTGTGGACGTTGAACGTACGTTTTCGAAACTGAAATGGATTTTAAGCGATAAACGTCACAACTTAACAACTGAACAGGACGTCAACAACATATTCTGAAATTTCGACGTTTTCCTTTTCTGTGATTATCTGAAATAAGGTGAAATCCGCTACTATATATCTGTGGAGATCATCTTAATTAAAAGTATCCGTCATTCTCTCTGCTGATAGAAAAATGTTAGCTAAAGTCAGTGTGATAGGTTGATCCCTGTCGCGTTTGACCATTCATGACCTCAACTTAATTTTATGACACATTGACACTTACACTTACAAAGCGAGAATTACCAAACATTAACATGACAAAATAATTGTAGTTAAGTTAATTTTTCATAAAAGAATTGATTTTACTGGAAGGAATACTATTATTGAGTACATTTTCTCAATGATTAAGTAGCTCTTAAAATCAAATTATATATCGAACTATACAGGATGTACATACTTCAGTATGTTATTCTACTTTCAATTTTAAGCAAAACATTTCCTGTGAACTTATAATCTGTAATATAATTAATTTAATAATCTCCCATATTATAAACAATAACTTTCGATTCACTCTAATACATAATTTGCATGTATCATCATCTTTAGATGAGTTTTTAACGTAAACGGCTGCTCCTAGAGATTTCAATAAGGTGTACATTTCTTAAGTAGAAAAGGCAGGGGAAAATGTTCTTTTATTCCGAAATGACATACACCGTGGCACAAAAAAGTTGAAGCGATTTAAGAGCATCGTAATGGTCACTTGTGGTGCCCTCTGGGAGATACAGCCAATCGTCCGTAAAATTTAAATTTCCCGTTCCAAAAACGTCCGCGTACAAAATTTCTTGAATTTAGCTCAAAGTAGTCGAGAGTTGTCAAAGAAAATGTAATTAATTTTTTTTAAACTTGACATCCTGTATATCCTAAACGAAGGTTTTCCAGACCTAAGTTCACAGAAATTTTTTTGCTTAAAATAGAAAGTAGAATAACATACTGACGTATGTACATCTCCATCTGAAAGACCCTGTATTTGTGAATTTTAAAAAATATTTTGTAGCTAAATTCTTCCGCCACTGGTCTACATATACGAATCACTTCGGAACGCTTAATAATAGCTGCAAGAAAATATCCAGGGTTACCTATTCGTCGCTGAAAAAAAGCAATTCTTGTTTGTTCACAGCTTGATAATTAATTTATACCGCATAGGCAGCCCGCCGGCGAAAAAAGAGCGTAAAGAAACAATAAAAATGCCACAAGGACAATCCGCGTCCAAAGAAGTATATTGTTTGCTGAATTAAAAATAATCCTCGCATCCAGCACAACTATTCTACTCGTCGAACTTCAAGGCTGACTTTGGCGATTATCGTCCGCGGTTAAAAAAAAATACCATCGCGGAAACTCGTATGTCGGCGAAGAGGAATAAATAATTGGGTTACGAAGCGATAATCCCAAATAATGATACGCCTGGGTCGCGAAGCAGGTGATACCGAAGCAAGGACAAAGATGTGAATAATAATAAATAACAATAATTATGACCAGTGGCTGTAGATAAATAGAAGAGTAGATGTCGCTTTTTTATTTTTTTGGCAGGACATATAGCTAAAGTTATTTAACTGCATCCAACTTCTTAGTATTAAAAACTACAAATTTTCAAATAAAAGTCAATAAACGTGTAACCCATTCTAAGATAGATTCCTGCTTTTTCTAATTAATCATTGGTATGCTATAAAATTGCATAAATAAATAGATTCGACATGCATCCATTGACTAATTTTTCACAAGGATTGCAATTTTTGTATCAAAAAACAATTGATCGTCGCACTACAGTGATATTGATGTCAACTTGGTTTTTTCTTAAAAAACACCCTGTATATTATAACATTTGTTTAATTCTCCACTTTTTTCTAATTGCGTTGATATAAACATGTTATTTTTTACTATTTACGAGATATATTTGCGGCAAGAATTCAGGCCTCTTACGTCATGGCTGACGTTACGCAATTGTGTTTATTGTCTACGTAATTTTCAATATTTCGTCGCATTAAATACAATTATTTTTTGTAATTTAGTGCAACACATAACGCTAACTTTTAGTCTAGTATATAGTTTTATTACTCTCAGTTACAGTTTCTTAAATATTTTGATGAAAATATAATGAATCATTTATTTGTTCGTATGACGTACGTCGTCTGAATTCTTACCGCGAGTATGTACCTATATAAAAATTGTTCAAACATATTTGTTTGCTTTTCTATGCAAAACCGTTATATCGTTATTCCAAATTATTTAAACAGTCATGAATTATTTTTGGGAATTTATAGCTTTTAAATTTCTAAAATTGTGGTTGGTCTATTTTTATAAAGACTATTCTTTAAATAGCTCCACAAAAATTTATCAGGTGGTGTCAAGTCTGGACTATTCACCGGCCATCTTCCTAACCATTCTATATAACAGTTATTCAAATATTTCGTAACTTATCTGACATTATGTGATGGAGCTCCAATCTTGCTGCCATATCATTCCATCGACCGCTCAAATTGGGTAAAAAGATCATTGATTTTGTGACCCAAAAAAGTTAAACAACGTTGGCCGTTTAAATTTTTCTGTAAAAATATGATTCAGCTACTAGAGAGAGAGAGACAGATTCCCATTTAAAAAAATATATATTGTGAACAACTTGTGCCATCTTTACCATAGCTTTATCTTTAATAAGCAAAACACCAGGTTTTGGTCAGTGGAGAACCCACGAAGGATTATAGAAATTAAGAGACAACGAAAGATATCGTTATATGTTTGGTGGGGTATATATGCTTATAGAGTAATTGGGCCAATATTTATATAAATTGAATTCGATTATAGTTTTGTATTCTTTATAATAAAAAAATAACATTTTAAGTATGCGCGTATTTAAGTTGCTGTCAACTATTTAAAATTAAGATACAGAGAGATAACCGATAGAAGATAAGTAAATAGGATTAAGGAACCACCCTCTTAGCTTGAGAGTGGAGTCGACCGATGTCTGGAAGTATCTTGGCACAGTTAGTTCTCCTTTGGGATCCAGATGATTCAGTACTTCATAAACTCTAGTAAGACTATTTCTAATATTTTAACTCGTATAAATTAAAGATTAAAAGGTTCTTGATAATATTTATTCGTGGAATCAATTATGTACAATTGTTATTTTAATGTTGCTAAGGTTTCATTTATCTATTTTTATTAAAATCGCTTTTTTAGAAATGTGGTTCCATGTAATAATGTCCCGTTTTTGAGAAGGTAACAACATATATGTTATACCGGACGTTTATATTTCTGGTTGAAATGGATGGCCTTTACATCTATCTTGAATAGTAAGAAGCGGTGTGAGTCGCCATATTACGTTAGTCGTTTATTACTTATTCGGGAAACCATTAGAAAGCTGGTCCGTGGGACGTAATAGAAATAGTAATAAACTGATTTAATGACCATATACGGAATAAGTCGGTAATACGTTGACGTTAACAATAATTTAACGAATAAGGTATGATATTAATATTATGCAGTTTCTAATATTATTATTTTCCAGTTGTTATTGAAAATCACACACCAATGCATTAATTAATTCTAATATAATTTATTTGTGGTATGTTCGAGGTAAGAAAATATAATATATTTATAAACAAATCATGCATAATTTATATATTTTTTTACTTAATTGGTGTTGAAATTTCATAAGCCTTCGATTTTTAAGAATTCAGTTAATTAATTATAATTTAGCTAGATATGCTTTCTAGCAAATTAAACTGTGTCCGCTAATTGTTTATTTGCATAATTAATTATCGGTTTAATTTTTATAACAATGAATATTTCGAACGGTATGCATTTTACAATTTAACACAATCATAATTTAATGTAATTCAAAATACATACCACAATATTGGCTTATTAGTAATCAAAACAGTTGTGCATGTAGTATCTTTATCCTTCTTCGAATAAGACTTATTTATAATGCATTTTGTCTATCGCGGAAACCTCGAGATGTCCTTTGAAAAACCATTACGAATGTGACTCAATTCTGTCCCGTTATCGGCTATAATAAAGCAAGGTTTTCTCCTTGGTCACATCCGTTTTTAGTTTTGCGTTCCTCATTGCAACGATATTAAGTGGTGAACTAGGCCCATATAAATCATTTAGCATGATTTATAGTTTTCAAAGTCCTTCAAGAGTGTTACTGCATATACAAAAATGTTAATAATTCTATTTCCTGCAAAACACAAGCACATGATACACACAGTATTTATTCTGCTCGTTGGCATTTCCCTTGTTTAATAGACACTGTCCACTGCTTGTTATTAATGATGACATAAGTGGTTGAAAATATTTAAAGAGGAAATAAATAAAGGGGAATTATTTCAAATGTAGATAGTGATTATGGTTATAAGGGCATGCATATTTAAGGAAATTAACCTGTGTTCTTAATGTTTATGAAGGAATTATTAAACTCTCTTAAAGATATTAAAGTAAACTATAATTTTAGTAACCGGTATTGGTAGTCGCAGCTCCTATCTGCTATGATGAAGTTAGGGATGTGATTTTGTAATAACCACCTGATATATGATGTCGGAATTCGAACGTTTTTAGATTGGTTTAAGCTTCATAATGAGATGGCCTTCCTTCCAAAATAGACTTATTCAAAGTTAAGGTTAAAAAATTGCATATTCGCCAACTGTAATGCAGCAATTATAACGCCTTCATATATTTCTAGGTAAATATTTCGAAATCAAATGCAAAATCATAATCTATTAACCTAATAACATAAAACACACCTCCGTTATTAAGACCAGGACAATTTACAATTTACATTAATAAAAGCGTTGGTAATATAGAAGAAACTAAACTATAAGTAGCAATTTGTGTTAAATATGGTAAGAATGCTATCTGAAACGTGGGAGTAAGGTGAATAAATCTAAGAGGCAAGTATAACGCCAAAGCAGACAATTTTATCGTGGTGTTGTTATTAAAAGGAAAGTTGTTGGGAATCGGTACACGGCAGCGGCTCATTCGTTTGTTTAATAAAGGAACGACTTATATTCTGCACTGCTACACAATGTAACACGATGCTTTCACAACGTCGGATGGTTAGAAAGTTAACCGCATGCCTTCCGATGACGAATTTTTAAATTGATAATTATATGGGTAATACCGTTTTCACTTCTGCAGATGCTTGTGGTGACAGCCTCGCGATCTAGATAGTGGATGCAATTGGCATTTTCTCTAGAAAGAAACTCATTGCAGATATTATACATTATATATCCAGAAGAACTACTTAGGAATATGGTTCAAAACCATCTCAAATCCCCAATTGCTTTTCAAAATAGCGAATAGTGAATGTTGTTGGATTAGCTACTCTATTTGCCTGACACGTGAGACGTAAATTTAAAGACTTCATGGAAAAGACAGGGCACCATGCCAAAAAATTTGGTGATTTGATCAACAAGAACAAAGGAAATCGAGATCGTATAATTTTGCGACGTGGTGTTCAAAAAAGGCCAGTGAAAGAAGTTATGAGAGAATTTCCTGGAAGTCTCATCACAGAAGGCAACGATGAGAATTTAATTGTCTTTATTGGATTAGTTTTATGAGCAAGCGAATAACAAGATTAACACGATAATGATCCTCAACTCTGGCAGACATCTACATAGGGATATGAAAGCCTTCGACACTTCCAAAACCAAACTGTTCATATATGTTGACAAGGCATCATAAGTTTGTGAGAAAGAACACTTGGAACAGTAACAGGAGAATACCCAGTACTTCTTAATTCTTCCATTAGTCAGCCAACTTGACAAAGTTCACAATTCATACCCTCTACAGTGGTGTATATACAATCTATTGTAATAATAATGACACTCTTTAAATCTAATTTGGTGGCTTGTTCTGAAGTGCTGACGTATTGGTAATGAAATCTATTTTCAACATTAGTTCTTAGTTGTCCCACTTACCAATAGAGATCTGATGAAATTTCTACTCAGAACATCCAGTAGTCCAAAAACTGTTTTGAGGGAGTGCCATTATTATTGTACTATATTCTGCATTTAATAAGTAAACGTAAAATATAAACATTTAATGCAGATATCATGTAGTGAATTCTGAATCTCACTTCTGTAGTTATAGTAGAATGAAAAATTCTTGGGCTGGTTCGAGACCTAAATCCATGGCCTTCCGTTTTCCTGAATGCTGTAATCACTGAGATATCACGCCATATTTCTTAATTCTACTATTCGTATACCTTTTTGACATTACTTATCTACTTGATGTACAAAGATACACTGATAATATGCTGCCTTATAAAACATAGTATTGATTAGTTCCAAAAGCAATATATTCCAATGCCATGTAGCGTGCAGTGTCCCATGTACACTTTCAGTGGGTACTGTATTAAAAAGAATGAATATTAATTACTAATTTTCAGGAGTATTTCTTCGAAATGACTGAAGCAAAAAGTTTATTAGCAAAATCGCAATATATTAACCGTTATCCTATTGGCTAACACGTTATTGCTTGGTTTTACCATAATAATTAGTATATAAAACATTGTGAACACTTTTTTGATATATCTTACAGACATTTCCGCATTGTTCTCGATCATCTTTGACCTTCAGCACATCACATTGTACCTTCCGAATACGTGAAGGTGCGGTTGTCAGAAAAAATGAATCCTTATTAGTTTTTTTTTAGCAAAAAATCAACCAAGAGCAAATGAGCTTACAACACGCTGTGAACCGGTATTGTATTGAGATAATTCATATGGTAAATTAATTTTTGAAACTTTTATTTTATTTATACACACGTCAAAAGTTTTGGACCCCCCTCATTCTTGTTAAAGAATTCTTTTTGTCAGAAAAACCAAATACATTTATAAAAGTATATTGTTTTCTAAATCTTTTTTTTTAGTAACAAAGCACCCCAAAACATGAAGTCGCTGTTGGGGCATTCCACGCCAACTCAGCAGCCGATCCCACATCACCCTGTCACATCTGGTTCAAAATTGGTACATCGATTAGTACTATCGAAAAAAGGATATTCCCAAATTTGCAGCCCCTAAGACCGCTTCCTGTCATCAGGGGCCCATAGTGAAGTTTTCGACCATCATTTCACCTCCAGGGGTCTGAAATCGGTTTTTCGTGTACTGACGTGGCATTTTGGTCTAAAAAAATGATCAAAAATACATAGGAGATGCCAAATTTCCCGTAGAACACGATGCCACCATCCGTTTTCTGATATCTAGCAAGGGGAGCCCGGAAATCGCGCTTTGATAAAAAAATCTGATATCTCAAATACAGTCACTTCAAACTGGCTGAAAATTTACCAAAAGGCTCTTCGATTATAGCTCTTTCGAATGTTCATACGCGCGTGTGATCATTATATGTAAAAAAAAGTTACACGCGTTTTACTGGTTTTATATGGGATTTTCTGTAATTTTTTCATTATAACCGCTCCACTAACCCTATCCAGTTGGGTAATAATTGGATTTTTTTCTAACCAAGCGTTTTTTTGTCCCCTGTCTTTACAAACACAGAAATTTCTCTCTCCAGCCAATATTAGAGAAAACATTATTTATTCAATGATTTATTTCACAATTTTTCGTCAATTTTATGATTTTTGAGGAAATTTACATTTTCTGCAGCTTACTTCTATTATTTGTAAAAAATATGAATATAATATAATATAACGAATGAAAATCGCAGTAAGAAATAAAAAAACCCACATTACAATCATTGTTGACACTATACATCTCGACTTATGTTCACTATTTTACACGTCGTTATACATGAATCAGCATTCTATCTAAATAATGTTTTCTCTAATACTGGCTGGAGAGAGAAATTTTTGTGTTTGTAAAGACAGGGGGACAAAAGAGACGTTTGGTGAGAGAAAAAAATCCAATTATTACCCAGCTGGATAGGGCCAGTGGAGTGGTTATAATGAAAAAATTACAGAAAATCCCATATAAAACCCGTAAAACGCGTGTAACTTTTTGTTTACATATAATGATCACCACGCGCGTATGAACACTCGAAAGAGCAGTAATCGAAGAGCCTTTGGTAAATTTTCAGCCAGTTTGAAACGACCGTATTTGAGATATCAGATTTTATACTAAAGCGCGTTATTTCGCGTTTTCCGGACTCCCCTTGCTAGATATCGGAAAACGGATGGCGGCATTGTGTTCTACGGGAAATTTGGTATCTTCTATGTATTTTTGATATTTTTTTTTAAACCAAAATGCCGTGTCAGTACACGAAAAACCGATTTCAGGCCCCTGGGGGTGAAATGATGGTCGAAAACTTCACTATGGGCCCCTGGTGACAAGAAGCGGTCTTAAGGGCTGAAAATTTGGGAATATCCATCACATCCAATTTCAATAGTACCAATCGATGTACCAATTTTGAGCCAGATCTGAGAGGGTGATGTGGGATCGACTGTTGAGTTGGCGTGGAATGCCCCTGTTGACGACCTGGTTCTCTCCAGGCGCTTTGTCGATTGTTATCAGTAACCATCCCAATTCTGGTTTCGTCTGTAAATAAGTCCCACCGCCACTGGTGTAAAAGCCAACCCCTATATGTTCTCGCGCCCACTGGAGACGTGGAGCACGATGCCTTGGAAGTACAGTGGGGACCCATAATGGTCTTCTACCATGTAAATTTGCGTTGTGGAGTCGTCTTCGAATAGTAGGTGTCGATATAACATGGCAAAACGTACCTTGAAAGTGGGCCTTGAGAGCTGAAGATGTAAGGTGTCTATGGACATATTGCACCAAATACCGATCATACCTTTCATTAGATACTCGAGGACGTCCACTACGTGGTCTGTTTTTCACTGTATCAAATTCTTCATATCTGTGTACTATTCGTACAACAGATGATCTAGAAATGCCCAACATATTCGATATCTGATGATTAGAATGTCCTGCATTATGTAAAGCAGTCATTCTTGCTCGAGTAAACGCAGAAATTTCACGTTCTAGCATTATAATGTACAAAAATTCAAAGGAACACTTGGCCGAATACAGTGCCAAACTGACCAGATTTGTAAAAACATGGGTAATAAAGTAAAGGTTCATGGTCTGCAATTTTTTATTGTCTTTTTTGTTCCCTAAGTACATGTACTTTTTTACCACATTAAGAAAAACCACTAGGTTCGAAACATTTTGTCGAAGACTTTTGACGTTGTGTGTATTGAGTATTGCCGCTGTTATTTTTTATTTACTTTTTATGTATATTAAAATATTTTTCTTAGAAATTGAGCATTTTTCATAGAAATCTAAATATATCCCACATTTGAATAAATTTTAATATGTTTAACTTTCTATCTGATGTGACTCCAGTTACTAAAAGCGTGTATGTCGTTACTTGAAAGTCTTAATTAGCTTGAATTTGAGGCAGCTGAGGGCAGCCCACATTCTACATAGTAATTAAATCATTCACCTGTTATACATGATTCATAGATTTCCATAAAATAATGTAAACCGCAGCTGCTGCCATGAAAAAACGTGATGGCTGGATCCTCCATCAAACTGAAAGGTAGATTTGGAATATATGTCTATGATTTTAGATGAATCATAAGTGTCAGTAAACCACACCTACCTTGTTATTAAATTTACGATGTTGTATATTTATGTATGTGTTATGCCGTCATTTGGAGGATTCTTGTGATGTTGAACATCTTCTTTGGGATCTGTGCGTGTTTCTCAAAATATACTTCCTTAAGCAAGCCGAAATTACGAAACCTTGGCGTATCATGCGATTGGACTTAGATATTTTTTTGTTTCATGATGTAACTTTAATTTTGATGTTATTATATCTTCTGTCTTCCCAGTTCTCTGCATATCTCTTCTTAAGAAAAATTTGTGAAACGTAAAGAAGTTTAGTAACTAAATTATCACTTTAAATATCTAAAACGTCAACTCATCACGTGTACTCTAGCTTATGTGCGTGAAATTGTCGATAATTTGTTGAAGAGTATGTAATTAGTTACATTTTGTTTAATTATTTTTGAGGCATTCTTGTTTGTTAGCTTTTTTGAATTTTATAATTCACATTTAGTCCAAAGTAACTATCAGAAACGAAGTACATAATTATTATATTACGGCCCGAATAATAACGCAGCCGTGACAAAAACAAATATAAAATACCTATATCTGTGAGATAAAACGGCAGTATGAAACGTTAAGTCAAACAATTACGAAGCTGATTCACTTAAAACATTAGTAGTATTTGTCCCCCACCCCGGAAAATGAAATGGTAACATACTTTTTTTGCTGCAGATTTGGATTCCTCGGACAAAAATAGGTCCGTTTTAGGCATCTCCCCCTCTCCACTATCAAGTAATAAAAAAAATAAGTAAAAAAACCCAAAACAAAATCCCAAACCCCAAACTACAAACCCACTAATCCCAAACCCCAAATCGTGGGTTTGTAGTTTAGGATTTGTGGGTTTGGGATTTCGGGGTTTGTGGTTTGTTTTTTTTTTACTTATTTTTTTATTACTTGATAGTAGAGAGGGGGAGATGCCTTAAACGGACCTATTTTTGTCCGAGGAATCCAAATCTGCAACAAAAAAAGTATGTTACCATTTCATTTTCTTGTCCCCCCCGCCCCGCGGTGGGGGGAGGGGTGGGGCTGAAGTCGGGGGTGCCATTTGATGCGCCTTTATGGGCCTAACAACTTTTATCTAGAACTTTTTTTAATAGGGCGTCCTCCTTAGGCTATAATTACTTGTCTCAGGTAATAAGTTTACTCTCTATAAAGGGGGGATACTAAGGGGAAGGAGTGTTTTAGAGGGTTCAATTGTGGTCCAATCGACTACATATAAGGTCCAGTCGACAATAATAAAAAAAAATTTTAGACAAAATTGTGGGGGGCCGAAAACCGGCCTTAGGGACCCTCCTTTGTAGATTAGTATTTAAAGAAATGTCAGATGATTGAATTGAGTTATGATCGAGTGATTTGACGAGATTCAGCATGTAGCTTTGGAATGAATCAAACCAAATCGAAACGTTATTCGACCAGTTAATTGCTAGTCGACCTTAGCTTACCAGTAACTTCAGTATCCCCATTGTTTGGCTCACTTTACCCGACCCCTTTTCGGGGATATACCAGCGTCCCTGGTCCGTCTCAAAGTACATGGTAACCGCGTTACATACGATAATTTACCGGCCCTGTTGCTCTTTTATTGCGCCTCGAAGATGACTAGGGAGAGCGCGAGAGATGCGCCTTCCTGTTAAATATGGTAATGGAGGCCTATTAAATGAAGAAGAAGACGTCGAGTGTGTTTGCGGGATAGGCGGACAACTAGGCGACCAGCTGTGCGACTTGTTTCAAGGTGCATCTAGTTATGAGATATATATGTATTTGAACGCCTTGCACAGGCATGCGGTTCTCTGGATCAGTTGGAGGTGATTTTTGTGATATGTGCATTGTGCAAGCTGTACGTTCCGCCCTAAGTGCAGGGCCGGTGTCAGGTGGGATCGAGGAGGAGGTGCAGAACGTCTTGTAATTTTTCTTTGGAATAAGAGCGTTAGTTTTGGTAGAAGAGATTGATGCAAATTTGCAGTGTTAACTACTACTAAGTACAAACATTTTAACCACGTGCTCAAGGGGACTAAAAGACAATAAAACAAATATTTCGGAATTCTAAACTACTAAAAAGTAGAACAATACCCTCTTTTCTATGAACTACCATGCGGTAGTTACAGCGTTTCCAAATGTAGGAACGACGCGAATAAAAATTTTTTTTTTAAATCTTACTATCTGATAGGTAACAGTTAGTCCGGTTTGTTGCAGTATTTTCGCTTTAATTTTTTGTTCTTTCATTCTAAACTGTCAAAACTACATTTTCATTCATTACAAGGCCGTCAGAATTACCCGCTAACAACAAAACACACAATCGTGCAGTTAAATAAAATGCCCATATATTCTAAGAAAACCAAACCAATGGAATACTAATAGATAACAGAAAACATCAAATGCAATCGTGGCAAGCTTTAATTATAAAATCTTCGTAGTTGTATTGATGGTTGCCGTACCCTCTAAAGGTTATTCCGTTAACTCATTACTTTATCATTTCTTAAAATATATGTACTTAGTTATGGTTAACCCTAATATAGAGTTAATTACAAAGAGAATGCGTCTAAAATGTAAAAGCACTATTATTTATTATGCCACATTCCTTATATACTCGTATGATTTAATTCTGATATAGTACAATAAGATTAATGGTGGGAATACTAAAATGCATTGGATATTGTATAAACTTACCTGAGAACCGTAGGGTATTTTTTTTTCGAATGATTTGCTCTCTGCCACTTCCTGTGATTTACTCACTCTTTAACTGCAAATTAAGTACATGAATAGAAAACTGGAAAAAGTTACAGAATTTTCTAATGGATAACGAAGTAAATATCAGGAAAATAAAAAAAATTGCGAAAATATTTTAGCCCTACATTGTAAACGTAATTCAAATTTACTGCCTCACCTACTTTGCTGCTTCTCTCAACATAGTATTAGCCCGATTCCTGCATCACCCCACTTATTGGACTGTTTACAATGCTCTAAGTGTTTCAAGTTCGTACTGGTTAACGGCGCGGGCGTGGAGTGTCTCGTCGACTGTAAATTATTTTAGGTTGCTTTATTTAAAAATGTTTTATTAAAGTCAAGAATTAGCAGATATGGTGTAAGTGAATTAGACACCAAAATAAAATGCAGTTGTAGCATTTCACAATTTAATACTTAAAAGATGTTATTAAAGCGTGGTTTTGAGGTACACATTTTTTTTTATTGAAATTTCTTTTAAAATATCTGTGAAAATGTGAATGTTCAAACAGGACAAAGTTAGGGAATTCGGTAAAATTCTTGCTGTGGCAACAGTGTTAGGGAAAATTTTAAAATTGAGGCACTTTTTCTAACAACTAGTTACTAGACAGCTATGAGAAGATGTACGCCTCTTTAAATAATTTAAGTATTTATGATCTCCAATAAAGTGAATACAGTTCTTTCGAAATGTTGTTCTTTATTTCTAGCCCATATTGATATTACTTTGACCTCATATATTCAATCAAATTGATCTAATAATTTTAGAAAATAATAAAAAGAAATCATGTAGGTACTATTGTTTTTAAGAAGCAGACTATATTCCGGCTGCCGGCTCTGGTTTAACGTATGCACTTGTGTTAAGAATAACGAATGGAATGTTGCAAAAGGGCGTTGGCGTACAACATTTGATACAGATATTGATGTGATACTATATCTAAACTAATGAACCGTATGGCTAACTGGGGTTACATATGTAAGAATACTATTTTCAACGGTACCCTACGAATATTTTTTTAATGTGCTTTAATAGTAACAATAAAATCATCCTGGATAAACTCGATTGGTTGAACCCTAAAAAATAAAGAAAGGAAGAGAGAGTAATTTGGAAAGTGGTATCATTAAATGTGTTGTGTTTCCTTTGCCACTTTCATCGTCGATTAATCCCAAAAAGTAAGAGACTGCTAGGCAACTAGGCTAAGTGAAAGTTTCTGTACTAACCTGTAAACAAGTATGTCAAGTGTATGTATCTAACCATTTATCATAATATAAATTTGCGTACGTTGTAAAATAATGAACAAAATGAAATCATAAAGAGGCACAAATATATTTTTTTGCAATATCTAACGGTCCAACGGCTGGGTTGATTAAAGGATCTGTTTTAATTTCTTAATGCATTATTTGAACAGGCTCCGCTATATAATAATAATAAGTATATTTGCTACAAAATTGTACATAAAACCTTTTACAAATATATTTATATGTAGGAAACAACTTAAAGGTACACTCACTAAAGGCTTAGCCTGTACGTGAGGGAACAAAATTAAGTATATAAAATAATAATAATAATAAAAAGAAACAAAGAAAAAAATTGACAAACAAAATATCAAAAATACACACTTTCAAGATGTTACAAGTATTAGTAAAGTGTGAAGATTGCACCAACTGAAAATAAATCCATCTGGACGTTTAATTAATGGACATTTTAAGCTCTACTGTACTATGGATTTGATTTCTAGGTGTTGTGAAAATGTACTGTTTCAGTTTTTTTTTTGAAAATTACATCATTATTTAAAGATTTTAGGCTACCGAGTAAAGTGGAGTATAACTTTGGACCAAGAAAGGTGTGACATTTTTGTTCAACACATTTATTTACTTTGACTGTTATATATATTTTATTTTTATTTCTCGTGTCATACGTATGGTCCCTTTTCTTTAGTTTTGTTGGGTTTTTGCCACACTTCTGAAAAAATAATAAAGATTAATTAAATAAGCCCTTGCGCCAAACGGAACAGTCAAGGGTTATTTTCGAAACTAAGTTTGCCTAACTAAAAAATCTCACACTGAAAAAAGCAGATAAGTAAAAATAACAAAAATCACATCACTATCGCGCACTTTCGTGTTATTGACGTTTCGAAAAACTCTCTGTTTTTGTTCTCAAAATCGTAGTAAGTAGCTTTTAACTGAAATACAGATTTCAAACAACAATTACAAAACTGTTCTATATAAACATCATATTCTTAATATAACGTTTAAAAATGTTAAATGTTGTGTTTAACAGTTAAATGACTTCGGATGTACGGGGCTGAGAGATTATAATTCTTCACCCACATCATGTATGTTAATCATTTTGGTTTTATTTCGAGAAAAATGTTCATGCGGCAACAATCAAAAAGTTGACATCAAGGAAACTGTTTTTCCTTTTCTCAGTGTAACCAATCCGAATTTTTAAATTACGAAATTACACTTTTGAGGGTCTGGCGCCCCTGGGTGAGACTTAACGACTTAACTGCGCAATAAAATCCTTTAAGATATTTTGCCGTGTCACAAAGCCGTAAGGACGTTCCATGACGTGTTTTTGTTTTGCCTTTATCGTTCCATATCATCTAAATGTGGGCCGTGCCGAACGGGCATTATATGTAGATAAGATTGTTGTGTGGCATTACATGACTAAGCTGGAATAGGATTTCTAATACAAAAGGATCCGGCTAGAGTGTCTCCTCACGTTAACGAGTTCGATGCATTATGCGGCGCAGGAGGTCCCGAGATTTGGGTCAATCTGATCGCCCATAGGAAATTGATATAAGCTGAGAGGAGTAGCGCGTTGAATACATAAATATAATACATATTTAATCAGTCTAACTTCTTGATCTGGTAGATAGTTACTTGGTTTATGCAGATTAAATTGTGAAATATTGTGGATTGTATATGTGCATAGTAAATTTCCTTCGTTGCCGAAAGCTGTTATGATCATAGATTATACATTTGAAGTATACAGTAAAATAAATTCGAGTGGGAATGAATCCCATTTAAAAAATTCCGGAGTGTATGTGTAAAATCTTTCAAATTGTAACGTGCGATAACATTGCAATCCATTACCTGGTGTTCTTACCCTCTTAATCTAGATCAAAATATTTGTGCATCGTATATAGGTATTTAGTATTGTGACTAGATTCGTTTATTTGTATATAAAATATATTTGTTAGTGTTTGCTTGATATTTGTGGATCATTTAGTAATCATGAGTTGCATGACATGTTAATTTACGGCTACGAGACATCAGTGGCGGCTGGTGCTAAGGGGCACAAGGGCACGTGCCCACCCTTCACTGTACATGCCATGAAGAAATATATGATGCTATTATAGATTTATATATTTTTTTGCAATTCTATTATCGGTTGCGAAAATCTACTCAAAACTTATTTCCCGCCAACCATCCACGCGCCGAACTATATCAAATCTTATTTCCTGGGAGCCCAAGAATTTATCTCCAAACGCGGCTCATTTTCCGACGTTCGGCACTCCTCGGAGTAAATGAAATTCGCCGATTTAAAGCCGACGTAGGGCACTGAAATGGTGTCCCTTCACTCCCTTCTCCAGCACTCCGTCTCCCTCCGACATTCAGTTTCAGTTCTCTGTAGTCGCTTGCTTTGTTTAGTAGGTACTTGTATGTAAAAAATATTTCGCTTGCAGAATAGTTGTGTAAACAAATTTGTGTTTTAACTTTCCTGATTTTAAAGACGATTTCTCATTATAGATATAATTTTAAAGCGATTCTGGTGTGTATTTGTACATATACTTATTAAAAGAAATGGATCCGGAACCAGAAATAAATTCTGTTCAGTATCTGTTAAAAACAATCCAGTGCCATTTGAGCAAAATGTTTAATTAAACAGAGAGGTAGACCTACTCCTGATTTATATATTAATTACGAATCTACAAGTAAAACTAGAACATATAAGAAAATTTTAATAGAAACATATACGAGAAATATGAATGGATGTGTGGTTGTTCCGTGATAAATAAATTGTTGTGTTTTGTTTGTTTAATATTTAATACAGAAGTTACAGCGTGGACCAAATACGGACTTGACGATTTAAAGCACATAGCGGATAGGGCAAAGAAACATGAAAATTCTGTTGCGCATGTAAAATTAAAATGTGAACTTACAGCACTTTACGAACGAGACGATATGTGCCGCATAGAAGGTGTATTGTCACTTTTGGTATTTCTGTCCGGCAATAATCTATGTAAAGTGTTTTCAGAAACTTACAAACTAGTTGAAATTATTTGTACGACGCCAATGTCAACCAGTGAATGTGAACGATGCTTTTCTACTTTAAAGCGTATAAAGACTTTTTTAAGAAATACTATGTCACAAGATAGACTTAATGCGCTAGCAGTTTTATCAATTGAAAAACAGTTTATCGAGTCCATTCCCGATTTCGACAACAAAGTAATTGAGCTATTCTGCCATAAGAAAAATAGAAGAATGGATTTTACCTTTAAATAAAAGGTGAGTTTTTAAATTTATTTTTTATGTGCCCACCCTTTGAAAAAATCCACGGGCCGCCACTACGAGACATTTGTATGGTGACCGTTTTCCGCAAGCAACTGAAGTCATTGTCAACTATTTCAAATTTTATTTTGTTGTGAGAAAAGCTCTAAGAAAACTATTTACAGCAAATCTATTTAAGAGTACTTGTAATTATTATGCAGAAACAGCTGACATGGTGCTGTGCGACGTTGTCACATATTTAAAATATCTTTGCTGTCACATGCTGGCATTATATTATGTTGTAAATTATGTTTTATTTGATATAATTTGTCATACACCAAATAGCAATGGAAGCACTCATATTCCAGGCAGTGGCGGCCCGTGGATTTTTTCAAAGGGTGGGCACATAAAAAATAAATTTAAAAACTCACCTTTTATTTAAAGGTAAAATCCATTCTTCTATTTTTCTTATGGCAGAATAGCTCAATTACTTTGTTGTCGAAATCGGGAATGGACTCGATAAACTGTTTTTCAATTGATAAAACTGCTAGCGCATTAAGTCTATCTTGTGACATAGTATTTCTTAAAAAAGTCTTTATACGCTTTAAAGTAGAAAAGCATCGTTCACATTCACTGGTTGACATTGGCGTCGTACAAATAATTTCAACTAGTTTGTAAGTTTCTGAAAACACTTTACATAGATTATTGCCGGACAGAAATACCAATAGTGACAATACACCTTCTATGCGGCACATGCAAGAGATCCGAAAGGGCAGCAAACACCTATCATCGTGTATTAAATTATTTAATTTCGGATTTCTTGGCCCCACATCAGTATAAACCCGAGGACGTAACGTTACGGCAGCCCCAATTTTATGTAGTGACGATGATACAACATTTACCTACACAAATACAATTAACTGCTTCGGTAACTGTGTGTACAATAATTTTATTGTGAAACCGAAAGTTGTCATAAGATATACAGGATGTAGCAGACTATTCGCCGTTAACGGTTTAATGTTTATTAACCTCCGAAACAGAATTTTTGAAGTTACGTAATGCGACATTTTCCATTGCCCACTTGGCAACGCCGGGCTTCCACAGGCGGGAAAAAAATCAAGGCTAAGGAGCTCACGAGAGCGTTACGCGGAACCCCGGGGCACACCTGCACGTAGCGGTGCCCGGAGGCGCGCAATCAACGTAATTAATTATTACGCGCCGATTTTTACCCTTGGAAAGGATTAATCTTAATAAGCTGTTTGGGCTGTCGTGTGTGAGGCGCACCGCAAATTGCTGTATAACGTCCGTATATTTTTATTGTTATCGCAGGGAACGCCTCCCGCTGAAGATACTGGGTGGTCGCCCCGCGTGGCGACTTTAAGAAAAGCGCGCTCATCGGCGGTTACCATTTGATGAACTAATTACCGGACGATGATTAGTCGAAACGCCGGTGATTTCAAAGCTTGGTGTTGACCTTCGAGGCGTCTCAAAGAAGGCAGTTACGTCTCCTTCAAGGGCAGTAAGATGTTGCGTTTCCTCGCTCTGCGTTAGACAAACCGTAAGGCATAATTAATACAGGGTGAGTCAGTCACAATGTCATTAATTTTAAGAGGAGATAGGGAATAATGAGTATAATGCGAATACGTGATTAAAAAAAATCTAAATGCATATTTACGCCGAAAAAAAATATTTTCAAATCATTATTTAAACCCCCTTTTCAGACTGTCACTGACCGGTCACAGCCTTGGTCGGTTACAGCTCACAGTTCAACTCGATATCGACCTGATGTAATGTTGTCAAGTTGTAATATTTTTCTATATAACCTACCCACCTAGGTTTTAGACATCACAAATAAACGGTTGTACTGACTATTTTAGAATATCATTTTTTCTTGCTCAGTTCAACTTCAGCCAATAATAATTTAAAATGTTAATACCCAATAAAATCAAATAATAATAATCAAATAATTTTATTAAAAATTGCAAGTAACGCGGTCCACTCAGGTTTTCCGGAAAATACGGCCCAATCAAACGATACCCGTACACTCGCGTGTCGATTTTTCTCTGAGCAAATGTAGCTGTTATGACTGCAACAAAACTCCAACGTGTCTAATAATAAACTGAGTAATAAACCATTTACGTACATAACATAAAAAACCTATACCCAATGGGTAAATTATTGAGAAGCTGAAAAGTGTTTCGTGTTTAAATACTAAGTACTTAATAAAAAACCATCGTGTTGTCGACAGAAAACTGTCCAAGACCGAAATGGCACGCCGCTAATCTAAGTTATCGAGAGTTAATCTCGACCTTGACCTACCGTATTATTAGGTCAATAACCTAGTTACCTAGTTTTTGTACTGTTATTTAACGACAAGGAGTAAAACTAACTTTTTATCTATTTATGAATTAATTTTCCTTAGATATTGATTTATTTGTTAAAAAAACAAATGTAGATAATAAATAAATGTTTTCGAATGTTAGGTTATTACAGTTTAATAATTTTGATATTACGTTTTCACTACGTTTTACAAATAAATATGAATTTTTAGTATTACTCGTAAGTACAATTAACCGCACACATAACCAGATGTACAATTTGTAGTTCCGTACATCTAGCCTAGAAATGTATTGTTTTTTAAGTAGTATGATACTAACCTGTTTACAGCCCACATTTCAAGTAAAACTGCATTTATCCGTCCATAGCACTTTATTAATAAAATTCAGTCGCATTTCGTAAACATTCTCCGTATAACACTACCATTTCCACATATTCGGAATTTGTAAAATTATTCGTTGTGAATTTACGCCAAATACGTGAGGTTAGACCGAAATAAACAAACTACTGCTTACTGCTTGTATTCTCTCCATCCCCCCTCCAAATGTGTGGCATGATCTACAAATTTGGGGGGAAGAAATGCGGGAAATGCAGAGTGCTAAATGGAGGTAAATTTAAATAACACGCTGATGTGTTAGACGATATTATGTATGTAAATGTGGCATCCATGGTTAATACGGCAAGTCTGTGGCAATAGATTTTCGTCGGGTGCGCCATCAGAAAGTTTGTAGCGTACCAGGAGCGTCGTGTTACTGATTTTTATAGGGTGATTTGTTTATTTTTTTAAAGGACGAGTAAACAATTTTTTTTTCGATTTTCTGCCTTTATTAGGCCTCCCGAATACGTGGTTAAAATTAATGACATTATGACTGACTCACCCTGTATAACTAATTTTTAAATTATTGAGTTAACTCATAATGTAGCGTTTTTGTCTAATTGAAAATGTATTTCTTTATTCAACTCGAAGGTTCTTCTATAGAGGGCGGAAAAGATGGAAATCTGGTCGAGTAAAATCAGGAGATATGATTATTGAATAGCAAACTTCAGCTTGGAATACTGTAGGACAGGTTTGCACGCCACACTGTAAGATAACTACATTTGATAATCTTCTAATCGAGAGCCACATGTGATTGTGCATGTTTACTCTTAATAAATTATTATTAAATATTAACTCAGATCGATTGGACTTTAATACAGGATGATTTAGAACTTATACAAACTAACACAAATGTTTGAACTCGTAATATCTACACTAAAAGAAGTCCAAAGGATTTCAAATCAGGAGATTGTGGCGGTCACGGTACCGGTCTTCCTCGTTCAATTTCTTGGTATTAACACACTGCACTGCACCTTGGACCTCCATCTCTTTCACGATTCGGTTGTAAATATCCCGTGTCATACCGGCGTTGTACTACACTTGCACTCACTACGCACCGCGGTAAAAGTAGCTACATTTGGCAGATGTTTATCAGGAAACCATTTTGCTGAAACATTTTTCACTACTTGAAAAAGTAATATAAATACTCGCATCACAAAAATATTAGCACCATACTATAAGTAATCGGATACATTGGATCATCTCATTTGCACAACATTTTTGCAGTGTTGCTTCTTTTGTCTGTGAATTTGTACTATTGTACCCAATAAATGTCTGGGAAATGACTAGGATAGAAGCCAATCTCAGGATCACCCTGTATTTTAGTAATTTGTTTCAGATTGAAATAATTACAACACAGGATATGATCTCATTACACCTGGAACGAAGCCTGTCAGTGAGCTGCTCTAACATGGATTTCGAAGTATAAATTGATTAAAACAATTTCAATTTATTTCTGAACGTACTGTCTGTGTGTGCATACTTTTTACAAAGCTGTACATTCTACTCATTCTAGATAGATAGATTTCTCGGGCAAGAGCATTACGCAAATCTCGAAATAAGCTCCGGACGGATGGCCGGTGAGATACGGCACTCGGAGGTCAAGGAGGTGGCTCCCTGGTGTGCGCTGAACCGGACGAACCCAGGAAATGAGCTCTGGAACTCTTGTCGGGACTCAACTAATTAGGAATGAGTTTCGAGGATTCGTATTTATTCCGTGATATAATTGGTTTATAAATTAAAACCGTATAGATATATATTGTCGGTGAGATATAATAAATGGCGACATCTGGTGGAGCCTGCTGACGTTGTAAGGCACAGTTACAAAATGTTTACAAAATCATAAACTGAACTGTTTGGTGACTTTAGAGAAATCGTAGATATTATTGATTCATAAATTAGAATTGTACGGACATATTACATGCAGCTAGTTATTGTCAACAAGACATAAATAACGACATCTAATGACGGTGTTGTAAAACATGGTTACAAAACTTTTACGAACCAAACTTTTGACCAAATATTTCTTCACATGTAATAATAAATATAATACAATACATAGAAATGACAGCTAATACAATAATACCCTCTTTAGTATAATAAAGCATATAACTATTTTGAAAATATTGTCATAGTAATTTGCGTTATAAGTCTGGTAGGTGACTCGTTTATATTCCGGCCACACCCGTAAAATAACTCTACAGTAAGACGTAACGGATGTGTATCGTATATTTTATTTCATACTCTTTTTATAATCTTTTTCAAAATTAATAAAAATTTATTTTTTCGAAAACTGTTATCAAAAGTCGACATTTTCGTTAAAGTGAGTCTTTTTGTCAGCTGCTAAATATTTCCATGTTCTAGAACGCCAAATTATTTTTTGTTGTGGAACAAAAAGCAAATGTCAATATAGTTTGTTATTTTTTCAGAACTTATTTATGATTTTATTAATTAAACAATATACATTTTAAGTAAAATGAAAAAAAAAGTAAAATAAAAATGCCAATAATGCAGTGAGTTATCGTAACTCTTAGTTCTGCGCACGTTGTATTATTGCCAAGTTCCATAGGCTCTGCTGAAGATGGTAACAATTAATTTGCGATTGGAAATTTATTTTGTATAGAATCTTCTATATATATGTCGTTTAATGGTGGTAATATCGGCTTCTGCGTCGGCTAACAGAGTGACGGATGAACGTCTAAGGCAGTGTCTTATATAAGTTTCCGGATGAGGCAAATTGGGATAAGTTGCTATTTCTTTTGGCACATTCCTTACCTTGTTGACGTCAACCACTTGGTAACATATTTTTCTTTGTCATATTTCACAGAAAATCTTCGACTTGTAGTAACTGCCGTACGTAAAGCACAGTATTTGCGGTATATCTTCATTTGGTCTGGACTTGAAACCACAAAACATCTCGGACTACAAGTTTTGTCTATATCATCGTTATCTTTAGTAACTCATCGTTTCTCAAAGCTCCACAAACGCCAATTATTAAAATAACCTAAAAAGTTGTTCAAAATTAGTTAAATCGATCGATTTGTATTAATTTGAATTATCTATTATCAGGTGTTTCTTGTAAAAATCTCCCAATGTCTTCTTTTGTTAGAATTCTGAACGTTTTTTGTTGCGTTACGCATAATTCCAACGCACCTGTGACTGGAATAGAACCCACACAAAGAACTATATGAATGGAATCCGCTCTGCGCTCTGGAATTACGCAATAATTCCGTATATTCGCAGGGACTGGAAATGGAAATCGCGTGAAATTAGAAACACCCCAGAGTGCGAATATTCATGCCTTGTGGCCTCGAGTTGCATGGGTCTTAATAATCGCTTAACTGCTATTAATTTGCACTCCTCGCGGCAAAATGTCGCTAATGTAACCAACAAGTCGAGCATGGTATGTTGCTTTCGTTTGAGGCCAACAACACTCCAGTGAATTAATGATGGCTAGTTCTATATCATTCTCTCAAATACTTAGTTTTGAGACGTTCCAAACACAGTTTCTTTGTTTACTCATGTATGGTTTTTTCATCGATAAATATTAATATAAGTATACAGGATGTTTAACTTATATAATTTGCACCTATGAGGACTGATTAGCTTTCAAAGTGAGGTGTTAAATTTTAGAAACAAATATCTATGCGAACCAAATTTTGCACATGATTTATGTTTATCTTATAAATGCCCCGACCGGCATCGAATTCCACCTGCAGTATCTGTGTGAACAGTGAAGAACCCACCCGACATATCTCACTATGTTTATCTTGCCTATCATGTTCATGTTCATCTTTGACTATTAGTTAAAGTTAATTGAAGCACCACAAGGTGTTTATTGGGGTTGACTCACCCCTATAATTATACCAAGCTTTTTTCCATTCACCGAATTAAAAAATTATGATGTCCTCCATATACATTAATTTATTTTAGTCTTGTTAAATTTTAAAAAAATATGGTTTTCAAGAAAAACTGCATTAACTGAGATTTTAACAGCGTCCATTAAGAAATAATCAAAAATTCGTTAATAGTCAAAAAGTTATTACTTATCTTTTTCATATCAGCACAGCATGGTAACATTTCTTAAAATAATTGTGTTTTCCGATATTTTTTAATTTAAGATTACGTGTATATTGTGTCTCTCAAATAAATGGTATTCTTCAATCGAAATGCTCAATTTTCTGAGTATTTATGTTACAGTTTGTTATAATATTGTTGCTTTATTTTCAAGTTGGCGGTTTAATTTTACTAATCGTTCCTTAAAAAATTACCTTGAGATATGTTATTTAAATCACCTTTGACTTTCGAACAAAGTTTACAATAATTGTTCATTTAACAACAATCTGAGAATAATGTTCAAATAACAAATAACCTATGCTGTATATTAAAATAAATTTCACTCTTATTTTAAGATTCCCATTTTATTCTAAACAGATCGTCGTTGCTGTTGTAAAATAAGGACGGAATTATTCAAGTAAAAGCGTGTCAGCAATTATGTTAATGACTAAGTAATTTGTCAAGGTTGACTGATTTGACCAAATACTTTATTGAAATTGCTGAATATTTGCCGTCGTTTCTCAATAAATAGCAAAGTTAATAGGTAAACATTTATAACACTGATTTAAATTGAAAAATATGAAGATTGTGCAATGCAAAAGTGTTTTGATGGTCTCTGTTCACTTTGGCAATAATCTAAGAACATCAGTTAAAAAAGTCAGTTGTACTGAGGTCCGATGTTCTAAATATCTATTTGACAAATACCTTATTTTGTGCAACTTATGTTATTTGCAACCATATGTGTAATGTTGATATTTCAAGCTAACAGTAAGTTTGAAAGAAACATATTTCTTTCTTATTTGACATATATCCAGATGAACAGTGACATTTACTAGGATGAAAAGTACTTTCCTCTCAAACAAATGTGAATGAATCTTATAAAAAGAGGTTTTCATTTAAAACGTCTAAACAAAGTGCAACATATAATTTAATTAACGTTACCCATTCTTCTTCATTACTCACTATAAATTCCCTTGACTGGTAGGTTCTGGATGTTGGAATTTAGATGTGAACCTTACTTTCCACGATACTAACATCAGTTAATTTTATTTTATACAGTTCGTCACTTTTACATGCACCTGATACATTAATTATTATGAGTGCAACCTTTACCTATAGGTAGCATATTATTGTTGTTTCAAAAATGTCAATAACTTCGAAAATATCTACTTGATATATCAAGTAGTACGCAACATTGAGTAAATGGACCATAGGGTTGAAGGCTTTTCAATTTTGGCAATTTTGCTAAAATATGCCAACGCAATAGTTCCAGAAACAGCTTTCTTAACACCTTTTTGCTCTTAAAAACATCATAAACTTTATCGTACCTTGCACTACTCTTCTTAGGTAAGTAACAAATGTTTTTCCAAACTTTCAGCGGCTTCTCTTGGTGGAGAAGGAGTACAAATAATTTCTTCTGAATCGCTCATTGTCTTCTTTAAGTTCGTATTTTTTTACTGTTTAAGAAAGGTATTTTAAGCTAATATGTATCAAATCTCCTACAATTCCTATCAATGAAGTCATATGCATGCTCTCTGATACCAAACATCTAGGTATGCTAATGAACACCCACAGACAAAACTCTATTCAATAATTATTTAAAAAATGTATTCTATTTACTAACCTGATATACTCTATATTATGGAGTGGGAACTCGAAATTCAACCACAATAGATGAGATCTGATCTATTTCTGCATTTTTTTGGATTGCTTCATCAGGTGGCCTCCTTTAACTTGAGTCAAATATCTAACTATAAAAATTATTATACCAATAAATTAAAATTATTTGAAATTAAATGTCAAAATGAAATTAAATAATGTCGACAGCGTCAAACTGATTAACTGTCAAGTATCATAACGACCTACTAAAATAAATAAAAATGTACCTTTTATGTATAGTTTTTTCATATATTTTCAGGTATTAACAATATTGTGTGAAACTAACTACTCAGTGGACAAAAGCCCCAACCTGCGTTGCATTACACCCACAATATCTACCCATATATTCCTTATTATTAAGTTCGTATGTTTGACTTTGTTGTTGTAGTACCATAGTAACCATTGTCAAAATGACAACTTGATGGTTTTTTATCTGTAATCTGGTTATACAAGGATCTTTCTTTGTTAATTTCTCACGTAATTATTGTTGTCACTTACATTTAAAGGGTATGGTTGTAAATAAAATAGTATACAAACCTCGGTAAAAAGTTTAATTCCTGTCTCTCGACAAGAATGAAACACTTTCCAGCTCGGTATGTAATATACTATTAAACTTAAGTTTCAATTTGAATAACGGTATTTACAATTTTACTACGAATTCTTCGATTTTCTGTATGCACCCTATAATTATTAGCCTTACCTCACACGAATATGTGAGGAGAAAAATGTGCAAGGATCGGTTAATGGCCGCCCAGTATATTGCTTCCTCGATCTCCTTATCGATATATAACGTGGAATTTAAATTAGTCGACGTGTTGGATGTCCATGGGAATGGGCACTTTTCGAAGTTCCAAGAGATGTAGGAATTCATCATCGTATGCACCAATCTGACACTATCTCATGACTTTAGCATGGGTAGCGGGATTATCGGTAGCTTCTAGAGTACAGTTTGTCGCTTCGTACGATTCTGATGGTTCTGAGACACACCTGTGACGTAAATTGACTTTTTTCGTTAAAGGATTTGTTAGCCCGCTCGTCCACATAGTTATTGGTATTTTATCGTTTACATTCATTAAGTTTGTTTCGAATGACGCAGAAGGATCGAAAGCAAAAAGAAACTGTCAAAATGTGTTCCTGAAAGATAAACAGTGTGATTTTTTTAATCATCTTCAGTTTTTTTTTCATATATATGTTCTAATTTATGGTTGTACAAAAAATGTTAATAATATGTTGAATAATGTTGACTGAGATCTTACAAAATTTTAAAAAATCTTTCGATATAAAAATGACACATCCTGCATAATATTATTTCAAAATTGAGTCATGCGAAAAAGAATTTTGTCCTGTTAGATTGCTTTCAGTTATGATAAGTAATTCCTAGAATATGATTTAGTAATCTTTCAGATCAAAAGTACAGGGTCAAAAAATTGAGCACGCCATAGCATGCTGTCAAGTCGGCATTCATTAGATGGTAATCTATTTTATCTGTGTTATAAATCTGTGACAACACTTTTTTATTATTTGTTCTAAAGCTAACAGCGAACTTAGGGCGTTAGGAAAATTTATTGAAGTAATCATTTAATTCCAAGAAATTGGAATTATAGGCTGCAGTTTATTCAAATTCTAAGTATTCATTATCATTGAAACTAGGTTGATTACTGCTTAAAACAATAGAAATGTATAAATAATTATTCAGACTCCTATAGCTTTTCCAAATTAACGTACATTTCTCTGGCCTTTGTCAGGAATCTTTGACGTGCCCTTGTTGTTCTCAGGCTAGGTTACGTGCGCTTAATGTAGGGGAACACCCGTTATACAAATCTGTGAACAAGGTTTATTGCCATACACATTATGTTGGAGAAACGTCTCGGCCTGTGAATGTTAAAGTTGAGGAACATACAAATTATATAAAAAGACGGGAATTTGAAAAATCTAAAATTTACGAACACGCTTGGGAAAACGATCTATTGATTCAATGAGGTTCGGTGATTAATCCGTAGCTGCAGCTCTTCCAGGCTATTTACAGGAGTACCATACACTAATGTCTTCAAATATCCCCAAACAAAGAAATCTAGAGGGTTCAGATCAGGCCGGACCTGTTTTATGGCCTCCAAGATCGCCTGATCTGAACCTTCTAGATTTCTTTGTTTGGGGATATTTGAAGAAATTAGTGTATGGTACTCCTGTAAATAGCCTGGAAGAGCTGCAGCTACGGATTAATCAAAAGCGTCAAGAATTCCAAACTAAGGAGGGTGTTTTCACAAGAGTTCGAATATCGTTGAGACGAAGATGTCGTGCCTGCTTGGAAATGGACCCCTCCCACTTTGAATACCTTCTGTAACTTTGTTTTTTGTTTGTTAAAAGCTTCCTTTGTATACTCGCGACAAGAATTCAAACGACTTACGTCATACGAACAAATGAATAATTCATTAGGCTTGTTTTTGCAGCAGTTGAAAACGGTTTGAAAACTGTCAGAAATATTCGACCAGTTAAGTTGAGAACGCGTTACCATCGAATTTGACGCAATAAATAGTTGGACGGACCTTTTTGATAGTTTCAAACCGTTTCCAACTGCTGCTAAAACAAACCTATTATATTTTCATCAAAAATGATTGTTTTTAAGGCGACCAAATGTCAAAAATTACGTTGACAATAAAAACAAATGTTTAATGTCAGCCGTGACGTAAGACGTCTGAATTCTTGACGCGAGTATAGGTTTATTCCTAATAAAATAAAATATTTGAAAAACGAATGGTGGTTCATATCTCCGCAACCGTTACTTTGCGGACCCATGTTTATTAAGACTTCTCTGCTATTTTGTTTCATACTATTACCTCCTGAAATATTTTACACTCTTTTTTTAACACCCTGTATATGTGTATCTATAACCTGTATCGAGTTCCATTTAGATCTGATTAACCGATTTGGAAAGATTTATCACCTTAAAACTGTTTTACTAAGCGTTTTTAAGGAAAAATTGCATCCTTCAGATGCCATTTCCTTATTTCCAACACGTCTTATAAGTAATCAATACTTAATTTTTTTTGGGTGTCAGTTTCCGTACGAAGAAGGTCAACAGTTCGAGGCGTTAAACTCGCTAGCACGGCATCGCGTGTGCCCGGAACAAGAGATCGAGATCTCTCTTGTAATCACACCGAAAATCTCGGTCAACTCGGTTCGAGTTTGAATCGGTGACACGAATATCTGCATTTGGGCGATTTTCGTGCGTGCCCGTAAATTAGACCCATCGGATCGAGGTTAATTTTCGAGGAGGCGAGAGGAATCGAAAGCGCAGCTAATCACCATCCCCGCCGGAATAAATCGAATCCGTCACGAAAGTAGAACGATATAATAATTTTGAGAATAGAAACGGCGCTTCGTCATCTCCGAGCGGACGGATGCGGTACACTTTCACCTTGGCTCGGATCGGATGTCTATTTTTGGCACGCTCCTTCCAATTTTTTATTTGGGTCAGCGGCGAAGAAGAAAGTAAAGGCGCATCGGCTCACGTTAGTGGATTTCCTTAACAGTTGTCATTGTTGATATAAGAGACAACTTAGATTTTAATCATATACAGTGCCTTCATAAATGATTACAAGCCACGTGACCAGGACTGTGATTCTCGAAGAACAACTCGTATGCAAATATATTTCTTGTCTCTCTCAATTGCCGTAGGAAGAAAAGGATATTCGCATATGAATTGCTCTGCGATTGATTTGAGAATCTCAACCCTGATCACGTGGCTTGTAATCATTTATGAAGGCACTGTATGTGGCAAAAATAAGACATAAGACTTCACACAGTGCTTTTGAAAAGTAACGAATAAATTCATTATTTTTAAATTGAGAAGCTTTCGAAAATATCCTGGCACGTCGATTTTGTATTTAAAAAGGCACTTTTTCACATACGATCCACATTTGTGACGTCATAGACAATTTTTTTAAATAGCAACTCCAATTTTGACCAAGCCATTTGAAAGAGCGTGTCATTCTACACAGGTACATACATCATGAAAAATTATGGTGTTACATAACAAAAATTTCAAGAAAATAATGTTTGAAGATTTTAAATTTTACTGCCTGACAGTAGCCAAGACGATTAGTAAATTCTTTTGGGCATTATCAATAACTTCAGGAGGTATACAATGTATCTCTTGACGAATTCTTGTTTTTAAATCTTAAATTAACCGGTCTAGTAACGTATACTTTGTTTTTAAGTATCCCCACATGAAATAATTTAGGGCTGTCAAATCAGGCGATCTGATCCCTATCCAACGATTCGGGAACAGCTCATCTAAATAAGCACGGACAGGTGTTGCATAATGGGGAGGTGTACAGTATTCTGAAAATTAAATTTTAAAATCTTCAAACATTATTTTCTTGAAATTTTTATTATGTAACACCATAACTTTTCATGATGTATGTATGTAGAATGCCACGCTCTTTCAAATAGCATGGTTAAAATTGGGAATTGTCGATGACGTCATATTATCACGAAAAATGATGACGTCACAAATATAGGCGTATGTCAAAGTGCCTTTTTTAAAATCAAAATCGAAGTGCCAAGGGAATTTTTTCGAAAACTTCTCAATTTCAATAATAATGAATTTTTTCGTTTCTTTTCGAAATCACTGTATAAGCATAGGTCAACATATTATGTACACTACTATGCTATGGCCTTGTAAAGGGTCGGCCCTGAAGATGATATTTATTTAATATTAACGAAACGATTTGAGATAAAATAATTACATTTTGAACCTGTCATCTTTTCATGCTGTATTCGAATATTTACACGAATTTTAACCATTTTATTCAGAGGTTGACTTAGAATATTTTTAGCCCTAACATGTTTCTTAGAAATTGTATTTACAATTGGATCACAGAAAAATAAATGTATGTGTTTTGTAGCAATTTGCACAGACAAGTCCAGTTCGCTGAACAGTGCATTTTATAGAAGTCGAACAACTACTTATTTAATGCCAAAAACATTAGATTTTGAATTTCTTTGATCCTTTGTAAAAGAATCTCTAACAAAATGTTACAGCTAAAAATATCATACAGGTATTTATTATACCTCTCAAGAAAATGCTTATATTTCGTGAAATTTTCGAATTTAGCATAAAAACTGATGTTGTACTATATCAAATGTATGCACTATATATTGCACTAAATTACAAAAAAATATTGCTTTTAACGCGTCAAACTATCGAACCGTGACGTAAGTCGTCTGAATTCTTGCCGCAACTATACCGTACGGTTAATTTGTCGACCTATGTTTATATGAAGTTTTGCGTCTTGAAATGCTTCGCGATGCGCCACGTGTCTATTGAGAATTGATGGGCGTACAAACGAGAAGCCGCTCGGGAGCTGTCTTGCTTCTCTCTACGCTAAAACAATGTTCATTGACTTCTCGTTACTGTAATGTGCCATTTTTATTGAAAGATAATTTGTAAAAACACTTAAGAAAATCTTAACCCACAAAAACTGATCCTGAACCACTTGGGTCACTCAAGATAAAGATAGATCATATCTTTTGAGCCTTATTTTTAATATAGTGTTTACTACAACACATATGATATAGCAGAGCAAAACTTATTCAGTTATTGCAACATAATAATAATAATAATAATACGTCTTTATTGTAAAAGAGAATACAAGGGCGAAGTTATAGCCTTGGGCTACTCTTCCACTTAAACCCTATACATATTACATCAAACATACAAAGTAATAAACATACGATAAAAGTAAAAACAAAGAGAGAGTACAAACAAGTAGTATATATGTATGAAAGATAAATATAGTAATAAAAGCGAAGACAAAACAAAAGTAAGCACTGACTACAACAAATGACAAACACATAATATAAACATTATGGATATAATATACAACGAACACGAGCCACTAACCTAGGTTATTTACAAGTGCGTACAGTAACATCTGTTTTTGTTTTCTGTTGGACGTGTACGAGATCCGACCACCTGAATATACTATGTCCATCTGTTTTTTTAATTAAAATGCAATATCAATATTTGTAAAAGGTTTTAATTTCTTTATTTTTTTCTAATTGATGTACAGCTTTTTCTTATATCCAACTATTTTCTTCGAATTTACGATTTTTGCCTTCCCATCCTATACTCATCATAACTGTCGTAACTGTTCATTTTCATTCGAGGTCAAGCTGCAAACTGCTCGCACCAAGTTTTAAAAAGCAATAGGTAACTTACTGGCCGACCTACTGTTAACTGTATTATTGTTTGTTATTAAAACGATTCATATCGGAAGAGACAATAATGGAATTGTATGGTAGCAGCACGATAAGCAAGGATAATTATTTATAATTTCTGGTATTGTCTGTTTGTGTCGTTGTTATCAGTATAGACCGGATTTTATGCAAATGCATATTTTGCATATATTTCAACATTTTGCCAGTTAAGGGGGCCGTTTTTATATGCAAATTTTCAACAAATTTCATAACTGTTTATAATATAAAACAATTTCCAGGCAGACAAATCATTTAGAATAAGAATAAAGAGCATAATTTTCACCTATTATGTTTTATCATAAAATCTCCTGAATTTTACAATTGAGACAATTGTTTACAACATTATAAACATTATCACAATCCACAGAATTCTTTAAAAATGTTGTTTTTATGTAAATTATCAAGTATTTTTCACGGTATATAGAACACGGCGATAAGGTACAAATTCACGGTTTTCTAACACATTCACCCTCAATTTCATTATATTTTAGTACTACGCTAATAGGAACCTACATCTTATGGATGTATGTGTTTTGTGCATCTTTAAATACGATTATTTGTCCTTGAAACGCCAGCCTTAAACCTTTTTTGCAAAGCCTTTCCAAATTTGGTGTTCCAGATGAATCATTAAGAAGAAACGTCGTTGGAAAGGTATCTTAATTCTGTTGTAGATGAAAATATAGGACGAAATGTTACATACAGGGCGTTCAGTAAAGAATGGGGCACACTTTGAAGCGTAGCTTCCTTGAACAGAAATAATATGATTTAAATCAATTTACCTGGTACATTTTTGCTTTCTTAAGTTATAGGCCTGAGAAAATACACTTTTTATTTAATTTTGTACACCGCGGTAAAAGTAGCTGCATTTGACACATGTTTACTGGGTAATCGTTTTGCTAAAGCACTTTCACCATAAATTAAATCGATATCCAACTCCAAGTTGCTATAAACGTACGCAGTTTTTGAGACTTGAAAAACTAATGTAAACACTCGCATCACGGAAACGTTAATACTATAAGAAATCGGATTTTAATATTCGGAATCTCCTGGTTAAAGACTACAGTAGTTCAGCGAGGTAAAGGTTGAAAATACTACAACTATTTTTTTTCTCAGAAAGGATAAGGATTTTCCAGAAAAAAATACGATATTGATTCCATTTTCATGACGCATCTCTTTCAATTTTTTTTTGATAAGGTGTGAATCACCCTGTATATTTTAATTTAATTGTCATGAAGTTGGATAGCAGCCACACAGTTGTAGAGTTATCCAAGAAATGTTACCTCGATCCGATTTGAAAATATTCTGTAATGTAGAAATAAAACCAACCATTTGAGTAGTACGCTGTAAAGTATGTAAACTATGAACTTTTGTGATTTATAGTCGTTAATTATAGGAATTATATTAAATTAATTACGCAACGAGACGTTTCTCTTGGATCAAGTTACGTCAATTACACTTAAGCGTTAACGTCTCCGATTCACAAACGTGGACATTAATTATCATTATGCAGGTGTTTTCTATCAGACTACAATTAGCTGTTAAGTATCTGAAAGTCTAAAGAAAAATTACACACACCTATGGGTACCTAATAATTTATTCACAATAAGCTCCCATACGTGGTAAATAATGTTGCGCTGTTGCGAAAATTGTTTACATGACATTTGTAGTAAATTAATCGAAATAATTTTAGTAATGATTCCACAGAATGTCGAAGTCGTTAGACGTTGAAGAAAGAAACGGAATACGCTGGGACGTTAATTAGTACAAATTTATGGCTATTTTAACGCCGCAGCACCATAAATTTGTCCCCGATTGCAGAGAAAACGTGAAAGTGGTGCTAATTATTCTAAATAGTCAAGAACTTTGCATCTAATTTAGCGGATAATGCTTAACCTTTACAGTGTTTTTTTTTTTGCTTATTATAGACTACAACATAATTTGTAATTTATTAGAAACAAAAGCGAATTATAGGTAAATTGGAAGTTTATAATTATAAAATTTTTAACCTTTAGATTTTTTAAAAGATCAATATACGGGGTGGTAACTTTCAGCCCCCAATAATGGGATCTTGGAAATGGTAATACATGTGGTGGCTTAAATTAGGAAAAAGTTGCCAATTTTTATGCTTTAATATTTTGAAATTGTAGTTTATAAATAAACGTAATACATAATTTGCATGCATGGCCATCTTTAGATGAATTTTTAACAGAAAAGGCTGCTCTTAGAGGTAAGGGACAATGTTTTTCTATTCCAAAATGAGATACATCGTGGCACAAAAAAGTTGAAGCGATTTATAGGGATCCTAATGATCGCTTGTGGAGCCCTCTGGTAGATACAGCGAATCGTACATAAAATTTGAATTTCCCGTCCCAAGAAACAACTGCATATAAAATTTCATGAATTCAACTCAAAGTTGTCGAGAGTTATTAAAGAAAATGTAATTATTATTTTTTTTAAATTTGACATCCTGTATATCATAAACGAAGCGTTTCCGATCTAAGTTCATAGGATATTTTTTGCTTAAAATTGAACGTAGAATAACATACTGAAGTATGTACATCTCCTCAAGAAACACCCTGTATAGAATTGAGTCTCGTGTATGATACGACACACTGCTGCAATACTCCGTGAACACCCTGGACTTCCATCTCGTCCACTATTTAGTTTCAAATTTTCCATGTCACGCTCGCCGTTGCATTACACCGCACACTGAGGTAAAAGTAGCTGCATTTGGCACATGTTTACCGGGAAATTGTTCTGCTATAGCATTTTCACATCACCATAAATTAAAACTATATCCATCAACTCCGAGTTGCTATACACGTTAAGCCATTTTTGACACATGTAAACACTCGCGTCACAAAAAAGGATTTCAATATTTGGAATAGCCTGTCTAGAGACTACTGTAGCCCAGCGATGTAAAGGTTGAAAATACTTCAATAATTTTTTACTTGAAAATTATAAGGATTTTACACACAATTTTTACGATATTGACATTTTTCATGACGCATCTATTCCTATTTTTTTTTAGGTAAGTTGTGAATCACCCTATATAAAACTGACAGTTGTAAATGATACTGTAGGAAACAACTACTCCGCGACTAATGCCTCGACCGGCATTGAATTACTCCTGCAGTATCTGTGTGAACAGCCAAGAACCCTTGTCGGACACACCACCAGACATAGACCGGTTTCGGGCTTGTTAGCCCTTATCAGTATGCCATAGGTGAGATGACCGACAATTGAACTAGCTGTTCCTTCATATGTATGTTAACATATAAACTGAGTGCAGGTAAGATATGTGGTGTGCTTACTTCCTGCTCGTTCTAAGCGGCTCGACTTAACAGGAAGCGACCTACATTGCAGCAGATACTCAAGGCAGACCTCTCGCCCTGGGCGACGAGCCATTAAATCTGTAAATGATACTGCAGGAAACAACTACTCCGCGGACTAATCTCACCTGCACTCAGTTTATTTATGTGTGAACATACATATGAAGGAACAAGCCAGGTCAATTGTCGGTCATCTCACCTATGGCATACTGATGAGGGCTAACAAGTCCGAAATCGGTTTGTGTCTGGTGGTGTATCCGACAAGCGTTCTTGGCTGTTCACACAGATACCTACTGCAGGAGTAATTCAATGCCGGTCGGGGCATTAGTCCGCGGAGTAGGTGTTTCCTGCAGTATCATTTACAGATTAAATGGCTTGTCGCCCAGGGCGAGAGGTCTACGTTAAGTACCTGCTGCAATATAGGTCGCTTCCTGTTAAGTCGAGCCGTTTAGGCCGAGCAGGAAGTAAGCAGCCCACTCATATCTCACCTAAACTGACAGTTATCGATAGCTACGTGTGAATTCCGAGCGGGGCCGTAGCTGACCAAGAGTAACCACCATTGTTGCTAAATTTGGAATAAAGCTTCATGTTTTTCATTTGTATGCAAGAATCTTGCAAACAGGGCCGCGCCGACTATGTGGCGAATGTGTGCAAAACACACAGGCGGCCAAGTCAAGGGGCGGCAAAACAGCTAGACCAGACACTTGACTAACCGTCTCTCTCTTCTCTAACGCCACCGCTGCTCGAAGTGATGATCTTTTTATGACACATGTTTAAAATGTCATGCAAGTATATTATATATGTCTAATATCGAAATTAAATATAATTATTAGCATTTATTTAATTTTATTTATTACCTTACCTATGTATCAATTTTTAGCTAAAGGGGGTAAGGAGTGACGATTTTTTAAATGTTAAATTTTACTTAAAATATTAAAAAGAGGCGGCAAATTATGGTTTGCACACGGGCGGCCGAATAGCTTTGCGCGGCCCTGCTTGCAAAATTGCGACAAGACAAGAATGCGAAACTGCAGACAATAAAGACATAACTTTTGAAAATTGTGCCGCATTTCTTGTCTCAACCAACACTAAACTTAAATATCTAATTACGTGTGTTCGTTATACACATTCTTACCGAATTATGTCATCTAATTGCCTCTTAAGCCGATACCAATTTTGCCCAATCCCCATAAATATTAATCAAAACAAACGAATAGAGAATTTCAATTTCTTACCCACGCACTTTAAAAATTAACAAGCCGCGAAAAGGTCAAAGAAGACCGTATAAAAAACTGGGAAAATGAGATGTTCCCGTGGCATTGATACGTGACAGTTTTATACTTGCTCGGTCCGTTGCCTCACGGATATGTTAAAGAACGTCGAATATGAAAAAACAAAATAAATAAATTTATGCATTTTGCATCCGCGTGATATACTATTAAAGGAACAATACAATGGTTTTATTAATAACATGCTGAACGTGTATTGTTGTAATAGTTTAGCGTACAGCTTTCGTTACGTTGGGGTGCTGTACCACCAGTGGTCGGCCGCTTAAGTCGTAGGTAAATATATTTCAGTCTATAGGTTTTCTAAATATGGCGTTAATTGAAATTGATTAGTTAAAGTGTCTACAAAACGAATATCAAATAAACATGGAAATAAAGTAAAGCTATTGCTAAAGCAGTGACGGACGGGCAATTAGGGTTGTTATTATATTGTCACGGGTTTCCTAACCCGACTTTTTGTTTTACCAAAGAAACAAACAGTTCATTTCTACTGATATTTATTAACACTCTGTACACTACCGAATACTAATTACAACTCAACTACACACTATTTAATTAATCACTATCTAAATCGCTCTGAATTCTAATTGATCTCTCCGAAATATCCAAATAACAACTCTCTAATTCAAGACTGACTAACTCGGTCGTTTATTCTTCTTTTATAGACCAAAATAATATTCCAGGTATTTTCTAGCATCTCTAGATCCATTTATCGAAATATTCTCGTCGATTCTCCATATTTTCTAGTCTCGCCGCAATACACGACATTATTTGTTTGTTTACCAGAATCGTGTAGGGGCGATCGGGGCAATCTAGCATTTCGCGATACCACAGTCGTCGATTTGGGTGAGAGTGGGGCAAATTCTGTGACAACATGAAAGCAATTTCGGTATTTTTAGGTAAATGCTACTGCTTGAAGAGTTCTTTGATAATCTCTATCTTTTATGAAAAGCAATATTGTACTAAAATAATCCGTTATTATATCAAGGAAGTTTCCCACAACTTGGCGAGCGGTTTGTGCGTTGCCTACCACGTGCCAGCTTGTTATTTAGTGATGAAAGAAATCCAAAGATAAACAACTATTGTGAAAATTAATGAATTTAGTTTAAACCACAGTGTTGAAATTTTATTTTAGAATAGAATGATAGAATTAATTTTTTTTTATATTAGAAATTAAATTAAATTTTTAAAAATTTAATACAGTAACATGACATAAACCAAATAGGAATTTGAAAAATGGTAATAAAAACTTCTAAGAAGACTTTCGTCGCAGAAATAATCATAACTTATGTTCAAAATAATAATAAATATATAAATACATATCGAAAATCAAAATGCAGTGCCTTTTTAAATACCTAACTAACATAATATTCAAAATGTCTATCCTTATTTTCTACCTCGTTTTCTACACATGCACGACATTATTAAAAAATGTTATAATTTTAATTAATTTTATAATTATAAAATTTTTGGACTACCAATATCATAAGACATTAAGATACTTCAACAGATGTCCGGGATGTCCCTATTAGACAGCCTTCATTGGGGAAAATGATCCAAATAAATACGTCGTTCTCCTGCAGAATTGCGACGAACTTGCGAAGAGTTTGCGATAGACACTGCACAGTTCAGATACCAACTGATCCCTGTACCTATTTCTCGTGCTGTTGCCACACTTGCTACTCCAGGTTGGGCTTGGCGGTCTCAACAACAAGCAACCTACCACACTGCAGGTTGAAAACCCCGGACTTCTATCGACGTGGATGATAACGATGTTGGAAGAAGGAAAAAAAAATGCTTAACCCATAAAATGTGAAAAAATTGGTCCTACCATACGTAAAATGATCCGCTGATTCAAATGTCAAAAAATACAGGGTGTGCCATTTAAAAATATAAATTTACGGTCAAACCGGAAATGTCGTGAAATCCGAAATGACCTCAAAGAATTTATGGCACCATCTAGTATAAATCGACCCAATTTAAAAATTTTATCAGCAGTCATAAAAAAGTTTCAGCGTGTTTCCACTTTCCGTTGTCACCCGGATTGTAACATTATTATTAAAACTTTAAGACTACTGCGGTTTTTTTATCTAAAAATATGTGTTAGATATTGAATATGTGTACGAAAGAGAGTTATGCGTTCATTACGTACAATTTCCAATTTTGCAGTTTTTGATACTAAGAACGTTGGATATAGTAATTCAATAATTTTACATGCTCAGTTGCCGAAACCAGTGGATGTGATGTTACAAAATTTTAAAGCCATAATAGGAAAACTATGTTTGCAATTTAAATCCTGCGATTATTAAAAATGAACTACAATTTTATGGAAAAAATGATTTTCCAATTTCGTGGAATTGTATGCGGGTCCATTGTAACTTTCAACAGCATTTCCTATAGCAAATATAAATTTTGTTCAGGACCGCTGGAGCGGCGGGTCTACCTCGTTCGCTCATCACCCTATTACACATTAAATATGCACGCAGAAAGGCAGGTCGGGTCGTAAATTTAAGAGTGCACGAACAGGAACGTACCTCCGGCGCGTGTAGGTGTTGATTACAATGGTCTCGGTGAACCTCTTGCTACATTCTCGATGGCACACTCCCACACTGGTGCACCTTCCTTTACTATTTGTTTTGGAAACAATTTCGAAAACATGATTTGTATACAACAGACAAGAAACTTGTTGGGCATACATGCACTGGCTGAATCTTAAAAGTCTGTAAAATACATTTTGTGGTGGTTATAATTAGAGTTAGCACCAGCGCGGAGTTTAACAGGGTCGGACGCACGGGTCGTTGGTCTTAACAGGTGACTCGCATCTCGAACTGCACTTTTAGTTATTTACGGAACGCTGTAATAGCCGGTGTCGCGCCGATACGTTTCTTTTTTACGTCTGCTATAAGTTGTATTCGCCATGTGTATTTAAATAACTATTTATAGATAGTAATATGTCAAGGGAGAGAAGAAATAGACGGGAATTATTTCAAATGTTGTTTACCAGTGATCCCGAAAGTTAGAGAGACATACATATTAAAGTAGGTAAATAACTTTTTTTGTATTGTAGTGTAACGTACCCGGGTTCGTTCATCATTGTTGAAAGAGGAAGTATTTGGCCAATAATCGACAAGATTTACTTACGTTGTGTTTATTTATATTATTTATTAACTTACCTCGAATGTGCTACATATTTACGAAATTAGGAAAATTTGAGTAGTTTTAAATAAAACAAAACAAATTACTAAATACACCTCGTTTATTAGTTTTCTGTCAATGGTGTAATAGCCTACCTAACCACCTATCAGTGCCGTACTCAGCCTTGAATTCACGGGGAAAAGAGCACGACGAGAAAACCCCGATCACAATTCAAAGAATCGCTGTCGCATTTGCAATGGTAATATTAATGATAACAATAATAAAAATGTATCTGTACTTCAGTACTTGAATACACGGTAATATAATCATAATTCTACATATAAAAGTGAAGCGGGTTTTGGTTAGTTAGTCGACTTACGTCAGAAGGTACTGAGATCCCATACGGGAGGCTACCCAGCTAGTAGCTGAGGGGTTGAAGAAAAATCTCAAATCATATCTCATGCATCATATATTTTATCGTATGTTTGTTCAGTCACGGGAGAAAATATTAATAGAATCACCAAGGCTCTTACAAACATCTGACAAGCAAACCACTAATTTAAGTAACAACATAGTAGTAGTAGATTAATAATAACTAACGATACCCTTTGCAACAGCATAACTTGGAATCAAGTTAAAGTTGCACATATAATTTAAACAATAAATCAACAAGTACTGTCTTACCTCAAAATTATAATAAAATATAATGAAACTGTAATAAAATATTGAACAGACAAGAACATAATAAAAGGAACACAATGACATTCAATCTTTAAATACAATATACAAAAACAAGTTACTGACCTGTAAAATTAGAACAGATGCACCACTTATCACCATTCACTGTCTTCCAGCCAACCTGACGAAGTCTTAAAACCCAACTAACTACCCGTTGAATTTCGCCCCACGTTCACGTGTTTATTATTGCTTCGTCTCCAGCCGCCCCTCTAGCCAATGCGTATATAATATTATATACAGGGTGTTATTCATTCAGCAGTACAGATGATAAAATAATATTTAACAAAGTGGATTCCCACAGTATTGTGTGTGAACGCAGTATAAATTCTTCTGACAAAACATTTGAAGAGCCATACCCCGTCCAGTTGAAGATATGTTGGTGGGGTTGCAGTTAAAATATTTGTACTTATTTAAGGGTGTGCCTATTTTTATACATCCCACTTCTGACTTGTACATTAACATTTCATGCTGGCTCCTTGGCATCCGAGAAAATCATTTACAGTTGTTTTCTCGACGGTTAAACGGACACTCTGTATGTGGCATTAGAACATTCACATCGTTTATAATGCGAGGTGTAGAATGTAGTCGACCTCGCTGCGGATGCTGCCGCACCGCCTCGATCTCAATGGGCAAGAACCTGCCGACACCGCCGTCCACGGATTCCATTCTACACGTTTATTGTTAATAGAGTGCTATTGTTCGAGATAAAATGCGGAAAAACATCTTACGTGGCCGCGACACTTTGTCCTGGTATGTCGACGTATGGGGTTTTAAATTTTATGTACACTTACGGGTGCATTCAGAGAACTATACTTCAGTCAGTAGTCAAATGTTAGTATGGATTCATCTATGGGGGAGTATTTTAAGTAGGGGCAACTTAGGAGTAATATCACGTGTGCCGCAGCTCCCAAGTATTTACGGCACGTGATTGTTTGACTCAGACTAACCTATCCAGCAGCGGAGTAATATGAAAATTACGAAGAAAAGTTGCAAATACGGAAGTCCAGGAAACAACTACTCTGCTGGCTAGGTCCCCGACCAGTATTTAATTACACATGGAAAACATAGCAAATAGTCACTCGTCAGCAGCTCACCAGACATATACCGGTTTCGAAATAATTAGTTCTTATCAGTATGCTTGAGGCAACCGACGAATAAACTTAAGTTTTAACTGTTTTAAGTCTGTCTAATCCGACAGTAGGGATCATGAGTAACGCGGAGGAGCAGACCTACCTTTAGAGGTCATTCGCTCCTCCATGCCAATGACTCGAAGCGTTCTACATCACACTAGCGTTGTAGGTTTTCTACGTAATTCAATACTGGTCGGGGCATTAGCTAGCAGAATAGTTGTTTACTGGATTTCCGTATTTGCAACATGGTTATCGCCGAATCGCGATAGAGATCGCTTTTAATGGTTTTCTACTGTGATATAGAACGCTTCGTGTCTGTGGCTGTTATGCCCGTTTGCACCGACATTGTACTAAGTACAACTTAATAAAGTTGTTCTTAAAGTTAAGTTATACTTATTTTTTTAGAGTATTGCACCGACGTATTATAAACCATACTACCAAAGTACGTCTTTGTATTGGCAACAACGCACAAATCTAGTAACTTTCGTTACTTTATGTTAGGTATTTTAGTTCTTTCCGTTTTTCTTCAGTTTGTTACATGGAAGTAAGGTTAGATTTCGGTGTAATGTCATGTCTGTAGTGTTTTTTTTTTGTTGTTGTCATTTGTAATATAGGTATGGTTGTTGTTGATGTTCATAAAGACTAGTTAATATCAGAGACAAACTAATAATAATAATTTACTTTATTTTCTCTGTGGTTAGAATTAGTGGCCAAAATCATTTTCATTCAATTCATCCATTGTATGGAAATGATCAGATCTCGTATAATTATTTGAGAAATGCAAAATCTATAATTTCCAAAGTATCCAAATCATCAAATATAATCTAATATCCATTATAGGTACTTTTATTACTACTTTAATACTACAGTCATTAGCATTGATCACTATATTTGCACTTTCCGCGATTTTTAAATTTTTATGCTTGTTTTTCGCACATTCTAGCACTGTTTGAATTAAAGAATTTCATAAGTCACTGTCAAACAGGGGCTTAAATTTAAGTATCTGTTTTCATACTTCAGAAGATCTTAACGTATGGTGCAATAGGAAAAGCATACTTAAGCATGTCTTATTTTTAGTTAAGCATGTCTTATTTTTAGAAATACTTATTAACTTTGGTGCAAACGGGCATTAGTCCGCCATGGAGTAGCGAATGGCCGATAGATGTAGCTGTGCTACTCCGCGTTACTTAAGTTTAAAACAATCAGTTTCCACGACGATTTGAAAAAGAAACTTATTATTCTTGTTTCTCAGGAACGGAGGCTGCTTCATAAGTATAACATTTCATCCCATTCTCTTACACCCTGTATATGATATCCCAAGACTTGATGCAAAAAAATCAAGAATGAATAAGTCGCAACACACACTATACGAATCAATTTAGGATTATTCCTTATAAAAAAGTTGTTGTGTATATAATTTATCAAATACATCAAATTCAGAAGAGTGTCGTGTATCGGTAATAATCCATTTAAAAATTCCAGTGACATAAATGGATGAATATTCATGGACACACCTGCTTTGTGACAGTTAAGTGGACACTTGTTCTGGTTGGTGTTAAATGGATTATCTGATTTAGTAAAATGATTTTCAAAGGTCAATGTCGTCACCTGTAAAATGTAGTATTGAGTCAGATATTGAAAATATATCTAAAATATAACCACTTGTATTTCAAAAAATGTTGACTGCATTTCATGATTTTAATTTTACTCATATGAGTTCATCAAACGTTAATTTTAGGCACATGTATGTGGGACAGTTCAGAATAGTTAGTTAAAATCTTGTTTCAGAAAGTATCAAATGGATTTTATAGCTTCAAAACTTGAAGATGGTTTGTAGGTTAGGGTTGTTAGAAAATTGGTAAACGTCGGGAAATTTTCTAATAGTGAGAGAAAAATTGGGAATGTCATGGAAGTAAGTTTTTCTATTCATTGAAAATATGCATATATGGAGACTACTACTATATAATAATGGCACTGTTAGTAAAAAAGCAGTTTGATAGAAAATTGTTTATTTAAATATTGGAAACATTGTTATATACAGTGAATCAGAAAGAATGGGAGCCACTAAGCTGGAGATACTGGACACTAAAATATTATGTTTGAGCTCATCCTTATATGAATGTCTCTGGTTTAAGAAATACAGGGTGATTAAAATTTAAATTTTATTCTGAAATTTCTCAATAATTGACAACGTTTTTATAGCATAACTCTGAAAATTGGTAGTGTTGGTTTTTTTGGTGCGAGAATTACGAATTTGAAGCTTATTTTGACGTTCCTAGAGGGCGCTAATATCACCGTATTATTTAAGTAAATCAAAACATATTTTTTTATCTGTTGAGCTATGCTTTAAAGAAGTTGAGAATCTAAAAGAACGTCAATTCTTCATAAAAAATGTACTCTCCTTTAGGTCGCCTAACCGTATCAGTTTCTGAGTTATTTTCATTTAAAAGTTTCAATGTATTTTGTGGTGATTTTTTTAAGTAAGCTCGTATCAAATCTTCATATGTCTATAAATATTAGCGTATTTGCGTGCGTGTGATTCTATAAGTCATGATGAGATGAGTTCAAACATAATATTTTAGTGCCTAGAATCTCCAGATTAGTGGTGACCTATTGTTTCTGATTCACCCTATATATTAAAAGTAGAATTATTCAAATTTGAAAAGTTTCAACACAGAAATTTATTTAATTCTATTTGTTATCCCTGAAAACTATTATGATTCTCTACTAGGTTACGGAAATTCTACACAAGTATTTTTTGTAATGCTGTTATATCTATTACTATTTGCTTACAATTAGCTACTAACACAAAATGCAGACATATAGTTTAACCTTCACCTGGCATGCTCATCCTGAGTAACATACCTGGACTCGTGGGGTACGTACGAACCCCAGTGATAAACATGTAAAACACATGTAAAATTTGAAATATTGATTATTTTGTCTTAAAAAAAATCAGAGATTATCTTTAGATACCACTTTAAACTGTAGAATGGTCCGAGTTGAAAGAATAAAGATTAGCGTTCATAAAAAATTCGGAAACCTGGAAAACTTGAAAAAATGCATTTTTTACAAAAAAAATCATAACTTTTTTGTTTTTCGATAAAAGGGCTGAAATTTTAGTTGTGTCTTCTTCTGTTACATCACTATAAAAGAATAATAATATTTTTCATGGGTCTTTAAAAAAGGTATATATTTTGAGAAATTACGGTATGGGTTTTATGAAAAAAGTATGTCCCTTGACTACCGATAGATGGTGTTACTAGTTTTGATTTCGAAGATTTAGATATCGAAAATCGACGAGAAAGAGCCTGAGGTATGTACGTACCCCACAAAGCCAGGTAAAGGTTAAACAAATTATTAAGCTTTTTCTAAAATTAAACATAATAATAATAATAAAATAATAATGCTTTATTCATGTAAGTCCAATTACAGGATATGAACGTCAAAAAGAAAAGGAAAAATAGTCCAAAATACAATAATTAAAATAGTCTACATTACATTTACAACTACAAACATGTATAAAAATGAATAACACAGTACAGAAATATAAAAGAACAGGTATTTAAAAAGTATAGACTCGTTGTTGAAATAAAATTGAGACGATTTCCTTTATTTAAAATACAACTGAAAATAATAGTATTAGTGCATGTATTTAGAAATCTTTGTACGTCCACCAGTAGTTTATTTGTCATCGGCATTTCTCATACTTTTTCTTAAACTGAGGATAACTCATACCTAATATTTTGCCAGAATAACTATCAGGTCTTAAAATCGGCTCGGTTAAAGGAATGCAAATTTTTCATGCTACGTAAATCTGCCTAAATTGCAGTGTTGATATAAATCCGGTGCAGTAGGCATCCTTTCAAGTCGCTTGTAAACAACCAAGGCAATGAACGTACATCGGGAAATGTTATCTCTAGATATTTGCGCGAAGTAAACAAAGTAACGCAAAAATTATGCGAACCACATTACCGGGAACACATAAACATTGCTGTACAAGGATGTATCCGTACGTATATAATTTATATGACGGCCGTTCCAACGAACTCGGTTTGAATTCCGAAACGGCTGACGTTTTCGTATCGTCCAAATACAATGGCGAATTCTTATGCAAAACCTTAATTTATCTCTACGTGACGTTCCGAAAGATAATCTTTATTTGCAATATACCGAGACGCACGGTGAGGTTGTGTCGGTTCTAGGAAAGTTGGTTAATGTTTCGCGGATACCTTGGAGGTGTTAAGTCCTTTGCCGGCGGTATGTCGATGAATATAAAATACTTCCTTTTATTATAATTTATAAGCGGGTTTTAGAGAAAACACGGCTGTTAGATTGGATAAGATATAACAAAAAAGCACTGCGTATTTTTGATGACAAAATGTAACGTGTGTTGAAGTTGAACTTTTAAAATTGTTTTTTTCCGATCTTTCATAACGAAAGTGGTACTTTTCCGCACTAGTGCGCTAAAGTGTACTTTCTGCACTAGTGCGCTAAAGTGCACTTTCCACACCATTTTTTGTTACATTGTACAGTAGACCTATCGTATTGTTGTGACAATGCTTGCTGGCTTATGCAACGTAATTCAGCGGATGTAGGCAGCATTAAGCGAAAAAGATTGCGCTAGATTTTTCTCAAGGTGCTTATGAGTACCGCTCGATGCAGCGTACCATCTAACAGTAAATAGCAGTAAAGCTGCTGCGACGCTGAATTACGCTGGACACAAGTAATCATCGACAAAAGTTCCTGTCGTTTCCATAACTACGTGCAGTTTTGAAAGCTTTTAAATTTTCAATCAGTTCAGTTTGAAGGTTGAGTTTGATTTAATTTTCATTTATCTTCATCGTAAACTACCCAAAATGAGTGAGGAGTGCCTCAATGATATTGGAGGCCGCTAATGAAGCAAGAAATGCATTAATTCCTGCAAAATCAATAATTCGCTATGAAAAAGAGCTTGTTGCCTTCGACCAATGGCGCATGGGGAAGAACATTTTCTTTAAAGGAAAAGGTATTTTTGGTCTATTTCCACGATATTGCAAAACGTAACTCTCCGTCAACTCTATCATCGAAGTATTCGATGTTGAAATTATGCATAAAAGTAAAGAAAGACGTTGATATTGGAAAATATCTCAAGCTAACGGCGTATTTGAAGAAATCAAATGTTGGTTACAAACCAAAAAAATCAAAAGCATTAGAAACAATGGAATTAGAAAATTTACTCTTCAATGCCTCATACAACGTATAGCTTATGACCAAAGTAACCACGATATTTTGAATTGCCAGTGCCTCTCGTCGCAATGAACTAGCAAATATGACGATCCACAATGTAGAAGAGAAAGGGGATGTGTTTATTATTACCATACTAAATGCGAAAACCAATCTTTCAAGAAAATTTATGGTTGACAACGAAGAAACGATTAAATATGTCGATATCTATTGATGTTATGCTATTTTTCGTCTTAGAGATACCCCTCACGATCGGTTTTTTTTTATTCTATAAAGGGGGTAAATGTACTAAGAAATGTATGGGATCAACAGCTTCGGGAAAGTGCCATCTAACATCGCTGGTTACTTAGATCTCCCAAACCCCGAAACGTATACAGGACAGTGTTATCGGAGCTCTTCTGCCACATTATTAGCCAACTCCGAGTCCAATATTACAAACAAAAACGGCATGGTGGAAGTCCACAGCAGTAGCTGAGTCATACATTAAGGAATCCATCAGAACTCCACGAGAACCATGCTGAAGCACGTAGTACATCAGCACTATCAGTATGTTCCGTGATTGAAGAAGAACATCCTCTAGCAGCTATTCCCTCTTCACTGAAGTTAATCCTGTAGCTCATACTTTGTCAACATACTTTGAATTCCACGACTGAAGAACATCCTCAAGCTGCTATTGCATCAGCATTGGATATACATAACCACAAATTGTACATTTAATTTCATGCCAAAACTAAATTTGCAATTTTTTATGAAATTAGGATATTATATTGTTTTAAAAGCGATTATTTTATTAATAGCTCACCGAAAACATTTGTTAACGTTTTTTAAAATACTTAATTTCATAATTTTTTTCTATTTCATCTCCAAATAGGGTGAAGGAACCGGTAGTTAAAACTAAAGTGTTTAGCAAACACTACGCTTTAGATTCAATAACGGATTTCAATAAAAAAAATACGAGCTAATTTATATCAAACTCCAACCCACGCTTCTTGTAAACATATAAAATATGTGAATGCGCATAAATTATAGCCTAGTCTATGACGAACACGCGGGTTACCTTAATAACATATAATTTTGACGTTGGTTTCTCTCACTAATACTTACCAGGTAGTGAAATCTCCAAAAACAAGTTCCACACGTGCATCAAAGCATTCGTTAACGGTTAATCTCCTGCAACATCCTGTATACCTTATTACAACTCTCTGTTTCACCATACAATAATAATTGTCCACAAACATAGTAACATATATTACTGAAACAGTTAATTGTATTTATGTAGGTAAATATTGTACCATTGTCGCTACATAAAATTATTGGGCTGCTGTAATGTTATGTTCATGGCTTTATACTGATGATGGATGAAAAAATCCGAAATAAAGTAATTTAATAAGCAATGTTTGGTAAGTGTTCGATGCCCTTTCGGACCGCTTGCCAACCAGCGTTTCTAAGCAGTAGAGCACGTTCATTTTGCCAGAGGTATGCAAATATTCTTCGGATGGTTGGAGAGACCTATTTGAACAGGCGCCCAATGCTGTTGGTATTTACAATCGAGGGTAATGTGTGGTTAATTTCATAATCACTAATTTTGTTATGAAACAGTACTGCTAATACAGGGTGATCGAAATATGAACGCATTAATTTATCTGTATGATAAATTGTGTCAAATAAAACATAGTTAATTAAAACAAAAATTATCTGGCCAACAGTAATACGTAAAATTATGTGAGCAAACAGATTTTGAATATGTGACAACGTCGCACACCTACTATGTCAAATCTTTCTACATAACAATCGCAAGTACCCGTAAATATGTTTACTGTGGTTTTCTTAGAGTTTTCCTCACAACACAGAATAAAGTTTGAAATAGTTGTAATCAATCTCCTAAATGGCTGCTGTTGGTTGCAAAAAACTGTCACCATGATTACTAAATAACCCATTTTTACACTCACAAATATCAAGCAAACTCTAGGTATAAATAAATGAAACGCACTAGTCATAATACCAGGTAAGCAAGTATCTGTACAGGGTTAACAATGACTAAGTACAAATATTTTAAGAGGGGATAGAGAAAATTAAGAATTAACAGAATCATCCAATATAACAAACTTATTTATAAAGGAAAAACATTTTTTTTTTCGATATTATATTAAATCCTTATTTAGCGCCGCTTGTGTTTACGTTGTAGTTTTGTGTTCTTCTTCAGTTTTTAGTGTCATATTTTAATTTTAAACGTTTTATAGTTATTAAATAAAGGAATTTCTGTCGGGTACAGATATTCTTCCACAATATATTTCGCCGGTTTGTTTTTCTAGGTTATGGGACAAGACTGCCGCGGGTGCATTAACAGTTTTCTATTCTCTATTAGTACCTACTTATTCCTTTCGTTCGATTTTCTTAATAATAGATAGGCATTTTATCTAACTGTACCTACGAGAATTGTGTTTTATCGGTAGTGAGTGGTTGTAATGAAGATGTAGTTTTGCCAGTTTGTAACGAAATATTGAAAAACGAATGCAAAATACTGCAGCTTACTGGACTAACTGTTACCTATCTATCAGGTATAATTACTAATTAGATTATTAATTTTTGTCGTTTCTGCAATTAGAAACGCTGCAAAAAACAACCGCATGGTAGTTGACATTGTTGACAGATGTAAGCTTTATCTATGGATCTTTTGTACTTAGATATAGTTAACCGTGTATATGTATGATACACGTATTTTGGTATAGGTTAATAACATGTTGAAGTTGGAGATTTTAAGAGTCTACTTTATTAATAGTGGTACAAAAATTTATTACAGACAAATTACGTTAAATTAATTAACCTTAGTTTGTTATTTTATGTCACAGTTTTGCATTTTATTGTAGTGTTATTTTCATCTTTGAATAAGTATTGCTTTTAGACTTTTTTTTATTGTATTTTAGTCAAATATAAAAGTATCGCCACTTATATTTGCAGACAGAAAAAAGTATTTCTTTCGGTGGAAAATCAAATATCTTTGATAATGTTAGGTTTCAAATGGAATGTACAGGTTATTGCAGTGTTGCATCGACAAAATTGTACCTACAGATGTATCAAAAATAAGGTAAATATTTGTTCTTAGGTCCTAAAGTTTTATTTCTAAGCAATGTTTTGTTAAAATTTTAGTTTCCGTAAATTCAAAATGGTCGTCTTTTACGAATAAGAAGTTACGCAAAGGCGAAGAGAAAAAAATTACTACACCCAATGAATTAAGGTGAAAACTACTTGTAATTAACTTTATATTTGAAATTATGTAAAAGTAGAAGAAACTAGTTTTCGGAACAGAGTTAATTATAGTACCTAATGATTTATTTTGTCGTGCTTTCTACATTTTTCTGCTGCATTTAATGTTGGGTAATAGATTAATTGAATTTTTTTAATCTGTCTGAGACGACGTACTGCGAATTTTTAAAAAAAGTATTATTAATTTCGCGCAGTCAAATTACCAAATTTGTGGTGTTTTTAGGTACAGAAATCTCGAGAAATAAAACGCTTAGAACAAAAATAACATCAATAGTAAAATTTTTCATGTTTTGTTTATCCATTGTTCCTATTTAAATTTTCTTGAGGCACATATTATTTGGCTATTCTAACCCCACATTTTAAATATTATTTTCGCACTATTATAAATAAATATGTTATATTAAGTAAGCTGCAAATTGTTTGGTTATACCGCTTATTTCATTATTTATTGATTTCACTTCGGTATTTTTGAAAATTTACAGGTGGCATACATTCCAATTATTTGCTATGCCTAATATTATTCCGTTATTAAATAAAAGTATAATTACGCGGTGTAGAACTAACTACATCTATCGGCCGTTCGCTACTCCATGCCGGACTGAAAATGTCGCAGGCACGAAGCGTTCTACATGCAGTAGACACCATTGAAAGCTGTCGACCTTTATCGCGATCGGCGAGAAACGATATTTTGCAAACACGGAATTCCAGGAAACAACTACTCTGCGGGCTAATGCCCCGACCAGCATTGAATTACACCTGGAAAACCTATAGCATTGCATTGCTTATTCAATGCTGGTCGGGGCATTAGCCCGCAGAGTAGTTGTTTCCTGGAATTCCGTGTTTGCAAAAGTATAATTATTTGGGTTTGGAGAAAACACTTTCAAAAATACGGCGCTTTTAAGGTACTTTCTCATTGAGAAGAGACGCATCGCCAAAAAAAGTTTCATTTTGATCCAGTGCCCACTCACTGAATGAAGCTATCGAATAGAAAATACTGCATGCTTTTGATGGTGATAAATGCGTATATATAAAAGCCACGTGGTATTTTCCCTTCTGTCGTTTTGTCTCAGTGTCACACTACAAAGGATCATGACAATTCTCATCATTGCGTAAACTAATCCTGAATGTAGGGTTTTGTAATGTGGCCACAAATAAATCTTTTGTATTCCGGTATTATTTTGATCTTTGATAAAATCTAGATTTAAATGTCATAGGTGCCCAACCCACCTCTCTGCGTCCAAAATATCGCAGTGATTTCATCCTCTAAACATTCCCTGCACTTAATATGTGAGATATTGCGCAGCATTACCATAAACGCAGAGGTATTCGAATAGAGCCATATTTGTAACAAAATTTGAGAGTCCGTGTACTGCGATCAGAGGTGACTGAACGAACCAAAAAAACAATAAGCGTATGCTAAAGCAGGAGATCGACCAGATATCAGATGGTAGATATAGCTTTGTGGATAGTGGAAAACTATTTGTTATACAGGATGTAATTGACAAAATTATCAAAGAACAAGAACCTAAAATGAATCCCAAAGGATGTTGGTCAGTTAGTAGAGCTGTTGAAATTTGACGTACCTATACATGCAAGTACAAGTTACTCTTAGAAGGAAGGAGTTCAAACTGCCTAAATCTTCTTCTCAAGAATATGTGATGGTTCTGTCAAGGCCATATTGAGGCATCATGTCATATAATGTCCATTATAGTATGTTTTCCAACTCATTTATAGCTTTGTGAACTGATTTTAAGCCAATTTCTGGAAATATTAGCTCGATTTGCAGGAAGCGACTTACATTGTCGTAGGTACTTAACCGCAGACCTCTCGCCCTGGGCGATGTGCCATTGTCTATAAATGATACTGCAGGAAACAACTACTCCGCGGGCAAATGCCCCGACCGGCATTGAATTACACCTGCAGTATCTGTGTGAACAGCCAAGAACCCTTGTCGGCCACTCCACCAGACATAGACCGGTTTCGGGCTTGTTAACCCTCGTCAGTATGTCATAGGTGAGATGACCGACAATTGAACTGGCTGTTCCTTTATATGTAGGTTCACATATAAATCGACTGCAGGTGATTATATAGCAGATAAAGAATTTTAGAAATTTTGTTGCATATATGATTTGTATAGTGATTCCATAATTACTTAGGGTCTAAATGTACTCCTAGAAATCTGGTATTCCAGATTTTCCAAATGAATATATCTCAAGGTAAATGTAATAGTTTCCCTTTTAGCTTTATTTAGACTTAGATGATTCGAGAGAAACCAATCTTGCATGTTTATTTCAGCTTGTTTAGTTGTTTCAAGTGGCTCATTCAGATTAGCCTTAACCAGTGATGTTAGTGTCACCTGCAAACTGATGAATATTTAATAAAGAGTCATAGAAGGCGGCAAGCCATTCACATAAATCAGGAACAGCACAGGCCCAAGCACAGACCCTTGTCGCACTCCTGCACTAAGAGTGAGATAAATCTACAATTGTTTAGGGTTACATATTGCTGCGTGTAGGTTGATGTAATACATATATCTTGTTGCCAAAATAATGTGCGACTGGAATTGATATTAATATTATATGTATTATGTATCAAAACTTTTGCTAAAAATGCAATATTCATTATATTATTATGGAACGGATGGTTGTTTGTGAACCTGACAACCGTGTCCATAAATCTGGGATATTTTAAAGCTAATTAATTTTCAAGATATATCCAGTTAGCCGTGAAAACATTAGTCGTGTCATTTGCATAGTCGACTCGGACCATTAATAATATTAATGAAAACGTTACCGCCTCACATGAAGACCCATTTGTAGTCAATTTTTACTGCCTCCTCAAATTTCCCAAGAAGAATGCATTAAATTTTTACATTTGTAGGCAGTTTGAGTCAGTAAATCAAATAAAAATATCTAGCAATAGAAATGAATGTGTTATTTTGTTCATGTTGATTTCGCGAGTCATTTATTATAACAATATTCAATGTTCGGGCTGCGTAACTTACTGGAGGTTCATTTGTTAACTATTACGATTATCAGGCGGATTGGCGAATTTAGTTTTATTCTAGCGGTCTCTTAACCCTTGCAAAATTTCTTATATGTTACTGGCCATGTCAAAATCTGTTCCGATCCATTGAACCGTTGCAATACTCGCCAGGCGTTACATAACTATCTAGAGAGTAGGCCGACGTCTACAGTAGGTACAACTATTTCTGGTTAATTATGCAATGCTTAACTACTTAACATATACTACTATTTTTTGCATGTCCATCTCCTTTATACCTACTCTTACTTTTTTTGTAAAGTTAATTGGGAATAAAGAATTTACTATTTATTCGAGTAGATCGATTAAATCTCGTAGCATTCCGCAACTGTGAAAAAAAGTGGAATGGACTGATCACTACGTAGACGTAGAGTATGCGATTCTATCATTCTAATTTTTCCTCTCTAACGTAATTTTATTAAATGTTTTTTTATATTTAAAGAAACATTGTCATGCTAATAGTCTCATTCTTGTTGCATATCAAGATCGAATTGCGGTTCGAAAGCCATGTATGTACACTGAGAGATGTGTTTACTAAAATTGTCAGTATAATGCTGTAATTATACTTTATTTATAGACTTATTGAGGCAACATATTTAGGGACACGGAAAAATGGCTATACACATTTTGTGCATAAAATTTACATAATTATGTAATAATATTTAATAGGAATATTTTTAAATTTGCATTTAATATTATTTTCTTTTAATATTAGATATATACAAATTTGGCAACATTTCAAAAAATAAAAGATTTACATATGATTTTTTATTTATATGCACAGCTAAATTGTTTTAAATGCACAATTATCATTTATCCAATTTTCATATCTATTATTTGTGGCATTAGTAAAAATTATATTCCTCAAGATCGTCCTGAGTACCTATGTCAAAGATCTGGGAGTTATTTTTGACAGAAAGTTAACTTTTAATTTCCATGTTGAATCAGTTATTCAAGCATCCTACAAAAATTTGGGATTCGTTATTAGAAACTCCAAAGGCTTCACTGATATTAATATACTACTTTTGCTTTTTGACACTTTCGTAACATCTAAGTTAGAATATGCTTCGTTGATCTGGAACCCTATATATGATACATATATAAAGATTCATTCACATTCACAGGCAAATTTGGAAATATGTATCTTATACAGTTGATGGATTTTGTCGTCCCATCGGCATCCCTCAAAATATATTAATTTAGATTTAGATTTTCTGCAGAAAGTCTTTAAGTATGTAGACAAAAACAAACTATATTATTTATCTAAACTATTTTGAAAAACTATACCGGGTGACAACGGAAAGTGGGAACACGCTGTAACTTTTTTATGACTGCTAATAAACATTTTAAATTGGGTGGGTTTATACTAGAAGGTGTCATGAATTCTTTGAAGTCATTTCGGATTTCATGACATTTCCGTTTTGACCCAAAATGACAGTAAATTTATATTTTTAAATGTGTTGCAATTGTCAAAAGTTGAGATTTTTCCGCCATAAATAAAACAGAAGTTGCAGAATTCGTGCACAAATCCATGAATTTTACGTCCATAAGGACAAGGCTTAAGTGTGTTATCTGCGGAGTGCGCATCAGGTAGGTGTAAGTGGGTGGTAGTGGGCAATCGCCGTCCATAAGGACAGGGGCACATTTAAAGTAAATTGTTATTGTGCTAGGTTCAGTCGACGTCAACTTATTTTTGATAATTTTATGTGCTTTAACTCTTCTCAAGTGGCATGCTTAGGTAATCATACCACCTGTACCTTCCGTACTCATATCTGTGTTGTGAAGTAGTCACTTTCTATTATTTTCGACCTTGGGTAATTGCGCCCGTCACTCTCTACAATTTTGGAAGTCTGGTATAGTTATTCCACTCACCAATAGAGATCTAAATTTCTACTCAGAAATTTCATCAGATCAAAAACTGTCTTGAGAAAGTGCCATTGCACTTGTTGTAATAGATTGTACATACACTGATACGTTTTGCGTTGGAGAGAGTTTTATCTCCGTTTAATTATTACGAAATTCAAATGAATTGTTTTCTCGGTGTACCGAATCAGTCGCGCAGCGAGATACCGGAATAATAATCTCGGGTGACATCTTAGTTTATTGAAACAGCAAAGGTCATGTTGTATTTATGTTGAAGTGTCTAGTAGGCGTGCCGTAATAAGATTACTTAACAATAGCCGTTACGAGACGGCTCGGTCGGCCAGAAAATCACAATGGTGGCAAAAAAGCGAACAATGCTTCCATAAAGCTCGAATGTGATGAAAACGGGGTTTCGGAGCGCATACAAATTGGTAATGCAGCCTTTACGTGACAGCATGTGCAGATTTTGTAATTGACCTTCATATGGTGTCCGACGTCACTCATATTTGGCTCAAAAGACAATGAATTTCTCATAAGCAGGTTTGCCATTTTTTTAAATTCTAGACTCGGCTAGAACTCTGTTCTGTTAACAGAGAACACATAGCACTCTCCATGAAAGCATTATTTTACCTTCTCACGATTCGTTTTTGGTTGATCAACTTTTGTGCATCAACGGAAATCGAAAGAAAATTGCGGAACCGCTGAATTTGTCGTCATTTTATATTAAGGGCGCCGTATTCTTGAAATAGTGTTTTGTACAAATACAAGTAATTTTAGACATTTAAGAACTGAATAATATAGAGTTTAACAAGTAACAAGAATGTTATCTCATGCCATCTGCGAATATTCAAAGATACCGAAGTTAAATCAATATAGGTATAACGTCAGAAAGCGATATATCTAGCAAATATTTAGGTACTGAAATCTTTCAAAATACGATTTTTTTTTAAATTCAACTTTAGATGTAAACATTGTTATAACATAAACTTACATAGTATGCATATAAAATTGTTCACTTTTGCTTATAAGTATGTGAAAATAATTGTTAAAATGTGGGGTTAGAATAGCAAAATAATGTGTGTCATACAAATGCATTTTAAAAGTTATTATATTATTTGAGGAGAGTTTAAATAGTAAAGTGGATAAACAAAACATCAATAATTTTATTTTTGATATTTTGCTCTACGTGTTTTATTTTCAGTACCTAAAAAACACCACAAATTTTACGGCGAGAAATACGGCGATCTTAACGCAAAAGGTTATATCATATCTTTCCAACTGAACTTTAGAAATGATTAAAAACGCGTGATAGTGTACAGGAATATAGTTTATTTTCGTTGTTTTTTCTTAGTAGGAAGTTATTTATTATTATTTCTGATGTTTGATAAATCAAAAAGTCCTATGCAAACATCTTTTCATTTAATTTTTTTTAATACAAAGTTGTATGTTTTCATAAACTGTATCTAAATTTTTTTTAGTAGAAATAAAAATAAAATTGACTTCTCTGTAGATCAAATAAAGCCCTAGAAATATTTCCTTAAGGGCGCCGTATTCTTGAAATAGCGTTTTCTACAAATCCAAGTAATTTTAGACATTTAATAACTGAATACTATAGAGTTTAGCAAATAACAAGCCCTAGAAACTTTTGTTTATAAGTATGTGAAAATAATTGTTAAAATGTTGGGTTAGAATAGCGAAATAATGTGTGTCATACAAATGCATTTTAAAAGGTATTATATTATTTGAGGAGAGTTTAAATAGTAAAAGTGTATAAAGAAAACATCAATAATTTTATTTTTGATATTACTTTTGCTCTACGTGTTTTATTTTTCGAGATTTCAGTACCTAAAACCCCCAAATTTGGTCATTTTACGCCGAGAAATACGGCGACCTTAATCAAAATAATAATATTCATTATTCTAACTTTTATAACCCAAATTCAAATCGTGTCCAATGTAACAGTAACACAGAATGATATTTTAAACTCGTGATTTATTAATGAATATAATCGGAAACAAGTTTTTTTTCCAAACCAGTCTCACATAAACTTTATTCCTTATACGCAGTACTATATTTTCCCACATGATTGCGACTTATATAGAGATAGGTACTAGAAATTATACCTAACATAATTCAACTTAAACTAACTTAAAAATCGTGTTTTTTTTCTAACATTTCAGGTATGTACTGAAGTTGCAAACTCCGTTTACTAAAGTCAGAGTTTAAGTCAATCTACTTTGGGAAAAAACTTTTGCGTTTGGAACCTCAAAAAACCTCACCTGGAATTTGTATAAGCAGTATTGTGACTTTGTTCATCTATTTTTGCTTGGAAGGTTTAATTTACAGAGTTTATCCACATTTACCTGTGTTATAAGTGTAAATTAGGAACAGTAATGGCCCGAGGTAAGATTCTTGAGGAACACCATATGTAATATGAGGCGAAAATGGTTTTAACTATATTCTGTTGTACTTTGTTGTTGTTATTTGGTACAAAAACAATAAACCTTCCGCAATGTGGTTAACGTTCTTCTTACGATACGCTCTTATCCTAAATCTGTGACATAGAGAGACGTTGCGTTGCTCTGGTTTCACCATTCCATTCCATAACAAGATATCGTTCGCAGAAATTGTATTACTGTAATGTCGTTTCTTCTTTACCGTCTCGTATTGCGAAAACTTCTATATACGGTAACTGTAATACGTACAGTTATTGTTTTATTGCGAATTTTACCATCTTATGCAAATAACCCTACCGCAATTGGGTTATATTTGTCTGAGGGAGATTCAATAAGGAATGAAATATGTATATTGGGATAATTTAACTAGTTTCTCTTTTTAATTCAGCAAACAAGTTGCAGATATGCAGAATACTTGTTGCTGACATAACAAGTTGAAATGTAAAGTGGGTAAAATTGTGTTGTTAAAACCCAAACTTCGATATAGAGAAGAATGCCTACAAATGTAATTACCTACGAACAATATCTAAGAATTTATATTATAAAATTTTGTGACAAGTCTAAAGAACTAATTGATTCATAATTGACGCTCAAGCAAGGCCTTTTAACACACTAGTGAATGCATAATACCACGCTTGATGTTATAGCATTTTATATAAAATTATTATTATTATTCGATCTCGATAAGGGGTTTCTGAAGGACTTAAGGGGCCTACAACTTCAGCAATTGCCATCTTGCTGGACAGTGAATCTTCAATATAACTTTCCGCTACCGTGGTCGATTTCCAACCACCTTGACGCTTCGCAAAGGTGATATCATCCCCAGCATTGGCCAGTATTGTTACCGAAGAGCTCCTCATTCCATGTCCGGTAAAACTTTCTGGATCAGGGAGCCCAAGAAATGCAGCCACTTTTGAAAACGTTTTTCTGCCATATATAGAAAGAAAAATCTTCCACCGGCATTTTTAAGTCGCAGAATAATGTATTTTCGACACGTTTCTACATCATTGACTGAAGAAGGCTTAAAACGTACGTATAGGTAACTGCCTTTGTCTTGGACATGGGTGATATCCACAAAGGTTAAATCACTGCATCGCCAAGTAGCTTGACTCCCATAATCGTTGCAACCTATAAAGAGTATGTGTAAATGTATACATTGAAATATTAAAATCGTGTATTTTTTACCTTAACTTGTAAATATTCCTCATCTGGTGCTTTTTAAAAAATTCTTCAATTTTGTTTATCTTCAGTATCTTTGCCTTCTTTGGTTTATAATTTCTCGATTCTGCTTTCAAATATGAAGGAAGTTTACCATACTTCGAAATATCAATATCTTTGTGCACAACATTGATTTTAACATGGAATATTTTGTCCATATCCAAGAGACAGCAAACCGTTTCTCCACATTGAAAAATTGGGATATAGTAGTGCCTCTTCTGTAATTGCTCCTTCTCCTATGTCCCTTTTTGTCGCTAGTTATCGAATTCCACCAATTCCTTTTCGTATACACTTTTGCTTTTTGCTGGTAACAGATGTAATGTTGCTTCTTGGGCTTCTTCCTGGATTTCAGCCGGAATGAAGAAATTCTCAGCATTTTCACTCATTCTTTGTGCCGATTTTGGCATTTTTTTCACTCTTGATGGCAAATAAACAAACCCATGTCATAGTCTAGTCTAGTCTTAAGCTCACAATCAATATTCTTGATTAAAATAAATTTGTCAAATACGACATTTTTCAAAACTATAATTTTTTACCTGCTCTCAAACGGTTTTCACTCCCTTAATTGGGTCGTGGGTCGTGGTCGTAGATAAAACGTTGAGTTACATTCGCAAATTAACGAGCCTCTAATCCTCCTAAAAAGTGTAACCCACGGGTTGCGTCTCGAGTGTCCATTTTTTATCGAGGATTAAATAATAATAATAATAAGGGCTCCAAATATAACGTGTGAAATCCTTTTGATTTTTTGGTGAGTGACTCCTTATATGCCGGAATTTTATTTTATATCGTTGTGAGTCAGCTAGACCAAGAGTCACGATGATTGTAATATATATGTGTGTATTGGGGTGACCCACTGGGTCAAACCAGTGTTCCCATGTAATTTCCTTATATATCATCTCGCGGGCAGGCAATTTCTTCCACTGTGTCGCTCTCTGCCTGACGATATTAGATACGCAACGGTAAAAGCAGACGGTAATTCTCACCGCCTACTTGGTTCCGTCGTATTTTTCTCCTCGGACGGTCCATTCATAACGCTACATCGGTAACCCGTAATGCGGATATTAGTTATGGGGTCCCAATAAAGTGCTCGATATTTTAATATATTTTGCAATATAAAATAGGAGAAATGCTTGACTACTAATGATGAATGCAGTATAAGAATGCTCGGTATTTAAATAGCATTTGCATAATAAAAATACTAAATGCTCGATAAGTTTTAAAAGAATGTTTCGATATTTTATTCATTTTGCACGATACAAATTTCAAGTGTTTATTACTTTATGTACGATATTTAGTTTTGGTTCGCAGATTTGAATCTAAAAGCGCGTCTGCGCAATAGAATGATTTGCAAGCAGTGAAATGAACAAACGACTGTCCCGGGCTGATTTCATTGTTTAACCTAACCTAAGGGTCATTCCATTTGAAACCGTCTAATTGGCAAAGCCGACCCATTTTAGATCTTGGTGTAACTTTGAAAATCTCTTGTCTAGGGTCCCAAACAACAAAATTTACACGAGTTTGATTTTTACAAGCGCTTGTTTCCGCCTATTTAAATAAAGACTCTTAAAAATTGCTATTTTTAAGCTTTATTAATTTTTGTTGTCAAATTTTTCTGTTTGAAGATATTTGAATGATCAAGACGGAATTCAGAGTGGGAAAGATAGTAGTTTCAGTGTAAATGAAGATAATTGGCTCGGACGATCTCTTTGAATAATAGCAGCGTGCTGAAAATGAGTGTTTTTTAGTCATTTTTCGTGAATTTCAATCGACTCTAGCGTCTTAACTGTTGAGAGTTAAAAATTCATGCTCCGCGGGAATTAAGTATACATATCATAGACAAAATTCAGCCACAAGTTGACCTGAGTAGCCCACTCTTTATAGAAGAAAACTTTGCTTGAAGTTTTGAAATTTTTAAAAATCCCAATATCTTCACAAAATCTACTGTTCTTACCTTCAACTGTAAATGACTACATCACTTGTTTTGTTATTTTCATGTTTAGTGCATGTACATGATTTTCTCGTTGAAAAATTGTTTACAGTTGTCATTTTCGATAATAATTACTTCCAGAAACAATTTTACACCCTAAATATCCATAACCTTATTAAAACTTGAAATATTTTTCATATTTATATGTAATTATTTTTGATGGTAAGTAATTTTAATTCATTAGTAAAAACGTCCAGATTTTCGCTGTAAAAAAAACGGCTCGTGCACCATACCCATATTGAACATTAAATGGTACATAAATGTACGTTTATTTGGCCTAACAAGTGGTATTAATAAAAAATACAATTTCAAGAAGATCGGCGATGTTTGATGAAACCATTTTTCAACAAAGCACAAAGATTTTATCAAAGCGGGTCGATCTTTTTGAAATTTTGCACGTCTCCATAGTTTACCCTTCTGAACATCTTTTTCAAGTAATATTTTGCTCTATTTTCAGTAGAATAGGCACTGCCTGAAACGATAACAGTTTTTAATCGGTGCACTGAATAAGTATTTCAAATAAGATTATTTGGAAAACTGTTAGTCCTAACGACTTCAACAAGGTATACCTTTTTCAGATATAAAAGGTAGGAGAATCGATTGTTTCAATAGTCAGATGGATACACTAAGCCGAAAAAAAGTTATTCTATTTAAAAGAAACATGATGTGACATAAATGGCGCCCTCTACTATTGCCGTCCAAATTAGAACAAATTTGAATTTCTCGCCCACAAAAACCCCTGGTTTACAAATTTTATGTAAATATTTGGATTTTAAAAAAATTATCTATCGAAAATAAAATTTTAACTTTGACACTATATATCTTTTTTATTATGTAACTAGGTATGTTAGGTTAAATCCATTTATTTTCACCTAAGGAATCTGTGATCTCATTTTCGCCGCTTTATTTAAAAACACCCTGTATATTTTTGCCTAAGGAACAGACGTCACCGAAGATACTCCAATTCGAGTACACCTTGTATAAAAAGCGCCTCCATCTATCCTATCCAATATGTCGTGTCTCCTTTACTGGTTGGTTTATTAGTTGCCATTAAGCCACATAATAACAGTATTCACTGACGAACTGTTGCTGCTGATAGACTTACGACAATTACATTGATTTACCAGCGATAGGATAATTTATCGCCGTAAACGAACCAATTGTGTTTTAATTAGGAAAATGATTTAGAGCCGTCACAATAATGTCTTTGCCTGTATGAGAGGGAGTAGTACATTTGTCATTCGGCCAGAAGAAATTGTAGTCTTGTTTGGAGTGGGGCTACAGTTATGCCGTCATAAGTTGGAACTGTTTTTTTTTTCATAACCTTAACCTTGATGTAGTGTTTAGATCCCTGAAAACAGGGCCCTATTGACACAACTTATACAGGGTTAACTGTTACTATTTTAACCACGTGTTCAGGGAAGCCTAAGACTATAAAAGTAATTTTAAAATTTTAATTTGATATTTAAAAATTGGGTCAAAACCCCATTTTCTCCCGGAAAAAATACATTTTAATAATATTTAGTTAATAAAAGTTTTTCTTTAAATGCGCGGCAAATTGATATTGATACACGTACTATCGTTTGCAATAATAATGACACTCTTTAAAATAAATTTTATGCTTTCTTTTGAAATGCTGACGTATTTCTAATGAAATTTAAATGTTTTGCATTTTAGTGGCTACGATACAAATGACAAGTCACATTTAAAAGTAAAAGTAATAAAGTATAATTTTATATATAATATGCTCAGGTGTGTATAAAGTGAAACTAAACAATCTGTGGCACTGTGTCCACTTTAATGCAAACACGCTGTATATAAAAAAATGTTTGCTTACTATTCAGTTGTCTGCGTTCTTGATATCTATTTATCCTTCGCACCCAGCCGCGATATTCACCTACATTTTTGAGAAGCTAACGAGTAGAAGAATACCGGTTCAAATTGTCCTCGACCTTTCTAATGCCTTCTTTTTATGGCATTGAACAATCTAAGGGCCCTTGCCTGACCCCTCTGCTTCCTCTGCGTACTTGAAATCCTTCTAATAAAACCCGCTTTATTGTGAGGCAGTGTGAGAACGAGCATGGTCGCACAGGACCGTACTCGCTCAAAAAATTTGAGTTGATATTTGCTATTTTGAGGTCTCTCATTAGATATGCATTTTAGCCTTCAAAACTGTTGGATACAATGTTGATATTGTGACCAAAATTGAGCAGTGTTAAGATCAAACTATAACCTTAAAAATCAAAAGCGTCGTTGCACTTGGAATAGTTATGGAAAAAAAAATAATTGCAGGATTCACCAGCAAGCAAATTTGTGACACACTGGAAAATGCACGTAGTCATGGATATATGCTCATTACTGGTTATAAGTGAACTTGTATACTACCTATACAGTGTCATGAGCATTTTGAATACTGGCAATTTTTGGAAAAATTGGTCTGACGGTTCAATTTTGTTTTTTCTTAACATGAACGTTGGTGGTGTTCAATTCTCAAAAATGTAACCAGTGGCGGCGGGAGGGGGTAATTTTTTTTTTAAATGACAACTACCTTTTTATTGCACCGTGTGAAAGCTTAGGTCTTTCTGATTAATTTGGTGTTTGGTTAAATGGCAACCCCCCATATATTGGTAGAGAAAATTTTGGAGAGAAATTGAAAAACTCGTAAACTCCGAATTTCTTTTTAAATAGGGTAGTTGAGTCTAGGTGCCTGAATAAAATAATTTTTTGTTGAAATATTGAATATTTGATTTTAATGGATCAATTGTTCAAATTGCTGACTTTTTGCAGCTTGATAATGACCCAGCCTATCGACAAACTTCCTGCATATTCCTGATTGTTTCGGATGGTATTCGCCTGCTTCATGGCGAATGAGTTGCTTTCTGTCTTCAATGTTATCCGCCTTTTCACGATACACCTTACTGTTCAAGTGTTCCCATCAGAAGAAGTCAACTGGGGTTAAATCAGGAGATCTTGCAGGCTACTCAATTTCCTTTCTTGGATATGATTACTTAATGCATTAAAAAGGAAGCACAGAACAATAAAATAATAAGACATGAATGTAATAATAGTTTTAAGAATGTAATACGTTCTCAACATGGTTATCGGTACGTCGGTGCGAACTGCAACATTCCAACTGTATTACCATGACGAAGCATTTTCATCATCTGAAGAAGAGAAGAGTTCTTATTCTTATTTCAATTTCAAATCGTTGCAACTCTATCGGTAAATATATCATATATTCCACAGATATACGAGTATTGCGACAGATGACACTCCAGATAATTTTGAAACCGCGCACTGAATACACTTTAAGACAATAAAAGATACGGTCCTATATACACTTTCACCACTTACTCTCGAAATCGTAGCACAATTCTGAGTACCACCAAAAACCACCGTTATGACATTTGTTGCCTACCTTATGTATCTTAGAAAACGTATTCACTTATCATCAACAGTCTTATAAAAATAATCAAAATCTAGAGGATTTTCCTCTCCATTGATACCCCTTTAATCCTGACTATTTCAGCATAGAAAGATTTACTCCTCTCCTCTATGCAGTTAGCCTTACTCTTACGACGCCTGAAACTTTTTAAGTGCTAAATATTTATTTTAATAAGCAAATTTTAATTGATAGATCTAATAATCTAATTCAAAGTTTTTGTGCATAATACCTAGACGACTCATTTGTCGTTATTTAAATTTTGAAACAAACTATACAGTCTGATTGTAGTCTCCATAAATATATATTAACTGCCACTTCTCACTTAAACAGCATAAAACGAAAACAAAGCGTTCGTTGTCCAGGTGCAATGTGATGTGATGCGCCTAAGATTAAGTCCGGCCCTGGCCAACGGGTTCCCGCGCCGTTCCGTCGGAATGATACTTGATAAAAAGAGCAATAAAGCTGATAAAGAGGAAGGTAGCTAGACGACGTCCAGACCGCTCGACCCACATGGCTCGTAGGCTAGCTCGGATGGCTTTCTCTTTTCACCGAGAACTTTGTTTTGTGACCTGTTTTGGGACATTGACGTCTCAGCTTTCCGCTGCTACAATGTACCGATGCGCGTTGCAGGAAGTTATTGGAATAATTCCAGAATGACAATAATATACAGGGTGTCACTAATCTGTTATCAAGATTACGGCGAAAGTAATGAGACTCATTGAGTCATTTTCAATATTTGGGCAACCAACGTGTTTAAGATTTTAACCAGGATTTTCAATAACTCAATTTTCGACATTTGATCGCGTTAAAAACAATCATTTTTTGCAATTTATTGCAATATGTAATGCAAAATTTTAGTGTAGTATATAGTTTTATTAATATCAGTTGCACTTTCTTAAATATTTTGATGAAAATATAATTAATTATTCATTTCTTCGCATGGCGTAAGTCGTTTGAATTCTTGTCACGAGTATACTTACAATAGAAATGCAATATTTATTTTTTCAGCTTATGTTCACTTAAATATTACTCCTTCTATTTGCTAATCTTTTTGCCGTAGCAATATTTCTTGCGAGACCAAGACAAAACCAAGAAACAGCGGGACAAGATTACCAACACTAGTGATTAGTAGGTTGGGTTGAAACTTTATACAGGTTTATAGGATTATACCTACCATCGACTAAAGATATTGTAATAAGTTGGTTCATTCTGCACTTTGCGTCTAAAATTCTCCTTCCGACGCGCTTCCCCTTGCCTACCAACCCAATATCGATTTACTGGGTCATTTGGTTTAACCATGCCTCCGAATTATTTTGCAGGTTATTTAATATCTTTAGAAAATATTATCCAATTTGATTCATTTTTGTATTTGCAATTGTGTATGATAACATATTTTTGAGTTAGGTATATGGTATACATGCCTAAAATTCCCATATAAAAACTAAGTAGGTCTTGATTTCACGATAATAAGTTTTGTTTTCATTGTTTTCCATAGCATCCTATGATTTTGGTAATTATAAAGAACGTTGTGGGTTTACATCTACAAGTTTTTCGTTTTCTGTATAGAGTTTTTTTACAAAGCTCTGTGACCTTTAAGGGTATTTATTGATTTACATTCACAACACGTCGTAGTCGCCTCCTTCTATGCATTTATATGTAGTGTTTGTCAAGGATTATTATTAACATTGAACATTGTAACTTATAGAGATAATATATCGGCATAATGTTGTAAATCTCCGTCTTGGATCGTTTAACGGGCCAAATTTGTCACTGGGACGTGACGTGAATTCAGAGGAGCTTTCCAGGCAATAAAAAACCGATTTCGGTAGTCAGCTCCTTTAGGAATAATTAGGTATTTGTTATTTACCCCAAATTGTCCTTTAATGATACATTTACAAAGTATTAGCGGACGTTAGTCTAATGCTAATAACTAGTGTTTAGCACTGTAGTGTGTTTTCCATAAACTCGTTGCAGTTTTAAATTCACCCACCAAACGCTATACCATTGTAATTGGTGGAAAAAATGTCTATCCAAAAATGTTAAAAGATACACAGCTAATTATTAAAAAAAGTGTTAATTTCGCTGGATTTTCACCCCCCTGCATGGTTAAGTGATACCATATCTCCACCCGCATCCACAACCATAGTTGTCTCTAACTGGCGAAAAGAATGACCGGTATGGTGTGGCAATTAAGTTCCGGAAATTTGTTAATGCAAAAACAAGCAAATTAAATTTCGCCAAAATTTTATTATCGACCTCCACAATAGTCCCTCTAACTCTACACAACGATTCCTCCGCAGTTAACCCATTCAGCACCACGGTTACAGCTTCTTTGACCTCCTGTACGCCGCCATGACGAGCTCTTGAGGTGCGACTTCATCTTGGGGAATAATAAAAATCGCAGGGGGGGCAATATCGGGGCTATAAGGTGGGTGCGGCAATGTTGGAATGCCTTTTTTTGCCAAAAACTCTTGCACAATGAACGAGGAATGGGCTGGCGCGTTGTCGTGGTGCAGGATCCAGCCGTACTCGGCAAGTTTGGGTCATACACGGTTTCCTGCACGCCAACTGTCTGGCCGGCAGGAACATATTCACGATGGATGATGCCGTGGATATGGAAAAAAACGATCAACATTGCCTTCAGTCGTGACTTAAACATCCTCGCTTTCGTTGGCCGCTCTGCACCCTTTTTCACCCACTGCTGACTTTGTTTACGGTTCTTGGGGTCATACTCAAATATCCAGTGACCACCCGACTCATCCAGTCTCTATTGTCACTCCGAATGCGGGACAACAAATCCTCGCAGATCGATTTTCTGTCTTTGCGTTCACGGGTGAGAACTTTTGGCACCATCTTTGCGCAAATCTTTCGCATATTCAAATTTTCGTGTAACATCTTGCTAACGGTTTCTTTGTTGACGTTTAACTCGTCAGACAACGCACGAATGCTTAGGCGCCGGTCAGACGTGATCAGTGCACGCAAACGATCAACATTCGCGTCAGTACGAGAGGTGAAGGGAGCTCCTTCATGTGGATCGTCTTCTAGCGATTCACGCCCCTCCTTGAACCGTTTTGCCCATTCAAACACGAGTTTCGACATGCACTCGTCTCCATACACCACCTGCAATTTTCTAAGGATTCCCGAGGGTTTTTTCGCCAGATTTCACTAAAAATTGAATCACAACACGTTGCTTGTAATTTGAGTCACTCATTTTCACGACGCCACTAAAAAAGTTACTTCCAAAAAATACACATAAAACACAAACCAAACGTGCTATCGATTTCAACCTTGGACTGAAATTAAAAGCAAGGTCCCCCCGCTCTAGAAAAACGTTGACGAACGATGCAGTGTTGCCAGTTTCCGAGTTATAACTTAATTGCCGCACCTTATAATGTTAGTTCTTTTAAACCTAAATATTTCGCAATTTGTTTTGGGGCAGCACCTAATAGTATGCTAACCAGGATTAAAGGAAATACACTTTCCATTTCGATATGGTAAAAAAAATCGTAGGCTTTATGTTCTAGGAGGCTGAAGATTTACATATTTCCTATACATGCAGGGCTTGAAACTGCAGCCACCATCAGCTATAGTAAATTTTACGCGGTGTAGAACTAACTACATCTATCGGCCGTTCGCTACTCCATGCCGGACTGAAAATGTCACAGTCACAGTCACACATAGTAAATTTTATTGATACATTTTTTGTTTGTCGTAATATCACAATTACGTATTTATCCACATTTTCTACGTCATTCATGATCAGGGAGAGAAGTTCATCACATCGACAACAACTATAAATACCGAATATTGTAATAATTTTCGCCAGCAACTAATGGTCATCAGGAGTGTCCAACAGAAACCGTTCAACTTGTTGTTTTGTTCAAATCTTGGCCTTTTTTTGGGATACAACGCTCATTCTTTCGTTTGAGAAAAGCAGTTACCTTTAGAAAGCTACAAATGTGAACTATAATTTAATCATGCGTAAAATCGTTAATCGCAACTCGCAAATCGCTAGTGCATGAACTTACCTTAACGCTTCCAAAGCTTACGACAAATTATTGAGAATTTTTTTGTAATCGAAATTTGAATATCTAACTGATATATTTACAAATAAATAACAAATATAACAATAAACGGTTTTTACTGACTTTAGAAGGTAATGGGCTCATGTACTACTCGCCAGTTATATCCTTTTGTCCGCCTGTAAAAACCCTCTTACCATGCTAGTAATGTTATACAGTGTGATTCAGAAATGATATAAAAAAATCAAAAAGACCATTTCGAAAATGATTTAAAAATATACTTCTGCATGATACTGGAAACTGGTCTACTGTAAAACCTGACAAGGCGTAGAGATAAGAATTTTTAATTTTTTATTATATCCTGTTACTTTTGTTTTTGTTTGTTTCTATGTTTTTTAAAATGTAGGATTATTTTTATGATTTGGTCACGTTTGCAGGTGTAATATTTCATTTTATTTAGAAGTGAAAGTTATCTGTTATAGCACCAAAGTTTCTTGTTTTAAGTTATATTTCATTAAAATTTAGAAAAAGCTACCTACGTTGCCCCCCTGATTTTTTCTGCCAGCGCCCATGTATATTGTAAAGCAAAAAATAAATTTAATAGAGATTACTCAAATATGTAAAAAGGTCTCATTTTGTTATTCTCTGTTTAGTAATACTCATTTAGTTAAATAAGAGGTGTAAATTGAAAAAGAAATCATTGGAAGACGGCATTGAAAGCCTGTAGCAGTTGCCTCATTCAGTATACGTAGTTATATTAATGAATTTGTACAAAATTTTATTGGCATATATGGAACGTAAACCGCAACATTTTATGTGTACTTGGCAGTGTCACTGAACCTTGCGTAATACCATTAGCCTAAATTGAAAAACATATTGTTTATGGTTAGCGGTTTGTGCTAACCATGGATAATATCATGACAAAAGTAAGTTCTAATTACTGTAGATATACCTATAAAACATATGTTATCATAATTGCATATTGTTTTAAGTAAGTAGTAAAATAAATATGTTTTATATAAATTTCTTCAATTAAATATCTATCATCGTTCCATAGAAAGCTTTCTTTGTTCAGGAAATTCCAGGTAAAGTTAAAAGTGTTTTTTTTTACAAAAAGTCGATATTTTTTTTATATTTTTCAATTTTTTTGTGCAAGGATAAAGCTCAAGTTTTATAACTAACACAGTCCTTGTATAAGATTGTTTCAATTTTATATCCATTTATGGTTACTACTTTTTTTTTGGATAAAGATTTAATGACGTGTAATTCAATATACATATTTGCCGTTTACATTTGAAAAAATGCTACAGAAATACATAAAACAAACTCTAGTTTAATCTATATACAGGGTGATTTTAGTAATTTGAACCACATTGTAGGTACCGTGCCCCCCCAGGCATTTTTCTCGAGGAAATATTTCTAGTAGACGAAAACAAGAAACAATATCGTCTAATTTGCAAGGTTGACAACTGGCGACGCTAAGTGTCACGGCGCCATTTATAATTTTTTTCTCTGAAACATTGATTTCTGTGGTTCTTTGATAAATACATTATATTCTAATACTCGTTAGAAAGTTATGTCCAAAAGAAGATATATGAAAAAAAATTTGCGGTATTATTCACTTTATCGCTTTTTTACAAGTAGAAACAGGTAACTAATTTTGACAGTTCTGTCAGTATAAAATTTTGTGTTTTATTTTAAAAATACCTAATCTCAGTAAAAATTTATGTTTCCTAATAATGAAATAGTGCATATGCTACTCGCATTTGGAAAAGCAAACAGAACTTCAGAAGGAGACCGATATCCAGAGAGAGTAGCGCCAGATCATAAAACGTTTGGAAAGAATTACGAAATAATGAAGATGCTTTTTCTTTAAGAAACTATAAAAAACATAAAAGGGAGTATAGCAAATGATGAGATTGTTGCCAATAATGAGGAAAATCCGCAAAATTTAGTTCGCTAAGCTTCGGCTTCGTATTTCTTCAGAGAGTGTTGTGTTCGCATTCATGATTACAAAACACGAAATGTGCAAATGCTAAATGATGACCGCCATCAAAGGTTAAATTTTATTACTCAAATGATGGTAACTGCTGAGGATGACAACAACTTCTCTAGTTATAATATATCCTTTTTATCGACGAAAGTAAATTCTTAAGTAATGATTTACCTGCTGCATACAGGGTGTTTCAGTTCGAGTGAATCAAATTTTAACCACAGATAGAACTCGATAAGTAATTAAGAATTGCCTTATAAACCAAGGTTCTATGTCTCACCGTTTTCGCTCTACAGGGCCGTATTGGTCGGTTTTTTACATCATATTATTTATGATATGTCTGATATGGTTGTAACAATTTGATTCAAATCTGGTATGATGTTAATACTTACGAATGTCTATAACTTACTGCAAAATTTACAAATTTTTTGTAGGTCAGTGGCGTAGAAACGGGTAGGGTAGCGGGATTTTTTTGCCCCAACTTCTACGCCAATGACCTAATACTTATTTAGGGTAAATTTTTAGATTTCTTGGACAATTTGGCATAATACTTGAAATCGGTAAAGTGTCTCGTTCTGCCGAAAATCTCAATAATGTGGGAGGCCGTTCTTCTGATAAGGAATCAAGTTTACTTCCGTTTAGCAGTTATTAAGTTACCGATTTCAAACAATTATTATGCCAAATTGTCAAGGAATCTAAAAATTTACCCCAAATAAGCATTAGGTCATTGGCGTAGAAGTTGGGGCAAAAAAATCCCGCTACCCTACCCGTTTCTACGCCACTGACCTACAAAAATTTGTAAATTTTGCAGTAAGTTATAGACATTCGTAAGTATTAACATCATACCAGATTTGAATCAAATTGTTACAACCATATCAGAGATATCATAAATAATATGATGTAAAAAACCGACCAATACGGCCCTGTAGAGCGAAAACGGTGAGACATAGAACCTTGGTTTATAAGGCAATTCTTAATTACTTATCGAGTTCTATATGTGGTTAAAATTTGATTCAGTTGAACTGAAACACCCTGTATATTAAATGAAGTTCAAAATAAGGGTATTTTGGAATAAATGTGTGGTGCAGCGTAGTTGGCTTCTATCCTATATACAGGGTGTCCGGAATATGAGTGCCTTAATTTTAGCATGTGATAAGTTGTACTTTGACAAATTTTTTTCTCTGGCCAACGGTAACAGAATTATGACAGAAAACAGGAACATATCTTGAGTGACAACGTCGCTCACTTACTGTGTTAGGATTGTTATGTATTTGTTTACAAATAGGTACACGTAAACGTAGATACTTACTTACTGTGAATGGTTTTCTTAGAGCTTTTTTCACAACATAAAGTGTAATATAATGTAGTTACAAGTGTTTAAAATGACTTCTGTTCTTTGCAAGAAAGAAAAACTAGAGGAAAATGAAACGTACTAGCTATACACGCTACTAGTATGACTAGTATTACTTTTAGGTTATAGTCGCGCCAAGAAATTAGACGGCTTATGTCATATGAACAAATGAATAATTTCACCACATTTTTGTGTGTCCAATTTGACAAGTTGAATATTTTACTCCAATTAAATGTTTGCTTATAAATAAAAGTCCTCATTAAGATTGCGTCTTCCCACGAGATGGCCCATTATAATTATCAGGTTAGTAAATATATCTCGGCGGATGGCTCGGGTCCAATTAGATATCTCGTTTCAATTGATCGAATGGAATTAAATTACAAATTAAAACATGTGTAATTTGGACGAAGTCGACTCTGGTTAATTTGCATGGAAATCACCGCGGAGTCCGGCTGGAACAGGAAACGGGAGGCTTTGATATGCGCGCCACTGTCTTTTTTCTCGTCGTCGGTCGGACGCTTATTATTCAATTAAAACTGAAATACGAGTTGGTAGGTGATGGCTCGCGAATCGTGATTTTCTCTTTGCGGCCTTTGCGGCTTCCTCGTCAGACAAGGGAGTAATTATCCGGCCAGGAAAATTATACAATGCGCTGGGAAATTTTGCAAAAATCGGTGAAATGACCGACCTTAACAGTAACGGAGTTACAGGCTGCTTTCGATCGGTCGTCAGTAAAGAACTTTTACTTCACCAGAAAGTGCAATCAGTCGTTGGTGTGATCATTTGAAATAAACGAAAAAAATGTATACAAAGTGTTCTGATATTAAGAAACAATATTTTTCCGGGGTGTTCTATATCAAAAATATTACTTTTTCATCTTATATACATGTGTCCATAAATTATGGTTTTAAAGTTATTAAGAAAAATTATTATCGGAGTGACCTCTTTAAGTGACTATAACTTGCTTAGAAGAGTTTATGGATAAAAATTAATGTAATTTACACGTTGTTCTTCACATCATAGGTACATTAAATACCATATCCATATTGTATTACAAATATCTCCATGTATATACTGTACATTTACTTTCATGTAAAATTACATTATTTTTCTAAAAATACGTAATAACGTTCATTTCATGTGTATAAAACACGGTTTTACTATTTTAAAAATGTATATTCATAAAGTAGCAATTTTCCATTACAGTTGTAACATTATGTTCTGGTGTGTTATTTCACATCTTACTAAAAATTTTATTATTGCATGTTTATATGAAGAAAAGGTAATCTTTTCCGATATCAAACCCTCTGTAGAAGCGTGTATAAATTGTTAAAGTGTATTTTGACATTGCGAAAGATATTGTCAAAAATGTTGTTCTGGCGATATAAGTTACTTAAGTAAAAGTTTAAAAATATTTGTTTGGATTGCAACTTTCATAATTTACTTGTTTTTCTTTCCGATAAAACTGTCATTATTTTTTTTTCATTTGCAGTAACTACACCTTCACCGCCTCCTCGACCGTGGATTCCGTTGGCCAGGCCATCTACAAATAGGCCCACATGTAAGTTACATCTTGAAGATATATCTAATTTCCTCCATTATTTCAACTGTAGTTATTATTTTTTTCACCTCAAATTTTTCTTTTATTAATAACTACTAGATAATAAAAGCATTGTACATACAGTGTCGTAAAATACTCACATACATAGGTATTTATGTACAATCGTTTGCAATAATAATGACACTCTTTACAATTAATTTTGCGAATTCTTTGGAACTGCTAACATATTTGTAATCAAATCTACTTTCAACTTTTAATATTAGTTCTTAGTTGATTCACTCACCAACAGAGATTTTTTGAAATGCATACGCAGTACTTCCAGAAGTTCAAAACCTGTTTTAAGAGAGTGTCATTATTATTGCAAAAGCATGTACATATTTTGAAATAAACTACGTATTGTCCGATTTCAGACGGTATATATAGTGATTTAAAGAGATTTTTCTAATATGGTATGCAATTAGGCTCAACTGACTCCAGAGTCTTTTTTACTGACTTGTACTTGTATGTATAAAAAATCTTCGAGATCCATATGAATCAGTCTGAGAACATTTCTGGACTACTTTAATCTAAATCTTATGAGGGTTGTTCAAGTCTGGCGTCAATTTCAGTGCGTCAAAATCCATGACTATCATTGTGGGTATATTCTGACAACTTTTTTATTTTTGTTTTGTGCCAGTATAATATTCAAAAAATTAATCTTTCATATTTTCGATATTTTGGCGGATGCGCCAGTAAGAGCAAAAATTTAAATGTGTCAATTTTATTTAAAAATGTATAAATATTTTGTAAACATTTTACCGATTGTTCATAGAAACAACAGATTATAATGACGATGCATGGCTCTAATATGTATTTTTGGTATTATTACGATTTTTATTAATAATCAAAAATATTAAGTATTTCTTTGTGAGAAATTAAATTTTTCTTATAAATTAAGAATATTTGCATGAAAATACAAATTATAGGTACCATGTTAAGGAGCATAAAATGTACAATATTTTCTGTCCGGTATATATATTCAGGCCTACTTAATTGGAAATAAACAAAAAAATTGGTAAATATTGACGTTTTTAAACCTCTTTTAGAATTAAAAATGTAACAGATAAAACTAAGACTTACCTTCAATTTTTTTCCATATAAAAAGTTTTAAAACCTTAGAGTGACTTCTTTTTTTGATGGGTCTTCACATGCTGTGATTTTGCTAAACTCAGGTATTTACGATCTCAAATTCCAAAATGTGTTGTAAGTGTTTAAAATTGCATCATTGACACTTGTTAGTTTTTTTATATAATATTTTAAATATAGATAAAATTTCAGGAAGCACTAAGTGCGGATATTATTGCTTGTAGTAAAAATCTAAGTACCTAATACATACTTTTAAGAAATTTTTTGGTAACTTATTCATAGTTCACAATCTAGATTATATCTATACAGGATGTCCCCGGATAGATGAAATTACTTTTGTTATAAAAAATTTTGGTGTTGAAAAATGGTCTTCTGATATTCACTTCTACTTGTTTACGAAACAAAATCTGCCGACTGATTTCAACTTCTTAAAATCTAGTATGCCCTGGAAATTTGGAAAAAAAAACCCGATTTTTTTCATCGGTAAAGAGCTGTTTCTGTATGAAATACGACAAAATGCGATTAAGAAAAATTTCACGGAATGAAAAACTGAATGTTTGGTGTCTTAAAAAAAACTGAAGAAATTAATAAATGTCTAAATGGTGACGGCAACTTTTTCTAATTAAATTGGTATTTTCAACTCATTCATTCATCAACTATTTTCGAAACCTCCTGTATATTAGCACTAAAATATCAGAATAATCATAATTCCTTAGAGTGTGAATTTGTCTGTTTTTAGGTATCTTCACTGTGATGTGTTATAACGTTCTTTGTGATAAATTGGCGACGCGACAAATGTACAGTTACTGCCCCAGCTGGGCCCTGAACTGGGAGTACAGGAAAAAGGGCATCCTCGAAGAGATAAAGCACTACGGCGCCGACATCATAAATCTCCAGGAGGTGGAGATGGAGCAGTTCTACAACTACTTCCTGCCCGAATTGAAGATGGACGGTTACAACGGCATATACTCCCCCAAGTCCAGGGCGAAGCACATGGCTGAGAGCGAGCGGAAATACGTCGACGGCTGCGCCATATTCTACAGGACGTCGAAGTAAGTTGGAACATTTTTGTTTTTCTGCTTGGAACACTGTTGACCACCTTATCCAGGATTGACTAATACCAAGTACAAAAATGTTAGTCACGTGCTCAGGACACTAAATGCGTAACTTAATAATTTTTGCGTAGTATAGCTAAATAAAATCCTTATTTCTTCTAAACAAATCGACCGAAAGAAATATTAATATACAGTGTGGCGATAAAGGATGAAAATGATGAAAAGTATTATTTATTCTCTTTTCAATTGACCTCAACTTACTGGATTTATTTTTGCGTTTGTTATTAAATGGTTGATATACACAGTGAACAAATTAATACACCTGAGTAGTTAGGCAACAATAAATTTCAAACCAATTACACAGGCACAAAAAAAATATAAGAGTTCTGTACCCGAGCTCCGATCTATGGTTTCACATGTATTTTTGGCTCCCGAAACCGATCCCGGGGTCGGTATAGCCCAGACGTTCCATATTTGCTCGCTACGGTCAAAAAATGACCAAAATTTGGCCATTACCTGGAAATAAGCACACAGTTTTATCTCCGTGCCATTGAAGGGTCCAAACATGAATCAGTTGTTGGATAGGACCTCGCACATCCCAATTGTCACCTGAGGGCCACGAATTGGCAGAATATTGGTCCAAAAAAAATTTCAAATTGTCAAAAAATCATATGATTTCACCGTATTCAGGATCGAATTGATTTAAGAGGATTGTCTTCATGTAGCATTGCACAGTGAATAAAGACATAAAAAAATATACGTCTGGGCTATACCGACCCCGGGGTCGGTTTCGGGAGCCAAAAATACATGGGGAACCATAGGTCGCAGCTCGAGCACAGAACTTTTTTTTTGTGTGCCTGTGTTATTATATATACTTACTACTAAAAAAATGTTGCGCTATTTTTGGTATAAATGGATGTATTTTTGAGTATTTACTCAAATAAAAAAGATAATTGATGTCTTTATTCGATTAAATATCCATATATTAGAAAAAAGCGTTTGCAATGTACATTGAATTAAACATATTTTTCAGTTATTTTGTTAATTTTACCCGAAAAACAGGGTCTTAACGAAAAACATAAAGTAATTTTTAGTAAATTGAAAAACGAATTAGAAAAATACACCACCAATACCTATACAGTATGCGCCAAAAGTATGGAATAAATTCAATAAAAACGAAACATTTATTTTTTGGGAAAAATCCTCGAACAGGTCGATTTTTAATTTAAAAAATACATATTTTAGCGTAAAATGCGATTTTCAAATGTCATTTGTTTTCGAGTAGGGTAATTCCGGGAGAGATGACCCACCTTTTTAAATCTAAAATATTAGGGACATTGTACTAGAGAAAATAAAAACTATGTAGGATATAACTGCTTGTTTATTAATATAACTGAAACAGTAACATGCAAACTTAAACAATAACATCGAAAATAAATAATAAATCAAATAAAAAATTATGGAATGGGCCATCTCACCCCAAGTGTAAGGGTGAGATGACTCTGAGTGACGGGTGAGATGGCCTATACTTATTTTAACGTTTTTTGGACAAAACTTTTCCACATCTATCACACAAATTTATATATTTTGAGTAGTGCTCATGAAACCAAAAAGAACAATGTACACATTGAATCCAGTCTTCGTTTTTCGGGGTACAGTAATATTTCTCACCGCACCCAGTACATTCAGTGTCATCTTCTTGCTATAGGTCGTCACTGGAGCCATTACTGTCCATTTCAATACTGGAATATTTAGAAGAAGAAGAGAAATCAAGTTTTTTGTTTTTGGTTTTAAGTTTACGGGCTTTTTGGTTTGGTAACTTTTTTGGTTCCCTTGTTTTTCTTAATATTTTTGCCTTTATTCCTTGCTTCCACTATCTTGCGCTTCTCTAAATTTTCGGGACTTGCTGAATTCCAGATGTAGATGGAATCGGGGAAATATATTGTAGAAGCTTGGAAGGTGTTTCATTTTCTGTGGTAGTCGTGGCTTCAGAGTTTGTCAAACACACCAAATTGTCTAGCAGCCTCGTTAACACCCATCCCTTGATTTTTTATAGCATTCACAGCTGCCTGAAGTTGTTCTTCGCTCCAAGAAGCCCGGTCACAATTACCTTTTCTTTTATAAACGGTTGGCATGACTAAAAAAATATATTATTAATTAGGAAGGAAAATAATAAAAATATGCTCTATATCTCTCCCAGAAATAGTCGGGTCAACTCACCCAAATATTCTGGGTGAGATGACTCGCTTGACTACGCGAACACGATGAGGCTAAGAAATCTGACAAACACGCATCAGTCATCTCCAGACACCAATGCAGCAATATATATCAATAAACGTTATGAAACAAACTGTGAAAAGGGACTGGTAACATAAATACTTACTGTGGATAAAATATTGAGACACACCGAAATTGAAAAACTTAAAAATTTCACTTGTTTTCGGTAAAAGAACAACAAAAATTATGGAGCGCGTAAAGAGATACGTGCTTACTAGATGACCGCGGGCAGACTAACGAAAAGTACCGTGTGCAAAAAGTTATCGCTGTGAGTCGTCTCACCCAATAGGCCATATCTCCCGGAATTACCTAATGACGACATCGATTTTTTTTTAAATGGCAACACCATATTTTTTTCCTTGATTCTGAAAGATCGTTTAATTCTCTATCAGACTACTAAAATTTTGCCCTCTTACATAGGAAAGTTTTCGAGTAAATGACGATTGAATGTTAGAAAACGTAAATTTTATCCATAAAAAAGTAACAATTCTGAGGTATGTAAAATAAAATACAATTGATTAAATTTGCTTTACTTAAATTAAATGTTCGAATTGTCAAAAGTGTACATTAATAAACCACGTAATTTAGAAGAACTTCAAAATCGCATTCGGGACGAAATACGCAGAGTTACCCCAGAAATCATTCATAATGTGCAAGAAGAATTTCTTCACAGACTTGCGCATTATCAAGAAGTTGGTGGATGGCAATTCGAACATTTAATTTAAGTATAAATTTAATCAATTGTATTTTATTTTACGTACCTCAGAATTGTTACTTTTTTATGGATAAAATTTACGTTTTCTAACATTGAATCGTCATTTACTCGAAAACTTTCCTATGTAAGAGGGCAAAATTTTAGTACTGTCTGATAGAGAATTAAACGATCTTTCAGAATCAAGGAAAAAATATGGTGTTGCCATTAAAAAAAATCGATGACGTCATTACTCGAAAAAAAAAGACATTTGAAAGTCGCATTTTACGCTAAAATATGTATTTTTTAAATTAAAAATCGACTTGTTCGAGGATTTTTTCCAAAAAATAATTGTTTCGTTTTTATTGAATTTATTCCATACTTTTGGCGCATACTGTATATGCCACTGGAACATGTAAATTCTAGGAAAAGGCTTTAGATTTTAGACAGTGTTTACATAATTATTTCATTCACTAGTTCTTAAATTTTAAAAATAAATATTTTGTAAGTTTAACAAAGAGTCTTAACTTTATATGAAAAGAAATACCCTCTTTGTTAAGTTAATAGAAAATAACTGTTATACATGTCTTATGGTGGCTTTAAATAAAATAATGCCATCCTCTGCCTGACTGGCTTATTAATACAGGAGTTTATTCCTTTCTTGCTTATTATAGACCAGATAATGTTTATACTTTCCGAATATGTATATTAAAAAATATTAAATTATTGGCTCAGGAATTGAAATTATAATTTTGACGAACAATTGATTATTCTATACTGTTTAAAGGCATATTTATTAGTACTGGCCGATGTTGATACTGTCAACTGAACATACTAAAATATCTCGTCACAACAACCAACATGAATGTAACAGAAGTTGGCAAACTTGATAAACAGAAAATATAATTATGCTATTTATTGATTGTGTTTTATGCTTATGTAACATTTGATACAGAATATCACTTACAGAAGCGGTCCTTGTATTTTTGCATGTGTTATTTTTTAGGTTCACGTTAGTAAAGGAACATTTAGTTGAATTCAATCAGTTAGCAATGGCCAACGCAGATGGCTTAGAACACATGTTGAACAGGGTAATGCCAAAGGACAACATTGGGCTTGCTGCCCTTTTGCAAACTACTGAAGCGGCCTGGGACAACAGTAAGTTGAATGTATTAATTTTCCCTTCGCACGTTTGGTCTGTCTAAGTCTGCAATGTTTTACGTTTATTCTGTTGTTCTTGTGAATTATATCATGCTTGTATTTTTTTAGCTCCGCCAGATGCTCCGTTCATCCACCAGCCCCTCCTAGTATGTACAGCGCATATCCATTGGGATCCCGAATTCTGTGATGTTAAGCTAATCCAAACCATGATGCTATCCAACGAGCTCAAATCGATCCTCGAACAATCCGCGGAGACCTTAAAGGCCCACAACCTCCACCTGGACCCCAGCAACATCCAGCTGGTGCTCTGCGGCGACTTCAACTCCCTGCCCGATTCGGGCGTGATCGAGTTCCTCGGCACCGGACGGGTGTCGCAGGACCACAAAGACTTCAAAGCATTTAGCTATAAGTCCTGCCTGGAGAAGATCTTGAGCTGTGATAAACCAAATGAATTTACACATTCCTTCAAGCTCGCGTCCGCATACAATGACGAAATCATGCCGTTCACCAACTACACGTAAGCGATTTGAAACTGATTTTGTACTTGGCGCCGGATGTGGGGCTCCTGCACGTTGGGCGTCAAGTTGGAGCGTTGTTTATTTTATTGTTTTTTTTTTCAGATTTGACTTCAAGGGTATCATCGACTACATCTTCTACGCAAAACAGACAATGACGCCGTTGGGCTTGTTGGGTCCCTTGTCACAGGAATGGTTGCAGCAGAATAAAGTGATAGGATGTCCACACCCGCACGTCTACTCCGACCACTTTCCTCTGCTAGTTGAACTGGAAATGGTGCCTACGATAACCGCAGCAATGAATGGAGTTGTAACTCTCAGGTAAGTAAAATAAAAACGATTCTTCTTTTATTCCCTGCTGAATTAACAATGTTGTAATAAATCTAATAAAAAAATGCTGTTTGTATTGAAAATTATCGAATAAAAAATTGTGATATAAATTTCGCATGTTGATTTTGTTTTTCAGCCCGCCAATGTTTCATTATGGGTACTACGGTCACTACTTTCGGCAACCGTACCCACCCGTTTATTACTATCCGAGTTACATTTGATTCATGATAGTCAAAATTTTTGAAATTCCGCCTAGATCTCAAATTATAGCGTGTATACCGACCAGGTTTGTATAAGTTGTGTACGTCCAGGACAGATGTATATAATTGGGAAGGTGAATTTGTTTGAACGTTGTTTTAATTTTAAAAATCAAACATTTGAGCGTCTTTTAACACTCATTTTAAAAATAAGAGTTAATATGAAATGTATGAGTGTAATGTTTGGTTTAAATCTTAGGTTCTGTTTCGGTAATTTCGAAGAACTGAAACTTTATCTCTATAGAAAAAATATAATTGTTATGGTATTAGGGGAAGAATATACAGGTAGTCAGAGCTGTGCGAAGAAAAAGGCGATACGTTTTCTAATTTATCTGAAAATTGCAATGAATATTTCGAAATGGCGAGAGTACATTAGTCATATATGATTAAATAATGGGATAATTTCATTCAGCCCAGATTGTATGATTTGAGGATTGGACTGATGTATTATATATTTAGAAATTTTTTATCTAAATGCAAAGCCTTTAAAATACTAAGAATTGTTCAAATGACATACATTTTGATGTTTTTTAAAAAATTTGAAATTGCAATTGGACTGCTTTTCGAAAAAGCAGTTTTCTCATCACGAAAAATTAATAACAAAGTGTCTCTGTGTCCTCAATTTTTGTCGCATAGTTTTGATCATTGTATTTAGATATTATGTTCCTTAACCTTAAAAAATGATTTCTTGGTGCTTTATTTTTTTATGCAGAATGTCTAATTTATAAGGTGTACAAGGTTATTAACACAATAACATTGTTTATAACTTGAATTCAGTTATAAATATGTATGGAATTGGACATTTTTTTTTAATTTGGAAAGTAACCTACAATTGATGATAAATATCCGTAGGTGAATCGTACATGATGTAAAAACTAGGGGTGAATTCAAAATAACAGTAGTAATAATTTATTAAGAAACACTGTACCTCTAGTTTGGGAATTAAACTCTGATGCCTGCCATTAAAATCAATTTACGTCATGTAGAGAGTAGTTCATATTTAAAGGTTATGCTTAAAATGTTGAGGTAATGTCTGTAATAAATTTATACTTATTTTATACTTCAGTAATCACTTATATTGCACCACCACTAACATTATTCGGGAATCCGTTTGTAGCTTATTGTCTCAATTGGATTCTGACATATTATTTGACAAAAGAGATGTGGCTGTTTTATTGCTAGTTTAGTAGATCTTGTTTTTATACTTTGGCAATTCCTCACAAACTGCAAACATAATCATATAAGATTCAAAATGCATTGAACTTTGCATTTTTTTGCGTTATATGTTGTAAATATTTTCATCAGGTAGGACCCTGAAATGTACGGTTAACGCACGGATCTTCTAGTTATCATGATATTTGGTTTAATTATTATTTATACTGCGGTGCCGAAATTATAAAATTGTGCCGTCGTATCAATATGTGGACTTGCTCGACAGGCAAAGCATGCGGGGGAATACGACATCATAGACTTTAAAGGATTCAAAAAAACTATTAAATACTTATAGAAGAATGTTGATTTTAGTACAAACTACTGATATATACACGTTCCATTTTCTGATACAAATTATTTATCATACAGTTGTTCTTTATCTATACTCGCGTCAAGAATTCAGACGTCTTACGTCACGGCTGCCGTTACTCATTTGTTTTTATTGTCGACGTAATTTTCGATATTTGGTCGTGTTAAAAACAATGATTTTTTGCAATATAGTGCAGTATATAATGCAAACTTTTAGTGTGGTATATAGTTTTAGTACTATCAGTTGCAGTTTCTTAAATATTTTGATGAAATTATAATGAATTATTCATTTGTTTGTATGACGCAAGTCGTCTGAATTCTTGTCGCGAGTATATTAAATTTGGTTGTTTACGGCTTTGTTGATTTTTATCAGGTTGGCCAATAACAGTTGGTATGTTAACACGTTATTAGAATAACTAAAATGTGAAAACTAACATAACTAGAGATTTTCATATTGTGATGCAGTTTCAGTCGTCTCTTCTTTTGTACATGATAAACAAAGATAGAAACAATATCTAATAACTATCTATGATGAGGGGAACATTGAGAGAGTATTCAAACTTATTTTATTTCATACTGTCCGTTAAATGACTGTTTCTGAATCATTTGTAGGCGAATGAAACATTACAGTACTTGATACTGTCTGTTGTCTAACAACACTGTTTAACAATTTGTGTAATTTTATTTGAATTGAAATTATATATTTTCATAATACTAAAGAATGCAAAAATGACACTATTTTATTTGACAGTGACAAGCAAAAGATTTCCTATTTTTAAATTTTAATTGTTTTTTTTTTTTTTTTTTCGAAAGACAATATGAAATAAAATATTACACAGTCCACGTCTGTTAGATCTTATTACAGTACTCGTTTATATTCCGACCCCGGATCCTAAAATTACTCGTCACAAGTCACCTACCGGACTTGTAATATAAACCACTATTATCTCATTAACGAACTGTAAAAATTGTGTTTTGATTTATTTATGACGCCGCTTTGTAATTTCGGCACTGGAGTATGGAATTGGGAAATTTGGGATGGAAATTTTCAAAATCGGCAAGATTGCAGATTCTGTTTTTCTTTCACAGGTAGCAACACGCAGAGCATAGAACATAGCCATTGTCGCCTTCGCATCTGCTGTACCTGTATATCAGAAGACACAAGGCCGTCAAGCCACAGACAACTTCATTTCGGAAAAAATGTTTCGGAAGTAGTACCTGACGGCATCGTCCTATAAACCAAAAATAAAGCAAACCCATACATTTCTTGAATAAGTTCAAATCTACCATTTACTAAAGATAGTTTTGTGGTGGCGAAATCAAAAACGAATGCGCACACTCGCCGCGCCGTCATTTGTTTCATTGTAATTGAGATTGCTGTGATTTTCGCGTTATTTTTAATTTTTGTAGGGGGCGCGGCCCGTCATCGGCTTCGTACCGGTTTTTATTTTGGGAGGTTGTACGCCGCACGTTAGATATTATTACACACGTTGTTGTCACTTTTGCTGAGTTGTAATATAAAAATTATATTTTGTACATAACGTTTGACGCGGGAATCGACGTACGTCGAGGTATATTCACTGCGCATTTCAAACAAATATACTTCAAAAGTCTGAGGATCATCTTGTAAATTTTTCGTCTAAATAGTAAGTATAATATATAACGTTTATGACAGTATGTATTTAATTTTATGTAGGGTACTGACTGGTACACTTTTTACCTATTGTGTCTGTTTTTTTTATCTGATGACGAGACGTCTGCGGCCTCAACCGGGCACGGTTTCCGTTTCCTGTAATTTTATATTCTTATTTTTTTTTTGTATTTTTTTTTCTTCTCGAGTGATAATTTTTGTGATCGGGGAACCCTGGCTGCTTGCGGCCGTCAGACGTTTTATTTATTTATTATGTACGCGTTAATTTTAGTAGGGCGCATTGGTGTTAATACTTTTTTTGTGATCCGTTATGTGCTTGCTTTTTCTCAATACATGGATACAATAATGAATAGGAAAAAAAAGACGCTTTTCGAGAACTGTTTCTAAAAAATGTACTATATTATTTTTATACAACAAAAAATTCTCTTTTCAAAATAAAATACAAAAAAAGAAACAATTTTTTACCTTTTAAGATAAATAGTGAGTGCTAGGAGAAAATCTACAGCTGTGTTTCGTATCCGGTTAGTTCAACTTAATAATATGCAATATTATACAAAGAGGTACAAATAGGGATAAATGGGATTAGACGAGGCAATTTTTAGTGCAATAACTGCAGAACTTTTTTTATCAAATTGTAAATAGGCGATTTTTTATTTTTTTTTTTATTTTCTTGATTCTTTTAATTTGACTGGAAATATTCATTTTGTAGTAGCTAACACAGTGTATTCAGTCAAAAATGTTTATTAACTTTCAAACGATTTTAAATTTTAACCAGGAATAACCAGGAACATAAAGAAAAGATAATTTAATTTATTGCCTACATATTTTTCCAGTCTGATGGTTTACTTTTTCTGTGCCATAGAAAAATTGGCTAATGTTTGATGGATAGTGTATTTAAATATAGCTGAATACACTATACAGGGTGTGGTTAATTTTGAGAAAAAAATAGTTCAAATGTCCCAAAATTGATTTTCGAATAAAATTGATTTGTTTAAGAACATTTTATTTTGTGATCTCGAATTCTATAAATTGTTAAATTTTTTAATATGTATAGATTTTTTTTGGTTAACATTCAAAGGCATACGTAATATCTTTATAAATTTCAGTTTTCAATTAAAACATATTATTACTTGGAATTTACTGTTTTCTATTTTTGTGTAAAATTTATATTCAACTACTTCATAATTGTTTTAAATACGTATCGTGGTTTCACATTTTCATCACTTGAAAAGAAATTTTAGTCAAAAATAAAAAATATTTGCATAGATACTACGTACATCACTAGACTTTTACAAGAAACTTAATTAACTTAAACAAAATTGTTAACAAATAAAGAAGATATTCGATGTTACGAAAACAATCGTAAATGAAAAACGTCATGTAGCTATTTCTTGGAAATTGAGACTAGAATATCAAAATTTTTTTTTTACTGAATTAAGATATGAGAAACCTGCTGAGAGTATCGAAATTGACTCACCCTGTATATAGTGAATATCATAAAAATTTATATTGTCTGTCAGCCTATTAAAAGATGACCATTCTAGTCCTTTTACAAATCTTTGTACATAATTTTTAAACATTATAATTTTATACCATTTATAATTTTTAAACATATATCTACATATTTTTACAAAATTATTCTTATTTGTTTTATAACAGCGTTAGTCTTATCATTTTTATCGTTCAAATTTTTCAGTCGTAATGAAAATAAAACATCGCCTCGTAATTTGCTTAGTTGAAGGTACTTTCTTTAATTTGTTTCAGGAGTTATGCACAACCATGAACTGTTATATTTTTTAATTCTCGTTAGTATTTTTACTTACAAACATTACGTTTGACAATTTTGAATGAATAGCTTCGTAGCTTTAATTTTAAAACGGTAACCTCAGTAACAAATTCTTCGTTTTTTCTTCAGGAAATATTGTATATTTCACTAACATGTTGAGTTGAAAGTTTTTTTTTTATATTGTGGGTGTATGAATAATTCAGTTTAAAGTCGATTTGATCTTCGCTTTTTGGGTGATTTTTTTCCCTCCGATGAAATTAGTTTTGTAGGCTTAATTGTAGTAGGAAATAATCGTTTAGCTATTTTTCATTATACAAAGTCATGTTAAAATTAACCTGAGAGGGCGTTATTTTTAATAAAAAAATAAATAAATAAGCGACCGCATATACAAAAAGGATTTTAACTGTACTCTGTATATTGTTTGTTTTGAAGGCCTAAAAACCTCTGCTTTTTGATGTCGAAACGAAGTGATTCACACCCCTCCCCTGCATGTGTTATTTCTGTAACAACGATTTGCATTGTAACCCTGTTTTTGGTTTATCACGTTAGGTACTTAAAAATTTGTCAAATTCATAATTACATCATGATTTAACAGAGATCTCAAATTTTATACTATTAATTTTTAATGTTCTTCAGTAGTGCTTACGGTATTGGACAATGGTTTTTTTTTATAATTTTAAGTTAATATTAGGTGTTCTTTAACAAATATTTATGTAAAATAGAATGAAATAAATGAAATTGGACCATTTTGCAGTGGTAATCATTTTACCCTTGAGATTATTTAAAATAAATAGTATTGAACACTTATGTCGTGTTTTATTTAAAACGTCTGGTACATCTTTTCCTAGGCTTACACGTCACTGTGTACATCATTGAAATTTTGCTGTTTCGCAGTCGTAATAATTTTACCTTCCAAATTGTCAGAAAAAAATATTTAATTTTGCAATTCAAAGTTGCCATTTTCTCATCGGTGCGCCTTCCTCAAAATATAAAGTTTTGGCACCAGCGCCTCCACCAAAATATGAAAATCGCCGCCTACACGATAATGTATTTTGTCACCGGCGCATCCACCAAAATATTGAATATTGTCACCGGCGCTTTCTTCATAATTTAGTTGTTATCGGCGCTTTTACCAAAATGTATTTTGTCACCAACCTTCTCCAAAATGTAGTTTTGTTATCGGCGCTTTCACCAAAATGCATTTTGTCACCGGCGCCTTCTCGAAAATGTAGTTTTCTTATCGGCGCTTTTACGAAAATTTTGTCACCGGCGCCTTATCCAAAATGTAGTTTTGTCATCGGCGCTTTCACCAAAATAAATTTTGTTACCGGCATTTTCTCGAAAATGTAGTTTTGTTATCGGCGCTTTCACCAAAATGTATTTTGTCACCGGCGCCTTATCCAAAATGTAGTTTTGTCATCGGCGCTTTCACCAAAATGTATTTTGTCACCGGCGCCTTATCCAAAATAAATTTTGTCAGCGTCACCTTTCACCAAAATGTATTTTGTCACCGGCGCCTTATCCAAAATGTAGTTTTGTCATCGGCGCTTTCACCAAAATGTATTTTGTCACCGGCGCCTTATCCAAAATGTAGTTTTGTCATCGGCGCTTTCACCAAAATAAATTTTGTTACCGGCATTTTCTCGAAAATGTAGTTTTGTTATCGGCGCTTTCACCAAAATGTATTTTGTCACCGGCGCCTTATCCAAAATGTAGTTTTGTCATCGGCGCTTTCACCAAAATAAATTTTGTCAGCGGCACCTTTCACCAAAATGTATTTTGTCACCGGCGCCTTATCCAAAATGTAGTTTTGTCATCGGCGCTTATCAAATTATATTTTGTCACTGTCGCCTCCACCAGAATATTGAACATTGTAACCAGCGCTGCCACCAAAATTTAGTTTTGTCATCGGCGCTTTCACCAAAATGTATTTTGTCACCGGCGCCTTATCTAAAATGTAGTTTTGTCATCGACGATTTCACCAAAATGTAGTTTTGTCATCGACGACTTCAACAAAATGTATTTTGTCATCGGCGCTTACCAAAATATATTTTGTCAGGCGCCTTCACCAAAATTTAGTTTTGTCATCTGCGCTTTCATCAAAATTTATTTTGTCACCGGCGCCTTCTCCAAAATGTAGTTTTGTCATCGACGATTTCACCAAAATGTATTTTGTCACCGGCGCCTACACCAAACTATATTTTTTCACCAGCGACTTCTCCAAAATGTATTTTGTAACGGCGCCTTTACCAAAATGCAGTTTTGTCATCGGCGCTTTCACCAAAATGTATTTTGTCACCAGCGCCTTCTTCAAAATGTAGTTTTATTATCGACGCTTTCACCAAAATGCATTTTGTCACCAGCGTCTTCTCCAAAATGAAGTTTTGTTATCGGCGCTTTCACCAAATTAAATTTTGTCACCGGTGCCTTCTCGAAAATGTAGTTTTGTCACCGGCGCCTTATCTAAAATGTAGTTTTGTCATCGACGATTTCACCAAAATGTATTTTGTCACTGGCGTCTTCTCGAAAATGTAGTTTTGTCATCGACGATTTCACCAAAATGTATTTTGTCAGCAGCGTCTTCACCAAAATGCAGTTTTGTCATGGGCGCTTATCAAATTATATTTTGTCACTGGCGCCTCCACCAGAATATTGAACATTGTAACCAGCGCTGCCACCAAAATTTAGTTTTGTCATCGGCGCCTTCTCCAAAATGTAGTTCTGTCATCGACGATTTCACCAAAATGTAGTTTTCGACGATTTCACCAAAATGTATTTTGTCATCGGCGCTTACCAAAATATATTTTGTCAGGCGCCTTCACCAAAATTTAGTTTTGTCATCTGCGCTTTCATCAAAATTTATTTTGTCACCGGCGCCTTCTCCAAAATGTAGTTTTGTCATCGACGATTTCACCAAAATGTATTTTGTCACCGGCGCCTACACCAAACTATATTTTTTCACCAGCGACTTCTCCAAAATGTATTTTGTAACCGGCGCCTTTACCAAAATGCAGTTTTGTCATCGGCGCTTACCAAAATATATTTTGTCACAGGCGTCTTCACCAAAATTTAGTTTTGTCATCGGCACTTTCATCAAAATGTATTTTGTCACCGGCGTCTACACCAAACTATATTTTTTCACCGGTGACCACCAAAATATAGTATTTTTGCAGCGGCGCTTTCATCGTAATATTGAAAACTCAAGAAGTCATATTTCATCAACCTCACTCTTTCATGTTACTATTTGGTGATTAGGTGAGAAATGAAACAAAAATGTGTTCCAAATAATATTTATTAATTACCCTAACAGTACATAACTGATAACTACTTAGAATACAATATTAGAGAAATATAGGAGTAGTTTAAGTAGAATATACAAATGGTCAAAGGATAAATATGCTGCGGGCAAATTCCTGTTAATCACACTTAACTCGAAGCTCGTTTCACATTAATAATTTAGCTCGAATTAAGCCGATAAAAAATGAAATACCCTAAGAGTATAAAAAACTATAAAAAAGCTTCCAAGATAAAAGTTTGATTAAATTTGTGTACGCTTCAAATAAATGTAACTTTTCGAGAAATTCAAAGATTTTAACATTAAAAATTAAAAGAACTGCAGTACATCCAAGGCAAAATTCGCTGTTCGTTCGCCATTTGCAAAAAATGGAATCCTTAACCAAAACGTTATTGTATACTTCATATAATTAAAAATTACAATACTACGTGTAAAATATCATCCAAAATTACCTACTCTAAAAAAAGGCAACATGGTATAGATTTTTATATACACAACCTTCAAAGTTACAAAGAAACGAATATAAAACTCGAGAGATTTTAGAAAAATAATGGTGGCGTCTTCATAACTTTGAATAAAAACTTGTTGAACCATTATTTACACAAAAAATAGTCTTTCTGCACAAACGTTACCGTTTTCCAGTTGAAGCGTGATTTAAAAAAGATTCTTTGTACCATAACGGTTTCTGTGAGTAGGAAGCTGGAAATAAATTTCAAATTCGACGTTTGTGTACAAAAACCGAGTTACGGGAAGCACCAGGGTGTTCTGGAGTAGTGTAAAAATATAATATTCACCTTATTGCGATTATGTATCGTTGATAATTAAATAAATAATTATAATAAACATAAAAAAATAATTTGGAAAAGACAAACAAATTTCTCGTATAGCCCGTTTACCAAATGGCACTACAATTAAAAAAAACGGAAAACTAACCAGTAATTGGAATGCGTTCTTGTTAAAAACAAACTGAATTCAAGTTCGATAAAAAAAAGAAAGTATTTTATAATCGACAGATCTGTGGCGTTAGCTTTTCAATTGCATAGTATCACAACAAAAACTAACAAGGAAACAAATTTATAACAGTTAAAAAATATATAATATATAAAAAGCCATAAACTAACAAAGCCAAATAAACTCTAAGGCACCTTAATCGAGCGCCTCGCTCGTAAATTAATACTTAACACTTAAGTAAGACATGAACCAAAAGTTAATTTTAATGGATATGAATTTCTCATATTGAGCATTTAGAGGTTACTTCCGTCCAATCGCCAGGACTTACCTCTTAAAAAACTGCTATAAAGCTAAAAAAACGAAGATTGCCGATTTTCTTATAAAAAAAAATTAGGCTGCAAAAAATTCATAAAAAAGGAGTCGACCAAAATTGTAAGAAAAGAAAAACTGGATTTTCCAACGGATACCTCCTGTCGATTGGACTTGGCGCTGCGCAGCGTCGCCTTTATGTGGCGGGAGCATCGAATCGCTAACGATTACAATTATGATTTGACAGAGATAATTGACGCGGGTTTACATGTTCTCGAACTGGTCCACTCGGCGTTTGGTATTTCCCTTGCGGATCTCGCGGAGGGTCTTGTACTTGTCCCTCCCCTGGCGAACGTTCTCCCTGTGGATCTTGTCCATGGCGGTCTCCTTGGTCTCGTCGCGGGACTGGGCCAGATCCTTCTTCAAGGCCTGGAAGAAAACATAGATTGATTTTGTATCATTTCATTCATTTGGTGATATTAACTTATTTCAAAAAATAAATTGTATTAAGATCATGCAGACTGTTATTTTGCGGAAATGTGTAATGTCACAGCAAACGATGTCTAAAACTTTAAAATATCGAACAAAGAAACTTATTACAATACACAGCATTTTACAGTTGGTAATTTATCGTGGAAGTACTGATACCAATACATATTTTTGGTAGTTTGCTTCCCATAAGGTTTTGCAAAACCCACGAACCACTAGATGGTGCTGTAAAATTCAAGATGTCGGCAACAATTTATTTACAGTTGCCGATAAGAATATAGCTTTTAATTACCAAGGATGTTGTGTTTTATTGTGTAATTTTTTGTATTTATGTAATATTTTAGGTGAAAGTGTATTTTACGACTTTTCAAAAGGATTATTTTAACTTTAATGTAAGACAAATTCGTAGTGCATATATATCGTGAATTCTTAGTATGCTTATAAGCTTTCAGATTCAGATATAATGGTTTGGTTCGAGATATCTTGAAGGGGATCGTGGGCAACCTCTAGAAGAAGGTGAGGTACATAATTTTGTCTGGGGTAGAAGGCGAGAAGCCCAATGTTGTTAAATGTCTGTGTTTACAGCGTCTGTTTTAGTTCAACCCCCTATGAAATATACATCTTTTATTAAATGGAGAAATTGGCAGTGTAATACAGATTTAAAAACATCCTTAATTAATTCACAACAGTGGCGGCTGGTGTATAGGTGCTGCAGAGCTGCAGAACTGCCAAAAAAATTAGATATTTATATATTTTTGTGGCGTAATAATTACTAAAATTTATTAATAAAATAATTTGGTTAATTAGTGCAGCTAAATAGCATCCTACGCCTGCCGACGCTGTCCGCTGTGTCGAGCCGTCGTGCTTTCGTTAAAATCGCATTCTGCCCGCCCTTCTCTATTGAGTAGTACCAGATGAATTATCGGGGTCTCTACGCGAGCGCGTGCGGTACATTGACTGGGCCACAAGAGGTAGTTCTGTGCACGGTTTAGGACACCCGTCTTCCCCTTCAACTCCCGCGGCGATCCACAATTGACGCTCGCATATGCACGAATTTACACGGTCAGCGAGCTGCATTCTTCGCAGCAAAGGCAACATCAGTGAATGTACTACTCGTAGAATTGCGGGCGTAAATCGTACCTATTTCGTATTTCGTGTTAATTTGAGATTTTAAATACTGTTTTGGTGTTTTGTGAATTTGTATAGTGATTTATTGTACTAATTATTAATATTTATATTAGTGACAATGGATTTAGTTCATGTGAAGCGATTTTTTAAATACTCTTATGAAGAAAAATTGATTTAAAAAACATTGCCCGATATTGTTATTGAGACTGCAGGTGTTAGCCTGCCTCGGAAAAGCATATAAACGTCAATTTAATAGACATTATTTTATTCAAAGAACAATTGGATTTGTGGGTGCAACAAAATAAAATGCGTTATTTTGTTTTCCTTGTTTACTTTTTGGCGGTAATAAAGCATGGACGGAGGTAGGGGTGACAGATTTGGTGCACTTAACTGAAAAAATAAAAAAGCACGACAACTTCAAAAGCCATCTACATAATACAATGGAATTGGCTTTATTAGGGACAATTAATATTAAACACAAAATAATTTAGACGAAACATTTCGGGAAACAAAATAAAATATTAGAAATTGTTGCTACAACACCCATGTCAACATCAGAAGCTGAAAGACGCTTTTCGACTTTAAAAATAATCAAGACTTCGAAATTCAATGTCCCAGGATCGTTTGAAAGCTCTATCGATGCTTTCCATTGAAAAAATATTTATTTCACAAATTGATGGCTTCAACGAGAAGGTTATAGACAAGTTTGCTTCTATGAAGGATCGCAGGATTGAATTGACTTTCAAAAAATAGGTGAGTAAATATTTGCAGAACACCCGTTTCATTTCATCACGAGCCGCCACTGATTCACAACATTACGTTATCATAACCTGGCATATAATCTTCTACAGGAAAATGTTTGCTACATACTAGTCATGTGTCTAGTTATCGATTTTCTGATTCTCAATTCAATTTTCCGAGATTTGTGCAAATATTCTTGCGTATGTTTTACATTTTTGTACACTTTTTGTAACTAAATATCGTACAAACTCAATAGTTTGCAAAATTTCTAAAAAAGGACAGAAAATTTCCATTACACCTACACAAACAAAATAGATTTGTTGGATTGCCGCTCAACCCCACTCAATTTATTACAATTTGTCTACAACAGATGTCAGACATTTCATGATTTTTGCTATTAGTTACTTAATTCTTCAGTTGACACCACAAATTGCTGCCAACTGTAAATACCTCAGCACAGTTTATACAGCTCGTATAGTGAAGCTCTAAATGCGCGATGAACACCAATGAAATTCATTTGTACACAACGAGTGAGAGAAAATTTATTTGAGCGTGCAAATGTGCGCAGCTAAATGCTCAGTCATTTTTTGGTCATCTAAAAAAACGAAATCTGGGACCTCGACATCAAAGGAGCCGACGTGAAGACGACGGACTGTATAATAGACTGTGACCTCAAAACCTATTCTTTGCAAGGTCAATTTGAAGTTGCAGTTGAAAATATTAAATACACAGCATTTTTTGTCAAATTTGGTTTTACAACTTCATAAACTATTTAAAAATTTACGATTTTAATGTACAGTGTTCTAAAGAGTATTGTAGTATGATTTTGTATTTTTTTTTTTTTTTTGAAAACTATACGAGCCTCAAAAATAGGGGGGTTGGAAAGTTTTCTTCATTTTTGACCATTTTATCTAAAAGTTGCGAGGAAATAATGTTATATGGCTTTCTCCACTTTTATTCAACATCATTTTTAAATTTTAGGATTATCACAATTTGTTAAATATTTTTTACTGACAATTAAAATTAATTTTGACGTGCTTCGCTGTCGGCAGTTTAGGTTAGAGTATCGCTGGTTGAAATTCTTAGTTTTTTTTGTTCACAAAATAAGTTTAAAACCAAGTCTTTTTGAGGTATTCGGTTAATTCATTGTAACTGCATCCAGCGATAGCGATCATAGGGAAAGAAAAGAACACCCTTACTGCTACTTATTATATGCAGTCATTGAAATGTATAAAGTAGGTTTAATTGAAGGGCTCGGTGCAAAAACCAGTCAACTGCACTTTTTCCTCAAAATTAGATATTTTATGTATCATATGCAACAAATTATTGCGCATCTTTTGGTGCAAGAATCAGCCAAGTCCGACGAATATTAAGAAAGATGGTGGAATTGACTGGACAAGCACTTGGTGCAAGAATCAGTCAACTGCGGGGGATGGCCGTTTCTTGCACAAATAAAAATGAGAACACTGTTTAATAAAAAGTTCGCGTCGCAGTATCTATTGCGCGGGAGCTTACTACACCGACCTAACACATACCATACACACACACACACAAAAAACCATTAACAAAGCCACAGACCACGACAACCCCCTGCTTAGGCAAGCCGTCGACTACGCCCCCGCCCCGACAGACAAACACAAACGTCCAAAACACCAATTCCTTGACCTTCCTCCCTGACAAAACACCAACCCCCCTTCCCCCCGCTAATCTTTTCTGTTTCAGGACAAGAAGAAACCAAGACCAAGAAGACCACCAAGAAGAAGACGAGAACATAGACAACCCAAACCCTATCCTTACCTAGCGCCAGCATCTCCCAAACCGTAACAGGCTCGGGAAGAAGAGCATCCTATGGCTACAAGCCACTCACAAAAACCGACTCCCAACAAAGACCACCCCCGGGGGTTTAGGCCGGCCGGCGAAGAAAGAACCTAGAAGACACGAAGAGCGCCAGAAGAGGCCCCCCTGCCGGCGGGGGTCAGCAAGGGCAGGAGGAGGTTCCTCGAGCCGACAGCATCGGCCGCAACAGCGGGAGAAGGGACCCCCCTTCTACGAGGCCGCCCAGGTCTACAGAGATGGTGAAGGATAAAGAGCGATAATACCGCTCGATCCTAATCCATACAAGGCCACCGTTCGCCAATAAAATAACGGCGCGGGAGCTTACTGCATGGTGGTATAGTTTACATTTTACACAGCAACAGTGCGCAGTGTGTCCTACGGCTGTGTAAACGAATACAGTACTTTCGAAAAGTAACGAATAAATTCATTATTTTTTTAAATTGAGAAGTTTTCGAAAAAATCCCCTGTCACGTCGATTTTGTTTTTAAACATGACACTTTTTGACATACATATTTGTGACGTCATCGTTGTTCGAGATATGACACGTCATCGACAATTTTTTTTTAAATAGCAACCCTCAATTTTGACCATGCCATTTAAAAGAGCGTGTCATTCTACATACATACATCATGAAAAATTATGGTGTTACATAACAAAAATTTCAAGAAAATAATGTTTAAAGATTTTAAAATTTAATTTTCACAATAAAGTTTAAATCGAAAATTTTTAGGTTATGTTTCAATGTTGTAAAGATATGTTTTCTTTTGTATTATTTTTTTTGCAATAGTTTTTTGTTTTTCTCTTACAGTTAATAAATGTTTAAAACACTGTTTGATTTATTTGTTTATTTTTCACAGGTTTGGTGCAAGAAACAGTCAGCAAGGTGTTAATTTTTTTTTTAACATGTGTTTAAGAAAATGTCAGCCTCTTTTATAATAAATCATTGCTCAGTGCATATACTTAATTGGCATATATTCTTTGACACCAAAACTCAGACAATTTACATTTTTAGAATGTTTTGATTTCCCACAAATTATGAATTATGGAGTTGACTGGTTTTTGCACCGAGCCCTTCAATTGTTGTGTTGATAGTAGTACAAAGACTACCTAGAAACCGAAGCATTTCTATTCATAAATTAATTTTAGATAGTAGCACTTTACTTTAAGAATTGGATCGGTCAGTGGTTGCGCGGTTTAAGGTGTTAGTACTTGAATCGAGGTGACTAGACGGAGTTGGTTCGAGCCCAGCTGCCGGTAGACCGTATATAAGCAATATTCGTGGAGAGGATTGGCACCCTCTCTGTGGGTATGGCAGGGTGGAATAATGTTAGCTTGGGTCAATGTGAGAGATTGATGCCGGTTGATATTTGACCACCCCCCTAATTAATGAGGTTTTCCACATTCCTGCACTGAATAGTGGTTAGGGCCTGCCAACGTAAGTCGTTCCTGGGCGCAAATGCGGCCTGCTTAATAATAATATGCCGCCCCCTCTCCCGCACAAGTCTCCGACTTCTGCGCTAATCCCTGTGATTAGAATGAGGGGTAGAGATATTATTATTATTATTATTGAATTTCCTAACCTAACTTTATGTTGTTAAAGTAAAGGACTATCTAGCTAAAAATTTGGGACCTGACCTGATTTAAATGTTCAATCAAAACTGTAAAACAATGTCTTTCATAAAACACAAACAAAACAATACAATACACAAGATTAATAACATTATAAACTACTTAAACCACCGACTCTCTAGACATAGTTGTAATTTTTGCTGTAAGGGGGCTTCAGTTTGAATTTGATATAGTCTGCCTTTTCCATGAACAAAGTATGTTATAAACTTCATAACAATTTTTATACGTAGTTAAAAATTTAGTTTGTTTTGTGGAATGTCTAAGTTGTTAGGCTTGTAATATGCAGAGAAATTGCTGCCCTTGCTGTTAATGGACATGACATGCAGAAAAGCCAAGGACTAAAAAACAAGTAAACAACAGAAAAATACGATATGCAGTGTACAATTATTAATTGTCCTACAATACGAAGTTACTATAATCAACACTAACACAATTATTAAATACCTCGTGCAATTTTTTCCTGTTTTTGCACAGTCCGCAACAAATGGGACCCTACAATAGGAAAATGATAACATTTTTAACGAGTTATTATTAATCCTTAGCTCTCCACTCGACCGGTACTTTAGAGATTAGATATTTAATGGACATGAAATCAAAATAATTATGGCAAACAATAATTTAGGAAACATAACAGATAAATCAAAACAGAGAAGTTAATTATTGGCAACAGAAAGATGACAGCGTCTCTATGAGCATCTGCAGTAAATTAAATTTAAAATGAGTGCAATTTCACCAAATTTCATAAAAAGTGATACAAATTATCAATTTATAAAAAAAAACATTAATAAAACAATGATTTTCTGACACAATTTTTCTATAATCTGCTGCTGATCTATAATAGCCTTTGCTTTATTAATATTGTCTTTCAATCTATTAATTTTAAGATACTGATTGACATTATTCAATGTTGCATTCATAAAAAAACAGTGGCATATCATTAATATAAATAAGAAATAAGAGAGGTCCCAAAACACTCCCCTGTGGTACACCAAAATTATTGATAACGCAAGATGCACAATGAAGCGCTGCTTTCCAGATGACAATGTTGTGACATCCTTATAAAGTTTCCGAAACACCTTTTTTCAAATTTATCTGCGAGAAACTACTAATTTTGCGACTGACAGCGTGACTTACCTGAAGCTGATCCTGCAGACGCTCGTTACGTTCGGCGAGGGTACGCCTGTCCTCGATAGGATCCACAATATTCTCATCAGTGCTAAGATCCTTGCTGACGTCGCCGTTGACCAGCTCGTCATCCTCGTTGTGGTCGTTCTCCTCCAGGTGGCCTTTGGTGGCGTTGGCAATCTGCTGCTGTTTGAGCTCTTCCTCTTTGCGGCGAGCTGCCTCCACTTCTTCCTGGAGCCGCTTGGTCTCGCTATCCTTGGCCTCGACCTGTAAAATTGAATATGTTGATGAGGTGGTCATGTGGTAGGAGCTGGCCGAAAAATGTCACTCGAAACTCTGTGCACATTTTAACAAAGTGTGGTTGTAAACGCAAGTGAAAACGACTAAACATACTGTCAATAATATTATTACTAAATATGTTGCAAAAAGTTAGGTAAAAATTAAAACACAAAACAAATAAGAGAGAATACAGGGTTAACTATGACTACGTACACAAATTTTATCCACGTGCAGAGGGAGGCCCAAAAGGCAATACCAAAATTGTTTCAGAATTATAACTCAATGTTCCAAAATGGGACAAAACCCTTTTAATATGGAACTACCATACTAATAGGTCCAAACTGTCCACACTGAATTTTCAATCATTATAAGTCACACACTTCGCATACAGTTAAATAAAATGCCCATTTATTCTAATAAAATCGAATGCATAATTATGTATAAATTTTTTATGAAAAAAATTAATTTTGTATTTATTTTTGTCTTGTTTAACTGAAAAAAAATTCTCTCTGAAATGTTAAATTTAGCAAATTAAACAAACAAAACGGTAACATACAACTGAAGACGAAGATGATGAATTTAAGAGGTGAATTTTAGTTGGAAATGACTGAAAACGAAAAAATTAATGTTATGTAAAACCTCATCAAAGATTTATTTAAATAAAGTTAATAATTTTTTTCGTCAAGTATTCGAAAAATGTTCTGCATTTGCATCAATTTCCATGCATCAAAACATAAATTTTTATTCCCGCTTACCTCCTCTTGGATGCGCTGCACTTCCATCTGCTTGGCGCGGATCTCGTCCTCCAACTTTTGACGTTCGGCAGCCTCCATGTTTTTGCTCTCTTCCAAACGTTCCATCATGGCTTGCAACTCGTTTTGCCTCTTCTCAAGCTCCTCCTTGGCTGCCTGCAGCTGTTTGAGCTGTTCCTCCAGTCTCCTGATCATCTCCTGGGCCTCTTGGAGGTTCGCCTGGCTCCTCTCCATCTCCTCCTGCATGGCTGTGATGGTTTCAATTGATTTAATAGCACTTTTTCGAAATACCAAGCGTCTTACCTTTAATCCTGTCTTCGTATTCTTGTTGTTTCTTCTCGGCTCTTTCGCGGGCTGCAATCTCGAATTGCAGCTTCTCTCTCTGTTGTTGCTTAGCCAGTTTTTCCTCCCTGGCTTGAGCCTTCATCTGTTGGACGTCGATGGTGTCGGGTTTTCTACGGCGCATATACAACTCGTGGTTGCCCATGCACAAAGCGAGAATTCGTTTGTTGATCCGCACGCGTGGCGCGAAGAAGACAAAGTCAGGCGCTTTCTTGTCGATTGGTTTGATGATAAACTTACGGTCGTTGAAGGAGATGTTACGGATCTCGGACCATGGGAAGCCAATTTTAGGGGTTAGCCTGTAAAGAAAAATTGTCGTGTAAATAAAAATATTGTCGAATATTTCCTTGGCAACTCACTGGTCATCTTTTTCATAAATGTTGAGACCTAAGGCGTCAACACCAAGGTACAGCTCGGTACCTTTCTTGTTGCGGATTTCGAAGTAGTTTACTCCGTACATCTCGAGGTCCTGAGCTATTTTTAAGTACTCCATCATGGCGTCTTCGCGGAGCATACCCCTATGCTCTTTCCACCATGTCATTATGCTATTCTCCCACTCCTCTTTGGACATTTTGTGTTGGTCCATAACTCTGGAAAAAACACCAAAAGCCGTTCAAAGAAAAGTCCTTCAAGCGAAGATTAATTTGATTTACTTGTACTTATGTAAACATATTTTCAACTTAGTTCTTATTCTCAATGTTAAAGAATTATACAGAATATACAAGTATTATGGCAACAATACGTACAAAAATATACATAAAACCAACAACCTGCAATTCTTCATATATTACTTGACAAACCATTTCATTTTGTAATAGTTATGTGTATACTATGTACAAAATTCAAATTTCACTGTACGTATGAAGAACCAAAATGACTACTGTATAAGAGCTCCCTCTTTATAAACTTTAGGGTTTCATTTGTCATTTCAGGCGGCAAATTTAAACACACGTTTCAGAATTACCTTTTTTTCATCCTGTTACAACAAAATTATTTTTTTTTAAATTCACAAACACTGGGTGCTAATATTAACAAAAAAAATTAGTAAACATAATATGATTATTTACAAACATACATAAGTGTTAAGTCTAAAGCCTTTATTAACAGGAAAAGTATTTTCTTTTGTTTAATTTTAAATTATGTTATTAAAAGAATTCACAATTCTGAAACTGTTGAATTAATGAACATAATATAGGAAGCTGTAAATGAGGATCATGAAATACAAGTCAAGATACTCCTCTGCTAAAAATAACACACCAGAATGCTATATTTATGGCATAAAAATGACATCACGGTTATTAGTAGATTTTTAATAATTAAGTCAAACATTACGAAGACTATTTTTTTAGAACACAGTTTTCTTGGAATCTTAATTATGTTAGGCGGCCCAATAAATCCATCGAGATTAAGTCAGGCAAGGGAACAAACTAATAAAAAAAAGCAACCAAACACTTTGCATACCTCCTGCTCAAAGAACATGCAGAATGCAAAGATGAAGTAGTATTGCTAGAAGAGAATTATGAAAGTTAAAATTTATTTAAAACTCTAACTGCTGTAGTAAATCATGTATTCGAATGTTGCACTTTCTCCCCATTTTTTTTTTTAAGAATTTTTGCAAGGACATTATTTTTCTACAACTTTTTTAATATAAATTAGTTTAGCCTAAATTTCTATTCAAATATTTTAAATATGGAAGTCAATTAAATTTAACAACCGTAATCTATGGCTATAAAATCGGCAAACAGAAGGTTGATAAAACAAACAATGCTAATACCCTCTGGCGATAACGCCTATCGAATACACAAAAAAATTCCGACTGGTGTCGGATCAGTGACGGCCAGTTCGAATGGGCAGAGTAGGCAATGCCTACAAACCAAAATAAAAAAATGCCTCCCTTAAAAGATACAGGGTGTTAAAGCGAAACTTTTGAAACTGTTTTCTCTATAATTTTCAGATTGTACCACTTTGAAATTTTTAGATATTTTTGTTGTTCATTTCGTTTGGAATATTTTATTACTCTTGATAATTTTTCGTAAACACTTCATTTTTCAAAGGACAAATTTATAATATTCTAACTTGGTGTAAAGTCTTGCAACTTATTTTATAGTGTAAATGTAAATTCGTTTATTAAGGAGAAAAAAAAAAACAAAATAATTTTTTCCCTTTGCTCGACGATTTACCACTTACTCTTTGTCAAAATATATGAATGCAACTTGATGGTACTCCACCTCATCTTGGATTAAATGTTATACAATTAAGTTTAATTTTGCCAAATCGACTAACCACACTCCCCCTGCTCTTCAGTGTTTGGAGATTTATGAAGGACGTTTATTTCGAATCAATTATAAATATTGATGAACTGGAAAAGCATACTACAAGTGAGACTGAAAACATTAGGCAATAACCACAAGTTTTTCAAATTATCAGATATTCTTTATTGCTCGATTATGCACTTTGGAGGCAGGTGGACATGTGGACTAATGAAAGTGTTGAATTAGTAGTAATAATACTCTTGACAATTTGGTAAACAACAAAAAGTATCTATAAAATTTCAAAGTGGCGGCAATCTGAAGAAATTATAGAGAAAAAACTCAGTTTCAAAAGTTTCCCTTTAACACCCTGCATCTTTTTTTATGGGAGGCATTTTTATATATAGGTAAGAATAATTAAATCGTCATATTTTCCCGCTAAAAAACCTTTCGCTACCTAATTGAAACTTTGCCTTTTGATAGTTTTATTTCTTATTTAAATTTAAAACAAAATGATACTACAGAAAACGTATACAAACTAAAATAAATAGTATTTCAAACCTCAATATATATCATTATGAATACATATGAAATGTAACACTACAGAACAATGCAACAAATTTGCAAATGACTTGATCCTTGTCACCAAAATACTGTTATCCCACTTGAAAAAAGGATGAAAAACATTTTATAATTAAATAACAATACTTTATGTATTTACTCACCTTTGAGGGAGCAGCCTGTCGTTGGCCAAGAACCCAGGATTGTGCAGACCTTTCTGATAGTCACCATGTCTAGCTTGCACCGCGTAAGAGGCCAATAGGACGGAAGTTTCGGGAGGGCAGTATATTTCGTCCGATAAAATAGCGTTCTTCACTTGGAGATAGAACAATCTGAGGGTAATGTCCTGGATGAGTTCTTCGGCAACGTCTTCAGGGTAAAATTTGGCGCGGAATTTAAACTGGAGGGGGTTCTCTTTCTTGACATCTTGGCTCATAACCTGAAAAAGTGATCATTATAAAAACCAATCCATCCAATGAGCATTTGTCTTTTCCGATCATTAATAAAAACAATGAATTGGAAAGGGCCAAGGATATATCCCTGAGGGATACTAAAAATAAGTAAACTGTATATACTGTAAAGGAAACATTTATTTCAACTTTACCATATAAGCGAGCTTATAAGTATTTATTTCACAATTTCTACACGTATTACTGAACTTTGTAAACAAATTCTTCAATAGTTAAGTATGTACGCATTAAAACTGTAGTTCATTCTCAATATTTACAATTCTTATACGTAAATAAATTATGAAGATAAAAACAGAAAAATTTCCTATGCATCTATAACAGCAAAATATATTACTCACCCAAGAATGCAATATTGTACAAAAATTTAACAATAACAGTTTACAAGAAACATAATCTAGAAATTGTATATTTTTGTTTAAGGAAAATGTGCATGTGAAGATTGAAATATATTTGTGAAGAAATAAACACATAAGTGTGAAATATCTTTGAATTTCACATCTTATCTAACAAAAAAATGGGAATAGTCAATAGAACAGGCAATTCCAAATATTGAAATCCTATTACTTATAGTATTAACGTTTTTGTGATGCGAGTGTTTACATTAGTGTTTCAACGCAGGCGTGACACAGCGTACTGCAGCAGTGTGGTGTATCATACACGAGGCTCAATTATACCTGTACCATGTACAGTGTCCAAACATTAATACCAAGGGATTGGACGAGGAGGATCACTACCATGGCCACCACGATTTCCTAACTTTAAATCCTCTGGACTTATTTTTGTGGGGATATTGAAACAATGAAGTGCATCGCACTGAAGTAGACACTATTGGTGATTTACGCAAACGTATCATAGCTGCTGCCAATAACTTAGTTCAGAAGGGACAAGAACAGAAACATTATTTGTTAGTTTGTACAATTTAATTCTATTAATAACGGCAAAAGCGGTTGAATTTACTGCCCGGTCGCCGATTGCATGCTTGGCCTTGTCAGGTTTTACACTGGACCAGTTTCTAGTTCCGTGCAGAAGTAAATTTTTATATAATTTTCGAACTGCTCTTTTTTTTTTCAAAATTGTATTTGTAAGTACATAGATAAGTTCTGAGTCACCCTTCATGAAGGAAAAAATTAAAAAAAATTAATTTACTTTAGTCAGTTAGGTAGTTATTTTTTGGATTATCTTAAGAAAATTATACTGGAATTACGTTATTTTTTCAGTTAATAAACGAGAGGGTATTAAATTTTCCAGATATTTACGAGGCTTACGACAAATGATATAATACTGAAAAATCCTTAAATATAAAATGGCATATTTTGCATATGCTCATCTCGTGAACATATTCGCGTGACTTTTGAACGAAACGCGAAATTAATATTAATTAGTTTACATAGATGTCATGTTTAGCAACCGAAAGCATGTTATTCGAATTCTGAAATGGGTGTAACACCTACATGTTGTCATGCACAGACCGACCAAAAATCTCGAGAAATTTTACAAATTATATTTTTCGTTGAAAATGTTTGGTATAAATAGTCCTTTTTAGTAACTATACAATACAAACGTATTTTTAATTAAAAAGAACCGTGCAATGTGGTTGGCTTTATAAAGTTTTCTTTTTAATTTGTGCAAAAATCTCTATCTTTAAAAAAATCTGAAAGGAATAATATAGTGGCACACACGCTTAGGGCGCCCTATACATTTAACACAAAAATTAAATAAATATTCGTGTTTATATCACAACAAACCTTATTTTACAAAATTTTAGAACAATTGGCCATCAAATAAATTATTGTAAAAAAAAATTAAATAAAAAAGTACTTTCTCAGGACTGTAACTTCTTAAAGACGCAAAACTGTCCTAAAGTAATTTGATTTAAATCACATTTTTTTTTCTCCAAGGAAGTAACTAGCCTTATGTAGTATGGCCCATTCTTTACTGAACGCCCTGTATAAATAACGCCTTATATCATTGGTTGTAATAGAAATCCGATAATTCAAATTAAGTTTTCACTTTAAGCAACAAGTCTAGATCTAGAGGGCATTGTGACAGATACTGCTAAGAGAGAATAAAAAATACTAACAAAATAATATATAACACCTTTTGGCTTTTATAGCAACTGACTTAAATTATCAAGGAATCTATATGTTATACTATTTATCAAGAGACCTTCGTAGTAATGCAAGTCGATGCAGAATACACGTCGACCCATTCCCATTCGTTTCAACGCTCAGAACGAGTTTCTTGCTCGACTGATTGGGGTAATGCTGGTAATTAGAGGTACCTCAACCGAGAAATATTACTTATAATTCGGTGTTTACAAGCGGGTATTTTATATCGAAAATGAGGCAGGTGCGTGCTTAACCAGCACGGCAAAAATATATATTTGCAATGAGTACTTCTTGTAATGAACAGGGTTATGCAGAAATCGACATAGTGTTAAAGAATAGAACAACCTAAAAAAATTTTGGGACGCGCAATTTTAATGAACTTTTTATACGTATACAGCGTTGCAAATTAGTAGGTTATCCACATATTCTTTGGACCAAAATAATAGGATTTCTTATGTCACCTTTCAATTTGGAGCTCCATTTTCAAAATACAGGGTGTCACAATTAACATTTTAAAAATGATTTTTTAACGAATATTCTGGAAAATATGTGGTTTCAGACCAAAGTCTTCGCGACCTTGTAAATTCGTTCTCTTAGCTGTGGTTCAGTTAATTTGCGAACCATTTAAACGAAATAATTAATAAAACCTCACAAACTAAAGTCCTACGGGTTGAGGTCGGGGGAACGGGATGGCCATTTAATATATGCAAGCTGTCTTCTACCACAGGAAATATTTCATTTTAATAGTTCTGAACATTTTGACAAACCGTCAGAGGCAAACCATCGAGTCAATGAGAGTATTGTAATAAAATATTATTCAATTCATTAGAATTGATGAAAGATTTCTTTTGTATGGTTCCAATACTAGATAAACAACAGCTAAGGTAACGAATTGTACAAGATGAGGAGGCTGAATCCACATATCGTCAGTTTGAAACAAGACAGTCTTAACTCAAAATTTTCATTTTTCAAGATTTAGTGGTGTATCAACTCCAAATATTGCATATTTTTATGTGTAAAAGAGTTACAAGTGAACTTTGCTAAATAACCGTCGAATGGCGCTGCGTTGAAATGTCACATCTCCAACATTGGTTTTGTGCTTTAGACAAAACTGTCACAATGTGGTCGTGCTGTGACGTTTAATGAGATCATATTTATATACATATATTTAATCTGTGAATGAGATGAGATGAGCAAATTTTGGAAAGTAGTGTCATAAGTCGAAATAATATCAATAAAAAACTAGTTTCTTTATGTGTATTTATATGCAAAACTGTCACATATTCAAATAGACCAGTCATTCTCATAAGCTAAGTACCTTGTTTGTTCCCATTTCATACAATAAACGGTAATATTTTGCGCAGCATTATAAATATTTTTATAATAATCTTTAAAATTGTATTGTTTTAGTCTACTTTAATAAAATACATTAGTTTATTAGAAATGTATTTCATTTTATTACCTAAACTCCTGTTGAAAAACTTGTACATTATATATTTATTTATTTTCCAATATTTAGAGTAAGATTATTTATAAAACTTTATCGAGCTCTCCTGAAAATTTACATTTTTTGAGTTATGATAGTCTTGTTCCAAACTGACGATATGTTCCAGAATTTCAGCCCCAATGAAGGTCAAGGTGGTACCCATATTGATCAATCAGGATAATTGAATTAAATTTTTGTTATTTTTTACTGTTTGCTGGTACTTGTGCCGTTTGTTTATTTCAAATTACAGAACATGGGAATGTAAAATACTTAGCGATATTTAGATACTTTGCGCCATATTTAGCACGTGCAAAAAAAGTTGCGATATCTCGTAAACCGAGCCTCAAATCAAAATATTAAGAGTGAAAAAAAGTGGCATAAAAAATACCATTATTTTGGTCCAAGAAATGTTTAACGGCCTGCCCTACTAATTTACAAAACCCTGCATATTAGCCTTCTAGATATACTTGTTAAACTTATTATGATGATCCAGCGGTTAATCCACAGCCTACTACGATTTTTTTACAACCATCAATGTATTCCAAAATTACTTTAGGAATTTTTTTATTAAAAATCTGGCAACGAGGCATTGTTCAGCATCACGTTAACACTGCTATGGCCCAAATTTCTTCAATCTGTATCGAATACTTTTTGTATAGAGCGTTAAAAGTTTTAAATTTACTGAATTTGTATAAAAAATTAGAAATTATTTTTTCAACATTATCCTTAACCAATATCTACTAATAATAAAGAAATAATATAAAATTACGCTGAATATTAACTTCCAATAGATAGCATGTTGTTTGTTCGGAGACATATGTTTAAAAATATAATCATGAGGATGTATGTCATTTCCGATTTCGTAATAATGCGGTTACTTTATTAATGATTGCTTAGGTATTATCGCTAAAACAATGCAAGCATTCAAGATTCTGGTCAAGCGGCTATAGTAAATGAAATTCTTAACAATGTTAAATTTATAAAAAAATCGAATTGTGATATTAGAAAATATATATGAAATATAATTACTTTATTAACCATTAGGTATATTAAGTAATTAATAATCAAGCTCAATCATTTAGTGTACTAATCTATCTGATTCTGTAAAATTTCAAGGAAATTACACACGTAGTTGTGTTTGTTTAGTAATTAGCTTAATGTTTTGAATTACTCACTATTTGAAATATTATTATAAAAACTGGTTACCTTCAAATAACAGTGATAGTTATTGGTAGAGTTTGACATTTGCGTCAGTAGATTCTTTGAAGAATTTAAACTAAAACAGTGCGTAATTTTAAGTGGGAGTTAGTCATTTTGGTGTAATAGTACGTGTTCCCCAAATATATGATAAACTATTGTATTTTTTTACCTTTGTACACTTTGATTAGCCAAGCTAAATAAATAAATTACTTACTATTTGGATAACTGTACTAAATTTAAGGTAAAAATGATATTTTTAAATATTCTAATGTAACTAACTTTCTAACTTTCAATATAGACGAAATAAACAAAAAATTATAGACCGATCTCCCTACTTTCTCATTTTGGAAAAGTGTTCGAATCTATTATTTCCGATGAATTGTTTTTCATGGTAAAAAATGTCATTCCTGATTTTCAACATGGATTTTTTAAAAAGAGGTTAATTTTAACTAATTTAGTTCGGTATGTACAGAAGATATACACTCAGGTGCAAAAAAACGCAACAGTGAAATTTTTGGTAAAGTTTGAAGAATCACAACTTTTTTGTTTTTAGGCTGATTTTCATAATTTTTTTATAAAACTTTAGATAAAATGATCAACTTTAATCCACGTATTTAGTCGTTTGATAAATGTTGGCCTTTTAGTCATTATACAGGGTTAATTGAAAGGTTGCTTCATGACCTTAATTTTAAAACGCCCTGTGGAATAATTTCGTTACCAAATTTCTTTAAAAGGTCAATATTCATTAAGAACCATTCATTTTCTACAATTTGTTTTTTGGTTCATGTCTTTATGTGCATTGGTTCATTTCAAAATCAGCAAAATAAACATGTCACTACTTTAAAAGAAATTTGTTTATTTTTTGACAAGAGGGCCTTGTTCATTGTTACCCTAAATGAATTGGCCAGCATGTTCGCCTGATTTGAACCCTATAGAGCATGTGTGGGATATGCTAGGTAGGCGAGTCAGAGATCGTAAAGTACCTCCCGCTGCGGTAACTGAGCTCCGTTTAGCCCCTCAGGAGGAATGGCAAAATATTCCCCAAGACGCTATTCGTAACTTAATAGGACAACATGGACCGCCGTATGCAGGCAGTTATGAGACCCAGAGGTGGCAATACAAAATATTAGTTTAAAAAACTTAAGTTGAAGTTGAATTGGTTTGTTAAAAAATAAATAAATTTCTTTTAAAGTAGTGACATGTTTATTTTGCTTTTAAAAATGAACCAATGCACATTAAAGACATGAACCAAACAACAAATTCTAAGAAATTAATGGTTCTTAATGAATATTGACCTTTTAAAGAAATTTGGTAATGTAATTATTCCACAGGGCGTTTTAAAATTAAGGTCATGAAGCAATCTTTCAATTAACCCTGTATAATGACTAAAAGGCCAACATTTATCAAACGACTAAATACGTGGATTAAAGTTGATCATTTTATCTAAAGTTTTATAAAAAAATTATGAAAATCAGCGTAAAAACAAAAAAGTTGTGACTCTTCAAACTTTACTAAAAATTTCACTGTTGCGTTTTTTTGCACCTGAGTGTATAATGCCATGTCCAACGGTTCGTCAATGTGTGCCGTGTACACCGATTTCTCTAAGGCGTTTGACAAGGTTCATCATCAGAGTCTTGTTGATAAACTTGGGGTTGTCGGTGTTCACGGCAACCTACTAAAATTAATTTCAAATTATTTGGTAGACAGAATGCAATATGTAGCAGTAAACAATTTTAAATCTTCTGTTTTGAAAGTATCATCTGGGGTCCCACTCTCTCTTTAAGTGATATTGGGAGGTGTTTTCGACACTCCAAACTAATTATGTATGCTGATGATATAAAGGTTTATAAAGTAGTCAATACTATATCCGACTATACTGAATTACAGGAAGATCTGGATCGGTTTACAGTTTTCTGTGATACTAACAAATTATTTTTGAATATTAAGAAATGCCATCACATTTTATTTTCTCGCTTGCAATGCGCCCCTTATCTATACCTTAATTACACAAAAATTCATTTTGTTAATGAAATCCAAGGATTTGGGCGTTACTCTTGACCAAAAACTTATTTTTGATAGGCATATTGAAGTCATTGTTCAAAAATCATTAAGAGTTCTTGGCTTTATATTTAGAACAACAAAAGATTTTCATCACTACTCTTCCTTGATTACAATGTATACAACAATGGTTAGACCTATTTCAGAATATAGCTCCACCGTATGGAATCCCCTATATGTGAAGCGATTGGAATTCGTGTAGAAAAAATTCATTAACTATGTCAATTATAGATATAATAGGAATAGACATTATTTTACGTGTGAAAATAATTTGTCTTTTTATAAATTGGATGCTTTAAGTTTAAGAAGAAATTTCTGGTATATTTTTTGTTTATAAATTTTTTAATAATTTAGTGGATTCAATATATTGCACGAATTTCTTTTGCTTGAATTGCAGATCGTATAATACAAGGTATAGAGAAATTTTTTATCATAATAATGTTCATACAAATTATTTGTTAAATTCACCTCTAATTAGATGTAATTGTTCTTGTAATGCATTGGGAACCGATGTCGACTTTATTCCATTCAAATTGCTCTTCCTTCAAAATAAGTTTGAAAGGACATCTCCTCCATAATTAGTTGCAATTCTTTATTACATGTATTTAATATATTTTTGTTATGTGTTTATTGTTTCTAAATTGTTTAATTTTTCTTTTTTTTTGTACTCGCATTTTCAACCTGTTTTTAGTTTATATATTCCTCTTTTTGTAAATTGTGTTACCCTGTTATTGGATAACTATGTTTATCTGTTGGGTGGCCTTTTTTGTATAAATAAATAAATAAAAGTATTAAGGATAATCCTTTATCCTTACACCTGCAGTATCTGTGTGTGTCTGTAATTCAATGCCGGTCGGGGCATTAGTTCTTGGAGTAGTTGTTTGCTGCAGTATCGTTTATAGATTTAATGGCTCGCCGCTCAGGGCAAGAGTTCTGCGATTAAGTACCTGCTGTAATGTAGGTCGCTTCCTGCAAGTCGAGCCGCTTAGGCCGAGCAGGAAGTAGCAGACCAGTTACATCTCACCTGCACTCGATTTATATGTGAACCTACATATGAAGGAACAACCAGTTCAATTGTCGGTCATCTCACCTATGGCATACTGATGAGGGCTAACAAGTCCGAAACCGGTCTATGTGTGGTGGAGTGGCCGTTCTTGGTTGTTCACACAGATACTGCAGGTGTAATTCAATGCCGGTCGGGGCATCAGCCCGCTTATATTTCAAAAATAAATGATATTTCAACAACTAATTTAATACAAATTAACACAAACCAGTAATCATGATCGCTGAGTCGTTGAGTCAGTATAACATAAACATAATACATTAATAACCCGTATGAACAAAAACTGTCGATATAGGTGACATAACAGATACAAGCATTTGTTATTGAACGAAAAAATGTTATTAAGTACGTACCTACAATCGTTTGCAATAATAATGACACTCTTTAAAATAAATTTTGCGACTTTTTTTAACTGCTGACGCATCTATTTACAATGAAAGCTACGTTTAACATTAGCTCTTAGTTGTTTCATTCGTTAATAGAGATTTAAAATTTCTACTCAGAAGTTCTAACCTCTTTGCATACAATTAATTTATGGATTTTAGTAAAACTTTGCAAAAGTGATTATAAGGCTATTTTTAACCATTTTATGGTATTTACACTGAATTTAATTTTTTTTGTGAACATCCTTACTACTTGTTTAGAATTTAACAATTTATTTTTTTCAAATATTTTTACAGCTTGTAATTCTATTCCTCTACCTGTACTAAACTTTGTATTTATTTTACATAGCCTGTACTGCAACTTGCAACACATCCTCTTTTCCTTTGTGTTTTTTATTTATGTTCATTATTATTATTTAAATTCCAATAGGCATCCCTGTATCAAAAACTGCGATCGACCTCCGTGTCCAAACGAAATTCAATCGGAACAGCAGCGGCGGAAGTTCCGTTAGCATCTCTCCGAAACGCAATATCCGGTCACAATGACAACACAACGCCGATTCGGTCGTCCCTGGCTGGGTCGCCCATGAATAGGAAACGGTACACGGCTTTATTTTTTTCCTATAGACCCATTACACGTGAAGCGTGGTGTCATTATTGCCCATTGTTTCTCCAAATTGGAATAAAAACACGTGTTTTTGTAAATGTCAGGGCGGCATAACGACTGGATATTCGTTTCATGGTCTTGGGAATAGATCGAGATGTAACTAAGTTTTAAAAACACATGAAATAATAAAGCAATTGCTTTTAAATCAGTCATAAACGTACCGTTTGTTTTTATCCACCAAGGAAGATTTATCGAAAAAGTGTCTATAAGGAAAATTATGTCACTAATCTAATCTAACAGATTCTCGACAGTTTTTTAATTAAAATTCCATAATACACATATCTTTCAAACAATGTGATGAATGAAAGGGATACAAAAATTATCTCGGGGAACCCTTCGAATTTTTGTAGACCTAAGCCGACGAACATTTACCTTCGAACTGTCCTAATATGGATATTTTCAACTTATATGTCGTATGTCCGATCTTCATGTCTCACCATTGGCATATATAAAGCGGGCTTTACACTAACAATTTATTTACGAAGAAATTGATAAATTAATTTATCAATTTTTTCAAGGTTGCACTTTGTTTTCACACTTGTTCAGGGCTTTGTCAAATTTCTGTCAGATGTTACCCGTACCAATGTAAAAGTAATTTCAACTTTTGACGTTATATAATTTCCATTTGTTTACGAAACAAAAACTGTTTAATGTTACAGCAAAAAAGGGAGAATTTGTTAAAAAAAAGCTTGCATGTGTTTATTATTGCTGCTGCTCGGTTACTGGTTAAATATAAATCATCATATCCTCTAACACCGCTTTTGCATTTATTTTAGGTTGGTATTCCTGAATTGAAGTAAAAATTGACGAAAAATTAGAATAAGTTTGAAGTCGTCAATAACTTGACGAAGCCACTTGATCAATTAACTGACACAGAAATTGTTAATGTAAAGTGGGCTTAAGAAATTGAGAAACATACAGAGTAGCTCAAACTTGAAAAAAATATATGGCCATTAAGATAAACCAAATTGATCCAAGATATACAGGTATGCTGTCGTTGTTGAAATATTGTGAAAAAAACTGAAAATAGCGATTTTACAAAATGCTATCTAGCGTCATTATTTTTTCACGAGAGATAGAGTTAAATTTTGGTACAGAGGGATAATAATATATAGGAGAATGGATTTTCGCCGAAAAAATTTTCTACACACGCTAGATTTAATTGTACAATTTTCAATTGTTTTTTTATGGGCCCATATTGGATCTTGACAGTAACAGTTGGAGACAAAACTTACAAAAAATTCAATAATTTAAATAAAAAATCCAGTGCTTGACAAAACAAAATTCAACCAACATTTTGACAGATTCGATGTTTAACTTTGTTCTTATTGTTGGAAGCTTTAGTTTTCATAACACAGAAATCAGAGCGTACAGAGATCTTTTAAAAACGTATTTTTTTAAATTCAACTGTAGATGTAAATATTGTTAGATATAACATAAACTTGCATAGTTCTGCATATAAGACTGTTCACTTTTATTTATAAGTATGTGAAAATAATTGTTAAAATGTGGGATTAGAATAGCAAAATAATGTGTGCCTTATATATTATGCATTTTAAATGTTATTACATTATTTGAGTAGAATTTAAATAGGAGAAGTGGATAAACAAAACATGAATAATATTATTTTTGATTTTACTCTATGCCTTTTAGTTTTCGAGATATCTGTACCTGAAAAACACCACAAATTTGATCATTTTACGGCGAGAAATACGGCGACCTCAAGGATGGAAATGAACAATGCACTGATAATCTTCCATTACATTGGTATAATTATTAGGAACTTTTAAATGCTTCAGCAAGATAATCATAATTCTGCAATGGTGTCACAAAATTTAATTCGACGCTTCCAAATAAGTAATTGGATTATAAAAAAATCCAATATGGCTATAAGAAAAAATAAACAACTGAATGTTGCAAAACCGAAATTAGTCGCCGAATAAATTTTCTTTGGACGAAAATCGACGCTAGACGGTATGATAAAATCGCTGTTTTCAGTTTTTGCACAATAGTTCAGCATATACCTTGGACGTGTTTGGTTTTTTTTTTGGTCATAAAAAGGCGCAACTTTTTTTTGTAATTTGTACTATGCTGTATATTTTACGGTGTCCTAGATGCCAATGGTGAGCCATGAAAGATGGAAAGAAGCTGTTAATATGTTTGGCCAAATTTTAGGTCGGCAATTGTCTTTTGCCGCTAATAACTTTTTTTACAGAAAACAACTGGAAGAACAGTCACATATCACACTTCATTTTAAGAATCCAACAAACAATTATTATTTATTTTAACATATTTTGGAAGGAACAAACATAAGTCATTTTATATCCTTTTAGATCTAATACAACTATACGTCAGTCAATGCATAAACAATAAATTGTATTGGTTATGTACGTTGCAAAACAAATGAATTTATATGAATTCCTATCAGGGAGATGGCTGTGACTGTACCTGCGGCGCGAGGTGAACGTAACATTCCAAGAATAGAAGTTGGCTAAGAAACCAGTGGCGGCGCAACACTTAAAGAAATATCACATTTATTGAATGCATTAAAAAAGACAACAAATAAATAAATAACTTTTAATCTTTTAGTAAAAATCTGCCTCTGTCATCTATTATGTGAACAGTTGACTTAAAAAATAAGAACTCAAAATTGACGCCATGTAACTGACAGACAATAGTCAAAATTGTAATGTAGGGTTAGAACAATTTTAAGGTAAACATGTGCCAAATGCAGCTACTTTTACAACGGTGTGCAGTGAGTGCAAGTGTAGTGCAAACGCAGGCGTGACGCGGGAAATTTGCAACCGAATCGTGGAGGTCCAAGGCGTCTACGGCGTATTGCAGCAGTGTGGCGTGTCATACACGAGGCTCAATTATATCCGTACCATGTACAACGTGTCCAAGCATTAATACCAGGAGATTGGACGAGGAGGACCGGTACCATGGCCGCCACGATCTCCTGACTTTAAATCATGAAGTATATTGCACGGAAGTCGACACTATTGATGATTTACGCAAACAAGACAAGAAGCAGAAACATTTGTGTTAGTTTGTAGAAACTGGGTAACTTTTTTTTAGATCAGTTTTGAATCACCCTGTATGCATAATTGTATATCAGTTTGGTTAAGATCAAATGGAAAATATACTACCTTTCAGAAGTGTGGCAAAAAAAAACCAATAAAACTAAAGAAAAACTAAAATTATGCCACAAATAAATGGCTTCAGACAATATCTACCTTTCATTTATTTTGTATGTCTTAACATAAACTTTTTATTTAACTTATGCAATTTTTAACAAATTTATAACTGTTTTCAGAGACAGTCTGTATCAATTAAGTTTTCTCCAGTGTAGAGACTGGCAAGTCATTTAGAATAAAACATATTTCCCCCATCATAACATTTCCTGAACTGAGAAAATTATACAGCATTATAAACATTATAACACACCGTACCATCGTTTTAAAAATTAATAACAATTGAATTGATGTAAATTATTACTTATTTTTCGCAATGTACAGTACAAAGTATAATCCACGATCTTCCAATGGAGAGCTGTAGCGTTAGGTTTAGACTCATTATAGTTTGCTATAACAAAAACCGCCACCTCTTAGATGGATTTACTTTGCAATTTCATTTTACAAAAAGTGCGATTCTTTGTCCATAAGATGCCAGATTTAAACAAGATCAGATTAAGGATTAAAGAGGTAATAGGTAATATCCAATATCAATTTTAAACAATGTTCTGAAGCCTCACACACTTGTGATATACAATTGAAACGATCGTTAAGGACAATATGGCAACACTTAACCTTCAGATGTCTTCATGTCAAGACCTAATAATCTAACTAAATCAAAACTGAATAACAACGATTATTCATAAATTACAATAATATAAACATTACGAACGCAAACACTGGAACAGATCATGTGGCCTTTTAGATTGTTACCTCTACCCACGAGATTACCAAGCGAACGCCCATGACGAGAGGAGTCATCTCAGTGACCTTGCATGATGTGGCATTCCGACTACGAGTAGACCAAGTGTACCAATATTTTTTTTTCAAGTCGACGGGTCTAGAGGTTCACATTGATTTATGTTCACGCAATTTCGTAAAAACGTATGACCAGATTTTAGGCCTATTGGATTCATAAAATTTCCGTCAATGTAAAAACTATGAAGGCCTTAAAATTGTGCCTTATTTCGTTATAGTTTTCCAATAAGTTTCCAGTATAGTTTCATGAGTTGAAGAAAAAAATAAAATCGTAGCCAATTGGAATTAACTTTCATTTTCCAATTCATTATAAGTGAAACAATTAAAAATATCATAGATTTATACATGCAAAGAAAATTACATAAAGAAAATCTGTTGAATAACCTTTTCTGTAAGGGTGTACCCAACTTTGAAAAGATTAAAACTCGGATTCCAAGAGGAGAAACAGTCAAGGAAATAACTATACATATAAATATTTTCCACCCTATTGTGTCAGATATTTTCACAGAGAAATTGTCAAGATGTAAAAGTTTTGTTGCATATAATTACAATCAACGATCTCCCTATATACTAGATACAGTGCAAAGCATTCTCGCATGTTCTCACATACATTATCCCAGAGTTTCCTGAAGAGGACTGAAAGATATTAATTGGTTTTGTCATTTTTTAACCACAAATTAATTAAAATCAGCTTATGCTAGTTCATAAACGGTAGTATAATGTGATATAATACTTAAGTTACAGTTTGTTTCAAATGGGTTTAAAAATAATTAATTCCTAAAAACAGGTATGTGTCAAGTCTTAACATTCCATACACGTACTTAGCTGGGATGAAAAATCAAATTAAAATATTCTCAATGCAATCAAAAAACAAAATGCTGATTTGAACAGTAAAATTAAAGAAGGCTTTGTTATGTAAACTAACCAACGAACTTTTAGATGCAGAAAAGTATTTTTTTAAATTTAACTGAAAGGTTTTATAGCCTGACATTTGAATTTATTCAAATAAATCATTAGCCTAAATTATATCAATATAAGGTAACCATCTCTAGATATTTGAATAAAAGCGAATTATTTTTTAAATTTCATTCTTGTATCTTGAAAACCTGCAGTGCATCTATAAACGGTTAAATTATTATAAATGTATCTATTTAATAAAAAGAGTCTGACAAAATAATATTTTTTAAATAGAAACATGTTCTTTTAAAGAACTGAAATATTAGAGTTTTGAGAACATTTAATTAGAGTCAAAATGTTGTGTTATCTTAAATTTAACTTAGCCTAGACTGACAATATCGTATTAGGTATAATAATAGCTATAATTTAACTAATTTAGAAACCAAAACCATGAGAAAATACAAATTGGCTGCCCGTTCAATCAATCCAACAACAATGGGTAGCATTTAAAACTGCAATTTAATTTAAAAGGAAAAACACTACTATTTTAATTGTTTATTTATCCTCAAAGAAAAAGGCGACGTTTACCATTTATCCTTCAAGTCAAATGACAAACACGGTTTTTCACGGGAAGTTCGTCGAAACTTCACGAGGTTAGTTTAAAAAAAGATTGTGAATTGTGGTAAACAATCGATGTTATATAAGCGACCAGGAAAATTTACAAACGCAACTGTTTACCAATACCGCAGTAAAATAAAATCATATAATAATTATTAATGTCTTTATTTCGATGGCGTACAAACTAAAAGTCGTATTGGATGTATTACTGTGCTAAATTAGAAAATCTTAACAAACTTGATGCATTGACAAATTAAGTAAATTCCGTATATCTTCAGCCTCACTTAAGTTTTTTCGTTCATGTCTTGGTGGAATAAAATCAAGTAAAAATTTTGGCAACTTATGGTGTTCTGCAGGGTTCTATACTAGGTCCCTCTTCAATTTTATTTTTTATTAATGATATTGTGAATAATCTGGATTGCATTGTTTGCTATTTGCAGATTATATAAAACTTTATTGGCGAGTAAAATCTTTAAATGATCGGTATAGAAAAATAACCATTACTACCACTATCGAAACTGTGCTCTTGAATTTGATTATAAATTAAATGGATTCTCCTTGCTCGTCCTAGCTACTTTTGTGACTTGGATGTGTCCTTTTATCACAAATTATCCTCTGCTAAACATGCTAAAACGGTAGTATCTTCTAATTCTAAAAATCTGGGTTTTGTCATAAAAAATTCGCAAAGTGTCTGAACAGTTTGCTTTATTTACGCTTTATAACTCCTTTGTAAATTCTAAACTCAAATATGCAAGTTTAATTTGTTATCCACGGTTTATTACTTACAATCAGTCTATTGAAAATGTGAAGCAAAAGTTTTTATAAAGAAGATGGTAGTTATTCAGAATGATCTTTTTAACAGCGTTTCGTTACTTAGCTTAATTAGTCCAGGGAAGTTAGGAAAAATTGCGGAAATTTTTAGGCACAGCAGATATCGAGATGCGGTTTTCTGCATTGTGTTCAGGAACGTCCCAGGAAAAGTCTATATTGTCTGGTTTAGCCATTTTTTGAAAAATGCCTTCTGGGCCGGAAAATGCATTACACCATTATAGGAACGACTGGAAATTCGGAAAAATCGCTCGGAAATCGTTACTCGGGGGTTTTCGGGGCTGCCAAACTCGATTCTGGCATTAGAATTACCCGGGGATGCACGGGGGTGGCACGAGAGTATATTTTTTATTTCCTACACGAGACAAGAGGAAATGTTTGCACTTTACAAATCCGTATATTATACAGTAAGATTAACATAGGACTGCGTTCTTTTGTATTAAAATGTGCAATTACTTTTTACAGCGTATTGAAGGATCGAACACCTTGTATGCAGAAAAAAGTCTATTTATATTACAACTGAAACAAAAATACCGACACGTTAAAGCGGTTGTCCTCAAGCTATATGTATCTAAGAAACAACACATCGATGTCTCGACTCGCGTATATTGTACGGTGTCATATGTATAGGTCATCTAACTCTTGTGTGTTATTTTTAACTACCAAAAAAGACGAAATGACTCCACCCAGGCGGCCATGTGCCGTCCACGATTTCATATCGCCTTATTGAAATGCACAACATTTCACTGAACGGGAATGACGCTCTAATTGAGTAAATTATAATGTTCTAAAATCGTTGTCTTGGTTTTACTGTTGGATGGAAGTAATTATTTAATTTTGTGCGAACGATTTTCTGGCTTTCAAAAGACATCATAGATTTATGACAGTAAACACTGCTTATATGCAAGCTAACTACCACTATTTTAAAAGGTGATAGATTGAATACAAATAAACAAAAAAGTATCGTTCCTGTTGTAATTTTAAGCGATAGTTAGTTTTTTTAGGAGATATATATTCTGAAATTCCTATTTTTTAATTAAAGGCTTGAGTTAATTTGTTTTTTAAATTGTCTACGCTGTCACTCGACCGCAGTTGAATCAACACTTGATAGTGGTATAAAATTAACAGAGTAGTAGAGATCGTAACTGCAATGGAAAATAATTTTATAAAAACAATATGACTTTACGACATTTTAATATATTAAAAGCTGTAGGTGACTCTGACTCGCACACTTGACTCGAAAATTGCCCAATTTGCCGCCACAAAGGCTTTTTTGCGAGCCGTGCAGCGCCGGACGGCTAAACGCTACGCCTTTCGCCGTCTTTCTAGGTTGCCTACGGCGTATTTTGATGCCGATTTTTTCGCGTTTTCCTAGATAAATTTCCATTTTCCCGAGGCTCTTCAGTCAAAAAACGGCGGATTTTTTCATGTGGAACGAGGATAGTTGAGTCGGTTACGCCCCTTTATAGTAGATAGCGATTTTTTTTCGAGTGGAACGAGGATAGACGAGTAGGTTACGCCCCTTTCTAGACATTCGACATATGGCAGACGAAATGCGCTTTGCACTGCATAAACATCAGAAATGTCAAACTAATTTGTTGTTGTTTACGCCCTTTTGTAGAAATTCAACAAACGTCAAACGAAACGTCAAAATGAATTAAAACAGATTATGTGTTCTGGAACAATTTTCGGGCCCTTCCAGCTACGAGAAGTTGTTATTGTGTTGTCTGAGATATATCCGAGCCCTTTGGTGATGATTTTATAGCCCAAAATCTGAATTGGTATCTTTAAATATTTTTGTTTACATATTATGTGGTATAGACGCTGAAATAATATGACAACAACATATGCAAAGGTTGTAGTAGCTCGAATGGTAGCATTTAGATTTATAAGTCCAGAGGACGGTGGTTTGATTCCCGTACAGACCAACTATTTTCTTTATAATATATTTTTTTACCATACTTCATGATTTTTTTTGAACCGTCAAGTCTTTGTAAGTGTTCAAAAAATGTAATATTCCTCAAAAAAATATCTTGCGATTATAGTAAGTATGTTAGTGTTACATTTTCAAGATTATTCTAAATAAATCAAGGTAGACCGGATCTGATCTCTCATGATTCATGTGATTCTGTAAAAGTAATTATTTTAAATTGCTAAAGAGGAATAAAATTTCATTATTAATTTTAACCTTCTGTTTTTCAGATTTAGATCTTAGAAAATAAAAATTAAGCTTGAGACTGTATTTATAGGACTAATGATTTTTTTTTGTAAACAATCCTAAGGTAGTTCAAAAACGCTAGTTCTTTTTTCCTCCATTTAACATAAACTAAATACCTAAGCAGTTTTGAGTTTTTTTTTTAAATTTTTCTTCAAATTAATCATTTATTATAACAAGCACATTTTCATTTTCCTTAGCCATAAAGTCGGTACCCTACAAAGCAGAGAATTAGGATCTGATCTAAGTATGCAAGACAAACATTCAAAGTGGACACATTTCGCAAAGATTATAATTCATACATATACAAACATATTTAGCCATTGGTATGGTAAACAATAAAAAAAACGATAAAATTCATGACATCATGTGGGTTCCATGTGACTAATGCTTTACGTAACAGCTTGAAGCGAAACTAAATCCTCACATTATTCATAATTTATAGACGCTTTGTTTAAAGTACGAACCATTTAGTGTTGCAAATTGATTCTCGTGTTTTCATATTTTAAAGTGACTGTCAAACTCTCAATCGAATCAGTATATCGCTACCTTAAATACGAAGGTCTACGTACATTGTATTTATAATTTTTACACGTAAACAGCAGTTTACTTAGAATTTTTAACTCCCGGTGATACGGCGCTTCTGGTATGAAGTCATATAACGTTCGAGCGTTGAAGGGAAACCGCGTTGCCATATCAGAACCACATACATAGCAATTTAATTTAACACATTAAGGTGCTTGTTCAAATCCACCACTGTAAATCGCATCTCCCGCATTTTTTGCCACATATTTGCAGATTACACACACATCTGCAGTTTACTTCAGACAGAGATATACCTGAAATCTCACCAGCCTCCAGTGCTTGGAAAATTGATATTAGTATGTTAATAAAAACTGACTTTTTTTTGTTAGACATGTTCATATCTCTTTTTTACTATAGGAATTGTAGGAGATTTGATATATATTAGCTTAAAATACCTTTCTAATACAGTAAAGAATGTTACAAAAGCTAATAATAAAGAATATATGGGTAGGGTGTAATTCAACGCTGATCGGGGCTTTAGTCCGCAGAGTAGCTAATTTCACACAATATCGTTAATACCTAAAATATATAAAAGAAATGTTCATATCTCCTCGGGGTTCTTGCTGGACAACAATAGCAATTTAATATCTTAATATCATACCTTTAAAACATAATTTACAGCGTTCATTACATATCTTAATATTTTAAATTATTATTGGTTAAAATGAGCAAGAAAAAAACGCTAAGAGTAAGAGTTTCTGAAATAGTCAATATAATTTTTTATTTATGATGTTCAATACTACGAAAATATTAAAATTTGGCAACGTCGCATCACGCCGCCACCGGCCTGTAATAATAGTCTGAAGAGGAATTTAAATGTTTTGAAAATATTTTTTTCAACATATACATTCATTCGTGTTATTCTTATTTTTCTCTATATCTCCTTAAAAATAATGACATTATAACTGAATTACCCTGTATTATTCGGTTGTCTATCGTATCAAAACAAGTTGGAAATGTTTTACACAGCCATATTATACCGTTATCACAGTTAGAAATTTCCCTTGTCAAGTGCATCCTTGATAATACATCATTATTCAAATTATCAAACTTTCATCATTCCACTTCGAGTGTGTGTTGTTTTGGTAATCATGCAAAGAATTTGACGGTTTTGGTACAAAAACATACTTTCACAAACGTCACAGGAAGATGGGAACCAGCTAAATATAAACATCTGAAAATTGCTAAGAATTTCCTGATGACAAATCTTTCTCGTACTGAGAAAATAAAAAATCTACTAATTTTTAAACAATTTGTAGATACAACCCAACTAGCAAAATAAATTTTATAAAGGTTGTATAAATTGCTATAATATAAATCTTATAGGAGCTTCAAATTCATATAACGTAGTTAAATGCCTTTATACGATACTTATAGAATCGAAAAGGGCCCACTTTTATAAAACACTTTGGTAATGTAACAGTTCTATAAAAAATGTATACAACACTTTTAAAACAATTTTATACAGCAACTATAAAAACGTTTTGTAGGCTGTATTTTGGTAGTATTTAAAGAAACATTATATTTTTAGTGAAGAATATTAGAACCAAATCATTTTAAGATTGGTGTATAACGCAGATTCATAATTATTTGTATTTATATTTACAAACGGGGTCACTCAATGACGATCATTTGTGTAAATGGTAGATAGGTAAAATACTTACAATATTATCATGTCAACAATCAGTGTTTCAACAACAAAAAATTTATTGCGCTGCAAATTTTATTGATAAACTATATATATGTTTGTGACAAAAAATTATGCGCTTTAGTTTAGACCACCTTTGCTTTAAAATTATAAAAAATATTAAAATTATGCTTCCTTTAATTTATAATATCGTTGGGTAATTATATTTAACGATCTTGTTATAAAATAGTCTTTCAAAAATAGCAAAATTACGTTTTAGATATAATTTTAATAAGGCATCCAACTAATTTTCCATAATGGCGGCAGTCGCTGATCCAACAAATATTCATTTAAAAATGGCGACTTGGAATACAATGATTTTATTCCACATAAAACCTTAACAAAATATTTTAGTGTAAATTAGAACTTTATACGATAAAATAGTATAGTTATATTTAAAAATGTGTGTGCGCAAGTAGATAATGTTTGCATCGCAAGAAGTTACCAAGTTTTATAAAAAAATTTTAAATTTAAAATATTATAATACTACCATTACCTATATTAATATTGTTAGGTATTAGCTAAGTACCTATTATTAGTTAATTATAATTTAAAACTAACCTAATTATTGCATTACCAAAAAATTAAATCAAAGTTACTTTCTCGTACTGGTTTTTCGTATTTTTTCGCAGCCATGAAGCGTTTTTAATGAGTTCTCGAACATGGACACTATCATTACTTATATAATAAAACCTATAAGTAAAATTGAACGTCTGCACGTTTGACTGGAAATATTACTTTCAAGAATTTGTTTGTATTCTTTCTTGATTAGTGCTTGGTAATACCTTAGGAGTTCAAAAATTAAGGTTAGGTTTGGAATTTTATTACGCGGTATATACAATAACTATGTTTTCTCAAGTCACAATTTTGTTCTATAACAGGTTTATAAAAACACAACTATAAAACTATTTTATAAATAAACGCATTTCGGGGCTAAAAATAATTTTATTAATTTTAATTTATATATCCTTAATAAAGCACGTTTATACAACTATTTTATAAGATTATAATTAAAAGTCATTTGCCTAAGTATACAACTCTTTCACAATATGTTTACAATCCTTATATATCATTTTTTAAATGTTGTATAACGTATTATAATACTTATATAACAATTTTAAAGAACTGAAAATTATTTGTTCTATAAAACACGTTGTAAAAACTACTATAAAACAATTTTATACAATAACTTTCTTCAGGAACAAAATTATGGCAATTATGTGCTCTATAAAACCAAACTGTTCATTAAACAACGCAATTCGATAGTTATAAAATAATTCGCTTCTTTTAAAGTTCCATTTTGCTAGTTGGGAAGAATATATTTTTCAAATTTCTCGTCTTCTGCCCGATTTTAATCATATCGCTGATAAATTTGCTCTAACATCAATAGAAACATATTTAATTTTAAAATAACTGATTATATACAGGATGTTTACTAATTGCGAGTAGAAAATCCAGGGTTATATTATATGGTTAAATTACGGTAATTTTGTTACATTAGATCCCAAAGCCGTTGTTTTCGAGATATAGTTTCCAAAGTTGATAAAAAAAAATAAAATCCATAACTTCTAAACATCTTGAGATATTGATACCGGTTGACATTTGACTATCCCCCTAATTAATGAGGTTTTCCAGGTTTCCCTCACTCCTGCACTGAATGGTGGTTATGGCCTAAGTCGTTCCTGGGCGTAAATGCGGCCTGCTTAAAAATAATATGCCGCCCCCTCTCCCGCACAAGTCTTCGACTTCTGGGCTAATCCTCGTGATTAGAATGAGGGGTAGAGATATTATTGTTATTATAAAATACGTCCAAACTTTGTAACAATTTCCTTTTCTTCTTCTTCTAATAACTATTCCAAATTTCAAAGATCCCTGACGAGTTTACTGATAGATGCTTTGCTTTAAATATCTTTGACAAATTTCTTCTACGTATAATCAATCAATTACGCAGTTAAACATTTTAATACACAATAATTTTGAAATGCCATTTATTTCCATGTCTGCCAACCGCAGAGAATGAAATAATAGATTTTTTTATATTCACCAAACTCGGTATGAAAAAGCAAACAATGAGTATAAGGAATGTCGTGGCACAGTTTATCGTAAAAATGTAAATGCCAGTTAAAGATATTTACACTAGGTTTTACAGCTTTTTAAATATTTACCTCAACATCACGCATTTCCAAGATTTGTTACCCGTGGTTCTCAAAACACTGAATATTGTTGAATATGATTAACCCGGCTATACAGCGATGATAACAAGCAAGGATGTTATATAATTGCTATAACAATACGTATATAAATAGAAAATTGCTTCGATCAACATAAATTGTGTGCAATAGCGTCACTGCAGGCGGGTACAATCGTTTGCGATAATAATGACACTCTCTTAAAACAGTTTTTGAACTTCTGAATGGTCTGAGTAGAAATTTCATTGAATCTCTATCGGTGAGTGAAACAACTAATAACCAATATTAAAAATGTGAAGCAGATTTCATTACAAATACATCAGAAGTTCTAAAGAAATCGCCAAATGAGTGTCATTATTATTGCAAACGATTGTACATGGAAAAAAGTTATATTAGAATCACAATTACTATTCCATCACTAGCTTAATTTCACTATTCCTCAAGTACAGCGACACTTTATTGAAAGATGGACTTATTTTATGTTTTTATTTGAACTTTTAAGTGATTTGGAATAATGACTGCAAATATTTGAAATATTATTAAATAATTTTGAATAAAGTAAATAATAACATTGCATTAAGAAAAACAAACTAGAGTACATAATTAAGGTACGGCTTCAGGTTATGAAGAGTCTGTAGAGTAGTATTCGTACCAAATTTGGGATTATTCCCTCCTTCCGTTTTCAAAATTCAGAATTTTTTTTAAGAGCTCGACAGCCTCTATCTCAGCAAGGAAACACTTTAGATAACAATTTTACCCCTAATGTTGTATCTGCCAAGTTTGTAACCTTATTTTTGTTGCATAATGTATATAATATTCCTTTCTAGAGTAGTATTTAATTATTTATTTAAGGTGGGTCATAGAAAACAGATGGCTATAAAATAAATGAGAGACATAGCAAACTGCCCAGTCATTTGTTAGCGGCACTCTAGACATATACCGCTTGCTAGCTCTCCTCTATGCCATAAATGATCAAACCGACGACTTGTCAGACAGAAGCGAATCTGACGGTGCTATAAAAAAGCACGTTATTTTATTATTGCACACTACTTTAACACAATTTGCAATAAATAATACTACAATAAATGTGTTATTGATATTTTAACAAAATATTATTGTTTAAGTAAATCTTAAATTTAATGCCATTGTAAAGGAAAAAAGTGTTGAATTAATTATAAGAATTCTTGGATGTCAAAAATATGTAAATATTTATATTACTTTATTACTGAATTAATACTTGAGTGAAGCTTAAAATTTTAAGTAACTGACTAACTCTAGAAATGGCTAAGGCGACAAAGCCATTTGCTCAACAAATATCAAAATTAAAGGTAAGGCAAAAAAACATCACAATTAATTATTTTTAACAATCTTACAGCTAACTTATGGTGTTAATTTTTTTTTTAACTTCTATCTTTTTTATATTATATTTTTTCTTACATTATAAAATTTTAAGTAGGTAGTTGAGATATTTTAAACGTTTTAAGCAATGAAAAAAAATTCTATTGGCTAGCGCTACAAATCATGGTTTATTAACGTTTTTGAACTTACCAAATCGCTGTCACTTTCATCCCCACTTCCAATTTCAATTGCAGCTACGTAGTGTTTTTTAAAATACTTAAAACACTTGAAACCCCTGTCTATGATACCGTCCGGCTGCATGCAAACATTTTTGAAAACTATAAAAGCCGTCAGAAATTTAATATGCACAACTGAGCCCGGAAAATGTGAAACAATTTATGGCACGTTCTAAAATCTAAACAAAAATTTAAACATTCTTAGGAATGCCACATGAAGCAGTGTTCACACTAAAAGACCTTGTGAACATGTAACAATTGTTTAGTCTAACACCTATTATACAGGGTGTCCGGAAATTACAAGCAAAAATAAGATGAAACCTCCACATAAATAGAGGTCGACAGCCTTTTAAAGGGTCAACTCTGAAGATGACTTTTGTTCAACATTATCGAAACGGTTTGAGGTATTTTCAATAATCTACTGAATTTGAAAATTTACACGAAATTTAAGCATTTCATCCAGTGGTGCATTAGACAGGGCCGACTTAGGTTATTTTTTACCCTAACTTTTCTTGTTAGGAATTGTTTTTACAATTGGAAATTAAAAACCTGCTTTTACAACAAAATGCTCAAATTTCGTGTAAATTTTCGAATTCAGCATAAAAGCTGATTAAGTGTTTAAAATGTCATTATATTACCACTAACCGTTTCGATAATATTGAACAAAACTCATTTTTAAAGCCATTTGTCGACATGTATATTTAATCTATGAAGTTTTCGTCTTATCTTTTTGCCATATAATCAGTCCCTGCAACATTTGTTCATAATTTCTGGACACTATCCATCCATATTAAAAAATAACAGTGACAACGAAATTAACTGTCTTTTCATTTTACTAACCAATTTTCTTGTAACACCCTATATACTACAGGTAGCTTTACTACTAGGTGATCATTCATTAATAGCCATGACTTTATTTAAGCACATGCAGTTTTAATGAGCAGTTGCTTTCTTGTTTACTCTTGAGAGATTTTAATAAAATCAAGGCAAAAGCGGTGACAAATAAAAACAAACCAAAATAACACAAGGCCAAGGCTCTAGTGTTGATTAGAATACATTTTTCTTTTGATATTGAACTTGAGAGATTTTGAATAGGATCGAATTAAGATTATTTAGTAAAGCCGAGTTCACACTAATGTATTCTTAACCTAAAATACATATACAGTGCCTTCATAAATGATTAAAAGCCACGTGATCAGATCCAAGATTCTCGAATCAATCGCAGAGCAATTCATATGCGAATATCCTTTTCCTCACTACGGCAATTGAGAAAGAAAAGAAATCTATTCGCATACGAGTTGCTCTTCGAGAATCACAGTCCTGGTCACGTGGCTTGTAATCATTTATGAAGACTCTGTACATATCCTGAAATCCAACTCTATTGAAATTGAAATATAGAAAGAGGATAAATTATTTATTCGTAATGATCGTGGGATCATAAATTGTCATATTTACTTATCTTAGATAACACGTTTACTAGTAGATTGTTATAAAAATACTTATTCGAAATTTTATGGTTTTCGCTATTTTCTAATCTAAAGATTCATGTGGTCACTGATTCACTGTTGTCGATTTGAAGAAAGTCATAATAGTTCTGGAAAATAATGGAATAATGGCAAAATGTCATCAATAAATAAACGTGTATGATTCTGTTTTCAAGACAAAAAAAGTGACAAACACATGGGTCTGCTACAGCTCTCTTTTCTAGATACAGGATAAACGTTGAGAAAAAGATGTTTATGTATGTTCTAAATTGTAAAATCTAGTTAACACACATCCCAATACATATTTAAAGATTACATGTTGCGTTAGGATTTAAAAAAATAGCACGACAGATATATTCAAAATTTGAAAAAATGAAACCAAATCACACAACTTTTACCATCATTTTAAGATAGAAAAAGAGATCCTCAACAAACAATCCTACGAGATTTAGTAATGGCTCATTTCGAGGCAATAAAAATGTTAACAAGTACCACAGATTCTTCTGATAACCGCACAGACACCATTGTTTTCAGAATCTACGGCACTATCTACACGGAAAGTACATAAGGAGGATACATTAACCTACTTCGCCGTACTGTTTACATTACAGGGTGTGGAAATATTTACTTAAAGAATTCTACTACTAAGACAGACTGGGTCGAATATGATACAGGTAAGCGGTAGGAACATTATACACACAACGTGAAGTCTTGGACTCCCCCTCATTCATGTTAAAGAAATCTTTTTGCCAGAAAAACCAAATACATTTATAAAAGTATATTGTTTACTGATTTTTTTTTGTGAAAATAATTTGTTCGATAAACTGAGCACTTAGAAAATTAAAAACCAGCAAATGCGTGACATTTTTGACAAAATTTATTAAATAAAAAAAAGTAACAATGCAAGTTCTCTACTTGACTAATAGTTGCGCGATGTGGTCGAGCGTTGTCGTCCATAAACACAAAAGTGTCACCTAATTCATTACGTAGGGGGTAGCTAATGGACGTAATAACTTGTTCGTAATATAAATTTGAGTGGTCATATTCTGTGGAATGCGAATTATTCCACCCCAAAACATTACGATACCCCCTTCATACGGAGCAACTTCACGAGGAAAATGCTGCCCAATTCTGGTTTCATCTGTAAGTAAAACTCACCGCCACTGCCGTAAAAGCAAACCCTATGCTCTCGCGCCCACTGAAGACGGGCAGCACGATGCCTTGAAAGTAGAGTGGGAACCCGTAATGGTTTTCTAGCACATAAATTTGCGTTGTGGAGTCGTCTTCGAATAGTAGATGTCGATATAACACTGCGAAACGTATCTTGAAAGTGGGTTCTGACAGTTGAAGCTGAGGATGTGCGGTGTCTACGGGCATATTGCACCAAATACCGATCCTCCCTTTCCACCACTACGTGGCCTGTTTTCCACTGTATCAAATTCTTCATATATGTATACTATTCGTACAACATATGATGATGTCCTGGCATTATAATGTACAAAAATTCAAAGGAACACTTTTCTGAATACACTGCCAAACTGACCGGTTTTGTAAAAACATTGGTAATGGTCTGCAATTTTTTATTGTCTTTTTGTTGCCTAAGTACATGTACTTTTTACCACATTAAAAAAAATCACTAGGTTTAATCGAATCATTTTATATAAAGGGGGTCCAAGACTTTTGACGTTGTGTGTACTTGCGGTGGATCTATGAAGCCTACATACCAGCTACCATTTAAACAAGTGTAAAAATTTAAGATTAATTTTTGCTAATTATTATTAGCAACAGATTTTCAATTATTATTAATTTGCTACGAGTGGATTTGTTTAATTTTATACTTATGAACTTCATTTATGCTAATCTTAACTTCATTAGCGCAGCAAATACGGGAAGTCACAGCAAGCAGGTGTCTATTATTTTCCGTTTTTAACATTACTATAATTATTAGTGGTGATGTGGTGAATTTAAAGTATTGTTAAACGTAACGCAAATAAAATTTTACATCTTGTAAATGGTAGGAGCAAGTACAGAACATGTTATTTGGAATCGGAATGAAGCGCTGAATACAATGAAAAAAAATGTGAGTTTGCTTTACCATTGATTTTCTAAACGCCATGTATACATTCTAGTAGCCTAATAGAAAAATTGAATTGATTCTTCACAACTTTACATATTAATTTTTTTGATGAACTTAAACCTACCTAAAACGTTCTTCACAAACAATGTTGCAACGCCCTACACCACATTTTTCTTTTATTTTTTTTTTTGGCACGGTGAAATATTTTTTATTAGGCGCTGTATTCGTACATAATGCAAAATTTCAGCGAAATGCACTTTCTGTGCTCATTTTACGAGTGTATTTTGCAACTTTATTCAATACCAATATCTATTTAACACAATAACTTAATAATATCACAAATGACAAATTAGCTCATTTAAACGTATATACTGCGTTGTCTGAAAATGGAAATCGTATACAGATATAAAGTACAATGCTGTATTCGGTATAAGTACACGTGCGAGAGGCGACGGTTTTTGTGGAGGCTTGGCCACACTAATTTTCAAATACCGTTTTTGGGCTTATTTTTTCATGAAACTGTCTAGGACAAACGCCATTTTGCAGGAAATGATACATGTTCATTTTTACTTACAATCGGGTTATTGCATAAAATTAGTCCATATAGACCACTGTATGACAAAATACAATACTATTACAATCTAGTCGCTTATTCATTGAGATAAAATCGACAAAAATGGAACATATACGAAAATGTGCAAAATTTGTAGATGAGAAGCTTATCAAGAATTTCTTTACCAACTGCTATTGATTAAATGCTAAGAATTTTTTTTTGTAACATTGAAATATAAATTTATTTAAAAAAAATTATTACCTACACTTTAACCTTAGACTATGCAGAAAAATCACATGTCCTTTGCTTGAAAACGACGTAGAAAATATAATTTTCGATATACTTATTAGAAATGCCTCGTAGTATTATCTTTAATTCTTAAAATTAAGCAAAATGTATTCTAAATAATATTAAAATCAAAATTTGATAAAGCATTTTAGAGAATTATTCGGAAAAACTACTTTTTTTCAAGGTCCTGTAGTTCCATGTTCACGGATTATCGCAACACCTTGTACAGACTGAAAACAAACAAATGAGTTATAACTTCCTTTTTAAATCTTGAGCGAAACGCCTCTAAATACATTTTTAGTAACATTTTCAAAGTCTGTTTAAAATCCTTACAATTTAACAAGTTTTTGCAGCCTCTTAATTAACGCTAAACGACATTACGTCACTTTTACATTTATTATCGCTAATCCGTCCGCAGTTACTCATTCACTATAATGTTGATTTGTTCGTTGTGATGTCAGTATCATGATTTCTAAACTAAATACTTCCAAGAATTGGTCAGACATGCAAACGAGCGAAAATTTCGACATAACTTGTATTTTTTGCGGCAATGAGGTACGACAATAACACTGTTTACGCATTCTCATGGCAATTTCGACGCTTTCTTTCACGTAGGAGGCCATGGAGGTATCTTTATTTTACGGTAGCAGACAATATAAAGGAGAGTCGCCAGTCGGCAAAATTACTTCAAATTATTTGTCGGTGACTCCAAACAGTTGCTACCTTTGTACGTAAAGGAAAAGGAGAAAATTAAATTACTTTAAGACTATTACTCTGTATACTACGTACCTCATATGTACATGCAACTTTCTAATTTGTATGTAATCGTATTCACATGAATTATGAATTTTAATAACCCGTCGGTTGTTATCTATCTATAAGTAGATATGAAAGACGGATGTAGCATGTGAAAACTGTAACAAATTAATCGAAATAAAACTAAATTGTTAGAAATAACCTCGAAAAAAAATATCTAAAAAATATAATTTTGAAATCTTCAGGGCTTCAATACAAAACATTAAAATAAAAATAACCAACAAATTTGAAATAAGTAATCTAAAAGAGTTTCCTTTACTATAAGTAATGAAGAACTAGGTAATTTTAATTTGAAAGTACTTCTTAAGATTCATTTACACATATCAGTGACATATCAGCTCAGTATCAGTGTTTCGTACTAGATCGATAAGTTCTTCATCCATTCTAAGCAATAGAAAAATCTGGTCAGTACGTCAGTAGAATTACAAAAATACCGTCGCCGGCATATTTACAAGCCACTGAACGAACACAACACTGACAGTACTGATACGACACTGTGACAGATTTACATAAATACGCCAATTTAAAATTTAAGCAACGATTTTTTATTTTTCACTGATATGGAAGTGACACGGCACTGATGTGTGTGAATAGACCTTTAATATGCCAATATGTTATACTACCGCCTAAAATATGTTTTATGTATGTAAAATAGAGATCCAAACGTCTACGACGTATACAGGATGTATCATTAATAAAGGGTTACAGAGCAGGAGCGACATCTTTGGGACGAAATATGAAGATTTAGCTATAGTTGCGGAAAGAATTCAGACGGCTTACGTTATACGAACAAATGTATAATTCATTATGTTTTCATTAAAATATTTAAGAAACTGCAACTGAGAATAATAAAACTATATACTGCACTAAGTTACAAAAAAATATTGTTTTTAACGCGACAAACTATAAAAAATTATGTTGACAATAGAAACAACTGCGTAACGTCACCTATGACGTAAGTAGTCTGAATTCTTGCCGCTACTATACATATGTCTTAGAAGGTGTCAAAGTTTAGATTATTTTTTCATCAATTCATACTTTTGCAATATTTTTACCATTGGTTTCATAAGCTTCGCTTAAATCTAACGTCTTTTAAGTAAAAATGTCATCTTGTCAATACTGACAACAGTGTTCGAGAACTGAGTTTGAAAATTACTTTTATTCCCCTCCAAGCTCAACTCGAGAACCATTGTCAACTTTTTGACTTATTTTAATGAGTTCTACATTTCTATATATATAAAAAGTGACTTCTTGATCTCTAGAATATTTATTTTGCAAAAAACGATTTTAATGATTGTTTTAAGAAATAATGACAAAAAGATATCCAAGTGACCTCACCCTTAATTATAGGAACTTGTTCTTTATTTTCAACATATCTTCTATAATAACAGACAGTTCTAGCCTGCTTAATTCAAAATAAAACAATACTTGCTTTGCTTTAGTACATCACACATTTCTATGACCTACTTTTTTCTCTTGTCATTCATTTATAATCATATTAATCAATGAACATGTATCTCGACAACCCAGATCAGCTACAATCTAATACGCATTTCAAACCGAATGGAATGTGAAAATCGAACTTTCATAACATTTTTTTTTTTTCAGTTGATTTTAAACACTAATAATATTTTTCCGCAGGGCATTTGAAGTCGGCCATGTTTCAGCGATATACACGTCGATATGTCTAAGGAAACCCAATAGCAGAACGGACATTTTCCATTTTGCTGAACATAAATCGACGTCGATGGTCGATGGTTACTCATTATTCCATTCATGTTCGTGATATAAACTACTTGCGCGCCTGGCCTTGACACGGGCAATGCTCAAAACCGTGACCGACTTTTTCGCGGCAAACTGCAGCATTCGCGACAATTGACTAATACCAGATGGTCTATTATTGACGAATTTTTCACTAATATTATCCAAATATACGGGGTGTTTCCTGATTGCGTGCAGAAAATCCAGCGAAGTATTCTATGGTAAAAATTTAGGTCATTCTAGTAAATAAGCATAGGCTTCCAAGAGCGTCGTTTCCGAGATATAGGATTTCCAAAGCCGAGAAAAAAAATCTATTCAAAATTCATTCAACTTGATATAATTATTTAGTTTGTTAGTAGGTATCGAGGTAGGTATAGAATACAAGATGTTCATGAGAACCGACACAAAGCAGGTGCATGAAGGGGGTTCTCAAATACTGCAATTTAACCAAGCATATCTATATACAATGTTGCACAGATGGAGTTGCAGACCTTCAAATTGGGGCCTAATAAGCTGCTGGCCACTCGAACTTACAGATAGAGATTTTTAGGCAAAATTTAAAGTTCAATATTTTCAACAGAAATGCAAATTTTTGAACACGGCTTGCACATTTTAAGAGCTAGTTTTTTCGGATTAAGCTGCATGACGTATATTTATCGTAGAACCATAGGTTTATTATATGCGGGGGATGCCAAACTTTAGAGCACGTCGTACAATACGTTTTTGTTTATTATCGACCCGGTATAATGTGTAAATTTCAACCCTCAAATAAAATGCTTAAGCCATAGAAAATTTACGTGAAATAAGGATTCCAAATCTGCAAAAATCATCAAGAACTGTCAATTCAATGTCAAGTTATAGCATTTTAAAAATTTTGCTACCCAAGTTTTGTGTTGAGTAGTGTGTACAAGGCCTAAGGGCCTTAATCCAAAAACTGACAAAAACGTCTAGAGATATTGACGTTACCTTAGTAACGAACCATATTGCAACGACCAAAAAAAATTGTTTACGGAAGAAATCAAAAAGTCAGTAGGCTTTGTCTTTAAAATTTGACAATTAATATGAATAACTATAAAATAATAATAAAAAACTATAAACTAAAGATAAAACTAAAGAAATTGTTCAAAATATGCACCATTTTCACTGAAACATAAATTTACTCTTAGTCGAAAATTGAAATTTACTGTCTAATAAATAATGCTCGTTTTTTATTCGTAATACGATTCAACAAATCTTCTAAGTATTCAATTGGCGGAAAATAAACAAAATCCTTCAATGTTTCCCAAAGAAAACAATCACATTTGTTTACAATTATTACCTCGTCCCAACCATTTATTTGAAAAATTTAAATTCAAATAGGACTAAAATGAAGCGGTGCCCCATTATGCATAAATGAAAATTGTAGTCTAAGTTGCAACGGTAAATCAGAAAGAGTATTTTGCAGAAATTCCAAATAACTTTCGCCATTTAATCGATTTGGCAAAATAACTGGTCCAATCAAATAACGATCAATAATGCCAATCCAAACATTTTTATTAAACTCGCGTTAAAAATGTCAGGGAGTTTATTGCATAGGGGTTTACATCGCAATATTCATGAAAGTTGTGAACATTTGCAATTCATTTAAGAGTGAAAAAGGCGTCATCAGTGAAAAGAATTTTCTTGTGAAAATTAATATCCTGATACAAGATGCAGTTTTTGAATGTAATATGGATGTAAGGGCGCCGTATTCTTCAAATAGTGCTTTCTACAAATACAAGTAATTTTAGACATTTAAGAACTGAATAATATAGAGTTTAGCAAATAACAACAATGTTATCTCATGCCACCGGCGAATATTCAAAGGTACCGAAGTAAAATCAATATATAACGTCAGAAAGCGATCTATCCAGCAAATTTTTAGGTACTGAAATCTTTCAAAATACGTATTTTTTTAAATTCAACTATAGATGTAAACATTGTTATAACATAAACTTACATAGTTCTGCATATAAGATTGTTCACTTTTGTTTATAAATATGTGAAAATAATTGTTAAAATGTGGGGTTAGAATAGCGAAATAATGTGTGTCATGCAAATGCATTTTCAGTTATTATATGAGTTGAAGAGAGTTGAAATAGTAAGTGGATAAACAAAACATCACTAATTTTATTTTTGATATTACTTTTGTTCTACATGTTTTATTTTTCAAGATTTCAGTCCCTAAAAAACATCACAAATTTGATCATATTACGGCGAGAAATACTGCGACCTTAAGAATTCGGTGTACAGAAGTTCTTGATAATCCAGTTTCTTGAGATGAACGTTTAGTACTTATTTGCGGTTCATCTTATTACACTAGGAATTGGATATTATTGAAAAACTTTCCTGTCTTCTAGAAACACGAAATGAAAATTATTACAAACTACAAATGATTATTTAGCCTACACTTGAAATATAGGAACTACAAACGAAATGAAGGTTACTACAAACGATTCAGCCTCCGGCTGAAATATAGTGACTCATTTTTGATTTCGAGGAACTACAAACGAAATGAAAATTACTACAAACGATTCTTTAGGGCCTTTACCCACGAGACACCGGTGTCTGGGACACGTGTGTCCGACACAGTGTCTCAGTCTAGCAGAACGTTGAAATATATGTGTATTTACATACGGAACACATCAGCGGGACACTCCGTGTCCGACACGGCCACTGTGTCTTGCAAGTGTTTTGCTCCGCCACAAATTGAAAACACAGCGACTGTGTCTTTCTTTAGCAAAGCATTGTTTTCAATTATGCCTCAACAACAGATGGGAGACACCAGTGTCCCAGTTATAGTTCGCGTGTTGTAATCGTACGTCAAAATGAATACGGAGGATTTCATATCCGAAATAGAAAATGGCCTTTGATATGCATATGTAAAATAGATAATAATTCATAACTTTACAGACATACGGAAGTACTAGAAAAATTTTGTCGGGTGATTCCGTAAATCCCAGTATAACGATGGATACAGCCCTTTTTGACACCTTTCGGCTAATAAAGCCCAATATTTTCTTTTGCTAATGCATTTTCTTTTTTTACGTAGCCTCTTTCTTAACAAGAGAGCTAGCAAAACCAACGTGTCGCTGTCTATTGTCTCCATAATACTAAAAATAATTTATAAAAAACTTTTAACATAACTGTACTACGGTCTACGGTCACTGTGTCCACCACTTTATTCACACGGTGTCTTCTACGAACACTGTGTCCGGACACACGTGTCCCAGACACCGGTGTCTCGTGGGTAAAAGTTTCCGTATAAAGTATAGTGAGTCTACTTTAGATTTCAACTACTGATTTTGATTTTGTAGCTTTCCATTGAAGTATATTTGCTCTTTCCAGTAAGCAATTCAAAGTGATGGGAAAAGTTACTGTTTAAATATTAAAAATAGCTATAACTTTTTCCGTTGTTACTATAGAGGAATTTTTTTCAATACAAACGATTCTCTATAAGAAACAACCCTCAGAGTTTAGTTTTGTAAATCACTACAAAAGAAAAAATTGTTACAAACAATTATTACAATTATTGTTACAATCCATAATCAAAAATCGCAAAGCAAAAATTGAATTTTTAAAAGTCTGGTGCTAGGTTCACACAGCCGGAACCAATGACCACCAACATAAATTATGAACTTTTTACTAGTTACATTTTAGATTTCTCTTTCCCAAGTGATAACATACATAACTTGTGACCCCATTGATTATTTAGAATTAACTGCCAGTACTTATTTGTACGAACTAAACCATATGTACAAGTTGTATACGTTGTACCTATATTCTACAAACTGGTACCAAGTAGCACCCTACCTTGAAGAACACCGATGATTCACAGTATTAATTGTTTAATATAGATGACGTAAATTGGAATGGCATGAAAATTCTCAAGAAAACAATCGATCGAGATCAGGATGTACCGGGTGTGTTGTCTTAAAGAAAATTGCTCGATGCCTAAATAAAATATATTGTCTGAAACTATTTCTTTGTGGCATAATTTTAGTTTTTCTTTAGTTTGATTGGGTTTTTGCCACACTTCTGAAAAAAAAAGATTAATTAAATAAGCCCGTGCGCCAGACGGTTCAGTCAAGGGTTATTTTTGAAACTAAGTTTGCCTAACCAAAAAATCACACTGAAAAAAGCAGATAAGTAAAAATCAACAAAAATCACATCCGTATTTTTGACGTTTGGAAAAACTCTCTGTTTTCGTTCTCAAAAAATAGTAAATGTATTAAAAGTATGTTAAGTTTGAAATGTTTCAAATTTGTTTATCTGCTTCAATAGAGATGTTAAATGATTTTTATTTTATTGTTACTTACTTCTTCTTGATACAACTGCAGGCAACAATGATCAATGTTTACTGAACAGTTTGACACACACTTATCTCCGTTCAACAAAATAGTCGCAGTCTGTTTTAATTTTCTTTTTGTTGTGTTATCTTCCTTTTCTAAAATTTTTTCCGAACCCCATTGAATCAAATGACCATTTTCCCAAGCGTGTCCGCAAATTTTGAATTTTTCAAATTCCCATCTTTTGATATTCCTCAATAACATTCATAGGTCGAGACGTTTCTCCAACATAATGTTTATTGCATTCACAAGGTATACTGTAAATGCAATTTTTTTAATATTGTATATCATTTTTTGGACGCGTTTTAGACAAAAATGATCGTAAAGTATTAGTTGTCTGAAAAACTGTTCGAATATCAAATTTATTACAGATTCTTCTTAACCTTTCTGATAATATAGGAATGTATGGAATTTTAATTGTATTAGTTTCTTTTGTTTGTCTTAACTTGTTCGTTTTACATGTAATATTTTCTAATGTTCTATCAACAAAATTTGGAGGGTATTCATTATTTATTATAACATTTTTAATAAATTTTAGTTCATTATTAAAAATATCATTGTTTGATGAAATTAATTTTGCTCTATCATATAAACATTTAAACCTTTCTTAATATCAATGTGACGGTTAGATCTAAAATATTAATATCTATATAAATATATATTAACAATAAAGAACCAACAATAAAATTCACTTTGGATATAGAAATTAATAATATGTTACCATTTTTAGATGGTTTAATTAAAAAACATGAAAATTCTGTAGAAAACAAACTCACACCAATAGATATTTCAATTTTAAGCTGTTTTTCTTTTAAATAACCACCTGGTATATGAAATCAATGGAATTGTTACTTCTAATACCCAATCACATAGTTTTATAATATAGAAAACATATTTATAAAATATAAACATATAAGTATAATACCTAATATGATCAAAACAAAGATATTCTATTTTGCAGTTCGTTATTATTATTAACATATTATATGTCTGTACCCTTTATAATAGTGACCAATCAGCAACACGTCTAACTGGATTCAAGTCTCAATTTTATGCTCAGATGGCAGCAGCGGTCGTTATGGTTAATTTAAATTTTAATTAGGTGTGCATATATTAAGAGAAATACAACAAGTGCAACGTTTTATTATGTTCTGTGAGACACGTAGTAAGTAGAAGTTGAAGGCATGAACTTCCATCCACCAATTACTCATTTAAACTTCAATCAAATGATGTAATGCGAATTGTTTTGAATTTATTATTACCGTGAGGAAACGGATTAATATTTTATCAAGATTGATATTATTGGGTTGGATAAATATATGTATAAAAATGTGCAATATAAGATAAAAAAAAGTGACAAAATTAAGCCGTAATCCATGTTTATGGTAATATTACTATAATAAAGCGAAGCATTTCAGGAATTTAACAATCGGTAGTATTATTTTACTTTCTTGTCGCTTTTAACGAAAAGGAAGTAATGTCATGATGGAAATATTCAACCTCGAGCTTTGATAAACCAAATCGCACTATCCGGTTCTAAATTTGAATCAGCACAACTTACCGCATTTGAAACAGGAAAAACAACGTCTCTGAACCACCTTTCCGAATTGAAAGAAAACATAATAGTGATAAAACCTTTTAAAAATATTTACACTAGAAATTCATTCAGTACCAATTTAGCCGAAAATTGTGCTCCTCAAAATTACATGTCTTTATTATACCGTAAAATACTAAAGCTTACGGTATGGTCTCAATTTGTTATGCCTACTTTTAATTACAAATAAAACAGGTAATTTTTTTTATATTAATTACCTTAATTGGTTGCTAATTCTCTTCTTCCCCGATACGTAGACAATATAGAATAGTTATTTATTTTGTATGTGTATTTTCAACAGTAAATTTTTTATTGACTGAATTTCATATAAATATATGAGAAGTTTGGAAAAAAAAAATTAAATAATGCATTTGCTTTGTAAATAAGATCTACTTAATTAAAACTTGATATACATTTGAAAAAAACTACCTACATGGTCTTTGAATAACATTCTTACTTTTACTTTTTCACGAAAAAAAATAGCACAACACTGATTTTTTAAAAATATGACATTTTTAGATAATTAAGAAAAGTAGTAATATACAAAACTCTTATACAGGATTAACTATGACTAAGTACAAACATTTTAACCACGTGCTCAGTAAAGCCTAAAATACAATAAAAAAATTGTTTCGGATTCTAGCTCGATGTTCTAGTCGTGTTTTATAGAATTTTCTATTGTAGAAAGGCAGTCATTAATTATAAAATCCTGTCCGATAACCTAGAAAAACAATCTGGCGAACGTTATTACAGGCTTATTACAGGTTATTACAAATTACTGTTGGCTGACCAACGTTTGTACTAAAAAAAAAAATTAATTTGTAGTAATTTAAAAAAATGTTGGTAAAAAAATTAAAAGTTGTATGACCTTGAAAACAAGGTTTAAGGTCATATACATATTTTTTGAAATTACTACAAACGAAAAAAATGTTGCCACAAACGAGAACTTATAAGAATCACAAAGAAAAAATTGAATTTGTAAAAGTCGGGGGCCAGGTTCACATAGTCAACGCTCACTTGACCAAATGAAATTTAATTACGTTTGAACCAAATCGAGTTTGGTTGCTAAGAGATGCTACATTTGATTAATTGTTGCTATGGAATTTACTTTAAACTTCCGTTGATAAACCAACCATAAAACAAATTAGGTCCAATTTATATTATCTATACCTATATTTTATCGTTATTTTAATGAAGTCAGTAGCGTACGTGTTTTTTCTTTGCCAAAGCAACACGACTACTAGGGTTTGTTGACTCACCTAAACCCTGACTCACTCGGTATAATATTCAGAGGAAATACGATCAAGACAAATCGTTTACAGCTGACGCAATCTACTCTGCTATAACAATAAAATAAATTATTAATAAGACAAATTTCACACGAGCTCAACAGTTGCGTTGGATAAATTAAATCGGATTTTACCTTGGTGGTTAGCGAGGCGGTTTCCCAACAATGTTATTAATATTAAATGTACCCAGAACGCATATATGTTTTTTTTTTGTAAGAATTTTGCACCTTTAGTGAGATGCCTGCAACATCCTCCATAATAGATGACCTTTAAGGTCGTGCCACGCCCACCTCAGGTAGCCAAAGTGAACGTGTGGGTCCGATGTTGCCAAGTCATCGAATAATCTTGCTTTTCATTCTATTAGTTTTTTAAATACTATATCAAATATTTAAATAATTTTAGGTAAATAAGGAGGACATTACATATAATATAAAAATGCCTCTGAAAAAAAAAATAGTAACGAAAGACTCATTTTGACATAATGGATGGATGGACATAAGATTGAATGACAGTATATTTGCATGATAGAAATAAATGCAAACTTGTGTATAAAGTGCAACTTTCTAAAATTAAGTTTATTATTGCAGCATTGTCCGCTTTAGAATAGTTACTAAGTAATGATATAATGATTATTTTTATATGTGCGTCCATTTAGTCGGTATTGTACACACACAATTTCGTAATGCCTGTCACATTTAGCCATAGAGAAAATGCTGATATTATTTTTATTTATGAGCATTGCAACGGCAATGCTAATCGTGCAGTTGCTGAATATCGAAGTCGCTTCCCGAACAGAAGAGTACCAGATGGAAATGTATTCCAGACAGTCTTTAACAATGCACGTGAAACTAGAATGTTTCCCAGTGTGAGAATTACATCTGAGAGGCTAGCTGGTCCTGGTCTAGCAGTGGAAGAAGAAATTCTAAATATGGTAGAACGTAGCCCGGGTATAAGTACAAGGCGGAATTCAACCCGTCTCCAAATTCATCAAACTACGGCATGGGAAGTCACCCACAAAAATGGTTTACAACCTTTCCATATTCAGCGCGGCCAGAATCTTCAGGACTGTGATAATAATTTCCGGTTGCATTTTTGCATTCACAAGCTACGGTGGAAAGTAACTTTCAGTATCGGTTCAGCATTAACGTGTAGTGTGGTATAAATAATAATCAATTACTTGGCCCAGTTGGTCCTCTTACTGGATCTAGATATGTAGAATTTTTAGAAAAGACTTTGGCAGATCTACTGGACGATGTTCCACTGGATATTAGACAAAACATGCACTTTCCGCATGATGATGCCCCTGCCCATTTTAGTCGTGTTGTTATCAATCATCTTAACAATCGTTTCCCACAACGCTGGCTTGGCCGAGATTGTTTCTAAAATTGGCCACCAAGGTCACCAGATTTGAATCCCTTTGATTACTGCCTTTGGGGATGGTTTAAATCATTAGTATATGCAACAAAAGTGAACACAACAGAGGCGCTATTCAATCGGATCGTCAACTGTGCAGTATTCATATGAAAAAATCACCGTACACTTCAAAGAGCTACCCCTGCAATTCACAAACGAGCTGATGCATGCATCGAGGCGGACGGTGGTATATTAGAAAATTTAATTCATTAATTTCGGTTTGTGAGATCTTTAATCAATGTTATAATTTATAACACCTAGAGAATAAACACTCTTCTCTACTGATGCATTACAATAATTAACTCGAGTAAAAATATCTGCATTGCTATCTCAGTAACTGTTGATATTTGACCATATGTTCATTAGTCTTTTTTTGTCCACTTTTGCCTCCTGAACACCCCTTTCGAATATTGGGGGTTCTTCCAATCACCCTGTATACAGGGTCTTACAGATAAGCTGGAAAATTTTTGGGCTCCTCTCTAATTTTAATTGTTACAGACAAGTGGAAGCCAAAAAAAACGCACTAAGAACTGATGAAAGTGTAATGCTAACGTATTTTTTTGAGAAGACAAGCTCATAGACATTTTAGTGTTTTTCATACAACGTCTTTCGTTATTTTAAATTTATGGTCTACATATTCCATGTTGAAAATATGGATATATCAAAATATAAAAAGCGACGTCAAAATGACACATACGAAACAACGACGTTTTCAATAGTCAAAAGTTTCGACTATGGAAAACATTACTAGGTTTATAAAAGAGACTCCACACGATAACTTCTTCTTAATTAAGTGGTGCAAATATTTGGTTTAAAACGGGAATGTCGGCGTGCAGAATTATGCAGTTTAACTGTAAAAGATATAGACATGGGGAAAATTTTGGGTATAACTTTACATGATGCCAAAATCAAAAAGAAATGTGTATTTACATGTGTGTGTATCGTAAGTACTGAGACCCAAACAAGTAAGTGCACGATACAACCAGTTGACATCAATAGTTTTGCCCAAATTCCACAAAGAGTTGCAGAATATTTAAAACTCCCGGATGCTTCCAGTCACACTGGCCATTGCTTGAGGAGGGCAATGGAGCTGATATTCAAAGATTCAAACACGTAAAAGACATGTAGGATGGCAGTCAACTGGTGTGACTGAAGGTTATATCGAGCAAAACTTCGTCAATAATTTGAAAATTTCATCAGCAAGAGCTAGTGGCACCCCAAGATCATTTAAGAATGCAGATAGAGAATCATAATGCGAAAAAAATAATTTTATGTGAAAACAGAAATACTATATATACAATTTAAATGGAATCACATAAGAAAAGACTAACACTGTGATCTCGACAAAGAACACAGACAAAATTAAAAAAATGACAAAATAATCGAAAAAAAATTGGTAAAATGCATCAAATTCAATGTTTGCAACAAACTGAAAATGGAGAAATCAATTGTGATAACTTACAAGCTCATTTGTAAAATATTTATACTCTAGGAGAGCTTTTGGCAATACAATTAATTTCTGGATTTCCACCACGTTACACCCTGTAAGATAGAGATTTATTAATCTGAGTGAAGGCAGATTTAAAAATAGACGAAAACACCAAGCGTTTGTATTATTTACGGTCAAGGTGTAGGTAGGCGGACTCGAATTTAAAACTCGAATGCATTTACTCGTACAATTATATACCGACCAGACAAAGTGAAACTACAATAATTTATTTTGGTCGCGGACATCAGTTTTCTAATAATACATATCGGCCGTATCCTGTTCGATGTATACTTTATGCATTTACGGCCCCCGCTACGTCACGGTAACTTCATTCTACAAGGTGTTTGTTAAATACAAAAGAAAACGAAGTGAACAACCGAAAAATATTTTAAAGAATATTCAATCCGTTAGGTGAAAGAAACGGGTTCATTTTATATAAAAAATTCTGTTGACGACCGAAAAGTATAACGGTCGAACAAGAAGAAGATATATTGGTGCATATCGCAGAAAATCCTGAAGTAAGCACTAGGAGTCTGAAAGCTTCTATGGGAATTGGTAAATCAACCGTCTCAAGGGCCATTCATGCAGAAAATTTGTTTCCCTACCACTTTGTGCCCGTTCAAAGTTATCATTTTTCGAAAATTTAATAATAAAATATAATAATAATTTAATTTTCAACACCCTGTAATTCTTTAAATAGTAACATATATGTATTACTTAGGCAAGTTTGGCTCAAAAGACATATTTTTATGTCTACTATTTCCGGTTGCTCTATGGCCCATAAGTTATGTATACTCGTTTTACTTCGGTACCTTTGAATATTCGCAGATGGCATGAGATAACATTCCTGCTATTTGTTAAGCTCTATATTAATCAGTTCTTACATGTTCAAAATCACTTGTATTTGTAGAAAACACTATTTCAAGAATACAGCGCCTTTAATTAAACGATCCCAAATGTTACATGCTCTTCTGCTTCTCTTCCAAACATACTTTCTAAACACTTAAATCCCCGTCAACACCTCCACCATTTACTTTTAATTAATCCTTCACCACAGGCTCTAAATAACTGTCAGAGTGGCTGTTTATGAAACTATATAACAGCTTTGGCCTCCTCCCTATGGCGTGTACATACACTGATATCCACTTAACCCTTAATACGTTCTAAAGCGCTGTATCTCTAATAGATTTCAAAAAGTACACTTGGGACATAATGACGACAGACAATCTATTTTCATTAACGCAGTCTGTCACTGAATATAAACTGGAGATATTACACTCCCTAAAATAACAATTAAGACCAACTGAAAAATTAAATGAATGAACTATTTCGTTTTTTTTTTTAAATAGAATTTATTGAAAACCGTTTGGTTATGTTTGGTACACATTTGTGATAATGTAACGAATATCATCATTCATAGTCATAAATATCGATGATAGTATATTATATCATAACATATCATAAACCACCATAGGTGTCACTCAAGCATTATAGGCTGGAATATCTCGGCGTAAAATTTCACTTGGAATGCAGTTATGAATAAGAAACGTTATGTAACAGACACTTATTAATACCTGCATAAATATTCTAATTTTCACCTGGGTGAGGCAAACAGCTAGAGGACTTTGAACCAGTGGAATAAGATACGTGCGCATGGTAAATATTTATTCTGTCTAAACTATGATGAGGAGCAACTGTCACGAAAATTAACATTCATATGGTCTTTCGGTCAAACCTCAAATTATACCATTTTCCTAACTTTTATAAAGCGTTTTCTTTTGTATATAGCAAGCTCTGTGAATAAAAGTCAATGTTTAAGACGAAGCTTTTGCTTAACTTTTATTGGAAAAGCTACTACAACTTTTAAAATTCACAACGTTAGTTATGATGATCGAGATGATGATGGACGATTTTAATACAAATTACCAATTTGTAAGTGCTGAAATAAGAGGTGTAAAAATGTAATGGTAAGTTCTTAACCGAAATCTAGTCTAGTCTCAGCTAAGTTTTTCAAATAATGTTCACAGTTAGTGACTAAAAAATATGTAGATATTTATTGTTACAAAGTTGATAATAACATGGAATGATTTGATTTCTAAAAAAAGAGTTTTATTTAGGTAGGTACCTACAACAAAACAAAATAAAACATTTGTTTTATTAAATTATATATTAATTTCCGTAACTTTATTAGAATTTAGTAGTTTGATTTCATTTATTGAACCACCCTGTAAAACTAAAAATGATGCAATCTATAAACTCGGTTTTAAAAAGACGTAAGGTACATACTTTATAGTACTTTGTTTAGTTTTAAAGGTACGTAGGTATATGTATCTAAGAATTTAAACTTCAAATCAAGAATAAATTCAACAATAGTATACGTGTATTATACATATTATAAATTATTATTAAACTGATTTTACACATGTTTATTTGTTTTGAGTCCAAAACATTTGTCGCGTTTCATTGGTATTTGTTAAAAGTTTCCCGTATTTAAATTATGGCGTAATATAAATAATTTACAATACAATATATAAATTTTGATTGTTTTCGTTTGGAGTTTCTAGTAATAAAAAGTGCAATCCTAATAACACTAATTTGCTTTTGCAACGATTAGGTACTTCCTTTTAAAATACGAAGCGTATTAATTATTTTCAGATCGCACTAAAATCACAAACTGCAACAAAAAAATATACTGAATGACTCGATTGACGGGAAACTCGACGGGAAATAAGAGTTTCTTCAGAAGAAATTTTTCCTCACAACCCTTTTTCTAACATTATGTACACGTGTAGACAACAAACAATAACTAGAATCCATATTCAAAAGGTGACTGAAGACGTTACCAACATCTTCACATATAAACATACATTATTTATAGTATTCTAGGAACATGGGTAGGTAATAGTGTAAAAATAAAATAATAGAATACGACTATAAAAAAATTTATCATCGCGAAGTTATTTTCTATATTTGTAACAATGGTGATTTTATCTTATCGTGTTTTCTGACATTTTATTACAATACTATAGTACCATCGTCTCGTGATTACATCACATTACTGTCTTATCGCATATGAATTATAAATACAAAATAAATCATCGCGATGCTAATAGAATGGTAAAGTTGACAGTGAAGCGATTTGTAGTCTTACGAAGTTTACCGACAAATATTAATTTCCAAGAACAATTATGATAGTTGCGCAACGTTTACAATAGAAATGGAAAAAGCTGTTCGGGACAAAATTTTGGCAAAAGTTTACCATAAATCAAGCTTGCCTCGAACAAACAGTTGAACACGAGACAATTGCAATATTTTATACAACTTGATTTGAGTATTCTCGATTATTTTGTTTTACGGATAGCTTTAATATTTTGGTAAGTGCTGAGTTTTATTTAGATCTCAAAGTACAGTGTGTCTCAAACTCAAAAGTATGGGTCTACTGCGAGGATACAAAACATTTAAATAAAATTGGGACACGTGGTTTTAAATGGGATGGGGTAAGCTCCATTTTCAATCGGAAATATCATCTTTGGGATCTGACAGAAACGACTAATGACGTCAACAATTATACAGGGTGATTAATTAATAATGGGACAGCGCTTAAGAGCACGTTGCTGACCTCAAAATTGAGCGATTAAACCAAATATGCCTTATCCGAATGTTGCTCCTTTTCGATGTACAGGATGTTAAAGTTGAAAAAATAAATCTCATTTTCTTTATTATTTTTCGATCGCATCGACCGTATTTTATGAAATTTGGTATAGAGGGGTTTCTTGGTACTAGAAGTTCGAATATGTCGACAATTTTGGTGTATCTGCTAGAGGGCGCCACCAACGATGGTTTGAACCCCTTTAAATCGCTACGACTTTTTTGTGCTACATTGTATCTCATTTAAAACTAAGAAAATTTTGTTCCCTATCTTTTCTAGTCAAAAAAGGTACACCTTGTTGATGTCGCTAGAAGCAATGGTTTCTGAGAAAAACGCATCTAAATCTCATGATGCATGCAATTGATCTAAAAGTAGTCAAATTGTTGCGTAAGTAATGGGCCATACTGTAACAGCATAATACTGCGACCAAAATAAGTTGATTTACTTTAGCTTATCCTAAAAAAATCCAAAAATCCACCAAAATCAATAATAACAAAGATACAGGGTGTCAAAATTGAAGAAATAAATCACATTCTCTTTCACAACTTTCGATCGCTTGAAGCAAATTTCACGAAATTTCGTTTCTGGCTATTCACAAACATAAACAAATAACACCATACAACAATGAAAATACTACTTTTAGATAAATTGCATGCATCATGATGAGAAGGAAACTAAAAAAATTGGACCAGTACATGGTTACTTAAGTAAAACTATTTATTTTTGATAAATTCGTACGAGTATTTTATAAGAAAAAATGAAAACACTGTTTTTGTAATGTAACATGGACTATGGTCGTAGGCGATCTAGGATGACGTCACGATTTAGCACGTCGGCCTTGAGCAAAAGTACCGCCCCAACAAAGTACCCGTACATTGAAACTTGTCTTCAAACCGTTGTTTGTGTATTCCAAATCTCACTGCCACGATTACATTCACATACATGGTAAATAATAACGTGGGTGTTTGAACACAACAAACTTATCTTTCAATATTTTTTTTTAATGTAAACCGGCCACTTCAAATACATCCATCATTTATTATCGCATTTCGAAGTTGTATGTCAGTTCAACAAAAGGGTTTCTGTGTTTTCCAATGTGTAAACAAGCTACAATTGCGGAATGCATACAATGAAAGTGTCTGTAAATCTAAAACATTCTCGGGAATAGGATTAACTAGGTAATCAAAGTTTTTCATCTTTAAAAATAGGCTATCAAACGATTCTAGCTGTAATATGGAGCTGGTTAATGAAATTATTTTTTAATTTAATGTGAATATAGCTGACCTAATTTGCCGCAAGCTATGAACTGTACAGGGTGATCCAAAACTTGCGAAAACATGTTTTCAACATTCAACTCAACAACTCATTCAATTTCAACATCCTGTCAATAACTGTTAACATTTGGACACAAGTTTATGAGGTGACAAAATAATTTTATGAATTTTTTGACACATGCTGTGAGTCACCCTGTATAGCGATCTAGGTATGCGCTAAAAAAAATGACTCCTTGGTATATATTAATGTAAGAAAACTAGTTTTCGTCTACATCAAACTCTAGAGAATTGGAAACTAACCAAGAAACTAATATTCTTCCAACGATTCAAACCTCACATTTCATGACCTTTCGATTTTGACTATTTTCTTTTTGAAAATAACATTTCTCGAGTTTCCAATTCTTTTTTGTATTGTAACATTGTACTGGTACTCACCTTTCTGTAGAGTTTGACCCAGGTGAGATCACCCTTTGAATCTGTGTATTGCAGACCAAAGAACCAAACCTCCCTGAGACCGATGGTCTTGACCACCTGGTCGAAGAGTTGTTTGCCGGACGTCGTCTGCTGGATAGCGAACTCCAGCTCCGCATCCATGGTGGTCACCCTCACGTTCATCTTGAAAGAAAAAGAACAATATAAATCATTTATTTAGGTTTGGACGAAGGTTTGAGGAAAGAAAGCAAATATAATTTCACTTGAAACTGATAACTGCCAGTATTTTATAGCCTTTTTTACTATGTTTATCTAGAGCTGTCACAAACTGCTGCATGAGACAAAATTTAACTATAGCGGGAATATTTTTCAATCAGTGGTTCATTCAATGTTATATTGATCTTACTGAAATATTGCTTATTCTGGACAACTGTGACGTTTATAGAAGGAATACTGGCCAAAGGCGCCATATTCCTTAATCCCACCCTGTTTTTGGTTTTAATGGGATACAATTTAAGTACCGTACAAATGTGTAGTATTAACGAAGCCACACTGCGAGGTCTTATATCACTTAGATCAAAATCGATTTTGCTTACTTAATGTCAATCTAAAAATTATAGGGAGGTGAATGGTCTGGTAAATAGAGTTGCCACATTTAATTGCGTTTCTCGATATTTGGGAAATTTGTTAATTATATTGTTTCCTTCTAGTTTCTCTAAGTGATGCAACAATACAAAATAAAAATTTCATGTTGTTTGGTTTTATTGAGTTTTGTCGTTTTATTGAACATGAGTAAACCATAAAATATTGAAGACTGTTTTGGTACTGAAAGAAATGTGGTTAGCACTATACGAGAAAAGATGCATTGCTTATCCTTCGTTTACAAATATATAAGTACAGTATATGCCTAACTTTCTGGCATATTGCTCTATTTGATATTTCGTCGTACGATAACCAAACTATTCTATGTCCATGTTTTTCTGAAATCGACATTTTTATATAAAGTTATTCTAATAAAATGGAAATGGCAAAAGTGTGGTTGTCAGATGGTGATTTGTCATTTCGTCCTAGTAGATAATTTATGACAACTTTTTCTTAATCACAGACCTTAGGTAATGTATTCATTTGTATAAAACAAGTTATGAATAGATGAATTAATGCTTGGACTTTACTATTTACAATTTATGGATAGACTCTAACTCTAACTGTAAGTATCTAAAAAATATATATGAGTTTAAATATTAAAATTAAACCTACAGTTGTTAAAAATAATAGTCAATTTTAGAGTCTCTAATATAGCCTGGTAAAATGTTTTGTTTTAAAATTTGAAAATATATAAGTATATATGTATAACCAACTATTTTATGCCGTGGTTTGCTAACTATAAGATAATTCCTGTTTAGAACAAACTGATCTAGTTACATTAACCCAATTATTCTTCTAGATCAAAAGTTATCATTATCAATAAATTGCAATAAATATAAACTATATATAGTTCGGTAAAAGTATAATACTACGATTACTAACTTACAGAATAATGAAAGGAATCAGGAATGAAACCAGGCTATCATTTTTTATAGCGTGAGATAGAATGTATCTGTCGTATTAAAAAATACAAATAAATTTATAAAAACGTAGTACTTCAAGTCCAGCATTAATAGTTATTCTGCTTTTCCTCGTAGGTAAACTATCTATACGTAGGAAATACCAGTATGCAAATATTTATATTCAATCCAAGTCGTTTTGCTAATTGATTTAATTTAAATTCTAATAGACGCTCAACTTTCACCAAAATCGATTGCATGAGGAAAAGTTAGATATCCACGTGTACAAGGCAAAACGAAGTAAGCGCCATTGAGGAAAACGTTGGGGAATCGAGAAAATCATCATTGTTATTATCTAATTTTGTTTACGTACAAAATGTAACCTTGTCGCTTAACTACGTTTATGTTTTACCGTAAATCAATCAAAACAATGCTAGCTGTGTCACTTAAGTAACATTTAGATAAATTTTATATGAAATTAGATGTTTTTTTTTTATTAAAAGAAGGTGATATAATATACAGATTTCTTCGCAGGGATAATAAAGCAAAAAGTATTGATTGATTTTCAATAAAAAAGTCATGTTTCAGTGCTGCCGTGAGAGGATTTCCTATATTGAAGCGAGAAGAATTTTTTAAGTTTTTTAAATTTTGAAACTTATTGAATCCATTTTGTACGACATAAACGCTAAGTTTAAAATAAACAAACACAAATACAAGGTTTTCCATCAACAAAATCAGGAAGGCTATGCGAACCTGACATCCGACTTTAAAAAAAAATCAATTTTTTCTTTGTGATTCTTATAGATTATCATTTGTAGTAACATTCTGTCGTTTGTAGTAATCAAAAAAAAATTATATGACCTTGAAAAAAATCATTCCCCGACTTTTACAGCACTACTACTACTACTACAGACGTCTTCAACAATGCACGTGAAACTGGAATGTTTCCCAGTGTGAGAATTACATCTGAGAGGCAGGCTGGTCTAGCAGTGGAAGAAGAAATTCTAAATATGGTAGAACGTAGCCCGGGTGTAAGTACAAGGCGCATTGCAACCCGTCTCCAAATTAATCAAACTACGGCATGGGAAGTCATTCACAAAAATGGTTTAAAACCTTTCCATATTCAGCGCGTCCAGAATCTTCAGGACGGTGATAATGATTTGCGGTTGCATTTTTGCAATTGGATAAACGCAAACCATACACTTTACAAATACATTTTATTCACTGACGAGACTCAATTCACTCGTGGAGTAAGTAGTAACTGTCACAATGAACTTCGTTGGTCAGATGGAAATCCGCACGCCCGGTGGAAAGTACCTTTCAACATCGGTTCAGCATTAACCTGTGGTGTGATATTAATAATCAATTACTTGGCCCAGTTGTGCTAGATGATCGTCTTACTGGAGCTAGATGAGTTAGAATTTTTAGAAAATAATTTGACGGATCTACTGGACGATGTTCTATTGGATATTAGGCAAATCATGTACTTTCAGCATGATGGTGCCCCTGCCCATTTTAGTCGTGTGGTGATCAATTATTTTAACATTTTAACATCACTTTCCATAATGCTGGATTGGCCGAAGTGGTTTCCAAAATTGGCGACAATGTCACCAGATTTGAATCTACTTGATTCCTCTCTTTGGGGATGGTTAACAATATTTTCTTTGCTATCTCAATAACCGTTGATATTCGACCATATGTTTATCAGGCTTTTCTAAATCTAAATATCTTTTATATAAAATTTTGCATACCATGAGCTTCTCATAGTTTTATTAATGGCCTTTAGCAATTTCCATTAAGACAGAAATGTCAATTATTACAAAAATATCGCTTACATCGTTATACCTAATCACATCAGTAGATGTAATTATATTTAGAAACAATCGTATAACCTTTATGACTGTCACGGTACATATGATTGGGTGATTAACATAAAGCGCCATTATTAAGAACATTTCCAACATTATGGACGTATTATGTCTTTTACGGATATCTGATGTTGGAAAATTGACGGTTGGTTACAAGTGACTCAGCGAGTAACGTTTATGGCGAAATTATCGCGACATGTTGCTGGACGAGATGCCGTTGAACGCTGTTAAAATTTATATATATCGTGTGACTCATCGATATCGGACACAATTAAATTTCATGAGCTGATTCCAGATACATTTTTTTGAGGTATGCTCTTCGTAAACGGCTTTGGTACTTGAATTGGCCTTTTTAAAACGACAACCATTAGCTTTTTGCGATTGTCGTCTAAAAAAAAATCCGACTATGACGAATGTTTCTTAAATGATTCCTCTAAAAACACATTGTAAAGATGATTATCCTTGTTATCATCAACAAAATTATTTTTTCAAAACAGTTCTAAAGTCCTCTGCCCGAACAATATTTCCATACTTCATGACTTCTCATGTCATGTGCTATCAGATACGTACAATATGTCAGCCTCCAATTTGGCACCCATTTTGGTTCATATAATTAAAATAATTTTAAATTATTGAGTATACTATATTTCATCTAAAAATCACATCAACAGATGTATTCTGCAATTCATTTACTAGGAAATGTGTTAATTTTATCGCTTATTTTAAGTTTACATGAGAAATGCAATAATACAAAATAAGTTTTATTTCAATGTAGTTAGTAGTATGTTGTTTTACTGAACAGTATATAATAATGTCAAATATGCATTGTTTATCCCTATTTTACAGTAATTGTATATGTATGTCTCGTTCTCATACGTTGTTGTTTTGAAGGGTTACATTTGCCATTGACGCAGGTTATTCATGGACATTCTTTTTAACTACAGACGTACTATACAGGGTGAACCTTAAATAAGTAAAAATATAGTTCTGTGTGTAGAACACATAATTAATAGTTTTTTTTTACAAAAAAATCAGAAATAAAATAGTGATATTTTAAATAAATTTCGTAATTTTTCTGTAGAAAACTTGTTGAGGACCGCTGGCTAGATTGCCACTTTCATACTTTTATGACTCATAGTGCTGCAGACTGAACGTGTGGCTTGCAGTGTTGCCAGTGTTAGACAAATATCTTTGCTTCAAGGAAGTTTTAAAACCTTGTCCTCATGGACGCAAAATTTGCGAATATTCGCTCGAATTATTTGATGGTGGGAAAAAATCTCAACTTTTAGCGAATTTCGTCAACTGTAACATTTTATATTATTTTTATTATCAAACTGTCATTGACTCTCATCACATATTATCGGAAGCCCAAGTCAAACTTATTAACCCCACATAATGATGAAAATAGTAATATTAGTATTTTGCAAAATTTGCTAAAAGTTCACACTTTTCATCTTCACGAAATCTGTCTCGAGCTGCGCCTTTTGGAAAACCATAATAAATCGAGCTCTTAATAATAATTCGTCCAGCGTATTTCCTTTCGCATTTGTACAGGCAACCAACAACACATTAAAGGTTAAAAATATTTTACTTCGCTGGATCTACCGTCTAATTGTATGCATTTTATAGACATTTTTCTTGATATTAAACGCATACGTTAAGCTGGTTATTTTGTTGTTTAATATTTCGTGTACCTTTATTTTTAAAATTTGTTTCACTGATTAAGGTCATTTCATGTTTCTGGATTCGAAATTGTTAATACTGACTCATTTGGGATTATGTGGTGAAAATTAAATTTAATATGTTGTGTGAAAATCATAGTTTTTCGATATTCTTCATAAAATAACTTAGGGAAATTGTGTCTTGCGTCTCTTTCTAATAGTGTACAATGACATTTAACTTGTGAAATGTGGATTACTGATTAAATAGTTACTTTTTTAACAAACAGGTAAGCTTGTGTGTACGTTTATGTACAATTTTTGAACATTGGACATAGTAATATCACTAAATACTTTATGGTAGTATTGAACATGCGGAAATTTATTTTTAATCGTTTATAGTAAGGTCAGTTAAGAAGTTAAAATTTATGTTAATATTGCTGCGTTTCATACTACATACTCAATTTTACTGTACTTATGCTTAAAGTATGTTTAAAATAGAATTAACCGTATTACTTTATTATTACTTTAAAAAGCATTTTGCGTTCGAGTTACAAACAATATTTTTTCGAATAAGACAATTGTTATGTACAACAATTTAATTACCGGTGTGAAATTGGCAGCCAAAAGATAGCAGTTAAATCGGCGGAAATGCCCGAATGAACATAGGCGTTCGTCAATTCCGGACACTATAAGACAGCGATAGCCACCTAATAAATAATAAAAATTAGTAGTCAGAATTATATATTGTAATTAATATTCTATGGCTGTCTAATTCAAAATGAGCTCAGAAAGTGAAGACGAGCTTTTACCAGTGGCGTAGCTAGGCGTGGGCGAAGCGGCCCCTCGCACACGGCCTCGTATTTTGATGTGTTTTAAGTTCTACAACGAAAAAGACTTTGGCGTTCTAGAACATAAACATATTCCGTTGTTAGGTAACAAAATATCAACTGATCAATTTGATCCATTTTCTGACATAACCTTTAAAAATGCAAGAGCAGCACGTGATGCTAAACGTAGAAAACTACAAAAAGATCCAACAAAACGAAAACTTAGTGCCTTGGCCTTAAGTGATGCTGATAGAATAAATTTGAAGTTAAATATAAATGTCATTTTATTTATAAATGTCAAAAAATGTCCAGTGTAATTTCATGCTCCTTACCCCAAGGAAGAGAAAAATTTCCGGAAATTTTCTTAGTTGCTATAGTAACGCTACAAAATACAGGCCTTTAATTGGCTGAAAAATACTATTGTGAAATTTTCTAAAAAATATATTTGATGATTACAGCGCTCTGTGGAGAGTTTGAGCCATATGCGTTTGTCTTTCTGCAATGTTATTGTGGAGAGTTAGCGCCAGTTAGCTATATATTATTATAAATTATTCATTTTATAAAACAAATATAGTTCCATATTTACCTAAGCCCCGATCGCATCAAGCAATTTTTAAATTCTACTACATGTACAAGGTAAATATACTCGTTTTCTTTTTCCACAAGGTCGGTTTAAACACCGAGCGTACTGTTGAGCTCAAATTTACTGATGATATGAACTAAATTGCAAACTATTATATTCAATAACAAAATGAATTAACAGTTACACTACAAGAAAGAAGAGCACTTCTTACTTCTCTACCAATACCAATTCATGTTAAAATCATCAAAAAAGCGCTTAACCTAATTTGACAACTTTAATAGCAATAACTACGTTAACTGAACCAATAATTTTTTATAAAAAATCGCGCACTTTCACGCTTGTTGTTAAATTAGCAACCGTCAAATCGGATGCTGTAATCTCGCATAAAAATAGCTAATCGAAGAACCTATAAATTTATAAATGCTTTTCAACAATCATACTGGTACTTCGTTAATAAGTTTTGCAAAATAAATTGCTGTTGGCCGCGTTATCAAAGGTGTACTTAATTGCAATGTTTTCGATTTTATTAATATATACACGTTCCTGTTTCAGTATGTACCGAGTAAATTATAATTATATAGCCGCAACCTTGAGTTTTAAAACGAACTAATGCTATAATATTATGTAACCAGCTCCTCCGTAAAATAGCAAAAACAAACATTTTGAGTTATCTTTTAATGTTGCCTTGTATTGAAAAAATTATAGATTACATGTATGTATTTGCTTTATGTGAGGGCTATGTGAATCTGGCAGGCGTATATTTGTGATTCTTATAGATTATCATTTGTAGTTGCTTGTAGTAAAATTTTTTTCGTTTGTAGTAACTTCAAAATAAAGTTAACTGAAAAAACTCATCCCCGACTTTTACAACACTAAAATCTGAGGGTTATTTCTTATAGAAAATCGTTTGTGGTGAACATATTTTCGTTTGCAGTAGCAAGAGAAAAAAGTCATACCGTGAAATCTAAAGTAGAATCTACAACGGAAATGATAGTTACTACAAATAACTACAATCGATTGTTTAGCCTTCCTTTGAAGTATAGTGGGTCTCCTTTAGATTTAGAGACACTACAAACGAAAGGAAAGTTATTACAAACAAGTACAATCGCTTTCAATATTAATGACACACTTTAAAACGAATTTGGCTATTTATTTCGAACTGCTGACGTATTGATAATGAAATCTACTTTCAACATTCAACATTAGTACTTCGTTGTTCCATTTATCAATAGAGATCCAATGAAATTTCTTCTCAGATTCCAATTGTTTAAAAACTGATTGAGGTAGTGTCATTATTATTGCAAACGATAGTACAAACGATTCTTTAGCCTCTGCTGGAAGTATAATGGCTCTACTTTATATTTTGAGGAACTATTATACAAATGAAATGAATGCGACTACAAATGATTTTGTAGCTTTCGGATAAAGTATATTATCTCTACGTTAAATAGTCAAAGTCCGTCAAAATTATACTAATTTCTTTTTCAAAATTGTCACCTGTGTACCAGTAAACAAATCAAAGTGACACAGAAAGTTACTATTTAATATACTTATTTAAAATAGGAATGGTCTTATATATTTTACATAAGCAAATATATTTAAAATATTAAAAATAGTTAACTTTTGTCCCTTGCTACTACAAACGAAAATTTGTTCACAACAAATAACTGCAACGATTGTCTATAAGAAACGACTCGATTTTAATGCTGTAAAAGTCGGGGATGATTTTTTCAAGGTCATATATATTTTTTTAAATTACTACAAATGGAAAAAAAATACTACACACTATAATGTACAGATTTGGAAAGTGAGAATCTTGATGGTGAATTGTATTTTGCTGCTTGCGTGTATTTGTGTCATGCTACACGCATACTTCGACCACAGCGTGTTGGCATCAAGCAGTGTTGCCAGGTGGGAAAAATTCAGTGCATAAGAATAATTTCAAAGAAGCATGAGGTTTGGAGAAAAAAGCATGAAATGGCTTAATTTATCAAAAAACACCTCTTGACACAGCTTAATTTTTAATTACTTTTGTAATGCCATTTTTATTTCATTAAAAAGCATTATGTTCTGCTATTTTATCATAATATTACATTGTAAGTAGGTAGTTACAGGTACTTACTTAAAAGTTATTAACCACGTAACCTTTCTAATTTATTTTATTGTTAGGCCGGGCGAACGTTGAGGCGCAGTTGACGTGACGCAGGGTGACTCACGGGTCGTAAAATCTGTTGTTTCCAGAAAATGTAGGTACCCTTACGGAATAGAGTAAAGAATCACTGCAATACAGCGTGAATACAGCAGATCCGTAGACTGTCATACCCGTTTATGTATTCATTGCTAATTATTAAGAGAGCAGTCTACAATAAAGGACATTTCAAGTACCCAAATATTGTAGATACCTACCTCTATATATTCAATTTTGCCCTCGATTTATTTCTTTATTCCTCGTTAGGTCTTTGTTTTGGTAGATTTCAAAGAGTAATTTTAATAATTTTATTATTTCTTTTTGTGTCTATTAAAAAGCATGAGATTTTGTAATCAAAATATGAGAGCATGAGATTTCCTCGGAATGCATGAAATCTGACAATACTGGCATCAGTTGACCGGACAGTTAGATTTGCAATGGCGAATTGGCGTTGGCGATACGGAACCGATTACCGTAGTAGTGGAGAATGCTAGACCAATGCACGTCGCCGCCCCTCTTAAAGTTCGTACCTTCCCTGGAATGAAGCGGCAATTTCTACTTTCTCTGTAAAGATCCGCAATTTCCGAATCTGTAGATGTCGATATGAACGTCGTTTTGATTATCGCCATATTTAACCATAGTATGATCACGTAATATACAGTAATCGGTATTTTTTGTAATAAATAGTTTAGTTCGAGGTTTAGTTATTACTAGATAGAAGTGTGTCAAGGGTTCAAAATCTTACCGTCTTGGAGACTACTTGCTAATGCACGGTGACAGCGCCCTTGATGGCAAAAATCCTTTAACATATTTTCTGTTGTGTGATTCACATAAGTATACAGTATGATTCAGAAACAAATTGGTAGTTCCACATTGCATACTCCAACCTTAATTTTCAAGAATATTCTTTTAGTAGAACAAGTGATTCAGCGCGTAAGCGGACTTAATTTTACCGACGATACAAATATTTAACACCTCATTTTAGAATAATTTATATAGTTAGGACCAGCATTCAAGGCTGCCGGTAAATTCTTAATCATATAGTAACTATGACAAGTGGTATTAGAAGCATTTATTATTTTGTGACTTCACTGCACTGATAAAACGTTTTATTTGAAGTTAAGAATTTTCCAATATCGAAGAAATACTTTTATTTTCTCCTGTAAGCGTTAAAATCTGCAAATTACTTGCTGCTAAAACGTTATTAATAAAAAATAAACTATTTACTTCCGACTGTTATTCAAATTTTTAACGACATTCTACACAAACGCGATGATTAATACGGTCTCAAATTTGCGTCCCACAATCTCGCGTTACAAAAGAATGACGTAACTATATCCAGAGTTTGATAATCGTTATAAAAGAACACTCATCTCATACAACATTCTGGGAAACTAAGGACTGCGAAATCTACATAAATTTGTTTACCATTTTAACAGAAAACCACTACCTACTATAAAAAACATTTTATTTGATAAATTAATCACATAAATTCAAGATAATGGCAACAGTTTGATCATGCACTGAAATTATATTACCTTTAAAAAACATTACTTTAGTTTTAACTCCACATTTTAAAAATTACGTTAACACTTTACTTACTTTTACTAGTTATAATACAGTGCCTTCATAAATGATTACAAGCCACGTGACCAGGACTGTGATTCTCGAAGAACAACTCGTATGCAAATAGATTTCTTGTCTCTCTCAATTGCCGTAGTGAGGAAAAGGATATTCGCATATGAATTGCTCTGCGATTGATTCGAGAATCTCGACCCTAATCACGTGGCTTGTAATCATCTATGAAGGCACTGTACATAAAAGTGAACCATCTTATATGGTGTACTATAAGTAAGTGTATTCATGTTACATATAACAATATTCACAAACACAGTTAAATTTAACAAAGTATGTATTTTAAGAGATTTCGGTATCTGTACCTAAAAAATTTTTGGTAGACTCCTTGTTCTCATTTGTTCGTTTTACTTCGGTTATTTTCTAAACCCTAGATTAATTAGTTATTATATGTCTAAAATTATTTGTATTTGTAGAAAACACATTTCAAGAATACGGCGCTCATAAGTTTGTAAAATAAGTAGCACATCAATAAATTTTTCAGTTTAAGCTGTTGCTTTAAAATTCTGACCACACTTTTCAGAAACCTGTAAATTTTACGTTTAAATGGAAAAAAAGAAGTGCTTCATACATACGTACTGTGAATTCACAATTACTTTAAAAATAGGATAACTTCGAAATTCACGTCACGTAGTCTATAATGACAAACTTGTCCGATGCTAAGTAGGTACCTAATTTCTATAGTCATCTAACACACGGCTTCTGTGAAATACATATAAAAAATATTTTTAAATCGGCATGTTTGTACTGGGTTACTCATTATATTTGGGCCACTCTTTATTATGATTATTATTAATATTAGGGATACAAAATCAGATTCCAAAATAAAAGCTGTAGGGCTGTAACTGAACCCCTTTCATAAGTTAATGGAAACACGGTGGCGTGCACAAGTTGAGGGGTACAAGAAGCAATAATATATTTTTTAATGTAACGCCCTGAGTATTGTAGAATATTTGTATTATTCTTTTTTTAAATATTCTTATTTGAAATAGGATTATTTTGAAAATGGTTACGCCTACCTTTTTCAAATAAAACAGGTAGGAGAATCGATTGCTTCGATGGTCAGATGGATACATTAAGATGCAAAAAACTTCTGCCATTTAAAAGAAACATGATGTGCCATAAGTGGTGCCTTTTACTAGTGACGTCAAAATTAGAAACATATTTGAATTTCTCGTCCGCAAAAACCCCCGATTTACAAATTTTATAATATTTGGATTTCTTAAGAAGTTATTTACGATCGAAAATATCGAAAATAAAATGTTAACTTTAACACCCTGTGAAAGGTAGCATTAATTTTCGGTCTAGAATTATCCCCTGAATTTTTTGCTTATAATTTCCGGACACCCTGTATAACATTTATTTAAAGTCAAATCAATTGCAATTAAAATAAATATTTTGTAGTTTTCTTAATAATTCATTAATTTTCAGTGATCAATAATTTGAAAACGGTTACAGATAGCAATATCATGTCACATTTTTTAAATAAGAAAAAAAATAATTTAACAATATACAGGTTCCAGTAAAAAACATTTTATACCCAGCAACTTCTGCACGTCACTGTGTTTCTAGTAACTTACACACCCTAACAACTTTGATTCAAAGCTTTATTTTGTATCTCTAATACCTAACCATAATAAAGGATAGCCTATATAACATGAATAATCCCGTATAACCTTAGAAAAAAGTACGCGTACGAAGAATCACTTTCTCATGTTTAAAAATACGTTCTTGTACCAAAAATTGTTACGACAGATGACCACAAACTTTAATTATTTTATATAGTGCAAAATAATTACATAACAGAAACATTTTATTCGTAAGCCACAAAACAGGGTCAAATTTTGAATGTCAACAGGTCGTTTACATTTATCTGTGCACAAGAATATCGTAAATATAAAGAAAATTTATTAAAAGTAGGGCAGTCGCTACATTGCACATTTTTGGAAAGACTTGGATAATTTGTACTTATCATTTTAGTGGCTGTTTTATGACTTCTGTTTTTATAACTTGGCTGGGTGCTCACCTCAAAGTTTTACAAATTTTTGCCAAAATTCTGTCACCAAAATTATTTACTTTGAAAGTTATTGCAAAATATGAAAAATACCTGTATATGTATTTTAGAAATAAAGTGTAATAATCTATGAAACAAAAATGAATTAACCTCTGTACAAAGTTCCAACTCAAAGTACAACATACCTACAAACAAACAACTAATATCTATAAACTTATAAGCTTATTTCAGAAAATACAGGTGTTCTCACGCAAATTCAACAATATTTTTTTGTAAAAACTTTTCTTTCTTTTCAGGGTGTAACAATATCAAAAGTGAACTTAACTATTTATAGAATGTTTTCATTAAACCAGGTTGGTTGGTAAATTTAGCTAGATTCATTTTTTATTTTATATAGGTAATTATTAAGTACACATTTGTCTATATAATTGTTCATTAGCATACCTAGATGTTTGGTATCAGAGAGCATACATATGACTTCATTGATAAGAATTGTAGAATTATTTATTTTAGCTTTACAATACAGTAAAAAAGACACAAAACTGCCTTAATTCAATTAAGTATTCGAGTGTAACTAGCGCATTCTATGACCAATAACAACCTAAGCAACACACTGAATTCTCACGAGACAAAACATAAAAATACCGATTCTCATGTTGATACTACCTACTAAAACCTTCAGAATTATTGAGATATTTCAAATTAAAATTTCAACTATGAACACTTTGTACCTCCTAGAGATACAGGGTGTTCAAACAGATCAATTTCATTCAGAATACAATTAGCATTTTAGAGAAAAATGCAATTCTCTACACATTGGTACAAAAAAGTACCGTCATTAATTTTAAATTTACCTTACATGATGAACTATTTCTGCTAAAGTTCTATAATTGAAATTTGACCCTATTGAACTATATTATATTACAAATGATACATTTTTGGGTAGAATAACTATATGTATATGCACAGTAAATATGTATATAAGTTAATAAAAAAAAAAACATACTAGCTTGCTGGACACCATCTTTTCGGCGGTTCTCCCTCAGAACAAAAATAAAACACTAACGAAAAAGTCCGGAAACTCCGAAATACAATCGAAAACGCACCTCTGACTACTTTGGACACCCTATCAGCAAAATTCGCAGTAAATTACAAAGCAAAACCGAGTCGCGAATGCCGGCCCAGTTACGGTGGGTACACTTCGAATTCGAGACGGGTGGTGTCGGCAGTTGGAAAACGGCCTCGAAGACAACGCCAAACCGCCGGTGGAACTCCTCGACCAATCCCAGGTCGACGTTTCGAATCGAATTCGAAACGAAGCGGCGCGCAACAAGTGCCTTCGGTGGCCAGGCGCTCGCAGATGTTCTACCGGATCGTAGGAAGTCGCGGACGCAGTGGCGTTCGCCGTAGAGGATACTGGAGAGCTTCCCGTCACCGTCGCCGATTTATGACGGCTCCGTTTTATCTTAATCGTGTCGTCTGAGCTGCCTTTCAAAGCGTGTTATCTCAATAGAATAAAAAATACAATTCCTTTATGATGGATCAATTTACAATCGCTTTTTTATCATAGAAATATGCACACAGGGTGAAACAGCAAAGCTACGACCCTTTAAAGTTTGAGTATGAAGCTCAGTCCTGTTATCTATTACTCGACTTTAGTACTATGACTGCATCTTAAAGTGACGACCCAGTATTTGTAGAATTTTAGATTCCCCTCTGTATATACTATGTAGTAATTTGAATAAAATCTCATTATTATGTGATATAAATTGTGCAATGTTAAATCATGTTCGAGCACAGTCACTCTTTTTGAGCTGCTATAAATTTTGTTATTTATCTGGAATTTTTGTGTTATTTCTGAATTTATCATTGCTTTATTTTGTTATTTCTCTTTTTCATAAATATGTAAATTTATATTCTTTATCGGCATTATTATTATTATTATACTACTCTGTTGGATTATTATTTAGTACTTACTTAAAGTTAATTAGTTAGTTATTTAAATGTATATTTTTTCTCTTTATTTACTATATTTGTCCTGTAATTGGATTATGTAATCTGCTGGGCAATAAATTGATTATTATTATTATTATTATTTATTAGTTTTTTTCTTTATTACTGATGAAGAAGCTAGGTACAAAACTGTGCTCATTATTTATTAAGATTATTTAAATGGTGTAGAAAAATATTCTGTACGTACAACAAAAACACCTTAAATACATAATTGTATACCTACCCTTTTTTCATCAGTTAATTACCTAATTCAAATTTTATATACAGGGTGTCCCGTAAAATATGTTACAAACTTTGGGTGGTACATAAAAATATATGAAATATGTGTTCTTAGAATCCTTCCCAAGCGGTACGCTTCTGGAATTTTATGTCCTACAACCCTCACCTCCCTTACTCATCTAAGTATTGCAAATTAGCCACTGGAGCACTCATCCCTATGTATTTTGTAAATTTACTAGAAAATTAAACATTCTACATAAAGAACATGAGACAAAACAATTTCAAAATTCAATAGGTAGCCTTTCTAAACATCTTGTAAAATTTGCCGTACCTATTTAGAGGTTATGTTTATAAGTTTTTTGTCATATTTTTTTTTATGTACTATTGCCACCCAAAGTTTGTACTGATATTTTCGAACTCAAGCACTCCCAAAAGCATTGTTGATATTTATTTAATACATTGTGTTCAGCAAATCTATACTTGAGGTAAATAGCAGTTTTATCAAAGTAAAACATTTTCCTTTCCTTTGTGTTGTAATACATAATATAATAATTTGAAAACACTCCATGGCACTTCTGATTTTCTGAATCTGAATTATCAAACTGTACAAAAAATTTTATCACCAATTTTCTTGAAATCGATTAGGATTATCGATATCGAATAAGTAAGCACTTTTTGTGGCTCATTCATAAATATATATAATTTCACAAAAACCAAGGATATTTTTTAAGACAAGAAAACCCTAAATTCATAGGGAACTTTTTGTGGTTTTTATTATTTGACAGCTTGTACAGTGCCTTCATAAATGATTACAAGCCACGTGACAAGGACTGTGATTCTCGAAGAACAACTCGTATGCAAATAGATTTCTTGTCTCAATTGCCGTAGTGAGGAAAAGGATATTCGCATATGAATTGCTCTGCGATTGATTTGAGAATCTCGACCCTGATCACGTGCCTTGTAATCATTTATGAAAGCACTGTAGATGCTGCATGCAATTTTTTTACCAATACATACTTAAATAAAATAATAATAATAGCTTTTTCTTACATCATTAAGCTAAACGGGTAATGTCACAAGTCCATTCCTAAAATTACTAAGCAATGATCTTAATTACATCTACGTTAATGCAAAAAACAAAACTTTATTCAACTATAATTTGTGGAAAAAGTGGTTCTTTATTGCACTAGTGCAATAAAATGTTTATTGCATTCGTCTGTCATTCTACTACAGCGTTTTGTCATCATGACAAACATAAACGTTCAAATCGACGTCATATTTTCCTAGACTTAGTATCATCTAAATAAAACATTTTTTGGCTTTTGCATGAACGTAGAAAAAATAATATATGCAACTCGTACAAAAAGTTACTTTTTGTACTTGATGCATAAATAACTATTAACGTAACAAGACAAAAAATATGAACTGGTTAACAGTAGCAGTTGATCATAAAAATTGAAAAATTGAGTTTTCACACGGATTCCTATAAGAAAAACTTTTTAAAGTAAACTATTAAAGTACTAGGTTCACTCAACGTCAATTTTTGATAATTTTGTGTTCTTTGAACCCTTCTCAAGCAGCACGCCTATGGAATCTGGTCCCCTGCAACTCTCACAGGGCTCAATATTTGTACCTATTCCAATCGAATTTTGCTCGTCGACAACTTGAATCGCATTTTGCTATTGAGTGAAGCGCCTATCCTACCCCATTGTCGATTTTTTATGTAACCGTAACACACATATTGTCGAAGGCCAGGCTCCAATGAGAACGGCCACCTGTTGAGCCAGCGCCGCCAACGGTTGGCGTCAGCGGCAGCAACACCGGCTAAAATAGACAATGACTAATTCCATCGGCGAACAAATAATAATAGCATAATAGTAATAAAATGACTGGCGGCGATCCGTCAGTATATTGACGTTTTTATCTGAACATCGCTCGATTTCATGTAAATCCGGGTATACACTCGTAAACCTATCTATAAATAATCTGCTTGGCGATAAGGTAATTGTGTAATATCGAGATTATCTCGCGAATTATTTTCGTTGCAGATTACCGAATACATCGCCTACTTAATCAGCGGGTTCATCGAAACAGTTAATCAAAACAGATGGGTTGATAAACAAACTTCAGAGCAAGGTAGAGGTTGTACTCGAAGTTACAACTATTTGGATTATTTTTGGGGGTCGCAGAAAAGTTTGTTGAAATCATAAAAATCTGTAGAAATCAATGAAATGTAAAATCTTGCAAAATCACATGAAATCATGCGAACGTAAATCAATTGAGCAACTAATTTCATTCGGCATATTTGTCATGTTGGAAATTTTTTAATTTTTTTAATATTATGTTGATTTTGCGTATTTTCTTAAATTAAACCTTGTTTAAGTAAATTTGTATTTGCTTTTATGTGCTTTATGGTATTAGAATATAGTTGTATCTGTCAATGTTATATGTTTAATGCAAATAAGTAGAAATTATGTTCAAATTTAGCCTGATTTAATTACTTAGGTACATTAAAATCGAAAATGGACAAAATTTTATCCCATATACTTATGTCTTTACACGATCTACTAAATAATATTTCTTAAATAAGTATGGTAACTGAATAATTTCTTCTAACAATGGTTGCTTACAGCTAGTGCAAATTTAAAATTCCAACTCAAATTCCACCGTTGTTAAAAAAATCATTCACAAAAAATATCCTATTATTCAGAAAATATACTATTATCTAAGTTATACAAATTTATGAACTTTTCTTTAAATACTAGAATATGTCACTATAAGAAAACTTATGTGTTACAAAAAATATCAACACAATTCCGTCATCTTTAAGTAATGCAAATGAAATTAACAACTATTTTTTAAATAGTGTTCCTAATATTAATGTAAACTTAGATTTGTTAAATTTTTACAATAACACTGTGAAAGATGGTGTAGAACCAGAAATATTTAAATTTCAATTGGTAGATTGCGAATCCATATAATATATAGCTTTAAATAAAATTAAATCAAATGCATTTGGGACTGATAGTATAAATTTAACAATGTTGCAATTGTGTTATACTAAAATAAAACTACATCTGCATCTTGGACAACTATTTTCCCTCTCAATGGAAAAGTGCTATTGTAATACCAATACCGAAAAAACTTGTAGTTGAAGAATATAAAGACTTGAGACCAATAAGTTTACTTCCTACCTTATCAAAGATTTTAGAATCTATAATGAACATACAAATTCGTGAATACTTAGGTACATACATATAATATTTTACCCAGGCATCAATCGGGTTTTCGCCCTCATTATAGCTGTACTACGGCATTACTTAATGTGACTAATGACATACTCAAAGCAATTGACGATTCTAAGCTAACATATTGCTGGACTTCAGCAAAGCTTTTGATTCCATACATCACAATGTGCTGCTTGCTGTCTTAAAATATTTAGGATTTGATAAAACGTCAGTAGGTATGTTATGCAGTTATTTATCTAATCGTACACAGTGTGTGAAAGTTGATAATAACAGATCTGAGTTCAAATCATTAGGTAAAGGAGTCCCACAAGGCTCCATATTAGGTCCACTTTTATTCTCTCTTTATACGTCACACTTTTTTAGCTATGTTGCGTGTTGTAATATGTGCATGTAGGCGGATGATACGCAGTTGTATTTTTCTTTTCCCTTTAAGGAGTTGGATGAGTCTATGAATAAAATAAATTTAGATTTAGAAGCTATTTTATGTGCAGCCAAAGATCATGGTTTAAGTTTAAATGCTGGAAAAACAAACATTATGCTTTTTGGTAACCGAAATCAGTGTTCCATTATTCGTGATAGTAGTTCCTTTAATAATGGATAACACCCAGCTTACTCTAGTAAATGAAGCTAGGAATTTAGGATTAGGTAGTATTTGATAATTCTCTCAGGTTTCACACTCATGTTTCTAAATGTGTTACATCTACATACGGATCGTTAAGAATGCTATACCCACATCGACACGATTTGAGCATTGATGTTAAGGCCATGTTCTGCCAGGCATTAGTCCTATCTAAATTTAATTATTGTCTTCCTGTTTATGGTTCATGTATGGATGCTGCAGATAAATATAAAATTCAAAAGGTTCAAAATTCCTGTTTACGGTTTATCTTTGGCATCAGAAAGTTTGACCATATATCGCATAAGTTACGAGAGGTGAACTGGCTTAACATGGAGAATCGATTTATTCTGCAAACAGCTTCACTAATACACTCTATTAAAATAAATAAAAACCTGATTACTTATATGATAATTTGGTCACTCACGAAAATATACACAAAATAAATACACGGCATAAAGCAAATTTTGTTATCCCTTCCCATGTCTCCATGTCTTTTACCTAAGTTTCTTCTACAGTATATAACAGAGTCCCAGAAAATTTTAAGTCGTACAGTTTACATAAATTCAAAGCTTGCTATCGGAACTTTCTTCAAGACATGCAAAATCAGCAAAATTAAACCATGTTGATTGAGTTTGAGATATTGTGTCAGCTCTCTTGCACTGTTGTTTTGTATTAGAATACCGGAGTTAAATGGAAGAACAGATGCAGCTTCTAGCTGTAATCTGAATTTAGCTCCGTGATTTTCATATCCAGATATTATATAGGTATTCTATTTTTGATTATATTTTGTAGTTATCATATTCTGTTGGTATGAAATAAAGGCATTATTATTATTATTAAATTCAACATAATTTGAAATTTTTCAGCTAGCTCGATACTTTAAAATCAGTCAAATGAAATCTAAAGAAATCAATAAAATCAAAGAAACCATGCGAAATCAGTAAAATCAAGTGAATTCATATAAAATCTGATAGAATCACGAGAAATCAAGGAAATCAGGAATTGATGAGAAATGTGATTTTGAATCTGAAATCAGATGTACAAAATTCTTGGAAGTGTCACACCCCTCGATGTTCCTTAATGACCAGTGGCGCTCCCTTGTTTTTAAAAATATCAGAGTATGTTTGTAGATACGCCGCTGGTAGAATGATAGAACTTTTAACTAAAATATGTAATACAGGGTGTCTCGAAATTAATGAAACATGGAGCAAGAGTTGCTTCCTGTCTACAATATATTGCAATATAGCCAACCTTACTTTAGTCAAAAGTTGATGGATGATTAAAAAGACAAAGGATCTTAAAGTTAAAATGTGTTTGTAATCTTCGTTTTCGAAATACATTGAAATATTCAATGCACCGAGTAATAACTGTTTTGGTTTTAGATAAAGTGCCTTTTTCGCTGAAAACTACAGCAAAATGTTCCTTGAACATGTTAATCAAAATGCTAAATAATGGCAATGTGAACAATTTCAAGAAGATCAGCCTCCTTTGATAAAATCTTCGTGCTTTTGAAACGATTGTTGAAAATGTAAAGATAACGATTTCAACAAACCTTGCAAGTTCCCAAAATAATTATTGCAACAAATATTTTATTAAATATTTTTTATTATGTTTAAGGGGCGAATTTTAATAATTATTAAGGCGGAGATTGTTTTTTCATAAACGCAGAAGATTTCCATGTTTATCGCCCTACATAAATAAATAATAAACATAAATAATATTTTTTTCCTCTTTCAAGCGTTGTCATCCATTCCAATGCAAGAAAAAAATAAACAAGTATTTACTTCCAAAAATTCAATTCCAACGAAAACGGCGCCATGACGGATATTTAATTTTAAATTGCATTCTATGGTGTGGTGGTTTTTATTATTTTTTGCGATATAATTTGTGCGAATTTCATTATAATTTATTGCGTATCAAGTGTAATATAAATGCCATCTTCTCCATTGAGACCACGAGGCAACAATAAAATTCACCGAAATTAATTTTATGTAGGGCAAGGGTAGCGTACAACGACGATGATTCACATTTTTTATGGAGATTGGAGACACGACCGTTTTTGATATTAATAGAATATTACGCATCACATACACATACATTGCTGCAGAAAATATGTACAATTATGTGGGGTATAACATATTTTAAAGCAAAAGTATAAAAGAAGTCGTTGGAAATCAATGCAAATCTTCCAAAGATCAAAATATCAGATAACACATGATCATACCAACATTTGGTAATAAAATTTGTTCAAATATACGAGCCCAACTCTTCTCAACTACTTAAAATTTGTCACAAGACCCAGTTTTATGGTTGTCTGTATATAATACGGTGACATTTCTGTACCTAACTGTTTCGGCTTGTTTCCAAGACCTACCCACTCGATGGTATGGTCTTTACGATGGCCGATATTCCACCAGAGACTAGGTAGTTATTCGACAATTATCCAAAATTGCCGGTAATGTAGGATATTTTCAAGCAATTATGGTGCTGTCCTAATCGCATAACATTCCACAAGTGAAATGCTATTAACAAGGCGACAAAAATATAAATTATTTACAAAATTAAGTTACTTAATACATAGCAAAACTAAGTATTTTCCGAGGGTTGTGATATTCTTGAAATCAGGTTATGTTTTGTGTGAAATCAAAAAAATCTGTAAAATCATGCAAAATATCACATGAATTCATGAGAAATCTTCTGAAATCAACGAAATTGGTGAAATCAGCAAAATCACGTACCTAAATCAATTGAGCAACTAATTTCATTTGGTATATTTGTCATTCAAAAAAAAATATTTTTTTTTAATGTCATGTTGATTTTGTGTTTTTTCAAGCCACAATGATTTTTTTCACTATACTTTCGAAAATGTGAATTCCGAAATCACGGCAATGGCCGCCGTAATATTTCTGGGCGTTAAAGCTTTACCGAGTGTTTTACCTAACGGTGGCCTTGAACGAAACGTGACGTAGGTATTTATATTTTAATGAAATTTAAATATTAAAATATGTGTGCATCGCCTTAAATTACTGCTTACATTACCATTTCCAGGGTTAGAAGGCGTAACGAGCCTGTAAAACGGTAAGAAACATTGCGAAAGCAGTAAACATAATACAACAATGGCATAATGTTAACGACATGTAACAATAAAGCAGACTCGAGTAACGGATACACCTATGTCTATATATAATTTTTTATCTTGTGTCTACACGATGTACTTCGGATAGAAAAAGACGCAGTGTTGTATTTTGTGTAAAGAGGTAGAACTCGTACACCGACAAATATTTATAGAATATAAAATAAAAAAAGTCGGCTTGCAATTAAATGCAAACACAACACAAGCAAGTGCTGAGTTTTGGCACACTTCGTGGGTTCCAAAATTTTTAATATAATCTACCGAAAGATACATATAGCATATAGCATGTACCTAAATTTAAAATATCTAGTAGGTAACAAAAACTATGATATTAAATAATCTTATCTCATTGTTTCTCAAGATAACTAATTGTTTCATTAAAAATCTTATTAAAATATTAAATAATACTTATTTCTTAACTGATGTAATATTAATACAGAAATATAAATTAAAGATGTCTAGAATAATAAAATTGTAATTTCATGACAGAGTAGTGATATAATAAATTTTCTTTTAGCTATCTATTAAATATAGGTCGTTAAGTTGTACAGGGTATTTGGAAAAGTTGGTACAAAACTTAAGCAGTAAAAGTAAACAGAAAAAAGTTAACAGGCATTTTTCCATTTTTTCCTTTCAATTATGAAACAAATAATGTTATATTTTAATAAATTAGACTTTTTTAAAGAAAATATTTCTCTACTTTTTTTTCGAATTCTGCGTAGTTTATCAAGAAATAATTATTTTTTAAATTATGTAAATTTTTTTTGACATTTTCACATAGTAAGCATCTGTCACGGTAACAGTTTCATTGTAATTATTGTCACTGCTATTTAAATTCTTACGTTTCTTTGTTTTTTTTTTAGTTGTGATCTTTGTGTTTGACTGCAATTTATTTGATTTTATTTATAACCATAAACCAGCATGCTTTTACAGAGACTTTTACTAACCGTGAAAATGCCGACATGCATATTATTTATAGTTTCTGTAATGGAAATAGTCTGGCGGCTCAAATAGATAGAAGATAGATAGATAGAAGGCAACCTTCTGCAAGATTGCTTAGGGAAATTCCGAGGGAAATTCATGCAAGAGCGATGGAATCAGGAGCCTTAACTCCAAGATATCCAAGAGCCTGTTCGCTGTAGAACAAACAATACTACTTATGTATGGCAATTGCTTAAGGAAAATGAATTTATACCTTAATCATTTTCAAAGGGTTCTTGGTATTCTTTAACAAGATCATGCCGCCCGCCTTTGTTTGTGTCGCACAATTCTTGGTCGCCAACAAGATAATTAATTACACATTCGTCTCAAACATCTTAGTTACTGATGAGGCTTGTTTTACAGGGGATGACGTTATCAATATGCACAATCTACATACGTGTTGTGATGAAAATCTCCATCCACCTTTGAAACTCATCATCAACGATTGTCAGTGCATGTTTGGACCGGCATTGTTGGCAAATCACCTTCTGGGATCATTCTTTCCACCGAATCGATTAGAAGGTATTAAATACCTAAGCTCTTCGGAAATTGATCTTCCAGACCTGCTAGACGATATTGCTCTTGAATTACGAGCAAACATGTTTTTTTACTAGATAGAGCCCCACATTATGCTCGGCAAGAGCGGAGGTTTTTAAATAGAGATCATTCCCCGAAGAATGGACTGGTCGTGGCAATGACGCGCCCATACCATGGCCAGCTCGCTCGTCGGATTTAAATGCGAATGATTTTTATTTATGGGGCGACGTAAAAAGAATGGTATATGCTACGCCTGTGACTACCAGACTTGCGGCAACGTATTGGTGAAGTTTTCGATGCCATACGAATTCAATATGAAATTTTTCAGCGTGTGCGATTCAAATTCCTAAGAACATGCCTGTATTTCGATCCAGGGTGGATAATTTGAGTCTTTGCTTAGCACTCGGAATTAAGATTTTTTATGATTAAAAGTTATAACCTAAAATTATAATTTTCTTTACTCTTTAAAAGTAGATCATTTTTTTGTTTAAAAAAGTTTGATTAATTAAAAGTAATTTAAAAAAATCGAAAAATTTCTATTAGTGTAATTAGAAAACTACATACCCTTATAACTGATTTTGATAATAGGTACTTATGATAGTTAAAGACCCTTATGGCATTATTATTACCTACAATTTTCATTTCATTCCATTATCTTAATCAGAAAAAAAGTTATCTTAAAAAATATCCAAATGATAAGACCCCTTTGGAGGGCCATATCTCAGTAATGCTGCTCCGGAGGACTAAAGTTTATAGGAACTATTTTTTCTTTTTTTTTGCTCTACTTTTATCGCCTTAAGTTTTGTATCACCTTTTCCAAACACCCTGTATAACGTTCAACAAATTCAAAAAGTCAAATAGTCATGGATTTTCCTACTCTTCTCTTTTCCTATATTTCAATACAATAAGATTAAATTATTATATCACTACTATGAATTATATTAAACAATCAATCACTAGTTAATCCAGCTGTATGACTGACAATTATCAGTTGAATTTACGAACTTAAGTGCCATCGTCGTAGATCAAACCATCAAAGAAAAGTATGCTAATGATCAGACTATTTACTATTTAAATATCCCCTGTAACTTTCACCTCGGCAACAGGTGTTTGAACGCGTCTCTATTCTACTCAATGCTTTAGGCTGTAATTTGATGATTATAAGCTACCTAGACTAGCTTCTATCACGTTCTGATATATGAAAATACGGAAAAGAAAATTGGAAAAAAAATCCTGAGTTCACTCACCTGTTTCGGCATTGTGGATGATTTCCTTTAGTCCAAGCTGTAAAACAAAGTAATACAGTTAAAACAAAAATTAGAAGGAAACAAACGTTAAAATTTATATGGTTTGAGAATTGTTGGCGTTTTTAGTTACTTTATGGCAAGTAAGGAACAGGTTTGAAAGTTAACATACCGCATTTTGTACTAATTAAATGCAGATAAGTTTGCCCACGAAATATTAATAATCAACACAAACCTACATTATCGTGTTATGAAAAATATTCACGGGACATTATTTTTTGCCAGCACAATAAAACAGAGGCCTTGAAAACGATTTAGTTTCATTGTCGACTGTGATTCTCTTTTCACATGGAGCACTATGATTCGTGCCATCAGATTTGAAGTTCATTGTAAAACAGTTGAAAAAAGTTCAACCTAACGACATAAACGTCATAATTAAATTAATTATCTATTTGCTGTGTCCCTAAAACCTGTTTTACGAGTATTATTACGGACACACAACTTTCAGTCGCTCTGAACGACTCGTATCATCACAATCTTTCAGAAAATTGTAAATTACTATTTACATGTGCAACAATGCACAGGTAGACCATGGAGGTTGTTGCCGGTACTTGTTTATAACTATGGCGCTAAGCATCGACAACAATTTACTGACACGTATAACTAGGAAGATACTTACTAGAGAACTAATTAATTTAAGGGTTAACGCACTATAATCCACCACATTAAGCAACACACGCGTTTTTTTAACGGGCACACACCCTTTACACGCACTATACGACAAGTTAACGTGACAAATTGTCAAGAAGATTCAGCAAATTATTTTCCCGTAGTTCGAAAATCGGCCGCTAGGTAAGCAAATATTTGGATTTCCCGCTGTGGCGCCATCTACCGGACGATAAGGCGAACATAACTGTTCATTTGTAATTTACGTAAAGGGCACGCAGAAAACTTTAAATAAATGCTTCATTAAACACGGTTTACACTTGGGAGTTCTGATTGGCCCGTTTAAGTGTACTATTAGTGTATTATTTAAATGGACCAATCACTGTTATAAAATGAAGCCACAATTCAAATATAGTGTAAAATGAATGTTAAACTGTTTAGAAAATAATTAACAACACTTAAAAATCCACATTTGGCTGTTGCTGAAACAAATAAAACTGGCTTTGCTATTAAAACAAGAACTTTAAGGACAAAAATTTATTGTGTTTTGTACAAGAGAATTAAATTCAAGACTTGATGAATTGCAATTAAAACATTCAGTACGTCGAACGTAATCTGCCTAAACTTAAGGTTGGTGGTTTGTCTGCAAGTGGTGCCTTCTCAAGGAACTTTTATCTGTAAACGACTTATCACAGTCACGGCATTTGAACGTTTTGCCTGTATGCGTCACCAAATGCCTACTGAGACCCGAGGCATGGCAAAACACTTTCGGGCATAGCGAACAGTAATGCAGCTGGATATCCGAGGGGCTGTTACTCAGATGGGTCCGCATGTGCACCCTAAGGGGTTCTTTTTGTGTGAAACCTTTGGGGCAGTGTGGACAACTGTACGGTTTCTGACCGGTGTGGGTCATTAAATGTCTGTATAGGATCTCCTTTTGAGCAAAACTCTTCTGACAAACTTCACATTGGAATGGACGCTCGCCTGTGTGGATTCGCTCGTGACGGACGAGAGCCGATCGGGTCGGGAACCATTTCTCGCATATGCCACAACTGAACCCTGAAACAAATGTCACAGTAGTTTAGAAATGATTCGGAAAGCAATAAAGTGACTGTTTCCTTTTTTATTTTATTGTAAAGGCATTTAAGTTAATTCGAATCAGTTTCCTAAAATTGCTATTGATGCAGTCATGTATGCTCTTTAATACGTTCAGAAAAACAAACTACTGGAGTGTTGGGGTACTTGGCATCGAGAATTATCATTTGAAACTGTTTACAGAATCTTTAAAAAAATAAATGGAACGTCTTTTCTAATACTGATATGCATCACAAATTTTCCATTTAGGATTGAATTAATTAAGCCATTTTGAATAATTATTGCAATCGCAAAATTGTCCCTAATCAATGACAATAATATATTGTAAAAATAGTATTTATTATTTGATTCATTTAAAGTTTTTTCTAAAACACGAAGCAGCAAACACTCTATTCTAGCGTAAAATATTAAATTTGACCTACTTTGAATTTTTGTCACTGTTAAATTTTACAAAAACTGTTAGCAATAATTCTTTTTTTGCTCCAGAGAAGAGTACAGCTCCATCTTTCAGAAAAAGTCCTAAATAAATCAGATAATAAATATTATCTTTACAGGCCTGTTTTCATTTGAAATGGGTCACTGCAGAAAATTTTGACAAAATAAAATAATATACAGTGCATTTTGTTTGAAAAAAGTTTTTGTTCTTTATAGTTGTCAAAATGTAACATGAAAAGCAAAACACATAGTGCTTTTTCTGGTCTTCTTTCTGCCTACCATCATCCTTACATCTGTCAACAATTTCATAAAATGTCAAATATCTTGAAATTGACAAGCATGAACAAGCTTAAATAATTTTGACAAATCTTTTGTACTTTTCAAAATTGCAATAATATACAGGGTGTTCAGTTTAAAATAACAGATATGCCATCAATTGCCAATATAACCGGAAGTGTCACATTTATAGCATTAGTTTAATTGGATAGATCATTGGGAGAAACTTCTAACTGTCAAACTATCCTTCATCGTGACGCAACACACACTGTATGTAAAAAAGTAAATTTGAATTTTGAGCATCACAAATAAAAAAACTTATTTTGCTGGATTTGAGCAAAAAATTTGAAAAAAAACAGTTTTATTTCATTGTGTTCAATAATTATGCATTTAGGATGAAAAATTAATGGATATTTACAATTAATTACATTTTTTAAATACTTTGAATGTAGTATCTACTAACTATCCTCATTGTCACACATAAACAAATATATTAGTAAAATTGCTGAATTTGATTTTTGAGCATCACAAATAAAGAAACTTAATATTAGCTTTATTTTGCATTGTGTTCAATAATAAAAATTAAAATAAAAAGTTTATTTCATTGGTTCAATAATTAATGCATTTAGGATGAAAATTAATGATATTACAATATATTTTTTAAATACTTTGAATGTAGTATGAAATAAAATATCGTATCGCTAACAAAGAGTAGCTGCAAGATTTATTCATACATTAAATCTTCACGTTTCATCTTACATACATAAATAACTATTATACAGGATGTTTCGAAAATAGTTGAGAAAAATAAAACAGTGAATTCTTTGTATAGCTTAAACCAGTGACATTTATATAAGGAATGATGAGCTCAAACATAATATTTTGGTGTATAGTATCTCCAGCTTAGTGTTAACCCATTCTTTCTGACTCACCCTGTATGCTACACTAAATGTTTGTATTATATATTATACTAAATTACAAAACTGATTGTTTTTAGTGACAAATTATGAATTATGTTGGCAATAAAAACAATTGTCAACCATGACGTAAGTCTGAATTCTTGCCGCAACTATATGTATTTTTTTGGTTAGTTATATTCAAATTATTTTGAATTTGGTTATTCATTTATTGAATTCAATCTTCTCTATGAAGTTATTTCGTTAGTATAACTAAACATTATTTGATATCATGACTTTATTGGTAGGAATTGTTGGAAAAATAATTTGAACTAGCTTAAATACTAATATAGTAAAAAAAAACTACAAAAGCTAATAAAAAATATATGGGTAAAAAATTGTGAGCACAGTTCAACAATAGTGGTAAGTTTCACATAAGATAAATGTATAAAACACTTACCTCTTTGCTGCATGTGAACCGATGCGTGTCTTCTCAATTGTATCCTCCTAGCGAAAGACTTGGGACAGTCGGGGCACTGGAAAATCTTCAACTCCCCATCCTCGTTGATGTCAGCTGTAGTGCTGGGGGAAAAAATAGACGATATGTCAGTTTCTTCCTCAGTCATCAATTCCATTACGATCACAGACCCGTCCTCTGTCGTGACTTCCACCTGAGTGGATTTACCGTCGCTCTGATTCACTTTTAACTGTAATTGACCACTTAAATTCAAACCCGGTTGAGAGGCTAGTGTGGCTTTAACGGCATCTGCTATGGCGTTCATATTGTTATCATCCATGACCTGGTTTTCTGTGTCTTCGATGATAAAAACGTTATCTGCCTCTTCGTTCTCAGTGTCTACCTCTGTCTTCAACTGGTCCGCTGTTTTTAATGTGCAAGCCTCTTTTATTGCCTCGTCTGTCTCTGGAGGTAAAGTAATACTTTCTGGATCGTTTTCTGGTTCCGGGTCAGGTTGGATGTACGACACTTTAGTCACACCTACATAAAACACAATTTAACTCAAGAAAATAAACATATAAGTTTGTAAAATTATATTACCCACTAAGTCTTCTTCTGTACTGGGACCGGGCTGTGCATCTTGTGACACTGAGTGCACTAAAGTTTCTGCTACTTCCATTTCTGTGCTTTCATCATCCTCGAACTGATCATTCTCCTCTTCTCCAATCTTTTCTTTCAGTTCTCTCAAATGTTGCCTTAATTTCATGTCAGAGTTCTCACATTTTTTTCGGAAATTATAGGATTTCTCCAACTGAAATTTGCAGGGATGACAAATTTTGTCTGGCAAACCATCTCCCTCAAAAACCTGGCAACAACATCAAGCAATATAATGATAAATTAAAACAACTTTTAGAAAATTATAGAACATGCACTCACCAACTCTTCAAAAAAATAATTAGAAATACAAAGAACTAAATTGTTTTACTAAATTTCAACTCTTAAAATTAGTTTTAATTACAAAATATTTCCGGAAATTATCAATTCGCAAATTTATTTATATTTTGTATAAATTTATACCAAAATCAATAACAAAATTTTGTGACAATCGTTTTCTTTTTAGTTCATCATTTACAAACCTGAAAAATGACATTCCTGTTTTAATTCGATACAGCAACACCAATCAAATTACTAAAAAATTAATCTTCAGTTAATTTTTTCGGTATCATCTTTGTTCAATTCTAATTTGATTTACTTGGTTGTACAGGTACTTATAAAAGGCTTGAAAGCTGACATTTGAATAAGAAAAGATTTCTACTTATTCCAGTTGCAGTTTACAAATCTACCGTATTCTACTTATTTTTGCAACTATCATTTACCTCGAGAGCAACACACGCCATGATCCTGAGAGTGAGTGGAATAGGTTCGTCATTATTAAATATCGAAATGAGTTCTTCTTCTTTGCCCATACAAAGCCTGCATAATTCATTTAAATCAAGTATAACTTCATCTTGCGGTTCTCCAGTTTTTTTCCGGCTGTAAGTTTTCATGATTCCCAATGATAAACAGCTTTTATTGATAATCTAGGTAACTATTTCACTGCAGATGAGACGCTCACTACTTTATCGTTCAACGCCTTACAAAATGGCGACACGCGTCTTTCAAAGTGGCAGCGCGCGCAGGTTTCATTATTATCGAGCCGATACGTAGCGGGTAATTCAAAAGGCCAGGCGGCGCTAGTTTTACTGATAAATTTATCTACTTGCTGATTCTTCTTAATAAAATCAAATAATATATTACATATGCAGTGGATATTGATTTATTTAGTTAACTTTGAAATATAACTACAATAAATTTATTTTAATATGCCAGAGGTGTTCTCAAAATAACTGAAGTCGCCCACGACAAGAAAATATTTACGTTGAGTTGAACAATTTATTTTGAAGGAACGTACATTTGTTCTTATAAAATTTGAGTGAAATAAACAATAATTCTAGGTATACAGAAAATAACTTTATAGAAAAATAATTATTTCGTTTGGATACAGTCCAGATTTCAATGCAATTTTAAATTCAATACGTGATTTTGTGACAGTTTCAAAGCAGGTATTGTATTCTAAATAGTTTCTGGAACTATTTTTACCTAGCTTCACTATTATTCTTAGCTCCAAGGAGTCTGCTGTTGCTTTTGGACGCATGAGTGCACTATTAATATTTTCGCAAAATAAATTCGGCGTTGAGTGCACAGGTAATTTTAGAACAATTATATAAATTGTGACTGAAACAATTTAACGATTAAGTAGGTACTATACAAAGCAAAACATAACTATATGTATATAACTATACTAAGTTGTTTGACATAGAGTAGACTTTCTGATCAGATAGGTATAGTTAACATCTATTTGTCACTGTTAGGTATTTTTAGGATATAATTTCATTTTCAAATTAATTTGAATTTAAAAATAAATAATAATTAAAGAGCTGTACTTTAGCAAGAAAATGCAAGATACCTTTTTATTAGAAATCTGACAAGAAATTAAATGCGCTTATTAATTTTTACAAATTCCAGTGGCGTAGTTTTCTGAGGCGTATTGCTCAACAATTTCCGCCACTGGTTGACACATTTATATGAAAATATACCAAATTATTATTACATAAGTTTCTCAAGTTGTCAATAAACGTTAAACGTCTTTGATAAAAATTGAAAAAATATGTGAAAAAAATATTAACGCCCTACCTTGACTTATTTTTAGTTTTGTACCTAACATGGTCTGATAAAGGACCCATCACTCCCTTAATTTAAAACACGTAGGTACTGTTTTGCATAAATATCGTCGTCCGCTTCTCGCATAAGGGCGTATACAGTATGTCCACAGTTAGAATGGAAAAGAGTGAAAATACTTTTATTTTTCATTTTACGGAGTCATTCTTAATTGAAATTTTTGCTTCTTTAAAACGCGGTTGGCATGGAGAAATTTCATGTTGTATGTACTGGGTGATCAGAAAATCAGTAAATATAAAAATCATTCAGGAATAAACTGCCTTTGTTTTTACCAATACAAAAATATTAAGGAAATAGAAACGGCCATTAAAACATTTGTATTTTTATTTTACGGGAAAAAGACATTTTTAATTCAAATGTTTGCTTCTCTTTAAAATGCGGTTGGCATGGATAACTTTCATGTTGCATGTACAGGGTGATCAGAAAATCGGTATATAAAAGTATAAAAATCGTTCAAGAATAAGTTTGTTTTTAACAATATAAAAAGTTGCTTATAATTGAAATTTGTTATAATTTTAATTTTTACATGAATCTTTCTACTTTGATAGAAACACGTACTATCGTTTGCAATATTAATGACACTCACTAAAATGAATTTTGCGATTTCTTTTGAACTTCGGACGTATTCATATTGAAATCTGCTTTAAATTTTTAACATTAGTTATTAGTTGTTTCACTTACCAAGAGAGATTTAATGAAATTTCTATTCAGAACTTCCAGAAGTTCAAAAACTGTTTTAAGAGAGTGTCATTATTATTGCAAACGATTGTACAGTTGAAACATATACGAGAAAAGGCATTCTTGATCAAATTTTTTGATTGACTTTAAAATACGGTTGTCTTACAGAACTTTCATGTTGTATGTACAGGGTGATCAAAAAATCAGTAAATATAAAGTCTTTAAAGTATGGCTCATTCTTTAGTATAAAACTTTGGAAGGAATTATTAAAATTGAGATACGCCCCTATGCAAGGAGAGCGACAGGACATATAAATATATATGTAATTTGATGTTTATTTTGATGCAAACTTTTACACGCACTAACCTAACTGTTCTAGTTACATTTACACAACATCTTTAGGAGTAGGCTATTCCTGGATTAGCTGAATAAACGAAAATTGTTATTTAATGTTTAAAAATTATATAATTCGCGGAGTAAGCTCGAGAATATTATGGGATTTTACGTATAAAGTAGGTGCAATTAACTTGTGCAATTTTTACGACATTCGAAGATACAGTGATGATTCCATCAGCTTCTAAAACTGTTTACACCTCTAAAACTTTTCATTGCCGGTTAATTTTGCACTTGGGAAAAGTGGTGAATTAAGTTGTATAACCAGGACGAATTCCGAAAATTCCTGGTCTAAAATTAGCATCAGGAATGGCGTAAAATAATCAAATGAAATCCACACTGCAATTGCAAAGCTTGTTTTTTTCGCAAGTTTTCCGATAAACGAGTTTAGAGCATTGGCCACCACCTGGTTTATATCATTTAGAAGAGTGGTATTCTACCAATACCTATCTAGTTATACTGCTACAGAACTTTAAAATAAGTATACATATTCGTTAAAGCAACGAAGGGGGTGACATATAATATCGGCATACATGTCAATAATAAAAATGTAACTACAGTAAAATGCGGAACTGTGTTATGAAATTGCAAACTAAAATACAGTTAAGACTAACGTAATTTGATTTTGGTATCACTAGTAATGAAGTAAACCATGGGTATAGCCAAGAATTTCCCTAGGGGGAAATAAGGGCTGCCTAAAACTGTGACTCACTGTGTATATTTCCGGATTTTAAAGGTGTAAATCGGCTGCGAATTCGAAGGGTATTTTTCCTATTGAATTGATGCCTACAAGTTGGAGAGTACATTGCCATGTTTGTAGTTTAATCGACGATGTGGAGTTTCTTTTGGGCGTAAGCATGTATACCTATTTTCCGTATACATTCGAAAAATGTCGATTATTTGTTTCTTTTTATATCACGATGGATTTGGTGGAATGATTTTTGGAGTCTTTAATATTGACAATTATCAGGTCTTCTTTATCTTCTATATCGTCAATAGTGATTTTCGTTATTTCCTATCGTTTGCAGGAACCAGCCAATCCAAAAATCATTACCAATTTAATCATCAAGTAAGTTTTATCGAGTCTTATTGACTAAAAATGTTTGCTTTTTTTAGGCGAAATCCAACATTCCGTCTTTTTATAAAGACAATTATTTTATGAAATTTGCCAATATCCAAATCTTGTTTAACTTTACAAATACTTTTTGTCATTGATTATCTGGACCATAACATGCATGCTCCTTTTCCAGAATTTGGACATTTCCAAAAAATATGCTAAAATTACTTCCTTTTTTGTTGGTTTTACATTTTTAATATTACACCAATCAATAAAATGGGAGTATTGCTTCTCATATCTTTCTTTTGATTTCACAGGTAACAAATTCAAACTTGCTTCATTAGCTGCTGCTAACATTTCTTCAGGATATTCTTCATCTGATTTACTGTAGATTGATATGTCAAGCAACGTCTGTCACATATCAGAACCAAATGTTATTTTTAATTGTTACAGCAACAATTATTCATGTATACGAGGGTTCTTTATACTTAAATATTTCTAATTTTATGAAGAAACAACCTGAGACTTTCATATTTTGCCACTATCTACCTATTTTTTTTTCTAAATCATACTCAAGTATGCGTTTGGGAAAATGACACTTTCCGAACTAAAATGCGTATGATAAAGACGTTAAATACGCACGCTTGTAGAAAAAATATTTTTTTTATACTTTGCCTACTAGTACCTGATATTAATAAAATGTAGTACAATTAATATATGAACGCCTTATTCCCTAAATATGAGCGTACAACTCGTTACCAGGCACCTTTTTTTTTAAAAAAAAAAAGTACGGCAATGCATTTTTTATAATGGATTTGTAGTATTTATTGTTTAGGTGTCAACATATGTTATGCTTAAAGCATAAAATGTGAAATTAACACATATTTTATATGTTTTCCAAAGAATTGTCATTCCAAAATTACTCATTACTAATAAAATTCACTTAATGAAATATTATAAAAATAACATGATATCCTCTATTACCTTTATGGACAAACGCATTTACATCAGAAACACTCTGTATAGGTAGGTTCGGAAATTCATTGTCCTCACAGATATGCCAAGGTATACGTATAACAATGCACACTATTGACAATTTATTTGTTTTTCTACAGATCTAGAGATTCTTTCATTAATCAAGAACATTCGAATTATTAATTATCTGTTATCATAATTTTCATTTTCAAATACAAAGAATATGACGCAATAAATAAATATGGCATTGAAAAGGGCATAGTTTCAGTTGTTTTTCAATACTCCTTGTTATTTTTTTCTTTCATATAACCGATCGTTTTATAAATTATTTAGAAGTAAACATAACAAAAAAATATAAAAAAGCAAAAACAAAAATAGAAAAAATTGTCACTTCTAAAAATATAGTCTTACACCTTATTTCTCGTCATTTCTTACAGTTTGCAGTCAGCACAGAAGTAAATATATTTTTATTCGATGATGACGGTGTACGCAACGTGATGGTGACGTTTATCGTAGTGGGAATATAACTTTAATGAGTTGATTCATATAAATACTTGCCAAATATTTGTATTTACAAAATACATGGCGGTACAGGGTGTCACAAAACATCGAGTCATTCCATTAACTGCGAATTTTTGACAACAAAATATGACGATTTATCCTGCTTACCAATATACAAAAATGCTTCCCTTAAAAGATACAGGGTGTTGAAGTTAAATGTCTAAAATTGTTTTTCCGCAATAACTTGTAACAATGTCAATTGTACTGAGGGGGTAAGTTGATTTAAAACGTGTTAATTTCATCAGATGAAGCTCATGTCCCATTCTTTACTGAACATCATCCTGTAGGTCTTGTTTAGGTTTAGGATGTAGAATTATTGTTTCTGCTGCTGATATACAGTTCCGCATAAGAACCGACACAGATCAAGTGTATGTAGAGGGTCCCAAAACATTGCGGGGTTACAGACCTTCAAAGTGGAAGCAAATATTTCGAAAAAAAATAATATTTCTGAATTACATTAAGTTGGAATGACCAAATTTGGTGCATGATTTAGGTGTATTATCAGTGTTCTTTGACTATGAGTTTAAGTAAATTGAAACACTACAAGGTGTTCATAGAGAGTGAGATTTCAACTTTTTTTCGAAATATTTGGCCCACTTTGAAAGCCTGTAATTTCGTCTGTGTGCAACTTTACATATTGAATATTTTGGGACCCTCTTGGGACCTGATGTGTCGGTTGTTATGCGGAACACCCTGTAGTACACGTACTTATATTACAATAAACATTATGCAGAGTTTTATATATTTCTGGTTTATGATTTTCGGGTTTTGGATAACACCCGTTTTATCTATAAAAAGACCGCGACGAAGCGGGAATATACCGGCACAGCCTTTTCCGAGACCTCCGCTCTTCCATCCGAATTTTGTAGCGGTGCGTTACGATCCGACGACGGTGTCGCGACGCCCACGGCGCTCGCCATAGGCTACGCGAGCATACCGGAGCTCCATTAGCCAGTATATCCCAGCGATCGTGTCAAAAGCGGCGACGAAAATTTCAGGTAAACCTGCAGCTTTTTTTCCTAACAATGCATCCTCCAGGTGTAACGTGATATTCTGCTTTATTTCACTGGCTTATTTTTAGAGATGTGTGACGGACGGGCATGACTAATTGTTGACAAAAATGTTTATTTTGGTGTGTTGCAAATAGTTCGGAATTTATTTTCGGAGTGTTTTGCGTAATACCCGAACTTTTGTTAAAGCTTGTGACAAACGACACTGCAATTGCTACTAAATCCTCCCAAACTCATAATAAAATTTACTTTTATGAATATTTTCCTAATTTATTGTTCCTCTCACCTCATATACTTAACAGGTAGACATGATTTATTTGTCTTTAGAAAGTAAAATAAAACAGAACGTATAATATTAGATAAAATATATTAGAACATCGTTAAAATTGTGCATAAGTTTTGTCAAAATATTAGTTATTCCAAAATCTTAGTTCGTTTTTTTTTCTTTGTGGTAAATATTTACATTTTCATTTTATATAGCCTTCCGTTTTGTTATGCCCTGCCTAGGTAACTAGCCGCTGCCAGTAACAGAATTAATGTGCACATCCCTAGCCGTAACTGAAAATCTTTCACCTGCCCTTGTTGTTCTCGGTCTAGGCTTTGTGGGTACGGATCCGCTATAAGTATCTCTAGGCCTGCCGTGTCTGTTCCCACTGTTGATAGTACGGCTCCTACGTCAAAACCGCTTCTCGGATAACGGTGGTTTACTGCGAAGTCCCGTAGTAGCTTCTGCAACTGATCGCATCCCATGCTTTTGTATTTTGCTGATATGTAAAAGAACATACATTTTTATATTTGTAGTACTTGCATTTGTATAAATCATTTTTATATAAACTCCATTGAAAGTGGACTACAACATATTATTTTTTGTTTTGTCTATATGGATTAGCGCCAGAAAGAAACAATATTTAAGTATTTTCAAGAAACAAGCAATGACTCACATCCAATGTCCACGGAACACGATTTTAAGTTTTTTTTATATCATTACGTCCCAGGACCAACTATGGACGTCCATGGGATGTCCGACAGTGTAGCTCTCAGTCATATCCTTAATATTACGTTTGCCGTATTTTCATTCAAAGTTGATACATTTGAGGACTAGTATGGACGTCCATAGGGCACCCAATAATGTACCTAGACCTCCTAGAGGCGTCCATCGGACCTCTAACGTTTCCAAATGAATATCCATGGACGTACTAAGAACGTCTCTGTGTTTTATGAGAAAATGTCCCACAGTGACCACAGTGTAGCTTTCAGTGATGTCCTTAATATTTCGTTTGCCGAATATCCATTTTAGGTCGGTACATTTTAAGACTAGTATGAACGTCCTTAAGACATCCAACAGAGTGCTTGGACTTTCTAGGGACATGAGACATCTGACGTCCCAAAAAGGACATTAAATGGACGTCCTAAGAATGTCTCAGTGTTATAAGGAAAAATAAGTTAGATTAAATTACAGTACAACAGACGTTTTTTGTTTCCTGCCAACAATTTGAGGTATGCTAATAAAACAATTGTAAACAGCCCATAACTATTAAATTTTCTATTGAATAAAATTTTATGACGAAAAAAGTCCCTGGTACTTATATTCAGTTGGCAAACATTATTAACCGTTTCGCATACACAGATCCCAACAAATATTTTTTAAATAGTAGCAAAGGCTTGGCAGATTTAATTTTCGTTGAGAATGTAGATGTAAGCCTGCGGATTTATTTTTAAAATGTTTGGTAACCGTGTGAAAAGCGCGAAAACAGGGATTAATAAATTACAAGAACGTCCAACCTGACAGCAAAAACGTTGGTGGCTTTAAAAATACTTTTATCATTTCGAAAAAAACTTACCTTGACTCTGCGCGTAGGATCGGGTTACCATAGTTCTAGGTCGAATGGAAATTCTAGGATGGGTGACATTTTGACATACCAAAAACAATTGATACAGCACAAAAAAATAATAGAATTAATAACTTTATTACACCAATGTATATAAAACAATATTTTTGAAAAATGTTTCTGCACCTAAATTAACGGAATTTGTTGGCAACTTAATAAATAGTAATTCAACGGGGCACGATGATATTTCGGTAAAAAAAATTGCAAATCAAAATGGCATTTTTCCAGATGTATTAAAGATTTCAAAAATAATATGTATACATAAAGAAGGTGATCCTCAACAAATTTCAAATTATAAACCTATCTCTTTACTATCTGTTTTTTCTAACATTGCTACCTCGTAGAATAATACAATTTCTTGAACAAACTTCACTCTGCTCTGCTTTCTAAGGCATTCGATTGTGTGAAAATCAATTACTTATTTGTCACTGTGCTTTTGCTGATGATACTACAGTTGTATCAAGTGCTGAATGTTTGAATGGTACCATATGTAACTTAACTCTAATATATCATCTATTTTGGATTATTTTGGGAAGAATCATCCGGTTATAAATACAACAAACTTTTTTCATGCAATTTTATACAGCTGAACGTAGTTACATATCTAATCCACTTTTAAAAATTAAAAATCAATCTGTCCAACAGATAACTCAATTTAAACTGTTGGGTGTATTTATTGATCACGCGCTAAATTGGCAAGCACATATTGTGTGCTGTTATGCCTTAAACAGATTAGAACTTTTTATTTTTCAAGTTTTGAAAGTCATCTTAGATATGGCCTAGTTTTTTGATAAAACTCTTCTTATGAAAACAGTTTTTATTCTTCAAAAAAGAGCTATTCGTTTTACTTTTGGATTAAAATATAGAGAATCCTGTAAACTAACATTTGTAAATGAAAGAATATTAACGTTACCATGCCTTTATATTTTTGAAAATTGAATGTTTGTAAAACGAAATTTGTCCATTATTTCAAAATTATTACCATAAATATCCTACACGATATGGAAATAATTTACACACCCAGAGCAGAGACTAAAATTATACAAATCAAATACTTATTATATGGGCACCGTCTTATACAATAAACTTCATTTTTCTATAAAAAATATAGTTGGTTTCAATGCATTTTCTAAGGCAATAAAATAATTCTTAACTCAACATGGTTTCTACTCTGTAGATGAATACTTGAATAGTAATTGATGTTTACTTTTATATTTTTGATTGTTTTAACAATTTGTTTGTCAGTGTCACATGTTTTTTTTTTGACTTATCCTATGATCTTTTGGATGAATAAATACTAACTTACTTACTATTTTGCGTCTCATTTTGTAATTTTTAACAAACGGTTTGCGTAAATGACGACTTGGCAAGGTTTGTTTGAGATTAACGCATCTGCTACCATTATATTTTTAAGCGCATAAAAATGTTTGGACTGTCATAAAATAGTCATTGTTAATTTTGCTGTAAATAAATATTTCGCCTTAGAAATAAAGTAAGATGAGAATCGTAGTGAAATTTTAACTATCTTGGTGACGGTTTAAATCAAAGGCTTTGCTTTAATATGAATAAAAATTGTAACGTTCTCACAACGGAATATATTTTTAAACACTCTGAATAAGAATCCGGTAAACAAATATTTTTAACTTTTTTAATAGTTTACTTTTGTTTTGAAATTCATGGTTAACTATAAATAGCTACTTTTATCAGAAAATAGATCATTTTTTTTGCAAATACCTCGTAAACTAAATATAATACAACCTCTTACTATGTAAAATATTTTATGTATTTTGTGCATGCAGTATATTATGTTTTAGTTTATAAAAGATTAGTTTACTAGAGAACGTAATGTATACAGAAAACAAATTTTTTATAGTTTCTTAACTATGTTTAAAATTCTCGTACTACATTAAGTATTTTATCATCTCTAATAAATTAGTAGATTTAATGGTTAAGTAATTCTAATACAAATGTAATCAATTTTACGAATATCGATCCTCGCACGAGTATAAAAAATGTTAAATGTTAACATGGCACGTACGAACTATTACAACCACTTCCTCAAATCTGTTTTTGAACTACTGTTTTGAGTAGAAATTTCATTATTCAGGGTGTTAAAAAAGAGTGTAAAATATTTCAGGAGGTAATAGTATGAAGAAAAATAAGCAGAAAAGTCTTAATAAACATGGGTCCGCAAAGTAACGGTTGCGGAGATATGAACCACTATTCGTTTTTCAAACATTTTATTTTATTAAGAATAAACCGAGAAAGGAAGCTTTTAAGAAACAAAAAACCAAAGTTACAGAAGATGTTCAAAGTGCCCTCCGTCCACTTCCAAGCCGGCACGACATCGTCTCAACGATATTCGAACTCTCTCGAAAACACCCTCCTTGGTTTGGATTTCTTGACACTTTTGATTAATCCGTAGCTGCAGCTCTTCCAGGCTATTTACAGGAGTACCATACACTAATGTCTTCAAATATCCCCAAATAAAGAAATCTAGAGGATTCAGATCAGGCGATCTTGGAGGCCATAAAACAGGTCCGGTCCTTCCTACACATCTATGTGGAAAAGTTTGGTGTAAATGCTCCCTAACTGCCATGGAAAAATGAGCTGGAGCACCATCATGCTGGAACTACATTTGTAGCCTCTGATTCAAAGGTATGTCTTCCAAAAACTCATACAGTGTGTTCTGCAGAAAGTTGTTGTTAATCGGTTTGGTAAAACAACAGGACCTAGAAACCTGTCATCTACAATACCCATCCAAATGTTTAATGAAAAAGGGGCCTGATGTCCAGATTCTATTAGAGCATGAGGATTTTCGTCGGCCCAAATATGCGTATTGTGAAAATTAAATACTCCATTTCTTGTGAACGCGGCCTCATCAGTAAAAAGAATGTTTGCAAGAAAATGAGGGTCTTCAGCATCATGATGTAGAAACCAGCGGCAAAAAGCCAAACGTGCTTGATGATTATTTATTGGATTTAAGGCCTGTACTCGTTGCACATGGTATGGATAAAGCAGTTGCTCGTGAAGGATTCTCCAAACAAGAGGACCACTAATTCCTACCTCGGCTGATATTTTCCGCACACTCGTACCTGGATTCTGCTCTACCAGTGCTAGAATTTTTTCTTCTGCTCTAGGAGTGGATACGGACTTTGGTCTTCCGGATAAATGGCACTGGTTGCTCAAGGAACCGGTATCACGCAATCTTTGGTGAATTCTTCCAAACATGCGTTGTTAAGGAATCTGACGATTTGGACAAACGTCCACATAAAGACGTTGCGCTTCGGTGGCGTTCCCATTAGCACGACCATACATGAAATGCATGTCTGTTAATTCTGCGTTAGAGTAACCAGCCATAGCGAAAGAAAACTTGTGCACTGAGAACAACTGTCAAATACGTACTGTTTATTTCACTAAACATCAACCAACTATTATAAGAAAATACACAACATAAAAAGGGGCTAAAAAACATAAAACATCCATATCTCCGCAACCGTTACTTTGCGGACCCATGTTTATTGAGACTTTTCTGCTTATTTTGGTTCATACTATTACCTCCTTAAATATTTTACACTCTTTTTTAACACCCTGTATCTCTCTTGATGAATGGGAACAACTAAGCACTAATGCTGAAAATTAAATGTAGATAAATCGCCAAATTTGATTTAAGTAATGCCAATCATTATTATTAAAACAGATTTTACATAACTAAGGTGCTAATTCAGTTTGTTTTCTTCTTAAATAAGAATTTTGCAAACTGAAAATGGACTTATTTCCAATTTGCCTCATTTTTAACAGCGCTATCAGAAATAGAAACGATATTCTAACGACTGACTTATTTGATTTAAATCAGAATTACGAAATTTAATTTCTCCTGCTGATATAAAAATATTGCAAAATCATAACAAATTTGTTATTTTATATTCGTTGACACACGTGTGTGACACCAGTCATCAACACTTGCTTTGAGTTAGAAGTCAACAACTGAGATTTCATAAAAATTTTAAAATTAATTTCGAATAAATTTTTGAAAATCTATAGATAAATATCGGTAAAATAGAGCTACAGCTACAATAGTAGTTGAAAAATCCATTTCCTGTGCAATATCGTATATACTGCTTAGTTTTTCCTCAACAAGGTGTGAAATGGCTCCGTCAAGTCACGTTGCGTTTTTTCTTGTCCTCGACCTACATACGCTACAATCTTTGGACAATGTTTACAACTGTTTTAGGATTTAGTCGTTGTCTTCTGGGGTATTTAAATTATATTGACACTATGCTGAGGTATGAATTTGTTATATTATTGTATCATGACGACGTTATTAATAAAAGCACGTCCAATGCGAAGGGCAACATTTTATTTTCTACATTGTGATACATTGCCTCCAGCGTGTTTCGAAGCGAACTCCAGTAAATATTTTGATATTGCAACGTGTAAAGTTCACTTGTTTAGACATAATAAACTGTAATAAAATACCTAAACTTTATTAATTAATTAGACAAATACCTGGACCTAACGCAAACAACATAAATTTTAAAAAATTGATATATTATTTGCGTAATTGGCACAGTTTTAGTTCAGATTTATAGGTACATGGAACAGATCCACTCAATAACATTTTTACTGTGCAGTTAACGAAAAACAGCGTCTACAACAGATTATGTTCTCTGATACTTGTAGAAAAACACATAAATTCATCATTCGTTCAGTAATTATGGAAATGAATGAAATGAATAAAATATGTACCTAATTAAAATGTGTTTCTATTTTAAAATGTTACTATATCAAGTTAGAAACATTTTCAAACAAATTGGACAAATCTGTCTTTAAATATTGTGTCTGTACTTCTTTTAAAAAATAAGAACACTAGCTCCCTTAGTTTGACACTAGTTTTTGGCGTACTAGAAGCGTTTCTAAAATATGGTAGCAAACAGTTGTAGAAGACAGAAAACACCCTATATATTTGTATCTCATTGGAAAGACTATCTAGTGGGCTTTTCAAAAATATTTTATACGTGGCACTTATCTTTTACGGTTTTCGATATATTACGCTAATATAGTAAGTCATGAAACATGAACTAACTAAAGGTCTAATAACAAATCAAAAGAAATACAGGTATAATAATAATTCAATACGACCCTCTTCTTTGTCGGTGCAAAGTTAATATATGTTTAATAAATTTTGCAAGCAGTTTTATATTATTTATTACTTTCATTGATGTTATGGACAGTCTTTTGTAATTTATGTGCTTTCAATTGAATGATAAATTTTATTTTATATTTACTAGCCAAATGTGTGTAATACACTATGTGCAGCCATCCAGCGCTACCCGAGGCTGCAGGCACGAGAGAAAAATCAAGCCAACGTGTACCGACTTGCTACCTTTCAAGCAAGTTTGTTGTAAAATCTCGAACACTGTGAAAGATACCTATAACAATATTTCCAATAACAAAAATATATGGAGCGTTTGATTAAAAAAATACACAAAAATAAGGTCTACGTCTCGAAAATGCGACCCTTAATTGTTTTTGTAATACATGTGTTAAAAATATTTAAATGACTCTACAACTTCTCGCCCGCAAAAACTCCCGATTTACAAATTTTATGTAAATATTTGGATTTCTTAAGAAGTTATTTACAAATATCGAAAATAAAATTTTTACTTTGACACCCTGTATATTTTTTATTATGCGACTTGTGATGTAGGTATGTTAGGTTAAATCTATTTATTTTCTCCTAAGGATTGTGTGGTCTAATTTTTGCTACTTTATTTAAAAACAAACCCCAATTATTTTCCTCTATAGAATATGTCCGTGAAGTTTGGTCAAAGTTATCGTTAACATTTTGTATAATAATAGAACATTATCATCGTTCATTGATATCAAATCTTTATGGTGAGTCTTATTTCAACTAAAATAATGAACATAAAAAGACGTTAATGTTCTAATACTCTATTCAGCCTTACTCTTTTTTTAAATTTAGTGAGACGGTTAAAATTTAAAATTAAACTCAATTCCAAGTTTCCATTGTTGTATTCATTTTTGAATGATTATTAAGAGCGAGTGTGACACAAGGCAAGTAAATAATTCTCAGATGAATACTCGTACGGTTATAAGCAGTCCTCAATTACACAAAAAATTAGTCACCGCATAAACAATAACCATTCAAACACCAGACATTAGAAATGAGTCATGAAATGATTTTGGCAGCAGATGTGTTTTCTATCAGGATGAGTTATATTTATTTTTGGACCGAAGAGAGAACAAAGAAAGCGTAAAGGCTCTATTTATTGTTATTACTGCATAATTTAGAGTGGCTTGGTCTAGAGAACTCGGCAATTAAGTGCCTGCCAACTTTGACAGCGGCTCGAGTACTTGGCTCAATCTCACAGATGTTGTAGAAATTGATTCTCTATTGATTTTCTGATACAGGAATAGCTTACAGTTAAATTGAGTTCAGTAAAATGTAAACAGAAACAAACTAAAAATACAAATCCGCACTAGATCTATTTTCTATGTAAGTAGTAAGTGTTACAATAATATGTTTCCATGGCACTACTTTTTGTATACAGCTGTTTCATTCTTCTATACTTCACTATAATTAGTGTGCATTATAATGTATAAGGATAGGGACTTTGGCATTGCATCTGCTGAATAAAAACACACCTTTAATTTTACAGTTCCAAAACATTTGGATTAAAGATACAGTACAGCTGCTGAAATTCGCATGACAACATAGAATTCTATTAAAAGACACCGACGTTTGCGTATATAATTTTAAAAATACAGTTTCTGTGGAAAATAAGCTTTTCGGTACGAGCCAAAGGTGCGCGGATTAGATTTTCCTCCAATTAAGTCCCGACGTAAATCGAAGGACTAAGGACATTCTTACAACACAAAGTTTCCTCACGTCAATAATTTAACACTTCCCATAAAACTCTTATGAAATTATCCTGCTGGTAAGACTGTTTATTTTAATGGATTTAAAGAGACATATATACAAATATATTTGGCTGCCAATCAAATATAAAGTATACAGTCTTAACTGAATGATGTATTTTAGTTTACTTGATCCAATGATTTTTCAAATCATAAATGAAGTGACAAACTTACAACATTTCAGATTTTGATTTAAGATATACATATACAGGGGTTTTTAAAAAATCTTAAACTTACATTGTTTCTGAGGGCAGCTAATGAGTTTCAGAAATAGGTCATTCTCGATAAAATAGCTTTTCAACAATCAGCAGTAGGCGCCAAAACTTCCTTACAAATTGGATGTTGCAGGTAGATCGACAAGCAATAAAATTTGCACTGATGTAAAATTCTACGGATAGTATTTTTCAACATGCAACATTTTTAAAAGTCATACTGACTTTGACACTCTGTACTTTTTTTACGGAATTACTTTAACATGAAATAACCAAACTTAGTATATTTTTTAGGTTTATTATTGATTTTGTTTTATTATGAGTTCAAATAAATTGATTCATTACAGGGAGTTCATTGATAGTATTTTGAAAAGCAATAATAAATATGCTGTTCCATTTGAAATAAGAGAGTAGACCACTGTTTTCTGTATTTCTGGAAGTAGTAGAAAGTTAGAAATATTTTATTTGATACATCCATATAACAATTTTCAAATATATGTCTTACTTAGTTCTCTATATATACCACCTTCAGCAAATAATCCTTGTATAGTAAGACTGAAGAAATACAGTACCTAACAGTTAACAAACTATAAAAGTACCTATAAAATTAAACTTGTTTAGTCTAATCAAACTTCAGAACATCGTGAAAATATCGAATTTTGTGTTCCCTGTCAGTCAGGTGCGTATGTATTTTCAGCAAAAGTGAAGTTGATTCCAGGATAATTTATTAGGATAAATAATCATTCTTTTACTGTGGAAAGTGTTTGACTGTCTAATGCTAAAAGGGCCCTTTCTACTTTTAATTTCAGGTAGATTAGAAGCGAAACGTAACTAACAAAAAATGGCAGCGCATCCGAAATTAGTCAACAAACAGTTCAATTCCCCAATTGGGTTGTACTCACAGCAGAACATACAGGAGGTTCTAGATCGGGAGGCCCAGATTTTGGCAAATGGTGCAATTGGGTGAGTGATATATATATTTTTTAAATTGTTCTGTATTGATCGATGTAAGAGCTTTATGAAAACAGATATTTTTTAAGAAACTTTAACACCTTGTGTTAAGACAAGAGATCTTGCAAAATTTGGAAGACAATTCTTTCTTTCTTTCTTTAAAGTTCTTAGATACACACGAGAAACATTGCAAACTATTACAAATTTGGTAACAGTGGTAGTTACTCTCGGTCAGCCATGGTCCCGCTCGTAGCTCACACGATATCTATATAGTCGATTGTGGTCTATTGGCAAACATTATAAGTACAGAGACGGCCAGTTTTACATAATAAGTTATAAATAATGGACGAAATAGGCGAAACAGAATCAGAGCTCTTTCAGTCAAGTGGCACTAAATTTATAATTAGTTATACTCGATAAACTTTAATTTTAAAAATCTTTTATATGCTGGATGCCCTTTAATTAAAGTATTTTCGCGGTATATGTCTACAGTACAAATGCAATATTTATTTATTTTTATTAGTGCCCTATTTTTTTCATTTAAAGCACGCCTCAGCGTTAACAACGTGCGTGTTTTAAAGTTACCATGGCAAAATCAACTTCCCGAGAAATATGTCTAAATGTCATATTTTTAATTATTGATATGATAGGAGTGAGTACATGTAGCGTTTCAAAAACTTTATTCAGATATTCAACAATCTTAATTTTTTAAATAAATGCGAAAAGTGCAGTTGGTATTGTTTGGAATATTAATACGGGTTTTTAAGTTCGAGGAAATTCTGTTCAAAATACTGCTAACATTCTCAGAAGTCAATGAGGTTGCACTGCCATCAATGGCACTCCCAATAATATTTGAAACATTCTTCTTATTGCTAATACTCTCTTCAACGTAACCAGCCTCCACAGCCGCCGATTTCCATCCTACTTGTCGTTCGATTTGATCTATTGTCATACCACTATTCGCCATAATAGTAAGAAACATGCATCGAAACCAGTGCATTTCTCAGGATCGTCCAATTTAAGATAACGTGCAATTAGCAAGAGGCATGATCCAAATGTATTAATACCTTATCATACCGTAAGAAAACTCGGTCTGCACTTACATTTTGGGGACGCAATGACAAATACTGCTTCACCAAATGCACATAACTAATTCCATCAGTATTGGCGACAGTAAAAGGTCGAGCCTTCACTGTCTACATGGTCGCATAGTAATAAGCAATACGTTTCCTTCTTCCTTGATGTCATGTCACACAATTCACATCTTCTACAAGAGCCAAAGATACCGCAAATGGCCACAACCTTCAAAGATAAATACGTAATGTCCGATGTATCTGTAAAACACTGCACATCGTCTTCCTTGAATACGTATGCCTTTATGGCAACATTATTCTTGCTATTTACCTTGAATGCATGCAGATTCACAAATGATTCTAAATCAACTCTTATCCTCAACATGCTTCGCAATTTCGAATGGATAGCACACATAGTCGACGCCTTGTACTGCTCCAACATTTTCTGAAGGTAAGCAAGCACAACTCGTTCATCTGTATCTGTTAGCTATTAACCAATTAAGTAATTTATAAGTATCTTTAATTGAACAACATTTGAAAACAAACTTAAAAAATAATTAACAAGAAGAAAATTAATCTGCAATCAGTTAATGTTAACCTTAGCTCCCACACATATAAGTGTATTATTAATATTTTGACTTAAACTATTATCAGGTGGTCTGCGATACATTACTTCGATTCAAATTGGAATAAACATTAGTGTTGATTATCAAAACCGGAAGACTGGTAAAGATTCATATATTTTTGCTAAAAATTACTACAAACGTTGAAAAAAAAACCGAACATTTTCTTGAAATTGCCAAGGTGGGCATTATGCGTCAAGCGTATTTATAAAAATTATACATAAAGTAACGAGATATATAAAATTTAGTCAAGAAATATCTAAAATAACCCAGTGATCCCTACCGCTAACTGCTGCCAAGCAAATTCCAAACGCATGCATACTGCAGGTCCTGAATTACGTGAATGATACGTATACTAGCATTAGCCAGTAGGATATGTTTACTTATTACACCAAAGCCAGATGTCAGGGCAAATTATGTGTAATAATACCGTGCCAGCTGTTGGCAGAAGGCCCACCAGGTATTTCATGGTGTTCCTTCCTCTACGTTACTACAAGAAGCGCATTCCATAGTGTAGCTTCCGCAGTCTAGGAGGTCGACTAAGTTAGATAGTGGGGATCGGAGCGGGGAAAATATATGTTATGGTATGTAGAGCCTATGGAACATCGTGTAACGTTTGTTAGTTTTTAAAATGAGAATACTCGAAGCATCGAACTATAAACCGATGACGTAGCAACCAGCCAAAGTTTTTGGTGTATAAAAATTTAAAGAAAACTTATTAAAAGTCACTTATGTTATAATATAGTACCCGAAGAATTCGTAAATGTTATCTGGTCCATATTTCCTACTCTTTTAGCAGAGATGGGCTCAGCGAATGCAAGGATAGCTTGTTCTAAGTTTCTTGAATTGGAAAATAACAAGAGACGCGAACATCAGCACCAAATCCACCTGCAAAACACAGGAAGGAAGCAACTCCACAGAATTCCGAAGAAAATGAATAAAAATTTACGTTAGGAAAAGCTCTGGATCATATGTTACCTGTGCCTCAAGTATCTGAAGATGTACGAAAAACCAGAGCCAATTAGGTGTAGTTTTAACTTCACCAGTGTATATTGAAAGAAAGAAAAGAGGTAGGATTAAACAAGAGAGGACAGCCAAAGCTGAAGAACACAAAGAAAGCCAAGTCAGAAGAAAACATCAAATGATATGGACGCGATTCCTCTTCTTCAGAGAGGGATAATATGGCTTTGAATTATTTACTCGATGGAGATGAATATTCTAGTTATTTACAGAATGAATGCGTTATATGTAGGAAAGACTAATCAAGTGAATGGAAAATATGACTGGGTTAAGTATTTGTTGTGTACTGAGAACTATTTATCTCATCCTTGGCCGTCTGTCTATCCTAACTCAGGTAGGATGTTTGCATCTTCAAGGTACAATGTATTGAGATAATAATGACACTCGCCTATCAATTTTTGAGCTATTGGACATTCTGAGTAAAAACTTAAACCTTAATTCTTGAGTGGAAACAACTAAGAACTAATGTTAAGGAAACCTAACCTAACCTCAAATTCCTTTCCTAAAGTACCATAATGCATGCTCTTTATTAGGATAATAAAATAACTAAAAAATGAAGTAAACATATCGTACAAAATTTGCTTTGCATTTACCATAAATATTAACTGCTTTGGAAAACATAGACTTTTCTTGGAACACCTAAATTTTTGTACAAACTGTTTAGATTTCCTTTCCATTCCCCACTCATACGGTGAAAATTTACGACCGTTTCTGCAATTCCTTGACGAAAATATCCAACGAGGCCATCAAATACGAATTGATATTTCGATATTTTGGAATCCGTCACCGTTGGATTATAATCAACTTAGCATTGAATTACCAATGACGGTTAAGTCGACGCCTACGCGATTGTTAATAGAAAGCGAGCACCTGGGCAAAAACCTATACGAAGCGTAAATCATTATTGACTGTGATATAAGGTGGATCGAGGGAAGTTTTCTGAAATAATTACGGTCCTTCGAAGGGGTAGTAAAGGATGTGAAAATAGACAATTCTCATTAAGCAACCCGTGGTTTAAAATATCAAGTTAAAAATAATTAAAGAAAAGAAAATTTTGATGCCGAACCTGCTGAGTAGCAATATCAAAGACGTCCATACCACCATATCTGCTAATTCTTGTTTTGAATAAAGCATTTTTCGATAAACCAACTTAAATTTACAGGGTGCAACTTCTTTAATGCAGAGAAAAATAAAATACAGATTGTTGAGATATCAAAAAGTTCTGTATTCACGTTCCACAAAAATTGGATTTCAATTTTATAGTAAGAAATTAAATATTAGTACAACCCTGGCCACAATGTCACCGTTTGACAGCTATGAATAAGCGGTTGGCTATCTAAAGATCAAGTCAATGTTGCCAGATTGTACAGTTTTACGGAAATTTGTTATACGAACAGATAAAAAGATAAACGGTTTTCATACACTAATTAATGTTCAATTGGATTTTTTACAGAAATTTTGACTAGTTATGAATAAAAACCTGATATAACCAATAAATATTAATTTCGAAAGGTCTGCAAGTTTTAAAATAACTGGTTTTATTTATTTATTTTATTTATTTATTTATCAGTACAATATCCAACGAGCAAGTTGCCCAGTTACAGGATAAGGGAAGAAACAGAATAGTACAAAAATAAAGCAATTGAGGTGTTCTTTGCATAAACCCCATTGTCAGTTTTTCTCCGAAATGTACTTACGCTATGGGTTGATGGCATAAATATCTACGTCCCTTGCGTGAAAAAATTCTATCAGAACCACAACAGTCCAAATTATAAGCGACTAAAAATATCGGCGATTTTGCATAAACCCCATATGTCAAGCTCAGTTTTCAGCAAGAACCACAGATGTCAGTGATTAATGGTGTTTTTGCGAGAAAGTTTATCGCTCAGATATCAGTAAGTATTTATACATTAACATTTTAAATATGTCTAGTTGTGTGATTTTGGGAGTAGAGCATATAGAAAATGATATAAAGTTTTTGTTTAATATTAAAAATATCCTTTTTCCTGTAAAATGAAAAATAATGGAAATTTTCTACATAAACCCCATATGTCAAATTAAAAATTACCCTTAAAAACCAAAAGATTAAATTATTATTAAAACGATAAATGACTAATATGAACATTTTTTATAAGCCAACTATTCAACCAACTAACTCTTTTACTTTTCTCGAAAGTTGTAATTAATTACAAATGGGGTTTATGCAAAGAACGCCTCAATTATAGAAACAAAAAGCGCATAAAACTTGAACAATAAAAGTAAATTACAAACATGCCTGTACTTAAACAAACAAACAAACAAAACAAATAACTAATGTATCAAAATAGTATGTTAAAATGATGAATATGTTAAAACAATAAAAGCAACAGATAAAAACAAGTAGGTAAATTATACATATAAAAAAGAAACGTATATTAAAACCTAACCAAGTCAACAATATGTTAAAATAATAAATATGTCAAAAATTTTTGTCAACAAAAAGCCTAAAGTCGCGTAAAAAATGCAGTTCAAAGTCAATTTACATGTGGATATTAATAAAGAGAACTGTAAAAGTAAATTGGTTACTTCTCTGTAAACGGTAATTTATGATTGTAGAAACAAAACATAATCTATTACAGGAAAGACTACTATTTTAACAGGTGAGGTTGGATTTCTACAAACAAAATTAGGTACACACTTACCGCTTTTATAGAAAATGTATATAAAATGGGCAACTTAAAACTAAGTAAATCAGAAAAATTTTCACATTTTAGTGATTTGAAAAACGCATTTATTTCAAGAAAAACCCGATATAGTACGACAAAAAACGAAATAGTTATATTTCCATCATCTTTTATACTCGTAAACATTCTATTCACATCTAGGAAAAAATATATGTGTATTTAATTTCTGCTTTTCGTGTTCCATGATTTATTTCAAGCATTCTTAATTTCCCGTTAATTTTTCCATGCGTGAAAATTTTAAATTTCTCTTTCTCTCCATCCAATATTTGAAATACACACCTGGTATTAAGATCTTTACATCTTTATTTGAAAGTATGTTTCTCATTTGGAATTTATGAATAAACAATCCGCCAATAATTTTCGTTCAGAAAGAAATTTGCTAATCATTTACACACATTTCCTTGACATATTGCCAAATGTTCTGAAAACTTCTTTCATCAGAAGCATAAAAAATCCTATCCCACTGTCAGCTCTGACAACTGCCTTAATTTAATTTTGAAACTTTTTTCATGAGAACGGATTCGGTGTCAATTGACGTTGGAGCAACACTAATATCCTAATTAAACGATTTCTGATTTTCATGTACCAAACACATTTAACTACTAGATATTGCCAATAATTAATAACCTGTCGAAAATGATTTCCGAACTAGTGCGGTAAAGTGCACTTTTCCGCATGACTTTTGTTACATGATACAGTAGGCCTATGGTATTGTTGAGACATTGCTTGTGTCCCATGTAATTCAGCGGATGCAGGCAGCATGCGAATTACGCTGGACAGTAGTCCTTAACTACGTGCACTTTTGACCCGAAGCGTATATAGTACATTGTTTTCGAAGCTCTTCTGCCACATTATTAGCCAACTCTTATATTACAAACATAAAACGGCAAGTTGAGTGGAAGTCCACAGCATAGCTGAGTCATACGCTGAGGATTGTTTGGATAACAGAAAGAAAATAACCCACAGCATTCTCAACTCATGAAATCCCGTATGAGAACTTCAAGAAAACTGTGCTGAAGCACGTAGTTCCTTCATCACTAAAGTTAACTATGCAGCACATACTTTGTCAACAATGAATTCTGCGACTGAAGAATATCCTCAAACCGCTATCATTGCCTCAGCACTAAACTTACAAAATGCCACAAATTGTATATTTTGTAATTTCAATGGTTTTCGTTAACATATTGTAACCTCGAAATTAGGTTATCGTTGAAACACGTCACGTAGACAAATAATCTTTATTATCACTCTTGATAAATACAAGAAATCTGCTTCAACAAATTCACAACTGTCAAATACTTTACTTTGACGTTTGTCACTCGCGTTTGGCTGCTCAATACAAACTGACCCCAGCGGCCGAAAATGATCTGCTTATATAGGTTTCTAAGTTCTCGAAGTTTTTGAGATCTCGAGAACGTGTCTAGAAACAAATTGAATACAGCCTGGAATTTTCCGGAAAACGTCAAATTAAAGTCATCTCAAAAATTATAAATTCTGACATGAACAGAAACGTAATTTACAAACTAACGAGGTAGGTGAGCTTCAATTATAAATTCTAACGAAAACAGGAACATAATTAACCAACTAAAAGGTAGGTGAGCTTTCGTAACAATATTCTATTAGTTTAAATAACTACTTAATAATTACTTGTTTATGTTATAAATTGGTTAAAATAAAGTGTTTCGCCTGATTAAGATTGTCATGATCATACGACAAATATTGTACCTAACATGTGTGGGAAGTGTCTTTTCCGTACTCCATTGCTGACCGAATTCCGTTTTCCGTAGGTCGGTCAATTGCAATCAGCGTGCGGAAAAGCATCACTTACCGCACTTGTTAGGTAATGGTATATCGGAAAATGAAACTTTTCCTCGATTCTATTATATTCCACTTACCAACCGTATAGTGTTTAATGTTTTTCGCAAAATCGCATTTATCAAATAAAACAAAAAAAATTATTTTGTTGGAAACCAAAAAAAACAATTTGAAGTTTGAACAATTTTATGTTTTGTTATCAAATCTTTGCTGACTTATTTTGTTCAGAGAAATTTAAGATTGAAGTCTCCGGGAAGCTTATGGGCAGAGTACTCTATACTTAAATGTACAATCAACTTAAATAATGGTGGTAATATATCGCAATTTAAGAAGTAGCATTTCCAAAGAAGAAAAATATTGGACATCATGCGAAAAAATCAAAGGTATTTACCAGAGAAGAGATGAACAAATTCCTGCTGGAAGCCCCCGATGAGACCTATATTATGATGAAAGCAGTGATGATAATGGGAGTCGATGGGGCTCTTAGGCGTGATAAACTTATGAAGATGACAGTTGATGACATTATGGATGAAGGTTCAGTTGTCATTGTTACCAAAACACATATTAGTCAAATTTTCACAATCACTGACAAGGCCAATGAAAAAGTCCCTTTTTGACGATTTTGCGAAAATATACAGGCTTAAGACCTCAGTTCGTCAAGGAAAATGTGTAAGTCAACTTGTGGATATAAATACATTGAGACAAATACCACAACAAAATGCCGAATATTTAAAACTGCAAGATCCAAAATCCTATACTGGACATGCTTTTAGAAGGACGTCGGCGACTTTGTTAGCAAATACTGGAGTTGATGTTATGGCACTCAAACGTCATGGGGGCTGGAGGTTTTAGTGATAACATTAATGTATTATTTGACTAACAGAAAATGTAATTTTAGGTCTTCTGGTGTCGCTGAAGGATATGTTGCAGAGTCTTTAACAAAGAAAATAGAGTTTGCTGATAAGATTTTACATACCAACAACGGCAGTGACAATGAATCCAGTGTCCATTCCAGTGTTTCAAGACAAAACTACTGAATTTTATTCTAATCCTAACATATCTAACTCAATAAGTAATATAGAAAATTCAATTACTGTAAAAGCAATAGATAAAAACGAGGGAAAAACTATTACGTTTAAGAATTGTACAAATTGTACCTTTAATTTTTACAATAAATGAGCCCAGCATTTGTTGGTGAAAAGAATTACTGATTTTTACTTACCGCATTAATGCTGTTATGAACTCAAACAACACTATTATTTTTTTGATTTCTATGGAAACAAGCCACAGTGTTATATATTCATCTTACAGAACATAGTACCAGTGTACAACATTGGAATGGGTAAAGTTAAAAATTCTAGATGTATGAGTGTCGGATGTTTTGTGAGAAAAACAAATGTCTCCTAGTCCACACTAAAAACTTCTTAAGGCCTTCCTGTAACCAGGAACCCAGTGGTGTTCGTTCAGGTTATTAATAAATACATAGCGGTTTGATTTTCCACACGGCAGCAACCAAGCCAGCTCGGCACTCTAAACTTTTAAAATTAGAATCTCATATTTCAGCGCACTTTCATTAAGCGTGTTTATGCATATGCGAAATAGTTTATCTTATCGGAAATAACTTTCTTTAACAAGTGTCCGTAATGGCGCTTCTGAAAAAACAAGCGAGAATTATTGGTTTCCACGGCTCTGGCCAACAAAGTTTAAAAGAAAAATGTTACGCTCGTTCCGAACCGTTTGAAGAGTTGTTACGAGTTAAGTTTTGATGTAGACGTCCAGCTGATTAATTAGGATTGAGATGTTGACTTGGTTGTTTTGGGTTTTAGAATCAACAGATGTTGAAAACGCCAATGCAATAAAATCGTTAATTTGACATGAAATATAATTGTTTGAAAATTATATACATCAAATCAGTTTTTGAACTACTGGAAGTTCTGAGTAGACATTCCATTAAATATATGTTGGTGATTAGAACAACTGTGCATTAATATTGAACGTTGAAAGTAGATTTCATTACGAATACGTCAAAGGCTCGAAATAAATTGCCAAATTCGTTTTAAATAGTGCCATTATTATTGTGCTTTGTACCTTTGGTACTGATATATGAACTGGTTTACAAGATATTGGATTGTCTCAAAAACAATTCTGTTTGGGTGTAAACGCAATTGGGTTATTCATTGTAAAAAACAATATTATGAAAAAATAAGGTGCGGAATTTATGAGAAACAAATTACTCGCCATTTTTTCTTCTATCATAATTCAATAATACTTAATGTTCTCACCTTAAGCAGAGAATAACAGAAGAATGCATGACTATCACGAATAATGCTCCCAAACATTGGTGGTTTTTGACGTTTGCACCTAAATTATAAACACTCTGTATAAGATGAAACTTTGAAACTTGGTATTAAGGGTTTCGAAGCATGGCTTAATTGATTGGACTAATAGGATTTTTGTAAAAAAATGCCTAACAAGATTTTGCTATTTTAGGGGTTACATTTAACACCACAGCAGGCCATGCAAAGGGCCTAAGTAAAAAAAAATGCACATCACTGTGTAGAGTTTTTTAAGTGCAATATATTTTAAAAAAGGAAAAATAGAATCGGGTTTTCCATTAAAAAATACTGAGTTTTCAAGTATCAAAGTGAAACACACTGTATGTACCTACATAGGAAAGGATAATATTTTATATAGTTGCCTGTATGTCGAAACTTTTAATACATATATCATAAGTTTTCAATTTAAAGTTAATTTTTGCAAAAACGATAAATTTTGTTTAAGCCTAGTATGCACTGTCGGAAGCCCTGTAATAGTTTGAATGTTGATGCAAAAATTCACATCAATGGCGAAAATAGCTTCAAAGATATAGTGATGTATATTTTAAAAACCACAAATTATAATTTGTCATTTTTTATAGAACAACCTTTATAAAAAAAACTTTTCCAATGTGATTTTTGTACGACCGGTAAAAATTGATACAGCAATGGGTAAATAATAATTTGGAACAGATGGTAGCTTTTCATCTTAAAGTTCCCCCGAAACTCATTTCTAGAGGGTTTTTAATCTGGTAAGAAATCTATCAGTATAAAAATGCCAAAATTTCCAAGAAAAGTTCATACATAATTCAAAGTGTTAGTTGTTTATTTTACTTTTTGCATTTTTTAATTTTTAGTGTGAGCTGTAACTGGCGACTTCGCCACATATTAAAATCCGCTAGAAATCCATTTATATTCAATAACGACATAAGTACTTTATGTACAATTATTCATTATATTATTAGAGATACAAAATAAAGTTCCAAATAGAAGTTGCAGAGCTGTTACTGAACCCCTTTAAGTTAATGGAAGCAAAGTGTCGTGCAGATTTTTAACCATCATTTGCTTTTGAATAATGACGTCATGAATTTTTCATTAAATAGATGCTTTTTTTTCTTTGAGATAAAATCAACTTATTCCGCGATTAAATATTATTTCGCTGTTATTGAATTTATTCCATTCCTTAGACGCGCACAATATACATTAAAATACAATTGGTATCAAAGAGTTTGAAGTTGCTGCTTATATCAGCAGTTCTCAAACATTTCCATAGCTCAAAGCACCCGTGGCTCGTGAAGGCGATGTTCATTGTTGGGCGTTTTTTTTTAATAGTCATATTAAATTCTTGCTCGAAATTCTGAATTTTCCACGAAAATCCTAACCCAAACAGCATTTTCCTCGACAAAATTCAAATTTGCTCGGTTACGTGCCCCTAGAACATTTTGGCAGGCAAAAAAGGCCTAATTACATTCACCTGTTGTCAATCACTGTCCCCCGTCCTGAAACAAGTTCGATGACAGACGACCGATTTTATTTTCAGTGTTTCAAATATACGGAATGATTCAGGGCCCGCGTACATTCGCAAACGATTCAAATTCCTGCAATAGTTTCGAGTTTGATTCACGTGCCGCGTCCGACAGTCCGGTCTTAGTAGCGCAACGATTTTCGAACGGGGTTGAAGTAGAGGCCGCCATCAGAACAGCCGCGCGGGTAGTTTGATTCGATTTTGTTTGTGTGTTTTGTTTGTTTGTTGGAAATCGGCATGGCCAGTACCGGCAGGTTGGTTTATTTACGTTTCGTGACCTTATTAAAATGCTTTAAGTAAATATTTTTTAATGGCAGCTTGCTGTACAGGGTGGGAGAGAAAATGATCTGTTAAATTTGTGTTCATCGTTCGATATTTGATTATGCATTCTTAATTTCTTTGTTACATAATCAAAATGTCACAGAATATGACACTAAAAGTAAAATTAGGTATTATACTAATAACTACCTACAATTTGCTGAACATTTGACAACGAAATGTAGATGTTAGATGTATGTAGTAATATAGTCCTAATAATATATTATACATAGGTACTGTAAATATAAGACAAATTTCAGTTATAAAGCTGTGTAAATTTTAAGCCTCTTATTTTAAATAAAATATATTTTCATCAAATTTGATTATAAGCACTATACAACTGCTTTAATTGCATAAAATTTGAATTCAAGCGAAAATTATAAGTACCTACTACATTTACCTTGGACAATAGCATAATACATTTCAAAAGCAAGTACTTTTTTCTGTTGAAATAACTTTGTTGTACAATATACCGAATCAGCTGAAAATCTATTTACAAGAACCTTTCCTACATTACTTTTTTAACTGGTTCCTTAGAAATGCTTAAATGCTGTAAGTATAATAAAACTAGGATAATATAATATACAATGAGTTGCTCTATATTTTATAGAGCAACTTGGACAGAACAAAAAACTTTGATAAAAACTAAAGGACCTTTATTTTTACCTAGTTTTGATATAGGTCTATCTTCAATAGTCAAGGAGATATGACTAAAGGATTAAGTCATGGTGGCGTAATTAAAAAATCAAATGAAAATTGCGAAATAATGAAGTAAAAGGACAGTCTCCTCTGAATTTTCAAAAGGAGCTTCGCATGTACATGCAAAATAGATTATATGTTTTTCATAATTAACTGATAGAGGCAAACATATATTTTTTTATTATTAAAAAAGACATTTTTCTTTAAGTTCTATCATTTTGAAATTTAAAAAATGGAATAATAATAATAACCATAATACCTCTACTTCTCATTCTAATCACGAGAATTAGCCCAGAATTCGGAGACTTGTGCGGGAGAGAGGTCAGCATATTATTATTATTATGATGCAGGCCCTAACCACTATTTCACCACAATTCAGTGCAGGAATGAGAAAAACCTGGAAAACCTCATTAATTAGTGGGGATGGTCAAATGTCGACCAGTATCAATCTCTCACATTGACCCAAGCCAACATTCTTGCACCCTACCATACCCACAAAGAGGGTGCCAATCTTCTCCGCAAATATAGCTGATCTATCTGCCGCAGATTGTTAGTAGATATCATATTAAAATTTGACAAAATATACAGGTGGTTTCCTAATCGCGTGAAGAAAATGCAGAGTCGATAGTTATAATTAAAATTTTACCGAGATATAGGACTACAGTCAATTTAAAATTCTTAACTTCTAAAACCCTTGAGATATTTTTATCAAATTTGGCATAATTTTTTGTTGGTAGGTATACAATATAAAATTCTGTGTATTTTTCTTTTCACAAAAACAACAGCATAGCTTTTCACACAATCAAAATGTCACAATACAAAAATAAAATTATTACAAATTATACTATTATGTGTAAATCAATGCTGCGTTTAAAAGCTATAGTTAATTCTAATGATATAGTCTTGGTTACGTTTCAAATTTATTTAAAATATTTTTAAATTTACTAGAATAGAAGTTGATTTCGACACATTTAACAAGCTCATTTCGTAACAAACAACTGAATCAAAATAACAGCAGGTATAGGTGAGAGCACGCTGTACATACTAAATAGAACCCCCTTATATCTCTTGTTATTATAAACAGATTCAACAGATGAAACCGAAAAAAAAAAACAGATTTTAAATATTATATTTAAAAAACAAAAAAATCTTTGTAATCAACACAACTTCAAATAATTCAAAGCTGTTTAAATTTACAAAATGTTTGATTCAATAAATACATTTCCCTTATTCTCGAACCATATTGAAATTGCTATACTTCGAGAAATAATGTTTATAATAATTTTTATTTTTCCACGCTGTACGAAATATACCCACTAAATATAGAATTTGACAAACTACTACAGCACAGCTTAGTACACATTTTAACAAGGTAAAATCACGTTGAAACAGCATATTAAAACATGGATAGGTTATTCAGTTTTATCAATACTTTGTCAAGGTGTGAATTTTTAAAATAATAGAGTTTATACGTTCAATAACGTTTATAAGATCAAGTGACACACGTCTATATCGGCTTTTGTTTTCAGCATCAACTTCAACAATCCCGATGTGGGTAAACCCTCCAACCTCAAAAACTCCGCAGTCTTACGAATGCTGGAGGAAGAGGAGAATCGACAACGAAATGGAATTGGACCAGGTAAGGACGAGGAGTCTAAAAGATACGCACGCTTGGCATTAATATTTTTCACTGCATTTTGTCATTTTCGAGCTTCATTGTCACCCACAAAAACTCACCTAGTTATTAACAGTTCGCGCAGTTTAGCTTATTTTTAAATACCATCCCACAAACTAACAATTAACGGGTTAACATAGTTAAAATTATGACTCCAGAGCTGATTTTTTTATATATATTTACTAGAGAATCGCTGAAATTACACACAGTGTCCCTAAAATGTATGTACAAAACTCTAGCAGAAATTCCTGAAGCTAAAATATGAGGATGTAGCCTAATTTATTTTAGTCCAAAGTTGCTGAAATACAATATGTCAAAGTAAATAATTTTTAAAACTTTTTTGTAAATATTTATCTTAATAATAACATGATTTCAATTGGTACACAGGAGTTCTTTTAGGATAGTTTTTGTGCCTCTATATATTATTTTTAGTTAAAAAGTTATATTGCTTCACAACTTTTACCCAAACGATATAGTAGGAGTCGCTCCAAATAGCGATTTATGAGAGAATTGAATTTACACAAAAATTTTTTTCAAGAAACAATTCAATTTATTTAAATATAACTTATTTTCTAGAAATATATAATTTTTAATGTAATGCTCACTTCTTTCAAAAATAAATTGATTTATTTAGTAAGATATTTCAATTCTTACGAGTATTTGTTTAAATGAAATAAATAGTTATTTTATTTAAAAATCTTATGAAAACTTAATTTTTAGAAAATGATTTTCAAACAAATTTTTTTCATTTAAAAAATTTGTTCAAACCTGCAAAATAAAAAAACCGTTCTGAATTGAAAAAATGCTTTTTAATTGAAATAAATGTGCCTTTCGCAAGAAATAATGCGTTTATTAAATTAAAAAATGTATATGTGAAAAAGTAAAATATGTAATCTTTTCATTATTTTTAGTTTAGTTTTTACATGGAGCTTTATTAGGTTATATAATCAATTTTCTAATATATTCGTAGTAGCTGAAAAAAGTATTTGGAAGGAAAAATTGTTGTCAATAGATGGCCGCTAAATGACGTCGGGTTTGAAAGACATGAACGGCCTACTGATGAGAGCTAGTAAGCTAGAAAGCGGTATGTTGACTATTTGCTATAGAATTTTCAGGTGTAATTCAATGCCGGTAGGGGCATTAGCCGCCCGCAGTTTGTTTTTGTTTCCTGAAGTTCCTGAGCAATAAGTTGTTTAATTTGTAACAAAATCTTTGAAATATACAAATATTGTTTCATAGAATATAATTAAATCAACACCAGAAGTGTATGATTGAAAATGAAATAATAAATAATGTTTTTAATGGGAACAAATGCTTTCTTTATACAAATAACTGGATTCTTGTTTTTTTTCAAATAAGTGATTTGGTACCAAGACTATATACTATACAACAACAAATAATTTATTTCCATGAAATACAATTTTTTTACACGTACCAAATTTTTTGTTCGGTGTTTAGAATGAGTTGAAGAAGATCTAAGTCACCAGACACCTAGATTTGGAACTTTGTCAGAAATAATTCGTTTGAGAATACTCTTCTGCAATTAATGAAGATACTTTTCATTGTTAACTCGTTGATGAGTTTCAGTATGCAATAAAATATTTAAAATCGATTGCCTCAGAAACAGTTGCTTGAAACGACACCTACTAGGTATACCTTTTTTTGTAGAAAAGATGCCAAGGAACAAGAATTTTTTACTGCAAATTTAATATACAGCAGCACAAAAGAGTTATGAAGCTTAAGTAGGCGAGGTGCTCATGGTAACTCCCTCTGCAGCATACACCGAAACTGTGGCCATATCTCGATTTATTATCCTAAAAAAACCCAAAGTAGTAAATTTCGTGCGAATCATGCTATTATTGAGATAAATATTTACAAAAAATGTATAAAAAAATAATAACCTTGACGCCCTGTATTTCAGAAACTCATCTTCAGGTAAATTGGGCTAAATTGTCATATTTTAACCTGAGGAGTTTGTGCTAGCGTTTGTTCAGACCTTTTAAGGACACCCTGTATATGATGCAATTGTAAACATTGAATCATCTAAATCTTATTAATGTTGAATATTAATTAAATTTGTTCCAACTTCAAATTTATTAGTATCGTCTGAATCATGTCTTCGTGACTCACAGTTTAGATTTCCCGCATCACTAATCCAACTACTAGAGCAAATATTACACTATCTGCCAAAATATATCACGAACATCAATGACGTTATTCGCCTTAATCCATGCTAATTTTCTCATTTTTGAACTTCACAGGTACTTTACAGGAGACTGCTCCATATCAGATTCTAACATGAATAAATTCCATCGTCATTTTAGTTTACCATTACTTATATTTCATCTCATCTTCATTAACTTCTATTAATATTCACATTCAAGAAGTTCTTAAGAGTCTCACTTTTCATAAAATCTTGCTTCTGCAAGCTCCTTTATAATCCAATGTTAGTTGTCAATTCTTATGTACAGTAGTGGACTTATTAAATGTCCACTGTTACAATATGCAACTTACTATGCACATGTGCGTTAATGGAGAATGGAATAGGTTACGCCGTAAGACCGCCGGTTAGGCAACACAGTATACACGTGTGTAATATCCGCAATAACTCACATCGTAGTAGGCTTTGATAAGCTGTCATTCCCACGCCGCCTTGCTCGAAAATTACGGCATGATCTATTTCATGCTAATCTTGTCCGATATTTTATGGGCAGCCTCCACTTTCGAAGCGACAGGCCTTCTAATTTTACTTCAGATTTTCATTTCCAAAGTATGAGTAATCAGTGTTGGAGTAATCCAGATTAGTCATATCCAAAAATCGTTCCATAGGTAACTACAACACGGCGAGACCCCTACGAGAAAACATAACCTGGCCTCCTCCGGAATACGAGAATAAGAACAGTCTCAGGTCGACTTTTAAAGATGTGGTAGTTCCAGGTAACCCGCAGATGTTGTGTATGCGCGTGCGTTGTTAATTGTCTTCTCCCACTCCAACCGCGGTTCTTTAAGCCTTTTGGGGTGCCGATCTACGGCACTGTCCTTATCAATTTCCGCGTTCAGATTCCGTCAGTTCTGCGAGCGGGAGTTCCTAATTTTCTTGTCTCTTGTATGTGCTAATATCAGTGTCCAAGTGTTTTTTTCTTTTAAATAAAGTGAGTGATTTTTGTTTATGTCTAGTTAGGTAAACACAGTGTTGCGCTTTTTTGTTTGAGCAGCAGTAGAGGATTATGTTTGAGAACGAAATTATTTTTTAAGGGTTGGTTCTTGTGTAATGTTTGCTGAGTAATTTCGGTCGCGATGCCAAGAAGATTTATCTTGTGTCACGGTATCATTTTAGCACCTGCCTAGTTTTATAAATTTGTTCGCGTAAGTTGCTAAGGTGGGCAACGTTTCGGATAAAAATAACGTAGCAAATTTTTTCGACAAATTTGTCATGATTTCAAAATTGTATCACTAGCAATTTGTCAGAAAATGAACATGCGTAAATTCTGAAACGACTATATTTTCTGTAATACTCTTACACTTTATTGTAAGTTATGTTTTTTATGCTTATACAGGGTGGAACAGATTTTAATGGAAGAAATTCACCAGAACAACTTTAAGCAAACACTTTTATTATGAAACAATTAAATTAAAATAATTTACAAAGTAAAGGCATTGAACTTTTGAACTTTCAAATTATCAAATTAGCTGGTCTATTAAAAAAGCAACATAACTGTCAACTTTACATACACATTAATTATTTTTCACATCTGCAAACTATTCAGCAAACAACACTGACAAATTTTACCAACCCGTTTCTTAAACAAGCTTTTGTATTTTTTGCATGAGCACGATTTTTGTTTTAACATAAATGTGATAATTTTTTTAACTGCTGCATTAAATCGGTGTATAAACAAACTTATTTACCTCCGAATATATTTTTGATGGACATTTTTAAATAAATAAAAATAAGTTCAGTCTTTATTACTCAGATGACATGTTTATGTAAAAAAGAAATAAATATTTCAAGTATCGTTTACGTAATAGTTATTTTCCATTTTCAGCACTGACATATTTCGAATATATCAGGAGTGTTTTTTTTTTAGAGAAACTACATAGTTTGTATATATTGTCTTAATGTTGTCTTGTCAAGTTCCATAACGTATTTATGGGCATCAAAATCGGGCAAGCAGTTCTATAATAGAGAAAAATAAATAAAAATTTTCACAAAACTCCCATAACTCCCATAAAATATATTTTTCATACATAACCTTATTCTTATAAGACAACAATAAATCAATATTTCAATAAGACAAAATAAAAATAATATTTGAGATTTTCTCATTTTTATTACTACTGAACTACTTTTGAATTTAGCCCAAAAATAACGGCTAATTGCGGTACCTACTTTATCAGTCTAAGCAAATACTAAATTTATTTTTCAAACTGCAACTATTGTCATCTAGCAAGCGTCAAGTTACGTTTCAGACTTAATCTCATCATCAGTATAATAATCAAAGATACACTGCTGAATAGACTAAAAGGAAACTGTATGACATGCCAAGCCAAAACAAATATAATCCTTAACATTTTATGAAAGGAAACAAATCGTTTAAAAGTACCGGTTAAACGATCAAGACATATCTGATTCATTGCATATTAATATCTGGCAATTTTTCATTTCGTTAAAGTAAATACATCAACAGCAATTAGTATTTTTGGAAACCATTATGTAAATTTATTGCCGTGTAAATTTTCTGAAACTAACTAAATTATAGCACAGTATCCAGGCGAGGTTGTATTAATAATAATCTTGGCAAATTAAATATAACCGTGTTTACAGCGTACCGCATTTGTCGGGGCGCGAATAACCGTGAAAAATTTAATTACTATATATGTGACCTGGAACTGTTGCTAAAAGAACGTCTTTAGTTATTTCCCGAACTAAAATTAATAATACAGTTAAAAAACGTTTTATGTTTCGGAGCAGGTATGTTTCCTATTCCATACGAATAGTGCCCCACGTTGGGCGCCAATTTTTGTATGTGTGAGTGTGTTCGACTGCAGTATATACGAGAATAGTTCTGTCATAAAATAGTACAAGTACCTGAAATTTGGCAAAGAGACGTGTAATAGTACACCTCGTCTCTATGAATATGTTTATTGGAATGTTATGTTTCAGAGTTTTACGTCAGTTTTACTGCCTCTATTAATATTAACGTTGTTTACCGAATAACAATGGATTTATACACAGGGCTAAGCAAAACTGTGTAAAAAGTTTATTTGGCAATTAATAAAGCAAGTAAATTATTATCAGTCACAGGAATAATGTCTCCAGATTCTCTTACTTTTAACTGTTTTCCAGTCTAATATAAATGTTTTCATTTTATAATCAATTTGAGCAAAAATCATAATAGTTTTGCGATATTCAATAGAAAGAATACTACAGTTGAATTTCTCTCTCTATTTTTGACTATCTAATAACAGTTAAAGATTTATAAAAAAAAATATTTTTCCTAAATATCTTTAAATACGCACCTTCGAAATTAATGCCGTATTTCTCGCCGTAAAATGATCAAATTTGTGGTATTTTTGGATACAGAAATCTCGAATAATACAACACGTAGAACAAAAGTAATATCAAAAATAAAATTTTTATGTTTCGTTTATCCACATTTACTATTTAAATTCTCCTCAAATAAAATAACTTTTAGAAAGCATTTGTAAGACACACTTTATTTTGCTATTCTAACACTACATTTTAACAATTATTTTCACATACTTATAAATCAAAGTGAACAATCTTATATGCAGATCTATGTAAGTTTATGTTATAGCAATATTTACATCTACAATTAAATTTAATACAATACGTATTTTGAAAGATTTCTGTACCTAAAAATTTGTTGATTAGACCGCTTTCTGTCGTTATATATTCGTTTTACTTCGGTATCTTTGAATATTCGCAGGTGGCATGAGATAACATTCCTATCATATTTATTTAGTTCTTAAATGTCTAAAATTATTTGTTTTTGTAGAATACGGCGCTCTAAAAAATGGGCTCTGATTTTAATAATATCAACTGTAATACTAACTTCACATATCACTTTTATATCCACAAACTTTGCAAATCGCCGCAATTTCACATAATAATGCTAGTTTTTTAGGGGACGAGTGCTTATCCGTCCTTGGTTTTTGAACAAATTCACAAAATCATAAGAATATTGCCTCTAATAATGTTTTTATTTGTTTGAATTAGCCCCATTAAATGAAAAAATACAATTACCATTGCCTTTTCCTTTGAAAAATTTTTTGTGCACGCCCATGAGAAAAGGATAACGTAAAAATGAAAATCTCAAGACATAACAGTAATAATACCAAAAAATCAGTGACTTACTCTCAGATACACCTTGTAAAGCTATAATTTCAGCTTCGTCGCATATTCTTCAGGTTCATTATTAGTAGTGCCTTAATTATGAATATGTATATTCAAATTGCCGTTTTTAAGTGATAACAGAACCATCTATATTATTAAGTGTTCAAATTTTTTTTCTGAAACGACTATTTTTGCCAAGCTACAGATGTGTGTACTGTTTGGCTCATTGTCAAAAATTAATTACTACAAATATTTTAGTAGCGTTCTTGGCATAAAAATGACAAAAATGATTAATGTCGGGTCGAAAGTTAATTAGAAATATTCTTGTTAATTGTTTTGTTGTAGTGTTTCCCGATTCAGCGATAAAATATCAAATATAACTCATAATACTTTTTATGCTAAGTATCTTAATAATTTAATGGTATTAGCTGTAATCATAATAAGACAAACGTTTTGTATTTTTTAACTTATACTCTGACCAGCAAAAAATCGGAGCACCCAAAAATTTGCCAAAGTTTATTAGTTTTTATAATTTTTATTCCTTCGTCAAATTGTAGGTATTCCCGTTGAAAGTTATTTTTTTTAAATTGCTATGGCTATTGTAAACTCAACCAGAATACCTAGGACTTGACAAATGAATCATCTAAATCGAAGAAAAAATAAAAAAGTATATAAAGTAAAACATTTTGACAAAATTCTGGGTGACCTGCTTTTTTTTCTAGTCAGTGTAGATTGATATTGCTCGAAGTAGATTTAGCAATAAAAACACAAAAATGCTGGCCTTTTGAATTGATAGATTACTAGTCACTGACGATCTTACTTTTATTTCTCGATTTAAATCTACGCTCTACTAGATGCAACCAAAGTCCCAAAACCCATTGTTATCCGAAGTTTACTAAATATAACTAAAAGGGCTCTATGTAGCTATTAAAGAGAGTTCGATTTCAGTGTGTATAATTTGTATAAAGGTATAATAAGCGAGTAATAAGTTAACAAGTTATAAATTGTAATAAAAATAAGCATTTATTGTAGATATGAGTAAAGGCAAACTTTGCATTCCTGCTTAAGTAGAGTAGTTTATTAGTTGAATTAAATATTACAAATAAGTGTACATAAATGAATTAAGTACTAAAGATATCAACTTTATGATAATCTAAGATATATTCTTGCTGGCCTGAATAGTGTATTGATGACTAAGCTTGGTGTAGTCAGGAAACTTAGACTCTTCATTGTACTGTCCTTTTTCCCTACTATTCCATCCTTTATGATAATTGTATATTATAAAGTTTATACTGAACTTAATAAAAAAATAAAAGTAAATAAATATAGAAAATATTTTGTAAAACATCTCATTTACATGTCGTCGTCAAGATGCTTATGAAAAATCAACAACATGAGTATCATTTGGTTTGATTCAATTGTATATCCTGAAATAAATTGATATTCTGATAAACTAGTAATGTTATTTGATTGTATGCTAACGTTTCAATGTAATGTTAGTGAGTATTAGATATTTGCCATAACAAATCTGAAAGATTTATAACCAAATCATCCCATATAACTTAGTTTTTCTCTTCAAATCAGTAATTTCCTTCTTGGTTGTATTGAGAACTTTATAATTTGATTTGACACTCCCAGCTAAATACGTCTATGGAATGTCAAAACGTGACACATAGTATCTGCTTTTCAAGAATTAACTTATTTAAAACACATTTCAAACATAAACTGTAATTTTTATTATATCCCATTATATCATCGTTTAGAAAATAAAAATGGCAACACCAATTAACTCGCCAGCTTTGTTCGGTAAAGTAGTTTTTCGGATTTTGTGGTGTAGAAATTTACTCCAACTCTGGGAAAATGTTTGAGAATATGCAAAGATGCTTTGGGTTGTATCTAGAGATGTTGATTTTATTGTTCTGTTTAAATTATGTTAACTGTCAAAACAACCTGATTTATAAAATTTACATTACTTCGAGCAACATCAATGAACACACCTGTCGACTTGCATAAACTAACTGCTATCGGAAATATTTTCTTTGGCCTTCTTGGGCCCCAAACTCAATCATTATCTTTTTCACAATGTCTGTAACTTTCTTTCAGGTGCAAAAAGGGTAGCTTGGCCTCCACCGAGTGAGTCAGGATCGGACTCATACGTCGAACAGAACGCAGTATCAGCACAGGTAGGCAGGAATAGCACACAACATACCCCCCTGACCCTGTTGACACTGTAGTCTATTACGATATTTCTGTACAATCTTCGTAATTGTCCCATTTTGCTTGTTTTGCAATCGAACGGTTTTCAAATTAATATTACCGACTAGTTGATATTAATAGCATGCTTGGCACACAGTAGACAAGAGGGAAGGAGGTGTTTTCGACAAATGATGCAGGAGTGAATAATACAAAATGTAGGTCGTACCATTTTTTCCATACTATGCAAATCGTACTATTCTCTTTCAGTTGATTTCTTAAATTGTAAACCATCATTGTCTAATTCTTCATTTCTCTTGGTTACTATTGTTTAAAATGTAACAAGAACAAATCAGTTTACCTTTACCTAACTGAACTTTGAGAAACTAAATTCATCTTCGTCTTATAAACGATCAAACCAAAATCATGAATTTGCTGTTTTTCGTAAGTAGTAGTTGTAAATAAAATGTTTGAATCAGATTATTTTGGTGTGGATAATTTTAGTACTGAAATATTGCTTTGGAATAAATCCAAAAATTACACTGACACACAAAACGTGAATTTTGACCAAACCCACCTGACGCACTGAAACAGAATCTGAAGACCGTTTAGCTCAGACATCCTAGAAATTTTAAGTAAATTGCACAAAATAGCGAAAAATCACGTTAGTTTTACACGGTGTAGAACTAACTACATCTATCGGCCGTTCGCTACTCCATGCCGGACTGAAAATGTCACAGGCACGAAGCGTTCTACATGCAGTAGACACCATTGAAAGCTGTCGACCTTTATCGCGATCGGCGAGAAACGATATTTTGCAAACACGGAATTCCAGGAAACAACTACTCTGCGGGCTAATGCCCCGACCAGCATTGAATTACACCTGGAAAACCTATAGCAACAGCTAGAGTCATTCGTCAGACGCCCACCAGACATATACCGGTTTAGAGCTTATTAGCTCTCATCAGTAAGCAGTAAGTATCGCAGAGTAGTTGTTTCCTGGAATTCCATGTTTGCAAAATATCGTTTCTCGCCGATCGCGATAAAGGTCGACAGCTTTCAATGGTGTCTACTGCATGTAGAACGCTTCGTGCCTGTGACATTTTCAGTCCGGCATGGAGTAGCGAACGGCCGATAGATGTAGTTAGTTCTACACCGCGTACTCATGGTCCCTTCTGTCGGGTTAGACAGACGAAAGCAGCTAGGATTATTCGTCGGATACCTCACCTATGGCATACTGATGAGAGCTAATAAGCTCGAAACCGGTATATGTCTGGTGGGCGTCTGACGAATGACTCTAGCTGTTGCTATAGGTTTTCCAGGTGTAATTCAATGCTGGTCGGGGCATTAGCCCGCAGAGTAGTTGTTTCCTGGAATTCCGTGTTTGCAAAATAACGTTAGTTTTAGTTAGTTTCCGGCTATTTCTCGCGATTTTTGCGAAATCGGTAGACGATACAGCCCAATAGACTTCAGATTCGAATTCAACGGATCGAAATACATAAGAAACACACTTGATCATGGTCAGAAAAATGGTTTCCGAATTTTTTGCGTTATTTTTAGATTTACTAAAAATTTTAGATTCGGATTCAGTCCGTCAAAATACATAAATATAGGTACAAGCCACTTTTTTTTTTGTACCGTTGTTATTAATACATTATTCCTTATCTCTATTTGCACTGGACAATTCAGATTTGAAACAGTTAGATCCCTCTATATAGTTAATTCAAAACAGTGATTTTCGATTTAAGAAAAGAAAGTCTATATAACTGGAGCAATATGTGAAGGTAAGAGATATATTGAAATTTTTACACACCATACATGCGAAACTAATGTGCTGTCTGAACTGTTGTGAAGTTTCTTGGAATGTTTTGAGATTGTTTACGTAATTGCTCTATTAACTTTACAAATGAGCTACGGAACGTAAAACAATTTTAACTGCGTTTGTTTCTGTAGGCTGTCGGTGTTCTTAAATTAATCTTGAAACTTCATATTGCTCTATTTATTAAATAAAAACGGCAAAATTTCGATCGAAGCGAACAGTTTTTAAACGCCCTTTATTATTTTTTAATAGGGTGGACCTCAATTCTCCCCACAGTCACCCGGCTTACAGCAGAATAACTACCAAGCACCCACTCAACAACGTTCGGTTTCCTCTAACCCACCAACAAACCGCCCACTGAAGCCCCTTGACGTTTCGACCGGTAGTTCGTCGCCACTGTCTTCCCCCCTCTTGAATCAGAGTCCACAGAGCTTCAGACCCTCCACTCCCGCTAAAGGGTGGGCCCCAGTGCAGTCTCCTGTCGCCACTCCCAGCCCTCCCTCTTGGCAACAACAGCACTCTTCACCACAATATCAGCAGTCTTCCACCACCAGTTCAACTCGCTATCAGACTGCCCATCAGTCTGTCTCTCAGCAAACCTTCCTAGGCCAGCAGTACCTCCCTTCCTCTCAACTGCAGTACCAGACCTCTCAACAATACCAATCTCCCCAACAGCAATACCAACCTCCTCAACAGCAATATCAACCTCCTCAACAGCAATACCAACCTCCCCAGCAGCAATATCAACCTCCCCAACAGCAATATCAACCCCCACAGCAACAATATCAAGCTCCTCCTCAGCAACAATATCAAGCGCCTCCACAACAGCAATATCAACCTCCTCAACAACAGTATCAAGCTCCTCCCCAACAGCAATATCAAGCCCCTCCCCAACAACAATATCAAGCCCCTCCTCAACAACAATATCAAGCTCCTTCTCAACAACAATATCAGGCTTCTACCCAACAGCAATTTCAAGCCCCACCCCAACAAAACCAGGCTTTCCAACCCTCTCAATCTGCTCCTAAACCAGCAGCTGCTCCATCTCAGGTATGACTTTTTTTGGGATGGAAAGTATAGGTTTACTTATTGGTACCTGGTTATTTTTATTAACACTATTATATATGTGGTATTGGTCGAGTGAGCTACTAATATGCCGCTGTAACTGAAGTTTTGTATGATATAATTTTTGTTATTTCAGATGTGACTAATTCTAGAAACATGCTTGCTTTTGAGTTGGAGTATGAACGTCATGAGATAATCAAGTTCCAATTGTGTATGTGAATAGGTTGCTACTTCTGTTATTAATGTTACTGAGATTCTCTTTTGAAATTTTTCCAGAAATAATAAACTTGGTATCGTGCGATACACGCGCTGATGCTTAATATTTTTTATCATTATTATTGAAATAATAAACGGTTTCTTTGAAATATTGCAGTGTATAGCAGAGATAAATGAAATAAGTATTTTTAGAATTGTGTAAATTTCTAAGCACGTCAAAGTCAAATTCGTTTTCTTTACATTATGATTCCATAAAAACAATAATTGAAATTTAATGATCGGTGATAAATCAATTTGTAAGCATATTCGATTTGAATTCACAAGAACAAACAAACTACCAACAACTTTTATTTAGTTTGGATAGGTAATTTCCTTACACCAACACTTGTGCTTATAGGTAGCACCAAGAGCAGCACCAGCCTCAAAACCCGCACAACCACCACCACCAACAACCATCACCCTTCGCCCCAACGCTCCAGTGAGCCAGGCTCCTCCACCACTTGTCACATCACAACCAGCCACGGCTACGTTAAAGGGTTAGTATTTTATTATTCCTTTCTATATCAAATTAATAATACAGACACGTTCAACATGCAAATGCACTCCTTTAACATACTGCGTAGATAGGTACCTACCTAGCATTAGGCATCTTTTAGTGTCTACCTTAAGTATACGAAACGATTGCAACCTTTACCATTATAAAATAAGGTATACACGAGTTCCAAAATAGTAGAGAGCGATTAATTCACAGAACTTAGATGAGTACGGGAGGTGAGGGTTGCAGGGGATAAAGTTCCAGGCGTGGCACTTGAGAAGGATTGAAACATAAAATGTTCAAAAATAAGTTGATGTTAGATGAAGCAAACACATTAATAATTTACTTAAGTTTATAAAACTCACCCATGTCAATCTCTCCACAATTCTTGTAGAATGCCGTCCGTTTGAACATCAATGGCCTATCACCAACTTACACCTACTTGATGCGCACTCCGCGAATATCACTCTACTTATAATACATTGTAGTATACATACACTCTATACAATAGTACTTGCTCTGTTACTAAAACGTTCACACATTAATAGTTATTGTTATTATATACTACACTACACTTATTATACACTGTACTATACAAGGGAAGTAAAAAAGAATGGGTCAACAGTAAGCTGGAGATACTAGACACCAAAATATTATGTCTGAGCTCATTCATTATTGAGAAATTTCAGAATAAAATTTAAATCTTGAACACCCTGTATTTCTTAAACCAGCGACATTCGTATAAGGCATGACGACATAATATTTTGGTGTCTAGTATCTCCAGCTTAGTGTTGACCCGTTCATTCCGATTCACCCTGTATACATGTACATTATTGATGGTCACTAGCTGGCTCTGTCACTATCACTGTCCTTCAGTTATCAATGTTTCGTCCGTGGTATATATCCTTCGATCTTCTAATATTTGTCTTAAATAGTTTCTTCGCCATATTAATTAATTAAGTTAATGTTACGCATAATCCGTAAAAGCGCCCTTCTAGGTATTCTACGCAAAGTTCTAGAAGCACATTTTTAAAACATTACCCATGATCCTACGAATCGCGTATTTTGTTTCGTCATCAACCTATATTTCAACTACACCATTTACACTAATATTTTGACCTCGCGCCCTAATCCCTTCATATTCACGAAATTCACGAACCACTAGATAGCGCTGAAAAATTCAAGATGTCTGATGTAGAGGTCGTCAACAATTCGTTTACAATTGCCGCTAAAGATTATAAAGCTTTTAATTGCCAGGAAGGTTGAGTTTTATGATGTAATTCTTTGCATTTTTTTTAGGTGAACTTGTATTTTAGGAGTTATCAAACTTTAATTTAAGACAAATTCCTAGAGTGCAAATACATCATGAATTCCTAGTAGGTTAGTAACCTCAACCTTTCAGATTCACATATAATAATGGTTCGGTTCGAGATATCTACACAGATATCTTAAGGCCGTATGACACGGTATAAAATTATATATAAAATTTTGCACAGAATTATATAAGCATTTTTTATATATTTAGTACTAATAATAATTATTGTTATTATAACCAATAACCAAAAATTAATTAAGCAAACATAAAAGATATGGAAAAGATGCTCTGGAGGTTATATTATTGTTCACGTAAGAATGTATTCAGAATTTTATAAAAATATAACATGTTTTAATTTTCAGTTTTATACAGGGTGAGTCAGTCATAATGCCATTAATTTTAACCACGTATTCGGGAGGCCTAATAAAGGCAGAAAATCGAAAAAAATGTTTACTCGACCTTTAAAAAAATAAACAAATCACCCTATAAAAATCAGTAACACGACGCTCCTGGTACGCTACGATGGCGCACCCGACGAAATTCTAATGTCACAGACTTGCCGTATTAACCATGGATGCCACATTTACATACATAATATCATCTAACACATCAGCGTGTTATTCAAATTTACCTCCATTTAGCACTCTGCATTTCCATTTCTTCCTCAAATTTGTAGATCATGCCACACATCGGAGGGGATTTAGAGAATACAAGCAGTAGTTTGTTTATTTCGGTCTAACCTCACGTATTTGGCGTAAATTCACAACGCATAATTTTACAAATTCCGATTATGTGGAAATGGTAGTGTTATACGGAGAATGTTTACGAAATGCGACTGAATTTTATTAATAAAGTGCTATGGACGGATAAATAATACAGTTATAATTATGTGGGCTGTAAACAGGTTAGTATCATACTACTTAAAAAACAATACATTTCTAGGCTAGATGTACGTAACTACAAATTGTACATTTCGTTATGTGTGCGGTTAATTGTACTTACGAGTAATACTAAAAATTCATATTTATTTGTAAAACGTAGTGCAAACGTAATATCAAAATTATTAAACTGTAATAGCCTAGCATTCGAAAACATTTATTTATTATCTACATTTGTTTTTATTAACAATTAAATCAATATTTAAGGAAAATTCATTCATGTATCTAGATTAAAAAAATAGTTTTACTCCTTGTCGTTAAATAACAGTACAAAACTAGGTAACTAGGTTATTGACCTAATAAGGTCAAGGTCAAGATTAACTCTCGATTAGCGGCGTGCCATTTCGGCCTTGGACAGTTTTCTGTCGACAACACGATGGTTTTTTATTAAATACTTAGTATTTAAACACGAAACACTTTTCAGCTTCTCAATAATTTACCCATTGGGTATAGGTTTTTTATGTAATGTACGTAAATGGTTTATTACTCAGTTTATTATTAGACACGTTGGAGTTTTGTTGCAGTCATAACGGCTACATTTGCTCAGAGAAAAATCGACACGCGAGTGTACGGGTATCGTTTGATTGGGCCGTATTTTCTATGGGAAAACCTGAGTGGACCGCGTTACTTGCAATTTTTAATAGAATTATTTGATTATTATTATTATTTGATTTTATTGGGTATTAACATTTTAAATTATTATTGGCTGAAGTTGAACTGAGCAAGAAAAAATGATATTCTAAAATAGTCAGTACAACCGTTTATTTGTGATGTCTAAAACCTAGGTGAGTAGGTATAGAAAAATATTACAACTTGACAACGTTGCATCACGTCGATATCGAGTTGAACTGTCAGCTGTAACCGACCAAGGCTGTGACCGGTCAGTGACAGTCTGAAAAGGGTTAAATAATGATTTGAAAATATTTTTTTTCGGCGTAAATATGCATTTAGATTTTTTTTTAATCACATATTCGCATTATACTCATTATTCCCTATCTCCTCTTAAAATTAATGACATTATGACTGACTCACCCTGTACATATAGAAAACTATATATTCTGCTTGTATGATACGGGACGAACCACTTTAATTATAATATCAAATAAAAGCTATGTGAAATATTACACCGTGTCATACGGCCTTTAGACTACTTGAAGAATCGCGAAGGTGATGCGAGGCACATAATTTTGTCTGGGGTAGAACGTGAGAAACCCCAGGTTGTCAAAAACCTGTGTTTACAGATATCTGCTTTAGTTCAGCCACCCCATGAAATATCTATTTTATTAAATGGAGAAAAGTGGCAGTGTAATATGTAATACAGATTTATAAACATAATTAAATAATTTACAACATAACCTTATTATTACCTGGCATAAAATCCTCTACAAGAAAATGGTTACTACATACTTTCATGTTTTGTTATCGGTTTTCCGATTCCCAATTTAATTTTTCACTGCTTACAGTTTCATCTGCGAGGTATGCGGAACATACAACTTTATACGAAAAATTTACGGATGGCACGTATTTCTCTTTGTGTTGACTGTTATAAATTATGAAGTGTTTATAAAATGAGTCACTCTACCTACTATTTCGGAACCCGACTATATGCAATCAGGCAAACTTCCGAATGCGAATCCTAGATGAAGACTATTCTATAAAAATTCCGCCACGTAACACACATAACTGTCTCAAATATTTTTTATTCGTTCTGTGTACTTAATGGTATTCACTGAATAGTAGGTACATTGCTAGAGTAACTGTACACAATTTCTCTAACTGCCGTAGAAAAATAAAGTAAAAATCATATTTTTAGCTATCCTCTGATACAGTGATGAGCCCTAGTACATATATTTATTTTTCTCCTTTTATAGTTTCGAAAAAAAATTTACGTGGAGACCTAAAATGGCCTCCGGAAGACGTAAAGCGAAAGATTGAAGAAGAAAATATAGATAGTAATGATAGTTTCCTTTCTATTCAAGGTGGGAAGCATCTCCGAGGAGACCTTAAATGGCCTCCAGAGAGTGTAAAACTGCAGTTTGCGGAAGAGGACAGGTTGCGCTTGGAACTGGCGCAAGGGCCAGCTTGTAGGCCAGTGAGGCCAAACAAGGATTACACAGAGTTCTTTTCTCAGCATGCTTTGAACTCGACGTATCCTGGATATAAAATTCCTCCAGGAACACAGTTTTATAGGCCGGTGTAACGCACTTTCTGATATTTAGAGATGTTAATCTAAGATTATTTAGAAAGTCGTTAGACGCAAGCTTTTGAGTTTATAAAATCAAGAAAAATATGTTATAACAAGTGAAAATGTATAGTTTAGGAAATTTCTTGATTCTAAAAAATCAAGAAGTTTGCAAAGTACCGTTCAAAACGGTAAGATTAGCCTTTAAGATGCTCGTTTGTGATAATACGCTGAACTGATTTCAATAGCCCAAACTAACCAAAAATTTTAGCAATTTTTCACACTTTGTATGTTAATATTTTGTTAACCGCCGTAATATGCTTACATTAAGAATATATGGTTATGAAAATATTAAAATAATGAAGAAATGTAAATAAATAGTCTTATCCTAAGTTATATGTTAAAAAATAAAATAAAAAATGGGTTTGACTTAATAGAAACGATTAGCCGCTTACCGATTATTAATAATATAAATAAAAGTAAAAAAAAATATGTATCGAACCGAAGGCTTGCTCTTTTTGCACAAAGTTATTTATTTTAAGTATACCTATATATGTACATTTTAAAATACTGTAATATATATTTGTACCATGTACGCCAGCAGGAAAATTAAATAAACGGAAAAACTCTAGTTTGTTTTATTTTTTCCCCAATATAACCTATTTTAGACTTTGTGGTTAATTTGTTAAGTACAATAAACCCAAAGGTATACCAATATAATACATATGCAATCCAAAAAGATATAGCAATATTACTAAAACTGATAGAACACTGAAAAATAAGTGGAGTTTACTTATATAATAAATGTAGTATGGCGTACAACCACTAATTTTTTAGATACAGGCCATGTAAGATTTAAAAAAATCAAATTTTGAATGCAATTTTTTAATAGTGAACATGTTTGATTAAAATTTGACACAGACAATTTTTTGTAATGTCGAAAATGTTAGTGTTGTTAGTTTTTTTCTACAAACTAGAGGGCTCTAGTTGTTAGCATTTTTACTGAAGCTTTTTGAATTGAGTTTTTTCCATTTTAAGTCTTGTTGTATTTCAATTTACACAAAGTGTTAGTAAATTTGTTGAATGTTTCAAATCTGATGTACATGCAATTAAATCAGGACATTCATACATCATCAACGAAAAAGGATGGATCATACTGCTGATCTCTACCATCGGAGAATTATGAAAAACGACAAAAGAGCACATCATAGTGCTTATAAATCTGCATCTTTGATAACTGATAAAAATACAATCATGAATTTTTAATAAAAGTTAAGAAAAATGTACCATGATGAGGGAATCGGTAAATATTTACTAAAAAGTTTCTACCTCCCTATTTTCGAGGGTACCTACTGAACACGAATCTAAACTTAGTTTTGTACGCAGGAGTCTAGTTTTCCAAAAAAAATCTAATGTTAATTAGAAGTGTTAATGCAGTGGCGTAGCTAGGCGTGGGCGAAGCGGCCCCTCGCCCACGGCCTCGCACTTAAAGGGGCCTCGCGCGAGGCCCCCTTGAGGGTCATTTAAAACCGAACGCCATGAACTCTAAATAGTACGAATAGCACCCTAAAAGACCTGACTAAGAGAGAATAAGCTTTACAGAGGCTTTACCACACGTACTATAATTAATTTGCACACCCTGCTGGGTGTGCTCTATTATCGACATATTTTTTAGCACTGAAGAGGTTACAAAAAATAATTATTTTTAGCATTTAAACACCTCATAATTATGAAATGTTCAGATCATCCAGACTTATTAATGAGTCATGGCGTCCGGGTCAAGTGGAACTGTAAATGGTGTCCCGTGCAAACGCTGCAAATCAAGAGTAGTAAACGGTTTAAAATGCAAACACTGTTCAAACTACTTTCACACAAGTTGTGCAAAGTTGAGTGCGAAGTTCTGTGAAGATAACACTATTTCTTGTTGTGATAATAGTGAAAATAATAACGTGGGTATCAACTCCGCATTTTACGATGCCCTAGATGAAATGACAAGTACGGATAAAAGTGTAGATCCGCGTATATTCTCCTATATACTTAGGCAAAAGGACATTTTAATAAATGAGTTGAATGAAAAAATTCAGCTTTTACATGCACAAATTGAGTTAATGAATGGTATTTCATTTAAATCAAGTAGTGTTCAGAAGCAAAATAAAACTACAAAAAGTGAGTCTGAAAACTCGATCAGTCACAAAAAGTTGTAAAACTGATGTGGAAGTAAAAACAACCGGTACAAATAAAAACACCGGCAATAATATTTATATTTCAAAGAAGCAAGTATCAGCTGATTTGATGAAAATTCAAACACAGATTAAGTGTAACGACATAATAAATCTTGGAAATGAGGAACACTTGAATAGAGTATCAAACGCTGGTGCATCTGCAGCCGAGAAAGGGAATGGAGAATGGCAAAATGTTTCTAGCAGAACACGTAGGAGACACACAATTATAGGGAAAAGATAGATTCTTCTATTAAAGGAGTACCAAAAATGACGTCTTTGCATGTGTGCAGGTTGAGGGTTGGCACAACTTTGTCAGAATTCAGAGAGCTGTTGAAATTAAGTTTTCCTGAGGTAACATGCGAAGCAATTATATCAAGGAACCCAGAGCTGTATTCATCGTTCAAGGTGAATATTTACGAGGAACATTTTAGACGGGCCATGAATCCAGATGTCTGGCCAGAGGGCGCCTGTGTCAGTAGGTTTTTTCACCCACGGGCGAAAAAGACTGCAATCCAGTGATGTTTGACCCAAACATTTTGTTATTGAATGTACAAAGTTTAAACAATGAGTCGATCTGTTTTTGGAAGAATATGTATGTAGTTTTTATGTTGATATAAATTTTTTGTGTTTCACGGAAACACATGCTAAAGTTGATAACATTAATGCTAAATATATCAGAAATTATTCACGGATAAGTTCGTATTGTAGAAGTTTTAAAGAAAAAGGCGGGGTAGCAATTTTTGCAAAGAATACTCTTCCTAATATAATTAATATCGATTTAAAACATTTCTGTGTTGAACAGCATTTCGAAATGTGTGGGATTAAATGTAAGAAGGGTAACATAATAACAATTATTTTAACATGCTACAGATCCCCCAATGGAGATTTAAAATTTTTTTTTGATAAGATCTATGATGTTTTAGAAATGCTATTTAAGCCTTGCATAAATATTATATTGAATGGTGATTTTAACTTGGACTCAACAGTGGGTTCTAGAAATTATGACGATTTTAACAAGTTATGTAATTTGTTGTCTAGTTTTAATATGAAACCTATAGTAAGGTGGCCAACCAGGGTTACTAAGTGTACAGCAACAACTATTGACCATATATTTACTAATAGTTTAGAAACTAGTTTTGTCTGGGTAGAGAATAATATCATTTCTGATCACAGAACGGTGTTACAAGAGATCAGTATGGTGACAGTAAGAGCAAAAACGTCTAAATCACAATATAAAAGAAGTTTTAATGACATCGCAATTAATGGATTTCATGACTCGCTCAGTGGGGAGAATTGGTTTGATGTTTATGAGATGCATGACATAAATAAAGCTTTTGACTGCTTCTGCAATACGTTTATTTATTATTTTAACATAAGTTTTCCTTATCGTAGGTATTTCAATAATAATATTGCGTATGATAAAGGGTGGGTGAATGACGCCGTTAAAAACTCCAGTATGGAACTAAAAGATTTGCATATCTTAAAAATGGCACATCCCGATTTAACAAAAATGTACGACTATAAAAAAAAACGACATAGTATATTTGTGCAGGAAGTAAAAAAACAGTATTACCAAAATAAAATTATGAATTCAAATAATGTAGTTAAAGCAGCTTGGAATACAATAAACGAAGTTTCTGGTAAAACTAGACAACAAAAAAATATTTGTATAAAAAGTGGCGTGGAAAAAATTGAAGACCCGGTAATTGTTGCCTCGATGTTTTGTGAGTTTTTTTAAGAATGCACCTTTAGAAATAATCAATAATATAAATACAACAGGTACTACCCATTTTTCTGCAATTTCCAGCTTAGAGTTTTCAAATTCTTTCTTTTTAGAACCATTCACTTCTGAGGAATTGTTAGCTTTATTGAAACGAAAAGTAAAGAACAAGCATTCGGCTGGCCCTGATCAGATACCAGCATTTGTTATTAAAAAAATAATGGATTCTATTATACAACCTTTAACTTACATGATAAATTTATCATTCGAAACAGGCACGTTCCCCGATTGTCTAAAAATTAGTAAAGTAGTGCCAATTTACAAGAAAAACGATCAAGAAGATTTGCAAAACTATAGGCCGGTTACAGTACCATCCGGATTTGCAAAAATTTTTGAATATGCCTTTGCAGAACGGTTTGTAAGTTTTTTAGATAAAAACAATGTTTTGATTGATAATCAGCACGGTTTTAGACATAATAAATCAACTAGTACCGCAATTCATTCTTTTTATGAGAAACTTGTAGACTACATCGAGGAGGGGGAGTGCCCTGTTGGTATCTTTTGTGATATCAGTAGGGCATTCGACTGTGTCGATCAAAATAAATTATTAAGGAAATTATATGCGTATGGAATCCGGGGAGTGCCATTAAATTGGATAGAGTCATTTTTGAAGAACAGGTCGCAATATGTAAAATTAAAATATTTCCATGAAGGTTGTGCAGCGGAGGTCAATTCTAAGCGAAGTGTAATTAATGTTGGAGTTCCTCAGGGGTCCATTTTGGGGCCTATATTGTTTTTAATATATACGAATGAATTGGGGTCACTTCAGTGGGGTACTCATTTAGTTATGTATGCGGATGACCAGTCTTTACTTGTATCGGACAAATCTGACGATCGGTTGCAGAGTAAATGCAACAATAGTTTGAATATTTTAAATGATTGGTGTTCAGCTCATAATCAATATTTAAATATTAAAAAAACAAATTTTTAAGATTCCGCAATTGGCAAAACAATGCTGTAGTTTAGAACTCAAAATAGGAGCAAGACAAGTCGTACAGAGTCAAAGTGTCAAGTTTCTGGGAATAGTCTTTGATGAATTCTTAAACTGGAAAACACATTGCAGTCAATTAGTAAATAAACTAAATTCCGTTAATTACTTAATTAAAGGTATCAGATATATTCTCACCACTGAGCAGCTTCTAAGTTTTTATTATTGTCAGGTTGAGTCTAGGTTGAGATACGGTGTGTGTTTTGGGAAATTCCACTTTTTCCTCAGATGTTTTTATAATTCAAAAGAATTTTGCGAAGTCTGTTAGGGCTTTCGAATACAATTTCTTGTAGAGAAGTTTTTAAACAACTTGGTGTCTTAACTTTAGTATGTGTTTTTATTTTAGAATTGTGTATTTATGTATATGTTAATAGAGAACAATTTGTCACCAATCATAATGTTCATAATAGGAATACTAGGCAGAATAAACATCTCCATGTACCATTTTGTAGGTATAAGGTATCAATTAATTCACCCATATGTTTAGGTTTAAGGGTATATAATCATATACCTCATGACATAAAACTTGCAAAAAATGTAGTCTCCTTTAAGAGACAATTAAAACTATATTTATTAGATAAGTCTTTTTATACACTGACTGAATTTTTTGTAACCTAGTTCTTAAGTCTGGACGATTTCTATACAGTTTTCTGTCTAAAGAATAAAATGTATTATTATTATTATTATTATTATTACTTCACTACTTTAACTAGTTTCATCATAAACGAATAATTTTGTAAACAAACTTTCTGATATTTCACTATACTTTTCTTGAAAATATACAGGGTGACATTGAAAAAACTACAATACATAGTATCACGCGATAGAGGACCAAAAAATAATAAATAAAGTTATATACACTAATGTCCGATCGCCTTTTGTTTTCAAGATACATTTTTTTTTAAATTATTTGTAAAATTAAAATTCTTTAATTTCTCCCGATTGTATGAAAATATTTGAATACTGTGACCTTGCATGTAGCTATTATGTGTCACAATATTCAGTTCATTCAGCATCCAATGGCGGATGAAAAGGGCCTCGCTGATGCGGCTCCGCCCACGTCTAGATTAGTCCACGCTACGCCACTGTGTTAATGTTAGGTTGAAGTTTATAACGCCTCTGGATCTTCATTTCATGACAGCATACTCTTGTCAAAATAAATAGGCATTATATTGTAACTTCAACCTAATATGATATACAGGGTGATTTTAAATAAAGTAGCAAAGATGAGACCACATATTCCTTAGGTGAAAATAAACCGATTTAACCTAACATACCTATGTCCCAAGTCGCTTAATAAACAAGATACAGGGTGTCAAAGTTAAAATTTTCAAATCTTCCCTAAAATTAAATTTATTCACACTTTTAACCTGATACGATATTACATGCTCAGCTTTTCAAAAAATGCATCCACTTATGGGTTTTGATTTTTCTGTAATTGCAACAACGTATGATGTTAAAATATTTGAAGGGGCTACAGAAATCTGAGGTCATGATATAAACACATTAGGAGAGAAATATGAAATACAAGTTACATTCACAATATTCAAAGTTATATGTACTTATTTCTCCTGTGAATAGAATAAACCAGCACCATCTCTTGGTTGGTTTTTTCACAAACAGAGAAACTATATTAAATTTTAAAAGAACCAATTTCAATCCTCTTGAGCATTTAGTTTGACATTTATTTATTGCTTGGTCTTGGTACTTGGTAACAGCTTGCAAAATTTGCAAACTTTGTGTTGAAAAGAAGGTCATATTGAACTATTATTATAAATTTATTTCTTTTGTTTTGTTAGTCCTTTAGTTACAGTTAATAATAGTTTCTAATTTCTAGGGTAACATCTCTAGTTTTTAATAAAACTTTTCATTTACTAAGAATCGTATTTGTAATAAAAAATGCTTAATTTCACGTTTTATTTATTAAATTATGGATACTTACCTATTGGTTGAAAAAAGTTATTTTAGTTATCAAGTTTCACAACTACGATAATGTTGCATATTAAAAATAAACACACAGTATCTCAAAAACCATAAAAATTAAGTGTCATGTATAACATATTTTTTATAATAATAATAATTTCTCTACCCCTCATTCTAATCACAGGGATTAGCCCAGAAGTCGGAGACTTGTGCGGGAGAGGGGGCGGCATATTATTATTAAGCAGGCCGCATTTGCGCCCAGGAACGACTTACGTTGGTAGGTCCTAACCACTATTCAGTGCAGGAATGAGGGAAACCTGGAAAACCTCATTAATTAGGGGGGTAGTCAAATATCAACCGGTATCAATCTCTCACATTGACCCAAGCTAACATTATTCCACCCTACCATACCCGCAGAGAGGGTGCCAATCCTCTCCACGAATATAGCTTATATACGGTCTACCGGCAGCTGGGCGCGAACCAACTCCGATCTAGTCACCTCGATTCAAGTACTGGCGCCTTAAACCGCGCGACCATTGACCGACTAAAAGCCTACTTGACGATCTTTGTAATGGCATAAAAATATACAGGGTGTTCGATTAAAAAAAAAACAAAGTTAAGGCCTGTATCTCGGAAAAGCAATATTCAATTGTTTTTGTGATATATGCGCTAAATAATATTTAAGAGTTCGTAAAACTTTTATTCTTAAATTTTTTATGTATCTCGAATAAGAACAGGGAACGGTCAATTTTCGCGTGACCACCCTGTATGTATTTATATAGGCTTCCACATTTTTTATGCAAGTACCAAAATTTTGTTGATGTTGGCAATACTAAGAGTATGCTTAAATTTGATTTATGTCGCGTAATAAAAAATCGGCCTGGTCGGAATAAATCAAATAAATATTTGTAATTGCATAACAAACTTTATTAAATAATTTTTTACAACTTTAATAAGTGGTATGGTAACAATATACCAAATGAACCATAAAATTAATTCACAAAGTTATCATGTTCCAAAAAATATATATTTTTTTTACAATACAAAGATGTAAACCACACAACAAATTACGAATATTTCACCATTTCTCAATACTTTACTAGAATTCATTGCTTTTATATAAAACTGTATAAAAAGTGATACAATGTGATAAAAAAAGTATATTGAAATTATTACAAACAACAAGTCACAAATTTATTGATCAAAACTGCGCCATCTGCAGCAAAATATTACAGCTTAAACCAGCAAATACGTTTATTTAAAAAATCACAGTTGGTATGCCTCCACATATTCATATTTTATATTTGATCATAATAATTTTTTTCATTTATTTCATGAGCTTATTCAATTTAGTGCCTACTAAAAAATATAGCATATAAAACTCTTCTCAAAAATATATTAGCAAAACAACAATCCAAATAATAATGCAAAATAAAGACAATAGTAAAAAGAAAAAGTTACAGCGGGCCATCACACCAAAGAAAATCCTTCAGTCTGTTGGATCGCTTGCATTAGTTTGTACCTGAGACGCTCCTTTGTCTTATATCTCGGCAAGTCCAGCAAGTTAAAACATGTGTGGGCCACCGGCAAGAACTTATCGTCATTCGTGGGCTGTATGACGATCTACAACAATGAAATGTTTACCGTTTGTCAGAAAATCAGATTTATAGAAAAAGTACAGGCCCGCTATCTATGCCTATGCAGTAGTTCAAACGCACCATCCAAATTTTAGAGAAAGTACAAACCTATTATATATGTCAATCCCAGTAGTTCAAATGTACCAGATGCATATCCGAACCTACTGGAATGCCTATTCATTTATTACTTTGTCAGTTGTTTAACAACACTGTGTGCCCTATATTCTCGAAATATCAAAGGAGAAACATAAATTGCAAAATATATTTCTTTAAGACAATAATTTTGGTTTGAGTAAACTGAAGGATATCTTTGGATCGCACGACAATATTAAGTTTAAAAACTATTATTAAGTAGTACTTAGTAATAACCTAGTTAGACAGATTAATTATTTTTAGTTAACTAAATGAATTAGTTCGCTATTTGGAATCAAAATAATCCACTAATTCGACAACTAATTGATATCTTTATGTGCATTGCTGTTGAACATTTTCAGATCCCAGGCTTTTAAAACAGTGTGACAGACAATCTCTGAGCAAAGAAATAGTTGGAAATATTTTGCAAACTATAAAACACCCTCAAATTTTTGCAGTAGTTCATACGTACCAGGAGCGTTTTAGGGCTTTACATTGTATCTATTTAACTTTCCACCAACTTTTAAGGATATGTATAATTTTAAACTATAGTAGGTGTTTGTTAGTCATTAATATGTGTGTTTGGACCCTAACGTGCATATGTTAACACTTTGAATGATCCAGCTGAAAAAGTAAAACCAGTAAAACTTACCTTGATCGCCTTCATTCCCTGTATGGGTATTCTGTAGCTGCCCGTCAAGAACAACAAAAATTTCTTTTTGTCGGCCAACGACATCTCGTGCAAAATCTCCCAGAACCACCTTATTGTTTGATCCGAGGACTTGTAACCGTTCTTGTACTCCGCTGCTTCTTCCAGGGCGTGCCAGTCGTAGTTCTCGTTGCCAATCACCACGGCCATCAATTCATGCGAGTGGAAGAGCTGGAGGACCCTACCGCCGCAAACCTTCATGAAACCTTTGTGGAAGGCTTCGAACTGCTGCTTGACCGATTCGTTGAAGATGTAGTTGATGTAAAGATTGACGTACTCTTGCCTGAAATAAAAAAAATATATTTATTAAGCAATGACTATTATAAACAGTTAAAACTAACTTGTTTTCTTGCGTGACTGGTACATTCGATCCGTTTGGCTTTAACGGAATTGTCACTGTTTCCCCAAACACGTCGCGGGATATATCAAACGTCAAACTGAAAACTTCTTGCATATCGTTCTCTTCGTAGTCTAACAGGCTCTGTAAGGAGTTGGCCATCATTGGCGACAGTCCTTTTAAATCGGAGAGGCCTATCTGCTCGCTGAGAAGTTTCTTGTAGAGCGCCAGAGGGAACGGTATGTCGATTATGGTGAAGTTGTATATTGCCAAGCCCAGAATCATACCTAAAAAAAATATACATTACAAGGAAATCAGATAAATTAACGATAAAGTACCTATAAGGAAATAAACGTCGTTATCCTCAAAAGAATTCTCCGCAAACCAAATGGCTCTGGTTTCCTCGTACTCCTTGAACATGCCGTATTTCGGATCTAAAATTTCTCTAAGAAGCAACAAGAAAAATTCTTTCGTGACTCCGCCAGCATCTTCAGCTTCTTCGCCGCAGAACTTAACCTAAAATTACCAAAATGTTTTTTACTTAACACGTCCCTAGATATTTAGAAATATTTCTAAATACCTTTAGTGGTTTCTTGAGATCAGAGGGGTTTACGTGACTTAATTCTCTAAGTGCATCATCGACGATGTGATCCCTGGTGACGTTTAGCACCAAGAACTGGTTAATGGCGTGTATGCCCTGAGGCGACATCAGCATTGACAGGAAAGCTTGTTGTGCAGCATCGCTCATAGCTTTCTGCATCTGTACGGGGATATTTAAGTTTATAACTTAAGTAATACACAAATATAAAATCATTACAAGTAGTAATTCATTTACAGACTATGTGAAATCGAGTCCTTGTTATACAAATATACAGATTTGTACCCCAGTGCCAAAATTATAGATAGTGACATAATTTCAACTTGTAGACAGATAAGGAGTGCGAGAACACATCATCTTAAAGGGTAAGATATGAAAATTGTATGCGATCTAGAAAAACTTTTGTCTTCTACGACTACAGTTTGATTTTTTTGAACTTCATCGCAAAAAAACTCACGTCCTTGTCAATTTCAATTTTTTCCCTACTATATGCATTACTTTTTTGATTTTTCCACTTTTGCCACTTTTTTAACGCGCGATAAACTGATGCTTGTTAAAAAACTACCCCTTTCCACAGCATCATTCACCGATATACAGGGTGAGTCAGTCATAATGTCATTAATTTTAAGAGGAGATAGGGAATAATGAGTATAATGCGAATACGTGATTAAAAAAAAATCTAAATGCATATTTACGCCGAAAAAAAATATTTACAAATCATTATTTAAACCCCCTTTTCAGACTGTCACTGACCGGTCACAGCCTTGGTCGGTTACAGCTCACAGTTCAACTCGACATCGATTTGATGCAATGTTGTCAAGTTGTAATATTTTTCTATATAGTACCTACCCACCTAGGTTTTAGACATCACAAATAAACGGTTGAACTGACTATTTTAGAATATCATTTTTCTTGCTCAGTTCAACTTCAGTCAATAATAATTTAAAATGTTAATACCCAATAAAATCAAATAATAATAATGCGAATACGTGATTAAAAAAAAATCTAAATGCATATTTACGCCGAAAAAAAATATTTACACTCGTGTGTCGATTTTTCTCTGAGCAAATGTAGCTGTTATGACTGCAACAAAACTCCAACGTGTCTAATAATAAACTGAGTAATAAACCATTTATGTACATTACATAAAAAACCTATACTCAATGGGTAAATTATTGAGAAGCTGAAAAGTGTTTAAATACTAAGTACTTAATAAAAAACCATCGTGTTGTCGACAGAAAACTGTCCAAGACCGAAATGGCACGCCGCTAATCTAAGTTATCGAGAGTTAATATTGACCTTGTCCTACCGTATTATTAGGTCAATAACCTAGTTACCTAGTATTTGTACTGTTATTTAACGACAAGGAAACTATTTTTTAATCTAGATACATGAATGAATTTTCCTTAAATATTGATCTATTTGTTAATAAAAACAAATGTAGATAAATAAATGTTTTCGAATGCTAGGATATTAAATTTTAATAATTTTGATATTTCGTTTTCACTAATTTTTACAAATAAATATGAAATTTTAGTATTACTCGTAAGTACAATTAACCGCACACATAAACAAATGTACAATTTGTAGTTACGCATACATCTAGCCTAGAAATGTATTGTTTTTAAGTAGTATGATACTAACCTGTTTACAGCCCACATTTCAAGTAAAACTGCATTTATCCGTCCATAGCACTTTATTAATAAAATTCAGTCGCATTTCGTAAACATTCTCCGTATAACACTACCATTTCCACATAATTGGAATTTGTAAAATTATGCGTTGTGAATTTACGCCAAATACGTGAGGTTAGACCGAAATAAACAAACTGCTGCTTGTATTCTCTACATGCCCCCTCCAATGTGTGGCATGATCTACAAATTTGAGGGGGAAGAAATGCGGGAAATGCAGAGTGCTAAATGGAGGTAAATTTGAATAACACGCTGATGTGTTAGACGATATTATGTATGTAAATGTGGCATCCATGGTTAATACGGCAAGTCTGTGGCATTAGAATTTAGGGTGCGCCCGTGTTACTGAATTTTATAGGGTGATTTGTTTATTTTTTTAAAGGTCGAGTAAAAATTTTTTTTTTTCGATTTTCTGCCTTTATTAGGCCTCCCAAATACGTGGTTAAAATTAATGACATTATGACTGACTCACCCTGTATGCACGTATAATTAACAAATTTCCTGATACACATTATTTATCATACAATGCTCTTTAACTACTAAATTCAGTAATTTAGGGCCACACTAATTATTATCAAATATCCCACTTGTAAGTCTATGACGCATTGCAGGTGCAAATCTAGAGATGTCAGTATTTTCGAGCAACTACAAGTAAAGAACAGATGAAATTATTTTATTAGATTAATAAATTGTGGTTTGATTTATTTATGAACGTCACTATTTATAATTTCTACACATTTTTTGAAGGTAAAACTTTTTAATGAAGCAAAATTGTGTCAAGATAAGTTTTAATTATAGCTCATTCGCTTTCAGGCACTCTGTATAAATTTTTGGTACTTACTTGAATCGATTGGTCTGTTTCTAACAGCTGCAGCTTGGCGTGAGCATCAAACACGAACGGATAATTACACAAAAACAATTTTCCTGTCTAAAAAATTGTGTTTTAACTAAACCTAAATTAAAATACTGAGAAAATATTACAGCAATTAATAACAAATCAAATTAAAGTATAATAAATAATATATCACTCACTCCTGGATCAGAAAGCCAGTAGACATAATCGACTCTCACATCCATAAATTCCGATAATTCCGTTATATGGAAAGTATCATAAGGTACTCTAAGACCATCTACACTGTGATTTAATTTGTTCAAATATGCTAGAAGATCTAACATTGCAACTAGACTAGGATCGTAGAAGGCAGTCTGTAACACAAAGTGCCGTTTCATAAATTTCTATATAAAATGAACATATTTAATGATTGATTTATTTACAAGTATTGGCCGATTTTTGTTTAATATCACAGACAAACAAAAATGAAAAGAGAGCAAGTGTAAAAAATAAAAACAAAATACAATGAAAAAAAAACAAAAATAACTAGCAAAAAAGTACGAAAACAAATAAAAAATATTAAGAGATTACTAAAAAATTTAGGGCATTGATGAGTGTCAAGCAATAAAATCTGAACATACCTGCCCCTGCGGAATTTTCTGGTTCGACAATATGTACACCGCAACACTCTTAAACACGTTGATCAACCTTTCGAAATAATCACAGCTCGTCATACTGTACCAACTGCTTACTACTTTATTAGCAAGTTGCTTTAACCCCAAAAGGGCCTTCACGAAAGGCTTTTGCAGCCTCAAATGCTGCTTTGGATTGCTGAATTCGTGATACAAAGGCAAAGTGAGGTAGATTCGAAGTGTTTCTACGTCGGGAGGCGACGGGCTCAGCTGAGGTAAAATATTTTCCGTGATACAATTCCAAATCTAAAAATAAAAAAAATATGAAAAATAACGAAAAAAAAAAAAAATAAATAAAAAAACCTACTAAATCTTTAATGCTACTGTTCTCGATCTTCCCTATTAAAGAAAACGTCGCCTCGACCTCTTCCAAATTCACCCCGTGATGCTTGCTGCTGCAATAGTAGTGCTTTTCGTCATTCAACAAGAAAGACCCGTTAAGGCAAGCTAAACTCTTAAATACAATCTCTAGAAACGACAGGACTTCTTGTTCTACCTGAACATTTCCAGGTATCCTCACCAAATTTTTTACGTAATCCTGAGTGAGGTGCAAAATTTGTGATTGTGGGTTGTATTCTCTACAATCGTAGGGGGATATGTTGCTGTTTTGTTTTACCACCGATACAAAACAGTGATCTCCGCCTAAAAGAATTATGGGTATTAAATAGAAGGTAGTAGATATAACTGTTTTGTGTTTCAACATTTCAAATACAGCTGCCAATTTCTAATTCTTTTTCTCCAATTCTACTGATTTTTTGAGACAGAAACATTGAAATTGTTATTTATCTTTTTAAATGTTAAACATTTGCTGGCCCGTTCAAGATTGACTGATTTATTATGCAATAAATATCAATGAAATGAATTTGGAGTAAATTTGGCAGCAATGCATCAAATATACATTTTTTTTTTAATTGAGGAAGCTAAGGCTTAATTGAAGGGAGTAAGACTTCAGCATAGTTATAGCCTTCATATGCCTGGTTTTGAAACTCTTCTAATGCGTCATGCACAATGAGTTACAAGACCTGAGTGGTGTGCGTACAACAACAAATTTCCCATTTAGTAGAACGAAATGTGTGTACAAAAGGAAAATTTAATGCTTGATTTGTTTTACTTTCAATTTTATGTAGAAATTTAATTAAAAAGTGGGCGTAAATAACTCACCTGCGAATATTCTATGAATGACAAAATTCTGGCTATTGCCAGGCGAAGGAACCAGTGAAATACCACTGGGCGAGACCCAAGGCCCCAATACCACTTGTGGCGTAGTGTAACTTGTTGCTTTTCGCAGTCCAAGTTGCCCAGAACCGCCGATACCGAAACTGTACACTCTACCCCTAGATGGCACTAATGCCAAGGAATGCTGCCTGCCGCAAGCGATTTGGGTTATCGTCGAACCCATTAATTCCACTACCTAAAACTTTATATATTGAACAGTTCGAAAATAAATAACAATTACTAACTTGTCTCGGTAATATTTCATTGCTGTTTGAACCGTGACCCAATTGGCCAAACATACCCGCACCACAAGTAAATACACCCCCGTCCATGGTCAAGAACGTAGAAAATTCCTCCCCGCAAGCAATGTATCTTACTCTAATGTTCCTCAAGGTCCGTAACTGTGACGGAAATATTTTATTGTTTACATCATTCAATCCTAGTTGACCTCGAGTGTTTTTTCCTTAAAAATAAAAGATATTAAATATTTGTCACGATTCTACAAAATGTACTAACCCCATCCGTACACAGCGCCTGATTTCGATAGGGCAAAGCTATGGTTTGCACCGCAAGCAATGAAAGCTATAGGAATGCCGACAAGGGAATTTATAACTTTTGGTTTCACCTCATTGGAGGAGAGATGACCCAGACCCAGTTGTCCAAAGTTATTAGCACCCCAAATCAAGATTTCTCCACCTGAAAATCTCAGTTTGAATACAAATTTAAAGGCTCTCACAAAATCAACATAGACATGCAACATAACCTAAAAAGTATAGTTTAAGGTGTTGAAAGTCGAAGATATCTGAAATGAAGGTGAAAACAAACAATTTACTGTGTAAAAAATGTTAAGCTGTATTTATTATGAACCACTTTTCCAGCGATAAATGTGACAAAAAATTATCTTTTTTGTTATAACTGCATTCTCTAAATTATTTCTACTCACTATTTGCCAAAGCCAAGGAATGCCTCTGTCCGCAGCATATTTGTACAATATGATAAGTTCCTAAGGCACGAACAAATTTTGGTGCGGCTTGAATATTTTCTCCAATATCAAGTCCTAGCTGACCATGGTAATCAGAGCCCCAAGAGTACACTTGACCCCATTGGTTTAAGGCCATTGAATGCATTGAGCCGCATGCTACACGAGTAATGACGTGTGCATCTAACCCAGCGACAGGTTCTACAATAAAAGTAATTTGTACTCTAATTTTTATCATTTCTGTCTTTCTGTGAAGGTGTGCAATCAAATGAATTTGTTAACATATAAGTGTTTGTTTACATAAATAAATTAATAAAACGATGTTTACTTTCCATATTAAATTTTGTTCTTTTTCACATGCACAAAATATCGTTTATATTAATACAAATAGATTAGTATTTTCTAAACCACCTAAAGTTAACACACATAAGCAAAATATTACATACTAAAGAGAGACATACGTGGCCTTTTTCTTGGCTGGTCATGGCCCAGCTGACCATAGTCATTACTACCACATGAATACACTTTTCCTTCTTTCGTCAAAAATATCGTATGATTCTCTCCTAAAGCGGCATCCACTACGGTATTGGCCAGGTACCAATCTAAGGCCCTTGGGGTTAGAATATGTTCGTCTTCGATACCTCCCAAACCTAATTCCCCATGTATCGTACTCCCCCAAGCAAACATTTTTCTGTTTGTTATCTGATGAAGAAATAAATAAGTTTCATCGCTCGTACATATATAACTGAAATACAGATAAAAACATTTTACCTAAACTGACATCTCTAGAACATTCCAAAAATATTTCATTTTAAATTTGCTATTGATTAAGGACAAAATATTTATTAAATTACCTTATCAATGTCTGTTAATTCATTATAAATAGTCACTAGTGATTTTGTATATTAATTAGATTAAAATATGACAAGGCATTAGAAAAATATGACACTTTGTAATGGAGGTTATGAGGTTACGAAAATAAAAGAGTTTAAGATTACGTCTTTATTGATTGAACCAAAAGTTCTGCACATCACTATTGTTTTATTTGACGACCAAGCGATGGAGCCACCAATCAATCTTTCATTTAAATTTAAATTGAATATACGACATATTGTGATGATAGGTATGATATAAATAAAAGTAGAAAAAATAATAACAATGCTGAAATCAATCATATATATATATCTCTTTTTAAAACATGTATTTAAAATTATTTATTATCTCAAAATCTCATGATACACAATTAAGAGGAATTGGATCAGCGTCCACGTTTAATATCTGTAAGTGGCTTCATTTGTTGGAAAGCAGAAACCAATTAAATTCAATTTATAATGATTTATTAGTAGATGCACGGTGGTTGGAGTAATATCAATGAAATGAAGTCTATTGAAAACACGATAAAGATCGTTCTGGAAATACTTAATTTAAAAAATATTTCGCAAGAGAATAATAAGCAGTTGAACAAGATTATTAGGACGCAATTATTATGAGGTTGTTCTTAGTTTTATGCTACAAGAGTTAGTTACAAGAGTTTTATTATAATTAATATAATTAGTATAATATTTTATTAGGAACGAGATGATGATGATCTAGCAAAACACGTAATAAGAATTAATTATATACGAGTCTACATACTATAGCAAGTAATAAAGAATGTAAATTATTTAAATACATGAATTTAAAAAATAAAATTTTAAATTCCCGCGTTAAATTAATAGTTGTTGATTCAAGGTACTATAGAGAATATCTATCTATCAATCATATTTATAGGCTTGTTCTTACAAGTCAAGGATTGATTTCAAGGTGTTAAATATTCGATCAGTTAAGTTATGGATATGTGTTTTCAGTGCATGTAACTCAAGAAGTAGTTGGATTTTGGATGAACCCTTCTGACAGTTTTAGTTTCAAACTAGTCTTGATTCTTGTGAAAATAGACGTAATATTTACAGGCTAGATCATATCTCCGTATGCATGAGTGTGAATACCGAATACATTTTCATTAATTGTTCAATACATTCTACTGTTAATAATTATTGTATCTCTACTTACCAGAAATATGTGGATGCATGATACAGCTTTTGATGAATCTGAATTCAAACATTACTGAAAAATATAAGTATTTTTGTAATTTTTCTATTTTACTAAACACTACCTTTTATAGCAACTGATTTTAAACAATGACCTGACCTTACATTTCTTGATTTGGTACAATGGTGGACCCATTTTATATGAACTCACTGCAAAACTTCTGAATCTTAAATTATTCTGTTTGGTCGATATTTCGTAGTAGTCTTAAAAAACCGCGGTAGATTTGACTTTGTAGATATTTGGTGTGTGTCTGGGTGTATGTCCAGTATAATTTTTCTAAAATAAATAGTTAATGAATAGCAACCGAAATTTTATATTTTTGTTAGGGTTAACTGAATTACTATTATATTTATTTTAATCAGAAAATCCTTTCAAACCAATCAGACTCAAAGCAGTGAAATTGATGCACATTTATTGGTGAAAAATTCGAAAAAATATTGTACAAGATGATCGGGAATGACTGGCCAGTTTCTTGGCGCATCCTGTCTCAATTGCTATCAAAACTGATTTCTGTTTGGTAAATGACTTCATTTTTCACTGCCAATTTTGTCAAATCATCGTCGGCTAAATCGTAGCAGTGCTTTTTCTAGTTTGTTCCATTGCCCATTTGCAGTGACTCACCGCGTGTGGCACGACACTCTAGAGCACAAATGACGTAGTCGGACAAAGTCATCAATTGTTGTCATGAGTAATTTGACGTTTCATAGAAATTATGACAAATATCAAATATCTGTTGGGTACGTTTCTGTTTACGTACAATTTTAAAATTTGAGAGGGTATCAGTATCGCTACTTTAATGTTTCAAGATAGAGAGCAGAGTAGATAAAAAATACGTACATTTTTGCAAACCAAATTAAATAAGTAGGTTCTATGAAGAGATCACTTATTACACTGCCAATATTAAATGTCAAATTCTGACATTTATGGCCTAACGTGTATGTTTCCAAATACTAACAATGGAGAGTCGCCACACTACAGCAAATTACAGAATTCTAGAAACCGTTCAGTCATTCTCGAACACCATGTATAACGCATTTTAAAATAAAATATATCCTACAATTTCACTTTATTATCTACCTATGTGTTTTCTATGCTGTTATAACTCATACAGGACCACAGGGAAGAAATATAAAACATTTTATGAAACCATTTATTTTATTTTAAATATGTATGTATAAACAAATAATAATACATTTCTTAACAACTCATAGAATTTTTAATAGGCGTATAAATATCATGTAAATAATACTTCTCGACTTTGGCACATTAAGTATATACAGGTATATATTATCTATCTTAATATTATAAATTCTAAAATTAATGCTAAATAATTTCAAAATTAAATACAGCTAGGTTAATATATATGTAGGTAGCGTTTATTTACAGAGGTTCTAATAATATTTACTACTTTAGATTTACTTAGGCTTGTGACTGAGTTTCAACTAAGAAATAATATACAGTTGTAATACATACAACTATATCCCTAAAGCTTTGGGAAATAATGTGAAGACCAACTTAGAATAGTGAATGGACTTGAAATTGCTATCCAAGTTTCTTTAATATTGTTGTGGTTCCACCAAAGTTGCCCAATTACACTAAACTTTATACATCCAATAAAATAAAACTAGATAAACAAAAACACATTAGCCATATAAAGTTTGGACATAAATTGAGGTCTAAAATGGTTGTAGTAACTATGGGAGAACACTAATGGCAACTTTTTCTAGAAATTATGTCTCTTAGAAAATTCAATTGCAGTTTTATTGCATCTGAAATAAACGTTACAAGACTGAGACCTCATTTGGAGACATTTTAGTTTTAAATACATTTTAAAAAAACTCGTAATGAAAACATGTCACTGGAAATATAAAAAAAGTAGAGTGTGCCGTCAAAATTAAAACTCAGCCACCATAAGGGCGTAGAACATTTAAGTGCGACTCTTCAAACTAGAAATTGTATAAACATTCCCGCAGTCTCCTTTTAATTAGAGTATAATTGAGTGTGCTTCTTAATTCAATTCCGGAAATACCAACAGACGCATGCCTTCAGGGAGTGTTATGTTTTGTTTTGGAATGTAACAGGATTTAGAGGAGAACAAACTTCATACAAAAATATACATGAAGAATTTTACACCTACTTGCCCTATGATTGCAAATTAGCGCTGTGTCTTCTATACTCCACCGCAACCATATACAGAGCGATTTATAAGTAATGGCACATTGCAGACATTTAGTGTATTACTCTCAGTTGCAGTTTCTTAAATATTTCGATGAAAATATATTGAATTATTCATTAAATATTTTGAATTGAAAAATCTAATATGTTTCCATGGGGCATACTTACCGACCACCCTGTATGTAGCGGGGGTCCCGTTAAGGTCGGCTAGCGGCTGTATATTGGAAACTACAGCTCCTACAGCTTTAATAGACTTTTCCGGACACTTTGACATCAATATTTTCTTCCGGAAGCTGTAAAATGAGTCGTTTTCAAAATGCAGTCGCTGACCAACCCTAAAGGGACGGTATATTATATATACAATCGTTTGCAATAATAATGACGCTGTTTTAAAACAGTTTTTGAACTTCTGGAAGCTCTGAATAGAAATTTCGTTAAATGTCTCTTAGTAAGTGAAACAACTATTAACTAATGTTAAAAATTTAAAGCAGATTAAAATATAAATTCTCCAGAAGTTCAAAAGAAATCGCAAAATTCATTTTACTGAGTGTCATTAATATTGCAAACGATAGTACTTGTACAAGATGTTTCTAAATTGATTATTCAAATTTTCAATCTACGTAGTTAAAAGACGACGAAAACCTTTTTTCTCAAACATTTTCTAAGCGAGCTAGCACCTCCTGAAAAGATGACCAGAAAAATAATTTTTGTTAAACCACTTAAAAACAGTATGATATTAAATCATAAAATGTTGGTTAGGTACAGGTAGGTACTGAACATTTTGTACAATATGGAATAGAAAACATTTAAAATTTATACCAGGGAAGTAAAAAAATAGGTTCATGGAGTAAAGCTCTCTTTATGTCTTTTATATGTGAATGTTTCTAATTTTTAAATGGAAAATATGAAGTACTGATGTTTTTTACAAAGAAAAAGTATTTTTATTGAATATCGATATGGTGCACTGCTCTCGAGTAACATAGATTTGAACATTTTATAACATGCTCTAAAATTCAAGTCCCATTAGATAGCAGCATAAAGTTTTCAAAGTGTATAACGAACAAAATTTGTGACACATAGCAGAAAGTCAACGCAGCACAAAAACAATGTGTCACACTCGGTGGTGTGAAAGGTCCATAGACTCCTTTATCTATGGAAAGGTTCCAAAATAACGACTGCATTTATTTAATTACAGGCAGGCCCAAGACATTTTATTTCAAGACTGACCTTCGCGCAGTAATTCTTGTCAATTGCTTTTAGATAGACAAACTTAAGACCCGAGATTTTTGTCGAAAATTATCTTACTCTTATTAAATAATTATTATTAACACATATTTTCGCAGGAAGTTGAATTTTTAGAGCATGTTGTAAAATTTTCAAAGTAACGTTAATCATTGCATCTATCGATTTTTAAATGAGTACCGTTTGTATGTAGAAAACATCAAGTTTTCATATTCAAGGTTTAAATTAACTTTACGTTTGATCAAGCTATTTTCTTACCCTGGTATAAATTTTGAAATGTCTCCTATTGCATATTATTAAGCGCAAAAAATTCAGTGACTGACCAAACTTTTATGATTTCATATCATATCTTTCTTAAGCTGTGTAATAAAAAGCATTTTTGACACCACCTCTTTCTGAGGCGGTGGCTTATTTAGGTGTTTCATTGTGTTCATTGAAACTTTGAATAATTATTTCAGAAACACCTTGTATATACCGTGTGTGTATACATTTTTCTACTGCTGACTTTGAAAAAAAGTTAATGATACAAATTTTGTTTATGTTGAAAAATCATGAGTAGTAGTCAGACATATATTGAAACAGAAGAAATTTCAAACAATTTACCAAGGTGTCTTTTTTTTTCTGTGTAAAAAACTTTATTTGACTTTTTAAAGCTTAAATCAATGGGTTATTAGCCAAAAAAGTCACTGTGTTTGCCAGAGAATACCTCGAAAACTTCTTAGATACTGTCTCTGATATCAATTATTTATTGGTCAACGTAGTCCTAATTATTAAAGTTTCTGGAGGTTGTAGAATTGGGGAACCTGTAGCTATGTCTATCGACGACGTTGAAGACAGAGGAAGTGTATTGGTTGTCACAATACCTGATACTAAAACTTATAAACCAAGAATATTTACTGTTGTCAATGGAAATAATGTTATCAGGCATTTGACGTATTTCGAAAATGTATGAAATTGAGGCCAAAACATGTACCACATTGACGATTCTTTTTAACCTATAAAAATAAAAAATGCACAATGCAGCCTATAGCTTTGAATACATTCATTAAGATGTCACAAAATATAGCACAGTTCATTGGAATTGAAAATGCACATAAGTTTCGGAGTACTTCGATGACTTTACTTGCTGAAGCAAGCTCATCCTTTAGTAAGATACCTACTTAAAAATTGCGGCGTCTCCATTTGTTTCTAAAATGTAATTATTGTTCTTTATTGACTAAAGCCCGTATTTAATTAAGCATTTCTTGGAATCTGTAAATAATGTTATCACCAACCGTCAGTAGAACCTTTCATTACCATAGCGATTTCCGGAAGTAAACAAACACTTTATTTTACTGTAAAAATCAAGCATTTTACCTGACGCAAATATTTATCAACATAGCCATTACTGTATGACATTAAACAGAAATCGTTTGTTGCCGTCACATCCCCAACAGGGAAAGTTTTTTCTCGCGAATTATTTATAGAAAATGGTGGAAGACATCAGTGCCTGAAATTCGGGAAAAGTTGTTAGAAATGTGTTTTGCAATTCTACCACAACAATCAGTCCAAAAATACAATTGCCAAAATTACATATTCATGGAATGGTGCAAGAAACACCGAATTAAGAAATACCTAATCAAAATGTTATCGATGAGTTATCGAAAGAATATTCTCTTTCAATGTGTTAGTGAAAGCAACCCTTTCAGCAAAAAATGACATTAGTAGATGTAAAAAACTTACGGCTTTTATAAAACACAAAGGAAGAAATCATATTCCAAAAAATGTCAAAACTCTCACAAGAAGAAATACTGAAATTTTTGCTAAATTCACCTTATGAAATGTACCTGATGATAAAAGTAATTTATGCTTTTCACTTTTCACAAATAATTTGAGTAGTAATGTAGTAATTATTTTAGATTTGTGTTGTGTTTGGCATTGCTGAGGCTTTACATAATGAAGAATTTTGGAATTTACTTAAAAGTAAGTAACATAGAGCACAAAGAAACAGTTCTGGTTGGTCTCGAATATTTATGATCAGTTCAGACTGAAAGAGAAGTTAAATCTGCAGAATTATTTAACAAATATTTAGCTCTGCGTCCAGTCAGTTGTAATCCATACTTTTGGAAGTGTCTATACAAAGTTGCCAACTATCTTCATGTACCACAGCCATCGCTTTATACGGGACATTGTTTTGGTCGCACATCCGCAACTCTCTTTGTCAACGCAAGCGACAGTTAAGAAAACTTTAAAACGTCATGGAACCTCTACTCAACAATGCGAAAATCGCAAAGACGATATTAGGTGAAAGTCAAACTGAGAACATAATTATTACAAACAATAATTCTGTTTAAGATTTGCAAATTGTTAACAGATAATAATCCTCAGTTGAATATATTGGATCACGTGAGTAAAGCATCTTTGTCGAATCACTTTACTGACTTGAAACATAAATAACTATTATTGTTTAATTAAAACAAAAAAAGAAGGCTTTGCTTAAGAAAACTGTTACATCTTGAAGTTGAAGTTCTTTACGCATGACTTTCCAAATAAATACAATTTTTCAACAATAATATTTTTTTCTTAAGTCAACAATAAAAAAGTTTACAGAAGCGCAGTATCCCATCTGGGAGTATATACATATACTGTATATATGTATGTAGGTACATGGTTAATTTGCATTCATTACTCATTAATATATTAATAAATATGGGAGATCTGGACATCCTGAAATATCGTACTGAATGTTATAAATAAAACATATATGCCTGAGGATGCCTCAGAAATGTTAACGGCAGCTTCAAATTAGTATAGTTGCTAACCGAATCTTAAGATACTGTTTAAGGGAAAATATGCACCAGACTTAGTAATTGATATTGACTTTGACTACAAATGTGTTGTCTTAGGTCCAGTCTCAAGGATCCGAGGAATAATCCGCTCTTGTTTACCTGTTTACCTTGCTAACAATAAATAAATTATAAATAATTTATGCAGAAGCCCTAAACTCCCTGCATTAAGTAGAAAATTAAGAAACACTAGGATTTCATCTTAATAGTGAAACATAACTTTTGGAAATTACCAAAACTCGCTTTTGTCTGAGCAGAATATCCTTCATATAAATTAGGACTATTCATCCAGTCCTCCAGATGTGACACTTCCCTCTATTGTTTTAAATATCCAAGGTGAAAACCTGTTCTTTGAAATTCAGATATTAATTATCATAAAGTTATAATAGCTGGATCTCGACGAAAGAAAGAGTGAGAGGGGAGATGGTACATCATTAAAATTTCAATTTATCAGACATGAAAAAAGCAATTATAATCTCAGCTCTGAGTCCGTCTTTTTCCAGCTCGTATTTTAAGGAGCTGTTCAAATATAAGTCCCTGCTGTTGTTATCCTTGTGTTTTATACTTTAGCGACCCTTGCTGTGATTTTAATATTTATAAAAAGATAAATTCGGTACTAAATGATATCATAAATAACAAAAGAAGTGACTCCAAAACCGAGACGGATACATTTAAAAAAGTAATGGAACTGGTAATATTTTTAATGTAAGAATTTCAGTAAAAGTAAAGTTCCTTCTAGTGAATTGACAAGATGTGTTGTAACAGTATTGACACAGTAGATACTTGATGATAAATTAACGCGCCAAATAACTTTGGAAAAACTATAACAAACTCGATTCAGTGGTAACTTTACACTATTATCCATGTTGTTGGCTGACTGTTCTTTCACAGTATTCGAAACAATAGCGAAAAAAATATATTTTACGTACGATTCATGTCATGATATCCAGATTCCTAGAGCTTTTATACATATATGATCGTAGAAGAATATTTGTTTCCCCTACGTTGAGCTATATCAAGAAATTGAAAAAAAAATCATAGCGCGATGACAGCATCGTCGCTGTCTGCCTCACTCCAGTGGCCGGAATCTACGATGTGTCTGTATAAGTCCGGAGGCTGGTGCAGCTCCGGTCATATCTCGAGGATGGTGTCCTGCTCGGCTAAACTGTCAGAGAGGGAGTGGCTACTGCCAGGTATGGGCTCCGGCAGGCCATCGTCCAGGACCTCGGTCACTTCCTCGAATTTACTACTGGAAAAAGAAGAGTCTTCTGTAGTAGTTTACATACTCTATATGTACACTAGATATATTTTAAGTCCGTGTCATAAATTAAGAAGGTGATTTATTGTCATTTTAAGGGGGTGTTCCTTTTGGGACTAGAATGACACATTCTACTCCCAAAAGCCTTAATAAAACAGGTGTCTAAAGTTACTGATTTCATCAATCTACGCCTTATAAGTCCATAATGCCTTACTACGTGTAGACGTAAGTTAAATATAACTGAAAACATGTGATTATTGAAAATCATTAACTCCCTCTGTCTTGGAAACTAACTTTAAGTCCCTTGGTCTTTTAGGATTAAAACGACCCAAAAACTCACCATTTTAATTTATAACATGGACTTATACGCCTTCTACAGGGTGTTTTTAAATGAAATAGTAAAATTGAGGCCACATATTCGTTAGGTAAAAATAAATCGATTTAACCTAACATACCTATATCCTAAGTCACATAATAAAAAAGATACAACGTCAAAATTAAAATTTTATTTTCATTATTGGAAATAACTTAAGAAATCCAAATCTTTACATAAAATTTGTAAATAGGGGGTTTTTGCGGGCGAGAAATTCAAATTTGTTTCTAACTTTGACGTCAATAGCCACTTGTGGCACACCATGTTTCTTTTAAATGGCAGAACTTTTTTGCAGCTTAGTGTATCCATCTGACTATTGAAACAATCGATTCTCCTATCTGTTTTATTTGAAAAATGTATACCTTTTTGAAATTGGTAGGAGTAACCATTTTTGAAATAATCCTATTTGAAATGCTCAGTGCACCGAGTAAAAACTGTTTTGATTTCACGTAAAGTGCCTTTTCTGCTGCACATACAGTAAAATGAAAAAGTTGTTCAAAATGGTAAATTATGGAGATCGGCGAGGTTTGATGAAATCATCTTTCAACAAAGCACAACGATTTTATTAAAGTAGTAGGATTTTGCACGTTTGCAAAAAGGTTTATAGAATCAAAGTAGGTAACGTAGGCAACTAGTAACACGACCGTAAAATTTCTAGTCAAATCATATTTTAATTCCTGTGTTTACCATGTGTTTACGTTGTAGTTTTGTGTTCTTCTTCTTCTTCAGTTGTTAGTGATTTTTTAATTTTTAAACGTTTTATTGATATTAAATAAAGAAATTTGTGTTGGGTGCAGATACTTTCCTACAATATAGTTCGCCGGTTTGGTTTTCTAGATTATAGCACAAGACTGCCGCGGGTAAATTCAAAGTTTTCTATTATCTATTCCTTTCGTTCGATTTTGTTATAATAAATAGGTATTTTATCTAGCTGTACCTACAGGAAGTGTGTTTTATTGGTAGTGAGTGGTTATAATGAATGAAAATGTTGTAGTTTTGCCAGTTTGTAACGAAATAATGAAAAACGAATGCAAAATAGTGGAGCTAACTGGATTAACTGTTACCTACCTATCAGGTATTATTACTGTAGTGGTTTTTAGGCTTTCACGGCCAGTGTTGTAATTTGATACATGGTGATTTTCCGGGTTGTTATGCCGTGACCTCGGTAACTGGTAGCTGCCAGAAACAGAGTTAAAATGCACATCCCTAGCATTAGCTGGGATACTTTTACCTGCCCTGGTTGTTCTCGGGCTAGGCTCTGTGGGGACAGACCCGCTATCGGTGTCTCTGGGCCTGTCCATATATTGATTTCGGTTCCTACTGTTGGTATTACGACTGCTACGGTCGGAACCGCTTCTCGGATACTGGTGGTCCTCCGAGGCGTTCCGTAGCCGCCGCTGTAACTGGTCGCATCCCATGCTTCCAAACGTTTCGCCGCTCTTCACTGTCGGCATCTTCAGTGGTGACTCTGCAAAGCTTCGCCGCGACTGAGGCCGATATGGACCTCGTTAGCGGTCTCGTAGCGTCGCAGCTGCGCGCGCTTCTGCACCTGCGTAAACAGCCAGTGGACGGGGCACGATCGATATCTGCAATGACGCACGACCCGTCACGGTTGAGTAGCCGCGAAGGCGTGGCCAAGCTATTAGTCATCGATCGTGTGACGTAGGGAGTGGTACGAGCGCGCACGGATTCGCGCCGTTGGGTAGTGGGCGGGGCCAGAAGCTCGGCTTGAGAACCGATGCCCTCCTCGTCATTGGTCGGCAACCCAGTAGGCGTGGCTACGCTGTTATTAGTCATTGATCGTGTGACGTAGGGAGTGGTACGAGCGCGCACGGATTCGCGCCGTTGGGTAGTGGGCGGGGCCTGAAGCTCGGCTAGAGAACCGATGCCCTCCTCGTCATTGGTCGGCAACCCAGTAGGCGTGGCTACGCTGTTATTAGTCATCGACCGTGTAATGCGGGTGCTAGCACAAGTGAGTTCGGACATGCGCAGTCGGCCGGTAGGCGGGGCCATAGGCTCAAATCCGGCGACTAGGCCCGCCCCGTCACGGTTCGGTAGACATGTAGGAGTGGCCATGCCATTAGTTATCGAGAATGCACTACTCGCCGACGCTGTTGCTACAGCATTTCCCTGGTCACGTATCCCGATGGAGGCGTCCGTTCGCGCTACAATTCTCACATTATCGTAGCCACTCAACCCATCCCGTTGTTTGTTTTTCAATAAGGGTAGCCACGTTCTACTCATACGGAACCCTTCATCGCGGTTCATGTTCTTCGGATGCTGTTCAATTTCTAGTGCTTCCCGCCTAACCAAGTTATAAAACCCCGTTGTTCTCACAAGAACACTAGTGTTCTCGAACTGTATTACATGTCCCTCGTCCAACGCATGTTGGGCGACAGCGGACTTCTCTGGTTGGTTAAGTCGTAAAGCCCTTTCATGTTCCTTTTCCTGGTGACAACCGATCTCTGTGTCATACCTATATAGTCTTTGCCACATTCACAAGGGATGCGATAAACTCCAGGAGTGAAAAGAGGATCTAGCCGATCTTTCACTGGCCTCAACTCCTGTTGGACTTTTCGGGTGGGCAAAAATCTTGTCCTCACCCTCCCCCCTTCTTTGGAGCACTTTCGCAATGCGATCTGTCACACTATTAACATATGGTAGGCATACCACCTGCAGATCTTCTTTCGGTTTCTCGCGATCTACCCGTATGTGTTTTGGGTTAATCACACGGTTTATATCCCGTTCTTTATAACCATTCGCTTGTAAAACCTCAGACAGATGTTTTAGTTCCTTGTCTAAATGTGTTGGGTCAGAGATTGTCTTAGCCCTGTTGACTAATGTTTTAATAATCGTTCTCTTTTGTGCCGGGTGATGATTCGAATTTGCTTGTAGGTACCTATCAGTATGGGTGGGTTTCCTGTACACACTGTGGGCCACCCGACCATCATTCCTACTTACCAAAACATCGAGAAACGCCAGCTTACCATCCTTTTCTTCCTCCATGGTGAACCGGCTGTTATGGTGCTGATTATTTAAATGGTTCAAAACCGGTCAAAGTCTCCCTACCATGTGGCCAAACAATGAACGTATCATCTACATATCAAAAACTACCACTACCCACTACCCAACGGCGCGAATCCGTGCGCGCTCGTACCACTCCCTACGTCACACGATCGATGACTAATAGCTTGGCCACGCCTTCGCGGCTACTCAACCGTGACGGGTCGTGCGTCATTGCAGATATCGATCGTGCCCCGTCCACTGGCTGTTTACGCAGGTGCAGAAGCGCGCGCAGCTGCACCGACGCTACGAGACCGCTAACGAGGTCCATATCGGCCTCAGTCGCGGCGAAGCTTTTGCAGAGTCACCACTGAAGATGCCGACAGTGAAGAGCGGCGAAACGTTTGGAAGCAGGGGATGCGACCAGTTACAGCGGCGGCTACGGAACGCCTCGGAGGACCACCAGTATCCGAGAAGCGGTTCCGACCGTAGCAGTCGTAATACCAACAGTAGGAACCGAAATCAATATATGGACAGGCCCAGAGACACCGATAGCGGGTCTGTCCCCACAGAGCCTAGCCCGAGAACAACCAGGGCAGGTAAAAGTATCCCAGCTAATGCTAGGGATGTGCATTTTAACTCTGTTTCTGGCAGCTACCAGTTACCGAGGTCACGGCATAACAACCCGGAAAATCACCATGTATCAAATTACAACACTGGCCGTGAAAGCCTAAAAACCACTATAACTAACCTCTACGGGGAGGAAGTTCACCACCGGATTAGACAGTTTGAAACATTACGAAGGAGAAGGGCACGTCTCTTGTCTAGTCTCGCCTTTCTTTGTCGATGTCGAGACCATGACAGAATACCGAAGTACCTTCAATTAAGACACAACATCAAGTCGGTAGCGGCTGATAGAATCTATTACCGTGCCAGCCGAGCTTTATTACGTGAGCAAATACACCATACACGTAGGGATCTGGATGTAGTCTCGCGGGAACTATACGAACTACATTTTTATATGGTGGCAACCTTAGATCAGGATTGGTGGGTAAAAATAGATGCGATGACGTCACAAGCGGCTGATACGGAGCGCGTAAGAGCAACAGAAAGACAAATTTGTAAGTTTGATAGGCTAGGGAATATGTCCAGGAAACCGAGGCGCTCGTTGGATGTGCAAAAAGTAGTCATTAATCACAGTGATGTCGTGTTATCGGAAGCGGAGGTTTCGATTCTGGCGAAGGGGGGCAATTTTGCCATAACGCCGAAAACGATTCCTACTGAAGAGATTATTGCTAATGTTGAGGGATCACTACGGTTTCTAAATCAGGTTGATGCTGAAGAAACAAGGCAAGAGATTTGCAGGATTTTAAAGAAGGCTAAACCGCCTAAGTCCAACATCACAGGAGAGGAGCGTAGAGCTCTCCGGGAACTGCGATCTAATCAAGATATTATCATCCTGCCTGCAGACAAGGGAAATGCGACGGTTATTCTGAACACGAAGGATTATGAGGATAAGTTGCAGGAACTTTTGAACCCAAATGTTTACAAGCGGTTATCGCGAGATCCAACATCAGGAATAGAAAGATTTACAGTGAAGCTGCTGAAAGAAAGTGCTTGGGAGCAACAGGTTATTAAAAGCTTACAACCGTCTGAGAGCTATCCACCACGCCTTTACGGTCTACCTAAAATTCATAAGCCAAATATTCCACTTCGCCCTATAGTTAGTGCCATTGGTTCGCCGACATATGCATTGGCAAAACATTTAGCGTCTTTGATGCAGCCACATGTGGGTAAATCTGTTCATCACATAAGGAATTCTAAACATTTTGTGGATATTCTACAGACTTTGACAATTGACAGTACAGACATTTTGGTTAGCTTTGATGTGGAGTCTTTATTTACAAAGGTGCCAATTAAAGACACTCTGGAACTATTACAACCTTTATTCCCTCCACAGGTATTGGTCCTATTTAAACATTGTCTGACATCGTGTTATTTCTTATGGAAAGGGGAGTATTATGAACAAACCGATGGTGTGGCCATGGGTGAGCCCCGAGTCCAGTAATAGCAAACTTTTTCATGGAACACTTTGAAAGGGAGGCGTTGGAGAAGGCTGAACTCAAACCTGCTCATTGGTACCGATATGTAGATGATACGTTCATTGTTTGGCCACATGGTAGGGAGACTTTGACCGGTTTTTTGAACCATTTAAATAATCAGCACCAGAACATCCGGTTCACCATGGAGGAAGAAAAGGATGGTAAGCTGGCGTTTCTCGATGTTTTGGTAAGTAGGAATGATGGTCGGGTGGCCCACAGTGTGTACAGGAAACCCACCCATACTGATAGGTACCTACAAGCAAATTCGAATCATCACCCGGCACAAAAGAGAACGATTATTAAAACATTAGTCAACAGGGCTAAGACAATCTCTGACCCAACACATTTAGACAAGGAACTAAAACATCTGTCTGAGGTTTTACAAGCGAATGGTTATAAAGAACGGGATATAAACCGTGTGATTAACCCAAAACACATACGGGTAGATCGCGAGAAACCGAAAGAAGATCTGCAGGTGGTATGCCTACCATATGTTAATAGTGTGACAGATCGCATTGCGAAAGTGCTCCAAAGAAGGGGGGTGAGGACAAGATTTTTGCCCACCCGAAAAGTCCAACAGGAGTTGAGGCCAGTGAAAGATCGGCTAGATCCTCTTTTCACTCCTGGAGTTTATCGCATCCCTTGTGAATGTGGCAAAGACTATATAGGTATGACACAGAGATCGGTTGTCACCAGGAAAAAGGAACATGAAAGGGCTTTACGACTTAACCAACCAGAGAAGTCCGCTGTCGCCCAACATGCGTTGGACGAGGGACATGTAATACAGTTCGAGAACACTAGTGTTCTTGTGAGAACAACGGGGTTTTATAACTTGGTTAGGCGGGAAGCACTAGAAATTGAACAGCATCCGAAGAACATGAACCGCGATGAAGGGTTCCGTATGAGTAGAACGTGGCTACCCTTATTGAAAAACAAACAACGGGATGGGTTGAGTGGCTACGATAATGTGAGAATTGTAGCGCGAACGGACGCCTCCATCGGGATACGTGACCAGGGAAATGCTGTAGCAACAGCGTCGGCGAGTAGTGCATTCTCGATAACTAATGGCATGGCCCCTACATGTCTACCGAACCGTGACGGAGCGGGCCTAGTCGCCGGATTTGAGCCTATGGCCCCGCCTACCGGCCGACTGCGCATGTCCGAACTCACTTGTGCTAGCACCCGCATTACACGGTCGATGACTAATAACAGCGTAGCCACGCCTACTGGGTTGCCGACCAATGACGAGGAGGGCATCGGTTCTCTAGCCGAGCTTCAGGCCCCGCCCACTACCCAACGGCGCGAATCCGTGCGCGCTCGTACCACTCCCTACGTCACACGATCAATGACTAATAACAGCGTAGCCACGCCTACTGGGTTGCCGACCAATGACGAGGAGGGCATCGGTTCTCAAGCCGAGCTTCTGGCCCCGCCCACTACCCAACGGCGCGAATCCGTGCGCGCTCGTACCACTCCTACGTCACACGATCGATGACTAATAGCTTGGCCACGCCTTCGCGGCTACTCAACCGTGACGGGTCGTGCGTCATTGCAGATATCGATCGTGCCCCGTCCACTGGCTGTTTACGCAGGTGCAGAAGCGCGCGCAGCTGCACCGACGCTACGAGACCGCTAACGAGGTCCATATCGGCCTCAGTCGCGGCGAAGCTTTTGCAGAGTCACCACTGAAGATGCCGACAGTGAAGAGCGGCGAAACGTTTGGAAGCATGGGATGCGACCAGTTACAGCGGCGGCTACGGAACGCCTCGGAGGACCACCAGTATCCGAGAAGCGGTTCCGACCGTAGCAGTCGTAATACCAACAGTAGGAACCGAAATCAATATATGGACAGGCCCAGAGACACCGATAGCGGGTCTGTCCTCACAGAGCCTAGCCCGAGAACAACCAGGGCAGGTAAAAGTATCCCAGCTAATGCTAGGGATGTGCATTTTAACTCTGTTTCTGGAAGCTACCAGTTACCGAGGTCACGGCATAACAACCCGGAAAATCACCATGTATCAAAGGTATTATTACTAATAAGAATGTTAATTTTTTTCGGTTCTGCATTTAGAAACGCTGCAAAAAGACGACCACATGGTAGTTGACATTGTTGACAGATGTAACCTTTATCCTTTTGCCCCATTTTTTCAATGGGGCAATTTTTGTACTTTGTCATAGTAACCCTGTAGAATCCTACTTAGGAATACAATATATTCGAGGATTACCCAGCTCTGACGTCAAATATAAAATTTAGATGAAAATAATGATAATTTAGATACATTTTGCAATATAATTTGAATTTTATTGGCATGTGACGTATTTTTAACTGTATTTTCAGATTTTTTACATATCGTTGCGTTTCAGTAGCTCTTAAAAAAGCCTCTCATCGCCGCTTCGGCCGTTTAATAGCCGATACAAGCGAAATCCCTTAGATAATAGATTTACTTGTCCGGATAAGCGGAGACGTTGGGGCCTTAGGAACACATCCTCTGGGATACCAGGCTTCCGGTCATTGTAAAATCAGTCGGGCGGGTAATCCTACAAGCAACGCGAGCGGGGTCGATCGCCGTTTATTCTGTTAGTGGGCCGTGTTCTTGTTCAAACTTGGCCTCGACAAGAGCCTATTCTGCTACTGATGCGGTTAGTTGGAGTAGGAAGCGCGATGGGGCGCGGTTGTTAGTTTTCCATTCCATATAGAATGGAACTTTATCAGCTTGCTTCATTGTGTACATTCGATACGCCGGAGGCAGAAATAGACAAAAGCGAAGAGGTAGTTCGTTTGGTCTTGTTTTTCAGAACAACATCTCGAACCGAGCAAAATTGAAAACCGTTCACTGAAATGTACGATATGGAAAGCATTGGACATCCAAATAAAGGTACCACACCTAGGAGCAGACAAAAGGAGGCACATGAAACTCAGCAAAGAAATACTTCATTGGTTATGTATGTGGGTGCGAGAGAGACAATCATCTGCACGTACGATATAAATTGTGTTCTCAGTTTCATTATTTTGTTTGTAAACACATCATTGGCGTACAGTGTGGTTTCTTTTTCTATCTTGTATCTCGTTAGTGTTATTCTTTGTGTATTTTTGTGCGTGTTAGTGTTGGAACATGTCATGTTTTATAATGGACTGTTAAATTAACCAGCATATAGCACCAAATAATTCTTCATATCCAGAATTCATTTCATTTCAATTCACAATCAGCTAAATCTTTATTGCTCCGCCATTGCTAAGAGGAACAACATATATATTATTTTTATTTTTTTATTTTTATTTTACCAATAAAATATCCAACGGGCTAAATGCCCAATTACAGGATAAGTGCATAGCATAAAATTACAAACAAATATATATACATAAAGCTACATGTCAAAAAATTACAAACAATTATAAATAAAGCTACGATGTCAAAAAACTAAAAACAAATAGGAATAAACAGACAAAACATTATATAAAAGCAATTACATGAACAAAACAACATAAAAAGCAAAAGAGTAAAAGTATAAATCAGGTCTTACAAAAAAGTGTTTAATATCATGCACGCTACAAGAAAACATGTCAAGGTTGTGGTCCACACTGAGGTAGTTACTAATCATCCTGTATATAGGTGACTTTAGCAATAAATTTGTACGCGCCTGTGGTAGAAGAAACAGTCTGTTGTGTCGGTTATTATAACTTGGGACTTTAAAATTAAACTCAGATAAAATAGCCTCGCATTTTATATCATGACGAAGTACTTTGTAAAGAAAAGATACAGAATGCATCTTACGTCTTGATTCTAGGCTCTGCATGCCAAAGCGTTCATAAAAACCGCTTTGGAGTGTGCCTCTAGCAGGATAGACTCCGTCTAACAAAAACACAGCCGACTTAAAAAATCTCCGCTGAACCCGTTCAATTAAAGTGATATAAGTCATATAGGCAGGGCTCCATATCACTGATCCATATTCAAGTTTGGATCTAACAAACGCGTTGAATAACAAGCGCAGTGTTGAAGGATCGGTAAAATCCTGAGAACTTCGAAGGATAAAACCGAGGTTCTTATACGCATTTGTCAGACATGCATCCATATGCTTCGAGAAATTCAGCTCTGGATCAAAAATAATGCCAAGGTCTGCAATTTCTGACGGCCGTTCTAGAACATCACAACCAATGGTGTAATCAAATAAGGTAGGATTCTGTTTCCGATAAAACGACATAACTTTACATTTAGATGCATTCAAAGGTAATTTGTTATTATTACACCAGTCGTTTAACATATTCAGGTTATTTTGTAGGTTAACACAGTCAGCCAGGGTAGCAATTTTACAAAACAGCTTAAGATCATCTGCATAGAGCAAGTAGCGAACGTTCATGTTATTAACAATATTATTGATAAAAAGTATAAATAAAAGAGGGCCTAACACCGACCCTTGCGGAACGCCTGAAGTCTGACAGAACAAATCGGAGTTTGAACCCACGGTACTGAACAAACTGAAAACGACTTGACATGTAAGACCGTAACAAATTTAGCAAACTATCACAAAGACCACATGCATCAAGAGTATTTATTAACAATTCATGATCAAGTCTATCGAATGCTTTAGAAAAGTCAGTGTAGACAACATCTACCTGACTTCCCTCATCAACAACTTGAGATATATACTGGGTCTTACAAACAAGGTTGGATATGGTTGATCGACCTTTTATAAAACCATGCTGTTCGGGAATAATCATATTAGATACATGATGCAATAAATGGTTGTGAAGTATTATCTCAAATACCTTACAGAAGTTGTTTAAAATGGTTATAGGACGATAGTTAGCAAAATCATGTTTAGAACCTTTTTTAAGTACAGGCGTTATTCTAGAGGATTTCCAGATGTCAGGAACGTTTCATTTTCAAAATTAGATTGTAACCAAGGTTTACAGAAAATAATAGCGCAATCTCTTAACAAAAAAGCTGGAAATAAATCGGGGCCCATACACATATTGTTTTTAAGTTTCCTGATAGCATCTAACACTTCAGACTCAGAAACTATCACTGCACTGAGAAGGTTAGCAGTAGTAAAATTGGCAGTAGGTTTTAAAGTGCTAGAAGGTGTAAAGTTTCCAGAAAAGAAATTGGCAAAAGTGTTAACTATTGCTTGTGGATCATCTATATTTTGGCCGTCATTAAACAAAGTAGATGGAATAGAAGTGGTACCTTTTTTAGAATTTATAAACGACCAAAACTTATTAGGGTTAGTTTTCAGCATTCTTTCAGTGTTATTAACATAATTTCGATATGCTTCTCGAACGTTAGTTTTAAGAGATGCCCTAATGGTTTTGAATGCATTATAATCCTCAGGCATATTTGTCTTTCTGTATTGCTTATAGGCCTTCTGCTTCAATTTCCATTCCTGAATGGTATCTCTAGAAAACCATTTAGGAAATTGCCTACTAAATTGTATATTAATTTTTCTTGGAACATGCTTAATTAAAATATTGTTCAAAGTTTCATAAAAAGCATCGACTGCCTGATTTACATCCGAGACAGAAGAAAGATATGCCCAATCGGTTGTAGATATTTCTTGATACAATAAATCAAAGTTAGCTTTCCTAAAATCAAGAATCGGTAACGCATTTACCACACTATTCAAAGGAAAACAATCAGCTGCTTTCATAAAAGGCAAATATATATCAATTAGAAGAGCTGGATGGTGACTGTCCTCAGGGAGTAGAATGTCAGGAGCATGTATTACACTGCAGGTTTCATTGCTTAAGACTAGGTCGAGAATTCTATTATTGAGATTCCGAAATTGTACTGACACAGGTTTAAAAAAAAAAAAATTTTGTAGTGAGCTAATAGATCGGTTGGAGGAATTATTTGAACTGCTTGACGAATATTCTGGAATATTAAAGTCACCGACAATAAGTATTTTTGAACCACAAATTGGATACAGAGATTCAAAAGCATCAAATAAGCAATCATATTCATCGCAACCAATGTTCGGTGGTATATACAAATTAAAAACATAAAAGTGATCACGGTCAAACTTTATCTTAGCAGCCACAATATCTATAAAATCAATGTCGGAGAAGACTTCACAAAATGAACATATATCAAGGTAATCTGACTGGATTTTTTTATTTATAGCAAGTAAAACACCTCCACCTCTTTTCTTGTTAGTTGATAAAAAATTACGGTCTTTGCGATAAACGGAATAAGAATCCATGTCAAAAAATTCCATGCAATCAATGTTATTATGTAACCATGTTTCTGTAAGAGCTATAATGTCAAAAGAACAGGTACTAACGCTATAAAACAATTCTTTCATTTTTGTACAAATACCACCGACAATTTTGGTAATAACACTGTAAAAATTCATTACTCTGCTGTGATTGCTATTGCAGACCAAGTATACTATTTTAAACCTCTCAAAGTGGTCTTATAAACATAACAAGAGTTATCCCAAGAAGCATGGTTGACCTCGACAGAAACAGCATTGCCCTTGTTATTCTTAATGAAATTGGAACAGTTAACGCAACACAAAGCATCAGATTTACAATCAGTGACTTTATGGTGCCCAGCACAACGTGGACAAATATCAACAGCGGAAGTACAGTATTTTGATAGGTGGTGAAATCCGCAACATTTATAACAACGTCGGACATCTATAGCATCAAAGATATTACAATAGTCATAGCCAACAAATAACTTACCCTGGGCCATGACATTTTTATAAGTAATTCTATCAGTTTGGATGGTTGCCTGATACATATTTTTACTTTTCTTTAACAGTACATTAGAAATTATTTTACATTCAGAATGAGTATTAAATACATTTTTATTTTGTGTCATTAAATAATTCTTCAGGACATCATCTTCCAACTTCTCCGAAATTCCGACAACTCTAATCCTAGGATGCAAGGCTGATATTTCTTTAACAGTATATTTATCAGAAAGTTTCTCAGTAACAACTTCTTTCAACTTTTCAGATTCGGAATCACTTTCACAAGTTATTAGAAGACCACCATCTTTAACATTTTTACCTGGGTTATGTTAATATTGGTATTTATCGGATTCACATTATGAAGCATATCCGACTTTGTGACAAAAGGTTTTGAACGATTTTAGGAGTAACAATTAGAGATGCTTTAGGATTAACAACGCTGGCATAGGAAGTTTTCTTATCAGAGCAACATGAATTAATACATTGAGGACTAATCTTCTTGATGTACTCAGCTAATGTGCACTCCATTTGTACTTGCAAGGAATTTATAACTTCCGTTTTTAAGTTTTCCACCACAGTACTAAAGTTATCAATACATCCGCTAAGATTCTTTTTCATTGTCTCAGAAATGTCAAGAATATGCCTATAGATATTCTTTAAGCTAGTATTGTAGTCGGGCAACTTAGATTTGTCTAATATCTCACAATTTCGTCTACATTCGTCACATAAGTAAACAAGGTTAAACAACTAAATGTAAACAAATATGGCGCTGATCATGAGTAATCCCATTGGCGCAGCTTTTAGAGCAGTCCAGTCATCATAATATATAAAATTACATTTCAGTGGAACCGTTGTAATGGAAAACGTAGGTTTAGAAACTAGGGTGATACGTAAGATTGCCACCTTTTGATATGCTGAAGTATGGACCAATGACCATACGCTTAAAAAACATTTAAAAGTGGTTGAAAGACAAAGGATGAAACAACAACAACGTTATTTTTAACTAGAAAAGATACGTTTATCAAACATTATTAAACGTTTAAATACCATACAAAGAACAGTTAATAAACGTTTCATTAACGTTTATAAAATCTTTCGCGTCACGTACTGAAAACCTTTTATAAACGTATTGTTCAACACTAATAAAAAATATACTGTAATTAATAAAAATAGATAAAATATTTTGTATTTGTATGTATTTAGAGGATATGTCGATTAGTTAATTGTATCAAGTAACAGCATACGTTGAAGAAATGTAAGATTAGAATCATTTACATTCAAGATGACAGTTGTGTAAATTGACTGACAACTAAAAATCAAAACTTCTAAATTCGAAATTGTATTAGAGCAGCAATATGAGCTCGAGTACAAACATAAGCCAAGTCTGTAAAAAATTAAATCGTAGCTACTATGCTATTTTATAACTGAAGAATATGTATCTTTAATCCTTTTCAGTCAATAAATGTTTATTATGCTATTGTTTACCCTCATATTTTGTATAATATTATTCTGTGGGGAAGTGTAGGAGCTGCTTCCGGACTTTTTGTGTCTCAAAAGATGATTCTAAGAGTGATTTTTAATTTAAAATATAGGAAAATCTGTAGACCACATTTTGAAAAATATAATATCTTCACATTTTATTCTATATAAATTTACAAGTGCGTTTTATATGTTCAGAATCATTATCTAGATTTTTATAGAAACTGATTATCATGATCACTTTACTAGGGCCTCTAATTATTCTATTAGGACACCTAAACATGTCAATATGAACGGAGCCCAATCTATATGGGTATCAAACTTTTTAATCATCTGTCAGAATGTGTGAGATTGGAGATTAATCCAAAGGCTTTTAAACGTAAACTAAGACAATTTTTATCTAATGGATGTTTCTATAGCGTCTCGGAATTTATGGATAGAAAATGTTAAACTTTATTGATTGTTCATCTTGTGACTTTTATTATGGTTGATGTGTTTGTAAATTGTGTTAAAAAATTGTAGTCTCTAACATTGACCTATATCATTGATGTATGATCTAGAAGGATGAATAAATATTATTATTATTATATATTATAGAAGAGAAAATTTGTTTGCAGAAATATACAGGGGTATTTCAAAAGGCTGAAATCAAATTATATCAAATCATAGCTTGAATGCCATTCGTTGGAATCTAAATTGTATGTATTAATTGTACATAATTAGATTTAAAAGTGCAGTGCAGAATTGTGGTATCTTAGTGGTGAAATATGAAACGAGGTTGTTGGGGAAAAAAGGGGTACCACCTGAAATATTTGCTCCGATATGAAGAATTAAGTAAAATAGAGTATAAACCAGTAAAATAAAATAGTGAAAGTTATCTAAAAGTATATAAAAGTGAAGTAGTATCAATATCAAGGAAGTAGTTGAGTCTGGTAATGAATAAGGAGTACATCATACAAAAATTAAAAATCAAGGAAATTTTTAGCAAAACCAAGATTTAAGAAATAGACATCAGTGAAGAGAGCCAAGCAACAAACAAACCTAGAACGAGATAAGCAGCAGACAAACCATGTTTGAAGAATATAAGAATAGCAAGAGAATAAAACAACGGAACGGTCAGTGGTCGCACGGTTTAAGGCGTCAGTACTTGAATCGAGGTGACTGGATCGCTGTGGGTTCGACCCCTGCAGCCGGTAGACCGTATATAAGCTATATTCGTGGAGAGATTGGCACCCTCTCTGCGGGTATGGTAGGGTGGAAGAATGTTGACTTGGGTCAATGTGAGAGATTGATACCGGTTGGCATTTAACTACCCCCCTAATTAATGAGGTTTTCCAGGTTTCTCTCATTGCTGCACTGAATGGTGGTTAGGGCCTACCAACGTAAGTCGTTCCTGGGCGCAAATGCGACCTGCTTAATAATAATATGCCGCCCCCTCTCCCGCACAAGTCTTCGACTTCTGGGCTAATCCTCGTGATTAGAATGAGGGGTAGAGATATTATTAGTAACAAGGAATAGTATAACGGTAGGCACAAAGAGGCACATAGAATTCAAGAATCAAGGATTGGATTTAAAAAATTGTACTAAGGCAAAGGAAACCACTGTATTTAGTATAAGAATTGTACACGTGTGTAGAAATAAGATAGTTGGCGCAGGGTTAGGACAGATTTAAGAAAATTAATTGATGGTTTATTCATAAAATATAAAGCAGGTAGGAGAATCGATTGTTTCGATAGTCAGATGGATACACCAAGCTGCAAAAAAGTTCTGGCATTTAAAAGAAACATAGTGTGCCATAAGTGGTGTCAAAATTAGAAACAAAAGCTTCCTTTGCCGGTTTATTCCTAATAAAATAAAATGTTTGAAAAGAAATAGTGGTCCATATCTCCGCAACCGTTACTTTGCGGATCCATGTTTATTAAGACTTTTCTGCTTATTTTGGTTCATACTATTACCTCCTGAAATATTTTACACTCCTTTTTTGACACCCTGTATAAACTTTAGTTGTCATAGACCGACATGTAAGCCGTCCTGTATAGTTACCAAACCGATTGCTTCTGAAGTTCAACAGTTTGTTCTTCAGTGTTTCCGCTTATGAAACCGAAAGTAAATTCCCGTTTAGTCTCGCCCGACTAAATAAACTTCCCCTAAGCAGATAAGGCTGGGAACTTGTAAAACTCGCATCCGAACAAAATCAAACTACGAACCTCTCGAAGCTGTCGATGTCCCCGTGCAGGAGGCGGTCTTTCCTCCGCCGCCTCCTGCGCCCCTTGAAGGATAGCACGAGATGAAAGACGGCCAGGGCGAAGAGCTGACCCGCAGCCACATACGACAACCACAACTTGTGGGGCCAGATGAGGGGCACGGCACCCATGGGGCCGTAGAACAGGCTCTTCTTCCACCCCTCGAACCACGTGACGGCGGACCAGCACTTCCATATCCTGCTGTCGTTCCTGCAACAAAACTCCGTTTTAATTCAATTGGTAATTTGTGTGAAGATGCATTCGGATATTTAAACGTATGTAATTTGGGTTGTAGACCCACTTAAAGAAAACTCAATTTAAAAAAAGCCGACGTTTCGGTATTTTATTATACCATCCTCTGGAAGCTACAAATGAGATACAACTTATGAGTCGTTGTTTCTATAACATACCAAACAAATTACATTAAATTTATGGTTTTTCTGTCTTGGTTACAAATACAAAGAACAGGATTCTGCTAGATACCTTTATTTTCTTGTCCTCCGTCTTGGGGAATCTTGTTTTTTGTATTTGTAACTAAGACACGTGTTATAGAAACAAAGTGCTCATAAGTTGTATCTAATTTGTAGCGCATTGAGGATGGTATAATAAAATACCGAAATGTCGGCCTGTAATTTTCTTTAAGTGGACCTATAACCTAAAAAAAGTACTAACAAATTATTATCAACTGGTCAAGAATTATCAGTAAAATATAATGTTAGTATTAACAGAAATACAGGGTGTTCAATTAAGACTCCTACATAAATACTTCAAAGAGATGCCCATTTTGGCGCACACAAAGCTCAGATCTTAATCTAATGTTGTTCATAACGTTCCGAATACTTTATGAAATACTATAATAACTTTTAAAAAGCGTTTGTAACACGCACCTTATTTTCTAACTCCATGTTTTTGCAATTATTTTCACATACTTATAAACAAAAGTGAACTATCTTATTTGCAGAACTATGTAAGTTTATGTTATAATAATATTTTCAACTACAGTTAAATTTAAATAATACGTATTTTGAAAGATTTCTGTACCTAAAAATTTGTTAGTTAGACTACTTTCTATCGTTATATATCCGTTTTACTTGTGAATACTCGCGGATGGCATGAAATAACATTCCTGTTGTTTGGTAAGCCATATATTATTCTTAAATGTCTAAAATTATTTGTATTTGCAGAAAACACTATTATAATAATATAATAATAATATATCTATCCCTTATTCTAATCACGAGGACTATCTCAGAAGTCGAAAATTTGTGCGGGAGAGGGGGCGGTATATTATTAAGCATTTGCCGCATTTACGGCCAGGAACGACATACGTTGGTAGGCCCTAACCACCATTCAGTGCAGGAATGAGAGAAACCTGGAAAATCTCATTAATTTAGGGGGTACTCAAATGTCGACAGGTATCAATCTCTCACAGAGACACATAGTCTACCTATTCGATGTTGAAAACTACCCTGAATATAAAAAATAGCATTGATTTGGCAATCAATCTGTTTTACTGTCAAGATCGAATATGGCACCCATAAAAAAATAAACAATTGAATGTCGCATAACCGAAACCAGTGACCATAAAAAATATAAGTATGTGTCAGAAAAAAAAACAATAAACTGGGCAAAATGTATATTAATTATGGAAGTAATATTTTTGAACAATATATCGAAAGAAAAATGCATACTCTATTGAGTTTGGCTTCTTAAATAAGTTTACATTTACCCCCTCATTCCCTGTATTTTCCGTAGCGTCGATCGACTTTAATTGGGTAGTTTTCGTTCCTTTACGGCTTATGGAAATTTTCGGTAAGGCAAGCATGGGAAATCTATACGTTGCGGTGCCGTTACGGCCAATAAAAACTGAATAGGATTTTATATTTTACCCTCCAGAATCCGTATATTAAATTTTAAACATAATGTAGTAGACCGTGGCATGAACATTCAGTGGGATATTCAACGGCATTATGTAAATGATTTTGGTGATATTTTGGGAACAATCTATACATTTTTAAACATTCCTTCTTCATAAATACGTCGAAATACGTACTTATATGTAAAGTAAATATTCTGTACTCGCAACATGATTAGTGTCACCAGATGAATTTCAAACATTCCTGTTTCAAAACTGAATGATATTAATAGGTTTATTTAAAAAAAAATTAAGATTTTCCTACGATTGCACGGAAAAGTGTACTTCTCCGCACAATTTTTCATGGCAAAAGTGGTACCTTTCCGCACTAGTGCAGCTGCTGCGACGCTGAATTACGCTGAACACAAGTAATCAACGATACAAATTCATGTTGTTTCCATTATTACATGCAGTATTGATTGTTAATATTTATACATTGAGACTTGTTTGGATAACAAAAAGAAAATAGTCTACAGCATTCTCAAAGCATCAAATCTCTCATCAGAACTTCAAGAGAAATTGATCAACAGTAACAGTATGTTCCCTGATTGCATCTAGCAGCTATTTCCTCATCACTAAGGTTACAAGCTAATCCTGTAGCACATACTTTGTCAACAGGGAATTCCATGACTGAAGAACATCCAGCTGCTATTGCCTCACCACTGAATTTTATAAGTTTAAATAACTACTAAATTGGTAATTTAAATAAAACTGTTTCGCCTGATCGAAATTGTCATGATTGTAGGAAAATATTGTACCTAACACGTGCGGAAAGTGTCTTTTCTACATTCGATTGCAGACAGAACTCCGTCAAATGCAGTCAGCATACGGAAAAGTATCACCTCCCGCACTTGTTATAATATATAATTAATATTAATATTATAAATAGGAATTTAAAATCTCATTCATTTTTTTAAAAAGGGGTAGTGTCAGAAGTTTAAGACAATAGAATTATAGTGCTTAATTGATTGTATTCTATTTTATTAATTTAACGTATTTTTGCAAATTTCCAAAATATGAAGTAGCAATTCTTATAATATCATTTGGGTCATATTTTAAAATACTTTGTAGAGGAAGTTGCAAGTACACCGCTGAATTCTACGTAAAAAAGTTCATCAGAAGCAATTTTCACCGTTCAAATGCCTCAGCTATTCTCTGAGATACGAGCAATCCCTTAAAAGTAGTTTCCTAAATTTCGCCCTATATCTCAAAAACGAATAGGTCTATGATTGCGGCATTGTAAGTAAGCGCATCCCTCTATATTTTGCTGATTCTGAAATACCCTGCAATTGCAATTAAATTGGGACACCCTGTTCAGGTCACTCATGGAATAACATCGTTAAAAAGAGGAAGAGAATTTTTTTAAAACAAATTTTTTTTAATAATATTAAATTTATTATGAAAATGCTCATCAGCTCATCACGTAACCAGATTCGTAATTTTTTTTCAAAGAATTTATCCATCGTACCAGTATTTAATGCTCCAATCTGGTAGAAAATCACCAGACCTTGCATTTCTGGTAACGCTAGAAGTCATTGAAATTTATATATATATATATTTTATTACATATATTTCTATTTCTATTCTACCATTTCTACCTTTTGCTTTGTGAATTTTGATAGTAGTGACTTTATAGCAGCTTTCAAGAATCAGGGACATATAAATAGCGCCATCTGTAACTACAATATTGAAAGTTTTATTTTGCAATAGACTACTTACTAGATGAAAGATTATATACACTTTTACATCTATTATCTATTAATATAAAGTTATATGTAGGTATTGCGTACTCTTCTTGTTTATGATTTTCTGTTACGGAAAATAACCTAAATTGTAACAATATTTCCAATTCAACCTTCAGAAATACCCATTCCATTAATTGCCCATGTTGTGGCCGGAGCGGGTGTCATAAATTAGTTTTTTAATGTACTTTTACAGAACCAGATGGCGGTTGACAAACTCCTATTTCATCCTTAATGAGATATTTGGGAGAGCCGCCGCAAATTACATTTTGAAATATGGACGCGCACGAGCCGTGGCCACAGGACACTACAGTTAGCAGCAAGTGCCCTTTCAGACAATTCAGTACATCACGCGGTTCGGCTCATAAATTCAGCCGGCTCGCTAACTAGATACATAGTTCGGAAGTTGGCCGCAAGAGGTATTCGGTGAAATGTCGGTTTTGTTAGAGTTTATGGACTTTATCTGGGAAATCAGATGCTCACAAAGAGACCGAGATAAGCGGCGAATATGACGGGAAAACGGTTTCGGTTTGTTTATTCGAGTTATATCTCCCTGTTTATGTATCTTGCTTAATAAGCATTTCTCTACATCAATAGAGAGTCGTGACTAATGAGGGCTTACAAGGATTCGCTTTTCCGTATCATTCTCAGAGTTCTTTGTCTCGTATTGCGGCTTTCAGACTCGTAAAAGCGAAAAGTGAAAGTCCTTATCAAAATATCTGCAGTTGAGCAAAATCTAACGTCTAAAAAATCGTTTCATTTGCATCAGATTAACAACGATTGCTTTATAGATATCATTTATATAGTTATTTTCCGGACAGGTGTGAGTCTAATTATGTACATGAAAATAGTAGGTACAATTTTAAATAAAACACATAAAAAACTTTTTTTGGCAACCGTCCGGAAAACACGTTTTTTCTTTGAGAAAGTAGCACCTTTCCGGCCTAGTCCAGGAAGTATGTATTTTCCGGGCTAGACCGGGACCTGTTTTCCAAACAGGTGAGAGTCTAATTATGTAAAACACATAAAAAGCTCTTTGAGAAAGTAGCACTTTTTCGGCTTAGTTTAGGAAGTATGTATTTCCTGGGCTAGACCGAGATATGTTTTCTAAACAGGTGCATTTCTAATTATGTACATGAAAATAGTAGATACAACTTGAAATAAAGTACATAAAAAAGTGTTTTCGGTAATCGTCGGGAAGAGTTACCTGTTACATAGACATTGAGCCGACCCTGTGTTAACTGACCTACACCATAAGTTATAAAGTGCGGTAGAAGTGCTGACAAAGATTCCTGTCGAAGTTTATCTTTTATACCGTATATTATCAATAACCTTATGTTAATTCCAGAAATTATCTATTGTTCATTGTTCCTAGTGCACGAGGCAATCTAGTAATTTGTATTACGTATGTTTCATGTATATATATATTTTTAGACTGTTTCAGCTTCAGTTCAGTTCAGTCTTAATCACGTCAAAACAATGTTAAAGATTTGAGCTAACTCTGTTTTGTTCTTAGTAAAATACCTGCTGTTAGTTAAATAAAACACAATTAGAAAGAACGAATATCTTTTTTGGGTAGTTATTTTAATTAACAAGAGTAAAAGTTGAGTCCAAAACCAACAAAGAAGCGGAGGAGCTTCTTCGAACCAAGAACTGCAAGAAGCTCAACGTCACTAAAGTATGCACTTCCCGGACGTTTTTTCTCTACTATATATTGATTTTCCGGGTTGTTATGCCGTGACCTCGCTGCCAGTAACATAATTGAAGTGTATGTCTCTAGCCTTAGCTGGGATTCTTTGACCTGCCTTTGTTGTTCTCGGCCTAGGCTATATGGGGGGCAGAACCACTATAGGTATCTCTGGGCACGGCCATATATTGATTTCCGCTCCTGTTGTTGGTATTGCGACTGATACGGTCGGAACCGTTCGTGGGATAATGGTCGCATCTCATGCTTCTTAATGTTTCGTCGCTTTTCACTATCGGATTATCAGTGGTGACTCCGCTAAAGCTTAGTCGCGACCGAGCGACAACAAAGTAGCAACAATTATTCATCTATTTCCTAACATATTGAATTCTTTATGCAAATATTTGTATGAAGGAAATTGTAATTAAGGAGATCGTATACGTTATAAAATCTTGAAATTTTTGTATAACATTTTCCTCCCCTATTCCCTGTATAGCTTTAATTTTTAACTTGTTATATTTTATAAAATTTAATATAAAATAAAACGTATCATGGTTTTGCTTTACAGGCTGCGGAGAAGATTGAAAAGTATAAAGATAATTATTTTAGGACCATCTTCCTTGAAAAGAGAAAATAATTGTTTTCCTTTTTACTGGCTCCAAACGCTAAGGGCAATGGAACGCGATTATACAGGGTTTTATGTTCACGCAATTCCACCAGTTTGTTTAGTTCAAAATAAGTCGACTTAAATAAACTTGCATGCATAAACAGTGGTTCAATTCAGTTTCAGAAGCAGTGGTTTTCATTTAGTGATCATTTACTTTGACTTTAAATCTGATGCAAGGGGTTAAAATTGCCATGAGTTTTGCCGATAATTCCATAAATAACGAAATGGAAATGTCGAAAAAATTATTTCCTACTTTCTAGTAAAATAACCCATATATTCTTTATTATTCGCTTTTGTAACATTTTTTACTGTATTGTGGTTGAATTTTCGAGTACCCACTGCCAAAAGTGAAAGTTAGATATTTATAGAGTGGTTTCATTAAACCAGGTTAGTAAATTTAGATAGATTAATTTGTTAATATAGATAGATAGATAATTATTGAATAGAGCTTTGTCTGTGGAATTGTTGATTAGCATACCTAATTGTTTGGTATCAGAGAGCATACATATGACTTCATTGATAGGAATTGTAGAAGATTTGTTTTATTTTAGCTTAAAATACCTTTCTAATACAGTAAAAAATGTTACAAAAGCTAATGATAAAGAATATATGGGTAGATATTGTGAGTGTAATTCAACGCTGGATGGGGCTTTAGTCCACAGAGTAGTTAGTTTCACACAATATTATTAATACCTAAAAATATATATAGTTCAATGACCTCGCACATCAAACAAGAATGGAAATAAATGACGTGCTTGTCGCTTGTTGACATACTACCGCAAAACTCACTCGAATGAAAAATCATTCTTTCAATTTTTTTCTATTTTAACCTGTTTCTGAGAATCGTCAATGAGTATCTGCGGTCTTAGTAAAAGAGTCAATTTGAAAAATATGCTTCTAAATGTTTGTGTGCTAGTGTAAAACTTTCAGAAAAACGTCATTTTTGTCAACTTGGGGAAGTTGGATCGGTGAGTGGTCGCGCGGTTGAAGGCGTCAGTACTTGAATCGAGGTGACTGGATCGCTGTGGGTTCGACCCCTGCAGCCGGTAGACCGTATATAAGCTATATTCGTGGAGAGATTGGCACCCTCTCTGCGGGTGTGGTAGGGTGGAAGAATGTTGACTTGGGTCAATGTGAGAGATTGATACCGGTTGGCATTTAACTACCCCCCTAATTAATGAGGTTTTCCAGGTTTCTCTCATTCCTGCACTGAATGGTGGTTAGGGCCTACCAACGTAAGTCGTTCCTGGGTGCAAGTCTTCGACGTCTGGGCTAATCCTCGTGATTAGAATGAGGGGTAGAGATATTATATTATTATAACTAAAAGTGAGCGAAAGGTAGAAAAATTCCGATATCTCGAACAGTCAATTTTTCTTCGTTTAAAAAGGGTGTTTTTTGGAAAACGGCTCTAAGGATTACGGTAGATCTTTCTTCTGGCCTTCTTATGACTCCAGGAATCGAATGCTGAAAGAAAATCTGTGGTGCTAAAACTTCGCATTTAAGTCATGTTCAAGCCCACCGTGGGTTCAATTTCAACTATTTTATCGTCCAAATTTTGTATTACCACGATGTTTTCAACATATACGATACACATAAAACTTCTGTAATGCAAATAATGTTATATACTAACTTGTAAAATTGACAGTTAACCTGTAAACGTTGGTAGCTTGTAAAAATAAACTTGATTAATAGGATGTTTGATCAATTGGCGTTTCAAACTGAGTAGGTAATAAACATTTTTTCAAAATGTTCACATGTACCGATCATGTATTTAAAGTGCTATTGCAGGCTTATCAGCAGTTTCGAAATAATAATATACAGTTTACGTGCAGCACATATAATAAAAACCCCATACATATTGGATCACAGCTCCCGATACTTTTATGATAGCCAATAAGTTGGAATGGAACGACTGTATCATTTTTCGTACGTTTAAGGTGTATCAAAAGAAATATCTGGGATACCCGGGGATTTATTCGCGGCAGCGTTCTCCATTTAGGTTTGAATTTTTATTTCGGAACGCTATACGAGATTTTCGCTCTATAAATTATCTCGGCCTGAATAATGTCGGATAATATTCCAATAAATAAAAATTGTGATGGAACTGCGTGGCCAGAAGGAATATAGATCGTGCGAAATTTATTGGAAACCAAACAGGACGTCGAACTGAACTGAATTTTTTTGAGAGACACAATTTGTCAGATATAATCAATTTAAATACAAATTTTTCTTTTAGTTAATTGACAAACTGGGCTATACAAATATATATAGGGTGTTGGAGGTTTAACTACCATAACTGCAGAAGGTAGATAAAGCATAAATGAAGAAAATAGTTAAATAGTACAATTGTAATAGGTTAATATATAAAAAAAGAGAAAATAATTCTCCCCAAATTGCCAACGTTTCGCACTGTATTAGGCTTTCCTCATGACTCTAAGAAACTTTATAACAGTATGTTAAAAGAATTTTGAAATACATCTAGAAATAGCGGGTGGTACGCAAAAGCACTTTCGACAAGCGACAAAGACATTAACACTTCGTAGTTCAGATACCAACTGATCTGTGCTCCTGTATCTTGATCTGTACATTTTTACGCTGTTGCCACATTACGCAATATCGACTATCAAATATTGTTGATTATGAAAAAAAACACACAAAATTATGGTGAAATTCCTTAATTAACTGAATTTTTCCACATAAAATTAGGGATTTGTTAATATTTTCCTCGAAAATGATTAGGTTTAGGACCCATGCTATATGTCTTTTTTGTTTATTTTGATGTAGGTATACTATCCCCTGTTAAATTTATGGTAGTTAAACCACTAACACTCTGTATATCCGGTTACGCATGTTGACTTTTGACAGATGGTAACATTTTATATAAGAGCTAATAGAATTTGCGTAATTTATATAAAAGTTATTAAGTGTAATAGATTTGTTATGACTTTAGTTATCACGATTATTTTATTACAGGGTGTTTTTAAAGTAGGGTTCCAAACGTCTACTATATACATATAGAACATATTAAAATAGACCAAAAAGTTTCTATTATCACGCATCCTTAGAACGTTACACTCTCTTAAAGAGGTGCAAATGAAACTGTTTCTTCTTCTATTATTGACAAAACAATTTAAAATAAAGAGGCAAAATTTACAGAACATACATAACTTTTTACATCAAATAATATGAACTAGTACATTTTTTGTTATTTAAGTCATAGGCGTCCCATTTAGAGGCCAAATAGATTTTAGACCCATACATTTCTTCATTCAAATTTCAAACTTTTTTACATATGAGTCGGGGGCTTTCAATAGTACCTGCAGTATGGCAGATCGCTTGGTGTTAGGACCTTTTAGTTCCAGCATAGGATAGCCAGTGGCTACATCATGTGTTCAGGTAGTTTTACCCTTCTGTCGGGCTCGACAAATACGTATAACCATCCATGCCATACTGATGAGAGCTAACAAGTTCAAAACGGGAATATGTCTGGTGGTGCAACGGACGAATGATTTATTCGGCTGTTTGCTATAGGTTTTTGAGGTGTAATTCTATGCTAGTCGGGGCATTAGCCCGCAGAATAGTTATTTTCTGAAATTTCGGTTTGCAATATTCATATTAGACATTTCTTTTTGTTGCTTTTGGTCACATATAAAAGTCCATTAAGTATTGACACTCATATTCCGGGCACTCTGTATGTATTCAGTAAAAGAAATTAAATTATCGGCCTGTCTGTTCAAGGTAAGGACTGGTTTCAAACTGCCAAAAACATTCATCCAACTACTTCTTGCATGAAGTTTACTGAAAACAAATTCATTACTTTACTGGTCGAATAATTCTAACAGTTCGGATTACTTGCTTGAGCAGACCTATTACTGTCACTTCGCTATCACTAAACTTTATGTTCAAAAACAAGAAGTAGAAGGAAAAACAAAGAAGATGTATCTGAGTTCACAAAGCAAACACTTCTGTACTTCTATATTGCTGTCATAGATGAAAAAAACGGCATACGTCATCTGTCAAAGAGGAAAACTCTCTCTTCAGTGCGACAGTTTTCACCTATACTTTTGATTGAAAGTACGTAAGTATATATCGTTTCACAATTTTTATATCAAACTGTATTGTTTCAACCACCATTTTTGGAGGATAATTAAGTTTTTCAGTGTCGTCGTATTGGTTTGACGATGCCATGGGTCATAAATCCGCTATTGAACCACAACATCAACTTTTTATAGCCATTTTATGTAAAACTACATTGTAATGGTAATACAGTACGTTCATGGCGTGAATTTAATACAAATTAAATTCCGCCACCATGAATTCTGAAGGCATAAAATACCCGAGCACTTGGTCTGGGCGGTAAATCGTATAATAAAAATAAGGTACTCAAAAGATTTAAGAGGTAAAGGTGGTTGTGTGCTTAAAATCAAATTACGTGGCGTAAAATTACTTAGCACAAATTACGCAAGGTAGAGAATGTTGTTAAGGCTGGTTTTACAGTAGAGTAGGAGCACCTACGAGTAAGAGTACGTATCCCTTAAGAGTACGCATTTGTTTTTTCAGTAGTAGGGGAAGGGCAGCGTAAAGTTGATTTGTAGTCTAGTAATATTATGATATATTAACATTGTGGGTAAGTTGTTACAATTACTTAGTTTTTCAATAAATAATGTAGTGTGTAACTAAGAGCTATATATTTAACCTTTCAAATCATATATGGAACCAAATATTGGAGGTTATGTAACAGTTCCAACATAGGTCCGCTATTCAATTATGGTTTAACACCGCAAGAGTACGCATGTGTACCTACCCTTTGGCATTCTGCGTACTCTGGTAACTATGTGTACCTGCGTGATCACTTTTTGATTTTTAGCTAATTTCAATGGGAAAATATAGAAGAAAGAGTGAAAGAACTAAAATTTACTGAATAGCTATTGGGTCATGTCGTTTTACCGCTTTTCATGGTACCTAATTGTTGCATACTTTCAAAACCATATATGTGTACTCTTAAGATCGTGTCATCCTATGAGTACGCATATTTAAAGTTGTAAAACAATATATATTTCATTATGATACCATTATAAAAAGCTATTCGGGGTTTTAGTTTACAGTTTAATGTTAAGTCGTGTTAAGTACAGGTATATAAATAACTTTGCGGACCCATGTTTATTGAGACTTTTCTGCTTATTTTGGTTCATACTATTACCTTCTTAAATATTTTACACTCATTTTTTAACACCCTGTATATTACTCCGTAATCTACTGTCATTTGTCCTATAATGTTGCGGTAATGTAAACAGTCATAATGCTGACAGTTTTAATATTACAAAAAAGAATTATTCGACTGTGTACGTGCGCTCTGAGGCTATTTGTAATCTTTTAATAACATATATACGAAAAAACACATTCCATCAAGAGCACAATAACAATAAGCTCTTACTCGATTATGACATGACACAGGCGAGGGCGTTGCGTATTATTATGAGAAAAAATAATATTCTTGGGGCCAAATTTAATATCGCGTGTTCACTTTGGAATGAGTTTTAATAAGACCTGTACTCGGGGGAAGGAAAGCGGCTTACAAATGAAACATATTTGCTTTGTGCGTGTATATGACCACAGAACGCGTCGAGAATCAGACGAATGAACATAAATAGGAGTCGTTGCGTTCTGTTTATGTTTATTGGTACGCAGAAACGGCCGAAGAGGCGAGTGGGTGAAGGCTCTCATCTCAAAGCGAGGGACAATCGAGAAAGTGAATGTGTTTGAGTGTATAATATTCATTCGTATGCTAAATGTACATTTTCATATAAGAATATGGGGTATAACGCTACGTATTTAAAATTAAACATATTTCTTTTGTAGTTAAAGTGAAATCGGCTTGCTAGTTCGTGCACAGTATGGGTGGTTGCAGTATGAGAACGATTCAAAAATACCCAGCAATAAATAATAGTCACATTTGGTACGCATCTTACGGTATCAGTAAAGAAATAATAATTACCCATGAAAGCCAAGAACAGTTCTTAGACAGAAGCAATAAAGTTATACAGGAATGGTCAGAAGCATGGAATAAAATTAATATCTTTTGAATGAGTGAACGCCGATACGTTAACTGATCTTTATTTTCCCCATCTTTCGGTTATATAATAATTAATTTTTCTTCAACCCCCTAACCTCCAGCTACTCCTACATGTTTTTCAAATGGAAACATAAGGCATGAGGGGACTCGTTGAAAAGCTTATAGAACCGAATCCAGCCATACCAAATAAACAAGTTTTACGTTTTCAAAAGCAAGTTTTTTTAGAGTTGTATAAAACACCTACTTAACAAGTGAAATAAAATTTAATTATCTTAAATGTTGTCTTCAGTTATTTCCATGAATTTGTACAGAATAAAATATATAATTTAAAACTGTACCTATCTTTTTTATATTCCGTTTTTTTGGTACCACACTAAGTTATTTACTGAATTGCAATGGTATTGTCGGAAAGGCAATGCATCGAAATCTTGTTATTGCTTGGTTGTGGAGACAAAATAAGAAGTCAGGCTGAAGTGCGCAATTTATTTAATGCGAAATATCCCGAAAACCAAATCTCGCAAGGGACAGTTAGTAAAATATATCACAAATTTGAGGAACATAGTACAGTACAGACTTTACAGTACAGACTAAAACTGGAAGGACACGTGCTTTGAATGAAGAAAATAAATTAGACACTGCATTAGAACTTGTTGAAAATCCTCATACTTCAACTGTTTCATTGACCCGCAATCACGATGCTTCTCGAACTGCAATTCGAAAGTTTTTGAAACAAGAGAAATACCACCCCTATAAGGTATGTCTTGTCCAAGAGCTTTTGGAAGACGATTATGATAGGCGATTACAATTTTGTGAGGAAATGATGAGACGGTGTGACGACAATAATGGTTTTCAACGAGACGTACTCTTTTTGGATGAAGCTACGTTTTATTTAAATGGAGTGGTTAACAGGCACAACTATCGCTTTTGGTCCCAGAAAAATCCACACTGGACATGCAAAGCGCATACGCAGCAGTCACAAAAAGTTAATGTATGGGCAGATATCATTAACAACAGAATCTTGTGCCCATTCTTTTTTTGAAGATAATCTTACTGCCGTACGCTATCTGGATTTCCTATCATTTGATCTGATACCTGCTGTAACTGTGATTTTTCCTCATGAAACTGATCCAGATATATTTCTTGATGTAACTTTTACAACGAAAATCTGAATCTAAAATAACTTCCAAAATTTTGAGACTTAACTTAAAAATAGGGAAACGAAGTTATTCAAACAAATATCTAAATTATTTTTTAAAAATAATAATATACAGTTTTTATTTCGATATAACATTAAATGTGACATATTAGGATTAAGTTCAGCTGAAAAGATGCATAACAACCGTAACTCTTCAATAAATTAATCGACAGTGTATAATAAAAACAGCAGAGGGCTCAATGCTGATCCCTGTGACACACTTGTGGAAATATTATTACTACTAGACAAACAATTGTTCCTATAAATCATTTGAGTATATTCTAAGATAAGAATTGGTTAATAAAACTGAGTTATCAAAAGCCTTTTTTGGAAATTGCAGGAAAGTTCTCTTTAAATTTGTATACTCACTGAAATTTTCAGGTTGATTGGTAAAATGCTTTTACTCACATTTATTTTCTTTACCATATTATTATGTATTATGTAGGTTGTAGGCACGATTTTTAATCGCGATAATCTCTCATTGAGCGCTGCGCCTGTGTCATTCTTAATATATCATTCCACTAAGAAATTTATTGTAGTCTCTTCACAGCTCGGGCGTTGCTTCTGAAAGCAATCCAGATCCCACAAAATGGCTTACCCGCGATCCCAACAATATGTCAACCGGATATCTGGCCATAATTAAGACACACTCCCGCCAATGACTAAACAGCGTAATCTCCCAAGGCACATAATCCCGGAAAATAGGAGCAACTCCGTCTATGCCACTTTGGGGACCGGTACCTTCCCCACGATAAGCTCTAGGTGAGTGAAACGCCCTCCGATTTATGTATCGTGCGCCGCACTGATATCAACAGTTTATAGTAATGGTGGCGAAACTGTAATTGCAACGGGATTAGAGGGTCACCGCTGCTACTGTATGCGCTATCATTATGTTGGGCGTAAATCATATTACAGCGAAATAATCCGGTAGGCCGAGGACGGTGTTTCGGCTTCTGGTAATGCGCCTTTGCGGGCATATAATCAGGATCAAACGCCGTAATTGTCTATGGCGTAGCATGGTTTGCCTCAATGGCTTCTAAATATATTAATTCCCTTCCGTTTTTGTCCCTACCCAACCAGCAAAACAGTTTCATAATTTTCAGATTATACAATTATATTTTTCTACGTTGAAGCAAAAAACTAAACTTTATTGAACTATACTTAGTGGAAAAAGTGGTTCTTTATTGCACTAGTGTTTATTGCATTCATCTGTCATTCTACTACAGCGTTTTATCGATCGTCATGACAAACATAAACGTTCAAATCGACGTCACATTTTCTTAGACTTAGTGTCATCTAAATATAATTTTTTGGTTTTTGCATGAACGTAGAAAAAATATTGTATGCAACTCGTACAAAAAGTGCTTATTGCACTCGACGTGTTGTGCTACTCGGCCTGACGGCCTCATGGACAATTTCACGTCGCGTGCAATAAACACTTACTTTTTGTACTCGTTGCATAAATAACTATTTATTGTCATATTATTATTGCTTTCGAAATACATATTAGTTTTATTATAGCGACAAGTACTATGATTTCGTTGTTATTTGTCGCAAGAACGGTTTGGCACCTAAATAATAAAACAGCTTTTACGGCAAATATATAATTATTTTATAAATATTTCGGTGGCAAGCTTATAACATACAGGGTATCCCAACGAAAATTTGACCCCCCCTATAATTGGAAAACCGAATAATATTTCAAAATTCGCCGAGACTCGTCGATTTTTGACAGTCAAGCCAACTCGATATGTTCATCCCTCGCCTAGCAACCCCAACTTAAAAATTTCAAATGCAACTACCCCACTTGTGGCACATCATTTTAAAGCCCTTTTCATTGCGAATACAGTGACGTACCGTTTTTAGAAATCGGTTGAGATTTGACAGAATTATTGGTTACAAACGAAAAGATGACAAACCAACTTACGCGTAGTAATTTCTACACAAATGCTCACCACTAATAAGTTTTTCATCTACTACACATGACCGCATTACCTAATTGTTATTGATGTGTCTACCAGTTTACAAAAAAGTCAGAAATGAAATAAAAAAGCTGAAGCAAATAATAGATCAGATTTATTTGATGAATTGCTCAAAATGACCCCCGTTAACTTCCAAACAATAATACAGTCTGTTTTCAAATTCTGTTCGAACATTATTAAAGACATCCGCAGTTATTAATCGATTTACTTAAGCTTATCCTAAATAAATCCAAAAAATCCACCAAAATCAATAATAACAAAGATATAGGGTGTCACATTTTCTTTCTATCTTTCGATCACTAGAAGCAAATTTCACGAAATTTCGCTTATTTTGATCACAGTATTATGCTGTTACAGTATGACCCATTACTTACGCAACAATTTGACTTTACTTTTAGATAAATTGCATGCATCATGAGATTTAGATGCGTTTTTCTCAGAAACCATTGCTTCTAGCGATATCAACAAGGTGTATCTTTTTTAACTAGAAAAGATAGGGAAGAAAATTTGTCCAGTCCAAAATGAGATACAGCGTAGCACAAAAAAGTCGTAGCGATTTAAAGGGGTTGAAACCATCGTTGGTGGCGCCCTCTAGCAGGTACACCAATCGTCGACATATTCGAATTTCTAGTACCAAGAAATCGCCCTATACCAAATTTCTTAAAATACGGTCGATGCGATCGAAAAATAATAAAGAAAATGTGATTTATTTTTACAACTTTGACACCCTGTAGAACGAAAAGGACCAACATTCGGATAAGGCATATTTGGCTTAATCGCTCTATTTTGAGGTCAGCAACATACCCTTAAGGGTATAATGTTCAGCCAAACAGTGTAGCTTTTATCAGGCTCCGCCCATCAGCACCTTCAACAACAAATTTAACTTTGTGCCCCCGTAAGTTGGGCAATTGTATGCAGAAATTTAGCAAAACATGTCTTCTTGGCGGACAGATTTCATAAAAAGTGAAATCTGAAGCAATTGCCTGTTATATGAAGACTTGATTTCCTAGCTTACAGCTTTCTTTTTTTATAATAGTGTCTAACAACGTCTCACCGCAGTCCTAAATGTGGACAATATTGCGACCGGAATATTGTTCAGATCTAATTTTTTTTTTTGAAAATATGGCTCTGCTGTCTAGTAAAATAGACTTTTATTAGTTGATTAAAACTTGCTCCATCTTAATACGAATTTCCATTGAGGAGAAATATGAAAGCGCGTGGACGTCTAAAAACGGCTTTGTAAAATGCGAACATTACAGCCTTAAGCTCTGTCCCATTATTAATGAATTACCCTGTATACATATTGTTACGAAAGTTTACCTACCTTTTAGTTGGTTAATTATGTTCCTGTTTTCGTTAGAATTTATAATTGAAGCTCACCTACCTCGTTAGTTTGTAAATTACGTTTCTGTTCATGTTAGAATTTATAATTAATATAATATAATTTGTGATGCCTTTATTTTGACGTTTTCCGGAATATTCCAGGCTATATTCTATTTGTTTCTCGACACGTTCTCGAAGTCTCAGAAACTTCGAGAACTGTAGAAACCTATATAAGCAGATCATTTTCGGCCGCTGGAGTCAGTTTATATTGAGCAGTCGAACGCGAATGACTGAAACGTCAAAGTAAAGTATTTGACAGTTGTGAATTTGTTGAAGCAGATTTCTTGTATTTATCAAGAGTGACAATAAAGATTATTTGTCTACGTGACGTGTTTCAACGATAACCTAATTTCGAGGTTACATTGGTGTCAGAAGTAGGACGTCCCACAAAGAAGACATTTGGAGTAGACAAGTGAATGCCGGTAACGAGATCGAGAGCAGCAGAAATGGAGGAAACATTGAAACAGTTAATGGGAATGATGCAAGATATGAAAAAGAGTCAGGAAGATATGAAGAACAGCCAGGACGAAATGAAAGAAGACTTACCAGGATGAAATGAAGAACAGCCAAGACGAAATGATGGACAATTTAAAGGAAATGAAAAACAGCCAGGACGAAATGATGGAAGATTTGAAAAAGGAAATGAAAACTAGTCAAGAGGAAGTAAAAATAGTTTAGAAGAAATGAAAAATAATCAGGAAGAGTTAAGAAACGAAATGAAAACCAGTCTACAAGAAAACAATAAGAAGTTAGAAGAAGCAATTAAAGTTAAACTCGACGAATTTGAGGAAACTGTGGAAGAGGAAATTAATCAATTAAGAAATGAGGTACAAGATAAGGTCCAGGTCGTAGAAGACAATGTGACTAAGTTACAAAGTGAAGTCTCAAATCTGAAATCTCAGTTGTCTACAAAAGAGCCCATTAAGACTGAGAGCAGCGTTTTTCCGTCGTCAAGAGTGAAGGCACCAACATTTGATGGAAAAGTGTCATGGAGCACTTACCTTAAACAATTTGAAGCAGCTGCCTTGGCAAATAATTGGTCAGAAGAAGAAAAGGCTACATCACTAATAGTTGCCCTACGAGGTGAAGCCATGGAGATATTACGAACGCTAGCCGAGGATCAACAAAAAGACTATCAAATGATGAAGAGTGCTTTAGAAATGAGGTATGGCGATGCTCATCTACAACACGTTTATCAAGAACAATTAAAAGGCCGAAGACAACGCTTCGAAGAAAATCTGCAGCAATTTGAGGCAGATATAGCACGTATGGTGAAGCTAGCCTACCCCACCGCACCGACGGAATTTCAAGAACAGTTAGCAATAAGTAGCTTCATTGATGGCCTGCGAGATTCGGAGATCGGTCAAGCGTTAAGGTTGGCCAGGCATAAAATATATCTGAAGCTTTGGCCCAGGCGCTAGAAATTGAAGCCGCACGACAAGCTTCCCGAAGTAGTCAAGGCAGAATAAGGCAACTAAGATTTAGGAGAGAAGAACCGCGTGAAGCCGAAGAGGATGACGAAGGATTAATGAAGAGCTTAAGACAATTTCTAGACAATTATCACAAAGAAAAAGTCCGTACCGACTCTACTGTATATAGCAGGAGAAGATCCATCAAGTGTTGGAATTGTGGAGTTGAAGGGCATCTTAGGAATCGATGCCCTAAGAATACATCTAGTCAGGACCAGGAAAACGCCAACTAGTCAGCTTTGAGGGGCGAAAGCTGGCTAGGTGCTACCAAGCCCCACCAACTATTAAGATCAAGGTAACCCGTCTGCAAAATAATGGAACGAGTTTGGTAGTACCAGGGCGTATATGCGGACGGGATTGTGAAATGGTCCTTGATACAGGCTCTAGTAACACTATAGTAAGACCGAACATCGTCGCTCACTGCAGAATACAAAAGCCAGACCGGAATTACATCTTGGAGACAGCAAATGGAGAAGTCATATCAGTGAAGGGCATCCATCTAGCTAGAATAACCCTGGGGGTAACCACATTCCAACACAACATCCTAGTAGCAGATATAACCGATGATGTCATTCTTGGACTTGATGTAATGACTCAACATAATTTTGTATTGGACCTTCCACGAAGACTATTGAAGACCAAAGATGAAGAAATCATCATGCAGTTTCCTGAAATCAGAAACCTTCCTATTAGAACTGTGAAAGCGTCAGCAGACAAAGAACTTCCAGCAGGTTCAGAACTAGTTATTGAAGCTATTTGTAGCAGTCCTTCGGCAGTTGAAGAAACTGTAATTGTAGAACCAGAACCAGAGAGCAGCCTCTATAGGAAGGGCATATTAACCGGAAAGACATTAACAGAAAGGAAAAACAATTTGGTATTGGTGAGAATGCTAAATCTAAAGGACTACCCACAACAGATCAAGAAAGGCGAACCTTTGGGAATTTGTCAAACAGTTGCATCGGTGTTCAGCAATATGGAATCATCAACAGCACCTCGAAATATTCAAAAACTACCCGAAGTCATGCAGACCCTTGTTAACCGATTCAAGTCCCCACTACGAGCTGATGAAGTCCAAAAATTGGAAGATTTGTTGAGGCGCTACCAGGATGTATTCTCGTTAACAGAGAATGACGTCGGAAGGACTAATCTTGTGCATAACCTCATATAGTCCGTCAACACCACTCCAATTAAACAAGCTCCACGACGTATCCCTTTAGCGAAGCAAGAAGAGGTATCGACGATGCTTAGAGACATGCAGCAACAGGGAGTCATTGAACCATCCCAGAGTCCATGGACTTCGCCGGTTGTTCTGGTAAAGAAGAAGGATGGCTCTACCAGATTTTGTGTAGATTATAGAAGACTAAACGATGTCACTAAAAGGACAGTTATCCGTTGCCAAGAATAGACGATACCCTGGATACCCTGTCTGGATCCCAATGGTTTTCCACATTAGACCTGGAAAGTGGCTATTGGCAAGTGCAACTTCACCCAGATGATAAAGAGAAGACAGCGTTTTCCATTGGAACAGGGTTGTGGCACTTCAACGTCATGCCCTTTGGCCTCTGCAACGCACCAGCCACCTTTGAAAGACTTATGGAAACCATTCTACGAGGAATGACCTGGAAAACTTGTCTCGTTTATCTTGATGACATAATAATACTTGGAAAAGAATTTGAAGATCATTTGAAGAATGTTCAAGAAGTTTTCCAAAAGTTGAGAGAGGCCAGCTCAAGTTAAGTCCCAAGAAGTGCATGCTCTTTCAAAAGGAAGTCAAGTATTTAGGACACATTATTTCCTCTGACGGAGTGAAGACTGACCCAGAGAAAACTGAAACCGTCTGGAAATGGCCAGTACCGAAAGACAAACATGAATTAAGGAGTTTCCTTGGACTTTGCACTTACTATCGCAAGTTTGTGAAAAATTTCGCTGAGATTGCGAAACCCCTACATCGGCTCACAGAAAACAATCAGCCATTCATCTGGACGGAACAATGTCAACAAGCTTTTCAAAGATTAAAAGAAGATTTGTGTTCTTCTCCGATTCAGTCATATCCCAAGCCTGGAAAGACATTCATCGTGGACACGGATGCTAGTAATACTGGAATTGGAGGAGTATTATCACAAATTGAAAATGGGCAAGAAAAAGTGATTTCCTACTTTAGCAAGGTCCTCTCTAAGCAAGAAATGAACTACTGCGTAACCAGAAGAGAGTTGCTTGCCATAGTTAAAACTGTGGAGCATTTTCATAAGTATCTCTATGGTCAGCCGTTCGTCTTGAGGACCGATCATGCTTCTTTGAAGTGGCTACTGCAGTTCAGGAATCCAGAAGGCCAAGTGGCAAGATGGCTTCAACGGTTGCAGGAGTATGACTTCAAAATTGAACACCGTAAAGGATCTAACCATCGTAATGCTGATGCTCTATCCAGAAGACCATGTCCTTCAAATTGTAAACATTGTGTGCGACAAGAAGTGAGGGAAGAAGATGAATTTCTTTGCAGAAGAACTACCATCCAGTGTCCAGAGGATTGGGATATTAAAACCATTGCTAAAGAACAAAGTGAAGACCCGGATTTTGGACCAATTTTCCAATGGAAGATAAACAACATGGACAGACCCACCTGGCAGGACATTGCTGATAAGTCACCATCTCTAAAAAGTTACTGGGCGTTATGGAATTCTTTAGCCATCGAGAACGGCCTATTAAAAGAGTCTGGGAGAGCCCAGACGGCAAAGAAAAGATTTATCAAACAATACTGCCCCAGAAAAGAATTCCAGAAGTTCTTCAAGCACTGCACAGTGGAGTCGGTGGTGGGCACTTTGGAATAAACAAAACTCTAAATAAAGTTAGAGAACGATTCTACTGGCTTGGCAGTCGGTCCGATGTGGAAGAATGGTGCCGACGTTGTGATACCTGCGCCTCTAGTAAGGGACCCAGGACTCGAAGCCGAGGACAGATGAAGCAGTACAATGTTGGAGCTCCATTCGAGAGAATAGCTATTGACATAGCTGGACCATTTCCTCGTAGCAGCAGTGGGAATCGTTATATTTTAGTAGTGATGGACTACTTCAGTAAATGGCCAGAAATATATCCCTTACCTAATCAAGAAGCTGTTACCGTAGCCGAAGCTTTATTCGAAAATTGGATATGTCGTTATGGGGTGCCCAGAGAGATCCATTCCGACCAAGGACGAAATTTCGAGTCGGAAGTATTTCAGAACGTTTGTAAGCTGCTAGGCATTCACAAAACCAGAACTACACCTCTTCACCCGCAATCAGATGGAATGGTGGAAAGATTCAATCGCACCATCGAAAACTTCCTGAGAACGGCCGTCAACGAGAAACAGACCAACTGGGATATCTGCCTTCCTCCATTTTTACTGGCATACCGAGCAGCAATTCATGAGACCACGGGTAAAACACCAGCCAACGTGATTTTCGGCACAGAATTGCGGCTACCCATAGATCTAATTATGAATCGACCGCAACACGAGGAAAACTTGGATGATTATCTCAGCCATCTGAAAGATCGAATAAAGATGGTACATGAAGAAGTAGTATAGAAGATAAAAATAGAAAGCGACAGAATGAAGACCAGATACGACTTGCGTGCCAACAGCAGCGGGTTTCAAGAGCTTGAGAAAGTGTGGCTCTATAACCCAAAAAGAAGCAAGGGTAAATCTCCGAAGCTGCAGAAATCGTGGGAAGGCCCTTATACCGTCGTGTCACGATTGAATGACGTAGTTTACAGGATCCAGAGGAATCCCCAAGCCAAGATGAAGATTGTCCACATCGATCGTTTAACACCTTATCAAGAAGGCCATGCGGACAATGGAGTAACCTGATCGGGACGATCAGTTCTAAGAGGGGGGCAATGTTACGAAAGTTCACCTACCTTTTTAGTTGGTTAATTATGTTCCTGTTTTCGTTAGAATTTATAATTGAAGCTCACCTACCTCGTTAGTTTGTAAATTACGTTTCTGTTCATGTTAGAATTTATATTTTTGTGATGCCTTTATTTTGACGTTTTCCGGAATATTCCAGGCTATATTCTATTTGTTTCTCGACACGTTCTCGAAGTCTCAGAAACTTCGAGAACTGTAGAAACCTATATAAGCAGATCATTTTCGGCCGCTGGAGTCAGTTTATATTGAGCAGTCGAACGCGAATGACTGAAACGTCAAAGTAAAGTATTTGACAGTTGTGAATTTGTTGAAGCAGATTTCTTGTATTTATCAAGAGTGACAATAAAGATTATTTGTCTACGTGACGTGTTTCAACGATAACCTAATTTCGAGGTTACAATATATTTGGTTAAACTCCCTACATGCACCTACTCTGTGTCGGTTCTTATGCGGAACACGCTGTATGTTAGCTTATATTGTATCATGTATTAATGATTTATTATTAACGGTTTTGAATTCAATAATGTTATACTATTGGACAACCAAATAAATTATTGACGGTGGCTCTTTGAGAAGTGATAATGATTTTTTTAATTTGCGAACGAGAGCCTAAATAATTTCCAGTTACCCATTTAGCGTACTAAAATTACTACTCTCCAATTTAAAGGCCACCTACCAATTACATCCAGCAGCGGATTTATAATTTTTAATTAAGAGATCTGGAAATTACACCGGGCGACTCGTTATTTCATTAGCCTAATGAAAGTGCCTCCGAACAATGCAAATAAAAACTCGATCGGCAAACAATCGGTCGCGGCAAAGGAACTTCCCCGCCTCCTCCTCTAATTGAGGGCTTTAATGAACTGCAGGTATGCCTGACTTCCTCGCAGGCCTCGGCTTAATTTCGCTTAATCGTCCTCGAGGTGCTCCTGGATAAGCCCAATGGGTAACGGAGAATTAATTCTGATCAAAAGATGTGCGACTACAAGTGGACGGAATAATGCATGTCGAGGCGGTAGAAACAATCAAATTTCGTTAATTCTGTTGCTTTGTCAGAGGTCAGAAAATGTGGAAATTGCACGATTTTTCTAAATACGTGGAGAAGAAAGAAGGTGAAATTCGCAAAACTTCGCGCTAATTATTTAATGGCGGCAAAAGTCTTAACTTTTAACGAATTTTGCCAACTGCATCATTTTTATGATAAAACTATTATTGACTGTCATGGTAGATTGTCAAAAGCTCAAGTTAAACTTACTAACCCCGCATAATTATGAGAATAACATATATTCCTATTTTGCGAAATTCGCTGGAAGCTGAGATTTTCTCACCATTAATAGTTTAAATCAAAAACTGCGAAATATGCGTGAATATTCGGGAATTTCGCAGTTTTCGCCATGAGGACAAGACTTAATACATTTCAAACCAAACCTAACCATTTAGTTGAAAACTCAGTGTAGCGGTCACCGACCTACATCTGTGTTCCCTACAATTACAACTTAATGACATTTGCATTAAAGCAATAAACAAATCAATGCCAATAAAACCATTAATTACCCTCTGACTTGAGCCCAATTATAATCAAATAAAGAGTTGGTCAGAGATTAACCAGCCCCCGAGACCTTTCTCGAAGGTCCGGTGGAAAACAACGGCAGCTACTTGTCGCTCGTCTTCCGCGTAACATCCGTCCAGACTTCTGCATTGGTGGAACATTCTTTCCCAGCTGTTGTATCTTTATTAATATATTTAACGTGTTACAAACCGTACTTGTTATTTCTAATCTAACAACCCCACAGTTTTAAAAGTCTCTAACAGTAGCACTAAAATGAGGCGGTGCCTGTAGCCTAAGTTGCAACGGCAGATCTTCGATTAAATCAGGTAAAGTATTTTGCAGAAATTCGAAATAACTGTTGCCATTTAATCGATTTGGCAAAATAACTGGTCCAATCAAATAACGAATAATAACACCGGCCCAAACATTCAAACTGGCGTTGAAAACATTTTCAACGCATCTAGGAGTTATTGCATAGGGATTTACATCATAAGTTATGAATATTTGTAATTCTTCTACGAGTGAAACAAGTTTCACAAGTTTCAAAAGAATTTTCTTGTGAAAATATTCTGATGAAGATAAACTTGCGAAAGGTCAAGATCCAAATCTTGAGGTAATAGCTCTTGCACGATTTGAATGTGATATGGGTGTAGTAGATTCACTGGCGTAGCCCCCCAAACCCCCCCCATGGGTTAGGTTGGTTGGGTCATATAGGTAATGTCTCACTACAAACCTGCAATCACTCTATTCGCCAAGATTTATCAACGCGGTCAGTGAACTAGATCTCCTACGGCAACCTTACATTAAGGTTCATCTGCATTAAATCATTTAAAAATAAAGGATATGGATAAATATTTAGAAAAACACGACAAAAATAGGAACAATGGAGACCTCGGAAAAGGACCATCTCGCCACCAAAAAGCAAAGCGCCTCTGCAGCTATCGACCAACGTGGCAGACGGAGTATATTTGGCTAATAAAGGGTTCAAACAATTTTTCTGCAAGATGTCTAGTACGCAAAAAGGATTTTTCAATTAGTCACGGTGGCCTTAGTAATGTCAAACAGCACTCTAATACAAAAGATACGCTAAAATGTCGAAATCTTCTTAAGTTTTAACAACATTTCCCGCAAACAGAGAAAATATTCAAGAAACTATCGATGTTACAACAGCAGAGCTTGGGTAAATCTACCACTGCGTTATGCATAGTCAATCTTACAATTTGTTAGATTGTGGGCTCAAACTTTTACCAAAAATTACGAAAGATTCTGAACTCCTAAAAAAAATATTGTCACAGAATTTGCCCCGCTTGCACCCAATTCGACAACTGTGGTATCGCGAAACGCTAGATTGCCCCGATCGCCCCTACGCGATTGGACTTATTTTAAGCAATTTGACCTTAAAAATTTCAAAATTTTCGCCTGCAGCGCTAACCTCCCTCCCCTCTTCAGCTGATATAATAAAAAAATAATGTGTCCCGTATCTTAAAATTCAAAAGGTGGCAACTCTGCCTGTAACTAACTTCTAATTTTATTTTTGTCATTTTTGTAACAAATGTTCGTATCTGTTTATTATTTACATGTTTATGATGAGATTTTTTTTATTTACTTTTTATTGTTTACGTTTAAGAATTCGGTGTACAGAAGTTGACAATCCAGTACTACGTTTAGTACTTATTTGCGGTTTATCTTCACCTGTTTCCATCACATTTTCTTCATCTAGTACCCTTATTACACTAGGACGTTCTCGGATATTATTGAATAACTTTCCTGTCTCTCGAAAGACGGACTTTCAACATTAGAAAATGTTTCTCTGTGGAGAATCGCTCAATTTAGAAATATCTTACGATATTCTTCCCCACTTCTTCTACAGTTTCCCTCCTAGAAATCTAGCACAAGTAACATGCCAACTTATCTGCTGAATGTAAATTTTCCAGCCATTGTCAATAACAAAAAGTAGTAGGCATAAAATAGTTTTGTTACTGTCAAATTTTAAAGATAAATCCTACTACTGACTTTTGATTTCTTCTAATAATCACTATTAAAATCTTATTTTAATTAATCCATTTTTTCTTGAAAACTTTAAAATTTTTAAAAATTTAATAAGAGTAAAAAAGTGTTTTAAATTAAATTCTGCGCGACATATTATTATTCTTTTAAATTCGATCAGTGCAATAAAAAGTTCGGTATAATTTTATGGGTAACTCACCCTCAAGAAACACCTTGTAGTGTTTCAATTTACTTGAACTCATATTTAGAGAAGACCAATAATAAACCTAAACCATGTACCAAATTGGATTCGTTAAAGTAATTTAGAAATATATTTTTTTCGAAATATTTGTCCCATTTGAGGATGTGTCTGAACTTAGCCCCCCATTTTTTGATAAACTAAAAAATAAAGATTGCGCTGAATTGTGCCGGATTTGTGCTTCATTGTGCCGTAAAATTTTAAAGCAAAATAATAGACATTTTCCTATAAAATGAAAAAATTGTGTTTTCCACGTAGTCCCCCACTTCGCGAAAATTGTATTTTACTTTAATGTGCCAACTTGTGCTAGTTGTTCGGAACATTGTGCCGTTTAAAAATTTTTTATATCTTCCTCCGTTCTCCAGGAAATCCGAAAAAACCGGATTTTTCTAGCTCCCCATTTTATCAAATCCGATTTTTTTTAGATGTGCTAAATTGTGCTAGATGTTCTGAATATTGTGCCGTTAAAAATTGTTTTATATCTGTCTCCGGTTTCCGGAAAAATGGAAAAAACCGAACATTTTTACGTGACTTTACTGTGCTCCCTCCTTTGCGAAAATCGTGTTTTTCTTTAATGTGCTGAATTGTGCTAGTTGTTCCGAATATTGTGCCGTTTAAAAAAAGTTGATATCTGTCTCCGTTTTCCGGAAAAAGGAAAAAATCGAAAATTTTTACGTGACCTTACTGTGCCCCCTACTTTGCGAAAATCGCGTTTTTCTTTAATGTGCTGAATTGTGCTAGTTGTTACGAATATTGTGCCGTTTAAAGAAATTTGATATCTGGCTCCGTTCCCCGGAAAAACCGGAAATTTAAGCGTGAACTTAGCCCCTATTTTTTTCCAAAATTAAAAAACGGGATTGTGCTAGTTGTTCTGAACATTGTGCCGTTTGACACAACTACCACAACTCAGCACAATCGCGCTTAATAATTTTCAGGCAAAATGGGAGGTGCAGTAACGTCGTGTCAAAATGTCCGGTTTTTCCGGATTTTCTGGAGAACGGAGGCAGATATCAAATTTCTTTAAACGGCACAGCATTCGACACAACTACCACAATTCAGCACAACCACGTTTTCCAATTTTTGGGAAATAATGGGAGGCGCAGTAAGGCCGTGTCAAAATGTCCGATTTTTCCGGATTTTCCGGAGAACGCAGACAGATATCAAATTTCTTTAAACGGCACAATGTTCAGAACAACTAGCACAATTCAGCACAATCCTGTTTTTCTAAATTTCGAAAAAATGGGGGGCTAAGTTCACGCTTAAATTTGCGGTTTTTCCGGAGAACGGAGATAGATATCGAATTTCTTTAAACGGTACTATGTTCAGAACAACTAGCACAATTCAGCACAACCACGTTTTCCAATTTTTGGGAATAATGGGAGGCGCAGTAAGGCCGTGTCAAAATTTCCGAATTGTAATGCCCATCTGTTCTAAATTGACGATTGATATTGTCACGGATTTGGAATACGGTAAAAGAAAAATTCAAATGAGACAATAAGTGATTTGTATCTTTTGAATTGTTATAAACACAAGAAAAAATTATTTAGAAAAATTGCTTAAACTGAAAAAAAATGAAGCGTCAGAACGCTCAGCGTCGTTCAGTTATGGTTTCGTCATCTATCTTAATTTTAAGTGTTAGTTACCTCAAACGCATATTGTTTGGAAACGCTCACTTTGCTTCAGCCGTTTACAAGAAAAATTCTTCATCCTGTACATTTTTAATTACCTTTTGAACATAATTTGCCGATTATAATTTAGCTCCGGTATCACAAACCGCATTCACGGGGTTCGAATCGTGTTGATCGATAAATAGAGTCACTCTGCCAATCCCGATTCGATCCGGTTCCCCTCAGGCAACGTCTTAATCGACATTCCCCATATCGAAAATGCTAAATTCGCACGTTCCGAACTGATTCCCGCGTCAAATTTATGTTGCCCTCCGTGACAGGAATTGCGGGGATGGCGCCCGGAGTGCGTCATTAATAACTGATGGATCCCTTAAAAAGATCCGGGGGATTATAAAGACAGAGGTATTAATCAAGGGAGGAAGTCGGTATTTACGGGCAACCCTTATCAGTGGCAAAAACGATGAGGTAGACGTGTTGAGTCAAGTCGACTTCTATTTGCTCCTGATTTGGCGGAGTGAAATATTCGAAGGGATATTGAAAGTGTTTAATTGGCCGTTTTCCCGTGCCGCTATCCTCGAGATTAAGTTCCGTTGCCGGCTTTAAGTATTTGAATACGTTCCTTGATAGATTCTTTCTCTGTCTCTAAGCTTAAACATTTTACATAAGCACCATTAGTACTAGATAAAGTGAGGTAGGTGAAGCAATGCTCACTACAAATTTGGAGGTACGAAGTCACACGCATAAAAATTGACAACTGCTCCTTTAATTATTATCTAACCACGCCACCACTGGGACCACATCTGTTTATTCTTTATATGAGTAAATTAAATATTTTTAGTAAATGTACTGGAAAAAGTGCATTATGATCATTTATTCAACACTGTTAAATCTTCAATAATTACGCAGCAACGCGCTTTTTACATTAAAACATCAATTGAGTCAAAAATACAATATACTAATTACATTAATAACCACATGGATTGACAGAATCAGGTTGGTTCAGTGTACACTGATTTCAGCAAAGCATTTGATAAAATTAATCATAACATACTCATAGCTAAACTGGCTGAAATCGGTGTACATATAAATTTCCTAAAATGGCTTATATTGTATATTTTCAATAGATCTCAGCTGATAGAAATCAACGATTACCACTCACTTCCTTTTACAGCTACTTCTGGTGTATCTCAAGGATCACACTTGGGACCATTATTATTTTTTTATTTATATAAATGATATCAGTAAATGCTTTAAATTTTGTAATTTCTTAATATATGCATATGATCTTTAGGTGTTTTTGATGATGAAGTAACCCAGCGGATTGTATGTTACTTCAAAATAACCTAGATTTATTCTACAGGTACTGCTTATTGAATAAATTGCACTTAAATTTCAATAAATGTTATTGTATTTGTTTTACACGTAATAAAATTATATTTAGATTTGACTAAGAGTACAATAACGTAAAGCTCTCTTACATAGAAGAGATAAAGAATCTAGGTGTTATTTGTGATAGGAAATTATTAGTACTTTTTCTTCATATATATATTACATTGCATTAAAAAGTAGTAAGATGTTAGGCTTTATCACTAGAATATGTAAAGACTTTAGAAAGGTGGATTCTTTAAAATCATTATATTTTGCTTATGTATATAGTAAAATAAATTTTGCTTCAACCATTTGGAATCCTCAATACATGGTTCATAATTCTCGACTTGAAGCAATTCAAAATAAATTTCTTAGATATCTAAATTTTAAAGTGGCCGGGGTTTATACTTTTGAAGATTCAGTAGTCTTGCAAGAAATATTTAATATTCAATCATTAGAAAATAAGAAGGCTGAAGTAATATTTTTAATTACATTTTTAAATAATCTAATTGACTCTCCTAATTTAGTAGATCTTACAAATATTTATGTACCATCCAGGAATTTTAGAGGTAATATATTATTTCAAGTCTTTTTACCATACTAACTCTGGACAAAATTTGCCGTTAAACAGATTGATCAGAACTTACAATAGCTTATTTTCCAGTGTAGATATATTTAACGTATACTATCTAATTTGTGTGTATATGTATATGTATACATTTCTATGATGTAATTGTATAACCTCCAAAGAATGTTTGGTTTACATGTTAAATTCATTATTTTTAGTGAACATTGCGTTGGGCTTCTAATCTGTTTATGTTCCTAAATGAATGATTGAATGAATGAAGGAATGAATGAATGAATGGATGAATGAATGAATGGATGAATGAATGGATGAATGAATGAATGAATGATTTGATTTATCGTCAACATTGCAATATAACCATATTTTTTTTCGCAGATGAGTTAAAACTTTTTCATAGCTGTAACTGTTATGATGATCGTTGAATATTGCAAGAGCTTTTGAAGACAATACAGGTGTGGTGTAAAGAAATCATGGTTTCTATAAATATTGATAAATTTAAAGTTTGCTCTTTCAGTTTAAAAAAAACATCTAATTTTATTTTATTATTTTATCGGTCAGTGGTCGCGCGGTTTAACTCGTCAGTACTTGAATCCAGGTGACTAGATCGCTGTGGATTCGACGTATATATGCTATATATATATGTATATGTATATATTTGAAATTCACAATTTTGAATAAAAAATTATGAATATAGTTATTTGAGCTAATTTCTAAACACTATTAAAAAATCATGTGTGCTACTCGTAGGAAAAGTGTGTTTTCCGCATATGGTGTATTTTTTTATTTCGACTGACGTTTTGATCAAAAAGCGTAAGCCTGATGCGGAAAAAAGCACGTTTCTTAACTTATTGCACAAACAGCTATTTATCTTTCCTCGTTTAAGGAGACTAAGACTTAGTGTTGGGAAAAACCGAGTTATTTTAGTTTTTATTATACAAGCATGTATATAAAAATCTTGAACTCGAACACACAATTTGTAAGTGAACAGTATGGTTGCAACATGTCCTTATTTCGGAAGACCAATCCTTACTGCAGCCTCTGTCCTTTCGTCCTTATTTTTACTAGAAATGTCCTTACTCGGAGGTACATGATTAAATTCGTATTAAAATAGAAGATTCGGGACACAAAGACAAAATATGTAAAAAATAGTTCATTTACAAAGTAAAAAGAATGTCCTTATTTGAAAATTTAAAAGATAAGAATATCTTACTTGCGCATATGAAAAGGTGGCAACCCTAGTGAACAATGAAAAAAAATCAAATAAATAATTCGTTACTCATACAACTGATAACCGAGTGATATCGGTTATTGCAATAACCGAATAATCAGTTATTTTTCACTCGAGTGATTCCAACACTACTAAAACTATTTAAGGCTCCAATTGAGAGATTGTATATGAAGGACTTTTCTTAAAATTTACCAAGCAACCTACTCTTAAATTTTTTTGTATATACTTATGCAATACTCTGAATATAAAAAGTATATAATTAGCACTTCGTTTTGGTTTTCTTTTTTAATTAAAGTAATCGTATTATTAATGGTAGGACTTCTTTTACAGAGATGAATCATAAAAAAACATACAATTACTATAAAGCTATAAATTTCGGTCGACCAGCCGAGCCAACATCGAACGTTTTCAGTAGCACCACATCCACTCCATATAATTAACAGAGGGAGGGATACAGCTTCTGGCTCACGCTGTAATTAATTAATACCATCCGAATTTTTAAAACCGCCGTAATTTTGGACTAATTGAGTGTTCTCATGATGACATCGTTACGACCCTCCGGTTTTCCGACGAACACGGAACGCCGAGTGAAATTATGGCGTGAGGATAAGCGTCTGCGTGCACTTGAACGTGTCATGTTAATAATTGGCGACATCACTTTTAGGACATGAAAAATGATTTCTTTTTCAAATGCGAGAAACGAGACGTGCAAATGTAAAGCAGGGAAAGGAACTCGGGATAATGAGTTTTTAAAAGTTTAGTGTTTTATTCACCGTAACAGTGCTGTGTTGCAAAAAAGTCGTGAGAATAAAATCACATATATTAGATCTTAACCTGAATTCCAACTCGCTAGAACCAGAAGGTTTTTTTTATTATTTTATGCACAATCACTGTACTGAAAGACTGCAGAGGCCCAGAAGTTCGCCAGGTAGGACCTGGATTTTTTCAGCAATTGCCATCTTGTTGGACAGTGAATCTTCAATATAACTTTCCTCTACTGTAGTCGATTTCCAACCACCATGATGCTTCACATTCATTCCCAGCAATGGCCAGTAATATTGCAGAAGAACGCCTCATTCTATGTCCGGTAATTGTATTGTTGCCTACATGTTGAGTATATTTTCCAGTCACATGTCGCAAGAAAAATCTCCTACCGGCATTTTAGGTCGTAGATTGATGTATCTTCGACACATTTCTACAGCATGACTGAAAAGACTTCTTCCGTGATCGTGACATTTCTTGAAATATTTGTTTTCGTATACGGAATGAGTACATATAGATAACTGCCTTTGTCTTGGACATGGGTAATATCCAAATAGGTTAGTTCATTGCACCGACAAGCACCTGTGACTCCCATTATCGATGCAACCTGTAAATAGTTCAATATAAAACGCTCAATGTATAAATTGAAGTATTAAAATAGTGTATTTTCTACCTTTCTAACTTTAGGAATTTACTTTTTCAAAAATTCTTCGATTTGGTTTCTCTCCATTATCTCTGCCTTCTTCGGCCAATTTGTTGATTCTACTTTTAAATATGAAGTAAGTTGACCATACTTCGAAACTTCAATACCGTTGTGCGCTTTCAACATTGATTTTAGCATGGAATATTTTGTCCACATGAAGAGGCAGCAAACCGTTTCTCCACATTGAAAAAGTAGGATAGTAGCACCTCTTCTGTAATTGCTTCTCCTTATGCCTCTTTTTCGTCAGTTATCGAATTGCACCAATTCCTTCTCATACACACTTTTGCTTTTCGCTGGTAACAGACGTAATGTTACTTCTTGGGCTTCTTGCTGGATTTCAGCCGGAATGAAGAAATTCTCAGCACTCTCACTCATTTTTTGTGTCCATTTTGCAAATTTTTTCACTCTTGTTGACAAATAAACAAATGAATGTCATAGAAACAGTTCCAAGACTTTTTAGTATTCAGCTGACAATCAATATTCTTGATTAAAATACATTTGTCAAATATGATGTTTTTCAAAACTATAATTTTTCACCTGCTCTCACGCGGTTAATTTTTTCTTGTGGATTCAAGACTTGTTAGTTTCCTTATACAGGGTGAGTCAGTCATAATGTCATCAATTTTAAGAGGAGATAGGGAATAATGAGTATAATGCGAATACGTGATTAAAAAAAAATCTAAATGCATATTTACGCCGAAAAAAATATTTTCAAATCATTATTTACACCCCCTCTTCAGACTGTCACTGACCGGTCATAGCCTTGGTCGGTTACAGCTCACAGTTCAACTCGATATCGACCTGATGCAATGTTGTCAAGTTGTAATATTTTTCTATATAGTACCTACCCATCTAGGTTTTAGACATCACAAATAAACGGTTGTACTGATTATTTTAGAATATCATTTTTTCTTGCTCAGTTCAACTTCAGCCAATAATAATTTAAAATGTTAATACCCAATAAAATCAAATAATAATAATATAATTCTATTAAAAATTGCAAGTTACGCGGTCCACTCAGGTTTTCCCGTAGAAAATACGGCCCAATCAAACGATACCCGTACACTCGCGTGTCGATTTTTCTCTGAGCAAATGTAGCTGTTATGACTGCAACAAAACTCCAACGTGTCTAATAATAAACTGAGTAATAAACCATTTACGTACATTACATAAAAAACCTATACCCAATGGGTAAATTATTGAGAAGCTGAAAAGTGTTTCGCGTTTAAATACTAAGTACTTAATAAAAAACCATCGTGTTGTAGACAGAAAACTGTCCAAGACCGAAATGGCACGCCGCTAATCTAAGTTATCGAGAGTTAATCTTGACCTTGCAGTACCGTATTATTAGGTCAATAACCTAGTTACCTAGTTTTTGTACTGTTATTTAACGACAAGGAGTAAAACTATGTTTTTTAATCTAGATACATGATTGAATTTTCCTTAAATATTGATGTATTTGTTAATAAAAACAAATGTAGATAATAAATAAATGTTTTCGAATGTTAGGTTATTACAGTTTAATAATTTTGATATTACGTTTTCACTGCATTTTACAAATAAATATGAATTTTTAGTATTACTCGTAAGTACAATTAACCGCACACATAACCAGATGTACAATTTGTAGTTACGTACATCTAGCCTAGAAATGTATTGTTTTTTAAGTAGTATGATACTAACCTGTTTACAACCCACATTTCAAGTAAAACTGCATTTATTCGTCCATAGCACTTTATTAATAAAATTCAGTCGCATTTCGTAAACATTCTCCGTATAACACTACCATTTCCACATATTTGGAATTTGTAAAATTATGCGTTGTGAATTTACGCCAAATACGTGAGGTTAGACCGAAATAAACAAACTACTGCTTACTGCTTGTATTCTCTCCATCTCCCCTCCAAATGTGTGGAATGATCTACAAATTTGAGGGGGAAGAAATGCGGGAAATGCAGAGTGCTAAATGGAGGTATATTTGAATAACACGCTGATGTGACGATATTATGTATGTAAATGTGGCATCCATGGTTAATACGGCAAGTCTGTGGCAATAGATTTTCGTCGGGTGCGCCATCAGAAAGTTGGTAGCGTACCAGGAGCATCGTGTTACTGATTTTTATAGGGTGATTTGTTTATTTTTTTAAAGGTCGAGTAAAAAAAATTTTTTTCGATTTTCTGCCTTACTGCCATTACATTATGACTGACTCACCCTGTATAATTAATAACTATTATTTAGTATTTTGATATATTTTTTTATTAGGTATTCATACACGCAAAGAAAGCTGTACTAATATCAAGATTTAATAAATGTGTAATTTGAGTTTAATTTAATTTACGTCATTATCGCACGTTAATAAAAAATATATGGGATAATGCCATTATGACATTCGAAACACTTTCAAATCGTAATCATTATGTGATAGTAAATATGATACCATTCGATTTCCAACCGTCAATTTATCAAAACAATAGCATCAGATCAAATCATGCTTTATATTCCAAACATAAACATAGAGATTTGCAACATATTATCTTGGAATATCCTCAGTCCCCAGTGCAATGAGAAACATTGTATCAGGAGATCTCTAAAATGAGTACAGAATTAGAAGTGAATATTGCATTTGGTTTCTATCCGTAAAACAAATATATATATTATAGTATGTACAAATTCACTCAGAAATCTAAAACAAGTATCTAAGTTGCGATGGTTAAAATAAATAAATTTTGGAAAAAAATGAAAAAAAAACAAATAATAGATATATGATAAATATTACACTGAGAGTTAAGAAAATACCTACTATTCAAAGGATAAGAAACAAACAGATGCAAAAAATAGTGTACCAAATAAAAAGAAGGAAATATTAAAAAGATACCAAAGTAAATAATTGGAAATTTCTAGTTTAATATTAACATTAAAAATAGATATTAATAATGTACATACGAAGAGTATATGCTATCATAAATAACTAACATAACACTCAATAACATAATACATATAAAACAGAAGACAGACAATTATTTAAACAAGAAATTTGGCTAATTGGTAAGACCAAAGCCATAATCCACACACATATTCTATAATTGATTCCACAAGACCCATAATTTGACAGCAACGTATTTATTGGCATTTCTCCTTACTATTGACACGTGTACAACAAAAAAGCGAAGAAAACCCCTCTTTTAACATTCACTCGACGTTTCGGCAATATTTATCGCTTCCTGAGAACAAATGGGGTAGTAGGTATTCCCTTGCAATCTTATTAAATATTTTTTTTATGACGACAGTAAATCTCTTACTTAATAAGACTGTAGCGAAAAATGTGCGACCCCAGTGGTTCTGGGGATGGCAATAAATATCGTTGAAACGTCAACTAAATGTGAAAGTAAAATTCTTACTTTCCATATGTTCTGTGTTCAACCCTATGGGTTCAGAAATCTGAAGCAAATATTTTAATCGAGCTAATTGACAATTTCAGTTACTTCAGTTTACTGATTTCGTGATATAGGTAATGCATTTCATCGACCTAATTTGCTCTCATGCATTATAAAGCACGTTGTTCCATGTCACTCCACATAACTAGAATATGTCAGGCAGATGTGTAATCAGATAGTTTACGTACATAGACATGGATGAGGTAATATTTGCGTATATGAAATATGAGACATTTCAGTTGAAATAAAAATACCGACTGTATTAAATATCGGTATAATAAAGATAGGTATAGATTTACCTTGTATTTAAAATGATATGGAATATTTCAATGGTATTCAATGATTCATTTTGAAAAATTAATATGAGTAACTACAGCTGTTCCGATGATGTTGTTATTATCAAGGACTTGTCTAAGATTATTAGTGGGATTGTGAACGCTTACGGCCCCTTGATATTTTTAGAAGTCGATCTACTTTCCACTACGCCTAAAGTTTCCCTTCTACCGAAGTTCTTCTTCCTGCTGACCAAGTCAATATCGTTGAGCAATGGGTGTTAAAATTTAATTTTATGGATTGAACATAAAACTTATATAGATCGTGAAGCTTTGCCAATATAACTGTAATTATTTATCAAACATATATATGTCTGTTGACTTAGTTTGTTTCTCTTACGCAAAGCAAAGATAAGACATGATCTCTCTGAGCCTGTATCTGGCGTGACTAAATTTTGGATAGGGCTAATTCTAGTTCTTGAATACATTAATTTCTGCTGGGTCTGTGCAACTTTGCACGATCCAAACGGAAAAGAATCCTTGGCCACACAGTGTAAACACTGTCGTTTTACATGATTCTAGCAAAGGAGGTGTCATTAAACAAGAATTTATCAAATACCAAACTTGTAGTAGCTATAGGTGGCGGAAACGTCCAACACGAAAAGTTTTGTGTTAACTGTCGCAGTTTTATTATTTACCCCAAAAATAACGTTGCTATCACTTGTCATAGCATACAAAATGCTTGTCCTTTAATGTAAGAACATGGAGGGCATGTATAGTATACAAGTTCAGTTCCTTTAGTAGGCAATAAGAAATAATTAAATACACTCTTGTATTAATCCAATCAATCAAAGAAACACTTCCAACATTGCCAAACTGTGGAAATCCCTGTTGCTTATTATTTTGTTTATTCTACTTCCATTATTGATATAAATAAGAATCAAACAAAATGAGAAAGATACAGCTTTGGAATAGAAGTAGGACTGTATACGCTCATCGCCCATTATATTCTTACCATAGTAAGTACTGATTCTTATTTGTTACTTTCAAATTTTTACTGAGGTACTGTCTCACCTTCCTCTTGATACTGACCGGCTCTGACGGTTATCAGTCATTGGGTACGTTGCTATAGATATCTATGTAGCCAGAAATTCTTAATATCTTCCAAAAATTCACCTACATTTTCTCCTACAAGATAGTCGCAAATGGAAAGCGCCTTGTAGATCTTTCCTGCGACATCAATTCAACGAACGCGGCTTTAAAAGGACTTGCCGCCGAAGATATTTCCTGACGAACGTTGTAACTCTCCTGGATAACAATCCGAGGAGAACCGTAATCCAGTCGTTCAATAAAACTTAGCTTCAAGGAGTTACGCAAACACAATTCCGAAAGTTTAACTACGTTTGTCGATAATTGAACCGGACGATGCCAAACTCGGCGAATATAATCCCCAAATTAAGTATCAGCTCGAACTATATAAAACAATTTGGCTACAGGGTTGAGAGGACGATGAAGGCAAGTGGCAGGGATAAGTGATCCTTTGGACAAAACGCCGCTCACGGTTAGAGTTTGTAGACCACATAATTGTTCAATAAGTGGGTTATGAGATGGTTACACTTAATATAATAGAATACTTCCAAAGATAAAAAAGTATAAGCTATACATTTCTTGATATAGGACATATGTACAGGACAACAATGATAAATAAGGTAATAGAATTAAGAATAATAACAGCCACGTATATAGTACAGTCAGGGCCGGTTCTAGCTTTTGCGGGGCCTGGTGCAAAATATATTGCGGGACTGATTTGCAAATGATTTATTGGAAAGGAAATAACTCACTGCATCATATAAAAAAATTAAAAATAAACTGTGTTATCAGTTCATGTATACATTATAGAAAAGATATAAATACAAAAAACAAAAATAAATATTGTCATAGCTAAGAAAATAAAATCTTTGGCAATAATCAATATTACTATTATAAAAAATATATATTTTTTAAATATTAAATACGAGAATCAACACTATGTAAAGTAAGAAATAATTTCAATGTTTGGGGAGAAGTGCGAAAATTACTCTTTACCTTCATCATTTACTAAATTTTATTATTTGCTTCTTTCAAAAATTTCTCAACTTCTGATTTTCTTAAAACACTAGATCTGGATCTCGAATCTATATACTAATATAAATTTGTTTATATCAGTACTCTTTCTCACTGACAATGTTGTTTATATATCATTGACTAAAGACTCCACAGTGTAGAACTCAGATATACTTTGGATTTTTGTTCAAAATAGGTTAGTAGAACTAGCTCAGTAGTCCCGTCAAATTAGCATTTCACTTACAACTTTTTGCGGAGAAGTCCGACTGAGATGCGGTTTTCTGCAAAATGTTCAGGGAGTTATTTATAACCAAAGGTACATCTAACCTCTGTACGCTCGCAACTTTTTAATTGTTTATTTAACAAATGACCCATTTCTGTTGAACGTATGCCAAATGTCACACACGATTCAACGAAAATGTCTGGAAAATGTTCTCTCGGGGGTTGTCGAGGTCCCTCTTTATCACTTTGGTGTTAGCTTTATTATTTATTGCTAAATTGTTGTAACTGGGCTAATTAACAAATTAAAAATTCCACCCCCGAAATCACTAGAGAACCGGAGTTTTTTCCAGGATTTCTGGCTTTTTAAGGCGAACCATCGGCACGAGAGTTTTGAAAATATAATTGTTTATTGTTCAATTTTTGCAACTTCACTAATTAACAAATTAATAACTCTTCTCCCGGAATCGTTAGAAAATCGAATTTTTTTTGCAATAATTCTGGGATCAATTGAACAATAAACAAATATATTTGCAAAAATTTTGTGCCGATGGTTCGCCTTAAAAAGACAGAAATCATTTTGCAGAAAACCGCATCTCAATCGGACTTCTCCGCAAAAAGTTGACTATTTTCACATTTTTCATGCTAATTTGACGCGACTACAGTGTTAACAGTTACTCCCTTTTGATGACTTAAAATGAGCGATGCACTTTTTCATATTTATCTTTGGATTTTGTTGGCAATAACGATTGAATTGCGATTTTTGATGATTATTCTATATCATCTTCCATATTCTCGTTCTAAGGAGAAGATTCTGATATTTTTCGTAAGTCACAAATACAATAACATTAACGAAATCTTAATAAATAAACTCGTTCCTATATCAACATTCCCTCATGATTCTTGATTCACAATTTTCAACAAAAATTATGATACCTATAGTTATTTGAGCTATTTTCAAAACACTATTATAATCATCATGTGTACAACTCGTAGAAAAAGTGTGTTTTCCGCATATGACTTAAAACAACTACGCCTGATGCGGAAAAAAGTCACTTTTCCTAACTTATTACGTAAACAGATATTATCTGAGGGTAATATTTATGACATACATCAGATAAAAAAATATTTACGGTAATTAATTTTTTTAGCAACTGAGATTACTTGGAGAGCTTTTCTCAGTGTGCTCTTGCTTTTGGCAACAAATAACGTTTGTTTGATTATATCTCGCAAATTAGTTACTTTCTAGTAATCACATAAACGGCGTTTTGCAAGATTTTATAGGGAATTCATTAAACTTTCCCTCGCTGTTCGTCACGTTCGATAAATATTGGACTTACTGCCCCAAATTTCACTTTCAAATTCATAGGACACTCGGGACTGGATTTAACACGTGGCCTGATATTAATAGATGGCGGAGTGCCGGACAAAAACCAGAAAGTAATTGCGACAGCGAGAGTTGGAAGCCATGACGATGCGTTTTTCTGAGGAATTCAATTTGCTCCGGGTGGATCAAGTGGGCGAATTGCGACGTTAAGCGGTGATATGATCTCTGGTTGCAACTGCGGTCCAAATGACAAGCAGAGGTTGTACTTTAAAGATCTTGAAATCAAATGTTTCAAACATTACATAATATAGTAACATTTTTCAGAATTATAGTCCTGATTAGAGTTAGCTTTACCGCCACAAAATCTTTTTTTGTGAGTTGTGCGGCGCCGAAGTGCTAAACGCTACGCCTTTCACCGTCTTTCTAGATTGCCTACGGCGAATTTTGATGCCGATTCTTTCGCGTTTTCCTAGCTAAATATCCATTTTACCGAGGCTCTTCGGCCAAAAACGGCGGAACGAGGATAGTTGAGTCGGTTACGCCCCTAGAAGATATCGATTTTTCGAGTGAAACAAGGAAAGGAGAGTAGGTTACGCCCATTTCTAGACATCCGACAAATGGCAGACGAAATGCGTTTTGCACGGCATAAACGTCAGAAATGTCAATCTAATTTGATGTTGTTTACGCCCTTTTGCAGAAATTCAACAAACGTCAAAATGAATTAAAACAGATTATGTGCTCTGGAACAATTTGCGGGCCCTTCCAGCTACGAGAAGTTGTTATTGTGTTGTCTGAGATATATCCGAGTCCTTTGGTGATTTTATAGTCCAAATTCTGAAATGGCATCTTTAAATATTTTTGTTTAGATATTATGTGGTAATATAGACGCTAAAATAATATGGCAACAACATGTGCAAAGGTTGTAGTAGCTCGATAGGTAGCATTTAGATTTATCAGTTCAGAGGACGGTGGTTTGATTCCAGTAACTTTTCTCAGAGAGAAGTTGCTAACTTCTTTTAGGTTAGTGAAAGCGTAATTTCAAGGCTTGTGCATCGATATAGAGAAACAGGAAATGTCACTGAAAGACCAAGGAGTGGACGCCCAAGATCTACTACCCCTGCACAAGACCAGTTTCTAACAGTATCCACCCGTACAGAGCCTCTGAGTACTTGTCGTATCATGCAACAGCTACTTTTAAACGATTCTGCTCCTGTGATTTTATTTAAAATGTTCGTAAAAGACTGCGATATGTTAATCTACGTTCGCGACGACTTTTGAGAAGGATTCCACTGACACAAAATCATATGCGACTTCGGTGGCAATGGGCTAACGAACACATGAATTGGAATGATCAATGGAGGTCTGTATTGTTCACAGGTGAGTCGAGATATGGACGGTTTTCGGATAGTTAGCGTGTTCGAGTGTGGATGCTTCGTTTGGTACGCAGAAATAATAGAGCCATCCAGGTAGTTCATCCATTCAGATGTGGTACAGTTGCTGTTTAGGGAGGCATTTGTTCTAATAAGTGTTGTTGTTGTTGCTTGATGGAAACAAGAATGCATAGATCTACGTCGAACAAGTTATCAGCAATGTCATCCCTGTTTCATGCTCTCGATGATAATGTGCGACCTCATCATGCGAGAATTTTTGTCGATACACGCATAGGATCAACTACAAAGAGCCTTCGATTCGCATAAATCACTCCCAGATACACTTCAGGAACTTAGAGGGCTTTTACCACGCCTGTGGCGAGAAATTGATCAAGGCTACTTCAACAACCTGTTAGACAGTATGCAAAGGCGTTGCTAGGCAGTCATTGAAGTGCGAATTAAACTTTGGAAAAAATGAAAATGGTTTCAAAGGAGGAACATAACAAGCAACAAAATATTATTGAACAAAAGTTTTCAATCTTTAAAAGAAATTCAAGATTTGTGAACTTCCTTAACTTTTGTGGAGCAGTTTATTATAGAACATCACTTTAATAACACACGCCCTCTTTTATCACGATGTTAAAACGCTGCGATCATATATCAAGAAAGGTTTGAAAAATTACTAAATAAATTTAAACGTAATCTAAATTTAAACATCCCGCATCTTCTTCGAATTTAAATCAAAGTTTAATTTCGAAGCCAATGCACTACAGCTAAAAGCACAGAGTTTAAGATATAATGCATCAGCGTTGACGTAGGTTTACCAAGTATTACATTACGTCTCCTGGTGTGGTTCCACGCTGATATATAGCTCTATTTCGGAATGGTGCCGTCACCCCACCACCCTCGAACTCCAGGGTTATTTTACATGTGAAAACACTATCAGCATGTGGCCCCGGTACAAAGACGATTTAGCTCTCTCTCTTTAATTTCTAAACTGTTTAAGATTATTTAACCAAATTCGGTGTGCATATTTAGTATGACAGTAGATATCAAACAAAAATTACCAACTTTAGAAAGTTACCAGTGGCGGAGGTGTGGGTATTACTAACCTAACCTAACCTAACCAGGTTGGTCATTATGTGGCAAAAATATACATCACCCTGTATAATATTACAAATAAAATAAGCGCTACTATATTATTTTCATTTTTTGTTTCTTTACACTTTTTTGTATTCCAAACCTATTAACAACAAAATTGATTCAATGTTTGGTGGTCAATGGTGGGAAATGAGGCCAAAATTTAAAGAAAACACAAATTTTTTCGTTGTCGACGTTACGTCGCTTTTATTGCGACATCTTCAGGACACTACAATAAGATGATGTCGCAAGAAAAGCGACGAAACGTCGACAACGAAAGAATTTGTTTCCTTTAAATTTTGGCCTTATGTCCCACCATTGATCACCAAAAATTGAAAAAAAAATCAAGGCTATTAGTACCAATGTTTATAAAATTGATTCATTTGATCAAGTGCATTTTTACACAATTACGTAAATTACTTAAACATATCTTAGAGAGGCCACGCAAAACAATAATAACACAGGCACACAAAAAAAAGTTCTGTGCCCGAGCTCCGACCTATGGTTCCCCATGTATTTTTGGCTGCCGAAATCGATCCCAGGGTCGGTATAGCCCAGACGTTCCATATTTGCGCGCTACGGTCAAAAAATGACCAAAATTTGGCCATTACCTGGAAATAAGCGCAAAGCTTTATCTCCGTGCCAAACATGAATCAGTTGTTGGATAGGACCTCCCAATTGTCACTTGAAGGCCACGAATTGGCAGATAATAATTGGTCCTAAAAAATTTCAAATTGCCAGAAAAAATCATATGATTTCACCGTATTCAGAATCGAATTGATTTCAGAGGATTTTCTTCAGGTAGCATTGCACAGTGAATAGACAAAAAAAAACAAAAAGTAAAAAAAAATGAAAAAAAAAAAAAATTAAAAAAGAAAGAAAGGAGCTACAATACTTTTTTTGTGTGGCTGTGTAATATAATGCCGTTACCTTACTTAATATTGTCTAGTTAAGTTAATTTTTTTAAAAAAGATTTGGTTTTAATAATGGCTTATGCATATTCAGATGCTGAAAAGGCCAATATTTTTCCAGATTTGCTATAATGAACTTCTATAATAAACACGTTTGGTATGAATGAAAACCCTAATGCTATAATGTTATATTTCGATTTCAACATTAGTCTTCTTTGAATGTATCTATGGGTGAGTATTATAGGACATTTTTTTATTGGACCTTCTTTTTTATCAATTTAACTGGTGTCTTCTACAGACATTTTCTTGAAAACGTTTTACCTGAATTACTTGACAATGTTCCCTATGCGCTAAGAAAAATAATGTGATTTATGCACGATGGGGCTATTAAAAAAAGTGTAAAGAAACAAAAAGTGAAGATAATACAATGACGTATATAATGATGTATTTTGTTTGTAATATTATACAGGGTGATGATATATTTACTGTCATACTAAATATGCACACCTAATTTGGTTAAATTATCTCAAGCGGTTTAGAAATTAAAAAGCGGTTTTTTAAAATTTTTGACACACTGTAGTTGGGCCCTTATTTTTGGTCACATAATAAGCACCTGGATTTTTTACCTTTACTTAAGAAACACGCTGTATTTCATAAGATCAATTAAATATCGCATTTCCGAGACGTATACAGCACACTTTTACGTCATTAAAAAAATTGGAGATAATTATAGAGTCTAAGGTTTCGAGAAATCTGTCGTTCTTGTCTAAATTTTGTAATCGCATTTATAATTCAGCTATTCAGTTGATCAATAAATACTCTTAATCGATACACAATAAATGTCATCTTTCATTAACCCCGAAACACTGATATCAAGTCAAGAGGGCATGGTAGCCACTGAATAGCTGTGTCTGTTTCAGTCCATTCCATCGATTTGGAGAAAATGAACTTAAATATTGCCTCCCATTTAACTGAAAATGAAAAAAGAAGAAGAAAGTTTAGGTATGTTGTGAAGCCTACATTTGTTTTTAAGAAAATTGTACTTAACAAAGAAAGAAAAAGATCTGCTTCTGTATTACCTTTGTGTTATAATCCTCAAGGAGATTTAAAGAATAAATGAAAAAGTTGTCATAGCCTGAAAAAAACCTTGTTCAATATTTATGAGTAAATACGAGGATATTCCAGAAAAAATATTAATTGATTCGGTATCAACATTTTCACTTCCCTTTCGATTTTGATTTCCCGACAATAAATTCTATTCGGAATTTATTTTGTATATTTACATGAGAATTCAACACATCATGTCATTCTAATGTCTTAAAAGTGAATAACACAAGAATTGATTACGAAGGCATATACGCTTGAAATGTCTCAAAAGTATTCATTTCGGTAAACTGCAACCACGGTAAACAATGAAAATTATGTTTGCAACGGTTCGGCAGCTGCTGCAGAAAATATGCAAGATAAGGAGCATTCTGGTTGAGCTTTACAACCCGCATCGTTTACGGAGTAGCAAGGATTATTACCACAGGATTTTCCGCTACAAAGGATATATAAAATTGCGAGGTAGTGTGTACAATAGCTAGGAATCTGAAATTTCCGCCGATTTGAGTTTAGAGAGTGTAAATTTTTCATCAAACAGAGGATCTAGATACTTATAGGGCGATCCACTTAAAACTTACCAGTCGATGGTCTGAGCAGTTTATCGGATTGAAATAGAAGTAATTTTTTGATTTGACGACGAAAATCTCGAGATACAAGAAACATGCTTCTCGCCTGGTGTTGATATTTAAACGTTGCCAAACTTAGGATACCGTATGTCCTTCACGTATCCATGTTTCGTCGAGATAATAAAGTTTCCCTATATTTTTTTAACTTTTTTCACGTTCTAATATTTGTATACAAAAAAAAAATTAAAAAAACAAATTTATTGTTTCACTTAAAAAAACATATGCATGTAGAAATTGATTATTTGCCTACTTGGACTGTCACTCACATTATAATTTACAATTTTTTTTTATTATCTGTATATATACAGGATGTCCAGAAATGATGAGCAAAATATTCAGAGGATAATTCTAGACCGAAAATAAATGCTACCTCTTTCTATAACAATTTTTTCAAAACGCAGTTACAGGGTGTTAAAGTTAAAATTTTATTTTCGATATTTGTAAATAACTTCTGAAGAAATACAAATATTTACATAAAATTTGTAAATCGGAGGTTTAAATGCCTAAACAGATATATTAAATTGCTGATTATCAGGTTGTAATCAATTTCGAAATCCTCAAATATTCTCGTTACCTAACACGTCTATTGAAATTTTAGTCCAGAGCATTTAGATCGAAATCGACCGAATAGCGGAAATTTTTAGGCACAGCAGATATCGAGATGCGGTTTTCAGCATTGTGTTCAGGAAGGTCCCAGGAAAAAAATCGTCTATATCACCCCCAGACAACCCTACAGAGCCACCCCCAAGCGCCCCTGGGAAAATCTAATGCTAGAATTGAATTCGGCATCCCCGAAAACCCCCGAGTAACGAGTTTGGAGCGATTTTCATGCACTCTGCCATTTCTCCCCCAATTCACCCTCCGCGCACCCCCACAGAGCCACCCCCGCGCATCGTCGGGTAACTCTAATGCCAGAATCGAGTTCGGCAGCCCCGAAAACCCTCGAGTAACGATTTCCGAGCGATTTTTCCGAGTTTCCAATTGTTCCTATAATGATGTAATGCATTTTCCGGCCCAGAAGGCATTTTTCAAAAAATGGCTAAACCAGACGATATAGACTTTTTTCCTGGGACCTTCTTGAACACAATGCAGAAAACCGCATCTCGATATCTGCTGTGCCTAAAAATTTCCGGTATTTTTCTTAATTTCCCTGGACTACATTTCTGTATTTGCTACACGACAAAAAGAGATTCCAGCGGTAGCCGAGATTTTATCACGTCAAAACTACTGCATTTCTGTATTTTCGACACGGCAAAAAGTGAAATATCGCCGCTTCCATTCGACAAATCGCTCTTGAAATTGCCCCGGCCATCCTCCGCGTTGCAAATGGCAAACTCTCTGAGCCACATATGCCCGACCTTTTTACACCGCCCTGCGCAAACACGCCGGCATTTGTCCGGGCAAATTTTAACAAAGCTCCCTCGTTCGCGAGGTTCTTATTTTATATTTTCGCCTATTTATCAAACCGAGGTTATCCGCGGCCGGGGCAATCGTTATCCCCAGGAATGCCGACTGTTACCACGTTGCAATTTATGCGATGCGAGTGGAGATAATCCGATGAGAAATAATAAAAATATTTGGTCGCGGAAACAAACATGCTTTTTTCTTGTTGCAGATAAAGGGTTTCCGGGAGGGGATATTTATAGTGACAGGATCGTACTGCGCTTTCTGTACATTCTATTATTAGTAGCATAGTAAATACTATTACCTGAGTACCAAAATAGTAAACAGTGGTTCATTTACAGCAACAAAGTAAAGGTTTGTTCACACAGCAGTCAGAAACTAGTTTGCAACTGTCAGAAATATTCGACCAACTACTTCTTAAACTACATGCATTGAAAATACATCCACAACTTTTTGTCCCACTTTTATAATTCATATCCCGCTTTTGTCCAGCTTTTATATTTAAATATTTTCCAAACTAATCTCGGTATAGAAACACTAAGAGCTTTAATTATTGTAAAATATACTTATGATGGTGACTGTATTAAGTTTTATAACGAATTTTTTGAAAATAAATCAGTTTTGAAACAAATTCATCAAATAGAAAAATATTTTTCTTAATAGATTGCTTAATGTAATAGTTGCTTGGTGACATAGTTATGTTGATGAATGTTTATTTTCATACTACAGTGCTTTCGAAAGGTAACGAATAAATTCATTATTTTTGAAATTAAGAAGTTTTCGAAAAAATTCCCTGCCACGTCGATTTTGTTAAAAAAGGCGCTTTTTGACTTACGACCCATATTTGTGACGTCATCGTTGTTCGAGATATGATGTCATCGTAAATTTTTTTAAATAGCAACCCCCAATTTTGACCATGCCATTTGAAAGAGCGTGTCATTCTACATACATACATCACGAAAAATCATGGTGTTACATAACAAAAAATTCAAGAAATAATGTTTGAAGATTTTAAAATTTAATTTTTACAATACTGAAAATGATCATGATTATGTAAAAAACGAACTAAATTAAATGTCTAAGTTGTGCACCGTTGGCTGCCTGACAGTAGCCAAGACGAATAAATTCTTTTTGGACATTATCAATAACTTCAGGACGTATACTATGTATCTCGTGACAAATTCTTGCTTTTAAATCTTCTAAATTAACCGGTCTAGTAACGTATTCTTGTTTTTAAAGTATCCCCACAAGAAATAATCTAGGTGTGTCAAATGAGGCGATCTGGTTGGCCACTCAATCGGCCCCCTTTTCCCTACCCAACGATTCGGGAACAGCTCATCTAAATAAAAACGAACAGGTGTTGCATACCGAGGAGGTGCACAGTAACATGTTGACGACTAAGGTGTTGGCTAGCAAAATGTTGGCTCAGAAATATGCTCTGGTCTTTTGAACAGTGTTGATTCAACATAAATATTTTGGTACCTTGTCTTTTGGTACGTACTTAACAAACACATTATCATGACCAAATTAAAAATCCGTGGTCTGTTATTATTTATCCATAAATCTACTTTCTACGTGGCTTAAAAGACTTTAATTTATTAATTTATCTTCATTATTAACTGTCATACGACGCCTTGAAGTTACTAAAAAAGATAAACCATATTTTAGCCTTGGTATTTATCTATATAATTTCGAAAGAGTGTGTTACCTAATATTTCAGTTTGGAAAGTTTGAAATAATGTACGTACATCAAAAGCGTATTCAGAATTTGTGGTATCCATTTCATGGCGACATTAATAGCACTCTGCGAAATTTGAATCTCAATTACTGCGTATGGGCAATCATTAAATATCCACAGTACGATTTTGTGGATTTATTAGATTGTAGGTCTGTGTTTCACCGCGTTTGCGTTCGGTTGACGAACATAAATTAATTTTTCAGGCTCAACCAGAACTGCTGTAACTGAAATTTCAAATGTACTTTGTTATCCTTTATATCCATTTCACAATAATTTCGATAAATGATACACTTGCGTTTATATTGTACTGGTTAATAATCAGTTTAATATCCTTTACTATCCAGTTTAGTTGGGAGAAATAAATGAACCAATTAAGCCTGAAGTTTTAAATTAGGATAAAAAATCGAGATTCCCTTTCATTTAACAAGGTTACAGTATTCCATATAGATGTTGCTACACAAAATACGTTTATAGTAATTTATTTTTATTTTTACGGCATATATATATGTTTCCAAAATTTGAGTATAATTACCCAACATATAATTATCGTAAGAAAAATTAAAATTAATAATGTACTTTCTCGTACCTATAACACACACTTTTTAAGGTAAGTTAATTTAAATACCATTATTTTTATCCAAGGAAGTTAACCTTAAAGTATGGCCTTTTCTTTCCTGAACACTGTGCAAAATGTTACAAATTACGGAGGAAACATTGTTATCGTTCTCTCACTCACCGATTCACTCACTCACCACTCACTCACTCATTCATTCACACATACAGTTACTCACTACAGAGAAAACATTGTTATCACTCGCTCGCTCGCTCATTTACTCGAACATTTACTCACTCACTCACTCACTTTTTAAGGTAAGTTAATTTAAATACCATTATTTTTATCCAAGGAAGTTAACCTTAAAGTATGGCCTCTTCTTTACCGAACACTGTGCAAAATGTTACAAATTACGGAGGAAACATTGTTATCGTTCGCTCACTGACCCACTCACTCACTCACTCACTCACCACTCACTCACACATTCACTCACTCACTCACTTACGCACCATGAAAAGCACCATCTAAATTTGGTGATGATAATTTAATATAAGAAAGAATTTCCGTAAATCAACTTGATTATCCAATAACTGGGACAGAAAAGTAAAGAGTAATATCAGGGTAATTCAGAACTTATCTAAAAAAATTTGAAGGTAACAAATACAAATTTTTAAACAAAAAATCAAAAAGGTTAGTTCGAAAACGATTTAAAAATATACTTCTGCGCGGCACTCGAAACTGGTCCATTGTAAAACCTTAGAAGGCAAAACATGCTGTTGTACACCGGACAAATAATTTAAGAAAATTCCCAATGAAAAAGTAACATACTACATAGTATAATAAATCAATAGTGCCCAGTTCGATGCGATACACTTCATGTTTTAAATATCACCACAAAAAGAAGTCTAAAGGATTTAAAGTCAGGAGATCGGGGCAGCCCTGGTACCAGTCTTCCTAGTCCAATCCCTTGGTATTAATTTTTGGACACGCTGTACATGGTATGGATATAATTGAGCCTCGTGTATAATAGCCACACTACTGCAATACGCCGTGCACGCCCTAGACCCCCATCGCTTCCACCATTCGGTTGTAAATTTCCTGTGTCACGCCCCCGTTGCACTACACTTGCACTCACTGTACACCGCAGTAGCAGCGAAATTTGGCACATGTTTACCGGGAAATCGTTATGCTAAAGAATTTTCACTTTACCATAAATTAATCCATCAACTTCAAGCTGCTGTACACGTAAGCCATTTTTGATATTTGAAAAACTAATATAAACACTCGCATCACAACGTTAATTCTATAAGTAATCGGATTTCAATATTAGGAATGACCTGACGATGTAAAGGTTGAAAATACTACAACTTAAATCATTTTTTTCTCGGAAACTATAAAGATTTTACAAAACCTGTTTTTCTGATATTGATTCCATTTTTAATGACGTATCTAATCCCAAATATTTTTAGATAAGTTGTGAATCACTGTATACGGTGTTAGTTTTCAGTTTCAACTACATATATAAGTAGGCACAAATATATAGAATTGTTTTGACTTTTAATTAAGCCGGGTTATTTTGAGAGCAAAAGCAAGTCTGTTAGAAGCAGCGTAATATAAACATCAGGTGGACCCCTACGAAATTTAACTTTCTCCTGAGCAATCTAGTCCTCCTTGCATAACCGCCGTTCCAAATGAACAGCCCTCTCATCTGTATTCGCGCCGCAACGGCAACGTCTTGCCCGTCAAGTGGGGGTAGTTCCAGCATCAAGTCATTACAAGGAACATTTTTCTTTTGCAAAATGGGAATTCCAGGTTTCCCCTCGTCGTTGCTCCTCTGACATCGCCTGGCAGCGGCTCAATTTCTCCGCGGGACTGTTCGTGGGATATTTCCATGTTGGTGGCATTTCTCTAATTATATTTCGGGTCCAGTCCTCAATATTACACAATTGTTTACACTGTAGTACGCGTTAGTTCTACTCCGAGCACAGGGTTTAAAGAGTTTCAAAACCGGTCCTGTCCAACTGGCCTTGATCCCGCCACATTCCGTTGTAGCTTTCATTGTGTTTTTCTGTGCTCCAGCGCGCGGGTCGCCACCACAGCAACAAGGAGTTCTGCAATTTATTATTGTCGTTTGCAATAATTGTAAGTATATAATACTGTAATATTAACATTTTTAGCATTCTCTTTTAGTCTGCTATGAGTAAACATAAATAAAAGTCTCATAAGAGACAACAAGCCCATCGCCAAGCGATCGGCTTCCTTAGACACAATGTATTCTGTGAATCAAAAATTATCAGCGAGATAATAAAGGAGTTGGATAAAGTAGTAAAACGGTAGGTATGCTAGTTTCCATTTATTTTCTAGATAGGTCGAGGGGCCATATTGCCGGCAACAAAGCAAAAAGAAGCGCTAGCCGACACACCTTGTCTAGTCACGTAGACGAAATTGTACAGGACCGGCTGGCAGCATGGATTTTAATCTAGACACTGATGCATGTAGCATCTATTCTGTTAATAAAGTGAACGAAGAACCAGGTGTACTGGTTATTCGCAACAATAATATATTATCATCTTTGCCGGATGATATATATATTACACGATGCATGTGGACGATCGCTTGTCAATTACCCAAGATGGTACAGGGCCCGCTTTAAGAACGGATTTTAATCTAGACACTGATGCATGTAGCATCTATTCTGCTTATAAAGTGAACGAAGAACCGGGTGTACTGGTTATTCGCAACAATAATATATTATCATCTTTGCCGGATGATATATGTATTACATGATGGATGTGGACGATCGCTTGTCAATTACCCAAGATGGTACAGGGCCCGCTTTAAGAACGGATTTTAATCTAGACACTGATGCATGTAGCATCTATTCTGCTTATAAAGTGAACGAAGAACCGGGTGTACTGGTTATTCGCAACAATAATATATTATCATCTTTGCCGGATGATATATGTATTACACGATGCATGTGGACGATCGCTTGTCAATTACCCAAGATGGTACAGGGCCCGCTTTAAGAGCGGATTTTAATCTAGACACTGATGCATGTAGCATCTATTCTGCTAATAAAGTGAACGAAGAACTGGGTGTACTGATTATTCGCAACAATAAGATATTACAATCTTTGTCGAACGATATTCTCAATATCACACAATGTACGTGGACGATCGCTTGTCAATTATCCAAGATTGTACATGACCGGCTTTAATCTCGAATTTTAATCTAGATACTGATGCATGTAGCATCTATTGTACTAATAAATAAAGTGAATGAAGAACCAGGTGTACTGGCTATTCACAACGATGAGATATTACCGTCCTTGCTGGATGATATTCTCAATATCCATACGATACATGTGGACGATCGCTTGTCAATTACCTAAAATTGCATAGGACTGGTTTACAGCGCAGTTTTTAATCTAGTGACTGATGGCTAGAGTATCTATTGTGTTAATAATGAAATCCTGGTGCACTGGTTATTCACAATGATGAGATATTACCATCCTTGTTGGATGATATTCTCAATATCATGGGAAACAATCCCAAAAAGACAAAGATACCGATTTTTCATTACATAAATAAATCATCCTAAGATGGCGAGCTATTCTTTAAAACGGACTTAAAAAGAAAGACCCTGTAGGTCTTCTCGGTAATTATAAAATTTCAATAAACCTTACAAATGTAATTTCTCCCAAATTAAAGCAGGAGATAATGATCGCCTCATAAAAATACTACCCCATTACTGATTGATTCATCTCATGTAGAGATTCAGAATCAACTAAGGAAAGGGTTATGTACTTTGAGAAAAAGTGTTTCCACTGTTCTAAATAATCTTGACAAAAAAACTGATTTGCTTTCATCCTTATGGGATTTAGGAGATTTTTTATCGTGTTTCTACGACGAAGGACGTAATAATACCGACATTAAAAATATTAAGATTATTTCTGATGCGTGCTTACCTCAGCTGAATATCCTTTTGGGTCAGTTCAGTCTGGGAAATTAAAGTTTGTGAAAACCTTATAAAACGTTAGCAAAGAATTTCTGTTACCCAGCACCTCCAATTATTCTGCCATTCTAACAAAAAGGGGCACCACTGTTAATAGTTTTCCCACAAAAAATCGTGTTTAAAATGCCCAACACCCGGCATGTCAAGCGGGGCGAGGATTGTAACCAATAATTAAAAAGCACATTTGCGATAGAAGTAGAAATAGAATCAGTAAGTATTCTTTTCTATGCAGGTCGTTTACAAATATTTTAATGACCAATGGCTAACCAGGTGTGACAGTTCGATTGTCTTGGATTCGTTGCTAGGATATAAATTACCTTTTCTCGACATACCTGTTCAGCTTCAAGCAACTTTATGCTTGAAGAAAAAAGAATTGAACAAATAAAAAATTTGCAAATCTTGTTCCTGGTCAACTCGTGCCTAATATATTATTAGCGGGTTAGCCATTTCAAATGGAGGACACCCGGACAGTAGTTCGGCTTGGAGTTCCAATTAGCAATTTAGGCAGCAAAAATGGATCTCAAAGATGCCTATTCATTAAGAACACAGGAAACCCCTGCGATTCGAATTTGATGCACATCTTTACGAATTTGCTTGTCTGTCATTTAGCTATCATCAGCGTCATTTACCTTTACTAAACCTACGAAACCTGTTATACAGACTACATTCTCAAGGAATAACATGCATCAACTGGTTTCGTTTATTTTCTGCTTTTGGGTGGAAACAAAGAGAAATATCGTAGGCATGTGCAATTTACTATTTCTTTATTAAACCCTCATGAATAGGCGTAAGTTTTGGAGTTCCCTTTCGATTCGAAAGGAACAAAATTAGAAAGTTTAGAAAACTGTCCTGACAAATTAAAAAAAAAAAAAAATATTTGTCAAATTTAATGGCTTGCTAACCTCTGCTTGCCTCGCTGTGAAGTCTAGCTTCATGTACACAGAAAATTATATCATTCAAAATATATAACCCTAAAAGCTAACCTTGGAAATTATTCAACAATAATGCCTATTTCCTGAGATATAATTTTAGATTTGCAGTGGTGGCTAGAACAGTTACACTTGTTGCAATGATCTAGTGACGCCAGTTTATCTGATTGCTGCAGAGATAGCGCACACGGATGATGGACATTAGTTCGTGCAGTTAAAAATGAGTTCTTGGAATTTCAAGATATATTTTTGAACTGAAATGTTTTTGCCGACAATATGCGGTTATATGGGAAATTGTTAGAATCTAACAAGAATTGACAATACAACATGTCATGTCAACAACATGTGTAGTGTATCAAACTAAATGCCTTATTAAGAATATATCTGACAATGAGGCGAAGCCAGCAGTTTGCGGATATTTGCATCTTACATTTACTCTCGTGATAATATCTGAGACTGAGTGATCTATTCATTCAGATATTTTCAATGATATTTCGAGTCGGATTATAGAAATTGATTTATTAGCTTCAAGCAATAATTATAAATATTCAAGTTTGTATGCCATCATTTTGCATTTATTCTACGAGTATTGTAGAATTTTTTACGGAAAACTTGACAGGTATCCTTATCGTTCCCCCGTGGAAATGGCAATTTATTATTCACAAAACTAGTAATTACCGATCTTTTAGTTTTTGATCCGAAAGTGATCTTGTATTGTGTCCTGTTTGGCGAAACAGTGCTCAACTTACCTTGAGTGGCACTGTCATTCATTACTTCAAGAAAACTAGAAGACAATCAACACATCAAAAGATTCTCGAAAGATGTTTCTAGACATTGACCACCTTAACCCTGGTATAATTTTACATTGAATCTACAGCAGATGCTGAAATACTGAGAGGATTCCTGTGAATCTACCCTCGAATTTCTTTCGAGTAAGTTAGTAATCATATTGGCTCTCACTTAAGGCGAAATCATTTGCTTCAATATTGACAATACTCATCCCGGACTAAGTTAAAACATCTAGTCCTAATTCATATCAGTCTTGCTTAGGGTTACCTTAGCTAACCCCAACTTATGTGTATAAACGTCAATTGAGAAATACCTGACTGTTACACAAACCCTACATAACAGCTTCTTTGATTTACATTAGATGTACTAATGTTACATTTTCTTCCTTCCTAGTTTATAATAACTTACATGTAAAGTTGCATTTCAGTTATTGTTAATGTATGAAATCAACACTTTGTGGTGTTTGTGGCTTATTAAATTAAACAAAGCCACTACACTTATTACTAAGTTTTACGGCAAATTTCTTTAAACATCTACAGTGTAAACAATTGTGTAATATTGAGGACTGGACCCGAAATATAATTTACTGATCAAAAGAACTTACCTGAAGTTCGATCATAATTATATGAGGGTCCAGTCCGAAAATATTACACACCCGCCCGTCCCTTAGTTCCCTGCCGTAAAACATAAACACTTTAAACAATGAAAGCTACAACGGAATGTGACGGGATCAAGGCCAGTTGGACAGGACCGGTTTTGAAACTCTTTAAACCCTGTGCTCGGAGTAGAACTAACGCGTACTACAGTGTAAACAATTGTGTAATATTTTCGGACTGGACCCTCATATAATTATGATCGAACTTCAGGTAAGTTCTTTTGATCAGTAAATTTTTGCACACGCCTGCTGAAGGGATGGCACGACGGCGACGAACAGTGCAGGCGCCTATGTAAAAGTGCTTTTAGGACATCCATATTATTCAGCATAAATATTTTTAAAAGTCCTAAAGTTTATTCATTCATTCATTCATTCGTTCATTCGTTCGTTCGTTAATTAATTAATTAATTTATTCACTTATTTATTTATTTATTTATTCCCAAAAGCTAAAAATATTCTAAACAAAATTATACATTATAATGGCGCCGTCCATAGGCATACCTCCGAAAAATGAGGGGATAATATAACCCCTTTTCCCTCTTTCTACGTTTGTTTTTAGGCATTGTTTGCAATAATATCATTGATGATTTGGTTGAAAGGGCATTTGCTTCGTCTTAATTGTACCTTCATTTGCTAATTCCTAACAAAATGTTGTATTTTATAATATTTTTGTTTTTGATATGTATTTGTACAAAAATTTTTGTCTATAAAAGTTTTTTGTTGATATGCTAGCTCAATATTACCACTCACATTCGGATACCTCGTATGTTTAACATATAAAATATAAACGTGAAAATTTCAGAACATATACGTCAAAAATTATCCTGTGCAAAACTATTAGAAAAAATATTTTTTAATAAAAAAGTATGTTCCAGTAATTCTATCATGAAACTTTAACAGTCAGATAACTTAAGAGACAGAAAATTTAAGTACATGATACTATAGCTACGTTTTCAACGAATGAAGCGTTAAGTTTGGATTTGGCAGCAGAATTATGTACTAAATTGAAAAGTTGACGCCATCCAAAATGATATACATGCTCATTAAAGAAATTTAATTTAATTTTGAGTCAAAGGGAACTAGATCTTTAAAATCAACTCTTTACTTAAAACAATATTATTAATTTTGTAGTCAAAGTGAATTCAAAGGTTTATTAATTAACGATGAAATATTACATTTGCTAATATTTACAGAGCAAATAATTTACAATAATAAGTACTGTTTACAAGAAGCCAGTTTTATCATCAGCATAGAGCAGTAGCTAAACATTAAGATCAACAGTAATGTCATTTATAAATGAAATAAATAACAGGGGCCCTAATAATGGCCCCTGCAGCACACCAGATAAAGCTTGGCAGTAATCAAACTTAAAACAAAGATATTGGACATATTGTTTTTTGTTGGACAAGTAGGAAGTTAAAAGAGGAAAAATAACCATTTCTCTTCACATACTGGAAGTATGTGAAGAGAAATGGTTATTTTTTTATTCTAAAGATGTTTGGACTAGCTGAAATCACTTTTCTCACAATTTCAATAAAAATCAAATCATCAAATATTTAGATACGTTAAATAAACAACCCCATGGCCAAGATTGAAATCAATAAATGTCTAAAATAGAGAATAGCTAAATTTTCAAATTAAAAAAACATTAATTCTAGTGACATTATTAAATGATTTATAAAATTCAAAATCCCTTCTGCGTTTTTAACAATTTCCAAAATATAAAGTACCCGATGTTATATTATATATCAGTATAAAGGGAAAAAATAATGCAATTGAATTGCATTAAAAATATACAGGGTATTCCATTTGAAAATTGAATGTTTGAGTCACATTTCAAAAGAAACACCCTGTACTATTTCACTGTTATACAATTTTTGTGTAAAAAAAAATAGAAAACAAAATATGTATACAGGGTTAACTATGACTTAGTACAAATATTTTAAGAGGGGTAAGGGAAAAATAAGAATTAACGGAATCACCCTTCAAAAAAATTCCAAACTTATTTATAAAGCGAAAAAAATTTTTTTTCGATATTATTTTAAATCCTTATTTACCGCCGCCAATGCTTGTTGGTTGCATACTCTACAAGCTGGCAACAGTCGCTCATTACTCATTAGACAGTGTCACTGTCATGTCATAATTGAATTCCTGTGTTTACGTTGTAATTTTGTGTTCTTCTGCAGTTTTTAGTGCCTTATTTTAATTTTTAAACGTTTTATAGTTATTAAATAAAGATATTTGTGTTGGGTGCAGATAATTTCCTACAATATAGTTCGCCGGTTTGGTTTTCTAGGTTATGAGACAAGACTCCCGCGGTTACATTAAAACGTCATTATTCCTTTCGTTCGATTTTGTTATAATGAATAGGAATCTAATCTATCTAATTGTACCTACGGGAAGTGTCTTTTATCGGTAGTGAGTGGCTGTAATGAGCGAATATGTAGTTCTACCAGTTTATAACGAAATAATGGAAAACGAATGCAAAATACTGGAACTGTTACCTATCTATCAGGTATTATTACTATTAAGAATGTTCATTTTCGTTTCTACATTTAGAAATGCTGCAAAAAACGACGATGGTAATAGATATTGTTGACAGCTGTAAGTTTTATCTATGGGTCTAAGCCATCTCAGTCGATTCTTATCATAGGCGCCGATTTTCCGTAGGAAAAAAGGGTTTTGCCCCATTTTCTAATATCGAGCTAAAATTCTGGAATAATTTTTGTATTGTCTTTTAGGCCTCCCTGAGCACGTGGTTAAATTTTTTGTACTTAGTCATAGTTAACCCTGTATACTTCACGTTTCTCGTGGTAATAAAAGAGTTAGTCTTAAGTAAAAAATAAATGATATTCAACAAATAATAATTTAATACAAATTAACACAAATCAATAATCGTAATCCTTGAGATTTTGATTAGTTTTATCTATTCCTAAAAGTTAAAGCTTCATACTACAATTTTCTATTTATGTCTTCAGTATTATTTTATAAAAATTTACACATTAATAACCGAAAAAATGTTTTCTTATTAAATACGTACATATGCCTGTTCTATATCATTAATTATTCATGATAATGATCATTGGGCACTAAAATTTTTAAATATAACCCTAATATTTCTCCCACCTAAGTCACCCAGTCTCGGGAAAACAGGCAGCCTTTGCGCAAAATTTAGCCTCAGTTTTACCTAAGGAATCTACCCGTGAATTTTGTTGCATTACCTCGAGATCACCTTGTTAATTTTCTTCTAGAATATCTAGATGTGGCACATGAAAACCACTCATCCAGTTCCCGATTCTCAATATTCGAAAGTACAGCCCGTTTTAAAAGTCCAATTCCTGTTCCTCAATATTCGAAAGTACAGCGAATTGTAAAAGCATAAATCAAGCAAAATCAAATTACTCGTCGCGAGAAGCTCACCCTTTAATTTTTATTTCATAATTGAATTAAAAAAACCCTGACGTTGGCCAGTAATTGAAATTCACAAATTATCCCAATTTTTCCGGTGCGACCGGACGACCTCGACCGAAAGATAAATTAGGGAATGACGAGCCAGACAATAAATTATATTGAAAAAGGTTTAATTTCAGATTGGGTCCGTGGGCCACCTATTCGGCGAAGTTATATAAAGGGGATGTTTTATCACTTTATATATCCCTCCTGATTGCTTTTCCAATTTTTCTCCCACTGCAAACCGGGACGTTTGTTAAAGTGACAGTGAGTAAAAACGTTTGACGTCGCCCTATCTTTTACTTTTATTTGCTCTATTCTTACCTTACACAGATCTGCAGGAAGAGCGTCGCCACCCACGTTACTTCGGCTATTAAAACGAAGGCTGCGCCCCCTCTGAAACAAAAAGGTTATATTTCAGAAAAAGGATAATAAAGATGACTGATGCAGCGGATGTGGACAAAAAGGGAATATTCCGTTCGTTTGTCTCTGTTACGCCAGAGCGTTGCCAGAATACCGTCGTGTGACGTAGAAAACTGATGATTCAGCTGGGCTACATAAGTTATTATAGTTGACGGCCAAAAATCTAGAGAGGGATTCATGTTATAAACCTGCTCACAATTTATAGCGGTCAACACAAAGAAATATACATGCAGCCCGTATATTTTTCCTATAAAATCGTGTGCCACATATCTCTGAGAGCATACTCGATTACACAGCTTCTGCTGCAGGAAGTACGCATGCGCTGCAGCTTTTGATTGGCTGCGACGAATTGACGGATCCACCTGTTACATTTCCAGCGCTATCATGGGCGGGTAAATGTAAATCTCAAAACTGTCTAACTTTACATACTTTTAATACATTTGCTATTTTGAGAACGAAAACAGAGAGAGATCGAAACGTCAAAAATACGGAAGTGCACGATAGTGATGTCATTTTTGTTATTTTTTACTTATCTGCTTTTTTCAGTGTAAGAATTTTTGGTTAGGCAAACTTAGTTTCAAAAATAACCCTTGACTCGTACGTTTGACCCAAGGGTTTATTTAATTAATCTCTATTTTTTCAAGAAGTGTAGCAAAAACCTAATCAAACTAAATAAAAATAGAAAAAAGTGACTTTAATGGACAAACTAAAAACTGTAAATGATACTGCACGAAACAACTACTCCGCGGACTAATGCCCCGACCGGCATTGAATTACTTCTGCAGTATCTGTGTCAGCCAAGAACACTTGTCGGACATATCACCAGACATAGACCGGTTTTGGGCTTGTTAGCCCTCATCAGTATGCCATAATTTAGATGACCGATAATTGAACTGGCTGTTCCTTCTTATGTATGTTCACATATAAACTGAGTGCAGGTGAGATATAAATGGTCTGCTTACTTCCTGCTCGGCCTAAGCGGCTCGACTTACAGGAAGCGACCTACATTGCAGCAGGTACTTAACGCAGACCACCGTTTCTGTGTTTATTTTTTAGGCATCGTTTACAATAATACCCTTGAAAATTTGGTTAATAACAAGATGTATATATAAAGAACTTCAAAGTAATACGTGATACGTTTCCTAAATATGTAACATCTAATTTAATTTTTGTTCAATTTATTTTTTTTTGTTTATAATTTAATAAACACATTAGTTCTGATTTATTTGAAATGAATTATAATGTTCAAATAAAGTGAAATGTACTTTATTTTTGTTTACATATTAATTTTGCAATTACTACATATACATGTATTACACAGGATGTGACAAAAAAACGGGATATATCGCTAACTGCTATTTTTGGCGGCAAATTATTACGATTTAATCCTTACTGATCCTCCTCAGTCGGCAGTGAAATTTTTACGGGACCACCACTGAAGATGCCGACAGTAAAGAACGGCGAAACGTTTGGAAGCATGGGATGCAACCAGTTACAAAAGCGATTACGGGACATTTCGGAAGACCATTATCCGAGGAACAGTTTCGACTGTAGTAGTCGTAATACCAACAACAGGAGCTGAAATTAATATATGGACGGGCCCAGACCATTGAAATGTACGATATGGAATGCGTTTAGTCCACTGCGCATCCAAATAAAGGTACCAAACCTAGGGCAGACAAAAAGAGGCACATGAAACTCAGCAAAGACATACTTCATTGGTTATGCATGTAGGTGCGAGATAGACAACCATCTGCACGTACGATATGAATTGTGTTCTTAATTTCCCATTATTTTGTTTGTAAACACGTCATAGGCGTACAGTGTGGTTTCTTCTTTTATCTTGTATCTCATTAGTGTTATTCTTTGTCTATTTTTCTGGGTGTTATTGTTGGAACATGTCATGTTTTATAAGGGACTGTAAAATTAACCAGCATATAGCACGAAATAACTCTTCATATCCAGAATTCAATTTCATTTCAATTCACAATCAGCTAAGCCCCTACTGCTCCGCCATTGCTAGAGGCACAAAACAAAATCTGGCGCTGATCATGCTTTAGCGCATTTCAGTCATCATAATATAAAATTACATTTCAGGTGCCCAGACATACCGAGATCGGATTCGTCTCCACGAAGCTTATCTCGAGAACAACCAGGGCTAGTCAAAGAATCCCGGCTAATACTGGGGATGTGTGTTAATTATGTTTCTGATAGCGACCGATTACCGAGATCACAACCCAGAAAATCACTATGTATCAAATCAGAGTGGGCTATAATCATTAACACCCTTTACGGAACTTAACAAAACCGAGTTTAAAATTATATTCGTTAGTTATTTTCATCTTTTAGTCATCAATAAACATAAGCCTCGTTTCGACGCACGCCTCTGGCACCTCGCAACTTTCTACTTTAACGGGGCTCTCCTGTTACGAAACTTCCTCTGGATTTGCATGAGAATTCTGTAAATGGTACGTGCCCCTGCATCTAAGTGGGGCGAAATAAGCTTTTTATTAATATTTTGCAGGCCCTCACGATGACACACTTCCCATAATCAAGTTTGGTTTCCGGCTACGCTGTAGTTGCACCGCATTTAAGTTGCACTTATTCCAAACTACTACAATGAAAGCTGAGAACGTGCCACAAACGATGTCTTGCCGTAACCACACATCGTCAGTAACATACGAAATTAATCTTGTTTTGTCACTTTTTATAAGCATTGACAGAGTAGAAATAAACTGCATTGACAGTTATATGTATGTCTTCTGAATCCTAGATACTTTTTCTGGCAGAAAACCTTTCCTCAATCGCAAATAAATGGACATAAAATTCTATTGTATGGTCTCCACGTTCTACAGATTTGAATCTGTTGGATTCCTTTGAATGTTATTTAAAGATGCATTTATTTTATCCACAATCACGTTATAATCAGTCTTTAATCCACACATATGAACCGTCTAAAGTTATACTTTATCGACTAGTAGAATAAAGTAACTTTATTTCACTAGTCGAATAATGAGAAACTTATAATAAATAAAAATTAATTTGTTAACATTTACATTTATAGTATTAGATATTTCGTTTTTTGTTTTATAACATTTAACTTTCTCTCCATTAATAAGAACCTTTGTAACATTATTGCCATCATTTTTGGAACGCATAACATCTGCCGTTTGTGAAGAATTTGCACAAATTACAGATGTATCTTCTTTTAAGGAACAACTATAGAGGATATCTTGGCCAATGTCTTGATTCCAACAGGCTGAGAAATACATTTTTGATGTATCTTAAAAAGAATATGTCTTGTGTTTGACATTTTTTGCATATTTCAACAGCATTCACTCAAAATCCTTCTCTTGTCAATTTTCTTGGAATGCCCGTCTTGGTGTCAGGTATTGAAATAAGTAGGTAACTGCCATCGCCCTGTAAGTCAATAATTTTCAAATTTGTCAATTCGTATCATCGACAGACACCAGAAACCACCATTATTAGTGCAACCTAAATTTCCAATATCTGTATTTTTGTAGACCTTTATATTATAGTAGCCTTCAGCATCGAATACTTAGACCACATAGATGAAATAATTTTTTCCCTCAAATTTAAAAAATACGATAGCATGACTTCTTCATTTATTACAGGAACACAATTACTTTCTTGCATTGTTACCAAATTTAGATAGAACTTTATTATTAATAATTGATAATAAACAATAACGTACCACAGCAACAAGTTGGTATAGTTCGAGTTTAAATTATATTTTATCAACCATCGCGTTTATACTCGCGTAAAAAATTCAGACGTCTTACGTCACGGCGTACGTTACACATTTGTTTTTTTTGTCAACGTAATTTTCGATATTTGGTCCCGTTAAAACAATAATTTTTACAATTTAGTGTGATATACAATGCAAACTTTTAGTGTAGTATACAGTTTTATTACTGTCAGTTGCAGTTTCTTAAATATTTTGATAAAAATGTAATGAATTATTCATTTGTTCGTATGACGTAAGTCGTCTGAATTCTTGTCTGGAGTTATATACATTCTTGTGCACATAAAATGCTACTTAAAACACTTACACAATAAATAACTATTTAAATAATTATAAACAATGACAGCCAGTCAGAAACACAAAAATCTGTACTTTGAAGTCGGTAGTCAATCTCTCTCTCTCAATCCCTTTTCTGGTCCCTATTTGGGCTCCCTAGCGTCGACAGTGTTGCAAAACATATCACCAGAGGCGTGAGAACTTATAAATTTCCAATAACCGACGTCATAAATTGCAAATTTTGCCCCGAGCCATGCACATATATCTCCTTATATGATTTTAAGACCTGCAATATAAAACGGTTTCTATTTTTAAATATAAATTTAGAAGAGGCCAACCTTCGATTTATTCGATATAGTGTATATATGATGGAGGGAAGCCGTAATAAACTGATTTTATGATATCGTAAATCTTCGGAAAGTTGTAAAATTAAGGGTATTCCTTCCAGTCCGCGTTCATTTGTTTTCGGTCGTGGACGGCTTTAATAACAAAAGTTTATAGGTGGGATAAAAATCGAGTACCTACTAGATTCCATACGTAGTTATTTTTTTTTTAGATCTGATAGAATCGGATATACCTTCAGATATATGTCCTTTAGCGGTGTTATTGACTTTAAATGTTACCATTCCCACTACAGGTCACTGTTAAAAACAAAATTTATGATCTTATCACTGTAAAAATCGTAAAGTATGATACAATTCTCTAGTTCTATTGTTATATGAGGAGCTGTTCTGTCCTTAGCAACCATTTGTTCTTTAAATTGGTTTGATCATATATAAAATATTTAAAAGCACAGGATGGGTATTGATTGATATAAATAATTATAGTTTGTCCATCTGCTACGACAATTTTATAAAATGTTTGTTTGTTCAAACTACTATGATATTGATGATTTACATTTATAGCCTTGGAGATGGGAATGGTACTGAGGCTAGGCTAGAATTTATATGGAAAGATTTCCAAATGATCCAATTCCAAATACAAGAATGTTCAGAAATGTTTTTTAACGTCTTTCGGGGTTAGCGTCATTTCTGAAAGGTTCAGTTCCTGGAAGACCTTTGAGTGTTAGAACGTTTGAGTTGGAAGAAGCTATTCCACAAGAAATTGAAGAAGATCCAAATACTAGTACAAGGAAGATTGCTGCAAATCTTAATGTGAATCATAAATTAGTTTGGTTTGATCTGAAGCATGGCACAGTTATACCACCTTTGTATCAAATACAAAGGATTCAAGCCTTACTGTCGCTCGACTATCCTGCTGGCCTACAACTTTGCCACTGGAATTTGCAAAAAATTGAACAAAATGTCAACTTTATCGCTGGCATATTGATGACAAAGCTAATTTTCCCAGAGATGCTATAATGAACACGTTTGGTCTGATCAAAACCCTAATGCCATAATGGAATCTCGATATCAGCATTCGTTTTCTTTGAATGTATGAGTAGGTATTATTGGAAATGTTCTTGTTGGGCCTTATTTTTTACCAAGAACTTTAACCGGTGCCTCCTATAGACATTATCTTGAAAACGTTTTACCTGAACTACTTGACAATGTTCCCTATGAGCTAAGACAAAGAATGTGGTTTATGCACGCCAGGGCTTCCCCACATTTTAGTTTGACTGCTCGGGATTTTTTAAATGAAAAATTCAGTAATAACGTGATTGGAGGAGGCACTCAAGAACTAGGTTAGTTTACAAAGTTCTCATTGAATCTAAAAAGCACTTGTTATATGATACATTTCCTCTATGTCTAGTAGCCTTTTACTCATATAATCATAATAATAAAAGTAATTCAGCCGCTGAAGCTATTTTATTATTTTCAGAAATGATAACTTCGCCATTTCTTTGTTTGCACATTTTTTTGTAACTACTCACGTAAATGGCCATATAATAGTTTTGATGTTTGTGGCGACAAAAATTCGATCAACAGAAATAAAAGTTCGAGGAGAAAACAACCAGAACAGCTCCAGAAACATTATTTTCCATTATTTCAGGTTATTTTCTCTACAGGAACTTATAACTTTATTTGCGCCATCACTCCATTGCAATTTTCTCCTCTGGGCGACAAAGTTTGCTGCGGACTGCATATATATCGATTTATTTGCTATTTCGTTCTGCTTTTATTCGAACGAATGGCGCTTTTTTCGTAAATAAAACTTTTATGGAGTACGTTTATACTTTGCTAGTATTGAAAGGTGAGTCCAAGTCACGTCCCGCTGGTATATGGTACGAAATAAAGTACAGGCTTACTCGATATATAAAATGGAAACTTGTTTAGTTTCTAAGGCTTACTTAAATTGGTTGTTTGATTACTTTATGTGAACAAGTTGATAACTCCATTGAATATTCGCTTCCTTAGGTATACTGGGGTAGTGGGTAAGGATGTATAGTTTTTAGTAGGCCATAGGATTGCCAAAAGCAAATATTGTAATAGAATTTATTAACTTGAAATATGCAATTTTACTTTCTAATCATGTTTTTTTATAGCTATTGGTATAAATACTAGACAATGTGCCAAAACTGATTGTACGATTTTTTCAACTGCTTAATCCAAATGCGTATACTGGGCATTGTTTTCGACGGTCTTTCTTTTTAGCTGATTTAGCAGATCTTTTAGCTTGGTGTCTGGAAGTTTAATTCTGTCGCTAAAGACAACATCTAAACTTCTACTGAAAACTAGAAATGAATGGCTATAAAAATTCTAAACTGAAGCGAGAATATTTCCTTGGAAGCCGAAAATATTCCCACATCTAAAGCTATTTCATCAACAATTAAAACTTACGTTCACATTCAAAATATTTCTTCCTATTCAAACAAATTGTTAGGCTTGTCAGCATTTGGTATTAATTTATCGAGCAGTAACTGTTGATAAATGAGCTTGCATATGATCTTCCGAATATTGTTTATTTAATAAATATTTAATTTCAGACTATTTTAATTTACAATGTCATTTTCGCACTAATTGCGCTAATAAATTTAAAAAACACCATGTGAGATTATATATTCCTATATTCCTATTCCCATAAATCTAATGATTGTAAATAAATAATTTTAAACAACTGTCATGCAAAGCTACATGGTTAACAAAATTAAGCATCACATGTGTATGTTGGCTTCTAATATCTCGAGATTTTAATCATGTTTAAAAGTTAAAATATGTATCTCACCCGCATTACCAATAAATTCAGATACTTTCATGAAGACTTTAGATGTCGGATATTTCAATGGAAAAGTAGTTTGAAATATTCATCAATATTTACGAATTTATTGTTTACTTAACTACTTCACATGAATGTTCAAGTTGAGTTAAGTATATTGCTTTGCTAGCTATAATGCTTTCCATTGCTGCACAATATCACAAACTGCTTTATTGTGTATTTAGAGTAACAACTGTACATTTCTGGACGATGATGTAAATTTTCTTATGTTTGACATTGCTAAACCAATAGGTGATGGACTTCAAACAAATGAACCCTGACTTTACTGAAATGTTTGATCGTTTTACATTTTGGTCACCTATTGATGATCTTACTGAAGTGGCACCCTAAGCTATGAGGACGGGGCTAACAGAAACAGCAGAAAAATAATTACTAAAATCATTTTGCCACATTTGAAATAAATCATAAAACACCTTCGATATTCTATGCACACTATGTCTTAAAGTGAAAAACAAGTTCGTCCTTTGAATTTGGACTAACTATTTGATTGTCGTTGTCGGTTTGCTCAAGAGAGAATTGTTTTAAAAATGGTAATAACAAAAACAATTTCAAACATTATTACAACACCGAAGAAACTTGGTACTCCAAAATCCAATATAGCCAAACAAATTTTGAGTCTTCAAAACTGCTGGTCGAATTGTCTGGTTCAAATTGGGACGCTGATCCTGAGCTCACATAGATACAACAAATTTTTGCAAATAATAGTTATGACCAAATTGAACAAGCTAATATTGAAGATATTATAATATATGGTAATATTATGCGACTGTAATTATTACCAAGGGAAGTTTTATGTTTTCTGTTTCTATATAATTTTTTATTAAATAAAATGATAATTCTAATATAATTATCTTGTTTACATCCTCACTTCTACTCATTTTGTTTGACTGCCTAGAGTAATAAATGAAAATGCTATTTGTTCTATAGCGACAAACTAATGATGGTGTCCACTTTTGACCTGTTTTGCCGTGGTTGAAGCTTAACTGCATACGTTTCGCCATACTTAACAGATGACATCTTCAGGGCTTCTCGTATCTTGAGCCGAGCTTTTATATTAGTTAGTGTGTCAACATTGGTTAGTTCAGTTCAGAAGATACATACTAATAGATATCTCCATGGAAAGGATATATCTATTATAACGTTTGGTCATGAAGACCCTAGTTCACCGAGCATTAACGTTGATTGATAATGACCATCGACAGGAAGAAATAGATTCGCTCCGATCTGTGTTTCTAGCAAACGAATACTTAAAAAGACACCGATAGAGCTATTAGACCTCGGCATGAGCAAACATCAAGGCCCAAGGAAAAAGTCACTGCAACCACCACATTATCATACACGCGAAATTGCGAAAGTACTACACAAAAAAGGTGTGCAAACTACTCTCACACCAAGGTGTAAAATAAGTCAGCAACTTCGTAACCCGAAAGATGAGTAAAGCCCGTTACAAACTGGAATGTATTTGGTATCATGCAGCGACTATAACAAAATATACGTGGGGAGAACGAACTGTAGAAACCATGAAAAAGAACACGAACGAAGATAGACTCTGGAGATTCTATAATACCTCGAACAGCATGAACAGGCACGAAGGATTGAAGATTAGTTATATTTGGATGCCTCTGCTCGAGAACAAACAAGTGAACCGGAGCTTATCTTACCTAAATCAGTCACCCTAAACACTGAACTAACTGGTATCAAAGCTCAGTTTAGACACTGCAGCAACTGATTAAAATACGAGAAGCACTGAAAATGCCATCTGTTACATATGGCGAAACATCTGCAGTTAAGAATCGACCTCTACATCATTCAAATTAAATGCAGTTTGTCTAATATATTTTTATTTTTCATTTGTCGTAATTTTCATGCATATAGAAAATTAAGATATAAAAAAATCTACTCATATTGCCACATTAAGTGTGTATAAGGTAAAGCAAAGTATACATCTTGAACAACTTCAGATTTCACTGTTTTGACGAGCGTTACCTACGATTACCATAGACCACGCCCCCCTAAACATCCTAAGGTATTGCCATAATAACCGAGTAATGCGATATATTTCGTTAACCAAGTCGGCTCCGAGAAACAATTAAACATCGCTAACTAACTCTGGGTCTGCGTGTGTTGAAAACTTCTGGGAGAGTTCGAGCTCGATTAACGTTTTCACACGTACATGAGTAGGCCATTACAATACGGACCACGTGGGGAGCAACTACATAATTTGATATCCCGAAATGTTATAGAACAAAAGCTAATTAGTTTTAATGGGGCAACATTACCGTAATGCTACGAAAACATATCAAATTAGCGGGCTGTAATTTGGCGGGAATTGTGTTTCTACGTTTAATATCAGGGCCATAATTCATACACGTTCGCATTTTGTTCGGAATATGGGCTTTTTATGGTAGGGTGCGGTGGCAAATGGGGATATTTTTTTATTTATTCTGACCATTCAAACTGTATGACGCAGTCACCAACAGTTTGCTTGTCTCCACTGATCAATGACCTTTTATTAATTTGAGAAATAAATATTAACAAAAAAGTTACATAGTAACTTTATAATAAATAATATAATGTAAAACGTAATAGAAACAAAATTGCCATAGCTTCATATACCTACAGTGTGTAAAAGCTCATGTCCTCTCATTGCATTGCAGAAGAGAAATGAAGTAAGTAGACAATACAATAGATCATGTCGCTAGGTTCCACGATCTAAATAATGCTACCCATTTAAAGAGGGGATAATCTAGAATCTGGAATCTTAAATTGTGGGGGCTGTAATACATAGGCCCCTTGTACTTTCTGCCATTGTCATTGTCAATCCACCTGAGCCGTTAATCAGTCTATCAAAGAGAAAAAGGTAGCGATGTTGCTCAGAGAGAGCTCTCTAATATATAGGCCATAGAAGGCCATCTTATTTCCAACACGGATTCTCTTGTTAATGAGACGAAGAGGTTTTTGTTTTATCCCACCTTTTGCTAAAGCTTCATTGTGATTGGATCTCTCGTGTTTTTTGACCCAGCATACAGATATGTTGTTGTCGGTTGAAGCCACTATCAGTGTCTGATGGCATTCCCATGCTGATCTAGTCTTCATCTTATGATTACGTAAGATCAGTAGTGATTGTCTACTATCTGTGTAGATTCTGATATCGCCCATGTAGGGACTTGGATTAGATCCTACATCCTACAGCTTCTTCATTTGATCCGTTTATGAATATTGATTACATCTTCACTGATGTACTCGCTCTCATTCCTGATGAGTACTGTAATGGTCTGTCACACGCAAACATAGAAGAAATACTGCTAGTCTGCCTGCAGAAGGGGCATCTTCTTGACGACCCCATTCTACAGGCGACTTCTGACTGTCTCGGCATCTTACATCTGGTTTAATGTTAACATTCTTGAAACACAGTATGGTTGTAGAGACAACTTTATTCAGATATATATCCAAATATGGTAGATAATATTACCTCCGTTGCTATGGTCGATGTTGTTCGCATAGCTCCATTTATACACAGGCATATATTGTTTGATCTTCTGGAGGGAAGTTATGATGAACAACAAAGAAAGTAGTCAATGTGATCTTGACTAATGAGTTTGCTAGAAGTCCGAATGAGTTTTGCTGTTCCATTGTAATAACTGGACTTTCGTTTCCACATCATAATAGTCAGCTGTTAAGGCACTCTTAAATAAAGTATCGTTCTTTTAAAAAGATCCTTATTGACAACCCGATATTGTGTATGACCCTCTATCATGAACCAGGATATAAAAAAAATTCTCCAACACAACTCCAATTTTCCTCTTTTCCTTTGAGTCGGACCAAATGAAATATACTACTCCGTAATTTCTCGGAACTCAAACCGAATCGACGATTTGACCGCACAAGTTCATTTACTCGTGCAGTATGACACTCGTCGTCGAAGTTGACTGTCGTCCAGAATGATTGTCATCGACAATAATTAACTGTTGGCCTTTCTTGAATCATTTAAACCGTTCATGGCGCATTGACTGATTCAAACTTTCATGCCCCAAAAAAGATTATATGATTTGGAAAGTTTCAACGAACGAAATGTTTTTATAAAAACCACTGCTCCTCTATAATGAGTTGATATAATCAACAATCAACAAATGCTGGTATTTTTAAGGTATTGTTGTGCTAATCGCCACATAATTCAAAAAATCCTGGAATATTTATCGATCGGACCACGTATTTTATTTTCATAAAAAGGAAATAGTTTTGGAATTGAATAAAACATTAAAAGAAAAGTAATAATAAGAGAATTAATATGATTTTAAAAAGTGCACTGAACTTACTTGTAAACCAAGGAGAACTCATAAAGTGAGGCTGCCAGTAAAACTTTAAGACTTTTAATTAACCTAAAAGCGAGCAATAATAAACCTCCTGTTAAGCTTTACGATGCATAAAAGCAACCAATAAATTCGGAATCACGGATGCAAGGGCTTTGTCTAACAGCAGGAATTTCCATGAATGTCGATTAGAAGTTTTTGTTTGTTGATTTATTCGAATGCAGCCTTGCTTGAAAGCATAAACGGGCAACAAAATATTTATTATTCAGATGCACGACTATTTGCTTTTTGGTTCGATGTACATTTCCAGTTATTTTGAATACTGAAATACTACAAATACTGAAATAAAATACAGAACCAGAATTAAATTAATTCGTTTGATAAGATATTATTTTCTTGAACGTGCGACAGATGTCTCAGAATTTAATTTTGATATTTAAAATGGAAACAGTTAAGTAAAGTTTATTCAAAAACATATGTTCACAGCAGGATTATATAGCATATTGTAAAACATTAGTGTTTCAATAATATTAAAAGTTTAGCCAAGTTACACAATATCTTATTGTGTTGTGATACTGCCCAATAAATAAATATAGAATTGGAAACATTTAGACAAAACAAATAATAGGTATATATTAGGTATAAATAACTCAATAGACAAAACAAAAAATAATAAATAATAATAAAATAAAGAGAAAGAAAATTACAAAAAAACGTGTGTTGGTATTGTCCAAATAAACACATCCTCAAAAAGTCTTGGTCCTCCTAGGTATTTTACAAAATAATTAAATTAAAGTTTCAAGATGGGGTAGACCTTATTCTTCGTTTTAATACCAAACTAAGTGACGAAAAATGTGAACAAATTTTAAGGTAATAAATTTATATTCTTGAGAATCTTTTCAAAAACGTAATTTAATAGTCTGCGTAATCGCCTCTTCTTTTAATAAATTGGCCAACGTGTCTCGACATTCCGTGAATTAGGTTATCAATAGAATGAACAGACATATGGCTCACTTTTTTTGAACTGCTACAGCTAAATCCTGAAAGGTTATAAGGTTTTCTCTACGCGATACTGCTCTGCCAAGGTAATCCCACACATGTTCAATGGAATTCATGTCTGGTAAGTTTGCTGCTCAATGCATTCTTTGGATATTTACTTCCTGCAGCGTGCTTTGTACCAATTGCGTGCGATGTGGTCTGATATTGTCGTCTTGAAAAATGAAATATTTCTTAAATTCGTTACGAAAAGGCTGAATGATTGCTTCAATAATGTTTTCGGCATATACCTATGGTACTTGTCACTGTTGCATATTTTTTGTGGTCGTATTATTCCATGTTAAAGGCAACGGTACTTTTACATCATAACATCGATATTAGCAAACAGTCAAGATTAATAACATTCTCAAAACGAAAAAAATATGGTTACAAGCAGAAGTTACGAATATTGATTAGAAAAGATACTTTTCTGAGAAATGCTTCCCATGAAATATTTTTAATGATCAAGGTAAGTTGATATTTTCAAATGCGTAATAAAATGTATTTACATTACTTTTTTAATTAGGTTGCACTGATTTTTTGCATATGTGGAGCTTGTAAAGAAAAATTATGTGACAAAATAGTAGATGATATTCGAATTTAGATAAAACTTTGCTAGTAATTATAAAAAAATCCTAGGCTAAAATACAGCGCATATTTAGTATAATTGATTTTTAAAACAAGTCACCAAAATATTTGGATATGTACAGAAGAAATGCGTCTCTTCTTCAATCGGATACTGAGCATCGAGTTTTATTTGCATGTTATAACAACAATAAATGCTTCGAGGAAGTGGTTGAGAAGAATAAGTTGAGTCAGATTCTGTATAAAATAACAAATTATCTTAAATTATCAAACCCAAAGATATATAACGGGCATTCCTTTGGACATTCTTCGGCTACTTTATTAGCCAACCCTGGAGCAGATATAACTAATATTAAGCGCCATGGTGGTTGGAAATCAACTACTGTTGCTAAAGGCTATGCTAGCTGTGTCCAACAATATGCTCTGAATCTTCCGCAGAATTTTCCAAAAATACTAGTGTTAGATTTAGGGGTAATAGTCGCCCGCTTGATATTTACACCATCTCAATAGTTAAACATTACAAATAAACACTTGTATATTTACTTATTTGACTAGTAAATACAACTCACTGAGTAACACTATCGTTACACATGTAATACACGAATATTAATTATATGTGATTACAATTATTTCACTAATTACAAAATAACCAGCGGCCTTTCAATCCAGGCAGCGCTCATGTTCGGTCGGAGTCCGAATCATGAATCCCCTCTGACAGGAGGCGGCTTGGGCTTGGTGACGACATAGCCCAAATGTTTATAAACACCAGGCCGATACGATTTATCATCGATTCATATATCTAACACTAGTGTTATTGAAGTTACAATAAGTAGTCCTGCAGGACAAGTAGAAAATGGACAGGACAAATTCTGTCCTAATATTTATATAAATATTCCGTACTGTAATGTAAATAAAAATGTATATTCATAATTATATTCGTATGACTAAATTGTAACTTATTGTTTGTAGTTATTTATTTTTTCTCATAAAATGTAATACACAACACGATATTTTCCTTCAATAAAAATAGACTACACATTAGGGAAGAATGAGTATTTAGTGCATCACACTATAAGTACTGTAATTAAAGCCCAATGGCATTAAAATGGCAATTATCGCCCGAAAAATGTTACTATAAAATTCACTTTAACGCCCGACCTTGTATAACATTTTATCTTATCGTTATGGATAAATAAAAATGTAATATTCTTTTTTCCCGTCCTTAAGCAAACTCGCAGAAATTGGCATCCGAGGAAACAACCTCGCCTCGTAAGGTCTCAATTTCGCGAAATTTCTTCCGTTTATGAATATGATAAGACACCTAAAAGACCGGTGACGTATGAAAGATTTTATATTTTATCGTGCTATAAAGACGCTTTCATACATTCAAGCGTATTCGAACTGTATTTGGCCCTCTTGAAAAGGTACTTCGTGATATACTACTTCAACTGCTGGAGATCTCATAACGTACAATAAGTACTAAAAAAATTTATATCAATTTTCAATACACAGCTCCGAAACATGAAGGGAATAGAATGTAATGACAAAGAAACTGTGATTCGATTCGAAACAACGGACAGGGTGTGTCATACTAGATAGTATGAGTCTACTGTGAGAAAAGAAAATGATAAATAATAAACGTGGGACACGTGGTGTTAAACGGGATGAGGTAAGCTATATTTTCAATCGGAAGTATTATTTTTGGGATTTTACAGAAACGACTAATGCCGTCACAATTATATTTTTTCCAGAAACATACCCAAGTATTTTTCCTGTAGAAAAGATCTGTTTCGTTTTAATAAACTTTTATTAGAGAAATTATTCTGCATTACAGGAGAAATACCACCTAAAAATCACATTAGCGGTGCAAGGATCAAGTAGTCGTTGGAAAATAATTGAATACTTGATATGTTGCTAATTTACGACGAGGCACAAAATTGAAGAAGAGTTATAATAGCAATAATAATAATATCTCTACCCCTCATTACAAACTATATCGAGAAAGGTGTCCAGAGCACCTCATTCCTGATCTGGAGATGGATTTTCTGTTCGGAAGAACGAAATAATTGACCGAAGGGTAAGAAATAATGTTAATACAATTAGACTGTTACAGTATTTCGAACAAAATCCACGAAATTCTATACGGTAGGCACGGGTAGCCAACTCGTATAGCGAAACCGGCAACAATCGTCTATGCAATATTCCTTCTCAAATCAGTAACCCTACCAACCAAAATCAGTGCTACCGGCTACCGGTAGAATGGTATAAGGATGTTTTTAAGCATTTATAGCTTTTTTCTCATTATTTATTAATGAAAAATTTTTAAGCTAACATACTGTAAAATTCAATATTGTTCATTATTTTGTATATATGTTTTGATTATTAAAAATTTCTTTTTACCTAAATACGTAGGTATACCGACAGGGTTTCACAATCGAAAACTATGTCATAGCGAGATAGAAATATAGAAATTTAAATTTAACCCAACTTTTTAGTAACTTAAAATATTTTTATTCTTATTTTATCACAGCAATTTATCTCTATCCAAGTGGTTAATTAATAAAATATATCCTCTTGAACGTTAGAAAAAGTAGAAAAATTTAGTGGAAATGTGAGTATGTGAGTAAAAGTACCTACCTACTTTTATACAAAATTATGGTCATTAATAAATTCTTCATTGCATTAATTTGTTATTATATTTCAGGAAGAGGAGTTTCAATAATGATATTTGTTAATATACATGGAGATTACTCTGATTCGTTTAGAGATTATTGCTTTGTCGATCAGATCAGCCCGAAGGAAGATTTATGAAGACATTCAAGACAAATGAAATATATTCTTTGTCTTTGGATTTATAAGTAATGAAATGCCTGAAGTGTTTCTATTGATTTCATTATTTATTAGAGATTTTTGCTATCTCGATCATATGAACCCGAAACCTGAATGAAGATTTAAGAAGACATTCGAGAGAAATATGTTCTCTGTTGTATGCATTTATAAATAAGTGAAGTACCTCAAATTTCGTTGCTCTATACTGAAAATCTGTAGGCAAAATATGAACAAAATAAAAAAAAAGTATTTTTTTATTATCGTTCATAAAATTTAAATATTGGATTTGCTTCCAGAAATGTGTTTCGTTAAGGTAAATTTCCTATATTAACTATGTTTGTCGAATGTAAAGAATGCAGTAAATGAATTATAATTTATATGTTTTTTAAAATATATATTTTGATTCGATTTTTTCTTGTGATTTTATATAATTTCCCATTTCTAGTGACCAATATTTAAAATCATACACAATTTACTTGTAAAGTACAAGTAAATTGTGTATGATTTTAAATATTGTGTCACATTAAAAAAGTAAATATGTGCAAATAGAATATTCGAAATTCCCGCGGTCATTTTTAGTTCATCAATCCGACTATGCAAGTAGATGGCGCTGAGCTGTCACAGTTGTTGCCAACCGTTAATAGGGATATTGGGTTTCTTCTTCTTTATATTTTGTGACGGTAGGTTAGCCGGGAATTGAGTTTCGATAAATCAACCGTTCAACGGATTTTAAAGAGCAATGTGTATCATGACTACAAAATTCTCAATTTGGACTTAATTTTATAGCTCAAATTGTAGTAAATGTGGAAACTGTTGATCAGAACCTTTTTTGGACGGACGAAAGTCGGTTTGTCAGTACTGGTTTGCCAAACAGGCACAACCAACACTACTGGTCCATTGAAAATCCCCACATTTGTAAATCCATTCCAAAACTAGTCCAAAACCAAGGCCATTTTGGATTTAATTGGGCTTTATTTTTATGAACATACATTGAACAGCGTGAGTTACCTAAATTTCCTACAAAAGAACTTCCTGCACTTCTGGAGAATGTGCCTTTGCAGCTAAAAAGAAACGATTGTATCAAGACGGAGCTCCATCCCACAAGGCCAGGATTGTGCAGCAATATTTAGATAATACTTTCCCAGAAACATGAATTGGCATTAATGGAACTATTCAATGGTCCGGAAAATCAGCAGATCTAACACCTCTCATTTTTCTTGGGGGGGTTTTAAAAAATAAGGTTTAAACAAATCCTTTGCGAAACATTAATAATTTGAAACAAAAAACAAACGTAATGAGTTAAACGGTGAAATGTTAATAAACGCAAGCTACAAAGAAGCCAGACTAAGATTGGATATGGGTCTTTAAATGAGAGGGGGTCATATGGAGAATAGATTATAATATCTATGTAGTATGAGGGCGTTTGTCTCATTTTTTAAGTTTTGTTATTGTTATTATCACATTTTGTTCCCAATCATGTATCAAAAGTTTATTTAAATTCTTTGTATTTTCACAGTAAGCTCATACTATAGTTTGAAACACCCTGTATAAATTCATTGTTTTATTTCGCATTTTTTTTATTAGATACGCAAAGAATGTCACAAAAAGTATTGTATTCCTTGTTATTGGCAAGTATACAGGGTGATTCATTAAGAATGGGCAATCTCTTAACTGGAGATACTACACACCAAAATATGGCGATTGAGCCAAATATGCCTTATCCGAATGTTGCTGGTTCAAAAAATACAGGGTGTTTAATGCTACAATTTTATTTTTAAATATCTCAATAACTTTGAAACCTGTCGGAATATTAAAAAAAAAATTGGCACAATTATGTTTTCCGGCACGGCACATAAGAATTTTGAACTAATTTTGACGTCACTAGTAGAGGGCGCCACTTATGGCACAGCATGGTTCTTTTAAATGCCAGAATTTTTTTGCTGTTTAGTGTATCCATCTGTTTATTGAAACAATCGATTCTTCTACCTGTTGTAATTAAAAAAGGTATACCTTGTTGAAGTCGTTAGGAGTAACAGTTTTCGAAATAATCCTATTTGAAATATTCAGTGCACTGATTGAAAACTGTTATCCTTTCAGGTGAAGTGCCTTTTCTGCTGAAAATACAGCAAAATTTTACTTGAAAAAGTTGTTCAAAACGGTAAATTATGGGGACGTGCAAAAATTCAAGATCTCCAGTTCAGAGATTGCCCATTCTTAATGAATCACCCTGTATAAATAAATAATGTTTGAAAGAAAAACTTCAGTGTCAGTTGCAACAAAAAAGTTTTTCCCCATTATTGTGATGTCAAAAAAAAAATAACCAACTAATTAAATCTAAAAATTCCTGACAGCAAATCCATTCAAGCTGATACGTCTAGCCATAAACTTCTCCATTGTCTAGGAAATGTTATCGTTTATTTTATATTTATTTAAATAGTGCAATATTATTTTTTTTCCATAGCTTTGTGCATAGAATAAAATAGCAGGTACGCTTGTCTAATTTTAAATCTAAATTACTTTTAGATGAACTGTACGCTACACACAGATATCAGAGGTAATTACATAAAACAATGTTAAAATCGGAGTACACCTTGGAATTCCCCAAGTGGCAGGACAGTACATCTCAGAGAAAACTTCGTTCTTTTATGAACCCATTCCGAAAGACGGCTAACATGTCTGGGTTGTTTCAGAGCTGATAAACAAGGCCTTATTATTTTTCTGTGTAAAAATGTCATCACGTCTGGTAAGAAAGTCTCACTGTATGGATTCAGCGCAACCTTAACAATATAATAACGCAAAGGAATTCGTATAGTTCCTGGGGACATACACAATTACACTGAGAAAAGGGAATGAATAACATTGCAGTGTTGAAATTATAAGCAGTGGCCTCATTTCAATATGTGAAACATTTTAAAGAGTTAGAAAATCTTAAATTCAGTAAATAGATATGTTTTTCTTTAGTCTAATTGGATATTTTGACATAGTTCTGAATAAACAAAGATTAATTGAACAAACCCTTGCACCAAAAGCATCGGTGTAGGGTTATTTTTTCAACTAAGTTTGCCTAAGCAAAAATTCTCACACTGAAACAGCAGATAAGTAAAAAATAATAAAAATTACATCACTATCGCGCATTACCGTATTTTTTGCCGTTTCGAAAAACTTTCTGTTGTCGTTGTAAGAAATTGCAAATGTATTAAACGTAAGTCAAGTTTGACAGTTTCAAATTTGTTTATCTGCTTCCATGGAAATGTTAAATGATTTTTATTTTATTGTTACTTACTTTTTCTTGATATACTTGTAGCCAACACTGATCAACGTTTACTAAACAGTTTGACACACTTATCTCCGTTCTACAAAATATCCGCGGTCTTTTTTAATTTTCTTTTTGCTAATAATTCCTTAGCAAATCTTTATGTAAGGCAATCTATAAATTTAATGTATGTATGCAGTGCAATTTTACAAAATTTTAAATATTACAGTTCTAAATACAATTCTTTTTCTGCCACTGGTATGTTAATTTTATCAATTTTTAGCACAAAAACACTTATAGTAGACACTATTGTTAAGAAATTGCACCTTTCCACGCCATCATTGATCGATATGTTCACGTTTAGTTCACAAATTCCCTGATACACATTGTTTATGCTAAAACGTTATGCATCTGTTAATTTCGCTCTTTTACAGCTACTCTGCGAAAGCAATTAGTTGATTAATTGTGACAAAAATACAGTTTCTTAGAATTAAACGATTTGTTGCAACAGTTATGCATAAGGATAGTGTGAGTTTCAAAGAAACTGTTTTCTCTGCGTACAGAGAATCGTCACAGCGGAAACATCTCGGTCGTTCTACAAATACATCCGGTTTAAGCCGAAAGCACGGAGAAGTAATGTCTGCTCTGACGCTTGTACGAGGTAAAAGCTTTGCCCCATAAAATAGGCGCACTTTTTGCCCCTTCGTTCTTTTCTGGTGCATGTAAATTCTCCTTATTCTAATTCGTGAAGAGCTACTCATATTACTTTAACGAAAAAGTCGCGAGAAAGTAAAATTTGGAGTTATGTGTTACAAGGTAAAATAAATATTTCTTCTCTTCGCGAATGTCTCCTTTTATTTGAAATATAAATATTACTTTTAAATTTAAATTGTAATTTTGTTGAAGGTTTTATGACGTACATTACTTTAAAGGCATACAGGGTGATCCAGAAATACTAGGTAAAAAATAAGTATAAAATATATGTGAGAAATTATATGACTCGTATTATTTTGTTTTTCTGATTTCTCGTATTTGCAATTGTGCCTAAAATTTTGTTTTTTGCAAATATCTCCGAAATCCCAAAACCAATTTTAATGGGATTTGGTAAGGGATTGTAGATAGTATATCTGAGCATTATTAAGAAAGTAGTTTTGTCTTCAGTTTTTCGATGATCTATATAGGACAAAATCTACAGCAAATATTGAAGAGAGATTAGTAATGAAATTAATGAAGAGGGTAAATATTAAAATATACAGGGTGTACGAAATATGAATGGCTTTATTTTGCTGTATGATAAATTGTACCAAAGAAAACATATTTGATTTAACAATTTTCTCTGACCAACGATATATGAGAGCAAACAGATTTTGAATATGCGACAACGTCGCACACCTATCATGTCAGATGTTGGTACATAATAAATACAAATACACGTAATAAATATACTTAGTGTGAACGGTTTTCTTAGAGCTCATTTCACAACACAGAATAAAATGTGAAATAGTTATAAGTGTTCAAAATAAATGTCCGTGCTTGTGAAAATCGTTTACCTTACAAATATACAGAAAAACGACTACCACTACTACTTATAATAATTTGAGGTCGGCAGCAGCAGGTAATGAATGCAATGTTGTCGTACGTTCCAGTACATTATAGTTTTAAGGATATCTTGGCAACCCATTATTGTTTACTTCATTAATCCTGTTAAATCAAATTAGATGTGAATTAGTTTGTAATCTCGTAACACAGTTGTGCACGTTATTGCAGTTGTATTTTTATGTTTGAAATGTATTTGAAGAACTATTAGTTTTAACCACTTTTTCATGAGTTTCTTGCCTCTTTTGGTCAGATATAGAAGCCCCTTTAGTATAGACATTTATATTTCGGACATCCTGTGTATTAATAATGTAGTAGTTTCCAAAAATATTTTTTATTAAGGTTGCTGGATATATGTGGCTGATTATATGTTGGTATAATTTTGTTCAAAAGTGAATTTTGAAAAACATTTAATAATTTCATTATGCATGAAAATTTAGCTAGATCAATTAATAATTTAAATATTTATTGCATGCAATCTTGCAACTATTGATATGGCTTAATTAATAGTAATTGGTACCTTTACTCTAAAATAAATCAATTACTTACCTCAAAGTAATAACAATTTCTTTCTTTCGATAGAATAGTTTGCTTATTTATGTGGTTTACACCAATTTTTCATCACTAGCATTTTACTTTATCTAAAATGCAGTGAAAGATTTCTGTGTCATCCTTGTATATTGAAAATAAATTTCCTTGAAATTTTAAATTGAATTCTATTGTGATTAATAGGGTGTTTTTCTTAATGTTGTAAAAAAGTACATGTACTTAGGGAACAAAAAAGACAATAAAATATTGCAGACCATGAACCTTTACTTTATTACCAATGTTTTTACAAATCTAGTCAGTTTGGCAGTGTATTCAGTCAAGTGTTCCTTGGAATTTTTGTATATTATAATGCCAGGACGTGACATTTCTGCATTTACCCGTGCGAGAATTACTGCTTTATATGATGCAGGACATTCCAATCATCAGATATCAAACACGTTGGGCATTCCTGGATTATCTGTTGTACTAATAGTACACAGAATTTAATACAGTGGAAAACAGACCACGTAGTGGACGTCCCGGTATCTACTGAAAGGGAGACTCGGTATTTGGTGCAATATGCCCGTAGACACCTCACATCTTCAGCTTCAGCTCTCAAGGTCCACTTTTAAGGTACGTTTCGCCGTGTTATATCGACACCTACTATTCGAACACGACTCCACAAGACAAATTTACGTGTTAGAAGACCATTACGGATCCCCACTCTACTTCTAAGGCATGGTCATCAACAACGACCTCATTTTCCCCGTGAAGTTGTTCCGTATGAAGGGGGTACCGTAATGTTTTGGGGTGGAATAATGTTCAACCGTCGCACTCCATTAATTCGCATACCACAGAATATGACCAGTCACATTTACATCGCACAAGTTATTACGCTCATTATCTATCCCTTACGTAATGAGTTAGATGAAAATTTTGTGTTTATGGACGACAGCGCTCGACCACATCGCTCAAGAAGGGTTCAAGAGACACTCGAAACAGGACATATCAATGGATTAGATTGGCCAGCCAACTCTCCTGACATGAATCCTACTGCAAACATCGCTAGAACCATTCATAAGTATATTCTCCCACCTCAAACAGCAGATGAGTTAGTTGTGGCGGCAGAAGGGGAATGGAACAATATTTCGCAACAGATCGTTAACCGCTTGATTATCTCAATGCGCAGACGTGTCAATATGCTATTGGAACATGCTTTGTTACTTCTTTTTGATTTAATAAATTTTGTCAAAAATGTCACACGTTTGCTGGTTTTTAATTTTCTAAGTAGGTATTCAGTTTATCGAACATATTATTTTCCTAAAAAAATATTCAGAAAACAATATACTTTTATAAATGTATTTGGTTTTTCTGACAAAAAGATTTATTTAACAAGAATGAGGCGTCTGCGTTTTTTTTTTGTAGTAATAAAAGTCACAATTACAAGAGACGGTAATATTCAGGATTTTACTCGTAGCCACAGCCTTTGTACAGAGTAATAACATACAAATTGTAGTTGCTCTACAAGATTATGTATAATTAAGAAATATGAACGTAGCGTCGTCGGCTTTGGAAAATAATAACTTATGTGGCCAGTGTTTTACCAGTAAATTAAACTGAAATATTTATCCTTTGTAGCTGTCTGTTTTGCTGCGCTGTGTAGTTTAATGTGATTAACCGAGGCACTAATATTACATGTCATAGTCATGCTGCGAAACAAGTTTGTGAAATGTTTAATCCCTCAGTTGCTAAACATATTAAATAATATACTATTTACGTATGGATTTACGAAGAAATTATGCAGTATTATTCATTCTCTCTTGCTAAACAATATTAAGGTACAAAGGTACTGAAAAAATAATTTTCATTATGAGATGATCAAAGTCTCCTCTGATTCACATGACTTTAACGACTTTGTAACAGTATCCGGCTCAGTTAAACATCAATACGATCCGTTGAATGGCTTCATAGTATACTAAAAACAGTGAAAACTTTTTGAAATATAATATACTGTATCTCACTGTGGCTAAAAACGTTATAACTTTTTTTTAATATAACACCCTGTATCTTACTAGGGGTGCATGATAGAAAACAAATTGTTACTGGTAGTTACTGGATGGACATGGTATACAGAGTGAGTCAGTCACAGTTCAACACGACGCTCCTGAAGCGCTACGAACTTTCTGAAGACGCACCCATACGACAATCGAATGCCGGATTAAACATCGTTGCCACATCATGTTTACATACATAATATTGTCTAACACATCAGCGTGTTATTCAAATTTATCCGCATTTCTTTCCCCCCAAAATTTGTAGATCACGCCACACATTTGGCGGGGGGAGAATTTTTTTTATTAACATTGTTGAGATTTTCTATAATGTAAATAATTACCAAAACAAGAACTTTTAATTCAATCTATCCAGGTTTACGTTAAAAAATATATATTTATTTTAAAGACGATATGACAACTTTGCCTTGAATGGATCATCTGGTTTAATGCGTTATGTCAGTGCTCTGTTCTATCTGATTAGCGACCTTCAAATTGTGGGTATTTAAAAAAATAATATCTCCGTGAATATTAGAAATTCTTAAAAATGACTCACTAGACAGATCTATATGATAATATAAATAATATCTCTACCCGTCATTCTAATCTCGAGGATTAGCCCAGAAGTTGAAGACTTGTGCGGGAGAGGGGCGGCATATTATTATTAAGCAGGCCGCATTTGTGCCCAGGAACGGCTTACGTTGGTAGGCCCTAACCACCATTCAGTGCAGGAATGAGGGAAACCTGGAAAACCTCATTAATTAGGGGGGTAATCAAATGTCAACCGGATCAATCTCTCACATTGACCCAAGCCAACATTCTTCCACCCTACCATACCCGCAGAGAGGGTGCCAATCTCTCCACGAATATAGCTTATATACGGTCTACCGGCTGCGGGGGTCGAACCCACAGCGATCCAGTCACCTCGATTCAAGTACTGACGCCTTAAACCGCGTGACCACTGACGATCAAAAAATGAACTAAAAAAAAATAAAAAACCGTAATATTTATCAATAATGTGTTAAAAGAGCACCAATTTATGTTAACTTAACACATCTCTATGTTCTATATGTCCCTCCTGACTGGCTGTGCACAATTACAGTACGTCAGCAGTACCAGCACGCATTACGTCATTTTCATCATGTTTCGTTGATGTGTTCAGTTAGATAGAACACAGATGTGTGTTAAGTTAACACAAATTGGGGCTCTTTTAGCAGATTATTAGTAAATATTACACAAATTCAGTATAGTACCAGTAATTTAAACACATTTTGTCTAAAACTTATAAACAATGATCCAGATTGACACGCAAATTTTACAGCCAGAATTACACACTGGAAAATCTCATTTACACAATAAGTTTTTCGAAGTGTGGTACTACTGCACATTTGAACTGAATCTCTTATAAAAAATTTAGCACTTTAATTATGTAAATAATTTAGGTAGGTCACACAATCAAATGTGCAATAGTTACACATACGATTTGTAATATTAACACAATGGATTCTGTTAAACTTTTAACACACTACGATATAGAGAAAAATGTAAACGTATTCACATGTAGATCTCGATTAACATAGGATTGGTCTCAAAATATGCAAATTTTATAGTGTATATGTTAAAATTTGTTTTCAACAAAAGGTACACTTAAATGAATATTCCTGCAAGCAAACTTAACTAACTTATCGATTTGTTCTCCACTAAAGAAGTTTACTCGGGAACAACCTAACGAACCCAAATTTAAATTACGTTTTAATATACCCTCCTTGAGTAGAAATGCCCTTCGATTTAGCACTTTAATTATGTAAATAATTTACGTAGGTCACACAATCAAATGTGCAATAGTTACACATACGATTTGTAATATTAACACAATGGATTCTGTTAAACTTTTAACACACTACGATATAGAGAGAAAAATGTAAACGTATTCACATGTAGATCTCGATTAACATAGGATTGGTCTCAAAATATGCAAATTTTATAGTGCATATGTTAAAATTTGTTTTCAACAAAAGGTACACTTAAATGAATATTCCTGTAAGCAAACTTAACTAACTTATCGATTTGTTCTCCACTAAAGAAGTTTACTCGGGAACAACCTAACGAACCCAAATTTAAATTACGTTTTAATATACCCTCCTTGAGTAGAAATGCCCTTCGAACTTCATTACTTCTGGGACGCTAAGGTCTACTTCTACATTCCAAACACGATGCGGAGTTTCCAAAAAAGACGGCCTATGATTTGTTAATAAACATGGGAGGAAATAGACGGACTGGGTCTTTAGAGGGGCCAGACACACAGTGAATTTTATAACCTAATTTTGTAATTGCTTTCAAAATAGAGATTTTTCCTTAAATGATCTTATAAAAAAAGTCCAATATAACTGTCATTACTAGCCTAGAAGGTATCGTGAGGTTTTCGTTACCACGCGGTAACCTTGAAGACTAGTTTTAAACGAAACATTTCAAGAATGGATTGGAAGAGGATAACCTACTGAATGACATGATTTGTCTAAGTTGGACTTTTTTCTGTGGGGACATTTAAAGACAAATATTTATAACATTCAGCCTGAATCATTAGAACACTTCCGGTAAATTCTCTATAGTGTTAGAGAACATTGTGAGGAATACGCGGTGTAGAACTAACTACATCTATCGGCCGTTCGCTACTCCATGCCGGACTGAAAATGTCCGGGCACGAAGCGTTCTACATGCAGTAGACACCATTGAAAGCTGTCGACCTTTATCGCGATCGGCGAGAAACGATATTTTGCAAACACGGAATTCCAGGAAACAACTACTCTGCGGGCTAATGCCCCGACCAGCATTGAATTACACCTGGAAAACCTATAGCAACAGCTAGAGTCATTCGTCAGACGCCCACCAGACATATACCGGTTTCGAGCTTATTGGCTCTCATCAGTATGCCATAGGTGAGGTATCCGACGAATAATCCTAGCTGCTTTCGTCTGTCTAACCCGACAGAAGGGACCATGAGTACGCGGTGTAGAACTAACAACTACATCTATCGGCCGTTCGCTACTCCATGCCGGACTGAAAATGTCACAGACACGAAGCGTTCTACATGCAGTAGACACCATTGAAAGCTGTCGACCTTTATCGCGATCGGCGAGAAACGATATTTTGCAAACACGGAATTCCAGGAAACAACTACTCTGCGGGCTAATGCCCCGACCAGCATTGAATTACACCTGGAAAACCTATAGCAACAGCTAGAGTCATTCGTCAGACGCCCACCAGACATATACCGGTTTCGAGCTTATTAGCTCTCATCAGTATGCCATAGGTGAGGTATCCGACGAATAATCCTAGCTGCTTTCGTCTGTCTAACCCGACAGAAGGGACCATGAGTACGCGGTGTAGAACTAACAACTACATCTATCGGCCGTTCGCTACTCCATGCCGGACTGAAAATGTCACAGACACGAAGCGTTCTACATGCAGTAGACACCATTGAAAGCTGTCGACCTTTATCGCGATCGGCGAGAAACGATATTTTGCAAACACGGAATTCCAGGAAATAACTACTCTGCGGGCTAATGCCCCGACCAGCATTGAATTACACCTGGAAAACCTATAGCAACAGCTAGAGTCATTCGTCAGACGCCCACCAGACATATACCGGTTTCGAGCTTATTAGCTCTCATCAGTATGCCATAGGTGAGGTATCCGACGAATAATCCTAGCTGCTTTCGTCTGTCTAACCCGACAGAAGGGACCATGAGTACGCGGTGTAGAACTAACTACATCTATCGGCCGTTCGCTACTCCATGCCGGACTGAAAATGTCCGGGCACGAAGCGTTCTACATGCAGTAGACACCATTGAAAGCTGTCGACCTTTATCGCGATCGGCGAGAAACGATATTTTGCAAACACGGAATTCCAGGAAACAACTACTCTGCGGGCTAATGCCCCGACCAGCATTGAATTACACCTGGAAAACCTATAGCAACAGCTAGAGTCATTCGTCAGACGCCCACCAGACATATACCGGTTTCGAGCTTATTAGCTCTCATCAGTATGCCATAGGTGAGGTATCCGACGAATAATCCTAGCTGCTTTCGTCTGTCTAACCCGACAGAAGGGACCATGAGTTTCAATGGTGTCTACTGCATGTAGAACGCTTCGTGCCCGGACATTTTCAGTCCGGCATGGAGTAGCGAACGGCCGATAGATGTAGTTAGTTCTACACCGCGTACTCATGGTCCCTTCTGTCGGGTTAGACAGACGAAAGCAGCTAGGATTATTCGTCGGATACCTCACCTATGGCATACTGATGAGAGCTAATAAGCTCGAAACCGGTATATGTCTGGTGGGCGTCTGACGAATGACTCTAGCTGTTGCTATAGGTTTTCCAGGTGTAATTCAATGCTGGTCGGGGCATTAGCCCGCAGAGTAGTTGTTTCCTGGAATTCCGTGTTTGCAAAATATCGTTTCTCGCCGATCGCGATAAAGGTCGACAGCTTTCAATGGTGTCTACTGCATGTAGAACGCTTCGTGCCCGGACATTTTCAGTCCGGCATGGAGTAGCGAACGGCCGATAGATGTAGTTAGTTCTACACCGCGTACTCATGGTCCCTTCTGTCGGGTTAGACAGACGAAAGCAGCTAGGATTATTCGTCGGATACCTCACCTATGGCATACTGATGAGAGCTAATAAGCTCGAAACCGGTATATGTCTGGTGGGCGTCTGACGAATGACTCTAGCTGTTGCTATAGGTTTTCCAGGTGTAATTCAATCGCTGGTCGGGGCATTAGCCCGCCGCAGAGTAGTTGTTTCCTGGAATTCCGTGTTTGCAAGTATCGTTTCTCGCCGATCGCGATAAAGGTCGACAGCTTTCAATGGTGTCTACTGCATGTAGAACGCTTCGTGCCCGGACATTTTCAGTCCGGCATGGAGTAGCGAACGGCCGATAGATGTAGTTAGTTCTACACCGCGTACTCATGGTCCCTTCTGTCGGGTTAGACAGACGAAAGCAGCTAGGATTATTCGTCGGATACCTCACCTATGGCATACTGATGAGAGCTAATAAGCTCGAAACCGGTATATGTCTGGTGGGCGTCTGACGAATGACTCTAGCTGTTGCTATAGGTTTTCCAGGTGTAATTCAATGCTGGTCGGGGCATTAGCCCGCAGAGTAGTTGTTTCCTGGAATTCCGTGTTTGCATTGTGAGGAATGTCTCTAGAACTGAATAGAGGGCATTTTCAACATTTTGCATTTGCCTTAAAATTATAAAGTTCTAAGGGGTTGCTTCATCTGCTGCGCAAACATAAATGGGAAAATTTACTTGATTTTCACACTGTTCCAAACACCACTTTGAAAAACTCTTTGTTCAAAATCTACTAGTAAAATCTACTGAACTGGATGATCTCTAGATGATAGGGATGTAACAGCTGGCGTCGTAATATGCCATGTACAGTGCAGGCGGAGGTTCTTACTTGCTGTGCTATTTTAAGAGTTTCGATCACTGCATTACGGTTAACTTGCCTGTCACGTTCTTTTCCGCGTGGAACAACACTTCCCGCTGAAGGCACTGGAAAATTGTATGTGGACTTGGAATGCGCTGATTTGGCCATCGTTCTTTGTACAATCTACTTGTCGCGAGCGCATTTTTGACGCAACGCCACCATACATTGGAATCATATTTATAAGTTTACTATTGTTACGTATTATTGTTTTCTCCGCTCATTGTAATAATTTATATACAACAATTTTAAGTGTACTAAAAAGATAAAAAACGTAATCGTGATTTTTATTATTTATTTAATACATTGATACAGTAGGTCAAAAAAATTCTTACGTACTTTATGACTTATTTGGTAAATGTTCACCCTTTGATGCTTTAGTGCATTGCTATGTTGGCGTAAAAAATATAACACAATACTCTACGTATAGCATAAAATGACATGTAAACTCTTATAACCTTGATATTAAATATTTTTATACTAAAACTTATATGTTATACTTTTAAAAAAATAATTTATAGGATTCATTACATATTTTAACATTCTAAATTAGTATTAAATGAGCAAGAAAATTCATGAAAATTTCTCAAATAGGCTATATTCAATTGCTAAGAAAAATATTTTAATTTGGCAACGTCGCACCAGACCGACACCGAGTTGAACTGAGAACTGAGAATAAATGAGTAGAGACCTCCAGCGGTCAGTAACAGTCTGAAAAGGGGATTTAAATAATAATTGGAAATATTTTTGTCCGGCGTAAATATGCATTTCAATTTCGCCCCGTATATCCTCCTAAAAACATTGAATTTTTGTATGAAACCGATGAAACAACAACTCACTAGGTACGTTGAAGTTTTGTGGTCGCAATTCACAATTTCTCGACACCTTAGAATATGTCGATAAGCAGCCCAGTCTTTCATAACCAACAAAAACAAGTCGAAACTGTTTATATCTCGTATACGGCTTGTTTGTCAGCTTACGGAGACGCGTCTGGGATAATGGAAGACTGTTTACTTTCGCATCCGCCTGAGCTGCCATTAAAAGTGCCTGGTGGTGTTATCAGGGCGCTATCATCGAACCGAAGCTAAACGAGGAATCGCAGATTGAGTTGTTTAAGTTAATGTAACTCCTCTGCTTCTGTAGCCGTAATCTTATCGTTATTAACAAATTGAATCACATTGGCTTGGAGAGACAAGAAGAGAATATCAAGGGATCAACTTTGCGAACCTTACCATCAATTTTTCTAGGGATAGGGTCAAGTGCGATGTTATCTAGGACTATTACATTACTACCTACAGGATAGCCAATATGTATAAAAAGATTGTTGTTTAACTGGTTTCATTGTCTTATTTGCTTTTAATATGTTTGTTTGTCGTTGTTATTGTTATTATTTGTATGCTTTTTTATATTTGTTGTTACTTTGTATATATTCTTATAACTAACTTTCTGCTCTCTAAATAGTTTTTGTCTTTAAGCGTATAGTAATCGTATAGATTATATAGGACAATATGTCCAATAGAAGGGGGGGTTTATTTTCAAGATGCTATTTTTTAAGCATGATCTAAACCAATTATTTTTTGCTATTCCCCTAACATGATATACTATTGCTGTTGTGCTACTGTACAATTACATACTTTTAATTTCTGATAAAACAGTGAAAGCAGTAATATACAAACGTCATTAATATCCGCATGGATAGTTCGTAATTTGAGTTGTGGTGCTTGTTCTTTCTCTAGGATGATAACATTCCAAAAATGGCTGTCTCTATGCACATAAACGAAGCAGTTATCAAACAATCTAACTAACAACAGACTCAAACACTGCATTGCCTGTTTCGCCAAGTTTAGACGTTCTCATCTCAAATTACAATATTCAGTAGCCCTCAGGTGTCCAATGATTCAGAGTTGCACTTTGCCAGATTTCTGAATAACGTCATTGCATATCATAGCGGGCTGCGCTCAGCATCTCGTCGAATTGAGTTAGGGGAAGTGTCTAGATGCAAACTGGGTCATTTCCGAATTAATCCGTACATGCATTAGCCCAATTTCTCTACAACTTTGTTGTGAGAATAACAGCTGGTTCGTTTATAGAGTAAAATTTGAATTTTATTACTCCATAAACTAAATGGCCTAGGGTGTGGCGTTTATTATGTACAGGGCAATACAGCCATAATATCATTAATTTTAAAAGGCGGATGCGGAAAAATGAGTATAATACCAATACGCTATCAGAATTTTAAAATACATATTTTCTGTGAAAGAAAATATTTTCAGATCATCAGTTGAATCCCCTTTTAGACAGTTACCTATTGACAAGCGATGGATTCTTTCACAACTCCCAAATTAACTCGGTGCTGGCCTGATGCGACTTAAATAATTTCCTAGTATTGGACATCATGAATAAATGGTAGAGGCAGAGGGAGAAAGGCTGAAAAATTGTTTGTATTGATATACTGACTGCAAGTAATACAAAAAACTGTCATGTTGTTGACAGAAAACAGTCCGGGACACATTCAGTAATAAACAATCCGGCACGCCTTTGATTCAATGCTCAGGTCTATCAAGAGTGAATCTTGACCTACCGTATTATTAGGTCAATAACCTAGTTTCAATATATACTCAACGAAAAGGAATAAACATATCTTTTTGTCTAGATACATGAATGAATAATACTGTCACGGATTTCCTAACCCGTCTTTTTCTTTTACCAGAAAAACAATCCGTTAATTAATCACTTATCTTTATTAACTACTCTGTACACTACTGAATACTAATTACAACTCAACTAAACACTATTTCACTTTGAAACTCCAAGAAATTTCCAACTAAACACTCCAGTTCAAGACTGTAATTCAATACTGACTCGGCCGTTTATTCTTCTTTTATAGACCAAACGAATATTCCAGGTATTTTCTAGCATCTCTACATCCATTTTCTCGAAGGACTTGAACGCTTCTCGTCGGTTCTCAATATTTCCAATCGCGCCTCGATACCCGGCATTATTTGTTTGTTTACCAGAATTGCGTAGGGGCGATCGGGGCAATCTAGCGTTTCGCGATACCACAGTCGTCGAATTGGGTGCGATCGGGGCAAATTCCGTGACAATACTCTACTTTATTATTAATAAGTGTTATTTATTTGTTAATAAGGGCAAACTCAGATATAAGGGTAATTGTTTTCGTTGTTTTCGAACGAAATGTTATTGACATTTATTATTTTTAATATTAACGCTTCCACTACGTTTTACATTGAGATATGAATTTTTAGTATTATGTTCAATTAATTATTCAATTTGATTGTCTTATTGATTTTCCTAAAGTAATATGGTACCTACCTACCTCTTTCAAATGCCAATATTGGTTTTATAAGCTTCGCTGTCAGATAAGTCAAAGTAGGGTTTCACTTTTGGTGACAAACACTCATTTATCCATAGCACTTTGTTAATAAAGTTGGGATCAGCTGCACTTTAATTTTGAAACCAATTGAAAAAATCAGGAATACTGGAGAAATCAGCTGATTCTAAAGACCGCCATGTGAAACAATCCGATCTAACTGTGGTAGGTTGCACTGCATTGTTTTTTCTACTTATTTTCCATAGTTGTGGTGTGATCTCCAAATTTGCGGAAAATGCTGCTTGAGATGATGGTGGTAGATTTGAATACGCTAGACGCTGAAGTGTTAAATAGTATATTATTCAACGATCATATAATGATGGCTGTAATTGACGAGGGTGAATTACAGTCATTATATGCAAGTAGAGTAGATTATACTTTGTGTATGTTAGCAAATTTTTGTTGTCAAAACACGTTGCTTTCAGGTTTGACATTTGTGGTTCACTTGACAAATGTAAAAGAAAAAATAAAAGTTTAATTAGTAAACTTCTATCATCATTCGCAAAAATGTTAATATTGCTGTGACTGACATAGGCTTTCACACAGGAAGTTCGAGTTCGATTGCTAACACTGGAGAATTTTTGTTTATCTGTTAATTTCCGGTATTCTCGCAGTGACTAATTTAAATTTGGTTACAGAAGTGTGAATAATCATTAATCACAAGTGAATAATGATGAGTTACTCCTATAGCGTACTATGCACATCATTAAACTTGAAGAAACAGTCGATACAGTCGTGGAAAAACAATATTATTAAGTATGTGGTCCTGACGTGACAACACTGTTTTGATTCAACGCTCGAACGATATCGCCATCAGAAAATTTGTTGCGTATCAGTAGCCGTCTTAATAGGAGTTATGGGTTGATTTACTTCTCTTTTAAAAATTCATTTTTCGATTTTCTGTATTTATTACGTTTTCCGAATAGGTGTTCACCCTGTATATAAAAATTATGGAATACTTTTTTGAAACTATTTGGAATAACACAGCCTTATATGAAAAAGATCAATCTTTGCTTATTTTAAATTAATTTGCTGTCAACTGAATCTCAGTTAACCGATCGTATATTTTGCAATTTCCTCCGGTTATTGGAAAAATACGTTGAACAAATTTTAACAGAAGTTTACGTAATACGCCTACAACTCCCAAAGCGAATTCCCATTGGCATCTTGCGGTCATCCCTTCAATTAAACAGGCTGCCCTTGTGGAACTACCCGAAGGGCCTTATTAAAGTTTGGATGTACGTGTGAATTATTAGTTACATCACTTGATTGCATTTGGAGGGGTTCCATATATTCCGTAATTTTGTATAGTTGTTTTCCGAAAGTATGTCAGAAAATCCCGTAAAAAATAGAAATACGTTCCACATTTTGTTTATACCAACAAAAATGTATGTGTGCCAAGTACTGGAATACTACAATATTGGAAAGAACATAACCAGGTAGACAAGAATGCAAAAATAGTAGGTAGCAAACAATGTTTTTACTGCCAATTAAATTTCAAACCTACATCGTAAGTGAAGGGTGTAAAAGAATTACTAGTTATTTTGCTACCCCTTTTATGCCCACTTTGATTCTGAAACGTACGCGCGATTTATATTTATGTCAAACGTAATGCACTAGTTATGTTGGAAACATGTGTTGCTTTTATTAGGGTCGCGATAGCCTTTTTCATGTGGGTATTTATTAGAGGTATTCTAGCGGAAAACCAGTGATGTAGTACATTTTTATTGGTTACTTTTTGTTAACGATGTTATTGTACACCTATTGCAGAACTTTTACGGGTCTGTCATATTAGGAATTACAGTTTAATAATAATAATGATAATGATAATGATAATGATAATGATAATGATAATGATAATGATAATGATAATAATAATGATAATGATAATGATAATGATAATGATAATGATAATGATAATGATAATGATAATGATAATGATAATGATAATGATAATGATAATGATAATGATAATGATAATGATAATGATAATGATAATGATAATGATAATGATAATGATAATGATAATGATAATGATAATGATAATGATAATGATAATGATAATGATAATGATAATGATAATGATAATGATAATGATAATGATAATAATAATAATAATATCTCTACCCCTCATTCTAATTACGAGGATTAGCCCAGAAGTCGAAACTTGTGCGGGAGAGGGGGCGGCATATTATTATTAAGCAGGCTGCATTTGCGCCCATGAACGACTTACGTTGGTAGGCCCTAACCACCATTCAGTGTAAAAATGAGGGAAACCAGGAAAACCTCATTAATTAGGGGAAAGTTTATGATTATTAATTTTATTCCAAGCGTTTTTTAGACTTTAGCATTTTTATCAGGGAGAAAACCATTGCCGTACCATATTTTTGGAAAAAATATTAAAGTCAGTGCTCGTGCGCACGCCACTGTTGAAGATAGATATTATGTTTATATTGCAAAATATGCACCTTTATTACGTACCAAATTTCATGGAAATATCTAAAGTCGTTTCAAAAATATTAATTATTTTCCTTTTTTTACATAAAACTTTAACATGCCGTGTTTTTGTAACGGAACATTTTTAGACCATGGTTTATAATGAAAACTATCATTAATTTTCGATGTAGAATCACTCCCTTAAATACTTACATATCATTAAGGAACACTCTGTATAGTTATTATTTTATAAACAATAGTAGTATAACAATTACAATAGAAAAACGTTTATTTTCACGCAAAATTATATTGACAAACCATGCTATAAAATAAATTTGAAACAGAAAAGTGGTGGGACCTTGTTTTATTTGTGTCATAGACAATGGTAAAAGTCCTGTTTTACCTCTTGCTTGCTTGCCTTTCTCATATCTAATTATACCCATATTTGAAAGGCAGATTAATATGTGCAAGGTGGCACTTAGGTCTTGTGGCCCATTGTGCATGTGACATGTAACTGGTCTGCTATTTCCTGCTCGGCCTAAGTGGCTCGAGTTGCAGGAAACGACCTACAATATCGTAGGTACTTAACCGCAGACTTCTCGCCCTGGGCGAAGCGCCATTAAATCTATAAATGATACTGCAGGAAACAACTACTCCGCGGGCTGATGCCCCGACCGGCATTGAATTACACCTGCAGTATCTGTGTGAACAACCAAGAACGGCCACTCCACCACACATAGACCGGTTTCGGACTTGTTAGCCCTCATCAGTATGCCATAGGTGAGATGACCGACAATTGAACTGGTTGTTCCTTCATATGTAGGTTCACATATAAATCGAGTGCAGGTGAGATGTAACTGGTCTGCTACTTACTGCTCGGCCTCAGTGGCTCGACTTGCAGGAAGCGACCTACATTATCGTAGGTACTTAACCGCAGACCTCTCGCCCTGGGCGATGCGCCACTAAATCTATAAATTATACTGCAGGAAACAACTACTCCGCGGGCTGAAGCCATTTCACCTGCACTCGATTTATATGTGAATCTACATATTCAATGCCGGTAGGTGCATCAGCCCGCGGAGTAGTTTCTTCCTGCAGTATCATTTTATAGCCCATCGTGCATGTTGTTAATAGTAGAATATGAGAGTAAAATAAGAATTACCTCTGCTAGAGTGTTCATTATTTATTTATGTTAGCAAATATACAAGAATTCACCAAGTCAATTGTACTTGCACGTTTAAAACACATCTTAAGCTGTACGGTTTTGTATTGCTTAAAAACGTAGTAGTAACACCTCCCCTCGAGCTAAGCGGAAACGTCGATTTTTTTAATTTAACGAAAACCCGTCCGGCGGCAACTTTCAAATTGCGTAACGTAACCTCCAGCCTCCGCACATATGAGAGCCATATCTCACACCGAACAAAGCTGCTCGAAGGGGACAAAGCGAACCGAATGGAAACATAAAGAATATTGGCCTCAAAGCGGCTTTTCATTATGTGCCTATAACACACCGTCTCGAATAACCGCTACTGAATATCAAGCAAGCACTGTTTGGAATCATATTGAGGCGGAATTTGTATGGTTGCTGAGTCTGAGCAGGCCAAGGGCGAAAAAGCAGCATTTTAAAATCAAATGTTTCCGTTTTTGGAGCGTTTTAAGGTAGTGTGGGAGTAAGTGGGGCAATATCAGATTACGAACTGTGATAAACTGTGTGTAATTCTCAAATTATTTCATACATTTTTGTATGCAAAACTAGTCACAAAGTAATCTTAGTTTTTAAACTTTTTGTGTCTATATTTTATAAACATTCGTACAGATACAAGATCCATATGTAGAGAAAGTTGCCTACAAAATACGTCCAATAGCATTGTAGCATTTTAAGACGGAATGATAACAGCAGAAAATGTTCCAAACATATTTATTTCCAAGGGTTTTGTGCCTTTCACATACTTTAGGAAAAGCCCCCGATGTCCCACATTTACTGGACGAAGATCTATGTATCTTCGGTAAAAATCCAAATAAAATTATTCAACGATAGTGAAATTTTGTGGAACCTTGGTTTTGGTATCTGATATATTAACCAATATTGAACTGGAAGTGCCCACAATTTCCAAGTTGTAGGAGTCAACTGCCAAAGCTTCTCTCTACGGCAGGCACCAAATATTCCCAAAATAGTAGCTACTTTCATCATAAGATACTCGTCATCCGGTGCGCACTTCAAAAACTGTTCAATATGGTCTCTAGTCAAGATCTTTGATTTTTTGGGTTGATAACCTTCTCCTTTACGCTTAATTAGACCATAGAGATAAAGATCTCCAAACCTTCGATTTCGTCTCAAAATGGGCCAAGAATACATTTTCAGTATGTTTTCCAGGAACGTCTTTTTCTTCACACCACTTCACAAACTTATTGTTTGTCATTTCATATTGAAACCGGGATTTTCTTGGATAAGTCCAAAGTAGCTCGGTTGGCCGCTTCATCGATTTCTTTAAATGGATTGTTCTTTTCCATATTTTCTTTATACTTTTTAAGGGCAAAAAGACACAACGTTTAAAAGTGACAAATCCAAAGCTTTCAAACTTTTCGTAAATGATGAATACAACAATGGTTGCCATCATGGTTACTATATATCATTGGCAAGTGCCCAGTTCGAAAATTTGATATAGTGCCTACGATGCTATTTAAAACTTAACTTATTTTAACCCGGGTTAAATCTTTTTAATGCTGCTTGTAGAAAAAATCTTGTATGATATTTGTGTTAAGTTTTTAAGGCACTGATGTAATTTTGCAGAATTCGCTGCGCTCATTCTGCAAACTTCTACGTGCGTGCCTTAGAAATGCACTTTTAACACTACATCATAAATAACTATTAAATTACATTGATAAATGGAATTTCTGCTGACCATACTTGCCATATTGTGACTTTCGACTTTATAAATTCACTGACTATTTTCTTATGTATGATGTTGGAGAGAGAGCCTGAACAGTATTCACAGCAATTGCACGATGTGAAAACTGTGTTCATTTTTATTCTACAACATATATTTTTAAATTCTTCTGTATCAAAATGCTTACTACCTACATAAAAAGTATATTTTCGATTGCATTTTAACAACCGTCATTCCGCTCTCTTCTTAATTAAGATTCTTTTGAGACACTATGGAAAGTAGCAGATTCGCCAGTTTCCCTTTTTTATCTTGGTTTTATAAGCAGCCACAATATAAATTGTGGCACCGGAATTATAACGCAACATAGTGTCACAGAATAAGCGTGTGACTCTATAGCATGGAGTCTGGAACTTCCAACCAAATCTCACTAAAGCTTAGCTCCTGCGAGAGGTATAGAAACTCAACCGTTTAATAAAAATACAGATTTATTCAATAAACATCACAGCCATACTTACAATAAGACCTTTGTGCTGGGGAAAATTTCTTCTAAAGATCAGAGCCAGCCAACGGCTGACCGCCGACCCTTGGCAATGGACTGGCTGGCTTTGGCCCAGTTTCAATAGTATTTATACACATTCGGAAAATGCTGACTCCGTCAGAATTATACTATCTATTGAAACTATGGGAACAGCCAGCAAGTCTATCGCTTGGTTCTTAGAGAGAGCAAGAAGGATAGACATAGTTTGGTTTGATAGTAACCTTGCAACTGTGTAACATTGACACACTATCGATTGTAAATATGTTTATACTTTTGATTCAATAAAATAATTTGATATTTGTATGTATGCCAAAATGGTTTTTAATTCAAAATAGTTAAAATATGTGTCCAGTTGTAATCCATCTCTTTAAGATCCTCTTTGTTGACAATAGTTTGAGATTTTACATAAAGTATGTATTCTTAACAGCACTTAAATAACTAATAAAAATCATATTTCCTTACTTTTTTTTTGACAGTCTATCTCGAAAATTAAGCTAAACTTTTGGATGTAGAATCTACTCTAGAGTTAAAGTTATCTGAACATTTTGTAATATCCTTTATGATGTAAACTGATCTATCTGATCATCGACTCTTTAAATTCTATCAAATACGGTGGTTGTATATGCATTCGGGGTCAAAGCGAGGTCACCGAAACCATCTGAATTACTTTAGTAATTTCCCTCTGCGACGAGGTTATATTGTTGATCTATTCTGTGGCATTACTATTCATATATTATAGCACATATGTAATACTTTTGAGCAACCTTTAGGTGAAAATATCAAGTATTCCTTAACACTAAAGTTAGGTCGGAATTAAACTGGAATGCGATAAGGCTCAAATGATGAATCTGAAGCTCCACCTTGAGAATTTAACAAACTGTTAACAAGCTTCTCTGTAAGTTAGTTCGTTAGGGAATATGCCATTAACATTAATTATGAAATGTCAAACATTACTAATTAGATGGTAGCTCTGGTTTTGCGAACATAAGGTGTTAGTTGCACCAGTTTTGTTAATAATATATAGGTGCAGGTAGCTACGTGCGCTGACTTTATAGTTTCTTATAAGTTGAAAAATTAATATTTATAATATAAATATTAATCTTTCAAATTATATACAGTATGTGTCGATGTGTGAGTGTATATCTGTAAAAATAATCAGGTACTTAACTTGAAAATCATTAAATAATTAGTTACTGCTGGACAGTCAATGTTGTTTCCCTTGATTTACGGCGAACATGGTCAATTATTTCATTTTTGTAGAGTCTCATTCACGACAATGTAGATTGCGACAATCTTTTCAATATGATAAACTTTTTAGTACCAGGTGCTGGTTCAAGAAATAATGTAACTTTTCATTGTGATAGACGTGAACTAACATACAGTATGCGCCAAAAGTATGGAATAAATTCAATAAAAACGAACAAATTTTTTTTGCTTTTCGAATAAATTGAAGTGTACTCAGTAAAGACATCAATTTTTCTAAGAAGTTAAGTGACATTGTCGCTGCAAACACTAATATTGTCGCAAGCGACCTTATAGTTCAAAACCACCGTCCATTTTATTAAATATTTTACGAGATACTGTTGACTGCAACATTTCCTGCATCATTCACTTAGAGAAATTGACATTCCAGACATCTCATTTTGAAAATTATTCAGGTGCACTGTCTTCCAAGCCGTAAACCTCCTCCACGGCTCCTAAATGAAACCAAGGCGGATCTCGTTTTATGTTTTATATCACGAAAGTGTTACGCGTCGATATTTTTACGGGATCAGGATAGTAAAAAGGAAGTAAAGCGCTGCTTGTCCCGGTCGCAGGTGAATTTCCTATTCACTTCCAAGGCTAATAGCGTCTAAAACCGTTAGCAAGAAGAGAACTGCAGAAATGAGGCTTCCAATATCATTTTCGAAGAGAAAATTGTCAAATTAGGCACTTGGTAATCATGTAAGTGACTCATTCCATTTTGTAGCTATATTTTTCGAGACATAAGTAAGTACCCAGCAGCGAAAGAGTCTCTACGTTACAGGGTGGTGACAAGAAGATTTCTTCCCTCCTATTTAATATCCGTTATTACTCAAGATACGAAAAAAGAATGAAGGTTGTAGGAAAAGGTAACTCTTATCTAAAAATGTTTAATTGAATTGACCGTGATCACATTACAGGGTGTCCCGAATTGGAGGAAACTAAGCATTTCCTGGCCCATATTTATATAAACTTATTTTGTTACTTTAAAATGTTCTATCACTTGGTAAAGTTTGGTCTGTGATTTGGATATCCTATAATAATAATATAATAATAATATCTCTACCCCTCATTCTAATCACGAGGATTAGCCCAGAAGTCGAAGACTTGTGCGGGAGAGGGGGCGGCATATTATTATTAAGCAGGCCGCATTTGCGCCCAGGAACGACTTACGTTGGTAGACCCTAACCACCATTCAGTGCAGGAATGAGGGAAACCTGGAAAACCTCATTAATTAGGGGGGTAGTCAAATGTCAACCGGTGTCAATCTCTCACATTGACCCAAGCCAACATTCTTCCACCCTACCATACCCGCAGAGAGGGTGCCAATCTCTCCACGAATATAGCTTATATACGGTCTACCGGCTGCGGGGGTCGAACCCACAGCGATCCAGTAATCTCGATTCAAGTACTAACGCCTTAAACCGCGCGACCACTGACCGATCCAAATATATACAGGGTGATTTTAAATAAAGTAGCAAAAATGAGACCACAGATTCCTGAAAGTAAATCGATTTAAGCTAACATACCTATAACCCAAGACGCATATTAAAAAAGATACAGGGTGTCAAAAATAAAATTTTATTTTTGATATTTATAGATAACTTCTTAAAAAATCCAAATACTTACATGAAATTTTTTTGTGAGCGAAAAATTCACATTTGTTTCTAATTTTGACGTCACTACTAGAGGGCGCCACTTGTGGTACATCATGTGTCTTTTAAATAGCAGAACTTTTTTGCTGCTTAGTGTATCCATTTCATTATTGAAACAGTCGATTCTCCTACCTGTTATGCCTGAAAAAGGTAGGTAGGTTGAAGTTGTTAGGAGTAACAGTTTTCAAAATAATCCTATTTAAAATATTTAGTGCACCGATTGAAAACGGTTACCGTTTCAGGTAAAGTGCCTTTTGTACTGAAAATACAGCAAAATATTACTTGAAAAAGTTGTTCGGAGCGGTACATTATGGGAATGTGCAAAATTTCAAAAAGATCGGCCTGCTATGATAAAATCTTTGTACTCACTTTGTTGAAAAATGGTTTCATCAAACCTCGCCGATCTTCTTGAAATTTTGCACATCTCCATAATTTACCATTCTGAATAACTTTTTCAAGTAATATTTTGCTATATTTTCAGCAGCAAAGGCACTTTACCTAAAACCAAAACAGTTTTTACTCGGTGCACTGAGCATTTCAAAGATGATTATTTAAAAATTGGTTACCCCTACCGACTTCAGCAAGGTATACCTTTTTCAAATAAAACAGGTAGGAGAATCGATTGTTTTGATAGTCAGATAGATATACTAAGCTGCAAAAAAGTTCTGTCATTCAAAAGAAACACGGTGTGCCACAAGTGGCGCCCTCTACTAGTCACGTCAAAATTAGAAACAAATTTAGATTTATCGGCCATAAAAACCCTTCATTTACAAATTTTATGTAAATATTTGGATTTTTTAAGAAGTTATCTCGATCTACAAATATCGAAAATACAATTTTTATTTTGACACGCTGTATCTTATTTATTATGCGTCTTGGGATATAGGTATGTTAGGTTATATCGATTTACTTTCACCTAAGACATCTGTGGTCTCATCTTTGCTACGTTATTTGAAATCACCCTGTATAATTCATAGCTCATAAAAAATGTATAAAAAATCTGGATTTTTTTTAATTACGAATAATTGTCTAGTAAAAAAAATTGTTGCCATGTAATTAACTGTTAAAGATTAGTGCAATCGACATTATAATCAAACCGCGATAAAATTCTACTACTACCCGCCTAGTGTTGTATAAATTTTACATTTTATGCAGAGTGGGAGAGATAACACGAAATTGCTTAGTTACTGCGAACGCGGATATAAAGGAGAATCGCCGGTAAACTGAAAAATTTAAATAAACAAACAACAGTTGAAGCGGAAGGAAGAGCTCTTAGCCCGGGGTCGCGGCTTTTTGGCGTAGAGGTTTTTCGCCTCGCATCGTTATGACAACAAGGTCGACCGTGATGATGTAATAAATTTTCTTGTTACTACCGAAAATCGGAGTCGTCTTAACGCTCCGTTGAACAAAAGAAGTTCCAGGAAGTTCAACAATCTGTTGAAGGAAGATATAGATAGAGCTTGCTAAATTAAGTAAATTACGCAGTAAATAATTTCCGCATGTAATATGCCTGGACCCAACTTGTTAATGTTAAATGATTCAATAATGTAATAAATTAAAATGATTGATAGTTTTTTATACCTACCTATTGTTCTCTAATTGGGATTGTTGTGATGACAGAGTGCAAGGCTTCCAGGACAAGATATTTTTCACGACAAAATTGAAATAAAATCACTTTTAGCACATATATCATATACTATTTCTTCTACACTCATCATTAAAAGTACAAATCTTCATACTTCCTACGTTATTAAATTTATAAATAGTTATTTATTTCAGTAGGCAGAACTTTTTATTTATTATCGGATCGGTCAGTGGTCGCGCGGTTTAAGGCGTCAGTACTTGAATCGAGGTGACTGGATCGCTGTGGGTTCGACCCCCGCAGCCGGTAGACCGTATATAAGCTATATTCGTGGAGAGATTGGCACCCTCTCTGCGGGTATGGTAGGGTGGAAGAATGTTGGCTTGGGTCAATGTAAGAGATTGATACTGGTTGACATTTGACTACCCCCCTAATTAATGAGGTTTTCCAGGTTTCCCTCATTCATGCACTGAATGGTGGTTAGGGCCTACCAACGTAAGTCGTTCCTGGGCGCAAATGCGGCCTGCTTAATAATAATATGCTGCCCCCTCTCCCGCACAAGTCTTTGACTTCTGGGCTAATCCTCGTGATTAGAATGAGGGGTAGAGATATTATTATTATTATTAATTGAGTTTTATTATCAATATCTTAATCTGACTTTTCGTTGCTATGTTTACCGCTGATGACGTTTGTTGAACCGTTTGTTTTTACTTTGTCATTGTCAATTTTAAGTCACTATTAAGTATTCGAAATGGATGTAATTGAAAGTGAGGATGTGTTATTACCATTCTACATATTCCATGTTGAAAGCTATAAAGATAGATATAAAAAATAACATTGATTTGGCAAAATATCTGAAGTAACGAGCTTTTTTAAACGGCAGGCAGATGGTTTCCATGCAAGAAAATCTGGTGTTCTTCAAAAAGAAGAAATCGAGAAATTTACAGAAAATATACAGCTTCCAGATCCCCGAATTTGAATAATCGGCGTTTCTTCTATAAATATGCGAATGGTAAAGCACATTAAAAATTTATAGGGATTCACAAGTTCGGTAAAATGCCACAAGAAATTGCTACTTTTCTGGCAAAGCCCAAAGAATAACTTTTTGTCAGTCTGTAGAAAGTATGTAGCCTTAAGACCTAGAAACGAAAACACACACCAGCACGATTATTCTTAAAATTTAATAAAGGCAAGTGTTTTAATCAAGTGGCAGGAATGTCTGTTACTGCTAATATATCAAACGATATTGCTAATTATCTTAACCTACCAAAGTGTCATTTACACACAGAGCACACTTTCGTCGAACATCAGTTATTTTTTTGGTCCATAGTGGAGATGATATTATACAAGCAATTGAATGTAACAATCGCAGTGGTGAACATTTTACCATATCAGAATGCCTTCTGGGTCAGGAATTATTATTAAAGATTGTAAAGACTGCTCTTTCAGCATCCAAATTACGAATGCGAACAAACGAATTTCTTCTCTCTTCTCTTCGTTCTATTTGTTATAGTTAATGTTCTGGTTGTATAAAGTTAATAATTGAAAAGTTTTGTTTCGTTGAGTGATTGTAGATAAAACTTTGTATGCATTACGAGCAAAAAGTGACATTATTGCTCTCCGCAGTAACTGCAACTCTCGGGCAATAATGTATCACTTTTTGCTCTTAATATATAAATAGTTATTATCATGCGTGTAAGATAAAAACGATCGTGGAACGGTTCTCTACCACCAACAAACATAGATAGGAAACGTTTCGGTCTCACACTTTATTTAATACAATCGCTCTTGCTCCGCTGAATTCCGCACTGGCTTTCTATGTCAGGAGTAGGACCCATTTCGTAGGATCAGGCTGTGGCCGGGCCGGTTTCGATTAAGGCGCGCTTTCCCGCTCTCTACTTCCCGATCTCCCACAGGAGTCGTACTGTGAACGCGCGATGGAGGAGATAACTGTAACAAGAGATTACGACGCAACGACTAAAATTGACCTTTCTAAAAATACCGGATACATGTTAAGGGCCAAGAACTAATGGTGCTCGCTTTCGCCCTTATCCCGTTTCCCGGATAGTTAGATCGGATTGAACGTTAGCGGGTCGTCGTCGGGAAAAATGGCTTTTCGGTGGGAATAAAAAAAAATTAGATGCGGCACTTCAAACGTACAGGGTGGATCGGCAATGATAAAACGACCATACATCCAGTCACTTTGCTCATGTAATGTCCTTAATCCTACTATGGTCGACTGATCATAATCTATAATTCTGCCTGGATGTAGAGAATTGTTCATGTCAAAATGGGCCTCTTTGTAATGAGAATCATTTGGTGCTGAATTTTCTTTAATGTATTTCTTTTCATAAACACTGCGTATGATTTTACATCTACATGCCTACTGGGGGCTATACGCCTTCTAACTGAAAGCACAAGTGCTTTTAGAACACTTCTGAATGTTTTATAAGGAATTTGAGGGAGAGGTATAGTATGATGATCAAACTGCACTTGCGTATTTCAGTTTACTTCTGAATTTGGTGGATAAAACATACTTTATTGACAAATTCAACACCTAAATCTTTGAAACCAGTAGCACGTTCCAATACACAGGGTGAAATACTGAAATTCTATTACTTTTCAGGTGTCAAAAATGGCTTACGTGTCAACTTGGAGTCAATGGATATTGTTTTAATTTATGATGAAGTAAGACAAAAGACTTTAGCAGCTTCTCGTCTATGTGCAGAACGATTACCCGGCCGAATGCAGATACTTTTAACGCGATAGTGCAACGCTGACATGACACAGAGAATTTGCAACCGAATAGTGGAAGAGATGGAGGTCTAGGGCGTCCACGACAGCAGCTGAGAAATACATTTTAAAAATTGTTGAAGATAATCCCCGAATCGAATCTCCGAATCCCCTTGGTACTTAACCAAGTAAATCACTCAACATGTACAAGGAATGTTCCAATCAACAGTGTTGCAACTGCAATGTTTGGCAATTTCAAATCATCAGTATATAACAAACTGTGGCACTGGAAATCGGAAACCAAATATATTAAAAAGCAATGGCCTAAGAACTGAACGTCAAGAAACACCAGATGTGCAAATAGATTCTATTTGAAACCATGCCAGTAAGCAAATTGTGCCAGTAGTTGCTAGTATCATATGCAGAATATTATATAACAAAAATTAAATATTGAGAACTCCAGCCCAAAAAGAGATGAAAGTTACGTCACGAGTTGGCGAAACAAAGGAAATTCAGATACTTTCAATTTATTACCGCGTGGTCCCCTTAGCGATAAAAATTTTTACCTAGCAAAAAATACTTGTGAAGAGGCGCCGTACGAAGGAAATAATGGAACATTAAAAGCACCTTAAGGGGTCGTAAGGTTAGGCGTTATTAGTTTTGGTCACGGTGCCCCAGGTATATCTGAAAATTTAAACGCCCTGGGGAGCCCTTCAACCCCGAATGAATTTCTCAAGACTCACAAATCTGAGGATGAAATAAACGCAACGCGTTGTTTTTTTCTTTGTTTATTGGTCACTTGGCGGCACTAAGGAAGTTTAAAAGTATGTACGTGAAATTTATATCCTTTCACTATACCACATAGAAAATGATTTTCTTAGTAGTTATGTTACAAATTCTTCGTTATACATATTCTATATTACCCTTTAATATGTATGTATTTCAGTTATATTTAAGACTTTATTAGTTACCTAATTATTATAAGAAAACAATTCTTGTGGAGTTAGGAAAATTTAAAGTCACAGTCTATTGATTGCATATCTAACTTCTTATTATAAGGTCTTTTAAAGTGAGTAGCTGCCTCTTCTTTTCAGAGCTGTAACTCTATTAAAAGATATGCAATAAAGCGGAAAGTAAACAGTTTCTAATCATATTAGCTATTGCCTAGCGTCTGGAAGAAAGGGTCATTAGGGAGCTCGATGAAACTGATTGGATTAACTTTTTCTCTTTGGATAGGAAGTATTATCGTAAATCTGCAGGCAATTATGTAAAGAGAATTGAAAAGTCTTTAGTCGATACTTCTTTTCCATACCTACTAATTATTAAATAAAAGATTAACGTTATAATATCAAATGTTACTTGATTATATTTGTCTTTTTTGGAATCATACTTGCTTGAATGCCCATTGTTTCTCATATTTTGTAAAATAAAATTATGTAGTGTGTTATAACACATTAAGTCCTCTTTTCAATACTTGCGAGATAATTCAGTATTTGATACATAAAGAAAATTATATTTGAATTTGTTAATAACTTTCAATTTAAAGCAAAATAGATAAAAATATTTCTTTCTCATGGAACGAAAAATTGTACATACGATATAATAAGATTAAACAGTACAAATGAAATTGGTGATAATGGTGGTGATGATGACGTAGGAGAGGAGGAAATGTAATGGAAGAGAAGGAAAGGGAAACACTTGATATGGATGACGGAAAGTCTATTTTGTCGTCCACAAATCTTACAGCTGTAGAAGGACACAACACAAATGACATCATCACGTTGTTAGAATTAGAAATCATGTTATTACTCGTACTTGTGTACTTGTAATATAAATTTAATAAGTCTGTGTCTGTCATATACAGATTTGGAAAGTGAGGATCTTGATGGTGAATTGTATTTTGCCGCTTGCGTGTATTTGTGTCATGCTACACGCATACTTCGACCACAGCGTGTTTGCATCAAGCAGTGTTGTCAGGTGGGAAAAATTCAGTGCATGAGAATAATTTCAAAGAAGCAAGTAATTTTCAATTACTTTTGTAATGCCATTTTTATTTCATTAAAAATCATTATGTTCTGCTATTTTATCATAATATTACATTGTAAGTAGGTAGTTGCAGGTACTTACTTAAAAGTTATTAACCACGTAACCTTTCTAATTTATTTTATTGTTAGGCCGGGCGAACGTTGAGGCGCAGTTGACGTGACGCAGGGTGACTCATGGGTCGTAAAATCTGTTGTTTCCAGAAAATGTAGGTACCCTTACGGAATAGAGTTAAGAATCACTGCAATACAGCGTGAATACACACACACACCGCATATCCGTAGACTGTCATACCCGTTTATGTATTCATTGCTAATTATTAAGAGAGCAGTCTACAATAAAGGATATTTCAAGTACCCAAATATTGTAGATACCTACCTCTATCTATTCAATTTTGCCCTCGATTTTTCCTTTATTTCTCGTTAGGTCTTTGTTTTGGTAGATTTCAAAGAGTAATTTTAATAATTTTATTATTTCATTTTGTGTCTATTAAAAAGCATGAGATTTTGTAATCAAAATATGAAAGCATGAGATTTCCTCGGAATGGATGAGATCTGACAACACTGGCATCAGTTGATCTGACAGTTAGATTTGCAATGGCGATACGGAACCAATTACCGTAGTAGTGGGGAATGCTAGACCAATGCACGTCGCCTCCCCTCTTAAAGTTCGTACCTTCCCTGGAATGAAGCGGCAATTTCTACTTTCTCAGTAAAGATCCGCAATTTTCGAATCTGTATATAAATAAGAATCTAGAGAAACTGTCAATTATGTCTTTTGTAAAAAGATAAATAAAAGTAAATGTTGGAATTAGTGGAAAGTTATTAAGTTATCTTCACGAATGTTGGTAGCAGAGCATCTGTGTGGTGAGTTATCTCCACGAACACAAGTCATCAAAACACGACATAGTTTGACTGATCTTAGATTGTCGAGAAGCCGTTAGACTAAACAAATCAACAAAGTTTTGGCATCTACAGCAATTTTCGAAAGTTGAGGAATTTGTCATTTTACTCGATTTGTCTCCCCTCTTTATAATATTTTCTTTTCTTAACACTTTTTTTAGATTAAGTATAAAATACCGACTATTCGTGCTTTAATACTGGATAACGATACCGTTTTTGGTTTTCATTTTCTGAAACAAAGGTAAAAGTCTTAATCGAACTACCTATTTCGTTTCTCTTCAGAATCGCTAATTAATTCTAGTTTAATTAGGTTTGCTTAAAGGCCACGTCCTATGTAAACGCATAGTTGTAAGTGACGCCGAACATGGCAGAACTGATAAGAGAACGGCGGCAGACGTTCGTTAAGTTTTGATTATCCAGACTGCTAGAGCGGGACGTGGGTACACGCTGCAGTCTAGCGGTTATTGAATTAAACCTGTGCACGGCCAGGGCACCTTTGGGCTACCTTTGCAGAGCTCAGTGGCGTAGACAGGTTAATAATGTTGTTTCATGGTGAGATATGAGCAAGCAAAACTAACGAATGTAATGTTTTGTTAAAGCTATATTTCACTATTATTTTATACAAAAACAATCTAGTTCTTGATTACGGGTGGACTGACAGAGACCAAAAATATGTAAATATGTAATATTTATGAATATACGATACTCCCACTTCGTCCTTCACGAAGGTTACACCAAGCACAGATGAGGTTGCCTACAAACATTCGTCTAATAGCATTGCAGGATTTTTGAGACAGAATGACATCATTGGTATATAATATGATGTTTGCCACCTGCGTCAGTTTTAGGTATATTTCAATATTCAGTCATTTTAATAACTTCTGTGTGGATATGGTTGATTTGCTTCTTATTTCAGAAAACCTATTTTGTCTGTGTCATTATATGGTTACCATGTCATTTGATCCTCAACTATTACCTATAAAATTTTGGAAAATATATCAAACCTGGAAATTATTGATTTAAACAGTTTATTCAATAAAGAACCGTTTAAACTTCATTAGTATTGCAACACCACGAGTATTTTGTGACATCAAAGTACATATTTTGTTAAATTTAGAAAGAATGTATTGTTATAATACAATAAAATAAAACATCTTTACATACTGCGTCATGTTATATTTATTTTATTCAACTTGCTATAGCAACCTTTTTTTTCAAATAGTGTGTAGTTAGTAGTAGTAATATAATATAATAAAAACAATTATTATTTTTATTGTTATTGTGGTTGATCCACAAATCCATTAAACCTATATTGTAGACTAATTTTTATGACATAATTATTTGTAATAGTTATAATGTTATTAATACTGATAATAATAATTATTATAAATATTTATAAAATAACTAGGTGACCCGGCAAACGTTGTTTTGCCATATGAATTATTTCTAGTGAATATTTTGGTAGTCGACTTCGTTATCATCCCTACTCCATGCTGTTTACTGGGTGAGAAGCACAAACCTAGAAAAAATATAGACTGTGCCAGTGTCATATTGCTGGCGACCGCTAATTCATGGCTGCCCTAAAAGGTCCAGAATCACTAAAACTTGGTTTTTATGCCAATTTACGTTGGTTGTATTGTAGCGTGAAGCTCATTTGTTTACTGTGATTGGTCACATTCTTTAATGACATTTAAAATGACAGTAAGTTAATTTCATATTGTAATACACGATAATTTTATATACAGGGTTAACTATGACTAAGTACAAAAAATTTAACCACGTGCTCAGGGAGGCCTAAAAGACAATAAAAAAATTATTCCAGAATTTTAGCTCGATATTTAAAAAATGGGGCAAAACCCTTTTTCCTACGGAAAGTCGGCGCCTATGATAAGAACCGACTGAGATGGCTTAGATCCATAGATAAAACTTACAGCTGTCAACAATATCTACTACCATCGTCGTTTTTTGTAGCATTTCTAAATGTAGAAACGAAAATTAACATTCTTAATAGTAATAATACCTGATAGATAGGTACCAGTTAATCCACTTAGTATTTTGCATTCGTTTTCCATTATTTCGTTATAAACTGGTAGAACTACATATTCGCTCATTACAGCCACTCACTACCGATAAAAAACACTTCTCGTAGGTACAATTAGATAGATTAGATTCCTATTTATTATAACAAAATCGAACGAAAGGAACAATAGACGTTTCAATGTAACCGCGGGAGTCTTGTCCCATAACCTAGAAAACCAAACCGGCGAACTATATTGTGAGAAAGTATCTGCATCCAACACAAATATCTTTATTTACTAACTACGAAACGTTTAAAAATTAAAATAAGGCACTAAGAACTGAAGAAGAACACAAAATTGCAACGTAAACACAGGAATTCAATTATGACATGACAGCGATACTGACTAATGAGCGACTGTTGCATGCTTGTAGAGTATGCAACCAACAAGCATTGGCGGCGTTAAATAAGGATTTAAAATAATATCGAAAATAACTTTTTTTGGCTTTATAAATAAGTTTGGAATTTTTTTGAAGGGTGATTCCGTTAATTCTTATTTTTCCCTATCCCCTCTTAAAATATTTGTACTAAGTCATAGTGTATATATAGATTAACAATTCGTAAAAATTAAACACGTTTAATAGGTACACAATAGATCTAATTTTCATAAAAACTATGTAAGAACCAATATAGTATAACAAAAAATCATCACTGTTTTGATTTTGTTACAACACTAAAATTATATAAAGTGATTTCAATTGTATATATATATTGTGAATAAATAACGACATAGATTGATAATACAACTCAATTTTGTGTTTGGAATAACGCATGGTTTAGAAAGGTAACTAGAAAATTGTTCAGTGTTACCCTTAAAAGATTTATTTAGCTAACAAATAACTGAGTGAACAATAATCAATGAATCGTGTAGTCATTTCAAAACAATCGGGCGTGGACTCGTTTTGGCAACCATTTGTGTTGATTTTGAGTGAAATTTTACTCAAAATTATTTACAGTGTAGCAGGAGAAACTAAAAGAATTATCCTTCCTGTTCAATCCGAAGGAAAAATTAATTACGGAAGGAAAATTCTGTGCATGAAGAACCTCAAACTCCACCGTCAGAAGCCCAGGTCGTCGAAAGGCGTGCAAAAATTCGCGCGAGGAGAATCAATCAGAGCGATGCAATCCGTGGGGCTGCTCGAGGTTCTGGACAAACGGAGAGCTCCTACGTGCAGATTGAGAGCCGGCCTGTCAGATGAATCGACATTGTTGAGAGAGTAATTGGTCTGGCATCTGAGTTGTGTAATTTGGTGGCGGTCACGTCCGTCTCCAGCTAGGAACTTCAGACCGCCAACCGCCGCCGCCGCCTCCGGTTAAATATTACGTATTCCGTGTTATGCTTCGGGGGGGTTATCGGGACCGCCACGTGTTACCGTCGTCTCCGTGACTTCCCGGAGGTCGGAAAACTTGCAGGAAGGGCATTATGAACCATCAAGGCTCGGCGAAAAGAAAAATCGTGCAAAGATCTAAATTATCATTGTTCTTATTATTATTACATTTGTAGATAGAGTTACAAAATTAAATCAAAATATGATTACGAATACAACTATTGGTATAAATTATCATTGTTCTTATTATTATTACATTTGTAGATAGAGTTACAAAATTAAATCAAAATATGATTACGAATACAACTATTGGTATAAAATTCAACAAAGTAATAATAGAGTTATCAATTTGACAATTAATAGATAACTTAACTTAAATTAAATTACTTGTTACAAATATTAACAACACAACTTGGGCAATTGTAAGATTAATACCAGATGAATGCAACTGGTCTGTATTCATGTATTAATAATGTAAACACTTGAAGTAGCTTCAATGACGGCAATCTCTCCTCCAAAAACTTTTGTGGCGATTTACATCACTAGTGGAGTAATGTGACATATTACACACGGTGTTGGACTTCCAACCATCTTATAGTTAGAAGGTCGGCTTTTGTGTTGGCTAGAAGTGAAATAGATGATCGTTGAAAGTGCCCTGTATATTGTTCAAGCTGTGATAAATTGAGAAAAGAAAGCAATCTTCTTTGGAATTACACTAAAAGTATTTATATCAACAGGAAGTTTCATGCATTTACCACCTCTATAAACAACAAAAAATCTTCCATGATTGGCACGACTAGGAGGCAGAGTGATAAAGAGTTCTTGGAAAACTTTGGATTTCGTATTCAATATGAAGATGCGAAAAATGTTTCCTTAATTTTTTACGTTTTCTAACAGTAAAAAAGTACAATAATTAAGGCAAACTTAAATTATACATTTATGAATATCAAATAACAAACATTTTCTTGTTCTTACCTTTGTTAGCAAAAATTTTATGTCATCGGTAACTTGTAAAAATTTTAAAACATCTTCTTTCGTTAATATTCTTGACTTTTTTGGTTTGTATCCCACTGATTGCTTTTTCAGAAAAGCAATTAAATTGTTGAATTTACTGATGTCAACACTTTGTCGCATACAGATTGTAGACCTCAGCATAGAATAGAACGCCCAAAGACTAGATGATTTGCACTTATTGATAATTTTTCAAAAGTGCTAATAGTACATTTTCTTTCCCTTCATATTTTATATTCCTAGATGCACACTAATCAGTCAATCGTTTATAAAATTGTTCGTACTTGGTTCTCGATTTATCTGGTAAAAGTGAATCTACTACAGTCAGTTGCAGCAGCTTTTTCAATTTCAAGAGGCAACTTTTCTGTTTTTGAATTACTCATTATTTGAATCAACAACACTATTTTCACAAGAAAATGTAAAAACAAAAATTAAATTTTGTTTATAACAAGTTTGACAGGTTCCCATAACAGTGCCTTTGCTTCTTGATTTTGAATCAAAACTGGATCTGATTTTAGATTTTTCTCAATTTAAGAAGTTGTAGATAATTATTTTTGTAGTTCTAGATAAAATTTTATATAGTGTACGTGCGATAACGGCATTTTTTATTACATATGTGAAATTACACGACTCGGACTAGAAATGCCTAGAAATAAGAAAATCTATGCAATAGCATGTAAAGAAAAGTGACTGAGTTTAATTTTCTCCTCAAATCTAAACTCTGAAACCCAAATGTATCAATCAGTTGCCTATAAGGAGTACCTCTAAAAGGATAAGCATTATCTATCTTAAGACATAAATATTTGAGAAATTTTTCTATGACATAAATAGAATGGATTCCAAAAAGTAGAGTTGTATTCTTGTTTAGTTCTGACATATGAAAAATATGTAATAACAAGTGACTCGATATGAGTAAATAATGTTTAAATCATCATTACAACGGTGTTTTAGTAAATATATGTTGTAATGGTCCAAAGCCCTGTAAAACTAAATTTGTTTTCGTCTTTTGTTTATTTAGAAAAGATGAATCATTCTTGAAGTATGTCGCAACGTTTTATAAAATTTTTGTTCTAGATTAACGTTAATGATCACCAACAAATCGGCAATAATAGAAATCTTGTTTCAGTGCAACAAAAAAAAAAAGTATCGGTTAGCGTTCCGATAAATCCACAGAAGAACAAAGCTCCTGCTCTACTGGGGAAGGATTTTAATAGATGATCATTAATGAAAAGCTCACAACCTGAATAGGTTTAACATCAATCCGACAACCGACAAATGGACAAAGCCTAATCCGGATTTATTTTCAGCGCTCTAGATAATTTATAATGTTATACTACAAGAAAAGTGATTTATCAATAATAGTACAGGACGAAACTTGAAATTTTGAAACGATTATTCGAAAGTTTTAGCTTCTGCAATATGTTGTGATGAGTACGAAACTGGAATTCAGCCAAATCAACATTTCTAATACATTTAAAAGCATTTGCTCAGAAAATTCATTAAAACAATTTTTTTTTTCTTGTTCAACAAAAAATATAGAAAATGTATGACTTAATCTTAATTTGAAAATTTATTTATTCTTTGCTATAGACCTACAATCTGCAACGCCAAATTGCAAACAATTTTAGCATTATATGCATATTATTATTTCACTTTTTTCCATGGGCGAAGTGAGGGGGAGGGCTAGGGGCTAAGCCCCCCAAGAAATCACACACACTCCACCCGGGGCTTTAGCACCCCCCCAGATTTGATGACCTAACTTCGCCCTTGCTGCAGAAATATGTGTCGACAGTATTATCATCGATAAATGTTGCTAGGAAAAAGTTGAAAAATGTCATAAAATAAACAACAAAAAATAGAAGTGACTTATCAAGAATAAAACATTTAAAAGGAACACGCTGAAAGGTAGAAAAAGGAAGTGACAAAAATATAATAAGGAGAAGAAGAAGAAGACGATGAATAAAAAAGAAGGTAACGAGAGCAATATCCAATCAATTGCAATGACAGTTTCATATTTATCAATGGTCATATTTATATTTAAAACATAGAAAACTTTTAACTGGTGACTGCAAAAGCCGCTTTTGCAGAGTCACCACTGAAGATGCCGACAGTGAAGAGCGGCGAAACGTTTGGAAGCATGGGATGCGACCAGTTACAGCGGCGGCTACGGAACGCCTCGGAGGACCACCATTATCCGAGGAACGGTTCCGATCGTAGCAGCCGTAGTACCAACAATAGGAACCAAAATCAATATATGAACGGGCTCAGAGACACCGATAGCGAGTCTGTTCCCACAGAGCTTAGCCTGAGAACAACTAGGGCAGGTAAAAGAATCCCGGCTAATGCTAGGGATTTAACTCTGTTTCTGGCAACTACCAGGTACCAAGGTCATGGCACTACAACCCGGAAAATCACTATGTATCAAAAATCATGTTGTTCAGGTTTAATGATATTTTTGTTAATTTTGGAGTATATGGTCTGCTACAATAGACTCAAAACCCTTTCCTATACAACAAAAACAACAAATTGATCTATAATTGTTGATATTAGTTTTATAGCATGATTTAAATAACGAGAAAACAAAGGTTGATTTCCATAACTATGGAAAACAACTACTATTTAGTGACATCTGGAAAATTATAAATATAGGAAAAGCTGCATAGTTTTATGAAATAAGGAGGGATATCATCAGGACCCGCATTAAACGTCTCTTTTAAATTTAAAAGTTTTTGAAAAACTACATCCATTTATGCAGTGGATTCAACAGTTATAATAGGTGTACATTAAAAATGCGCACGTGTTGCGTCCTGAAGTTAATTTTTCTAAATCATGGCATGAAAAATGAGCTAGCTCCATAGTAAATAATATGAGTTTCACGTAGGTACATCCTAATTGCAGCATCATCTATTCAATTACCTTCGCAGTATGCCCAGCACACACTCTCTAAGACCACACCGCAGGAAATTGCTGATGAATTAGTGGAATAATTTCAGTTAATTCACGTCAAGCGCCCAATTTATTACTATTGTAAATTAAATAAGCCCAGGCGTTCCTCGGAACCATCCGCATTCATCGAAGTTCTATTCATGACAGGCATTATTATATTAGGACGTGTCTAACCTATTAATACACTTCGTGCGATGTTATTGGATTCAACACTTCACGGGGGCATCGAATACGAACTAATACGTTTTGGAGATGCGGGTGTATCCTCTGCTATTGTCTCCTCGGTTCGCACAAAAATTATTTGTATCGTATTGTGTTTTCCTCCTTCCTGACAGTTATAGCCGAGTATCACTGAATACTTCTGGATAAACATATATTTGAAGTGGGCAAAGTGAAGCTGTTACAAGGAAATTTTATCTACGACATTCTGTTGGCATGATGGATACGTTCGTAGCGTATTTAGTTTCCACACCAAAAGTCTTCTGTAGCAAATTCATTGTTAAATATATAATGTGAGCTACCAAAAACACTTGCGAAAAGTAAAAGTTGTTTTAATGTTATAATACATATTGTAGTTGTTATTTGATAATCCGCCCTATTCTATTGGTTTTGCTTCATTAAATTTCAATGTCTTATGCTCTATATTCAATATTTACAAAACGACCAAGCATGAGCCTAAATCCTTGTAAACATATGTAAATATGTAATAAAAACTGAATCTAGAATTTCTGGAAGAATGATATGTAATGCTGTCACTTAGTAATCCTCAACTGACTGATTTTATTTTAAATAATTTTGTAAAGCTTTTAAAGAGTGTCTTGTATAGTCGCATATCTACAAAGAACGTCAGTGTACCAACATGGATTTATTAATTCCCGATCAACTACTAGTAACCTAGCAGTTTTGCGCCAATTTATGTGCAAAACGTTAGATAAGAAAATGCATGATGTATTCTGTAAGGATTTCTCTACAACAAGATATGTCACTATATTCTACATAACAAACTTTCAGGCTTAGGTTACATACTGGATACTTCTAGAATCATATTTGAATAATCGCACGCAATATACATTGCAACTAGTGGTGTCCCTCAAGAGTCGAATCTGGGGCTTTTACTTTTTTAAATATTTATCAAAGAATTTTGTAATGCACTGGTTTTTAATTGAAGTTTGCTGATGCTCTGAAATAATATTCTTCTATCATAAATTTAGACGATATTGTGTTATACAAATATCGTTATAGTATTAACAATGTTATTAAACGCATTAACACTATAATAAACTAAGGAATCTTACTTATCAACATTTAATCATCATATCAATAACATTATAAAATCAGCATATATATATAAAGCTGTTTACAGGCCTTTTAGGCCCAGAGCTGTGTTATTCTCCTCCACTCCATTCTGTCCTTCGCCTTTCTTTTCCAATCCGTTACATTTTTCTCCCTTAGATCTATTGCCACTGCCTCTCTCCATCGCTTCCAGTTAGGTTTACTCCCTACTATTTTCTTAACTGCCCTTTCATCCTCCATACGTTCTAGATGCCCTAGCCACTGCACTCTCCTGGCTTTTACAAATTCGTCTATTGTTGGTGTCTGGTACATTCCATATATTTCCTCATTATTTCTCCTTACATAGCCTTCCTCTGTCCTCTTACCACCTAGAATTCTTCTTAAGATCTTCCTTTCCCACCTTAAAAGGTTTTCTCTTGACTTCTTATTGAGAACCCAGGTTTCACTACCATACAGCGCTGTCGGTGTGTATTTTATACATTCTAAATTTTACTCGTCTGGACAAATTTTTTGATTTCAATAAGTGGTTGACTGCTGCCGAACTTCTGTTTGCTTTTATTATTCTCCTATTTATTTCTTGTTCCTCATCACAGTTAGCTGTTATTAGCGCCCCAAATACACATATTCTTGAACTTCTTCAAACTCCATCTCTCCATGCTCTGTTCTCAATTTAAAATTTGTATCCTTTTTTTGTTCTCCTATTCTCAGAAGCTTACTTTTCTCTTGATTTATCTGCAATCCCACTTTACTTGCTTCCTCCACAAGTTTTCTCGTTACTTCTACTAATTCCCTACTATCTCTAGCAATAATGGCTAGAGATAGTAGGGAATTAGATAGGGAAAATCAGCATATACCGTACATTATTGTTATTCGCAACTGTAAAAATTTCTCTGCTCTCACAACTATTCTCTTCTGGATATTAAACTAGCCATATTAGTAGACAATGGTCACTCATTTTCGTTTCTCTAGCCTGACATGCAGGGAAAACAAAAAAAAAATAAAAGCAATTTTGTTCTCCTTTTCGGTGGTATGTACATTTTGAGCAGAGGGTTTTTATAAAAAATGTTACATAGAAGATCCCTCTTAATTTTTACCAAAAAATCAGCCATTACATATTTTTGCACATATTTAGATATGCCATGTATAAATTTGATGTATACTAAAATGATACAAAAATCCAGATGATAAAGAATATCCAATGAAAAAAAATCCACTTAGAATACCTCTCAATTATTACCTAACCCAAATAATTAGCTGTTTGTGACCTTTATTAAGCCAAACTGATATAATGGCGGTCGTTTGCCATTCTCCTAATTAGTCTCCTGGATATTTAACATCAAAGGAGATAATTATAAACATATCTGAGGAAAAGTTCTGTAATTGTAAATAATAAAAAAAAAGTATAGCAAAGAGGAAAGTTGGAGCTAATTACTGAGTTGAGAGTGAATTTAATAATTTAATTTTTTTCGTTCTAGGTCGTGTCGACGAGACATCGGTGGGTTGGTGGAATTTGATTTGTTTTGGGAAGTACTTAATATCCAACGAACTTGAAGGTGAAATTAAGAAAACAAAATTAGTTTGTCATGGACGTAAATGAATATCCATAATTTTCATTTTATTTTGAAGTATAAATCATGGATTAGATTACTCTCAGAAAATGTGAATGATACTCTCGACTTGCATACGTCAATCCTCTTTCTTTCCAAGAAAATTGAATCCACGTAATCTCCATTTGAAGTTACGAGACTCCGAGGAAACTTAATTATATGGGATTTAAAATGAAAAACAACAGCACGTTGAATGATTGGCGTTCAGATGCGAGTCTGGCTGCTCGAGACAGTGAGAAATTCTGCTGATAAATCAACTTCCTAGAGAGAGCATTATGACATGGGGTACAATTTCAATAAATTCGTTTTTAAATAATATGCCGAGCTATGTAAATTTAGTTTTGACATGAATAAAGGAATTGCGGCTAAAAATTCACATAATTAAGGGTAAGTGATCTTATGAAATTACTACTTATGGGAACGCTAGCGTTGAAAGATATCTTTTAATTTAATTTACATGACAATACGTACAGATCGAACTTTTCCATATAAAGAAACTGTTATTCCAAATATTATCAAAAAACTGTAGCATAATTTTTACCCATTCGAAAGGCCTCAATCTGTACGTCTTCCGGTACAGCATATTGACTACCTGTTGACAAATACCTGCATGCAGTTTATTACAGTCGCCAACCAAATCACCCGCCAATAAATTAGAGTAGACATTCAACAGAGGGTGAGCTCAGGTTAATGTTGGCTTTTGACTAGAATTCCACTCGTCCCAATAATGCGGCGCAGACAAATTCCCAAATTCCCCGTAACCAGGCACTGGCAGGCCAACTGGTCATTAATTAAAGATCGGCGGTATTTGGATAGCTTGTAGTTTGCTCACCGCCCGTGTTTTACCGTCTTTGGTGTATTACTTTGTAAAACATTTGGTAACTGTTAGTTTAGGCTGGTCGTGTCAGTTACTTCAGACATTCTTGTGCAAGTTCTTGAGTTCAATATATTATTATTATATATTATTATTATTATTATTATTATTATTATTATTATTATTATTATTATTATTATTATCTATATGATACATTGCATCTACCAAACAAAATAAAATTATTGGCTTAACAATTTTTCCTCTTACCAATGCTGTTAGTTTTGAAATAGTAAATGTTCAAAACTGCCGTTACTTGAAGAAAACGTACACCGTATAAACATTTCGGAATAAGAGAGTTAATGTACAGGGTGGCCAAATGGGGTGGCTTATATAAAATAGATGTTATAAAATTTTATTTATTTCTTTCCTTGGACATTTTTAACATTTTTGTCCGTTTAATTTTTATTATGCTTTGCCACCGTGCCGGTCACCCACTGATTGCTTTGACCTGCATTGCCACAGTTTCAGTGCCTTGCAGAAATGTATTTCTGGATCATTTTCGAACTGCCCTTTACGATTTTTTTAGTTATATAGGTATCTAAGAGTCTCCTGCACATTCAAAATGTTCGTTTGGATAAGAAAGACTCCAGAACTTTAACCTTTTAATGACGGCAGACACAATGGGTATCAAAAATTCAGTGACAAGAGTTGGTGTTGAGGTAGGAAATCACATTATAAAACGAAATAATATACTCCAACCGTCATTTTCAGTTTATTTCCTGTTAATAGTGGTATTTAAAGGCTTATCCCATGGATATTAATTCTGACATACATTTTTACATCTTATTTTTTAGGCATCGTGTACCAATTTCATATGATTCTTTGCCCCCAAATCTTATATCCAGTGCATCAGGCTGCAATAATACGATTTCTGTTGACACAGGCGCTCAAACTAGTTGTTTTGTCATTTAAAGTGGAGGTGGGGGATTGCATTCTATGTGTTTTGTTCCCAGCTGTCCACGCTTCCAGGGCCAACTTGAATGGCCGCTCTCAACTCCTTCAACTTTTAGTAGGCCATGCATTTTAACAGGCTGCCTGGATTGTGTCGAGTTTTGAACGCTTCGGTTCTTTAATTTTCTATGAATACCATTACAATGCATTTCTTTCATTGGAGGTCTTTTGGGATCGAATGCCATGCAGTTCGATTAACAGTTTATTTATACAGAGTGGTACTGTGACGTAGGGGTCATATTTTATAACCACACGTACAATTTTGGAAACTATGGAGGAAAATAGTTATTCCCAGTGATACACCTAAAATTTACTGTTTAAATGGAGTAAAATCGCTTCTTGGAGAGGGACAATTTGGGGATTCGAAATGAACCTGTACAACTTTTTTCAGTAGAGACGAATTTTTCGATGCTTTGTACGATTTTAGCTATGTTCATAATTTTTTCACATCTTATGTAAAAAACTATAACGCTTCTAATGGTATACACCAATTTTTGATAACTTCACTATGTGGAGAGTTAAATTAATTATTGAAAATTATTCTATATTTCGAGGAAAATGTAGTCAAAAGTATAAGAGTTCGCTTCGCTAGGTGTTACTGTTTTTAAGAAATGGATTTTTTTATGTGGGCCGTGTGAATAGTTGAGGTTAGTTAATTGAGGCGCAGAATATATTTTTGGAATTAGGACAGTGCATTCATTCGACGGGTTAGAAATATATATATTTTCCAAAATAAAACTATTTTTTTTGTACATATTTTTATTGTGCTGAATATACAAGGTGTCTCGAATTGCAGGGACCAAACTTTAACAGGTGTCAGAACTTTTTAAATTAAGATAATAGGTTCGAATAAATAAGGGTTGGAAATGAATAGTTTCTAAGATATAGAGTATAAAACATTTGCATTTTTTCTAAATTAATGGTCTTTATTGTATAGATATAAATTTGAAAATGGAAAGTGAGATTTACCACTTTAACCCAGATAAATGTCAACATTTATTGAATAACCAAAATAGTGGTATTTAGGCTTTCAAGGCCAGTGCTGTAATTTGATACATGGTGATTTTCCGGGTTGTTGTGCCGTGACCTCGGTAACTGGTAGCTACCAGAAACAGAGTTAAAATGCACATCCCTAGCATTAGCCGGGATTCTTTTACCTGCCCTGGTTGTTCTCGGGCTAGGCTCTGTGGGGACAGACCCGCTATCGGTGTCTCTGGGCCTGTCCATACATTGATTTCGATTCCTATTGTTGGTATTACGACTGCTACGGTCGGAACCGTTCCTCGGATAATGGTGGTCCTCCGAGACGTTCCGTAGCTGCCGCTGTAACTGGTCGCATCCCAAGCTTCCAAACGTTTCGCCGCTATTCACCGTCAGCATCTTCAGTGGTGACTCTGTAAAAGCTTAACATTACCCATTTTTAATTACTCACTATAAATACTTTTGACTGGTAGATTTTTGATGTTGGAATTTCGATGTGAACCTTATTTTCCACGATATTCACATCAGTCAATATCACTATATACAGTTCATTACCTCGACACTTACCTGTTACACCAATTATGAGTGCAACCTTTATAGGTAGCATGTCATCCGGTGCATTCTTCAAAAACGCCGCAATGTTCTCACTGGAAAAGTGCTTGACTTTTTGGATACATATCCTAAATTTTGCTGTTTCAAAAATGCCAATAACTCCAAAAATTTGGAGATATCCACTTTATCTTTAATATTTAAAGTAGTACGCAACATTGAGTACACGGACCAAGGAGTTGAGTGATAGTTACAGAAACAGCTCTAAACACCTTTTTGAAAGTACCAACTCTTGAAAACATCATAAACTTTATCGTACCTTGCATGATTCTTTTTAGGTAACAAATCCTTTTCCAAATTTTCAGCGGCTTCTTTCAGTTGAGAAATAATTTCTTTTAAATGACTTTTTTGATGACAATCTATGTAATCTGGTTATACAGGGATATCATTTTAATAATTTCTCACGTAATTATTTTTGTTACAAAGACAGTCACTTGCATTTAAAAGGTGTGGTTGTAAATAAAATAGTGTCCAAACCTCGTTGAAAACTTTCATTCTTGTCTTTCGACAAGAACAATTTCCACCTCGGTATGTAATTTACTAATACGTACGAAATTCAGTGGTTGTAGCATTTAAACTAAAAATTATGATTGCAGCTTAAATGCTGAGGTTATTAAATAAGAACTGTTCATACCACACATTTATAGGAAAAAATACTATTTTGAAATTTCGTGTGATGTACGCTAGTCCATTACATAGACTCATGAAGTTATTTCACCAGGACAACCTAACAAACCGTATCGCCGTTCTGATTCTATGCCCGCGAGAGATTGCAGCGTAATTGCAAAGTTAACAGCATTGCAAGTGCATGCATCTCTTCGTCGTGTAATACACATCCCCATTGTAATTGATACCGCTTCATTAAAGACATTGGAGCAGACAGAGAATGCGCTATTGTCTTCTAATTACGCCGTTACTACCCGGAATGATCCCCTTTATTGCTTTCCGGGACGTAAGTTAGACAACCAAGTGGTGGGGATGTCACCGCCAATTTGGAGAGGTGGAGAACAGTCCTATATTTTTGTCGCATTTACAGTCTCAACTTAACTTTCATGAGAACTGTACAGAGTGTCTCATTTTTTCGTTCTTAACTTTGGTGGATGAACATGAAAAAGTAATGGCTTTCTTTCCTATAATATTTTGCCGCTTGGTTTTTGTAATATAGGAAGTTCTACTATCTACTAAACAAATAAATAATTTTTCTTAAGACTTGGTGGTTATACACTGAAAAGTGATTTATGAAAGTTTACCATGACTATGATCGGCTATTGATTGGTTGATATTATTAGATGCTATTGAATAAAGTCCACTTTATGCCACGATAGTAAATAGTAGGTTTTAACCTTTTAAATTGAATTTCCTGGGTCCTGAAATTCGATATTGGTATTAAATTACACTATCTATTTTCTAAATAAACTGTTCCACAAAAGGTAATTCACAAATATTTATATTTCTTTTAAATGTTGACGTTTTGTTTTCCAAATGGTTCTAGATAATAAATAAAATGTTTACTTTATTATCTGAGTGTTTTTTTCTGTTTGTTCTTCATTGAGTTACTTTTTCAGTTTTCGACTAGTTCTTATCTTTGGTCTTTTAAGAATTTTGGATCAGTCGTTGTTTAGAGATTATATAGTCAACTCTTATTCAAGACCCAAAAATTTTGTTTTGTTGAAGCCAATAGGGCCATTGGAATGATAGAGGCGGGACGACTTCAGAGAGAATTTGCTAACTTCAGGTCAGTAAAAGCGTAATTTCAAGATTTGTGCATCGATACAGAGAAACAGGAAATGTCATTGAAAGACCAAAAAGTGGACGCCCAAGACCGTTTTCTAACAGTATCCACCCGTAGAGAGCCTCTGAGTACTTATCGGATCATGCAACAGCGATTTTTAAACGCTTCTGGTGTTGCGGTTTCAGTTGAAACAGTTCGTAAAAGACTGCGAGATATTAATTTACGTTTACGACGAGTTTTGAGAAGGGTTCCACTGACACAAAATCATCTGCGACTTCGGTTGCAATGGGCTAACGAACACATGAATTGGAGTGATCAATGGAGGTCTATATTGTTCACAGATGAGTCGTGATATAGACCGTTACTAATATAATATACTAAAATAATATAAGGCATGCCTTAACTGCATCATTGTTATCTTATTTCTTATGGATGGTTTGAAATTTGTTTGCACATATTATTGCAGATTAATAAAATTCAAAATTATTTTTTTTTGTTACTTATTACTACCTACCTTTAAAGTTATACCTGCCTTATCAAACTAGCCACCACTGCTGTTGCACCAGTTATAAAATTTCAAGTTATTTATTACAGGATTGGAATCAAATGAAGATGAGAACGGCTATTTATAGTCGAACGACATCGATATCGACAAAAAAATCAAAAATAAACTCCCAACTGGAGAGTCCTTTAACAGCGGACCGATTTTCCTTTTTCCTGAACTGTTACTGTATTGATAAAGGCCGTAGCACTAAGCTTTGCGGGTTACAGAACGCTTATTTGGAACGAGTGGAGCCGCGTGGAGAATTTAGATTTGAAATTTTTAGTTATATTGTCGTCTATTCTTCCATTCCCCAAGATTTATGTATATAAATACGGCGTACGGTCCTCTAGGGAGCAGAAAGTTTCTCGGAGCATGTGTGTCTCGATGAAAGTTAGCTTAGGGCACGGGCCGGAAGCAAGCTTGAAATTTTTATGCAGTAAAAATTTAAACTCGATAAAAGTTGGATGTCTGGCGGCATTGTTTCGTAATTTATAAATCATACGTTTAGGAGAGGAAAGCATGTTGAGATGAGTTTTCGTAGTTGGTGAGTTCGTCGTGTATTTTTACATGATATATGGGCGCCTCATATACAGGGTGTTTCAGGAGGAGATGTACATACTTCAGTATGTTAATCTACGTTTAATTACCTTTAAATCGCTTCAACTTTTTTGTATCACGGTGTATGTCATTTCGGAATAGAAAAACATGTTATAGGGGATTATTTCAAAATGCATAGACATCAACATTTTGCCGTATTTTCAGTAGAAAATGCACTTTACCTGAAACCAAAATAGTTTTTACTCGGTGCACCAAGCATTTCAAATAGGGTTATTTCAAAAATGGTTATGCCTACCGACGTCAGCAAGGTATACCTTTTTCGATTAAAACAGGTAGGAGTATCGATTGCTTCGACAGTCAGATGAATACACTAAGCTGCAAAAAAGTTCTGCCATTTAAAAGAAACATGGTGTGCCACAAGTGGCGCCCTCTTCTAGTGACGTAAAAATTAAAAACAAATTTGAATTTCTCGCCCGCAAAAACCCCCGATTTACAAATTTTATGCAAATATTTGGATTTTTTAAGAAGTTATTTAAAAAATGTGTGCTCCAGCTAAATTATTTGAACAAATAATATACACTCAGTTATATAGGCATGTTGAAAATGGATTGGTTGATGAGCAACATGGTTTTGTAGTTATAAAATCTATTAATACTAATTTATTTGCATTTACTAATTACGGTTATGATTCATTGGAAAATAAAAGTCAACTTGACACTATATACAATCTACAAAAATGATGTTACTCCTAAAAAGTTATTTGCAAAATCGATGTTTTGTGGTTAGACATAATGGGAATACTTCTGGGAAATATCTTGCAAATTCTGGAGTTCCACAAGGATCAAACTTGGGTCCCTTATTATTTATATTATTTATTAATGACTTGCCCTCAGTTGTGAAATTTTCAAAATGTTTACTTTTTGCTGATGACTTTAAAATGTTTAAAACAATTGAAACGACCAATGCGTGGAGCTTCAGAGGGATATAGATAATATTCACAAATGGAGTTGTGATTACAAATTGAAATTTAATATAAAAAGTGCTTTGTAATAACAATCACCCGAAAGAGAGATCCCATTGTGTATGACTACAAAATGAATGATGAATATTTAAAGAGGACTAATAATGTTAGAGACTTAGGAGTTGCGTATGATTCTCGTTTCTCTTTTACAGTACATATAAATAAAGTTGCAGCATCAGCTAATCATATGTTAGGGGTTATCATAAGACAAACATCTGATTTTACCAACATTAAGACAATTACCGCTTGGTACTGTGCATTTGTTAGATCTAAACTTGAATTTGTCTCGATTCATCTGACACTCACAACCACAAATTTATTTGACACCCTTGAAAAGATTCAGAATAAATTTCTTAGATATTTGTATTATATGAAATATCATATTAGTCCTAATTATCAATATGTTAGATCAGCACACCTAAGATCTGAATTTAATATTATATCTTTGGACATAAGACGCCAAATAGCAATACTTATGTTTTTGTATAAAATTTTGAATAGTCTAATTAACAGGCCAACTATTTTAGCACTTGTACCATTTAATATACCTGCACGACAAACTAGGTGCCCATTAAAATTTAAGGTGCCAATAACATTAATAACCACCGCCCAATCCCCTCTTGTATCCATGCTGCTAACAGTGTTGATTCTTTAATTGATTTGGAGTGGACCTTACCACTCAATAAATTTAATAGAATTGTCTGTACACATTTTTTGTTGCCCTGTCTAATTAATACCTTTTAGTTACTACCATTTTGTTTCTATTTTTTGTTATTTAGTAGCTTACTTCTAGTGGGAATACTCTTTCTTATATTTTAGTAATAATTAAATATATTAGATAGAAAACATTTAGCGGCTAAAGGATCCGGAAAAGAAGGTGATAAGGAACAACGAGCAACTGCGGACAACGTTGTTTCTAGGTTATTGCCCTTCATCAGCGCAGTGCAGCTTAAACAAACAAGAAGGAAAAAAAAGGGAGGGCAAATGACACGACTACACAGGAGAATGACCAGCAGCCACCTATCCCTAATTTGCAGCATCGTGCCACACATCCTCTGTTTTGAGGACAAGAGTAGCAGTCGCTGCGGAAGAGAGTCCAGCGACTACTGTGTCAGGGTCTCAGCCAGAACAATACAAGTACAAAAGGAATTAAGCGGATCGTAAATATACAAGATAGAAAACATTTAGCGGCTAAAGGATCCGGAAAAGAAGGTAATAAGGTGATAATTAAATATATTGTATTTTATATTCTTGTAATTAGGTAGTCAGACCTGTTAGGATGTACATACCAATAAATAAATAAAATATCAAGAATAAAATTTTAACTTTGACTCCCTGTACCTTTTTTATTATGCGACTTGGAATATAGGTATGTTAGGTTAAATCAATTTATTTTCACCTAAGGAATTTGTGGTCTCGTTTTTGCTACTTCATTTAAAATCACCCTGTATACGAGTATACCACTTGACTTATCGCTAGCAATTATTTATTTGTAATATTTGTTTGTTACAAATGCAGTTATTATGTATCATCCGTTTTTAAATTTTTCGTAGTGCAATTTGCAGATATTTGTACTATAATCATGTTAATTCTAAACAAACGAAACCTGAAATCGGGCCAAGCGAGACCACACCAAGAATTCAGCCTCACTCGGGCTCAAGTTCTTTCAAGGGCTTTGTAGATAATCCAAGGATAATACCCTTTTCTATATTTTCTTTTGTTTCGGTACAGGAATATCAGAGATAAAGAGATCAGTCTTATTATGAGAGGAATAAATACGCCAGATTCGGCCTCCAGAGCGTACGATTCGCGAATTTCCCCCCTCCGGTGAAATGTTTGTTAAGATTTTCATAAATACCTCATTTCATTTTGTCTTTTTATTATTCCGCGAGTGGCCCTTTCTCTTTTGATCTCTTCGACTCACTTCGAGGAGGGCGAAGTATGTTTGAGATGCTCGGATATCATCAGATGAAATAAAACTCGGAAAAACTCGACCAAACTAAGGGATCAGCGTTGAGGATATGTTTTAAAAACATTAATATTTGAGCGGGATTTAATCAAGAATTCCGATTTCCATTTCACGTCGATTGCCCCGAGGCAATAACGCGTAATGAAAATTTTAAAAGCATTCGCAATTTTTAATTTACTTGAAATTTAGAGAGCAATTATTGGAATTACAGTCGAAATGGGACTCTTACCATGTTAAAAGTGCGTGCTGTGTGTTATAACGTATTTTGACAATCGTCATTAGGGTTAAAAGTACAGAAGTTGTGTAGCTGTGGACAAATAATGTATACAGCTATGTTGACGAGATATAAATATGTCAACAATTTGCAATATTAGATCTTCAGTGTTGCATATTGGGCCTATACACATAACAACATATTCCACATAACAACCAACACAGAATAGGTGCATGTAAAAGGTCCCAAAATATTGCAATTTAACCAAACATACCTGTATAAAATGTTCACGCAGGCGGAGTTACAGGTCAAGTGAGACCAAATTTTTCGAAAAAAAATTTATAATACCTATATGAATTACTTGGAATAACCAAATTTGGTACATGATTTAAGTTTATTATTGGCCTTCTTTGATTATGAGCTCAAGTAAATTGAAACACTGCAAGGTGTCCATTGAAGGTGAGTCATCCCTAAAGTTATAACTTTTTCCATTGACCAAATTTAAAAGGAATGCTAATATTCTGCGCAGAATCCAATTTAAAATGCTTTTGTTAAATTTTAAAAAACTTTAAGGTTTTAAATACAAAATGCATTAATTTAAAACTTTAAATTTAAAGATTTTAAAAGCGTTTATTAGAAGAAGTCAAAAAGTCAGTAATAGGTTCTGTATTATCTGGGTTGTTTTAAATAGAATACCCTGTATATTATTGCAATTTTGGTTTTTACGAAAAATTTTAGTATCGTATTGTATGCCATTCCCTACAGCTAGAAGTTACAAATTTTATGACATTCATTTATTAAGAACAAAAAACTGAGTATGCTTATCCCTGGAAATAAATATCAAGTTGATTTATAGTATTCGTAAAGAACATAGACACAGTATATCCGTAAATTTAAAAAATATATACCAACTGTTTCAGTCTTGCTTTACATTTTGGCAACTTCAAACAGGCATAGTTGTTTTATCTCAAATGGTTTTAAGTCTAATGATTGTTACATCTGGTGTGCCACAGGGCTCAGTCCTCGGTCCTCTTTTCTTTATTGTCTTTATTAATGACATTAATTCTCAACTTGATGTGGGTAACCTAATATGCAGAGACGTTATAAAAATGTATCAAACTATAGTTATGTAAAGTTATCAGAGGCTATAGGAAAGTTTAAACAAAGGTAACAACTGGAGCCTTAAAAATAATTTGTCTTAATGTAAGTAAATATCACGCTTTTCAACCTAATTGTGATTAAGTTGTATATTATCTGAATAAAAAAACAACAAGTACTTTGTTGTTACACAATGATCATAGTGTTCTTACGATATGCACATATGTTTTTATTTCGATAGTGGAAAAGTTATTATGACACGAGATCTAAAATATAAAAAATAACAAAGAAAAGAGCTACAACTGCCTAATCTATAATATGAGTAGAATTGACAGATAGGTATGAGGTGGTAGCGATAGCTGTCTACTTATTATTTAATTGCTATTCATTCCAAAAATATTTTCTATAGAATTTAAAATAAGGATTAAAGCTAATTATTTTCGAAAAGCTCAAGAATTAGAGTAGTAAACGTACTGATTGAATAACTTTTGCAGTATTATATAACATTTTTCCATTTACTTGAAATCAGTTTTTATTGTCCAGAAAAGTACAAATTATAATTCAGCTAAATTAAAAAAAAAACACTTAATACTGTTATCATTATTTTGAATGGAATACCTTGAATAATTTGGAAATATTTGAAATCTATTTTTATTTTAAAAGAAAGAAATTCTCAACAATTTCATTAAAATACATTTTGATGAAATTGTTGACAATTTCCTTGTTTTAAAATAAAAATATATTACAAATATTTCCAAATTATTCAAGGTATTCCGTTCAAAGTAACTTGCTTGGTATGTTTCTGGAATTAAATGAATTAAGATACCTACATTAAATTGAAATTATGTATACATGTACATAAATGTAAAACAATGTTTTGTTTGCACATAACAGACCTGTTCCTACATCCAATTAGTTGTTTGAAATTTTGCTGCGATATTGTTTCAATAAAATACATAAATAAACGTTATCTTAAAGTTATTTACACATTTGTAATCGTAAAAGAACACATCAAAACAGACCGAACGTATATTTTTCTTTGATTTATTTCATCGAATGCGAAATGAAATTCCACGCTTCAGACACAAAAAGTTATCCAGACCTCATTTATTTTCCTTTGATCCTGGAAAACTCGTAGGGAAATGGTTCTTTGCCAACCTAAATGTACATCAAGTAATAATTTTTTATTTAATGTTAAAAAGAGAATTTATTTTCTCCTAAAGGCGAAAGTATTATTACGAGTTTTTCCAGCAACAGATCGACCTTTACGATCTTATTTCCATCAAGGCTTCGCTGCCTTTATGAGTTTTTACATAGAAAATATTACAGAAGTCATATTTATGTATTGAGTTTGGAAAATCGCAGTATTTTGGAGGCGCAAAGAAGATGCAGCCGTGAATTTCGGCTTGAAAGACATTTAAACATTTTGAGATAGTCAAATAATTTTGTTGCTTTGAATTACTGCTATTCGTTCAATTGCAACCGATGACAAAACTGAATGTATAAGAGCTGTTTGGACTAAAAGTGATCCCAATAAACCTCTTCGACAAATTTTTAAACGTATTTATTATCACCTGTACAGAATCCAGGTTGTTAAAAAAATAAAGGATCATATAAAAGAGCGCGTCTTCAGTTTTGTTCAGTTTATCGAAATTTTTAGCGGCGATGAAAACTACCGAATAAGCTTGCCACTATCGAGAAGAAAATTTCCATCTGAATGGTTATGCGTTAAACTTGTTATTATTTTTGGGGTAAATAATAAAATTGTAACAGTTGACACAAAATGGAGCAAACAGAGATATTCACAATATAGTGCTGTTGGAAGTGTTTTTTTCTCTGGCTGACTGTTAACACAAGAATTTATTTAATTCTTTCTTATTGTAGGCTAGAGGAAAAGCTAGGCTCTTTCTGAACCTGTATACTGTACTTGTCTTCCAGGATCTTACATTAAAGAACAAGCATCTCGTATGACATGACAAGTGACAGTAACATCGTTGTTCCTATTATTGTTGGGGTAAATAATAGGAACCACTGTAAACTGTAACAGTTAACAAAACTTTTTGTGCTGGATGTTTCCACCACCAGTACTACAAGTTTTGTATTTGATGCGTTCTTGTTTAGTGAGACTTCATTCGCTAGAATCGTGTGAAAAGAAAGTGTTTGCATTATTTGGACGGGGATTCTTTGAATTTGTTGGTATGCCGTTTGGATTGTGCAAGGCTGCATATACCAATATAAATTAATGGATTCAAGAACTAGAATTAGACCCATACAAGATTTAGGTACGCTAGATTCAGGTTCAGAAAGCGCATGTTTTATCTTGTGTCTGCGTAAGAGGAACAAAGTAAGAAACATCCATTTGACAGATAATGACGGTTATATTGGCAAAGCTTTACAACCTACATGATAAGTTAAATGATTCATCCATAAAATAAAATTTTAACACCCATTGCGAAGCGCTTAAACCAAATAACGAATCGTCAGCAAGTCGTTCAACGACATTGTCTTGGTAGGCAGGAAGAAGGTCTTCGGCGGAAGGGAAATTTTAGGCAAAGTAGAACGTGGATCGACTTTTAAGAATATCATGAGGCACTGAGCATATACAGTACCACTTGTATTCCAAAACTATATTTGTCGTTTTTGTTTGATTTTTGTTTATGTGAATAATGGAGATAGAGCAAATAAAATAATATCAAGCAAATAAAGATTTCCACAGTCTGGCAATGTTGTAAGTAATTTTTCTCTGACTGACTATCACACAAGAATTTATTAATTCATTTTTATTATAGATTAGAGGAAAGGCTGGCTCTTTCTGAACATGTATACTGTACTTGCCATCCAAGTTCTTACATTAAAAGACAAGGGACAAGCATTGCGTATGAGATGACAAGTAACGACGTTGTTTAATAAATTTGTAATGTGTTCTAATATGAGAGTTACTATTAAGCAATTTAATAATAAAGGTTCTACAGGTTTGGATAATATATGGGAGAAAATTGAAATCTGGCAGTTCTGTCTTAGCCAAACACATTGCTCACATAATTAATTTGTCGATTAGCAGCAGTAAATTTCCATCTATTTTGAAAATTTATAAAAAGGGTGACGCCGAAAATATAGCGAATTACAGGCCGATAACAATTTTAAGTGTGTTATCAAAGGTCATAGAAAGAGTTGTATATAATAGAATTTTAAATTTTTTGGATAAGTTTAATATTATTAATAATTGCCAACACGGCTTTAGGGCTGGTAAGTCGACGCAGTCAGCTGCATGCTCCTTATTGAATGCCATTTATTTACAGTTAGATGCGAGTAAACAGGTGGCAGGTCTTTTCTTCGATCTGTCACGAGCATTTGATTGCTTAAATATTGCATTTATTGAAAGTAAAATGTATAACTTGGGATTTCGGGAATCTTTTGAAATGGGTTGTTGACTACCTTTCACATAGAAAAATGTTTGTTAAATTTAAAATGAAAGTTCAGAGATTTACGACATTGATAAAGGAGTACCGCAAGGATAACTCAATTGTTAACTAAGAATTTGGTGCAATGTTTTGTCAATTGGTGTAAGAAGAACGGGTTGATAGTTAATATTGATAAAACCGAATGTATTTATTTTCACTTCTCAAACACAACCCCGGAACCTCTATTAAGTTTTACTGTCTGTAATAGTCTTATAACTTCAAAGAAATGCACCAGATTTTTAGGAGTATACATAGATGGCAATTTAAGTTGGTCTGAACATATAACCTTTTTGAATTGATATTGACCGATATTGAAAATTAAAGAATCACTGCCAGAAAGTTCTCTGCTTACTATTTACTACAGCTTGGTTTATAATTTACTTACTTATAACGTGGTTCTATGGGGAAGTGCCACCGACTCTGGAAGAATATTCAGGTCGCAGAAAAGAATTGTCAGAATTATTTTCAATGCCTCTCCTAGAGATTCTTGTAGGCCAATTTTTGTTAGTAATAAAATTATGAGTTTTCCTTGCATCTACATATATCGTTCTTTATTATACATCAAAGAAAATTTGAACAAATACCTCCTTAGTTCATCTTTGCATCATTATGCAACAAGAGATCAAAATTTATTGGTATTACCTAGACACAGAACTCATAAATTTGAGAAATCAATTGCATATGCAGGTATTAGGCTATATAATCATCTTCCAAAGTACATAAAAGATTTAAATACAATACACTTTAAATGCAGAGTTAAGGAACTGTTATTAACTAAATGTTATTATAGCATAGATGAATATTTTTTAGACAAAGATTTGTTGACTGTGTAACTGTTGCACTGTTGTCCATTTTAATTATTTATTATTGTTACCTATAATTTGTGTGTGTGTGATACATATGTTTGTTTGTGCCCTACATTTGACTTATCCTATACATTGTAAAAATATGTCTGTGAGGATTAAATAAATATTATTATTATTATTATTATTACAGCATACGTTCCTTGTTGCTAATGACAATCCAACTTCTACCACTTTTGCATAAAGCCATAAAGATATATGCTGTGAGTGTTTGGTGAAGGATTTTCCTGGCAATATTTGGCAGTGATTATTTACTCACAGTGTGGTGAACACTGGGGAAACGATATTTTAAATTTGCAATAAATTTCATATGCTCCGGCGCCCTGTATGCTAATCCCGCGCGATTTGTTGAGTGGAGGGCCGGAGCGGAGCCTGATGGATAAAATCAACTTCCGGACTCGCCCTTTGCTTTGTTTTTTTAGGTCAGGATAAGTAATGACCTGGCATTAACGTATACTTTATAACATCATTCGCTCCGAGGGAAGTTTATGTCTGTGGTCCCCCTGCCTTTATTAAAAGTTATGCTAAGTAAACACGATTTAATTCATTTCTTCACTTTACCTCGGCGCATTAAAATGTGAAAGCAGGCGTTCATTAAGTTATTATTACTAAATATAACTACAGTTTTATTTTTGTTCTCCTGCCTAAGTATTATTTTATAAGTATAGTCCAAATAAAAATTGTTGAGGTTAATAATATAAAGTATGCAAGGCCCAAGTTATTTTTTTTTTAAACTGTCATCAAAACTCGACATTTCTGCAAAATACTTTTTCTACTTCCTACATGGAAAATACTATTTTACTCCCACATTTCAGGAAGAAAAGTAGTACTTTTCCTCCCTCGGGAGGAAAATACTTTGGCTCCCTCGGGAGGCAAACAAGTAGAAACTTCAAATAGCTGTAGGAGTAGTGTATAGACTTCTTTTATTGATACACAAACTTTCTAAAAATATATCATATTTTCTTTCAAACAGATTTATTAATACGCGGTGTAGAACTAACTACATCTATCGGCCGTTCGCTACTCCATGCCGGACTGAAAATGTCACAGGCACGAAGCGTTCTACATGCAGTAGACACTAGACACCATTGAAAGCTGTCGACCTTTATCGCGATCGGCGAGAAACGATATTTTGCAAACACGGAATTCCAGGAAACAACTACTCTGCGGGCTAATGCCCCGACCAGCATTGAATTACACCTGAAAACCTATAGCAACAGCTAGAGTCATTCGTCAGACGCCCACCAGACATATACCGGTTTCGAGCTTATTAGCTCTCATCAGTATGCCATAGGTGAGGCATCCGACGAATAATCCCAGCTGCTTTCGTCTGTCTAACCCGACAGAAGGGACCATGAGTACGCGGTGTAGAACTAACTACATCTATCGGCCGTTCGCTACTCCATGCCGGACTGAAAATGTCACAGGCACGAAGCGTTCTACATGCAGTAGACACCATTGAAAGCTGTCGACCTTTATCGCAATCGGCGAGAAACGATATTTTGTAAACACGGACTCTAGCTGTTGCTATAGGTTTTCCAGGTGTAATTCAATGCTGGTCGGGGCATTAGCCCGCAGAGTAGTTGTTTCCTGGAATTCCGTGTTTGCAGATTTATTAATACTTATTTTTATTTATAAAAATTGAAAACAGTTTAAATTAATAATAATCGTCTTTAATAATAATCGTCTTCATTCATTCCATACAAACCAATTAAATTCAACGTATGATACACAATATAAAAAATAGGAATGAAAGGTGAAGTTCAGCTAATAGCTGTTTTCAACTTAACCTTAACATACTACTGCAAATTATTTTATGTCTCTAGGTTTCCTAATACAATTGTACAAGTGTTATTCATAATACACTGTCCCTTCAAGCAAAGGAGATAAAAAATCTCCCACAAGTGGTTTTAACTTTTTTTTTAAATTAACCAATGTCACATTTTTGATATCGTTAGATAGCTGATTATATAACTTTGGAGCTAAATATGAGAAACTATCTTATGCGTAAAACATATAAAATGATATTTGAACATAAGTAAGTTTTAACCACTCAGCATCTTTATACCTGGGACTTATGTGGTCAAATTTCCTGATACCATAAGAAAAGCGCAAACATAAATTTTGCAATCTCTGGAGTCTGGGTATATCATTTTGCAATAAGTTAGGACCATACACGGCATCACAATATGATAATTTAGAAATAATTAAAGCTGAAACTACAACTATGCGAAGTTGTAGTTTCAGATTTTGATTTAAAACTTGTCTATGTGGGTACAATTGCCGTAAAATATTATAACATGACTTTAACAATTGCTTTATATGTTTGGTAAAACGCAGATCTGAATCGAACCAAAGCCCTAAATTTTTGCATTCACTAATTACATCTAATTTAATAATGTCTAAAATAATTTGTAAGGACCGTTTCGCTACTAATCTTCTTTGTTTAGGCCCAAATAATAAAACATGTGACTTGTTCGGATTTAGCTTTAATTTATGTTCAAGGGATAACTCATGAAGCGAACTTAATTTTTCTATTAACATCTACGAGTTCATCCAAATTAAAACCTGTATATAATTGAGGTTTAAATTAACATAACAAAGTATTGTTATAATTTATGGTACGATTAATTAAATTACTAATGGAAATTCCCCCCTGAAGAAATATTGGCTCTGCTGGTGCATATGAGTTCCTGTTTGTTATTTTCCAAATTCGTGGTCGTTGATGAAGTACTTGTGGTAGAAACAAAATTTTCAAAAATAAGAACGTTTTTTGGTACTTGAAGTAGTACTTTCTTCCGTAATTATTTGGGTGGTTACCTCACATTTTTTAGAAATACAATCATCTAAGTACCCTTCTGCTACTGTGTTTGTTGCCATCATCCATGTATTTTTAGCATTGACTAATAACATAGCTGAAGCACTGTGTCCAGTATAGCCTTTCGAATCATCCAAATTTAAAAATATTGCTATTCTGTATGGAATTTTGGCAATTGTGTTTTTGCCAATTACCTGGTTTGTACATTTCCCTTTAGCATAAGTTACAAAAAATCTAGAATGACATGTTTTAGGGGACCTACAGTCCATATATTTTCTATACATATCCAAGACAGATACTCCGCCTACAATCTGATTTGTTATTGTAAATGTCCTTTTGATATTAGTTTTTGAGTCAGGTATTTGCACCACCAAAATATCAAACTATCCGCGGGAGGAAATTATGCACTTTGCTCTCTTGTTATACTGTTTTAGTAATGTATTCAAGTAGTCCATTGCACTGCCTACTCTGCACTTTACCTGTTTTGTTTATTTTCTGTATTTAAACCACAGAGTATCTATAATTTCCTTTACTTAACTCGGGGTTGTATTAGTAGCTAATGCATTATTTATGCTTTCGGATAATTTCCTTTCCTTATTTGCGACTTTCCTTTTGCGTAACCCGAAAGCGGCCACGCGTAGAATTTTAATTTCATCCTGACCGATCTGAATCCAGTAAGACGGGAAGGTGCAAAAACTTAAAGCTCAAGATCCTCCCAGATTGCCGTCGCAGGTAAGACACTTAAACGATTTTTTTCGAGGATGCCTGAAAGCTCCCCCAGCGATGGGTTATTAGCATTTCGCTTCTGAGATTGCAGGCAAATCCGGTCTTGTATCTGCGGAATTCCTGGTTTTATATTACTCGAAGGGATGACTTTCCGTTGAGAATTTAGTAGACGCTAAAAAAGTGTATTAATACTGAATTTTGAAAATAAAACATTATGACAGAAGATAAGTAGAAAAATATACAAAAAGTTGTTACACAGTGAAAAAGAACTTTGAGTGAGTTGAAACTCATTTATGTGTGAATTAATTTGGTGTTGAATTTTGAGAAAATTTTACATTTTAACAGAGAAATGAGCTTATCTACACAATATTTTATTAGAAACCAAAATATATGTGAGAGAAAACATATTGTGTAAAAATAACACTATTATTCTAACCGGATGATGGACCTTGGACCGTAATTGTAAATACAATTTTAAATTACAAGTTGCATAAAAAAGTATGGTGTAAACTGTAAAGTAAGAATTTGTATCATGAAGATGTGATAGAAATAGGTAAGTAGCAATGGCAGTCTTCATCCGACACAAGAAATTTGTTGATTTGCTTCTCCTCAAAAACCTATTTTGTGTGTGTCATTTTGTGACACCAAAGCAGATTTTTAAATTTAGAAAAAATGTATTGTTCAATAATATAGTAAAATAAAACATTTTTACGTACTGCGTCATGTTATTATTTACAAATATAATCTCAACCTTTACCTTATTTAATTTGTTATAGCAAACTTTTGTTTCAAATAGTGAATAGTTAGTAGTAGTAATAAATATTATAATATAATAATAACAATGACAATTATTTTTATTGTTAATGTTGTTATGGTTGTTACTCTCAATAGCTGCTTCATTCCTAAATATCGCAAACCCAAAAGCATATACTGGCTATTGTATAAGGCGCACTTCAACAACTTGGATAAATAAAGGTGATGGTCTTACATTAAACGGCATACTTTCCCACAATATAGTTCGCCGATTTGGTTTTCTAGGTTATGGGACAAGACTGCCGCGGTTACATTAAAACTTGTCCATTATCTATTCCTTTCGTTCGATTTTGTTATAATAAATAGCCATTTTATCTAATTATACCTACGGGAAGTATCTTTTATCGGTAGTGAGTGGCTGTAATGAGCAAATATGTAATTTTACCAGTTAAGTTATAACGAAATACCTAATGAAAAACGAATGCAAAATACTGGAGCTAACTGGATAAACTGTTACCTATCTATCAGGTATTATTTATTACTAATAAGAATGTTAATTTTTGTCGTTTCTACATTTAGAAACGCTATAAAAAGACCGCATGGTAGTTGACATTGTTGACAGATGAAAGCTGTATCTATGAATCTTAGCCATCTCATATGCTCGATTCTTATCATAGGGGCCGACTTTCCGTAGGAAAACAGGGTTTTGCCCCATTTTTTAAATATTGAGCTAAAATTCTGGAATAATTTTTTTATTGTCTTTTAGGCCTCCCTGAGCACGTGGTTAAATTTTTTGTACTTAGTCATAGTTAAGCCTGTATAAATAACCATTATATTAGCTTAGATACCTTTATCAACCAGTGATAAAAATACACCAAAAGCATAAAACCATTAAAATCCATGAATAAATTTTCAGGAAATTTGAGAAAAACATTTATCAAAAGGAATATTTGTTTTTTCTAAAAATATAATGTTATATTTCCCTTATTTCCGTTTTCAATCATATTTCTTTTATGTTTCTTAAATATAAAGTTCTGTATAGGTCGATGGTCTCTAGCCTTTTTGTTGTCACATCAAAGAAGATATATAGTATAGATAAATATAATATACAAACTTTTTCTATTTCTTTCACTTCCCTGATCTGATAAAGGCGAACGTATCAGGAGTTCCCAATTGAAATATCGGCCCTTCTCAGTACATGTTACAGAAGAGATACTGTCACGAATTTTAAAAGCAACGAAATAAATTCAAACAACCCTGTTTACTTTCACAAATTTAAAATAGATTTTCCCACAAGGGCTTATGAACGCGTATGCTGCTTACTTTTATCATTTTGGCGAGCGCCGAAAATCATACAAGTTGTAGAAGATCAAATTCAATCGATATAATGCGGATAAAAACTTTTGATTTCCAAGCCCACAAGGGACCGTTTTCTTTTATTAGGATCGTTTACATTGAAATTTGAATACAATCAGAAAGAGATTTGCTAAATGGCCTAGCAATTTCCTCGGAAATAAAAGTTGCCCCTGCAAACCGTATTTCGGATAATTCCGCAAAAAGTGGCCGAATCTCGCGTGACTGTCAGTTGTTGAGATGGAGTGAGGAAAAAAGTTTTCTTATGTCAAGTAATTGGTATAAAAACAGGACAACTGTCACTAATTTCAGTTGATGGAAGGTTGCTTTACAATGAAGATATTTTAATAGTTGTTTATGCAACAAGTACAAAAAGTACACTTTTTGTACGAGTTGAATACAATATTTTTTCTACGTTCATGCAAAAACCAAAAAATGTTATTTAGATGACACTAAGTCTAGGAAAATGTGACGTCGATTTGATTGTTTATGTTTGTCATGATGACAAAACGCTGTAGTAGAATGACAGATGAATGCAATAAACATTTTATTGCACTAGTGCACTAAAGAACCACTTTTTCCACTAAATATAGTTCAATAAAGATTTGTTTTTTCATGAACGTAGAAAAACATATTTTAGTTAGTGACTCGAACTTATTTTCCCACTCCTTTTTCTCTTGATCTATTTATAAACAGGTTCTGTACGACGCCCAGTATAGAGATATCGGAAATGATAATATACAGGGTGAGTCAGTCATAATGTCATTAATTTTAACCACGTATTCGGGAGGCCTAATAAAGGCAGAAAATCGAAAAAAAATTTTTACTCGACCTTTAAAAAAATAAACAAATCACCCTATAAAAATCAGTAACACGACGCTCCTGGTACGCTACGAACTTTCTGATGGCGCACCTGACGAAAATATGTTGCCACAGACTTGCCGTATTAACCATGGATGCCACATTTACATACATAATATCGTCTAACACATCAGCGTGTAATTCAAATTTACCTCCATTTAGCACTCTGCATTTACCGCATTTCTTCCCCCGCAAATTTGTAGATCATGCCACACATTTGGAGCTGGGATGAAGAGAATACAAGCAGTAAGCAGTAGTTTGTTTATTTCGGTCTAACCTCACGTATTTGGCCTAAATTCACAACGCATAATTTTACAAATTCCGAATATGTGGAAATGGTAGTGTTATACGGAGAATGTTTACGAAATGCGACTGAATTTTATTAATAAAGTGCTATGGACGGATAAATGCAGTTTTACTTGAAATGTGGACTGTAAACAGGTAAACATTCGAAAACATTTATTTATTATCTACATTTGTTTTTATTAACAAATAAATCAATATTTAAGGAAAATTCATTCATGTATCTAGATTTAAAAAAATAGTTTTACTCCTTGTCGTTAAATAACATTACAAAAACTAGGTAACTAGGTTATTGACCTAATAATACGGTAGGTCAAGGTCAAGATTAACTCTCGATAACTTAGATTAGCGGCGTGCCATTTCGGTCTTGAACAGTTTTCTGTCGACAACACGATGGTTTTTTATTAAGTACTTAGTATTTAAACACGAAACACTTTTCAGCTTCTCAATAATTTACCCATTGGGTATAGGTTTTTTATGTAATGTACGTAAATGGTTTATTACTCAGTTTATTATTAGACACGTTGGAGTTTTGTTGCAGTGCTTCGTAATTGGTGTTTCTCAATACTTTCTAAAATAGGTTATACATTTAACTCTAGCCCTATTAGTCTTTTGTATCTCGCCCTTTCTTGTAACTGCTTCTAAGATATTTCATTTCCATGGCTTGATGGATTTTACTCTTCACCCGGTCATTTAAAATCTAACTTTCACATCTATTATGTTAAGATTGGTTTGTACACAGTATTAAACACTTTGTCGCATTTCCTATTCTACTGTTTACTTCTGTCTCCTAGATATCTAAATGTGGTTATTTGTTATTTCCCTCTATTTAGATTTTCATTTTAAGATCATTTTTACCTGCTGACATCACTTTTGTCTTGCTAATGTATATTTTCAAATTCCTATTTTTTAGCGCTTGGTTCTATACGTTTAAATTTTGTCACATACTGTCATGCACATTTGTATCAGTGTAGAATAATTTTAGTTCTGAAAGGTAGTTAATTGCGTGCTGGTCTACGCCCACAGTGATGTTGTACAATTTATATTTTTCGTGTAATAATCAACTGTGGCTTGAAACCTGTCAGAGAAAATGGTATATTAAGGCACAACGAATCAGTGAAAAGGTGTCTCCCACTTAACTCCTTGGAGGGAACAAAGAACGGGGGCGCCCTTTAAAAACTTCAAATGGGAACGAAGACGCGTCCACACTTCATTAGCATGCAGTCGGTAAAATCGTCCCACGGCTTGTCGCCTCGCGGCGAAAGACTTAACTATATAAACGACGTCTCACGTGACTCGGAGCTCCAGTTTTATAATTACTTGGCAAGTAGAACTTCGGGACGTTCTGACCGGGACATTTATCACATTAAATCACCATTTAAGGACGAAGTTCCGCTGCAGCATGTGGCCGGATCATTTGTGAGAGTCAACATTTTGTCGAACGGGGCAATCGAGCGGTAATTAATTTTGTTTTGTCGTCTCGCAGGGCATAAATAAATTTGAACCCGAGCGCGACTTTGGGGGAAACAATTTGTTGTTTACTGTTGCGGAATTAGGTACTAGGGACTTTTATTCTGCCACACAGAGTGTATCATGAGAACCTGTATAAAGGATATCTGCAAAAGCAGAATTTCAGCAAAAAACTTCTTCTTGATAATCAACAACATCCTGTATGCCTCAGGGGTCTAACATTGATCCTTTCCTTTTTATTTCTCATCATAAACGATTTGAGTCATGTTCTTAATTGACCCCTTTGGTTTGCTGATGATTTGAAGACATTGCCTATAATATTGAACATTGTGAAGAGATTCAAAATGACCTTAACAATAATTTGTTGACATGCTGAAATAACAATAAATTTTACCTGAATTTTCCTAAATTTAAACTTGTTTTACATAAATAAATGGATTGTCACAGAATTTGCCCCGATCGCACCCAATTTGGTGGCTGTTGGATTTACGACACGCTAGATTTGCCCCGAACGCCCGCGCAAAGAAAACGATGATGCCACCAATCGAGGTTCGTCATAAAGATTCGCGAGCCGCTTCAGAATGAGATCCAGAGCTACTAGAAAATACTTAGAACATTCATTTTGCCTATATAAGGTGAATAAGCGGACAGAGCGAGACATTTTTTATTTGGAGATTCAGAGCAATTTGGATAGTGATAACGATTAGTTTATTTAGTATTTAGTGATGTACAGAGTATTCAATCAAGACCAGTGAATAATTAACTGATTGTTTCCTTTTGGTAAAAAAAAGTTGTGATAGGAACCCATAACAATGTGGTGTCGGAAGTGAGATTTAAGTGGAAGTTTGAAGAACTTTCTGGAACCCTGAGCGTGGGTGAAATAAAGACCCAAGTGTGACATAGCACCGCACTCGTCGTGACGTAACATTCTAGAATCTTATACGGGAGTGATACAAAGACAAAGTCTGACGTATCATTGCACTCGTTTCATTGTAAGGCAGTCGACGGTGATAGTTACAAATACATTCGTGGACATTCTAGAACTTTCCAGAGAAAGTAAAGTCTATGCCTGTAACTAGAAGTCAAGTCAATATGGATGCACAACTAGCGAAACTGTTAAAAATGATGCAAACGATGCAAGAACAGGGATGGATGATGCAAGAGAAATTAGAAGAACAGAGATGGACAATACAATAAAAACTTGAGGAACAAGTGCATAAAATGGAAGATCAGTTCCAAACGATGCAGGAGAATTTAGAAAAGAAATTAGAAGAACAAGGGTATAAAATGAAAGATCAGGTACAGATAATACAATAGGAAATGAGAGATCTGGCGAAAGAAATGCAGATAAAGTTGAAAAACTAGACGAGCAGTCACATAAAGTGGAAACACAAGTAGAAGAGAAACTGTTAACGCAAAAAAGGAAATAGACGATGAAATAAACTTGATTAGAGAAACCTGCGAGGAGCTTCGACAAAAGCTAAACAAAATAAGAAAGGAGGGCGTAATCAAATCAGAAGGACCTGTTATCCGAACTCAGAAAATGAAGCCCCCTGAATTCGACTGTAAGGTTTCTTGGAGTGTCAGTTCGAAGAGGCAGCTGCGGCAAACAAATGGCTTGATTGTGAAAAAGTTACTGCTCTGATAGTTGATCTACGAGGAGAAGCTCTTGACGTCTTACAAGGAGTTCCTGACCGATGTTGCTCAACTGGTTCCATTGAATTATCCAACAGCCCCGTCCCAATTCTTAGACCAACTCTCCATCCAAGTTTTTACTGATGGTCTAAGAGATTGTGAAACCCAGCAGGCACTACGACACGCTAGACCTAAAACTTTAAATGACGCCCTCTCGCATGCACTGGAGTTCGAGTGCGGACCATCAGTGATAACAGCAATAATATTGGAAATGGAGACATAATCAAAACATTGAAGAAGGTCACTGATAAACTCAGAGTCCAACTACCAAGTCAAAGAGAGAACAACCTGAACCTGAAGCCGAAGTGATCGTACGGGACATCTAAAGGGACAATGCAAGGCCGCAGTCTCAGATTGACAAGTGACTCTCAGGCAGGCCGAAAACATGGAAATGCAGATGCCTTTTCTAGGAGAGCTTGTTCGGCTAACTGCAAATACTGTAGTAGTCGTGAAAGAAAAGAGGACATATAATTTGTTCCTTGCAAGGTGGTGGCAGTCCAACCTGAAGACAGATGGAGTTCAGCGGCAATGCGGGCAAGCTGACTGTGACATCGAGCCCTTACTAGACTGGAAAGAAGCCAACAATCGACCCTCTTGGGCTGAAGTCAGTAGTAAAAGCCCAACATTAAAGAGCTACTGGGCCCAATGGGATTCTCTGATGGACTATATCAACTTAAAAATTTTGGAATATGTTTTTAGATATGAAAAATTTTAAGTTGCAGTCAAACACAGTGTATACAAGGTCCGAAAACGCTGATGGTCTATTTGAATTTACATGAGAGCGACAAAGTAAAGTATAGAAATCCGTGCGATAGACAAGGATGACTATATTGACGACGTTTTAAAATCTAAATAGTCACCGCCCGTTTCGTCATTCAACAAATAAAATCCAGCCCCACTTATATCTCAGCGACCAATCGCCATCTTTGCCTTTATTGTTTGCCTTTCGCTTTCGCAAGAGATGTCGCTACTTGTGCAATTCCAACTCCGGTACAGTGACTCTATGCAGGGACAGTGGCGACACGTACTTCTGGCCGCCATGTTCTGGCAAATTTACTGTAGGTGCTTATAGCAATTTGATAGTCTCGTACTTTATTTTGACTTTTAACACAATTATTGTTGTTGCTTTGCACCTGATACAGAAAAATATTGTTAAAATAAAATGAATGCAATGATATATATTATATAAAACCAATAAATTGTCCATTTCTTCAGAAACTGTTAATAAAACATTTATTGAAAATTTAATGTTTATATGATATAATTCATATTATTTCACGATTCTTTCCGTGTAAAATACATTTATGCACGTTTTTGCTTTGAATAATCAGCAATAAACAGAGTTTTAAAAAGACAAAGTAAATTAAACACATCTCATGGTAGATTAAATTATATTTAAAATCACACACACCTATATATAATGTTTAACAATTTGGTAATTATTTACATTAGCGTAAAATTCTCCAATCTTAACAAACAAAAATTCTACTCTCCTATTTTCGAGGGTGCTGATCACGAATCTGAAGTCAGATTTCGGCGCTGAAATGTAGATTTCGAAATAAAATTTCAAAATTATAACCTCTATTTTCCACTGCATTAGGTTGAAATTACAATGTACTATCGTTTGCAATATTAAAGACACTCACTAAAATGAATTTTGCGATTTATTTTGAACTTCTGACGTATTCATATCTGCTTTAAATTTTTAACATTAGTTATTAGTTGTTTCACTTACCAAGAGAGATTTAATGAAATTTCTATTCAGAACTTCCAGAAGATCAAAAACTGTTTTAAGAGAGTGTCATTATTATTGCAAACGATTGTACATCTCTGCCCCCTCTGCCTTCTTCATTTCATGACGTCACCCTATTGTTAAAATATATATAGGAGTTATATTGCAATTTCAACCTAATGTAATGTATACATAATGGTTACAATTTTGAAAAATTATTTTTTCGAAAACTACATGCGAGCGCCGAAATCTGACTTCAGATTCGTGATCAGCACCCTCAAAAATAGGAGGATAATTTTTTTTTGTTAAGATTGGAGAGTTTTACGCTAATGTAAATAATTACCAACAATTTATTCATACACACAAAATAGTAAATTATAATAAATAATAGCTGCTTGAGCTACTGATTTACTATACAGAAAACAAATTTTGTTTTCTCCCACATTTCTGGAGCAAAATGTACCTACAAATAAAAAAATAGAAAATTATGCATTCAGAATAGAGAAAAGTTATAAGTATATGAATATTCTATATACACAGTCTGACTCAGATTGTACCTACACGTACACACTGAACACCGATAATAATATTATGGGTTAAAAATGTATTCACTGTACTTCACTTTTCACTAAGAAAAACACAGATAAGTCCAAGAAATTTAATAATAAACACATAAACACAGCAAACGCCGATAACAACAATGCAAACACCGAACAAGATTTGCCAGAACATGGCGGAAATGTGACGTTTTCCCCTTGACCAATCAAAAATCGGACAACACTTGTCGCCACTGTCCTTGTATAAAGCCACTGTAAACTCCAGTATTCTGATATTTTAATGCAATCCGTTAACAGAGGTCAGCACAATTTCTCAGAGAGATGAGAAGGAAAGGGGCAGTGTTGCCAATTTTCGTTAGATTTAGCGGAATTTGATTTATATTTGGCGGAGAAAATGTTTAATGGCAAATAGCGGAATTTTTTGCAAATTATACTTTTTTTAGCGGAATTTGGCTTATTAGTGATATGAGAATTCAATAGATATAAACGTTGCTTCTTTTAATTCGTAAACAAAGATGTAAAATCTTTCGTAAAACGAAGATTTTACTTCATTAATGGCGTCCTGTCGCCTTTCTAATAGGTATTTGTCAGAAGCTCGACAATTCCGGTTAACACTGTTTTAAGCTGTTATGCGGCAATACGGCGACGGCGCACAAAATGAGTAATAAGAGTAGGGAATTCTCGTATTTTACGTCCGATACCGACCAACGAAAAACTTTTGTTTTAATACCTATGAATCTAGATAAGTTAAGTTACAGGTTGTTACAATGCTTGTTATATTTGGTAATATAATAACGGATTTTAAGCCTACATTTGGCGGAAAATATCTTCAATAGTTGGCAACACTGCATGTAAGCCTGGAAATTAAATTACTCCTACTCATTCTAGCTGCGGCTGAAGCTGACGGAGGCCTGCCAAACCTCCGGCCAATCGGATGCGCTCTGTTAGAAGTGGGAGCGACTGCTCAGATGTTATTCTAATTTATAAAACGTCGTCAACATAGTCATCCTTGTCTATCGCACGGATTTCTATATTTTACTTTGTCGCTCTCATGTAAATTCAGATAGACCATCAGCGTTTTCCGAACCTGTATAGTCCAACAAAAACTTAACTTAACTTAAATTCCAACTATGACACCCTGTATCTTTTTTATTATCAACATCTTATAAAAGCAAGTTGGCTTAAATCGTAATATTTTGATGTGAAAATATGTCTCCGTGGGTCATTACTTACGGACCAATTCCACAGCCTCATTATCCGTCTATCAAGACCTGATATTCTCTGTAAGAACCGAATTCGAGGTGCGGCAACTTACCCCTTCGAGTTTTGAACCGAATCGTGCGAAATTACCGAATATACTGCTGAGCGCGCGTCACCACATATTAAAGCGAATTAATTTTAAGGCCTACTTTGTACCTAATACGCGGGGGGGAGGCAAATATTCATTCGGGACGAGAAGGGGAAGGCCAGGAATTAGGGCGCACAGCTGGAAGTGTAAGGAGAGTCATTATTCGGAATACCTCAGCTCCTAAAAGCGCCTCTATTAAATTTTAATTAGAACAGCTAATATGGAATCTGGCCCGGCGGTAATAAAACTCAGCGATAAAGCAAAAAGTTTTATAAAAAAAAATAATTTCAGTGCTCACATGTTTTTCAATTAATTTTATCCACGAAGAGGGCTTAATACGTCTATTTTCCGTCGATTAAATACATTTTAACACACTAGTGGATCAGAATTCATAAAACCACGCGTCAATTTTATAGCATACTATTTAGAATTAGTAACATTAACATTTATTTTGACCGGGATTATTTAAATTCACTCGATAAAGTGTTTCTGAAATACTGGAGGGGACCACAAGTTCGCCAGATAGACCTAGATTTTTTCAGCACATTTATCATGTTTGACAGTGAATTTTCAATATAACTTGAACTCCACCCACCATGACGTTTCACAGTGATAACAGCACCCCCAGTATTGGCCAGTAATGTTGCCGAAGAACGCCTTATTCCATGTCTGGTAAAACTCTCTGGATCAGGAAGCCCAAGCCACCAAATTAAGCCACTTTTGAAAACGTTTTCTAAATTGTGTTGATGCCTACATGTTGTGCTCTCACCGCCATTTTTAGGTCGCATATTGACGTATTTTCGGCAATTGTTTTTGCATTGACCGAAAAAGCTTCTTCCATGATCGTGAAACTTCTTGAAATATTTGTTTTCCTATCCAAAATTAGTACGTATAGGTAAATGCTTTTGTCTTGGACATGAGCGATATCAAAAATGGTTAATTCATTGCATCAACAAGCACCTGCGACTCCCATGATTGTTGCAACATATATAAGAAGTTTAAAATACAACGCTCAATGTATAAATTGAAATATTAAGATCGTGTATTTTCTACTTTAACTTGTAAATATGCCTCATTTGGTGTTTCTTTCAAAAAGTCTTTGATTTCGTTTCTCTCCAGTATCTTTGCCTTCTTTGGTTTATAATTTCTTGATTCTACTTTCAAATATGAAGTAAGTTTACCATACTTCGGAATATCAATACCTTTGTGCACTTTCAACATTAATTTTAACATAAAATATGTTGTCCAAATCAGCAAACCAATTCTCCAAAGCAGGATAGTAGCACCTCTTCTGTAGTTAGTCCTTCTTCTATGGCTATTCTTTTCTCCAGTTAGCGAATTCCACCAATTCTTTCTCGTACACACTTTTGCTATTCGCTGGTAACAGACGTAATGTTGCTTCTTGTTGGATTTCAGCCGGAATGAAGAAATTGCGTTGTCACTAATTTTTTGTGTAGGTTTTGCAAATTTTTTCACTCTTATTGATAAATAAACAAACGCTGGTGATAGAAACGATTCCAAGACTTACTATTATTCAGCTGACAATCAATATTCTTGATTAAAATTAATTAGTCAAATGTGACGTTTTTCGAAATCATGTTTTTTCACCTGCTCTCACACGGCTTTCACTTTCCTACTTGACCGAATTTGATGGTGATCATGGATAAAACGTACCTTCGGGAATTTAAAAAATCTTTAATCCTCTTGAAAAAATGTAACTCTCGGCTGCGACTCGAGTGTTCATTTTTTTCTCGTGGTTTAAAGGCTTGTTAATTCCCTTATATAATTAATAACTATTAAAATCCCCAAAAAGCTAATGTTCCTATGACACAAAAGGTATAATAATAGAAATTAGCATGGCGTCGCCTACTTAAATATTTCTTAGTTGCAAACGTGTGAGTTATGATGCAAATGATAATGAATTTTAGTTTTTTGATTAAAATAAATGGTTACTTTTAAAGCAAAAAAGTAGGAGATGCAAAAGTTTTAAAGAAAACTGAGCTATACTCAAACCATATTCAAACGACTTACGTCAGACGAACAAATGAATAGTTCATTACATTTTCATCAAAATATTTAAGAAACTGCAACTAATAGTAATAAAACTATATACTACACTAAAAGTTTGCATTATAAATTGCACTAAATTGCAAAAAATATTGTTTTTAACGCGACCAAATATCATAAATTAAGTTGAAAATAAAAACAAATGTGTAACGTCGGCCGTGACGTAAGACGTCTGAATTCTTGACGCGAGTATATCCGACTAATTTTTGAATACTCAAAATTCGTCAAAGAATTAAGTTGTAGCAAAAAATAACTTAGGGGAGGCTTATTTCAACCCCTTCCAAATGGTAGATATTTTCTAAAAATGGTTGCAGAAGATTTGTGTAAAATTTAATCAATCTACCCTTTTTGATTTTCAAATTGCAGCCGCTATATCATATTGTTTAACCGTTTAATTTATTACATAAGTTTGAGATTTTTTTTCAAATAATTAATATCTCGCGAAGGTGTTTTGTAAACCTTTTTTTTAAACTCCCATAAGAAAACTGGTGACTTTCCGGACCACTGAATAGGTCCATTAATCCCAATCCAAGTGGTATCTAAATATTGATGCACAATCCTGGCTCTGTGCTGAAGGAGAAAACATTTTCTAAGCACAAAAGTTATACGCTTGACGTTCACATTGAGTAATGACAAGTGTGTTGAGACATTTATGCAATTTACACAACGAACATTTAATTATTTTCCAACGACTACTTGATCTAAGATAGGTAACAGTTAATCCAGTTAGCTCCAGTATTTCGTATTCGTTTTTCATTATTTCGTTATATACTGATAAAACTACATATTTGCTCATTACAGCCACTCACTACCGATAAAAGACACTTCCCGTAGGTACAATTAGATAAAATGCCTATTTATTATAACAAAATCGAACGAAAGGAATAGATAATAGACAAAGTTTTAATGTAACCGCGGCAGTCTTGTCCCATAACCTAGAAAACCAAACCGGCGAACTGTAGTTCGCACCCAAACAAATGTCTTTATTTAACAACTGTAAAACGTTTAAAAATTAAAAAAGGCACTAAAAACTGAAGAAGAACACAAAATTACAACGTAAACACAGGAACTGAATTGACATGACAGCGATACCGACTGAGCGACTGTTGCATGCTTGTAGAGTACTCTACTCTACGTTGGCGGCGTTAAATAAAGATTTAAAATAATATCAAAAAAAAAAATTATTTTGGCTTTATAAATAAGTTTGGAATCTTTTTGAAGGGTGATTCCGTTAATTCTTATTTTTCCCTATCCCCTCTTAAAATATTTGTACTAAATCATAGCTAACCCTGTATTTGTAGCTTATTTTGCCATAGAATTTTAAGCAAAAATTTATAATTGTTTCAGCAGTATTTCTTTCAGTGTAGAATCCCTGGTTCTGATTTAATAAAATTTTGGGTACTAGGGATATTACGACTTTTTCCGCGGCATTCTGGTTAAAATTCAGCCTCCCTTTTGAGACTAACAGAGAAACAAGAAGCACTAACTACGAGCACGCTCCCGCATCACGTCTCCCACTGAATGATTTAGCTAAATTCATTTTAAATTTTGAATGTGAAATACCTCTCACTGCGCTTTCTTATTCAAATATATGACACCTAAAATCGTTGTTATTCATGTACAAGAAATAAGATTTTACTTCGCCGCTCCATACATAATTCAGATGGAAGTCACTGCTGAAGTGCGCCGAAATTGAATTGTAAATTTGCGGCTCGGTTGTTAACTATTAAAACATTTTATATTTTTCAGACGCCGAGCGTTTGCAACGGGGAGGTTTCGTTGTTGCCTTACATTCATTCTATGAAAGGAAAAATTCGGCTTGAAAGCATTAGCTTGTACCAATCACATCTTGTTATCAGATTTATCGGGATTTTTTCAAGGTTTGACAATTTTTAATTGGAATAAATTCATTATTTCTAAAACAACGAAGTTTTATGAAATTTTCTCGGACACGTCGATTTTGCTTTTTAAAAAGACTCTTTTTTCTATACCAACGCATTTCCGACGTTCATTTGTTTTCACGTGATGACGTCATCGGATATTTTTTTAAATAGAACTCCTATATTTTTTCATTGGATTCTTGTAGAGCTTAACTTGCTGAATTAAAAAATGTATAATTTCAACACTTTATTCCTTCAACTTTCCAAGAAAAAAAATAACCGATCCAATAAAATCAAGAATGAAATCAAGAATAAGAATGTCAATTCTTTCTGTAACTGTTAAATACATCTTGCAAATATTCACTAACGATTTGTTACAATCAAATAAACGCTGCAGTTGACATATGTCAATTCTGATTAGATTTTGTTTAGCTGCCAGAAACAGTTTCTGAGGTGACTTGATTTAATTTGTTGTTTTTGCTATCAAAAGATGAAATATTCTAACATGCATTCTAATAAAACAAAATAATAAATTAGGGGGTCAAATACGATTGAGGCAACCAGAATTTAAGCATTAATTAATTAAATAGTTGCTTATTGTTAAATTGTTTTAAAAATAAAGAGTCCTTATTTTGATATTGCCAATGAATTCACTATATCCATTTTACTCTCAACCAGCCCATCAGAGACACAAATGGATATATTCACATTTTTTTCAAGCAGATTTTATTGGATCGATTATTTTTTTCCTCGGAAAGTTGAAGGAATAAAGTATTGAAATTATACAATTTTGAATTCAGCGAGTTAAGCTCTACAAGAATCCGATGAAAAAATATTCCGATGACGTCACCACGCGAAAACAAGTGAATGTCGGAAATGCGTTTGTATAGAAAAAAAATTCTTTTTAAAAAGCAAAATCGACGTGTCCGAGGAAATTTCATGAAACTTCGTTGTTTCAGAAATAATAAATTTATTCCATACTTTTCTTCCACACTGTATGCAGGGTGATTCATTAAGAATGGGCAATCTCTGAACTGGAGATACTACATACCAATTGAGCCAAATATGCCTTATCCGAATGTTACTGGTTTAAAAAATACAGGGTGTTCAATGCTAGAATTTTATTTTGAAATATCTCAATAACTTTGAAACCTGTCGGAGTATTAAAAAAAAATTGGCTCAATTATGTTTTTTGGCACGGCAAATAAGAATTTTGAACTAATTTTGACGTCACTAGTAGAGGGCGCCACTTATGGCACAGCATGTTTCTTTTAAATGGCAGAACTTTTTTGCTGTTTAGTGTATTCATCTGTCTATTGAAACAATCGATTCTCCTACCTGTTGTATCTAAAAAAGGTATACTTTGTTGAAGTCGTTAGGAGTAACAGTTTTTGAAATAATCCTATTTGAAATATTCAGTGCTCCAATTGAAAACTGTTATCGTTTCAGTATCGATCTAGGTATTGTTTCTCGTCTTGTGTAATTTTCTTCTAAACTAGAACGTTTGAGTCTTAGAATAGATTTGTTCCGCATAGCCTATAAAATATTTAATAAAATTTATTATTGTAGATATTTTATATTGTTCTGACTACTTTAATAAACACACAGAAAAATTACATTTTAAATCTGCTGTTAAGATGATATGAGATTTGTTAGACTCTAATAGTAATATACTTATAAAGTCTTAAGAATACTCGAATCAAAATTATATAGCTAACTTATTATAGAAATTCTTTTGTTCTGCCAACCTGTTATAGTATATCATTTATCTACTAGGTAACCGATTTTGAATAAATAAATAAATAAATAAATGAACTAATAAACGAACGAATTAATGAATGGATGAATGAATGAATAACTGAATGCATTAATGAATAAGTCATTAGTTAAATAAATAAATACATAAATAAACTCTTTAACTTCATGAATGTCGATAACATTACTTATGTAAACTTTTAATGATATAAATAAATGAATAATGTTGTATAAGTATTTTTAAAACTAACTCCACTAAAGTTCAGTTTCTAAAACTGTCTTATATGCAAGGGCTTTTAAATATTCGTTACATAAAGACGTTAAAAGACACTAGCTGCTGATAACAAGAAAAAGTTGCAACTAATGCCTGAATAAAGAACGGGGATATTGATGAAAATTTAATAGTCTTAAAGTTTAAGAAGTTTTTTAAAAGCAACCGTAACAGGATATCGATCTTTTAAACATTTTTTTCTAAAATTCCAAATCAAGATAGGATTTCTTTGTCGAAAAAGTTAAGAAATGTAACAGACGTTTTAAAAATCAAAGCGTTCAGTCAAAGTACATTGGAAATTTTTATACAGTTTTTTGTTATTATTTAAATTGAATTTATCACATATAAGGTCTCGCATTGTGTGAAAGGTTTATAGCAATATACAATGTCGAATTATTCATCTTTTTCAGATGATGACAATCCCTCGTAATAGAGATACACTCGAAGAGTTGCAGTTTGTAAGTACTGACGATTTGTAATAAAATTGAGAATATCAATTTTATGATTTTAAAAATGTTATAAACCTATTATTATGTTATTGTTTTGTCCTTGTCAGTTAAGTTGTCATATATACGTATAAATAAATAAAATTAAGTTTACTTAGCAGATTTTTACGAGAAAATGGCGAATGCGCCGGTATAATAATAATAATAATAATAATAATCTTTATTAATCCTTTGGACATAAATATGTATAGGACAAGTCAGTATTACAACAAATGTTACAAACAAAAACGATCCACTACACAAATGAGTCAGCAAGATACTCATTAATAGTATAATAAGCTTTCTTAAGCAATACTTTTTTTACATTAGTTTTAAAAGCTATTTCTGTCATTAATTTATAGTGCGGCGCTAGGTGATTATAAAGCTTTATTCCCATGTAGAATGGAGATTTCTCAAATTTTGTAGTTTTGTGCCCTGGAATGCACAACAAGTTTCTATGTCTAGTAAGATAGTCATGGTAGGAACTGCTTTTGCTAAATTATTCGCATGTTCTCTTGCGTATAACAATATTTTGTATATAAATATACAAGGAAAAGTAAACAATTTATAATTAATAAAATAAGGCTTACATGATCCCCTATCCGGAACCATAAACATTTTACGTATAATGCGTTTTTGGATAACAAATATTCTTTCGCTCTGTACAGCATTACCAAAAACACCACATTATAACTTAGGTGACTATAAACAAGACTGTAGTATACATTAACAACAGCAGAAATTGGCAAAGAATCTCTGATGCGAGAGATAGCATAATACGCCTTATTTTTTTACTTAACAAGTCAATATGGGCTGACCATGTAAGATTTTTGTCTACAAGAATCCCAAGAAATTTTGTGGAATCAGTTGATTTTAAGTTTGAATTATTAAAAGTTAAGTTTAGTTCTTTATTTACTGTATGATTCTGAAAGTATATGCACTTTGTTTTCTCAAAATTAAGTATCAGGCCATTAGTGTTGCACCAATTTATATAATACTTAAGTATAGTCTCCGAAGACGAAACCAACTCCTCAAAAGTATGTCCTGAAACCAGCAAAGACGTGTCATCTGCAAATATTGTCAACATGTCAGTGCGTATAAATTTAGGCAAATCATTCATAAACAATAAGAATATCAGTGGACCCAGGACAGACTCCTGGGGAACTCCAGTGCTTGTTTTAAGACATTCCGATGACACATTTCCAATCCTAACCAACATTGACCTGTCTTTCAAAAGGACATCAGCCATCCTAAGAATATACCTCTAAAACCCAAACCAAACAATTTATCTTCAATAAAATCGAAATTTAAGCTATCAAATGCTCGTGATAAATCAAAAAAGAATCCTGCCACATATCCACTATCAACACATTTATAAACATGTTCTAATAAGGCACAAGCCGCTGATTGTGTTGATCTACCTTTACGAAAACCATGCTGATGCTCCATTAAAATGTTGAACTTATAACTATTATTGCACTTAGGAGTTTGAGGCTGAACGAGGTAATAAATCATTTCGGACTCTTATTGGGAAGTTTATTCTGCTAGGTACTTGAACGCTAGTTCTTACTACGATCGAAAATCAACGAATTTATTTTTGCCAGAACGAAAATTTAAAAAAAAACCTTTATTATTAAGAGACAATAAAATATTGCAAATAACTTTGTACAGCGTGGTTGGTCACGCAAAAATTTCCTTTATCCCTTTTATTATTCGAGATACAAAAAAAATAAATTTTGAAATATTCGAACAGAAAAACCACTTAAAAACAATGTTAATACACGGAAGGAAATATCGAATACTTAAGTCGATTTTATTTGTTTATTTTCGGATATTTCAAAATTAATATTCTTTTCGTTTCTCTTTGATGTAATAAATTTTATGACTTGTAATTGTATTGTTTTTACATTAACATTTTAATTTGTGAAGTAAATAGTGGAACAATATTGTAGATTAAAAACAATTTTCAGATATTGCTAAAGCGATCTAAATTTTTTATAATGGAAATACAAATTCAATAATCTTACATCATTTAAGGTTCTATTAAATATTTATTCTTATATACAAATTGATGAAATTTGGGTCACAGGGGTTTTAAGTGATGCTGAAGAACGCCATGTCGTCAGATTTTCAATGAAAAAAAAATATTTTTCGAAAAAATCGATTGCAAAAAAAATTCACAGTAAACTGTAGATTAGCTGTTAGATCATCGTGATAGGTTCAACAAGTACGTTAAATTTAAAGAATATCTCTCGGAACTTTTTAGGAAATGACAAGAGTGGGGATTATCAGATTTTGGTTGAAAAAATTTCAAACAATTAGTTTCAAACCGCACTTCTCACACACTCACCTTGACTACCTCAAAACCTCAAACACACTACAGTGAAGAACAAGGAGAACGATTCAATCAGAAGTAAATGTAATGGAAAATCGATATCAAGGAAGACTTCTATTGCTAAAGAGAGATATGAATCAAAATAGAGAGAACAGAAAAGAATTCGCTACAAGAGAAAAACAATGTAAAATCAATATCAATGAAAGCCTGATTCGAGTCATGACATTGATGATGACATGTATTCAAGAGTTTTTGGTATTCGGATTTGTTATTTCCAGTTTTTTGCGATATTTGGAATTTTTTTCAACATTTTTGGATAATGGAACTCAACAGACTTCAGATTCAAATTCGACTCGTCAAAATATATGAAGAACACTTGACTCAATCTAGAAAACATGTTTCTAAAGATTTTTTAATTTTTAGGGTTTGAGCTCAACGGACTGTAGATTTAGATTCAGAGAGTCCAAATACATCTGATCAAAAGTACAGACCTCTTTTTTGTGTGTTATTAACACATAAGACACCTCACACAGTAAGTGTGCGACGTTGTCACACATTCCAGACCTGTTTGCTGTCATACTTATATTACGTTTGGTCACAGGAAACAAAATTGTTATGTCAATTATGTTTTATTTCGTGCAATTTATAATACAGCAAAATAAAGGCACTCGTATTCAAGGCACTCTGTATAAAATGAGATACAATTACCTTTTAAGTTAATATAATATAGGTAATGATTTTAACTTTAGACTGATGGTATTTACTCTTTAATTAAAGCACATCTAATTTTGCTAATTGAAAAAACAGCGGGGGTCATTAAATTTTCGTTAATTAGTATACGCAGAGCAGCTCCAATTAATTTAAATTAGGAAACAAAGAACACGTTTGTAAATATCAGTGTCAGTCGTTTTGTTCCACACCGGTGGTCAAAGGGGAGATGAATACTTTTACGATGTTTATTATTCCTAATTTAAAGAAAAACAACATTCACTACTGATTTTTAAGTGCTATGTTTCAGCTTGTTTTAAAATGTTTAGTTCACAGTATGTGCAGAAATAATAATTGTGTGTTTTTGCTTCTAATGTTCATTTTACTATATATGTTCCGACGATACATCCGTTTTAATTTTTGACATATCTTCCTATGACGGCAAAATGTAATATTTTACTTAATAAATTATATACATAAACTAACAAATATACTAAGATGCATTTTTAATGTTTCAAGTTCACTTTCATGCAGAGATATTTTTAAAATTATTTTATTCTAACTTTACCTGGACTCTTTATATTTGAATTGTGTAACTATATTTTCAATAACCGATCTAAATTTTATACCAATAAGGAAATTCATTGAATTAATACTCGTCAAAAATTAATATCATATACCATTTATGAGATTAAAGCTTACCATGAATTCACCAAACTCTCTGGGCCTTAAGCCATACAATAAATTATATAATCATATAAATATTTTTGATTTGTTCAATAGAACAAACAAACACATCAAGAAAATCTTCGACATCATGGTAATGTTTAATCATTTTGTATAATGGTGACAAGATCATAGCGTTTGTGCGAGAAGCAGGTAGTAAAACATTATTGTTAATTGAATTAAATGTAGGTACTCTAAGAAAGATTTGTGAAAGAAGTTCCTCAGATTTCATTTAACTACTCGTATGTATGACCTTGAATAGGACAAACTGCTCTGGGCGGTGAAAGACTATATTAGTACGCTGCAACAAAATCTCATTAGCTCTTTCTCTAGGGGCATATTCTCCATCAATTATCAAAATTGCAGTCTTCATGAATCTGCGTTGCACTTTTTCAGTTGCAGTTAGATGGCTGTTATATATAGAAGACCAAACGATGGAAGCGTATTCAAGTTTAGAGCGCAGAAATGTTATATATAATAGTTTTAGTGTAGCTTTATTTGTAAAATTTGTAGAATTCCGTAAGACAAAAACCTAAACTCTTATAAGCAGACTTAGTGATGCTATTTATATGTTCGGTGACGATAGCTTTTCGTCAAATAGTGCTTCAAGATCTTTGACACACTCTGCTCTACATAGTGTAATGTTTATTTGTTAGCATTTAATTGCATTTTTTTTAACAGACACCACTCGTTAATATTATTAGAGAGAGTTAACTTCTATAAAAAAATTATGCATATAAAAGGTTTTTAACATTAAAATGTTTAATAATGTCATTAATAAACAATATGAAAAATATGGGACCCAGACCAGAACCCCGAGGTCTTCCTGACATCTGCAAAATTTCATTAGATTAGAACCCTTCAAGTTGTACATACAATTGACGACTTGTAAAATACGAGACGATAGATAGATTAGTGAATCTGAGACACCGTATGACTGTAGGTTTAATAATAGGATATTATGATCGATTTTATCAAATGCTTTTGGGAAATTGATATAGATTAATTACATCAACCTGACTTCAATAGCTTTGCCAATAAATTGGGTTTTACATACAAAGTTAGGTATTTTTCAGCGGCCAGCTATAAAACCGTGCCGAGATTCAGAAATTTGATTTTGTAATTGGTAGGAGATATAGTATTGAAATTAGAATAGCAAAGGAACAATTATTTTTTAAAAACGTGTGCTGTATGTTCCTTGAAAAGAGTTTGGGAACTGCTAGCACAGGTTAAGCTGTGCTGCTATTCTGTTGATGGTGTATGCACAGGTGCAAATAAACAGATTTTTCACACAATCACACAAAATTGAAAGACTACAACGATGTGTGCATTAAATATTTATCAACTTTTAACCTTTCTAACGCAATTTATCGGTAGTATGTGGCTTTAAGGCTTCGTTTGTAAACAGTTTGCTGCAGACGTTGAGTGGGTAAAAAGTCAACAATAAAACCAATGCAAACATATGCATTCTAGGACGATTTCCAATGTAATATAAGGAAGAATACAAAGGAAGCTGCTCGTTTTCAAACATTTCAGTTTGCAGTGACATATAAGTGAAGTCAAATTTATAATTAATTATATATCAGTATATAATTTGGTAATTGGAATTTAGGTCGAATGTATACAGGGTGATTAAGAAATACTAGAAAAAAAAAATAGTACAGAATCTATGTATTGTGAGAAATTAGTTGATCCGTATTTTGTTTTTTTGTTTTTGCGCTTTCTCATTTTTGGAGACCTTTCCGCCCCTTGAAATTGGGCCTAAAATTTTGTTTTTTTGCAAATATTTTCAGAACCGATATTAATAGAATTTGGTATGGGGGTGTAACAGTCCCTCTGAACATTATAAAGAAAGTAATTTTGTCAAATATCACAGAAGGCGCTAGTTATGCGTAAAGCATTTTTCAAAAACTTTTGTGTCCACTTTTTTTTCTAAATTTTTTGCTGTTGCATTCGAAGCAGCATTTAATGCTACATAAAAATTGTACTCTTTACCTTTTTATACAGACGAAATTATTTCGGAATTCTAGCTCTCTGTTTAAGAAATGGGGCAAAACCCACTTTTCCTTCGGAAAATCGACGCTTATGACAGTTAGTCATCGTAATAGATGGCTAGATATGTCAACTACCATGCGGTCGCTTTTTTTACAGCGTTGTCAAATGTAGAATCGAAGAAAGTAAACATTTTTATGAATAATAATATCTAAGTATCTGATAAACGGTTAAAATAAAAAATTAGTCACTAACTGTTCTAAAATAACCTAGAATATTGCGTTGCTAGTTGAATACTCTTCAAACATCAAAGAACATGGTCAAAGCTTAGAACATAATATAATATTCTAAGAGTCTAAGTTTAAAACAGTACTAGGTAATTATTTTATGCAAACATCGTCGATTATTGTTAATATTGTTGCCATTATTAATATTAACATAATTTAATGCGCCAACAACACAATAAGTTTAAAAATGTATCGGCGTAAAGTACATTTTGCAGCAGTGGCCTAAAGATGGCGACTGTACCAGATGCTGTCAAAAAATATCGCATACGGTACGGCGATTAGTTTGAAACAATCTTTCAGTACTTGCTTTTCTCAGTTGTAAGGCCTTGGAGATAAATGTGTGGCAGTGTTTTTATGTTTTTGTGTAATACGTTTGGCGAGATGTTAAATTTTTAAGCCTATAGTTTTTACCCACCCTGTATATTGATGTATTTTACAATGACGGTATCTTGAAATGGTTGAGCAAATTGGCCTTCTTCCAAAACTTTACGTAATGTTACATAATTAATATATAGAAGCAAAAAAATATTTCCGAAAAAAATCGACACTTTTTAATTTTGTCATAACTGTACCTAGTCAATAAATCCTGGAAAATTTGACATTTAACCTTGGGACTATTCAAATCGGAAACAAGAACTCCTTAATCATTATTAATGGAGAACCAGCGGTAACAAATTTTATTAGCGAATTTAACTTCGGTAGAGAACAAAAGTTTGGCGATGAAGTATGTCTGAATTAAGATCTGTTTACGTCTTTGGGAGCTGTAATTACAGTCTAGTGACGTTGTGACAATATAGTCATTAGTTAATAATTGACCTGCAAATACATTCCTTTGATGCTGAAGGGCAATTACGAAATCTCCTGCTGCCTGAAACTTGAACTGATAATTGAAAGACCTGACAGTTCGTTCCTTTGATTTATAGCACAAAAATGTGTTTAGATTCAAGAATGTATTTATTTAAATATACAACATGTACATATGACATCATTCGTACAATCATTGTGTTCATGTTTATTAAAACTCAAGTTGATTATGGAAGCGTATGAAATTTCAAATAAAATGAAGTTAATATAACAATGTTACCAACTTTGAATTTTATATCACGAGGCTCCCCTTTAATTGTCTTTTTAACACGGCAAAGTTTTAATTATGTTTGTACACAAAGGAAATCCTTCTAAAATTTCTCATGGTGTTATTTTCAATCAAGGTTGATATCCTCCTTGGGAATACGCTCACCTTTTTTCCATATCTTACAATTCGTTATATTTTTTATATTGCTGACTGCTTGCTACAAAACTTTATGGTACATTTTATATTTCATCACTAGTAATGTATTTATTATATTATTGTCACTTGTTATTTCCTATTACCACCCATTAATTGTTTGTTTACTGTCGGGTGGCGTAATCGAAATAAATAAATAAATAAATAAATAAATAAATAAATAAATAAATAAATAAATAAATAAATAAATAAATAAATAAATAAATAAATAAATAAATAAATAAATAAATAAATAAATAACAAATAAATAAATAAATAAATAAATAAATAAATAAATAAATAAATAAATAAATAAATAAATAAATAAATAAATAAATAAATAAATAAATAAATAAATAAATAAATAAATAAATAAATAAATAAATAATAAATAAATAAATAAATAAATAAATAAATAAATAAATAAATAAATAAATAAATAAATAAATAAATAAATAAATAAATAAATAAATAAATAAATAAATAAATAAATAAATAAATAAATAAATAAATAAATAAATAAATAAATAAATAAATAAATAAATAAATAAATAAATAAATAAATAAATAAATAAATAAATAAATAAATAAATAAATAAATAAATAAATAAATAAATAAATAAATAAATAAATAAATAAATAAATAAATAAATAAATAAATAATAAATAAATAAATAAATAAATAAATAAATAAATAAATGAATAATGAATGAATGAATGAATGAATGAATGAATGAATGAATGAATGAATAAATAAATAAATAAATAAATAAATTCCATTAATAAGAATCATGCGTATATTGTTACATTGAATTGTACATAATTACAAAAAGGACTTGTCTAGAACACAGTATCATAAATAAAATGACTTTAATTTCTAAACCACTTGAGAAAATTTAACCAAATTTGGTGTGCATACAAGTTCCGGGAATTTAGTTATAACAAGGAAACTGGCAACACCGCATTGATCATCAACGTTTTTCTAGAGAGGGGGACCTTCCTTTTACTCAAGAAATATCATTGATACTCGTAGGTTCTACAATAAAAGCATCCATACAACAGTTTATGTATAAAAACGTGCTCTCATCTCGACTTAACAGCTCTTTAAAAGTAATAAACGTCGCTTGGGCTGCTGTCGGTACAACCGTTTAAGCATTTCGAGATGAATGAACAAACGCCGGAATGAATAATGTATATAATAGTGCTCAATCTTCGAAGGCTCGACCCGCGAGCTAGGAATGTACATGAAGAAAAAGAAAAACAGCCAAGTACTCCGGCTCCAAAGCTCCCATCTGTATTCAGTTAAACGTTGGAACAACATTCTTTTTAGCAATTCGCTGCCGCCCATAGGGAAACTAATATTTTAGCGCAAGGCGGCCTCCAGTTTGCTCGGAACTCAGTAAATAAAACTACAATAAACCTTAATCATGATTTCTGCTAGTGTGTGCCTGGCTCCAAATGCTCCAGGCTAGGAAGATGGGGATTTTTATTAATTAAATGGGGCGAAAGGCAAAAAGATATATTGCTCTCTAAGGCAGGCGCGACAGTGATATCGGGAGGTATTTGTGACCGCATCGTTTTTATCTCTTATGGAATCCTTCCTCCTTCCATTTAGAATGGCTGATGAATACAGGATATCCCTTAATTTTTTTAACAAACTTCTACATATCAAAATGAAAATAAAATATGTGTGAAATCGATAAGTGTAAGTTCATAGTTCATACTGATAGTTTTGGGAAATGACAAAATACTCACAATCTTTTATTTAATATTCAATATCGTCCATCAATAGAATTTTAATATCAATTAAAGAATTATGAAATTGAGATTCTTTGTTATTCACCAACTATTAATAGGAATTAACACTTATCAACATCAAACATATACGAGGTGTATTCAAGTTCCATGGTCTCCGATTTTTTGTTCCGGAACTGCGAGCAGATAGACACCTGCGGTTTAGTTTAAAATACGTGTGAACTCGTTGTTAATCCGTGACAGAGATGGCAGCACCGTACGACACAAAGGAACGACTTACGTTGGTAGGCCCTAACCACCATTCAGTGCAGGAATGAGGGAAAGCTGGAAAACCTCATTAATTAGGGGGGTAGTCAAACGTCAACCGGTATCAATCTCTCACATTGACCCAAGCCAACATTCTTCCACCCTACCATACCCGCAGAGAGGGTGCCAATCCTCTCCACGAATATAGCTTATATACGGTCTACCGGCTGCGGGGGTCGAACCCACAGCGATCTAGTCGCCCTGATTCAATTACTGACGCCTTAAACCGCGTGACCACTGACCGATTCGAATTTGCTCTTGACTTGTTCTGCATGTGCTGAAATTTTGAATACTCATTTTATAAACACTTTTTTTATTGGTATAGGCCGACAACTTCTTTTCCACAGCTGTACGCAGCTCGCAAAATCAAAACCTGCTCGCGTTTCCGCTCTTTTTTAATTAATTTTTTGTTTACTGTATCAATATCACAAAGTTTGTGTAAGACTAACCACGGGAAACGTTAGATTCTGCTGCTATTCGAATCAATATATGCATTCGATCCATTCCTCCCGGATATTAAATATCCCGTGTACATTATATTTTCCTGCTAATGGAAAACAACCATCCGAGTGCAAACACTGGATTTACTATCCATTAAATTACTCATGCACGGCGGCATTTATATTCACACAAACTCGGGGCCAAAGCAAATGCCAGAAACGGATTCTTACGGCTGGGCTTCAACAAATTCATTCCTCATAAATTCGCTGTAAAAGCAAACGTATTGAGGACAATATCTGAATAAAATTGCGGTTTTAAGGGAGGTTATGTTACCCGTTTATTGTCTGCTTCGATAGCGGTGGCGACTGATACTTGAACAATTTGTCTGTTTTGATATTCTCTGAAACTATTTATTTGTGGTATAATTTAATTTTTTCTTTAGTTTGATTGGATTTTTGCCACACTTCTGAAAATAAAATAAAGATTAATTAAATAAGCCCTTGCGTCAAACGGATCAGTCAGGGTTATTTTTGAAACTAAGTTTGCCTAACCAAAAAATCTCACACTGAAAAAAGCAGATAAGTAAAATATAACAAAAATCACATCACTATCGCGCACTTTCTTATTTTTGACGTATCGAAATACTCCTGTGAGCAAATGTATTAATGTATGTTAAGTTTGACAGTTTAAAACTTGTATATCTGCTTCCATAGATATGTTAAATGATTTTTGATACAACTGTAGCCAACTATGATCAATGTTTACTGAACAGTTTGACACACATCTCCGTTTAAGAAAATAATCGCGGTCCTTTTCTTTTGTTGCATTATCTCCCTTCTCTAAAATTTATGCCGATTTTTCAAATATCCGTCTTTTATATAATTTTCATATTCCTCAACTCTAACATTCATAGGCCGAGACGTTTCTCCAACATGTTTATTGCATAAAAATGCATTCCTTTTGAACAAATTTTAAATTGTCAAACTTGACATACTTTGAATACATTTGCTATTTTGAGAATAAAAGAGAGAGTTTTCGAAACGTCAAAAATATAGAAGTGTGCGATAGGGATGTGATTTTTGTTATTTTTACTTATCTGCCTTTTTCAGTGTGAGTTTTTGGTTAGGAAAACTTAGTTTCAAAAATAACCCTTCCAACCAACTAAATTCAGGAACGGCATGAAAATGGATTGACTTTGGAAATAGAAAATAACAATATGCTACCTATTTTTAGACGTTATAATTTAAAAAATGAAAATTCTGTAGCACACCAGTGTTTATACAAAACAAACTCAGACCAACAGATATTTAAATTTTAGATCTACATCACATTGTTATTAAGAGAGCTTTTGTTAAATGTTTATGTGATAAAGCAAAATTAATTTCATTCAAACGACAAAATTTTAACAACGAACTAAAATTTATTAAAAATGTTTTTAAAATAATGAATATCCTCCAAAATTCATTGATAGAACATTAAAAATATTACAGAGAAACAAAGACTTTAAGACCAATAAAGGACAAACTAATCATACAATAAAAATTCCATACATTCCCATAGTATCAGAGTGAGTAATAAAATCGGAAACAAATTAGATATTACAACAGTTTTCAGATAATTAATACGTTACGATCCTTTTTGTCAAAAACACGTCCAAAAATGGCGCACAAAATTCTAAAATTGCATCTACCCTTGCCTAGTAAAAATATAAAACATTATGTTGGCGAAACCAACATAATGTTATGTCATGTATTAATGTCAAAGATTATCCAAAGATTGGTTCGATGCAAATAAACTATGTCTAAACTCTGCAAAAACGGAAAACATGATATTTTCTTTGAAGCACCTGAATGATTTTGATTCGGGCAAGTCTGTAAAATTTCTAGGAGTGCATCTAGACTCCACTTTAAAGTGGGAGGTACATACTAACAATTTGGCATCCAAATTATGTAGTAGTATTTTTTTATTAAATACATTATCAAACGTAGTGTCCACAACTGTGTTAAAGTCAGCATATTTTGCTTTGGTGCATTCGCTTATATCTTATGCTATAATAATATGGGGCATGCAACATCAAGTGACCGTCTTTTCGACTACAACGTAGGTCAATTAGAATTATATCCCGGTTAGGTTTTCGGGATGACTGTAGGAATGCTTTTATGGTCCACAGAATCATGACATTTCCGTGTATATATATATTTAACTGTGTAGTTTTGTTAAAACACACCAGCTTAAATACAAATCTCACCAAGATACTCATAGCTATCCAACTAGGAATAACAAAAGCTTTATCCAGAATTTGTAAGATTAAAGAAGTGCCAAAATAGTCCAAATTTTATGAATAAAATTTTCAATGTGCTGCCAGAAAGTGTAAGGGATTTAGACATTAACTTATTCAGATCTAAATTAAAAATATTTGATAAGTAAATCCTTCTATACTCTTGAGGAGTATCTACAAAATGATTTTTCCGACATGTAAATTGAATTTACACAATTAGTTTGTCTTATTAACTGTGATGTTATTTTACATTTGTGTTACTTAGGTATTTAGATCATTTATTTACATTTTTACATTTACCTTTTTATACCATGTTCTGTATTATATATATATGTATATATGTATAAAACATTTGTACTGCTGACCCGTGTAAATACTCTGTATACTTAACACTGAATAAACAATTCAATTCAATTCAATTCAATTCAACAATGAACCAAAATGAATGTTAGAGTTGATGAACATATTAATTATACTCGCGTTGCACATTTGTTTTTATTGTCAACGTAATTTTCGATATTTGGTCGCGTTAAAAACTATAATTTTTGCAATTTAGTGCAATATATATTGCAAACTGTTAGTGTATTATATAGTTTTATTACTATCAGTTGCAGTTTCTTAAATACTTTGATGAAAATATAACGATTGTTCATATGACGTAAGTCGTCTGAATTCTTGTCGCGAGTATATATAAAGAGACGTGAATTTTAAAAATCAACTTGCAAACACGCTTGGGAAAAAGGTCATTTGATTTAATGGGGTCCAGCAGAAATTTTAGAGAAGGAAGATAAAGCAACAAAAACAAAATTAAAAGAGACCTATTGAAAGGAGATAAGTGTGTGTGACACTGTTCAGTAAGCATTGATTATTGTTGGCTACTTACAATTGTATCAAGAAGAAGTAAGTAACAATAAAATAAAAATCATTTAACATAGCAGGTAAACAAATTTTAAACTGCCACACTTGACTTTTTTTAATATATTTGCACTTTTCGAGAACGAGAACACAGAGTTTTTCGAAACGTAAAAGAACACGGAAGTGCGCGATAGTGATGTGATTTTTATTATTTTTTACTTATGTGCTTTTTCAGTGCGATATTTTTGATTAGGTTTGGAGTTTATTCAATAAATCTTTATTTTTTTCAGAAGAATGCCAAAATAAAGTAAAATCACATTTTTAGACAGGGGTCTTATAATTTCATATCTTAACCTTCCCAACTATGACCAAATATTGTAATCTTTTTCTTGAAACACCTTGTGTTATTTAATTTTAAATTATAACTCACTTCAAATGCGAAAATTAGAAAGTGTGATAAAAATCTGCCACAATACTCTCATCTAAAAGCTATTTCCGTAGTAAAAATAATACTGGAGTCTCTCATCACAAATACAATTTTCGAAACACGTCACCCTTATCGGTCCTCGCCTTTGAAATCGGAACCGGAAGATCCATGATATAATGCGATGCAATACGGTGAGGAATCGTCCGAGCATTGTGGAACGACATATCAAGATTTTATCTTTGGATACGTGATGGTCGCATGTGTCACACGGCAATATGTTACAAAAGATGACAGTCCCCTTCCTTCCCATGCCCTATAAGCGGTCAGCTTTAATATCATTGATACAGCCCTGTCCAGTTTTGTCGTTCCGGAATTTCAAACAAAGGAGTTGACGGTGATACAACTCCTTTATAAAACAAATAAGCAATTGAATGTTTGTTTTCTTCTGTCATATTAGTTATATCCTCATATTATACAGGGTGTCTCAGGGATTACTATCATCCTTGGAAGGGGTGATTGTACAGTGGAAAGAAATGAGATTTACTCAAATATACCTATATCTAAAAGTTCATCGTTTCCGAAATACAGGGTGTCAAAGATTATGACATTTTTATTACAGTTTTTATTTACTTGGAAACTCTTCTTGATAAAACAACAATAATACTATGATCTCATTAATCAGTAGGTTTAATTAAAGTTTAATGAGAGAATAATGTCATAATGTCCTCAACACCACACCTCCCGCCCCCCCGTGTGGTCATCTCCACAAATTAGAATGTCATAGTTATAGACGACAATTGTGCAAAACAGTACCAATATTCTGCTACTTTCATTATTATGTGCTGTTAATAAGTTTGTTTTGAGCTTCTGACAATCAACCATGACAGTCAATGCCAGTTTCATGATGAAAATGATAGAAAATATTTTAGCGGATAAAATTCTTTAAAGATAGAGAATAGAGAGACTGGCGCAAATATTCGCAAATTTTGCATCCGTATGGACAAAAGGCTTTAGAATATATTCCACTATGCATACACATTACCCAGCTAGCAAAGTAGTTCTATAAATTTAGAGTAATAGGAGTTTTATATTCTGTTAATATTTTATAGTTGTATTTAGAATACTAAATTGTTGCATTAATGTGGCACATGAGACTATTTTGCCTTCAGAAACTGAATTGTTTTTTAAATTTGTTGCCAGAACGTTCTTAGAGCATAATTTATAGAGCACTTATAAGATAACTGCTAATGTAGCCCTATAAGTTTGTACAATAACAATTTTACAGCAACGGTGCTTATAGAATCAAATTACTGTAAAACCGATGCAAAATACTGCTTTATAGAATTATACCATCTCCTGTGACACTCTTATAAAATTATTTCGTAATGTCGCTTATAGTTTAATTATAGAACTATTGTATAAGGCGTTGTTAAGGTACAATTCTGCTGCGGAAAACAAATTACAAATATGGAAGCTGCTATCGAACTTAAGAGAAAAAGCTCTTTAAAGCAGTTGTAGAGAGTAATAATACAGTTGTTATAAAATCATTATAGAGTAAATAAGTAACAAAAGCCTATGTAGGTTTCCCATAGCCCCATCTGACGAGACCTGCCTGTAATAGTACGAAATATTTTGATCAAAGTATAATGGGGAAATTTGTAAAACACTGACTTGACTTGTGTGTGACTTGTGTCTTGTAAAAATTATTATCTGCTTGCAGAAATAAAATTTCATTACGATAGATAAGATTTATTTGATTGCTAAGAGAAATTGTTTTTCTTATAGAAATTTAGTAACATATTTAATTTAGACCATTCCAAACCTTAAACATTTTCACTTTTAGATGTTGAAGTTAAAGAATTTTAATAGATTTATTAAATAAGATTGAAATAAGTAAAATTACCACAATAAAATGACAACACTGTGAATATTAAGTAGTTGCTTACAAAGCATATTTGCTCTATAATCATTGCAATCGACAGAAAAATGTCATATTAGTGAGAATTCATTGGAAGTACAAGATGGAGTCTTTCTTTCTGTCGCCATATTGTGAAGAAGGAAAAAAAAATCTTAATTAAAAATATTCACAATATAAATAGGTGAAATCATATAAATAGTATGGATATACTTACTTTCTGACTATTTTATGTACAGTTGGTTGTTAAATTCATTGATTTAGAAAAACATTTTTTTTTATTAAATTTCCAGCATCGTAGGAAATATTAGGTTAACTTAGTGCGCGTAAAAAAATTACCTTTATGTACCACATATTTCACGATAAAACTTTTTCCGCATTAAAATGTACTGCTCCCTGATGAACAAACAAACTAAGCAATTAGTAATAATGTAAGTAAGTACTGATATGCAGGCTGATTAGGCCCATCTTATTGGTTCTTATTGGCCCGTCCATATTATTTCTAACATGTACAATACAGAAACATTTTGTTTTTAAAAGATACAATTAAACGATTTTAAAGTTCTCTAAATATAACACCATGCAACACAAAAATTGTATAGCGAAGTGCTATAGAATTTTTATGAGATTGCTTTGTAACTGTGTTATAAAAATTCTTTAAAACTTCTATAATTATTTCCTGCAAGGTTTACAGAACCGTTTAAAGAACTATAAGGTTCTATAGAACGGTGCCCATTTTTATGGTATAAGTGTTGTAAATGTTCTTAGAACAAACATTGCTCTATAAAATTTGCTCTGGAAACGTTCTTACAATTTTTACAGAACCAAGAAATTGTTAGCTGGGTATTCACTATTGGTCACCAGTACTGTCACTATAACGGTCATACATTAACACTTATTATATCATATCGTACCGCTTTCCATATGACCTTCATGAATCCATCTTCCATCAAAATTTTATACATGCATCAATTCAAATTCCGATCGTTTACTATTTAAATAGTTTCTTCGCCATATCACTATTTCGTGTTTTTCTATCTCTTTTCGATGTTATTTTATACGGAAATTCACATACCATAATTCATATGTCACGCATAAGCACCCTTCTATATATTCTAAGCAATGTTTCATTCACTCATATTTTGATCTCGCGTCCTAATCCCTTCATACATATCATCATCCGATATTCCTCACTTGTTAAATTAGGGCATTTCCGATTTTGAGAATACGCTGTAGAGCTTGAATTATTCTCCATTCTTAAAAACACAAAATCACTAATAAATTAATTACATTCATAATTAAATTAGCGGAAAGATATAATCGAAATTGTTTCACGCTCACGCCCATGACATCACTGGAGATGAAACAGGTGAATGCAGCAATTTTTCACAACCAATAGAAATCTAAGGTTTCGATCATGCGTATTTACTGCAGCAGAAGCTGTGTATGATCTCAGAGATAAGCGGCACACGATTTTAAATATATAGGCTGCATGTATGTCGACTGTTATAAATTGTGAGCTGGTTTATAACATCACTAGTCACTCTCTAGATTTTCGGCGGTATAATTTTAAAATATGTTTAGTTTCTTAAAATCCCCCTTCTGATTTTATAATCCCACATCTGATTTTCTTCAAAATAATGTCGCATTGTTTTAGTAAGCGATTAATTCAACGAAATAGCATTAATCTAACTATTAGCTTTAAGATAAACCAATAATTAGAGCATTCCGCACACACCTTTAAGTAAATAATGCACTGCCGTCGACTGGCAATCTCGTTTACACAGCCCGATGGGAATATCGATTGGAATTAATTGGTGTACTTACATGAGATAATATCCTGTTCGATGTCTGTGAAATGCTAAGTCCACACCAACACCGGCCAACACTGCAACAATAAGATAATGTTATTTAGTCTATGGAGGCAATTTGTCGGATTATAATTGTCGGGTCAAGAGACGTGCAAGTTGAAAAGCTAAGCTAGCTGGATAGTATTAAGTTTATAGTAAAGCTACTGCTTTATTTTCTTCATTTAGATACAAGTGAGTCCAACTATATCTTAAAGGCAATATAGATTGAATTGCGTTGAATACAAATTTATATATGTACAGCCTGAACCAAATGGTGGGGTCCTGACAGGCCACTGCAGACTCAGGAGGCATTTGAATTTGATAGGCATAGAGGATAGTCCCTTATGTCCGGAATGCGGAGAGGGAAGAGACCCTATCCATTTTCTAGGATACTGTGCGGCTCTTGGAAGACTAAGATATAGAATCTTTGGCACCGAGGAGCTGCAAAGGGAAGAGATGAGGGGCCTACCATGGACCAGGATCCTGGCGTTCATTAGGACGTCGGGTAGGTTCGAGGAAGGCCGAGGGCGAATAGTGGAGGGGTGATGGGATGCCAGGGTAGGCAAAAGGGCCCACGTGTGGCCTACTTGCCAGGCTAAGGCCTTTACTACTACTACTATATATGTACAGGATGTTAGAGGTTTGGCTGCCATATGTTTAACAGACGAGACTATACAAATTCAGTTAACTAAGGGTTCTCACTATAATTTTCTGCATTACATGACCATATAATGCAATGTTTACACCTTCTTTAATGTATCTATGTTTAGTTTTAATAAAAGCAATGTTTTCGTTAATCAATACATATCGATAAAGTCGATATGGCGGAATGTGGCAGCAGCGTGAGAAGTACAGTGACTGCAGATCAGTTGGTATTTGAACTGCGAAGTGTCTTCGCAATTTCTTTTACGTACCACTATTTTATTTATCTTTCAAATTCCTATTTGGTTTAAGTTATGTTCCTGTTACACATTTAAAAATCACCAAAATTTAATATAAAAAAACTAATTCATTCTACCATTCTCTGTTTAAAACTAAAATTCCAAAACAGTTGTGCAAACTAAATATATCAATTTTTATAATAGTTGTTCATCTTTGGACTTTTTGTTAGCACTAAAAAACAACAGGCAGGCAACCTAAAAACCGCTTGATACAGCGTGTATTCGCATTGTTGTCACGTTGTGATAAAATTTCTTGACTTATTCAACTATTGTGTTCAGTTATACTTTATATATCATATATTGCAATTATGGTAGTCAAATATCTAAGTAATATCAATAATATCTGATACACCCTAAATGTGCCAACAGTAAAACGCCATGTAAGCGTAAGTCGCACAATTCACATCTTCTACAAGAGCTAAAGATACCGCAAATGGATACCACCTTTAAAAATAAATACGTAATGGTGCATCTGTGAAAATCAACTGCAAATCGTCTTACTTGAATACATATGCTTTCTTGGCTACATCATTCTTGCTAATTGCCTTCACGAATGCATGCACTTTCACAAATGATTTTATATCAACCCCAACATACTTTCAATTTCGAATGGAAATAGCCCACATATTTGACTCCTTGTAATGATCCGACATTTTCTGAAGGTAAGCAAACACAACTCGTTCATCTGTATCTGTTGTCTATTGCTCTTCCATCCATTTAATGAACTTGTCGTATTCTTTTTTATAAGCGTTTTCCTGTGTTTGCGGTATTAATCGCGATTCTCCTTTAAGTAATCACTGTTAGAACTCATTTTTAAACAATATACAACCAGTAATAACTGTCGTGACAAGAATTAATATTTTGTCCCAGATTACATATTTATTTTTGTTTTTCTCATTTTCGTGACAACGAAAGGTATAATAATGTCACATCACGAATTTAACCATTTTGCATTATTACATTATTAGTTCTGATTTTCATTTTTTCTAGTATTAATACCAGTATTTATGACATCAAAGTGTGTCAATAAAATAAAATTGGGTAAAGCATTCCTGGATAACTGGTCTTTAAAACATTTGCTATATTTCGAGCACTCCAGATTCGCCAACGTGCTCGAAAAATCGCGAGTGATTTAGACCTTAATATCCTCTTATACGATTTATTTTTTGTTAGTAGGCTGTGGTAGCTACTACTGATTGATATAAAATAAGACATTGTTACTACACTCAGGTGCAAAAAAAACGCAACAGTGAAATTTTTGGTAAAGTTTGAAGAGTCAACTTTTTTATTTTTAGGCTGATTTTTATAATTTTTTTATAAAACTTTAGATAAAATGGTCTACTTTAATCCACGTATTTAGTGGTTTGATAAATGTTGGCCTTTTAGTCATTATACAGGGTTAATTGAAAGGTTGCTTCATGACCTTAATTTTAAAACGCCCTATGGAATAATTTCGTTACCAAATTTCTTTAAAAGGTCAATATTCATTAAGAACCATTCATTTCCTACAATTTGTTTTTTGGTTCATGTCTTTATGTGTATTGGTTACAGCAAGATGTGTCACACAATAGCTGCCGGAAGTTGAAATCAACAAAATGAACCGGCCAGCATGTTCGCCTGATTTGAACCCCATAGAGCATGTGTGGGATATGCTTGGTAGGCGAGTTCTCAGAGATCGTGAAGTACCTCCCGCTGCGGTAAATGAGCTCCGTCTAGCCCTTCAGGAGGAATCGCAAAATTTCGTAACTTAATAGACAATATGGACCGCCGTATGCAGGTAGTTATTAGAGCCAGAGGTGGCAATACAAAATATTAGGTTAAGTTTAAAAGAAATGTTTCTTTAGGTTACTTAAGTTGAAGTTGAATTGGTTTCTTAAATAATAAACAAATTTCTTTTAAAGTAGTGACATGTTTATTTTGCTCTTAAAAATGAACCAATGCACATAAAGACATGAACCAAAAACAAATTGTAGGAAATGAATGGTCCTTAATGTATATTGACCTTTTAAAGAAATTTGGTAACGAAATTATTCCACAGGGCGTTTTAAAATTAAGGTCATGAAGCAACCTTTCAATTAACCCTGTATAATGACTAAAAGGCCAACATTTATCAAACGACTAAATACGTGGATTAAAGTTGATCATTTTATCTAAAGTTTTATAAAAAAATTATGAAAGTCCGCCTAAAAACAAAAAAGTTGTGACTCTTCAAACTTTACCAAAAATTTCACTGTTGCGTTTTTTTTGCACCTGAGTGTAGATATTTCTTTGCATAAGTAAATTCTCAGTAGTAGAAAACATCAAAATCAATACAGCAAATTTAATTTTGCTGTGAATATTCAAGAGGTCTTATCTTAACGAAGAGAATACGAACTCCTGTTATCGACGACAAATAAAGCTTTCACAAGACGCAGGAAACGGAAATTAAATATTGAATACAAAGCGCAGCGCCAATAATAAGATGTATAATGCATCGGGTTATATACGATTTGTATTGCGTTTATTGGGGCAATAACGTCAAGTTGTGAATGGAATCGGGGAAATATTTGTTTACGGGGAAATATTGCTTTTCCTGCAATCATGGAAGCGTTGCCAACGGCGCTTTAAATAAAAACGGTAACAGTGCAAATTGCTGCGATTCCGAAAATCAGCCATAAATATCAGAGGAGGAAACAATAAGCATGGTAATGACTGCGCATATTTTATTGCATCGTTTGAAAGCAATAAATTCCCTATTCAGTGGTGTTTGCCTGAAAAATAAATGCAAATGCAAAGTACAGTAATCCTCGTTACACGCGGTCTCACCAACCGCGGTTTCGCTTATCCGCGGTTTTGTTTTTCCGCGATTTCGCGGAACAAGCTAGGAGGCGTTTACGCGGGTCGTGCGTCTCCGTCATCGTCACGAGCCTGTCGAAGCATGTTTACGTCGTTATATAACTTTGTGACTTGCGTACTATAGGTTTTTTTTGTTATTTTATGTTTTTATCAGCAACTAATATATGTGAAAATAATTTTTTTTTTGTATTTACGTACATACATAGATTTTTCTTCATTAATGAATAGACAAATAAATTCAACTACATATAAATCTAACAAAATTACATGCTTTTCTCCTTGTAATCCGTACATGTATGGATCCCTCGTCAACCACGGTTTCACCAACCACTGCTATCTTATCGGAACGTAACCCCCGCGGATAACGAGGGATTACTGTACACATATTTTAGGTATAGGTCCAGTTTGAACTTTATTTTACCCTAAATTATTCAATTATTTAAAATCATGTATCGAGAAGCGATAGTACTCGAAAACAAAGAATTACTTGTATTTTACAGTTTGCACTTATTACAGAATGAGATGAATAATGAAAATGTGGTACATTACTGCAATTAACAATACATACAAGAGTAAACTAACCTAACACTTTTTTTAATACGGACAATAAGTTGTGTTAAATACACACAACTTCAAAAGTCTTGGACTACTGTGTATAAAATGATTCGATTAAACCTAGTGGTTTTTCTTAATGTGGTAAGAACAAAAAAGACAATAAAATATTGCAGACCAGGAACCTGTGCTTTATTACCAATTTTTGTACAAATCTGGTTAGTTTGGCAGTGTATTCAGTCAAGTGTTCCTTTGAATTTTTGTACATTATGCCAGGACGTGAAATTTCTCAGCCGGATTCATGAAACGGGCGTAGCGTTAGCCGGACTAACCAGCTTTGCGCCCGAGTAAAGCGCGCTAGTTGGACTAACCAGCCTTGCACCCATTCACAAAACATGCGTTGCTAGGTAGCGAAATATGCGTTGCTAGGTAGGCTGTTTATTTACGTCCATATTTGCGCCAAAAGTTAGACCCAGTATTGTACCTGTCTAAAAATCGCGTAACTTCGGCCTCTAGTTCCTTGCGTTTCCCATTGTATATTTAGTATTTATAATCAAAGACAGTAGTTTTCAGTGCTACGAATTAGTTAACATATCATAAAGTAAATATTATACATAGTAGTGAATAGGAGTATGCTTTTTATTTAAATTGGTGCAACAGATGCGTAAAGTTTTCGCGTAACCTCCGCTAGTCTGACTAACGTTACGCCTTGTTGATGAATCCGTATGTCTGCGTTTACCCGAGCAAGAATGACTGCTTTACATGATGCAGGATATTCTAATCATCAGATATCGAACATGTTGGGCATTCCTAGATCATCTGTTGTACGAATAATACACATAATTTGATACAGTGGAAAACAGACCACGTAGTGGACGTCCTCGAGTATCTAATGAAAGGGAGGATCGCTATTTGGTGCAATATGCCCGTAGACACCGCACATCTTCAGCTTCAGCTCTCAGGGCCCACTTTCCAGGTACGTTTCGCCGTGTTATATCGACACCTACTATTCGAAGACAACTCCACAACGCAAATTTACGTGCTGGAAGACCCTTACGGGTCCAGTAGGCGCGAGAGCATAGGATTGGCTTTTACGCCAGTGAAAATTTTGTGTTTGAACGACAACGCTCGACCACATCGCATCAAGAGACACTCGAAACAGGACATATCAATAGATTAGATTGACCAGCCAACTCTCCTGATATGAATCCTATTAAAAACATGTGAGATTTTGTTTCTAGAGCCATTCATAATCATATTTTTCCAGCTCAGATCTTATCAATAAGAGCATCGAAAGACAGATGTTTATCAAATATTACTCCTAAATCAGATATGGTTTCTGGTCTTTCAATAATAATATTATCTACATTGTAATCATAATAGATCAGATCTTTTTTGGGGGAATAGAAATGATTTAAATTGCACCAATATTCAACGCCATTCAAATTATCATATAACCAAATGCAGTCTTCCTCAGAGTGAATCTCATAATAAATTTTTAAATCATCTGCATAAAGAAGTCATTGAACATCTATAACATTAACTATCTCATAAAAATATTAAATAACAAAGGCTCCAGGTTGCTTCCCTGAGGCACCCCGGATGAAGTTACGTATTCAGTAAATCCATTGAACATGACATGCTGTTTTCTGCCTCTAAGAAATTAACAGATTAATTAAATCTAATAAACCACAACATAATAATTTCCGTAACAATATGCCATGATCAAATCTTAAATAATAAAATAAAAATGAAAACATACAACACATTAGGATTATTAAATAATGTTTTAATTGCTCTAGGGTACTATTTCCTACTCTTACTTTTAACAGTTGTGATCTTTTTTGACAGAGACATAATATATGAAATTCAGCTTATTTCTACATTTTAAGGCCTGAAATAATCAATTTCATATTAAACATAGGTCACTTGAAGAATCAAATAATATTTGCATAATTAAAAAATAATTGGTAATTGAAACTGCCCAATTTTTACGGTCGCATTAAAGATGGGCTATAAATTTCCCCAAGTTTCTTGGAGAGAGGTTTATGTAACCCAATTAACCCCAAAGACAAACCGGAAGCTTATCGATTAAGAAAACAAACTAATTGCCTGAACCAATATTGTAATGTAATTGAATCAAATGGGTTTCCCAGGATTGTTAATTTAATACCCAACTCGACCGCACTTACGAGTTACTCTAAGAATATTTAAAGTCATTATACGGCAATGTTTAAGAACATTCTTTTTGTTCAATTAACCTTTTGTTTTTATTAAATAAAAACTATTCGATCATTTTCAATTCCACTTCTGATCCTGTATCCCCCTTCTGATTTCGCCAAGTAACTTTTTCAGTCACTGGGGTTATACATATTTTCTAAATATCGCTCCGAGAGTGTAATTCTGTTTGCTAGCGTACGGTTGCCCCCCTGTCGTCTAAACTCAGCCCCAAAGCAAACAAATGTAATAAAATAAACCTGCCAAACTTCTGGGTTTACATCGGTTAGCTCATTAACATTTATAATACCGCAAAGCACGCACCGCTGCCACTGGATTTAACTAAATCAGGGCTGTGCGGTTTGGCGTCTGAACGCGACTGGTGACTAAAGTTCGAAAGTTTAGTGAATTAATTTTGGAAATGAATTTTAACAAAAAGAAAACAGCCACACTTAGGTCAGGGTTACATCTCAAAATAAAGGGTTGATGATATACGAGGTCTGATAAAAACGTTCGAGGGCTGTCTGAATTACGTGGTAAAGAATCGTAGTATTAAATATTGAATTGAAGAAAGTAAATATTGAAATATTGAATTTAAGTCATAGTTTCTGAACCGTTATCTTGGCAAGCTTGAAATTTGGGTAATAGTAGTAACTCAAAAACGCAATACAAATTTTTAATTTAATTTAAAATTTTCATGCTTTATTATACAGGTATAATAGAATATACAGGGTGTCTACTTTTATTTGTGTACAAATCCGTAAAAAATTTATTCTTCAAGACATCCAAAACCGCTTCCTCTGACCCTGCCACGGCATTTAAGACGGCGATCCAAGACCTGCTATGATTTTCTTTATACCCATGAAATTCAATAAAAACGTTTAGCAATTTTTTAATTTAAAATCTGATAAGGTAGTGTTAATTAGGACCACTTAAAATTTCTAAGTGTGAAATTTGAACAAGAACTATACAGAGTGTTTTCATCTACACGTTCTCAAAGTTTTATTTTTACAAAAATAACGCAACAAATATGTTTTAAAGGACATAGAAAACTTTTTGCAATAATTCCATGGCTCAACGCTTGATTTATCTAGTGCCTTCCGAATTCAGTATTTTGTTTTGATCAGATTGTATATCATAAATTTGCTATATATTTATATTAAATTTCGGGGGTATAATATAGTAGGATCAGGACAATTGGTTTTCGATGCCATTTAACAAACAAAAAAAATGTTGGATTATCTTGAAGAATAAAGTTTTACTAATTTGTACACACATAAAACTTTCAGAACGTGTAGAGCAAAACACTCTGTATAGCTTTTATTCAAATTTCACACATAGGGGTATTGAGTAACACCAACTTATCAGACTTATAAAAAAATGCTAAACATTCTTTTTTAATTCCGGGGGTATAAAAATAATCATAGCAAGCCTTGGATCGCCATCATAAACACCGCGATAGGATTGGAAGGAGCAGTTTTCAATGTCATTTAAACATAAAAGTATTTGTTGCGTTATTTTGGAAAATAACACACTTTTACAAATTATAAATTTTTATAAAAATAAAACTTTGAGGACGTGTAGAAGAAAACGCTCTGTTTAGTTTCTGTTCAAATTTCAGATATAGGGGTTTTGAGGGGTCCTGATTAAGACCACTTCATCAGATTTTAAATAAAAAAATCGCAGAACGTTTTTATTGAATTTCATGGGTATAAAAAAATCATAGCAGGTCTTGGATAGCCATCTTAAATACCGTGGTAGGGTGAGAGGTAGCGGTTTTCGTTATTTTGCGTGTGTAACTATTTTGCAGCTTAGTGTATCCATCTGACTATTGAAACAATCGATTCTCCCACCTGTTTTATTTGAAAAAGGTATACTTTGCTGAAGTCGGTAGGAGCAACCATTTTTGAAATAATCCTATTTGAAATGCTCAGTGCACCGATTAAAAACTGTTTTGGTTTTAGGTAAAGTGCCTTTTCTGCTGAAAATATAGCAAAATGTTAGTTGCAAAAGTTGTTCAGAATGGTTAATTATGGAGACGTGCCTCACAGTAGGCCCGTACTATCGAGTTTGAGACACCCTGTACATTCTAAAACATAGTAACATAAAATAAATGCTTCTAAACCGGACCACTATACGCAGATATGAAAACGGAAGATGAGAAGGTGCAAGAAACGTCCTAAACGATTGTTGATGACTGTCTTGCATGACAAATAACCATTTTGTGCAGGAATTGCCCCGTTCTCTCCCTTCCCGGTGATCCACCAGGCGATACGCTCAACTCGAAGTGTCTGGCAATCGCAGATGCCTTGAAAACTTTTAAGATGGATATGCCGCAACGCGTGTTTTCCTTTCAGCTCACGAACTCGCCATCCACTAGTCCAGACATCGAATACAACTGTCGAAAGCAGAAGCCGACGATTCAGACACGCTTAATATTATTTAAATTAAAAAAGTTCGTCTCGCGAGCGCACCAGGGAGGAGTTTTTTAATCTGCCCGACGAATATTTGCTGGAAATTTAATTGTTGGGAAGTCGCACAAAAAATTTAATGCAGATGGAACTGTTCTGGAGGTATCTGCTGTGTTCATTATGCGAAAACTTTTCCTTAATAACGAGAAGTGTGGAAACCTTAACATGCCACGTTGAAGTTTTACCAAATTCTGGCATAGGAATTATTAGTCGTCACTTTGGTGCGTTAACAAAGAAAAAGGCGATTGGTGCAAGTAAAAAAGTTCATATGAACATGGGTCGGGAAATGCTTCCTAAGGGCACAGGGACCCTTTGAAGAGGAGGAATGGAAATCATTTTTTTGCAATATCTCTCAATCGCGTTGTGATAAATGAATGAAATTTGGTATACACTGCTAAATTTTGATGAGCAATTTGATGGAATAATCCATTTATTTCCACAAGGTCCATTGGGGTGGGTACGGGGGGGCCCTTGGTATTTTGCGTGTGTAACTTTTTTGCAGCTTAGTGTATCCATCTGACTATCGAAACAATCGATTTTCCTACCTGTTTTATTTGAAAAATGTATACTTTGCTGAAGTCGGTAGGAGTAACCATTTTTGAAATAATCCTATTTGAAATGCTCAGTGCATCGAGTAAAAACTGTTTTGGTTTTAGGTAAAGTGCCTTTTCTGCTGAAAATATAGCAAAATGTTACTTGAAAAAGTTGTTCAGAATGGTAAATTATGGAGACGTCCAAATTTCGAGAAGATCGGCGAGGTTTAATAAAACCATTTTTCAACAAAGTAGGTACAAAGATTTTATCAAAGCAGGCCGATCTCTGTTTGAAATTTTGCACTCTGTACATATATATTCTTGTTTCTTTATATTGCTAAAATCATTTTCGATTCACTCCTCGTGGTCAACCACATGTTCAACATTGTTTGTTATATCTATTGTCTTTGTTATTTACAATTTATTTGTTTTATGTACTCGTTGACTAATGCTGAGCTTCGTTAAGATACATTTAATAATTGATATAATGTTAGGGTACCTAGATTTGGACGATTATCTCTGATGATGGCCGTTTGAAGCCAAAAGCGCTTAGGATTTTGAAAATACTATTACACACTGTAAAATATACAAAATTTGGATTTTAATTTTGTATTTGAGTTAAATACCAGCGTGTAAAAGGTGCATTAAAACTCGAGTATTTATTTGATTGCCTATTAATAATATTATCATTTCAGATTAGTATTCTGGGGAACAAGTACCACTACCCTTAGAAAATCCACTCCCACTTGAAATTACACCCTGTATATTTATCGTTATCACATAGGTAATTGGACTAATGGTGTTGAATTCCTTAGAGAAATTTGATACCAACCCACCAGCACTTACGTAGCGCCCACTATATACCTACCTGTGTCAAGCACCTTCATTTTGCTATTAGCGATATTAGCTGAATTAACTCCTACTGAATCCTTGTCTACATTTCGGTAATAATTTAGATACAATGCAGATACATTTTACTTAGTTATGCATATTGGAATTATATTGTAGCAAATAAATTCTGGAAGCCCGCTAAAGGGATAAGTATTACATTAAATTCTATTAATAAAAATAGGCATGTAAACATGATAAAGAAACAAATCAAATATTCACAATGTGAATAGGGTACGCCATGTTAATGTATACAAATTAAAATACAGCTTCATGATAATATTTGTAATAGAAAAGTCTTATACAAAAAAGTTCTATCCTTACGCGTTTTTTTGTAGGTTAAAGTTCATTTATTCAACGAAAATGACTTATGCCCCGACCAGCATTGAATTATACCTGGAAAACCTATAGCAAACAGTTAAAGTCACACGTCAGCATCCCACTAGACATATAACGGTTTCGAGTTTGTTAGTCTGCATCAGTATGCCATAGGTGAGGTATCTGGCGAAATATCCTAGCTGTTTAACTCGACAGAAGGTATCATGAGTTCGCGGTATAGACAAGCTACATTTAGCGGCCATTCACTACTCCATGCCGGACCGACAAGTGTCACAGACATGATGCGTTCTATATCGCAGTAGAAACCATTGAAAGCTAGCGACCTCTATCGCGATTCTGCGATAACTATATGTGGAGACACGGAATTTCAGGAAGCTACTACTGTGCGCGCTAGTGCCCCGACCAGCTTTGAATCACATCTGGAAAACCAATACACCAGGAAAACCTTTCAATGATTTATACTGCTTACTGAGTTTTTGTTCCGTTGGGCATTTGAACTATAAATTTATAAAATAAAATAATGAAATAGAAAAAACAGTGACGATTTTATAATTTTTGAGATGAATAGGCAACCTGTTCTTATTCCATAACTTTGCTTAACATGAAACTCAGAGTAACATATTTTTTCCATTTTCAGAAGTAACTAAAATTTAGTATACAGAGTGTCTGGAATATGAATGCTTTTATTTTGCTGTATGAAAAATTGTACCAAACGAAACAAATTTTACATAACAATTTTTTCTCTCTGACCAACGGTAGCCGAATTATGACAGCAAACAGGTCCTGAATATACAGGGTGAACTTTAAATAAGTACAAATATTTTAACTACAGGTGTAGTGCGTCATATAGATGAGTCTAGTGAAAGTCGTTTCATCATATTCACAGTGAATGATTTCCTTAGAGCTCTCTTTACAACACAATAAAATGTGAAATAGTTATAAGTGTTCAAAATAACTTATGTTGCTTGCGAAAAACATTTAGGATACAAACGTCTCGCAGTCAGAGAGTTTGCCCAGATTCGCCATTCCATTTTTGTTTATGTACACTTAAGTATCAAGCAAACAGAATGGACGGAAAACAAAACACACTAGCCACTTATATTCCGGACACCCTGCATATTATGAGCAGATGTTACAATATAAGCCAAATTAAAACGTCATCTCAGGGGCCCAATGAAAACTACCTCAGTGTACATTATGTAAATTGCGAGGTAAATCTCCATTTTAGTACCCATGCCTTAATTATGATGGTTTTATAAACACGATTAAGAGAAGGATTCTCCAAATTACAGCTCAGGGTTTATACACCTGTTTTAATAAGGTATAACCCAGTACATTAATGTATCTCTATTTGAGACGTAAATGGCAATTTATGAACGCCGTTTTAAGTTCGGCGCAATCTTTAATCCTGCGACTGGCGAGAACTCCATTTTGTTCCACTGAGTTTCTGTGAAGTTTATTTCAACTTGCAAGTTATATTGTTTTTTGCGACGTGGGTTCCAAATATATGAAAAAAATCGCTGTTTTGTACTGATATTTGTATTATTGTTTATATTTGTTGATACGGAAGGTCATCTACCTGCTTAGTTTGTTAATTATGTTCCTGTTTGCTCTCAAACTTATCATTTATACTAGCTTTATTTTAACGTTTTATAGAACATTACAAGATATATTAAATTTGATTCTAGATGCATTCTCGAGGACCTAGAAAACTTCGAGAACTCTAAAAACATATATAGGTGGATCGGTTTTAACCCAGAGTTCAGTTTTATATCAGTTTATGTTCAATGTTCAGAAATCGGACGCGAATAAAAGAAACGTCAAAGTAAAGATTGACAGTCGTGAATATGTTTGAACATATTGCATGCTGTGTAATCAGGTAGTGACATTTGTTTTTCTACGTGACGTATTTACGTAGAGGTTACAATATTTAATGAATCATAAAAGAAACATAGAAGCTAAATGAACAGAAATTCACAACTCAATTGTGATTTGTAATAAATTTCTGTTATGTCCTTATGTCCTACGAATTAAGTAAAATAATAGGTCATCATAATATAATATCATAAGGTCGATTATAAGATTTGAATATTAAAAATATTTTATAAATAGTTAGCATTTATACAAAAAATAATATATTTTAACACAATCCTGTGTTAATCGAGATCCAACGGGATTGTGTATGTTTTTACACATTTTTTTGTATTTAGCAGTGTGTTAAAGGTCTATTACAATCGACTGTGTTAATATGACACAAGTTATGTATAAATTTTACATATTTCAGTGTTATTTATCATTAAATGTATAGACTTTACACATTAACTTATTAATTTCATTGTATAACGTATGGTATTTTTGAAAGAGATTTTACTATTTATAATTTTATTAAAAATATATAATTCAGTTCAAATGAACCAAGTTTTCTATTATATTTAACAAATTTAGTAGAAGTACATATTTTAACAAAGAACTTCAAAACAAATAACATTCTACTAAATCATAAACACCGAAACTACAAACGTTAAATAAATATATGTGTATTTAAGTAGGTGCTACATAATAGGAGTTGACGAAAATTAACTAATAGTAATCTGACCATATTTTTCTAAAGTTACTAGAAAAGAAACAAATATTGTTATAATAATCTAAAACTTCAAAGTATATTTTCGGAAAGCTAATATTTTTAAGTTTCTGCTTAACTAGTGTATCAGCAATATTTACTAGGTAAGTACTTACTATTTTGTCTGACCAAACCCCAATTTAAATATCCATTTATACCCATTCGAACACCGTAAACTAGAGTTAACTGAACACAACAACGCGACACAACCAAAACGGCGTGTGATGGAACTGCTGCCGTAGGTGCTACACCTGAGGAGTTATACACAAGTAATCAGGAGTAGGGATATATAACACAGAGGTGTGTTAAGTTAACACGAAATGGGGTACTTTTAACATATATTTAGTAAATATTACACAAATTTAGTACTAACACTACCAGTAACAGTAATACTGGAAATTTTAACACATTTTGTGTAAAACGCATAAAAAGTAAGAGTGTGTAACACTATTAACACAGGAAAATCTCATTTACACACCAACTTCTTGACAGTGTATCAAAGCTGCTCTTTAATAAATATTCCAATTGTTTTTGCTGTTACATTGAGGTTTTTGTTAGGAGCACATAAATTGTCAAGTTTTGTTAAAATGATCAGATGATTTAAGGATTTACATTGTGTTGTGTTTGTTTTGCTGTGTTGATATGAGCACCAGAACAGTATATGATAGTGTTATTGTAAATTACATTATATAAAAGTGGAAGAAATACTTGTTTTAAACCTTACCGACCTTTCGCAATTATTTTTTATTCATTCTAGTCTAGTTTTAAAAAACAGCAAAAATAATTGTGAGATGTTGGTAAGATTATACTATTATATTAACGTAAATTTCCGTAAAAAAACGAACAGTTCAAAATTAATTAGTGTATGAAAACTTTATTTCTTCGTTTTATAAATTTCCGTAAAATTCTACCATCTGGCAACACTGTTCGGCCTTTGGATAGACAACAGCTAGGTCATAGCTGTTAAACGGTGACGTTTTATCCAGGCATACTTTTCTTACAAAATTGAAGTTCAATTTCCTTGGCAAAACATGAATATAGAACTTTTTCATCTAAGACTCTTTTATTTCGAGTATTCTCAGGCATCTGTATATTATTTTACCTAAATCAAAGACGTCACACCCCGTATATGCTTATACATTAGTATAGCAGTAGTATTAGGTGTGTATATCCATATATTTTTCAAAATTTTTTACGGTTTAATAAGCTTTGCACTTTGCAAACATTTTGTATAACGTACATAATTAATGAATCTTTCTTTTGAACAGAGGCTAAACGTTTGTGAGCTCATCGGCAGGCCATTTAAAACAGTGCTTTTTGCTTTTTGTTTGTAAAAGCTTTCGATGTTTATTTGATTACCTGCCTACGGTCGTGGTGTATTTTTTTCACAAAGTCAACATCGCGACATTTGCGATACTGAATTTGCAGCACGTGGCCACTCAAAGTATTCGAAATCGGTCAACCGGAATGTTTCTACACGTGGAGTATAAAATTTGAATCTTTTAAATGATAAACATTACTACAGTGTAAAAATGCATATAATTTCCTTACAAGGAATGTGTTAAAAACTTGAAAATAAAATCTGATGTAAGAATTTCTCAGATCAGTGATTCAGTGAATATAATTAATATTCTGTTTCTTTAAATAAAAATGGCATAGTTGGATATGCTGACAAATTAAGATCTTACAATGAGTAGAGTATAGTAGAGTATATTGACCACATAATAAGTACATGTAGTAAGTATTATGGAATTAGCTCAGATTAAAAAGTAGTATGACAACTAACAAGTAACAACAACAAATGTATAAAAGATATTAAACAACAAATAAACAATTAAATAAAGTGTGGGAGTACCTATATATTCACGAATAGAATAAAAACAATGATCAAGCATCATTCTCTTAATATTTATTCTGAATTGTACGTTATTTAGCATCTTTATATGCACATGAAGCATATTATAAAGATTTAGATTCAGTGATTTGCGATGACATTTCTGTAGCCAATATTATGGAGTTGACTATATGTAAAATTTTAAAGATGAAGCCTATTATTGACCTTTTAATTTCTTCTAATAAACACTATTAAAATCTTGTTTTAATTAATGCTTTGTTTTCTTGAAAACTTTAAAGGCCTTTAAAATTTTACAAGAATAAAATAGTGTTATAAATTAAATTTTGCGCGGGATATTATCATTCTTTTTAAATTCGACAATGGAACCCTCCCCCTCCACCCTCAATGAACACCTCGTAGTGCTTCAATTTACTTGAATTCATGGTCAAAGAAGACCATAATATTAAATATAAATGTACCAAATTTGGTTATTCCAAGTAAAAGTAATTAGGAGATATTTTTGTTCGAAATGTTTGGCCCTATTTTGAAAGAATTGCAATATCTGGGGAGTCCCTATACAGGGTGATTCGGAACTTATCTAAAAAAAATAGGAATAGATGCGTCATGAAAAATGGAGTCAATAACTCAAAAAAAGTTTAATTAGGGGAGTAGCCAAATGTCAACCGGTATCAATCTCTCACATTGACCCAAGCCAACATTCTTCCACCCTTCCATATCAGCAGAGAGGGTGCCAATCTCTCCACGAATATAGTTTATATACGGTCTACCGGCTGCGGGAGTCGAACCCACAGCGATCTAGTCACCTCGATTCAAGTACTGACGCCTTAAACCGCGCGACCACTGACCAATCCATTAATTAAATTAAACCAATTAAAACCACAAATTAGTGTTATCAATAATGAATAACAATAGCGGCAAAAGCAGTTGAATTTGCTGTATAAAATAGGTGTTATAAAATGTTATTTATTTCTTTCGTTGGGAATTCTTTGTTATCTTGTATCATAAAACCTAACCGGAAAAATAAGCCTGGCCTTTTATTGCCTCCGGTACAGAATTAACACGATTTGTTTCGGATATTCGTTATTCCTTGGAAGCTCAGTTGCACTGTGTCAAACAACCTTATAATTTAATGAGAATGGAGCTTCCCCTCAGTCTGTGTGTGCGATCCAACTTTTGATTTACGTTCCTGAACCTTGTACTTTGATGTCGGTATATACATGTGTATATCTGCCGACATATGTTCGATATAGACATGACACAACTTCAGTTACAAAAGTAATCCATAACTTTATGTTAAGAAAATATAATAATTCCAATAAAATTTTGATTTTAAGAAAAGTGACTGTTTTATACCAAGATCCTTAAACAAAGGAGGTGTAACAGCTGTATACAGCACACAACACATGACAAGAACTTATACCTGTATTTTTCTTAAGCTGCGTTCATTTGTCTTCTACAACATAAGTATAGTTTTAAATTTCATATGAAAATGCTTATTACAAATTCTTTCGTTATCTAGATAAAAAATATCATTTTGTTTGCATCTTAGCACCTTACGTTCTGCTCTCTTCTTAATTAAGGTTCTTTTGGGACACTATGGAAAGTAATAAAATCGTTAGTTTCCGTGTTTCGTTATGGTTTTACAAGTAGCCACAATATAAATTGTGCCCCTCGAATTATCACGCAACGTAATTTGATGTTTGACATAAAAGTATATATTCTCAATAGCACTTAAATAACAACCAAAAAGTAACGGTAACAAATTCCAGAACAACAATTGGTACGTCAAAACAAGAAAATAATTCCAGTAACACAAAGTAATAAAACAGGGCACAGAAGTACTTTTAAAATACAAACAAAAGCAGAAATTTATTAGCAAGCAATATTTGACATTTTTCGTTAAATATTATGACTAAGGGAACCAGCAGCTTGTAGGCAATCTCCTCTGTTTAGGGATCTTGGTTTCATTCTGCTATTATTTTATAGTTAAGTACCTCAAAAGTTTTACTAAAAAGTTGTACCCAACAACAACATCATTGCAAAATCGACATCCGCAGGATAAACATTTTACTGCTTAAGAATTTTCATGGCTAGGAATCCCTAAACTTCCAAAGGGATATTTAATGAACTTCTTGGCTTCTTAACTCGGTTTAAAGCCCTTAGCAGTCCTCCTGAAGTTTATGCTGCATCATATAATATTCATCTGTTTAATACAGGAAGCAAATTTACTTCAGGTCTACGTAGGGGCAGGAACAACATGATTTTAGGTTAAAATGTTAGCAAAACTTTAATGGTGTTATATTATTGAGGGCCTACTGGTACCTACCAGTTTAAATAATACGTATTAGTAAACAAATAAATACATGTTTATAGAAACAGGGATAATCTGAATAATTAGCGATGTAGATGAGTCAAGTGAATGTAAATGTTCAAAATAAATGTTTACATAGATATTTTTATAAATACATATTTTTAGCAGTTTATCTAGAATTTTATTAACTATGGTTTTCCAGGTTGTTATGCCATGGTCTAGGTAATTGATAGTTAGCAGTCACATGATAAATGTGAAATATAGCTTTAGCTAGGTATCTTTGACCTGACCCTGTTGTTCGTGGGCTAGGCTTTGTGGGAGTAGACTCGTTATCAGTACTATATTTATTTTGGTTTGAATTGGTGGTACTATGGCGAAAATTTCTTTGCACAAACCAATAAGAGTGTGTTGATAGATTCCACCATACCAACCTGCTAAATTTAAAAACGGGCTTATGTTTAAGTTTCATATTTCGCAAAGACAGCATACGCTTAGGTTTTGTGTCATTTTTGCTGATTATCTATTTGTTCATAGTACTCGTATGATGCGATAAGCTATGTCTGATTACAAGTATTAATAGTATAATTAACATTCTAAAAAATAAGCAAGCGAAGATTCCTTTTTTTAAAAGTCAGAATACTGATGTTTTGGCGTCAATATTTGGATTTTCCACGCTGTTGATTTATTCTGATACAGTAATAATATTGATGCTGTAATTGTTTAAGTTCCGTAGGCTCTGCTGAAGATGGTAACAATTTTATTTTGTATAGAACCTTTTATATTTGTCTCCGCCATCTAGAACATCACCCCCATGTCGTTTAATGGTGGTAATATCGAGCCGTGCGTCGGCTAACAGGTGGCGGAAGAACGTGTGCCCTCTATAAGTTTCCGGATCAGGCAAATTGAGATGCTATTTCTTTTAGCATATTCCTTATTTTATTGACTCCAACCACTTGGTTAACCCATTTTTTCCCTGACATAGTTCACAAAAAAATCTTCGACTTGTAGTAACTGGCGCATGTAAAGCACAGTATTTGTGGTGTATCTTCATTTGGTCTGGACTTGAAATCACAAAGGATCTCGGGAGCATGAGATTTGGAATCGGAAATTTTTATAATAATAATAATTGAATCTTTGTCGTCTATATCATCAATCATTATCTTCAGCAGCTCATTTCTTCTCAAAGCTCCTCAAACACCAATTATTAAAATGACCTGAAAAGTTGCCTAAAATTTGTTACATGCATCTATTTATATTAATTTGAATTCTCTTTTCTAGCAGAAATCTATTATCAGGTGCTTCTTGCAAAAATCTCTCAATGTCCTGTTGCGTTAGAATTCTGGACTTTTTTGGACGGTATTCAATTAATTTACCTTTCAAATATGGTATTAGTGTTAGAAATTTTCTGATATTTACATTTTCTTTGGCACACTACTTTTTTCAAACAACTAATTTTCTTTATCGTTATGCTATCGTCACACCTCTTGATTCAAACACGGTTATAACGATTTCAAATACAAATTCAATTGTTGTATATAAGACAATTATCTTATTTTATTACAGTTTTCGAAAAAATATTGTTTCTATGTCGAACGTCGAACTTTTGCATTCTCGAATGAATATTCCATTATTGAACGCAAAAGGATACGATTTCACGTTCTAGATAAAAGAAATAACTATATTTGGTCAACGATAAAATAATATCTCATCCACTTGTATAATAAAATAACTATTAGTGGAATTTCCTATTTGCTATTTTCCGGCAAAATATCATTTTCAATTTTCGTCTTTCTACCTGACCCATTCGCGAGGCTTATACCGTTCAGTCTGCTTCATAATTCCATTCGAGAAACTTATAATTACACGACTCGTACCTATTTACATACAGGCAAACATTAATTAAGAACAGAACACCTTTACCCGTGCCTTGTAGTTAATATTTCGCGAAGTTTCTTGTTCCTTGTCGTATAAACACGCTAATTTGCTGATCCCCTTATAAAGTATTACTTTGTGCCTTGAGTTCATGAGGCAGGCAGGAGACCATTAATTAATGGCGTGAGGTATTTAGATTGATGGGCCTGTGCGAGGGTCGACGACGGTTCTTCGCGAGCAACGGTCGGGCCTATGGTGTTTGTGATGGCTAAAAAGACGATGCGATGATGCGTTATCTCCAGTGACGCCTTTAAGCTTAAACGAGACCTCTCTCGTTCTCAGAAAATATCCTAAAGAAATTACATGTCCTATAAGCAATCTATATACAGGGTGTTAGATAAACATGCGCCAAAAATTCAAGAGGTTATTCCTTGGCCTATTCTAAGAACATTTTGTCCCATGATGAATTCTGAAAAACTCAATGTTTCGATGATACAGGGTGAATAAAATTTGCGACAATAACAACATTTTATTACCAAAAAATACATGTAAAGTTGCTCAATCTACAATAAATGTTCGAAATGACTTCCTCCAGCCTGGATACAAGCATTCAATCTTCTCGTCATTGAGTGCCGAACTCTTTCAAACACACCAGGGCATACTGATGAGGGCTAACAAGCCCGAAACCGGTCTATGTCTGGTGGAGTGGCCGACAAGGGTTCTTGGCTGTTTCACACAAATACTGCAGGTATAATTCAATGCCGGTCGGGGCATTAGCCCGCGGAGTAGTTGTTTCCTGCAGTATCATTTACATACAAACACCAGGGTTGTTTCTAATTGAGTTACACCCACCAATTATCCGATTTCGCAATTCGTTCAAATTGTCCACTGGAGTAGCGTAAACTAATGACTTCAGATAGCTCCATAAGAAGTAATCCAGAAGGTTTAAGTCTGGGGATCGAGCAGGCCATGCGTGTGGCACACCTCGACCAATCCAGCGATCTCCGTATGTTGCTGTTAAAAAATCACGAGCAAACTCATTAATTTTTTGTATTCATAATATTCTTAGAATAGGCCAATAAATAACCCCTTGAATTTTTGAATTTTTGCCGCATGTTTACCTAACGCTCTGTATATAAAATTCAAGTGTCACAGTGTTAGCCGCCATACTCCTTGGAAACGGCTTGACCGATTTTTATGAAATTTTACATGTATATTCGGTAGGTCTGAGAATCGGTCGTGATCTATTTTTCATACTCCTAAGTGATAAGGGTGGCCCAAATATTTATTTTTATTTTTTGGACAACATTTTTTATGATGTGGCATTAAGAAATACATACAACTCTTAATTTTCACCCTTCTATCACAAACCCCTATTTTTTAATAGTCATTTAAGTAATTTAATCATTTTTAACCCTGGTCTATAACTGATCGGTTATCACTAGATCTGTTATCCCTGCCAGGCGTCTACCGGTGTCACTTCTCACCACAAACCTAGATATAGGTCACGTGACAGGTGCCCCGTTTTCTAGAGAAAATTGATATTTTATTTGCTTTATGTTGGCGGTTGTGCAAATATGATGGCTGCATTGCAATATGAAATTAACTAATTTGCTGTCATTTTAAATGTCATTGTAGAATGTGACATGAATGTGACCAATCACAGTAAACAAATGAGATCCACGCTACAATACAACCAACGTAAATTGACATAAAAACCAAGTTTTAGTGTTTCTAGACCTTTTAGGGCAGCCATGTATTGGCGGTCGCCGGCAATATGACACTGGCACAGTCTATATTCTTTCTAGGTTTGTGCTTCTCACCCAGTAAACAGCACGTAGGGATGAGAATGAAGCCGACTACCAAAATATTCACTAGAAATAATTCATATGGCAAAACAACGTTTGCCGGGTCACCTAGTATTATATAAAGTCATTACAGAGAGTATTTAGTACGAAAATTTTTTGGGAATTCTATTGTTCAATGCAGAGCTGGGTATGATTACTGGGAAAAGTATACAATCCATAAATACTAAACACTTACTCTATTTAAAAAAGTAATCATAATTCAATGTCCTATAAGCAATATCGTATAAACTCATTACAGATAGTATTTAGTACAAAGATTTGTCGGCAATTTTATTGTCCAATGCAGAGCTTATAACAGACTTGTAACAAACTGTCAAGACATTCATTAACGGCACACCAGACATATTCCTTATTAGCCCTTCTTAGTATGCCATAGGAAGCTAGGCAATCGACGACTTATCCGACAGAAAGCAACATGACTAGACGTGATGTAACATGTAACTACATGTTGTGGCCACATGCTGAACCTGGAGGTCCACCTACACATACAACTTTAATACAATTTGTAGTAAATAATACTACCAATTGTGTCTCTAGTTTTGATAGTGATCGCCACAAGTGTTATTATAAATATTATTATTTTGCACTATAACCGCATTTTCAATTTTACAGTATAAAGTTTATTACAAAATATTAATAATTCCAGTTCGTACAAATCTATAACCTTATAAGGAAGAATAACCTATTCCATCACTAATAATAATTTATTAGTATTTTAACAAAATCTTATTCTTTAAGTAAATCTTAAATTTAGTGTCTTTTTAAGAAAGAAAAGTGTTGAACTTACGTTATAGAAGAAAATATATAAATATATATTGGCTTATGTTAAAGCTAGATGTGTCCTATTTTCAGCGCGATTTATTTGTCTCGGCCCTTGTTGAAATAATCTTTACAGTTATTACAAAAAATATATTGATTCCGAATAAAAACGGAATCTTGTTCTAGACGAGGGAGGCAGGGAATTAGAAGAATCGCGAGTCACAATTTATACATCTACCAGAAAGAAAAACTGACACAAACGTATTCCTTTAAATGTTTCAGTTCTGATACAAGCAAGGATAACCGAAGATTTATTGCAACGTGTGAATGTTTTTGTAATTTTTTCAGCCGATCGACTTTTTCTATTCTTATCTCCAGGAAACGGAGCAGTTGACTGGGTTAAACGTTTAATGTTTCCGCGATATCAACTTAAGAAGGACAAATCGTGCGGCTGTAGGAATGAGAAGTAAGAACTTTAGATTTTACAGAAATTTCAAAATGACATAACGCATACTCTTTCGGAAACTTTAATTATAAGTACGTACACATAAGTGCAATAGTACATTATGGCCTAATAGTAAAGGCAGTATATTCATTAGTTTAACACCTGTTTCCTGTAACCTAATGGAACGAATTATATATAATGATCTTAATATTTTTTGTTAAACAACAATATTGTAACCTCTACATCGATTGACTTGGCGTGGAAACACATCACGTAGAGAAACAAACTTTATTGTCACACATGATTACACTGCAACTGTACTACAAACAAATTCGCAACTGTCAACTCTTTACTTTGACGTTTGTCAATCGCTTTCGACTCGCATTTGGATGCTCAAGATAAACTGAACTGCAGCGGTGAGACCGATCCACTTATATATGTTTTTAGGGTTCTCGAAGTTTTCGCCGTTTCGAGATTCAAATAGAATGTGGCCTGGAATGTTCTAAAAAACGTCAAAATAAAGGTATCACAAAAATTATAAATTCTAATGTAAACAGGAACATAATTAACACATTAAAACCGTAGGTGAGCTTCTGTGACAATATTATACCACCTACACAACATGGTTCTTTATCCGGGAGGTTAATGGTGTACAATTCATTCATATACATGGACATCGTATATGGACTCTGGTGAACCTTTAGACATAATTTATTTGGATTTTTCGCGTGCCAATATGTTGCTGGTGTATATTGGAATGCATGGAAAATTACTATCTTGGATTGGATCTTTTCTTAGCAATAGACAATTTACAGTGCGAATTGGTGACTGTTACTTTGAGATATGGAATGTTGAGTGGTGTGCCCCAGGGTTCGGTGCTAGATCTCATCCTGTTTTTAGTTTATGTATCTGACTACACCAGTAATTGTGCATCTAGATCACTTTCTTATGCTGACTATTTGAAACTTTTCTTATCACTGACTTCAACTTTACAAAGGGACCTTGATCTAATTAACATTTGGTGTCGGAATAGAATACCGCTTAACTAACTAATCTAAACATTGTGTAATCTATTTGTTTAAAAACAATCCAAAACTGCACTACAGTATTGATGGTCATGTCATAATCTAAATACTATGTTCCAGTTTAATGACCCAAGTGTTACCATCATATTGTCTTGGAGTGCTAATGTGTCCAAAATCGTGTGAAGGTGCAACCAATTAATTTATATGATTCGTAAATCTTTCCAAGATCTGACCATGGAGACTTTCCTTAAGATTTACATTGCATATATTCGTCCACATATTAAATTTGCTGTAACCATAGGGTCTCCTGTTTTAAAGCAAGATATTCTGAAGTTGGAGGGTGTCCAGAGACATACCACTAAACTTCCCGTTGGATTTAAACATCAGCCCTCCTTATAGGTCTAAATCTGCAGTCGTTGGATGGCAGGAGGATGTGTGCTGATCTTATAACGACATACAGGGTTCTTCATGACAAAATTCACTGTCCAGACGAAATCTTCGTCAAGAGGTCAAGATTTGAAGTTAAAGAAGAAGCATTTTTACACCTACACAAGACAGCATGTGTAACTCGATTCCAAATTATGTGATTTCAGCACCCTCGATTAAATTATGTAGTTAAAGATAGCAGAATTGCTTTTTTAGCATAATTATTTCCTATAACCTAGATCAATATGTTGTTCAATAAATGTGTGTGTGTAAAACAATTATTACAATAAAATTAATATTTAGAAATCTACTCAGAAATTTTCCAATAGTATAGAAGTATTTTTCCAAAAATTGGTAGTAATGGTATGTTCTCTTTTGTTTTGTCATTTCTGTTTCTACCCATATTATTGTTTACCTTCAATTTTACAGGGAAAAAAACAGAATCATGATTATATTGCTCTACCCAATTGCCTATCTTCTTACACCACCCTGTACATCTAGTTTCCCCCGAGATAATGTATAATATCCACTTCCTGCACGAATATTAAGATGTCTCAGGAAGTAACGATACGCAGGGGACTTATACATAGCCCTATGTATAGATAGAGTTTTGAATGAGGAATGAGGAAAAGCTGGCATTAAAGTCTCAGCTTGGATATAATGATACGGTTATTACATATTATGATATGACTTGATCACATAACGGCTGTATAGCTCTTAGTCTTAGTAAAGATTTATTTACACATTTATGACAATAATTAAACTGGGAATTGCTTCCGCAGTTGATACGTTACTAAATTATTGCGTTTACCCGAACTAGGTCGTATTATAATATGCAAAATTCAAACTGTTGAAGAGAGGCAGAAAATAACAAAATTGAGCAAAGCAGAGAAAGTTATTAAAAGAAAACAAAATCTTTGTATTATTAATTAATAAAACGAGTTTAATTTCTACCAATGATATCAGTTGTTTATTAGATATTTGCAGAGTAACTAAATGCTGGTCTTGGTATTAAAAATTATAGAAAAATAACACAGGTCCAGAAAAAAAAGCGGTGTGTGCTGAGGGTCCCATTATTGTATTTTTTCCCGCTGAACACGAATCTGAAGTCAAAATGGGGGGTCGCACAGCAAATATTTGAGAAAACCTAAAAAAATCGATAAAAATCACTTTCTCGTAAAGTATTCTGTATGATACTCTCTAAAACTGAAACAATGAGAAATGCTGTGAATTAGTGAATATTTACTAGGTATTCTACAGCTATAAGTACCTATACCAAGGTAGCCCAAGCATCAATGCCAGGTTTTCTACGTTACTATGTTCATTTAACCCGATTTTTTACTGTAAATTTGAGATATAATTTCAAAGCTCTTCTACAAAATTGAAATAATTTTAATTTCCCTAAAATAATTCAAGATTTCAGTGAAGTTTTGTCTCACTCAACATAACTGTGCGACTTTTTAAGTTTTATTTTATTCTGAAATTTTTACAATATTTCTAGCGCGTTCCTGAAAAATTTAATGAACTGCAGAACTCCGCGGCGCCATTATGCGAGCTTTTAAATTAATTCGGTATAAAATGTTAGTAGATAATTTCAGCGGAGCCGAGTGCCAGTTAACTGAAAATTGAATATAAACATTGTCGTCTAATTTGATTCCCGTTTTTTAATAGAAAGCGCACTCTCCGTTGCATGTAATAATGATTATTTTAAAACGGTGCAGTTTTCGAATGTTTTCTTTTATAAAGTCTTATAAAGCTTATTCATTTAACAGCATCTACAGTCCATTTAAAAGCGGCTGAGAGTTGAGCTACTTTATATTGACTATTTTCAGTAAAATATCGGCATTGAATAGACAGAAAGGTTAAGCTGCTGTCAATAAAAATATTTTTCTAGTAGAGAACATTTCTTTGCTAACAACTGATTTTCGAGTTATAGGCTCCTCATTGTCGCCCTCAGCTACCGTTGACCGTACCTACCGTTTCCAATGTTGATGTTGGTGTAGACGTTGCATATATTGACCATGATGAAGAAGATTTCATACTTTTGCTTAATTAAGAAAATATACCAATAGCACATTTTCTGTTATTCTCAGCCCAGTACTCAATAAATTCTTTATATGTTTGCTGATATAATATCTTCTTCCATTTTTCTGATAATAAATTACACTATTTGCTTTGCTGATTCAAGTTAATGTGAATTCTTCTATCTCAAATAAAATACAAGTATTTTTAAAGTTTGTCTCACAGCAACCACAGACGACCTGATTAAATTATTATTCATGTATCATACAATTTCAATAATATAAAAGAAATAGCTTTGTTTGATTTTGAATTAAAAATGATGTGTTTAACTTGGCAGTAAAGTAGATTTAATGCCTTGGCTGCTTTAATAGATTCGACTGTGCCTCTTCTATATAAATATCAACCGCAGCATTAAATCTTGTACTTTACTGCCTAGTCAAACAAATAACTGTTTTTTGATTTATTACTGCAATCCCACCGTAAGTTTATATATTATATTCACTTCCGAAATAATTCAAAATAAGATATGAAACAAAATTTTCTGTATTTGTGAATTGGCAAAAGAAATAAGGCTGGATCGTATTCAGAAAATGTGTTATTAGTATAATTTTGCCAAGAGCAAGAAATCGTCAACATTTATCCATTTATTCTATATTTAGAAATACACTTTTAGTTAAGCACAACGTAGATTAGTAAATACAGCAAAATGGTTGGCAGTCTGTTCGATATGGAGTCAAGCAATTTTGAATAAAGCAGAAATTAAATCTGCTCAGTGCACCAAATGACCATTATTGAATGTTAAAAGTAAGTCACATATAATATTATGAAGGATTATTAGGTGAAGTTTGGTACAACTAGAGGTTGCTGTAATATTCGGTATATCTGGAGCTTGTCGTCGAGATCACTAAAATATTAATTGAGGACACAGAAGATAACGGTTCAATCCTAAGAGTAAAAATCCAGACCGACATTTAATGCACATTTATTGTTTGAAACGGTGAAGAAGAAAACCTTAATAATTATATCATTATATTGCAAGTATGTTGGTCTGAGTCCATTAAATGCAACAACACGATGTTTTTTGTAAAATGCAACAACGGAAAATGTGCAAATCAGATTGTTGACATGAACACCATTGAAAAATGACGAAACAGCATTTTTTTTTTAACTTGCTTAATGTGACTAAAATGAATGTTCTCATTTATATTTGACTAACCTAGCTCATCTATTTGTATATTGTAAGTCTTGCATAAATCTATTTTTATTAATAATCTTATATCCACTCATTTTGACAAAAAGAAAAACTAATTGAAGATGGCTTTAATATAAACCAAAACGGTGGCAGTATGTAGAAAATTGTTTTTACCAAATCAGTAAAAACTTCTTGATTAAAATTTTATAAAAATGTTGGTTTTCCGAAGATGGTTGAAAACAATTGAAAGAAGCTAGATTTCTACCTCCACCTAAAAGAACTTTTTAGGAGAGGCATGGAGGAAAAAAATTTCATAAAACAGTCTCTTTAAAATTGAACAAGAATCCCACTGTTTCAATTTTTCCAACCATTTTTGGAACAGCCTGTATATTGTCTAAATAGTTTTTTTATATATATTAGCAAGAAATGTGATAATTGTGTTAAATTAATAAAGATTTCAAAAATCGCATTATTATTAGACCAACTTTGTAGGAGTTTAATAATTGAAATAAATATTAAAATAGCTTTCGTATTACACAAGGTCACGTGTAAAAGTAGTAACTACTTCAGCTGATTCTGGAATATCTAGGTACGCCTAGTTACTTATAATAATTATATTTATTATTAAAGTAAATAAAATGATACTTTACGATTATGTGTATTACCAGGCAGGTAGTAACTAATATTAATCTGAATTCAAATATGTGTTTGTTCTCAATCGCGACTTTGAGACAGCACTACAGCACCACAACATCACACAGAAGAAAATGGCGCACGGCAAATTCGGCAATTCAGTAAATGATCACCGAGTGTCGTGCTACCAGACACAAACAGTTATTCTTATCAACATAATGGTCTAATATTGGAATCATAATACCAAATTCTTACAAATATTAGGCTACTATTTAAATATGTTTTCTATATTGGTCCATTAAATGTGTGTTATGGTGATATAGATTATGTTATTGGTCGATTTCTGTCTGCTGTATCATTGCAATACAGGCCAACTCGTGTCTGTTGTGTTTTCTGCGTGTAGGATTTCTGGTACGTTATTTTAAACATCCTCTATTCACCATACCATTAAGTAACACGAAGATTAAATTAAGTTTACCATTTCTATGACATATCCAGCTTTCCTCTCCCCTGTCTCTTCGTTACATTATCCCCGAAAGGCAGATCCAGCTTCTATTATCCCCATTGCTCCATTATTCACTGCTGCCTAGGCCTAGGCCCGTTCTAATCAGCTCGAATTTCGAATAACAATTAATATTTATCTAATAATTGCCTTCAAACTAATAGGGATTGGCAAACAAAGAGACGATTAACTACGACAAAGGCCAGTAACTGTGTACACAATGGGCCCCTCGACTGACTAAATACCCCCGGATAGGAAGATTCTACTGACATTTAACCCAGATTGATTGCTTACTCCGCCGTGACCCATCGATGAATTAGGACGCCGCAGTGGCAGGAGAGTCTGCGGATGTGATACAATTAGACAGGGGTCAGCAAGGAATTTAAATCAGTTGCAGCCTCCACGAATAGTTAGTTGGTGATACGTTTAAGACGGTAACAGTCATATAGATATCACTAGACCCCGGACTTCAATAGGGCATGACGTGATTTCCAGGGTCGGACCCAGTCCATAAACTGCTTCACAAAAGTTGAGGAAGTTCACAAATCTTGAGTTTCTTTTAAAAATTGACAACTTTTATTCAATAATATTTTTGATATGCTATCTTGAATATTTACTCTTTTAAACGAGTGGCTTTTTTTTGTTTCTCCTTCGAAAGCATTTTCAGTTTTATTTCTAGTAATTTTAATACAAAATTCAAATTCTTAAAACAATTACAAAAAAAGTTTAATACAGCGTCTTCCTCGCACTTCAATGACTGCCTGGCAACGCGTTTGCATACTGTCTATCACGTTGTTGAAGTAGCCTTGATCAAGTTCTCGTCACAGGCGTGGTAAAAGTCCTCTGAATTCCTGAAGTGTATGCGGAGGTGGTTGATCTAAGTCTCTTTGTAGTTGGTCCCATGCGTACTCAATTGGATTGAGGTCTGACGAGAGAGGCAAGAGTGCCAGCGACAACAATTTGCGCACGATGAGGTCGTGCATTATCGTCGACAAATAAAAAAATTGGCCCAATTGCAGCAAGAAACAAAGGGATGACATTGTTGATGACTTGTTTAACGTAGATCTGTGCATTCATGTTTCAATCAAGCACCAACACCAACAACTCTGTACGCCAATTAAAACATATGGCACCTCAAACATAACTGTACCACCTCTGAATGGATGAACCTCCTGGATGACTCTACGATTTCTGCGTACCAAAGGAAGGGTCCATACTCGAACAAGTCGACTATACGAAAACCGTCCATATCTCTACTCATCTGTGAACAATACAAACCTTCATTGATCATTCCAATTCACGTGTTCGTTGGCCCATTGCAATCGATGCCGCATATGACTTTGTGTCAGTAGAACCCTTCTCAAAAGTCGTTGTGAACGTAGATTAACAATCTGCAGTCTTCTACGAACTATTTCCATTGAAACCGCGACACCAGAAGCGTTTAAAAGTCGCTGTTGCATGATCCGACATGTACTCAGAGGCTCTCTACCGGTGGATACTGTTCCGTTCCGGAAAGCGGTCTTGTGCAAGGGTAGTAGATCTTAGGCGTCCACTTCTCGGTCTTTCAATGATATTTCCTCTTTATCAAGCCTTGAAATTACGCTTTCACTGACCTGAGAAAAGTTAGCAACTTCTCTATGAGTGTGTCCTGTCTCGATCATTCCAATGGACCTGTTGGCTTCAGCTGCACTCAGTTTACGTCTAGGAATGATTGTAAAACAAACTTTTTAGGTCTTAAATAAGAGTTGACTATATAAATTTGAAACAACGACTGATCTAAAATTATTCGCATTATATGCTCTTGGATTTTTGACCTCTACATAAGAAACAACCAATATAGTTGGTTTAAAAGGTTTAACAACAGGCAACAGTAACAGACGCTGATAGAACTGCGGTTGGGTATTGCCCATAAACAACAATTTATGTGCAGTTTAAATAATTAATAATTGTAACTCGATTATTTATTTCATTAAACCATATAACTCCAGATTAATGTTCTGGAGAATATGTAGCATAGTCCCTAAAAACTGACTTCATTATTTGAAGTTACATCCTGTATAATCATAGTTATAATAAAGTTGTATGTGTGTATACAAGACAAAAAAGTCTTAAACTGGAGTGATTACCTATGTGTGTATGTTCTGGTTTTCCCTTTTTCAATTCTGCCTTACTTTATTTTGGTTTAGAACTCTGTTGTAAGTGGTTAATTAATACACGCAACGTATTTGTTTTACTTTTTATTTTTAATGGACTGTATGTTTTTTTTTACACTAACGAAATACACGTGCGCAAAGCAGCACTACTCCCTGCAACGTCTTATACCGTTGAGTGAGAAATTATAGATAGAGGCGCAACCTTAATGGAGAGATACGTATGCGATCTACAAGTTTAACACCCTCTATATTGAAAACAAAGGCCCTAATAGAAAATATTTACAGGGCAAAATGTTTTTAAAGTCGGACAAGAAATAAAGGCCTACATGTGTGACGTTCCGTTATGTTACACCGTGTTTTACAGTAGGGGTTTCTTGGGCCCGAGATTTGTCCGTTTGTCGAGAACTGTTGTTAACGACAGTCAATTTTGAGTGTTCTTTGTGATTCAATGGTTTAACAAGCAAAGAAAACCTGCGTGAACAATAAGTTGTCGATAAATTGACGAATCTTAGAACCAAAGAGCTGCTATTACCTAATACTATCTCGGGTCCAAAACTGCATACGCATTTCGCCATTAGGTTGCGCCTCTATCTATAATTTCTCACTCAACGCTTATACTCTACTGCCTCTGTTTCGAATCGCTGCCCAAGCATGCGGTGGCTTCGCGCGGACTGGGCTGTCCAAACTATACCTAACAGTGTAGATATATTAAATTAATATGCTGAAGAAACAAGAACCATTTTTTAAAACTGTTTCTACAATTCCTTTTTTCTTACAAGAACCAAGTTAACTTTAACAGAATCCTTACATTTGAATACCATTGGCTACGGAAACATTTTTTCGAGCGGCTTTTATTCCATCTAATATTTTCCACAGAAATTGATATTCGTCATAGAAAAAAACTTTCCCGATGTGATCCTTTCCTTTGTTTTGTGTCTATTTTTATAGCGTCCCGAAAGAAAAGAAAACACCGCTCGGAATAATATATCTGGGGATCTCTCGTAATAAAAATGATAAAAACGATATCAATAGTCCCGCGAGATGCTCACGAAGCTACAACGCGTACTCTGAACGAATAAGTATTTCCTGAACAAACACACGTGTCCATTATTAAAACCAGAAGGAAATACTTTTCCTGGTGGAAATATCCACCTGTTTATTTGTTTATTTGTTAGCACGTGACCAAATTCATTCTGAGCGGACTTGTCGTAATTTATACAGAGTGATTCGGTCATAATGGCATTAATTTTATGGGAAGATAGGGAAAAATGAATATAATATGAATACCCGATATTAAAAAAATTAAATGCATACTTACGCTGAAAAAAGTACATTGTTATGTTTTATTGTTTTGTTTTTATTATTTGATTGTTTGTTTTTTAGTTGAGCGGTATTCTTAAATTCTTGAAATGTCATTTACTTACCAGGATAACTCTGTTCTGGACGCCTGTGTATTCACTTTTAATATATTTATTGCAATTTAGGATGTTAATGTGTTATATGTTTCAAAGTTATATTCGACGGAAAGTAGTTTGAAGCTATAATTTTTTTTTATATCAATTAAAAAAAATAATATTAATTCAAAAACTGTTGACATGAGACACTTATTTCCAGTGTAGATTCTACACAAGTATTTTTTTATTATTTTAAAAATTATGCTTTAATATTAATTAGAAATTTTTCCTTAGAAATATTTAAAAAATGGAAAATTTATATCAGTTTCTTCATTTATTATTTAATGAAAGGACAATCATTTAATTTCCTTAAATCTATCCTAACCCTGCGCTAACTATCTTATTTCTACACACATGTACAATCAGTCCTTTCTAGGTCCTTGCTCTCTATATGATTTTACCGTTTCTTCCTGCCTGGCGCTATACTGTTCCTTGTTTCACTTCTTTTTCCCTGCTATTCTTATATTCTTCAAACCTGTTTTGTCTTTATTTTCTTTTAAATCTTTAAAATTTCCTTCATTTTTTTGTATTTGTATTCAATACTCAACTACTTTCTTGATATTGATACTATTTCACTTTGGATATTCTTTTAGATAACTTTCACTAATTTTATTTATTTATTTATTTATTTGCAATACACTGTCCAGACAGAATCCAATTACAGGACAGGAAAACAAACGAGTAATAACAAATATATACAAACAAAATAAAATCGGGTATACAAAATTTACATACATATTAAAATTAATGAAAAAATGCATTTTTAATATTTTCAACATTACAAAAAAATAAATCTACGGTATTATGCACTATGAAATAATCGTAACACGACAAACATTGGAGCATTATTAAGAGCATTAGTCCTGCATGTGGGAATATGACACATAGAAGAACGAAAACGCGTTACTAAATTAGGTGGTGATAATTTAATATAAGAAAGAAGTTCCGGGCAATCAACTAAATTATTTAATAACTAACTAATAAATACAGAAAAACTACGGAGTAATATTTACGACGTAACGACAAATAATTCAAACATATTAAATCGGGATAACAATTGTTCATTGGAAAATCCAACTGAGGGATATACCCCATCATATCTAACCCATAAGTATTTAGCAAATCGTCTTTGGGGTCTTTCAATGTTTAAATGACATTCATAGCAAGGATTCCAAATAACAGAAGCATATTCAAGTTTAGATCTTACAAATGCATTATATAATACTATAAGCGTACCGTGCCGTTCAAACTGGTGACTGTTCCGTATTATAAATCCTAAATTCTTGATAGCCTTGCATACCAAGCTGTCAATATGATCAGTAAAAGATAATTTAAATGAAAAACACACCCCAGATCTTTATATTGCGTAACAGAGTTGAGTTTCTGATGGTTGTTTCACGTGTAATCAAATTTAACTACTAGTTTTCTAGTAAATATCATTGCATTACATTTATTAATATTAAGAAATAGATTACCTATTATGTAAACACCATTGATTAATCACTGCAATATCGCGTTGGAGCAAAATACAGTCATCAAGAGATTCAATTGTCGTAAATAATTTCAAGTCATCAGCATACAGTAATGTGCGGCAAGATAGATCGCATGTGATGTCATTTATAAAAACGTTAAACAATAGGGGACCAAGTACAGAACCTTGAGGCACTCCTGAAGTCGCTTCTATTTCGGCAGAACTGAAACCACGGCAATGTACTGACAGACGTCTATTATATAAGTAAGATTTAAAAAATTTCAAAAAATTTATATTTAGTCCAAAAGTAGATAATTTACGTAACAAAATACCGTGGTCCAGCCTGTCAAAAGCTTTGGAAAAGTCTGTATAAATGACATCAACTTGGCCTCCATTTTCAAGTTTTTCACAACAAAACTGAGTAACTGGTTTATAGTCTATTTTACTTACTTTTTTCTGTGGGAGTAAAATTTTAACGTGTCTTTCCCCTTTTCACCAACTACTAACTTTAGATTATATTTTCATCCCTAACATGAATGATTTATAATTAATACATACAATTTAGATTCCATTCAATGACATTCATGATTTGATATAATGTCAACCTTTTTAAATTGTTATCTATTGCAAATGATTTAATAAGAAACACGATATGGTAGCATAGGAAGGCAGCACCTACCTTACTAATATTTATTTCCAGGGTTGATATTTGGAGAGATTTTAAAAATGTTGTATCAATTTCTGTTTTCATACTTGTTTTAGTTAAGATGTTTGTACTTACTGTGGACCTCTACTTCACTCGGCCGTTCTTTTTGTTTAAAGCGAGGTACCTACTTGGTCCAGCGGTCATGACAGTCGATTACTTATGTCGGGGAAAACCACAAAGAATAACAAAAAATACACGCAAATGTACACAAATACATATGCTAAGACATTATAACAATTGTTCAATGTGGTTCAAAAAGTATTCAGCATAATATTGTATGTACTCGGAAAACATCTTTAGTATTACGCTGTCACACGATAATATGCACTTGTCACACTCCCATAAATCAGCACTTTATACGTCATCTAGGCATTTGAATACATGTTTGTAAATACACTAAAATATACGTGAACAATTCAATTTGCGAAAAGCAAGTACGGAAAAATTATTTCAAACTAGTCAGAGTACCGTAGCCGTATGTAATGCTTTTTTACATATGCATACGCCATCTGCCATCTGTAGGCAACTCATGCAAGGTGCACTTCACGGCGATAAATTTTTGGTGTACCATTCTAGCGGAAACTTCTTGTGTTGTTGGGGAATTATATTCTCTTAATACTAATAATAGCAACAATATTAGCAGTAATCGATGATGTTTGCATAAAATAATTAGTAATATTTACTGTAACATCTCAAGATGTTTACAGAGTTCGGTAAAAATGTTTCTTAGCCAGACCCTTAGAATAAAACTAAGCTTGCTTGCTGTATTCTAGGCTATGTTATTCTAGAACATTTAGTGACTAATTTTAAACGTTTTGTAGTAATTAAATAAAGCATTTTATGTCGGATATGTTAGTGGATAATTAAGATGAATCTGCACGGAGCGAAAATGTAGTTTTGGCAGTGTGCAACGAAAGCACGAAGAACGAATACAAAATAGTGCAGCTAAGCGGATTAACCGTTATCTATCAGGTACTTACACATTATTATTATTAATAAAAATGTTTATTTTCGTCGTTTTTACACTTGGCAGCGCTGCAAAAAACGATCGCACGGTAGTTGACATATCTAACGATCTCGGACAATGATTGATCGTCATAGGCGCTGACTTACAGTAGGAAAATAGGGTTATGCCCCATTATAACCATTGAGCTAAAATTTATAAATATTTTACTGTCTTTTAGACATCCCCGAGCACGTGGTTAAAATGTTTGTACTTTGTCATAGTTAACCCTGTATATATTGAAAATCTAAAACTTACGCATGAATTCACACACCATCAGCTTTCCAAATACGTCCTCTAGATCTCATTGCGGTTCCAACGCTCGATGGTTTGTTTACACAAATATTAATATCTCATCCCAGAATATTAAATAGAAATTGATTGATCGACATATTATCCCGACACCAACGCATTTAATAAATTTCGGATATTTAATAGCGCGTCGGAAATTATTTTGGGAGAGAAGAATTTTTTATGAAAGCCAAATCCGAAAGGTAAAGCGAATTTTCTCGTGAATGACGTAATGGGTGTCTGGATTCCACCTAGAAAAATTCAGGCGGATTTCGGTGGTTTCGTATATTATGCTCGATATTCTTTAATTTACTGCCGCTTCAATATTCCGCACGCGAAGATTCAGATAAAATGAATATTACCCACGTTATATGGTCCCTCGGTTTAGGCAAATGTGTGTTTAAACTAAATATTATATAAGTACAAAGGTAAATGTGAAGCTGTGTGAGGCGTATTTACATTTTAATTTATCTTATTCTGAGTTCGCGAGTCAATTTATTAAAATCACACAACCACATTTGTTGCGACTTCGTCAGATGTCACAGTTTATTTGCTACTTGCTTATTATTATTTGCTTGTAGCAAATATTTAAAAGTAAATACATATATAATTCTGCATAACTATTTTTGTACCCAATAACCAAATACAACCTTGGCGTGATTTCAGATCAGATGCTCCCGATTCGATTATTTTAATAATGTGATGAATAATCGAACTTGCAAGCGTATGCAACCAGTAAAACTCAAGTGTGTTGAATAGGGTGTTCTGTATAACCACCTACTGTAGACTCCAATTATGTAAATTGTGAATAATATTGTGAAAACAAAAGTGAGGTTAGGAAATTAGAAGTTGCTACAGAGATAGATTACTATTAATATTATTTTATGACGTATTTTATTTTGTAAAATAAGTCCATCTCATCTTCTAGAAGAAAATCTCTGGTTGAAATTATTTTAATAAATCAAATAAATAAATTTATTTCAAACATTTAAAGAGAAACATATTTTATTATAGTTGGTCCAAAATTAGCAAATAACATTGTATCGAATTCAAGTAAATCAAATTCCAACGTCCTTTTTCAGACTGATAATTTGACCCTTAAATATGGGTTTCATGAGGATAATGCATTATAATGACACTTGATTAAAATGTAATTTCTTATAACACAAGGTACCGTGGGTTGCATATATGACTGTGATGTGGCATATATCGAATTGCACAAACTAATAATCTATTCTTTCTCTACATTTTGTAGCAGTAATTCTGCACTTACTTTTACTGCTTGAAGTATTATTGTGTTGTAGTATTTTGAAGAAGAATTCTTTTTTAATAAAATTATATTATACAGGGTGCCTAGAAATCAGTGGTAAAAATGGTAGGCCAAATAGAGGAGTCAAGAAGAATTAGTTAATTTACACAGTATATTTCATTGTAAATGTCAATTAAATATATAAGTATAATTTTTATACAGCATTAGTAGCTTTAAAAATTGTAAGTAAAACTACCATATGAGAAACTAATAACAATGATGGTAAATTTACATAAATCATTTTTTCAGTGTGCAGCCATTTAACGTTGCAGAATGAAATATACGTTGACAATAATTGGCACACTTTATTGCTTATTTTCAAAATAAATTAATAACCATTAAAATGTTTGCATGAAATGCTGTATTTTCTTTCCTTAATACAGCCTTGGGATGTATTGGAGAGGTATAATGAAACATATTTGAATGAAGGTATTTATTTCCGATTTTTTTAAAAATACTACAAGTTACAATTGTTGTTCCTGCACGCTTTGTCCGCTGTACTTTTATTTTCTATCCATAATTCATCAATCAGTTTCAATTTGCATAATTTCCGCATGAACGTTCCATCAGCAAATGTTTTTCAATTTATTTACAAGACCCAGCACTGTCTATTTTAGGATGCACTCGCCGTTAAAAGAGCCCTAACGTGCACTACACCGATCGGTATACAAAGAGGAAGACACGTGAATACTCTTATCTGCCAGGACAAAGCTTTTACCGAAGACGCGCCCTCAAAGAAACGTGATTGTAAAATGCATTGCTGCTTGTGAAACGTAGGAAATATTGGGGACGCATTAGAAAATTCGACGAACTCCAAAGAGAAGTATTTGCTTTTGTGGACGACTACGAGATAAACAAATGGGTTTAGGTGCATATATAAATGCGGTTATTTTTCTTGCTTCCGTGAAGTTTTCTTAGGGATTCCATATTTTATTCGGCAATATTGCGTTTTGCTGGGTATTTGGTTTTATTTGTATTCATGTAACATGTAAAATGATATCTACTTCATACTGGCGCTGTAACCTTTTTATGGTAACTATTCTTATAACTTATATCAGTGGAAACTAAATGTAAAAACTATTTCCGTAAAAATGACTAGAGGCAATATAAATGGCAATCTAAAATGTCCTAATGAGACATTGTCTTTGTTTTTTTCCTACTCAAAACTGTTGTTTTCTAAAAGTACAATAATGGATAATAAAGTATATAATAGTTGTTTGTGTACCAAGTAAGTAAAATGATTATTGAACGACGAGATAAAGTTCGATAAAGACACTTTACTTGAAGACTATTATCTATGTTAACAATTTGTAAATCTTTAGTAGAATTATCATTGGTAATAATTATGTTCTCAGTTTAACGTTTAATTTTCACCTAAAATCGTCATTGCGTTTTGTTGAGTACAAATTCCCCAACAAAGGATTCTGCAATGGTGTCGCTTTGTCACCCTCCCTGAGGTTTTAAATTTTCCTTACTGCCGCCTGTGTTGGCAAAGAGAGAGGCAAAGTGATGGTTCTGGTAAATGCAGACAGTTGGCAATTTTGCTTGATACACTTCCAAAAGTATGGATTCCAACTGGTTGTACTGTGCATTTACCATTTCTATAAGTTAGGAAAAATCGGTCGTGGGGCGCCTGTTTAGAACGCAGAGCTAAATATTTGTTAAGCAATTCTACAGATTTTACTTTTCCTTCGAACTCTGAAGTAATCACAACTATTCGAGGCTTCTTGGTCTTTATATTAGTTACATGAACAAAAACAAAATTGATGTCACTTAGGCACTTTTGAACTCAAAAGTTATTCTTTACGTAAAGCCCCAGCGATTTCAAACACAACATAAATCTAAAATAATTACTAAATTTATATAAAATTATTTTTGAAAAGTTAGTTTAAATTACCTTTATCATCAGGTAGATTTCATCCGGTACATTTAGCAAAAATTCAAGTATTTCTTCTTGTGAAAGAGTTTTGGACGTTTTTGGAATATGATTTTTTCCTTTTTGTTTTAAAAAAGCCATGTTTTTTATATTTATTAATGTCAACGTCATTTTTTGCTGAAAGGGTTACTTTAGCCATGGAATAATACAGCCACATTGAAGAAGGAGAATGCCAGCAAAACATGTTTACTATATTTTTTAATTCCGTGTTTATTGCACCATTCCATGAATATGTCATACCGGCGATTGTATTTTTCGACTGATTCTTGTGGTAGGATTTCGAAAAACGCTTCTAACGACTTTTTTCGAATTTCAGGCGGCGCGGCGTGTTTTGAATATCTTCTTCCATCATTTTCTATCAATAGTATAATATAATTTTGCAACAAACATTTTACTGTTGGGCCTGTGACTATGACAAATGATTTTTGTTTAATGTCATATAGTAATGGCTAGCTTGATAAATATTTGCGTTAGGTAAAGTGCTTGATTTTTACAGTAAAATAAACTATTTGTTTACTTCCGGAAATCACTATGGCAATGCAAGGCTCTACTGATGGTTGACGATAAAATGATATGTTAGGTCATTTATTACAAAGAGTGATTTGCGGGCGGTTACCGTTGGTGTTCCTCAAGGAACTGTATTGGGACCGCTCCTTTTCACTGTTTACATCGACAGTTTATTAAACCTTAAAACCTTTTATTGTAGGATAACTATTATGTTTTAATGATACTTAAGTGCAATTTTTAGTTGTATTTTTAATTATATCTTTGTTTGGTTTCTTCATGAACAGTACATGTGCACTTATATGAAGTATTGTGGTTTATTTACAAATTTGCCGTTTTAAGTAAATAAACTCTATTCTGTTATATTTGTTTAGGGTTGTAGATTTAACTAAAGAATATATTTGTTCTTGAAATTAAAGTAAATAACGAAACTATAATTAAACGACGCTAGACGTCGTAATGCTCCATTTTTTTCCTCAGAAGCATGCGGATATTGAAAGAACTTTTCGTTTGAAGCTATTTTTCCAAATAGCTTTTTCTTGAATTTATAACAGTTCAAAAGATATCACTTATTGTGTAACTGAAATTTTTCGTTTACCACATCAATCGTCAATTTAAGTCAGAGGGACCTTGCAAAAACAGGTATTAGGTAGTGTTTTAATTTTGCTTAATTTGAATCCCAAAGTAGCCATTGAAGAAAATAAGTGGGGTAACTTGCAACAATATAAATGTAATTATTGACAAAAAAATATAGTGATTTATATTCAGTTTTATCGGATAACAAAAGCACTCTAAGCTTATACATTTCGTATACGTTTCTCAGCACCTGTATAAACAGAGTAAATAATGCATTACTACAATTTGACAGACCGGAGTCAACTATCTATTGTCTCCTAACAAACAGTGACACGTTAATACCATAATCTGTCACAAAACGAATTTCAATGAAATTAATCATCGCGTAGCATATTTGCACAAAGTACAGTAAACATGCATCCGGTCATTTGCAAACTACAACCCGTTCGAGCTTTGTTTGAGCCAGAGATTATCAATAGAATTCCATCCCCGATATCACGATCGTGTTGCAACGGCTTTCGTTGCAGTATATAAACGCCGGCTGAGATTATTAGCAGGAAATTGCGCACTAGAGTTCTAATTACATGCGAGCAATATATTTAATGTTAGCCTCATCAAATAATTCAGCAAAACACAGGGTTAACGATAACTAAGTACAAAAATTTGAAATACACGGAAAAATCTAATATTTATTTAAGAAAGTATAATAATTAGTTATTGCCAGCGAGGTGCTAATAGGGTCGAAAGCACGGTTCATTTGAAACGCTGTAATAGTCGGTGTCGCGTCGATACCTATCTTTTTTACGTCTGCTTTAAGTTGTATGAACTTACAGACGCCTTTCTTACGAACAATATTTCATTAAACAAACTAGAGAAACCCCAAGTTACGTTTTTAAAAAATATATGAACCGAAAAATACCTCATGAAAGCACGTTAAGACTAAGATATGTCGATAGGGTTTACAAAAATGTACTGACATCAATACGCGAAGACATAGACGAAGCTACTGATGCTTGTGGGTGTTCAGTAGCCAAATTTTTAATTGGTACCTTAGAAAATGATACTGCTACTGACAGCCACCTATTGGCTTCTAAGGTACTGGACAAAACCAATCATTAAATTATTATAAATTTTGTTATTGACTGTTCTCATTATACAGGGTGTTTTAAAACAAAGGCGAAAAATTTCAGGGGGTGATTCCTTGCTGAACATAAAAGGTAGTTTGTTATATAAACGTTGGGTCACAAGTCAACCATTAGGGAGATATCGCGTTGCAAAGATGGCCGAAAAAAAATGTTTTTATTGTTTTTCTCGGAAATGAAAAGCGTGGGAATGGTAAACTTTTGTGGAAGTGTTACTATCATCAAAAGACACTTGTGACATATTTGTTCACTTTCTGAAAATAATTGGAAAGGGTTGAAATAAACTACCCCTTTCAGTTTTTTTAACTATACTTTCAGAAAACTTCCTTATTGACGTAGAAAAAATAAATTAGGTTAAGGTGATTCATTTAGAAACTTTTTTCTCTCTTATATTTTGTTGACAAAATTAACTGTTTCGATGTTAAAAAATAAAATGTAAAGTATTGCACGTCGGGAAGAGGCAGTTTTACTACACTCATTATTAGAAAAAACTAATTGGCTGCTGTCAATTTCCAGATGTTTCCATTGTTGCTTTGACAGATAGCAAATTGTTTGTACTTATCGGTGTCGGCCTGTATCAATACTTCTTTTTTTCAATTTTCTGGATTCACATAGCCTTCGATGAATCTTAGCAAATATACTGTGATGAGGAATTCTACGATTAGGATACGCTTCTGCATAAAGGCGACAAGCATGTAAGGAATTTCCATTTACCCGGCCGTACATAAAGTGCATGTACTGCATTTGTGAAAATAAGCATTTTTGTTATATTAACTTAGTATTGAATCCCAACGTACTCCGCAATCAAACACATCACACAACGAAAGGCAAATTATCCCGTAAACCACTGTCAAAATGTTAAAATAGTACAAACAATTTGCTATCTGTCAAAGCAACAATGGAAATATCGAAAAATTGACAGCAGCCAACTAGTTTTTCCTAATAATGGGTGTAGTAAACCTGCCTCTTCCCGACGAGCAATACTTTACATTTTATTTAACGTCGAAACAGTTAATTTTATCAAAAAAATATAAGAGAGAAAAAAGTTTCTAAACGAATTGGCTTAACCTAATTTATTTTTTTCTACGTCGTTAAGGAAGTTTTTTGAAAGTATAGTTAAAAAAAACTGAAAGGAGTAGTTTATTTCATATATGAATATGTCACAAGTGTCTATTGATGATGGATGTTACCATTCCCACGCTTTTTATTTCCGAGAAAAACAATAAAAACACTCTTTTTTCTGCCATCTTTGCAACGCGATATCTCCCTAATGGTTGACTTGTGACCCAACGTTTATATAACAAACTACCTTTTATTCTCAACAAGGATCACCCCCTGAAATTTTATGGCTTTGTTTTGAAACACCCTGTATATGGCCCGATCAAGATGCTTCAGATAAAGTTCTTGTAATGCTAAGTGATGCACCCGCGTACATGTTAAAAGAAGGACAGATTTTATCTTAAAAATATACAAAAACGATACATTGCACTTAAGCGGGTAGCTGAGAAAATAAGGGAAAGTTTCCTTTTAGTAAACTGTTTTGTATCAACTGTCAAAAAAGTTTTCGTTAAGGCGCTACCAGAACAGAGGTTTTAGGGAGGCTTTACCGGGCGTAACGGGCCTCCCGAACCAGTTATAACTAGATGGGATACTTGGTTAGAAGTCGTAGCGTATTATGATAAACATTTCGATGGCATCATAAAAGATGCTATTTGTAGATTTAATCCTAATGACAGCAGCGCCATACATACGTTACAGGACTTATTGGAGGACAAAAATATTCACGATAGCATATGTTACATTAATAGATACACTACATGTAGGTTTAATATCATTTTTGTTAGCATACCGAACGCTTACGAAGTGTTCTAAAGTGGATGTTATGGGATATTCGCTAACATAATATAGCCTCTCATTAATTTCTTTAACAGCTCTTGTAAAAGTGGATCTCAAATCATGCGGATTGGCCTAGATTTTCTAAATTGCAATATAAAGGAAATTATAATTGGATAGCTCATTGAGTGGAACGTAATGTAATCCACTTTTGAACTGAAACTATTCCACTCATAATACTAACTCATGGGATATTCTACCGTTATCACGTTACGCTGCATATTTTCTGTTAAACAGAAATTATGATATGGGATTTTGCACATTTAACCATAATGAAGTAGTTGTAGAGACATAATTGGGTTCTAATTTGAATTTTATTTACATTATTTAATAAAGCACGAATTTTGAAAAGTTAGTTTTTACAGGGTGTAACTTTTGTTGGAAGTTTAGGGTATTTCCCAGAATATTAATCTATAATTACTTTTTCTTAACCAAATTAACCACCTAAGGGACCTCTTTAGGTATCTTGAAACTGATTTCATAAAATTCGCGATAAGGATCTGATTTTGCGCTAGTTAACTTACAAAAATATCTAGTTTGTAAGATGCCCTAAATCCTATTTTTGATGCGAATGAACTAGGGCTTAAAACGCAAAGTTATAGTTTCTCAGAAAAATGGATTGGGGTTAATGGACCTATTCAGTGGTCCGGAAAGTTATCAGATCTAACACCTTCGCGGAATAATAATCATATGAAAGAAAACATCGCTGTAAACTAGCAACATATCAACATTTTCAAAATGAGAAAACATTTTCTAACCACAACAGTTATACGCTTGACTACTACTTGATCTTTCCACCGCTAATGTGATTTTTAGGTGGTATTTCTTTTGAGACTCTTTACGACGATATTTCCTATAACTTTTAAACGTAAAGTAATACAGAAAAAATTCTTTAATAAAAGTTTATTAGAAAAAAGAGAGCTTTTTCTCAGGAAAAAAATTGTGTGTTTCTGGAAAAAAAATGATGATGTCATTAGTCGTTTCTGTCATATCCCAAAGATAATACGTGCTGTCACAGAATTTGCCCCGCTCGCACCCAATTCGACGACTGTGATATCGCGAAACGCTACATTGCCCTGATCGCCCCTTGGCGATTCTGGTAAACAAACAAATAATGCCGTGTATCGAGGCGCCACTGGAAAAATTGAGAATCGACGAGAAGCGTTCGAGAGTCGTTCGGGAAATGGATCTAGAGATGCTAGAAAATACCTGGAGTATTCGTTTGGTCTATAAAAGAAGAATAAACGGCCGAGTCAGGCAGTCTAGAATTACAGTCTTGAATTAGAGAGTTATTATTTGGAAATTTCCTAGAGATTTAGAGCAATTTAGGTAGTGATTAAATTAAATAGTGTTTAGTTGAGTTGTAATTAGTATTCAGTAGTGTACAGAGTGTTAATAAATAGTCAGTAAAAGTTAACTGTTTGTTTTTCTGGTAAAATAAAAAGTCGGGGTAGGAAACCCGTGACAGTTCGATTGAATATAGACCTTATCTCATCGCATTTAATACCACATGTATCAACGTTTATTTAAATTTTTTATATCGTTTCAGTAGGTCCATATTATCGAGTTTAAAACACTTTGTATCCATCCGGGAGTTTTTTCGGAACGAAATAAATTATTTGCTGGCTTCAGTTTCGCGGGCTTGAATCTTTATTAGCTAGTAATTAAGTTTGGGGCAATTAGTGACACAGATGTTCCTGGAAATTTATGCTTCTAATTATTAATGAACGATTGTTGCGCGGACGGCTATCTGGGTTTTAATTTCTGGCCGCAGCATTTGATCGTTTAGCTTTTTCCGGTTTAATGGGCTCACAAAGGCCTAGATGGTATCAGGGCTCGAATTAGGCCAAATTCGAGCAATTTATGGGCGCGCAGATTAACTCGTTCCTGCAGCGGGACCGTCAGCTAAGACAAACTGCCGCTGGAGGAGCCTCCGGAATTCGTAAATGTCGAAACTGAATTTTTACCAGCCTGGGCTTGCTTTTGTTTTAACGGATGAGGGGCTTGCGGTAATTTTATGCGGCGCGAATGGGCGTACCCAAGTAACACAAGATATTTTGTATCGGTGGTTAAGAATGTTGCTATAACTAATTTCTGGAGAGTTAAAGTTGCAAGGTTTAGTCGCATAAACATCTTAGTGGTATCAACACAGCAGCTAATAGCGTGAAATAGGCACATTTTTATAAAATATAGTTGCAATATAAAAATTATATAAATGTGTTTTAAGGGTTCTATATAAACACAAGTTATGTTTTATCAATGAGCTATATAATATACAGTGCTTTCGAAAAGTAACGAATAAATTCATTATTTTTTAAATTGAGAAGTTTTCGAAAAAATCCCCTGGCACGTCGATTTTGTTTTTAAAAAAGTCACTTTTTGACATACGACCCACATTTGTGACGTCATCTTTGTTCGAGATATGACTTCATCGACAATTTTTTTAAATAGCATCATCCCCCAATTTTGACCATGCCATTTGAAAGAGCGTGTAATTCTACATACATACATCATGAAAAATTATGGTATGGTATAACAAAAAATTTCAAGAAAATAATGTTCGAGATTTTAAAATTTAATTTTCACAATACTGAAAATGATAATTACGTAAAAAATCGACTAAATTAAATGTTCAAATTGTGCACCGTTGGCTGCCTGACAGTAGCCAAGACGATTAATAAATTATATTTTGACATTATCAATAACTTCAGGAGGTATGCGATGTATCTTTTGACGAATTCTTGCTTTCAAATCCTCTAAATTAACCGGTCTAGTAACGTATACTTTGCTTTTTAAGTATCCCCACAAGAAATAATCTAGGAGTGTCAAATCAGACGATCTGGCTGGCTACTCAATCGGACCCCTTCTCCCTATCCAACGATTCGGGAACACCTCATCTAAATAAGCACGGACAGGTGCATAATGGGGAGGTGCACAGTATTGTGAAAATTAAATTTTAACATCTTCAAACATTATTTTTTTGAAATTTTGATTTATTATTTCAATGACGTGTTATACATGAACTTAATTTTTTCAACAACGTCTGATTTCATCAAAAAAAATGTAGAGTACCTTTTTTAAAAAGGAATAACAAAAGTATTTAAACATTTTCACCTCTATAAAATGACACCACCTGTCAAAATTTCGGCCCAACAAGTGTGGTGGCAAATCCATTCCTGATTACCATGGTAGTGTAAAACAGCTACTGTAGTATGGTTTTATGAGGCTTTATGAGCTATATAAAATAATTTCATTCAATTATCACGTCGGTTCAAAAGGCAAATCGCTGGGTAACCCTAAGCGGCTACCGTTCTCCATTAAGGAGCACTTATAAGTATGCTACATACTTACCAGACACCCTGGATAATACACTGACTTTGTTTTCTGATAAACCTCAAAGTGCGTTCATTTAAATCTGCATGGCTTTGTAAGTTAAACAAAGCAGTCTGCGCTTACAAATCCTTTGTTTCGTGTAAAAACCAACTATTGAAATCACTCCGCTGAAAATACCGAAAATATTATTCTTCTACCAATATTTATTCAACCGAACATAACTGCAAAGTTTCTGTGTGACGGGCTAACGTAACGTGTTTATATATGCCCTAATATCCTGGAAAGTAAGCCATTCCACCCAACAAATGTTCTATTAACTTGTATGAAAACTTCAATTTTACAAAAGAATGCAGAAGCTTTCCGCTGAATGGGGCCATTCGCATCCAACAATCGGAAATGGCTTCCAGAGGCACTCTGCAAATGGCCAGGGACTTTCCATGCCATTTCCCAACAGGCGGATGCAAACAACTGAGAATCGCTTGCCAGACACGTTGCATATTCATAATGGAAATAATGACGATGATACGAGCTGAGACCGGCTCCGAATTGGATGTTAAAGTGTGCGAGAAAGACATTTATTTTTCGGATTATTTATAATAGCGTTGACCAGAGCCTCTCTAAATTTATTTCCGTCTCTTAAGGATTTACTGTCAGAGGTATTAGAAGTGAAATATTTGGGGGAGAGTGGGGAATAGCCACTGCTTAGGAACTATAAATAAAGGCGGATACATTTATCATTTGAAATCCCTGCAAATCTCATCTGATTTTGTTGATGAATTATTCTATGAAAATTGGTTACAAATAGCATTTTTCAGAAAGGTATTTATATATATTAGGGCATTATGACCTAGCGTTACGTATATATAACGCTTGCAAGTATTTATATGGTTAAATATGTCAACTATCTTGCGGTCGTTTTTTACAGCGTTGTCAAATGTAAAAATTACTAAAATACATTTATTAATAATAATACCTAAGTACTTGATATATAACAGTTAATATGGTTAGCTGCAGTATTTTGAGTTCATACTAATAGAAAACTTTGAATGCACCCGTGGCATGTCTTTAACTATTATAAAATTTTGTACGATTTTCGTAGCAACGTTGGACTTTTCCTCGACTTTAGAAAAACAAAGAGCACATGTTATAGAGAAATAATTGTATCCGACCTAAATTCCTTTATTTAATTACTATAAAACGTTTCAAACTAAATATTAGTCACTAAAACTGAACCATTACCTAAAATTTAGCATTGGAACAGTGGTCAAAGCTTAGAATATTGTATTCTAAGGATTAAAGAAAGGATTTTTACAGAGCACTGTAAACATCTTTTGATGTTATAGTTTAAAATAGTACTAATTATTTTATACAAACATCGTCGTTGGTGTTAATATTGTTGCTATTATTTGAATTAACAGAATTTAATCCCCCAACAGCAGATATATCTCACCTGCACTCGATTTATATGTGAACCTACATATGAAGGAACAGCCAGTTCAATTGACAGTCATCTCACTTTTGACATACTGATGAGGGCTAATAAGCCCGAAACCGGTCTACGTCGGGTGGGGTGGCCGACAAGGGTTCTTGGCTGTTGACACAGATACTGCAGGTTTAATTCAATGCCGGTCGGGGCATTAGTCCGCGGAGTAGTTGTTTCCTGCAGTATCATTTATAGTTATTTACAATCTAATAGTGGATTTTTTACTAATGCTAGTTACGAACCGTGACAAAAAATTCCATGAAAAAATGGTATAGAGGTTCTCTGCTTCTAGTATTCACAGATATCATAGCATTATCTTCGTCAGGTGGAGAGATAATAATGTGGTCACTATACTTGTCATAGTATAAACCCTATTGGTCGAGCGTTCCCTTTACCAGAGTATCGGACGATCTGCGATATGGTGGAAGAGGCCACCTATTGACAATGATCCTGGATAAAATATATGTTAGAGTTTTAAGTAAATAAAAAATGCACTTTTAAAAAATTATGTAATTAAAAAAAATTACGTCATAATGGTTTTTATCATAGCATATGGTTAGCCATTTCAAGGTAGAATTTTATTATAGTTCTTGTTTGAAATTAGTACATAATTGTAAGATTCATGGGTATCACAAAAATTACTTAGAATGCTTTAAATATATGATTGTCGAGTATACCCGATCACAGCTTCGGTTTCGTATTTCGAACAGTGAAAACTATATAAGAAGAGGTTGATGACGACCCAAAATACGCTATTCATCGAACAATTCATGGATGGTATTTGAAAAATGAGATTCCGACAATAAAAAGAATCAAGTTGATATCTCACAGGAAGAAACTTTGCCTAGAATATCTAGACCGGTAATCGAACGAAAAGAGAAAAAGATCAATACATTAAGTATGTTATAGATGAAATGGCTACAGCTCAAGGGATTACAGTACTTCATTTGCCAGCCTACTTATTACGAACTGAATTCGAGTTTATAAACTCTTTGAAGTAAACTATTAAAGTTCACTCAAGGTCGAGATATTTTTGGCAATTTTGTGTTATTTAAACTCTTCTCAAGTCGTACGCCTATGGAATCTTGCCTTTTGCAAACCTCATCTAAGTGCTGTAAATTAGTCACTTTCTGCTATTTTGAAACTTGGGTATAGTGATAGCAAATTTACATCTCAATCTTACATTCATTTATTTCAAATCTAACAAAGCTCTTTTTTGTTGCGGAATAATTCACATTAATTTCTAGTTTATTACCTAATTAAAACGCATAGAGATTGAAAATCATGAATACACTTACAAGTACTATCTAATTAGTATTTCAGTCGAGCGCACTCTGTTATCTACTCATAAAATTCATTTAACGGCAACATACAACCAGGGAAATCCAACCCCGACATTAAGTTATTGCGCAGTTGATTTTCGAGCTACGGTATTTAGTTTTACTCAAATTGGAAGCGGATGTTCAAATAATCAGTCCGTCCTTGTCTTAATTGCTATTCCGGATCGACGAATACTGTAATATCAGTTCCAGAGTTACAAGTACTTGTTTTACAACGTTATGAATATACCATTATAGGAGACGGATCGGTTTCGGTTCTGCGCTAATCGACAAATAAACGATACAAATTGGAAATGTTATTAAAGTTCTTGTTTAGTCTAACCCCAATTTTGTATCGATTACTTGAGTATGCAGGCTACTCTTGTATCATAGGCTAGTACTCGCATATCACATCCACCAATTGACAAATTTAATGAATGTATCTACTGACCTGATTTTATGCAAATGCGTTTTTCCATTTAGAACATATTTGTGATTTATGTTTTTAAGTACCATATGTCTGTATTTGTGTATTGTTTGTTTCAATCTTCTACTCTTTCTTATCTTCGAAATAAGTTTATTTTTATTTATGAAACACATCCAGTTCAAACTAGATACATATAATTTTAAATTATCTCCTCCACGGTACTCCACGGCGGTATTTACATGATCTTTTACTTACAACTCTATTAAAATTTATAATAGTCTTAATGATGAACTAAAGATTCTATCTGTGAACAGTTTTCGTAAAAGAATTAAAGAGTTTTTCTTATCTTGTCAGTTAAGTGCTAATGATAAAATACGTTTTTTTATTGCACTTTCTGTGGTATTGGTTTTGTTGTTGTTTTTGACTTTTTTTATTCTGAATTGTAATGATTGTAATAGTAGCATTAAGTTGTTTTTGTTATGTTAGTTTTTTAGTTAGTTATTTTATTATTATTATTATTATTATGTATATATGTTGCATATTTTTCAATTTTAGAAATTGCAAAAATGTCATCTAAAACAACTAGAATTGAGGACCTCTTTCGGCACTTGTACTGAGTGTTCTAATTTAGTTGCAATTACAAAGTATCTAGGAAACTATAAGAGATAGAAGTCTGCAGTTTTCACAGCATTCGGCTACTGTTTCAATAAACTTAAGATGTCGCAAACATAATTTTGAAAATCCCCAGGACATTGTCAATGCTCTTCCTTCATATTTCTCAACTCTTATATTACATCTACAGATTATTAATTCGATCTTGCAGTTCTCTATATTACTGTATTCTACACGGCTCTCTACAAATCATATTCTTAATTGCCAGACTTTTCCTGATTTATGGAAGCAATCCCGAGTATGTCCTGATAGTAAAAATGAGATTGAAAATTACAGACCTATTGCAATTCTATGCAACTTTTATAAAATTGTTGAAATACTGATTCATGACATTTGTCCTTTCATACAAATAACCTGGTGACAAATCCACAGTGTCAAATCTTGTGTGTAGTGCCCAGTTTATTGCTGAAGCGTTAGATAGGATAGGTCAGATGGATGTCATCTACACTGATTTCTCCAAAGCATTTGACAAGCTTGATTAAGGTAATCTATTGCGCAAACTTGACTTGGTGTCAGTATATCCGTTTTACACATGCTGCAATCATATATCCCATTGAGTTCAATTTGTACGATACCGTGGCTACAAATTTTTTGATCAAACGTTAGGCTCGATACTAGGCCCACTGCTTTTCACTCTCTTTATTAATGACATTGCTCAGGATCTTAATGTTTACTCTTTGCCGTGACCTAAGGCTTTATTTAAATATTAACTCTGAATCGGATTGTGTACAACTGCAGCAAAGCTTGGACGTGCCTAATTTATAGTAACAGGCTACTCTCAAATGTTTCTAAATGTAATGTTGTGTCGTTTTCGAAAAAAATAACCACATTTGTTTCCTTGGAGTTATTTTTTCATCATCATCATAAATTAACTTTCACTAAGCGCATGGAGGAGTGCATGGCTGGGGCAAGAATGTAGGTTCTATAAAACGTAATAGTAAAGATTTTAAAGACATGTATACATTACGATTATCATTAACAGTGTTGTTTGACCTAAATTGGAGTATGCCGCTGCAATTTGGTCAAGTTATAACAGTCATATAACATATATTTCGAAAAGGTGCGGAGAAGGTTTTCTAGAGAGTTTTTGCAAGATCTACTGTTGAGATGATTTGAGATGAACAGCATTATTAGAAGGAGAATTATGACATCTGTAATATTTTTATTTAAACTTATTCACAATGGTAATGACTGCATTCTGCTTAACTCAGTTATTAACTACAGATTTCCTAGAGTTAACGCTTGGTCTAAAAATATATTCTTTATCCCCTGCTGTCGTACTAATATAACTGTGATTTCGACTATAATTTATACTTTATTTTGTCTTATACTTGTGATATTATTCTGTACTATTTATCTATTTTTTTGTTTATATTTTCTGTATCATTTTGTCGTTTCGCTTTAATTACATTTAATTTGTTCTTGTTATTTGCTTTTGATGCGCTGTTTCATCATGTGAAATAATTTTTTCCCATTGGTTGAATTAAATAAATAAATATTGATTTATATAATCTGGTTTACAAATTGACCTACTAATTTACAATTTTACTTTACAAACACAAATAACTTAATTATCGCTGTACAGTGTTCACAAATGTACTGTATATTGGACTTTTTGCTGGGGTACAAAGTGGTTTTTAACATATTAAACTCGTCGGCGAATTGGCCAGCAACCTCGGTAATGGATCTGTTCACGAATGGCGGCATTGAAACGCCTGTCATTAGGGCTTTGACAAAGTGCAACCCTGACGGCAAATTGCACAGGTCACGTATTCCACCAGGATTACAAAGCGAAATTTAAAACACCACGACTTAAATAAAGCCTCGCAAACAGGCAAAGTTCAGAAAAACGTAAGTAACTATAAAGCTACATTGGTAGTTGGTAATTCCACGTTCTCGACTGGGCAGGAAACGGTTTGCATTCACGTTTGTGTTATAATGCGTGCAGAGTTTCTATATTAAGGCTATCGACAGGGTGTTCCACAATGAATTGTACAGATGCTTGTGACGTCATAATAATGTGATCTTTTTAAATAACTAAGGCGTATTTTAGCAGAGAAAGTAACAGGTATACATATATACATCATATATCTACCAAATTCTTTGATATCCCCGCGTAGAGAAACAATTAAGATAAAATATACCCTCACTTTCTCACCTATACGCCCATATTTACATGATTAATAGTTAAATAAACATTTACGGTTTGGGCAGAGAGATCCAGGCAAAAAGATTCATGGCTCCTTTTGCCTAAACGAGGATGTAGTACTAAAATATGAACTCGTTCAGATGTTTCACTGTTGTAATAGAAAAGCTCTGTAAGGCTTTGGACAAAGTTAATAACGAATTATTAATATATAAATTCCATCATTTGGGTTTACTTAGATAGCTTACTTAGTCGTTTTCAACCTTATCTGTCGCAACGTAAACTGTATGTTTCATATAATGATTTTAAATCTAATATCTTCTTAGTTAGTCCTGGTGTATCCCACAGATCTAACCTTAGTCCACTCTTTTTTATTTAGTCTGTTAATGATTTATATGTATCATTAAAATCTAACATCACATGTTTTTTGCCGGCGATTCAAAACTTTTTTGAAATACGTGTAGGTATATTCCATTGAAGATTGCTTAAAATTACAGAAATGTATAGATTTACTTGAGGATTGATCTATTAATGCTGATAAGTCCAAATTTGTTCATTTTCTCTGAATACTCGTCCTGTTGTATTTAACTATAACCTCCACGCCATAACTCGATAGTGTTGAAGAGTTATTATGGATGAAAAATCACATGTCTAATATCTACTCCTTATTACCTACTTGTTATTAGAAACTCATCATCTTTTAATGACGTTCCTGCTCTAAAATTCAATTAGCTTTTCGTTAGTGCAATTAAAACTTGAATATGGTAGTTTTATCTGGTACTAGACAACCATTGTTAGAGAAACAATGGCGTATTTATTTACGACTGTTCTTTATAAAGAACATTATTTATATACTGATCTAACAGTGTCATTAACACAGTTAAAATTGCACGATAAACAAATTTAAAATCTAGAGCTAAAATAAAGTGGTTTTGGCTGCCCAGGTCTCCAATTTTTTCACAATTTACTCAAAATAAACTTTTAAATGCAAATATCTCGAAAACGAGCGACATTAAGAAGGCATACCGTTTCGATGTAAAAATGGTGGAAAAAGCAATGTTGCTATCAGAAAATCAGATACAGTAGACATGTAGCAAAAAATGTATGAACTATAAAAGTTTACAGATGAGACGTAAGTGGCACCCTCCACAATGTGTGCCAAAATTATGAGGAACTTTGAATTTCTCATGTCAAAGAAACCCTTATTTATTTATCTGACCAAAAACAGCACAAAATATCTAAGAGGAATAGTGTTTTATCAACCCATTGAACGTAATTTATTTTCTGTATCAGCATTAATGAAGTGAATAATATAAGGTTTCTTAAAAATCCTCCAAACTATAACGTACTGTAACGTCCATTGTTACCTAGATGTTAATCTCAAATTAGATGAAGATATAGATAGACAGATATACAGTAGATCAGCTATATTTGTGGAGAAGATTGGCACACTCTCTACGGGTATGGTAAGGTAGGAGATCGTTGGTTTGGATCAGTGTGAGAGATTGATACCGGCTTGTGTTTGACCATCCCCCTAATTAATGAGGTTTTCCAGGTTTTCCTCATTAACGCACTGAATGGTGGTTAGGGCCTTCCAACGCAAGTCGTTCCTGGGCGCAAATGCGGCCTGCTTAATAATTATATGCCGCCCCCTGTCCCGACTTTTTGGTTAATCCTGGTGATATGAATGAAGGGTAGAGATACTATTATTATTATTTAGATAAAATTATTTCCTCAACTGTACAAGTTTCAATTTTAATGCTCTTACATACATATATAACGCTATTATAAAAGCAGCAAATGTTTAAGCAGTATAAAAATACAAACCAGCAAGCAAAATATCCTGCACAATACGAAGTATAACACTTTATAACCCGAAAGTACAGTTACGTCCAAAATAAATATAAAATAAACCGAGTAAAATAATTTCGAGAACAATAAAAATCCTCATAACCGTGGAACGAAAAGGTAAGGAGCTTTTGATTGCCAATTTTATTTCCCAGAAAACAAGGCACGGCAATTGTTTTATTTCTCAACGCGTTCCATGTATCATTAAATTTTAGCGTTGGAAGTGCCAAATAAACCGTTATTAGACAAGGCATGATCTTTTTAAATGTATTACTTCAAGTACATTTTCTTAAAATCCAGTACTCAGAAAATCTTGTGAAAAGTATATTTTCGTTATGTATCCAAAAAGACAAGAGTCTCAAAGTTGAAATTGTATTGTAAGTAAATTACTTTTTAAAAAATCCAAATATTTGGATGCATTTCGGAGATCAGGTTTTTTGAGACAAGAAACTAAAATTTGTTTCTAATTTTGACGTCATTAGTAAAGGATACCGCTTATGGCACATCATGGTTCTTATAAACGGTAAACATTTTCTGCAACTTAGTGTATCCATCTGGGTATATTTTATTTAAGTCGTAACCGTTTTCGAAATAATCTCATTTGAAATGTTCAGTGAGCTTGAAATATTGAGTAAAAACTGTTATAGTGTCAGGTAAAGTGCCTTTTCCTTTGAAAATAAGTAAAATGTTACTTTAAAAAGTTATTTAGAACGGTAAATTATGATGACGTGCAAAATTGGCAAAGATTGGCATGCTTTGATGAAACCATTAAACGATTTCGTCAAACAGGACCTGCAAATTTTTAAATCATAATTTCTCTTCGAAGTTTCCCCATTATAAGCAATGTTTACCAATAATTCTGGACGACTTATATAAGGAGATAAAGACTCATAACAATATGTCAAAGTCATTCATTAGCGGCACACCAGACATATAGCACTTTTGAGCTTGTTAGCTCTCCTGGAGTGGCATACTGAGGAGACCTGTGTTGTATAAATATAATCAATAAACATTATTATTTTCCACTATTGCTGCTGCTGAATTTAAAATTGTATAGTATGACATTTATTATAAAATATTAATAATTTTAATTCCTGCATATCTATAAACTTATAATTTAAAGAAGGATAACCTATTGTGTAATTAATATTTTATCCATATTACATTTTACGAAAGAAAAGTGTTGAATTAAGTGTAATAATGCTTAAATGTCAAGAACATGTAACTATTTATATCATATATACAGGGTGAGTCAGTCATACTGTCATTAATTTTAAGAGGAGATAGGTAATAATGAATATAATACGAATACACAATTAAAAAAAATCCAAATGCATATTTACGCCGCAAAAAATATTTTCAAATGATTATTTAAACTGCTTTTTTAGACTGTCACAGCCTTGGTCGTTTACAGCTCACAGTTCAACCTGATGCAATGTTGCCAAATTGAAATATTTTTCTAGTATCTACCTAGGTATTAGACATTACAAATAAACGGTTGTACTGACTATTTTAGAATCTCATATTTTTTCTTGCTCAGTTCAACCAATAATAATTTAAAATGTTAATATCCCATGAAAGCAAATAATAATAGTCAAATAATTATATTAAGCATTGCAATTAACGCGGTCCATTCAGGTTTTCTTGTAGAAAATACAGCCCAATCAAACGATCCCCGTACACTCCTGCCCATACGTTGACAACAAATCGCCTCTGAAAGCTAAACCGACGAGTAGCGTGTGGATTTTAGTCCGACCAAATGTGGTTCTTATGACTGCGAAGAAATTGGCTTGGTTACAGTTTAAAAAATATTTAATATTGAAATTACAAAACTCCAACTCTAATAATGTACCGAGTAATAAACCATTTAGGTACATTACATAAGAAACCGATACCCAATGGGTAAATTATTAATAGAAGCTGAGAAGTGTTTCGTGTTTAAATATTAAGTAATAAAAAACCATCGTGTTGTCGACAAAAATCTGTCCAAGACCGAAACGGCACGCCTGATGCTCATAAAAGTTATCGAAAGTGAATCTTGACCTACTGTATTATTAGGTCAATAACCTAGTTACCTATTTTTTGTGCTGTTATTTAACGACAAGGAGTAAAACTATTTTTTTATCTAATCATGAATGAATTTTCTTAAATATTCATTTATTTGTTAATAAAAACAAATATAGATAATAAATAAATGTTTGCGAATGTTAGGTTATTACAGCTTAATAATTTTGTATTACGTTTTCACTACGTTTTACAATTGAATATGAATTTTTAGTATTACTCGTAAGTACAATTAATTTGTCAGTGTGTACTTACGTACATCTAGCCTAGAAATTTATTGTTTTTTAAGTAGTATGGTACTAACCTGTTTAAAACGCCAGTTTGGGTAAAGCTGCACGCATCCGTCCATAGCACATAATTAATAAAATTAGGGTCAGCTGCAATTTGATTTTGGTGCCAATTGCAAAATTCAAGATGGCTGGGGAAATCAGCAGTTTCTAAAGCTTGAACTTTCTGAAAATGATACGTGTTCAGTGGGTTTTCTCGTAATATTCTGTAGACTTTGTTTTGGGATATCTCCAATTGCCTTGAAATTGTTCTTATAGAAATAGTAGGCTGCTCCTCAACTAAATTTAAAACAGCCTCTATCACATTTAAGTCATTTTGCCGATGTCCCGCAAGTTCCCGACTTGATTTCACATAACCCGTATCGCGAAGACGTTGAAGCACTTGCACAAAAGTTGGCGCACTTGGAAAATGTTGTCTGTTAGGAAAACGTCTCCGATATTCCGCAGCAGCGTCATTCGCATTTCGTAAACATTCTTCGTATAAAACTACCATTTCCGCATATTCGAAATTTGTAAAATTAGGCATTTAGCCTGAACAATCTATTATATTTATTGTTACCTGAACTTTGCTTTTCAGTACCATCCGATGAAAACCATTTCAACACTTCAGTTCAATGAATTTTTCAGGCATACAATAAAAAAGCCAATTAGTTGGATATCAATCTTAAGCAATGGAGAAATATATTATTTTTAATTGGTTCTTATATTTTATCTATTAGTTTATGCATTTTGCTTATCGAAAAGTAATTAATTGGGTTTCAATAAAAACGCTATGAATTTATGCTTATTTTTCCACTGCATATAAAACCATTGAAAAGAGCTGGCAAGTAATTGGTAGTACAAAAGTAGTACACTTAAATAATCATAAATAAATTTCGACTGCTTCAGCTTTTACAACTTCAAATTCGAAGTCAGTATTTTGTATCAATTACTGTTTGCTGAACCCAATTCCTTTTCAATAACTAAATTTTGCTGGAGTTATTTTATCAGGAATAAGGAACTTACTAACATTAAACGATGGAGTCATTATTTTTCCTAGCTTCCTGCTGCACTTGCTTATTGAATATCACTATCGATTGGCCTTATTCGATAATTTATTCATCAGCAAAAGCGATCTCCTCACCTTGAAAGCACTTTAAGTCTCACCCAGAAAAATGCGGTTCGTTCAGCGTCATGTTTCACACAACTTCCTGCGACAATGGAGTGCCGTTCAACGTGCAGTTCAAAACATATTAGAGTGTGGCGTACTTCAGAACACGTCGGACACTCTAGTGGAGTAGTTAGATTGCGAAGTTGAGTGGCTTTTTTGCAGCAACTACGACGGGTCATTATGAGCAAAACTGCATTAGTTTTGGTGTTAGCTTTATAACTGTTCTGTTTGATTTTTGTCTGTGGGAGTAACAAGTTGAACTTGTTTCCCCAAAATTATCATTTATAGTATCACAAGAGCTTAAATTATTTTTACTGTATTAGAAAGGTGTTTTAAGCTAATGTAAATCAAATCTCCTACAATTTCTATCAATGAAGTCATATGTTCTCTGATACCAAACATCTAGGTATGCTAATGAACAATTCCACAGACAAAGCTCTATTCAATAATTATATAAAGAAATTAATCTGCTTTAATGAACATTTTCTAACCTGCTTTAATGAAAACACTCTATAAATATCTAACTTCACTTTTGGCAGTGGGAAGATGAGAGAATAGATGAAATAGATGAGATCTGACCTATTTCTGCATTTTTAGGATTGCTTCTTCAGGTGGCCTCCTTTAAGTTGAGTCAAATATCTAACTATAAAAATTATTATATAAATTAAAATTATTTGAAATTAAATATCGACAATGACAAAAATGACATTAGACTGTCAATGAATTAAATATGACAATACCTACTTGAATAATGTTTACCCTTTATGTAAAAGTTTTTATATATTTTTAGGTATTAATAATATTGTGTGAAACTAACTACTAAAGCCCTAACCAGGGTTGAATTACACCCATAATATCTACCCATATATTCTTTATTATTAGCTTTTGTAACATGTTTTACTGTATTAGAAAGGTAGTTATTACAAACTAACTAACTAAATTTTAAAGACAAAGCCTTTGATTTCTTCTAATAAACACTATTAAAATCTTGTATTAATTAATGATTTTTTTCTTGAAAACTTTTAAGTTTTTTAAAATTTAACAAGAGCAAAAAAAATGTTTTAAATTATATTCTGCGCGAGATCTTATCATTCTTTTTAAATTCGAATAATAGAAAAGTTTGGTATAATTTTAAGGGTGACTCATCTTCAATCAACACTTTGTAGAATATCAATTTACTTGAGCCCATAGTCAAAGAAGACCAATAGTAAACCTAAATCATGTACCACATTTGATTATTCCAAGTTAAAGTAATTCAGATATATTAATTTTTTTCGAAATATTTAGCTTGACTTTGTATGTTTTGTTAAATTGCAATATTTTGGTACCCTCTACGTACACCTGATCTGTGTCGGTTCTTATGTGGAACACCCTGTAGATTTGCACTTAAAATTATTAATATTTTGTAATAAATGTCATACTGCATGCTTCCTATGGCATATTGATGTGAGCCAATAAACTCGAAATGAATGTCTTTGACAGTTTGCTATAAGTCTTTCTTTCCTTATATACATAATTAAATACTACAAAGTAAGTAGTATTTAATTATTAATATATAGTAACTACTTTATACGGCAAATTTCGCTGTAAACAAATGGTTGTCTAATAGTTATGTTTTATTGCAGTTATACACCCATTCTAATCAATTTAGCAAAGTTGAAGTTTTGCCGACATAAATGTAAGCACGCCCGCGACGCATTCACGAAAAAATGTTATTATTCTGAATGTTACACCGTATGCCATTATCAAACGCTTCCAACACCCAATTTCATCCCTAATGCTCCCACTTTCTCATTTGGAGAAAAAAGTTTCGAAATAAAAAGGGCTTTACGTCCAACGTTATTATTTTCCTTTCACAAACAATAATGGAATGTTTTCTGCGGCGCACATCCATAAATACGATGCATTAAAACAAAAAAGATATGTGGGCTTTAGGAATAATTTTGATTGTTGTTTTATAATTTGTTCTTTTCGTAATTATCTCAAGCAGTATTTTCTATAAGGAAAACATATGTTAAAAGTTTAATAACTCAACTATTTGTGGTATAGTTATTAACGACACTTCTATTTTATAAAATTTGGTTATTTTCATGTATAACAAATATCTAATACTGAAGAAAATGTGGGTTAATAGTGATATTTTTTTATGTAAAGGAATTATTTAATTATTTTTAAAGTGCACTGTTTCTGAATTGTATATCTGCACTCGATACCGCTAGCAAGTTAGCTACTTTTAAAATTCACAACATGCTATTTAAAATCATATACAGTGTGTCCACGGATGGGGTTGACAAGAGAAGAAACTCTTTTGTTTTTGACTTTATAAAAAGTTCTGCTTCCCGAAAAAATGAAATTCTCATAGGAACTTCTTAGATCAGATATACAGGGTGCTCATAAATTAAGAAAACAAGAAAGTACTCAAGAGAAAAGTACCATTATTTATTATTGTATACAACATTTTTATGAAACAAATCTGTTTATAACGTCAATACAAATTTTGAAATCAAAATTGCGGTTGCTATGTTGATGATTCTCTGTTGTCTTATCAAATAAATCGCCATTAGGTCTATAATTGACAGTTTTTGCAAATATTTCTTCTAATCAATAGTTTTCCTATAACTATTGACAATCCTGCCGTATGCATATTCCGGCAATTTATCCGTTAATTGTACGGAAGAGTCATTTATGTTTACAATATTTGCAAAAATTGTCAAGACTGATTTGTTTGACAAGACAACAGAGAAATATACCGCCTACTGCGATTATCAGTAACCGGTGACGAGAAGTGTAGCCGTTTTTAAGGAAAAATAAAAAACTATTTTTTCCGCCATTTTGAGACTCGAATATCTCAACAGGAAGGACCCAAATTGAAAAATTTCATATGAAGATCCCCCCTGAAATGGCTTGTGGAATACACTGGTAAAATATTTGACCATCATTCTGGAACACCCTGTATATCGTTTCACAAGACAATTTCGAGAAAATGGCGAATGCGCCAGTGTGAAACATTTATTAAAATAATTTCGATTTCAAAAAATGTGTATGTTATACTTTATTAATTTTGCGTCTATTAAAAATATATTTCGGGAAATTCCGCCTTATTTAACCAATAAAAAGAAGGCTACGGATCGTTTTCTTACCCGCGCCAAACTGGGAGCGATTGTGTCAACAGAATATTGAATTTATAATAGCCCTTTATTTGCACCATCACGAAGGAGCGCCTCTTAATAACCGAGCGATTTACGAGCAACTCTCCCCTCCGTGTTATCCTCTGTATTAATTTTATAAGACGGGTCGGCACAATAGGGCCTACCGATATTTTAAGCGCAAAACCAACCCCTGTTCTTGTTCAGGCAATTGTGTCGGGAGCAAGCGGCAGTCTGCCGCTGGTCCGCAGTAAATCATGAGTTTGCAGCCTCTGTGATAGATGTAGTTACCCGAGCCAAGACGGTATTGTACACGGAGTAGGTAAAAACTACTCTTGTTGCAGTTTAGGGTTGGTTATAAATCGTCTTGTGTTTGGTGCATCGTTTAAATGCAATACTTAGAGTACAAAAAATGGGTCGGTTAATTGCGTATTACGTGCTAATCTATGTTTAATGTGAATGTTGAAAGGTTCTTTAAAATACCAGGTTTACTATGCATTTTTTATTAGATATCAATAATATTGTGTCAAACTACTTTACGGACATAATGCCTTGGATCAGCGTTGTTTACGTTTGTTTGTTATTTTTTATTAGATAAGAAATTATAGTTCTAAGAGCGTAGAAATATGTACCTACTACACTGAGAAAAAACCTCTAAGTAAACTAATTACCGTAAATATTTTTTTATTTGATATTAACTATTATTAAAAAATACATAAAATTAAGTTTTAAATTGCATACTAGAAACTTGTAATTATTAAAAGATATATCTCTTCAGTATTGAACTTTAATGAACATGCTTTTGTTATTGGTCCCGACATGGCAACTGGGTTTCGCTTCAACACTCGACCAGGAACGTCACGTTACCGATTGCTATGGATTCAGTTACTTATCATTTAAAGCTCAAGTAAACTTTATTTTTATTTTCGATTTTCTGTCTTTATTGGGTCTTCCCAACACGTGGTTAAAATTAATAACTGGATCACCCTATATACAGGATGGGCTGCATGCACTTTTTTAAATAAGTGCCATGACAGAATGGTCAAGTATAAATTGTACAAGACGTTGAAGGGTTCACCTTATTCAGATGATAACAATCCTTTCTCATCGATCATCGCTGCAATTCAAACTGAAGATTGGAAATGACGTTGAAAATATATTACATTCTCTAAAAAGTTATTAAGTTCATGTTATGTATTGCGTTGTGTTTACCATCTATTTGCACTGATTTGTTTGTTAAGTTCTTATTTACCCAGTGTATACATAAATAAATTCATGTATATATAAAATAATGTAAATGTTACTTAAATTAAGAGAGTTGAAACGTAATTGTGAAAATTAATTTTACGTTGAGTTGACTTCAGTAACTTTGCCAACTTATATTTTATTCCAGTGGAAAATGCTAGAATACATTATTTTTAAACAACTACCAAACCAGTTTAAGAGATACATAAATTATTTAAAGTCTTAAAAGAGTTGCAGCACAGTTTGATTGCATATATATCGTTCCTATACAATATGATAGAAGAAAGAGAGACAGAGTTGTTCTTTAAAGTTTGTCGGAATTGGAAATAACCAAATAAGCTTAAGAAAATGGTAGATCAAATGAACTGAAGAAAATACAGTGTCGACTACAATTTGAATTACAATTTTTTATATCGGTTTTATGCATAAAAATCAGGATACAGACAAATGGCTTTAGTGTAAAATTTGCACAATAACAATGGAGAATTTTATGAGAGTATTACATTACATAGTAAAATTACAGAAATTACATGATAAAACTACAGAGAATTCCTAAAATGACAGCAATCTTTGGTGTAAAATCACATAGAAATTATTTTAAACTTGCAATATTGAATGAGATTTATATTATGTTACATGGTAAAATTACTTCAGTATATAACCATTCAAAATATGCTAAAACTTCAAACACTTCTGATATTTGCAGCAGCCTTTAGTGTAAAATTCGCAAAATTACAATGCAGAGTTTTATGAGAATTATATTACATTACATAGTAAAATTACATCAACTATATTCTAAAACTACAGATAATTATGTGAATTACAACAGTTTTTAGTGTAAAATTATATGGAAATTACATTAATCTTGCAATATTTAATCATAATTATATTATATTACATAGTAAAGTTACAATAACTAGTATGTTTCCTCTCTTTTCCTTTTTTTTAGTATATAATTTTATATAAATAATGCGAATGAGAATTTCAGCAGCCTTTAGTGTAGAATTTAAAAAAATTACAATGCAGAATTTTATGAAAATTATTATTATTACAATACATAATAAAATTACAGTAATTACGTTATATTGTAAAATTACATCAACTAGTATTTTTCCTCTCTTTTTTTTAAATATATAAATATATTCAAAATATTAGAACGCTTCAAATACTTTTGGGAACTGCAGCAGCATATAATGTAAAATTTGTAAAATTACAATGCATAATTTTTTGAGAATTATATTACATTACATAGCAAAATTACAGAAAATTACTAAAACTGCAGAAAATTCAGAAAATTATAGCTGTCATTAGTGTAAAAGTGCATGGAAATTACAATAAAATTTAATGAGAACAACGTTACACAGTAAAATTACACCAACTAGTATTGTTCCTTTTTTATTATATAACTTTATTCAAAATATGCTAAAGCTTCAAATACTTCTATGCACGGTAGTTTATAATTCACAAAATTACAGTGCAGAACTTTATGAGAATTACATTACATAGTAAAATTACACCAATTACTATTTCTCCTCTCTTTTTCTTTTTCTTCTTTCCTTTTTTTAGTATATAATTATTCAAAATATGTGAAAGCTTAAAGTATTACTGAGAATCACAGCAGTCTTTAGTGTAAAACTGGCGAAAATTACATAACATTAATTACATTACTTAATAAAATTACATCAACATTACATCATAGTATTTTTTCTCGCTTTTTTCTTTCTTTTGGAATATAACTTTATTCAAAACATTCGAAAATTACAAACAATTCTGAGAACTGAATTTACAGAATGCATTTTCAGAATTGAATAAAAACCATAAATATTATATTATACCAGTATAGTAAAATTCCAGAACAAGTATTTTCCCTTTTTTGTCATTTTTCAGTAACTTTATTCAAAACATGCGAAAACTAAAATCTTGTCGACGGAACCGAATTCTTATGAACATTTATGGAGTAGCTCATTCAGCTGTTAATAAATGCTATATAAAAAGTGCCCCGCATCCATTCCAGCACACAGCGAGCACATCTCTCTAACCGCTGTCTCATTCACTCTTTCCCAACAACTACATTTATTTGTGGAAGTGCACCTTGCCGGGTCGGCTGAAAATATGAGGGCGCCGCCGTCGGTCGATGGAATGCAGTGCTCCCCAGGGGCGTCAAGACGCCAACCTACGTCCTGCCTCGTTCGAACATTCTAGGTAAGCGAGTTAACTTCCTGTCTACCGCTGGGAGCGCGCTGGCTGCACTGGGAGAACGGTTTGTTTGGCCTGGGATGAGCTTCGTTCGGAAAAGCGGGGGCAGGAAATAGGATGACGATGAACAAAAGATTTATAGGCGTAAGTTGTGAAGTTAAAAACTAAGTCCTGCAATTGCCAGAAATTGTAGAGAAACAATTTCAGATTAATAAGTAGTTATAAATCAATTGGATTAGATCGGGTAAATGAGCTAGCCTGCTGATAACATTAGTTCTTTACTATATTTATTGATGCAGAGGTTAATCCAGCAGGTAATTCCTCCCAATAACAAGACTTAACACAAAGAAAAACCTTATCTTGTGTTAATCGAGGTCCACACAGAATTATGTCCATTTTTAAGCACTTCTCTGTATGTAATAGAGTGTTAAAGCTCCAATGTGTTCATATATGAAATGTTTTGTGTAACTTTAACACATTTAAGTGTTAATTATGTCATTAGAAAATATTTTATTTCTTTAAGACAGACCTGAAAATGGGATGGATATTGGAAATCCTGAAACTAGTCGTTAATATTAGTAATAAATTATAATAGAGGATTATTTATTTAGACCTTTTTACTTACTGCTTGAACAATAAAACTACATTTATCAATTTTGAATCTAAAAATATAATTCATTCAAATGAACAACAAACAAATGTTTCAACAAATTATTTAGCAAACTTAGTTTTTAATATGTTCTAATAAAGACTGCTAAACAAATGTTAAATGTATAATTGAGCAATTAATCTCTTTTGGACAGATTAATGCTTTCTATGTGCTTCTATGTGTTCTATAAGAGGCCATTTAAAGCTGATTTCTAACAACTTATTACTATTGGGTCAATATGTGGTTTCAAAATTATCATGGTATGAACCCTCCAAGCCAACTTTAGAGCTAGTTACAGTAAACAAAAATTAATGCTGAAACATGAATTTTCAATCTAACGCATTGGGTTTTATTAGTAACCTAAAACTAATGATTTTGTTCATAGTTTCACAAGTTGTTCTCAAAAAAAGTATCTACCGTAGAAAAGTTTGTGTTGATTATCGCATATAAAACATTTGGAAAAATAACTAATCTTTTCCAATAGTTAGGAAAATAACCTGGGATTCACAATTTCTTTTAATATATAGAACAACGTTTAAAAACTGTTGATTTTGTAAATATATTAGAAATGTAATCTGAACCAGTACTTTTATATATATCAAAGGGGTACTATTCCTCGATAATATATCTTTAATATCGCACTAAAATATTTATTTGATACGTCCTCAAATGTATACAACCAGTAAATCACCGGTCACGTATTCCCGCTTAAAAACTACGTCACGTTCCATGACTTTGTACTCTAAGCAAACCGTCCTCGTACCCCTGTCGCCCTCTACAGTACAGTACATCACCAGGTTAAGCTAACGAAAAGAACTATAGTGAATCTCTAGCATCCAACGACTTTACATCGACTATGCAACGAGAATAAGCCAATTTGACGCCCCCTTTAGTGCTACAAATTTCTAACAAAAGTGACTCACAAGCAGCCAATGACGTTTCACGTCGACGTTTCATCCTCTGCTGCCCGCCGCACCCTACAAATTTTTACAAAGGTATACCTAAAACTAAAACTAGAAGGCAGGACTAAGTGAAACTACAAATTCCTGTTCTCGCTGCACAACATCAAACATTAAAGTACTGAAAGTTATTCCTATCTATTTCCTATCAGAGTTTACAATATTCTTTTCAGTAGCTCCAATATAGGTCTAAATCATTTTTTAGTTGGTATATTGTATTATTAGCATTGCATTGTGAATATCATGAATAAATCCATTTATTTTGAGGATTATTTCTTATCGTTTGTCGAGTTAGTAACCAAACCATTAAATGCAACATTTTAATTTGGGAATTACGACTCTAAAGTAACTTGTATCAAACAGAAGTGGAATACATCATTTAGCTCATATATTAAGAACCTATCTTTGAATAACTTAAATATCGAATATCAATTATTAATGTGAAAAAAACTATAACGGCGTCCACGCATGATTTTCTTATTCGTTTATTCCAGACGGTCAGAGGTATAACTTAATTACTTGGAAATATTATCAATTGTCCATTACATCATAACTGTGAATTTATATCAGCCAACTCCATCCGTACAATATATCAAGCGTTGTGCTCAAAATGGTTACGGCCGTTCGCGCTAGGACAGGAAGCTCTATGCTTATATCTTGAATATATGTGTGACACCGCTCAACATCCCAATTCGCAATAAATTTATGAACCGTTTACATTTATATATGTACTTGCGTCGGATACATCTCTCTGAAGGTTCATTTCTCATTCTCACTTCATGATGAAGGGCTCAAAATGGAGAATTGTCGCTGAAGTTGTACTTAGACAGTTTAAAAAGGAAAAGAAACGAAATACATGAAATAATAAAAATAATAAGTTTATTGACCAAAAGATTACAAATCCAATTTCAGGACAAATATAAAAAAGTAGCAATAGAAATATACAACATAAAAGTACGTTATAAGTATACAAATATATATATATGGCTATCAAGCTTCTAGTTGCTGAATTTGATATTAGCACAATTAATAATTTGCGAAAGAGTACCATAACTAATGTCACAAGTGTCAGATCAAATTAAAATTTCTGCACATAACATATACCGGGGATTTCGAAATTAAGTTGGTTCTAGCTGCTTAACATTTTAACGTAATTCCCCATTTCGGCTAAGTCCATTTGCCAAAGGTCATGAAACCTTTTAATAATCGTACGTCTGCAAGTATAGTTTTTTCTCATAGGCTTATGATGCTCATTTACCAGTTGCATTTTTTCCTTGGAATGTTTGATGCGCGTCGCAGACATTTTAAACTGATGTTTAATCACCAATTCACGATGTAATATACTCTTAAATGGGATATTTATTAATAGTTAGTGACATAAAATGTTACATTTTGCCTGGAACTTATTCTAGGAACTTGGAAACAGAAATGTCTCAATAGCAACGGACAATCCAAATTGTGGTGAAATAGATGCAAAAGAATATTTATCTCTGTGAAGTAACAGGGAAGGATCATATCCGCTCTCTGGATAAAAGTTATCAGTTTTCAAAGATAAAGATTTAAGAAACCTTTGCTGTACACTCTTAATTGTGCAATTATGATTACCATAATATGGACACCAGACAAGCGAACAGCAGTTACTCAATTTTAGACTTTATAAAAGAACAATAAAAAGTGTTTTTAAATCCACAAAGCTGCATCTGTAACGTACTCAACATGAAAAGCTTAGTCTGCAATCAAATACAACTCCTAAAGGTTTTATGGTGTCGGAACGTTCCAATATTACATCATTTAAAATATAGTCGTAAATACCTGGATTCAATTTACTGGTGTAAGTTACTATTTTACATTTATTTGCATTTAAATTAAGATAATTGTTATTACAATACTTTTGTAATTCACATAATTGCCTTTGTAATATCGTGCAATCATAGAATACATCTTCAAATCATCTGAGTACAATAGTTTCTCACAATTTATTACATTAAGAATGTTAATAAATAGTACAAAAAACAATGGTCTCAGATAAAAAAACTGTTGATTTATGACCAAAGGACGCAACAAATGCCTTCTGTTATAAAAATATGATCTAGAAAAATTACATAAGTGAGGGCTAAATTCAAGTACCGTTAATTTATGCAGAAGAAGTCCATGATCAATGCGGTCAAAGGCTTTCGTTAAATCAGTATATATGTAAGAAAGGAGCTTAGTGGATCAAATCTTGAAAGAAACAGGTGGATTTTAATGGCTAGAGGATCCAGAGAAAACAGATGGAAGGAACAACGAAGCAACTGCGAACGTTGTTTCTGGGTTTTTGCCCTTCATCAGCGCAGTGCAGCTTAAAAACAAGATGGAACAAGAAAGAAGGGCAAAAGACACGAACACAAGAGAATGACAAGTAGAAAGCCTATCTCTATTTGCGGCTTCGTGTCACACAGTCTCTGTTTAGAGGCAAAGAGCAACAGTCGCCGCGGAAGAGAGTCCAGCAACTACTGTCAGGGTCTCAACCAGGACAAATACAAGAAAGAAAAGAGCTTAGTGGATCAAATCTTAAAAGAAACAGCTGGATTTTAATGGTTAGAGGATCCAGAGAAAACAGATGGAAGGAAAAATGAAGCAACATAAATTCGAAGTGGTAGATCGTTTCTCCATGAATCCGTGCTGGTCTGGTGTTACTAATCTTTTGAATACTGGATAAATACGATTGTACAGTACGATTTCAAATATTTTTAAGAAATTGCACATAATAGATATCAATTTGTAATTATTTATAACAGATCTATTTCCACTCTTGAAAATATGACACAATCTAGATAATTTCCATTACTCTGGAAATAATTTCAGCTTCTGATAAATAACTGATGTTCATACATAGCGTGTTATTTGAACTTAATAACAAAATATCATTATTTAAGTATAAGTCTTGTTATTATACATGAGGGAACTTGGAATCCTAGTTATGTTTTTATTTACTATGAATAAATGACGATACATTTCAGGAGTCTTTTACTACTTGATATTGTACATTGTTGAGGTCAGTCAGTTGACATTAATACTTTTGGGAATATGCCATGTAATATAGCATTGTTCCTGGGTCTTCCAAATATAATGGACATTGTTTCCGTAGATACGCGTCGTTGCTTGTAGATAGAGGAGTCGATTTATTGCAAATTATACATTAATTTACATATTTGTTCATTGGTAAATTCACGTAGTTGTGTATTCTCAGTGTATCTAACTAAGAAAGTTAACTAAGTCCCAGACGTGAAAGCAATTAAGATTTACTGCCTCCGGCAATACGTTCTTATTAAAAGAATTCTTTTTTTTCCAGAGTACAAGTTGTTTTCCATAAATCTTGAAGACGGTATAAATGTAATTTCAGCGGATCATTTCCAGGAAGATGGACTTAAGGGGTACTAAAGCTAACTAAAATTCCAGGTCACATTGTTAACTATGTTTAAAATAAGGATAGTCATAGCGCCGATCTCTTATGGTGTAATATAGAAAATAGTGTTGGAAAATAGATTTATGATTTATTAAATATGGTAAGGGGCAAGATTTGGGTTGCCGTTTGTAGGTGAAATTCTGTTTTATGTCTCAAAATAATACATTTAATGGCCCTATTTCCAAAAAAATCTTTTTTCTGGAATGTATGCTATGGCATTTAGAGCTACAATATAATATGTTGTATGATATCTTGGAAACTATAAGAGACAGGAAAATGGGGAAAGTTTTAGACAGTTCCGTTGCTAACTTAATGGCTCTTGCAGACCGGTTTTGTGTTAGTTTGAAAAAAGTACGTGGCGTTCTAGAAAACTATCTGTAATTTTTTTATTTAGAGGCATGTTTAAAATCCCAAGTTTTTTCGAGAATTTCTACTGCATATTCAGATTTTCATTGCGACGTTTCGGTTGCGCGGAACCATCAACTTTCATTTTTCTTAGGAGCATTGAATTTAAGATAAAACAATAAGTTTATTATTTCCCATAGCCGTTGATCATTGACGAATTAGCTTATTACAAAATGTAAAAAAATTTTGTAAGCGTCAAATTAGATGCATAAAGAACTTGATTTAACTGAAACATTTTAAGAAATATGCGTTCAAATATTAGTTTTCCTTCACATATTTAGAATTTGTTGGTTGATATTATTTATCAGAAAAAAATAATAGTGTAACTTGTATTTAGTTTTTGACGTTAACAATTTATGTAACTATATAAATTTGACCCAACATTTATAATGTATGTATTCTATATAAAACAAGTTTATAGTAGTTGATCCCGACATAGCATAGTTACATGTTTAGCATTATTGTTATTATATTAAATATATTATATGTATATGTTTAATAAAATGTACAGCATATTTAGCATAAATATATTTAAAGCTAATCCAAGTTGTTATTTCAGTCATACTGCTGAAAACCCTTTTATGTTTTGTTATCAAAAACAATGAATGCATCGGATCAAAAAGCTCGTTAAACCTGTAACAATATTTCTATTTAACGTTATTCTGTTAGGATATTAACAGTCCTATTTAACTTAAATGCAATTTAATATCCTCATCTGTACAATTTTAATAAATATGTAAATAAGGCACATAGGATATTTTTGTTCGTATATTTGCTGCACCGAAACAAATAACGAAATTCAATATTTTCATTCATTAATACCTTTGTTCGCAATATAAACGGTACAATGCAGGATTAAATAAAATAGTTAAAATAATACACTATACTGTAAATTTGCAAAGCACTGGACACCAATAAAAATTTTAATTTTATAATGAAATTCAAATAATTTCGGACGGACAATGAATACAACGTCCTGTAACAGTGGTATCTTATATCATCTTCTCGAAATTATGTGAATTTCATTATGAAATTTGCATTATTTCGGTACGGTGACCGCTCTCTGGCGACTGGAGACGGACTATTAATACCACTGTAACAGTCAGATCTCATCTATTGTGGTTGAATTTTCGCGTTCCCATAGTTTCAAAAGTGAACTTAGAGCTTTATAGAATGGTTTTCATTAAACCAGGTTAGTAAATTTAGCTAGCAAATTTTTTTTTTTAGATAATAATGTTTGGTATCAGAGAGCATACATATGACTTCATTGATAGGAATTGTAGGAGATTTGATATATAACAGCTTAAAATATCTTTCTAATGAAGTAAAAAATATTACAAAAGATAATAAAGAATATATGAGTAGATATTGTGGGTGTAATTCAACGCTGGTCGGAGTTTTGCGCAATATTGTTAATACTTAAACATATATAAAGCACAATATTTCATTAAACAAACTAAAGAACCCCAAGTTACGTACGTTTACGATTAATGTCGATAAGGTTTATAACAATGTACTGATATCAATGCGTGAAGACATTGCGGACAATTTCGTTTATTTCATTATAGAAGAAGCTACTGATGCTTATGGGCGTCCAATAGTCAATTTTTTAATTGGTGCGTTAAAAAGTGACATTGCTAGTGACAGCCACCTACTGGCTTCTAAGGTGCCGAACAAAACCAATCACAAAACTATTATAAATTTTGTTATTGACCGTTTTCATTATATTTGACCCAATCACGATGCTTCAGATAAAGTTCTTGTAATACTAAGTGACACAGCCGCATACATGCTAAAAGCAGAACAGATTTTGTCTCAAAAAATTTAAAAAATGATACATCTCACATGTGCTGCTCACGCACTTAATCGAGTAACTGAGAAACTAAGGGAAAGATTCCTTTTAGTAAACACTTTTGTATCACCTGTCAAAAAAATGTTCATCAAGGCGCCTACAAAAAAATACATTTTTAGAGGCTTTGACAGTCATACCTCTGCCTACCGAGTACTTGGTTAGAAAAACATTTCGATGATATAAAAGACGTTATTTGTAGATTTAATAATGACAGCAACGCCATACACTCACTACCGGACTTACTGAAGGACTAAAGTTGGGTTTCAAACTAACTGTGTGAATCAATTTTTTTTGAGGAAATAGGATGAGAAAAGGGGGTAAGAAATAGACCCAAATTCCTGTATCTTGAGAATTAGAATGTATAGTTTCTTCTGTAACACACATAGAAGAATGCATGAGTTTGGAGGCTAAAGTCATGTGTTTATAGAGGTCCTGTTTAATGTGAACCCATTTAAAAAATCAAAATTGGTTGCAATAATAGTAATGGAATTAATGGCTCCAAAACAGACTCAAGGTTACCAATCAGTGCAAAAAATTCTTGTTTCAATATTTTTTTTATACAGTGTGGAAGAAAAGTATGGAATAAATTCATTATTTCTAAAACAACGAAGTTCCATGAAATTTCCTCGGACCCGTCAATTTTGCTTTTTAAAAAGACTGTTTTTTCTATACCAACGCATTTCCGACGTTCATTTGTTTTCGCGTGATGACGTCATCGGATATTTTTTTAAATAGAACCCCTATATTTTTTCATCGGATTCTTGTAGAGCTTAACTTGCTGAATTCAAAAATGTATAGTTTCAACACTTTATTCCTTCAACTTTCCGAGAAAAGAAATAATAACCGATCCAATAAACGTTGCAGTTGACATATGTCAATTCTGATTAGATTTTGTTTAGCTGCCAGAAACAGTTTCTGAGGTGACTTGATTTAATATAAAGTGTTGAAATTATACATTTTTGAATTCAGCAAGTTAAGCTCTACAAGAATCCGATGAAAAAATATAGAGGTTCTATTTAAAAAAATATCCGATGACGTCATCACGCGAAAACAAATGAACGTAGGAAATGCGTTGGTATAGAAAAAAGAGTCTTTTTAAAAAGCAAAATCGACGGGTCCGAGAAAATTTCAATAAACATCGTTGTTTTAGAAATAATGAATTTATTCCATACTTTTCTTCCACACTGTATGTAGTATCTTGCATTAAAGCGTAAAATGCACTGATGGAATAAGTTACGCCATGGTACCACTTAGTACAAGACCTCAATCAACCTTCCTAACCTCCGCTTTATCTACACATCGAAGTGACAAACTCTAGTTATTGGTTTGATGCGTTTGCATTAACGGCATTCTCAAATAAAAATTGTAAATCTCTACGTACAATCGACAATTTTTACGTGGGAACATTAACGTAAGTCATTACGTTCTCCATTTTGATGCCAATTTAAGGGAATGAAGTATCCCCTTCTGCCCGTATTACGAAAGGGCAACAGATAATAACAAAACACGCGGAAAACATAATAATAGAGCTCGTGGGTCGTTATCATGCGAGAAGGACTATTTTTGAAACACGTCGACGCGCCCGCTGAATTTTAAATAAGAAGATAAATTACAAAGTAAATTCTCATTTGCAAACTTAATTAGAAATGACGCTTTAATCTGTTGTTTTAATGGTAAAATACAACGCGCTTTTACATTAATTCCTATTAGCGAAATTTGTTAGTGTTAAAGCGGATAACGAAATCAGTATATCTGGGGCGCATTCGTTAAAGTTCTCGGATTTCTTTTGAATTATATACACATCTCGCGTCTCTGGCAAATATACCTCACCTCTCTCGCTTTTGTATATTCATTGTCGGCAATAATGTAAGTAGACTCAACTTCAGAGCAATCATTTACGTTGATATTCAGTTTGTAATAAACAAACTTCGAGGGTACGTAGAACTTTGAAAAATAATGGCAGTTTATTAATAATTAATAGTTATAATTTTGGGGTTCTTATAAGGAAGATGACAGTGTTAAAGTTTGAAGAAAACAAATGATTTTTTGGTATAACTACTAAGATAATGATGATATTTAGTTAGATAAGGTACCATAATATGTGAAAATATCAAGCACTTTGAACCAGTGGCGGAGATATGGGCAGTTCGTATCTTTAATTTAGGAAAAAATGTTATTAACTTTAACATTATGCAGGGCGATATAACTTTATTTCCTAAATTAAAGATGCAAACTGCCCATATATCTACGGCACTGGTTGTTCAAAGTGCTTGATGTGTGACAAGTATGGCTTAAATATCTCCATTACTTTAGTAATTATACAATGCCTTCATAAATGATTACAAGCCACGTGATCAGAGTCGAGATTCTCAAATCAATCGCAGAGCAATTCATATGCGAATATCCTTTTCCTCACTACGGCAATTGAGAGAGACAACAAATCTATTTGCACACGAGTTGTTATTCGAGAATTACAGTTCTGGTCACGTGTAAGTTCTACAAGGGTTCTACGTACCCTGGAAGTTTGTTCATTACAAACTGAATATCAACGTATCATATGACCCCAGTAAAAAAATCAAGCGGGTTGAGATCAGGAGATCTGGGAGGCCACATAATAGGTCCATTATTCCCGATCCAGCGTTCGGGAAAGTGCAAATTGAGCCACACAGATACTTGCCTTCCATTATGAGTAGGTGCTCCATCTTGATAGTACATTTTATTCACAACATTTTCTAAAAAATTCGTGTTCTCCCTGAATTTAAACTACAATAATTTGAGGAGCTAGAATGACTTTACATTTATAATGATAGGTACCTACTAGATAACAACAAATAAAATTGTTGCATGTATAATTTCTGCATAAATTAACGCAGTCGGTACTTTGAATTCAATTTACTTGCAAATGGTTGATTTTAGAGCTGCATAACAAGAGTACCTTTTTTGTTCAGAATTGGTCACTGATTAAGGAGAACTTAGTCAATTCAAGTAAAAGTAGGATATGCAAGAGTTATGAAGACAAAATCATAAGCAATACTAAGCCTAGACTACCACTTGTGTCAGATTAAAACAAACACCATGTAATTTTAATGACCTTTAACTGTTGTACAGGTTACCCAAAAATTACCAAAATCTACGAAACGGTTTTTAAATTATTGCTGAAAATTGTTACTTTTTTTTCAAAATAACACCCTGTAACTTGCTAGACGTGCATCAGAGAAATTTTTTTATAAGAATTTTATTCTTATTTTGGTCTGGTCTGCCCCTTGCTAAATTTTTGTACGTGTGTCAACAAATCCAAACCAAGGAGGGTGTTTTCGAAAGAGTTCGAATATCGTTGAGATGAAGATGTCGTGCCTGCTTGGAAATGGACGGAGGGCACTTTGAACATCTTCTGTAACTTTGTTTTTTGTTTGTTAAAAGCTTGCTTTGTCGGTTTATTCCTAATAAAATAAAATGTTTGAAAAGCGAATAGTGATCCATATCTCCGCAACCATTACTTTGCGGACCCATGTTTATTAAGACTGTTCTGCTTATTTTGGTTCATACTATTACCTCCGAAAATATTTTACCCTCTTTTTTTAACACCCTGTATTTAACACAATAATACCTAATAATATCACAAATGACAAATGAACTTTTCTAAACGTGTGTACTGCGTTGTCCAAAAGCATGGAAATCGTATATAGATATGAACTAAAACACACTGGTGTATTTAGGTATATACGTACGAACGGAGTCTGACGTCACAGGCTGCGACGGTTTTGTGGAGGCGTGGCAGATTGATTTTTTTTAATACCGTTTTTAGGTTCTTACGAAATTGTCTAGGACAAACGCCATTTCAATTAAAATAATATATTCTTTTTTCTGCATGTATTTGGAAAATTCATGCAGTTTTCCCATTCTGGAGACGATTCACCTTAAGTAATAAGTTCCTATGAAATTTTAGGAAAGCGGCTCTTATCATTGTTGAGTAACTGGGCAAGTTTGATAATTTTTCCTGAACTTGATCACCCTGCACCTGTGTTGGAAAGCGAAATAAAAGGTACAGTGCTTTCGAAAAGTAACGAATAATGAATTTAATTCGTACTTTTCAAAAGTAGGTACTGGTATTTTAATTTCCAAAACCTAAATTATTTGATACGTGAGTAGGTAATTATAGCCGGAACTGGGACTCCCCCCACCACTTTTGACCTTGGGTCGACCTTGGGTGACGTCATTCGTGACCTGGTTGACATTGAGAGGTCACGTCAGTGGCTGACATTCATTTGACCTCCACATATGGGAGGAGGCATTTGACATTGAGTAACTTTAAGTGATGCAATTTAATGAACAACGAATGCTCCGCCCACACTCCCTAATCCTACCTTTAAAAGGAGGGAACGGATAAACTGAAATCATTTCGAGTTCGTATCTTCGTGGGGAACGTGCATAACAAAATGTATTTGTGTAGTAGTTGTGGTAAAACGTTTACTCGCAGTGATAATTTACGTCGTCATGAGAGGGCATCTTGCAAAGCGAGAGTCACTAGTGAGGAGGAACCCAGTGCTAAACGTATTAAACTCGAATCCTCAAGTACTCAAACTATTAATTGCTGTAATAAGACTATACCCGCTAATCAAATAAATTCACATCGCAGAACACTGGAACATAGAACAATGTCCTGTACTCCTAAATGTGACGGCATTCAAATTATTAACTGTGCGTTCAAGCGAAGAATTATTAGTTATCGAGTGTGCAGCCAAAATCATCACATAGATTACAATTTGTTTTTAATGAAGTAAAAGAAAAGATATTGGAATTGTTAAAAGAAATCGTGAATGTGCACAAATCTGTAAAAGTCAATATGGAAACCTTCGGTAAATACGTTTTACCAACGCAAGAAATAACCGACGTTAAAGCTTTCAATAGTTCTAACAGAATTATAGACGAATCCAAGGATCTGAACAGTATTTATCAGGAATTTGTCGATTCAATGATATGTCAAACATCAGAATTCGAAGAAAAAGATTCTGGTAAGTAATTCTCAAAACACGACGGATGCGTTATACATATTTACGTATTTAATGTTTTAGGTTGGGCTATCGTTGAAGTTTTATATGTTGAAGTAAATATAAATAAAAATAGTCCTCTATGTGCATCTTCATACATGAAGTTACCGAAGTTCATCGAAAACAAGAAAGCCGTAGTGAATATAAGAAATGAAGATCAAAATTGTTTCGCATGGGCAGTAACATCGGCGATGTATCCACCTATAGGTCCAGTTCAGGAGGTGTCTTCGTATCCTCATTTTTCTACAGTTCTAAATGTGACGGGTATGGATTTTCCAATTAAATTAAAAGATATTTCAAAATTCGAATCGCTGAACGATATATCAGTTAGCGTATACGGTTTAGAAAGGGAATTTGAGAATAATAAAATAAAATACGAAATAGTAGGACCGCTGCGGTACGCGCCAAAAAATTACGTTATCACGTTAACTTGTTACTTATTACAGAGAATTGTGGAGAGAACCATCATTGTAGAAAGGAATGCATAAAAAGTCATTATTGTTGGATTAAAGATTTCTCAAGACTAGTTTCTAGTCAAGTTTCACTTCACGAACATAGAAAATATTTTTGTGACGGTTGCTTGATGTATTTTAGCAGCGATAGATCATTATTACAACATCAGAGCAACGACTGTAATCACGTTTATACCACAACACCTTCAAATAACTTTCGTATAGATAAATTTGGAAAAAGCGTTCCCGAAAACATACTAAAATTTGAAAACTTCGAAAAACAATTGAAAGTACCTTTCGTAGTGTACGCCGATTTCGAATCTATTCTAAAACCTTTCGACACTTGTGAGCCCAATCCTGCAAAATCTTTTACAAACAAAACGTTCAGTCACGAACCATTCTCATATGCATACTTAATAAAATGTTCATTTGACGATTCGTTATCTAAATTCGTATTATATAGAGGGCAAAATGCCGGGAAAGAGTTTATAAAACGTCTCGAGTCGGATTTAAAAGAAATTTATAACAAACATTTAAAAGAGATAGTTCCAATGATGCCTTTATCTAAGGAGGAGGAACAAGATTTTTTAAATGCAACTGTTGCGGTATATGTGAAAAACCGTTTATAGAAGGAGAAGTAAAAGTCAGGGACCATTGTCATTTGACAGGCAGAAAGAGATACAGGGCGGCCCATTCTGTTTGTAATTTAAATTATAAACTGCCCAATTTTGTTCCTATCATATTACACAGTATGAGCTCCTACGATTCCCATCTCTTTATTAAAGAACTGTGTTCTAATAAGGATAAAATAGAAGTTATAGCTCAGAGCAAAGAGAAATACATATCCTTTACGAAGAACGTGTATTTGCACGATTATATCGGTAAAGACGGAAAAGTAAAGAAAAAATATTTGAAGATGAGATTTATCGATAGCTTTAAATTTCTATCCACTTCTCTGGAAAATCTAGCTAATAATTTGAGCGATAATCAATTTCAAGAAACGGTTAAACATTTCCCGGACGAGGAACAATTTAACTTAATCAGACAAAAGGGCGTGTTTCCTTATAGTTTCTTAACAACTTTGGATAAATTAAATAGCAAAATTTTACCCACTAAAGAAGAATTTTACGATAATTTATCGGAAGAACATATATCAGAAGCCGATTATCATAGGGCGCAAAAAACCTGGAATATCTTTAACTGTCAAAATTTGGGTGAATATTCAGATACGTATTTAAAATCGGACGTTCTTATATTATGCGACGTATTCGAGAACTTTCGAAACATTTCATTAGAAAAATATCATTTGGATCCGGCACAATACTTTACCGCCCCAGGATTAGCTTGGGACGCCATGTTAAGGCTGACTACAGTAGAACTAGAATTAATGACAGATATTTCAATGATTCATTTCTTTAAAAAGGCATTAGGGGCGGTATAAGTCAGTGTTCGGAACGAAAACACGTCGCAAATAACATATTCGTTCCAAATTACAATCCGCAAGAGTCTTCTTCTTTTATCGCATATTTAGACGCTACAAATCTATACGGGCACAGTATGTCACAGTATTTACCAACAGGCGGATTCGAATGGTTAAGCGAGCAGGAAATTATCAATTTTGACGTCACGAATATCCCAGACGAGGGTCGTTACGGATATACGTTAGAAGTCGACATGGAATATCCATCGGAATTGCACGACTTACATAGAGATTTACCATTCTTAGCCGAAAGCATGGTACCGCCCGGTTCAAAATCTAAAATGCCAAAACTGATACCCAACCTGAATAATAAAAATAAATATATAATACACTTTAGAAATTTAAAACAAGCCATAAGAAACGGTTTGAAATTGAAAAAATACATCGTATAATAAAATTCAATCAGAGTTGTTGGTTAAAAGCGTACATAGATTTAAATACGGAAATGAGAAATAAGGCAACAAGCAAATTCGAGAAGGATTTATACAAATTAATGAATAACGCAGTGTACGGTAAAACGATGGAAAACGTAGATAATAGAAGAGATATTAAACTAATAACTCACTGGGAAAGAAGGGTAGATCCTTGGGGCAAACACGTTGATCGCCCGTCCTAATTTTAAAACTTGTACACCGTTTTCAGAAGACTTCGTAGCCATACATATGGGGAGAACAAGAGCTCATTATAATAAACCGCTTTATCTCGGGTTTTCAATTCTAGAATTGTCCAAGACAGTATTGTACAACTTTTACTACGATGTCATAAAAGAAACTATAAGGATAACGCCTCTTTGCTTTATACCGATACCGATTCCTTAATTATAAAAATCTATACAGAAAATTTTTACGAATTTATCAAGTCAAATCCGAACATATTCGATACGTCAAATTATAAAGAAGGAAATAAGTTCGGTATTCCCGTATCAGCTTCCGTATTGGGAAATATGAAAGACGAGTTTCCTTCAGATCCCATAATCGAATTTTACGGAACGGGAGCAAAAGCCTATTACGTAAAATCGGTAAATACGGAAGTAAAAAAAGCTAAAGGTATAAAGAAATCAGTAATTAAAAATAATTTAACTGTTGAAGACTATAAAAAAATCGTAGAGCAAGGCGGTATCATATTCAGAAAAATGAGTTCGTTTCGTAGCGAATTACACAATATATACACAGAAATAAAAAATAAAGTCGCTTTGTCATACTTCGACGACAAAAGATTCATAATACCGAATACAACACATAGCTTACCGTGGGGTCATAACGATATACAATTCTACTTAACGGACGCAGAGAAAAATTTCGAATGGTTCGTAACAGCTTTAAGTCAAACCGCAGGCTGTGATAACGATAGCAGCGAAGTCAGGTTGAAAAATTTAATAAACGCTATCGAAGAATTAACCAAATAAGTCAGTCATAAACTTACGGTAATCGAGAAAAGAAAGGAATAGAATTGTACGTACACTAATAAAAGTAAACTATTATAGAAAATAAAAGTAACGTGTCATAACGTGAAAACGTAATTAAATTAAAAGCTAAATAATCTCATTATTAAGTACAACATAATTGACGTAACTATAATGTGATGTAGCATAATTTAAATGTAATGAAAATAATGGTTACATGATTAGAATATTAAGTACAATGTAATTTAAGTAAGTGTAAAAATGTAAATAGCATAGTAATGTATCATACTTTAAATGTAAGAAAAATAATTGTTATATAACCTCATTACTATGTGCAACGTAATTGAAGTACATGTAACGTAAATAGCATAGGTACCTACCGTACCACAATTTAAACGTAATAAAAAAAAAATTGTTACATGACTTAATTACTAAGTGCAAAGTACTCGAAGTATCTGCAACTTAAATAACGTAGTAATAGGTATTATGTAATAATGTACATAATACCGCGATACCATGTAACATGAATATTAAAGCAAAATAACAATTAAACAACCAGTCTTTCATTCGTACAATATCATTCAAGCATACCTCTCACACTTAGCATGTCATAGACACACTGAGCATCAGAACGCATAGTATGGAGTATATGAAGCCTTTGCGGTAGAGTGGGGTGGTGGGGAAGCGACTCTGATCCTTTAAAACGCCAGGGTTGATCGGAGGAGTTAACATTCGTCTAGTGTCGTCGAGTAGAAGTGTTAGAAACAGTGTAGTAGTACTAGAATCAGTTCGTGCAAGTACAATGGGTAACAGTAGAAACACCAACCAAAAAGCTAGCGGAAGCCGAAGACCGCAAACCGCGGAAAATTCAACATCGCGGAGCAAGACGCCACAGAAAAATATCGAAACGATGAGGGTATTATCCAACATAATAATACCTAGCGCCAATTATCAAGATAGCCAGATGCAATTGTGGACGACAAACCCCGTTAGTGGTCAACAACAAAACGCATCGCATCCTACAGCGTCTACATCACACCATCCGGGTTACTTTACGGAACCATATAAAAACGTATGGCGACCAGAAGAATTAGGAAACGGTCAGGAACGTCCCACAGCGAGGCCTCTCTGCCATTGGATATCGTAAACCAAGCTTTAGCTGAAGTAATAAACGAAGGGTATCAACATACAAGTACAGAAAACGTAAGTAAGGACGTGTTGGTAGAGATGATTCACCAAATGTCACCATGGAGCGAGGACGACTTCGTAGATCCTGAACCTAAAACTGCAAGCATAAATAACAAGAGTAAAGGGACCTACATCGACAAAAAGCCCCGCCGCTCCGTCGATAAAGAGGGCCGTCTTCCAAAAGACAAAAGTAAAAGAAACCGAAAAGCCCAACGTACGTCTAACGTACTGAAACAGTTACTGCTAGAAGAGACGACGCTGGTGAAAAATAAAATGGAAAAAGAAACGCAGAGTAATACCTCGACCGTGACGACGAATAATAACATCCCCGTCATCAAAGTCGACGAGGACCAGGAGAATCTCCATCTAGACTGGGAAATATTTTCTCAAGAAACAGATATGGCTATATTCAAAAAGGCAATAACGTTAAAGAAGAAGCTAGTAACCGAGAAAGAGACGACGGATCGCGAGTTCGAGAATGTCCAACAAGAAGCAAGCGGGTTACAAGCGGATATTGTTCGCTTAAACGAACAATTAACAGCCACTAATAAACGGCTTAAAGAAATAGGAGAACGTCGCGATAAAATTACAAAGAAAGTGAAGTGGGTAACGGAATCGTTAGGTTAAGTTAAAAGTAATTAAAATTTAAGTAATATAGTAGTAGTATAGGGTAGTAACAATATTGTAAAATAGAAGTATATAATTAAGGAACAGAAACATTTAACGGTTACGATAACAGTACCAAATAAAGAATAAATAGAATGCAACATCGTTGTTTGTTATCCCTTCCCTAAATCCAAAAGTACACACATTAAGGAGCAATAACACGAAAATTTGATAAAAGTCGACATGAATAAACGACGTAGGAAATGTCAAGTGAAAAAAAAAATGAGGTTGGCAACATAGAGTATAAAAAGTTAGGTTGGCAACATAGAGTATAAAAAGTAAGGTTGGCAACATCGGAAAAAAAGAGGTTGGCAATACCGGCAAAGTCGGACACGCGAAGGGACGTGCAGGTAGAGCGAAGCGTACCCAAGCTGCGTAGAAGCACCGCGCAAGTTAAGAGGAGAACGTAACGAAGACCCTCACAAGATCAGGTAGTGAAATTCTTTTCCTTCCAACCTCCGCCGAGTGTACAAGTGTGTCTCCGCGTAGAGTCTAAAGTGCAATTGTGCAATTGCGTTTTATAATTTTAATTTTTTTTGTTTTCGTTTTCGTTGTTTCGTTTCTAAAACCTATTAAGAATGGTCGGTTTACGTCGTCCAAGAAAACGTGTGGCAGCCGAGGCAGAAGAACGCCGGCCTCAGCCGTTGGTGACGCCCGCCCAACGGCTATTACACCGTCAGTGGCTACAACCAGCCCGGCCACAGGCTCGTCCATCATCTAACGTACACCATCCCCAGGGTACGGAAATCTCCCAGGTATCGGCGGCCTCTACATCGTCCGGGACTGGGAGAGATCTAACCACGGCGTCTGTGGCAAAGGGCGACCTGGCAACGGGCGGTCAGGAAGTAGCCACTTCAAGATCTCCACCGTGGTGCCGCCGATGTTGTCTCCTATGAGCAGCAATACCGAGGACGAGGACGAAGACCACCAGGTCCAAGTTCAAATCCAACAAGAAGACCAGGAAGGGCACGCTCCAAGATGGCGGATCCCACGCCGACGAGAGCAGACGCGATTGTAGGGGTCGAATCGTCGACGCAAGAGACGCCATCTAGGAACGAGCCCCCTATAGATGTGGTTACTGTCGCCGCGCAAGTTCACGTACCGGCCGAACCGAGACGGGAACGAGCGGGCGGTAGTCAACCACATCCCGAAGCCGTAGGAGAGGACGTCGACGAGGACGCGCAACTTTTCTCGCAGGAGGAGGACCTGCAGATGTGTAACGAAATAAAGCACTGGAGGCGCCGCCGAAGCGAGAAATTGGAGAAAGTCGATCGCGATCTCGCAATGACCGATCACGAAATTGAGACCGTCAGAGAAAGACTTCAACAATTATTAGTGGGTCGTGACGAGTTAGTGCGAAAACGCGATCGGCTTTTGGCGCAAGATCGTAGAATAGCGGACATCCTTAATGGGTAAGCGGCCGCGAGAACGGAGACACTAGTACCCTAGGAATCCATTTTCGATTGTTCCAGAATCGAAAAACATAACCCAATATCCAAAATCCCCCCTTTCCCCCCTTCCCCCCTCCCCCCCCTTCCCCCTCCGAGAAAAAAACTTCGGTGCTGAGTATGATCCAGTGTACTGCGCATAAGTATCGTCGAAGGGTTTCGAGCGCACTAAAATGGTCGATTTTGGTGTTAGAGTAAAGCTAGCTATGCGCGAACTTTTTTTGGGGAAGGAGGGTTGGGGTTTGGTAGGGGGTGGGATGAGGGGATAATAAAAATTTTTAATTTTTATAAGTCGATAAGGCTTTAAAATTTTTAAATTCATTTTCTCGGTTCTAAGCGCCTGTAGTACCTCGTGTAACGTGTCTAATTACTCGTCTAACCATTTCCTATCGATTGGTACCATTTTCAGTCCCATCCGATAAAATTTTTGAAAACCCATCTGAAAAAGTGCGTTAAAAATCAGAAAAATTCAATAAAAATCTCTACTGTGGATTACTAACATTTCGGATATATGTGTAGCATATCGAATTACTCGTCTTGACATTTTCTATCGATTGGTACCATTTCCAGACCCATCCGATAAAATATTTTTGACGATCCATCTATATAGTAGTATTGTGAGAAAAAAAAAAAAAATTTTTTATAAGATGTATTATAATTACATTTGCAATTAAGATACTGTTTATAAATTTAATTTTTAATAATAGTTACAATAAAGATCACAGTTGTATATTACATGTTTTTTTATTTAATATTTTCAATAATAATAATTTAACAGTTCTTTAAGTTATATCTTAACACTTGCTGTTTATTAACCAAACACCAACATTTTCGAAAATGATGATTTTCATCAGTGTACAAACAACCTACATTCTCACACAAATATTTATTCGCTCTGCAGTGTCGGCAAACGTTATTCCAACAATCCTGGCTATATGTGTTGCACGCTATACATCTTTGTATTAATGGTTGACACACATTCGATACACAGTTGATGCAACGATCTCGAATTATCCCCATATTAATTGCATTATTCTTAACCATATTCGCACATGTCTCGCATTTATTTGTGTATATTTTCTTCAATGATTGTTCAAAATTCACTGTTACACAATTAGCGCAAAGTCCAGTACAAGGATTGAGTAAAGGTTTGCTGTACGAACAGTAACAATTGTGACAAACCACTGCGTCCTCTATTTTGCATGGATATACACATATCTTTACCTTAGAATCCCATTCTTTCGGAAATGGCATTTTATTAACAAAAATTAACTCACTCACTGATTTTATGTATACTGCTGAAGAGACGTAGTAACACTGAACTCCTCCATCCTCAAGTAGCCAGTTTTATGCCTTTAACAGATGACGTCACATTACGCTTGAATATAGGATGATATTATCCCTTCCATGTGGGTAACGTCACAGAATATATTTAAAATGAGGAGGACGTCTATTTCAATTCATTTAGTTTTGATCTTCGAACAGTAAACAGTAAATAAAATGGCTGTAGGACAACCCCATCTTGAATTCCTGACGTGGTTGGCTACCACAAATTTTCAAGAAAATAGCGATGAAGAGGACCACGAGGTAAGTATTGTACTTGAATTTAAATTTATAATTTTTATTGCAGGTAACTTACATATATTTTGTGTTCATGTAGGTTGAGCCCCATAACGTTGGTGCTTTAACAATAAAGCAGTTAGTTGATGCTGGATTGGATGTCGTCGGGGACAGTGATGACGAGAGTATAGAAGCTGACGCCACGGATGACGTCGGTGAGGACCTTGTTCGTGGAATACATGTGGAAGCCGTAGAGATCTTCTTGGGACAGATGAAGTATTGCTCTATGATGTCTTGCATCGTAGTGCCAGGTGATAGGCTCTACTTCCTCTGCTATTGCTGCTTCGAGTGGTTCACGATCAATGCTCTCCCCACATCCAGATATCAGTGTATCGAATCGCACCGAACAATCAAGCGAGAGGAAGCCTTTACTTATACTTGCGATTCATGTCAACTACCCTCAACCAGCTGAAACTAACAGAGTGTTGCATACTATGTAATAGTAATAACTAGTGTGATGATTTAGGTTAAGTTGTGTAAATAGATTTATGTATATTGAATAATAGTATAGTATATTTAGGAAGTAAGTTAAACATTATATGTATATATTTTTTTCTATAATAAATAATATATATTTTTATCGCATTCATGTCTTTTTATTACGGACTATATCTAATAATTAATTAGATCATTGAGAGAGATATCTATGAAATTGAATAAAAACATATATCAAAAAAAAAATAAATAAATGATTAAAGTAAAACTATACGTAATCGGTAGAAAATAGTAACTTAAGGAAATATGTGCAATTTAGTAGTTTCATTTGTATGTGAACCGTCAAACCGAAAGTACAGCATTTCATAAAAATGGGGATAATTGTTGTCGACGTAAAAGGGTTCAACTTAAAACAGTTCTATCCAAAGAAGATTACATTTATCAGTGGACAATACACCGCTCATTATCTATTGATTCCCCCAGTTGCATTCAATACACTAGAGAGACAATTGAAAAAGCGAGTTACATATCTACAGCCATATCACCAAGGATTAATGTTGGATAATATATTGCACAAATATTTATTATACTTTATATTATTGTTATTTATGATATGTTTGATTTATGTTAAAGAATACCAGAAGGAAATATTTTTCAAACGATTATTACAAGAATTGGAAACATCGTTGCACCCAATTGTAATCAGTGTAGATACTCTATTACGTAATGTTTCTTCCAGTACATTTCCTGTATTTATTAAAAATAATCCATATTGTTTTATCATAGTTACAATATATGTATAGCTTAAGGAACTGTAGGAATCTTTATAATTGGTTGTACACATACCTACCTAATTAAAAACATCTTGTACAATTTATATTTCTTTTAATTCCCACCAATCTCTACTCAGAGAGGAATACCCACCACCATAATAATGTCTGAGATTCAAACTCCCCCACTGCTAAGTAGGAGGGATGAGTGGACGATTTAAGATCTTACCATATAGTAGTTAGTAGAAGGAAGATTTTGAATATCCCTCCCACTCAAATGTAAGAGGAGGGATGGCTGAGTGCCTATATATACTCGCAACATGCATCAGTTTGGTAGTTCAACCGAACATCTACTTCCAATAGTAATACTTGTAACACTGCAGCAGCATCCATCATTCAACAGCATTAAAATGGCATACACACAATGGTAAGTAGAAGAAAAGTTTTGGTTATTATAAATTCCTTGATGAATGTGTGTCTATATACACTTACATTTTGTATTTGTTTGATAGTTCAAGTGCATATTCCACCATGAGGCCGTCCGACAACAATTTCCAGCCGTCTATCCTGGAGTCCGAAAACTGGGACCATGAATGTGTGGGGTCGTCCGACAACAATTCCCAGCCGTCTATCCTGGAATCCGAAAACTGGGATCATGAATGTGTGGGGTCGTCCGACAACAATTCCCAGCCGTCTATCCTGGAGTCCGAAAACTGGGACCATGAATGTGTGGGGCCGTCCAACAACAATTCCCAGCCGTCTATCCTGGAGTCCGAAACCGAAAACTGGGACAATGAATATGTGGGGACCTACAACCCTATTGCGTCCACAAACAATAGGATGGTGATACGGACCGCCCATGCAGTCATAAATAAAACAAAAGCGGAAAAAAGGCGTATAGGATGGCTGAGAGGGCTAGATTGTATGGCCTTGTCAGCCAACAATACAAAGCAAAAAGTGACATGTTAATGAAAAATAAATATTAGTTTATATGTATATAATCTTATTTTATTTATTATTTTTTTTGACTTGTAAACATTGTAATATACCTATGTACACCAATAAAGGAAATTTGTTTTTAAAAGATTCTTTTTTACTTCAACTTCCTTTCTATTTCTAATACAAACAAAAAATAAATAATAATAATAAAAAAACAGTGCTATACTTGAAGTGTAATTTTATTGTAATAAAATAATAATAATAAAAAAGAATTATGTCCCAAATACATTGTAAATATATTAAACTACGGCTGTCTTGTTGATCCACTCATTCTGATATGATGGTAGTCCAAGCCATTTGACAAATAATTTATTATCCTTTTCTTTCAAAACTTTTTCCACTAAGTAAACATCAGAGTATTTAGTCCTCTGAAGTTCGTACTCATAAAAGCATCCTTTAATAGGTTGACCGTATACATCTTCTATCATATATGTTACGATTTGTTATATTTACTTTAATAATTTTAAAAAGTTCCGTTGAATAGTTAGCAGTATATCCCTTTTCAAATACACCTTTAAATTTGCTAATTCGAACCATGTCACCAACACAGAATTTTGCTTTTAATGCTACTTTGGGATGATTATATACGCTTAACTTTGTTGTATGTTTTACATCAATGGGTTTCATCCCTGTTGTACGATGAACTCTATTATTGTAGAAGTTTATAATGTTAGGAAGAATATCAAACCATTTGTAATTGCCTCTGGCCGAAAATTCTTTGTATAACCAATTCTTTAATGTTCTAATGACACGTTCCACAATAGCTGCCTTTTTGTACTGAACGTTGAATAATGGTTTATATTATACTGTTCCATTAGGGATGAAAATTGGCGGTTATAAAATTCAGTTCCAAGATCTGTCTGTAAGTGTTTTGCAGAATAATCAGCTTCTCGAAGTATATTTTTCATTGCATTATGAACTTCTCTGGCAGTTTTATTCTTAAGTGGCCTGGCCCAAGCATATTTGGAATAACAATCAATTACTATGAGTATGTATCGATATCCTTTGTTTTCTTTAGCAAAACTTTGCATTTCTGCCAAATCGGCTTGCCATAGGTCACCAAATCCTTTTATTATAGTTCTCCTTCTTCGAAAATTTCGTCGAGCGGATTTGTGTAATTCATTGACAATTTGTCGTTTTGTATGACTAATGAACATATTGTATTCCTATATAATTCAAACCTTGTAATACGAGTACATGCACATGTATGTGTCGCAATATTCTCTTTTATAATGATCATTCCTAACAATTGGCACCCTCTTATGATTCAACTGGTTTTAACAATATAGATGGAAATACTAATCTACCTGTATCTCTAGGGGGATGATGTTTTGTAATAAGTTGCTCAACTTTTTCTATGTCAAGTGCAAAGTCTGACAAATCTTGTAGGAACTTATTATGAGCTTCCCAATATTTGTCTTTGTCACTTTTTAATTTATCCAAATCAATTTTCATATCGCTGATCGTTTCATCCGTCTTAATTTTGATATTTTGAAATATTTTTGTTACCTCATCCACGATTTCATTTCTTTCCGTCTTTATGTAAGCTACCAAGTTATCGGTTATGAGGTTGGCTGAGTGTTGTACAGCGGAAAGGATATCAGTTTTACAGGCATCCATAAGTAAATTGACATAGTTTAATGTTGCTCCATCCTTTTCATCTGTCGGATCGCCAATATTTTTAATTGTTTGCCTTGAATGTCATATTGCTTTTCACTGGTGAGCTTGAAACCAACACCCTGTGGACCGCGATGACCTACACAACGACTTCCTTTTCGACGCCCAAATTTATCTATAGAGCTCATCGTTGTTCTTTCACATTCAATGTTTAAACTGCTAATAATTAATGTGTGATGTGATATATATTTATATATTTTTATCTTCTATAAATGTTATACTTGATTTTTGTTTTTGTTTTAATATACTATACCCTCTTCACGTAATTCTTCGATTATAGATAATATTTCATTATCATGACCGGAATGACCAGCTATTTTAGAACTCCATAATAAACGTAAACGATCGATTAATTCTTTAGGTTTATTCCAATATATAAAATCTATTGCTTTATGTGTATATAGTTTTCTAGTTGGTATTAAACCGGAACCTTTTGTAGATCGAAGCATCATTCTGTATGCTAATACTGGTTTAATAACTTCATTATACTTTTTCGATCTGCTGCTGCGATACCCTTGTTTTACATTGTAGTTTGTATAAGCTGCATTTGTTATATTTAATATTTCTCCATACAACCTCTTGTTTTCGTCACTAATTCCCTGTCCTCTGCTACTTACATCTGGAGGCAATTTCAGAAATAGTAAATCATAGAGTTGCGAGTTTCCCTCGTAGGATCTCATCTTTTACCATTTTTCCAAAGAGTAATTTTTCTATCTGAAAATCGCACTTCGGTGTTACCGATCATTAGTTTTCCACTCGACATCGATATGTACTCCATATATGGTATCAAAAGCAGTTTCGCCGGCTCTTAAACCGTTAATGTAATTTTTAACTGATTCCGGTACATTTTTGCTATCAATGCTAGATGCCAATGAACTTGGAGGCGTATCTAACTGATTTGATGTATCTGCTCCATGAAAAGAAGAATCAAAAACCATTGTTTTATCATCATCATCATCATCATCATCATACTCTTCGGCGTGGATAGTTTTATGCTTGATAGGACTGCTGAAACTGCTTCTTTTAGGTTGTGTCGTCACTGCTGGAGGTTGAGGTTTACGATTTGTTTGAGCTGCTGCGGATATGCTTCTTAAAGGTTTTGTGATGGGTTCATATATCTTTTCTAATGCCACTTTATTTTCAATATGTCTGTTTTTAATCAAGTTGAATTTTTTTCGAACTGCGTCTGTCACTTCTACTAATTTACGTTGTAATTCTATTTCGCTAGCATTATGCGTGTCTTTATTGTTGTCAACCTTCTTCATTTTTGATGCGAACTCGACATTGTTTGATTAACAAATAACGTTAAAATTTGTGTGCATTACGGATATATGTAACTATCTAAACCTTTTCGATATCTACCTTCTTCTAATTTGCTGTCCTTGTCGATAACTAAGAATCCATATTTATCTTTCCAGCACTTGGCACACATCTCCTGAAATTCTTTAAATGTTACGTCTGGTGAAACGTGGTCTTGAAATATATGATGCATGTTCATTTCGTCCTGTTTAAACATGACAATCCAGTTCGAGTTATCCCTGATAAGTTGTTTTGGAATCCTAGAGTATGTTTGAGCAAGATAGAAGCAGTCTACAGATTTATGACGACCCATACTAAAGTACGATCTAATAACATCTTGTTTTTCACATATAACATCATCAAATATAAACACTGAATTGGGTTTAGCATCAGAAGGTTCAACGATTTCAGCGTTATTATTAAACATATAGAATTCCAATCCTTGAATAGGCTTTAAAATTTTGCGCAAATATTCGTATTTCGGTTGATATAAAGACTTTGAGTATAAATATATATTGGCAAAACGTAATCCGTGCGGATGCGTAATGAGAGAAATCATTACATTTGTTTTTCCACAGTTAGAAGGACCAATTATAAGGCCTCTAATTGTTGACGGTAAAAGTGGACCATGGCGTTCATGGTTAACATTTACCCCACAACCCACACTTTCATCTAAATTATCTACAGAAAATGTTTCTTTTGTTTTACAATCCGCATCGTTCGAGTGTTCAAAACGATATAAAAGGAATTTTATTGTGTATCTGATATTTAATTGTTTGTTGGCATTACATGTGAAAACTTGTATTCATTTTAATGCCGTCGGTCAAACAGTTCAGACGTAAATCGCAGAATTCAGTGATTGGGACAGGATTTGTTAATTCATTGATAAATAAACTTCCCGTTGAGCTACATTTACCGGGAGGATATCAATACTGTGGTCCTGGTACAAAACTAAAGAGATTAACCAGAGGGGATCCGGGTATTAACCCTCTTGACGTTGCATGTAAAAACACGACTTAAGCTACGAGCAATCTAGTGATCTATCTGAGCGACATAAAGCAGATTACGAATTAGAACAACGTGCCTGGGAAAGAGTTAAATCAAAGGACGCTAGCATTAAAGAAAAAGCAGCTGCTTGGTTAGTTACCAACACTATGAAGACAAAACGGCGCTTAGGTATGGGATGTACATCCACGAAAACAATTACAAAAAGAAGGAAGCAAAAAAATAAGAAAGTCAAGAGAAAATGAGTGGAAAAAGGTTGGCTTTGGTAGTGGTGTTGTTAGTAAAGTCCGAACTGAATTACGAAAAGCCGGAGGTAAACGATTCCTGTCCAAGGACATCCGAAAAGCTGCACAATTTGCATTAAATGCTGCACGAAGATTTACAAAAGCGTCTGGTGGTAAACGAAATATTCGAATTCCACGAATAATAGCAGTTCCAAAAGTTGGTGGAATTTTACCATTAATACCTATATTTGCTGGGCTATCAGCCTTAGGAAGTCTAGCTGGTGGTGCTGCAACTATATACAAGAGTATTAATAACATCAAAACTGCTAGAGATCAATTAGCTGAAACAACGCGTCATAATAAAGAAATGAAAGCCGTTGCCCTTGGAAAAAATGGAAAGGGGTTGTATTTAAAACCGTATCGGACTGGATTAGGATTATATCTGAAACCAAAGAATTCAAAAACTTCTAAGCTCTTTACCTCGAAGACCTCTCAGTAACATCGACATTAATTATTATGTTGATATTATGAGAATTCCACACTTTCGAGGCGTATTTATGCGTGATAATCTTCCAGTAAGCGGTCCTCACCATAATGAATCTGCTGTATTGAATCTGGATAGTAGAAATGGTATGGGAACGCACTGGGTAGCATACAAGAAGTTAGGTAATACTGTTAACTATTATGACAGTTTCGAAACCTACCCCCACCTAAAGAACTTCTTAAATATTTATATCTTAAATCAAATCGCCAGATAAAAATCTTCTATAATTATGACCGCCAACAAAAATTTAATACAGTTTGGTGTGGGCATCTGTGCTTAAGGTTCCTAAGTGACAGTAAAAATAAAATCAACCATGGCTTATCCAGTGACTCCAAAAGTGATCGTGAATTGATTAAGAAAATGGGACATTCTTTGCGTGCTTTCTCCAAGCACAAATCTCTTACAAAAATGACAAAGGAACAATTGGCAGACCTACCTAAGGAGGTAATGATTTCCTGTGCTGCAAATGAAATAGCTCTAGTGTGGGATAAATTACCGTTACATCTACGAGAAGACATTGATATATTAAAGTACCAATATTGCTTAGAACATTATAATAAAGATTACGGCCCAGATGAATCTGTAGATGTGAATGACGGTCCTGTGCCAAGAAAACTTTTCTGCTGTTATTGCAACGTGCACGATGTTTCATTAGCATCGGATAACAACGTTAGTGCGAATATAGTGATACCCCCACCAAATTCACGAAAGAGACTACCTCTCAATTGTTGTTGTAATCATCAATAAATTATTGTGTGAATACATTTTATGTATCAGTCATGTCTCGCACGTTTACCATCACAGGACAGTCAAGCGTATTAAGCGCTGACTTCTACCCACCGATCGAATTAGATATACATAGTCAATATGGTTTGGGACTACACGGTTTCTATTCCTATAATTCAATATTAAATATTGATGAGAAAAACAACATAATTGGATTCAAATTCAAGAAGGGATCGTCCGTCACCTTTATTAAAATACCGCCAGGTGCTTATGAACTTTATGAAATAAACAAGGCAATTCAAAGAATTATAGAACCCATAATCAGACTTAACAATAAGAGTTCTACGTTCAACATTGATGATCAATTTATGTTAACAGCCAACAATAATACTCTTAAATGTGAAATTCGATCGAAATTCGATTTCGATTTGACACCAAAACACTCTCTAGCAAGTGTTATAGGATTTGAAAATAAATTATATTATGCAAATCTTGGACATCAGTCTACGTTTCCAGTGGATATTATGAAAGTTAGGATCATTCGCATTGATTGTAATATTATTTCAGGAGCCTACATGAACGGTGAAGAAGCACATACTCTTTTTGAATTTGATATGGACGTAGAACCAGGTTTCAAAATTACGAAGGAACCACAAAATATTATTTATATGTTGATAAGACCTGAAGGGCGGCAGTTTATCGATAACATTACACTACGTATATTAGATGATAACGGTGCTCTGGTAGATTTTCGAGGTGAAAAAGTTATTGTAAAATTGGAGTTAAAAAAAGTTATATTGAAACAGTGAGTCATAATGGGATTTTGCTTTAATCAGAGAAATCAATCGTTGTCCACACCATCAAGAAAACATGATAAATTTATAAACAATTACCCAGACCAGTTTATTCTACGAAAGAACGTTAAGCGGTCAACATCTAAATTATCAACTAGAGACCGCATTTTTCTTCAATCTATTGGACTGAAATTGAAACGTTAGTGGTTATAATCATGATACCAACAAGTGCAAAGTTGGATGTGTTCGATGAGCCTTTATTTGACAATTCACTTGTTAGTTTACATGAGCACACGTACAAACCGTATGGATCACCATACTATAGAAATTCTGATGAAATACGAATTCCCATTCACTTCCAAGATCTTATTCTTGATATAGCCGAAAGTTACATCTATATAGAAGGCAAATTTACTCCTAGCGATGTCAATAAACCATGCTACCTATCCAACAATGCGTTAGCATTTCTTTTCGATGAGATTCGTTATGAAATGGGTGGCGAACAAGTAACTGTTATTCGAAAACCAGGTATAACATCTACAATGAAAACTATGGTGTCATGGGGCAAACACATTTGAAAACGCTACTATCTTATGGATGGGGTTTAACACAGAAAAATCAAGATATTTTGGATACCACCAGTCATATTTTTAGCGGAAATTACCTCTAAAATATCTTATGGGATTTGCCGAAGATTATACAAGAGGCATCCTCAACACCAAACAAGAGCTTACATTGATAATTGCTCGATCATTTAAAAATTGCTATTTTGGAGAAGTTGACGCTGATCTAGAAATTAATAAAATAGAATGGAGGATAAGACACATCATTCCTGAAGACAGACAAAAACTGAAGCTATTAAATCGCGTTAATAAGGGCGGTGTTCATGCTAAAATTAAGATGGCCTATCGTATGTGGGATTTATACGAATTACCGACACTGCGAAAGACATCTACAGATATATGGGCTATAAAGACCACTAACAGTTTAGAAAGACCCCGATATATCATTATCGGTTTCCAGAGTACTGATAGTTCTGATAATAGAAGTAAAGACGTTACTCAATTTATCCATGCAGATATAAGCAATATCCGAGTTTATTTAAATTCTGAAGTGTATCCATATGAACGTTGGAATTTAGACTTTGGAAAGAAACTGGATTCTGCAGCTTACTATGCTTATGAAAATTTTCAACGCAGTTTCTATGGTAAAGATAATTCTGAGCCAATGATGGATATTGGAGAATTCCGAAAAACCCACTCTTTATTATCGATTGTTCGCATCAACAAGACGCCATGAAGTCATCCACTGTAGACATAAAGCTAGAATTTGAAACTCGAAAGAAAAATTTTCCTGAAAATACAAGAGTGTATGCATTGATAATTCACGATGCTTATTTAGCTTACAATGCTTTGGATGGTTCTGTACATAGTGGATTTATGTAATCTAATGAATTACTTACGTGTTCCATTATGTTCTTAGTTGTTAGTTAACGTATTTTATTATACATGTGTAGTTTATTTATTACTTTTGTATTAATTTTAATTTATTTATAGAATGTGTTTTTTTGTGAACTCTTGTAGCAAATAAAATCAACAATAAAAGTTTAAAATGATATATTTGTTTTATTAATAATACATCACAATAAAAAAAGATAATAGTTAATACAGTACAATTTATTTATATAATATACAATTTGTAAAATAATGTTAAGTTAATGCTTAATTACATAAAAGTTTATTATAATCACATATTTATTATATTATTCTAGAAATATTAAATTATACAAGTTATATGAAAAAATATAAACATAAAATTAAAATTATCTCTATGAGGTTTGAGTGAAAGCCTCTTCATCATCATTGTCCTGGTCATCTTCAGAATCAGTAATAGATTGCTTAGTTAATTGATATTTTTGGCAAATTGCGTCAGGTAAATACTCGAACAAATGTCCTCTAACATAACCCACTAAACCGATCTCTATCATTTTTCCACAAAATTGATCCAAATTTAAGAGACCTTCGGAATAATTTATACATAGTTCCCAACCATTGTTGTACATTTCGGCTTGTTCTTCGAGCCACCTGACTTTTCTTCATCATAACAATAATCCAGATCATAATTAGTAGCGTGTAGTCGATCAAAACTCAGAGCATTTAATTCACTTCCCAATCTTTGAATAGCTGTGTCGATATCTGTGGCCTCGACCCACTGTTGACAAGCGTAGTGCATCCACATTTTGTTATAGCTGTAATAAAAGTTCTTTTGATGCAATACAACAAAATATGTTATTGGTTATTTACCCATATTGGATGTTGTATTGGATACAGTTATGAAAACTAAATATATTTACTACTACTAGATATTTAAAACTAATGTAATTATTCAAGAAGTCCAAATTTTAATAGAGGTCTGCACTTAGCATCTTTAAAATGGCTTACTTTGACCTATGTATGTCAAAGTATATTTTGCTTGTGTAAAATTAATTTTACTTAAAGTTTCTTCTGATAAATATTCTACAACCCTCTTGGGTAAAAAGCATTTGAACTTGCGATCATTATCATCAAATAATGTGGCTAACACACACTTTCCATATCTTGAATTCATCATAGACAATGTAAAAATTAAATAGGGTCTATTTATTTCTAAAGAGGTAAACTGTCTTAGAGATATATTTTCAAAATCACTGTTAATGTTATTATTAATCTTATTTAAATCTTCACATGATAGAGCCATTGTTAAATGCACTTCTTTTCTTTATCTAATTAGTAATAAATATAATAATTGCTCTCACTTGAAACAACTGTAATCACAACACCAATTTTACTGCACTTGTTAACTGCTGTGCTGGTGGTTAAACTAGTATATGATTTTAGTCCACAGACCCTTGGATTATATAGAAATGATTTTATCCCCTCCAACTTTCAAACATACACATCAATACATTCAATGTCAAATAGCTCCTCCCATATGTGGAGGTCAAATGAATGTCAGCCACTGACGTGACCTCTCAATGTCAACCAGGTCACGAATGACGTCACCCAAGGTCGACCCAAGGTCAAAAGTGGTGGGGGGAGTCCCAGTTCCGGCTATAATTACCTACTTACGTGTCATAAGCTAAAATTCTAACATGGTGCTTTATTTTCCTTTAAATCTTTTAACATGAATTGCAAATCATTCAGTATGTTTCCCCCAAAATAATGTGGTTAATATCGTAATGCGAATATAACGTCTTTCGTCTTTGTCATACATTTATCTTTATTTCGAATATATATTTACGCCTCCAAAGCCTTCTGGAGCCCGCTATATTTTACCGCCCCCGTCATGGCATTGAAAAAATGGCACCGATACACGCGGCCCAGTTAGGCGCAAGAAAAATTCCGTTAATTCATATACAGGTGTCGATATAAATTTCCCTGTAATTGGCAAAAATTCGATTACAGTTCGACGGAAGACCGTAGTCGGGTCCATAAAAATTCTCTACGCAGCTCCTGTAACTCTGATTTATGGGCCTAATCGCGGTGTTCAGTGATTTAACACGAGAGGGAGCCCGTTCATCCCTCCACGGCCTTCTCTGAGAAGGTGATACATGGGAGGAGCCTACCCGTTCAATCGTCCGTGAAAGAAACCAGGAGCACGAAATAGGTGTATAATTTTTTAAATTACCATCGCTGGAGCCGCTCTTATAATTCAGCGGTTGCCGTAATTTGATCGAATTATCGGTAATTTCGCTTTTTGGCAGTATTTCTTTTCAATTTATTTCAGCCCGCGCGTTCGAGAAGCCTTTTAACGAACTGGTTCGATCCGTACCTTTTATGTGTAATTTAAATTACGTCTTGCTTTAAAATTTTACGTAGGAATATTTTAAATTACTAAATTTACCGTAGAACTACGTTTGTCAAGAAATTACTATTTACAGATGCATGCTATACATGGCGTTACGAATAACACCCGACGCAAACCAGATCAACCCAAAATATTGCAATTTAACCTAACATACCTATACAGGGTGAGTCAGAAAGAATGGGTCAACACTAAGCAGGAGATTTATACAATGATACTACTATACATCAAAATATTATGTTTAAGCTCATTATGCGTTATACGAATGTATACTCGCGACAAGAATTCAGACAACTTACGTCATATGAACAAATACATAATTCATTATATTTTCATCAAAATATTTAGTGGAAAACCTATAGCAACAGCTAGAGTCATTCGTCAGAAGCCCACCAGACATATACCGGTTTCGAGCTTATTAGCTCTCATCAGTGTGCCATAGGTTAGGTAAGGTATCCGACGAATAATCCTAGCTGTTTAGCCTGTCTAACCCGACAGAAGGGACCATGAGTACGTGGTGTAGAACTAACTACATCTATCGGCCATTCGCTACTCCATGCCGGACTGAAAATGTCACAGACACGAAGCGTTCTACATGCAGTAGACACCATTGAAAGTTGTCGTAATATCGCAAAGGATCACTCGTCAATTTAAATTTTGAGGCAATAACTCTTGCACGATTAAGGATTTGGTTTTAGAAGTTCTTCATAATCAAGTTTTTCCAGATAAACGTTTAATACCTATTTGCAGTTCATCTTTAACTGCTTGCAAAATATTTTCTTCATCTTGTACCCTTATAGGACGTTATCTAATATTATTGAAAAACTTTCCTATCTTTCCCGTCTTTCCATCCCATCTTTCAATATGAGAAAATGTTTCTCTATGGAGAATCACTCGATTTAGGAATATCCTACAATATTCTTTCACACTTCCTCTACACCTTTCTTCATAGAAATCTAGTACAAGTAACATGTCAAGCTGATTTCGATTTCTACTAATAAACACTATTAAAATCTTGTTTTAATTATTGCATTTTTTTTGAAAACCTTAATTTTTTTTTAAAATTTAACAAGAGTAAAAATTGTTTAAAATTATGCGGGGGATATTATCATGAGTATGAGTCCTCTTCGCCCTTGAACCTCCTAAACTTCTACGCCTATGGTGAAAAGTATTTTTTTAATACAAATATTCATATTTTATTCTATTTTCGGAAAAAAATTCTCTTAGGAAAATTCACTAAGAAGCTTTGTTTATTAGATATTTAGGCTATTCTCTCTAATCCAGGTAATCCTATAAAATTTTAAAAGTTCAAGTAACAAATAAAAACGAGTTTGTAAACAATTCTAACTATGTGGTCAATTGAATATTTTAATTATAATAAACTTAAGCTGAATAAATAAAGGTTATTTTAATTTGCTTTCTTTTCACACCATTCTTTTATCTCGACCTACAGAATGGGAATTCACAGGTCGAAAACCTCTTTACAAGAGCTGCAAATAATCTCCCTCGGTGAATAAATGTCCTTTTTAGTGACCTTTTAGTCCCAACTAATTAAACTGCCAATCAGTCTGTGAAATTCCAACACATTCCAACTCTTTTTCATGATAGCAAACATAGGTAAGCCTCTCAAAATCAACGGTCAATTTTGTACGTTCTGAAATATTAAAATATATAAATGCCATATGTTTCCTAAAATAAATTATATGAAATTAAAATATATAATGCTGTTAATTTGGTGCAAAATGTGTTTAATATAAGTCTCAACATTTTTATAATTAGTAACAACAAAATGATAATAGCCCGTTCGCTTTCTCGCATAAATATATAGGCTGTTTCAAAATGACATGGCAATATGTCTTACACCTTCTAATTTTTGACATGTTTTCGTCTCCAGTTACTGGTAACCGCAGTAGGCGGTTGCTATGTTGATGTTTCTCTGTTGTCTTGTCCAACAAATCAGTCTTGACAGTTTTTCAAATATTTGTAAACAACTGAGTCTTGTCTCTCTCTCTGTACAAATATTAGCGAATAAATTGACGGAATATGCATGCGGCAAGATTGGCAACAATTACAGGAATACCTTTGATTAGAAATATTTGCAAAAACTGTCAATTATAGACCTAATGGCGATAAAAAATGTACCTGTGTCAAATTTTGATGAAGTATTTTTTGCTACAAATACATTCCATACAAAATTAGATTTTCTAATATTATCTTATACACCTTGTATCAAAAAAATGAATGGCTCTAGAATATACGTTTATTAAGCAAATTCTATTATGTTTTATTAACTCCAGCGACTTTGCCATGGCTTATCGAAACACCCTGTATAAGGGGTTTTAGGCTTTCACAGCCCGTACTATTATTTGATATATAGTGATTCTCCTGGTTGTTATGCCGTGACCTCGATAACTGGTCGCTGCCAATAACAGAACTAAAGTGCACAATAGTTGCAAATCTTTGACTTGTCCTGGTTATTCTCAGCTACTAGCAGCGATCAGTTACCGAGGTCACGGCATAACAACCCGGAAAATCACTATATATCAAATAATACCCTGTATAATGTTTAGGCAAACATTTTTCGAAGGGAAGACACATATTTTACCTTTGATCATTACTATAAATGGTAAAATATGAATAAGGAACGAATGGGTTCCAACTCAAAATCTAGTTCAAACTTATTAACTACAGTTCATGTTCATTTCAAAGCAGTACAAAGCGCTGTAAATAGAAATATAATTGCGGCAACGCATGTTGCCCTCTGTTACAAAGCACTAAATGGTTAGTAGTTTTGTCTAGAGACATAGACGACTGGTTATTAAATATACTTGTGGGTTTGTGGGAATATTGCCCCAATTTTCGCCAGTTGTACTCAACACTATCTCTCCACGGTCTCATTAACGTAGCAATTCAATTGCAAAAATGTATAAAAGCTAAATTTTGGGCATCACTACATAGCAAATTAAAGTCCTCCAAGAAATTGTGACAATTGTGCAAAAAAAAATATTTTAAAGCCCAATCTTCCCTAACTTTAAGATAAAAAGGGTAAAACTTTTTCTTGACAAAATGTCAATGAAGATACGGTTTTTCTTTTAATTTTTTTTTATAAAGTCGCACAGTAAGTTAAGTTAATATTTGTAGAAACTGAGGTGCAAACATATACCTAGGTACAAAATCCATTTTGGTTTCGAATATGTGTGTTCAACGTCTACAGAGGTCACTGGGGCATATTTAAAGTATATACAAGGTGTAACAGTAGTAAGTATTCAAAACATGTGAGCTTGTAAAACAAGTCGAAAAATTACGAAAACCTTAGTACAACGTTTGTCAGTGCCGGCTCCTAAGGAAGATACGCTCACAAGGGGCAACCTCAGAAACAGTTTTTAATGCGTAACATCTAAACAGTTCAACATTAAGTCACGAAATTTTGGTGAGATATTAACCTTGACGTGCTTAATAAGTCTCATTAACTACATTTCAAAATTTTCTACAGGGGCGTAAGAAAATGCAAGGCACTGGTACAAATTTAATAATATCTTTTTTGTAGTTAATTTTTTCTAGTTTCTGACTCCAAAATATTAAGTATTTAACATAAAAAATGTACTCTTGTTAAATTTCAATAGGATGTACCGTTTTTCAGTAAATTCGATTTCAATCATTCCTAACCTGACCCACATTTAACATCAAATACATAGCCAAAAAAATTAATTGCAGTGTGCCATGGAAAAAACAAGTAGTCTGACAGTTAACAGAAATGTCAAGTATTTTTAGTTTGAAAATTGTATTATTTGAGTCTGAGCAGTGCCATTTTATAGTGAACAAAAATAGATAAAAATTATTTAAAAATGCAACCGTATACATATTCTGAGTATGTAGATATGCTTTTGACGTTAGATGGAGTGTCATGGGAGCGCAAGAGCAGCCTCACACCGATATGGTATAAAGTTCCCCAATAGAAATGTACCCAATTATAAAATATTTTGCACCGAAAGGCGTTGTTTTTATGTTATTTATATTACGGTACTTTTATTTGTACTATTGTTTTTAATTGTTACTGTTAAGAGTGTTAAAAATACTTGACATATTTGTTAACTGCCAGATTAGTTGTTTTCTTCATGGCGCACTGCAATTTATTAATTTATTTGGCTATGGATGTTGAATGTGGGGCCCGTTAAGAATGATTGAAATCGATTTTCCTGAAAAACGGTATTTCCTATTGAAATTTAACAAGAGTACCGTTTTTATGTTAAATACTTCAAATTTCAATATTTTCGAGTCAGAAACTAGAAAAAATTAACTACTAAAAAGATATGATTAAATTTGTACCTGAGTCTTGCATTTTTTCACGCCCCTGTAGAAAATTTTGAAATCTATTTTATGAGACTTATTAAACACGTCAAGTTTAATATATCATCAAAATTTCGAGACTTAATGTTGAACCGTTTTGATGTTACGCATTAAAAACTGTTGCTGAGGTTACCCCTTTAAGTGAGCGTATCTCCCTTAGGAGCCGCCACTGACAAAAGTTGTACTAAGATTTTCGTAATTTTTCGACTTGTTTTACAAGCTCACAAGTTTTGAATACTTACTACTGGTACACCTTGTATATAATTTTTCATGGATGCCACATTTAGGGTCGGTTTAGAAAAATCTACTACTTTGCCATCAAAAAGATCTACTGTACGGCATAAAGTCAAGAAATTCCGGATTATTCTGCAAAACAGTACCATTTTTTTCGCATGTTCACCAGGTCCTTACAACTGACATAAACTGTCGCAAATATAAAAAATTATTTACTGCGTTATTTATTGAATATCCCAATGTTGTCACAGTTGCTTCAAGGCGGCTTTATGTTCCTTTGGCAAAAACCATGTGAGATAATTCTCCAATTTTGTATGGGAAATAACGACAATAAGAATGATCAAGAATACATATTTGTATTTTCTCATGAGAATTTACGTAATTTTCTAGAAGAATGTGTTCCACTAAATTCAAGAATCGAGGTAAATAAATGGGTGAGATATATCTCACCTGCACTCAGTTTATAGGTGAACATACATATGAAGGAACAGCCAGTTCAATTGTCGGCCATCTCACCTATGGCATACTGATGAGGGCTAACAAGTCCGAAACCGGTCTATGTCTGGTGGTGTGTCCAGCAAGGGTTCTTAGCTGTTCACACATATACTGCAGGAGTAATTCAATGCCGGTCGGGGCATTAGTCCGCGGAGTAGTTGTTTCCTTCAGTATCATTTACAAATAAATGGGTTGTCGATTAGCTGGTAGGAATAAGACTAAATTTGTTTTAATATAAATAAAGTATATTTAAACGTTAAGGTTGTCGCCAGGTCCTGACCTGAAATCTGCGAACCAAATACGGGCTTTTAATAATAATCATCTAACACGCAGCGCATTTAAAATTCACAGGATATGGACCATAGAAAACCGACAAAATTTTCTCCGCAATAAATATTGCTTTCACAAAAAGCAGTAATACACATAAAATAATATTGAGTACTACACCACCTTATATTCCATTTGCAGAAATTGTGATTAAACAGAGATCCTTGTTGCTTTATACCTCCTGATAATTTTATGATACAGTTAATAAATAAGATATTTTTATTGATGGAATTTATGAAACAAAAATGTCTCATTGCTATCAGATATTTCAAAATAGAGTCCTTATAAAATTGTTGTTTAGTTGATTTGTGGCTATTATATTACTATCTTTTAATTGCTTTCAACAGGCGTTATAAAATCTCAACGGTGACTAAAATGCTTTATAATATGATGCTAACTACTGCTGCTAATTACAATATTCCTTACAGTAGACATTAATTACAAAACTAAAAATAAAATTAAACTCTATTCTGCCTGGTCCTTGATTCTGTAACTTCATTAACTATCTTCATCCATTCTAAACCTCTTTCGTCCTCGTTCAAAATGTGTTCTCTGCTTTCACGTCTTCCCCTCATTCCTTCACAATCGCTTAGTAGATGTTCCATCGTTTCTCTCTCTTTCCAATAGACCCTACATCTTCTCTCACTTTCATCTGTCCACCATTTATTATCTTTTCCTCATTGCCGCACCTGAATCTTACTAATATTATCCTTTCCTTCTTACTTTCTTCTTAAGCGTTCTATTTCTGTAGGTACATACCCATTTCGTCAGTAGTATTTCTCTCCAACTGTCCCTGCTTCTTCTTTTCCTTCTTTTTTATAACCAGCATTGTTCTAATATCTTGCAGTCTTTCCTTCTTATTATCTTTTCTTCGTATTTTACTGCTATGTTTCCTGCTTTCACCCTCATTTTATCTATTTTGCTTTCTTCTCTGACAATGTAGCCCGGAGTTTTTCTGTCTGTTCCTAGCAATCCACCTTAGATATTTCTCCTGTACTTTTTCTATTTCTTCAAATTCACTCTATCCCCACACCTCGGCCTCATACAGGAGTATGCTCCCCACCAAACTGTCGAGTAACATTAGTTGTCTTTTAAAGACATGTTCGAATTTTTTTTTCCTATCCCCCAAACTATTCCCATTGCTTGATTTACCTTCCTTACTCTGTCTTTTATATGTGCTGCAAGTGTATTCCTTGAGTTGAAAACAAACCCTAAGTATTTGAACTCGTTTTCTTGATCTATTTGTTTCCTTCCCAATCCCACTGGTACCCTTCACTCTAATTCCTTCCTTTTTCAAAATTCATCAATTATGTTTTCTTGTTTTTTGTTTTCCAATTTTGGTTGTGTAGTTGCTGTATAAACATTCTTACAATGTTTTGTAACTTGTGCTGTTTTATAAGATTATTTAATTAAGATTTGTTTCAAAAACGTTTTTATGGACGAATACTGAATAGCGTCAGATAAAAGTATTCAACACTACACAGATATCGTATCAACTACTACTCATGCATACCGGTCAGTGGTCGCGCGGTTTAAGGCGTCAGTACTTGAATCGAGGTGACTGGATCGCTGTGAGCTCGACCCCTGTAGCCGGTAGACCGTATATAAGCTATATTCGTGGAGAGGATTGGCACCCTCTCTGCGGGTATGGTAGGGTGGAAGAATGTTGGCTTGGGTCAATGTGAGAGATTGATACCGGTTGATATTTGACTACCCCCCTAATTAATGAAGTTTTCCAGGTTTCCCTCATTCCTGCACTGAATAGTGGTTAGGGCCTACCAACGTAAGTCGTTCCTGGACGCAAATGCGGCCTGCTTAATAATAATATGCCGCCACCTCTCCTGCACAAGTCTCCGACTTCTGGGCTAATCCTTGTGATTAGAATGAGGGGTAGAGATATTATTATTACTCTGCTTGTAGTGCCGAAAAATATCCCACTTCTGATAAATCCAAATTTCTTTTACATTCAAATTATCATCCTGTGCTTTCGTAAATGTACCTCTCAGTTAATGATTAACTTTGTCAGGGCCTGAGTGAGACGTAGGTAATGGATAGGCAATAAAATTATATCGCTCTGTACCGGGTAATTCCGGAATTTAATGAACCAGCAGCTTACAACTTCATCGACTCGGCGGCAGTTTCAAAGACATGTCCCCGCTCTAAACTTAATTAACTTAACATTGAATTGTTAGCAATCTCTAGGTAAGATCCATCTGTGTAAAACGTTTTACTGCAATATGCAAATCATCTCTTAAGTGTGTAAACGTTATTTTAGTACATTAAATTTCCAGCTACCCTAATTACTAGCTTATTACTTTGGCGGAGCCTATTAAGTATGGTTTAAAGTTCCCAGATTAAACTTTGATAATGTTTTGTAAACTTTGCCGGGGATATTTTGGCAGCAACTCGGCATGTGTCGGGAACGGCTTTTTAATTGCAGGGGGAGGTGTGTACGTCGGTTCTTGTTAGCAGACTTTTTTGCTGGTAAACACGGCCGAAAGGCCTAACTTCAAATGTATTTTGAGGAAAAACAACTTCTACTCACAATCTTTCCAAGCTGATTTTAATTAAGCTTGCTTAACTTCCTTAAGTATACAGGGTGTAACTTTGAATGGAAGTCACACTGAAAAAATTATACAACTTATAATTATTGACAAGCCCCTTATTCAGGCCATATGTATTTATCAGTAATAGACTAAATTATAATTAACAAATTTTATTCAATATAAATAACTTTTCTCTTAAATTTTTAGAATTATATATTTATCTTAAACGAAACATATATTCCAACTGTATTTATTAACTAAGAACATTATATATTATTAAATAACTGCGCATGTATTACACATTTTTTTTATACCAGTTAGTGATTAAAAATAAAAAATTATTTTTAGTTAATGGCTGCACGTTCTTTATTAACATGTAATTAATAATTTAAAGTAAATATATGGTTCTAGCTACTGAAATATATTTGCCAATATTGAATAATAATATATTCTTTAAGAATATCCGTTTTTTATCAAAAATCCTGTTTATATTAACAAGAATTAGTATATTGACCTTCAGTAAACTCAGTTATATTTTATTCGTGTAGCCACAAGATCTACGTCATTTGCTTACACCTGCTACCATCCCTTTATCTGTACCTTCTAGTCGTTTCTTGTCAGTTTAGTACAGTGCTACTAGCCCAGATTGTGTGGTGTATGGATGTAACAAAATATCTTGTTTATTGTATAAATAAATTGCATTATGGAATGCTTTGTCTGTGGAATTGTTCATTAGCATACCTAGATGTTTGGTATCAGAAAACATACATATGACATTGATAGGAATTGTAGGAGATTTGATTTATATTAGCTTAAAATACCTTTCTAATACAGTAAAATGTTATAAAAGCTAATAATAAGGAATATATGGGTAGATATTGTTGGTGTAATTCAACGCTGGTTGTGGATTTGGTCCCCAGAGTAGTTAGTTTCACACAATATTATTAATACCTAAAAATATATAAAAACTTTTATACAAAGGGTAAACATTATTCAAGTATGTATTGCCATATTTAATTCATTGACAGGCTAATGTCACTTTTGTCATTGTCGATATTTAATTTCAAATAATTTTAATTTATATAATAATTTTTATAGTTAGATATTTGACTTAACATAAAGGAGGCCACCTGAAGAAGCAGTCCTAAAAAATACAGAAATAGGTCAGATATTTTGGTTGAATTTTCAAGTTTCCACTGCCAAAACTGAAGTTAGATATTTATAGAGTGTTTGCATTAAAGCAGGTTAGTAAATTTAGATATATTAATTGATTTAGATAATTATTGAATAGAGTTTTGCCTGTGGAATTGTTCATTAGCATACCTAGATGTTTGCTATCAGAGAACATACATATGACTTCATTGATAGGAATTGTAGGAGATTTGATTTATATTAGCTTAAAATACCTTTCTAATACAGTAAAAAATTTTAACCACGTACTTTAAAAAATGTTTCTGCTTTATAAATACTTCTGATGGTAGATTCCGTTAATTATTATTTTTCTACGTTAAACCATTACGTCAACGTGTGTCAACATTTTTGTTATTTATTAAAGTTTCTTTTACTTTTATAATCGTAAAAATTACATATTTTCCCGTTACGCACAGTTTCATCGAAGAATATGAATTCGTACCAAGTCGTTACCATAGAAACGAGACAGCTGAAAAAAAAAAACAATTTCATCGACAAAATCAATCTGTATGGAACAAATTACGGGGGTTATAGAACATAAGCGTAAACACATCTGTAATGTAAACACAACATAGCTGTCGAAAAGGAGCATTGTTTGTTATTACATCTATACGTTTTGTGGTTCGCTGGAGGCAATTAAATTTCAGGATTTTGTTGATTTTTGGCAACAACAAAGCACGGGATATTTTCGACGTTTGCACGCATTTGTGCGGGCATTCGTTGTTCTGCGGGGCAAAGCCAAGCTCGGATAATTAGTGTTATTTCAGTGAGGTCGACCTAATGATTTGAAACTAAATTGAGACGGGACAGGACGTTATCAACTAAGAAAAAATAAACTTAAAATGCACAGCTTCCTGTCTTATTCTTGATTTTTTTTTTGTAAATTAAAGTCCATTTATTCAACGCAAATGTTGAACGATGTTCAACGATGACCCTATGTTATTTATTGAATACCTTGGAAACGTTTTTAGCAACCTTATTTAGGTAAGTATAATCCGAACATAAAAAAAGTTATCTACGTCACAAAAAACTTGTACAATCAGTTAATTTTTTATATCATCATCACGTTAGATCAGTATTCACTTAATAGGATCATGTAGTAAAATCTCAAATTATACAAGTATTTATGATGTATGGACAACTCAGAAAGTGTAGAGCAAAACACTCTGTATAGCTTTTATTCAAATTTCACACATAGGGGTTTTGAGGAGTCCTGATTAACACCACCTTATCAGATTTTAAATAAAAAAATCGCTAAACGTTTTGATTGAATTTTGAGGGTATAAAGAAATCATAGCAGGTCTTGTATCGTTATCTCAAATGCCGTGATAGCGCCAGAGGAAGTGGTTTTTGAAGTCATTTAAAATAAAAATTATTTTGAAGTATAAAGTTTTTACGGATTTGTACACAAATAAAAGTAGACGCCCTGTATATTATTACACATTTTGTTACAAAGAGAGCTCTAGGAAATCCATTCACAGTGAAGTACGTTTGGGTGTATCCACAGATCACAACAACCCCCTGCTTAGGCAAGCCGTCGACTACGCCCCCGCCCCGACAGACAAACACAAACGTCCAAAACACCAATTCCTTGACCTTCCTCCCTGACAAAACGAACAGGCTCGGGAAGAAGAGCATCCTATGGCTACAAGCCACTCACAAAAACCCACTCCCAACAAAGACCATCCCCGGGGGTTTAGGACGGCCGGCGAAGAAAGAACCTAGAAGACACGAAGAGCGCCAGAAGAGGCCCCCCTGCCGGCGGGGGTCAGCCAGGGCAGGAGGAGGTTCCTCGAGCCGCCAGCATCGGCCGCAACAGCGGTCGAGGCTGACCGGAGAAGGGAACCCACCTCTACGAGGCCGCCCAGGTCTACAGAGATGGTGAAAGATAAAGAGCAATAATACCGCTCGATCCTAATCCATACAAGACCACCGATCGCCAATAAAATAACGCGCGGTTTGGGTGTATATGTAATTATTATGTCCAAACACCTGACACGATATGTGAATCACGTTGTCACGTATTCAAAATCTGTTTGCTAGCATAATTCTATTGGTCAGACAGAGTTGTTAAGTCAAATATGTTTTGTTTGGTACGATTTATCACACATCAAAATAAAGGCACTTATATTTGGACTAAGTTTTAGCAGCGCATTAATTTTGATGCAAAATATACCTTTTTTTCCAATACCACCTTATAATTTGCAGGTTACCCGCATTTGTAATTAAAAATTTTACCTCGCCCAGAATAAAACCGCGATGGAGTGGACAAACTGTTCATCATCATAAATTCTGATTAAAATCTACATTTACCGGGCCTTTGTCACCTCATAAATCATCGAATTCCCGAAAAAATAGGTCCCTCTCAATATTCATAAATTGCAGTACGCACACCATTACGATATTTACGACCGTGCGGGCACATTTAATTGCTGCATTAGGACAAGAGCCTTTTGATTTATTTTTAATGGTAGGTTATCGCTCTCGATTGTATACAGTGCTTTCGAAAAGTAACGAATAAATTCATAATTTTTGAAATTGAGAAGTTTGCCAATATTAAAAAAGCGCGCTTATTTTTTTTAATTATTAATATCGTTAGCATATTCCTCACGTTTTCTTGTACTTGTGGCCCGAAACGAATCAGAAACGACAGTAAAATTTAAATTACAGTGCACTGAAATTTTAAATATATTAATAGCGGAAAAGGAACCACAAAACCACCGTACAAAAGTCGCACTATACAGTGCTTTCGAAAAGTAACGAATAAATTCACTATTTTTAAAATTGTGAAATTTTCGAAAAAATTTCCTGGTGCGTCGATTTTGTTTTTAAAAAATGCACTTTTTGACATACGACTCATATTTGTGACGTCATCGTTGTTCGAGATATGACGTCATCGACAATTTTTTTAAATAGCAAACCCCAATATTGTCCATGCCATTTGAAAGAGCGTGTCATTCTACATACATACATCATGAAAAATTGTGGTGTTACATAACAAAAATTTCAAGAAAATAATGTTTGATGATTTTAAAATTTAATTTTCACAATACTGTGCACCTCCCCATTATGCAACACCTGTCCGTGCTTATTTAGATGAGCTGTTCCCGAATTGTTGCCTGATTTGACACCCCTAGATTATTTATTGTAGGGGTACTTAAAAAGCAAAGTAGACGTTATTAGACCACTAGGAATGTTGGACATTATGACTCATTTATTCAAAGCAAATTTATCCAATAAACATTTTGCTTTGTTAAAATTACATTTATAGGTGATTGAGGACAAACATGTTAAGATGCATTTCAGTTTGACTAATAATTCGAAGATAAACATACTGTTATGTGAAGTAGATTAAACGGAATATTAAAAAAAATTCAGTGCGACATACATTAGAAGTAAGATCTTACGATTTGCATTAGAAATACAAAATACAAATTGACAGTGCCTTTATATTTCATTTTACTGGTCATCAACGGCTATGACCTTGAGGATACTGATCCACTCTGACATAATTTTATTTGTAATTGAATTCATTGATTTTTTATACGACGCCGTTGACTTTCCACCGGTAACCATTAGGGAAAGGTTGTAAAAGAGTGATGTATTGAAAAATTTTCAATAGCGTCCCGATGGCTTGTGGCAAGGTTAAATTTAAATTACACTTAGGCAATTGAAATTCAGAAGGTCTGAGGTCGAGTTGACTTTATATAGACCATGAACTTATGAACAAATTACACAGGGCGATTTTAAAATTGAGACATTTATTTTAATAGTGGTTCCTTGGACTTAAATGTATAGAATATTATATACACATTAGCTAGAGGGGCGACTGGTGACGAAGCAGTAATAAACACGGGAACGCGGGGTGGGATTCAACGGGGAGTTAGTTGGGTTTTAAGACTTCGGCAGGTTGGCTGGAAGACAGTGAATGGTGATAAGTGGTGCATCTGTCCTAATTTTACAGGTCAGTAACTTGTTTTTGTATATTGTATTTAAAGATTGAATGTCATTGTGTTCCTTTTATTATTTTATTGTCTGTTCAATATTTTATTACAGTTTCATTATATTTTATTATAATTTTGAGGTAAAACAGTACTTGTTGATTTATTGTTGAAATTATCTGTATAACTTTAGTTTGAGTCGAAGTTATGCTGTTGTAAATGATATTGTAAGTTATTATTAATCAGCTACGACTACTACTTTAATACTTGAATTAGCGGTTTGCTTGTAAGATGTTTGTAAGAGTCTTGGTGACTTCGTAACTTCTTAACTGACCTTACCATAAAAGATTATAAAATGAATTTCCGTAAGTTCGATACTACCAGTTAAAGTATTTAGGAAGTTACTTTATTTAGTGATTCTAAAAATTATCCATCAACGTGGATAAAAGCTTACCTAATTGCTGTAAAAATAACTATTTAAACAATTAACCGCATTCACAAGTTAATACCACTGTACACCGTTAGAAAAATACACAAATTATCGCTTTAAATTATTTTATGAAGAATAACAACAAATTATGATTTTCACACATCTATAGTTAACGTTCGCTACATAACCTCGAGCAAAGTGTCAGTGCTAACTATTTCGTACTTCATAGTTTTGTAGAGAAGGTAAAGTAAAATAATCTGTGTCACACAGTGTCAATCGCATGCAAAAAATAAGCTGCTGTGGTAGGCACACGTAACAGGTAGGTGTCAAGGACAGTAGGCGAAAAATCCGGCACCAGCTCTGGTTACTGGGATCAATAGTCACAGTACTCACTTTAAGAGTTGCGGCACTAACGTATAAAACGTATTTAACTCGTTTTATTATTTTCACGGGCAGTGTTTTTCTTTTAAGTGTCTTGTGTATTTAATTAATATTTTTTGTGAAATACAGTCTGATTAAGTACAATATGGTGCGTTATTCAAACAGTGAAATGCTAAAAACATAATTGTTAAGTAGTGATAGCGATAGCATGTACTGTGATAAACCAGTTGGAAAATGGATAATGACTAAATTATGGATAACTATGATTGTGAGAGAATCTGGTTTATATTTTCAATTTATCGGTGAGGTATAGGAATGACAAAGGAGAGGAGATGGTCATTAATATTTTCATAAATAAACATATTTCAATCATTCTTTGACATTTAAAAAAATTCTATTTAACTTTATTGAAGCCTATTGCATGGCATTAGTGTTGCAATGGCAACACTGTGGAATACACGTCCACCATGACTTACAAATACTAGTATCGGAGTTCGATCAGCGGTTCTCAACAAGTTTTCTATTGAAAAATCACGAAAATTATTTAAAATTTAACTTTTTTATTCCTGATTTTCTCGTAAAAAACTATTAACTATATGTTCTACAAAGTGAACTGTACTGCTCGTTAAAATACTTGTACTTATTTAAGGTTATCTCGTGCCAATAAATCTGCGTAGTTGCTCGTCAGTCACACTGGCACAAACATTTATCTCTTTTCAAGCAAGATCGCGTTTTTTTCAGCCGACAAATTCAATTTTCCACTTGTATAGGCCTAAGAGATATTAACCTATCAAAACAATGACCAACACGCATAGAAGCTCGCACTTCACGCGTCGCTTCTTCCGAATTTCCGGAGATAAATAGAAAACATAAATACCGCATGGCGCCAAAAATAAGCAACTCAATATTATCACAAGGTCATTTAATAAGTAAAATGCCTTGCACTAATTGTATTATTCGTTTAAATGTTCAGTCGAATGAAATTATGGTCAAATAAATCTAAATCTGGACTGTATGGAGCAATATATTAATGTGGATCAAATATAACTGGTTTAATTGCAATTTTCTATACCTAAATAGTGCCAAAACTAGTCTGTTGAGGTTCCATACATCTCAGAACCGTAGTAACCTTAAACTTAATATTAAGGCCGGTAATGATATTTTAGGCGAGGATAGGAGTGTAAAATTTCTCGGTCTGATAATTGATGATACTATGACTTGGAAGGATCACTGTTGCGCACTTACATCAAAGCTTTCTTCTATATCCTTTCTCTTTCGAAATGTAAGGCAGGTCCTTATCCAGAGCCAATTAATGTGTATCTATTATGCGCAGGTATTTGCAAGATTAAAGTACGGGATATGCTTTTGGGGATTAGGTTCAATGACCTCTGATGTATTTTTATCTCAAAAACGAATTGTTCGTTGCATGGTTGGGGCGACCAATCAAACTTCATGTAGACATATCTTTCGAAGGCTGAGGATACTGACACTCACCGGTATATATTTGCTGGAAGTCTGTACATTTATTTATGACAATCATGATACGTTTGGTAGACAGGGTGATCGCCACCTGTACTCCACTAGAAACAGATATAATTTTTATGTTCCATTTAGAAGGCTTAATATAGCAAGACGATTACCTGATGTTGTAGGTTTGAGTATATATAATAGGTTGGCTTTGGATGTTAAACGCTGTAAAGGTAGAAAGGGATGTTTCTATAGTTTAGACGAATTCTACTCTGTATGTATTTAATTGATTTGTTGATTGTTTTGTGTAAGTTTGTGCTTGTTGTTATTTTTATTTTGACGGATCCTATATAAATGTAAATGTTTATCTACAGGAATAAAATGCTTATCTATCTATCTATAAATCAGAATTTGTGTCTAATAAATTTATTGTCGCAGTAAACGAAAATGTTAATACATCTTATTTTGCGACAGGATTTTTACTTTTATTAATACATTTTTCCCAGCGAATGAGGAAATTAATAATTTTTGATTAATATTTTTATGTAAATAAAATACCAGATCAAATACAACTAGGTTTATAATACAGAAATATAATAATAGCAAATAGTTTGTACAAATTTATGTTAGATTAATACATAAAAAATATACGAATTTAAATCCAAATATCACACAATAGTTATTTCATTGTCTACAATTTATGTAAACTATTTAAACAGTTGCATTAATTAAAAATAAAATGGCATTAGTAACCGCAAAATTATTCATGAAGATAATAAACGTGCAGCTGTGTTAAATAAATAAATAATTTATCGAAAGTCCCAATATAAATTTGGGACATAACATAGTAAAGTTATAAAAAATATATAGAACTCCACAATGATACGTTTTTAAAAACAAGACGTGCTACAAATGTTATGCACAACGCTGTGCATAACTAACTAACCAAAAAGATTATCTGTGTAGTATTTCTGACATTAGTAAAAATTTGTTTTCGTTTATATACATATGTCACTTCTAACTGGAAATTGTCTTTCAGTATTCCAAATTATTATGCTATTAACGTATTTTACTATATCTACTCTGTTTTTTTATTCTGTGGAAACTCTCATTTAGTAATTTTTCTTATTTTCTTCAACTAATGAAATCTAGTTTTACTTCATTTACCTTCCCGCAATTTGTTCATTATTACACTGCCATTTTGTAGCGTGAACATTCAATTTCAATCTAATTTGAGGACGGTTACCATCATGCATTATTTGGTGCACTCGTGAGGGACTCTGTTTTTGGCCGCCGTGCTCTGGAGGGTGGGTAATACCAAATAATACATTTGAATGTTAATTTAACGAGTCAATTTCCCTATTGTGGTATATTCATCAAAGAGTGTTCAATTATGTAGCATATTATGATATTGAAAATACAAGTTCTCCAATTTCTATTCAGCAATTTGATAATTTAGGGAAATATTGAACTATATTTTATACATATTAGTTAGTGTCAACGCTTCATTTGAAATTGCAATGGGGAAGTTGCATTAATTTTATAATGGTTTGAAATGCATTACATAGTAAACACGGACGCCGTTCAACGCTGTTTGTTTCTTTTCAGTGCTCTTTTTGCGAGTCTGTTTGCAACTTTCAATACCAGTGTCTGTTTAACATAATAACACCTAATACTATTGACAAATTAACTCTTTTAAACGTATGTAGTCCGAAAGCATGGAAATCGTATACAGATTGAACTAAACCACACTGATGTATTTAGGTATGCACATACGAACGGCGTCTGACGTCACACATTCTTTTTTCTGCACGTATCGGTCAGTGGTCGCGCGGTTTAAGGCGTCAGTACTTGAATCGAGGTGAGTGGATCGCTGTGGGTTCGACCCCCGCAGCCGGTAGACCGTATATAAGCTATATTCGTGGACAGATTGGCACCCTCTCTGCGGGTATGGTAGGGTGGAAGAATGTTGGCTTGGGTCAATGTGAGAGATTGATACCGGTTGACATTTGACTATCCCCCTAATTAATGAGGTTTTCCAGGTTTCCCTCATTCCTGCACTGGTGGTTAGGGCCTACCAACGTAAGTCGTTCCTGGGCGCAAATGCGGCCTGCTTAATAATAATATGCCGCCCCCTCTCCCGCACAAGTCTTTGACTTCTGGGCTAATCCTCGTGATTAGAATGAGAGGTAGAGATATTATTATTATTTGGAAAACTCATAAAATTTCACTATTAAATTACAATTAAAAATTGTATACCGAATTCAATCTGAATTAATCAAGCCAAAAAACTGAATAACTAGGTTACTATTAACATTCGGAGTAAGGTAAGTTTGGGTAGATCACGTTATTTTGACATACAATTAATTATGTGGCACCATATATCGGATTATAGAATACTTATTCAATTGTAATCTAGTTCTAGTTGTTTCATAACTGTCATTGTATGATACCAATTTCAATGTGACTGTATCTGTTAAGCATTAAAAGAACTGCGCAGCGACGTAGCGGACTCGTACAGATAAACATCATCCCTCATACAAAACTATTAATATTCCATCTGTGTGTGTATGGGCAAAAAAAAAAGTTGTACACAAAAAGGGATTTATTATTCTCTCTGTGTCAACGGTTGTTTTTTATTATTCATACAACGGCTCCGCCATATATATCGCCATTGGGCTGTTTCACATTCCGCAAAAAAGGCAAATGTGGTAGGTAGCGTGAAAATTTTGCTACATGGTTATGATTTGCCAACACACCTAAAGTTATGTTTTCAGTCATAATTTCTTATTATGGACTTTGATCTTGATATTTGGATTTGTATATTTCAGAATTTGATAATCAATATGAAAACTGAGAGCGCAATATGGTTAGTAATTAGAATAAAATTTATATTTGATATATACAGGGTATTGATAATGTATATCAGAAAATATTTACAGAATGTGTCACCCAACAAGTTCTGATACATTGATAATAATGAATGTACTTATCACACTACAAAAGTTGTTGTTTTGAAAGCGTATAATGCAAAATGTGTTAAATTTCATTTTAAATTTCATATGGCAAGAAAGGTATGCTAAAGAATAATTCCACAGACAAGGTTAAATTCAATACATATCTAAAATAAAAATTATGTCAGATGCATGCCATACAGCACACATTCTCAAGCTTCATTCACATAAAATTAGTGTGGTTGCATTGTTACTGCAGAAAAGTTATTAAAAAGGGCGCCGTATTCTTGAAATAGTGTTTTCTACAAATACAAATAATTTTAGACATATAATAACTGAATAATCTTAGGTTTAGCAAATAATAAGAATAATAACTCATCCCACCTGCAAATATTCAAAGATACTGAAGTAAAACGGCAAAAAATACGGATGACTTTTGTAACGTTCAGATAAACCTAACAGTTACGCCATTGTACTGCAGTTGTATGGCAGGAGCCAAAAGCATTTTAGCTTTTATCATTTCTTTTCCAACAATCATACAAAGACCCATCAGAAAACAGCTTTTTTGACAGTAGACAGAAGATTCACATTTTTACAGGTTAAGTTTTTAGATTTCTAATTTAGATATTTAGTTTAGAATTGATTTGTTATTAAAAAATGGATGAATGAATGACTGTTAAGAAACAGTTACTTTTGCTGCTCTTAATCGCAGCGACGTCAATATGTCTAAAAACCATACATGCAAACAAAAAAGTAAAGAGAAGAACTCGGAAATGGTGGGTGCGACCTATTAACCGCAGAAAGCACATGCAAGGTGATTTCTATAATTTATATACATCATGGCAGTGGCGATGTTTGATGACTTGCTGAAATTAGTGGGGCCTCATTTAACCAAACATTCAAATAGACCATCTATTCCTGCAGATTGTAGGCTTTTAATTACTATTCAGTAAATGATAAAAACCAACAATTTCCGTAGAGAGGGACGTAGTTAACAAAAACATAAACATAACCTCTTCATCTGAACTTCAATAATCTTGTGTTTTTGCATGCCGCCATCTTACAGCGGAAACATTCTCCAGCTTCTTAGGTCTACAGTAATTTTATGTAAACAGAGTAAATACCATTTAACACCATACAATTACAATACAACAGTACAATTGCAGTGCCATTGCTCTAACGATTATCTGAATAAATTGTTAGTACAGTACAGTATATGCTCTTAATAGATTTTAAGAACAAACTGATGGAACTAAAGAGGTCCGCACTATTTACACAAGACACTTGGTTGATTAGCTGAAACACTCAGAAGAGGTGCAAGCTGGGCTGTCTTATAACTGGGGATATACAGAAGTTCATGCGTTCTAGTATTTCTAGGGTGGATGAAATGACAACAAATTCATCATCAATACAAGACTTTAGTAATATGTAGTCAAACATGAACATTGTAATAACACGTCGATTACAGAGAATATTGAACTCTTTACACAAGTGATTACTCGGAGTAAACTTGTTATATTTAAAAAAAAGGAATCTTTGAAACTTTCTCAATATTATCTGTAGTATCACGTCAAGTTGGAGCAAAACGCAATCATCAGAGCATACTATACTATAGAAATTTTAGAGAATCTACGAACATCAAACATTTTGAATTTTGTATCACCTAGTTGTGTCCTAGTTAAGTCGATTACAAAATTTAAATATAAAAGTGGCCTCAAATTAGACCCTTGAGGAACACCCGAATTTATCCTATGTTCAACAGAAAATAAACCATCATATTTTCCATAAATATTTCAATCTATCAAAAACGCCATCTTAAATCTTCCCCCTATGCTCCAAACTAAGTTATTTTTATCCTACGGGAACTCCGTATTTGATCGAAATTAAATATCTCCATTTAATATAATTTCCGTCGAATCTCGGCAAGTATCCGTGCCCTCTATCTCTGAATTAGTTAATAACTGTCATGTTGGGGAACGGCGATACCAATCAGTGAAATTAATCCGGATTGTATTTATACAATGGGGTTAAATAGAAAAGCGACGTTCGAGTTGCGCTAGAAAACAGCCAACAGTAAATTAAATTTACAGAGAAGAATGTTTGCAGTTAACTTCTGCTTTTAATTCAACTGGAACTAATTAGAAAAAGGAAGTAATTAGGAGATGAGGCAGATAGGGACATGTTTGTAAAACTGTAGTAATAAGTTTATTCGGAACTTCAGCGAATCTAAAGTGTGGAACGAGATTTTAAATTGTTTTGCGTCATCCCAGTAGTGACAGCGCAGCGTGTCGAAAAGGGGTGGGAAGGGGTTCTACGCGAAACATTAATGTCACAAAGCCCTATAACATTTTTTCGAAAACTCAAAATTAGTGGATTTTCGAAACGTCAAGTTCGCGATTTAAGTGATGTGAGTTTTGTTATCTTTTACTCATCTGCTTTTTTCAGTGTGAGATTTTTTGGTTAGGCAAACTTAGTTTCAAAAATAACCCTTGACTGATCCGTTTGGCGCAAGGGCTTATTTAATTAATCTTTATTTTTTTAGAAGTGTCGCAAAAACCCAATAAAACTAAAGAAGTACTATGCGATATGGCACTGACTTATAATAGCTATTTTACATTTAAAATCAATGTTTTGTAATATCAGAATTTATTATTAATGGTAAAAATGAAGTTAAATATATACTAAATAATAATAAAATGTTTTTTTCCATTTGGTCATAACGTGCTTTTAGATCTTAGAAGTACTTTTCGCGTAGAAACGTTCTTGATTTATGGCATCATTCCATTTAGATGCCGATCTGTTGAGATTTCCCAGTAAAATCGAAAAATAAACAAAACGAAACATGGAAGACAGAATATCCAAGGTTTCATAACAGGCAATTTGGAGAGAACTGCTTTGTTATTATTTATGCATTTTCCTCATACAGGAAACGTAGTATAATTTATCATGCAACGGAAAATTGAGTTGTGTGTCGTAGAATATTAATGAAAAGTGCTCAACAAGTCTTATAAAGACGCCGCATGTATCTTGTAGAGGTTTGAACATAAATAATGAAATAAAGGACTGATCGATATCTGATCAATGTTGGTAAATGTAAGTAAATAATGGATTTTGTTAGCATTTACACTAAGAAAACAAATTCTTGTTTAGACGGAATATTAAAAACTGGTATTTACAATGAATTTAAAAACTTGTAATACTGAAAACCTCTATGTTGCCTCCAAAGTATGCTAATTACTACACTGTAAAAATAATTACACATTTTAACAAAAGAACATAATACTGTGTTAATCGAGGTCCACACGGAATTGTGTATATTTTTACACATTTTTCTGTATGTAGCAGTGTGTTAAAGGTTTAACACAATTCACTGTGTTAATGTAACAAAAATCATGTGTAACTTTTACACATTTCAGTGTTATTTGTATCATTGGAGGTGTAGGCTTTACACATTAACATGTTAATTTTATTGTATAATAGGTATTGATATGGAAGACTCACCTACCTTTTGAATTTGTTAATTATGTTCCTGTTTGCTTTCGAAATAATTTTTAATAAATATAATTTTTGAAGAACTTTTATTTTGACACTTTCTCGAGGTTCTGCCTATCGTCGAGAATGCATTGAATATAGCCTGGAATGTTCTATAGAACGTCAGAATATATGTATTAAAAATTATAATTTCAAAAACAAACAGGAACATAATTAACAAGGTAGGTGAGATTCCCTATCAATATATAGAATTTTCAGAATTATGGTGTAATTACGAAATAAAAGATATTTTACTTTTTATGATTTTATTAAAAAAATAACATTTAGTTTAAATGAACAACAGCCAAGTCTGCTTACAAAATATATATGTATTAAAATTAACAGTATAATAGTAACATATTCTAATAAAGGATTAATAATGTTCTAGTAAATCATAAACAATGAAACAATAGACAAAGATGTATTTAGGCACTACATAATAGGAGTTTACGAAAATTAACTGGTAGTGATCTGAACATATAATTTTCTTTCTCTAAAGTTATCTAAAACGTCAGAGTAAACTCCTAATAGTTTTAATAGTTATATTCTAATTAGTTCTAGCTTTATTACAATTATCAGTAATATTTGTTATAGTTAGTTGAGTACTTACCATTTTCCTTGATTAAACCTCAATTTAAATTTAAATATTCTCCATTTGAACACAGTGAATGAGAGAAAACTGTACACAACACCGCTACATTATCAATATGGCGTAGTCACGTGTGTTGGATCAGCTGATACACTGCAGCTGCGCAGTTTTGCTCAACCAGTCAGTAGTATAGAGATATAGACACAATTAAGTTGTGTGCGTGTTAAGTTTACACAAAATGGTGTACTTTTAACACACAACTGGTAAATATTACACAAATTCAGTATATTTTATTATAATACTAGTAATTTTAACACATTTTGTGTAAAACGTACAAAAAGCCATAGTGTGTAAAACTATTAACACGGAATTTTTACACATCCTAAATTACACACTGGAAAATCTCGCTTACACAGCAACTTTTTTACAGTGTAGGTTCATGCTCGTTTACACTATATTTACCTACTAAAATCGGCATGCATAATGGACCAGTAGATCTGAGTGTTGCGTGTAACTATGTCATCAAATAACTGTTTATATGAGTGTTTTACTCTAATTTGAGTCGATCTACGCTCTCATTCTATTTTACACATAAACACTTTTTTAATGTCAATTTCTAATAATACTTATGTATTTATCAAACTACTATTAACAAAGCCGCTTATTCAATATTTCAACAAAATGCTCTCGGCTGTTTACATTTTAATAAAATACAACAAAGGACTTTATAATTCCCAGATTTAATAAAAACGTGTATTCTGAACACGAAAACACGAATGCGACATAAAGCATTTATTAATTTACATTAGCTACACCCTTTGACATACAAATTGCAATTTAGTTTAATCATTTCCGTCTCTTTATCTGTATTTTGTACATTTTTACACAACTACATACATAACATAAAAACCAATAGGTATATATGAACATTTTCCGGTTTTTTAAATATTCATAAACAGAGCAATGTTATGTTGGCAATTATATTATTGTAGAGCGATAGTATGAAGGGGGAATATTTCATTTGATGTCACAATGCAGTCTGTCCAAATATCAAGTTATTCATTTTACCGAAATATTTAGAAATTGCTTTATATAAACTTTTAGTCGGTATAATGAGAAAGTTGCATGAATTCATATATTGAAAGGTCATAACACGTATCTTGTGGCAATAATCACATCATAATTAAAATATTAACTTCCATACATTGCCATAGAATGTAAACAAATTCACGGTACCAAAAACATCTGATTTGACATTAAAATACTTGTTTTAATTTGAAAAATACTAAGTAAGTAGTAAGTAATGAATAATGATATTTAACATTTAAGTAAGTATTAATTTTTTAAATCAATTTATACATTTTTATTGTTATTTACTACTGATGTCATTTTTCCTTTAACATTTTAAAAAATCTCTATTTGTTAATTTTGTTTATATTTTCAGAAATTGGGGTACCATGTTTCAACTTGTAAAATGACGAATTCCCACTTTAGAGATATCTAATTTTCAATTTACCTCAATTTCTACCCCTCCGACGGCTTGCAAGTGGATGAAACTGGTATCAGAAAATTGATAATGTTATCTAATATTTATCTACCGAGTTTCAACTTGTTAAAATGACGGGTTTCCAATTTAGAGATATCTAATTTTCAATTAAATTTTAAATATACCTATACTAAAAGTGGTGGTAAGGTGATGATAATAGATCATACAACTAAATATAAAAGAAATAAAATAGAATACATGCGTACAAATAAATAACGAAAATAACATAAAATCATTAAAATCACAGGTTAAAAACTCATCAAAAGAGTAAAACGCGTTCTTAATAGAAAGCCCTTTGCTTCATTTTTAAATATTTTAGTGTTATTATGTTCCCTCACATATGGAGGCAATCCATTGAAAAACCGTAAACCCAGAAAGTCCGTTCCCTTTCTCGTTCTTTGGAGTCTAAAAAATCTACCATCAAGGTAATTTTTCCTTCTAGTATCATAAGAATGACACCGACCTCTACTATGAAAGAGGTGCTGATTATTTTAATATAGAGAAGACATTAGAAAATATAAATAGATGGCACCGTAAAAATTTACAAATCAATAAAAGAATTTCTGCCATCGACTCTGAATCCTAGACCAGACATAATACGTATGACCTTTCGCTGCAGGGGAGAAACTTGTGCACTGGAGGGTGCATGCCTCCATATCAAGATGGCATAAGATTATGATAGAATGATTTAACACCACGTGTAACAAATTTTATTTCAATTTTTTTGTATCCTCATAGTAGGCCCATACTTATAGAGTTAGACCCACCATATACTCTTGCAAACACGGAATTCCAGGAAACAACTACTCTGCGGGCTAATGCCCTGACCAGCATTGAATTACACCTGGAAAACCTATAGCAACAGCTAGAGTCATTCGTCAGACGCCCACCAGACATATACCGATTTCGAGTTTATTAGCTCTCATCAGTATGCCATAGGTGAGGTATCCGACGAATAATCCTAGCTGCTTTCGTCTGTCTAACCCGACAGAAGGGACCATGAGTACGCGGTGTAGAACTAACTACATCTATCGGCCGTTCGCTACTCCATGCCGGACTGAAAATGTCACAGGCACGAAGCGTTCTACATGCAGTAGACACCATTGAAAGCTGTCGACCTTTATCGCGATCGGCGAGAAACGATATTTTGCAAACACGGAATTCCAGGAAACAACTACTCTGCGGGCTAATGCCCCGACCAGCATTGAATTACACCTGGAAAACCTGTGACATTTTCAGTCCGGCATGGAGTAGCGAACGGCCGATAGATGTAGTTAGTTCTACACCGCGTACCATATACTCTTGTTGGAAATTATATATTATTATACAGGGTGTTTATTAATTGAATGCCAATACTTAAGGGTGTGAATCCTTGAGTCATTTTAAATTTCCGGTAAATTTTTGTCCCACAAAAATTGTTTCCACGCATGGTGGGTGTCTACAAAATGGCAATAAAGTATCAAAAGCAGTCTCAATGAACTTGGGGGAAAAAACTTTTTTTGGTTTTAATTTTTTTACGTGAAAATGGTGCGTCGTACGAGAGTAAGTTAGGGACCGAATTTGCTGTAAAATAAATGGGGATTTTAAAAATAATTTTAGTTGTTAGAAAAGGCAGTGGCGTCCCATTTTTTTCTTCAAAAATGTTTAGTTCGTACGGACGTCATTGGTAAAGATTTTAAAACATTTTTTACATAAAACAATGCTCCTTAATGATTAATAGGTGTGTACAAATTTCATAAAAATATCTGGAGTGATAAGAAAATTATAATAAAGAAGTAAATTTTTTCTTAAAACTGTAACACCCTGTAGCTCAAAAATTAAGGGGTTTAGGACATATGTTGATATTAAGTTTTCTTCTTAAAATGACCGAAGGATTCACACCCTTAAATATCGGCATTCAATTAATAAACACCCTGTATATCTCGAAAAACTTGCCCTGTACAAGAACCGGTCTATCACTTGAAACGGTATCGCTCGAGTGTACTACAATCAATACCGTGCCTGTACCGTATCGCGGATGGGGCGGCCTCCCACAGGCAATAGAATTAGATCCTAGAGTGAATGCGTGATGATGTATGAAAAATGAGTTCCCGGAACAACCCTTTGTTCCGGCGACCGTTCTCGGCGAGAGGCGACGTAAGGAAATAGCCCGATATTTTTTATGGACTAGCGCACGCCGCAAAACGTCAGATACATATGTTTAAAAATAAATAGGTCCGGCGGCGAGGGTGTAATTTTTCGCAGGGTAATTTTACACACTAAACGATTCGCTTTATTTTTTTTTCGGGGGAAATTAAATGTGGTTCTCTTGATTGCAGGGGGGTTAATAAGGTTGTTTAGCATATTCGCATACAAATTACTTTATCTACAACTGCTTTATAAGAGTCTCATTACAGCATTTATTTGCACTGTTTCAGTTGAATAATGAAGGTTATTACACCACTAGTGGAATAATGTGACATTATACCGCTAGTAAAATATTAAAAAACGAGATCACCGCTTAATGGTTATTTTTGTTAACACGTTTATCAATTTGACAATTAATAGATAATTTAACTTAAATTAATTATAAATATTAATAACACAACTTGGCAATTCGTAAGATTAATACCAGATGAAGGCAGCTGGTCTATATTTGTATTAATAATGCTTAAATTTTCTTTGTAAGCACTCGAAGTAGATTCAATGACGGCAAATTCTCCTTCAAGAACTTTGGCGATTTTTTTCTTGTCTTCAAGAGACGTATCATTATTATAGTCTTCACACACGGTGTTGAACTTTCAACCACCATGCTGCTTTACAGTTAGAAATTTTGCACGTCCCCATAATTTACCGCTCTGAACAACTTTTTCAAGTAAAATTTTGCTGTATTTTCAGTAGAAAAGGCACTTTACCTGAAACGTTAACAGTTTTCAATCGGTGCACTGAATATTTCAAATAGTATTATTTCGAAAACTGTTACTCCTAACGACTTCAACAAGGTATACCTTTTTTAGATACAACAGGTAGGAGAATCGATTGTTTCAATAGACAGATGGATACACTAAACAGCAAAAAAGTTCTGCCATTTAAAAGAAACATGCTGTGCCATAAGTGGTGCCCTCTACTAGTGACGTCAAAATTAGTTCAAAATTCTTATTTGCCGTGTCAAAAAACATAATTGTGCCAATTTTGTTTTAATACTTCGACAGGTTTCAAAGTTATTGAGGTATTTCAAAATAAAATTCTAGCATTGTATTTTTTAAACCAGCAACATTCGGATAAGGCATCAATCGCCATATTTTGGTGTGTAGTGTCTTCAGTTCACAGATTGCCCATTGCCCATTCTTAATGCATGACCCTATATATTCTTCCATGTCTTTTATATGTTCAAGCAGAAAAATATTAGTTCTATACGACGGCATGCTCGACTAATACCAATAATCAACACTACCTAAAATAAGAAACAATTTAAATATTTGGAGAGAACTGTGAAAATTACACTTTACTTTCATCATCAAAAAATTCTTAGCTTCTGACTTTCTTAAAACACTATCCTGGATACGAGGTGTGGCAGTTAAGTTCCGGGAATTTGTTAATGAAAAAACAAGCAAATTAAATTTCGCCAAAATTTTATTATCGACCATCACAATAATCTCCCTCTAACTCTACACAATGATTCCAACGTTGCTCCCACGATTGGAAGCACCCTTGGTAATCCTTCGCAGTTAACCACGGTTACAGCTTCTTTGACCTCCTGTACGCTGCCATGATGAGTTCCCTTGAGGTGCGACTTCATCTTGGGGAATAAAAAAATCGCAGGGGGCAATATCGGAGCCATAGGGTGGGTGCGACAACGTTGGAATGCCTTTTTTGCCAAAAAACTCTTGCACAATGAACGAGAAATGGGCTGGCGCGTTGTCGTGGTGCAAGATTCAGCCATTCTCGACGAGTTCGGGTCGCACACGGAAAACACCCGAAGCCGTTCCAGGACGCCAACATAGTCCAGTCACTGCGTGGCCAGCAGGAACATATTAACGAAGAATGATCCCGTAGATATCGAAAAGAACGATCAACATTGCCTTCAGTCGTGACTTGGCCGCTCTCCATACTTTTCCACCCACTGCTGACTTTGTTTACAGGTCTCGGGATCATACTCAAATATCCAGGTCTCATCTACAGTGACTACCCGACTCATCCAGTCTCTACCGTCGTTCCGAATGCGGGACAACAAATCCTCGCAGATCGATTTTCGCGTGTCTTTCTGTTCACGGGTGAGAAATTTTGGCACCATCTTTGCACAAATTTTTCGCATATTCAAGTTGTCGTGTAACATCTTGCGAAAAGTTTTTTTATTGACGTTTAACTTGTCAGACTTAGTGCACGCAAACGGTCAAAATTCGCGTCAGTACGAGAGGTGACAGGAGCTCCTTCACGTGGATCATCGTCTATCTATTCACGCCCCTCCTTGAACCGTTTTGCCCATTTAAACACGCATGTTTTCGACATGCACTCGTCTCCATACACCACCTGCAATTTTCGAAGGATTTCCGAGGGTTGTACGCCAGATTTCAATAAAAATTGAATCCCAATACGTTGCTTGTAATTTGAGTCACTCATTTTCACGACACCACCAAAAAAGTTACTTCCAAAAACTACACATAAAACAAAAACCAAACGTGCTATCGACTTCAACCTTGGACTGAAACTAAAAGGAAGGTCCCCCTCCCTAGAAAAACGTTGACGAACGATGCAATGTTGCCAGTTATTGCAGGAATAGCTATTAAGCTCTTAAGCCGGCTCCACACATTCGGATATTTGTCACAAATATTTGGATATTTGGCATATAAACGAATATGTGTATTGGGTGTTTAATGACAAATATTCGCACCAAAGGATATATTTGGCAAATATAAATATTTCCCGCTCAAAGTCGGTAAATGACCACAAATCAAAGGCGCAAATATTTGCAAAACAAGCAAAGACCTGTCTGATCCACATATTCGACGCGAAGTCGACAGCAGACAGTAGCAGTGTGCACAGGGTTGTTCTGTGGCAGTGTGTTGTAGTTATTTACGTTTCGTGTTTTAGTGTTTAATTAAAAATGGAGTGGTCGAACGAAACCATAATGGAATTTTTAGATTTGTATGAAAATGAACCTGTCATTTGGAATGCGTCTCATCCGCTCCACAAAAACAGGAACGAGGTCTTTGACGCTTGGAACAGAATACAAAAAGAATTAATCATCGACTGCTTCGTAGTAGAACTTAAGAAAAAGAAAGAATCGTTGATGGCTAGATTCCGCCAGTGTCTTGCAAAGGTAAAAGCGAGTTTAAAAACTGGTACAGGTACGGATGATTTGTATATTTGTTGGGCTTCCCGCTTCAAATATCCAATAACATTATTTGGCAAATGTGAGGCTACTTTTTGTGCCACAAAGCAAATATTTGAACAAATATACAAATATTCGTATATTTGTCAAATATCCGAATGTGTGGAGCCGGCTTTATAAAAATTAATTCATAGGTATTTTATACGCTTTATAGTAACGTGTTTTTATATTTTTTATGAGTTACTGTCTAGATTTTGGAAGATTGAGTATAGATAAGTATCCTTCGTTATTTTTGTTTTATTTAACATTTGCTGATTTACTTTTAAAATAGTGCAATTTTAAAGTAGCCTGCTGTTTGTGATTTCGGTGTTATCGTGTCGACCCACAGCAAATAAAAATACGCCAGGTTTCAGCTATCACCTACAATTATTATTTTGAGCAAAACATGACACTGAGTGCCGCTGACGTGTCACAAACAGGTCTGCGCTGTCATATCGCGGAGTATCTGCAAAAAATCTGGAAATGGAAATACTTGTTAGGACTGGGATCTAGCGCAGGCAGATTTTAATTGGAAATGTATCTTCAGTTAATTAGGATGTGTCGTATTTTTAGATAATGGAAAATTGAAATCGAAGCATAATTAAGTGTTTCACTAACAGACGTTCTTTTATTTATTTCAGATATTTCAATAAAAACACACTGACGTTTTTTACATGTATTGAGAATATTTCATTTTGTAAATATTATATAAGATGTAAAAAATTGCGGATTTCAGAAAGTAATAATTAAAGCTTTAAATTAGTTCCCAGATAATGTCATTATCAGGGGCGCAATTAGGACGCTAAGTTAATGTTTGTAGGAACCGAGGTGCAAACATATAATAATAATAATATCTATACCCCTCATTCTAATCACGAGGATTAGCCCAGAAGTCGAAAACTTGTGCGGAAGAAGGGGCGGCACAATATTATTAAGCAGGTCGTTTTTGCACCCAGGAATGACTTACGTTTGTTAGGCCCTAGCCACCATTCAGTGCAGGAATGAGGGAAACCTGGAAAACTTTATTAATTAGGGGAGTAGTCAAACGTCAACCGGTATCAATCTCTCACATTGACCCAAGCCAACATTCTTCCACCCTACCATACCCGCAGAGAGGGTGCCAATCCTCTCCACGAATATAGCTTATATACGGTCTACCGGTTGCGGGGGTCGAACCCACAGCGATCCAGTCACCTCGATTCAAATATTGACGCCTTAAACCGCGCGACCACTGACCGATCCAAAATATAATAATAATAAAATATACCTATAAAAAGTTAAAATCAACATCATACCTCATATTAGTAATTTCCAACATTATTCATATTAGGTAAGTTTATTAGCTTACAAAACACTACATAACAATTTACTTGTAATACTGAACTCATAGTTAAAGAAGATCAATAATAAACCTAAATCATGTGCCAAATTAAAGTAATTCCGATTGTTTTCGAAATATTTAGCCCCACTTTGAAGCCTTGTAACTCAGCCTGTGTGCAAGTTTATACAGGGTGTACCATTGAAAACTTTGCACCCGGCTTATTTTGAACCACGTTCCAAAATATTAAAATTGCCGTGACACGTCCATTTTGTTTTCGAGGGGGACACATTTTAGCGTTAAATACAGACTCGCCAGAACAACCCCCTTCGCGGGGGCGCATTCACCTTTAGAATCTTAAATGGCACTCTAGGTCGAGTGACACCTCATTCGAAAGTGTTTTTAATTCTGGTTGTCATCATGTAATTTTTTAGTTCATCCGTGGTTGAAAAAAAAAATGTTTACTTATGCTTAAGAATAAAAGACAATTTTGTATTAATCATTTAATTAATTGTTCAAAATGTCCGCCTCCCACTTCCATGCAATAATAAAAACGTTATTCAACATTTCGACGAACTTTTGTTAAGAATTTCGGGGGTAATTAGGTGGCCATTCTTCAATGATACGCCGCGCCGCCTGAGTTCTTCTAAAGACTGCGGCTGAGTGGCATAAATTTTAGACTTTAGACTGGGTGGCCACTCAACAGGTCCGCGGCGACCTCTCCATTGATTTGGAAAATGTTCCTTTAAAAACTGACTAACTGCAACTGTAAAATGTGGAGGTGCGCCATCTTGTTGCAACCAAATATTGTCTTTTAAAATGTTATCATCATTTTCCATAGTTTCAACAATCATTGGATAAATGTTGTTATTCAAAGGCTCAAGGTACATATCAATTAATTAAATGATTAATACAAAATTGTCTTTTATTCCTAAGCATAATAAACATTTTTTTTTCAACAACGGATGAACTAAAATTGAAAAAAAAATGCATGACGACAACCAGAATTAAAAACACTTTCGAATGAGGCGTCACTCCACCTTGAGTGCCATTTAAGATTCTAAAGTTGAATGCGCCCCCGCGAAGGGGGTTGTTTTGGCGAGTCTGTATTTAACGCTAAAATGTGTCCCCCTCGAAAACAAAATGGACGTGTCGCGACAATTTTAATATTTTGGGACGTAGATCAAAATAAGCAGGGCGCAAAGTTTTCAATGGTACACCCTGTATAGGTATGTTTGGTTAGATGTAGATTTCCAAAAATAATACAACTTTGTTGAAGAAATTACCATTTGTGGCACTAACACGGATTTATAGCACTGACAATGAATTCACTGTTTCGAGACGGACGTCTACTATAGTCAGCGGTCGAAAATCTAGGGAGTGATTAATCGCTAGCTTGTAGACAAGCGCGACGGGCGAAGCGTGCGAGGGGCAACATTTCTTAGGCGTACTAAAATTGAAGGCAATCAGATACAAAAAATATACAAAAATGACAAAAATAATTGCATTGTATAACATCATTCTTAGTAAAGACGTTAGATAATAAAAAGGATAACAATATTTTATCTTGTATTATCAATTACCCAAGGTCGGAAATAACTGAGAGTGACTTATTCGGAATACAGAGATGAGTACGGAAGATGAGGGTGGCATAATTACCTAAGAGTGCCACTTGAGAAGGGTTCAAAGGACACAAAATTATCATAAATAAGTTGACGTCGACTGAACCTAGCACATTAACAATTACTTTAAATGTGTCCCTATCCCATCCTGTCTACAAATTAGAATGCCGTCCTTTTGCACGGCGATTGCCCACTGCCACCCACTTAGACCTAGGTACGTGATGCGCACTCCACGGACATTACACTTTAGCCTTCTTCCTATGGACGTCAAATTCACGAAATTTCTAACGAATATTGCAACTTCTGTTTTAATTATTGATCAATTTTTGACAAATTTTGCGAAACAGTAAAACACTAAAATATTATTGTTACTTTCATTATTATGTGGTGTTAATAAATTTGTTCTATTTATTTATTTATTTACATTACACTGTTCAACAGGTACAAGTAACCCAGTTACAGAACAGAAAAACACAATATGCATATATAAAAAGTAATAGTTAAAAAATATAAAATAAGCATATACAAACAAACACTAAAATTACAATCTACTTAATGTGCTGAGCTTCTGACAACCTACCATGACAGTTTAATAATAAAAATGACAGAATGTTATAGTTGACAAAATTTGTTACAAGTAGACATTTTCGCACCATTAAATAAACCGCGCAAATATTTGCGAATTCCGCATTCAAAAGAACAAAAAGCTTTAGAATACATACACACTATTCACTATTGGTTACTAGCACTGTCACTATAACGGTCACACATTAACACTTTCCATATGACCTTCATGCATCCATGTTTCGTCAAAATTTAATATATTTTTCGATCCAGATTCTGATATTTTAATATTTATTCGCAATATCACTATTTCGTCTTTTTCTATCAGTACATTCTTTTCAATTTCAATCCAATTTTTGTTTGTCAAAAACTCATTTTAGAAATACCATTTTCCTTCCGAGAGTTTCCTTTATTTTCCGTTTTGTAGTTGTAACTACTTCTTTACCACTTTTTCACTATATATGCTACTCACGTACATTTTTGTTAATGAAATACATATTTCAACATCACGTACACTCATATTTTGACCTCGCGCCCTAAACTCTTCATACATGTCATCATTCAATATTCCTCACTTTTGAAATTAGGACGATTTTGGGAGTACGCTATAGAGATGTAATTATCTCTATTGTTAAGAACATAAAATCACTAATAACATTAATTATGTTCATAATTAAATTAGTGAAAAGATATGTTCGAAATTTTGCCCGCCCGAACGATATACTCGCCCATGATAGCGTTGGAAATGGAACAGTTGGGTCCCTCAATTCGTCGCAGCGCATGCGTACTTACTGCAGCAGAAGATATTGTAACCTCTAAATTGCCTCAGCGTAAGAACACGTCACGTAGAGAAATAACTTTATTGTCACTCTTGATTATACAAGAAATATTCTGCAACAAATTCAGAACTATCAAATGCTTTACTTTGACGTTTCAGTCATTCGCGTTCGACTGCTCAATATAAACTGACTCCAGCGGCGAAAATGATCTGCTTATATAGGTTTTTAGAGTTCTGGAAGTTTCTGAGATCTCGAGAACGTGTCGAGAAACAAATAGAATATAGCCTGGAATATTCCGGAAAACGTCAAAATAAAGGTATTACAAAAATTATAAATTCTAATGCAAACAGGAACATAATTAACAAGCTAAAAGGTAGGTGAGCTTCCGTAGCAATATGTAATCAGGTATATTCTCAGAGCTATGCGGCACACGATTTTATAGGAAAAATATACTTGGTGCATATATGTTTCTTTGTGTCGACTGTTATAAATTGTGAGCAAGTTTATAAGTCACTCTCTAGATTTTCGGCCGTCTACTATAGATAAAATGTAATCCACAGAAACTACTCATCAGACCTACTAAGAAAATAATAATCATATACTTCGTTTAGATTTTAACCAAATATCAAAATGAGTAGTTTAATATTTTCTCAGTGTGTTTTGTGACAACCCTGTGTATAATTTCTTTATGGGAGGCGGTTCCCGATTAAATTAATCCCTGTCCAAGTTTTGGCAGACTCGGAGTGTTCCCAGGAAGAACGGAGCTTGAAAGCAACTCATGTGTCACAAACAAACCCATTCAGTCATTACATCACATCCCACATCGGCGTCGCGGTATTTCCAAAAAAGTTGGAATTGTTTCGCGAGAATTGACGTGAATGGCGGATTAAAAAGTTGAAAACAGATTTTAACTTTGCGGCGGAACATCAGGAGCTGCGGCAAAGTTTTTATTATTCCCCATCACGGTGATGGATTCATGGAATTTGTCAAATATATTAAAACTTTTCGCGATGCGATAGATTTTAAAGATTCGGGAGGTGTTGAATGGGTTTCCGATACCCGCGTTGATTTCCTCGGGCGTCAAGCCACGTTTACCGCTTCAAGTTAAAAAGGTCATCTCGGAGAACATGCCACGTTAGCTAAAAGTTATAAATTTTGAAACGGAATCCTGACATTTGTGTGTTCTAATGTAGGTAATGATTTTTTATGCAGGGTTAACTACGATCATCTTTATTAGTCAACGCTATGACTAAGTACAAATACAGGATGTCCAGAAAGTAATGGTAACCAGTTTAAACATAGCTTTCTGTGATTAAAAGTACAGTTATGTTTTAGATAAGTACAAGCATTGTGAAGGAGAAAATAGTGCCGCATATCGTAGAGGGCGCTCTCGGCAGTTTTTTTGTAATTCACTTTTATCGTAATTTTGTGTTGGTCCTATTTTGATACGTTCGACTGAGAAATTAATTTTGCGTTGAAAAACTATACCTATTCCTACCTACCTGTACCTAGAATTAGAAATAAATTGTCTAATTCGATCAAGTTACCACTTGCTCGCCTGTCAGATTAATAACAAGCCTATTAATCTGACAGATTTTTGATCAAATTTTATTTAATTTAAGCGTATCAACGTCAGTTTGACATTGACAAGTGATAACTTGGCCGAGTTAGAATATTTATTTGTAAGTATTCTAATGTGCCTATATTTTCAGACGTGTTTACTGAAAACGGTACATTGTATCAACATGGAATAGGATTTGTAATTATCTAAAACATAACCGTATCAAATTTCAACATGATTGGACGATTCCTTTATTAATTATGCACATAATTAGAAAATATTTTTTTTCTTTGAAGCCCTGTAAATTCTAAACGGGGCACTTTTGGACTAAGCTAAGTTTTTCTAAATCGGTTCTATTTGGTCACAGGAAACTATGTTTAAGTTGGATTCCATTACTTTCCGGACACCCTGTACTTTAAGAGTATGTTCTAATGTAATGATTCTTTTATGCAGGGTTAACTATGACCGTCTTTATCACTCAACTATGACAAAGTATTTTAAGAGATGATAGAGAAAAATTAACGGAAGCGTCTGTCAAAAGATTTCCAAAATTATTTATAAAACAATTTTTTTCTAAACTATATTAAACTCCCAATTACCGACGTTCATGGCCTTTGGAGAGACGCCAATTTAAATTTCCCTTTACGTTGTAGATAGTTTGAAATGCATTTCAGGGCAATTTTTCAAACATATTGAAAGGTCAGAACATGTGTCTGCGGCCATAATTACATTCTAATTAAAATATTAACATTAATAAATACAATGTGAACAAAACCATCGAAAATGTGATATCGTTGGTGTGACGTTACATGCCGTTCAGAGCGCAGAACCTCGGTGCTTGTATTTTTGGCATTTGTGAGTCATAAATACAGTGTAAATAATACTAGACCAGGCAAACTTTAAAAAATTTACGTTATGTGTGAAGTTTTTGCGGACATTTATTTTTGTTGAAAACGATAGCTCTCCTATTATAGAATGCAAATCTAAAATCCCAAAATCGGAAGTGAGCTAAAGTCACAATATAAAAAATATGGCCACTCGCGTTATTTTAAAATCTATTTTTCCTTTGAGTTAGCACCTTCTCCACCATCTTTGTTTTGTAATGACTTAATGAGAAAAGGAAATAAAGCCAGTTTAATACCACTGTTAAAAATTGAAAGTTGCAGCAATCCTATGAGCGAAACCACATATGTTATTGATGGAGGGTGGCTGCTACATCGAGTTATATGGCCAAAACTGTATACTTTTGCACAAGTGGCAATGCTATATATATATATATCTTAGGTATTAAAACATTTTGGTGAAAATGCGATAATTTTGTTCGATGGATATACTAACGTTCCTTCTACAAAAGATGAAGAACATCGACGAAAAAAGAGTAAGAAAATATCAGTTGAAATTATTATTAGCGAATCAACAGTCATACCTACAACTCAAGCAGATTTTCTAGGCCATGAAAAAAATAAATTTCAATTAATACAACTACTTCGAAAGCACTTTAGAGAGAACAGTATTTCAACGTTTGAAGCTAATGCAGATGCGGACACCATAATTGTTGATACAGCCATTAGCTTGGCAAAAGAACAAGTAAATAAGGCGGTAGTAGTATTGGGAGAAGACACAGATTTAATCGTTTTGTTCAATGCTTTGTGCGGCGACAAGTCAAATCTTTATTTTAAAAAGTAGGTCGCGGCGACAATGAAGATAAAATTTTCAATTTAAAAAGTATGTGAGGATTTGGGACAGCCTCTTGTTAACAGCCTTCTTTTATTCATGCCATTAGTGGTTATGTTATGATACTACTTCTTATCTTTATAAGAAAGGCAAATCAGCAGCGCTTAAGGTGTTTAAGAAGCATGCATGCATATGCATGACAAATTGTCAGTTTTCAGTGATAAGATGAACTACTAAACGTTGGTTATGAATTTGTCTCCTTTATGTACGGATTAGATGGGTCCCGAGACATTAATGAAGAACGATATAGGCTTTACAATATTGGTATAGCTAAGCAGACGCTCGACAAATCTTTTGATTTGGCCGTTCTTCCCCCAACCAAAGATGCACTGAAACAACATATTTTAAGGTAGTGTTTCAAATGGCGATTACGTTAATAGCAAATTATTTCTTTTTTATATTTTCAGGACCTATCTTCAAGTACAGCAATGGTTGGGAAATATCTTAGACCCGGATAAATTTGGATGGAAGGTATCAAAAACGAAATGTTTCCAATCACAATGCGGCAATCTCCTGCACCACAAGAACTATTAAGTCTGATCTACTGTAAATGTAGAAACGGCTGCCAAAAAAAATGTGTATGTTCACAAGTCGGACGCTGCAGTTCTATGTGCCTTCACTGCCATGGGATAGACTGCAAATATGCTTGTGTTCTGGACGAGGATCTTTTGAATGACTGAGTTTTTGTAGTAAGGTAGAATGTAAAATTAGTTAATGGTATTAAAAAGTTAAATGTAGAAAGTCAAAAAAATTGTTTTTCTTTTTTTGTTAGGAAATTTATATTCTTGGTTATATCTACATTTAAAGATCATTTTTGTAATGTTAAGGTTAAAATTCGGTATAAATAAAAACATTTTAAATTGCTCCAAGAGATAAGAGGATATTTCATTATTAAAAATTTGAATGGGCGGCCACGTTTTTTCAAGATGGCGTTTTAGCTCACAACGGATTTTTAGGATTTTTATATATTCGTTCCTGAACATAAAACTTATCGATTGCCATTGAAAAAAATGTCCCCTTACACTTCATTGAAAAATTAGATTTGCCTGGTCTATACACTGTTTCTGCTGCACGTATTTCAAAATATCATGCAATCCCCAGTACAAACGTATTTAAAGAAAAACGTGCAGAACAAAATACATATAAGGCATCCACGCAAAAATATTGTCTCTCTGTTAATGATTTGTGATAATCAAATATTTGTTTTGTTCAAATCGGCTATTTTTAATTCTTTTTTTCTATGAGAAATTCACTTCAACACTCAATTCTGCCCTTGACAATCAAAATGTCAAAATTATCCTGTACTTTAGCTATGCAACCACCAACACAACAATGGTATATGCCTTGCCAACTGTAGTAATGAACTATTTTTGTGTTTGCCTGCCTGGATATTTTATGTATTTGTTTAATTTTACATTTAATGTACAGTTGTCATAAAAGTATTTCTATGGGAAAACGATGTGTCTGACGAATTATTTTGCCAGAGTCCTTTTATGTAGTGTAGAGATCAAACATTTAAAAAATCGCATGTGTCTTGCTCTTTGGTACGCCCTGCTCAGTGGCGCACCAAATATTATTTTCGAAGAGTGTTGCAGATCCCTTATATCTGCACCACTATTTATTATTTGACTTCGATTTTCAGTTCGTGAGATGATTTATTTTTGAGTTACCTACATAATTTTCTCTGGCTCTTGTAATTTTCGAGTAAACGGGTAAATTTGATTTTGTCGAGATAAGAGGTATGTTGTATTTACATTTTTTTCTTAAAATTCATAATGAATTTATTCCGGAAGATTGACTATTTCAAGGAGCCCGCACAAACCTTATGGGAATTGGCTCTCGGTCAAATTGGCTGACAGCTGTCAACTGGCAATATCATCTTTTTAACACCAGTTTTGAACTCAGCAACCTCAAAAACATATTTTTACATCTGGATTTTATCAATTTTACTTATTCCTTGTTGTTTGACAGCTAGTTGACAGCTGTCAACTGTCAATATTATTATATTGGCATTGGATTTGGATGCAGTGACCTCGAAAACAAAAGAGGGGACTTTTTTAAGGCAGCCAATACCAAACTTTCCAAAAGATTGCCCTTTTAAGTGTAAGTAATGGTGAATCCGTGGAGCTTTGGAGGTCCGTAGGAGCCAAAATAAGCCAAATTGAGCTTTGTGCCCATTGAGACTTTTGTTCAGGATGCCGAAACGAACAGCATATCCAAGTTTCAGCCAATTTTACCGAAAGCCAATTCCCATAAGATTTGTGCGGGGTCCTTTAACTCAACCTGTATATCAAGACATCGCGCCACTCACTCTGTAGCTATACCTACCTAACGTTAAAATAAATACTCAAGTTTTTTTACATTTGATCCGCCATGAAAATAATAAATTAAAGTTACTGTTATGATAATTATATATATTGATTGTATATTAATATTTGTATGGTGTGAATTGCCCTCTGTGTTTACAAATACAGAAACATAATGTTTTGAAACACATCATCTATCCTACCCGCTCATATTTGAAGTAATTAAACGGAAACAGTTCCGGCTATAATCCTTTCACAACGAGCGGTCCAACTGAGTGAAATTATTAAAAGAGGCAGTAGGATTGAAACAAAAGTAAATATCCAAGGCGAATTGCCTTAAATGCACCAGCACTGATGCAGTAACTGAAAACCCAACTGCTGAATAGAATAAGTGTAGAGCTTCCACACACATCGTTTGGTTAGACAGTGGCGCCGAGCAACGTGAGTTTTTAATATTCAGTAAGTACAACAAAATGTTACAATGTTTTACTTAACAATAAAATTTTACTTTCAATAATACATGATTTACATATATCACAGTTTTAAAATGAAAGTATAGTTCTTTTCGTAAATAATATAGAAATAAAAAAAAACTCATTTCCAATTAGCAATTTGTTATATTATAACATCTACAAAAATGTTTTCGAAACAAATCTTATAAATCAGCATAAGACACAAAAACGTTGTAAGAATGTTTACACAGCAACTATACAACCAAAATTGGCGCCATATTATAAAGCACATTAGTCTCCGTTGAAATTGTATATAGCCTGTCAGAAGCAATTAAAAAATAACTATATAATAGCAAGAAATCAACTAGACCACAATTTTATAAGGATTCTATCTTTAGTAGCAATAATACGACATTTTTGTAGCACAAAATCCATCAATAAAAGCAAATTATTTATGAACGTACCTGCTGTAAGTACCTGCTGTAATGTAGGTCGCTTCCTGCATGTCGAGCCGCTTAGGTCGAGCAGGAAGTAGCAGACCACTAATATCTCACCTTCACTTTTATATGTGAACATACATATAAAGGAACACCCAGTTCAATTGTCGGTCACCTCACCTATGGCATACTGATGAGGGCTAACAAGCCCGAAACCGGTCTATGTCTGGTGGTGTGGCCGACACAGATACTGCAGGTCAGGGTATTAGTCCGCGGAGTAGTTGTTTCCTGCAGTACCATTTATATTTTATTTTTGTTCACCAGTACTAGGTTACATTAGTTACTATTATAGGTTCATTTATCAGTGCCATTTGATTAATAATTAATGACACAGTTATTTTGAGATCAACAATTACTATATTAATACAGGGTGTTAAAAAAAGAGTTACGGATATTACGGAGATATGGACCACTATTCGTTTTTCCAAACATTTTATTTTATTAGGAATAAACCGACAAAGGAAGCTTTAACAAACAAAAACCAAAATTACAGAGGATGTTCAAAATGCCCTCCGTCCATTTCCAAGCAGCCACGACGTCTTCGTCTCAAGGATATTCTTTCTAAACACTCTCCTTGGTTTGGATTTCTTGACACTTTTGATTAATCCGTAGCTGCAGCTCTTCCAGACTATTTACAGGAGTAACACTAATGTCTTCAAATATCCCCAAACAAAGAAATCTAGAGGGTTGAGATCAGGCGATCTTGGAAACCATAAAACAGGTCTGGCCCTTCCTACCCATCTATGTGAAAAAGTTTGGTGTAAATGCTCTCTAACGGCCATGTAAAAATGAGCTGGAGCATCATCATGCTGGAACCACATTTGTTGCCTCTGATTCAAAGGAATATCTTCCAAAAACTCATACAGTGTGTTTGCAGAAACTTGAAACAAGCAGCGCCTGTTAATTGTTAGAGAGCATTTGCACCAAACTTTTCCACATAGATGGGTAGGATGGGCCGCCGGACCTGTTTTATGGCCTCCAAGATCACCTAATCTGAACCCTCTAGATTTCTTTGTTTGGGGATATTTGAAGACATTAGTGTATGGTATTCCTGTAAATAGCCTGGAAGAGCTGCAGCTACGAATTAATCAAAAGTGTCAAGAAATCCAAACCAAGGAGAGGGTGTTTTCGAAAGAGTTCGAATATCGTTGAGACGAAGACGTCGTTGCTGCTTGGAAATGGATGAAGGGCACTTTAAACATCTTCTGTAACTTTGTTTTTTGTTTGTTAAAAGCTTCCTTTGTCGGTTTATTCCTAATAAATAAAATGTTTGAAAAACGAATAGTGGTTCATATCTCCGCAACCGTTACTTTGAGGACTCATGTTTAAGACTTTTCTGCTTATTTTGGTTCATACTATTATCTCCTGAAATATTTTACACTCTTTTTTTAACACCCTGTATAATAAAATATAGATAAAGGTCACAATAAAATTATTAAAATGCACATAAAAGTGCACAATAATCAAATTATAGTAAAGATTGTTTATTATTTATCGATAAAATACAAATCTACATCAAATAAATTTTATTCCGGAATTTCTAGTAATTCGCGACCCTAAAGAAATCTATAACATACGCGCCACTGCGGCCGGTAAATGGAATAATGTAAGTTCACTTCCGCATTTCCTTGATCCCTTTTGCCGTGTTCAATTTAATAAGGCTTATTACACGGGAACTCATTCCAACATACTGTCTGTGTATGTATGTATTAGACAGTCATATTGGAAAAGGTAGGATATTTTATTGTATCAAGTGTAAGCACTGAAGCATTGCCGCAAATACTTTTTGAGATAAAATGTGTTGCTAAAGGAAAGAAATTACTTTATGTGGGGTGATATGAAATTAAAACCACGCCTCTATTAATAATAAGATGTATAGAGTTAACTATCATTAGGTACAAAACTTTTAACCACCAGCTCAGGGAATATAATAAAACAATTATTGCGGAATCGTCTGAGATGGCTTAGATATGTCGACTGCCATGCGGTTGTTTTTTTAGCATTGCCAAATGTAGGAACCACGAAAATGAACATTTTTATTAATAATAATACCTGGTAACAGTTCCGGTTGGCTGCAATAATTTTCCATTACAGTTGCATGATCCTTAAAAAATACCGGTATTGACGCCTTGCTTGAAAAATACCGGTTCTGTGGAATATCGGAAGAAAAATACCGGTACGGGAAAAAACGATGGTTAGAAACATACAACTACTTTAGTATAGGTGACACTGGCAGATGGCGCGAATGTAATTTCTCATTTATTGATAAAAGCACCATTATAACGGTTATATAAACGTCAAGTCAGAATTTTGTGTAGAAAATTGTAATATATTGTTAAACTCTCACTGATTTTCGTATGCTTAATTAATTTATTTAATTAGCGCCATTTGTCAGACTACTAATTAACTACCTATAACTATTAATTTATAAACATAATTGTAATATTCTTTCACAGTCAAACCATACGTACTTTTGCTGTTTGGCATTTGATTACATTTTTTTGAAAGTTATTGCCGATATTATCGGAGAACGCCAAGCTTTAGGTTCACTCCACATCCGATAGGTATTGGCAGAAAATGCCGAATCGTATTGTATCATAAACTGTAATACCGGTAGCGTGCATTTCTATTTTGCATTCATTTTCCGTTATTTCTTTCCAGACTGTCGAAGAATAGGTCCGTCAGGATTACCCATTAACAACAAAACACGCACTCCGCGTGCAGTTAAATAAAATGCCCATTTATTTTAAGAATGTCAAACGAAGGCGATACTAATAGATAATTGAAAATATCTCTGTTTAATTATAAAATTGATAACATCGAATTTTACTATTTATTATTCCGTTCGCCGTAGTTGTATAGCCGGTTGCCGTACTTCTCCCTCCTCACGGCGGCCATAGTTGTCGATAAATAAAGGTTTAATGTTGTTTCAAATATATTTAATTCGCTTTATAAATACATTTGGATATGTTTTCAAGGGTGGTTTCATTAATTCTTATTTGTTTCTATCCCCTCTTAAAATATTTGTAGTTAATCGTAGTTAATCCTGCATAATGTTGATTAATATCAACTGCTGTTTTCAAATTTTTCCTAAATTTTCTGTATTTGCAAATACCTACTACAGAACTTGTTTCTTCCTTAAAGTTGTTTTTTATAAATGTGAATAAAAAAATAAGGCAACAGTTTCACACTTTTGTCTAAAGAATAGAGATGACTCTATAGCTGAAATACAATATTTGGCGCTATATATTTATCACCCTGTAATTTTCTTACTAAGCACCTAGGAAAAACATTTATATTGACAATTTCTTTTTTAGTTTATTCTATTTTTAAAATAGCGTGTATATCAAGCTAACAGCATAGCAAAAAAATTGGGGTCGTTATTTTTGACAAATTCAGACATGTTTAACAGATGTCGCTTCCTCACAGATATCCGTAAATGCGTCACTTACACGCATACTTCATGTATATCGCGACACAAGGGCACTATTAGTGTCAACTTACATTTATCTTGCCTCCCTACCATTGTCAATAGCACCCTCTAACATCAGCAAAATAGAAAGATATCAGAGGACAAGTCGCGTCCCGTTAGCCATGGTTCCTAAGCTTCCGTGCTTTGGCATTACTTCCAGTCGACTGACTCAAAAATAGGAGGCCGCGCTTTTTGAGAAAGCGAATGCGGCGGGCAGCGCGTAATAACTTCTCCATGGCCTACGCTGACAAATCGCCTATTTGATTGTTATGTTTATCTTTATTAGAAGGTCCGGTTGGGAATTTATGAGGTAACTGGCTCGATTTTGTCCTAGATGGCATCGGCTGTATATCAAACAGTCCATAAACTAAGAATACAGGCTGTGCGCCAGAAATACAGAAAATTGGGTGAGGTCGGTTGGGGTAAAAATGAAACAGTTTTTATTAAAGTTTTGAAGTTTCATTATAGGAAAAGTGTAATAAGTAAGACTTATTCCGTACTGAGAAAAAAGAACTGTTTTAAATTTACTGAAAAAATGTTGTATTTACAGTTTTTCACGGTTACAAGGCGATTCACAATTTATCTAAAAGAATTTTGGAAGAGATGCGTCATGAAAAATTGAGTCAACATCGAAAAAAATGTTTGTAACATCTTTATAGTTTCCGGAGTTGTAGTATTTTCAACCTTCTTAATATAGAGCAACATGGGTTTATGAAAAAGAGATCTGTTGGAAGTAATTTGTTTATCTATACCCTTGTTTATGTACTTACTAGTTGGTCAACCTAATTTACCACGTGATAAAATAAGGTCCAAGGAAGTGCTGCTCTGACGGTGAGAAGCTTAATGCAATAAATAAAGCAAATGAGAATCAGTAATCTGTACCATTTATTACTACACTGCGTTGCCAAATTTAATACAATTTTATTCGCAATATACGGTTGCTAAGTCAGTTATTGAAGTTATACTTCTTTGTGCCCGTTAGAAACATTGGGATGGGATGTTGGTCGAGAAACCGCGTCACGCTCAAAAGGAAGAACAAATTTTTAAGAACTTTTTTTTCATAATGATATTATAGCGTCATTTTTACCAGCATTTAACAATGCTTTTCATGCAATAATAAGTTTTATGTAAATTCAACATAGGTATAAATTCAATGTTGGATATTCTAATAATTATTTTTAAAACTAAATAAGGGGAACAAGATATTGATACCTGAACCGTTATTTATGTTCAAGGACAAATTTGAATTTTACAAAGAATAAATATTTTCTTTATTTCGACAAATAACCAATGACTCAATGTACACTGGAACAATTTCAGTGATGTTATTTTGTCTTTCTATAGTAAATATAAAATAATGCGGCAGATTGCTAAATAAGTACTGATGATACTAGTTCGCAAAACATTCTTTGGCAGATACCTGACAAGTCTACATTTCACAAAACCGTATACCTATAATATTCTCTTTTTTTTGACAAATAATCAGTGATTAAATTATTTTCGAGTATTTTTCAATAATATATTTTATTTTGTGCGATTGAAAATAAAAATATAATGCGGTAACATATTCATAACGATGTTGACGGTACGGGGGCCCAAAAAAGGAGCAATTTTATCGTTCCCTGACAATTATTTTCAATGTTTTGAGAAATAAAAATTGTTCTTAAAATGTTATACCTACATTTTCGGATTAGATCACAAAATAATCACAGAACCGTATTATTTTATACTCATTCCGCTGAAAATAATAATTGCAAACGTAAAAACGTAAAATTACATATTTTTAAAATATTTCTCAAAAGTAGCAAAAAGGAATTAAAAAGAAAAATCAGTTCATAAGTTGCTGAATTTCCTACAATAATTATTATTGTATTTCGAAATACACATATTAATAAAAACTTCTATACATATAAGGTTGAAAATTGTGTCAGAGCCGTAATTAGTCTTACTGGCGTCTGTGGCAAATTACGACTTGGCGTCCGTCGTCAACGAAACTGAAAAATTTTATTGGGTATACAAATATTATAGATAATTAGTTTAATAAAAAATATACATAAAATAAATAATAATAATATTAATAATAAAAAATAATAATAATAAATAACTAAAAATGTATTTTCTCAACACCAAACAGGAAACAACATGTAAAAACATTTGATCTAAATCACATAATATAACAAAATTTGTAATATACGTATATAAAGGGTGTCTTCTGACAAGTCGATTGTTATTGGAAGAGGGACATCTTTTTGCATAAACTTTCTGGTGTAGATCGTGCTCTTAATTTTAAATGGTGATAATGCCTATTTCATTAAATTTCAAGCTTCTTGTTCAATTAACCTAATCTGCAAACTGGCTCACTGGTATTAAATTTTTCTGTTTGAAAAAATTGAAGACAGAAAAATGAGTTAACTTTTCATAAGCTATCTTCTGTTAAAATTAGGCATACGGTGATGAAAACATTCTATGTAATTACGTAAATATGGTAGTAGAGTTGTATTCGTATATACAAATATAAAAACAAATATTTGAGACTTTGAAATAAATTAGCCTAAAGGAATAAAATACAGATAATAACAAAATATATTGTAGGTATATACTTTGCAAAACTGGTAATTTTACATTTTTTTCTTTTCCCTTACAGTTTTTGATAATCATTAAATTTAACATAAAATATCTGTGTTATGTACATTTTTCGTTGCAAATAAACTATTGGAGTAATTTCTTTTGTAATTCCACTGATATTATGCTACAATACGATTAAAGATCGCAGAATGTGGTTTCTTTGTCACTTAGGTGTGACCTACATTTCGACAATTTTATTAGATCTGTTCAAGTAAGAAATCTGTAATAGTTTCAAACTGTTAGAAATATTCGACCAGTAAAATTATGAATTTGTTTTCAGTAAACATCGTGCAGGAAGTAGTTGGACGAGCGTTTTTGACAGTATGGAACCAGTCCGGATTCTTTACTTGAACAGACCTCTTACTTGAAGTAATATGCAGTAAAACTTCATTAATGTCTCCTATATAAGTTGCACCATCGGTTTGACTAAAATATTTTATTGTGAAAACTTTTTTTAAATTAAAGAAAAAATTGTATTTTTTTCATTCTCTTTGGTTTGTATGGTATATTTTCACGTCTACTATGCCCTGTTGCTGTAAGGCCCATTAGTTATGGGACCCCTGTATAAAGTTATTTAAAAATATTTAAGTTAAATAAAATATATGTCCCAAAATTAGCATACCAAACGTCAACAGAATCTACGTTCTAAAATAAGAAGACAAGTTTTAATAAACATGGATCGTAAAATGTATCTATTCTAAGGATTTATATTCCTTATTCCTGAAATAATGGTTTTTACAAATAAAAGTAGTTTTAGACATTTAAGAACTGAATAATATAATAATAATAATAAGATCTCTACCCCTCATTCTAATCACAGGGATTAGCCCAGAAGTCGGAGACTTGTGCGGGAGAGGGGGCGGCATATTATTATTAAGCAAGCCGCATTTGCGCCCAGGAACGACTTACGTTGGTAGGCCCTAACCACTATTCAGTGCAGGAATGAGGGAAACCTGGAAAACCTCATTAATTAGGGGGGTGGTCAAATATCAACCGGCATCAATCTCTCACATTGACCCAAGCCAACATTATTTCACCCTACCATACCCACAGAGAGGGTGTCAATCCTCTCCACGAATATAGCTTATATACGGTCTACCGGCAGCTGGGCTCGAACCAACTCCGTCCAGTCACCTCGATTCAAGTACTAACACCTTAAACCGCGCTACCACTGACCGATAATATATAGTTTAACAAATAACAGCAATGTTATCACATGTTACCTGCGAATATTCAAAGGTATCGAAATAAAACGAATATAGGTATAATGGCTGAAAGCGGTCTAACCAACAAATTTTTAGGTCAAATCTTTCAAAAGACGTATTTTTAAATTCAACTAGATGTAAACCTGGTTACCTGGTTCTGTATATAAGATAGTTCACTTTTGTTTATAAATATGTGAAAATAATTGTTAAAATGTGGGGTTAGAATAGCAAAATAATGTGTCATACAAATGCATTTTAAAAGTTTTTATTATTTGAAAAGAATTTAAATAATTTTATTTTCGATATTACTTTTACTTAATGTCCAAACACCACAAATTTGGTCATTTTACTGCGAGAAATACAGCAACCGTTTTTTCAAATATCTTTGGGACGGTTTAAAATAATTTTATAAAATTTGAAAATTTTACGGCGAGAAATACGGACTTCCATAGGCAGTACATTTTATGATCCATTTAATAAAACTTTTCTTCCTATTTCTGAACATAGATTCTGCTGTTGACGTTTGGCAGGCTAATTTTGGGACATTTGTATATCAAATAAAACGAAATCAATCAATTCGAGTAGACGACTACGCTAAACACACAAATAAACAGTTATTTTTAACCCCTGATATCCAAGGATATAATCTGTAACACTGTGTTTTATTTATGCGGTCGCAAATCGTGTACTTTGCTAGTCATACTGTCTGGTCATACCTACCGACCGCGGGCCATAGGAATGATAATTTCATAAATGTTTACCCAGCTATTATTTAGGGTCGCGGAAGTCTTTGTATTATGTTCTGTCGGTTAGGTAATTAAGTCAATCCGATGCTGTTTTTTTTTGGCTACTAATACGATTAATCAATTAATAAAATACAATACAATATTTTGGGTACACATCAATATGTATCTACCTTGCCACTGAAATTGATTTGGGTTGTGCGCACCACTCAGTTATTTTTAATCTAATATAAATTTTGTAATTTGTGTTTTAGACTAAAATACATGATTTATATTTATTGCAAAATTTATCAAAATCAGTAATAATAACCTTAAAACGTAGGGCGCTGAACGCGAGGATACTTTTAAATTCAATGAGACCTGTGCCTTCACTTGAAATTGACAAAAAGGACAATGAAAAACAAAATGTGCGGAAGTTTTGAAAGGAACGGTATTAACAATATAACTTAACCTTAGTTTTTAATGCGCAAATTCTGACAAATTGTGCCGTCATTATTGTCGCAAACATGTCCACTTTTTTTTTTCTTACAATGGCAACTCCATGTTTTGATAGCGCCATTTGAAATGTTATTCTTTATACAAAATTATAAGTTTGCTGATGGGTTAGGTATACATAACAAGAATTTTGACACTAAAATTGTTTTCTATTATTCACCTTAGCAATATAAAATTTAACAAAACCGTCAAAAGTTATAAACAAATTAAATATTCAAAGTCAAATTCAAGTTTGTCTATTGCCCTGCTCATGCAATGCGATATTCAAATTCTTTTATGGCACTATATTATCGTGTAATCGTGACGTTTCTCCCTATTAATGACTGAAAAAAGTTTTCTTGCTTCGATAGAAAACAATTTTTCGTGCTTAAAAAAATGAAAACTTATTTGCGTAACTTAATGATGGAAACGAGAGACAAAAATTTAGTAAAAGGGTTATTAATTGAACTTATAAGTACAGAGCCATTATAAGTTTGCTGCTTTAAAAATAGTAGAATAGATCTTATATTTAAAATATAAATGGGTGAATTAAATTGCTACATGTTTTACTATAATATAATAAATTTACCACAAACTATTTGTTATCATTCTGCTTCACTATTACTATATCCACGAGCCGCCACTGATTTTTATTACTTTTAATATCAGAAGCTTAAAATATATGTCGCTCATTTTCACACGTATTCTTTTGTATATTTGAATTGCTTTTTACATACATGTGAAGTACTCACACAAAACTTTTAGATAGTACCTACCTATCTTTAATTAAAAATATCTCCATGAAGAGAAAATTAGGTTTGTCTGCAGAATGTGTTAAAAAATAAATTATATATTAACTCTTCTGCAGAGTGATTCATTTTACTGTAGGGCAGTGTAGGGAAGAAAACGATTTGACAACGCAGCCACATAGAAACAACGTCACGAAAAGCGCCACTCAGTATGCAAAAGCCAAACTTTGTGTGCGGGATCTGCGATTTAATAAAAATTTACGTGGATTTTACAGGGGCGTTGCCATCTAGCGGAGGAATCCAAAAATTCGATAGGTTGTCTAACTAGTAAGTACATAAACAAGGTCTATACAGAACATATTCACTCTAATATGAATGGAAAAATTCAAGTGGATGCCGTTTGCACGGACTTCAGAAGAGCTTTTGATAAAATAGATCATAGATGATAGATCAATGTTAAACAAGCTTGCTGGAGTTGGTGTAAATGGTTCTCTACTTCGTTAGTTTTAGTGTTATCTTTCGAACAGATGTCAGTCGGTTAGATTGGGTTAATATTGTGATTTCTTGTTGGTAAGATTTTAAAATGCCGAAACACTGATTTAGATGTTCTCCCATCTTTTGGATATATAATAATTAATTTTTCTTCAACCCCCTAACCCTCAGCTACCCCTACTTTTTTTTCAAATGGAAACAAGGTATGAGAGGGCTCGTTGAAAAGCTTATAAAAAAACCGTATCCAGCCATACCAAATAAACAAGTTTTATGTTTTCAATAAGTTTTTTCTGATTTAGAAATTGAAACAACTACATAATTTACAAAAATATACTCAATGCCGCAAATGCTGAAAATGTCCTCCATTCACTATTTGGCATTCTCCAAGATGATAGTAAAAGCTGTCCACAGCATTGCTATTGACTTCAGCTAGTAAATTATGCATCTCCGCTCTAATTTTGTTCTGCAAATTCTCAATTGTTTGGTCTATCCTGGTAGACTCTTTCTTTCAAATATCCCCAAAGAAAATGATCCAGGGGCGTTAAGTCGGGGGATTTTGGCGGTCATTCAACTGTACCCCGTCTACCAATCCAACGATTTGGAAATATTTCATCTAAATATCTTCGAACATCAATACTAAAATGTGGGGGAGCGCCATCTTGTTGAACCCAAATTCTTTCATTCGGTATTTCTGGATCAATTTCATGAGGAAAAATCACAGCTAGAGCAGGTATCAGGTCAAATGTTAGGAAATCCAGGTAACGTGCAGCAGTAAGATTTTCTTAAAAAAAAAGTGAGCCCAAGATTCTGTTGTTGATGACACCTGCCCATACATTAACTTTCTGTGTGGGGCTGCGTATGCGATTCGCATGTCCCGTGTGGATTTTCCTGGGACCAAAGCGATAGTTGTCTGTTAACCACTCCATTTAAATAAAACGTAGCTTCATCCGAAAAAAGTACCTCTCGTTGAAAACCATTATTGTCATCACACTCTCATCATTTCCTCACAAAATTGTAATCGTCTTCCAAAAGCTCTTGGACAAGATATACCTTATAGGGATTATTCGTGTTGTTTTTAAAACATTCGAATTGCAGTTCGAGAAGCATCGTGATTGCGGGACAATGAGACAGTTGAGGTATGAGGATTTTCAATAAGATATAATGCAATGTCTAATTTTAATTCTTCATTCAAAGCACCTGCCCGTTCAGATTTGGGCAAAGTTTGTACTGTACCGTGTTCCTCAAATTTGTTAAATATTTTACTAATTGCCTCTTGCAAAATTTGGTTTTCGGGATATTTCGCATTAAATAAATCGCGCACTTCAGCCTGACTTCTTATTTTATCTCTACATCCAAGCAATATCAAGATTTCGATGCGTTGCCTTTCCGACAATACCATTGCGATTCAGTAAATAGCTTGATTTTGACACAATAGTAACGTTTCGAACTCCAATTTACAACTAAAGCGAAAAATTAACCACAAAGCCTGGCAAGTAAGTGGTACCGAAAAACACAACATAAAAAAGATATCTTTTTTTGCGATAGCAGTGATAGGTACAGTTTTAAATTCTTTATTTTATTATGTCCAAATTCATGGAGGATTCACTTGTTAAGTAGGTGTTTTATACAACCCTACAAAACCTTACTATTGAAAACATAAAACTTTTGTTTATTTGGTATGGCTGGATTAAATTTTCTATAAGCTTTTTTAATGAGCCCCTCATGTCTTATGTTTCCATTTGAAAAAAGTAGGAGTAGCTGGGGGTTAGGGGGTTGAAGAAAAATTAATTATTATATAACCGAAAAATGGGAAAAAATCAAGATCAGTTAACGTGTTTCGGCGTTTAAAAAAAATCAGTAATTCAAAAAATATGAGTTGTATTCCGTACTTTTGGTCATCCCTGTATAGGAAAGTACATATCAAGGCAAGGCTTAAAATAAATAAAATATCGGTACCAATTTGTATATTCTGTCTAAATTACCTCATCTCGTTAATGCAAACTTTATACCCTTGGGATAGAAAATTTAACACTGCGATCGATGTCGAGATGTGGCATTCATCTCGGCTAATTAGTTTGTACATGTTAGTCAAATATTTACCATCAGCGGAATTAGTCATAACTAATTACATTTCAGTCAAAGTTCAAAGGTTAATATGTGTTTTCCAGATCGACGCTAAATTCGAAAAATAGACATGGATGAAGAATTTACTATATATGACAGATATAGTAAACCCAGAACTTTAATTGTCTGATTTTCCAATAAATAATGATTGAGAAATCTTTAAGTAGCAAACATTATATTTGTATTTGAAAGAAGCGATAAGCTAGCCTATCTGCCTTATCAGTTAAGCACTGGTTGTAGTAATAAAAATGTGAAAAGACGTTCTTTTGAATACTGACACATATCCCAAAAGGATGCTGCAGTAGTAAAGAATTAAAGATAAACATAGATTTTACAACCACGAAACACTCTCTAAGGAAATCAGAATAAGGCTTCTCGCGTCTAAGGAGTTACCAAAAACTAATAACTTACATTCCTTTATCTTACTTGATAAAGTGAATAGTTGCTAACTTGATAAAATTTACTTATCTAAATTCTTAATCTACAAAGTAGACTTTAAATTACTACTTTTTTTTATTTTGATACTACCAAATTTAACTATTATATCTTCATTGACTTTTAGCAAAAACAAAATACAAACCATGATTTATAGCAATAGCAATAAATATCTTAAAACGCTTTTAGCCCCCATAGATTTATCACATCCAAGTAAATCCATTTAATTTTATACTTTTGAACTGCATGTGTTGACCCCAACTTCATTAGTGCTGCAAATACGGGAAGCTAAAGCAAGCAAGTGAGAATAACACATCTCTGGGCCTAAAAGGCCTGTAAACAGCTTTATATATAAAGAAGCAAGTGTGTATTATTTTCCGCTTTTAACATTACCATAATTATTATTAGTGATGTGGTGAACTTACGGTATTGTTAAACGCAACTTATTTCTTTGTTTACAATCTTCGGCAAAATGCACTCGCGTTAAACAGCTCATCTTTTTAAAAATGCATTGCAATACATTTATTTTTTTCTCACAAATCCTTAACTTTTCGAAAAATCTTGAAGAGATCAAAAAGTTAGTAAATGAATGGGGCTTTTAAGACATTTATTACAGGAAGATAAAATATAAGAAAAAATGTCAAAGGGGTTGATTATTTCAATTTTTTACAAAAATACTTTAGAGTTGAAAAAATTACAAAAAGTGTAGTATTATTGAATTTTTGGAGGGGCTCTTTTACGGAAGGGTTTTTTCTTATACTAGGAACTCCTATTAATTTTCGTCAGAGAATCGTCCCTTACATTATTTTGGTGTTATTTAGATACACCCATAATAAGTCTACTATTAGATCTCGGATAGTTACACGTAGTCCGATATTACAAGAGACATTATTAATGAGGGACAATGCAATGGAGCAAGCATTTATGCGTAATTTTTTTCCATCGCAGCAAGAAAACGGCCCGACGTGACGCGAGTTTTAATAAAATACTTAGACGATGACAGCCGTGCACCTCGTGTAGCTTGGAAAACTCCTCTTTGGTGCTGGAAAAACCTGGCTGAATTATAAGCGCGATTTATTTCTTTGTAAATTCCTGGAATGTACTATTTTATAGCGGAAACATAATGTACCTTTCCTTCAACGGTTTCATAAATTCGTATTTGTGAATCCTTCCCTTTCAAATGTATTTATAGTTAATAAAGACAAGATGGTGTATATAATTGTATAATTTAACGATTGTAGAAATATTAAAATATATACAGGGTGCCGAAAATTAGTAGGTCAATCCGTTAACCATAGATAGCTGATATGAAAATAATGGGACTTTCATTATGCCACTTTTCATTTAGGAGCCCCATTTTTGAAATACAGGGTGTCAAAATGTAAATGTCAAAAGGAAATTTGTCGATAACTCCGGTAGAATTAGAGATATTTGTTTGAAATTTCGCTAATATTTTTTTCTTGTAGAGACACACTTTCAGTATACTTTTGGTAAAAGAAATCAAAGCACGAGCGGAGGTGAGGGGGTTAAAGTGCATTATGACCCCCTCAACTTTTTCATACGCGCGCCTATGGTAAAAAAATATATTTTCTTAGATAAAGCGGCTTTTATTCTAACTTTTCTTATTCTTGCAAGATTTTGATTTGGAGTCTGGGTTACCAGATATTGTAACGTATCTGGACGGATAGTATGGATTTGGTAAAAAGTGTTTCAAGTAATAAGTTCTATGTAGGCTTTGAAAATAAAGTCAGATAGGTAGGTACATTTGGTTGTCAAAATAATTTATAAGTTAAATAGAAAAACATTGTTTAGACATTTTTAATTGAAGTGTTCAATAAGAAATGGCGAACAGAGAAGGTTTGCTATCATTTTCTGAAATAACCGATATGATTTTAATAATGGGTAAGTAAGTACTTATTAAAAGGAATAGGATTTTTCTTAATAAGTGTTAATTATAATCTCGCACATAAACAATTTAATTTCTCTTGCTTTTAGGAAAATGTAAGGCGTTATGCGGACAAATTTCCAACCAGGCACCATCCAAAAAGGAGATTTTTCTTAAGCTTAGTCAACCGTCTGAGAGAATCTGGCAACTTTAAACATAGGAGGGTGGGCCAATGTGGACGGCAACTCAAATTACGTCCTGACGAAGAGGAGCAAATCTTTCAAATTGTCGAAGAAACTCTGAGTATAAGTACGAGGATACTAGCTAATCAAATTAATAATGGTGGCAACAATAATATTAAGTCAGATGATGTGCGACGTGTCTTCAAACAGCAATTACTGTACCCATATCATGTACAAAAGTGCAGGCACTTCTACCTTTAGATTCAGAAGCAAGAGTCACTTTCTGTAATTGGATATGCCAAGAAAATAATGATAATATTAATTTTTGTAAATTTATTTTATTTTCTGATGAGGCCACGTTTACTCGTAACGGAGTAACGAATATTCATAATACTCATACATGGGCTGCTGAAAATCCGAAATTCATTGTAGAGGCACATCATCAAGTAAGTTTTAAAGTAAACGTATGGGCAGGAATAATTGATATTTTTCTTTTAGGCCCGTTTTTTTTACCCCCCCGTTTGAATGTTGTCGAATTTTTGTATTTTCTGCAAACCTCTTTTGCTGACTTACTTGATGATTTCCTTAGACTTCTGTTTCTGGGGTTTATGAAAGATTTTGTTTACATGGTTCCAATTGTGGATGAACAACATTTAAGATTAAGAATTCTAGAAGGAGCCGAGCAATTTAGGGTGAAACCACATATTTTTCAAAATATTCGTTTCTCGTTTATAAAGAGATGCAGGATGTGCGTCCGAAGGTGGTACTCATGTTGAACATTTAATATAATTTTTTGAATTTAATTTCTGTTTGTAATATGAAATATATGCAGTTTGTTTCATGTTGTTAAATGTTAAATAAAATTTATAGTACAAAACGGATTGTAAACTTTATTAAAATAAGTTACAATATCTGGTAACCCAGGCTCCAAATCAAAATCTTGCAAGAATAAGAAAAGTTAAAATAAAAGCCGCTTTATCTAAGAAAATATATTTTTTTACCATAGGCGTGCGTATGAAAAAGTTGAGGGGGTCATAATGCACTTTAACCCCCTCACCTCCGCTCGTGCTTTGATTTTTTTAACCAAAAGTATACTGAAAGTGTGGCTCTACAAGAAAAAAATATTAGCGAAATTTCAAACAAATATCTCTAATTTTACCGGAGTTATCGACAAATTTCCTTTTCATTTTGACACCCTGTATTTCAAAAATGGGGCTCCTAAATGAAAAGTGGCATAATGAAAGTCCCATTATTTTCATATCAGCTATCTATGGTTAACGGATTGACCTACTAATTTTCGGCACCCTGTATATATATCAATTTAAACAAGGCGCCAATTGAAACTAGTTTCGAATGTGCTCATGTCATGACGCCATCATCTGAGTTGTAAAATATATCTAGCGGAGATAACCTGTCTGTGCCAAGCAGGTGCGAAGAAATACTTAATTTAGATGTGCGCATTTTCCGACCTAGTTATTCATTTAATTAGAAACTATTTAACTAATAGAATCCAGCATGTTCTGTATCGTGGTTTTAAGTCTGTTGAAGGGATTGCGTCCTCAGGAGTTCCTCAAGGTTCAGTTTTGGGCTCATTACTATTTGTTTTATTTATAAACGATATTATTAGTAATCTGAATGTAGATTGTTTACTTTATGGCGATGACCTAAAAATATTTAGCAAAATTTCCAATATTAACGACTGGCTGTTGTTTCAGCAGAATTTAGATTCCATTTGTGGCGTAGAGTAAACAATTTATTTTTAAATCCTGAAAAATGTAAAAGTGTGTCATTAAGATTAATAATCATTTCTTAGAGCGAACACCAACTTTTAGAGATCTAGGAGTATTACCTGATTATAAATTATCGTTTAATGACCACATATTGGATATTACTTCTAAAGCGTATAAAACACTTGGATTTATTATTAGGAACACGTCCACGTTTAAATCTGCTGATACTTTGAAACTTCTTTATTCAACTTTAGTTAGGTCGAAATTGGAATATGCTTCTGTTGTTTGTTGTCCAAATTATGTAACATATATTGACAGTTTAGAATGGGTTCAACGTCGATTTTTAAAATTCGTATCTTTTAGAATTGACGGAATTTATCCTCAAACTGGCATTTTCCAGGATGAGCTTTTACAGTTAAAGTTTAAGTTTTCTGTTAAACCTTTGGAGGACAGACGTAGCATTGCTTATTTAGTATTTTTATTTAAATTATTAAGTAACCTAATTGTGGTGATTTATTAAATAAACTTAATATTCATGTTCTCAGGGCAGTTTCAAGACACGCTGGTACTTGTTACTTGCCGACGCCAAGAACTAATATTAGGAGTTTTTTCCCATTGAATTTTATGTGCAATACTTATAAGAACTTAAAGTCATCGGTAGATATATTTCATTGTTCTCTTGCAAGCTTGAAACAGGCAGCACTGTGTTGCTTTTTTTAATCTGTTGCCATTTTTAGTGCTAATTACTATTATTATAATTTTGTGTATCTTAATTTAAGTTTTGGTTTCTGTACTTCTCTTTGCTATTTCTTACATATCGTTTGTTATTTCTACTGTATATTTTCTTTGTATATCTTTTTTGTATGTGAAAACAAAATAAATAAAATAAAATAAACACGTTTGGTCTGATAAAAACTTTAAGGCCATAATAGAATCTCGATTTCAACAGCAGTTTTCTGTGAATGCATGGGTGGATATTATTGGAAATTTTCTTGTTGGACCTTATGTTTTACCAAGAACTTTAGCCGGTGCTTACTACAGACATTTTCTTGAAAACGTTTTACCTGATAAGATAAGGCATGTGGTTTATGCTATCTCACATTTTAGTTTGACTGCTGGTGAATTTTTAAATGAAAGATTCGGCAATAACGTGATTGAACGAGGACTCAAAGACCAAGTCAATCTTAGTCACCCAGATTACTCGAATGAACCCTATTGATTTTTTTTTCTGAGGTCATCTCAAGACATTAGTTTACAAGGTTCACATAGAATCTGAGGAGCACTTATGGTAACAGAACACCCTGTATATTCCACATCAATTTTCAATTAATTAACTGAAATGCGTTTATTGCACATCCACAGCGATATATTATAAATTATGCCCCAACATAATTAATTAATAATGGACCATTTCATCCGAGACTGCTCTCAATAATACAACGGAAACAAAGCTGGAAGGGGACAAATGATATTTTAATTTGATGCGAGATTTTAATTGAAAATCCGCGAGTTTGTTAGGGCTTTGCTGGCCCGCATCGTCTATTGTAGTAGGCTGGGAAAATACCAAAACAATGGGTCGTTGGTCGCAGGCCTGACAGTTTTCCATTTACGCGTCGTCCGACGTCACGTCAACGTCAGGGGGTAATAGAAAATTGGAAATCAGTAGGGATTTGCTTTCTTTTATTGAAGATATCTTTTTCTCGACGAAAATGTATTACTCGCCGTGAAAGAAGGCTCTGGACATCAAACAGGAAGCAGTGTGTGGAAAAAAAGAATTATGTAATGTTATTAGAGGAAAAAAGAGGGATGAAAAGGGATATAGGAGAAAGGCAGGGTCAATTTTTTCATTTATTTTTTAAATTTGCAACATGCTAGAGGTTAATCGAAAAGTTCCTGGATAGATGATTTTTAAATTTATTAAGAAACATTTCAACTTATTTCCTTCAAAGAACTTTCTCTGCACTTTTTCCACATCCACTGCTGGAAACATGTAGAAAATGTATTTTCTTGAAACCTGCTTATATCGTTCCTCCAACATTTTTTATCTTACATTCTCAATTATGCCAAATGTACATCCATTTAGGAGAGCTTGGGAAATAGGAACAGTCAACAGGAGTTAAATTACATTCGTACGGGGGTTGAAGAAGGACAGTCATATCAATGAATGGGAGCATTGTCTTCGTGAAAGGTTCATTTACCATTGCTCCAATTTCAGATCTATTCCCAAAAACACATTCACTCAATCAAGATAAAACATCAAGATGATAACAACGATTGACTGTATGATTCTCTGGGAAGAATTTATGATAAACAACGTTGAAGTCAAAGAAAATAGAACATGCTTGTATCTTGGAGAAATACACTTCCAAATCCATATTTTAGCACTCTTAAAGAATGTGTAGTCATTGTTTGCCTTTTCAAGACAACCTTCACAGTCTTCAAGTCCATGTTGTCTTCCATCATGAGCAACACAAACACTTCTGTAAAACGACCCATTCCCAGTTTTTTTTTTATTAGGATCTCTTAACATATACCGCACAAATTCACTCACTCGCGCAATAGGACACCTATGAGTCGATATTGATGGTTGTTCAAACCTGACTGGTTACCAACTTTTCTAAAAAATGTAACAAAAGTTAACGCTTTGTTTCTTGTACATAATTTCGAGCATAATTTAGACAACCGTATTTATAATAATAAACATGTGTCTTTAAAAAACAATTCTAAGACATAACTTTTAGAAAAAAACATACTTCAAAGCATGTTCTCAACTATTAAGACAGATTTATTAGAGTTTTATAAGTATTCTACTAAAAAGTATTAATGTTTTGAAATTAGATGTCATCGCTTTAAGTTTGGAAAACAAGTAATTTCAAAGGCACATTAGACCATCTGGTCAGCATCTTCGACACCAGCAAAGATAGAGAAAAATGGATATTTTTGGCCTCTTTTTGGTGCTATTACTCATGATAAGAATAGAAATTTCACTCAAGAAGACTATCGCTATCAAAAAACACTTAAATTTAATTGCATTCCTAAGGTACTAGCGAAAAATATTATCCAGATATTTTATGAATGCGAAAGATGATGAATTTTTGCGACAAGAACTCAGAAATCTGCTTGTAAAACATGTAAATGATGAAGGAATATGCTTCCAATACCAAAATAAAAGTACCTAGAGAGTTTTTTGTAACATCTGGAAATATACATGGCTTGAATTTGGTAAGACTGGTAAAAAATAGGTCAAATTAAAAACTCGTAAAGCAGGCAAATCTACCAAATAACCTATCGGTATAGTAACTAATAATAATGAAAAAATGATTGCACGACATTTTAAACTGCCTAATCCAAATGCGTATACTGGGCACTGATTTCGGCGGTCTTCAACCACCCTTTTAGCCGATTGTGGTGCAGATATTTTGAGTATAAAAAGACATAGCTGGTAGTCTAAGTCGCTGAAGGCTACATCGAAGCTTCTGCTCAAAACAACAAACAAAAGGCTATAAAAATTATAGGCTGAAGCTATAATATTTCCTTGGAAGCCAAAAATATTCCCTCAACATCCAAAGTTATTTCATCAACATCTAAAAATTATATATCTAATTGTAAATATTAGACTGTCAATGTATTTAATGAGATTTCATGTTATGGCTCACCTTGTAATTAGGCAATTTTAACATAAATTTGGTTAAATGTTCAAGGAATAAGAACAAGAAAAAATTAACTCATCATTTTTTAAAGTATTTCTTTTACATCTACATCTACATTGATCAAAATTTTTTATTGGAAAGAATATTTCGTTTAGAAAATGAAATAAGGTAAATTCGAGAAGGAGAATGAAAAATGGAACCTTAATTTTCAATTCTCGAATACGCGGGGTATTTTTGGTACAACACAAAATGATTTGACGAACGCGGAGAAATGTTATATTTCCGGGTAATTCAATTTGGAGCCGCAGCCAGTAATGATGTTTTCTGATTCACCAAACTCGGTTTGTCTGACAGAGGGCAATTCCAGATTAAACTCTATTGGATTTTTTGCGGAAACTTAGATAATCTAGTTCGGGTAGCATCTCGCCGACCCCCGCAAAAACCACTCTTAAGAGTAGACCGGATAGTGCGGGGCGAAATTTAAATTGTTAATTCAGTTTGTAAACTTCGAGATCAAAGAGATGGAAAAGCAATCTTGCTGTGGGGCAAAAGGTAATAAAAATGCTGTCTTAATTATTTTATTCCACGCAGTTTCTTATTGAAATGATAAATCGCAGGCGGCTGGGAGAGTATTTATAACTATCAGGTTGCTGGGGGGGTATCGGATAGGTCTCGAATGCAACTAAAACTTAATAAAACATCAAAGTGAAGATTGGGATCAAAATCCGTGAAGCAAAATATATATATAAAAAGAAAATAACGACATTTTCCCGATTGCCATGGAGTCAAAATAAATGCATCTTTTAGGTTTTAAAATAGAGATGTGAATGTTCAATATAATAATTTAAATTCGGATTATTTTTCCCCGATGCAAACAAGACAGTTTTCAGTATTGAGAAGAAGTAACCAAGTTTCACATCATAAATACATTTAGTTCAAATCTTCTAGTAACAAATGATGATGAATGATTATTCAATGCGCAATAGTTATTTTAAAGTGAAGACTAAATTTGACAATATCCATCTGTCTCCAATTCAAAATCAGTCTTTATCAGTTTTTGTTGCTCCATTCTCACTATGCTTGGTACTTGCTGTAAAATCAAATAAAATAAAATAGCCAAACAAACTATGTCTATCTATTGCATTTTAAAAAAGTATTCCTACACGACGTAACTATTTATCACCTAAGCATTCCAGGCACTTTTAAATAAAACTGTTCTAAATTAGTTTTAATGCAGAAGCTCGCCCACTTTTTCCGACGCGCGAAAAATTAAATATAAAATAATGCAACATATTTATGCACGGCATATAACCCTCCTGGAACCTCGTACGTAGAGTAGAAATTTAATTCCCGTTTTATTTTTTGCAATTTTATCTAAAATACTTTTATGTTTCCGTAAATTGCCTTAATAAAGGAATATGCGGCGCGTATCCTCTGCTATTCGCAGCCAGGAAAAAACCAAAACGATACCGGCTAAAATTTCAAGCTATCTAAATGATATTTATGACTTCAATGTGGTTCTTCAGGCTACCGACGCCGGCTTTAATGCATTAAAATGCACAACTAAAAGTTGAATAGGGCAAAATAACAGCAGAGATATGTCGACTATAAAAAAGTGTATTGAAAACATGGAAATAAAGCGTGATCCGAAACATTTCAGGTAATTTGTATAGAAGCAAAAAGAGAATCTGTTGGATTCCCCAATACCATGACCTATAAAAGATCGTGCACATTATGTCTGCATAGTGTAAATCTGCAAACTTGCACGACCTATCCAGCACGGACCAGCAACTTTCTGTGCAGATTATGAGTGTGTGGCAGGCGTAAAAATTTTACCACCCAGAGGAACCTGACCTGGACCTGTGCAAGTTTAACACACGCCACTCTCAGATAAGACTGGCTATAAGATTTAGTATAAAGTAGATAAGTTGTTAACATTCCCTTCATAAAGGCTATTTAATAATACTAAACTTTATAAATTCCAAGGTTACCTGTGAAAGCCTATGGTACAACGCTGTAGTGAAAAGTAATTTGAGTTGCTTTTTTTTCATAGGTTTTCCTAGTAACAATATATAAGAGGTGAGAGTGTATAATTCTCTTATGTAAGGTCCACCCTGTACAATGCAAAAGTTCCTAATATTCCTACACTTTTTGCGTTGGTACTATGACAGCGTCGTTTGTCAGCTTCAAAGGAGGTTAACTAGTTTTGACGTATCTTTCCTAAGATAAACGAGTTGAGCAAGATGTCGATATCAATTTCAATCGTTTTAAAACGGCGTCAGATCTTTTCCTAGGAGCAAACTGCTTTTTCATCAACTAGATGACTGAATTGAGGCGCTTAAATAAATGAACATAACTTACACAGTGTATCAAATTTTATCCAAGAAAATCTAAAACAGTGTAAACATATAATGACAATTTACTGTACAATATGATGTATATGATGGTTTTCGAAAATAAGTTAGCTAATAATTATTTAAAATAATACACAAAAAAATCTATACAGATAATTTAACATTCTAACAAAAAAAAATATTTAGTAAATAACACAAAGAACTAAACCCAGTTCCATTGAAATATGTAGGAATATGGAAAAGTTAGTTAAATAGCCTAAGGCGCCTTGTGTGTTATTCAAGAATTATTAATACGAGACTTAAGTCGACTCTGCATCATCCTTATTCAACTGTTTATAATGTAACTAGTTCATTGACTAGTTCATTATGATGAACAACGTGTGGACATGTCTCATCGACTCTAGATTGATGTTGGTTTATTTAAATATGTCAAAGCAAGAATTAGCCCATATAATGTGAGTGTGGTGTGTACGGAAGCAAATTGTTGACAATCGTCGACCATCAACAGCTAATTTTTGTCACAGTCTATGTAATTAGATAGATGACTCGATTAAATGCAAGCATGCTACATATTCTCACCATTGTTTAGAGTTAAGCTTATTAATTGAAATACAAACAGTCAAAGTGCATATCAATTGCTCTCATCTATAATATTACAAAGAAGGTATTGTACATTATATTAATGATAGACTTTGATTAGTTTCATTTACTAAAAATAATCATATAGACAATAGGGACAAATAAGAAGTTAGGGATTTAAAAAATGATGCTGTAGACAGAGTAGGCCTGCTTAATAATAATATGCCGCCCCCTCTCCTGCACAAGTCTTCGACTTCTGAGCTAATCCTCGTGATTAGAATGAGGGGTAGATATATTATTATTATTATTAATATTAATTGTAATCAATAAAAATGTGTAATTTCGACATTTTACCAATATAATTCCATTTTTGAAGAAGTCGATAGGATACCGTTCTAAGAAATGGAATTAGACAAATTTTTAATTGAAGCGCCAGATGATAAATATCTAATGATGAAGATAACACATGCAAATTATGTCAATTTTCAGCTTTATACGTATGGTCTGTTATAGATAGTTGCAGTACTTGGCATTGCAGAAGCATGTCGCAAGGGCGAGTTACAAACTGACATTATTTGATATTATTGCCATGGATTCTGTCATAACTGTTAAAATTCCCGATACCAAGGCAAACCTCGATCATTTGCGTAGTAAGCAGTAAAATTATGTTTTAATTTTGTTGAAATGTATCGCAAAAATGCAATGATATAGATTGATACTAGTTATAATAACGCTATATATATTTTTTAATTATTTTTTTTTTTTTGAATTTCATCGCTAAGTTAAAACCGTAAAATTTATCGCAAAAACATATTTGCGCGGTGTATTTAGAGTTGCATAATTCGATGACGTATCAAAATAGTTGTCATTATAAGATCAATGTCACATGCACGTGCGAGCGTTTATATGGCTACAACAAATAAATTTTATAAGTCGTGTTTTGTACCATCTTGTCCAAATAGTAATTGTAATTTGTATGACTTCACTTACACAGTACAAGTAAAACACACCGCACTTATCGGCTCAACAACATGTGGTGAACATGAATCAAATGACAGAATAATTGTCAAGTCAAATTCCAAATTCCTGCAACCAACATAACTGAGCCCTTTCTAGAACTACTTTCCTACATCATCACCAATAATAACGCGTTTCGAATAAGCATTAAATTGTTCAATTTTAGACCATTTTAAAAGACATATAATTTATACTCTATTGTTAAACTAAGAGGAGTAAATGAAGAAGTCATATATACGCAGGGAAAAGTAACTAGATAATTTTGGCGGTAAATTTGAAAAAAAAGAGAAAATAGACAAAAAGCAATACAATGAGTTATCAACAGAACTGTTTCACTTCATTTAGGATTAACTAGAAGGGAGAATAAACACAAAATAATCAACGAAGTGGCAACGTTAATCTTAGCCAAATAATTAACATTTTAAATGTTAGTAGGTGACAGTATTGACATTGAGAATAAACATGAATGTATGTGAAGCTGTGTAATCTTGGAGACAAATTAACCAATAACAAGCTAGTGTTTAAGCGCGAGAAATTTAAATCACTCCTCTTAGATTAAAAATAAGATATAGTAAAACAGTATATACAATACTAATTAATGTGATCTATGTTTTATATACTATTTACTTTATAAAAATTCTTATTTGAACCAAATTCTGATTTATGGAAACAACCCTATTGCTCTGAATATATGAACATTATAAAAACTTAACTATATTTCAAAATTTGGTATAATAAGTACGATTTTTCATTAACACAATATCAAATAAATTATCTAGTTTTTTAAAATTATCTGTTTTTATATTCATTATACGTATGTATTCAATTGTTCAAAATGAAATAACCATACAAATTTAAAAATGTAGTTATTAATTAATTATTATTACATGTCACTGTCAAAAAATATCAACTTCTATTCAAATTTTATAGGTTAAACTTCTCGATAAGTAGTTATCTTCAGCTACCTATCGATGAAAAAACTTAATTTTATGTTAAACAACAGATTCAATTTATCAGCAACTTTAACAGAAGGTGAAAATATCGGCCGTAAAGATGATCTTAGTTGATCACGACTACTAAAAAATTAGAGCTCTAAGAAGTGGCAATCTCAAACGCTTGAATTTTCACTCTCTTCACTAGATACGCCGTCTTACAAAGTCTTAGCCGGCCGAACTAATAGGTTATTTGTTAACCTGAAAAACATCCGCCATTTAAGACTGTCATATCGCAAGGAACCTGAAATTTATGTCCGGGGTTTTTCCTGAAATTGCGGCAATATATCTGTCTCGCTTTCCTGCGGTCCTGCTCCTATATTTTTGTGTTTGCCGGCGGCATGAATTATATTCCTATGTCAGTTTATTATGTAGAAAATTTTATTTATGGATAAGGGAACTGAATTAGTAGATTGCATACGCTCCGGATTTGAGAGATATGGCGGTTGTTTTACTACAATTATACGGATGTTGCTAATCCCAGGGGCAGCCGACTCTCTGGCCCGTTGCCGGGAGTGTGATTTTTATTTTAGATAACCAGATTAGAAAGCAGGCACTAGTGGAAATCTTGTAAAATATGTAAATGTTCGATTACTACGATGTTTATGCTTCTCTCAGTTCTCTAAATATAAAGTGCTTTCGAAGAGTAACGAATAAATTCATTATTTTTGAAATTGAGACGTTTTTGAAAAAAATTTTTGGCACGTCGATTTTGTTATTAAAAAGGCACTTTTTGACATACGACCCACATTTGTGACGTCATCGTTGTTCGAGATATGACGTCATCGACAATCTTTTTAAATAGCCACCCTCAATTTTGACCATGTCATTTGAAAGAGCATGTCATTCTACATACATAAATCATGAAAAATTGTGGTGTTACATAACAAAAATTTCAAGAAAATAATGTTTGAAGATTTTAAAATTTAATTTTCACAATACTGTGCAACACCTGTCCGTGTTTATTTAGATGAGCTGTTCCCGAAGCGTTGGATTGGGAGGAGGCCGATTGAATGGCCAGCCAGATCGCTTGATTTGACACCCCTAGATTATTTCTTGTTGGGATACTTAAAAAGAAAAGTATACGTTACTAGACCGGTTAATTTAGAAGATTTAAAAGCAAAAATGCATCACGAGATACATCGTATACCTCCTGAAGTTAATGATAATGTCCAAATTTATTAATCGTCTTGGCTACTGTCAGGCAGTTAACGGTGCACAATTTGAACATTTAATTTAGTCGATTTTTTACATAATCATTATCATTTTCAGTATTGTTTAAATTAAATTTTAAAATCTTCAAACATTTTCTTGAAATTTTTGTTATGTATCACCATAATTTTTCATGATGTATGTATGTAGAATGACACGCTCTTTCCAATGGCATGGTCAAAATTGGGGGTTGCTATTTAAAAAAATGTCGATGACGTCATATCTCAAACAACGTTGACGTCACAAATATAGGTCGTATGTCAAAAAGTGCCTTTTTTAAAACAAAATCGACATGCCACAGGATTTTTTCGAAAACTTCTCGATTTCAAAAATAATGTATTTATTCGTTACTTTTCGAAAGCACTGTATTAGAGTTGCTGGCATGATGCATTGTAATAATAAACCGCATCTTCTCCACACAAACTCGAGTCTATTTCAAAATTTTGTATGCAAGATGTAGAGGAATGCTTGTCTTTATTTTAACAAGAAAATTATGAAGAAATTTGAATGTATCATATCAAAAAACGCTTGGGACACCAAATTTCGTATAAATACATGAATTACTTCAAAGGTTATTTAAAAAAATTGAAAATAAAATTTTAAATTTAACACCTTGTAACTCGGTTACTATCAATTTTTGGAAAAAGATAAGTTTGACTAGATAATATTTTGACGTCAAAAAATACCTGTTACTCTATGCGCAATCCACTATGGGACAATTTGTATAACATAGATTCCTATAAGAACAGTTCTTACTAAACAACTTTTTTTGTTTTTTTTTTATTGCTATAGACACGAAATTTGCGATTATGCGCTGTTAATTTATTTGCCAGATTAACTCTCCGACTAGTTTGGAAAATAAACAATTCCCCATTTTTTCTGTATTAGAAAGGTATACCAAGCATCTAGCCAATGAACAATTCCACAGACATAGCTCTAATTAATAATTATTTAAAATAAAAATTAATCTAGCTAAATTTACTAACCTGGTTCAACGAGAACATTCTATAAATATCTAAGTTCACTTTTGAAACGGTGGGGACTTGAAAATTCAACTCCTATAGATGAGATCTGACCTATTTCTGCATTTTTAGAATTGCTTCTTCAGGTGGCCTCCTTTAAGTTGAGTCAAATATCTAACTATAAAAATTATTATACCAATAAATTGTTATATGTGCGTCATATTTTTGCTTTTTCTTCTAAACAGAAGCACAACATTGCTCTTGCCACATGCATCCATAAAAAGCTTATTTTATGCCACATAAACTGAAAAGTATCTTTGGTAGTCGACTCTAAATATGACACAACAAATAAGTCCAAATCTGGAAACGCAGTGCGTACAAAAAAATCAATGACGGTTATTTTTAATATACGCTATGTGTGAGAATCGTGTTGAAAATTGTTTTTGTTCTTTGAGATTAATGTATATTGAAATTTTTAAACTGTATTTGCATCCTCTTTAATGTTTTGTAATCCAAAATTTAAATGTTTGATGAAGTACTCAAATTAACATGTCAAATTCTACGACGTGACAGCGCCAACTTTAATGCAGTGTTGCCATATTGTGCAATTTATCCAAGTTATATCTACTAATTGATATCATAATATTCAGAAATAAATTTCAAGTTTAGGTCCCAGATTGTACAACACATTTTGACTTGGGTCCAATCATCTGAAAGTAATAATAGTCAAATACCTGAAACGATGTATAAAATAAAGTCTAAAAAAAGGAGTAGCGCTTTTGTATAAAAAAAGGAAATACAATGAACCTATTTATAAATAAATCTTTTTTAAGGTATAACTACTTTAAAGTTGAGATCACTTTTTTGGAGTAATGCAGGAACAGGAGGAAAACTTTTCGTGTAGGAAAGAAAGTTTAATTCAGGTAAGTGGAATAAACAGTCGAAAAAAACGTGGATATAAAAAACTTTCTTACTGGTCGAGAAGGCTGGATTTTTCCCTTTTGCTGGTTAATGAATTGATGTTTATGTTCACGCCAAGGGGAGAAATACTGACTACGGAGCAATAAAAGAAGGTTATGTAGTATATTTTATATAAAGAAATCTCGCCAGTTTGAGGAAGACACGTTACCGGTGATATATATCAAGTTAGAGGCCTCAGTAGATATCATAAAAAGTAGAGCAACTTGTTTTTATGGCTTTACATCTGTAGCAATTATAAACATAGTAAGCTTTGAGTCATGACAGTTACTGAAATATTTAACAATAAAGACGCACTTTGGATATAAATCCTACATAAACTTTTGCAAGAATATGAAACGTTAAATAATAAACGCTTGATTTAGAAAATAATACATTCAAATTAACAGTTTTATATTATTTAATCAAAAATGAACTAGAAGGTTGTAAAATTTCAACTGTACCTATATGTTAAAAAAACGGAAAGTTAATATTTTATTTTTCATTTAAGTAAGTGGCTCTCACAGTGAAAAGTAGCATTCTATTTCTTCGGACCAAGAAACCGTAGCATAAAAATTTTCGATTTTTTGTTTATTTATTAGGCCTTCCAAATACGTGAATAAATTAATGACATCATGACTAAATTACCCTGTTATACACACATTATCGGAGAGTTCATGTCAATAGACATATTTGTACAGCAGACAATGACGGCTATATCCGAAATATTGCTCGATCTAAATAATACCGCCTATTTGTAGTGGGAAAATCTCAAATCCCTATTCGATAAAATACAATTTTCTACTCCCACAGGAACAAACTGACAAATCATATTTATTTGATAGGGCTGAATTTCCGCTTTTGCAATAGAAGTAGCAACAATTTTTAACTACCAATGTGTATTTTTTTAAATAAGATAATGGTAGTTATTAATGTTACAACAAACATTTTATAAAACCTTGTAGTGGGTGTTACAAAAATGCTGGTAAACTGTTGCAGTTTTTGTGTCAATAACCTCGCAAAACTTTTAGTAAATGGTACAACAATATATGTAGTATTTGGTAACATTTTTGTTGTAGTAAAATAGTGTTTGGAGATTATTATTACAAAAATGGAAGCATAATAGTAGTCCAGTTCAGCAAACCGGTAGCCGGTAGATGTTGACACTTACATTTCGCGCAACAATTTTTGAACTATGTTCGGAATTTTTAAATGTAGTAAATGTAGTGCTAATTATTAAATACACATTTTTGTAAAACCGACTGTGCAGTATTTGTATCAATAAACTCGTAAAAGTTTTAGTAAATGGTAAACAATATATGTAACATTTCTGTTCTAGTAAAATGGTGTCTGGAGATAATTACTACAAAAGTGTAAGCATTATAGTATGTGAAATAACACTACAACTTGTGCTCCAAGTAATCATAACAAATTGTAGTACACAGGTCCAGAATTTTATAAGCGTTTGCTATTCTATTTTTCAGTATAAAGATGTATTATAAATAACAATTCATATTGTATGACTCATTCATTCATTATTACACATATAACTACATTTTTGAAGAAATTATATAGGCCAAATACTACCACCATCGTATTTTTTGAGTAAATATACAAACCTTTATATAAATTCTGATCCACCCTTTCGAGGTCTGACGTTTATACGACGGCAAAAAATAAGCGTCCTGCTCTCGGATAAAAACTGGAAAGAAACATGGATGCATTTTCTGTTCATGATGGATTTTGTTTGTCGTGAAAGTTGAGATTCAGACCGCCACTAAATTACGGGATTATCCCGCATCTGGAGCTCCGAGTTTCTGCATGGCAAACTCTGGACGACAGCTTTGTAAGTTTCAAGGTACTTAGGGCTATAAATGTCTCGGAGACACCGTAAATGATGGCAAGTGTGAATCTGGATTGTTCAGCACAATACGGACAGGATTGAATCAGTTAATTCTGGAGGATAATGGACGGTTTAGCCACGCTTTGTCGGCCACATATTACCCGCTTAGAACGAAATTTTCACCATAATTTCGGTAATTCGTCAGCACAGGGTGTTCTTTTTGAATGACATCATATAAAACCTAACCTATAAAAATAAGAAGTAAATAGGTAGTAAGTCAGGACGATATGTTTGGTATTTGTAGCAGTACTTTGTTCTTAGTTGTGGTCGTATCCGAGTTTATCTACACTCGATTATAGAAGAATAGCGCATAATTTTTCAAACGAAGAACTTATTGACATGATACTGTGTGTGGTGATGAGTGAACTCTTGCGAATGCAACACTTAAACTCAAACTTTACTGCCATGACCATTTTAGTTTCAGTTGACGTAATTTTCACAAGTAATGGTATTCATAATTTTCACAAGATCATTATTGAGCAATGAAAAATCCGCATTTCACAAGGCGAATACAACGATTTTCAGTGAATGTGTGGACTGTAATTGTGAGAGGGTAGCCTTAAAAAGTCACAGCACTTAGGCCCCATTGGGCCCCTTGTGCTTCTTTCCATTAAGAGATGAATACACCTGAACCACTAACCAACCTAATAAAGACATAAAGGTGGTGACGTGGCTCAGGGGGATCTCTCTAATGTAAGCTATAGAAGGCTATCGCGCTCCCAACACAGATTCTCTTGTTGATGAGACTGCTATCACTCACAGAGTGCATGAAGCACGGTCTGGTCTTCCTGTTCGCAACCCCTACAAAGAGGTATTTCATGCTTCCTCATATAATAATAGTTGCTTTCTTAGCCAACAATGTCCAGTTTGAACACCTGTCATAGGTGAAGATTGTGCGTGTGCATGTGGGGACACATGGATTCGACAAGCTTTTTATTTGATGTAAATTGATTGATTTCCGTAACCAAAAAACCTTTTTTTTTCACTACTCGCCGTTTGTTAAGCATCACCTTGTATATTTATTTTGCAAACTATGTTCTACAATATTGATAACTTTCGTACCAGCTAGAGATCCCCGGTCTCCTAATATCCCGTTTGGTAAACCTACCCAATTTGAGGGCGTAAGATACACTGTGGCATTATATAAAATTCCCAGATAGGGGTGTAAGTGTGCAAATATTTCTCGTCGTGTCGCACTCGAGCAAACGTGCTCGGAATATCGGGATATTTTGCCACAGCATAAAGCAGATTAGAGGACAATTTGTCAGAATTAACTAAATAAGCTTACACCATGTAACGCAGTTAGACGGTCCAGGTCCGACGCTTTTATTTGCCCGGCGAACCATACTGCAACTTCTAGAGAGCTTTTGAAGAGCAAATTTGTTTTGTACTACGATGAATATATGGCGAAACTTTTAATACAGTTTTATTAGATCACGGAAAAAAAAGAATAATAAACGTTTATACAATTGTAGTTCTGTGTACTACAATTTGTTGTGATTATAGCTGCAAACACAATTTGTAGTATTATTTCACATAATGTTACCAAATACTACATATTGTAATGTGCTATTTGTTAGTGAAAATGTGCCCTACGTTTATTTTCTGACAGCTCAGATTCAATCAAATATCACTCACCTTATTTTCTTAAGCGTCAGTCCGAAGCATAACCTTTTAATATTTAATTTACAAAACAGTTTTTGTTGCTTCAGGAAGCGGTCGAATCCACTACAAGCAATTGATCTTTAAAAGCAGTTCACCCCAGAAATATTCTCATGAGTACCCTTCGCAAGTGTACTTCTACTATACATATTAATAATAAATATAAAAAACTAAATGTTCAGTATTAAAATTTAATTCATAGTATTGTAATGTGTTTATACACTTATAAGTACTTATACTTCTATCCATATAATAGCCACTTAATAAACGTATAGTGTATAACGTGTTTTGCCCAATCGCATTTATCAAATAAAATAATAAAAAAATTATTTTGATTGCTGAAATGGCGTGGCCTATCTAGCGTGTTTTGAATTCATTTTGTTGGAAACCAAAAAAAAAAACAATTTGAAATTTGAACAATTTTGTGTTTTGTTGTCATAACTGTGCTTACAATGGCTGATAAAGACGATTCAGAGGTAGATACGGACATTGAAGAATCGTATCAAACAGGTTGTGGGTCATTAATTCCCACAAAATCAAAGGTGAGGTATGTAAAATTATATGATGCCTTCAGGAAATGGTTGAATGAGAAGAAAGCGGAGATATCTGAAAAACTTTGCTGGCTTATTTTGTTCAGAGAAATTTAAGATTGAAGTATCCGGGAAGCTTATGGGCAGAGTACTCTATGCTTAAAAGTACGATCAACTTAAATAATGGTGTCCATATATCGCAATTTAAGAAGTTAGTAGCATTTCTAAAGAAGAAAAATTATGAACATCATGCGACAAAATCAAAAGTATTTACCAGAGAAGAGATGAACAAATTCCTGCTGGAAGCCCCCGATGAAACCTATATTATGATGAAAGCAGTGATGATAATAGGAGTCGCTGGGGCTCTTAGGAGTGATGAACTTATGAAGATGACATTACGGATGAAGGTTCAGTTGTCATTGTTAAAGTGCCTCATACCAACACATATTTTACGAATTTTCACAATCACTGACAAGGCCAATAAAAAAGTCCCTTTTTGACGATTTTGCGAAAATATACAGGCTTTAGACCTAAGGAGACAAACTCTCGTCGATTTTTCTACTCAGTTCATCAGGGAAAATGTGTAAATCAACTTGTGGGTATAAATACATTGGGACAAATACCACAAAAAATTGCCGAATATTTAAAACTGCAAGATCCAAAATCCTATACTGGACATGCTTTTAGAAGGATCTCGGCGACCTTATTAGCAAAAAATACTGGAGTTGATGTTATGGCACTCAAACGTCATGGGGGCTGGAGGTTTTAGTGATAACATTAATGTATTATTTGACTAACAGAAAATGTAATTTTAGGTCTTCTGGTGTCGCTGAAGGATATGTTGCAGAGTCTTTAACAAAGAAAATAGAGTTTGCTGATAAGATTTTACATACCAACAGCGGCAGTGACAATGAATTTGACTCCATTCCAGTGTTTGAAGACATAACTACTGAAGTTTATTCAAATCCTAACATATCTAACTCAATAAGTAATACAGAAAATTCAATTACTGTAAAAGCAATAGATAAAAACGAGGGAACTATTACGTTTAAGATATGTACAAATTGTACCTTTAATTTTTACAATAAATGAGCCCAGCATTTGTTGGTGAAAAGAATTTTTACTTGCCGCATTAATGCTGTTATGAACTCAAACAACACTATTACTTCTTTGATTTCTATGTGACGTGTCAACCATGACAGTAAGTGCATATTTCAGAACGATTGTGCGAAAATGACACTTAATATCATTGAGTAGCGTGACATAAGTTGTCACTTATATGACGTTTAAAGAAAAACCCCTTTAGTTACATCACTATTACTTATTATATTTTTCTCACACAGTGGTATTTCAAAACAATGTTTTTATTCTTTCCTAGAAAATATTCTTCTTAAATTGTACATAAATATTCGACTTCGTAACAAGTTATATATCATCCGAATGCGCTTCCACAAAAGCTGTGGCGTATTCAAAGGACCGCTCCAGTTCCAGACTTCCTTTAAACGTCAGGAATCAAACGGCTTCATATTTTATATGTTAAGCGTATCGCGCATCGTTTGACAACCTCGGCTGCCTCCCAGCAACCGCAAGCCAATTCCGCAAAGGGAATAAAAATCGTATACGTAAATAAGGCCGCGCAACCGGAAGTCTATTCGTAACATTGACAAAATGATTGTCCCGGTGAAACGGAAGAGACCGGAATACCAGTATGAACTGATTGTCCGCTACAAATCCAGAATTTAAATGCGCATCCATTCTCTGGACTCCGGGGCAAGGCTCATGAACTCTGCTGTCTGATCGCTGCCTTCAAACGGTCAAGAGTGGAAAACAACCGGAAAGCTGATATTGAAGTTGCTACAACCGCAAAATGTGCTGATTACTACGTGTTAGGATTTGACGAAAAACATTCGTCAATGGGGATACTCAAATATGCGACTAGAATTATTTAAAATATGCGCATAAATATGCACAGAATTTAGTCAAAATATGCACAAAATCCCAAGCAGTATGTTCTATCTAATGATATTAGCAGCCTTATTTTTGTTCAGTTAGTTGATAGTGGGAAATTAGAGGCCAAATTTCAAAGAAAACACTAAATTTTCTAAATTGTCGACGTCACTTATCGTGACATTCTCAGGACACTATAAAATTTAATAAATTCAAAATTACATCACAATTTATAAATAACGAACTTAACATTAAAGTAAAGTAAAAGTGTGTTTAAAATATTACAATAAAATGAATACAACAATATCTATATAAACATGAAAAAAGAAACCACAATTACACACACACTAACAATTATTATATGCCAGAAATTTAAAAGCAAAAGTATTAAAATTATATTAACAAAATGTCTTTATATAATGAATAATAAAATAACAAAATATGGTGAAAGAACGAAAAATTTAACAAACAACAACCTGTGCATAACATGCAAAAACAATAATATTAAAAATTAAATCTACGTATACAGGGTGTTAAAAAAAGAGTGTAAAATATTTCAGGAGGTAATAGTATGAACCAAAATAAGCAGAAAAGTCTTAATAAACATGGGTCCTCAAAGTAACAGTTGCGAAGATATGGACCACTATTCGTTTTTCAAACATTTTATTTTATTAGGAATAACCCGACAAAGGAAGCTTTTAACAAACACAAAACAATGTTTCCAGCAGGCACGACATCTTCGTCTCAACGATATTCGAACTCTTTCGAAAACACCCTCCTTGGTTTGGATTTCTTGACACTTTACTTCAATCAGAGGCAGCAAATGTGGTTCCAGTATGATGGTGCTCCACCTCATTTTTCCATGGCCGTTAGAGAGCATTTACACCAAACTTTTCCGCATAGATGGGTAGGAAGGGCCGGACCTGTTTTATGGCCTCCAAGATCGCCTGATCTGAACCCTCTACATTTCTTTGTTTGGGGATACTTGAAGACATTAGTGTATGGTACTCCTGTAAATAGCCTGGAGGAGCTGCAGCTACGGATTAATCAAAAGTGTCAAGAAATCCAAACCAAGGAGGGTGTTTTTGAAAGAGTTCGAATATCGTTGAGACGAAGATGTCGTGCCTGCTTGGAAATGGACGGAGGGCACTTTGAATATCTTCTGTAACTTTATTTTTTGTTTGACAAAAGTTTCCTTTGTCGGTTTATTCCTAATAAAATAAAATGTTTGAAAAACGAATAGTGGTCCATATCTCCGCAACCGTTACTTTACGGACTTATGTTTATTAAGACTTTTCTGCTTATTTTGGTTCATACTATTACCTCCTGAAATATTTTACACTCTTTTTTTAACTCCCTGTATTATTTATGTTAGTCACATTACAGATTTAAGTGCTTCATTGTATTTTCCGAGTCTCGTTGTACATAGTATGTCATATAACCATCTTTGCCGTGCAAACAAATATAGTTGTGTCAATTTTTTTAATACTCCGACAGGTTTCAAAGGTATTGAGATATTTTAAAGTAAAATTCTAGCATTGAACGCCCTGTATTTTAGAAACCAGCAACAATCGGATAAGGCATATTTGGCTCAATCGACTTTTTTGGTCACCAGTCTCTCCAGCTCCGAGATTTACCAACCTTTCATAGACACCCTGTATACCATTTTGTCAGTGTTTGGTTGTAATAATTTTCCGCCCACTTGTGGCTGAAAAAACCGGCCGTATTTATTGTAATTGCTACACATAATCGAAATTTATTGCCTGCTGTTTTGGCCCGAATCCATCAATTATTTCCATTTGACCATCGCTCACCTGTAACAGTGATTTATATATCGCCATGCACGCAGACAGTAACCGGGATGTAACCGTGTGAACGTCGGCTTGCAGTACATCCTCCATCACCGGAAATAGAACGACGCGACGCAACTTGTTCAGCGTGGCGCAGTGGATTGGAAAGGATCAAAGAGACCTCGGTTTCACTTGTGTGGATATCGTTTGATTGCAGCTACACGCTAAGCGATCGAATGATTCCGAGTGCTGTCGCAACCGGGAAATAAATTTTCTTAGAAGTGAGCGCAGCTTTCAATGTAATTTAGATGATTTTGTAATAGTTGTCCTCCTATTTGTAAGGGATTTTGTCAAACATACAGGGTTTGTTTAAATTTTATTATAATGGCATCAAGCTAAAGTATATGAAGGTGCTCTGAAAATACAAACACTGAAATGTACGATATGGAATGCTTTTAGTTCCATTGCGCATCCAAATAAAGGTAACACACCTAGGAGCCGACAAAAGGAGGCACATAAATCTCAGCAAAGAAATACTTCATTGGTTATGTATGTGGATGCGAGAGAGACAATCATCTTCACGTAGGATATGAATTGTGTTCTTCATTTCCCATTATTTTGTTTGTAAACACGTCATTGGCGTACAGTTAGTACATTCTTTTATCTTGTATCTCGTTAGTGTTATTCTTTGTGTATTTTTGTGGGTGTTATTGTTGGAATATGTCATGTTTTATAAGAGACTGTAAAATTAACCAGCATATAGCACCAAATAATTCTTCATATCTAGAATTCAATTTCATTTCAATTCACAATCAGCTAAATCTTTATTGCTCCGCCATTGCTAGGAGGCACAAAACAAATATGGCACTGATTATGAGTAATCCCATTCGCCCAGCATTCCAGTCATCATATTTAAAATTACGTTTCAGTGAATACAAATTATTAATTATATGGAAACGTCTCAACTATTTACTCAGCATCAGTATGATTTTCGTAATGGTTTTTCAACAGTAGTACCTAGCTATTGATTGATTAACATCATTTATTAACAAGGGATTTGTGCAGAAGGCTTATGTAGTTACGCAGTTTATTGACTTAAGCAAAGCTTTTTATTGTTCTTTCCAAGAGATTTTACTAGAGAAATTATACTACTATGAATTCTCAGAGCGGAGTGTATATCTACTATCATCCTATTTAACTGACAGATTTCAATATGTAAACCATAATGGTATCAAATCTAACTTGTGGGAAATAAAATATGGAGTTCCGCACGGAGCGGATTTGGGTCCTCTACTATTCCTTATTTACATAAACGATTTCCCCAGTATCTTTAATTGTGAAGTTTTAAGCATACTTTTTGCTGATGATACTAGTATGTCCACCTCTGGGTCTGATATATCTGCCTACTCTACTACATACCTCAAACACAATCTTTAGCAAATGATTGGTTCGCTAGTAATAAACTTACAGTGAATGTATTTAAAACAGAAACAATGATTTTTAGTCTTAGAAGTTAAATGATGTTAAAAATCCAGAAAGCGTCAAGTGGGCGTTCATTTAGATACGAAGCTACCCTGGAGCCAACATGTTAATTACATTTACAGTAAACTATCCAAAATCTTTACTTACTCCAAAGCCTTGTTCATAAGGTATCCCTAACTGTTTTATTACAGCATATCACTGTTTAATGCATTCTATCATATCTTATGCTATCATAATGTGATAGAGTAATAACTGTTCAGAAGATTTTATTGTTGCCTCCATTTTGATGATGTAAGCTACTTGGCTAAAACGTTGACTGGCTCAGAAAGTTTTGAAATAATCTGAAGTACTGGTGATTCCTAAACTAAACACCGATGCTTTTTAGTTTTCCTAGTTATTCAGACTTTTTTCTTTCCAACGCTACTTTAAGGTGTCGATACCTAAATCGTGTTTGCCACCCACCGTAGGTTCGAATCCTGCGTCCGGTAGACCATAGATTATATTTGTGAAAATAATTGACACCCTCTCTGCGGGTATGGTAGAGTAGAAGAAGGTGGCTTGAATCAATGTGAGAGATTGATACCGGTTGGTATTCGACCATCCTTCTAATTACTGAGGTTTTCCATGTTTATCTCATTCCTGCACTGAATGGTGGTTAGGACCTACAAACGTCGTTCCTGGACGTAAATGCGGCCTGTTTAATAATATACCGCCCCCTCTCCCGCACAAGTCTCCCAACTTCTGGGCTAAACCTCGTGATTCGAATGAGGAGGTAGAAATATTATTATTAATATTATAATAATAGGTATATGGATATTTTTCGAAAAAGTTTGAGGGAAATTCTGATATAATTCTTTAGTGCAATTAACCCTGATGATTCCAAAACGAAACGTAGTTTCTTTCTAGCTCCCACAGCCTTCCATATTTTCATTTTTTGTCACTTAAACATAAACAAACTACATCAGCGTGCACAGAACCTTTCTTAAATCCTAGATTTTTTCAAGGTTTTATTAAATTTTTAAGAACTATATATTTTTTAAATTTACAATCAAAATATTATCATTTTCATACGTTTATCTATTCTGAAAACTTCCGTGTCTAAAATTGATACACCCTGTACGTATTTTAAATTCGTTCCTTGAAAACGGTCTGGATTTATTGCTCCCCCTTGAGCAAACTTTCGGGATGCCTGGTCTCGATTATTAGAACCTAGAAAACTTCCCGATATTTAATAAATCAAAGGCATATTTGAATATAAACCGAATACGAATGACCCGAGACCCTTTTGGCGTCCTCCAATATCCCAACACCTCTTCGCAAACTTAAAAACCAAAGCCCTTCGGTCAACAAATCGGGTTAGCGGAGTTCATATAAGTTATCATAACCTTTCATGAGATGGGTGAAATACGGCCCGGATCTGTATCTCAGGCATAGGCATATTCGGTAATCACATATTGGGATCGGCGGATATTGCCGTGGAGGATAGCCAGCGCCATAAAAAGGCAGGAAACAAGTTGGCCGTGATTGACTTTCATCCCTGAGGGTGATTTGCGGGAATAGATTTCGAGGATGATAAAATTCAGATGTGTGTCAGCTGTTCGTTGGGTAGTCAAAGGAATACGCATTAAGGCACTAAAAACTGAAGAAGAACACAAAACTACAACGTAAACACAGAAATTAAATTATGACTTGACTTGAAATTTTACGGTCGTGTTGCTAGTTGCCTACGTTACCTACTCTGAATAAGGATTTAATATAATTTCGAAAAAAATTGTTTTTCGCTTTATAAATAAGTTTATAATTTTTTGAAGGGTAATTTCTAATTTTCTCTATCCCCTCTTAAAATATTTGTACTTAGTCATAGTTAACACTGTATACAGGATGATTCTGTCATAATGTCATTAATTTTAAAAACAAATTTTTACTTGATCTTTCAAAAGATAAACAAATCATACCATAACAATCGGTAACACGACGCTCCTGATACGCTACAAATTTTATGATGATGCATACTATACTCAAGTCAAGAATTCAGACGTCTTACGTCACGGCTGACGTTACACATTTGTTTTTATTGTCAACGTAATTTTCGATATTTGTTCGTGTTAAAAACAACTGTTTTTTGCAATTTAGTGCAATACATAATGCAAACTTTTAGTGTAGTATATTGTTTTAGTACTATCAGTTGTATTTTCATAAATATTTTGATTAAAATATACTGAATTATTCATTTGTTCGTATGACGTAAGACGTCTGAATTCTTGACTTGAGTATAGTATTGAAGCTACATAGAAATCCAGCAGCGTTGCCACTCAGAACTACATACATTGTAAAAGCATGTTCGGTATTGAAGTGATTTTTTTTCTAATAACAAACTACTTGTTGCAATTTAAAATGTATGCATTTTGTAGAGTACCTCTTTGAGGTGCCTTAGAACTTAGAGCGTTTTGTCAAGTTCTGATGTAAAATTCATTCATCATGTCCTCATAATACGAGTTTATAGTACGGCTCAGTCAAGGGTTATTTTTGAAACTAAGTTTGCCTAACCAAATAACGTCAATAATACGGAAGTGCGCGATAGTGTGATTTTTGTTATTTTTTACTTATCTGCTTTTTTCAGTGTGAGATTTTTTGGTTAGTCAAATTTAGTTTCAAAAATAACCCTTGACTGATCCGTTTGGCGCAAGGGCTTATTTAATTAATCTTTATTATTTTTTCAGAAGTGTGGCAAAACCCAATAAAGCTAAAGAAAAGATATAATATTATTCTTACTAAAAAAAAGACTTTTGCTTGTTCCTCCTCCTACGAAGAATTTTAAATTTCCACAAGCAATGTATAAATAAGAATCAAATTCTGAATATCGGATCGGTCAGTGGTCGCGCGGTTTAAGGCGTCAATACTTGAATCGAGGTGACTGGATCGCTGTGGGTTCGACCCCTGCAGCCGGTAGACCGTATATAAGCTATATTCGTGGAGAGATTGGCACATTCTCTGCGGGTATGGTAGGGTGGAAGAATGTTGAATTGGTTCAATGTGAGAGATTGATACCGGTTGGCATTCAACTACCCCCCTAATTAATGAGGTTTTCCAGGTTTTCCTCATTCCTGCACTGAATGGTGGTTAGGGCCTACCAACGTAAGTCGTTCCTGGGCGCAAATGCGGCCTGCTTAATAATAATATGCCGCCCCCTCTCCCGCACAAGTCTTCGACTTCTGGGCTAATCCTCGTGATTAGAATGAGGGGTAGAGATATTATTATTATTATATTATCGATACTATACTCAGAGAACCCGTGGATATACTCTATAATCTATAATCTACTCTATAATCTCTAACGAGATTTATTATTTATAGTGGACATAACATTTTTGCTGTTTACAAATGGATTGGATTGAAAAGCGTAAATATTAAAAAACCTTTTTATTAGAGGCTAAATCCAGCTAAATATATACGAAAATTTGTAACAAACAAATGCAAATTATTTGGATTTGAGAGAATTCCAATGAAAAGGATTTCCAGGGATTTGTCCGCATTACATTCATAATGTCAGATTAAAAACATATTAACTCGTGTTTCTATAATAATACGGTAACATGGGTTAGCAAGGAGTTAGTAAAAATCGTACATTTACATTATCCCTAGTCCGGTATTATTTCATTCGTTCAAAAAAGGCACCATAATCATTTGGATTTGGTAGTATTTAAAACAGAGCTTACTTTTTCATTGTCACTTCTAGATACATTTTGAGTACCTTAAAAATTAACTGAACAACGTCATCTAATTCAAGATGACCTATTTCTGTATTTCAACACAAGATTTGAAGTGTAGTCAAGTAGACATTTGACGTCCTTTACAGACCGAAGCATACTTAATTGGCCATATAATTGGATTGAAATAGAATTTCAATTGGACCATAGGTATTCAACTGCAATAGATTGAATGAAAGTTTAAATTTCTAATAATTATTAATCACTGACATTGGATAATCGAAAATAAATTCAAGCAAGCCAACTGTGAACAGGTTATAATACCTACTAAACAGTATCTCTAAAGTCACGCACAAATGCATTATTAAGTAAATACAAGACATTATTGAAAATTCCAGAAATAGGTCGATATTTGATTTTAATCTACTTTTTTCAAATAATAATTTAATATTCAAGGTGACCTACCTTCGAGTAATAACGTCATCACATTTTCTTTAAATGGAATCGTATTTTTTTTAATTTCCGGATTGCTATTTCCAAAAATATATCAAGTTGCTCCTAATTGTTACAGGGTGGGCAACAATACCCAAATTATTTACAAATACCAGTTTTTGTTATAATTTCTTTGATGCTTTTTTAATTTTATCTGTCTGATAGAACAGGCAATCAATGTTAAACAGTTAGGAAATATTGTACGAGTGAATCCATTTTAACTGGTTCTTTCTTAAAGCATTAAGTATTTTTTAATTAATTAACTTGTTTTAGTTTTGTAAAAACATGAATCTTAGTGAAACGGAACGGATTGAAATTCTCATGATGATCGGGTATGGTGATGGAATTCGAACTCATGAAGAAGTTTGTGTTTTGTTTAATGAAACACATCCGAATCATCCACCAATAAATCGATCCACTGTAAGCCCAACTGAAGCAAAGTTTCGAAACCGTGGCCATCTTAAAGATCTGGTCGACCAAGTATACTAACTGAAGATGTGCAGTTACAAGCCCTTTGGACCCTTCATGCAAGCTTGCATTCCACTATGAGAGTCTTAGCAGGTGATTTAGGTATGAATAAAAGTGCATTGGGTAGATTTCTTCACAAAAGCAACTACCATTCCTATAAAGTTCACTTAGTGCAATTATTGTCCGACGACGATTTGGACAGACGGACAGAGTTTTGCGAAATGATGATGGAACAATGTCAGGCAGATCCGGATTTTGTCAACGCATAATTTTCTCGGACTTTTTATCTGAGTGGCTCCGTCAATAAACAGAATTGTCGGTACTGGTCAGATCACAATCCACACTGGACGATGAAAGCACGTACTCAGCGTCCCCAGAAGGTCAATGTTTGGGCCGGAATTGTTGATAATCAAATTTTGGGGCCGTATTTCTTTGAAGGAGATTTAGATGGCGCAAGATATTTAAATTTTCTTCAATTTGATTTAGTTCTGCCTTGGTTATACCGTTATCCAATGAAGAAGAACCAGATTTGCCCTAGGACACAGTTTGATTACAGCAAGACGGTGCACTATGCCATCGGTGTTCGCCGCTACTTAGATGACGTGTTTCCGCATCGGTGGATTGGTAGAAGATGACCTAAGGAATGGCCCGCTAGATCGACAGATTTAACAGCGCTAGATTTGTTCCTTTGGGGATATGTAAAAAGCAAAGTATACGTCACTAAGTCAAAAAATCTTATCGATCTCAAGAAACGAATTCGACAAGAAGATCATGCCATCTCGCATGAAGTTATTGGAAATGTACAAGAATTTATTTCTCGTCTGGCCCATTATTTGGCAGTCAACAATTTGAAATTTTAGTTTAGGTTTTTGTATCTAAAGGTTTTATTAGCGAACAATAAAATTAACTACGATGGATCACGTTTCTCTACGCTTTTCTATGTAACACCAATGTTTTTATAAATTGAGTACATTCCAGTAGATACTTTAAAATAATTTGGATATTGTTGCCCACCCTGTAACAATTAGGAGCAACTTGTGATACATTTTTGGGAACAGCTCAACTAGGGTAATCCGGAAATTGGAAGAAAAATGTGGTGTTCCATGTAAAAAAATGTGAAGACGTCATTATTCGATGGTAGGCCACTGACTGCATATATTATTTCTTGAAAAAAAAGTAAATTAAAATCAAAGGTTGACCTGTTTCGGGAATTTTCAATAATGTCTTTTATTTACCAAATAATGAATTTGTGCGTGACTTTAGGGATGCAATATATTTTTGGAACCCAAAAATCTACACAACGTGAAGCGGAAACTTTGAGGATATTTTGGAGTTGTTTCCAGCCGGGAAATTATTTTTTTAACCCAAATAAGCACGATATGCCCTCTGATCATGCATGGCTCCAACGAGATGTTCCCCACAATTTCTTTTCGATGTAAAGATTTGAAGTTATTTCAAAAGCAAAATGTGTGTGAACAAACAGATCATTCACTATGAAAGATTTGACACATCGTATTAGAAAAGAAGTTAGAAACGTAACACCAGATTTTATGCATAATATATTTGATCTATTTGAACGACAAAATAGACATTGTGCAAATGAAAGCTTGCTATTTTGATTATTTGCTGTAATTAAATAAAACGTAGACGCAAGAAGTTATTTTAACTTTTTAATAGGTACTTCAGCGACAAAAATTATCAGTTAAGCAGAAGAAGTAGACAAAAATTATTGTTTTCAGCTCATTCTATTTGTCCTTCAAGAAAAATGTACACAATTATACGAAGGACGAGAGAATAAAGCAAATTCAAATATCTATTTTTCAAGGAACATCAGTTACAAAAATGTGTACCGGTTTTTATTGCTATTATTATTAACGTGTTTTGAAATGCATTTTAATATTATTTACATTATCCCTACCGGCAGTACCTATGAAACTTGAATCCCAATTTTCAGACAAAACATTAAAAACCGGTGGCAAACACACTGAATGCGGAATTTCAATACGAATGTCATGAATTGTTTCAATATCGCATGATTGTTTTCAATGTTTCGACAAATGTGTGGCATGTGTACAGTTTTCAGGGACCCAAATACTGAAATGCTGAAATTTCTGCTCAACCAGAAATTTAATGAAACATAACATGCACTGGATTTCACAAAAAAGGGTAGGTACAAGTGATAAATTAAAGTATTTATTGCTGAATTAACAGGACACAAACTGAATATGACCAGGAAAGCGTTACTTGTTTGGTTATACAAGGTGTTTGTAAAATAAGTATTCAAAATTTCAGTGCATGCAGAACAAATCAAAATACGACGAAAAACCTTACATACATTTTTTTCCGAAATATATTTTTACAACGATTGTGCTGAATGCAGGGTTAACTATGACTTAATACAAAAATTTTAACCATGTGCTCAGAGAGGCCTAAAAGACAATAAACAAATTATTCCAGAATTTTTGGCTCAATGTTTAGAAAATGGGGCAAAGCTCTCTTTTCCTGCGAAAAGTCGGCGCCTATAAGAAGCATCGGCTCAGATGGCTTAGATCCATAGATAAAGCTTACATCTGTCAACAATGTCAACTACTATGAGGTCGTTTCTTTTGCAGCGTTTCTAAATGCAGGAACGACAAAAATTAACAATTTTATTAGTAATAACACCTGATAGATAGGTAACAGTTAATCCAGTCAGCTGCAGTATTTTGAATTCGTTTTTCATTATTTAGTACAAACTGGCAAAACTACTTTTCACTCATTACAACTACTATCAATAAAACACTCTGTATCCGTCAAATGTGAGGCAGACGGGCCACACAGCCGGCGTTAAAAAAGGGTTTAATATAATATCGAAAAAAAAAATTCACTTTATAAGTAAGTTTGGAATATTTTTGACGGGTTATTCTGTTAATTCTTATTTTTTTCTATCCCCTCTTAAAATAGTTGTACTTAGTCATAGTTAACATTGTATATTTATTTTACTAATTAGTGATATTTTTATTGCCATTTTTTAAAACAGGAACTATATAGGCACTTAAGTCTGCTTTCATAACTTTGATCACTCAAATAATTTATTAAAAATAATAGTCAATGCAGCATATCACCTGTTGCACATTTGTAACAAAAAACGACAGCATGCCATCAGGACCAGCACTCTTATTTTCATCTAAATGACACAAAATTTCTTAAACCTGTTAATCAGTAGCATATAATAATATATGATTAACTAAATAAGGCAGGTACAAAACTGTCAGAAAAGTTAGTAACATTATTGAAAATAGTTTGACTGTTGGAAAGAATTTTGAAAAAATGTTAAGAATAAATTACATATTTTTGACAGATAAGATATACCAGTATTTTTTGGTATGACTAGGCAAACTATTCTCTATAGAATGTGTATAGCTGAACCTGAGATTACACAAAAAAAGCACGTTCTTTTATTTTGTAGTAAGTAATATTACAGTTCTGTCTCTGTAGCTTTGGTTTGGTTGTTAAGATTAATTTCCCTAGTTTTTAAAATGTTTATCAATAAACTTTTCCTAAGAACTGAAAGAGCATTGCTTAGGTAAGTTTTTAATAACATCTGAATAAACCTACACACAAAGGTTTAAATAAAATCCGCGTTTAAATTTGACTCTTCGCGTTTACAAAGTAGAAAAACCATGTTTATGAAGTGCTAGGTAAGTAACGAAAGATTTAATTGAATAATCCATTCATTCCTATCTATTATTATTTTACATGAATTCCTACTACAATTTTCTTTCCACGGTACAAATAGAGGCCTAACTTTTATTCCGTTATTTATACACTTTAATATTGAAACCGAGACACCTCCAGTTCCACAAAAGAATGCAATACCATATGTAAATGAGCGAAACTCGGCCCAAATAACAAATACCCAAATGGCCCCCGAGCAAGGCCCTTCAACGAACACTACTGCTCGTCTTACAGCCTTAACAAGGGCCAAAGGACGTGGGGAAGCTTCGAGGATATCTCATCTCGAATTCCGCACTCTCAGCTCTCTAGCGGTAATTTCGGCCCGTATTTTCCACCAGCTACTTCAGCGGTGGGAGAGTCGCTCGCGGTGTTTTATATTAGTTTTTGCCGCGGCAAGTGATGAATAAAATCACACTAAACTGAATAAGACAAGGGATCTGCTGTTTTATTATTATTGCACGAAAGATAATCCGCATCGGCTTGTTTAAAATATGCAAATATTTCAAAATAAATTAAAAATAGTTAGTTTCCATGGCCCAAATAATTTTACAGTTTTAGAGTCGGTCCTGTCCTATTTTACTGCACGAAAAAAAAAGAGAAATGTAGATGAGCCGTTGTTAAGATCTTTCATACAGGATGTCCAGAAATTAGTGGTCAAAAATGATAGGGATTGTTAGCATTTTATATGTATGCCAAGAATTTAAATATTGAATTTCAGTTATAATTTTTTATATTAAATTCCTATTTGAGAAGATAAATATACTGACCAAAAGAAAACAACTTTAAAAATCGTCGCTAAATATCCTCAAAGTTTATTGAAATATAGCATTAAACAGTGCCATATATACTGGAATATTGGAAAAGCCATAGGTCATTCATTTTTTATAAAAAACCAGCCTCCTATATGCAGATTGAACTATTTTTTTTCAATATGCAAATTAAAGCTTAATTTATGGTCAAAATAGACGCTTAAATTTTTTACTGCATCAGGACGGTCGTTAAGGTCATAATTAAACAAAATAGGATTCAGTCTTCTAAACTCTACACTTGCTAGCATTTAGAGAGAGATTATTAACAGTACACCAATTCTGAATATGAGTTAGACAATGCTGCAACCTGATACACTCATTAGAATCATGCTCATTTTGCTATACTCACGACAAGAATTCAGACGACTTACGTCATACGAACAAATGAATAATTCATTATATTTTAATTAAAATATTTAAGAAACTGCAACTCATAGTAATAAAACTATATACTACACTAAAAGTTTGTATTATATATTGCACTAAATTGCAAAAAATGACTGTTTTTAATGCGACCAAATATCGAAAATTACGTTGACAATAAAAACAAACGTGTAACGTCAGCCGTGACGTAAGACGTCTGAATTCTTGACGCGAGTATATATATTTTTACATTGTCTGAATACATGAGATAGTGACAGTCAAAATCTTAAACTATGTCATTGATATAAGTCAAAAATAATAAGGGACTCAAAATCGACCCCTGAGGCACACCTGATGTAACAGATACTGTCCCAGATGTGCAACCGAAACACTAGACAAGTTACTGTCTACTATTTAAATAAGATTGAAACAACTGAAGCTGCCAATCAGGTAGTTCGAGAAACCTCAGCTTCTGGATTAGGATACCTAACCTAACCTAACCTAACTAAACTCTGTTAACTTGAGCTTGTGGTTGTTTATAAACCGTTTTAATTGCAGCATTCGTGTTTTAGTCGTGTTTATTTCACTTAAGAAAATTAAACTACGTCCTCACGTTTCAACATTTTTGCGTGAATAAAATGCTGTTTAAAACATTCTTACAATAAATATCTACTCCATTTCTGTAGCAACAACACGTGTATTTCAATGTAGATTTATCCACGTCTCTAAAAAAATTACTTGTGCAACAACGCTTTTTAATTATTTCAACAACGGTTCCGACATCACTTTTTCCTAAGCGACAATGAAAATATACTTTCCCCTTTCCCTGTGGCAGTGCCGCGCAGATGGCGCATATTTTTATTCTTAACACTGGCGGTTAATGCTGGGTATGTATGCAAAGCAGGCCGTTAAGAGATTTTCAGAGAGAATTTGCAAGTTAATGGCACGCGAGTTGCAGCAGTTAGAGTTACGATTCGGATTTATCGACGAGTTTGTTCACATTTGAACTGGGACTGGAATGTGGAAATTAAATTGGCTTTCAGGAAAGTGGATGTTAGAAGATTACGCACTGTTTCCCAATGGGATTAGTCGGCGGAAAATGTAGAAAAAATATCACACAATTGATTTACTATTGCCTGGTTGCGTCTTGTAACTTCATGGAGTAGAAATTGAATAACGTTGAAAACTAAGCCAGAGAAAGAGTTGATGTTCAATTATTATTTTAACTTGTTTTTTTTTTTGACGCAGATAAGCATGAATTTAATTGTTGGAAAATTATTTTTTTAATCGCGTATTCGTATTATACTCATTTCCCTATATTCCCTTAAAATTAATGACATTACTACTGAATCACCCTGTATATTGGTTATTGGTTCATGTTACATACAGAATTGTACATATTTAAAATATTTATCTACGAAATATCCCACATCCAACACTTTTTTGTGCCTACTATACTGTCATTCAAACATAAGGTTTTTGTCTTCCAGGCAAAAACTATTTAATATTTATTAAACTGTGGCTTCGTGAGCAGTGCAGTTGGCTGGAAAAAAAGGTCCTATTTGAAGCAGTCTTCACAATAATTTACGAGAGCTACTGACATCAAAGAATCTCTGGGGTTTTCAAGAGAATTCAAAATTAAACTTATATCTCACATTGTGCAAGTTTAACTACGAAAGTGGCTAGGAAATTGTGCTCCAGGATAAATATATGACCCAGTCAGCAAACTCATTGCCTTAATTTTAACTCGCATTTATTTTAGTTGGGCTGAGTTTATTTTTCCTTCGTTTTCTCAAAGGACGTATATTAATATTAATAGCAACATTAGTAAAGTGATAAATTAAAAATAAAAAGGTTGCATTGCACACGGTTTACCCACATTTTAATTTACCAAGCCTTAGTTTTTTATATAGTGATTTTCCAGGTTGTTATACCGTGAACTCGGTAACTGATTGCTGCCAGTAACATAATTAATATGCACACTCCTTGCTATAGCTGGGATTTCTGTAACATGTCCTTGTTGTTCTTGGGCTAAGCTCCAGTATCCAGTATATTAGCAATATAAACTAAAATTTCGTATTCTTCATCAACATTAATAAATTTGGGAAAAGTTTGTTGATTCGGTTGAATACAGTTAGGATACAACCGTATCTACGAGTGTACCTGATGACGTATGCACCCAAAATCCCTCATTATCAGGAAAATTATTGTGACGAGGTGCTACGAAAGAAAAACTGTAGAAACTTAATAATAATTAAAATTCTAACACCAATTATAAGAAGAGTTTGACATAAAATAATTTTTAATTGTTTCTGTTTTTATTTGCAGGACTACTTTGATGAAGTGCATTTGCAGTTTAAATCACTGTGTCAGGTAGACCAACTACATTTGGGGAGAGAATTGCCATATTCTCTGTGGGTATGGTAGGGCGCAAGAATGCTGGCTTGGGTCAATTTGAGAGTTTGATACCGGTCGACATTTGACCACTCCTCTAGTTAATGAGGTTTTTCAGGTTTCTCTCATTCCTGGACTGAATGGTGGTTAAGACCTACCAGCATAAGTCATTTCTGGGTGCAAATTCGGTCTGTATAATAATATGCCGCCCCTTCGACTTCTGAGCTAATCTTCGTGATTAGAATGAGGGGTAGAGATATTATTATTGTCATTATAAAAGGGTGGTGTTACTGACGTATTATCAATGTGTACCAAAAGTATAAGAATATTATTTGAATTTCTCATGTTCAAAAGCTCTAAGGTACCAAATTTAGTTTAAATACATCAATTACTGCGAAGGTTCATTAAAAAAAAAATAAAGTTAAAATTTTGACACTCTGTAACTCGTTACTATCAACTTTTGAACTAAGCTACGTTTAATTAGATCACATTATTTTGACCTCATAAGTTATCTGTTATTCTATATATTATACAATTCGTTATGGCATATCCTGTAGATGTCAGCATTCACCAGTGATGTTACTTTTTTCACATGTAAGGCAGATGAAATCGATAACTCGCAATCAAATTGTAATTATCCGCAAGTAATTAATTGATAATTAAGAGCAGCTTTTAAACTAATAAATAAAGCAATATTGAGTTTCAGATCCCCTGAAAGGTAATCTGTTTTCAGGGAACGTAGGGAAGATGATAAATCTTCCTGTGAATAAGCTCTCTGTCTTCGATATCTCTCTCTCAACCTTTCCCTCGCAATCATTTTGTGTATTAGCTTTAAAAATTTGTTATTAGGCATTTAATATATTTTACATCACAAGCATGAAAATGATCTTCCAGACCTGCTAGACGATATTCCTCTTGAACTATGAGCAAACATGATTTTTTTATAAGAAGGAGCTCCACATTATGCTAGCAAGTGCAGGATTTTTTAAATTCCCGTGAAAATGGATTGGTCGTGGAAATGACGCGCCCATACCATGGTCAACACGTTCGCCGGATTTAAATGCGATTGATTTTTATTTATGAGGTGACTTTTTGAAAATTAGGATTTTATGATTTAAAATGATAACCTAACATTCAAAATAAACATTTATTCAATTTTATTTTGTGATCTCAGTATACTATGTAGTGGGGTATATGGATGGTTTTAGGTCAAAATGATATTGAAACGGCTTTCGGCTATTTATTAAGCCTTCTTCAGGACAAGTTATTCTTTGGTTTCTATTGTTAAAATTCTGTAAAATAATAGGATATATAAATAAATAAATAAATTTTGAATCAGATCTTTAAGTTTTATATCAAGTTTCCAAACATCCTGTATAGTGTACACCTAAATTAAGTTGTTTTTGAGTTATTTCGAGTTCAAAAATATAAGCACCATATTAAAAACAACGCATCTTGAACAATGGAACATTTTTAATTTCAATTTCTGAACAATAATAATCCAGGAACTTGCTACATTTGAATATGATCGCATAATATTTAAGAAACATACAGGACCGTCAAAAGTTAATCGATTTGCTAATTTGTTGTCACCAAACTCGATTTTATCAAATAGAACATCGAGTATATTATTCAAAAAAAGTTTAAAAAAGAATAAAATTTTGGACTAAATAAAATATCATTTGTATATATAGTTGTGGCAGGATTTTAAACGATTTACGTTATACGAACAAGTTGCGGCTCTATCATCAACCTGGCGACAATTTTATATTTTTTGCGATGCGAAAGGATATAAATTTGAGCCAGGTACTTCCATCGAGAAATTGAATGTAATATTGAAAGGTTGGGCGAAAATGTGACGGAAAAGATTACAAAGAAGCGGTAGTTAAAACAATTTGGAACACCACCACTAAAATGCTACAAAGTAAATATTTGTTTCTTTCTTTCACCGACGTAAAGTTTAATTCATCACGAGCTACATGTAATGTTTAACGTAATATCCTACAAGCACAACCCGAAAGGAGAAAGGAATATTTGGAATGGCCAGATTATATGACGAAAATGAACCGGACGGACTTCAAAAGGAATTATATCACATTTGAGCGCGGAGAAGGAGCAACTTACTGCAAAACCACTTATTTCGTATCTAAAATTGAAAATAATGGAAAGAAACTAGACGTACCGAGTATAATTCTCTATTTCCGAAAACGAGACAAGGCTGTGATAATAAATTAAGTGACAGCAAATGGATTACTTGACCAGTACGCTTATTTAAAAAGTTTGTGGAAAAACGAGGCACTTCTATAACATCGGACAGAGTATTTCTTACATCAAATCCCTTTTGGAAGATGAAAAATTCTCAAGGTTGGTATAAAAATGTGCCGATTGGAATAAATGAAATTTCCAAATCTACTAAATTCTCAGCGACAAAACGTGTCAAAATTACAAATCACTCAAATCGAGCGGCAGCAGTTATCAAATAAGTAAACGCGGAATTGAAGAAAAAGCTCTAATAAAACTAACAGGACACACCAATTCATCATCAATAAAACTATACTTATAAGTTGACAAAGAGTATCATTCGAGCACTAGTCAATCGATTCGTTTGGAAAAAGGAAAACTTCAAAATCTACTGCAGAAACGATTGGAGTGCTCGAGCTAATTGCACAGTACAAACCTCTTGTGACAATTTTTCCCTATATCCTCTTAAACTTAATGACATTAGCAGTAGATAACGACATTGACTTAAGCATTAATTTCTCATACGCATTAGATCTTTGAGCATTACTAATAACTAATGTCGATTTCGTCAACAGTATATCAGTTCCTCTCCAACTTTCCAGATGGAATATTGCAACAGTTAAATTTTCACTCTTCCGGTTACACTCTACATCGCACAGTTTTGTTTTATGTTTAAAGTTAGAATGTTGTGTACTGTTTTAACGACATCAAGCGAGATCCCCTGCGAATCTCCACACCGTCGTTCTTCACCTATTTTAATATTAAATTGGTTTCAGCTCCGGCCGAATTTTAACTTTATTTAGTGAGGAATATATTTAGTTTTTGTTCGGCGCTATTTCCATTTAGAGCGTAATTTAGTCCACAATTTGGACTGTTGCCACTACTCATATCCGTTTTTATGATGCGTCACGGCGTCCGCAGAACGGAAATTGCGATTTTGCACATTTTATCCATGTGAATTGCATTGGAAAAAAGTGGACTCCTTTCTTATTTTTCTCCTAAATATTTGCTGCTTACGTTGTGGTTTCTATAAAAATGCTACGCATGAGTGCATACAGAAAATTCATAAGCAGTTTCCTCGGCAAATTTCAAGGGGTCTAAACTTTTTAATTCAAACCTCCTCTAATAAGTTACAGCCCCTGAAATGAGGCACAAGTAAATACGTTTCATTATATTGAAAAACAAAAAAGTGTTTGCAATGCAAGAATTTTGCATTTAGACTTTAAAACGATTTTTTTTCTTTTGTTTCTAAAGCGTTCTGGACGTTTATAGTAAAAATATATATCCGAATTCTCGTAATAATAATAGCGCTTTTTTCATATATTTTCAGGTATTAACAATATTGTGTGAAACTAACTACTCAGTGGACAAAAACCCCAACCTGCGTTGAATTACACCCACAATATCTACCCATATATTCCTTATTATTAGCTTTGGAACATTTTTTTTACTATTTAAGAAAGGTATTTTAAGCTAATATGTATCAAATCTCCTACAATTCCTACCAATGAAGTCATATGCATGCTCTCTGATACCAAACATCTAGGTATGCTAATGAACACGCACAACCAAAACTCTATTCAATAATTATCTAAAAAATGTATTCTATTTACTAACCTGATATACTCTATAATTGTATGGAGTGGGAACTCGAAATTCAACCACAATAGATGAGATCTGATCTATTTCTGCATTTTTTGGATTGCTTCATCAGGTGGCCTCCTTTAACTTGAGTCAAATATCTAACTATAAAAATTATTATACCAATAAATTAAAATTATTTGAAATTAAATGTCAAAATGAAATTAAATAATGTCGACAGCGTCAAACTGATTAACTGTCAAGTATCATAACGACCTACTAAAATAAAAAAATGTACCTTTTATATATAGTTTTTTCATATTCTACATACAGTTTAAACAAAGTTGTAGATGAAAACAATAAGGCAGTTTATTGATGAGTATGTATAACTTCAAATTATCAGCGAACATTAATGGATTACATGAGACAACATAAGAGTGGCCCTAAATTAGAGCCTTGTGCCACATTAGAAGAAGGAGAGGAAGAGCGGAAGGTAAAATTGAAATAGCTGACCGTGAATTGTCTGTTAGATACGATTCAACGTGCTTGATTAGTAATTGAAAAATGCGAAATCAATATAGTTTTGCTAGTGTAATAGTGTACTCTTTGGAGATGGTCTTCTGACATCAACGCTTGAACTCGTTTCACGTAACAGAGATAGAGTAGATTTTCATTTAAAATTCTCCACACTGTCATTTGAGATGCATCAACTTACTCTGTCATATTTCTGATACCAGTTATTGGATCTTGAAGACAAAATAGTGGAATGGCGAAGAAACTATTAAAATAAATATTAAACTGTCAGAATTTGGATCGAAGAATATATTAAATTTTGACGAAACATGGATCATGAAAGTCAGACAGAAGGCGGTACGATATTATATAATAAGTGTTAATGTGTGACCGTTATAGTGACAGTGCTAGTGGCCAATAGTGAATAGTGTGCAATATAGTGCAACGTAATCAAAAGCATTTTGTCATTATGAATTGCAAATGCCCGAATACTTCCGCGATTTATTTAATGGTGAGAATATATCTACTTGTAACGAATTTTATCAACTATAATATTTTCTATCATTTTCATCATGAAACTGCTACACTGATTGTCAGAAGCTCAGAGCAAACTTATTAACACTGCATAATATGAAAAGTAGCAATAATATTTGTACCGTTTTACTGCTTTGCAAAATTCGTCAAAAGTTGGAGTCACCACTGAAGATGCCTACAGTGAAGAACGGCGAAACGTTTGAAATCATGAGATGCGACCAATTACAGCGGCGGCTACGGAACACTTCGGAAGAGCACCATTGTCCGAGGAACGGTTCCGACCGTAGCAACCGTAATGCCAACAATAGGAACGAAATCAATATATGGGCGGGCCCGGAAACACCGATAGCGGGTCTGTCCCCACAGAGCCTAGCCCGAGAACAACCAGGGCAGGTAAAAGAATCTCGGCTAATGCTAGGGATGTGCATTTTAACTCTGTTTCTGGCAGCTACCAGTTACCGGGGTCACGGCATCACGAAAAATCACTATGTATCAAATGAAACGGAGACTCCACCCCGAACTTTATCCGTGATATTAATTAACTTGTTCTTGAAAATCTACGACAACACGAGGTGTGGTTTAAAAATTTCATGACAAAAATCCCTAAAGCCTCCTAAGCCCGATTCTCTCCACTAATTATAGGATTTTTATCCCTCGGCAAGCCCCACTCTGAGGACAATTTCACAGAGTAATCCGCACCGGTTCCCACTTCCAAATTGCAGATTCCCAGCGACAAACAAACACGGTGAGTAATATTCTCGCGACAAACGGGAAACACTGGAACCTTAATTAAGTCTTGCCTTAATTAGTCATTAGGGGCGTAAATCCATTTAAAAAAATGAACACTTTCTTCTGCGGGGTCGTTGTCAATTCGCGATAAGCCCCGGAAGTAATTTGAAATCTAGCCTTAATTGGTTAATCATTAATTATTCAGAGAATCGAAGGAGACGCGGATGAACCTGCTGACAAGGAGAATCTAGTTAAGAGGTTCGGATCGGGAATTGAGTTATCAGCATCTGAAAAGAATGGAGCTTTGCTAAGAAAGAAAACAGCATTTTTTACCGATTCTAAAAGTGCTCCTATCTATAAACGAAATACCACTTAGATTTGAGATTCGATTCACTACTGAGAATAAAAATATTCCCAACATACAACTATTTCCTAAATCTTGATAAATTTAGAACTTCCTTCCCCTGAGTACACATATTTATATTTTAATACATCAGATATTTATTTCACTATAAATTGCACCACCTCGCAAAGCCGTCTTACGTCGTAAATCGTATTAAAACGTCGAGTTAATAATTCCTAAATTAGCCTTCTGGGGGAATTTGCATTAAATCTTATTATGTATTATGCAAATGTTTATAGCCAAGGCGTTCCTGAGCAGCTAAGAAATTCATTAGCTGCCTTGTTCCGAATCCAATTTGTAGTGTCGGTGGAAGTTAACATGACTAATTAGTTTTATATAACGACAAATGGAGAAAGACTGGAATTATAAATGATTCCCTCTACACGGTGATTACTTTCTGCTAGAAAAATGAACAGCAGATCTGTCCTGATCTTATTAAGCCTATACAGGGTATCCAGGAAAATATCAGAAATATTTCGGGTGCAGATAGAACATGAAAAAATAATATGACAAGTTTCTATATATTTTTTTCCTACATGTATGATAAAGACAGCTTCAACTTTAGACTAAAAAAGGTAGGCTTTCGTTAAAATGAACCGTATATGAGAAAAGTTCGACTCGACTTTTTCAATAATTTTGTTAAGGTGCCTAATGCGATACCACTGCAAACACGGAATTCCAGGAAACAACTACTCTGCGGGCTAATGCCCCGACCAGCATTGAATTACACCTGGAAAACCTACATCCGAGCGGCCGATAGATGTAGTTAGTTCTACACCGCGTACTCATGGTCCCTTCTGTCGGGTTAGACAGACGAAAGCAGCTAGGATTATTCGTCGGATACCTCACCTATGGCATACTGATGAGAGCTAATAAGCTCGAAACCGGTATATGTCTGGTGGGCGTCTGACGAATGACTCTAGCTGTTGCTATAGGTTTTCCAGGTGTAATTCAATGCTGGTCGGGGCATTAGCCCGCAGAGTAGTTGTTTCCTGGAATTCCGTGTTTGCAAAATATCGTTTCTCGCCGATCGCGACAAAGGTCGACAGCTTTCAATGGTGTCTACTGCATGTAGAACGCTTCGTGCCTGTGACATTTTCAGTCCGGTATGGAGTAGCGAGCGGCCGATAGATGTAGTTAGTTCTACACCGCGTACGATACCACTGCGTTTTTTAATTTTGTATTTTTACGGATTAAACATCTTAAAATGAAACTTTCCTGTTGTTTTACACGCCCTTAAAAGGATACAAGTGAAACTGTTTTTTTTTTCTGTTGATATTGGAAATGGTTTTCGAGTAAATTGGGTTTACAAAGATGAATAATGGTAATTTTGAATAATGCGCTTATTAATTTTTCCAAGAACCCCAAATCTCCATCACTGATTGATAGATTTAAAGTCTTTACTAGTAATGTATGTAACAAATACACAGTACTAGATTTAATAGAAACAAACGGCAAATTTTTAAATCAAATATTCAAGCGATAATTTGCCATCAGATTTTATAAATAAGAGTTCCAATATTGTTTACAATCGCATGCCAGAAAAATCGCAGAAGAAATACGAACAAGCATTTGATCGCTATGAAAAATAGTGTGAAGGAAAGTTGTTTAACATTACTAATGAGAAAGAATTAATTATTAGTATATTTCACCGAACTAAGCAAAATACAGAAGTTTTAATCTCTTTGGTGTTATTACTCAATGATAAAAATAGAAATTTCATTCAAGAAGCATATCGAGATCAAAACATAATTAAGTTTCGTTGCATTCCTGGAGTCAAGATCAGAAGAGCACAAACAAAAAAAATCTAAGGTATTAAGAAATAAAGAAATATCCAGATTTTTAATGAATGAGAACGAGTTTCTGCTCATGAAGGTAGATAGATATATGACAAATATGTTTTTTATTAAAAAAGTTTTATAACCAATATTTATTTCACGTTATTTTGATTATTGGTTTGTCGAACGCATACCAGCATGAAGAACTCACAAATTTATTTGTAGAACCTGTGAAAAATGGAGGACTATGCTACCAAGTCATGATACCCATTACAAAATAAGTGCCTAAAGAGATGTTTGTCACATTTGGAAACATTAATGGCTTGAATTTAGTAGAACTAGTAAGAACATTATTATCATATTCGTTTCTGTCTTCAATATAAAGCTGGTAAATGTGCTGGTACAAATACTATTGGCAATGTGCCAAAACTGATTGCACGATTTCTCAAACGGCCTAATCAAACTGCTTACACTGAGCACTGTTTTCGACGATCTTCAACCTCCCTTTTAGCCGATTATGAGGCAGATCTTTTGAGTATAAAAAGAAATGGTGCCTGGAATGCTAATTCTCTAGCTGAAGGCTTCTACTGCATATGTGGGATAATGTACCTAAGTCATTATGACATTCGATACAATGCCAAATCATAGTCATTATATGACAGTTGAAGATAAACAAATTTAGATCATATTTGCCTCACAAGTATGAATTTACCTAGAACAAATTTTTGCCCTAAAATACGAACAAAGTACATTTTCTTTTTGCATTTTTACACTCTACAGATTAAAGAGCAGCAGAACTCTCTTAATTACTCTTCGTTAACTTCAGCAATTTGCCGTAAAGCTATGCCCCATTCTTTGTGAATCATCCTGTACTTAACTTTTAATTTTTTCCTCCAGGATCCTTTAATTTCCGGTTTAAAAAAATCACGTACTGATCAAAATACATAACTGGCGGCTTATTAATTAGTAAATCCCATACAGAAATGCTCAAATACCGCAGTACGGTGGCTGAAACTCATCACAGATTAATTAATGAACCTTTATCAAAAACACAGCGGCAGATATTCATAAAAAGTCTACATTATATCAAATATAAATGCTTTTCTGAATAGTAAAATTTTAATATAGTAAGATTTTTATAAACTCAAAAATTATTCAGTGTTACCCTTAAAAGATTTATTTAGTTAACAAATAAGTGAGTGGACATTACTCAATGAATTGTGTTATTATTTCAACATAATCGAGTGTGGACTGGTTTTGACAACCATTTGTGTTGATCTGTAAATGATACTGCAGGAAACAACTACTCCGCGGACTAATGCCCCGACCGGCATTGAATTACTCCTGCAGGGATCTGTGTGAACAGCCAAGAACCCTTGTCAGACACACCACCAGACATAGACCGGTTTCGGGCTTGTTAGCCCTCATCGGTATGCCATAGGTGAGATGACCGACAAGTGATATCTCATTTGTGTTGATTTTGAGTAAAATTTTACTCAAAATTTTTTACGGTATATGATGATTTCCTTCATTGTAACATAATATCTAATCCAATGCAAACGTTTGAGCGTTTTTTCACAGTTTTAAGCGAACATTCCTAGTTACAGGACAACAAAGAGAACAGTTCGAAACAACAAATCCTGCGACTTATAAATTCCGGATTATAATTCGGCGGCAACGTAAACTGCGGCGTCCGAACAAGTCGGGAATTATCCTTGGGGGGCATTATTTAAAAAATATATTCTGTACGCCGGCCATGCTGATTCCCTTCGGCCATAAATTCCTACCTTTAAGTGGCAAACGCAGCTGAAAATTTATGTCCCCGATATGTCCCAGATGTCGGGGTTTTTCCGCGCTGCCGTATAAAATATTAATATCTCCTATTGGTTGTCGGTCGATTTCCCTCGAGACGTATCCGGGATATTAAGGCATCAATTATTAAAGGCCAAACAAACCGAATAGGTAATCCTAATTTGATGCTGATACGGCCTGAATTAAATATAATATCCTTCCTTTAAAGATCCTGTAGGTACACGTGAAAAGAAATGCCTGTACCGATAATGGGCACTTCTGTTATCCCTTAAATTTTAATGTATTTGTATGTTAATGCACCGTAAAATATTCGTATCATACAATCAACACAATTGGTTATTAATACTACAGTAGTTTACACCCAGAGCTGGTATTATTTTTTACTGCATTAGAAAGGTATTTTCAACTAATATAAATTAAATCTACTACAATTCCTATCAATGAAGTCATATGTATGCTCTCTGATACCAAACATCTAGGTATGCTAATGAACAATTCCACAGACAAAGCTATAATCAATAATTATCTAAAGAAATTAATTTATCTAAATTTACTAACCTGGTTTAATGAAAACTCTCTATAAATATCTAACCTGTATTACTGGTATTACTTTAACACATTGTATTCACGAATAACTAACGGTATTAAGTATATATACAGGGTGTTTTTAAGTAGAGGTCAGATATTTTATGCGTATTTTGTGGCAATAAATAAAGGTTTTTTATTATATAGCTACAGCGTGTCAAAAATTAAAAAAAAAATACTTTTTAATTTCTAAACCGCTTGAGAAACAGGTATGAAACATCTATAGAAACTTACTAGTGGCAAAGGATAATTATTTTCCAAAAAAATATATATCACACTGTCTAATATTACAAATAAAATAGGTGCATTTTTACACAGTTCAAATCAAATTCGATTTGATTTGATAAGCCAACTGATAAATATGTGTGTGTGTATTAATATGCAATTACGTTATTGTTAGACATTAAACAAAAAACAAAAGAATTTCATTTTCAAAATTTTACCTGTCATTGTTTTTTTTTACAAATATAAATAATTTCAGTCATTTAAGAGCTGAATAATATAGAGTTTATCAGATAACAGGAATGTTATCTCATGCATCCTGCAAATATTCAAAGGTACCGAAGTAAAATGAATATACAGTGTGGAAGGAAAGTATGGAATAAATTCATTATTTCTAAAACAACGAAGTTTCATGACATTTTCTTGGACACGTCGATTTTGCTTTTTAAAATGACTCTTTTTTTTATACGCATTTCCGACGTTCACTTGTTTTCGCGTGATGACGTCATCTGATATTGTTTTAACTAGAACCCCTATATTCTTTTATCGGATTCTTGTAGAGCTTAACATGCTGAATTTAAAAATGTAATGGCAACACTTTATTCCTTCAACTTTCCGAGAAAAAAAAATAACCGATCCAATAAAATCGTCTGTGAATATTCCCATTTGTGTCTGTGATGGGCTGGTTGAGAGTAAAATAGATATAGTGAATTCATCGGCAGTATCACAAAATAAGGACTCTTTATTTTTAAAACAATTTAACAATAAGCAACTAATTAATTAATTAGATAATAATTAAATTCTGGTTGCCTCAATCGTATTTGACCCCCTAATTTATTATTTTGTTTTATTAGATTGCATGTTAGAATATTACATCTTTTGATAGCAAAAACAACAAATTAACACATCCTATCATGATAAGAATGTCAATTCTTTCTGTAACTGTTAAATACATCTTGCAAATAATCACTAACGATTTGTTACAATCAAATAAACGCTGCAGTTGACAGATGTCAATTCTGATTAGATTTTGTTTAGCTGCCAGAAACAGTTTCTGAAGTGACTTGATTTAATTTGTTGTTTTTGCTATCAAAAGAGTTAATATGAATCTTAGGTTAGACATTTTCCTTCGAAACATATCCAGGATATTAGATATTACGTATTTAAGGACCAAACAAACCGGCCTGGCTAATCCTAATTTGATACTGATAGGGTCTTGAATTAAAAATAAATTCTTTCGTTTAGGGAAGAAGATCCAACGGCACAATAAATCGGATTAGGAGCTCTACTGAAATACCCTTTTAGCTGCTTTGCCAGCTGGTTTTCTGGGAAAGCTGCTTTTGTTTCGGTAATTTTTTCTTACAGCCAAAGGTGTATCAGTTAACTCGATTAGTCGCCAGCTTGAGTTTGGGTCTTGACGCGATTTATTGGCGTTGTAAATTTCTGCCAATTACTTGGGAAGATTAACTGACGTTTGTGTTTGTACAGACTATAAAAAATAGTGTTATAATTTAATATTATAAGATTAGATTTTGTAAAAGAGGTATTAATGTGTCTATTTAGGTACCTAATTAGCAACTAAACAAAATATTTTTAAGAAATATTGGTTATTAGTCGTTGACCGCACCTCTGTTCGTGTAAATATACAGGATGTCTTGCGAGTTGTTACAATAATTTTAGAAGGTGATAGAATACTTGATTTTGAGTCGACTGAGACAAACATGCATATATCCTAAGTGTTAAATTTTTTTTATTTAACCGTGCTTTTCTACAATTATTGAAGTATAGAAGAAAAACAAATCTTTTTATAATAAATTTTTCTATACCTTTTTTATTATGACTTTTACAACACTTGTGGATTTTTATTTTGGTACAATTTTTCAATTCTTTAATACTTTCTATTCAATTAACCTATTATTCTTTTATAGCGGTAGTCAGTTCAGTTAAACATAGAGCTGCACAATCATAATTATTTTATTATATAATTTATTTGTCTCATTATTATTATTATTCAATTCGGTATCTTCTGTCATGGGATTGCATTGCATTAGTTGAATTAGGTTTTATAGTTAACGGTTTGTACACAATTTTGATAATAAATGCGTTATTCGTATTCATCTATTTTGAAGTGTGTCAAGCAACATTGACAAATTTATTATTGCGTATGCACAAGAATATTATTCATGTTGTGCTGCTGCTCGAAGATATCAACAAATGTATCCAAACAGATTTCAACCCAACAACCAAAACTTCAGAAACATATTCAGTCGATTAGGAGAGAGTGGAGAATTTAAACCTAAACATGCTGTAGGAAGCCCAGAATGTATTTTTCGCCCAGGGCGAGAGATCTGCGTTAAGTACCTGCTGCAATATAGGTCGCTTCCTGTAAGTCGAGCCCTTTAGGCAGAGCAGGAAGTAAGCAGACCACTTATATCGCACATGCACTCAGTTTATCTGTGAACATACATATGAAGCCAGTTCAATTGTCGGTCATCTCACCTATGGCATACTGATGAGGGCTAACAAGCCCGAAACCGGTCTATGTCTGGTGGTGTGTCCGGCAAGGGTTCTTGGCTGTTCACACAGATACTGCAGGAGTAATCCAATGCCGGTCGGGGCGTTAGTCCGCGGAGTAGTTGTTTTCTGCAGTATCATTTACAGATTTAATGGCTCGTCGCCCACGGTGAGAGGTCTGCGTTAGTACCTCCTGCAATGTAGGTCGCTTAATGTAAGTCGAGCCGCTTAGGTCGAGCAGGAAGTAAGCAGACCACTTATATCTCACCTGCACTCAGTTTATATGTGAATATACATATGAAGGAACAGCCAGTTCAATTCTCGGTCATCTCACCTATGGCATACTGATGAGGGCTAACAGGATGTCTGGCGCTGTATCCGGCAAAGGTTCTTGGCTGTTCACACAGATACTGCAGGAGTAATTCAATGCCGGTCGGGGTATTAGTCCGCGGAGTCGTTGTTTCCTGTAGTATCATTTACTGTATTTCTGTTGTTGAAGAGGATGACATTTTAGTGCGAATTGCTGATAATCCGCAACTGAGCACTCGACGTTTGTCAGCCGGACTAGAGTAAGTCAATTTTCTATTGTTCGAATATTTAAAAAGGAAAACCTATGACGCAGAATGGAAACTGCCCCGCTACCCCTGTCGTACGCCTCTGGTAGTAGCCATGGCCGATTTTTTAGGGTCTTTTGATATGTTCTGAAGTATCTAAACTTTATGTCAAGTATCATACAGGGTTAATGTAGGGGGCAAAAATCACTCTGTAACTCCGTAAGGAGCCATATTTTATTTAAGCGTTATGTATCATTTCTTCATATGTTCAGCTTCTCAGGATTATCCAGTTAACGTATGTAGAATTATTAATGTATCACCTTGTATAATTTTAGATCAATTTTCTTGATATCCTTGTCCTCGGAGTGCAGATTTTAGGAATAAATTTAACAGGATCGGAATAGCTTAGCATTGCATTATTATTATACCCACAAGGCTGCAGAAAGCGAGGTGGCATTTACGTAAAGCTATTCATTTCATGAACGTCAAGGCGGCATATTAACTATAGTAGATGCCTGCGCGATTTCCTAATTCACAGCAAACGTTCGCCAGCGGACACAGATTCCCCTAAAAGGATTATTCCCGACTGAAATTTTCATTAAGTTGTTTACGTAAAGTTTCGCAGTAGTGCGCCGGCCGTGATATTAGAAAACTTTGCTGATATTATGATGAACTGAGGCTTACAACTAGTTTATTAGGGACGGTAGTTTGACCAAGACAATATTGCGCGCCGCGCCGCCGAAACGCTCCACTTTGTGTCAAGAATGCTTCTGCCTTTCGAAATGAATGTCTGGGTAAACTTAATAATTGCTCCGCAAATATTTACTGCCAGTGTAATATACGTACATATATACTCTATTGTTACAATAATTTTCTTGGTTAAGAAATACTCAGAAACTGTCTTGCAAAAAGAAGAAGAATTGCGTTGTAAAATTTGTTGAGTTACAACTTTATACAGGGTGTTAGGTAAACATGCGGCAAAAATTCGAAGGGTTATTCCTTGGCGTATTCTAAGAAGATTTTGTCCTATGATTATTTCTGAAAAACCCCTTTGTTTCGAAGATACAGGGTGAACAGAATTTGCGACAACCATAAAAGTATGGCGTACGCCAATGTATCCAGGCTGGAGGAAGTAATTTCGAACATTTATTGTAGATTGAGCAACTTTACATGTACTTTTTGATAATAAAATGTTGTTACTGCCGCAAATTTTGTTCACCCTGTATCTTCGAAACAAAAAAGTTTTTCAGAAATCATCATAGGACAAAATATTCTTAGAATAGGCCAAGGAATAACCCCTTGAATTTTTGCCTCATGTTTACCTAACACCCTGTATATTATAATAATATACTAGTATTTCAGTTAAGGGTGCCGTATTCTTGAAATAGTGTTTTCTACAAGTGCAAGTAATTTTAGACATATAAGAACTGAATAATATAGAGTTTAGCAAATAACGGGAATGTTATCTCATGCTACTTGAGAATATTCAAAGGTACTGAAATAAAACGAATTTATAACGACAAAAAGCGGTCTAACCAACAAATTTGTAGTAACAGGAATCTGTCAAAATACGTATATTTTCAATTTTTGTAATTGTTAACATGTGGGCTTAGAACAGTAAAATAATTTATGTCTTACTAACGCTTTTTATTTTATTTGTGGAGAATTTAAATATGTTTCTTCTATGTGTTTTATTTTTTCAGATTTCTGTACCTAAAAATAGCACAAATTTGAGCATTTTACGACGAGCTTAAAGTGACCATTCAAAATACTTTTAGTTGCCGAAATTTCAAAAATAAAGTTTGTATGGAAGAAATATGCACAAAATTTTAATTCTTGATGTCCTTGTTACTATTTAAATTTTCTTCTTTTGTGAAATAGACCAATACTTGTAGGTGTCCTCAAAGAAGTATTAAGGTCAGGATATCGAGGTGGTCACGGCAACGGACCACGTGAATCCGATTTGTTGCCTCTGATTCAAAGGAATGTCTTCCAAAAACTCATACAAATGTGGTTCCAGCATGATGGTGCTCCAGCTCATTTTTCCAATGCCGTTAGAGAGCATTTACACTAAACTTTTCCACATAGATGGGTAGGAAGGGCCTATTTTATGGCTTCCAAGATCGCCTGATCTGATCCCTCTAGATTTATTTGTTTGGGGATATTTGAAGACATTAGTGTATGGTACTCCTGTGAATAGCCTGGAAGAGCTGCAGCTACGGATTAATCAAAAGTGTCAAGAAATCCAAACCAAGGAGGGTGTTTTCGAAAGAGTTCGAATATTGTTGAGACGAAGATGTCGTGCCTGCTTGGAAATGGACGGAGGGCACTTTGAACATCTTCTGTAACTTTGTTTGTTGTTTGTTAAAAGCTTCCTTTGTCGGTTTATTCCTAATAAAATACAATGTTTCAAAAACGAATAGTAGTCCATATCTTCGCAACCGTTACTTTGCGGACCCATGTTTATTAAGACTTTTCTGCTTATTTTGGTTCATACTATTACATCCTGAAATATTTTACACTCTTTTTTAACACCCTGTATGTATGATAATTGTTTCAATAAACCTTAAAAATGTCATTCAAATCGGCTGAAGCATTTTTTTTAATTCAATTTATTAAAAAACTTAACAACCTGTATCTCGGGAACGAAGCACTTCATGACCGCTTCATTTGAACCTTTTTACATATTTTCCTGAGCGGAATCTCCTCTAGGCTTTTGTCACTTCAACCCTGAAACACTCTGTATACTTTCTGTATTTACGATATGCACCGAAAGGACTGACTTTTCATTATATTCTCTAGACGTAACTGGATTTATTTTGAACCAATGCACATGTGGTAGAATTTTTTAACGGCTTTTAACTAAATGACTATTATTCAGTGTAAATTAAGCATAAACCATTGTCACTATTATTTTTTATTATTTATCGTCATTTTGGTCAATCAATTTTTAATGTCTTTGCTTTGTGCAAACCTCTCTTAGCAAGCTCCCAAACCAGTGGGATATTTACAACCTTTCGGATCCGAGAATAACATAACAATCGCATTTTCCCCGCCTGAAAGCCAAGGCATAATAAAAGACCGACTCGCAAGAAAAGCTAATTCTTCCTTTTAGAAGAGGTCCTTTGAGTCTCCCTGGGGAATGAAACTCCTGCGAACCAATTATATAAGGTAGAGGTGCGAGTAATGTGTCAGCGAGTGGGTCCTGTACGAAAATACCTGAAGAATTGTCTCTGTCCTGTAAATCTTACAACTTAGTGTTAAATATCGATTCGGTTTGTATACAGGGTGCCCCAAAATTAGTCAGCCGTACTTCACCTTAAGGCTCTGCGAGTATGCAAAAAAGATTCCTCTAAATGTATACAGAGTGTTCCGCATAAGAACCGCCACAGAGGACATGCGTGTAGGGGTGCAAGTTTACCAAATAAATCTGTACTCAAAGCTGCACACAGGCACAGTTACCACAAAATTGGCCATGATCGCCAGATCTCAACAAGTGTGATTATTTTCTTTGGGGGCATTGAAGGGTTTTGTTTACTCCTCGTAAATTGAATCACGAGATTATTTGTGGAATCGTTTTACGAATAAATGTAATGTTATAAGAAACGATCATCATTTTTATTTTATAGTTTTATTACTGTCAAATTTTATGTCTACTACTAACTTTTTCGTACTTTCTAATAAACACTATTAAAACCTTGTTAATTAATTTTTTTTGGAAATGTATAAAAAATTTTGCAAAGGTAAACAAATTCTGCACTTTGCTGTTAGAAATGTTACGCCACTGTGTGAAAAACGACAGTATATAATTGTTGATTTAAAAATATTGCCCTTCGACATTTTCTCCCCTGTTTCTGCATCGTTAAATTTTACGACAATTGAGCAAGATCCGTTTCTGCGTCACCATATCACATGTTTTTTATTTTACAGACAGCCACTAAAAGTGAATCGAATTGTATGAATTTAAGGTAGCACAACATATACCTAAAAAGAAAAATAAATATTGGTCTAAGTGAAGAGAAAATATGGATACTCTTATTAATTTTTCTATATCTCCATATTTTTTTAACACAGTTACTTTCCAGATTCTGCTTCGCTAAGTTTTCAGTCAGTAAATCAGGCGCATAAGTTGCCACTAATATACAGAGTTTTATAGGTTTAACTGCTATAATTTTAAGGTGGTAGTAGATATACATCAAAATTAACAAAAAAGTATATATGAGTACTAATCCCGACCACTTTCGAAAAAAAATCTGTTGTTTATTTTTAGTAATAGATTTTTGTTTCACACTTTGTCTATATGAGTAGTTACTTCCCTTATTTCATCTACCTTTTAGTATTGTTGATTCATCTAGACAAGTGCATTAAATTTACAAAACATTTTTGACTTGACGCTTGATCAACAGGTGCACGCTAATCAAGGTGGTGCTTCAAGCGCAGCTAACGTACGGCTCCGCGGCATGTAGCTACTCGGCAAAAAGCCACATAAAAAGACTACAGGCCGTGGAAAACATAGCCTTACGCACAGCCGTCGCTCCGCCTTGGTATTTCAGAAACACAGACATAAAACGAGACCTAGACTACGCCGTCCTAACACATACCATACACACACACGCACAAAAAACCATTAACAAAGCCACAGACCACGACAACCCCCTGCTTAGGCAAGCCGTCGACTACGCCCCGCCCCTGACAGACAAACACAAACGTCCAAAACACCAATTCCGTGACCTTCCTCCTGACAAAATTCCAACCCCTCCCCGCTAATCTTTTCTATTTCAGGACAAAAGAAACCAAGACCAAGAAGACCACCAAGAAGAAGACGAGAACATAGACAACCCAAACCCTATCCTTACCTAGCGCTCGCATCTCCCGAACCGTAACAGGCTCGGGAAGAAGAGCATCCTATGGCTACAAGCCACTCACAAAAACCCACTCCCAACAAAGACCACCCCCGGGGGTTTAGGACGGCCGGCGAAGAAAAAACCTAGAAGACACGAAGAGCGCCAGAAGAGGCCCCCCTGTCGGCGGGGATCAGCCAGGGCAGGAGGAGGTTCCTCGAGCCGCCAGCATCGGCCGCAACAGCGGTTGAGGCTGACCGGAGAAGGGAACCCACCCCTACGAGGCCGCCCAGGTCTACAGAGATAGTGAAGGATAAAGAGCGATAATACCGCTCGATCCTAATCCATACAAGGCCACCGTTTGCCAATAAAATAACGGCGCGCGCGCAGGTTTAAAGCTAACAGCTGAAAACATGCTGGACAAATATACGCTAAATTCTTACTGGCCATGATTTTTCATCATTTTCAGTTTGCTTCAGAAGACTGTTTCTACGTTGACTTAACAGGACCAGGCGATCTTATTATTAACCTTATGTGAATGAGGCGTGGATGTTGGCTTATTGATCTACTACAAATTTCTTCGAGTAGGAAATAATTTTTACCTTGTAGAAAATACGATAACCTCCAATATAACTTCTGGCAAGGCCTAATCCACGAGGTATTTTGGACATGTTCACTACTTAACACTTTTCAGCTTCATTTTATTTGGGCTTCCTTTAATAGCTAGCTTAATGCCTATTGCAACCTCAGTTATACTGATTACCTCAAAATGAAACAAATAATTTGTAGCAAGCCCAGAATACCGACCAAGATACCCGAATAGACATCAACCTGTCCACACACTTTTCAGTGTCGTTTCGTAGACTTTGAGAAGAAGATAACCCCGCTCCAAAAAAGACCATTCGTCCTACTGAAGTGAATATATGAAATAAATAAGATATAATAGCTGTCATTGGCAACTCTTCAATTAGTGTTTGACGTATAGCAAGTAATCCTCATTTATCACCAAATTTTGTATGGCGTGTATGATTACCTTCTTGAAATCACTATTCGTTAGCAGTTACTTGAAAGAATTCAGGATGCAGCTAATCAGATGAGAAATGATTCAAATCTCATTCGCCGAGGGATGGAATCTTTAGTTCGCTGATCTGAGGTTTGCATTAGAGTCCAGGGTAAATATTTTGAACAATGTTTATAGTCTTAAAGTTTGTCAATTTGGACACGACCGATATCTTTACTGTGAAAAGGATTTACAAATTTAATTTTTCGTGTTACATTCGCCAAAGTTACACACATCTAACAAGAGAAAATTGAAACACATTCTATAGAAAAAAGAACAGTACAGTTTAAAATAAACATGTAGGTGGCATAAAGTAAATTAATAATACACAACTGATAAAAATTAATAACATTCTACACATTATGAAGAAAATGATAAAACCATATAAAAGATAATCAAACGTTAATAAAAAGTTAATGTTGTAACTTTTAGTTACTATATAAAATTATAACGAATAAACTGTATGTTAAAAACAATAAATAAATAATAGAAATCATTAAAATTTACGTTAAAATATTCAGCGAAGGTATGAAAAGCATGTTTCATTAAATATTTGGAGGAAATTTATTAAAAAACTGAAATCCCATATAATTAGACCCTGTTCTAGTTTTCAGAAGTCGAAAAAAACTACAATTCAAGTTATTTTTATTTCTAATATTATAATGGTGATGCTGACCATTGCCGTCAAAAGGAGACGCTGGAATATATAAGTAGAAGGAACAGTAAGAAAGGATGGCATATTTATAGTGAAATAGAACACTTTACACTGTATATCTAAATATATTCTTCAAATAAACGTAACTTTTCTGTAAATAAATAATCAAACGCCGTAAATTTTTATAGCACGCTACCTTGAAAAGGTTTTACATTCGTACAAGAGACTTTTTACCTTTCGAGAACCTTCGTTTTTCCTTTGTTCATTTTTTATGTTATTCTGGCATGTCTCTGAGTTATACATGAGTGAGCCATGTGGCTAGTACTCTGTTAAACTATTCAGTACATACATATTGATGTCGCTCTCGATGAAATGACCAGTAAGAAAAATGTCCACTATAGTTCTCAGTTAATAGTTCAACCCGGAGCTATTCAGGACAATATAAGTCGTCAGTACGTCGTCTTTGAATGATTTATGCATGCTGAACAGAAAAACAATTTAACGCCACTGAAATTTGTTGAGTACTAACATAGAAATCGAAGGTGAGTATGAAAATGTTACGAATTAAACGTAGGATGTGGTAATATGTTGGGCAGTCCATTAATGGTATATTACAGTATAGTGAAGAAACTAAGAATTTCGCCTTTTCCAAAAAGCACATCAGTGAGCAAATTCGTTAAATGCGTTTTGTTAATCCTGGCATTGAAATGTTAATGAAATATTAAAATTTGTAATTGCAATTTTCGTTTATACAGGGTGGTCTGTAATGAATGCACCATAGATCAACTGTAGATTCTCGATATTAAAATATACCGTATGAGCCATATTGTCTTAGTTCGAATGTCAATATTAAAAAAGATACAGGATGTAGAAAAAAAAATCTCAATATTTCAAAAAGTTTAGAATTGTTTTATTTATCCCTGGTGCTGCACGTAAGCGCCTAGTGCTTATCTTGTGATTATCAACTACACCCATCAAGATTTCTTCTTCTAGTTGGACAGTCACCATTTTTGGACGAGCAATCCTTCGCATAGGACGAAATTAACCCAAATGGATAAAAAGTTTATGATAAATGTCTGATCTGACTGTCTGCGTTTTGGGTATAGTTGGAAATATTTTCTAGTTGCGGCACAACTATTGTAATTTACTTGAGCATATACACAAATCATGTCTCGAATTTCAGAATTCGTAAATACATTATATCTCGGCATTCTTTTATATTGTTTTTTGACATAAAAGCAACTGCAACGTGGTTTTCTGATAACTTCTGACGTTTGCTACCACGTAAAGACGATAGTTTATACCACAAACCAAGATAAAATATAGACTGCGTCGGTTCATGACATAGGTCACATGACAGTTGCCGCGTTTTCTAGAGACCTAAGGCTCAGAAAATGAATATTTTATTTGCTTTATGTTGGCGGTTGTGCAAATATGATGGCTACATTGCAATCTGAAATTAACTAACTTGCTGTAATTTTAAATATCATTAAAGAATGTGACATGCATGTGATGAATCACAGTAAACAAATGAGCTTTACGCTACAATACAATCAACGTAAAGTGGTATAAAAACCAAGTTTTAGCGATTTTGGACCTTTTAGGGCAGCCATGAATTTGTGGTCGCCGGCAATATGACACTGGCACAGTCTATATTAAAAAAAAATTATACATCTAACGAGTAGTAAACATTTTTTAGAAAATTGTGGAATTGAAGTAAACGACGATAATGTGCCTGTAGGTATTCTAAATGAAGCGAATGCTACTATGTTTTGTATGTTGCCGTAAAAATTTAAAGGAAGGAAGTATTTAAATAAAATAAAAAAATCCGTTAGTGGATGCGATCAAAAAATGATGGATTGTGACGGAAGTGACTATGGTACCATATTTTAATGGATAATCATAATATTATGGTATCCATGGATCATTACTTATGAACCACTCTCTGTAACATTTTAGACCACTTTGCTTAATGAAAACTATTTACTTCCACGACCTCTATTACCTCTTTCAAGAAGCGCACTGTGTATTTTTCAACTTTACTTAATATTTTAATGAAAACATAGTGTGGTTGTTTTCATTTTCCCAAAAGGTTTAGACATTCAGAATTATCCTCGCAAAAAAATTGAAAAGCAAATGAATTCACGTTTTTCAAACGTAATCAAACAGGAGCTGGCTGTAACACTTTTCATTTACATGCGGAGTATTTATTTTTTGTTGCGTACTCATCCAATTTATTTATTCAGACGTACGAACGATAACATCTTCCTAGGCGTACATACTTTCATGTTTTTGCCGTGAATTTTGTTGGGAATATTCCCGATGCGAAGGAAATTGTTTGCCTCCGCAAAACCGCTTCAGTTAAAGTAGGCGTCAAGTCCATCAATTCAATTTGGTTTTAGTGGATGTGTAGCAATCAAAGAGCGAACGTCATGCAAATGCGGCGACATTGAAACAGAAGTCGAGCCAACCAATCGGTATAAAATTTAACGATGCAGGTACCTAGGGGAGAAACAGCACCAACAACCGATACATCTGAAATATGCAGTAAGAAAAGTTTATTGATAGTTTACCAATATGTTATTTTTCCCCTGTTATGGTTTTGGAGAATATCGAATATGAATTTATGGTACATTGAGCCATAGAAGAAGCTATTAGAAGGAAAAATCATGGTTTACACAAAATGAAATGATAATATCATACAATATAAAATATTTGAACTTCATTATTCATGAAAGAGTGAAAATAGGGAAAAAATTAGAGGTCTTTTCTTTTGCTTATTTGAGGAGTCTTGACCAGAATGTTCTCTCACTGAATAGAGAGCCTTAGATTTGTCCATATCTATCGCATACAGGGTGTTAAAAAAAGAGTGCAAAATATTTCAGGAGGTAATAGTATGAATCAAAGTAAGCAGAAAAGTCTTAATAAACATGGGTCCGCAAAGTAACTGTTGCGGAGATATGGACTCCTATTCGTTTTTCAAACATTTTATTTTATTTGAAATAAACCGACAAAGGAAGCTTTTAACAAACAAAAAACAAAGTTACAGAAGATGTTCCCTCCGTCCATTTCCAAGCAGGCACGACATCTTCGTCTCAACGATATTGGAACTCTTTCGAAAACACCCTCCTTGGTTTGGATTTCTTGACACTTTTGATTAATCCGTAGCTGCAGCCCTTCCAGGCTATTTACAGGAGTACCATACACTAATGTCTTCTTGGAAAAATTCTTTTTACTGATGAGGCCGAGTTCACAAGAAATGGAGTGTTTAAATTTCACAATACGCATATTTGGGCCGACGAAAATCCTCATGCTCTAATAGAATCTGGACATTAGGAACCTTTTTCATTAAACATTTGGATGGGTATTGTAGGTGACAGGTTTCTAGGTCCTGTTGTTTTACCAAACCTATTAGCAGGCAGTTACCTCGACTTTCTGCAGAACACACTGTATGAGTTTTTGGAAGACACTCCTTTGAATCAGAGGCAACAAATGTGGTTCCAGCATGATGGTGATCCAGCTCATTTTTCCATGGCCGTTAGAGAGCATTTACACCACCATTTAGATTTCTTTGTTTGGGGATATTTGAAGACATTCGTCTATGGTACTCCTGTAAATAGCCTAGAAGAGTTGCAGCTACGGATTAATCAAAAGTGTCGAGAAATCCAAACCAAGGAGGGTGTTTTCGAAAGAGTTCGAATATCGTTGAGACGAAGATGTCGTGCCTGCTTGGAAATGGACGGAGGGCACTTTGAACATCTTCTGTAACTTTGTTTGTTAAAAGCTTCCTTTGTCGGTTTATTCCTAATAAAATAAAATGTTTGAAAAAATAGTGGTCCATATCTCCACAACCGTTACTTTGCGGACACATGTTTATTAAGACTTTTATGTTTATTTTGTTTCATTCACTATTACCTTCTAAAATTTTTAACAACTTGTATATTGCACCTGATTACTTTTCACTATTCTTTAAATGGCACTTGTGCGCCTTTAATAGCGCGTTAATATTCCCTATTGTTCAATATATACCTTGAAGCATGTATAAAGAATACTGGATACACCAGAAGCTTCAAAGATATTGTTCATGCAATTGGTCTTAGGAAAGGCTACCCCTATGTTCTTCAAGGTGTTATAGACAATATTAATATGCAGCCTATCTTGTCAGTATATCCTTATATAAAGTGTAACGCAGCCAAAGCGAGTTGACGGTTTAACAAGGGAACTTTCTAGTCATAATTTATAATGAGTTTAAAGATATAAGTAAAAGTTGTCAATTTAAGAGGACAGTTTGTCTGCTCAAACAATTTCGGTTAACAGAAAAATAGGACTAAAAGCCCCCCGACCATATAATCCACTTTTGGCACCATCAGAAAAAGAGAATATTCTATAAAAGGCCTAGAAATTCTATAGAAAACAAGGTTAAATAGTCTCAAATATCTTAGATTTGTATACAGTTAGGGACGAGACCTCAAATATGGGACAGTGTTTTTGGTATGTAAGCGTGTCGCAAGCCAACTGAAGGTTCATAAAGTATCTCGATTAATATTTGTTCTAACAGTTGTTTTCTTAACATTTCAAAGATCTCACAGGTAAGAGATTTTTCTAGTCCAAACACAGGGTGGAACAAAAAGTTGTAACGGTTTAAATGGTTCGAAATCGTCGCCGGTGGCGCTCTCTAGAAGATATACCCAAATTGACAATAAAATTGAATTTGCCATCCCAAAAAACCCCTGGATACAAAATTTCGTGATATTAACGTGAAACAGTCGAAAGTTATTAAAGAAAACTCGATTTATTTTTTAACTTTTGACACCCTCTAGCTCCGTGATTATCAACTTTTGGACGAAGGCAAGTTTAGTTAAATCGACTTATTTTCAGCTATACTTTATGTGGCGAAACGCTGTCCCAACCTTTTAGGGACACCCTGTATAGATACTTTTCAAATATGTTTACCAACACAACAACGAAAATGTCGGGAAATCGGACTAATACAACCCGACATTTTCATAATTTTTTATCACAACTCGTATATAAAACTACTAGATCTTTTGTGTTTCGTTTGTTAGTGAAAACTGTGTCACAGTGGTTCTAATTTCTTTGTGGATATCTCGGAAATCATACATTATCCTTTTCCATGACCCATTCGCAAATGAAACCTGAGCCAGAACAGTCTGGCACACTTGAATTTCGCCGATTAATCACCTCATTCAATCTAATGGATAACCGCAACTTCCAAAAGTTCAAACAAAACACGTTTTATTACGTCGGTGTTCGCATTCACCCCTAGAGGGACAGAGCCCGAATTAACGGCGACCTCGGCACTTTGCGCGCTCTCCAAGTTTACAAATCGATTTATTACGCTGTGTTTATTGTCTGACATTGATTGCATCCTATATCCGACCGGCAAATTCTCCCATATTCCTCTATATTCTAATTAATCCAGTTTTCCCTCTCCATCCGTTGCTCTCTGGACATCATCTATCATAGAACGGTTTAAACAATATGCTGATGTATCCAGCAACGTTATTGTACTAAGGGAAATATATGTTATATGCTCTATGGTAAGTAGGTTATTGTCACATTGTTTTTAAGCAGGTAAGTGGATTTTACCGAAAAAGTGGTAGCTGCTATTGACATCAATAGGTAAGTGAAGTGAATAGAAAGATCTGCTGAACCTGCAATTTTGTTAATTTTTAGTAAATGCTTACAGTACTAGAACAATTATTGCCGTCAGTAATATGATACAAAAAATTTTACATTTTTCTCAAAATGATATGATTCTCATGCATTACACTCACCTGAGGCAAAACATTGTCTAAATGATTCCATTGTAACAACCTGATAAAACGTACTGTTGGAAGATGAAGTGTCATTGTGAAAAATCCTGTTAGTTACTTCATTTTTGTCAACCATACTGTCAGCAACATAATACAACAAGTACGGAGCACCTCACGCGTTCGAATTCCTGCGTGTTCGAAGTCCTACGTGACCGAAATCCTACCAGCCCGAATACCTTCCTGTTCGAATAGAGATGTGCGCGCTCCCGGCTGACTGGCGGAGAGAAGACCACGATGCAATTCGCCTGGATGATTCGTTCCCGCGGTAAGAAGATAACACAACGGTTTTCACAGTGATGTATCACTTTCCACAGTTTTAGAAACATTATTAATTGATTACCATAATGCAGCCTTTTGTTAAAATGTTTCCACACGTTTAATTATTATTATATGTACTTACTTGACGTGACTTTATTTCATGTGTTAAATACATCTATCACAATTTCTATGAAAATAACTATTAAAAGCAGAGGCTGTTAATAAAAATATTTAAATAAACTTTTCTACAGAGTGTTTACAAATTTAAATTTTGATGAATATTTCAAATTTTTTATCAGTCAAAAGAAGCAATGCGAGTTAAGTGTAAAATATAGAAATATTTGTAGAAGCATGCACTAACAGCAATATATGTGTATTTTCATATTATACCAGTAATAAAGGGATGCCACTCTTATATATGAAAAAATAGTTCTTTTTATGAACACTAAACCACATAAGTAAGGAACATCTGAAGGTAAAAACTATACTCCTGCCAACATGCTCTAACGATGGTAATCACGTATTTTGAAGGTAGGGCAGTTATAAAGGGCTGCCACCCTTATATTTGAAAAAAATAGAAATATTCCTGGACACAAAACTGTGGAAAGTGATACATCACTGTGAAACCGTTGTGTTATCTTCTTACCGCCGGAACAAATCATCCAGGCGAATTGCATCGTGGTCTTCTCTCTCCGTCAGTCAGCCGGGAGCGCGCACATCTCTATTCGAACAGGCTGGTATTCGGGCTGGTAGGATTTCGGTCACGTAGGACTTCGAACACGCAGGAATTCGAACGCGTGAGATGCACCCCAACAAGTATTTATATTGTTGGTCAATGCATTGGTACCATACATTGGTCAAATACCTCTAGTACCTTATTTAAGATTCAGTTAAGAGACGATTTTTCATGTCACGTCAAATATGATTGTATTTGATATTCTTCTTTCTATTCAACTGGGGAGTAAGGGTTTGTTTATGATGAATCTATTACTATTACTATTACTAGAATTACTAACTTGCAAGGTAGTCTCTGTAGTAACTCATATCACTGGACACTCCTGTTATTGCTCTTATTACAGATATAGATAAGAATTTCCAAATAAACTAAGATGCCAGATATTAGTAGAATGAAATCAATTCTTATTTTATAGATTTATTACATTGATCCAGACATATGTCCATTTAGAATGAATAAGTTTCTTTCATTTACAGAGCCTTGCTATATTGTCTGTAGCCAGATAATAAGTAGAAAGATTTTATGTAAAATGGAAAAATACGAGTTAGTGATGGGAATATTTCATGATCGGTTGAATGTCCAGATCTTTTTGTCGAAGATGAAATCATTTTCTTACACAAACAAGTTATTTCTTACATTCAAAAAACCTTACTGTAATGTCTATAACCATATCATTAATAGAAGAACGTAATTAAAATGAAAAGAAACGAATTAATAATATTGAAATTAGACTATCGGTTGGTTGGATGGGTTAGACCTTGAGAAAAATGTTGCTAGATTTTATCAATTAGAGACAATTATTAGAAGATAACAACTCACTCACAAACAATATTCAGCTGTTAGTTCAAAACATAATCATTATATGTTACCATCTTATTGCTTCAAATATAAAATATAGCAATTTGACTCATTTATTTATTGGTTGTTGCAACTTTCTTTGACTGCACTCACCTATCCTACTTCAACCAACTTGTAATTTTTATTCGAACTATTCAAGAGGGCATCAATGTAACAGAGCAGATGCTTGATCTTATTCCTCTCCATGGTACAACTAAGGATAAGGATATTTTTGAAGCTGTGGTATCAGACTATGGGGTACTCGATAAATGTTCCTGTATTGTCACTGATGGAACCAGAGCTAGGACAGGAACTAAAATTGGATTTTCAGGACACTTAGAACAAAACCATATCAGAGTATTACTCACCAAAATCCTTTAGAACTAAAATTAAGCTGATATGATATGCTGATAAGCTAATAACATATGATTTTCATGTTGTAAAAAGAACTTTGAAGAAATGATGGATTTTGAGGAATTCCATATTTAACTCATATAAAATAAATTGACACAATTATAGAAGATTTCGACAACTGATTTAGATGATTTACTATTTTAATTGAGAACGTAAACAGAGCAGACCTTCAACTGGAATTGTGTGATTTGCAGTCTGATCCTTTTTACTAGGCAAGAACCGAAATAAGATTGGACTTTTCAAGTTACCCCCAATAGCAAGTTACCCCAACGAAACTTAAGGCTTATGATGAGCTCAATGTTGGGAAGCACGTATATTTGCGAAAGCTTTTCCAACATGAAATTAAATTATTAAGAAAATTCCCGACGATAGCCCACTTTACAGCAGCACCAGTAAAATAATATCTAGGTTGCAGATAATTCCTGAAAATCAGTTAGAAATAATAAAGCTGTTGGAGTTCTTGAATAGCATTCGGAATGTTCAATTGCGATTATAGTGCAGCAATAAAGTGCACTAGAGTGTAGTTGATTAGAGAAATCTTTGTTAATTAATGTGCAATGATTACAATAGAGAAATTCAGCTTCTAACAGATTCTCCCTTGTGAATTTCATTTCGACTTAGGCGTTTAATTTACTTATCAGAGACGGTGTATTTACACATATGCTACTATGAGTTGCAATTTCTATGTGACGTTTGTAATAATATGAAAATTATAAGGCAATTTTTTGACAATACGTTCAATCTTTACATATTTTGATCGGTCAGTGGTCGCGCTGTTTAAGGCGTCAGTACTTGAATCGAGGTGACTGGATCGCTGTGGGTTCGACCCCTGCAGCCGGTAGACCGTATATAAGCTATATTCGTGGAGAGATTGGCACCCTCTCTGCGGGTATGGTAGGGTGGAAGAATGTTGACTTGGGTCAATGTGAGAGATTGATACCGGTTGCCATTTAACTACCCCCCTAATTAATGAGGTTTTCCAGGTTTCCCTCATTCCTGCACTGAATGGTGGTTAGGGCCTACCAACGTAAGTCGTTCCTGGGCACAAATGCGGCCTGCTTAATAATAATAATAATAATATGCCGCCCCCTCTCCCGCACAAGTCTTCGACTTCTGGGCTAATCCTCGTGATTAGAATGAGGGGTAGAGATATTATTATTATTATTTGTAAATTAACTACTACATTTAGAAAAATGGCCAACATATGAAAGATCCTCAAAAACAATTATAAATCACCTTAGAGCTTGTCATAGCCCATCTAATTATGAAACCAATCTACCAATCAGCATAGAAACACCTATAATCGCTACATCCAGGATTGTGTTAGAGGTGATTTTTCTTTGCAAAATTTTTGCATTTTTTACTAAATATTGTACAAATTTAAAAAGAAAGGAGTTTAAAGTGATGATGTTAGCGATGATACTGAACTGTACAAACATTATAATAATTAATGAAGAACATAACAAAACTGAAAAAACATTGAATGGTATGTATCGGAATAGACAAAGCAATAAGCACAATAAAAAAATTAAAATAATATTCCCTTCTTATCATATACATTGAAAATAAAATAATTATTACTGTCAAACACAACCTTAACTTAGGTAGTTTATTTATTTATGTCAGCTGTCAAAACACTGTAAAACTATAACTATAATAAAGAGATTTTTGGCGGCCCAAACCGAGCCTAACCCGGTTAGACTAGATTATCGGTTTGAGATCTTGCAAAAATTCTTATGGTTTGTTTATAATTCTAACCTCAAAAAGACAAAAAATTGGCTGAACTGTCACTATCTGAATTTTATTTTTTATATGGGCATTATAAAAAAAGTCATGCAAGCAAACGATATTTTTCAACTGAAATGTTAGAGAATCACAGCGAAAATAGACATTTTAGAAATGAGACAGAAATATAAGACAGAGACAGATATAATACCCGGAACTTTAACGTATCACTCAAGTACGGTTTGCCGGTTTGCCAAACCGCACCAAATCGGGTTTGATTTATTCCTCGCGAAAATGACAAACCGCAGCAAAAATCACTTATAGTATATTAAACAACAAGTTTAGAAAACGAATATAGTTATTGAGTAGGAGCTAGCAAGTAACTTAAAAGCTATATGAGATTTGTTTATACTATTTTTTTCGCATTTTGTGTTAGTAGGTAATTATAAACAAGTGATAGTTATAAAAGCATTCTAAAATTATGAATTTTAAAAATTTCTTAATAGGTGCCCACTTGTGCAGGATTTCTCTAACTTGGCACGACTTTGTTTATTTATAGAGACAGTTAAGTTTAATTTTTGTTCGTGGAATTGAATATGAGTTATATATTAATTATAAAAATGGGTCTTGCTACTGAAGACAATTTAGAAAACTGACATTTTGAATGTCGTTCGAGAAGCATCTTCTGTTTTTTATTATCAGTGACATTACTATATAGTAAAGTGACATTTCAATGTGATAAAGTGCCACTTTAACAAATGATATTAAATTTAGTAAAACAGCATATTATCAGTCAAAATGTGAAAAAATCACTTGTCTGAAAAAACCCAATGTAGATATGAGATGAAGTCTCAAATAGTATTATAAATTAATATTTATATTTAAAACACTTCCACATACTTTGCTGGTTCGTCAAGTTTCTGAAAAGTAATCAATTTTGTGTGAAACAGACCTTAGTACAAACATTGGGAGACGCAGAAATATCCCAACAAAGGAACGATCCCCTACATTCTTCCCATGTCTTCTTTTATTTCGCGTTCAAAGCGATCCACAATTTTCTTTTTATTACGTTTGTTCGTTTACTATATGACATTTGAATGCGGCACGAAGGTAGATGTATATATAGAGTGTTCCCGAAAAACTGAAATCATTTTTACGAAACAATTCTGGAAATCACATTCAGCTCCAATTAGAAAATAATTTGCTATTTTAATTTCGAAGGATCAGGTACTCTTATTAATAAAAAAATAAATATATTGAAAATAGAATAATAGAATACTAACTTGTAAATAAAAATAAAGAAATATATAATAATTATTAATTGTATAAGAAAATTAACAAGCCTTTCATTCACTGTCCAGCAAGCTGGCAATCGAAATTTAATTTAATGAAGTGTTCACCTAAATTACAACAATTTCAGAGATCATTTAGATTGAAACTTTAATATAACACGTTCTAAAACTATAGAAAATCAGATTGTTTTTATAAAAATGTCTATTGCAATTACTCTCTCTGCACCCTGATACAACTTGAATTCAGGTACAGCCTAGTGGCGATTAAATCAGAGTATAAGTGCAGTTTAAAGAACAAATTGACCTACAAGATCTAAAGAAATTAAAACAATAAGTTTAACATTTTCAATGTCTAAACCGATTGTGATATTTTTGACCAATTTAGTATGTGGATAGGTATAACATAAAAGGTTTATAACCTATGTCAATATCCTGTCTGGAGCTATGGACATTATCATTTCTTTTTTATATAATACTTATACGAGGTACGTCCAGAAAGTAAGTTCCGTTTGTTAATACAATTAAATTGTGTCCAGATACGGAAAAATTATTTATTGCACAAAATTCTACAACTCTTAAACTACTTTTCCACATAGCCGAAATTTTGCAGGCATTTGTCATAGCGTGGCACAAGTTTTTGTATACGTTCTTCATAGAAGTTTGCCGCCTGTGTCTTCAACCAGTTGTAAGTTCCGCTGCAGCGCTGCGATCGCAGTTCCGCATATGCGCGGTAGACGCTCTGTATCAAGGAGAAGAAACTGCGAGACACTTAGGAAATTGCGCCGCGCAATACAGAATAAGCGCCGAGGATTGCTGTCAAAAGGTGTTGTTTTTCTTCACGACAACGCACGACCACACACTGCAAATGTGACGAAAAACCTCCTACAGGCTGGGACGTGTTTGACCATCCTCCATACAGCCCTGACCTCGCTCCTAGCGACTTTCATCTGTTCTTACATCTCAAGTCTTTCCTTGGCGGTCAACACTTCAACAATGACGAAGAGCTGGTTGAAGACACAGGCGGCAAATTTCTATGAAGAAGGTATACAAAAACTTGTGCCACGCTATGACAAATGCCTGCAAAATTTCGGCAGTTATGTGGAAAAGTAGTTTAAAAATTGTAGAATTTTGTGCAATAAATAATTTTTCTGTATCTGTACACAATTTAATTTTATTACCAAACGGAACTTACTTTCTGGACGTACCTTGTATAAATGAATAATATTACAAGTAGAACCTGTCTTCAAATTGCTCCTTTGTCTTTAATTTTAATTAGATAAGTCATTATTTAAAGATCCTTCTGAAAGTTTATTCAAATTTCAACACAGTATCTAAAAACTAAAGTATTTTTAGACATTCCTTTGTAGGAATTTTCTTATTCACATTATTCTTACAGCAACGTGTTTTTGCATAGATAAATCTGATTTATTTTTTCATATTTTTAATTAAAATTCTTATTAGCTCAATAATTTCGCTCAAGCTAAACCCTTCCGATAAATGTTTGATAAACATTGTTGGCAGACTGGTTGAGCAAACTCCTTCGCATTTCAAGAAAGTAAGAATAGTACCTACTTCGGAATCCAAAGTTTATGACCATCCATTAATTTTTAAACCTTCCCCGAACCTTATTAATTTCACTTGAAGGCAAAACAAACAGACTCTTGTTTAACTTTGCAAGACTACATTCGCCAGCCTTCCCAAAACTTCTACGAGAAGAAACGGACCATACCTGAAACACAAGAAACGGCATTGAATATTATTACGTCAATTTAAAGTAGGTTAATGTTTATTTAGAGTTGGAATTCGGACGAGAAGGCAGAAAGGAAAAAGTTTTGAAGTTTTCGAACAGCGGGGGAAAGCCCTAATGGTGGTCTCGGAAAGGTGTATAATATGGATACTGGCTGTGAGAGAAAATTGCGTGCCTGATTATTGCGGGTCATTTTCGTTATAGGCTTTTATTTCATTTTTTAATTAAAACTGTGAAAAGGGAACAACAAATATTAAATATGATATGAACACGTTTAACGAAATGTTTTAATATTGTAGAGGTACTGATTACATACGACAAGTAAAATAAGAAAGGATCGTTTTCCAAATACAAAGCTTTGAGGTCATATAAAGGATTATATTATTTTTTAAATGTTGTCTTCCTTTCATATTGTCATATTTCGCTGTGTTGTATTTCATGGTGTTTTATACACTATAACTGTTATTAATTTTTAGAATTAATAATTTGTATTGATTTCCAAGCTTAACAATTCAGTTTTCTTTAAAATGATTTTGGCGACATACAGCAAGTATACCTTTTTTAAAACTAATCGAAGGGCCCAAGCAGCACAGACTAGTCGGGTTGACGTCGAGCCGACGTCTGTAAAATAACCTGTAGTCGGTAGCCGACGTCCGCGCCACGGCGTACCGATCAATTTTTATACGAAAATGGTGACACAAACTCAGGTCTCGACGTCACCCTGTCGACTAATAAAGTCGCTCTTAGGTGTAAATGTTTGTACCTACTTCCACGTCACATTAGATACGACAAATATTACCTAACATAACATTTTCTATAATTTACGTATAAATTTTTCTATATAAATCAGACAAGTAGGTACTATATTTTTGTTCCGTTTATACTAATTTTGTAGCTAATACTGCAACTCATTTTAATAGATGGTATGCATCTATTCGTATACGATTAAGTATATTAATGAAATATAATTTTAAGTATATAAGTTTCGAGGCCTTCAAATACTGAAATAATAAACGCATGCAATTTTATTGATTATATTGGGCAAAATAGACCATTAAAATTAAAACCCTATTTTATCAATATATATTTTTATTTTGTATTTTTAGAAAATCCTTTTTTTTATTAGTAATGTCAAGAATAATAAGATCAAGTTTAAGAACTAACTTCTCATACAATATATAATCTTAAAATCGTAAAATCACTCTTCAAGTATTAAAAATAAAAAATTATTGTGTATTGATCCCAACTCTTCCAAAATGGCTTCCTATTATTTTTTTAAAAAGATGTCGTCGTCGGCAATACCGATCTGTTATATACCTATGATTTAAAGTTATTATTGGTATAAACGAACATAATTACTCCAGGCACCGGGTCATATTAAGTTTATTTATTTACCTTAATTATATACCAGTCCTCACAATTGGTATAATATACTCCCATTTCTATATACTAACTGAAGTAGTCAAAATTACTTCACCAAGTTGTACTAATTGTGTACTTTAAAAAATAAGATATAATAATGGTAAACAAAAGTACACTTCCAGCATACTTACTGTACAGTAGGTATAAATGTACGTATCTAATTCAACTTAGTCGTATTGGAAAAGTTCATTTATACTTGTTACATGTCGATCTACAAAAGAGGTACGAGAAACATACAACTCTTACGACTAACCTAACTTTCCATTGTTTTCAGGCGTGTTCGTGCAGTTAAAATTAAGATTGTGTTAGTGCAGTTATAGTTTGTTGATACCCATTTTCGGATGCAGAATTTTGTGGATATATTTTTTGATTATGTTTATAGATATATGTATACCTGTGTAACATTAGCTGTTTCCCCACCCAGTAATTAGTTCAGACTGTCAGGTGGTGTACTGTAAATAAATAAATAATTTCGTGTTATTAACAATAAATGATGTATTTAAAATATTTGATACATAGCGATTTTCCGGTAACCGTGACCTCGGTAACTGGTCGCTGTGAGAAACAGAATTAAAGTGCTCATCCCTAGCATTAGCCTGGATTCTTTAACCTGCCCTGGTTATTCTCAGGCTAGGCTCTGGGGACAGACCCACTATCGTTATCTCTTGGCCCGCCTATATATTCTTTCGTCTTCTATTGTTAATATTACGACTGCTACGGTCAGAACCGTCCACAGATAGTGGTCTCGACTTACTTCAATTATTCAGATTTCTTAATACTTATACAGTTTTCATTACTTCACTAACAATATAGGTAACATTATGTCAAGCGTCAAAATGTTTCAAATACGTGTGGTTGGTGTATAGGTCAAAATATGGCATAAACACCGACGTCGGCTGTACCTACCTAATCCGACATTACAATTAGTATAAAATAATTTAGAGTAGGTTAGAGACAGTTAAAAACACCGACGTCGGCCTATCCGACCTGTTTTATTATTAATTTATTGTTATTTAAAGCATGAAACAGATCGAAATACCGACGTCAGCAATGCCGACGTCGTTGTGACGTCGGAAATAGTAACGTAAGCGGTTCCTACCAAAATTACTTCAAATTTGACCATAGACGTAATGCTATACCAATTTTGTAGTCATAATTTGTATGATTTTGGTATAAAACTGGTCGTTAGTTAAATTAGGTGTGGTTTGTGCTGCTTGGGGTGTTTCAAAATAACTAATCATTCTCCAAAAATATCTATCTTGTTTTCCAAAATTCCAGTACAATTATTCATCTAAAAAGAAAATTGTCGTAAAGAAAATAAATAAAAAAATTCTTTGTACAAAGGTAAGTCGATTATATTCACGTTATTTTGTGCGAAGAAGCTAGCCGTAAAATTTGGTCCATTCTTTACTGAACACCCTATATAACATCTCATGAGATAATGACAAAAAGATTTATTAACTACTGTAGCAAATGTTGTAATTTTTTTGCACAGAAAAAAAGTCACTTAATTCTGCAATATATGCAACTAGGAACAAAATTATGCCAAAATAAAATAATTATCCATATACAGGGTGATGCAATCATAATGTTATTAATTTTAAGAAGATATAGGGAATAGTTAATATATTAGAAAAAATATTTTCAAATCATTATTTAAACCCCTTTAAAAAAAATTCGCTGGTATTAGAAATCAAAAAAGCGTAACTACGTAGTATCTGTACCATAATAACAACACATTTCTAACCGATTTCTAACGATATCAACTTTCAACAGTTAGTATAAGTTCTTAATTGTTCCACTCACCAATATAACAAAAAGTTCATCAAAAATTGTTTTGAGGGAGTGTCATTATTATTGCAATAATGTGTACGACTGTGTCACGACGAAGTTGAAAGAAATATAAATATGCAACCAGCAGTACAATCCCAAAGTTCGGGAGTTATTTAGTGTTCTGACCTTTTTATATAAATTTTGGAACGCAAATTCAAATAGGTTATCTGCTTTATTTTCTTTTAATGAAAGAGAAGTGTAGAACCTGTACTTTACCAAAACATTTTGCATGGCTAAGTTAATACTATTATTAAAAATCAGTTATAAGAAAATTCAGAATGCTTTCTTATTTTCTTGGATTATTATTAGCGCATAATAGTTTGATGAAAGAATAAAATCATTTAGCCATGATGTGGCAACGCAGGTACGACGTTGCTCGTCATAACGTACTTGACCCAGTATAATAAATATTACTTCAACAATGACTTACCCTCCATTTTGTAAACTTACGAACCTTCAGGTGTAGTAATCCAACAAGTTTGTGGTGAAATAATAAGTTATCATGCGAACTAATTATCTGAACCGACAAAGAAAAAGTATTAATTGCCTTAGGCACCCGTCTGCGCCTCCGTATCTCTAATTATGTTTGTTTACTATCCTACAAAGGAAAACACAAGAATCCTGCCTAGTACTGAACCCTTCCTGCATTGTTTTCGAAATCTCCTGTTTTCTTTGTAAATTAATTTCGACATACGCAAGAAAGAACCAGTGAGGTTATTGTTCGGAGTATCGTATACGACTTGGGAGCTGATACAATAATTAAACACTTAAATTGATAGTTTGCTACAGTTTCGAGAACAAGGTCCAAAATAAATGTATATGCAAGGTGAAAAATGAATAGATATTTGTTTATAGGCAGTAAAGTACAAGACTCGAAGCGCAGACTATTCTATGAAAGCAGCTAAGACATTAAATCTACTTTCCTGCCAAGTTAAACACATAATTTTTTCATCGATTCATTTTATTTTTATCATAATAGTAAACAAAGCTTTTTATTTTATATTATTAAAATTGTATGATACTTCTTTTATGAATAATAATTATTTCATCAGCTTGTCTGCGGTTGCTATGCTATTAAGTAAATAAATTGGGTACACAGTAACCATCATAAAGTATTTCGGATAAGTTTTGATTCACCTTGTACATTTCAAATATATGTTCGTATACCTTAAAATGTCACATATTATTTTTCTTATTCCTGGCACTTTACAGGCATTAGAAAAATGTACAGAAACATGCAACCTACGCAAAAGACGATGTAACCTGTTACTTAACGTTCAACCACACACGTATGAATAAATAATACTATTCCGCCTGTGCTCCTTAAATATTCATCCACAGCCATGAATTCTATTATTAAATGAAAATCGTTTTAGGAAAATATCTTATGACATCGTAAGTCTCTCCTACGCTTGCTTTACCCTCGACCTTTGCCCTATCGAGCATTAAATTGCAACAACTGATCTTCATCCTCTTAAATTTTTTACTTTAAGACGACAGTTTCAGGTAACGGAAAATTTATTTAAGGTAGAAAGAATCTTCCGAAATCGTTCAGGAATATGTACGGCCCAGTTTCAGACCCCAAAATACCTTTCTAGTATTTTAATTTGTTACAAAGCAACCATCTGCAAACAGTAGGGAAAGTTACTATCCGACCTAAGCCAAGAACTGGCTGGCTGGACACAACATGTAGGCATCAACACTATTTCGAAAAAGTTTTCAAAAGTGACTACATTTCTTGGACTTCTTGATCCAGAAAGTTTTACAGGATATGGAATTAAGGGTAGAGTAGTAACTACTCTAGAAAAGAATACAATATAGCAAGAATATTGAAATACTAATCTTGTTCGTCAGTTTTATTTTATCTTAATACTTAATAATATCTTATTATTAACTTTATTTTTTATTAAAAATAGTTTGTGAACTTCGTAGTAAAAGCATATTGCCGGACTTAAATGACTCTTGACAATTTGTATTGTCGTCCGGGAATGTATAATTTTACTACCAGGTACACAAAATACTATTATTACTGTAACAATTTCAAATAGATCAACATGATTTGGAAAGTAAATCGAGTGATACCCTTCAACTGTCTTTGGGAATGAATTTCAATATTTCAAAAGTACAGCGAAAAATGTATATGTCCCACGTTTATAACCTAACTTGTTTTTTATTATGAATATTGTTCCTGCCATATTTCTCTCGTTTTTACTCTTATTGCAAATTGTTTTCAATATAAGACTGCATGTCAGGCAGCGAGGAAATGATGCTAAATGCCACTCACCGTGATGCTTTATTAAAAAACCCCGTGGAGTATATGAAAACATCCCCGCTCACTTCAATATGCAGGAAATATTTATTTCGTAGACAGGCATGCATGCAATATTAGCGTTTAGTGCATGAACAAAGGAGGCACCTTTTACAACGCATGTCGACGGTCGGGAAGGTAGTTTTAAGGCTAGGACGAATCAGGTGGAAACAATTTTTATGAGGACAGACGCCTGGAAACTCATAAAGCAACTGGAGCTTCCAGTCTGCGGATCAAATCTCTGACATAGTTTGAGTAAATAAAAGCACGCCTTTCTAAAACTGAGGGAGTTCGTGATGCATACGGTACAATAATGGCGTTAATCTAAATCTACTTGCAAGATTTGTTCAATTGTAATTTTTCTGCTGGTGTTTTATGACCACTTCCTGTTGGTTACATTTGATTGCGACTTTGAAATTCCATTTGTTTCCAATATTCATCCAAGTGGGGTATAATTGTTGTACTCTTAGAGTTTGCAACCATTTCAAAGTCGTATGTGAACGCAAGAAGTGTATGGAAACTATTATGATAGGGTAGTAAAAGTAGTAAATGGAATACAATTAATAAATGTAATAACTCTTATAAATGTGATAAATGGGATAAATATAATAAATGCAATAAATATAATTTATGTAGTAAATGTAATGAATGTAATGAATGAATTGTGAGCAATGAATGTAATAAATGTAAGGAGTGTAAGGAATCTAAAGAATGTAAGAAATGCAGTAAATGTAATAATATAATATTTGTACCCCTCATTCTAAGGATTAGCCCAGAAGTCAAAAACTTGTGCAGGAGAGGGGGCGGCATTAATAAGCAGGTCGCATTTGTGCCCAGAAACGATGGAAACGAATGAGGGAAACCTGGAAAAACTCGTTAATTAGGGGGGTAGTCAAACGTCAATCGGTATCAATCTCTCACATTCATCCAAGCCAACATTCCCACAGACAGGGTATCAATCTTATCCACGAATATAGCTTATATACGGCTACGGGGATCGAACCCACAGCGGTCTAGTCACCTCGTGCTAAGTAATAAATGCAATAAATGTAATGCCAGAAATGTAGGTAATGCATGGAATATAAGTAATGTAACACTTGTAATACATTCCTTATATTATACACGTAATACATTTTTTATATTCGATATACTGAATAAGTGTACCTAATGAATCTAATGAATACAATGAATGAAGAACTATAAGAAATTCAATAAATATAATAACTTAAATAATTGTAAAAGTTTTTGAAAAATGTAACATTTACGGAGATATATCTCAAGATATTCGACGTAAACTAATGAAACTCGGGTTAGAAGCTTCAGTAAATAAAACCAAAACGTATAAACAAATTGAAAAGATATTAGGAGACGGAGAGTTTTGACGCAAGTATTTTTTACATTTAGGTTACTTAGTCCTTAATCTTGTACGTTGCTTTTTCACTTATTTGAACCTGTGTCATATTATTTAAAAAGGATATGTTTCCTTCAGTAATACATTCTGTAAAAGCGTCTGAAAAATACTACAGCAAATACATAGAAGCTATGAGACGAACGAGTAAATATCACTACAAAAAGAAGGAAAACTCCTTTTCTACCCATAATTCCATATATTCAGGCACACAATTTAACGATTTACTCGTAGGACGTATTTTCATCTCACTGATTTGATGGACACTTGCCTTTTCATTTGACCCAAATACTATCATCAGTCAGTCAAAAAACAGGCAATTTTTTGTGGTCATAGCCTGCTTCCATAGAATTTTTTTGTCCGCCTAGAGAGCACAGTGAACCACATACGATATTTCAAAAATCTATTTATATCAGATAAAAGGTATCAATTTTGCAATAACAATTTATTACCGATAAGTTTTCTCTTAAAATAAAAAAGTTAGACAGCCTTAAAGTTTGGGCACTTTACAGGTGTTTTTGTTATTTCTCATAAAGTTGGCCATGGATCTCAAATTTGATTTTATGAGCATAAAGGCCTCCAAAAATGCAACAAAAAACATTTAAAGATTTTTGACGTGTCTCGCATATTAAGCGAGATACATGGGAGTGGCCCTCTTATGTGAGACAGTCTGTATATGTCCAAATTGAATTTTGGACATAGATATACGGACAAGGAAGTTTATTTAATAATTTCAATTACCACTTTTTCATTACTACTGTTTGCCTAAATTATTCTTGGCTTTGACTGTCTGATATTTTTTCTGTGTGACTCGACGTCAGTGTAGTTTGTCAGTGTAATTACTCTCAAAGTACAGTCAAGGAATTTTCCTAGATATCGCTACTTCTACTATCCCTTACTCTGGTCAACCCAGAACCCAAAAAACACACAGGAACTAGAAACCCTAATAAATTAACCCGAACCTCCACCATAAAGTTACTTATTTCCCGGTTCACACCAATTAATTTAAGCGCAGCGTAAGGGTGTTGCTGAGAATTCTAATTAGGATATAAATACTTGGAGTTGGGACGGCCCTTCCAATGAATTCTGTAAATGTAAACATAAAGAGAGTGGGCCCGTTACACTATCATCTAGGCCCACCAAATCCTTCTGCAAACATCGGTGAAACTGACACGGTTAGATGATTTGATTTTCAGGCTGTTTAGAGTCGGAGGAGAATGAAGCTTATAGGGTGCGGTGTTTATAAATAATATTAAAATTCTAAATTGCTGTCGGTTAATGACAGACTAACCAAAATACTAGTTTAGTCATTTTAAGTTTAGGCTAATAAAGATTATTTTATAAAAGGGGTCATAAATGAAAACTGACTCTATCTTACACTGAAAAAAACAAATGCTTTATGTAAATTTACCATGAATTCCCTTAACTATCATGATAATTTTACTTAGATATTTAAAGTTACTAATGCTCTGTAAAATGTAATTAATCAGATAATACATAGAATACGTAGAAATTATGTATTTGCTATGGAAATTACATATACTCGTACATAATATGTAAATTTACTAATTCTTTTTTAAAATTAGATGTAATTATTCATTTAATGCATAAAATGTTCCGGTACCACTTTAATTTCAACTGCACTACAAAATCTGTAACGCGCATGACTGTATATACAAGCCGACCATTACTGAATCGGAACTCTATAGACGCATTCATACGAATGTTATTACCATAACTGTTTGTGTAGAAATACATAATAATAGTAATTTCTATTAAATTTACAGAACTTTATACGATTTGCTGCTAAAACTACAAAGTTAAATAGAACTGTTACAATACAGGGTGGGACGAATTGGTATCGCTCTCAATATATTCGTCAGTCCTATAGTAGGCTTACAAAGAAGACTTGCACCTGCATATAACGTATTTGAATTCTGAAGCATTCAATGTTCACGAGCAGAAGAAGAAGTCGCTGCCTTTTTTTGTTCTGGTGCCGAACATCTATGTTCTGTCGCTAATTCTGTTTACAGTTGTATACAATATAGTTAGTACATTTACAATAAGAAACAATCAAGTGTCAATTACATTTTTCCTATTTTTCCAGCGTTTTGTTCTCAGCAATAGAAAAATATAGAATTTTGTCCTCTGCAACAGAAAAATTTAGAATTTTAAAATCATTCTAAAAATACATTTATTTTCCATCGCCATCACTAAAAACAAACGAGTACCCCAACTAGATATTTTTTGTAAACATATGGATCTTAAACGCAGAGATATTTCAAACAAAAAAGTCGAGAAACCACATTTGTCTGTTTCAGAACTGGAGCCTCTGATGTATGCCGGTGTCGAAACTTCGGCAATATTGCGGCGTGTTTATTGGTCTATAAGCGGGGTGGAATCGTTTAAGTGCAGCTCGAATGGGATGGCGAAAAGGCGAACTACAGGAGGCAGGGTAATGATAATGTATTTATGGGGAGAATAATGGAGAAAAAGTGGCGTAACCGACACTGGTCTCTGAAGGGTGGCAGGAGAAACTTGTTGTGGAAATCATTGATTTCGAGCTGAAGTTACTATATATTTTTTATTTATTTGAGTGTGTCTGCAATATTGAAAATAAAAAAGAAATCTTAAGCAAATCGCCAATTGTGCCAAAAAGGATCAGTGAAGGAGTCAATCTTATAAACGTAGCTTTACCTAATATGTAATACCTCAAGTTGAGAAATGTATACAGAGTGATTTTGGAACTGGGGTAAATTTAAGTATGCAGCTACTTACATGTTGGCAAGTTCCGTAGGCTCTGCTGAACATGGTAACAATTTATTTTCGATTAAATTTGTATTTTCTATAGAATCATCTCTATATGACTTCCCTACCGTACTAGAACGTCAAAGCAGTACACTGAATAAGTTCCCGGATGAGGCAAATTGAGATAAGTTGCTTTTTTTTGGCACCAACCACTTGGTTAACACACTTTTCCCTGACATACTTCACAAATAATCTTTGACTTGTAGTAACAGCCGGATACAGCGTTTGCAAGTATATTACTTCGGTCACTGGTCGAGCGTTTTAAGGTTTACTTAGGTCGGTATCAGCTATATTTGTGAAGAGCATTGGCACCCTCTCTGCGTGTATGGTAGGGTGGAAGAATGGGTCAATGAGAGAGATTGATTGCAGGCGAGATTAGGGCCTACCAATGTCATTCCTGGACGCAAGTGCGGTTCCCTGTACAACAATAACTATTTTGCAAGAAGCACCCTGTATAACTAATGACACTAGTCATTGTCATTCCGTCCAAATCGACACTTTATTCACACATTCATAAATAAATATTGGCAGCGTGAGATAAAAGAGACCAGGCATAACAAAGGACCGTCGTGGTCAAAGGATACATTATCCCTGTTGTCGTCGATACTTCAAAAGCTGGCAACGATTTAAATTTTAAACAACAGCTCGGGTAAGCTGGCGTGCAAATTGTTAATATGCAAATTTTATTCGTCGTCCGGCGGCGGCTATATTCCCTAATATGGATAATGTATTCGCTATACGACGCGGGATTTCGAGTTTGTGCCAGCACCGTCCAAAAATGTTTGACAAACTATTGATTGAAGTTGTTGGAATTGTTATTTGTTTCGTCATTAAATATGGTGTGGGTATTTACCTTTCAAATCTTAAATGGAAAGTGGAATTGCGTCATACGTCATTTTAAAGGGCAGGGAAAAGTCTCGTTTTGATGAAAAATATATTTTATTTCGAAAACTGTCATCAACATTAGGGCAATCCAACTAACTGCCACCTTGCTGTCAAATCACTTTAAAAATAACAGCTGTAGGACAAAAAACTCGAGATATAACAGGCAGAAATTTGTGCTTTTGTGTATTACTTTGTGTTTTGCTCATTATATTTTATACCTATTTCGGAATACCAAGGATAATTCATTCATTAATCATAATGGTTTTGTTTTGTTGTGTTATGAATTGTGGGGGTAGAGGACAGCGAGATCAAGATAGATTTTTTAGGATTCCTGCTGCATTGAATTATACACATAGCACTGATCTCAATAAACTCTCTCATATAAGACGGCAAACGTGGCTTAGTATAATAAAACGGCAAGACCTAACTCAAGAAAAAATTAAATACAGTGTCGTTTGTCCAAAACATTTTGTATTAGTTAGTTAATAAAAAGTTATATACAACAATTTAAAAGCAGATATTTCAGGTAAACCGGCTGGTTTAACAGATAACTTACAACTTGATTGGATTCCTACATTGCATTTGGGTTATCAAATTACCACTGCGACATTGTCAGAGACCAAGATGGGTAGATATAAACGAAAATGTAGTGTTGTGGTAATATTTTTTGAAGTTTTAAATATCTGCAATATTGCAAAAGCACAAATTTCTGTTTGTCATAATATGTCGTGTTGTTTGTCCTACAGCCGCTATAATAATATAATAATAATAATATCTCTACCCCTCATTCTAATCACGAGGATTAGCCCAGAAGTCGAAGACTTGTGCGGGAGAGGGGGCGGCATATTATTATTAAGCAGGCCGCATTTGCGCCCAGGAACGACTTACGTTGGTAGGCCCTAACCACCATTCAGTGCAGGAATGAGGGAAACCTGGAAAACCTCATTAATCAGGGGGGTAGTCAAATGTCAACCGGTATCAATCTCTCACATTGACCCAAGTCAACATTCTTCCACCCTACCATACCCGCAGAGAGGGTGCCAATCTCTCCACGAATATAGCTTATATACGGTCTTCCGGCTGCGGGGGTCGAACCCACAGCGGTCCAGTCACCTCGATTCAAGTACTGACGCCTTAAACCGCGCGACCACTGACCGATAATTTTTTTATATTTTTAAAGTGATATGACAGAAAGGTGACAGTTTGTTGGATGTTACCCAGCGGCTTTTGATTGACACTTGACAGGCTTAAAAGGTGTATTTTTACTGTCTAGGCTTGGTATTCAACGTTCCAGGTAATAATTTAAATCAAACTGGTAAATTGACAATTTTGCAAATCAATGTTATTTTATATATTCAAGGTAGCTTTCAACATCGCATGGATACAGCATAACGTTGAAAGCTTCATTTTCTTTGAAATATCGGAAAAAAGGCAATTAACACATTTTCAGAGAAGGATCCTATATTTTTCTTCTGTCTATATTCCATGAATCTGCTATGTGAGTTCTTATACAGTGATTTATCCGGCAATAGATTCAATTCCACATCTCGCGCCAGGTGTCTTATCTCAGGTGGCGTTAATGATAATAACTCATCCTCACTTTCAATTACATCCAAGTAAACACAAACAATTAAACAAATGTCATCAGCGTTAAACATAGTAATGAAAATCCAGATTTAGATATTGAAAATAAAACGCAATTAATAAATGTAAAAGGGACGTTTTGGAGTGAAATTGGAATAAATTAGAAGAAAAAATTATATATTCCACTAGGCAGAAAAGCAGATTTAATGCCTGGCTTGGTTTTCAAACCTCGCCTCGTTGTAGAACAAAACAAATGTCAAAATAATTTGTAATTTTTTTGAAACTTCTTTATGATTTTATTCATTTCTCATTTTGTTGACAGGTTCACGCATTTTTCCCTGGCATATTTCACAAAAAATTTTCGAATTGTAGTAACTGCCGAATGGAAAATACAACATTTGATACCTATGATACATAAAATACAGAAAGTGTACATCTAAAAATACGAGGAAAAATAAAAAACAAAAAAACATATAAAGGTAAATATAAACAAATATATGTGTAAACCTAATGCATAATACGTACAAATTGTAGAACAATAAATTAGTAAAATAAACCGTTCTGTTAATGAGACCCAAACAACAGGCCCTTCAATTCCCTTTCAAACAAGTTGAGTGGTAAATGTAATATATGAAGATATTTATTTAATAAAATAGGAGCGATATACGAATATGACCCCTCAAATGTTGATGTTACATATTGAGGAATCGTATAAAAATCGTTTCTGACAAAAACATTGTGTACATCAGATATCTTAATTAACAAATAATGCAAATATGATGAGGCTTTATGCCTGCATACTTTATATAATAACAGTACGTATAAATATTCCACTCTAAATTTCATTCGTGGCTCTTTCATTCCATTTAAATATGGTGTTATGTATTCCCTTCGTCCTTTCAGACAACAGACAAATCGCATGCAGGCATTCTGAATCCTTAGAATTTTGGATTGATTATAATTTGGAAGAAAGTGAAAGTAAATTTGGCTGCAATAATAAACGTGAGGATTCATTAGAGCTTCAATTAATTTTAATTTAGTGTATTCGTCAAGTTGATCTCGTAGATGTACATTGATTTAAGCCGAAACAATGATCTTTTGGTTACCTGGTTAACATAATCAGTGAAATCCAAACAATCATCTACAATGAGACCGAGATTTTTTGCAGATTTTACCCAATTAATGCTTGTGTTATTAACGGTGATGTTATAGTTATCACATATATATTGTTGTTCCTGTTTATTGCCTATACATAATGCTACCGTTTTACTAGGATTAACCCTAAGACCATTATCACTGCACCAATTATAAAAACTTTCAAGATCTTTATTCATCTGAGGCATTACAACTCCAGCCTATTTCACCGTCACTGATTTATATAATTGGACGTCATCTGCATAAAGATGTAATTGACACTAATTAATTGATGAAGTTAAATCAAATGTGTATATGGAAAATAATATCGGCCCAATAATACTACCCTGAGGTACCCCATTTAATGTTGGTCGTAATTCAGAAAATTGACAATTATTTCATTTAACTCTTTGCCGACGTCCTACGAGTAACTTCTGAACCAGGATAAGGCATCATCCCCAAAGCCAATATCTCTCAACTTACTAATTAGTAACTCAAATAAGATATAGTTCAGTGAGTGAGTTGTCTCCTGCAGTATCATTTACAGATTTAATGGCTCGTCGCCCAAGGCGAGAGGTCTGCGTTAAGTACCTGCTGCAATGTACCTCACCTGCACTCAGTTTATATGTGAATATACATATGAAGGAACAGCCAGTTGAATTGTCGGTCATCTCACCTATGGCATACTGATGAGGGCTAACAAGCCCGAAACCGGTCTATGTCTGGTGGTGTGTCCGACAAGGGTTCTTGGCTGTTGACACAGATACTGCAGGAGTAATTCAATGCCGGTCGGGGTATTAGTCCGCGGAGTTGCTGTTTCCTGCAGTACCATTTACAGATTTAATGGCTCGTCGCTCAGGATGAGAGGTCTGCGTTAAATACCTGCTGTAATGTAGGTCGCTTTCTGTTAAGTTGAGCCGCTTAGGCCGAGCAAGAAGTAAGCAGACCACTTATATTTTCACCATCATTTACAGACTAATAACTCAAAGTTTACTAGGCCGAAAGCTTTACTTTGATCTAATAATACTAAAATTGTGCATTGTGATTTGTCCATATATTAGTGTCGTCAATTACTTTTAATAATGCTGTTGTGGTACCATGCTTTTGTCTAAACCCCGATTGAAACTTAGGTAAAATAATATTCATTTCTAAATACTTGTAATTTCAGCGCAAACAATAAATTCGCCAATCTAAACTGTGTATCCGAATGTCGTCGATCTCCCCCGATTTTGATATCATTAATAACTTTCGTAACAGGGCCTACAACACTTTAAGTGGACGTGTACGCAGCATTATCCAAACATCGATTTTCAATTAGTCCCAGTTAGTTCTGCTACACCTTTAATTAGAGTTTAATGCGATGTTTCTCGTTAATATCAAATTATGCATCTATCAGCGTTGCAGACCTTACTTAAAAGCAATTCGACCCAACATAACTTAATCCGTTTCCAGGTGACATTCTTTACCGGAAATGATAAGGGTAATTTTTACAGAGATTCAGAATGAGTGACAATTACGTCTTGTAAGGCTGGAAGAAAAGTTATCAAAACTAATTTCTTTTAAGCTGATATATAAGTGGTCTGCTTACTTTCTGTTCGGCTATAGCGGCTCGACTTACAGGAAGCGACCCACATTGCAGCAGGTATTTAACGCAGACCTTTCGCTCTGAGCGACGAGCCATTAAATCTGTAAATGATACTGCAGGAAACAACTACTCCGCGGACTAATGCCCCGACCCGCATTGAATTACTCCTGCAGTGTTTATCTGAACAGCCAAGAACCCTTGTTGGACACACCACCGGTTTCGGGCTTGTTAGACCTCATCAGTATGCCGTAGATGAGATGACCGACAATTGAATTAGCTGTTCCTTCATATATATGTTTACATATAAACTGCGTGCAGGTGAAATATAAGTGGTCTGCTTACTTCCTGCTCGGCCTATGCGGCTCGACCTACAATGCAGCAGGTACTTAACGCAGACCTCTCGCTCTGGGCGAGGAGCCATTAAATCTTTATCGTTATATCCATTTCACATACAAATGATTCAAGGCCTTACTGCCACAAGACTACTTGCCCACAATTTTGCCACTGGATTTTACAAAAAAATGATCAAAATGTTGACTTTATCGCTGGCATATTGTTTACCAAAGCTAATTTTTCCATAGATGCTATAATAAACTTCCACAATAAACACGTTTAGTCTGATGAAAACCCAAATGTCATAATACAACATTATTAAAAGAATCATATTTGATACTTTTAACACTCTCTAGAGTTTTGTAAATTTATGCAAAATTGTTCAAAGTAATGTAACATTTACGTTGCTAGTCCTTGAGGAAATCTGCTTTGATACATCCTACTAAGCATTTAGCAAAGTACCGTAATCTTGTCCCCAAACAGTAATTAATAAGTTTATAATTAATTCTCTAGTGGTATACCACAAGAAAATGCCGTTCAAATTTCTTACCTCAACCCTAGCTCGACCCTAAAAATGTTCCCCCTCATCTCCGCTATCCAAGGCCGGAATTAAATTTGTTTCATTTAAAACTTCGTCCTGCATTTATAAGATTCCATTTACTAAAGAATTGATTTTATCAGAAAGTAATTCGGTGGAATCACAGGCCAGGAAAGTAAGGATTGTGTTTACCAGAATAAAATACTTGATTTGCATTCATTCGTTGCTTTCTTGAAGCAGCGCGATGGAAAGCTAGCGTGGAAGGAGTCGGATTTTGCGTAAAATATCAATCAGTAATTTATAGAAAGTGATAGATAGTCTGAGAGCTATTTCATGTTTCGCTCAATACGCCTGTCTATCAGTGAAAATGCTTACCAACGCATTTGCGCCACAAAATATTACGTTACGTGAAAATGTTGTAGTCTTGGTGCTACGTATGTCTAAAATAAATTGTCTCTCACTATACAGGGTATATGGAATATGAGTGCCTTCATTTTGGCATATGATACGTTTTACTAGACAAAACATATTTGACTTAACAATTTTTTTCGCTGATTAACGGTAACAGACGTCTTGAGTAAGTAACAACGTCGCAACTGTCTTAGGATTGTTATGTATTTATACATAATAATTATAAATAGATACACCTATACATAGATACTTACTGTAAAAGATTTTCTTAGAGCTATTTTAAAATGACTTCTGTTATTTGCAAGAACTAACATGCCATGCAGCTGAGTATGGTTACTATAAATTATTTCATTTTTGTTTATGTACACTCACAAACGTCAAAGCATAACTAGACAAGACTAGACGCAATAACTGTAGGTACCTTTATGAGTATCAGCACAGTCTGATACTGCAACGTTGTTGAACGTTGCAGAACGTTACAGTTTCAATGAGTTTCTCGGAAACTTCAATTGTTTACTTCATTAATACTGATCCTAAAATCAAATTATGAACAAATTACGTTACAGGCACATTTACTTAACCTTAATTGTACCTTAGTTTGTAATTTCGTAACACAATTTTGCATATTATTGCAGTTGTATATGTAGGCGAACGAATAGTTTTAGACATTTTTTTCATAAGTTTTTTATTGCTTTTAGTCAGATATATAGGCCCTAAAAATTACGGCACTCGTATTCCGAACACCCTCTATACGATATATAGATAACATCGATAAATATATTACACAATTAAAAAGCAGCATTTCTTCTTGTTTCAAAAGGTTAAAAAATTCAGCCATTATACTATTCGAATTAAAAAGAGTTGCGATGCTATTTCAGTATAAATTTCGACCAGAGACTAATAACTGAAGTAGTTTATTTTTGTATAGGCATATGCCTTTTGAAGAAAGCTGAGGTTTGTTTTTTATTAAAAAAGGAAATTAAAATGTAGAATTATAGATCACTTTTCTCGGTATTCAATTTTTTTAATTAACCAACGTGGTAGATACACTGTCATATGGATTTATACAGAAAAGATCAACCATATCTAACTTTACAGATTCTTCGCAGAATATTTTGATATTTAAAATAAGAGAGATTAAATTGACGTAACATTTACGGCTAATAGTTTTTCGAATCGTACTTAAGCTGACAATTCAAAATCTAATATATAAATTTTTCCTTTTGTTCTTTGCTTCTTCTGGTGTGCCCCAAAGCTCTAATTAAAGACCACTTTTAATTTTGCATTTCACTAATAATGTCCCTGATTTGTATCTATCTATAAGTATGAATTTTAGCTGTTTAACTGTAATCAATTTTATTATTAATGCTATAGAGCATAATTTTGACTTCTAGGTATACAATTTTTGTGTAGAATAAAATTTTCTATTTATGATAGTTGCCTATAAAAATTTAAACGTATAAAAAAAGTTACAGAAGAATATTCACAAAGAGGTGTAGTAAAATGAAAGCCCCGTATGATTTAATCTAGAAAGAAACCAAGCAACAGCAAATTTTGCTCAAATAGGCTGAGTGCTCAATTAAGGAGAAAATAAGAAATAAAAAAGATATTTTAACACCCGGTAAGTTTTTTGCGGCATTGTTTATTTAAGCAAGTTTGGCTAAATCGACACCACTTGGGTTCGTGTGGTGACACCCTGTATAACGGCAAATACCATTTTCATTAAATTATTTCCTAAATTCTTCCGCAGAAACCGATAAGTTGTTGACCTTGTGTGGCCCGCACTATGCAGATCTGGAGAATAAGGAACTCCTAAAACGATTATTCAGTCAACTTTGGATAATACTTGATCTAACGATTTAGAATGAACGATCCCACGTACCTATGTTCTACTCGATTGGTTATACGCTTGTCCGATTTCCTGATGGATGATATGTTAGGCGGACGATTTCAAAGCATGATATATGGGTTAACCGTTTCTCCGTCTTGAAGTTTGGGAATTTTTATTGATTTTCTAATTACGCTCGACGGCAAAAAGCGCGTTCTATTATCATTTTATTCCGGATATTGAACCCGAAGCTCCTTTTAAAATCCCCCATATTGCGGGGAAGACTAGGGATTACTTGATTCTTGCCAGGATATAGTAAACTTATTTCTTAAAGGATACGGTGAGGGTAAATCAAATTTAATGAAATTCCCTTCTAAAAAAAATTATAAATATATTTCCCATATACGAAAAAATGTGAAATGAGAAAGACAATACTTATTAACTAATAGAAAATTCCTCCTGTGTTAGCAACAATTCTTTTTCTACGAGCGTGATGAATACAGGGTGTTAAAAAAGAGTGTAATATTTAAGGAGATAATAGTATGAACCAAAATAAGCAGAAAAGTCTCAATAAACATGTGTCCGCAAAGTAACGGTTGCGGAGATATGGACCACTATTCGTTTTTCAAACATTTTAATTTATTAGGAATAAACCGACAAAGGAAGCTTTTAACAAACAAAAACAAACTTACAGAAGATGTTCAAAGTGCCCTCCGTCCATTTCCAAGCAGGCACGACATCTTCGTCTCAACGATATTCGAAAACACCCTCCTTGGTTTGGATTTCTTGACACTTTTGATTAATCAGTAGCTGCAGCTCTTCCAGGCTATTTACAGGAGTACCATACACTAAAGTCTTCAAATATACCCAAACAAAAAAATCAATAGGCTTCAGAACAGCCGCACTTTGAGGCCATAAAACAGGTCCGGCCCTTCCTACCCATCTATGTCAAAAAGTTTGGTGTAAATGCTATCTAACGGCCATGGAAAAATGAGCTGGAGCACCATCATGCTGGAACCACATTTGTTGCCTCTGATTCAAAGGAATATCTTCCAAAAACTCATACAGTGTGTTTTGCAGAAAGTTGAGGTAAGCAGCGCATGTTAATCGGTTTGGTAAAACAACAGGACCTAGAAACCTGTTACCTACAATACCCATCCAAATATTTAATGAAAAACGTGCCTGATGTCCAGATTCTATTTCTTGTGAACCCGGCCTCATCAGTAAAAAGAATGTTTGCAAGAAAACGAGGGTCTTCAGCATCATGACGTAGAAACCAGCGGCAAAAAACCAAACGTGCTTAATGATCATTTATTGGATTTAAGGCCTGTACTCGTTGCACATGGTATGGATAAAGCAGTTGCTCGTGAAGGATTCTCCAAACAAGAGGACCACTAATTCCTACCTCGGCTGATATTCTCCGCACACTCGTGAGTGGATACCGACCTTGGTATTCCGGATAAATGGCACTGTTCGCTCAAGGAACCGGTATCACGCAATCTTTGGTGAATTCTTCCAAACATGCGTTGTGAAGGAATCTGGCGATTTGGATAAACGTCAACATAAAGACGTCGCGCTTCGGTGGCGTTCCCATTAGCACGACCATACATGACATCTGTTAATTCTGTTAGAATAACCAGCCATAGCGAAAGAAAACTTGTGCACTGAGAACAACTGTCAAATACGTACTGTTTATTTCACTAAACATCAACCAACTATTATAAGAAAATACACAACGTTTTTGCAAAATAAAAAAAGGGGCTAAAAACATAAAATATTCCTTATCTCCGCAACCGTTACTTTGCGGACCCATGTTTATTAAGACTTTTCTACTTATTTTGGTTCATACTATTACCTCCTGAAATATTTTACACTATTTTATTAACACCCTGTAAGGGTGTTTTCAAAAGATGTAGTACAAATGGTATAGGTAAGTCTACAGCTAAAACGAGCACGTTTGCATAAAATTTACCTTAGTAAAATGTTCACCCCATAGAAGATACAGCCCCTCAAACTTTCTAAAAAGATATGGAATAGCGTCTGCAATTTAAAGACCAAAAAAGTATAATAGTCAAATTTTACACAAATTTTCTACTAATGCTAGTGCAACTTCCCAACAATTTTTTGAAAATGTTTGCCCCTTGGAAGGGGTTGAAACAAGCGTCCTTTAAGTTATTTTTTGCTACAACTTATTTGTTTGACCAAATTTGAGTTTTCATAAATACGCATCAGATAGCCTGGTGTATTTTAAAACGCTTACCTCTCTTACTTTTTTCCTTTAAAGTTAACCGTTTATTGACAAAAAAAAATAAAATTCATAATCGCATTACAACGCACACGACTGCAACTAAGAAATATGTAGGCGGTTGTCATGCTAATCAACAACAATCATTTTGGTAAGTTCATTTTGGCAAAGAGTTTTATCTTCATTAAAAAGTATATACGTTAGATTAAATCTTGCTATTAATAAATATCACTCTTGGTTTTATCTTCCTTGCTTCATATTTCGCCTCTACAAATAAATATCTTTTATGAATAATTCAGTAAAAGCAAAAGACAAATGTCACTTCGGTTTAAATTAAGAAGTCCTTTCATCAAATAAAATCTTTGTAACAAAGCAAATATTATATTTTTTGTGCTCTCTTTTCTGTCAACCCTCGCCGACTTAATAATTAAGACCAAACAAAAATACTTTTATTTCATTTTAGAAAACGCCAGAAGCTCAGCAATAATACTTTTCAGCGATGTCTTTTTCTTTTATATTTGTCTTAGTCCAGTTAAACTGAATTAGTTTCTATTTAGGATTTAGGATCGGTCAGTGGTCGCGCGGTTTAAGGCGTTAGTACTTGAATCGAGGTGACTAGACGGAGTTGGTTCGAGCCCAGCTGCCGGTAGACCGTATATAAGCTATATTCGTGGAGGGATTGGCACCCTCTCTGCGGGTATGGTAGGGTGGAATAATGTTAGCTTGAGTCAATGTGAGAGATTGATGCCGGTTGATATTTGACCACCCCCCTAATTAATGAGGTTTTCCAGGTTTTCCTCATTCCTGCACTGAATAGTGGTTAGGGCCTACCAACGTAAGTCGTTCCTGGGCGCAAATGCGGCCTGCTTAATAATAATATGCCGCCCCCTCTCCCGCACAAGTCTCCGACTTCTGGGCTAATCCCTGTGATTAGAATGAGGGGTAGCGATATTATTATTTAATTTAATGAGACGGCCATTTTTACCTAGTTGTTTATATTTTTTGTGAAAGATTATTTGGTATGAAAAAATATATCACTAAATTTAAGTAGAAAGCATCTCATAAATGATAAATTCATAAAAATCTGCAAAACTGAACCAAAACGAAAAGTAATAAAAATGGAAACTTGATCAGACAATATAAGATAAACTAGCGTTATCTTAAATTCATGAAAATATGGAATATGAAGGAAGAGCAATGATATCTAATTTTTGACTGATTGCTTTATCGCTTTAAATTTCTTGGCGCTTGCCTTCTAGTTCTATAATAGAACTGGTAAAATGTATTAAACCAAAATATTTAACAGAGCTGAAGACAAAGATCAGCTCCTTGTTGCTTCTCAATGTGTGCATAAAATTAATCTCTAAGGATATAGAAGAACTTTTTCAAGTCTACAAAATTATCGTACTTCATAGAGATGCTAACGAATCAAATCACAAAACAGAGAAACGGAGATGATTCATTGCAATTTTAAAAAATGAGTAATAATACAAAATTTTAACAAAACACTAGTTAGTGTGTGCAGAAATTATCATAAGACTTACATTACTTGATTATTAATTTTTGTAACAATAAAGTTAAAAGGCATGAGGATCATAGGTCAATCAATATTATTATGAAGTAAGAAGAAAATGTTTAAACTGTAAAGCTTTTTTTGAGGCAACAATTTAAGAATAAATCTATTTAACAGATGATTTTACTCATAACCCCTCTTAAGATATCTACCATCAAACCAAAATACTTAAAATAAAAAAAATATAATTTCATCTCTATTAATCATAGTAATAAGTATAGCACACAGTGATCAGTTTGGAACGAACCTATGACTGACAGAGAAGACTGTTGCCAAGGAAATTTTGACCCATTCTATAAATAAAACTCAACATCTCTAACAATGATAAGACAGTTAACTGAAGATTTGTTTAATTTTATCTACCTTCATTTCATATTCATGTCAACTCGGTAATCACAAACAATGACATTGTTTTTACGAAAAAATATAACTGTTTTACTCTCTGACTGAGGTAATCTTACAGCACGTGATGAGAGAGCTAAATATTAATGAAACTGGAGAACAGAAGTGGACCCAGATGAGAGCCTTGTGAAACATCTGATGTAACAGTACAAGTGTTAGCTTTGAAACCAATAAACTTGATATTGAAAGCGTTCTCCAATTTTAGACTACAGTGCAGCTTATGATCAATTCTATCGAATGCCAGTGCCAATAACATGCACGATAGCAAGTCAATAATATTAGATAGAAGTTTTTGCTATATGCAAGTTTATCAACAGAGAAACAGTTGTCGGTCCAATTATGTTTAACTTATTTTTCATATCTCAATTCTCAAATGATTTTCCAAATAAATAACTTAACGCTTGTCACCTTCATTCAAATGACTCCATGAATACTTTTTCATAAACGTAAAAAAGTATATTTTTGTGCACTCTTTTTTAAAGATTGTAGTAACCGACCTCGTCCTTCTCTGAACTAAATTATTTCAAGTATCTGTTAGACTGGACTACAAGAATTGATTCCATATAAAATTAATTACTTGAAGTCGGAAAGCGACTAGCAAATTGATATTTGCCGGCATAAAGGAGAGCATTCATTTTATTTTTGCTGCGGAACATCGTTTCTTGAGTTTGTTCCATTTATGTTTGATTTAATTTCAGATTAAAGATGTCTACGCAGTAGCTACAGCAAATAAAATGGAAGACTGTACATTTTATAAGAACACTACATAAATATGTATCGTCTGTAACTAAATTGTTAATACAGCTCGTATTTTTATCATAGAATGATGCTACAAATATTTGCAATATAGCAACGACTGAAGCTCTTTCAGAAATAAATACACACAACGTCAAAAATCTTGTTAAAGTAATCTTTTTGTCGGAAAACCCAAATACATTATTCACAAAAGTATATTGTTTGCTGAATCTTTTTTTTTAATATGCTCGATAAACTGAGTACTTAGAAAATTAAAAACCAGCAAATGTGTGACATTTTTGCCAAAATGTGTTAAATCAAAAAAAGTAACAAAGCAAGTTCCGTACTTGACTAATAGTCTGTATGACCTCCACAACGTTCCAATAGCATATTGACACGTCTGTGCATTGAGATAATCAAGCAGTTAACGAACTCATCGGCAGTCTGAGATGGAGGAATATGATTATGAATAACTCTAGCAATGAAATCCCACATGTTTTCAATAGGATTCATGTCAGGCGAGTTGGCTGGCCAATCTAATCTATTGATATGTCCTGCTCCGAGTGTCTCTTGAACCCTTCCTGCGCGATGTGGTCGAGCGTTGTCGTCCATAAACACGAAATTTTCACTTAATTTATTACGTAGGGGGTAGATAATGGACGTAATAACTTGTTCGATGAAAATTTCATTGGTCATATTCCGTGGTATGAGAATTAATGGGGTGCGGGCGTTGAACATTATGCCACCCCAAAACATTACGGTAGATACCCTCTTCATACGGAGCAACTTCACGGGAAAAATGAAGTCGCTGTTGACGACCTGCTTCTCTCCAGACTCTTTGTCGATTATCATCACCAATCAGCTCAATTCTGGTTTCGTCTGTAAATAAGTCCGCCACTGGCGTAAAAGCCAACCCTTATGCTCTCGTGCCCAGTGGAGACGGGCAGCACGATTCTTGGAAGTAGAGTGGGGACCCGTAATAGTCTTCTAGCGCGTAAATTTGGGTTGTGGAGTCGTCTTCGAGTAGAAGGTGTCGATATAACACGGCAAAACGTACCTTGAAAGTGGACCCTAAGAGCTGCAGCAGAAGATGTGCGGTGTCTACGAGCATATTGCACCAAATACCGACCCTCCCTTTCATTAGGTACTCGAGGACCTCCACTACATGGTATGTTTTCCACTGTATCAAATTCTTCATATCTGTGTACTATTCGTACAACATATTATGATCTAGGAATGCCCAACATGTTCGACATAGTATGATGATTAAAATGTCCTGCATCATGTAAAGCAGTGATTCTTGCTTTGGTAAACGCAGAAATTTCACGTCCTGGCATTATAATGTACAAAAATTCAAAGGAATATTTGGCTGAATACACTGCCAAACTGACCAGATTTGTAAAAGCATTGGTAATAAAGTAAAGGTTCATTGCCTGCAATGTTTATTGCCTTTTTTGTTCCCTAAATACATGTACTTAACCACTAGGTTTAATTGAATCATTTTATATAAGGGGGTCCAAGACCTTTGACGTTGTGTGTATCAAATCCATGAATTTATTATCCTATTTCATAAATACGTTTTCATTTCAATATTTATTTTCAGAATATCGCACTACTTTCTTCTTCCGAATTAATTTAACACGAAAACAAGGTGGTTATTATACTGTAGAAGACTGGCTACTCAAGAACCACAAAAGAAATTAATTGTAGATTACAAGAGTCACTTACACAATTTAGCTGAGCTTTAGTATGTACACAAAGGTTTGAAATATGTTTTACAGCAAGCAAGGAAGCGCATTGTGCAGAACAAGTTCCGACAGAATAATAAGGAAAATCATAAAGTCCTTTGACTGCTTTGTACATCCCTGAAAATGTAGTGGGTATTTACAACACTGTTTACTATTTTATTAAAGGACGCAATCTGGATTCTTTCACAAAACTTTGCTCAAATTAATTTACAGGTTTTAATAACGGATGGTGTAATAAGTTCTGGTGCCCCTTCAGGACTATGGTGATGGATTGCTGTACTTTCAGAAATGTATTTTAGATGTCCTTTGAGAGAGCTGGTAAATAGAATGCTCTATATTTGCTATCACTTTCAACACACGGGAAAATAAATTAATAATATAAATAATATACAGGGTGTTTCTAAAGTAGAGGTCCAGTAATTCGGGGGCGTATTCTGTAGCCAAAAATAAGATTTTTTTGTTACAGTTACAGCGTGTTATAAATTAAAAACGTTGAAAAACATTTCTGAACATTCTTGGAGTTAAAATATCTGGAAAAAAAGTAAATTAAAGAATTTAGTCAAAAGCATCTTTTTATATATCTAGGTATATTTTGACTAAAATTCTTTTCATCGTTGATGCAGAAGTTTGGGAAGTTCAAACGTAAACTTATTTATTTTAATATTTTTCACAAAAATAAAGATTTTTTCAGTTATTATACAGTTAATTATACAATTTATTAGTTAACTCTTGTTATATTAATATAACGCTGTAATCTTTCAGTTACAGTCTCCATTTAATAATCCCCGCTAAACAATTATAGAAAAGGAAATTTTCAATTATCCTTAAAGGCCCAATTTGTCTTCCTCCAAACGGAACGGCGCCAGCGATGCTTGGGCCGAAGGGCGAGATGTAAAAATGAGCTGCGGAGGATTAAATCCGAGTAGAGCCCAAGAGGACATTAAAACATTAAGGATAATTAGAGGGAAATGCTAGAATTAACTTATAAGCAACTTTACACGCATGTTGGTTTGCCGAGTTACTAAGGGAATGAGAAAATTTAATAAATACCATATAAACCGCTTTTATCTACTCCTATTAATTTATATATTAATTATTCAACTGCTCTTGAGCAATTAATAGTATCAATAAACAAATAGCGTGAGTATAGTGAGTTATTATAAACGCACGCTGGGCTTCTACAATGATAATTCGGTATGTAAATAGTGTACGCAGTAAATTCTTGGAAATTTTTAAGCCGATAAACGTTCAATTGATGTAAAATGGAAAGAATTTTTAACAAGTGGAAAGGAATGAATAATTAAAAGATTTTAAAATTATTAAATTGCCAACGCCTGTCAGTAGGCGAAACTGTCAATTATTATCATTGAGGGGACTAATATCTTTTGATATTTTAACAAAATAATTTTGACGTTTTCAAATCAATTTCTAATAATAGTCCTAAAAAAGATGTTATAGTCGTAGATAAAGTATAGTATTCAACTTGCGGTAATGGTCATAACTCACTCGATGAATTACAGCACTCGCCTGCGGCTCGTGCTGCAAACTTCATCTGCGTGAGTTATGACCTACATTACCGTTCGTTAAATAATGTTACGAAAGCTCACCTACCTTTTTAGTTGGTTAATTATGTTCCTGTTTTCGTTAGAATTTATAATTGAAGCTCATCTACCTCGTTAGTTTGTAAATTACATTTCTGTTTATGTTAGAATTTATAATTTTTGTGATGCCTTTATTTTGACGTTTTCCGGAATATTCCAGGCTATATTCTATTTGTTTCTCGACACGTTCTCGAGATCTCAGAAACTTCGAGAACTCTAAAAACCTATATAAACAGACCATTTTCGGCCGCTGCAGTCAGTTTATATTGAGCAGCCAAACGCGAATGACTGAAACGTCAAAGTAAAGCGTTGACAGTTGTGAAATTGATTTGAAGGATATTTCTTGTATTATCAAGAGTGGCAATAAAGATTGTTTGTCTACGTGACGTGTTTCAACGATAACCTAATTTCGAGGTTACAATAATATACTATTATATACTATCATATACTGTTATACTATTATTAGTATGAGAACTACTGCTTTTATAATACTTGCTACACTAATAATGCAACAATTATGATTTTAAACTCTTTCTAACTTTTTAGTTTAAAGCGTATTTCCAAATGGTAACTTTTAAAATTACTGTGTACAGTTTTGACGCCTGCATGGTGTTGGTTATAAATTAAAAAATTGATTTGACGGAAAACCATGGAACCTGTAAATGAAGGGAAATGCATGGATAGCAACGCGGAATAGAATGATTGAATTGATCGATATATTCCTTGTACCTCATTAAGGGAGTTAAATCAACTTAGTTTAGTTAATTTAGGTTTCAATTATTGGATGCCGTCGGCACAGCCACACTTTGGTGGTCAGTAATTAGATATCGTGACAAAAGCCATTCATTATCCGCGTAATGGTCCGTTATTGTACTCGATTTTGTACAATATTTCATTAAAAAGGAAATTTATGAGTTCCGATTAGAGGGATTATTTGGAGGCCTGGAATTGAGCGCTAAACATTAAAAATAATAACGCTCTGGTAAGGGATTTATAGGGGCGGTGAATGGAATGGGAGTTTTATTTTGTCGAATCTAGCTGTTGCACATGACAGATCAGTGGAAAGAGATTTTAAAATCTATATAAAACATTTTGGTAGGGTAGTTATACGATTTGTAATGTGACACTATTGGGAAATATCAATGTGGCTTTAGACAAGGAAGACAGTATACCAAGTTTTCACTCTGGAGGAAATTCAGGTTAAAAACTTCGAATATGGTAAACCAACTGCATTATTATTTTTAGACTACCGACAAGTCCATAACAAAATAAAATGAAAGAAACTGTATAAGGATTTAGAACAATTGGAAATCAGCAAGAAAATAAGGACAATGATACGCCTAACATTGAAAAAGACTGAAAATAAAGTTAATATATACAATAGAACCAGGGAAGAGTTAGAAGTTAAATGCAGGTTGCTGCAAGGCAAGTACTAGAAAAAGTCATAAAAGATGCATGAGTATAGATCAGGCAGTATATACTGTGTCTGGCATTAGCATGATCTCATAGTGCTAGCAGGAAATAGAACAGAACTAAAAGAGGTAATAAGGAGAACAGGTGACAATCAGTTGCTAGGTATTTATTAATGAGAAAAGACTAAGTGCATGGAATGGGCAGAAGAAGAATATCAAAACGACATGTTTTCGAGAACAGACACAAATCGAAGGAACTAGCAGAATTCCGAAAACAAATTGAAACCGGGATAATGTAAGGAAATAAATATGTAGCGCAACTGCAGTAAATACTGAGAAATAAAAATATTTCTATGCCAACAAAGATAACTATACAAGCCAATGGTAAGACCAATAGTGACATATGCCATTGACGTAGAATAAAACAGAACAAGACTGGAAGTGTGGCAGATGAAAAATATTGAGGAAAATTATTGGATGAAAAAGAACAAAATAAGAATTCAGAAGAACGAATGGGGAAATAAAAACCTGGTAAAAGCACAAGGGTTAAGGTGACTAGTGCATACTGAGAGGATGCTAGAGATAATGACACCAACAATGGTAATGCTACGAGCAATTGATGGTACGAAGAGGAGATGGCGACCACAAACAAGATGGAAAAAGACCTATAACTATAAATTGTCAAATGGAATGAAAAAGCAAGGAATAAATGAAATGCAGAAGAATAGTTAACCAAGCCAAAGACCTAGGTTCGCAGAGCGAGATTAATAGGTAGTATCACAGAATATATAGATATTTTCTGTGGTAGTATAAGGTTCCGTCGACGTTTTAGTAAGTGAACCTAATGTAAAGTTTTTCAAAGCACATAGAGTAGGAGCTGATTTTGTGTGTGGAAGCGAGGGATAAGTATGTATGTTTTAAAAGATAAATAGGTAAAAAAAATATTGTAACAATGACTTGATGGACTCGGCGGTTTTAGAGTTGTTTTTATATTTTGGAGATGGTGGTGGAAATATATACAGGATGGTATTTTATATTGTTTAAAACTCTTTTTCTTTTGTGTCAGCATTAATAACTTTTAGCTAATTTATAACTTTGACCAGGTCACCTAACAATGAATTGTTATTTACTGGCAATAATTTTGTGTCGCTAGATAAGATTTGGTAATTCCTGTTATTTGTTTCATTGGCTGAAAGTCAACGTTTTTTTTATGTATTCAGTCAACTAATGGCATAAACTGTTTAATGTGTTTTTGTTGTGTATTCTCAATTCTAATATGTTGTTATTTAACTCAAATATGTTGCTAAAGTGTTTTAATTGTTTTATAGTAAGTAATTATGTCAGTTTTACTTATGTCTCTCTTTGTTGCTGATATGTTACATGAAAACAATTTTTTTTCCATATTTTGATTGTTTGCACATCTCGCATATGTCCCCTCGCCGAAGTTCGACTCCACAATATTTTTCTACAGTTTACTGTCAGCTATTTCTACCGCACATTTTTCTCCCACTGTTATTATTACTGCACAGTCTCGTTGAAAGTTTCCGACGTAGTTTTTGCTAATAATGGAAAGGTTACCCTATGAATTATTTCTCGTTTCATACGGAATTAATAGAACGACGTCTGCGAAGAAGGATATTACTGTTTTATGCAAATATCGTCCGTTTGTCTCCTGCCTGCACCGGCAACTCGAGATTCTATTATTAAAAATCCCACTCCTGATCAATAGATAGCCTTTTATTTGTCTATCCAGGTCAAGATTCAAGTGTAGTTGAAAAATGGCAATCCCGACACATTTTTCCTATAACTTGCGAATAATGACTCACTTTAATTCTCTTGGCATGAAAACTTTTCTAAAAGGATAGAACTAGATCCTTAAATAAATACTGCTGACTTTTTTTACACAATGATATGAAAATAGTCCGCATGATTTTCTGCATTTTATATTCATGTAGATACCGTGTTATAAGACGCTAGAGGTCGTCCTATTGACCAGAATATCTGTATAAGTGGTAAGGCTTTGTTTTGTTCCACTTCCACGGTAAAGTTGATCTTGTTATGCTGCTTGTTAATATGATCCAAAAATTCCCGTAGGGAGTCTATTGCATGCTGCCAAACAATGAGAGCGTCGTCCACGTATCTGAGCAAGCATTTAGGTGTCTTAGAAGGTAATAGGCTACTTGCAAACTCGTAATAGTTATTAATTATATATACAAGGGAATCAACAAACCTTTATTACACCAGAAAAAATAGACACTCGAGGTGCAGCCGGGAATGTTAATGTTAATGTTAATGTTAATGTTAATGTTAATGTTAATGTTAATGTTAATGTTAATGTTAATGTTAATGTTAATGTTAATGTTAATGTTAATGTTAATGTTAATGTTAATGTTAATGTTAATGTTAATGTTAATGTTAATGTTAATGTTAATGTTAATATTAATGTTAATGTTAATGTTAATGTTAATGTTAATGTTAATGTTAATGTTAATGTTAATGTTAATGTTAATGTTAATATTAATGTTAATGTTAATGTTAATGTTAATGTTAATGTTAATGTTAATGTTAATGTTAATGTTAATGTTAATGTTAATGTTAATGTTAATGTTAATGTTAATGTTAATGTTAATGTTAATGTTAATGTTAATGTTAATGTTAATAAAATGCTATAAAGTCGATGCGTGGCATTATGAATTTTAATTTAATCCACGGAAAACAGACGTATTAAACCTTCTTAATATAGTGATCGTGGATAAAATATTTTTTATTGCCATACTTAACTAAGATCAGTGTTATTAAATTTAAATTAACTACTGTATAGGTCAAGAAGTCAAAAAAGGTTTTAAAAATTATATACAAACGTTGTAAAAGGTTAATTCCCCATCTGTGATTTTGACGTCAAAGATAGATTGTACCTATAATTCAGATCTGTATTTTTTGTATAAAATTCATGAACGACTATATTTGTATTTAACATATTTGCGTAACGATTTTCAACGATGCCCTAAAGGCGCAATACAGCGATAAAATGAATATATAAGCAAGCAATTACGAGTTCAAACTGAAACTGTATTGGTTAAACATCCCTAACAAGCAAATGGTTTATTAATCAACACGTAAAAATGGATATCACATCAACTAAACTGAATTGCAACCAAATGCACTCCAGGAAGAGCGTAATAACTACAGGCAAAATTACTAATGGGATTCTAGGCTTTGATCCCGGTGTGAGTGATTTTGAATTTAGTATTAAGTATCCAGTAAATTGGAGGTTAAAATTACAACGGTTAACATGCCTATATTTATAATGAATACGTATTATTAGGTCTACAATTTTAGGTCACATCATTATTGTCAGAGCAATAATTACGCCAGCTTCAAAGAATTTCAATAATAACTAGTAGTTGAAAAAGCAATTAGGAAACTTAAGCATAATTTTAAAATATGTTTTAAATAGAATAATATTTATTGTAGAAGTGTTTTAGACAGCGTTTTATACAAGTGAGAGTGTTTAAACGCGTTTAATTTCCTTAAGTGGATAAAACATGACTAAAACACGAATCCAATACAACGTTTTATCTACAATCACAAGCTCAAGTTAGTACAGTTTAGTTAAGACATTTTGAAAACGTCAACAAGAATGATATTCCGAAAAGTCTTCCACTTTTCAATTAATAATTCTTATTGTAAATTATGTTACTATTTATAAATAGTTATTTAAATACGCATGACGAATTTAAATGATTTTTATTCACAATCACATATGAACCGTCTAAAGTGATACCAGTGTTTATATAAGTGTAGTTAGTCAACCGGCGTTAGTTGTGGACCATGTCGGCTAGATAGCGGGACTATAATATGTGCAAAATTTCTTAAACGAGCCCTAGGGAAGTCGGTAAGCAGGGTCAGACTGACTGAGGAACAACTATATTTTCCTTGGATTTTCCTTATAATATTAAGTTGGCTAGATATGGACTCCTCAACATAACTTTCTGCTACAGAGGAGCTCTTCCATCCACTATGCCGTTTAATGGTTGCAAGATTAGCAGCTATTGGCCAATAAAGTTGTTTAAGTGCGCCTCATACAATGGACAGTATATGTTTCTGGATTAGCGACATTCAGAAATAAGGCAACTATTGATGTTATCTCCACCAATGTATTGATTCCAACAGGTTGAGAAGTACATCTTTGATTGATGTATCTTAAAAAGGATCTGTCTTGTGTTAAGTAAGTTGGGTGCAGAGAAATATATTTTCTAGATATTTCAACAGCATTCACGCAAAATCCTTCTATAATTGTAAATTTTCTTTAAATGCCCGTCTTGGTGTCAGGTATTGAAACAAGTAGGTCAACTGTCAACGTCCTGTACGTCAGTAATTTTCAATTCCCAGCACCAGAATCCCCATTGCATTATTAGTGCAACCTAAAGTAATTTAAAGTTCACTATATACCTAACAACATGTAAAAGGTAAAGCGATATTAACTTAATCATTAAATATTCTTTATTGGAAGCCTCAGTCAACAATCCTTCAATATGTACTCTTTCCAAGACTGCAGCTCTTTTGCTTGATATCCTCTCGATTTACTTTTGAAATAAACCAGTAAACTTGTTATATTTTTTCCATTCTTCGACGTCTTTATTACACTACCGAAATATAATTTTATGTCTCTACTGAAGTAAATGTAGATTTTTACTACTCTAAATAGTGGATTAGAACTTCAATTATGGGATAAATAAAATGTATACAGATATAACTTTTGCATTTGGTACATACCGTTTTACCTAGTTTTGGGAGAGACTAATCTTATTAACCCTATAGATCTAAATTTCCACCTGATGTAGGCATATAGGGGATATAAATAGGTAATTTTTCTTCTGGGTTAAGCCAACACTTCCCAAATAAGCACTTAATGAACAAAAAGTAATTAATCGACCCTCCTTCTTTCTCTCTCTCTCTCTCTCTCTCCAGAAAATCTATTAATATAAAAACCCTGTGTTGAGCTCAATTCCATTTTGTATAGTTGGGAAGGGAACAGAAAATTTAGCGTCACTGTGATGTCGTAATTTCACAAATATATACAGTGTGGAAGAAAAGTATGGAATAAATTCATTATTTCTAAAACAACGAAGTTTTATGAAATTTCCTCGGACACGTCGATTTTGCTTTTTAAAAAGATTCTTTTTTCTATACCAACGCATTTCCGACATTCATTTGTTTTCGCGTGATGACGTCGTCGGATATTTTTTTAAATAGAACATTATATTTATTCATCAGATTCTTGTAGAGCTTAACTTGCTGAATTCAAAAATATTTTACTCTCAACCAGCCCATCACAGACACAAATGGAAATATCCACATTTTTTTCAAGCCGATTTTAATGGATCGGTTTTTTTTTTCTCGGAAAGTTGAAGGAATATAGTATTGAAATTATACATTTTTGAATTCAGCAAGTTAAGTTCTACAAAAATCCGATAAAACAATATAGGGGTTCTATTTAAAAAAAAATTCTAATGACGTCATCACGCGAAAACAAATGAACGCCGGTAATGCGTTGGTATAGAAAAAAGAGTCTTTTTAAAAAGCAAAATCGACGTGTTCGAGGAAATTTCATGAAACTTCGTTGTTTTAGAAATAATGAATTTTTTCCATACTTTTCTTCCACGATGTATAAAGTATTGTAATTTTTATATACAAATAAGGAAGGATCAACGTATTGTGAACCAAAATGTGCTAATAAAAAAAGGGTTAGGTTACCAAGATAGAAAAATTCAGTGCGCAAAATCAGAATTATTATATTAAATTTAATAAAAAAAATATTTTTCAAAATGACAAATTAATCAGTACAAGGAAAATCAAATGATATTAGTCAAAGGAGTTAAAATATGAACGGTAACTGTCAAAAATCAGAATAATAATATTAGTAAATTTTTAATGAAGAAAAGATTTATTTCAAATAGTAATTTAGTTGTTAAAAAGTCAATAGATTAATAATCATAAGTAATTCGCTTCTGATTGGCAGAAAAAATGCATTGATAAATGAGGAAATAAATAACAATATAAAAACATTTGTTCATTATGTTGTTATGCTCAAGAAAACGCTGTACAAACCCTGGATACGGAAAAAAATGGAGGTTGTTGATAATTTGTTAAGAAGGGAAGCCACGTAGAATTTTTCGCCCGCATTCAAATTATTAGAATACATATAAAAACTATTTAGAACTATATTTTGCAAACACGGAATTCCGGGAATAATCACTCTGCGGGCTAATGCCCCGACCAGCATTGAATTACACCTGGAAAACCTATAGCAAATACCATCGGCAATGGTGCCAGTGCCAAAGAATGGGAAAACCTGAAGAATATGCTAACAATATTATTAATTATACAATAAATCAGCGCGCTTTTCATCATTGGCAAAAATGGATATTGCGATTTAAAAAGTTGCCGCGAGATTTAGTAATATTTGATAATAAAATGATTCATTGCAATTTTTCCAGACTGCAAATTAACATTGATAAGTATACAGTTACTTAATAGAATTTATTCGCGACAAAGTAGCTCAATTTTATATTTTCTAATTTGCCTATAAATAATGATTGAGAAAAAAGCAAAATATGTTAGTTTGCCTCTCTCACTAGTTTAAAAACTTGCCGCCACTGCTATCTGTAAATATGTGCCAAATATAATACCAATATCACCAAAACTGCATTAGAAGCAATTTAAGGATATCCTTATTGAAATACACTATATGTTGACCATTATTTAACATTAAAGCATTCATTTCTAGTTATAACTTTGAATATATAGGTAGGTATCATAATTGATGTTCTTGGGTGACCTCTATGCTCCGCGGCACTTACTTTGTCTTTCGAAGTAACATACAGTCCGAGGTAAAGGGTTTATTACCATTCGTAGAGGACCGTTGTGGCCAGAGACTATAGCCCAAGTTTCAGATAGGCCACTTGGCAACTATTCGGCCCCACAGGTCATCTAACGAACCGTTTCACACCGTTATTACGTCGATAGTTTTTTAAAGCAAAACTTTTTAGAGAACTCCTGGAGTTCCGGTAAAGTTGTCGAAGAGTTTCCCACAGGGGAAACGGCAAATTGAGTTATGTGTGATTGCTTTTTATCGGATTTCACATTAAGGTTGTTGTCCAGAAGACATAAGGTATTAGGTTTATCAGGAAAACTAACATTTTTTTTAATCGAACAGTTCTACAGTATGGAACAGCATACCTGAAAGTAAGGACAATGGTTTTGTAAGGCATAGATAAGTCTATTAATTTCAAGTCTAAAGTCTAAAGGGAGAATATATTATCAACTCCTGCACTCATTGAATATGATAAGGAAGCAATAATAATTATTCTGATAAAGAAGAGTATTATCCACAATCTAGTATTAGCTCTTTTACCTGCACGAGACTGTGTTGTTGTGGATTTCGAACAAAAAACTATCAACATATAAATCAGACTGTGACACCTCAATAAATGACGATACATGAGGTGAACTTCTCTAACCTTACATAAAAAACTTAAACTTGTCCTTGTTGTTCTCAGGCTAAGTTCTATGAAGACATACTTGTTCTTAGAATTCCTAGAGCTACCTATATGCTGTTCATATTATTGTTGCTAAGGCTGCATGGCCGAAACTACTTGCCAGACAAAGGCCCTGGTCCTTTTATACGTTCTGTAAGTGAGCACAACCAAAACGGTCAAGTTTAAGGAATATTGTGTATATTAACATCATGCATACTACTATATTACAAATGTAATACTTCTTAAGACATCCTGTAGATACTATCTGGACAGTTGCCACTCAGCTAATTATTAATAAAAGAACATCATCTCTAACAGTTTGCAGCGTTATCTTTGATGCTCTCCTAGAAGAAAAATGTGTTCTCGTTGTGAAATTAGAATTTATACTTAATTTATTCATTAAATAATATTCATAGCTGCAGAGCTAGAGCGCCAAGTGGTTACACGACCCCAGACATTAAATTAGGGCAGAGATGCGACCGTTCTAAGTCAAGATTCCCTTTCTATGCAAAGGCGTCGAGTTTAGGTACCATAAAAAATAAATTTGGGCAATTTGCGAGAGATTTTCATACACTGGCGCCGATGGAAGCCGAGAATACATGTTTGAAATAATTCTAAATGTCATTTATAAATCATCCTTGCTAAGCACACTTAAAATTCATAAGGGGCGGAAGATATTTTAAATTTACACCTGGTTTAGACAGCTTGATAGAGCGTTTTACGCCAAATTTTACTGCGTTCTAATACAGGATGTTTAGCATTTGACACAGAGCAAGTACATGTAGGGGTTTTTTCATATATTTTCAGGTATTAACAATATTGTGTGAAACTAACTACTCAGTGGACAAAAGCCCCAACCTGCGTTGAATTACACCCACAATATCTACCCATATATTCCTTATTATTAGCTTTTGTAACATTTTTTACTGTTTAAGAAAGGTATTTTAAGCTAATATGTATCAAATCTCCTACAATTCCTATCAATGAAGTCATATGCATGCTCTCTGATACCTAGATGATAGGAATTGTCGGAGATTTGATACATATTAGCTTAAAATACCTTTCTTAAACAGTAAAAAAATACATGTAGGGGGTTCCAAAATATGGAAATTCAACTAAACATGCCTATATACAAAGTTGCACACAGGCGGAGATACAGGGCTTCAAAAAGGGGCCAAACATTTCGAAAAAAATTAATATCTTTGAATGGCTTCAAATTGGAATTACCAAATTTGGTACATGATTTAGGTTTATTATTGGTTTCCTTTGAGTACGAGTTCAACACTACATGGTGTTTATTGAGGAAAAATATTTATAATATTTTTATTCTATATTATATTCAATAATAACTAACAGCGTTCCGTTAACTGCACCCAAAAAATCAATGTATCCACCTTGGTTTTCTGGAGAAATAGTAGACAAAATAAAACATAAATCTAGAATATGGCATGGATATAAAAGCACCGGTGTTAAGTGAGCTAAATAGTTATAAAATATTAAGAGCCACGATAAAGGAAGATAATCGTCGTGCGCATAAAGACGTGAAGAGAAATTCAGAATCAAATAAAAACTAATCCGAATCGCTTTTGGTCGTATATTGGTGCAAAAAAAGAATGTAAGTAGAATGCCATGCTCAATGTCTTATGATAATGAAATTATGAATCGTCCACAGGATATAATAATATATAATAATAATATCTCTACCCCTCATTCTAATCACGAGGATTAGCCCAGAAGTCGAAGACTTGTGCGGGAGAGGAGGCGGCATATTATTATTAAGCAGGCCGCATTTGCGCCCAGGAACGACTTACGTTGGTAGGCCCTAACCACCATTTACTGCAGGAATGAGGGAAACCTGGAAATCCTCATTAATAAGGGGGGTAGTCAAATGTCAACCGGTAACCCAATCTCCCCACGAATACAGCTTATATACGGTCTACCTGCTGCGAGGGTCGAACCCACAGCGATCCAGTCACCTCGATTTAAGTACTGACGCCTTAAACCGCGCGACCACTGACCGATCCATGTGAATGCCTTTGCTAATTTCTTTAACGATGTCTATATTTTGTCCTCAAAATTCAATGCTGAGTTAGATTTCAGATGTGCTAATATATCGGGGCTATCCATACCATACCGTATTTCTGAGGCTTATGTTATAAGAGCTCTTAAAAAATGAAAGCTATGAAAACCACTGGGCCTGATGGCATCCCGGCTTTCTTAGTAAAGGACTGCTCTTCTATTCTAGCCTATCTACTCTCCGTACTATTTAATGTATCATTAAGAACTTCAAGATTTCCGAATGTTTGGAAAAAATCTAGAATTACGCCAGTTTTCAAAAAGAACGACAGAGAGGTCATTGAAAATTATTGGGCTATTTTAATCTTAAATAATTTAAGCAAGGTTTTCGACAGTTTTTCAAGAGATTCTATTCAGCCACGTGAAATCGCAAATTTTTACTGACCAACATGGATTTATGCCTGGTAGGTCCACAACTACCAACTTACTTTGTGACACACAGTATATTTCTGAAAACATTGAAAGTGGATGTCATTTATACCGATTTTTCGAAAGCCTTCGACAGATTGGATCATGGTGTGTTACTAAATAAATTATTTTCTGTTGGTGTTAATGAGCTTTTTTTAAAATGTTTTGAATCATACCTAAAAAATAGAATTTCTTTTGTGCAGCACTGTGGTTTCAATTCTGTTGAGAGACATGCTTCCTCTGGCGTACCACAAGAGTCTGTTCCTGGCCCAATGCTATTTAACGTTTTTATAAATGACATCATCTTGGCTTTATCCTGTAAAGCTTTATTATATGCTGATGATCTTAAAATACTGGCAATTATTAAATCACATGATGATTGTATAAATCTTCAGAGTGATTTAGTAAAAGTATACCAGTGATGTATTCAAAATAATTTATTCTTGAATAAATGCCATTCTATAATATTCTTAAGAAAATTTTGCCCTGTTGAGTTTGACTATCTATTAGACAACAAAAAACTTCAACCTTGCACTCAATTTAAAAATCTTGGGGTTGTTTTTACTACCAAATTAACTTTTTCGGGTTTATTATACACAATTGCCATGAATTTGAAGAGCACAGTTCGCTTTGCTGTTGTATTATACCTTTGTTAGATCTAAGCTTGAATACGCTGTGGAGCCCATACTATGAATGTCAAATAAAAATCGTGGAAAAGCCCCAAAGACGATTTGTTAAATATCTGTGGTTTAAAAGTGACGGAGTTTATCCAGTAAACGGATTTCCGAATGATCAGTTGCTGAGTAGGTTCCATATGGTTGAGTTATCACTGCGTGGTAAATATCATTGTTATTTTCTTGTATAAGTTATTAAATAACGAGATAAACTCCCCAGAGTTGCTCTGCTATATTTATTTTGCATTAGCGAATCTAAGCATTCGCCTGCGTTCTTCTTAGTGTCATGTAGCTACATCAAGGAGTAATGCAGTTACTAACTCTTTCATGTATGTCATATTTAATAATCATTTTGTAATTCAAAATGAGGTGGACATTTTTTGCTCTAACCTGAATGATATTAAAAATGTTTTACTATTTAATATCTGTATTATATCTTGTTCATAATACTGTATTTTTAAATGTTTTGCTTACTACTGTATAACTTGTACATAACGTTTGGCATATTTGTAAATTTGTGTAAGTTCTTAATTCTTTTAATATGTTCTTTATTGTTCTTTATTATCGGCCAGTGGTCGCGCGGTTTAAGGCGTTAGTACTTGAATCGAGGTGACTAGACGGAGTTGGTTCGAGCCCAGCTGCCGGTAGACCGTATATAAGCTATATTCGTGGAGAGGATTGGCACCCTCTCTGTGGGTATGGTAGGGTGGAATAATGTTAGCTTGAGTCAATGTGAGAGATTGATGCCGGTTGATATTTGACCACCCCCCTAATTAATGAGGTTTTCCAGGTTTTCCTCATTCCTGCACTGAATAGTGGTTAGGGCCTACCAACGTAAGTCGTTCCTGGGCGCAAATGCGGCCTGCTTAATAATAATATGCCGCCCCCTCTCCCGCACAAGTCTCCGACTTCTGGGCTAATCCCTGTGATTAGAATGAGGGGTAGAGATATTATTATTATTATTATTATTATTTTTTTTTTTTCAGTAAACACCTTCCGAGGCTCCGACACACTCGGAGATGTTCTGGAGAGTCAAGCAATGACCACTCTCCACTCCGTGGAGTCAGTAATCATTGCGCCCGTAAATCGTGTGTTCTGAGCAGACGTAGCGAACCAAGGACGATTGCCTTCTGCATTCTGCCGGCTAAGATCTCTGCCGAATTTCGACAAGCCGGTATGATCTTTAACTCAGAAAGCAACGTATGTCTCATTCCACCCAGGACGCCTATAATTAGCACCACAATCTTAACAGAGTGGTCTGGATACAGCCTGCGGAGCTCGGAGAGAAGATCTCGATACTTCCTCCGTTTTTCCTCCTCTTTTAGGACGATGTTGTTCTCTGCGGGAGCCGAGAACTCAATCACAAACATCGTCCTAAGCTGGTGGTCGAGGAGGACTACATCAGGCTTATTGGCATGGATTTGCCTGAGGGTGGGGAATGAATAGTTCCAATAAACTCGGCACTTCTCATTCCCCACTACGGATTCTATATCCCCCGGAGCATAAGGCAGCACTGGCGTCTCGTCTATCTCATACGAGTGTCGTAAATGATAATACAACACCCGTAAGGCTGAATCGTGTCTTTGGATATACGCTGTGGCCGCATATTATTATTATTGTGCCTCTTCCCTTTCCCATAATTGGATTTTCTGTTAGGGCAGTATATTTCCTAAATAAATAAATAGATAATATTCCGCCCAGAATTTGATTAAAAACACTTTTTTACTCTTGTTAAGTTTTAAAAAAGGTTTTTAAGAAAAAAAAAATGCATTAATTAGAACAAGATTTTAATAGTGTTTACTAGAAGTAATCAAACAGTTAGTAGCAGGCTTTGTATTTAAAATTTGACAGTAATACCTATAACTATAAAATAAAATTAAAATTAACACCAACACTGAAAATTTCTTTGAAATGGTAAAAAGTAGATTTTACAAAGGAACAACTTACTTAAAGAACGTTGCCACTGCTTTTAAAGCTCACTTATACATTTTTGGCATATCTAACGAAGCGTCGCTGGACATTAAAAAGCTTTTTCCTCACATCATCTTAAAAACAAATATTAATGTAGGCTTACTCTATGTAAAAGGAATATTAAATATGCTCGAATGTTTTAGAGATCAAAGTTGGACCAACTTTCGCTCAAGCCTAAGGTAATATGGGCAGAATTTATTAACTGAAATATAAATTTTATGGACTCGACTTTTTGTATAAATACCTTTATGTTATAAATCAACCAATAACTCAATCAGTAATCAAATTTGTAGTTAAGAATAGATAAAAAGTAAGACAGTGTAAAGTTTGTGTCATATATCATTATTTTCAAATTTAGTCGTTTAAGCCAAATCCTTCAATATCCTTATACATACAGAAAATTATATGCTAAGTTCTATAGTCTTACTGATACCCCAAAGTACAGCGAGAAGATCCGCTAATTCTCTTAAAATCTGACAAACTTCCTTGCATATCATTTGAATACATAAATGATGTGGAAGGCTCAATGAACTACCAAGTATTTAATGCATAGTTGATACTATCGTATTTAGGTAAAGGCAGTTTTAATTCACACTGTGAATTGCACATTCGCAGCAAGCATATTATTCCTTTTTTTAAATAGAATACCTATGTTTTTAGAGGTGGTGCATCCACCATCTTAGTTGAAGAAGGAAATAATGAGGAAATTTTGTAAAATGTATACGTCATGTTATCGATATTATACATACAGGGTGTTAAAAAAAGAGTGTAAAATATTTAAGGAGGTAATAGTATGAACCAAAATAAGCAGAAAAGTCTCAATAAACATGGGTCCGCAAAGTAACGGCTGCAGAGACATAGAATGTTTTATGTTTTTTAGCCCCTTTTTTTATTTTGAAAAAACGTTTTGTATTTTCTTATAATAGTTGGTTGATATTTAGTGAAATAAACAGTATGTATTTGACAGTTGTTCTCAGTACACAAGTTTTCTTTCGCTATGGCTGGTTACTCTAACGCAGAATTAACAGACATGCATTTCATGTATGGTCGTGCTAATGGAAACGCCACCGAAGCGTGACGTCTTTATGTTGACGCTTATCCAAATCGCCAGATTCCTTCACAACGCATGTTTGGAAGAATTCACCTAAGATTGCGTGATACCGGTTCCTTGAGCAAACAGTGACATTCATCCGGAAGACCAAGGTCGGTATCGCTAGAGCAGAAGAAGAAATTCTAGCACTGGTAGAGCAGAATCCAGGTACGAGCGTGCGGAGAATATCAGGTAGGAATTAGTGGTCCTCTTGTTTGGAGAATCCTTCACGAGTAACTGCTTTATCCATAACATGTGCAACGGGTACAGGCCTTAAATCCAATAAATGATCATCAAGCACGTTAGGTTTTTGCAGCTGGTTTATACGTCTCGATGCTGATGCTGAAGACTCTCGTTTTCTTGCAAACATTCTATTTACTGGTGAGGCCGGGTTTGCAAACAATGGAGTGTTTAATATTCACAATACGCATATTTGGGCCGACGAAAATCCTCATGCTCTAATAGATCTGGACATCAGGCACGTTTTTCATTAATCATTTGGATGGGTATTGTAGGTGACAGGTTTCTAGGTACTGTTGTTTCACCAAACCGATTAACAGGCGCTGCTTACCTCAACTTTCTGCAGAACACACTGTATGAGTTTTTGGAAAACATTCCTTTGTATCAGAGGCAACAAAATAAATATGGTTCCAGCATGATGGTGCTCTAGCTGATCTTTCCATGGCCGTTAGAGAGCATTTACACCAAACTTTTCCACATAGATGGGTAGGAAGGGCCGGACCTGTTTTATGACCTCCATGATCGCCGGATCTGAACCCCTTATATTTCTTTGTTTGGGGATATTTGAAGACATTAGTGTATGGTAAATAGCCTGGAAGAGCAGCAGCTACGGATTAATCAAAAGTGTCAAGAAATCCAAACCAAGGAGGGTGTTTTCGAAAGAGTTCGAATATCGTTGAGACGAAGACGTCGTGCCTGCTTGCAAATGGACGGAGGTCACTTTGAACATTTTCTGTAACTTTGTTTTTTGTTTGTTAAAAGCTTCCTTTGTTGGTTTATTCCTAATAAAATAAAATGTTTGAAAAACGAATACTGGTCCATATCTCCGCAACCGTTACTTTGCGGACCCACGTTTATTTAGACTTTTGTGCTTATTTTGGTTCATACTATTACCTCCTGAAATATGTTACACTTTCTTTCAACACCCTGTATATCCAACATTTAATCAAACTATATATTTAGCATTTATTTTTTTTTCTAAACTGTCACATTTACATTCAATATTATACATATACATAATTTTATTGTAAATTATTATTGGCGAAGTTAAACGAATACTCGCAAATGTTTTTGCTATTTTTGCAATTTTTTTATTTCCTTTTATCGATGAGATGAACAATAATAGTTGTAGCTATTTTTACGTATTCGTAGTCAATTGGAACAAATTCCTACGAGTATATTGACGATGTCATAATATCCGATACATGATGCATTATGTAATTTAGAATTTAAAGCAGCACTTCGTTTTAGTAATGGAATCAATCAACCGAATCATGAACTTCTATAAAATCTATAGATGTCAAGAAGTTCTGCATTTCCTTTCAAAAGTTTTCGCATTCCTGAATTTGTAGACGGTACAGTAATGAGAAATATGCAACGAATGCGAAAGGACCCTTGGACCCTTATGATACTTCCGGCCTTTTCGACTGGTTTGTATTCCATAACAAGCGTTTACGATAAGGTCCTTCGCCCACGCTTTGCGACTGGATCCTAAATGTTCCAGATGATGTGAAGCGAGTGGATGGCGGTGGTGATGCCAAAGGCGTAAAAATAACAAGGTATGGTGGAATAATAATAGATGTAATTTAATCTTGGGTGGATGGAAAATAATGGAGACATGCCAGTATCACGCATAAGCATCAAATTGTTGGTAAGAAAGAAAAATAAAGGTTTTGAAAAGAGTAATTTTAACACTTTACTAAATTTATTGAGGAAATGTATTTGGTTAACTTAAGGCTAGAATTTAATAGAAAATTAAACCAGAATTCATATTAGCGTCAAGTTAAACTATAATAAGTTTAGATTTGCCGAAGCCAAATATATTTTTTTAACTTTTAGAGAAAAACACATTAGAAAACGTGGTTACTTACATAAAGTCAGAGAATTGTATCATTTTGTATTCCATTTTGTCACAAATATCTAATAATTTAAGAATTAGTGGTTCTAGAAAACAATTATGCGGGGTGTAAAAATGCTTATAATGCTGTATACGATTTTTTAAGTGTGGAGCAAGCGTATAAAGTAGTACAAAAAATGAAATTAAATATTTGTTTCTTCTTTATTCTAAATGGTTTGGTAGCCTGCAAACTTGTAGATACACAATGAAGAAATATTGTTTTAATTTGTTCGGATTTTCTTAAATTTGTGTCAGAAAAGCTATAAACTCACAAATATTATAAATTCTAACGCACACATTGCCCCCGTCTTAGAACTGATCGCCCCGATCAGGTTACTCCGTTGTCTGCGTGGCCTTATTGATAAGGTGTCAAGCGATCGATGTGGACAATCTTCATCTTAGCTTGGGAATTCCTCTGGATCCTGTACACTACGTTATTTATTTTAACACGACGGTATAAGAACCTTCCTACGATTCCTGGGGTTTCGGAGATTTACCCTTGCTTCTTTTTGGTTACACAACCACACTTTCTCATTCTCTTGAAACCCGCTGTTGTTGGCATGGAAATCATATCTGGTCTTCATTCTGTCGCTTTCAATTTTTAATTTCTCTCGTACTTATTCATGTACCATCTTTATTGGATCTTTCAAATGGCTGAAATAATCATCTAAGTTTTCCTCTTGTCGCGGTCGGTTCATAATTGAATCTGTTGGCAGACTTAATTCCGTGTGAAAAATCACACTGGCTGGTGTTTTACCCATGGTCTTGTGAATTCCTGCTCAGTAAGCCGATAAAAAAGGAGGAAGGTAGATATCCCAATTTACCTGTTTCTCGTTGACGACCGTTCTCAGGAAGTTCTCAATAGTGCGATTGAATCATTCCACCGTACCATCTGACTGCGGTTGAAGAGATGTAGTCCTGGTTTTGTGGATGCCTAGCAGTCCATAAACGTCCTAAAATACTTCAGATTCGAAATTCCCATTGGTCGGGATGGATTTCACTAGGCACCTCATAACGGCATATCCAATTCTCAAATAACGCCTCGGCTACGGTAACGGAAATCCATCTTCTTTCATTTCATGTCACAGGCATTGTTTAGAGTTTGGAGGGCATGGTCTTCTGGATAGGACATCAGCATTACGATGGTTAGATTCTTTCCGGTGTCCAATTTTGATGTCGTACTCCTGCAACCGCTGATGCCATCTTGCCACATGGCCTTGCAGATTCTATAGAAGATTGAATATCACTAAGAAGGGCAGTTATCAGTTGTCAAGGATAGACGACACCCTGGATACACTGTCTGGATCACAATAGTATTCCACATTAGACCTGAAAAGTGGCTGTTGGCAAGTGCAACTTCATCCAGACGATAATGAAAAGACAGCGTTTTCCAATGGAATAGGTTTGTGGCACTTCAACGTTATGCTACTTGAAACAATTCTGCGAAGAATGTCCTGGAAAAATTGGCTCGTTTACCTTGACATCATAATACTTGGTAAAGACTTTGAAGATTATATGAAGAATGTCCAAGAAGTTTTTGAAAAGTTGAGAGAAGCCCGGCTCAAGTTAAGTCCTAAGAAGTGCGTTCTCTTTCAAAAGAAAGTCACGTATTTAGAACATATTATTTCCTTTGGTGGAGTGAATACTGCTTCAGAGAAAATTGTAACCATCTGGAAATGGCAAGTACCGAAAGACAAACATAAATTAAGGATTTTTCTAGGACTTTGCACTTACTATCGCAAGTTTGTGAAGAAAAACAGATCCCCAAACTCTTACATCGACTCACGGAAAACAATCAGCCATTTATCTAAACGGAACAATGTCAACAAACTTTTGAAAGATCAAAAGAAGATTTGTGTTCCTCTCCGATCCTGTTATATTCCACTTCTAACACCAATGAAACCTCTACGTTAACTTAGCCTTATTATTAACTTTATTGTTACTACTTGATTACACAACGAATATACTTCAAACAAATTCGTAACTGTCAAATATTTGCTTTGATGTTTCGGTCACTCGTGTATAACTCGCGTTCGGTTGCTCAATATAAACTGAACTGTGACGGAGAAACCGATGCACTTATATGTATTTATAGAGTTCTCGAAGTTTCTGTGGTATTGAGACCGTGTCGTGAAACAAATCAAATATAGCCTGGAATGTTCTATAAAACGTCAAAATAAAGGTATTACAAAAATTATAAATTCTAACGCAAACAGGAACATAATTAAGAAACTGAAAAGGTAGGTGAGCTTCCGTAACAATATTGCGCATGTAATTCAACACTGGTATAGTAGTTACTTTCACACAATATTAATACCTATCAAATAAATATATTATCTTTTATGAAAGTACTGATCTATCTACAACTTTTCTTTCAAACTTTGGTAAAAGAAGCACTAAATAGTTATCCGGTTACTGTTAAATGAAACCCAACCCTTCACAAAGCCCAATTCTCTTAACAGAGACGTCAAATCGCGCCAGAAGTAATTGATGAATGAGGTGAAGCTGTCGCTATACTTTGTCACCCGGAGAATTGGTAGGAAGTGAGTATTTTTCAGCCAAGCCTACGTGTATTTTATTTGCCACGTTCTCTCGGTGCTTCCACCATCTATCAATCAATGGCTCGATTCTGATACTGCGAACTTTTTAATTAGTTAAATGAAGGATTCGGAACGAATCTGTTTGGGTTTCGCATTAGGCCTACTAGTAATATTCCAGTTTCACTTATCAAATGGATAAAGTAGAAGCATATATTTATTGTTTTTTAACATGGGCACGTGATTTAAAGCTTTCTCTGTACATTATAGTCGTATCTGATACCGCACGATATACAGAGCCGTTTAATTAAAAACCAGCCGCATATCTAGTCGGCCGAAATTCTAATCTGGCCCCGTAGGCCGTAAACTTCACCCTTTTCAACAAATACTTGACGAATGAGTTTGTGTGTTGGGGTCGCAGCCACCCTGAATTATTCTGCTTTAATTCCGGTCGAACAGCTTCTGTGGAAATACCGGGAACATTAATTATTCTATGATCAATTGGCGGCGACCTTGGACCTCAGATAACTGGAATTAATATATGGGGAAACGCATTATCGTGTATACTACTCCCACATATTTGTACAAATAATCGTAAAAAATAGCCTGCAGTATTCCTGCAGCGACATTTTTCAGCCGATAATGTTGACCATGACAATGATGATATTTTATATATGATATAAAACTATTTAATTAATATATTTTCAATAACAAATTTGAATTTTGAGAATTATTTTTGCGTTATGCGTTTTCAATCGATTACATTTTACTAGATTTTTAAATGTTGATAATTATTGAGTTCAAACTTCTTTTCCCTGTAATTATTTCTGGTTTAAGTATATATTTGGTTTTAGAGAGCATAGGTACATAAATTTATTAAAGAATTGTAGGAAAATTCTGAGGCAAAACTGCGAAAGTAATAAAAAATATACAGGGTTAACTATGACTAACTTCAAAAATTTTAACCATGTACTCCGGAAGGCCTAAAAGATAAAAAAAAATATTTTTAAGCGATATTTAAAAAATGTGGCAAAACCCTCTTTTCCTACGGAAAGTCGGCGCCTATGATAAGTTTCGACTGAGATAACTTAGATGCATAGATAAAATTTTTTCGCTTTCTAAATAAGTTATTCTATTCAAGTGTCTTCTAATTGCACACAATAACTATTAAAATAATTAAGTAGACGTTTATAAATCTTATTAGTCAAATTTAAATTACTTAATAATTTCAATAACTTTATTAGGATTTAGTAGATTGATTTCTTTTATTAAGTCACATTGTAAAACTAAAAATTAAGCAATATATAACTCGATATTAAAAATAATTATAAGGTACTTATTTATTTCCTAAGTGTTTTGTAAGAATTTAATCTTAACGAAACTAAAAATCAAGGACAAATTCTACATAAGTATATTATAAATTATTATTAAATTGATTTTATTATAAATATTATAATAAAACATATAATTATTTGTTTTGGATCCAAGAAATAAGTCGAGTTTCGTTGCTTTTTGGGGCATTTCAGTATGATACAATATCTAAAGCTGGACTGTTTTGTTTTAGTGTCTCTAATAATACCTTCAACATTTGAATTTTCCATAATTGTAATAAAAACCGCAATACTTACAATTAGAAACTTTCATTACATTGATGACTTGTTTTATTAAATGTTATACAGGGTGCCGAAAATTAGTAGGTCAATCCATTAACCATAGATAGCTGATATGAAAATAATGGGACTTTCATTATGCCACTTTTCATTTAGGAGCCCCATTTTTGAAATACAGGTCAAAATGTAGGTAAATGTCAAAAAGGAAATTTGTCCGATAACTCCGGTAGAATTAGAGATATTTGTTTGAAATTTTGCTAATATTTTTTTCTTGTAGAGACACACTTTCAGTATACTTTTGGTAAAAAAAAATCAAAGCACGAGCGGGGGTGAGGGGGTTAAAGTGCATTATGACCCCTCAACTTTTTCATACGCACGCCTATGGTAAAAAAATATATTTTCTTAGATAAAGCGCGTTTATTCTAAGTTTTCTAATTCTTGCAAGATTTTGATTTGGAGCCTGGGTTACCAGATATTGTAACTTATTTGGACGGATAGTACGGATTTGGTACCTAACTACTGTTTCAGGTAATAAGTTCTATGTAGACTTTGAAAATAAAGTCAGATAGGTAGGTACATTTGGTTGTCAAAATAATTTATAAGTTAAATAAAAAAAACCTTGTTAAGACATTTTTTAAGTGTTCAATCAGAAATGACGAATAGAGAAGGTTTGCTATCATTTTCTGAAATGACCGATATGATTTTAATAATGGGTAAGTAAGTACTTATTAAAAGGAATAGGATTTTTTCTTAATAAGTGTTAATTGTAATCTCAAACCTAAACAATTTAATTTCTCTTACTTCTAGGAAAATGTAACTCTAATGCTAGTTTAGCTGCTAGGCGTTATGCGGACAAATTTCCAACCAGGCACCATCCAAAAAGGAGATTTTTCTTAAGCTTAGTCAACCGTCTGAGAGAATCTGGCAACTTTAAGCATAGAAGGGTGGGTCAATGTGGACGGCAACTCAAATTACGTCCAAGCGAAGAGGAGCAAACCTTGCAAATTGTCGAAGAAACTAATTAATAATGGTGGCAACAATAATATTAAGTCAGATGATGTGCGACGTGTCTTCAAACAGCAATTAATGTACCCATATCATGTACAAAAAGTGCAGGCACTTCTACCTTAAGATTCAGAAGCAAGAGTCACTTTCTGTAATTGGATATGCCAAGAAAATAATGATAATATTAATTTTTGTAAATTTATTTTATTTTCTGATGAGGCCACGTTTACTCGTAACGGAGTAACGAATATTCATAATACTCATACATGGGCTGCTGAAAATCCGAAATTCATTGTAGAGGCACATCATCAAGTAAGTTTTAAAGTAAACGTAAGGGCAGGAATAATTGATAATTTTCTTTTAGGACCGTTTTTTTTTTTAAGTTATCGACAAATTTCCTTTTTTGACATTTACATTTTGACACCCTGTATTTCAAAAATGGGGCTCCTAAATGAAAAGTGGCATATGAAAGTCCCATTATTTTCATATCAGCTATCTATGGTTAACGGATTGACCTACTAATTTTCGGCACCCTGTATAACACATTTAAGTTGGTCTTTTTAGTCCCGTTAGCATTTTCTCAAATCGATAAAGGTCGAATACTTTAAAATCCAGAACAACGCAATAATGTATATTTTTTACAACGCACTCCAAATTACTTCCAAAGCCTTAAATTCTTCTTTAACTTCCCCACCGATCCGGGGAAGGGAAATCAGCCCTTATTTCAACCAATTAAACTGCAACGAATTAACTTTAACAGGATAGGATTTAAAGGGAAACAGTTTGCTTACCAATATTAATGTTCTGGTAATGTCCTTGCAGTTTATTCTTGGAACGAGATTTAGACCGGGACGGTTTTTTGTTTTAATTGCCGGATTGATTTATGGCTGGCAAGTTTGCGCCCCCGATTTGTAGAACGAACTCAGGAGCTTTTATTGTGCGGCGTTCAACTGTTTTTATTTTGAAAGTTGGTACTTGGCAGCGATACTTTGTCAGCGAACTAGTCCGAAGGTGTGTCACCAGTTTTTGAACTAATTGACTTATAAAGAAATTTTACAAATATATGTGTTTGTTGCAGTTAAGTTAATTTGAAATAATTTATAAGATGGTATGGTCTTTTAATTTTTATACTGTCTGTAATGGAGAAGATTAATTTTTATATGGGTTTGAAATATATTTCAAGGCATTCTTTCAAACATATTGAGGTGTCAGAACATGTGTCTGCCGATAACAACCACATATTAATTAATAATAATAATAGTCGTTCACCTATTTGGGTGTTCCACAGCGGGGCACTCATGAGGTGGCTACGGTAAAAAACGCTCTCCGCGGCAGGTATCGGCTCCGCCTCCGACAGATCTGGTCTTCGGAGCTGTCGGGTAAGAACAAGGTGAGTGCCACAAATATGCTTGCCGTTCCGATCCTTCTCTACTCCTTTGGAGTAGTGAAATGGACACAACAAGAGCTGAGGCAACTCGATGTAGGGACCCGCAAAATGATGCATCTCCATCGGAGTTCGCATCCAAAATCGTCCGTTCCGCGGTTATACTTCCCAAGAAATCGGGGAGGCCGTGGACTCTTGAGTTTGGAGTGTCTCCAGGACAGAGTGGTTTTGGAGGAGGCCTGTAAAGTCATCAGGAGCTCGGATCCCCTTCTCTGCATGGTCCAAGACCATGAAGCAGCAGGGATAGGAGCGTTTGTATACGAGTAAAGCACCGAGAAGAGCAGCCGATGAACTTGGTCTCGTGTTCGATACTGAGCGGGAAAATCCAGACTCTGTCACCGAGTGGGACCCTGCTCAATTAAAAGCCCAAATTAAAGCTGCAGAAACGCGTCATCTTCTGCAGCTACATAAGGATAAGCCAATGCATGGTCTCTTCTACCGTCATCTAGAGGGGCTTGGCTTATCTGAAAAGCTGACCTTCGCTTTTTTGAGGTCAGCGGGGCTGAACTCTGAGACCGAGGGGTTCATAATGGCTTGCCAAGATGGTGTAATTAACACTCTCGTCGATCGTAGTCGTGTCTTGGGTATCGAGGTTCCTGATACGCTTATGCATCTTCTATCGGCCTGTCCGGTATATGCGGCCACAGCGTATATCCAAAGGCACGATTCAGCCTTACGGGTGTTGTATTATCATTTACGACACTCGTATGAGATAGACGAGACGCCAGTGCTGCCTTATGCTCCGGGGGATATAGAATCCGTTGTGGGGAATGAGAAGTGCCGAATTTATTGGAACTATTTATTCCCCACCCTCAGGCAAATTCAAGCCAATAAGCCTGATGTAGTCCTCCTTGACAATCAGCTTAGGACGATGTTTGTGATTGAGTTCTCGGCTCCCGCGGAGAACAACATCGTCCTAAAAGAGGAGGAGAAACGGAGGAAGTATCGAGATCTTCTCTCCAAGCTCCGCAGGCTGTATCCAGACCACTCTGTTGACGTTGTGGTGCTAATTATAGGCGTCCTAGGTGGAATGAGACATACGCTGCTTTCTGAATTAAAGATCATACCGGCTTGCCGAAATTCGGCAGAGATCTTAGCCGGCAGAATGCAGAAGGCAATCGTCCTTGGTTCACTACGTCTGCGCAGAACCCAAGATTTGCGGGCGCAATGATTACTGACTCCACGGAGTGGAGAGTGATCATTGCTTGACTCTTCAGAACATCTCCGAATGTGTCGGAGCTTCGGAAGGTGTTACTGGAAAAAAGTAATAATAATAATAATAATAAACTTTATTCCGTAGACACATTACAGTGTATATAACAAGTCACAAAAGATAAGAAGAGTAAATATATATCACATTGTCAACAAATAAATGATAAAGAACGAACTAAAATACAAAATATCACAAACAACAAACAATATATTTAAACTAAATATGACATTCGAAATATTCATGCAAATTGTAAAACCAGTCGGCCAACAACATACTCCTAACAACTCTATTCAAAACCGGAATGCTGTCAATTTGTTTGACCCTTGTTGGGAGATGATTAAATAGCCTTGGAGCCAAAACAATTGGACTATTTGCTGATTTAGTCAAATGATGTTAAGGGAAAAGAATATGATTTTGATTTCGGAGATTGTATCCAATTTGTCTGTCTGAATATTGTGAAAATTCATAAGGATGATTCTTGACATATGTAACGCATGTATGGATATACATGGACACAACTGTCAATAGTCCCAAATCATTAAACAATTGACGGCAAGCTTGCAATCTTGACTTAAACGACAAATAACATTCTACATCACGTAAATGGTAGGAGCAAATACAGAATATATTATTTGGAAACGGAATGAAGGGCTGAATACAATATATAAAAAACATATTTTTTGCTTTTCCATTGATTTTCTAAACAACCTATATAACTTTCGGTAGAAAAGTTTAATTGACAACTTAAAATTTTAAATTCTTCGATGAACTTAAATCTACCTGTATTTCCAATTAAACTTACATTAAAATGGTCTTCACAAACAAATAATGTTGCAATGTTTCCTTTCGTCGCGCTTCATCTCCCTGCAGCACATTTTTTTTCGTTCTTTGGTACAGTGAAATATATTTTTTTAGGCTGTAGGCATGTTATATTCGTATATAATAACAGAATACAATACTTCCTCCATTTGCCCGGTGAGATACACTTTCTGTGCCCATTTTACGAGTCTACTTTGCAACTTTATTCAATACCAATGTCTGTTTAATACAGTATGCGCCAAAAGTATGGAATAAATTCAATAAAAACGAAACAATTATTTTTTGGGAAAAATCCTCGAACAGGTCGATTTTTAATTTAAAAAATACATATTTTAGCGTAAAATGCGATTTTCAAATGTCATTTATTTCGAGTAATGACGTCATCGATTTTTTTTTAAATGGCAACACCATATTTTTCCTTGATTCTGAAAGACCGTTGAATTTTCTATCAGACAGTACTAAAATTTTGCCCTCTTACATAGGAAAGTTTTCGAGTAAATGACGATTGAATGTTAGAAAACGTAAATCAATTAAAATAAAGCAAACGTTATCAAGTTTAGTTTTTCGAATTCCATAGTTCTTTTATGGATCACGTAGGTGAAAATCTTTGCAAAGTGTCATTGTCACGCCGACTTTCTAATAAGTATTGTAAGCGACATAGAAATTATTATTCAATTTAAAGTATTATGGCACATTTAACTGTTATTCAAAGAATTGAAATTTTAATTCTTATCGGATGCGGGAATATGACTAGAACTCAGCAGGAAGTTTGCAATTTATTTAATGAAAAATATCCAGATCGCCCTATCAGCCAATCAACAGTCAGTAAGGTAGAGTCTAAATTTAGAGAAACTGGCAATGTTGTAAATATTCCAAAACCTGGACGTCCAAGCATTAATGAAAATCAGAAATAGAACATTTTGATAAGTATGGTGGATAATCCTCATAATTCTTCACGATTGGTTGCATTAAACAATGACACTAGTCAGAGTACAGTGCTACGTATCTTGAGGAAGGAAAAATATCATCCCTACAAAATTCAACTTGTGCAGGAACTGAATGAAGATGATCCTGATCGCCGCTTACACTTTTGCGAAATTCTAATGGATTTATGTCAAGGAAATAGAAATTTACACCGGCAAATACTTTTTTCAGATGAGGCCACATTTTGTCTGAATGGTACCGTAAACCGTCAAACTTGCAGATACTGGAGTCAGGAAAATCCTTATTGTATGGCAGAGGCACATACCCAACACCCTCAGAAATTAAATGTGTGGACTGGAATAGTTGACGACAGAATAGTAGGGCCTTTCTTCTTTGAAGGAACCCTTACAGGACAAAGATATTTAGAGTTTCTAGAAAATGACCTTGTTCCAGCCCTTGCAGTAATTTTTCCTAACGATAATAACCCAGACATTCCTGACGATACCATATGTTTTCGATAGAATGGCCTGCAAGATTGCCAGATCTTACACCTCTTGACTATTTTTTATGGGGATACTTGAAGTCAAAAGTGTACATTAATAAACCACGTAATTTAGAAGAACTTCAAAATCGCATTCGGGACGAAATACGCAGAGTTACCCCAGACATCATTCATAATGTGCAAGAAGAATTTCTTCACAGACTTGCGCATTGTTAAGAAGTTGGTGGATGGCAATTCGAACATATAATTTAAGTATAAAATTTAATCAATTGTATTTTATTTTACATACCTCAGAATTGTTACTTTTTATGGATAAAATTTACGTTTTCTAACATTCAATCGTCATTTACTGGAAAACTTTCCTATGTAAGAGGGCAAAATTTTAGTACTGTCTGATAGAGAATTAAACGATCTTTCAGAATCAAGGAAAAAAATATGGTGTTGTCATTTAAAAAAAAATCGGTGATGTCATTACTCGAAAACAAATGACATTTGAAAATCGCATTTTACGCTAAAATATGTATTTTTTAAATTAAAAATCGACCTGTTCGTGGAACAATAAATGTTTCGTTTTTATTGAATTTATTCCATACTTTTGGCGCATACTGTATAATAACATCAAATATTACAAGTGACAAATTAACTTTTCTATGCGTATGTACTGCGTTGTCCGAAACAAAGCAAAAAATAGAGAATAACGCTAAATTAAAAATTAGATTTCAAAATACTGGTTCTGTGGATCGTAACAACTATTAGGCAAGACCAATAATGCAGGTAATATTAGAAGTCTCAAAAACCGTCCACAATAGGAAGTTCTAACAAGAGTATATTATTTTTAGAAAATAAAAGACAGGCATATAGTTCATAATACAAAAAAATCTTATTTTTGACATACTATCACCCCCTGTATTTAAGAATTGTTTTTCTGAAACAGTGGTACATTACAATGGAAATATAATTATTGTACCTTGTACTTCTTCTACTCGAACCATTATTATGTTTACAAAGGTAATAAAAAAGTTGATTCAGTGAAACGTAGACTTGGTGTTTAAAATTTCTTGAGGCCATAGCAGCGGCGCTTCGGCCATAAAAGAGCCAATAAAAGATGAAAATTCCACGAGGACGAAGCCTTGAAACATGAAATTAAAGTTTTCCCATAAATCTCGAGATATCCCTGCCAGTTCTTCCGAGTGTAAGTGGTGGGACAGACAGTGTCACATGCAACGAAAGAGATTTTCCAATTAAATGGCTCTACAGTTGTATTAAGGCAGTAATTTTAAATGCTTAAAGTTTAAATTGAGTTGATCAAGTTATGTAATTTTATTATTTTACAGTGGGAACGTTCCGAAAGTTCGTTTCAAAGTCAGCACACAGCGCCTTGACTTCTCTGCCCAGATTATAATGGTAAAATCAATTCCGGATGGAAGAGAACAGGACCATCCGACCGATTTAGCCACGGTTACAACTAATCGCCGATTAAAGCCCTTAGGAAGGGCGGATTTAAAAAAGGGCTTGTTTCCTACGCAATTGTGGCAAACACTGGAGCTGGAAAGGATCCCCTGGTTTAATGAGATGAGAAGTATCATGTTAATCTAAAGTTCAAGGTTGTGGTGGGATTATAAACTTAAAATTGCTGTAGTTAATGTGCTTCAATAATTATTTTGAGAAATTAAGTCAATGTAAATTAAAATTTTACAAGGTGACTGATATCAATTCTTGCAGATACACTATCTGAGAGTAAAATCTACTTTAATCAACTTCTACATTCGTTGGGCGTGATAAGATAACAATTGTTATCATTCTCGTTTCACCATTTGTATTTTTTATTTGTTCACCTGAAGTAGGTTAATATCAAGATCTCTAAACAGAGGACAGCGTGATTTTTTGAAAACTCCCCAATGGAGAAATCTTGAATACGATTCGGTAAATCTTTATTTTTGGGGGGGCGGCTACTTGTGACCTGTAGGCGCATGTGTTTGATACTCACCCCATGAACCCCCCACTTAAAGACATTAAATGGGAACACCCCTCTTGTGGTATGTCACCGGATAGCTACAATCTTCCTGAATACAATGGTGTATGAATGTTTGCATTTTGATAGCGTCTTTTTTAAAACCACCCTTCAAAACTGATGCTTTACCAAATTGGATTTGACCTTGTTATCCTCATATCAGAGAAATCGCCAGGCGTTATCAGTGAGCTCACTCAGAGGGCTCCAGACATTATAGGAGGCTGGTGCACAGAACGGAGTCTTAGGGTTAATCCCTCTAAAGTTAATCTTGTTCTCTTCACCAGGAGGGTCATATCTTACCGGATACGAAAAACTGCCGGGGAAAACAAAAATCTCAATATTGTCTTAGTAACGCGAAAATACCTCGTCCTAGAATTTTTTTTTTGTTACAGAAGTGGTAAATGCATGAAACTTCCTGATGGTATGTATTCAGTGTAATGTCAATGGTTTTTTTCTCAATTTATCACAACCGCAACAATATGCAGAGCAATGTTTTCGATGATCATCTACTTCACTTCTAGCCAACACAGAAGCAGACCTTCTAACAATAAAACGGCATGGTGGTTGGAAGTCCAAGTCCGCGTGTGAAGGCTATATTAATAGGTCTCTCAAAATCAAGAAAAAAATCGCCACAAAAGTTCTTGGAAAAGAGATTGCCGTCATTCAAGTGCTTACAAGAAAAATTTAAGCATTGTTAATATAAATATAGACCAGCTACATTCATGTGGAATTAATGTTACGAATTGTCAAAGTTGTGTGGTTAATATTTATAACAAGTAAATCAATTTAATTTAAGTTCATTAATCTATTATTTATCAAATTGATAAACCTTTTGGCTCTTAAGAAAAATAATCATTAAACAGTGATCTCTTTTTTCTAATATTTTACTTGAAGGCTAATATGTCACATTACTCCACTAGTGGTATAATGACCTTCATTATTCAACTGAAACAGTGCCAAACAAATGCTGCAATGAAGCTTTTATAAAGTAGTTGTAGATAATAGTTACAAAACTGGTACTTATTGTACTTGTTGCATAAATATTTTTTCTACGTTCATGCAAAACCCAAAAAATGTTTTATTTAGATGACACTAAGTGTAGGAAAATATGACGTCAATTTGAATGTTTATGATTGTCATGATGACATAACGCTGTAGTAGAATGACAGATAAATGCAATAAACATTTTATTAAACTAGTGCAATAAAGAACCACTTTTTCCACTAAATATACTTCAATAAAGCGAATTTCCCACACTTTATTGATACTCATAACAGACGATCCCGTAAACGATTTCGCTCTGCCTAAATACCACTGATTGACGCAACCGGTTAATTGAGGCTCAGATTTGCCGCCCCCATTTGCAGTGTAAACAACATCGCAAAATTTATCATCCATAACAGAACGTTCAACTCGAACCGCAGGATTTATCAGTTCGGGAATGATTCCCTTGCTGTTAAGCCTAAGGAAACAGGCAATGTCCCGATCCGCGTGGATAACCTTAACAGTGACGTAGCTTGAGCAACACCAGAAGAAAATTGTTATACAAGTTGAATCTATATTTTTATTTTTGTCTGTTCTGTAACCGTCTATACAAATTCCATGTTCTTGATATCATGACACAGTAAATTCCTGCGTGGAATGACCATGGCACATCGTTAAGAGTTATACCATACCAGCTGATGGAGTCCGCGCCAAATTTCCTTTTCCCTTATGCGATTTCGGTATCTGTTGCATAGATAACCAAACATCTGTTGAACTATATTCTATATTTTATTAAAAAAAATTTTAATTTTTGTATCAAACAAAGTAGAAAGGTCTTTTTGATCTGGACAAAAACATACTTTTTCGTAAAACAAAGGCATTTATGTTGTCATTTCAGTATCGAATTGACTATCTTTTAGGCATATGTGCTTAAAACAATAATAAATAAAATAAAATACTGAATTTTAAATTATTTATTTATTATAAATATTAATAACACAATCTTTCAAATCGGACACATAGGTGAACATATATTTTCTTCATTTCGTATAACTTCAATATTGGAAAAAGATAACACCTGCATTCCGATGCTGCTGGTGCACTAAATTTTTGGAATGAAAGTAGTATTTTCTTCTCCCCGAGAATTTTTCTTGCTATAGCCTGCTTATTTTGTATGGAATTTTCTATGTAACCCTCTGCCATAGAAGTCAAACGCCAACCTCCGTGTCTCTTGGGTATCGATGAGCATGTTGACTTCTACATCTGTAAGGTTGCACAACATCGTCTAAAGCAGTTCAATCTTTTTGGGAATTGAACCTATGTTATCTATACCCACTTCTTGTGCAGTACATTTTGAATTTCTGTACGTGATAAAAAATCGGTTGTGGTCTATGGTGGAGGAACGAGGACTCTTTCTATATCTCCCTCTGATTTGTAAATAATTTACAAACATTAGTTTTAGTATTAAGAATAGCCACTTTTATGAACGACATAGCACCTTCAATGTTCTCTATTGTAAATAAGTTAATTCTTCTCTCCTGCAGGCTTCAAATATACCAACAATCAAGACAACTTTTTGGAATAAGTACTTTCAATCATATGCCTGTTTGATAAACCATTTAACCTGTTCCTTGGAAAATATTCTGTATTTTCTAGGTCTATAACCACTTTATTTTGAAGAAAGCAATAACATCGGTATATTTACTAATATCCATATTTTTAATCAAATAAATTGTAGTTTACAACATGGAATAATTACTCCATAATGTAGCGGGTGCACATTTGCACAACTTAACGCCGCGTGCCTGAAACACCATGATTTGGCAACTTGTGTCAAAAATAGCTGTTTAAAGACATGTAATTGTTTTGCACAAAAGTGGATAACTTTGCACTGTGTGAACTCAAATTTTAAAGCTACTTTCCAAAAATACACTCCTTACAACAAGTACATAGCTCAGAATTAGTAATTTACTAATTTCAATGTGGCGGCCTAACTATAAAAAGCTCATAATGTCGCAATGGAATTCGTATAAGGAAACAGTAGAAATAACAAAGATAATCTCTGGGTGGAACGGGTTTAATATTTTAGTTAATAATATCATATAAAAATATAACTTAATAAGGTACATAGATTGATAAATAAAGAAATTTAACCTTTATCAACATGTGCCTGCTCAATAATATTTAAAAGAAATACCACAAATTTAATTTTAGGTGATTACAATTTTACACAATTATTATTAGAATAGTCACATTCAGACAGTAATTGGTTTGATTAAAAAGTCCACTACTCATCTCGTTGGGTTTGGTCTGTACCGCCTGTTAATGTTTCAATGATTTCAGGGCTGGCTGTTACATTGTTGGTTTAGATGTTTTATGTTTCGAGAAATATATCGCTCTATTCCTCGGAGGTAACTATAAAACTGGAACTGTACGTCGTGGTTTCATTCAAATTCCCGATTTGATTTATGATTTGGTACATTTTCCTATCAGTCTTAAGTTGAATCGTATTGAAACAATATAAATAAATTTTACTAATTTAACTAAATCAGCTATAATGTGACCACAAATGAAATTATGATTAATACGATGACAATTTATGGTTAAAATAAATTTCCAATGTTACATAATTAAACTAACAACATCAATATGATTAAGCTGACTATTAAATTTCAAATTAATTATAATAAACAAGAATACAAGATGTAAATATACAATATTCTACTGTTTCTAGCGATGCAAGAATTTCTTATACTAAAACTGTTATATAAATGGCGTTTTAGAAAGGCATGACAATGTTACTAGGGCTAAAGAAACATTGAAAAATAAGTGGGGTTAGCTTAGAAATTTAGCTAGTTTATAATATTAGGATTTATATTTTTTGTGGCACCTTTAATTTGACGTTTTCTAGAACATTTCAGGGCAAATTTAATTTGATTCTTGATACGTTCTCGAGACCGCGCAAACTTCTAGAGCGCTAAAAATATATATAAGCGGATTGGTTTTGCATCATCAGTTCAGTTTGTCACTTCTAAGTTCAGAAGCCGAACGTGATTGGCAAACATCAAATTAAATAGTTGACAGCTGTGAAATTTATTTGAAGGCTATTTGTTGTGAAATCCGGTAGTGACAATAAAGTGACGTATTTCAAGGCTAAGTCAACGTAGAGATTACAGTATGTCCTAATCATAGACCTTATAAATCATGGACGCCCCAAAACCGTTTTCTGCCTATACAAATCGTTGATGCTCAGATGTGTGCGACAGAGATAGAGCTAGTCCGGGCAAAAGCCCACAGATCATTGGCCGAACAAATCAAAAACCGTAAATGACAGACGTATGACATTTACGGTGACAGGCCGACTCCACAATAGTTTATGAGTTTTTAAAAACTATTGCTAATAAACACACTAAACACAACTAAATCACAAAAGGCACACAAATCATTAACAATATTAACAGGAAAGGTTTTGTCAGGTTATGTTTATATATTTTTCTGTCATAGTGCATCTGTTTTTGCCCGGACTAGCTTCATCCCTCTTGTACACATCAGGACAGCGGACCTCTCTTTCTAGAACCGGTCCATGATTTATAAGATCTATGGTCCTAATGCAACTCATTTTTGGGATACTGAGCATGTAGAATAATTTTAAAAAATCAAATTTTAGTTGTATTTTTTTTAAAGACTAACAGATTTGATTCAAATTTGACACAGGTACGTTTCTGGTGGTGCTGGTGTTTTTTTGTACAAAGTTGAGGATGCTATTTGCTAGTATTCCCGCTGACATTTTATTCTATAACATTTCTCAAATCGGATTTTTTCCCATTCTAAGCTTTATTATGTTATATAAAATTTTGTTTTACCAAAAAGGTGATCTTAGTAAATTTATTAATAATGCATCGATTTCGAGGAAAATCCAAAAAAAGTATGGTAAAGTTTACGAGGAGACCTCTGTAATAGTACTTATTGATCAAGTGTGTACGTGTAAAACCCCGAACTCTTCCACTGATGTGTCATATTTTGTATAAGTAGGAGAAACTCCGGTACCTATGTTTATTCTCTAACTTGAATAATCATGTGTTCTTTTGGAGAATATTGTAAACTTAAGACTCCACTTCGGTGCGATACACTTCATTTTTTAAATATGCCCACAAAAAGAATCCAACTGATTTAAAGTCAGGAGATCGTGGCGGCTATAGTACCGGTCCTTCTCGTCCAATCCTTTGGTGTTGCTTGGACACGCTGTATATGGTACGAATATAATTGAGCCTCGTGTATGACACGTCACACTGCAGCAATATGCCGTGGAAGTCCTGGACCTCCATCTCTTCCACGATTTGATTTAAAATTTTCTTCGCGTTGCACACCGCGGTAAAAGTAGCTGCATTTGGCACATGTTTACCAGGAAACCGTTCTACTAAAGCATTTTCACTGCGTAATAAATTATAACGATATCCATCAACTCTGAGTTACTACTATACACTTAAGCCATTTTACACTTGAAAAACTAATGTAATCACTGGCGTCACAAAACCTACAACTTCAATAATGTTTTACTATAAGGATTTTATAAAAAAAATTACGATATCGACTCCATTTTTCATGACGCATCTATTCTCAAATTCTTTTAGATAAGTTCTGAATCACCCTGTAGATATCTGATTGCATCTTATGCTACTTAGGTCGGGTAACTTTAGTGGCTGATCTGCTTTTATAAGTTCTTTCAAAGTAGGTAATTGTTTAGCATTACAAGGATAAAGGATGGAACTAAAGGGGATTTATTTGGCACTTTTTCTCCCTTTGTAAAACCCCCTAACACCCGACTTTGCTAATCGTTACACCAGATCCTATTACTTCAACTCTCCACCTTTTATTTGACTTTGGGATGTTCTTACACATATAGGTAAGTGAGAAACCGGATAACAGTGATATTCCCATTCGGTCGATTGTAATACCTTCTGGCCATTTGAACAGGCCATTTCTCTTTGTTCAGTTCTTCGACTTTTTTGCTCCAACTAGTTAAGACGTTATTCACCACTGATTTATAGATGGCGTATGTTATAATGGCTGCGTCTAAGACATTTATAGTTTTTCTTCTCGCTCGTTATTTAAGGTTGCTCGCTTGATATAATTATATCATAATGTGGCCGTAAAAAGACAACTGTCTGAATGAGAGGTTCGTTTTATGTTAAAACAATTACAAATTCTTAATAAAGGATTATTGGAAATAAATATAATTTATAGTTGTCAGATTTGATCCAAATAAATATTTGTGACTGTATAAACTAGTGAGGTAAGCAGAATTGCCATTTTTTTGGAATGTTTTTCTTAATCTTCCTATATAGATAAATCAGAAAGTACAATTAAGGATTATTTGAAATTGCTTTGCTTTGTTAAGCGAATATATTCATTTCAGTATGAACTTAGTTATATCACGAATTTCCATAACTTTCAAATTAATTAACTATTCTATTTTACACACATCGTCCAATGCCGTTATGCCGTTAATATTTTATTACTCGTACTCTTCAATATAAATTTGCAGTTTGAAAAATTACATATTATTAAATCTTGTGCCAACTTTTTAAATCTGAATATCCACGTTTGCCAATATTAAAAAAGCGCGCTTATTTTTCTTTTAATTATTAATATTGTTAGCATATTCCACACCTTTTCCTGTCCCGAGACATTATCATAATAATCATTATCATTTTCAGTACTGTGAAAATTTCTAAACATTCAAATAAAGATTTCGAAAATACAATTTTTAATCTAGAGAGCTGGTATTAATTTACAAAGTTTACAAAGTGATTATAAATTTAATTGACGACTAATATTTTTCCTAGTTATTAGATTCTCATAAAAGAGTGTATTTTATGACTGAACTTTTTTATCAGTAATATTGTATTATAACCAGTTAAGTCGTGGTTATGAAACATATTTGAAATAAGTTACTTTTACAACTTTAAGTTCATTTTAACTCTAATGTGTTGTATTTTATATTTTTATCGTATAATAAAGCGTTATGTATTCGTTACTTCATCTTTTTTTTTTGCAAAACGGCACAACTAACAACAAACAATTAGAAAATATACGAATCTGACGCAATTAAAATAAATATTCAATATGGGTATCACCTTATTCTTTACCTGGAAATTGTTTAACAAATATTTTGGAAAATTTGTAGTTTTAGCCTAAAGTGCTGCTGTATACAACTTGTTTCCTTAGCTATTGTTCAGTTAATATTGGAACCATATAAACGAAATATTTCATAAAATCCAACGGGTTGAGGTCAGGGCAACGGGATGGCCATTTAACAGGTCCGAGCCGTCCTCTACCAATTCACTGATTAGGAAATATTTCATTTAAATGGTTCTGAACATTTTGAATGTACTTAATGCGGTGGAATACCGTCAAGTTGAAATCACATATTTTGACGAACTGCCAGATACAAATTATCAAGTCCATGAAAGAGTTTCATAAAAATTTATTAGAATTTATGAATGATTTTGATTACATGGTTCCAATATTAAGAAAGCAACAGCTAACGGAACTAACTGTACAAGATGGAGAGCATTTTAGGCTGAAATCACACATTTTCTAAAATATTCTTAGTTTCTTATTAAAATATAAAAAAAATGCTGTCAAAATATTTATTTTGACAGCCTCAAATGAAAAGTGGCACAAGAATACGGTTAACGCCTTGACCTACCTAAATTGTAACACTCTGTACATTTGTTATACAGACAATATACTTGTTATTTGCTAAGCCCTAGATTAATAATTTGTTAAATGTCTAAAATTATTTGTATTTGTAGAAAACACTATTTCAAGAAGCCCTCAAATCGACATATTTACCTTAAACTTTGTATATTGTCACGCAATGTGAGTGACTATATAGCAGGGAAGTCTAAAGCTTCCACCAAATCTCACTTAAAGTTCTCCACCAACCTTTAAACATAAAAATAATACCACTCTTATATTCCTGAGGTACTCGCTTGGCTCCTGGGAGAGGTAAAGAAACTCAACCTTTTAATAAAAATACAGATTTATTCAAACAAACATAACAGCCATACTTACAATAAGACCTTTGCGCTGGGGAGTCTCTCTTCTAGAGATCAGAGCCAGCCAACGGCTGACCGCCGCCCTTTGGCCATGGACTGGCTGACATTAGCCCAGTTTCAATAGTATTTATACGCATTCGAAAAATGCTGAGTACATCAGAATTATATTACCTATTGAAACAATGGGAACAGCCAGCAAGTCTATCGCTTGGTTCTTTGACAGATCAAGAATGACAACCAAACTATGTCTGGTTTGATAGTAACCTTTGCAACTTGACACATATTATTGTTTGGAATTTCACTTGTGTAACAATGACACACTATCGATTGTAAATAAGTTTATAAATTTGGTTCAATAAAATAATTTAATATGTAAACGTTTTCAAAAAGTAATTTATTAAAATGTGTCCAGTTGTAAACCATCTCTCTAAGATCCTCTTTGTGTAATATCTTTTAATTTAAAGCAAAACCATGCCATAAATATGCTTAATATTATTTTATTATGCCTATTTTCCTATTTCAGCCGACCTCGTAAATTTACGGGGATATTTCAATTAAAACTTCATTCTCCGAGAATATTACTCCTCCAACTCTTCCTCTTCAACATTGATTTTCATAATTAATGCAGAAATTGTCTTGCCGGACCAAAAGTTAAGAGCTCAGTACGAGCCGCTTCACACAATCAAATAGAGATGAAATAAAGGTACTATAAGGATTGAAAGGAACTATCTGAACGTGTACTCGAGCGTCGACTAACGCTGAAATTGTCGAAAATCTTATTTCACTTCCGTCATAAAAGTTTTAATGAAAACCTGCAAGACTTTCTCGGGGAAGATTAATGTTTACTCACTGTCTTGCTTTATATTCTGTATGCAAAACTGTATTATAGTTTAAATTTGATTATTTACTGTTTTCGCTGTGATTTAAATTACCCAAATTGTGAAATTCCCAGTTAATAAATTTGAAATGAAAAGAATTCTTCCGAAATACGTCGTTTATACAGGTTGTCCCATAATGATGTGCATTCCTTTGAAAGGTTTCTATAAAAATTTTCCATTTGAGCCTCCCCTGTCTAATTAAAAAAACAACAGAAGTTGGTGGATGTCACCCTTTTAGACATTCGGTAAATATAAAAATCGTACTCAATAATGCCACTTAATTAGCTAAATATATTCACCGAATAACGGGTTGAGAAAGAAAATGAATACTGAAATTTTGTCAAATTTTTAGAAGCCTTTATCTCGTCAGGGAGGGCTCAAGTCGAAACATTTTATAGAGCAGCAGCTTCTGTCAGTTGAGGAGGAACAGAAATAATTTCTTCTGAATCGCTATTGTCTTTGAAAACACTTTTTTGGTCGCAATCTATCAAAAATGTAACTAATTTAAGTTTGTATGTTTGACTTTTTTAGTACTATAGTAACCACTGTCAAAATGACAACTGTTTTTTCTGGTTATACAGGGATCTTACTTTGTAAAGTGCTCACGTAATTATTTTTGTTATAAAAATCGCCACTTGCATATAAAAAGTACGATTGTAAATAAAATAGTGCTTATACAAACCTCGGTAAAAAGTTTCATTCTTGTCCAGATAAATGGTTCACCATCCTTTAACCAGAATGAAACACTTAACAGCTCGGTAGGTAATATATCTACTACTATAAAATTAGTACATATTACTTTTGTTGCTTTTTATATTCTGTTCTTTCCTTAAAACCCTCTTCAATCAAACTGAAAATTATCGATTTTCTTCCAAAAAGAAATTATAACAGTGTTCTTCCTTTTGGTCTCTCCAACAGTGACATTCTGTATACACATTTTGAATGAAAATTTTTGTGAACGTGTGCCAATACCTTCACATTTTGGCAGGACACATCAAACCTCACCGTCTTATATCATTGTCATCACGGAATAATAATATGAAAGAATTGCGCCACTACTCTTCTATTAAAGACCAAGAGGGCCATGAAGTAGTACGGGGCTGCAGAGGGCGCGCGCAACATAAGTTTTGTTTCAGATCAAGTGACAGCGACGTTGATGCATATGGTCAATTTAAAGCTGAAATAAATCTCGAAACGGTGGAAATGCATTCCGCCCGACAGTTGGTAGCCTGCAGCGTAATTTACTTCAGAGTTCCTTAGACATTTCTTAACTATCTATTTCCGCAGTTTTATAGACAAGTTTGATAAAGGGGATCGATGGGATCGTGACGCTAAAAAATATTGTTTCCAGCACGTATACGTGGCAGTTTAAAATGAATTTGCGCGTTCCTGGTGCGATATGGGTGTGCAGTTTAAAGTTTGGATTAATTTTGTTGTGAAACTTTTCAAATTGTAGTCTGAGTTGAAAAACTTCAGATCTAATACTTGTTTTATTTACAGAAAGCGGAGTTTACGAAATATCATTTCTAAAATAATATTTCAAAAGAGTCATTCATATATCTAAGTAGCTGAGACTACAAGTTTGGAAAATATATACGATATCATATGAATAGATTTAGGAATAAAATGTGTGTACTGGAGAGGAAACTAAGATAAAAACAACTTTTTAACAGCAATCACAAAAATAACAATACAAACACAAGTAGAGAAAGAGAAAAAAAGAAAGACTGGCATTGCTATTATAACTATTTAAAAGTCCACGATTAACGACACATAGATACGATGGAGAGGGCAATGAGGAAGAATAGCTGGCATGTTTACAGAATATACAGGGATGAAAAAAGAGAAAATATGCAACAGGCAGGCGGAAAATTACACTTCCTAAACAAGTGAAATCTGATTCTCTAAAAGCATTTTTTCCATGACCACTGAAAGTCTGTCTGCTCATTTTTTTAGTATTATGATTAAGTTTATTATATAAATTAATTGCATTGAATGAAAAATATTTTTTAAAGGCTGCAGTTCTGTGCTGTGGAATCCTGAATGTTTCAAAAACTTTGTACAATAGATTGTCTGTATGAAGTAAGCGACCATTTTTCATATATAAAATGGAATGTTCATTTAGATGTGATGTAATATGATGTCGGAATGGAATATTGTAGGAAAACCGCATGCAGACATTCTGCACCTTCTGAATGAGACGAGAAGATTTTGAATTGATGTAATTGTTACCACGTCTCCATAAAATAAAATGGATAATACCAAACTTTTTCGTAGACGATATTTAGTATTCGGTGACTACAATGTTTATAACTGTATAAAACTTTGAGACGACCAAAAGCTATTTTTATTTTATTTACTATATGAGCCTGAAACGTTAAACACCCAATTTTTACCTCATTAACTATAGGAATTACTTCATTATTTATACTAATCGAAAATTTATCTAATTTGGACCTATTTTTTTGGTACCAACAAGGAGTGCAAAAGACTTTGAAGCTTTAATTTTTAAACCGTGATCTAGAGAATAATTATATAAACTTTGTAAATCTGAAGTAATATTTCGTTTGACAGCGTCTGAGTTATTTGGAGAAACCGCAATAGATAACTGAGAGTCATCATCATAAAGTTCAAATTCAATAACTTTACTCATATCTGCAACATAAATAAATAATAGTAAGGGTCCAAGAATGGAGCCATCGGGAACACCATTATTTATTGGAATATACTGTGTTGTCTGAATAACATTACCATTTGACAAACGTACTTGTTGAACTCGGTGGCTTAAATAGGATTTGAAGAAATGAATGGCCTTTGTAGAAAATCCTTAGCAATGTCACTTTGATAATAATAATGATTGGTTTAATGTATCAAAGGCCTTGCTGAAATCTAGAAATGCTAAGCATGTGCATTTATTATCGTCTATATGAGAGCAAACAGTTTCAGTTAGATTGAGTAGAAGGCATTATTTTATTGTGGCATAAAGAAACATATATTTGATCATATATATGTCTTTAAAGGATTTTGGAGATTGTAGGTAATATACTGATGGGTCCAACATTATTTAAATTTTTAGGATTAGACATATTTGTAAGTGGTTTCACGATCGCCATTTTCTATAACTCTGGAGAAATACCTTCTATGAGACATGTGTTTCTAATATTAACTAAAAGATGAAGACAAAAAGGTAGACACAATTTTAAATCTGACAGAAATATTATCTGATCCCATGCTACTAGTTTTTATTTTATTAATAATATTACAAATATCTATTGGATTCATAAGTTTAATGTCAAAATGCTTAGTCATATTGGGGTGTAAATTAGTATTATAATAATGTAGTATTTCATTTATATGGATTTATAACATGAATTACTCTCAATTTTGGACCTCGACTATAGTTAGAATAATTTGTTTCTTTCCTGTAGAGAAAATAATCTAGATAATGCACAATACCGTTTAAAAATATATAAAAATGCATTATCTGTCCCCGTGGCGCCGTGGAAGGTAAACAACGAAGGAAAAAGTGAAGCAAAGCCAACAAAGCAAGCAAAAAGCAGTGTCTTTTCCCGCTGCAACAGTTCAGCGCACCCGCTTAACTACATTGTTCGAAGAATGGTCCCGATAAAGACATGATGAATTAAAGGAGCCGGTTTTTGTTTCAAATGTCTATCATCATTACTTTCCCCGCGCATTTCCGGAGACGCGCGCAAAAACCTCGGGGAGAATCGGGTTCATTATTCTTGCCTAGAACGTCAACATAGAATAAACTGTTCATAAATCAAATAAAAATTAAATTCCGCTAGAACAAAGAAATATCTCTTTCCAGGAGTTTCATGTAGTTGGCGAGCTGGAGAAAAACAACCGCCGACAGGACCGTGCTTAATTAACCTTTAACGGGGGGGGATGCACAGGGGATGAATAAAGGCGCGAAATTAAAAGGTATTAAAAAATATATATAAAAAAAGTTGTCCCTTGTAACTTCCGTAAAAGTTTTTTTAGCTAGCTTTTCAAGTTTTCTTGGCACAAATTAGTTTGATTTATACCGGCACATTTATTATTTCAAATCAAAGGACAAAGGCTCAGTTGCTGACAGATTTCACAGCGCACTTGATGTGATTTATCTTTTTACTTCATCTTTGTTCGGTGCTTATGTAGTACAGGGTGTATGAAACTCGATAGTATGGGCCTACTCTGAGGATACAAAAATAGTAAATAAAATTTGGTATACGTGGTGTTAAATGGAATGCGCTAAGCTCCATTTTCAATAGATAGTATTATAATTGACCGGTGTTTATTTGGCAGGTTAAAATTACATAAATAACCGAGGTAACTGGCCATTGGCGTGCGTACCGGAAATGTCTGGATGTCTGCGAAATACTAAATTTATACAAAGTTACTGTTTCTATGGTTTAAACGGACGAATAATATGTACCATGTGTAATATGTGACCAAGAGTATTGTATATATTGAACACTTATCCCGAGTTCATTTACTACAAAAAACAAACACTTGAAATAGTACATAACTAATTTAACTGAGGTATATATAAATACAAGAGATTTACTAGTAGCGCGAGTGAAATATAAAAATTATCTTGTTATTATGTTGCCGCGTCAAATGTCATGATATATTAATCTCAAATTTAGTATGGAATCTTTCTAATAACGTTCGCAATGGTCTAAGGTAAGTGAATTCTTTTTTTATATATATTTTTAGGTCTTAATAATATTGTGTGAAACTAACTACTCTGTGGGCTAAAGCCCCAACCAGTGTTGAATTGCACCCACAATATCTACCCATATATTCTTTATTATTAGCTTTTGTAACATTTTTTATTGTATTAGAAAGGTATTTTAAGCTAATATAAATCAAATCTCCTACAATTCCTATCAATGAAGTCATATGTATGGTCTCTGATACCAAACATCTAAGTATGCTAATGAACAATTCCACAGACAAAGCTCTATTCAGTAATTATCTAAAGAAATTAATCTATCTAAATTTGCTAACCTGGTTTAATGAAAACACTCTATAAATATCTAACTTCACTTTTGACAGTGGGAACTCGAAAATTCAACCACAATAGATGAGATCTGACCTATTTCTGCATTTAGGATTGCTTCTTTAGGTTGCCTCAACTTAAAGGAGGCCACCTGAAGAAGCAACCCTAAAAATGCAGAGATATGAAAGTAACTTCATACCTAGAGAAAAATAATTAACTTACCCTCTAGACCATTGCGAACGTTATTAGAAAGATTTTCTTTGTTATTCAAATTACTAATATCTCGCAAAGGTGTTTTGTAAACCTTATTTTTAAAACGACCCGTAAAACAAATTAAGATCTGGTAATTTTCCGGGTCACTGAATAGGTCCATTAATCCCAATCCACTTTTCTGGGAAAGTGTTAACTAATGCACAATCCTGGCTTTGTGGGGTGGAGCTCCGTTGTGCTAAAACCACAGGTTTCTCCTTAGCTGCAAAGGTAAATTCTCCGGAAGTGCACAAATTAGTTTGATTTATACCGACACATTTATTATTTCAAATCAAAGAACAAAGGCTCAGTTGCTGACAGATTGTTTCAGTATTTGTGTAGTAAACAGAATGCAATGTAAAACTGTAAGTGCAATTACACATTAAAAATCCCTCTTAATTGTTTGTAGGTCACCCTGTATATGAAATTATTATTTGAAAAAATAGTAAATTAAAATAGAAAACCGATCTGCTTCGGGAATTTTTAATAATAATGCTTATTTACTTAATAATGAATGTATGCGTTACTTTATAAACGCACTGTATATTATCATACTTACATACCATAAAAAGCGAAAATACTTTATAATATATTAATATAATCTGTTGTATGTGATAATATTATATAACATTAATAATGCAATGGATATACAGTATTAATGCTTTACTAATTGACCGGTAAGTGTTTATAACATTATAACAAAACAAGGAGGTCGCTATAAAGCTTTAAACCTTTATAGAAGTTTCATTTATCATGTCTATAAAACTCCAAGAAAGCCTTTATGAAACTGTTACGTAATTTTACCATTAGAACGTTCCTACAACTTTTTTATATAGCAAAATTGCTATAATAGCAAATTGACATCTAATTAAGTTATTAAAAACTAAAAAGATACATTTATTGCTATCATAAAACAGTTATATAACATAGAGCGATGTAATAGTATTTGTGTTGTGCACGTTTATGTTGAAGCGGGACACCATGCCACGACAAAAGCTACGCGCCTAGCCACGACTATATTGAATAGGCATATATTCTTATGGCGGTGTTTATAGTGGAGTACTAAAGCCTAGCCATGCGCTAAGGCAGAGAATCTAGCACTTTTGTGCGCAGCGCGATGGTCGATATACTATACCCGAAGTCCAAATTAATAGAAAGTGATTCATTCACAGCATTTAGATGAGAACGCGAGGTGAGGAAAAATTGAATGGCGAAAACCTCATTCCGATATAACGATTTGTTTAAAAGATACAGGGTGTTTCTAATTTTATGCATTTTCTATGAAGCTTTGTAACATCCTTGTTTTCTAATATTTTAGATCTTGTATTCCCCTAACTTTCGGGGCCAAGGTCATACATGAAATGATACAAAGTGCGCGGTATATGTACAGGGTGTCCCAAAATTAGCCTACCAAAAATTAACTAATAGGTCCGTAAACGCTCTCTAACGGAGCTATTATTGCTCTTTAAAGGGGGACCCCAAAATTTAATTTTCTTCAAATATTTTTAAAACGGATCGCGATAAAGTAATCAAATTTGAAATAGAACATTACAATTAGATTGCGAATCTAATGTTCTGAAAATAATTCCTCATAATTGGTCATAGGCGTGCCAAATTGAACATGAAAAAACTAGAGCAATATTTATCCAATAATCCCCTCAGTTTGGTACGCATATGATTAATTTTGGTATTGTTATTAGAACATTAGATTCGCAATCTAATTGCCATTCTCAGTTTTAAACTTGATTACTTTATCTCGATCCGTTTTGAAAATATTTGGAGAAAATCAAATTTTGGAGTCCCCCTTTAAAGAGCAGTAGCTCCGTTAGGGGGCGTTTACGGACCAATGTTTATATAACTTTTTTTCTTATTTTTGATCGTAGAATCCACTGTTAATTTTTGGCAGGCCAGTTTTGGAACACTCATGTGTTTAACTCTCATTTGCTTTAGATGAATTTTTTTATAGACTTACCTATAGCGGTGAGTATCCCCCAGAACCTGGTGAAGGGCACCAGTCCCTCGAAGAACCTCTGGTAGCGGTCCGGGGCGTCCTTGGGCGGCGCGGCGGAATTGTTCATCGTCCGGGCACTCCGCGCTCCGACGGCGACGCCACAATCGTTGCCGACGCCGGCACCGGGATTGAAACTCGGGAACATTTATCGCGGGGGGGCGGAGGTAGCACTATCAAGCGTTATTATTCAAATATAGCGCCGCGCGGGGAAAGGCCCTTCCTGTCACATGAATCCACCATTGTTTCCAGTAAACAATTTGCTCCACGATAGTTTATCACGTGCTCCTGCCGTGGGACGATGGACTCCTCCTGCAAATAAAGGGAATGGTAATGTGAGGCTTAGACTCGGCGTTAACTGTTATGAGCTCTTAACGCTGTTCTGCGTTGAATTTGTAGGGCAATAATAATAAGCCTTTGCAACAGCTTGAGTTCCTAGACCAGAATTGGACCCCGAACAGTTATAATCCACTGCGGGCGAAGAGGAGGGATGTGAACGGGGAATTTGCATGTAAAAGATGGGCTGGTTTCGATTTTTGGCAACATCGGAGAATTAGTGAAGCATAAAATTTGCTTGTGATAAGTAAACAGAGCTATTATGGGGATACGCGTCATCTACCGATTGCCTGCAGCAACTATTATGATCCAGTGGCGTACTGAATGCAAGATACTGGGGAAAGTTAGGCATGTAAAAATTAAAACCAGCTAATGTTCGAGCTGTATGTACAATCGTTTGCAATAATAATGACACTCTTTAAAATCAATTTTGTTATTTCATTTGCCTTATGACGTGTTCGTAATGAAATCTACTTTCAACCCTTAACTTTGCTCTTAATTGTTTCACTCACCAATTGAGATTTAATGACATTTTTACTCAGAACTTCCAGAACTTCAAAAACTGTTTTGAGGGAGTGCCATTATTATTGCAAAAGTATGTACCTACAGGGTGTATTTTTATCATGGTTTGTTTGGACTTGAAATTAATATAGATAACGAAGTTAAAATTTTTGTTACGTTTATTATTATTGCTCGTTTACGACATATTTGTTATTAAGTCAAAATTTACATTTATGCTGTTGCAAGTTACCGTGCCTGTTTTCTTCAATGACTACTTTATACAGTGTGGTCCATTTAAAATGGAAACATCTCTGTTGAAATTGCATTTATTTATTATCCCATTTAGTTCGGGTTCTTATTAATAATAATAATAATATCTCTACCCCTCATTCTAATCACGAGGATTAGCCCAGAAGTCGAAGACTTGTACGGGAGAGGGGGCGGCATATTATTATTAAGCAGGCCGCATTTGCGCCTAGGAACGACTTACGTTGGTAGGCCGAAACCACCATTTAGTGCAGGAATGAGGGAAACCTGGAAAACCTCATTAATTAGGGAGGTAGTCAAATGTCATCCGGTATCAATCTCTAACATTGACCCAAGCCAACATTCTTCCACCCTACCATACCTGCGGGGGTCGAACCCACAGCGATCTAGTCACCTCGATTCAAGTACTGACGCCTTAAACCGCGCGACCACTAACCGATCACCGATTATTTAAAGATAGAAGATAATTTAAAACTTTATTTTGGCTCACAATATGAAATTCTATGTCAAAATTGTTATTGATTATTTGCCAATCTTAACGCCAAAAAAATCAAAATATGCCTAAATTATAGAAAATGGAATTATATGTTGTGAACCAAAATAGTTTTAAATTCTCTATCTTTAAAAATACTACGAACCAAATCATAGGTGTTTCCAGGTAAAAAGAAAAACTATGAATATCAATTTTACCTTTAATAATAAATATTCTTTCATGAAATTTGGTACATACCCATTTTAGAGGATGCTGAATCCAGTGTGATTTTATATAGAAAAAAAAATTGTAAAGCGTATTCGCCAATTTTGAGCAAAAAAAAACGAAGTAGGCCTTAATTATAGACAATTGAATTTTATATCATATGCCAATATAGAGTTTTAAATTATTAAAAAAAAAACCGAACCACGTCGGATAACAATGAAAATTGTAATATCGTTATAGACTCCGAGTAAAAAATTAATGAAATTGTAGTATTTTACCTTTACATCGCTGGACTACTGTAGTCTCCAGTCAGGCGATTCGAAATATTAAAATCCGATTACTTATAGTAGGTATTAACGTTTCTGTGATGCGAATATTTACATTACTTTTTCAAGGGTCAAAAATGGCATACGTGTATAGCAACTCGGAGTTGATGGATATTGTTTGAATTTATGGTGATATAAAAATGCTTTAGCACAACGATTTTCCGGTAAAGATGTGTCAAATGCAACTACTTTTACCGCTGTGTGCAGTGAGTGCAAGGGTAGTGCAACTCGAACGTGGCACAGCATACTTGAAATTAAATCGTGGAAGAGATGGAGGTCAAGGACGTACACGGCGTATTGTAGCAGTGTGGTATATTATACACGAAGCTTAGTTACATCTGTATCATGTACAGCGGTACTATGGTCGCCACGATTTCCTAACTTTAAATCATTTGGACTTTTTGTGGAGACAGTAAAACGATGAAGTATATCGCACCGAAGTGGACACTATTGATGATTTACGCAAATGTATCCTTCTCCCTATCAAACGATTCGGGAACAGCTCATCTAAATAAACACGGACACGTGTTGCATAATGGGGAGGTGCACAGTACTGTAAAAATTAAATTTTAAAATCTTCAAACATTATTTTCTTGAAAATAATTATATAACACCATAATTTTTCATGATGTAGGTATGTAGAATGACACGCTCTTTCAAATGGCATGGTCAAAATTGGGGGTTGCTATTTAAAAAAATTGTCGACGACGTCATATCTCGAACAACGATCACGTCACAAATGTGGGTCGTATGTGAAAAGGTGCCTTTTTTAAAAGCAAAATCGACGTGGCAGGGAATTTTTTCGAAAACTTCTCAATTTCAGAAATAATGAAATTATCCGTTACTTTTCGAAAGCACTGTATAATTTTTGACTGACGAGGATTGATATTTTTGAAACTGTGGTACTGTCGACAGAATGTATAAAACAATGTTTATTGTATCTAATCACCGAAGAATGCAACACTGGAAAGTCCCCCAAAATACAACATTTCTCAAATTATCTGCACTCCAAAACAGGTATAAAAGTAATTTACTGATTTGTCCGTTAAACAGAGGCCCGTCATTGTGCCCTACCTTCAAATAACGAACATTCCAAAGCTTTGGAATAAACTTAATTACATTTCAGCCTCTACTTCAAAGGATCTGTCGTCAAATGTGGATGTTGGTATGTATTTAATTATTCCTGAAGCCGGCTGCTTAATACAACGACGCGGTGTTTTAATTATATTTTCTTCGATTAATTATTTTAGGTTTTGTTATTTAGTCCACCGATCGGGGGATCTGGTTATTAGTAATTTATCAAAGGGAAGTTTGCCCGTAGCAGCACACCGTGTTTATTAAAAGTGAAGCTTAGCTTCTCCACAAGGCTTAATTAAACTGTTGTAGTGAAAAGCAAGCTACTAAGCAAATAATCTGTCGATGGCTGTTTTCTGTGGAACGATGTTTCCTTAACCAGAAATCTCACATTATAAAGAAGTCTTCTTCTCTCTACAATTTTCGAAAGTGGCTGGCATTTCATTTTAAAAAACGTAAAGTTCCGTCAAATTGAGGTTGGTTACATTGATTTAGTGACCTATATTTTAAAAGTTAAATTGTTGAAAGTCTCATCTACAAATTTCCTTAAATTTCCTTAATTTTGAGTTTTGGTTCGCTTTTTTAAACGTTTTGTATTTTCATCAAAATGGTATTTTTTGTATCTACAACGCGAAATTGCATTTTTGCGTTCAAGAATGGAAGTTATGAATGTCCATCCGAGAACGTAAAAGTATTTTGCCCTCGAGATACAAACAATATTTTTTCGAAAACTACAAGCAAATAAGACAATTGTGTTATATACAACAATTTAATTTATATTTAAAATCGTTTGAATCGAGATGGTTTAGCAACCTAATAAATAATAAAAATTAATTGTTTGAAAAAGTAGTGTCAAAATTATACTCTAAGAGTGTTTAAATCAAAATGAGCTCGAAACGTGAAGACGAGCATCTGTCAGGGGAAGTATTAGAAGCGGCACAAAGTGCCGTATTCCTAGAAGGAACATGAAAATTCAGTAAAGAAATTGAATAGGGACAGTCTAATAAATTAATCAATAATTTAAATAAAATCAGTGTAAATCCTTTTTTGTTCCAACGGGACGATATTAAACTGTTGCTTAGTAGGTGATATGTCATCAACATTATAAATACTGTTGACCCTAAAATTAAGGTAACGAACAAATCTGTCCTGAACTTTTTCCAGCCTTAATTTGTATATATTATAATTAGGGCTCCAAATCGCACAAGCATAATTAAGTCTGCTATAAACATAGGCATAGTACAAAGATTTTGCGTCTCTAAATTCCCTGCACGTCCTGAAAATGATACCCAACATGCCATTACATTTTCGATAAACATAATCAATATGGTGACCAAAACTCAACCTACTGTTAAATATAAAGCCTTTATATCTGAGACACGCCGAAGCTTCTCATTATAAATCTGGTAATTAAAGATGTAGGGACTAATATTTTTAGTGAATGTAATTGAATGGCACTTATTAATGTTTAAAAAATAATTTAAACCTATTACAATATTGTTCGATCCTGCTGAATACCCTGGCAATCATTTAGAGATGAGACTGCGCGAAAAACCTTCAGATCGTCTGCATAGAAGAAAAACTTAGAGTATTTGATATATTCGGGTAAGTCGTTGATATAAATAAGAAATAAGAGAGGTCCAATATAGGAACCCTGAGGAACACCAGATATAATATGGACTGTATTGGAAAAATTACCATTTGAGATCTGTTATATATATATAAGATGAAAACCAACGTAAAATTTCACGTGTATAAACAGCAACTTCTCTCAATTTGCCTCATCCGAAAACTTATACAGCACACTGCTTTAGACGGTCTTCCACCACTCTGTTAGTCGACATGGCGTTCTAGTACGGTAGCAGAGACATATATAGAAGATTCTATACAAAATAAAATTTCTGTCGTAAATAAATTGTTACCATCTTCAGCAGAGCCTACGGAACTTGCCAGTAATACAACGTGCGCAGCAAACTTAAACTGGCATAAAACTCAGTGCAATATTGGCACTTTCAATTTAGATGTAGTGCAAAATACATTGCAATTGTTCTATTTATAATAGTTACTGTTTTGTATTGAATTGCTTAAAATGTATATTGTTTAATTAATAAAACCATAAATAAGTAACGAAAAAAATTTGTTTTATGTTCTACAACGAAAAGGACTGGCGCTCTAGATGACAAAAAAGACTCACTTTGTCACTTGAAAATTTAAAGAAACTATCGACTTTCGATGACAGTTTTGAACAAATTTATTTTAGTTAATAGAAGTGTAAATAAAACTTGAAATGTTTAAATTAAGCTTTACATGCGTAACTTGGTCTGAAAGGGACGTGAATATGTTCAGGAAGGCACAATACCGACTTCTCATCGTCCAAACGGCTTAGAAAATTCCCATAATGCGAAATTATTTGTGACGTTTTGACTGGCGCTATTCATATACCACGAAACACATTGTTGTTTTACAGGGGAAGAAAATGGAAATTTACCAATAGTAACTTGACGATGACTGAATCTAGCACTTTAATAGTACTTTTGTGTTCTTTTAATCCTTCTCAAGTGGTACGCCTATGGAATTTTTTCACTTGCAACACTCTCACCCCCCTTCCACATTTGTTGGCTACCTAACCTAACCTAGAATACTTAAATTACATTAAACGAGTTTTTGCTTAGTCTTAATTATGCATTAGTTTGGAATTTCGTAACACAGTTTGGCATTTTATTGTATTTGTCGTATTTTTTTCTTTGATTTGAAATGTACGTAAAATTTGAGAGCACCAGCTGCTGTCTGACTCTATACGTGTTGCTGCTAATACGCATCGATGCGAATCAATATCCTGTCACTTTTTAATTCACTTGTTAGCATACAGAATGCGTGTATGCGTCATTTTCTCTTTTCGGTACGGTGCGGAAACTAATCCCCTGATTGATTCAGTGAGAAATTTATTTGAAACACGAATTTCTGGGAGGAAAGAAGACGATAAAAAAGACGTTTTATGTAGGTGTCGCATTGATTTATCCCGGCTACAATTGAAAGAGGGGATGAAAAAGGGAACCTTCGGTATTAAATATTGAGTATCTAACTCTACAGGGTGTCATAAAAGTGATTTTCTTGGACCGGCGTTAGATGAGTATTTCTAGGTAAACTTACAAAAATTTACCGGCTATATTAAATCCGGACAAAATAGTACAGAGCGATAGTATACAGGGTAAATATGACTAGGTACACAAATTTTAACCACGGGCTCAGGGTGGCCTAAAAGACAATACAAAAATTATTCCAGAATTTTTACTCAATATTTAGAAAATAGGTCAAAACCCTCTTTTGATGCGGAAAGTCTGCGCCTATGATAAGCATTGAATGAGATGGCTTATATCCATAGATAAAGCTTACATCTGTCAACAATGTCAACTACCATGCGGTAGTTTTTTGCAGAGTTTCTAAATACCAAAACGACAAAAATTAACATTCTTATCAATAATAATGCCTAATAGATAGGTAATAGTTAATCTCGCTAGCAGTATTTTGCATTTTTTTCGTTTTTTCGTTACAATTAGCAAAACTACATTTTCATTACAACCACTCTGTATCGATGAAACACTATTAGATAAAATGCCTATTTATTAAAAGAAAATCGAAAGAAAGGAATAGGTAGGTACTGATAGATAATAGAAAACTTGGCAACTGTGGCAGTCTTATCCCATAACCTAGAAAAATAAAGCGGCGAACTATATTCTCGGAAAATATCTGTACCCGGCATGTTTTTATTTCTTAACTATAAAACGTTTAAAATTAAAATAGGGTACTAAGAACTGAAGAAGAACACAAAACTACAACGTAAACACAGGAATTGAATTATGACAGCGAATTATATCGATGTGTTGCTGGTTGTCTACTCGGATTCTGTAAACGTAAAACGTGCGGCGGGCGGACCACATAGGCGATGTTAAATATGGGTTTAATATAATATCGAAAAAACAATTTTTTCGCTTTACAAATAAGTTTGGGATTTATTCATTCATAATTTGCCCTATCCCCTCTTAAAATATTTATACTTATGTACAAATGTATATCAAAATAAACAAAAAGAACCTGATATGGCGTGAATCCTAAAGCAACCATTACCTACTACATTATTATTCGAGAAAAGAATTAACAAATCTTCAATTTCGTGTTTGTTTTTAAACAAAACAATTTTTTCGTAAATTAATAATATTCCATAGAGTCGATATCGCTGAATGTGGCAACAGCGCGCGAATGTATTCAAGGACCGGCCGAGAGTACAGGTCAGTTGGTATCTGAACTACGAAGTCTTAATTTGTTTGTCGCTTATCGGAAGTGCTTTTGCGTACCACTGTTTTCTTTATTTTTCTTTGTTTGTTAAAATGTAATATACCGTAATACATGAGTAGGTACCACGGTTATTAATTTATGGAGAAGCTCGCCACAATCCTGCGAGAGCACGTCGTATTTATTTATATGGTTTCTCTTAACGGCGACTGCATAACATAGAATATTCGTAAATTATATTTTTGAAAATCATTGGATGGGCAGGTCCACATTGTTGGCCAGCCCGTACATCTGAATTAAATCAACTGGATTTTTATTAATGGGGACACATGAAAACATTAGTTTATGCCACCGAACTGGAAACATAAAATTACACTTAAAACTGTATATTAATATTAAAACACTCATTAATTCTCCCATTCTTTGTCCAAAATTAAAATTGCAAAACAGTCATCTTAATAAAATTCATTAATTTTCAAAGTAGTTGTTTATCTTTGGATTTTTTGTAATAACTGAAAAACAAGTTGGCACCTGGTAGGCAACCCGGAAAGGCATTCAGCTGGCACAGCGAACTAATTCGTGTATTCGCACTGTTGCCACGTTGTTTTAAAATTCCTTGATATAATAACACGACTTGTTTTAAGAACGGCTTGAGTTATGCCCCTGTACTTTATAACTTTTTTGTTTACTTATACTTTATCTTATACTGAAGTTATGGCAATCAAACATCTAATGCACTGTATAAAGGCTCAAAATTTGCACTAAGTATTATATGATAATAAGGCAGAGGTATATCACACTGTATACATATCATATAATAAAATAAGTCATCATATGTGCTATTGTATTATTTTCATTTCATATTTGTTGTACTACAAACTGTTCCAAAATGCATTCATTCATCCTGTTGTATACTCTTACTTTAGATTTAAAAAATTGTGTGACTATAAAACACCTAATATTTTCTCAGATTAATATTTTGACAACAAGATTCTACTATTGTAAAGTTACTCACCGTATGCTCTGAAATATGAGAAACTGAAATGAAACGTCAAAATAAAATAAAGAAAGTGTTTTCTATTTCGCACGACATTTAGCACTGCTATTATTTGAAGACAACGTTAGATTATGTCATATTAATAACATTTTGCATTTGCATTGGAGTTTCAATCTGTTGGTGGAATGTAAACAAAACATACATATAAACAAATTATTTGTGCGTTCTTTAGTTATCAGTTACATACTTTTAACAGTTGATATGGAAGTAGTTCTACTTTACGATATACATATTGATCTTTAGTTACTTACTTCTTTGTATTCCAAAATGTCTAGTAAAAATTAAAATTCTAAAAATGTCCACTGAAAATAAAAAATAGCTAGGTAAATATCAGTTATTATTAGAGTTTACACAGTTGTACTCAATTTCACTCTCTCCGATAGTATTTTAGTTGTTGTAGTGGTTTACCAGACGTCTTTCATAGTTCATTAAGTAAATTGAAACGCCAAATATAATTAAATAAATATGAATTATTTAAATGTAGTTTGATAATTACCTCGAAGATTACATAGATTGACGTATTGGAGGAAATGTCACGATTTGTAATTTTGTGAACGAATGTTCTTGTGTAAAAGTTAATCTATCACAATGTTTACATTTTTTAACCTGTAATTTTAGTATTGTAGCTCGAAATTTTTTATTATTGACCCTCTGAGCATAATGTTTGTCATTAATTTTGTATTATCAAAAACAGCGAGTCCTAAAATTTTGCAGACGGGGGATAGTAGCTAATAACAATAATCGAATATGAATCTCGACTACATTATTATACAGTGCGTATCTAAAGTCACGCACAAATTCATTATTAGGTAAATAAAAGACATTATTGAAATATTGTCTGAATCTATTTATTTGTGGCCTAATTTTAGTTTTTCTTTAGTTTTATTGTGTTTTTGCCACACTTCTGGAAAAATAAAGATTAATTAAATAAGCCCTTGCGCCAAACGGATCTGCCAAGGGTTATTTTTGAAACTAAGTTCGCCTAACCAAAAAATCACACTGAAAAAAGCAGATAAGTATAAAATAACAAAAATCACATCACTATCGCGCACTTCCGTATTTTTGACGTTTCGAAAATCTCTCTGTTTTCGTTTTCAAAATAGTAATAAAAATATTAAACGTATGCCAAGTTTGACAGTTTAAAATTTGTTTATCTGCTTCCATAGATATGTTAAATGATTTTTATTTTATTGTTACTTACTTCTTCTTGATACAACTGCAGCCAACAATGATCGATGTTTACTGAACAGTTTGATACACACTTATCTCCGTTCAACAAAATAATCGCGGTCTCTTTTAATTTTCTTCTTGTTGTGTAATCTTCCTTCTCTAAAATTTTGCTGAACCCCATTGAATTAAATGACCGTTTTCCCAAGCATGTTCGCAAATTTTGGATTTTTCAAATTCCCGTCTTTTTATATAATTTTTATGTTCCTCAACTCTAACATTCATAGGCCGAGACGTTTCTCCAACATAATGTTTATTGCATTCACAAGGTATACTGTAGATGCAATTTTTTGAATTTTGTATATCATTTTTTGGACGCGTTTTAGACAAAAATGATCGTAAAGTATTATTTACCTGAAAACCTGTTCGAATATTAAATTTATTACCGATTATTATTAACTTTTCTGATAATATAGGAATGTATTGAATTTTTATTGTATGATTAGTTTCTTTTGTCTTAAAGTGTCGTTTTATCTGTAATATTTTTAATGTTCTATCAACAAACTTTGGAGGGTATTCATTATTTATTAAAACATTTTTAATAAATTTCAGTTCGTTATTAAAAATGTCATTGTTTGATGAAATTAATTTTGCTCTATCATATAAACATTTAACAACATCTTTCTTAATATCAATGTGTTGGTTAGATCTAAAATTTAAATATCTATTGGAGTTTGTTTTCTGTAAACACTTGTTTCTACATAATTTTCGTGTTTTTTAATTAAAACATCTAACAATGGTAGCATATTATTATTTTCTATTTCCAAAGTGAATTTTATTGTTGGTTCTTTATTGTTAATATTATTCAAAAATTCATTAAATTCTGTAACAGTAAAAGGCCAAATTGCAAAAATGCCATCTACATATCTCCACCAGATAGTTGGTTTTTTATTTATATTTTGAATATAATTTTCTTCAAAGAAATCCATAGAAATATTACTTAAAATTGATAATGATCAGCCCATGGAATGGCAATGGCAATAATAAATTTCATCGTGAATGGATTGGAAACCGTGTTCAACTGGAAGGAAGTATGATGGAGAAAACTAAACTTTAATTTAGATTACTTAATGTTTTGTAATTGTTTAACAATTTAGTATTTATAATTCATTAAAGAAACCATACATTTTGATCAAATTTGGTACATGTGTATTTTGACGGATGCTAAATAGCCTGGTAATATTATCTTTTTGATAACAAATGCCTAATACCACTTTCTGCAAAAACGACCCTTTTAAAAAATCGTAGTAGGCCAGGCTTTTGTCACATCAATAAAATGGTTAGTAAAACATAACCTCTATTCAGGGTACTGAAACTGTTAACCTGAAAAATGGGACTCACTGTATAATAATGGTTTATGTCACTATAATGCATCTACCTGAAAAATTTGATAAGAAAAGTACATACATTTGCTACAAAAACGGAGAGAATTTTATTACTACGTGTTTTTTTGACTATACAGCTACACATTGCAATTGTGCCGTTTGTAATTGCATGAATATTTGCACCAAATTTACTTTAGTGATAGCCATAGTCGTAGCTCCTATCTTCTATGATGCACCGATCGTTATTTTCAGTTTTTTCACAATATTTCAACAACAATAGCAGATATCTTGGATCTGTTTAGTTTATCTCAATAATCATAGAAAAGTGTATATTTTTTCCAAATTTGAACTACAAGGTATGAAGAGCCATAGAAAACGAAGACCACCCTGTATATCTGGTAATTTCGCTGTCAAAATTACAAACATAATAAAACCGTATTGTTCTACTTTAATTAACAGCGAAAGGACAAATTATATGCACACAATAAAATACATGAAACGTGAATTTTAGCTGAAAACTAATTTATTTTGGCAAATGAAACAATTAAACAAACATTAAAATTGCATGAATAAATTATGGTAAATTAATAATTCTGCAGTACTCTCTAATGTCTAGCTGGCATTGTGTGTGGTCGCGGTATTTGAAATAATTATTTGAATGTATAACATTTAACGCAAGAGTTATCATTGCGGCATTAGTGCTCAAATCAGTGACAGTCAGCGAATTGAAGAAAAATAATAATTAATTGTGTGTATTGTATTGCATTCCAATGTTAACGGTTGAAATATAATCAAATATGAAATGATTCCATCCAGATAGACTGCTGGATTGGACTTGTAACGTTTTATAAGTATTTTCTACTACTACTACAGGATGATTCAGTTATGTCATTAATTTTAATCAATATTCAGAAGGCCTAACAAAGACTCAAATTAACTCATAACTCCCGATAACACGGCGCTGCTGGTACGTTACAAATATTCTGATGACGCTGCCTTAGAGCGTTTGGGTGTTGAAACGAAACAGTGTTGCCATGTCCGGACAACGTACATAGTAACATCGTGCTATTTAAACTTCCACCGTTAATGGCATTTCCCGCAAATTTGTATCTCACACTGCACAAGTGAAGGGGGAATACAGTAAATAATACTGCAATTGTGACTGTAGTTTTGGCAATGAGAACTAAAAGTGTTGTATTAATACAATCTATAAATATTGTTATTTTGCACTGTATTCGCATTTTAAATTTTACAAATGCCATTTATTACAACATATAGTAAAAAGTTTTACAATTATATTAAAATTTACAACAATCCAGTTACCATAATACTATTGCATTTACCACAACAACGAACGTATATGGTTTAATACACTTATAGTTTATTCTACAACAAAATTGTAAGCACAAATTTATAGTAACTGTTTCACACACGATCAATATTATTGAGTGCTCTGAATAGCATCGCGTTGTTCTAGAGGATTGCCATACATGTTAAATTTGAGTAGGCTGCAATACCCCTACACTATAAAAGTTTGCTCAGTGTGGAGTATTTACATTCCATATTGAACAAAAACAGAAAGCCATATTTGATCTCTCAATAAATATAATACAGAAAAGCAATCCTCAGGCGGTGTTCTTTTATTTATAAACATCGCATCGGCCGGGATTCAAAACAGAAACACGCGATACAATTTTAACTAACCCAAGGCAAACACACATCTACGGCTCTCAGACATCAGGCCATAAATTCCGGGGAAAACCTGAACTCTTCCAAGCATTGTTGTGAAAGAGGTAATATGAATAGGAATATAATAAAATGCGCCGCGGGAAATATATTTCTCCGGAATTGTACGAGATAATAGTGTAGCAAGTACCTTGTGTATTTTGAGTTAGTTATGAGAGTCGGGGTATCTATGCAGAGCCACGTGGGGCAATATTTCGTTTGGAATAGAAAAATAATGGGGTATCAGATTAACGGCGTCCTACAGCAACGTGTATGTTTGTTCTGTTGGTCTGGAGGGACGCTGAAGTGTTATATTGTGCATGTAAAATGCACTATATTTTAAATTTTTTAAATAATAACACTATTTTGCCTCCAACTCAATCTGGATTTCGTGTTAATCATAGTACAATGCCAATTAAGTATGTACCGAACGAGAACGTTGAAAACAACTTAATACATTTATAAGAACAAACGACGTTTATTCAAAGTAAGCGGTACAGAGGTATAGTTCACACTGAAGCTAAGCTAGAGCTGGAACTATATATAAGGAAATAAATGCGAATTTAAGCAGAAGATAAAATGACTAATATTGTAACTATGTTACAACAAAGAAATAGAATGCAAGCAAAATATATATATATATGGTATAAAAAAGGGTATATGTATAATTTGCCTTGTTAGATGTTACTGATGAGGTATATAGAGCCAGGAATAACCACAAAAATACCTTCTTAGTGCTTCTTGATTATAGTAAAGCTTTTGATACACTAGTACCTTCTATATTATGTTTAAAGCTTTTTTTTTTGGTTTAGTGATTTAGTTGTTACGTTTTTTCTCAAATTATTTTTCTACAAGGCGCCAAAAAGTTTGTTAAGGTGAAATATTCTCTGATATTCCTAAAATATACAGAGGTGTGCCTCAGGGAAGCATTTTGGGGCCGCTTTTGTTTTTACTTTATACTGCGACATTTTTGCAATATTCTAAGTCGCATCAATATGCTGATGATTATCAAATATAGTATAATTTTTCCATCTCGGATATTGATTTTGCAATGGAGCACACCAACTTTGATTTAAATGTTATCTCTACTGTGTCCAATGCTCATGGTTTAGTTTTGAATGAGAAGAAAATTGAGTTACTTATTTTCGGACCACGTCGGGATGACATAGTTAATTACCCTAATCTTAACATTGTCCTCAATGGTAAAGCTTTAGTTTCGGCATTTATCAAATAAAATAATAAAAAAATTATTTTGATTGCTGAAATGGCGTGGCCTATCTAGCGTGTTTTGAATTTATTTTGTTGGAAACTAAAAAAACAATTTGAAGTTTGAAAAATTTTGTGTTTTGTTGTCAAAACTGTGCTAATAATGGCTGATAAAGACGATTCAGAGGTAGATTCGGATATTGAAGAATCGTATCGATTCATTAGTTCCCACAAAATCAAAGGTGAGGTATGAAAAAGTTTATGATGCCTTCAGGAAATGGTTGAATGAGAAGAAAGCGGAGATATCTGAAAAAACATTTCCGGCTTATTTTGTTCAGAGAAATTTAAGATTGAAGTCTCCTGGAAGCTCATGGGCGGAGTACTCTATGCTTAAAAGGACGATCAACTTAAATAAAGGTGTCGATATATCGCAATTTAAGAAGTTAGTAGCATTTCTAAAGAAGAAAAATATTGGACAGCATACGAAAAAATCAAAGGTATTTATCAGAGAAGAGGTGAATAAATTCCTGCTGGAAGCCCCCGATGAAACCTATATTATGATGAAAGCAGTGATGATAATGGGAGTCGCTGTGGCTCTTAGGCGTGATGAACTTATGGAGATGACAGTTGATGACATTACGGATGAAGGATCAGTTGTCATTGTTAAAGTGTCTGATACCAAAGACCTAATACCATCGACGTCGATTTTTCTACTCAGTTCGTCGGGGAAAATGTGTACATCAACTTGTTGATATAAATACATTGGGACAAATACCACAAAAAATTGCCGAATATTTAAAACTGCAAGATCCAAAATCGTATACTGGACATGCTTTTAGAAGGACGTCGGCGACTTTGTTATCAAATACTGGAGTTGATGTTATGTCACTCAAACGTCATGGGGGCTGGAGGTTTTAGTGATAACATTAATGTATTATTTGACTGACAGAAAAAGTAATTTTAGGTCTTCTGGTGTCGCTGTTGCAGAGTCTTTAACAAAGAAAATAGAGTTTGCTGATAAGATTTTATATGCCAACAGCGGCAGTGACAATGAATTTGACTCCATTGCAGTGTTTGAAGACAGAACTACTGAAGTTTATTCTAATCCTAACATATATAATTCAATAAGTAATATAGAAAATTCAATTACTGTAAAAGCAATGGATAGAAACGAGGGAAAAACTATTACGATTAAGAATTGTACAAATTGTACCTTTAATTTTTACAATAAATGAACCCAACATTTGTTGGTGAAAATAATTACTGATTTTTACTTACCGCATTAATGCTGTTATGAACTCAAACAACACTATTATTTTTTTAATTTATATGGAAACAAGCCAGAGTGTTGTATATTCAACTTACAGAATGTGTCAACAATGATAGTAAGTACATATTTCAGAACGATTGTGCAAAAAATACTTTATAGCGGTGTTAGAAATGCCACGGAGCATCACTAAAAAACTGTTATAAAAGCTTCAGTTTTATTAGCTAAAATGTTTATAAAGTAGTTATATATTTGCCTTGGGAGATGTTTTATTATTTAGTAGCCAAAACGTTCTTGTGATAAATTTATAAAAGATTTCAGTTACTGACAAAAAATAACAGTACTTGTCGCTATAATAAAACAACTATGTATTTCGAAATCAATAATAATACAGCAATAAAACATAATTGTCGTATAACCTAAAAATTATAAAACTGTTTTATTGGTTGGTAATTTCAGCTATGATACATTTTTAGAGTGCATCAACCCAAAATTAGGATTACAATGAAATGGTCGTACAAACTGCAACTTTAGCAGCAAGCGCTGAGCTGTAAATCGCATTTTTTGACAGGTGAAACTTTCGTTACTATGCCACGTTACAAAACTATGAATTTGTTTATAGAACACCACCTGTTACCCAACCTGTTCGGCGGCAGATTTACGAGATATGCTAGTTGATGATTTATGTCGAGTAATAATTACTTGGAGATCGCAAATATTAAGGGGATGAAAGGAACACCACTTTTGCAGCATCCCTCTGTTTTCATCTAGAATTTACTGCAGCGTCACAACTGCAAGTTAATGCACGAAAGTGCACACTCGCGGAACGGAGTCTAGTAAATACTGGTTACATGCAATTAGCTGAGTACGCCTTTATGAGATCCCTGGATTTGTAAACAAAGAAATTTAATTAATAAAGGCACACAATGGGCCTACCAAGGCGTCAGTTTTGCTAAAGGAGGAAAGTACGATCTCTGCTTGTTCCAAAATCGTTTCTTAATTAACAAGAAATTAATTAAAATCTTTAAGTTTTATGAATTAATGGTAGATATATTATACGCCAAGGTAGAGAAGTATGCCATGCTATAATGGCACTCTTCCCTACCGTGGTTTATACAGGGTGTCTCCGTTTTTTCGTTCTTAACTTTGGGAAATGATAGAGCGTGAAGAAATAATAGGAATCTTTCCTATAACATTTTTCCCTATAGCGCTCCGTTTTCGTGATACAGGGCGTTCAACTCTCAAAAAAAATTGTTATTTTCATTATCTACTAAACAAATAAATATTTTTTGTTGAAACTTAGTATACAGTAATCATAATAGAAGATTAATATTTTGACGTGAATAACTTTTTCCGGCTAATTAAATACAATAAAGTTATAATGGTTTACATTTTAATACTGGAAAAACTCACGTTATGAGATTTCACAATAGGCAAAAACACTGTTCGTCACTGAATATTAGATTAAATGGATGTACACCATTGACATTCAAGGATAATGTCAAGTTTTTGGGCGCCACAATGGATGAGTGTCTTAATTGGAATATACATTGTGATCAATTAATTTCCAGTTTGTTACATTCTGAGAAATCTGAAAACTGTCCTGTCAGATGTACAGCTTATTGGTCTATCATGCACAAGTATCTTCTAGGTGAAGATATGGGGTGTGATTTTGGAGGTGCTCCACTCAAGCAATAAATGATGTATTTAAAGCTTAAGAATGGATTGTAAGATACATTACTGGTGTGTCTGAGAGATTTTCTTGTAGAAACCTATTTCCAAAATATGGAATTTTGACTGTTGTGGATATTTTTAAAAATAAGGTTAATTTCATTTTAACTAAAACAAGCATGACATAGGTACTAGACAAAGGAATAACTTTTATATTCCATTTTATAAATATAAAGTTACACATGATTCTGTTTCGTATTTGGGACTGCTAATACGAGTATTTAATAGGCTGCAAATGAAATAATAACATCATTAAATTTGAATATATTTAAAAATAAATTAAATGTTTTTTTATTAGAAAATAGTTTTTACTCCTTGGATGATTTTTATGAATGTGTTGTGTAAAAATAATTACACATTCTAATACAAAAGAACACAATACTGTGTTAATCGAGGTCCACACGGAATTCTGTATATTTTTACTCATTTCTTTGTTAATTTTGAGTTTTTAAGTTTGTTAACATGTTCATTTTATTGTATAATAGATATTGACATGGAAGACTCACCTATCTTTTTAATTTGTTAATTATGTTCCTGTTTACTTTCGAAATAATTTTTTTATATATATAAAGCTGTTTACAGGCCTTTTAGGCCCAGAGAAATAATTTTTAATAAATATAATTTTTGAAATACTTTTATTTTGACATTTTCTAGAGGTTCTGCCTATCGTCGATAATGTATTTAATATAGTCTGGAATGTTCTATTAAATTTTAACGAAAACAAGCATGCCATAAGTACTAGACAAAGGAATAACTTTTATATTCCATTTTATAAATATAAAGTGGCACATGATTCTGTTTCGTATTTGGGACTGCTAATATGTAATAGGCCGCAATTGAAATGGAAACATCATTAAATTTGAATATATTTAAAAATAAATTAAATGTTTTTTTATTAGAAAATAGTTTTTACTCCTTGGATGATTTTTATGGATGTGTTGTGTACTAGTTGTAAGTAAATGTTGTGGCTATTCTTATATAAATATATTTTTTATCGATGGGAAACTAAATTATTATTATTAACCTATTCTTGCCCTATGGTGCATTAATTTCAGGACACCCTGTATTACTGAAGCATAATAGGTCTTACCACGCACAAACTGCTAAATGTAGAGATATTTTTAAAGAACAATTACCGAAAGACGATGCATTTTAAAGAATAATTATTTGTTCTAAATAATCAAAATTTAAAGTATCTTACGTTTTTTTTATGATTAAGGGAGTTACCTGCCATTTTTATTTTAAATAAAGAAAAAGTGCCACAGTGTTTCTACACCACTGGTGATAATGGGAATATTTAACATACTACCACCTAGAACTATTGCTGTTTTATCACGAAATATTTTCAAGTAAATAAAAAATATAATAAACATTTCTAAATCTTTGACACAGTGAACTTTTAATTATAGGTATTTTTGACTAAATCTAATTTATTTTGACCGTATCACCTCTTCCAAGTGCCAATAATACCTAAGATACCTTGTATTTCAAATTAAACTTGTTTTATTACTAGGTTTATTTACTATACAAAATATTCACTCATATGCAATCTAAAATATTCAGTGGTCTTTTTAACTATGGTTAAGGCCTTGAATTTTCGAAACTGTTGCAAAGTGTCTACCAAAACGACAACAACAAATACAATTTCCATTTAAAAGACTCACAAAAACTATCCATGAACTCCCAAACAGTGCTGGCGAAACACCCGATTCAAAATTTTAATTTCAGCATTAGCACCTCATGGCGTCGAGCTATCGATAAATATCTCAAAATCGCGTTATATAACCTCCGGTGAAACTTCCCACCGCAGCATCGGCGACCGTGCACGCCAGTTTCGAGTCTCGTCCGCGCCCGTCCAGTTTCAGGAATTTCAGCGGCAGACTGACACCGTTCAGCGGGATGAGGGTTTTCAGGTTTCAGAGGACCTCTGGCGCAGCCGGAGTGGGGAATCTGACGATGCGGTTCCGTGCCCTGCTTATAACGCTCAAATTAAACAAGTTGTCATTAAGTTTTACACGGCGACGCTTCTAATTACGCGTATGAAATATTCAGGGGGGGCAAGTGGCCTCGGTGTAGTTCCTGGCGAAAATATACAACGTGGTTAAGCGGCAGCGAAGAACTAGGGGCTTGGGAGCAAATCCTTATATATTAAAAGCTGTAGGTAACTCTCACTCGCACACTTGACTCGAAAATTGCCCATTTTACCGCAACAAAGGCTTTTTTGTGAGCCGTGCGGCGCCGAACGGCTAAACACTACGCCTTTCGCCGTCTTTCTAGATTGCCTACAGCGCATTTTGATGTTGATTTTTTCGCGTTTTCCTAGCTAAATTTCCATTTTCCCGAGGGTCTTCGGCCAAAAACGGCGAATTTTTTGATGAGGAATGAGGATAGTTGAGTAGGTTACGCCCCTATACATATAGCGATGTTTTCGAGTGGAACGAGGATAGAACGAGTAGGTTACGCCCCTTTCTAGACGTTCGACCAATGGCAGACGAAATGCGTTTTGCACGGCATAAACGTCAGAAATGTCAAACTAATTTGTTGTTGTTTACGCCCTTTTGTAGAAATTCAACAAACGTCAAACGAAACATCAAAATGAATTCAAACAGATTATGTGTTCTGTAACAATTTTCGGGCCTTTCCAGCTACGAGAAGTTGTTATTGTGTTGTCTGAGATATATCCGAGTCCTTTGGTGATGATTCTATAGCCCAAAATCTGAAAAGGTATCTTTAAATATTTTTGTTTACATATTATGTGGTAATATAGACGCTGAAATAATATGGCAACAACATGTGCAAAGGTTGTAGTAGCTCGATTGGTAGCATTTAGATTTATCAGTCGAGAGGACGGTGGTTTGAATCCCGCACACACCAACATTTTTTTAAAATAAAGTTTTTATTTTTTTTACTATACTTCATGAATTTTTTTGTCAAAAATTATATATACAAGTCAAGAAAAGACAATAATGCTTTTATAGAAACTTTAAATTTGAACCTTCTAAAGTAAAAAAAAATTGATGAAACTTTTAGCAGATTCAATGATTCTATATTTAAAATACAGGATGTTGAAAAAAAATTAACCAAACTCGAGAAAACACTAAAAATTACCAAAATATGCCAACCAATCTTCTAAATTATAAAGCACCGGATTTCTCCCACCATAGAGAGTTCAGCCAGTCACGTTTACATTTTATTATTCACAGGCGTAGAGCCGCGCGCAGTAATGGCAATTAAGTAAAAGGCACTACGCAGCGGTGGTTATGCCGCGCGCAGCACGGCCAAAGGGCTATAGCAGGAAGAAATGTCAAGTCGGCGATAGCCGACTTGCCACCTTTCCAGTTTCAAATATAAATGAAGGTGAAATTAAAAACAGTCTTGTCAAATTTAAGGTAAAAATTTTAGAAATTAAGTCAGTTTTGAACATTCAAAATTACCAACCGATGCGAGACGTCAGCTACTTATGTGTACATTTATTACAGATTACACGGACTATACTGCCGAATTGGATAGTTTATCGAAGCAAGAAACGAATACCACCAGCAAGAGGTGTGGTATTTTGGACCTAAATGTGCTAATACATGTGTCTATTAAATTAAATATATATTGTTTATTATTGTGTGGTAGGTGATGAATAAAGAAGTTAAAACGTCTGATCTAGATTTCATATTCATAATAAATGTGAGTAAAATATGATTATATTTCTTAGTGCACGTTTATGTTGGAGCGGCACACCAGACTACGACAAAAGCTACGCGCCTAGCCACGGTTATTCAATGCATATATTTTTGTGGAGGTGTTTATAGTGGAGTTCTAAAGTCGAGCCAGGTGCTAAAGCAGAGAATCTAACAAGATATTATTTGCGCGCGGCACGATGATAGATATCCTATACCCGTGGTCTAAAATAATAGAGTGTGATTCATTCACAACATTTAAATGAGTACACATTCCGATATTTCGATTTGTTTAAAAGATACAGGGGGTTTCTAATTGTTTGCATTTTCTATAAATAACTTCCTTGTTTCTTAATATATTAGATTTTTGTAAAAACATTATTTACGTAGATTGCAGTTTTTTAAAATATTCTTTATTTTCTTGAGTTATAATGCTAAGTTACGTTTCTTAAATGGACTCCCTGTATTTTGTCTCACGGTTGGATAGCATTTTTCATTGGCTTTACAACAATGTAATATACTATATATTTTTTATAGCAATATATGTGGAGTTTTTCCTTTTTTATGGTCGACTTCTGCTGTTAATTAGTTTATATTTTATTTTTTTTACGGTAAACAATGCAATTAAAATCATTGCTAAGTAAGTTATTAATAATATTTTATATTTGTTAAGTAGGTAGTATGTATTGATATTGTCTGAAGCTATTTATTTGTGGCATAATTTTAGTTTTTCTTTAGATTTATTGGGTTTTTGCCACACTTCTGAAAAATAATAAAGATTAATTGTTTTTCGAAACGTCATAATACGAAAGTGCGCGATAGTGATGTGATTTTTGTTATTTTTTACTTATCTGCTTTTTTCAGTGTGAGATTTTTCATTGGTTAGTAAATACTTATATTTTTAAAATATATTGACTGTTCCGTTTGGCGCAAGGGCTTATTTAATTAATCTTTATTATTTTTCAGAAGTGTGGCAAAAACCCAATAAATCTAAAGAAAAAATAGTATGTATTGTTCAAAATTTAAATCCAGCAACTAACAGCTGTGAAAAATTAAAAGGAATGCTATGGTTTCGTAAATAATCATGTTAATTTTCAGCAATTTAATATTCATAATTCATTAGATTTCCTGTACATTAATTTTTTTACTATAGCCGCAATTAAACTAGTTAAACTTGTAGTGTATGTGTGTATGTGTTTTTTCTTTGCCCGATTGGTATTTGTTTTCACTTTCATGGCAATCTTTGACCTGCTTATTATAATTTTTAGCTCGGATCTTTCGAAGTTTGGCACCGCATAAAAAAACACTCAATAGACATTTGTCTATCAAATTTTGTATATGGCTGCTGAATAACCTAGTAATATTATCTTTTTGTAAAAAAAATGCCTAATATCACTTTCTGGACCACTTTCTACCCTTTTAAAAATTCGCAGTAGGCCAGGCTTTTGTCAAATCAATAAAATAGTAGAATATAACCCCCCGGTATTAATGACAAAAAAAATAGCTTCGGAAATTTTACAGTTTTCTCACATTTCCACAGGTTAACCTGAAAAACGGAACACATTGTATAACTATTTATTAAATAACTTAAATCAGTAATATTTTCTAACCTCTGGTAAATAATTATTTATGGACTATTTAGATTAGAATGCAACCGATAGAAAATAAATATTGTATATCTACCGAATAAGTTACATTGTTTTCTATCAAACACTGCAAATTCATAGTCTTGGCAATGGAACATATCTGCAACCAATAATGAAGAGTTGTTTGAATTTCGCAAGTCATTTCGTATTACTTTCAGGTCACGTACTTTACCTGAGTATAAAATAGTCAATGTGAATATTTTGTTACCAATATTTTCTACAGAAATCTAACATGGAAATATTAATAGTTAAAATCATTATAGCAAATAAAGAAAATGAACTGGACTTTTTCTATAAAATGGCGGAGGAGCCAGGAATAATTTTAATTTCTATTTGAATAAAGAAATTCCCTTCAGCGCTAATGTTGTTAATTTAGGTGTAGTGCCATCTATCATCAACTGTCGAAAGCTATTTCTGTGTCACGAAGTTCGCACAATGTTCATTTGATATTGATTTTATGGTTATAAGAGCATATATGTTACTACTTACAGAACACTTTTATCTGTTGCAGATATCTAATAATGATTTTTTTCTCTTCGAAGAAATGACAATTTCAATTTTTCAATCGCCACCGTTAAATAAGATTAAAAATTCAAAGTTAAAATCCTAATTATTTAAATTTTAAGGTTTATAAAACTCTATAGGATTTTCTCGTCTTTTAAACTAATCTAAGTTATTTTCCTTTTCACTTAATAACATAACATACATTATAAGACAAAAGCAAAGCAACAACAACCATTTATTGAGAAAAACAAGCATTACAGAAAAAAGTGACTCATTTAAATGTTTACCATAAATTTGTTACTTTAGGTATATATAGATGTCTAGATATTTGAAGTAATATTGAGTTACATTTAAGTTTATTATGCAGGGTAATTATTAACAAAGATTTAGAACAAGATCAAACAAAGGATTTTATAGTACATTTCAAACAAGAACATTATTTAAATTGCAATACAACGACCATATTACTGACCACAAAACCGATTGTCATGTAAATCATTGAATAATCAATAGAAAACTGTCCAGAGCACGAAAAATAAATACTTCTTTTAGTCACATATTCCGATAAAATTAATATTTCTTCCTTCGTGCCCCTTAAGTTCGCTGTACCCACGTCGAAGTCGTTTAACATCATTTTGTAGCTGATAGCTGACGTCTTATTCAGTTCCTTAGTAACACGTTCGCAACTTACTGCCAATATTGCACCAAAACACTAAAACATAAAGAATGTAAGAATGAATTCCTCTCATCAGAACTAAAAAGTTATAGTATAAGTATTCAGAGCTGTATATTATTCGAATATATCGTACTCAATATAATATTATTTAAAACTCATTTTATAATTGAAAATAGTAAATACGAGTAGATAGGAAACAATTTAGGCTCATATAATTAGGGAAACATCGCATCTTGAATGACATAGTAATTTTATATAAAGTATTGAATAATAAACTCAACTGTCCAGATCTTTTATCTTCAATACATTTTAATGTGCCAAACCATGGTACGCGGCATTATGATTTTTTTTCTTTACCATTTAGAAAAACAAATTATACTAGTAATTCCCCTATATGCATTCTTCCAACAGATTTTGTTCTGATATTAATTTGTTTGCAGTTTCTGATAAATCACTGAAGTCTTTGTGATTTATTTTTAAGCTTATAATTTGTTGTTTACTATGGTGTTTATGCTTGTTAATGTTAGTTGTGGATACTGTTCATGGGTTAACCTCGTTTGAATATCTAAAGTTTAAATTAAAAAAAAAATTTTAAAAATTGTTTACTGAGGCACTGCCTCACCTGCCTCATCGTAACACCTTGTATATAAATATTTTCCAACGTACCATAAATAAGCAACTGTTCCACCAATTCGCTACGGCCATGGTTGTCCAATCTGCGTCATTAATTTGCAGACCCATGAGCGTCTTTACAAAATGATTTATGTTATTCAGAAATTCCACGACCATTCTCAGAGCAACAAAAGCTATTTGATAGCCATAAGCATAGTTGATTGATTCTATTAAACTCCATATATTAAAATAACTTTTAAGAAAAATATGCATATTGACCTGTTTGGAATTGGTGGTTAAAAGATAGAGATTTTCTTCCAGTTTCTTGTTGTATAATTTCACCAAAACCCTCAGATCGAACAAGTGCTTAGCTACTTGTAGGACAAAAGCGGACATGATGTAAGTATTTACATATAAATATGTGTTCATGTGTGTTTGGTAAACGAACTTGTAGTTGTAAAAGAAATATGAGAACAACCATGTTTCGTACAGAAGAAATGTAGCGAAAAATATCTTTCCGCTACGTGTATCTCTCTTGAAACGAAATCTTTTGATGAACGTAAGTTCTAAGCTCTCCATGCTTTCGCAGAGATTTCTAATGCTGTTTCGTCTAGCATATGCTGCGAATATTATGAAGAATAAGCTGCAGACACCAGTTACAGAATGTGCAATTGTATCCAAAACCATAACAGTTGGTAGTAGGGAATCATGGAAGCTGACAATTCTTGCATAAAGGGTATATCCAGTATAAATACATAGAACAACGCATAGCAGTGTGACGTATACTTTATTGAAAATTACCAAGCATGGCTTTCTTGATTTTGGTGTTGAAATACCTAAAAATAGGTAAATATACTCTATTAGCATCACCCCAAAACCTTGCTTCTGTAAAATCAACATTTTATCTAAAGCTTCTGGCAAATGATTCTATATATTAGCTATATTTTTCACTATTCCAAGTCAATAAATCATATAGGTACATGAAGACGGAAACAATGGCTGTCAGATAATAACAGTTACTTTTATATGTGATGCTTTTGTTACTGCTTGTGACTGTATTTATTATTTAAAAATGTCCTTAATGGTCAACAATTAAAAATAGATTGATTATACAGAATGGTCCGTTATTCATGGCTCATCATTGGTATCTAGGAAACCGTAAAATATACAGTGTGGCTCAAATTAACACCTGTTTATCATTAAGATGAACCAAACAAATCTGTTACCGTTGCTGTATTGTGAAAAAACTGAAAATAGTGATTTTATACAATGCCATCTAGCGATAGAAAGAGCTCAAATTTGGTACAGAGGGAAAGAATATACGAGAAATCTACTTTAGTCGAAAGAAAATTTCTGCAGGCACTAATTTTATATTATAGCTTAAAATACTTTTCTAATACAGTAAGAAATAAGTCTCAACTTAAAAAAATAAACAAATTAAATTGTGGTCCTGATTTTTCCCTAGGTTTTTTGCTAGAGACTGTTGTTACGTTTTGGCATACCCGTTGGGTATTCTGTTTAACCTCTCACTTAATACGGGAATATACTAAAACATGGCGATTTCTCTGATATCGAAACTATTATAGGCCCATTGCTTTACTATGCAATTTTGCAAAGGTTTCCAAGATGTCGTTATATACTCGCATCTACCCTCTCTTTAAGAATGTTATTTCTTTTGAACAACTTGGATTCATAGAAAAAAGGCCAACCACCTCAAATCTCATTTGTTTCACTCAATACATTTCCATTGTTATCGATCATTGTGGCAAGAGGATGTGATATATACCGATTTTTCGAAGGCCTTTGACTGCATAGACCTTGCTTTACTTTTACATACGCTTGAGGCTTATGGGTGTTGTGGTCTTTTGCTTGAGCTATTTAAATGATATGTACATGTCAACTGCAATTGTTACCTACAATGGATTTACTTCTAGTCATTATCTTATTACTTCTGGGATAAGCCAGGGTTCTAATCTGGGCGATCTCGTGTTTTCTCTTTTTGTTATATATTACCTTGTTGTCACAAATTGTTATATCCAGATGATTTAAAAATATTTCATCTATGTGTCAAGTATTGATGATTGCATTCAACTTCAGGATCAGTTAAAGAGGGTGGTGGAATGGTGTAATTTCAATAATTTAAGTATAAATATAGCGAAATGTGAAGTAGTCTTATTTACCCGTAAAATGTAAAAGGATTTGGGGGTTTATTTCGCCAACAAATTAACTGTTAGTAGTCATATTCAGCATTTGGTTTCTTCAAGTGTCAGAGCATTGGGCTTTGTGATAAGACAAGGACGTCATTTTCATGATAATGCTGTGCTATTTAAATTATTTAACACATATGTTCGCTCTAAAATTGGTATTGTTCATTGGTTTGGATTGTTTTGTACACTGTTCACATAAATGCAATCAACTCGACAAAAGAAGTTTCTAAAGTTTTTAGCATTTCAAATAGATGGTAGATACCCAGAACGCAGAAGTAACTACAAACGTCTATTGGCGAGATTTCATGTTGATTGTCTTCAGTTCAGAAGACACTTTCAAAGCTTAAAATTTTTATAAGCTCTTTTGCATAACAGAGTTGACTGTACAGAGATTTTTAATCAATTAATTTTTTGATAGTAAGACCAGCTATTCGTGCTCCTTTTACGTTTTATTATGCTTTTGCTATCGCTAATATGGGACTAAAGTCTCCTATTGCATTTATGTCAAAAATAAAAATGAACAGATTAATGTTTATTGTAATATACGAAGCATACTTAAAAAAATTTGTTTCTGGTTAAGATTTTCTTCGAGGCAGTCGCACATGGTTTGTTTTTTATCTACTAAATTAACACTTTCTTATCAGTTTTGTTCGAGATTGTAGCCTTCTAGCGGCATAGCATTGTGTGTTTTGATCATAATGCCGTTTGAAACGTTTTGTCAATACAGGACTGTAGACCGCAACAAATTGTTTTCAAACCCGCTTCAAACTCAATTTTGCCCAAATAGAATAAAATGTGATTTGAAAAGTTGCTCCTCACTTACTGTCAAACCCATTAGGGGTAATAGTTTAGGTATTGCTTACTTTTTATTTCCTTAAACTACTTTTTTCTCTGGTACGTAGTTGTGATTACATCTTGTAGTGTAGCTGCAGGTAAACAACAACAAAAGACGTAACTCCCCCAAACACATACATAAACATACTCCAATTCACTTCGTAAAATCCAGCAGCCGAAAAATATGGCTTTCTAAACTCCAGTTGCTTGATTAGAAGCACAAGCTTTTCCTTCAACATTTTGTAGCGATGATCCTCTAAACCATGCGGTAATTCTATCAAAAGTCTGTTAGTGACTTTTACAACTTCATCGATCTTTTTCGTCGCTTCGAAACAAGGCTTAACCACCAGAACTGCGTATATCTAGAAGAATGAACAGCAAAATGCGAGGTAAGTTATTATACCAGGATAACTATATACTTACCGACAACGCAATAGATGGATAACTTTTCACACAGAGTATTCCAACGACAACAGCTGGATAGGAAATAACAGTCAGAACAGAATTCAATATGTTGGTCATGAATAACATGAGGAGGCCTGAAAGTCCAAGTATCTGTATTCCGTATATCCTGTTGAAAGCATCTATTGCTCTAAATACCTCAATAATGAATCGAAGAATGTCGTCCAACTCAGAACATGAAGTAAATTTTTCGAACACGTCGAGATCGCTTTTCTCGATAGTTTTAAGCTTGGCTAGCCTTACAATTTCCAGCTGAAATCTAGCTTTAACTAAAGCAATATCCTCCTTCATGCATGTAACATAACCGCTTATGAGCAACGTGGTAATTTGTACCACGTAGATATTTATTTTGTCAACTAGTGACACAAAAAAAGGTGTGAATGCATTGTTACCGTAAAACCAATATATCAACATTTCAGAAACAACCCATATCAACTGTTCTATATGGACAAGGTAAAATGCGTAGTCTATTCTTCTACAGTTCCTGTTGTTTGTAAGTTTGAATAAGGGCTTGAAAAGTACCTCCCATTGTTTAGATAATCTTTGCACTATTACCATACAGAATATGTTGAAAAAAGTTAGACACCAATTTATAACAAAATCTATTACACCATAAGATGTCGTAACTTTGATGTATAACAACAAGTACTTGTTTCTGTAATTCCAAACAAATATGGTCAAAAGAGAAATTATCAAAAGTGTCATTCTAAGGTGATGAATAACTCTAAAGTTGCTTCTCTTGTAGAAATTAAAATTTAAAGGATACAGATGAAAGAATCTCGATATGTAGTAAAGCTTTACACTGAGAGGATTTCGGACGTATTTCTTTGCCATCTTTTCTTGAAATACCTTGGATTGTGGAGGCAATGAAGATCGATAGTTGACGTAATTACTTGAAAGGTGCTTTTACCATTATTTGTTTGTGTTTCAGACTGATTCTACCAATAATTTGAGTGCGAGTAATTTCACACTAATACTTCACACACAAATGGTTTCAGTTGATATTTTACTCAACATATTTAATTATTGTGTTCATTTTGTTATGGCTTCTATTAATTGCTAGAGAATTTCTTATACAGAAGGCTTTGAAACTGTATAAACTGAGGGACTGATGTTAAGATTGGAAAGTTCAGAGAAATTTTTGTGAAGGATACAAATGTCACTAGTTACAATATTTCGCAGATACATCATAGAATATCTGACGTTAGGTTTACATAAAAAAGAGATATTATTAAACGTGCGTTGTTTTGAGACAATATTCTATGGGCAAATTCAGCATATTTAAAAAATAATCCAACTATGAAAGCTGAAACGTATGTAAACATACGTTTTAAAATGATTAAAAATGCCTGATATATAGAGGTTACTAAGGATATCTGAAGACCATCGTTGTCTGAGGAGCGGCTCCCACCGTACCAGCCATAGTACTAACACCGCCTCCACAGAGTCCAAGCTCTATTGAATAACAAGAGCTGGTCGAAGATCTCCAGCTAAGCTGCGAATTCTTTCAAAACGGTTTTTAAACTACTGGAAATTCTGAGTTGAAATCTTATTAGATCTTTATTGATGAGTGGAGAAACAACTAAGAACTAACGTTGAAAACAGAAAGTAGATTTCATTACAAATACATCAGCAGTTTAATACAGTTAACCTCAATAAATAATCTAAAATGTTGTTGTGACTAGCGACCTCAACAGGATAAATAAATGTTAATAAAACTGACGCATTCAGCAGTGTAATTTATTTTTATATAAAATAGATGCAGACAAAACCTGATTTATAAAAAAAACAAAGTTAATTGAAACAAAAGACATATTTTCAAAACGTTTGCAAAAAATTTTATATCTTGTGTTGAAGCTGTAAATACACAACAACAAAAGAAGTTACACCTCCAAATATATTCAGAAACATGCCATAATTGACTTCAAAAAATCCAGCCGCAGAAAAATAAGGTTTTCTAAACTCCAACTGTTTTATTAACAAGACGAGTTTCTCCTTTAGAATTTTGTAACGTGGATCCTCCAAACCATGCGGTAGTTCTATCAGAAGTTTGCAGGAGATTTTTATAACTTCGTCAAATTTCCTGGTGGTTTCAAAGCATGGAGCGACAATCAGTGTACCACATATCTAAAATAAAAGAAAAAAATAAAGTTTTTACTGGCGATAGGACGAAATGACTTGCCTGACTATAAACCATACTTGTAATATTTTATTTGTTATTCTTTCGTAAACCGCATCTCAAAAAAAAATTTATTTTCCCAGAAAGCAGCATTTTTTTAACAAAAAGATAATATTACTAGGCTGTTCAACACTCCTCAAAATACTTATATACCAAATCGGCAAACTGGAATCTTCACTTGAAAAATTGTCCTGATCATTGTTATAAAAAAATTAGAATTTGAAGCAAACATATTTCAAATAAATCATCAAACACTGTTTTTGTATGAAGGAACAAGTTATTTGTACTGGTATTTATTAAAAAAAAGTGTAATATGCAATAATTACCTAAGTAGCTATTTAATTGTGTAAATTTTACACTCAAGCATTTTTGGTCCAAGCAGAGTTTCTGATAATGCCAAAACTATTTTAGTGCTAAAATTTTAAAATGCTGAAGATCAAACTGGTACACCGATTCTAAGTAATCCGTGACCTGTGCATAAATAGTATATAATAAAAATGGTATGTACAGTAACATCTTTAAATAAATTAAAATAATTTGTCTAAAATTAATTAATGTACGTAATACCCAAATCACTAAAATAATATTAAAAACTAAAAAATGACCTGCATTGACATACTTATGCATTGAGTTTCCATTTGAGTAATTTTTTACTGAAAAGAATATATAGTTTATTAAATTACAAAACAAGAATATAATGCATTTTTATTATACTTCAGATCAAGACTGCCAAACGTCACAAACACTTTCGTGAAGGAGTACAAGAAAAGCTGCATTAAAAGAACAAGTAAAAACCTATACTACAGCATTTATAACTCGCAAACAATATAGATTTTATTATTTCCTATTTTAGTTTTAAAATAATGTATATTGTTTTTTTAATTTAAATAAGCATCTTATTGCATTTTTTTCGTGGCTACATTATCTTCTATATAGTAGAGTACATATATTATATATTTTTTTAAATTTACAAGTGAATATATACGACTTCCAAGATTAACTAACAAAACTTTATACATTTACCTATAATCGTTTCATAATATTTATATTTATTACAGTACAAATATTTTATTTATACAATAAGCAGCCTTACATCACACTTTTGGAAAGAAACTGCTTTTTTAAGTTCCTCGTAATTGGCCATTTTCTGCGACAGTATTTACGTGCGGCGGTACGGCTTTGATCTCAAAACATCAAAGTGCCGACAGAGAGTGGTATAACTTAAACTTATTCAGTAACTTTGGATTAATGTTTTGAAATTTTTTATTTAACAATTTAGTGTTCATAATTTATTACATTTATGGTACGTTCACTATTTTTACTGTGGCCGCAATTAAACTTGTAGCGTATGTGTTTTTTCTTTGTTGATTGATATTTGTTTTCACTGTCATGGTAATCTTTGACCTTATTATTATAATTTTTAATTGAATTATTTTTTGAAATTTGGCACCCCATAAAAACATACAATAGATATTTTTCAAATTTGGTATATTTATATTTTAATGGGTGCTGAATATCCTGGTAGGTAATATTTTATTTTTGATAAAAAAAATACCAAATACCACTTTCTGGGAAATGACCCTTTTAAAAATTTGTAGTAGGCCAGGCTTTTGTCACATCAATAAAATGGTTAGTAGAATATAAGTTCCCACCAGGGTATTAACTGTAAAAAAAATGGCTTGCGAAAATTCGACAGCCTTCTCACGTTTATAGAGATGTTAAACTGAGAAAAGGGACACGCTTTATGTTTTAATGACGTCAACGCGAATGTGTAACAAAAAATATATTCTAGATCTAAATATACATACCAGTAATATAACAGAGGAATAACACTTCAGACATATCAATCCAACCAAAAAAATATCCAAAACCATTACAGAACTACACATGTTAGTTATAAACATCATGATAATACCTGATAATCCCAATATCTGCTTTCCATATATGTTATTGAAAACGTCTAGTCCCTTCAAGATTTCAACGATGAAATTTAAGATGTCATCTACCTCAGAAAGTAATAGGAACTTTTCGAACGCAGCATTTCGGTTGTTTTCAACCGCTTTAAGCTTCCTAAGCAACACAGCTGCTTGCTGGAGTCTGAGTTTTACTGAAACGATATTCTCCTTCATGCAAGTAACGTAACAATTTATAAGTAACGCCGATATCTGTACCATGTAAATATTAATTTTGTCAATTAGTGACAGAAAAAGTGGTGCTAGCATGCTAAAGTTTAAAGCACTACATATGTATATTTCGACAAAAACCCATACGACATATATTATATGAACAAAGTAGAACATATAGTTGGTTTTTACATAGTTGTTTTTCATTTTTTTAAATACAGGTACGAAAAATATTTCCCATTCTTTGGATGATAGTTGCACTATCATCATAGAGGAAATGTTGAAGACCGTCAGAGATAAATTTATAGCGAAATCTATTACACTATATGAGGTGTTCCCATGTTTGTAGAAAAAAATGTACTTCATTTTGTTATTCCAAGCGAAAATACTAGTAATTAGAACTACTACAAAAAACAAACTCAAATGATGTTTAGTTTTAAATTTATCCCTTCTATGAAAGTCAAAATTTAGAGGATATAAGTGAAGTAATCTCGATGTGTAATAAAGTGAAACATTAACAGGATTATTCACGTATTTCTTTGCCATTTTTCTCTAAATATCTTCCACTAGTGACAAAAGCCACTGATGTTTCATATAGTTTATTCTATTACTATTGTTTGCATTTTAAACTGTATCATTAGCCGTTACAAACAGGACTTAGTACCGATCGTTAATAACTTTGCAACAAAAGAATAATTGCCCCAAATGACAAATCGAACTATCCTAAATATGTCAAGAGTTGAAATATAATTTTCCTCGAAAACTACAGAAGTAGTAATATGTTACCAATTATTTTAATATGTTACCAAGTGTATCAAATTCAAATATGCGTTTGTTTTGCTAATAGTAATGTTTTTATACTAAAATTAGTAATTTTAAATAATGTGCATAACATAATATATACAAATTTCCAAAAAACTTTGTATCAAGTATATCATTACATTTTGCTGGTAAAATTACATCAATTTGGTTTTCTTTAACTCTTTCAATAATCAAGTGTGCCGCAAGGTTTTAATCTAGGACCGTTTTTGTTTTTACTTTTCATTAATGTCCTTCTTGTTGTCTTTGTAAAGAATTTAACAGCCCTAATGATATCAAGACCTGTCAGTGTTACGAATACTTTACTGGAATACTTTTTTTGTCAAAAATTGATGGGAAATTCGAAAAATATCTTGAATTTTTAGAATTGTCTGTGGAGTACGTTTTTCTTAAAAAAAATAGACTGTCTACGCGACTGGAGTTTTAAATTCTTTAGTGCACAGATACATAATTTATGTTGGAATAATATCAAATGTCAAATACCTAATCTTTTAATGTAAAAAATATAAAATTTTATCTTATTAAGATTTGAACAAAAAATTGTTATATGTACAGGGTGTTAAAAAAAGTTTGAAATATTTAAGGAGGTAATAGCATGAACCAAAATAAGCAGAAAGGTCTCAATAAACATGGGTCCGCAAAGTAACGGTTGCGGAGATATGAAATGTTTAATGTTTTTTTTAGCCCCGTTTCTTATTTTGCAAAAACGTTGTGTATTTTCTTATAATCGTTGGTTGATGTTTAGTGAAATAAACAGTACGTATTTGACAGTTGTTCTCAGTGCACAAGTTTTCTTTCGCCATGGCTGGTTACTCTAACGCAGAATTAACAGACATGCATTTCTTGTATGGTCGTGCTAATGGGAACGCCACCGAAGCGCGACGTCTTTATGTTGACGCTTATCCAAATCGTCAGATTCCTTCACAACGCATGTTTGGAAGAATTCACCAAAGATTGCGTGATACCGGTTTCTTGAGCAAACAGTGCCATTTATCCGGAAGACCAAGGTCGGTATCCCCTCCTAGAGCAGAAGAAGAAATTCTAGCACTGGTAGAACAGAATCCAGGTACGAGTGTGCGGAAAATATCAGCCGAGGTAGGAATTAGTTTTCCTCTTGTTTGGAGAATCCTTCACGAGCAACTGCTTTATTCATACGATGTGCAACGAGTACAGGCCTTAAATCCAATAAATGATCATCAAGCACGTTAGGTTTTTTGCCGCTGGTTTCTACGACATGATGCTGAAGACCTTCTTTTTCTTGCAAATATTCTTTTTACTGATGAGGCCGGGTTCACAAGAAATGGAGTGTTTAATTTTCACAATACGCATATTTGGGCCGACGAAAATCCTCATGCTCTAATAGAATCTGGACATCAGGCACGTTTTTCATTAAACATTTGGATGGGTATTGTAGGTGACAGGTTTCTAGGTCCTGTTGTTTTACCAAACCGATTAACAGGCGCTGCTTACCTCAACTTTCTGCAGAACACACTGTATGAGTTTTTGGAAGACATTTCTTTGAATAAGAGGCAGCAAATGTGGTTCCAGCATGATGGTGCTCCAGTTAATTTTTCTATGGCCGTTAGAGAGAATTTACACCAAACTTTTCCACATAGATGGGTAGGAAGGGCCGAACCTGTTTTATGGCCTCCAAGATCGCCTGATCTAAACCCTCTAGATTTCTTTGTTTGGGGATATTTGAAGACATTAGTGTATGGTACTCCAGTAAATAGTCTGGCAGAGCTGCAGCTACGGATTAATCAAAAGTGTCAAGAAATCCAAACCAAGGAGGGTGTTTTTGAAAGAGTTCGAATATCGTTGAGACGAAGATGTCGTGCCTGCTTGGAAATGGACGGAGGGCACTTTGAACATCTTCTGTAACTTTGTTTTTTGTTTGTTAAAAGCTTCCTTTGTCGGTTTATTCCTAATAAAATAAAATGTTTGAAAACGAATAGTGGTCCATATCTCCGCAACCGTTACTTTGCGGACCCATGTTTATTAAGACTTTTCTGCTTATTTTGGTTCATACTATTACCTCCTGAAATATTTTACACTCTTTTTTTAACACCCTGTATAATAAACTCTCAATTATGTTAATCGATAGAATATGTCGGTGAAGTTTGGCCAAACTTATCATTAAAATCATGTATATCGCTTATTTGGCGTACCCTATATTTAAAATAATAATGTCAAATTTATCACCTAGTTATAATTGTTAGATACACCAGCAGTTGCTTTACAAATATTCACATACTTCGGCAACATGTTTGTAAACGAGATAAAAACTGGTTTGAGAGAATGGAAGGATATAAAAGTTGTAAAACTTGTGAATTTCATGACAAAAATTATCTGCCTGAATCCACCAAAATTCCTGTCCAGTGGAAAAAATAAAGTCCTGTACTCAATTTATTTCTGTTTATTTTGGATTATTGAGTTACTAGCAAATTATCACGAGCTTTTTATAAGGCGCTACATTTTCTATAGTGTTATGGCGACTTCCATGGTTATATTGGAAGCAGGCTTCCACGTTTGCTTAGTCATAGCGAACTTTTCAGCGTCCATGGACTTTATTATTTTCAGGAGAAACTCCAAGTTCAAGATTACGGCTATGCTAGATAATATTGAAATGCATTGCCTTCGATATTTGGTAATATCAATAAAATACGATGAAAGAAAAATAACAAGGATATTTATTACAATAATGACACTAGTATTAGGATGCATAATTCTTACGACGGCTTACATGGTATCGCTTTTTAGAAACATATTTAGTTATTATTCAATGATGTCATCCAACATTTTCTGCATATCCTTGCTAAGTTTCCAATTGTACCTGGATCTTTTTCGCGTTGAACACTTGTTGAAGGTTATGAATAACTATATGGAAGACTGTATGATAGAAGGATCAGCAGTTTGGACCGTATCAGCGATAAAACCTCGGAAAAGTAATTTGAAGAGATTCGTACACATCTATTCAGAAATACTGGAGGTATTTGAAACCATGAATGGTCTATATGGATTTCATTTCCTAACGATAATATTGAACGTCGCTGTGATGGTATTACATTTTAGTAGCTTTTCATTAAAAGTGCTGGTTAACAAATCGTCTGGGCCTACCAACATTTTTACCTTGATCACAGACGCATTTTTAATTGCATCATTTACAGTAAGTATACATAGTGTAACCTTGACTATCACTATTTTAACAGATTATATATTGGATCCAAATAAAAAAAGTATTAAATGTATGGCTTAATGTTTCGTTGGGTATGTTCGCTACGGTTTTCCAGGCAGATGTCTTTGCTATTTGATGGTAGCAAGCAAGGAAGAAGTAAGGAATTGTGTGGAGGAGAAAATCTTCTGTTCTGACAGTCAGGCTTCACTCAGGGCACTTAGCTCTCCAAAAACGAAAATTACCGTCAGGAGTGTGGAGATGTCCTGGCCAGACAGAGGGAGGTGGAGTTGGTCTGGATTCTAGATCATAAAGATATCCTCGGTAACAAAAAATGACCTGAATCCATTCTTGGAATTACGCGAGGTAATATTAATAGGGTTCTTAGTAATGGGTCTATCAAAAATTAGGATGGAATTGGAGAATGCAGACAGGCCCATGACTTTTCGATAAACCCAATAAATCTAGGACGGTGTAGCTGCTGAACCTCAGAACCTTGAACTAAATGATGGGGATCCTACAGACTCAGGAGACATCTAAGTTCTTCTAAGAAGAATCCTTTGCCTGGAATGTGGAGAAAGAGAGCACTAACATCCACTTTCTAGGGACAGACTAGGACATAGGATCTTTGGTGCCGAGAAGCTGCAAAGGGAATAAATGAGGGGCCTATCATGGACTAAACTTTCTGCTATCTGTCAAAGCAACAATGGAAACATCCGGAAATTGACAGCAGCCAACTACTTTTTCCTAACAATGGGTGAAGTAAAACTGCCTCTTCCCGACGTGCAATACTTTACATTTTATTTTTTAACGTCGAAACGGTTAATTTTATCAAAAAAGTATAAGAGATAAAAAAGTTTCTAAATGAATCGGCTTAACCTAATTTATTTTTTTCTACGTCGTTAAGGAAGTTTTTTGAAAGTATAGTTAAAAAACCTGAAAGGGGTAGTTTATACCCTTTCCAATTATTTTCAAAAAGTGAACAAATATGTCACAAGTGTCTTTCGATGATGGTAACACTTCCACAAAATTTTACCATTCCCACGCTTTTCATTTCCTAGAAAAACAATAAAAACACTATTTTTCCGCCATCTTTGCAACGCGATATATCCCTAATGGTTGACTTGTGACCCAACGTTTATATAAAAACTTTTATTTTCGATATAACTTTTAAAAAATTCAAATATTTGCATACATTTTGGACATCGGGGATTTTTGGCGGCGAGAATTGAAATTTGTTTCTTATGGCACTTTATGCTTCTGACATAACTTTTTTGCGGCTTAGTGTTCTAATCACGGGGTTTAGCCCAGAAGTCGGAGACTGGTGTGGGAGAGCATTCGGAATATTATTATTAAGCATGCGGCATTTGCACCCAGGAACGACTTACCTTGGTAGGCCTTGACCACCATTAAGTGCAGGACTGAAACCTGGAAAACCTCATTAATTAGGGGGGTAGTCAAATGTCAACCGGTATCAATGTCTCACATTGACCCAAGCTAACATTCTTCCACCCTCCATACCCGCAGAGAGGGTGCCAATCCTCTCCACAAATATAGCTGATATACGGTCTAACGCTTGTGAGGCTCGAACCCACAGCGGTCTAGCCACATCGATCCAAGTACTGACGCCTTAAACCGCGTGACCACTGACCGACTTTACCGCTAAAAATACAGCAAAATGGTACTTAAAAGTTATTCAGAATGGTAAATCATGACGTGCAAAATTAAAAAATTTATTAAATCTGAAGTACTGTTGAAAATTCGGTTTCATCAAACCTATGTCTACGTTGCATTTATTTCCGGACACTCTGTATATGGGTTGAAAAACAATTTCGCAGAAGATAAAGCGAGAAAATACAAAGTATATGAGAGATAAAAAAGTTAGAAGTAAGAATAAAACGATTTAATATTGGTTTAAGATTTTTCAATTTTTGGATACACCACAATTTACCAGTGTTATATAAAGTGACCCTAAAATTTTCCATATAATCGAAAAATGCAGTAATATACAAGTTGTCCCATTTAAAATAACGAAGTTGGTGTCGACTTCCGACATAACCGGAAGTACTGTATAATGCCAGATATTTTAGGTATGTTCACCCCAAGATTTTAGCCATGTTGCCATGTTTCGGATCAGTATTTTTCTAGATAACGATCGATGCAATTCCCGGTGGAACACCCTGTATTTCAGTGCCTTTTTTCCAGGGTCATGGTATCATGATAACCCAAATATGTGACAGAATCGCTGAACAAATCAAGACTACAATCAACGTTTGTTACAGCAATTTGATAGATTTACCAAGTAATCCCACTTCTGATAAGAAATGCGACGACAAGTTGGCCCTGAAATTATTTGCCGATCATCTATCCTCTTCAAATATTAGTTTTTCAGCCTCTGGCTTGTTCCCTGTAGACCTAACTGCATTCTTTATGATATTTGCTTCGATAGCTATGTATCTCGTTATGATACCCTTAGATAAGTAAAGCTATGAGTAGTTTTAACATAGTAAATTAATAGGAAGACGAAGAAGAATATTTAGTGGCTGTTAGTCTTTAGGAAATAACAATGTATTAGAAAAAATAGAGTATCTACTTAGATTACGATGTAACATTTGAAATTATGAATAATAAATCAATTTAGTTTTTGTTTAGTTTAATTGGGTATTTTGCTACATTTCTGAAAAAATAAAGATTAATTGAATAAACCCTTGAGACAAAAGGAGCAGTGAAGGGTTATTTTTTGAAACTCAGTTTGACTAACCAAAAAAAGAACACTGAAAAAATTAAAAATTAACAAAAATCACATCACTATCACGCACTTCCGTATTTTTTGACATTTCAAATAACTTTGTTTTCGTTATCAAAAATTGTAAATATATTAAAATTAAGAGGAGTTAAACAGTTTTAAATTTGTTTATCTGATTCCATAGAGATTTTAATAGTTTTTAACTATATAAAGGAATTAACAAGCTTATAATCCACGAGAAAAAAATGAGACATAGCCGGGAGTTACGTTTTTTCGAGACGATTGAAGGCTGGTTAATTTCCCGAATATAATTCAACGTTTTATACGCGACCACGACCAAAACCGGCCATTTAGAATAGTGAAAGCTGTGTGAGAGTAAGTGCAAAATTATGGTTTTGGAAAACGTCATATTTGACAAATGGCCTATACCGTTTACAACAGTAGTATTAGAAACGTCCAATATCTGCTTATGTATTGCTTTAGTTCTAGCATTCCTAGACTTTTTATATTTAAGAGGTAACAAAATAATTGAAATAGAATCCGAATGTGAAAAGATAGAAAAACTGTGACACAATAACCAGTCAAGTTCAGGGTACAATTGATGCTTGTTATAGATATTTATTGAATCTACCATCAAATCTTTGCCAAGAAGAGAAAGATATTAATAGCATTTTAAGCTTATTCGCAGATCATCTAGCTACCAACAATTTTCAATTTTCTGCTTTTGGACTATTTCTTGTGGATTTACATATACTCTTTGTAGTTTTTGGTTCTACAACCATGCATCTAGTAACGATCAACACAAGCCAATAAGTAGAAGGACAAAACATTTTGCAAATTTTATTGAGGATATGTTCACTTTAGAGTTAGAAGTGTCATGTAATGATTAACGAATTAATAGATACACAAAACATTTAACAGAATGATGCACAATTGTGTATACAGAATATTAATGGATACATAAGCACTTTTGTAGATTATTTTCTATGTCTATAAAATTAGAAGTGTTTATTGCTGGTCCAATTAGTTGGACTCCAACTCAGCAGCTACGATTATATAAAAAGCAACGCTAGACAGTATAAATCCCATCATGGTCAAATTAACGTCGAAGAATCCAGCAGCTGATACCTGAGGGATCCTAGAGAAAGATTGCTCTGCAGTCTGCAACAACTCATCTTTCAACAGTTTGTGATAATATGATTTTGGAACTGCTGGGACATCGTTAAGAAGAATGTAGCAAATGTTCGCCGTTCTGCTAGCTTCATTGGATATGCTTTCTGAGCTAACACCTAATGTGAAAACTTGAATCTGTAATACAAATACAACGTTAAGATTTGGATTTATTATATTATTTTAGTGGACCAAATACACGTTCGAATTTTAAAGCCAATTATGGTTAATCATAAAAATGAATTGGCACTGTTTGATGATGTAAGAAAACGGTTAAAAAATATGTCGAGATAAAAGAATTTTGGTTTCTATTAAATATATTAAATCTCATATTTGAACAGATAAATGTTACGATGTTTCTCAAACAAAATTAGCTGATATTCGTAAAAGTTATTCAAATTTTAGAGATTGTTAGGTTAGATGCGGCATTTCGTTGAACTGAGCCAAATAAATAAATCAGATATTCCTTTCCATTTTGGTACTTACCGTGCTTACAGCTATCCAGAAAAATCCCACAACCCAAAACTGCCATGTATTGAAGTAGATAAAAGCAAACATATAATAAACAATATTGCTGATGTTAACCAAAACAAAAAATAATAGTATGAGCCCAAAGATTTGGTTGCAATCGTCTACAATATCGCACAGTGTATCATAAAAATTCCTGAATGTTTCGAAATTTTTCGACACTTTCATTCTACAGTGCACCTGGACTCTGCAATATCTGATTCCTTTGTATTTTTCATTCATTTTCGTCCAATATTCTTCCAACATTTTATTTAGAGACTCAAATTTTAATTTAATATCATGTCCCAGGGTAGACAGTAATATATTGGTGATGGTTGCATGGTACCACATCAAAATTTTTGACACATAGTGCTGATAGTCATGAATTCCAACGAAGTTTAACATCACTGTTGAATCACCCAACAACGTAAGAATTATTATTACATGCAGTAATACAAAAACTGTCCAGGTTTGAGAAGATTTACGAGCATTGTTCAACTTTCTGTTGATTTTCTCCAGATTTTCAAACACATTTTTCAGTTTCTCAGACCTGATGAACATAGTGGTTACAACTGTTGTTATAACAATGATCGATAGCAGTACAGAAAAAATTATGTCTAGGAACAAAAGGACTTTAGAGGAATCTGTGTACACTGTATCTCTTAATTTTCCTTGTGTGTTATAAAACAAACTAAATATTAAATATGATAAAAATCCCAATGAATAGATTTGGTGAATTGCGTAAGTTAGCGGTTTGGTCTCAACTGGTATAATTGCTAAGCAATTGCAAATTTTCATCAATATGCACCACATCATGTTTGGACTGTATTTGATCAAGTCTTACTTGATATTACACTGATTCATGTTAAAAGAATATGTAGAAATGGAACAATGGTGACATTAATTTTCCCATATAAATAATTGATACGTTTAGCCAATTATAGCATTATTTTATTGGAGTCAATTGATGAAACATTTAGGATTTAAATTGAATAGCAGCTCTAATACAAGGGGCTCTACAACACTGCTTTGCTATTAATAGAACTTCTCCTTTCAACACCTTATGGTGGTACGATTCCGGAGCTGGGGGAATATCTCTAAGAAGAGTGTAACAAGTTGTTGTTATATTTCGAGCTTCATTTGATATATGCTCCGATACGTCCGCTACCAACAAAACTTTAGCCTAGAAGAATTAAATTTAAGTAAATATAAACAATTTTTGAGCTAAAATCGAAACTTACTAATGTTTTCAATAGCCACAGGATGCTGATCAATTTATTTTCCATTATCTCAGAATATATAGCAACTATAGTCCAAAGCAAAATGTTACTGATGGTTACCAACGTGAAGGACAGCAAAGTCACACCAAAAACTTCATTGTAATCATCGACAATATCGCAAAGTTCATCGTACAACTTTTTTATATGCCCTAAATCTTCTAATACAACTTTCTTGTCACTGCTCAAATTAGTGGCATGTTCCAAATTTTCTCCAAAATTTCCAGTAAGCTTACTACCAGTTTTCATCAATAAATCGTTAAGACATGCAAATTTTATTTTTATTTCTTTTGCAGTTACATATAACAGAATAACTGCCAACGTTTTATAATACCACAAGATAACTCGTCCTATATATGGCGTACAAAGATCCTTGACAAAGTAACGTAGGCATAAAATAGGTTGATAAATTATTACAAAAATTACTAATATATGAAGGGAAATAAAAATGATCCAGGAATCTACATACTTTCTTGCTCCAGTAAAATTTTCAACATTTGTCAATTTCTGGAACATATTACTCAACCTATTTGATCTGTAAAATATATTCATTACAATTAGAACCACAACAGTTGTTGATTCGAAAAAATATACAAGGTAGTCAGCAACTTTATACATTAAATCTTGAACAACAAATGCTTTGTTATATAATACTTGTACGGTGTAAATATAGAAATTTAATATTACTAGAACCACAATTAGTAAACTATACATATTATAGTACTTGGTATATCTATTTGATATTGGGACAATTGCAAAAAATTTACATATTGTCAAAAACACAACGAAAAATGTTTGGTTTATCATTTCTATTCACTTGCATCTAATTAATTAATCCAATTCTTCAAAATGTTTCAATTTCATTAAATCAGTATTAGAGACAATAAAATTAATTTTACGTCTCATTACATTTTATGGCAGATAAATTAAATTGACATACAAGTCATTCGGATTTAATAAGCAGAGATTTAATATCTAGATTGCTTGTGATGTTATAGTAAAATATGTGTATTATACAGTGTGTTGCACATAGTAACATAATCATTCATATGTTTTAATTTTATTAATTAATTGCGTTTTATAATCTATCCAGAGATAAATTGAAAAGCGACGATAACATAAGCGGTAATTCTGTTAACTATAAAGCCCATCATCTGAAGATTAACTACGAAATATCCCGTAGTCATACACGGTTTTCTGGAATCAACTTGATGGGCAATTAGCTGAAGTTGCTCTCTCAGTATCTTATCGTATTCAGTCTCTGGTACCACAGCAATGTTGTTCAACATTCTGTTGCAAATTTTACTGAGCCTATTTGCTTCTGACTCCAAAACATCACCTGCTACTGCTACTATTAATGTCGATAACTGAAAGAAACATACATTTTTACTGTTGATGCAGATATTTCTAACTTCTACGTTAGAGGAACAATGCAAGTATATAATATTTGATCTACTATATTTTTTCTTAGGTTGTTATGTCGTAAACTAGGTAACTGGTTGCTGCCAGTAACAGAATGAATGTGCACATCTCTGTCCTTATCTGGAAATCATGTTACTGTATCACTGTTATCCTAGATGTTGTAGTATCCACAGTACGACCCGGGCCGGTCAAAGGTTCCCAGCTAAAACTAGGGATGTGCACATGAATTCTGTTACTGGAGCGATCAGTTACCTAGGTAATAACTTGACAACCGCTTTAAATCAAATAACAGCACTGGGAACATCTCAAAACCACAATAAATAGATGTAAGTATTATAGTCTGTACATCATAATGACAAAACTTACCAAGCTGACACATATCGTTGTAATCGAAAAATAAACTAAGTTGTTGACATCTATCCCTTCATTTTTTTTAAAGACAATGAGACCCATAATTTTAACGGTATCATTCAAAATCTTTGTTATTTCGAACAATACAAAAAGTAGAAGATTGTTACCAAAGAGGTGATTGTATTCTTCGAGCACATCGCTTATATCATCGTACCAGATCCCAATTTTTTTCAAGCTGTACGCTTCTATCCTTAAGATATCTTTGGACTTTACATTGATAAAAATTGGTGACTGATCACAGCTGTCCGAGATGTAATACAAAGCTTCATTCTTTTGTATATCCACAGTGGTGACCAATGTGGCATTGATAGTGCGATATCGCAGCAAAATTTCTATGCTAAACCAAAATATCATAACAATTGTAATGTGATACTGATACGATAACATATTTGTTACTATTTGGTACATGTACAAGTCCATTCCAAACGCATCTCTCACTACTACGACATGGGCAACTACTAAAATTATCAGGAATATATGTGTAAACACATAGAATATCAGAAATGCATCTCTTCTTGTAGTTTGTCGCTGAATAGAATCATCAAAGCATTCAAGGTCATACACGAGCGATTTTAATTCCTCGCTTTTAGCCAAAGTCAGTGTTGTTGATCGTAGACAGAACATAATCAGCAGTAAACTTGTTACCCCATCAATTAGTTGGCTAATTATTGGAATATTCAGAAATATTTTGGAGGTGAATCTTCCATGGATTTGGTAAACGAAGATAAGCATTAGGCAAAGTAGGATAATTATGCAATACACTTTGTAAGTTCTTGAAGTTCTCTGGACGTTTGAAGAAAAGTGGTACGGAGGAAATATGGCCAATAAAGCAGAAAATTTCAGCATCGGTGATATTGCATCTAAAGATTGTGTTGTCATTTTTATTATAAATTTGATTTTATTGGTATGACTTCACGTATTCAAATTAAACTGCTATCTAAATCAGTACAATTTGAAATATCTGTGATCTAATTAAATTAATCTATGGGTTTGAATGATTAATGTAATTTGAGATTTGACCAAATAGCCCTATTTGAACATAATTAAATGAATTACTGACTAATATCATTTTCTCTTTTTTATATGAAATTCCATGAAAACAATTATATACGTAGTCACCCAACTTGCTATGCTGCCCATGATTTCCAAATTTATCTCAAAAAAACCAGCTCCAGATACTTGCGGTTTCCTAAAGAAACCTTGACGTGCAATAAGATGTAATTTTTCGTTCAACATCACATCATAATCCGTTTCAGGTACTACCGATACTTCATTAAGTAGTTTGTAGCAGATTATCGTCATTCGTTCAGCTGCCCTAGCTAAATTTTCAGACGATAGAGCCAGCAGCAAAGTTCTAACCTGAAATGTACAAGATAAATTGTGTATAAACTAAGATATGTTAAAAACAGAAGTAGGCAATTATATAGCGAATGAGTCATAATGTCATTAATTTTAACCACACGGATTCGGAAGGCCTAATAAAGAAAATGTTTACTTCACCTTTTAATTGAGAAACAAATCAACCGATAACTCCCTGTAACTTGACTGTAAATTTTCTGATGACAAAGCCATATGGAATTCGAGCGTTGAAGCAAAACAAAGTAGCCACATCAGGACACATTTAAAACAATATTGAGCGCAAATTTGAGCGAAAAAAAATTCATATTCAACGTAGCGGATACGTTAACAATATTGAACATTAAATTGTATTAACCTAACATTCGAAAACAATTATCCAAGGTAAAATATCTTATACATTCATGTATCTAGATAAAACAGGTTTTATAGTTTTTATTTCGTATGAAGTGAAATATAAAAGCTGCGCAACACGGGAGATACTAGGATGATTATGCCCTTAAGCGACTTATAACTATTTTAATCACATATTCGTATGTACTCGATTTTCTCCATTTTCCCTTAAAATTATTGACCAAATTATACATCAAATGTATCTATTGTAAAATCCCGGCAAATAATTGCTAATAACTACATTTAAGCTTAATCTAAAAAATACTTACAACACTGAAGACCAAGCACATTACTTTGACAAAAATCATGTATCCTAATAAATGACCTTCACTAGAATGTCTTCGGAAAGTAACCATATCCAAGATAGCTACTATATTGCTTAAAATATATGATATGTCTAACAAAATAAACAACAACATACTGCTCCCGAAAAGGCCGTTGTAATTCTCAACCAAATTACACAAATCATTGTGCCACATCCTCACGCATTTTAGATGAACAGACACCTGTTTCAAGACATCAGCAGGTCTGATATATTCGTGCAGGTGGTAGTTGTATTGAAGAAGGTAATTATTCAGTGTGTCGTATCTAAACTTGATTTCTACGCCAACCCAAATAACCATAACCATATTGGTACACGAAAGGTAGTACAAGAAGTACTCTCCAAAATTGCATTTATAAAACTCCATTCCAGAATAAACGCCAAATACAGCAGCATGTGACAGAATAATAGCTATTGAAATCAGGTGCATTGTCACAAATACTGTTAAAAATAGCTTATTTCTCGTACTACTTTTTGAAATAGCCTTATCAAAACATTCTAGCTTGTACAAGAGTTGTTTCAGATCATCGCATTTTGTATAGTTCAAAATACCTGTTCTTAAAGCTAACACGAACAAAAATATGTTAGAAAAAACGTCAGGCAATTTCACTACTAGTGCCTTTACGTTGTCTAAGCTACAGGTCAATCTTCCATATATTTGAATGGAGAAAATACATACAGTAAACACCAAAAAGGTTATCGTGTATATTTTGTATCGTCTTCCAGTAGTTCTGAATTTTCCATTGAAAGAATACGGAGGAAAAGATGCTAGTGCCGTACACAATTTGAACATTGGGCTTAAACTTTCTAAACTATGTTGCGTTTCTTCCATTGTCTATTTCTTGATTCTAAATGTAGTTTTCTGCTCACTAGTTACTAATAAGAGATGAAATATGCACAGACCAGAGCGATGACAACTAAAACTTTTATGACTTCGGATTAACGTAATAAAATTCTTGATGCTATTATGTTCGTGCACCAATTAATAGCAATTTGAGGTTTTATATTTATACATCTACATAAATTGTATAGCTACAATAATATACGATGTAATACTGGCAACTACAAACCCCATCATCCCCAGATTCACTTCAAAGAATCCCGCTGCCGACACTTTTGGGTGACAGGCAGCAGTTTCCTCCGCTAATAAAAGAAGTTCTTCCCTCAAAGCCACTCCATAATCAGTTTTTGGCAGACTTGGCACTTCGCTAAGAAGAGTGTAACAAATAGCTGTTATTCGCTTAGCTTCGTCGGTCAAACCTGCACAAGCAGCTGCTATTAGCATGGTTTGTAACTGAAAATAAAGAATTTAGTAATACCTTTTGTAAATTTATTTTCTACTTACGAATGCCGCGGCTATCCACATCAGACTGATAGCAATAAATCCACTTTCAAAGTCTGTTCTACTTTTTTTGTAAACTACCTGGAGCAAGTAAACTTCTGTGTAATTTACGATGTTCGCTATGTTAAAGAGCATAGTAAACAGAAGAATCAAACCAAAAATCGAATTGAACTCCTGAACCAATTTAACAAAGTCATTGTACCAGAATTTGATATTTCTTAGAAGAAGTGTATCAGGTACTTTGATGTAGAACGGTTTCTTTTTAATCTTTACGATGGAGTAGTCATATAGTAGAGTCGGTATTAAAAATGATGAGTTTATGCCTTTTGCGCAACGTATAAGCAAACAATTTACTTCTTTGAACCTTCTTTTGATTTCTAAAGCCAGCCAAAATATCAAGAAAGTTACCACGTTGAATTGATACCACATGATATTTCTTGGTATATAGTACACATACAGTTTAAGCCCGAAAGATTTCGTCCAAACGAAACTGTCCATGAATATAGTAGACAAAGTTATCACCTGAAAAGTAATGAATCCTATCCAGAATTTATTATTTTCACAGTTCAAACGAACTGTGCTGTCAAATTTCTCGATGGCAAACAAAAGCTTTTTGAACTGTTCAGGTCTCCAAAACATTATAAGGACCATTGCTGTTATACTAGTCAATGTTAAGAAAGCAGTAGCTACAAAATCTATAAAATTTAAAATAAAGTTGAAGTTTTTCAGGATCTCATTGTTTAATTTTCCATATACATTACAAAAATATCCACATAGCAGCGTTGTTAATACAGTCGCTGCATAGAGCTTACATGCTCTAGAGCAGGACACTGGCTGTTCTCCAAAAGTATAAGGTGGTGTGATGGCCATTACATTTGAAAGTTTTACCAGTGGATAAATCGTCTTCAGGTCAGACTGAAACTTTATCATCTTTCCTTGTTGAACTGACTACTAGACTGTGGCCGCACGCACAACATTCGAATCGATAAATAAGTTGATATGTACATTATTTTATATTACAATTCCTTAGAATAATTAGTTGATATGTTACAAGGATAATTAAATGAAAGCGTGTTGTGTTAAAAAATAAGTAATTATTAAAGGCGTGATCACTTTGTCATTACAGGGACGAATTTTGTGTATAATATCGAAATATTCAAATACGATCAGTTCCAAAAAAAGTGGTGCATTTATTTTCTGGATGAAGTTCAATGGTATGTTTTATTGTATATTTTTAACTTATGCATAAAAACCAAAACGTTTCCTTGTTTATGGAAGACATCTATAGTAAGCCCTATTTTTAAAACTGGTGAGAGGTCAAATGTAAGTAATTATAGACCAATTTCGGTACTGTCCGCTCCTGACAAGTTGTTTGAGCAAATTATATATAATTATCTTTGGTTACACTTAAGTACTTTTATACCAAATTGTCAGCATGGATTCATACCGAGAAAGTCAACACTGACAAATCTTTTTTCCTTTAATAATTTTATCTATCAGTCCTTTGAACACAGGGTACAGGTTGATGTAATATTCACAGATTTTCGAAACGCTTTTGATCGTGTAGATCATGATGTGTTATTTAAGAAACTATGTCATTACGGTATCTCTATAGATGTACTAAAAGTATTATCATCATATTTAAGGAATCGCCGATTCATTGTAAAATATAATTGTTTGTACTCTAATGAATTTGATGCTTACTCTGGAGTACCTCAGGGTTCAAATTTAGGTCCGTTACTATTTTTATATTTTATTAATGACTTACCTGATGTAATATCACATTCTAACTGTTTATTGTTTGCAGATGATTTAAAGTTCTTTAGAGAAATAAAGTCCTTCAGTGATTGCGAGTTACTTCAGGATGATATTAATGCTGTTTATATTTGGAGTGAAGAAAATAAACTAGCTTTCAATATAAAAAATGCTCTGTCATGTCTTTTACTCGTAACTCCAACACAATTGCGGCTTCTTATTTTATGTACAATTCTGAATTAGATAGAGTAACTGCTATAAAAGATCTAGGTATAACAATTGATTCAAAACTAACTTATCAACAACATATTGGCAATATGGTTAAATCTGCTTATAAATCATTGGGGTTTCTGATAAGGGAAGCTAGGCAATTAAAAAATCTTAAAAGTATTATTATGTTGTACAATGCATTGGTGAGACCTAAACTCGAGTACTGTTCTCTTTTGTGGCATGCACTGCCTAAGAAATATACGGAAAGCTGTGAAAGAGTTCAGAAAAAGTTTTTACGATTTTTATATTTTAAAAAATATAACAGGCCTCCTGATTATAATGTTGTTAGATCTGCACATTTACGGCATGAATTTGAAATTAACTCTCTTTTTAATCGTAGAATTATTGTTATATTACTTTTGCATATAAAATACTAAATAACTTGTCAAATGATTCTCACATTCTCTCACTTTTCGAGTTTAACATTCCTCAAAAATACTAGATGTCGTCAGTTGCTGTTCGTACGTACGGTTAAGACTAATTACTATTCTCCTTTACTAGTATTAAATCGTTTAGTAAATTTTGCTTCCTCCAAATTTAATGTAAATTTTTCAACCTTCATTGATTAAATTTCAAGGTATTGTCCGAAATATATTTAATTGTAATTATGTACCTTAGTTTTATCGCTCCTTTATGCAATTTTGTATACCATTATCATTATTATTATATGTTATAGTGTTTTGTTTTTCTGTGTATCTTACCATGATTACTTATTTATCAAGATTATTATGTGCTTAATTGTTCCTTGTAATTAGGCTTTAACGCCTGTTTGGAATAAATAAATAAATAAATAAATAAATAAATAAATAAATAAATAAATAACATAAACCTGCATTGTCTTCCTTGACACCTTATTCAATCTCTATTAAACTTTGTATTAAGCTAAACTGGGTTAGACCATCATATTTTGGCCACAGGAAATTTGTTCAGATCTTTTAGAGATACCCTGAACTAGATGTACAGGATTTGTACCGTGCCTTCATAAATGATTACAAGCCACGTGACCAGAACTGTGATTCTCGAAGAACAACTCGTATGCAAATAGATTTCTTGTCTCTCTCAATTGCCGTAGTGAGGAAAAGGATATTCGCATATGAATTGCTCTGCGATTGATTCGAGAACCTCGACCCTGATCATGTGGCTTGTAATCATTTATGAAGGCACCGTAGATACATGTATCTATAACATATAGACAAAATGCTCGCAGATATTCCAACGTAGAAAACTTGTCAGCGTTCTCTGTAAGATAGTAGAAAACTACCAGTAGTTACGTATTCAGCATTTTTTGAACTTGCAAGTAATATACTTTAATACTGTGCATTGATTTAAAAAAATGGAACCAAGCTACATTAAGCATAAAATAAGAATTGCGTGGCTTGCGACAATCGATTATTTTAATAAACATTTAGTTATTAAAACGTCATTACTCATAAAATGTTAATTATCTAAATGGCCATTAATTTACGTAATGTAATGCTTTTACATATTAATATCAAGTAAACCAAATGGTGGTGTAATTAGATTGTAGTTCAAAACTTATTATAATACACGTGTCCACATGCGAAATAAAAACTGCATTGTATATTATATATTTCTCAAGTCTTCTGTGTGTTTGAAAAACAAAAAAATAAATATATTTGTGTCAAATTCTATTGGATTGCGACTGTTGTATTTCAAGTACATGGAATTTGGAACCGACTACTTTTAGCTAAACACACAACAATTATAGAAATGTTTTTCAAGATTTTACTATTTCTAACAAATTTCCTTACTTCGCTGGACACGCATTTTTTTTTGAAAACACAAAAAAATAATAAAGTCGCTCTCATCATCAGTTGGTTTGAAGGCTCTAATAATAAATTCGTACTGAGGTAGCTCGTAGTAGACAGATTTCTCGTCATTTTGATGATGATATTGGCAACTCTCGTCTTTGCCGGTGCTTCTAATTTAATCGAAAACAAAGGCATGATGAGAATGTTAATCAGTAAAGCCTATAGTCCTCTTTTTCTCCTGGTAGGTAACCCAGATTTCTATTTTGGTAACAACTATATGCTCAAAAGTTTGCGATATGGGTCTCAAAATTCTAAATCGGGAAATGTACCACACTCTGATGCATTCTATAATAAATAATAATAATAATATGCTTTATTTCCTGAGACATAATACAATGCATGGAAAACGTCAAGTAACTATAATAGAATTCACAAATATATAACAAAATAAATAACAATGACACACAATAATTGACTTCAAATTCAATTTGTACAATACAAGATAACAAACAACAATCAAAGAAAACTACACCCAAAAAATTCACGCACTGTATAGAACAATTTTGTCAAAGGTAACTCTCTACACGACTTTTTGAAGGACGGGATGCTCTAAATATTTCTTATATTAATTGATGGAAGATGGTTATATATTTTAGGTGCCATAACAAATGGACCATTAGCTGACTTTACTAATAGGTGTCTAGGTACCACGACAGCATGTCTATCTCTGAGGTCAAACGTCAAATGTCTATCCTCGAACTGCGTAAATTCAGACTTGTAAACCCTGACATATGTCGCGCACTCTAAAATATACATTGTGACTGCGGTCAAGATTCCAAGTCTTTGAATAATTGGCGACAAGAATAACGCCTTGTTTTAAACAGCATAGTTCGAATGATTCGTTTTTGCGCAATCATTAAATTGTCAATACCAGAACCATTACCCCAACAGAGGATACAATAGCTTAGGATAGGGTAAACCTGCCCGTAATAATTAAATTTGAGAATGTCAAGACTTACAAACGCCCTTAGATTCAACATGACAAAGTTATGTTTGGATAGTCCCTTGCATGCGTTCGCTATGTGAGCCTGCCAGTTTAGACACCTATCAAATGTGACTCCCAGAGACTTAACACAATCATTATCCCTAAGATATCTCCCATTTAGCGCAACATATAAACTAAAATTAGGGTCATGAATTGAAAAAGAAATCGTTTTTGCGCAGTTTAGAAACAGTCCATTTGCCACACAATATTTTTTCATTATATCAATGCAATTCCCGCCCTCACGAGCTAACTGATCAACGCAATTTGCTCGAAAAGCCACAGTGGAATCATTTGCATAGAGAGAAGCCAGATTTGGATAAAAACAATTGCCTAGATCATTTATAAACACGATAAACAAAATAGGTCCCAAAATGCTACCCTGAGGAACACCCGAGGGAACCACTCTGTTGCTCGATGTAGACTGGTCATCAGGACCCTTGACGACAACTTTCTGCTGTCGATTAGATAAATTGGATCTCAGCCACTCAAGAGGAGTACCCCTGACCCCATAATGTTCAAGCTTTATCAGAAGTAAGTCATGATTTACGATATCAGCCCGCGTTAAATCAAAATAAAAACGAGCCATCTTATTGGCTAACGCTAACTTGCTTGTGAAGTATGCGGCTGGTGTTTTTCCGGTGGATGGTAATATCTGGAAACTGGTCTCTATTTTCACTTTCGTCTTTATATTCATGGTAAGTATTGTATGACCAACCTATTTTTTTTAAACTTTACTCATAGTCGCTTCTTCTAGCGACAATGAGTCGCTAAACTATAATGAGATATTTTCCAGCTTGTTAATTATGTCAGAATATTTAAGATTTTAAAAAATAAGACCATATTTTATTTTAGATTGCAGCTGATCGTGGTAACAATTTACTTCAGTTTGATTTAAACAAATATATCTAAGGTGTTAAGAGCCGCATTTCGAGGAATCGATCTATTAAAAAGTCAATCGGTCATAGTAGTATACAGGCGATAATGAAAAATCCATATATTTCAATTAAGAGAAAAGTAGATGCATCAATGTCAGCATAAATCGATTCATTTAATAAATATCTGATAATCACAATGTAAGTTTTTACTCAGAAAAAGCTAATCATCCAAATGACTAATAATTTACCTAATAAGGACAATACTTCTATATACTAATACTTTCTTTGGCCATACAGTGGTCAAATTAATTTGTAGTTCAAAAAGTATTAACCTACATAATGTGTGTTCGCTCTAAATCCAAACTGTATTGTACATTTCTATACATTTCTCTAGTCTTCTGTGTGTTTGAAAAGCCAAAAAATAAATATATATGTGCCATTTATTTCGTATTATATTGGATTGCGACTGTTGTACTTCAACTACAGGGTATTTGGAACCGATTACTTTTAGCTAAACATATTCCGCTTTCTATTACAATTATAGAAATGTCTTTCAGGCTTTTACTATTTCTAACAAATTTCTTTATTTCACTGGACACGCTTTTTTTCAAAACACAAAAAATTAATAAAATCGCTCTCATCATCAGTCGATTTGAAAGCTCTAATAAGAAATTTCACACTGAGATTACTCGCAGTAGACAGAGATTTCTTATCTTTTCTATGGTAATACTGACAAACATCATCTTTGCGGTTGTCCCCATTTCCATCGAAAACAAAAGTCTGATGGGGATGTTAGCCCGCAAAGCATATTATGGTTCTATTTTTCTCCTCATAACTCAGTCTGCCGTTTTGATAACGACTATATGCGTCAAACTTCGCGACATTGGCACTTGCCTTCAAATGTTGAATCGAGAAATGTATCAGACAACGATGCACTCTTATCCTTGGATTATTATTGGAAACACCAGTACTAAAATAAAACAATTCTTCGGATTTATTCAGATGTATAACGAGCTGTTTAGAGCTCTCACGTTAACAAATAGTGTGTATAGTTTCCATTTTTTGATGCTGCTCTCTAGTAGCACCATTATGGTTCTTCATATTTGTAACATGTTTGTGAAATATGCAGCTGGTGTTTTACCAATTGAACGCGATATCTGGAAATTAGTCTCTATTTCCATTCTTATCATAATATACATGGTAAGTATTGCAACATTTTAATTGTGATAGAAAATGAAAATAGATTAAACACATTGTTACCTTAACGATAGCATAAATAGATTAATTTCATAAATATCTAATAATTACAATGTAAGTCACTCAGAAAAAGCTAATCATTTAAATGGCTATTAATTTACCAGACGATATGAAGATATTTACTAAAATGTATTCATATTGCGATGCCCAAATATTGCAGACTTCTCTAGATAGCATAAATACTTGGTGTATGGATAACAATCTTCCCCTTAATATTAGTAAATGTCATGTTATGACATTTACTCGGAAAGTTAATTTTCTGAATAACAATAATTATTCCATCGCCGGTTCCCCTTTATATAGAGTTACTGAGATCAGAGACCTAGGTGTGTTTTTTACTTCAAGTCTGAGCTTTCAGAACATATTAACCAATTAACAGCTGAATGTTCCAGAAGCTTGGGATTTGTTATTAGAAATTCACGTTCTTTTACCGACTGTCGTGTGTTACTTAGTTTATATCGCGCTTTTGTTTTTCCTAAGTTAGAATACGCTAGAACAGTTTGGAGTCCACACTATTCAAATGTTATTAATAACCTTGAGAACATCCAGAGAAAATTTTTGAAGTATATGTCTTTTAAACTCGATGGCTTTTATCCGGAAATTGGCACTGATCACAATATGTGATGGCATGGCGTACATAGTCTTGAAAACAGGTCTGTTATACACTCCCAAATCTTCCTTTTTAAGTTGATTAACAATTTAATTGATTACTTTATTAAAAAATTTAAGTTTCCATGATCCTAGAGTGGACATGAGGAACGATGCACTGTTTTACCTTAAGACACCAAGGACCATCTTACTCTCAAATTCCCCAATGTATGTCATGTGTAACACAAATAATACTTTATTTAAAAACAAAATTGACCTGTTTAACTCTTCAGTGGCTAATATTACATCAGTGTGTACGCAGTTTTTGTAGCTAGCTTGATTTAACTTACTTTTCTTTTTTTGTGCTAATATTGTTTTTATTGTCATATTGTATGTTTATAGTATAAAATGTGTATTTTTATCTGTTGCCCCGCCCGTAATTGGTACAGTATACTGTTGGTGTAATTTAAAATAAAATAATACTTATATTAATAATATCTTGGCCATGGTGGTCAAATTCATTTGTAGTTCAAATAGTATTATCCTACACAATGAGTGCCTGTTCCATCTCCAAGTTTCTTCGTATATTAACGTATATTTCTTTAGTCTTCTGTGTTATCGAAAATTCAACAAGTATCTCTGTATCGCTTATTTCATGTTCTACTGTACTGCGAATACCGTATTTGAATTACATGGGATTTTGATATCTCGTTCTCAGTTGTCATCACACGAACGTTTTTCAGGATTCTATTATTGCTAACAAATTTAATTACTTCGTTGGATGTATTGTTTTCCAAATCACAATAGATTCATAAGATCTCTCTCATAATCAGTCGGTTTGAAAGCTGTAATAAGACATTTCATACTGAGATTGCTGAGTCTGTTTATTTCATGTGTACTTGCGTCTTTGTCATTTTAAATTGTAATAATAATATATATGTATGTAAAGTTTTCTTGTTTCTCTGTTAATGTAAGTCATTTGTTTTTACTATGTAAACTTGTCCTGTAATTGGGTGTATATCCGTTGGACATTTTATTCTAAATAAATAAATAAATTGCTCGTGATGGGCAGAAATTTCATATCTTTTCTACGGTGATACTGGCAATCATCATCTTTGCGGGTATCTCTAACTTTATCGAAAACAAAACTCTGATGGGGATGTTAGCCAGTAAAGCATATGGTCCTCTTTTTCTCTTGGTCCGTCGTTTTGATAACGACTAGGTATATATATGCTTCAAAGTTCCACTTTTATCCTTGGGATATTATTGGCAACATCAGTACTAAAATACAATAATTCATCGGATTTATTCAGATGTATCACGAGCTGTTTAGAGCTCTGACTTTAACAAATAGTGTGTATAGTTCCCATTTTTTGATGCTGCTCTCTAGTAGCACCATTATTGTTCTTCATATTGATAACCTCTCTGTGAAGTATGCAGCTGCAGCTGGTGATTTATCAATGGAAGGCAATATCTGAAAATTAGTCTCTATTTTCATTCTTGTCGTTATATGCATGGTAAGTATTTCAACATTTTAATTTTTATAGAAAATGAAAATAGATTAAACATATTGAGACCTCAATGCCAACTTAAATTGATTAATTTAATAAATAACTAATAATGACAATGTATGTCATTACTGAGAAAAAGCTAATCATCTAAATGGCCATTAATTTACCTAACACAATGTGTAATATTTGCACTAATATTATCTTCACCATGGTGATGAAATGAATTTGTAGTTCAAAAAGTATTATCCTACACGATGCGCGATGTGTGCCCGTTCCAAATTAAAATTACGTAGTATATTAATGTATATTTCGTTAGCCTTCTGTGTTTTTGAAAATCCAACAAATAATTATCTTTGTGTCGTTTATTTCATATTCTACTGGATTGTGAATATCGTATTTCAACTACATGGAATTTGGAACAGACTACTGTTAGCCAAATACATCTCGGTTTCCATTACCATTATAGAAATGTTTTTCAGGATTCTATTGCTGCTAACAAACTTTACTATTTCGTCGGATTTATTGTTTTTCAAATCACAAAAGATTCATAAGATCTCTGTCGTCATCAGTCGGTTTGAAAACTCTAATAATAAATTTCGTACTGAGGTAGCTCGTAGTAGACAGAGATTTCATGTCATTTCTATGGTGATATTGGCAACTCTCGTATTTGCCGGTGTGTCTAATTTTATCGAAAATAAAGGTGTGGCGGAAATGTTAATCCGTAGCGCCTATAGTCCTCTTTTCCTGCTGGTAACCCAGATTGCCATTTTGGTAACGACTATATGCTCAAAAGTTTGCGATATAGGCACCGGCCTCAAAATTCTAAATCGGGAAATGTACCAAACTGTGATGCATTCTTATCCGTGGATTATTATTGGGAACGCCAGTACCAGAAGACAACAATTTTTAGGATTTATTCAGACATATAACGAGCTGTTTAGAGCTCTCACTTTAACAAGTAGTGTGTACAGTTTCCATTTTTTGATGCTACTTCTCAGTACAACGATTGCAATTCTTCATATATCTAACTTGCTTGTGAAGTATGCGGCTGGTGTTTTTTTGATAGATGGAAATATCTGGAAACTGCTCTCTATTTTCACTTTAATCATAATATACATGGTAAGTATTGTATGACCAACCTGTTTTTTTTTAATTTTACGCATAGCCGCTTATATTAGCGACAATGGCTCGCTAAACTATAATGAGATATTTTCCAGCTTGTTAATTATATTAGAATATTTAAGAAGATTTAAAAAAATAAGACCATATTTTATTTTAGATTGCAGCTGATCGTGGTAACGATTTATTTCAGTTTTACTTAAATAATATACAGGGTGTTTCATAATATATGCGCAGGACTTCAGGATGTGATAGCTCGTCCAAAAATTTGAAAAAAAGTTTGTATTAACTTACCCTCTAAAATGCACAATTTTCGAGATACAGGGTGTTGAAATTGTAAAAAAAATTCGTTTTTTGCGAATATCTCCGGAACCGTTTAACGTACAGAAAGCAGCTTTGTAAGCATTTACTACTCATAATAAGCTATGTTCTGTGCGACAAAATTTTTTTTCAAAGTCATAATTGGTGAAGAGTGAAGAATTTTGAAGGGGAAGTGGGTGTTTTTCTCCATAACTTCTACGCCACTGAAAAAAGTACAGTTTTGAGACGCCCATTTGAACCGCCAATGTTTTCTACACAAAAAATGTACTCTTGGTCATAAGCTCGAAAGTTAACCGTTGTTTATGAATTTGAAAAAAAATTTTTCTCGCACAGAACATAGCTTCTTATGAGTAGTAAATGCTTACCAAAAGCTGCTTTCTGTACGATAAACGGTTCCTGAGATATTAGCAAAAAACGAAATTATTTTTACAATTTCAACACTCTGTATCTCGAAAATTGTGCATTTTAGAGGGTAAGTTAATACAAACTTTTTTTCAAATTTTTGGACGAGCTATCACATCCTGAAGTCCTGCGCATATATTATGCAACACCCTATATATACAGTATGCGCCAAAAGTATGGAATAAATTCAATAAAAACGAAACAATTATTTTTTGGGAAAAATCCTAGAACAGGTCGATTTTTAATTTAAAAAATACATATTTTAGCGTAAAATAGATTAGTAGATTTTCAAATGTCATTTGTTTTCGAGTAATGACGTCATCAATTTTTTTTTAAAATGGCAACACCATATTTTTCCCTTGATTCTGAAAGATCGTTTAATTCTCTATCAGACAGTACTAAAATTTTACCCTCTTACATAGGAAAGTTTTCGAGTAAATGACGATTGAATGTTAGAAAACGTAAATTTTATCCATAAAAAAGTAACAATTCTGAGGTATGTAAAATAAAATACAATTGATTAAATGTTCGAATTGCCATCCACCAACTTCTTGACAATGCGCAAGTCTGTGAAGAAATTCTACTTGCACATTATGAATGATTTCTGGGGTAACTCTGCGTTCGTCCCGAATGCGATTTTGAAGTTCTTCTAAATTACGTGGTTTATTAATGTACACTTTTGACAATTCGAACATTTAATTTAAGTATAAAATTTAATCAATTGTATTTTATTTTACATACCTCAGAATTGTTACTTTTTTATGGATAAAATTTACGTTTTCTAACATTCAATCGTCATTTACTCGAAAACTTTTCTATCTAAGAGGGCAAAATTTTAGTACTATCTGAAAGAGAATTAAACGATCTTCGATCTATTAAAAAATCAATATGTCATAGTAGTATACAGGCGACAATGAAAAATCAATATATTTCCATTAAGCAAAAATTAGATGCATCAATTCCAGCATAAATCGATTCATTTAATAAATATCTAATGCTAATGACAATGTAAGTTATTACTCTGAAAAACCTAATCATCCAAATGACTATTAATTTACCTAATGCCTACAATGCTTCTATATACTAATATTTCTTTGGCCAATCGGTGGTGAAATTAATGTGTAGTTGGAAAAGTATTATCCTACAAAATGTGTGCTCGCTCTAAATCTAAACTCTATTGTATATTCGTATATATTTCTCTAGGCTTCTGTGTTTTTGAAAATCCAAAAAGTAAATGTTTATGTGCAGTTTATTTTGTATTCTATTGGATTGCGATCGCCATATTTCAATTAAATGGCATTTGGATAAGGCTGATTTTAGCAAAACATGTCTCCCTCTCCGTTACCATAATAGAAATGTCTTTAAGGATTCTACTAATTCTAACAAATTTCCTTATTTCGTTGGACATATTGTTTTTCAAAACACACAAAATTAATAAGATCTCGCTCATCATCAGTCGATTTGCAAACTCTAATAATAAATTTCATGCCGAGATAGCTCGTAGTAGGAAGAGATTTCTTATAGTTTCTATTATGATACTGGTAAGCATCATCTTTGCTGGCCTGGCTAATTGGTTTGAAAACGCAAATCAAATGGGAATATTAGCCATCAATGCCTTTGGCCCACTTTTTCTCCTGGTAGTTCGGACTGCCATACTAATAACGAATATATGTTTCAAAATTGGCGATATGGGCATTTGTCTCAATATTTTGAATCGAGAAATGTATCAAGCTATGATGCATTCTTATCCTTGGATTATTATTGGGAACACCAGTACCAAAAGACAACAATTTTTTGGATTTATTCAGAGTTACAATGAGCTTTTCAAAGCTCTAACTTTAACAAATAGCGTGTATAGTTTCCATTTGTTTATGCTTCTACTCACTACCACTATTATGGTTCTTCATGTTTCTAATTTGGTTGTGAAATATGCAGCTGGTGTTTTCCCAGTGGGTGGTAATTTGTGGAAAATAATATGTATTTTCACTCTTGTCGTAGCATACATGGTAAGTATTGTAGAGAATATATAGCTAGATATTTTTTAAATCGTTCTTCAAAAACCACATACAAAATGAAACTTGTGTTGTTTAATTTGAGCACATATAAATCCAAAAAAAATATGTGTTGTGATTCGAGTAGAAATTGTTAATATAATTTAGTGTTCTTCATAGTAACTGGTTATTTCAGTTTTATTTAAAAACATGTGTTAAGATGGCTACAACCTTGCGAAATGATTTGTATTATAATATGAATAAGATATCTCGAAATTTCCATAAGATACCGAAAAAACATCATGTTCGACAATAATACATCGTTTTCAAATAGATGATTGACTAATTACGTAGATTTTAACACTTTAATATCTGTTACAGGTATTTGGCATTCTGCTGACATATATATGTGACGACGTCGTCAAGCAAGAAAAAAATACTCTTGACATGGCCTACAAGCTCTTGTTAAACTTACGGGGAGAACTAGGTCAGGAAGAGCATTATATAAAGGAATATTTGATGTTATTTGCGGAGCAAATCCACGGCAGAAATTTTCGATTTACGGCAGGTGGACTTTTTCCTGTCGATTTGACAGCTCTTTTTATGATATTTGGCTCAATAGCTATGTATCTTATCATTATACCTATAGATTTTTAATCTGTAATAATTGATTTTTCTTATTCTATGCCGTATTTGGCGCTATGTATATTTATAGTTTCCTTCAACATACAGGATTTCTAATTTATTGTATTGTTAGGCCGGGCGAACGTTGAGGCGCAGTTGACGTGACGCAGGGTGACTCACGGGTCGTAAAATCTGTTGTTTCCAGAAAATGTAGGTACCCTTACGGAATAGAGTGCAATACAGCGTGAATACAGCACACACACCGGATATCCGTAGACTGTCATACCCGTTTATGTAATCATTGCTAATTATTAAGAGAGCAGTCTACAATAAAGGACATTTCAAGTACCCAAATATTGTAGATACCTATCTCTATCTATTCAATTTTGCCCTCGATTTTGCCTTTATTTCTCGTTAGGTCTTTGTTTTGGTAGATTTCAAAGAGTAATTTTAATAATTTTATTATTTCTTTTTGTGTCTATTAAAAAGCATGAGATCTGACAACACTGGCATCAGTTGACCGGACAGTTAGATTTGTAATAGCCAATTGGCGTTGGCGATACGGAACCGATTACCGTAGTAGTGGGGAATGCTAGACCAATGCACGTCACCGCCCTTCTTAAAGTTCGTACCGTCCCTGGGATGAAGCGGCAATTTCTACTTTCTCTGTAAAGATCCGCAATTTCCGAATCTGTATACAAACTTTAGGATTTTTAATGCCAAGTAAAAAATATTATATACTATTGATAATAAAATATTTTTAAAATCCAAAATCGTCCAAACTTGACAACTAAGTATGCTTAAAATTCATAATACTGAACTTCTACTAAAATTTTTAAAACTTATTTAATAAAATATATTAATTTCAAAATTATATTATACAGAGTGTACAAGCTATGGCAGATGGTAGTTGGCTTAATGTGAAACATTTTTTCTTATATAAACAATATAGGTCCTATTCTTTTTTGTTTAGAAGTTACAAGCATTTTAAATTTCCAATCAAAGTAGTCTGATAAATAAAAATGATAGTTGATATAACAATAATTATTATTTGTGTTTCAAGTTTAAACTAGCGGCGGCTGGTGACATTTCAGTTATGTCATATCTCAATAACCAGACATAGGACCCACACCAAACTTAAAGATATATGTACTGTGCCTATACAGACAACTTTTATAGAAGGAAAACCTTTTTGCAGTTTACGAAAAAAAGTTTAAAAAATTCGATGCCTCACCTAGGAATTTCCAGATTGGCTTCTTCAATTTTAGTGAACTATTTTTTTTGCATAAATTAGATGATATTTGTAGAATTTATAGCGTTTTGAAATTTATAATCTATATTAGAATAGTTTATAAAAAATTTTCAAAACGCCATAAATCTACAAATATCATTAGTATTTAATAAAATTTGAAATACCTCGATAAAATTACATCTAATTTATCAAAAAAAGAAAAATAGTTCACTAAAACTGAAGAAGCCAATCTGGAAATTCTGGAGGTGGGGCAGATGACCTGTTTTGGAGCGAGGTCTCGAAGTCTAGGAAATGATGCGCTGTGTGGGCAGGTGATGTCTATTTGGGTATCTTCGTCGGTATTCATGGGCTGCGTGTCTGCCGTTCCGATTGGAATACCCATATACACAAACAATATCTGAATACCTACCCCTCAATTGTAAATAAATGCATTTTTATTTGGCTAAGTGTCAAATGAATAAACAAAATGACATAAATAATAAATATTATTTTGATTGAAATATGAAATTATATTTTTTATGCTTGTAACTTCTAAACAAAAACGAAGCGGAGCAATATGTACATATATGAAAAATGTTTAACATTGTAATAGAACTTGTAGACCACCCTGTATAGACTGGTACTCTATAGAAATAAACTTATGTAAGTAGATAAAATTATATTTTGTTTTTAATTGTGTAACTACAAAGAATCATCAAAATCTATGCTACTTCTAAAAAAGTTGGTTTTATAAAATTTTAATTCGTTAACACTTTCTCTTATATCTTGTAAAGCTCTATGGTTGTTTTCCTTCTTTGGCAAAACGTTATACAGTTCAAGATTCCACCTCATGCACAACTCTTTAACTGTCGACACGTCTATTACACGATAATGCAGAAAGTCGTTTAACTCGGGCATGAATTTTTGCAAAAACATCTTATCGTTATAGACACTATTACCAGCCAATGGGGTACACTGCTTATTCACATATTTGCTTAAGAATTTGAGGGAAGCAACCTCCGCCTCCTGAATGGTTACTTTTGATTTCAAGCAAGATTCTGTCAAACCACTCTAAAACAAAATTTTAAAATTTTAATTTAGTTGAATCAAAATATGTCAAGGCATCATGTTTTACTTTTGCGTGTGTGTTCTTGCACCATTCATTCATAGATTCAAGCACTTCCAAAGGCTGATGTATTATAATATCAGGTCCTTCTGCTAGAATGTTTAAATTGGAATCCGTTACTAAAAACGCAAGTTCCATTATTTTATCTCTGTCTATGTCTAATCCTGTCATCTAAAATAATCTCGTTTATACATACATATACAGAGAAATCTGAAAGTTCTTCAGGAAACTCCGGAGATGATTATACAAATTAAAATATTAACACCTATGTAATGATTTTTTTGGAATTGATAATTGATTGCAAGTTATAGCTTGTCAAAGTTAAAACATGTTATGACCAAAACATATTTTGAGTTCTAGATAAAGTGGCCTCTAGCGGCGCATAATGATACTTTTTTCTGACTTTTCAAATAGAGCTTGATCTACTTAGTGCGTGTGTCAAATAAGAGACTAAGCGAAATTGAATTAAATAATTCATTTATAAATAAAAATAAGACAAATTAACAATTCGAAAAACATTTTCATTAGCTCTTTTCCAACACGGCACCTGACTGGTTGGAAACTAGTCCCAAGTGGATAGCCAAATCGTTCACCGACTTACTGCAGCGGAGTTGTATCTAATATTAAACTGACTCACGGTTTCGGACAGGTTTCACACTAGTCATCAGGTGCCGTGTAGGAAAAGAGCTCCGTAGAATCACCTCCCGGGGTTTCTTGACGGACTTTCAGAACATTTTGTATAATACATTGTATTTAAAGCAGTTAAAAAAGGGGGTAAAAAAATCAACTACATCAAAATAGAGCCAAATGTATCTAGAGTTGTGCAATTTGGTCCTCAATCAAGTGCCATTGACAGAAGATATTCGGAAAAGAATTAGTTTGTGCTTCATTAAACAAAATTTAGACAATAAATTAAAGATTCGTATGAAAGTAAACATATACGTTAAAGCGCTTCTCCGAGATGTTTTGTAGCACCCTCTCCAAATAGTCGCATCTCATATGCTTCCAACGTGTTGCCGCTTTTCACTGTTGGCATCTACAATGGTAACCCCACAAAGCTTTGTCCTGATTGTTCCGGCCGTTCCAGGCGTAATACGTACAACAGGATTTGATAGCTGCTCCCCACATAGCCCAGTGCGAGAACACCAAGGGCAGGTCAAAGGATCTCAGCTAATGCTAGGAATGTGCACGTTTATTCTGTTACTGGTAGCGATTACCTCACAGCATAACAATCCGGAAAACCACTATAATAGACCAAGTCTAAAAATATAAATTAGGCGATGGACCTGCAGAATCGAAATATTGATGCCATTTTGTATATAGAAAAGAAAACATGACAATGAGTTTTAAAAATTTATCGGATGAAGTAAAGAAAAAATCCAATTTTCAATTGAAAACATTGAAAATAAACAAAAGCCGGGTTGGGAAAGTCTATGGCAATTGAGAATTACTACTTGATATGAATGATTATTTACTTTACTAAATAATGCGCTACAAATAGATTAAGTATGATTAAATTATTATTATTTAGTTTAGAAAAAGAGTCCGCATCTTCCAAACGGAAATCTGTGACATGGAATTATTTTCAGAAATCAGAAAATAACCTTACCACATATAATTATCCAAAAAAGATATAAGTAAAGATTTTTGGGGGCACCACAAATATAAGTCAATATTTAAAGAGAATACATTACACATTGAAAATAAATCTAGCGCGACTAGATTAACATGAAGTAGAATATATGACGATCCAGAGATTTAATAATAATACTTGCTTTTGTTTTGTTTTATATCAATATAATCGTTTTGTTTCCATTAAATTTGTTTTAATTCACTGAATTATTGTAAAAGTTGACCGATGCCTACCTAATAATTTCGAACGACTACTGGGAAATGCATTTATATGAATGAATAAGATAGATAATTTAATTATTATTAATTATATCTACCGTATCATCATCATTATAATGGCACTTAATTATTGAAATGTAATTTCTGATGACACAAAGTACTGCAAGTTGCATACACTACTGTGACGTCACATAGTTCGAATTACAAAAATCAAAAATTCGATTCTAAAAGGTTATTCAATAATCAGACTAAAGGTTTATTTTAATTTGAGTGCCCATCACTACAAATTAGACATTTGCCAAAATGTTATTTAATGTCTGGAAGGCCTTTATAACACACTGTATCTCAGATACAGCATATTTGGATTCATATATGTTTATAGGAGTTGGTGGAACATTTTTTACTTTCAACACCCTATTAGCTGTGTATTACCTCCATGTCCACCCATACTATCCTTTTTGCTTCAAAATTTATCAAATTCTCCATAGCTGCGAAAATTGAAGTTTATTGTAAAATATAATAATAATGATAAAATACAGAACAAACTTACAAATGTTCCCAAACTACAGCTTTATTTACACATAGAAGTACTGAAATAACAAACACAACTGACACATTGATCAAAACAGGAAATTTATTTCCACTTTTACTTTGTGATAAATCCCCACAGGACAAAACCTTTACTGATAATGTTAAATTTATACCTGCATATCATAAGTGACTTCCTCACTGTCCAAATACAAAAAAAAAAGAAAAACAATTCTATTAATAAAAGGGTACATTATTATATTTTTAAAGTATTTTAATAAGAATTAAAAATAATTTATTACATAAATAATCTTATATTCAGTACCAAATATCCGATTTGTAAAAAAATTATGTCAGCGTGATACTGGCATTATTTATTTCCGCCATATTGAATTTTGAACTTAAATAGAGGGATATGGTTTTTAACGTTTGCATATAAATAAAACACGCAGACACAAAATTTTGCAAGTCAAATATGAGTGACAAACTGTTGCGGCTATAGGTTATTTCCGTTGTAAATCCGCAAAAGCTACAATTTCATAGGGAAACAAATTCATGAATTAACTTTATCAATTAAAAAATAGTAATAAGCCGTTGCTATTACCATGATCTTTAATAATATCAATAAATATATACAACTAAAATTACTTTACTTTTTAGAAAAGTTCATAACATATTTTGTTTAGAAATATATTGATTGATTACATAGATTTTCTCCTTCATAAGCGTTGTGATTTGAGCCCTCCCTGTCTAACTAAAAAAACAATAGAGGTTGGTGGTTACCACCCATTTAGACATTTGGTAAAAAAAATCGTACTCAGCAATGTCACTTAATTAGCTAAATGTATATTTAGATTTGTTTTTGAGAAAAAAAATGAAAACCAAAATTATGGATATATGTATTTTTTTGCACTATAAATAAACATATACTGAAGATTTGACCATAGACTTCAATGCTTTAAATATAGGTTTTTTTCCAAAAATTACAGTTGGTTGAGTACTTTATAAATATAAGAATTCATTTTTAAAAAATGTTTGCATTAAATATGTCGTTTCTGAAAATTTTATGTGAATTTCAAAATTGTAGGTATTTATTTCCAGAATCAAAAAATATAATGGCATCACAATGCCTTCTATGTGCTAGTTGTAACATGTCTACCATATTCACAAACCTAAAACACCTACTTTCTTTTCAGAAAAAAAATGGTGACAAAAGTTTTTATTATGGCACCCAGTATATAAACATATTTACATATTAGTAAATACTTCATTAGAACATTTGTAAAGAATTATACATTTAAATTAAAATATATTGTTTATTAAACTTGTGTCTTTTTTACGACAAATGGACATGCCCATTTGCGATAAAAAAGAAACAGTACTACTAGCAGCTTTTAAAAAAGTTAGTTTTATAAAATCTTAATTCTTCAACGCTTTCTTGTATATCTTGCAAAGCCCTATGGCTGTATTCCTTTTTTGGCAGCTGTTTATATAATGTTGGATTCCACCTCCTACAAACTTCTTTAATCGTCGAGACATCTATGATTCGGTAATGTAGATAGTCATTTAACGCAGGCATAAACTTTTTCAAAAACATCCTATCCATATAGACGCTGTTACCAGCCAAAGGACTGTGACGTTCAGTCACATATTTCTTCACAAAGTTAAGTAGTGTGTTCTCAGCATCATGAACGGATACATTAGATTTTAAACAGGCTTGCGTTAAACCAGTCTGAAAACAATATCGATTAGTGAACTCGAATATAAAAAATAAAAAGTATTAACTTATACTTTTCCATGTTGATTGATGCACCATTCGTCCATATTGTTAAGTAGATCCTCAGGTTGGTGTATTATAATGTCTGGACCTTCTGCTATAATATTTAAATCTGAATCTGTCACTAGGCATGCAACTTCCATTATTTTGTCTTTCTCCAAGTCTAAACCCGTCATCTAAAAAATTTGTTGCATAAACGCAAGGTAATATTATACTAACTATAAACTACCTCCATATCAATCCACACTATTCTATTCACTTCTAAATCTAATGCATTTTGAGAATAACTTTGACCATTTACTCCATTCATCATAGCTATAAAAAATAAATTTATAAATGTCAACCTAATTAATAAATATAAATATTACTCAGTGTCTTGAGACTCTTCTTTGTTGAATTTAGCACGTGGTTTACCAAGAATCTATACATTATAAATGTTAATAACTTATCTTTGAGTCTTAAATATAGGTTATGTTTGTTTACATTTACTAGTGACTTTTTTTCTTTTATATTGGCATTTTGATATTTCCATGTGACCACTGATCACTGAAATGTACGATATAATACATTTCAGTGCATGTGACTGAATACATCAAACATTTGTGTTCCATGTTTGTATCACGTCATGCAGGGCACCTTCGAAACTATTTTTTTTTTTTGGTCTAAAAATTGGCCAAACTGTCAATCAATTTCACCATAGACCTCTAAATTCCACCCATTTAATTCAATCCCTACCAATCCCCACTTTTCTGGAATTCATTTGTGATTTTTACATTTTCATTGTGGTTATATTACTAAAATTATTAATTTATATTATTAATAAAGTGCCCTGATTAAAGATAAAAATGGCTCTACACGTTCCTAAAGCACCAGGTTTTGCTCAGATGCTGAAAGAAGGCGCACGGGTAAGTGTTTCACATAAAAAATAGTTAATAAGTAGACATGTGGTGTGTGTGGGTGTATTAACGCCGGTGATATTATTCGTTATCCATTTATCGGTGTATGATTTTATTATAGCATTACTCTGGATTAGAAGAAGCTGTTATTAGAAATATAACAGCCTGCAAAGATTTTGCGCAATCAGTCAGGACAGCCTATGGACCTAACGGCATGAACAAAATGGTAATCAACCACATTGAAAAACAGTTTGTTACCAGTGATGCAGCCACCATTATTCGAGAATTAGATATAGAACACCCAGCAGCAAAACTTATGATATTGGGAAGTCAAATGCAAGACTCTGAGGTTGGAGACGGAACCAATTTTGTAATTATTCTAGCAGGTGCACTTTTAGGTATGTTTTGTATTATAATTGTGTGTGTCTCATTAATGTTGTTATATTCCTTCTACAGAATGTTCAGAGGAACTTATTCGATTGGGAGTGACGCCGACAGAAATAGCAGAAGGTTTTGAAAGGGCTCTAGATAAGTGTCTAGAGATTTTGCCTTCCTTGGTGTGTTATGAAATTAAAGACTACCGCAATATTCAAGAAGTTGTGAAAGGAGTGAAATCTTCGATACAGTCGAAACAGTATGGAAATGAAGATTTCCTTTCTGAACTCGTTGCCAAAGCCTGTGTTTCTATTATACCAGAACAAACAACCTTTAATGTTGATAATGTAAGGGTATGTAAAGTATTGGGATCCGGATTATACAGTTCTCAAGTGGTTCAGGGGATGGTGTTTAAAAGACAAGTTGAAGGTGAAGTAACGAAGTTGGAAAAGGCGAAAGTAGCACTGTATAGTTGTGCTGTAGACATCATGCAGACTGAAACTAAAGGTAAGAAAAAAATACTTTTTCTTCCAGCGTAATTTAACTAATTATTATTTTTTTAGGTACTGTTCTTATTAAAAGTGCTGACGAACTGATGAATTTTAGTCGCGGCGAAGAGAATCTCTTGGAATTGCAGATAAAAGCAGTTGCCGATACTGGTGCAAAAGTAATTGTCGCCGGTGCGAAATTTGGAGACATGGCACTCCATTATATCAATAAATATGGTTTAATGGCTGTTCGGCTTAATTCCAAATTTGATTTAAGACGTCTTAGTAAAACGGTAAGTAATGTTTGTGTTTAAATTTTACATTCACAGGAAATCTGTCGCAGCTCAATAATATTAGTTAGATCTCCATCATTCCTGAAATTTTCAGTACATTTTGTCAACCAATATTAAGTATTTAATTTAATCATCGTCTGGTAAATTGCCTTGTACTACTTGTCTGTCAAATCACCTGAATTTCAATATAGAATTCTGTAAAGTACTGTACTGTGGCGACTCCAATGTTAGTTTTTGGAAACACACATCAGGCTCTAAATGTCAGGTGAATGTCAGAATTTCACATTTAATATTGACACTATATTAGCTTACCTTTTAATAGTACCTACTTATCTAATTTGGTTCATTTACAACTTTAAAATATGCAGATTAATACCATTACTGTAAAACACGCAAGCTTCTATCCAAATATTGTAGATTGTTAATAAAATACATACACAATAATGAACTCCTACCTCACTTTCAGCACAAAAAAACTACTTTATTATTTTAAGTTGTATCAATTTATAAATTTAAAAATAATGAGCTGACAGAGACATACACTGAACAGATATTTGAAATTTGTCATAATTTTTAAGAAACTTCAAATTATTGATACAAACAATTGATAATTATGACATGTGCTGTAGAATGCTGCCACACCCAGTGAGTCACTGCAAACGGGCAATGGAACAAACTAGACAAAGCATGGCTTCTGTGATTTAGCAGATGATAGTTGATTTCAATAGTGCTCTTACTGTTCATCTTTTACAGTCTAGGTTTGTGACTGACAATTATATTATTTGACATTAATGCCAATTGTTTCCAAAGCCTTCTTTCACTTTTGTACTTTAAAATTCAAAATGTTTTCCATGATTATTTTTAATTTTAGGAAAGAAGTTAAAAAGAGTTTTTTATTCTATGTATTTCTAATGTTTAATCCAACAATGTAAAAGTATACTTCTTATTTAAAAAAGACATTCTTGTAAATATATCTCACATACATGATGGTCAATTGTTATTTGTATTGACTACTGTAATCAGCATAAGTCATACGATATGACAGATTTTAGCTCCAATAAGAATGCTAGTAATAGTGTCCACTTTAAAACCAAATATAATTATTGACATGTAAGTGTACTATGAGAGTTAACTATGACTAAATATAAATATTTTAAGAAAGGATATATAAAAATATGATTTACGCGGATATTTATTATTTGATAAGACGCAAGGAGAACATGATTTATAAAACACACAAGATTGTGGTAATGTGAAATGTGTGCTGGGCAAATCGGTGTAATACTTTTAATTTCTCGTTTCTATAAGAAATTTACTTCAAGAACACTCAATTCAGGTGTTTATGATAATCAAAATGTCAACATTACCTTATATATGCAACCATCAACACAATAATTTCATATGTCCTGCGTTGTTTCTACAATTGATAGGCAACTTTTTAAAACTCATGGTATATCGTGTTGATAATATTTATTTCGTTAGAGGATTTGATCATAGCCTCCTGTTACAGAGAATATCAGAGAAATCGTTGCAGTTGAGAGTTCTCGGAAGTCTATCAGTTTTATTTTAAATATTTCATAACCTCATTGACTCACCAGATATTTTAAAAATGTTCCTACTTGTACCTAGACTAGAATCTCGTGTTAATTGCATATTTTACTGTCGTAACACAAGAACAAATGTTCTTACAAAGTCCCCTGTATACACAATGTCACCTAATTTTGATCAAATTTTTTGTTTATGTGACCCATATTTTGATACTGTCAAACAATTAGTATCCAGTTGGTTCCCAATTTTTTAGAAACGTCTAGCTGGTCTCATTTATACTATGCTGTAGCTTTCAGTCTGATTTAATTTAGCAAATATTATTAGTAATTAAAATTAAGTATACTGTTAATTCATTATTTTGTTATAATACGATTTGTCCTATAATTGGAATGTCTATTCTGTTGGGCAATAGACGCAATATTATAATTACGTTCTGTAGGAAAAGAGAGTTGTGCCCCATTTTTTAAATATCGAGTTAAAATTCTGAAATATTTTTTGTATTGTTTTTAGGCCTTCCTGAGCACATGGTTAAAATTTTTGGTTATTGTTATTTAATCCTGTATTATTTATATATCGCATTATTATGGGAACAATTAGTTGCTACAGCCATTGGGAAAGCACAACTCTGTAAAAAGCCCACCAAACTTTAGTTATGATTTTGATCCAGGTTGGCGGTACCGTCCTGCCACGTCTCACAGCCCCTACTCCCCAAGAACTTGGGTACTGCGACGTCGTCTGCGTGGAGGAACTTGGCGATACACCCATCGTAGCATTCAGATTGGAAAGCAAAGAATCCAGGATTTCTACGGTCGTCGTTAGAGGAGCTACGGACAACTATATGGATGATATAGAAAGAGCCATCGATGACGGAGTAAACACTTTTAAGGTAAATTAACATGACTTGATTTCGTAGAAATTAAAACATACTTTTCTTTCAGTGTATCTCCAGAGATGGTCGATTTGTGCCGGGTGCCGGAGCTACGGAAGCCGAATTGGCAGTGCAACTGACGAAATATGCAGATACGCTGCCCGGTTTGGAACAGTACGCCGTCAGAAAGTTTGCCACGGCACTGGAGAGTTTCCCTAAGGCTTTGGCGGAAAACAGTGGGCACAAATCCACTGCGGTGCTGGAGAAAATACTAGATGCTCACCAAGTAAGTACAAAAATTGTTATTTGTAATTGTTACTTGTTAATTTCAAATGTAATTTGTAACGTAGACAAACATTATTTATAAGTTAGTGTTGTTAAATTTCATGAAATTTATAGCAAATGAAATTTTTTTATTGAAGTTTCAAATTTTGCGTAAACTTTTTGAAATGTATGCAATTTTCATAAATTTTTGAAAAAATTAGGGAAATATTTCAATACTTTTCCAATAATTCCTTACAATTATGAATTTCTGAAAGAATCATTCAAATGTTCAATACATTGGTGAAAATTCCTTAAATTTTTATAAATGTGAATATTTAAAGCATTTCAATATACAGGGTGTACGGAAACTAAACCGACAAACAAATACAGCAAATTCTATACGAGATTTCATGTTGATTTAACATAAATTGTCTGCTATAAAAATGCTTCCTAAGGAAGCTATTTAAAGATGATACTTTAATTGTTCAGATCCACAAACCTAGAAAAAATATAGACTGTGCCAGTGCCTGTGCCACATTGCCGGCGACCGCTAATTCATGGCTGCCCTAAAAGGTCCAAAATCGCTAAAACTTGGTTTTTATGTCAATTTACATTGGTTGTATTGTAGCGTGAAGCTCATTTGTTTACTGTGATTGGTCACATTCATGTCACAATCTTTAATGACATTTAAAATGACAGCAAGTTGGTTAATTTCATATTGCAATACAGCCATCATATTTGCACAACCGCCAACATAAAGCAAATAAAATATCCATTTTCCGGACCTTAGGTCCCTAGAAAACGCGGCACCTGTCATGTGATCTATATCATGAACCGACGCAGTCTATATTTTTTATAGGTTTGTGTTCAGATCTCTGGTTATCTACAAGAATAAAATTTAGAGGTTATGTTAGGTTGTAGTGTAATTTGTAGTTTATGCAAAAAATCTATTTCTTTGAGCGGCAAAGGCAAAACTACAAATATACAGGGTCTCTGGAAAGTTTATTGTTTTTATATCGCAACTTGCCTAAACTAAACTTAGAGGTTATGTTAGGTTAGGTATTCTTACATGGACTGCCTTTTGATGTAAAATGATCTTTTAATTGTTACCATAGGCATCACATTTGGGAGGGTCAACTGATATTTTTAATTATATTTATTATTATTAGAGATTGACCGATATACGATTTTTGGTCAATACCGACATATCAAAAGCCAGGGTTTTGTGTTTTGCATAGAAAACCCATGGAAATTACAAATTATAGAAATTTTTGAGAAAATGTCAAAATAACGAGAAATTTGACAGTGCAATTTGTAGTTTATGCAAAAATCTATTTCTTTGAAGTGCAAAGGCTAAACTACAAATATATAAGGTCTCTGGAAAGCTTATTGTTTTTATATCGCAACTTGCCTTAACTAAACTTAGAGGTTATGTTAGGTTAGGTATTCTTACATGGACTGCCTTTTGATGTAAAATGATCTTTTAATTGTTACCATAGGCATCACATTTGGGAGGGTCAACTGATATTTTTAATTATATTTATTATTATTATTAGAGATTGACCGATATACGATTTTTGGTCAATACCGACATATCAAAAGCCAGGGTTTTGTGTTTTGCATAGAAAACCTGCGGAAATTACAAATTATAGAAATTTTTTGAGAAAATGTCAAAATAACGAGAAATTTGACAGTGCAATTTGTAGTTTATGCAAAAAATCTATTTCTTTGGGCGGCAAAGGCTAAACTACAAATATATAAGGTCTCTGGAAAGTTTATTGTTTTTATATCGCAACTTGCCTAAACTAAACTTAGAGGTTATGTTAGGTTAGGTATTCTTACATGGACAGCCTTTTGATGTAAAATGATCTTTTAATTAGGCATCACATTTGGAAGGGTCAACTGATATTTTTAATTATATTTATTATTATTAGTAGGGATTGACCGATATACTATTTTGAGCCAATACCGATATATCAAAAGCCAGAGTTTTGTGTTTTGCATAGAAAACTCATGAAATTACAATTATAGAAATTTTTTGAGAAAATGTCAAAATAACGAGAAATTTGAGAGTGCAATTTGTAGTTTATGCAAAAAATCTATTTCTTCGGGCAGCAAAGGCAAAACTACAAATATACAGGGTCTCTGGAAAGCTTATTGTTTTTATATCGCAACTCGCCTAAACTAAACTTAGAGGTTATGTTAGGTTAGGTATTCTTATATGGACTGCCTTTTGATGTAAAATGATCTTTTAATTGTTACCATAGGCATCACATTTGGGAGGGTCAACTGATATTTTTAATTATATTTATTATTATTATTAGAGATTGACCGATATATGATTTTTGCCCAATACCGACATATCAAAAGCCAGGGTTTTGTGTTTTGCATAGAATACCTGCGGAAATTACAAATTATAGAAATTTTTTGAGAAAATGTCAAAATAACGAGAAATTTGACAGTGCAATTTGTAGTTTATGCAAAAAATCTATTTCTTTGGGCGGCAAAGGCAAAACTACAAATATACAGGGTCTCTGGAAAGCTTATTGTTTTTATATCGCAACTTGCCTTAACTAAACTTAGAGGTTATGTTAGGTTAGGTATTCTTACATGGACAGCCTTTTGATGTAAAATGATTTTTTAATTGTTACCATAGGCATCACATTTGGAAGGGTCAACTGATATTTTAATTATATTTATTATTATTAGTAGGGATTGACCGATATACTATTTTGAGCCAATACCGATATATCAAAAGCCAGAGTTTTGTGTTTTGCATAGAAAACTCGCGGAAATTACGAATTATAGAAATTTTTTGAGAAAATGTCAAAATAACGAGAAATTTGAGAGTGCAATTTGTAGTTTATGCAAAAAATCTATTTCTTCGGGCAGCAAAGGCAAAACTACAAATATACAGGGTCTCTGGAAAGCTTATTGTTTTTATATCGCAACTCGCCTAAACTAAACTTAGAGGTTATGTTAGGTTAGGTATTCTTATATGGACTGCCTTTTGATGTAAAATGATCTTTTAATTGTAACTATAGGCATCAAATTTGGGAGGGTCAACTGATATTTTTAATTATATTTATTATTATTATTAGAGATTGACCGATATATGATTTTGCCCAATACCGACATATCAAAAGCTAGGGTTTTGTGTTTTGCATAGAAAACCTGCGGAAATTACAAATTATAGAAATTTTTTGAGAAAATGTCAAAATAACGAGAAATTTGACAGTGCAATTTGTAGTTTATGCAAAAAATCTATTTCTTTGGGCGGCAAAGGCAAAACTACAAATATACAGGGTCTCTGGAAAGCTTATTGTTTTTATATCGCAACTTGCCTTAACTAAACTTAGAGGTTATGTTAGGTTAGGTATTCTTACATGGACAGCCTTTTGATGTAAAATGATCTTTTAATTGTACAATAGGCTTTACATTTGGAAGGGTCAACTGATATTTTTAATTATATTTATTATTATTAGTAGGGATTGACCGATATACGATTTTGAGCCAATACCGATATATCAAAAGCCAGAGTTTTGTGTTTTGCATAGAAAACCTGCGGAAATTACGAATTATAGAAATTTTTTGAGAAAATGTCAAAATAACGAGAAATTTGAGAGTGCAATTTGTAGTTTATGCAAAAAATCTATTTCTTCGGGCAGCAAAGGCAAAACTACAAATATACAGGGTCTCTGGAAAGCTTATTGTTTTTATATCGCAACTCGCCTAAACTAAACTTAGAGGTTATGTTAGGTTAGGTATTCTTACATGGACTGCCTTTTGATGTAAAATGATCTTTTAATTGTTACCATAGGCATCACATTTGGGAGGGTCAACTGATATTTTTAATTATATTTATTATTATTAGAGATTGACCGATATACGATTTTTGGTCAATACCGACATATCAAAAGCCAGGGTTTTGTGTTTTGCATAGAAAACCCGCGGAAATTACAAATTATAGAAATTTTTTGAGAAAATGTCAAAATAACGAGAAATTTGACAGTGCAATTTGTAGTTTATGCAAAAAATCTATTTCTTTGGGCCGCAAAGGCAAAACTACAAATATACAGGGTCTCTGGAAAGCTTATTGTTTTTATATCGCAACTTGCCTTAACTAAACTTAGAGGTTATGTTAGGTTAGGTATTCTTACATGGACAGCCTTTTGATGTAAAATGATTTTTTAATTGTTACCATAGGCATCACATTTGGAAGGGTCAACTGATATTTTTAATTATATTTATTATTATTAGTAGGGATTGACCGATATACGATTTTGAGCCAATACCGATATATCAAAAGCCAGAGTTTTGTGTTTTGCATAGAAAACCTGCGGAAATTACGAATTATAGAAATTTTTTGAGAAAATGTCAAAATAACGAGAAATTTGAGAGTGCAATTTGTAGTTTATGCAAAAAATCTATTTCTTTGGGCAGCAAAGGCAAAACTACAAATATACAGGGTCTCTGGAAGGCTTATTGTTTTTACATCGCAACTTGCCTAAACTATATCATAAATATTGTTAAAATAATGTTTCTGTTTTGAAGTTTTTAATTTTTTTTTGTTTTATTTATTTTTTTTTTCATGCCTCTAAGTATAAAGATTATAATTTTTTAATCATTTTATGTACATAACTAATTAAATTATACTTACATGTACTTATTTATTATATTTTTCATTTTTTTTACATTGAAACAAAAATAATTATTTTTAGGTTTTTTCCTACAACCAAATTATTGAGAGTGCATTTTATTTTAATTATTTTTTTAGCCTTAAAATTATGTTATTTTTGACACTTATACAAAATATGTATTTTTAGTGTGTGTATTTATTTGACTATATCGGTTGACAATCGGCCAAACGGGCCAATAATGCCGATATACCGATATATGTATCGGTATCAGTCGATCCCTAATTATTATTTGAAATGGTTATTGTCAAAGAGCCCTACATCTCTAGGACACATTTTTGGATAAGACAATTTATCAAATCGATACAAAATCATCACTAGATTTTGCTGTCTCGTTTGTCTGGACACCCTGTATAACTTTAAGTTTGTAAAAGAAGAGCCCAAAGCCTTGTCCTCAAGAACGCGAAATTTGGGAAAAGTCAACTTTTAGTGAATTTTGACAACTGCAACATTTTTTTATCATTGTCATCATAAAACTGTCATTGATTGTCATGGTTAAACTTACTAACTCCACGTAATGATGAAAAGAGCAATAATATTCATGTTTTGCAAAATTCGCATGAATATCCACGAATTTCGTTTCCTTGAAGACAAGTCTTCAAAGGAGGTTCAAAAATTGTCAACTTTTAAAACTTTTGCGGGAAATTTAAATTCCAGAGTGAATGTTTAAAAATTTCATCTTTTCAAAAAATTCTGAAATTTAAAAAATTTCCATATTTCATGTCAAATTTGATTGATTCATAACACTATTTATAAGAAAGTGGAATGCATCATTCTTATTTTTTTCTTCAGGCGGGTAAAAAAAATGTGGGCGTGGACATAGATTCGGAGAACACGATCTGCGACGCTTTAGAAAAGAACATCATCGACTTGTATGTTTGCAAGTATTGGGGACTTAAATATGCGGTGGGGGCAGCTGCGACTATTCTTCGCGTTGACCAAATTATCATGGCCAAGAGGGCAGGGGGACCAAAACCTAGACAGCAGGCCGGTAGCGATGATGAATCTTAATTTAATTTCTTATTTAAACTCATTCTGCATTTGCATGTGCTTAACATTTTTACACAGCACCGTTTGTATTTAATTTCTTAGTTAACAAATAAATTTTAACAGTATGTGATTTTTTATTTCATTTGTCAACAGAATACCGGACGTCCCGTAAAATATGTTAGAAATTTTGGGTGTGATGGTTCATAAAAAAATATGATTAAAGACTAATAAACAGAATCTCTTAAACACACCGTTTTCCAGTTATTTCAAAATTAGTTTTCAAAAAAAGGAAACAATGAAACTTTCAAGTCATCTTCAGGATCGTATACCAGGTCTGGCTATTAAATAATGAGACTGCTCATGAGAAAGGTTTACTTTAAAAATGATTCTACAATCGAATGCTCCCCTTGAATATACTCCCCTCCCCTCGCCACACACCGTTCTATTCGTTTTTTCCACTGGTCAAAGCAATGCTGAAAGCCTTTTGTAAGACGATTTAGGAGCTCCGTCGATTTTTGCTTCACCTCTTCCATCGACTCTAACCATGTTCATTTTAAGGCAGACTTGATCTTCGGAAACAAGAAAAAGTCACAGGGTGCTAAATCAGGCGAGTACGGCGTGTGTTCGAGCACTGGAGTGCCTGTAGCGGCTGGATAACGCTTTACAGACAGCGCGTTATATGCAGGAGCGTTGTCCTGGTGCAAGATTCACGATTTTTTTTTCAACAACTCTGGCCGTTCCTTACGAACTCGCTCGCAGTGTTACCAAAACCTTTAAATAGTAAGTTTGGTGTACACACATTGCACATTGTTATCGGCACCTCCATAGAAAAAGTACTACTACAGCAACAAAAATGTGTTTTCGTACTGGAATAGAAGTCACTTCCAGCTATCCTACGCTGCATTTGTTTCACTCCCTACCCCTCTAAGATGCCTTCTGTCTCGTTATTTAATAGCCACACCTCGTAATATGGTAATTTTAGCGGGGATGCCATATCACAACCAAAATACCTAGGACTTATCACAGTATGGCATTAACAGAAAACAAAAGAAACAAGTTCCAATGTCCTTTTTTACCACAGGTCTAAAACTAGTAATTAATGTTCTGCTATCGAATTCTTGGGAATATATTTCTGAAATATTTATTAGCACAGAAAAGATTCAATATTTTGAAGTTATACTTCTTTGCGCCCGTTAGACACATTGGGATGGGATGTTGGTCGAGAAACCGCGTCACGCTCAAAAGGAAGAACAAATTTTTAAGAATTTTTTTTTTTTAAGATTTTTTTTTTGTACGTACGAGTGTTTCTTTTAATTTTTAAGAATTATTTTTTTTTTTTGTATGTACGAGTGGGTGTATGAGAATGGCCAAAGAAGTATAACTTCCACCGTCTGGTCCGACGCAGACAATTTTTTTTTTACTCAAGGTTGCATACCTTGTATGTCACATCACATTAGCTGGGTCTACGGTTTATTAACTACACTGTCGGAATCATCAGCAGATAGCCAATGAAAACTGAGAACTTTTATGACATATGGCGCAGTCCATCTTTCGAGAAAGACTATATGTTGTCTTTATTTACCCGAATTTTGTGACGTCACTTGGCCCCGACGGTATAGTTAATACACCATGAGCTGGGTCCAGTGTTTGTGGGGACTTTAACACGGATTCCATAACGTTCACAACCAAAATACCTAGGACTTGTCACAGTATGACATTAACAAAAAAAAAGAACAAGTTCCAATTCTTTTTTACCCCAGGTCTAAAACTAGTAATTAACATTCTGCTATCGAATTCTTGAGAAGGAATTTCTTAAGTATATAATGGAAAAAAAATTCTTTTTACACTCCAGATTTTATATCTTGTGGCATCACATTAACTGGGTCCATTGTTTTTGGGGATTTTAACAGGGATACCGTAACGTCTTAACCAAAATACCTAGGACTTATCACAGTATGACGTATAACATTAACAGAGAAAAAAAGGAACATGTTCCAATGTCTTTTTTTATTCTAGATCTAGAATTAGTGATTCATTTGCTATCAAATTCTTAGGAAGAAATTTGTTAAATATTTATTAATAGAGAAAAAAAAATCCTATCCTATGCAATATCTTTCATTTACGTCAGGTTGCATATATTGTGACAGCACATTAATTGATGGGTCCTTTGGTTTTGGTGATTTTAAAGGGATATAATAATGCTTTATTCAGCCTAAAGCTGTATATCTTACATTACAAATATTTATAAAATACAAGAAGTCTAGGTTCCCAGTAGGTAGCTCATACAAAATATTTAACAAAATAAAATAGAAACTTCAGTATATAAATATAACAAAACAATCATAGACACAGACATATTATAATGTATTAACTCCTCATTACACAGGTAAATTCCGTATATAGATCACACATAAATGTGAAAACTGTTTTAATGATCCACTGCTATTTTTTATTTCGGATGGCAGGTTGTTATATTCTTTAAAACCTTTACAAAATAGTGATTTGCCAGCTAATAATGAATAATGCCTTTCTATGTACAAGTCATTCCTTCCTCTAGTATTGTGATCATGTATGTCACCTGCATATATTGCCCTGTTGCACAAATAACTCGGTAAAATAGAATTTTTATTTTAGATTTAGATACAGTAACAGAGTTGCAATATTAGAAATGTGGTGCGATTATACTTTTATAAATAGTCAACCTAGTAAACATTGATATGTCGTTGGATATTCTCCTTAAGAAATTAGTTTTCTTTGCTATTTTTTTTACGATGAAAGCCACATTACTTTTGAAACTTAGATGTTCATCTAATATAACTCCTAGATATTTTATTTCTTTACTTTTCTAGTGTTTCATTATTTAGTTTAATCGTCTCATTTTCAATTTTATTTAATTTATGCTTTTTTCCTATTATCATCCATTTACATTTATCAATATTTACTTTGAGACTATTATCACATAACCACCTATATACATTTTCAAGGTCATTATTCATAATGTTTACTACCTCACTAATATTTTTTCCTGATATGTATAACATTGTGTCATCTGCAAAAAGGTGTACTTTGCAATTTCTAATCGAATCAATAATATCGTTAATAAAGATAATAAACAGCAGTGGACCCAGGACAGATCCTTGAGGCACTCCATATTCTGTTGTCTTTTCATTGGATATACTTGCACCAAATTTTGTCTTCTGACACCGATCACTTAGATATGACGTAAACCACTCTAACACTTTACCGCCAATACCAATATTTTTCAACTTATATAGAAGCAAACATCGGTCAATTGTTTCAAATGCCCGTTTAAAGTCTAAAAATACAGCCACAATAACATTGTCATTATCAATTTCTTCAACCCAATCACCTATTATGTATTGTAATGCACTCTCACACGAATGTACTTCTCTGAATCCAGATTGCATTGGTATTAAAATATTATTTGCATCACAATAGTCCTTCAATTGTTCTTTTACCACCAATTCTAGTATTTTTTTCACATATGGGTAATGAGTTTATCGGCCGGTGTTGTTCACTTACTACAGTGTTAACAATTTTTGGAACTGGTGTTATGACTGAGCTCTTCCAAATAGTTGGAAACACTCCTGTTAGTAAAGAAGTGTTTATAACGTCTAAAAATCTGTTTCCAATCACCTGGAATGCGGTTTTAATAATTTGCGTTGATATTCCATCGCTGCCCATTTTATTAGGTAGTCCACTAACAACTTGTTTCAACTGACTCATTTGTATCTGCTTAAAATCGTAGTATATTTTCTCCTCCAATATTTTTAAGTTCATACTCATAAAATTTTTGTACATTTGTAATAATATTCGATATACTTTCAATAAAATAAACATTAAAATTTTCCGCTATCTCAGACTCATTGTAAATTTTTTCATCATTAAATTTAATATACTTGGCTGTGTTTTGATTTTTTGTCCGTGTAATTTGTTTTAGTGTATTCCACATCGATTTTGGGTCATTTCTGCAATTGTCTATTTTTTGCTCATAATAATTTTGTTTTTGTTTCCTTATCATCGATGTAACTTTATTTCTTTTATTTTTGTATGCATTCCAATTCTGATCGTTATTTGTTATCCTAGCAGCCTCATATTCATTATCTCTTTCTCTCATGATTTGCAAAATATCTTCCGTCATCCACTTTTTATCTGCATATTTAATAGGTAATACAATTTCTGTCATCGGACAAATTGTGTTCAAGCAGCCTTTGATAATATTTGTTAGGTTTTCAGCTGCCATAACATCACAACCAAAACACTATTGAAACATTCGCGTCATTAACAGAAAAAGAGCAACAAGTTCCAACGTCCTTTTTTACCCCAAGTCTAAAACTAATAATTAACATTTTACTATCGAATTCTTAGGAAGAAATTCCTTAAATATTTATTAATGGAGCAAAAAAAATGCAATATCCTTCCTTTTACTCCAGGTTGTATATCTTGTGACATCACATTAGGTGGATCCATTGTTTTTGAGGATTTTAACAGGGATACGATAACGTCACAACCAAAGAAAATACCTAGAATTTAGCAGTGGCAACAGTGTAACTGCAATCATGCTTTATTCCAAGGCCTACATGATGCCTCAGTATATATGTATCAATTTCATTCGATATATCTATGCCATTATCGGTCAGTGGTCGCCGGTATCGCCTGCAGCCGGTAGACCGTATATAAGCTATATTCGTGGAGAGATTGGCACCCTCTCTGCGGGTATGGTAGGGTGGAAGAATGTTGACTTGGGTCAATGTGAGAGATTGATACCAGTTGGCATTTAACTACCCCCCTAATTAATGAGGTTTTCCAAGTTTCCCTCATTCCTGCACTGAATGGTGGTTAGGGCCTACCAACGTAAGTCGTTCCTGGGCGCAAATGCGGCCTGCTTAATAATAATATGCCGCCCCCTCTCCCGCACAAGTCTTCTACTTCTGGGATAATCCTCGTGATTAGAATGAGGGGTAGAGATATTATTATTATTATGATACAACCAACAAAAGCGACTTATGCGTGTGCAGACGGTATATTATTGTTCTGTATGCCAAATTTCAATTATCCCAACTAATATCTACTTAATTAAAAAAAATATATTTCATAACACTTTATTGTACAACAATATATATAGTATAGGTAACAAAATATAAACTCTGTATATACAAATAAAAAATTAATTCTTAAACGACATTAGACATCACAATTATTTCAATTGTGTGTTTACAAATAATACTAACTAATAAACACGAAATAGCTATAATATTCTAATGCAAAATGAGATCTTCGAAACGGCCATTTTTTTAATTATCATTATTCAGCAAAAACAAAGTACATACTCACATATTCACTTCAAATTTAGACATGAACATTTTGATATAGCATGGTTTGGGAAAAAAACTAATTATATATTTCAAAAGTTCCCTGCAATCAGTAGAATGAAACAAAAAAGAAAAAACATGATATACACAAAAGTAATATTAAGAATAATGTTACCTTCCGATTTGTTAATTATACAAATTTAAAACTTCAAAATATGAAATGAATACACAAAAATAAATATATTTCTCTAATAACTATTTTTACAAATATAAATCTGAACTTAAACGGTAATTCATTGGTAGTGCGAGAATATTTTTGAAAAATATATTTTTAAGAAAATTTAAGAATTGAAATATCACGGAAAATATGTACCTTTCAAAATGAATAATGCTTCATTAAGGACATGTAATTAGAAAAAAGACTTACTGCGGTTTTGGGAAGACAAACCCGTGAGCATTGACCCCCGCGGGGTACCAGGCGGCCGGTGGCGTAGGAGGGTAGACAAACTGAGGAGGAAGATACTGCATATCCATCGGAGGAGTATATAAAATCGGTGGACTGGACACGACCATTTCCGATGGCGCCGGAGCGTAAATAACGGGAGTACCAGGCGCTAACGGCATCATAGGCGAATACATTTCCATGGGCATGCTTTGGGGCGTCAAATTAGTGCACACGGTGTGTCTCGCTGGTGAATGAATCGTCGTTTCGTAAATGTTTTCGTTTTCGACGAAAGGATTGGTATTTTGGTTCTGGTTTTCTGTAGCTTTTGAATTTTCGCTAGATTTTTCAATTTCTGTTTTAGGTTGAAGCGGTTGCAACTCTATGGGTTGTTGAGGCCAATAGCTGTACTGTGAATACGGCTCCACTTGGTAGTTGTAGTAATACGGAAAACTGGAATCTGAAAAATGTCTGAATGATTACGGCCTGCTAAACAACCAGACTTAGTCCCATTGATTTTTTGTAAAAACACGTTTTTATACTAACCATTGTATGGGACCACATCTGGTGTTACCGGTGCTGAAGCTATCATCGGCTTCATATTGAAGTTGAACATACTTTGGGGAGTAGTGGGGGTTTGTGGCCACATCATCGGGTCTGGGGTTGGCGGTAGTAACGGATGCCACTGTGTTTGGTCCCCCCATTGGTACCTAGCAGTGGCATTCTGAACGTTTGGTGTGATTATTTCTTCGACGAGTGGTTCTGTTTGCGTTTCGGTTGATATCTCGCCTTCACGATACTCAGACTCGCTCGGATTATGCATTTGCTAGAAGATATTAACACTAGAAAATGAATGCTTAAGGTTGTCTGGTTCATGAAAGTCTTTTTTAAACATGAAAAATAGTATATATTTCAAGAGCATATAATGATGGCTTTAATTGACGAGAGTGTCGTAAATTAAAGTGAATTACAGCCATTATAATATGCAATATACTTTTTCCACCACTATTAACAATATTTTGGCAAACTTTTTACTCAAAAAATTATACAACATTTTGACATTCATAACATGAACATGACATAACACCTTACTATCAAGTTTGACATTCGTCGTTCACTTGATAAATTTATAAAAGCAAATAAAACTTTAATTAGTAATCTTCTACTCGTACCATCATTCGGAGAAAAAGTTAATATTGCTGGGACTGATATAGTGGGTAGTGTTTAGCTTCCACACAGGAAGTTCGGGTTCAATTGTTGACATCGGAGAATTTTTGTTTCGTTACTCTATTCCCGATACTGTCACACTGAAGAATTTAAATTTGGCGACCGAAGTGTTATTAATCATTAATCACAAGTGAATAATGATTAGGGCAAACAGGAAGTGTTTGCAATACTTGTATAATCTAGGGACTTTAAATTCATTTAAAGTTCCTAAATTGTGAAAATATTGAAAAATAACATCAGTTGCGGTAATCGAAGAATTTATAAAATGAACAAATGAAGAGATAAAGGATTTTCATTCACTAATTAATTTTAAACTGGATTTTTTACGAAAATTTAACCTATATTCGATAAAACCTTACCAACATATCAATTATTTTTAGTGTTTCTTCAGAAGTAGACTTGAACCAATAAAAATTAATTGCGAATAAAGGTCGACAAGGTTTAAAACAAGATTTTTTCAACAAGGCTAAGTTCCCGTAACAATGTTTATAAATATAAAATATTAATAATTTTAGGCAGTTTAATAAAGTCCTTGTTTTAAAAATTAACGCTTCTATAGAAAAGGTTTTATTGAAAAAATCTGAAAATATTCACATCTGGCAACACTGATCTTGTAGTCTCCACTACATTCCACTTCACAAGTCGCAGTACACAGTGACCAGCATTAACCTTTTGTCACTTTTCATCATTTTATATACTATATTCTTAATGTTAAAATCTCATAATTGACCTATGATGAATTATATTATTTTACTTCTCTTCTCTCTATACATATACTGGCAGTATTTCAAATACTGCCAGTATATGTACAGAAAAAAGGTAAAGTACCAAAATATAATTTACAAAATAGGACATGGCTATTAAAATATTTAAATAGACTTACTAGGGGAACTCCAACGTACGCACTGAGGTTTTCGACAGCTTCCGGAGCCATAGGGCCCGTTTCACTACAGCTTTTTGTGCGTCGTTTTTCCTTACGTTTCTTAGAGTTTCTTGACGTCTTTTCAGCCGCCGGAGTTTGTGGAGGCCCAGCTATCACCAAATTTTTAGAAAATCTACCAAAACAAATCATAAATCTCATGATTGAACAAATTTTTTTTATTTGTACCTGTAGGGTAACGGCCACGGCTTGGCGTCGCTTTCTGGCGATAAATCACTGTAATTAACAGTCCGTTTTTCTGCTAATTTGGTGATATACACAACACACACATTTCGATCTTTAACGATCTCTTGTATGTAGCAATCGTGTGATTCGTTTGTGATTTTATCCTTTAAAATACATCTTGTTCCTAGAATTAATTTATCGTCTCCGTAGTACCACTCCCCTAGGCGCAGTTCTAAAATTTATAACAATCACAAATTCACCGAAATATAACTATATAAAGTAAAAACGTACCTCTCCTAACCTCACCCCAAGAATCATATTCTATATTCCTATATATCGTAGGATCTAACGCTTTAGCTACTTTAAAGGGAAATGGGGCTATGTTATTATTTGCCACAGTTAACTGATCCCCGCTTGTTTCTTCTGGAAGCATTTCATTATTATTCACTTCTGTAACCTTTTTTTCAGTCAACTCCGTATGAGTAATAATACTATTTTTATCATACAGCATGGCTTTCACAATTTCATCTACATTTGGTATTGCAAACACTTGTTCGTACAATATTTTGTAAACAATAGCTAAAAGTTTATCAGGTAAAAAATAGTTAAGCATTTAAAAACAACTACATACATTGACAAAAACCTGCCGTCATGATATGTTCCCTATTGTAAACCACATCGTAGTGGTCTTCGTCCATTAAGCACAATCTAAGTAAGCTCGGAAAATTATTACTCGTCACTTGATATACTTCTTGCCGAACTGCATCAAAAATGATGACATCGCGACTGAAAGAAAGTATAAGTAACTCGCTGAAATTTAATTTTTAAAATATTACCTATACTTCCTACTGATAATGTTGATTTCTATATTACCACATACTACCATGTGCTTTTCCAACAATCTTATATGTTCCAGCCAGTCTTCAAAAGAGTCTGTAAGGTGGGAAAATTCTTCAAATTTATTTATTGCATAATCTATGCATTCCTTGCGAACTCTTTCATGGTAAACTTGACAATCAAACAGCTAAATAGAAATAATACATATGCATACATTCCAGTCATTCCACACTACATATATAGAGTTTTTGATTATATGTAGTTTAAATATTAGATGCATCTTGTAAATATATCTTTATAATGAATCCTGATTTTAAAAAATTAAATCACCCACCTGTTCGCTAACTGCTCTGAAAAGACAAGTCTCATCATATGCCACATTTTTTCGATACAACCCTAAATTGTCCAACCAGCTATCTACTGCTCCTGGATTTCTTCCCCTTTTGGTAATCTTGGCCATGTTCTTAGTTTAAATCTACACCTCAAAATTTAAAAAAATATTCTAAGTGACTCAACCTCTTCACCAAACCTGTTACAAAACTGTAGTTATACTTTATATGAATACAATAGTGGCACAGCACAGAATAAGAAAATTAAACATCTACCGACCATAACAATTCTCTTTATCAAAGCCGAACACGTGCAGAAGCGCGAAACCACAATACCTGAAATTATGAACTTTTTTGTACAGATTTGAGCATAGATGAAAGGACACTACTCATCGAAACATCGCAAACAAATTTCGACTTTATTTTGAAATAGAATAATGATATATTTCTTTGATTCTTTGTAATGAGTAATATGAATATGGCTATAAATCAGGTTAAAACAGTAGCGTATCCAGGAAAAATCGTAGTATCTATATAATTTCCTTTGAAAATCTATTAATTAACTAGACATATTTTTTCGTATATTTCGGTCAGAGAATAAAATAAAAAACAATATAGGTATATACCTCCTATTCGCTGTAGGTATGTGTTTAAATAAGTAATATTATTATTTTAACAATTTTCCATTTTTTAAAAATATTCTACACCCATCACTGAACTTGATGGGCATTCGAAATAGAAAATGTTATTTTTTCTAGGTTTGTGAAATATGTACAGTACCTACAAATTATGGAAGTAACCATTAAAAATGACTAAATTGATCTTGTTCGTCTAGGAGTGTATCAATGTAAAACATTAAAATATTTTATAATATTGCAGTTTTTTATTTATAAGATGTTCTGTAATTCAACATGTGGCCATGTACAATCTATCGCAATAATAATGGCAGTAATTGCACTCCATCAAAACAGTTATTGAACTATCTATAACTAAACTACTGGAAGTTCTGAGTAGAAATATAAATTTCGTAAGTCTGTAAATATGATACTGCAGGAAACAACTACTCCGCGGACTAATGCCCCGATCGGCATTGAATTACTCCTGCAGTAGGGTGCGAACAACCAAGAACCTTTGTCGGACATACCATCAGACATAGACCGGTTTCGGGCTTGTTAGCCCTCATCAGTATGCCATAGGTGAGATAACCGACAATTGAACTGGCTGTTCCTTCATATGTATGTTCACATATAAACTGAGTGCAGGTAAGACTCACAAATTTCGTAAGATCTCTATTTGGTGAGTGAACAACTATAAACTAAAATGTTGAAAATAGATTTTATGAGAATACTTCAGCAGTTCAAAACTCGTTAAATTTATTTTAAAGAGTGCCATTATTATTGCAATAGATTTCAAGTATATTTTAAATTTTAACAAGTATTCATAAAATTTGTAATGTACGACAACATTGTAATCTATCATCTGTTGCTGTTAACCTAAAATTATTATTAGTCATGGTAGTATTGTGGCTTGTGCGTTTCGTTTTTCTCTAGTGCTTGCTTGAGATTTATTGTGTGTACATGAACAAATATGGAACAATTTGTAGTAACTATGACCATCTCAAAGATTTGGATTCTGCATGACATGTTAATTTATGGCGAATTTGGGCTACGTCTCTGGCTATAAGACGTTTGTATGGTAAACGCTTCACAAACAAAACAACAAAGAAGTCATACTTTGAACAGTTTTGTAACTATTTCATATTTTATTCTGTTGCAAAAATAGCTCTAAGAAAACCGTTCCTAAAGAAAGTATGTCTAGGTGTTTTTGTAATTATTATGTATAAAACACGCGATAATCCTGACATGGTATGTAAGCAACATCATATCAAGATCTGTTTGCTGTTACCATCAAAGAAATACAATTATTTCAAAACATATATCTGTTTTATGTGCTAATTTAACATACAGCAAAATAAAGGTATTCGAGACACCTTGTATACCCAAATTTGCAGATTTGGATACTGAGCTAAAACTCTGTTGCTCAGTTTTTATCCAATTTTATTGCAAAGATGACATATACCATAGGTCGTAGTGTTTTGTTATCAATACCAGAGTTGCACAAGTTGGCGTTAATTTTCTAAGTTTGTGCTTCCAATTGTCAAAAACTTTTTGGTAATTTTAACAGGGATGCCATAATGTTAAGCTGAAAATACCTAGTGCAACATGGTGCAAAAGTAGGTTGATTTCCCTTACTATACAGGATGTTTCCTATCATTTCTGACAAAATGAAGGAGGTGAATCTTTGTCCAAAAACATGAAGCAATCTACAGAGCAGTAGACATCATTAAATGCTATCGACTTCTATCGTGATTCGGCAAGAATGTTATTTTGCAAACGCAAAATTCCAGGAAACAATAACTACTCTGCCGACTAGTGCCCTGACCAGCATTCAATTACACTTGAAAAATTAATAGCAAACAGCTAAAGTCACTCGTCAGCAGCCCACCACACATATACCGGTTTCGAACTTATTAGCTCTCATCAGTATGCTATAGATGAGGTAACCGATGAATAATCCTGTTTTAAGTCCATCTAACCTGACAAAAGGGACCATGACTATGCGGTGTAGCAAAGCTACATCTAGCGGCCATTGGCTACTCCATATCCGATCAAAAAGTCATAGACAGGAAGCGTTCTACATAGTAAACAATATTGAAAGCTATCGATCTCTATTATGAGCGACTTCAGCTGTTTGCTATAAGTTTTCAAGGTGTATTTCAATGCTGGTTGAGGCATTAGCCCGCAGAGTGGTTGTTTCCTGGAATTTCCTGCTTGCAAAATATCGTTCACTGAATCGTAATATGACTTTTCAGTCTTGCATGGAATAGTGAATGGCCACTAGATATCTCTTTACTACAGAGGTGAGATAACTGACGAGGGTTATTTGTCGGTTACCTCACCTATGGCATACTGATGAGCTAATAAGCTCGAAACCAGTATATGTCTGGTAGGCTGCTAAGTGACTTTAGCTGTTTGCTATAAATTTTCCAGGTCTAATTCAATGCTGGTTGGGAATTAGCTTTCAGAGTAGTTTCCTGGAATTTTGCGTTTACATGTCTTCATAAAAAGGTAAACAATACAACAATTTTTTCTAACATTCTGCATTTTGAAAACAAAATAATATTTGAAACATTCAAACCACATTTTTGTCTTCAAAATGTCGCAATAGTAATTTTGCAAAAGTGTATTACTGTGGTTAGTCTGAAAAAGCTGTTATTGTATTGCGATTTTTTTATTTTAACAGTTGGCAGTCTTAAATTTTCCTAAATACGTAAGTTGTCCAATTTTAAATAGTCTGCAAAAAGGTGCTACAAATTTGTGAATTGCAACTTTTTGGCCAAGTTCTTGGGTAAAACAATGAAAAATGTCAAACGGGTTTTAAGAAATCAAGTAAAACCAGGTAATGGTACAATTTTTATAATTTATTGAAGCACCATGTAATTCATGCAAATTAAATTATTTGTAAACACTAAAGATAAACTGTCAGACAAAATAAGTACAAATGATTATATAGTTTCGAAATTAGAGAAATAAAAGCTAGTCTTCGTATGATAAACGTAGTTTTTCAGAGGGTATCTTACAATATAAATAGTTATATCAAATATCATATAAAAGTATAAAATAATACAAAATTGGCAATCGATTGAGCCCGATAAGAGGAGAAATTTTAGGCGCTCTTCTCCTGATCGATGATTTCCTTGGTTGGCAGTGGGTTCTTCTCTTGTGTCTCGGCGTGTTTCAGTTTAGTGCTGTCAAAGTTTTCGATTCCCGAGATGAGATTCCTCTGCCCCTTTTCTTGCTCAATTACTGGAAAATAATTAACCTACATTAGAAAATTATTGTATTAGCCTACTTTTGATAATAAACACTTGTGGTGTAATGGCCAAAGATATAAAAAATTTAGAAAGTGGTTTATACTGGACTACATCCATGAACTGGTAATTTTAAGTGCCCTTTGAACTGAAACCTGATGTTTTATATTTACCAAATTTTAACTCAATAATTGTTCAACAAATTGGTCCACACAATTTGCACCATTTTAAATTTGTTAAAGTATAAATGAAAACAAAAATCATTCTAGAATATAATTAATTTACATTTATACAGTGAAAACTCCGCGTAGAAAATTTAATTTTATTACTCAAAAAAATAAAAATAATGTGCCAAAATTTTTTCGAAGTCAATATTAACAAAGCTACGTCAACCTCAAAATTATTTTCTAAATTTGATCTTTGACTATAATTTCTATAATTTTATAACAATTTTTTTCCTTTGTTACTTTTATAGAGATGCAGCCTCAGGTGAAAAATTTCTAAAATTGCAGCATCCTAAAAGATATAAAAGGCATGTGTATCATAAATTTTTTGTCATTAAAAAATTCAAAAATTTGATAAATACTCTTGTTTGAGGATGAAAAACCAGCCATTTGTGAGGAAATCGACATTTAAATTTTTTGGTTTATGGTTCTCAACCCTCAGTATTGGAATCAATACTATTCCAATATTCTTCCCCAATTTCTTGAGACAAAAATTGGTAAGCCCAGAACAGGCTTTAGGTTTATAAAATTACATGATCACACTATTTAAAATAGATTTACTAATACCGCCGTTATACACTTTTACTGCTATTAAATATTTTAAGCATTTTTTGCTTCGTAAGAAAATTTAAGCAAGGCCGCCTACCTCGTTTGTCTGGCAAAACCACCTTTTCCGCTGTCTCGGCATGCCTCATGGTGGTTCTGTCAAAATGCTCCACTCCGTTCAAGAGCGTTTGGTGGGTTTTTTCTTGCTGCACAACTAGCATGCGAAAGCAATTAATGTCATGCAAACATACAGTTTTAATGTCAAAATACATCTAATTAATGTCAATGTTACTATAATGTGAAAATATTTATTAGTTCAATTCTAGCATTATTTAAATCATAACCTGTAGTGTTTGTTTTTATAGGTTATAAAGGCCAGTAACATAAGTCAAAAACAGTTCAAGATCAAATCGCTTTTATTAAATAACCAGCCTGCTGTGACTTTATATGTAGCAAAATTAAATTAAATAGAAATGTCATCTATAAATGTCCCAATATCAATTTTTGATAAACAACTATTCATTTTTATATTTCACGTACAGAAATCTAACAATTACCCATACATTTTTATTGATTTTCATAATTTTATTCCATTGTTTATTTACTATTCATTAGTTTTGTGCTTTTTAACTCTTTATTTATACAATTCATTTTTATCAAATACTGTGCTAGAGGCCGTTACACCTATAAATTCAGACACCCAGTTCAAAAAAAAAAAATTAAATTGATCAACAACTCTACCAAATAAGATCATTATTACATCTCTCAATCTAAATTCTAGTTAATTAATCGCTATAACACTAGAAATACACTTATTATGGAAAAGACGAAACCTGATTTGCAATAAAATGAATTTAATAAATCACCCACCTTCCTTGTCTGGTAAGACTACCTTTTCCGTAGTCTCCGTGTGTTTCATGGTGGTTTTATCAAAGTGTTCCACTCCATTTAAAAGGGTCTGGTGGGTGCGTTCTTGTAGCACAACTGACATGCAAAAGCTATTAGATACATGCGTAATACGCAAAAAATTTACTATAAAATCAAGGCATTGCAGTGCTTTTTACTTTCTTCGATTTCAACTTCTATTTTCTCTATAAAACTTAGAATGCACAACCATCATCTGCTAAATCGCAGCGACCGTGCTTTATCTAGTTTGTTCCCTTGCCCGTGGCAGCATTCTACATCACATATGTCATAGTTGTCAATTGTTTGTAGTAGTAATTTGACGTTTCTTAAAAATTATGACAAATTTGAAATATATGTTAGTGTATGTTTCTGTTAAAGCATTATTCTTAAATTTATAAATCGATACAACAAGTATTGTGAGGTTTCCATAGGGAAAGTAAAGTAGCAGTCCACTGTTGTGTATGTATTTTATTAACAATCCAAAATATTTCGACAGAAGCACATTGCGTGGAGTACCGGAATGATGTCGCATATCTAAAGTTTTAAAATACTAGATATAAAATCTATTATTTAATTATTATTAAAAGGTGAGCTATTACAATGTGAATATCAAATGTCAAATTCTGACATTTAGGGCCTGATATGTGTGTTTCCAAAAAGTAACATTGGAGTCACCACAGTACATTACACAGTTCTATATTGAAATTCAGGTGAATCGACAGACTAGTATTACAAACAGTCAGTTATATTTTGTAAGTTGCTATGCCTTGAATTTATAATATTAAACACAAATCATGCAAAAAAATTAGTTACACGTGTGTCAAATTTCAAAGATACCATTTTTTTGCTCTATTTATATAGGTATATCAAAACAAGATGAAACAAAATATTCCTACTATATTATTAATAGTACTACAAAGGTACTCGAGTGTAATGACCTAGTAAAAAAAGTACTCTTATCCATTCTGAGCGATAATTACTGTTTATTCTTATACGCATAGCACAAGCAGCATATAATTACACACATGCATGCATTTGTGTTCGTAAATAAACTAAAACTAAAAAACTCGAAAATAAAATCAAAATAATAAGCAATACGACATAGTTACCTTCTTTATCTGGTAACGGGTTCTTCTCCTGCGTTTCGGTGTGTTTCAATTTGCTGGTATCGAAATGTTCGATGCCTTCAATGAGAGCTCTTTCGGTCTTCTCCGCTGCTACATCTGAAATAGAATAAATCACGAGATATATTACCATTCATACGTGACAATTTGATTGATTTTGAGATATACGTCTCGGTTAGCGAATTATTTCAAGCATTAGAAATCCTGCCTAGTTAGTAGCTTGATGTTAATATTCCATGATTATTTCGTGAGAATATACAGGGCAAGTTAAAATGCAGTTTTAAATATACCATGAAAATTTATTCATTTACACACTATTTCCAAGCAAATGATTCATAAATCAGGTGTTTCGACAGTTGATCGAATTAAAAGCAAATGAACTGTCACTAACTAATCTAAAATTATCTTTTTAGCAACAGTTTTATTTTCAATTTATGAGGAACATAATAATGGTATTATGAATATTATATTTCAAGAAATATATACAGGTAGGTATATTTAAGGCTAGTAATGAAAATACATAGCTGTATTTCTGGAAAAAATATATAACACAAAAAATAAATTAATAATGTCATATTTGAATGTTCTCTATGTTCTTAAGCTAATGTACTTATGTGTGTTACACAACGACACTCAACGTAGGAAAACAAAACTTGATTCACAACAAATATTATACTTCAAATAATTCAACTGTCAAATCTTTACTTTGACATTTCTGTCATTCCTGATCGATTGCTCAACTGTGGAAGTAAAACCGACCCACTTATATATGTTTTTAGGATTCTCGAACTTTCCTAGGTCCTCGAGAACGCATCTAGAACCAAATCAAATATAGCCTGGAATGTTCTAGAAAACGTCAAAATAAAAGTATTAGGTACAAAAATTATAAATTTGAAATCAAACAGGAACATACTCGTAATTAACAAACTAAAAAATAGGTGAGCTTCTGTTTGGCTTATGGTCTAGCTAAATCTAGAATATCAATGTTAGGTTTTCTATGTCCTATTACGTTGTGTGTGTGTGTTTAGGTATATTCGTAGTATTCGTAGATGTGTTTCTTGTTGCATCTTTGTGAATTTATTTGCATTTCTAAAGTGTATGTACGTTCTCATTATTTTTTGTTGTAAATGTTATTAGAATTAATAGTTCTTTTATTTTTCACATTTACTTTTTTTTAGAAAATTTCAAATAGATATTTTTTATAATTTTTATGTTTGTATATTGGAAAGACAATTCCAACAATGATTCCCGTTAGATTAGTCCTTGTACAAGGGTCAGACGTCAGACTAATGTCTGAATTTATTGTCTATATTCTTTCAAAAAAGAACATCATTTTATTGTTCAGACAAGAAGTTCAGTTAAGAATTCAGACAACTGATTTATTAAAGCAAACTGTTAGATTCAAATTAAGTTAGATATTTCTCTAATCTATCTTCAATGTCAAGAAACACTGTGAACAATGTTGCTGAGCTATATTTATTGGAATTATTGTTATAATTTACAGACTACAGTTAAGCAACACACTATACACTCATGTATCGCGATTATATTTTTGAGACACTCTATATCTACACAGTCAGAATAAGCAGCGGTTCGACTTAAGACCATGTGAATATAATCAATTATTAACATGTTTGCGTGCAAAACTTGGCGATATATCACTCTTAACAGGCTCCTTGTTACTTTTAATTTGAAACTATTTGACTTCAAATCAATCGGATTGCGTTACGGCAACTTAAGCGTACTTGCCATATGTCGGCTGGTGTACGCATTCCAACTGGAACAAAGCAGATCCGAGGTTCGAAGAACTATGGCGACTGCTAAGAGCTAAAAAAATAACGCAAATTAAATGCGTTTCTGTTGTTATTTATAAACACTATGAAATGATAAACAAGCGATAGCGCTAGATGTAATGTGAACTACAATGACATAGTGTAAAACACTGCCCCTCCTAAAGTTAATATAACGCAAAACCCTTAAAGGTACGGATTTGCTGGTGCGACTGCGGCTGCGACTGCGACTGCCGTCGCCGATCAATAGACAGTCTGAATGTTCTCATCAACTCCAGCAACGAGTCGCAGCCGCAGTCGTACCAGCGAATCCGTACCTTAAACATCAAAATCTGGAAAAAAAACTAACATTATTTGACCAGGTATCGTCATCGTTCAAAGAGATTTTACTAAGTCGGTTCACTCTCCGTTTCGCGCTTAAAGTTTCCCTTATGACGATGTATTTCTTCTTGCCTACCCAGTCAGATGATTAATTTATGTTATATTGTGTTAAAATTTTAATTAATACAAATTTTAATAACACGGAAATATTATTAAAAAATAACCAGCGTAAGTCGGCTGTCAAGGTGATTTACAACTTACCGCCAAAAACGACAGCATTTTCGGCAATATCGAAGGAGTGAGCCAATCTATTAGAATAATGATAAAATCATCTAAAATACCGGCATTTAATTATTACAAAACATAACCACACCAATATTTTTTTGAATGTAGTTCAGAAACATATTAGTTTGAAAATGAAAAAATTTGGAAAAAACTATTTCGCTACACTCGTCGTGCTCGTGCAAAAAGAAACAAAAGAATGTAAAAAAATCTAGATTCTTGCATGTTTTTACTACATAAACAAGTTATTCAAAATATGAAAATTTCCAAAACTAAAACTTTCAAGCATTCAAGCATACGTGTTCAGTTCAGTCAACATGATCAATTTTTCCTATAGGCTCTGTTGTGTGCATGGTTTAAATCTTTATAGAGATTGCCTGGTTCTGTTAAGGGTTGGTTTATATTTACTATACTTGTCTGTTTAAAATCTACGCACTTTAAGATAAATACAGCTAAAACGTTTTAAAACAGTATACTAAAATCAGTTAATTCGTGGAAAGTGTTTACTACAAAAAACTATAAACAAACAGATTAACCGCCTTAATGGTAAACCAACCGAAACAAGTCGTCCATTATAACTTAAGAGGTAACGTCTGTTTACACAAAAACAATCACGCGTGAAATGGGTAAATTTTGGATGTATAGCCAGGGGCGACATACTTTTTTGCGAATGATATTCAAGAACTAGAATAAACATATTAATTACTGTCTTATAAGGCAAACAAATAGTAAATGAAGATATAAATTACCTACCTACTTTCTCTTTAATAACGAATATAACTGATTACGCATGTTTAGAATTAAGGTACAGATTTCATACGAACTATTTTATATCTACAAGAAAGAAATAAGAGAAATTTTTGGTACTTTATACAGACACGTACACTTTACGTGAGTGATCATTAGATATAACTTTTTAGGGAAAAAACTTAGACCGTGAAAAATACTTATAACTTACAGTAATTAAGTCATACTAGATTTTTAAGACTTCTGTATGGTATGATAATATTTATAATGCTGTAAACACTTTTGATGCAAACACGGAATTCCAGGAAACAACTCCTCTGCGGGCTAATGCCCCGACCAGCATTGAATTACACCTGGAAAACCTATAGCAACAGCTAGAGTCATTCGTCAGAAGCCCACCCGACATATACCAGTTTCGAGCTTATTAGCTTTCATCAGTATGCCATAGGCAAGGTATCCGACGAATAATCCTAACTGTTTAGTTTGTCTAACCCGACAGAAGGGACCATCAGTACGCGGTGTAGAACTAACTACATCTATTTCCGTGTTTGCAAAATATCGTTTCTCGCCGATCGCGATAAAGGTCGACAGCTTTCAATGGTGTCTACTGCATGCAGAACGCTTCGTGTCTGTGACATTTTCAGTCCGGCATGGAGTAGCGAATGGCCGATAGATGTAGTTAGTTCTACACCGCGTACTTTTGAGTGTTGTTGGTAAAAGTCCCGTGCTAATGGATCTATTTTCTTCTTATAGGCAGAACCTACTGTGATGCAAATGTCGCAGTATAGTGCAAGTTCGGTTCCCCAAGGATCTAATTTCGACCCTTTGCTGTTCCTAAATTTTATCAATGATTTTGCTTTGTTATGAGTCTCCTGTTTTTCACATGTACATGACTGCACCACTAAGCCTTACAAAAATGTTAATTGAGACATCTCGATCGGGGCTTATAGTTAAAATAGTCGATAACAGAAGTTACAATTATTTCAGGAAGTGGCTGTCATTAATATCGATTTAAAAAAATTTGCTACCAGACGTCCATATCCATCAGTACACAAAGGGTACCAGTGAATCTACAGCTAAAAAGAACACGTTTGCATAAAATTGACCTTTGTAAGTAATTTTTTGCTATAACTTATTTGTTTGACAAAAATTAAGTATCAAATAGCCAGGTTTATTTTAAAACTTTTACCTCTCTTGACCTTTTTTTACTTTAAAACTAACCGTTTATTAATAAAAAAATAATTAAAATAATGTGTTGGAGCGTTTGCATGCGGTTGTTAGTGAGTGCCCTATCACGTGACTTTGGGCGTTAGTTTTTAAGGACAAGAGGGTCTCACAAGTACCCCTAAAAACGACAAGACAGTACAACACAGACACGAGTTCAGTTAATATCTTAGATGCGCACAGCACGCATTATTTTCTTGTAATTGCCATTGTACTCAATTCATTCATTCATGTACATAGTGTAAATAAATTGTACATACTCAAGCTTGTGCAGTTTATTTCAACACCAAAAAGAAAAGGGAACCAGCCAATAAAACCACAATACAGTCCACTCAGCAAGTATCGTTGGGTCCCTCATTTCGCTAACCCAATCAAGGCGGTTGGCATACAGCAGTTGTTCAGTCAGACATAATGATTATTCGCATTACAAATCTGTAAGTAGGCGGCTGTCATTAGATTTTTGTGAGTGCTTCCTTGCTATTTACTATGTAAAAATGTTATTTCTTACGATAACTTGGAAAGAATTATGACCAATAATGTTACTAATACCTATATAAGTTAACTGTGCTGCTATGCTGACTTTTTTTTTGAATGTCAGGACTCTGCCGCAGCAAGAAAAAAAGGTCTAATTACAAAAATTAGCATGACAGCCGCCTACTTAAATATTTCTCAGTTGCAATCGTGTGAATTGTAACGCGAATGACAATGAATTTAACTGTTTTGATAATAAACGGTTGGTTTTAGAATCGGATTTAAAGGAAAAAAGTAACAGAGGTAAAAGTTTTAAAATAAACCAGACTATCTGATATGTATTTTTCAATATTCAATTTTTGTCAAACAAATTGTGGCAACCAATAAATTAAGGGGTGCTTATTTTTATTTCTCTTCAAGACAGAAATTGTCGAAAAATTGTTGAGAAGTTGCGCTTGCATTTGTAAAAAATCGTGTTTTTGACTATACTTTTTTTTGTTTTCAAATTACAACCGTTACTGCATATTTTTTCGGAAACTTTGAAGGGTTGTATCTTCTACGGGGTGAACATTTTGCTAGGGTCATTTTTATGCAAATATGTTAGCTGTAGATTCACCAGTACCATTTGTGCTATTTCTTTTGAAAATACCCACCAAAGCCAGTCGTTGGCTGACTGGAGGGCTGACTGCTAGCTGTCAATTGGCTGACAATATATTATTTATGCATTAAAATTCACTCGGGTGATTTACAACACTCGCCTGAGTTGATGTATTGTTATTTAAATTTAAACATACACGGCAATTAAAACTTATAGTACTTAGTATTGAGAAACAACTAAAGAACTGAAATCATGCGGAGGGCCGAGTACGACTCTGTATAGAGTCGCGTGTCCCCGCCTCAACATATTACAGTTACACGCGTCCTGTACAAAAGTGTGTCGAAATAGGGTTAATAGAAAAGGAAGCCACAAAAGCAGGGTGTGAGTGTAGCAAGAGCATATGCGAATGTATTTAAAGCCCCACCGAAAAGGCACTCCAATCTATATTTACCTTCGGCATTTGGTAACACGATCTTCTCTTTGGTATCTGTGCGCTTGAGGGTGGAGGTTTTGAAGTTTTCCACCCCTTCCATGAGGGCATTGTGCGAGCGCTCCTGCTCGACATCTGGGGGGTGTGCAAAGGGAACAGAAAGGGTGATAGTAAGTAGGAGGGTTAAGGACACGCTGTTAAATGCACAAACGAAGTGTGAACTCGTATTACTAGTTTAATCTTTATGTTTGTTTGTTCAGTAAACCATAAAACTTTAGTATCGCTTTTAGAAAAAAAGAGGTCTCTATTCTTTCTAAACTAAGGTCTTCCTTAAAAATACAGGGTGCTTGGTAAATCTATGACATACTCTCCTAAAGTGCCCCTTGACGAAGATACAGAGCCCCGGAGTACCCAGCGATTTACCTTCTCGGTTCTAACTTTTGAACCGACGTGTATAATTTAATGAAATTCTAATATTTTATGTAGACCATAAAGCCTCATAAAACCATACTGCAGTAGTTGTTTCACCCTATCAGATAAGTCAGGCGAACGGCCATCACATTCGTTGGGCCAAAATTTTAACAGATGTCATTTTATAGAAGCGAAAACTGAATTATTAAATACTTTGGTCATTCATCTCTCTCTCTCATAGATTTAGAAATGTAACAGAATAAATTCTTCTTGCCTCCACACAGTTGCCAAGTATGTCCATAAATTAACAGCACATTCGCTGTAGGAATAATGCTCCATCATTTATTCCTGCGAACTCAATCAATCTGACAATTTTGACAACACATTTACATTTTTAACGTAAAAATTCAGTTTTCCGTTCCTGACTTCTCTGACAGTGTAAAACATCTACTGTAGTATGAGCCTCTATAGCTTATATATAAAATATTAAAATTTAAGTTATACACGTCTGTTTAAGAGGTAGAGCTCAAAAGGTAAATCGCTGGGTACCCCCTTAGAGGCCCTCCTGCATTTCAGTTAAGGGGCACTTAAAGGATTGCTTTTATGACAAACTAGGCTTATTTTGACCTTCCCTATACATTCCCGAGAGTATACCGTATACTTACCAAACATCCTGTATATCACGACTTTGCTTAATTTGTTTTTGTTGCGCATAAAAAGTGTTCTAACGTCAAAAGGGTATTCAAATGGTAAATGAATTTTATGAAATTTATACAGGGCGATTCTTAAGCAAATCTAAGGACGTATTCTATAACTAAAATTAAATAAAAAATGTGTAATTTACATAAAACCAAAAGGCAAAGATAGAACTAGTTTGTATAAGACTTTTCTATTTCTACCTACTTATAAATATCGTCAGCAAGTAGTTAACTTTCAACTAAATTATGTCTTTTGTTCATGATGGTATTATATACCATTTTGCTGATTTGAAAAATAATTTCTATCCATGTAATGTGAGGAGTTACAATATGAAGACGTAAATGAACTTTCAGAGATTCCACATTTAAAAATCTTTGAACCATGCCATGGTATTTTAAAAGTCCTCCAGTGAATAATTATAAACACAGACTGTCTTAATTAAGTGGCTTTATTAATTCTATTTTCAGAAACAGCATGCATTCATAATTGGAAATATAATACTTATTCATTCGCCATTTGAGTTTACAAGGCTTGTAAATTTTATTTCAATATTTATTTTTACTTGTTAAAAGCAAAGTCACTTCGTTGGTGCATTCAGAGAAAAAAACATGCAAAAGTGCAACATAAACAACACAAAAGAAAGGTCTTGAAGAATTCTTATAGGAGTTATTACTACGTATTATTTTAAATACAGGGTGCAAGTAATGGTGCATGGAGACATACTAGATTTTTGAATATATGTATTACGACGTCAACGTACCTTAATAAAATGTTGATAATAAAAAATATACAGGGTGTCAAAGTTGGAATTTAAAAATGATTTGTAATAATCATAATCTGTTTTCGACGTATTTCCTAAGGAGTCACTTCCGCCATATTTGTGACGTAAATGTAACTTTTCTTTATCCCGACGTGATCACGATTTTTATTGAAAAATCTTTAACCTACATTGTTTTTGAGAAAAAATGGTATACTTAGATTCATCGTAATTAGTTTCAGAAATTGGCTATTTTCGAGAAAAAAATTTTTCAACAATCAGCTGCTTAGTTCATTGTGCAATATTTTAACATAGTAGGGTCAAAATTCCCTTACAAAATGGATATGTTGAAAGTAGATCGACAAGCAACGTTTTTAAAATGGAAGTCATACCGATTCTTGCAGCTCCAGATAGTGTGCCTACTGCTGTAACATATTCTACAAGGCACTATGCACCTGATTATTGAAATAGCTATTAAATTTAAAATAATCAATTTCTTTACCTTTTTTCCTCAAAAACAATGTAGATTTATACGAAGCCGTGGAAGTGCCACGACTAAAATTTTTTTTAGTTCAGACTAAACTCTGAATTCAGACTTTAATGTCTGAATGGAGTAGATTGCTTTCTGCTTGTCACTGTATTCAGGCCCAGCTTTGAGTAGCCAATGACTACTAGATGTTATTGGTCTCATTTCTGATATACTGATAAGAACTAACCAGTTCGAAACCAGTATATGACTAGTGTCACCGCTGATGATTAACTGCGGCTGTTTGCTATAGGCATTTCCGGTGTAATTCAAAGGCACATTATTTAGACACCCAGTACTTAAATAGTACTGTTCATGACAATGGTACAATCAAATTTAATCAGGAAATTGGTGATAGCACATCACAGCAATCTAGATCCAGAAATAAAAATAGGCCTAAGGAAATTAAGTGGTCTAAATCATTTCCCAAACAAGTACAAGTAGCTTAAATCGTCTCTAGAACCAAAAACAGTAAAATTATACAGGGTGTTGTAAAATTTCATAGTTGATGACAGATATCGTAAAGTTTCATTTTCCCCTGTATATTATGTCCTCTAAATCTCAATTCTCTATCTAGAAAGCTCTGAGTGCTACGACGTGCTTGAGTAAAAAATCAAGTATGTCTGCATGGGTCATTGTTTACGGACCACCCTGTAGAGGCTAGCTAGTGTTTAAACATGAGAAAAGACTTGTTTGTAACTTTGTATTATTCATCATACTTGCAAAATCTATGAGAATCATCTTGCGAGATAATAAACAATGAATCTGTGCTCCCATAATTGGATACTGATCGACTTTCTTTTTCAATAATAGTAGCTTCTAGTTAATTTATGGAAGTAAACATATGGTACTGTTTTCAGTATAAAACGAAAGGCCAACTTTAACACCACAGTAATAACAACATACACATTATTTTTCCGTAGGCATAAACTCACTGTTACAAGAGAAACTACCGCCATATAAGCGGTATGAGATGGGTATACTAACTAGTTTATTTTTAGCGAAATTGTGTTCTATTAATTTCTACAATTTTTTTAAGCACAATTATATCATTAATAAAGTCACATCTGATTAAGAGAAACAACAAGAACAAGAGCAAATACAAACGAAATCAAATTTTTTTCTATATACAATCAGATATTTATAATAAGTATTTAAAAATAAATGTAGGACCTTTATAAAAATCAGGTGTTAAGTGAAATGTGGGTGTATAAATATCATGTAAATGAGGATAGCCCACGTTTTCTTGTAATTAATTCGAATTATCGGATATTTGCAATCGTTATTAAGTTTTTATAATAACAAGTATTCTATTTCTAAAACAACGCGATAAACAAGGTAGGCGAAATGTAACAAGTTTGTTTGTTTAATTGACATAAAAACTATTGCTTTTTGGTTACTTTGTTTTGTGATTCTCATTACAAAGCGTGCAAAAAATTAGTAGGACATCAAAAGAATACGGACACAAAAAATAAAAGCTCTAAAAGGTACAAATATTGAAAAAGACGTTACCAATAACTTTTAACAGCATTAAAATTTTGATAGTGTTGTTAACACTACATTTCTCTCAGTGTAAAGCAGTAAGTAGATTAAGAAGTCAATCTTATGGTATATTTTTTAGGTCTAAAGGGTAAATGCAGTCATAACTACTTAATACTTGAACAAAATATATACCGAGTGTCACATTTTAAAGGAAGTATCTTATTATTGCTGCATAAAAAAATGTTTAAAATAAATAAATTCATTCGAGGAAGAAATAGTATTTTTCAAGAATCCTAAGGGCAATTTTGATTTTTTATTACGGAATCTCATTTCACTCATTACTAAACATCCTTTGTTTGAAACTTGTTTTTCAAAAATTCGCAATGATTAAGTTACATAAAATATACTAATTAATGGATTTTCTTAATTTCTTCATACTATATTCTTTAAGGGCCCCGTATTTTTGAAATAGCGTTTTCTACAAATACAAATAATTTTATACATTTAGGAACTGAGTAATATAGAGATGTTATCTTACCTGCGAATATTCAAAGGTACTGAAGTGACACGAATATATGAATAACGAGAAAGCAGTCTAGCCAACAAATTTTTAGGTACAGAAATCTTTCAAAATACATATATTTTCTTAAAATTTAACTGTAGATCTAAATAATGTTATAACATAAACTTACATAGTTCTGCATATAAGAATGTTCACTTTTGTTTATAAGTATGTGAAAATTGTTAAAATGTGGGGTTAGAATAACAAAATAATGTGTGGCGTACAAATATATTTTAAAAGTTATTATATTTGAGAAGAATTTAAAGAGTAAATGTGGATAAACAAAACATTAATAATTTTATTTTAGTTCTACGTTTTTTATTTTTCGATATTTTTATACCACAAATTTCATTTTACGACGAGAAATACGGTGACCTGACCTCAATATCAACTCGACGATTGAGGTTTTGTAAAAAATTCAAATAAATTTGGCGACAACAGACATTTAAATTACACTGATGTGAACATTTTTGAATGCAGCGAATAGTTATTTAGAAATCAGACTGTTTCCTTTACAATGGCGGACATCAGGTAGACAATGGGAAATAAGATAAATACATTTTGTACTAAAATGTATAATTCTATTAATATGTATATCTCCGAAATACGAAATTATAGACGTTATTGTTAATATCGTTAATATTCTCAAAATATCTGTACGATGAAAGATTTTTGTTTGTATTAGCAGTAAAATCCTAATATAAGGTTCGTCGCTCTTCAATTCGGACTTCTGCATTTCTACTGAAACGCTAGTTTTTCAAAAATTTTGTAATGCAATCATTTTACGTTTTTTAAGCTACCTTCAGAGAACGATCTACCAGCAGCACTAAGGCACGTGACTTTCAGCCAATTAAATTAATTGTATTCGTTGTTGAAGCCGGGTGAAGTTTAAAATCCAACTTCAACTATCAACCAAACCAAAGGAGCAACATAACCAACAAAGAAAAAACAACTTTATAAAATCTTTATTTCACTGAACTTGGTGGTGGGGATGTAGCCAGCAACGCTACATTGTTCTCTGAAGGAGATTTAAAAGGAATTGATTCCAAATAAAGACAGGCCATTTAATAAATAACAAAACTGGTTGCCATGGCAACAACATTATTGGACACGAGACAAAGTCAATATTGCCGCAAAATTTGCAAAAAAATTAAATTTTTTATACAGAACATTTTTAAAAAATTATTAAACATTATTTCATACAGGCTGTATCATACTATTTAAAGTTAGAACATTTAAATCGACTACACCCAATAAAATTTGGCCTCGGATACAGTTACCCGCGTTCTAAATATAATCCCCACATTAATAAAACACCCCACACCACTTCGGTGGCTTAAATATACTCGTACAAAGAACATGCCAAACGCCTTAAAATAGATTACCTTCTGCGGAGGGAAGCACTATTTTTTCTTGCGTGTCTGCATTCTTCAGAGTGCTGGATTTGAAGCCTTCCAGCTCGCTCTTGAGGTCGCCCGCCACTTTGGGGAGGTCCTTAAGGGCTGGGGGTGCGGGAGCGGCAGGAACTGGGCAAGACATCTGAAAAAACAAAACAGTAACGGATATTATAAAAAAGGACACGTTCGTTTACAGATAGACAGCGACGCAGTGGGCTTTGTTATCAGTGGAGCCATTCATCTGGATGACAAGGGACAAAGGACAGTCGAGGGTGTGCCTTGATATTGACATTTTAACGAGTCAGTGGCGTGACAGAAGGTTTCCCTTGCGACCCGTGTTTTATCTTTAAAGGTGGTATTATTTTACTTACTTTATTTATAACTTTTTTATTACTGTACGTATGAATCAATAATATTTAGAGCAACCTCGGGTGTATCTCAATCATGAACATATCAATAAAATCCATCAGAAGCTATTACTACTGTTCAAGAAACTTCACTTCACTTTAGATTTATAGCAAGGAGAAGCGCGACGGCATGAGGAAATTTTAGACGTCAAGTGGAGTGGACTCTGCACATTGGTAAAAAAAGTACAAAAATTTATTCATAGCTTTATGCAAATCCCACTTTAAACCCCTTGTACCCTTGTAAATGGAACAGGACGTCTGAACAGGCAGGACATCAGCTTAAGAGATTAATTACTTCCCCCTCTATGACACATATTAAATCGCTTGGGGTGGTCTAAACACAACACCCATGCCCCCAGCTGTACCAAGGCTATAATTAAACTGACCATTTTTTATGATTTGAAGGGTTGTTTGGAAATTGATATGTTTTAACACATTTTATTTAGTATTTGACCGATAGAGTGGTCGTTTCTTGAATTGTTTCACAATGACAAACGGTTATGGAAATACGTTTAAATTTATCTAAATATGGCGGTTCTATATAAACAAAATGGACATTCCGCATGGAACCAAGGCTAACGTTATTTTTATATCTGATTTACTTCGCGTCAATTTGGTACCTACGTAAACATTTACTAAAGATGGGACATTAATGTTGCATTCAGTTTCAAATAAACAAATCGTGTGCTAAGTACGTTTTACACAAATTAATACCTCTCTGAATGTGCTGCAACATCTACTTCTTTGGCTACACATTCAATTTTATGTGCCAGCTGATCATATACCCTCTAAACAATGTATGAAATTTAATTACCATGTTTTTAATTGTTCGTCGACACGGATAAGTTACCATATATAATGATTCTGGGTACTACGAGTATATTGTATATTCTTCTGCCAACAGACGAAACTAACGGGTTGTTTAACAGACCAAGAAGGTGATGTCGAATGAGAAGACCGAAATTATCACTTTGATGTTGGTGTCCAGAAAAAATGTTAATGATATAAGGAATATATACATTATAAGTCAGTTGTGACAACTAACCTATACAGGGTTAACTATAACTAAGTAGAAATATTTTAAGACGGGGCCAAAAATATGAATCAAAAACCCTTCAAAAAATGTCTAAACTTATTTATAAAGTGAAAAAAATATTTTTATTATTATTTTCGTTCGATTTTCTTAGAATAAATGCGCATTTTATTTAACTGTACGCGGAGTGTGTTACTGTTAGTGGGTAATCCTGACTGACCTGTAATAATAAGTGAAAATGTAGTTTTTACAGTTTGGATTGAACGAACGAAAAACGAATGTAAAATACGGCAGCTAATCGGATTAACCAAGTATTATTATTAATAAAAATGTTCTTTTTCTTCGTTTCTATATCTGGCAACGCTATAAAAACGACCGCACAGTAGTTGACAGATCTATGTCATCTCAAGACGATATTTATCATACGCGTCGATTTCCCGGAGGAAAAACGGGCCCAATTTTTTAAACATCAGGCTAGAATTTCGATATATATTTTTTTAATTTAGCCTGAGCACGTGGCTAAAATTTTTGTACTTAGTGAGTTAACCCTATATTATTAGTATAATAGTCATTTTCTTATTTAGACTTTCCTTACGTATTCGAACACCCTGTGTAAAATAATGAAGTAACAGCAACATAATTGCATTTGACACTTTAATTTCCATATGCAGGTAATTCTCATTTAAACAAATAGCTCCCTTTGAATTATGTAGATCAATATAAATAGAAATGTCATAATGGCCATGTCACATCCATAATATCTGTAAAGTGGCATGTTTAACAAAACAAGTCATTATAAAGTTGACGTTGACCACGACGGTTGATTAAAGAATAATGAACGATATGATATTATTTCATTTACTATTTTTAAATGCAGCTGGAAGGAAAATAAGGAGCTAATAAAAACAAAAAATTTCATAATTATTTTAATGAGGAAAACAATTGTATCATACACTGATATGATTTTAATTTGTAATAAGTACACATATTTCACAACAGTAAATATTCAATATTCTTAGGATCTGGAAGGGTAATTTTTAGTTGTTTCGCTTTTTCTAATGGTAACCAATTCTTATACAGAATGTTCAGAACTAATTAAAAAATAATAATAATGTAAGGGGACTTACAAATACAATTCTGCAAAAATTAAAAAGGGCAGTTAAAAAATGATTTAAAAATACACTTCTGAATGGCACTGGAAACTGGTTCACAGTAAAACCTGACCTTGCGCAATAAGGAAAGAAATAAATAAAATTCTATGACACCTATTTTATCAGGAAATTCAACTGCTTTTGCTATTGTTATTATTAATTAACAATTATTTTATTGGGTGTTTTATTTCACATGACTGGCCGAAATTTTCCAAAAAGTTTTTGCTGAGTAAATCCAGCTACCGACCTACTAGTGCAAACATGTACATTTAAAATCATTACAAGATTCTTGACTAGACGAGAACGAGACTAGCCTGGTGCGCCTAGACCGCGACCGCATAGTGCGTTACCTCCTTTACACACATTTAGGCCTGTTTACCCAGTTTCTACTAACAGAAATGTTTCTATTTCGCCACACTGTTGATTGGGACATTTCTTGTACTCGTTGAGCGGTTTGCCTGGTACTTTTCGGGAAGGTTTTTCAACCTCTAAGATGCTCAGCTGCTGCAATACGCCATGGGCGCCCTGGACCTTCTCTTGCAAATTTCCTGTGTCACATCCACGTTGTACATACTACAACTTCAATAATTTTTTTCTCGAAAACTATAAGGATTTTACAAAAATATTTTTTATGATACTGACTCCATTTTTTATGACGCACATATTCCCAATTTTGTTTAGATGAGCTGTGAATCACCCTGTATATCAAGCAGTGATCATGAAAAGTTAAAAAAGAGATATTCCCCTAATACATCTTGTCCATATATACTCTCAAATACAATGAATTATCCCACGCACCCACAAAGACAGCAGGTCAATGTAGTTTTGGGAAGATTATGTTTTCCATCCTCGAACAATGACTTAATCGTGGTAGTTACGTTTCGATATAATGATAGAGATTCAGGTTCAGATCGTTTTATGGTCTGATTCGGTTCACATTTCCTTTCCGCTTTAAATTAAGGAACAATAGTTGCCCACTTTTGCTTTAATGGGGATATATTTGCGATGATTAACTCCATTTTAACTGTAAAGTTGGTGTTTATTACTGTTGTTGTTAAGCGTGTCCAGTTGTGTTAAATTATTCTGTTAATAACAGTAAAAAAAAAATAAATCTAATTTGAACTAACACCAACATTTTAAATTTCGTGTAAAATACTCTCAATACCAACTCAAGTTGCTTTTATTCAAATAAAAATAAATAATTTATTTAGGATTCTATATACAAAATGATCCTGAATAATGTGTAAAAAATTGGGGGCCGATTTCAATACGGGTTCTTCACATATAAAGTTTTTTGAACTAAGCCTCCTGGAGGAATTTTATTTACTTTCACTCAAACGCTTTGAAATTAAGCAGTGAAATTTTACAAGGTATTTAGGTTTTCGAAAAAATTTTCATTTGTAGTAGCAAGGGAAAAACTTCCTATTTTAAATAAGTATACTAAACAGTAACTTTTGCCATCATTTTCATCAGTTACTGGTACAGAAGTGACAATTTTGAAAAAGAAAATAATAATTTTGCCGGATTAAATGTAAACGTAGAGAAAATAAATTGCTTCTCAAAAGTTAAGGAAGTTCACAAATATCGAGATTTCTTTTAAAGGTTGACGTTTTTTGTTTTCCAAGTGGTTCTAGATAATAAATAAAACGTTTACTTTCTTATCTGAGTGGTTTTTTGCTCATCAGTTTTCGGCTAGTTCTTATCTCTGGCATTTTCAAGGATTTTGGATCAGTCGTTGTTTCGAGTATATAGTCAACTCTTAATAAAGACCTAAAAATTTTGTTTTGCAATAATGCCTTGACGTAAACTGGTGCAGGTGAAGCCAATAGGGTCATTAGAATGATCGAGGCTGGACGCTCTCAGAGAGAAGTTGCTTCTTTCAGGTCAGTGAATGCGTAATTTCAAGACTTGTACATCAATATAGAGAAACAGGAATTAGCATTGAAAGACCGAGGAGTGGACGCCCAAGATCTACTACCCCTGCACAATACCGGTCTCTAACAGTATCCATCCATAGAGAGCCTCTAAGTACTTGTCGGATCATGCAACAGCGACTTTTAAACGCTTCTGGTGTTACGGTTTCAATTGAAACAGTTCGTAGAAGACTGCGAGATGTTATTTTAGGGTCACGATGACTTTTGAGAAGGGTTCCACTGACACAAAATCATATGCTACTTCGGTTGCAACGGGCTAACAAACATGTCAATTGGAATGATCAATGGAGGTCTGTATTGTTCACAAATAAGTCGAGATACTGACGGTTTTTGGATAATCGGCGTGTTCGAGTATGGATTCTTCCTTTGGTACGCAAAAATCGTAGAGCCACTAGAGTTACTGTTTGGGGAGGCATTTGTTTTAATGGGTGTACAGAGTTGTTGGTGCATGATGGAAACATGAATGCACATATCTACGTTGAACATCAACAATGTCATCCCTTTGTTTCATGCTGCAATTGGCCCAATTTTTTTATTTCTCGACGATAATGCGCGACGTCATCGTGCGAGAATTGATGTCGATATTCTGGAATTTCATTCCGCACTTGGCACTGCCGCCTCTCTCGTCTGACCTCAGTCCAATTGAGCACAACTACAAAGAGCCTTAGATTCGCATCTGTGACGAGAAATTAATCAAGGCTACTTCAACAACAGACAGTATGCAAAGACGTTGCCAGGCAGTCATTGAAGTGCGAGGAAGACATACCCTGTATTAATTTTTGTTTGTAATTGTTTTAAGAATTTTAATTTGGTATTAAAATCACCAAAAATAAAACTACCAAAAACTAGAAATGCTTTAGAAGGAGAAACAAAAGAAGCTACTCGTATAAACATTCAAGATAGCATATCAAAAATATTTTTGAAAAAAAGTTGTCCTTTAAAAGAAACTCAAGATTTGTGAACTTCCTTAACTTTTGTGGGGTAGTTTATACTTCAAGCGGAGGCTAAAACTAAAATTTCGTTTGTAGTTCCTAGGAATCTAAAGTAGAACCATTATACTTCCAGCGGAGGTTAAAGAATCTTTTGTAGTAATTTTCATGATTAGAAGCAATAAATAGCGCCTTATTAACATGTACTAATTCTGAACATCTTCTTTGGCACAGTTCCGGCTTAAGGGTAAGTTTTCTTCAATAAGGTACGAATATATTGTCACACAAACGTGTTGAAATATCAACCATCTAGAACCACCACTAAAGTAATAATTTTTCATGTTTTATTTCTTTGAAAGTTTATCATTGCATTTGAATTCTTAAAGCAAAATTCTTTATCAGCATTTGCAAAATTCTAATTATCAACACTGATCAGCAAATATGTTCTATGGATTTTAGTTCAAACAGGCCCAATTCAAAAGTTCGGTGCAGTCAAATGCACCAAATCACCCTGTACATAACACTTATCTTCAACGCCACGATTGCGTTGCTAACGTGCACATGTCTCGACCTATATATGAACAGCATAGCGAGTTGATTTTTTTTTTCATAGCCAATAGAAGCAAATAATTGATTTATTCATATTTTTAACATCACATGTTGTTAAGTTAGTTTCCTTTTTAGGACGCAGTTTACTCATGAGCTTGAGATACGTCAGCGACACAGGCGGGTGTGGATGTATATCGGGTATAATAATATTCTTAACATTTACATATAGTCTAGTCGAGAAGTGAGTTTCCTGCCAATAATAGTTAGACTAAATTTAAAAATATGGGGTTTGGTTTATCGGATTCAGAATTAAATTCTGAGAATAGGAATTTTGAATTTTTGCCATTAAAAATTTCAATTATTATTAACAAAAAACGAAGAGAAAAGATGGTCTCCGTTTTTTGCAATAACTATGGAACTATTAAAGATAGCGCCAATATTAAAAGATCCTAAAGAGGAGAAAATTTCACAAAAAAGTCCATTCCCGGAGTTGTAGCTCCATTATTTATAATTTTAATTTTACGTTGAAAATAGGGTTCCGCGCGGCCGTTGTGGCGCCGTCGCGTCGTCACCGAGCAAAGTGGACGTAAGAAAATAATTTTTTTTTAATATTTAATATAAATTTAAAAATCTGAAAAAATTATAGTCTCATCTAGACACTTGAAGGAATATAACCCCGATATAAAAAAAATTTTAAGTTGATTTTTGTTAAAGTTATTCAATTGTTAACTAACTAATTTTTTGTGTACTTTAGCTAATATAAAATCTGTTATTAAAGTTTAAATAATGTACCTAAAAATTTTTTTCTTCTCGTAGCCTATTCTTATTTACACAATCAACAAGATTCCGCAGTAAAAATTTACTAAAGTTTGTTTATTTGTTTATAATGATTTTTCTAAGTTAACAAAAGTGAAAAATCCGGAAAATGTTAATAAAAATTTTTTTACAAAATCTATGTATTTAACTGTTTTGTATCTATCAATTGCATTTAGCAGCTTTGCTGAAAAATTTTTTATGTCATTTGTTTATAAATTTTTTATAAACAAATAGACAACTTTAATATTTTTCAAAAATTTTTTTTTGCCATTATATTGTCACGGTGAAATAATGATTTTTAAAAAATAAATTTTTTCTTAATAAAATTTTTTAATTGTTTATAATCGTTTTTTCATTTATCCAACCTTTGAATTATTAATTAAGAAATCGTTTTTCTTTAAAAATCTTAATTTGTTATTTTAAACAGAATCATAGAAAAAAAAATTTTTTTTATTTACATTTTCATTGTTTATTTTATAAACAATTCGTTATAAACAAATTCTGACTTTCATATTATTTTTTTTCCGTTACTTTAAAAAATTATAAATACAGCAATGTGCATCAAAGTAATGAAAAATTTTCTTCTATTTTTATTGAATTTTTTAATATTTCACCACTTCAAAGTTCAAGCGGTCACCGATTTTATTAACTTATAAATTGCTATAACTTCTTAACTATTGATGATACGGTCTTAGACATTCAAGACGATCTTTTAGATAATTGATTAATCTATTTAATTTACTTTTACCGGCTCATTATCTCGAACGCTTCTATTTTTATAAGCATTTGTTTATAAAAATGAATTCTTTGCATCTTTAAATGCTTATATCTTTTTTATTATTAAAGTTACGGCTTTTGTTATTCAAGACAGTTTTGTTAAGGTATTAATAGACTATTCAAAAATAATTTTTTAAAATTTTTTATTTCATTTGTTTAACTTTTATTTGTAATTGTTTAAATTTATACAAGATTAGGCGTACTTTTTCTGCATTTTTTATCTTTTTTACCTAACTAACGTCGGTAATTTTTATATTTTAACATTTTTCAAAAGTAGCTTAGGTAGAAAAAATAAAGATACTTACTTATTGTTGCCGTCATCGTTAATAATTGTATATTTTACATGCTCTATTGTTACTTACGTGCATCGAAAAGAAATTTCATGTTGTTCTAAGTAATTGCAATATAAAAAAAAACAAACAGTTTTACGAGAGGGATTTATAAATAAATTTTGAATATTAACTTAAGTTACATTTTTCCAAAAGTATTTATTGTTAAAAAATAAAAATAGAATGATTTACATGCATAAAAATAATCAAATGAATAGTTCGTTTCTATCTTTTTTTATTATCTTCTTCTCCTTCTTTTCGTCGCTGGCTGTTCGTCTGAAGTCGATGCAAATAAAAGTTAAACAAATGAAATAAAAAATTTTAAAAAATTATTTTTGAATAGTCTATTAATACCTTAACAAAACTGTCTTGAATAACAAAAGCCGTAACTTTAATAATAAAAAAGATATAAGCATTTAAAGATGCAAAGAATTCATTTTTTTATAAACAAATGCTTATAAAAATAGAAGCGTTCGAGATAATGAGCCGGTAAAAAGTAAATTAAATAGATTAATCAATTATCTAAAAGATCGTCTTGAATGTCTAAGACCGTATCATCAATAGTTAAGAAGTTATAGCAATTTATAAGTTAATAAAATCGGTGACCGCTTGAACTTTGAAGTGGTGAAATATTAAAAAATTCAATAAAAAATAGAAGAAAATTTTTTTCATTACTTTGATGCACATTGCTGTATTTATAATTTTTTAAAGTAACGGAAAAAAAATAATATGAAAGTCAGAATTTGTTTATAACGAATTGTTTATAAAATAAACAATGAAAATGTAAATAAAAAAAATTTTTTTTTCTATGATTCTGTTTAAAATAACAAATTAAGATTTTTAAAGAAAAAACGATTTCTTAATTAATAATTCAAAGGTTGGATAAATGAAAAACGATTATAAACAATTAAAAATTTTTTAAGAAAAATTTTTTTAAAAATCATTATTTCACCGTGACAATATAATGGCAAAAAAATTTTTGAAAAATATTAAAGTTGTCTATTTGTTTATAAAAAATTTATAAACAAATGACATAAAAAATTTTTCAGCAAAGCTGCTAAATGCAATTGATAGATACAAAAACAGTTAAATACATAGATTTTGTAAAAAAAAATTTTTTATTAACATTTTCCGGATTTTTCACTTTTTGTTAACTTAGAAAAATCATTATAAACAAATAAACAAACTTTAGTAAATTTTTACTGCGGAATCTTGTTGATTGTGTAAATAAGAATAGGCTACGAGAAGAAAAAATTTTTAGGTACATTATTTAAACTTTAATAACAGATTTTATATTAGCTAAAGTACACAAAAATTAGTTAGTTAACAATTGAATAACTTTAACAAAAATCAACTTAAAATTTTTTATATCGGGGTTATATTCCTTCAAGTGTCTAGATGAGACTATAATTTTTCAGATTTTTAAATTTATATTAAATATTAAAAAAAAATTATTTTCTTACGTCCACTTTGCTCGGTGACGACGCGACGGCGCCACAACGGCCGCGCGGAACCCTATTTTCAACGTAAAATTAAAATTATAAATAATGGAGCTACAACTCCGGGAATCGGACTTTTTTGTGAAATTTTCTCCTCTTTAGGATCTTTTAATATTGGCGCTATCTTTAATAGTTCCATAGTTATTGCAAAAACGGAGACCATCTTTTTCTCTTCGTTTTTGTTAATAATAATTGAAATTTTTAATTGCAAAAAAATTCAAAAATTCCCTATTCTCAGAATTTAATTCTGAATCCGATAAACCAAACCCCATATTTTTAAATTTAGTCTAACTATTATTGGCAGGAAACTCACTTCTCGACTAGACTAATACGAATAAAACATCGTAGGAGTGAAAGAAAAAGAAAAGTAAAATACTTAGTTGTTGTTAAATATTATTGGGAACATCACGATTTTGTACACAAGTTTTAAACAAGTGTAACTTTCTTTTAAAAAAAAAACAACGTTATACAGGATGATCCAGTACAGGAATAATAGGTAAGGTATAAAAGGTGGCTTAAGCGGGCATACACTAACAATTTATTGTCAAGTTTGCACTTTGGTTTTACATTATATTCAGGGCCTGGCAAGTTTCTTAACAATTTTGCTGTCAGATGTCACTCGTATCAACCTAAATGTAATTTTAACTTTTGACGTTATATGATTCCCATTTGTACGAAACAAAAACTGTTAAAAATGAAAAATAATTTTAACAATGATATTTTAGGGCAAATAAAGCTTCCATTGCATTTATCATTGCTGCTGCTCGGTTACTGGTTAAATATTTACATTTATTTTAGGTTGGTATTCCTGAATTGAAGTAAAAATTGACGGAAAATAATTAGAACAAGTTTTAAGTCGTCAATAACTTGACGAAGTTCTTCATCAATTTATTTGACGTCCAAGTTTTAGTATTACATTTGTCAATTGACTTGACGAAGGCACTTGATCAATTAATTGACAAAGAAATTGTTAATGTAAAGCAGGCTTTATATTAGGAAAAGGTTACTAATTTGTATGCCTTTCAATTTCCCGAAAAGCAATAAGATATTTTTTCGTAGATAGTGACATAACGGCTGCAAACTGAAAATAATGTATTCTCTTTTTCCTTTGATAAATTTTTTATTTTTAAAGGAAATGTCATGAAGTGTCATGACATTTCATAGTCATCTTTTGATTTTCTTATAGCCGCCATATTTGATTTTGATACCTCCGAAAAGGGTGAAAAAAGGCAAATTCAACCATATGTTAACACGTGTATTTGAACATTTTTTTGTATAAAAAATTAGTACATAGATAATTTCATTTTCTCTAAAGAAAGAAAAGGTAGTTATTTTACTTGTCTGAAATATCATTGTAACAAATTTAAAAAAATGTCAGCGCACGAATGGGGTGGTAATTTTATATTACTAATTTGGAATAATCAACAATTTTTTTATTATTTAAATTAGTACATAACTAATGAAAAATATCATATATTTCTTTTCAGAAAATTGAAAGGCATAAAATGTGTATTTTTTTCCAAATTTAAGCCACCCTGTATAACCCTTTCCAAAATCTCTGTAGTGAGCGTCGTAAAAGTGATCACCCTGTATGTATAGACAGCTATACTGCCTGAAAGCAATAATAAATTCTACACATTTTTGGTTTTTGGACTCGATATACATTCAAATATTGTGAAATAGTTAAAAAATACCAAATAGTGGAAGCAGAACTCTCCAAAGCGAAACATACTGTGGCTAAAAGTTAATATATTAATAGAGTTATTGTTGTTCTCTTTTTAGAAAAAAAGTATTTTAATATTTACTGCAATATAATATAGTACAGACACGTTTAAGAAATGTATGTCTAAATAATGTCTGTCATATTTTACACTTTTTAATTTGAATTCCACAAAATCCTTTCGCCTACGCCAATGGGTTCTTTGCCTCCAGTCTCTCATAAATGTTTGATGACCATATGTTTGGTGCTCCGCTTTTTATGCAATGTCGGTGTCGAACAACATCTGTTGGTAATTTTCGGTTTGATCGTATCGACACCTTTTCTAGACTCTAATCCCCGTGGATTTTGTCAATTTCGCATTTTATTCCAATTTTGGAGTGCGTTTCCTTTGCTCAACGAGTCAGTCCAGTGACGAAACCGTAACTACCATTGCTTTTGTTGCTTCAGAATGGTGACTCATACCATTCATAGAAAGCATGTTCAATGGCAATGAAGATAGGTAGTGTGTCTTTAAATTCGACATTTGGCATGTTTAGATGTGAATTTATGATCTATTGCAAGTCTGACCTGTATTTTGAAGGACCATCTCTTAGTTAGATTTATCGCGGCAGTTAATAACTGAAGTTGATGTCTTCGTATAGAAAAAAAAAAACAACAATCAATGAATTTATTATTTATTCTTTGCGAAAAATCCTCTAATTCGATAGATACATTTCACTTGCTGAAGACCACTATTATCAAATCTTATCTGATTATTTTATTCCTGTAATATAGATGGCTTGACGACTTCCGATTTTAATCGACAAAAGTCATTGAAAGAATGGGTGAACTCAGTAACATTCCTGCCCAATAAATATTATTTCGATAAAGAAACAATAAACACAGCTTAATCACCATTCCATAGATAAAATGTATCAAAGTGTGAACAATAAAAAAGTTATATACAATGAAACAAACATCATAACAATATGAATCACTAAGCATATCAATTTGAATAGGTTATGGTCCAAAGGAATTTTAGACAAAAATTCTAGGTAAGCAATCAGTTGTGTGACAAATCAGTAAACACTGGTTACACAGGTCTCTTCATTGCTATTGTGTAAGAGGAACAAAGTCAATAGACATCAATGTGGTAGATAATGACGATATAGTGACATGTCACGATTTAAATAATGATGTTCATCTGTAGTAGGATGATCCCAAACAATTTCTTCACAAAATCAAATGTTCCACAGCCATTGCGGGACACTAAACTGATTCAACGAATCACCGACAAGTCGGCCATCGATATTAAGTAGGTAGGCATGAAGAATAGCGTCGGTAGAAGGAAAGCATTAGGCGGAAGTGAATTGAAATATCATTGGACGGTAGATGTGTACACTCATACATGTATTTCAAAGCTATATCTATTCTATTTTGTTTGATTTCTGTTTATGGGTATAAAGCAAACAAAATAATACGAATAGATATTTCCACAGTCTGGCAATATTGGAAGTGTTTATTTCTCTGACCGATTGTTACATAAAAAATACTTAGAATTTCATGCCAAATTGAATAAAAATACAAAAAGGAGTTATATATACATGAAAGCTGGTTTAAAAAATGCGCAACAAAAAATTGACGTGTATACGATTTTCCAAAAAAAAAAACGAACACCAGTTTTTTTAAATAAAATGTATTCCTTACTTTTGTCGTTCACTGTATAACTAACTTTATGCCACCGTCATTAGTATGAGACATGAAATGATGCAATTGAGACAAATGAGTTAATTTTTCACAGAATTTAGTTGACAACATAAAACACAGCTAATTTAAATATGTATATTGAACGCTGTAATGCAATTGAATTTAAGTGATTTTAATTTTCAAGTTAAGTTGTTACTTTTTTTATTACTGAAGTTTTCATAAAATGCTGCTTTTGGGAAAACATATGGGAATATCTTTACTTTTTTTAAAGCAATATCTCCTGTAATAAAAACATTGCATACTAACATACAAGTACTGTTTATGTTTATCATAAAACCACATTACAAAAATGAGAATATGGCCCAGTTATGCAAGTTGTCTTTAGTACCCATATATGGACTTGGTATACATTCGTGGTTGCTACTGTAGACAAACAACTAAATATGAATTTAAATATGTATGTTGGTTCAATACAGAAGGAGCATCTCTATCACTAAGGTTTATATTCCGGAAAATTATATAGGTAGAAATGAGCTCATTAGCCTCTGTAATTCACATTTCTATAATATCACTTGGCTATATTAATTACCACTTCATAATTAATGTAAAAAATCAATTAGCATAAACAGGAAAGCAATTAATGTTCGTTAGGCGAAGCTTTACCGACGAAAAAAAACATGAGAACGCCTCTACCTCAAGCTGGTTAACAATAAAACGGACATACTTATCAAAGACAAATGGTGCTGCGATATTGGAATATTTTGCTACAGACGGATTTGAAATACATATTGCTGCTTGCTATCATGACATAAATATGTAAGCTATGGAAGCAGTCTTAATTCTCAAAAAAGGGATGGCAATTCCCAAATTGAAAGTTATAGATCTGTAATAACAGTAACATTAAGAAATTGTCTTATACGAATATATGTCATTTAATTTAAAATCAATAACTTATCCCAATCGGCATAATTGTAGGTCAATCCAAATACTGCAATAGTCCTGAACAGCGAGGTGAGAAGTAGGTTTTCTATTGCCTTTGTATAATCCCGAATAATGTGCAAAAAAATTGAGGGTAGATTGTACGACCTGTTTTATATGAGTCCCTCTTAAGGAGTTACGACTCCTTAATAGGGGGTGATAAATTTAGTTTTATTTAATTTCTTCCAAATGCTTTGAAATTAAGATGTGCAATTTGGCAAGGTATTTAGGCTGATGAAATTTCTTCTGGCCAAACATTTTTTATTCTCCTCGTCCTATCATAAGGCATGGAAAGTACCCTCTGTATTTATTACACTTTTTTGGGGTTAACTTTTTTGATTGAAATCATTGCGAATGCCTGTTGAATTTAAAATGTCACCCCTCTTTCCACCAAACCCCCCCCCCCCTTTAAAGGGTCAGACTTTAATAAAAAAAACATAATAAAATCGGTCGTACAATCTACCTTCAATGTGTATCTACATTTATACAAAATGTACAAAATATGAGTGCCTTTAGTTTGCTGTATCATAAATTGTACCAAACAAAACATAACAATTTTTTTCTGGTCAACGGTAACAAAATTACACATATTAAAGACAGCAGCCTTTAATATGTGACGATGTCGCTCACTTACCATGTCAGGATTGTCAGGTGTTTGTACATAACAATTACAAATACACCTAAACATACTTACTGCGAATGGCTTTCTTAGAGCTCTTTTCACAACACAGAATAAAATGAGTACAAGTGTTCAAAATGACTTATGTGGCTTGCAAAAAGCAAACCGTACAAATGCCTGGTAGCCTATAAATTATCATCTTATGCAGCTGGTGATAATTACAATACATTTTTCCATTTTTGTTTATGTACACTTACAAATATCAAGTATAGAAAAACGAAACGCACTAGCCACAATACTACTATGATTAATACTTTTAGGCTAACACCAGGAGGTGATAGATTACAATGTTGTACGTTTCAGTTTTTTTACAAGGATTTTCTGAAATCTACCATAATAATTGTAAAAACGATTACTATTCTTTTTTTCTTCAGCGAACCAAAAAAACACTTGCATTTTATTTTTGGCGATATATGTTTGTTAGCCATTTTTGTCCATGTGCTTCAGATATATAGGAACAAGCTTATATAACCAGTGGTCTTCGTTTTTGTATTTTTTTATCCGAAAATTAGTTTTTTTTTTAATTTGTATTTTATCTGTTCAGCACTCGCATGTCTTAGCAGTTATTCTGCAAATATGTGCATAATGCGTTCTTTTCGACATGGAGTTAAATTTTGTGTAACATGTGCAATTGAAATCTAATGAGGCAATCAAGATGTTGGGCTTTGTTATAAGAAACTGTAGATTTTACTAATGAATCATGAATTATGTATGTGCGATCTAAAATTGAATATGGGTCTATAATTTGGTCTGCTTTTTATGCTATTCATAAACGAATGATTGGAGAAATTCAAAAGAAATTTTTGTCATTTAGAACGACAGATACTTATCCGGAAAGGGGAATCAAAATAATCTTTTAAGTAGATATAATTGTTGTGATAGTTTAGAGATCCGAGAATTTATTCCTTTCTTATAGGTATAAATGATGGCAACATAAAATCGACTGTCCGGAATTACTCGTTCAAATAAATTTATATGTTCCAAGGATTCACTAGAGACAAAACCCAGCATTTTTCTGTAAACGTCCTAATATCCTATATCTATAGTAGGTACTATTGAAATCCGTTTTTTGATATTAATTTTTCAGATCAATATTAGTTTAATATATAACTGCAGTGGGAGTTTGTAGATAGGTTGTTCTTGTACCTAATGATATGCATTAACCCATGTATCTGACTTCTGTTTGTATTATTGTGTGCATTTGTAGGACTATTTTTTTGACATACTTTTTTCACGTATACCTACTTTTTTAACCTTATCCTCTTATAGCTATAATTGTATTTTAAATTAGTTTACTATATGTTTGCTGGCCCTGTAATTGGGTTTACACTTGTTGGGCTAATAAAGGGTATTATTATTATGTTGTGTATGAACATAATAGACTGGTATGTGCACGGCGCCTATCAGTGGATTCTTCTAAAGTAACGTCCCGACAGGACTCATCATAAAATTGTCGTTTATTGTATGTACACTGTTTGGTCGACCGGATATGATCACAATCAGTATTCATGACATATGCCGTCCCTACTACTTATTGGAGGCTATCAGCAATGATAAAATAAATTGTTTATTTTTTTCGTTTCCTCTGCATTAAACAAGCTTAACTGTTTATACATACAATCGGTGTTCCATTGCACGGAATCTATAAATGACTCATTGTTTCCACTGCCAATTTAGTTAATCATTCTATCAAGCCATTCATTAGGCGTCAATTAGTAGGATATAGAAATATGTGAGGCTCACACAAAGCAGAACTCGGAAGATACTGAAATGTGAAGCAACAATCAACAGCTCAACTCTTGACCCAAACTGAACTGATTAAGATTCTCGAGTTTCTTTGCATGTTTGATTTAAATATTTATTTCTAACTTCCATAAACCAAAAGACCCAAGTAGCATTAGTAACAAAAACTGGTACCACAACAATTAAGTGACTATTTCGCAGTAATCACTAAATGTATCCACGAAACAGAAGCGTTTCTATCATGTGGTAGTTATTTTGACAATACACTTGAATGTTTTCAGTGCTACGCTCTATTCACTAAAAATGATACTTGGGACATGTAAAACAAAATATAAAATGCTGTTCCTAATCCAAAAACCATCCAACAGCTTTAAATTCCAATAACAGGTCTTGATTTTTTATATGGACTATCAAGGTAGTGAACAATTGTAGTGTACCGTTTACTTTTTTCAGAATACGTGCAAATACACTTACCATGGCCTGCAAAGGACGTTGATCTTCATAAATATTTATTTAAATTCAACGAATAATAGCTGAGCATACAAATTGCAAGTTTGTCATCAACATTTTCTAGATGCAGACGCAAACCTTTTACCAGACTGCAGTTAGCTAACGGCATTCATTAACATTTAAATAGTTTCATTGCTTAATGGAAAATAAATTAATTAGATGGTATTCATCCTTATGCAGTTATATCAGGTGGCTCGTAAATTCAAGGAATTGCCAGTTGAATCCAGGTTGTAAGTGTTCTTAAGAATCTCTTGCATATTTACTAGTAGGTATTTTTCCTTAAATTTTATCTCTCAAAGAGAAGTAAAATTTTGTGTTAACATTTACTATTTTTGATAAAAAAAAGGTTGATTAAGAAGAAAGTCAGTTTTGAACTACACATATGCAATGATGTACTAGTTATGTTACAGTCTGTAGATTAGGCAACTTAATTCGTGCCATCCAGTGGATGACTGATTTTTATCACTATACGGTTTAATACCATCCCGATATATTTTCAACTGGTGCACAGGAAGAGCTTATTAGACACTAGGATAAATAACTAGATATTGCACCCGGATAAGAAATATTGAAAACAAAAACAGTATATTTGGATAGAAGGACTAAAAATCTGTTCAAAAAATGAAAAAACACACACACTTCCCCTTAAGGTTTGAATCACAAATTACTATTTAGTATATGGATGATGGGGCACCGCCTCATTATAGTACTACTGCTAGACTTTTTAAATTTTAAGTTTTCAAATAAATGGTTAGGACAAGGAAATAATTGTCCTCAAAATTGGCCACCACGATAGCCAGACCTCAACAGATGTGATTATTTTCTTTGGGGAACATTGAAGGGTTTTGATTTTTGATTATTTCTCGCGAATTGAATCCCGAAAAGATTTGTGGAATCGTATTACGAATAAATGTAACGTTATAAGAAACGTCATCATTTATTAGGCAAATGGTGGCCATTTTGAACAATTTCTTTAGTTTTAATATAATTATTTATTTTTATTATATTTTATAGTTTTATTACTAACTGTCAAATTTTATAGACAAAGCTTACTACTGACTTTTTGATTTATTCTAATAAACACTATTAATATCTTGTTTCAATTAATAATGTTTTCTTGAACCTTTTTTAACGGAAACGGCTGCTCCCACAGACACCTCAATAAGGTGTACATTTCTTAAGTAGAAAAGGTAGGGAAAAATGTTTTTCTATTCCAAAATTACATACACCGTGGCACAAAAAAGTGGAAGCGTATTGGTCGCTGTGGCGAATTTGAATTTCCCCTACCAAGAAACATCTGCATACAAAATTTCATGAATTTAACTCAAAGTAGTCAAGAGTTATTAAAGAAAATGTAATTATTTTTGTTTAATTTGACATCCTGTACAAACGAAGCGTTTTCAGACCTAAGTTCATAGGAAATGTTTGCTTAAAATTGAACGTAGAATAACATACTGAAGTATTTACATCTCCTGAAACACCCTGTATAGGTATGTTTGGATATACTGCAATATTTTGGGTTCCCTACATGCAGTGTGTGTCAGTTCTTATGACGAATACCTTGTATAACAAATAATTATGTATTTATTAATTATCGTTAACACCCTGGATAGAAACATAATATGATTTTTAAGTTTAGGTATTTCAAAAAGGGAATGTGACTCAAAAATTACACCTTTCTTACATTTTAATGACTTGCAGCCACTTTCTGTTCAAGGACATCTATTTTTCGTCAAAGACTAGCCTGAAATGATTTCAAATTCCAGCCGCAACGCATGCCCAAGAGAAAAATTCAGGATTCCTCGATCTCTGCACAAAGCCTGGTACTCGACAAAAGCCGTGGTACCGAGTAGCATACAAATTGTGCCCGGAGCAATTAACATTCCAGAGACACTTGCAGCCACCAGACGCTAATGAAATATTAACCATATTTCCTCCCGGTCGCGCGTAAATAATCTTTTTGTCGAGAGGCCCAAGCTCGAGCCCATTAGAGCTGTACATCCATCCCACAGGACACCCACAGGGCACGGATATGGAAATTGTAGATGCGGTTCTATAAAGATGGCAGTGACGTAGACAGGACCACGCACAGGGGAATGTACACAGTGTCACAAATTCGAGAATACAACAAATTTAAATAAAATTTGGGACGTGTGGTATTAAATGGGAGGAGGTAGGCTCCATTTTCAATCGTATTTGGAATTTGACAGAAACAACTGATGACGTCATCAATTATATTATTTCCAGAAACACGTCCATTTTTTTTCCTGTTAAAAAGCTGTTTTTTCTAATAAACTTTTGTTAAAAAAAATGTCTGCATTACTTCCCTTAAGAGTCAAATACCATCCAAAAATCACATGAGCGGTGGAAGGATCGTAAGGATCGAAGTAGTCGTTGGAAAATAATCGAAAGTTCGTTTCTTAAAGTGCATAAATTTACCAAATACTTGTCATTATTCAAAACGAACGTCAAACGTATAACTTTCGTGCTGTTTTCTCATCCCGAAAAAATTTATATGTTGCTAATTTATGGCAAATCACAAAAAAAATTCAAAAACAGCTGTAGAATTATGTCGATAAAGGTATCCAGAGCGCCTCATTCCTGATCGTAGAACCTTTACAAGATTGGAGGCGAACTTGCGAGGAAATGAAGATGCATTTTCTGTTCGGAAGAATCAAATAATTGACCAAAAGCTAAGAAACAATGTTAATACAGCTAGACTGTTACAGTTTTTCGAACAAAATCCACGAAATTCTAGCCGGTAGGCTAGCCCAGAATTGAATTTGGATAAATAAAACGTTCAACGAATTTTAAAGACAAATGGGTATCATGACTACAAAATTCAGATTGGCGTATTTGCCCGAGTGTTACATTGAAAACAGACTTAATTTTATAGCTCAAATTGCAGTAAATGTAGAAACTGTTGATCAGAACCTTTTTCAGCATGTTCTTTGGACTACTGCTCCACTGAAAATTCCCATATTGTAAATCCAGTCCAAAACCAAGGCCATTTTGAATAAATATATGGTGCGACATCATCGGTAGGCATTTAAGTAATCGGGTCTTATTTATATGAACATACATTAAACACTGTGAGTCACCTAAATTTTCTACAAGAAGAACTACCTGCACTTCTGGAGAATGTGCCTTTGCAGATAAAGAGACACCTATGGTTTCAGCAAAACGGAGCTCCACCCCACAAGGTCAGGACTGTGCAGAAATATATAACAGTTTCCCAAAAAAATGGATTGGGATTAATGGACCTATTCACCCCTCGATTTTTTTATATGACATTTAAAAAAATAAGGTTTACAAAACACCTTCGCGAGATATTAATCATTTGAAAGAAAAAAATCACAAACGCTTGTAATGAGTTAAATGGCGAAATGTTAATAAATATAGTCCACAAAGAAGTTATGCGAAGATTGGATATGTGTCTTGAAATAAGAGGTCATAATATAGAGAATAGATTGTATGTATGTAGTATGAGGGAAGTTTGAGAAGAATTTAAATAGTGAAGGTGGATAAACAAAACATCAATAATTTTATTTTTGATATTACGTTTCCTCTATGTATTTTATTTTTAGGGATTTGTATACCCAACAAACATCACGAATTTTATCATTTTACGGCGAGAAATATGGCGATCTTAGTCCTTATAATTGTTACGTAAAATCTAAACTGTTCATTGGTGTGGTATGATTATCTTTTCTTTGTTCTCTTAAGCGCTTTATTCATTTGTTGTCTAAAAAATAGCGAAAATCTAATTTGGAAGCAGCGATTGAGGAAGATCTACAATTTTAATGGTTGAAATTTTATATTTCCGTCGAACATTTTCAAAATTAAATAGCACCACCTACCTCTAGGAATCTAAAATTTTACTCTTAAATTTTTTTGCTACAACCAATCATTTTCAAGACAAGACTTGACAGCTCAAAATTGTAAGAGAAGACAAGATTTAAAAAAAAAGTCTAACGAGACCAGATAAGAAGTCTTACAAATATAAATAGTGAACATTAACTGGAAAAAGAAATAGTGCATTTATATTGTATGTAGTCAACACTAACGGAAAATAATTTTAAATTGTAAGTGTTGTTATGATGAATCATTTGTTTTCTATACCTTTATGTCCATGCATATTATGTAAATGTTATTACCTATGTATATTTATTTTGTTCTACAATATTTTATTTTATAATCCTGTAAATAAAATTAATGTTGTGCTGGATTTCTGTATTTCAATTAATATCTTCTGCAACTATGAGTTTAATTCGAAACAATCAACTGTTTTAAAATGGTATGCGATTACTTTGTGCTACATGTTTTTAATACAAAATATTAAACAGATATTTCTGTGATGACACCAAGTATTTATTAAACTTTACAAACCAAAATAACCTTCGACATCTATTGATATTTACAGTATTACAATAACAAAAAACGACTTAAATAGGTTACCTTCTATTGACCTCAAAATAATTCTAAATAAAAAATAAATGTATTTTTCCAATCTTTGTTGCAGAATTAAAAATATTTTGATTGGAGAAAATTAACTAATAGAGCCGCATTGACGAATTAACAAAATATTTGAATTATTTGAAACTAACGTTCGTACAGGTAAAACATTCGAATATAGAATTGTTGGAATAATATACATATTCAGGCAGGACTACACAAACATCAGACTGGTAAGGTGTTTAACCTTATAGAAACCGGTAAACCAGAAGAGCTATTTTTAACTCATCATCATATCATCAATAAAATATTTTTGGTAATTACCAACGAATACTTCACAGCACGTGATAGAATTAAATTTGAATCGTCCAACGTCTTTGGAGAAACATTACTTTGCAACAAAAGTCCTCTTAGTATAAAATTAAAAATATGTACAGTATTTCTTTAGTTTTATTGGGTTTTTGCCACACTTCTGAAAAATAATAAAGATTAATTAAATAAGCCCTTGCGCCAAACGGATCAGTCAAGGGTTATTTTTGAAACTAAGTTTGCCTAACCAAAAAATCTCACACTGAAAAAAGCAGATAAGTAAAAAATAACAAAAATCACATCACTATCGCACACTTCCGTATTATTGACGTTTCGAAAAACTCTCTGTTTTCGTTCTCAAAATCGTAGTAAAAATATTAAACGTATGTCAGGTTTGACAGTTTAAAATTTGTTTATCTGTTTTCATATAGAGATGTTAAATGATTTTTATTTTATTGTTACTTACGATGATTTCAATGAACGGCTAACAATGTAATTTAAATGTACTGAGAGTTATTAGGACATAAACTAAATAAATTGTTTAAATTGGTTACGAATACCTTAAATGAGGTTATTTCCATTTCGCTGCCCTTTTGAATAAATTTGTTTCACCCCAGTCTCATTAATGAACGAAATGCTAATTTAACAGAATACTGAATACAAACCTCTGGCCGAAATCGAAGAAAATGAAGGGGAAGGGAGGCTGAAGTAAATTTGAAATAAATCTGGATAAAAGTTGTTTTTATCGTTTATGTCAATAACTGAATACATATAGTGGCTTGTCTGGTTTTCACTAGAAACGTTGAAGGGCGCCGTATTCTTGAAATAGTGTTTTCTACAAATACAAGTAATTTTAGACATTTAAGGACTGAATAATATACAGTGTGAAAGAAAAGTATGGAATAAATTCATTATTTATAAAACAACGAAGTTTCATGGAATTTCCGCGGACCCTTCAATTTTGCTTTTTAAAAAAACTCTTTTTTCTGAACCAACGCATTTCTGACGTTCATTTGTTTTCGCGTGATGACGTCATCGGATATTTTTTTAAATAGAACCCCTATATTTTTCCATCGGATTCTTGTAGAGCTTAACTTGCTGAATTCAAATATATATAATTTCAACACTTTATTCCTTCAACTTTCCGAGAAAAAAATAATAACTTTTAAAATGCATGTGTATGACACACACATTATTTCGCTATTCTAACCCCACATTTTAACAATTATTTTCACATACTTATAAAAGTGAACAATCATATATGCAGAACTATGCAAGTTCAAGTTTTGAAAAATACGTATTTTGAAAGATTTCATTACCTAAAAATTTGCTGGATAGATCGCTTTCTGACGTTATATACATATAGATTTTACTTCGGTAGCTTTGAATATTTGCCGATGGCATGAGATAACATTCTTGTTATTTGCTAAACTCTATTATTCAGTTCTCAAATATCTAAAATAACTTGTATTTGTAGAAAACACTATTTCAAGAATACGGTGTCTTTAATGGTACAATTATAGATACAGTATTTAGCAAACCGATATTTCACTACGACATTTTATCCAGGGTTACCCCTAGGAAAATGCTGTTCCGAAAAATTTGAAAATTTAGCAACATGATAAAGTCTCTGGGGCGAACATAACTAAAATATCTAAAACCTGCACTTCCGATTATACCGGAAGTCGATACTAACTTAGTTATTTTAAATAGGACAGCCTATATATTATTGCAGTTGTGGATTCTACGGACAATTTTAGGGTTACTTTATATGACATTCCTTAGAGCTATGACATACATTTTGTTATATTAATTTATTAACACAAAAATTGACGTCTGCAATTTTTTTCTTGAAATCGATATCAAGTTCATTTTAGATATTCGTAAAGAGCTTATACGACGCAAAATTATGATATAACTGTAAATTTAAAAATATTATACCAAGCGTTTTATTCTTGTGGTTACGTTTTAATAACTTCAAACAGCTATAATATTTCAAATGAACCATTGTATTTTTTCGCTTTGTCTTATGCAGATTCAAATTGTATTTTGGTCAACTTTGTTATATCTGGAATGTTATTAAATTTGCCGTGAATATAAACTGGAGCTCAATTTTGTTGTGTTTGAAATTATCTGAAAATTCAGATCATTTTTTTATTAATAGCGGATCGGTCAGTGGTCGCGCGATTTAAGGCGCCAGTACTTGAATCGAGGTGACTAGATTGCTGTGGGTTCGACCCCCGCAGCCGGTATATAAGCTATATTCGTGGAGAGTGGCAACCTCTCTGCGGGTATGGTAGGGTGGAAGAATGTTGGCTTGGGTCAATGTGAGAGATTGATACCGGTTGGCATTTGACTACCCCCCTAATTAATGAGGTTTTCCAGGTTTCCCTCATTCCTGCACTGAATGGTGGTTAGGGCCTACCAACGTAAGTCGTTCCTGGGCGCAAATGCGGCCTGCTTAATAATAATATGTCGCCCCCATCTCCCGCACAAGTCTTCGACTTTTTGTAATTAGAATAAGAGGTAGAGATATTATTATTATTAATAGCGTTAAAGTTTATAGTCCTAACAACGCAATTTTATTTCATATGAAGTACCATGTACCAAGTAATCTACAAATTAATTGTTCGAAACATAATGAAGCAATCTGGTATTTCTTTACGTAAAAAAATGGATTTTGATGCTTTCAAACTTTGAAGTAGTCAATAAATTTGTCATTAGCGTTGGTAGAAGCAAATATATGCAAGTTATTCACTTACACTTTACAGTCAGATTAAAATTCCAAAGAAAACCCATTGTTTATATAACATTTAAAATTTTCAGCACAACTTCGCTATACTTTTGAATTAACTACGTTTTTTCTGTGAACCTTCCAGAATCCCATTTCTGAGCCATATCGCGGTGTTGTGGTTGGCACGCCACTGGGACGAAGAGCCACAAGGTTATCCAAGGTAGAAAATGCAAAAAGTAGGTTACGGCTGTAACGCCATATGCAAGGATTACAAATCGCGATGCTATGAAACGAGCAACGAGTACTCGAGGTGCAGAAGAAAGTCCACTTGACGGCGCTTATTTGCAACATTGCCGTGCCCCTTTCGCGCAAGAGATTGCTACTCGGATAAGTCACTGAACTTGAACGTAATTATGCCGTTTCTGATTTAATTATTCACGGTATTCGAGTCCGAAGTTTGCGGGGTTGTTAATTGGTAAAAACTGCCTAATAACTACTTATACAGAGCTGGATTCGGCCATAAGGTTACTTAGAAATATCATAGCAGACCCTGACGCATAGACCCTCGTCGAGTTTTAATGAAAGCTGCAGGAACTTTTCAATATTTTTTAAATCATATCACAAAAGTAATTGAATATTTCATTTCCAACATGTACCACGAACTGAATTTTTCAAAAATATACAGTAATTCACAACTAATCTAGAAATATTTGGGAATAGATGCGTCATGAAAAATGGACTCAATATCGTGAACATATTTTTTTAGTTTCCGAGAAAAAAAATAATGAAGTTGTAGTATATTCAACCTTTACATCGTTGGACTAATGTACTATCTAGCCAGGCGACGTTTCTAACGTTTTTGTGATGCGAGTATTTACATTAGTTTTTCAAGTGCCAAAAATGGCTTACGTGTATAGCAACTCGGAGTTGATGGATATCGCTATAATTTATGAAGTGAAAATGCTTTAACAGAATGATTTCCAGGTAAACATGTGCCAAGTGCAGCTACTTTTACCGCGGTGTGCCGTGAGTGCAATGACACGGGAAATGTACAGTGCGTTTCAATAACTTTGATAACATTTTGATCAGCTGTAACTTTTCTGTTTTTAAAGATATCGGAATGAAGCAAAAACCATATTGCATAGTGGACTAGCAACTTTTTTTCTTATTAATAAAAAAACAAAAGACCAATGATTTTGAAAGATCCTAACCTAACTTATATTTTTTTAAATGGAACGCCCTGTATTATTGGATATTTGGATTCTACTCAAAATTCCAAGCATATTTTAAAAAGCATATGCTATACCTATCTTCAACTGTTTCTGAGAAATAGTTTTACAAACATGTCAAATTATCATAAAAATCACAATACAATCGTGGAAGATGGAGGTCCAGAGCGCCCACGGCATAACGCAGCAGTGTGGAGTATCATATACGAAGCTCAATTATATCCGTACCATGTACAGCGTGTCCAAGCAATTAATACCAAAGGATTGGACGAGAAGGACCGGTACCAAGGCCGCCACGATCTTCCGATTTTAAATCCTTCGGCCTTCTTTTTGTGGGGATATTTAAAAAACGAAGTGTATTGCACTGAAGTAGGCACTATTGATGATTTACGCAAACGTATCATAACTGCTCCCTATAACTTAAGCGGTCAAAATAGACAAGAAGCAAAAACATTTCTGTTAGTTTGTAGAAACTGGGTAAGACGGGCCCAAAATTATGTGGTTGTAACATCATCAATGTCAAACTACTTTATTAATTAAAACCACAAGTTAAATTGTATTAATAACTAATAACAAGAACAGAAACATCAGTTGAATTTGCTATATAAAATAGGTGTTATAAAACGCTACCTATTTATTTCTTTCCTTGAGAATTTCTTTGAATGTTTGTCCGGTCGCCGATTGCATGCTTTGCCTTGTCAGATTTTACAGTGGATCAGTTTGCAGTTCCGTGCGGAAGTGTATGTTTGAATTTATCATTTTTGGTTTGCCCTTTTTGTACAAAATTGTGTTTGAAAAAGTCACACATTCAATTTTATATTTACATTAAAAGACACTCGGAAAACTAAATACAAATCTTACATTTAAACTACTAAGCTAAAGCTAAAAAAAGAAAGAAAAAAGAAATGGAAAGTCAGATATACTCGCGTCAAGAATTCAGACATCTTACGTCACAGCTGACATTACACATTTGTTTTTATTGTCAACGTAATTTCCGATATTTGGTCGCGTTAAAAACAATCATTTTTTGCAGTTTAGTGCAATATATGTGTTCGAATTTACCTGGACATTGCAGACGGGATTTTCCCGTAATTTACCTTTAACCCTGCCTAAGTATCACCTAGTTTAAATTTATTATCCTGTATATAATTTAATACTAAGTTCTAATATAATCTTAAGCTTCTTATTTTGTTTACGATTCTAACTATTTAATCTTAAGTAAAGTTGTAAATAAAATTAGGGTAAGAATTAGGTAATATTGTAACCCTATATAAGAAATTGCTGAGTCGAGTAGCAGCAGTTCCTTCACAATAACCAAAGGGTGTACACACGCTATATTTCTTGTATAAATTCTTTTTTTTGGTATTATATACTTCATTACAAAGTACAGTGTTTTATTGGAATAGATGTTACGGTCTGTTCCTGGTCCTTCGAGAAGAAAAAGAGTACAATAAAGTACTCACAGATGTGGTGCAGTAGCACAAGTAGTTATTAAACATTCCTTAAAAAGAGGAATTAAGATCGCTACGAATAAACATGGTTCTTCGAGCCGGATATTGAAATCAGATAGAAGAAAACGAAGAATTCCAAAGAAAGAAAAAACAAGTGCTTCCAGCAAACGAGTACAACGCAGCAGTGTATCAACGCAGGAATCAGAATTATTTAAACCCAATCAAGTAAGTGTGCAATCCCATATATCCACATTACCCTTTATAAAAACTGTTTCTATTTAATTACTCATAATGGAGGAACTCAAAACATTAATTAATAAAGAGCCATGTTAAAGGCCAGTCTTACGAGATTAAGTAAGTATTTTAATCAAATGTTAAATAATGATACAATCACTAATGATGAAATAAATAGCTTAAAAAAACGATTAGATGTTAATCAAAATTTATTAGAAAAATATTACGAAATTCATGAAAATATTATATCGTATTCAGCTGAAGAACAGCACGAAATTGAATTAGAAGCATTTGAAAATACATTTTGCAACGTTACATCAACCATTGAATCTTTTATTAATGAGAAAAAGAAAAACACCGATAAAAAAGAAGCAGATGTAGTTCAAAGGAACTCACCTAATGTGGGGGAATCGTCAATACTTTTACCCAATATAAAAATGCCCAATTTCAATGGCGAATTTGAAAATTGGTTAGAATTTCGTGACACCTTTGAGTCTCTTATTCATAAAAATTCGTCGTTATCAGATATACAAAAATTCTTTTACTTAAATACAGCATTAACTGGAGATGCTGCCGAAGCAATCAAATCGTTAAAAGTTTCTGCTGAAAATTATCAAGTCGCGTGGGATTGGCTACATAAACGTTTTGAAAATAAAAGTTAATTGTGCAAAATAATATTAAAGCTCTTTTTAATTTAGAATCTCTCCAAAAAGATTCTTATTTCCCAGTACAAAGGCTTTTGGGTGGATTACTCAAAATATCACAGTCACTAAAAAATTATAACCAACCCACCGCCGATACATTTTTATTTACATTGTAACTTCCAAATTTACTAGGTCCATGAGACGCGATTGGGAATCCTTTAAACCAAGCGGAGAATTTCCAACAATTCAGGAGCTTTTAGATTTTCTTGAAAAGCATTGTGAATTTTAGGTACATTGGAAGCTAACACTTCCAATCATAATTTATATCAATCTGATTCAAATAACCATAAAAAACATAATATGTTTAGAAGGAAATAATAATAATAATAAACATATTAAAGCTCACGTGAGCGCATATAAAGCAACATGTAGTTTTGCAAGTTTTCGCACCTAATTTATCATTGCGAATCATTTTTAAAATTAACTATAAATCAACGGATATCTGAAACTAAACGCTTGCATCTATGTTTAAATTGTCTAAAGAAAAATCATGCTACAAAAGACTGTACAATGCAACCATGCAGAAAATGCGGTAAAAACATAATTCCTTATTACACCTTCATTATCCAGAAAATACTGAAGCAAGTAACAGCAATATGCAACAGAATTCCAATCAACAGTCAGTTAATTCTCAAATAGCCGCATCAGATGAATCTCTTGCTGCAGGATCATCTCAAGTGTCATATTCAAATCATTGTGCAAACAACTCACAAATATTATTATCTACCGCAAATATTCTTATTAATGATATATACGGAAATGCGCATTCTTGTAGAGCCTTGCTAGACCCTGGTTCTCAGTCAAACTTTATAACCCGCGAATTATGTGATCGTTTAGGATTACCAAAAATCCGCTTTAATTCGACAATATCGGGCATCAGCCAAATAACTTCAAATATTGATTTTAAAACTAATGTAGCTTTCAAGTCTGGTATAAATAATTACCAAGCACAAATTTCCTGTCTTGTTTTGGAAAGGATTACTGATAAATTGCCTATAAATTCATTTAAAATCTCAGAATTAAATATACCTCGAAATATTCGATTAGCGGATCCAAATTGTAACCTCCCAAGTCGTATAGATATTTTATTGGGAGCAGGTATATTTTAGAATTATTATGCGTAGGACAGCATAATTTAGGGAATAACAAGCCCATATTACAAAATACTAAATTGGGATGGATTCTTGGAGGAAATTTTACTCAAAATAGAAACAACAAAATTTCTAGTGCACCCAATTCATTAGCATATTTTAGTGCAACCAATAACAGTATTGATACTCAATTGGAAAAATTTTGGGCATTAGAAGAATGCAATAATAAATATAATAAATACTCTCTGACGAACTACATTGCGAGAACCATTTTATAAAAACTACAGAACGCACCGACACAGGGCGATTTGCAGTAAGCATTCCATTTAAATCAAATATCAAAGAGATTGGCGAATCGAGAGAATATGCATTAAAACATTTTATTCATTAGAAAAAAAATTGGATAACAATAATGAATTAAAAACCGAATATATTAAATTCTTGACAGAATACGAACAATTAGGTCATATGACAAAAGTATCGGAAGGTTCAATTGCCTCTCCTCATTTTTATTTACCTCATCATGCAGTGGTAAAAGAAACAAGCCTTACAACAAAGGTTCGCGTAGTGTTCGATGGGTCAGCAAAAACTTCCACGGGTATTTCATTAAATGACACTCAGTACATTGGGCCTAAAATACAGCATGACTTATTTTCAATATTATTGCGATTCCGTAAGCATACTTACGTAATAACCGCCGATATAGCGAAAATGTACCGTCAAGTACTAATACAAGATAATCAGAGATTTACAATTAATATTATGGAGGCCTAATAAAAACCAACCGATAAATTCTTACAAATTAAATACTGTCACTTACGGTACAGCATCAGCATCATTTTTAGCAGTACGCTGCTTAAAGCAATTAGCAATCGATAATCAAATAGAATATCCTTATATTTCTAATATAATTGAAACAGATTTTTATATGGATGATCTAATAACTGGATCTGATTCATTTGAAGAAACACTTGCTATTCAAAAGGATATTACTTCCATATTATTAACAGCTAATTTTGAACTACGTAAATGGTCCTCAAATAATAGTAATATACTTAAACAAATTAATTCACATAATTATGATCAGAAATTTCATGTTCGATTTGATAATGACGAGCAAAATAAAACATTAGGTATTTATTGGGAACCCAATGCTGATAATTTATTATATTCAACGCAACAAATCTCAAAACAAGCTAAAGTTACAAAGAGATCAATTCTTTCTGTGACCGCTCAAATATTTGATCCTCTAGGACTTTTAAGTCCGGTAATTGTAAATGCCAAATTAATAATTCAAAAATTATGGCAATATAAACTATCATGGGATGAGGCTATACCTCTTGATTTAAATACGAATTGGTTGAAAATTAGAGATCGACTGCATGATCTTCAATCTATAAAAATTCCAAGACATGTTTTATGTAAAAAATCTAAATTTATTGAGTTGCATGGGTTTTGCGACGCCTCTGAAAAGGCATACGGAGCTTGTATATACCTTAGAAGCACTGATAGCTTAGGTTGTACTCAAATTTCTTTACTTTGCTCTAAATCGCGAGTTGCTCCTTTAAAAAATGTTACGTTACCGCGTCTTGAGCTATGCGGTGCTGTTTTATTAGCGCAACTAGCGAATAATGTCAAGAAATACATAGACATTAAATTTGAGAATTGCTTTTATTGGTGCGATTCAACCATTACTTTAAACTGGATACAAGCCGCACCCAACAAGTGGAAAACATTTGTTGCTAATCGTGTCTCAGAGATTCAGCATTTAACTCAATCTAGTGATTGGCGGCATGTAAAAACTAATGAAAATCCAGCGGATCTTATATCACGTGGTTTGTACCCGCAAGAAATTGAATCCGCTCAACTGTGGTGGAATGGGCCATCCTGGTTGATTGAGGAGCATTCAAAATGGCCAATAATAAATGAAAAATTTAAAGATAACCTATTGGAAGCTAAAACTGTGGTAACTATAGCCACACAGATCAAAAAATGTGATATTCTCTCTAAATATTCATGTTTGAATAAATTAAAACGCATAACCACCTATTGCCTCAGATTTATAAATAATACCCAACCTGCCAGTAAAAACTATATGGCCCTATATCAGTAAATGAATTGGAAATTGCTTTGACAAGGTTAATTAAAATTGCACAATCTGAGGTATTTTTTTCCGAAATAAATGATTTAATGAAAGATAAACCAATAAGCACGAAGAGTAGTTTATTAACACTCAACCCATTTCTTGATAAGGATCAGATCTTGAGAGTTGGAGGTCGAATAGAACATTCAAACTTTAATTACTTTAAAAGCACCCAATTATACTACCTCCTTCACATGAACTTACGTATTTATTAATAAAAAATGAGCACCTACGCTTATTACACTGTGGCGCAAACCTCTTATTAGCGTCTTTACGGGATAAATATTGGCCAATTTCGGGAAAGCGTACAATAAAACACGTAATCTATAAATGCGTAAAATGTTTTAGAGCTAAGCCAAAATTTGATAATCCACTCATGGGTAATTTACCCAAAGGACGCTTAGAACCTGCCCCGCCTTTTTACAATTGTGGTGTAGATTACGCTGGTCCTATTTTAATAAAAGATAAAAGGACGAGGATCAAAATTAGTAAAGACTTATATTTGTATTTTTGTATGTTTCGTAACTAAAGCAGTGCACATTGAGTTAGTTACAGAACTTAGTTCGAAGCATTTTTAGCTACCTTACGCAGATTCATGGCAAGGCGTGGACAACCTTTAAATATATATTCTGACAATGCGACAAACTTTGTAGGTGCAAATAATGAACTGACAGAATTAAATAATTTTTAAGTAATAAAGAGATTCAAAGGCATTTACAGTATTCATTAAATCAATATAATACTTCGTGGCACTTTATACCTCCTCGTTCCCCACATTTTGGTGGTCTCTGGGAAGCTGGAGTAAAATCAGTTAAATTTCACATGAAACAGGTAGCTTCAATGTAAATTTGACGTTTGAAGAATATTACACTTTGCTAACGCAAATAGAAGCAGTTTTGAATTCCCGTCCCTTAAGCTCCTTATCCACAGACATCAATGACCCCGAACCCTTAACTCCGGCACATTTCCTGATTGGGAGAAGAATTACTTCTGTACCTGAGCCCGGTCTATTGGAGTTTCCTGACAACCGCCTCAGCAAATATCAGCACATTCAAAAGGTGACTCAGCACTTTTGGAGACGATGGAGCAGAGAATACATAAACGAATTACAGATTAGGACCAAGTGGCGACAAAAATTTCAAGATATTCTGAAGGTTGGCATGCTCGTTGTCATTCAAGAAGACAACCAACCCACCTTTAAATGGCAAATTGGACGCATAATGGAATTGCACCCTGGAACGGATGGGATAACTCGTGTTGTGTCCATAAAAACTACAAGTGGCATCATAAAACGGCCAGTGACAAAAGTGTGTGCCTTGCCCATTTATTGACAAATATTTTTAGGATTAAAAATTTCTACTTATTTAATAATCTATATTTAGTTGAAAGCACGACATTTCAAGGCGGGCGGCATGTTCGAATTTACCTGGACATTGCAGACGGGATTTTCCGTAATTTACCTTTAACCCTGCCTAAGTATCACCTAGTTTAAATTTATTATCCTGTATATAATTTAATACTAAGTTCTAATATAATCTTAAGCTTCTTATTTTGTTTACGATTCTAACTATTTAATCTTAAGTAAAGTTGTAAATAAAATTAGGGTAAGAATTAGGTAATATTGTAACCCTATATAAGAAATTGCTGAGTCGAGTAGCAGCAGTTCCTTCACAATAACCAAAGGGTGTACACACGCTATATTTCTTGTATAAATTCTTTTTTTTGGTATTATATACTTCATTACATAGTACAGTGTTTTATTTGAATAGATGTTACGGTCTGTTCCTGGTCCTTCGAGAAGAAAAAGTACAATAAAGTACTCACAGATGTGGTGCAGTAGCACAAGTAGTTATTAAACATTCCTTAAAGAGGAATTAAGATCGCTACGAATAAACAATATGTATAGTGCAAACTTTTAATGTAGTATATAGTTTTATTACTATCAGTTGCAGTTTCTTAAATATTTTGATGAAAATATAATGAATTATTCATTTGTTCGTTTGACATAAGCGTCTGAATTCTTGTCGCGAGTATATCGAGTCAGATATGAATGTTACATACGAGGTTACATACGAACCAATATGTACCAGAAACATGTCTAGAGGATGGGCTCTTACCGTTCTCTAATTTATCGACAATTTTTGCAACACTACAAACACTCTGTCTGCACAGAATAGTCCACTTTGTGCGACCCTAGTCTAGCCGATGTGTGATTGGGACTTGCTACTTGCTAGACAGGGAATATTGAGAATAAAAAAGGGAAATGCAGTCTACAATAGGAGACGATAGTGTAAGGGTCGATTTAATGTGTCTGCGATTTGATTAACCCCCCACATTTTCATATGGGGGAGAATTCGGGCTACTGTCAGCTACGATCAATAATGTGGAAGGTTAGTGTTCGTTGCATGGATAAATGTAATATAACTATAACCGAAATCATTATAAATTTTAAAAAGTACCAAATCCTCACAATAAAACTGATTTTTAGGATTTACAAATGCGACCTGCTTAATAATAATATGCCGCCCCCTCTCCCGCACAAGTCTTCGACTTCTGGGCTAATCCTCGTGATTAGAATGAGGGGTAGAGATATTATTATTATTATCTAATATCTAGAAAGAGAAATTCCAACATTAGATATATTTGCAGCAAGATTTTTCATTATTAAATCTTCCATATTTTTTTATGTACATCAAGATACAGAGCTACACGATTAATATTTTAATGTAAGCATTGTATTAAAAATGATAATCAATTTTCTAGAACTGATTGTCCATGAAACTAAACAAGATTATTCCTGGAACCATATGCCACTTCCGTTTAAATCTAAAAAGGATTTATGCAAACTGTAGTTTTATCTAAGTATATTATTTAGAGGACTATGAAATATATTTGTGTATTTTCTATTTAGATTCCGTTATAATTTTTCACGATTTCATTCATACACAAGTAAGTAATTGAGGAATTACGAAAAACCCAAAAATTGCCTTTCAGGGAATTTGTACTTTCAACTGTAATCTAATCTTGTTTTTTTTATTGCAAGTAAACACAATTGACTTGTAAACAGTGTATTTATGGCGGTGACAAAAGGGTACAAAGCCAATAAAATCATAAATCATTCAATCCTAATCATTTATTGATAAATAACATCTCGATTGGTGGTTACTTTAATTTGTATTAAGTATAATGCAGTTTTGTTTAAAAAATCCTACACTAAGTAAAAACTGAGACAAAACTGCTTTGGTCTACACTAGCACACAGAAATGGTTTCCATATCATACGAAGCATTGATATCTTTTCCGGAAGAAGCTGCCTATTTGAAATGCCCAAAAACAATTATCAGGCAATAACGTAGACTTCCCGTTGTAACATTTCAATCTTCACAGTGACATCACGTTCAAAGAAAAACGTCTAGACACATTTTTGTGAAAGTCCATATGGAAAATATATATTTTAAAAAAGTTCTAAAAATATAATTTTATAGAATTTTTATTTGGGTATCATTAAGGCGCGGATTTTGTAGAAAAGAAATTGTATGAAACTATGGCTAAGTACAAATATTTTAAGAGAGGATAGAGAAAATTAAGAGTTAACGGAATCACCCTTCAAAAAAATTCCAAACTTATTTATAAAGCGAAAAAAAACTTTTTTCGAAATTATATTATATCCTTATTTAACTCGCCTATGCGAGTCAGAGTAGGCAACTAGCAACACGACGGTAAAATTCCCCGTCAATCCCGTCATGTCATAATTTAATTCCTGTGTTTACCATGTGTTTACGTTGTAGTTTTGTGTTCTTCAGTTTTTAGTACCTATCTTTTTTAATTTTTAAACGTTTTATAGTTATTAAATAAAGAAATTTGTGTCGGATGCAGATATTTTCCCACAATATAGTTCGCCGGTTTGTTTTTCTAGATTATGGGACAAGATTGCCACGGGTCCATTTTAGTACCTACCTATTCCTTTCGTTCGATTTTCTTATAATAAATAGACATTTTATCTAACTGTACCTACGGGAAGTGTGTTTTATCGGTAGTGAGTGCTTGTAATGAATAAAAATGTAGTTTTGCCAGTTTGTAATTGAAAATAATGGAGCTAACTGGATTAACTGCTTCCTATCTATCAGGTATTTTACTAATAAGAATGTTAATTTTTGTCGTTTTGTCCCATTTTTTAAATATTGAGCTAAAATTCTAGAATAATTTTGTTATTATCTTTTAGGACTTCCTGAGCACGTGGTACGCAAAATGTACTTAGTCATAGTTAATCCTGTAAACTTTTTTTTATTATTTTTGGGCGTAACATCCATAGTTAATTTTTGGCAGGCTAATTTTAGGGCACCCTGTATTTTAATTATTAGATTTTGCAGTTCTTTTTATTTTATTTTAAATGTATTTGAACTAGTTCAAATCAACGATCTATGAAAATAACGAAACCTGGCCGACTGCGATTTTATACTACAATTGTGTTCAGTCGTATTCTGGATAATGAGGGAAAATGTAAAACTTTCCGAGAGCTTTGCACGACATCTACATGTCTTACAAGTTTCTCTAACAACGCGATGGTCAAGTTACAACAGAAGCCATAAGAATTCCCTTACGGATATGCGAGAGAATGCGCCGCTATGCGATAGGATTGTATTTAAATCATGCTGAGACTTTTTGTATCAGCCTTCTCCCACATTAATACCAACACAAAAAATACGACTTCCACATTGCCCAGATGGTTAATATTAAGAAGCTGCTGGCAGGACGTATCGGGAGAAATTTTCGAAAAGAATATAAAACATATGAAACATTCGAAAGTGTGTTGAAATCCAAAACCACAATGACGAATGGTATCCACTTCCACGCGATATCTTCATAATTAAGAAATTTATCAAGGAAAAGTTAATATACGGGGTGATTCATTATTAATGGGACAGAGCTTAAGGGCGTGTTGCTGACCTCAAAATAGAGCGATTAAGCCAAATATGCCTTATCCGAATGTTGCTTCTTTTCGATCTACAGGGTGTCAAAGTTGAAAAAATAAATCACATTTTCTTTATTATTTTCCTATCGCATCGACCGTATTTTATGAAATTTGGTATAGGGGGGTTTCTTGGGACTAGAAATTCGAATATATCAATGATTTTGGTGTATCTGCTAGAGGGCTCCACCAACGATGGTTTGGACCCCTTTAAATCGCTTCGAATTTTTTGTGCTACACTATATCTCATTTTGGACAAATAAATGTCTTCCCTATCTTTTCTAGTTAAAAAAGGTACACCTTGTTGATGTCGCTAGAAGCAATGGTTTCTGAGAAAAACGCATCTAAATCTCATGATGCATGCAATTTATCTAAAAGTAATCAAACTGTTACGTCAGTAATGGGCCATACTGTAACAGCATAATACTGTGATCAAAATAAGTCGATTTACTTTAGCTTATCTAAAAAAATCCAAAAATCCACCAAAATCAAGAATGACAAAGATATAAGGTGTTAAAATTGAAGAAATAAGTAACACTTTATATCTTTCGATCGCTTGAAGCAAATTTCACGAAATTTCGCTTATTTTGATCACATTATTATGCTGTTACAGTATGGACCATTACTTACGCAACAATTTGACTTTACTCTATATAAATTGCATGCATCATGAGATTTAGATGCGTTTTTCTCAGAATATATAAATTACGCGAATATGCTATTAAAGGGCATGTGAATTTTAAAAATAGTTAGCTTTTGCTAGTTTGTTTCAATTTAACACAGAAAGGCCTTTGCCCGAGTTCGAGGTGGACGAGTTCAGAACAGCTGTTGGAGGCAATGACGTCACACCTCGCTAGCATTTAATTCCAAGTAGCAATAAAAAATAATCAAAAATGAGTAAAAAAACATGAATTGCGCTTTTCCACTATCATCCAGGAGGCTTTGAAAAAATTTCGGCGTCTTTAATTTTCTTTGAAAGGCAAAGGAATTACCTACCAACACATATAATAAAAAATTAAATCGGCCGACTGGTTTAGAAGTACCTAAGAAGAAAACAAAGTTAAGTCAAACATCCAGTCACTTTTTTGGAACTGAGTGTAGTTTTATTTAAAGTTTGACCAAATGACCTTATTTTCGAAACATCACTAATTTTTTACCGCGTTTTACTGTTATATTTTCCTTTGAAATTCATCTTTCTACCGTATACTGACAATGGTTGACATTAATCTTGAACATTCTCTTCTACAATGTAAAGGATTATAAATGTGTGGGTGTGAATTTAAATATATAAACCCGCATAATTCAAGAAATAACGAGGCAGTCGTTTAAGCACACAACAAAACGTATTAATGTTAATAATCCAGAAAAACCGTATGCATGTCAGACCAAAACGATTTAAATTAAATATATTTGCTACGGAAGGATGCCCAGTATTAATAATTTCAATGGCCAGTGACCTTGAACTTGTAATAAAGTTGTTAATTATAAAATATTTTACGTTTGCTCAGAAAAATGAGATGTGGCAGACTTAATAAAAATGTAAAATTCAAATGCGATGGTACTCTATTACATCCTGTATGGTATCAAGGAATCGGGTTGTTGAACTCGATGAGGGTATTTGGTTGGAGATATACAATCGGAAATAAAATTATGGCACCTTTTTCACTGAACAAAATAATGAACAATGTGATGTGCAGTGGGAAACTATTACTATACCTATTCGAATTTCAATCTTATATAGCTAATAATGAATTACGTTAGCGCGTATTATTTACTTCAAAAACATATTAAATTTATAATAGAATATAAAGAAAGATTAAGAAAATATTAAAAATTTTATTGATTGTATGTCAAGAATTACAGATAAAAACCATACAATTCGATTCTGCTTTCAACTTGCAATCATTCATTTCTGTCACAAACCAAAAAATTATAGCAAAATAGGTATGTAATTCAGCAAGTGCAGTTGTGGACTGAAGTTTCCGATCTAAATCACGTTCATTAAACCCTTTAGTTCGGATTTGTTTTTTGTCCACCGCTGTACCAATATAAATGTACAATCGTTTGCAATCATATTAAAATCATTTTTGCGATGAAATTTCTATTCGGAAGTTCAAAAACTGTTTTGAGAGTGTCATTATTATTGCAAAAGTATGCTTTACTTTTTAAGTTCTTCTACGAAAAGAAAAATATGTATTAATGCTTTAAAAGATCTGTTAATATTTCTTTATAAGCCTTTACACATTTATAAGAATCATTTAATATTACAGGCACCTGCTTCCTCTGCAATTTCCGGTCAACGATATCCGCTACTTAGGCACACGTCATATATCTTTTTAGATAAAAATGATAAACTATACATTCGACCAAAAAGTACGTAGCCACAATACGTCAAACTATCGATTTTTGGGGCACATTCGCACGGCATTGAGATAGGTTCAGAAACGTCAAAATGTCTTTTTCATGTAAAAATTACATTTTCAACTAGTATATGCAGAAAGATTAATACAATTTCTAAATAAAAACGGTATTCCAAGATTATAGATGATACTTATCACCTATATAATTAATGTGTGTATAGATTCAATGCATGCGAAGAAATCAAATGAGTCATTCAATAAATAAGGTATACCTACGTGCCAACTAAAAAAAGGTGACGCATTGGCATTTGGGAAACATTCAAAATATTTTTCCGGTATGTTAGGTCAACCCCTAAAGAAAAACGTAAATCTGACGTTTTTCTATTACAGTATGTAAAAAATATTTTTAAAAACTCAATTTGATTCAAATGTGTAACAACTTAAACACAAATAAAGTAGTACATAATTTAAAAAGTACACAATTTCAATTTCTTTCAGTAACCCCACCCTAAAAACCAGATCGGTAGGAACGCCGTAAAACCGATCGTCTTTAACCTAAATTGACATAAAAACGGGGAAAAAAGCGTTCTTACCTTTGATATGGTGGTCTACGGTGCTAAAAAGGAAAAAATAAGAACTGTTGGAGTAACTGTACAAGTATGGTGTAAGTAACCGGCGTTTACAGCTGACTAGCGCGACTTAAAACTCAACAATTCAACACCGACTGCAACTACTCCTACTGCAGAATTGAAAATGATGCGCAACTCGACGATGGCCATCTACCGGAGCCGCTCCGGTAAGTAGGGGAGGGATCGTGACTCATACGGCGAATTACCGAAATGAAATGTGTCGAAGCGCTACGCCCTTTTTGGGGATACCCTACCCTACGTAAATACGCTCGTAAGAAAAAATAACACCCCCTTGCTTTGGCACAAATTCGGAATCGGTATATTGTTAGTCAACCAGCCAAATATATCCCTCAATTACCTCCAGACATGTTTTAACAATTCTTTAGCAGAATTATGTATGTAACTTAAAATTCTTTTGATCACAAAAATATCTATATCTTCTTATTTTTTTGAATCAATAAAGTGTATAATTTTTGTTATTTCTAATCTTTTTAATTTTGCCGCCATACTCTTCTTTGTTTTTCAAATCAAAGTATCAGAGAATCATAAAAGAAATAGCTGCTGCCTGCTAGCTAAGTCATAAAAGTAATTGTAGCTATGTACTTATAAGATAAGCACAGAATACATTTTTTTTCGGCCAATGATCTGTGAGAATACATTATCTTTTTTCTATGGTTATAAGGTAGTGACTATAGCCACCACAAGATAACTGTAAAACAATTGAATGTGTAATTTCAAGTATCGGGAGTAGGCAACCAGATTTACAATCACTTGTATTATGTGTTGCGGAACAACAAAATTATATAAAAACGTAAATATTAAATATGTACTATGCTGCAAATATATTACTTGAAAATATCACTCTTGCATACTAAGCGTTCAAAAAGTAGGCCGGGTGCATATAATAGCACCTTCAGTAAATGTGCTACAATTCACATTTCATATTGAATGTCTGAAAATGTTTCATGAAAATTAGTTGCAGACAAATTCGAATTAAAATTAACCATTATTCTGATTTAACCTTGACAATCCAATTACTGGTTTCATTCGAATTACACATCACAATAGCACAGCTTTAAGCTGTGACAATAGTATACAATCCACAGAACTTTGTACCAAGAAATTATATTTTAATCTTCATAATGAAGATCCGTATGGTATCTATATTTAAGGGTCAAATTATCTGACAAAATTGAATTTTATTTATTTTTGTTAATCGAAATATTTAAAAAATGTCTTCACTTGAATTCAATAGAAGAACGTTATTTTCTAAGTTTGGACCAACTAATATTTTTCTCTTTAAATATTTGAAATCATTTTTTTATCCATCCGGTTTATTAAAATAATTCTGTACCGGAGAATTCCGTTTTAAACAGTGGACTCATTTACAAAATAAAGAAACATAATAAAATAATATTAATAATCTACCCATACCCCATACTCTTTATATTTTGTGACCCATACCACAGAATATATAGCTAACGCTAGCGTAGCTATATTTTCTGTGCCCATACTTCGTAGTAATTCCTAACCTCACATTTGTTTTAATTTCACAGTATTATTCATAATTTACATAATAATTAAAGTCTGCAGGTAATTATACAGGGTGTCTGTGAAAGGTTGGGAAATTTCGGAGCTGGAGATAGTTGTGACCAAAATAAGTCGATTGAGCTAAATATACCTTATTGGTTATCGAGATATTTGCATATACAAATTTCAATGCATTTCGTTTTTTAGCAACTTGTAATCCTTAAATTAAATTAATGCGTCTTGCCGTCTAGTGCGAAGCAAATTATTTACAGTTCTTTAAGCGATATCAAAATCAAACAAGCGAGAAATCGAACAAGAGTAATTTTTTTATGAAACAAAGCACGTTTTTTTGATGTCCGTATTTCTAAATACAAAAAAAAATTTCCCCTTTTTATGAAAGGAACAGGGCATAACTGACGCCCTGTATAAGCAATGCCAAAATTAGTTAAAAATTCTTATTTGCCGTGCCAAAAAACATAATTGGTACAATTTTTTTTCTATACTCCGACAGGTTTCACGCCCCTGTATTTCTGAAACCAGCAACATTCGGATAAGGCATATTTGGCTCAATCGACTTAATTTGGTCACAAGTATCTCCGGCTCCGAAATTTCCCAACCTTTCACAGACACACTTGAGTAGTAGTGGCTGCATAAACTTGGGAGGTTCAATTATTCATCCGTATCCAACCAATTACGAAATTAGCCAATTATGCCCATCACTAATGAAAATAAAACAAGACTGATAACAAATTTGAATTACAATTTATTTAAAATTTTCTTTAATTCTTTCAAAATTTTATGTAACAGTTACCTACCATTATAATAAAAAAAACCTAATTTCACCAAAACCTAAAAAATGAAAGGAAATAAAATTTCCCTAAGTACTCATACAAACTCTTTTTATTAGTTTTAAAAACAGGATTTGATTGCACATTGTTAAGAGGTTAAAAAGAAAAACAAGAACCGTAAAATTTTGAAATGCTTTACAATGTTTTTTTTAAATACCCTAGCTGACCGCCAGAATCATTCTTTTATGGCATCAAACATAAGAAAATATTCTAGCTAACAAAGCGAAGAGGATCGTGCCCTAAATCTAATTAGGTAAGATCTCTGTTGAAGCCCACACAAAAATCTCTTACAAATAATTTTTTTTCCTACAAAAAAAATCTTTTCCCTTTTTGAACACATTTTACTGGTTTTACATCTTGCGACAAGAGATTTAGAAAATATAAATTCACACACAAAAAAAAACCAAATGTATTGTTGAACAAAAATAATCATTTAAAATACAGAAGATTTTTGTGTTTTACCCAGTTTGATATATTAAACGCATAAACATTACCTTTCTGTATCTAACAAGCCACATATAGGAGTATTAACTTTTTTTGTTATACAAATACAAGCCCCCAAATTATACATTTTATCTGTTAATTATAATATATTTATAAAGCATTTCAAAAATTTAAGAGCATAAAAAAAGGATAACCTCCGCGGAAAGATAACTGATATATACATTCGAAAACAATTTAAAAATATAGTTTACTAAAACGCTAAATAAAATAAAAATATATATTAATCTTTGGATCAGTCTTGACTCTTAAATTTCTGAGATGCATATCCTTAGAGACTAAGCCCATTCCCTAAAGAACTGATATGATACTGATTCAGTACGTTAATTGCCAATCAAGGAATAGCGTTATTGTTTTCATTGCTTTCCTGGCTACTGATTGGCTATTAACATACAAAGTGTCATACCGGTCCACCAGGGAATGAGCTGTGTCCGTCCCGCACATGGTCAGTGCTGTTACTATATTTTTTTTTAATGTAGAACATAAAAATTCGAAAATATTTTATTTTACTATTTAAATAAATTAATACATTTTTTCTGTACACCTATTAGGAAAAATATATACATAAATATTTAAAAGAACTATGTTGATTTGATTACTCTAAATACTTTGTTGACTCTAACGTTACAAATCGGACACCTCTTTGTAGTCTTTATCGTACGTTTGGCACACGTGTAACAACAACATTGGTGTGCTACGTTCGAATGCAGGAATATGGCGTCTTGCGGGGCGTCATTACAAATGATACATAGCTCGGAATTCTGCGAGTTACCATCAATAGTCTTTGATTTCTCATCGATTGAAATAAACGAGGTACTGTTGATTTCTGACCCCAAGTCCGATGTCTGACTTTGTGACAACGGCTGATCGCTTTCAGGTAACGTCATTTTACGCATTTTGGCTGGATGTGGCTTTACATCAAAGTCGGACAAGCTACTTTCCGATATGTAACGCTTACGCCCTTTCTCAACATTACAATTCGTGTCCGTGCTAGAAAAACTACTGCTATTTTCGAAGGATTTAGTTTCTTGTACCTTCGTCTGAATTTCATTTTTATTACCACCTAATTGTTCTAGACTAGAAGATGTAACATCTTCGGATGACTTTTTCTCGATATCATCCTCAACATTTTCGCTCAATTCGGTTTTAGTTGAAATTTGCGACGTACCTGATGGTAGATGTTCGTCGGGTACAACGAATTGCCCCATATGAAAGAACTGCCACTCCTGACTAGAACCCATTCCGGAATCCTGAGAGAGATTATTCAAACACGACCGTAACAATCCGTCCAATTTGACCGGCGGTTCTTTCTGCTTGTCCTTTCTCGCTTTCCTGTTCCTCCTCGGACGTGGCGGATAAAATTTCTTTCGATCCTGCGAATCAATTACAAAAAATGATTACATGGGAGGAAGTAGCAATTTCTCCTAAGATGCTGTGTGTCCCTGAATTAGTGCATAGTTAGTATAATTTGATTCGTAACCTTAGTAAAAAAAAAAAATAGTAAAAAAATAATAAAAAAAATACTAAAAATAATAAAAAAAAATAAATAATTTAGTTAAATGAATATGTATGGTCCTATTAGTTGCATGATTATCTGTAGTTTTCATTTTTCGATATGTCGATTAAAGGTGAACATACATCTTGTTTCACTTTTCATGGAACCACCCTTGTAACTTGTTTGCTATTGTTCCGATTATTTGGCAACTTATACATAACTATAAAGTAACTATTTTGACACTGTGAGGTGCTAATTTAGACATACGTATCCCATGTAGGATTGAAAAAGGGGAGCAGTTCTTCGAAAAATAATTTTAGCAATTTTTTAATAAATTATTTTCATTCATGAACACGGATTACTCAAATATTCTAGCAAATTATTTAATGGAGGAAAAGTCTTAACTGCCATGGAAGATGACAGAAGCTCAAGTCAAACTTACTAAACCTACATAATGATAAAAAAAGCAAAATTCACTGAAAGTTAAGACTTTCCCACCATTAGTGATTTAAATAAAAAAAACTTCAAAATTCACGTGAACATCTGCAAATTTCGTGTCCATATGTTGAGGATAAAACCTTAAACATTTATGCTACTTTCAGTCCCTGGATCAAGTGAAATATGATACTTAGAAAGTATCAGCGTAAGATACATAACAAACAAATAGTTTTACCATCGACTGCTAAATCACAGCAGCCGTGCTTTATAAAGTGTTGTTTGTTTGCCCGTTTGTAGTGATTCACCATGTGTGGCAACACTCTACACCATATATGTCATAGTGGTCAATTGTTTGTATCAGTAACTTGATGTTTCTTGAAAATTATGGACAGATGTCAAATATTTGAGTGTACGTTTCTGTCAACACATTATTTTTAAACTAATATAACTTAAAATAATGAAATATTGTGTTTTTCACGGAGAAAGTGAAGTAGCAGTCCGTTATTATGTATGTATTTTATTAACAATCTACAATATTTGGATAGAAATACGTAGTATGGAGTACAGGAATGGTATTAATGTGTCAATATCAAATGTCACATTCTGACATTTAGAGCTTGACATAGTATGTGTTTCCAAAAACTAACATTGGAGTCGTCACGGTACAGTACATTACAGAATTCTATATTGAAATTCAGGTGATTCGACAGACAAGGATTACAAAGGCGACTTGATTTAGCAAACGATGGTTTTACATAATAATACGCATTTTAGTCATAGACATCTAATAGATGAGATAGGTGAAGAAACCTTTGTGCCAAATTGAAATATGAATGAATGGATTTAAAAGTGTGTAAAATATGAGAATCCAAAAATGATTTATTTCTTTAAGATAGTATATATGTTAACTTTGAAACTAATACAGTTAGACACACAGTTTAATGTTACTGCTTCCTTTTTAATACTTTTTGTGTCCACAAAAAAAGAATATGTTAAAACAATGTCCTAAAAAAATCGCTAGTCATTTTTCGACAAACTGAACCCCTTTTTTATTCCTACATGTAACCCCTATAACTAAATTAACACCTCACACTGTCAAGCTTTATAAGTATGCGTAAGCTGCTAAAGATTAAGAACTGTTGAATAATAAGTGAGTTACAAAGATGAAAAGTGAAACACAGTATTACACGCTGTATAGGATCACTGAGAGTAAGACTCAATTTGACAGTGAGAAAATTCTGACATCAAACAGATTGGTTGGAAAACAGTTGTCTAATTCCAAACTTTCTTGCAGATCGAAAAAAAGCAACGGTTCTTTAATACAACAATTATAGTTGAGTCCCTCTTATGAAAAAAAAAAAACAACGTACTTAAAAGTAAACATGCAACTACTTGGACAAAATATTACACACTTAATTCCATATTAGTTTCATCCCATTACAACACATTATCACCATTAATGACTTTATGAAATTTGAACTGCCTAGAGTTAATAATATTCCAGTTCTAATGAGATGAACTATAACAGAAAGTTTTAGAATGATTATTCATTGCAAATCAAATATGCACCTTTTAAAAATTACCAAATCTACTCATTCATACGTGGCATATTCTAATTTGAAACGAATAACGTATACTTAAAGCGGACCACACGATATTTGCCAATTATTTCAAATGTGAAACACGCACCTTATAGCAATAAATGCACAACGGGAAACATCTGAATGTCTTGCGCATCTTGCATTGCCTGCAGGTCTGCTAATCATAAAAACAAAAGAACTGAATATCTGCTCTAAAATTACGAATAGGATCGTCGTTGCCAACCACCTAATCAGTTTCACAAATACAAAACAAAAACAATCTTCCTTCCACTCACAGAATAGTCACAATGTAGTAAAATATCAATCAACACACAAAAGGCAAAAAGTATATATCTGGTCGTAATTATAATAACCGTAATAGTAATTACGGATTTCTCAGAATTAACAATATTGGTTTCTTATCTACAGGTTTTTACCACTGTTTTTTTATCTAGGAATGTTTAAAGTTGGGCAATATTTGTTGTTGCAAAGTTGTGTAAATGTATTTCAGTTATGCAAGATTCTCATATTTTAATGATAACTATATATATTTTTAATCCAGCACCACAAATGCATGGTTTGTGCACAAATATTCAATATTCAGAAAATTTTATGCATGTACGAGTGTTTGGCACACAAATTAAATTACCTATACAACTTCTTCTATTTACAAATAATCAACTTCTATAGAATGTTTTGAAACCCTAGGGTGTAATAAATCATATTTGAAATAGATATTATTTATGGATTTTTTAAAATATTATGACATTTTTTATCTATACATATATTTGGTTTATTTTTACTTGATTCAATATTTTTTTAAATAAACTTCCTGGACAATAATTGCGTATAATGTTTGCAGATAATAGTATGAACATCTGGCAATAGGGTCTGACCGCTTTTCTAGGTATAGGAGAGAGTGTACATTTTGTAACATAAACCATCCCTTTTTTCCTATTTAATAAATTAGTCTGCACTGAGAATTCAACAAGAGCGTTTCATTTCATCAGAAACGACTAATGACATCATCAATATTTTTTCCAGATATATACCCAAATTTTTTTCCTAATAAGCTTTTATTAGAGATTTTTTTTTGTATTACTTCCCGTTTAAAAGTTATAAGCAATATCGTCCTAAAGTGTCTCGAAAGCAATACCACCTAAAAATCACATTAACGGTGGAAGAATTAAATAGTCGTTGGAACGAAGGGTAAGAAACATGTTAATACAGCTGGACTATTACAGTTTTTCGAACAAAATCCACGAAATTCAATGCGGCAAGTTCATAATATGTAGATTTATCCCATTGTAAAATTTGTCCTGCTTGATGTATACTAAACCCTAGAATATTGTTTCTCAAAGTACTCAAATGAACAATATCTGTCCTGTCGGTAGGACGCTGCACATTCTATTATTAGCAAGAGACATACTTCTGAAAGTTATAGAAAAGGACCTACAAATATTTATAATTCAAGTTTTTGGATATGTATACGTAATGAATTTTTATTTATTACTTGGAACTACACCAAAACAGACAATATATATGATCAGACAGCTGCGCAAGTGTGGAGCAGAAATTGAAGGTTCCAAATAATCGGATTAGTAATAATAATAATGTATCTGAAGAAGTACGATATAAAACAAGAAAAAAAAAGATGGTTTAATCGTAGACCCTAAAATGTTTTATGAAGAATTTTTTTTAGTTTGCTGTATTTCTCTCCATGGACTTATCTAATTTTTGATGCTTTTAGGTACCGAAATCTTGAAAAGTAAAACATCTGGAACAAAAGTATGCAAATAAATAAAATTCTTGATGTTTTGTTTATTCATTATTATTTAAATTGTCTTCAAATAAATAATAACTTATTTTAAAAAAATTGCAACGCAGGTCTTTGTGATCTTAAAACCACATTTTAACACTTAGTTCCACATTATATATTTAGTACTACAGCCGAATTACAAAATAGTAGAGAGTGGCTTATTCATTTTATAAACCGCCTCTTAATGCAGTAACACAAAGAGAAATACGTCTTGTCCATACATTTTTTGTATAAAATTGTATGTTGTTACACATATCTCGCAAAACATGCTGATTATACAGCTTCTCCTGCAGCAAATACACATGCATATATCCGCAATGTTCGATTTTTATTGGTAATGATGTCGTGCGGGATTCACCTATTCCAGCTGCACAGCTACTATGGGTGTGTGTGCGCATGCGTAAAGTTTATTTAATTGTGAAAGTAATTATTAATGATTATTGTGTGTTCATAAAAATGGGGAATAATTCAAGCTCTACAGTATACATATTCTCAAATTTGTAAACACCCTAATCTAATATGAGAGAAATATCGAATGATAAAAACTTGTATGAAGGGATTAGGGCGCGAGGTCAAAATATGAGTATAACTGATGAAATATGTAGTTCATTAACAAGAATGTCCGTGAGTAGTGTATATCGTTCAATAAAGAGTGGCAAAGTAGAAAATAGAGGCTGACGATATAAAATATGTGATTCGTAAAATAATTTATGAATATTTTGAAAATGAGCTTTCGACAAAAAAATTGTAGTTATTAGCTCACAAGATGAAACTTTACCTAGAATTTTTAGAAGTGTGCTTTTGCGAATTATGCGTGACATGAATTTCTGTTTTATAAAATGATGCTGATAGGAAAATACAGAATAGTGATAGTATGATGAAGAAAAAATTTAAAACAAATATTAGAAAATCGAAATCTGAATCAAAGAATATATTAGACGAACAAAACATGATGGATAAATGAAGGTCTATTGAAAACGACAGCAGCTCGTGATAAATATGACAGTTCTAGTGACAGTGACAGAACTAGCTAGTGACTAGTAATGTATTATAGTGTATAACAAGTGTAGTGTATAACTGTTAACGTTTTAGTGATAGTGCCAAGTATACTCGCGACACGAATTCAGACGTCTTACGTCATGGCTGACATGCAATTGTTTTTATTGTCAACGTAATTTTCGATATTTAGTCGTGTCAAAAGCAATCATTTTATGCAATTTAGTAGTATATATAATGCAAACTTTTAGTGGAGTATATAGTTTTATTGCTCTCAGTTGCAGTTTCTTAAATATTTTGATGAAAATATAAAGAGTTATTCATTTGTTCGTATAACGTAAGTTGTCTGAATTCTTGTCGAGAGTATAATCAGTAGTGTATATGAATAGTGCAGTGTAATATAAATGTTAAGGTGTGACATCCCCGAAATGCGCATCAGGTAAATGTGTGATGGTGGGCCATCACCGTCCAAAAAGGACTTACAGGAAGCGACCTACATTGCAGCAGGTACATAACGCAGACCTCTCGCCCTGGGCGACAAGTCATTAAATCTGTAAATAATACTGCAGGAAACAACTACTCCGCGGGCTAATGCGCCGACCGGCATTGAATTACTCCTGCAGTATGTGTGAACAGACCTTGTCGGACACACCACCAGACATAGACCGGTTTCAGGGTTGTTAGCCTTCATCAGTATGCCATAGGTGAGATGACCGACAATTGAACTGGCTGTTCCTTCATATGTATGTTCACATATAAATTGAGTGCTCATTGAGTATCATTTACAGGACAACATGGGTTAATTTATACACTTGCTGTGAACTAGTCACTCTCTATTTTGGAACTCGGATGCAAGTAAAACTATGTTATAAGAATATTTGCATCTACAGTAAAATTTAAAAAAAATTGTACTTTCATAATTTCACTACCTAAAATATTAGATCAGTCTTTATTTTGTTGCTGTTTTCTGCTTCTTCGGTATCCTTGGAAGTATCCAGATGGCATGAGATAAAATTAACATTACTTGCTCTTTTAATTTATTTCAAGAATATGGGGCTTCTAATAGGTCTGCTCCAGCAAGTCAAGAACTGGTTTTAGATTTGTTAGAAACGTAAGACAAAAAGTAGTTGGATGAATATTTCTGACAGTTTAAAATTAATCGTTTCCTGCTGCTGAAGCAAACCAAATTAAAAATATCGCTATAAAATTTCTAGTACTTAATAAATTAAGAATACAACATTTATTACCCAAATATGGCATTTCAACTGTAACCAATGGCGTAGATACAAGGTGGGCTGCAGTGCAGTTGTCGGAAATCCTGAACTTCTGTTTCACAGATCAAACTCTTGAAGTGATTCCACAAATGCAAATGGAGACTTCAGGTACAGCGATCTTGGTACTCAAGCTACATGACCCCTTTGAACCACCCTTTGTGAATAGATGTGTAGAAAATTCCTGGTAGATAATCGGACTGAAGTGAGTAAGTGCTTCATCTTAATAAACTACATCCATGGCATCTTCCAATAACATGGCCTGGTAACATTTCTTCTAAAAACTGCATGTAGATTTTGTCATTTGAATGGCGTGATAGAATACGTGGTCTGATGAAAATATTGTCAATAATACCCCACTAAAGATTTAGTGACACTGCTATTGTCACATCTATATAGTAAAATACACCGGATCAGCAACCAATGACAAAATTATTAGGCAATCTGCTAGTCAACACTTGCATTTGTTGACAAAATACACATCAAATCTTTTGCATCATAGGTGTGAGCAAGCCATGGGTCGAACACCTACGATTGATTTTACTATTGTAGTATATTTTTTTGTTAATTGTCTATCGTTCATGCTAGAAAGATGTCGTTTGATCCAAAACAGCTGATCTTTTTGTTGTACAGGGAAGGCAAAAACTTGTCATTGTGATCCAAGAAGCAAAAGTGGCAAGAGATTCACTACGATTCATTTTACTGTAAATTTATTTGGTCATCGGCTGTAGTTAGATACATTTTGTATGGCCCAAAACAACTTGTCTTCCAATATGAAGCAATTGGTTCACCAGGTTACGGTCTCTCAGTGAGCCCCAATGTAAATTATTCTTTTCCTTAACCCATTGGAGACGTTATGGTGGCATAATGCAGCAGCAAGTAGAAGTGCACAATATTTTTCATATGATGTGCTCATAACGTTCTTAAAATACATAGCTACATCATTTTTGGGATGAAGTAAACAAAATAATAAAAATTAATAACGTTTGATTAGCATAAACATATACTTGACCTCCTATGAGATTCCAATAAGATTTATAAATGAATAAACTACAAATTTAACAGAGGAAAATTGCATAATATATTTAAAATTATGCAAAATTTTCACTGCTTGTAATAAAATGTTATCAACAATTAATATGTATAAAATAATTTGTGTAATTTTTTAGTAAATAAAGTTACACATATTACTTACACACACATTATTTTAAAATATTGTATCTAAATTTAAAAAACAGATTTGATAATTATTTGATATTAAATTTTATCAAAGAAAACAAAAAAACTATAAAATTTTGTCTAATGCAAAATAAAAATAGATATACTAAAGTTTTAAGTTTAGAAAGTGGCAATCATTTTATGTTAAATTTCAAAATCACATGTTTATAATTATACCAAGTCATCAAATATTATTTTGCTCGTCAGTTAATTAAGAATGTTGTTATAGGAAAATAAAAAGTTAATGTTTTTTCATTGCTTTTGCATAAAAAAAAGAAGTCGACACAATCTAAATAATATCCACTTGTAGTGGGAGCATCTCAAATCCCTATTCAATAAAATAAAATCTTCTGCTCCCACTGTAGGACACTGTGTATCAAACTGTTTATGTGAATAATGGACGCGAAGCCAGACTATATTAAATTAACCAAACAGACATTTGGAAAATATTATTTTTGCTGCATAATTACTCTAACAAAAGTTTGCTTTCTTACTGTAGATCAGAATGAATGTTTGACTTTTCATATCATTTAAAATAGAAATAAAAAACAGTTTTTCCATTTGTTTTGTTTTTGTGCCTAGCTGGTACTCAGACAAGTAAGAAAACAATCTTAACGTCATTTAGACATAAGCCCAGTTTTGCTTATTTAAGTAGTTAGGAAGCTTCAAAGTTTTGATTGGATATGTGGTGGTCCAGCGATCCCCCGACAAATCCGTTAGATTTTTTTATGGAAGCATATGAAACGAATTGTCAAGATGAAATTTATAAATAACAGTTGACACAAAGAATACGTACTTCTACTGCTCAAATTAGAAATAACGATAACATTTATATTCGAGTGATAAACTCTTTAGCGTGTCGTTGTGAAGCATACGCTGCAGCGGACGGTGAATATTTGGAACATTTACTATAATTATTACATATGTATTGCCGTGATTTTGAGTTCAAGCAATTTTTTAAATTACAAAATCAAAACTCTAAAACCTCCTAACTCCTTAAATAAGCAAAATCACATGGCTAAATGACTAATATATCACCCTGTATAGTAGCAAATTTATTCTGATTGGCTAAGTAAATTTGTAAAACAATATTAAGGAACATAAGTTGGTCCAGCGTGAACCTAATTTTAAACTGATATATACTGAAAATGGTAGACGACAAACAAAAATAGTGCAGCAGTATTAGACAGACGTTGTACAGAGAGATCCAAAATGGCAGACGTGCCTTTATACTTTAATTGCTTATATATATACTGTAATTTTCACTAGTTACGTATTTTTTTATTTGAACATTTGCAAACATTGATTGATGAGAAAGTAATTTTGATCAAAATTACTTTCTACAATTTTTATAATCTTTACGCATGACTCCCTCTTCAGTCATTCTGTATCTCTCCTGTAGTATAGAAGTGTCATAGTAACAAATTTACAATGCCACAGGACGACATCCTACACCTCATAAATAAACATAAAATAGAATTGGAATTTTAAAAAATTCAATCATATTCGCCAGACATTTTCCAATCCATAAAATTTTTTGATAATCCCAAGTTTCCCCAGTTTTGCTACACAGGGTGAGTCTGTCATAATGTCATTAATTTTAAGAGGAGATAGGGAATAATGAGTATAATGCGAATACGCGATTAAAAAAAAAATCTAAATGCATATTTACGCCGAAAAAAATATTTTCAAATCATTATTTAAACCCCCTTTTCAGGCTGTCACTGACCGCTCACAGCCTTGGTCGTTTATAGCTCACATTCCAAGTTGAAATATTTTTCTAGTATACCTACCTACCTACCTAGGTTTTAGACATCAAAAAAAAACGGTTGTAATGACTATTTTAGAATAAAATTTTTTCTTGTTCAGTTCAACTTCAGCCAATAATTTAAAATGTTAATATCCAATGAAATCAAATAATAATAATCAAATAATTCTATTAAAATTGCAAGTAAGCGTCCACTCAGGCTTTCCGTAGAAAATATGGTCCAATCAAATACCCATACACTCCTGCCCATAAGTTAATAACAAATCTGAAAGCTAAACCGACAAGTAACGTGTGGATTTCTCTGAGCAAATGTAGCTGTTATGACTGCAAAGAAATTAGCTTAGTTACATTGAAATCACAAAACTCCAACGTATCTAATAATAAACCTAGTAATAAACCATTTACATTACATAAAAATCTATACCCAATTATTACAGAAGCTGAAAAATGTTCGTGTTTAAATACTAAGTAATAAAAAAACATCGTTGTCGAATCAAAAAAAACTGTCCAAGAAATTTTTTGATAATCCCAAGTTTCCCCAGTTTTGCTACACAGGGTGAGTCTGTCATAATGTCATTAATTTTAAGAGGAGATAGGGAATAATACGTATAATGCGAATACGCGATTAAAAAAAAATCTAAATGCATATTTACGCCGAAAAAAATATTTTCAAATCATTATTTAAACCCCCTTTTCAGGCTGTCACTGACCGCTCACAGCCTTGGTCGTTTATAGCTCACAGTCCAAGTTGAAATATTTTTCTAGTACCTACCTACCTACCTACCTAGGTTTTAGACATCACAAATAAACGGTTGTACTGACTATTTTAGAATATAATTTTTCTTGTTCAGTTCAACTTCAGCCAATAATTTAAAATGTTAATATCCAATGAAATCAAATAATAATAATCAAATAATTCTATTAAAAATTGCAAGTAACGCGGTCCACTCAGGCTTTCCGGTAGAAAATATGGTCCAATCAAACGATACCCGTACACTCCTGCCCATAAGTTAATAACAAATCGCCTCTGAAAGCTAAACCGACAAGTAACGTGTGGATTTTTCTCTGAGCAAATGTAGCTGTTATGACTGCAAAGAAATTAGCTTAGTTACATTGAAATCCCAAACCTCCAACGTATCTAATAATAAACCGAGTAATAAACCATTTACGTACATTACATAAAAAATCTATACCCAATTATTAACAGAAGCTGAAAAATGTTTCGTGTTTAAATACTAAGTAATAAAAAACCATCGTGTTGTCGACAGAAAACTGTCCAAGACCAAAATGGCACGCCTCTGATCTGATGCTTAAAAAAGTTATCGAGAGTGAATCTTAACCTACCGTATTATTAGGTCAATAACCTAGTTACCTAGTTTTTGTACTGTAACGACAAGGAGTAAAACAATTTTTTTAAATCTAGATACATGAATAAATTTTCCTTAAATATTGATTTATTTGTTAATAAAAACAAATGTAGATAATAAATAAATGTTTTCGAATGTTAGCTTAATACAGTTTAATAATTTTATCGGTCAGTGGTCACATGTTTAAGGCGTTAGTACTTGAATCGAGGTAACTAGACGGAGTTGGTTCGAGCCCAGCTGCCGGTAGACCGTATATAAGCTATATTCGTGGAGGGATTGGCACCCTCTCTGCGGGTATGGTAGGGTGGAATAATGTTAGCTTGGGTCAATGTGAGAGATTGATGCCGGTTGATATTTGACCACCCCCCTAATTAATGAGGTTTTCCAGGTTTTCCTCATTCCTGCACTGAATAGTGGTTAGGGCCTACAAACGTAAGTCGTTCCTGGGCGCAAATGCGGCCTGCTTAATAATAATATGCCGCCCCCTCTCCCGCACAAGTCTCCGACTTCTGGGCTAATCCCTGTGATTAGAATGAGGGGTAGAGATATTATTATTATTATAATTTTGATATTACGTTTTCACTGCGTTTTACAAATAAATATTAATTTTTAGTATTATTCGTAAGTATAATTAATTATTCAGTTTGTAGTTACGTACATCTAGCCTATAAATCTATTGTTTTTTAAGTAGTATGATACTAATCTGTTTAAAATGCCAGGTTGAGTAAAACTGCACTCATCCGTCCATAGCACTTAATATTAATAAAATTAGAGTCAGCCGCAATTTGATTTTGATGCTCTCAACTAAATTTAAAACAGTCTCTATCACCCGACGCAGTTTCACAGAACCCGTATCGCAAAGGCACTTACACAAAGTTCCTGCACCTGGAAAATGTCTGTTAGGTTAGGCAGACATCTCCAATATTCCGTAACAGCAGCATCCACATTTCGCAAACATTCTCCGTATAACACTACCATTTCCGCATATTCGGAATTTGTAAAATTATGCATTGTGAATTTACGACAAATACGCAAGACCGAAATAAACAAACTACTGCTTAGTGCTTACTGCTTGTATTCTCTCCATCCCCCCTCCAAATGTGTGGAGTGAAATGCGGGAAATGCAGAAAGTGCTAAATGGGGGTAAATTTGAATAACACGTGTGAAGACGATATTATGTATGTAAACGTGAGGTGACACCGATGTTTAATCCGGCATTCGATTGTCGTATGGGTGCGTCATCAGAAAGTTTGCAGCGCACCAGGAGCGTCGTGTTACTGATTTTTATAGGGTGATTTGTTTATTTTTTATAGGTCAAGTAAAAAATTTTTTTTTTGATTTTCTGGCTTTATTGGGCCTCCCGAATACGTGGTTCAAATTAATAACATTATGACTGACTCACCCTATATACACGGGATATGATTTGTAGCATTAAAAATGGTAAAAAATGCAAATTTATCGATTTCAAGAAAAATAATATTGGCGCTAATTTATAAAAAATATGTTAATAGAATCTTCTTCGTATCTTCATGTATTATCTTCTACTATTTCACTGTAATAAATTTTAAAAATTGTCGTGATATTTAAAATATTCATTAAGACAGATTTAAAACAAAAATTTAAAAAAAATGCTTCAAAAATAACATAAAAAAAATCTGACAAATGAAAATGGAATAAAAATAATTTAAAATGAAAATAAAAAAAATGTCTAAATTTATCTAAATCAATAGATAAAAATATGGTTGCAATTTTCTTCGTCTTCATGTACTCTTTTGTTCTATTCTATCAGCTTCCTACCCCCAAGTTTCTTTTCTTCCAAAGATTTTCTTGATCAGTTCATGACTAATCCAAAATCTTCTTTTCAAACATGATTTTTTCATTCCCATTTTTCTTCCACTGAATCTTCCAACCAGCTCAACTTGCTCTCTTCTTAAACTTTCAGATTCCAAGACAATTCTTCAAATATTTCTAACAAATTCGTAATTTCCACTCTTGTGCGGTTTATCATAAAGTGAAAATATTTCACGTTGAAAGTATGTATAGTCAATATTTTGCAGAATCAATAAACCTCAGATATCGTTAATCAGATAAGACAAACAATTCAATAACCAAAACCACAAAATATATGCATCAAAACAAAAAATATAAGTATGTGTATAAAAAAAAATAATAGATAAAAAATTGCTTACCAAGTGACCCTAGAATAAAAATCCCAAAAATAAATGAGAATAATAAAAAAAAAGGTTACCTGAATACTGCTCTTCGTTACCCACAATTTAACTAACCGACAAAAAACTAAGTCCTACATTTAACTGACATTCTTCCCCATATTATATACATATATTTTTTAACTGATTAGAGCACTTGATCAGTTCTTTACGCAGTCTTATTGCACACAACACAGAACTTTCGAACACTTATATTATACTCTTAACTAGTCTCTACTAACACTAGTGGACTTGCATGGCTCTATAGCGCAATATATTAACTGGGTAGTTCAAGGGCGTTAATATATTGCGACTGGCTGGCGGGATCTTCGGAAACAATTGAAAAGTGATAATTTTTTTGTAATAGACAATAATTGAGAAAAAGTCGGCCTTTTGGCCTTAAAATTTCATGTAGATTGTGAACAAAATGGTAATGATGGTTCTTATTGTCATATCACTGCAAATTTAATATTTTTATTGCTACTTGGTTTTAATATTTTTTTCTATTTTTTGGAAATTTTGCCATAATAGGAATTTGCAATTTGCAAACCTTCTTTTAACAGAAATTTCAATATCATATGACGGAAAAAAAATTAAAAAAAAACAGCTTTTAGAAAATGTTAATAAAAAAAGTGGAAATTAACACCCTGTATATACAAAAGAAAATATGCACATTTATCCAATTTGATAAACTAAGTCTAAAAAGGACAAAAATTTGATAAAAAATAAAACATGAAAAAAATGAAGGTTTTTCCTATAGCATTTTCTAAAGTACATTACATTTTTGTAATAAGGGCATTCAAACAAATTTTTTTAGTTTATTATCTACCAAACATATTTTTATTCTAATAATTTAAATTTTAGGTAGAGATCTGATATTTCAACTTTTCTTAATGACAGCTATCTTATAGAATTACATATGCACATTTTTAATTAATTTAGTTTTTTGTTAAACGTATTACACCTATATAAAAACCTAATATATCTGTTCTATTTAGCTAAAGGTAGTCGATAATTATGAATTTTTAATTTGATTAAATAAATATTAAAATTATACCTCAAAATTCGATCATAAAAAGGTAATTTAAAAAAAAAATTGTAAGATTAGTTTTTCATAGGTTATCCTTTACCACCACCCTGTGTAATTAGAAAATGATAAATTTCAATGATGTATATTTAAAAAATTAAAGAAATGTAAAAATTAATAACTGTAACAAAATACGAAAAACAAATAAAAAAATAGAAAAAAAAATTAAAATATAAATAACAAAATAATTAATTAATTTTGTATTATCAAATTTACAGGTCTTAACAGATAACCATTTTATTGTTGTGTAATTAGAAAATGATATATTTCAATGATATATATTTAAAATATTAAAGAAATGTAAAAATTAATAACTGTAACAAAATACGAAAAACAAATGAAAAAATAGAAAAAAAAATTAAAATATAAATAACAAAATAATTAATTAATTTTGTATCATCAAATTTACAGCTCTTAACAGATAACCATTTTATTGTTGATAAAACTTGAAAGAGTGCAAAGCACTTGAAGGAATTGGATAAAACGACAATTATGATCCAGTTTGAGAATAGTTAAAGGAAGTGAAGGACCCAAATGTAAATTCAGGCCTCATTGTTCTCTTTGTTTGGTAAAATGCAAGGCAACAAACCTCACAAGACAATAAACGTGAGATAGTAAAAGTCCATTGTGCATAATAAAGTAACCATTTAGGTTTCAAGTAATAACAAATAGTAAACAGATTAAACTTGCATTCCATTAATAATTGCTTGATAAGGGACCAATAAACACCTCAAACAAGTCACAACTTGTCGGGCAGTGGTTGAAACGGAAGGCAGCCCCTTGAATAAGAACAATTAACATGACAAAAGCTACTGACAACGATTACCATGGGGCATTGGTTCTGCCGCATTAACCAGCAGAACAGAGAGAATCGAGACCTGCCAGCCAGTCATCATGCAAATCCGAAGTGTCTTTTAGACCGATATCTACCTGGAAGCATTTTTCGCAATATCTGAAGAGCGGATTATCGATGTCCGACTTGCACTGGACGCAAGTCGAGAAACCCATCTTTTCGAAGGAGAATTCCTCCAGAGAGCTGTTGTCGGAGTCCTCGCAGTCCGTTATCCAGTTCTCCAACGAGGTGTCACACATGACGGCCGCTGCGGCTGCGGCTGCTAACATCATGCCCTGCAGCAAAGCAAAAAAGAAATGTATTTACCAGTCTAGACTAAAAAGAAAAATAAAAAATTGTTTTCAATCAAATGTTTGCATCACATCAAAAGAATGAAGTACAGTAATATACAGAAATTTTCAAGGACGTTTGAGATCACCATATAAAAATAATTGTTGACTCAATTTGTGGAAACTTTTGAAATAGATCAGCAAAGAAAAATTTGTTGATATACTGGATGTTCAAAATTAATTTCTTGATAGACATTTTTTGTTCATATGCCAAATTAGAACAATTTTACTATTTTAATAATTGTTCATAAAACTTTTCAAATTTTGTAGGTGTCAAACTTAACAGTTTATTCTCGACTGTAATACACTTTATATTATATTGAAAAAATATTTATTGCAACAAATATGGTTAAAAATTTTGTACAAAAAATATTTTACCCAATATAACGCAAGAGTTAGGTAGTACTCGGAAGAAAGCAGCAAAAATATGTTTCTACCAAGCAGAAAAAATAAATTGTAAGTATTAACAAGCTTTAACATGTTTAAACAAATATGTCAAAAGTATTAACCTGCACAATTACTCACAATTACAGTGCCTAATTAGATATTTAACAATATGTATATTTTAAAAAGTCACTTCTCTGTCCTGGTTTGGTTATGGTATTAAAACAGAGTTTATGAATGTGCTGATTTTGGAGAATTGAATTCTAATTTATAAATTAAAAATTTAATTATTAACAAGAATGCCAAACTCGAAATTCGTTCCTATTTATAAACAACTTTTTAATATGACAAGTTTTTTGTAAAATTAAAAATAAAAACACTTCGCTGTACATTTATTTCACAATTTCCTATTTTTAATTACCCTGTATATCAAAATGAATAAATGTAACAACAATATTTCTGAAAAATTAGATTCCTCAAAAAAATATATGTTTTTCCTCTCTGGACTGAATAAATAAATAAAAAACTAAAATTCTTGAACTACTCGACATCATTGCCACAAAATTTTGGGCCACTCTATATTATACATGCATATCAATATGTTTTTGTCAATTAATAACTTATAAGTTAAATTATGTGCTGTAAAAAAATAACCTACATTCACATGACATGAAACGCATCATTATTATAGTTGTTTATACTTTGTGCACATCATTATCTATGTCATGCATTTAACTTGTACTAACTTGTATACCTGTATACCTCAAAAAGGTAGAAGATTTAGGTCAACGAAGCGATGCAAATTACTCATTTCCTTAATTAGGATGTACTGTTTATAGACAATATGATGAATATGTATTGTATGTATTTAAAATGAATAAGTATATATATTTATTTATGAAATTGCTGAGTGGTATACATTTCAGCAGCATATTGGAATCAAAGTGATTAAATTTTAACTTAATATAACCACATAAGCAAATGATAATGATAATATAAATATTAAATATTTGACTTGAAAAATTTCCATTAGTAATAAACGATAAACATTGAAAGTTTATTATAGAGAAATGTGATATCTATAAAAACAAAGCCAAATATTGCTAACTAGGTATTACTCTATATCAGTAAATAACTTTAAAAATAAATGAAAATGTATAATATTGAAGTTGATAAACTAAATAAATTAATTTCTATCACTTACATGCAGATTTTTCCTCCAAAACAAATAAATAAATAAAACTATAATACACACAAGAATATTTACCTCTGAATCGCTGGACGAATTAGATCCATTTTCGCTGCCAGATAAGCTGGCAACTTCGTATTCTACTTCGTATTCATCAGGACCGCTGTGTTCTGCTTTTGAATCCGTATCGGAGGTATCTCTTACGTAGTCTAAAAACAATTTATTATTGATCTGCCACACATCTGAAAGTGTGCAGAACCCTACCGGTTTCTTTATCCTGTAAACTATAAATACTTTCGGTATCTTCTTCGGAGGCCTTACTACTTTCGCTCTCTAATCTGTAGTAATAACAGCGAGGCCTCTTCAAATCCATTGGAGTTGTCGAGTCGTCTTCTCGAGATCTTTTCCTCCATGAAGCTATGTCACAAACAATAAATACTGGATGATTGTTTGTACAGTTAGTAATTTATAAAGAACGACTACTTTGGAACAGATGCACTATAAGCTTATAACCTTAAAAACTAGGATTAAGGTCCGTTACATCTGCTTATATTGTTAGATAAGCAAGGATTTAAAGGGGGGTGTGATTGGATACGTGCTACACCGAAGGTACTCAGAAAATTTAGATATATGGATTTTTAATAGGATAGTAAACGCTTTAAACTTACCCGTATTTGTTCCTACGGGTACTGTTGCGGTTGTGGCCGACATTATGACTAGAAAATAGATATAAGAATGCGATACGATACACGATACAATACAATACAAACGCGCACAGACTTGTGCACTTTTTTCCACGAAATCAACGTATTTGATTTCAAGGTTGCCAGATGGTCTGTGCTATAATTCTTCCATATTTTTAAATTTTAAAGCATTTACCAGAAAAATTGTTATGCATTTCTATTTTATAAAGTTTGTAGCATTATAGATACTACGAAGCTTCATAATCACAATCACTGTGCTCGTAATGTAACAACCTGGTTAGTTCGCCATTAATGTAATGCTAATAACAAAATATAATAATAATCCTTAAACAAGAATATTAGGTCGATATTCTGATGTTTCCATATTAATTTAAACTTAAAAAATAAGTACAGAAATTATTATTTTATTGAAGTCCACATTATATATATATTTATCTTTGGGGAAAATAGTTTACATGTGGCAACTCTGGTGGATGCTTTCCGGAAATGCCCATTCTCGGTAACTTATGCGCAGGTGCGCCTAGCCTAATAACTCAGAAAGTTAAAGTCCCTAGATGAAAAATCCAGAAAACCCTAGATTTAGTGCTGCGCTAGATGCGAATTGGCAGAACTGTGTCGGTGACGGCTCCTTGTCAGCTGTTGGTAAATTGTTAATCGGCCATATTTAATGTTTAATTAAAAATAAGTTTATGTATATTCAATTATAAAACTGATGTTAAGTATTGGGCGTCACTAAAGTTACTATGCCTTTAGCAAATTCAGTAGAACCATGGCAAATTCAGCACGCCGATACAGAGGTAAAATATCTATGAAGAGTAACGATTTTATTAAAACCGCCTTGTTTTTTATTTTAATTTCAAATATCTTTTGTACTTCCACTTTATTTTTGTAGCACGCGTAGCCAAGTTTTTATGATTTATAACGAGTTTATTCATTTTGCAGCTTTTGGAGTATCCAGTTCCCTAAGAATAGTGTCTGTACGTAAAATATTTACGTTATTAGCAACTCACTGTCGTGGCACGATAGCACTATAAATTTCTATCTATACTGCATGAACTTTTAGATGAATTTGACTATATATTATCTAATAAATAACCACGCTAATATATTTATGTGTCCCTTTAAGTACAATATGCTTTGAATGAATGTTACCACCTGTTACACTATGCTTATATAAATTTATCATAAAAGGGTTCTTTCTTGAGAAATAATAGACTATTTATATTATATTCTATAATTATATGTCTTTAGTAACTCAAGATTATTGGTTACTTTAATATCATCAGCAGTGTAAATGAATAATCAATATCGTTTGTACTCAGGCTGTATTGTGTATTCATAAAACAATGACTTTACATTTATCTCTTGCGAGTAAAATGGAATGTATTTATTGAGTTATTGATTTGAAGTTAGTAGGAAAAGCATTTATAACAGCATTCTAGGAATAAATATTAGATTAACAAAAACTAGTAGATGGAGTCACGAGTAAATTTGGTTTACTATTTGTTACATAGGCCTGATTTTTATCTATGATGAGATGTTATTTAATAATATATACTATAAATGAAAAGTGTTAACTGTAGTTGTCTGAAATAATTCATAAACTTCTACCGGAAAATAGTAACTATACCATACACTTATAGCATGCTATACAGGTTCAATACTTGTACAATGTAAATAAAAAAAGTACAATATAGACAATATGAAATTTTTGCATGCATTTAAGATATCTGAGATATGTGAATAGTTGTTTCTCAGAACAATATTTTTTTCATATATTACGTGAATGAATACCCATTCTTGACATTGTACCTAGCAAGATTTTCTCTATTTCCTCCGTCCACGACAGTTCTTCCATTTTGCACATTTCAAATTAATGTTCCACTAAAAAGTGTTCGTAATTTACCCCTGCAATTTTTTTAGCTATTGTACATACTTCCTTATATCTAGCAATCAAGACTTGGAAGGGAGATGTGGAATAATTTTAAATAAAAAATAATATTAAAATATGAAAAACCAAATACCAAGAAATTGTTAATAAGCTACTAGCTAAAAACAAACTATTAAAGCACAAGATATTAATTTCAATTTATTGTTTTTTGACAATGGCTTAATAAAAAAAACATAATTTAAATCATATTCCTTTAAATATTCCATTAAATTATCATCTATCTACTTATATGTCAAAGCTTATGTGTATGTTACAAGTGACTAACAATCTTCCTGTAAGTAAGGCTCATGAACTGTAAGTTTAAAATCTACCACCTTGAGAAGCTAAAACTATTTTTATGTTTAAAATTAACTACCATTATTTATAACATGTTATCATTTTTCAACCCTGTTTATGTGAAAGCTGAAACCTATACATTACACAGTGCTTTTGTAGAACATACAATAATAACATTACTAACTATGTAGAACCTTAGAATTGTATCCATTTCTTCAATTATATTTCATAAGCTTAATCGCTTCTCTGACAAAAACTTATGGGATGGATATTGTCAAACGGTTTGAATAATTTTGCAAATAAACTTTGTGTATGCAAATCATTCATTTTTTTATGATCATCAAAGTTATTCATTTCTTTGTTTTAATTTTACTGCCCTTTCTTCACACCTACCTAACATTACGGGATGCGGGTGCAAATAACCTTTGTCACTTGAATTTTATCTGTTACGAAATAAAAATAATGGTTTTATACTTATAGTCGCAGTCTGGAGATGCAGATGAGGTGGTCGCAGAAGAAACTGGCCCTACAGAAGGCGAGCATGAAATTGAATTGGGAGAAGTAAGTACTTGTCATCAAAATGCGTTATCAATTTTGACATTCCGAAAAGTGTTGTACACAACTTTCAATTGTTTCCTATTCCTACTTTCTATAGGTCGTTAGAAATGGGCATGACAAAGCGGACCCCTCCCAGTTTGAGCTGCTCAAAGTGTTGGGGGAGGGGTCATTTGGTAAAGTTTTCCTTGTTCGGAAGGTGGTGGGAAACGATGCCGGCACTTTGTACGCCATGAAGGTATTGAAAAAAGCCACTCTGAAGGTGAGAGACCGCCATCGCACAAAAATGGAGAGAAACATTCTGGTGGAGGTGGAACATCCGTTCATCGTTAAGTTGCATTACGCTTTCCAGACAGCTGGCAAGTTGTACCTTATTTTAGATTTTCTCAGAGGAGGAGATTTGTTTTCAAGATTAAGTAAAGAGGTAAGAGCGAATTGTAAAATGATAGTGTAGGAAACGACGATTTGTCACTGTTTTATATTTTGTTTCTCAATAAAAATTGTTTTGTTTAGGTAATGTTTACTGAGGAAGATGTTAAGTTTTATTTAGCCGAACTAGCATTAGCTCTACATCATTTACATACCTTAGGTATTATCTACAGAGATTTAAAACCGGAGAATGTTCTATTGGATGCGGACGGGCATATAGCTCTTACCGATTTTGGCCTATCAAAGCTCCCTCTTGAGGAAGGAAAAGCATATAGTTTTTGTGGGACGGTAAGTAAATCTACAAGTAATTTTTTTTAATTTTCATGGATATATGATTTATATTTGTATTTAATCTGTTGTTTATAAATTTATTTTATTTGTTATTTAATTTGTTGTATTTAATGTAAACTTTTTTATTATTATTATTTTGCCATTCACACATTCCAAAGTTTTATAGGATTTTTGTAGATTTAAATTATTTGAAGGTAATTCCTGTCATTCATATTTATATATTTTGTGATGAATGACTTCAGCTACTTTAGATAAGAATGTAACAAGGTATGTCAATAATAGGACAAGATAATATTTAATTATAAAAACTTAAACTGAATTAATGTGAAGAATAATTGTTTCTTAATGAAAAGATTATATATTAAATTTGTTTCATGTAATTTATATAGGGTGTGTCAAATAAGTTGCTATAATCAAATATGCCATGAACTTATTGTCTTTTGTTTTTGGGATACAGACCATCTATGATTTTTTTTTTAAATCAAATTTTTGTCATCTTTTACAAAATACAAAGTTTATAGCATTGAAATTTGGTATAGATAAGTTTTTGAATATTGTAAAAATGGGAGTGTTGTTTCAACTATCTTGTAGAGGGCGCTAGCCACGGTCTATTAACTATACGGTCGGGGCCGTCGAGGCCAGGTGGCATCACAAAATTCCCGTAAATAAAGACAGAATATAGTCTATGAAAGATGGACTGAAATAGACTGTGTGATACGTCACAAATGTCCTCAATTTTCATTGGTTACCTGCTGATGACCCCGACCGTGTAGTTAATAGACCGCGGGCGCTAGCTGCTATCTGTCATAGTGACAATTGATTTGACAACTCTTTCTAGGTTAGGATTTCTGCATTGTATGTTGCATAATAATGTAAAATTTAGTCTATAGAAAAATAGGTGCTCTGTATTGTATTCTTAATATTTCATTGCTTTACATTCCTTTTATAAATATATTCATCAAGATATTAGCCCTGTTCGCACAGCAGTTGGAAACCGTTTCCAATCGTCCGACACACATGCTGTTTATAATACCTCCATAAGGTTGGAAATCCATTGTTTTAGTTGAAATACGCATTCTCCGGACAATTGGAAACTAATTTATGTATTGTGCGGACAAAGCTATTCCAAAGGAATTCACAATTTTGGAAGACATATGTAACCGAAAATAGTTTAAGTTAATAGAGTGCATTTAAGCTATAATATACGTATTACTGAAGTGGATGAAAATTTTTTTAAATGCAGTGCAGAAAACATAACCTCAGAAAATGTTTGTCTTAAAATATCATTGAAAAGTTTGCAGCTAGCACTCTCTACAAGATATTTGAAAACAAGCACTGAAGTTTTCGGCATTTTCAAAAATGCCCTTTATACTAAATTTTAGCACAATACTTCCAAGTTGCTTTCTATCAAAAAACAAAAGACAATGGACAATGGTACCCAGAACAAGATTGTCAATTTTTTTTAATGTTCTGTTTATGACATGACGTGTGTGTGAAAATGTTTGGAAAAATGTAAACATTTGATTAAATTAACAAGCTGTAGGAAAGTATAGTATACGTTCTTATACATTCAGGTTGAATATATGGCTCCAGAAGTAGTCAACAGAAAGGGCCACACCTTTGCCGCTGACTGGTGGTCGTTCGGCGTGCTCATGTTTGAAATGCTAACGGGCGCCTTACCCTTTCAAGGCTCTAATCGGAAAGATACAATGACTCAGATCCTCAAAGCCAAATTGGGCATGCCGCCGAACTTGAGCCCGGAAGCTCAGAGTTTGCTCAGGGTATTATTCAAGAGAAACCCGGCGAATCGACTGGGTGCTGGTCCTGGCGGGGTGGAGGATTTGAAAAAGCACGAGTTTTTCGCTACTATAGATTTTGATGCGCTTCTTGCCAAAAAGATTAGGCCCCCGTTTCAGCCAGCTGTGTGTGGACCTGAGGATGCTTATTTCGATTCGGAGTTCACGAGTAAAACACCAAAGGATTCTCCTGGCGTCCCCGCTAGTGCAAATGCCCACGAACTCTTCAGAGGGTAAGTAGCACAAAAGGAAATAATAGTATTTACAAATTGAAAAATTGTGAAGACAAAATTAAATATAAAACATGCATATTGTCGACTTAGTTGATATTCGACCATATATTTATTAGGCTTTTTTGTCCACTTTTGACTCCACATCCCTTTCGAATATTTGAAATTCCCCCAATCACCCTGTGTATTCGATAATGTTCATCAACTTTTTAAAATACTCGTGTTCATAAAAATTTTCTGCTTGATTTTTTTTGCAGTTTTTGAAATTTTTGGATTTGTTTTAAACTCAGTATTTTTGTTGCTGTGGCCATCCAATTTTAATTTTTTAAATGGCACCATACCATTTTCTGTCCTTATCAGGGGTTAACTCTTTTTTTTTGCGTATGATTGTGTAAAATGTGGTTTGTAAAAAAATACCTATAATTTGCCTTTCTGTGATATCACGACATGTTAGTGTAAAATCTGTGATCTCTAACATTAATCTAGTTTTTGTGATTGACAGGCAACAAAACAAACGGTCAACATTAATTCAGTCAAGCGAAAATGGCTGCTTCATTTTATTGCATTTATTTTAGTTTTCAGTTTATTGGTTTACAAAAAGGTATTTGTAATATGTATAGCATTTATATAGTGCAGTTTCTTAGAGAAATAGGTAAAAATTGGAATTCAGATTTTGCGACAGAATTTGGGAAAACCCTGGTATAAATATGTTTCCATTGAAGGTTGCATATATAAAACAGTTACTATATAAAATTAACCAGAAACATTCTTACGTTATAATTTACCATGTAACAGTTGACTTGTTTCAATTGATTATAGATACTTAAACTTCAGGTACATGTCACTAAACTATAGATAGTAACACTACTACTTGCTTTGTTAATTCTTGCTGAAAAAAAAACGTTTCAATTTTAGCTTTAGCTTCATTGCTCCGTGTTTATTAGAAAACGGGAACATTCCGAAGAAAACGGAGACTCCCATAAAATCTGTTAGAACGTGTGAACGTAATTTCTTCGACGACTACATTTTAATGGACATTATTGGAACCGGAAGCTACAGTGTTTGTAAATTAGCAAGGCACAAAGCATCAGGTCAACAGTTTGCCGTAAAGGTATTTATCAAACCTTTTTTTTTATAGAATAAGTCATATGACTGCTTGTAGGTGATAAACAAAACATTATGTCCCGACTGTAGGGAAGAAGTAGAAATCCTGATGCGATACGGACAACATCCGGGCATAGTTTCACTGAAGACAGTATATGAAGAATCCGACAAGATCTATTTAATTCTACAACTGTTAAAAGGGGGCGATTTATTGGATTATATGATGGCAAAGGTAATTTTTTTAACGAATGACGATCGAAATGACATGTTGCTTTGCAGGGTCGTCTTTTGGAACAAGAAGCAGCCGCGATATTAAAAACTCTAGCTGCGACCGTGGCGTATTTGCACGAAAACGGTGTAGCACACAGAGACCTAAAACCAGCCAATATCCTCTTCGCTTCCGAAGACTGCTCCCCGGAGAGTGTAACAATCTGTGATATGGGTTTCGCCAAACAGGTACATGGGAACATGGAGCATGTGTATCGATAATTATTTAATTTTTTTCTTTTAGTTGAGAGCAGACAACGGACTTTTGATGACTCCTTGTTACACCGCTAACTACGTGGCGCCGGAAGTTTTAAAACGACAGGGTTATGACGCGGCTTGCGACATATGGTCTTTAGGGGTCATCCTGTTTATAATGCTCTCTGGCAGGTGTCCTTATAGTACGGCACCCAGCGACAGCCCGCAGCGGATTCTACAGAGGATCAGTTCAGGGAAACTTGATTTGCAGGTAATGTTTAAAAAATAAATTTAGTTCTTCAAAGGGATAAGACATTCGAAAGTATTAGAAATTAGCTATTTACCATATAAATCGTTCAATATTATTTTCATATGCTTGTAAACAGCAGTGAAAGTGATGACGCTTGCGCGTTATTTATTATTCTATATAGTCTGTTGAAGATTGGTGATGTCAACAGTGGGGGCTCGGTGCTAATTCTTGCTTTGAATAAGGTGTTTTTAAATAAAACAAAGTAAATCTATCTGCAGTTGACGAAATATATCCGCATCTGTACCGTTAATAACATTGAACTAATGAAGTTGACCACACTAGTTCAAAATGAGTTGAATAAATGGGCTAATGTAGACTCGGCTTAAATTTTTTGTAATAATTATTTTCACGTCCTTTACGTCTTTTTGAAGAAATGCACTTATTTAAGAAACACTATTATATCTAAAATTTTTACATGGAATGCGATACTATTTGTCTTAAATAGTTTTTTCATCATACCACTATTTTGTCTTTTTCTGTCAGCATATCCTTTCAATTTCGTTTTATAAAATAAAAATTCATTCCAGGCATAATTCTCAAAAGCACCCTTCTAGATATTCTAAACAAAGTTTCATCCTGTGATGTAGCGGCCTGATTTTTTTTATTTTCTGAAGGTCATTTTTAAAATAGCACCCATAAATTGTTCTATGAATCCTGTATTTTGTATTATCAACCTCTATCTTCTTTATTCCGCGAGTTTCCACCATATTTTGTTTTGCAGTTGTATATTCTTCTTTGCCATTCTTTTTTACACGATTTACACTACTCACAGACACTGTTAATGAACTACATATTCCAACCGCATCACTTACATATTTTGGTCACAAGCCCTAATTTTTTTCATGTAACTTTTTTACCATCCGGTAATCCCCATTTGTTGATTAGGGAGTTTACGATTTTGCGAACATGCTGTGGAGCTTGAATTATTCTCCATTCTTAAGAACACACAAAATCACTAGTAAATTAATTACAATCATAATTAAACTAGCGGAAAGATATACTTGAAGTTTTTACAAAGTTTTTAAGGGTGCCAAACACCTCAGTGTAGTTAATTGTTGACGATTTGCTAGAGGTCACTACTTGTTGTCTTCCAGTGTGTGAAATGTAACTTTTTAAGGTTATGTTTGACATTGCATATAAAATATTTGTAAAATTTCACATCATACAAAAAATACACCTTTATACTATAGTTTTTCCTTATTATGTTAGTGACTTGTATATCGGGACAAGTATACGCATTTTTTTTTGGTAGAGTGGGCGCTGGTCCGAAGTATCGACCGAGGCAAAAATGTTAGTTACCGAAATGCTCCACATCGTTCCCCAAAGAAGGCCGACCGCCGCACAACTGGTGAAACACCCCTGGGTGGTGTCCCAGACCAATATGTTATACCAATTACGTGCTTTTCCCTCGTCGCACCTGCTGAATAGCAACTACAACAATCAAAAACAAGCGCAGACCACGCCGCCCGGGGTACACCTGAAAGAAACGGTGGCGGCGACGTTCAGGGCGATTGCCACGTCGCCCCAAGTAGCCCATCTAGGACCGGTTGCAATGTCGGAGCTGGCGAGGAGGAGGTTCCGAGACAAGGCGCTGACCCGCGTCCAGCAAACCTCATAATGTTTGTTAAACACGCAAATACTGGTTTTATAAAGAGATATTCAAGGGGTAGAGGTTACGACGATGGGTTCACGTGGACAGGTAACGTGTGCAATTGTGTAAAGTTGTTGATATATTGTTGCATAAGGTTAATCACATTATTTATTATCGAGGATATAAGAGAACAGAGTTTTATTGAAATTGTTCATTAAGCGAAGTGGTATTCTAAATGTGATAATTACACAGAGGTACGAAAGGCTTCAAATTGTGTCAAGGATATTATATATTGTATATTTAAAAAAAAAGTTTAAAGTTTATATGTAGCGTATTCAGTGTAGCGGTTAGTAAAACAAGTTGAGAATTAATTTAATATTGCTGATAAATCGAGTAAGCTAGTGTCTATATGCAGTAAGAAAATAAATTGATGGGTTGATTTTGGTGAAATTCACTAATACAGCAGAATAAATGTATGGAGCGAGCCAATTTCAACGCGTTTGGAAGGTTTTCCGTATTATTCGAATAAGTAGTTCAAATGTCACGGTCTTTATTTTTGACAAAAATTGAACAATGGAAACTGTTATCATCTTAATTTTTTAGAAAAATTGGTCAATGAAAACTGTTTTTCCTTTTTTGTCATTTTAGTGATTTTTTGTTCAAATTTTTTGGCATTACCTTTCCTTTATCTTCTGGTTTTTCTTTTTTTCAGTTATAACCCAGATATATTTATTTTTTTATTTATGAATCATCCTATATATATCTCACATTAAATAGTTAATTAAATTAATGTTGTGATGCGTTTCAGTTAATTTTTCTCAACCAACGAGCTCGGGACGTTTGAACTACTTTTTGTATCTCCATAGGGAATAGCAGGAACCTTCTAAAAGCATCGAAATCGGCCTCTCTTGTACAGAAATAAGATTATTATTCTTATAAAAATGTTTCAACAATTATTTTACAATTGAGGAATATACAAGTTTGAACTCGAATACATTGTAGTAGCACAGTTTTATAGAATTCCTCGGAGTAACACCAAATTTTGTGCTGTCTTGAATGTCGTCTTATGTGTATAAAGTGTAAGAAATCATATTCTATTCTCCGTTTAAGAAAAAGTACAAAATGATTAATTAATTTTTTTTAATTTGTGTTCCCGACATTGTCGCTGCATAGAAGTATGTAAAGGAATATAAACTTCCAGGATAATTTGAACGAAATATCTAACAACGGTCTAAAGCAAGACAAGTGTTTTGTACAGTGTGAGTCAAACTTGCTCGAAAATTTAAATATAAATTATTGTGTCATATAAAGACTTATTTTTTTTGTAAGATATTTTCAAACAGCATCTAATACATATCAAAATATATTACTTTTAATATTTGTTAAAACCATATTAATTTTTCTGTACCAAAGATCGTAAGTTTTCAAAATAGCCGTAACATGAAAGTATTATGTAAGAAATAATGTGGTGGTGAAAAATATGTAGAAAAATGTAGCACAAATTATGTACGTATTCAAAATCAGTTTGCACCGTCAATTTATTTTTTTATTCCGTTATCAAACAATCAGTAGCGTTAAAATAGGAAGCCATATTTGGGTATGTTTCATATGAAAATTGTGACGACTTGTTTGGTGTATCCTTTATCTCTATATTTCTCATTTCATAACTGTTGTTGTCAATTTGGAAACGATCCAAAATCTATGCAGTTATATTTTTCAGGAAGAAATAAAATATTTTTTAAAATACAGTCAACTTCTTTACATCATGTGAGACATGTTTGTACGAAATCCGACCGTTTGATTACTACATCCATCTGTTTTTTAATTAAGATGCAATTTCAATAGATGATTATTAAAAGAGGAACATGTTTGTGCTGGGTTGCCTGTAAAAATATGGCAAGTGTTTTTAATAACTTTTCAGGCCGTTCACGCGACACTCAGTTAAACACAATTTAGACACATGACTCCATGGCTCAGTGTGTAACCGGTGTAGTAAACTTAAGATCAGTGATTCGATTACTGGATGAGTTGATTTTTTTATTATTTTTATTTTAAACTAAAGCGTCATCGTCTGAAAAAAAAAATGTCCCATAATACAAAATCCTTTTCCATTTTGATATTTCGAATGACGTTTGTCGGATATCATGAATTAAAAAATACTTGTGACTATATTTTGATAGGCACCCGATGAAAACGTTTTTCTCTATTAATAATATCCCATTAAAATTGCATTTTAATAAAAAAAAAACGGATGTAGCAATCACGTGATCGGACTTGAACTATTATGGTATTGTAATGGCATTCAGCTTGTATTTTTCTGGAAGAAGCAAGAAGTATTCAATTCATTTCAGCACTTTTTAAATTAGCCCAAACATAAAACTTTTATTTAAAAAAAAACGCGGACTACGTGAATCCTTAGTACCTGATACTTTATATTTCCATTTCTAAACAAGTCATACACTCTTACCGATAAAAAAAAATACAGATGCAGACCAGTGTTCACGATTTTGTGAAGGAAACCCTTTTGTACCTTAAAATAGGAAATAAATCTTAGATTTCTTACTTTCGCAACAAATAGTACAATTCATATTAAATATTTTATTGTCTTCACTCGTTACAGGGTGTTTATAAATTAAAACGCTGGCTTTCCTGAAAGTTTCAAAAGTTTACGATTCAGCACAAAATAAAATATTTTTTTTTTATATGTATACAGTTTTCAGTAATTGATGATTTTTGTCTCCTTCTGTTCTTTATGCTCTACAAATTCGTAACCGTTTTATTTTATAGACATCCAATGTACAGGGTGCGCTGCATAAGAACTGACACAGATGAAGTACCTGTAGGGGTTCCAAAATTTTGTAATTTTACCAAGCAAAGTTGCACCCCTGAGGAGTTATTAGCCCCCAAAGTGGGCCTTAAATTAAAAAAATATATATCTGCGACATTTTTGAAATGAAATGAAATTTGGTACATGATTTCAGTTTATTCCCATTGACTAAATTTAAATTGTTGGTACAGAATTTTTAAAAAACTATTTTTACTTTTGTTAAATATAAAAAACTTTATGGTTTTCAAGAAAAACTGCATTAACTGAAACATGATTTAACAGTGTTCATTAGAACACAATGGATCAAAAATTGGGTTTGTATTACAAATTTGCCAAATGGCCAACTAAATTTTACATCAATTCCCTCCTAATTCTAAAAAAAGTTTTAAATAAGCAAATAAGTATTTTATTATGTAAAAAAATGCAAATAAATAATAAAAATAATGGAAATCACTAGGAAAATTACAAACTATTTTAAAGAATGCTATGCAGTGCAAAAAAAATATGTAATAACTTTTTGATTGTTATAATCTTGTTTCAGTTAATGCAGTTTTTCTTGAAAACCAGATATTTAAAATTGGATAAGAGTAAAAATAATTTTGAAGTTAAATTCTGCAGGGCATAATATAATTTTTAAATTTAGTCAGTGGGAGAAACCCACACCAAAAATGATGAAAAAGATTAAAAATAAACAAAATTTTCACACTCCTATGTAAACAATGTTCTTTTGATTTATCATTCACCTTTTCAGCAGTTCAGAAATTTGTCAACAGATGTCGGCCATTTCGTGTTTTTTTCGTCATTACATTTCTAAACTAAAATTCCTTAAATTTTCATAAATGCCTGAAATAACTGAAACATTTCGATATGTAACTTTAAGTTTGTAAATAAAGGGCTTAAAAGAGGTTAAAAAATTGTCAACTTTCAAGATTTTAGCAGAAAATTTAAACTTCAGAATTTTAATCTTTTCGAAACTCAAAAATTTCATGTGAAATTTCTCTACTTCACAGCACTAGGTGCAACTTTCTATAGAGATAAATTTGGTTAAATTACATCACTTGGACACCCCTACATACCCCACTCTGTATCGGTTCTTATTTCGGACACTATGTATATACCTAATCGTACTATTTTTTAAAATATTTTTGTATATAGCTTTTATTTATATATATTTTTGCCCTCTTTTGAGCACATGACGTATTTCTAGGTAATACCCTTATCCGCTGCCGAAGAGCAGCGAAATGTCAATTTTATATATTATAATATAAAAAGAAATTGTTGCCATAACTGTATGTACGTTCCTTAAAAGTGTTAAGTTATTATTTAATATTTATGTAAATCGTGCATATCAGTGTTAGTAGTGTTAAGGATGTAATATCAGAGCAAGGGCCTATTCGTCGAATTATTTAAAACGTTAAATTTTGCAGGTTAGTATAAATCTTTTTACTGTTTCTCATATTGTAAATAATTTCAAACACAATTTTGTCATTTTTTTCAACGTTTATTTGTTTTCCAAAAAAATTATAGTGAAATTGAAAATAAATCTTGATTTAATTTTTTTATTGATATTCAAATTTATACTTATACAGTGAGTGATAAAAGTATGGAATAAATTTAAAATCTTGTGTTCGTTTTTTGGAAAGTCGCTCGGACCCATCATTTTTATTTTTAGTTATGCTATTTTTTATTTGAGTTTTCATGTATACAGGGTGAAACAAAAAATAATTATACAATACTTACAATTTCAATGTACAAATTGAATAAAAATACAAAAGGGGTTTCCATTTCAAAGAGAGTTGACCATCTTCAACCTGTATACATGAAAACTGGTTTAAAAAACGCACAACCAAAAATTGACGGCCTAGCGATTTTCCAAAACGAACACCTGATTTTTAAATAAATTTATTTCATATGTTTGCCGCTCATTGTATAGACAAATCATTATATTAGGAAAAAAAATTACTCTTCATTGTTATTATTATTTTAAATTTGATGAATCTTGGATAAAAAAAAAAATATTTTAAATAATTGAGACTAAGCTGTAAACCTCTAAGCATTTAATGAGTTTTCCCTTACTTTGATAAATATTTTTTCTATACTTAATCGTATATTTTCCAATTAAGTCTCTCTACCTTCCTCATACAGCCTACATTGCCAAATTCTGTTTATCTGTATATAAATACCCTTATACTCAAAATTGACAATAATATGTTGCTTTTGTTATTATTATTTTTAAATAAATATACGTCGACAAGTTTCTACAAGTCCAAAAAAAAATCTACCACAAGAACAGTTGTTAGGGCTACAGATAAATACTTTATTTTTAAATTTTGTAGTGAAACTTGTCGACCTGTACTCTGTACTAATATTTGACTGCAGGGTTGAAATGATGACAAATTTAAACATAAATTTTCAATTTACTTAATTTCTGTATTCAGTATGTCTTCATTTTGAAAATTTTAATTACACCAAATCCCTAATTTGATTAGGATTTTAATAAGATATACAGGGTGTCATTAATATACTGGGTAAAAAAACAAATGAGGTTCAATTGCTTTCTTTATTAAATAGACCTTGAGAATAGAAGACTTTAATTTCCGCAAAATTTTAAATCTGGCATATTTTGAAAAATTACATGAGCAATTTTTTTTATGAGCAATGTATCTCAAAATTTAAAATGAATAGATAATGAGAAAATAATTGGTAATACAATTTTGGAAAATTGGCACTCAAAAAATCTTAGTAGGCTTAGGATTTGCAATTTTGATAGTTAATTTTTCAGATATGAACTTTATTAAGGTCTATTTAGTAAAAATATATTTCATTTAAGGCACATATAAATTAGGACACCTTGTACATATATTATTTGAAAAGTCTCATAGACTCCGTTACTTTAAAAAAATATATTATAATTACCACGTATCATCAATACATTTTCTATTACGCAATATTCTGCCTTTTTATGATGTGTTCCCAGAATTTATGAAAATCGTGTTTCTCTTCATTAATGTGATTTAATCCATTCCTAAATTTTTACTGCTTTTGCTTTTCTCTGTGCTAATTCTATATGTTTGTAACTTTTACCATTAACTGAATAAATCAGTCACTTATTTTTAATCATGATGGGTATCATTTACTTTACTATCCTTTTAATATCCTTTTCCTAACACCTTCGAATTATCAATGAAAATTCAAATTTCCATGGTATAATATAAATACTATATATTAAAAATAAATAAAATTGAAATATTGAAACCAGAAGTAACATGTAAAATCTATTGCTATAATAATGATGCTCTGTAAAAGCGTTTTATAGTTAGGCAGCCATGTTGAAATTAGTAAGTTACTAATTTTGATCTCCATTTATGAGCCTACTTTTGGCAAGTAGCTTTATTAAAGTTCACGCAGTAAAAGTTATCCACTTATGTAAAAAGTTATATGTTTTTAATTTTATTTTCCCCAGATCAAAATGACTGACTTTCCACCCTGTCTAATACAAAAATAATCAATTTTTTCCTAAAAAATGTTCCAAAACAATTTGTAATTTTTTGTAAATTCGAAATTTCTTGATATTTTATTTATGATTCGGAGAGGTGCTGCAACTATGCTGTAAGTTTTGACTACAATATATTTCAATATCAAGAATATAGTTCAACAGACGTGTTAGTGATCATGTCTGAAGCTATTTATTTGTGGCAAAATCTAATACTGACTCCCATTTGTCTAATACAAAAATAATTTATTTTTTCCTAAAAAATGTTCCAAAACAATTTGTAATTTTTTGTAAATTCGAAATTTCTTGATATTTTATTTATGATTCGGAGAGGTGCTGCAACTATGCTGTAAGTTTTGACTACAATATATTTCAATATCAAGAATATAGTTCAACAGACGTGTTAGTGATCTATGCAGAATGGGAATGGTGAATGTTCTCGGATTTAATACCTAACTGAAGTATTCGATTGTTTTTCTCATAATATTCTAACAGATAAATTAAAACTGTATGGATTTGACGCGGACAGTACCAATTTTATGAAATCCTACCTTACAAATCAACAGCAATTTGTATTTTACAATATTGTAAAGTCAGATTTAAAAATAATAAAATTTGGCGTTCCACAGGGATCAGTGTTGGGACCTACACTATTTTTAATCTATATAAATGATTTTATGAATTGTTTAGATGCTAATGTCTTAAACGTGCTGTTTGCTGATGATACCAGTATAACACTAAAAAACAAAAACTATAGAATTATTGGCCAATCTGCCTAAAATACAGTCGGATGTGAAAAATTGGTTCACTAGTAATAAACTTTGTCTAAATGTAAGTAAAACTAAGACTATGATCTCATTGCGTGAAATTATTAATATCACCAAACAACAAAACGTTAAATTTCTCGGGAGTATATTTGGTTTCTAAATTGCTCTGGGATGAACATACCAATGTTATTTGTAAAAAAGAATATCTAAATAATTGTATTTGCTGCGATCTCCTGTGAGTCAAAGAAAAGCTACTGGAATTATAACGCTATGGATTTAGAGAAGACTGTAAGGCAAAGTTTGTGGAATTAAATATACTCACATTATCATATATTTGTATACTACAGTAGTTTTCTCCACATAAAACAAAATCTAAAGAATTTTATGACTAGAGACCTAGTATATTATTCATATAACACTAGAACAAAAAATAACTTACATACAAATTTCTTTAGATTAAGTAAAACAAGAAATTGCATTGGCGTCCGTCTTTTTAATTTTCTACCTATACATATAAGAAATTTGAATTATTCTCAGTTTAAAAAAAGATTAAAAACATTTCTTTTAGGGAAGGCTTTTTGTGATATTGATCAGTTTTTAGAGTGTCACTTTTATAATTTTTAACATGTGAATAGTTTTGTTTGATATATATGTATATTGTTTTGTCCACTTTTCAATATTTTAATCTAATTTATTTATCGCTTTTATAATTTTAGTATGTTTGATAGTATATTTTGGTGTTTTATTTTTATTTCTTTAATGTCATTTTAAACTTAACTTTTAATGTATAGATTTATCCAGTGAACTGTTTGTTACATATTTAAATTATTGTGTTGTCCATTTTATACATTTTGATATGTTTCTCCTCTTTATTTTGACGAGTGTAGTAACACGATTATATTAAAGAAATATAAATACTTAAAATAAAATGAAATAATAAAAGATAACGAAATTGCATAAGGTACAAAGAAATTTGGCGCGCACTCAGTCAGCCAGGATTTTCCATCACAACTTAATTTTTAGCCCTAAAGAAATATTAATAGTCAAGCTGTCTTGCATGAACGCAATATGTGAAAAATCGCCCAAAACATAAAACAAATAAGCAATTTATTCCACGGCAAAAATTCCATTTGTCAAGAAGGGAAGCTGGAAGTTAATATTAAAATATTAATATAGCAGGATTTTCTGTCGTTTTTGACAAATGACTTGACCTGCAGAGACGGGGTCCTATCGTCAATGAATGATTTAAATAATCGTTATATGCATGCATCGACGACACAGTCGCCGCCGTAAATCAAGCGACATGTGCCATTTGGACAGTTTGATGGATAGCTTCTGCCCGAGTTCCACATATGAGACAGAATTTTTGCTTCTGAATATTTTGATTAAACCAAACTCGATCCATTTACTGGAAAAACAATCTGTTTTAAAAGAATAGGCTATAATAAAAATATATCAGATATTTTCAACCTGTAGAGGAGTTCCCTTACATTATTACTTACATTATTCGTTCTTATTTCCATTTTTTGTAGTATTAATATCAGTTAATAATCCACTTATACTTTAATATAAAATATTCTTAAAGTAGGTTGAATATGCAACGCTTTGAAGATGTAATAAAAATCAATAAAGAATTTTATATGTATATGAATAACGCAGCTTTTGTCGTGCACGATGTTAGCTCTGAAAGGGAAGAGATAACGTCATTTTTGTCTGAATGTTATCGTGTAATGAATGTATGCGCGCAAAGGTGTCAGCTCATGCAGTATGCAAATTAAACAAAGAAAGCTTTCACAGTTAAAAGCAAGTGTTTCTAGACTAGAAACCAAGTTAATGCCCATTAGTGGAAAACGCTTTGTAGCCTACGCCGCGTATGCAAATTTCAGAGGAAGAGAACCGCAATGGTGTTACAGACAAATGAATATTTTAATTTACTTGTTCGGCGTTTCCGTATTAATTTAAAAGTTTGATTTGTTCGTAATTATGCGCACAGTTCAATAAAAAAGGTTGTCTTAACAATCTTGCGTACAGAAATAAATGAAAATTTCACTAAATTACAAAAGTTTTCAAAAGTTACTTCTAAAGAAGAGTTGATATTCTCTTGAAACACCAAGAAACCTCTAAACTAGCAAATATTGTTCAACCAAAAATAAGACTATTTTTTATAGATCATGAGTCAAAGGGGAAAATGCATGATTTTTTCAAATACGTGCAGAAGAAAAAGTGTATTATTTTAATCGAAATTTTTAAGCTTAAAATCGGTATTTAAAGATTTAGTCTGACCTCAGAAACCGGTCGCCGCCACAGCGTAGACCTGTGACGACAGACGGCGTTCGCTCGTATACAGAGTGTAAAAAAGAGTGTAAAATATTTAAGAAGGTAATAGTATGAACCAAAGTAAGCAGAAAAGTCTCAATAAACATGGGCCCGCAAAGTAACGGTTGCGGAGATATGGATTGTTTTATGTGTTTTAACCCCTATTTTTATTTTGCAAAATAACATTGTGTATTTTCTTATAATAGTTGGTTAATGTTTAGTGAAATAAACAGTACGTATTTGACAGTTGTTAGTGCACAAGTTTTCTTTCGCTATGGCTGGTTACTCTAACGCAGAATTAACAGACATGCATTTCATATATGGTAGTGCTAATGGGAACGCCACCGAAGCGCGACGTCTGTATGTTGACGCTTATCCAAATCGCCAGATTCCTTCACAACGAATGTTTGGAAGAATTCACCAAAGATTGCGTGATACCAGTTCCTTGAGCAAAGAGTGCCATTTATCCGGAAGACCAAGGTCGGTATCCACTCCTAGAGCAGAAGAAGAAATTCTAGCACTGGTAGAGCAGAATCCAGGTACGAGTACAGGCCTTAAATCCAATAAATGATCATCAAGCACGTTTGGTTTTTTGCCGCTGGTTTCTACGTCATGATGCTGAAGACCCTCGTTTTCTTGCAAACATTCTTCTTACTGATGAGCCCTGGTTCACAAGAAATGGAGTATTTAATTTTTGCAATACGCATATTTGGGCCGACGAAAATCCTCATGCTCTAATAGAATCTGGACATCAGGCACCTTTTTCATTAAACATTTGGATGGGTATTGTAGGTGACAGGTTTCTAGGTCCTGTTGTTTTACCAAACCGATTAACAGGCGCTGCTTACCTCAACTTTCTGCAGAACACATTGTATGAGTTTTTGGAAGACATTCCTTTCAATCAGAGGCAACAAATGTGGTTCCAGCATGATGGTGCTCCAGCTCATTTTTCCATGGCCGTTAGAGAGCATTTACACCAAACTTTTCCACATAGATGGGTAGGAAGGGCCGGACCTGTTTTATGGCCTCCAAGATCGCCTGATCTGGGGATATTTGAAGACATTATTTTATGGTACTCCTGTAAATAGCCTGGAAGAGCTGCAGCTACGGATTAATCAAAACTGTCAAGAACTCCAAACCAAGCAAGGTGTTTTCGAAAGAGTTCGAATATCGTTGAGACGAAGATGTCGTGCCTGCTTGGAAATGGACGGAGGGCACTTTGAACATTTTCTGTAACTTTGTTTTTTGTTTGTTAAAAGCTTTCTTTGTCGGTTTATTCCTAATAAAATAAAATGTTTGAAAAACGAATAGTGATCCATATCTCCGCAACCGTTACTTTGCGGACCAATGTTTATTAAGGCTTTTCTACTTATTTTGGTTCATACTATTACCTCCTGAAATATTTTACACTCCTTTTTTTAACACCCTGTGTACCTAAATACAGCAGTGTGCTTTAGTTCATGTCTGTATACATGCTTTCGGACAACGCAGTATATTCGTTTAGAAGAGTTAATTTGTCATTTGTGATATGATTAGGTGTTAGTGTATTAAATAGACATTGGTATGGAAATCAAAAAAATAAAAAGAAACAACATTAATTGTTTGTGAAGACCACTTTGATGTAAGTTTAATTGGATTGGAAATAGAGATATAGTTTTAAGTTCATCGAAAAAATGAAAATATAAAGTTGCAAAGAATCATTTAAAGATGTAGAATATGGGTCTGGTTTCATATTGTAGTAAGATTTTGTCACGTTTCCGCCTAATATAAAAGCATAGTTTGCTTGAAAACCTTCCGTCGCATTATCAAACGACCTTGAACAATGGCATATTTCCATTTCATGCTTTTAGAGATGAAAGGGAGGATGTGCTGTGCGTTCAGCTTTCGCTACCCTATTACGTCACCGTCAGCGGACGAAAAGCAACCGGCACGTCGTCGTACGGTTTATAGGAAATAAATAAGACTCGCAAAAAGCATTCCGCAAATAAACATAACCCAATAAAAGGCCATATTGGCTCTTCGTCGGAGCATCTTGGCGTTTTGGGGGCTCGCCGACGTAGACGTAACATAATAAGGCCCTGTGAGTCGGTCCTCTTTGAAGTCCGGACCACGGGATGCGCTCTGCATATGATGGCAAATCGAATCAGATAGCAGTTTATATTTCCTTAGAGCAAAGAAAATTGAACAAATTTCAGAGTTGATTGGAACGGTCTGCACTTTGTCGCATGAGATGCAGTGACCTCGTGTTTTGATAGCTTCTTGGGCGGAAAGGTTCTTAATATACTGATATGGTTTAAGATTGTGGACTTTATCGCATGTTTCCAATCTCTCCTTTTCACCATTCTGATGAGAAGGAAGAATATAAATCTAATAACTTTATCATAGAAGCAAATGCCAACTTTTAAAAGTTAATATTCAATATATTGTATTGTATTCAAAATTTAGTTTTTTTAAAAAATAATAAACAAACCATGAACTAGTATTTTAGTTTGCAGGTTTCCATAGCAATAGTTAAATTGTTTAGAAGTAACTCCGAAACTGGAGATTCAGTCTGGTTATGGTCTCAAGCGGCCACTAGTACTTCACCGATCCATAGTATGTATACTATAATTATATGAAATATTACTCTCATTTTGATATTTTTAATTGTTCCGTTAATGCTATAAGACGATGCATTTGGAGCTGAATCTTTTGTTTATCGTACATTGCTACAGTTTGTATTATTTATAATTTTTTTTTGTTTTCAATTCACTTTTTACTGTATTTTTGTACTTTTTGTTTATTTCTTTTTTATATATTAACTTAATCATATTTGTATGTATCTGTTGCTGTTTTTGTTTTTATTTTTGTTGTTTATATATGTATATTTTCTCTTTTTCTGTAATTCCTGCCCTATAATTGGAACTTTTCTGTCTGGGCAGTTGTAATCCCAAATAAACAAATAAAATAAATTACTTAGTGGATATATACATCGCCATTGTGAGACCAATGACGCCAATGTTGGCCTATGGGACTATTGTCTGGTCGCTGAAAATCCAGCAGCCAACGGTTAAACCATAGCTCAGCCAGGTAGAAAGGTTTTCCTGCCTGAGTATAACGAGTTATGCTAACAACACCCATCATAGCAATGATGCTATGACTGCCTTTGGTTATTTATAGAAATGGAGTGGACAACCATGCTTCATCTCAAGAATGCTGGTATTAAACCAGATGTAAAACGCGGATAAATCAGTCGCTTGTAGAATGGGGTCGCCAGGAGATGTCTCTTTTACAGGCAAATACTGATAGTATTTTTTTCTCCCAAATTTGCGTTTGATAGACCTTACACAATACCTATACTCATCAGGTATCATGAGGAGACCGCCAGTGAGGATGTAATCAGCATCTTCACAGACCAAAAACGAAAGAAAGTGCGAGATGTGGAATCTATTCTAGATCCCTACATATCCTTCTGTTGTCAGCATTTGTTGACATTATCAAGGAAGACACCACAAAGAGTTTAGGAAACGGTTAGATGAAACAAACAGCTGTCAACTTGCTAAGGAATTCCTAGAGTACCTTTGCAAGGATACAATCAAACTGTACCTGGGCATGTCTAGGACAAACCTTCGCCTGGTGACAGATATTCAAAATGGACATTGTTGGCTAAAGGAACACCTACTGTATGAGGAAGCGTGAAACACCTCTTTTTTATTTTTTGATTTCCACGTACATTTCCAAGAAAAGAGCAAGCATATAAACCTTACTGAAATTAGATAAAACTGTATATACGTGTATATAGTACTCTCATAAACAACTTACTGGAATGTTATACACACGAGCTCACATCGAAATTACATTACGTCTCTCTACAGATAGGTACTATTACCGTCATGTAACATGGCTGTTGGTTAAGTTGACGGTGCTTGAAGTAATTACGTTGAAGTTACATCGGAAAGTAGTGAGACATATCGGTTCTCCCTAACTTGGGATTTAAAATTTATTAGTCTGTGAAGCCTGAGAATGGAGGCAGTTACTTGTAAAATAATTGAATTTCATGATTCAAGTGCCGGCGTTTTTTTTACAGAGTGATTCATGAGTACAACAATTAACTGTGTACTATCTATTGCAATAATAATGGCACTCTTTAAAACGAATTTGGCAACTTATTTTGAAATGTGAACGTATTCATAATGAAATCTACTTTCAAGTTTTAGGATTAGGTCTTAGTTGTTCCACTCACCTATATAGATTTAGCATTTAGTTCATCAAAAATTTACTTCACCGCTAAATTATTTTGAGGTAGTGCCATTATTATTGCAATAGATTGTACAGTGGGAGTCAAAACATTAATGGTTAGCAAATCTTTTTATGAATTTACGTTTAAATTGAATCTATTAATAATTAATAACAATAATCCATGTAGAGAGTAGAAAAATGTAATTTATTTCATTCCTTGAGCATTTCTTTCCATTTTTTGTCCGGTCGCAGTTTGCCGCCTTATCAGGGTTTACAGTGGATCAGTTTCCAGTGTCGTGCAGAAGTGTATTGTTACGAAGGCTCACCTACCTTTTCTGATTGCTAATTGTGTTCCCGTTTACGTTGGAATTTATAATTGAAGCTCACCTACCTCGTTAGTTTGTAAATCACGTTTCTGTTATGTTAGAATTTAGAATTTTTGTGATGGCTTTATTTTGACGTTTTTCGGAATATTCCAGGCTATATTCTATTTGTTTCTCGACACGTTCTCGAGATCTCAGAAACTTCGAGATCTTTAGAAATCTATATAAACAGATCATTTCGCCGCTGGAGTCAGTTTATATTGAACAGTCGAACGCGAGTGACTGAAACGTCAAAGTAAAGCATTTGACAGTTGTGAATTTGTTGAAGCAGATTTCTTGTATAATCAAGAGTGACAATAAATTTGTTTGTCTACGTGACGTGTTTCAACGATAACCTAATTTCGAGGTTACAGTATGTTTAAATCAATTTCAAACTGCCCTTTTTTACAAAATTGTGTTTGTAAGAATCCCCTGTACCCTCAATTTTGTTTTGGTAAGTTTGGAATTACCCTGTATATTATTTGTCAAATAATAATAATTCATTCTAATCACGAGGATTAGCCTAGAAGTGGAAGGCTTGTGCAGGAGAGGGTGCGGCATTAAGCAGGCCGCATTTGCGTCCAGGAACGACTTACGTTGGTAGGCCCTAACCACTATTTAGTGCAGGAACGGGGGAAACATGGAAAACCTCATTAATTAGAGGGGTAGTCAAATGTCGACCGGTATCAATTTCTCACATTAAGCCAAGGCAACATTCTCCACCCTACTATACCCGCAGAGAGAGGGTGCCAATCCTCTCCACAAATATAGCTGATACACGTCTACCGGCCGCGAGGATCGAACCCACACCGGTCTGATTGTGTTTTACGAATTACCAAAACAAATTGTTGTACTAAGCCAAATATGACCGGCCATAGTTATTGTGCCATATACATCTGTCACAAAAAACAACATTCTTCGAGTCTATAACCCTTTTGATTGATGTAATCGGTGCAATACCTGGTTGACAAACCAACGGAAAAAGAGTTTAAACGGACCGGAAATTTCTTAAATCGCTCACAATGACCGCCCTTATTTGAGATTCAGTGTCCATCTGTACAGCTACGTGACTCCGCTTATAATTTAGAGGAAGATCGCTAATTCCGGCTATTTTGTCCACTCTGCGATTTCTTTCGCCAAATCCATTTTCATTTGTCCGTGAAAAGGGTCCCGTAAATCCGTGGTGTGAATACCTAATATAAAAAATGTAATTTAAATATTTAATCACGTCCACTTCCCGTCATTAACTTAAATTATGTCACTAATTAGTCGTTAAGCTATTTAATTAAATATTCAGAATATTGAAGAAATATTCCATTCAGAATTAAAACCGTATTAATATAGTATAGAGAAGTGTAGAGATTTAGTCAGAAAGGTACTTAGTTTTATTTGTGGTTGTGTTGTGGGAAATACATATGTCCAAAAATAGTTTGAGGCACGAGGTAACAAACAGATACACAGAACTAAAATAAAATAGAACATAGATAATCGAGACATTTTAGTGTGGACTTATTTGTTAATCATTTCCGTATCAAATCATGAAATGTATCCACATACAATGTGTCCACGGTTAGAGTGAATATAATGAAACACTTTGAATAATGGACACTAAACTATTTTTTTCGAAAACTGTCTCGAAAGTTGACATTTTCATTCAACTTTCAGTTGACAAAGTAAATCTTTTTTGTCACCTAGCTGCGAAATACTTTTATCATTGGTTATATAAGATATTAAACTCAATGCTTTTATGTTCTTGAACGCCAAATTATTTTTCGTCGTAGAACATTAAACAAATGTCAAAATAATTTGTCATTTTTTCGAAACTTATTTATAATTTTATAAAGACGTTTGAAGTTACTAAAAAAAGATGATTATTTGACTTAAAATAACATACATGAAATGAAATATAAACAATACATTAATTTTTATTTTGTACGTGAGTGTTGTATGTGAAATAAAATAAAATTATAGAGTAATTGGGGATAAAATTCGTTTATTGTTAAAAGTTAACAGCTATACTTTCATAAGTTCTACCTGCATCCACAATCTTACCTCCTTCATGCATTTACCATCGTGGTATTGTTTTAAATAACGTCTGCTTCATACATCACGCGTCTAGCCAAAGTAATCTTTTTGTTGACACCCCCATTTGCATGGCTGGACCATAAACACTTTGGATGCGACTGTATCTCGCCATAAAATGTGCCATGAAGGGGTATTTTAATACATCAAAACGGTCCCTGTGGTACTCCTCGCTCCATGTTTCGAATTAATAACGTGGCTCCATCTAGCGTGTGTAATTGTGAACGTCCCAACCGCAAGAACCGCTAAAATACCGTTGCCATCAGAATTACGCCGCGGATATTGCTTTTCGTATGCGACAGATAAATTGTGGGGTGGTTGCTCAACAAGTTATAGTCATTTTACTCGATCTTTGTATTATAAATTGGAAGAAAATAGTTATTTATAGTACAAGTGGGATATAGACATTATTAAACATGAGTGAGACATTTGCAAATGTTACAAAAGCTAATAATAAGGAATATATGGGTAGATATTGTGGGTGTAATTCAACGCAGGTTGGGGCTTTTGTCCACTGAGTAGTTAGTTTCACACAATATTGTTAATACCTGAAAATATATGAAAAAACTATACATAAAAGGTACATTTTTATTTATTTTAGTAGGTCGTTATGATACTTGACAGTTAATCAGTTTGACGCTGTCGACATTATTTAATTTCATTTTGACATTTAATTTCAAATAATTTTAATTTATTGGTATAATAATTTTTATAGTTAGATATTTGACTCAAGTTAAAGGAGGCCACCTAATGAAGCAATTCAAAAAATGCAGAAATAGATCAGATTTCATCTATTGTGGTTGAATTTCGAGTTCCCACTCCATATAATTATAGAGTATATCAGTTTAGTAAATAGAATAATTTTTTTAGATAATTATTGAATAGAGTTTTGTCTGTGGGTGTTCATTAGCATACCTAGATGTTTGGTATCAGAGAGTATACATATGACTTCATTGGTAGGAATTGTAGAAGATTTGATACATATTAGCATACCTAAACAGTAAAAAAGACGTAGTACGAGTCGTGTAATTCGACGAATGTAATAAAAGATACCGTTATCCCACCTGCAAAAAAATGTATTTACAACTACAACCTTGAATTGAGAAAATCCAAAATCAGATCCAGTTTGTAAGTTTTGATTCGAAATCCAGAAGCTAAGGCATTGTTATGGTAACCTGTCAAACTTCCTGCCAAACTTGATATAAACAAAGCTTTTCGTTTTTACATTTTCTTGTAAAAATAGTGGTGTTGATTGAAATAATGAGTGATTCAGAAACAGAAAACTTGCCTCTTGAAATTGAAAAAGCTGCTACAACTGCAGTAGCTTCACTTTTACCAGATACACCTAGAACCAAATACGAACAATTTTATAAGCAATTCACTGACTGGTAGGCATATAAGAATATAAAATATGAAGCAACATAACATTTTTTGAAGAAATATCCAAGAAGTACAAATCATCTAGTCTTTGGGCGTTCTATTCTATGCCGCGGTCTACAATCTGTATGCGGCAAAATGTTGACAACAGTAAATTCAATAATTTAATTGCTTTTCTGAATAAGCAATCAGTGGGATAGGATCCAAAAAAGTCATGAATATTAACGAAAGAGGATGTTTCAAAGTTTTTACAAGATGCCTATGACACAAAATTCTTGCTAACAAAGGTAAGAACAAGAAAATGTTTTGCAAACACGGAATTCCAGGAAACAACTACTCTGCGGGCTAATGCCCCGACCAGCATTGAATTACACCTGGAAAACCTATAGTAACAGCTAGTCATTCGTCAGACGTCCACCAGACATATACCGGTTTCGAGCTTATTTCGACACAGGAGCAGACTTAACTATAAAATGGCATGGTGGTTGGAAGTGCAACACTTTACCATTGTTAAAAAAATATCAAGAGCACCTTTTTTATATGGAACGAAATTGTACATAATATCACGTAATTTACAATGGGAAAATTTTAACTTTAACTATAAAATATATACAAGTGCTAACAACTAGCGCCCTCTACTTTGTACGGAAAAATGCATCAGTATGTTCAGCACTAGCAAAAATATGTCAAATTTTGATATGTTGCAGTTTAAAAAATGTACTTAAAAAGTTTGATTTTCTAAAAATATCTTACACGCCCTGTCTCTCAAAAATGGTTTTACAATACGTCATGTATCCGATACTGACAATGTTGTAGCAGATGCTTTATCACATGTCGAAGAGGTGGAACACACCTTAAATTATTTAACACTAGTAACTTCACAATGAAAAGACGCGGAGCTGCAGTAATATCTGGAGCCGGGGGCAAAAGCTACGAGCAAGCTTATGACTCAACGTTGTCTTATAGAAAATCTGTTCTTACGCCACGTTGCTGCACTTGTTGGTATCCTTGCACCACCATCAGTCAGATTCCAACACATCCACACTTACATTGCCGTCCTACCACCATCAGAGGATTATAGGTTGTTTTACATTTCCACAAGAAGCTATATCCATGTCTGACCAAAAGTCATCAACAGTCACACAAGTCATTCACGACAACTGGATTACCAAATTTCGTACACCCTTAAGAATAACTACCGACCAAATTGAGTCCCATCCTTTCAAGCAATTAAATCGTTTGTTCAACTAATGAAGTAGAACGCTTTCATCGCCATTTGAAGACGGCGATAATGTGCTACCAAAACAACCGCTGGACTGACCTCACTAGATCTCTGACAGATTCCTAAATCAACTGAACTTTTGCACATCAAACCGAATACTTTCATAATTTTTTTCTTTAAAATGGTTGGGTTTAGGACACATACAGATTTGGAAAGTGAGGATCTTGATGGTGAATTGTGTTTTGCCGCTTGCGTGTATTTGTGTCATGCTACATGCATACTTCCACCACAGCGTGTTCGCATCAAGCAGTGTTGCCAGGTGGGAAAAATTCAGTGCATGAGAATAATTTCAAAGAAGCATGAGGTTCGGAGAAAAAAGCATGAGATGGCTTAATTTATCAAAAAACACCTCTTGACACAGCTTAATTTTTAATTACTTTTGTAATGCCATTTTTATTTCATTAAAAAGCATTATGTTCTGCTATTTTATCATAATATTACATTGTAAGTAGGTAGGTACTTACAGGTACTTAAAGTTATTAACCACGTAACCTTTCTAATTTATTTTATTGTTAGGCCGGGCGAACGTTGAGGCGCAGTTGACGTGAAACAGGGTGACTCACGGGTCGTAAAATCTGTTGTTTCCAGAAAATGTAGGTACCCTTACGGAATAGAGTTAAGAATCACTGCAATACAGCGTGAATACAGCACACACACCGCATATCCGTAGACTGTCATACCCGTTTATGTATTCATTGCTAATTATTAAGAGAGCAGTCTACAATAAAGGACATTTCAAGTACCCAAATATTGTAGATACCTACTCTATCTATTCAATTTTGCCCTCGATTTTGCCTTTATTTCTCGTTAGGTCTTTGTTTTGGTAGATTTCAAAGAGTAATTTTAATAATTTTATTATTTCTTTTTGTGTTTATTAAAAAGCATGAGATTTTGTAATCAAAATATGAGAGCATGAGATTTCCTCGGAATGCATGAGACCTGACAACACTGGCATCAGTTGACCGGACAGTTAGATTTGCAATGGCGAATTGGCGTTGGCGATACGGATCCGATTACCGTAGTAGTGGCGAATGCTAGACCAATGCACGTCGCCGCGCCTCTTAAACTTCGTACCTTCCCTGGGATGAAGCGGCAATTTCTACTTTCTCTGTAAAGATCCACAATTTCCGAATCTGTATGTGTTAAGATTTTGGCGTCAGCACTCAATAGGATGGTGGTTGTTATAATTTGTGTATGGTTGACAAGCCTTATTTCTTGATTTGTCCATAAAGTAAGATCACCACGGTCGATGGGAAGCATTGGGGTAGGTACCTAGGGAACAGATCATTTTTTAGATGGCTTACGATGCATACAGTCGTTCTGTTGTTCATAAAAGAGTCTATAATAAATCTTATAAGTATTTTATTTTATTTCGTCTAATTCAAATTACGAATTCTAACGCATGTTAAAAATTCTAAGTGATTTGTCTTGATTTTAAGCTGTTTCTGATATATGTAGGTTAAATTTCCTTTATAAATATAAAATATAAAAATATATATAAAATACAATTATTTTAACTAACTAATTGTTTTGAACTCGCTATATTACTGTCGTCTCGGCACAAATAAATATAGCTTAATGTTTTGTTGCGTCGCAGAATTCTCAACTCGACGTATCGCCCACCTATTTGCTCGGCAACATAATTAAATCCACCAGAAATTCGGCTTGAGACACACAGAACAGTAATTAGAAATCCATTTTATTAGTAGGGAACAATGGGGCCTCGATGGGATTAGCAGCGTCTTATTAGCTATAAAATACATCTTCGTGCGTGATTTCCAATTTCCATACTATTAGGAAGTTGATGGCTTCACGAGCTAATCTTCAAAGGACGGAGGGTGTTCCCTAAATGTATTAGCTTCGACTTTTTCTTTAATCCCTACCGATACGACACTTCTTAGACAATTATATACCAATCAGCGAATATTTTCTATTGGAAAATACATCTACATCGGCCAATTTAAATGTCCTATTATATTTGCCTTTATCTCCTTTTACTTGCACCTATATCAATTCTATAGGATTTAGTTCACAATGATAAGGGGGTAGTCTAGTTTTCTCCAATAGCTTGCAACACTTCAAATCACAAACCTAGAAAAAATATAGACTGTGTCAGTGTCATATTGCCGACGACCGGCTGCCCGAAAAGGTCCAAAATCGCTAAAACTTGGTTTTTATGCCAATTTACGTTGGTTGTATTGTAGCGTGAAGCTCATTTGTTTGCTGTGATTGGTCACATTCTTTAATGCCATTTAAAATGACAGCAAGTTAGTTAATTTCACATTGCAATGCAGCCATCATATTTGCAAAACCGCCAACATAAAGCAAATAAAACCGTAAGACCCTAGGCAACGCGGGACCTGTCACGTGACTTATATCATGAACCGACGCTGTCTATATTTTTTCTAGCTTTGTGCTTCAAATTCACAAAAAATATATTTAATTAGGTCACGACCACAAAAAAAAACACTCACGAGAAGATTACACGCTGTTATAATACAGGTTCCAGAAACCGTGGGCGAAAATCTTATACCGGCGTTCATGGTATGGAATGTCAGGATGTACTTCGTTGAGGCAAACCCACGTGCGAGAGAGATAAACTTATACATACGAGTATGCATTTGTAAAATCAGTATAACAATGTATTTTCACATATCGTCTGTTTCATGCGTTGACACTTTTCCTTTAACAGTAGGAATATCTACTAGTTAATTCTAATGCTATTTAATAAAACAACAAAAGTTAACCAAACATGAAACTTTTATTTGTGAATATTAAACTTCTTAGGTAATTTTTGAACTAGATGTGACAACTCTGATTAATGGCTTACCAGATCATTCAACTGTTATAAGTATACAGCATAGACCTTATAAATCATGGACCGGCCCTAGAAAGAGAGGTTCGGTGTCCTGATGTGTACAAGAGGGATGAAGCTAGTCCGGGAAAAAACAGATGTTCTATGACAGAAAAATATATATATATATACATAACCTGACAAAACCTTTTCTGTTAATATTGTCAATGAATTGTGTGCCTTTTGTGATTTAGTTGTGTTTAGTGTGTTTATTAGCAATAGTTTTTAAAAACTCATAAACCATGGTGGAGTCGGTCTGTCACCGTAAATGTCATACGTCTGTCATTTACGGTTTTTGTTTTTTTCGGCCAATGATCTGTGGGTTTTTGCCCGGAGTATCTCTATCTCTGTCGCATATATCTGAGCATCAACGATTTGTATAGGCAGAAAACGGTTTTGGGCGCGTCCATGATTTATAAGGTCTATGGTATACAGATATCAGAAAATGACAGGACACTGAGAAGGAAATATTCTTATACAGAGCTAAAACTGTTTCCAGTTCATTATGACAGCATTGACAGCTATCCTAAAATTTGTAAATTTTATTTTCAGAGAGTTTTCGGTCATGGCTGAGGTAACAAAGGGCACTTAATCACACCGAGGAAGTTTCTCTTTGGGTGAAGATTTACCGCGCTAATCTATTATTTATCAAAGCTGCGTGTCGCGATAAACACGCACACTTGCCTAATTTCTCGCTGAATAATTAAACTTGCACCGCAGACGACTTGGGAAAATAGTTTTGCTTAGAGCGCGAGTTCAAATTTCATAAATGTGTGTACGAAGTTGGGGTAAACAATGTTTTACTAATAAATGAGTCATTGAAGTATAATACTCCGCATCTAGAGTTAAAGTAAATTCACAACTTATAAGTGTGAGTTCATAATATACAGTGTCCCGATTATACTGCAAATAAACAGGGGTGTGAGTTGGCCTTGAAAAATAGAGGAGTTAGTATAATATTATTCATTATAAAGTAGCGATTGTACTATTATTTTTAAATACCTAAAGATAAAATTTATGCACTAGTAAATGTCAAATTTTCAAACGGGTTTAAAAAGTCAAAGACTGATACAAAAAAGGTATACTGGTTAAATTCCATAGGAGTTAAAATTGTAGTACTTTAGATGATTTTTCAATTAAAAAGTAGCATTACTATAGATACGTTAAAATTTGTCAACACAAATTTAAATTGTCCATTAATAAATAGTAAATAATAATAACTGCAAAAAATACTATTTATATATCAAATATTTTAAGTAAATAATAACATTAATCATAAAAAAAATAATTAATCTATACAGGGTTGGCTTTATAATGTATATCTAAAATACATATCATATTTTTCAATACCCAAAAGAGTCGGAATATGGACGACAATCCTGTTAATTTATCAAACACGCAGGATACGATTGGCGTATTGCGTTTAGCATTCCTCAAAAATGCCTTAAAACACAACAAAAAAAAGAAAGAAGAAACATTTTATGCAATCTTATTTAGGTCAGTCGAGCTAACTTTAAATCACTGGTTTACAGTGCACCCATTGCACTTTAAATTTTTGCTATAAAAAGCGCAGCCCTTGAATAGTCGATTCATTTTATTTTGTAAGCTTTAATTTAGAAATTTGCAAAATTTTTTAAATGAAAAACTGTGTCAAGTATCGTAAGTATAATAAAAAAAGTTTCACTTATAATACCACTAGAGCTTCAATTATTACTGGAAATTTTTTCGAGCACACGAATTTTCTAAAAAATATTCGTGTGCAAGAAAAAATTTCCAGTTTTTAATTGAAGCTAGAGTGGTATTCGGTAAGAAAATTTCACAATGAAGTGTTAAAAAATATCGACAAAAATATAAAGATATTAAAATTTTTTGATTGTTTTGAAGAGACTTTGTATGTTAATTCAAAAAGGATAACAAATGTCATTTTATATGCACGGTGTCAAAGTGAGAAGTTTAGTGTTTTTTTACGAAAAATGTCCCGTTTTGGAGAAGAAAACCAGGACATAATAAAAAAAGAAATACAACTAACCGATTTTAGTTAAGCAAAATAATAAAAAATAAGTCAATAGTAGATCAATCTCTCAGGTTTCCACATACTCATTTTATTAAAGTAGGTAGAAATATATGTTCTTACAAAGAACCTCAAGCACTATGCAATATCAATAAAATGCATATGCATATATTATTAAGTTAAATAAATATAAGTAACGAACTTTAGTTACATAATATAGTAAAAAATAAGTTGATAGTAGTTTAATCTTTTAGTTTTCTACAAATTTAGTATACTAAAGTTGGTAAAAATATATTTTCAAAAAACTTGAAGCTGTAAATAATATCAAAGTAACTCACATACATATAACATTAGGTTAAATAAAATACAACTAACCGACTTTGTCGATAGTAGATCAATCCCTCAGTTTTCCACATACTCATTTTACTAAAGTTGGTAGAAATATATTTTCTTACAAAGAACCTTAAGCACTATGTAATATCAATAAAATTCATATGTATATATTATTAAGAAGGCCATGGAATCCATGTCAAACAAGGTAATCGTGACTTTTGACGTTATTTGACCATTTTCTTTAAAATCGTTGTGTTGTACAATTGAAAAATGGAGCGGTTTGAGAAATACGTTTTATGCAAGTTTTGCAAAAAAGTTAGTGAAATAAAAATGTATCATCGGAACCTAAAATTTTTAATGTATTTATTACAAGAATGCGGGTCAGAAATGTATTCGCCAAACTTGTTTGGGATTATTAAAAATCATTTACTTCTAGTGGTAAGAAATATGGAGCTCTTCGTGGATCACAGCAGAATAAGATTGTTTCAAAGTACTACATTTATTTTTTGAAACATAGACATTTTATAAATTTTAGTGAATGTGTGCTTGTTTATTCTCCATTAAGAAAAGAAGACGTGGCTGAGGAATTTCAGCAACATTTGGACGCTTTAATTAAAACTACTAAAAGTACATACTTGGTAAATAATTATTTATAAATGATTTGTACTTATTAAATTATGAAGTTAAATATAAATGTCATTTTATTCATAAATGTCAAAAAATTTCCAGTGTAATTTCATGCTCCTTACCCCAAGGATGAGAAAAATTTCCGGAAATTTTCTTAGTTGCTATAGTAACGCTACAAAATACAGGCCTTTAATTGGCTGAAAAATACTATTGTTAAATTTTCATATAAATTTAAGTTCATGGTCAGGACATGTATAGATAAATCAAAAACTGTGCCAAGTATAGTAAATGTGATATCATGATTTATTTTGTGGCGAATACTTTTAATACCTTGCGTTATCTGAGATTATGACGGAATTAATCAAGGATACCTTGTACAATGAATGCTTTCCCCAACATACCGCAAAGTTATGGATAAAGAGGCCATTCTCAAAGGAACCAGGGCGAAGGGTTGAGCCGCCCTGCACTAGCCTAAGTTGGCTTTGATCTGTACTCACCGCGGGGATTTGGCGCCACGACATTTCAATTGAATTACCATCCATCATTTACAACCTGTGGTGCACACAACATTTTATAAAGGGTGTGGAGATGGTAAGAAATTTATCAACAAAAATATAATGAGTGCTCTTTCAACCGTCAAAATATTTTACCTTTATTTATTCTTAACCTATACGCATAAACTTATGAAACTTTAGCAGAGAACAAATAATGATGAATAGTGAAAAGGAAAATGTAGTAAAATATATTTAGTTTACAAAAATGTATCATTATAATTTTTTGTTTATAAAAACTATAAGAAATAAGACAGGACGATATGTTTGGTATTTGTAACAGTACTTTATTATCATTTTTAGTCCTATTCGAGTTTACGCGATGCGTACGAGGGCTGATCATTAAGTTCTAGGACTTTTTGAATTGCATGACGACGCCGCAACGGAGCGCAGTGCGATTGGCAGCATTGTATAGCATGACTCAACCCAAGCACCTCTGATTTTTCCGATACTCAATTGCTTTCGTTTTCGTGAAGTTACAGCTTACTTTTACTTTTTTTTACTTTTGTAGAATGAGTTTTGTGTGTTTTGCAATTTTTCGATATTGTGCAAGATGAATTTAAACGACGAGCAAACATGTTTGTGTCAAGTTTTGTGCTAAACTGGGTAAAACTTTTACCAAAACTTTGCTAATGTTGCAAGAAACGTTTAGGGATGAATGTTTGAGTCACGGTGTCGGTGAAGTGGAGACTGGGTTGCGCATTCGCGATTTCTGCACAAAAAACGATATGACTGTCATGTCCTCAGACCAGATATACAAAGTGTAACAGTATAGTAATAAGTATTCAAAATTTGTGAGTTTGTAAAACAACTCGAAAAATTACGAAAACCTTAGTACAATTTTGTCAGTGGCGGCTCCTAAGAGAAATATCCTTTTTGAAAGGAGTAAATTTGGAAACAGTTTTTAATGCGTAACATCAAAACGGTTCGACATTAAGTCACAAAATTTGTTGAAATATTAACCTGGACCTGATTAATAAGTCTCATAAAATATGTTTCAAAAATTGTTATAGGGGTGTAAAAAAATGTAGAGCCAAGAGACAAATTTAATCTTATCTTTTTTGTTTTTTATATTTTTTCTAGTTTCTGACTCTAAAATATTGAAAAGAAAGAATCACCCTGTATAAAAATGTTATAAAAACAGGGTGTAGAAAAATAGTACCAGACTTCGTGGGGTGATAGTATTGATCAAAATAAGAAATAATTTGAAGTTTTAAATAAAAAAATAACCCTATTTCATTACCAAAACTAAACTTTCTAAACGTACTCTCTACAATTTATGGTAGACTACTAAATAAAAAAAAAACTGACCAACCATTGTTGATAAATTACAACTATTTTGTCTATTTTTGATTAACAAGCGTTTTAATATAAACATTGTTAAAACCTTTTTTTCTTGAGATTTCTTGAGCACCTCCCAGAGGCAGTAATATTATTTTTTACATCCAAAATACATTATACAAAATATTAAAACAGCATAGTATTGTTCTTATTAGGTTATACTCGTAAAAAATATGGTTATGATTATTTAAAAATAGTTTTATTGTTTTAGAAATATAAGTATTTTTAATTTTACTCTTTGACAATGTGAATGCTATAGTCCAAGGTGGTAGTCATCATAGGTTGCAGCTGCTCATAAGTTAACAGTATATATTTATGAGGATCCGCAAAATCAATCTTTTCTTGGATTGACACGCAGAAGCCTTTCAAGTAGCACCTCAACTTTCTCTTAGAATTGTCAATAACATCTATGTCAAATTTGAACTTGTTATAATCTTCAACATAATCCAGCAGTTGAACAGTCCAGTAGAATTTCTTGTTCTCATATTTGTGTACAACCAAAAATATCTTGTCAGAAAATTTCACCAAATAATAGCACTTCCTTGCCTGGTCTACTTCAAAAGGACTAGTGATTCTGTTGGATTTTAGTATCAAGGAATTGTGATTTTGCTCGAAATGATCAACAATGCAAGACTTATTAATTTTTATCTGACAATTTTCGGCTTCCTTCAAGGGACATTCAAACGGACCGAATGCGCAGTTTTCTTCATGATTTTTAATTTCTCTGCATTTGGAAGTATAAGTACACCCAGCTATGTGAAACTTGCAGGGGTACGTAAGGAATGGAATCAGTTTTTCTAAGGCGTAATTTCTTGTATTTTTAATATTCTCTTTGCATAAGGGACAATTCTGAACAGCAACCTTACATTCCTTGCAAATACTGTGACCGCTAGTGCACTGATAGATCTCAGAAGACATGATAACGTAACAAACGGGGCACTCCAATTCGCTCAGGAGCTCCCAATTCAGATCTACATTTTTTTTAATGTCTACAGTTTTCTCTATGGAATGTTCCCCTTTCTTCTTGTTCGCCATAACAATTTCTATTTGAACAACAATAGACGCGGGATTGTTTAGTTTTTGTTGTATGTAGTCTTCGTTCACAGTCACAGTGTCTCCATCCACAGCCTTCTCTGGTAATTTGCACCAGAAGTTTCTGTTACCGCTTAAAAGTTTCACCACGTAATTGTAACGGTCAGACTTAGATTTTGCTGCAAAGCGTTCAACGAAGCAAGAAATATTTTTCTTCCGTGCGTCAAACTCTTTTCTGATAACAAAAAATTCGTTCTCAAATGGCAGGAGGAGGTGTTCTTCAACAGAAGTACTTAGATCCACTTTAAATTCGGACGTCTTCAGCAACAGGTCCAAATGGGTTTCCTCGAAGTGCTTAATCAGATCAGTGCGTGGTCCAAGCCATTCACACTTAGTGGAAGTCTTGCTAGGGCACTTAAATTTTCGGAAAAGACATGTTGGTTCGTGTGTTTCAAGCCTATTAGGTGACAATTCCTCTTTACAACCACTCTTCTCGTAGCAACAGGGGAATTGTAGGAACACGGCGATAGCTTCGTATGCGACATCGCGGATGAAGTCATCTCTATTGATGGGTGTGCAACGACCACAAAAGGCACCGGAGTTGTCATTTGTCAAGAAAATCGGGAAGATTGAAAGGTAGTTGTGACAAGATGAACACACCAGTTCCACCATGTTGTCGTTCGGAATTGCGTGATTCAGCGCCATTCTCGATCTGAGGAGTTATAATAGATATCAATTAGTCCGATTTCTTAAAAAAATAATACAATTATTAATTTCGATAAGCCGCTCAGTAACTATGAGAATTGCGAAGTCGCGACAGTGTCTCGAATAGAATATTATACCTATCCATTTTGAGAATAAAATTGTACATTTTTTTATTAAATATACCAGGTCCAACAGCATGACCATTGCGTTCTCCAGATCTAAATCCTTTGAACTTTTATGGGGACATAAAAAGCAGCGAATTTGGTTAATAAATGTTTAACTATACCATGTACAACGAGAGAATGGACTTGCGCTGGAACGAAAACTCGTTTGTTTTGGGTCAGACTCCGCCTATTCAATCCCTGCCAAGTCGCAATTGGTTCAGTAGTTACCAGGGCCGGTGCCGTGCTTGACCCGATCCCTACCTGGCACCCGATACCTCATCCCAGTTTGTATTGAAGTGTAGCAAGTCACAGTGATTTTATTTAGTTACGAAATAAGTTACAAATCTTGTGGAATGCGAATATGCGAATATATAATAGTGATTGCAGGAGAAAAAGAGAAATACAACAAATATGTGATTGATGAAACGGCCAAAGAACAGAATAAAACTGTGCTCAGACTTCCACCATATCATTGTGAACTAAACCCTATTGAAATGGTTTGGTCGATGGTCAAGGGATACGTAAAAACAAACAATAGATCTTTCAAATTACCGGAGGTGAAGAGATTGCTTCAAGAAGGCGTTGCTCGAGTAACAGCCGAACATTGGAACAATTTTATTCAACACTCGGTAGTGGAGGAATACAAGTTTTGGAAAATTGACAACATCGTTCACAGAATAATAGATGAAGTACAACCCATAATTATTAATGTGAACGGTAAAAGTGATTCTGATACCAGCGGTATAGACTACTTTTTTATGTTTTAAATAATAAAATGTTTCTTTAATTAATATTTTTACCTTTCCAATAATAAATCTACTATACTGAAGAAGCGGCTACGGCTAAGATTTAATGTAAAACGGTCCTGTGTAGCTCGCTATAGACTTCTCCCACTCTAATCGCCAATGCGCGAAGCAAGTCCATTCTCTCGTTGGACAAGGTATAATGTTCAAACTTTAAACACAAATAATAATTGTTGTTATATCAACCATAATTTCTGCTTATCAACCTACTTTGATTGAAATATGAAATTATATTTTTTAAAATGCTTATACCTTCTGAACAAAAACGAATCGGACCAAAAGAAAAAAATGTTTGATATTAACCCAACTGCCATTTGCCAAAGTTTGTCATAGAGCTTGAAGAACACCTTGAATGTATATACAAAAATAATTCTGCAAAATATAACGTGAAAAAGAAGTACCAATATTTTACTTGGGAAATTCTCAGACACAATTTTTGCAGAAAAAAACAGCAGTTGTGCCAACTTCGTTTCTCAATCTCAAAAAATAATAAATTAAATTCCTACAAAATCTATATGCCAGAGAAAAACTAATTTAAATTTGAAAAAATTTAACCGAAACAATGGAACACTTGGTGTGGTACTTTAGAACTATTATTATGTACAAAAGCTGCAAAAAAATGTATGCCAAAATGTAACACGAAAAAAATAATACCTAGAGTTTCTTACAAATGTCTTTGTCATTTTTTTTAAATAATGTTAAATAACCGAAACAGTTGGATTTAGGTATAGGGTATGCTACGACATATCTGACTCAAAATGTTAATGAAGTTGGCGATAACTTTCGGTACTTCCGAAAGTTTAAAATACTTTCTTTAAAACACATGGTATGTGAAATACTCTGTATATCAATTTTCAAAACTTTATCTATATCTTAGTGTAAAGTCATGACTCTGTATAAGCATCCAATTTACTCAGTATATCGCAAACGCATTTTAAAAGTTATTTTATTAAAATAACAGTAGAAACAATAATGAGTGAATAAACCATTGAGAATTTGTGCTCAGTTTGGTTCTACATGTTCTATTTTTCAATATTTCGTTACCTATAAAAGTACCCGAATTTTTTTCATTTCTTGGCTAGAATACGACGACCTTAAGGGCGTTGTACTTAATTTTAAAATAGTGTTTTCTACAAAAATTAATAAATTTAAACATTTAATAGCTGATTAATCTAAGGTTTAGACAACAACAGGAATGTTATCTGTTATCTCATGCTATTTTATATATAAATTTAGTATTTCGCTCACACTTTTCCGGTACGCACGCCAATGGTCAGTTATTTCAGGTGTTTCCGTAAATTTTACCTGCCAAATGAACACCGGTATTATACCTAGGTATTTGCAAAGATCTCGAAGTAAAAAGGGAAAATAGCTAGAAAAAACGGTCTAACCAACAACTTTTTTCAAATATAATTATTTGTATATTAATATGTAAATATTTTTGTAAAATAAACTTTAGTACCTAACCTATTATAACACTTTTTGTCAAAATGTGGGGTTAGAATAGCAACAAATGCGTGTCTTAAAACGCTTTTTAAAAGATATTATTTGAATAACATTTAAATAATAACATTGAATAAATAGATCAAGAATTTTTTGAGCTTATTTTTGATTCACGTTTTATTTTTCGTGATTTTGGTATACCATAGACATCAATTATTTGATCATTTCGTTACTAGGCAGTAGGCACCTATATTGATAGGTATTGTATCGTGGGATTCCCCCTGCATTTACGTGACAAAAATATTACTTGTATACTTATTCCAAAGTTACATTTTATTACTTACCTAAGTTACCTTAACTAGCAGCAGTCTACGTATACCTAGTTTCCTCGATTCAGCTACTACAAAATACAATGTGGTAGAGAAAACAGTAACAGCGCAGTAAATCTGTAGTCACAAAATATAAAGAAGAACTGTAGTTCTAGTCAACATGTAACTTACGTTATGATTATTAAGATGGAAATGCCAACTTAAACAAGCTGTTAAACAAATATCCCCAACGGTATTCAAATAAATACAACGACTATGAGTTAAATAAAAGTTATTGATAATATTTATCGAGATTTATCTATTACATACAAAGATAAATATACAGGACCGGATTTAAATATTTTCAATGTTGGTTTGGGGAAATTAACTGTTTTTCTTTACATTAGCTAAAAATGTCTGTCATATTTATTAAACATTTTTTAACAAATAGGTATATAAAAGTATACAAAATATGTATATTTCTATAGTCTAGTGTTAACAAATAATAACATGGCACAAGTGATAGATAGGCGCAGTTAAGGTAAACAAAAGCAAAAAATCGTACAATATAAAAAGTACCAACTCAAATAATATTAAAAAAGACAACATAAAATACCTTGATGTATTGTTTTCTGAAATCTTCTATATTTTGCACATTCTTAAAATATGTATTTTTATCCAAAAAAATGTTTTTTTTCATGTTTTCATTGATAATTATTGTAACATTTACCTAAATATTTTGATAATTTTTCATTAGATGCTATTTGGTTAATGAAAACAAAAAAGTTCACGCTTTATCACACAAATTAATTGATGTAATTGATGCAGGTATATCTAATGCAATTAATAAGAAAAGAGAAACGAAAAAGTACCAAAACACACACAAATTAAAAGAGATGCTAATACAAACTTTCACTTTAATATCTATTAAATATCTACAACTGACTTCAAGTTAATAAAAAATACCTTCTAAACGACCAACGCAATTACCCTTGCAAAACACGCACCCTATAGGTGAAATCTGTTGTGATCATAGACTTAATCTGATTATAGTCAATGTATATGAAAGACTTGTTATCGTCAAAGGCACTGCTAGCGTCGCTCAAAGGACTACAAACTGACTTGAAATAAGCTCTTTGGTTGTTACCAGAGTTATCTATAATGTCTATATCGAACATGTATTTTGCACTTTCCTCTGCAGACCCCATCAGCTGCATGGCCCAACAAAATTCGCCATTTTCGTACTTGTAATGTAGCTTGAAGAGCCGGAACCCGTATCTTATGATGTAGCAGTCTTTATCGTAATTAACTGTACCCAATTCGAAAGGTACGTTAACAGTTTCCAATTCCAAAAGGTTTTCGGTATGACTGGAAACTACGTGATCATATATCTCAGATAATATGACCTCCACTTGACAGTCTTCGTATTCTCGCAAAGGGCATTTCACCAATCCAAAAATGCAAGAGGCTTCGTGTTTCCGTATGTCTCTAGCCTTTGCGGTGAATTTGCATCGCTTGTTTTTACAAGGGTATGTTATATAGTTTATGACTTTAGCGAGAGTGAAGTTCTGAGTATCTTTGAACTCCTGTTGGCAAGTTGGGCAATTCTGAACGCTGTTCTTGCATTTCAAACAAAGGCTGTGGCCTGTTAGGCACTGGTGAATGGGTGGCAGCATGTATTCCAAACATACAGTGCATTCCAGTTCCTTCAGAAGGTCGTAATTTATATCACTGTTTGCTTCGCCTTCTTCTCCAATTACATTACTAGTTGCCGGAACTTCTAATATTTGTATGGTGGCGATAACAGCAGAAGGGTTATCCAAAGTATTCTTAATGCCTTCCACGTTGACGTCTGCTCTAGCATTTAATTTCTTTTTGATTACATGTGAGCGTGACCTTTTCTCGTTTTCCAATAATATTTTGTACGTGTAGTTTTTGGCTTGATTGTGAGCACCTAGGTAACTGACAGTACACGAAAATACATTGGACTTGGGGTCGCTGCGTCTATTTACTATAAAAAAGTCTTCCCCGAAAGGCAGAAGACAGTTTTCCTCATGACTGTTTATAAAATCCAGTTCGAACTGACCTTCACGCAAGAAAAACGTGGGGTGCTTTTCTTCGTAATGGTCGCGCAAGTCCTTGGTGAATCCTTCCCAATTGCACGTTTCAGAAACGAGCGCGGGACACTGGCATATTGTATAAGGGCAGTTTCTTTCATGCTGGGGTATTTTTTCTGGTACCAAATTTTCTGTACAACCTTCCACTTTATAGCGGCAGGGAAATTTCTGTGTCTGCGCGATACATTCGTAGACTTCGTTTCTCACCGTCTCCGCTTCATCGGGTTTTGGGCACCTACCGCAGAATGAGCCCTTCTCGGGATGAAAATAGATGGGAAAATAGGACAGATGGTTCTTGCAATGGGCACATACCAATTTTGAGAGAGTCTGACTTGGTACGAAAATCATGTTAATGTTGGTCGTTCTGAAAAAATGAATTGGAAGTCATAAGTTTTATACTATATGTAACTTCTAAACTAGCATTAAAGAGTCATATATGTTATGTGTATGACGGGGTTCAGTATAAGCACGATTACGATCAGAGTTGCATGTTACCCTCTTAAACCAAATGCATGAAACTAAAGAAATGACAAAGAGTGTAACAGAAAATAATTTTATAAAAACCATTAAATCGTCTTTCTGTGTATAGGGTTCTTTTTACTGGACTACGCCCTCGTATGGCAAAATTTATAACTCTATCACCAGAGCCGTTGCTTTGCAATCTTTTGAGCTTTTTATAAAATTGATAATTGTTGTACCATTTTCGATTGAACATTGAAATCAGTAGCTAAATATTATGCTACCGCGTACAATCGCTTGGAATAATAATGACACTGTTTAAAATTACTTTTGCGATATCTTTTAAACGGTTGACGTATTTGTAATGAAATCTACTTTCAACTTTTAACATTAGTTCTTATTTCACTCACCAATATAGATTAAATGAAATTTCTATTCAGACCTTCCAGGAGTTCAAAAACTGTTTTGAGGAAGTATGTACAAAAGCATGTACCTACTGTCCAAACTGAAGGTATCTCCCATTTTACTTTAAGTTTTTTAATGTAAAACTTAGGTAACTTTGGTAAGAAAAACATGGAAAACATGGAATCCGTTGGTAGCCAATTGTTGGAGAGATGTCTTTCAGGGGCATGCCCCGTCTCTATGAGAGTGCAACATAGACAGTCTAATATAGTTTGTCATATTGTACGGTCGTTTCATAGTTCATTTTCCGTTATTAATATATATATATATAATTAATATTTAAGATTTCAATGCACTGTAATTAAAATTTTATTGTCGTTTCTGATTAGTTTTAGTTTAGTTTCAGACGTGTGCAATGTGAAATGGCAATACCCAGTGCCTCAACTACCACTGAGAATAGGAATGAGCTGACGATATTATTAATCATTCATTAAATAAGCGCGCTTTTTCAACATTGGCAAAAATAGATATTCCGATTTAAAAAGTTGTTCCGAGATTTATTATTTCATAATCGTCTGATCAGTCAGTGGTCGCGCGGTTTAAGGCGTCAGTACTTGAATCGAGGTGACTGGATCGCTGTGGGTTCGACCCCTGCAGCCGGTAGACCGTATATAAGCTATGTTCGTAGAGAGATTGGCACCCTCTCTGCGGGTAAGGTAGGGTGGGAGAATGTTGACTTGGGTCAGTGTGAGAGATTGATACCGGCATTTAACTACCCCCCTAATTAATGAGATTTTCCAGGTTTCCGTCATTCCTGCACTGAATGGTGGTTAGAGCCTACCAACGTAAGTCGTTCCTGGGCGCAAATGCGGCCTGCTTAATAATAATATGCCGCCCCCTCTCCCGCACAAGTCTTCGACTTCTGGGCTAATCCTCGTGATTAGAATGAGGGGTAGAGATATTATTATTATTATTATTATTATTATAATATTTATTACTCATTGTATTTTTTCAAACTGCAAATTAACATTGATACAAGCCTTATATAGTCAAGGGTACAAGTAAATAAAAATGCGCATAAAATAGAAATCAAAAATTAAATTAATTTGGAATTTTCGCACTTCTACTTAAAAACCAATAAGATGCCTTTATTATGACTCGTTAAATTTTTGACAGTTGAGAAGGTGCTCCATACATTGGAATTTTATCTACAATGCCTTCATAAATGATTACAAGTCACGTGATCAGGGTCGAGATTCTCAAATCAATCGCAGAGCAATTCATATGCGAATATCCTTTTCCTCCCTACGGCAATTGAGAGAGACAAGAAATCTATTTCCATACAAGTTGTTCTTCAAGAATCACAGTCCTGGTCACGTGGCTTGTAATGATTTATGAAATACGGTGGATATACCTATATATGAATTTCTTCGAAATTGAGTCGCGTTTTAACATTTGATGTAACTAAAGTTGGTATTGTTTTAATTTAATGAAATATGGTAGATATATACAATATTTTTAGGTTAAAGTCACTTTTTGACATTTTAATTTTTTGGTATAATAATTTTTTAACGTGATATTTGCCTCAACTTAAAGGAGGCCACCTGAAGAAGCAATCCTAAAAATGCAGAAATAGGTCAGATCTCATCTATCGTGATCGAATTTTCGACTTCCCACAGTTTCAAAAGTGAACTTTTAAAGAATGTTTTCATTAAACCAGGTTAGTAAATTTAGCTAGATTAATTTTTATTTTAGATAATTATTTAATAGAGCTTTGTCTGTGGAATTGTTCATCAGCATACCTAAATGTTTGGTATTACAGAGCATACATATGACTTCATTGATAGGAATTATAGGAGATTTATAGCTTAAAATACCTTTCGACTGCAGTAAAAAAACGGTGAATATACCTGCAAAATTCAACAAATTGTTTCCATACGCTTGCTTTTGATTTTCTAGTGGTATCTGGTATCACGTTTTGCATTTCTTGTCTAATAACTTGATTTTCTTTATCAAATCGCGACATTTCATTATACGCTTATTAAGTTCAACGTACATACGCTGAACTAGTAATTGACATCTACTGTGACAGAACCGTTTAAATAAAAATGACAAGTCAACAACAACAATACCTTGGCCGAGTCAAATTAATTTAAAATGTCGGATTTGATTTATATACTTGTGTGTGAGTGTGAAATTTTCTTACCGAATACCACACGAGCGTAAATTATTCCGGATTTTTTTTTTGGTCACGAATATTGTAAGAAAATTTTTAAAATATTCGTGACCCCAAAATAATTTCAAGAAATAATTTACGCTCGTGATATTATAAGTGAAAGTCCGGGAAAATCCTGATTTACCTATACATATATAATGATGAAAAAATTACCAAATAATGTTAAATATGTAGATCGTTTTTGGGTCCCAGCCTTATTAGTTTAAGTCACGAGCCGCCACTGTATGGCAAGACAACCATTTAACAAAAATAAGGTGGGATTGCAACAAATCAAAAATTAAAAAAGAACTTACAACTAGGAGTTTAATTTAGTAAAATACAGTCGATATCTACTAATGGCTAATAAAAGATATTTTTCTCGGTACAGTAATAATACAAATTAAGAAAACTACCGGGAATATGCGGACATAAAATAAAATCAAAATTTATTATTTAATAGGTAAGTGCAGAAACTAAACATATAGAAAGCTGGCCTATAATGTTTACACAGTGTATTTCTAATCTTAACAAAACTGATTTTCTTTGTATAAAATTGACAACAAATGATCTGCTTTTTTAAATTTAAAAATAACGCCCTTGACCTTACTGTCAAATCTGGGTATTCCCCGTTGGGAATCGAGATTAAAAAATATTAAATAAATGTAAATTTTATTAAGTTTTCTCATATAAGTTTTAGATCCCTACATTATATTTCAAAATTACGTTAGGTATTAACTTGAATAAAGTAGGACCCCTAGATATTTTTATAATATTTATACCTACATTTACTACAGAACGACACAGGAAGTGAAAAGTGAAATAAAACATAGATAAGAAAGCAGGTATATAACCTAACTTAAATTGAGTAAAAGTACAGGAAAACCTAACTACCTACTTAAATATTTTAAAATGCCTACTGCTATATTTTATATTTAGAAGTTTCTACATACCTTATAAGCAAAAATAGTATAGACTTCCCAAAATTTTGATAGGCATCGAATCTCTGGAATTAACGACACTGCAAAAACTGTTGCTTATCTTAGAAAAGTGAGCAGTGTTGTCAGTTTTAAAGAATACCTACCTAGGAAAACGGAGAAATAAGGAAATAATAATAATAATATCTCTACCCCTCATTCTAATCAGTATTAAGTCGAAGACTTGTGCGGGAGAGGGGGCGGCATATTATTATTAAGCAGGCCGCATTTGCGCCCAAAAACGACTTACGTTGGTAGGCCCTAACCACCATTCAGTGCAGGAATGAGGGAGACTTGGAAAACCTCATTAATTAGGGGGGGGTCAAATGTCAACCGGTATTAATCTCTCACATACCACCAACACTCTTGCACCCTACCATACCCGTCAGAAGGATAAAGAGCGATAATACCGCTCGATCCTAATCCATACAAGGCCACCGTTCGCCAATAAAATAACGGCGCGTAGAAAATTTTATACCAACCCGTAGAGAGGGTGCCAATTCTATCCTCGAATACAGCTTATATACGGTCTACCGGCTGCGGTGATCGAACCCACAGCGATCTAGTCAGACACTTGACTAGAATAACTGAAAGGACAGGGAACATCAATAATATATACATGTATAAATTCCAAACGCCAGGAATTTATAGGTATAATATGTTATATAATAATAATTAATACATTTAGGTACGTTTACAATATCTTTATTTATTTTTTCATAAATACGTAATTTCATAATCTTGAGCATGAATTAATAAATTTAATAGAAAAAACTGCAAAAATGAGATATAAAGATCAATTCAATTTAGTTAGATACCAACTATAAAATTAGATTTAACCACGCCGTAAGTATTCGTTTACACAATACACGAAACACATTTGAAACGAATACAGATAAAAATTTAATCGCAGTTTGAATGATAAATCTTAATATGTGGCAACAATGGAGGTAATTTCGCCTGTGAATCGGAATGTATAAGTACTGTGTACTGTCTGTAAAAAGATAAGTGGGTAATAATATAATCAGAACCAGTAAATAGACTCAGCTATTGGCAATTATTATTACACAAATGTGAAGAATTGGTTGCATAACATGCAATATATCGTTCACACCACTACGTTATTTTTTCACAAAATAAATACGTGCATGTAATTACGTTTTCCCGTGGTTATATTTACTTTTGACAAAAATACAAATTAAGTATGTGCCTCTGTACAAACCAAACTTTTACGTATTTAATCTTTAATAGAAAACTATATAGGTACATTTAATATAAGTAAAATATTCTACATTACGTATTTCCTTCTACGTATTTTTAAATCTGTTACAGCTATGTAAATACCGGTTTCTTAAAATAAACTTGATTTACGGAATTTTGGACAAAATTAACTCTAATTAATTATTTATGAGTTTTTAATGACATTTTACACTTACCTAAATGCGATATCCCTACTATTTTTCAATTTTATATATTATGTGTAAAATGAATGCATTTGAAAGTTGTTCCTATTAGAACAATAAATCGTGGTACAACGGTCGTCAGCTTAAAGTCACCACTTCCATGTTTTGTCCCTTTCTAGCACCGTGTATAATAAATGGCACTAGAAAAGAATGGACCATGGAACTGGTGACTTTAAGCTGACGACCATTGTACATTCTTCGACCTTTCGCAGCATTTATTACTTTGAAAAAGGACAGGACCGTTCTTAAGTGTTTTTCGCCTTGTACAAAAATCAAAACAAGACTTGTGACATATATGACTTTTTTATTTGCAAATTAAGTAGATAAATGTTAACGGCCTAAGTGGACTCCCAGCCAGCACAGCAACGTACTGACGATGTACTTTTAAAGTGCATCTAATACATGCGATGTCGCAATAAAAGTACTGTTTATGTTGCATAGAAGGACATACAATCACCAAATGTCCTCCCTGGTGCACCTTAAAAGTACATCTCGGTGAAGTATTGTTGTGACCTTTGTGAGACATCACTTTAATTGTTCCTGGTAATGTACTTAAGGGATGTCCGTTACTAATGTAATGCCAACATTCCAATATGAAGTACTTATTATGTAATTGTCGGACATTTAAAAGCTATATATTACATTCTGTTGATACATATCGGTAATGAATTTAAGGCATATGTTTCTAATATTACTATTTATGGTAATTATTTACATTAGCGAAAACCACCCCGATCAAAATTTCTGGAGAGGTTTTCGCTAATGTAAATAATTATCATAAATAGTAATATTAGAAACATATGCCTTAAATTCATTACCGATATGTATCAACATAATATAATGTAGCTTTTATAAATAGTTACTAGTTTTGTAATATTAACATTCTACTTGGACTTGGAACTATTAAGGATATTATAATTTCTAATGTTTATGTAACTGATTTATGAGATGATTTTTGTTAATGGTAAAATAAGCAGAAATAAAAGTTAAATAAATAAATAAAAAAACATTTTATTAGGTAACAGAAAACGTAAAAAGCTGAAGACAAAAATTAGGAACATAGGGGTGATATAATGTCTTTGGAGTCGTATACAAAATTCAAAATTACTTGAAATTTTTTTAAAACAGTTTTCTTAAAAATGGATTAATCTCATTCAGTTCAAGAGGGACTGTCAATCTCATCTTGGGGTACTGTTGTGTTTTTGATCAAAAAGGGTGATGGAGACTTGATATCGTTTTTAATACCTGCTGCCGTAGTCGCAGTAGTATCTGATCTTCTAATAGCAGAAAGTACAAGAAGCCCAAATAGCCTACATGCTGTAGCGAAGCACACGATATCCACCCGACGTTCATTTTAGGTCGGTACCTCCCAGGACGAATTATATACGTCTATGGGACGTTCACGAGTATAGCAACGATGTCCGTAATATTACGTCGGGCGGAAGTTCATTTTAGGTAGGTAAGTTTATGGACTAGCATGGACGTCCATGGGACATCCAATAGTGTACCTCTCATTTATTTATAGTGTAACTAAAAATAAAATAAACTTAAATTGTGTGTATACTGTCTAGTGTCAACAGTTTTAAGTGTTGGGTGGTAGTTGATAGTACTACTGTAACTTTGTAACAAAATATATAACTTTTAATCTAAACTTTATTGTCTATGATGGAGTATTTTGTTAATATAATTTTCTGTAAAGTAAGTTTTAGTGTCAATAAACTATGTTGCTAAACAGAAGATAAAATAATACAGAGACTGATAACTATGCTTTCAATCAATTTAATGATAATATGAAAATAAATTTGAATTGATTGTTGCTAAGGTTAATATAGAGGTACTTACAATATAGAGTACACATACGCACATACACACATAAATATAGATTCTAATCTTGTAGGCTTGGCAAAACACTTCACCTTTCTAGTTTAAAATATCAGATAAAACGAAATACGAATACTTTTCAATTGCTTCTTTAAGAAAATGTTTTGAGTATGACATCATTCACCTATTTCGCTCTTTCCGATAGTAAAACCATGAAATATTCATTTTCATTAAATAAATTTGAAGAGTTAAATCTCTAAAGAACAGTTGTTTAATTAATTTTTTGTAAAAATCACGTCAGGAATTCCATCAGTATAACGAATTTGAGGTTTTTACAAGAACCTGCAATATATTTTCCTGTTAAGGGTTTCTATATATTCTAAGACAGTATCCTTTCAAGCAATACTTCCAAATGTTTGGTCTACATTTCAGTGGTTTGGGATATCTTAAATAATTAACAGGACAGAATCTTAACTTGTGTGTTTGTTTGTAAAAAAATATTGTAATTTTATTGTGTAAGTTGTAATATTTTTAACCTTTACATCGCTGGGCTGTTGTAGTATCTAGTTAGGCGATTCCAAATACTAAATTCGATTACTTATAGTATTAAAGTTTTTGTGATGCGAGTATTTACATTAGTTTTTCAAGTGTCAAAAATGGTTCTAATTTATGCGTATACGCCAAAAGTATGGAATAAATTCAATAAAAACGAAACAATTATTTTTTGGGAAAAATTCTCGAACAGGTCGATTTTTAATTTAAAAAATACATATTTTAGCGTAAAATGCGATTTTCAAATGTCATTTGTTTTCGAGTAATGACGTCATCGATTTTTTTTAAATGGCAACACCATATTTTTTTCCTTGATTCTGAAAGATCGTTTAATTCTCTATCAGACAGTACAAACATTTTGCCCTCTTACATAGAAAAGTTTTCGAGTAAATGACGATTGAATGTTAGAAAACGTAAATTTTATCCATAAAAAAGTAACAATTCTGAGGTATGTAAAATAAAATACAATTGATTAAATTTTATACTTAAATTAAATGTTCGAATTGCCATCTACCAACTTCTTGACAATGCGCAAGTCTGTGAAGAAATTCTTCTTGCACATTATGAATGATTTCTGGGGTAACTCTGCGTATTTCGTCCCGAATGCGATTTTGAAGTTCTTCTAAATTACGTGGTTTATTAATGTACACTTTTGACAATTCGAACATTTAATTTAAGTATAAAATTTAATCAATTGTATTTTATTTTACATACCTCAGAATTGTTATTATTATATTATTATTATTACTCGAAAACAAATGACATTTGAAAATCGCATTTTACGCTAAAATATGTATTTTTTTAATTAAAAATCAACCTGTTCGAGGATTTTTCCCAAAAAATTATTGTTTCGTTTTTATTGAATTTATTCCATACTCTTGGCGCATACTGTATGTCAAATGCAGCTGCTTTTACCGCGGTGTGCAGTGAGTACAAGTGTAGGTAACGCGGGCGTGACACGGGAAATTTGCAACCGAATTGTGGAAGAGGATGGTGGTGATACTCGAGGCTCAATTATATCCGGATTGGATGAGGAGCACCGGTAACTATCTCCTGACTTTAAATCCCTTGAACTCTTTGGAAATGTGAATAAAAATATAGTTTTTCCTTATTTCAAATTGATAATAGTCTAAAAAGTGTACCTGACAATATCTTAAAATCCGTTCCTGATTTGAGCACATGTATAAGATAAAATTCGCGACGATCGACAAAGTATATTTGTTACTTCACCTTTGCAAATATGTTTGGCGTAAAGTTTCATGTTCTGTTTAGTTTATTCTTGTGTCCACTTGCTTATGTACTAAGAAACGACGATGAGGGGGAATTACTATTGGTTTCAGTAGTAAGTACATATCAAAATTATTATTATTCATTATTAATATGTATGACATTATATAATAAAACACAATTCTATGCAGTAGCTATACCGCAAAATTAAAAAATAATTACGTTTCGTGTGAGAACTGGTAAGTAAATACATCTTATAAGAACGCAAAGTACACGAAACTATTCTACTTTTATTTGGCTTTTTTTAAATTTCTGAGACATTTACAGGGTGTTTTAAACTGGAAATGCTAAAGTTGTGAAGTTAGCAGAGAAAATATAAATTGGAATTGTTTTCAGATTTTCAGGCATGGAGCAAGAACCACTTATTCCTTTTACCCCAACGATCCTTACAAGGATGAAACTTTTTATCCCTTTGGACGAGGACAGCTAACAAATGTGAGTACTATGCATCAATATGGTGCGGCCTTTTTTGTGATTGATATTATAGCAAAACAGCAAGATCTGAAAATTTTATATATCCCTTGGTTGGTGTTAGTTATTTAAAAATAAATGAAAGTATGACACACAAGATACACTAGCTACATGTGAAAAACATTTGAGGGGATTAATAGTGTAATACGCAATAATAAAATCAAATAATAATATCCCCAATATTACAAAATGTGGGAAAAGCAAAACCTTTAATAATCAGTGTTATCTTATAAGTATGTCCGTGTTTTTTTTTACAATATTTAATCAATTCAGTCAGATCGTCAAGTTAGGATGCACAACGATATCAGCAAAATATTACCAGCGTCATCTAGCAGTGAAACTATCTAAAATATAAAATTATATCAATCTTTAAAAAAATTAAATTAGTCAATGTATAAAAAAATAAATATGGTTTACATTTCAGTCATTTCAAAATAAAAATGTTAGCTTCTTAACTTTGACTTTGTTTTGTTAAATGATTTTTTCAAATACTGGCAGAAGAAAGAGAGTATTATTTTCATCGGTCAGTGGTCGCGCGGTTTAAGGCGTCAGTACTTGAATCGAGGTGACTAGAACGCTGTGAGTTCGATCCTCGCAGCCGGTAGAAAGTATATAAGCTATATTCGTGGAGAGATTGGCACCCTCTCTGCGGGTATGATAGAGTGAAATAATGTTGGTTTGGGTCGATGTGAGAGATTGATACCGGTTGACATTTGAGTACCCCCATAAGTTATGAGGTTTTCCAGATTTCCTTCATTCCTGCACTGAATGGTGGTTAGGGCCTACCAACGTAAGTCGTTCCTAGGCGCAAATTCGGTCTGCTTAATAATAATATGCCGCCCCCTCTCTCGCACAAGTCTTCGACTTCTGGGCTAATCCTCGTGATTAGACTGAGGGGTAGAGATATTATTATTAGTAAATGGCATTTGTCCTAGACAATTTCATGTAGAAATAGGTAAAAAAAACGGTATTTAAAAATTTAGTCTAGCCATGCCCCCACAAATCTGTCGCCGCCACAACATATACCTGTGACGCCGTTCGTATACCTGAATACAGCATCTGTATACGATTCCCATGCTTTCGGACAACACAGTACATACATTTAGAGAGGTTAATTTGTCATTTGTAATATTGTTAGTTGTTATTGTATTACAAAGACAATGGTATTGAATAAAGTTGCAAAATAAACTCGCAAAGTGGGCACATAAAGTGCATTATGCCACAAGCAGATCTATATTGTAAACAAAGAAATAAGTTACGTTTAACAATACTGTAAGTTCACAACATAACCACTAATAATTATGACATTACCTACACATTATTTATACTATCTATCTATGATCCACAAATACCACAAAAAAGTAAAAATACAAGAAACAAACGCCTGTTGTTTACATCACCAAGACCAAAGGGAATTAAACCGCGCTGAACGGTGTGTAACGTCGCACCAATGATATCGCGTTTTCGGCCACGTGGTTTGTTTACATATTTTAATTATTATTACTAGAAAGGTGTCAAGTCGGCTATCGCCGACTTGACCTTTCTTGGGTAGGGTTCGTTTTATTAAATACCCTGTATTTTTTCGATAATTAGTGCGTTAAGAGACCCCCGATGGAAGTTGAGTAAAAAAATTGTCAGTTCTCTTAATTTTGAGATTTTTTTAACGTTCAACATTTTTCCAACACTTTGTATATAAAACGGTCTTTCGTACATCCGACAACCCATCCGAAGCAAAAAAAAATTATTCCATGAATTTTGGGAGTTTCAATATTGGTTCAGTTTTCTTAAACACCCTGTATTGTTCTCATTAAAATAGTTTCCATATAGACCATTGTTAAAAGTTTCATCAAAAGAATATTATACTTCCATGAAGGTTTCTAGAGAATGGTTCAGTTTTTTTAAACACCCAGTAGTTTTTTAATTAGTATAGTTTTCTTACAGACCATTGTGAAAAGGTTCATAAGAAAATATTCCCTGAATTGTGAGGATTCTTAGAGAATGGTTTGGTTTGGCTAAACACCCCGTATTTTTTCATTAGTATACTTTTTTACAATCGTGAAAAGTTTCATAAAAAAAAAATAAATTCCATAAATTTTGTGGATCTAGAGAATGGTTCTTTATTTTACACCCTGTATTTTTTCATACGTATGTATTTATATACATAATAATACCAAAGTATATATTTTTATAGTTTTTTTACAAACTACTGTAAAAGTTTCATCAGAAAGCAAAAAAAATTTTAAATCCACGAATTTTCAGGATTTTTAGGGAACGGTTCGGTTTTTTTAAACACCCCGTATTTTTTCATTAGTATATTTTTCCTACAGAACATTGTAAAAAGTTTCATCAAAAAGAATTTTTTAATTCCATGAATTTTGAGGATTTTTAGAGAATGGTTCGTTATTTTTAATTATTATTATTATTGCCGCCAGATACATGTACCAATCTTTTAATATGTTTCAAAAATTACCCTGTAATACATTTCAAACCATTATAACATTCATGCAACTTCCGCATTGTAGAAGATAACAAATCGCAATTATTGTGTTAAGGTAATACAAATAATTAATGTTCAATAACAATGCATATTGGATTGTTATTGAACATTGAATTGGATTATCATCACATTCACGATGCAATTATGCGCTCGTGCAGGCAGATACATTTTAATTTAAAAAAAGTTATGTGTTATTCATTGCTACTTGCAATCACTTTAATTTAAAATTTTGAAATGCATTACTTCCATATCAACCTAAACGTATTTTCTTTTACCATATTTATTTTTGCTTGTCTACATTTAGGAAGGAAAGTTGGGTGAGTACAAATTGGGAAAATACCTACACTCCTTATATGGAGACTTCCTCGGTGAAGATTATACAGAGGAGAAGGTCTATGTAAGAAGTACTGATGTAACAAGAACAAAAATGAGTGCTCAACTAGTCCTGGCTGGACAATTCCCACCCAGTCAATCACTTGTATGGAATGAAAACCTGTTATGGATACCTATTCCTGTGTCTTATAAAACTGATTCAGAAGAAGATGTATGTAACAATAATTTTTTTTTCTGTAACAGTAGATGGTGAGGAATACAGGGAGTTCGAAAATCAGGAGCGTATTATGTGGCCAAAAAAAGTTTTTTTTTATTAAAAAAAAAATTTTACCAAATTCGGTGTGCATATTTTATGCCAACAATAAGTTACCAGTGACGGAGGTGTGGGTATCATCGATCATTATTTGCAAAAAAATATACCACCTCATAAATATTACAAATAAAATAGCTCATAATATGCGCCATTGCGTTATCTTCACCCTTTATTTATTTACACATTTTTGTATTCCAAAACGATTAACAATAAAATTGATTTATTTGATCAAGTGAATTTTCACACAGCTACTTAATTTACTTAAACATATTGTTACGAAGGCTCAGCTACCTTTTTGGATTGTTAATTGTGTTCCTGTTTACGTTGGAATTTATAATTGAAGCTCACCTACCTCGTTAGTTTGTAAATCACGTTTCTGTTTATGTTAGAATTTATAATTTTTGTGATGCCTTTATTTTGACGTTTTCCGGAATATTCCAGGCTATATTCTATTTGTTTCTCGACACGTTCTCGAGATCTCAGAAACTTCGAGAACTCTAAAAACCTATATAAGCAGACCATTTTCGGCGCTGCAGTCAGTTTACATTGAGCAGCCAAATGCGAGTGACAAACGTCAAAGTAAAGCGTTGACAGTTGCGAAATTTGTTGAAGGATATTTCTTGTCACTTTCTTGTATTATCAAGAGTGACAATAAAGATTGTTTGTCTACGTGACGTGTTTCAACGATAACCTAATTTCGAGGTTACAATATCTTAGGGAGGCCATGCAAAACAATAATAATAAGAAGCCGTCATCTTATTTAGTATTGTATATTGACAAATTACGCTTATTTTCTGTAAAGATTCTCCAACTCCAAATCCAAGAATGTTTTTCAACTTCTTTCGGAGTCAGAAGACCTTTGAGTGTTAGAACGCCTGAGTTGGAAGAAGCTACACGGAATTGAAGAAGATCCAAACTGGAGACAGATCGCTAATAGTTATACCCGTACCACATACGAAGGGTTCAGGCCTTACTGCTGCAAGACTATCCTGCTCGCCTACAATTTTAGCATTAGATTTTTCAAAAAATTGAATAAAATATTGATTTCACCACTGGCATATTGTTTACCGACGGTTATTTTCTCCAGAGATGCTATAATGAACTTCCAGAATAAACAGGTTTGGTCTGATGAAAACCCTACTGCAATAATGGAATGTCGATTTCAACATCAATTCTTTTTTAATGTATGGGTGGGTATTATTGGAAATTTTCTTGTTGGGTCTTTTTACCAAGAACTTTTAACCGGTGCCTCTTATTGGACGAATCACTCAAAAAGCAGGTCAACCTTGGCCACCCAGATCACCCGATATGAACCCTATTGATTTTTTTAATTGGGGACATCTTAAGACATTAGTTTACATCGAATCTGAGGAGCACTTACGTCAACAAATTATAGTTGGTTATGATGTGAATAGAGCTACTCCTGAAATTTTTACAAGTGTTCAAGTTGCAATTTCAAGAAGATCTGAAACATCAACATTTATTATAATAAATCATACTAAACTAATTCCATTGTTAATTAATTATTTTAAGTAATGTAATGAGGATCGAAAAATGCACTTGATCAAATAAATCAATTTTGTTAATGGATTTGGAGAATAAAAAAGTGTAAAGAAACAAAAAGTGAAAATAATACAATGGCACATGTGGTGACCTATTTTATTAAATAAAAACAATACAAATTTTGTAATATTACACATTGTGAAATATATTTTTTTGGCAAGTAATGACCGATGATGCATACACCTCCACAACTGGTAAGTTTTTGAAGCTGATAATGTTTTGTTTCATGCCTACTGCCATACTGAATATGCACGCCGAATTTGGTTAAATTATCTCAAGTGGCTTAGAAATGAAAAATTAAAAACTGATTGTTTAAAAATGTTTTGACACTTTGTAGCTGGATAATGTTTGTCTCAAGACCCCACGGTTATATAACAAAAAAATCCTTATTATTGGCCACTGAATACGCCCTTGAACATTTCACCTATACTTTAGAAACACCATGACAAAAAAGTATATAATTCATCAATATTAGTATTGAATATGCAATCGACATTCCTTGATATATTATGGTAATTAAGAAATCAAAGTACTTAAATTAATAGGTCTATTCAAACAAGGGATCCAGACTGATTTAAAACCAACTACTTCTTGCATCATGTTTACCAAAAACCAATTCATGACTTTACTGGTCGAATATTTCTCACACCTTGAAACCATTCCGGATTCCTTGCTTGAACATACTCGTACCTAATAATACTTGTATTTTTAGTTATTCCACCCTACATCGAACTGTCCCTACAAGATAAAGGTATTAAGTGAATTGAAGAATATACCGGAAGTACAAAAAAAATTCGTAGAGCCTTTCCAAGACCTTTATGAATTTATAGAAACCAACTCTGGAAAGTCAATGAAGGAACCATCGGATATGCAAGACATCTTCTTCAATTTAAAATGCGAGGTAATATGTACTACTGCTCTTTAAACACAAACAAAATTTGTTTTGAGCTTCTGATAATCTACCATGGCAGTTTTATGATGAAAATGATAGAAAATGTTAGAGTTGGCAAAATTTGTTACAAATACTGATTTTTCCACTATTAAATAAATCGCGCAAATATTTGTAAATTCCGCATTAAAACGGACAAAAGGCTTTAGAATACATACACACTATTCACTATTGGTTACTAGCACTGTCACTATAACGGTTACACATTACCACTTATTATATCATATCGTACCGCTTTCTGTATGACCTTCTTCGATCCAGAGTCTTTACCACTTTCTTATTTGCACTATACATATATGCTGCTGACGTACATTTTTTAAATGAAATACATATTTTAACATCACGCTAAACCTCTTCATACATGTCATCATCCGATATTCCTCGCTTGTTAAATTAGGACGATTTTGAGAATACGATGTAGAGCTTGAATTATTCTCCATTCTTAAGAACACAAAATCACTAATAAAATTAATTACATTCATAATTAAATTAACTTAAAGATATATCCGGAATTTTGCCGTCCGAACGATATACCCGTCCATGATTGCGCTGGAAATGGAACAGGTGGATCCGTCACAGCCAATAGCGAACTGCAGCGTTGCGTATATGCTGTGTAATCCGATATGCTCTCAGAGATATGCGGCACACGAGTTTATATAACAAATATACGGGATGCATCTATATTTCTATAAATTGTGAGCAGGCTTACAACATAAGCATCTCTCTAGATTTTCGGCCATCTAATATAGCTTCAACTAATAAATGGGTTGATTTCTTAGGCTGATATGAACTATACTCTTCCGGAATGGACCCAAGAGGTGTACCCGGAAAAATTGGAAACAGCTGCTTCTTACGTATATGCTTATCACAATTACGATCCTATCGTTAAGCAGATCAATTCTGGTTACATGCTTAAGAAAATTCTGGACGACACTGATGCAAAGATTAACAATGAAGGTAGCGAAAGGAAGATATACCTGTATTCTGGTCACGAATCTACAATTGGGTATATGTTGGACGCTTTAGACGTCCAAAATGAAGAGGTTATTCCAGCTTATGGCAGCGCTATATCTTTCGAACTGAGGAAATTGGTGGACGATTATTATATAAGGGTAAGTAAACAGTAAGTAGTACGTTTATATTCCAAGATAGTGAACATATTTCGTACTTTATATACAGGGCGTCTCAAACTCTATAGTGCATAAGTAGTCGTTGGAAAATAATTGAATGTTCGTTGTTTAAAGTATAAATTCATTGCAAACGTCAAACGTATAACTTTTGAGCTTCTCATTCAGAAAAAGTTGATATGTTGCTAATTTACGACGAGTTACAAACAAATTCAAGAAGAGCTGTAAGATTATATCGAGAAAGGTATCCAGAGCGCCTTATTCCTGATTATAGAACCTTTGCAAGAGTGAAGGCGACCGTGTGACAAAATTAAGATGAATTTTCTGTTCGGAAGAATCAAACAATTGACCGAAGGGTAAGAAACACAGCTAATTTGGGATACCAACTAAACTGATTAGGCTATTGAAAATGACCTTAGAAAATACTAAATCCAAAGTACGAATAAAAGGTGAATGTTCGGAAGGCTTTACTATTGATACAGGACTGAGACAAGGAGACCCACTCTCAACGCTTCTTTTTAATTTAGTACTAGAAAAGGTCATAAGAGATAGTGAGTTGAACAGAGAAGGACACATATTGTTTAAAAGTCACCAAATAGTAAGTTATGCAGATGACGTGGCCATTATTGCTAGAGATAGTAGGGAATTAGAAGAAGTAACGAGAAAACTTGTGGAGGAAGCAAGTAAAGTGGGATTGCAGATAAATCAAGAGAAAAGTAAGCTTCTGAGAATAGTAGAACAAAAAAAGGATACAAATTTTAAATTGAGAACAGAGCATGAGAGATGGAGTTTGAAGAAGTTTAAGAATATGTGTATTTATGGGCGTTGATAACATCTGTGATGAAGAACAAGAAATTAATAAGAGAATAATAAAAGCAAATAGAAGTTCGGCAGCAGTCAACCACTTAATAAAATCAAGAAATTTGTCCAGACAGTAAAATTTAGAATGTATAAAACAATTTTGAGACCGACAGCTCTGTATGGTAGTGAAACCTGGGTTCTCAATAAGAGAAAACCTTTTAAGGTGGGAAAGGAAGATCTTAAGAAGAATTCTAGGTGGTAAGAGGACAGAGGAAGGCTATGTAAGGAGAAATAATGAGGAAATATATGGAATGTACCAGGCACCAACAATAGACGAATTTGTAAAAGCCAGGAGAGTGCAGTGGCAATAGATCTAAGGGAGAAAAATGTAACGGATTGGAAAAGAAAGGCGAAGGACAGAATAGAGTGGAGGAGAATAACACAGCTCTGGGCCTAAAAGGCCTGTAAACAGCTTTATATATATATTTAATACAGTATTTCGAACAAAATCCACGAAATTCTAAACCAAATTGAATTTGGATAAATCAACCGTTCAGCGAATTGTGAAGACTAATGGGTATCATATCGTTACTACAAAATTCAGTTTAAAGTATTTGTCTGAGCATCACTTTGCAAACAGACTTAATTTTGCAGCTCATATTGTAGTAAATGTAGAAACTGTTGCTCAGAACCTTTTTCGACACGTCTTTTGGACGGACGAAAGTCGGTTTATCAGTAATGGTATGCCAAACAGGCGCAACGAAAATCCATTTTAAATGCAGCCAAAACCAAGGCCATTTAGGAGTAAATATATGGTGCGGCATCTCGGTAGGCATTTAATTGGGCCTTATTTTTATGGACATACATTGAACAGCATGAGATACCTAAATTTCCTACAAGAAAAACTCCCTGCACTTCTGGAGAATATGCCTTTGCATAGGCCACAAGGAGAAACCCCACATCCCAAAATTGTGCACCAATATAACGGTGAAATATTAATACACGAAGCCCGCAAAGAAGTCAGGCGAAGATTGGATATGTGTCTTGAAATGAGAGGAGGCCATATAGAGAATAGATTGTAATATTTATGAGGGCGTTTGTCCCATTTTTTAAGTTTAGTTATTGTTATCAACGTCTTTAGTTTTAACTGTATTAAAGAATTATCGAATTTAATCTCTGTATTTATTCTTAATTACATGTATGCACTTTAAACAACGAACATTTAATTATTTTTGAAAGGCTACTTGATCCTTCCATGTGAATTTTAGGTGGTATTTTTTTAAAACTCTTTAGGACTATATTGCTTGTAACTTTTAGACTTGAAGGAACTCAGAAAAATTTCTCTAATAATAGTTTATTAGAAGAAAGATAGCTTACAAGGTGCAACGAAAAAAAATGATATCATGGTAATTTTTTTATACAGAAACTTGCATTTCTGTGGTTGAATTGTCGTATTCCCACTGCCAAAAAGTGAAGTTAGATATTTATAGAGTGTTTCATTAAAGCAGGTTAGTAAATTTATATAGATTATTTTCTTTAGATAATTATTGAATAGAGCTTTGTCTGTGGAATTGTTCATTAGCATACCTAGATGTTTGGTATCAGAGAACATACATATGACTTCATTGATAGGAATTGTAGGAGATTTGATTTATATTAGCTTAAAATACCTTTCTAATACAGTAGAAAAAATGATTTTTGTCAAATCCCAAAGATAATACTTTCGATTGAAAATGGTGCTTACCGCTTCCCATCTAACACCACGTCTCCCAAACTTTAGGTCCATACTATAGAATTTGAGACACTATGTAAACACTGTACTTATACAGGGTATGGCACTGGAATGTGACACATTTTAACGCGCCATTGCCTGACACGTGAATGGGTGGGGGAGTTCTGTTTATGACAGTTGTGTTTGTCATTGTATGCAGTTTAATAGCTATGGAGAATTGGCCGGTAAATCAACGCGTGTTCGCCGTGACGGCTTACATTGAAACGAAGTCTGTTATTACGGTCCAAAGACGATTTCGGGCTGAGTTTAATATCCCAAGACGTGGTCGCATTCCATCGCGGAACACTATTTTGCAATGGTTTAATTGCAATGGTTTAAGTGGCAAGCGCATGGAACTGTCTGTGATAGGTTTGCTGGTACTTCCCGTTCTGTGCGAACGCCTGAAAATATTCGAAGAGTTGAAGAAGCAGTAACAGCCAGTCCAACACGATCATCGAATAAACATGCAAACGCTTTAAACCTATCAGATCGTACAGTGCGCCGTATTTTGCATGATGATCTTAAGTTTCATCCTTATAAAATACAGATTGTGCATCAATTATCCCCACAAGATGCACCTAACAGACTTGCATTTTGCAGGGAATTCGTAAGATTGTTGGGCGAAAGAGCAGATCTGATGGATAATTTAATTATGTCGGATGAAGCTCATTTTTCTTTATCGGGTTTTGTTAATAAACAAAACTTTCGATATTGGTGTGCAGAACAACCAATGCAGTTGCATGAGAAACCTTTACATGCTGAAAAATTACGGTTTGGTGCGGTATTGCAACCTTTGGGATTATTGGACCGTATTTTTTGAAGAGAACAATCGAACTGTAACCGTTACCTCGGAGCGATATTTGCAAATGCTACAAACATTTCTTACTGCCGAATTACGTAGATTGAGAGTTGAAGATCAGGAAATATGGTTTCAACAGGATGGGGCAACTAGTCATACCGCTAGAATAGTTATGCAGTTTTTAAGGAATAAGTTTCCTGGGAGATTAATTTCCCGAAATGGAGACCTTGCCTGGCCAGCACGTTCTCCTGACTTAACGGCTCCAGATTGTTTCTTATGGGCGTACTTAAGTGTATCTAAACAAGCCTCGCACACTGGATGAGCTAAAGAACAATATAACTGAAGACATAAGAAGAAGAGTTTAATGGTAGACATTTAAAATCTGTAATTTTTAAAAAATAATAAACTGTTAAAAACTGCATTCAATGAATACTATTTTTCAGATTTTTTGCTTCTTTTACAACAAAATTTCTAATTACTACAGTGTAGCGAAAAATGTCATATTCCACTGCCGGACCCTGTATAAAACTTAAATTAAATTAATAGTATCAAATACGGATCGTTTTCTGTGTTACAAAGAGAATATATTAAAATTCATTTATTCAATAACTTGAGTTGAGCAGTAAAAACAAAAAGCGTAAAATATGAAGCATAAAATGTAAACAATGGTATAATGCATTTTTTTCAGATGAGATATCGCAATGATTCAGAAGCCACAACATCCCAAGACTTAAACCTCCCAGGATGTACAGTCATGTGTCCCATAAATGATTTTAAGACAATCGTTTCAGATGTTCTGCCTTCGGAGTCTCTGCAAGAAGCTTGTAAAGTTTAACATAGTTAATTTCAGTAGATACTTAAGTAGAAAATGTGAAACATGAACATAAATTCATACCCCTGTGTAATCAATAAAAACTTTTGTTAAGGTCTTGTCTACAGTTGTTAACAATATTTTCATGTTACATTTCTATACAAGGTACAACTATCACTAAGTACACAAATTTTAACCACGCAAAATCCGCTTTTCTCCCGCAAAATCGACGCCTATGATAACTGTCGCAGTCGTTCGTTTGATAATTTTTACAGCACGGAAAAGAAAAATATTTCATTACCACAGTTGGCAAGACATAAACCATTGTTGTATTGATGGTTGCATAGCTATGGTACAGGATAATATCTGACATTTTGATTGTCATAACACCAGAATTGAATGTTGTTGAAGTGAATTTTTTATAGAATAAATAAACTACCTTTGACGAATGCGAAATTTAAATTTACGTGTGAGCAAGGGACCATAGGCGTCTATAAATAGGGGTTTACTATAGTTTAGAAAAAAAAATGTTTCTATTTTACAGATAATTTTGGAAAGGACGATTCCGTTAATTCTTATTTTTCTCAGTCCTCTCTTAAAATGTTTGTACTTAGCCATAGATAACCCTGTATATTTTGGTATTAATAAAATTCTATTATAAAACAATTCATTTTATATATATTACCACTTCGGTAAAATGCGTACAGAGTAAGCAAACTCATCAAAGATCATGTAGCCAATTTGTTTTAAATTGATGGATATGAAAAGCTTGTCATCAACAAAAGCACCAACTTTATCGGTAAACACGCCACACTCTTTTTTGAAGGTAACCCGTTGCTTGCTAACCAAATCTGTGGCATCTATCTCGAAATCATATTTTTCATCTTCAGCGGAAGTACCGATTAGTTGCATTTCCCATCGAAATACACCGTTTTCGTACTTATAATGCAGTTTGAACAAATGAAAATCATATTTCAATATTAAACAATCTTCCTTTATGTTTTCATTGTCTTCACCCCCATCGTAAAAGCGTTTAAACGGGATGCAGATTGTGTCTAACTCCAACAGATTCTCACTGTGTTTGTTGAGTATGTGATCGTGTAATTTAATGTAAGACATTTCCTCTTCACAGTTTTCGTAATCATTCAACGGACATTTAAATTTGCTGTAAGTACAACTGGCTTCATGCTCTCTAATATATTTGGCTTTGCAAGTAAATTTACATCCTCCACTGTTATTCTTACAAGGGTATACTATGTGTTGAATTAGGTTTCCCAAAGATAAGTTGACGGTATCTTTGAATTCCGCTTTGCATGCGGGACATACGCTTTGAGTTGGTTTGCACTTGGAGCAGATGCTGTGACCCGTCATGCACTGTTGTACAGGTGGCAACATATATTCCAAACAGCAGATACACTCAAGTTCTCGCATCAGCTCCCATTCCACTTTCTCGTATTGGTCTTCGCTGTTGTTATCCGGTTTTACAACTTGGATTTGTGCGAAAACTACACTAGGATCTTCAAAGGTTTTCATAATAAAATCTCTTTCCACAACCGTTTCTTCTTCCAGGTTTTTACTTACTGCATAATTGCCTTTGTTACTATTATCTTGAAAAGTGAGTTTGTATATGTAGTTTTTAGCGCGTATGTTACTACCAATATAAAATACGTTACATGAGAATTTGTTATTCTTAGAATTATCCTGATTGACAATGTACAACTCTTCATCGACGTTTAACAGATAATTTTCGTTGTAGATAGCCACAAAATCAACCTCAAATCTATTGTCTTTTATTGTGTGTGTTGTATGTTGCTGGTTGAAATGATCCCATATATCTTTCATTAATCCCCTCCATTTACAATTTGCTGAACTGTTCGCGGGACAGTCGTACGGTCTAAATTTACAAAATTGTTCGTGCCGAGGCATCTGCTCAGGATATAAAGTCTCCAGGCAACCGTTTTCGTCGTAACTGCAAGGAAATTGTAGTTGGAAAGCTAATTTTTCATAAATGGTGTTTCGTGCCGTGTTTTCTTCGACAGAGCAGCGGCCGCAGATGCAACCTCGTTGATCAAAGCTTTGATATATAGGCAAATGTGATAAGTACCTTCGGCACTTTAGGCACCGTAAGTTTTCTAGTTGTTGCTTGGTAACGAAGGTCATGGTTGTGGGGTCTCTGAAAATTATAAAAATGTGCTATTTACTTTTCCCCTTCTTTCCATATAGATATATTTTTAAATAAAATGTTTATAAACAGGTACAGTTTATATGCAAAAACTATAAATATTTGATTAAATATTATGTAAGCATATGTTCGAAGCTTTTATAATGCATGCTTCTTATTTTTGTGGTATTCAAATTCATTTCCTCGACAAACGGAAACTTAGATAAAGCAAATATATTAAAACTAAGTTAAATGAATTAAATTGAGTCCAGTTTCACATTATTAAATAAATAGTAGAAATATATACAGTGCGTCCAAAAAGTAACGCATAAATTCATTATTAGCTAAATAAACAATAAAAATTTCCGAAACAGGTCGATATCTGATTTTAATTTACTGGGTGGGTGACCTATCTTCGAGTACCTTTGAATAATGACGTCATCACTGTTTTTTTAAATAGAGCATCCCATTTTCTCCCCATTTCCGGATTTCCCTTGCTGAGTTGATCCCAAAAATGTATCACAAGTTGCTCCAAATTGATACAATACCAAAAATTTAATAGAAAGTTATACCTTACTAAATTCAAATTCAATGCTCCTGTCAAATTTTCTTACCAAATACCAGTCACACATTGACCTTTTGTGCTCGTTACGTATGGTAGGTATTCTTGCATCCAAGGTGGATTTTCTTGAGACCAATAACGGGTGTTTTGCCGATTAACATGCCCGTTCAAATAAAAACGTTGCCTCGTTAGAAAATAAAACGTTAGCAATGAAATTGCTATTTCCATTATTTTGGTGCATCATATACGCGCAGAATTCAGTTCACCGGTCAACGTCGTCTTCAGCTAATTCATAGCCGAGACCTATGATCATTAGTAAACGTGTTTAGGGTGTTTTTTTTTTAATAGTTTATGAAAGTGGTTGTAATGACAATACATAATTTTATTAAATTTTTAGTACATTTATTCATTTCTAAATAACTTGTATTTTTAGTATAGTTGCCCACCCTGTATCAATTTGAAGCAATATGTGATACATTTTTGGAATCAACTCAGCAAGGGAAACATGTTCCATTAAAAAAAACCGGTGATGACGCCATTACTCGAAGATAGTTCACCCTGTATATTAAATTATTATTTAAAATACAGTAAATTAAAATCAGAAATCGACCTGTTTCGGGAATTTTTAATAATATTGTTTATTTATCTAAAAATGACTTTATGCGTTACTTTATAGAAGCCCTGTATGTCAAAAGTACGATTTCGATTAAAATTTACGCATTCATTTCATTACTAGGAAAAAAATCTGTTCGGCAGGATATCTTGTTATGAAACCCGTCGCATGACCTTATCTGAGATTAAAAGAAACCCGTATCTCCATCATGCCATGGAATTATGTATATATTGGATAAGGAATATTAATCTATGTATTGTCTGTTAAAATTGAGACAATGGTATTCCTATCAAAATTGCACGTGCAAAAAAATATTTATAGTCTTGTTATTTATACCCTTCAAAGGTATGTATTGTGTATAACCTTTGCAAAGTACAGCCACAAAGAGAGAAAGAGGCGAAAGATATGTATTTAATCACTTACTTTCCAAATGAAAATCCTTGTACGTGTAATATAATTAAATCTTTTGAAATAGTAACCAATACTGTAGAAAGTATTTATATATTTTTTACACAAGAAAGCACGTTATCACAAGTCGCTCCACACATTTAGATTAGGTTTAACTGTGATAGTAGACAAGTCAACGTATCATTCCAATAAAATATTGGCAAGAAATATTACACCTGTGCAAGACAGGTTGCATACTTCATTTAAAGCAGTCATTCATAGCTACGAGTAGTTACTCATTACAATTTGTTTGCAAGTAATAGTACGAGCAAGCAAAAATGGTTGCATACATTGGTGTGGTAATTTCACTTCACACACTTGATATTTTTTTTGTTAAACAAAGTACTACACATAAATAATAAATAAAGTTATTGTAGACTTTAATTATTTTGTATGTCTTTATTTATACATCTTGTATCATATTCTATATTATTAAGTAATTTTGATTAACATAAAATATTGAAATAATTTCCTTGGTTACGATTTAGGCATAATACGTACATTATACCTAAGTTCCTCATTGGTCATGAAGTGAATCTGATCAATGTCAATGTATATGTAAGGCTTATCATCAGTGAATGCTTCAGTCTTGCTGCTTAAAGTGGTACACTCCCTTTTAAAGCATATCCTTTGGTTACTAGCGTTGTCAATGAGGTCAATTTCAAAATCATACTTCTCATCTTCAAGTTCAGTGTCAATCAATTGCATTTCCCACTGAAGCCCACCATCTTCGTACTTGTAGTGCAATTTAAATAGTCGAAAATCATATTTCAATATAAAGCAATCTTCCTTTAAGTTTTCATCGTCCTCATTTCCATCAGTTTTATCTTCTTCATTGTAAATTTTAAAAGGAAGACTGACGGTGTCTGTTTCCAATAAGTTTTCGCAATGGTTTTTCAGTATATGGTCATATAGTTCAGCGTAAGATATCTCCTCAATGCAATCTTCGTAATCGTGTAAAGGACATTTAAATTTACCATAAATACATTTGGATTCATGCTGTTTTATATACTTAGCTTTACAGGTGAAATTGCAGCCTTCATTCTTGCAAGGATATACCAAGTGTTCGATTAGATTTCCCAGTGTTATGTTGACAGTATCCTTGAAGTCTTTGGTGCACGTAGGGCATACACTTTGCTGTACTTTGCACTTGGAACAAATGCTGTGACCAGCTATGCACTGCTGTACAGGGGGCAACAGGTATTCCATGCAACAACAACATTCCAGCTCTTCAAGCAGCTCCCATTGAACTTCCTCGAAGTGACATTCATTTTTTTTTGGTCTGACTATTTCTATATGTGCCACAACTATGCTGGGGTTTCCTAATGTTTCCACGATGAAGCTTCTTTCTAGACTAGTTTCATCCTCTAGCTTCTCACTGATCATAAAGTAAATTACTTTGGCGGTATTATTAAAAAAAGTTATTTTATATGAGTAATTTTGGGAGTTTGAGTTGTTACCAATGTAAGAAACGTTGAAGGAAAAGGTATTACTTCTAGAGTTGTTGCTTTGCTTGACAACATACAACTCGTCTTCGAGGTTTAATAAGTAGTTTTCGTTATAGTTTCCCACAAGATCAATTTCAAATTGGTCTTTCAATATGTATATGGCGTGATATCGCTGGAAATGATCCCATATATCATTTATTGATCCTTTCCATTTGCATTTATTGGGACTATTTGCTGGGCAGTTGTATGTTTTAAATCTACAGACTCTTTCGTGAAGAGGGACCTCGTCCGGAGACAAATTCTCCAGACAACCATTTTCATCAAAACAGCAAGGAAGTTTCTGTGACAACATAATTTCTTCATACATGGTGTTTCTCACAGCGATGCCATCGACGGAGCATCGTCCACATATACAGCCTTGTGGATCTAAGCTTTGGAAAATCGGAAAATATGATAAATACTTTTGACACTTTAAACAGCGCAGCTTTTCAAGTTGTTGGTTAGTAATGAAACTCATGGTGGCAGAACTCCTAAAAGAGAAGAAATGTTTGTTAATTTTATGGTTTTGACGTGTTATATATAATATGAAATAAAAATAATTTTTATATATTTTTAGGTATTAACAATATTGTGTGAAACTAACTACTCTGCGGACTAAAGCCCCGACCAGCGTTGAATTACACACAGAATATCTACCCATATATTCTTTATTATTAGCTTCTGTAACATTTTTTACTGTATTGCAAAGGTATTTTAAGCTAATATAAATCCTACAATTCCTATCAATGAAGTTATATGTATGCTCTCTGATACCAAACATGTAGGTATGCTAATGAACAATTCCACAGACAAAGCTCTGTTCAATAATTATTATCTAAAAAAAATAATCTAGCTAAATTTACTAACCTGGTTTAATGAAAACACTACAATATATAAGTTCACTTTTGATACTTAATTTAATTTAGCTATATTATTATTTTTTTTAGATAATTACCTAGATGTTTGGTATCAGAGAGCATACATATGACTTCATTGATAGGAATTGTAGGATTTATATTACTTAAAATACCTTTATAATACAGTAACAAAAGATCATTTTATATTGAAAATTTCACAGTGGCGACGTTTTCTAAACAATATATAGATAGTGTCCGGGAATCTCTTGGGTGCAGATAGAACATGAAAAAATAAGATGAAAAGTTCCTATAGAATTTTTTCCTACAAGCCTCCCTACGGAGATATGTGTCCCTGAAAGACGACGCTGGAAATCGTTTTTTCATGTTCTATCTGCATCTGGGAGATTTCCACATTTTCGCGGACACCCTGTATATCCGAAAATTTACATCCTTCTTCAAGTAAGCTACATGTGAGTACACTGGAATTTTTTTGGCGTTTATATACAGAGCGTTTCAGAAAGACATGACGATATTACTAGGATATTGAAATATAAGTAGGGTTTGCTTAATAGAATGAATTGCTAGAGCTACTCATTTTTGAGGTTCAGAAAACCAAATTTTTTATGCATCTTTTTTAAAGACTAATATATTTCATCTAAATTTGGCACAGTAGCGTTATTGGTGATGCCAAACAAGCTGGTGTTTTTAGTTTTTTGTACGTACAGAGAGCTAGTTGCCAGCAATTCCTGTGATATTTTATTCTTCATTTATTTCTTGTGTAACTTAAAATTTTACATATTTACAATATCACGAGGCTAGTTAGAGAATAAAATAGAGCCCTCTACAAAAAAACTAGTAACGCCAGCGTGTTAGGCATTACCAGAAACGAATCTGTATCAAATTTGGATCAAATATGTGATTGTTCAAAACAATTACATTCATAATTTCATTTTTAAAATTATCATACACGCGTATCTGAAAAATGAGTGGCTCTAGGACATACCTTTATTAAGCAAACCCCATTTATTTGTCAATGGTCTACGTCTATGTGTGATGATTTAACATATGAGGTTAGATTCAATTCCATTTTTAATGTTAATCCAAATAATCAAATAAAAATACATGTACATATTCACTTCACACTTCTGTTGGTAATCAAAAGGGATTTAGAAAATTTTCTACGATGTTCTAAATAAATTGCACATTAGATAAATGAAACATTATCTCACAATACATTCTATATTCAATAATAATATTTATTGCACCACTTTATGTATGGTACACTGTTTCGTTTGTAATTATTATTATTCAACTACACCTACACTGTCACTGCATGAATATGAACAACTATATAAACACTAACGGTCAGCTCAGATTTGCCTTTTACAACAGAGTCTTCTAAACGTCTGATGACTAAAACAATTTTTGATAAGATAAGTATATAGGTACCGATATCTTTGTTTAGTCAGCTATGTTAGCAGCATTGTTTTGATATGGTACTATAGTAATTTTTTGTTCACTTTTGTTTAAATCATTTTTTCTCGTACGGCTGTCCTGTAGTTAAAAAATATTCTAATGCCCGTTCTACACTAACGGAGCCTCTACGCGACTTCGCGCATCGTTCCCCGTCCGTAGTCGGTAAATACAAAGCGTGCACACTGATCTGCAAACGTAGTGACGTAGCAAACAATATCACAGCAGCTGCTACTTTACCTTCCATATCTTTAGGCGTGATTATTAAACTTGAGAGTGAGGAGAAATATATTTTTCGCGCTAGGCTAGTTATTTACAGAACGCTGTAATAGTCGGTGTCGCGTCGATACGGTTCTTTTTTACATCAGGTGTAAGCTGTATTCGCCGTGTGTATTTAAATAAGTATTTATAAATAGTTTTACATAATTGATATTAACAAATATTAGTTGAGAGGGGAAGTGCTTAATAAAGACATCTTTTTCACCGTCGTTTTTTGCAGTAAGCCTCATATATCGACAGACGTGTTACTAAGGTTATCAGCAAGTTGTATATTATGTTACGCAAGGTAGAACATATTATAAGAGGATCATTTGTAATATTCCTGTAATGTATTAACATATGTTTTAAGTAATTAAAAATTTTAATACAGTATGATAAATAGTAAATAGATTATAAAATTACTAATTTACTGATATCAGTGATATCCCATCGCAACCCGTCAGAGGAGTGGAAATTTGGGTAAACTGAATATTTAATATTTCTAAAATGGAAACCCGTAATTTTAACAGGCTGAAACTTGGTAGGTAATTACTATTTAGAGATATCTAATGTTTCATTTACCCCAATGTCCACTCCTCCGATGGCTTGCGAGTGGATGACACTGATATCAGAAAATTGATAATTTCATAAAATAATTACCTACCGATTTTCAGCCTGTTAAAATGACAGGTTTCCATTTTAGATATATCTAATATTCAATTTACCCCAATTTCCACCCCTCCGACGGCTTGCGAGTGGATGATACTGGTATCAGAAAATTGATAACTTTATAAAGTAATTACCTACCGAGTTTCAGCCTGTTAAAATGACGGGTTTCCATTTTAGAAATATCTAATATTTAATTTACCCCAATTTCCGACCCTCTGACGGCTTGCGAGTGGATGACACTGGTATCAGAAAATTGATAATTTTATAAAGTAATTACCTACCGAGTTTCAGCCTGTTAAAATGACAGGTTTCCATTTTAGAAATATCTAATATTCAATTTACCCCAATTTCCACCCCTCCGACGGCTTGCGAGTGGATGCCACTGGCATTATGAAATTGATAAATTTATAAAGTAATTACCTACCGAGTTTCAGCCTGTTAAAATGACAGGTTTCCATTTTAGAAATTTCTAATATTTAATTTACCCCAATTTCCACACCTCCGACGGCTTGCGAGTGGATGACACTGGTATCAGAAAATTGATAATTTTATAAAGTAATTATCGACCGAGTTTCAGCCTGTTAAAATAACAGATTTCCATTTTAGAAATATCTAATATTTAATTTCCCCAATTTCCACCCCTCCGACGGCTTGCGAGTGGACGACACTGGTATCAGAAAATTGATAATTTTATAAAATATTTACCCACCGAGTTTCAGCCTGTTAAAATAACGGGTTTCCATTTTAGAAATATCTAATATTTAATTAACCTCAATTTCCACCCCTCCGACGGCTTGTGAGTGGATGACACTGGTATCAGAAAATTGATAATTTTATAAAGTAATTACCTACCGAGTTTCAGCCTGTTAAAATGATGGGTTTCCATTTTAGAAATATGTAATATTAAATTTACCCCAATTTCCACCCTCTGACGGCTTGCGAGTGGACGACAGTGGTATCAGAAAAATGATAATTTTATAAAGTAATTACCTACCGAGTTTCAGCCTGTTAAAATGACGGGTTTCCATTTTAGAAATATCTAATTTTTAATTTACCCCAATTTCCACCCTCCGACGGCTTGCGAGTGGATTACACTGATATCAGAAAATTGATAATTTTATAAAGTAATTGCCTACCGAGTTTCAGCCTGTTAAAATGACAGGTTTCCATTTTAGAAATATCTAATATGTAGTCTACCCCATTTTCCATCCCTCCAACGGCTTGCGAGTGAATGACACTGGTATCAGAAAATTAAAAATTTTATAAAGTAATTGCCTACCGAGTAATATTTAATTTACCCCAATTTCCACCCCTCCGACGGCTTGCGAGTGGATGACACTGGTATCAGAAAATTGATAATTTTATAAAATATTTATCTACCGAGTTTCAGCTTGTTAAAATGACAGGTTTCCATTTTAGAAATTTCTTATATTTAATTTACCCCATTTTCCACCCCTCCAACGGCTTGCGAGTGGACGACACTGGTATCAAAAAATTGATAATTTTATAAAGTAATTATCAACCGAGTTTCAGCCTGTTAAAATGACGCGTTTCCATTTTAGAAATATCTAATATTTAATTTCCCCAATTTCCACCCCTCCGACGGTTTGCGAGTGGATGACACTGGTATCAGAAAATTGATAATTTTATAAATTAATTAACTATCGAGTTTCAGCCTGCTAAAAAGACGCGTTTCCATTTTAGAAATTTCTAATATTTAATTTACCCCAATTTCCACCCCTCCAACGGCTTGCGGGTGGATGATACTGGCATCAGAAATTTGATAATTTTATAAAGTAATTACCTACCCAGTTTCAGCCTGTTAAAATGACGGGTTTCCATTTTAGAAATCTCTCATATTCAATGTACCCCAATTTCCACCCCTCCTACGGCTTGCGAGTGTACGAAAGTGGTATCAGAAAAATGATAATTTTATAAAGTAATTACCTACCGAGTAATATTTAATTTCCCCAATTTCCACCCCTCCGACGGTTTGCGAGTGGATGACACTGGTATCAGAAAATTGATAATTTTATAAAGTAATTAACTATCGAGTTTTGGCCTGTTAAAATGACAGGTTTCCATTTTAGAAATATCTAATATTCAATTTATCCCATTTTCCACCCCTCCTACGGCTTGCGAGTGGATGACACTGGTATCAGAAAATTAAAAATTTTATAAAGTAATTGCCTACCGAGTTTCAGCCTGTTAAAATGACAGGTTTCCATTTTAGAAATATCTAATATTCAATTTACCCCATTTGCCACCCCTCCGACGGCTTGCGAGTGGATGACACTGGTATCAGCAAATTGATAAATTTATAAAGTAATTACCTACCGAGTTTCAGTCTGTTGAAATAACAGGTTTCCATTTTAGAAATATCTAATATTAAATTTACCCCAATTTCCACCCCTCCAACGGCTTGCGAGTGGATGACACTGGTATCAGAAAATTAAAAATTTTATAAAGTAATTGCCTACCGAGTTTCAGCCTGTTAAAATGACGCGTTTCCATTTTAGAAATATCTAATATTTAATTTCCCCAATTTCCACCCCTCCGACGGTTTGCGAGTGGATGACACTGGTATCAGAAAATTGATAATTTTATAAAATACCTACCTAGTTTATTTAGAACATTTGAAATATATGCTAAATGTTAACCGTGTTCTATCTCGACGAACGTCTATGATCATTCGGGTGTTCCTGTAGCAGCTGGCTGCTATCTTTGGCTGCTGTCTTTACACCGGTATTCCAAGAGGCTATTTCAAGAGACAGATACTCTAAAGATTCTAAAAATTGGGATTTGTAAAAACAAAAGAAATATGGGTCAAATTAATCTCTCAAGCTAACTGTTTTAGAGCGTCACCAAGATTTCATTTAGCCCCCTCCTCTCTACCCCTCTCTAGATATATCATGTTACAAATTCACAAAATATGAAAAAAATTATTTAGGACGTATTTTATAAGTGATAAAACGGATCTAATTCACTTGTAATAAATGACCGCAATAAGGGGTGTACACCCCTCGGTCTCCCCGTCAAGGTGGGTGGTAGTGCAGTGCAACTATGCGCGCAAACTGCACTGCCCCGTGGAAATGGTGCATCTTGCAAAACTAGGTCAGTCGGGCTTTAGTCTCGAGTTCGCTGTCAAACTATAACAATTAACGAAATGTTTTTCAAGGTGGTGATTTTGGTGGATATGTGTGCGATTTCAGGTTGTGTTCGGATTAAAAAAACTTCAAGAAAGCTTAGAGTGCGTCTTCCCACCTGAGGTGAGAGAGCCATCGAAACATGTTCGTTCAGTTTTGTATGAATTGAGTATATCAGGATCTAATAGAGTTCACCTGAACGAGTATCGCTCAGTTCGAAGCTACGATCTGTTCCAAATTGTTATACATATACTCATTGGAGTACCGTTTTTATGGAAAAAAAATGGAAAATTAATAATTTGTGTTTTTTACGGTACACATTACTATACAGGGTCGTCCACTTATTTATCATCAAACTAATTCATCATAAAAAATAATGTTAGTTTGTTAAACAAACTATGTTTAATGTTTCTGTAAGTGATGAAGTTTCACCCGGAAAATTTTTATAAATCATTTGGCGCTGTACGTGTGATCTTTGGAGGATTTTAATTTTTTTTTACTTTACCAGTGGTGGAGAAAATAGGGGTTTCTATTGCTTCTGTAACAAAATATTAGTACTCCACTGGCTTTATATTTACACAACACTATTTTTTGGATTCTCTGTTTAATTTGCGACAAAAAATGATCCTTGTTAAGTTATTCGTTTTATTTTTATTTTCTTGGAAAATTTCAACGTGCTGTATCTCAAAAAGGAAACACTTATCGGGTATAGTTTATTTAGCAAATTAACATTATTTTTTTATTATTTACTGGTTTTTGAAGTTTCATAAAAAAGTGGGCCACCCTGTATTTTGGAATATATTTTCGCTATTGATCTGACATAACAAAATACTACAGCGCTTCCGACATGGTTTTAAAAAAATATATAATTTTTCCAAAAATTAATTCTAAATTGAAATTTTCTAAAATATGAATTGAAAATTTCAACACGCGGGCAACTATATGAAATAATATTTTTTTCTATATGTATATATTAAATGAAATGTATATAACATATTATTAGAAAAGTTTTTTTAAAAAAAGAACGAGGACTATATCGTTATTATTAAAGCTCCGACCAGCGTTTAATTACACCCACAATATCTACCCATATATTCTTTATTATTAGCTTTTGTAACATTTTTTACTGCATTAGAAAGGTATTTTAAACTAATATAAATCAAATCTCCTACAATTCCTGCAGAGGCAATCCTAAAAATGCAGGAATAGGTCAGATCTCATCTAGTTCCCACAGTTTCAAAAGTGAGCTTAGATATTTATAGAATGTTTTCGTCAACCACGTTAGTAAATTTAGCTAGATTAATTTTATTTTAGATAATTATTGAATAGAGCGTTGTCTGTGGAATTGTTCATTAGCATACCTAGATCACAGCTTAAATAACAATCAGCTCACAGACTCTACGGCGGCACCTTTGAAGTATTAAAACCTGAAAATTTGTCCTTGAAATTTGTTGTCTCTCTCTCGCGCGGGATACACGTCAGGACCGGATTAAAAATAGTTGTCCCAATTTAGAAAATATACAAAAATGTTGCCTCACGTTGGAAAAAGATTTTAAAACATTAATATTCTGCAATATTATCTTTTTTACATATAAAAGAAAGCAAATACCAAAAATATAGGTTTTTATTAGGAACTGTCACCGATGGGTCTCTATGATGACTAGATTTTTATATAAAATAAATATTTCCTTAGATTTGAACATACAATTTATTATAAAAGCAAGACAAATACAAAATTATATTGAAAATAACTTCCCCTATTGAATCGTTCATAATATTTATAGTCTATTAGAAAATATTGGACGGTAAGTGATAAGGTTGAGTTTGAAATAATACCATTACAATAAATAATTTAAAAATCATACCCTTTCTTACATTACATTTAAATACTATCTATTACTATTCTATAATTAGTACTACCTATAAATGAATTATTTAGTAATAAAATTGTTTGTTTTCAGATATTGAAATATCAACATTTACAGAAGAATACCTTCTAAATATTTTTTTAGTTTTTATCAGTGCCAATTAAACACTTGATCGTAATGTAGAAAAAAACTATTTATTGATATAAAATAAAAATATGTTATGTACTTGTCTAGGCTATAGACAGTGTTGTCAGTGAATAAAGAAAAAACTTAAACTTAAAATACCCTGATAGAAACTTGCTTTACTATTCATAACATTTTAAAAATTACTTACTTTTAAGTACCTATGGATTTTAATTTCATAGCTGCCACAGGGCATTTTTGCAAATATTTACAAATCGTATACAGACGCTAACAAAGTATTAACAAAATTAGTTTAATTTAAGAAAGGATCAACTTAATTAATAGCTTCACATATTCCTTCAACTATATCAGACTTGGATCTGCTTTCTTCTTTTGTATCTTTTTGTTCCCTTTCTTCTACACTTACAGAAAGTAGTCCGATTGTACATAGAACAGTGAGGTTTACCAGAGATATTTTTAACTTGCTTCATTTTCCTACTTGAATTATTCGAACATCCTGAAACAAAAACGATAGGTAATTTTGCTAAACATATTTTAAACTACACTTGCTTACAGAACATTATACGAAAACACAGTTGTATTTACAAAAATAATAATAATAATGTAAAGAACGTTACAGTCGTTCTGTTTTGATAATATAACCTTTTCGTTTATATAGCATTCTAATTCCTTGTTTAGTTAAAACAGTAATATTATATCTACCACATATAATAATAACAAATATTATTGAAAGTGTATTGGCACCAATATCAAAATGTTTGGAAAATAGTGACCTCAAGAGTTATTATTGCTGTGGTTTGATTAAAATAACATACTGTGCCCTGAAAAACAGAAAGAACTACTATGCAACATAATTAAATATATATTAAAAAAATTAAAGATCAACTTACTAGTTCTGCGTTCATATACATTCCCGTACTACTATCACTGTAGTATACTAACATATCAATATTCTGCATCAATTTAATTAATAAAGAAGATACTAGCTATTTTTCAGTTTTATACTAGGCGAGAATGTTATCAAGTTCTGAAAATGTAATCATTAATTTCTACTTAATTGTATTATGCATATTTATACTTCTTTATAAACATGTGTAATATATATTGTAAAGAATGTGGGTGAAACATAAATACACCTATCATAGGAATTTTCTACTGCTTGTCAATAATTTTGAAAATATCAGCAGTTAAAAATTTAATTGGATTAAACTAAGAATTGTTCGTAATTAAATTTCGTCATTTTGTAAGTGTTGGCATTCTGTCTTGCTTTTTCTTAATCTTGTCTTGGTCTCGCAAAATAAGACAAGAAATCTTGAAAATATTAGAAGGGGTACCTAATATTCAAGTGAACAAATACACATTGCATTTCTATTATACGTATACAGGGTGTTAACTCTACTGACACAGAACAGGCACGTGCGTGTAGAGGATCTTAAAATATGCCACTTTGTCAATTAATATTTTTTTCTGGAAAGTATCCTTGAAGAGATATTGGCCTCTAAAGATGAGTGTTAAATTTTGAAAAACCATAATGTTTCAGCACTGCCTTAACATAGAGCAACCAAATGTGATACATGATTTGCATTTATTGTTATCTTTAATTGGTAAAAATTATGAATTTGTTCGAAGCCCAAATAAGCGCCGGACTACGGGTAAGGCGCCCTTAAAATTATATCATTTTTTTTTAGAGTATGCCAATTATTAAATAGTTTTAATAGTATTACAGGAAATTTAATTTTGAAACTCTTTTATTCTTACAATTTAAAAAAAATAACGTTTTTAGAGTAAATCGGGATTTTAAGAAACGGCCTCATTACTAATTGAGTCGGACAAAAAGTAAAGTATATATTTTTACAATTAGTAGGTTATGATTTCATGTTCCATTTTTGACGTTTACAAATACTGCACATTACCACGTACTATTCCATCGTCTGCAAAATGTGAAAAAGTTGACATGTTGATAGTATTGGTGTTTTGTGAGAGAAATTCTCGACGAGGTGTACAGGAGTGCCGAAGAAGATTCCTTGATCGTTTTATTTCATACCGGGAGACTTTTGCTAATGTTGAGAAGAAGGCTCGAGAAACTGAATCACTTCTAGTCACCAGAGGAACATGTTGATCATGAAGTGATATTGCTAAATACTTTCATATGAAAAACCCAATGCAATACACAGGACCCTGTTTTCGAGATCTTCTGCAACATTGCTTGTGGAATTAGGGACAGACATGTTAATATTAAAACGCCATGAAGGATGGAAATTTTCAACTATAGCTGAGGACTACATTGAGGATTCAATTTCTAAAAAAAAACTGTTCAACCAAGTACTGGTACAGGAAACTTCACAATAACCCGAAGAAAAGTTTTAAATGAAGAACTTGAGATTTGCGTATTCAAAAACGAAAACAAAATTCAAAAAATTACTGAAAATGAAGTTTGTCCATCTCTTACCATAGAAAATTGCACTAACCGCCATGTTACAATTTAAATTAACTCAAAAAAAGTAATAAGTAAATAACTAGTTTTATAAAAATAGCGTTAGTTTAAACTCTTAATGTTATTCTTAGAACTATTCTAAAAATATTTCTTGTATTGTAAAATACTTTTCAATAAAATTTGAAATAAAAAGAGATTTACTGAAACAACATGTGCAAAAAGCATGATTGAACTTCTTGCATCGTGCAACAAATAGAAACAAGTTGCACAAATAACTCATTGTGCATAGTAAAACTGTGCTTCAAATCCGCTCTGGAATTTTTTTTAAGAACAATGTAGAAATTTCAATGTTTGAAAAACTAAATGATGTTGCCCTCTTTGTCATTTTATTCACTCGTGTACCAAATTATATTAAAACTGATTTAGTACCTTGCTTGTTTACTATAAAAATGGTAAATTTTACAAATAAGTTTTGATTTATCTCTTCTTCATTAAGTAATGCAGGAATAATTCTCAATAAATGAAAATTAGCGGTCGGCGCGAGCTGTAAATTCTACACATCAAATTTAATGTGAATTTATACGCCCTTAAAGCACATTTATAGTGTTTTTTCCACCCATTTAGGATCATGTGCATGCTTACAACTATAATAAAGCTTAGAAAGTGGCGCGTTTTTTACTACTGAATAAATCTCAATATAAACCGACGATAAAGTCAAGAAAAATGTCCCGCCCAGGCGACTGCATTACGGCGGGGTCACATCTGGTCCTGAGCGTGAGCGTAAAATAAATCCAAGAGTGCTCCGGATAGAAACAGTTGAATCCGGTGCGTATGCAAATCGGGGCGGGCGTTTTGAGGGAGGCGTTCTGCCAAATGAACGTTATTTAGTCGCGATGTCGCACGTCACAAGTTTCATTACGTGTCAGCGACACGTTAAGATTGTCAAATTCCCAGCGGGAAGTATCGGGATTACGTATTCCATTTCTAAGTTGTGTTCCCACTCGTTCCATCCCTGAATCTGGCTTCTATTAGTTCTTGAGATTTCGACACTGACGTATGAATTAGTAATAAGTTTGGAAGCGCGACGCGACGATGTGTCGTTCTCTTGTTGAGATTAGAAATCGAAGTACATTTGTTCTAATAAAGTAACATAGTATTTCGTCTATACCCAACCCCAGAAAATCTAGAAAGTGACTCATAAAACCGCTTACAATTTATAGCAGTCAACACAAAGAAACATACATATGGAATATGGTGTGAGAGGTAAATCAGTACAGTGGAATTCCTCGTTCATTAGATACAGAAAACAATTTACTTCTATTTACTATCTAGATTCTAGATGATAATTATGTAACATCTGTTACATCTGAGTTAAGTGAAGTTGAATCAGGAGTGCCTCAGGGATCGGTGTTAGGTCCTGTTTTGTTCATATTATATATTAATGGTGTTGAGACTATACTATATAATGCTTGCTTTTCATTATATGCAGACGATCTCTCTCTGGTTATATCACACAGATTTGATATAGATTTACAGAATAAATGCAACGAAATTATGCGCTCCTTATGTGATTGGTTTTTACAAAACCATTTATATTTAAACAGGAGCAAAACAAAAATTATGCGCTTTCATAATCGACAAAAAATGTGTGGGCCTGTATGTGTAAGTTAATAATTCTATAGCTCAGAACCAGTAACATTTTTGGGTATTATGTTAGATGAGATGTTGACTTGTGAGAACCTCGTTTCATATTTGAATTCAATAATTTTTTTATTTAAAAATATTAATTATGTATTAACCAGGGAACAAGCATTAAGCCTGTATTATGCTCGGGTAGATTCTCGTATTCGTTATGGCATTTGTTTGTGGGGAGATTCCACTCTGCCTAAGACGGTATTTAAGGTCCAAAAGAAGATTTTAAGAACTTTAGCTGGTCTCTCAAACACCCATACTTGTAGGGGTCTTTTTGTTGAGTTCAATATTTTATAATTATTTTATTTATTTGATAGATGGTGATTTGCCGGGTTGTTATGCCGTGACCTCGGTAACTGGTAGCTGCCAGAAACAGAGTTAAAATGCACATCCCTAGCATTAGCCGGGATTCTTTTACCTGCCCTGGTTGTTCTCGGGCTAGGCTCTGTGGGGACAAACCCGCTATCGGTGTCTCTGGGCCTGTCCATATATTTATTTTGGTTCCTATTGTTGGTATTACGACTGCTACGGTCGGAAACGTTCCTCGGATAATGGTGGCCCTCCGAGGCATTCCGTAGCCGCCGCTGTAACTGGTCGCATCCCATGCTTCCAAACGTTTCGCCGCTCTTCACTGTCGGCATCTTCAGTGGTTACTCTGCAAAAGCTTCGCCGCGACTGAGCCAGTACTCCCTAGTTACAAAACCTACTTAGTTTGATGCATATACGAGTCGTATTTTGTTAGTTAACAGCTTTGTATCCATATAATGGTACTACCAAAAATAGTATAAGCATCTGGAACAGTAAAGAGTTTACTAATCTCCTCCAAATATTGCCGTCGGTAAACTCTCCTTACTGTTCTTAATACTTAATATACTATAATTTAGCGGCGGAAAAATTATTCTAATGCCTAGACAGTAAATCTGACATTTTAGTGCCGGACAGCTTTCATTAAAACTGCGCCTTTAATGTCGGTCGGCGGAAAAACTATCTTCGCCACCTCGCCTACGGTATAGCGACTTCCGAGAAACTCCTCACGCCCTTCTGGATCCCGTCAGACGCCAAGCCGCTAGTTGTTGGCAGATGTGCTCATTTACAAGCCGTCTTGTGTTTTACACCCCGTCGAGGATAAGACACGAGAATAGTTGCTATTACGCAGGCTATTGTAGGAAGTCAGTCAGGCGGGCGTTTCCGTTCTAAATTCATTTGTTAATTAGAAAAGTTTCTAGCTATTCGGTTTCATGCAGACTTTGCAGGAAATTTAACAACGCCGCCTCGGAGTTTTCTGGGATCTGGGCGTGGATGCGGTTCGTTGTCGGGAATTGATGTGTAAGAATGAATAACGTTAGATAAGATAGTGACAGGAAATAGTAGCAGTCGGTTGGTGTAGAAATTATGATGTGACGAAATATTATCGTTCTCAATAATTCTGTAATTGACTTTTATTCACTTTTTAAAGCCGCATAAGCCTACATTTTATTCACTAGAGAAATACAGTTCACAACTTATCAAAAAAAATGGTAATAGATATGCCTTGAAAAATGGAATTAATGCCATAAACAATTTTTTACAAAGTTCCTTATAGAAAAAAAAATTGAAGCTGTAGTACTTTCAACCTTTACATCACTGAAGTACTGTAGTCTTTAGCGGCATCGGAATGCAGGAATCCGATTTTAATATAAACGTTGGTACGATTATGTTTACATTAGTTTTAGGAGTTGAGGAATATCGTCTTAATTTATGATGAAGCAAGACAAAATAGACCAGTGCTGAAGCCTTTGAAAATGGTAAAAAATGAAAAAAATAATAGTAGGATGAAACCTATTGAAAAAGGAAGAGAATACAACAAAAATGAAAGAAAAAATAATTTACGGGCGATCTGAGGTCGAGAAGTGGAAGAGGTGGAGTTTTTAAGGGTAATAAACGGTTTATCTTGATTTTCCGGCAAAACTACAAGTCCTATGGAAAAAAGTTAAATAGCAAAGTTGTAGGTAATAAAATGATCTACAACTTTTGTATTTACACTTTTTTCACATAACCTCAAAATTTATGTGAATAATTCAAATAACCAAGTTTTTGGTTTTTTATTATTCTTTTACCAAAACAATTTTTTTTCACGAAATTTGGTGAAAAACGGGACATGTCGTTGCGATGAACTAGTGAAGATAACAACTGATTATAATATTGAAAACATGGAATGTTTGCCGCTAATTTTAATTCTTGACATTAAAATTAATAACAATAGAACACCGTCTTGGGGGATGGATATTTAAGTAAATATAGAAAGTACGTTAATTGCGTCCTTTTAAGGAACGACGTCTTTTTGTAATATCAAAATGGAAAATGCTATGGGTATCCATAGAATTTGCAATGTAGCAAAGGATGCAGCATTATATTTGAAGCTTCCAAATTGGGAAGAGTAGGTAGGTATACAAGGTATATTTTTTACTATTTAAGAAAGGTATTTTAAGCTAATATATACCAAATCTCCTACAGTTCCTATCAATGAAGTCATATGTATGTTCTCTGATACCAAACATACATATGACTTCATTGATAGGAATTGTAAGAGATTTGATATATATTAGCTTAAAATACCTTTCTTAAACAGTAAAAAATGTTACAAAAGCTAATAATAAAGAATATATGGGTAGATATTGTGGGTGTAATTCAACGCTGGTTGGGGCTTTAGCCCACAGAGTAGTTAGTTTCACACAATATTGTTAATACCTGAAAAAATATAAAAAAAACTATACAGGGTATAGTCTGAAAAGAACTTCCGCATCAATGCTTGTCGAGCGTGAGGATATTACTACGCTAAAAAGGCATGGGGGTTGGAATTCGGATGCGGTTGCTGAAGAATACATTCTGAAAATTCTGTAGAAAGTAAGACCAAAATTCCTAAGAGAATTCTTCAACGGGTTCACTATAAGCAATGGATCTTTAAAAACAGTTGATCCTATAAATACTGTTATGAGTAGGTACTTATATCGCAAGAAGTGGAAGATTCTTAAATGATGCAAATCTTCACAATTGTACTTTTACTATAAATATTAATAAATATAAAAAATAAATGTTCATTATTAAAATTGAATTCGTAGTACTGTAATGTGTTTATACGTTTAGAAGTATAAGTATTTATTTATATATTTTTTGTATATTGTATTTTGTATATATTTGTGTAAATATTTATTTATATATTTTTTGAAGAAAAATTACCCTACATCGAATCCTCTATTTAGATATTTTGTTTCTAATAATATCGAATATTTATAAAAATACATTAAAAGTGTAAATACTTACATACAGATGACAGCTTCACTTCATTGTCCACATGTACCAATTATTGTAATGCTTTGGTTTCAAGCATATTTTAAATCACAATTGCACTTTGCTGATACCATTGAAGAATAACTAAACGTACATTTTATTTGAGTGACCTAAATTCTATTTAATGCAGATCCGCACAATTGCATGGTATTACGAAATAATATAGAGTGTATACTATACCAGTACACATTAATAATTCACAACAACTTTGATTCTGTCGTGCATTTTCCGTTATGGCGTCGCAGATCGTCTCTCCCATGCACGACAGACGTAGAACAGACAGACCGATGGGGTTAAGAAAACCCTCGACAAGAATTACAATTAGATTTGAATAATTATACAATAACACGCACTTAGTTATAAAGTTATACGGATCCATCCGCTGAACTGTTGTAGGTACTCCAGATCGTGACGTTTGCTCATTAAAATATTTTAATTGTACTTCAATGAATGAATATTCAGGAGTTCCGCTGAATTCGGGGAGATGTTATCATGAGGAGACGGTGCCCTCAGATGTATTTGTCTCGTTTAAAATAGCAGTAATAATGGTACATTTATTCCTAAAACAACATTAAAGAGATATAGGGTGGCCCTAAATTACTGATGTTTCTTGTTTTTTTACAATAATAATAAAAAGGTAGATGTAATTAAAGCTAGAAATTGAAATATTAAATTGGAGAAAAATAAATACACTCAAAGAAATTGAACACATTTAACCATATAGTACTTGAAGCAGCAAATCCAGTATGTAGAACAAATAATCTAAGTAAACAACATAAACTACTGTACAGGGGAATTTAGAATTTATCTAATAAAATTTAGGAATAGATACGTCATGAAAAATGTAGTCAATATCGTAAATATTTTTTTTGCAAAATTCTTGTTTCCGAGAAAAAAATGATTGAAGTTCTAGTAGTTTCAACCTTTACATCGCTGGACTTTTGTAGTGTCTAGCCAGGCGATATCAAATATCCGATTACTTATCGTATCAACTTTTTTGTAATGCAGGGCGTCCGCGGCGTATTGCAGCAGTGTGGCATTACGCATAACTAGCGTCCTCTGGAGTATTTGACAAAACTACTTTCTTAATAATCAATTCACATAAATTATTTGCATCTTCATACCAAATTCCATTAAAATCGGCTTAGAGATTTCGGAAATATTTACAAAAAACAAAGTTTTAAGCCCAATTTCAAATTTTTCTGTACTATATTAATTTCCTAGTATTTCTGGATCACCCTGTATAATGGAGCGCAGATATTAAAGAAAAAATATGAAAAAATTATATTGAAATTAAAACATAAGAATATTAAGATGTATATAAATTGCAAAAATCCAAAGTAAAATATAAAGGAGGTCAATCAGAAATCTTGGACAAACTTTAGAGATAGAATAGAAAATACTGGTAAAGAAATCCAATTCAAAAATTGTTTCATAAGGTTCTAAAGTCATTAAAACACACCAAATGATAGTAATAAAAAGTTTAGGGGAAATAATGATAAACAGAAGAGCAGGAAATACTGAATAAATGGAAACAATACTTTCAGTTTCTGCTGAGTTGTGAGGGAAATAAAGGAGAAGACATCAAATCATAAAAAAGTGAAATAAAAAGTATAGAATATCAACAAAATAACAGACGAAAACCTCAAAGAAACTATGAACAATTTCAAAAATGGAAAAACACTACAACACGACAGACTAATGACAGACACTAAAATATATGAGGCAATAACATTTATAAGGATGAGAGAGTACCAGGAGACATAAGGAGATATTACGTTACTTAATACAGACTGTAAAATATTCAAGACAATATTAGAGAAACGATTGAGGCAAAGTATTGTACACACCCTGAATAAGTCTCAAAGTATCTTTCGAGAGTGCAGAGAGGAAAAAGGTTGTCTATGTTCAGAACAACAGAAGGTTTAAGACAAGGAGACGTCATGAGACACCATTCACTGTTTTCATGAATGCCTTAATACTCAGAAATCTAGAAATTATGTGGTAATGCGAAAACAGAGGACCGAAAACAACTTTAAAGATGTACTACGCAATCAACAACAAATTTGTAAATAAAAGAGATGTAACAGAAACAACGAAGATGAAGGTCTACAAATATTGCCATATGGGTGTGAACCATGGGTACCAACAAAACTAAGAAAGTAAGATACAAACAGTAGAAATTAGGAACGTATTTAAAAAAAAAGTTAAAGGAGTAACCAGACGAGACAGTTAGAAATGAGTGAGACAGCATTTCCAACAGAATTAATAGATAAAAGAGTTCACAGAAAAAAGACAACTGTATTTAAACAAAATGCAGACCGATGTAGAAAATAAGAGATGCATAAGTAGTGGCCAACAAGAAAGAGAGAGGCAAAAGGAGAAATGTTGAAGGAAGAAAGTAATCTAACTCAAAACAAGAAATAATGGAGAACATTTATACATGAATCAAAAAAATATTATTTCCCCTTCACACTTAACAGTACAATGGGGATTTCTACAAAATGCAGACCGAATATAATTTAATATAGTTACCTAGACACATCACAGAAAAATATGTACTAGAATTATAGCTGCTTGTTGTGCCATAAAAACAAAGAGATAAATCCTACATTACTGGTAGCAGTAGAATAATAAAATGTAACAAGAATGCGACTAGAAAATTTCACTGTTCAATTTAGTTGGATCAATAACTCTGGACTTAACTATAAAGCATCTATAGCTTGTTTCTTCAATAAATCGATTTTATATGCTTTTGTGTTCACATAACTCAAACTTGGATAAGTTAGTTCTAAAGGAAAACTAACTAAACTTGACTTCAATTACGAAGTCATCATCGGATGACAGATGATGTCTTCTTCAGGAAATCTGTGTTTCCAACTCGGCAACAACTCAGCGTGATTAATTCATCACCCTTTATTGAGTTATTTGTATCATAAATGACGCGATGTATGTAAATCAGTGTCGTCATTTACCCCCATATTCGACGCGGAACACAGCTATAGAGGGTAGGCTGAACAGTTTCTACATTTTAATTGGACCATTACACGATTCCGCAATTCAGGCTGCGGTCGAGGGAGCACCTGGTATTTGAATTTTAAATCCTGCTGAATTTTTTATTTTGTCTACACAGCTAAAAGTATTATCGAGTATTCAAATAGGAAAGGACGCATGAAGGAAGTACTTACCTAAAGCACTGACAAAGACAAAATGTAACACGAGTACTTTTTTGCGAGCTTTTGTAATCGAAACTTAGAATAAGATGTAAGAAAAAAGGAACAGAAAATTAAAAATAACCATAACAGCAATACTCAGTCAATATCAAACATTGTCATGAACATGATAAGTTTTAAGGATATTCATTTTAACAGTGTTTACTTTGTAAATTTGTAAAATTGTTGTTCTTTGCAAAACGAAATTGTTACATGTGTGCGATATCCATAAAATGAATAAAAATATACAGGGTGATCCAGTCATACTCATACTCATACTCATAGTGTTTATTGACCATTTATATACAAACGTATTTATTCACAATAGAAGAACAATCCTTGAGAAAATCAGAAATACTGTAAAAACAGTGTTCTAACAGATAGTTTTTGACAAACCTCTTAAATTTATAAATATTCATATTGTTTAAGTCGTTGTTGACAAATCGGTTATTTAAAGCATCGTAGAGCTCTAAGTCTGGCTTGTTAACTTTTGTAGTTTTGATTCTAGCAGGCATCAGTAGCACAGAATTGTTTGCATGTCTCGTATTGTATGTATGGATGTCACTATGGAGACGAAAAGAGTTCTTATTGCGGTGAATGTGTAACAAAGTCTGCAGGATAAAAATACACGGTAAAGGAAGAATTTTTAGATTTTTGAACAGTCTTTGGCAATGGGTGCCAGAAGGTGCATTACTAATTATGCGTGTGGCCATTTTCTGTAAACTGAAGACTCTACAAGATTTTGTAGAGTTACCCCAGAGTGTAACCCCATAATTTATATGACTGTCAGTCAAAGAATAATAAATCATTCTAAATACATTAGAAGTTATACAATGTTTCTATTGACGTAGTAGAAATAATTGTGAAGGGAGTATACTCGTATTACACAGTAGGCCTACATGTGGCTTCCATGTGAGGTTCGTATCAAATGTTAAGCCCAGTAATTTCGCGGGAGATGAATCTATGGCCCATTTATCAGAACTGAAGCAGATGTATTGAGTTTTATCGTCGTTTAACTTAAGCTTGTTAGCCGAGAACCAGTTACGTGCCTGCACCATCCCGTCATGAAGTTGGGAGCCACCTGCTGACAAAATAGTTGTATCGCCCGCGAACAGGACACGGTGATCGTCAACCGTGTAGGGAAGATCGTTAATATAAATTAAAAATAGGATAGGCCCTAATATAGATCCTTGGGGCAATCCACTAGTTACTAAAGTAAGCGCGGGGTTAATTCCATCGCAACTGACGTACTGCATCCTATTCGCAAGGTAAGAGGTAAATAGACTCAACTCCTTTGACCTTATACCATAATGCTCAAGTTTTTGCAATAGACACGCAGTCAAAAGCTTTCGTCAGATCGTACAACTCGATCGTACAGAGATGAACAGCCCCTATCCAGACCATAGCCATAGCGTCATTAATTAAAAAAAATAAATGCATATTTATGCCGAAAAAAATATATTCAAACCATTATTTAAGCCCCCTGTTCAAACTGTCAGTGAATTGAGTATGTTAAACACAAGAAAACTATTTTTTTTGAAGTCCTGTAACTTCTAAATGAAGCACTTTTAGACTAAGCTAAATTTGTCTAAATTGGTTCTATTTTATCACATGAAGCCATGTTCAACCTGGGCCCATTACTTTCCGGACACCCTGTATATGAATTTGAATTCCCCTTTAATAAAATCTAAAATAAATGAAATAAATAAAAACTAACATGATATCGGTAAAGGGTTATGCAAATGTGGAAAAATGCAGGGATAGGCCAATTGAAATCATTTTGTCCATCACAAAACCTACACTCCGTAGCCCTTACAAAGCCCTTTTGCACGAAACGCCAGCCGTACCCAAATATTTAACTTAACCTATTTCATTATTCAAAAATATAAGTGAAACATTAGCATACGTGCTCGCATGGATGAGCCTGTTGGTGTGTGTACTTAGTTCGGCGTGTGTTGATGGAGCAGCGACTGACATAACATTTATTTGACTTACAAATTACACGCACCAGCCTATTCCATCAAAAGCAGTTGGCTCAGTTCATTTCTTAATGGAATTATCATGGGGAAATGTTTGCTTACCGCGGTAAGCGGACTCCTTCCGAACGGCTCAAAGTCTCCCGAGAAGGGACCAAAACCAGCCTACACCGAGAAAACAGGATAAACATAGTTTGTGTAAGGGCGTCAGGCGAAAATGTTCATCGATCCATAAATGAATATATGATTTTTTTTATTAAGTGTTTTGAAGAGTTGTACTAATTGGAGTTAGTAAAAGTTCGATTTTTCCTAACTAGCGCGTGAAAACTATTTTTAAAACACAAATATAATTCTTTTTAGCAAAAATTGTAACCAGCTCAAGCAAATCGTCGCATTCTTTTGCAGTATTTGTTACAAATCTTACAATAATAGCCAGAAGTTTATTAGCGATAATATCAGTAGTCTCATCTATTAAAACACTAAACAATGTTGATTGGAGTTGAGTATCTAAATCTAATCTCTCTTTCTTGGCGATAACGTTCTTGATATTTTTGTCGTCTTTAACTGACCTAAAGTTATATCTTTACATAATTTTCATTTTCAAAAATGGCTGCATTTCTTGGGCTCCCTGATCCAGAAAATTTTACTGAACATGGAATGAGGCGTTCTTCGGTAACATTACCTACTGGTCAATGCTGGGGATGATATTACCACTGTGAAATGTTAATAATAATAATTCTAAATAAAATGCTATAAAATCGAAGCGTGGTATTATGAATTTTAATCCACTAGTGTGTTAAAAGGCCGGAAAATCCACGGAAAACGGACGTATTAAACCTTTTTAATATAGTGGTCGTGGATAAAAGAACTGCATATAATGTACCTTTTCTATTGTTCAGTGAACACTTTTCTTAGTGTATCACCCTGGTAGAGTGGGGCATCGAATCTTACTCGCGTGACAAGATAAATAAAGCGTTTGCTCCAATCAACAGGGGTTTTAATTACGAGTAATTAATGAGACGACATAGTCCAATTCATTTTCCGCTTATTTATCTACTGCAAGTGACTTCGGCTCGGCTCTTTAATCAAATGCTGAGGGGCCATTGTGTAATGCTCCCGTTTTGATTTGTCCCCGGTTGATTAACTTTAAGGTACTGCGACGAAATGTCGAAAGTTTTGCTTTTAAATTGGCCGATATTTTTATGCAGGCCAGGAGTATTTAGTACTTGTTATAATCAGCTGCTTGTTGCCTTTGATTTTCAATTTCCATACATAGAATTTGGCAAATATAACAAATAGTAGAAAAAATTAATAAAAAACACTGTCTGGAAAACGATTTATGATTTAAAGGACAATATACACGGTCTTTTTAATGTGAGTATTCAAAATTTCAGTGCATGGCATATAGAACAAGTCAAAAGATGACGAAAGTATAGTCTTTTCTCAAACACCTTCTAAGGAGCTCCTGAAAATGTTTTTTATTAAATTACTTAAAACCGTATGATACGTACTAAATTATGAAATTTTAGTCAGTTACTGAAATTTTTCTCATTAACAACATGCAATACATTGCAATAACAATTACAAAATACGTTTTTTACAACCGTCACAAAACTAGAACATTTTTAACTGCCAGGAGTAAGGTAATGTTGACATTTTCGTTACTGAGAAAAAAATGGTTTCTTTAGATTAAAAGTATCATCAAGGATTAATTTATACAATTTTATTCAACAATATTTACAATAATTTTTGTTTATTCACATTGATATGAAATACACAGATTGAACAAGTATTAAAATCAAATAAACAACTGAAACTGCGACTACCCTCATTCTTCGAGCAGTTCTCAATGCAGTCCAACAGTTATATTATCTTCAGATGTTGTGAAATCAGAAATGACAATGGTACTTGGCTTGTCATTACCACTATGCAGTATGCACTTTCGGTATTCTTTTCGTAATATTTTCTTTATTAAAATGTGAGTCTTCAATGTAACCTTTCGTCGAAGTGCTCGAACAATATCCTCCGTATCTTTTAAAACAAGTGAGATCACCACCATTTCAACTAAAAGGGCAGCAGACGTTCGTCGTAAAGCGTATCCACTGTACTCTGTCCAGTTGTCCCGCTTCAAAAATTTTGCCACTTCTTGCTAGACGACACTGATATTATGAATACCGACCACTATTCGATGACACTTTCTACTAACATATCTTGAAAAATAATCGACCAATCCGGGTGGACTAAACCAACATATTTTAGATAAAAATTTAATAATAACTCCCAGCACAGTAAACGAACATACATATCCCTCATCTTGTCTCTTGAGAAAAGTACGTAGCTTTGAATATTTGCTTATATCAATCCCCTTCATTATATCCAACGTTGACCGCAACATTGAATATTATGACCAAAGCGTTGACGGCTTCATTTTATTTTCGAAGTTTGAGAAATACACCATCAATATATCTTCTGAATACAGCTTATTGTTTTTTCTTTGCAGCAATCCATAACAAGGGAACAAGATTTTGCACACTCCAGTATCTCCTCAGGTACACCTAAATCTTCATTAAATTATATGTTTACAGATTTTTCAGCAAATTGAACTACAAATGAACTCATTTACCAATATGGTGACTAATGTTTGATAAAGTATCCTGACTACATCGATATTTTTTATATATTTTTAGGTATTAACAATATTGTGTGAAACTAACTACTCTGTGGACTAAAACCCCAACCAGCGTTGAGTTACACCCACAATATCTACCCATTCATTATTAGCTTTTGTAACATTTTTTACTGTATTAGAAAGATATTTATAATATAATTAAAATTATTTGAAATTAAATGTCGACAATGTTTTTTCAACCACAATCTCATCTATTGTGGTTGAATCTTCGAGTTCCCACTGTCAAAAGTGAAGTTAGATATTTATAAAGTGTTTTCATTAAAGCAGGTTAGTAAATTTAGATAGATTAATTTCTTTAGATAATTATTGAATAGAGCTTTGTCTGTGGAATTGTTCATTAGCATAGCTAGATGTTTGGTATCAGAGAACATACATATGACTTCATTGATAGGAATTGTAGTAGATTTGATATATATTAGCTTAAAATACATTTCTAATACAGTAAAAAATACATCGATATATCCTATTAGTACTTACCTACTTTCCTTTGTTATCCAAATTTGGTTTGAATAATTTAAAAGTACAAATTAATAATTAAATGGGGGATTCCGGTTGGAGAAGAAAGAGCATGTTTTTTTTCTGATTAAAAGTGTCTTTTTGTCGCGCAATTTAGCATCCGCTCGGCTACGCTACCCTTTGACTAACAAATACAATGTTTCCTCGCCACAAAAGTGACACTTTTAATCCTAATATAGTATAGCATTACTATACTTTTTATATTAAAAAATTTCCTAAATTCATACTATATTTGGAAAGCAAATCAGTTGGATACCGCCCAAAAAGTTCAAAATTCTAACGAAAGAGCAAATTGAGTGATTTTTACAAGAAGCGCCTAATAATAGATATCTGCTAGAAAAGGTAATTCAAATTAATATAAATCGATAGACTTATCATATCATAATCTATGGTATTGATGTTATCCAATGGTATCTTATTTAAAAACTTGCTAAAAATTTTAGTTTTTGTGGAAACGAAAGTAGGTACATTTTGCAAATCAAGACACTTTCATTATCTTACGTAATGTCGTACCTCTGATCTTTCAGATTCGTTGAAAGAATAGTAAAGAGTTGTAAAAGAACAGTTAACTGCCTTGTTTATACCTCTTCATCAGCCAGGAGAGTTAATCAGAGGAGTGCTCTACCGACGATGTGAATACTGATGCCCCGAATCTGCATAACTGTCGGCTAATAGCCCTTCTTGCACAACCGCTCCCGGCTCACCTATATTACTCGCCGACACATTTAAGGACATTACTTGATTAACTTTGAGGCCTCCTTTCCCGACAAACGCATCCGCGAAAATTATATTGTCTTCTGGGCTCGTTCAAGAAGGAACTTTGTCAGAGTTGTAATCGCTCTAAATTTATGTAACCGAAAATTTGCGAAGTGGAGGTATTAACTAATTTGGTATTCTTTAATTCACGACTAAACTTAACAAATTTACGCTTAATAAAAATCTGATTAACGTGTTAATGTCCAAGCCAATAGTAAAAGTGATCCTAAAAGGTTTTGGTCGTTTGTTCATAATAGGTAAGGGCACACGCCTATACCTAAGAATGTTTTATCGATGATCCAGAATTTGACGATCTCATTCAAATTGTTGACGGCTTCTCTAATTTTTTTGCTAGAGAAAATGTGCAAAATCCAAATTCTTCATTCGATTATTATCAGTTCTGCATTAACATACAGCAATTTACGGAATCTGATGTTCTTCCAGCAATTTATAAAGTAAAAAACAAATTGCCTTGTGGTGACGATCAGATTCCTAGTTTTCTAGTAAAAGAAGGGTTTTGTGCATTCCATTGCTTTGTTCAATATTGCATTATCAACGAGTTTCCTGATAGGTGGAGACTGACAAGAGTGTGTCCAATTTGTGTGTGTACAAGCAAATATTTGATAATGCTAAGTCATATATATCACCAAATTAGCATGATTTTTTCCCTAATCCTTCAACATTCGTTAATTTGGTTCAGTTAACTCAGTATACGGCGAATCATGTTGATGACAAAGGATAAATTGATGTCGATTACACAGATTTCTCAAAGGAGTTTTACAAGCTGAATCAAAGTATATTGCTTTGCAAGTTGGAACATTATGATTTCAGTAACAGCTTACTCCGCCTGTTGGGAAAATTATTTTTTTAACACAAGGTGTGGATCTAAAGTATACTGTGCACCATTGTCGTTACATCAAAGTCGTTGAATTTGTTATTTCATCAAATATAGTTCCTTTATTTTTTTCTCCCTTGTGGCTGTATCGTGTGGTTAAAAGTGTGAACAGCATGGGAGGCGGAGCAAAAGCTACGCGCAGTGCTGCCAGCAGTGTTGATGAAAGTTTTCCAAGTTCTGATGAAGCTATTGAAAATTAATTACAAAGGTTTGTGCCAATTTTGCTAACCAGTTAGAGCAAAAATTGACAAGAAGTTTGATAAGTTCGAGGAAAAGCTGAATGATGTATCCAAGTCCATCAAAGCTCTTGATGATAAAATCAATAACAATTCTGAGTTTTGCGACAGTCTTAAAATGAAGCTGAGTACAATGAGCAGTTTTAAAAAAACTCATTAAGATTTTATGGTCTAGCTGAACATGAGAAAGAGGACACTTTGAATACTGTAATTTCTTTTATTAATTCCAAACTTAACATTGTATGCAATATTCAGGATATTGATTCAGCGTTTCGTACTGGTAAATTGGTTTCCAACAAATCACGTTGTATATTAGTTAATTTTGTCTCAAATGTCAAGAGGAATGAGGTTTTTGGTGTAAGAAAGCTACTGAAAAATTCCCAGTTCTCAATTTTTGAAGATCTTACTCCCGTAAGATATGAACTACTGATGTCAGCAAGAAAGAAAATTGGTAAAAACAAAGTTTGGTCTGCAGGTGGAAAAATATTTGCCTGGAGTGACAGAGATGGGAAAAAAATTAGTATCAATTCAATTAGCGACATTTAGATGAACTAATGTACATGTATTTTCTTGTTCATTAATTGCCTAATGTAATTTCTTTGATCACAGTTGAGTTAATCCACACTATTTTAACTACATGGTGAGACTATGATTTATTCTGTTAGAGATTTATCGTTTGTATAGTTTTCTTTATATACTGATAATTTTTGCCTTTTAATCTGCAAGAAATATTTGTTTTTACATTGTATAGAAATACTTTCTAGTAGATAAAGTATATTTTTGCCTGTAATTTAATTCAGTATTAATAAAAATTATTATTATAAAGTAATTAATATATTTTACCATAGATATTTAACATACACAACAATATGTTTTCAATTTTTTACCACGGATATTTTCATTATAATACTTATGCCTTTTAATATTTATGCAATTTATTTATCTTGTTCCACTTTAGTAGCTTTATATTTATTTATATATCATCACACCACTTTATTTTTATTTCTATTTTATGACAAATGTGTTGGAGTTTGGATGTGACAAATGCAAAGCACATGTATTAATTTTCGCATTTTAACGTTCGATCACTGTCTGCAAGTGGTGAACTTTTCACTGATTTTATACTTGATGGCTCTTTGATGTTATTGGTTTATCAGAAACTTGGTTAAATTCTTCCATTTTAAATTCTCATGTTTCTATTCCTGATTATAAATTAGTTAGAAATGACCGCGAAGGTAGGGTAGGAGGTGGAGTTGCGTTTTTTATAAGAAATTATTTTAAATTTTCTATTTTAGAACTTGATCCAAGTAGCTCGTTGGAACATCTCTGGATTAGTCTTAAGGTTGGGGGTAAAAAATTTGTTTTGGGACATTGTATTTACCTTCATTGATTAACTTTAATTCATCTATTGATCATTTGGAAGATATTTTAGTGAGTATAATACCTGAATATGATTATATTGTTTTTGGCGGTGATTTAAATGTAAATTTTTTGACTGATAATAGTTATCACACTAAACTGGGCAATTTGTTTACTAAATATGGTTTGTGTCAAGTGGTTACTGAACCAACTAGGATTACTGCTACGTCAGAAACTTTGCTTGATATAATAGTTACATCTTGTCTTGAAATTGCTGAAACTGTTGATATTTTTAGAATGGATGGTATATCTGACCATAGATATGTTAATTGTAAACTAAAATTAATGAAACCGTCTCAGCAAGCTTTTTTTAAAACATACAGAGATTTTTCTAAATTCAATTATGATTTATTTGTCCAAGATCTTTACACTATTTTTTGGATAGAATATACTACTATGATGATGTTGATGAAATGTTAACTTTCTTTAATGAAAATGTTACATATCTGTTTGACATTCATGCTCCTTTTAAAACGTCTAAATTTACTAAGCCTCCGGCACCATGGCTAACTGATAATTTAAGACTGATGTTTAAATTGAGGAGAAAAGCTTTAACCAAATACAAACGATTGAAAACAGATCTGTGTTGGAGTGAATATAAAAATATTAGAAATTTAGTTAATATGACCGTTAAATCAGAAAAGAAAGCGTATTTGATAAATTTAAAACAAATCCTAAAGAGTTTTGGCAAACTCTGAAATATTTAAACATCAGTTCTAATTCTAATACTGATTGTACTGATTTATCTGATTTTGGTACTCCCGACGATTTTAATACTTTTTTTATTAACAGTGTGCCCTCAACTGATGGAAATAGTAATGACTTTATTGAGTCGACCTATTTTAATGCAGTTTGGCCTAATATTACTGACAATTTTAAGTTTAAAGTTGTGACCTCTGATGTTGTTTCAAGACTGTTGTTTAAAATTAAAACTAATGCTACTGGTCCTGACGGAATATCTTTAAAAATGCTGTTATATCTTACACCCCATTTGTCTGATTATATTACATTTATCATTAATAAATGTCTTACTTCCGGACAGTTTCTAGGCTCTGGAAATACGCTAACATAATTCCGATACCTAAAACTACTCATCCTTCCTCGCTTTCTGATTACAGACCGATAAGCATTCTACCTGTTATGTCAAAAATCCTTGAAAAAATTGTTCATCAACAATTTTCTGAATTCTTATCTGTTAATAAAATTCTATCGGACACTCAATCTGGTTTTAGGTGCAATCACAGTACTACAACAGCATTACTCAAAGTCAGTGATGATCTTTTTCGAGCACAGGATTCTAATAAAACTTCGTGTTTGGTCCTGTTAGACTACAGCAAAGCTTTTGATACTATTAACCATGCCACCTTAAAAGTCAAACTCAAGTATTTTGGTATCGGTAATATTGCACTTAATTTTTTAGTAATTATTTAATGTACAGACGTCAAAGAATTCTCATGTCTAATACTGCGTCTAAATTTCTGCCTATAAATAAGGGTGTTCCGCAAGGAGCATACTTGGTCCCCTATTATTTTCCGTGTATACTTCTGATTTGTCAAAATATTTATCTTTTGTGCTGTTCATCAATATGCTGATGACACTCAGATTTATCACTCTTTTTCTCATGATCAGTTAGATGATGCCATCCATAATATAAATTCTGATTTAAATATAATTTGCAAATTTTCTATCTCGCATGATTTAATTCTCAATGAAAATAAAACTCAATTGCTTGTGTTTAGTAGTCGCCGACATTTAGTTTTAAGTAACCCTGCTTTCCAGATTATGATTAATAATTCGGTTATAGTGCCAGTAAATGAGTGTAAAAATCTTGGGCTTATTATTGATGCAAATCTTAGATTTAGATCGCATGTAACTAATTTAGTTCAAAAATGTTTTTTTAAATTGAAGGCCTTGTACTATTATAAGGACATTCTTTCTAGAGATATTAAACTGAGATTAGCCGACAGTTTAGTTTTATCTATGTTATCATATTGTGATGTTGTTTTCTGGCCCGCCTTGCTTCAAGTGGACAAAAATAGTCTTCAGAAAGTACAAAATGCTTGCCTTAGATTTTCTTATAACTTAAGAAAATTCGATCATATTTCAGGGCGTTTAGGGATTCTAAATGGTTTACACTTAATGAAAGATATAAAATACATATGGCTTGTTTAGTTTATAAGATAATAACTTTAAATATGCCTACATATTTAGCTAACAAGCTTGTTAAAAACTTTGACATTCATAACCGAATTACTCGACATAGAGAATTATTGGTTACTCCCTGTCATAGTTCAGTGATGTTTCAGCGTAGCTTCTCCTTTAACGCAGTACATATTTTTAACACTATTCCTAGTGATATCAGAGGAGCCGTCAGTCTTAACTTATTTCAACGTAAAGTAAAAGAATATATTATCAATTCCCGTGATCTTAATTAATTAGTTATTTAATTTGTATTGTAATTTAGTGTTTATTTGTTATGTAACTGTTTTAAAGGCTAGTTTTTATGGGTGGTTGTATGAGCAGCTCTGTTGGATACCGCCACCCATTATTCATTATTTTTTTCTATGATTTTACTGTTAACTGTGAATAAAGACATTATTATTATTATTATTATTAATTATTACCTGTATCAGTGAAAGATGTACGTCTCTTATAACGGTTTCAAGACCAACACTTTTATTGCCACATCAGGAGTGCCCCAAGGCTCCAATTTGGGGCCACTTCATTTTATCCTGTTCGTAAATGATTTATAATTGTCTTTAAAATCAAATCATCTTTTGTTTTCCGACGACTTGAAATTGTTCTTGAAGACCTTGCAGATTCATTTATACTTGGTGTACTGATATAATTATTTACCTATTAAAACCGAAAACCGAAACGAATTCTTTCGTGAGAATTTAGAGTTCTATTCTCAGAATACTGAAACAAATATACTTATAAAATCTTCTACATATTTAATGGCTAATAATTATAACCAAATAGCAGACCAGTGTGGTACATTTCATTGTAATATTAATAACTTGAAATTGAAATCTAATAGTATCTTACCTGCTCTGAAATCTCGCAATAAGCGACTTACCATCCTCAAGTGAAGTCAGTTTTCACAATTGTATAATTACGACTTTAGATTTAGAGACGTTAGAAGACATAATGAACTGTTAAATTTATTGTTAATTAAATTGATTGTGAAAATTTATGTTTCTGTTGATAATAATAAAAAATTGGTCAACTAACTGATTTTATCATCTATAATTTAATCAATTTTTAGAGTGATAGTTCAACAAGTAGTAGCAGTATTCTTGATAAAGATAATGAATATGAAATGTTAGAGAAAAGCTTTAAATTAGTTTGAAGACACTATTTTGCCTTATTCTGAAGGCCGTTTTACAATGTATAACTGAATCAATCAAGTGATGGCCAATGTATCATTGCAAACGAAAAACCAAGAAACTATCACGTCAATTCACTTTATGTTACTGAATTTAATTTAGTCAGAATGAAAACTAGTATTGTAATGTGTCAGCTGTATAACTATAAGTATTGTTATGCACTCATGTTATACAGAGTGTAATAAACAAGCATTTGATAACATTAATTACTTATTTTTGGCAACAAAATTTGACGAATAACACCTGGAAAATTGACAGCTATTTAAAAAAACAACAATTTTAAAAGTTCAGCTTTAAAACCCTGCATCTTTTAAGGAAGGGATTTTTGTATACATAGTTTGCCGCCGAAAGTGTGCAGCTAATAGAGCCACTTGATTTTTTGTTATACCCCTCATTGAAGATTCCAGTAAGACTGCGTTGCTAGTCACTAATTATCGTCGCTTGTGGATTACCCCTGCTGGACCCTTACATGTCTGTTTGTCAGTAGACATGCAAATTAATTAACGACTTGTTGGCGGAGTCGACTAATGTGTTTACCAAGTACAGGAGATTACAGCGTGTTTGTAAGCAACGTAGGCAAACAGTGAATGTAATTCTGATGACTACCGTCTTCGTCTTCAGACTACGTCATAATCTGCAACGATTACGGCCCGTCAAATTGTATGGGATTAGTTTCAGATTATTCAATAATAATTATTGAAAATGTATGCTGATTCAATTATTTCCAAGTCAGAAACAAAGTGGGGAATATAGATGGATGGTTTTCTTAATGACAAGAATCTAAAACTAGTTCTTGGTTTGAAAATCAGTAGTAATCTAATATGGATACGTATTAGTCTTCAAGAATGAATGCATTAGAGAAAATTTATAGAAATTTCAAATCTGGCTGCCCTTCTCGGTTTTAAAGTATGTGCTATAACTTCCAAAAATCATAGCTGAGCACTTTTGGTCAAAAAACCATCAATCGTTAACAATTTTAGAAAACTTTATAACGGTCATAGTATGATAGGGCTATTTTTTTCAACCTCCGATTCTACTGTGCAGTAGTTTGTTGGGCAGTAGAAGTAGAAGTACGGAGCTACATACTGCACGATAGCACATCTCACCCACCATAACTTGTGTCACTGTCAACTCCAACTTGTCACATGAAGTGAGTTGTACGTCCGTAAACATGTTTCTTCTACCAAGTGCAAGGCATCATTATTTTCCTTTAAGCAGAAGGAAATAATGCAGCAGAAATTTATCGTAGAATGAGTCGCATATACGGAGAAAGCTTCATGAATGATGTTGTACGAGTATGGTACAGGAAGAAAGAAGAGACGGTATGACGTTTATGATGAAGATAGGCAAGGACGTGAGTCTGTCGCTAACGATATTAATGTCAGTTCGACGATCTTTCTTCCTGTACCATACTCGTACAACACCGTCATTCATGAAGTTTTCTTCGTATAGGTATTCGACTCATTCTTCAATGAATTTCTCCAGTGTCATTCCCTTCTGCCTAAAGACAATGAACGCATTACTACTCCATCTCCAGAATGACTTGAAAATAAAGTAAAATTAGCTGCATTTGGAAGATGTCTACAGGGACATCTTTCTGCGTACAGACGCAAAGCTGCTAAAGATTTTGTCTTACTTCATCATAAATTCAAATGATATCCACCAACGCCGCGTTACTATACACTTAAGCCAGTTTAGACGCTTAAAAAACTAATGTAAATACTATCGTGAAAACGTTAACCAGATTTCAGTATTTCGCTAGAGACTACAGTACATCTTGGACTTTTTAAGATCAGTTACTAGCAAATATAATATAATCAGAGCATTCAAATAGATCTACTCAATGATTGAGTTAGTCCAACATTAAAGTTGTATATAAGCAGCATTGCTTTTGATCAGTTATAAACAAAATTAGTAGATATTAACTTGGTACATTAGTTCAGTTAAATTAGATATCTTCATATAAAACTTTACCAAAAAATACCCTGTAGTATCAAAATCAGAAAGAGTCGGAAAAGTTTCAATCGTTAAAAGTTATTTTACTCTGAGGATAACCTTCTTTAACATATTATGTGGATAGACAATTGGAATATACATGATAATGTTTCCATTTTCTTTTTAGTATGAGTAGTTTTGCTGTTACAATTATTATACTGTTTGTTGCTGAAAATGCTTAAAAATTTACATTCAGCGAATAAGTCGATATGTTATTTGTGCTAGGTTTTTGTGAAGGAAACTGCAGAGGAAGTGTAGAAGAATATCGTAGGAGATTTTCAAACAGCCTGTATATATTTAATAGTTGATAACTTAGGACAAAATAATGAACTATGATCTGCTACTAATGAGTATGTTTGACATTGTTGTGATTTTTGGTCTCCTACTTGTCATAACTGTGTATTCAGTATCAGAAAGAAAGAACTGGAAGGAAATACCTCTTGTTAAAGTCAATTCATTACAGTATCATAATGACCATTAATTCCTTGATAGATTACCTCAGCTGTGTAAACAACCTGGATTTCTGCTCTGATTCAAGCAGCAGTAATGAACAAACCTATTGATCACCTGAAACAAGAGAATAAATGTTTAAGTACTAATAATGCTTTTATAGCATTCTTTTCATGTTATGTAACAAAATTTAGCTAATATGCATCCCTTCCTTAATCCATTTGTTACCAACCTGGCAATGACGTATGCTCCCTTTATCGAGTAAAATTTTCCGATGTTAAGAGGCACTCTGCATCAACAGATACAAAATGTGATACATGAAGCTGTCTGTCAGAGGCAGGAGGGCCTTATATAAGAGATTAGGAGCGGCAATCCGAAAAGTCCCTTCCAAGGTATAACAAGTGCGCATCGGGCCGCGAGCTCTACAAATAGAATGGAGCCCTGATTGAATTGAGAGCTCGCTTCCCCGCGTTAGCTTCTTCGGATCGGAAATATGTGACCCGGATACAATGGAATAGAGGAATTAAGCTAGGTGAGCATTAAATAACTTCTCGGGAAGAAATCCAATCGCGATTTGGGAAATTGTCAAACTGTCCTATTACTTTCGGCCGCCCGTTCGTATGGGATCGTTGAATCTTTTTTTATGGGATCATGGGACTAGAAGCTATCTAAGTCAAAGTGTGGATTAAATTAAAAAATTATAATTTATAGAATTATAATATTTAGGCATGTTTATTTAGATAAATATACTCGTATGACAGTAGCCATAACGAATTATTTTTATGCTATTATAATAACAATTATAGATGTTTATACAACAAGTGAGTTAAAGGAATATTTATTGAAGAGAAGAAAGTTTCTTCTAGTGAACAAATTCATATATACACAATCACCTTATAATTGAACTTTTATCCACACATACGAACCGACTAAAGTGATACTTTATATAATAGTGGAATAAAGTAACTTTATTTCACTAGTAGAATAATGAAAATGTAATATATCTATAATATAATCAAATTTAATTTATTTACTTATTAATATTTACAATTATAGTAATAAATATTTCGTTGTTTGTTTTATAGCACTTAACTTCCATTCTGTTAATAACAACACTTGTAGCACTGTTGCCATCATTATCGGAACGCATAATATTTACCGAAATTTGTGAAGAATTTGCACGGATGTGTCTTCTTGTAAGGAACATCCATATTTTTCTTGGATTTTCCTTGTAATATCAAGTTTGTTAGATATGGGCTCCTCAGTATAACCATTGACTTTTTAACTCTAAAAAGTCAATGGTATAACTTTCTGCTACAGAGGAGCTCTTCCATCTACCCTGCCGTTTAATGGTTGCAAGATCAGCACCATTACTGGCCAATAAAGTTGTTGAAATGCGCCTCATACAATGGCCAGTATATGCTTCTGGATTTTCGATATTCAGGAATGAAGCAACTATTGAGGGAATTATAGCCAAAGGCGTAGGTGTACGGTATGTCTATGATAGGTAAAAAAATAAGTGATTTTGCCTCAGTATTTAAATTTAAATTTTAAAAATATATTACAATTTAAGTGATACCGGTTTTTTATTATTAAATAGCATTCATTATTGTAAATCAAATGTGAAGGTACATTTTAATTATTATGTTAAATCTAAATATTAAAATACATCATATCATAATACGATTTATGACATTAACAAACTCCTTAAAAATATACCTACATGTGATCTCACACATTTATATTGGGATAGACTACGTGTATAAAAGCTATTAATATTTAAAAGTAAATATTAAGCAGTAGCATTTTATGTTTCCAATTACATAAGTCATGAGGGTCAACAAATTTCCAATACTTTTGTACCGTTTATTTAAATGTAGTACGTTGTGAATGCAACTTGAATGATTTACAGAAAAAATTGATGATGAAAGTAGTTCAGTTTACATTATAATCACACAAAACTTATTATTTCTTTAAAAATCTACGCAAAATAATTCAAATATTAGCTTATATGCATGCAAGCTCCTGCTTATTTATCAGGAATGTTCAGGTCGAAATTGTTGGGAGACATCGCCACGGACAACTCAGTAGGAGCTGATGTCGTAGCGGCACAAAATTTGAACTGCCCCACGTGACATATGGCCGCCAAAAGTGGGATGATCAGCTTCACAATTTCACACATTTTGTCCACCGCTGAGGTGATCTTGGTAGCATGTGCTCCCATGGCGTTACCCACGTTGCTAGCCACTTGACCAAACTTCTTCAGCTGCTTTCGCTGAAAATTGAAGGAAATGTTAGTGGAGTACCAGAACAGGTCAAAATTTAAATAACGTGTGTACGAATTTTTAACATAAAATAGTTATTTATGATATAGATGCTAAAGTTTTGCGAGAAGGGAAGTTTCCATCTCTTTGAACAAAACAAAATCACTTTTAGTACATACAGAGTGTTTCAGGAGGAGATGTACAAAGTTCAGTATGTTATTCTACGTTCAATTTTAAGCCAAAAAAAAATCCTATGAATTTAGGTCTGGAAACGCTTCCTTTAGGATATACAGGATGTCGAATTTAAAAAAATATATAATTACAGTTTCTTTAATAACTCACGACTACTTTGAGTCAAATTCATGAAATTTTGTAGCAGAGGTTTCTTGGAACGGGAAATTCAAATTTTATAGACGATTGGCTGTATCTTCCAAATAAACAATAACTTTCGATTCACTCTAATACATAATTTACATGCCTCTTCATCTTTCAGAGTTTTTAACGGAAACGGCTGCTCCTAGCTTCAATAAGTAGAAAAGTAGTAGAAACGTTTCTCTATTTCGAAATGACATACATTGTGACACAAAAAGTTGAAGCGATTTAAAAGGATCCTAATGGTCGCTTGTGGCGCCCTCTGGGAGATATAGCCAATCGTTCATAAAATTTGAATTTCCCGCCCCAAGAAACCTACGCATACACAATTTTATGAATTTAACTCAAAGTGGTGGAGTTATTAAAAAATATATTATTAATTTTTTTTAATTTGACTTCCTGTATATCCTAAAGGAAGCGTTTCCAGACCTAAGAATAACACACTTCAGTATGTACATCTCCTCCTGACACACCCTGTATACAGGGGATTTACCCAATATCTATGTATATCTAAAAGGAGATCCAGATTTTTATTATATTTTATATTTATTTGGAAACCCTTAGAGATAAAACAACAATAATTCCAGGTTGTAAAGGGATACCTTAGGTCGAATTACCCAGTAAGTTCCTTTTTACACCGTAACTTTAAATTAGCTTTTAAGATTAAAACAATTGAAATAAATATTTAGCTTTTTAAATCCTCCGGTATTTTAACAACTTCAATATTTTCTAAAGGTTGCCTTCTTATTAGCAAATGTCTTCATTTCTGAAACCATTTTTATTACATACTAAACGGCAGTCTTCTGTTTTGGCGAATGCGCTCCCTGCATACTTAAAAGTGTTAAGATTAATTTCCCTAATTTTTAGAATGTTTACTTTATCAAGAAATCTTTCCTAAGAACTGAAAGAGCAGTGCTTAGGTAAGTTTTTCAAAATATCTTAAACCTACACACAGAGGTTTAAATAAAATCCACGTTTAAATTTGACTCTTCGCTTTTACAAAGTAGAAAAACTATGTGTATGAAGGTGTAAGTAACAAAGCCACTTTGGAATTTATTGGGTAAATAATTTAAATAATCCATTCCTAATAAAAAAACTATTAATATTTGTTATAAAAAGGTTTGTTTTTCTTCTACACTTCAATAATTGTAGAATAGCACGGTTGAATTAAAAAATATTAAAAAAAATATTATCACAAATATTGTAACACTTGGTATATAGGTATGTTTGTTTGAATCGACTCAAAATCAAGTATTCTATCACCTCCTAAAATTATTGTAACGACCTGCAAGGGACACCCTGCATTTTAGCAATATGTTTTCCAACAAATGCATTTCTTTAGAATTGGTGAGTTTTTTTTGAAGTTGGTAAATATGTAATTGCTGTTAATTAGACCATATGTTAGAAACCACTAGCTATCTGAACTGCTTCAAATCAAAATGATAGACAAATTTTCTTAACTCCCGTTTGAGTTTACCACCACAATTTAGATTGACAGAATTGTAGAAAAAGGTGTTAAGTAATATGATAAATACACCTGGAACCTACCAGCAAATTGTATTAAACAAACATTGCACCTACCATGAACCCTGGTTCATTCGCTTCTTCATCTACTCCGCTTCCCTTGGTCTCCGGAGTTGTTGGCCAGTAAGTGACGATAACATCACTATGGAACTTGTTGATGGGAACAGCACGAGACTCTGTAGGCTCAAAAGTGACACAAACTAACACTAGGATGAGTGTGAGGAAAAATAATGTTGATGCGTTCATGTTGTGAAGACAAGATACATAATGATATGCGGAATAAAATCTTCTCAATACACGAAAAGTAGACAGGAATAGGAACCAGAGTTTCCTTTGTTTGGTTTACAGCAATGTTAGTGACTATTGCTGGTTTATAATCTGTTTCCTCTTGAACACGCTTCTAGATTTAACGTTTTAAGATGTTAAAACAAAGATCAAGCAGTTAAATAACAGAAAATGTTATTAAAACAATTGTCCTAGAGCAAATCATTTTTACATTTTCTACTTCATTTCCATGTAATACAGGGTGTAACACAAAAATAAATATAACGATTTAACCCTACTTACCTATATACAAAAGATACAGGGTGTTTTCAAACTGTTTCTTCATTTTAGAATTTTAGAGAGATAGGTAGAATAGACTATAGAACGTATTATTCTAAAAAACAAACGTATAAACGGGGGGAAGGGGTTATTTTATCCTCCCACTTTTTCCTGACGTACGCCTATGGACGATTTCTTATAACCCTCTAACGTAGAATTTTGTTTAAAATTACTCTTGATAATTTTTCGTAAAACTCTTAAATTTCGAGATAAATTATATTTAAAAAATCGTCCACAGGCGTACGTTAGAAAAAGAGTGGGGGAATATAATAACCCCTTCCCTCGCTTGCATTTTTGTTTTTTAGGCATTGTTTACAATAATATCTAAGGATTTGGTTAATAACAAGAAGTATCTATAAAATTTCAAAGTGACATGTGAAAATCTTCTCTTTTAAGGGAGGCATTTTTGTATATGGGCAACTAGAATTAAATCATCATATTTTGCCTCCAAAATGCCTGCTTTTTTGCTACTGTATAAAAGAAGATAATATTATGTAGTTATACCATTGAGTTTATATAATATACCGCTTATATAATAAATGGTTATACTATTTAAAAAAGTTTTTAAAAATTTTAAAGAAATTAATTTTCTCTGGAGCGCAACTTTGTATAGTGTAAGTTATGTTAAATTATTATATTTTTAACCCTTCCTTGCTCTATACCCAGTTAATATAGAATGACTCCGTGTATTTGAAAAAGGCTGAGAAGGATTAAATTGGCACAAACTTTAAGGTAAACCTGCTATTTATATCAAACAAAGAAAATCGACTTTATGGTCAAACTATTATATATTCCACAAAAAGAGCTTTGAAAATTTATGAACATTTTATTATAAATATTGCAAAATATTGATGAAATCAGTTTAACAATTTTTTTTTTGTAATTGTATTTCTAAGAATATCTCTATTTGTATTTTACTAAATTTCAAACCTAGGATGAAGTTTTATACATAATTTTCACCATCTCTGTAAACCAGACGATTTCTTTTGATTAGCTTGTTCAAATCGTCCAATTCAGTAGCTCCCTTTCCCCAAGGTAACTCGTTTCTTGGACCTGTAGAAGGGTCGAAGGTTTCAGTTTCTCCTGGTGAATCATTTGTGGGATACTCTGCAGGGTAATCTCCACCCTGAGGGTAATATGAAGGATTACCTTGAGGGTAATATGAAGGATTTCCTTGAGGGTAATACGAAGGGTATTCCTGGGGATACCCTTGAGGATATCCAGGGAGGTATCCGTATACAGTTCCAATTCCAGGAATGACAACCTAAAATAAAGATATATGATATTAAATAGAAAAACTAGTTCTAGGCGACGCAAGTAAATAATTTACAATGTGTACAGATTCTACAATAAGAAAGATATAAATAAATTTGTATATTAAGGCAATGAGACGGAGAAAATTACCGTTAAAGTTACCAGAGTGCGCTGCGGACGCACTTCTTCTCGTCTACCAACTTAATCGGGATCCCGATCAGTCTGATATACAGAGAGAGTAGAAGATTTGTTTCCATTGAATAGCAATTTGAGATGCCCCCACTACAATTGGGCAGTATCATTATATCAGTATATCTTACCATCATTCTCTATTGTATCGTCTGCCAAACCGCATCGCCTTGTCTGTCAAATCAGCTGATTTCCAATATAGAATTCCAGTGTTACTATTTGGAAACATACATATTAGGCCGTAAATGTCAGACATTTGATATTGACACTGCGTACCTTACCATAGCATAGCTTACCTGTTAATAGGTACTTATCTAATTTCGTTTTTGATTTAAGATTCTCATATACAGATTCGGAAATTGCGGATCTTTACAGAGAAAGTAGAAATTGCCGCTTCATCCCAGGGAAGGTACGAAGTATAAGAGGCGCGGCGACGTGCATTGGTCTAGCATTCCCCACTACTACGGTAATCGGTTCCGTATCGCCAACGACAATTCGCCATTGCAAATCTAACTGTCCGGTCAACTTATGCCAGTGTTGCCAAGTCTCATGCTTTTGCATGAGAGCTCATGCATTCCGAGCAAATCTCATGCTCTCATATTTTGATTACAAAATCTCAAGCTTTTTAATAAACACAAAAAGAAATAATAAAATTATTTAAATTACTCTTTGAAATCTACCAAAACAAAGACCTAACGAGAAATAAAGGCAAAATCGAGGGCAAAATTGAATAGATAGAGGTAGGTATCTACAATATTTGGGTACTTGAAATGTCCTTTATTGTAGACTGCTCTCTTAATAATTAGCAATGAATACATAAACGGGTATGACAGTACGGATATGCGGTGTGTGTGCTGTATTCACACTGTATTGCAGTGATTCTTAACTCTATTCCGTAAGGGTACCTACATTTTCTGGAAGCAATAGATTTTACGACCCGTGAGTCACCCTGCGTCACGTCAACTGCGCCTCAACGTTCGCCCGGCCTAACAATAAAATAAATTAGAAAGGTTACGTGGTTAATAATTTTTAAGTAAGTACCTGTAACTACCTACTTACAATGTAATATTATGATAAAATAGCAGAACATAATGATTTTTAATGAAATAAAAATGGCATTACAAAAGTAATTAAAAATTAAGCTGTGTCAAGAGGTGTTTTTTGATAAATTAAGCCATCTCATGCTTTTTTCTCCAAACCTCATGCTTCTTTGAAATTATTCTCATGCACTGAATTTTTCCCACCTGGCAACACTGCTTGATGCAAACACGCTGTGGTCGAAGTATGCGTGTAGCATGACACAAATACATGCAAGCGGCAAAATACAATTCACCATCAAGATCCTCACTTTCCAAATCTGTATGTGATACTAATACATTCTTATAATTTCTGTGTCTATATGTACCTAAACAGTACGTTTACAATATTAAAAACGGTTTAGAATATATTACTAAATATCTTAAACAGATAGTTTATTGTGTAACCTAGAATTAAGTAGTTAGGTATACCAAGTGTTTTTGATGAAACCATAACTTGACTTACTTCCAGCATGGGCAAGTTATTCTTACTACAATGTAGTTAAGAGAAGCAACATATTTTATACCTTTAAGAAAACTACAAGTTCATTGCGTGCATATTGCTGCTGTATATGAACATAACTCAGCAGATATAGTAAAATACCATATATTTTTACTCTCTAAGTGATAAAACACTATAAAAAAATAAAAATGTTTAATCTTATAAAAATATTTAGAACATTTGAAATAGGTCAGCAATTTTAAAGACATATTCCTATTTCCTGTTCTTAATGAAGCATTGCAAATAATATTTGCTTAAAATAATAATTAATAAAAAATATAAAACTACGATACTTACCCCGTTGAAGAAAGGTGACGGTTCGGCTCCCACTGCCATCAATCCTGCCAGTATGAGGACCACAACAGGGAACTTGCAGGGAAACATTGCTTTGTTTAATTTTTACCTGCTTGCAGAATAATAGAAGAAGACTAACTGCGAAACACTGTTATTTATAAATCATTAGCCACCTAGCGGACATTGCGGTTCGTATAAATTCAAGATCAGGAAAAAAGATAACGAGTATGACAGAATCGTGGTAAGCATTGTTGTTGCTATACTTTTATTGTGATTGTGCAATGGAAAATACGATTACTATTAAAAAATCGCGGCTACGAAATTCCTGGACTATACGTTGCGACTAAGAACTAACAATGAAAATTAAAATATTACTATGATTTTTGCAAAACCACGCCCACGTAATAAATGAAATCAAATAATAAGATGTTCTTGACGACTATATTGACCATTAATGTAATTTAAATTCAATATAAAAATTTCAAATACGCGTACAACTGCATTTTTAAACGTAATTAATACCTCAGATTTTGATGAAATAGATTTTGTTTTAGCGGCAAGCATGATAAGTAACATAAAGTTCAACAACATATAATACTATAGACATCAGTTAGCAGGCGGATGTGTGCAAAATATTGCAATTTAACCAAACATACTGTGGGAATCCACTTAGTTAAATATTATTTTGGCATATCTGTACTGCTGAATGAATAACACCCTGTATAGAATATTATAAACGCATTAGCTAGAGGGGCGACTGGGGACGAAGCAATAATAAACACGGGAACGCGGGGCGAGATTCAACGGGTAGTTAGTTGGTTTTGAAGACTTCGGCAGGTTGGCTGGAAGACAGTGAATGGTGATAAGTGGTGTATCTGTTCTAATTTTACAGGTCAGTAACGTGCTTTTGTATATTGTATTTAAAGATTGAATGTCATTCTATTTCTTGTATTATTTTCTTGTCGGTGCAATATTTTATTACAGTTTCATTATATTTTATTATAATTTTGAGGCAAGACAGTACTTGTTGATTTATTGTTGAAATTATATGTATAACTTTAGCTTGAGTCGAAGTTATGCTGTTGTAAATGGTATTGTAAGTTATTATTAATCATCTACGACTACTACTTTATTACTTGAATTAGCGGTTTACTTGTCAGGTGTTTGTAAGAACCTTGGTGATTCTATTAATATTTTCTCCCGTGACTGGACAGATATCCGATAAAACATATGGTGCATGAGATATGATTTGAGATTTTTGTTCAACCCCTCAACTACTAGCTGGGTAGCCTCCCGTATGGGACCTCAGTACCTTCTGACGCAAGTCGGTTAACTAACCAAAACACTCTTCAGTTTTATATGTAGAATTATGATTATATTACCGTGTATTCAAGTACTGAAGTACAGATACATTTTTATTGTTATCATTATTATTACCATTGCAATAGCGACAGCGATTTTTTGAATTGTGATCGGGGTTTTCTCTGTCGTGCTCTTTTCCCCCGTGAATTCAAGGCTGAGTACGGCACTGATAGGTTGTTAGGTAGGCTATTAGACCATTGACAGAAAACTAATAAACGAGGTGTATTTAGTAATTTGTTTTGTTTTATTTAAAACTACAAGCCTTCAAATTTGAGCCACATATTTCGAAAAAAATTAATTGAATTACTTTAAATTGGAATAGCCAAATTACATGATTTAGGTTGATTATTGACTATGAGTTCAAGTAAATTGAAACACTTGAAGGTGTTCATTAAGGGTGAGTTAGCCCTGCAATTGAACTTTTTTTTACTGATCGAATTTAAAAGGAATGATTATATTCCGCGCAGAATTTAATTACGAACAACGTTGCTTGATATTTATTAGTCTGTGCCTTGGTTTTAAATTTTGCAATCTCCAAATATTTTGAAATTCTGGAAATAAAACAAAGTTTACATGAAGAAAGTTCTTCGATTTTGATATAGAAGACATTGAAGTTTATAGAAACTGAACTATATTATTTTTTACAACTAATCTAGATTTCGGTCAAAATATTTTCAACATAGGTTATAAAATTGCAAAGCATTGTTTGTTAGCAATTGAATAATGATTTTTGTAACTTTTTAATCGAATGTGGTACTGACATACTGACTCACTTATTTTTGACACATGTTTTTTTTACCAAATATCACTCTGTTACGATTATGAGCTAAAACAACACATACTGTTGACATATTTTAAAAATATTTTGGGGTATTTATTTATACTTTAAAATTAATGGTAACATTGGTAGAATATAAGTTTGAAAGCACTAAACAAAAAAATAATGATCAGCAACAGTTATTTTTATATTATGCAATAGTTGTTTCTTCTGAGATACATTTTTAAATATTTCAATGCTTATATGCTACATTAAATCAATTATGTAATCCTAATCAATATGGCCAGTAAGGTTTATCCTTGGGGTCATCATCAAAATAGCCTTCATCATTTAGGTATTCTTGATCACTAGGGTAATCATCCTGTGGGTATTGTATAGGGCTGTCTATTGCTTTCTTGAGTCGATGAGAATCTAGAGACTGTAGATCCGTTCTTTCTACATTTACTTCTTTGTTTTGTATGTGGTAGTTCTCCTCTGGATAATAATCATAGGAATATTCATCGTAGTAATCATCTTCAGGGTCTGGATCTTTTTGGTAAGTGTCTAAGAGATTTTTGTGAGATTGCAGGTAGGGGTAGTTTGGTACAATATTTCTAATATCACGTGGAATTCTAGCCTAGAAGAAATAGATAATTTTATTAGGTTATGTAAATAGAAATATCTGTCAGCATTTCTACTTATATTCAGAAAATTGTTATTCATTCGGTAGCAATAAAATTTGCATATAGGTTTAGTTTATTGGACATACCACTTTTTTTTTAGGTAATGATAAATTCAACGTTTCTATGTATGTACAGGATGGGAATTGTTCCCCTCCTTCTCCGTTATCAGTGGACATACAAAAATTGTGTAAGAATGAAAATTGTAGGACCTCTTAAATATTTATCGGTAGTGTGAACACCTTTATCAAATTTGGTTTAAAGCTAACAATACGTATTGGAGATATTTAAGAAACAATTTAAATACATCACGCTATAATTTTGTTTGTTACTATATTCTTTTAAACTCATGTTTATAGCAAACCCTTGCTTATTATTTCTTGCCCTATTTACATGCCCTGTTCACATTTGGCAGAATATTTTAGAAACATTAGTTTAGATTTTTATACATTTTGAATTTACAATATTAACAATTTTTTAAAGTAATACTAAATACATTTTTTTAGATATGAAGACTAATGTCATAGAAACTAAATAAGGCTGTTATCATTAATGTGAAAAAATATTATTTTAATTTGCAAATGAATAAAGTATTACACAGACAATTTTATGTAATTTGAAAGAATATTTTAAATATTTCATTTTACATTAAACCTCCTTGGCACAGCAATTAGTTTCTTTGATAAAATTTTTCCAATAATAAGTATAATAATTAATTATTATAGTAATGTCCTGGTGAATAACCATTTAAGTTGTTTCAAATATAATCATAAGTACTAATACCTAGTATATGTTATAGCTACATTTAAATAATAAATAATAAAACAATGAACTTACAGTTTTTTTAAATAATGAAGGTTTTGCTAGCACTAAGGTAGATCCTATAAGTAATAGGATCATACCAACAAATAACTTGGAGGAGCACATGGTTCTAATTCTTTTTGATATTGAAAAGAGAATGAAATAAAAACTCCAAAGAATTTTAATTATATTATAATGTAAGCGGATGTTGATAACAAAAACCCCCAAGAAAATAACGCATTTATCATATTTATATCACCTGCGGTGAGAGAAATCCTCGGTGATAAGTTCAAACAGGAAAAACGTTGATTTTATATGTAATGTACGTAGATAAGTGTACAAATTCTGAAAAATTTTTCGTTTATAATCGTCGAATACCAAAAATTTTCAGCAATATGGGCAATCAAAACTGTCATTGCATGCATTATTTATTTATTTATTTAAATACACCACCCCACAGGATTAACCCAGTTACGGGATGAGGAATCATAGAGTAAAATACATAAAGCGAGTACAATAAAATAATCTAAAAAGAAATACACAAAGCAACACCAATAAAAAATTCTGTGAAAGGTTGGGAAATCTCGGAGCTGGAGATACTGGTGACCAAAAAAAGTCGATTGAGCCAAATATGCTTTATCCGAATGTTGCTGGTTCAAAAAATACAGGGCGTTCAATGCTAGAATTTTATTTTGATATATCTCAATAACTTTGAAACCTGTCGGAGTATTAAAAAAAAAATGGCACATTTATGTTTTTTGGCACGGCAAATAAGAATTTTTAACTAATTTTGACGTCACTAGTAGAGGGCGCCACTTATGGCACAGCATGTTTCTTTTAAATGGCAGACTTTTTTTCTGTTTAGTGTATCCATCTGTCTATTGAAATAATCGATTCTCCTATCTGTTATATCTTGTTGAAGTCGTTAGGAGTAACCATTTTTCAAATAATCGTATTTGAAATATTCAGTGCAGCGATTGAAAACTGTTATCGTTTCAGGTAAAGTACCTTTTCTACTGAAAATACAGCAAAATGTTACTTGAAAAAGTTGTTAAGAACGGTAAATTATGGAGTCGTGCAAAATTTCAAAACTTTACAAAAGTTATTGAGTATCGTTTTTGGACTCTAGCTTTTTTCCACACATTTGGAAATCTTAAGGCCTTTAAAAGGATATTAATTATCATGCACCAAAATTTTGCACAGTACAATGGCACAATCTCTTTAAAAAATCCCGGAATAAGATCTGGTTCAGCAGTCATATTGGGGTTAAGTCTTTTCAGCGCCAACAATATCTCATCCTCGGTAAATTCATTCACGAGCAGTGAAGCAGTGGAACATTAACTGAATCTAGGTGGTGAAATATATCACTTTTATCAACGCTAGGTGAAACTGACTGTGAAAAATAATCTGCAAACGAATTTACAATGTCAATAGAATTCGTGTGCTCGTTATTGTAATACAATGCAGTGGGCATAGAATACGAACCCGATTACTATTTATGAAAGACCAAAACTTATTGGGATTAGTTCTTATGAGACTCTCAACTGACAAGATATGCGCTTTCTATGCTTCAGTTTTTTGTATTTTCAATAGCGCACAAATATTTTTTAAATGGTCATAGCCTTCCATACTACATGTTCCCTTATATATTTTCCACGCCTTGCTTTTGTGTTTTAAATAAACAATTATTTCCCTCTTGAACCAAACTGGGTATGACGCAGTAGTAGAAGATTTCCGAGGTACATGAGCTTCAATGGCAAAATTTATTTTTATTATAAAACTGCTGGACAGCATCATCCACAGAATTGGTACTCATAATAATTTCCCAATCAAGCTCTAATATGATGATCAATAAGATTAACCTTGTTAAAATTGGGTACAGTATTATGTAAGGCATTTGAAAAATTGTTTACTTTAGAAACAATATCCAATATACATAGTTTACAGTAAGAATTCCTGGATTTCCCGGATGCGGGGATAAAGTCTTGCCCCCCTTCAAATGAAGGAACGATAAGGAAAAGGATTATATGAACTTGTCTCCTTTCTAAAGGTGATCTGGTCATTTAAGTGTCCATTTGGAGGAGTATTTCGAACTGTACTTTTTATTTACAAAGAAAAATAGTTCAAATGTAGAATTGTGTTGCAAATGATTTTTATTTGCATCACTTTTACATATAGAGATCGACAAATGTATATATTTTATACAAAAAAAAAAAACAAATGCAGAGTTGATCTATTTGATTTTTATCTCCATTATTTTTAAAATCAGAGATCATTAATCAAAATATTTTACACAAAAATGAACTCTAATGTAGAATTCTGTTCAGTGTGAAGCTTGTAAAACACTCTTTGCAATTTTGTTGAAATTTTGATCGTCTAATTTCGGTAGGTTGTTAATATTCTTCAAAATATCTTGAATTTGTGGTGGAGGAATGTTCACGTTATTTGTAGAATCAAATTTGATCAAATCATCTTGCTCGCTGGGTTTATCCAAAGGAAACTGTTTATTAAATTTTGATGGAGATATCTCCGAGATCTGAGGATAGTATCCTTGGACCTGGAGATTTGGTTGAGGGTTTAACTGAGGGTATCCTTGAGGGTACCCTTGGGGGTAACCTTGTGGGTATCCTTGAGGGTGTCCTTGAGGATATCCTTGAGGGTATCCTTGAGGGTATCCTTGAGGGTATCCTTGAAGGTATCCTTGAGGGTAGCCTTGATAAGCATTTATAAATCCGCATACTCCCCTAACAGCTGGAAGAGCTTTTTGTCCAAAGTCATGCAGTTTTCGTCCCTGAAATAGAATGCAATGTTAAAGTAACGCAACTACTTAAAAACAAAAAAAAAATAATTTACTGAACGTAAGATAAATGAAGAGAAACAACTGATAAGGTAGTTTGAAACAAAACAATTCTAGTATTTATTTTAAATGAATATGAAATGTTTAATTTATTTTGTATAGATAATATCTATCAAAAGTAATACTTATATACTTACAACTTCTTCAAAATCGAAAGGTTTTGGAGCTGCTGATGCACATGCTACTAGGACTAGAGCAGTCAGAACAGAGATTTTGGAAGAGCACATTTTTTCAATTACTTTTTAGTTGTCTGGCAGGAAAATAGAGCGAAACTAAATTGAAAATTTTGTACGGTGGTTTATATAGCGTAGACAGATAAGTTATTACGTACTGGATTTGTCGTAGCAAGTATGATGAAGCGGAAGTTGTGGTAGACTCAGTAAAAAGTCATACTTCCTTCCGAAAGACAAAGATCATGACTTTGCTCTGATTATCACTGTATTTGTAAAAAAAGCTGGCGTGGGTATATCTGCTGTGGCTATGAAAATTCCTGAATAACGAAGTGTGGATGTTCCAAAACTTTAAACGTGCGTCTCTCAGATTACTCAACATTTCATCCGGTGGTTTTACGCATCGATGACATTTCAGAGTTCGATGGTTGGGTTTAAATTATAATTTGTTTACATTTATTATGATAAATTGGCGTAAAAGTTCTGTGGCTTTCGTAAAATATATATGTATATTTTTTTAATAAATATACTTCGTATTTAACTAAAGAAAAATAAAAGTCATTTATTATACAAGGGGAAAAAGTGTTAGATTTTAGCTCGGGCTTGTGTTGAGACAAAACATCGAGAGTTAAAATAATTTTTTTTTATACGTGTATAAAACATTATTTTTTCTGTGACAGGAAAAATGACGATTTAATATTGAAAAACCATATTATTAGATACAATATCAGAAAAAAATTGAAGCTGAACTTGCGTTGCTAAGGAAACCTTTAAAGTAACCAAACATGTGTCAATTTAATTCTGTGACTGGGTTAAAAAATTGCGCAAGAGTTATTTTGAATATTCAAAAATGGACATTTCTGATTCAGAGTTTTCTCTCACATCACCGGAATTAGTAGAACCAGCGAAAGTAGCATTAGTAAAATTATTACCAACTAAGTCTCGGAAAATTTACGAAATTTACGTTTTCAAGATTTATGGAATGGAAGGTGAAAAAGACATGGAATTCCTTCTCGGAGTTGGTGTTATTTATGGTTTTTTTTCGAAATTGACACATCAAAAACCATCAACAGTGAATTATTCAATGGTTAAAAGTACATTACAATCCAATAATAGTGTAGACATTTTGAAATATTGCAAACTAATTACATTTTTCAAGCAAAATGGAAAAGGTTACATGTCCAAGAAATCTGCGATTTTCACGAGTACACGTATTATTGATTTTAAATAATGCTCCTGATGAAGTTTATTTAAGGCCCAGGTTGTTGCTGTATTTGGGGGTGCAGGAGCTTGTCGAATGTGTGAAATCAGCCACGTAACATTAGATAATATTGAAGATTCGGGAACGTTATTAATTGTGGAACTAAAGCAAACAAAGAACGATGTAAACATGAGATTTATAGTTGCTGAAAAATGTATTAAATTTTATAGAATATATGTACATAGCACGTCGTCAGTAGCAGCAAAGGATTGCCTCTTGTTTCATGGATATCGTAATGGAAAATGTATCAACAGGTTCTTGGTAAAAATCAATTTTATAAGATACCTGAAACAGTAGTAAATTTTCTTCTATCTGAAAATGCCATATATAGGCCATGCATTTCGAAGATCGTCTGCTACAGTTTTAGTTGAATCTGGAGGAAACACACGGAAAAGTACTGGAGAGGAGTTTTCTGGCAAGTAAAATTGAACATTGGCCTTGAATTTGCTGTCAATTGTAGAGGGCACTTCACATGCATTTAAATCGTCATAACTTTTTCGTGCTCTGGTGTTTGATTTTTCAATTAATAATTATTATTCTTTGATACATTGTCAAATTGATCATAGTGTATAAGTTCGTTTAACTAATCTGTTTTTAAATACCTGTTTAAATGTTTCTTACTAAACGAAATTATAAAGCTAAAAAACATGTGTTTGAGAAAAAATTGTAAAGCTGTATATCTGGCTAGCCCTATGTTCAATAACACTCTGCATAAAATTAGTTAGGGCATTTCAAACTTCAATAAATTATCTGCAAATAATTGTTCCTTGGGTGTTTCTTTGAAATTTGATATTTTAAAATGTTATTGAGTGTAACCCATTTCAAAATATACAAATTTTTTGAAAAAATTATACTATATAAAACTGTTGCCAAAATAGTCGCATTACCATAGAAAAATTCATATTTTGATATACACAGTGTAAAAAAAATAATCATAAAAAAACTTATACGTAGTTAAAAAATTGGAAGCAATTTTGAGAAGAATTACTTTTCTCAAAAATCCTGAAAATAAAAAAGTTTTTTACCTCTTCGGACATTATTCGATAGACACACTGTATATTGCTGAAATGAGAAATAAATCCAAATACCAACAAATATGCGGGGTCTTCAATCCAAAAAGTAATGAGACATATTTCTTTAATGCAATGTTTAATTACTTTTTTGAAAAAAGCAACTTACATATAATACTGTACCTATATTTATTAAGGTGATTCTAAAAGTATAAATTTAACTGCGTTTTTTAGACCACAAAATAGGACTAAAGTTTATGTAAATAAAAAATATCCTATATATAGTCTATATAAATATTCTAAAACGTTTACTTGTTGACATAAAGGGTGGTTAGTTCATGATGACGATTTTTAATTAGTATTTCTCAAACGTGTAGAAATAAATAAATTAAATTTAATTTAAATCAATATAGTTTGTTTAGAGGCAGGTAAAACATGAAGGCTAATTCTTCAAATATACCCACTTTTTTGTGTATAATTTTTTGATAATTTCACAGCAAAAATGAAAACTAAGGATTCTTACATAAAAAAATATTCACAAACAAAAGTTATTCTATACACCCCCATGCATGCTATAAATGCCATATTGCTTTCTGTTTTTGAAATACACGGCACCACTTTTTTAAACCTAATTTTGTAAATGTTAATTATTTATTATTTCAGAAATCGAGCTGTTTGAGGTTAACTTTTCGTACTAGGTATAAAAAATTTCGTATTACAAACGTAATCCTTTTTGTTGGAATTACTGAAAATATGAAGTGTTTTGGGACAATATTCTTTCTTTTCTCAGTTGAAGAAATAATTGATAGGGTCCTGTATGTCAAAAAGACGACAGAGTCATAATCCTTATTTTAGTCCTACTTTTATTTACCAATGTAGTCAAATAAATAAAACATATTATTAAAATAATATTTATTTTATAAGAAATAATAAATTACGGAATAAATAGTGTTAATGAAGGTATTTATCAAAATCAGTCGTCCTTATCGGATGACAATCCAAATTGTTTGGCTAGAGCTGCATATCCTTGAAGTGTAGGTAGAAGCCTCTCTGCTGCGTCTCTAATCCTTTGACCTGCCCTTTCCTAAAATAAATATCTACCTTTACAAATTGTCAAAGTAATCCTTCAAAACAATATTTGTGTTTCCTGTAATTAGTTTTTCTGAGATACCTGTACGAGTATCAAATATAATTACAGACATACTTAGATGCAGTGTGCTTTTAATTTTGAACAGTATGTATATCAATTATTATTTAAAAAATTATAACAAAACCTTACCACGTTCTTCAATTCTTCTTCAATTCCCGGTTTTGCGTATATTTGTTCGCATACCAGCAATACAACTAAAACTATGGCAAGAAATACTACTGGCTTCATTTTGGAATGGTGTAATATTAACAGATGCTATTGAACTGTGCTTTAACTCTCCAAAAACGCCGTTTTATATATGTGTACACATCTATCGAAAGCTAGGAAGTACCGAAGTATTCGCGATAAAATTCAAACATCCCCTTTTCCTACAAGTCGGAATTTGTTCTTCTTCAAATCTTTCAAGTCTGTTCAGTCGAATCTCTGATTGATTTCTTATAAGCGACTGACACAACTGTAATTAAGATAACTAATCATCGAGTAAAATACCGTAAACCTCAGCCGCAGGCCTTGACAGTCAAATGAATGAAATCGCTTTGTTCTCAAATCTGAAAAACGCTTTATTCTTAGATACTTAGAATATTATGCTTTTGACGCAAACGTAGCCAAAGGCATGTAAATTTTAATGACTAATAATTTTTTATGTTTATTTCACTTTAAATAATACTTATACAATGAAACTATTAAAAATATCTAAAGGAACTAAAACAGATATACCTACATTTTTTACACTTAAGCTATGAATATAGATCTACTATGCTTATAAGAAGATTTGATTCATTTATTACGATTGCATTTGAATAGATATTTTTTTAAAACTCTGCATGTAATTTGACATAGCTTATTAGATCTTGTTATTTGAATTATTTTATTTTATGTGAAAATTAACTTTTAATGAACATTATCACAAATTCATTAGTATTATTCAATTTAAATCTAAAATGACAAAGACTACAGATCTATTACTCCTAGGTTTGTTTGGTTTTTCAACATATACGGGATGTTCAGTAAAAAAGGGTCATACTATAGCTTTCTGGGAAAAAAAATTAAATTATATCAATTTACCTGTACAATTTTGCATAATTACTTAAGAAGTTATAAGGTCTGAGAAAGTACTTTTTCATTTATTTTTTTGTACGATAATGTTCTTATTAGTTGGGTAATTATTATTGTATTCAACTTTTGAAGAAAACGTTTTTTTGCGAGATAAACACAAATATCTAATTGATTTTTAAGTTAAATGTACAGAACTAATAATTTTCGAAAGATCTCTGCCCTTAAAGAGAATCTGAAAGGAATAATATACGTTTTTCCGGAATTTCAGTGCAATTAGACAAACAATAAGAAATTTATCGTAAAAAAATTAAATAAAAATGTACCTTCTCATGACTATAACTTCTAAGGACGTAAAATTGTACTAAAGTAAGTTGATTTAATTTACATTATTTTTGTCCAAGGAAACTAGTTTTAAAATAAAGTTCATTATTTACAGAACAACCTGTATATGAGTCGAAAAAATAACTGCACATTACGAAGAAACAATTTATTACAAATTTTTGTCAATAACACATAATTTTTTCTAGCAACTTATTTAAAATAGACCTCTCTTCTTCCTTTTTGATTCAATGGACTCCTTACTACCTCTTATCTTTTCGTTTTCCCAAGCTTCTCTTTCAATTTCAAACACTCTCCGTTTCTCCTCTAGTTCCTTAGCTTCTTCTTCCAACGACTTTTTTGTAGCGTCGTACCTCATAATCAAGAGTTTTTCAGTATCCTTCAATTCTTTCTCCTTCTCTCGTACCTTCTTCTTGAGTAAGTCCTCCATTTCGGCTTCCATTTTCTTCAGTTTTAATACATGACTCTGCTTCTCTTCTTCGAATTCAAGAAGTGGGTTCTTTACCACTTCTTTTCCTTTACCTTTGAGATCAGAGAGTTTTCGGTACCTGTAGTTTTCGTAATGGATGTTGTGCGTCATATCTTTTAAATCTTGCAAGTGGGTGGAAATCATCATTTTCCTCAAAGCAACGAAATCGCAGTGTTCTAAACTTTCAATGTTGATAACGCCCCATGAGTATTTTCTTCCTCTGATATTCTTGGCGTCTATTTCTATGGTGGTATTAGAACCGACTACTGCAAAAGGAACTCTTTCTTTTAAAGATTTGTTTAGTTCATATCCCTCATCTTCTTCTGAGAGATCTGGAAATGTGTATATCTTTATATTGCTGAGTTCAATGTCTTGTAAAATTTGTTTTTTGAACGCAGTACACTCTTCTGGAGTCAAGGTATCTGCTTTTGCTATGACAGGGATGATGTTTACTTTATTCGAAAGGAGTTTCATGCACTCTACATCTAAAGGTTTCAAACCATGACCTGTTGGTTGAATGAAATACAAACAACAGTGAACTCTTTGGTCACGTACGGGTTTTCTATTTACCTTAGATTCAGACACAAAGAAATCCTCGTACCTTTTTTCTATATACTCAATAATAGGCACCCAGGCATCACTGTTGTTGATCGCATCCCCAAAACCTGGAGTATCAACTAATGTCAATGTTAGGATCACACCACCTTCTTTTAGTTTCACCGTTGTCTTCTCTACTGACACTGTCTTCTTGCTTCTTGTTGTAGGTCCTGGGTAAGTAGTGGAGTTGTAGATGTCTGTCAGAAACAAGGAGTTGATTAATGTTGACTTTCCCAGGCCTGAAGCTCCGACAACCATAAGCGCAAACTCGAACCCTTTGTGAGCTGCCTTCCAGTATACTTGGTTGGGTAAATTTGCGAATCCTACGTAAGCAGTATGTTCCAATGTAGAGGTTTCCTTAGTTTCATGTACATCTTCATAGATTGATTTTTCTTCGAAATGTTTACTCGCACTTTTATCATCTTTGGAGTTCTGTCTGTTTGTAACTGAACCGTCCATTTTGTAATGATTCTCTACACCATGACAAACGTTACTTCTAAATTCATTGTTAAAGACTGATCTGTATAAGGCCACTTTACTTTTAGGACTGCTTATAGTGACTCGAATAGGTTGATGGTAAATAGCGAAACGATAAGGTTATATTGGACCTTTCTAATTACTTTTAAGGAATAATATTTACCAATTGCCCTAGTTGTTTTCATAAAAGGGTTTGCCGATACTATAATCTTATCTGTAAATATAAAGAGATATCATAAACATGAAAACGGGTTTAATAACAAGGTTTCTACCTGGACTAGGTATCTACTGGAAAATACCATATTTGTTGTAGTTTAAACAAATCTTTTAATGATTAATAGTTGAAAAATAATACAAAATTTATAAAATATGACCCACTATTTTTATTCAGATCCTGTTTCTATAATGATGAATGGGGAACAATTTTGTAATTACTTTCCTTTTGATTATTACTCATAGCAAAAAAGTAAATTCCTCTGTACTTGTAAATTGTTTAATAATTAGAAATTACACTTCAATCTTTTCATTTGAAATCATAAAATTCCTACCACTCATGTGAAATACTCTAATGAAGCATAACGGCTTAATTTTTACGATCATATATTTAATTAGCGCTACTGCGGTTATAAAATAGATATTTAAATAACCTTGCACGTTTCTGCCATTGAACTTGACACAACAAAGTAAATGTGACTCATGAATGGATTGATTGAAATCATTTGCGTTATTTTTAGGTTCTCGTATATTGTTTTAGTACCTGTATTCCACAGAAAATGCATGTACTATTCACTTGGGAAAGTGATTAATATATTATTGCAAACATTGTACGTGATAGAATTTAACTTTACTTGTGATTGGCATGTTTCTGAGTTATAAGGTTTTCCCTGTCAGACGAAAAAGAATTGTTTTATAATAAATTTTAGTTGACCATCTATCTCTCGAGAATGAAGTAATAGACTTGTTCCGTTAAATTTCTTTTGTATCGTTTTTATGCGTTTTTGAATAGTACATAATACTCTTATCACGCCCTTAAAATTTCGTATGATTTACTTTTTGCATTTTCAGTATATAAATAAGAGAGTAATTGGTACTATTCTCAGACACAGTGCTCCCGCTTGTGACGTCACTATACGCACTAGGAGATTTACCGCTAATACCCTATCAGATTCAAATGTGCTATGTTGTTTCGTTACTGTGGTGTAAATATTTTAGTATAATGTTTAATTGAAGTTGAATTTAGTAAGCAGATTCTAATTACCAGAAGTTGATATGTCCAATAAAGATAAAGGCTATATATTACAGAAATGAAGGGAATAAAGTACAGAGTAAACAACATATTAAATATTTTTCTGTTTCGTGCCATTCCACTCATTCCTTTTTCATATAAAATTAAGTTATATGTAGATAACGAAATTAATTTTTATTTAGTTACTTTTATCTAAATATATTATTACTATCACTCTATATTTTAGTTATAATTGACTAATTACGCAAAAATAAAACGACAAAGTTAAAATTAATCTTTTCCCAAAATAAAAAAAGTTATACTGCTTATTTTTGGATTAAAAACTTATAGGGAATATATACGAAAAATTTTAAAAACACAATGAGATTTCATTTTTTAACTGGGTTTACAATTTTCTCTAAAACATTTAATTTATCAAAATACGATGGCTGCTAAATCACGTCTAGGAGGACCACCGTTCCAATGCGCAGTGCCGACCGTAGCAGCCCTAATACAACAGTAGGAATAGAGGAACCGAAATCATTATATGAGGAGGCCCAGGGGTACCGAAAACGTCACCAAAAAGCACAGCCCGAGAATAACAAGGGTAGATCAAAGCATCTCAGCTAAAACTATAAATGTGCAAGTGACCGTAGAAGCTTCAAAAGTACAAGTAGTATGTTTTTCATTTAACGAATACGTGTACTTCCCAAGTGTTATCATATGCAGATGATCTTAAACTATTGTCGTCATCATCTCTTCACCTACAAGATGATCTAGATATTATTAGTTATTGGTGTTCCGAATGATACATACCTCTAAATATTTCTAAGTGCTGTCTACTCTATATGTCTAAAACTAATCTTAAGGTAACTGATACAGAATTGCCTAGCGTTTCATAACAAAATGATAGATAATTATAATGGAAAATCTGTCATGGAGTGCACAAGACAGTGAAGAAATATAATCAATTGATTTTTATGATCAGAAAATCTTTCAGTAACCTTACCCTGGATACATTTTTGAAATTATACAAATCCTCATTCACCTCCATTTGGAGTGCGCGGTGGCCATATGGTCTCCACATTTAAAGCAAGACATCGCAAGACTAGAGGGTGTTCAGAGACGAGCCACCAAACTTCTAGTTGGTCTTAAATATTTTCCGTATGAAGAATCTCTTCGGCGTCTTCGGATAGGATCCTGCATGGCGAACTGTACTGCCCACAGATGATGATTGACTTCTCTAACTCCCGTCAGGCAATTCATTCAAACTTGAAAAGGAAAGCTTTAGTACACGTAACACACAACATCTTCTACCCAACAGGATATTCGATCTATGGAATCATTTACCAGATAATGTGGTTACAGCACCGTATCTAAATTCTGTCAAGAATAGACTTTGCTACTTTCGATCGAAAAAATTTGTTATATTATTTCTGATATTCTGAACAAAACATTGAAGCTCATGTTTCGTTGTCAAAATTAATGTGTTTAACATCACTCCAAAACATTGAAACATACAAAGATGATTGTAATTGCTTCTATCTTAATTCTGCTATATTTAATATTTGTGATAGCGTATCTCAAAACAATAACTCCTCCTTGTCAACCCCATGATATGGTGGTGTAGAAAACAATTAAATTTTGGAACGACACTGTCAAAGTCAAAAATGTCAGGCACATAACCAAAAAACTTCCAGAAACGACAAAACCCCGATTTTCTAACTTATGAATTTGCTTAAAAAATTATCAGTGGTTGTAGTATGTGGCGCTACGTTGGTTATGAGTTGTGTGGCATACATCTACGCTCAACCAGGGAAAACCATGAAGATAAAGTGGAGGAGATCCTATAGAACATTTGTGAGTAAGAATTTTAGGTGTGTGTAGCGTAAGACGTCTTATATTTTTCAGAAAAGATACAGTAAAGAACTACTGAAGGATTCCAGTACAAATTTATTCCCCATAATGCAAGGTTTGATAGGTGTTATGCAGTTTGCAATGGAAAGGTTGCCTCAGTGATGCTTTTTTGTAAGAGTACTAGTAAAATTTTATACTGAAATAGTGTTAGTTTTATTTCGTTTATCATGCAGTCTATGCAACTTTAATATAAAGAGTTTTTTGCTTTAGAATTACGATGATCATTATTTTAATATTCGTTTATAGCTTTTATTTCTTCAATGGGGTAACTGCCAGTGGCCGGACAAAGTAAAAAACCAGAAGAAATATTTTATAACTTAAGTTTAACAAATAAGTGAAGCTACGTCTATATAGATAAATATATCACACATAAAGAAGTAAGTCGAACTTCTTAACTGAGTATTTTAATGATTTGTTAACTTAATATGCCATGTATTAAATAGGTAATTCAAATTCATGAAACAAATAAGAACAAAAAATGTTTAATTCGACGTTTATTCCACGAAGAAAATGCTGCAGGACTTTTTTTTATTAGAAACATTTCAATAGAAAAATATGCTTTCCCAGCAAGGTTTTCCTAAATATCCACCACTGGTTGACAGATTTACATAGGAATATACTAAATTATTCCCTTCAATCATTTACATAATTTCACTAAGTTTTGTTAATCTACATCAAAGAACTTCAGAAATTATTGAAAAAATGTGTTATTATTTGAAATTATTAACGCTTTCTTTTTCATGGAAACTAGTAATTTTGGAATCCTAGGTTATTAAGGATTTCAAACCTAAAATGGCAAAAGGAATCACCTTGATTTAAAATCACCAAAATTATAGATGTATACAGTCAGCTAAATTAGATCAATATAATGAGTTACACTTTTGTCTTATCACAAGTCTTAATGCCCGCACACTGGAAAACACTAGATACTGAATATATGGTATATGGTAAATTCGCTGTCAATGTAAACTTCTGAATGTTTATAATATATCTCCTTGCCAAAATATCTCGATCATATCAAGATTTAATGGATTGGAATTTACTATGCTGTTAATGGATACCATTTTAAATTTAGATGTATTAATTTCCATTGAAGATAAACACAGTCATCGACAATTGAGACCGAAGAAAAGATTTTGATGTCGCCTGCAAGAATTAATTTATGCAACCATGAGAGGTAGGTAGCAATGGTCGTTAATATATACGAAAACGAGAAGAGGACCCAGATAATAACCCTGGGTTACTCCAGAAGCAATAAGGAACTGACTATTCAGGAATACGTTTTTATAATAAATTATCTTAAACATAAGATACAAGACAAAAATTGATTTTGTAATGTTTTATTCAATTAACACATAATATCACATTGCATATACTTATACTGGTAATGGCAGTTTAATAAATATAAATAACTAGGGTATTAACTATCTTCTATTTTTTGCCAACTGCTCCCGCAACTGCTGCATATCCAAGAACTGTAGGAAGGCTTCTCTCTGCTGCATTTCGAATGTTTTTCCCGACTTTTTCCTAAAATATGGTTGCCATAATAATTACTAACAAAATAAAGAAAAAGTAAGGATAAGTTCTTATACCCATCCATTTATTAGATTAAATGAATTATAATACTGAACAATGTTGTTTATACAGGGTGTCTGTAAAAGGTTGCAAAAATATCCTACCACATATTCCGGGAGCCAGAATATGATGGTCTAAATCAACCATATATTATAATGGTCCAAGTCAAGTTATCTTAAAAAAACGTCAAAGAATAATAATTATTGATTAAAATAACAATACACCAGGACACAAAAAATGTATGATAATTTAAATGCATGTGAACTACTATAGGTGGCGCCCTCTGCAATTGACAGCACATCGTTTTATGTATTTACTGCAATTTATAATGAAGCTATCGAGGACAAAGTAAAATAGAATTGTAACTTCAACATTCTGTATCCCCGAAACTATAAAATTTTGCACTAAGGTAACTTGATTTAGACCTGTCTTACACCTAGTTTGTAAGTTTTTTTAAATAGGTAATTCATCTAATTATTATTGCCTAAATTGTTAATTAAAATTCACTCACAAGTCTCTTAAAGATATTTCTGCTCTCGGCTTGGCCCATGAGTGCCATCATCACTGCTACGGCTAAGATGAAAATAATTGATAGTTTCATTTTGATATTTCGAAATCGTCTTCTTTGATAGTGTTGTACACAATTATGCAGAACAGAGACTCACGCCTAATATATGTTAGATTTTGAAGTCTATTGTACTTTACCGAATTCTTTCTATCATTCGTTCGGGAAATCCAAACTTCATGTTTTAGACCTCATTAATTATTTTAGTAGTAGTTATAATAAAAAATAGAATTCCAGTCTTTAAAAATGTATATTTTCCTTATGCCATCATTTATAAATTTATTTGACCCGTAATTATCTTACAGGAACCGTTAAAAATACCGATCGAATGTTGTTAGGTTTTATTTTAGAAAATGTTAATTATTATGACTAAACTGATAAAACAAAATGTTTAAAGAGATAAGTTATTCAAGCTTCAAAAAACGTTATAGGTATAACAAAATGTCATTATTTTTATTAATTACCCTTGACATATCTTAATTTTCATTGATAAAAGTAAAGACACTACCTATCTTATATTTTTACTTACGAAATTTTTCGAAATTTTTATGAATTTTAAGAAAGCTAATAAACTTATTGCTTTAAAACGATAAGCATTTTGTATGCTTAGAAAGTTCAAATAAAATGAAAAAGTATACACGGTGAATCAAATTTAAATAGCCACACTTCAGGAATGTATTACCAAATTTTAAGGAAAATGTAAACACAAGGTGATCGATATTTTGCAAACACGGAATTCCAGGAAACAACTACTCTGCGGGCTAATGCCCCGACCAGCATTGAATTACACCTGGAAAACCTATAGCAACAGCTAGAGTCATTCGTCAGACGCCCACCAGACATATACCGGTTTCGAGCTTATTAGCTCTCATCAGTATGCCATAGGTGAGGTATCCGACGAATAATCCTAGCTGCTTTCGTCTGTCTAACCCGACAGAAGGGACCCTGAGTACGCGGTGTAGAACTAACTACATCTATCGGCCTATCTATCTATCTATCCATCACCTGGAATTCCGTGTTTGCAAAATATCGTTTCTCGCCGATCGCGATAAAGGTCGACAGCTTTCAATGGTGTCTACTGCATGTAGAACGCTTCGTGCCTGTGACATTTTCAGTCCGGCATGGAGTAGCGAACGGCCGATAGATGTAGTTAGTTCTACACCGCGTACACAAGGTGATCGAGTTCAGGGAAAAAAAATAAGTTTATTGCAATTGTTATTGATTAATAAAATTTATTTGTGGTTTTAATTCATACAATAATTTGACATACCTGGTGTTACAACAGCTGTTCAAAATTTTATCCACCTATTTGTAAACAGTTAAACATATTTGGGCCCGTCTTATCCAGCTTCTATGAACTAACAGAAATGTTTCTGTTTCTTGCCTGCTTTGAAGTCGGAAGTTATTGGCATAATACAGCCCTATGCATGATACGCCACACTACTGATTGGGATATTCCTTGTACTCTTTTGAGCAATTTACCTGGTACCTATACGGAATTCTCTTCAACAGTTTCTAATATGTGTTGCTCAGCTGCTGCAATACGCCGTGGACGCCCTGGACCTCCATCTCTTCCACATTTGGTTGGGAATACCCTGTCACGTTCGCGTTGCACTACCGCGGTAAAAGTAACTGCACATGTCTACCAGGAATCGCGTACAGACGTACAGAAATTTTGTCTTACTTCATCATGAATTAAAACGATATTCATCAATTCAATATCAATAAACACTATCGCAAAAACCGTAATACTAACATCGAATCGGAATCGTGGAGAGAGAGAGAGAGAGAGCGGAGACTACAGAGTTGGCAACTTCAATAATTTTTTTCTTGTAAACTATAAGGATTTTAGGATTTTTTTTTACCACCCTGTATATGTCGGAGGGTGAGATAAAATGTATGTTGTATTTACATTATTGACTTGAAATTTTGCAATGAAACTATTCCTAAATTGCTATTTGTACTTGAATCACTCTGTATATTAAAAATACAAATACTATAGTTTGAAAAAAACAGTGACAATTTTAAATTAACTCGAACACAATCGGTGCGTGGTTTAGTCATTATAAATTCTATTTTTGTTCTGTATTGTGGTTTTTACAACAGATATGGATTATCTCAAAAAATTTTAATATACAAAACGCTATAATTAAATTGTCGCTTTTAAAGTTTACACAGATCAACGTTTCTGTGAACCCCATTTAATTTAAACACAGTTTAAATAGTTTCCATTTCATAAATGATAAAAACATGACCGATATTACTAAATTTGTTGTTTATATATGCATAAACGCTTAAATATTATTTACTAAATTTTGTTAGATAAAGAGTAATTACTTCTGATTTATTTTTATAACAAAATCTCCATTCGTGAACATTTATATACAATTAGTTATTATATTATATCCATCAAATTGAATTAAAAGTAAAATATGACTTGAAATTTAATATTCTCAGATTATGTAGATTTGTATCATAATGTAAGGCATACCAAAATCTTGTTTTATAATCATTAGATTGTTTAACTTCGTGTGGACCTCGATTAATACAGAATTGTGTTCTTTTGTGTTAAAACGTATAATTATTTTTTTTCATTGTAACAATACATACTATTATTTTGCTTTTCTGCTATTAGATTATTTAATATTTTTGATAGTTAAGGTTTGAACAAATTAAAACCATTAAATACATTGGATATGTTTATTAATACATAAATAAATATAAATTAAAATGGCACTTTAATAAATTAAATTAGTAGATGAAATATGCTGCTTATTTATTTTCCAATTTGCTTTGCGACACCCGCATATCCTACAACTGTGGGAAGGCTCCTTTCAGCAGCGTTGCGAATGTTTTTTCCTACTTTTTCCTGAAAAATTCGAAAAAATACTCATATTAGGCAATATACAGATTTATTTTTTTTATTAGTTGACAGAACATCACATTAAAGGACAATTTTGAATAAAATTGAGTTTAAATTATATTATTAATATAAAACCAGACACAAAAATCTATATTAAAAATTAAAAAAAATGGAAATCATATTAAAACATGACAAAATTAATTAAACTTTTTAAAAAATGTAATGAATTAATTTATGACAAGTGGTACTTACAATTCTTTTGAAGAAGTTTTTGCTTTCTGCCTGACCTGTGATTGCCAACAGGACGGCTATGGCAAAGATGAAAACGATGGAAAGTTTCATTTTGATGCTCAAGTATCTTTACTAGATGTGATGCTTTGCTTATGATCAAGCGTTAGAAATCTGACCCGTTATATACTACATCTGAAGATCGTTTCGGTGCAAGGTAGTTCACCAAACGCTTTTGATCGACAGCGTGGAAATTCCAGAGTACATCTGAAAATTTAGTGAAGGGTATGTACATTGATCGTGATGAAACATCGATGAAATAGCTATTTGAAAGAATTTAAGAAATGTAAATAATGCATTAAGGCTGGCTTTCTATGGACGAAGATTCGCATCTTTAATGAGATAATTGTGTATAAACAAAATCGATCCAGGAGATGGCATTTCTTATTAAAGGAAAACCAAACTACAAGTATAATGCTAAATAATTAAATAGTTTTCCTTAACTTTTGGTGGAAAAGGAGGTTAGAGAACATGACTTCCCCTTGAAAAATTGCGAATTGCACCTTTTTACTTTGTACCTGATACCGTGAAATATACTTAATAATTTGTTAGTGTTTTTAAAAGAATTGTGCAGCATGGAAAATATTTATAATGCCGTAAATAATTTTCTCAATATGCAATTATTGGGGTATAAAATTTAGAAAATGCTATGATGAAACATTACAGGTGATAAATATGCTTACTTCTTATTCTAAACATCTTGTCCACCTGTACACTGTTATATATCTTGGCAAAAACGTATAATTGGCACTGTGAAGATATGCTTTTCTTAATTTTAGTAACACAAAATACAAATAAAATTATCAATGAATTTATAATCTACTGCAATAATAATGGCACTCTTTAAAACGATTTGGTGGCTTGCTTTGAACTGCTGAGGTATTCGTAATGAATCTTACTAAGATTATTTCATAATTGAGATGTAACTCGATTTATATGTGAAACTACATATGAAGGAACAGCCAGTTCAATTGTCGGTCATCTCACCTATGGCATACTGATGAGGGCTAACAAGCCCGAAACCGGTCTATGTCTGGTGGAGTGGCCGACAAGGGTTCTTGGCTGTTTCACACAGATACTGCAGGTATAATTCAATGCCGGTCGGGGCATTAGCCCGCGGAGTAGTTGTTTCCTGCAGTATCATTTATAAATTTATTTCTTAATTGTTCCCCTCATCCATTGAGATCGAATGAAATTTCTACTTAGTACTGTGTTTTGAGATAGTGCTAGTATTATTGCAATAGATTATAATAGTATAATAATAATAATATCTCTATCCCTCCTTCTAATCACGAGGATTAGCCCAGAAGGCGGAGACTTTTGCGGAAGAGGGGGCGGCATATTATTATTTTAGCAGGCCGCATTTGCACCCAGGAATGACTTACGACCGGTATGAATCAATCACATTGACCCAAGCCAACATTCTTCCACCCTACCATACCCACAGAGAGGGTGCCAGTCCTCTCCACGAATATAGCTGATATACGGTCTACCGGCCGCGGAGATCGAACCACACACACTGGCCACATAGATTCAAGTACTGCCACCTTAAACCGCTCGACCACTGACCGATTATACATATAAACATAAAATTAATAATTGTGATTGAAATTTAAATAATATTGTATATGCATAATCAAATATAATATGACTCAAAAAAAAAAAAAAATCTGTGACATGTCTTTCGGTCAATTATTTAATTACAATTATAACAATATTTATAAAAATTCACAATTATAACTTACTGAACTATATAGTGTGTTTCATAAGTAATGGGCCACAGACTGTCAAAATGTAAATGTTTGTAATTTCTTTAGTATACCTAGATATTTGGTATCAAAGGATATACCTAAATATTACTCCATTTGAAGTCAATTAGAAAACAATTTAAATTAGCTAATCAAAAGTTGAGTTAGTTCAAACTATCTGAAAAACAAAGCTTCTTAGTCGATTTCCTCAGGGCAATTTTTTCAGGATATAAAAAATTGTTTAATATTTGCACTGAAAATATTGTTTTTCAGGTCAAAATATTAATATCTTATTATAATTACTGCATACCAAATTTGAACAAAAAATATTTATTTGTTTAGTAGATAAAGGAAAGAGATATCTAGAGATAAATATTATTTTGTCTTGCTCTATGTTTTTCCGAAATTAAGAATGATAAAACGGAAACACCCTGTACTTTCATGTTAATGTGTTAACTTCTATAAGAATATTTGTAGTATGCATTGCTTGGAAGTATACATTTATGTTCAGCATACTAAAACATTTTTTTGTTTTTATATTGCTTAATATTTTGATTTAAACTTTTATTAAGCAACAAATCTCAAATACACCCCAATTTTTATTTTCCTTTCCTCAGGTTTACTATTTGTCATAATTAAATTGTAAACAAATAAAAAACTAAAATATATTAAATATGTTTATTAATACATAAATCCTGATAAATTACAATGGCACTTTAATATTTAATAAATAAAATAAATTAATAGTCAAAATCTATTTTATTTATTTTCCAATTTGTTTTGCGACACCCGCATATCCAACAACCGTGGGAAGGCTCCTTTCAGCAGCGTTGCGAATGTTTTTTCCTACTTTTTCCTACAAAAAAATTAAAGAAAAATACTTGTATTAGTTAATATTAGTTTATTTTCGGTATAAGTCAAATAAATAATTTCAATATATGTATTATAAAATATATTAAAAGGGAATTTTATATGAAACTGAACTGTTAAACATCAAAAATCAATAATCAAACAAGCAAATAATAATAAAACATTAACTTATTGTACTCACAATTCTTTTGAAGAAGTTTTTGCTCTCTGCTTGACCTGTGATTGCCAGCAGTACAGCTACGACGAATACGAAAACGATGGAGAGTTTCATTTTGATGCTGTATCTTTACTCGAAGATGTAGTATAGTGTTTATGATGAAGTGCAAGCACACTTGTTCGTTATATACTACATCTGTAAGTAGCTGTGTTTAGAGAGGTAATTTACCAAACGCTTTTGGTCGATCGCCTGGAAATTCCAAAGCACATCTCAGTTTTCGGATAAGGGTTAGTACATCGTGTGATAAATCATCAATAAAACAGTTATTTAGAAATATTTAAGAAACGTAAGTAATGCACGCGCAGGTATACCATGAGAGTCATTTTCTAATAATAATAAACAGAGGAATAGCATAAAATACAAATACATTTAAAAAAGATTTTTTTATTTAGGAAGCATATAAACGGTAATTGTTACAAGCTTGTGAAAACTTAACCGGCGTGGGTAGATATTTTATAAAATAATCAATTTTATGATACCAGTGGCATCCACTTGCAAGCCGTCGGAGGGGTGAAAATTGGGGTAAATTGAATATTCAATATTTCTAAAAGGGAAACCCTTCATTTTAACAGGTTGAAACTCAGTAGATAAATATTTTATATTATTATTAATTTTCTGATACCTGTGGTATCCACTCGCAAGCCGTCGGAGGGGTGGAAATTGGGGTAAATTGAATATTCAATATTTCTAAAATGGAAACCCTTCATTTTAACAGGCTGAAACTCAGTAGATAAATATTTTATAAAATGATCATTTTTCTGATACCTGTGGCATCCACTCGCAAGCCGTCGGAGGGGTGGAAATTGGGGTAAACTGAATATTCAATATTTCTAATATGGAAACCCATCACTTTAACAAGCTGAAACTCGGTAGGTAATTACTTTATAAAATTATCAATTTTCTGATACCAGTGTCATCCATTCGCAAGCCGTCGGAGGGGTCGAAAATGAGGTAAATTAAATATTCAATATTTCTAAAATGGAACCCATTATTTTAACAGGCTGAAACTCAGTAGATAAATATTATATTAAATTGTCATTTTTCTGATACTAGTGGCATCCACTTGCAAGCCGTCGGAGGGGTGGAAATTGGGGTAAACTGAATATTCAATATTTCTAATATGGAAACCCGTCATTTTAACAGGTTGAAACTCGGTAGGTAATTACCACGTAAAGTTATCAGTTTTCTGATACCAGTGTCATCCACTCGGTATCCGTTGGAGGGGTGGAAATTGGGGTAAATCGAGTATTCAATATTTCTAATATGGAAACCCGTCATTTTAACAGGTTGAAACTCGGTAGGTAATTACCACGTAAAGTTATCAGTTTTCTGATACCAGTGTCATCCACTCGGTATCCGTTGGAGGGGTGGAAATTGGGGTAAATCGAGTATTCAATATTTCTAATATGGAAATGGAAACTTGTTAATATGGTTTACAAATGGTTCTTAGATAAAGAGTGATTACTTAAGAATTATTAGAAACAATTTTCTATTTGTAAAACTCTACATACTGTTGTACTGTTGTTTAATGTTTATTGTAGACAATTTTTGAGGAAATGTAGTTAAAAGTAAAAGAAAACACATGCTTTGCTTAAGTGATTTTATAAATAATTTTGTTATAATGTTCAGTGTTAGCTAGGATTTTTTAGTCAATTCAAATTAATTTAATTCACTTTCAAAATATTTTGAAAAAAGGGTCAATATGTTGAATAAAAAATTAAATATTTATAATTTGTATAAATCACAATGCATTTAGTAATTAGGTATTGTGGTATAAATGTAGAGAAATTATTGACACTTCTGAGGTTAAATTTAATCAAAAAAATATTTATTTCTTATACAGAATGCGCTGTGTGCCTTTCGTTTACTCTATGATAAATTGCATGAAACAAACATAACTGTTTTAACCATTTTTTTCTTTGACGAAATGACACTAGAAGTATGACAGCAAACAGGTTTTGAATATGTGACAACGTCGCAGACCTACGACGTCAGACATTTCTATATAATGATCATAACTACTCCATTAATATAGTCCATTAATATAATTATTAAATGACTTTCTTTGAACTTTTCTCACGACACATAATTAAGTTTGAGATAGTTAACTCTTCAAAATTACTGCTGTTGCTTGAGTAAAATGTTCATCGTGCAATATCACGTAGCCAGAGAATTTTCCCTAGTTCCGTTTTTTGTTTATGGAGGCTCAGAATACACTAGTCAGAATACGAAATATACAGAGTGTGGGAAATCTCTTGGGTGCAGGTATAACATGAAAAAATTAGATGATAAGTTCCTATAAAAAAAATTCTAGGGAGATATGTGTCCCCTAAGGACGCCGCTGTAAATCGGTTTCTCTTGAATAACTTTTAAATTACTCAATATAATTTAATAAAAATTTAATGTGGTGGACATTAGTAAGGACATCTTAAAATAGTGTCGTTGAAACATATTAAGCTTTTTCAGTTTACCAAGGGCGGGCTAAGCTTTACAACTTAATGCCTAAATTTTTAACACCCTGTATGATAAAGACTTTAAAATAATAAATCTGGGTAGCTTCAACCTTAGACTAAAAAAGGTACTCTTGTTTATTGTCGATAAAATGAACCGTTTACGATACAAAGAATAATAAACGAATTCATGTTTTATTTTTAATAAAAAGGGCCATGACTTCTATATTTTTCTCTACAACAAAGTGCGATACGAAAGTCATTCAAACAGGAAAGTTTCATTTTAAGAAGTTTAATCCGAAAAAATACAAAATTTAAAAAACGCAGCGGTATCCAAAGAGGCACCTTACAGAAATTATTGAAACACTTCATAAGAAGGTTTACAGCTGCTGGTAATGTATTCTTTTGTTTATTTTATAAATGCTGATACAAAAATGAAGTAAATTACAAACGAATTCCAATAAAATCGTATTTATTTGGGCATAATTGTTCCTTGGTTTGCAATTTCGTAACACAGTGGATTGATAATAAAAACATGTTTTATGAGTTCAAAAATAAATACCTAAAGAAGTATATGTGAAGTAGAGTACATTACCTATATCTTCTGCAAGTGTTTAAAACTTTTATTGGACAAATCAACTAATATATTTAACATTAAAGTGTTTATTTTGTTAAAATGGTTTTAGTACACATATTTTAAAAGTAGGTACGATAATATGTGTCTTCAATATACTAACATGGTGCTTTTGTGTTCTTATATCATGTAATATGCTTCGAATCAATTAAACATTACAGTACATACATTTAACTTATTGTATTCATTAAGTCAATGTTAAAAACACACAAATCTGGTTTTTTCCTGCTCTTTACAGTATTTAATATTTTTCATACGTAAATTAAACACATTAAATACATGGAGTATGTTTATTTATACATAAATATATTGGCACTTTAATAAATTAAATAAATTATTATTATTAATGGACAAAATCTGTTCCTTATTTATTTCCCAATTGCTTTTGCGACTCCAGCATATCCAACCACTGTAGGAAGGCTTCTTTCGGCAGCATTGCGAATATTCTGTCCTACCTTTTCCTGAAAAATTGAAAGCGATATGTTAATACAATGATTTAAAAAGTGTCTTGCTTATTTTACAAGTGGCTAAATATTTTCTGGTTTAAAAATATATTAGAGTATAATTATTGTTAACATTATTAATATTACTTCATTGCTTATTAAATATAAATGTCCTTGTGTTTCAGTTTATTGATATAATTCACTGCTAACTATTGTATAATTTGCCAGTTACGGTAAAATAAATAACAAGAAAGATAAAATAGTATTAAAATATATTAAGATTGTTGTACTTACAAGTCTTTTGAAGAAGTTTTTGCTTTCTGCTTGGCCTGTGATTGCCAACAGGACAGCTATGGCAAAGACAAATACGATGGAAAGTTTCATTTTGATGATTGTTTTTACTTAATGATGTGGTGTGTTATGATGGAGTGTAAGAAAACTTGCCTATTATATACTATTCGACAGCTTTGTTTGGGAGCAGGGTATTTTACCAAGCGCTGTTGTTCGGTCGCCTGGAAATTCCAAAGTACATTTTGCTGTTCAGATAAGGGTTAGTATATCGATATATGTATTATATTAATTAAACAGTTATTTGGAATAATTTAGAAAACATAATTTATATTTCAACATCATCTATGCCATATGGATTTTTTTTATCCATGCAGGTGTTGGGAAACTATAAAAGTTACATGGATCAATGTTTCTCAGCTAAGGCTAGGAAGTGCACATTAATTTTGTGACTGGTAGTAATCAGTTACCTAGGGAACGTCGTAAAAACCCTCAAAAACATAGTATGTCAAACAATATGGATGGTTTTTATTATTATATTAACCTCTGTGATCTATTTGTATTTTCTATATAGCTTCAAAGCAAATGAAAAGTTACTTTTTTATTTTTTTGCTCATTTTTTTTACTCTTGTAATAACATATTGCAAAAAAAGTTCAGTGCGAGTTAAAATTTTTCTTTCGGTGTTGAATTGTATGTTGAATGAAAATGCGCTTTTTGTGCGATTTTGATTATTTTTTTTTGTAATTATAAGCTCTTCAGGTGAAGCTGTACAATCTACCGCAACGACTAATTTAACAACTTTTCTATCCAAATACACCTAATAGGCCCTGTAAAATTTAAGTTTTTAAAGTCATTTGTTGTCCTGCAATTTAAAGTAACCTTGCATATTTAGATCTTAGAAGGCGCTGATACTGTAAAAAAAACATGAAAATATAAAGTTTGTAGTAGTTTCTCGAAATCAAAATCCATTATAAAATTCCTTGTAAAATGTTGCTGTAACAATGTTTTACATATTTCAAAACTAAAAAAATATCTTGAAATCTCAAAAAGTTCCAGATGGTTTGCGAAGGCCTAAAATGTTTCCCATTTAGGGTTTCTTATACCACTTATAGTTTCTGCGATCACAACATAGGTATGCATCACTAAAATGGCTTAGGATATTTCCAAAATTTAATGAGTACTTTTCCAATTTCTATTGTTTGTAAATAACTTTTCCTATAGTGATTCCCTCAGTGATTTACAGTTTCTGTACGGTTAAATGTTATCAAATATTTCTTGAAATTTTATTATAAATAGCACGGATTTAGTGAAGTACTTTGTATCTAAATATGGCTTAGTTTTGCTATACAGGGTGTCCCTAAATGAATGCAACATAGAGCAAGGGTAGATTACTGACGACAAAATAATGCAATGTGGCCTATACTTACTATAGTTCAAAAATTGATGCTTAAAATTATACAGGGTGTAAAAATTTTATTTTGGATACTTTTAAATAACTTTAAAACAATCCAAATATTTTCATACATTTTGCAGATTGGGGTTTGTTAGAGAAATTAAATTTTGTTTCTAAATTTGATGTCAATAATAGAGGACGCCACTTATACCACATCATGCTTCTTTAAATAGCACAACTTTTTTGCGCCTTGGTGTATGCATTTGGCAATTAATACAATTGACTTTCCTACCTTTTTATGTGACAAAATATACCTTCTTGAAGTCAAATATAAAATTAAATAAGTGAAATATTACTGTTTTAAATTTTGTTTGTCCCATTAAAAGTTACGTGGACTTCCGATAGAACGGCAAATGTTGAAGAGTTCTACAGGGTATCTTAGGTATTACTGACGTCCTTAAAAAAATAAATTTATACAGGGCGTTCCACCGCGTCCTGCGTCGATCGTTATCTGGGTAATGAAAAATTTTAAAATTTGGCATCATGGCAAAATCTTTAGGGCGAACACATCTGAAATATATACAGAGCGTCTCAGTTATTACTGACATGCTTGTGAGGGTGATTGTGCAGTCAAAATAAATCAGATTTACCTAAATATATCTATATCTAAAAGTTCATTGTTTCCAAGATACAGGGTGTCAAAGATTTTGAAATTTGTATTAATCGTTATTCGGTTTTTTATAAATTATTTACAAATAAAATTTTTTACTTTGACACTGTATCTTTTTAACATCAACTTTTGACTAAAGTAATTTTAGCTATATCGCATTATTTTGTCGTCAAGAATCTACTCTTGCCCAATAGTGCATCAATTTTGGGACACCCTGTATTACTGAAAAATAATAAGTCTTCCACTCACAAGTTACGAAATGTAGAGATATTTTTAAAGAACAATTACCGAAATACGATGCATTTTAAAGAAAATTTTAAATAATTATTTGTTCAAAATTTAAAGTATCTTACGTTTCTTTATAATTAAGACAGTGGCGTGCCATTTTTATTTTAAATACAAGAAGAGTACCACAGGGTTTCTACGCCACTGGTAATGATGGGAATATTTAAACATACTGAATAATTAAACTAAATATATCTCGTTGCAACCTAGAACTATTGCCTTATCACGAAAGATTTCCAAGTAAATAAAAAATATAATAAATACCTAACACACTGTATATATTTTAGTTGTGTTCAGCCTATGGGCTTTGCCATGATGGCAGATTTTAAAATTTTTCGTATTCTATATAATAATCGAGGTTGTTCCCGGTGCAACCCCCTGTATATACTTTTTCTATACTAACTTCCTATTACCATTACCGTCAAGTCAAATTATAAACTTAAATTTCCCCAACTTTAATATCCGTTACGGCGAGGGAAGAGGCAATCTCGTCGGATCCAACATATTTATATGCTGCTTAGTTTCCTATAATGGGCAATTTTCAATGCTCGCCTTCGCTACTCCATAACTCCGGGCAAATCCCGCCTTTGGCGACATCTAGACGTCGTTAGTTTGCGAAAGATCAGCCTGTTTAAATCTATATCCTTATAGCTCCTTCCAATTTTCATAATAATCCCGCTGAATGTTGACCCAGCCGCTTGAGGCGGTCTTACACAGAGGCGGAGCTAGTTAGTTAAAAAATTAGGGACTGGGACCTTTGCTTTTTGCTCTGTACATTAATGAAATTGCCCATGATCTAAATGTTCATTTTCTGTTTTATGCTAATCATCTTAAGCTCTACCTAGATATCAACTCTGAGTCCGGTTGTTTGCAACTACAGCATGACTTGGATCTGCTTAATGTATGGTACGACAATAATCGACTGCTCTTGAATACTTTCAAATGTAACGTTGTCTTTTTTCCGTAAAAATAGTCAAATTAATAGTAATTACGGTTTAAATAATCAAATATTTGATAGGCCGGAATTTATTAAAGACCTCGGAGTCATTTTTGATCGCAAACTGACATTCAATGAACATATTATGGAAGAATGCATAGCTGGAGCTTACAGGGGTTAATTTGTTTTGTTAGACTTAAATTAGAGTATGCTTCTGTAATTTGGTCTCCGAATTATAGCTGTCACATAGCATCACTGGAGAAAGTGCAGCAAAGGTTTTTTAAATCCGCAGTTTTTATATAAGATGGGCTTTATCCAACCGGAGGATATCCACAAGATTTACTTTTTAATCGATTTGGGATGAGCAGTTTAATTAGGAGGAGGATTATGGACTCTGTATACTAACCTATTAACAGTAGTAATATTGACTGCATCAAATTTACCTCTGAGATTAGGTACCGAAATCCAAGAGCCAACGCTAGGCCGAATAATTTGTTTTTCGTTCCTCATTATCGCACCAATATTTTGCAGTGGTCTCCCTTGCACCAGATGTTAAGTGATTATAGCAACATTGAAGAACGGCCGGATATACATTTAATTGCACGCAGCAAATATTGATTTTGCCTATAATTTTACGTCTCATTTGTGTTTATATGTAATATCATTGTATCTTTGTTTTCTGTTTTTTTTTACTTTGTAAACCTCATCGTTGTTTTAATTATTTTGACGTTAATTTGTTGTCATCTTTGTACAATTTTATAGTTTTTTTCTTAATTTATGCTACTCTATGCATATATTTTCTATGTTTATTCAGTATCTTGTTCTACGTTCATGCAAAAAACAAAACTTTATTGAACTATGTTTAGTGGAAAATGTTTATTGCATTCATCGGTCATTCTACTATAGCGTTTTATCATCATGACAAACATAAACGTTCAAATCGACGTCATATTTTCCTAGACTTGTGTCATCTAAATAAAACATTTTTTGGTTTTTGCATGAATGTAGAAAAATATTGTATGCAACTCTTATAAAAGTGCTTATTGCACTCGACGTGTTGTCCTACTCAGCCTGACGGCCTCGTTAGACAATTTCACGTCGCGTGCAGTGAACACTTACTTTTGTACTTGTTGCATAAATATCTTTAGATAGTACTAAAACTGTTGCAGTTATACTTACTTGTAATAAATCAATCTGAGTACTTTCTTAAGTTTAAAGCAGTACGCAATAAAAAATATTCCATCTTGGCTTTACCGTTTATATCGACGCAAACTGACAAACGAGATACTAAAAATAATAAACGACGCGAACAGGCGTCCCTCTCATATGAATTCCGTAAAAGATATCGGTTACACCACTGCTTTATCAGGCTAAATATGTCCTACCATTCCGCCTATTACACTAACAATACGTCAAGCTTATTACCATGCATAAATCGCTGAAGGTCCATTTAAGATGAAACCAATAACGTCCTTAAGAAGGATGTTCTACGGTATTACCCTCAGATAACAGGAACCACCACTAAACGTGATATAGTGGTGGGGCAGAAGATTTAACATATCGCGACCGGGATATTAAGTTACCTCGCAGATCAGAAGTGGGATTGGCTTTAATAATTTATGGCTACGACGTGGAGGAAATATGGTGTATTTCTATTTCGGTTGGTTTAAATGGCTTATTACATTTTTAGACGGCGGAAATGGCCTATAAATTTGCAGGACTGCCAATAATATTGCAGTGTTCATAATAAGGCTACTCTACAGAGTGTTAGAAGGGTAAAACATGTTATGGCAAGGGTGATTTGGGATTAGCACTGAATAACCAATGACTACTAGATGGAGACACGTGCTACGTGCTACATCTCGCCTATGTAACATTCATTCAAATAATGTATCTTGACATTGTTTCTACGCTTGTTATGTTGAATTATATCTATATTTTGATACTTCCGATAAGTAGCCTTGGTGCTCGTTTTAATATAGGAAAATTTTCAACTGTAGAGCTCTGAAGAAGATCTCAATATAAGTTAAAACGTTTACATTACGTAGAAAATTGATTTTTGTTCACATATTTGACTTATTACAAGACTAATAGCACCTATATGTAGGGTGTGTCCGTTTTTTCATTAGGAGCATGAAAAGAAAATAGAAGTCTTCCTTATAACATTTTTCTCTATGACGTTCCGTTCTTTTTATTCAGGGCTTTCAACTGATATAAATATATTTTATTTTCTTTATTATCTACAGGGTGCTTTTTAAGAAGAGGTCAAGACCCCACATTTATATAAAAAAAACTCTTATAAGTATTTTCGTTCATGGTTAATATGGCCACAAAAAACATCACACAGAGACACACTGTACATAACCTGGAGAGATTTAAATCCCTATTATTTTCATTCCTGGTCTAATAAACCAAGATAGTTTCTGAATTACTGCGTTCCATAGCTCTAATCTTCACATCCAATAATTTGTAGTCGGAATCACGAACCATAAAGAGTGTATAACTGAATTATGTCTGAGACATAATTCAGCGACCGAAAATTAATATCACAACGCATCGGTGACAAATTTCGGTGTAAGATAAAATCGACGGGGTGGAACTAACTATTGTAGCATAGCGACAGGGTCGAACCTGGTATATTTCGGAGCCGAAGGGTACAAACTATAATGGAGTATAGGCGGCTCCACTAGAATTAGTCTTAATTAATTCTGTAATCTTATGATTGCAGAATTAACTTTCTGCAAACATAATAGGTTTATGGTGAAGATCCTAAAAACAATTGCTTGAAACTACTAGATATCCATTTATCGTTCAAGTGTTTACCAATACTAAGGTCTTGTAAAATCGGAACTAACCAGATCGTAAAGCGATCTTTTCACTTATTCAAAACCTATTTCCATAATTGATCTTCAGAAAAAAAATTAAGTCAGTTATGTTTGATATGGTATAATCAAAGAGGTTGGAAGGGATAGAGGTAATTCTAAATAAAACTTCAGCAATCAAGTAACAAGTTCTGATAAATAATATCACATTTTATTTTATTTCCAATTACATTATTGTGTTACCTAGAAATTAATAATTATAAGGTACATTTTTATTTGTACTAAAAGTAGTAGCAAATAACATTATATTAAATACGACTCTGGTACTGACAGGTATGTTAGGACGCCAACCAACAATGTTAGTAAACGATCAAATAAGTGGTAATATGGCATTATTCAAATTGATATAATATGTGATTGGTGACTGAGATCAGTGGAAACAGAATGCGCAATAGTCTTTGACTTATCTCCTTTTTCTTAAATCTAGTGGTACAATATAATACAAGATAAAGGCATTTATATTCCGTATATCCTGTAATACAGACATCACATAAATGATGTAATAAATGTTTTGACTTATAATATCAGTAGTGCATGAATATTCTGAATCTTTTTAAAACATATTCGAAACAATTTCGAAAAGAAGAAATCCCAGATAAATTTAGTCATATGTTTATGGTAAGAAAATGGCACAGATCAATTGTGAGGAACAAACGAATCGCTTAGGTAGCCAGCAAGCTCGCCAGATCTGACACCACTTGAATTTTTGTGGAATTTTTTAAGAAACGTAGTTATATATTGAGTTGAAGAATATGTGGAGGACTTCACCAATGAAGGTTATGTCAGTTGTGTGTCATTCTTTACTGTTACTACAATTTTATTTGAAATGTAAGAACAATGGAAAAATAACAAAAATTACTATTATACTATTAGAGTTTGTGGTCCACAACACAGGAAAGACATTTTTAGAAAACACACATTTTTAAACGACATCGCAATTATTAGAAGTAAGTTATCGCGACGAAAGTAATAACCATTTTTAGGAAAGTTTTATTTGATAAGTCAACCTCAAAATGTTTATCTGAACAGTTTAGTTCTAGATAATTTTTATGTTTTGAAGAAGGGATTTGCAAAAAACCCTTCAAATTCAAAGTTCCTATCACCAAAAGTTCCATTTGACACTAATATCATCATCAACATCAACAATTTGATCTATCAACGGAATATTTTTTTCTGGAATCGAGACGATTGAGAATTTTCCTTTACAAAGTAACTCCACTTTGTCGCTATTCCCAATTTGACTTAAAGTAATATATTATCTAGCTGTTTTACGTGTGTATTACTTCGTCCTGCGCCTGACTTGTTACCTACGCACAGGCCGGTCCTGCAGTCTCTTGCGACTCCTGCGGAGCACTCCTTAGGCCACGTCTCCCTTATAATTGGCTAATTAATTTCCCCAAACGAACCTCTGTGACCGGCATAACCAGAGATCAGACAAAGGGCAGGCCCAGTTACTTTTTTTGCCATAACCATAAATTGGTGGTTACAAAGTGCACCACTAACTGCCAAACCCAATGCGAATTTTGATTCGCTGGAAAGTCCTTACTGCGATCTCGGCCGTCTAGGTTTACTGGCCGCTAATCGTAAAATCATGGAAGATTTATGAACCAGAAATATATTTTAAAAAATCCGATAATCGAAAATAAAGTATTTATTTATATGTATATTTTATTCACAATCACCTTATAATCGGACTTATATCCACACATATGAACAGTCTAAAGTATCAGTAAGTATCTTTTGTATTATGTCTTATTAGGAAGGTCGGATTTGTGTGTAATATTCATTATTCATATTTTTATCGCCCCGTTTTGTAACATTTCCGGTAGTGGTAATGATAAATGCCATTTTACAAATTATAGACCACACCTAATCTAGCTCTACTAACGACAAAACTTTGGTTACGATTAGAGAACTTTTTCATTAACGTCAATTGCAAGCAGAATAAGAAAGTTAGACAAAGAAAAATTTTTGGTTTTCAATATTTTATCATACGTTTCTCCCATTGAGAGAAATACAGAGCTTTGGCTTTAATTCACCAACCATATATTGTACGAAAATTTATAGTTTTCCCTTTAGTGGCATAAAATGGGGATGATTTATTTGACTGAACCGAAGCCATGGTACCTTCAGACAGGCCTTGTCGGCAGGGTTTATTTTTGAGGTTCCCCAACTTGAATTATTATATCCTTAATGGTCCTTGTTTCACTAAAGAGCCTAAAAGGAGCTCTTTGTTGAGTTAAAAGCAGTTTAATTAATGAGTCTTGGTAGTATCAGCTTTATATAATGTTAACATTAATACGTTCACAGCATTAAATTGATATTTATGTGTTTTGATGACGTGTTTCATTGTTCCATGTTGGTAGTTTTTATATGTCACTGCAAATTTAAAAACCCAGTTCAATGCTATAGTTTTCGTATACTTTTTTATGTGAAATCCAAGTTATTGAATTAGCATTTTTTCTCAAACCGTTACAGAACTATGATATTTTTTTATTGTCAGGAGTCTTTAAGATTGATATTTTCCTTAGTGAGAAAAAAATTGTATCTTAACAACAAAAGTGTTCACTTAGGTGCACACATTTAATCCTTGGATTAAAAGTTTTAATAGTTTTAATTTATAAAAGCTTATTCAACAATATTTACAATAGTTTTTGTTTATACACATTGGTATTAAACAAACAAGTATTAAAAAAAAATCACATTTACCATAGTAATGTATATTTTTTTACATCATTCGAAAGTAGAGATTTCAACGAACCAAAAGCCCACCGATTTCTTAAAAAAGCGGATATTTTGACGTGAGAATTTTCGATTAAAAATCAGGGTGCTTTTTTGATATTAGGTCAAAGTAAGGTGCCAAAAAAAATAAATATTTTAAATAAAAAAAATTACGGTGTGTTTGGGAAATAAAAGGTAAGTTTTCACCAAATTTTGTGAAAAATTTTTTTTTGTAAAAGAATATAAAACCAAAAATTTGTCTATTTGAATTTTTCACATAAATTTTGAGGTTATGTGAAAAAAGTATAAACACAAAAGTTGTAGATCTTTTTATTACCTACAACTTTTTTCTATAGGTCTTGTAGTTTTGCCGGAAATCAAGATAAACCGTTTTTTACCCTTAAAAACTCACCCCCTTCCACTTCCCGAAATCAGATCGCTCGTAAATTATTTTTCCTTTCATTTTTGTTCTATTCTCTTTCTTTTCCAATGGGTTTCATCCTACTATTATTTTTTTCACTTTTTACCATTTTCAAAGGCTGCAGCACTGGTCTATATGATGTAATGCTTAAATATATTTGTACTTAATGTATGTTATTTCATGGTTTATGATTTACTAAAGCGTTATTTGTTATACCTAATCTCTTGTGGATCTCCATTAACAGTATCGTGTTAAAATGTGTAATTATTTATTTTTTATTGTATAGAAAAATTTATAGTCTAGAGAATGTTTAACATATATGTGGTTTTTCTTTAGTTTTGTTGGGTTTTTGCAACACTTCTGAAAAAATAATAAAGATTAATTAAATAAGCCCTTGCGCCAAACGGAACAGTCAAGGGTTATTTTCGAAACTAAGTTTGCCTAACCAAACTGTTCCGTTTGGCGCAAGGGCTTATTTAATTAATCTTTATTATTTTTAAGAAGTGTGGCAGAAACCCAACAAAAAAAAACTAAAATTATGCCACAAATAAATAGCTTCAGACAATATATATGTGGTTAATCAATGATTACATAATCATTTCTCTCAGTGTACCTCATTTTTTCGGAACCCCCAAATTATCCGCCTAAAATCTCCGCGTTTGTCAACGAAGCGACGGGGAACATTCCTTTAATCAAGGAGGCGGCGCACCGGCGTCAAGTGCTGCCCCCAATCGGCCACACGTCTAATTAACGAGCCCACATCGAGACGCCACAGTGATTATTTCTTTTCCTTCCTTGCATCGACTAATCCGCTTATCCTTTGACTCCGCTTAGCCTACTTTTCGTTATAGTCATCTCGTTCTGCGATGGGGCACTAATTGCTAAGGGAAGAAAAATGCACTGGGATAGTAAACATTTTTTGCTTATTTGTCGAGGTTCCATTAAACGTAATAAATGATGTAGCGAAATCGATGTCTCCAGTTTACTCTCGTTCGTGGGGATTAAAATTAAAAGGTTTTTTCCTCGGAGATAAATTCTGAGCGGACGGTTGTGTGGGAATATCTAAGTGAGCGGTAATTTTCCTTCAGACTCGGGTGGTAGAAACAGAAGTATTTTAATCGCCTTAGTTTGTAAGCTTTATGGGCAATGTATGTGATGAGTTCTTATGCTGATGGTTTCTTTGTTTTCTAAGAATATTTTTTTCTCCAATTGACATTAAAAGCGGAGGTGTATTTCTCCTGTCTAGGCAGAACAAGTTCCAGGTAATCGTTTAAATCAAACTGGTAATTAAAATTGACAATGACATTAGGTAAACACAAAATGGAGTTTAAAAAAAATCGCAAAACTGGTTTTATTACATTACAACTACAAACTATACAACAGGAAATTTTTACTTATTAGAAATATTTATGGAGAATTGTGAACAATTATTTAATACAATAGAACTTTCTCCACTTTCCACCTTTTTCGTAAAATTAACAATATCCACAGTCCTCGATATAGCCCTCCGCGAATGCGAAAGACTGCCATCCCCCATGTTGCTTCAACATTGTTATGTGTCCACGGGCTAGTTCCAGAAAACTAGCAATTTCTTGTGACATTTTACTGAAATCGTGAATGCCAATACATTGTGGATGGTCTGGAGACTGCATATTTTCTGTAAATGCTTAAATATTCCGTTACTACAAAAGATCTTGATTTTTTGGTCTTAGTATTTGGTAGCATAAATAGCAAGTTCTTTAATCCGTAATAGATAATTTTCAGTATGTTCCTACCATAGTGTTCAAATACCTGGGACCTCAGATAAAAATTTCTCAATTTCTTCTCTTTGAAAAACTTGGGATTTTCTTACATGGAAACCATCTGACTGCCATTTCAAAAAACACCCTGTATAGCTGTTTACTTACACAAGAACTTGGCTCTCAACACAATCAGACTTCCTTTAATGATTCTTTCCTTCCAGGACTTGTATTAATGTCACAACAAGTCAAGTGAGAGCATTCAAGTTTACAGAGACGTAAAAAATGTGGCGTAAATTATTGGAGAAGGGACTCCCGCTTTTTCTGTTTGTCCTGTTCCGAACGTATTGATGAATGATGAAAATTTTATTTACCTACAGGCCCTTGTTAGCGGGAGTAGCATAAAAGCCTACTTTCCAGAATAAATCTTCACTTTTGGGGTGTGCAAAGTGAACTCGATATATCAAAAGTTGGCTTTAGCCGCGGCGGAATTTTAAGTGAATATATAGAGATGTTATTTAAATTGGTCTGATGCATGTGTTGAAGAGAACGTCAGCCTGGGGATGAAAAGGTCATTTTTCCGTAAAAAATGAATTGTGTCTGACTATTCCTGATTTATAGGTCTCCTTTCTTAACTCTATTTTCTGCGAACATATATTTCGGCGCTCTCAGGGTGCATATATCTAGAATAGATTCAACATACAGGGTGTGGCTCTAAAATATCTCCGATGTTTTGTTCTTAACGTTGGAAAAAGACAGTGCATGATAAAATAGGCACCAAAATGATTATTATATTATTTATCCACGACCACGACCTATATTAAGACATTACTAGATATAGGGTATAAAATCATGGCAACGTTAATAAAACAGAGAATAGAACCTATAGCAGAACTACATATAGGGCAGTATCAAGCAGATTTTAGAAAGGGGAGGTCAACAACGGACCAAATTTTCATGGTGAAGGAAATCCTGACTACATGCTGTGATCTTATTTGTGGACTTCAGGAAAGCATATGATTCGGTCAAAAGGAATATCTTAGTAACATGTTGAAACAATTTGGGATACCAACCAAACTGATTAGGCTATTGAAAATGATACTAAAAGCAAAGTACAAATAAAAGGTGAATGTTCGGAAGGCTTCACTATTGACACAGGACTGAGAGAAGGAGACCCACTCTCAACGCTTCTTTTTAATTTAGTACTAGAAAAGGTCATAAGAGATATTCAGTTGAACAAAGAAGGACACATATTGTTTAAAAGTCACCAAATAGTAAGTAATGCAGATGACGTGGTCATAACTGCTTGAGATAGTAAGGTATTAGAAGAAGTAACAAGAAAACTTGTGGAGGAAGCACGGAAAGTGGGACTGCAGATAAATCAAGAGAAAAGTAAGATTTTAAGAATAGAACAACAGAAAAAAGATACCAATTTCAAAGTGAGAACGCAGCACGGAGAGAATTTGTGGTAACAGCTAACTGTGATGAGGAGCAAGAAATTAATAGGAGAATAATAAAAGAAAACAGAAGTTCGGCAGCAGTCAACCACTTAATGAAGTCAAAAAATGTGTCTAGAAGAGTAAAATTCATAATGTATAAAACAATTTTGAGACCGACAGCGCTGTATGGCAGTAAAACATGGATCCTCAATAAGAAGTCAAGAGAAAACCTATTAAGGTGGGAAAGAAGATCTTAAGAAGAATTCTAGGGGGAAAGAAGACGGAGAAAGGCTACGTAAGGAGAAAAAATGAGGAAATGTATAATGTACCAGGCACCAAATAAGTTGTAAAAGCCAGTAGAGTTTGTCCATATTGAAGGGGCAGCAAACCGTTTGTCCACATTGAAAAAGTAGGATAGTAGCACCACTTCTGTAATTGCTCCTTTTCCCATGCCCCTTTTTTGACCACTCATGGAATTCCACCAATTCCTTCTCGTGCACACTTTTGTTTTTTCAGCGGTAACAAACGTAATGCTACTTTTTGGCCTCTTGCTGGATTTGAACCGGAATAAAAAATTATAAGCATTCTCATTTACTCATTTTTTGTGTCGATTTGGCAAATTTTTTCACTCTTTACTCACTTTTACACTTTTTACACTCTTTACACTCTTTAAAAAATCTGTCGCTAGAAAATTTGAAACAAGTCTGACTAAAAGTTTAAAATTGGTTAAGGAAAAATTAGTTATATTTTTCAATTTACACCCCTTATCTTTTTTATTATGCGATTTGGGATAGAGGTTAGGTGCAACTAACTTATTTTCACCTAAGAAATATCTGGTATCATTTGTGCCCCTTCATTTAAATACACCCTGTATATTCTTGGTGATTAATCAGGTATAACCAGGAATACTATGTCGTTTATCAAATCCAAATACCTACCCCTGCTCTGCTTTAAAACCAAGATATTTATTAAGGCAGGAATTTTTGTTGTATAAATATTTAACACCATCTGCCAGGCATAAACATAAACTCGATTATCATTGCAATTCAGACCCCAAGCCTGAAATTAGGCTAAGGCGATGCGAGCTTAGGGGAGAGAGTCTCGCCTAATGTGACAAATGAATGTGCTCATTGTTAAAATTAAATCTGTTATATTCGCACACAAACAACTTTCGGGATTTCAAAAACATAAACATAATGCTCATTTTCTTAAGTACACTCGAAATGGCACTCGTTTTAAGGTCGGACACAGAAGGGGAGCAACTTTGTGGATTTCTACCAGGGCTGGATTTTCCTAGACAGTTTGGGAGAAGCTTGATGATAGACAATGAAGAATTGGTGGTTGATCAATGTGTTACTATCACAAAAGTATTTTTTAAATAAAAATAATGATAAAACATTTTATTCAGAATGCACACACAATATATAAATAATTCAATATTGAAATTTTATTTTATCATTAACAAAATTTGTACGAACAAACGAACAAACGCACTACCGAACAGAAGAGCAGATGAACAAATGAATAAACTAACGAACAAACGGTGAAATAATAAAACGAACAAACAAGCAAACATGCGAACATATGAATCAACGTGCAATCGAATAGATGAACAAGCAAAGGAGCAGACGAATAAATCAACAAACTGACATACGAACAATCGGACATACGAATAAACGAATAACTAAATGAAGACATGAGCCAACGAATCAACAAACAAATTAACAAAGTAACAGGTGAACCAATGAACATACGATTAAAGAAATTGATTACACGAGCAAACAAACGAACGAATCAACAAATGAACACAAGAACAGACGAACAAATAAACAAACCAACGAACAAATTTAGGAGATATTTGATGATGGCAATGAGACAAAATAATTTTAAATGGTGGTATAATTTTAAGACATTAAGAATTCAATATTGAAATTTCAATTTGTCAACAAAATTTGTACGAACAAATGCACTAACGAATGGATGAACAGAAGGGAGATGAATAAATGAACAGACAAACCAACGAAAAAACGATAAAACGATCAAACGAACAAATAAAACAACGAGCAAACGAACAAACAAACAAATAAAGGATCAGACAAATAGACGAACAAATCAACAAACGGATATGTGAACAAACAAACCGACAAACCAATGAATAGACGAACAAATAAAGTTACAAATGAACAGACACAACAAATCAACAAACACATGAACAAACGAAGAAATATAATATCCAACGAACAAGCAAACAAACTAACAAACGAACAAATTTGGGACAGGCTTGATGATAAACAATGAGAAAAAATAATTTTAAATATTGGCATAATTTGTTACTGCTAAAATTTTAAGTTTGTTTTAATTAAAACAATGCTAACGTATTTCATTCAAAATGTAAATACAATATATTAAGAATTCAATAGTACTGAAATTTCAATTTATTAAAAATAGAATTTTTACGAAGAATAGAATGAATAAACAAGCGAACCAACGAACAGACGAATAGACAAACAAAGGAATACATGAAAAAAACAAGTAACGAACAAGTTTGGGAGAAGTTACTAATTTATTATTAGTAACATATTAAGGTTTTTCAAATGAAACTTATGATAAAGTATTATATTTACTCTGCACACATAAGATATTAACAATTCAATTTTGAAATTTTATCAAGAATAAAATTTATAGGAAGAAACGGACATATGCATAAACAGACAAACAAAGGAACAAACAGAAAAATGGCCAAACGAACAAACCAGCAAACAAAAAACAAACTAGCGACCAAACTAACTAACGAACGAACAAATAAACGAACAAGCGAAGTAAGAGTAAAGGAATAAGGGAACAAATAAATTAACAAAAGAACAAACAAACAAACCAACGAACTAATGAACGAACGATACAAATAAACGAACCAACAAGTATATACAATAAATGAATAATGGACTACCAGTTTTTTGTTTTGTCCATTTCTTAAGACGGCTTCAGGACTTTGCTTCGCAAGAGCACAAGACGAGCTAAACCCTGCTCTGTGGTAATAGACCGAATGAAAACATTAAAGAAGAATCTGTTGCATGAAAAGGCCTGCCCCGAGGTGCTCCGAGAAGAGGTCACTCGTCACCGTCAGCCTCTCTTTGCGTAGCAGGGCATAATAAAATTCCCCTCGAGGTGAAAAAAATCACATTTTCGAGAATAAAAGGAACTTGGTGGGCCTTATTTTGTATTTTAATGATGCGTTTCTAAGAGGAACGGGCAAATAAAATAACACAATAGAGGTTTTTAACGAGGAGGCCGAGAAGATGACGGTATCCGTATCCATCTTGGAGTGTAAAAAAGAAATCAAATGCGCTCCATCGAAAGGGCCAATAAAGTTTCATTGTTCGGATTTATCGGTAGTTGTAAAATTTTGTTTTATTCTGTAACAAATGAAAGCAAAGCTTTTATTAATTCAATTAATTTTACTAAAATCAAAACCAGCCTATGATTTAGCTACACTAAGTTGGCGTTGCCAATTATAAAAGCGATGAAAATAAGCATTATTATTAATAATAATACCTAATAGATATCAGATTATCCCAATCGCTGCATAACTCTATATTCGTCTCCGTTTTATCGTTGCAAACTAAAAAACCATTTTTATTTATTGCAGATCAGTCACTCACTAACACCAGAACACCATCACTCAGGCAGCTATTTATTTATAAATTTCAAATTATGCTATTGGTGTGACATGTTAAAAATCATGGTACAGCAGTTATTTCCGGTAATACAAAATTTGGACGATGAAATAGTTGAAACTGACCCATCTACTGGTGCAGAGACTGCTGAAGAAGAAGACAACATCATAGGATTTATAGACTCTTTACTAGAAAATAATTTATATGATATTTCCATTTTATTATTGATGGAATCATCGATAAAACTCGTGGCAATTTTGATGTCACTATATTCATGCTCGTACCTTGTTGAATAGCTATTTATGTAACAAGTTGGGAAAGGAGTGTGTTTTAAGCAAATGACGCAAAATGCGTGAAAATTGGGCAGGCAAACTGCTTTTAAGGCATTGTTTATGCATTGTTTAATGTCATGGTTCTGTCAAGTTCAAATGTCGCGTGTTCCGAATTTTACTAAGTTTCAAAATATTGCTGTTGACTCGGAATTGTACGCGCTGGGTCGAGTGTGCCTCCTACGTCATAGCTTCGCTGTGGTAGAGCGCGGTTCATTGAGCGTTCGTTTCTCTCGGTTCATCTCGGACTAGCCGGTGTTCGAGTGTCGGCTGGCTTTCAATTTCACTTCATTACAAAATGTTATTTATTTCTCTCTTGAGCATTTCTAACCATTTTTTTTCCAGTCGCAGATTGCCTTATCAGGTTTTACAGTGGATCAGTTTTCAGTGATGTACAGAAGTGTATTTTTTAATCATTACTATAACTAGCAAGACATAAAATAATTATGTTGATATGTGAAATTTAAATTTGCGTCTGGCAAGCGACCATAAGCATCCATAAATAGGGGTTTAATATAGTTAAGAAATAAATAATTTTTGAAAGACGTTTCCTTTTATTCCTATACTCTATCCGTTCCTAAAATATTTATACTTAGTCATAGTTAGCCCTATACACCTTTAGTTTAAGGTCGACGTAAATGACTGTAGTTTCAGTACTAATCTTAACACATACCATTGTACAAGGCCTTTGCATCATGAAAATCTAGATCGTCACTTTTAGACTCCAAATTTAAGATATTGAAAAAGCTTTTCGAACCACCTGCACCCGAACTGAAGAATAGTGTAAAAATTTCAGCCACCCTAAAAGCGGACATTTCACCAGGCACTCTCAGATTCACCTAAATCATTCGATTGAAAAGCCCCTGCTTTCCTCGTTCCCCGAGCCCTCGAATTACATCCCGTCCGGCGAGTTTACATTTTCAATCGTGTAATGATGTCGTGTTTTAGTTAAATTTGTAGCCTCGCACGAACACATATTAATCAAATAATCGATGAATCTAATTTAGCGCTCAGGCGACTGCGATTTGACAAAACAATCACACGTTCGCCTTTGTCCGACGGACGCTCCGGTTCGAAGGGTCGGCAAATATTCGTTACATGCGTAGCGGCATTTGTTTCCAAACACTTTGCTGGGTTAATTTGATTTCTCGATAAATAGGGATCGGTGTAGGTATATTTTCCTACCGCACTCAATTTCGTGACTTATTCAAGTTGGATGGTAGAAGTTACAGTCCTTACTAAAAATACTTGAACGTTGAATCACCACCGTTGAGTGAGAAATTATAGATAGAAGCGCAACCTTAATGGCGAAATCGTATTCGATCTACAAGCTTAACACCCTGTATCTTGAAAACAAAAGCCCTAATAGAAAATATCTATAGGGCAAAATGTTTCTAAAGTTGGACAAGAAATAAAGGCCTCTATGTTTGACGTTCCGTTTAGTTACTCCGTGTTTTACAGTAGGGGTTTTTTGGGCCCGAGATTTGTTCAAGGTAGGTCCACAATCTCCAAACTTATTATGTAAAACCGTTTTATTTCTATTGATCTTGGTCAGTTTCATAATAATTTTAATGATTTTTTTGTGATTTTAAGCAGTATTGTCTTGAAAATTAGCGACTGTGAGTTATGGCTAAAATTTACGCTGAATGCTTAAAATGCATATTTTGGTGTGTAGTATCTCCAGTTCAGAGACTGTCCATTCTTAATGAATCACCTTGTATAGTCTGCATTTTACTGGTAGAAGTTCTAAACTAAATGCATCCGCTGACTCCATTGCTGCAGGAATGCATATCTTCGTCCAGAAATTTATCTAATTACGATTTTATAGTAATGGCGAATTAAAACGTTTAGATTTGATAGAATGTTCTCTTCCTGATGCTGATAAAGAGCCGAATGGCATTCGATTAAACTCGCAAGTAATTCAGGAGAAATAAAACTTAGCTTCAATTATTGTAAGGATTAATTGTAATCTTTGAAAAATAAAACTAAGCTGATTTTTCCCACGAGCATTGTTTCCAAAATTAGAAAACCAATCTTCTTTTGGCATTTACACTTGTATTAGCACATCTCACGACCCCGCCTTTGCAATATAATTTCCAAGCTATAATCCGACCCAGGTTTTTTCAAGATTTTCGAGTACAAGCACATGTGAGACTAATCCTTCCTAAAGGGGGTTTATATTTACTTTTCATATGCATTTTTCGTGCTGTACAAACATCGGGTGTACTCACCGAGGCGAAGCACGGATTGCCTGCAGAGATAGATATTATTGGGAATTTCTATCACGAGGTTTATCGAGTTATGGTTGATTTCATAACAGCAAGGAATGCAAAACTTGACAGGCAACAGTTTTATTATGTTTGAACAAAACATTTTCCCTTCTCTCTAACTTTGTTCATCTTCATGATGCTTACGATATGACACTAAAACGAATTATTATGTTTCTATTTCTTGTAGTTCTTGAAAAGGATTGTACCTACTTCTGTATTCATCTAACTTTCGTATTTTTAGTAATTTTAAGGTTTTCATTTTCTTGTAGATCTGAAACTATACAGGGTGAGTCATTAGTAACGGTACATAGCTTAAGGGCAGAAGTAAAAATAAAGCGATTGAGCCCTTATTCAATTGTTGCTTCTTTTCATTTTACAGGGTGATAAAGTTGAAAAAATGTTTTCGATATTTTGTTATATTTTAAGACCGTATGGACCGATTGTTTTGAAAATTTGTAGTCTTATGTTTTTGGTGGCAATTACGGATATGCAAAGAGTGTTGCGGTCACGACTAGGGGGCGCTAGTTATACTGTATTGTCGATGTAAAAATATGTCTAACTTTTCGTATGCTACACTTTTGAATTTTTTAATAAGATACTATTGAACTACCTTCAATTCTAAATAGAAAAGGTATACCTGTTACAAATCGATAAACTCAACCGTTTTCGAGAAACTGACGATTTAAGTAAATATTTGAGATTCCGCGGAAATTAAATTAGAAAATTAGCTTGCTTTATTTTGACGTTAACAATCTGCCCTTAAGCTATGTACCATTTTTAATGACTCACCCTGTATAGAAGTAAATTGTATTAGAGAGTTGGATCACGGAGATTATCGTGTAGAAAATAATGAAATAATGTCCTCTGGCAGCCAATAGGCCCTCGGATCGAGTTAAGAGCGTGTGGTAAGCTGTGCCATTAGATCTATCTCTAAACGAATTACCCGACCGCTTAGCTAGCAAGATTTTATTCTAGAAATCCAATTAGTGTCGTAGTGCTTCATTTGCTGTATTTCCCCTAAATACATCAGGGCGCCTTGTTCTGTATATTATTTTTTTTATTATTTTGGTATAATTTACTCAAACAAGATTATAGACGGAATACTAACATATAATTGAGGTATTCTACTTTGAAAATAGTAAACTCCTTTATTTTTAGGATATTAAAGCAAAAATAATGTGGACTATAACGCCAAAACTTAAAATACCTAATAAAATAAGGTAAAATAAGAGAGTAGACTAATGTTGCATCAATTAAATTTATTAATAAACATCCTACTGCATCAAATAGATTTGTCTACCTCATTTCTGCAGTCGCTGAGTTCTTAGTTAATATACAAGGTTATTCAATCATAATGGCATTAATTTTTCATCATTCGGAAGACTTAATAAAGGCATAAACTCAACAGAAAAAACTCGACCTTTTCAAAGAAAACGTAACTCAACCCATAACTCCCCCTAACACGACGCTCCTAATATGTTCGAAGGTTGAAGGAGGCTAACGCCTCATTGATTTGGGTGATGTGAATGAATCGAGGTTAGTAACAGTCTGAAAAAAAGGTATAAACAATAATTTGATTGAGGAAGGAATATAAAGTTTAATCCTGAGGTGTCATTTTCTTTCAATATAGTAACCAAAGAAAAATTTCATAATATTTGATTTAGCTTAAAGTCTTATGCTTATGGTATTGATAATATTAAGGCCAAAATGTTCCAATTATGCTCGCCTATGTTAGATAATCACTTTGGCATATTTTGAATTGTTGTTTGGAGGCAGGATATATTCCTGATCTTTGGAGAATTGCAATTGTTAAACCTCTTCCAAAAATAAAATATCCTTTATCCTATAGTGATCTTCGTCCCATAAGTATAATTCCAGCGTTATCAAAGGTACTTGAAAGAATTATATACAGTCATACATACAATATTTTAACTACACAACAATCTGGTTTAAGAAAAGACTTAACTTTCCATGTTCCATGTTCTTCTTCTTTTAAGGTGTACATATATGTTTTCAAATTTTAATTCCTCGACTTGTATAACATTATTTCAAAATATTTTTTTCAGCATTAGTATGTATTTAATTTGCTTTTGATCGCGTATTTGTGAACACACACACACACATTATGACTGAATTACCTTGTATATTAATTTATTCGATATTGTAACTTCAAGACTGATAAATTCCTCAAAAGATTGGGGTGCCGCAAGGTCCGACACTCGGACCTTTCCTATTTGCTATGTTTATAACTGATATTGAAGCGGATTGTAGAGCACTGTTTAAATCATTTGTCCAAATGACTTCAAATCGACTGCAATATACTGTAGATTGCATTTAGCAGTGTTATCTATTGGTGTACATGTAATGACTTATTGCTGAATACATTCAACTGCAATGTTATAATAATGTGTAGGAAAAATGTTATTCACTAAATGGACGACGAAGTATTTACAAATGGTGTTGAATATTAAACAATTTTCATTAGTCCTTGTTTTAAAGCAATACATGTTTTGCTATGGCCATTTTAACGTCGACCTACTCAAAAGTAAGACTCAAAACGTAATAAATATCACACAACACTATCCTGGTAAAGTTTCGCCATAAAATCCTAGAACTGAATAACAACCACCTCCCTTGCTCATTCCCAATGCATTTACGTGATTAATACTCATCACTATCGAGCATAAATCCTATTCGTCCTACTTTTAACTGTTCGCCATTTCGCTAATGGCTTGAAGCGAAGGGCTTCTTCCCAACGTGCATAAATCTCAGTTAGGTCTCCTCACAAACGCCATCCTTCTTTCCAAGTGATTTCACACGTTGTTTCTTTATTAATTCGTATGGGATTGCTGCTGTCGAGAAAACAAGGCTGAGTGAGACCAGGGGAGGTACTCGAAACCAGAGCGTAAAATAATATTAATACTGAAATTGCCGGAAACTGGCTTAATATTACTAAACATGATCAAGTTTGGCCATTCAAAAGGTGTACTTAACAGTTCCAGTATTGACTCATAAAGACCGCACAAGTTCATTCACTCACGCAATATGACATCGTCGGTGGATGTCGACGGTAGTCCAGAATGATTGTCATGGAGTGTGATTGCCGGGTTTTGTCCGAACTTGTTAAACTGTTCATGGCAGTTTGACTCACTCAAAACATCATGCCCGTAAGCAGTTTGCATTATTTGAAAAGTTTCTGTTTCGATTTAGCCTTCTACTATATCTCCAAAATTATTTGGTTTACCAACATAAACAGCTATGGGGTTGGTTATGTGTATTCCAATAACACGATGCAACAATGACTGATAATTAATTCATAAATCTTTTTAAGACTTTTTTTTAAGACTGACGAACAGTAAAAACTATTGAGATTGTAACTCAGATGCCACATTTACATTGGCAATTATATCATGTTATAGTGTCAGCAAAAATCCATAACATTTAGTTTACTATTTATAAACCAAGTTATACAGGTTGTCCTACGTAAAGTAGGATTTAAAAAACATAAAATTACCAATAGTTTGTTAACATTGAATAATTTATTTTTGTGTTCTTTGAATCGTTCCCAACTGGCACGCCTGTGGAATCTTGTCCCCTGCAACTCTCATCTTCCTTACTCATCTAAGTAGGTACTGTAAATTAGTCGCTTTCTACTATTTTCAAACTCGAGTTATATATTGGAGCACTCATTCGTCTGCATTCATCAATCATCGATAGTCTCCACTTGGGTACATATTTTTTAGATATTTCTACAAAAATAAGTCCAAATGATTTAAAGTCAGGAGATCGTGGCGGCCATGGTACCGGTTCTCCTCGTTCAATCCCTTGGTATTAATAGTTGGCCACGCTGTACATAGTATACAGGGTGACAACGGAAAGTGAGAACACGCTGTAACTTTTTTATGACTGCTGATAAAAATTTGAAATTGGGTGGGTTTATACTAGATGGCGCGACTGGCAGAAATTGTTTTCTTTCTTGTTTTTAATTATGGGAAAAATTCTAAATTTGAATATTTTTGTACATTTTTGTAGTTATTACCACTAAAAATTTCGATTTATTGTATTTCCTTAAAAACTCATTTTTTTCAAATATAAAAGAGGTGGGCCTTATTGATTTTTTAATAAAGGATTTTTTTCTGAATTTTGTGGTACAACAATTTTTAAAATCCGTCAAAAAAGAAAACAATTTCTGCCAGTCTTTGCAGAAAATGTGTCAGATAATTGGTCCTACCATACGTAAAATGATCCGCTGGTTCCAAAAATGTCAAAAAATACAGGGTGTCTCATTTAAAAATATACATTTACGGTCATTTTCGGTCAAATCGGAAATGTCATGAAATCCGAAATGTCCTCAAAGAATTCGTGGCACCATCTAATATAAACCCACCCAATTTCAAATTTTTATCAAGAGTCATAAAAAAGTTACAGCGTGTTCCCACTTTCCGTTGTCACCCGGTATATATAATTGAGCCTCGTGTATGATACGCCACACTGCTGCAATACGCCTTGGACGTCCTGGACCTCTATCTCTTCACTTTCACTGCACTATACATTAAAACGCCAATTTTGATATTTGAAAAACTAATGTAAATACTTGCATCACGAAAAAGTTAATACGATGAGTAATCGGATATTTGAAATCGCCTGGGTAGAGACTACAGTAGTCCAGCGATGTAAAGGTTGAAACTACTAGAACTTCAATAATTGTTTTCTCTGAAACTATAAGGATTTCACAAAATTTTTTTTTACAATAATGAGTTATGACGCATCTATTACCAACTGGTTAGATAAGTTCTCAATTACCCTGTATACTTGGAGTTTTTCTTTGAGCTAAATGTAGGATAAGCTTATTCAAAAATAATTTCCCTGAACAAAACCACCGGGCATAAATTTCAGCGGCCCCAGATTTCCAACTATCCGTTCATTTCGACCGATGCAACCACCCTTCGTTCCATTTCGGGCAATTCCCATCCCGAATAGCCCGCGATCTAGCGTGTTCGTCAGACTTGCTATATAATTACTCTGGAGCAGCCACCGATTCATATTTTCCGTCCGACTAGCTTCTAAAGCCCCGCATGTCCTTAGATGTGGATCCCGATTTAATTACGATCTATATGTTATAATTACGGGAATTTATAAAGATTTACTCGGCCGTGTACGGTTATTAAACCGTGCCGGATCTTCTTCCCCTGCGCGCGTTATTGCTCTTCCGTTTGATGTCTATTGCGGCGGAGCAATTCATAACCTTCTAATTATTTGTAAATAGGGGAGCGGGGGCGGACCAAGACGGATTAATAACGGAACAACGTGTGAAATCGCCCGGAAAGAAAGATCGCGTTTGCGAGTAACTCGGATTTATGCCCGGCGACGGAAAGACGCCCTTCGACTAGGATGGAAGGAAGTTATCGCTGCGGAAAACTAAGAAATTATTAATTTGAATAGGGTTATATTTAGATTTAATTAGGCGTAGATCGAAAAGAAAACACAGCAAAAGTAAAATTTGAAATAAAATTCATTAGAACTTGGATTATTATTATAATGAGAATAAAAGTCATAAAGGTAAAGATATTATAGGTAATAGAATACAGATAATGAATAAAGGTAATAATTGCAATAGACGCAATAAAGCTAATACTTTATTATACTTTACTATACTTTACTTTATTAACCCCTTTACAGGGTTAACTATATGACTAAGTACAAAAATTTATCCACTTGCTCAGAGAGGCCTACAAAACAATACAAAACAAATTTATGTTGAAAATCTAGCTCGATGATCGGTTAGTAGTCGCGCGGTTTAAGGCGTCAGTACTTGAATCGATGTGACTAGTCCGCTATGGGTTCAATCCCCGCAGCCGATAAACCGTATATCAGCTATATTCGTGGAGAGATTGGCACCCTCTCTGCGGGTATGGTAGGGTGGAAGAATGTTGGCTTGGGTCAGTGTGAGAGATTGATACCGGTCAATAAATTTGACCACACCCCTAATTAATGAGGTTTTCCAGGTTTCCCTTATTCCTGCACTAAATGCTGGTTAGGGCCTACCAACGTAGGTCGTTCTTGGGCGCAAATGGTTCGTTTAATAATAATATGCCACCCTCTCTTGCACAAGTCTTCGACTTTTGGGCTAATCCTCATGATTAGAATGAGAGGTAGAGATATTATTATTATTATTATTATTATTATTATTATTATTATTATTATTATGTTTAGAAAATGAGACAAAACCCTCTTTTTCCCTTGAAAATCGGCATCTGTGACAATTATCCTCCGAGATGGCTTAAATATGTCAACTACCATGCGGTCATTTTACACAGCGTTGTCAAATGTAGAAACGACGAAAATAAACATTTTTATCTAAGTACCTGATAGATAACAGTTAATTCGGTTAATTGCAGTATTTTGCATTATTTCTTCTTTCCTTCGTTGCACACCACCAAAGTACATTTTCACTTATTACAAGTCCGTCACAATTATCTACTAACAGTCCGTGTTGTTAAATAAAATACTCATTAATTTTCGAAAAAATCGAAATTTAATTATAAAATCTTGTATGACCCATCGGTCGGTGGTCGGACTGTTTAAGGCGTCAGTAGTTGAATCGTATTTACCACCCATCGTAGGTTCGAATCCTGAAGTCGATAGACTGTAGATCAGCTCTTCCAAATTTTTATTCTTGCACTGAATAGTGGTTACGGTCTACCAACGTAAGTTGTTCCTGGGCCTCGATTCGCAAATCTCTACTGACAATTGTCGAGTCTTTAGACAATCTAACCGTTTTTAGTCTAAATCAAACGCATGGCATCTTGTATACAATATTTCTTTTATTGCGACCAATTTTTCCTGGAGTTTCTATAATAAATACAAAATTTGTTTTAAAAAAATGCGATATTTATTTAATATAGGGATGACAAATGACAGATATTTATGTTTTCTCGCATACGACATCTAAAGTCAAGTGGCTGAAACCACTCGATGCAAATTCTAGAAAGTTGTAAACAAGTAAGAAATCAGAAAATGATTCAACATTCTTGAAATCTCTCCAAATATCAGTCCTGGAAATAAATATCAGTAATAAAGGTATAAACGCTAATAAAGGTAAGGAATATAATGAAGGTGGTGTAGCTAATAAGCGTAACAAAGATGCGCATATCATGTTAATTAATTATCAAAAGAGTTGAAAGAGTGTAGGAATTGGTTTTACCATATATCCATTTTGTAGCTACAGTTAGGAATATTAGTAGAAGAGGCAATAAAAGATGTGACAGTTTTGAGAGATGAAATTTAATTGACAATTTGAAAACCTATGACTATTTTCTTATTCTAGACGGCTTAAATATCTATAAACTGGACAACCTGGAAAAAACTTGTAGAATTAGCACAATGAGAATATATTTTTGTGTAACTTGCTTAGATTCTTTTAGACCTGCCTTTACTGTTATGCATTTGTTGAAAATTACACATAAAAATATTTCCTAATAGTTAAATAACAGTTTAAGTGTTAAAAAATTGCACTGAATTCCGCTACAAAATCTCAGAAAATACGTAAAAGTACACAAAACGGTAGCTGTAGTTAAATCTACCTACTGCTACATAGAAATAAATGTGTGAAGCTATACACAATCTCATGTGAAGTTCGATTAATACAAGGTTTTTTACAGTGACTCAAAATAAAAAATAAAAGCTTCCTACAGCCTACATCGAATAATTGCGAGCTGCACCCCTCTGTTGATTTCCTGGAAACGAAACACTCGAAGCCCTGTCATTCCAGAAACATCACTACCCCATTTTCCATTATTTTCAAAACGGAATCACCCCCAAAGCCCAAATCCAATAGCCGGCCAAAAATAAAAAAAGAAGTCACCCCTTTCAAATCGATAAATTGCGCAACATCAAGATTATATTGCGCAGTGCATTCATTAAGGTCAAACTGGGGTTGCAAGCACTATACGCAGGGGATGCACATGTAGGGGAGCGCACCAAGGTCAGCCAACTACGTAGCACGCTAATGTATTTCAGTTTATTGGCACAGAAATTCCATTATGATAATTTTATTGGGCTTTACGGGCGGTTTTGGCAAACAGGAATGTAAAAAAACGTATAAAAATATAATAATGCTTATTAATATTGAGTATGCTGTATGGGAAAAGAATTGCTTTTATTTATTAGATGTTATTTAATGAAACGATTTGGGGAAAACAGGAATAACTCATACAGGGTGAATCTTAAATAGGTACAAATATTTTAACCAGCAGTACAAAAAAATTCAAGAATAGAAAAGTAAAATTTTAAATAAATTTCGTGAATTTTTAATAGAAAACTTGTTGAGCCCTGCTGACTCACCTCAATATTAAGGGTTTTATGGGTCATAATATTGTGTAGATTGGATGTGCATTCCACAGCATTGCCAGTGTTACAGCAGTCAAAAGCAATAATTGTCCTCCTTTCCCCCTTTGTCATTCATATAACTCACCATAAAATAAATTCTCTACTCATAATTATTCATTTCTACTACACTTCAAATGATTTTCATTATATTATCGTTATCACCATCACAGCACTCCACTATTTTACTTAATTAATATTTTACCGAAAATATTTATTTAATATACATGACACTTAAAACACGTGCGCGTGGAAATAATGAAACGATTTAAATATATTTTATACGTTAGTGCTGTCTGAAAACAAATACGTTAGGCATTGCTTTATCACAAATATTACTTATATTTTCACTTACATTGCCCCTTGTCATGCAGTCTCTGCACCGGTATCCCGGGACATTGTGCCTACCGTCCACCGCCTGGTCCGTGGCACCTATGACTGAATCGCCATGTAAGACTAAACGTAATCGACAAATGATTTTAATTTTTTCCTTTAAATACACTGATACACTAGGTCAAAAAACTTCTTATGTACTTTTTAACTTGTTGGCTCAATGTTCACCCTTTGATGCTATAGTGAACACTGATCTAGGTTAATGATGACAAGTTAAATCGCAAGATATTTACATAAGTTTGTTCTAAAATAATGTTACCCCGACTGACCTAAGTCAGATTGTATAAAATGTTCGGGTTGTTGTAGTGGTTTATAGCTTTTTTAAGGAATACTAAACGCAATGGGCCTAATCGTGTCCTACATATTTGATGAATTAACAACACTTCAATCGGACATCAGGTGTATAGGAATTTATTTATGTATTCATACATTAACAAATGGCAACTGAGTCCAGATAGTAAAAATAAGGGACTAAAACGGACATCAAACCAGGTTTAATTAAAGATTCCAAGAAAGGTCGACATGCAATTTTCGGTTTAATACGGAAATTCAGTTAGAAATTTTGGCCCTGGGAAAGTCAAAACAATTTGTGCAGGCTTCGAGCCGATTTACTCCTGCAGTAATACTGCAGATGCTGCAGTACAATGGGAGAGGACACTCTGCAGTAATATTCCATCTTTCTTAAAGCGAGAGCGGAACCATTTAAGGCATGCCAACTTTATGCCCTCTATGATCAGCTTCGTAGCACATGTGCTTGCCTAACGTTTGGGAAGTTACGGAGCTATACAGAAATAAATTAATTTCATACATTCAAATTAATGCTGTCGATTAAAAATCTATAAGATTGACCAAAGATAAGCACAAATATGGAAAAGAATACGCGCCGTCGATTTTGTTTAGGTTATCGAAGAAACTATAGCTGATATGAGAAAATAATATTAACGTCTACTAGACTGCGCACGCAAAAGGTAGCAAAGCTGCATCTAGTGCCCATGCTGGACCTGAGATGTTACAAAGTATTGTCTACTAAACTGATTGCTTTAATAGTATGTAGCAGGGAAGAAATCACATTTTTGGCAGTAGATGCGATAAAAGATTGTCAGTCATTTATTAATGTCAAAATTCTGAACACAGAAGTTCATGTCCCAAATAAGTTTACGATTACTGAGGGATAAATAGATAGTATCGATTTTTTAGATATATTTCGGAAGTACGCCAATCTTCGTCCACTCAATACAACACGGCATACAACATCAGCGATTTTTCTTGACATATGGAAGTAATAAATTCTGCACCCTGCCAGTTGAGATCAATACAATTGGATAGAGGAATTCCTTTGATTCCCTCCAACGCCAATGGATACACTGGCCATTGCTTCTAGCGCAGCTCTGCGACAATGTTGGCAAATTCTAGAGCGGACATGACACTCTTAAAGCGACGGAGGTTGGCGATCAAGTTCAGTTGCCGAGGGTTATATCCTAAATTCCATTGAACAGGCAAACGAAATAGCAAAAAGAATTATAGGTCAGAAAGATACACCAAATCAGAAATTGAAACCAAATATTAGAATTTACTCTAATTCTCAGCAATTACAATTTACTTACCCCGGTAGACAAACTTAGTTCAATTCCATCCTTCTGAAAAGGAGTGGTCATTGGCTAATTTCTGTATTTTAGGATCTCGTTCCTGACTCTAGACAAATTTAACACATTTTACACTATCTACCTTTGTTTTCCAGAATTCCTACGCCTCGTTTCGAATTATCTTTGTCTGATGGTGCCAAATGGGCAGCATATGGCCCAGAGTGGCTTCTAGTTCTATTTTTCTGTAAACCGAGGTTACTTGAACGGAAACAATAAATTATTCGTTTGAGTGACCCTTTGGCAATAAACTGGTGTCTTAAATTGTCAACTTTTATTTTTATCTTTGAACTCATTATACATTATAGCTAGAAAGTCTGGTCCCCTTGTTAAGCTGATAACCCGCTTTGGCTGTGTTACAATTGTTTTTAATGTTTCATTTTTACTTTTGTGTGTTGCTTCATTTCGAAATTCTAATTAATGTCAAAATTTCGACAATACTTTCGACGTACTTTTTGGAGCTATAATCTTATAGCGCACAATGCCTTTCGATTTCTTTCCGTGTTTGCACCCGTTCTGAGACGCGCCACCGAATCTATTCAGTCTCTCGATAGACCCATCTGCATAAGCTTTATGACCACTTTAACACCGTGCAAGTGCTCCATATCGCCCTTCCACGGAGTTTTGTATTTCATAAGAAACGCGACACGCCTCCTTTTCCCGTTAAATAAAGAAACAGACGCGATACTGAATAAGCAATTTTATTCCATATAGGGCGAGAAAAAATCAAATCATTCCGATTTAAGCGTGACTGGGATGTTATCAAGTGACGCTCCTCATACGCGTCTCCTTGGGAAGTGTATACGAATATATTCGAAATCACGTAGGGCGTGCTTTTTATTTTCTTTATTTCTTCATCTGGGATGTAATCCAATCGCTTTAGTCTGAGTGTTATTCCTCCGGGGGTACCCGGAGACTTGATTTGTTGGATGGGACGGAATTTAATTCTTGATCCTTTTATGATCACATCAAAATCACGTTGTTGTTCTATTTATCGTAATAGTTCTTTATAATATAACTGTTGCAAACATTCATTTTTCATGTTGATGAAAATGTTTAATAAAACATCGAGTGTAGTAATATGACTGCGACAAGAATATTGTACAAAATTGTAACAAGATGAAGGACGAAATCCTCTTGGATTATTTTTCCGGAAAGCAACGCTCCCAGAAACCATCTACACCATAGACTGACTATTCAGTGTTGAGATCTATGATATCAGTTAAGACAAATCTAGATATAAGCAGATTTTTCCAACACTAATAGTATGTTAGAAAAAAATTCAGAGGGTTACGGTGTCAAAAAGTTCACAATTTTACCAGAGAAGAAGTGTATAAGTTTCTAACTGCAGAAAATCAAACATATTTACTCATCAAAGTTGCTATGACAGCCGGCATTTTTGGGGTCTGTCGTCACGAAGCATTAACAAAGCTAATGTTGGATCATATTCAGTACAATGACCGCTATATAAAATTGTGATTCCATGCATTAAAACAAAACTGTCCGAGAATTGTTCCAACAGAAGGAAATATGGAAGACATCTGCAAATGAAAATTTTTCAAAAATATGCTGACCTTCATCCTCCTAATGCAACTCACAGGCGGTATTTTGTATTCTACAGGCAAGGAAAATGTACCTCCCAGCCTGTTGGAGTTAATATTTTTGGCAACATTCCAAAAATTATTGCACCAAAACTTGGATTGAAGAATTCCAAGGAATACACTGAACATTGTTTTAGAAGGTCATCAGCTACCATTCTGGTCGATGATCCTGTAGATATGCAGATGTGAAAGCGTCATGGGGCTGGGAATCTTCTACGGCAGAGGACTATATTGAGAATTCTTTAGAGAATAAGGAAGAGATAAAAAGAAGATCATGGGGTCAAACATAGATTTGGAACAATTGGAAAATCGAATTTAAACAGCTCCATCACATGGTATACAAATTTATAATTGTCAAGAGTGTATTATTAATATTTATAATAAACCTTGGGCTTTATATATTTTTAAATAATAAATAAATCATTCTTCTAAAAGCAAAGTTTTCTTTAGCAGAAAATTGTTAATAAAGACGTTTTTCTTATTGCAGTACTAAGAAACTATTTATAGATCTGTAAAATTCATATTACCACTCGTAAATTAAATGAACTGTACGTTTCTTGCAAATTAAAAGAAAATGAAGAAATCGAATTAACTCAGAAACTTTTGAGATATATATTTAACAAAGTTGACTTAAAATTACTAGTAGAATCTTAAAATTAAAGAAAATGTATAATATTACATTTAAAAGTGTGTTGACGTCTACTTACAGGAATACCGAAAGTGCTACATCATTGGAAATATTCTGCTTCAACTCAGCAGTGTTGAAAACCCCTAGAAACGATGATTCCGATTTCTATTATTTCCGGTTTCCTAAATACGTCTAATGCACGCTAGTTGTGGGACACCCTGTACAATTTTTCTTATTTGTAATTGATCGTAACAGCTTTCTCTTTAAGGCATCTCTGCGGTTTAACAATAATAATAGTTTCCTTCGGTATTACAAAGTTAACTTCCACTGGAGTTCGGAGCCCGGCAAAACCTCCGCAAAGGTGCGAATTGATGAAGTCGGCGGGCTCGAAGGCAGACACCTTGACGGATTTAAGGGAGCTCAGAAGTGGGATAAGACAATCAACGTGGGTTTACAAGAAGGATCAGCGGTCGTCCAAGACCCGCACAAAGGAAATCCAGGATTGCCAAGAGAATAAACAATTATCAATTACTCTCTCGATGGTCAGACGGATGTGCCCTGGGACCTGCCGTAAATTATATACCTCGATATTCTATACTCCGACCCTCAAAGTAAACGCCAGTAAATTACGATTGCCTTCGCACAATGGCCGGATTAATTGATTTTTCCGTCTGGGCTTAATTGAAAGTGAATTAACTGCAAATAAAAGACTCATTACAATTCAAACACACCGTTAAAATATAAATTACGGTTCCGCTAAGACCATCGCTTAAAATTAATGTACTAGGAAATTCACCGTAATAGTATAGGGTATCCCGAAATTAATATAACATAGAACAAGAGTGTATTATATATGCTTAACGACCAAATAATGCAATGTAGCTAAATTTACTTAAGTCAAAAATTGATGGTTAGAAAGGTAGTCTGTGGTTAGAAAGGTATATCTTCGATAATAAATCACTCTTTGGGGGCGAGAAATAAAAATTTGTTGAGTGAAGACCCAGCAACAATGCAAATGGCATTTTCCCCAATGTATTTTTGCCAACTGGCTGCTTGATGCATTTTCCATTTCTGTACCCTACAAAAACTCGAATATGATCTGTGTTGCTTGGCCTCATCGCTATATATCTTTGAACCATTTCCACCATATTTATTTCTTCAATGTTTACGTTTGTGGTAAGAAATCTCGCGATATCTTTATTTTCGTAAACGGAATAATATGAATGCATTGTCCTTCATATTTAACATTTTGTAGGTGTAGATTTGTCAATTCAGCACACCGGCAAGCACCTACAAGCTCCACTGTCAATTTTTATCATATATATCATACAATGAGTTCTATTGTCGTCTTCCATCAAAAATTGAGTTGTTTTCTTGTGTTAAAATCTTAGATCTTTTTGATCAAAATCCTTCCGATTTTCTTTTTAAAAACGCAATTAAATGAACGTACTTAGTAATATCCGTAATTTTCATCATTGATATAACTGAACGTAGCATAGAATAATATACCCAAAACGACTAAGGCTTGCTATGTTCTAAAATATATTCGAAATAGGCCAGAAGAACCTTTTTAATGCTGCTATTTTTGATTCCTTTGCCTGCATACCATTCAATTTTCGCATAAGTTTGCTCATACATCTGTCTTGATTTTTCTAGAAATAGGGAATCGCAATGTCTTCGATATCCGAAGAGACACTCTCACAATAAGAATCATCCATGTTAATATTATTTTCAATATTCTAAAACTGAACACAAAATTGGACACCTATAACGAAGTTTTTAAAGCCAAATTTAAATCAATAACTGTGGTTACAAATACCGTCAAATAAAAGCACCTAAATTTCAATTTATGAAAACATTTCTGATATTTAAAGAATCTGTAAGTGAAACTAATGGTGTGTCATAGCTTTAAGCATCTTTCCTGGTCAATATTAAACTCATGAACTTAATCAATAACGATTATTATTAAGTCGACATTGAACGATAAAGAATATTCCTGCTCGAGTACCTCATAATTTAATTTGATTATTTTCCGATACTACCCCAGCGCCAACGTGCCCGTTGGCGAGGCTTATCCCGTAACAAGATTTTTAACAAATGATCCTCGAGTTAGACGTCGTAATCCTGTTAGTTCGAATTAAAATCCGGGATGGAGCCTTAAAAGGAGTGCTTACAATCCTGGAACTACTTCATTCCTGCGCTGCAAATTAGTTTCCTTTTGAAAGCAATAATTGCGGACCGTATTGTAAGATAAAATTCGAACTAATTCGAACGCTGCGAATTCCACTCCGGGATTCCGGAATATTAAAAAGTTGAAGTGGGTGGGATTAGGGCAATAATACTAGATGAGTGTGTTCTGTAACATCATTGTGCCAAATGAATCATTATCTTAAAACACAATTATTCATAGTGAGTGATGATTCCAGCCGTAAAATCAGAAATTTCACTCATATTTTGTTTGAGTTCTAACCAAATGCCGCCAGATGGCGCAGCTATGTACAACCTACAAGCTAGTTCTAGTAAGCCAGCAAGTTAAACTCTAGCTCCCTGTAAACATAACTAGCTTGGTTCTTAAGTTAGTAAACTAGCATTTAAGCCAGGATAGTTTCAGTAGGATGGGGTTCTTTTATTTGTGCTGGTAACGCCTCCCACCACCGAATGTACTATCTTGGCTTCTTGTGAACGGCAAAGCTACATAGACATACAGTACATGATTAGCATAATGAAAACGCGCAGTTTTGTATTTTCTACACATATACACTTCAGAAATGCTTAAAAATTCGTTCAATTATATTTTAATTAAGAATGTCTTATTGACTCTTATATGGACAAACAGCCACTCTTCTAATAATTGAACCAATGAAGTTTGACATAGTATCCCAAGTATATGTTTCAATCTAATAACTGTTTCTTTGCGTAAGTTGTTTATTTTTCTCCACAGTATACTACAGAGCTACTGGCTTTGATTTCCAATAGCATATTATTATGTAGAGCTCTAGCAATATGCCAAACTAATATATGGGTCTATTCTGTAATGCTTTTAAATTTTAACGTTCAATTATTTAACCCGATACTACATTCAGTAAAAATTTTAATAGGTTTATTTTAACCAAATATGTTAAAATCTAACGGGACGAAAATAGATGCTGTTAAAATTTAACCTATTTAATACCAGTATAAATCACGATTGGTATAATTAATCTCTATTATTTATTTCCACATAAATGTTTGCTGACTTTCAAAAAGTCAACAATTAACTGGATCTGTTTTTTTTGTCTTACGTGGGGAACGTTTTTTTTACTCGGGTAAATCACAAGAATCTTGTAAATTGATTACTAAAACACAAATAAATTTGTGCTAATCCAGTAATCGAGCTTATGTTATCACAAATCGACATCTTCTACCCTTAGAAAAATATAAATATATTCTATGCTTTTACCTTACTGCTAGTTTTCTTTGTCCCACCCTATATTTCAACAATAACAATAATTTGCCTTCCATACTTCCTACAAAAAAGTTAAGGTTTACTGCGAAATTGGGACCATTCCGTCCTCTTCTACCAAACCATTTATTTTAACGCAAAAACACTTCAAATAGTCAGTAAATATATCTAATAAAGCATAATTGAAAATAGTTATCTATGCCATAAAATAAGCGGTAACTGTATGCTCCTTCAGTTAAATTCCTTTTTATGCTTCTATCGAAACCCATATCGCCATTTTCATTGCTGCGCCAATCTCCCCCATCGCCCATTTCAGGATATTAAGCTCGGTGGTAAAAAAGGACCAGCATAATATGGAAGCGGTGTTGCACAGTCTGCATTTAGACGAGTTTTTACACATTATTAAGGAGAGTATAGCGCGGATTAGTTCGCGGTGTAACTTTTAATTAAACTTCAAAAATAACAACCGTCGAAATTGGCTGGGATGTGAATATAGAACGAGCTTGGCACGAACGGCTGAAAGAATTTTGAAATTTTCAGCAGCAGCGTTTAAAAAAGGTGCCCACGGGATGTAAAGCTATTGTTTTAGTGCGCCAACGAATGAAAGTTATTGTTTTAGTACGTCAACAGAATGAAAGTTCCGTTAAAAAAATAGCTCTTGTATTTGAGTATAAATTGATTCTATATTAATATGTAATTAATTGTTTATTTGAAAATCAATATATCGAGTCAATTTAATTAAAATATGTCGAATAGATCTGTGAATAGTGACCATAATTGAATTTCTAAAATTTAGTTTTTTTGCAAATATTTTTAGAACCCCTAAGCCGGATTTTAATAGATGTCGGATTTGGTATGAGGTTGTAGATTGCAAACACGGAATTCCAGGAAACAACTACTCTGCGGGCTAATGCCCCGACCAGCATTGAATTACACCTACAGCTAGAGTCATTCGTCAGACGCCCACCAGACATATACCGGTTTCGAGCTTATTAGCTCTCATCAGTATGCCATAGGTGAGGTATCCGACGAATAATCCTAGCTGCTTTCGTCTGTCTAACCCGACAGAAGGGACCATGAGTACGCGGTGTAGAACTAACTACATCTATCGGCCGTTCGCTACTCCATGCCGGACTGAAAATGTCACAGGCACGAAGCGTTCCGTGTTTGCAAAATATCGTTTCTCGCCGATCGCGATAAAGGTCGACAGCTTTCAATGGTGTCTACTGCATGTAGAACGCTTCGTGCCTGTGACATTTTCAGTCCGGCATGGAGTAGCGAACGGCCGATAGATGTAGTTAGTTCTACACCGCGTACTCATGGTCCCTTCTGTCGGATTAGACAGACGAAAGCAGCTAGGATTATTCGTCGGATACCTCACCTATGGCATACTGATGAGAGCTAATAAGCTCGAAACCGGTATATGTCTGGTGGACGTCTGACGAATGACTCTAGCTGTTGCTATAGGTTTTCCAGGTGTAATTCAATGCTGGTCGGGGCATTAGCCCGCAGAGTAGTTGTTTCCTGGAATTCCGTGTTTGCAAAATATCGTTTCTCGCCGATCGCGATAAAGGTTGACAGCTTTCAATGGTGTCTACTGCATGTAGAACGCTTCGTGTCTGTGACATTTTCAGTCCGGCATGGAGTAGCGAACGGCCGATAGATGTAGTTAGTTCTACACCGCGTACTCAGGTTGTAGATTGTCTATCAGAAAATTCAGGATAATAAAAAATACGGTACCTTGTATATAGTTGCGGCAAGGATTCAGATGACTTACGTCAAAAAAATACTAGATGTCGTCAGTTGGTGTTTGTACGTACGGTTAAGACTAATTATTGCTCTTCTCCTTTAGTAGTATTAAATCGTTTAGTAAATTTTACTTCCTCCAAATTTAATGTAGATTTCTTTCAACCTTCATTGATTAAATTTCAAGGTATTGTTCGAAATATATTTAATTGTAATTATGTACCTTAGTTTTATCTCTCCTTTCTGCAAGTTTGTATACTTTTATCATTATTATTATATGTTGTAGTGTTTTGTTTTTCTGTGTATCTTAGCGTGATTATTTATTTATCACTTTCTTTTTCTTTCACCCCTTTTAAGTGCATAAACTTTTGGTTACTGTACTAAAAATCTATTATTCTTAAACGGTTCATGAACAAAGATTACGAATACATCCATGATCTTCCTTAGTTTTTTATACTTTCATATAACTCACTTGGTAATTTGTCATTCATGAACAAGGAACTAAAATTGTAAGTTTTAACTAGAACTGCAAAGAACAGACTGTGATCCTAATAGTTCTTTTGTTAATTATCCTACTAGGGTGTCTGAAATACTCCGGAATAAATTACCGGAGTAATTGGGTTTGCAGTCGAGCACACCGGGCAGGTTCATTGAAAATTTTATGGATTCGGAAACAAACTTTGAATATTTCACAGTGGAAGCTGTAATTTTATCAATGTCGTAACGTAACGCTAGGATTACGGACTAAATGCGCACCCGGAGTCAAATTAGACAGACTTATGTCGTAATTTAATAAAAAACGTGTTCGCCCTGATACGTGACTGGGTTTTTGAGCTCTTATTGTTATTTATTCAGTATTTGGGTCGACGTATGGTAGTTATAATTGGTTTATTTAAATTGTAATTTTGTGAAAGTTATTGTTAGGGATAGTGGAGCGCGGACTTCAACAGGACCGTAGTCAGTTTACGAATGAACATATTAAGGTGTTCACAGAAATATGTTGCAACATAGTCATAATAAAAAAGATACAGGGTGTCAAAGTTAACATTTTATTTTCGATATTTGTAGATAACTTTTTAAAAAATCCAAATATTTAGATAAAATTTGTAAATCAGGGTTTTTTGCGGGTGATAAATTCAAATTGTTTCTAATTTTGACGTCACTAGTAGAGTTGTTATCGTTTCCGGTAAAGTGCCTTTTCTACTGAAAAGACAGCAAAATGTTACTTGAAAAAGTTGATCAGATCGATAAATTATGGAGACGTACAAAATTTCAAAAAGTTCGGCCTGCTTTGATAAAATCTTAATGCTCTTTTGAAAAATGGTTTTATCAAACCTCGTCGATCTTGTATGTCTCCATACACAGTCAATAACAAAATTTGTAATAGTTGCGTTATTGGATTTGCCCAGCATCTTAAAAGCCAGTAGGTGCTGTCACTGTCACTTTTTAACGCACCAATTAAAAAATTGACTACTGAACACCCAAAAGCATGAGTAGCTTCGTCTATAATGTCTTGATTGATGCATTCTTGTAAACTTTATCATATCTTAGTCTTAACGTACTTTCATGAGAGATTTTTTTATCCATGTTTTTCTAAAAATGTAGATACGTAATTTGGACTTCTCTAGTTTGTTTAATGGAATATTGCTTGTAAGAAAGGCGTCTGTATGTTCATCGAAAAATAAAGTCTTCAGCGTTGGACGAGGCATGACTCTTCAAATATCTAACCACTAATTTTGTCAGAAGAATTTACAATGCGTTCACACATAGTGTAAAACAGATCATTTTCTTTTATACGTATGTACCTATAACCTTTGGCATCACTGTCAAACCACATTTGAAATAATCCCCTCTTATTTCTTCTCTCCTTTAGCATGTTACTTCCCTTCACTCACTTTTCCCCTCAACTAATAGTTGTTAATGTAAATTATGTTACTATTTATAAATAGTTATTCAAATACCCACGGCGAATACAACTTAGACATAAAAAAGAAACCTATCGACGCGACACCGACTATTATAGCGTTCCCCCCTTCCGAATTACAATCATCGATGAATTATTTGTATTTTTTCGATAGAGCAATATAATCAAATTAAAAAAAAAATGTAATAGTGAATGCTTATTTTGTATCTACTTTTTGTTTTGACAGTTACTGCCAAATAAGCTACAATGACACTGACCAATGACATGGTTTACTTGAAAAGATTTATGTCTCATCTTGTTTTTCGTCTTAGTGCACATTTTCATCCAAATGGCTGTAGCTAGGAGAGGATTCATTTTAAAACACACACTTATAGAGGAAAAAAGTTTTATTTTAATCTCAAATATGCAACCTTAAATTATTTGCATTGAATTTTGAAGCAGCGGATATTGTTGACTTCTCTTTTATCCTAATAAAATACAAATAAAACAAAAATACTCGTATGTAAAACATGAATAGAAATCGGTCTCCAATTATACAGGGTTAACTATGATTAAGTACAAAAATTTTAACCACGTGCTCAGCAAGGCCTAAAAAACAAAAAAAATATTTCATAATCTTAGCTTGATATTTAAAAAGTGGGGCAAAACCCTCTTTTCCTACGGAAACTCGGCGCCTATGATAAGTATCAATTGAGATGGCTTAGATCCATGGATAAAACTTACATCTGTCAACAGTATCTACTACACTACAACCATGCGATCGTTTTTTTACACCATTTCTAAATGCAGAAACGACAATAATTAACATTCTTATTAGTAATAATACCTGATAGATAGGTAGGTAACAGTTAATCCAGTTAACTCCACTATTTTGCATTCGTTTTTCATTATTTCGTTACAAACTGGCAAAACTACAACATTTTCATTCACTATAACGACTCACTACCGATAAAACACATTTCCTGTAGGTACAGCTGGATAAAATACCTATTTATTATAACAAAATCGAACGAAAGCAATAGATTCACCGCGGCAGTCCTGTCTCATAACCTAGAAAACCAAACCGGCAAACTATATTGTGGGAAAGTATCTGCACCCGACACAAATGTCTTTATTTAATAACTATAAAACGTTTAAAAATTAAAAAAGGTACTAAAAACTGAAGAAGAACACAAAGCTTTAACGTAAACACATGGTAAACACAGGAATTAAATTATGACTTGACTGGAAATTTGACGGTCGTGTTGTTAGTTGCCTACCTTACCTACTCTGATTCTGTAAACGTGTGGGGGACAAGTCGCATAGGCGGCGTTAAATAAGGATTTAATATAATTTCGAAAACAATTTTTTTTTCGCTTTATAAATAAGTTTGGAAATTTTTTAATGGACGATTCTGTTAATTCTTATTTTTCTCTATCCCCTCTTAAAATATTTGTACGAGATTTTCGGCGGTTAGATATAGATATCCAATTTTATGGAAAAGCACCACACATTATTGGTATTATGTGAAATAAATCTTGCTGCTTTCACTCTTAAATCAAACATCCTGATGTAGTCGATAGTCGATTTCCTTGTTTTCCAGGGCATTCCAGGTTGCCGAGCATCGCTCTATCGTTTTATCGTATGCTCTGATAATTGAGTACAAAACAATTTAAAAGCCGTACGGTTGCCGGGGCCCATGCATTCAGACGAAAGCATCGCTGCTGCGGTGTTTCTGTTTACTGAAGTTTTCAGCAAATAATCGTGTAATAATTACGAGAACGGGAGGCTTGTACGGAAAGCCCAATTACTTAACCGATGACCGTCTGCCTTGTTTGCCCACCTCTTCTTATATTCCGGCGGCCGCCGAATCCTGTTTATTTTAGCCGCAATCTTTCTCCCATCTCCCGCCCTTTAAAACAAACAACTCCAGATGCTTTCCGCCTGTATAAATCTTTGTATAAGCCCCTTAATTGATGCTTTAAAAAAAGTTAGGTGGTCGAGACATACTAAGTGAATTACGAGATTTCTTTGATTAAGAATAACAACAAACAAGTGCATTGCATTGAGAGAAAACTTGATATTCGTTAGCTATGTTTTAAAGTTACTTAATATGATATGATATATGGTATGATATGTGATATGATATATGATATGATATATGATATGATATATGATATGATATATGATATATGATATATGATATGATATATGATATGATATATGATATATGATATATGATATGATATATGATATGATATATGATATGATATATGATATGATATATGATATGATATATGATATGATATATGATATGATATATGATATGATATATGATATGATATATGATATGATATATGATATGATATATGATATGATATATGATATGATATATGATATGATATATGATATGATATATGATATGATATATGATATGATATATGATATGATATATGATATGATATGATATGATATGATATATGATTTGTTTTCCTTTATGACAATAGTATTTTATAGGAATAGTCATGTTAACTTAGGTCCAGTAATTAAACACTAAAATACTCGTCTATAGAATAAAAACATTTTTCTTTTAGAAAGTTGTTTAACCTCCTTTTAAACATTGCATTTCACGTCATCTGCATATAATAGAATATTCTAATATTTTATACCACTAACTATATCGTTTATAAATATTATGAATAAGAGAGGCCCTAGTATTGAACCCTGAAGTACCCCTGAAGTAGCTACAAATGTGTCAGACACTTGATTGATATATGTATTTCACAAACTGGATTTTAATGAGATCTTTATTAAATGAAAAAGATTTTAGATTATAGGACAGCACAGTGTGATCCACTTTATCGAGAGCTTGAGCCAGGTCAGCATATATGACGTCAACCTGACTTTTCTTAGACACTTCATTTGCAAAAAAATCAGCAAAAATGCTGAGATTAGTTACGGTAAATTTTCTTTATACAAAGCCATGTTACTGCTGCAGGAGTACTGAATCAATATGGTTATAAATTCTGGTATGTAACATCCTCTCCAATATTTTAGAAACTGCTGACAATAAAGAAATTAACCTATAGTTTTTTTTATCAGTTTCGTGTTACCACTCTTATGTATAGGAACAATTCGAGCCACTTTCAAGCGGTCAGGAAAACATCTACATTTTAATATAACACTAAATAAAGCAGTTAAAGGTGATTTAATTAAATGACAGTATCCTTTAAACAAATAGGGAGGTTACCCATCCACACCAACAGAGGCTTTGGATTTTAGAGTCTTAAGCCTGGACCACACTTTTAGTTATTTGGTATATATATCGAGAATAGTTCCAAATTATAATGGTGATCAAAACTCGGATCAAAATTTACAAGATTCAAATTGAAATTACTTGTGATACTTTCAAAAGAGTCAGTAAATCAATTAGCAATAGTTAACTCAGTTTCATATTCTGCACTATTATGTTCAAATCCAAATGCTATATCACTAGTCATCTTTTTTTTTATTTACATAATTCCAATAACTCTTGGGATCGTTAATGATACCTTGCAGTTGTGTTCGATTAATTCATCAGATGTGCCAGAAACAATAAAAGAGATATCATCCGCATACAAAGTGCAATGTGGAGAAGATGTTATGTGCTCAATAACATTTATATATAAAAGAAACAGAATAGGACCCAAAACAGATTCTTGAGGAGCTCCCATACTTACATCTAATGATTTTGATGTTACACATTTCACTATATGCTGCTTAGAATGCTTTAAATTTACATACCTCCTCTAATACTATACCTACATACCTTCCTCTAATACTATAATGGGACAATTTCGATATCAATAACTTGTGATCGTCGCAGTCGAATACCCTGCTGAGATCACAAAATAGTCCTACAGGACACTCTCCCGCATCCAAAATCCTAAAAGAAGTATACAGGGGAAATTGTCGACATACCACTTCGAAATCCATGTTGACTTTTTGTTATTATATTAAACTTTTCGTATAAATATGATATATAGTATGATATGATGATAGTTGTGGCGCATTTTTAAGAAAAGAAATTGAATTGAATCGAATTACTGAATTCAATGCCGGTCGGGGCATTAGTCCGCGGAGTAGTTGTTTCCTGCAGTATCATTTACAGATTTATAAGATTTGTTTCGAAATGTTATTGTAGTTGTTATATAATACCAAATTTCTAGTTGGGATGACACCATATGATATGTTATATGATTATGATATGATATATGATATGATATTATGTGATATATGATAATATATGATATGATATTATATGATATATGATATGATCCTGTGAAGAGGATTCCTTTATTCTAGGATTATTTTTGTAAAACTAGCAAGACTAACGTAAATTTTATGCAAGCTGGCTTTTAAAACATCTTTCCCTTCTACTGTATATCGACAGGTAGAGCACATAATTCCGTATCTTTGCATATCAAACGAATGCGAGACGTCGGATTAAAACTTTGAATAATTTCAAAAGAATAACAAAAACCGGAACGTGTGTGAAATGAAGCATACGGAATCAGTCATAAATATTTCATCATATCGGAAGTGTTTGAGCCCTTGTTACAGATGTAAATGATTGTCTTCCCAGTTCCGAGATAAAAAAGGACTATTGAAATTCGCAACGTTATGATCCGGAACTTTAGCAAATTCTTCAGAAAATAGGATTAACTGGCCCTGCTTTCAACAAGTTCACATTATACGCAAATTTTATATTATAGAATGATTTGTGAGTTGAGATATTATTTGAAACAGCATGTGGAACTAATAAGGAGAAAATATTTTCTTTCGAAAATTGTCATAGGTAATAAATTGTCTAATAATTGTCCCCTACCACATATTTATGGATAACCCTTGCTGCCAATTGGTTATCTGTCTTACATAGGTATTTTTATCAACTTAAACGTATAAATTTAACATACTGTTGATTATACTTCTACCTACAAAGCCGTAGAAGGGCCACGTTTACATTTTTTTTTAGATTCAGATTTTAAACTCAGAATTCAAAGTTTAATCTCTGATTTCAGACTTTTAACTCTGAATTCAGATTTTAAATTCTGTCTTAATTCAGACTTTAATGTCCGAAAAGGGCCTTCAATAGTATCTACTGTGGAGTGGGTCGCTTTCTGCTTATAGCTTTGAGTGAGTACCAAATGTAGACACTACATTCTACGCCCCGCGTACGTTCACTACCATAACGGAATCCCGGTCCTCTATATCCGCTATCTTCCTATTTAAAGGTACCTGACTTCTGCATCCTACAAAATAACCCATAATCAAAACAACCTAAAACAAACAAAGGAAATAAATACACACAAAAAGGAAAATAAGAAAAAAATTACCTTATGCAATAAATGAATTTCATTAGGAGCGTTCTTTAGAAATCTGATAACATCATAGAAGATAAAACAGTAGACTTTTTCGGCTTATAACTCTTACTCTTCTGTTTCAAAAATGCCTGTAGTTCATAGAACTTGGCGAAATCTCGTTTCTCATGTATATTCACCTTCGATTTTAGCATTGACCATTTAGTCCATAAAGAATTCGGACTATACGTTTCTGACTGCAACGAATAAACACAATTACTACCAAATCTATCGAAAAACATAGAATATTCCGTACCAGTTCTTGAAAATATGCCAGTAATACAGTTTCAGTGGCATCTTTTGGCATAACATTATTCCGTGTCAGCCACTCCAGATATATCTTGTATTCTTTTTGGTATACTGCTTCACTTTTCGATGGAATTAATGATTCTCTTGCTTTTTCAGCTTTTTTCAAAATCTGCTCCATTATATTTGGGGTAGAAAACACGTTTTTAACGCAAACACAGCTTGATAACAAAGTTCTGTTTATAAACAAGTAACAATTCTGTTTATAAACACGTAACATAGCAACAACCAACAACAACAGAACTCTTATAAGCTACCATTGATTATAATACCTGATTCAAATATACTGGGAAGGTAATAAATTGGTACATTTTTTCCGTTTTAAAAATAAACAATATTTTATTGAAATCGGTCAGAAATAAAATTATCTATGTACCACGGGAATTAATAAGGCTTAATAACCTCAGGCAATTGCTGTCCCTCGGGCCGGACGCCCTCAGGACGCAAATTTTGCCATCGGTAACTAAGGCCCTTATAATTTGGACCATAGTTTATAAAATCGTTAATTTTCGCATATCATTAAGGAACACCCTGTATTCCTTACTCTTTCCCTTATTTCTTGCCACTCTTAAGAAAAATAACTTTCCAAGTGTAGATTTAGAACGGGGCTAAGTACCAGCTTCGTTTCAACTCCCTCGGTGAACATTAAAACTTCGTAATAATGATATACTGTTAATTATTTCGGCATTAAATCAGCAGAAACAGTTGAAGAGCACTTAAAAACATCATGTTGGCAATTAATTGCGATGGATCTCGCATACTTATTAGATAATTAAAGTGGAGACCTCCTCGATGGCGCGCATACTTAACCGGGGATTATCGTATCCTTAGCGACATCTTAAGATATTAATACAACGTAATTATGAAATTGCACGGGGAGAGTGGGGCCACTTGAGAAGCATTCGGACCGCGACGGAAGCTACCTCTATTTCTTAATACGTTAGTGAATTTTTTATGAATTTATAGACTCGGTAAAATTTTTCTGCTATACAGAGCGAGTCATTAATAATGGTACATAACTTAAAGGCAGATTGTTAACGTCAAAATAAATCGATTGGCCCCAAACATGACTTCAACTGTTGCTCCTTTTCATTCTACAAGGTATTAAAGTTGCAAAAATGTTTTCGGTATTTTGCTATATTTTTAGAACGTACGGACCGATCGTTTTGAAAATTTGTAGTCTTGTGTTTTTTGAGGTGGCAATTACGAATATACAAACAGTGTAGAGGTCACGACTAGGGAGCGCTAGTTATACTGTACTGTCGATGTAAAAATATGTCTAACTTTTTGTATTTTACACTTTTGAATTTGTTAATAAGAAACTATTGAACTACCTTCAATTCAACCGTTTTCGAGAAACAGACAATTTAAGTTTTTGAGATTCGGCAGGAATTAAATTAGAAAAATATTTTTTCCAATGTAGTAGGCGTGGAAATAATAAGTAGACAGCTGTCACTACAGAACCATATTCTTTCTGTCAATGCCACTCAATTCATAGATTAGGCAGTAGTGTTATTTATTGTTTTTTTTAATACTTAAAGCGCCCCGTCATTATAATTTTTCTAACATTGAAATGACAAACATGATAATATGTTTATATGCTCAAGAAAATTTTACATTTTATAATAAAATATTATTTACGGACGAAGCTACATTTACGCGACGAGGTATCTTTAATTGGAGAAATAGTCATTCTTGGGAACTAGAAAATCCTAATCCGCCAAGAGTAGTACATTTTCAGCAAGAAAATATTTCATTTTTATTATGCTCTATTCTGCTCTATTTTTCTCTGTTCTGTTTCCTTTTGTTCTATCCTGTTTAATTCTGTTCTTTTCTGATCTATTTCTGTGATTATTTTCTATTATACTCAGTTATGTTCTATTATATTATATTCGGTTCTAGTCTGTTGTATTTTACTCTATTCTGTTCTAGAGTGTTCTATTCCGGTTTAGTCTGTTCTGTTCTATTCTCTTTTATTGTATTCTGTTCTATTCCGTTCTAGTCTACTCTATTTTGTTCTATTTTCTTTTATGATTATTTTCTATTATACTCAGTTATGTTCTATTATGTTATATTCGGTTCTAGTCTGTTGTATTTTAATCTATTCTGTTCTAGAGTGATCTATTCTGGTTTAGTCTGTTCTGTTCCGTTCTAGTCTACTCTATTTTGTTATATTTTCTTCTATTCAGTTCTATTCCGTCCTATTCTTTTCAATTACGTTTTATTCTGTTCTATTCAGTTCAATTATGTTCGCTTCTGATCTATTATTTTCTGTTATGCTCTATTATGTTCTATTTGGCTCTATCCTGTACCCTGTACTGAAGGTCTCTAGGATGTGTGTCGATGTGAATGAATCTGGAATCTGGACAAAATGCTGCCACGTGTCCTGTGGCCAAGAAGAAGTGTAACGGAAGACAATTGGTTTATGTTTACGTTTATGAAATAAAATTTAAAACTCCATATATCTAATAAACGATTGTGCAAAACGACCTTTACCAATAATACCTTCATTTAAGAATATATACCAAAGAATAATAATTATTGATTAAAAAATCAATACAGTAGGGTACAAAAAAGTTATGACGATTTAAATGCATGTGAGGTACTGTAGGTGGTGCCCTATGCAATTAACAACATATTCGAGGCCATATTTCAATTTCTCCAGTTCTGCCAGTTCTTTTTACCAAACTTTATCTATTTATTAGAATTTATAAAGAAGTTATTGAGGAAAAACCAAAATAAAATAGTAATCAATAATCTTGGAAACTATAAAATTTTAGACAAAGGTAACTTGATTTAGGCCATAACGTTTTGGTCTACGGAATATGTGGTGTGGTGTGTCCCAACCTTTTACAGTCACCCGTAGACGACTGACAGACTAATCCTTGCATTTAATTCAAGGAAAGGTAGAAATAGAGTCTCGTAAAGCAACACGCGCCAAAAGGCGAAACTCATTATGCCAAACCACTATCCAGAGAAAGGTTTGACAGGAACAATCGGGCGTTTCCATGCACGGCAATTACAAGGCCTCCCATGCTAATAGCTACCACGCAGCGTATAAAATTAAATTTCTGCAAACAAACAAAGCAACATCAGCGATATGGAATCAGAATACAAGCGCTATCTTAATTACAAATGGCGCGCCATCTGTATTAGCTATACAAATTCATTTACATCAATTTAATTTCGCGCTGATATCGATGGTTTGTTTGAGTTTATAAGAGACAGCCGGAGAGCAAAGGGTTGGGATGGGGCGTGAGTAGTGAACATCAGCATTGTGTCTTACGTCTCCCTAATCGATCGCTGTAGTAACAAGTGTTTGAGGGGTTGTTATTAAACAAGGGACATTTCGCCTCATCAGCTCCTTTATTAGTTATTACGGAGGTTATTGGGGATAAGGCGGCTGTGTAAGTGGTTGTACGGGCGGGCGCCGCTCCCGATTACTTGTAAGCCATGAATACGAAATATTAAACTTCCGGGATTACCTATTAAAAGTTAAAATTGCCAGAAGATTGGCCGCCGGGATTTTCAAGAAGTTTAAAATCCGGCAATCGAAATAAAAAATTATGGCTGTGTTGAGAATATTTCTTGGATCTACCGCTTATTTGTATCTAGAACTATAAAGTTTACATATAATTTCACTATACAACGGCTGATAAAAATAGTACATAACTCAATTGAATATGCTATACAAAAACATGCACAATTTATATTGCTACGTATTTATGGTATAAGTGCCATAATATGAGGTATTTTATAGCACACGGCTAAAATTTACAGAACTAACCAAAGGTGAGTGATTCGATCATTGGCATATTTTATAAAAGAGTAAAACAGTCAACGCCATAGCAACATTTTGTTGGAAATTTTATATTGGAACAATAGATATTTAAATTTTAGATCTAATTATCACATTGATATCAAGAAAGGTGTTGTTAAATGTTTATATTACAGAGCAAAATTATTGTTTTTCCTTTATTACACTATTCTACAGGAAAAACCCAATTACAGAATAGGAATATAACACACACATTATAACTGAATATTCATAATTACTACAATACACTAAAAACCAAAAACATAAGTACAAAAAATTATCTCAAATCTCAATCTAACATAAACATATTATTGAGGGCAAAAATTAACTATAAATAGATTTTTTAATGTCATTAATATTGCAGCTGAAAATGTCCACAAAATTATGAGTTTCATTGTACCAGTTACACATATTGTAAAGTGGAGATAACAGTCTAATATTTGTTCTAGGTGTGGCAAGGTAAAACAGCTTTGATTGACGTGACGTCATCAAACAATGATATTTTTAATAACGAACCAAAATTTATTAAAAATATTTTAATAAATAATGAATACTCTACAAATTGTGTTAATAGAACATTCAAAAGTATTACAGATAAAATGAGCAAATGAAGACAAATAAAGGAAACTAATTATACAATAAAATTTTCATACATTCCTATATTATCAGAAAGGTTAAGAAGAACCCGTAATAAATTTAATATTCGAACAGTTTTTCAGACAATAATAATAATACTAATTTACGATCATTTTTGGCTAAAACGCGTCCAAAAAATGATATACAAAATTCAAAATATTGCATCCACGGTATACCTTGTGAATGCAATAAACATTATGTTGGAGAAATGTCTCGGTCTATGAATGTTAGAGTTGAGGAACATAAAAATTATATAAAAAGACGGGAATTTGGAAACGGCCATTTGATTCAATGGGGTTAGGCAAACATTTTAGAGAAAGAAATAACGCACCAAAAAGAAAATTAAAAGAGACCGCGATTTTTTTGTAGAACGGAAATAAACAAAACTGTTCATTAAACATTGATCATTGCTAGCTACAATTGTATCAAAAGAAGTAAGTAACAATAAAATAAAAATCATTTAACATCTCTATGGAAGCAGATAAACAAATTTTAAACTGTCAAACTTGAAAATAGAGAGTTTTTCGAAACGTCAAAAATACGGAAGCGCGCGATAGTGATGTGATTTTTGTTATTTTTTACTTATCTGCTTTTTTCAGTGTGAGATTTTTTGGTTAGGCAAGCTTAATTTAAAAAATAACCTTTGACTCATCCGTTTGGCTCAAGGGCTTATTTAATTAATCTTTATTTTTTCAGAAGTGTAGCAAAAACCCAATAAAACTAAAGAAAAACTAAAATTATGCCACAAATAAATAGCTTCAGACAATACAAGCTATTTATTTAAAAATATTAATTGGGAAGACTGATTTATTGCGCAACTTTTTTGTAATTTTTCGATAAAACCGATAGTTTTTTAGTAAAGAAAAAATAGATGCGTCATCATTCACTAAAGGGGCAATTGCAAAAATTTGTAAATACAAAGTAGGCGAATGTCATAACAAATAAACTGTTTTATCTTATTAATAAATTGATACTTTCTGACAACCAATAATTAGTACCAATTGATTAATTTATTATTAAAATAATTATGGCAGATAATATTTATATCAATGACGAATATGTCGACATGCTCCAAGTGTTTTTCGAATATAAAAAAAATAGTGACGCTGCAGTAAGATTATACCACCAAAAATATACAAACCGACCGATTCCTCATCGACAAACATTAGCCTCGGTGGAAAGAAAGCTTCGCGAAACTGGTAAAATTCAGTCCAATCGTGAGGGTGCGGAAGAAGGCGTATTGTCCGAATATTTGAAACTGAGGAAAATATACTGGAACATTTAGAACAAGACTATGGTACAAGCACAAAGCAGGTGTCCAAGCAACTGCAAGTTTCTCACAGTCTTGTGTGGAATGTAGCTCATGAAAATCTTTTATACCCTTTTCACCATCAATCCGTGCAAGAATTGAATGACCCTAAATTGTACATTAATATTTTTCAGGCATGACTTAAATTTCCTAATGTATGCAGGGTGTCTCATAATTAGCTGCCAACCCAGAACAGGCCGATTCTATGATCAAAACTAAGTAAAAAAGTTCATATGAACATAGATCCGGAAATGCTTCCTAAGGGCACAGGGACCCATTGAAGAGGGAGGAATGGAAATCATCTTTGTGCAATATCTCTCAATCGCGTTGGGATAAATGAATGAAATTTGGTATACACAGCTAAATTTTGATGAGCAATTTGATGAACTAATCCATTTATTTCCACAAGGTGCATTGGGGTGGGTACGGGGGGTGGGGCCTTGGTATTTTGCGTGTGTAACTTTTTTGCAGCTTAGTGTATTCATCCGACTATCGAAACAATCGATTCTCCTACCTGTTTTGTTTGAAAAAGGTATACTTTGCTGAAATAATAATCCTATTTGAAATGCTCAGTGCAGCGAGTAAAAACTGTTTTGGTTTTAGGTAAAGTGCCTTTTCTGCTGAAAATATAGCAAAATGTTACTTGAAGAAGTTGTTCAGAATGGTAAATTATGGACACGTGCAACATATCGAGAAGATCGGCGAGGTTTGATGAAACCATTTTTCAGCAAAGTATAGGTACACAGGTTTTAAGGGTGTAACTTTCATATAAGTTATTTTTACTTCAATCCTCTTATTTTTGGTTGTACAGTCACTGGTACCATTTTTGCTAATGTATATTCCTCAGTTAGTGCGTCTTTTAAAAATGTATCGAGCATCCCCACCTTCCCTTACTATTCTGTACGTTTTTACCCCTCGCGGACGCCACTGGCCTTGACCAACGCCAACGCCATCCGGCTAATTGCGAACGCGAATCCCATTGTAAATTAGGGGGTGCAACTTCGCGCCATTACCGGCTACTAGCCCCTAAAAACTTTCGGCGTTTTCCTTAAACGGATTTGCGCCGCATTTCGGCAGATCCACCGGACCTTCCGGCTTCGCCAAAAAGGGTCAGCGCCAACGCTGACCTCCAGGACGATATAAATATTTTATAAAACTAAACCGATTTCCTAGCAATGCTTTTAACGCGGATTATTATTGATGAGTAATAGGATTATTCGAGAGCTTTGCTTGGTTTTTTCCCATCGGGTCCATTAGTGAGATGGTCTCGTTCTGGTAATAAATTTTTTATTATAACGATTTTAATCGTTTTATGCCTCTTTTCTTAGTTGGCGACGGGGTGGGTTTTAATTTTTAGACGGGTTTTAAGAGTGCAAGTTTGCAGTTTGCAAAGTTTACGCGCTCGTAAAATAGTGCTGGAAGAGGTTGAGAGATAATTCCGTATTACTTCTAGGGTTTTTAAGAAAATTAGTTTAATGCTGATTGGTCGAGGCTCAATTCAAAGTTTTAAGGACAGTGTTAAGAATTTATTCAAAAAATGATTATATGGAGATAATACGCAAGGCAAAAAAGTAGCGCATTTTCATGTAAATGTAAGTACAACATCTACAATTTGTAGGATTAAAGACTTCAATTAAAGATAGTAGCAAAAATCATCTTATTGTGGTACTGTTTTGTGGGAATTTGTTGTAGCTTTGTAATTCTCAACATGGTAGTGAATGGCAAACATATTAATATGTTCACAGAAAATATATAACAACATACTAATATTATCAAATAGTAAGGTTAAGTCGAGGATAAAATACATTATGTCAAATTCTTCATTTAGGGACAGCCTTTGTGATTCCAATTTCCTTATTGCACTAAGAAACTGTATCTATCAATGTAACGTATGTGATCACGAATATTGGTCCTTCAGTAAGTCCTACAGTGTGTGTATAGCGCTGCTGTCATTAGGATTAAATCTACAAATAACATTTTTATGCCATCTACTATTTTCTCAACTACCCGATTAAGTTTGAGAGCAGCACATGTGAAATGTATAATTTTTGTAAATTTCTTAGATACAATTTTACAAGAACTTTATCTGAAGTATTTTAATCGGATCATATACAATGAAAACAGTCAATAACAAAATCTATAATAGTTTTGTGATTGGTTTTGTCCAAGACCTTAGAAGCCCGTAGATGGCTGTCACTTTTTACCGCACCACTTAAAAAATTGGCTTCGTCTATAAAGAAATAAATGAAATTATCACTAATAATTGTCATTAATACTGATAAAAAATAATTACAAACAAATTACGTTACAGGAGCTTTTAATAACCTTAGTTATACCTTAGACTGTAATTTCACATTTAAATCTTAAACAATCGGTTTTACTATGTTAAATCTGAACTATTTGAGGCTGCCTTAGGTGTTCCTCAGGGATCTAATCTTGGCCCTTTATTATTCTTGACATTTATTGATAATCTTACAAAAATTATTAGCTGTAAAAAGTTAGTTTTTGCCTATAACTTTATATTGAAAATTTTATGCAAAATTGATGATATCAAATGTCATTAATGAAGAAGTCTGGATCAAAGAATATATTTGCATATTATAGAAACACTGACGAAACATAGATAAATGAGGACCATAAGACCACAAAAGTGTGGCACTGTTTTGCCCTATATGGAACCTGATGCTGTCGTGGTTATATGGATAATAGCTTAGTTCGTAGTACACCAGAATCAGTTTCCAACCGTCAGAAGCATGCACACTGCATCTAAAACAAACCATTTTCAACATTACGTATTATAAACGCAGTTCAGGTGCGTCTGACGTTTTCTAATAGCGGACGATAAGTGTTAACGTGTGACCTTTATAGTGACAGTGCTAGTAACCAGTAGTATATAGTGTGTATGCAACTAGTTATGTGTATTATGTGTTAATGGTGACATCCGTGGAGTGTGCATCAGGTAGGTCTAAGTGGGTGGTAGTAGGCCATCACCGTCTAAGGGGACGGCATTCTACTGGTGAGTGTAACTTTTTCAAGTAAACTATTAAGATACTAGATCCACTTATTTTTGGTAATTTTGTGTTCTTTGAACCCTTCTCATGTGGTACGCGTATGGAATCTGATTATCTAACCCTCACCTCCCGTACTCATCTAAGTGCCTCTGTTCTTTTGGATCTCGACTATAGAAGTATATTTCCTGGTTACAGCCAGAAACAAATTTTAAATAAGGAATCACGCCGGTCATAAATCATAATTTGCGGGGATTAACCTAAGACCGCATGCATAACTGCAGAAAAACCCCCGCAAAAAACCACCCTACTTAGAGGATCGCCGTTACCGCGCTACAAATCCCCTATGCTCTCTTTAAAATTTATAATCTGCTTTGCACATTTTCAATTTTGTTAAACGTAAAGTTTACAGCGCTACGCCGGGGATTAGTTAAATTAATTTTATTTCTTGGCCGACCGGGGGCGGGTTGTTATGGTTACGGGGACGCGGCGGCTCCTCACCGCCAAGGTGGACAATATGCCGGCCAAGATGAGAGGAGACAAACAATAATTGACCGACGGAGGGTCCGTAGATGAGATGTGGCAGATACAGGGAGCCTCAAGAGTTGGTAGCTGTGCGTCTCCGTCGGTGATTGTTCTTGGTGGGAGGAAGCTCGAGGTAACTAATTGTTCTGGCCTTGAAGGACCCCAACGGGGGGATGCTCGGTTCTGTTGCTATGTCAGTGGGTCTGCGAATGATTTCAGGATTTCAGCTCCACTTGGTAACTGCTTGTAAATCGCATATAGGATAGGATGATTGGTATAGTAAACTTTAAGAAAATATTAGTGTTGTCCACTATCTTCTACAGGATGATACACTTATAAATCCCCAGATAAATTACAATAAAATTGAAAAAGAGAGTGATGGTCAGTAAAAGCCACACTGTGAAAAGACAAACTCTTGGAGCAACAGTTTTCTTGATTGAACTTTTTAATTGTTACTGCTAAAATATTTTCCTCGAAACAAAAACAAAGATGATTGATTAATAATTATTTATGTATCAAAAGAGTTGAGGATGAGAATTATCAAGGGCAGCAGATTGCAATTTCGAGAGACTAACCGAGAGATTGATAATTTGCTCAAGGTTTTCCAAATTAAACGAATGATGTTTTACAATTAAGTAGGCATGATTACCATGGATATATCAACTAACAAGTTTGTAGATAAAAGTTATTAATTTGTGAAAATGAAAACCTGGAGAAAAGTAAAAAGGCTTGGAAAGCTCGTGCCGCACTACTACTACTACCAACGGAGTAGGAACCAAAGTGTAAAAAAGAATATGACAAATTCCTACAGTGGTTTGAAGTTAACTGCATTGAAAACAAAAATATAAGGGAAACTTTAATGTTGGCTTACTTTCAAGTCATGGTATGTACTTATTCTTCCACGTTCTAGTATAAGTAATATTGATTTAATTTTCTTTCAGTCTGAATCGTACGGTCCTAATTCCCTGTGGCCTAAGTGGTCAATGATAAAGTCAATGATGACAGTTTGTAATAATACAGATGGGAGAAAGTTTCATGAACTGGAAGAGTTTGTCGAAGGAAAAAATAAAGGCTATGAACCACACAAGTCTAAAGTGTTTAGTCGGGATGACATTGTCAAATTTTTTTAAAGGTTCTTCCGATGAAGAACATTTACTACATAAGGTAATGCTCTAAACTATACGAATTGCATATTTATTGCTGTATTGAACAGGTGGATCTGATTATGGGTTATTTCGGGGGCTGTAGAGGTCAAGAACTTTTGAATACGAAGATTACTCATATTTAAGATAGAGGCTCGGTTATGATGGTTGAAATTCCGGAAAGTGAAACAGATATCCATAAGAAATTTACAACTGTGGAAGAAAACGAGTTATTTGCATTGGGTCTAGTGAGGAACTATATGTCTTTCCGTCCGTCGGGTTCAAAAAGATTTTTTCTAATGTATCACACTTCAGTCTGGTGAGAAAAATACAGTTGGAAAAATGCCAAGCTAAATTGCTAGCTTTTTGGATTTGCCAGAAGTTTTCACGGGACATTGTTTGCGGAGGACATCTGCGACTGCCTTGGTCAATGCAGGAGCAAATATGACGACATTGAAGATATATGGCGGATGGCGAAGTTCAACGGTTGCAGAAGGGTATTTGGCCGACAGCATGGAATTGAAAAATAAAACTGCAAGAATGAGAAAATTAACGCTTGTGTTAAGACAAGCAGATAGAGGAAATGACATTTCCATCGTTGCCACACTATGGAAATGTCTGTTTGCTTAATGATATTTTGTTCGCTCGATATTCACATTTTTCAAAAGAGATTTATAAATTCATTCTATGAAATTATGTGACTGCCATATTTTTATAACATTTTGTATAATAATTGTGTTTTAAACTCAACAATTCTAAATTGACATGAAACCGTAGCAGATAGAAAATATTAAGAACATTTTTTTGCGAAAAATATAAAGACATCCAAAAAAACAACCTCAGAACCTCTAAAAACATTACTAGATATACGATATCCGCTCGTCGTTTGTTACTAAATTCCGAAAGTTGAATAACTTTTTCGGTAAGTTTGCTTCGCTTTCTTTATACAACAATCGACCATGTACATGCTTTTGCAATAATAATGACACTCTCTCGAAACAGTTTTCGAACTTTTGAGTAGAAATTTCATTAAATCTCTATTGGTGAGTGAGACAACTATTTAGGTACTAATGTTAAAAGTTGAAAATAGATTTAATTACAAATACGTCAGCAGTTAAAAGAAAATCACAAAATTCATTTCAAAAAGTGTTATTACTATTGCAAACGGTTGTACGTCGGAATGTTACCCAATAGAAACGTCGATTTCTTGTATGCATTTGCCTTCAATGTGTTTTTTAAACTGGAAGAAATTCCAGCCCAACAAATTCGCTGCTCAAACACGATATTTCATTACTGGTCCATTAGCATTGCGTAAACCGTAAAGTAGTAAAAAAAGTTTAATAAATTTATTAATTTGGTAGAATAAACATATTATGTGGCAGCACTGTTCCAGTTTCCGGCGGTGGGGCTCTAAATCGTAGTACTCCGTACACAAGAAGTCTTTATTAGATCTGCCCACGCCTATCGTCCCCCGTTTATCTTAAGCAAACTGGTCGAAATTAACTCGCCATTATGTAAATTGAAATCCTGCCCGGCAAACTCGGATAATTGGTTCTTTAATCAGATGGGTTTCTCGTTCGGAAAGTTACATAATCTAAAAGCGATTCGATGTTCGAGTCGAGTAATCGCGTTTTCAATAGTCCGGCAAGAACTTATTTGTCAAACGAGCCATTTTGGCAAATACTGTTTTTCAGATGCGACTTATTGCCTACTATTCAATCACGCGAGTATCTGACTTCTGGGCTAATCCTTGTTGTGAATGAGGCATTATGATTGACAATATAATTGTTTTGTTAATGAAAACAGATGCAAAATTTTACTTCGAATTACCACATCATGACGTCTAATAACTATTTTTGTAAATTTGAAGTTTTTGAGGGCTCCAATATTCGTCAAATAGTGTTTTCCACAATTACAAATAATAAATAATTTTAATGTATAAAATATTTCCTGGGAATTGGTCAAAATAATAAAACCATAGTTTAAAATACTGTGCAGTCATAGAAATTTATTATTACGATCGTTTCGGGATATCACTCATCTTCAGAAAACAGATATACGATATGCACGAACGAAGTCGCTGATGGCTCAGTGTAGATGCTCCTTCCCTTCCAACCGCGGGTCCCAGGTTCGAATCTGGTCTAGGAAAATTCACTTTTTTATTTTTTTTATATGTTCAGCACTGAATTGAAAATATTTAGTGGTTTACACGATAAAATTTTAAAAACCGATTGTCTGTAGCAGAACAATATAATATTATGGCTAAATCAAGGAAGCATCTGACAGTAGTGATTAATGACTCATTAATCACTGCCGTGATTAATGGATATTAATAAGGTCGAAGAAACAGATGTATAGTGGGTACATTATACAATAGTCGTGGATAAACAATTTTATGGTAAAAAATTTTTATTTTAGAGGGTAATAATAATATAGTATTTTACTATATTAGCTAAGTTATGTACTATATTTCAGGTATACATACTTGTATGTATAGGTCCGATGCTATTGGATTGGTTAATGGGTTTGGAATACAAAAAGAGTAGAGAAAGAAAAAGTATTTTATTTGCCAAATTATTCAGGATGATATATATTTTTTTGGCAAATAATGATCGATGGTACCTAAACCTCCGCCACTGGTAATTCTATGTTTCATATCTACTATCATATTAAATATGCACACCGAATTTATTTGGTAAAACTATCTCAGGCGGTATAGAAATTAAAAATTAAAAACTGTTTTTTTTTACACACTGTAGCTGCAAAATGGCTGTCCTAAGATCCCAAATTTATATAACAAAAAAAAACCTTATTTTTATTCACTGAATACGCCCCTGAATTTTTGATCTTTACTTAAGAAACACCCTTCATATCCAGTTGTTTTCTTAGTATTCCTGAATCGCCCTGTATTTGATGTTGTAATAACCGTATACTTAAAGTGAGGTCAGCCAGTCAGACATCACACGAGTAGATTAAAACCGCTTCAAAGCTGGACGAAATGAAAGAGCTCCATGCTAACAGAAACAAGGGTATAGTGAGGCCCATTTGCATACAATACCGCTCTGAATTATGGAATCATCAGGTCGATTTCATCAGGAATAATGCTTCCCCTAACGGTTCCAATTTAATTCGAAAACTTTGGATAGAGTGTGTTACGGTTCTTAATAACTTAATATGAAATGAGTAAGACACTATTGAAAATACAAATGAGTCAATATCGTGATAGACCATTTATAAGTTAACAAAACTAAAATAATTTTCCTTTAGCATAAATGAAAAAAATGCATGGGATTCAGATCCTATGAACTAATACATATGTTCAAGAATAATGTGGAAATTGCATAATTTTTCCAAATACGCGCAGAAGAAAAATTGCATTATTTTAATCGAAATAGCGTTTGTCCTAGACAATTTCATGGAAAAATAAGAATTTCAACTTTAAGATGCTATATCTTTTTCCGCATCATCATTTTTTAAAACATATTTAGCTATTTCATCATGTTCCCAAAGATGTCACCTCTACTCTATAGCCTATTATTAATATTCCACTCTGTATTTTATAGTATTAGTAATATTAACACATTTAGTATAACACATAGGCAGAAACTATAGTGTGTTAATCTATTTTTCACAGAAATTCTTCACATTCTGAATTACACACTAAAAATTTCATTTCCACAACTACTTTTTTTATAGAGTTCAAACTCCGAAATCATTCCACGTCCATTAGGTAGATACACGTATAACCAGAAAAAGTAAAGAATTTGTTTCTTCTTTCAGTAAAGTCAAATCTAATAAGTATTAAAAAATAATATCTACTAAAAGTACGCTTCACTGGAGTGAGGGCACAGCAAATACAAAATTAATAATTCAGTTTGATCCGTCCGAATTAAGCCAAAGGAAAGTATATTTCGCTTTATGCACTGCCTCACAATGGGATCCTATTTGAAAGGATTTTTCATAATACCAAACAAATCGGAAGGAAGTACGACTAAGGCAAAGATAATGGGGCGTTCTCATAAAAAGAAAAACGACACAATGCTGGACCCTGAGGCTATTCATTCGTTGCAACCGAAACGTTTTTATTTCCGAATCTAGGCACCTCATGCTGCTTTGTCAAGTTGGAAAAGCGGGATTGTGTTCCCAGTTTCTGCTATAGTCTTAATTTTGTTTGCTTGTGCGACAAGTTTACATTTTTTAATGTTTACTTTGTAAAGAAGTGAAATCCTTTGGACCAACGGAAGTTAATTCTTAAATAATGGTATATCAGATCGCCGAAATATCCATTACTGGGCTGATGAAAATTTAGATTTATAGATCTATAGATTAAATAAAGTTTAAAATACATGTGTGGTGGGGCATAGCTTGACGGCATTTAGCAAATCCTTATTGTTTTGAACAAACTGTCACAGGTTTCCTACAGTTCTTAAACAGGGAACTTGCAGGTTTGTTGGAGAATATTCCATTGCAAATTATAAAACATTTATGGTTGCAATTAGATGGTCATAGTTCTTTAATTGTAAGAAATTTTTAGAATCCGCACTTTCCAAGTCGTTGGACATGACCTATTTGTCTGGCTATGCAGATCGCCTGACTTAATCCCTCTTGATTATTTACTGTGTGCTTCTGAGAATCAGAAAAAGTTATTCAGAATGGTAAATTTTGGAGACGTCCCGAATTTCAAGAAGATCGACGAGGTTTGATGAAACCATTTTTGAACAAAGCACAAAGATCTGATCAAAGCAGGCCGATCTTTTTGAAATTTTGCACGTCTTCGTATTTTACCGTTCTGGACACATTTTTAACATTTTAACAAACGATAACTGTTTTCGAAAACTGTTACTAGTAACGACTTCAACAGGGTATACTTTTTTCAGATATAACAGGTAGGAGAATCGATTCTTTCAATAGTCAGTTGGATACACTAAGCAGCAAAAAAGTTCTGCCATTTAAAAGAAACATGATGTGTTATAAGTGGCACCTTCTACTAGTGACGTCAAAATTAGAAACAAATTTGATTTTCTCGCCCGCAAAAACCCCTGATTTACAAATTCTATGTAAATATTTAGATTTTCTAAGAAGTCATCTACAAATTTTAACTTTGACACCCCATATCTTTTTTATTATGCGATTTGTGATATATGTAAGTCAGGTTAAATCGATTTATTTTCACCTAAAGAATCTGTGGTCTCATTTTTACTACTTCATCGGTCAGTGATCGCGCGGTTTAAGGCGTTAGTACTTGAATCGAGGTGACTAGACGGAGTTGGTTCGAGCCCAGCTGCCGGTAGACCGTATATAAGCTATATTCGTGGAGAGGATTGGCACCCTCTCTGTGGGTATGGTAGGGTGGAATAATGTTAGCTTGGGTCAATGTGAGAGATTGATGCCGGTTGATATTTGACCACCCCCCTAATTAATGGGGTTTCCCGGGTTTTCCTCATTCCTGCACTGAATAGTGGTTAGGGCCTACCAACGTAAGTCGTTCCTGGGCGCAAATGCGGCCTGCTTAATAATAATATGCCGCCCCCTCTCCCGCACAAGTCTCCGACTTCTGGGCTAATCCCTGTGATTAGAATGAGGGGTAGAGATATTATTATTATTATTATTTAAAAACATCCTGTACATAAAAATGTTATCATCTCCTGACTGATGACAGATTTTCTCTAAACACCCTGTACAATCGGGTGCCTGAATTCGTCTTCAAGTTCCACAGTCTTCCTTAATTTCGGATTCCCTTTCCGACAGTAGTCCCAAACGTCACCACCGCAGTCAACATAGCCAATAAGGGAACAAATTGCAATTCCAGTTGCTCTCGAATTTTCCCCCGACTTCAAAGGACCAAATGCAAATTCCAATTACCCGGTAATAATGATTTGGCAATTGTTTGCTTGACCGGATACGACGGAGAGGCCCATAGAGTGGACCCCACGGCTGCGTCTTCGACTTAGGTCGACCGCAGGATGGTGAGGTGTTTACGAGGACGTCAAACAAGGGTCGGTGATTAGTAAGCAGTCCGATTATAATGGATGCCAGAAACTTCTTGGCTACTGAAAGTGAAGGGACGGTCTAACTATACAGGGTGAATCATTAATAGTGGTACATAGCTTAAGGGCAGATTGTTAACGTCAAAATAAAGCAATTGAGCCCAACATGCCTTATTCAAGTGTTGTTCCTCTCGGCAGGGAGTTAGAGTTGAAAAAATGTCGATTTGTTGCTATATTTTAAGAACGTGTTACCTATCGTTTGTTACAACGATAAATGTACAATGTTGCGGACGGCTGCTCTTTTAGTCGGGGCACTTTTTTAAAGTCGTGGGTTCTTGACTAGCAAACTGTTTAAAATGATGTTATAATTGGGCGCCACCTACAGAATATTCTGTTCGGTTTGCCTTTTTACCCCTGTAGGAGGATGATAAATTTTGCTGAAGTCAAAAAGTGAAATAAAATACATACATAAAAAATAAACACAGTTTATTAACTTGCCCACCAGTTGATACACAGATGTGGAATTGAAGAAGTTGACATACAGAAGTGGAATTGAAGCAGTTGACAAGTTCATCCGTTGTTAACGTTGGAGATGACTCCGAGATGGGCAGCTTTCCTGTCGTACCTGGACTAGGGCCGCTACAATCTGGATTTTCAAAGCAGTGCTTCGAGAACAGCAGCTTTTCTGTCGTACCTGGATAGTGCCGCTTACAATCTAGATTTCAAAGCTTTAGAATGGCCTTCTTATTTCAATTTTGATCAATAAAATTTATTGGATTGATTTAATTGTTGATTATTCAATTATTTCATTAATTTAATTATTCATTTAAATGTTCATTTAAATGTTCATTTAATTATTCATTTAATCATTCATTTAATTAATTGTTAATTTATTTAATTGGCCTCTAAAGTTAAGAAAATGACAAAAGAAAATAAAAAATAATTAGCATGTGCTTTAGCAAAGATCAAGGTCAGGTTAGGTATTTTATATTCTTAGTTTCAAAAATTAACATACAATATAGTTTAAAATGAAATCTACTATCGATAATAATCTTAATTAATCAAATATATTACCTCCATTTATATTGATGACTTCAATAAATTCAGATTTATTTTCAAAATGTGGCTTCGCACTATAACTAAATCTGTAATATGGAAATACTTCAGTCGACCAAAATCAGAACGAAAAGGGACTAGAATTTAGGTTTCTGTAGGTTTTATACCCTACAAAGATCTAAAAACTCTGAAATCTGATTGGTTCGGTTTCTATGAAACTTCGGGCTAATGTTCATTCGAGATCTCAGCACATAATTTTGTCCGAATAGTCTGTGGTCCGAATCGAATTATTAATTTTAATGACAGTTACCTTAACCTTGCTTTTTGCCACAACAAAGCTTAATACAACAAGTGATAATAATTAAATAATAAACTGTTAACAAATTTCCAGGGTGTTATACAGAGTAAAAAAATTATAACATAACGATATACATCGATGTAACTGGTTCACAGTAATGGTAAGTAAATAACTAATAAAATATTAATTGTACAAGGTGTTTACATTTCAGGCTTATTTGAAGAAATCTAAAGTTACATGGTACACTGGATATGGTTTACACTTACTTAATCTACCAACATTATACAGGATGTGCAAAAATACCTTGTTACTAGACGTTTCATATTGAAATTGTGACATTCTTAATTTTATAATAAAAGGAATGTTACAAACGTATGAACCGTTGATGATTGTTTTGAAAGTTTATAGTCTTATGTGTTTTGAGGTGGCAATTACGAATATGTCAACAGTGTTGAGATCACGACTAGGGGGCGCTAGTAGTAGTACTGTCGATGTAGAATATGTTTGTATTTTAAAAAAGTTAGAAATATTTTTACATCGACAGTAGCTAGCGCCCCCTTGTCGTGACCTCAATACATGTTCGTAATTGCCACCTTAAAAAACATAAGAATACAAATTTTCAAAACAATCTATACGTTCTTAAAATATATCGAAAAATCGAAAATATCTTTTGAACTTTAACACCCTGTAGAATGAAAATGAGCTACAATGGAATAAGGCATCTTGGGCTCAATCGCTTTATTTTGACATTAACAAACTGCCCTTAAGCTATGTACGATTATCCGTAACTCACCCTGTATGTAGGATTTCTAGAATATTTAAGTATTGAATTTTGTTTTATGAAGAACAATTAGATATCTTATTTAATATAATTGTATTTTATGAACTACTCAATGGTATTCAAATAAAATAGTTACCTTTGTGTTGGTAATTGTATTCTACATATTATGTTCCTATCAAGATCCAATATGGCGTCCATAAGAAAAAAATACCGCCCTGTATAGGTAGATTAGATTCAAACGAACTATTTTGATTTTAGCTACACATTTATTCACACAAAATCACCCTGTACCTCTTACGTTCCTTCTCAACATACTCAAACGCAGCAATTAACGAAATCTTAAAAACATCCCCTTCTGCGCTTAAAATTTTTAAGACTCCATTAAAATTGGTTTCGTTTATTATCCGACAGGGCGCCATTATTCGGCAATAAAATTTTATCTCTTCCCGAAGTATACCAATTATAACAAAAGAACAAGAATTATGAAAATAATAACCTCCAATTAGCGGGAAGTGAAATACAGGCCGTAATCCTATTAAAAAACAAACCGCTGCTAAACTTTTCATAATATTTTAAGCTTTGCATTCTTATTAGGGCAATTAGAGTACTTCACCTCATTCGGATAAGAGAGCGTGTAATTGCGGGGGATTTCAGGAGGGCTGAGACATTTTTCAGGGCTATCCTGAAGCGGAGCAGATTAAATAAAGTTATGTGTGGCTGCGGCTTCGTGCGTGCTACAACGGAAAACATTTTATTTTGAGTTATAGCCTTTCCTAATCCAACACAGCCAGTATTTATCGTCTATAAGTCTCTCTTACTCCGAAAGTTTTAATAAGGACGGTCTAACTAGTTTTATGGCAATTCCCATGTTACAAACATAGATTTAGGGAGAGGGAGGTAAGCGAAAGAGTATTGCGCATCCTCTCCCACTCTTGTCACCCAACAGTCACAGACATCAATATCAATAATGCCATATTGCCGCTTAATAAAATGTGATATGATTTCCTACAGATAAAAAAAGAAAGAACTTTTGGATAACTGCCATTTTCATATAGACGGAATAAACATATCAAAATTTAAATATTCATCTTAAAGAACAAAATGTATTTACTTGTCACTATTAAAATCTAATTAAGCCAATTTCATCTATATATTACAATAAAAATGTAACTGATAAAAGTAGAAGTTTAAGAACAGTATATAATAAAAGTCTTTTATTTAAGAGCCACTGACATTCATGTTTTATATTTATAATAAAAATGTTTTTCTACGTTCATGCAAAAAACAATACTTTATTGAACTATATTTAGTGGAAAAAGTGGTTCTTTATTGCTCTAGTGCAATTTATTGCACTCATCTGTCATTCTACGACAGCGTTTTGTCATCATGACAAACAAAAACCTTCAAATTGACGTCACATTTTTCTAGACTTAGCGTCATCTAAATAACATTTTTTGGTTTTTCCATGAACGTAGAAAAAATATTGTATGCAACTCGTACAAAAAGTTCTTATTGGACTCGACGTGACAACTTCACGTCGCGTGCAATAAACGCTTACATTTTGCACTTGTTGCATAAATAACTATTAATCAGTACCTACTGTTTTCTTAATTAGTTTTATAGACTTAAAATATACTACATATGAAAAAATGTGTATGTACTTGACATTTCTCATGATGATTAAACGATTAGCCTTAACAAAAATAAATAATGTTCAACAAATAATTTAACACAAATCAGTGATCATGATTGTAGAGATTTTGATTTGTTTTATCAATTCCTAAAATTTAAGACTTATACCAAAATTTCCTATTTTTTCTTCAATATAACTTTCTGATTTACTTTCTTAACTATTAAATTTTGTATAGGTGTCCTAACAGATACAAAAAGCATATTTTGTTATTAATCGAAAAAAGTTTTATTATTAAATATGTACTACATATGCTTATTTTAAATCATTAATTATTCAAGAAAATGGGTAATCCCTGGTCACTAAAATTTTTAAATACAACCCTGATGTTCCTCCTCCTAAGTAAAGTAAAGTTTAGCTTTTGTTACCTCTATCTTTTCCAATCTCTTTGGTTACAAACTATCAAAAAATGAAAAGCATACACTTATTATTTTAAACATATGTGAATTCTAAATATTCAATATTAAATGAATTTCAACAATTTTTTAAATTACATTGCCGATTAATTTTCTACTTAATAATTTTTTTATGTTTGCTTATGTTTGTTTTTATTTATTTTCAAATATTATTTAATTAAAATTATTAATCAACTTTTATTTAATTGAATAGTTAATTTAGTATTCATAGTTCATTACACTTTTTGTACGTTAATTATTTTTACTGTGACCGCAATCAAGTGTTAAATTTGTAATGTTTGTGTTTTTTCTATGTCCGAATGTTGTTTTCACTTTTATCGCAATCTTTGACCTGTTTATTATAATTTTTTGCTCCGATTTGCCTGAGTTTGGCACTCGAAGAAAAACATTCAATAGACATTTGTCGATCAAATTTGGTATATGGGTATTTTGATGGGTATTAAATAGCCTTTCTGTTTGATAAAAAATGCCTAATATTACTTTCTGGAAAAAAACTACTTATTTAAAAAATCGTTACATCATGAAATTTCGAAAAAATGTTGCTTTAATAATTTGCTTCATTTTTTGAGAGTGGTAAAAGAAAAACTCCTACATACGATTCACCCTCTATAAAGCTAAGTGATATAGACTGTTCCTTGTGGCAATTGGTCGAAATAGAGACTCTTGGAATGAAGTTCCACTTTGAACAAAATTCAGGGCAATCCACTTCACTTTCTGAGTACTTTTGATGAAGTAAACGTGTCATCACCGCTTTTGTTCTACCAAAGAGCGAAAGAGGCTTCCCAGCACTTTCTCCTGAACACGACAATAGATATTTCACAAGAACTTTAATCCAAATTCGCGTAATTTTCGTTCTAAAGACTATCCCATCAAATACAACTCCGTACAGTGTACAGTCGATCGACATGTTAGCCTTGTCGTCAAAACAGCAGAGAGTCAAACTAAATTGGAGTATAAACGAGCGTTTAGCTAATGGCAGCAATACATCAGCGACTGGGATAGTCGCAATTATAAATATAAAAGGGTGCAACCCCTCTGGACCAGCTCGAATTAAAGCACGTAGTTATTACCATACAAAAGCATTCCTTGCACTACACGTGTCGATTCAGGCAAACACAACACTATTTCTACGTGTGGGAATCTCCATGAAGTGACGTCACGAGGGACATCTGTGAAAACTAGAATATAATAGGTGAATAGAACCTTTCACTGTGCTTAAGTGTTCGTATTAAGCAAAGAAAGAGGTTCTAGTTGAGTGTTTTCTATTTTATTAAAATGACCTTACATTCTGATCCCTTACATAGAGAATTATAGGTCACAGGGATTGAACTCTTTGAATGTCAGGACAATAAACATGGTGCTTTATTACACGCTGATGAATACATGCGGTTCAAACCACGAGGAGATTAAAATATATTTTTTTATCTAACCAGAAATATTACCAGTTGTGGTGCAACATATTTTGCTGCTGCTGGTTTGCACATGTGTTGCAATTAATAAAAGAATAAGATGGCTCTTAACAGTTAAATGTACACAGTACGCAATTACTATTGTAGACATATTACTACATAGATGGCGTCATTGTACCCACGACCACAGATGTAGTATTACTTCCTCCAAAGCTATCATCAAGTACTGTAGCAGTCATAACATATACCGGCAGGGTTTTCATAATATTTGTTGTTCCAGTGTAATCTGTTGCAAGTGATGGTTCTATTATTCTAGTATGTTCAGTTGTAGGTGAAACCAATATTGTTGGTACAACTGTACTAGTAAGTTCTTGCGTGCTGTTGGTGTATATTTCAGTGATAGTTTCAGTTGGCTGTATTTGATCTGGAGGTGTTGTCTTACTAATAGGTTCTGTTGTAGTAGGCTTTGTTGTGTCAGAAGCTGTTTTAGGTTTTCTTGTTATAATATTCGTTATTGTTAGACTTGTGGAATAAACTTCTACAGTTGCTGTTTCTGTATGGCCTGCTGGAACGATGGGTTCTGTTATGTATGTTGGTGTGGGTTTTATGGACAAATAATTTGAATGTGCGGGTGACATTTTTGCTGATTTTTCTCTACAGTCGTTTATTGTTTGAAATAAGGACTTCAAACTTCTATAATTGTTGCAAGAAGGTGGCGATCTTTCTTGAGAAATATGTTCTAACTCCCTGTTAACATCAGCTAGATAAATATCTGAAATAAAAGAGAAATTAAGATACATCAACTGTTTTAGAAAACAATAATTACATCGACAGATTAAAAAAACATTATTGGGTAATGATGACGATGGCATAACTTTTGTATATCATCGAAAATGCATTTACTGCAAAGGATTAAGGTACGTCGTATAATATCCAATACAAGGTATTTCTTTATCTTTACCTGGTACTAGTAGGAATCAATAAATAAATACAATTAGATAGCATCTCTTATCTGCATTCGATAAATAGTTAGTCCAACTTCGTTTGAATTTAAATAACCTAATTTCCTTAAACCAAAACTTATGATGTCATAAACAACTGTTAATAATTATTTAGAAATATTAGCTAGGTATTACCTTTGGACAAAATAAGAACAAAATTTAATGCTGCCTCCAAATAGAGTCTCAGTACCCATTTCTTTCGAAATGTAAATAACATTTCACTATATAAACTGTATTGTTACTTTTCAGTCCCGTATCGTACTTCTAAAACATCTACATACTGCAGCTGCACCTTTTTAACTACAACTCGCGTTGATGTACGTATTTAATAGTACAATACCGACTGATAACAATTTATTAGTTTCCCGATTCAAATTCTTATCTCGTATCTGCTTGTAGCACGAGATTACTGGTATTTATACTAAGAAAAATGTTCAAGTAGTAAAGTAATGAAATTTCAAATGGCTTATAGTGATTTGGTTTTATAAGGAAACAATGAAAAATGATCAATTGAACAGATGCCTTTCCATTCTCAAAGGTTTGTAATAGAGGGTGAGAGGAAAAGCGGGAGAGCTAGAGGGGTGTGGAGCGAGAGACTAAGAGAGAGGGAGACAGAGAGAGACAGAGAGGGAGTGAGGGAGAGAGTACTTATTTCTGCATGATGTTTGAAACAGAGAGGGAGAGGAACAACGATAGGGATAGATGGGTGTGGGAGGGAGAGACAGAGAGATATGGAGAGGGATAGAGAGTGAGGGTGAGAGATAGAAAGAGGGACATAGATATTCTGAAACAAATACTTGTTATAACAATGCGTCCATTTCGTTATGGATTGTATCATTATTCTCAGAAATAACTGTAAAATATGGGAAAGTTTAACAAATTTGTTGTATTAACTAACAGTTTGGAATGTAATAGGAACCATAATACGCGACATTCTTATTGCCAGTGAATTAATTATTGTTTTTTCAGCAACGCTCATTTGAAAATATTTAGTAGCTTCATAACAAAAATGGGAAATTTAACTTCGAAGAGCCTGGGAAGTGTCGATGTCTAGATAAACTCTTAGTAGTAATTTTGTACTTTCTTGTCCATAATTAAAATTTGCATAATTTAGCAATTAAAATAACATTGTCTTTAGCAATGAAATTTGTATCAGTATCAATTTCGAAAGGAAATTCAGTTAATCAAATACGAATGAAGATGCATAAGTACTAAAAACATTTACCTATTTAAATAAAACTGCTTTGCCATTAAAATATATCATTTATTGGGGGACAGATTGGTTGTAAAATGTGTTGAAGCTGGCGCCAAAACGCTTAGTCCTGATTAAAATTCATTCCGACCTCTATATAAAAACGGCATTTCATGTTGATGAGGGTATCCCTCATAAAACTTATAAATCTTTATATTTTCATCTACTTTATGATGACATTACCGGCATCATCTTTTAAATATGGGAGCTGAATACTCTTTTTGGTATCTAGAAGTCTCGAATCTGATAAAAATCGACGGAATGAGTAAAATTGATATATTAAATTAGCCGCATAAATAAAATTTACTGCTTGAATATAAACAGTTACTTTTTAATTGTGTTAATTTTGTGTGATTTTCCTTGAAAAGTCATCGAAAAGTTAAAAAAGTCTGGTGTTTTAGTGTTGGCGTGTTGCCTTGCTTTTTCTTGATCTTGTCTTGGTCTTAGAAGACCAAAACAAGACTTAATAGTTCGAATTAGAAGACAAGATTTAAAAAAAGTTTTACGAGACAACAAGAAATAGGGCAAATTTATAGACAAAAACATTTTTGTTTGCGGCAATTCATTTTTTAACTGCCACTACTGACATATCACCCCACTAATTAATGAGGTTTTTCAGGTTTACGTCATTCCTTCACTGAATGGTGGTTAGGGCCTACCAACGTAAGTGGTTCTTGGGCGCAAATGCAGCTGTTTAATAATAATATGCCGCCCCCTCTTCCGCTCTCTCCGACTTCTGAGCTAATCCTCGTGATTAGAATGAGAGGTAGAGATATTGTAATCGCAGCTTAAATAACAATCAGCTCACAGCCTCTACGGCGGCACCTTTGAAGTATTAAAACCAGAAAATTTGTCCTTGAAGTTTGTTGTCTCTCTCTCGCTCAGGATAACGGTCAGGACTGAATTAAAAATAGTTGTCCTAATTTAGAAAGTGTTTGAACTGCACTGTGCACCTACTTGAATTTCAAAATAGTTTTTTTTTGTTTTACTAAAACATAGATATAGAAAATGTTACCTAATTTTGGGAGCTTGATTAATATAAATACCGTACCTACGTGGATCCATTAGTAACATAAAATGTACAATTACTTTTCAAAGTACGTATAGATAATTTATTAACATTACGTTGCTAATGACTAAAAAAAAAAAACAAAACAAAAGTGAAATTTATTAAGCCACTTTTGTTTTCGAAATATTACATTATACAGAAACAAAAAAGTACAGAAAACATATGTATTACAGCGGTATACCTACCTAAATAACAAGAATAAATTGTACATTACTGAATGTCAAAAATACAGGGTATCCCAACGAAAATTTGACCCCACCTATAATTGGAAAACCGAATAATATTTCAAAATTCGCCGAGACCCGTCGATTTTTGTTCTTGGGGGGAGCTTTTTTGACAGTCAAGCCAATTCGATATGTTCATCCCCCTAATGCCTAGCAACCCCAACTTAAAAATTTCAAATGCAACTACCCCACTTGTGGTACATCATTTAAAGCCCTTTTCATTGCGAATACAGTGACGTACCGTTTTAGAAATCGGTTGAGATTTGACAGAATTATTGGTTACAAACGAAAAGATGACAAACCAACTTACGCGTAGTAATTTCTACACAAATGCCCACCACTAATAAGTTTTTCATCTACTACACATGACCGCATTACCTAATTGTTATCGATGTGTCTATCAGTTTACAAACTCAAAAATGAAATAAAAGCTGAAGCAAATAATAAATCAGATTTATTTGATGGATTGCCCCCGTTAACTTCCAAACAATAATACAGTCTGTTTTCAAATTCTATTCGAACATTATTAAAGACATCCGCAGTTATTAATCGGCATTCTTCTACAATTCTCTGACGTAGCACTTGCAATGTTTCCGGCTGAGTGGCGTACACTCGTGATTTTAAATGACCCCACAGAAAAAAGTCCAAAGGGGACAGTTCCGGTGATCTTGGTGGCCATGCGACGGGACCTATTCTGCCTATCCTATGCCTCGGGTAATGGTCATCCTAAAATTGTCGCACAGCAGCAGCATCTTGTTGGAAGATTATTTCATTTTCTAGAAAATTGTCGTCATTTTCTAAAATCTCTGTTATCCTAGGATAAATTGTACTTTCCAATAATTCTAGATAGGTGTTTCCATCGAGATTACCTTGGATGAAAAATGGTCCAACAAGATGGTCGCCCAAAATGCTTGCCCAAACATTCAATTTTTGAGGTGTCTGAGTATGAAATTCCCCGATTAAATGCGGATTAGTATCACTCAAAAAACGACACATCTGTCTAGTCACTTCGCCATTCAACATAAATGTGCATTCGTCGGAGAAACATGTATTGTAGAGAAGATTTGGATTCAGTAGAAGTTGTTCACTAAAGTATTCGCAAAATTGGTTACGGCGATCAAAGTCATCTTCATGTAACTCTTGAACCAGCGTCATCTTAAAAGGATGAAACTTGTGTTTTTTTAAAATTCGATGAACACTGGAACGGGATACGCCAGAAGCTTAAGACACAGTTGTAATCGATTGCTTATTATCTATCTGTACATGACCCAAAACTGTCACTTCAACTGCTTCATTTCGAACTGGCCCAATTACTTCACGTTTCATGTTTACAACCGAACCTGTTGCAACAAATTTGTCAATCAAGTGTTTAACGTACTGGTGGTTTACATTTTTTTCAGGATGATTGGCATTAAAAATTCGTGCTGAAGCTTTAGCGCAATCGTGATTTCGATAATAAATTGCAACAATTTCTACTCTTTCCGCGATAGAATAAACCATTTCAAACACACATTAATACTTTCAATAACGGCTGAAACTAACGATTTCTTGGTCACAAGCAAAAAACACCGACTTTTTTTGTAGTACTGATTTTTGTTATTTTGAAAAGGTCTGAATTCCTATAAACTTAAGTATCTTCTACTAATAACTATTTTAGTATCTAGTTTTATTTGCTTCAGCTTTTTTATTTCATTTCTGACTTTTTGTAAACTGATAGACACATCAATAACAATTAGGTAATGCGGTCATGTGTAGTAGATGAAAAACTTATTAGTGGTGGGCATTTGTGTAGAAATTACTACGCGTAAGTTGGTATGTCATCTTTCCGTTTGTAAGCAATAATTCTGTCAAATCTCAACCGGCTTCTAAAAACGGTACGTCACTGTATTCGCAATGAAAGGGGCTTTAAAATGATGTGCTACAAGTGAGGTAGTTCCATTTAAAATTTTAAAGTTGGGGTTGCTAGGGATTAGGGAGATGAGTACATATCGAGTTGGTTTAACTGTCAAAAAAAAGCTCCCCTCAAGAACAAAAATCGACGGGTCTCGGCGAATTTTGAAATATTATTCGGTTTTCCAATTATAGGGGGGGTCAAATTTTCGTTGGGATACCCTGTAGAGTTGACCAGTATTAATCTCGAGAACTGTGGCCGATATAAAAAAGGTTTTTATATATAAAAGTTGTAGGTACAGATATAAACTACAAAATGCTGAATAAATTTTATGTACATGGTGTTACAAGACTGATAAAAGTTTATTTTTTTAAATGGAACACCTCAATTTTTCTAACATACGAAATATAAAATTGGTTTACTTGAAATTATTTAAAAATAAAATAACATAACAGTATAAAATACAAGAAAATCAACAAACCACAAAATACAGTACTCGTGCGCCAATAACGCAGTTGTCAAACCCTATGGCTAGGTATAAGTGCATATATTACAACCATAGGTCCCTGTCGCTATTTCAATGTTGTATCCTCAAATGGCGGCATACGCGAAGGATCTGCGTGAGACGTTCCCGCCATACGAGTCTGTGAGCTGATTGTTATTTAAGCGGTGTTATCTACTGTTAAAAATGGGAACATTTGCTGAACCTTGTATTACCATCCTTCCATTTTCCACTTCTTTGGGGCCCTACTTCGATCGCCGCATAAAATGACACGTATTAATGGTTGTTCGGGCGCGCATTTTTGGTCTAGTAATAAAGAGCCGGAATTAAAAACTCGTAACGGGGCTCGTGGGGCCGCGGCGAAGGCCGTAACTCACTATTAACTTCGCCAGCGGCCCTGCGCCTATCTGCTGTGCCGGACGCCGGCTGTATTAACTTCAGATTAGGAGTAAAAACTCGTAAAATTTTATTATATCGGCGCGCGCTAGCGCCAATACGGGCGAAGAGCGACGCTATACCCGTGTAGGTAATTATGATAGTGTCAAAATTAAATTTTAACGGGAGACCGTAAATCCGTAATTGGCCCGAGGTAAGCGTATGTGAAAGAACGGAAAATATATTGTGTAGAAGCTTCCAGCTTGGTTTATTTTGCTATAGTCGACTTCCAAAATTGTAGAGAGTGACTAATGTTATAAACCTGCACACAATTTATAGCAGTCAACACAAAGAAATATACATGCAGCCCTTATATTTTTCCTACAAAATCGTGTGCTGCGTATCTCTGAGAGCATACCCGATTACACAGCTTCTGCTACGCAACCGCTGCAGTTAGTACACGTTAGTACGTATGCGCTGCTGGCTTTTGATTGGCTGCGACGAATTGTCGGATCCAACTGTTTCATTTCCAGCGCTATCATGGGCGGGTATATCGTTCGGGCGGGCAAAATTTCGGGTATATCTTTTCGTTAATTTAGTTATGAATGTAATTAATTTTATTAGTGATTTGATCGAAATGAGGAATATCGGATGATGACATGTATGAAGAGTTTAGTGCGCGAGATCAAAATATGAGTGTAAGTGATGTTGAAATATATATTTCATTAACAAAATTGTACGTGAATAGCATATGTGTGCAAATAAAAAAGTGGTAAAGAAGTACGAATTGTTGCGTTAAAAATATTACTTTTAATATCAAACCCGTTTATTAAAGAAATTTTCATATTAACATTTTATCTACAACTACTACTACAAGTTCCACAAACGTTGCTATAGTCATAGCTCCTTTTCTTCACATCGCCCTGTAAATAATTACCGATATAAATATATAGGTATTTTAATTTATGTTATTGTAAACTACAATACTTACCCAATATAACTTTCATTCCCGGTTCTAGCAGTTTGAAGTTCTCGAATATACACCTAGAAAAACAACAAATTTTGTCATAGTCGTCAATAGGAATCTTTAAGTACATTATTGATTGAATTAGCGTCCTACCTTTAAAACTTCCTTGGAAATAGTTTCGATAAATCCTTCTATTATCTTATCTCGCCACCTATTGACTAGTGGAAGAACTCAATTGTGAGTAAATGTAGTTCTCAATGCAGGATTTAGGACAAGGATAAGCAAGGTTGCTCGACCTTGTTGGTTAGCAGGAAGACATTCTGTGTGGTAGCAGACAAGCCGTGTTAGATTTTGATTTTCAATAATCATCCGTTTTGGGATTATTTCTAACGACGTGTATTTAGTGGTTTTCGATAGTGGTTTGTGCGATCTATTTGAGCACATTGATATTTCTTAAGAAAACCACGCCGATTGGGATATTTGGCTACCAGACCGTCTTCAGTTGAAACATCCTCGTTTAAGGAAACGAGTTCATCTTAAGGAAACCCTTCAACGAAGGTAGGATTGTTCTTAGTTACTTTCTCTTATAAATGTTCCGTTTATGCAATTTTGTTGCTTTATTTCCGCCGAAACCGGCATGTACGGAAAATGTACGACTTATATAGGGTGTTTTATGGTTACTCGTAGGGTTTTCCTGGTTAGCTGTTCTTTAAGTGGACTTCTCGTCTCCAGGTGTGCAGGCACCGTATCATATTGGTGAATCAACCCTTGCTGGCTTCCTTCATCCCTTGGCCGATTTTGCAGTTCCTTTCAACAAGAGGGATAACTAGCCAACCTCGTGGACCAACACCAGGAGCCTGCCCCAGAGGATTTTCACGCGAGTAGACCTTAGTTTTAAGCCATTTTTATTGTAATTTTCCGATCATTTCACATATAAGGGAAAAGTGCATTTGTGCCACATTTATTGCACATTTGGATACAATTTGAATATTTTGGTGGATAAGCTTGTACATGGTAATCACACCTTTCCATCCATTTTCTATAACCGATAGTTATATAACAACTTCCACTCTGAAAGGAAAAATGAATAAATAATTTACTATTAATCTTAAATTCTAGTAGTAGGTTAATAAAGGAATCGTCGTGGCATAAGATAATATACTTACCTGTGAACCTTATATAGCTATATACGGGGGGTTGATTTAAAGTTATGAAATTGAGGTATGAAATTCCTCTAATCTTCAATTGTCAATTTTATTCATTATGCCGTTTTAAATTAAGGATAGCTTCATATACTTAAAGTCCAATTATTTAAGATTTTATTTCGCATATTTGTACATTTAGGACCTAACATTGTTAGGCAATCAAAATAAAGTAAACTATTGCACTATAATTAACAATTATTGTTCGTTACTACATATTTAATAAACAATATTACTCTTTTTTATTTAATTCTTCTTTTTATTATTACATTTAGGTATATCTTGTACAAGTGCATATCACATTATTTTTTTTATTTCTCGAATTCATGGTTATTGGAGAATTTCTTATGAGGCAGGAACAACGTAGTTGGCTGGTTATAACCATGTGGCGCCCCTAAAGATAATACTTATTTTCTGAACCTACCCCTTCTCCCCTGCAGCTAGTCGGCCAACTATACCTGCTAAGAGTACAAGATATAGTATATTTGTAAATTCTTGGGTGTTTTAAGTAAACTTTTGAATATTTCATTCATTATTACTGATTATTGTCTTGCAACTATTTTACGATTTGTTTACGCCACAAACTGTGAAACGGAAAGTGATGGAAACTCGCGGAAGGAAGATTGTATTTTTCAAATGAGTTTTCGACAAAAAAAAATCTATTGCTATATCTTACAAGATGAAACTTAGTCCGTATAAATTAAATCGAAAAGAGTATATTCATAGAAAGGACGAAATAGTGATATGGCGAAGAAACTATTTAAAATAAATATTAAAAAATAAGAATCTGGATCGAAGAATATATTAAATTTTTACGAAACATGGACGTATGAAGGTCATACGGAAAACGGTACGATATGATATAGGTGTTTGCGCGATTTATTTAATGGTGGAAAAATTTCTGTTTGTAACAAATTTTGTCAACTACCTATAACATTATTTATCATTTTCATCATAAAACTGCCATAGTAGATTATCAGAAGCTCAAAATAAATTTATTAACACCATATAATAATGAAAGGGGCCATAATATTTATAGTGTTTGACAGTTAAGTTGAGATTTTTCCGCCATAAATAATTAACAGAAGTTGCAAACTTTGTGCAAAAATCCGTGAATTTCGCGTCCATGTGGACAAGGCTTAAGTGTGATATCCGCGGAGTGCGCATCAGGTAGGTGTAAGTGGGTGGTGGTGGGCAACCGACGGCATTCTAATTTGTAGAGAGGATGACACAGGTGGCACATTTAAAGTAAATTGTTAATGTGCTAGGTTCAGCCGACGTCAACTTATTTTTGATAATTTTGTGTGCTTTAACTCTTCTCAAGTGGCACGCTTAGGTAATCATCACGTATCTTCCGTACTCATATCTGTGTAATTGATAATACAAGATAAATTTTGAAATATTCTTATTATTTTTATTATCTAACGCCTCGAAATTGGTAAAAACTGTTATATCACTGTTTCTACTCTAAAAATAATGGATGTTATGTAATGCAATTATTTTTGTATATTTTTTATATCTGATCGCATTCAAATTTAGTACGCCTATGAAATGTTGCTCCCCGCACGGTTCGCCCGTCGTGCTTGTCTACAAGCTAGCGATTAGTCACTCTCTACAATTTTGGAAGTCAACTATAGAAGTATATTGAGCGTGATATACTGACGTGAGGTACAAGTAAAATAACAAATATGTAATAGTTTATTTTCAGCCACAAATATACCGTTCTGACCTATGGTTCTTTTTGCTATTTCATTTTTCTGTTCAATGGAATTTTCGATATAACCCTCGGCAACTGAACTTGATCGCTAACCTCCATGTCGCTTTAAAGTGTCATGACTACTCCGGAATCTGCCAATATTGTTGCAGAGCTGCGCCGGAAGCAATGGCCAGTGTATTCATTGTATTGCTTCCAACTTGCAAGGTACAGTATTTATTACTTTGATATCTTAAAAAAATCGCTGATGTGTCGTACTGAGTGGTCGAAGTTTTGCGTTCTTACGTAGCTTCAGGAAATAGGCTAGTAACACCTTTTCCATAAAATTCTCAATATGTTTTTCTTTGGCCCAGGTTTCAAAGTTGTAGCAGATTTTGTATAAATTTGTAGATTTTTTCGGACAATTTTTGAATTACCATGGTAACGGAACAAAATTCAAGCTTCTGATTGGTTAGACAACGTTGACGTGAAATTTGTAGTATAGTATCAACTAGAGTTGCTTCTTTTTGGTTACCATAGATAACATGATTTCATAGGTTACAATACAAAGACGTAAAATGTTCTAAATTTAGAATCATGAAATAAGATTCCTTCTATGTCCAAGCGCTCCTCCCCTATTATTCCTACCCTTTTTCCTTCGTGAAAATCAGATCACATCATGTCGCCCGCCTACGGTACAAAGAGAAATTAACTCGTAACTAATTTCGGACAAAACGGGGACGGGGAACCGAGTCAGATATTTTCGGGGTGGATTTTGGTTTTCCATCTGCATAAATGGCCCGCGATTTCAATAATCGCGAGGAAGCGGGGCCATAAAGGTTATTACTTTTGGCTTCCAGGGTTTGCATACATACATTTTTAATATTCGTCCATTCCGTAAATGATTGATCCATAAAAGAGTAGTAAATGTAATTTAGAGCGGCGCATTTTACGGCCTGGGCTTATCAACTGTCGACACGGCTTTTATTGAGAATATAAAGGTTATGGACTGAATAGAGTATCCAGATGGAATTGTGTTGTGTGAAGGTATTTGATAAATTTATGGTGTCTGGATTAAAATCAATGCTTTTTCTTCAATATGTTTGCTACACACATCTTTATTGAAAGAATTGGAAAAAAGACTACCTACTCACCTATTCACGAGAACCAAATAATATACAGGGTGTTTCATAACTCTACCGACACAGAGCAGGCACGTATAGAAGATCTTAAATTGTGCTGCTTTGTTATGTAACATGTTTTTCTGGAATGTACCGTTGAAGAAATATTGGCGTTTGCAGATGAGTATTCAATTTTGAAAACCAATGTCTTAACATAGAATAACCAAATTTGGTAAATCACTTGCGTTTATTTATTTATTTATTTATTTATTTAATCACTTAGGCTGTTATAAACAGATGTGAACGTCATACAATTCTTACAATAATAAGAAGACAATGTAAAGTTAAAAGAATACATATAAAACATAGTAGACAGAAAACAAAGATTTAAAATTCATTGTAAGAGTAAACACATTTTTCCAATAAAAACTGTTTAAGATTCGATCTAAATTTGATAAAGTTGTTGGTGCTTTTGATCGTATTAGGCAGTCTGTTAAAGAAACTAATGCCAGAGTAATACGGCGATTTTTCCAAGAGAGTAGTATTGTGGTGAGTTGTGTTGAGTGGTGAGTATTGTTATCTTTAATTGGTAACAATATGAATTTGTTGGAAGCCCAAATAAAGCCGGACTAGGGGAAGGACGCGCTTAAAATGATGTCGATTTTTTTATCAGTGCAAATTATTAAATAGTTTTACCAATATTACAACAAATTTAATTTGGAAACTTTTGTTTCGAAAAGTAACGGTTTTTGAGAAAATCAGGATTTTGTGAAACAGCGTCATTGCTAATTGATTTTTTTTATATATTTTTAGGTATTAACAATATTGTGTGAAACTAACTACTCTGTGGACTAAAGCCCCAACCAGCGTTGAATTACACCCACGATATCTACCCATATATTCTTTATTATTAGCTTCTGTAACATTTTTTACTGTATTAGAAAGATATTTTAAGCTAATATATATCAAATCTCCTACAATTCCTATCAATGAAGTCATATGTATGCTCTCTGATACCAAACATCTAGGTATGCTGATGAACAATTCCACAGACAAAGCTCTATTCAATAATTATCTAAACAAAATTAATCTAGCTAAATTGATTAACCAGGTTTAATGAAAACATTCTATAAATATCTAAGTTCACTTTTGAAAATGTGGGGACTCGAAAATTCAACCACAATAGATCTGACCTATTTCTATATTTTTGGGATTGCTTCTTCAGGTGGCCTCCTTTAAGTTGAGTCAAATTATTTGAAATTAAATATCGACAAAAGTAAAGTATGCAGTTTTACGACTATAGTAGCTTATGATTTCATTTCATGTTTCAATTTTGACGTTTACAAAGACTGCACATTACCAAGTACTATTCCATTGTCTTGGAAAATGCCTGCAAAATTTCCATTCCGTGAAAAAGTCCACATGTTGTTAGTATTGGGGTTTTCTGAGGATAATTGTCGACAAAGTGTAGAAGAGTACCGAAAAATATTGATCGTTTGATTCCACACCGGGAGATCTTTGCTAATGTTGGTAAACGAGGTACGACTTTTAAGAAGTATTGCAACTGACCCTCATATCAGCACTAGGTGACTATCTAGACAATTTAATATACCGCATGCCACGGTCCATCGAATTATAAAATGTAATCTGATTCATCTTCATCATATTCAAAATATTCAACAGTTGTTACTGAAGATTTAGGTCAAAAACTAACTTTAATTTCATTTTGCGTTAAGGTATTAGGTTTCATGTGAAGATCTTTTTACGACAAGGCCTATTTCACTCGAAGAGGAATCACAAATGTGCATAATTTCTATGAATATTCGGATGAAAATCCACATGCAATAATTCCTCGCTATTTTCAAAATGAATATAAAATAAATGTGTGGGTTGGTATTGTCGGAGATTGGTTGAATGGCGAAAAATATTTATTTGTTTTATTAAAATACTCTTCCTGGACTACTAGAGGATTTACTTTTTCAATTAAGTCGTCAAATGTGGTTCATGCACGTTGGTGCTCCACCGCATTTTAGTACCTACGAGACTTCCTGAACCAGCAATTTCCGAATAGATGAATAGGGCGAAGAAACAATTGCTCTGCAAATTGGCCACCAAGATCTCCAGATCTGAATAAATGTGATTTATTTCTCTGGGGGGGATTTAAAAGAATTTGTTTATTTTACACCGGTTACTACGCCGTAAAAAATGATCCATAGTTATTGAGCAGAGTAAACTTAAGTTTTAGACAGCACATTTATGTATTAGAGAAAATTTTCAACAGTTATTGTAGTGCTATTTAACGATCTTACCAATTAAAGATAACAATAAACGCAAATCATGTACCAAATTTGGTTGCTCTATGTTAAGTCATTATTGTTTTTCAAAATTTAACGCTCATCTTCAGAGGTCAATGTCTCTTGAACGGTACATTTCAGAAAAAAATGTTACATAATAACAAATCTGCATATTTTAAGATCCTCTACATGTGCTTGGTCTATGTAGGTAGAGTTATAAAACACTCTGTATAGATCTGAAAATTACTATACAGGTTATTTCAGATAAGTGTCAATTTATCAAAATACAGTAAAATTTACACAGGTTAACTGTCAATTTTACAGCATTATTTATAGTAGAGTTCTGCTTTATTTGTGTCATATATGATAAAAATCATGGTATAACTGTTATTTCCGGTAATATAAATTTCACAATTACGTATTTACCCATATTATCTTCTACTTCATTCATGAGAGAGAGAAGTTTATTATTTCCATGGAGTAAAAGAATGAATTCCAATTATTATCGCTACTGTAAAATCGTGTGTTGATTCGAGCAATATTTAACGCCGACGGTGCAATCCATGAATTAAAGAATTTCCTCCGGCGAAGGGACAAAAACCGAAAAGTTTTTTGCTTTCAGCGGCAGTGAAAAGTTGATCCATTCGCTAGATGCACGGCAGTCTGCGGTAGAGACCGGTAACTCCCATTCATTACTTATTGATGAGATCCGAAATTGTGCACTTTTTACTTTTTTCGAGGCCAGACAGCAAACAAATAGCTGCTACATAAAACTTTCGATGTCGGGGTAGTGATTTTATGAACATGAACTCCGACGGGTGTTGTTCAACTCAATAATTAATTGCAGGTGGATTTGCTACGTGTTTGCTGCCTATAAACTATCGCACAAGAGGAATTACACATTTAAATCTTCATGCAACAACCACTGCAGATTTTTTGTCACTTTTAAAGTTAGTACATAGATAATACAGTAGAAAGTATATGCATAATTTAAAGATACTCAAATAAGTTGCCTCACTTCTTTGATGTGGTCGAATATGCCGCCAGTTTTTGCAGCAAGCCATGTCTTTTTGAATCAGACGTTATAACTGAGATATAAATATATTTCCTAAAAATATATAATAATCTGAGAAAGTTTCTGGAGGTTCCTTCAAATAATCAGATGGCATTCTTAAAGTATTAGAGATCACATGAATATTTGCAGAAGATTGCTAAAATATGTCCATTTCTGAAATCTGAGGATCCAGAGCTATTACATACGAGGAGTATAGAAAAAATAAGGGCCTATCGAATGTAAAAAGAGAAAGTGAGAAGTTTGTAAATGGTTCTAGATACCTATATATCATTTATAAACTCTCCGTATAAAACTGTACCAACTGGGACTGCAACCAGATTTGCACTGAAGGTTTCAGTAGTTTTGAATGGTTGATTCAGTGTTGGTATTCTAGATTATATCATATTATTTTTTTAAAATTAGAGGTGGAGAATGCTGAGATTAGTTATTCAATTTGGCAATGTCTTACCTCTGCATATAGGTGTGAGTACAGTCTACAATTTGATCATTCACTCTATGTAACTTAATCAGGTACTACCACATATTCAGTTACCAATACTAAAAATCGCAATGTTAATGAATTAGCTACATTTCCAAGTGGTGAAATGTTATGTAGAGTTTCCAAAACCATGTTCAACTAAATCAAAAGTGAGGATGTACAAACATATTGAGAACCATTTAAATATCTTTCATTTTTCTATTTATTTTTCTTTACAATACAAATATAACTTTACTTAGCTCTTTACAAGCGAGTAGCTCCAGCCATGGGTTCATGGAGAAAGCACTTACCCATTTTACGTCTATCGACAAACTGATGTAGCAAACACCAAGAATACACACAACATCGACCATATCACTTCAATTAGAAATCTTTTATTGTTTTAATTTAGTGAATCTCTAGTCATATTTACAAGAACGTAGTATGATGTTTACAAAGGTCACCAATCTTAACTCGTTTTTAGTAATATCATTGTTCCCCAGGGATCCAATCTCGAGCCGTTGTTGTTATCATTATTCATAAATGACGTGATTATCAGTTAATCAATTAATGGCATAATTTAATCTATTGTGTTACACGATGGCAAGTCAGTCTCAAAATTAACGTTCTCTAGCCTTAAGTACGAAATCTCTGGGTCTGCCCGTATATTGGTTTTGGCTTTTGGTCTCCCTGCTCTTAATAGTTACGTCACAACATACCGTATATATTAAATCTTTAACTCCTAAATATTAAAAGAGTCTAGTACCAATTACTTTGAATATGACAGTCCCATTAGGAAAGAAATCTGTTGTAAAACATTCCTTTCGCATGATTGAATACTTTTCTTGTCCTAAGAACAGTAGTGAATTTTCAGTTGGATTGCTTTGACTGATAGACTTGTAATCAAATATCCTCTGCTAATATTGTGATGATTTTGGTATTTTTTACTTGGGTATGTAATTGTTTTTTTTAATTTCTTAACTGGTGGTAATTTTTCATATATATGATTTCTTACTACCATTGATTTTCCAAGGATTTTTTTATTAGAAGTTTCATATTTCAGTATTTTCTGGCATCTTATTTCAAATGTTAACAAGTTATTTGTATCTTTCAAAGTGAATTTATTATAACAAATCCTTAACCTGACTAAAAAACTCTTCAATCGTTGGGGTTTAAGCTACTACAAAATTTTCCCATTAAACGAATGTAAAATGAAAGTCTACATAATTAGCATTCCTCTTGCTTCACATAGTTTACATTATTAGGATTATTTATATACTCACTTAAAATGTAAAAAGGATATTCGTAAAAAATTTAATTTAAGTTCGTCTAGCAAGCCGTGTATTTGCGTGCTTTCAAAAAGGGCGATTTTAACTGTAAACTCCCAACGTTAATTCATAAATCTTTCACGTAAGTTGAAGCGGAAAGCAACTCCTGCAGGAAAAATGCAGGCAGGAATAATAAGTCGCAATAAGCCACCCGCCAGCAGACTTCAAAGCAAATTCGATTTAAATTAGTTTCGAATTTATTAAACAAATTTATTTGCCTGAGTTTTTTTTGTTATCGTGCCTCGGCCGTAATAAAAAACCCTTCCTAATTGACTCCTGGAAGAATGGTGCGCTTATTGTTCTCCTGTTTATTTTAATCTGGTAAGGGCTGCCAGCGAAGGGAGAGCCGAGGAAATTAGAGGATCTTTTTAATACCTTTCGCGTGCTATTCTGTTGGACGTAAATCATAAAGTTCAACGAAATGTCTGTTCGAAGCAATAATGCGTTATTATAATAAATGAAGGCGAATTAGTGTTTGTTAAACTAGGAATCATGTTGGCACAAAGGAATTAGTTATTTAAACTTATACAGGGTGATTCGAACTGCGTCACAATCGAAGCCGAAGCATGAAGATATTACACGCTTAGGATATTAAAAGCTTTATGACGTACGAGATTTATACAAACCCGATCGGTATTTTGAACTCTTATAAATTTGCTATACCTCATATTATGTGGAAATAAGTGTCTTGATAACTAAAATCAAATAATTTTTGTTAAAACGGGGGAATTAAAGAGAATTATCAATTTTGACGAATGCTTAGCAATAATATCAACAAGTACTGTTTTCATGTACGCCATATTTAGTATGCGAAAAACCACTAGCAAAGTGACATATTCTTTCATATATAATTGGTAAAATATGGATTTCAACAGTGATAGTGGTACAGAAGACATTTCCTGCCGGGAAAATAAAAAAAAATATAACAGAACTTGTGATGATTTAGTTAAATGGTGTTTCTTTAAAAACGTCAAACACTACACTGAAAATGTGCTCCTAGTATATTTTTTGAAAAAATATGGGAACTGGAAACTGTCCTTTTTGTTGTCGTATTATTCCATGTTCCAAAGGCAACAGTACTTTATATCATAGCATCATCATTAGTAAATATTAAAGATTAATAACATTTTTAAAAAGAAAAAATGATGATTACAAACCGAAGAAGTCAAGAATGTTGACTAAAGAGGAAATTGACACTTTTCTGAGAGATGCTCCGGATGAAATATTTTTAATGATCAAGGTAAGTTGTCATCCTCAAATGTAAAATAAAATGTACCTACATTATTTTTTGTAATTAGGTGGCACTATGTGGAACTTGTCGTAGAGAAGTGTTATGTAACATAACAATAGATAATATTCAGGTTTTAGATGAAACTTCGCTAGTAACTATAAAAGAATCCAAGACTAAAATACAGCCCCGATTTAGTATAATTGTTAATGAAAATAGTCACCAAGATATTTGGATATGTACTTACAGGAGGCATGTGTCTCAAATGCTCAAAGCAAGTGGTTGGAAAAAATACGTCAGGTAAGATTCCGTACAAAATAGCGCTATCTTAAATTACCAAACCCAAAGGAATATATCGGGCATTGTTTTCGGCGTTCTTCAGCTACTTTATTAGCTGACGCTGGAGAAGGTATAACTAATATTAATTATGATAGTTGCAAGTCAACCACTGTTGCTGAATGCTATACTGAAATATTCAGTGTCCAACAAAATAACAAAAAAAAAAAATATTTGCACTAATATGCCTTCAACTAGCAAGCACTCTGGATCTTCCACAGACTTTTAAAAAAATACTAGTGTTACAATAGAGTATACACCATTACTTTAGGAGAATCAATATTTAGTGCATCACAGTAACTAAAATAACAAATAATTTACTATAAAACGAAATTTAACCGTGTATAAACAATATCAAATGCTACTTAATTTGGTTTTACTAGGTTAGTTTACTATATTTTTGTTAATATAGTGTAGATTTTTATGTTTATGTAAAGGTATTTAATATAAATCAATTTCCTACAATTTCTATTAATGAACTCATATGTATGTACCAAATATCACAAGGTTGGATTCAATATACACCTAAAATAAGAATTTATCTAGCCAAATCTACTAACGACAAAATACATATCTGACGTAATGAAATCATGATTTTCAAACTTCAAATTCACTGTTGATCATATAATTTTTCAATATATGCGTTCTTAAAGATCAACGTTGCTCTCTGCATAAATATGACTCCATACCTTGCATGTTAACAGAATTAATTAAATATTCACATAGGCACAACTAAAGAAAATGAAATTAATTTGCTTTGTAGGTTTCCTTTGGAGTATTGACAGTCAAAGCTAGCAAGTTCGTGTAAATCATCTAAGTGAAACGTATATTATTTAGAGAAACGTATAGCATTTGAGGGATGTCTAGTTATTTAAGTCAATATTTGAACAAGTTCGAGAACTCTAAATTCAGGAATGAATATGAACCCCCTAATGTTATCAGTGTTGTAGTTGGATAGCGGATTATTTACAAAATAAAGTAAATTAAAGAAATTGCAATATTCTATTCAACTTTCTAAGTAAAAAATAAATATACGACGTTCGTATATTTCGTGATTTTTGTATCTGAATTCTATTCAAAAGTTACAATCATTCGTTTGAATAAAAGAAAGAAAAGAAATGTAAGAATTATTAAAATCTACTAAAAAGTAATTAGAACTGTTTATAAGAATGAAAATTAATCCTTTACTTCAAAACACAAGTAATTTGAAGATATAGAAACAGATTTCCCGATTTAATAAAAAATGTGAAAGAGGAATATTATCAGGATCAAATTAATAAAAGTAAATGTAACTCAAACGATTTATGGAAATGCATAAATAACATATGTAAAGATGAAGTAAATGTAACGAAATTTGAGATATCTAATGAACTCGTAGAATTTTTACAAACACTGGTAGAATACCTACTAGCTGAAGAACTGTATTTAATGATACTACTGACTTAGAGGTTTTAGATACAATCGAAACGTTGAAAAATTTAAAAAACCGGAATTAGATGTTCTTAAATCTGATACTTTAAAATTAATAGAGAGAAAGAACTATATTTTTAATTAACTTCTTCTTAATGATGTTACTGAAGTAGACGTTTTAGAAATAATAGAATCGTTGAAAAATAAAAAATATCCAGGATTACAAAGGATTGCTCTAATTTATGAATATATTATTAATAGTTTTTTATATATTTTTAGGTATTACCAATACTGTGTGAAACTATCTACACTGCAAACTAAAGCCCCGACAAGCGTTGAATTACACCCACAATATCTACCCATATATTCCTTATTATAAGCTTTTGTAACAATTTTTACTGCATAAGAAATGTATTTTAAGCTAATATAAATCAAATCTCCTACAGTTCCTATCAATGAAGTCATATATATGCTCTCTGATACCAAACATCTACGTATGCTAATGAACAATTCCACAGACAAAGCTCTATTCAATAATAACCCAAAAAAATAATCTACCTAAATCTACTAATCTTATTTAATAGATGAGATCCGACCTATTTCTGCATTTTTTGGATTGCTTCTTCAGGTGGCCTCCTTTAAGTTGTGACAAATATCTAACTATAAAAATTATACCAATAAATTAAAATTGTTTGAAATTAAAAGTCGACAATGAAGAAGCAATCCTAAAAATGCAGAAATAGATCAGATCTCATCTATTGTGGTTGAATTTTCTAGTTCCCCCAGTTTCAAAAGTGAACTTAGATACTTATAGTAAATTTGGCTAGATAATTTTTTTTAGCATACCTAGATGTCTGGTATCAGAGAGCATACATATGACTTCATTGATAGGAATTGTAGGAGATATGATTTATATTAGCTTAATATACCTTTCTAATACAGTAAAAAATATAATAGGTCATTTGCAAGTGGATTACTTCAATTTTCATTTAAAATTCTAGTAAAAAAGCTACGAAAAAGTAATGAAAAAACGATTTGTTTGTTATTTAATACATATACTTAACTTCAATGGTCATACACTGTGAATTTAATGAATATAAACATCTGAACAAATCGTGTGGTCGAATCCCAACTCTTCACCATCATCATCGCCATTTATTTTGCGAGAAGTACGCGAGGCAAATTGTATCCTGCCCCGGGCGCATTGTTAGAACCATCAATAGCACAAGTTGAAAGCAGCTTGATAAAAAGATACACCCGCCTGTAAACAGGCTGCTTCGCAAATCTAACAACCAATTACAGGGAAGTCTCATTGTACACCGATGAATGTATCGAATTTCCACCGACTTCCCAAAAACTCCTCTCGGCTGGTTAGTTAGAATAACGAGCTGCCTTATTTATATCTACCGCTAAACATAATACATCGAGGCTAATAAAGGATAACAGGAGGTAAGCCTACAAGCGACTGCCAGCGATGGATAAAAATACAGACATAATATGGATGCAGATCAAAGGCGTTCGGACATAAAGAGCTCGCAAAGAGCTTACCTGATTGAATTTCATACAGTGGCGTGCCGGATGACGTTTTGTTTACTCTGCTGATCTCCATATGACATTACACACAAGCGAGTACCTATATACAGTGAGTAATAATAGGAAATCCTTCACTGTGTAGCTTTGTAATAGTCCAAGCGGCAGAGAATCTCTGTTGACTGTAAAATTCCCACCGAAAGACTTTTCTTATCGCTTTTTCATCCTTAAGTAGAAGAAAATTAAAAATGGGCACCAAAATTTGATGTGCAGCATACTGTTTAAACCATTGACATGGAGATTTTAGTATTTTTCATAAATAATTTTGAATGGATCAATTTTAGGAAAAAAAATAGAATACTAAAATATTCTTCATTAAATTCAACATAAAAGTGTCGGTAAAGTTTTTTCAATACGTCCATCGTTTGGAATCAATGAACCGGAAATTGTTTATTGTAAAAAAATATAGAGATGGAAAAATCTTTATTTTTTGTTTCGCAATACTGACTGAATGACTTCTTTTTCGATAAAAGAGGAAATATATTGTACCATTTGAATATAAAATAAATATTTTACATAAACTATTTTATTGGCGTTAGTAGTTCCCAGTCTTTACTTTCTCTTCAGGTTCCCTAGTGCCTTCGGTTCCAAGATTTACCACGAAAACCCTCATTGCTATGTGCATTAATTGTCTGATTGCCCCCCACAACTCGACCGGACAAATGTACAGGCAATGTAAGGTGTCTCTCAATGTTCGGTCTTGGGACCACTCTTGTTTAATTTATTTATAAATGACATCAATCGAGTATTGACAGTAATTCGTTGTTGTATGCTTACGACCTAAAATTGTTCAGGTATATCGAAAACATCAAATACTATTTGAAACTGCTATCTGATCTATCAACGATTGACTGCCTACCACTTAATATCAACAAATGTTTTTGTATGTCATTTGCTACAAAGGTCAACTTCACCTCTATTAATTATGCATACAATACTGATATTGTATATTTGACAAAATATGATCAATTTTAGGATTTAGTTGTTTTGTTTCACTACAGAAAAACTTTTGTTAACCATATTAATGACGTCGCTAAATGTGATCATAAATCTCTTTTGATGAACGCTATTAAATTACTTTATTATTCACTGGTTTGCTCTAAACTGGAATATGCTAATGTAGTATGGATTCCAGGCTATAAAATTCAAAAAATCAGTTTAGAAAAGATGCAGAGACAATTTCTTTAATGCGTAAGTTTCAAATCTGATCATATCTATCCACCTCGCTGATTTCCTCAATCTGTTCTATTAGCCCGGTTTTAACTATGGGATTTAGCTCAAAGAGGCTCTATTTTTCTGTTTTGTTTTTGTTTAAACTTGTAAATGAAGTTATTGATTGTACAGAATTTAAATTTTAATATTTTAGGAGATATAACTCGCTGCAATCTTATTATTTTTCTGTTTGGAGACACCAAGAACAAATGTTCTTCAGTTTGCTCCATCAAATTCATAATACTTGTAAGATCATTATAGGTCTTCTCTATCTTTATTTTCAACTTTATCTTAAGGTTAGAAAAAGCAGCTATCCCGTTTCATCTGACTTACCCTACTTTGTTAACTCTATTAATAAAAAAAGCAAATTTTATCATTTATTTTCTGAACTGGAGAGAGATTTGTTTTTCAGTATTTCTGATTGTCACAAAAAAATGTTCGAGCTCTTGAATAGTTCTCATCTACAGCACCAATGTGCAAGATTTCTCATAGCAGTGCCATCTGACGAAATACTTGCAGTTTGTTTAAAGTAAATAAACAGAGGTTGATAAGCGAGGGTGCTCGATAATTCAACGGCATATTCACAACTTAATTGGTCGAATATTTCTAACAATTTGAAACCAATCAGTGACTTTGTGGGAACAGAACTTACTTCGGAATAGCGCGGTCTCTCATAGAAATTGCAGGCCACCGACATGACCTGCAGTGACGGTTGTTGCAGGTGACGGACCATGTTGGTGCTGATGTGCGATGCTCCATTAAATAACATGGGAACCTTCAAGAGCTTTGCATGTCCGTACTGGTTCGTACAGGCATAATATGCGCAATCTCTTAGAAATATTTCTGTTTTTTGTTGTTCTTTCTTGTTCACAAGTGCATTTCCGATTTGTGTTTTTTACTTAGGTTACTGTAAATTTTAATTGTTTTTCTTTTTCGCTTAATCTTTATTATACCTGTCTTGCAATTGGGCTCTGACCTGTCTTGGCAGTGTTTCTAAATAAATATGCTTTTAAAACAAGCGTTTAAATTTACAGGGATTATATCGTTGCAATCTTAAAGAATTTTTATATCCTAATACATATATCATCTCTGAATAAGTTTAGAATCACATCTCATACCTATTTTAATGTCAAAAAGCAAGTTTTATAACTAAGGTAATTACTTTTACAGTTTGAATCATTCACGTACATGTTATATTATATTAATTTATCTATTTTAGCAATAGAAAAGAAACCGTAAAAACTCCTCGGACACGGTCTGCTAAACTTCCACAATACGGCCATAATTTACATCTGCATTGCTTCTCCGGTTCATAAACTCCACACTAAAAACAATATTCGGCGTCCCAGAGACCTTCTATAAAGCGGAAACCGCCACTGCCCTTCTCTGGAACCCATACGACGCCGTCCATCTCCCCCACGTCCAAAATCAACCCTCGGGGACACGAAGGTCACCTCCATAGAACGCCGACGCCCTAATTGGCCTCCTTCTGATGAACCCCTACAATTTGTTGCGGATCAAATCTGTCCATCGACATTATCAGTGCGTGGTCATTAGTCCAACAACAATAATAAGAGGACAGCCGTGGTTGGACTAGAATCCGATTATGGACCTCCGGTAACGGCTCTAAAATAATTACTTTGAAATTCGAACAGTGCGCCATTTTATCGGTAGAGATGATTTCGTCTAATTTTAGAATTTACTGGTGCTTGGAAGTGTTCACAAATTTACCGGTAGAAATAATTGGACTCATCTTTCGAGTTCATTGCTTTTAAGATGTATTATTTCCATATCACGTACTGTGGGATGAAATACAGCATTTAAATTAATTTAAAAAATAAATTTACCACATTTGATTAAGGCAACAAGTACACGTAAATTTATATTAAAATAGTTATTAAGACAATCATGAAACTTTAAGAAAATGAAACGGTAACATACTTTTTTTGTTGCAGACTTGGATTCCTCGGACAAAAATAGGTCCGTTTTAGGCGTCTCCCCCTCTCCACTATCAAGTAATAAAAAAAAAATAATTAAAAAAAACCCAAACCACAAACTCCCAAATCCCAAACCCCCTAACCACAAACCCCGAAATCCCAAACTACAAACCCACAAATCCCAAACCCCAAATCATGGGTTTGTAGTTTGGGATTTGTGGGTTTGGGATTTTGGCCTAACAACTTTTATCTAGAACTTTTTTTAATAGGGCGTCCTTCTTAGGCTATAATTACTTGTCTTACTTGTCTCATCAGGTAATAAAATTACCCTATATAAAGGGGGGATACTAAGGGGAGGGAGTGTTTTGGAGGGTTTATTTGTGGTCCAATCGACTACATGTAAGGTCTAGTCGACAATAAAAAAAATTTTAGACAAAATTGTGGGGGGCCAAAAACCGGCCTTAGGGACCCTCTTCCTTTTATTTGAACTTTTACGGTACCATAAAGTTGTACTAGAGTTTTAAATTAGTTATTAAGACTATACTGTTACCAGAATTTTACAGTTATGATACAGTTTTATAAGTATTTTAGAAACTGAATTTTAAATTAGTATTTCGTATAGTTGTATAAACGTTTAAAAGTCTTAAAAATTACTGTTACTTCTGTAAATTTTGTTTTAAAAGAGTTTTTAAAATTGCATTTGAACTTTTAAGGTAATAAATACACGTAAACTAATACTAAAGTTTAAAACAGTTATTAAAGCAATATTGATTCAATTTACATAAAGTTGTGCTAGAGTTTTAAATTAGTTATTAGACTATAATGGAACTTTAATATAACCACTAGGTACTTGTATAGTTATGGCATATAATAATTCATAAAATTGAACTTGGAAGCTAGTAATTTGTAAATATTGTACAGTATAGTTGTTTAAACGTTTCAAAGTAAATGCGGTTTTAGAGTCTCAAAAACTATATTTGAAGGCTTAAGGTAAAATAAAGTTGTACTAGAGTTTTAAATTAGTTATTAAAACTATAGTGTAACTCTATAACTAGAATTTTACAGATATGGTACAGTTCCATAAGAATTCTAGAAACTGAATTTTAAAGTAAAGTTGTACTAGAGTTTTAAAATAGTTATTAAGGCTCTAATAAAACTCAACCAGAATTGGTAAAGTTTTGATATAGTTCTATAAGAACTCGAAAAACTGAAATTTTAATGAGTAATATGTAAACCTGTATAATATATATATAAACGTTTAAAAGTCTTAAAATTGCAGTTACTTCTCCAGATTCAATTTACATAAAGTTGTTCTAGTACAATTATATATAACTATGACTTATTAAAAGTGGATTTTAACAATAGTCATTTGTGTAAATATATATGGAGTATAGTAAACATTACAGTTGCTTAATACGTCTTTTATAGTGTCGAACACCCTTTATAAAAAATGTGTAGCCTATACTACGTGTACTGACTTTAGCAACACTTCTATACTCAAAATTGAAATTCTTATAAAAATTTTAATAGACAATTTTTAAAACTTGTTTATAAACCTCAGATAGCTGTACATTCAATGTTAACGTTGTTGTTTTAGTATTTTAAATAGTATGTCGTACAAACGTTTATAATGGTTTTAAAAACTTTCTTAAGAGTATGTGCTGGTAATAAGTAGATAACGTTAGAAAAAAGTTTTGGCATCCTGGTCTTAATTTCTCCATCATATTGAGAAACCCATTGAATATTTTTATTTGTGCTCTAGATGCCTAAATAAAACAAATTTGAATATATATGCTAGTGAACTACACCTTTTAGATATGACTATTGATACTTGTGCTGCTGTATCTTGTTAAACATATAAATAATTATAGAAAGGGCGTTTCCTGTCAGGGTTATTTTACCCTTAAATTTTTCGGCGTTACGACGTTTATTTATTAAACGAGTAAGGGATGTTCTGCAAAGTGGTTGCTATAAAAACCAAACCTTCACCAACCTCATCTCTCCCCTCGCACAAACATCACCCCATAAAACTAATAATGACTAAGATTGTTCAAGAAACAAGTTGGATGGAAATCATCGATGTGTGCAAACTCTGATGAAATACGAGGTGGTGGGCGGTGGCAGCAAGCAGTTCTTAAGTACGCACGCTACATTTGACTAAGAGGAGCCCAAGGTAGACCTCGCATGACTGCTCCTTCGCCATGCCCGCTTAACCCCCTTGTATAGCTGCACCCTCACTACTACCCTACATCTGTATTATAACCCCGCGATCAAGTCGATGGTTCTCTAAGTTCGTTTTTTTTCCACAAAAGGGGAGTTGCTTGAGTGATTTAAATTAATTGTATGTCAACTATTAATATTTTGTTTGGCTTCTACAATTACTTAACCATACGCAGTTAAATTTGATTAAGATTTACCATATATTAACCATATTGTTAATTATTTTTTTTTTTATCATAATAAACGAAAATTTTAGTACACCTTATTTTCCTACCTGATAGTATACTAGAAGACTTTCACAAATTGTAAGATGGTTTACTTTCTGATTTTCCATCAGGAAGAACCCATCTTGTCCATACTTTTCGGTAACCCAAGCCATCAAAAATTATTGATTTAGCACTAAAATACGACATTTCGACCTCTGCAGCAATTTTCCATACTGTTTTATGCCGACCTTCAATTAAGTCCCGGATTGCACGAATGTTTACCTCATTGATGCTTGTCCGGGTTGGTGTTTATGACTCATTTTCTGCTGATTCTCGACCACTTAAAATTTTGTTACCCTAGTCATGGTCTTGGAACAATCTAAATAAAAACCTTTTTAGTATATAGATATTTTACAGATTCTGTTCACAAAATGATAGATATAGGAAAAATATCCAAATCATCTTTGAAATTTACTACAGTTTTACCAATTTTAAAAAATGACAATAAAACACAAGTTATAAACTTTAGACCCATACTTTTCTCCTATTATAATATGCCCAATGCCAGTATCCATGGACACATTTAATTAATACAATAGTTATTAAAAATTGCCTCTTTTTTATTTTGAAACCTAGGTTAGAGAAATGTCGTAAGCAAATATAAACCTGACTGGCGATCAACCAGCATAAGGATAGAAATTAGTTTGGAAATTAATAAATATTTACATGTTCCCAATTGACATTGGATGAACATTACAAACTTTGTAAAAATCCTAAAAAAACTACTCAGGTAGGTAAAACACCCATGACGCAATTTTACAGTTAACATAAAAAATGTGTGCTGTTCTGGATAAAAACAGTCATGATAATTATGTGTATTTCTAGATCTATCCTTGTGCAATATTTGGAAGATGTTGGTATTAGAGGCGAACCTTTAAAACTCTTATTTATACCTAAGCGAGTATGTCTATTGTTTTCTCATATTTCAAGTTTTTTTTTTAATATCGTGAGTCAATAAACAATTCTTACAGTGTATGGTAAATATTTTAAATCCTTTGTAAACAAATTCGCCTCCGGATTGTTTTCTTCTCCACCAACTGAGTTAGGAAAGACTACATCTGGAGTTAGAGTTGTATTGAAATTTATATAATTAAGGAATCCAATTCTGCATTCGAAAGATAGCCGAATTCAAGGAATTTCCACATAGCTATCTATTGTTCTGCTATTAATTTCACCGAAGAGCACTACTAAGGTAATTGCTATCCGTCATACGTAGGGGAACGCAAATTTAATTTAGCGAATGAGGCGGTAGATAATGTAGGTATCTTCTGCTACCCTGAAATATTCGACAAACTCTATATTACCGGTCTATTTGAAGTAGGGTATCCTTTATATGATTTCGTTTTCTAGATACGTTTGTACCTACTAAAGGATAGATTTGGTTCTCGATTCTCCAGATAAAACAAAAAGGTTTTAACTTTAATTGTAAATAAATACTTGTAAAAATTGGTTGTTACTTATTTAATTAATATAAGAATAACACAGTCACATAAAATAGAACAGAAATATGACTTTCTAAATTTTTAACACACTTCTTTGTGATTTAGATTTACCTTGTTTTTGGTTGTAAAATGTCATTTTCCTTCATTCTGTGCGTCATTTTGCATCCCCTTCGTCCATGTTTTTTTATTGTTTTCTTCCATCCATTCAATCGATCAGTGGTCGAGAGGTTTAAGATGTAGTCAGACCGCTGTGGAATCAAATCCCGCGTCCGGTAGACCGTATATCAGCTATATTCATGTAGAGGATTGATACCCTCTCTGCTGGTATGGTCGGGTGGAATAATGTAGGCTTAGGTCAATGTGAGAGATTGATTTCGGTCGACGTTTGACCACTCCCCTAATTAATGAGGTTATCCAGGTTTACCTCATTCCTGCACTGAATGGTGGTTAGGGCCTACCAACGTAAGTCGTTCCTGGGCGCAAATGCGGCCTGCTTAATAATAATATGCCGCCCCCTCTCCTGCACAAGTCTCCGACTTCTGGGCTAATCCTCATGATTAGAATGAGTGGTAGAGATATTATTATTATCCGCATCTTGAATAAATGTAGACTTCTTCGTTCTTGTTGATGGCTTACACTAGAAGTCGCCTACCTTGCGTAAGTTTTCTCCTCGAATTATAGTATTTCATATAATTCTCTCTTGATGCGTCTGAAAAGTCTGTTTTTTGATATATTTTTACTATTTTTACTTCCCAGTGTATTTAAGCACTTCAGGCTGCCTTTGAATGGTTTGTTAAATATTTTTTTTACGTATTCCCACAATTTTTATACGTTTTTACTCAATTATTTATTTACAACCCTCTTGACACTGTATAATTTCAGTTTAAGTACTCTTTAGTCGATTTCCACTGTTCCTTAGTGGTTTTTTAAATTATTTTTGTTTTTTTCATAAAATTTTTACTAATATTTAATTTGCCATTACTGTTCATATTTTTAACTACTTTAATTGATATTATTACATCATCCCTGTCATTTCCCTCATACTGATAAATCGCGATTTAAAGTTTTTGAACTGAATCTCTCTATCTTGGATATTGTGACCCTTAATTTTGTATTATTGGTACATTTCTATTCATCACAATACATATGAAAAACTTGAATTCCTTTTCTACTTATTTACTCTAACAAACTGAGAACAAAATATAAGTACAAATAAAGTTTGAAAACATTTTAAAAGAAATGAAACAGCTACATCTAGTATATCGTAATAACAGATTAATTCTTGATTTTTCTCTTACCATCGCATGGTTCTTGCAAATAAGAAATCGGCCCGAGCCTTTGAGATGACCTACATTTACCTTTAACTTCACGAGTAACAAAATAATAGTTCACGCACGCCATTAGCTATAATTTGTTTTATATATCGGAAACTTCTTTATGTTTACTGGCATCTATCACGCTACTGTTTTTTGGCAAATTGCTAGTTTTCCCAGAACTAGATTTTAATTTTCAAAATGGCCATAAAAGGTAATACGTTATATTTAAACAGCGGTAGTTCTTTATGTCTACCACCAACATTTCCGTGGATAATATCGATGTTTCCAATACTTCTACATTTTTTTATAGAACTGAATTCATCTTTCAATTGTTATACAGGGTTGTTAATTGGGAAATAGACACACGTTTACAGTGAATAAAGAGCATCTAGAAGATCTAAAAAAAACCTGTTATTGACGGGTACATATAACTATTGTCATTACCAAGATACAGGGCGTTTTACCTGAGAATTATGTAATAATATCTGTTAATATTTGAAAACATACACATCATGCCATAAATGTTGACATTCGATATTGACACTATAACAGGTTATCTTTTAATAGAACCTACTTATTTAATTTGGAGGAATAACTGGCGCCCTCTACTATGTATGTCAAAATTAAGAGAAAATTAGAATTTCTCATGTCAAGAAAATCCAAGATACCAAATTTCGTTTAAATATATCAATTACGTCGAAGGTTACTTAATTAAATTGCAAATAAAATCTTTATTTTGACACCCTGTAACTTGGTTGTTATCAATTTTGGATTGATTTAGGTAAGTTTGGTTAGATCACACTATTTAGACGTCACAAATTACCCATTACTCTATATGCAATTCATTATGAGACATCTTATATACTTTTTTCATATATTTTCAGGTATTAACAATATTGTGTGAAACTAACTACTCAGTGGACAAAAGCCCCAACCTGCGTTGAATTACACCCACAATATCTACCCATATATTCCTTATTATTAGCTTTTGTAACATTTTTTTACTGTTTAAGAAAGGTATTTTAAGCTAATATGTATCAAATCTCCTACAATTCCTATCAATGAAGTCATATGCATGCTCTCTGATACCAAACATCTAGGTATGCTAATGAACACCCACAGACAAAACTCTATTCAATAATTATCTAAAAAATGTATTCTATTTACTAACCTGATATACTCTATATATGAAGGGAACTCGAAATTCAACCACAATAGATGAGATCTGATCTATTTCTGCATTTTTTTTTGGATTGCTTCATCAGGTGGCCTCCTTTAACTTGAGTCAAATATCTAACTATAAAAATTATTATACCAATAAATTAAAATTATTTGAAATTAAGTGTCAAAATGAAATTAAATAATGTCGACAGCGTCAAACTGATTAACTGTCAAGTAGAATATTGTTAATACCTGAAAATATATGAAAAAACTATACATAAAAGGTACATTTTTATTTATTTTATATGTATATCAGGTTAGTAAATAGAATACATTTTTTAGATAATTATTGAATAGAGTTTTGTCTGTGGGTGTTCATTAGCATACCTAGATGTTTGGTATCAGAGAGCATGCATATGACTTCATTGATAGGAATTGTAGGAGATTTGATACATATTAGCTTAAAATACCTTTCTTAAACAGTAAAAAAATCTTATATACTGTCTGATGCACCTAAATAAATATATAAGAAAAATATCCTGTTAAAGACTCAACTACTACAACATTTTGACAAAAAAGGCAGTTTTATTAGAAACAACTATATTTAATGAGCATTAATCTATCATTAACAATTATTATTATGAAACAAAGTACTATGGTTTTTCGTCAGGGTGTGCCGAATAGAAAGCTGCCCAATCGTCCTTATTCTCGCATGGCCACCTCTTGTCCTCCTTTCCATCAGATACTTTGCTGCACCAGGTTCCAGACTGATCCTGCACGATGCTAGTAGCATCGTCTTTACAGATACACGAAGGTTTCAAGAGGATATTGCAAGGAAGGATGCTCTTCTCGTTGGTTTTGAGGATGCTGCCGTAGCAACTAACGCCTCCTGATTCGTCCTTTTGTGGGTAGTACCCCTTTTGGCATTTGCATTTGGATAGTTCGTCGTCTGCCGCCATCGCAGAGGCAACTAGAAGGAGAATGAAAAGTTTCATCCTGAAATAATAATTCAAATTAGTTTCTTATATTATCTTATATGGATACAAAGGAAATTAATTTAATGGATATATTTCTACTAGGCTTTTTTTAAAGTCCCATCGTAGTTTTAGCTTCCTTACGCTTCTAGAAACATATGTCATGGTTAAAGTAAAGTTTAAAAGTTACTTCTGAGGAAGATAAAGATATGTCAAACGCTAAGGAAGTAAAATTGACGACATGGCGACCAAAATTGTTCTACTAAGGTTAGAATAAATTAGTTAAATGTCTATTTTCTCATAAGTTTGCGTTTCTGTTTTTATCTTGTATGGATGAAGCATACAAGGTTTGAAATTACCGTCAAAACAATATGACAGATATCATTCAATTGTTTTCAAAGCATACTTTGCTTAATCGTAAAAGAAATGAGATTCATCAGTATATCCAAAAAATATAAATGTCGATTTTCTCGCAAACGGTTGGTTTTTGGGATTTCAAACAAAAGTATCAAATTTTAGATAAACTCTCATTCTTTAAAGGAATCTGATCAAACTCTTAATCAAATTAAAGACACAAAAGTTATGATCATTTCTTCACCTAGTACGTATTGTGCCCTTAAGAGCGCTGAAATTTTAGAAATATTTTACTTGCAACTGCGTATAAAAGTAACAAGTGAGTCAAATTTTTAAAAAATCGTTCCAGTAATAAAAATGTTATTGCCAAAAAATAAATTAAAAAAATTAATTTCGAGGTTACGTAGCTGCATTAATAGTTTTCAAACACGCTGTATAGTAAAATTGTTAAGGCAAGTTTTTTAAACAAAAATTGATCCTTCCTCCTGAATATTTTTGCCGACTTTATAAAGAAAAGCTTCACAGAATGATAAATTCAGTATATTTGCAAAATTTTAATATCCTCTTATATTGAAAAAAAAAATCGTAATCAAGAAAAATGTCAAACTAGACCTAAGATATGAAAATATTTGCACGCATTTTCTTTCATTTTGATAAATTTGTCGTTCCTTATACAGAAATAGCCTCTTACTAGTAAAAAAACCAGTCATTACAATTTCCAAGGCTTACTGAATTTTACTGATTTGAAATTATGGCAAATTTTGCTTTAGAAGAGGCACGGTAAATATTTTACTAAAGTATAAATTTATATGGCAAAGTACTCAAAAATGAAACTATTTCCTCAAAATCCCTGCTTTGAATAGAACCATTTGGTATTCAGTATAATAATTAGATATTATAAAATTGCTTACCTACCTGAAATAACTTTAATCGACTTATTTTTATTCCAAATAACATGTTTTAGATTTTTCAGCTAATGTATCATAACAGTGTAATAAAGTACCTAAAAAGTACCTAAAAAAGTATTCTAACTCAGAATGAACCATTTGTATTCGATATAATAAATTCAGTATAATATTAATAATCTTATACAATAACTACCTGAAATAACTTCTGGATATGGCCGTAAAACTTACAACTTGAGATTGGCACTAACGCACAGCCTAGCGTCGACAAATCAACTAATTGCACGGCTAACAACCGAACTCTTCAGGTCCGACTGGTTTTGAAATATTCACGGTCAATAATCCCTGAAATACTGAACGAGAATATGCAGTTCAAGTCACGTTTGCCATTGCCGTGGTGTGAAACCAAATATATGGCCGGCAATCCGCACAATTTTTTTGTGTCTTAACCTTTAGAGAGACTATAGAGATGTACGGGTCTTATTTTAGGCGAAAGGAAGCCTGAATTTTGTCCTTGACCTCATCGTATGTCAATTCGTAATGTATATATTAATTTTTCAGAAGAAGATGGACGTAGTGTTTCTGTTTCGAGACAAAACTATTGTCGTCTCTTGTAACTGTCTATCTATTCTATTATACAGTGCTTTCGAAAGGTAACGAATAAATTCATTATTTTTGAAATTGAGACGTTTTAGAAAAAATTCCTTGGAACGTCGATTTTGTTTTTAAAAAAGGCAATTTTTGACATACGACCCGTATTTGTAACGTCATCGTTGTTTGAGATATGACGTCATCGAAAATTTTTTTAAATAGCAATCCCCAATATTGGCCATGCCATTTGAAAGAGCATGTCATTCTACATACATACATCATGAAAAATTATGGTGTGACATAACAAAAATTTCAAGAAAAAAATGTTTGAAGATTTTAAAATTTAATTTTTACAATACTGTGCACCTCCCCATTATGCAACACCTGTCCGTGCTTATTTAGATGAGCGGTTCCCGAATCGTTGGATAGGGAGAAGGGGGCCGATTGAGTGGCCAGCCAGATCACCTGATTTGACACCCCTAGCTTATTTCTTGTGGGGATACTTATAAAGCAAAGTATACGTTACTAGACCGATTAATTTAGAATATTTAAAAGCAAGAATTTGTCACGAGATACATCGTATACCTCCTGAAGTTATTGATACTGTCCAAAAAGAATTTCTTAATCGTCTTGGCTACTGTCAGGCAGCTAACGGTGCACAATGTGAACATTTAATTTAGTCAATTTTTTACATAATCGTTATCATTTTCAGTTTTGTTGAAATTAAATTTTAAAATCCTCAAACATGATTTTCTTGTAATTTTTGTTATGTATCACCACAATTTTTCATGATGGATATATGTATAATGACACGCTCTTTCAAATCGCATGGTCAAAATTGGGGGTTGTTATTTAAAAAGATTGTCGATGACGTCATATCTCGAACAACGATGACGTCACAAATGTGGGTCGTATGTCAAAAAGTGCCTTTTTTGAAAGCAAAATCGTGCCAGGGGATTTTTTCGAAAATTACTCAATTTCAAAAATAATGAATTTATTCGTTACTTTTCGAAAGCACTGTATATTTACTGTTTTCCAGAAGAAGATGGGCGAAATGTTGCTGTTTCGGGACTTTATTGTCTCTTGTAACTATCTGGGAATATCTATTCTAAAGGATATACATATCGTTAACAGCGTCAATTCTATTTGAATTTGGGGCAAACACAGTATATTTAAGTCTCCCTTCCTAATAGCTTGACTTGTATTAGATTGCTAAACGTTTGTTTATTGTTATTTAGTAAATAAAAGTACAGTAATTGAAAGCTCTGAGGACGTGCCTCGGTTTTTCATGTTCTAGATTACATATAAACTGAATTAAAGAAGAGGCTTTATTACTTCTTTTATTTTGGCAATTTGCAATGCTTGGACATTTATTCAAGTCACGCATGTGGGATTCATATATATTTGTAATACTAGTCAAGTATACTAATACCAATACTATACTATAATACTAATATTTTATAGTCATTCAGTATTCGGTATCTGTTCATTTATTTAATACTTCTATATTCCATCTAAAGGAGCATCTAAAAATTATAAAACCTGAATGACTTTAGTCTCATATTGTGTCACAAGAATCAACATTTCTATAAAGGGTTGATGTAATCTTAATTTAATAACTTTTCAAGCATTCAATTATTTGATTGAATTAGAGACATTCGAATTTCGCTTATTTCTCTGCTAATAGATATTTTAAGACATTGGTCCACTTCAAATCTATAGAATAATGTTATTTTATCCACTGGTAGAATAAAGCAACTTTATTTCATTTCATTTATATTCTACTAAATGATATTTCTTAAGGGGACCGTTTTTATACGAATATTTCATAGTTGTTTGTTGGGACAGTCTAAAAAAAATCTGAGTAAGTTAGAAAGAACATCTCTTCACTATGTCAAATATACAAGTTTTCTCCAGGTTGTATAACAGTTTCCAGGCTGTCAAGTCATTTAGAATAAGAAAAAAGGCATCATTTTCAACTTCACTTCAACTTTTATCATAAAATATTCTGAATTTTACAAGTCAACTGCACATTGAAAAAATTGTCTACGATATTATAAACATTATCACATACCGCAGAAATCTTAAAAGAAACTAGTAACATTTGAATTGATGTAAATTATTTAGTATATTTCGCGATGTCTGGAACACAGTGATAAGGTACATTTCACGTTTTTTCATGTTCTCTAGCCATTTCCCCCCAAAATGTTAAAATAAATGATTCAATTTCAGCGATATATTCTAGTACTATGCTAATAAGAACCTCCATCTACTGGGTGAATTTTATTTGTGCGTCTAAAAGCCTGATTCATTATCCTTGAAACGCCAGCCTTAAAGTATGATAACTGAATAGAAAAGAAAATAGATGTTATATTTTTGATTCTTAAGTATTTTTTCCATAAGGTTGAATTTTACCGGTAAATTTTAGCGGCAATGTTCCTATGACACTTCTTGTAATGTTGATTGCATAATTTGTGACGTCATCAGTAATGACATTCATTGGAAAATGTGTTAATTTTATCGTTTAGTTCTTAAAAAGTAATGCAATAATACAATATAAGTTTGTTTTTTATTAAGGTTTGTTATTTTATTGAAAAGTATACATTTTTACTACCGAAAGTAAACTGGACGCTGTAGAAAAACTTTAAAAATTGTTTTTATTTATTACGTATAAACCTATCTTTCCCACATATTTCTCTGTTTGATATTTGACATTTCACATTTACAGAGACAAGTGCTTTCGAAAAGTAACGAATAAATTCATTATTTTTGAAATTGAGTTTTTGAAAAAATCCCCAGGCACGTCGACTTTGTTTTTAAAAGGCACTATTTGACATACGACACATATTTGTGACGTCATCGTTGTTCGATATATGACGTCATCGACAATTTTTTGACCATGGCATTTGAAAGAGGGTGTCATTCTACATACATACATCATGAAAAATTATGGTGTTAAATAACAAAAATTTCAAGAAAATGAAATTTGAAGACTTTAAATTTTAATCCCACCTTCTCATTATGCAACACCTGTCCGTTCTTATTTAGATGAGCTTTTCCCGAATCATTGGATAGGGAGAAGGGGGCTGATTGAGTGGCCAGCCAGATCGCCTGATTTGACACCCCTAGATTATTTCTTAATATAATACTTAAAAAGCAAAGTATACGTTACTAGACCGGTTAATATAGAAGATTTAAAAGCAAGAATTCGTCATGAGATACATCGTATACCTCCTGAAGTTATTGATAATGTCCCAAAAGAATTTATTAATCGTCTTAGCTACTGTCAGGCAGCCAACGGTACACAATTTGAACATTTAATTTAGTCGATTTTTTACATAATTATCATTTTCAGTATTGTGAGAATTAAATTTTAAAATCTTCAAACACTATTTTCTAGACATTTTTGTTATGTAACACCATATTTTTTCATGATGTATGTATGTAGAACGACACGTTGTTTCAAATGGCATGGTCAAAATTGGGGGTTGCCATTTAAAAAAAATTGTCTATGACGTCATATCTCGAACAACGACCAAAAAAATATATGAACTCAAACAAAATAATCATAATAGTTGTATTTTCAAAATAAAAATTAATATATTATTATATTAAAAATATCAAAATAAAAAATGAATACCTATATCAATCAAAATCATAAGAACTTTTGACGGATAGTACACAACAAAGACCAATTTTTCCACAACTTTTTAATTAACATTTACTACTGTTCAATATAGACATGTTATTTTTTTATAATTTAAATATATACACCGTTGTTATTATTAAACAAAATTGGAAAGGTTCCATTCCATTTAATTTTGACCACTAACACGCTGAACATTAGGATGTTGATGGTGGAGAAAAGTTTCCCACTCCTCCCTATTCTCACAACGCCACTTTTTAACTCGTCTCCCCCTGTTGTACGTCACACACCACACGCCAGAGGCGTCGTTAAGGATTCCAGTGACCTCTGGACCACACTGACATGTCGGTTTTTTTATCATGTTACAAGGTGCGAAGGCTTTTACGTGTATGCCGTAGCACATAGCTTTGCCGTCTTCGTCTAATTGGGGACGATATCCTTCTAAGCATGTGCAGTCGGAGATCTCGTCAGCAAAGACCAAGGGGATGAAGGCTAAGATGATGATACAAAGATTCATTCTGAAAAAAGATATAGTTATAAATGTTGAGAGTATTATTGTGTAGGTTTTTGTAAACCGTTTAGGTTATTTAGCTTCTGTAGACTCTTTAGTTTTCTTGCTCAGTTACTTTCAATTATTTAATTTCTTTAAACTTTTTGAACATTTTAGACCCTTCATATTCTTTATATTGTTTAAACCTTGTGACTCTCAAGACGCTTTTGACTGTTGAATGGTTGCACCTTTTTGGATATTAGGCATAATTTAACCTTTAGACTCTTTATACGTGCAATACACTTCATCCTTAGGTTAGAATGTCAAATATTTTAAATTATTTAGCTTCAGAAATTCTTATGTAGAATTTAGTCTCTTTAAATGCTTTAGATTCTTTAATTGCTTTAAATGTTTTAGATTCTTTAGGGCTGTGGAACACTAGACTCTTTTGACTGTTAAATGTATTGGATTAATTGGAGACATATGTTACTCATAATTTAGGTTTTAGACTCTTTAGGTTTTGAGAGAGAGAAATATTTAGAATTTAGATTAATTAAATTCTTGAGATATGTGTTCTGGAGTCTTTAGACCTTAAGCAGACTGAAACTATCTTGAATTTAAAATCTTTAAAACTTTTTAAACTGTTTTGAGAAAATCTTTTATAATTGTTAAACATATGATACAATTTTGGACTTGTTAGGTTTTAAATAGACTCAAATTATTTACAGTTTAAACTTTTAATTTTTTATTCTTTAGATTCTAACGTTTCTTTAAATTTGTTAGATATTCGAAACAGTAAACCAAGTTTATAATTAAATGATTTGAAATCTAGATTTCAGATTTTTATAAATTAAATTGTATGAATACTAGGTTCTTTAAATTTTAATACGTGCAGTCTTTAGAGTCTTTAGATGCATTTTGCTCTATTTAGACTATCTTGTCTTTAGAATCTTTAATCACTTTATATATAGTCGCGTCAAATTAGGATGAAAAGAGTGAAAATGGACAACTTTTTGCGGAGAAGTCCGATTGAGATGCGGTTATCTGCAAAATGTTCAGGAAATTGTTTATAACTAAAGGTACATCTAACTTCTGTACGCTCGCAAATTTTTAATTGTTTATTTAAAAAATGACCCATTTTTGTATGTTTTGTGTTTGGAAAATGTTCTCTCGGGGGTTCTCGAGGTCCCTCTTTATCACTTTGGAGTTAGCTTTATTATTTATTGCTAAATTGTTGTAACTGGGCTAATTAACAAATTAAAAACTCTACCCCCGAAATCACTAGAGAACCGGAATTTTTCTTGGATTTCTGGCTTATTAAGACAAACCATCGGCACAAGATTTTTGCAAATATAATTGTTTATTGTTCGATTGTTGCAACCTCGCTAATTAACAAATTAATAACTCTTCTCCCGGAATCGTTAGAAAATCGAATTTTTTGCAATAATTCTGGGATCAATTGAACAGTAAACAATTATATTTGCAAAAATCTTTGTGCCGATGGTTTGCCTTAAGAAGACAGAAATCCTGGAAAAAATTTCGGGTCTCTAGTGATTCAGGGAGTAGAGTTATTAATTTCTTAATTAGCCAGGTTGCTAAAATAGAAAAATAAACAATTTTGTGCAACAACCTTGTGCCGATCGTTCTCCCCATGATCCCAGAATTATTGCAAAAAAAATCCGATTTTCTAACGATTCCGGGAGAAGAGTTATTAATTTGTTAATTAGCGAGGTTGCAACAATCGAACAATAAACAATTATATTTGCAAAAATCTTGTGCCGATGGTTTGCCTTAATAAGCCAGAAATTCAAGAAAAAATTCCGGTTCTCTAGTGACTTTGGGGGTGGAGTTTTTAATTTGTTAATTAGCCCAGTTACAACAATTTAGCAATAAATAATAAAGCTAACACCAAAGTTTTAAAGAGGGACCTCGAAAACCCCCGAGAGAACATTTTCCAGGCATTTTCGTTGAATCGTGTGTGACATTTGCCATATGTTCAACAAAAATGGGTCATTTGTTAAATAAACAATTAAAAATTTGCGAGCGTACAGAGGTTAGATGTACCTTTTGTTATAAACAATTCCCTGAACATTTTGCAGAAAACCGCATTAAAATCGGAACTCTCCGCAAAAAGTTGCAAGTGAAATGCAAATTTGACGCGACTAATAATTTAATCTCATTAGTTACTTTTGACTTGCACACGAAATGGAACATTTTACAGAATAATTTAATAATAACGATGCATCTGTCTTAAATGTTAACAATTAAAAGTATAATTTTGCTGACAATTTTAACTTTCACAAACATAAATTAAAAAATATAATCTCGATCACATTAAAATAATTATGTTCAAAAGAAATATATTACGCAGTAATCTCTAAACTTAAACATTTACTTACTGGTACACACTATTTTCTATGTCTGAGATTCTTTAGTAACATTTGGATAACAATACCTTGATAATGATTATTCCAAGTTGGTACACCTGAACTAAAAACTACTTTTTTGCCACTAAGACTTTTTCGTTAGCACTTCATCTGCCACTTATTCTTTCGACTGAGTTAAATATTTCTTGATATAAATACATTTTAAGAATGTTTGACCTTTATTATCTGCGTTCTAGCAAGACTATCAATGTGTCTGTAAACTAAGACGCATGTTTAAGATAAGACATTTAGTTTGATGAAAACCATTTCGCAAGGCGAGTAAAATACTATTTCGATATGTGTCTACCAAATATACATAGAAAAAGTAAAATAGAATTGACAGAAAAAATAGAATCAAGTACTTTTGAGAAAAATTGTTGTTGTAATACATTTTTTGTATGTTATATTTTTTGTTTTAAATTTAATCTTATTTTGTCATTGTTAGTATTCTTAAACGGCCTGAACTTAAATACATTTTTTTAAATAAAAAAATCATAAATTATTTCTGTAATTTTTATATACTTAATACAACTGAAATCATTTACTTACTTTATTGCTCAGTACCAAAATATGTTGTAAAATTTCTGATTTAGTAACAAAACAATATCCTAAGACAATCGTATTTTATATACAGTATCGACAAGTTTGTCAACAAAAATATCCAGCATACAATTTTAAAGGTGACTCACCCTCAATAAACACCTTGTAGTGTTTCACTATATTTGTGCTCATAGTCAAGACTCATAGAAAACTAATAATAAACCTAAATCATGTACCAAATTTCAAGTTAAAGTAATTCAGAAATATATAATTTTTTTCCAAATATTTGGCCTCACTTTGAAGGCTAATAACTCCACCTGTGTGCAACTTTTTAAATAATTTGTATAATGTTTCTGCTCTATGTCGGTTCTTATTGAGAACACTCTGTATATTTCTTAAATATTTGCACCTCTAACAATAACAATTACTATTGACTTTATTTAAATATAGAAAACAGTTCTGTTATTACTATAAGCTATTTCATTGTAGTCAATAAATGATACATCGTCGAACTTTCGACATAAAAATTGTTCGATATCCGTAAATGATCAATATAGTGTATAGAATTGGTTCCTCCCCATAAAATATTCCTGTTCCTTATGTCAAGAGCGAATCTCATCTTGTATAAATTTCCTATTTAACTTCCAACTGCCGATGATGGGTTACTGTCAAACTATCATAAAGAGAAGGACTGGCTGGATAGAAAGTTACGGCAGTGTTAAATGGATCTCTATTTTATACAAGATGAGAGACATTTGATCCTCCGCTCTTCCAAAAAATACTTTATTTCACGTGCTGTGTTATTTAAATGAGCCTTCATTTTTTATTTTTCTCAGAGTTTATCTAGTTGCTCGCCGAGACCCTAGAAACGGTGTGGCAATAAAAACTCTTGAAGATTTGAAAACTTCACTCGTAAAGATTTTTATTTCTGTCATTGCTTTTCGTCTTAGCGCGCCGGTTGAGGACATATTGTCTGGTTTTCAGCAGTTAATCAGCTGAAGCATATTTTACATTTTATTTGTCTGAAGGTAACGATTCCTTTTCAGTAAGTACATTAAAAGGTTTCAAGTGTTTTAAGAAATCTAAACTTAATATTATTTTAACTTAAAATCTCAATTTTCGCATTAAAGCAGTTTAATGTCTTAAATATTCGATAAAGTAATGAACACATCAATAATGGAGAGCTAGCAAACATGCATGCTTGCTAGATCGCATGTCACATCACATGATTTGATCACACGCGATTTAGCAAATAACGCCAATAATGATAGAAATTACACGTCAGAAATATTTCCTCTTACATTTATTTTATTTGAACATGAATAGTTTGCTAGATCACACATGTTGTCATTTATCGTATTATTTTATAAACGGGCTATATAATTTTGCAAATATGCTTGCTAGGTCATGTGTCACAGTACATGATTTTATCACAAGTGATCTAACAAGTTACTTCAATAATTGTATTTCTTTTGTTTAATTTTAAGATTGCTTGCTGCTAGATCACATAATGTGTGCTCTCACGTCAAGTAACGTAAAGATTTACAAAGGTGAGTTATTGATACGTCATCACACAGCCATTTTATTTTTTTTCTACGTGAATATTGCTAGATCACTTATTTTGCTATATATCTTATTATTTAATAAACAGGCTATACGATGTGGCAAGTAACATCAATAATTATAGACTTCAAAGGTTTCGTATATTATTTGAACATTGCTTGCTAAATCACATGAGTGAATCACCTTGTAATTTTATAATCTGTGAACTGCCAAGTAACGAAAATATTTACAGAAATACGTTATTGATACGTCATTTGCTTTGCTTGATTTTTTTGTACGTGAATGTTATCATATATTTTATTATTTGATAAATGGGCTATATGTTTTGGCAAATATGCTTGCCAGATCACATGTTGATCAAAGTGATCTAGCAAGAAACTTACATACTAAGAATATTTCCTCCTGCATTTGTTATATTTGAATATGAATATTGCTTTCTAGATCACACAGTTTATCACATGTCTTATAATTTCATAAACTTTTTCCAGTGACGTCAATAATCATCAGTAATTCGTATTCCATATACGCAAGCTTGCTAGAGCATCCATCACATCACATGATTTGATCACAAATGATCTAGCAAGTAACTTCAATAATCATATTACTTTTGTATTGTTTGAGAATGAATGTTGCTTGATAAATTACACATTTTATTACATATCATATTTGATAAATATATCATCATTTGGCAAGTAACTTTATTAATCATAGATTTCAGAGGACGTTCCGTATTCCATTTGTTTTATTTGAACATGGCTAGACCACAAGACATGTCATTAGTATATTATTTGATATATGTTTTAGTAGTAACGCAAAAAAAATGCAGATTTACAGTCATTGATACGTCATATCACCTACAGTCGATCACAGTTCACTTGCCTTGATAGGCGCTTTGCCTAATGGGTGACCTAGCAATTTAGCAAGTAAAACTGGGGCGCAATGTTACGATAGCTTCATATTTTTTTTGTATGTTTAGTTAAGATATGCATGTTATTTGCTAGTTCACCCGTAATAAATATTTCTGTGAAAAATATGATAGCAATAATAAAACTGTTACCCGTTTCTTTACTCATCATATACTTTTATGAATCATAAACTGCAAATTTTTTATTAAAATATTTATTACATAAACCGAAAGCATTTTAGTGCTGGCAGTTTCCTGATATTTATAATTTTCCTATACAGTATAAAGTCGGAGATAACAAGGCTTTAATGCTTGTTTTACACCGAAACTATAAAACCTAACGCATCGGAGGATGAATTTTAGGGCCTCGGTATTCACGCGTCTTTGATTTTATTCATTCCGGAGTATAGAAAATGTATTAAAATGTGAAATCGGACCCTCCATTGTTCGACGACGCATGATGACGTGTGGTGGGAAGAATTTGTTTCATAATAAATATCAGAACATTGCTTTGTTTTGCTATAAAAATTACTTATTCTAACACAAAACAACACAGTCCTGTGGTAATCGAGGTCTACATGGCATTGTGTATAGTTTTACAAATTTTTCTATATGTAGCAGTGTGTTAAAGGTTTAACACAATCCATTCTATTCATATAACAAATGTTATATTAAAAAACAAATAACATTCCACCTCTTATGTCGGTGGTAGCACCTATGGCTCTAACAAACTCTAAACTGATATATGTCTGGTGGCACCGCTGACGACTAACAGTGGCTGTTTGCTAACTTTAAAAGATGTACAAAAAATATAGATGGTAAGTAAAAGTAGGGGCTATAATGAAAAAAGCATTGCTATGCCCATCTATCATCTCATTGAACAAATAATTAGATTCAAATTTCTGTCCTAAAGACGCAGTTTCTACTAAAGACAGTAAGAAGTGGTTTAGCAATGACCAAATTAAACGTTTGGTTACTCTTTGCTATTATACTTTTATTGAATAGATTTGATCAATTACAGAACGGTTTTTTGCTTTTGGAGGACCGTTTGAAATTGTGGACGATGAAATGAAAGTTTTTATACATGATAGAGTAATTCATGCTTCTGAGAAATTTGAGAATATCTTAAATTAGTATCCAAATATTACATTAGATATAGAATGCTCGTTTCTTAAATATAAGGCAACGTTCCCATAACATGTTTGTTGGCCGATGGATTTATTCGAAATACACAAATTATCATTGATATATGATAAACAATGGATAATTTTGAATTATTTATGAACATAGGCAGCTGTGAACAGCACGGAAAGCTCAATAGACATTTGCTTTGTGACCACGCCTTGCTCACACTACAATATTTCTAATCATAATATATCTGTTTATTATTCTACAGGGTTAACTATGACTTAGTACAAATATTTTAGGAGGGGATAGGGAAAAATAAGAATAAACGGAATAACCCTTCAAAAAAATTCCAAACTTATTTATAAAGCCAAACAAATTTTTTTTCGATATTATTTTAAATCCTTATTTACCGCCATCAATGTTAACATGCTTGTTGGTTGCATACTCTACAAGCATGCAACAGTCGCTTATCAGTCAGTATCGCTGTCATGTCATAATTGAATTCCTGTGTTTACGTTGTAATTTTGTGTTCTTCAGTTTTTAGTACCTTATTTTAATTTTTAAATGTTTTATAGTTATTGTGTTGGGTGCAGATACTTTCCCACAATATAGTTCGCCGGTTTGGTTTTCTAGGTTATGGGACAAGACTGACGCGGTCACATTGAAACGTCTATTATCTATTCCTTTCGTTCGATTTTGTTATAATAAATAGGCATTTTATCTAACTGTACCTACGGGAATGTCTTTTATCGGTAGTGAGTGGCTGTAATGAGCGAATATGTAGTTCTACCAGGTTATAACGAAATAATGGAAAACGAATGCAAAATACTGGAGCTAAGTGGATTAACCGTTACCTATCTATCACGTATTATTACTAATAAGAATGTTAATTTTCGTTTCTACATTTAAAAATGCTGCAAAAAACGACGATGGTAGTAGATATTGTTGACAGATGTAAGATTTATCTATGAATCTGAGCCATCTCAGTCGGTTCTTATCATAGGCGCCGACTTTTCGTAGGAAAAAAGGGTTTTGCCCCATTTTTTAAATATCGAGCTAAAATTCTGGAATAATTTTTTTATTGTCTTTTAGGCTTCCCTGAGCACGTGGTTAAACTTTATGTACTCAGGCATAGTTAACCCTGTATATAGGCTGATTCAGTTATAATGTCATTAATTCTAACCACGTATTCAGGAAGCCTAATAAAGAAAGAAAACAGAAAAAATTACTCGACCTTTTACTAGAGAAGCTAATCAACCTGTAACTTACGGTCATGCGGCCTGATACCTAACAAATTTTCTGACGACAAAGCCATATAGCGTTCCAGTGTTGAAGCGAAACAGTTACTACGTTAAGACTACGTGACATAATATTATGGTATAATATTAAACAGTGTGTATCTAATTCTGTCACTTCCAATCGCATCTATTTACAGGATACGTGCAATACAACGTGCAGCCGTGTCGGTAGTATTGGCTAAATTTACGAATTTCCAATACGCGGAAATGGTGAGATATAAGTGGTCTGCTTAATTCCTGCTCTATCTAAGCGGCTCGATTTACAGGAAGCGACCTACATTGCAGCAGGTACTTAATGCAGACCTCTCGCCCTTGGCGACGAGCCATTAAATCTGTAAATGATACTACAGAAAACAATTACTCCGCGGACTAATGCCTCGATCGGCATTGAATTACTTCTGCAATATATGTGTGAACAGCCACTGGCTGGTACAAATCAAATTATCTATTAATGACGTCATCCTGCCTCAGTAATGCTGCAATGCCATTCGACCAAAGTTGTAAGCAATACCAACATTTTTCACTGAATGAACACAAGGAATAGGTTTGAAAATGCTGCACAAATTGGTACATCCAAACCTTTTCTAAATGGCGTTTTATACAGCAGCTATGTTTTTGAATCAGTCGAGTTGATTTTAGTTATGTTCCAATACTGCAATGGAATAACGAAAGCTTTCTTCGGGAAATTAGGAATCCAATACGCCCCTGTCTGCTTACTCTGCACATCACAATACAAAATCAGGCTCGAAACCTGTCAGGAGATTACGTTTACATATGAATTTCATATCTGCAGATTCCCCTCGCGACACAAAAGAGAGATTAGTTCGAGCACTGTCACATTTTTATTGTCTACCGGATCTACCACGTTTCACAGGGTCCCAAAAATGTTTTGTTTTGGCTCTCGAAAAATCCGAACTTATGATATATATCGTTATCCGTCATATATTGTAATAGGAAATTACCCCAATAAAACGCATTATGCGCCCCCCTCGAATGTACGCCGAGGGGGGAGAGTTCTTTGTGTGGATCTCTTTTCCGTGTGCAACAGCACATTTTATAATTGACAGGGTTTTGTCCCAGTAAAAGCTTTGCATGTTTCTGCTGAACCAGTTTCGGGATTATAATGAGACGTTTGAGAATTTTTAAGTGGACTCTGTTGTCAGATGTGTTTAAATATTGGAAAAAATTTTAATAATGGTATTATACTTTTCTCATCAGTGCAAATATGAAAACATGTATAGGGCTAGATGAAAATATACATTTTTCCTCGAAAATTAACAACAAACAAGTTAAAAGTGTAGCAAAATAAATAAAAAACAAGAAATCCTCATCAGTCAATGTTATTAATTTTAAGCGAAAATGAATAGAATATTTTATTAAAAAAAGTTAAATGCGTATATACACTGAAAATAAAATATTTTCAATTCATTATTTAAACCCCTTTTCAGACTCTTACTCCGGCATCGATTAATTCATAGCTACCAAATCTAGTTTAAATACTTTTATTTACAAATCATAACGGTATTACTTAATTTCAGCATGAGTTATTCTTAACAGGAGAGCACCATATAGGTACGAGAAGCAATATATTTTTTCTACGTTCATACAAAAAACAATACTTTATTGAACTATATTTAGTGGAAAAAGTGGTTTTTATTGCACTCATCTGTCATTCTAATGCAGCGTTTTGTCATCATGACAAACATAAACCTTCAAATCGACGTCACATTTTTCTAGACTTAGTGTCATCTAAATAACATTTTTTGGTTTTTGCATGAACGTAGAAAAAATATTGTATGCAACTCGTACAAAAAATGCTTATTGCACTCGACGTGTTGTTCTACTTGGCCTGACGGCCTCTTTCGACAATTTAAACACTTATTTTTTGAACTCAAAAAAAAAAAAAACGTTCGTTTTATCTATGAAACATGAATATTTTTTCCGATAATACTATTTATCATTTGAAAGTAATTATTATTAATGAAAATATGTGAAATGTACCTAATTAAAAAAGAATCGTAACAGCAAACTCAATATTGGGGACTAAGTTACATAAAATAGAGTTTTTCCTTTAAATTTATTGGAACAAATGTCAATGGTATCAGAGCTATCCTCAATAAACGTAGGTATTTAAGAGAAACTTTTTATATCGGCCATTGTCCACATACCGCACTCAGGAACCTATAAAATCCATGAAATTTCGCCCAAACCGAATGTTTATTGCCTCGCGGTACCCCATAAAAATCCAAGACAAACGAGCAATTAAATCAGGGCAGAAGTAGTAAAGAACCCGGAAGACATCCGAGAGCAATAAGCATCCCCGCCATCATCATGTCACAGCGACCATGACGGCTTTTATAATAACGCCCGTCGTATATGAATAAGTTTTTGTAACTGCGACATTAATAACGGCGAAAGAATGCATCTGGATACGGATATCTTTCGCTGGAAATGACAGAAACAATAAGGGAGGTCGCATATGACATTTATAACTACAACTAATACTCTGGCTGACATGTTGCGCATTGTCTTCCACCCCGTCCTCGTGCGGTTCAATCAAGGGAGGCCTGGGACGGGAACAATGCGGATAACGATGATTGTCGGTCTTCGAGGGCCCTGGAGAGTAATGGAACATTTTCTTGAGGCGTTAATGATCGTTTTCCAGACCCCAATCGAATCTGTCAAACTTGCACAATCATATCAGGTGATTCTCTCTAACGTCGTTATTATAGTCATTATTTTTAAGTACGTTTCGAACCTCCGGCTATGTCTCGATGCAACGCTCAATTAAACCCTTGAGGATGACTGGAACAGTGTTTTTGTGATAGCGTTTCGAAATTGATAAATTTTGATTAGAATTTCGAAATGACACCCTTTTAGGCACTAGTGTCTAAAAGTAAAACATTAAAAACAATGAAAATATTTATTTATTATAAATTTTAAAGGTAGTATTTATTACTTTGATATGTCAAGAAAAATCGTATTCAGTGGACGAAGTTTTGCGTAGGTACTTACTAAATACAGGAGTCAGGTGGATGTTATCTACACTGACATCACTAAGGCTTTTGACAGACTAGATCATTATATTTTACTAACTAAACTAGATGCTTTTGGAGTATTTGACTCCCTTTTAAAACTTTTTCAATCATATTTAAGTAAAGGTATCAGTTTGTTCAGTATCGTGGTTTTAAATCTCACAGGTTTCATCAAATATCTGGCGTATCGCAGGGTTCCGTACTCGGACCTTTACTTTTTGTATTATTGATTAATGACATTGTTGAGGATTTGCAGGTGCACTATCTGATGTACGCTGATGGCCTCAAACTTTTATGTGAAATAAACAACATTGCTGTTTGTGACAGGTTACAGAGTGCAATTGACAATGTTTGTAGTTGGTGTCTACATAATTGTGTACCTTTGAACGCGTCTAAATGTATTATCGTTACATTCACTGGGAAAAAGAATTCAATTCAATTTAATTACACACTGAATAATACAATACTCCTTAGACCAAATTACATTAAAGACCTTGGAGTAACATTCGAGCCAACTTCTCCTCTAAATATATTGACTTTATGACGTCTTCCGCATTTAAGACTTTAGGTTATATTATAAGAAATTCCAAAGAGTTTGCCAATATCACTACTTTACGTTTACTATACACTATGCTCATTCGTTCGAAATTGGAATATGCGTCAATAGTCTAAAGCCCAATCTGTGCTGGTCATATTGCGGCTTTAGAAAGAGTTTAGCGTAGATTTATGAAATCTGCATTGTACTTATGGGACAGTACGTATCCTCCTCAGGGTGTTCCGCATGAATTATTACTTGATCGGTTCAATATTCATACTTTGTCTAAAGGAAGGGCAGTCTCCCAAGTAATGTTCTTGTATAAAATCGCTCATAATATTTTGGAATATCCAAGTGTTCTAAGCAATATCAAATTCAAAATACCACGAGTTTGAGCTAGAAGTAATAATATTTTTAACCTTCCTACTGCACGCACCAATATTCTTGTAGCATCGCCTTTGTATCAAATTAACTTAAGGTACAATATAGAATCAAGTGTAGATATTTTTTGCTGTTCAATGCAAGCTATAAAAGATGCAGTACTTAGTAAAGATAAGTTTAGATAGGTATTTAGCTTTGTAACATATACTTATATTTATCTGTTTATTATTTTTTTTGTCTTTCGTTTGTTTTTCTCTTGTTTTGTTAGTATCTTTGTGTCTTGTACACACTTCTGTGTTTATTTTGCACTGCATATGTTTTACCGTACCCTGTAATTGGGCAATTGCCTGTTTGGTATGTGCTTTGAATAAAATATATAAAATAAATAAATAATTTTGATATTAATAAATGAATGAAAATGTTTTATAGCATCTACTGCAAAAATGTTATTTATTCCCTCCTACATACTCAAAATACTCCAACGGTTAAAACGACTTTGGCTAACAGGAATTCTTTATCCTCGGCTTGTTTCATAAAGCGTTCTATTTCCAGCTTCGTAAATATTTTTGATTTCTTGGACTGATATCCGAAAGCTTTCCTTTTTAGAAATGTAATTAAGTTTGTAAATTTGCCAATACCTTCACTTTTGTTCGGGTGGAGCATCAAATATTTACTCCACAATGTTGACGGCCTTAACATACTGGATAGCTTCAATAAATAGACTGGTAATAATTCCTGTTAAAGTCTGGAATATATGACTCTCTAAAGAATTGAGAAGCAAATAAATGTTACTTAACTAGGAACCTGGATATTCGAAAAATAATATCTGAAAGTAAGTTCTATATGCATCAGCTACGCCAAGTTGGCGGACAATACCCCACCTGTATCATTAAATGCACCCCAACGAACGTCGACAATCTCCGAGCCATAGAATTTCCTCTAATATAACCACCGAGAATTGTCGCATGGATAGCTAAATGTTCCGTTAATATTTCCTGAAATATAAAGCAGATTAGCATGTGAATGGCAAGGATTTTATTCGGGCAATTACACACGAGTTGAAGGACATAGGTATACGAGTAGATAGAATGAGAGGCGTAGGTATGGACCTCGCCTTAGTTCGGTCGATGCTTGCAAAGTTTCTTGGAGGTTAAGTTTTTAGATAAAGAATAATGGATCGCATTAGTGGTGACGTCACAGATTACGCAAGTATTATATGTGTTAATTTTTATCATAGCATGTCTAATCTTAATACTGATTTGGTCTCAGTTTTTCCGGAACAAGTTCTCCATAAATGGAACGAACCTTACCTTTATTTTTGTAGAAAGGTACTCGTATTGCCTGCATATTCCTCTCACCATATTATTTAACAAGATTTTTAATCTGACATGATTCCTCCTATCTGAAAAATGTTTTATTGTTCCTATGTACAAGAATACAGGAGATAAGACCCATGAATCAAATTATCGTAGTATTAGTAAATTATGTATTTTTTAGTAAAGTTGGAATCATATATATGATATACTTATTGGAATTCTTAAAACATCTATAATAACTGAACAATATAGTTTTTCAAAAAATATTAACCTATAGCAATTATATAACAAATGCCAATGATAGGCAGATTCAATTAGACTCTGTTTCTGTTGACTTCAGTAAGGCTTTCGACAAAGTGAATCAAACATAATATTAATGGTGAATTGGTGTTTGTGGTAATCTGTTACGTTATATAACGTCATATTTGTTTAATAGATTCCAAATTGTCACCGTCCATGATTATTGTTCTAAAGCGCTTTGTATCATTTCAGGAGTTCCTCAACGGTCTCATCTCGGCCTACTGTTTTTCTTGGTTTACATTAATGACATTGGAATCTCGTTGCAATTTTGTCATATTGATTATTTGGCTAGTAAGTGTAATATTGGTTGGTTTTAGTACAAGAATATGCAAAGATTTTAGATCTATTAGAGCTATTAAAAAAATTATTCTCCATATTTACAGTAGATTGAATTTTGCCTGTGTTATATGAAGTCCTTATTACGATGTACATATATTTCGCCCTGACAGAATTCAGAATAAGTTTGTTAAATTTCTCAGTTACAGGATGCATAGACTGTATAATTTTTGTTTGATATTTGTGAGGAAAAAGTTTTGTAGCATGGCATGGTGCATTTGAACTACAGCAAAGTTGGGGAAAATTTTCTGGTAACGATACTTGTATACGTTTTTTAATCCTCAAGAAACGGCAATCATTTTAAACACTTATTTTAATTATTCCAAAATCATTCTCAGTCATGAGAAAAGCTCTAAGAAAACCCTTCACAGTAAGTATGTTTAGGGTCACTTGTGATTATGATGTAGAAACATTTGACATGGTAGTTATGTGACGGTGTCAGATTCAAAAACTTGTTTGTTACCATAATTCTGCTACTGTTGGTCAGAGAGAAGGCATGTTAACTCAATTATGTTTTGTTTGGTACCATTTGTAATACATTAAAATTGCAGCACTCATATTTTGTTATGTACCATATGCTGATTATTTGTCACCTTTGCCAAAAGATATTACGTACGTTTCTAACTCACATTTTGTCAAGTACCTACCATTTAAATAATTCGAAAAAAAAATTTCAAATAAAATCGATAACTTATCTTAATTGTATTTTCACTGCCATTATTTCTTTCTTCCGTCACTATCCTCTGTAAACCAAATATTAGCCTTATTATTACCTTCATCTTCCCGTACTATGATAAATCCCAACTTCCTACATGCGATCCGGAATTTAGCTATTTTATAATTCCCTTCCACTAAATGAAGCGAACGGGGTCAAGAACAATACCCTAAGCTTCTCAGGGCCCCCCTTGTTACATGTGGAACGGACATAATACGAGCATAACAATGCTCCACGTAACTGAAGAGGGACAGAGTTGTAGGAACGATTCTTTCTCCATTACAATCTCTCCGATCCTCTACCTAGGGCTCTTAACCAAACTAAACCTGTTAGGGATAGTGCTTTATGTTTTGAATGTATGTAATATTATATATTCATATTATTGACCCCAAGCATATTCTTAAGCCGCGTGCACACTTGTGATGGATTCTTGACGAGCAACTGCGTCACGATAAAAGACAATGTAAGTCGTGACGGACTGCGTACAACATAGGAACGTCAAGTGAGGAATATCAGATGATAAAAACTTGTATGAAGGGATTAAGGAACGATACCAAAATGTGAGAATGGTGTGATTGATTGATTGCTGTTAAAAAAAATAGTGATATGGTAAAGGCATTATTTAAGAAAAATAGAAGGTCGAGATCTGAGTAGTATAATATTCAAATTTATTCTGTCAGAGATAGTGATATTTGTCTCCCTTAGATCTATTAGCACTGCCTCTTTCCATCGGTTCTTCGGCCTCCCTCTTTTCTCTTGTAGTTTTGGTTTACTCCCTACAATTTTTTAATTGTTCTTTCATCTTCCATACGTTCTATTTGCCCCCGCCACTGCACGCTTCTGGCTTTTACAACTTCGTGAATTTTTGGTGCCTGGTACAGTGCATATGTTTCCTCATTATTTCTCCTTACATAGCCTTCCTCCGTTTTCTTTCCCCCTAGAATTCTTCTTAAGATCTTCCTTTCCCACCTTAAAAGATTTTCTCTTGACTTCCTATTGAGGATCCAGGTTTCATTGATATACAGCGCTGTCGGTCTCAAAATTGTATTATACATTCTAAATTTTACTCCTCTGGACAAATTATTTGATTTCATTATGCCGAACTTCTTTGGGTATTATTATTCTCCTATTAAGTTTTTGCTGTAAGTGCTGTAAATTGGAACTCGGATATAGAATCATTTTGTATGTCACTCCTTAACTAATAAACGAACAATAAACACATTTAATTATAGACGTATTTTCCTTTTAGTGAAGTTCAAAATATTTTGCAGGCACTACAAAAACAAATAAAATATCAAGATATAACGTATTTTACTTTTTATGCTGATAGATTCGATTGAGGCCTTTGATTTTAATAAATAGAAATATATGTTACCGCGAACAAAATGTATGTTTATTATTTGTAATGAAAAAACCCTATTTCGCGTGATTGACAGTTCATTAAATTGTCAAAAAGACCTAATAAAAGCGTCTGTCCAATTTATTTCAACTTTTATATTGCGTGTTAAAAAACGCATTCAGAGCAAACGTGTCTTATTCATTCCAGAATAGCTTTATATTGAATTTTTTCAGTAAATAACTGGGTTGGTAAATCTTGTATGAACACAAAACAAATAAGCATGTAATAATTATTGAAATATAAAATTACGTGTCCAAAAATAATACGTTGATATGCCGGAGCGTCATACTACACAGAAAAGGAATCTCACAGAGCTTGCCCAACCAGCAAAAGTTTTATAATTTTCAGGTTATATAAATTATTTTATAAACATTTATGTGACAAACTTATTAAACATTTTTTGGCTAATAAAACCAAAGTGTTTTATAATAATTTTTAAATAATATTCCGTATAAAAAATTGGATAATTGTTTCTTAGATGTAGGGTATCAACCTATGTTTTGCTTGTGTCACAAGGAACGATAGAAGGTAAGACTGGACTTACCTCTTGCTCATGAAAAGATGTGGCGCATTTAGAAGAAACGTAGAGGAATGTTATCAAAATAAAAAACTCTGACCTTTATTCCGAAATTGAAAAAATTCCTATTGTTACCTCACCCGTATCATTCAAATGTTTTGGAAATATGAAAATTCCATGGTTTTAAATGGTTTCATATATTTATCACTCCGATATGGGCTAGTTATGATAAATTCCTTATAGAATCATAATTTCCAGTGTTTTATAGAAACCGCTTGTCTTTAACTTTGATTTTTACAACCAAATTATTGTATAAGCGACAGCCATTTTGACACAACGCTGAAAATCACTGTGGCGTATAAAATTTCACAAATTTAGCCGGTTCCTTAATATTAAAACGAAGACAATTATAGACAGTTATGATGATTTTAATGTTTTTGGTGCTACTTGTAACTTCAAAAATCATGAAATTTCAAAAAAATAATTCCTTAACACACGGCGCTTTTAAAATTTACTAGATATGGGCCAAACAAATCGCAGAAAAAAATTGTACGCAATAAAAATTGTTTTCACAAAGTGCAGTAAAACGCGTAAAATAATATTGCGTAATACCACATAATATTCTAGTTGCATACATTGTGATTAAACAGAGATGCTCGTGACTTTATACCTTCTGATACCTTTAAGATACAGTTAATAAATAATTTACACTTTTAGTTGTGTAATTGTTATATAAACATTCTTACAATGTTTTTGATCTGTTTTATAAGATTTGTTTCGAAACCTTTTTGAAGCTGTTATAAAACACCAAATTGTTAATTGGGCTATAACATTTTTTCGAAAGCTCAAAATAGTCGGAATTACAAAACACCCTGTATATAAACAGATGTAACGTGTTTGATACTGTCGCATGCAGAAAAGAGATTCATTTTTCGCAGACGGCTATGCAAACAACACCAACGCTGATCTTTATTTCCCAAATAATATCTTGGGGATTATCCTTCTGCAGTAGACTGGTTTTTGTATTCATAAAAATGCTTGTAAGTTGCCGAGAAGACAAAAAACGAACTTGTAGACGCTCCCGGATCTAAATTATTAACTCGTCGACATCTGGATGTAAACTGTCTTAAAACGAAACCGAAGTAAATTATTGTTTTTTCGATCTGCTTCTCGGAACGTTCCGAATGTAATTTATGAAATATTTCCAAGAGCTTTGTTTTCGAATTACAGAAGTCATTATTCGTTCTCCTGCTGCGTTCATAGTAGAATATTTTCATTTATGCAATATCTAGTTGTCAACGTATTGCTGCTATATTATTCGTTTAGTAATTTTTAATAAAGATGCCAGTGGCGGTTCGTTAAGTTACACAAGTTTTCTCCTAAAATATCCGGTAATTTATATTTCGACATTAAAAATACCTTTTTTGTGAATTTTGATTTTGATTAGAATTTCTAAATGGCACTCTTTTTGGCACTAGTGCCTAAAAGTAAAAATTAATCAATTAAAAACAATGTAAACATTTATTTATTATAAATCTGAAAGGTACAGTTATGCAAATTGTTAAAGTGAATGGTAGAGGCATCCAGCTTCTCTTCTCTAACAACAATGCAAAGTACTAGTAGTCGGAATGAATACATTGCTAGTAGTGGTAATACTGCTAGCTTCTTCTTCTGCGTGAACTTTTTCTATGGAAGGAAATTTTGGATATAACCCTTGGCAACTGAACTTGATCGCCAACCTCCATATCGCTTTAAAAGTGTCATGTCCGCTCCTGAACATGCCAACATTGCTGCAGAGTTGCGCCGGAAGTAATGGCCAGTATATTCATTGGTGTTGGAGAGTCCCAGGAATTCTGCTATCTTTTTTGGCATACCTCCAATTGTACTGATTCTAACTGACAGAGTACAGCAGTTATTACTTCGATATGTCAAGAAAAATCGCTAGTGTGTCGTATTGAGTGGACGAAGTTTTGCGTTCTTACATCGAAAAAATTTATACCATCTATTGATCCGTCAGTAATCGTAAACGTTCTTGGAACATTAGTTTTCGTGTTCAGAATTTTGACACTAATAAAGGACTGACAATCTTTTATGGCATCTGATGCCAAGAAAGTGATTTTTTTCCCTCCTACATGGTCCAAATACTCCAACGATTAAAACTACTTTGGCTAACAAAAATTCTTTATCTTCGGTATGTTTCACAAAGCGTTCTAATTCCAGCTTCATAATTATTTTTGATTTCTTAGGCTAATATCCAAAAGCTTTCCTTTTTGCAAATGCAGTTAGATTTGTAAATTTACTACTACTAATATAATATCTACATTTCTGTTCAGATAGGTCATGGTGCGGAGCATTGAATATTTATTTACTCCACAAAGCTGACGGCCTTAGCGTACTGGATCTAGCTGTAAAAGTCTGAATATATTTTTCTTTAGTCCAGGTTTAAAAGCTGTAGGAGCTTTCATATACATTTTTCGAATTCGAGCACGTGGATAACAGAGCTTCAGCAGCTTGTTCAATATTCATAGGAAAATAGAAAATTTATTTAAATCGTTTGATTTGCCTGATGAAGAATTAAAAAAAATATATATTTAGATTTAGTAAAGGTTAAACACAGCAATTTGTTGAGGAACACATGTCAGTAGCTGCTCTGTAAGTTCCTTCAATGCCATTATTATATTGTTTATATACAGACATACCAATTTATTATACAGTGCTTTCGAAAAGTAACGAATAAATTAATTATTTTTGAAATTGAGAAGTTTTCGAAAAAATCCCCAGGCACGTCGATTTTGTTTTAAAAAAGAAACTTTTTTACATACGACCCACATTTGTGACGTTATCGTTGTTCGAGATATGACGTCATCGACAATTTTTTTAAATGGCAACCCCCAATTTTGACCATGCCATTTGAAAGAGCGTGTCATTCTACATACACATCATGAAAAATTATGGTGTTACATAACAAAAATTTCAAGAAAATAATGTTTGAAGATTTTAAAATTTTATTTTCACAGTGCACACAATTAATTGCACAGTATTGTGAAAATTAAATTTCAAAATCTTCAAATATTTTTGTTATGTAACACCATAATTTTTCATGATTTATGTATGTAGAATGACACGCTCTTTCAAATGGCGTGGTCAAAATTGGGGGTTGCTATTTAAAAAAATTGTCGATGACGTCATATCTCGAACAACGATGACGTCACAAATATGGGTCGTATGTCGAAAAGTGCCTTTTTTAAAAACAAAATCGACGTGCCAGGGGATTTTTTCGAAAACTTCTCAATTTCAAAAATAATGAATTTATTCGTTACTTTTCGAAAGCACTGATATTTGACAGTCCTAAATTAAGACTATCACAAATACATGTTTGGTAACTTCCTTATGTTAAAAATTATAATTTTGCAAATACTAGAACCAATCCACGTATCAGAAAAATAAAATTAGATAGAAGTGATTTTACCTTTAGCTCTGACGGGATACAATTTGTCTCTGAGGAACTGTCAAATATGGTCTTGATTCGTTAATAAATTGCCGTATTGAACCTTTACTCAATCTAAATATTTTTTTAAATTCTTCATCAAATGAATTGCTTAGAGAACATATATTATAAGCTATATTCGCGGAGAAGATTGACACCATCGCTACGGGTATGGTAGGGTGGAAGAATATTGGCTTTGGTCAATCTGAGAGATTGATACCGGTCGACGTTTGAACCCCTTATAATTAATAAGGTTTTCCACATTCCTGCACTGAAAGGTGGTTAGGGCCTACCAACGTACATACATACATGTTAGGAATAACATTGCCGTTATTTCTTAACAGTTACAGGATCATCAAATATAACATTTAACCTTGAAATAACGTAAAGGTTATTATGATCAAAATGGGATACATGCTTGAGCTGAATGTCTTATTTGTAACTGCATACTAGATCTTTATATGTCTATATGATTTCTGAATGCTTATTATTTTACTCAGTGGGCTATGTATCTGACGTTTCGTTTTTGTTATGCCATATCAATTTCCATACACATCGTATGCCGAGTTTATTTTAGGCTATTGTGAAATTAAAATTGACAGGTTCGTTTCGAAAACATCCAACCACTTACTCGGGTGCCCCACTAAGGAATTTTCCGGTCTAGCCTAAACTTACGTAATGGATTCAGTGCGGCACCCTCGGAAGTGTCAAAGACACGTCTGGCAATTAGTAGTAGACTGAGGACGTCACAAACACCCGATATACACGTTACGCACTCGTTTGCGCGTAGGCCGGCTGCAGGTTGTTTGTTCTGGTGCCGACTGCCTTCCAGAAATCTTAATTATCCGCGAATCTCCAGTTAACGAGAAGAAATGAGAAAGTGTTCGACGAGTCTCGGCGCTTATCTACCACCTAGGCGTGTTCATTAGTCTTCCTTAATCGGATATTAGGTCCAATTTAGATAGAAATTAAATGGTGCATTGTTCTCTAATCCAAAGACAACGAGGAAAGATAATCACGCCTGTCGTTTTACAGGGTGATTCAGAAATTATGGCGTTCGATACTGTTTGTCATTCAGAATAGATATGTTGGAAAACATGGGATTCAGAGGTAATCTATTGAATCTCATGCGAAGTTACCGTTATGGACAAAATCAGTGTGTAGACATAAATGGTACAAAATGTGAAATGAGAACTGTGCTGTGTGGTGTTCTGCAAGGCACGGTACCGAGTCCAATTCATTTCAATATTATGAAAATTTTTTAAATGATTACTATAGAATGCAACTGTCGTCTAGATATAAGGCTATGTAATTGAAAACCGTTATACAATACGTTTTGCGGGATCCCTGTAACAGGATAAGTATCATCCAATACAAATTTCGCAGATTTAAAAATCTCCTCTGAACCTTTTCAAGCAAGCTTTAATCTAATAAATGCAATATAAAACAGCTAGAAAAGTCTTATAATAAAGCCATGGTTTTTGTGCCTCCGCTACGCAAACATTCATATGCCGTAGAAACCTAAGTTTAGTGTCAAATAAAATTCCTAAATCTTTAATGACTTCAGGCCTCTCAAAAATATCACAATCAATCTTATATCTAAAAAGTGATGCGACCGAAATACATTACTTTACACTTCACTGCGCTTAGTGGTTTATTTGTAACACACCAATTGTTAAAATTACAAATATTACTTTCAAATTTTCATAGTCTCTGCAACAGTCAATTCTAGAAAATAATTTTACATCATCGGCATATAGAAGGTAGCTAACATTTAGGTCATTGAAAATATCGTTAATATATATTACAAATAAAAGAGGACCCAATATAGAGCCTTGGGGAACGCCAGACGTCTGAGAAAAAGTAAACGATTTAAAACCAAGACACTAAACAAACTAATAACCAACATAAGAAGAAACAAGAATTTACATTGGTAAATAATTATACTAATATCAAATAAATTTGCTAAAATTAACAGAAAAATTATAATTCAACATAATTTTCTATTGCGAGAAAATATTCGAAAAACTGTAATATAAACTGACACGATTTTGCTGGAAAATCAAATGCTTCATAAATTACAATATGTTTCGTGACTAAATAATATATTTCCATTTTCTGCTTACAAAAAAAAACTCATTTATCTGATTGGCAGTTCATTAAATCGTTTGAAAGACCTTATAAAACTTATTTATTTTTTATTTGTTTGGTTCACAAATTGCACAGAAAAACGCGAAAATCGCTCAGCATATCACCACGTTGATTCTTATTCAACTTAAGAAACATTATATGGTTTATAATTGGAAAGGTAGGTGAAAAATAATTTTTACTTTGCAATTGGGTATTAATGTTACGCCATTTTTATTTTTACATAATCTATACACACTAAACAACTAATGCATTGTATCTTAAGAGAGAAGAACGGAAGTAATTTAATTTATATATGTTTATCATTATTTTTAATGTAGAATAATTTCCAGAAAGAAACATATTCCATTCTGCAAGAGCGGAATTCAGTATTCAGCGCACTAATTTCCCGACCAGCACTGAATTGGACTAGAAAAACTTACAGCTTTCAATGAAATTCCACTTTTGCAAATGCTAGTCGATGCTTCTGACCCTTTCTTTCTCTTCTCCATAGAAATTTGTACCATAATTTGCCTAAATATTTTGTATAATATCGATTTTTAAAAATTGTGTCTATCATCTGTTAATATATTGTTTTTATTTTCAGGTAAAGCTTACTATAGATCTACAAACTAAGGTAATATTCCATTTTTATGAAATAATTTACAATTTCCTAGCTGGCGAATGTACAATCGGATATATTACCTCTCATAATATAAAATTGTTTTACATTGTGATCATAAATGCTTTATAGCGTGGAATGTGAAATATTGTGCAGCTGTTTTATTTTATGGGTATGGAAATTTTATATACGATGCCTACATAACATATTTTACGATGCATCATATACGTGAATATGACTAGGAATACAAATCATCAAAAATTGCTCATCAAATTCTCTGGAGGAAAAAATTTAAAAACTGGGTGATAAGAACCTTTTTCAAAATATAAACAAAAAACTAAGATTGGTTATGTTGCAAGATGTGATAAGAAATTGAAGATGAACGAAATAATCTTTTTTGATAGGCTTTAAAAAGTTGTATATTTAGTAATTAATTTGAGATAGGAAAAATTCGATTTTTCCTAGTTTTTGCGTGGAAAATCCCGCACGCTAAAATACATCATTATTCTTGAACTAACTGTTATTGTCAACTTAAATCATTTCTTATCACTGTTAGACATTTTAACTGTAACTTTCTTACAATTGGTTATGGAGAGCCTTGGGCGTAACCCCAAAATTTATGTGAAAAATTCAAATAACCAAGTGTTAGGTTTTTTATTTTTCTTTTACAAAACAAATTTTTTTTACCAAATTTGGTGAAAACTTATAAAAACCTTTTTATGTCCCAAACACACAGTAATTTTTTTGATTTAAAATATTTATTTTTTCACCTTATTGTGACTTAATATCGAAAAAGCACCCTAATTTTCAATCGAAAATTCTCACGTCAAAATATCTGCTTTTTTAAAAAAGTCGGTGGGCTTTTTGTTCGCTGAAATCTCTACTTTATGATGGTGTAACAAAATATACATTACTATGGTAAATGTTCCTAGAAAATGCAAAATTTTTCACATACATTTTGAGGTTATGGGAAAAAAGTGTAAATACAAAAGTCGTAGATCTTTTTATTACCTAAAACTATGCCAATTAACTTTTTTCCATAGGACTTGTAGTATTGCCATAAATCGAGATAAACCGTTTTTTACCCTTACAACCTCACCCCCTTCCAGTTCCCGACCTCAGATCGCTCGTGAATTATTTATCCTTTCATTTTTGTTGTATTCTCTTCCTTTTACAATGGGTTTCATTCTACTAATATTTTTTTTTTGGTTTCAAAAATTATCGACCCTGGTCTATAAGTATATTTGATCATAAAAATTCTAACACCTGGCCACATTTTACTTTGACTATTGAAAAGCGTCGGTTTCTCGATATTAGACACACTGTCATGACTTATTTACGGCGTTCTGTTATTTTATGCGAATGTAAAAGGCGTGTAAACCACACTTTCAGCGTGCATATTAAACGTTGTAATGCCCGTGAATTTTACAACCCCATAAACTAGAGCGGAGACGCTGATGGAAACGGGCGACGTGACAGAAAGCTTTTTCGTGAGGCGTAACCTTTAGGTGTAGACATATACAAGTTATGACAGTACAATAATTAGGGGTGCATAAGTGTATTTAAATAGTTATGTGTCTTGTAATTAGTTGACTGTTGAGTTTGGCTGTGGTCAGCAGACTATAAAACTGACTAGCAAGATGTTCAAGGAATATGCACATTGCATAATTATATCAAGGAATATTCAAATATACAGGGTGATCCGTAAGCAATGGCCCATGGAGTTATACTAGATCGCTGTGGATTCGACTGCCGCAGCCGGTAGAACATATATTATAAGCTGTACTTGTGGAGAGGATTGACACCATCTCTACGGGTATGGTAGGGTGGAAGAATGTTGGCTTGGGTCAATGTGTGAGATTGATACCGGTTGACGTTTAACTACCCCCCTAATTAATGAGGTTTTCCAGGTTTCCGTCATTCCTGCACTGAATGGTGGTTAGGGCTTACGTAAGTCATTTCTGGACGCAAATGCGGCCTGCTTAATAATAATATGCCGCTCCCTCTCCCTCACAAGTATCGACTTCTGGGCTAATCCTCGTGATTAGAATGAGGGGTAGAGATGTTATATTATTATTATTATCACCTGTCTTTGCGGTATACCAAGAATTAGATGAGTAAATGTAACATCAAGAAGGTTTCAGAGATTTTTACAAACCTTGTCAACTATATATATTTTTTATGTCAATTCCAAAACGGCTGTATGCCACATCTTTTTTGCCTTTGACATTTCTTGTTCGATCCAAAAATACATTAGGGTTTGAAATAAATAAATTTCGTATTTTCCGAAGTAGTAGAAAGCAAAAAATATTATCTTTAAAACACCCGCATCTGAAACCTGTATAGGAATTTTCAAATCTATATCCCACTTGGTTTTATAAATTTTTTTACAATTAACATATTGTTAGGTCTACTTAAAATTTCTCGTAATTTCTGTTATATTTCAAGTGTAGGAATGTGAATGAGGGCACAATATATCAGACAATGCATAATTGCATCTTTGGTGAGCAAGTTTCATACAACTACTTTTTTAGAGACTATTAAAATTTATTTTTCCCATTGTGAACTGAAATTTTATGAATATTAAATTTTTATAGCCCATTGCAGCACTGTACGTGAAAATTAGTTAGATGCGGCTGTTAGTACACAATTCTATGGACTAATTATTATTATATGAGAGTCTGCAAAGTTTTGTTTTTATAGTACGTTCTATGTTGCCGGAGTATAAATTACTTGCCATTATTCAAACATTATGATACCTTATATCAAATTTTAAAAACATATGAATGTTGCGTGTTGCTTATCGTACGTTAAATACATAGGTTTTGTTTTTGATGAAATATGAAAGCATCTAAAGCAAATCTCACCAACAAATAGTGCTTTAATTTACAAACATGCTTGTTCTATACAGTAATAATAGTATCTCTACCCCCTATTCTAATCACGAGGATTAGCACAGAGGTCGGAGATTTGTGCGCAAGAAAGGACGGCTTATTATTATTAAGCATGCCATATTTGCGCCCAGGAACGACTTAAGTTGGTAGACCCTAACCAATATTCACTGCACGAATAAGAAAATCTGGATTATCTCATTAATTAGGGGAGTGGTCAAATGTCGACCGGTATCAAAATTCATTATTCTTCCATCCTACCGTGTCCGTAGAGATGGTGCCAATCCTCTCCACGAATACAGCTGACCTACAGGCTACCGGCCGCGGGATTGGATTCCACAGCGGAATCGTACCATTAAACTCTTCTGTTGAACTCAGACAAAACCATATATTGGAAATGTTTGTACTCTTATACTTGAAATCACAATAGAGTCCAAAAACTAATCAGTCAATTAATAGTAAATTAAAAGAAATTGACATATGTCTAGCAATTGATGCCTAAGACACTTTTAGAGGAAATTAAAAACGCTAGAAACTTATGCGCAATTCTAATGATAAAACATTCTCCAAATGAATGCGTCTTCAATCAAATTCTGCGAGTATCCCAAGTTGATCTATATTTCCGAAACCAACTTGCTGATACCTTTCACATAAAGTTCAGAAGCTTATTATCAAAGTTGTGATGAGCTTTCGCATATCTAAATAATGGTTTCTGAGAGGTGTACGTACGCTTTATTCCAGCATAACTCTTTCACGCGTCTAGGATATAGACGAAAGTAACCTCTAGAGCATACCCTAAACTTACTTTAATGATAGTATCCGTAAAGAGCTGCCTAAGCTAGGTTCTACATCACTAGTTCCTCTTCAGTTGGTAGTTTACGATAGAATTATAAGTTTAAATGTTTTAGGGATAACTACACAGAGAAAACATGTAAACATGAAATTAAAGAGAAGGCAGTTAGAATTGCAGAGGCTTGAACAATGTTCAAGGCCCACGTGATTAGATTTAAATTAGCACCAAGTAAATTTAAATTTCTTAAGTTGGCGTTCAAAATTGTAAAACAAAAACCATTAACTGGAAGCTTGGATCAAATGTCAACCCAACCTCAAAAGATAGGTATGTGGGAGGCAGATTCAAGAAGATAGATATTACGCCCATTTTTTTTCAGAAACAATAAATGGACAATGATATCCATCGTTTTACAAACACTGGAAACAATGCATGATGAATTGAAACATGGAAATTTTCAACAAAAGATATTTGTCCTGATCTTACCCCACCAGATATTTTTCTTTAACCATCAAATCCTCTCCATACACTTGAAGAAACATCAATAAAAAACATACAGGGTGTCAAAGTTTGAATTTAAAAAGTATTTTTTTGTAATAATTACACTGCTTGACTGTATCAACTTAAAAATTTGAGAATAGATGTTTTTGGTTTTGGTTTTGAGTAATCTGTTGTTTATTTCGATGCATTCCGTAGAGTACGCTACATCCGCCATATTTGTGACGTAAATGTGAGCGTAACTCCTTTGGCTCTAACGTTATCACGTTTTTTATTTAAAAAATCTTAAACGTATATTATTTTCGAGGAAAACGGTATACCTGTCATTAGTCTCAGAAATTGGCCATTTTAGAGATAATAGCATTTCAGCAAACACCTCAAAACCAAGTCACTTTACTACACTTTCTGTTCTCTTTTTTTTTAGTTTAAGTCTGACATGGAATTTATGACAAACTGACACATGCCATCTAGGTTATTGTTTTTTAATTAGGACTTCAAAGTTAGTCTAGTATTATGATGATAATAAATTAATTTTTATTTCGAAAACGATGGGTCAGGAGGAAAAAGTCCAAGAGACACTTTTTAAGCAGAATTAACTTGGCTTAGATAGCGGTATTAATTTGTCAAAAAATCAGTGGCGTACATTTATTTTGCTAAAAATGAGTACTTAACGACACGAACACCACTGATGCTAGTGAGGTTTGATTTATAATGTAAAATAAAACACATTAATTTGAAAGTGAACTTCAAATTTTTATTATCGGTTAAAAGAATAATTTATGACATTTACTTTTTGAAAATGAGATCATGTAAATGTTGGCCATGACTACGTCTGAAGTGGCCCATTCGGAAGGTCCAATTTTGGGGCTCGTTCGAGCATAGCGACTGATATCTCACGAATAACACGAGTATTGTTGCCTTCCAAATCGTCAATCGTAGCTGTCTTGCTCCTTAAGACCTCAGCCTTTACATATTCCCAGAGAAAATAGTCCAAAGATGTGATATCGCACGATTTAGATGGCCAATTTACCGTAGCAAAACGTGAAATGAAGTGCTCACCAAAATTATTTCTCATAAAGGTCATTGTTTCACGCGCTGTATGGCTCGTAGCGCCGTCTTGTTGAAACCAGAGCTCACCGAGACCATGCACTTGAATTTCAGGAAGCGCATAGTCCGTTAACATAGTGCGATAACGGTTACCATTGACGGTACCATTCTGATTTTCCTCATTTTTGAAGAAATATGGACCAATGATTCCACCAGCTTATAAACCACACAATACCGTAGTTTTTAATGGATGTAATGGTAGTTCTTGGTACTTTTCGGGTTGCTCAACAGCCCAAATACGGCAATTTTGTTTAACGTATTCATTGAACCAGAAATGTGCTTCATCACTGAACAAAATTTCACGATAAAACAGTTTTCCAGAGCCCAGTAAAAATAACACAGAAATTTAAGTCGCCTGGCTTCAATTCTTGCACAAGTTGAACTTTGTACACTTTAAGGGAGATCCTTACGTAAAAAACGCCAAGTTGTCGAACACGACAAGCCAAGCTGCTGAGAACGACGACGAATCGATTCGTTACGGTCTTTGCGTTCACTTTCAGCTACAGATGCTATATTTACTTCACTACGTGCTGGATGTGGTCTAACCGGTCGAATATCATCCACTAATGTAAACTGGGACTCAAATTTCTGAATGGTATTGGCAATAGTGGTTTCAGTAGTTCCTCGAATCGTGCAAAAAACATTTCTCACAGAACGCTGATTTTCGTAATACAGCTGAACAATTTGGAGACGTTGTTGTGGTGTGAGGCTTTCCATGATAACTTGTCATACGATACTGAACAAAAATGACAAAGCAATTTGATATGAGTCACGCGTGGTCTGTAAAAAAAGCATATTGAAAATCAAAGCTCACGATGAATCCCGTTGTAACCTCGGAGAGTGTCTTAGTTCACACATTTTCAAAGTAAAAAGCAACCTGGCAACTCTGCTTCCCTCGTATAGGTCCCGCGCTCTAGTTGCAAGAGAAATTTATAAACGTAAAAGTTGTGTACCAAATATTATCTCAACATCTCGATAGGTTTTCGAGAAATAAATACAATAGTCTTAAGAGAAAATTTTAAACCTGTATCTCGAAAACGAGACATAGAACGTGCCCATAATAGATTTTCTTAACTTGGCCAGTATTGGGCCATTGTTTTGTGCTACCTGGATATTTCCACAGTCTGGCAATATTGGAAGTGTTTCTCTGTCTGAATTACTTTAAGGCAAGAGTTCTTCTCTCTTACTTATTGTAGATCGGAGAAAACGATTGAACTTTCCGAGGTGGCAGGAAAACAAATGCATTTCTCGACTACTGTTTATAGTCATTATTATTTCCATTGGTCTTTCTCGTGCATAGCAACACGGTCGGTCCAATAGTGTGACTCAGACTTCACTTTATAAACGTCCACTCAATATGTTGGCAACAAAACAGGCGTCCACCCTTCATACGTGGGGGAGCAAAAAGGGCTAAAACAGATACGGCTTTTTCGATTAATTATGATTATAACGAAATTAAAAGCGGCAAAGTGGCGAGCGGCGGATATTATGAATATGTTCAAAGCAAATTAAGTCAAAGGTTTCCATAGAGTCGACGGGGCAGTTGCATAGAAAACAAGAACCGTTTATTGTCCGGCCGAATGAGGACCGCGGCTCAGGTGAATAACTCCTTTCGCCCGTTGATTTTTGAACTCGATACTACATCATAGGTTGCCGAGTATCCGTGTGAAGGCTGACACAATTAATACATTTTTTCGCTACATCATGAAAGAGGAGACATTTTGTAATACAGCTGAACAAAAGTACCGTTGTTGTGGTGTGAGTATGAAATATAACTTGCCAAACGATACTGAACAAAAATAACAAAGCAATTTGATTTATTATACTGGGTGCTCTGTGTTATGGCCTATGGAGACATATCAGATTTTGAGTCACTTCAAAATATTACGATTTAAGCCAACTTGCCATAATAAAATTTTAATAACAAAAATATACAAGGTGGCAAAGTTGGAATTCCAAAAGTGATCTTTGTAATAATTCCTGTCTATGAATGTATTAATTTATAAACGTAAAAGTTGTGTACCAAATATTATCTCAACATCTCGATCGGTTTTCGAGAAATAAAGACAATAGTCTTAAGGGAAAATTTTAAACCTGTATCTCGAAAACGAGACATAGAACGTGCCCATAATAGATTTTCTTAACTTGGCCAGTATTGGGCCATTGTTTTGTGCTACCTGGATATTTCCACAGTCTGGCAATATTGGAAGTGTTTCTCTGTCTGAATTACATACTTTAAGGCAAGAGTTCTTCTCTTACTTATTGTAGATCGGAGAAAACGATTGAACTTTCCGAGGTGGCAGGAAAACAAATGCATTTCTCGACTACTGTTTATAGTCATTATTATTTCCATTGGTCTTTCTCGTGCATAGCAACACGGTCGGTCCAATAGTGTGACTCAGACTTCACTTTATAAACGTCCACTCAATATGTTGGCAACAAAACAGGCGTCCACCCTTCATACGTGGGGGAGCAAAAAGGGCTAAAACAGATACGGCTTTTTCGATTAATTATGATTATAACGAAATTAAAAGCGGCAAAGTGGCGAGCGGCGGATATTATGAATATGTTCAAAGCAAATTAAGTCAAAGGTTTCCATAGAGTCGACGGGGCAGTTGCATAGAAAACAAGAACCGTTTATTGTCCGGCCGAATGAGGACCGCGGCTCAGGGTGAATAACTCCTTTCGCCCGTTGATTTTTGAACTCGATACTACATCATAGGTTGCCGAGTATCCGTGTGAAGGTGAAAGAATCCGTGTGGTTGAATCGGGTTTCCTCGGCAACCCCAATTCTACCCTCGGAAGTTCGCCGCATTATTGTCTCTGATACCCCTGACACAATTAATACATTTTTTCGCTACATCATGAAAGAGGAGGAACATTTTGTGTCCGTACGAACAAAAGTACCGTGCGGTCCTAAGTATGAAATAAATTAGCAAAAGCAGCAAAAGCAAAATTATAGTTATTTATTATACTGGGTGCTCTGTAAGTTATGGCCTATGGAGACATACCAGATTTTTCACTTCAAAATATTACGATTTAAGCCAACTTGCCATAATAAAATTTTAATAACAAAAAATATACAAGGTGGCAAAGTTGGAATTTCAAAAGTGATCTTTGTAATAATTACACTATCTATGAATGTATTAACTTAATATAAAAAATCATAATCTGTTGTCTACGGACGTATTCTCTAGATGGCGCCACATCCGCCATATTTGTGACGTAAATGTCAGCGTAACTTTTTTTTACCTTAACGTTATCACGTGTTTTATTAAAAAATCTTAAACCGACATTGCTTTTGAGGAAAAAGAAATCCCTTGTACATTGGATATGTTGAAGGCCGATCGACAAGCAATTGGTGTAAAATGCTATGGATAGTATTTTTCAACATGCAACGTTTTTAAAATGAAAGTCCCACTCATTCTTGTAGATCCAGATAGTTGTCCCTATTATAATAAATATTCCTCCCTCCGTCATGGAATTTGCTAATCGATCTTAAGTAGGATCTTCGCCAACAAATAATTTCATCTTTATCGATAAGAACTGACTTTCTGTTCTGCTTTTCCCAGCAAAAATTCAACTCTCGTAAGACGGCCCATAATTTGCTTCTACTGATTTTTGGCAAATCGTCGTCCTCTGAAAATTCACTCAAAATTTTGTTTAACGTTGGTATTTCTTTTTTAAAATAAAATGAGTGTACTTTTCTGCGAATGACATTTTTGAAGAAATCTATAACGACTTCTGATCTCTCTGTAGATGATTTTGGGGGATGTACAGTATCTTGTTCATTTTTTGTTTCCTTTAAAAGTCTGTAGATAGTCGATTTTCCAATCCCTGTCATTTTGGAACACTTTTTCACGATGTCATCAACACTGTTGGTAGGATTTTGGTGTTTCAATGCATTAAATACATTTAATATAATAATCTTCTCATTCTGAGACAGCGCATATTTTTTCACGCGTTTAGCAGGTACGTAATCTGAGAAGCTCGACATTTTACCCAAACAATATTATATCCACTGGCACAATAGTCACTAAACACAAGTCGAATTTTACGCTACTGCACTAGCACGTCTTCGTATATTCAGCTCTAAAACTATATTGATCTGTCACAATACACTGGCTCCTGCCCTATGATGTATCCAGTAAAATATACTAATGTACACCCATTACCTGTTAGCATTAGTGTTACCAGATAATTACCTGAAACGAAATATTACCACACCCATGACCGGTTCTTATCTCGGGGTTTTATTACTCTCTTTCATTTCCAAACAGACTATAAGTAGTTTTTGGATAATTCGCAATGTGAACAAATTTTTCATCTTTGTTTCTCTAAATTCCTAAACAAATTTTCACGTCTATTGAAATTTAATTGCCGACAAATAAGGTACATTTCATATCTGAATATTAAAAATTATTGTATCATAATTTTTAGATTTTGTAAAGCAATTGATTTTAACCAAAACATACACATACACATATTAGCTTAAATTGTAATATTTTGAAGTAAAAAATCTAGTATGTCTCCATGGAGTATAAAAGTGAAATCTTGTTGTGTGAGAAGGAAAATTTCTAACAAAATAAAATAACTTTTACCGCATATGTCATACACTATTTTTTCCACAAACATCATTAAAAGTACAAATCTACACATTTCTTACGTCATTACATTTATAAAATATCATTTTGAAATCCAATTGTTCATGACGTTTATTTTTGCTAAGATAATGAAAAGTCGATAGATCGTTTGTTGACAAGTAACATCCAATATTGTAACATGAAAAGAGAGTTTGTTTCGCCGGAAATCTTTTGAGTTATTGCCTAGTAAGTCAAAGCAAACGTTGCTTAAGATTGTGTGATCTGAAAAATGTTAGCGGCAAGTTCAGTAAAAAAGTTTTGCTGGCATGCTTTGAACAGAAATGTACAAAATATGGAAATCGTCAACGGTTTGGTCAAATTACTCCATGTTGAAGGCGATGAACATAAAGAATTAGGACAGACGCAATTATTACAAACATTACTATCATCATGAAGAACTGCGTAACTTGATATTCAACAATATCGAAGATTTGGGAACTTCGCTAATTGTGCATATACCAGACACAAAAACTATTGTGCAACGTACTGTCCTTACTACAGATACATTATATTTGAAGTATTATAAGAGTTCGTCCAGCGAACACTAAACATTTAAAATTTTTCACAAAATACATTAAGAATACATGTGCCACGACTCCAGTTGGAATCAACACATTTGGTGAGATGCCTGCCAATATTGCTGAATTTCTAAATTTGCCTTCATCTTTATACTGGGCATTGCTTACAACGATCTTTGGCTAGTCTGTTGACAGACTCTGGACTCTATCTTACTAATCAAGACACACGATAGATAGAAGTCCAGTGTAGTAGCAGAGGGTTATATAGAACACTCGTTATAAAACAAATGTAAAGCAAATGATACTCATTGTAGGTTTCAGTAACTAAAATGCGGCGCAATTGATCGACGACTCGATTCGGGGACCACCGAAGCGCTTGACAAGTGGACCAGCGAGGGTTATGAACAGCAAAAAGCAATTTTCATTCTGGTTGATGTTAAATTAGCAAATATCTGACACTTTCGTATACATTTTACCCTTATATGTACGGGCAAACCCCTGAAGTGCAGTGACGTTTGTAACTTATACGGGTTTATTAAAATGTGCGTGTGTATACGGCCGTTCTCTCATAGGAATAAGGCAATCTAAATTCCGCGTCTGCACGGTCAAGTAGGCTTCGGTTTGGGTACACGTGAGCCTTAATTAAGATCTCTTTATTAATTTGGTCGGTGGGACCGAGTGGTTGTGTTACCGTGTACAAATAAAGTAGATCGATTAAATTCAATATGCAGGAGATGTTCGAAAATTAAAGAGAGTTTTATGACTTAATTTTGAACGAACAAAAATTAATCGTATACAAGGTGATCCCAAATTAAATCCCCGACATTTCGAGGAAAGATAATATTTACATAAAAAAGTAAATATGTATATAATTTAGCTGTGCGAACCTAAAGGATCCATGGCTTGGTTGACTATCCTTCTCAATTTCGTTGTATCTCTTGCTTTTTCTTTCTAACTTACAATTTGTAATTGTTGTAGCTCTTTGTCCACCTCCATCTTGCTTTCGGTCGCCTTCTCCTCTTCTTACTCAATTGTTCGTGTCATTACCGTTTTTGGTACTTTAACCTTTGTGCTTTTAACACGTTTACTATGCTTGCCTTTTTGTCTAAATCTTTTATTTCCTCATTCGTTCTTTTGACCCACCCTCATTTCATTCTTTTCCTCCAAAAATTTTCTTCAATACTTTCCTCTCTCACACTTTCACACTTGTTTGTTCTACTTTATTGAAGGTCCATGTTCCACTAGCTTTGTCACTACTGGTCTTACTACTGTTTTTATTTCTTAGTATTCTCTGTAGTCCTACATATTTGTTTCCTGGCATTACTCTGGCTTCAATTTCTTCACCTATTTATCTAGCAAATATAGTTCCTAAATATGTGAAATGTTCTAATTCTTCAAACCTGTACATTTTCCCCCGATTTGTGTCTCTTTTCAAAAAATTGTTGATACACTTCTTCCGTCCATTCCATGTACTTAGTTTTTCCTCATTAATCTTTTAACCGAGCTCTATTCTCTTGTTTTTTTATTTTTTATTATTAGATATGTACTTATTCCTAGATGTAATAAAGCAACAAAGCATCTACTTTCAAATAACTTCAGAACTCTGTTTTCCATAAAATGGAATAAAGTTAAGCTACCAACGTGAAATATTAGATCAAATATTGCTATATATACTACAATAAATAATAATACAAAAAAGATGGTGCAGAACAAATCACGAAACGGAGAAAGATTATATATTGCAGTAAATCTCCTTGCAAAATGAAAATTTATTCGACCGTAATGACACCAACATTTTTTATCCAGCAAAATCCCCATTTAACTTTGACGCAAAGCCCATCTACCTACCGGATACTAATTCATGCGTATAGAGAACATATATATTTTTTCACATATATCATTTTTAATAAATCACTATAGTATCTCTTCCCGGTCTGTGTGTATCGTACACTAAAATAACTCCATACATCAAACGCCGTTCCTCTTTCATCCCATCCTCGGATGTCTTGCCGCATCAGTTGAGAGGAAGCTGACGGATTATTTTTTTGATCGCAATGGAGTCATGTTGTTTCCTTAGAACACACAGAGAGAAATGTTCGTAGAAATTTGTAATGTGATTTCAAAGCTATAAGTATATGTAATCAAGAGGATGATGACTGACATCAAACATATGGATTGTATTGTTACGGTAACTCACCTACCTTTTTAATTATGTAAATATTTGACAGTTGTAGACCATCTGAAGTATATTTATTGTGTAATTACGAGACCATAAAGTTTGTTTTTCTACGTGACGTATTTCAAACGTAAGTCAACGTAGAGGTTACATTGGTGTCAGAAGTGGGATGTTCTACATTGAAGTAATTTAAGTGAAAAGTGAGGTTACAAGAGCAAAGTCTACATAAATGGAGGAAACATTCAGACAGCTAATGTAGATGATGAATGATATAAAAAGGAGCCAAGAACATATGAAAAAGAAATGAAAAACATCCATGAAGAAATGAAAAATAATCAAGAAGTAAATAATAAAAAGTTAGAAGAATTAATTAGGATCAATCTCAAAGAGTTTGAGGAAAAAATTATCTTTTGAGGAATGAGATCCAAGAGAAAGTTCAGGTCCTAAAAGAAATTGTTAGTAAGTTACAGAGTGAACTCGTCAAAGTCCAAGCCATAGAAGAAAGCTAAATTAAGTTAGAATATAGTTACAAGTTACAAATTAGCAGTCACAATGGTGTGCGGAGGAGATTGATGAGGCTGACAACAGTTTAATTTCATCTGCAAGAATTAAGATACTAAAATTTGATATAAAGGTATCATGGAGCACCTACTTTAAACAATTCGAAGCAGCTGCCTTGGCAAAAAGAAGAAAAAGCTACATCACTTATAATAGAGATATTAAGAACACTAACTGACGATAAACAACACGACTATCAAACGTTGAAGAGTGCCTTAAAAATGAGGTATGTAAAGCCTACAACACGTTTACCAAGCACAACTAAAAGGCCGAAGACAATGATGAAAATCTGCAGCAATTGAAGATAGCCTACCCCACAGCACCAGCAGAGTTCCAAGAACAGTTAGCAGTAAGCAGCTATATTCGAAGCATCTAGAAGTGATCGGAGAACAACTAGGAGTCCAAGAGAATGTAGAAGAATTTATGAAGTCTGCAAGATTTATTGGGTAACTTGTATAAAGAACGGGACCCAGCTGATTTTGCCATGTATAAGAGGCATCTTGTGTTGAAACTGTGGAGCAAAGATACATCTCAGGAATCAATACCTTAGGAATATTAGAATATTCAATCGAAATCAGAAAGAGCCTGACAACTGGAGAACAAGCAGCAAAAGTGTCCAGCCGGTATTAGAAGTATATATTGTTGATTTTAGGGGTGGTGAACCCTCATAATTTTCAGATCCTGGAAGGCTCCGACTTAAGGCTTAACATATTTTAAACCTTGTCTATCAGGCAGACAACAAGCTGTCCAAATAAATATATTGCATTTGAGAGATATTACATATGGTGTACTCCAAGGATCGGTGTTGAGAGCAGTATTATGTAACATTTATATTAAAGATATATTTGAGGTTAAGTCAGATGGGACAATAGTCTTTGCTAATGACACTGTTATATACTATGAATGCCCCTCTTGGCGATCTATAAAATAAAGTAGATGAGAAATACTTTATTATTGCTTCTCAAAAAATTTACTTATCTTAAATATAAACAAATCTCGGTTTCTTAGCTAACAAAATAATCTAATTTAGAATAAGTATGGATAAATACCTTGCCCGGAATTTCAAAATGGAGATACTGTGTAAAATAAACCAATTGAAATATATCCTAGACTGATTAAGGGCGCCGTATTCCTGAAAAAGTGTTTTCTACAAATATAAATAATTTTAGACATTTAAGAACTGAATAGTATAGAGTTTAACAAATAACATGAATGGTATTTCATGCCACCTGCAAAAATTCAAAGGTACCGAAGTAAAATCAATATTTAACATCAGAAAGCGATCTATCCAATGAATTTTTAGGTACTGAAATCTTTCAAAATACGTATTTTTTAAATTCAACTATAGCTGTAAACATTGTTATAACATAAACTTACATAGTTCTGCATATAAGATTGTTCACTTTTGTTTATAAGTATGTGAAAATAATTCTTAAAATGTGGGGTTAGAATAGCGAAATTATGTGTGTCATATAAATGAATTTTAAAAGTTATTACATTATTTGAGGAAAGTTTAAATAGTAAAAGTGGATAAACAAAACATCAATAATTCTATTTTTGATATTACTTTTGCTCTACGAGTTTTATTTTTCGAGATTTCAGTACCTAAAAAACACCACAAATTTGATCATTTTACGGCGAGAGATACGGGCACCTTAAAGTGAAGTATTACATTAACTTTATTTTGAAGTTCATCAAGAGATGAAACAGTAATGCAGATTGTAGTATTACATGGATATTAATTGATAAATATTGATCGCTGTTAAAGAAAAAGAATAGCAATGTAGATAACACACTTTCTTGTGACACTTCAATCTGGCACGGATTGTAAAAATGTTGGTCTATTTCTACTACAATTTTCATAGACTCCAGTATCCTTTATCTGGAGTTTATGTCCAGCAGATGAAAGAGCTCATTTCCCACTGCTCTAACAAATTACCATCCTTTTACGTTTTTAACACAGAGGTTCATTTCATGTGGCGTCCAGATATCTTCATATATCAAAAAGGATTTTGTGCGGCCGACTTTTTAACGAATATCCCGATGATTAGAAAAAGCATTAGGGAACGACAGCAGTGGTATTTATGGGTTCGCAACCCTATATTTTTAAAAGCTTATAAATCATATCATATGTCGGGACACAGTGGACGGCGGCAAGAATCAACTCCCCATTATTCAGAGTGGAGGTTGTGCGCTTTTGTAAAATTAAAGGCTTTCGTTTAAGCATATGAAAAATTATGAATTAGCAGCCAGTGCGTATGGGGATTTATTAATTGTAATCCGAATGCGGATTTCGGATATTATAAATGGCCGTATTTTAAGGGGCGAAAAAAATATATGAAAGTGTATGTTGGGGTACATAAAATATTTTGTGAAACAACTAACCTGTAAGATTAATTGAATAGCAACAGATGTTCGACACAAATTTCTAAAGCCGACTTAATTTTTCGCATGATCTAAATAAGAAAAACTTACTGATGTAATTGAATACTTCAATACGAAATTAATAAATAATAATTTTATTGATGTACAGAATTATCTGTATATATTTGAATAGATAACAATTTCATTTTCAATTGAAGAAATTTGTAACTTTTCTTTCGATATTAGATGAATGGAGCCCCTTTGCCTAATACTTATAATTTTTAAAATTATAATTTTAATTTTAATTTACTGCTCTATATTACAGCCTTCCGCAACAGAATCAGAGCGCCATCCACCATGTCTCTTTAATACTAACAAATCAGTACCAGCTTCAACAACTAAAGTCGCTGAAGGTCATCGAAAGCTGTGCCATACTCATGTGCATGTTCAATTAGAATAAACTCTGCTGCCTCTTGTGACATCTTAGAGAATTTATTCAAAACTATATGCTGCACTGTGCATTTTTGATGTTTATAGGTTAAAAAGAATCATCGATATAGTACATTTCTTGACCTTGGTTCCATATATTTTCGAAATTTGTCAATTGTATCGATAACATTAATTCAATTGACAACAGTGAATATTCTTTATTTACAAACTTCCATAATTAGGACTATCTTTAGCAATAAATAATTAATATCAGGGGCCGTATTTCAGAATTTTTTCGAGGTTTGGTAAACACACGCGACTTTTTTTTACTTATACTCATTGATTTATGTTTTAAAAGGGCCTTCACCTGGTGAAATCTACAAAAAGTTAAACTATATCAGTACCGAAGTCACTAAAATATACTTTTTGTTTTTTTCTCATAAATTGGACTTCTCCTGAATTAATTTGCATGAAGCCGCTTGTGCTTCTAATCTTGTTCCTTGAGGCAAAAATATTGAATGTTGACATGAATTACACCTGAATTCAACTAATAAACTATTACTTGTTATAATGTATCATGCAACATCTAATACAATCTCACAGATCACTCAGTTACCTCATTTGTTCTAAATTAATTAGCAAGTATAAAATTCGTTAAATATCAATAATCTATAACAATTAGATAAAATATTGTATACGCCAAGTGAGTTAAAAGAATTTATTCACTAGAAGAAATTAGCCCACTTGTCTGATTATGTCACTTATAACAATCAAGATATTGATATTAAAAATCGGTTAATTGCACATTGACTCATTTGGATTTAAAATTACCACTTCATAAAAAAGAGCAATAACAACAACTTTTATTAACATTTTATTAGCACATTAATAATATAAAATAAATAACCATAAATATATGTACAATACCTAATATAAATATTTCACAGAATTTTTATTGTATTGTAAAAATAATTGTTTCCATATAATTCTCTTCATACTTCTTTAGCAATAGCGTTTACCTAATTTCATTGGAGCTTGTCGTTTCCTCTCTGAAAGAAAGTGACGTTGAGCTTATATAAAAATTCCAACAAATTTATAAAAGATATCTTGTCATTTAACCTCATTAATAGTATGATATAGGTTAACACAAAAATTTAATATTGAGGCAAAATATATGCGTTAGTATTTTAGTATAAAAGCAGTTTTACTAAAAATTTATGTATTATTCTGTTACATTATTATACAAGGTGTCCCGAAACTAAACCGATAAACGAAGATGGCGAATTATAGAAATGATTTCATATCGATTTGAGACAAGTGATCTTATCTAAATACACTTTCTAATTGAGGTAGGGCTTTATTTTAGAAAAGGTTAGATTAAGAGTTAGAGAAACAAATCACTTTATGCATTTAAAATAATAGCCGCCATGTAGAGCACCTTGTATTAAACTATTTTTTTTTGTTTTTGCTAATTGTCGTTATGTTAAAATTTTTGTCAGTTTTTGATATTATTTAATACAAAATTCCAACTTTCTTATAGAATTTGACTTTTTCTGTCTTCCAAAGCCGGCTACTGAACATTAGCAAACAATCTCTAATTTTGTAATTATCGTGGAAAAAAGAAAGACAAACATTAAAAATAGATATAGAAATAGAATACTCTGAATTTTTTGATGTAAAATTGAATTTTTGATTTAATTTGAAATGATATAAAAATACAGAAGTCGAAGATAAAAAAAATATAATTAAAAATATTTTTTGATTCTCCCAAATGTGACGCCTGTTACAAGTTCACTTTTGCATCAGAAAGTTGTTCTTAGAAAAGTTAACACATAACCTAAGTTTGATCCTTCTAGATGAGAAGCGATCTGAACAATTTAAATAAAAACAATGTCAAATGGCTATCTTCAAAGAGCCTTACCACCCTTAGGAAGCGTTTTTGGATAAGACAATTTGTGTCAAATCGGACACCCTGTATTTCTCTATTAGTACTGACTATACTCTTGAACACTTGTGCGGATTTTATTAGATATTACAAATAAAACAAACACTTTAAGACAAATAAGAAAAACTAATCATACAATAAAATTCCATACATTTCTATATTATCAGAAAGATTAAGAATAATCGGTAATAATTGTTGGGTTGATATGCGAACAGTTTTTCAGACAACTAATACTTTACGATCCTTTTTGTCAAAAACACGTCCAAAAAATGATATACAAAATTCAAAAGATTGCATCTACACCATACCTTGTGAATGTAATAAACATTATGTTGGGGAAACGTCTCGGCCTATGAACATTAGAGTTGAGGAACATAAAAATTACATAAAAAAAAAAGGGAATTTGAAAAATCCAAAATTTGCGAACACGCTTGGGAAAACGGTCATTTGATTCAATGGGGTTCGGCAAAAATTTTAGAAAAGGAAGATAACGCAACAAAAAGAAAATTAAAAGAGACCGCGATTATTTTGTTGAACGGAGATAAGTGTGTGTCTAACTGTTCAGTTAACATCGATCATTGTTGGCTACAGTTGTATCAAGAAGAAGTAATTAACAATAAAATAAAAATCATTTAACATCTCTATGGAAGCAGGTAAACAAATTTTAAACTGTCAAACTTGACATACGTTTAAAAATTTTACTACGATTTTGAGAACGAAAACAGAGAGTTTTTCGAAACGTCAATAACACGGAAGTGCGCGATAGTGATGTGATTTTTGTTAATTTTACTTATCTGCTTTTTTATGTGTGAGATTTTTGGTTAGGCAAACTTAGTTTCGAAAATAACCCTTGACTGTTCCGTTTGGCGCAAGGGCTTATTTAATTAATCTTTATTATTTTTCAGAAGTGTGGCAAAAACCCAACAAAACTAAAGAAAATTTGAATATCAATTTCAAAATGTATGTTTCAATTACGTACTTAAAATTTTGATATAGGTGCTGCTAAAAATATCAATTTTTCTTTCTCAATTTACTTATACATTGGTTTACACATGTAATATCTTACCCAATTTGCATTGATGTTGTCACTTCCTCTCTGAAAACAAAAAAGTCATTATACTTATATATTTTTATCTTATTTTACAGTATGTTTCACAATTAAAGTGCAGTAGTTTACTTGTAGAGTATACAATGAAAAATTAAATTTCCTATAAAAACAAGGGTTAGAAATGCTAACTGCAAACGCACCCTCCCCTCAAGTAGCCCCGAGAATTAATTTCTTCAGTTTTATTATTTCTTAATGCAATTTTTATTCAAAATTATTTAATATTGTTTCAAATATTTGCAGTAATTAACTTTTGAGAAAAACAATTGTTGGCTCATGTAATTCATATCTAAATAAAACAAAACAATTCTTTAAACAAACACAAGTTTATCTCATACTAAGTCCAGTAGTTTTCTTGATTTCAAGTAATTTTAATTTTTAAATGAAGAATATATATTATCTTATTATACAAGTATAACTCAATAATCTAAAAAAATATTACTATAAATGAGGAATAGCGAAACTAAGCTAGATTTGGAATAAGTGTATAATCGTCATGTTACTATAGGTTTTTTTCTGTGTACCTATACTGGTAAATTATTGTATACACTTAATTAAACACGCTGTATATAATAAGAATTGTCGTACCTTGTTAATATAGTAGTTTGAACCTCTGAATTTGTTGTTTCCTCACTGAAAAAAGAAAAAAATCGTCACACATAGGTACATATTATTTTTGTTTTGATGTAGATACGTTTAATGATGTACTGAGTAGAAATGAAAAATATTAAATATTATTAACTGAATCAAAACCTATGTAAAAATTATTGCTATTGTCTTTAAATAATGTACATTTATATATATATACAGTGTGGATACAAATTGTAGAATATTGTTTATATTTGTTAGAATATTTGTCATATCAGAAACATGTTTTAATAAAAGTGTTAGGGAAATTATTTTCCTTTTAGTGATATCAGGTAATCTTTCGTAGCACAAAAATGTGGTTGCCAAGGTAACCGACTTAATTATTTTAAACGGCACCATATACTTACTTTTCTTGGTGAAAATTAATACATTTGACCTTCTAAATACAATACAATTTTAATGGGGCACATAAGAAAATAATATAGTAAATTCAATTTTATAATTTTATTTTATGTACTAAAGTAAGGAGTCAAAAATCTAAAGATCAACGTTTTAAGCTAATTTTAATAGGATAAATGAAAAATTGAACGGATGTGAACTAATTCATTAATTGTTCAAAATGACGGAATTATTGTTCAGGCACATTCTAGTGTCTTTAAAAACAAGTCACTCAAGTTTGTGTGCAACGTGTGCTGTCGAATTTGCCGTAGCTCGATTCTGATCTTCGCTTTAAGATATTCCATATCGACTGGTCTTTCTCTGTAGACTATACTTTTTAAGTAACGCCACGAAACATAATCACACGGATTGAAATCGGGTGAACTTGCTGGCCATTTAATGGCACCTCCGCGACCTATCCATCGTGCAGGAAACATTTTATTTAGAGATTCTCTTACGGCCCTTCCATAATGTGGAGGGGCTCCATCTTGCTGAAACCACATTTGATGAATTGGACCTAGGGTCTCCAAAGCAGGTACAATTTGTTCTCTCAACAAATTAAGATATTTGTCGACAGTTAGGTTCCCATATTATTCCCTGGTATACCTGTCCAGACGTTAATTTTGTCTGGTCAGTGAGGATTTTCTTGACACCAATATCGATAATTTTGTTTACTTATTTTAAAATCCTTGAAGCATTAAAGTGGCTTCATCGGTGAACACAATTTTTTTGCCAAATTCCAATTCCATGTTAAATTTATCTAACATAGCGTTACAAAATTCAACACGTTTTGCAAAATCATTTTGCACAAGTTCCTGAACGAGCTGCATTTTGTATACATCACACTTTTCCTTGTGAGGCTGTTTTAACAGAACGGTGTGAAATAGCTTGCATCCTACCAATTTCCCGGCTGGACAATTGTGGATTCTCTTGTATTGACAGAAGCACATTTAAAGTAGTATCGCCATCAGTAGCTGTTTTTGGCCGCTCTGTATGTAGTTTGTCTTAAACGCTTCCCGTCTCGTTAAATTTTTATAACAATTTGGAAACACAAGATTGTGTTATTTGAGGTCTGTTTGGATGAGGTTCGTTAAGCAACGCTGTGTCCTTTTCCTGTCACCATATCCCACCGTCATTAAAACCTGTATTCTTTCCGTTTCACTTATTGAAGCATTGAAGCATTGAAGCGCCATTATAACTTGCTAAGTACACAGAAAATTGAGTAAAAAAGTACGTTTACTACAACAATGCACATAATTACAAGCAACTGACGGCTAGTGACAGTTTCGCATTGTTCTGATTTTGACATGGCTAACTTGATGTTAATAATTATTTTGTCAAAAGCATAATAGAAAACTTAAATTGACTGTATTTTCTTAAGTGACCCCATTAATATTGTATTGTATCGTAGTCCAACGGTCCAATGTATTAATTTTCACCAAAAATATATGGTGTTAAAAATTAAGTCGGTTACCTTGGCAACCACATTTTGTGCGACGAAAGATTACTTGATATATACTCGCGACAAGAATTCAGACGACTTACGTCATACGAACAAATGAATAATTCATTATATTTTCATCAAAATATTTAAGAAACTACAACTGATAGTAATAAAACTACACTAAAAGTTTGCATTATATTTTTACTGTTTAAGAAAGGTATTTTAAGCTAATATAAATCAAATCTCCTACAGTAAAAATGTTACAAAAGCTAATAATAAGGAATATATGGGTAAATATTGTGGGTGTAATTCAACGCTGGTTGGGGCTTTTGTCCACAGAGTAGTTAGTTTCACACAATATTATTAATGCCTAAAAAAAACTATATGAGAAAAAAAGTTTGCATTATATATTGCACTAAATTGCAAAAATTTTTTTTTAACGCGGCCAGATGTTGAAAATTACGTTGACAATAAAAACAAATGTGTAACGTCAGCCGTGACGTAAGACGTCTGAATTCTTGACGCGAGTATAACTAAATGGGAAATAATTTCCCCTAACACTTTTATGATATGACGAATATTTTAAGAAATATAAGCAATATTCCACAATCTGTATCCACACTGTATCTTCTTTTATGTTTCATTTATCATAAAATTATATTGCTATCAATTATTATTGTTTAACATTCTGAAACCTTTTACACTTTATAACTGACATGCTTCAGACAACTTACATTATTGTCATCATGACCTCCTCAATCGGACAACACACTTTAGGAGACTTGTCGACGTAACCGCACATTGACTCTATAAGGTAATTCAGTCTCTCAATTGTCATCGGGGTGTCAAAATCGGTGGACATTGCGGAAATGGACGGGCAGTCTCTTAACTTTATGCAAAGTCCTTCCTTCACTCCTGGTCTAGTACACGATTCTGAAAAAGAAAGCAAATAATTTTTCTGGTGGTACAAAAATCAGAAGTAATGGTTTTGCTTATAAATTAACTATAGATAGATATTTTACATTGAAGAGTAGGTACCTAGTTTTTTTTCAAATATTAATTAATTCATTATGTAATTTTACCTCGTACAATTTTTTTATTTGACTCTATTTAGGAAAAATAAATAAATATTACAACTTGCAAGGTAGCGTTGAAATAGAAAGGCTTATCATATTAGGGTTCATTCAACTGAGAAGCTACTATCTGATTGTAGAAAGTAGGGAAATTAACGAAAGTAACAAATTAAATGCTGTTTTATACAAGGTGTACAATATAAGCCAGTAGGGTGAGAGAGCCTAACAGTACGTATTTGGTTTTTCCAGTAATCGACAAAATTGCAAAGAGAATGCAGTGTTTAGGTTGTTATGATAGTGGTAGTTGCTGGTTAGAATTGGAAGTATGGAAAACAACCAATAGAAAGTGCTACAACCCAATCATTATTGTTTCTCGAGTTGAAGAGCATCTCTTTGAGAATAGTTTAAATGTTCTGGCCAGAATAATGTTCCGTCATTTTTCCACTAGTATGGAACAACATAGAGACAAATACATTTTCTTCTTCTTACTTTAAAAATTATTGTACATATGCACTAGATATATTGCATATATACATATTGAAATTTTGAGGTTATGGCAAATTAAGGTAAATTGGCGAACGTTAGCGTTGCTACCACCTTGCCGGAAAATTCATGGGTTACTTCCATTGACCACTAGTTTGATGAATGTAACTAAAGCGTTATAAATTTTTAGTTTTTGCCACATTAAGTATACATTTTAGGTGTATATTACTTCAAAGTTATTTTCAAAAGCAGACATGTTTACAGATGTATGTTGGCAATTTTTCGAGTGCTTGTTTCAGGTGACTCCGAATCTATATCGACAACTGCTTCTTCTAGTTGCACAGTTCGTACTTCTCGAGGGCGCCAACAGTTAGTTTCATAAATGTACAATTATCGCGCAAATGCTGTAGTGAAGACGAGCAAATATTGTGTGATACTGTATCCTACGTTCTTGATACAACTCAGCATACAATCGTCGAACTTGCAGAGCATTTCCATTACATCGACCGTCAAAATGCATATCTGCCATTTCCGCATTTGTCAAATTTTCCTTTTTGTATTTTGAAGGCACAAAAATTATTCACTTATTGTTTGAAAATTAATTTAGAGAAATTGAAGCTTGAGAAATATGTAATGCAGTGGACTATAACGAAAATCTTCAGCAGTTTTTAGTACAATAATGAATGGCTTTTTCACGTGTACACGGTTCACATACTCTGTTGCTAGTCCCTTAACGCGCACTATTTTTCGACACATGTGCGCGCGAAGGTCCGTTTTTCCATTACTAAAAAAGGACCGCGAAAATATTAAAGAAAATGTGAAGAAAGAAGAAAAATACAATATACAACATTATTTACAATAATTGCTAGCAAACAAATAATGGAAAAAATGCTAATTTGACATTGTGACGAGATGGTTGTATGTTATTTAGAAATATTGACAGCAATCTACTAGGTAACGTATCAATAGAAATAAAAAATACAGAACTTGCAATAAAATATTTTTTTTTTTTCCACGGAAACGATGCATCTTTGAAGAGACCAATTTCATTCAGAATTGATGGTGGATATCTAAGAAAATATCAAAACGGGAAAAAGTCAGTGTCGCACCATTTCTCATATTAAAAAAGGTTGTAGCATTCTCGCACGAACATCACTGGTGCAAGTAGAAATATTTGGATCACTCCAGAAAATGCACATTTATCCCTCGAAAGCCTGTGCCAAATTCTAGTCAATATCTTTAAAGCTCTTTGAAATAATTTATAAAAATAAATAAAAAAAACACTAAAATTCAAACACCCAGTATCTCCCCTAAAACACCCTGCATAATAACCAAAATCAAAAATAATTAAATTAAGAATAGGAACATTGTAAGATGTAAATTAAAATCGTACCTTTCAAAACTGATGCCTGGCACAATAGGGCCGATGTTACTAAAATAATAACAAACTTAATCATTGTGGCTGCTTATCTAAAACAATTCACTGTTCGCGAAGATATTCTTTCAGCACTGAGCCTTCCTACGTCGGTCACCTTGACTTAACTGCATTTAAATCGCCACCTGCTTTATAAGTAACTGTATCCCAAGAATAAACCATAAATAACCGTTGAAGCTTTAATTAAAAATCGGGTTTTTAGGGCGCGGACACAGTAAAAGGCAAATACGAATGAAAAAATAATGAAGTGCGAAAAAATAACCGGGATATTATGGAAAGGTTGTTCATAAATAAAAATGTGGGGTATAGGAATGTGTGTTAATTAAATGAAGTAAAAAAATCAGGTAATCGGTCAAAAGTCAGATGATCAGGTCACACCTCTGTTATGTAGCCAATCAAATCATATTATTTCGAAATAGGAAAAAGACCATAACAAAACATGGAAATTTCCACCCATTTTATCAGTGTACTTGACTTATAACTTGGAAAATTCTTCTGTGTCATATTAAATTCATAATTATTTTCCAGCAATTTAACGGCCATATTTAAGCACTTTAAATTAGTACATAAGATATTCCACAGTATAATTTAAAGATACAGAAGTATTTATAGAAGTCAGTATATTAAGGAAATTCCAAATAAGTTAAAATAAAAAAAAATGGAGTACTACTGTTGAATCTATAAAATTAGAAATGCGGAGACATCTTCTACTAAAATATTTTATAACACATGAGGTCTTGAAGGATATACATTTTTTCTAAAGTTACCCAAATACGAATATCAACTAGCTATGAGGTAGCATTCGCATTAGGAAATGACGTTTAGGAAGGAAGATCGTCGAAGCTGACGTGCCACTGTGATTGTCACTTGCCAGTGACATGTCAGGTTAAATTATCAAAAATGTTCACATTCCCTCATTGAATTAAATGTTTCTCTTTTGATGGCTAGCGAGTCAAACACCAGCATACCTCTAAACGAAAATAGCAATTCTTCGGATTGGTCATCTGACGACGAGAAAACCACCAGGAAACACAATATAATAATAAAACAACATGTGGACCGTACGGAGAACATAGTGAAAAAAGAAAGCAGCAGCTTGAAGATCAAAGGTAAAAAGAAGAAAAGGGTTATATCGGTCTGTTTGACGCACTGCCGATATGACGTCATTAAGAGGGTTGCCCAGAAGTTTGGATACAAGGAGGTTTCTGAAGGGGAGAATTGGAACTTGTACTGGACTGATCTGTCCATCACTGTGGACAGATGTAAAGAAATGAAGAGGTTTCAGAAAATAAATCATTTTCCAGGTAACGAGATACATAATTTCAGGAAATTTCAATATGTTCTTTTAATTTCTGATATACCTGCATGACAATTACTGTACTCTTGTACTCTCCAAGAAATATTTTTTCATCTTGAATCACACCCACATTTATGTTTTCCTGTTTTTTTTTCTTTATTGTGCAGATAAGGCATGTTTCCCAAAATGCCCATTAAAAAAGTCATGTATTTTCTTTGAAATATGTCTAGGTATACACTATAATTTCATTACGTTAGGTATGGTTTTATTTGTTTCATAAGCCAGATTAATTTTGATTTAGATATTTATTGAATCTAACTTTGGAATTATTTCTTTAGAATATCTAGATATTTGGTATCAAGAATAAACACTTCACTGGTGATAATTAGAGGAAAGTTTATTTGCATTTACAATAAATAAAACATATTGTGCGCTTAACACATAAGTACTTAGCACTGTTTCTACTAATATTTTCAGGTATGTTGGAGATCTGCAGGAAGGATCTTCTTGCCCGTAACTTGAATCGCATGTTAAGGTTCTTCCCTAGGGACTACAACTTCTTCCCCAAGACCTGGTGTTTCCCTGCCGACCTAGGCGAAGCCATAACCTATAGTCGTCTAAGAAAAAACAAAACATTCATCCTAAAACCAGATGCGGGCAGTCAAGGCAGAGGCATAGTAATAACGAAATCGCTGAAGGAAATTCGACCTATAGATCGAGGCATCTGTCAAGTGTACATCACCAAACCTTTCCTCATTGACGGCTACAAGTTCGATCTGAGGGTATACACGCTCATCACATCTTGTGACCCTTTAAGAATCTATATTTACAAGGAGGGACTAGTGAGATTCGCAACTAGTAAGTACAAGGAACCCAATGGAGTGAACATAACCAACGTTTTTATGCATTTAACCAATTACGCAGTCAATAAACACAGCAGGACTTACAACCAAGATACGGAAGGCGGCAGCAAGAGGAAACTCTCGTGGTTCAATAGCTACATGAAGAGTTTAAAGCACGATGTCGAATCTTTATGGTACAGAATCGACGATGTGATAATCAAGACGGTGATAAGTGCTTACCCAGTGTTAAAGCACAGCTATGCAGCTTGCTTTCCCAACCACGATGTCTTACCAGCCTGTTGCGAACTCCTGGGGATCGATATCATATTCGATAAGAGGTTGAATCCTCAGATACTAGAAGTAAACCACTCTCCAAGCTTCCACACCGATACAGAGTTAGATGCTGAGGTGAAAGAATCCTTGCTAAGTGACATGTTTTCCATGTTGAACTTGGAAAACTGCAACAAGAGGAAGATAATGCGGGAAGACAGGAAAAGGGTAAGGGAACGGTTACTGAATGGTTTGAACAAAGAGTACCAAGTGCAAAGCAACCAGGATACAAAATGTTTCCAGGAATACTTCAAGCAGGAGATGGCGAACAGGGGCAGCTTCCGATTGGTGTATCCCTGTTCAGACACCGAACACAACTACATCAAATACTTCGATCAGGGCCAGAATTCGTTGTATAGCGATACGGCTTCTAGCAGAGCAAGGGAAGCTGCGCAGAACGCTTTCAGGGACGAGATGCACTTGAAGGCCAAACTGGAGGCTTCCAAGCGCATCAGCCCTAAGGTAAAGGTAGAATCCCTGTTGCCATCATCTTCTTCCAAGAGCAAGACTCCAAGTGTTCCGCTTTCAATCCGCAGCGAAGGAAACAGCTCGTTTGACCCACAAATAATAGTGGAAGCTGAAGAGAAAGAAAGATTACAAAGACTCGCTCAGAGAGACTATCTGGTGAGAAGTCAAGGGATACTAGAACTAATCTATTTCTCCATGAAGAAGAATAACATACTAAGACCCCAAGATGAGAGGAAGTACGCAATCTTCGACAAACTACGACATGCCAATGCAAGCGTCAACAAGGCCAAGGGCCCGGAAATTTCCGACATGCTGGAAGAAATCAGTAGAAATAAAGGAGGAGGTGAATCCATTATAATGTCCAAGAAGGAAATCTATCCATACGGAAGCCACAGGGACGACAAATTGGGAAATGCAGCCAAACAGGCAGATAGAATCTGATTTAATTAGTTTTCATTTGGTTCATTGCTGCATTTTAATTAAAATTTAATTTAGCGACGCTTCTTTAATATATTAGTGGTAAAGGGAGTGGGTAAAAATATATATATTTACCAGTAATACTATGTTTATATTATTGTATACGTTCACAAATTAATTTACAGACGTTGTATAAGTAACGAGAATTTTCTAAGATATATGTATGTCGGTGAAAATATATTGTGGTCAGTACGTCAAGCTTATTTTTTATATTTCGAAATGAAACACAGTTTATTTCTGATAAAGATTTCATATATTCAGATTTAGGAAATACAGCTAATGATTTTTGTAGCGAAAATTATAAGAATAATGTTTTCACTTTTAATGTTTTGCATATAGTTAAATCAAATTATTTATTTATTAAGAACTAAATAAACCAACAGGTAATTAATTCAATGCCCTATAAAATAATATTATACTCTACAGTACAATTATTATTATTAGAACATTTTACAGTAAAACTTATTCTAAATTATAACTATAGACAATAATTGATACTAATGTAGTAACAAGCATTATACCTACAGAATGTTGAATGATGAAAGTTAATCTAAAAATTTGGTACCTACTCTTGTTTAACGTCAAAAAACCAACCATTTGCGAAAAAATCGACATATAAATTTTTTGGACATACTAATGAATCTCATCTTTTTACATAAAAAAGTAAGTACTTAGAATTTCATGGCAAAATGAATGAACAAAAAGGGAGGTTTCCATTTAAAAATATTTCATACTATTGCAGCTCACTGTATTGAATCCCAATTCTGAAGTACTATTTTTCTCGTCTAATAAAATCAATTAATGAAATATGAACTAAGTGATGATACTAATCTTAACATCGAAAATTGTGGAATTTTTGCTATTCCTTTGTATCTACCTCTTGCTAAAAGAAAATACATAAACTAAAAAAATGCAAAATCATCCTTAGAATTATTTTAATATATATTTTAATTCAATAATTAATTTAGTTTTTCTGTTTTAAATACATATAAAAAAATTATGAAAGCAACCTCTTTTGGCTATGAGACATGGAATGAATATACTGTAACCTTCGATAGCTCAGTTGGTAGAGCGGTGGACTGTAGTAGGTTTACATCAAGTAGTCATCCATAGGTCGCTGGTTCAAATCCGGCTCGAAGGATACTTTTTTTTATTTTAATAGATATAGGAACATTATTTTGTATTACCATTTCATATTGTAACTGCGCTAGTTTGAGATATTATTTGTGCCGATTGAATAACACACTTGTGTATATCATTTTGTATTGTTTCTATTTGGTATTATTTAAATAATTACATGTTACATATATACAAAATATTTTTTATATTACAATTTAACGAAAATAATATTTAGGTAGGTATTGACGACAAAATTGTTATAAATGGTGTGTCCTCGAAAAATCATTTTTAATAAATAACTTTTGTTTCTCAAAATAAAAAAGTGCGTGAATGATTTTCTTCAAAAAAAATTTAAAGGTTTTTCTGATCTAACAATACCTTAATTAGGGATCTAATATTCAGTACAGGGTGGCCCACATAAGAACCGACACGGAGCATGTCCATGTAGGGGTGTCAAAAATATTGTAATTTAACCAAACTTACCCACATATTAAAGCCCAAAGTGGAGCCTTAAATTTCGAAAAAAAGTATTTTCTAATGAACACTATTAATATCTTGTTCCAGTTAAAGTAGTGTTTTTTAAATCAAAAATTCGATTGCCCGAAAACTACTTTCAGTGCCATCAATATCAGTGGATTCTGCTCAAACGTCAACTAGGAATGCGGTCGTTTCAGTTGATAGTGGTAGAATTGTGGAAGGATTTAATTCTTCAAATTGTGGGAATTGTAATACAAGTATTCATGTTAATAAAGAAAATAGTAAATTTGCACTATCACAATTTGACATTTACTTTAAGGCATTATTTTTTATGCTTTTAGTGTTAAAGAATGCATTTTTAACATGTTTGTAGAAAAATTCCATTAAAATTGACTTAAGGACTGCGGAAATATTTAAGAACCAAATTTTATGTCCAATTGGGGCCTCCAATAATTAGAATTCGGGGAAACAAAAAAAATATGCGTCAAATAATTTCTCATGTAGATTATACTCGTATACCCAATTGTTTTCCTAGTATTTCTGAATCACTCTGTATAGGTAAATTTGGCAAGATTACAATGTTTTGAAGATCCCACATAATACACCTGCTCTGTGTCGTTTCTTATGCGGGACACCCTGTATAATGCTGAACATCGTTATATACTAACTTACTACTAATATATCACAATCATTATAACAAATACTAAAACTTTTATGTGAGCAATTTATATACAGGGTGTATTTAATAGATCATAAATATTATTTCGCACGTAATATCATTCCATGACATTTGTTCAGATATTCATATTCTCGTTGATCCAGTCTATGTAATACGGCACGTAAGTGTTGACGGAAGGCCTTTGTCCGCACCCGAGGAACCCGTAGGAGATGATTCCCACCAGGTCGGTGACGAATTCAAAATTTTTGCTGTACCGTAACATCAGCGGTCCTCCAGAGTCCCCGTTACAGCTGTCGGTGCCGTTCCCGAGTCCTGCACAGATCTGTCCGTCTATCAGCGATCTGTCTCTCCTGTCACAGTTTTCTTTGGCGACGGAAGGAATCTTCGCCTTTCTTAGAATGGGACTGAACATGTCTAGGAATGAGAAATGTGTTAAATTGACGTCCACGTATCATATTAGTTGCTTATAATCTTAAAAATAACCGATTTAGATAAATTTGCTGACAGATTTGGTATTTTACGGTTTTCCTATACTTCCAGCCATTTATAGCTTTAAAAATAAATAGTTTCAGTGACGTCACAATCATCAGTTTGCGGAACGGCAACATCAACAATTTAATTTGATATTCCACACATAATTCAACAATCAACCACATTAGTATTTCTCAGATTGAAAACAATTAAATAGATTGGGTGTTAGTAAAGGTTCGGGACCAGATGGTTTACCAGAAGTTTTTATAAATTGTTGCAAACAGTCCCTTTTACATCCCCTTTATCTAATGTTTAATAAATCTATTTCTGAAGGTGTGTTTCCAAGTACTTGGAAAATAGCAAAAATTGCCCCCATTTCATAAAGGCGGAAGTAGAAGCGATGTAAAACTATCGACCAATATCTCTACTCTCGATATTTGGTAAATTGTTGGAAGCAATTATAACAGAGGAATTATTTTTAATTTTAAACACATCATTATAGAAGAACAGCATGGTTTTTCAAGGTCGATCTGTTGTAACTAATCTTGTACCTTATATTCAATTTATATCCGAAAATATGGATGAGAGATGTGAAGTAGATGCCGTGTACACCGATTTTTCTAAAGCTTTTGACAAAATTCATCATCCTACTTTGTTTGCCAAATTGGAAAATTTAGGTGTGCATGGTAATCTTTTAAGGTGGATCAAATCATATCTCTCCAATAGGTCACAGTGTGTTAGAATCAACAATTCCTCTTCAGATTTTGTTAACATTACATCAGGTGTACCGCAGGGATCACATCTGGGCCCTTTACTATTTTCTTTATTTATTAACGATATTGCCTCTTGTTTTCCACACTCAAATTTTATTTTATATGCAGATGACCTAAAAGTGTTCAAGTCTGTATCATCTCTTAATGATTGTCAACATCTGCAAGGTGATCTTAATCTATTTTCTGAATATTGTAATATTAACAGACTGTCTTTAAACATCGATAAATGTAACTTCATTAAATTTACTCGTTTAAAAATAAGTTCGGATTTTACTTACTCAATTAATGATGTTTCACTAAAGAAAGTTGAATATATAAAAGATTTGGGGATAACTTTAGATGTCAAATTGTCCTTTGAAAACCACATAAATAATATTGTAGGGAAAGCCTTGCGTAATTTGGGATTTATTCTGCGCGTTTCCAAGTCCTTTTGTGATCCTAAGACTTTGATTATTTTATATAATGCATTTGTTAGATCGCATCTTGAATTCGCAAGTTTAATTTGGAATCCTCAATATGTTAAATATATCGACCGCATTGAAAATGTTCAAAAAAAATTTACTCAACATCTTCATTATCGATATAATCAAAACTTGCGGTTTCAATGCTATGATTTAAGATTAAGTCATTATAATATGTTTAAATTAAGTTGTAGAAGAATTATTGCATATATATCATTTTTGTTTCATCCTTTACTGGTAAAATCAACTGTAGTTATATTCTAGGTCGTTTGTGTTTCAATATTAAACACCATTCATCTCGATCATCAAATTTATTCTATTTTCAAATATATAATACAAATGCTTCTATTAACTCACCTATTTGTATGTTACAAAAACAATATAATCAATTTTTTAATCACATAGACATATTAAATCTATCATTACATTCTGTAAAAACCAAGCCTTTCTTGTATTTAAAAATTGTTAATGCTCGAATATTTGTTCCTTTCTAATTTACTTCTTTTTTATTTCGTTTATTTGTATTTTTAGTCTAGTGTAAGTGTTTATTATTAAGTTAACTGGTAGTGTACCTCAGTGTACTTGATTTTGCTTAAGTATCTGTTATTTTGTCTTAATTGGGCACCCTGTAATTGTAACGTTTGTTAACGATATGTTGGGTTGCCATGCATATTAATAAATAAATAAATAAATAAATAATTCAACTAGACAAAAAAAATCGTGTGTTGTGTTCCCCCCTATACAGGGCGTCCCGTAATTCCACGTAAATATTGAAGGGGGGTATTCTATGGCCTAATTTAGACATTGAATTAGAATTTCTTGAAAATTCTCATACTTCAACTGTTTCATTGGCCCGCAATCACGATGCTTCTCGAACTGCAATTTGAATGTTTTTGAAGCAAGAGAAATACCACCCCTATAAAGTACGTCTCGTCTAAGAGTTTTTGGAAGACGATTATGAAGGCGATTACAATTGTGTGAGGAAATGATAGGACGGTGTGAGGACAACAATGGTTTTCAATTAGACGTATTTTTTCGGATGAAGCTACGTTTTATTTAAATGAAGTGATTAACAGGCATAACTATCGCTTTTGGTCTCAGAAAAATCCACACTGGATATGCGAATCGTATACGCAGCACTACAGAAAGTTAATGTATAGGAACGCATCATCAACAACAGAATCTTGGGCTCATTATTGTTTGAAGAAAATCTTACTGCCGCCACCTGGATTTCCTAATATTTGACCTGATACCTGCTCTAGCTGTGATTTTTCTCATGAAATTAATCCAGATATACCGAAAGAAAGAATTTGGTTCCAACAAGATGGCGCTCCCCCACATTTGGATTGGTAGACGTGGTACAGTTGTATGGCCGCCAAGATCTCCCGACTTAACGCCCTTGGATTATTTTATTTAAAGAGATTAGGGCGGAGATGCATAATTTACCAGCTTAAGTTATTTGGAATGCTGTGGACAGGTTTTACTATCGTCTTGGAGAATGCCAAATAGTGAATGGAGGACATTTTCAGCATTTGCATTGAGTTTATTTTTGTAAATTATCTAGTTGTTTCAATTTCTAAATGAAAAAAAACTTGTTATTGAAAACATATAACTTTTTTATTCTCTCCGTTTATTTGGTATAGCTGGATTCGGTTTTCTATAAGCTTTTCAACGAGCCCCCTCATGCCTTATGTTTCCATTTGAAAAAAAGTAGGGGTAGCTGGGGGTTAGGGGGTTGAAGAAAAATTAATTATTATATAACCGAAAGATGGGAAATAATCAAGATCAGTTAACGTGTTTCGGCGTTTTTAAAAAAATAACTCAGTCCGTACTTCTGGCCATTCCTGTATAGATAAATATTGTAGGAGAATTTACAAAAGCTATTAATAAAGAGTACCTACATGGGTAGATATTGTGGGTGTTATATTAAGTAAGTAGTGTAATTTGAGGTTTGACCAAATGATCACTACTTACCATATTCAGTACGAATATTTGTTATAATTATTCAATACTTCTTAAAAAATGTTTCTGTATTTTAATATTAATTATATATACCTGTGGAAGTTCTGCCCCAACCGGCTATGTCGAAAGTTTCATTTCCCCTCAAAGTTGACGATTTCGTGGGAAGACAAATTGGTTTTATATAATCTGAAACGCAAAAATATCAATTGACTTTTGGAGCGACCAAACATTGCAATTTTATAAACCCTTTCAGCGTTATACAGAATTATATTTGACTTTAAATTCAACAGAGGACGTATTTGTATATATCTTAGTAATTATTTCATCTTAATCAATAAATCGCGTATTTTTATTGAAATCTGGAAACTTAATTAAACTTCTCAAAAGTATGCTTTACAATAAATGAGATTAAGTAAATCAGAACTTGATAATACAGAAAATTAATTTTCTTACCTGTGAAAATGACTTCTTGATCTAACCTAACAAGGGCAATGTCATGTTGTGTGGTATTTGAACGGTACATTTTGTGTGGAATTATCGACTCTACCCTGTAAGTCTTTGCCGGATCGGCACAGTCTTGTCCTATACTCATGTATATACAATCAGTCTTATTCCTTGTGTCATACTCCCCAAGTACAACTTGACGCCTGTAACATAATTTTTGAAAAATAAGTTTAGTAATGTTAGTTTAATACAAAACAATATTGTGGCACTGGCTTAAAATGTTTTTCAAACTCAAATAATCACTGTAACTATGGAAATAAAATAGCAATTATTGACAACAATATTTATTTGATAGTGAAGTTTTGTTTTTGTCAGTTTTCCAGCACCTGATATTTATTACTGTAAAATAATGGAAATTTCGAGCGACAATGAACTAAGCAGTACCCCACCTAAGGGTATGACAATGCATATCAGCAATTTAAAGAGTGGTGTGAAGCAGATAAAGCAAAAAAAATATCCGAAAATGTGCTGTAGGCATATTTTGCTTAAAAGTCTAAGAAGGTGAAGTCTTCCATGTTATGGGTGGTATATTCTATGTTGAAATCAACACTTAACGTTAAAGAAAACGTGGATTTTTAAAAATTTACCAATTTGGTTCCATATTTGAAAAAAATGTCAGCTGGAAATTATCCTAAGAAATCTAAAGTATTAACTCGAGAGGAAGTTAATCAATTCATAAGAGAATCAGATGATGAAATCTATATGATGGCTAAGGTAGGTACATTTGTAATGATTGTTTTATGTGTTTTTTAAATTACTAAACTATCGTCCACGATTTCCTTTTAGGTCGTTTTAATACTGGATATTTCTGGTGCTTGCCACCGTGACGAACTTACGTATTAGCATGTTAGCGGTAGATCTCCCAGTTTAGAGTTGCGTGTTGTGACGTCACAAGCGAGCGCACCAATTTCAACCTCTTATATCTCGAAAATGCAAAATAGTAAATCATATAAAATTTTAAGAGCGTAATAAGAGTATCATGTACTATACAAACGCAAACGCATAAAAACAGGATAAAAGAACCCATTACCTAAAGACCGCTTTACATTAACAATTTCTTTGTCAATTAATTGATCAAGTGACTTCGTCAAGTCAATTGACAAATGTAATACTAAAATTTGGACGTCAAATAAATTGATGAAGAACTTCGTCAAGTTATCGACGACTTAAAACTTGTTCTAATTTTCGTCAATTTTACTTCAATTCAGGAATACCAACCTAAAATAAATGTAAATATTTAACCAGTAACCGAGCAGCAGCAATAATAAATGCAATGGAAGCTTTTTTTGCCCTAAAATATGATTATTAAAATTACTTTTCGTTTTTAACAGTTTTTGTTTCGTATACAAATGGGAATGATATAAGGTCAAAAGTTAAAATTACTTTTAGGTTGGTACGGTGACATCTGACAGCAAAATTGTTAAGAAACTTGCCAAGCCCTGAACATAATGTAAAACCAAAATGCGACCTTGAAGAAATTGATGAATTAATTCATCAATTTCTTCGTCAATAAATTGTTAGTGTAAAGCCCGCATAACGGCTACATACTTACACTTGGCCAAGCCGTCTATTCTTGAGAATCTGCTCGTCCACGCAATGCGCTGCAGTCACCACATATCTGGAATTTATGAGCGATCCTCCGCATCCAGACAGGATGCCTCCGTTGCTCGGATATTGCAGCAACGCCAGCCACGGGAACTCCCCCAAATCAGCCACTCTGCCACCTACGATCCTGTCGCTGCTGGACGTCGGCCTACCGCATATTTTAGAAATGGAATCCGGTGCGTCATCGTTGGTTCTTTCGGAGTTGAACAGAAAATTGTCAATGGTCTTCTCCTCGTCCTGTTGGCAACAGATCTCGTCCCTGGAAGGGCACTTAAACTTTTCCAGATAGTCCCGTACATATTTCAAGGATATGTCCAGACTATTTTGTAGAAGTGTGTAGCGTTGACAGTTGTTTGGATGAGTACAAACTCCTATAAAATTACAATATAATTATATATACAGGGTTAACTAAATATAAATATTTTAAGAGGATATAGAGAAAATTAAGAATTAACGGAATTACCCTTCAAAAAAATTCCAAAATTATTTACAAAGCGAAAACAAATTTTTTTCGAAATTATATTAAATCCTTATTAAACAATGCCACACGTTTATAGAATCAGAGTAGGTAACGTAGGCAACTAGCAACCCGACCGTAACATTTTCAGTTAAGTCATAATTTAATTCCTGTGTTTACCATTTGTTTACGTTGTAGTTTTGCATTCTTCTTCAGTTTTTAGTGCCTTTTTTATTTTTAAACGATTTATAGTTATTAAATAAAGAAATTTGTGTTGGGTGCAGATACTTTCCCACAATATAGTTGGCCGGTTTGGTTTTCTAGGTTATGGCACAAGACTGCCGCGGGTATATTAAAAGTTTTCTGTTATCTATTCCTTTCGTTTGATTTTGTTATAATAAATAAATCTAGCTGTACCTACAGGAAGTGTGTTTTATCGGTAGTGAGTGGTTATAATGAATGAAAATGTTGTAGTTTTGCCAGTTTGTAACGAAATAATGAAAAACGAATGCAAAATAATGGGGCTAACTGGATTAACTGTTACCTACCTATCTATCAGGTATTATTACTAATAAGAATGTCAATTTTTGTCGTTTCTGCATTTAGAAATGCTGCAATAAACGACCGCATGGTAGTAGATATTGTTGACAGATGTAAGATTTATCTATGGATCTGAGCCATTTCAGTCGATACGTATCGTAGGCGCTGACTTTCCGTAGGAAAAGAGGAATTTGCTCCATTTTTTAAACATCGCGCTAAAATTCTGGAATAATTATTTTATTGTCTTTTAGGCCACGTGGTTAAAAATATTGTAATTAGTCATAGTTAACCCTGTATACGTATATGCATATGTTTTATTTTTTTCCCTCAAAAACCGTGCATCCTACGAAAAAATGGAAGAGACCAATTTCATGCAGAATTAATGGCGGATTTCTAAAGAAATATCAAAGCTGGAAAAACCAGTGGCGTACCAATTTTTTATTAAAAAAAGTTGTGGCATTTTCGCACGAACGTCACTGGTGCAAGAAGAAATATTCGGATCACCTAAAAAATGCACATTTATCCCTCCAAAGTGTGTTTCAAATTTCGAGTCAATATCTTTAAAACTCTCTAAAAAATTACAATTTAAACACTGTATCTCGGAAACGAAGCATATTTCGATATATATATGAACTTTTTTTCACAAAATAACTTCGGCAAACACCCCCTAAAATATTTCTCACTTATTTACAAACACCCTGTATAAGAATATATCATTGTATTATTAATTTTATTATTACTACAAATTGAGTTATAAACTTGTTGAAGAAGTTTCCAAATAAAATTTATTACATACCTGGTTTACTATCGGTAGTGTTACATGATTTTCTACTTCCTTCTTGACTTGCTTGTCTTCTGTTATCCGACCTGCTACTTTCCGAGGTATTTCTTGATTTTCTCTCCAAATACTCTTCGAAGCTATCTTCAAAAATTATATCTCCATCATGTATATTGAGACCAAAATCAGTTGTTTTGGTTGTGGTACGTTCATAACTAGGTGAAGTGGTCTTTCTTGTAGAGGGAGTTGGTTTCTCTATAGTTCTCATGGTGGTTCCCCTGATTCCCTTTTTGGATGTTGGTTTGTAGTTAGTTGCTACGGTACTGTAGCTAACTGTTACTTCCGGGGTTTTAGGAGTAGTGACTTCCTTTGAATTTCTACCAGGTCGATCATTGTTCAATAATTCCCTGTTGGAATTTTCATATCCTGGATGAGTTCTGTGATTAATCCACCTGTCATCTTTCTTATCATATGCCGAGTTAAATGAAGGTTCTATTTCCTTATTCTGCCAAGTCTCAGATGTCCTTCCTGAGTCTGTTTTGTGATGGTACAACTGAAAGGCGTCATAGTAGTCATGAAAGTTAGGATAATCCAAAGATCTTTCATTGTTTCGGTCATAATAATCGTAATTATCGAAGGATCTACTATGTATCGCCGATTTATGTTGTGCGGTTATTGGTCTAAAATGTGTGGCTTTATTATTAGATTCGAAAGGTTCATTCTGACAACATACATGCGGTTCTTCTAGAATCTCATTGCAACGAAATTTGTTCAAGAAGTTTTCTACTTCTTTGTTTGAGAGGTCTAGTGTGCTTCTGAGTTTGAAGAAGGGTTTGCATTTCTTCAGAGGAATGCAGGTGCCTAGAACAAGTGAAGAATTTTTGTTGGAAGGCTACTGTTAGAGTTCACAATGATTAAACAATTTTCGGACTAGTCCACGTTATTCTGCTTCTTGAAGTTTCCAGACACATTTCGTTTTTTTTCAGAGATCTGAAGAGGAACAATCAGTCCGAAAAATGTTCGTCTACAACTGTCGAGGTTATTAATAAAAATAAGTATTATTATACATAATTTATATTCTACTGGAACATAATGTAAAAATCATCTATTAAGAAGAAGTTACCGTAGCAAAGGACATAAACATAGCTGTCATTAAGTTATTTCTCGTAATTAGTGTAAGTGTAAATATGAGTGCAAGCGATAATTTGCCTCAGATATTGAGAATGGAGTTTCGAGTGTTGTTTCTAATCTCGTCCAGAGAAATCACAGAAGAAACACGAATTTCGTCGCTATGAAAAATGGTGCGGAGAAAAATATATTTGACATAACTAACGAAAAACGATTAGTAATTCTACGAACTCAGTGGTAAGAACGGCAATTTCATTGAAGAGGAATCGATATAAAAAAATATTTAAATTTGGTTGCATTCCTGTAGCGAAAATCAGAAGAGTACAAACCTAAAAAGTTTAGGGTATTAACAAAGAAGGAAACATCCAGATTTTTTAGTCAGAAAGTTTTATATCTCTATATCTATATTTTAGCTACTTTGGTTATTGCTCTGGTGGGCGCTTGTCAGCAAGAACTCACAAATCTGCTTGTAGAATACGTGAAAGGTGGAGGAATATGCTTCCAAGTCCTGATACTTACTATAAACAAAAATGTGTAGATAATTTTTTAACATCTGGAAATATCATAGACCTTATAAGGTCTATGGGAAATATTGATGAGTTCAATTTAGTAGAAGTGATAAGAAAATACGTCAAAAATTGTGACCATATTCGCTTCTTTCATCGATATAAATAAGTTGGTAAATGTACCAAACAACCTATTGGTATAAATCCTATTGGGAATATATCAAAACTGGTTGTACGATTTGTTAAATTGACTAATTCAAATGCATATTCTGGGCACTGTTTTCAGCGGTCGTAAACCTCCCTTTTAACTGATTGTGTGGCAGATCGCCAAGGGTTACTTCGCAATTTCTACTGAAAACAAGAATCGAACTGCTATGAAAATCTAAAGTCATGTGTCAGAAGATGGCATAAACAGATTTATTTGACAAATAAAATTATTTTATATACAATAATCAATTAAAGTACTTACGGCTTTTTGCTTGAGAGTGACAAAGTTGACGTTTAGTGAGGAGTCTCACATAAGCGATAAAAAGCTCGTCGCAATAGCAACCAAGTAAACAGCATTCGTTTTGAGTAGTAAGTTTAACAATTGTCAAACTTTGTAAAATTTTCGCAGTTTAGCTGAGATAATTTTCATTGAAAAAATGATGGAAATTGAAAACTGATATCCAGAATACACCTCCGGAGGTTAGAAATGCTGCAGAAACTGTAACTTGCCAGAAAAATCAAAGAAGTTATACGAGAAACAATATAACCTATTTGTGACATGGTGTAGGTAAGTCGAAGAACATTTGTAAATATTCATAAAACATACCCCTTGCCTATTTTTGGAAGAATACACTAAAATCGTCATCACTACGGCCGATTTACTCGATGCCAAAATCTATCTACCAAGACCAATATTGACTTAAGCAAGTGCAAAAAGTTGACGGCATTTTTAAAGAAGCAAGGAGTTGGATATAAACCTAAGATATCACAAAACTTTTTCGCAAGCGCAAATATACAGATTTTTGCGCAAAGTCTATGATGAAACATACTTACTAACAAAGGTAGGTATATTCTGTACATATTGATTATTGCAAAATCTGTACCTTAATAGAAATATCTGACTATAATAGGTAGTTCTAATTATTGGAATTTCGGGTGCCTGTAGACTTGACGAATTAGCAAAAATGAATGTTAAATATGTTTAGGACAAAGAATTCATTTTGATAGTTACTATTCCTGATTTAAAGACAAGAAGAAGTCGAACTTGTATTGTCAGAAATAACATTCAAGATATCTACCAACTTTCTGTCATTCTATGGGAAGTATGTAGCCTTGAGACCTAGACAAGAAAACACACGAGCACGATTATTCTTAAAATTTAACAAAGACAAGTGTTTCAATCAAGTGGTAGTTATTACTAAAACATCAAACGATATTGCTACTTATCTTAACCTACTAGAGCGTCATTTATAGCATTGCTTTCGCCGTACATCGGCTATTTTATTGGTCCATGATATTGTACTATTGAAGAGACACGGGGGATGGAAGAATTCTACAGTTGCAGAAGGATACATAAGAAGAAGAAATAAGAAAATTTTAACTAGGCCATCAAATAAGTAAAATTGAATGTAGCAATCGCTGTGAAAAGAGTTCTACCATATAGCCCTAATATGCCTTCTGGATCAGACATTATTATTAAAGATTATTCTTTATGCATCCATATTACGAATGCTAACACATTAATATCTTACCTATGTTCTATTTGTTATAATTAATGTTCTCGTTACGAGCAAAAAGTGACATTACTGGTCTCCAATGTATACCCGGTAACTGTCACTCCCGGGCAATAATGTATCTCTTTTCGCTCTTAATAGATAAATAACTGTGGCAATTATAAATACAATGTCATCGCGCGTGGGATAATATAAATCATTGACATAAGAAACAGTGTCAAATCATAGGCATTATGGGTCATTATGTGACAGTTCTAGATTAGTTATTATGTATTCATATAAGGGAATTAACAAGCCTTTCATCCACGAGAAAAAAATGGACACTCTAGGCGCAGTGGAGAGTTACGTTTTTTCGAAAGGACTAAAAGCTGGTTAATTTCCTGAATGTAATTCAACGTTTTATCCACGACGACAGATTCAGTGTCCACCATCCCAAAAAAAGGTCACCTTTCTAATTATGGTTATAAAAATCGTGTAATTTTACAGATTTATTTTGATGAATATTGATTGTCAGCTGAATACTAGAAAGTCTTGTAATCGTTTCTATGACACGCGTTTGTTTGCAACAAGAGTGAAAAAATGTGCAAAATCGGCACAAAAAATGAGTGAGAATGCTGAGAATTTCTTCATGCCGGCTGAAACCCAGCAAGAAGCCCAAGAAGCAACATTACGTTTATTACCAACAAAAAGCAGTAGTGTGTATGAGAAGGAATTGGTGGAATTCGATAACTGGAGAAAACAAAGGAGCAATTACAGAAGAGGTACCTACTATCTTACTTTTTCAATGTGGAGAAACGGTTTGCTGCTCTTCGATGTGGACAAAATATTCCATGATAAAATCAATGTTGAAAGTGCACAAAGGTATTAATATTTCCGAGTATGGTAAACTTGCTTCATATTTGAAAGTAGAATCAAGAAATTATAAACCAAAGTAGGCAGAGATAGTGGAGAGAAACCAAATCAAATAATTTTTTAAAAAAGCACTGAATGATGAATATTTACATATAGTTAATGTAGAAAATACACGATTTTAATATTCCAACTTATACATTAAGCGTTTTATTTTGAACTCTTTACAGGTTGCAACGATCATGAGAGCCACAGATGCTTGTCGATGCAATGAATTAACCTTTTCGGATATCCTCCATGTCCAAGATAAAGGAAGTTACCTATACGTACTCATTCGGGATACGAAAACAAATATTTCAAGAAGTTTCACGATCATGGAAGGAACTTCTTCAGTTAATGCTGTACAAATGTGTCGAAAATACATCCGGTTACCTAAAAATGCCGGGGGGAGATTTTTCTAGATTTTTGGCTGGAAAATATATTACAATATATTACATAAGCATCAACACAATTTCGAAAACGTTTTCAAAAGTTGCTGCATTTCTTGGGCTCCCTGATCCAGAAAGTTTTACCGGGCATGGAGTGAGGCGTTCTTCGGTAACATTGGACATGATATCAGTGTGAAGCGTCATGGTGGTTGAAAATCGACTACAGTAGCGGAAAGTGATAATGAAGATGTAGTGTTAAAAGGCCTTCCATCCACGGAAAGCAGACGTATTAAGGATCTTAATATAGTGGTCGCGGTTAAATTATTTTGATACTAATAACACTTTGACACAAACATATCCAACCGCAGTATATGATATAAATTGTGGTTGGTTAATTTGTTCAAAATACTCCTTAATGACGCTAATGTCTTTTCGCAACCGTATTTTACTGGTGTCAACAAATTGATTTACTATTGAGCCAAAAGGTCAAAGCCACGTCTAACCGCAAGGGAGTGGTAGTAAATGCGATGTCTGATGGCAATTTAGTTTAAATCTTCCACTGTAAATAAACAACTCACCATTCTTGTTTTGCGGCGTCACACAAAAGTTCAGTTGGGGGCACCAGACCATGGGTTGGTTCTTCTTGTCTACACCGCAATGGGATATTTTGAGGAATTCTGCTGTTTCCGGAGAGGTTTTTGCTCTAAGGACGAGTTTTAGTGCAGAAGGACATAATTTCAGAGGAATACACTCTATTTCGACGCTATGGACCTGGTGCCAAGTACCTAGAAGGTAGTAATAATATATTAATCTAAAAATAGGGAATGAAACAAAATTTCATTATATTTTTGATAAATTTATGAAAACCAACATACAACACAATCAAAAAAGTCGAACCGCTTAGACCGAGTAGGAAGTAGCGGACCACTTATCTCACCTGTACTCGGTTTATATGTGAACATACATATGAAGAAACAGCCAGTTCAATTGTCGGTCACCTCACCTATGGCATACTGATGAAGGTTAACACCGCTCTATGTCTGGTGGTGTGGCCGACAAGTGGCTGTGTGGCCTTTCAGTTAATGGCTCGTCGCTCAGGGCGAGAGGTCTGCGATTAAGTATTTGCGGTAATGTAGGTCGCTTCCTGCTGGTCGAGTCGCTTAGGCGGAGCAGGAAGTAGCAGACCACTTATACCCAATAAATAAGTTTGATTATGCGTTTGATTTTCCAAAAATATTGAAATACACAGAACATTTCCTAAACAAGATAACAAACTGAAACACTTAAGGTAAATTTTTCGTTAATATGGATTTGAAATAGATTAGCAAAGATGTTACTGAATGATAAAAGTTTATTATACTTTTTTTTCAGTTATAATATTGTGTGAAATTAACTTCTCTGTCCAACCAACAAAACAGTTTAATAATGGGTGATGGGCAATATCGTCTACAGGGCCGGCCGGCATAGATTTTCCACATCCAAGTTCAAAGTCGTTTTCTTTGTGGACATAGTGCGTCCAATTATCTCGATAACCATTTATTGTTATTTTTTTTGATACAGTCCATTTTTCTCTTAAATTTTGTCTGTTATCGAACAGCAGCTAAATTATAAAACAACTTGTACGGCAAAATCTATTTTATAAATATTTCTTTGGCAAGCTTATACAACATTTTAGCTAATAAAACTAAAATGTTTTATAATAATTATTTGGGAATAATGTTCTATAGTATTTCGAACCACACTATAAAAAATAATATAATTGTTTCTCAAGTGTGGGTTGTCAATCTATAAAACAGTTATACTGAATGATACTTCGAGACAATTCTACTTACAAGAGCAAATAGCTGTATTATACACTATAATATAGCTATTGTTGATAATATAGTTATTATGTTGGTAATAATTTTGTCGATAGTAAAACAAAAATAGTAATATATCAGTTACACAGGTCAAAATATGAGTGTAAGTGATGTTGAAGTAATTATATATTTCATTAACAGAATTGTATGTAAGTAGCATATGTATGTATAGTGCAAATTAAAAAGTGGTAAAGAAGTACAACTGTGAAAAGGACAATGATGGAAACTCGTAGAAGGAAGATGGCATTTTTAAAATGAGTTTTCGACAAAAAAATTGGATTGCTATTCTTACAAGATGAAACTTAGTCCGTATAAATGAAATCGAAAAGGGTATACTGATAGAAAGGACGAAATAGTGATGTGGCGCAGAAACTATTTAAAATAAATAATAAAAAATCTGAATCTGGATCAAAGAAAATATTAAATTTTGACGAAACATGCATGTATAAAGGTCATACGGAAAGCTTTACTACTGTTATAATGACAGTGCTAGTAACCAATAGTAAATAGTGTGTATGTATTATAGCCTTTTGTTCTTTTGAATGCGGAATTTGCAAATATTTGCGAGATTTATTTAATGGTGGGAAAAAATATTTGTATCAAATTTTGTAAACTATAATATTTTCTAATATTTTCATCGTGAAACTGCCGTGGTAGATTGTCAGAGGCTCAAAACAAATTTATTAACACCACATAATAATATGAAAGGAGCAATAACATTTGTAGTGTTTTACAGTTTCGAAAATGTTGTCAAAAGCTGAGATTTTCCCGCCATAAATAATTAAAACAGAAATTGCAAAATTCGTGCAAAAATCCGTAATCTTCGCGTTCATGAGGACAAGGCTTAAGTGTAGTATACGCGGGGTGCGCATCAGGTAGGTCTAAGTGAGTGATGGTGGGCAATCGCCGTCCAAAAGGACGGCATTCTAATTTGTAGATGGCACAGGTGGCATATTTAAATAATAATCATTTTGTGTGCTTTACCTCTTCTCATGTGGCACGCTTAGGTAATCATGCCACCCGTATCTACCGTACTGATCTCTGTGTTGTGAATTAGTCACTGTTTATTATTTTTGACCTTGGGTCAAGGATAATACAAGATAAAAACTTAAAATTTCGAAATAATTCTTATCATTTTTATTATCGAACTCCTCGAAATTGGCAAAAACTGTTATATCACTGTTTCTACTACTAATAATAATGGATGATATATAATGCAATTATTTGTGTCATTTTGTATATTTTTTATTTCTGATCGTATTCAAATTTAGTACGCCTATGATATGTTGCTCCTCGCACGCTTCACCCGTCGCGCCGTTTTGGCCGTCAACCATAGCTTACTTATATTTTATAAGGGGCAGCCATTTTGACACAACGCAGAAAATAGTTGTGGCTTATAACTTTAGAAATATCATTGGAAACATTTTGATTAAACAGACATACTTGTTAGTTTATACCTTTACGGTACAGTTAAATAATTTATTTTTATTGATGGTTTTTTATACTACAAAAACGTAGGACTATTGCTACTAAATATACCGATATAAAGCCCTTATAAAATTGTTGTTTAGTAGCTTTGTTGTTATTATATAACTATTTTTTAATTGTTTCCAATTGACCCTACAAAACCTCAGAGGTAACTAAACTGCTTTATAATGCGGTGGCTATTTTGGTTGTATACAGGGTGGAAAAATTTTTTTGGATGTACAAGATGACTCTTACAAATACAATTTTGTAAAAATAAAATCAAAAAGGGCAGTTCCAACATGATTTATAAATACACTTCTGCACGTCACTGTAAAACCTGACAAGGTGGTAATGCATGCAATCGGTGACGGACAAAAAATGGAAAGAAATTTCCAAGGAAATAAATAAATAACATTTTATAACACTTATTTTATGCAGTAAATTGAACTGCTTTTGCAACTATTGTTATTAATTATTAATAGAATTAATTTGTGGTTTTACTTAATAAAACAGTTTGACGTACCTGATATTACAACAAAATTTTGGGCCGTCTTAGCCAGTTTCTACAAACTGACACAAATGTTTCTGTTTATTGTCTGTCTTGAATTCGTATGTTATTGGCAGCAACTATGATACTTAATTTTTAAATATCCCCACAAAAGACGCTATTACATGCTATACATGGTACGGATATAATTGAGCCTCTTGTATGACACGCCACACCTCTCTATCTCGTCCACAATTCGGTTTCAAATTTGATGTAAATACCCGCCTCCCAAAAGGTTAATGCGATAAGTAATCGGATATTTATAATCGCGTGGCTAGAAATTACAGTAGTCCAACGATGTAAAGGTTGAAAATACTATAACTTCAATAATGTTTCAGTCAGAAACTACGAGGATTTTACAAAAACGATATTTACGATATTGACTCCATTTTTCATCACGCATCTATTCCCAAATTTTTTTGATAAGTTTTGAATCACAATTACAATATCTCGTCCAGATATTGAAAATTTATAATTGGACGTAGATATGCAATGAAGAACCAACTACCAACTGAGCGATGTGAAATAATGAGACAATTAAGTTTTCTTATTCACTAATTCATTAAAATCTTATAAATGATTGTAAAAATCTGAAAATTTGACAGTTGATGTATTATGTTATTAAGTACACAGTGTTTAAAAATGCAAATTAAATTTTAAACGGCGAATATTTTTTTTGGTAGTTGGTTCTTTTTTGAAAAATGATTTTAAATAATAAAATGTGTTTTGCAATAAGAATTTTTATTATATTGCAAAGGAAATTGTTACTTAAGAACTATTAATAAGTAGTATTATTATTAATCCACCTTTATATCAAAATCAGTATCTCCATTAAAGCCATCTACATACATATATCATCCTCAATACTATTGTTGAGCGTAAGGTTCTTATAAAATTCTTGAAGATGGTCAGGAATGAGTTTCAGGTATGACTTAATATCTTCTAGTTTTTTCTCAGAAGTTGGTTTTCCATTAGGACGCTCATATTCCAAAAATTTTCGGCTATTCTTCGTTTTATATTTTTTTGTAAGTTAATTTTTCTGTGGTGGGCCTCTTTAAAATCTGTTTTATAAAACAGAAGAAGAGGCTCATTTTTGTTTATTTTTATTTCCTTTATATTAAGCCAGTTTACTTTCTCATTGTTTGTATTTATTTTTTATTAGTAACTTTTCTCAATTTCCTTAATTGAAAAAAAATCTTCGTTTTTCATTCTTTCAACAATAAAGTGCTTCTTTTTTCTGCAGGCTTTCATTAAACTAATATTAAATTTCATGTAAAAAAACAGGCGTGACGATTTGTCATTCCGCAAAAAAGAACCAAACGACAACATAATTGTCTTTGGTTCTTATTTGCGTAAATATATGTTACTGGTTCCACATTGCATAAAAATCTTTTTAGTTATGCATTTCACAATAACGAATTCTATGATAAAATCGCTATACAGTTAAAATTTTATGTTGGAATCTTGTTTCGAAAAGAAATACATGTACCTATTCTGGTCACAAAACAGTAGAAACACGAAATTTGAAAAATTGGCGGTTAGTTCCTTATTGCATAACTACGTCCAATTAGCGAAACATATTTTACTTATTTATTTATTTATTGTAACAATCTATGTGTATTACGGTCCAAACAAATCAATCAAAATAGCAAAGTGCTATTTTGAATCAAAATATTTTCGCTTCATTTCGTGTTGATGCAATGATGTCAATTTAGCAGAGACATAGGTATCAATAGGTATCTGTAGAGTTGTAAACACTTAACAATTTATAAAGGAGTGAAAGTCCCACCATGAATACATTTCAGTAAATCCCCGCGTAAAATTTCAAAGATTATAAATACGTATTTAAATAATTTTGTAAGAAAACAATTTAGGTATGTTAAACCTTGCTACGTCCTTCATTTACGAGGTCAATAAGATTGGATACACTTATAACACATCTGTAAAATACAGATGCTAAAAAACAATAATCTAGGTGGCATGTGTCAGTTTGTCATAAATTTTATGTCAGATTTAAAGGAAAAGAGATAACACAAAGTGAATTACTATTACTATTATTATTACTTGTCTTTGAAGTGCTTCAATTAGTTTTTAATACATTTATACAAAATAAGTAGGTAAATATGGTAATTATTCTTTTGAAGAATTGGCCGACATACATTTTAAATATTGAAAAGCAAAGGGAAATTCGAATGAACAAGGCGTCTCCATGAAGATGATGATTCCTTGACCGCCAATTACCTTGTGCAAAAACTTTTTCGAATGTTCATAGAAGTTTGAGGGAAACGGGAAATGTAACAAGGAATTTTGTAGATTGTGGGGTGCAAAGAATATCACGAATAATGGAAAATCAGAAAAATGTTTTACAAGCGGTTGAATAAAATTCAAGCCCTCTCTGAAGCGGATTTTTCAGTCCAAATGCAGTATTGTCAATGGCTAATCCAAAAAAATGCAGAAACATTTTTCAATCAATGTGTGGGCAGGACTTATTGAAAATTGTTTGGAAGGACCTTCTATTTTGCCGAGAAGATCAGATGGACGAACATACCTAGATTTTTAGAGGAAAATCTAAAGCAACGGGTGTATTAATATAATAATAATAATAATAATAATAATAATAATAATAATAATAATAATAATAATAATAATAATAATAATAATAATAATACTAATAATAATACCATTACCAGCATTTAATTTAAATTCAAAAATAAACAATTTGCTATACCTACGTTTAATTGTATCCTGTATTTCAAAAACGAATATTACAAAAAGTGTTCTTCACTCTAAGTTCTATTTTCTGTTGCTGAACTTTGACATGAAGTTTAAAACTAATATTAACAGACGTCAACTATTTTTTATGCAGGTTTCTGAAGATCATTTCTGTGATTAATGATTAATAAATAAATTTTTATCTGGAAAACGATGCGTCATGAGGAAAAAGTCCAAGAGACACTTTTTAAGCACAATTAACTTGGCTTTCAGAGAGCCATACCAATTTTTTCAAAAACCAGTGGCGTACATTTTTTTTTATAAAAATGAGTATTTAAATAACCTGCATCTCGAAAAGGAGACATTTTCGGACCCATGTTTATACAAACTTAATTTGTAAACAATAGATTTTTCCACTAGATTTTCTTAACATCATTTTGTAATACCCTCGTATTTACTAGTATTTTCTACTCGATATCATCAGTAAATATTAATATTACGCTGGAATAAAACAGTAGCTAGATAATTCAAGCGGAAAATACAAACAACATTCATTTTTATTATTTTTTTTAATCAACTAATTAAACAAGTTAATGGATTCTTCGATATATATATAAGGTATAAAATAATTATACCATTGATTTGATTATTTTTTCAATTCAAATGCGTCACATATGAAAAATTATATTTTTTATTCATAAATTTTAATTCATACTCATATAACTTAGCGTTAAAAGTATTTGATTCAAATTCGGATTAAGGTACACACAAATAAATCTCTAAATTATTTAAAAACGAAGTTTATGAATTCAACGACCTCTAAATTCAAGGTTGGTATTCATTAATATGATGATTTTTTATATTTTTTCATACGTAACTTAATAATGTGTATGGAATATACGAATAAAAAAACTTCTAAAATACAGCTGTTTAGTCAATTGGCTAATTCCGATGAACCATTTGTTTTTAAAAAGAAATAAACATGTAAAAAACAAAGTTCTTAGAAATGTTCATGTTTCAATTCGGTATAATTATATCATTACAGTTCATTGGTCCAAAAAATATTGTTCTGTTTTTTGAAATATCTAAAACTATGTTCTAATGACCATGTGTTCCTTTAAGTGTTTTTTTTGTTCATTTCTTAAAACCTATCTCGAAGATATATTCTATACAGAATCTATTAATAATTCTATATAGTTAATGGTCCATTTTTACAAAATTATCAAATTTCATATTCAACTTTTTTAAATTCAAATCTTGGATAGATATAACAATCCTGTATTTAAAAGAAAACATAATAATTATTTACTGAATAAGCGTAATATATACATTATTACCGTATGCTTGTGAAGTTTAATCATGAAAAATGATGTAGGAAAAAAAGATGGTTTTTTATATATTTTTAGGTATTAACAATATTGTGTGAAACTAACTACTCTGCAGACTAAAGCCCCGACCAGCGTTGAAGTAAACCCCCAATATCTACCCACATATTATTTATTATTAGTTTTTGTAATATTTTTTACTGTATTAGAAAGGCATTTTAAGCTAAAATAAATCAAATCTCCTACAATCAATGAAGTCATAAGTATGCTCTCTGATACCAAACATCTAGGTATGCTAATGAACAATTCCACAGACAAAGCTGTATTCAATAATTATCTAAAATAAAAATTAATCTAGCTAAATTTACTAACCTGGTTTAATGAAAACATTCTATAAATATCTTCTATAAATTCAACCACATTAGATGAGATCTGAGGCCACCTGAAGAAGCAATCCTAAAAATGCAGAAATAGGTCAGATCTCATCTAATGTGGTTGAATTTTCGAGTTCCCACAGTTTCAAAAATGAACTTAGATATTTATAGAATGTTTTCATTACCATTAAACCAGGTTAGTAAATTTAGCTAGATTAATTTTTATTTTAGATAATTATTGCTCTATTCAATAATTGGCTGTGGAATTGTTCATTAGCATACCATGCATGTTTGGTATCAGAGAGCATACATATGACTTCATTGATAGAAACTGTAAAATATTTGATTTATATTAGCTTAGAATACGTTTCTAATACAGTAAAAAGAAGATGTATTTAACATAACTAAGCAAAAAAGTGTCGATTACTTTTGATTATAGATTTACTGCTTGTAGAACGTGTGAAAGATGAAAGACTATGCTTCCAAGTCATGATACCGAACACCAAAACAAAAGTGTTTGAGTGTGGCAGCTGGATATATTAATGGCTTGAATTTAGTAGAATTGGTAAGGAAATACAGCACTGAGTCCGCTAATAAATTTATAAAAAGCACACGTGGGATAATGTGTCATACTGTGATAGTTGTACATTAATATTTTTAACAAAAGAGCAAAGCATTTGAAAGCTGACTGCAGTATGGTAAGTATAAAAGATTTACATCACGGCTTTGACCATAACATTTAAATTGTGGTTAATTCCTGTTAATTATACAACAATTAGCAATTATGGTTTATATGAATCGTATCTTGAATTATCACATAATTGTTGTATAAATAAAAATAGTTGTGTCTATTATTATGTGTACATTCTAGTTAAAGGCATGTTCGCACCAAACTTTGATATGCTTCTAGTACGCTCTAAAAAAGTTAAATATAAGTTATAACATTTTTGTGTCCTTTCAATTTGTAAGACTTTGATAATTCACAATGTACTAATTATATTTAGACTTCTAGAATTTTTTTGTCATTATTTTAACAAACAAATTATAATTTAAAACACTTTGAGCACCTTTCACAAACTCTTTTTAAAACAAATAAAGTTATATTGAATAAAACAAAAAGAAAACAGTAACAACAAATGTGATGGATATGTATACTCTCCTATAATTACAGACTTTAAAAAAATTGTAAATTAAATTAATTAAATGTTACTTACATGCGAATAACACGAAGACTGCACATGCGATAATAAGCTTGCGGCAGAAGTTCAAATCACTCATTTTGATGTAAACAAACTCAACCCAATGGAACCAGTCTTTACTATGCAGACTTACTACAATGGGTGGGATATATAAACTACTTTATAAATAAACTGACGTCAGAACTATATGTCTGAAGCCGATCTTTCATATGTGAGTAATTAGCCGATTTCCTGTATAATTTAAGAGTGGAAATTTATTTTCTGCAAAATCACCGTGAAGATTTGTATCGGTATGAATCAGAGGAGCTTAGTTGTGAAAGTAGTCTGGACGAATTTCCTCTTTTACGTGTTATCATCGCTTAGCGATTACTTGCGTATTGTACCTTAAATTGCTTAATAGGATGATCTGTTAATAGTTATTCCTATTGAAGAAGGTTCTGCAGAAGAATTGATAGAGGAAAGATTCATTACCATATGCTGCATTATACATATAAGACTGTTACCTATCTATAATTATATTTCAAGCGTATATGATTCTTGGTGTAGAGAAATTTGACATAATTTTAATTTATATGCTATTTAATTATAAAAATGTATACAGGAGTGTAACAAAAAAGTAGGTCATTCCGTTAACTGCATATGACGGCAAAATATGATGATTTAACCCTACTTACTTATACAAAAATCTCTCTTGTTTTATCGCTATGATTTCTTCAAATTTTTACGTATCACTTTGAAATTTTATAGAGATATTTCTTGTTATTGACCAAATCCTCAAGGATTTTATTGTAAATGACTCCTAAAAAAAAACCGTAGAAATGGGAGGAGGGGATTTATCTCCTCCATTTTCTTCTGACGTACGCCTATGGATATTTTTTTGATAACGTTATAATATAGAATTTTATTTAGAATATTTTATTACTCTTGATAAATTTTCGTAAATTTCTTTATTTTCGAGATACATTCGAGAATTTAGACACCAAATTGGAAGCAAAAAGTAGTAGCGAAAACCGCATCTTTCTATATCTTGCAGTTTTCAAGAATTTTAGTCTGATTCCTAATGTTTTTTTTTGTACTATGTCAGTTATTAAATTTACACCGGTCTATGTTATATAGAAAGCATTGTACAAAAACATATTCGTTTTCATTCACTGTATTCTGTTTATCTATAAAATTTTGAAATGAACGAATGTAAATAAAAAAATACGGGTGTATAAGCAACAGGTGGACGCACTATAAGATTTGAAATTACCGTCAAAGCAATATGACAGCTATCGTTCACTTGTCTTCAAAGTATACTTTGCTGAATCGCAAGAGTCGATTTTTTCGTATTCGATTAGGGATTACACAGCAAATATTCGAGAAAACCTAAAAAATCACTTTCTCGTAATTTATTCTCTATGATACTCTCTAAAACTGAAACAATGAGAAATGCTGTAAATTAGTGAATATTTACCCCCAATTCTAACTTCAGATTCGTGTTCAGCGGGAAAAAATACAAAAAAAATGATAGTCTAACTCCCAGCACACGTGAATTTTTTTTTATGGACCTGTGTAAACTTTTGATATGATTTTTATCGTTTTTATGAGTTTTCTCTAAAATTTGCTGTGCGACCCCCCATTTTGACTTCAGATTCGTGTTAAGCGGGAAAAAATACATAGAAAAAATATAATGGGTCCTACAGCACACACCACTTTTTTTTGTGGACCTGTATTATTTTTCATGTATTTTTCTTTTTGCAAAATGTTTTCTATATTTTTGAGCAAAATAAATATTTGTCTCTCTTTGTTCCTTTTGTAATAATAAAAATAAATAAATTTTGATTCTTGATTTATACAGAAAAACTGGTAGGTTGCTATAAACAATTTCAGTAATAATATGTTTTATAGTATATTAGTTCATAAATGTAAAGTACGATTTGAGAAGATACTATAAGGTTAGAAACTGACAATTAAAAAGTAAAAGCTTTTGTATAGGTGTTATAGCTAAATAGTATATCCTAGTTGATATCCTGTATATAAAATTGTTACTTCCACATATTCAAATTTCAAAATACAATAAAAATGCTAGTTGAATCATCTAAAACATGGACTTGTTCTAAAATTAAAATCTGTGACCACAGCCTACTATTTGCGGTTACGATACCTTGAGTAAGTGACAGAAAAATTTTCCTGTTGTTCAAGTTTATCCTCTAAATAATTCCCACGCATAATTAGTAAAACAATTTTTATTTTTTTATGAAAACAAAAAAGGATAGTGTTTCCCCTTTTAAGAGCTGAATTTTTACTAATTGCTTAGTACATGGATAATAATATCTTTAAAATTCACTTCTTTATAATTCAGAAAAACTGGAACAAAGTTTCCTTTAATTTCTTACATTAATAAAAATACTGCTACATAAAAAATATGTGCATCTGAGTGAACAATAACGATACGCTTGCTTAAAATTTATAATTATTGCAATGTCGCTAGAGCCAAAAATATACTTAACTAGAAATTCCACTATAAAAATTTTCTAGAACCTTGCCAGACAGGCATACAGGATGTTAAAAAAAGAGTGTAAAATATTTCACAAGGTAATTGTATGAACCAAAATAAACAGAAAAGTCTTAATAAACATGGGTCCACAAAGTAACGGTTGCGGAGATATGGACCACTATTTTTCAAACATTTTATTTTATTAGGAATAAACCGACAAAGGAAGCTTTTAACAAACAAAGTTACAGAAGATGTTCAAAGTGCCCTCCGTTCATTTCCGAGCAGGCACGACATCTTCGTCTCAACAGTATTCGAACTCTTTCGAGAACACCCTCCTTGGTTTGGATTTCTTGACACTTTTGATTAATCCGTAGCTGCAGCTCTTCCAGGCTATTTGCAGGAGTACCATACACTAATGTCTTTAAATATCCCCAAAGAAAGAAATCTAGTGGATTCAGATCAGGCGATCTTGGAGGCCATAGAACAGGAAATGGACGGAGGGCACTTTGAACATCTTCTGTAACTTTGTTTTTTGTTCGTTAAAAGCTTCCTTTGTCGGTTTATTTCTAATAAAATAAAATGTTTGAAAAACGAATAGTGGTCCATATTTCCACAACCGTTACTTTGCGAACCCATGTTTATTAAGACTTTTCTGCTTATTTTAGTTCATACTATTACCTCCTGAAATATTTTACACTCTTTTTTTAACACCCTATATATTTATAATTATAACAAAATTGTCATTAATACCATTTCAAGATAAAATAGTAGGTAAGTTTCCATAGAAGATTTTTGCATAAATTAAGTTTGAAACAAGTATTGCAAACTGAATTGCGGTATCCTTACCAAGAATATCAACTATGTTCAGAGAAAGGATATAGTGTATATAGTAAGCATAGGTCAGGGTCCTTGCTACAATATTCACAATGGAAAAAGTTAAAGGGATTTACTGAACTTGAGAAATTTGATTAAATTTTATAGATTTATTTCGAAATGATGGTGACAGCAAGGAAGTTAAATAAAAATTACTGTTGATAGTATTAGTCACACCTATAATTTCATAATTACGAAAGTATGAAAATTGAAAACAGTTTGTCATACAGTAGAACAAATGGAAAATAATCGGAGTCGGAAGGCCTGCCTTCCGGTAAACCGCATCGTGTATGGCCACTACTAAAACTGTTCGTAAAAAATATAAATCTTAAGTGAATAGAGTAAAGACGCACGCAATAATAAGCACTAAGAGAATTGTTAAAACGAATAACAGATTTCGAAAAATTATACACTTTGCTTAGAAAGGTAACTAGATTTTTTATTTAATTTATTGTATTTGTTTTTGGATTATTCTTCTAATAAAATAGTAGTGTTATACAGGGTGTCCGGAAATGATGAGCAAAACATTCAGGATAATATTTTTTCCAAAACTGATTATTAACGGAGTTACAGGGTGTTAAAGTTAAAATTTTATTTTCGATATTTGTAAATAACTTCTTAAGAAATCCAAATATTTGCATAAAATTTGTAAATCGGGGGTTATTGCGCACGAGAAATTCAAATATGTTTCTAATTTTGACGTCACTAGTAGAGGGCGCCAATTGTGGCACACCATGTTTCTTTTAAATAGCAGAACTTTTTTGCATCTTAATGTATCCGTCTGACTATAGAAACAATCGATTCGCCTACCTGTTTTATTTGAAAAAGGTATACCTTGCTGAAGTCGTAACCATTTTTGAAATAATCCTATTTGAAATGCTCAGTGCACCGAGTAAAAACTGTTTTGGTTTCAGGTATTCTGCTGAAAATACAGCAAAATGTTACTTGAAAAAGTTGTTCAGAATCGTAAATTATGGACACGTACAAAATTTCATGAAGATCGGCAAAGTTTGATGAAACCATTTTTCAACAAAGCACCAAGATTTTATCAAAGCAGGTGGATATTTTTAAAATTTTACACATCTTCATAATTTACCGGCCTGAACAACTTTTTCAAGTAACATTTTGCTGTATTTTCAGTAGAAAAGACACTTTACCTGAAACAGTGTTGAATCGGTGCACTGAATATTTCAAATAAGATTATTTCGAAAACTGTTACTCCTAACGACTTCAATAAGGTATACCTTTTTCAGATATAACAGGTAGGAGAATCGATTGTTTCAATAGTCAGAAGGATACACTAAGCAGTAAAAAAGTTCTGTCATTTAAAAGAAACATGATGTGCCATAAGTGGCGCCCTCTACGAGTGACTTTTCGTCCACAAAAATCCCCGATTTACAAATTTTACGTAAACATTTGGATTTCTTAAGAAGTTATTTATAAATATTGAAAATAAAATCCGTTAATAATCAGTTTTGGAAAAATTGTTATAGAAAGAGGTGGTATTTATTTTCGGTCTAGAATTATCCCCTAAATTTTTTGCTCATCATTTCCAGACACCCTGTATATTGACGAGTTTGTAATATTATTCGACATCTGTTACTGTTAAGATCCAATATGGTGCCCGTAAGAAAATAAAAATTGAATGTTGCCGAAACAAGTGTCCGTAGAAATTTTCTTTCGACCAAAATCGATTTCTCGTATATTCTTATATCTATGTATCAAATTTCAGTTTTTCTGTTGAATAATAATGACGCTAGATGGCATTTCCTAAAATCGCCATTTTCAGTTTTTTATCAATATTTCAGTAACTGCAGCTGACATTTTGGATCTGTTTGGTTTGTCTTAATGGCCATCAACACGCACAACTCTTTTCTAATTTTAGGCATATTTTACGGTTTCCGAGATGTTAATGGTGAGCCATGAAAAGCAGACCACCCTATATAAAAATGTATTGTATATAAATAGTGAAAACGTACACTCTTGTAGAGTATCCAACAGTACACACTGAGGAATTCAAGATTGCGCAACTACTAACATACATTTGTAGTGCATTATTCGTGCCAACAATTCTGATATTGAATTTGTTCTTCAATTTGAAGTGGAATAAAATTAGTGCATGTTGAAACAATATAGAAAAGTCATCCTAAAGTGGCACTAGATAAAGTGGATATTGTTTTTATGCCTCCAAACACCACTTCCTACTCTCAGTCAATGGATGAAGGGATAAAGGTACAATTTCAAAATGTTTTGTCAAAGCAGGACTCTTGGAAAATGTCCAGCAAGACGAAGATTTCAATGAGGAAAGTGAAATTCTACTGGCTCAGCTTTTCCTAAACTAATTGATGTAAGCCTAGAAAATTATGCAGTACTGATGGCAATGCATTGACTGAACATACTAATTCTGGCATTCAACAAGTCAGCATCTAAGAGATGTGCGAAGTTTCTTATTTTGTAATGCTAAAAGTGAAAAAGTGAACTAGTTGTAATAATTAATCAAATTTTGACAGAATGTGAATCTCAAGATTTACAAACAAAAATTCAAAACTTACAACAAACACCAGCTGAAAAATAATTATAAAAGCAAATTGTCTAATACGGCAAGTAATGTTTAAAATACGCATGAGATTTTATTTTTGGCCACATCTAATATGTATATATACAGGGTTAACTATGACTTAGTACAAATATTTTAAGAGGGGATAAGGAAAAATAAGAATTAACGGAATCACCCTTCAAAAAAATTCCAAACTTATTTATAAAGCCAAAAAAAATTGTTTTGATATTATTTTAAATCTTTATTTAACGCCGCCAATGCTTGTTGGTTGCATACTCTACAAGCATGCAACAGTCGCTCATTAGTCAGTGTCACTGTCATGTGTCATGTCATAATTGAATTCCTGTGTTTACGTTGTAATTTTGTGTTCTTCTGCAGTTTTTAGTGTCTTATTTTAATTTTTAAACGTTTTATAGTTATTAAACAAAGTTATTTGTGTTGGGTGCAGATAATTTCCTACAATATAGTTCGCCGGTTTGGTTTTTAGGTTATGGGACAAGACTCCGCGGTTACATTAAAACGTCTATTATTCTTTTCGTTCGATTTTGTTATAATAAATAGGAGTCTAATCTATCTAATTGTACCTACGGGAAGTGTCTTTTATCGGTAGTGAGTGGCTGTAATGAGCGAATATGTAGTTCTACCAGTTTAGAAATAATGGAGCAAAGTGGATTAACTGTTACCTATCTATCAGGTATTATTACTATTAAGAATGTTAATTTTCGTTTCTACATTTAGAAATGCTGCAAAAAACGACGATGGTAGTAGATATTGTTGATAGCTGTAAGTTTTATCTATGGGTCTAAGCCATCTCAGTCGATTCTTATCATAGGCGCCGAGTTTCCGTAGGAAAAAAGGGTTTTGCCCCATTTTTTAAATATCGAGCTAAAATTCTGGAATAATTTTTTTTATTGTTATTTAGGCCTCCCTGAGCACATGGTTAAATTTTTTGTACTTAGTCATAGTTAACCCTGTATATGTAGCTAGTTGTTTCAATGTGAATAATTTATTTTAATCAAGTAGGCACAAAAATATTTTTCCTTATAATTATTTTTGACCTTCCATCGATAAGGGCAATTTCCACAATAAATTTTGGTGACCGCTACTTGGAGGTTTTACTGTATAGAATATTTTAAAATTTCTTAACATTTCTAAATTATTTAACAACCCTTTATCAGGTAAATGCAAAACAGCAAAATTATTTTGCCTGTACCTATCACGTATAACCTATAATTATAAATATATTTTGCAAAATTGAGAAAGAACCGAATCTGAGAAATATATCATATGTTCTCAAATCTCGTCTATAGCTTCTGTATGTTCTTTCTATACAAGGAATACCATCGATAGTATTTAGTAATTATGATTTGTAAAAATAAAAAAACTACGTTAATACCATAACTTAAGTTTTATTTTACTGACTAAATTATCCAACCAATTATTACAGTATTTGTTTTTCATTAGTCTCGAACATTTTCGTGTATCCAGTCAAGATATTCAGACACTTTGGTATATACTCCAGGCCATCCTTCTGTACCGCATTTTACCCCGAAAGAAACTACGCCTTCCGCGTACCATTGAGCAGTATCATTTCTGGCTGTTCCCATCAGAGGTCCACCACTATCACCTAAAACAAACGTCAGTGTTCTTATGTAAGCTGGAGGTGGAAGAGGACACAATTACTGGAATGTTTCATTTAAAGAAGAAGATATCAATTAGTAAACATGCAGAAGCATAAGATTTGAATTTTGATCGGTTGATGTATGTTTACAATACCTGTGCAAGAGTCTTTCCCTTTCTCTCCTCCAGCGCATATCTGGGAACCATTCAGATCTACACCAGCCGACTTGAAGTTTGTAACGCAGTGCGACCTTTCAGCGATCGGCACACCTAGTTTCAGTTTTACGGGGTTCAAATTTACAAATTGCGTCTTGCCCCAACCTGCTACGTACAGTGTCTCACCAACAGTAGAAGATTCGTTGAACAACGGCAAGCAGATCGGACGAATAAAATCTAAAAGTAACAGAATTTTAGTTCGTTTGTTACAATATGTAAAGTAACTTGAACGAATTGAAACCAAGTGTCAAAGTTTGAAAATCATCGAATTCTTCAGATAACTGCTACTGAAGCAAATAAGAGATAGGGCTTCATGTATTTCTTAAACATTTCGAAAATAAATGTTAGTAGGTACCCTATTTTGCTTATTTAAAGCACGCCTCAGCGATTTTAAATCAAACTTTTAAAAACGTGAGAGCTTTAAAGATCATGGCAAAATCGACTACCCAAGAAACGTGGAGTCTAAATGACACCTTTTTAATTTTTGATTGATTTAATTATTGATCTAATCTGAACAGAACTGAAAAAATTCATTTGGAACCAACCGAATGATGTTGGAAAATCACTGTCAACGATTTACCGTCAGTAACCACTGGGAAGGAAGCAGCACCACCAGAATTACTCAAGATAATCTCCTGTAATTGTCGAAGTGGGTGCAAAAGCAATTGCGGCTGTCAGCCCAAGGTTATCCTCTTCAATAATTTGCATCTCTTGTAAAGGTCAAACTGAAAACGTCGATGAACCCATTGACGTCGATTTAGAGAATTTCCTAACAGATGAACTATCGGATGAGGAAAATAAAGAGGCAGAAGAAACTGAATAAATTAGAGAAGCCGAGGGAACTGAAGAAAATTGAGAAAGTAGGTACTGCGAGCTTCCAATACATCCCAAACGTCAAAAGCGAAGATTAATTGAATATAATAATACAAATCTGAATAAACAACGATTCAAATATTCCACTGAACTTTGCTCAGTTATAATTTCTTTCCATAATGACATTTTATATATTCAAATAGTATAATCTACCCACTATTTCGTCGAAAACGAAGTTGTTAAGATACGATAAATAAAGATTTCTATCTATCATCTATATATTTTTTTCACAATAAACATTCTCCGGCGATCAAACGATTCTCTTGTACTGGCGCGACGCGTGAGATGGAGCGTCAGGCTCACTCGTGTTGAGGCAATTTAACAAGTTTAACATTTTTTTATGCAGAATTTAGAAAGGAAAATATTTGTATTTTAAATATTTTTCCATAAAATTTGTACTTTTTGAATACTTGCAAAAAATGCTAAAAGCCTCGTCTCAATGATTTAATCAGTATATTACACATATTGGTGCCCATTTTTAATTGTCTCTTTCTTAAGTATGAAAATATGCAGTAGGAATTTTACAGTCAACAGAATTTCATACGCCTGGACTAGAAGTATTACCTGAGAATTTGATCTCTCTGTTAACTCTGATCAAAGCGATATCTCCGTATCTGTTTGCAGATCTGATGTCATAGTCAGGATGGATCAGTGTTTCTTCTATTCCAAAGTTCTCTGGAGGTTTGTTGCAAATTTTAAATCCAGCGGATGTGACGCAGTCCTCTCCTTGCCTTATATCCCATTCACCCAAGCGAACGTTTGTCCTGAAAAAATGTTTTGCCTTAATTTAAGTGTCATAAGTGCACAAGATATCAATGTGTTCGGAGACGCTACAAACAGAGAGTGACCTACTTACTGCATTGATAAAAATGGGTGTAAATTTCAATATTTTGTTATGCTATTTTTACATAAATAAATATTTATTAATAAAGACTATTTGTGGGATATTGGTAAAAAAGTTAAGTATAAGATTATATTTTATTACGTGTGCACATGCAGATTATACCAATTTAGATGTGATACAATATATACAAATGTTTCAAGAATAAGATGTCATTTCAATACATTTTCTAATGCGACTGATATACATTGCAATGCATTTCTAGATGATGAATGAATGATACACTGAGAGAAAGCTTAGATAATTCACATTTAGAGAATGGATGGACAAATTCTAATAAAAAATATTCCCCACACAAAAGTTATTTCTGCGCCTGACAAATATTCCAAATACAAAAACTAGAATAATTCGTGAATTTGTAATCACCCCGGGAGCTGTAGAAGGACTAAGCTTCGTTGACATTATCAGGATGTATAGACAACTATGCCCGGAAAATATTAAATATAATAGATTCTTTGTTAGATATAGAAACAGTAAATGTGGTGTACAACCACTAGGAATTAATGCTATTGGTCAGTTACCAAAGATGATTGCTCAAATGATTGGTTTGCCGGATTGTGATTGTGCATTATTTACGGAGCACTGTATCAGGAGGTCTTCGGCTACTTTACTTGCAGATTATGGGGCCAATATTTTAAAAATTAAACAACGGCTGCTGGAAGTCAAATTCTGTTGCAGAAGGATATGTTGAAAATTCTATAGAAAATATAAAATATTAAATATTACTGCAAGTTTAACAAATAAGATTTCTTCTGGAATTAGTTTCACTAACTGTACCAACTCCGTTGTGATATTTATAATTAATTAATAAAGTGTTATTTATAAAACTGACTTAAAAGTTACTTTATTATTTTTCTGATGTATTGTGTTTAATTCTTTTTTGCAATTAGTGACATAACGAACTTTTCGTAACCAGTTGCATAATGAGATTTTCAGTATGTAACTAAACATGTATACTCGCGTCAAGAATTCAGACGACTTACGTCATACGAATAAATGAATAATTCATTATATTTTTATCAAAATATTTAAGAAACTGCAACTGATAGTAATAAAACTATATACTACCCTAAATATTTGCATGTTGTTTTTAACGCGACCAAATATCGAAAATTACGTTGACAATACAATTGCCTAATGTCAAACATGACGTAAGACGTCTGAATTCTTGCCGCGAGTATACATAAAGTAGAAATTTATATTTCACACTTGTTTCGATAACAAAGATGTTACTTTATATGTCAAAATTTAAAAAAATAGGTTTGTTTCAAGAGTCAGTTTGAGACTGTTTCAAACTGTCACAGATATGCGAGCAATTATAGGTCTGTTCCAACAGCCGTTGAAAACTGGTTCAGAACTGTCAGAAATGTTTGACCAACACCGTTTTACGTCGTAATCGCCGATAGTACATTAACAACTGAACTGACTGACTAGTTCTGGACGGTTCAGAATCGATTCTTGCTGTTGTTGGAACAAACCTTATGTTGCTACTATACTTTCAGCGATATCAAAGCAATATTCGCCTGGTGAAACAATCCCTGATAGTTTGCGCTCTAGGAAAAAAGTTAATTACTTACAGTTGTCCCACTCTCTTCGAAATTTCACCCGTAATGCAGTGAGCGGCTGTAAGGATGTATCTTTTAGATATTACGGCGCCACCACAGGAAAATTTCTTGCTGTTGGAGGCATTTTTATATTCCAAAAGTGCCATCCAGGGGAATTCATAAATATCAGTGTCTTCTCCACCAAAGATTCTGTCCTTCAGCTAAAAGAATAAAATAAAATAAATAAATAAATTAATTATTGGTTGAATATGCGATTTGTCACATGATTTCTCACGTGATAAATAATGTGGCGAACATTTTTGTGTTTACACCATATGATTTTTGGTATTACAGAAGGTTATGATCAAGTAATAATCAAATAACAGCTGCATTTTGAAATATAACTGTTGATGCTCTTTTATGCGATATCTTTTCTTAATAAATCGTCAAAGGTTGCAAAAGAAATTATTAATCATTACAATAGACCACTGGCAGGGAATGTAGAGAGGCCTTCCTTCATTCGAATTTATGTTTGCTTTTCTATATATAAAATGTATTTCGGTAAATTTTTCAGAGGAATATTTCACCAGATTTATTTATTTTGTAAAAAAATGTATTCAAAACTAACTTAAATACTTTAAAAACAAGCCACTCGGGACTTTGTGTTATCTTTTTTGTTTAACTCTGACATGAAATTTATGACAAACTGACACATGCCACCTAGATTATTGTTTTTTCAATTAGGATACCTAAGTTGGTTTATTGTAATGATTAATATATTAATTTATAGACGTAAAAGTAACCATATATTGTTGTGTACCAAATCTCATCTCCATATTTCGGTCAGTCTTCCAGATATGAAGAGTATAGTATTTAAGACAGAACATTTTAAAGAGCTTCTGTCTCGAAAATGATGTGGATTCTTGTTTATATAAACTTTTTTATCTTATTTTTAAACATAGAACACCCCGTACATTATGCTCTCCTTACCTGAAAGCCACAACTTGACCGGTCAGGAATAGCAGGATTCCTTGCACCTTGTCCATTACGACTGATCGGCTTGACTTTTCGACTTGTGGAGGAAAAGCCGTCTTTGCTTCCACAGCACACCAAAGGGTTTCTGTCGTATCCACATTGGGATTCTCTCAAGAATCTCAACTGTTCTGCATTCCGCGACTGTACAGTATCCAAGAGCAATTTGCAATCGTAAATTGACTTACACTTTGCCGATTCACCGTTTGGCGTTCTGCAGGAGGTGCCTATTTCTGAAAAACGAAAAACAGTTACGGTTATCTGTTGACACCAGGGTTATGGCAGGATTAGCCAACGGGCCTTGACGTTAAAAAAACATCAACAACCTTTTCTAATTGGCGGTCTTCAAAAACACCTTCTACTGGTTGGACCGACTACTGCTATTGTCAAATAAAATGTCAATAGTCAGAACAGACATCAATTGAATTTGTTGAAAATAAAGTCGTTACAAAACCAACTGGTTTGACTCAAACATATTGCTTCCACCACTCCATATTAAACTTACTGGCATTAATAGGAATAACGTTTCAATTGCAATTATGTGTTATACAGGGTGTTACGGTTTATTTGGAACAAATTGAAACCGCAGATATAATAAGCAATTTTAAGAGGAAAACTTTATATGAACATGGTCATTTTCTCGATCAGTAGCGGAGTTACGAGGGGCTAAAGTTAAAGTTTCAAAAAAATAAATTTATTTCTTTTATTACCAAGTTCGTTATCAAAAAGTATCATATTTGAATATTACCTACGAAAATTTGTAAAATTTTAGAATTAATGGTATAGGTCCAGATATCACAGTTCAAAACAGACTTTTCAACTGACTACATTAGAGAATAGAAGATTTTATGCTGGCCTTATTTTTTGTTTTCAAGCTAATGAATGACTTGATCCATTGCCCCGAACTGTTGTCTTTGCTTAATGTCCATGTACAATGGTCGTCAGCTTAAAGTCACCACTTCCATGTTTTGTCCCTTTCTAGCACCGTGTATAATAAATGGCACTAGAAAAGAATGGACCATGGAACTGGTGACTTTAAGCTGACGACCATTGTACCTTCAACTAATACCAGAAGCAACTATCTTTTTGACATACCTTTGTGTATAATCAATTTGGGCGTGAATTTCCTTATTAACAGAATTACTTCGTACTATAATAATTACATTTAAGTTGTTGATGGCAGGATTGAAATAACGTCTTTATCATTAAATTCTTTTAAATGTCTCGTCAAGCGTTTGCAATTATGATGCTTTCTTTTAAATTGTATGTTGTGTTGGAATATGTGTTAGTCAGTGTAATTTTATATTTTTTCTCATACATGTTATTTGGTTTTTAAATTAGTGGAAACTGTTGTGGGTTTTTGACCTGTTGCATTCCTGAGTTGTAAATAAATAAATAATTCAGATATTAATTTGACCTGTAACTTTGCCTGTGTGCAATTCTACATATAGGTGTGTTTGGTTAAATTGCAATAATTCGGTGCTCTGTAGAGGTTATCAACACCTTTTACTAATTGACCTGTTGCAGGAACATTTGTCTTTAGTTCGGTCCTGTACTAACTGTTACTATGCTTAATTATTGTATATTGAATTTCTTAAATTGTGTGATGTCATTTAAATAATTTTTATTTGTGTTGGAAAGATAATTAAATTTATTCCATTTCGTTGTTTACTAATATAAGATCTTTGATTTTGTAATCATGAATATCTAAAAGTCAAGAGGTCAATGCGTTGCTATGTCAATATACTAGTTTTTGATGCAACTTATAATAATGTAAAATTTAAGCATAAATTCTAATGCAAATTAAGTATATGTTTACCTTTTATTGTGAAGTTATTGTTTATTGTGATATTTTACTAATATAAAATATGTTCTTGTTTACAAGAGAAGTTTGTTTTGATTGATCTAATATGTATATTAATCAATAATCATATCGCTATTCACTCCTGCAACTAAAACGACATTGAAAAATATTACTCCATTAATAAATATCTGAATTCGCATTTTTAATTTTAAATTGGAAATGCTTTAGTGCACAAACTGACTCAAATTTAAGTTTGTAATGAAATTAATATTACTTACGAGCATTCACACTTTGTAATACGATTAAACTTAGAAATAGCACAATTGTCCCATCACCAGACATCATCACAGCCAACTGCGACTTGATCGACTTACGTTTGTGGAAATACTAGTTTGATGCGACTTGTTTGGGTTAAATTTAAATATTTTCAGTCCTCGGCCATTCCAGGTAGTTATTAAATATACTATAATCAGTTGTAACTGAGACGTCAGACAAAGAACTACTGTAGTCTTATCAGTAAGTAATTCTTGTTAAAGTGATAACTCGTGGTCAGCGTCGGCTTTTGTGAAATATCAAAGTGGGTGGGTGTTATAGGTATAATAAATTAGCGGATGTCTATGTGTGTACGCATCAAAATGAAGACGTCATTGTGGTTTTTCGAAAAAGTAAGGTACGCACGTACCCTTAGAACTAATGAGAAAAACCCGAAGGGGTTTGAAGACAAAATATTTAACACAGTTCTACTAAATTAATACCAGTGACAGTATTGACGAAATCCCTTGTAGATTGACCATTATATTTGAACTATACGCTTTGAAGCGTTTACTTTACCCTAAAATAAAACAAAAATATGCTACAATAAATACGTCTTTGTTTCTGAGAATGAATTCTAATAGCTAATATACTGGACGAGAAATTATAAACAGGGTGAATCATGGAAATTTTTCTCCACAGCTATATCATAATGGCTACAGGCTAAATAACACCGAAAAAATGTAAAGAATGATTCTCTGATGAATATTAAGAGAGGTCTCTGTTATAATTTTTTTTTTAAAAACCGAAATTGGTACACATTATCTTTGAATAAAACTACACTTTTTAAGCCGATGTGCAAGCAGCACCCAAAGATAGCACCCGAAATTTCCGAAGATAGCCGAATGACCATGGACGTTCGTTGACTAAGGTATACAAATATCTAAATGATATAAACTTATGTACAAAAAAATATCACTTACCCTAGCGATCAATTGTTCACAGAAAGCGGTTTAATGGATGTCAGGCAATTATTCTGTTTGAATATTTTGCTAAAAACCTACCAAAAAAATTGATACCAAATACAATAAATCACATGTACAGTACGAGAAACAGAGACAATTATATGAATCCGAGGTCAATCAAAACAGTAGGACAACGAAATTTTAATTATCTTGCTTCCAGATTATATAATATGTTGCCAAATTCTCTAAAAACCATAAACGTGTACAAATCATTTAAGTGTAGAGTAAAGCTTTGGATTCAGGAATTAGGCCGAGGTATTCACAATATAGTCAGCCACAGAAATGAAGTTTAGCTTTTGTTCTCCTTTACTTTGTTTAAAAAAATTATATTTACATATTTGTGTATTTTGTTGTACTTGTGAGTAAATGTATTATGTGTAGTTTATGTATTTTGATATTAAATGTGATTATGTGTTCATGTCTACGAGTGTTCATATATTAGTTTAGGATTATAGTAGGTAATAATAAGGTTAATTCTTATTATTAATCACACACAAGCGGTATTTGTAACCGCTTCAGTGATTCACTAGTTTATTTACTTGTTCGATTTCTGTTCTTTGTAACATATTTGTACTGATTTATTAGTAGAATATGTTTTTATCTATATTATGTTATTGTTGTAAATAAACTTATATTATTATATTATTATATTGTGAGTTCCAAGGCGTTATCTCATAGTAAGCAACATCCTGGGGATGATACTTAGTATCAGAGTTCTTCAAGGGATGCTTATCACTCAGAAAAAATATGATCAACTAGAAATGGCTCCCAGGGGGTAAAATACGAGGTAAAATATGATAGCACCCGAAAAAAATATTTTCCAATATCTCGGAAAATATATGCCGTTGCAACTTGCCACTCGGTATGTAGTTTCCTCAAGTTTCTAGTTGATTTTTTCTGAGTGATAAGCATCCCTTGAAGAACTCTGATACTAAGTATCATCCTCAGGATGTTGCTTACTGTGAGATAACGCCTTGGAACTCACAATATCATTTTGATATTTGTATACCTTAGTCAACGAACGTCTATGGTCATTCGGCTATCTTCGGTAATTTCGGGTGCTATCTTTGGGTGCTGCTTTCACACCTGTACTTTTTAAATTATTTTCAACCCTGAAGTATTTTTGTAAGGGGTTGGAATAATCAACCTTTATGACTTTGATTGAATGTTTTTTGATAAAATTGTTTGATCTTGGTTGAAATAATCAACCTTTAATTTTTCTTATATTTATGTTTCGATAAAATTGTTTCCTTTTAAAAAATATCTAAAAAGCCACATTCATTTTTCGAAGTTTTTTCGAAAAGGATTTATAAGAATAAAAATGTATTACAATGCATTTTTAAAAAGAACTTAATGCAATTCAAAATGGTAACTGTAACATGTAGGTAACTTCCGGAAGTTGTGAGTAGATATTTCATTAAATCTCTATTGGCGAGTGAAACAACTAAGAACTAATGAAAGTAAATTTCATTATGAATACGTCAGCAAAATTCATTTTAAACAGTGTCATTATTATTATTGCAGACGATTGTACATAGGAATGTACATAATATATGTTATTTCGAATGATGGTAAATGTTTACTAATTAATGTTTTATTTGCTTTTTTAAATTTACCAAATGAACGACGAATGTCAAACCTGAAAGCAAGGAGTTTTGACAGTATTGTATTGTGCAATTATGTTATTTGCCATGTTCAGGTATGAATGATAAAATTTTGTATAATTTTTTCAGTAAAAAGTTTGCAAAAATATTTTTAATAGTCGTGTACAAAGTATACTATTCTACCTGCCTATAATGGCTGTAATTCACCCTCCTCAATACCAGTCATCATTATATGCTCGTTGAATAATACACTGTTATTGTACATACTTTTAGCAAAAACCTTTTGAAACCAAAAGGGCAATATACACACAGCTGACAAATAATAATAAACATATTAATAATAATAATAATAAACATATTTATTGCCCAACAGATTTCTCCAATAATAGGACAATATTATTACACATATAGTTTAGCAGATATAATAATAATGTGAATAACACAGGACATAACAGAAAAAAAAGAGAAAATAATCTGTACAATACTACATACTAGATGCATAGAATGGAATTGATAGGTACATACAAAATTATTGAATATTACTAGAAATAGGTAAACACAACATGCAATATGCAATGCTATTAGCTACTGTACTGAAGCCACCAGTCTATGCACTATTACATTTAGAGTATCAATATTAATATCACATGACTCAGAAATTCTATTAAAGTTAAGCAACATGTTATAAATGGGTGATTTAATTAGAAGGTTAGAATTTGCATGAGGCAGATAAAAAGTAAAATGACAGCGAGTTGCAATAGGTGCAAAATGAAAGGATATTTTTTGTAATAAATTAGGCGAATCAATTTTATTATGAATTAGGAAATAAAGAAATTTCAAACTTAGCTGCAGCCTACGAATCTCTAATGCGTGAAAATCAAATGCATTTAAGAGCAGCTGGTGATCACAACCTCTAACAGGATAAATTCCATGCTTCTTAAAGTACAGATACTTTAAAAATTTCCTCTGAACTCTTTCCAAACCTTGTTTATATATGTTATAAATAGGAGACCATACTACATTACAATATTCAAGCCTGGATCTGACATAAGATAAATATAATGTCTTTAATGCTTTGATGTTGTTGAAACTATTACAATTTCTAATAATAAAGCCCAGCTGTTTAAATGCTGCGGCTTCAACATTCTTAATATGAACAGCAAATGTCAGCTTATCATCGAAGGTAACCCCTAAATCTTTAGTACTATCACATCTTTGTAAAGGACATGAACCATAAGTATAATTAAAATTTACAAGTGATGGTTTCCTCGTGTAGGTCATGATTTTACACTTTGAAATATTCATACCAAGGTTGTTAGTCTGGCACCAATGTTCAATTTTAAGTAATTGATTCTGGATATAAACACAATCAGATACAGTATCAATCTCAGAGTAAATCTTAAGGTCATCAGCAAACATTAAATAAGGACAATCAATAATGGAACATAAGTCGTCCATAAGCAAGAACAATAGCGGACCTAAATTAGAGCCTTGCGGTACACCAGATGTTGGAAAAAATTATTCGATTTGTAGCCATTGTAAGATACATATTGAACTCTGCGGCTCAAGTAGGAAGTAAAGAAATTTTGAAGGGGTATGTTGAATCCAAAAGCATTCAGCTTATTTAATAAGATTTTATGATCGATACGATCAAACGCCTTTGAAAAATCTGTGTAGACCACATCCACCTGTCCATGCTGATCAACAACTTCCGATAAATACTGTGTGAAATTCACAAGATTTGTAGCAGTAGATCTCCTTTCCATAAATCCGTGTTGGTTTGGTGAAATGCGGTTAGACACAGAAGGATATATTAGGTTATACAAAGATTTCTCAAAGACCTTCGCGAAATTATTCAAAATCGTTATCGGGCGGTAATTTGTAAGCAATGTCGGATTTCCAGACTTTAGAATAGGACGTACCTTACCCACTTTCCACAGGTCAGGAAATGTTGCAGATTTTAGGCTCAAATTAAACAAAATTAGTAAAGGGTATACAAATATATGCTTGCAGTCTTTCACTAAATAACTAGGTATTTTGTCATCACCAGAAGTTGGCTTGTTCTTGAGACTATCTATAGACGATAATATATTTGAAACTGAAATTGACTCGATTATTAAACCAGGAAAATTATTTAACCTAATCTCAGGAGTTGTATTACTACTGTTTGTATACACATTATTGAAATAATTACAAAAAGCATTTACAATAGAATCCGGTCTGTTAAATGTGGTAACGTCGTCAGACAATTGCGAAGGAATTCTAGACGAGTTTCTTTTATGTTGAATAAATTTCCAAAATTCTTTACTATCATTTTCAACGGAGATCTGGACATTATTTATATATGACTGATACGCTACTTTTATTAATTGCTTTATTTGAGATCTAGTTTCCTTAAACTTATTGTAGTAGTAATCATTATAGACTTTTTTAAATTTAGTATGATACATGTTTTTTATTTTAATAAGTGAAATAATCTCCTTAGTGAACCATATTGGGTACTTGCGCCTTCTATTAATGAACAGTGGAACGCAAGAATCAAATATTGAATACAACTTCGAGTAAAACTGACTACATGCATCATTGACATCTGTAAAATTATGCAAAAAATTCCAATCAACATTAAGCAATGCTTGATATAGTGTAATATAATCGGCTTTCCAAATTTCCACAAATGATATTTTGTTATGCGCAATCAATTGCAAAACCTGCTTTATCTAAGGGAGTCATTCTTTAAGAAAATTGTTAAAGTTAACGTTAAAATAAAAATACTACATAAGCTGTTTTAAATAACTACCTACGTATTTACAAGAGAAATATTAATAACTATAACAATGCCTATTAACCAGTGGGGAAATTTACATTTGCAAATTGGTAGAAGAATTTATACATCACACGGTACAGAAACGTTAACAATAATGGTAAAACCATTTTAACAATTTTATTTAAATGTAAAAATACTGAGCTTCTACTACTAAGATTAAAATGCGTATTTATAACGTTACACTATAATTGTGTGTTTTTTACACAAAAAACGAACCGTCGATTTTCTAAGGTAACGGTTGATTACACATTTAAAATACGTGTGTGTTTACTGGGAAGTTGATATTTAATCTTGTGTTAAGGTTGTTCTATGTCCTCAATGTTTCATATGTTCCATTATCCAATCGAGGTATTCAGACACGTTTGTGTACACTCCAGGCCATCCTTCCTCCCCACAACGTTGTCCGAAGGAAACAATTCCATCGACGTACCACTGAGACGGTGACGTATCTTTGCTCACCTTCATCAAGGGTCCTCCGCTATCCCCTAAAATTGTAGTAGAATAAATCAATATACATGCATTTATCTTCGAAATAAGTAGTTTATTTTTAGATATTTAGATACGAAGCACTTCAAGTTGAAGCAAGATATAATTTTAAATAATGTTTTCCTCGATATTCTACGTCTATGTACCCAATTTCTAGGCGAAATTTCTACCACAGCAGTACGATTCGTAATATCCATTAACAACGATATAGGATCTTGCACATGGAGGTGGTATGAGCAGTATACGATTTATTTAGTTCATACATAATTAGCGAAAATAGCAATACGACAGTCAAACTGTTGCGTAAGTAATGACCCATACTGTAACAGCATAATACTGCGATCAAAATAAGTCGATTTACTTTAGCTGATCCTAAAAAATCCAAAAATGTGATTTATTTTTTCAACTTTGACACCCTGTAGCTCCGTTAGTAGCAACTTTTGGATTAAGGTAAGTTGAGTTAATTTAGCTTATTTTTATCCAAACTATCTACATCTGAAGTTTGGCCCATTCTTTACTGAACACCCATACATTACATTATTCACAATATTGTTTAAACAATTATGTGTGCACGACACTAATTTATAATGAGCCAACGATAACATTAATTAAAAAACACCTAGTATATCAGGAAAGCAAACATTATAACACGTTCAAGCCTGCAAAATCTCCTAGCACTGAACTGAAGTATTGGCCTGCACTGCCAGCAAAGTAAACAAGTAATAATCTAAGTTGCATCGTTAACTGCCTTATTTATCTTCTTCGATGAGAGACTGCGTAGTAGACAAGTTTGCTGCCTTCGATTCATAAAATTTAACGACTTCTTAAAAACGTTATTGCGAAGTGCGTATTCGAAATGTGTATATAATTGATACCTGTTAAAATACTAAATTTTACAGAAAGCGGTTTTCTTGCTTTGTGAGATGTTACAGTGTTGGATTGCGCTTGTAGCCGCCGTTTCGATATAAGTGTGTATATTCGAGTAGTGGGTTCGATAGAGGTAAAATAATACTAATTTGACAATGAGATAAACATATTTCCTTAATAGCCATCCCGCCTTGAATAATATCGAGTTAGATGATTAAAACAGACATCATCAGAATTATGATGATATACTATGCATATATCAACAATATTCTAATGATTTTTATGTCAAGTGCTTAAAATTATATTGCACCTCTATACCACGGCTTAGTTTCGGTGTATAGCTTTCCAATTTGTTCCAAAGGACTTGTCCCGTATGAAAGAAAATCTTGGAGATCTACATAATGTTTTATAACGTTTTATTTGAGAATATGTTTAAGAATCGTACCAAAACAAGTGTCTTTTCCTCGTTTTCCTCCAGCGCATATCTGAGTTCGGATATCAAGGGACGGAAACCTTGCTGCACACTGTGATCTGTCGACAACTGGGATCTCCACTTTGAGTTTGATAGGGCTGTGGCTTGAATGTTCGGTGCGACCCCAACCTGCCACTGTCATTCTATCTCCAACCGCTGAGAATTCGTTGATATATGGCAGACATATTGGTTTGATGAATTCTGGAATATTCAAGAAAGTAATTCGAGTTTTAGGAATCTGGAAAAAGCCAGTTTTCCTTTATCCTAGTTGAGATCGATGCTCAAAGACAATGACTTGACTTTTTAACAATGTATCTTTAAAATCCATGCTACAGTCTATTTAATGTCATTTTGATTATGAACTACTGCAAATATAGGCAAACCATTGGAAATTAAACCAATAGTTTCCTATAGCGATTTTGAGATTTTCAAGATCGGTACTGATATCTGTTATCTGTTATATTGGGTTGTTACGCCTAACAACGGTAACTAGTCACTGCCAGTAACACTATTAAAGTGAATTGGATTAGCAATGCTACTAGGATTACTGTGCTAACCTGAATATGTGATCTCTCTATCTAGCCTGATCAATGCAATATCTCCGCTTCCCCTGGAAGATACGTTCTGATGATCTGGATGCATCAAAATTTCTGAAACTCCAAAGTTCTGTGGAGGACTATTGCAAAATTTCGAGCCCCATACATCAATGCAGTCCACTTCCTGACGCAAGTCCCATTCACCAAGGCGTACATTCACCCTATGAAAATACAATTTAAAATTGAATTTAATTTTTTGTAATTGTTAAATAGTTAACTAATTCTCAATCAGACTGATTCAATGCTAGAAGGGTTATAAACCACTAGGTCTAATTTATTTTGAACACTATAAGCACAATCTAAATATACAGTTGGACCAGCAACTGGACATCGGCGCCGATCATCGGCTATTTTATTAGTTTTGTTTGTATTGTGCTGGTTAGTTAAAATGTTTATAATCCCTTATAAGGTCAATAATTCATAAATATACATTATGAAGGTATCAGCAATGGAAATATGATTTAGGTTTTGTCGGAGAGAATACATTTGCCGAATTATCACCTGCAGAGGTCCATAGGCGTATATCTATATGGGCATTTCAATTATGAATCATTCATTTAGTTAGGGAAACGTTTACAGTAATATATAAGGAAACATTAAGAAATTATATCATATACCATACCAAAATTTGTTAACAGAACTAAATGCGCTGGTATATGTGAATTGTTATTTTTTATGTAAATTCCTTATAAAACATTCATGTGATACTTGTTATGCACCTAATTCGAATCACTCTACAATATTTTCTAAACGAAAAGCTCAATCCCAAGTCGCCTAATGTTGTATTTCAACAAGGTATAATATATTTGTGAATTTCCATAATATTGTATACCTAATAACAATATTTAACTTGTCAAGTTGATTTACGACTTCAGACAAAAAACCTTGCGAGTTCTGATCATATAAAAGAAGAAGTCTTGCTGATTATATTTAAATTGTGTTAGAAGTTTCTCAAGTGAAGAATTGAAATTAAACTGGTTGATCAATTCTTCGGTTAAAAAACTTGATCTCTCTCAGAGTTACTTCTGAGGAAGAAAGCGATATATCTCTCGAAACGTTAAGGAACCAAAACCAACGACACGGCAACCATTCCAAATTGTTCAATCAATGGCAACTGCTATAGAAGCCTGCAAACGGATCTAAAGGGACTTATACTTACAGTTCACCAGCTCTTCTCGAATACTGATTCACACAATGAGCAGCCGTAAGAATGTATCTTTTAGAAATTATGACACCTCCACATGAAAATCTCCTGTGGTTAGAGGCGTTTTTATATTCCAACAGCGCCATCCAGGGGAATTCGTCAAACTCAGTTTCTATTCCCCCGAGAATTTTATCAGTTAACTGAAAATATGATAAAATTGTAGTCACAGTGGAAAATTACACTAAATATATTATTGTCTATGGCACATAATGGATGTAAAAAAAATAATAATAAAAGGACTGTATAAAAAAGGTAAAACTAAAAAGTTTATCCATCAAAATCAATTTGATCAGTCAACTTCAACTCTTTCCTTCAACTTTTAACATTAGTTCTTAGTTATTTCACTCATTAATAGAGATTTAATGAAATCTCTAAGTTCAAAAACTGTTTTGAGGGAGTGTCTTTATTATTGCAAAAGCATGTATCTACTTAATATGTAGGTATGTTATTTAGTATCAGAGGTATGTAGGCATATGTACCTAAGAATCTAAATTTAACTAAACTAACATATCTATTTGTTTTGGTTTCAAGAAATATGTCGCACTTCATTGCTTTTGCCACAAGTTTTGCATATTGGTACTGGGATTTTTCGTAGTTATTTCCAATGGAGTTTTTATTAATAAATATTTTCTGTAATATCTCCATAACCGAGCATAATTTAGACTTTTGATGGGTATATATTTTTTGTGTAGAATAAAATTCTCTACCTACTTCTAGCAGTTGCGTGTAAAATTTTAACCGTGCAGAAAAATTGCAGAAGAATATTCACAGAAAAATGTAGTAAAATGAACACCCTGTATGATTTAACTTAATAGGAACATCACTGCATACTTCATAAAGTGACAACTAAGCAACAGCAAATTTTGCTCAAATCGGTTAACTGAGTTCTGAGTTAAAGAGAAAACAAGAAATAAAAAAAGAAACTGTAACACCCTGTAACATTTTTGGTGACATCTTTCGTTTAAGCAAGTTTGGTTAAATCTATAAATGATACTGCAATAAACAACCACTCCACCGGTATTAAATTACATCTGCAGTATCTGTGTGAACAGCCAAGATCTCTTGTCGGCCACCCCACCAGACATAGCCCTCATCAGTATGACATAGGTGAGATGACCGATAATTGAACTGGCTGTTCCTGCATATGTAGGTTCACATATAATTCGAGTGAGATGAGATATTAGTAGTTTGCTATTTCCTGCTCGGCCTAAGCTGCTCGACTTTCAGGAAGCGACCTACATTGCCGTAAGTACTTAACCGCAGACTTCTCGCGCCTTCAATTGTCGGTCATGTCACCTATGGCATACTGATGAGGGCTAACAAGCCCGAAACCAGTCTATGTCTGGTGGGGTGGCCAACAAGGGTTCTTGGCTGTTTACAAAAATACAGCAGGTGTAATTCAATGCCGGTCGGGGCATTAGCCCGCGGAGTAGTTGTTTCCTGCAGTATCATTTATAGCCCAGGGCGAGAGATCTGCGATTAAGTACCTACTGCAATGTAGGTCGCTTCCTGCAAGTCGAGCCGCTTAGGCCGAGCAGGAAGTAGCAGACCACTTATATCTCACAAGTTTGGTTAACTTGTTGGACTCCATTTGTGTTCTACAATGTAACATTCGTATAGGTGACACTGAATAATTTTTTTTCTTGCCTCACTAAAATTACAAAATCAGTCAGAAAATATAATAAAAAAAATGGCACCATCTCCATTCATTTCCTTTTATTCCAAAGTTTTATTTTCCATCCTATGTAACGAGGTAGTATTTCTGTTCCCGCAGAGTTAAACAAAGAAGAGTTATTATACTGAATCTGTTGAGTTTTTGAACTTTCAACTTATATACTATTTTTCTTTAAAATTAAGTAGACAATAGTACATATAATACCGATACGGCATACGGTATTCTATTCTACAACTTATCTAACACTTACCTGATATCCACAGTTTGACCTATCTGGCTTCCAGTTACCCTGACTTCCACAGCATACTAATGGCCTATCCCCACAAATCGACTTTTGTACAAATTTTGTCTGCTTTGCATTTCGTTGGGCGACAGCATTCAAGAGAATATCGCAACGATATATAGATTTACATTTTCCCCATTCTCCATTTGGAGTTTTGCAAAAGCTACCCTCTCCTAAAAAAGTAAAATGTAAATATTACATACAACCTCCTATTTAAAATGAATATTTTGCAATGCCAAAACTTTGATTGTACTTTTAGATATAACTACACTGTAAAAAAAGTTGCTGTGCAAGTTTTTTTAGTGTCTAATTGAAGATGTGTAAAATTTCCGTATTAATAGTTTTACACACTTTGGCTTTCTTATACGTTTTACACAAAAAGTATTAAAATCACTAACTAGTATTGTAATAAAATGTACTCAATTTGTGTAATATTTACCAATATGTTAAAAGTACATTATTTTGTGTTAACTTAACACACTTTTCTGTAATATATGCTTATTCCTGATTGGTTGTGCACAACTGCACAGGTGCTCTACCTACGGCAGCAGTTCTAGCAAGCCGTACGCTATTGTGGTCGTGTTGCGTTGTTGTGTTCAGTTAATTCTCGTTTGCGGTGTTTAAATGAGGAATATTTACAGTTAAATCAAGGTTTGATCAAAGAAAATTGTAAATACCTACCGAGCAAATATTGCCGATAGTTGTGATAAAGCTAAATGTTTACATTCATTAAGGTTTTGTGTTGCGAGTATACAACTAATGAAAATGTTCTATGGAAGGAAGTATTTATTTAATTAAACTTAACAAGAAATTTAACACATAAGAGTTTACAAATCATTTATAGCTAGGGCGCCAAGTGAACAGTACGAGATGAGGCGAATAACTAACTAACTAAATTGTTTTGGGTCAGATACCAGTGTTAAGATTAGGTACCCGAGGTTGGGGTGGGTAACAAACGGACTTTCTTTTTTATTACGGTCCCCTATTGTAATTAGTTATTACAGTATTTACTGTAGTTTTATAGGCTTAATATTTGCCGATATTATAAATGAGGTTTACGTCCTTAAGTGGGAAAGTTCGCTACATTTTGGATGGCTATACAGGGTGGGCCAATAGTGTGTGGACGGAAGATTGTGGTTATACTGATATATATTTTTAAAATCTGTTGTTGGTGGGGGTTGGGGGGTAGTAAGAGCTACAAACTAAAAATATTTTTACTGGAATTTCTAGGCATATACAGGGTGATTCATATCAAAGTTACATTTTTTTAAATGCAACCCCCTGTATATTATTGCATATTTGGATTCCTCGGTCAATTCTAGTGTGATTTCATGTACCATACTTGGTGCCTAAAACGTACCGTTTGGACGTTATTCGATATTTTGTCAAAAAGTTGATGTCTAGAAACAGTTGAATATCAGAGGTGAGCGGCAACATAGGAGGCTGTGATTGGGGGAAATTATTGACCACCCTCCATACTACCAAGAGCTAGAAAGTCAATTATGAACTCTGTTTATTATGGCTGATATCGTCGCTCTAATTTTGAAAACCTCAATCAAGGATAACTTGATTTTTAAATGGAACCCACAAATATGTTTCACGTCACCAGATAACACATTTCATTACCTTTCACCCGATATAAAATTATCTGTATTTATCTCTAATCCTTTTCTTCTAATCCGCAATTACTTTTTACTATGATGGATTTATGCAAACCAATTAATGTAAACTAAATTCAAAAATAAATAAATAAATATTATGGCAGCATTTATTCATACGAATTAATAATTAAAGTGATTTTTTATTAAAAATGACTTTGTTTATTAAGTTTAATTTAATTGTTGTCCATAATTTCAAATTTAGTTTTTTCAAACACTCGGGAGTAAAGTTGGCCATGAAAAACAAACAATAAAGTTCTGTCACCTTAATGCAGCCATAATATTTATTTACTTATATTTGAATTTAGTTTACATTAATTGGTTTGCATAAATTCATCATAGTAAAAAGTAATTGCTGATTAGAAGAAAAGGATTAGAGATAAATACAGATAACTTTATATCGGGTGAAAGGTAATGAAATGTGTTATCTGGTTAGGTGAAAAAAATATGTGGGTTCCATTTAAAAAATCAAGTTATCCATGATTGAAGTTTTCAGAATTAGAGCTACGATATCAGCCATAACAGAGTTCATAATTGACTTTCTAGCTCTTGGTAGTATGGAGGGTGGTCAATAACTTCCCCCAATCACAGCCTCCTATGTTGCCGCTCACCTCTGATATTCAACTGTTTCTAGACATCAACTTTTTGACAAAATATCGAATAACGTCCAAACGGTACGTTTTAGGCACCAAGTATGGTACATGAAATCACACTAGAATTGACCGAGGAATCCAAATATGCAATAATATACAGGGGGTTGCATTTAAAAAAATGTAACTTTGATATGAATCACCCTGTATATGTCTAGGAATTCCAGTAAAAATATTTTTAGTTTGTAGCTCTAACTACCCCCCACCCCCCACTAACAGCAGATTTTAAAAATATATATCAGTATAACCACAATCTTCCGTCCACACACTATTGGCCCACCCTGTATATGTTTTGTTTTTCCAGCAATTTTAGAAGAAGTTGTTCATATTCCTAGATAATTTTCGTAAACTACTATTATGTGGCACCTAAATACATATTTGTTTAACTTTTGTTGTTTGGTTGATGCTCATCTGTGCAGCAACGGTTTGTATAGGCGGATACGGTTATGGACGCGTCCATGGTTTATATGGTCTATGGTCGTAGCTAATGTAATATACAACTTTTTGATGTGCCTCGTAAGGTACCTGTCAAGTTGATTTACGACAAGCAAAATTACATAACAGGAGTGGTATAACTGTTTATACTTACTGTGCCGCCGCACTTTCTTGCATAGAAAAATATAGATATAACGTAAAAAGTTTTCCGGTTTTAGGGACTCTCATATTGTTATTACATTGTTGACGGAGTTCGTATTATGACAGTCTCATTGCTCTGATGGATGTAAATTATAAGTTGATTTGTTTGAATTGAAATTATTTACATTAGTTAATCTATGCATATATAAATTTTGTACATCCAATTCTAATGTGAATGAGTTCATCGAGAAAGAAAAAATATTTTGTCGGTTTACTATCGACTATGCCCATTTAGAAAGAAGCTAAAAAATTTTAAAATACTTACGAGCATGCACTGTTTGTAATATTATTAAACATAAAGTTAGTAAAACTATTTTACATACACTGTACATTATCACAGATCTACTAAGATGACCTTAGTTGTCAATGAATTTGCAGAGCATCTACGCGGATGCTAACTATGAGACTTGTTTTCATACAACAATTTTATCAGTTAATTAGTGTTGGAATTGAACAGTGACGGCATAGGATTTTTTTCAATATTATCCTAGATTTCGTACACATACATATCTTAAAGCAACAAATTTTGAATTTTCTAAAACTTATCATTGTGTTATGTAAAACTCGCACTTCGTTCGCAGATGACGTCATGATCAGGTACGCATTTAAGTGCTAAGTTAATGTTTGTAGAAACCGCGGTGCCAACATATACCTACAAAAAGTTAAAAGCAATGTCTTATCTTGTACTGATAATTTGTAGTATCCAACATTATTCAAATTACGTTTTTTAGTACACCAAGTACTCTACATAACTATTTACTTATAGTACTGGAATAAAATTGAATAACCAGCAACTGCTCTGTAACGCAAGAGAAAAGTACAAACCAACGTTTACTCCATCCATCAAATGTAACAGCTGAGACTATTTTATTCTTATACGCATTCATTTGCTGCTGTTTCTATTAGCGCAACATTCCGGAAGAGTAATCTTGATTTTGAAAAAACTAAAAGATAAGTTCACTGACCACTTTTAATTACGATCCATTTTTGGAATCGGCATCGAATATGAAATAAGATCTTGCATTTCCATCCAGCGAGGGGGTAACGAAAGAGCACGCATTACACACATTCGACCAGGTGAAGCTCTGGCTGGAAAACCAACAACCTCCAGACCTGTGAGTTTGGGAATTCAAAGGCAGTTTCTTAGCTCCTGTGATGGCTAAATACGAAGCAACACCCAGAGAAATTTTGCACCTCATATTTTGTAGATACACGAAAGACTGCAGCAGTAGAAGGTGCAGCTGAAAAAAAGCAGCGATGAGTTACTGGATTATACCACAACTGTTAAGGTAACTATTTAAACAGCGCCCACATTTTAAACGAAGATGACGAAGAAGAAGTAGAGCTCAACTACACCTCCTGGGAAGAGTGAGGACAAAGACATTGTGATATGTAATTCGTGTTATGATAGGTACTGATACTGCAGTCAGAAGCAGCTCAAGAGAAACAGGCTCAGTTAATTTTGTTGAGATTTTTCATATACTACGTTTTCTTCTTATTAGTTTTTATAAAATAAATGTATAATTGATACATTTGTTACACATTCGCCTTCTTAGATTTTAAACATTTCACAAGTAGCTCAAAAATATTGGTAAACTTTATTTATGTGTGAATGTGTGAATGTACAATTAGCTTGGAAACTGTAAAAATGAAGATAGCGAGTTTTATTGAATTTTAGGGAGTTCTCTTGAAAAATCATTTCTTTAACCAAAATATTCAAATTGCTGTAACATCTGCCTCATTGGAGATAAATTGGAAGATTTATATATATTCTTGAATAAAATTTATTGCTCTAAAACATTCTCTTAGAGGACTTTTGTGTAAAACTAGTGGCCAAAGGGTTACCAGGAGAATTATGATAAAAAAACGTGTTATTTTTTTTAATTACCGATTTTTGAGAGAAAATATCTCTGACACGGTGCATCGTAGGGAACAAATTTATGGAACTAATCTTATAGTCTCTCATTTTTATACGGGGTTAACTATGACTAAGTACAAAAATTTTAACCACGTGCTCAGGGAGACAATAAAAAAGTTATTCCAGAATTTTAGCTCGATATTTAAAAAAAGGGGAAAACCCTTTTTTCCTACGGAAAGTCGGCGCCTATGATGAGTATCGACTGAGATGGCTTATGGCTTAGATCCATAGTTGACATTACATTTGTCAACAACTACCATGCGGTCGTTTGCAGTGTTTCTAAATGCAGAAACGACAAAAATTAACATTCTTATTGGTAATAATACCTGATAGGTAGGTAACAGTTAATCCAGTTAGCTCCAGTTTTTTGCATTCGATTTTCATTATTTGGTTACCAACTGGTAAAACTACATTTTCACTCACTACCAATAAATACACTTCCGTAGGTACAATGCGTATGTATTAGAACAAAATCGAAGAAAGGGATGAGTAGGTAGGTTCTAATTGATAACAGAAAACGTTTAACACCCGCGGCAGTCTTGTCCCATAACCTAGAAAAACAAACCGGCGAACTATATGTGGGAGAATATCTGTACCCGACACATATTCCTTTATTTATTAACTATAAAACGTTTAAAATTAAAATGAGGCACTAAAAACTGATGAAGAACACAAAACTACAACATAAACACAGGAATTAAATTATAACATGACAGCGAACCGACTCGACTGGACCAACTGCCGACTGTGGCCGACTGTTGCATGACGGTTGCTTGCTGGTTGCATACTCTGATTCTCGCATTGGCGGCGTTAAATAAGGATTTGATATAATATCAAAAAAAATTTTTTTCGCTTTATGAATAAGTTTGGAAATTTTTGAAAGGAAATTCTGTTAATTCTTATTTTTTTTCTATCCCCTCTTAAAATATTTGTACATAGTCACAGTTAACCCTGTATAAAGAATTTTTTGCTGTAACCCACCATATTGGAGTTATAAGCGAAAAACCAAAAAAAGTACCTTTCAACCCCTTCCTACCCTGAAGCGGGGGGGGGGTGCTAGGGGCGGAGACTTTTAATAACAACATAAATAAAATAAATAAATTCAAGAGGGAATTCATTTCACTTAAAAAATCCTGAGTGTATTATTATCTATGTGTATATTTGCAATTCGTGAAGCTTTATATTCCATATGAAATAATTCCTCTATTTTTTATCGGAAATAACAACAATGAGAATGGTAAAAAGTACATATTTGCATTTTCTCATGAGAATTTACGTCACTTTCTGAGGGAATCGAATCGAGCTCCTGCAGGTAAATAAATGGGATGCTTCTGTCGATTAGCTGTCATGAATAAGATTAAATTTGTTTTAATGTCAATAAAGTATATTTACATATTAAGGTCGTCTAAAAGTCTTGACCTGCTGTCTCTAAAATAAATAAATAATTTTATTTTGAAACTGTGTAAAAATTATCATATTTTATTTTTGTCATGCCTAAAGCTTTTAATTGTTGTTTTAATTATTTAATAAAGCAAATATCTATCTCAAAACACCAATAAATCTTGTGAGAGTTTGTTAAGTCAAATTTGATAATTTTTCTGGAAATCCCATTCTGGTGTCTAATAATTTAATAAAATATATTTACTGCAAATATTATCACGTTAAGGTCATGTGGCACATTAGACAGAGTTAAAAGTCATCTAGCATGATATTATTGATATTTTCCTTAAGTGAAACAAAACTTAAAAGAAACAGCAGATAACTTTGCTTTTGATATAGCAAATTGTACAAAATATTTTTTCTCCGATCGACATTAAAAGCGTAGTTTTTTAGTGACAGCTGTCAGGCACTAAAGTCACAATTACTGCCTAGGCATTAGAATCATTTTACTACCTCTAAATTAAAAATTAAAATTTGTTCTTTAACGAAAGTAATTCCGTGTTTGCAAAATATCGTTTCTCGCCGATCGCGATAAAGGTCGACAGCTTTCAATGGTGTCTACTGCATGTAGAACGCTTCGTGCCCGGACATTTTCAGTCCGGCATAGATGTAGTTAGTTCTACACCGCGTACTCATGGTCCCTTCTGTCGGGTTAGACAGACGAAAGCAGCTAGGATTATTCGTCGGATACCTCACCTATGGCATACTGATGAGAGCTAATAAGCTCGAAATCGGTATATGTCTGGTGGGCGTCTGACGAATGACTCTAGCTGTTGCTATAGGTTTTCCAGGTGTAATTCAATGCTGGTCGGGGCATTAGCCCGCAGAGTAGTTGTTTCCTGGAATTCCGTGTTTGCAAAATATCGTTTCTCGCCGATCGCGATAATGGTCGACAGCTTTCAATGGTGTCTACTGCATGTAGAACGCTTCGTGCCTGTGACATTTTCAGTCCGGCATGGAGTAACGAACGGCCGATAGATGTAGTTAGTTCTACACCGCGTACTCATGGTCCCTTCTGTCGGGTTAGACAGACGAAAGCAGCTAGGATTATTCGTCGGATACCTCACCTATGGCATACTGATGAGAGCTAATAAGCTCGAAACCGGTATATGTCTGGTGGGCGTCTGACGAATGACTCTAGCTGTTGCTATAGGTTTTTCAGGTGTAATTCAATGCTGGTCGGGGCATTAGCCCGCAGAGTAGTTGTTTCCTGGAATTCCGTGTTTGCAAAATATCGTTTCTCGCCGATCGCGATAATGGTCGACAGCTTTCAATGGTGTCTACTGCATGTAGAACGCTTCGTGCCCGGACATTTTCAGTCCGGCATGGAGTAGCGAACGGCCGATAGATGTAGTTAGTTCTACACCGCGTACTCATGGTCCCTTCTGTCGGGTTAGACAGACGAAAGCAAGCTAGGATTATTCGTCAGATACCTCACCTATGGCATACTGATGAGAGCTAATAAGCTCGAAACCGGTATATGTCTGGTGGGCGTCTGACGAATGACTCTAGCTGTTGCTATAGGTTTTCCAGGTGTAATTCAATGCTGGCTGGGGCATTAGCCCGCAGAGTAGTTGTTTCCTGGAATTCCGTGTTTGCGAAAGTAATTTTATTTATTGTGAACATTTTTAGTGAAATTAGAACAGGCTGTAAGGATTATTTTGAAACATTTGCTTTCTCTATGTAGGTTGAAGTGTTTTACTAGTAGATGGTTTATGAATTATTGAATCCTCCAAAGTGGTCGAATTATTTAAGAAACTGCTTCCAGCACTTGATGGAGATGCAGTAGGGAAAACTTATTTGCTAACAACTGATTTAAGAGTTATAGACTCTTTAGTAGCTTTCAGTTACCGTTGAAGATTTCCATCCACCATGCATTTTTAAAGTTATGATATCAATTTCTGAATTTATTAATAGTGTAGCTAGTTCTACTGAAACAATGTCTGGAATTTTCGTAAGAATTCTTCAATTTTAGAAACGCAGCAACTTGTTTTGGCATTTTCCCAAACGTTTGAATTCCTATTAATTGGCTTTGCCATTCGAGTACCCGTATTTAAAAAAAATCTGTTATTGTCTATTTGTGTAGGTCTTGCGATACTATATTCTTTTCTTTTTCTTTGTTTTTGTAGTGGATAGAGTGATCACCAATCTATTTCTCATATCTTCAATATATCCAATTTTTATTTGGAAGTAATGCATCACATCCACACGTCCCAGATATAGCAAAATATTTTGTTAGAATTACCTTTTATTTTTTTTAATTTGTTCATTTTCTGAAACGCATGATTTTTTAAGTATCAATTCGATTGTCGTTTCAAGAATGCTTTTAATTTTAGATACTTTTAATTTATAAGAAATAAGGAAAATAAAAAGTAGTTAGGAAAAGTGGAAAGTATTATGAGAATTAAAATTATAATATAATCAAACTATATCTTATAATTGACTAAAAAAATGTATGATTATCTAGTTAACTATACTTATACTGCTTCTGTAAAAATGCAGGAAAGAATTTCGGAAGGTATTATGAATCTTCGTTGGTTGAACTTTAAAACATGATTCTCCAATCTCAATTTTTGAGTATTTATTGACAATAATTTGCATTTAATTAGAAAACAGTTCTGTAAAATACATTCCATTTCAATGATATTGTATAACTACGATTTAAATTATAAATAGTAATATTTTTTACTATCAGTCATTGATTCACACCTCTTCAGAAATTACCAAAAAATTTAAAAACACGTTTTTGTGAATATGTTATCATTCGGGGTTAAAATTTATCAAAAAGAATTTATTTGTTGATTTTGTCCGTTTCTAAATTCCCAGAAGCTTATTAATGATATTTTTAAAGTTTGTTTTATCAAAATCTATACTGCAGACATTTAGAAGATCTTATTAAAAAAGAATTGGTGGTGACGAAAAACAGTAACAGCAAACATGTGTGCAAGGAAATAGTATTGTCATTAAAATGAATGCAATTTATACTCTCCATACTTCCTACTATGTTTTACAGTACGCTTTTCTTTTAGCCATTATGAGATATAAGAAAAGAATGACAGACAGATTTATACAGCATATGATTTTATCTTATTTATGTGAATTTCAAACAAACATTGCGAAGTTTTCATTAATTGGTCATAAATCCAAGCCAAAGAAGGGGTCCTTGAGGAATTCTACTACTGAATCTATTTGTGAATATGATCAGTTTGGAAGGCGCTTGTATATATTTGGGTATTCAATGGAATACGCTAATCTACCTATTTGAGACTTGATCTTATAGTAGGAACTTGACTAAATCAATGCAACTGTATAAAATAGATAAATAGTTGATTCAAAGTTTGTTTTTGATTTGTAATGGAAAATTTTGGATCATTTTAACTCTAATTATTTTTTTAATGCGGATATGCATAACTATTCTTACGATTCTTATGTATAGATACCTATATGAGAAATAGGGACAGAATAACAACCTTTTAAACACATACAGCGTACAATTTTATCTTATTTATGTGATTTCAAACAAATATTCTATAGTTTATATTAATTGATCATAATTCCATGCAATATGCTAGTCTTTAGCCATCTGAGACTTGATCCATGGTACGAACTTGACTATGTTTGTATACACTCCTGGCATTCCCTTTAATCCACAGCCTACTCCAAAACTAACCACACCTGCAGCGTACCAAGTGTGGTTGCTATTACTGACCATCAGAGGACCTCCTGAGTCTCCTGTGCAGCTATCCTCCATTTTCTTGCCACCTGCGCAGATCTGGGTTTCGTTGAGATATATCCCGATAGGCGAGTATTTTTCGATGCAATTTGCTCTGGCGAACGGAGGAAGCTGGACATACATCTTTACCTTGGTGTGGGATGCTAAAAATGTAGTCTTTATACTCTCATATCTTTGTTTCAATAGCACATTTATTTTTAAGGCGATGTTCTTATAACACAGCCCTACAAAAAAAAATTTCAGATCTGTAGGTCAGACCACGTTTTGGGGTTGCTGAATCCGAATATGGGTTTGGGTTTTGTGTTTAAGTGTGGAGAGATGGGCGATGCTACTAAACAAAAAAATGAATGCCACAAAGCCTTATAATATTTTTTCGAAAACTAAAGATTAGTGGGATTACAGGGTGTAAAAAAATTTATTCTAATAACGTTTTTGGTAGTCTACCAGTTTTTTCTTAATTTTATACACGTATCATTAGTATTTATTTGTATCCGCGTTCTTGTTTTCAAGGCCTGCTGTGCTAATTTTGAAAATGAGTTCCGAGTTAGTGGCTATTGATTTTAACGTGATATAACAAGATATTTCTTTCAAAGATTTTGACGATCTTTAATTGCGTTCTATCTAAATTTATAAAAATGTTCGAAGTCATTATTTGAAGGCCATGGACAGTTTAGGCCTTTTGCCATTGGGGAATATACGTCAAATTACGAACGTCGATACAAAAGAACACTAGTGGCATATGTACAAAATTTGGAAAAAATAGAGAGAATCCCAAAAAGTTAGAAGAACTTCATATTTTTTTTGGCAATCTATAACTCCGCCAATTTTGAATTTGACTTTTTGAAAAAAAGTCACAGCTTTGTGGCGTATGCATAAATCATGATTTTGTGTTGATTTATTGGCCCATGGTCAAACATACCGAAAATCTGCCGTCGAATAAGAATGGTTCATTCACGCATGCCTTAAATAACCCGAATGGCATAAGTTCAATATTACGTGTGGAACAGTCAACCGATTATATTACTGAAATTAAACTTTTAGCAGTTAAGCCTGACTTAATTTGATTACTGCTATTTTGTAAATTGTTTAAATCAGAAAACAAGATGTGCAAAAGAAACAAAGTCATGGAGAACATAATCAAAATAATCTACCATACCATTTTCAGTTCTGCCCCATCCACTTGCATAATAACTGACTACATTTTCAATCTCGTTCTCTAAAAGGCAAATGGGTTTTACGTATTCTGAAAATAAAAAAAATGTATTTAAGAAATGTTAATAGCTGTAAATAATACTCTAAAACCATACAAGGTGTTTGAAAAAGACACGGCAATATTAATAGAGCTGATAGAACATTGAAACATGAGTGGGACGTATGTCTTAGAGCCATTTTTGAGGCACATGGCGTGTAAGAGAATGTAATTTTTTTAAACAACACAACATATTTCATGAAAATTTAATAGTTTAAATATTAGTGCATATACATAATATAATCTAAATATCTTTCTATGCTATGGCATCTCTACTTGGCACAATATATTCCGTCTCATACATTTTAAAATAAATATTTATCACATGGAAACTATTGCCACAGTTAAGAAAACAGTACATACATTTTTTATGCAGAATTTAGTAAGAATATTTTATATTTTAATTGATTGCACATCGAATTTGGTGCCCATTTTTAATTTTCTTCTCTTAAGCATGAAGAAAGCGATAGAAGAAAACCTCCAGTAAAAAATTTACGACCAACAGAATCTCTGGACTATCAACTACATGTTACTGGAATCCAATTCAATTCCTTAAACAACAAAGAAACACAAATTGTAATATGTCTTACCTGTCTCTCGAGCAGGTTTTGTTAATTTGATGATGGCGATGTCATTATATCGTCCTGTACTGAGAGGTTCATAACCAGGATGAGTAGTAACACTCTCAATTCTACAGGTCTGGACATTTTTAACACACACATTATTAGAGCAATCTTCTATTGTTTCAATGTTATGTTCACCCAATAAAATAGAAGTTCTGAAAAAGAAGGAAAAATTACTATGTTAGGATTACCAAGTAGAAAATGGTACCAAATAAAGGAAGCTGAATAAACGACTAAGCAATTATAATGTGAACAAGATATACTAGAACAGAATGTTTTAATCGTTGGACTATGTCCATTTGTTGCAGAATAAAGTCTGCTATGTTAGATGAAATAGATACTCATCATATCATAAAAAAATATTGAATTAAAGTTCCGGAAAGCAGAATTGTTATAAAATTATTAGGTTATATTTCCTATATATCAATGAGATTATCCCACAGTTTATTCTTTATTTATTAAAAATAGTCACAATTTACAGTGTAATTCTTAATATATACGCGTAAACTTGAAAAATTATAGCTGAGGACACATAATGACGAATACTCAAAAAAAAATTAGTACATGGCAATATCACTAGGGCTGACAGAGCACTGAAAAATAAGTGAGGTTTGCTTAATATACTGTTACGGAAGCTCGCCTATCTTTTTAGTTTATTAATTATGTTTCTGTTTGTGTTACAAATTATAATTTTTGTCATACCTTTATTTTGACATTATCCTATACGTTTTTAGGATTCCCGAAGTTTCTGCGGCATCGAGAACGTGTCGAGAATAAAATAGGACATAGCCTGGCCTATTCTAGATAACGTCTTTCTTCTACAACCTGGACTTTATCTTGTACCTCACTTCTCAATTGATTGATTTCGTCTTCAACAGTTTCCTGTTTAAGTTTAACTTTAATTGTCTCTTCCAACTTGCTATTGATTTCTTGTAAACTGGTTTTCATCTCGTTTCTTAATTCTTCTTGACTATTTTCCATTTTCTCTAAATTGTTCTTCACTTCCTCTTGATTGTATTTCATTTACTTTTTCAAATCTTTCATCATATCTTTCATCATTTCGTCTTGGTTAGTCTTCATTTCATTCTGGCTGTTTCTCATTTCCTCCTTCATATCTACTTGACTTTTCTTGATATCTTTACGATAACGTCAAAATAAAGGTATCACCAAAATTATAATTTCTAACACAAACAGGAACATAATTAACAAACTAAAAAGGTAGGTGAGCAGTATATTAAGCAAACCTCACTTATTTTTCAGTGCTCTGTCAGCCCTAGTGATATTGCCATGTGATTTTCTTCTTATTCTTCTTCTTCTTCTTCTTCTTATAAAATCATTGAAATCTTTTATTGTTTTTCCCTCGTACTTTCACGTGATTGTTACATAAAAGGTATTTAGTAAACATTTGAAGTATTTCCCTTACATCACTTTTTTGTGAATTTATACTACCATACCTTATTTTTTGTCAAAACGAAATGGTTTATGGTTATAAAATTGAAGGGTTCTGAAGTTATGACAGGAGGTTTTTATTTCAATTACTAAAAGGAAGTCAGTTAGACTTAGTCATATCCCTGTAAAATTGTGTACGTTCACTTAGTTCACGTTACACCTTGTATACGTACATCGGTCCTCTGGGTCTAATAGAATCTGGATGCGTACAGTGAGCAGCTGTAATGACGTACTGAAGGTCTATTAAAAAACCAGCGCATCCAAGTATAGATTCACCATTCTCATTCTTGTGTAGCACAATGGCCATCCAAGGGAAATCCCCCAACTGAGCTGGTTGACCCCCAACTATTCTACTCCCCATAAATCCTTGAATGCCACATTTTCTCGGTACATCGTCGACGACCACTAAAAATATTTGTAGGTAGCGAAAAGATAGTAGTAAGTATAGCCTGTATCATCGTTAAAAGGGAATATCAAAAATTTCAAAAGACACCGACCGTAAATAGTGGTATAAAGTGGTGCAATATAATTTCATAAAAATCATTAGAATATGTTTATTCCCTTATATCGATGATATACACTATAAGTAAGTCTTAAAATGGCATAACTAATACCTACCAGTATTCTTGCTGATATTTCTGTAATTATCGTATTTTCCACAACACACCTTTGGATAAAAATTGGTTGCACTTGGTGATTTACACATAGATGCCCGCACAAAATCCCACGCTTCTTTATTTGACAGTTGGTTTAAGAGTTTGCCGCATTGTCTAATATCGACGCAGATTCCTCTGTCGCGATTTGGCGTTTCACATTCTGTGATCAGTTCTGAAAAAAATAGAGACTGAGTCATAGCATGCGATGGGTTTGTTAACATTTATGAAAAAAGAAAGAAACAATTTAATAAATTAATAACAGTTAAAAAACAGTAGGTTATGTACTAAGCTGTAATTTGTATACGTCGTTTGATTGTAAATCTTTCCATGATGAACTAACAAATCTTACTGCAAACAAATGTCAACATGAAACATAAGATACTTTTAATGTTATTACAGCAAATTACACCCCTTCAGTGTTCAAATGTATCAATTACATTTTGAATATTATCTGGTGTAATGTTTCTAACTTTCCCTATGATACAATTTGTCAATCCTTTGATACTGTTTGGTCTGTTTGATTTTCTCCATTGTAGATCAAAGTTACATACGTTTTCCTTTAAGAAGTTTCAAAGACAAAAATCTCATGGATCCAGGTCGGATGGACAAGTAGGCAGAACAACTTAACCAGTCCACCTGCTACACTAGTATTTGTAGGTTTTACATTTTACCATACAGACATTAATACCCTGATAATGTGGGACAGTAAATATATAAACAACCTACGAAGAAAGGTGGATTGACTGAAGTTATTCAATTACTTACCCCACTCGATCACCCGACCTGATTCCACTAAAATTTTGCTTAGATTTCTTCAAGGAAAAAGTAGACTAGGAACTGTTGCTGTTATTTATTTTATAAACTAATATTTATAAATTTTAATATTTCGTAGCATAACATTGATTAGAAAAAGTCGGCATATAAGTAAATCGAGAAGCAAATAGATTAAGTTTAACATTTATACTAATGCTGTAATAGAAGTTTACGGGGTTCAAACCTTAATACAACTGTTAAAAAAGCTAAACTGTATGTATAACAAGAACTTGGATTCTCAGCTCACCGTCTGAATTGGAAGGTTTGGACACATTTTGATTCAGGTTTAATACGTCACTCCCTTCTGTGGTGTTATTCTTAGAAAAGCACGTCACAGCAACACTGAAAATTATACACACATAAAGCAAGCTCATAGACGTTTCCATTTCGCTACTAACCGATAAATGATTCCAATACTTTTGTGGTTGATAATCTTTGAACTTGTTCTTATCTTTTGGTTTATCCAACTGAGCTAAGGTATGTCCAGCAACAAACAAAAATGAATAAAAATAGTGCATACTTATGTATTACCACGCATATGACATTACATACAATTCTAAATGATTATTAATTTATTTATTTATTTGTTTGTTTGTTTGTTTGTTTGTTTGTTTGTTTGTTTGTTTGTTTGTTTGTTTGTTTGTTTGTTTGTTTGTTTGTTTGTTTGTTTGTTTGTTTGTTTGTTTGTTTGTTTGTTTGTTTGTTTGTTTGTTTGTTTGTTTGTTTGTTTGTTTGTTTGTTTGTTTGTTTGTTTGTTTGTTTGTTTGTTTGTTTGTTTGTTTGTTTGTTTGTTTGTTTGTTTGTTTGTTTGTTTGTTTGTTTGTTTGTTTGTTTGTTTGTTTGTTTGTTTGTTTGTTTGTTTGTTTGTTTGTTTGTTTGTTTGTTTGTTTGTTTGTTTGTTTGTTTGTTTGTTTGTTTGTTTGTTTGTTTGTTTGTTTGTTTGTTTGTTTGTTTGTTTGTTTGTTTGTTTGTTTGTTTGTTTGTTTGTTTGTTTGTTTGTTTGTTTGTTTGTTTGTTTCTTTATTTATTTATTTATTTATTTATTTAGTATACAGCTGCCCAACAGTGAAAGTCAATAACAGGGCAGGCTGGTTACATAAAATTAAAAAACAAATATTTATATATAAAAACAAAACAAAACATATAAATAATGCAAAAGAAGAACAGAAACACATTAAAAAGTAAATAACAAATAAAAAAGCAAAATGCTCATATTATGCTAAAGGAAACACAGCAACAAGCATGTACTAAGGTCGCAACAAAATAGTCCTAATTTTAATAGTCGATGTATCACACAGATCAATCGAATCCTGCAAGGACATATAAATCTTGCTCATTTGATACAGTGGAGATGACAATAAAATATTTGTTTTCAGTATCGGAAGTCTAAATATGTTACGATGTCGTGAATTTACGCGAAGCACATTAAATTCCAGTCTGCTTAGGATTTCAGGACAATCTAACAAATTATTAGCAATTTTGTACGATAAGGTCAAAGAGGTACAATATAGCCTACGAGTGTCTAGACTGTCGACTCTGTACACGGCTTATAATAGGTCAGATTGATCTATAGGTGGATAAAAACCATAAGCCGTAAAATAAACGTGCTTTAGAAATTTTCTTTGAACATTTTCAATCATGTACTTTTGATTGTCATACATAGGATGCTAAACTGAAGAACAGTATCTAATTTTGAATGTATTAAGGAAAAGTAAAGAGAAAGTAATGCATCAACTGACTGAAATTTTCTCGAATTTCGTATAATAAAACCCATATTTATGTTGTCATCTGCAATGGTAGCGTGAATATGATGGTTAAATGAGAAACTAGGATCAAAAGTAACTCCTATAATTAATGTGTCATTAATGTTATAAGGAAATACTAATGTACTTTTTTTAATGTTTAAGTTTAGATGATTGAATTTGCACCAGTCACTAATTCGTTCAAGGTTATTCTGTAATAATTCACAATGTGAATGTGAATTATACGATAGATACTGGTCAGTAGAATAAGTACTTAACATAAAGACAGGAAGATATACTCCTATCATTAACATAAATGTTAAATAACAAAGGACCCAAAATTCAACCCTGAGGAACCCCGGGCAATGTATTAAACTGTGGCGACTTAAATCCTTGGCACTGGATAAATTGTAATCTGTCGTGAAGATAAAATCCGAAGAGTTGACATAATTTACCAGAAACACCTAAATTATCAAGTTCTTCAATCAAAAGCTTTCGTCATGTCAGTATAAATTACATCCGCCTGACCTTGATTATCAAGGATTTCCGATATATATTGAGCAGCAGAAAGCAAATAAGTATTGGTCTACCTTTCATAAAATAACAAATTATACACAGCGTAACAAAAATTAGGAATAACGAGTGTGAAACGGAATCAGATTTTTGTTGAGCCCTAATTTAAAAGTTAGTTCAGATTAGTTCAATGAGGTTCATATGTTAGTAATATTTCTGTAGTTATTAAAATAACTAAAATGTGAAAAATAATAACTTATGCCTATGACACGTAGCAGATGTAAAGCTACAGATACCCTACTCTCACTTTGTACACGGTAAACTAATATAGGAAAAGTAACATAGGATCAATGCTATATTCAATGAGGGTTTACGAATTATTTTATCAGATTAACTCAAATTGTATTGCTTCCAGTTAAATCAAATTTGAATCTGAAAATTTGAATCATAGGGATACGTAAAGGAGGATTCAGGTTTATATTTGTATAACGAATATGACGTCTGTAATGGTATTATTCAAATGTTTACGTTTGCCAATAAAAACTGCAACATATTTTGCTTTATCGATAGTACAGTACATGCCCTATTTTAAATCAGGTTGATGACTATTTCACACATTTCAACATAAAAAAAATCATTACTACAGTTGGCAATACATATGACTTTGTGGTATTGATGGTTGCATAGGTACGGCGAACTTACCATGAACCTGAACACTAAAGCACCTTCAACCCGTAACCTATCGACCCCACAACATCAAACTCGTTGACTCAAAGAACCTTATATCGGATGGGTTGTAAAGAGCCGCAGCAAACTTATGACAAGGTTTTAGTATTATGTGAATATGACAATAATCTCTAGGATCTTCCATCACCATGACCCTCCTTTTCTATTGCCGCATAACCTCAAATGCCCTTAGTGAAGGCTGCTGGAATATCATCTGACCAAATGTTATCGACTGTACTAAGAAGCCCTGAGTCAACTGCTGAGTCTCCTAACCGTCAACATAACTCAGTTTAACTCAAGGATTTGCATGCAGAAACTGGAAATAATGAAGCGCAAATTCCAAGATACTATATAAAGTATTTTTGTCATGAATAAACAGTCAACCAATATTCCAGTAGAATTCGATGTGGTAGTTGGACCATGCAGCCACATATTACGAAGAACAGACAGAAAACTGGTAGCATCTAACAATCGTGTAATCTAGAAAAACAGAATCAGGCTGTAATAATGTAGACCCATATCCATATTAACTGGGAAGCTATTTAGACGAGGCGTTTTGGGTCATATGAAAATATCTCGGCGCACCCTTGATATCAGATGAGTAGAGCCTAGTAACCACGTAATCTTGGAGACTTTTGAAAATAATCTGACAGATCCAGATAACCAAGAAATTTCGGGAAACTTCTCAGCTATCACATGACATTCCAGAACTCCACGGTTCCACAGATCTAAGCTAGTTTTCAGTGATCCAGGCATTCCAGGCGGAAACCTGGTTTTACGGCCGGTTTGTCGCCTCTTATCACAGAGAGTTTTGCACTAGTAATACTAAATTTATATTACAAATGGGAACATTCTGCTACCTGGACAGGTACTGTTACTGGCAATGCAGTATGTCCGACAAGTTGATATTGTATTCGTCAATGATAACATGCGGGTTTCTTAGAACTATTTATTGCCTCAAACTAAAACATCAAAATCTTCTTCTCAATCTTCCCAACATCGCTGCAGCCAAAGTTCTGATATTTTTTGTTATATATAAAACCAAGAAATATTTTGAAGTTTGAGGTTATGTGATTGGGAGGTCGGGGAGCTTGCCAATGCTTTCAGGTTATATTTTTTTAATATACGATAATATTTTCATCCCTCTGTTTCATACTATAATCTCTAAGCAACCTCGTCAAAAATTTTCCAGTGCAATCATGTGTAGCTTACTACAAGGAGAATAGTAATTTCTGGAAATAAATTTTGATTTACCTACTATGATAACAGAACAAAATACAAATTTCTAAGTCTTTGGAGTGGAATTTTATTTAAAACGTATTGATCCGAAATACCCTACATAACAATTTTCAGATCAATCAACTTTAAACTAATATGGTCATTAATGAGCCTTTATGACGAATGGAATACAATAAACTGACGTAAAGACCTTTTTTAAATTGTTATATTTATAACTTCCGGCATTTACATTCTCCAGTATAAAATATATTTAAATATTTTTCTAACATTAGCTACATCTTGTGTGCAGTATTCGTCTTAGTAACTATTCTCTTTCCGTTCTTCTTAATTGTTCTCATATTAGCTATCATTTGCGATTTGATCCATGGCAAGAATTTTGTTAGGTTCGTATATACTCCAGGCCATCCCTCCATCCCGCACCCAATCCCAAAACTCACGATGCCGGAAGCAATCCAAGTCCCATCGTCACTGGTCATCATCAAAGGACCTCCAGAATCTCCACTGCAGCTATCTTTTTTTCTTTCACCTCCAGCACAAATCTGGCTATCTATAATATTTATGTGTTTCGTGGAATACTTATTTCTGCATTCCACATGGTCAAATGTATCGATCTCAACCTTCAGTTTTATTTCACTTTTGTGTCCTAGAATTAAGAAAAAACGACTTAGAGCTTTCACTTTTACACTCTAAGCAACATGATGGTCTAATAAATATGTAATACATAATTGGTAATTTTTGTTCATAAATCAACTTGTTACCGACTTTAAATCATATATTTTTACTGTTATCAGGGTAGGTAAATAGCAACCACTATATTTAAGTGGGATTTTTTTTCTACGTTCATGCAAAAAACAAAACTTTATTGAACTATATTTAGTGGAAAAAGTGGTTCTTTATTGCACTAGTGCAATAAAGTGTTTATTCATCATGACAAACATAAACCTTCAAATCGATGTCACATTTTCCTAGACTTAGTGTCATCTAAATAACCTTTACAGGTTTTTGCATGAACGTAGAAAAAATATTGTATGCAACTCGTACAAAAAGTGCTTATTACTCTCGGCGGGATTTCACGTCGCGTGCAATAAACACTTACTTTTTGTACTTGTTGCATAAATAACTATTAATGTATAAGAATATTGCTAAGTATATTACCACTCTCAGTTGTGCCCCATCCGCTTAAATAATATTTGTGTGGAATTTGGGTATCATACCTTGGTAGACAAATACTCTGAACGAAATCTAAAAAAACAATTAATCTTAAACATTTAGTTTCCATGCTTCCAGAATATTTACAAACTTAAGCAGGACTTTTTAATGCTAGGAAAACGTTACAGTAAGCTCATTATGATTTTTTATTTGGTTTAAATTTGAACTGAAAATATTTAAACTGTACTCTGTATTGGAGTAGTTCACGCATTTTATAAAATAGAGAAGATTTCAAGATAGTTTTAGGTGTAGATAAATAAGATACATTGAGAGTTCTAAAATCGAATCTAGGTATTTTATAAATTAACTTATTTGTTAAACTGATACATCGAGTTTATTATTTACAATCTTATACAGGGTGTTTCAAAACAAAGGCGAAAAATTTCAGGGGGTGATTCCTTGTTGAAAATAAAAGGTAGTTTGTTATATAAACGTTGGGGTCACAAGTCAACCATTAGGGAGATATCGCGTTGCAAAGATGGCGGAAAAAAGAGTGTTTTTATTGTTTCTCTCGGAAACGAAAAGCGTGGGAATGGTAAAATTTTGTGGAAGTGTTACCATCATCAAAAGACACTTGTGACATATTTTTTCACCTTTTGAAAATAATTGGAAAGGGTTGAAATAAACTACCCCTTTCAGGGTTTTTAACTATACTTTCAAAAACTTCCTTAACGACGTAGAAAAAAATAAATTAGGTTAAGCCGATTCATTTAGAAACTTTTTCTCTCTTCACACCCTGAAATTTTTCGCCTTTGTTTTGAAACACTCTGTATAAAAATATTATCGGGGCCAGCACTGAATCTTTACAGTTTCCTGTACATGAGTATTATAAAGTGGATTCCATACAATAGATGCGTATTCTGATCTTGATCTAACAAAGCAAAGTAACGTAGCGCACAAATATTAGTAGAACCTCCAGTATTTCTTACAATAAAACCAAAACTTATAGAGACATTAGAAGTTATATTGTCAATATGTTTTGAGAAGAACAACTTAGCATCAAAATGAACTTCCAAATCGTTAATATAATTAGGTCTGTGAATACAGCACTATGTATATATACACGATGTTTTTAAATGAAGTAGCACAATGAGAGCACAGATTTTTTAGGTGAAAATAAATCGATTCACCCTAACATAACGGTATCCAAGTCGCATAATAAAAAAGATACAGGGTGTCAAAGTTAAAAGTTTATTTACGATATTTATAAATAAATTCTAAAGAAATCCAAATCTTTGCATAAAATTTGTAAATAGGGGGTTTTTGCTTGCGAGAAATTCAAATTTGTTTCTAATTTTGACGTCACTAGTAGAGAGCGCCACATGGCAGAACTTTTTCGCAGCTTAGTGTATCCATTTTACTATCGAAACAAAAAGGTATACCTTGCTGAAGTCGGTAGCCATTTTTGAAATAATCCTATTTGAAATGCTCAGTGCACCGAGTAAAAACTGTTTTGGTTTCAGGTAGTGCCTTTTCTGCTGAGCAAAATGTCTCTGAAAAAAGTTGTTCGGAATGGTAAATTATGGAGACGTGCAAAGTTTCAAGAAGATCGGCGAGGGCATATGACCACATTTTTCAACAAAGCACAAGGATTTCGTCAAAGCAGGACGATCTTTTTGAAATTTTGCACGTCTCTATAATTTACCGTTATGAACAACTTCTTCAAGTAACATTTTGCTGTATTTTCAGTAGAAAAGGCACTTTACCTGAAATGATAACAGTTTTCAATCGGTGCACTGAATATTTCAAATAGGATTATTTCGAAAACTGTTACTCCTAAAAATTTCAACAAGGCATACCTTTTTCAAATAAACATGTAGGAAAATCGATTGTTTCGATATTCACATGGACATTTAAAAAGAAACAAATTTGAATTTTTCGCCGCAAAATTCCTTATTTACAAATTTTATGTAAATGCTTGAAATTTTTAAGAAGTTATCTGCAAATATCGAAAACAAAATTTAAATTTAATTAATTTGTGGTCTTATTTTTGCTACTTCATTTAAAAACATCCTGTAGCAAAAAAAATATAGGATTTTCCCCCCCTGTTAATGACATGACAGCACATTTTAAAGGGTTAAGTGGAAGTTTATTTATTTGATACCATTCAGAAAATACTTCTAAGTCATGGGTATACAGTCGTTACTCAACGCGAAAGTCAGATGTGGTCATCTAGAAGTATATTAAAAAGAAGAGGCCTCAATATAGATCCTTGCAGCACGCTCGACTTTTGCGAAAATTCAGCAGACTTGAAACTATAACATTCCACATATTGTATTTTAACTGATTTAATATTATATTACAATAGTTATATTACAAATGAAGCAAAACGTTAAAATGTTTTTTCATTTCCTCATAATATGTTTTTGTAAACATGTGTGCAGTCTATTTAGTTTAGTGATATTCTTACCTGAACGATGAGCCTTTGTTATACGAATGATAGCGATGTCACTCGTGAGTGTTTTACTGATAGGGTTGTACTCTGGATGGTTCATAACCTTGATGACCTCCCTCACCTGAATCGATTCCGGGCAGGACTTTCCGCTGGAAGAGCAGCCTTTTTCTGCTGTGGTATTATGACCTCCCAATATAACGAACTTGCTGGAAAACCATACGTTAAATTGGCACACACACAATTATTATTTGCTTACACTGGGCCTTTTATTTTCGTATGATACGGATGCGTGCAATGGGCTGCAGTTATGATGAATTTGGAATGTACTAAGAAACCGGAACATCCATCTGATTGTACTCCAAAGTTGTTCTGGTAAATTAGGCGAGCCATCCAAGGATATTCGCCTGGCTTGGCTTCGGAACCGCCCAATATCCTGCTATTCATAGACACCTTTTGTCGACCACAGAAATTCGAAAACGCTTTAACTTTTTTAACTAAAAAAAAAATAAAATAGATACAACAGGGTTCTGAATTTTTAATTGTATGGATTTTGTACCGCTTTCACTGCTAATATTCTTAAAGTTGTTATGTTTTCCGCAGCACACTTTGGGATTGTTGATGTCCTCGGTTGATCCACATTGAGATGCTCGTAAAAATGCAACAGCCTCTTTATTAGTAACTTGTTTTAGGAGTGTATCACAGTCTTTTATTGGAATGCAGTCGACAAATTCATGGTTTGGAGTTTCACATAATGGTGATTGAGCCGTTCCTAAAAGGAATTAATATTTAAAATTTCAAGTTAAATAACTAACATTAAGTTTAACAACAGAAGAAACGTCCAAGAAGATAACTGCTTCAAAATTTTCATAGTTTTAAAATTTAATTGAATTTATTTTGAAACAGCACTTACTAAATGTAGGTATTAAATCTTCCAAATCATCTTCATCCGATTCTTCATGCGCACCATTAGGGTCTTTGTTGTCACTTGTCAAATAATTCTGAGCAACAGTAACACATGTTATATATACACTAAAAATTACAAATAAACAGATCAAGTTGGTAGAATGTCTCATTTTAATATTTACAACAACAAATGACTGTGACCAAACTTTTGTGGTGGTTAATCCTTGAACCGTTTAGTTTATCTAATGTTATCTTGGTTTAAACTTACATATGCATACATTAATACAAATAGATTAATATAGAGGAAAAAATAAATATTTACTAATGACATATGTCATACAGTTGAACAATTGATAATGTTGAAGATGAAAAATCTGCCTTAACTATAAAAATCCCAATACCAAAACCAAGAGACCATGTTCTTTTACTGTGCTGGCAGACAATTATTTAAGTTTTTATTGAAATTTTGTTGCTTTAAGTTCACTCGGATTGGTACAAAGTCGATTATGATATATGTTAGTGGAATTGTGGTCGGTATTCATAAAATCAGTACCGTCTCGCAAGAAGTGACAACATTTTTGAAGCTGGAGAACTGGATAGAATGAAGTGGGCAAGCATTACGTTGAACGTCTGCTACTTTTTTAGTTGACGGCGGTGCTGACCTAATTTGCCTTAAAAGACACTGAGAATGGAGATCGAGCACTGTGGTGGAAGGCTACATTGAAGGCTCTCTTTTGAATAAGAATTGATCCAAGAATGAGGGTAGTGGTTTATTTAATTTTAATACTTGTTTAAACTGTGTATTTAATATCAATGTGGAGAAACTAAACTAAACAAAAATTATTGTAAAATTATTGATTAAAAACACATTTTTTTGTGTCATATTTCAGCATTTCGTATGATAAAAAGGCTTAATGCAAATTATTTGGTACCACCCACAGACTACACATACATGTTACACAAAAGTGTATCTACTCTTTCCAGATGTTTTTGCGACATTAACGCTTGAACTCATTTCACTTGATAGATATGAAGTTGATTTTTACACCACACTGTCGTTTGAGATGCAACCACTTGCTCTGTGATATTTTTAGTAGTGGCTGTTGGATCTTCTTGAACTATACCTAGATTTTCCAGCATGTTCACCATACCTAGGTTTTAGATTTCCTAATATTGAGGAAAAAATTATAAGCTATTATGCTTAAGATTAAGATTTTCAATAAGTATTCAAATATTCAGTGAGATTTTGCTTTAAAAATTCAAGGAAAAATTAGAAAAACTACATTTTGAATTGCGTTCTGATCCAACTCTCATAAAATATGCAGACTATATTCTTTTAAAAATAAATATATTCACTCATTTGTAAACATTCTTTTTAGTCTTATTCAAACATAATGTTTTGGAGATGTGAAATATTATTACTTTTTGATGTGAACCAATGTTATCATGTGAGTAACTACATTTAACAGATGATGATTTTATTTGGAGCTCCTCAAATATTTTACTTTATATAATTGTTTTTATAATTAGTAGAAATTCCATTTAAAACATATTTTTTGGGATTTCCATTTCTGTTGGCAAATGAATGATAGAGAAATAAGGTCAAAAGTTATCGGACTAAATTATTATTGTGTGTTAATACTATTTACATTAATTTAAGGTATTTATGTATTTTATAGATCTTCTATGGTTCCATTTGAGACTCGATCCAGGGCAGAAACTCAGCTATGCTCGTATACACTCCAGGCCATCCCTGCATCCCGCAGCCTATGCCAAAACTTACTATGCCCGAAGCGAACCAAGTTTCGTCACTCCCAACCATCATAAGAGGCCCTCCGGAGTCTCCACTGCAGCTGTCTGCCATTTCCTCGCCTCCCGCACAAATCTGAGTCTCTTTAAGTTTTATGTTGGCTGAAGAGAATTTTTCAATGCATTTTGCTTTGTCGAAGGAGGGTATTTTGACGTACAATTTCACTTTACTGTGCGACTCTAAAAACATAGACTAATTTGTAGGTATAGTTTATAGGGTAAAGGAGGAGATATGGATCTATAGAGGAAAATGATCATTGGTGATAGCTTTTTTCGTGGTAACAATGCCCGATTTGGTTAGGTACATACGTAGTGATTAGTTATACTACAGTTTATCGAAAATGCTATCTGGTCTATCTTTTCTACATGTTAAGAGAGATGAACCAGTGAATATAGGAAAGAGGATTGGATTGGAAATATCCAAAGGCCGCCACCAAATCCACCTGAAAACGCAGAAAACTTTATAGAATTTTAAAGAACATGAATAGGAAACCATACCACAAAAAGCTCATGATCATATTATGTCACCTGTACTTCAAGTAACTCAAGTCGTACGAACTGCCAGAACCAACTGGGAGGAGTCTTAGCTTCACCAGTGTGTATTGAAACAAGAAAAGAGGTAGCAGCAAAAGAGACTGCCAAAGGCACAAAGTTAAAGAAAATTAGAAAACATCGAAAAATCCAAATGGGATTCATTTTCTTCAGAGTCGGGCAATATAATTTTGAACGATCATGTGATCGAGATGAATGTTTTAATTATTTAGATACATAATGCGTTAGTTAGATGTAATAAAGATCATCCAGGCAAAAAGAAAAGATGACTGGATAAAGTGCCTATTGTGTTCGAGATGGTAAAGGCTGCACAACTGTCAACATGTGTATCAGTGCAATAAAGAAACAGTAATACAATCGCGAGAACCATCTGTCCTATCCTTGGTGGTTCAACTCAGGATATATGGATCAATTTAGAGTGTCAGTTAATGTTCCCGTTTTGGAGGTACCTACATGTTTTTGGTATATATCTGATACTAGTTGTTGGCTATTATCGAGCACTTGCAGTAAGATACCTACGGACTAGAGGATGAACTTATAATAGAAAACGCGCGGCGTATACTCGTATACCACGAACAATTTGCCAATTCGTTAGTAGAGCAATTGTGTCGATTAAAGAGTCCCGACTCTTGATCATGAACACGAAATATCTTGGTGTTTTTACAGTGTTGATAATAATTGTTTGCAGGAGTTATAATTTTGTTTTACATTGAATTTACTATGTAATACAGGAATGAAATTCAACTTTTTTATTAATAATTATTTTAATAATTATTTAAAGAATTTGCTTAGTTTTTTTGACATCTATATTTTGTTAAATGTAAAACCCCTACTTAATATTCGTCCCGTATGACTATGTTCATTTAAGACTTTACCTACAACCACTACTGTAAATACTTAAAAACACACCGTCGCGATCAGTGTAAGATTCATATTACCCTTAAATCATATTTGTATGAAAGGGTAATATTATAAAGTGAAATTAGTTTGATTACATAAAAAATGTCGAGTGCCAGTGAAGTAGAAAATTTGCCAAATATTAGTGAAATTGTAGAAGCTGCTAAACACAACTTGTTACCGGCGAAATCTGAATATCGATACAAATTTACTTACTAAAGATTTATGGAATGGAGATTAAAAAACGACGTTAAATCATTTTCCGAGAATGTAATGATGGCATATTTCCAAGAAGTATCAAAAACTATGTAGCCTTCCTCACTTTGGTCATTTTACTCAATGTTAAAGACCACAATTAATGTAAATCACAATGTCGATGTTACAAGCTACTCCAAATTACAAACTCACCTGAAGAGAAAATCGGACGGTTTTAAACCCAAAAGATCCAAGATTGTGACAACCAAAAATTTAAACGATTTTCTAGAAAACGCACCAAATGATAAATATCCGTTTATGCAGATAATATATTGAGCTCAATAATGTAAATGTATTTCAAATCGTCTTTTAGGTTGCTCTTATAATTGGTATAAGCGGTGCGTGAATAAGTAGAGCGTAGGTAAAGTATAGTACGTAATACGTGTTGTAATGCAATTACGCACTCATAGAATTTCTCCATTTGTGCGTAAAATGCTTTTTACAGCACGCATTACGTAATATACGCTATGAAGCGTAGGAAACATAACTAGTATTAGAATTAGGCAAATTTGTCACTTAGGTATTTTCAAAGATGTCGTAGTAAAACGAATCAATTGTTCTGTATGGCCTGACTGTTAGAGGTAACCTAACCAATTTAAGTTTTACATACTGGTTTCAGTTCTGCCCCATCCACTTAAGAAGTAATGATCAGGAATTTGACTGCCATGCTGTATTAGGCAAATTGGTTTGACATATTCTGAAACAAATAATTCATTGCCTTTAGCATAGCAATATTTGTACAATAATGATTTACAAAACGTTATATGTTATAAAACATAGTTATAAAACAAATTTCTATCAGAACTATGAAACACAACGGCAACAACTTCTTCACTAGTAAGTTTTAATGTAATTTAATATGTACTCGTAGTTATAATTATGTTTTTTGCAAATACATTTACAAAACCTACCTGTCAACTTAGCATTTCTCTTTAATTGTATTATAGCGATATCGTTATAATGTCCCATAATCGTTGGATTGTATTCAGGATGAGTGACCACTTTATTAATTTTAAGACTCTGAGTATTTTTAACACAGCCATTTGTTGTGCAATCTGTAACTGTTTGTATATCGTGCTCTCCAAGCAGAATTGTACTTCTGAAAATTAATATATCAATTTAGAATGTCATTAGATTATTTCTAAACCGCATTAACCACGTTCAAAAAAATAACAGCGAATGTGATGGAAGTTATAATACACACTCATTCTTGTTAAAGAAACATTTTTCTCAGAAAAACCAAACACATTTATAAAAGTATATTGTTTTCTGAATTTTCTTTTTTTTTGAAGAGAATATGTTCGATAAACTAAGTACTTAGAAAATGAAAAACCAGCAAATGTACGACATTTTTGACAAAATTTATTAAAAGAAAAAGAAGTAACAAAGCAAGATAGCATATTGACACGTCTGAGCATTGATATAATCAAGCGGTTAACGATCTCTTGCGGAATATTGTTCCATTCCTCTTCTGCCCCCACGACTAAGTCATCTGCAGTCTTAGGTGGAGAAATATGATTATGAATGGCTCTAGCAATGAAATCCCATATGTTTTCAATTGTATTCATGTCAGAAGAGTTGGCTGGCCAATCTAATTTATTGATAAGTCCTGCTCCGAGTGTCTCTTGAACCCTTCTTGCGCGATGTGGTCGAGCGTTGTCGTCCATAAACACAAAATTTTCACCTAATTCATTACGTAGGGGGTAGATAGTGGGCGTAATAACGTGTTCGATGTAAATTTGGGGTGCGGCAGTTGCACATTATTCCACCCCAAAACAAAACGGAGCAACGGGGAAAATGAAGTCGCTGTTGATGACCTGGTTTTCTTCTAGCTCTTTGTCTATTGCCATCAGTAACCAGCCCAATTCTGGTTTCGTCTATAAATAAGACCTACCGCCACTGGCGTAAAAGCCAGTGTGGACCCGTAATGGTCTTCTAGCTCGTAAATTTGCGTTGTGGAATCGTCTTCGAATAGTAGGTGTCGATATAACACGGCGAAACGTAACTTGAAAGTGCGACCTGAGAGGTGAAGCTGAAGATGTGCGATGTCTACGGGCATATTGCACCAAATACCGATCATCCCTTTCATTAGGTGCTCGAGGAGTTTTCCACTGTATCAAATTCTTCATATCTGTGTACGTACAACAGATGATCGAGGAATGCCCAACATGTTCGATATCTGATGATTAGAATATCCTGCATCATGTAAAGCAGTCATCCTTGCTCGGGTAAACGCAGAAATTTCACGTCCTGGCATTATAACGTACAAAAATTCAAAGGAACACTTGGCTGAATACACTGCCAAACTGACCAGATTTGTAAAAACATTTTTTATTGTCTTTTTTGTTCCCTAAGGACACGCACTTTTTTTATCACATTAAGAAAAACCACTAGGTTTAATAGAATCATTTTATATACAGCGGTCCAAAACTTTTGATGATGTGTGTAGAACCGCTCATTATACCTTTGCTATCTAATGTATGGGTAGATATTGTGGGAGTGTTTCACACAATATTGCTAATACCTGATAAAAAATGTATATAAAAAAGAGGTTAATGTTATTAAACTCAAATTTTTGCTTTTACTTGACGGGGTAGTATTAGATATAAGTAAAATCTAAAGTAAAAAATGTAAAATCTTACGAACTAGAATGATTTGAATTAATTTGATAGTTTATTAACTGTCAAATTAATTCATGTACGAAAACGTTTGTTTTCATGGCCTGCCTACCTATCCATGTAATCTTTTTCCGTGTTAGATTATGCAACAAAACCTTAAAATCGAAGGGCAGGAGGAGGTTCCTCGATCCGCCAGCATCGGCCGCAACAGCGGTCGAGGCTGACCGGAGAAGGGAACCCACCTCTACGAGGCCGCCCGGGTCTACAGAGATGGTGAAGGATAAAGAACGATAATACCGTTCAATCCTAATCCATACAAGGCCACCGTTCGCCAGGTGGGGTACGTAGCATCTAAGGATAACTGATCGTGAGAATTCACAACTCTGATTTCAAATGATAAACCAAGCAGCTTAAAATCGAATTTTCTTGAAAGCGAAGCATTCTTTCGAAGTAAAATAAGAGTAATATTTGTTTACAAAATTTGAAAATATTAACGTGCAAATAATTGGGGACGTATTTTACCAGAGACTCCCCCTGCCTGAGACGTCCCTGACCAAAATATTTGTTAGAACATTTAACGAGTGTCCTACATATAAATATGGTATTTTGAGGCCTCTTACAGGGGAATACAGCCCCCCCAGGAAGCATTTTTCGACCCCTATTTACAGAAAAAGGAATTAATATTGTATGTTTAATTTAACTATAAAAAGTTGTGCATAATTAATTATAATTTATTTATATTTACAAAGAAACTTTATGTAATATTCAACCCACTTTTTACAGTACACCCCTTAGGGGCTCTGTATCTCCGTTAAGGGGCACTTTAAGATTATTTTTTTAAAAAAGAGTTATTTTGAGCTCCCTTATACACTCCGAAGAGTATGCCATACACTTACCAGACACCTTTTATGGTGATATATACGTACATTGGTCCTTTATGCTTGATAGCATCGACATGTGTACAATGAGCCGCGGTGATGACGTATTTGGTATGTATCAAGAATCCAGAGCACCCCATGATACTATCCCCATACTGGTTTTTGTGTAATAGGATGGCCATCCAAGGGAATTCACCTATATCGGCTGTTTTACCACCTACTATTCTGTGCCCAGTTGGCAGCTGTTTTTGACGACCGCAAGATTTTGGTAAAACTTCATCTAAAAACAGAATTAAAAATTCTTGTGCCCAAAATATTACCTAATTGGTTCATCTTGTAATACCAATAATCCCACTAACGTTTCTGAAGTTACTGTGAGTTCCACAGCATACTTTCGTGCTGTCCTTTGATCCACATCTAGATGCTAATATAAATGGCAAAGATTTCTTGTTTGTCAATTGGTTCAGGAGGATTCTACACATTCTAATATCAACGCAATAACCATATTCTTGGTTAGGCGTTTCGCATTCTGTAACCACATCTAAAAATATATTTTAGTAATATATTAACGGGGAAGTTGCATGAATTCTAAATTAAATAATTAACATTAATAAATTACCATAGAATGTAAACAAAACCATGTGGCCGAAAACGTGATATCATTGATGTCACGTTACACGCCGTTCGCCAGGCGTTTGTTTCTTGTATTTTTGCATTATTGTGGCATTTGTGGGTCATAGATACATAGTGTAAATACTTTGTTGGTAATGTGATAATTATTAGTGGTGATGTGGTGAATATTGTTATTTGAAGACATTAGTGTATGGTACTCCTGTAAATAGCCTGGAAGAGCTGCAGCTACGGATTAATCAAAAGTGTCAACAAATCCAAACCAAGGAGGGTGTTTTTGAAAGAATTCGAATATCGTGTAGACGAAGATGTCGTGCCTGCTTGGAAATGGACGGAGGGCACTTTGAACATCTTCTGTAACTTTGTTTTTTGTTTGTCAAAGCTTCCTTTGTCGGTTTATTCCACATAAAATAAAATATTTGAAAAACGAATAGTGGTTCATATCTCCGCAACCGTTACTTTGCGGACCCATGTTTATTAAGACTTTTATGGTTATTTTGGTTCATACTATTACCTCCTTAAATATTTTACACTCTTTTTTACACCCTGTATAGACCCGCTCGTGACAATTACGGCGACTATACCGTCAGGTAAGTATCAGATATATGGTTTTACTTGCGATATTTTAAGAATTGTGCTATCTAATTTCACATTAAACTATTTGTTATAATTTGAAAAGTAATAAGTAAAGGATAATGATATTTAACATTTATTAATTTTTAAAAATTAAATTTGCCTATCTCTTTGACATCCTCTGACGTTGTGACATCCGAAATCGGATGTCACAAGAATTTTCATCATTGTTTTAAAGAAGTTATATGAGGATGCCAAAAAATCATATGTGTATGTTTTAACGCTTTTTGTACTTCCGCAATATATTACACAGAGGGTAGCACGCAGAAGCTGTTGTTGTATATTTATTATACGGCACAATATATGATGTGGTTTTTGTGACATCCTGCAATATACGTAACTTATACTTTCTATCGCGCTTGTGACATCCAAATCCTTTTCATAGTGCACTGCTATTTGACAACACTGTAGATATTATATATTTAAAATAGTAAGAACATATTTAATGAGCGCCAATGTTATGTTTTCTTTTAATTAATTTCAGTAATAATTAACTCAAAATATCATCTGTATGCTTTAATATTTTTTTGTTCAATTGTACATTAAGGTTATAATACAAGTAATTTGTGATATGTTTCCTTAATATACCATATTCAGAAAACACTTACTTTTCGATCTACAGGGTGTTAAAAGTTTTAATAAAAAAATGAACATTTATTGATATTGCTGAAACCGCTTGCAATATTTTAGTGAAATTTTGCAGGCCGTGACAGTTAACGACAATACATGTTTCGCAATAAAAATATTGTTTTCAGTTTCACCAGTCGCATACGTACGGCGTATGCCGACAGGGACGTCTCTGGATATTTTTAAAGAAAATATGGCCTGTCACTGATTTTTCTTATAATAAAATTATTTTCGAAATTTTTGTTCAATTTGGAACATAAATGGTCTCTCCTTTTTTTCTTATGACTCACCATTTTCGGGTAAAAAAAAATAAATTTGATTTATTGTATGGCATGGAAGTCTTGTTTCAATGATTTGAAAAATATCAGAAATTATGCATTTAGTTTTTTTTTGTATCAATTTTATTACAAAAAATTATTACTTGTCGCAGTAAAATCATTACTAACTTACTAAGTCATAATCATAATTAAGTGAAGTGCATTATTTTTGTTTTGTTTTGTTTTATAAATTATTGAAACCAGATTATAAATTGATTATAATTTTTTTCCTGGAAAATGGTGTAAGAAAAAATTACTAAATTAAACAATGAATTAAAAAATAATTTTTATTTTAATAAACATCAGTGTTGGATCATTTGTGTTGTCAATATATAGGGGTTCCATTTAAAAAAAAATAACTTTACTATGAATCACCCTGTATATGTCTAGGAATTCCAGTAAAAACCCCCCACCAACAGCAAATTTAAAAAATATGTATCAGTATAACCACAATGTTCCGTCCACACACTATTGGCCCACCCTGTATACTAGTAATCTTGTGTAGAACCTTCCTATAGAACAATTTTTTTTGTAACTGATTTCCCTTAAAAGAAAGTTGGGCCTCGTGACTATACATATTATACTACTATGTTATAAAACACATACCTCTGACTTCATTACATACCTAATAGGAATTGTAGATAATAAATAAATTAATTGATATTTGCTTAACTACCTATACTGTACAATAAAAAACCAGTTAATTTCATATTTTATGTGTATCATCTGATTTTTCTAATGATTTAATTCTAGCAAATATGAATCTTGTGGACGAAACTAATAATTTACTGATATTTGAAATACTTTTAAAAAAAATACATTATGTGCAGTTAAGTCATTCATCTAACAAGTTGTAGATTTTTTTTATACATTATCACAACAGACAAATGTATAATTTCATTATTTGTACAATTATTCTCTATCACTGACTTACCAGATATTGACGTCGAGCTTGTTTTCCCATTTTGGCCCGCAGCAGCGTAAGGTCTTCTGTCGAAATTTTGACAGAACACCACATCAAACGCAAAAATTATACATAAATAAAACCACTTGAGTGAACTAGTCATTCTAACGCCGTAAGCAACTATGGCATATATTCCATGTTGATCTTTTGCTCTCTTTTATCTGGCACGATTCGTTTCACCAGATTAGGAATAACCAATAATAGTAGACATCATGGAACAAACAAATATTTAAATTTTGTGGAAACTTAAAATATACATTTTGAAGGACAATATCATTTTGCATACCGCATGTTATAAAATAAAATTTAGCATACTAATATAATTATAAATTACATTTTTATGTTTTCAATACAATTAATGGAATTATTTATAGAAATATTAGGACAGAATTTCTGTTCATTTTTTACTTATTCTGCAGGACTACTTTTTGTAACGTCAGGAACACTAATATTTTTGGAAAATTCTGCTGAAGATCCAGAGCACCTACTAGTTGAAGGCAATCGTGCCAATATTTTATTTGCTATTTCCACTTTGTTGGATACTGTATTTTCACCAACTACTTAGTTGGAGCAGTTATTATTGTTATAATATACAAAAAAAAACGCCGATGCTCAGTATTCTGTTGACGAAGGTATGCATATCTTCCGTACATATCCAAATATCTTAGAATCTTTCATAGTTACTAGCAAAGTTTCATCTAAATTCTAAATATCATCTATTGTTATGTTACATAACTCTTATCTACGACAAACTACACATACCAAAAATCAGTGTCACCTAATTAAAAAAATAATGCAGGTACATTTTATTTTACATTTGAAGATGACAACTTACCTTCAGCATTGAATACATCTCTCAGAAAAGTGTAAATTTCCTTTCTTGGGAATATTCTTAACTTATTTGGTTTGTAACCATTTTTATAAAGAATGCTATTAATCTTGAATATTTGCTAATGTCAGAGTTAAGTACTATTGTCTTTAACATGGAATGATACGATCACAAAGAAGAAGGCTCACATTTTTCCAAAAAATATATTAGGAGTACATTTTCAAGGTATCACGTTTTTAAAGGAACATCATTTAACAAAGTCATCATTAGTTTTTTTTTTATTTTCTCGGTAACAGGCTTCCTTTAGCTTCCTCCGTCTCTTTCAAAATTTCAGGAGGCGTACTTGGAATGTCTTCTGTACTACTGTCATTATTGAAATCCATATTTTATCAATTATATATGAAAGAATCTGTCGCTTTGCTAAAGATTTTTCTCGTACTAAATATTACGTACATAAAAACCGATTGTTGATATTATTGCTAGGCATTCGTCACAACAACTGTCAATTCGCCTCCAACAAAAATTATTTCATTTTAGTTATAGCAAATTTATAAGTGTGTAAAAAAATACAAACAATATAAACTAATCACTTTATTGTTTTAAAATAGTTTTCCCACAACCCTTTAAAAAGAATGCATAATAGTTAACCACAGGTGCAAAAACAGTTACCACACACGTATGTTAATTTTCTAATACACCTAGCACAATAATTTGTGTTTAAAAAATAAAATATTTAGTAATGTTTTTCTTTTTTTCTTGCATTATGGAGTGTGGGAAAAATATTGCATGCAACTCGCTGGACAGAGAATTAACACACTCGTGTGATCTACGTGAAATGTTACACTCGTATGTTATACGCTACTTTCCACGCTCGTTACGTGTCGTCACCTTTGATCTTGCGCTATTACAGACTTGATCCATGGCAAAAACTTCACTATATTTGTGTACACCCCCGGCCACCCCTTCAACCCGCAACCCATCCCAAAACTCACGATGCCCGAAGCGTACCATATTTCGTCATCAGTGAACATTAGAGGTCCCCCAGAGTCTCCAGAACAGGTGTCCGCTAGTTCTTCACCTCCTGCGCAGATTTGGCTGTCTATGAGGATTATATCTGCCATAAGGTAGCGTTGGAAACAAGTGTTTTTGTCGAAAGGGGGAATTTCGACTTGCATCTTTACCTTGCTGTTTGTACCTGAAAATATTTAATGTTAATAGTGGATGTTTATTGTTTTATAGAAATATTTGCCTAACACTGATTGTAATGTTTGCTTATCTATTCAAAGAGTTTAAACAGCTGTAACATTTATTAAGAATTAAATGCAATGTTCTTGGGAGAGGTTAGGTAAAGTTTTGATATTACACTTGAGAGACTCCATTAACTGGATGTATTTTGCCTACAAGAGTGACTAATCTAAATTTACAAGGTTAGGCGGATCATATGCATGAGTGACACTCAATAATAAGTGCTTGGTTAGAAGATACATTATATTACAGTATTGAACATCTCGTATTTATGTAAAAAAATGTTTACGTACCATCCTCAGTTTTGCCCCATCCACTGACATGATAACTAATTGGAGTTTCAGAGTCATCTTTTGCCAAACAAATGGGTTGAACGTAGTCTGAAAGTTATAACAATTTATATGTCATGGCAACAAGATTGGTGAAATGGTGCATTGTAGAAAACTGTGGTGCACTAAAGCAGAAATGAAACATTTTGCAGATATGTCTAAAGAATTTTGAACATTGCTCTGACTGTATTAGCACAGCATTTTTAAGAAGCAGAGGAAGTTTAGCAAGGAATATCTATATTAAAAAAACAGTATCTGATATGTTTTAAAAAGTCACAAATACAAATATAGACATTCAATTTTTACAGTGTTAAGATTGAACACACTACAGTATTGTAGTAGTAATTTAAAAATTAACAATTCTCTGTTGCTAAATATACAAGCTATGCTCTCTTTTCAAATGAATATATTTACAATATCAGCGTACCTGTTAGATGCGTTTTTTCTTTAAGTTGTATTATAGCTATATCATTATAACGTCCTATGTTGGTTGAATAATATTGGGGATGTGTAGTTATTTTAGCAATTTCATGAATCTGAGTATGTTTTCCACAACCAAATCCGTTAAACTTACAGTACGCTGGTGTTTCAATATTGTGTTCGCCGAGCAAAATAGAAACTCTGAAAATTAAAAATGATAATTTTGCTGAATTATGTTATAAATTCTTATCATTGTGTATAAAATACAGGATGTCCCGCATAAGAACCGACACAGGGCAAAGGCATGTAAGGGGGTCCCAAAATATTGCAATTTAACGGAGGAGTCACATGCCTTTAAAGTGGGGCCAAACATTTCTAGAAAGATTAATATTTCTGAATTACTTTAATCTGGAATAACAAAGTTTGGCACATGATTCTTTGACTGTGAGTTCAAGTAAATTGAAACACTACTAGGTGTTCATTGAGAGTGAGTCATCCCTAGAATTATACCAAACTTTTTTCCATTGATCGAATAATATCCCGCACAGAATTTAATTTAGAACATCTTTTTAGCATACGTATTTATTTTATTCAGTCTAACTAGAGGTTTTTCTTCTTTTGAACGATCTGTTAAGGTTCTGATCCTAGAATTCTGACAGAAGAGTTTGGAGATTACATTTTTAACACAAGTCCGGTGTTTGGATAATGATTAATCCTTCAAGCTTATTGGTTTTGCAAGGTGTTTTCCGACTGTAGAGAAGTAGAGAAAACCACTGACGTATAGGTGTTACACTGACTTGAGAAAATTTCTTGGGGCTGTGTGATTTGCTCTAAGATGTGCTTATACTTACATGGGTCCTTTATATCGAAAAGAATTTGGATGAGTACAATGGGCCGCAGTCAAAATGTATTTGGCATGAATCAGGAAACCAGCACATCCCAGAGTGGTAATACCATATTGATTAGTGTGCAATAGAAGAGCCATCCAAGGATATTCGTGCGGAAGAGCTATCCTGCCACCAACTATTCTGCTTCTGAAAGACACGTTCTGATGACCACAAGACTTAGGAAAAACTTCTTCCTGTACTGAAAAGAACTTCTACAGAGTAGTTCGTAACGAATGCGCCATAGACCAACTGTAGATTCTAGATATTAAAATATACCGCGTGAACCATATTGTCTTTGTCTGAATGTCAATATTAAAAAGATCTCTAAAACTTTTTGAAATACTGAGACAAATCCATTTGAAATTTTCGCTTGTACACCCTGTATTTTTTTTAATATTGACATTCGGACTAAAACAATATGGCTCACACAATCTAAAATTTACAGTTAGTCTATGGCAGTATAAATGTCCTCTTACCAATATTTGTACTAATAATATTCCTGAAGTTGTCAATTTCGCAGCACACTTTTGGATTGCTAGAGACCTTATTGGTGGATCCACATCTGGATGCCAGTAAGAATTCTCGAGCATATTGGTTTCTCACTTGTTTTAACAGGGTCGGACACCTTATGATTCCAATACAACATCCAGGTCTGCCATTAGGTGTTTCACATTTCTTGTGCCTTTCTGAAAAACAAGTTGATTTTTTTAATTTATCATGATCGACCTGAAAATTTGCTGAAGTTCTGAACTCGTCTACAACTGTTTTGAAGACTCAGGATTCTATCGTTAAGACAAGGCTGTAACATTCTTTCTGACAATAATTCCTAAATCATTATCAAGTATCCCTCTTTAGCTACCTGCATGTAAAATTTCATCACATATTTCAATACGACTTTCAGTGAACAAAATTAATTTATCGTTTATATATGAAAGTTCAAAATCCATGTTAACCGCTCATATCGAGGAAGGAGTTTTCCCCTCCATATTAAAATCTGTGGTTTCTCCTATTCTAAAGTAAGTTCTGAAATGATGTCAAACCAACCAATCTATCTAAAATTTTTTAATATGCTATGCTAAAACATTGAATTCTATTTCCAGTGAGATATTAGATTTAATAAAACGAGGCGAAAGTTCGACTGGAATATTTTGTGACCTCAGTCGGGCGTTCGACGAATGGGCGAATGGTATTTTGAAAGATAAACTCTATAAATATGGTGTGAGAGGTAAGGCACATGATTGGTTTACTTCCTACTTAAGTAATAGAAAGCAATTTATTAAAATTGTGAGTAAAGAAAACACAGCTGTGTCCAACTGAGATATTAATTGAAATAGAGTGCCAAAAGGATCAATATTGAGGCCAATATTGTTTTTATTATACATTAATGATCTTCCTCTTACTTTGTCTGATACATTTACTTCTCTTTATGCAGATGACTCTACATTATTGTTTAGTGACAAGAATCCAATTGTTGACAAGGGAAATGAAAAAGTCCCTTTTTGACGATTTTGCGAAAATATACAGGCTTAAGACCTAAGGAGACTAACTCTCGTCGATTTTTCTACTCAGTTTGTCAGGAAAAATGTGAAAATCAACTTGTGGGTATAAATACATTGGGACAAATACCACAAAAAATTGCCGAATATTTAAAACTGCAAGATCAAAAATCCTATAGTTTAGATGCTTTTAGAAGGACGTCGGCGACTTGTTAGCAAATACTGGAGTTGATGTTATGGTACTCAAACGTCAAGGGGGCTGGAAATTTTAGTGATTACATTAATGTATTATTTGACTAACAGAAAATGTAATTTTAGGTCTTTTGGTTTCGCTGAAGGATATATTGCAGAGTCTTTAGCAAAGGAAATAGAGTTTGCTGATAAGTTTTTACATACCAACAGCGGCAGTGACAATGAATTTGACTCTATTCCAGTGTTTGAAGGCAGAACTACTGAAGTTTATTCTATTTCTAACAGATCTAACTCAATAATACAGAAAATTCAATTACTGTAAAAGCAATAGATAAAAACGAGGGAAAAACTATTACGTTTAAGAATTGTACAAATTGTACCTTTAATTTTATACGAGCCCAGCATTTGTTGGTGATAAGAATTACTGATTTTTACTTACCGGATTAATGCTGTTATGAATACTATTATTTTTTTGATTTCTATGGAAACAAGCCACAGAGTTGTATATTCAACTTACAGAATGTGTCAACAATGACAGTAAGTGCATATTTCAGAACGATTGTGCGAAAATTATTATGGCATTCGAAACAATGTCAAATCATAGTCATTATGTAACAGTTATAGATAAATAGAATTGATTAACTGCATCCTGTTTCCAGCTACAGTATCTTTACAAATTATCTCCAAAAGTTAGAAGCAGACTTACTACGACACGAATAAATGTTCTTCCCACGTTGGCCATTCTTCTTCGATGCGTGTCCGCTCCAAGATTTCAACATACTTCCATTTTCACTTGCTTTCACGGCAAAATTTTGAGCAACATGCATCGCACAAAGACTAACAACTGCACATAAATAAAAAAAGTTGCTGAAATATCTCATTTTGCTATCCAGTAACAGACATCAACTTTTAGTAATGTATTTCTAATAATCTGTGAACATATAACTTAGTTTGTCTGGACGTAAACTCTAGCGAATGATAATGAATTCTTAATGCTGAAAGTGAGATAGTACAGGAAAATCCGGTCGCCATTTTGCATTGATAATAACTGAGGATGCGGTTTGATTTGAATATTTAAAAATTATAATAGTAATATGTGTATAGTTAATCCACTGATGCAGTATGATTATTTAGCCTTGAAGAAAAAATTCCTAGGAATTATAAATCCTAACATACGGATTCATCAACAAGGCGTAATGTTAGTCAGACTAGCGGAGGTTACGCGAAAAATTTACGCATCTGTTGCACTAATTTAAATAAAAAGCAAACTCCTATTCACTACTATGTATAATACTTACTGTATGATATGTTAACTAATCCGTAGCACTGAAAAGTACTGTTTTTGAATATAAATACTTAATATACAATAGGAAACGCAAGGAACTAGAGGCCGAAGTTGCGCGATTTTTAGACAGGTGTAATACTAACTTTTGGCGCAAATATTGACGTAAATAAACAGCCTACCTAGCAACGCGTGTTTCGTGAATGAGCGCAAAGCTGGTTAGTCCGACGAACGCGCTTTACACGGGCTCAAAACTGGTTAGTCCGATTAACGCTACGCCCGTTTCATGAATCCAGCTGTTTAGGTTTACTATTTAGGATACAGGGTGTTCAATTAAACACAGAGCGTTCAATATTTAAATTTTATTCTGCAATTTCTCAATAATTGAGAAAGTTTTGATAGCACGGTTCTGAAAATTAGTAGTGTTGGGTTTTTTGGTGTGAGAATTACGAATTTGAAAATTATTTTGCCGTTGTTCCTAGAGGGCGCTAGTTTCGACGTATTATTTAGGTAAAGTTAAAAATGTGAAAAAACGTTTCAATGTATATTGTTATTATATTATTAGCTAGTGAGCAAATAATGCCACGACGTAATAATTTTTCCAGCACTTGAACACCCTGCATTTTTTAAACCAGCGACATTCGTATACGGCATAATATGAGCTATAATAACAATAATAATAACAATGTTTATTTACCATAGTAATATAAGTACAACAAAAAGTAATAGTGTGGGTAAATCAACACAAAAGAGACCTACAAAGGAAAACCTGCACGTAGGCTAACTTTCCTGTCAGTTTAATAACACTAAAATACTTAATTAACACATTTCGTTATACATGATATACAATTACAATTATAAACATAAATTGTCTATAAACATATACATACACATCTCACATATTATGCACACATACAAGGATAAACAAAATATAAATAAGCAAATTTGTATACATTAAAATTTACATATCTAAAATAAAAGTATTAAAAATAAAAACAAAATAGCAATAAAAAAGCAATTAATACGGCTACAGCTGCTAACATTATTCTATTAATGCATGGAAGATTTCCCGGGGCATTTCAAATATCCATTTCTTAATCCTGAATTTAAAGAGGTGTAGTGAATTAATAATCTTACAGTGATTTGGTACAATATTATATATTCTGGGTGCTAAATAAATAAAACTTTTCTGGCCAATTGTTTTATTCATTTTAGATGTTCATAAATCATTCTTAAACCTAGTTTCATGTCCAGTCTCCACCGCAAGTAAATTGAAAACATTTTTCTTTTGATACATAACAACAACCAAAGCATAAATCTGTCTCCCATCCATCAGCACAGACTCCACAAAAAGATCATTGCTTGGATACATCCTACACTTGTTCAACATTACTTTTATTATCCATTTCTGAATGATATCCAATTTTTTATAAAAGCAGTTTGCCACACCACCCAAGCAATAATACCATAATTTATATGAGTCTGTACCAAAGCATAATATACAGATTTGAGATGTTCAATTCCAAAAAATTTTCGTAAATATTTAAATTTAAAAAGCAAGTATCTAAGTTTAGTAGTTAATTTATCAATGTGAGCATCCCATTTTAAATGAGCATCTATTACTACACCAAGATACTTGACGGTAAAACTGGAAGAAAGAGAAAAGCATTCATTATTGTATTCAAACATTATTTTAGTAAATTTTGGTAAAAAAGATTTATAACTGGTGTAAGGAGAAAAAACAGTTTCAAACATAATACTGACTCACCCTGTATATAAAGGCAAAGACTTTATAAGCTGTTGATGTAGAGTAATCAAATGTGGGCAGAATCAAAGATAAAAATTTATACATGCATTATATGAACCAGCAGCGAAGACGCAGGGAGACTGCCACTAAGAATAAATTAAAGCTACTAACTCGTTTTTCCAGTAATTTTTATTTGTTTAAATGCAACTAGAAGTCAAATGGACTCGAATTTTTAAATGGAGTCCAAATTGCGATAGACTACACAAATTACGTACTATCTACCAGTACACTAAAAAATTTAATAAACAATTATGGTATATTTAATATATTATAATCTTACAGTTTCTTCTCTATACATTACTGAAGTTCTATATGGCCCAGGGTAGGTTGATGAAATATTTATCGATTTCCGAAAAGCCTATCGTCAGATAGATTATTATATTTTATTAGTCAAATTTCATCGTTTTGATATTTCTCATTAATCACACTTTTGGAATCGTATCTAGTTAACAGACATTTAGAATTCAAAAATTTACCTCCTGATCGTTCATTCCCACATCTGGGGTACCACAAGGTTACAACATCTGACCGCTTAGTTTTTACTTTTTATTAACGATCTTCCTGATGTTGTTTCAAGCGAAACATTTTTGTTAGTTAATAAATTCGGTGTCAGATTGTGATCATCTTCAGTTCTGCATGAATCATATGTTGTCATGGCATGAAATAAGTCATTTGTCTCTCGATATTTCCAAATAAGTAAGTTTCCAAGTAGTTAGTTTGTTATATTTGATAATTCGGTCAACGGTTATGTCATTACTTGTGCCTTTACCTTAGCTAATAGTCAAAACCATAGTCAACAACCTTTGACAACAGACTCAGTTTTTTTGAACTTATTAATAACATTATGTGAAACACATTCCGGAGTTATAGTTTTATATTTCGCAACTGTAGGTATTTTACTAATTCAATCACACTAAAAACATTGTTCTGTTCCCTCATCAGGTCTAAAATGAAATACGGTTTCGTAATATGGTGCCCTATTCATACATCGTTAACGGCTTGAGTTAGTTCAAAGAAGATTTCTAAATCTTCTAGCATTTCGGCAAGATGATTTTTATCCGCTTTAGGGCTGTAATCACTGATCTTCTGAATCGCTTTAGTTTAGAGGTTCTAATCAACATACTTGACTGCTCCATGTTAAGTAAAGTACGGATTACCACGTAACAATACAATACAACAAAGTTTTCTTTCTGTTTTTCCTCTAGAACTAACTTATTAGCTAAGTCTTCAATTCTCTTAATGTGTCATTTATACAATGGAATTTCTGAGGACTGTGATAATTTAAATACTGAATATCGTTGTGTATCTCACTCAGGGTAATATTGTTTATTGTTATGGTATTTTTTTTTTCTTATTATAACTTAGTTTACTTATTCCTGTAATTGAGTGTTTCCTGTTGGGTTAATAATAAAGATTATTATTATTATTATTTTTTAATTCAAGTTCATAAATACATTTGCCTTTGCATGTTCACATACGTAGCAGTTTGCTTATTAATTGCATGTTTTCTTATGTCTGTGTCATTTGGGCCTTGATCCAGGGTAAAAATTTCCCAATGCTGGTGTACACTCCGGGCCATCCCCTTTCTCCACAGCCTATTCCAAAACTTACGATGCCAGTGGCGTACCAAATATCGTTATCTTTGGACATCATCAGAGGACCTCCTGAGTCTCCCAAACACGAGTCCTTTCGATATTCACCTCCAGCGCAGATCTGTGTATCCCGGATTGCTATGTTCACCCCGGAATATTTTTCAGTGCATTGTGTTTTATTAAAATGGGGTATTTCTAGCTTCATTTTTACATTGCTCCTTGTTCCTGAAAATTAAAATCAATTTTAAGTGAACATATCACCAAAAGGTATGTTAATAATGAACTTTTCGATGATGAACGCTAGCAGGACGCTGTAGAGCAATCGCTTTGTCATGCAAGACGTTTTGACCTTGATCAAAAATATCAGAATAATAAGGTCATTTGGACAAATCATAAATTACATTATTTACCTAATTTTTATGAAGTATTTATGACATATGGTCAACGCAGAAAATCTGAAGTCGAAATATACGTCTGACAAGTCAAATAAACTCTCGCCTTGGATCACGCGGTGTGACGTCATTGCCTTCTACAGCTTCTCGATATTCGTCCGCTTCAAACTCGGGCAAGAGTCTTTTTGTGTTAAATCAAAACAGATCAGCAGGCTAACTACTCAGACGTGATGTGGTTTTAGGCGTCAGAAAATGTATTTTTTTTCAAATCGTACTACAGTTACTAAATCATTCAGGACATGTAATAAAAAAATTCTAAATGGCTCCATTATTATTACCTAGACTATAAAATAAAATCAAATTTTACTAACCTTTCTCAGTATTACCCCATCCACTTATATAGTATTTAGTAGAAGTTTGATTATCGTTCTCTACCAGACAAATAGGCTGAACGTAATCTAAAAAAAATGTTACAAAGAAAATGTGGATATTGTCAACTAAACTTGTAAAAGAATAGTATATTATGATGTTAGGAGAATAATTGATACTTTATGTATCTTATTTTCCGAATATCATATACTATTTGTTCTTCAAACTGTATAAATTCTAAGTAAAACAATTAAAATAACTAAGAAAAAAAAACGAATTTTAAATAAAGATTGTAAGATTGAATCTTTAACTTATTTCAATGTATATCTTTGCTTATCCATACCATATGGCAGTTATTTTGTACATATTTTAAATTTTGCCGCGTCGGTTGACAGTGACTAAAGGCTGAAAATGAGTGTAGAAGTGACTGATGGTGATAGAGGCGGCTAGAATGGCTGTAGAAAATTTGCTGCCGATGAAATCTGGTGCAGTATATGCAGGTGCCTTTGTCAAGTTCAAGAAATGGTGTATTGGAAAAAATGTAGCACAATACTCTGAGAACGTTTTATTGGATTACTTTTTGGAAATGACACAAAACCTGAAGAGTTCTAGTTTGTAGGCTCATTATTCAATGGTTAAGTCTGTGTTAAGTTTGAAGCAAAATGTGAACATCAAAAATACACCAATATTTGGAAAACCAAGGATAAGGTTATAACAAAGAAATCGAGAGTCTTGTTAAGCGAACAGTTCCATACATTAATAATAATATATTAATCTATAAAATCATATAGGATGACATTGGATAAGTCAATATATGTAGATAATTCGTATCACAAATGTATATATCATTTTTGTGCGATGCTCTAGATGAAAAGGATTTGGTGATAAAAGTAATAAAATTACATGTGGTTTGTTTCATATTGTACTAACCAACTCCTACTTTTTCAGGTAATTTTGATATTTGGTATATCTGGGACATGCAACGAACTAGTGAATATGACAGTTGATGATATTGAAGACATGGGATCTTTGATGCTAAAGTTCCTAACACTAAAACTAATAAGAATAGAACTTTCACCGTCTAGGGGGATGAATATTTAAGTAAAATATAGAAAGTATTCCCGATTTTAAGGAACGATGTTTTTTTTTTGAAATACAAAATAGGAAATGTTATAAAGTTGTTACGAGTATCCATAAAATTGATGGTGTAGGAAAGAATGTGGCATTGTATTTGAAGCTTCCAAATTGAAAAAAGTATACAGGGCATTGTCTGAGAAGAACTTCCGCAACAATGCTTATCGATAGCGGGTGATATATTATTACGCTAAAAAGACATGGAGGTTGGAAATCGGATGCGGTTGATGAGGGATACATCAAACATTCTGCTATTTCTAAGAGAATTCTTCAACCTAGCTCAGCGCAGAATGTCGAACAATTTTCGTTTAACGGGCTCACTACAAGCAATGGATCTTGAAAAGCACTTGACCCTAGAAACATTGTCATGAATGCTGATATCGTAAGAAGTGGAGGATTCTTAAATGATCCAAATCTTCACAATTGTAATTTTACTATAATTATTAATAATAAATATAAAAAACATGTTCATTATTAAAACTGAACTTAAAGTACTATTACGTGTTTATACGCTTAGGAGTAATGTACTTATACTTCTAGCCATATAACACATAAGTTGTCAGTTATATGAAGGAAAACATAATAATATTTATTCTCATTTGGAACCATACCTGTCAGGACTGCTTCTCTTCTTAGTTTGATAATAGCGATATCGTTGTGATATGCTGTATCATCAGGATTGAAATCGGGATGGGTGATCACTTTGGCGACCCTTAGGTTCTGAATACTTGTTACACAGACTTTTCCCACACAGTCCGTAGTTGTTTCAATATTGTGTTCTCCCAATAAAACTGAAAATCTGAAAGTTAATAGATTAAATTCGTAAAGCAAGATGTGGACAGAGCATAAATGTTATGGAGTTATATACAAGGTGTTTACTAAAGCATGGGCCATATTTTAAAGCTAGCTTCATTGAGAAGTTATAGGTCAGAGAAAGCAGTTTATTTATTTTTTTAGGCTACTTTATTTTTTCTCGGGCAATCGCAAATTTTGTATAAGAATGTTTATTTGTATGATACACAAGAAAATCTAATCTGATCTTTGTGTCAAATGTATAGACCGTTCTGATCGGCTCTGCCACTGTATTTTTTTGTTATTTTGATATAGCATTTTACTCGTTTTAAAAATTCTATACATGTCGCTAAAATGCACTATTTTAGAGAAAACGGCATTTAAAGTTTGCGTTGTAACTGTATGAATTACTCTACAATCTCAGGTATTCATTAAACAGTGGGCCATACTTTGAAAATAACTTGCATAAACGAAAAGAAGGTGATTGAAGTAACTGGCCAAAGAAAAAATTATCTAATTTAAGAAAAACACAAATATAAGCTCATATTATAAGATAATTGCATTTTAAAAAAATAAGTTTTAATAAAACAAAGGTCTGGAGAAATTGAAATTTAATAAGTACTGCAAAAAATCGATTTAAAAACTAGGAAACTTTACAAAACGATAGCACTAATCAAAATGTGACTTGTTTATTTGCCCTTAGCACCATACTGGGGAAATTGCACTGACTCCAGTAAAATTTTTTACTGCAAAAAACAAGCACTGAGAGTTTTAGGAAATGTTGCTAATAGAGAGCATTGTAAACCGTCATTCAAACATTTTAAGATCATGCCACTACCATGTTTGTTTGTATTGTATTAAACTAAAAAATAATTTTCAAACTGCTGCAGAGCGTCATCGGTACAGTACATGTACGTCCAATTTTTTAAAAGCGCCATTTTATAGGTTAAATACATAACAAAACTCGCTTGATCTAAACATGTATAATCATTTACCATTGTTTTGGGAGCAATTAAATCTACGTATGTATATTTAAAAATCGATCATATAAAATCAATTGAAAGCTTGCATGTTTTTAAAAGTCGGCTAAAAAATGTTTGTTTGTGCTCATTTTGTTCTCTCTTAAATTAGTTTTTAATTAGTTTTTTAAGGTTTCGACTATTGCTATACATTGCTCTGTAAAACCAAAGGGTCAAGGCAATTAACACTTCCTCAAATTCTATTAAAACTCATGCATTTATTGTACACGTACATTGTTCCTCTTTGTTTAACTATTTTGGGGTGTGTACAATGGGCTGCCGTGATAACATATTGGGTATGTATCAAGAAACCTGCGCATCCAAGAACGTTTTCTCTGTTTCGGTTCTTTTGTATGAGAAGTGCCATCCAAGGATATTCACCTAGAGAAGCTTCCATTCCGCCAAGTATCCTCGGAAGGAAAAGCTCTCTCTGGTAACTGCAAGATTTTGGGAAAACGTCACCCTTAACTAAAAAAGAAACAGCTGAAACTGACATTGCTGTATTAAACCTTTATTTGAAGGTAATAAGATCAGTGGCAGCTTGTAGAGGTAATTTTACTTTCTATTTATAGTTATAGGTAGTATAGTCATGTAATAATGTAAAATTAACTATATCAAATGTCGAAATATTTAAAGCGAATTTTATTGAAATGGAAGAAATACAGGGTGTTAAAAAAAGAGTGTAAAATACTTAAGGAGGTAATAGTATGAACCAAAATAAGCAGAAAAGTCTCAACAAACATGGGTCCGCAAAGTAACGGTTGCGGAGATATGGAATGTTTTATGTTTTAGCCCCTTTTTTTATTTTGCAAAAACGTTGTGTATTTTCTTATAATAGTTGGTTGATGTTTAGTGAAGTTTAGTTTTCTTTCGCTATGGCTTGTTACTCTAACGCAGGATTAACAGACATGCATTTCACGTATGGTCATGCTAATGGAAACGCCACGGAAGCGCGATGTCTTTATGTTGACCCTTATCCAAATCGCCAGATTCCTTCACAACGCATGTTTGGAAGAATTCACCAAAGATTGCGTGATCCCGGTTCCTTGAGCAAACAATGCCATTTATCCGGAAGACCAAGGTCAGTATCCACTCCTAGAGCAGAAGAAGAAATTCTAGCACTGGTAGAGCAGAATCCAGGTACGAGTGTGCGGAGAATATCTGCCGAGGTAGGAATTAGTGGTCCTCTTGTTTGGAGAATCCTTCACGAGCAACTGCTTTATCCATACCATGTGCAACGAGTACAGGCCTTAAATCCAATAAATGATCATCAAGCACGTTTGGTTTTTTGCGCTGGTTTCTACGTCATGATGCTGAAGCCCCTCGTTTTCTTGCAAACATTCTTTCTACTGATGAGGCCGGATTCACAAGAAATGGAGTGTTTAATTTTCACAATACGCATATTTGGGCCGACGAAAATCCTCCTGCTCTAATAGAATCTGGACATCAGGCACGTTTTTCATTAAACATTTGGATGGATATTGTAGGTGACAGGTTTCTAGGTCCTGTTGTTTTACCCAACCGATTAACAGGCGCTGCTTACCTCTTTCTGCAGAACACAATGTATGAGTTTTTGGAAGACATTCCTTTGAATCAGAGTCAACAAATGTGGTTCCAGCATGATGGTGCTGCAGCTCATTTTTCCATGGCCGTTAGAGAGCATTTACACCAAACTTTTCCACAGATGGGTAGGAAGGGCCGGACCTGTTTTATGGCTTCCAAGATCGCCTGATCTGAACCCTCTAGATTTCTTTGTTTGGGGATATTTGAAGACATTAGTGTATGGAACTCCTGTAAATAGCCTGGAGAAACTGCAGCTACGGATTAATCAAAAGTGTCAAGAAATCCAAACCAAGGAGGGTGTTTTCGAAAGAGTTCGAATATCGTTGAGACGAAGATGTCGTGTCTGCTTGGAAATGGACGGAGGGCACTTTGAACATCTTTTGTAACTTTGTTTTTTGTTTATTAAAAGCTTCCTTTGTCGGTTCCACTATAAAGTAAAATGTTTGAAAAACGAATAGTAGTCCACATCTCCGCAACCGTTACTTTGCGGACCCATGTTTATTAACACTTTTCTGCTTATTTTGGTTCTTACTATTACCTCCTGAAATATTTTACACTCTTTTTTTAACACCCTGTATAGTATGAATACTTATGACACTGTTTTTTCTTTTTTGGGATTGTTCAGCTCGACGAGCCGCCACTGAATCAGCCGAAATATAAATGTTGTACCAATATCCTTGCTGATGTTCCTGAAGTGATCGTACTTCCCACAGCACACTTTGTATGTACTGTTATTTATTTTTTTATTGGATTCGTCACATCTGGATGCCCGTATGAATGGCCACGTTTCGTTGTTATTTATTTGCTTTACTAATACGTGACACATTTTGATTTCTATGCATAACCCCTTGTCATAATTTGGTGTATTACAGTAATTAATTATATCTGAAAGATAATTCATAATATTTTTTAGAATACCTTGTAAATATAAACTACACACATGTAAAAAAGTTAATATTTGGTATAATTTTAGGCCTCATAAATTTTTTTAGCAAACTGCAGATAAAATATTAATTTCGACTTGTATATCCTGTCTCTTAAATTAAATGATTGTGCTTGGGTTGTTGTATAACCCTAATTTTAAATCTCCTGTGGAATAATTTAATAACAATTTTTTTTCAAAATACCAATTTTTATTACGAACCATTCCATTCGCACATTTTGTTTTTTTTTGTTCATGTAGTACAATAATTCATTTGTAAGAGCGAAATGAACTTTTAATAAACAATTATTGTAACTTAGATTCAACATCAGAATTAAACTTCAAAACAAATCAATTGAACTGTGACTGAACAAACCTAAAATACGTACTTTTTACAACAAATTTAGCTTAATATTTTTTATTACTACCTCTAGCTCTTATAACTGTCTGCATACGTCGGTTCATACTGTCAACAATGTCCCGAATATCATATTGAGGAATATTTTGTCATTCCTTCTGAAATGCTAAACAAAGTTTATTTACTGTAGCCGAGGCTGTTTCCCACAATCCCACAAATGCTCTAAGGGGTTGAGATCAGACGAATATGCTGGTCAGTTCATTTTGTTAATACCAACCGTCGCCACTAAAAGGTACAAAGTAATTGGTTAATATCTCCTCAATATACCGATGGGTCGTGAATGATCCATACTATTATTGAACCTTCATAGCTCAAACTGAAGTGCACTCTGCAAATCTTTCTCCATTTCTTCTCCATACTCTTTTCCTTCCATCTGGAGAGTGTAAGTAGAATCTGCATTCGTCCGTAAAAATAACATTGTCCTATTGCCCTAAGTTCCAATGTAAATGTTCAGTGGTAAATTGCAGTCTAGCTACTCGGTGAAGCGAAATCAATTTGGGTCCAGTTGCTGATCTGCAAGCTTTCAAACCAAAGTCTCTCAATCTTCGGCGAACTGTCTACACACCAACATCTGTACCTTGGAGTTGGTTCCTTGACTGCACTGATGTTAAATGACGATCCCGTAAAGTTCGTATGTGAAGAAATCTGTCATCAGTAGTTTTTCGTTTACTGCCACTACGCTTATTTCTGCCAGTTTGTCTAAAACGTTCAACTACTCTTTTGATGGTAGAGTGATGAACATGAAGGATTCTTGCAACGTATTCATAAATACGTTCAAAAAGAGTAACAGCTTCCGCACTTAAAACTATGATAGGATAGGTCTTGAGTGAAGAAAAATTTCTGTCAAATTGACATTAGGACAACAACGAACAAAGCCACCCCGTCAAATAATATTTATTAAAGTAAACTGTTGATAGCCAGTTCATTTCGCTCTTAAAAATGAACCAGTGCAACTAATGATATGGACCAAGAAACAAAATATTGGAAACGAATGGTTCTTAACAAAAATTGGTATTTTGAAAGAATATTATTATCTTTAGAGAATACAAGCATACTTACCCGACCCATGGGGTCTGGATGTAACAGGAAGGTATATAGGTTTTCTAGTTACATTGTAACTGATTTTTGTCACATTTTGTTTCGGAAATGTCAAGAAATTTCCTGTTGTAGTTTCTGTTTCAGTGCTACCTGGGATTTCTGTAATATTTTGACTTGTCGTTTTTGTCACATCTTCAGCAAAAAATGTCACCGCATTCTCAGTAGAAGTCCATATTTTATTTTGACGTGAAATATTGGTCATATTTTGACTGAATGAGACATTCTTACTTGAAGTTTCTGTTTCACTGTAATTTGAAATTGGCGTAACCTTTTGACTTGATATTTGAGTCACATCTTCTACATAAAATATCCCTGGACTGTCAGTTGAAGTTCTTATTTCATTTTGATTCGAAATATTCATTACACTTTCACTACATGCAACATTGTCCGTCGAAGTCTCTTTCAAAGTTTGACCTGAAACTTTTACCATATTTGCAGTAGAAGTTTCTATAACATTTCGATTCAAACTTTCTTCTATATTTGGACTAGAAGTTGTCGCCATATTTTCATTATGCACTATATTTTGAACAGAAAATTTGAAAATTTTTGGTGTTGAAGATTTTACCACATTGTCTGTTGATGTTGTCATGTTTAGCCGTGAAGTTTTTGTTTCACTTTCAGTCAAAACCGCCCCTGAACCTGTATTATTTCGATTGAAATTTTGTGTACTGGCTGTGTTGCTTGAAAGTGAGGGAAATATTCTATTCCCACGGTTCGTATTTACATGATCACTAATATTTACTTGGTCTTTTCCTTCTGCACTGTAATACTTAATACGGTTCAATTTAACAATACAGAAAAATGTACATACAAATAGTAGCTTGAAAGCAGCTGCCATTGTGTGTATGCTAGCGACTGATAATTTCTACATGTTTGTTTTTGATAATCTTTGAACTTGCTCTTCTATCTGGCTATTTATTTTTAACTTCTCCTTTATTATTTTGTAAGTACAATATTAGATATTAATATATTTATGATTGAATTATGAATTTAAGAAAGTTTAATTTATAATAATCTGGAGACGATGCCCTTAAAAATGATGAATTTGCAAATAATATGAACGTATATATATTCTCAAAATCAATATCATAATGGCGTTGTTTATAGCACCAGTGCGATACCGATATATATATAGTTATCATACGCATTTTATAGAGAAGCACGCAATTTTATGCTTCAGTCCACTTAATCCACACATTTTTTACTTTGGAATCAGTACCTACTAGTTACACTTCAAGTAAGCAAATTAATTAGACTTCCACGAAATATTTCCCTGCATCTGAAAGAATTTTAGGTACTGTACAACAGAAATCTTGCGTGCAGTATACCTTAGTATTTGCACAGATAAATTTTTATCTGTGGTATTTGAGAGATATGGAAAATGGTGTCAAGAAAATAAAATTAAGGACATAACTGGTGAAAAAGTTCTATTAGCATATTTCAACAAACTAAGTAAGGATCGTATACCTACCTCATTATGGGGTTATTATTCCATGTTAAAAACAGTAACAAAAAACATAAAAACATAAAAATATACTTCTTTATTTGCCATGTTTAAAAGAAAATTTGTGGGCTATAAGCCAAAAAATCTAAAATTTTAACCAAGGAACATTTCTATAAACAGCCTACAATGAATCTTATTTATTTTTCAACAAAATATTTGTTTTTGTCTTACTGATTTTTGGACCGGCGGATGCCTTTAGAAGAGCCGAATTGACAAACATGTTAAAAGAAGATGTTATAAATGAAGAAATCTGCTTCAAAGTCCGAATTAGGGATACAAACAAAAATAGATAGATAGATAGAAATTTAGTTATAACCGCAGAAGACATAAAATGTGTCGATTTAATGGATACTATTACATATGCTGAAATGAGACCTCCAAACGGTACACATAATCGTTCAATTTTCTGAAAAGGGAAATTTTGTGTAGTCTCTGAAATAGCGACTATAAAAACTGAAAAAGTCCATTTTTTCCAACGTTTTTTATCTTTAAAGGAAATTCTACGAAGTTTCGTGTCCTTGTATTGTGTATGTATAAACGTGCCAATGATAGTGAGACAAAATTCTACGCCAACTAGATGCTCAAGTCTTCATAGTCAAAATTTGATTTTCTTATGGCCGCCATATTTGATTTTGTTTAAAACTACAAATTATACAGGTCATTCATTTTGTGGTACTTTAGCCACCCTTCTAACGATGGTGGTGTAGATGTGGCCGGGTTAAAAATGCATGGGGGATGGAAATCCTCGACCATTACCAAAAGTTATGACAAAAATTCCCTTCAAAATAAACTGCAGTATGCAGATACAATTCTTCATGATAATGGCAATACATCATCCTGTCATGCTTCTGAATCATGGGCTGAACCATTATCTGCTGCTATAGCTTCTACTTCACTGGCCTCGATAGCTAATTTTACTTTCAATCGAAATACAGCTGATACCGAAATGGAACATCAATAAATAGATTTAAAATACAATCTTTTAAATCAATTAAATTTTAAACTGAATTCTAGTAAACCCATTCCAAATCAATGCGATGTTAAAAATGTTTATTTCATTGCAACTAGTAAGCGCATCCTATTGTGGTAGAAAAAAACATGGCAAGTGAATTAAAAAAGTTTTATCGTGCAAAAATATCTTTATTACGTATTAATACTGTTTGGAGCATACATACTAAATAATAATTTAGTATATCATGTCTAATAATAATATAAAATAAATTAAAAATAAATATTATAATCTTTGGAGAGCTGACAGTCGTTAGTAATTTGTTAATTAATACAAATTTGGTTTTACAGGAAGTAATACTGTCCCTCTTTGTCGAGACGTGTCCTTTTATCCTTGAAATTGTTCCTCATGTTAAGTACCATTTCTGACTCAATCCACGGCATGAACTTCAAAATGTTCGTATAAATTGCTGGCCATCCCTTCATTCCACAGCCTACACCAAAACTCACAACTCCCGAAGCGTACCACATCCCGTCATCACCGACCGTCATCAGGGGTCCTCCCGAATCACCAGTGCAGCTGTCCTTTTCAGCTTCACCACCGGCACATATCTGGGTGTCTTTGACGAGTATGTTGCGTAAGTAGTATTTCTTTTTGCACTTTTCTTGGTCGAATGAGGGCACTTCAACCTTCATTTTGGTCTGACTGTACAATACTGAAAACAAAAAATTAATTTAGTCGTTGTCATGAGTCTATACCGATCAGTATGCGGAAAGCTGGCTATAAACTATGCGTCAATTTGCGATTCGTGATGTGCATAGTGTGTAGGATGCTACGAACCGATTTTTAACTAGTACACACAACGTCAAAAGTTTTGAACCCCCCTCATTCTTGTTAAAGATACCTTTTTGTCAGAAAAACCAAATACATTTATAAAAGTATATTGTTTTCTATTTTTTTTTTGTGAAAAGAACATGTTCTATACATAGAAAATTAAAAACCAGCAAATCTGTGACATTTTTGACAAAATTTATTAAATCAAAAAGAAGTAACAAAGCAAGTTCTCTACTGGGCTAATAGTCGATATGACCTCCACCACGTTCCAACAGCATATTGCCATGTCTGTGTATTGAGATAATCAAGCGGTTAACGATCTCTTGCGGAATATTGTTTCATTCCTATCCTGCCGTCACGACTAACTCATCTACAGTCTGAGGTGGAGGAATATGATTACGAATGGCTCTAGCAACGAAATCCCACATGTTTTCAATAGGATTCATGTCAAGAGAGGTGGCTGGTCAATCTAATCTATTGATATGTCCTACTGCGAGTGTCTCCTGTACGATGTGGTCGAGCGTTGTCGTCCATAAACACAAAATTTTCGCCTAATTCATTACATAGGGGGTAGATAATGGGCATAATAAGTTGTTCTATGTAAATTCGACTGGTCATATTCTGTGGCATGCGAATTAATGGGGTGCGGTGGCTGAATATTATTCCACCAGAAAATATTACGGTACCCCCTTCATACGAAGCATTCGGAGCAGCGACCCATGAAGGGGCAGTTGACGACCTGGTTCTCTCCAGACTCAGCCCAATTCTGGTTTCGTCTGTAACCCACCCACTGCCAATGGTGTAAAAGCCAACCCCAATGCTCTCGCGCTCATTGGAGACGGTCAGCACGATGCCTTGGAAGTAGAGTGGGTACCCGTAATGGTCTTCTAGCACGTAAATTTGCGTTCTGGAATCGCCTTCGAATAGTAGGTGTCGATATATCACGGCGAAACGTACCTTGAAAGTGGGCCCTGGGAGCTTAAAATGTGCGGTGTCTACGGGCATATTGCACCAAATACCGATCCTCCCTTTCATTAGATACTCGAGGACGTCCACTACGTGGTCTGTTTCCCACTGTATCAAATTCTTCATATCTGTGTACTATTCGTACAACAGATGATCTAGGAATGCCCAACATGTTCGATATCTGATGATTAGAATGTCCTGCATCATGTAAAGCAGTCATTCTTGCTCGGGAAAATGCAGAAATTTCACATCCTGGCATTAATGTACAAAAATTCAAAGAAACACTTGGCTGAAAACACTGCCAAACTCACCAGACATTGGTAATAAATTAAAGGTTCATGCTGTGCAATTTTTTATTGTCTTTTTTGTTCCCTAAGTACATGTACTTTTTTACCACATTAAGAAAAACCGGTACTAATCGAATCATTTTATATACAGGGGGTCCAAGATTTTTGACGTTATGTGTAGTAGCAGTAACCTATTTACGAATTTCTCACAAATTACACATCTCAAATCGCGAATACACGCATAGTCCGTAGCAAGCTTTATATGAAGATAGCTCTGACACTGTTGTAGCAACAAGAAAATAATTGTGATGTTTTTACTTAATCTGTATCCAGAATTGAGTACAATACTGTACAACATACAGGTGCGACCCATAAGTTGAGATTTATCGTCTTAACATTACACATTTTTTATATTCAAGTAATATTTAGTATTTATTTAAAATGTGAATGTTACTTTTTCTTAATATAGTAATTTCTGCCACGTGCTCAAGGTTTAAAAGAATAAAAAACTTATTTCGGAATTCTAGCTGGACATTTAAAAAATGTTGCAAAACCGTCTCTACCGCCGGAAAATCGGCGTCTATGGCAAGCATCATCCGAGATGGCTTGGATGTTAATACCTGATAGGTAACAGTTAATTCGTTCAGCTGGGGTATTTTGCATTCGTTTTTCGTTCTTTCGTTACACACTGTTAAAACTCCTCAATGCACCTGCTACATTCTTACCGACAACAGAAAAATAAATCAGCGAACTATATTATAGCAAAATGTATGTACCCGAAACAAATTCCTTTATTTAATAACTATAAAATGTTTTGAATTGAAGAAAGCAATAAAAACTGTAGGAGAATACAAAACAATCACAATGTAAATACCGTTCAGTGTTGCTGGTTGCATTCTCTCTAAGCGTTAACGAAATAATAACCTTGCACCAGACCGTTTTGAGGTAAGCCATCGACGTATCTACGGTGGGGCTGCGAATCATAATCGGTCCAAAGCAAACAAAACGTTTCGTACTATTCACAGCTGCCTATAATCTTCAAAAATCCCGGAATATCCACAAGCGATATTATCAAATCTGTAATTTCAAGTTTCAATCCTGAAAACCCAGTTTTTATTATGAACAGTCAGCAGTATTTAATAGTGATCGAATTAGAAGATATTTAGTTAGTATTCGTCAAAATTAAGAAGTATTGTTGACAATTGATCAGGTGTTTTTGAGACAATCGTTTGAAATTGTGCAAGATAGTTTAGGATATGTGACTCATTAACTTAAGGAGGTCTTAAATATAATTCCAAATTATAGTAGTAAGTCATAAATGACCAACTGGTTTTGAGTAGAGCCTTACAAACACCATTGATGAATGGGAAACAATGAGTAAGCCTATAAAAACTTATTCGAAACTGTATTTAAATGTGAAGAGCACGGACATTTTTTTTGCTGTATTGACCGTGAACAGGGGCCCCGCCGTGCCTACGCCATGACTTGTCTCGCAACTGTTCAGCCGTAATAATAATTATTCTGCATCAACCAAAATGCCTGCTTTTTATGATGTTGTTATCGTGTTTATACAAATTGTATGAAAACTTCCACAGATTGATAAAATGAAAACACTTTAGCTTTCCATATGCTCATGATTGTACTACTAAACCTTTTTCTCTCCATCTGTGTTTTTAATATTAAAAGATGGAAAATTAGTGACCATCTGTTATTAATGTAAATTACGATCTGTTGATGACATTCTTCATATAATAAATGTATTTTCCGAATGATATTTTGAATCGTTGCCAACATCCTTTTATAACATGACATAAAACACAACATCAAAATGGTGCGCCAACAATAAAATATAAGTATTCATTCATATCTGCAAATGTTGGACTCGAATCATTTTCAACATACCTTTTTCCGTTTTACCCCATCCGCTTATATAGTACCTAGATGGCACTGGACTGTTTGCCTTGAACAAGCAAATAGGTTGAACGAAATCTAAAATAAATAAGACAATAATTTAACTCATTAAATTAGAAAAACAGCTTGTTTCCCATAATATACTTTCGGTAATTGTAGATCATTTATGTGAAAACAGAGTTAAATGAAATACAAAAATTATTGAATTCATCCTTACTTGATATTTGAGCTGCTTTTTTGAGATGAATAAGGGCAATATCGTTGTAGTATGCGTTATCTTCAGGGTTGTACTCTGGGTGGGTGACCACGTTGGCAACTCTTCTGATTTGATTTGGTTTTGCACATAGATTTCCTGAAGAACAGTCAATTGTTGTATCAGTATTATGTTCGCCTAGCACAGCAAGATATCTGAAAAATAGTGTGAAAAATCAGTAAATGTCTCGGTAAATATATTTGGCGCCAGTGAAATGAATTAAAAATGATTTTCTTCGTTTTGGTACGTTACAGGAACAATTAAACGGACAAAACAATAGTCATTGATATAGATGAAGAACCTCCCTGTATATTTTACGATTTATTAGATATGGTCAGCCATGAGAGTATATGGTATATAGACATGGTTTTGCCTAAGTTGAAATTTTGATGATATAAATGTCTAAAAGACATGTACTCTCTATAAGAAATATTTATGTCTACGTAATGCTTGATTTTGAAAAATGAATACTGACATTAATATTTAAAATCGCATTGATGATTGAAAGCACCCGGTGTCAAACATACTTTTTATTTTTAGAAAACTCAATATATTGAGATTATTCTCACTATCTTGACTTTCTTCTTAATATAATGGGAAATATCTCAATATCTTGACTTTTTTGTCAATATACTGAGAAAACTCTCAACATCTTGACCTTTTCTTAGTATTGTGTTGTAAAAACGTGTTTAGTCAGAAGCGTTGCAGGTAGAATCGAAAAAGGGGACATTTGCGATTTCTTCAGGAAATTATTTTTGTCGTATTCTTATTCAGCATCATTTGAAACCCCTGTCTAGGTTTTGGCAACCTACTCTTAAAGGTTTAATTTTTCATAAAGTCGTCCTTGAAACGTGCTTACAAGAACGACTCTTGCTTGTTATCCAATTGTTGTCTTTTGTAGCTTATATATACTTAAAAAGTACAGTACGAGATGTTAATTTAGTCATAGGCGTCGCACGTAGTATTGAAAAGGGGATCAATTTTTCGAAAAATTATATTAGCGATTTTTTTAAGAAATTATTTTTAACGGATTCTTAATCAGCTTTATTAGAAACCCCTCTATACCAAATATTGGCAACCTACCTCCAACCCCTGCCTCGTTTAAAACATGTTATTTAGAAAGTTTCATGAAGTTTCGTTATAGAAAAAGATATCTAATACACTAATAAATGCAAAGATTACTATGGCAGATGGGATCCTATTTTAAAAAAAATAGTGAAAGAGAAATTTCTCGAGAATGTGATACTAAGTTTAATGAAAAACCAAGCAGTAACACTAAACTGTTTGTTTAACTAATAGTTTTAAAATTATCAGACATGTTAACTTAAAAAAATTTCATTTTCGTGCTCATGTTGAATACTTTTAAAGATATTTCATTCAAATTTAGTACAAAGAGGTTTCCTTTTGAATCTTATATCGGACGCCTATGATTGAAATTCGATATTATTAGGAGTGTGAAAGTGACCACATAAATGCTTAAGGTATTTATTGAAATGTAAGGAATCGTTAACTGAAGGTTGCCAAACAAAAATTTGGTACAGCGTTTTTATCAAAGCTGAATAAGAATCCATAAAAATTATTTTTTTTTAAATCGCAAATGTTATTTCTCGAAAAACTGGTCCCTTTTTTCAATACTACGTGCGACGTCTATGGCTAAATTAACACGCTTTTACTACTTAAATCACTAGTGGAATGTAAATAAATACATAAAAATATCACGGTACTAAGAGAAAAGTCAATATATTGAGAATAAAGTCAAGATATTGAGATATTTTTTGAGAAAAGAGTCAAAATATTGAGAATAATCTCATTATATTGAGAAAAAAGTGAAGTGAGAATAATCTCAATATATTGAGTTTTCTAAAAATAAAAAATATGGTTGACACCAGGGTGCTTTCGTAAATTTCTATTGGTCATATTATGTGTACTTGTATATATTATCGAGGTATATGATTCAAGAATAGTGGGAAGATACAACTAACAAACATTTCGTTTCTTATGCTATGCATTTATTCGTTATAAAAGTTAAGGTGATAGGGATAAAAAGGTTCAATTTAAGATTCTTTAAAGGTCTCTACTTACACTGGGCCCAATAATTCAATACGCTTCGGATGCGTGCAATGAGCAGCAGTAAGGACAAAGTTTGGATGTATTAAGAATCCAGAGCATCCAGCAGTCTGCGATCCAGATTTACTTTTGTGCATGAGACGAACCATCCAAGGATATTCGCCTAGAGAAGCTTCTTTGCCTCCAACTATCCTTCTATCGAATGTCATATTCTGCCGGCCACAAGATTTCGGAAATATGTCTTCTTCAGTTTCAACAACTTCTTTTGTACGACTATTCGTGATGATATAGTTGTCGTACTTTCCACAGCAAACTTTTGGTATGTAAACGTTCTGATTTCGAGGTCCACATGCTGAGGCCAGTAAGAATGCTTTTGCCTCGGGATTTGTGACTTGGGCCATCAGTTTCTTGCAGTGTTGGATTTCCATACAGTACCCTTGATCATGGTTTGGCGTCACGCATTCTGTGACTATATCTGGAAATAATGGAAACATTTCATTTGAATTAGTTTAAAGCCAATAAGAACATACAACTATCTCAACAACGCAGAAATTGGATGTCAATATATGTATGTGCAGTATGTCGGTGCTCAGGTATTATGACACGTGGTGTTAAATGGGACGAGTTTAGCTCCATCTTCAGTCAAAGGTATTATCTTTGGAATTTGAGAGAAACGACTAATGACGTCATCAATTATATTTTTTCCAGAAACCACACCCACACATTTGCCCATTAAAAAGTTCTCTTTTTTCTAATAAATTTTGTCTGTTTACCCCGAGATAAGAACCGGCCATGGGCGTGGTAATATTTCGTTTCAGGTAATTATCGGGTAACACTAATGCTAACAGGTAATGGGTGTACATTAGTATATTTTACTGGATACATCATATGGCAGGAGCCAGTGTATTGTGACAGATCAATCCAGTTTTAGAGTTGAATATACTTTAAAATGGAATTTAACGCCTGGCTGTGTATAAGAATAATTATAAACAGAAATAATATGGTTTTCTATATGATGGATAACAGATTCTAGTCTAGGCAGTACATCACTGCCGGAACTGATAACTCCATTATGGGCGTATTGCGATGCCATATATCCTAGATGTACAAATATCATTTATATTTTATAAATACTATTTTGTTGTTATATGCATAGAACGGAAATGGTAAAAATAAATCGATTTAGTTCAAGTTACTTTAAGTTTCTTCTTTAATATATTTTGTACCTTCGAAAAATACTTTCTGTTATTTTTTTTAATAATTCCATTAGAACATACACAGTCATTTGTTTATTCATTCTGTTTATAAAGGTTTAAACAACGCAGAATATTTGCTATCTCATTTTATTTATTTTATAGTAATTTAACTTGTATGTCGCTACAGCGGACTGTCAAGTTCTGGAGGTATTTTAAGAATATTTAATTCAAATCAATTTTGCTATAATTCCTATTAATGAAGTCATATATGTATACATGCTTTTTGATACTAAATATACAGTATGTCCGTGGATGGACCTAACTATACCTGTAAACTTTTCTATTTGACACTTTTTCGAAAAAAGCAATTTTTCAAAAAAAAGTTTTGCTTGTCTGAAATACGCATAGCAACTATAAAAATTACACTAGAAAGACAGTGTGTTGATGAAAGATGTTATAGAGAGAAGTTGTTTCTAATACCACTACCGCCTCAGATATGAATTTTGAATATTGTGTATGAACATTTATATTTTTGATTTTATTAAGATTCAGCACACAATTGAGAGGTATAGATGAAAACGTTACAATATCCATGTTTCGGTCAAAACTAGTTATTTACATTATTTTGTGCAGAATTTTGACCTCAATATTCAATGTTACAGTATCGGTTTATATTCAAAAGGGACAATGTCCATCATATATTAAGTTGCAAAGGGTACAGAATTCCAGTCATAAGTTAGAAAATGCATCACGTGATCATAACCTGAAGATGTAATTCTCATAATGTTAGTTACAAAAGTAACAATCTACCAATTCTTCATTCGCAGAACGGACAATATCCAAAAACAGTTGCAAAAGTAACAATATTATTATTATTTTATTTCAAATTACAATAATATTTTTTTAAGATAAATATTTTGCTTTACGCAGAAGTTCCATTTTCCACGCGTATTTTAATACATTTTGATTTTCTTGTACATTTGCTTCTGCTGGATATTGCAACTTATAATACACCCTTCAATTATTATAAACCAAATTAACTGTTTTTTAGTTTATGCGGTCTATTCTCTATTTTTTATTTTTAAAACATCCACGTTATGTTGTAAACCATACATTTTGCTTTTAATATCATCATAAAAAGTCGCTAACAACAGAATCGTCATATTGCAATACTTCGACACAGAAGATCATGATATATTAATTCCAGTGGTGGAGATTTATGAATATTTTTGTAGAAAAGGTATAGCCGAATTGAAATTTTGCAAATATTTTTGTAAAATATCAAAGGGTATTCAATTTTACCCAGAAAAAGCCCTCTTGTCCGAAGTCGATAAGAAGAAAAGGGTATAGCCGAACTGAAATTTTGCAAATGTTTTCGAAATATATGAAAGGGTATTCAATTTTACCCAGAAAAGGCCCTCTTGTCCGAAGTCGATAAGACTTGGCGTCTTTAAGAACAACCAAAAATGATGTTTAGATGTCAATTTATAATTGTTAAACATTGTATTATAAATAAATAAAATAATTAAAAAATATGCCATGATTTTCGTCGCATTATGACTTTTTTTGTTGGCTGTTTTTTCATTAAAATATAAATACCTAAATAAAATTTAACGTCCTGTATCTCAGAAACGAAGAGCGTTAGGACAGATATTTATAGGAACTTTGAATCTTAAAATGAGGTTTAAAGACTTCTGAAGTCCTACTATTTAAAAGTAAGACACAATGTATTATCGATTGAATTATAAAACAGTAGTTCAGTAGTCCTTTCAAATATCTATTTTTTTGCTTATTTAAGAGATTATTGGAGAATTTGTTTATATTCCTCAAAGAAAAACAAAGCAAGTCAGGAAATAGTTCGAATTATCTCGAAAAATTACAAAAAAACTTAAGAAAACCACGGGAATATTTTTGAATAAAATTGTGACAATTAAAAAAAAATAAATTTATCACTAAATTGTCATTCGTGTAGATTTCTTTGGAAAAACAGGAAGTTCTCCTCCCTCATATCTACTCTTATGCGATTGTGTTTAATAAAGCTTTGTATATTCCTCAAAGAAAAACAAAGCAAGTCAGGAAATAGTTCAAATTATCTCGAAAAATTACAAAAAACTTAAGAAAACCACGGGAATATTTTTGAATAAAATTGTGACAATTAAAAAAAAAGTAAATTTATCACTAAATTGTCATTCGTGTAGATTTCTTTGGAAAAACAGGAAGTTCTCCTCCCTCATATCTACTCTTATGCGATTGTGTTTAATAAAGCTTTGTATATAATTTTACTATCTATTAAAACGAAACTACGTCCTAAATCAAATTGTTTTCAAAAATATTAACTTCCTAAACGTAACAATATCATGCGTTTGACGAAAAAATTGTATAGCCCAATTTTTTATTAATCTACTTATTTTTATTTAAAAGTAATGCTTCTTTAATCGGTAACTATTATACGCTTACACCGTATGAATCAAATATTAAAAAATACAAACTGCGTGATATAAATAACAATTGTTTTATTTTATTACTATTTCATTTAACAATAAGTCATTTGCTTACCTTGTGTCATTGGAGTTGGATACAAGTCATTTTTTGTACCTTCCGATCTATAGGACACAGCAGGTATGTAGTTATTGCTGTATATTTTCTCATACTCTCCTCCTATTACACTAACTACTGCACAAAAACTGACACAGAAGTGAAATAAATTGAACAACCTCGCCATTATACCGCTTGTCAAGGCAGCCTGCTTTTATGGGTTCGTTGAGAGAATACTCGAATGAGCGTTTTGAAACAAACACGCTTGCTTTTATAGCAAATATAAAATTTAAGTGTGACGTGCGTCCAAGAGGCGCAAAATTCGCCCATCACAATCATTTCAGGAAGAAGAGAAAATAGTTTTTTATTCTAAAAATTTTATCTGCAATTCATCTTGTATGCTTTACACGTCATTATTATAAACAAAATTAACCATACACATTTTTAGTCACATATTTACGTAAAATATTTGCTGCATTCTGTTTAGATTGCATTTGTTTGTATAAGAATCTAAAGCCTGCGTCACATGAAGTGAGTATATGGAGATAGTCGATTTAGTCAGTAAATTTATTTGAACTTTTTTGAAATCGAAGGAAATTTTTCTCAGATTTAGACACAACTTTATACTTTGCTTCATAGCGTGTTCAGAAGCTAGTATTCAAGATAAAATGATTGAATGAGGCATTCAAAGGAGTCAAAGTAATGCCAGTACTTCATATACATTTTTGTCATATCTGGCTTCCTCTCAGATATACAGGAATTCCAAGTAAGAAGTTAAATAGTGAATTTCGGTCATAATTTCGATTGTTTTACATAAATGTGGATAACTTTTCACTGTGTGAACTTTAATATGTATGTATAATATAATAATATATCTACCCCTCATTCTAATCACGAGGATTAACCCAGAAGTCGGAGACTTGTGCGGGAGAGGGGGCGGCATATTATTAAGCAGGCCGCATTTGCGATTTGGTAGACCCTAACCACCATTAAGGGTATCAACCTCCCACATTGACCCAAGCCAACATTCTTCCAGGTTCCTCTACGAATATAGCTCATATACGGTCTATTTACCGCGGGATTAAGGCCCGTATTCATAGTTCGCCCTCAAGGGTGAGTATGAGCCTGATGGTCCCTTACGTATTTCATAAACGAGAACACGTGAGGTAAGGCAGCAAAACACGCCCTCAAGTTAAGTGTAGTTGATACATCCCTTGAGGGCCTGATTTTTAGCACAAAACATGTTTATAGGTTAGATTCAGATTGTGTATGCATCTGTTTGTTTTGACTATTGTTTGAAAAACTGTTTTGATTTTAAATTTTTACAATAGTTTGATAACTTTTTTGAAGATGAAAATGAGGCTCAAGTTAATCGCGTACCTACCTAAAAAATATGTAAGATATGAAAAAAAAAAATTATAGGATACACAGAGATGTGGTTTATAGTTTTGAAATGAGTAGTAAAATATTTACCTACCTTTTTTCACCCAAATAATTTAAAACAAAATCTTCATAACAATACTCTAGGAAATAATTCATATATAATATATAAACTGTGCAGAATATTGGTATGGAAATACCAACCATAAATAATTTATATAAATTTGTGATGTTTTACGGCATTTTATTCTTAAAATACTGTTTTCTGCTAATAAAAATTTTGTAAACATTTAATAACTGGTCTATAAAATGCTTAACAAATAATTTCAATGTTATCTCATGACACCTGAACAATTTTCAAAGGTTAATTTTAGATGTAAATATTCTTATAATATAAAACTCACTCAGTGTTATATATAAAATTGTTTACTTTTATTTGTAAATAGGTATGTGAAATAAGTCTTGATTTGACAACCCTTGACTGTTAAAAATTGAAGCAATTTCTCCCATACTTCATTTTTTTATTTTAAAGTGCAGCCATCAGTTGTTTTATTTTCTAATATATCCTTTTCATTAGTAACTAATTGCAATAAAAATAATTTCCCTTGTTCGATGAACACAACTTTATCCATTTTTTTAAATAAAAATATTTCTCTGATAATGCACTCAACACGACATAAATTGCAATAATGCAGCTTGTAATAAAATTTAAAATTTTATATCGGCACAATAAGTAATAAATAAATAAAATAATTAAATATCGCGCTATACCTATACGCATGGTCGATACCACAACCAATAAGATCGGTCGGATATGTAAACGTTGCCAACACAAACTCAGCATCTCACCGTCTCACCTAAGGGATGGTTGAGTGCTGTTTATGAATTATGAAACAAGTGGGAGTGTGTGTTAAGGGACCCTTAGGCACTCAGCTTGAGGGTGCCACTATGAATACGGGCATTAATCCCACAGTATTTTGGCCAAATAATGTCATGATGCTCAAAATTAGTAATATACTTTTTTGGTTAGGCAAACTTAGTTTCAAAAATAACCCTTGACTGATCCGTTTGGCGCAAGGGCTTATTTAATTAATCTCTATTTTTTCAGAAGTGTGGCAAAAACCCAATAAAACTAAAGAAAAACTATCTATAGAACGCTCTTAAGGACAGTTTTTAATATGAGTAACTCAAGTTTCTAAGCATTTTCTAAAATATGTAATTGTTTACACACGCCCCCCACTGTATAAATTCTAAAACTTAATTTTGACCGTACCTGTATAATGAAGCATGTCTAATTCTAATTGAAATAGTGAACATTGTATTACAATGAGTTACTACTATCATCCAAATTTCTAGGTCGCCACTTACTTGGAAGCGCGAGGAAGCAAGGACAACAATGTTTATGAAATACTGACGTTATTTTGACTTCCCTTGTATGTCCTATCATTTTTTACCTCTAGTTTCTGGACACCCTGTTTAGTAAAATGACAAATTAAAAATATACATACCTTTCGTGATGAAATATAGCACTTTTGTAAAATTTCTTGTTGTTGATTTTTTCGAAAAAATATCATTCTGAGATGCCAAAATTACTTGGAATAAGTAACTTTAAATTTTTGCGGAAAAATTTATTTAACAATATTGTTTAAAGACTGAAGGAAATAGGACAAAATTGTATATGAAATACTGACGTACTTTTTTAATATTTTGACTTCCCTTGTGTGCCCTATCATTTTTGGCCACTTGACACCCTGTTTAGTAAAATGACAAGCTAATACGTAGTTTTCCTGATGGAATATCGCACTTTTGTAAACTTTCTTATTGTTGATTTTTCGAAAAAATATCGTTCGAAGATGTGAAAATTGCTTGGAATAAGGTACTCTAACTTTAAATTTTCGCAGAATAATTGTTTAAAAACTGAAAAAATACTTAAATTACGAAATTTAATAAGAAAACAGCAAACATTAAAACAAATTCAAATTTGATTAAATATCGCCATAATACTTTTCTGTCAATGTCAAGGTAAGAAATTTATGTCTACTTTTACCACGTATCATGTACTATACATGTAAATCCATATATAACTTTTCTATTGGTTGATACTTGCTGTAAGTAATTCCGATTTTTTTTATTACGCTATATATTTTATGACAAATTTGTCTTCTTCTGTACATCTTAAGGTAAGCGTAAACATTTATCAAGAATTATATTTTGTCAAAAAAATCGTACTCGTAAATTGTTTTTGATAATTTAGTTACTAGCAACTATCGCCTTTAAAACAATTTTGAAAGTCATTTAGTATTGGAATACGTAAAAACTAAATGTCTATAGTGTTGTAAGTTTCTTCACGCCAATATTAGCAAGTGTCTGATCTTGATCAATTGCCAATATACCGCGCTATATTATAAACTACGCTATATTCTGTATATGAGATCATGTTCTATTTGCAATAATTATTGCCAATCAAAGTCAATATGTTCCATAAGTACCTTATTTATAGTTTACATATAATTTAATTTCAATCGCATTTACAGCGTTATTATTTCTAAAAAAATTGGATAAAACCACGTACAGTATTATCTAAGCAGGTAATACATCTAATGGTTGTTCTTTAGTAACGTCACAACCAAAAATATAGACAGACGTTGACGCACGTACCATCATTAGCTTAATTCACTCGTTTCGGCAATTCTTATATGGCTTATAAAATTGAAAATCACTATTTTATAAGCCTGCGAATAGCGTTGTGCTTCGTTATGGTATTCGATTGTTGTCTTTGGGGACACAGATTTATATGTAAACGTCATATTTAAATCATACTCTCACTCCCTATACCTTAACACCATATCTGCTCTTTATTTGAATGAGATATTTTGAGATAAAAGAACGCAAGGCACATCCGCACTCGCACTGTGTCACACATTTAACACGTTACTGGATTGTTAACTGAGTCTGAGCCTGCCTGAGTTTTGTATAATAATTCTGGATACATTTTCTGGAACGCATTTATATTACAAACACCCTGGATAAATCGCACTGTAGTTTGAAGATGACTGAATTTGGTAATGACTACAAAGACATAAAACATCGATGCTCATATACTACATAAATACCTATACAGGGTGTCTGGATGTGAGTGCCTGAATTTTGCCATGTGATAAGTTGTACTAAACAATAGTATATTAAACGACTGCAAACAGAGACCACATTTATTACTAAAATTGCCAACGCATTAACAATATAAATTAAATACAACTATTAATTTAACTCGTTTTTATTAAGAAAATTGCTAACGCATTAAAAAAAAACCCTAATATTTAATATTTATGGTAACATTTGAACATTCCTTCATGGTTAGGCTGGGAAAAGCAGTATTATTGGTCACCTTGTTTTCGGTAATAGAGACATTTTTGGTGTCATGTTTTTAGTGCAGTTTTTCAGCGTGCGGTCGTTGTTTTCTTGTTGTATTCCAGTAGACGATCATTGTTCTGGTTCTGTGGCAGCAGAAGACACTGAAGACTCTATCTTTTTCGAAACTTCCACTTTATTTCTCAAACAGTCATCAACGTAGCCTTCGGCAACTGTACTGGATTTCCACCCTCCATGGCGTTTGAGGGCAAGCAGATCTGAGCCAGAATTGACTAAAATTGTGGCCAATAAACGCCGAAAACAATGTCCCGTGTTACTTTCTGGATTCTCTAGCATCAAAAACTTGGCGATTTCCCTAGCCATGTTTCCAATTTTGTTGATGCCAACGTTTTGGCTTGAACATTTTCCGTGTTGATAGTTTAAAAAAAAACTGCCTGCCTTCAGATTAGGAGGACGAGGAGCACAATACTTTTTTAAGATAGTGTAAAGGTTTCCTGTCATTGTAAAACACTTTGGTAACTTTGTTTTTGTATTCTTCAGTTTAATCAGCATAGCACTGCCGGAATCTTTGGTGTCTTCTATTTTGAGATAACATAATTCCTCCCTTCGACATGCCACCACCGCCTTGATAAGTAAATATTTGCTGATGCTTTCGTCAAAAACCAGCGACAATCATCTTCTGTGAGGATTTGGGACTTCTTTGGGGCGTAGTTTTCGGATTTTCGTTTGATTAGCGCTTGCAACTTTTTATAGTTTCCAAGATCTATGTTGTGATTGGCACTTAACGTTGACTTGAGCATCGAAAATATCGTCCATAACGTCGCAAATATATATTTCTTAGATAATTCTTCAAAATACATTACTGCGTTTTCTGAGAAAGTTTGGACATTTTTGGCTAGTCGCCAGTCCTTAAATTGGCTTAACTCAGCTTCAAATCTCCTGGATTTTGTGGGCAGCAGTTCCGAACATATTTCGCTTGCTTTCTGTAAAATCTCTTCAGAATCACACATTTTCACAGCCAAACTTCGGGAATTCAACAATTTTTGAAGTATATAATCAACAAAATAAAGGAGCCGTGACGGCTGTGAAACCCAGGCAACTTGAAACATTGCATAATTTGGGTGACAACATCAAACAAAAATCACAATCTGGAGACGCGTGTGCAAAATACCGTTTTCAGAGCGTGTTTTCCGTGTGTAAAACCCCCATTTGACAAGGCAGTCGTATAAATATATATTTCACTTAACAATTTATTTCTTTGCCCAACAGTAACAGAATTATGACAGCAAACAGGTCTTGAATATGTGACAACGTCACTCGTATACAATATCAGTGGTATGTATTTATACATAATAATTACAAATAGATACATCTAAACATAGGTACTTACTGTGAAAGGTTTTTTTAGAGCTATTTTCACAACACAGAATAATAATTACAAGTGTTTAAAATTACTTCTGTTCCTTTCAATAAGCGTTTACCGTATAAATGTCTCGTAACCAGAGAGTTTGGCTATATTCGCCGTAAATTAACATGTCATGCAGCTAGTTATAGTTATGGTTATTATAAATTGTTCCATTTTTGTTTATGTACACTTATAAACATCACAGAAAAACTAGAGAAAAATGGCACATATTAACTATACGCACCACTATGACTAATATTACTTTTAGGTTATCAGCAACAGCCTGACACTGCAGCGTTGTCGAACGTTACAGTACGTTACAGATTTAACGAGTTTCTCAGAAACTGCAATTGTTTACTTCATTAATATTGATCCAAAAATTAAATTATGAACAAATTACGTTACAATCGCTATTACTTAAGCTTAATTGTACCTTAGTTTGTAATTTTGTAACATATTATTGCAGTTGAATTTTTATTTTTGAAATGTATTTGTAGACATTTTGTTTGTTAAAAGCTCTTTATTGCATTTAGTCAAATGTACAAGCCCTTTAAATTGCGGACACCCTGTATACATTTGTTGGATCTACGAACTGAAATAAACCGCATGTAAGCAGTAATTATGATACAATATAAATAACACAAGTTAGCATGTAAAATCACTTGAGCTGCCAATATATTATTTGTTATCTATAGCAATTTAAAATTGATCACTCGCTTCATCCTTGGATGATTAAAAATGTAAGTTCTATTTCAATTTATTTTTTAAGTTAAAAGTGCTGTGCTGCAATACTATACTAGATAACTTACTACAAAGTAAATATTATGTAATTAATTAGTGGTTTATCAAGAAGTTTCTCAGGTAATTTTGTGGTCGTAATTAGTTGTAATAAGTAACCATTTTTTATTTAATTTCGTCTTAAAAAAAACTCAAAAAGATTTTTGGTATTTAGAAATAACACTTTAAGCAAAACTACATAAAATCTTTAATTTTATAAAAATGTTAGATACAAACTGTTACAGGCAAAATAAATACAATAATTATACTTAACCTAGATATTTTTATGCAAATGGGAATATTCGGCTTAAAATAGAACTGTCGGAATATAAGAGGTAGCATAAAGGGAACCAATTACAGAATTGAATCAGGAGAAGTACACTATTCAATAATTCAATTTACTATGGTTTTTTTCTATACGTTCTGCAGTGGCCTAGGTCATCGCCAGTCACAGAATTAATGTGACTAAGAAGCTTTCAGTTGTGGAGAAGCTTTCGCGATTCACCAAAACAGATGCTGACTGTGAAAATTGGCGAAACGTTTGGAAGCACTGGATGTGACCATCTGCAAAGGCTACTACGTCTACGTAGGACCATGGCTATCTTCAATGGTATTTCCTACCGTACAGCCAACAGTACCACCAACAATAAATAGCGATCTCTGATAATGCTCAGCATGAAAACTTGAAAATAACAATACGGTATTTTTAGAGAGAAAGGTACAGTCGCAGACTTAAGTACAGATTTAAAGTGCAAAGTGCAGGGAACAAATCGACAAATTTCTCGCAGAAGCGCAGGATGAAATATATCTCATGCAGAAGGTTGACGTTATTTTCGGTGTATTTGGAGTCTATCGTCGCCGAGACCTGTGGAGCTTGACATTCAATAATACAGGATGTAACGACTTTAACAAGGTATACCTTTTTCAGATTTAACAGGTAGAAGATCCGTTTGTTTGAATAGTCAGATGGATACACTAAGCAGTAAAAATGTTCTGCCATTTTAAAGAAACATGACGCGCTCTACTAGTAACGTCAAAATTAGAAATAGATTTGAATTTATCGCCCGCAAAAACCCCTGGTTTACAAATTTTATGTGAACATTTGGATGTTTTAAGTATTTATCTACAAATATCGAAAATAAAATTATAACTTCGAAACCCTGTATCTTTTTTATTATGCGACTTGGGATATGTTAGATATGGGATTTTCAGAAAAAATATATTAGTAAATGCGAAGACTATGTAGAAAAATAAGATGTCTTCAAAGTTTTCTTCTCCCCTCTTGTATATTATTATAAGTGGTTTGTGCTTTTTCATTGTCTTCAACTGTACTAATGCCGGTGTATGAGATTGGAAGCAATTGTTATACCTTCATATCCAGAAGAGTAAAGTTATTTTAGTAAATCCTCAGTATTTAGTAAAAAGTAATAACTAAGGATTTTCTTTAATAGTCGGCTTTGGCTTTTTTGGCTTCTTTTCTTTAATCGGTAAGTTCTGGAAGCTTTGCTCTATTTGAGACTCCAGCCAAGGGAGGAATTTCTCTATGTTGGTATACACTCCTGGAAGATCTTTGCTACCGCATTCCATCATTCCGAAACTTACGACTCCCGCGGCATACCAAGTTTCGTTGTCACTGACCATCATCAGCGGGCCTCCCGAGTCACCCACGCAGCTATCTTTACCCTCTTCACCCCCTGCGCATATCTGAGTATCGCTCTTGATGTTGATGTTCATCGCAGAGAATTTCTCTCTGCATTTTGCTGGGTCAAAAGGTTTTACTTCGACCTTCCGCATGACCGTGCTGACTAGTTCTGCAAAAGTGAAAATTTTTTAAATATTAAGGATGCAGTTCATGCAAAAATACCTCATAAGATTGCCTCATTTTATTATTGTGGTCTAATAATAGTCCTAGTTCCACTTGTTAAAAATTCTTTCCATTTTACACCAATGGAACGTATTTATCAGCATAAAAATTTCCAAGAATTTACTGAGTACACTATTTACATACTGAATTATCATTGTAGAAGCCCAGCGTGAGTTATAATAACTCACTATAAAAACTCACGCTATTTGCTTATTGATAATATTAATTGCGCAAAAGCAGTTGAATAATTAATATATAAATTAATAGGAGTTGATAAAACTACTTATCTAACTAAAATTGTACATGTTGTCTTTCAACCACTACACATTTCCCTAAATTCTTCATACTAAATGAATTATTCTATTTTGGTGTATCTGGACTATTTCCTCTCTATTTTTTATTCTTTAAAATATCTAGCGTAAATTTCGTCTTCAATCAAGGTGATTAAGATCTGGAGACCGTTGTGGCCATCCAATAGAACCTAATCGTCCAATTCATTCACTAGGAGTAACCTTCTTTCTCAGTCCAAAAGTCATCTCACTTTTCAGTCACCTTACTTTTTACCATCGTGGGTCAATATTCCTATCTGGAGATGTTGGAAAACTTTTTATTACCAGTTCTGGATGAAGTGAGTTTACAGAAGAGGAGTAATCTTTACCATGTACATAGTTTCATGTCAGATACTTGCTAAACAGGCTAATAATAAATGGATTGGACGGTTAAGTCTTATAGGGTAGCCACTACGAATTCCTGATCTTAACCCCTTTTTAGATTCTCTATTTAGTTGACGTTGAAGATTTACAAAATAAAATAACTCGTGCTTATTGCCAAATAACTCCAGAAGTTATAAGAACTACTTGTACACGAGAACTTTTAAAGAGGTATTAGTTGTGTCAAAATGAATATCGACTACAATTTGCGCATATTTGATAATAGTTATGTTATTGTTTTTTTTTTGTATTAGTCCCGAGAGATTACTTATTAAAAAAATATTGCTCCAAAAATGTTTTTAAAACATTATCTCAAAAATGGTTAGTTATAGAACATTGATAATAAAATATGTTTAAAAATTAGACAGTATACGAAAAAAATTAATTAACTTTCCTATTGCCTATAAAAGCATGTTACCAGTTTTCAGTTGACTAGAGCAAAATATAAACTATATTATGTGTAATGATTTCATAGAAAATTTATGAGCATACCTTTTTCTGTTTTACCCCATCCACTTAGATAGTATGTGGCTGGTATTTGACTGTCATTCCTTAATACGCAGATAGGTTGAACGTATTCTAAAACAAATAAAATAATAATTTAATTAATTTATCTATACAGGGTGTTCCTAAAGTGCATGCACCAGCGAGCCACCCTCGATGATTAAGATCAAAACACGGACATCCTGTATGTATACATGCATGACATATTTTTGGTGGAAAATATTTAAAGAAATCATGAATGTTTTTGTACGACTTTATTTGTTTTTACCACAGTAGATTACGGGTTGCGGTTGTCAGATAATAATAAAACTCTTCAAAATATTGGTTAAAAGTATTTCTTAAATGGCTTTTCCAATTGCGTATTTGAATTACTAATGTTTTTTTTTCGGGTAAACCTTGACCTAGGTAACAGGACACTGCCAGTAACAGAATTGATGTGCAGATCCCTAGCCTTAGCATTTAATCTTTCAGTTGCTCTTGTTGTTCTCGCACTAGATTTTGTAAAGGTAGGCAGCAATTTCGGAGTCACTACTGAAGATACCGAAAATGAATAGGAGCGAAACATTGAAGAAAATATTCCCAGCTAAGGCTAAGAGTTTGCACATGAATTATGTTACTGGCAGCAACTAGTTACATATATCTGGGTATAATAACCTGGAAAACCATATTAGATAAATAAAAGCATGGACTGTGGAAGAAGAAGGAAGAAACTTTTTTGAAAATAGGTGCCTTCCTATAAGATGAATTGAAAAATGGTCTTAAAGTGACATGCCTAATGCTAAAAAAATAAGGAAATATCTGACCGACCTTGTACTACTTTTAAAACAATGATAATGTTATACAAAGGTCGATAAATATTCTGCGTCAATAAACAAAATATATTTACAATGCTTCCTTACTTGACCTCTTCACACCACTTCTCAATTGAAGAATAGCGATGTCACTGTAATATGCACGATTCTGAGGGCTATAGCCTGGATGGATAATTACTTGGGTTACTCTACGAATGTGCCTGAAATTACAGGTTTTCCCATCTGCAGAGCAATCTGGATTCGTTTCAGTATCATGCTCGCCCAACACCACTCCAAAACTAAAAAGAATAACAGACTCAGGAAACATAATGTAATATGGTTACAACTTAGATACTGTTATTTTGATTTAAAGTGCACTGTTAATTATTTTAAATAATTTTTTGGATAATATTTGTTAAACAACAAATTGCTGACGGTTGTTTTCAAATTTGGTTAATTTTTTAAACATTGTAATATAATAAAGGTTGTTTTATTTAAATGTCAACCACCTATATCTGTGCACTGTATGAAAGCTTTGATCTTTCTGAATAATCTGGTATGCGACATGTTGGGGGTTGAAAGGGAAATCATCAAAACGAAGAAGTGTGTGCACGCAGCCATTTCTAAGAAACTATTTGAAACATCAATTATCACATCGTTCAATTGGTGGAAGATTAGAATATGAGGAAATTGTAAAATCTTCTGACTTAATCTTAGTTGAGTTTTTCGTATGAAAAACAAGATGAATCGTGACAGACTGAATAAAACTGAAGATCCGAGTTAACGAAACAATCAAGACTATGCAGGCAGGCTGGGTCATTGGTACGTCATTTCAAAATTTAGTTTTTCAAATAAATTCAATTTTTAAAGTTAGATATTTGACCTTCTATTACGTAACTGTCACCAAATTTACAATTTTTTTGTATAAATAATTTGACGCAATAGTCACTGCTACGTATTTCCGACTACTCTTGGTTACTTTACAGTTATGTGACAAATGATCGTAGCAATAACATAACAGAACTCATCTTATTAAAATATTACTTCAAAGTCGCAATCACTTTTAAGTGGCTATGCTAGTTGCCGTGACGTTCAGGAAACCTTAATCGTTTGTTTGAAGTCGTAGAACTTGTAAGTAATATTTATTACTCCAAACAACGTTATTGCTACTTGTAGAAGTATTAAGCATAACATTACGCACAACTATAAAGTACTTATCACCTTTTAAATTCAATAATAAAGCAAATTTTATCCAAAGCTGAAAACGTTCAGGCTGTTCGTCTTTGTGTAATGTCACGTGTGGACTGTATTTTTTATCTTTAGAAATATCGTAAATATTTGTTGTCTCTGTGAATATACAGGGTGTCCGGAAATTATGCGTCAATACTTCAGGAGGTGATTCCTCACAAGAAATTAGGGTCATATAACAATTTTTCGAAAAGTCAATATTAACGGAGATACAGGTTGTTAAATTTAAAATTTTATTTTCGATTTTTGTAAATAAATTCTTAAGAAATCCAAATATTTACATAAATGTTGTAAAGCGGGGGTTTTTGCGGACGAGAAATTCAAATATGTTTTTAATTTTGACGTCACTAGTAGAGGGCGCTACTTATGGCACGTCATGTTTCTTTGCTGCTTAGTGTATCCGTCTGACTATTGAAACAATCGATTATCCTACCTGTTATATCTGAAGAAGGTATACCTTATTGAAGTCGTTAGGAGTAACAGTTTTCGAAATAATCTTATTTGAAATATTCAGTGCACCGAGTAAAAACTGTTTTGATTTCAGTTAAAGTGCCTTTTTTACTAAAAATACAGCAAAATGTTACTTGAAAAAGTTGTTCAGAATAGTAAGTTATGGAGATTTGCAAAATTTGAAAAAAATCTGCCTGCTTTGATAAAATCTTTGTGCTTTGCTGAAAAATGGTTTCATCAAACCTCGCCGATCTTGAAATTTCGCGCGTCTCCATAATTTACGATTCTGAACAACTCGTTTAAGTAATATTTCGCTGTATTTACAGCAGAAAAGGCATTTCAAATAGGATTATTTCAAAAATGGTTACGCCTACCGACTTCAGCAAGGTATATCTTTTTCAAATAAAACAGGTAGGAGAATCGATTGTTTCGATAGTCAGATGGATACATTAAGATGCAAGAAGTTCTGTCATTTAAAAGAAACATGATGTGTCAAAAGTAGCGCCATCTACTAGTGACGTCAAAATTAGAAACATATTTGAATTTCTTGTCCGCAAAAATCCCCGATTTACAAATTTTATGTAAATATTTGGATTTCTTAAGAAGTTATTTACAAAAAATATCGAAAATAAAATTTTAACTTTAACACCCTGCATCTCCGTTAATATTGAGTTTTCGAAAAATTGTTATAGGACTTTGTGACCCTAATTTTTTGTGAAGTCCTGAAGTCTTGACGCATAATTTCCAGACACCCAGTATATCATATTTTTATAGTAATGTAGGGGTAAGTATATTGGCAACTATTAGTAGAAAACGTTAAGGAGTGTGTTCAATGTAAAACGTTGGACATACCGCGTTCAGAATGAACAATAAGAAAAATGTTACTAAGAAGTGGCAATCTAATGATAATAACGTCAACGTGGAATAATCTTCAAATATAAGAGTTTTGAAAAGGAAAATATTAAATGTGAAGAACAATTTTACTTACATCGTTTTATCTCCAATACTGCCAGGGTGTGTACAATGGGCTGCGGTAACAACGTGTCTGTAGTTTATCAAAAAACCAGAGCAACCGAAAATGCTTTCACCATTTTTATTTTTGTACAACAAACGGACCATCCATGGAAACTCACCTAGGCCAGCTTCTGTGCCGCCAACTATCCTTTTCTCTAATGTTACATCTTGACGACCACAAGACGTTGGGAAAATTCGTTTTCTGCTCACTACTACTTAAAATGCGTAATTATATTGTTTCTATGCAGAATACCCTTAACAAACTTTCGAGGATAGAAAATACAACAGTGACGTAGTCTCACCCTACAGGGACAGGGTAATTCAGAACCAAAACAAATTTGGGAATGTTCAACATACACGTACAAATATGGTAATGCAAACAAATAATATACGCATTCTGAACTATTTTAAAATATTTAATTGCACGCCCGCTGGGATCTAGTCTACTGTAATGGAGTGATAATGCAAACTGGTGATGATGGATGATGCATACCGTATTACAAAAACATGTCCCTCGACTTGTACACACATTTGGGTACGCTTTATCAATTTTGCTGTACTAAAGCAAATGTTTCTCCTGGTTGCTGTTCCTGTAAGCGCAAATTATTCGCGCTCGCTCAAATCTTGAACAGTTTCCAATTCGGTACGGTACATTTCATTTTTTAAATGGTCCCATAAAATGAATACAAAAGGGTTTAGATCTAAAATAAATGCTACCGGTCCTCCCCGTCTCGTTGATAGAGATAATCTCGAACATCCATACGATTGGGCAATTGAACGGTCCAATTAGGCTGCCCAAACATTCAGTGAAAAACGGTGTTGGAACTGGTTCCATTCAATTGCGTGCGGATTTTCGAGTTTTCAAATGTGCATTTTGTCTAACTTCGCCATAAATAAGAATCATCCCATATAAGAAAATTTTATCTACATATTTGACAAAATTAATAATAGTGTTGAAAATACTTTTAAGAAAGGTCACTTTACTCCCGTCTCTACGCCATTGTTGTACTTTCTGCCCTAGAAGTCTATCAGCGATTTTTTTAATTACTCTGTATTTTTTTTCTAAAGGAATCGCCCTTTGCTAATGCTGAACTCAACATACAAGATGAGTAACTTGTAAGAATTTAGTAATTGCTAAAAATCATTACTTATCTTAAACAGAATCTAGTATATCTTATAATTAATTTTGTAAATACATTAGGTCATACCTTTAAAATCATAAACAAATTAGGTCTATCAAAATAACTATTTTGTAGATCTACTCCAGTTCTGTTTAAAATTTTATTTCGTATATTGCTTTTGACACCAAGGCAGTTACGACTAGAATTTGAATTAAGCTGAAATAAGTTCACAGAAAGAAAAACAAATAATTCAGCAGAATAACAAGAGAAAGTAAACTAAAAATGTATTAATATGAGCACATTTTTAATTTGAACCCAATCTGTTACGTTTTATGCACCTTATCTTTTAGTGGTCCTCAAAATAAACAAGAAGATTTAGATGGGGAGCTCTCTGAAGAAAATATGAAGGGGCATTAGAATTATTTTCAAAATTCCAATTTAAATAGTTTTGACGATCCTCAACAAGGCACTTCGTTAAATTGAAACCACATGTGCCCCCTAATTTGAATAGGCACATTTTTTAGAACATGAATTTAATTTGCAAGAAAATTGCAATATCTTTGCCTCGTTAAGATATCATCTTAAAAATATGGACGCTACAGTTCTACACCATACATTGACAGTAAGTGACCTGGCATTGAATATCTCTAGTAAGTATTACATGGATTTTCGTCCGACCAGTGATGAGTACTTTTCGGGTATGGAATCATGACTAATAAAATGACGTTTGTTGGACCACATGAACTTCAATCAATTACAGTTATCGAATACCATGACTAATAAAATAACTTTCGTCTGTCCACCAAATGAGATTTAACAAATGGCAAATCTAAGGCAATTAACTGAGGAATAAAATTTTCTTCTCGTTTAAAATGTTTAGTGTGTATTATAATAATATTCAAATTCCTATAATTATCTAACACGTGAGCTCAGTATTAGCGGAAGTACAAGGAATTTTATTAAATATTCATGTACCAGGTAGGAAATTATCGTACTTTCCACAGCACACTCTTGGATTCGAATCGTCGTCTTTCACTGATCCACATCGTGATGCCTTCAAAAAATCATGAGCTGCCGTATTGTTCATTTGATTGAACAGTACCTTACACTGTCTAAATCTGATACATAATCCAATATCATGATTTGGAGTTCTGCATTCCGTAACGATAACTGAAAAAGATACGAATACATATAGTGCGGTATGTTCCCTGTGATCGAAAGTTACAAAATATTTATTGAACAATTCTGAAATCATTTTGAGTTTCGACATAAAAATCAAATGGTATTATTGACATGGTAAATCTATAACGAGTATAATTAATCATTTATTTACTGCAACGGCTGCATTTTTTATAACTTTTTCGAAATTGAAGTCAGATGTTTACTATATAACTTATTTCAATTAGACAAACAATAATTAATACAGGTTTAGTCTGTATTTTTGTTCATTGTCACATTCGGTTTTGATGAAATTTATGCCATTGGCTTTATACCAGATGTTTCTTAAGTATAGGTTGAAAATCGAAGGGTGTATTCTGTGGGCAAAGATAAGGGTTTTTACCATTGTCCAGTTACAGCGTGTCAACAATTAAAAAAAAAACAGTTTTTAATTGATAATTTTGAAACAGCTTGAAATATTTAACTAAATTTGGTGTGCATATACAAATGCTGAAATGACTCATACGATTTATATTTATAACCTTACAGATGGAAATGGTATTGAGAATTTATATGGAAAAATTTCTAAATCATCCAACTTCAAATTCAAGAATATTCAGAAATATCTTTGGAGTCAGGCTCATTTCGGAAAGGTCCAATTCCTGGAAGACCTTAAAGTGTAAGAACGCCTGAGTTGGAAGATGCCACTCTACACGAAATTGAAGAAGACCCAAATACTACTACTAGGAAGATTGCTGCAAATCTTAATGTAAATCGTAAATTACTTTGGTCCGTTCTGAAGCATCAAAAGTTATACTTCTTACTATACTGCCGTAAGACTATCCTGCTTGCATACGATTTTGCAACTGGATTTTGCAAAAAAAATGTTGACTTTACCGCTGGCCGATGGTTTACCGACGATGCTATTTTTTCCAGAGATAATAAACACCTTTGGTCTAATGAAAACCATAATGCCATATTGACATCTCGATTTCAACATCAGTTTTCTTTGAATGTATGGGTGGGTTTTATTGGACATTTTCTTGCTGGGCTATACTTTTCACCAAGAACTTTAACCGATGCCTCCTACAGACATTTTCCTGAAAACGTTCCCGAGAATCATGTACGTCAACGAATCATAGCTGGTTATGATGTGATAAGAGCTACTCCTGGAATTTTTGCACGTGTTCGAGCTGCAATTTCAAGATCTGAAGTATGTATTTTGGCTGAAGGTGGCCTTTTCCAACATTGGTTACAATAAATCATAGTAAAGTAATTTCGTTGTTAATTATTTATTTTTTATTAATTTAAGTAATGTAAAGACCACCGTATATACAAAATACGAATACAAAAAAGTGTAAATAAATAAAAAGTGATGATAATGCAATGGAGCGTATGATGACTTATTTTACTTGTAATGCTACACAGAGGGGATTTTTCTATTTTTGGCAAATAATGGCCCATTATACCTCCACACCTGGTAAGTTTGTAAAATTGGTAACTTTTTGTTTTATACCTCATACTAAATATACATACCGTAATTAGTAAAATAATCTCAAGCGGTTTTGAAATTTGAAACAAAGGTCCACAAAAAAAAGTGGTGTGTGCTGAGGGTCCCATTATACTTTTTCCATATATTTTTCCCGCTGAACACGAATCTGAAGTCAAAATGGGGGGTCGCACAGCAAATTTTAGAGAAAACCCATATAAACGATAAAAATCACATCAAAACTTTACACAGGTTCACAAAAATAAGTCATGTGTTATCTGGTTAAATTAAACTTGTGATAAAATCCAGACAGGTCAAAATGTAACTTAATCTTCTATACAAGGTGATTCAGAAATGATCGAAAAAAATGTTATTGAATGTACAGGAGACTCTTACAAATACATTTTTGTAAAAGTAAAATCAAAACGGGCAGTTAAAAAATGATTTAAAGTCAGGAGATTGTGGGGGGCACGGTACCCGTCATCTCGTCCCATCCCCTGGTATTAATGCTTGGACACGCTGTACCTGGTACAGATATAATTGAGCCTCGTGTATGATACGCCGCACTGTTGCAATACGCCGTGGACGCTCTGGACCTCCATCTCTTCCACGATTCGGGTGACAATTTCACGCATCACGCCTCACTTGCACTCACTGCACACCGTTGAAAAAGTGGCTGTATTTGGCACATGTTTACCGGAAAATCGTTCTGCTAAAGCACGTTCACTTCACCATAAACGATAACGATTAAAACAATACCCATCAACTGCAAGTTGCTAAACGTAAGCCATTTTTGATATTTGGAAACATAGTATTAATACTTCATCACAAAAAAGTTAATACGATAAGTAATCGGATAATTGAAATCGCCTGACTAGAGACTAGCCTAGCGATGTAAAGTTTGAAACTACTAAGAATATCAATAATTTTTTTCTCATAAACTATAAGGATTTTACAAACATTTTTTTCAGGATATTGACTCCATATTTTATGACGCACACCCCAATCCCAATTCACAATTTTTTTAGATAAGTTCTGACTCACCCTGTATACATTATCTACCACATGATATTTTTTAAATAAGTGTGATAATTGAATAAGAAAATGAAATAGTGTTATTTTGTTAATTTTATTTTGACTCTTAAGTCACCTTTGCTTAACATCAAACTTGACAGGTTGCCTAATTTGTGACGTCACCATTAATGCGGTCTATTGACTTGGGGAATACTTTACCTATCAGTTAGTAGAAACTTTTTGAAGTACGTTACATAGTTACAGTTTGGTAATAACACGTAACGGTTAATTTAAGGTGAAAGTAGTTTATTGTATTAACATAAAAAAGCTTGCTTTTTAAACTATAGAGAGTAAAAGTTTCATGTCTTTGACTTTACTTATACCTATTGTAAATAAATTACGAAATGTATGAGAATAACTATTTTATAAGTCTCTATAGTCAACCATAAAAGCATAAGCTTAAATATGCAAGTGCAGTTAAAACTATTTATAGGCCACCGCGACATTATCCTTTCATTTTTATCTCTCGATAAGAATGTTAAATTTATCAAATTACATTTAGGCATATAGTCAAAATATACCTACTAATTTATAAAAAGTGTACTTATTATTCGGCAGTACTCTCCAAACATCTAAATATTAGTTGTTGGGTGTCAAGTATATTTAACAGTTTTCAGGTCAGACGATTTAACAGTAAGGTTAAGATTGAATTCCTGCAATTTTTCTTCGTGCCCTTATTTAACTCTTCTTGTATATTTTTACCTACTCAGCATTCCTGTAACTGTATCTTAATTCCTTGACTTAAATTTGTCTGTATATAATTTTCTACTTACCATGCTCGTCATTTCCATACCTTGCCGTAGTCGAGTTGGAAGCAATGTTTACGATATATACACTAAAAATAAAACACGAATAGGACAAGTCGACCCAACGCGCCATTCTACAAAGTGAGCGCCTGTCGACCGTTAACTTATTTAATAAGCCCCAGAATAACTCATCGAATAACCAACACCGTGCTCGAAAAAATGGCGCGAAATTCAAGACAGATTTATAAATGTCTAACAGCAATGCAATGATTGTGAATTAAATAGTTTTTGGATGAAATCAGTGACTTACAAACAATTTCATTTGCTTTATGAATAGCTAGCTAAAAATAAAATTGATCAGTTTAACCTCTGCTCGCAGAATTAAGTAAAACAAGGTTTTTGTTTTTCTGGTCCTTGAAATGTTTGACCTATTCCTAATTGGGACAATCATTTCGAGTTATAACAGCGTCATCGAACTGTTTCAAATGGATTCGGTTATGTGCATGTCACAAAAAGAGTAATTTAATCATGAATTGAGATTAGATTTTTAGATTTAATGACATGTACCTTGTTTTTACATAATTTTATATACAGTATGTCCCAGTTTTCACTTAAACACCCCGAGATATTATATTAGCTATTCTTATATCCAAAATTTAAATATATTCTCAGAAAATCTAAAGTAGTTGTAGACAAAATTCTTGTCATTGCTCAATACGAACGTCAAACGCCTTGCAACAAATTAGCAAAATATCTGTTACAAATTATTAAACCTTTATTTGGACAATCCGATTCTTATATTAAAAATAGCAAACATCTTTTAGAAAAGATTTCTTCCTCAAAAAATTTTAACAATAATCATTTAATGGTGAGTTTTGACGTAGTTAGTTTATTCACTAACGTACCAGTAGACAAAACACTGAATATCATTAAAAATAAACTGGAAAATGATATCAATTTGGCAAACCGAACAAAATTAAATGTAGGATGTATAATGGAATTACTAAGTCTATGTATAAAACACAAAATAATTTAGACGAAACATTTCGGGAAACAAAAAAAAATATTAGAAATTGTTGCAACAACACCCATGTCAACATCAGAAGCTGAAAGACGCTTTTCAACTTTAAAAATAATCAAGACTTCGAAATTCAATGTCCCAGGATCGTTTGATGCTTTCCATTGAAAAAATATTTATTTCACAAATTGATGGCTTCAACGAGAAGGTTATAGACAAGTTTGCTTCTATGAAGGATCGCAGGATTGAATTGACTCAAAAAATAGGTGAGTAAATATTTGCAGAACACTCGTTTCATTTCATCACCAGCCGCCACTGCACAGCCCACAAATAAGTTAGACGAGGATTGGATATGTGTCTTGAAATGAGGCGGGGTCATATATAGAATAGATTATAATATGTACCTAGTGTGAGGGCGCCTGCCTCATTTGTTAAGTTTAGTTATTGTTATCATTACCTTTTGTTTTAACTGTATTAAGAAGTTATCGAGTTTAATCCTTTTATTTATTCTTATTGACATTTACGCATTTTAAACAACAATTCAATTATTTTACAACGACTGCTTGATCCTTCAACCGCTGTTAAATGGGAAGTAATATAGAAAAAATTCTCTAATACAAATTTATTTAGATAAAATAGAGCTTTTTAACAGCTAATCTGTAATCCTAAAAATGCAAAAATAGGTCAGATCTCATCTATTGTGGTTGAATTTTCGTGTTCCCACTGCCAGAAGTTAGATATCTCTGTTTTCATTAAACCAGGTTAGTAAATTTAGATAGATTAATTCCTTTAGATAATTATTGAATAGAGCTTTGTCTGTGGAATTGTTCATTAGCATACCTAGATGTTTGGTATCAGAGATCATACATATGACTTCATTGATAGGAATTGTAGGAGATTTGATATATATTAGCTTAATATACCTTTCTAAAACAGTAAAAAATATTATCTTCTTGTTCTCTGAAAGATACATCAAGAAATCTGCTCAAATCTAAAAATGTTTTTATAAAATTAATGTATCTTATTATTTACAGCCTTCTGGTTTATATTGAACCATTTTCAAATCTGTATTTTTTATTATTTAAACTAGTGTGAAACGTTAGAGAGGGAGAATAAAGCAAAGATTTTTTTATAATTTAATATTAGTTTCAAAAAATAGATCATATGTCAAAGGAAACTTTATTAAAAAAAGAACTGTTTTATTACGTGTCATAAATGATCAATACAATTTTAAAAAACTTGCAGCTTAACAGCAAACACCAAGCAAATACTAATTGGCCTTGCTTTGAACTTTTACAGCCTTAACCTTCTTGTGGCGCTTCTTGCCCTTCTTCTTGGAGTTGCTCCTGACGGACAGCATGCTGTTGAGGGTTATCTGGGACTTGATCCATGGCAAGAACTTTGCCAGGTTGGTGTATACTCCTGGCCATCCCTTTGTACCGCATCCTATGCCATAGCTCACGATACCTGAAGCGTACCAAGTCCCATTCTCACTAGACATCATCAAGGGGCCTCCTGAGTCTCCCGTACAAGCATCCTTCTGTTTTTCGCCCCCAGCACAGATCTGGGTGTCCTTGAGGTTGATGCTCAGGAAGGAGTACTTCTGCTCGCATTCCTCCCTATCGAAGGTGGAGATGTCGACTTTCATCTTTATCTTGCTGCTTGATTCTGATGACAAACAAAATACTAATTAATTGTTGATACCAGATGATGAGATATAGCTGATGGGGTTTGATCATACGAAAATTGAAGAGAAAGGAAATTTGGTCAAGTGTCGCCTAAAGTTGTTCTGATAAGTCAGTCTAATTTTCATTTCGAGGCGACGCTATTGCTTCGTTGTAAGCTTTTACGGAGAGATCTCCGAAGATGTCCACAGTAAAGAGCGGTGAAAGTTTGAAACTATGGGATACGATGATTATAGTGGTTTTACGGGACGTCTCAGGAGACTACCATTATCTGAGGACCGGTTTTGACCATAGAAGTCGTAATACTAACAAAAAGAACCCAAATCAAAATATGGGTGGGCGTTAAGTTACTGATGCAGGTCTGTCCCCACAGAGCTTAAATCCGAGAACAACAAGGGCACGTCAAAAAATCTTAGGTAAGCCTAAGAATGTGCACTTTAATTCCGACTGACTTCCGAATTATTTAAATTATATATGGTGGACTATTAATAACTGTATCTTTTTCCATGGCAACATTTTACTAAGACAAATTTAGCTATTTCTTCAAATTTTGTCCAAAAGATATCGCCCCTGCTTGCTCTATGAGGATTTATCCTCTTTGCTGAAAATAGTTTTTGTAATTATGTAATTGATGGTACATTTCACTGAAAAGGTTATACCAACCGTAAAATTGTTTTCTACCTACCATTCTCTGTCTTACCCCATCCACTTAAGAAGTACCTGGCGGGAATTTGACTATCGTTCCTTGAGAGACAAATGGGTTGGACAAAATCTGGAATAACATAGTTATATTTAGGTAAGTAATGCTGTAGTTAACGCACCTGAAAATAGTGCCCTCTTCTTTAGGTAGATGATAGCGATATCGTTGTAATGGGCAACATTATCAGGGTTATAGTCTGGGTGAGTAATCACTTTGGAAATTTTTCTAGTCTGAATCGGATCAGCACAAACCGTCCCTCCAGGAGTGCAGTCTATCTTTGTTTCAATATTATGTTCCCCCAATACAACTGAAAATCTGAAAAAATAATGAATATGTGAAACTAGCAGTCGTCTGGGTGATGTTGGCAGAGCTGGACGAAGCAAGGGATGGATTCAATATTTTTTTTTCAACAGCCGATACCTTTTATCAGATATATTTTTAGTAACATAATTGTTACTCACACTGACCAATTTTCTGCCTAGAATGAAACGGGTAATGAGTGATACTCGGCAGATATGTTTCAATCACTTTTTGCTTAAATATGTGAACTTTGTAGTCAAAGAAGGTAGGATTACAAAGACGGAATAAAGGATTTAGCGATTTAGCAAAAAATACATAAGCAATAAGATTAAAATTGAATTAAACATCCTAAAAACGAAAAACACAGTTGGTGTTTCTTATCTATTTTGGTATATGAGAAACTGAATACTAAACTACGTTTTGACTGAAACAGGACATTGTTTCAAACTTGATGTCTCGTCCTTGTTACGGAATACGAAAATATAAAATAAAATTTAAATTCTAAAGAGGAATACATAAGATTCCTTTATACAGCAATTGTTTCCTCACGAACATACTCAAGTGATACTCTGAACAAATTTGTATGCAGGCTGTTTTTAAAAAGTTATAAACATTATTCCATACATATTGTATACGCTCTCCTATGTGATTCGATTTGAAGTTACCAGTACTTATGATTTCATTTTTTTATAACGATACCATCAGCATTCCTAGTAAATGGTTAACTTAATGTGACCCTGAGCCATAGATATAAGAAATATTAGCTCGTAGGTGGCTATTGTTGTCTATTATTGGATTGTAATTAGGGACAAGCCTTCAGAAATGCTAATTGGTCACGATTATTGAGATAAATGAGATCATTTAAGCTTTAGTTCGGCTTCAGTTGTTAGTTTAATAATTATTTTAGAATAGTCTTCAAATCAAATTATATCTACAAAAGGGGTGATAAATCTAATATCTGAGACCTATCTGCATTATTTCTAATTCCTGTAAGGTCTTTGAAATTCCTTTGCATAATCGGCTGTACCATCATGTCAGCAGAATGTTAACTGTACATCAGCATGGGTTTATAAAAAGCCGTTTTACCGCGGAATATAGTAAATATCACACAATTAAATTCTGAAACTCTAGATAAGCAGTCCCAGGTTGATGTCGTATACACATTGACAGCATTCAACAGAATTGATCATGGCATCCTGTTACGGACATTATTATTGTATGGTTTGTCATTAAATGTAATTAATCTGTTCTTTCTTCTGAGGGGACGAAAACAGTAAGTCATGTTCAATGGAATTAAACCTACTGAATACGCAGTTCCTCAGGGAAGCAATTTGTGGCCTCTGCTATTTAATATTTTTATAAATAACTTAGTTAACAAAATGACTTAGTTAACATTGTAGACGTTCAATGTCTTCTTTATGTAGATGATTTAAAAATGTATTATGAGATTCACTCCAAAGCCGACTGCGTTAGGTTATATGATAATTTGAAACGCGTTGAAGATTGGTACATTTTATAATCATCTCGAGCTGTTGCAAAGTGTAACTTTATATCCTATTACCTCAAAAAAAATATCTGATCTACTATGATTACAAGGTAAATAATATTATTATTGAAAGACTAGGAACCATATCTACTTTAGGGATAATATTTGATAAACATCTGTCTTTCAATGGGCATATTGATATGATTTTCTCCAAATTCAACAGTATATATAGATTTATAACGCGTTACAGTAAGGACTTAATACTGAAACTTTAAAAATATTGTACTATGCCTATGTGAGGTCAATGCTAGAGTATGCCTCAGTAGCTTGGAATCTTCACTATCAAACCCAGTCTATTAAATTGGAAGCTGCTAATCAAATCTCCTTTATTTCAGTGGCGTATTAACTATAATTTAATAAGTAGCCAGCTTGTTATATTTAATACAACTATTGCCCGTATTAAAAAAGTGTTCTTGTCTTTATTGTTAATTGTTAGTGTAAACTGTTGGATGTTGTAATTAAAAAAAAAATAATAATAAAATTACACTACTTTTGGTACTTTTTATACTTACATCGGTCCCCTTCTTTGGGTGTGGTGAGGATGTGAACAGTGTGCTGCTGTGATGACGTACTTGGAGTGTATCAAAAAACCGGAGCATCCAAAGGATTTGTGACCCTGCTTGTCTTTGTGCATCAGACGGGCCATCCATGGATATTCACCTAAAGTAGCTTTCGTTCCCCCAATTAATCTTCCTCTGTGAATTATCTGCTTCTGCTGTCCGCAGGATTTCGGAAAGATTTGGCCATCTTCAACTGAAAGAAACCAAATTCTTATTTATCTGGATTAAATTAATTAATTATTATATTTATTTATTTTGAATTTACAGATACATCAAGTCGAAGATCCACAACAGTTTCCAATGGTAACTAGTAGGTAACTATAAAATAATAACCTAAATTAACAAAGATATAAAGACGAAGTTATTCTAGAAATAGAGCTACAATCCTTGGTATTACAATGTATAACAATAAACAATTAGGAGAATCACGAAAATTCAAGTTCAGTATCAAGTAAGGTGTTAAAAAACAGTATGAGATCTGCAAGTCTTTGGTGCTGTAGCATAAATGATTGAAATCTTCATTTTGTATATGGGATATAATAAAGGCCATACACTAAATTTTAAGTTAGGTATAACATTTTTAGGAAGTTGTTTTATTTTATGAATCGTAGGTAACAAACTTGGCAACTATGTTATCTCTCCTCGACCAACTTGCCGACATACATCGAGGCTGAACACTATAAGAAATCCAAAAAGGACAGTTAACAATGCAACTTAGATTATTACTTGTTTACTTTGCTGGCAGTACAGGACAGTACTTTTCAGTACTGATTTCGCAGGCTCCAGCCTGTTGTAAATTGTGCATTCGTGGCATACTAGGTGTTTTTTTAATTACTATTATCGTTGACTCATTATAAATTAATGTTGTGAATACAAAATTGTTGAAACAGTGTTGTCAATAATACATTAGTGTTGTGTTGTGAGTACTAATAAGTATTGTGTAAATAAACGAGTGTTTGTTTTAATTTATCTAGCACTTAGTGTATTTATAGTATCGTTGAAGACTTGTGTGGGAGAGGGGGCGCATATTATTATTAAACAGGTCGCATTTGTTCCCCTTATGTACCCCTACTCTACCCAATCCTAATCCCACTCTCCTGGCAGAGAACGATCGTACCTAATCGTGGTCCTTGCTAGACAGGAAACGGAAATAATTTTAATATTTTTGAGATATTTTGTTAGTTAATATATACAAAGGTATTCATAAAATGGTCGTACAAAAAATAGTCATCTCGAATAGTAAAGGGTGTACCAATCTCCTCCAATTGTCTTCAGTCGGTAAAGTCTCCTTACTGTTCTTGATACTTAATACACTATTTGTAATAAATAATTATTTCGAGCTCAACACACATTTTCCTTATCTTCTAATTTCCAATATAGCAAATTTGTACGAAATGCAGCATTAAATTTATTTATATAACCACACTGATAAAGATATATTTAGAACTTTACAACACCAACCTGACTTACTCCTTTGTTTATAAAAAAATGAACTTTCCAGAGTGTATTTTTGTAAAGCAAACAATAGAATCCTTATCTCTGCAAGATAAAAACTACTTACTAGACACCGTTGTCAGATTTCCCACTATTCCTTTGGAGTTCCTTTCGGTCGAAGGCTTCGTATTGTTAACAACACTTCCAATTGTTTCACTCTTGTCTGTTGTGACATGTTTCAGAGCAACAGGCACCGTACAGATACTGAAAATTACACATAAAGAGTACAAGCTGATCGAGCGACCCATTCTGTTAATAGCCAACAAGAGTTAATCAAAAGCTACGGTTTGCGGTTGATAAACTTTGATCTGGATAGCTTATCTCGGGGACGTGTCCGCCAAAATATTTAACTTTATTTTATTTATTTGACTTTACACCATTCAACAGGAGAATGCCCAATTATAGAAAGGGAAGCACATACAAAAAAAAAGAAAAAATAAAATATAAAATAAAAATAGCAAACAAAAAATATGTAAGGAATAAGGAAGAAAAATACTAAGCAGATTCAAAATATAGAAACCAAAACAAAATTTAACAAAAAAATCAAATTAAGATACACAAAATTATAATAGGTAATTAACACTAGAAATAGCACCATAGTGGTACATGTTTCAAGCTTGCAAGAGAACATTAAAATATATCAACCGATGACTTTAAGTTGTTGTAAGTATTGCACATAAAACTCAAATGAAGGTACCCTTTAAAGTTCTTGGTAAAAAGTAAGACGCAACAAGATTATTTCCAATAATACCCACCTCCACATTCAAAGAAAACTGATGTTGAAATCGAAATTCCATTATGTCATTAGGGTTAACGTGTTTATTGTGGAAGTTCATTATACCATATCTGGAAAAATGGCTTCGTCGGTAAACAATATCCACAGTTTGTCCATTTTTTGCAAAATCCAATGGCGAGCAGGATAATATTGCGGCAGTAAGGCTTGAACCCTTTCTATGCGGGTATAACTGATGATGCTTCAGAAATTACCAAACTAATTTATTATTCACATTAAGAGTTGCTGCAATCTTCCTAGCACTAGTATCTTCTTCAAGTTCATATAGAGTAGCTTCTTCTACTACTCAGGAAAAACATTTCTGGACATTCTTGGATTTGGAGTTAGATAATTTTGATATCCTTCCATATAAATTCGTCTAGCTTCAATACCATTTCCATCTGCAAGGCCATATGGATGATACCCACACTTCCGCACTGGTAAATTTCTAAAGCTGTAGCTAGACAATGGCTGTCCTAAGACCATACAACCTTGTATAACAAAAAACTATTATTTTTGGTCACAGAAGAAGCCTCTGGATTTTTGACATTTACTTTACAAAATGGCAAAACATTCATAACAACATATGTGTTCTAAAATAATTCACTTCTGAGTGTCAAAAGTGTAGACAATGAAGCCCTTTCCCTATTATAAATTTAGAAGGTCAGTTAATATAAAAATTGGTAAGATGTGTTAAGTTCATTGTTTGTAATAAGCTAATAACGAAAAGAAATTTGTAGATATTTGTCACTAAAAAAAGTATTATTTTACTGCAAAATATTATTTCATGAATTCATGAATTTTTTTGTAACTTTAACTGTAAGTTAACTGTATTTTCTAGACATGGGTTCGGTAATAAATTTTCAGCGGTATCCTATTTAAATATCTCTTAGAGACGGCACTGGAATGATTCGAATTTATATATCTTTACTTATCACAAGGTTAACATCTTCTAAAATACATGAAGCGCTTAATCTGTCTAACCATTTTAAATCCACTTCTAAAATTATTAGTTCTAATTACAGAAATCTCGGATAGCGAATGCTTTCCATTCTTAGGAAGCTTTTCCCGTGACCAAATGAAATTACAGGCAGAGTAAACCCTTTATATCTGGTCCGCTATCTCGTTTTAATCCGCTCGAAACTCCCTCTGGAAAAATAAATAGTAAAGGATTTGCAAAAATGCCATATTTCGCCGTTATCAAGGTCATTATCAAAATTACAGCCGGTGAAAGCCCTGTGGTTATTGCGCCATCCGTTTTGAATTAGCCGGCTTATTCTGCCTCTCACATTGGCAGCAGATTCGGTAAAAAGCATTATCTAGAAAGGGAAGTTAAAGCGTTTTTCGTGATTTATGAGATGCATCCGTTTCTATAGTATATTTACATTTTTAGAGAATATATTGCTATATGCTCTACAAAATAGTAAGGTTATAATTAGTAATTATACTGGAACTTCCATCCAAATTCTGAAGTCTCTCTCGAAGTCATTTTAGAAAAATTGCCACTAAAATTTTGTTCCTAATATAATTTCCAAGCCATTTGAGACATCGAAAAACTACGAAAATCACTTACCTTTGTGTTTAGGTCAGTGACTTTTCAACTAATGCTCTATAAATCTTTTATTACCCCACCTAATGGGATGTTTTTTTGTTGCAGTTATGTACAGGTATCTGCTGAAAGGACAGTGACCTTCATGCTTCCATTATTGGCATTTGTATCTAGTGCACAATTTAAATATACTGACAGTTGAGCCACTCTCTATCCCCCACTCGTCATTGTCTTAACTCTCATAACCTCACCTGCCCTGTTACTTGTTTAGGACGCTGTAATGCCCTATCACCCCTTAGCACAAAAATATTATAAATAACCTTCGTATATGCTGTTACGGGCTTATTTTTAATATCATACTAATATAGATTATTATAAAAATAATCAAGAAATCCGTGACTAAATTAATAAATCTTCTAACCACAATTACTCTTAAAATTGGTTAGGTTACCGCTAAATTAATTTATTATAATAATGGTATAGTTATTATTTATTTGATTGTTAATTATGGTTCAGCCTGTACTATTTTTCTAAATATTCAATTAGAATTCATCATATGTTCATTCCATTGCACCTGGTATTTAAACACGCTTTACCGGCAATCAGACTTTTCTTGCGACCTTTTTTGTTGAAATTTTTGCTTACCACGGCCGTCCTGCTTAGCGCGAGGCTAAGAAAACGTCGATTTAATTTTTAGCAGCGTGTGCTCTAGGCACGACGAAATTATCGCAAAATTATTTGCGGATCTGGCTGCTTTTGTGGGCAAATTTAGTTTGGTACATTTGTTAATTCTGGTAGTCCCAGTATCGACCTTCTTGGTTGGATTTATGCCCATAAATCTGACGTAAAATAGCTATTAGCTCACCACGAGGCCGCCCTACAACCTAGGTAAGGTTTTGAGTTATTTTCCATATTTCTTTGCCATATTTGTACTCTATTATGGAACCTACTTATATGCATTTATCTTAGGCCTCATTATCTCATCATTCCATCTGCTCAATATCATCATATCATCATTATCTCATCAATATTATCATTATCGTCACTCCAGTACTCTCCACATCGTTTTATGTACAATCTTAGCTACACGTACACTACCTACCAACGTAGATCCAGTTAAGACAGGGTGACTCTCCCTAGCTAACGCTGGCTCACCGAACACTCTTTTTTGTTTCCGAAGACCTGCCCTTGTATTTCTCTCCTGCTGCTGCCTCATTTGATACCATCTGTAGAGGTTCCTGCATGTATCTTTGGTCTCTGTCTACGATGGATATATAGCTATCTACCTTATCCCTGGAACCTGCCGCTTGTGCTGCATAATACATCAGATAAGCCTAATTTTAAGATTTGCATACCGCTAGTCATATTTAGACATTTCTTGATTTTACTTGCTTGCATCTTATTATTGCTTATTTTTGTTGGCTAGTTTAGCGTGTCGCTGCCGTGATTATTTCAGCCTATTTCGCTTATTTAATTTTACTACTTTAGTAATTACGTTACTCACCTTGATATGCTTGTCATATGAGCATAATATTAGTGCTTGCTTTATTCCTGCTTTGCTTGTTTAGTATAATTTATTAGCTTAATTATTAACAGTGCAAATTATCTAGAAATTTTGCTGTTTTCTTGTTTTTTTATTAAGTTTAAATTAGTTCACTGTAGTATTTATAAACCTTTGGCTTATTGCTAAGACTATAAATGGTACTTATTGTTCATGCTTAAATTGCTTTTGCTAAGTTACCCTTCTTTATTTAATAGTATAACGAATAAACACTACTTTGTTATAAATACCCAAACACTTCGATATTATAAATTCATCATATATAACATATTTATTACCTATTACTAACATATACCTACGTGTCTACTACCTGTTATATTTTGTACTTCCTTGTTGTAACAGAACTTGGAACCATAGCGCTATCGAAGGTTATTCTATAATTATTATTTATTTCCTGCCTAGACACTATTTAGGTATATATACTTTTGCCTAAATTTTATTTAAATATTTATATAACAGAGTATTTGTTTATGTACTAAGTACTCGTATACCTAACCTAAATAATACGCTTTATAACCATATTGGTTAACCAACAACTGGTTTTGGATCAGATATGTTACTATGCACTGCAACTTGAGAAACTATTATTAAAGTTACCACTTAGTACTATAGAGATTATCAGAGCTTTTATTTGTACCTTTTTCCCGTGTTTTTGTTGCATATTCTTGTAAGGTATTAGCATCAGTGGCTTCTCTCCAGCCCGCATGTGTTTTGTCCAACGGGTTGTAAAACGGGTGGCGCCTTTATAAAAGTTATTTAATACATCAACCCACTCCCGTCTCCTCTGAGCTAGGGCCAACCCTATCGTGGAGAGAACTGATAGCTCTTAAACAATTAGTTTTATTTAACCACCCACAAGCACGTGGCAATGCGGTGTCGTAGCTAATGTCATGTAGAACTTGTTTATATCCCTCGTAACATACCTGTTAAGCTGATTTACAACTTCAGGCAAAAAACTGTATCGGTTTTGGTCACATAAAAGTGTTCTAAAGGTTTACTTTATTTAAACTGTATCTAGGATACTGATCTGTCTGTAACTTCGTTATTAGTTCACCTAAACTGACGTGGTTTAAACGATTTCGGAATTATATCAGAAAAGCCACTGGTGGAAGTTCACTGACCTTTATGGTTAGGTTATTGACCTTTCAAAGAACATCTAATAACTTTTATAGTGGTTTTTAGGCTTTCTCGACCGGTGCTATCATTTGATAGATAGTGATTTTTCGTGTCGTTATGCCGTGACCTCGGTAACTTGTCGCTGCCAAAAACAGAATTAAAGTGCACATTAGCCGGGATTCTTTTACCTGCCCTGATTATTCTCGGGCCAGGCTCTGTGGGGACAAACCCGCTATCAGTATCTCTGAACCCACCCCATACATTTATCTCGACTCCTATTGTTTGTATTACGACTACTCCGGTCAAAATCGTTCTTCGGATAATGGTAGTCCTCCGAGGAGTCTCGTAGCCACCTCTGTAACTGGTCGCATGCCATGCTTCCAAACGTTTCGCCACTCTTCACTGTCAGCATCTTCAGTCCGCACAAACTTCGCCGAAGTAGCGAGTCTGTCTCCACAGAGCCTAACCCGATAACAACCAGGGCAGGTAAAGAATCTCGGCTAATACTAGGGATGTGCACTTTAATTCTGTTTCTGGTAGTTACCCAGGTCACGGCATAGCAACCTGGAAAATCACTATGTATCAAACCTCATAACTTTGTATGTGAGCTTGACGTAGAGCTGCGCCCATGAGGTGAATGCAGTGGTCACCCAATCCTGAAATTTTACTTTTGTAAATACAGGACGGCAGCTTTAGTAGTCTCCACAGTATAGGGCTTTCAGTCGTCAACCTGTAGGATATACAACGAAAAAGTCCAAAATATTAACAGCAGAAGAAGTAACCAAATTTTTATGTGAAGCTCCAGATGAATAAACATCTACTAACAAAAGCAATTTTAGTGTTTGGGATCTTTGGTGAGTGTCGAAGAGATGATTGAATACGTTTAAATTCAGACGATGTGGTAGACAATGAGCCCTTTCTTGTCATGTTTTTACGAGATGGAAACCCGCATATATCAATAAGTTTCACAATTACCAAGGAAGGAAGGATGTACATTTAAACCTTGCACACTTTATCATAAATATGCAGCTCTATAACATAGAAATATGAACAGCAGAAGATTATTTGTGCCATATCGAAACGGCAGGTGTGAAGCTCAACATGTTGGATGCCATACCATCAGTGGTGTTCCGAAAATTGCTGCAGAATACCTAAAACTAGAAGATCTGAAAAAATATACCAAGCATGGACTAAGGCTTTCTTCGACAACCATATTGGTGGAATGCAGCACTGATATACTCACTCTGAAAAGGCACGGAGGATAGTGTTCTTCCAATATGGCAGAAGGATATATAGAAGACAAATTGAAGTATCATGAAAACTATTTAACCTTTCTCACTCGCAAAATACAACTTGATCATTCGTTCGAGAAAATCAGAACATTTGCGAATGTAGAGACTTACATCTCGTTTATTTGTCAGTTGCCTATGGAACCTGTGGCATAGTGATGAGAGCTAATGAACTCAAAACCGGTATATGTCTAGTGGCGTCACTAACAACAAACTGTGGTTTTTTGTTATAGATTTTTTTAGGTGTAATTACTAACTACGATTTTTGTAATGGAATGCCATACACGTCTATGTTTGGCTATGATTGTCTGGAAATCAAAACCTAACATTAGTAAATAAAAATTGATGATAGACATGATATAGCAAGAATATTTGAGAAGTCGCTCCTGTTTCCACCATGAGTAGCAAACATTATTAAGACGTCATAAATTATAGCCTTCGCACCTCCAAATTTCTATATACCAAACCATTGCCCGCTACACGTTTTCTAATTTCCTACGAATTTCCTGCCGTTTGTTTCGTCCTCGCCATTTTTTCCGAACGTCTACAGTTTTTGTGCGCTAGTTTCGCTGAAATATGTTGCCATTGAATATTGCTTGTCAGGATCAGTGGCGATATCAGGAGTGGGATGACGTGTAGAGCTGGAACGTATTTCCTGGCTGTCCGATGCAGTCCCAGCATCCCGACTGCCGCCCATAGAGTCCCGCTCATATCACTCGACAAGCCATTATGTTGGACTGCCTCTCAAATGTAAACATTTATTACTATTCGATAGGGTCTTAAGGATAACATTATGGGGATTTTCTGCGCTCGGATGCGTGTTCTACCTCCCTCTCTCTTGCTTCGTAGCTCGTAGACGAGCAGCTAACTGTAGAAAAATAGAGTGATCGGGGAAAATGACATTGAAATCGTCAAATTCACTTTCTTCTCAAAAAATTTAAACATAGATAGATGTACTGCTGAAGCAAGGAGTAACTATGTTTTTTTTTAGAGAGAAAAAGACAACATTGTAAGAGGCAGTAGTTAAAAAAAAACAATAGTTTCGTTACTTCAAATAGGTTGTAAATGGAAATCATCAAGGTACCAAGCGTGAATATAGCGATTTCAAAAACAGGCAGAAAAAGATAGTGTGATTGAAGTAGCAGAAGAAGTTCTGCTGGTTTACATGCATCTGTCCGAATATATGGCAAAATGGTCTATGCTAAAAAGTTGATATGTAGATTTCTAAAGGTAATTGCATTTCTCAAACGGAAGAATGAGCATTATATTCCAAAAAAGGCCAAAGTTTTAACTAAAAAAGAGATTTAACGATGTGGAAATCCAGTGAAATGACGGCTAATTTTGTCGATAATTCCTTCCATCAATAACAAAATCTAAATATCGAAAAGAATATTTCCTAGTAAAGAGTCTATAAATCCTATGACGTTGTCTTCTACATCAGGAGTCTCTACACCACTAGATGGTTCAATTTCTGTTTAATCGTCCAAATTTTGTATTGCTGGAAATAACGCCATGAGTTTTGACATATATGATACAAATAAAACAGAATTCTCTAATATAAATAATGCTACTAAATTGTAAAATTGACAGTTAACCTGAAGAACTGAATTTTGGTAAAATTCAATAATTATTAATAATAATATACAACGCGCGAGGTTATTTATTATACAATAGTTTATTTTCCGATGTAGATATATTTAGCGTATCACTATCTAATTTTAAGACAGTCCTAAAACAAATAATTTCTACTTAGTATATGTGAGGGGTATAAAGGGTACTATAATTGCGGCAAGAATTCAGACAAACATTCTGATATTTTGGTATTATCTGGTCATCTATTTGCTTCCCTCTCACTTATAGTGAACCGCGACGTAAGGAAAAAATGATAGCATCTATAAACATACTTCTTCCCGTGTATTTCTTTAATGTACCATAAACCGTATGTTTATTCAATTACCGTCAAGAGAAGTGGTTTTGTCAGATTATGTTGAGATGTTTGGGATACTTATGTATGAATGACCAATCCATCTGACGTGATATGTTTAATGTATAAATTCCATCACATATGAAACGAGAAGTAACCTGAATTTTAATAATCTACATGAAATTTTATCGACTACAAGCAATTATTGTGGATAATATGACCTTATTAAACTATACGGTAGTTTATATTTTTCTCTGCGCAGAAAATATCATTTGTTTTTAATATTTTTACACCAGATCATCTCGTTTAGACGATTCCAGTTAATTAAATTTATCTATGAAAAGACAATGCAGGATAAAAAGAACACAATCTTCCACACATTTGACACTGACACTTCATTCTGAATAGAAATTATTGAATATGAACTTGTATCATTCAAAATTAAATCTACGACAGTCCAAATGGATTCTATTTGAAAATTTGATTTATCTTAAAATATCAGAATTGTTTTCATAAACTGAAATTCAAAATTATTACGTGCTCTTATTTGACGATGTCATGATAACCACAGTTGACTGTTTTAAATTTGACTTTGACAGCTTCATTATTGGCGTCCAATTTTGGGTCATACGTTCGGTTTTAATAAAAAAGATTATTAATAAGGGTGATTCTGATTCCGAGTGTTCGGATATCGATGGCATTACGCAAAGCGTTGTCCATTCCCTACTTCTCGAACAATCAAGATAGACGTACGAGCAAAGTTATGCAAAACTTGAAGATTGATGTAAAGGGAAAGGAATCAGTAATAGCAGCAATGAGAAGGTTCTTCTGGCACATTTCGAATATTTTTTACTGTATTGGAAAGGTATTTTAAACTAATATAAATCAAATCTACAATTCCTATCAATGAAGTCATATGTATGCTCTCTGATACCAAACATCTAGGTATGCTAATGAACAATTCCACAGACAAAGCTCTATTCAATAATTATCTAAAATAAAAATTGATCTAGCTAAATTTACTAACCTGGTTTAATGAAAACATTCTATAAATATCTAAGTTCGCTTTTGAAACTGCGAGAACTCGAAAATTCAACCGCAATAGATGGGATCTGACCTATTTCTGCATTTATAGGATTGCTTCTTCAGGTGACCTTCTTTAAGTTGAATCAAATATCTAATTATAAAAAATATTATACTGTCCTACATAAACAAAAGGGCATATCTGCAATTTTACTGTTTTGAGATAATTGAGCATTTATTACTTTATCCTGCCAAATTTTTGGCACTTATTTTATTTATTTTATTTTTTAGTGTGTTAATTAATGGTCGTATTTTCTAATATAGGCTTAAACTGCTAAAAATAGACACTTTGGTGCAATTTGATTTTTAGTGTATATAGGACTAACTAACTATGTAAATTAATGAATAAACCAATATAAAAACATTCAACCATCAATAATAATTATCTATGACATTTATTTAAACACAAACAAAGTATTGTAATGAACACAACTATTATCTGCAACACAAATGAACAATATTCTAACCCAGTAACTTAATATTGATCTAAATCACCATCATCATTATTTGTGTCGCATAAAGCTATAAAGAAGATTCCAAAGAAATTAACAAGAAAGTGACTTCTAATAATTTGGGTAACGTTTCAGACATTGATATCTTTTCAACAAGTTCAAGCATTCGGGAAATAAACTTACTTTCTAAAAATAGAGCCTATGCCCACTTAGCATCTGCTGGAACTAATTTAGCAAATTGTTTAGAAGTTGTAATTCATGTTTACAATACATAAATGTTGTTGATTTTTTTTTGTAGTTGATAATAGCAAGTAAAATTAGTGACTAACTTGGTTTTAGTTTATTTTTTACTTTCATAATGGCATTGAGTGTTATTATGAAGACCATAATGGCATCCAAATGAGAATGCTAAATAATAATATAATAATATCTCTACCCCTCATTCTAATCACGAAGATTAGCCCAGAAGTCGAAGACTTGTGCAGGAGAGGGGGCGGCATATTATTATTAAGCAGGCCGAATTTGCGCCCAGGAACGACTTACGTTGGTAGGCCCTAACCACCATTCAGTGCAGGAATGAGGGAAACCTGGAAAACCTCATTAATTAGGGGAGTAGTCAAATGTCAACCGGTATCAATCTCTCACATTGACCCAAGCCAACATTCTTCCACCCTACCATACCCGCAGAGAGGGTGCCAATCTCTCCACGAATATAGCTTATAGACGGTCTACCGGCTGCGGGGGTCGAACCCACAGCGATCCAGTCACCCCGATTCAAGTACTGACGCCTTAAACTGCGCGACCACTGACCGATCCAAATGTGAATGATCCTAAATGTGTCATAATAACACCATCGTAGATTAAATCGTATAAATGCGTTGATAAACGTATCGAAGTTAGAGGCGGACATTTAGAGCAATTAGTGTTAAGAAACTATATAGGTAGTCTTTACTAACATTTACTATTTTATTTTTCGTAACATTTCCGAATTCTAAATAATGCTTCTGGGATTACTATAATATTCTAATTATTTCAACTGTCAGCATTGAAAGTTTAAAAATCAAATATCTCGAAAACGATGCGAAACAGCAACTTTATAGAGTTAACCTATTTTGTGTAAAAAAAGATGGAAAATAAAAATTTGATACCGGAGATGACATACCTTGAAGTATAAAAAAGTTATGTCGTTTGGAATATAATTCGCGCAGCTGGCGCCCTCTATGAACTATAACAACACTGTGAATAGATTTGAATGCCTCGACTCAAATAAGCTCAAACCCAAAAATGTTTAATGGATATTAGGTAGCATTTATTAATAAATAAATGAAAAAGAACCAGAATAATATTTTACATGACAACCCTATATATCCCATTACTATCAAAATTATGCTATGGACACACGTCGTTTTTTTCAAGTGTATTCAATCTAATACAGTAAAAAATACGAAAGCTAATAATAAAGAATATATGGGTAGATATTGTGGGTGTAATTCAACGCTGGTCGGGGCTTTAGTCCGCAGAGTAGTTAGTTTCACACAATATTTTTAATACCTAAAAATATATATATATAAAAAAACGATTACATAAAGGGTAAACAAATTTTTGATTAATTAAGTAGGTAATTCAAGTGTTTTTTTAGTGTGATAAAGACCAAACATAGAAGAACATTATATTTATTTCATTGCCAACATTTCGGTGTTATTTTTACAACATATTCAGGGCTCTACAATATAAAAGTACAAACATGTTTTTATATTGTGTAGCCCTGAAGATGGAATAAAAATAACACCGAAACGTTGGCAATGAAATAAATATAATGTTCTTCTATTTTTGGTCTTTATCCCACTAAAGAAAACCACTTGAATAACTAAGCAAGGCCGCCAATTAAAGAAAACTTAATAAGTAGGTAATTGTCGTGTTTAATTTAAAATTGATTGGCAGGTTAAAGTCACTTTTGATATTGTCGATATTTAATTTCAAATAATTTTAGTTTATTGGTATAATAATTTGTATAGTTATGATTTGACTCAACTTAAAGAAGGCCACCTGAAGAAGCAATCCTAAAAATACAAAAATAATAGCTTCTCACAATATTTTTAATACCTAAAAATATGTAAAAAAAAACGATTACATAAAGGGTAACAAAAATTTTGATTAATTAAGTATGTAAGTGTCATGTTTAATTTAATAAGGTTAAAGTAAAGTCTGTTTTGACATTGTCGATATTTAATTTTAATTTTGATTTATGTTAGCTTAAAATACCTTTCTAATATAGTAACAAATGTTATAAAAGCTAATAATAAAGAATATATGGGTAGATATTGTGGGTGTAATTCAACGCTGGTCGGGGCTTTAGTCCGCAGAGTAGTTAGTTTCACACAATATTGTTAATACCTAAAAATACATAAAAAAAATAATTTGTTTGAGTTTCCCCAAAAAGAAAATCTCTTTTACTAAATTTATTCCGTGCTTTAACGGCACATAGTATATCATTCACAACCGCCTATGCCGGTTGAAAAGAAACGTGTCTATCATTTGAACAGGAAACTATTACCTTTCCATCTTCAGCGAACTTTATTCATATTTAGATTTCTCTGACATATCGCGATCGGGAACGAAAAAACACAATAAAAGCCTAATTCAGTTCGATATTGAACATTCGGTAATCTCGATAAGTAAAACGCGCGGATCGCATGCTAAACAGGGATCGGCAGGCCCGACAATCGCCGGTAATGCGAAGACTACAGAAATTTTAAATTCCGGTAGGGAGAGATAACTACCTATAATTCCGTCGTAGAATCAATTTCGAGCACCCACTACGGGATGCGGATGGTTCTCGAAACATCACAAGCTGCTTTATATTCATACAGGGCTCTATAAAATACAAACAGATAAAAATGGTTTATATTTTTCAATTCAACGTTATATTTTTTTATATGTCATCGCAACGCGACATAAATATTTATGCAAACGCCTTCCGTATGTCTCTAATCTGCTTTTAGGGCATCGTAACGCTGGAAATCGTGGAGTTCAATGAAAAATTACGAGGTGTGTGGTTTTTATTACTTGAAAATGAGAAAAAAGTAAAGGATACGAATATCCATGTTCAGCTATACTTCAGCCGACGATTTTATAAAAAAAATTATAGCGCTTCTAATGATACACGCCAATTTTTAGTGACTTAAAACTCTTTCGAAAAAGTTATTTCCAAAATCGGCACCAACACATTACATTAAAAACTTCACTATGCGGAGTTACATTAATAATTGAATCTATAGTTATATAGAGGCACATGCGTTTAAACGTATAAAAAAGTTTACTTCGCTAGGTATTACGGTTTTCAAGACATTGAATTTTGTATGTGCGCCCTGTGCATAGCTAAGTTTAGACTTGCGGTTCAGAAATAGGGCAATGCGTTCATTCGACGGGTTAAAAAAATCTATATGAGACAAAAACATTCTTTTGTGTATATTATCCAGTTCTATCTACATCGATCACAGATTGCAGTGTTGCCAGACCTACAGATTAATTCGTTGACCTACAGATTTCGGTTACGGATCTACGGACTTTTATTTTTTTTTCTCAGTCTACGAACGTTTTACAACTTATAAATATTAGATATCCAGGCAGTGACTTTGATAAATGTCGTCTGTCAAATGAATAAGGTTTCCTACTATCTATGTTGTGTATGTTTTTTCTAGTATCCAGTGCGAATATTCTGGGCTTTAAAACCTAGTATTTTCTATTCACAGTTTTGTTGTGTCGTCAGTGAAAATTATGTGTGAATTTTAAATTGGGTTGCCTTTCAAATTAGTTTAAAATGTCCTAGCAAAGCTGAAGTTGGTTAAAATTGCGAGGACTACAGAAATTTTAAATCCCGGTAGGGAGAGATAAATACCTATAATTTCGTCGTAGAACCATTTTCGAGCACCTACTACGAGATGAGGATAGTTCTCGAGACGTCACAAGCTGCTTTATATTCATACGAGGCTCGATAAAATACAAACAAATAAAATATTTCAAAGATAATGCTGATTTTCTTAGTAAATCTTTTTTATTGACCGATTTCCCTCACTGTGGCAATTTCTATAGAAGATTAATAAAGATTGACTACATCTACAGTAAAATACAATCTAGGAAATATTTATGTTTCGCACAAATCTTGTTCTATTTAGAAGAATTTCTTAGGGGTCCCAATAAAGTGCTCGATATTTTAATATATTTTGCAATATAAAATATGAAAAATGCTTGACTACTAATGATGAATGCAGTATAAGAATGCTCGGTATTTAAATAGCATATGCATAATAACTGTACTAAATGCTCGACAAGTTTTAAAAGTATGTTTCGATATTTTATTCATTTTGCACGATACAAATTTCAAAAATGTTCATTACTTTATGCACGATATTTAATTTTGGTTCGCAGATTTGAATCTAAAAGCGCGTGTGCGCAATAGAATGACTTACAAGCAGTGAAATGAACAAACGACTGTCCCGGGCTGATTTCATTGTTTAACCTAACCTAACCTAACCTAACTCAACTTAACCTAACCCATAGTCAATTTTTCAAACTTAAGAATTTATTTTCTGCAAATAATTTTTATAACTGTGCATTTACACTTTCTAGAGAGTAATTATTGTTTTTACTGCATATATATATTTAACGGTTCATTTAATATTCTCATTAAATATTTAATATTTTTACCGAGTATTTAATATTCTTACCGAGTTTTTAATATTCTTATCCGGCGATGAATAGTTTTATCGAGCAATTAATATTTTTACCGAACATTTATTATTTTTAACTAGCAAGTATTATTTGTGATGAACACATTTATATGTTTTGAGGGCATTTGTTGTTTTTATCGAACATGTATTTTTTCCCTCGTGCAACTATTATTTCCAGTTTGCGAATACATTTTCCACTGAGAATTTATAATTTTAACCGAACACTTATTATGTTTACATTTCTTAATGTATCGTGCATTCAAATAAAATATCCTATTCCGATATTATTTTATTCGGAAAATGTATCGTGCAGTTAGATAATTTAACGAGCGTTTAATTTGTTCCCATTTCTTAGTTTTAAATTAAGAAGGTAGACATTGTAAACTGATGATAAATTTAAAGTATTTCGCTGCATTCAGCCGCTCATTTCCATATACTTACAGCAGGTATGCAGATGCCGTTGGGTCCATTAGATCACATTTATAAATGAAAAGTAGACTTGCTGTATCATGATGTTATCCAGAATGTTAAATATACAGTACAGATGTTTCTAGACATTGAAATTAATTTATTCCCTATACCGAGAACTGAAATTTAATACTTGTGAATCATTGAAGATCCTATAATCACTTTCTATTTTATTCCGGTGATTTCTATTGAACACACGATTACTATTAAAGCTGATTTTAACAGGAATAAAATTACAAATCAAGGATTTGGGCTAGTCGTTTTGAATCATGTAATTGAAACCTCTAAGGCACAACCATGTTCATATATTCATAATTGCTTATGACTTTTATATACGTTTAAAAATCATTTAGATAGATAGATAGATAGGATTATTTTGTTCAAATGCATGTAACATACATAATGCCCAAAATGAGCGCTGAATAGGTCAAAAGGTTCTAAAAGAACAATAAAACTAATTCCTTAAGTAGTTAATAGCAATGGATTTAAAAAAGGACATTAACAAAAAGTTATACTTAAAACTAAGTATAAAAAGAAACACAAATACCTTTTATCTTAAACATAAACACTAAAACAGTAAGAGACATTTAATAAACAATACATTTTTTTAAATAATTAAATAGATTGTCGTTGAAATATTAGTCTGAAGTATAATAAGGTTTTTGTATTGAAAATGATTTCAATTTCTTTTTTAGTATGCTTTTTGGTAAAGGAGTCGTGGTATTAGGTAATTTGTTAAAGACTCTTATTAGAGAATGAGGTATATTTTTCTGGATATATGTAAATTGAGCGAAATTTGGCTTTAAAATATCTTTATTTCTTGTATAGTAAGAATGTTGTTTCTGATAATTATCGAACAAGGATTTATTGTCAGCTATGAAAATGGACACCTAATAAACATATAAACTTGCTAAAATAAGAATGCTCTTAGAAATGAAAGCATTCCTGCAAGATTCTCTTTGCGTCATATTCAAAATATTCCTAAGACACCTCTTTTGTAAACAAATTTTGCATGAGAGAAAATACTCCAAAAAATTATACCATATTTTATTCTGGATTGTATATAGGCATCATAAGCCGTAAAAGCTGCTTCAGGATTAATATTTTGATATAAATATTGAGCCATTTTTTGGTCTAGAAAATCAATATGATATTTCCAATATAGACGTGAATCAATTCTAATTCCCAAAAACAATAGATTTACTAATTTCGGTTCATTATCTGTATTTATAAATGGTAGTTCGTGATTGTTTCCTCTAGAAAACATCATCTGCGTTTTATTTTTATTCATCTGTAAGTCCAATGTAGCAAAATAATGTTGCAAAGTTTTTATAGTGTTATTTATAGTACTTTGAATGGTATTAGGATATGTTGAATCAAATACTATTGTAGTGTACTACATAATCACTAGTTATAGACAATGTATAGCAAAGGTCCTATTATTGAACCTTGAGGTATACCTTTTTGTATTAGCATCATAAATGATTATTATTTTATTGTTACTTACTTTTTCTTGGTTGTAGCCAACAATGATCAATGTTTACTGAATAGTTTGACACACACTTATCTTCGTTTAACAGAATATACCCGGTCTCTTTTAATTTTCTTTTTGTTGCATTATCCTCCTTCTTTAAAATTTTTACCGAGCCCCATTGAATCAAGTCTTAGCAAAGGTTTGGTTTTTCAAATTCCCGTTTTTTTATATAATTTTTATTTTCCTCAACTCTAACATTCATAGATCGAGATGTTCCTCCAAAATAATGTTTATTACATTCACGAGGTATGCTGTAGATGCAATTTTTTAAATTTTGTATATTATTTTTGGACTTGTTTTTGACAAAAAGGATCGTACAGTATTAGTTGTCTGAAAAACTGTTTTAATATCAAATTTGTTACCGATTCTTCTTAACCTTTCTGATAAGATAGAAATGTATGGAATTTTTATTGTATGATTAGTTTCACTTATTTGTCTTAAAGTGTTTGTTTCATCTTTAATATTTTTGAACGTTCTATCAACAAAATTTGGAGGGTATTCAATATTTATTAAAATATCTTTAATAAATTTTAGTAGTATTAAGAAGAAGTTACAGTAACAACGGGCATAAACATAGCTGTCACTAAATTATTTCTCGTATTTATTGCGAAAATTGTTTCTCAGTTTTAACAGCCATTTAAATTTGGTTATTTTTTGTCATGTGACATATCACCCAATCATTTAAACATTTAACTGATAACAGCATTCAGGGATGTTTTCAATTACAATGATGCCAAGATTGTTTAATTTTGACTTCATATTTCAAATAAATTTCTAAATGTCACATTTGAAGGTTACATCGAAACATACTGAAAACAGAAAACGAAAAAATTCTAGGCTAAAGCGAGAATATTCAACGGCAGAAGTTATTTTGTACTGTATTAGAAAAGTATTTTAAGTTAATATAAATCAATAAATCTCCTACAATTCCTATGAATGAAGTCATATGTATGCCCTCTGATAATAAACATCTAGGTATGCTAATGAACCATTCCACAGACAAAGCTCTATTCAATAATTATCTAGAAAAATTAATCTAGCTAAATTTACTAACCTGGTTTAATGAAAACATTTTATAAATATCTAAGTTCACTTCTGAAACTGTGGGAACTCGAAAATTCAACCACAATAGAGATCTGACCTATTTTTGCATTTTTAGGATTGCTTCTTCAGGTGGCCTCCTTTAAATTGAGTGAAATATCTAACTATAAAAATTATTATATCAATAAATTAAAATAATTACATGTTGTTTACTTAATAAATGACTATATTGACTCATACATCTGCATTATCATCTCTCACATTTTTGAAATTTTAGTGTTTTTCCAAAAAAAAAATCCACATGTTTAAGACTTTTTCGTTTACTAAAGCTAGCTCTATTTCCCTAGTAGCATTCAATGTCCAGAGGATGTCCACATAAGGTCCGAGTCATCCATGGACGTCCAGTATATATGAATGGACGTAATATGGCCATCCGAATAAGATGTAAATTATAATACAACCACTGTGGATGTTAGATGGATATCCTATTGGGATACAAAATATTATGATAATTGTGGATGTTCTACGAACATCCTCAAAGGACATACATATTTTTATGCTTGTTGGGATATCCTATGAATGGCTCAAAAAGACGTATTAATATTTATGTGCATTGTGGATGTTCTACGAACATCGTTAAGGGATGTGCATATTTACTGTTCATCAAGAATGTCCTCTGAACTCTCTAGTGCGACGTGTTTATTTTCATGCTTGTAAAACTCATCCAAAGAATATCCTGAAAGGATGTACATTTATAATGTTTATCGTGGACGTCCTATGGACACTTTAAATGTAACACATATTTTTATGTTCACAATAGATATTAAATAAATATCCTAAAGGGACGTGCATTTATACTGTTCATCGTGGGCGTCCAATGGACATTCTTTAAGAACGTACATATTTTTATGTTTGCAATGGATATTACATGAATAACCTGAAGAGACGTGCATTTATACTGTTCATCCTGGACGTCCTATGGACACTCAAAATAGGACGTACCTACTTTTATGTTCGCAATGGATATTGCACAAATATTATATATGGACGATCATTATTGTACTGTTCGTATTGGACGTCCTGTAGACATTTTAATTCGAAAAGACATATTTTTGTTGGTGATGGACATTATATGAATCTCCTTTAGGGACGTGTATTTATACTGTTCATCGTGGACGTCCTATGGACACTCTAAATGGAACATACATATTTTTATGTTCCCATTACATGAATATCCTAAAGGGACGTGCATTATACTGTTCATAGTGGACGTCTTATGGGCATTCTAAATGGAACATATATATGTTTATGTTCCTAAGGATATTACATAAATATCCTAAAGGGACGTGCATTTATATTGTTCATAGTGGACGTCTTATGGACATTCTAACTGGAACATACATATTTTTATGTTTGCCATGGATATTGCGTGAATATCCTTTAGGGACATGAATTTACCCACTAAACAAGAGACCTTACATAACATTTTAACAAAGTTGCATTCATTTTAAATATGCAATTTTACACTGTAAAGTAAATGCACGTTTGCTAGAATATTTCATATGAATGTTGTAACTAGATAGTTTGTTATAAGTGAACCGCAAAAAGTTTCTGTGACGTTACATATTAGTACTTGGTGCAAGTTACATAATTTACAAAAAAAAGTTGCGATGCAACGAAATATGCTTTTTTATTAAAATAACGAAACGATTCAGTCAATTATATGTATATTAATAGCCGACAGGTGGCGCCACTTATATCTCACTGATACTGTGTAACCGAGTTTTGGTAAGATATCTACAAGATTTGGGCCCTGGCAATTCCCTTCAAATGTCCATGGATGTTTCTGTACATCCACAAGATGTACTGAATATATCGGTGTGGATGTTCAATGAAATATGAATGTGGTGTTATGATAACCCATTCGTGGTTCTCTACGGAATGCGGATGCGTATTTAATGACTTTTAGGATGTTGTACGGATATCCTTGCAGTTCGTACTTCGTTCACTTTATGTCCAAAGTTGTGACATATGTAACACAATTGTACGTCCTTTAAATGTCTATGGATATTTCTGTACATCCACAGGATGTACTGAATGTCTCAGTGTGGATGTTCAGTGAATGTAGAATTATAATTATCCATCTGTGGTTCTCTGCAGATGCATATTGAATGACTTTTTAGGACGTTGTATGGATATCCTTGCAGTTTATTCAATTTATGTCCCAAATTGTGAATTCTGTATCACCATTGTACATCCTTCAAATATCCATGGACATTTCTGTACATCCACAGGATGTACTGAATGTATGAATGTGGATGTTCAGTGAATGTAGAATTATGATCATCCTTCTATGGTTCTCTGCGGATGCATATTGTTTAACTTTTTAGGATGTTGTATGGATATCCTTGCATTTCGTTCAATTTATGTTCGAAGTTGTGACATATGTAATACAATTGTACATCCTTCAAATGTCCATGGATATTTCCGTACATCCATAGGATCTACTGTATATCCTGATATGAATGTTCAGCGGATGTACATGGGACTATATCGTGCTACTAGGGTTACAATTGCTATAGGTTCTGCTTTGTTGTTGTTTGGAAAAGTTGATCGGTTAGCTTGAATGAAGGATTATTCTTAACATAAAGCTAGAATTAACAGCTTTTTGAATAAATTTTCCTGGACTTGATTTCATCTTGAAAGAAATCCAACAAACACAAATTAAAAAATAATTCGTGCAGTCATTTTAAATCATAACATAATATTTTTAATGGTTGTAACAGTTATTGTTGAAATAATTCAATCACTTAATTTTATGATGTTATATTTTTAGTCGATCTCAGCAAAAAAAATCCTGTGAGAGTAATGGATATAAATAGTACTGGAAAGTATAAATATTAGAATTTTATAGCCATAGGCAACCAGTTATACAGGCCTGTTGTGTATAGCTACGACTGAAATTTACATTGTGTGGGTTTTTCCGTTGCCAAAATTATTCATGTTATAATAATAACTTTATTAGCTTAAATATACTTAAGTGATTAATATTAATGACGCACACATGTTTTAGTATGAATGAAATACATTAAAAAATATGTATAAATGTTAACTAGGAATTTATGCATATTACTTAGTTCTAGATATTATTATTCAGCATATTTTTTCACACATTGTACTGTTATTAGTGTTATAAAGTGTTAATTTGAGTAAAACCTATTTACATTAATTTGTGTGTAATTGATTATAATTTTAATTTTTTTTATTTTGGCACAGTTGCAGATATTTTTCTTAATTTATAAATCGATAATTTTTTAAATGTTTGCTTTTTCTTGGTATTTATTTATATTAGAGAATTGTAGAAGTTAAAATTAAGTTTGTAGATACACAAAATTGCTAACCTGACCATATTTACCATCCTCTTCATTATTAAAATATCATTGTCTAATCAAAGTCATCATTGACATCTTTCTGACTACCATCAACAGCATTATTAATTATAACCGGTATCGACATAATTTCTAAATTTTTTGCATACTGACGTGATAATTTATGGTGGTATCAACTTCCTAAATTTTTCATTTAATTAAATCAAAGTTATCATCAAACCATTTATATGCCTTTTGCTTTAAGTATCCCCATAAGATATAATCCAGCGGAGGCAAGTCTAGTGCTCGTGCAGGTCAAGGTATTGTTTGGTACATACCGTTCTATCTGAACATCCAGTTAGTTTTTGAACAGGCATCCATCTTCATTCTAAATTTTCATTACCTGGTTCTGCCAAAACCAAATTTTAGGAGTATTAGGTCGCAGAGTAGTTGTCGCTAAAAATATGCTGCTCTGGCAAGCAACTCCAATTATAGGGCAGGAAGAAATAAACATGCAAAAAAGAAAATTACATAGATACATTCAACTACCTAAAACACACAATTTAATCTTAGAAACATTAATATCAAACAAAACAATAAGTGCCTGAAACTGTCTATGAATTAGACATATGAAATAACTGTGAAAAGTAAGTGCGTCCAGATATCAGACCATTTAAGTTGAATCCACTCAATGGGTCAGATTGAGGAATGCCTCTGGTAGGGTAAACATTGTCTAGCCTGAAAGATAGATAGATATTTAAGAAATCTCCTCTGAACTGTTTCCAGAAGTTGAGATGAGTAACATATACAGGATTCCAAATAATAGTTGCATACTCAAGTTTTGACCTGGCAAAAGCACAATATCGACATGTAGAAACCTTTCTTATAATGACATCCCTAAAATATCTAAAAAGTGTGAATGTAAGGGGAACCCTCGTGATTATAGGTACCAAAGATGTCCATAATAGGTTCAAATTTGTACAAAAAGAACTTTTCACGGATGTCGTAAGACGTCCAAAGTTGTGAATATCGGAATTCTAAAAGACGTAATCTTCAATTTTCATCGTCACCATCAGCATCATCTTCATCAATATCAACATCATCATTTAAACCACGGTATCGTCGTCGACGTCAACTGAAACCTTAATGATCAACTTGTTCTTGCTAATAAGAACAGACAAATCAGAAGGGAGGAGATGACATTCTAGAGAAAATAACATTTTGTGAAGAATGCAATGTCAGAACGACTATCTTGGCCTGAAAATGTTGATCCAAACGAAACCACTCGATCGCAATGCAGGAAACCACCATCAGACGCAATTTCTGGATGACATGCGAAGCGTGGAGCCTCCCGTGGCCGTAAGCCGCAATTCGAGGGGCGCAGCCCTAATGACAGGCTGCACTGCCCTCGCAATCAGGTGGTCACAGCTGCCCCCTCGCGTCCTGCTGATCACCACCGAATAAATTAGCGGAAAGGGCCCCCCGTCGCAGAACGCATCTGTAAAAAGATGCGCGAAATTCAGTAAGCGAAGCGTTAGTCACGTTTATTTGGTTGATGACCAAAAATTCTTTGGAACAGAGTATTTGTCATCGCATTTAGGTGGTCAAATTAAAATATCACTGGGTATAATAAATTGCTCTGCTTTGTCTGTATTAGTATAATTTGGAAATCGTTATATACAAGGTAACCTAACAAATTTTACATACTTTAAGGGTATAATCTAAAATCCAAATGGTGTCGATTTAACTAAACTTTCTTAAACGAAAAATGTCGAAAAAAAATTTAATTTTTTATTGATAGCTTTCTTCTTAACAAAACCCAGTTAACCAATTTGAGCAAAATTTGCTGTTGCTTAGTTTATTTCCATGAAGTATACAGTGATTATGTTCATATTACTACAACCCTTTGTTGAGATTTTTCTGTAACTTTTGTGTACGTTTACATTTTTACACGTAACTGTCAGAAATAGGTAAATCATTTTATTCTACCTGTTTCTTCCTTAATGTCAAAAGTACAGTTGTTAAATGTGCATTGCATGAAAGATATGTTCCACGAAAAATTGAGAATGTCTGATACAGTGGGGTTTTCTTGAGCTGAAATCATATTTTCTGCCTTGGACATACACTGTCGTTGACGGGCTTGATAGCAAATTGGGTCTTATTTCAGCTAACGCACTGACACTCACTCTAAACACTTTAGATATTTCCATCCTATGCGCTACCGATTCATCAACATACCTTTCAGCGACTGACTTCCAGTCATCAAGTTTCTTTAGTATCATCAAGTCTCCTCCAGATTCAACTAAAAGTATATCTGACGATCTTCGAAGTGCATGACCTGCGTTTGACTTAACATTTTCAAGTAGAAGAAAATTGGCTACTGTTTCAGGCATCTTATAAAATTGTTATTTACCAACAACCTCATACATTTTCCATTGCGATATACATAAAACAGGCGGCGATCCTTTGCTGCTGCTGTACATTCTGTAAAATATAATATATTTTTGAGTAACTATAAATTTCCTGTTTACATTTTTGTGGAGGAGGCACGTAAAGTGAGACTGCAAATAAATCAAGAGAAAAGTAAGCTTTTGAGAATAGGAAACAAAAAAGATATCAAGTTTGAAGAAATTCAAGATTATATGTATTTGGAAGCGCTGATAACAGCTACCTGTGATGAGGAGCAAAAAAATTAATAATTAATAGGAGAATAATAAAAGCAAAGACAAGCTCGGCAGAAGCCAACTATTTAATGAAATCAAAAAATTTATCCAGAGTAGTAAAATTTAGAAGGTATAAAACAATTTTGAGATTGACAACGCTGTATGGCAGTGAAACCTGGATCCTCAATAAAAAGTCAAGAGAAAACGTTTTAAGGTGGGTAAGGCAGATCTTAAAAAGAATTATGGGGAGAAAGAAAACGGAGGAAGGCCATGTAAGGAGAAATTATTAAGGAAATATATGCAATGTACCAGGCACCAAAAAATAGACCAAGTTGTAAAAGCCAGAAGAGTGCAGTGTCTAGAGTATCTAGAACGTATGGAAGATGAAAGGACAGTTAAAAAAATTATACGGAGTAAACCAAACTACAAGAAAAAAAGAGAGAGAACGAAGAAGCGATGAAGAGAAACAGTGGTAATAGATCTAAGGGAGAAAAATGTAACGGATTGGAAAAGAAAGACGAAGAACATAATGGAGTGGAGGAGAATAACGAAGCTTTGGGCCTAAAAGACCTGTAAATAGCTTTATATTATACGCTTTTGTTTGCTTAAGTTTCGCAATTAATAACGTTCCTGAATCTTCAATATAATCCAATGTTACCTGGCTAATTTCACCAATTAAACCAGCTCCTGCAATTCCAAATACAAGAACAACCTTGGCCATTAAATAAACTTCATCGGGAGCATTACTTAAAAAATCATTAATATACTCGTATGTATTCGTAAAAATCGTAGATTTATTTTGAAATGTCTGCATTATTATTGGACTATAACGTACTTTTAATCATTGAATAATTTGTCCACTGTTGATGCATGCCTTTTTCACCTTCCATTCCATAAATATTGAATAGGCGGTTTCGTTTTCCGCGATTTAGCTGGCAATAATTTTAGTGATGCTTATACTAATTCCGGTGGTGTTAGAGAAAAACTCAATTCAGAAATGTCCACTTTTGAACTTTGAATATTCAAAATAAGTTAAGTCAATTTTTTAAACCTAATCAGAGAATTAAATTGACAGATACTTGATTACTTTTAAGGTTTCCTTAGCAACGCAGGTCCAATGTCGCTATAAGTAGAACAGCAGCCTACCAGTTTAAAACTTCAATTTTTTCCCAACTAATATATTGTAGTAATATGTTTTTTCAATATTATATCGTGATTTTCCCGTCAGGGAAAAATAATGTATTATACACGGGTACAAATATTAGATTTTAACTTTCCATAATTTGACAACAAACACACCCTCGACCAAAATCTAATACTTTTTTCTCTTGTATAATAAATTAGGTACTATTTATCGCCTTGTATAAATATAAAAATAATTATTATTTGCGAAGACATGTTTACGCCCCTGAATTTTCTTCAGGCCTTAAAGAAGCACCTTGTATATTTAAACTATGTTTTAACCCAGAAAATGCATTAGCGCTTTGCATTTATTTTCTAGCTACTTTAATATGCTTCTTCGAACAAAAATTAATACCTACATATAACAATTCTACAATTATCATGCGCTAACAACAACGCTAACAACAAAACGATGAACAAATCATAACATGTAAAACAATTGATGTTTATGCATGATTAACATTTTATGTGATTTACAAATTATATAAGTTCCTAGAAATTAGTTACATCCCATGCAAACAAACTGTACCATTTCGGTTATACGTCAATGTGAATTAGTCCTCTCACGAGTTCCAACAAGACAGTCAGGTGAGTACGAGTAGTCAATTTGATTTATTACCTTATATTTATTTAGGTCGCGGTTGCTACTGTTTTTCAAAATTAGAACACCGCCTCAAGATCTATCGGTAATCGCGAAAGATTTTCAAGACAAAGCTGTAATCTGGGTCACTTTTTCTTAGAAATCGAAAGCTGTTCTCGTCATTGTGTTATAGTTAATTTCGAAATAATTGTGCTAAGTAATCACGCCCATGCGTCTGTCCCACATTATACAGGGTGGCCCGTAAGTAATGATCCATGGAGACATACTAGGTTTCCACTTCAAAATATTACGATTTCAGCCAACTTGCCTTAATGTTGATAATAAAAAAGATACAGGGTGTCACAGTTGAATTTGAAAAGTGAATTTTTGTAATAATTACACTATGTTTGACTGTGGGAATTGATATTTTTGGATATGAGAAATCATAACTACCTACAGTCTTCGTTCGTAACCTTGAGAAAAGATAGTAGCGTAGGTATGGGGTCTTCTTCACCCTTGACATCCCTAAACAAGGTTTAGATATAAATAATGCCTACTTAATCCTATAATTTTTGTTAGTTTTTATTCCATAAGATGATCTGTTTGGAAAAAGTCAAAATATCTGACAAATATTTTTTTTTCCGGAAAATAAAACAAAATTTTATATTTGTACTGAAAAAATACTGTTCACCATTGGCGTAGAAATTAAAGGGGTTTAAGGGTGAAGAAGCCTTACCTACGCCACTGGCTTTGGTTAAAAAATTATTCGCATCAAAATATTAACCTTTTATTATGATTACTGTATACCAAGTCTGCAGGAAAAATATTTATTTATTTAGTACTTACATAAAATATAAATTAAATATTATTTTAAAAATTGTACGCCCTGTATCAGGAAAGCGAAGTACCATAGAGAATAATGTTATAGGAAAGACAACTATTATTTTTTCTTGTTCCATATGTTAAGAACAAAACCCTCTATATGAAATATGTATGTATATACACTCAGAAACTGTACTTAGTTAACATTTTGATAATTTTTTTACACATTTTTGTGTATAGGATGTATAGTATGCTGAAAAATAACATGTTTTTAGGGAAGAAAGCGCATATAAAATTTGTATGTAAACTATTTTTTAAACAAGAATAAGAATAAAGGATTACGTAACATTATTCAACTGTTTACAAAAACAATATGTTCACGTTCAGTTTAAAAATTGTTGAACATATTCTCAATTACTCAAATATTGGTTAATTTCACTACAATATCAAATATTAAGTTTTCAGCATGCTTTAGTTTCTCATACCTACACTTAGTAAATTCTTCAAAAATTTGTTTTACACTTTTAAATATTATTTTTCTTAATCCTCTTAATTATTTAAATACAGGTAAAATTTCAAGCATTTTACTGCATCTTCGAATTGTTTTATATTCACAAATCAGTCATTCAAATATCGTAAAGCCATTAAGAATTTCACACATTCTAATATTCATTACTTAGGATATTTCTTATTTCATAAATGTTGATGAAAGAAAATGAAATATTATATGCAGTGGCTATATAACCTCTTTTAAATTTGTGACGCAGAATTCGTCTCAAAAGTTCGAATAAGAATTCACTTACATCCTGTAATAATAAGTCTATTTTGGGAAGTACCTTCCTTAAAAATTACGCACTGTTTTCCAAAATATTATTTCTCCTGAACTTTTGTACCTAAAATATATTAAGGATACCGCCATACATTCATTATTGGCTATCCACATAGTAACTTCTCTGAATAGTATATGCTAAGTAAATTTATAAATAACAATACGATTTACGTTGGTAAAACCAATAATTTGAAAGTAAAGTGATTTTGACAAGGTTGAATCTGATATCAATTTGGCATTTAAAACATCGATTTTACCTTCCTTTAGTATTTGCTGCTGTTAACTATTATTTGAAAGGTATGTAAAAAAGATCTCAAAAAGTGATCAATTAAAATAGGTACTTAATTTTAATAATTTGAACAGATTAAGTAAAAAACTGTATATTCAATGGAATTAGAATCGTTTTTATATAGGGATCTGATGTTTATATGAAGAAAAAATAATCTTTTTCTACGCTCATGCAGAAATCAAAACTTTATTGAACTATATTTAGTGGAAAAAGTGGTTCTTTATTGCACTAGTGCAAAAAAAATGTTTATTGCATTCATCTGTCATTCTACTACAGCGTTTTGTCATCATGACAAACATATTTTGCTACACTTAGTGGCATCTAAATAAAACATTTTTTGGTTTTTGCATGAACATAGAAAAAATATTAGATGCTCATACAAAAAGTGCTCGATGTGTTGTCCTACTCGGCCTGACGGCCTTGTTGGACAATTTCACGTCGCGTGCAATAAGCACTCACTTTTTGTACTTATTTATGGCATAAAACATCCTGGTGAAATTTCGGGGTACCTTTTAAGTATTTGAAAAACAAACGTTCTCCTATCTCAGATAAATCTGTTGAAGCCTCCTCCAATCTGATGTAAATACATGAATTTTATATTCTATGAATGCATCTTGTGGTAAAACCAGTAATGAGTTGCATAAATCACCTGCAGAAATTTTCCAAGTGGTTTGGCTTTTAAATTTATTAATACCTTTGACCGCTTAAACAAACCCACTTCTTTAATTTGCATATATCAAATGCAATGAAAATTAGCTCTTGGTAGACAATAAAGATGGAAATTGACATGAAGATAAACGCCCGTTGTATGAAAATTTTTTAAATGCACGTTTTTGCCGTCATACAACTAAACTATCTATTTATTATACTATTCATTCTTAATTCCCTGCATGTAAATTATAAATAATCGCGACTACTTATCTAAATTAATTTCCGTTGATTCTTCAAGGTCGTCTTGAAATGTGTCCTACTTTAAACAACCGCAATGTTTACATGTTTTTCTAAAACAATCCTTTGCACGTCATCAAAAATGCACTGATAGCGTTGGAAATTACAGAAAACCAGTTATATAATGCCCAGGATCCAAGGATATCGTCGTTGATTCATGTCCAGCATCCCACATATGATCATTTTATATTCGACAGTAGCAAACGTAAGACGTGAGTGATCACATCTGAACTTTCTAAAAGGTTGCGTGAAATAATAGTGTCAGGTAGGTATCTAGTTTTAAATTGTTCTATTTTAAGTGCAAATAATCTCGTACGTATCGTAATGATACACTGACCGGTAATTATTTATTTTGTAGTTAACCTTTGACTCTTAGTGATAATGAAAATATTTTATGGGTGATTCAGATACTAGGAAAAAAATTAGGTATTTTTAAATGGAGTGAAATGAGACCACAGAATTTGATTCCTTAGGTGAAAATAAATCGATTTGATCTAACATATTGTCGCGGATTTCCCAATCCGTCTTTTCTTTCTTCCAGAAAAACAATCCGTTAATTAATTACTTCTTTATTAACTACTGAACACTACTAATTACACGTCAACTAAACACTTATTTAATTAATCGCTATCTAAATCACTTTGATATCTCCAACTAAACACTTTAATTCAGACTGTAATACAAGACTTATACAAGACTAACTAACTCGGCCGTTTATTCTTCATTTATAGATCCAACGAATATTCCAGATATATTCCAGTATCTCTAGATCCATGTTCTCGTACGACTGGAACGCTTCTCGTCGTTTCCACGATTTTCTGGTAACGCCTCGATTCACGCATGTTGTTTGTTTACCAGAATGGCGTAGGGGCGATCGGAGCAATCTTAGGCAATTCGCGGTGCCACAGTCGTCGGTTTGGGAGTGAGTGGGGCAAATTCCGTGACAATATCTATATCCCAAGTGCATAATGAGAAAGATACAGAGTGTCTAAGTTAAAATTTTATTTTCGATATATAATATAAATAACTTCTTGAAATATAAATATTTACATAAAATTTATAAATTGGGGTTTTTTGCAGGCGAGGAATTCAAATTTGTTTCTCATTTTGACGTCACTAGTAGAGGATGCCACTTGTGGCACACCATGTTTCTTCTAAATGACAGAACTTTTTTGCAGCTTAGTATATCCATCTGACTATGGAAACAATTGATTCTTCTACCTGTTTTATTTGAAAAAGATATACCTTGCTGCAGTCGGTAGAAGTAACCATTTTTGAAATAATCCTATTTGAAACGCTCAGTTCACCGAGTAAAAAACTGTTTTCGTTTCAGGTAAAGTGCCTTTTCTGCTGAAAATACAGCAAAATGTTTTTTGAAAAAATTGTTCAGAATGGTAAATTATGGAGTCGTGCAAATTTCAAAAAGATTGGCGATGTTAAATGAAACCATTTTTCAACAAAGTACAAAGATTTTATCAGAGCAGGCCGATCTTATTGAAATTTTGCACGTCTCCATAATTTACCAACTTTTTCAAGTAACATTTTGCTGTATTTTCAGTGGAAAAGGTACTTTACCTGAAACGATAACAGTTTTCAATCGGTGGACTGAATATTTCAAATTATTTCGAAAACTGTTGCTCCTAACGACAACAAGGTATACCTTTTTCAGATATAACAGGCAGGAAAATCGATTGTTTCAATAGTCAGATGGATATACTAAGCAGCAAAAAAGTTCTGCCATTTAAAACAAACATGATGTGTCACAAGTGGCGCCCTCTACTAGTGACGTCAAAATTAGATTGTCGATGACGTCATATCTCGACCAACGATGACGTCACAATTGTGGCTCGTATGTCAAAAAGTGCCTTTTTTAAAAACAAAATTCACGTGCCAGGGGGCGTTACTTTTCGAAAGCGCTGTAGAAAACAATTATCTAAAGTTTCTCATTCTCATTAATAAGATTTTTGGCTATTTTCAGCTGCTTTTTGCGATTTCTACAAAATCTGTGGTGATAAAGCTGTACAGATTTGAAATTTTCATAAAGCGCATCAAAATACATAAGAGATCGAGATAAAAAAATCCGAATTTTCTGGCGCTTACCAATGTGTTTTTTGTGATATTTCGACTTTTCCAGCTATTTCTCGATATTTTTTCAGAATCTGTGGGTGATGTAGCTCAATATGCTCAGAATAACGTGAGATTTTTCTCATTTGTTTACGATTTACCCAAAATTTTGAGTGTTTGAGCTAAACGCACTTTAGCATAATTGGTTTCAGTACGTCAAAATACATCAAGATATTTTGGATGAAAGTGCAGACCAATCCTTTTGTGTGCAAATGTTATCATGCCATAAAAAAAGTATAAGTATCAGTCAATTAGTGTCATCTAAAAAAGATAGCTATATGTTTTCTAAAGTGTCTACCTATTTATTAAGTTGTTTTTATAAACAAAATATTAATCGTCATTTTTAAATAAATAAAAGTTTTCTCTTTAATTGTTTTTAAAGCCGATTTCATGTTTGTACAAATTAAATATTAGAATAAATAGAAATCTCTATCTGACAGCTACAAATTAGTAAAATTTTATGAACACAATAAATATTTGGAGAAATTTTAATCTCTCTAAATTCTAGGTAATTGTTATTCACTGCTGAATTCATAAAATCACTGCATCCTTTCTTTTCCTATGTAACGCATAATCCATACTTAATTATTTACACATGTTAAAAACTATCTTTTTTTGTAATCAATAGTATTTTAGTTTTAAGGTTAAATGATACTAACAGTAATTTACGGCTAAATTAAATTTAGCATATTTTCTCAACAACTTCGAATGGAGCAAAACGTGGACAAATTTTTGAAGCTGGACAACTGGAAAGACTTCAGTAGACACGCGTTAAGGTCCGTTTATATCTACAGACATCCAGCGTGTCAGACAAAATAATATTATTCTATGCAATGTGTATTAACGTATTTATATGTATGTATCGTAACACGGCTGCGCAGACGCCGACAAACACGGGTCGTGGCCGGCCAGTATTCTCGAAAAGAATATTTTGTCTGCGCGGTTCATGTCTGTACGTGTCTGTGGCTACTTACCGGGCAGTGTAAATAGAGTATTGGTACCGTGCTGACGTGTTTTGTATTTAGTAAAGGTTCGTTTATATCTACATACACGGTGCGTTTCAGACAAGTACCGTGGCAGACACCGACAGACACCATTTATTTACATCTAACGTGAAGTGTACCGTGTCAGACATCGACAGACACTGTCGTCGGTGTCGGACGCGGCCGCTCTCACTGGCAGTTAAGGTTCGTTTATATCTACAGACATCCAGAGTGTCAGAGACGTGCAGTGTCAGACAAAATAATATTATTCTATGCAATTATTAAAAAGCGTGTGAGTTTGTAAATTTGTAACCCCCCTTTAGAACACTCTTAAAAGTATTTCTAACTACATTTACTGTGCAGGAATATTTAAAAATATGATTTACACAAGCTCGGTATCGCTTGGTGGTCTGACTTCTTGTTAGGCCGTGACCAAGGAAGTGTGATAGATAATTTTAGTGAGCAGGGAAAACTAGGAAGGGCGCCACATAACTTACATCCAAAAAAAATAAGGGGCCTGTTTTTTTCGGGTTACGGAACACAAAGCAAGAAATATATGGCTGGTGTTGCAAGTAAATCAAATAAAATGCTCGCGATGTGTGGAATAAAGCAGATATTTAACGAAAATGTATATTTTATGAAAATGTATCCTTACGTAAGTGGATTCCGGAGCGAAAGAAACCGGGAAAAACAGAAATAGTTTATCACGTCGACCTAAAAGTATAACTAATATGTATGAGCAGCATAAGTTATAGTAATGATACGTATTTACAAAAATAAATAGAAACAAACAAAGATGGGGTATCTAGAAGTAAAATTTTGTGAATAATGTTATATGGACATAAAATATATACAACGCGAAGTTAATGAACGGCACATGTAGTTTTTAATTCATAAAAATTCTTTAAAATAATATTCAAATAAAGAAAATAAATTTGAATAGTTCTTGTCTAACCAATAATAGTCAAACAATTTTCAAGTTGTTATGTCGGCTTGAGCTTTTTGACACATCAAAAGATAATAAAATCAAGTTACTTCAACCGAATCCAGATGATATTCTGGTCAATTTTGATGCAATGAAATTTTTCACAAAAGTGCCAATCAAAGTTTGGGAGAACTTCCGACCATTCCCACAAGGCAAGGACGAGAATTTAGATAGACTTTCTTCTTCTCTTGGGATTAATTTTGTGAACAACAAAAGAGCAGCCCTTCACCCTTATCCTCAGTATGGAAAATATCTGTATCGAAGAAGCCCGACTTGGGGTTAGTAATTCTAAATCCAGAATGTTGGTTCAGACGTTGACGACATATTCACCATATAGCCTAATGGATACAACATAGATTTCTGGATCATTATTAATAGAATAGATTCAGATTTCAGCTTCACTATCGAGCTGGAAGAAAATGGTTTCCTTCCATTATCAGATTTCCTTGTGAAGATAAATCAGTTAAAACGTTAGACTATAGTGTTCATCAAAAGCCTAGAACAAGAATCATTTTTAATATTTGAAAGGAGCACTACTACACATCATATATCAACGTTCAGCTTTCGGTTAAATGGATATATCAAAACAAACGTGAACAATGCGTCAGAAGGATATGTAAGATCAAGAAAAAGATAAATATTTTATAACTACTTTACAGGGTACATTTAATTTTAACTGTAAATAATAAAACCTTACCCCGATTGGCCCTTCAGGATTTATCCCGAAGAAGGTGTTCAATATAGCTCCCGCTTGCACAATCAGCTCTACAAGTCTACTAGACAGGACAATAAGCTAGTAAGGCAAGTCAAGTTTGCAGTAAAATACACACAACTTAATGGGAAATATTTTTTTTGGTACTATGGAAAAACGACTCGCAGAAGAAATTTACCTTCAAAGATCATCTCGAGATCTTTAAAACTATTACGTTACGGTCAATCTTTACTTTCCTCGTGAAGCATTTTGAATTGCACTTGGAGAAGATAGGCAATTTATTTTTAGAACGCCAATCACAAATTTTATCCTTATTTGATTGAAACTGATTTGACACAGAGAGATACAATTTGAGGTCATCTGCATAAAGGAGAATTTCGCAATTCAGGTTCCTGAAAATGTATTCAATAAAGATTAAAAACAATAGCGGGCCAAGAATCAATCCTTGAGGGACCCCAGAGGTAGCGTCTTTCTATAGATCGGAAACCACGATACTTCACTGTCAATCTCCCCTGAGAGAGATATGAGGTGAAAAAATGAATAAATGGTGTTTCGTTAAGCCTATACGTGATAATTTTGACAGTAGAATACCATGGTCCAGCCGAAATCAGTATAGATGTCATTAGAAACATCAAGTTAGTAACTGTTGAACGACCGGGATAAGAACCGTGCTGTGCAAGACTTCAAAAACTTTGGAGGCATTATAAATAAATGTAATAGTATGATCATTGTCCACCTCTCTCTTGATATCCTTTTTAAAGACAGGATAAATTCAACTAGAGCTTCAAAGATCAGGGAACTTACGTCTTAGTGACTGATTATTATATAGAAAACATAGTGGCTTAGCAAATATTGTTGCGCAATCTTTAAAGAAAAAGACTTCAAACCGTCTGGTTCAGCGGTGGATTTTGGTTTTAATTTTCTTTAAGGCGGACACTTTAGGCTCGGAAAAGTTAAGAATACTATACGACAAACAATTTGACATCGATGGAGGATTACCATACGTCGGAGTTGTGGACATAACTAGATCAAAAGAAAGTAGCAAATTCATTCACAATATCAATATTTCAACTTTATACTACGTGCATCATTAGTATACCAAGCATACTTGGTACTAATTTAATCTCACAAAGTTAGGTTATGTAGTAAGGTGATAAACACTGTCCAACTAACTCAATTTCGTCTTAGTAGCTTTAAATATTTCTACAATCATAGTTTTCAATGCAGGCGTTGAATAGGAAATATATTATCTCATTAAAATCTGTAACATTTTGATTAATTTCAGTTTCCTGTTTCAGCATGAGGTTTGTATTGTCTCTCTCGATGTTAGCTCTCTTGTGGGTGGCCCACGCTGACGAGCTTTCAGACTGCAAGTGCTGGGAGGGTTACGAGGCGAAAAAGTCTGAAGAAGGCGTTCGCTGCCATGGCATCCTCCTGCTACACGTCATGGACTGCAACGTGCCGGAACGGCCCAAATGCGTTTGCACGGGCAACGTCACCGGCATTCTAACGGACTCCTCGGGAACCTGGTGCTCGGAATACGCCAACGGCAAGGAGCAGAGGAAGTGGGAATGCGAGAATAAAGAAGAGTGGGACAAGTTCTATCAGTTGTATCCCAAGGAAAAGCCAGAGTAGAACGCAAAAGACACTCAAATGGAAAATAATTTCTGATACATGTCAAGATATATTTTTGTACACACTTTTTATATTTTGTTAAACTTTTGTTATATTTATGTAGATACTCTTTATTACAAATCAGACTGTTGAAATTAGATCTAAGAAGTTAAGGATATTGGCGAAGATAAAACACTTATTAGGTTTTGTATAATTTTGTTTTTAATAAAATGTGTTTTATAAAGCTGTTGTGGCAGAAAAATAATAAATTTATTGACAAATTACTTTTTCAGTTATACATTTACATACATTTTGTTATTAATTTTTGTATTTTTACATTACTTTTAAATTAAGTTGATACAAATTTATTCTAAACTACTCAGACCTCTATCTAGTCCACTTCGATTCTTACAATGCATACTTAATAAAATGACTAAAAACTCTAATAAACATAACCTCAACGCACAATTTTGTAATTATATATAGGTCTTAAACTTTAAATATAGTTTGTATGACGTTATTCTTTGTTGGAAGATGAAAACATAATAAAGTTTCCAGGGGCTAGACACTTTTATGAAGTCAAAGGGTTGCAGGGGCAAGAGTCCATAGGCGTACCACTTAAGAAGGATTCAAATAACACAAAATTGCCATAGTAAGTTGACGTTGAGTAAACCTAGCACGTTAATAATTTATTTCTGTGTTCTTAGAAACCTTAAGTGGTACGCCTATGGAATTATTTTACTTGCATATTGCACACCCGAGGATATGTACGTATGTGGATTTTATTTTTTTAAAAGAAAACGCGTGTCTGCATAAAAGTACTAAGAGGGGGAAAATTTTGTAAATTGGTTCTATTTACTGTAATTTTTTCATATCGAGAAACGTTTAGAATAAAAAATTCTAATTAAAAAAACATCAATTAACTAAATGTAAATAAAAAAAAATGAAAATCAAATTTTTTTCAATTTTTTAGAAGCCCTTATCTCGTAAGCGAGCGCACACCATTATAGGACACCCTGTATACAGATGCAGTAAATATTTTAAAACAAACAGAACAAAGTTCTAACTACAGGTTGTTCTAATTTCACTATAAATGTTGACAATAAATAAAATTACATTCGTTAAAGAACAAATTTTAATTTTTAATTTAGCGGCATTAAATATGATTCTAATACCTTCTAATTTTGGTATTAGTTATAGCCCTTTAAATTTAAAAAATTAAAATTTAAAAGTTAACTATCCAAAATATGCTACGAATAATAACTCACACACCATAACAGACAAACATGAACGGTAACGATTAAATTAAAAAATCGCAGTTATTTCAAAGGCAATTTAACCGGTGCATAATAAATTTAAGGATTACAACTATACATAACAATACAACACTTGTTTTCGACGTCGTTGGGAATTTTTCACTTTAAATTGCCTCGATTTAGTTTAAAGCCGAAAAAGAAGAACGCGCACTTTTCCGCAGACATTTTATGGCTCTTGGTGTTCAACAAACGACAATAATAATTCCCGTCGAAGCGTGCTAATTGGCTTCGTTGTATTTAGTGCTGAAGTTCGGAGGCGTTTATTAAAATTGTTGTTCTTTTTCCAGAGCCAAAATGGGAAATTAATTCGATAATTACAGGGCAGGTGGCGGGTCGACGATTTCGTTCAGTTAATTATAGTTTTTGTTCTGCGAATGTTCTATGAAATACATAGTTATGTTATGAAAAATGAAGAAAATATCGACAAACATTTTTTTTGTTTTATCCTTAGTTTCCTAGTAAAGAAATATTGACGTTGTAGTATATTCAACATCAACCTTTATATCACTGGGCTGCTGTAGTCTCTAGCCAGGTGATTTCGAGTGTTAAAACTTGATTACTACAGTAGGTATTAACGTTTTTGTGATGTGAATATTTACATTAGTGTTTCAAATTCCCAATCATCTTTGTATCCCGACCTACCCAGCGGTTGTGCTGTTTACAAGGTAGAGTTAGCTCAGGCAAGAAATCTTACAAAATTTGAAAATGTATTGTCTTGTCTTGAACAAGGTAAGAGTTTCTTTAAAGTCTTGTTCTTATTCAATCTTACAAGATCATGTATTGTTGTTGTTTGGTAACAGTGGTGGTTACTCTGGCGTCGGCTACGGCCCCTGGCGTAGCTCATACGTAACTATTGATATGGTGGACCGACCATCGACAGTACGTTGGTAGACATTATAAAGTATAGAAACGCCATAATACATAATAAGTTATAAGTAATTGACGAAATAGAAAAAGCAAAATCGCAGCTTGCAAGACCAAGACAAGACCAAGAAAAACCAAGGCAAGATTGCCAATACTAGTTACGGAATACTTTCTAAGCGCTGAATTGATCGGCTTGGCCTCTTCGGTGTTTTGTTGGAAACGTTTGCGCACATTCTGAAGCATTTGCGGAGTGATTCGACGACATTCGTCGATGATTCTTTGACGCAAATCTTGCAGCGACGCTGGCTCTGTTTTATAGATTTTACTTTTTAGGTATCCCCACAAAAAAAAAACAAGGGGCGATAAATCCGGTGATCGAGGAGGCCACTCAATGCTGCCTCTTCTCCCAATCCAATTCCGTGTAAAATGTTGGTCCAAAGTATGATATTTTCACATTTGTTACTTTAGGGGACATCATGTACATGAAATATTAAGTTCGTCCATGACAACATGATTTTTAAACACAAGCAAAATTTCTCATCAAGTGTGCTTTTTCCGGAAATTGTAAAATAAAAAAGATTTTCCTTTCATTCACTATAATTGCGGTCATACTGTATTTAGGTATCAACTTCCTCGAATACATGCTAATATAAGTTTCCTGAACACTATCAATTTAACCACAGGAATTAGTCAGATATCCAAGATTTAAACCAGACAAAATATTGCGAAAAGAACAAAAAATTTGAAACATGTTGAAAATGCAGTGACACGGAAGCGTAATGTTAAATATTGGCATATGTGTTTTTCTTAGGAATCTGCATACTAACTATAAACATTTATTATGATTAATTTTTTCCGGAAGCGGTAAAGTATTGCTGCAATATGAGATGATGAGTAGGCAACTTTTTAGTGTAAACAGAAAACTGCAACGCAATTTAATTCCAAAAGCCATTTGAGTGATTGCCCTTTATTAGATTTATTGGCGTTTGTGTATAGGTTACCTCCCCTTGCATCTAACCCATTGTTCTTCCCACGCGTTGCCAGTACATCAGACTGACCGAAACGAAGTCTGAAGGGCCTCCGGCCCTTGACATATTGAAAATACACTATGAGATTACCTTTGAAGAATCCCGCTGCCCGCAGTGGCGTAGGCGAAGCAAATAACTTCTTATTATATTCATATTTGTTATGGCCTCCATGGAAAATTAGTTTTTCCTATTGCTTTTGCGTTAATAACAAAGTAAATCAATAGACACACAATTTCGGCAAGGTTTCACAATTTAAATACTGTCCATTTTCAGTGGGAGGATCTCAAATCCCTACTCGATAAAATGAAATCTTTGGTAGGCAGGAAGACGAGCGTCGACAGACTTGTTAGAATATAATTAGACGGTGGTAATGTATACTCCCACCGACATTCCAAGGCTTCATTTATTCTATTTTATTTCAGTTTATATGAAGAGTTGGAGATTAAACGAACTGTATAAAATCAACCCTGCACCGAACGGTGGTTAGGGCCTACCAACGTAAGTCGTTCCTGGGCGCAAATGCGGCCTGCTTAATAATAATATGCTGCCACCTCTCCCGCATAAGCCTTCGACTTCTGGGCTAATCCTAGTGATTAGAATGAGGGTAGATTAATTATTATTATTATTATTATTATTATTATTATTATTATTATTATCATAGAGGTATTACATACAGTTTGGCAAATTTGAAATGTGTTTTTTCTCTGTCTGATAATCTTTCTCTCCTGTTTATTGTATCTGTATAACATTTCCATGTGAACCCTTTCTATAGGTGGTGGTAGGATAATAATATTTTTAAAACTACCACAGTTGGCAAAATTTGGTACAGACATAAAGACTTTCGCAATTAAAATTATAAAATATCGTGACTTATATTGACTGTAACTTAATAAATCATTCTAAAATTCAGCCAAGGCTTATGCAACCAACAACATGATTTTATACTACGGATTGCATATCAGTCATTTCAACGTAAACAGTTAGTTGTAGTAATATGTACTTTACTTTAGATTTAATTAATATTTATTGTAACATTTATTATGTATGCATGCATGCATCTTGTCCTTTACGTCAATTTAGAGATATTTAGGCAATAGTTGTTCATGTATTAAGAGCAAAAAGTGATATATTATTGCTCGAAAGTAACAGTTACCTCAACAACAGTCACTTTTTGCTCGCAATGCAAAGTTTTATCTGCAATCATTCAACAAAATAGAACTTTTCAATTATCAACTTTATTACAATGAGAGCATTAATTATAACAAACAGAACAAAAGTAAAAAATTTATTTGATAGCATTCATAATTTAGATGCTGAAAGTATTTACAATCTTTAATAATAATTCCTGACCCAGAAGGTAAGATTAGGGCTATATTCTGATATGGTAAAATTTTCATCACTACCATTGATACATTAAATTACTTTACTTGTAGATTATTTGATGGCTTAGTTGTGATTTTCTCATTTCAATTTTTTCGTTGATGTTATTATCTATATATCATTATGTAACAGTAGAACTTTTCCATCCTCCGTGTCGCTTCAATGGTATCAAATCCACCATGGACCAATAAAGTAGCTTATGTTTGGCGAAAGCAATGCCCTGTGTATAAATTACAGTAATGACACTCTGGTAGGTTAATTAGCAATATCGTTTGGTATTTTAGCAATAACATTCATGTCTACCACTTGGTTAAAACACTTGCCTTTATTAAATTTGAAAAATAATCGTGCCGATGTGTTTTCGTTTCTAGGTCTCATGACTATAATATAGAATGACAAAAAGTTGATAGAATTATCTTGAATGTTATTTGTGACAGTAAAAGTTCGATTTCTTCTTGTCTTTGAATCAGCAATAGCAACTATCAAAATGAATTATTTGTCATCAACATTTTTAACATTAATTTGTACTAATTCGTCACGTCTGCAAGCACACGAAATTCCAATATTTAGAACTACGAGTACCTATAATAACATATATCTACTAGTTTACAGATTTTACAAAAAATCAGTATGTACAGAATTTTAAGTATGTTTCATCATCGTCTTCTCGCCTGTATATTTCCCCTTGCGAAAAGGTTTTTAATTTCTTAGGCTTATATCCACTCCTTGCTTGTTTAAAAATGCCGTAAATTCAATCAATATCAATATCATTCTTGGTATCGTAAATCGAACATATTATATTATTTTAGTGTTTTTGACTTTTCACAAAAATAGGTACGTTTTCTGAATATTTATAAATTTCCTTCGACTTAACACCATGTTACAAGTAGGTTATATTGCTTATCGTATATCTTTAATTTTTCTGTCAACAAACCTAAAGTTACAGTTTATGCATCTGTGGAGGTGTACTCGAAATATCATTGTCACTATTTTCAATTCCACCATTTTTTCAACTAAACTGCGCAAATATGACAAAATTTCAAAATAAAATAAATTCATTTTTAGAATCTAGAAACAGATTAAATTATGTACGGCTGCTAAATTTGGTTTTGGTCTGTGACAAGTGAATTAGAATAAAATTCATAAATTCTGCTTGCTACGATTTCATCTTCATTCACTGTTTTTGTTTATTCTTCTTAGATATTCTCTTCTTATTCGTTCTTCATCTCTTCATATGAATTTATTCCTTCTAAATCCTGTTCAAAAGGTTCCCATTCACTTTCTCCTTGTCATGCAAATAAATCTTGCTTTTATACATGTCTATTATTTTCTTCCTGTATAAACTTTTGTAAGCTTCACCTAATACTACTGTTTTGTTTATCATTACTTCAAATACTTTTCTTCTACTGTGATTTTTCCCACCTACTTAAATTTGTCAATTTTCTCCTTTACCTCACCCCTAATACGATATATTCAGTTACGACGCTGCCTTCTAAAAGGTGCTTGGGGTCAATCTAACACGACGGCCACCGAGTCGTCTCCTCCAGAGGGCAAACCGGTCGCCTGAATATTGAAAAACACTGGTGCCCTTTGAAACGGCGTGTTAATGTCAAATGGAGTTATAAGGACCACATACTGAAAGTGGCATTTTTCGCTGCTCACCGACTTTATGTACTCAGCTAAATATCACGTTACACGGGTGAAACCTGCTGCCGTAAAAAGTACAAAAATTCCTTTCAGCATAATTGAGTTTTTATTGATTGGGTATGATACATATGTTTTTCTTTAGTTTTATTGGGTTTTTGCCACACTTCTGAAAAAAGCAGACAAGTAAAAAGTAACAAAAATCACATCACTTAAATCGCACACTTCCGTATTTTTGTTATCTTGTACTTATCTGCTTTTTTCAGTGTTAGATTTTTTGGTTAGGCAAACTTAGTTTCAAAAATAACCCTTGACTGATCCGTTTGGCGCAAGGGCTTATTTAATTAATCTTTATTTTTTCCAGAAGTGTGGCAAAAACCCAATAAAACTAAAGAAAAACTAAAATTGTGCCACAAATAAATAGCTTCAGACAATATACATATGTTTGAATATACAAGGTGTCCCTAAAAGTTTGGGACAGCGTTTCGCCACATAAATTATAGCTGAAAATAAGTCGATTTAACTAAATATGCCTTAGTCCAAAAGTTGATAATCACGGAGCTACAGGGTGTCAAAAGTTAAAAAATAAATCGGGGTTTCTTTAATAACTTTCGATTGTTTCACGTTAATTTCACGAAATTTTGTATCCAGGGGTTTCAAAAACAAAACGCAATTTATTTTTTAACCTTTGAAACTCTGTATCGTGTGAAATGTTAATGTTAATGTTAGTGTTAGTGTTAGTGTTAGTGTTAGTGTTAGTGTTAGTGTTAGTGTTAGTGTTAGTGTTAGTGTTAGTGTTAGTGTTAGTGTTAGTGTTAGTGTTAGTGTTAGTGTTAGTGTTAGTGTTAGTGTTAGTGTTAGTGTTAGTGTTAGTGTTAGTGTTAGTGTTAGTGTTAGTGTTAGTGTTAGTGTTAGTGTTAGTGTTAGTGTTAGTGTCAGTGTCAGTGTCAGTGTCAGTGTCAGTGTCAGTGTCAGTGTCAGTGTAGTAGTTAATGTTGATAATAATAATTCTAAATCAAATCGAAGCGTGGTATTTTGAATTGTAGTCCACTAGTGTGTTAAAAGGTTTTTAACCACGGAAAGCAGACGTAACAAACCTTAATATAGTGGTCATGGATAAAAACGTTCAATGCTACAATCTTACAGCATACACCGCCTTTCGATTTCTTTCCGTGTATAAACAATTTATATTTACGAGCAGCTTATCCTCAATATTATACATTTCCACGCAAATACAGCTATGCTATATTAATACTGTATTCTGTTATTATGCAGGTTTTATTATTATTTGGCTTTAACATCCAACATTAAAACAAATGAAAATTCGCGAACGCCAGCCGTAACCATTCCGGCATCCGGCGTTAAAAACGTAATTATACAATAAAACGGCAACTCTTATTTTTCTTATTTAACGTTCCAGCCTGTCAGATCAATACAGCGTGGGCATAGACCCTAACGAAAAGTTCTGGGACGCTTAAAAAGTAATTAAGATATCTCTACACTAGAATTCCTAGGGTTTAATTAAATATATATATATACACGAACGGCTCTCCGCAGCAAAACAAAGTTACGCGCGAATTTACAGTCGAATTAAACTCGAGTTTTTAATTATGCTCCCCCAGGCTGGTCCGTCAACACGGCTGGCCAGTTGTACCAACATTCGATTTTTAAGATCCGTTGCCTTGGCAACGCTGTACACACACGGGCAGTTGCTGGTGACAAGTTAGTTTATTTAGGAATAATGCAACAAATTGCCGCTTTCGGTTTCGATTTTCAACGGCGTAATTACATTAATAGTTAGATTAAATGAAATTTTATCCTCGAGGATGAAAATGAAATCGCGTTTGAATACATTTCGACAATAATGGAATTTTAGGGTCGTGTGGAAAACAATATTTTTTTTCTGTAGCCTAAATATGAATGCGTTTAGTATAAAGAAAAATTTAGTAATGGGGAAGGTGGATAATTTTTCATGATGTATTTATGTATGTAGAATGACACGCTCTTTCAAATGGCATGGTCAAAATTGGGGGTTGCTATTTAAAAAAATTGTCGATGACGTCATATCTCGAACAACGATGACGTGACAAATATGGGTCGTATGTCAAAAAGTGGCTTTTTTAAAAATAAAATTGACGTGTCTGGGAATTTTTTCGAAAACTTTATTCGTTACTTTTCGAAAGCACTGTTTATTATTTTTAGAATGTTTGGCATGGGTGGAAGGGGTTTATGGTCAAGAAACGTTCAGACAAAGCAGTATTTCGGAAACTATTGGGTTTACATAGGCGGCCTTGTACTCAAACTGTAGCAAACATTGTTCTTGGTAACGCACATATTCTACTGGACCGATTTGACCAGCATGTAAATGCGCTTCTATGGTTACGGGACTCTATTATATATAATCAATCATAGTCAGATATTAAACTCAGTATTTATAGTTTCTTCTAACAACTTTTTGCATTTTTTTAAACGATAGTCTATAAAATTCTTTTTTAACACCTGTTACGTGTCTCGAAAACGTGGGTGGCACTCAGTTAATAATTACAAACAAATTTTCCAACTCATTGCCGATTCAAATTTGTAATTAATATCCATCTCGGCAGGTTCAGAAATATCTTGAATTTCTCATCAGCATGAAATCAGTGCGAATAAAACTTGATAATTTCTTCCGACTGATTAAGGAAATCGTAGGGGTGAACAAGGGAATAAACCAAAAGGAAATAATGGAAATTGTAAAAGTTTGATTTACCCACTAGTAAGGCTGTACGTCGGTAAAAGTAAAACAAATAAGAAATTTGAAATCAAAGAAATATTTATTTACTTAATTAAATGTACAGTCAGAGAAACTACAATTATAATAAGTAATTCCATAGCCAATCTCACTAAGTAGTAGCTGTAGCAGTATTCTCTTCTATGAAACTTTCACCAGGATGGAGAGCAATATTATCCCTGATGTTTTGAAAAATATTTGGTCCGCGATGCTCTTCTATACAACCCATCCCTACTGTACTGGACTTCCATACACTGTGTTTCTTAATTGTAGTAGAATAGCAGCAGAGTCTGCCAACAAACTAGCTGAAGATTATGGGAAGCAATGTTCAGTATAAAGGACAGAAGAATTACATGCAAACTTAGCAATTCAACAGTATTGGCAAGCACGTTACCAAATGTGTTGATTTCAGCTGCAGACGTGGCACATTTATTCTTAACATATTTTATGAAAATTATTGAATGATTATTGTTTGCTGGAGGAAGGACTATGTATTTATTATAATTGTTCAAACATGTAATTTACCAGTAGTATTGTTGCATATTAATTATTGTATCTGATATATGCACAACTAGTGAAGTTCCTAAATCTTAGCCGAGAAATTCGACGATTCGTTCCCTGGTCAACACTTTTACTATCGATATCCTTCACCCTTTTGCTTTAAAAAAGCAGCTTGTATCATTTATATCCTGATTCTTTATGTTCGCCATCGCCTTGAAGATGGAGTAATTTAACCAAAGCTTTCCTTAGTGTAAACTTGTCTTCAAAGTATTCCAAAAGCACTTTTTCACTGAACTTTTACAAACGCTTCAGATCACACCATCTCAATGAAACAATTGTAAGAAAACTCGTTCTGTTGCTTTAATTTACGAGGCAATAACTCGAAAATGGCTTTATTAGCAACTTTTTAGATTTCCGCCGATAGAAATTAATTTTCTTGATTACTTTCCATGTCACAAAATTTGAAGTTACTGTAAACAAACGATCGAACTTTTATTAAACATCAGGGACAATTGGATTTGAAAATGAAATTGTATAAAATTTAATAACGTAAGGACTTCATTATTTGCTACATTTTCGAATTATTTACTAATGTGACTATTACCCCTATTACCTGTATTTTGTTGTTTTACTATGAACATTAATACAATCCGATAACAATTCTACCAATCTCTGTGTCAACTAACCTCATGCTGTATTATTTTAACAGGATTATGTAACATTCAATTGTTCCATGGACAATGTAAAACATGTCTGGCATGTTTCCACATATTCCAATAATTCGCATAAATAAACTTCATCTCTTGTCCACTCGACAATGAAGCGCGAAATCAATATTTTCTCATCATTTAGAGCGGATATTAAACTCCATTCGTGCATTTTTAAACAGTTCTTTTGAAACTGCACCCTTTTTATAAAACTGTCACTGGCCCTAGAATTATAATACCTGAACCTGTAATACTACACAGAAAAAATCAGTGGAATGTATCCAGTTGGTTTGTGAAACATTTCGAAATTGTAGCTGATAAAACTTTCCCCCACACTGCCGATGTCTAAACAAACGCGCTTGTTTAAATTTATTTTATTTTTCTTCAAATCAACTTTCGCTGTTTGTGAATATTAGAAGTCTTCTTTTGTTTTGAAATATTGTTGTTTTGTGTAAGTTATCTTCAAGTTATGAATAATTCCTTGACCCAATGGTTGAGAGTAGGAAGTGGTGTCTGGAGACAGGAAAATAAAGTTCACGCTGTCTAGGGTCACTTTAAGATGGGATGTGACATTATCCAGAAATATTATTACTTTACTATTTTATTTCCTAATTTTTTCGTCAAATTTTTTTAGCCACAAAGTCATCATTTCTGTTGTCATACAACCTTTTTTATTGGATACCCATTCTAAAGGCAGTTTGTTGATATGAAACTTTTTAAATTCTCGAGGATTTTTACTCTTCCCTATAATGAATGGTTTTCTTTGTCACCTATTTCCGCAGAATAAAATTATCAATCTTTGCTTTGTAGCACTACCAAGGTAAAATGTCGTCAGCACACTCTTTTTGGTAAATAGTCTTTCAATATTACTTGTAACTTTGTTTTCCAGGCTTCAACACTATCTAAGTCAACATCAGCAAATTATTTTAAAGCCTATATTATGTCTTCGACAAAATCTTTGTAGGCTCCTTCTAAGACTTTAAAATTCATCACTATATAACTTTAAACTCTTTCTACTGCTCTCTCTTTTATTAGAAGTCCAAATATGAGGAGGTTTTTTTTGCTGGCCTTGCAGAACCAAGTGTCAATAGCCAATCCTTCCGTTTTGGGAAATTGTCTCTTCTGATCTGCAGTCAAAGAGTTCCTTTGAGTCGAATTTGCTTTTTATAAGTTCGTTTTTCTCCTTCCAATACTATATTTTTCAGTCAACTTTCGAGCACTGATACTGAACCTTTCCTTTTTCCTTTCTATGAGTTAATAAAAACACAGCTGAACATAAATTAGCTCGAAATCTATGAAACTATATCTTTATCTCTTAGGGTTTTGAATACTATTGAACTTGCCTACACTTCTGGAGAATGTGCCTTTGCAGCTAATGAGAAACCTATTAGTTTCAGCACGACGGAGCTCCACCCCACAAAGCCAGGATTGTGCAAATAACACTCCCAGAAAAATTGGGATTAATTGATCTATTCAGTGGCCCTGAAAGTCATCAGATCTAACACCCTTCAATTTTAAAAAAATATAGTTTACATAACACCTTCGCGAGATAGTAATCATTTGAAAGAAACAATCACAAAGGCCTGTAATGAGTTAAATGTTAATAAATGCAGCCCACAAAGAAGTCAGGCGGAAGATTGGATATGTGTCTTGAAATGAGAGGAGGTCATATAGAGAATAGATTGGAATATGTAAAAAATGACCGAGTATAAAGGTTTCACTGTAATGCTTTAAATTTGAAGTAAGAACTTGTTCAGCCAAGAGACATGAGGATTACAGTATTTGTGTTTAAAAAAATATTATGTTGATCCCTTTGCTGCGCCTTTGTACGCCGCTGTGCTCGGCCGGCTTCCATTACGTTTGCCCCAGGATTCTTTGATCCTTACGCTGATCCTGATGGACGCGAGTGCAGGTGACCGTTAGGGCCAGGGCCCGCTGAGATATCAATTATGATAGCTCTGGTCAAAGTTCTTTTGTTGAAGATCTGATTATTAGAAGTTTGACTGGCGGAACGTAAGAAAGCTCAGCCGGAGTAATTGAATCAATTTAATCAATCAATTTCCTATATTTCAAGCTGTCTGAACTTCATTTTCGACATTGTTCTTAATAAGAGTATCTAGAAATAGACGTTTCGTCAAACTCAAGGTTTTTTCTTTGAACATTACTGTTGTGTTATAATACGTAAAAAATACCTTAGAAAACATTTGCACATGTTCAAAAAATAAATATACTATCATTTATATTAGACTATGTAGCAATTAATAGTTGAACACAATCTAATAAAAAATAATACTTCAAATGCATAAATAACTACTTTGGCTAAGCTATTGTGGTTAATGTTGACCTTTGCCGAAAGTATTGATATAATATATACAGGGTGTTAGAGGGTTGACTGCCTTAAACTTAACAGGCGATACTATACATCAAATTAAACAAAAACACCTTTCATGGTAGAAAGACTTCATTGATTATCTTAAACTGTAATTATATAATGCATTAGACAAATTTGATCGCGATTGTTAAATATACTAAAATACTGCCTCGTCAGACAATATCTCATGTTTTACTCTACAGTTTCCATAAGAGCAGTAAAATTTAATGCTTCTAATATACAAGACTTTACGAGCTTCTTCGACATAAAATTTGTGACCACTAAAAATCTAACGAGATTATAAAACGATTTCTTTTCATAAAAATATAAAAAATATTTGGCTCTATACATTTTACAGGGCTGTAACTTACAATACTACCAACGAGTAAAAACACTAGTAAATCGTTTTCTGTAAAATACTTGTCTAAGTATCGCACATTAAATATATAAGATACAACAAAATGACAACCAAAATGTTATGTGAGTAAGTTTAATTGTACATCATACAGATTATCGTCAGAACAGCGATATATTCAGCAAGTTTATTGTTTGTCAATAAGCACATATAAATGTCCAAGGTAGACGACAATTTATACAAATTTGCAATATTAGGAAATTTTGATTTCATGCCGCCAAAAATAATTAGATACTGAAATTAATAAAACTTTGTCAGGTTTGCAGCACAATACAGAAGAAAGGAGTATTCTCCATTGGTCATGAAGAAGTGATGTCTGCATTGCTAATAACTATTACCTAATAAAAACCGTATAAAAAACGATAGCATAAAGTGGAAACGTTTGAAAAATTTGGTTAACAAGAATATCCGAATAAAGAAAAACATACAACTGCGAAACAGAAAATGATGGAAACTCGAGGAAGGAAAAAGATAGAGAGTTTGATAACGACACAAAATATGGTATTTAGATTCATAAGATGAAATATTGCCTAGAATATCTATAAGAGCGCTTTCGTGAATTAGGAGTGACATTCATTTTCGTTTGGTAAAACAAAATCAAAAGAGTATTCTGACAGAAAAAGAAACTGTTATACAAAACATGAATAAATGAATAGAAGACCCCTTGGAGATGGTCACAGTGATAGTTACAGAACTAGCAAGTGACCATCAATGTATATGTGTGTTAATATAGTGTATAGTATAGCGTACAATAAGTGTAGCTTAGTGTATAATAGTGTTAATGAGTGACTGTTTTAATGACAATACAACAATGCAGTGTATTATAAGTGTTAAAGTGTGATATCGGCTGAGTGCGTATCAGATAGGTATAAGTAAGTGGTGGTGGAACATCATGCCGTCCAAAATGACAGCATTCTATAATTGCGGACAGAATGACACAAGCGAGTTTATAAACACTTTAAAATAAACTATTAAAGTGTTAGATTTTCTCAACATCAACTTATTTTTGATGTTTCTGTGCTCTTTGAACCCTTCTCAAGTGGCACGCCTATGGAATCTTGTCCTTTGCAATCCTCACCTCCTGTACTCGTATATGTCCTGTGAAATAGTCCCTACTATGTTGGAACTCGGGTATAGATTATCTATTGAATTGTTCCTTAGCATATTTGATACCAAAGGGCATACGCATGACTTCATTAATAGAAATTGCAGGATTATTGATTTATATATGCTTAAATATCTTTAGAAGAACTTTTTAAAGTAAATTTATTTATGTTGCATAGTTTACAGCTGTATAATTATAGTAGAATCCATCAAATCTTTCAATTTACTATTTAAATTGTAAATTTTCGAATAAAAGTTTATATTTCTGGAAAGGTTGCTCTAAAATCCTTAAATAAAAAAGCAGTAACTAAAACCCTTACCCGTGCACCCCAATCATTAAATTGAGAATTTTATAGTGGATAATAAAACTACTTTTATTATTTGACTCACTTAAATCAGCACATATTTATTAAACTCCGCACATCTACAACTGAGGCTTTCGATTCCCGCCCCTCGGCGTCCCAGATACATGCAACAGTAAATGTTTTATTATATATTTCATAAATCACCCTTAATTAAACACTTTAAGGGCTCTAAACATGTCCCGGCCGCCCATGTAGGCCGTAAAGAGTAATCGCCCCCACAATCTATAAACCGTTTATTTGAAATTCCCTCAAAATATTTGCCTGCCTTTATTTTAAAACCTATATATAATCCCGTTTTATAACTTTAATTTCGGAACCACTTGGGAGTAGCGCTGCGCTTTACCAACCATAAAATTGTCGTTCAAAATTCTGGCTTTACATAGCGTACGATATATTACAACTCGACATGTCTTTTAGCCAATAATGCCGTAAAATACGTTATGTAACGTTTTGTTGCTGCTACAAAGTACGCGGTAGACAGTAGATAAAAGTTTTATCGATGTATGTACAATGGATATATGGATATACACCAAGTGCTAGACTTCTTTGTGGTTTTGGGTTTAGATGGTAAATTGGAAATTTTCGGATTTACTTTTTTTAATTTATTAATTATGTTCCTGTTTGCGTTAAAATTTATAATTTTTGTAATACCTTTATTCAGACGTTTTCTAGAACATTCCAGGCCATATTAAATTTGATTCTCGACACGTTCTCGAGCCCGCAGAAACTTCGGGAACCCTAATCATCAGCGGATCGGTTATACCTCCTCAGTTCGGTTCATGTCAGTTTATTAAAGATTTGACAGTTGTTGCGAATTTGCTTGAAGTATAATTTGTTGAGTAATCAAGTAGTGATAATAAAGTTTATTTTTCTAAGTGACGTATTTCAAGGTTGTGGCAACTTAGAAGTTACAGTATGAAATTAAATTGTATACGAGGAAGGTTAGCCGTGATATAATAATAGCATTTTAATTTTGAAATATGTCCTTCAAGCAGAAATATAATATATGTATAAAGAACTTCACATAGTTCAAGGCTACTATCTTGTAAACAAATATTGACGAGAACATATTTTTAATTATAACATAGAAGTTTTAATTCTACACTGATAAAAATGTATCTGCGATTTCACATAACTTTGCGTTGGAAAATTGTGATATTACAGAAATAAACATGGATAAAATTCCATATTACATGACAACTATTCTGATAAATTCTATCGCAAATACACAATAAATTGTACTGTAATTTTTAGGTTGGAATTTAAAATATGTGTAATTTTACTGAGTAATTTAATTTTATTATACTTTTATATACTTACCTTAATAATTGAGAAAACTTCAATAACTAACATTATTTCACATATATGGTTGAGTATAAGTGTGTAAAAAATATAAATAATAATGAACAATATGCACATAGTAAACTAATTTATATTATAAAGGATTCAACAGTCAGTTCAAATATTCTCATTTTAACCTGAATAGTGTAACAGAAGCTAATTTAATAGTGTTGTATACAATTTCACGTCGCGTGCAATAATCACTTACTTTTTGTACGAGTTGCATACAATATTTTTTCTACGTTCATGCAAAAACCAAATTATGTTATTTAGTTGACACTAAGTCTAGGAAAATGTGACGTCGATTTCAACGTTTATGTTTGTCATGATGACAAAATGCTATAGTAGAATGACAGATGAATGCAATAAACATTTTATTGCACTAGTGCACCACTTTTTCCACTAAATATAGTTCAATAAAGCTTTGTTTTTTGCATGAACGTACAAAAAAAAATATTAATATTAGAAAACTTTTTAAGGTGGGAAAGGAATATCTTAAGAAGAATTCTAAGGAGAAAGAAAATGAAAGGAGAGGAAGGCTATGTAAAAAGAAATAATGAGAAAATATATGCAATGTACCAGGCACCAAAAATAGATGAAGTTGCAAAAGCCAGAAGAGTGCAGTGGCTGGGGCATCTAGAACGTATGAAAGATAAGGACAGTTAAAAAAATTGTAGGGAGTAAACCAAACTACAAGAAAAAAAGAGGAAGACCGAGGAAGCGATAGAAAGGCAGTGGCAATAGATCTAAGGATCTCTAAAAATGTAACGAATTGGAAAAGAAAGGCGAAGAACAGAATGGAGTGGACTAACACAATTCTGGGCACAAAAAGCCTGTAAACAGCTTTATACACTATATATCTACTTATATATTATGTTTGGACATTAGCTATACGGTTGTTAACTTTCGTCAGAAATAATAGTTATTTATGCAACAAGTACAAAAAGTGTTTATTGCACACGACGTGAAATGGTCCAACGAGGCTATAAGGCCGAGTAGGACAGCACTCCGAGTGCAATAAACACTTTTTGTACGAGTTGCATATAATATTGTTTTTTGCATGAACGTAGAAAAAGATTATTATTATTAAAATCGCGCGTCCTAAACATTTTTTAGAAGGGTGTCCTAATGTCCATCTCTAATGGATCACACATGGGCGTCGTAAAAGTGACAACTCTGTATAAAAAACTTATAAAGACCAAGCACCTGATAGACGCAAGAGACGCCAGTCTTGCACCGAAACGACGTGGGGACTAAATAAGAAGTGTCGTCGGATGAAATGGGGCGCGAGCGTCTCGTATTCAATCACATTCCTGGGATTCTCCGCGCAACTTATTAAAAGATTGCTTTATCAGCGAGACAATGCGCAACCCCATCTCTGGGCGCATGATTGATGCAACCGCCTTAATTAAACCCCAAATTAATCGGGTGGCTCTTCACTAATTAATAAACCAGAGTCTTATTGGCGATCTATTTGGAATCCAGTATAATAACAGAATCGTTTTCGGAAGTCGAAGTAAGCAATAAAACGTTGGTGACCCTTCCCACTTGTTTGTAATATATCTAAGTCATGCTCAGGTACGCCCTTTAATAAGGTACGACTAACGTTACGGAGAAATTACCTGCACTAGAGAAGGATGGCCAATAAGACGTACTTCTTGTCAAAAATAAACAGTTGAACGAAGCCGAACTTGAAATAGTTGGAATGTGTTGATCATTCTATTGCGTAGTGTTGATTCTTTTGTTGTGATGTATTTGTGAATGTGTTTTTAACAAAATTTGGAAATGGCTCATCATGGAGTTTTGAACGAAATAAATTTTGAAATTATCCGGGAAAATTTCCCAGCCGACTTTGGCAATTTACATCTAGACATAATTGAGTACTACAATCCAGGAATTGTTCGCGTATTTTGTATTATCGACGTCTATCTTCTTCTATCTGTGAGTTTCCAGTATTTTCCGATTGGCAGTTGTATAGGCTTCTTTGCCATTCTTTACTGCGGGATATACACTACTCACAGATACTCTTATTAATGAACTACATATTTCAACCGCATCACTTTTACTCATATTTTGATCTCGAACTCTAATTGAAACAGCTGAATCCGTCAAGGTGTCTCTACAGCAGGATCTGTGTATGGACTGCATGTATTCGTTTTTGTGTTGGAAGCTTTAAAATTTTATAACATGAATCACTGAATCACTCTCTATTATTTTTGAATTCGACTATAATAAAAATACAAAAACAAATCCAAATCTGCTGTGCGAAATATCCAACTGAATTCAGAATACACTTCTTCTAGAACTAAACTTACGCGATATTGTACCTACGCGACTGTGGATTCCAGAGGTGAAATAAAATTTCTGCACACGTTCATCACAGCCATTATAGGCTTGAAATACAGAATGCCAAAGTGAACGCGAACATCTGCACATGAAGCATACCCTTTTGACCTTGTGTGTTACTAACCCAGTGGCTGCCGTCCTCACCGAACTTTGGAGCCGGGTGGCCTTGGCAGCGCCCCTATAGGGGTAAATAAGAAAAGTGGTAATTGGCCCATAACACCCGTACAATGGCGATGTTTATGAGCGTGCGCGGTTTCTTCGAAAACCGTCTCCACGTGGATTACCCCGGAATTTCGTCTACATTACAGGGTGTTCTGCATAAGACCCGACACATAGCATGTAGGGAGTCCCAAAATATTGCAATTTAACTACCACCAACATACATATATGAAGTTGCACACAGGTGGAGTTACAGGCCTTCAAAATGGGGCCAAATATTCCGCAAAAAAACTAATATCTCTAAATGAATTTAACTTGGAATAACCAAATTTTGTAAATGATTTAGGATTATTATTGGTCTTCTGTGACTAAGAGTTCAAATAAATTGAAACACTGTAAGGGGAGTCAATAAACACCTTGCTTGCTTTTAGAGGTGACACTTGCAGTGTCACCTCTAAAATTATATCAAACTTTCTTCCATGAATCGAATTTAAAAAGAAGAATTTTAAAAAACATTAAGGTTTTCACAAAAAAATGTATTAATTGATATAAGAAATAAGATTTTAATACTGTTTATTAGAAGAAATCGAAAAGTTCGCAGTAGGTTTTGTCTTTAAAATTTGACAATAAATAAAACTATTTTATTTCTGCCACTGTTTGTTGTTGATATTGGCTGAAAATTTTACATTCAGCAAATGAGTTACATGTTATTTGTGCTAGGTTTCTGTGAATGAAACTGTAGAAGAAGTGTTGAAGAATATCTTAGGAGATTTCCAAATCAAGTGATTCCCGATAGGGAGACATCTTTTAATGTTGAAAGACGGTTCAAGAGACAGTAATATCCGAGAACGTCCTAGTGTAGTAAGGGTACAAAGAAAATAATTTGCACGCAGTTAAAGATGAACCGTTAATAACTACGTTCATCTCGAGAAATTTGATCATCGAAAACTTTTGTACATTGAATTTTTAAGCGTAATCTACTGCATCCATATCACATTCAAAAGGTGCAAGAGCTATTGCCTCAAGATTTGTATGAATGAGTGATATTTTGCGAGTTTATCTTGCAGCAAGATGTTAAATTTCACAAGAAAATTATTTTCACTGATGAGGCTTATTTCACTCGTAGAGGAATTACACATGTTCACAACTATCATGAATATTCTGATGTAAATCCAGATGCAATAACCACTAGACACATTCAACGCGAGTTTAAGATAAATGTTTGGGCCGGGATTATTGGTCGTTATTTGATTGGACCAGTTAATTTACCAAAACAATTAATCGAATATTTGGAATTTCCGCAAAATAGTCTCCCTAATTTAATCAAAGATTTACCGTTGCACTTTAGACTCGACTAGAGTTTTGGTTTGTACATGATGGGACACCGACTTATTTTAGTGCTGCTATTACAGATTCTTTGAATTTGAATGAAACCTTCCTTCGAACCCAATTGCAAAGAATTGAGACAAAAAATGGAAACACACGTTTTTGAAAAAAAAACTAGGTACTACGCATAACTAGCGCTCTCTACCATACTTGACAAAACTACTTTCTTAATAATATTCAGATAGACTATCTACAACCCGATACCAAATTGCCTTAAAATTGGCTTCTGAAATACTGAAATTTTGAAAACATTTGCAACAAACACAATTTTAGGCCAAATTTCAAGGTTTCCAAAACTGAGAAAACAGAACACAAACAAATAATTCACAGGAACACAAAAAAAAGTTCTGTGCCCGAGCTCCGACCTATGGTTTCCTATGTATTTTTGGCTCCTGAACCCGCTCCCAGGGTCGGTATAGCCCAGACGTTCCATATTTGCGCGCTACGGTCAAAAAATGACCAAGATTTGGCCATTATCTGGAAATAAGCGCAAAGCTTTATCTCCGTGCCAAACATGAATCAGTTCTTGGATAGGACCTCGCACATCCCAATTGTCACTTGAGGGCCACGAATTGGCAGAAAATTGGTCGTAAAACATTTCAAATTGACAGAAAAAAACATATGATTTCACCGTATTTAGGATCGAATTGATTTAAGAGGATTGTCTTCATGTAGCATTGCACAGTGATTAGACAAAAAAATGAAAAGAAAACTAAAAAATAAAAAAAGTAAAAATATTGAAAAAAAAAATTGAAAATTTTTAAAAAAGAAAGAAAGGAGCTGCAATACTTCCCACGTCAACAACTAATTCATGTTTGGACCCTTCAATGGCAAGGAGATAATGCTTTGCGCTTATTTCCAGATAATGGCCAAATTTTAGTTATTTTATTTACCGTAGCGCGCAAATATGGAACGTCTGGGCTATACCAACCCCGGGATCGGTTTCGGGGGCCAAAAATACATGGGGAACCATAGGTCAGAGCCCGGGCACAAAACTTTTTTTTTGTGTTGCTGTGATAATTTCTCACGTATTTTTTTTATTAATATTTCTGAATCACTTCTTCTTCCTTATTAGAAATTATGCCTTTACAGTACAGCGAAAAATCATAGTTTTAATCGATGTCCCCCTTACTATGAATCATTAGTAAAACAATTAATTGTTTTAATTTATTATTAATTAGTGTGTTACTATTTATAACTAAGTAAATATCTCTAACTGTATTCTCTTATACTGTAACACCTTAAACATTCAGAAAAAATTGGAATAATTTATTAGATCAGATGTTCGAGAGTATCAGCTTGTATTTTCCTTGTAGCACTATTTCAGTTTAAATAGTTGAGTGTTATTTATTGAATATTTTTTCTACAGTAACTAAAGACCAGCATAAATAAAAGTAGATATTTAAACAACGCCACAAAGAAATAGACCAAGTGATGTTCCAAAACATATGTTCACTGTTTCAGATACTTAATTATGTAAAATATCCTTGGTATTTAGAACAATCTTTAACTTATGTTTTATCCCATTTAGAAATTTCGTCGAACCCCAAAAATTTTCAGATTCTACAAATACTTTCCTTGACTGGGCATAAGACAATGATGCTTAATGATCAATATCGAATTCTCTCGGTAGAACAATGTCTGTGTACCACAGGAAGCTAGCAAGCGTACCGCAAATAAAAAATGTCAATCAGAATCGGAAAAAGAAGGTAATTGCCATTCAGTAATGGCATAAACAATATATTGCCCAGAACAGATTATCTGGTTTCTTTGCTGATATAATTAGAAGAGTCACCGTTCATGGCAAGCAGTCATTCAGGAAAATCGCTCACCTGGAAATCGGATTGGCATATAAAATCTTCCGGGGTGATAAAATTTACCGCTATTTGAATTATCTCGTCTGATCGGGTATCGGCAAAAAGTATGTGTTCTTTGTTTCGTTCTCGTGTTTCGACGTCTGTACGTAACCTTGGCGAGTTTCGAGATCGATAAGATAAAAAACCGACTGTTCTGACATCGCGTCTATTGTTTATTGTTTTATCGGGATTTTTATGTGGTCTGCTAAGAACCAGACCGCCCTTATATTTTTATTATTAATGCCCTTTCGGCAATTTTGGATTTGATGTGTATACTACAAGCATGGATGCAACTATAAAATTGATATTACACTGTAATAGATGTAAGTGAGATTGTCCAATGTGCAATTCAGGATGTGTTAAATTTCCGTGTTAATAGTTTTACACACTATGACCTTTTCATACGTTTTACAAAAATTGTCTTAAAATTACTAGTATTATAATAAAATATACTGAATTTATGTAATAATTACCAGTGACGTGTTAAAAGTACATCATTTTGTGTCTATATCTTTACAGTTGAGCACAACTGCCCAGCTGCAGTTTATCAGCTGTTTCAACACACGTCACTACACCGTGTTGGCCGTGTAGCGTTGTTATGCTCAGTTACCTCTCATTCGCTGTGTTCAGATAGAGAACATTTAAATTTAAATTGAGGTTTGATCGAAGAAAATTGTAGTTGTGATGATAAAGCTGGAACTAATTAGGACTATAACTATTAGATATATTAGGAGTTCACTCTGACGTTTTAGGTTAGTTTATTCTTGTATTGTAGAGAAAGAAAATTATAGGTTCAGTAATATAGATATACGTTAATTTTCAGAAACTTCTATTATGTAGCGTCTAAATACATCTTTGTTTGTTGTTTCGTTGTTTATAATTTACTAGTTATTAGTGTATAAGTATGTCTTTTTTTAGGTACTACTAATTTTGTTAAATATTTTGTTGTTCATTTGAACTGAATTATATATTTTTAATAAAATCATAAAAAATTAAATATTTTGCATTATTATTGTAACACCATAATTCTGGGAATACTATAGATTGATACGCTCAGCTATCCTTTTAGTTTGTTAATTATGTTTCTGCTTGCTTTTGAAATTATAATTTTTGTAATACTGTTATTTTGTCGTTTTTTAGAACATTCCAGGCTATATTCGATGCATTCGCGACGACTGGGAGAACTTCGAGAAAACGTCAATATAAAGGTATTGCAAAAATTATTTCGAGAGTAAACACGAACATAATTAACAAAATTAAAAGGTAGTTGAGCTTGCATATCAATACTTATTATATAATAAAATTAGCATATTAATGTGTAAAGTTTACACATTTAATGATACAAATAACACTGAAATGTGTAAAAGTGGATTGTGTTAAACCTTTAACAGTGTAGACCTCGATTAACACAATATTGTGTTATTTTGTGTTAAAATGTGTAATTATTTTTTACAGCGTAATGGAAATTTAAAATAAATAGTGACCATAGATGTTTTAAATAATTAATATACAGGGTATTTCAAAAAAGAATACAAACTTTGGGACATAGAGGAGGTAAAAATTTTGTCTGTTCGAAAATGTGTCGTTTTGTCACTACAGCTTTATAAGTGTTAAAAAATGTTTGTCTCATTAATTGACAATATTCACATGTTAAAAAAATGTATATACTAAAGAGTTAATCAATCATTTCAAATATTCTCATAACCTGAGTAGTGTAACAGAAACTAATTTAAAAATATATTAATATTATTTCGATGAATTAATAATAGTAATAATGAAGTTGGAAAGAGGAAAAACTTTTTACTTTTAATGTCATATAAAAAAGTTACACGCGTTAGAAATTTCTGGTTGTTAAAATGTACAAAAATACATAATTAAGTTAGTCATAATGTGCAGGATGTCTCTTACTAATAAATTATTACAAATACAGTAGATTTTATTATTAGAATTCAAAAATGTACTCTGCAAGTTAAAAAATACATAAATAATTACATTTTTATATCTAAATAATTAAAAAGGCCTTGTCAGGAGCAGAAATAACTTCTGTCCTGTACCTGCCACGATTATAGTGACTAGATCTCAAATAATTTTTATGGGCTTATAGATAGATAGATAGACATTTATTTAACTACACAGATATTACAAAAATATTTGTAGCAAGTCAGTTGAAGTGTAAGAAAAAACAAAGAAAAATCTTCAGTGTCTAAAAGAAACATAGGTATAAATATACACACAAATTACACATACTTGACTAATATGTCTCATTACAATTATGAACTATCAACAAAAGTAGTAGTAGATAATAAAAAAGGGTAAATACAGCTTGCAAAATCCGGCTTTTTGTCTTTTTTTAGTTTATTATATATGTGATGTTAGGTTTTCAACCGAAAAATAGACTCCCTTTTTAATTTGAAATGTTTTTGCTTTTGACAGTTTCAACTAGTAGATTCGGCAGCATTTTATTTTGATGTTTAGAAAATAAAATAAATTTACAGCTTCACTGAGTTTAACATGTTTCTATTTGGGGTTACTATACCACAACAAGAATTACCTGAGTAAAAATAGCTGAATTACAGTGCAATATATCTATCAAACTCTTGAATTTAGAATACCGAAATAGTTAACATAGACCGTAGGTCACAATAAATTATATGTACCTATTTTAAAATCACCTGGTATGAATAAAACGAGGTTGATATATCTTTTACGATGCCCAACTATAAAAATAACCTTTATCATTACAACGCAATCTTCATAAAGTCTCATAAAATCATTCTTCTCTCCAATTAAAGTGGTTGGAAAAGAAAGCGAGAACAAACGCTTATTCAGAGGATTATAATAGTACCTGTTGTCATTGGGGTGTCATTGCTGTCTTATTTAGGCCCAGTAGTAAGCCTGCCGTCCTTCTGGCGCACTATATTTAAATAAAAAATATAAATAAACCCTCTTTGTTCCAGAACTCGAGGTTCTATTTCGGACAAATCGCATTTAGGTCGACTTTCGTTACCACAAAGGCACGTTGGTGATTCGAATGAGTTACGGTTTATTTTTAAGTGGCGTTCTCCAACAAAGAACAAAATAAAAATGTCATAGTCGAGAGGTGAGGCGTGCGTTTCGCGTAAGATCAGAAGCGCCGCTGGAAATGTAGTTTTAAATGAAGTTTCGTGTGGATGTTTTGAATATTTGTGGACTGTTTGAGAATATATTATTGTTGTTTTGGCGTTATTCATAATTGTTTCCTCTTTACGCGAAAACAACAAGTTTGTTATAACTGCGTAGTGTTTACTTTTAACGGAATGGAATTGTACAACAATTAATTTAATTCTAAAAATAAGTAAATCAAGTTCGGTTCAATTTATCTTTGCTAGACACTTGTTTCTACCAAACTGCTTAAAATAGACTTTTCTGCAATAATTCTACGTTTCTCCTCTTATTCTTTAGTTTTTCCGTCTATGGTCTTCTTGGCACCTCCATATCTTACATTAAAATGGTTTTCAGTGGCCTACAACTTCTTTTCCTTTCTTCGTACCTTCTTCTTGAGTAAATCCTTTATTTCAGTGTCCATTTTCCTTAATTTTAATGTGCAATTGCGCTAAACTTTCACGCTCCAAGATTATTTTCTACCTTTAACATTCTTGGTGTCTGCTTCAGTAGTGAAATGTATGACAAGTATTGGAGTAGGTATTTACTGTTGCTGAAACCAGATGGCGCACTATTGATATTTAAGTTACAGTTAGATTATGTTACTTCTGAAAATATAATATAATAATATGTGCAGTTCTTGAATGATTTGAAGCTTGTTGTTCGATGCTTATTGAAATAAAATCCTTAAGAGAGATGTTTGATGACTGTATAGTAGACTGATTTAAGAGAAATATGTTTGTAACAATAAGTAAAAGAATAAAGAGCCGGGAAATTCAGCAAGAGCTTGTTTTGACCGAATAAAAATTAAATTTAAAATAAAGGTTAATAATATTCCGATAAAAATTTTCGCTTTATAAATATATTTGGACATTTTTTGAAGGGTGATTCCGTTAATTAATATTTTTCATCTCTTAAAATATACATTTACAAACATGTATTAAAATGCCTAGATGACGGATAAGGTGCTGATTTATGGGAGTGTGACAAGTGCATATTATCGTGTGGCAGGGTAATACCAAAGACGTTATTCAAGTACACGAAATATTATGCTGAATACATTTTTGAACCACGTTGAACAACTGTTATAATGCCTTGACTTTAAACGTGTGGTAGTGTTTTTATGTGTTTGCGTACATTTGCGTGTATTTTTTTGTTATCTTTTGTGGTTTTTTCCAACGTAAGTAATCGACCTGATCATGACCTTGCTTTAAACAAAAAGAACGGTCGAGAGAAGGAGAGGTCCACAGCAAGTAGAAAAGTCTTTGGAATGACAGGTTTTAATTTAACAAGTAATAAAACAGAAAATGATACAACATTCTTAAAAGTTTTCCAAATATCAATCCTGGAAATAAATATTAATAAGGTAGATGCTGCCTCCCTGTGTTACCAGATCGTGTTTCTCATTAAATCATTAAATAATAATCTACATTGGGTAAATATATTTTTTTTCTTTCTAAGCGGCGTAAACTCATACAAGTGTCAACGCGGTGACCTGTCACTACGTTTGACACCTTTGACTTTGGCAGAATATGCCTAACCTCGCGTCTGACAGAAAGTCAGTGCCGGTAATAAATAAGGATTTAATATAGTTTTGAAAAAAAAAATTTTCGTTTTATAAATAAGTTTGGAATTTGTTGAGAGATGCTTGCGTTAATTCTTATTTTCCCTATACCTTCTTAAAATATGTGTACTAAGTCATAGTTAACCCTGTATATCATTACTGAAGTTATATTTATTTATAAGACATATTTTAATCTAATTTTATCTCCCACATTATTAGAGCTATGCGGTACCCATTATGTTGTGCTATAGTCCGGAGAAAACAAATTTCAGCTTCAGTTTCAGTTGCATATTTTTACAGTTTAATAGCATATCGCCGTAGGCAGTGGCAGTTAATAATTATTTCTGTCTGAAATTTTGCGAACAAATTTTTTACAGCCGCTTTATATTCAATGTAAATTAGATTATTTTGAGACCGAAGTTATCTGCCTCCACAATAAATATTTATAAGTGTTTTACATAATGATTAAGATTGTTGTTGTTTTTTCTAATTTCAGTTATCAACGCCCGAATAAATTACACCAAAATAGTGCCTGGGAATTAGCAGAGCGCTTGTTCGCCTGTCAGCGCCTGTTACACCTAGTCAATCATATATTTTTTTGTAAATAATAAAAATCCATTAATGTTTCATTACTTTGAAGTTGTATTTGGGTGCTTTAAATAAAATCTTTTTTTTGAAGTATGCAATTAACATAATTATGAAACTCCAACAGATCAAATAATAAACCATTTACATGTTATTCATAAATTGTGGGATAAAAAACTAATACTCACTAGGTAAATTATTGAGAGATTGAAAGTTTTTCGTATTTAAATACAAACTGCAAGTAATACAAAAAACCTTCGTGTTGTCGACAAAAAATAGTCCGAGACACAGTCAATGACAAACAAGCCGGCACGCTTCTAATCCAAGGCCCAGGTTTATCCAGAGTGAATTTTAGTTATTTGACCAATAACCTAACTTTAAGTGTTTAATGCGTACTGAATGACTCAACGATAAGAAGTAAATAGAGCATTTTTACTTAGATATCAGTCGATATCAAATTAATCATTGACTTCTCTTTTGAACCACATTTAGAAGGCTTAAAGGTTTCTAAGGAGTGCAGAAATTTTATGATTATCCTGATTTGAGGATGGGATTTCGGGGATTATGGCATCGTTGAAAAAGGAAGCTGTTCGTTCTTAACACCCTCATGTCCTTATTTCATCAGAGCGATAAGGATAAGCATTAAGTTTATTATAGTAGAAATTTTATTATCCACAAGACTGTGGGTAGAACTAGATAATCCAAGAATTTAAAAAGTATAAATATTTCAAATACTCGTAATTTTTTATACATACAAGGTTAACTATGACTTAGTACAAATATTTTAAGAGAGGATAGGGAGAAATGAGAATTAATGGGATCATCTATCAAAAAAGATCCAAATTTATTTATAAAGAATTTTTTTTTTCAGTTTTGTTTCAAAACCATATTGAATCCTTATTTATCGCCGATCTTCTGTCAACCGCGAGGTTAGGTATATTCTGTCAAAGTTAAAGGTGTCAAACGAAGTGATAGGTCACCACGTTGACACGTGTATCAGTTTACGCCGACAAAATGTAGATTATTATTTAATTATTCAATGAAAAACACTATATGATAGCACAGGAAGGGAGACCTACCTTACTAATATTTATTTCCAGGATTGATATTTGGAGAAATTTTAAAAATGTTATATCATTTTCTGTTTTCTTACTTGTTTAAGTTAAAACCTGCCATTACAAAGATTTTTGTACTTGCCGTGGACCATTCCTTCCCTCGACCGTTCTTTTTGTTTAAATCGAGGTACCTATTTGGTCCAGCGGTCATGAACAGGTCGATTACTTACCTCGGGAAAAGACACAAAAAATAACGAAAAAATACACGCAAATGTACACAAATACATAAAAACACTGCCACACGTTTACCTCCAAGGCATTATAACAGTTGTTCAATGTGGTTCAAAAAGTGTTCAGCATAATATTTTATGTACTCGGAAAACATCTTTAGTATTACGCTGTCACACGATAATATGCACTTGTCACACTCGCATAAATCATCTCCTTATCCGTCATCTAGTCATTTGATTACGACATACACAACAAATACGCGAAAAATTAAATTTGCTAAAAGCACGTACTGAAAAATTATTTCAAACTAAGCAGAGTACGTGCCTGTATGGAATATTTTTTGACATCTGCAGACGCCATCTGTAGGCCACTAATGCAGGGTGCACTTCACAGAGATACATTTTTAAACGTCTTGTGTTGTTAGGGAATTGTTAATACTAATAATAGCAACAATATTAATAGTAATTGACGATGTTTGCATAATATAATCAGTAATATTTTAAACTATAACAATCCAAGATGTTTACAGTGTTCTGTAAAAATGTTTCTTAGATCCTTAGAATATAACTAAGCTTCGCATGTTCGTTGAGGTTTGGAGAGTATGCAACTAGCAATGCAGTATTCTAGGTTATGTTATTTTAGAACAGTTACTGACTAATTTTAAACGTTTTATAGTAATTAAATAAAGCATTTTATGTCGGATATGTTAGTGGATACTTATGACGAATCTGCAAGGAGTGAAAATGTAGTTTTGGCAATGTGCCAGGAAAGAACGAATACAAAATACTGCAGCTAACCGGATTAACTGTTATATATTATAGGTATTATTATTATTATTATTATTATTAATAAAAATGTTTATTTTCGTCGTTTCTGCACTTGATAACGTTGCAAAAAACAACCGCACGGTAGTTGACATATCTAGCCATCTCTGACGATGATTGATTGTCATAGACACCGACTTTCCGTAGGAAAAGAGGGTTTTGACCCATTTTTTAAACATCGACCTAGAATTTCGAAATAATTTTGTATTGTCTTCTAGACCTCCCTGAGCACGTGGTTAAAATTTTTGTAGTTAATCATAGTTAACTCTGTATTTATGTTTTTGGGTAGTTTATACACCATAATTATATACCACGTGACAAAGAAAGGCAAACACCTATTAAATATCATTTTGGGTTGCGCGAAGCAGCTTTGACGGTGAGAAATATTTCTAGAAGGACTAACAGACCCTTATGTCCCATAGTACCTACGGTGTGATGGTTGAAAATACATTACATAGATGTTTAAAATAACATGTAATGTCACGACCTAGGTTAAGTTTCTGTTCCTATACCACTACGTCCTTATACTAACAGGCGCTGCCTTAGTATTTCTTACTTCAAAACTGCTAGGTCCTGCCTTCATAATTTGTAGCATGCCTTAGTACTTACTATTCTCTTACTCAATGGTACTGTCATGGTACTAGCTACTAGATACTTTCAGATACTACCTTATGTACTGCTACTATGTTGTACATCTACTGCTAAAGGTGAGAGGCCTCTTGATTAAAACAGTTATTCCGTAATTATTGCATTAAATATTATAAACAAATAAATTTCATTATAGATAGATAAATCTCTCGAAATTATATGAGAGAAAATTACAAGCTTCCCTGTACGCTTCAATCTCCAAGGCAAATAATTTCAATTTTAAATTAAAGGCGTTGAAATGTAAAAGAATCCTCATTGTTCTCGATGTAAGTTGAGCAGATAACGGTATACGAAAGTATAGTGAACAATTTAGCTGCAGGTATGATTTACCGCTAAAAACGACTTAAAATAATATATGTGGGATACTTGAAAGTACGAATGCTCTGTACTTAGGTGTTAATAACAATAACAGTAAGTATTAATTATGTGCAATTCGCAAATAGATTTATATTACTGTTGAAGAACTAGGATAACTTTGAAATTAACAGGAGTATTTTACAAAATTTAGAGCACGTTGTTTAGTTATCAAGAAGGGAAATAATTTTCAACCAATTTATTAACTACTCTCTTTGACTAGATATTAAAAGACTTATTTGCAAATACTTAATGTGACCTACTTGAAACAGTAAATATCTACAATGCCACAACCACACATGAAAAATAAGAATTTGCCAAGAGTTAGATTAGATATTTTGATAAGTTTATAGACCCCCTTATGTGAAGAACAAACACTTGAATATTGTAAAGCGTTTTACGTTGACCTAGCCTCGGTGAGCAAAAAAATCTCTTATCAAAGATTAGTAGCTATAAATAGAGAGCTTGTTTACGATTTTTTTCGATAAAATGAGATATGGGAATTGTTGATTAAATCCATGTTGATTTATTAGTATACCCAATGTAGATTATTTGTTTGTAAGTTATGACGGTTTTAATTTGCAAAAATATTAGTTTATTATGCCAAATGTAGTTTACACTCTTCGTCCAATAAAATTATTTGCACCATATCACAAGGTAACGCAAGGGTGGGGTGAAAAGTTACAACAACGTGTGTAACTTTGTTCACAATACACCAGAATCAGTTTCCAAACGTCAGATTCATGCGCACTTCATCTAAAATAAAGCATTTTCAACCTTACGTCGGTTTTATAAACGCAATGCGCGTGCGTCAGACGGTTGGAAACTATTTTCTAACTGTTCTACGAACAGGCATATTGGAATAATAATAATAATAATAATAATAATAATAATAATAATAATAATAATAATAATAATAATAATAATAAATATTTATTTAGCCTTTAAGACATTTATACAATGTATAGGACAAGTCAAAATATACAATGTAGGCAAACCATAAAAGTATATACACATGCACATACAGAAATATGGCGAGATAATATGTATATACAAACACATATAAAAATATGTTAAATTATTAGATATAATTAGACAAAAATCTATTTGATTAATAGATTAGTTGTGTACCTAATATCAATTGATCAGATAACAAAATATTCGTCCACAGCATAGAAACATTTATCCACCAAATATCTTTTCAATCGCTTTTTAAAACTATAAACAGACGCGCAAATTTTGATATCTTTTGGCCAACCATTAAATACTCTTAGACCAAAACAATTAGATGAATTAAAAGATATATTACATCTACAGAAAGGTATTGTTTAAATGGTCAGCTTGGCGTGGATTAACCGTGTGAATCTGAGTTATACATACTAACTTACTTCTACTAATAAAAATATAAAGACATATTTCATATAAAAACACACCAGGCTCTGTCAAAATACCGTACCGGATAAATACTTGACTACATGACTCCCTGGGTGGCATTCCAAACATGCACCTTATTACCCGTTTTCAGGCAACAAAAACTTTATGTGAATGGCAAGAAAGCCCCCAGAAACAAACACCATGCTGCAAACGCGACTCAACCTGCGCGTAATACAGATTTAGCAACTGATCTATTTTTAAAACAGTTCTTATATTTCGCAATTGATATGATACTGCGTTTAACTTCATTAACAACTCATCACATTGATTATTCCATGATAGACACATATCTTGGGTTATTCCTAAAAATTTAATAACATCCGTGTTAGTAATATGAGTATCATTAATACTAACATCAATATTACTACAAGACTTTTGTCTGTTATGAAATCGGATAACCTGAGATTTGTTAGTATTGAGGAGCAACGAATTTTTGCTAAACCATTTGCTCATACTTGATATTAAAGCACTACAAGTGTCAGATAAATGATTATCGGATTTATCAGACACCACAAAGAATGTATCATTCTTCATAAAAAGTAATCTGACAACTTGTCGAGATCGTTAATATATAGCACACATAGAACAAGGCCCAACACCGATCTTTGAGGTACTCCTACACCAACTAGTTTTATTTCGGAAGATACATTGTTAATAGAAACATATTGATTGCGATTTCGAATAAAAGTTGCCACCCACATTAAAGGAATGCCACGGATTCCATATCTCTCCAACCTGTCTTGCAGGATATCGTGACTTACACAGTCAAATGCCCTGATGAAATCATTCTTCGCTTCTTTTTTATGCATGGGTGTAACTATTGATAATTTCCAAAGAGCTGGAAAATTAAAGAGAGTTATTAGTGGTCCACAAAACACTTGGAAGCATAATAAATTACAGCCGTGATATTTTTAAATTCTGACGGAAATTTTGTTGTAAGGATTACACGGGAGCCTCCCTCATCTCTCCGGGTCCTGAGAGTCGCAAAACATGCGTAAAAGGACATTATAAAAATAAAAATGGCTGCAACAAACAAACGAGGGGGCCGACCGCACCACCAATCGCAGTCGAGCGGGACGGACATCCACAATGCGAGTTGATTCATACACTTCAATCAGGCCTAAAGGGTTGCAAACTGATGAGGTCATTCCAAGGTAGGTGGGGTGGTCCTGGCCACCCTCCCGATGTGAAATATTATGTTATATGGCCGAAACTGACAGATCGGTCCCTCTCATCCAGGACCGCCTCGGTTTTTTGGGTTCCAAGTGCTTTCGATTTCGTTCTGATCGAATACTTGGCAGTTGTACTTGAAAATTGAAAGTTTCATTGGCAGTTGAAAAATCTACATGATTTTAAGGTTTTCCAATGAAGGAGCCAAACTGTCTGGAGTGCCAAATGGACTGTTTCTTCAAACAGGTATGGAACTTAAGCGCCCAAGTAACACACTAGTATTATAATTCAAAATTATAAGACCATAAATTTATTTAAAATATATGTAGCGGTTACATGACAACAATTTCATGGTATTATTGTTCCATTTGGGTCTCTTTTGTTAACAGCGCTATATACCTTGTGAGAATAATTTAATTCCAACAAGAAAACCGTTTTATAGAAATTATTTTAACTATTTTCAGAACGTTTTTGTGTCTGCACTTATACAGTATTTTTGCTTCAAGAGGTCATTTTACTGCTTAATGTCTATAGTAGCAATCTACACGACTGACTATATAGGGTTATAAATCAATTTTGTAGTGGTCGCAAGAGAAATATTTGAGAAAATTCTTACACCAAGAATAAAAGTATTTCATAGAAGTTATTTAAATTAGAACTACTTTAAGAAAGTTCTTACGCCATTTATACAGCACTTTAGTTTCAGAAAACTGTTTAACTGTATCTATAATTACAGCATTTGTTCTACAAAACATAATGCTCTTATGTTTCGCTTTTACATAACATTGAAGTCTTTTAAATGCTTCTGAAATGACCAAATTGTTTTATTATTTTAATACCATGTTTATTCACTTAATTCCAATTGCTTTTCAGCGTCCATGGTGAAAAAATTCAATCAACAACTTTTACGTGAAATTTTGTATGAAAATAACTTCCGTTGCTCATTAAAAATAAGCGTTTTCTTCATATGAAATTTAGAATTCGAAATGGGGATATTTTTAGCAGCAAATGTGCATGTATTTAAATTTTCAGTTTTTTTTGTGAACGAAAATTGTATCTTTATTTTTTAGTACTATGCAGGCGCGTTATCTCTTTTCGATCTCCTCTATTCATTTAGCGCAGTAAAATTTTATTCGTACCTGAATTTCAACTTTGAATTAGATATTTTTGAATTTATAACATCGTATACCTGATATAAAGATCTGAAAGACCTGAAATTCGAATATTAGCTTTATAGTTGTGATGGGCTTGTAAATAAAGCAAAATAATTATATAACGTTATTATAAGACATTATCATGACATGCTGTGTTGGAATTGTATAGGTTGTTGTATCAATGCTGTAAACTCATTGCTAAATCATAACTTGTTTTTATATAAAACTCTTAAAACATAATTATATAATATTTGTACAGCAATATTATGTTTCATAAAAATGTGCCTATTGCACGTTATTAACTGCTGTGTTGATGTCCATAAGATATTTATGCGACCAAACCTTGCAACTTTAACTCTCCAAAAATTAGTTACAGGAACATTCTTAAAAACTGCTATAGTTACTTGGGTCCGCTTTACAGTCTGCAATTCTTTTTGCAATGGATTGCTTGCAGCTCTTGGACCTGCAATACCATTCTGAAAATTCTGACTTGCAGTTGGTTTTACAGTCGTCAATTCGCATTTGTAATAGTAATACCATCACTTCAACCCGAGCGCTCACTAAAAACTAAGCTATTTATTCAAATTAGTCAAGTAACAAACAGCGTAACGTAATTATAGAATAAAGATTTCAGTTAAGATTTTTTGCAAGCTCAAGAATAAAATACTAATCAAATAGAAGCGAAATAAGTGCAAGAGTCTTAAAGATATGACGGCTACTGTTCAGAGTGCATGCCTACGTGCAAATTCCACATATAATTGCACACTGTAAAGCGGGTTTTAGAACCAGATGACAATACGGTTGTTCACTATTTTTTAATTAGGATAAAAAATGATTGTTCTAAGACCACAGAAAGTACTAACTTCTGAAGATACCGACAGTTAAGAGCAGCAAAATGTTTACAAACATGGGAGGCGACCAGTTGCAGAGGCGGCTATGGGACGTCTCAGAAGACCACCATTATCCGAGCAACGTTTCTGACCATAAGAGTCGTAATACCAACAACAGCAGCCAAAGTCAATATGTAACCTGGCCCAGAGATACCGATAGCGAGTCTGCCCTCACAGAGTCTAGCCCGAGAACAACAAATACAGGGCAAAGAATCTCAGCTAAAGTTACCGAGGTCACGGCATAATAACCCGGAAAATCACTATATATCAAATAATGGCACTGGCCGTGAAAGCCTAAAAACCACTATAACTTTCGACGAGTTTTTCAAAGTAGTATCTCGGCAAGTTGCCACCACTCCATATTTGCTGATTTTAGTTCCGCTGACTTTCAGCTACATTAAAATTTTTTATGCCAGTCATGAACTTGGGACTCTTAAAGGGTTTTGTTAAATTAAAAATAATGCGTTACTCAACGGATGTGTGTAGTTCTCACTCAGAAATGGTGCTACTGATGGTAGGCCTTAGCGAACTGTGTCTGTAGATTCTTCCCCTTCCCTCAATATGAGAAGATGTGAACACCAATGTTATTCAAAATTATTTTAAAGTTTGTTTTATTTCAATTGCATTGAACAAAAATTTGAGTTTTGTAACCAGTGTGGACATTCTAATGTGCTTCTTGGTCAGGTGAAAATCAAACCACTGAAAACATAGCAATAGTATATTATATACCGAGGTGGAAAGTGTTTCATTCTTATTGAGAGAATATGATGATCAAGGTGCCGAGGTGAACTATATCTCGAGACAAGAATGAAATTTTTCACTTTTTAAATGCAAATGCGGATTTTGTAACAAAAATAATTACGTGAGAAATTAACACAGTAAGATCCCTGTATAACCAGATTACATATAAAAAAATGTCAAGTTGGCGTTTTGACAATGGTTACTATAGTACTAGAAAAGTAAAACATACAAACTTAGTTGCATTTTTTTTGACAAAATCAAAGAGCCGTCAACCTTTTGGTCTATTTACGCAATGTTGCGTAATACTATAAATATTAAAGATTAAGTGTATATCTCAAATTTTCTATCTTCTAAAAACGTTACCATTTCTACGCAGAATGGTCAGCATGGAGTAACAATTTCGGTTGTCGCTTATAACCAATCGAATGTTACTTAACGTAAATAAAATTTGTTGAGAATGTTTTAATGCACAATAAGATCTGTTTTGAAACAAATATTTTGGTTATTCAATGAATTCCGACCTGGGTTGAAGTGGCTTTTGTCTGGGTGGAAAGTAATCACTTTCCATCCTGCTAAATTTCACATTCCATGTGGCTGGAGATATGTCAAAGTCAGAAATATCTAAGTTTAAAATATCAACGTTACATGGTTGTAAATTGTAGCTAGTAGAGTTGAGGCTCTTGTATAAATGGAAAAAGGAGCGTAATATTTACGGCTAGTGCTTACCATATTAATTATTGTGAACTTTATAACTTTACAGTTTGTTATAAATTGAACATATGGCACTTATCATAGTAACCTGTATATAATTTCTATTTTCTAAGTTGAAAAAACTTTCCATTCACACCCATACAAAAATATTTCGCCACTTTAGCTTGGAAATCCGTCATTCAAGTAATAAGCATTAACTTGGACGCAGAGCATGCATATTTTAGAGGAAATAATTTGATTGCCAACACGGAACGTATATTTGCCGCGCACTTACCAAATTGAGAAGTAACCGAATTTATTCGCCTGATGTAGATGCATAGGTTATATTAAAGTTGCACATACTTGAAATCAAGAAATTACTATTTCATTACATTTAGCGATGTAGAATCTATTGGAATAATAATGGCACTTTCTCAAATCGGTTTTTGAACTACGGAAGTACCTGAGGAGGATGTTCTTGATGAGTGGAACAACTAAGAACTAATATTCAATGTTGAAAGTAGGTTTCGTTATAAATACATCATCAGTTCGAAATGAATCACCAAATTCATTTTAAAGAGTGCTAGTATTATTGCAATAGATTGTGTCTAACTGTATAACATTGTATTTAAATAGATTGAATAGAAGGATGTTAATACATGACTGAATTGAATATAATAATTTCTGGAACTCCGGCACTATATATTGCAGTTTTTATTTCAAATAGGGTTAACAATTAGCTAGATATTCGGATTTATATCCCACATATAAGATTTTATTACCACGTAAACTCTCAGGGAATCTTAGGGGTGCAATTACTACAAGCAATTCAACAAATTTGATGCTTACAAAACAATTATTGTGTCACTATATCCTCCAGTATAATATGAAAAACTTGAACTTTTATCTTGACATTTGCAAATTGTTTTTGCAGCAAATGTTTCTTTTAAGTAATCGGGCAATTTTAAAAATTCTTTGTTGATCTCTGTTGGTTAAATCGTCAGGTAAATATTAAGTACCTACTCTTGCTGAATATTCCAAGAAATTCTCTTCTACTTGAAAATCTATGAAATAAGTAGATTATCGTGGTTTGGTAGGATAAGCAGAAATAAAAAAAAAATGAAAATAAAATAGAGTAGACCTCGTGTTATGGAAAAATTCAATTAAGAAAAATACCAACCATGCACTACAAACAAACTCAGCCCCTATACAAATTTTGGAAGAAAATATTCTTTATGGTATTATGACTTTGCCTGCAGATGGAACAGTCTTCGCTTTCTATGGAGCCGATTTCATTTCAGTCCATTGCTTTCGCTGTTTCTTCATCTTGTGTGAAGTGATGGACCCATGTTTCATCCATGGCTATGAATCAAAGCAAAACTCTGTTCTTATTCCATTGTGAGCAAACGCGGCACGCATCTTTCGCACAACTTTCTCATCTGCAAATCAGTTAATCAATTTCAAATCTGACGCGTTTCTTCAAACATTGGATCGGTCAGTGGTCGCGCGGTTTAAGGCGTCAGTACTTGAATCGAGATTAATAGATCGGAGTTGGTTCGCGCCCAACTGCCAGTAGACCGTATATAAGCTATATTCGTGGAGTGGATTGGCACCCTCTCTGCGGGTATGGTAGGGTGGAATAATGTTAGCTTGGGTCAATGTGAGAGATTGATACCGGTTGATATTTGACTACCCCCCTAATTAATGAGGTTTTCCAGGTTTCCTTCATTCCTGCACTGAATAGTGGTTAGGGCCTACCAACGTAAGTCGTTCCTGGGCGCAAATGCGGCCTGCTTAATAATAATATGCCGCCCCCTCTGCCGCACAAGTCTCCGACTTCTGGGCTAATCCCTTTGATTAGAATGAGGGGTAGAGATATTATTATTATTATTAAGTATTCTTCATCGGTCCATACTTTAACTTTTCTATTTGATATAGGTATCATTGACACTACTGAACACCTTAATATTATACATGTTATATGCTGTTGATGTAAAAGTACTCTGTTTTGTGAGGATCTCCAGTGCAATATAGATTCATTTAATAATTGGTGTAGGTAACAAAAACACGATGTCTCTTAATATTGCAAATGTAACGTTAGATATGTTCTTTCATAAAAACGTGTCTATCACATTTGATTATAATAATATGCTAAGATAGTATTCTCAAGAGGCCCGATATTATTAAAGACTTAAGCATCATGTTTGGCTTGCAGCATATTACCAGTGCATTGGTCAGTGCGTACAGCTACATGTTTTGGAATTGGTTTGAGTAATTCTAGATTTCAAGAATCAGTTTACTTTATGATTATTATGTATAACTTTTGTGAGATTTAGATTTAAACATAGTTTAGTTATGTGGAACCCACTTTGTATTGCACATACCTCGTTACCAGAAAAAATCTAATGAAGATTTTTTAAATCTACCACATATTTTGAATAACTGTGTGTGGATACTTTTGTTTCTTTTTTATTTTATTTGTGCTTTATTGTTATTGTTTGTTCTGTTACTATTTTTATTGTTTAACAATTAAACTGTCAGCGCTTATGATTACATTTTTATTTGTAAGATTATGTATCTATTATCTAAATTATCAATATTTATTTAAAATAATGTATTTTACTATGTATTTTTATAGTACTTTTTCTATTAATTGTATTTTTTCCTCTGTCTAACAACTACTGTTTTACGTGGGTTATACTCGCTGAATATTTTAAGAACAAATAAATATTAACAAATGCTAGGCTGCGTTTAATATTTTTGAAAACAACAATCTAAATTATATGTAAATATTAATAAAAAAACATTAAACAAAGCTCCACCCCTTAAAAGTCGAATTTAATTAATTCTACAGACGCCCCTCAGATTTTTCCCGTCATGTTTAAATTAAAAACTGCCAGAACCATTTTAATGAATTAATGACAGGTCCTGGAACTCCCACAAAAAAAAAATCGGTATTCATACGTCCGTTTTTTGTACACATCCATATCTTCCCCACCCATTCCGCGTCCCACCTACTGGCCTATTTCCCCACTCGCCTTTATACAACCCTTTTTGCAAAAAGCACCCTATGACACATTATTACAGAAACCCTTCAATGTGTTCTTTCATCCTGTTTTTAATCTTCCTTCTCTGCATGTCCCCTCGATGTAAGCTGTCTCTTTCTAGCCTGCTATGCTACAACAGGTCAGGCCTGGCTTAAATTACAAATTGAATTCATTTTAGTTGTTATGGATATTTAAACATTCTGGCAAAACTCGTAAAACTCCTTTTATGATAAAAGTTGCACTGATAATGGGGTTTGCAGATGTCTGCAGACGTACTGAATTGACAAATCTGTATCTATGAGATGTTAAAGATGAAGGACAATGCATTCATATTATTATTGCGTTTACGAAAACAAAGATATCACAAAACACAAACGAAAACATTAAATGGATAAATACGCTGGAAATAGTTCGAAGATATATAGCGATGAGGTCAAGTAACACATATTACACTCGATTTTTCGCAGGGTACAGATATGGAGCCAGTTGGTATTAACACTATTGGGACATGGTGGTTGACGCTCTAACACAGTGGCAGAAAGCTGTGTAGAAGTTTCCAGAGAAAATAAGACCAAAGTGGCCTCTACATTTTGGGCAACGTTTCAGGCATTGATGGCCGTCAACAAGCTCAAGCACTCGAGAAATAAACTTACTTTCTAATAATTCAGCCCACTCATCATATTTATTAAATACATTGACAGTATAGTCTATACAATTGGATAAATTAATATACCAGCTGCTGACATGCCTAACACTTGCTTGAATAGCTGGAAATATTTTGAGTGTTAACATAATTTTTAGATGTTGATGAAATAATTTTGAACATTGAGGGATTATTTTCCGCTTTCAAGGGAATATTCTTGCTTTTGTCTAAAATCTTCATAGCTGTTAGTTTCTTGTTTTCAGTAGTGTAGTGTAACATACCCAGGTTCGTTCAACATTGTTGGAAGTATTTGGCCAATAATCGAAAAGATTTACCTACGTTGTGTTTATTTATATTATTTATTAACTTACCTCGAATGTGCTAAATATTTACGAAATTAGGGAGATTTGAGTAGTTTTAAATAAAACAAAACAAATTACTAAATACACCTCTTTTATTAGTTTTCTGTCAATGGTGTAATAGCCTACCTAACCACCTATTAGTGCCGTACTCAGCTTTGAATTCACGGGGGAAAAGAGCACGACAGAGAAAACCCCGATCACAATTCAAAGAATCGCTGTCGCTATTGCAATGGTAATAATAATGATAACAATAAACGTATCTCTACTTCACTACTTGAATACACGGTAATATAATCATAATTCTACATACAAAACTGAAGAGTGTTATGAAGTTATACGTATAATTTCAACAATAAATCAACAAGTACTGTTTTACCTCCAAATTATAATAAAATATATTGAAACTGTAATAAGATATAACAGACAATAAAATAATAAAAGGAACACAATGACACTCAATCTTTAAATACAATATGCAAAAACAAGTTACTGACCTGTAAAATTAGAACAGATGCACTACTTATCACCATTCACTGTCTTCCAGCCAACCGGCCGAAGTCTTAAAACCTCACTAACTACCCGTTGAATCTCGCTCCGCGTTCCCGTGTTTACTATTGCTTCGTCTTCAGTCGCCTTCCTCGCTAATATGTATATAATGTTCTATACAGGGTGATATTCATTCAGCAGTGCAGATATGACAATATAACATCTAACTAAGTGGATTCCCCCAGTAGGTGTTTCGATGTAACCTGCTGCGGTAGAATTCCAGTCACTATGTCTCTTTGCACTCAAAAGATTTATCCCACAATCGGCTAAAAGGAAGGTTGAAGATCACTGAAAACAGTGCCCAGTATACGCATTTGGATTAGGCATTGTAAGAAATCTGGCAATCAGTTTTGGCACGTTGCTAATAGTGTGTATTCCAATAGGTTGTTTAGTACATTTACCAGCTTTATATCAAAGAAAGAAGCGGACATGATCACAGTTTTTAATTGTTAATTTGACGTATTGTCTTACCAGTTCTACTAAATTTAAGCCAACAATATTTCCAGATGTTACAAAAAACTCTATAGACACTTTTGTTTTCGTATTGGCTACCGTGAATTGGAAGCATAGTCCTTCATCTTTATCATGTTCTACAACCAATAATCAAAATAACCTAAAATTTCGCCATCGTCTGCATTTATTAAAAATGTGGATATTTCCGTTTGTGTTAATACCTTAGATGTTTTAGGTTTATACCCTAAGATTTTCGCTTCAGAAATGCAAATTTAAGTATTTTTTGATATCAATATTCTTCTTGAGTGAAATTTTTGTTCTTATCATTGAGTAATAGCACCAAAAATATTAAGGCTTGTGTTTTGCTTAGTTCGTTGAAATATACAAATAATCCTTTCTCGTTAGTTATGTTAGTATCTTTCTTCTCTACATCATCTTTCATGTCGACTAAATGCTCGAAATGTTCGTATTTCTTCCATGATTTCTCTGACACGAGATTAAGATATGACACTGAAAGCTTCATTCTCAATATCTGATGGCAAATCATCACTTCAACTCATAATTACAAGAAATAATGCAATCACAGCTAAGTTTATGCCTGTAATATAAATAATGTATAACAATACTCATTTTTATTATTATTAACCTCGACAGTTGTAGATAAAACGTTGCACGCAATATGTGGAATACTACATTATTATCGCACTTATGTGATAGAAACTTCACATGCGTACGGCAATGTCTACAGGGTGCTTTTAAATGAAGTAGCAAAAATGAGACCACAGATTCCTTTGGTGAAAATAAATCGATTTAACCTAACATACCTATACCCCAAGGCGCATAATAAAAAGAGGGCGCCACTTATGGCACATAATGTTTCTTTTAAATGACAGAACTTTTTTGCTGCTTAGTGTATCCATCTGACTATTTTAACAATCGATTATCTTCCCTGTTGTATCTGAAAAAGGTATACCTTGTTGAAGTCGTTAGGAGTAACAGTTTTCGAAATATTCCTCTTTGAAATATTCAGTGCACCGATTGAAAACTGTTATCGTTTCAGGTAAAGTGCCTTTTCTACTGAAAATACAGCAAAATGTTACTCGAAGAAGTTGTTCATAACGCTAAATTATGGAGACGTGCAATGTTTCAAAAAGATCAGCCAGCTTTGATAAAATCTTTGTGCTTTGTTGAAAAATAGTATCAAACCTCGCCGATCTTCTTGAAATTTTGGACGTCTCCACAAATTGCCATTCTGCACAACTTTTTCAAGTAACATTTTGCTGTATTTTCAGTAGAAAATGCAGTTTAACTGAAACCAAAACAGTTTTTACTCGGTGCACTGAACATTTTCAAATAGGATTATTTAAAAAATGGTTACTCCTACCGACTTCAGCAAGGTATACCTTTTTCAAATAAAACAGGTAGGAGAATTGATTGTTTTGATAGTCAGATGGATACACTAAGCTTTTTTACAAAAAAGTTCTGCCATTGAAAAGAAACATGGTGTGCCACAAATGACGCCTTCTACTACTGACGTCAAAATTAGAAACAAATTTAAATTTGTCGTCCGCAAAAACCTCCGATTTACAAATTTTATGAAAATATTTGGATTTCTTACGAAGTTATTTACAAATATCGAAAATAACGTTTTAACTTTGACACACTGTATCTTTATTATACGACTTCGGATGTAGGTATGTTAAGTCAAATCGATTTATTTTCACCTAAGGAATCTGTGGTCTTATTTTTGCTACTTCATTTAAAAACGCCCTGTATTTCCCACTTATTGTGCAAATAATTGTTATATTGCCTGAAATATCTTTACAGTACAAGAAAGAAGAAAAAGATTTTTATGTTTACTCTGTACGACTATATCCCGTTTCGCTCCATATTTATGAAACGAATCCCGCTGTTTTATCAGCACGAGCGGAAACTATAAAGCGCAAGGGGAAAGAAACTCCAAGGAAGGGTTGTAAGAAGGTCAAGAGTGCTGTTCCAGCACCGGAAGTAGGCCTGGTCCGTCATTTCTATCACGCATCCCGTTCCGAATGAAAGGAAAGGGTTGCCTGCCAAGTGGAATCTTAACAAAGCCCGCTCTCGACCCGAAAATATTTGTCTTATGATTAAGAAATATAAGAATTAGGATTTCGTTCAGGGAGAGGGAGGCAGTACTCGGATTTCTGATTTTATATTTTATTACTAAAGGGTCTCCCTTAATCAGTAAATAACGCGAAGAGGGCTCTTCAGTTATAAAACAATGCTGCTGGGAATACGCTCAATGAAGTTCCAAACCCATTATTAAATTAAGAAACGACGAAGATGACTTTAAATAGGTAACTCAATACCAGGAATTTCAATAACAAATATAATGAAGGATATTTCGATGGGTTCGTTAAAAGGACTTCGAGCTGGAGACTTTTAAGTGATTGTAAAGTTTGACAACCTTCTCTTGTTAAATTATTTTAACAATAAACCACTTCAAATCGCATGCAACTGCCGTAATCATATACTCAATCGAAAGTAAATAAAACTAACATAACAAAACTTTTAAAGTAATCATCAATACATTTGAAAATGTAATAATAATACTCCAATATTGCGTGCCTATAACACAGTGATGAATAGCAATGTACCAATAATAGAAAAGTTAAAGGTCACAATATTAAGATAGAGCGATTCAGTTTGAAAAATTAGGATTATTGTTAAAAATCAATGAATTTAAATATTTTCAAATGGTGATTCATTAGGAAACAGCAGTTAGAAATATGAACAGCAAGGGTCAAAAATCGTCGTTTTAATAATTTCTGTGTCTGTCTGAATATACATGGTGTCTGGGAAAATGGGGGAAATCTCTCAGGTTCAGATAAAATATGAAAAAATAAGATGAAAAGTTCCTATTACCTTTTACCTGTTTTAGTCTAAGGTTGAAGCTACCCAGATTTATTATTTTAAAGTCTTTATCATACAGGCACTAAGTTGTAAAGCTTAGTTCGCTCCTGGTAAATTAAAAAAAGCTAAATTTGTTTCAAGGGCACTATTTTATGAGGTCCTTACTAGTGTCCATCACATTATAATAATTTACGGCGTTAAAGATATTTATAATGCAATTTACAGATAAGCATAAGGCTCCAGGGTGTTATTTGTCTGAAATAATATGATTATTGTAAAACAGCAGACTGGTAGTGCATCATTAATTATATACTTTTACCATTTTAATTATCTTCGACTTGGAGAATACCACATGTTCTCTTAAAAATGAAAATTAGCTCCAAATACTCGGAACTCTTTTACGCAACAGTTCAGACAAAGCAACAAGGCCGGATCGTACATCATCTTGTTTAAAATATGTCCGTATACTTTTAAATTACTTACATTCGGTTCGCTACGTTGCAGTGACGGCGTAAGTACCATCAGTCAATCTCCCTTGGCATAGCGGCCCTTCGCAGTTTTGAAGATGCAATGAAGGAGCACACGGAGCAGGAACAGTAGGTCCGCTTGGCAAAGAATTTAAAATAAAGGAAGTGAGCACGTGTTTCAGAGAGAATCGTCACGAATGGAGAACTGTAGGGATTCGATCGTGCGTTCTTTATGCTGTCGAATGGCTGGTTTTATAGCTGGTATTTGATGGTTAATTGAAGGAGACCGTAGGATCCGATGGTTCGCTTTGGATGTACTGAATGAGTTGAAGCAAACTGAACTAATATGGCAACTTTCAATGGGTAAAAAAGTGGTATATAATATGTGGATCTTTAACAGAGCTTTACGGCATGAGACTTGCTTAAGTAACTCCTCAAGGGATAAAGATAAAAATATGCGGGTATTCTAGAATATACATATATATGGTCTTACAAATGTATTTAACGCTCTAAGTCATAATATATTTTTATTGTATTAGCATCAAAGAAAGTTATATCAAAATCAGAAATTAAATTTACTTGGGTACGAAACAAATGCAAATAATTAACGAAATTTAACGTAAATTGACCACCAACAATTTGGCACTGGCCCGCGCGAGTGTTAACACTTTCTACACTATGCTCAATAATTTCTGGGTTGATTCTTTCCATTTCAGCAAGAATTCTCAGTTGTAAGTCTGCTAAATTGTTTAGTCGATTGAAGTATACCCTAGGTTTTAAATAACCCCATAGAAAAAAAAACAGAGGAGTCAAGTCGGGTGAACGCGGGGGCCACTCAAGAGATCCTCTCCGCCCTATCCATCTTCCAGGAAATGTATTATCAAGATATAGCCGAACTTTTAAGCCAAAGTGAGGTGGAACTCCACCTTGAAACTAAATATTTTCATGCGGTATATCACGGTCTGCAGCGTTGAGGAAAAGAACTGCTACAGCCGCTAAACTCAAAACGCAGAAAATCTAAATATCTAGCAGCAGTGAGGTTTTCTTCAAAAAAGTAGGAACCTAAAAGTCAAGTCACCTTCCTATGATGCCCACCCATACATTTAATTTGTCTTTACGCTGACTGTGGAATTCTTGCGTCCAATGGGGATTGTTAATTGATCAATATCTACAATTATGGCGATGACCTACTGAGCTATTTAAACAGGATGTGGCCTGGTCAGAAAAAATTATGTTGTTCAAAAAGTTTGGATTTTCATCACACTATAACGTTAATTGTTCACAAAAGTGCAACCGGTGGTTTGGGTTATTCTCATTTAACGTGATCCATGATACTTTTTTGTATGAAGCAACGTTTCAACATATGATTTGTCCACATTGTTGTTTAGGGCTAATTGTCTTGTTGACTGATGGGAATTTTCTTCAATTTCCAGCAGTACATTTAACTTGGTTTCTTCAACGTTTGAGGTCGACCTTCTCGTGTCTTATCTCTTACATACCCAGTCTATAAACTTGGCGACCAATTTACTCACCGTAGATCGTGCTATTGGTGGGCTGTCAGCATGTGTTTGATTAAACAGCTCACATACTTCCGAATGAGTTTGTAGCTTATCACCATATACAACCATCATTAAGATCTCTGTCCTTTCACGTTAAATGTGACATTCCTTCTAAGCTCCAAAAAAATCAGTGATAAATTTCCGAAGTTTAATAACGTACTAATTTGTGAAAATGGCACGCTACGACAGTGGTGTTTTTGTTTCTAAGCAATGACCAAAAAATGAAATTAATAATTTTTATCAGTGACCTGAGTGCCAACAAAAAGAACCCTAATTTTTATTGCTAAACTTGCAAAATTTTTTTGTTAATTATTTGCATTTGTTTCGTATCCAAGAACAATTTTCTTTTATGAAAATTGACGTTAAATAATTTTTTGAAGTAAATGCCATTTTCTCGCAATATCTCACTTGTTATTTGAGCTAGACCCACCAAACCGTACATCACTGTATTCGATAGAGAAAGATTTATTCGATTATGAAGAAATATACAGGGTGTTACTTAAAAAAAATTATTGGCCGTCCAGCTTTTCTGCTTCGCCCTGTATACAACTGAATCATCTTGAAAGATGCCCCTCCCCAGAAAAAAATCTACCTGTCTCGGGGTTTTTTTTAAATACCACTCAATATAAAAGATGAATTTTGTTCCAAACTTTATCATCACGCAGTATAGAAGACACGTTATAAAGCAAGAAGAGCATCACTGACCAAATTGTGTAATAATAAGATCGTTCGTGGTATTAGGTGTTTATACTAATTGCAGTCTCTCTACCTGAACATTTAGTTAGATAAATAAATATTTTTTTGCTTTAAAATTTCTTAATTGTTTTCTATTTTCGCGAATGATAAAAGTAAATCACATCATTTACTTCTACTGACGTTTGTAGAAAAAAAATTCACAGTACCAGTCATCACTGCCATGAAGTTTAATTCCGTATAGATTTTTAACAGTCCCATTGATCTAATGGAATTTTAAGCCCGTATCAGATTTCATCCGGCTTGGCTAAGTCGACGCCAAATATCGAACAAACTGGAAAGCGATACGGAGAACACTCATCCGTTTTCTGATGAATTGGTGGATTTACGTGAGTCTATTCCCAAATCTATAAAGCTGATATATCGTTTTCAATAAACATTTCCTATGCATACGCGGTACATTTTAAATAAATATCCTGTCAAATTTTATTGTTCTTATTTTTCTCTTTTAGTGTTGTATCAGGCCGAATGGCGTTTGCTAGAGATGATGTATGCCCCACGAGTCGTGTACTAAATTACCGGAATATTTCCATAACAAATGTTTTAACACTATATCCATGATTCAAATTGAATTTTTTATCGGCGCGATTTGAATATGAACACACAAATTGTCAGCGCTGAAATATTTATTCTTGGCGGTGCGCCGTTGGATATTTATTCACCTGAAAACTTTTCCAGACGATATTTTTGGTAATATTTTACGTGTTATTTGAAATGTTATGTTCATCTGTCTACGGTTTTTAAGACAAAAATTATAATTTAAAATTTTATTTATCCCGTTTTAACAAAGTTCATCTCACGTTTTTTTTAATAGTTTTTCAAATGATTTGTCTGCAATTTCATCGTATCTTTATGATGGCAATTTGTAACCAGCGTAAAGCTATGTAGAATTACATAATAATTTTGAAAATGAAATAAGGGCACTGTAATATTGCAGAATTAAATATCACCATATTATTATATGATAAATTTACAAATATTATGCTAAATTCCATAGTAAATTTCCGACACTATAATTTGTGTTGATATATACATTGAAATTTTTAGGTTGTAATTGTAAACTACATACAGGGTGAACCTTAAATAAGTACAAATATTTTAACCAGCAGTATAGTTCACTGTGTAGAACACATAATTAATAGTTGTTTTACAAAAAAATCAGAAATAAAAAAGTGAAAATTTAAATAAATTTTGTATTTTTTCTGTAGAAAACTGGTTGAGCACCGCTGACTTTCATTGATTTATGAGTCATAGCGCTTCAGATTGCACGTGTAGTTCGCAGTGTTGCCAGTGTTACACAAATGTCTTTGCTTGAACAAACTTTTAAATTTAATATGTTGTGTGTAAATCATAGTTTTTCGTTATTATTCATAAAATAACTTAAAGAAATTGTGTCTTGTGTCTCTTTCTAACAGTGTACAATGGCATTTAACTTGTGAAATGTGGATTACTGATTAAATTGTTAATTTTTTAACAAACAGGTAAGCTTGCGTGCACGTTTATGTATAATTTTTTAACATTGGACATTCGACCCCCGCAGCCGGTAGACCGTATATAAGCTATATTCGTGGAGAGATTGGCACCCTCTCTACAGGTATGGTAGGGTGGAAGAATGTGGGCTTGGGTCAATGTGAGAGATTGATACCGGTGGAGATTTGACTACCCCCCTAATCAATGAGGTTTTCCAGGTTTCCCTCATTCCTGCACTGAATTGTGGTTAGGGCCTACCAACGTAAGTCGTTCCTGGGCGCAAATGCGGCCTGCTTAATAATAATATGCCGCCCCTTCTCCAGCACAAGTCTTCGACTTCTGGGCTAATCCTCGTGATTAAAATGAGGGGTAGAGATATTGTTATTATTATATGACTGAATATCGATTTATAAAAATATAATGAACAATATGCACACGTTAGAAAAATGTATGTACCAAAGAGTTCATCAATCAATTCAAATATTCTCGTTTTGTTTCTTGATAACCAATTTAAATATATTTTAATATTATTTTTGTAGCTACATAGAGAGTGTGTTGACAGATGAAGTTGGAACAAGGGATAATTTTTTAGTTCTGTTATGAAAAAATGTTGCTTGGGTTAAAAAATTCTGCTTGATAAAATGTACATAAATACGGGTTTAAGTGAGTCAACATAATGCAGGTCTGTAACTAATAAATTATTAGAATACAGTATATTTTATTATTAGAATTCAATAATACACTATGCGTGTTATAAAATACATGAACAGCCACATTTCTATTGTTATACAGTGCTTTCGAAAACTAACGAATAAATTCATTATTTTTGAAATTGAGAAGTTTTCGAAAAATTCCCCTAGCACGTCGATTTTGTTTTTAAAAAAGGCACTTTTTGACATACCACCCATATTTGTGACGTCATCGTAGTTCGATATAATATGACGTCATCAACAATTTTTTTAAATAGCAACCCCCAATTTTGACCATGTCATTTGAAAGAGCGTGGCATTCTACATACATACATCATGAAAAATTATGGTGTTACATAACAAAAATTTCAAGAAAATAATGTTTGAAGATATTAAAATTTAATTTTTACAATACTGTGCACCTCCCCATTATGCAACACCTGTCCGTGCTTATTTAGATGAGCTGTTCCCGAATCGTTGAATAGGGAGAAGAGGGCCGATTGAGTGGCCAGCCAGATCGCCTGATTTGACACCCCTAGATTATTTCTTGTGGGAATACTTAAAAAGCAAAGTATACGTTACCAGACCGGTTAATTTAGAAGATTTAAAAGCAAGAATTCGTCGCGTGATACATCGTATACCTCTTGAAGTTATTGATAGTGTCCAAAGAGAATTTATTAATCGTCTTGGCTACTGTCAGGCAGCCAACGGTGCACAATTTGGACATTTAATTTAGTCGATTTTTTACATAATCATTATCATTTTCAGTATTTTGAAAATTAAATTTTAAAATCTTCAAACATCATTTTCTTGAAATTTTTGTTTGTAACACCATAATTTTTCATGATATTAATTGTCAAATTGATAAACCTGTTGGTTCTTAATAAACATAGTCATTAAGCAGGGATCTCTTTTTTTTAATATATCACTAGTGGGGTAATATGTCACATACTCCACTAGTGATGTAAAGGCCTTCATTATTCAACTGAAACAGTGCCAAATAAATGATCTGCTCTTTTAAAGCAGTAGATAAAAAAGTTTAGCAACTTATAATATTATGAGAAAATTAAGGCACTCGTAATTTGACCACTATTACCATAAAGAAGAAAATGTAAGCCAAATTGCAAAAATAATTTGATTTTGATTAGTTGTGGTACTTTGGGAATGAATTTTGAAGGATTTTTCTTAGCTGGATTACTTCCTTTGTAGTAATAATCCGTCTATTAATCCCTTCCAATGGCGAAGTATTAAGGGAGTCGATTTTTAATCTTCGGACGTAAGATTTTTTAATTTTCCGGTATAAAAAGAGTTAGAATTAATGGGCTTCCCGATCAGGCGAACAATCGGCCCAAGTTTTTTAATTACCGGTATTTTATTATCCCTACTAATCCACCCTCTCGTGCTAAATTATTTAACGACTGATTGCTCGGCATCGGTAATTTTTCATTTTCTTGGATGGCCCTTAATGAAATTAAAAAATCTGTCGCCTCGCCTTTGTCGAGTAATCTGCTCCATATTTAATTACTTTTTTAATCGTCCTTTTCCCTGATTATATATCTCGCGAAATTTCGACTTGTTAAATTGTTTTTAACGGCTCCGAGAAGTTGAGTTTGATTTACTTTGCGTAATTGTTTAATGAAATTTCCTCAACTTAAGCTAGTTAATCATCTATGAATCTTTTACAACGACCGAAATCAGTGCCGAAGCATCGATACGCTGTAGAGCATTAATTGCAACCATTTACAAAGGTTACCAAACAACGTCTCATTGTCTGAGGAGTGCTTCTGGCCGTAGCAGCCTTAGAACCAATAACAGGAAGAGCAGGTCATAGATTCGTAGTTGAGACTAGAAGTGCTTTATAGTTCTGTAACTAGCAACCACCATGCCATGGCATAGAGAAATCCAAGAAATCATAGCTTCAAGTATGAATAGGTCTAAATGTATCAATAAAGGTAAAGACTTTTTTTAGTTTGATAATTATTTTCCTCTTTGCTTTCGAAATCATTTTTAATAAATATGAGTTTTGTAATAATTTAAGACGTTTTCTAGAAGTTTTCCCAATCGACGAGAATGCATAGAATATACATAACCTTAAATGTTTCAGAACATGTCAAAATAAACGTATTACCAAAATTATAATTTCAAAAGCAAACAGAAACGTTATTTGCTTTTTATGATTTTATTAAAAATATATAATTCGATTTAAATGAACAGCAACCAATTTTTCTAACAAAATATTTAACACAATTAGTAGCAGTAATAAGGGACTTGCAAACTAATAACGTTTAATAAATCATAAACAACGACACAACAAACATTAAACAAATATGTATTTAGGCACTACAGAACAGGAGTTTACGAAAATTAACTGGTACTTAATGATCTAAACATATAACTTTCTTTACAAGAAAATCAGAATACCCAGTAATCTATAACGTCAGAGTGAACTCCTAATATTTTTAAGAGTTATAGTCCTCCATTTTAGCTTTATCACAATAATTATCAGTGATATTCGTTATAGTTAGGTAATTTCTTACCATCTTCTTTGATTAAACCTCAATTTAAATTTACATGTTCTCCAGTTAAGCACAGCGAACCAGAGGTAACTGAATACAACAACGCTACACGATCAACATGACGTAGTAACGTGTGTTGGAACAGCTGACATACAGCAGGAGCGCAGTTGTGCTCAACCAGGAATAGGAATATGTAACACAGAGGTGTGTTAAGTTTACACAAATTCAGTATATTTTATTATAACACTAGTAATTTTTACTTTTATAGTGTATAAAACTATCAGAAATTTTACACAATCTCACCTACACAGCAACTTTCTTTACAGTGTAAGCATATATTTTGTACGGCTTATAATGAATCAAATGCTTCCATACCTTAGGAACCAAACTTTATTTAGTCAAATCGCATTTAATTTGCGTTTGATAAATTGGTCGTAAATCGACTACGAGATTTACATCTACCAAAAACATTTCTCATCTCCAAAATGTTAATCCCAAGATAAAATCCTCGAACGCCCATTACTTCCATAGGGGCACTACAATACTACAAATGCGTCTTATTTATTGAATGGGGTCGCAAGGCCCGCACACACAAAGAGGACCCTATCGCGTGTGCGACCCACATCTAGCGGATTACGGTCGCGTCCTTGGCATCCAAGGGATGCCTGGACCCCATCGTAAGATTGTATGCGGACCGCGAGGCACCGTGTTCGCCGAGGGCTTTCTCTCATTCATGCGGCCGGCCTCCAGGTGTTCTTACGGTGAGCAACTTATCGAAATTAGAATTGCCGGACTGGTTCTGAGGCGCTGTACTCTGTAGTATACCGCAAAGATGGTACTTCAAATCCTGGTCCTAATGCACGATTTATTACGATATTGAAACAAACGATTATTCTGCTAATTCCCCATAGAGTTTACCACATCGCTACGTTTAAAGCTAGTGCAGCCTAGAAAGTAATGATATATCATTCCTTCTCCCATCCAAACCTTCAATTTACCCAATGAATACACATACGTTTATTACGAACTAATACAATTTCAAAAATTAGTGCTTTCTTAACTTATTACAGGGTGATTCAAAACTCATATCAAAAAGAAATGTAAAATTCTTTCCGAGAAAAAAATATTGAAGTTGTAGTATTTTTAACCTTTACATCGTTGGGCGATTCCGAATATTGAAATCCGGAGTTAATAGATTTAGTTTTAACTTATGGTGAAGTGTAAATGTTTAAACAGAACGAGTAAATATGTGCCAAATGCAGCTACTTTTACCGCGGTGTGCAGTGAGCGCAAGTGTAGTGCAACGCGGGCACGACACTGGCAAGTTACAACCAATGATCGTCACGATCTCCTAATTTTAAATGCTTTCGACTTCTTTTTGTGGGGATATTTAAAAAAATAAGGTTACGACATCGAAGTGGACACTGTTGATGATTTACTCAAATAATTTATGACAGGAAGCAGTTGTGTTAGTTTGTAGAAACTGGATAAAACGAGCCCAGAACTTTGTTGTAACATCGAGTATGTCAAACTGTTTTATTAATTAAAACTACAAATTAATTCTATTAATAATTAATAACAACAGCGCCAAAAGCAGTTGAATTTACTGTATAAAATAGGTGTTGTAAAATGTTATTTATTTCTTTAAATTTTTTATCCGGTCGGCAATTGCATGCTTTGCCTTGTTCGATTTTACAGTGAACCAATATCCAGTGCCGTGTAGAAGAGTATTTTTAAATCATTTTCAAACTGTCTCTTCATTTTTGTACAAAATTGTATTTGTATACATTAAAATTTTTTTTTTCTCACACTTGTTAATCTTTGAATGAAATGTATATTTTTCATAGTACAAACGAAAATAGCGGAGTTGAGTAATTATTCAATTTGGGTGAGTTTATATTTCCGGAGAAGACACAATATCTAAGTATTGTCCTAGATAGGACACCTACTTAGAAAAATAACATTTATTTTAGATAATTATTAAATACAGTTTTGTCTATGGAATTATTTATTAGCATACTTAACTGTTTGGTATCAAAATTTTAGCTCGATATTTAAGAAATGGGGCAAAACCCTTTTTCCTGCGGAAAGTCGGCGCTTATGATAAGCATCGACTGAAATGGCTTAGATCCATAAATAAACCTTACACCTGTCAACAATGTGAACTACCATGCGGTCGTCTTTTTGCAGCGTTTCTAAATGCAGAAACGACAAAAATGGACATTCTTATTGGTAATAATACCTGATAGATCAAGTTAGCCCCAGTATTTTGCATTCGTTTTTCATTATTTCGTTACAAAATGGCAAAACTACATTTTCACCCATTACAGCCACTCACTACCGATAAGATACATTTTCCGTAGGCACAGTTAGATAAAATGCCTAGGTATTTATTACAAGAGAATGAAACGAAATGAATGTGATAATAGAAAACTTTTAATGCGCTTGCGGCAGTCTTGTCCCATAACCTAGAAAAACAATCCGGCGAACTATATTATGGTAAAATATCTGTACTCGACACATATTCCTTTATTTAATAACTATAAAACCTTTAAAATTAAAATAAGGCACTAAAAACTGAAGAAGAGCATAAAACTACAACGTAAACGCAGGAATTGAATTATGACATGACAGCGACCGTTGGTTGCTGGTTGCCTTCTCTGATTCTCGCATTGGCGGCATTAAATAAGGATTTAACGTAATATGGAAAAACTAATTTTTTCGCTTTATAAAAAGGTTTGGAATTAATTTGAAGGGTGATTCCGTCAATTCTTAATTTTCTCTATCCCCTATTAAAATATTTGTACTTGGTCATAGTTAACCCTGTATACAGTCAAGCTATCAAAGCTTTTGCACTGGTATAATAATTACAAAGATGATGTGGATCTTCTAAATACCTTCATTGTACGAGAACCAACCCTTGGTGTATCTTCGGCCACTGTCAAAATATCACTCTAGATATACTGAAAGATCATTTTTCCAAATTTCAAACTTTTTAGACGTGGTCTAAATGGAAAAAGATACTAGATACAAAATCTGACCCTTATTTTTATTCAACAACATTTTAGTTCAATTGAATTCAACCGTCGCTAATTTTTAGATAACCCCAGCTGCATATGAAATAACAAATGATGTAATTTTTTAAAAATAATGCAGCAGTAATAACTTTTGATATAAATTTAAAAAACATCGTGTGACGAAAGGAAAAATATCATTTATCACCCAAAACAGCAACAAAAATAATAATAATAAAGTCATTAGCGTTATCCAAATTAATTAGTAGGATATTAAAAGAATCCACACTTATAAAGAACTGATAAACATAATACTGTCATTACCATCGTTATTTTTTTTATATGAAACATACAGCAAATCGTATTTCGATAAACTGTATATGCAGTAAAGTGGGTTTGTGTAAACATTTATATATCGAGTAATGAAAAATAAACAAGTTAGTCATCTCTTTGTTGCTAAATCTGAGGAAACAAATTAGAGATAGTGTAAATTTTAATAAGGTTCCAACAGTTGTGCATTACAATTGATATAAAATTACTCATGAGCAACTTTGAAATTTAAAATTAAAGAATCGTAATTTATTTTATAGTTTTAACCTCTGTACATTGTTTTGTTTCTGTAATGGCCATACCAGTTGTTTTGGATGAATTTAAATATAAAGTAATGTTTATATCTAAGTAGCAGTGTCTGTTCTATTGTTTCAACGGTTAATTATGGGTCCAATGCTAGACAAGGCCTTGGCCATGAACTATATAGTTTACGCTTTAGATACAATTAATGTCACCTCAGATTTACGACAGTACACTTTACAACGAAGCGAAACTATTCACTGCAAAAGATGTTAAAGTAGCTGCAAACATCAAAAATTGAACAACCAAATTTTTCTATTTTGAACCTGCTTAATTGAAGCAAAAAAACTACAGAATAATATTATATAATAACATAAATATTGTTTACATTATAACTCACATAAACCATTTGTTTGCTATTACCCACCCAGCAGTAGACCGTAAGACAGAAATAGACAGAAGGGCAGGTGACTTTGTCTGGCGAGAACCCTGAATCCTGCTGGAATAGAGAAGATCATATCATAACCGTCCGCAAACAGAAATCCATGCCCCATCGAGCTCAGGACTCGACAAAAACAGCTGTCTCTAATTATAGCCAAGGCCAAGGTCGGGGTCCATGATTGGTAGCATTAATAATAACATCGAACTAGATAACTTAACACAATATTTGGCGGTGTAGGTTCGTTCTGACACTGTTGTCGAGACGACAGCCCACTGGATGGGTGTTTTAGATTCAACCCTGAAATCTAGATTTACAAAAAATTAAGATAATAAACTGACTGTTTAGAAATGAAAAAGAATTACAACGGGAGAAGTTTGCGTTACGAAAGATGACAATTAAGTTTATAAGGTCACCTGCAATAGCAAAATTGATGTGGAAGGCAAAACCACAGAAGAGATTATTCAAATATAAAGGAAAAACATGGATGAATGCTGGAGTCTGGGGTTGTGGTGTCTTGTACTTCCCGGTGTCGGCCTGTATCAAAACTTCTTTTTTTGAATTTTACGGATTCACCTAGCCTTCGATGAAGCTTAGCAAATATACTGTGATAAGGAATTCTACGATTAGGATACGCTTCTGCATAAAGGCGACAAGCATGTAAGGAATTTACATTTGCCCGGTAGTACATAAAGTGCATGTTTGTCATTTCTGCATTTGTGAAAATAACCAGTTTTGTTGTATTAACTTAGTATTGAATTCCAACGTACTCTGCAATCAAACACATCACAAAACGAAAGGCAAATTATCCCGTAAACTACTCTCAAAATGTTAAAATAGTACAAACCATTTGCTATCTGTCAAAGCAACAATGGAAACATCCGGAAATTGACAGCAGTCAACTAGTTTTTCCTAATAATGGGTGTAGTAAAACTGCCTCTTCCCGACGTGCAATACTTTACATTTTATTTTTTAACGCCGAAACAATTAATTTTATCAAACAAATATAAGAGAGAAAAAAGTTTCTAAATGAATCGGCTTAACCTAATTTATTTTTTTCTACGTCGTTAAGGAAATTTTTCGAAAGTATAGTTAAAAAAAAACTGAAAGGGGTAGTTTATTTCAACCCTCTCCAATTATTTTCAAAAAGTGAAAAAATATGTCACAAGTACCTTTTGATAATGGTAACACTTCCACAAAATTTTACCATTCCCACGCTTTTTGTTTCCGAGAAAAACAATAAAAACACTCTTTTTCAGCCATCTTTGCAACACGATATCTCCCTAATGGTTGACTTGTGACCCAACGTTTATATAACAAACTACCTTTTATTTTCAACAAGGAATCACCCCCTGAAATGTTTCGCCTTTGTTTTGAAACACTCTGTATAGAAGCTCCTCTATCTGGAATAAATCCCACATCCTACAAGAATGAAATCAGATATTAGCAGTTACTAAAAATAAAGTAGATTGCAAAAAAATTGATTACATTTATTAAAGAAACATATACATAATTCTGTACTGACTAATGCGATAACATTTGAACTGACGTGCCTTCTTGAACTCACGTTTTATCTGTTTACATCAAAGATTACTCCTAGTTTTAGTCAAAGACAGGTTTCTGGGTCTTCAACTGATCTACTTCTACAGTTTTTTGTTATATAGCAAACATCGAGGCTTAGAGCAAAAGACAGTCCTCAAAAGGTCTTTTCTCTTCCGCATTGCACCTTGCATTCAGACCGACAACGCGGCAACGCCGCTTCGACTTGTTTTTCAGTCCGGAGTATATTGTCCCAGTGAACTACGCAAAAGCTGTACGAGCGTTACGAAACCAAGGTTAAATAATTTTTTATTTGCGTTGCTAAATTTGATTACATAGTAAGCACAGAGGTGTGTGTTTACGGCTAGCGACGTTGTAAATAGATATGGAGTAAATTCGGCTGTTTATTGTTGCCCGCATTATCGTTCAAGGGCATCGGTGGATTTGCAGATAGTTGCAGTTTTGGCATTTAGACGGAAGGCGCCGTTTTGTACCGGGGGAGATCAAAATGCAGGTGGACTTCCTGCCACTCAGTATATTATGATCAATATCTTCACTGACTAATCAGGTGTTCCTTGAGATCCGCAAAATCATTTTAGCTATCGATTAACTTTATTGCAAATGTGTAGATCAGAACGAATCTGCTACAACTTTGTTTAGTTATTAAATCGTTTCCAGTTAGTGAATTTAGTTAATTGGTGCAAATAAAAACATTACATTTCTAAAATATCCAATAGCGTAATAATCATAATTATCAAGATCAATACTGTAAGAAGGAGATTATAAGATTCGAACAACAGTCACCAAATAACGTAGGACTTACAGGAGAGGAAATGAGGGTTTTGATATTATCTAGGTATTTTTTTCCTTGATATTGCTGGTATCGTCACCTTCACCTACAGTTTATGCATGACCATATTATCATAGAGATGCGTAATAACAAAGAAGATGGGATATTCGTACAATAATAACTCTTTATTAATGCTATGAGAAATAAAATACAGAAAAATACTCTCCAAATGCTCTTAAAAAGGGAATAATTACTCAATCTCTAATTTCAAACATTACAAAGAATAATTAATAAAACAAAACGATAAAACAGTTTTCTTATAAAATGTTTATATTGTTAAATATGCAGTTCGAATTTAGAAATATCATCTCAAAATATCAAAGTTTATTTAATAGTCAATGTCGAATGAATAGGGATAATGGGTCTGATGAATAAATGGTAGCAAATGCTTCTACTACATATTTTTGAAGCAAAACCTTCGATATGCACGATTAATATTTTCGAAGCATTTACATCATCATTAAAGTAAAAGCATTTGCTTTGTTAGAAGCAAAAGCTATAGCAAATATGAATAAAACCATTTATATGAATAAAACTACCGTGTCTACCATTAGCTTAGCATTTGCTTTAATAAAACTGAAGGTACCTCAGTAGTAGGCTTGGTGTATATGAAGCAGGATTTAAATTGTGTTTATGTTTTTTAATCAAATTAGATCAGAAAAATATTACAAAAACGAATAGAAACATTATCAGGCGAGTATAGAATGCTCTTCCGTGTTAATGAAGAAAATGTATATAGGTTAGTCATTTATTTTATTGTGGAACAGTATGAAAAACGAGGAGGTGCTCTGACACCTGCCCAAAAAATTAAAGTTTTCTTAAGGTACATTTCTGATCCTGGCTACCAAAATAGTGTTGGTGAAGTCATTGGATTAAGACAAAGCACTATGTCAAAAACAATTACAGAAGTGACAAATAAAATAATGGCCAAGTCAAATTTATGAATTAAATTTTCTTGTTCCGTGGAAGAAATTAGAGAAGCGAAGCAATGTTGGTAAGAAAAATATAATTTTCCTTTCGTTGGGCAAATTCCGAGACCTTTGGACTATGAAGACGAATATACGAGTATAAACAGAACAGAACTGTTTTATTCATCAGACCCAATGTGCTACTCAACTTTGTGCAGTTTCATTGATTTCGAAATACTTTTAATTCTCTCAGTCATGTATTACTACTAAATAATCTAAAAAATATTACAACAATAGTTATTTATGTACCAAGGGAGATGCAGGGATGATTATGCCCGCAGACGAGTGCAGTAAGTCGCCTAAGGGCATAATCATCCTAGTATCTCCCGTGGTGCATACAAAGTTTTATATTTCAGCTTTGGCGTTTTTTGATTTGTGGTTATGACACTTTGTGGTTATGACTGATGCTACATATTTTCAAACATATCCATAACAACCCAAGCGTCATTATTTCGAGTGCTCATGTCAACGGACGTGAAAAGATCCATTTTGCCCGCTGCTATGACAGCGAGCATTATGAATGTCCAGGGTGATATGGGTATGTTTATAAATCTCGTATCCTAGGTATTACAGCTAAATTATAAGGAAGTGAAATATAATAATATAATAGAATTATTAACTAATTTAATGTATATTATGGTGTTCCCCAGTGTACGGTATTAGGCCCTATATTATTAAACATAGATATATGCAAATGACATATTTAGTTTACTTTTTAATAATTAAGTTATAGCATTTGTACACAATGGTTTATTGTTTTAGTTATTCTCTTGCTACTATTCCACAGTACTTTCATTCACAAATGATCTGGTTCTTAGTAGTAGAACATTGTGTATTGATTTTTCTGTTCGTAGTCAACAGTGCCAGAATCACGTTTATCTTTCATCCTTCAGAATTTCAAATACTTGAGTGCTTCGCATTTATGGTAGTTTTCGAAATCTCTCAGTATTATTGCTTGTTCGTTATTCTTTAAGATTATGCAAATTAAAAATGTACTGCTAAGTATTAGTTTCTGTTAATTTTATTTTAAATGAATAATTTTATTTACAATAACAGGCAATAATTGCTTGAAAGTGTGGATATTTAAGGAAGTTGCAAATTTATATCGATTATATTTAACCGTCTATTACGAATAGCGTTGCCGTTCAAGGACACTCGCGAATTTGTTGGTAGTAATTTGGTTACTCACTCGAGAGGCACCGTTTTGTGCTACAAAAAACTGTTTATATCCACTTAACTGTGAAAAAAATATGACTACTTTGCAGTTTAAACAAATTAGTATTTCATCGAATTGTTAAACAAATTTAAGTACCAGGCGGAATATTTAGATTTAAACATATTTAACACGAATTTTTCTCATTTGTGTTACTTACATCTACATAAAATACATAGTATTAGTATAATCAAAATATATTATTAATAATTGTATTTAATTTGGAGGTAGAGTTTTGGAAAATAATTATATCCAATGCAGTTACCTATATCTATATTTATAATTTATGGCATTGGGCAGTGAAAGGTCATAAATTAACTGATAATAATCGTCAATAAATGTTAGAAAAATAAGGGGAAAGCAAATAATGAAGTTAATTATGCCTATAAGCAATAAATTTATGATTTTATTTATCTGTTGGTATCTACCATAAATTTCCAAAAATATCTGTTATATTTTCTAAAATGACATTCGTCAATACAAAAACTCATAGCATATGTTTGTTAGTTAAAGTCTAACTAAGAAGAGACATTCTTAGGAACTTGTGAATTGATGTAAGCAAAAATGACGAACATTTCTGAAATACAAACATGTTTAAATAAAAATAGTTATCACACTTTCTGTTTAGAATCAGAAAAGTCACATGTCCCTTGTTTATAAACATCGTAGAAAATATAATTTTCGTTTTAAAACAAAGTCAATGTTTCGTGATATTAGAAACGCCTCATACCATTATTTTTAATGAAGCAAAATGTATTCTAAATAATAGCAAAATATTCTTCCCAATGTGACGTTTTTGCATATATCGACCCATATGTTCTCAAATCTTCTTAAGGCAGAACTTAATGAACAAAAAGAGGAGTTTTCATTTACTTTTAGGGATAGTGGTGGGTCAATTTTCTGAAATTCATCAGGTATGATGATCAGCAATACTCAAACAAATGGACATACAGAGAAACCCATGCATGATGCATGCTCTATAAATTCACCACCATATTCCTCAGACTTAAACACATTGAATTACTTTTATGGGAGCATCTTAAGTCCATTTATAAGACACTGTAGAACGGTAGCAGCAATGTCTAGTATACATGATTGAATTTAGCAGCTTTACGAGCTCAGCTATCTTCTGCGGAATTCTATAAATGGTGTTGGTTCCCACAGAATGAACAGTGGCTTTCTTTTGTCGATAGTTGCTGAAAAATTTGTTATGGGACAGATTTTGAAGGCGTAGGGCGATGTATAATCTTCAAGACGCTGTCTCTAGATTACTTATTCCTAATACAGAACGACCGGTCTTTCTTGGTTTTGGTGTGGAGAAAATAAACTAGCATTACAGATTGTCGATCGTCAATGTTTCCAACTTCTAATCTATGCAACTGATTCAAACGACACGCTCCATGTAAACCCATTATAGCTACAATCTGTAAGGCAAATGAGTGATTACACACATTTATTTTAGAGGTTATCATCTGCAGCAGTTTGCGGAAATTATATCACATCTTACTGGTTAAAAGTGTAGTACTTTTTTATTTGTAACCGCTAGTTGATTGTTAAGAAAACTATGGGCTGTATCTACAAACAAAAATTCTACTCCTACTTCTATTGGTACTAAGTGATTTTAAGCGGCTAATCAGTTCATCCTTACCATGAAATATTCATTTTTTCATTCACCAGTATGCTAATTAAGCATTGAATAATAAGAATAGAAACATGAAAGTTGCATTTTCTTAGATTTTTCGGAGAAATATGCTAATATTGGAAAATAAACAATGACGTGCAACAACCTTGTGCCGATGGTTCTCCCCATGATCCCAGAGTTATTGCAAAAAAATCTAGTTCTCTAACGATTCCGGGAGTAGAGTTATTAATTTGTTAATTAGCGAAGTTGCAACAATCGAACAATAAACAATTATATTTGCAAAAATCTTGTGCCGATGGTTTGCCTTAATAAGCCAGAAATCCTGGAAAAAAATCCGGTTCTCTAGTGAATTCGGGGGTGGAGTTTTTAATTTGTTAATTAGCCCAGTTACAACAATTTAGCATTAAATAATAAAGCTAACACCAAAGTGATAAAGAGGGACCTCGAAAACCCCCGAGAGAACATTTTCCAGAATCGTGTGTGACATTTGCCATATGTTCAACAAAAATGGGTCATTTGTTAAATAAACAATTAAAAATTTGCGAGCGTACAGAGGTTAGATGTACCTTTTGTTATAAACAATTCCCTGAACATTTTGCAGAAAACTGCATCTCAATTGGACTTCTCCGCAAAAAGTTGTCCATTTTCACTTTTTTCATGCTAATTTGACGCCACTATATATAGAAAAACATTACTAATTCATCGCTTCTGAAATAAACTTTTTCGGTCGACGATAAAAAAACTTTTATCGTGTTGTGTTAAAAATAACTATGTATTATTTGTTTTCATGCTTTTATTCTACTCACAATTCGCGTCTTGTCGATATCTACTACTTTTTTGTAGTAAGTATGTTAGCTAATCAATATGTGGTAATTACAATTTATTTCGGGTAGTGATGTAAACATTTGAAATATTCAATAACAAAAAATACCTCCATTCTACAGATATGGATTTATATGAGTTATAGTTTTGTCCCATAACACTATGTCAAGCTACTAATTAGTTGAAAAAATGTATGTTTTTGGGAACATGATTGTAGTTGTTTGATTTATAACTTGCGCCTTCGCATATTTGAATAATTTCTAACTTTACGTAACGATTTTCCTTTACAGCACTACTGCATAATACTTGCAAAAATTAGCATGGACAAGAGCTTATCTATTAATTTACAAGCAAGCAAGGTGAACTTATTATGCGACAAACTTGCATGCGAAACAATGCCTTCCCTGTACATATAATTCAGCTGAACTTGCTATTGTACAGGGTATTTATTAGAGGGGTGCGCAGGTTTACTCGTAAATAGGGCCTAATGTGTTGCATTGTGCTGCTTTTTGTTTACGTAAAGGATTAAGACGCCCTGTTATCTTGTAATTGTCCCAAGTTACTTATCGTAGTCACCCTACTTCTAGTGCATGCTTTTAAGTGTATTTTCTTAGATGTTGTGAAAGAAATACCTGCTATTGAAACAATTTTGTCGTGGACATAAATTAAATTCGTTGTTGAGGTAAATTTTAATATAATTATAAAACTTTACACTAATTCCTTTTAAAATTAGCGACACCAGTTACCCATATATCCACCACTGATTATTTGATCAGGTCGATACTTGTAAACACGGAATTCCAGGAAACAACTACTCTGCGGGCTAATGCCCCGACCAGCATTGAATTACACCTGGAAAACCTATAGCAACAGCTAGAGTCATTCGTCAGACGCCCACCAGACATATACCGGTTTCGAGCTTATTAGCTCTCATCAGTATGCCATAGGTGAGGTATCTGACGAATAACCCTAGCTGCTTTCGTCTGTCTAACCCGACAGAAGGGACCATGAGTACGCGGTGTAGAACTAACTACATCTATCGGCCGTTCGCTACTCCATGCCGGACTGAAAATGTCGCAGGCACGAAGCGTTCTACATGCAGTAGACACCATTGAAAGCTGTCGACCTTTATCGCGATCGGCGAGAAACGATATTTTGCAAACACAGAATTCCAGGAAACAACTACTCTGCGGGCTAATGCCCCGACCAGCATTGAATTACACCTGGAAAACCTATAGCAACAGCTAGAGTCATTCGTCAGACGCCCACCAGACATATACCGGTTTCGAGCTTATTAGCTCTCATCAGTATGCCATAGGTGAGGTATCTGACAAATAACCCTAGCTGCTTTCGTCTGTCTAACCCGACAGAAGGGACCATGAGTACGCGGTGTAGAACTAACTACATCTATCGGCCGTTCGCTACTCCATGCCGGACTGAAAATGTCGCAGGCACGAAGCGTTCTACATGCAGTAGACACCATTGAAAGCTGTCGACCTTTATCGCGATCGGCGAGAAACGATATTTTGCAAACACGGAATTCCAGGAAACAACTACTCTGCGGGCTAATGCCCCGACCAGCATTGAATTACACCTGAAAAACCTATAGCAACAGCTAGAGTCATTCGTCAGACGCCCACCAGACATATACCGGTTTCGAGCTTATTAGCTCTCATCAGTATGCCATAGGTGAGGTATCTGACGAATAACCCTAGCTGCTTTCGTCTGTCTAACCCGACAGAAGGGACCATGAGTACGCGGTGTAGAACTAACTACATCTATCGGCCGTTCGCTACTCCATGCCGGACTGAAAATGTCGCAGGCACGAAGCGTTCTACATGCAGTAGACACCATTGAAAGCTGTCGACCTTTATCGCGATCGGCGAGAAACGATATTTTGCAAACACGGAATTCCAGGAAACAACTACTCTGCGGGCTAATGCCCTGACCAGCATTGAATTACACCTGGAAAACCTATAGCAACAGCTAGAGTCATTCGTCAGACGCCCACCAGACATATACCGGTTTCGAGCTTATTAGCTCTCATCAGTATGCCATAGGTGAGGTATCTGACGAATAACCCTATCTGCTTTCGTCTGTCTAACCCGACAGAAGGGACCATGAGTACGCGGTGTAGAACTAACTACATCTATCGGCCGTTCGCTACTCCATGCCGGACTGAAAATGTCGCAGGCACGAAGCGTTCTACATGCAGTAGACACCATTGAAAGCTGTCGACCTTTATCGCGATCGGCGAGAAACGATATTTTGCAAACACGGAATTCCAGGAAACAACTACTCTGCGGGCTAATGCCCCGACCAGCATTGAATTACACCTGGAAAACCTATAGCAACAGCTAGAGTCATTCGTCAGACGCCCACCAGACATATACCGGTTTCGAGCTTATTAGCTCTCATCAGTATGCCATAGGTGAGGTATCTGACGAATAATCCTAGCTGCTTTCGTCTGTCTAACCCGACAGAAGGGACCATGAGTACGCGGTGTAGAACTAACTACATCTATCGGCCGTTCGCTACACCATGCCGGACTGAAAATGTCGCAGGCACGAAGCGTTCTACATGCAGTAGACACCATTGAAAGCTGTCGACCTTTATCGCGATCGGCGAGAAACGATATTTTGCAAACACGGAATTCCAGGAAACAACTACTCTGCGGGCTAATGCCCCGACCAGCATTGAATTACACCTGGAAAACCTATAGCAACAGCTAGAGTCATTCGTCAGACGCCCACCAGACATATACCGGTTTCGAGCTTATTAGCTCTCATCAGTATGCCATAGGTGAGGTATCTGACGAATAACCCTAGCTGCTTTCGTCTGTCTAACCCGACAGAAGGGACCATGAGTACGCGGTGTAGAACTAACTACATCTATCGGCCGTTCGCTACTCCATGCCGGACTGAAAATGTCGCAGGCACGAAGCGTTCTACATGCAGTAGACACCATTGAAAGCTGTCGACCTTTATCGCGATCGGCGAGAAACGATATTTTGCAAACACGGAATTCCAGGAAACAACTACTCTGCGGGCTAATGCCCCGACCAGCATTGAATTACACCTGGAAAACCTATAGCAACAGCTAGAGTCATTCGTCAGACGCCCACCAGACATATACCGGTTTCGAGCTTATTAGCTCTCATCAGTATGCCATAGGTGAGGTTCAATGCTGGTCGGGGCATTAGCCCGCAGAGTAGTTGTTTCCTGGAATTCCGTGTTTGCAAAATATCGTTTCTCGCCGATCGCGATAAAGGTCGACAGCTTTCAATGGTGTCTACTGCATGTAGAACGCTTCGTGCCTGCGACATTTTCAGTCCGACATGGAGTAGCGAACGGCCGATAGATGTAGTTAGTTCTACACCGCGTACTCATGGTCCCTTCTGTCGGGTTAGACAGACGAAAGCAGCTAGGGTTATTCGTCAGATACCTCACGTATGGCATACTGATGAGAGCTAATAAGCTCGAAACCGGTATATGTCTGGTGGGCGTCTGACGAATGACTCTAGCTGTTGCTATAGGTTTTCCAGGTGTAATTCAATGCTGGTCGGGGCATTAGCCCGCAGAGTAGTTGTTTCCTGGAATTCCGTGTTTGCAAAATATCGTTTCTCGCCGATCGCGATAAAGGTCGACAGCTTTCAATGGTGTCTACTGCATGTAGAACGCTTCGTGCCTGCGACATTTTCAGTCCGGCATGGAGTAGCGAACGGCCGATAGATGTAGTTAGTTCTACACCGCGTAGGTCGATACTTGTTCATTTTATGATAGCCTATCTTAGCGATATGAAAACTAAATATTTAAATAGCTACATTAGTTTTGGAGGTAATAAAATATATCTTTTTGTTTCTGCGAGCTTAATCTTTCTTACGAACCCATAAATATACACGGTGTTACAGAATGTTGTTCCGGTCCGGAAATGCCTTGTTTCCGAGACACAAGTTGTTTAAAATTTACTTTTACGTGTATAAATTTCTCTTGTAGAAGAGAAACGTAAACTTAAAATTATATATGTCGATATGCACGTCGTTTTGATTATCGCCATATTTAACCATAGTATGATCACGTAATATACAGTTATCGGTATTTTTTGTGCCATAAACATTTTAGCTATTACTAGATAGCAGTATCTGTCAAGGGTTTAAAATCTTACTGTCTTGAAGATTACTGTGCACAGTGACGGCGGACGGCGCCCTTAAAACCAATTTTAATGGTGTCCAAGTTTTTAAATCCAAAAACGACAGCTACATTTTGACATTATTTATAATTTTTCTCTTTGCAAATTAGTGGTAGCCTTAACACTACTAATTTCAAAATAACTTGTTGTTGACATAGCACCAATTTGTTAAATAGGAGTGCTTTAATAAAACCAAGCGTATAATATCAGGAAAAAAAAAACAATTACAGCTGTTAAATGGCCATGTCGGAATTCACGCCATTTAAGTGGGATTGATGTTTTATTGTAACATTATTTAAAGCTGAGTTGATATTGTTTGAACTTGACTTGCCGTAATTGGGTATGACTAACAGATTAAATAACAGTGAATAACATTGTAAATAAATTTGCAAAAATTTTATGGCGTGGATGTGATATAATTTTTATTTTCAGTAAACTTTACATTTGCAAAAATGTACAGGGTGTATCAAACTCGATGGTATGGGTCTACTGTGATACAAAAAATTTAAATAAAAAATCGAAAGTATTATATTTGGAATTTCACAGAAACGACGAGTTACGTCATCAATTATATGTTTCCAGAAACATACCAGATTGTTTTCTGTTAAAAAGCTCTCTGTTTCTAATAAACTTTTATAAGAGACATTTTTCTGTATTAGATACTTACCGTTTAAAAGTTATAGACCATATTGTCCTAAATTCTGAAAAGAAATACCACCTAAAAATCATATTAGCGGTGGAAGGACCAAGTAGTCAAAAAAATCTAGAGGTGCTAGATCTGGTGACGTGTTATCTAAATATTGCTGCACAATTCCAGTCTTGTGGGGTGGAGCTCCGTCGTGCTTAAACTATAGGTTCCTCCTTAGCTGCAAAGCCACATTCTCCAGAAGTTCTTCTTGTACGAAATTTAGGTAACTCACGCATGTCCATAAAAATAAGACCCAATTAAATGCCTACCGATGATGCCGCATCATATATTTACTCCAACATGGCCTTGGCTTTGGACTGGGTTTACAATGTGGGGATTTTCTTTAGACCAGTAGTGTCCGTTGCACCTGTTTGGCAAACCAGTACTGACAAATCGACTTTCGTCTCTCGAGATTTTATACCTTTCAATATACCAAAAAATGGTGCCAAATTTGCTAATAATATCTCAAAAGGTTTAGAAGCTACGAATTTTTCTGATAAATAGAAAACGTCTCGTACTTATCCAGTTTTCTGATATTAACAATTATTATAAACCTATTACAATAATTTGTAGTTTCTCAAAATTGCTCTTCATAATTTTACATTATTCACATGTACAGGGAGTCATTATCCCTTATCAGTATGGGTTCATAAAAAATAGACTGTGTCTAATTTCATGTGTCACTCAATGATGTTTTATATACTGATTTCTAAAAGGCTTTCGATGGATCATAATATATTAATTCAAAAGCTCCAATTGTTTGGATTATCTGATTTACTATTAAAATTGTTCAAATTTCACTTGGATAGTCGATATCAATATGTTCAGTGTGGTAGTTACATGTTTGAGCCAGTGCTAGTTACATCGGGTGTTCCTCAGTGGTCCATTTTAGGACCTTTATTATTTGTTGTTTATATTAATGATATAGTTCAAAATCTTGATTGCAATTATCTCTTGTATGCAGATGATTTAAAAATTTATAGTGATGTTACTACCGTTGATGATTGTGTTAAGTTACAGCATTCCCTAAGCCGTATTCGTGATTGATGTATCATTAACAATCTTTCCCTAAATGCTAGCAAGTTCACTGTGATGTTTTTCTCTAGGAAACGCTATCTCATACTATATAATTATAATATGAATGATGTTATCCTGAACCGTCCTGAGATCTAGGTGTATACTTTGATAATAAATTAAGTTTAATATTCATATTGACAAAATCGTTCAGTCTGCTTAAAATCTAGGATTTCTAACTAGAATGTCCTACAGCTGCTTGGATATACAAGTATATATGACACTTTCAATGCTCTTGTTAGATCTAAACTCGAGTACGCTACTATTGTGTAGAATCCTGGTTATAAGGTGTTTCAATCTGAAATTGAAGATGTTCATAGGCGATTTTTAAAGTTACTTTCATATCGCCAGGATGGAATTTATCCTCAGACAGGTATTCCTCACGACATTTTACTTGATATATTTAAAGTGTGTAGTCTGGGACTGAATGAGGCAACATGTAGTAGCCGTTTGTTTTACTTGCCGAAGGTCAGAACGAATTTATTAAAATTTTCACCTTTATTTAATATGTGTACCTTAAGAATATTTTTCAAGTTTAAACTATCTATTTTAATTTTTTTGTGTTTGATTTGTTTATTACTTATATGTAATAGTTTTAGTTTAGTAATTAATTCTTTTCTTTTTTGTATTTGTTGTTTTACTCACCCTGTAATTGAATTTTCTGTTGGGTGATGTATTAAATAAAATTGAAAAAAATACATAAATACACCGAAGATACCTAATTGTGATTTCATATTACTGTTTTATTTGACGCAACTGAAGAGGTATTCTGAAAATCCCCAGAAGAACGGATGTTTAGCTTCTGACATTGCCGATACGAGTAGATCTAGACAAAATGCATACATGCACCACACTAGGTTATTTTAGAATAACGTCTGGCAGTGAATCTGTGATTTATGCGTTCGACCGATGCATTTACAATGTACCTTGTGATTGGTGTTAGAGACGGGGCTGTTAGGTGTCTGCTTCTGACAGGTCATGATGTTGTTTATCGGATTGTGCTGATAAATCCGCGCAGATCCTCCAATCCCAGGAAGCGAAATTAATAATAACATATCGGGGTGTACGCCATCCCGCAATGATATTGATGAATGCGGTTTCGATGGTATATATTCCATACAGCTTACATAACTGAGTCACCTTGAATGATTATACTTATTCAGTTTGATACAGTCGTTCTCAGAAGCAAGGTTTGTTTGTGCTATTTTCAAGACAAAACCAAAAAAACTGTTGTTGCTTCAAACTAAATAAGTAGGTAAACAAAAATTGTGTATTTGAAATGATTATGAATGATTATTATAAGCAGCAATAACGGTGATGCGTCTCGAGTAAAGGTTACAGATAACTGGAACATAGGTATAATCATACCTATAGACAAGAAAGAAGAGCAGATGAAGACAACTACAGCCAAATCACCTGAAGGAATAGTAGATAAATGTCACCCAAGTAGCATTATAGTAACGAAAACTGGTACCGCAACTTCAATTAAGTGGCTATTATGTAGAAATCACTAAGTGGATATTATAGATAACGGCGACCTAGCCATATCACTTACATATTACTTAGAAGTGACAATAGCTTTGAAGTGTTGGTTTTTGGCGCCTTTAACAAACCTTGCTTGCTTCATCCATCAGTGATTTCCACATTTTACGCGGGATAAAAACTACTGCAATTGCTAGTACCTTCAAAACCCACTAGGGAGAAACCTTTACCCAATATTGACCTGCTCCCTACATTACCTTCTAACGGTAGATAAAATCCATTAGTTTATTACTAGCTTTATTATGAGTCTGTGTGTAAGATGAGCAGCAACAAAACACTTCGCAGAAAGACTTTTCGGGATTCAACTACGTTTTATATAAAACTAAAACAAGAAACAGAAAATGCTACAACTCTTAAACGTTTGTTCTTCGAGTTGAAGAGCGTCTTTAAAATTTCCTAATTCTGAGAATTTTAAAAAGCAAATGAGCGAAGACCAAGTATCTTCGAGATCACTTATTGGTTACGTCTTGAAATTTCTCTTTGAGAATAGTTAAAATGTTCTGGACAGAATAATGTTCTGTCATTTCGTCTTTTGTAGACACTATGTTAAAACTCATTGTACATATCCACTAGATATAAAAATGTGCGAGATGTGAGATGTATTGCAATTTTGAGGTTATGACAAATTAGGGTAAAGTGACGAAACAGGTTATTTTAGCGTTGTTACTATTTTTAAGTGGCTGGAAAGTTGATGAAATGGTTCTATTGGGCGATTGTTTGATGAATGTATCTAAAGAGTTATATATTTTAACTTTCTGTCATTTTAACTACCTAGATATACAATCTAGGTGTATATCAACTTCAAAAATCTCTTTTCAAAAGCAGACTTGACACAAAAATATTTGAAGTACTGGAAACAAATTAATAACTTTATTGGTCGAATATATTTCTGATAGTTTGAAAAAAGTCCGGATTGCTTGAGCAGATTTAATACTGCGAATTAACAGAATATTTATCAGAGCTCTACTATTATATTAATATCCTTAACAACTGAAACTACAAACTATAACATAAACTTCGAATGTATTAATTGGAAATTAATTGGAAGCCTACTATTTTTTTTTAGCAAATAGTGTCTACGTAATTTATAAACGTACATACTAAAATGTAAACGTTAAAAAATATGTTTAATTTAATGCGCATTTGCATCATTATCACTATGGCGTGAAACTGTAAATCAAATATCCATTTTCGGCAATGTTTTTATTATCAGCAAATAGAAAAAAAGTTACATCATTTTTCTAAAATATGTGTTGCAACGCCAAACCAAACGTGTAATAATGTAGATGCCATAACATTGTTACATATCAACATTGATTTGTTGAAAGTGAAACATTTAAGAAAACGTATTACAATATCGGATTCAAGAAAAAATTGAAATGTTATTAAGTCAGTTTAGGATGTGAATTAAGATAGATACATTGTGGTTCTTTTAGTATTTGTTCTTTACTATTTGATCATCGGTTTCTCTATCCACGCATTAAAATCTTTAATTTGTTTCTGGCAATGCTATAACCGACATCTCTCTAAACAGTTAATTAAATTTTATTTGTTAAACATGTTGCCTACATTACTCTAGCATTTTTGAACATTTTTAATGATTAGAAAACTGTTATAATTCAAAAGTTTTAACTACTTTTTGATTTCACTCTGATTTCAAAATTATCGTCAGATAAGTTTATTGTTCCTTCAAACAGTTGACTTATCTGATGACTATAAGACAAAAACATGGGATAGTAAGTATTAACTTATTATTGAAAAATTATTCCCATAAACCCATTTCTTACTAGTGGCGTAGGTACCGGTATCATCCGTAATTATTTGCCAAAACAAAATTATCGCTCTGAATATTGCAAATAAAATAGATCATCATATGCGCCATTGTATTATATTCACTTTTCGTTTATTTACATTTTATTGTATTCCAAAAAGATTAACAACAAAATTGATTTATTTGATCAAGTGCATCTTTACGATATCCATTACATTACTTAAAATAATAACAAAATAATTAATTAACAATGGAATTACTTTACTATGATTTATTATAACAAATGTTGGAAATGGCCACCTTCAGCCAAAATACATGCTTCAGATCTTCTTGAAATTGCAGTTCGAACACGTGCAAAAATTCCAGGAGTAGCTCTTATCACACCACAACCAGCTATAATTCGTAGCCATAAGTGCTAGTTAGATTCACATGTGAACCTTGTAAACTAATGTTTTGATTTGTCTGCAAACAAAAAAATCAATAGAGTTCATATGGGATGATCTGGGTGGCCAAGGTTGATCTGGTTCTTGAGTGAATCGTTCAATCACGTTATTACCGAATCTTTCATTTAAAAATTCATAAGGAGTCAAACTAAAATGTGGGGGAGGTTTCAAGAAAATGTCTATAGGAGGCACCGGTTAAAATTCTCGATAAAAAGTAAGATCCAATAAGAAAATTTGCAATAATACTCATCTATTCATTCAAAGAAAACTGTTGAAATTAAGATTCCATTATGGACTTAGGGTTTTCATCCAACCAAGCGTGTTTATTGGTTTATGGAAGTTCATTATAGCATCTCTGGAAAAACAGCTTGGTCAGTATATGCTAGCTGTAGAGCCAACATTTTTTTTTTTGTAAAATTCAGTGGCAAAAATATAGGCGGGTATAATTGTTGATGCTTCAGAACGGACCCAATTAATTTATGATTCACATTAAGATTTGCAGCGATCTTCATTCCTTTTTAATTTCTTGTAGAATGGTTTCTTCCAACTCAGACGTCCTAACACGCAAAGGTCTTTCAGGAATTGGATCTTTCTGAAATGAGCCTGACTCGGTAAGAAGTTGAAAATCGCTTCTGAACATTCTTGGATTTGGAGTTGGAGAAACCTTTCCATATAAATTCGTCTAGCATTAGTACCATTTCCATCAGCAAGGCCATAAATTTAAACAATATTGGCCATTTCAGCATTTACATAATTGTACATAAACCATTATTAAAACTTAATCATTTACAAAAAAATAAGCTTAATTTGACAGTACACAATATGTTTAAGTAATTTAAGTTTATACATTAATTTTGTTGTTCGGTTTGGAGTACAAAAAAATGTAAAGAGACAAAAAATGAAGATAAAACAATGGCTTATATGATGACTTATTTTTTTGTGTTTCTAAAGCTGCTAATGTTTTATTTCATAAATGCTAGTCATTTTACACACCGAATTTGGTTAAATTATCTCAAGAGGTACCTATATAAATTGAAAACTGATATTTTTTTTAATATTAGACACGTAGCTGGATAATGGCTGTCCTAAGACCCCGGACTTATATAACAAAAATACCCTTATTTTTTGACCACAGAATATGCCCCTGAATTTTTTACCTCTACTTCTAAACACCCTGTATAAATAAAAAATGTATGAAGAGTCTCTTGTTTCTACGGGAGCAGTATTCATACCGTCGCATATTTTGCAAAATACCGAGATGATTGGCAGGAAGAACTGATTCTTGGAGATAACGTGGATACTGGGCGTGTATGCATTGTTGCATAGAATGGCAGCGGCGTGAGCGCGGGTACCAACAGCGTGGTGTGCAGCGTCGCAGCGACGGCGACGGCGGCCGACGGTCAGGGCTACGGAGAGTGAAATCCGGCGCTTGCGTCGCCGCGCGCGGAAACTGAAAGTGAAAAGCGAAAAGCGCGGCCCCACTCCTTCCCCTACCTTTCGCTTTCGGCCGTCGAGCCGGGCCCCTCCAGAATACTTTCCCCGGCGGTGCGTGCATCTGTGCAGTAGGCTTTGGATAGAGCCGCATCGAAGACGTGTGTGTACGAACTACCAAGGTCAAACAATTGAGCGTTCACAGGCCGCCACGCGACGACTTGAGCAAGGCCTACGCATCTTGCAGGCCATGGCACCTCGCCGTCACCTGGGACAAGTTCAAGGCCTTCTGGGGATCGATTCTATGGAGGAAGCCGGTGTAACCTGCTGCTGCGTGCCCACGGGCGAGTGCCTGCGCGCCCAGCAGCAGCTCAGCCCCAACAACAACGACCCCATGATCATCGCCCTGGACGATCTGCGGGACACGGTGCGCGTCACATGTAACAACGAACTCTGCACCTCCGGCCGGTATATGCATCGGGAGTGCTTCGATCAGTGGGAACAGAGCGTGCTGGGCTACTTAAAGACATGCGGAAGGGCCCGCTCTTGGTCCGAGAGGCAGCGCCACCAGAATCTCTGGACCAAGAAGGGCTATGACTTGGCTTATAAGGCGTGCGGTTGCAAGTGCGGCAGAGGACATCTCAAAAAGGACTTGGACTGGATGCCTCCGCCACCGACAAGCAATATTTTCGGTCGCATCGAGGAAGTCGACAACGGCAAGAAGAAGAAGCGCCGCAATCGCAACGCGAGGCCCACCCTGGCCATCACGGCTAGCCACCCCATAGGGAGCGAGGTTCGCGGTCGCGCCGGCAGCCTTTCATGCTCCAGCACCGGGTCGTCCTCTCCTCCGACCTCGGGCAGCGAGCCCAGTGTATCTCCAATTCATTCCCATTCCAAGAAGAAGTCGAAGATTGAGTTGCCGGAACGGATTCGGTAAGTTCGAATCTCACTTTGCTGAAACTGCATGAGAATTCCTGGATTTTGGAAGACTACCTACCTCTTAAAATAGCCATTATGGGATAAAATATATGCATACCTGAATTTAAATTCCATTTCCCTAATCTTTGGAGCTTTTTTATTACAGAAAAAGGGTTAAGAGTGACAATATTTAAGAATATTTGTGATCTCAAAGAAATATACCAGGTTAAAACATTAAAAACATTAAATGCTTCTTAAATGTACACCGATTCCGTTCTAAACTATAGTACAAACTGCCAAAGAAGACATATGACGTTATGTATCATTTTAGTTAGAAAAGAGAAACTATTTCATAAAATGATAATTGCAGATATTGTTTCCATTAAAAATGCATCATATAGACTTCAGAACAATATTCAACTGTTTCTTTCCTTGACAATTTTCTTATGATTTCAAATTATTTTAAAAACACTTGAATGCTGCTTACTTATATCTGGACAAATTCAATGGTTATCTTTGACTAGGTACCCATTGTATAGGGTCAATAAATAAAGTAAAATATTCTACGAACTGTCAAAACAAATATACGACAAATGTATAGGTTATTTTTATTAAAAAATGTTCTATATTACTTTTACATTACCGCAACACCAACTGGTTTTTATTCTTTTCCTGATGGAAGGAAATTTTCTTTATCATTTATTTTGTTTCCTATCTTTGTGAAATGGTAAACGATGTCTAAAATTACTTGTATTTGTAGAAAACACAATTTCAAGAATACGGCGCCCTTAATAAGTTGGAAGCACAAGAAAGTACTTTTTATTTTATTTTTTACGATTTTTTCCTTAATTGCTGGGTAATTGTACTAAAATTTTGGAAAACAAAGTCTGAATAAGCGAAATGCACGACCTTATGAAATTGTTATGTATTAATTAATCGTCGATATTAAATAATCACTGCATAGCATGAAAACAATCTAATCTAAATAATATAATTAAATCAGCGATTCCATTGCCTTTGAAGTGGAGATCAGTATCAGTTTGTTTATAATGATAAATAATTGGTTTAGTATTATACAGTCCATTATATAAATATTTATGGCGCTATTTGTTGGTTTGGCGAGCTGACGCAGCGATATAAAAAAGGCAAACACCACGATTTTATAACGCCAGATGTTATTTTTTAAGGCAGGACGGCTCTGGGAACAGAATGTAAATATAAATAGATGTTTAGCCATTTTTTGTCGGTTTTCAGTAGCACTATTGACAGACGGTTTCAGAAAGGATGTTAATAACAACAATAGTAGATTTTACGGTAGATTGAAGAAAGTGTTGTAAATTATGGGAAGAATATTAAATAACTCAATTCTTGTTCAAGGTTTATATTTTGCAGATACCACATACCTGGCTACAAATCTGTAAAAGTAATATATAGGTTTTGTTAAGCTTAAATAAAGAAAAAACGTAAAAATGTAAATTTGAGCTCATTGTATGATTGAAATTATTTTTGTATTGAATTTTGGGTGAAAAATGAGTTTACCAACATCAGGATTGATGAAAAAATAAATATATACAGGGTGTTTCAAAAAGACATGGCAATATTACTAGGGCTGATAGGATATTGAAAAATAAGTAAGGTTTGCTTAATAAACATATGTCCTTAAGTCTCTCATTTTTTAGATACAGGGCGTGTAAGATAACTTTAAAAAATCAAGATGTATGTAATTTTTTTAATGACCAACAGATTTCATTAAAATTTGACACAGGTACGTTTTTGGTGGTGCCAAATACGCTAGTGTTATTATTTTTTTGTACAGTAGAGGGTGCTAGTTGCTAGCATTTTTGCTGACATTTTATCCTCTGACTTTTTTCAGGTTGGGTTTTTCCATTACGTCTTGTTATACTATGTAAAATTTCATTTTGCACAAAAAAGGTGCTCTTAGTAAATCTGTTAAAAATGTAACGTTTGCATTGTTTGTTTGACAAATACTTGATAAATAATACTATTACAAAGATCGCCTGTTTTTTTGCATTTTTCTCGAAAACAGTGATTCCACAAACACTGCCACACGTTTACCGCCAAGGCATTATAACAGTTGTTCAATGTGTCTCAAAAAGTATTCAGCACAACATTTTGTGTAGGTACTCGGAAAACGTCTTTTTTATTACGCTGCCAAACGATAATATGCACTTGTCACACTCCCATAAATCAGCACCTTAGCCGTCATCTAGGCATTTGAATACGACATGTTATACACTAAAAAATACCGGAACAATTAAATTTGCGAAAGGCAAGTACTGAAAAATTATTTCAAACTATTTTTTGACATCTGCAGACGCCATCTGCCATCTTTAGAACACTCATGCAAGATATACTTCACGACGATAAATTTTTAAACTTCTTGTGCTGTTGGGGAATTAAATTCTGTTAATGCTAATAATAGCAAAGTTATTATTTTATTCGAGGAGAATTTAAAGTAGAAAGTTAGTAAACATAAAAAAAATTATTTTAACTAATACGGCAACTTTAAAGGTGTCGTATTCTTGACATAGTGTGTTCTCCAAATACAAATTTATACATTTAAGAGCTGAATAATATAGAGCGTAGTAAATAATGGGAATGAAATTTTTAGGTACTTACAGAAATCTTACAAAATACGCATTTTTTTTTTTAATTTAACTGTATATATAAATATGTATTGTTGTAACATAAACATACAAGTGTACCTATGTGAAAATAATTGTTAAAATGTGGGGTTAGAAGAGCGAAGTAATATGTGGTTGTTTAAAAGTTATTTTATTTCGATAAGTAAAACATCAAGAATTTTATTTTTGATATATATTTTTTTCTACGTGTTTTATTTTTCAAGATTTCACCAGAAATTTTATCATTTTCAGCATTATCAGCAAGAAATACGGCATCCTTAATAAGTTTCAAATATAACAAATCCATGGCTTTGAATCCCTGCGACGAACAGACTTGCCTTATAATTAAAATCTCCTGTCTCGACTTCCCAGCCTCTCCGCCATCACTGAATACGACCTTCCCTTTAATGAAAGAACCCGTTTCGGTAGGTCAAGGTAAAAAGCGGTGTAAAGGTCTCCATCGATCTCTAAGCGCGCGACGGCCGTCGGAATTGACGAGCTTCTTCGCCACCCTCGGCGTTTTTTCTCGGGGTTTGCGCGACTGGGATTCCGGACACGTGTGGCTTTACCTCAATAATACGGAATATGCTAGCGCCAGCAATTTGACTTTCTTACCTTTCGGATTGTTAGGTACGTAACGCGCAGAGTGTGATAAGGGGAAACCTCAGACGCGAGACGCAATGAAGGTGTCAGTCACTGAATCGTGTACAGATAGCAAAGCAAGTACTCGTATATACTCAGTTAAGCTAAGAGGATGTATGTAAGATTTTACTCCAATTGATCATAATCATAACAGTTTTCCAAATTGGTCCGAAAATCTTGATAGGAATTTTTTTTGTACATAATTAATCCAGTGTACTGGACTAACCCAATTACGAGATGAGGACACATTAGGTACAGTATACCGGGGGTTCCCTCTAAGACTTTCAGTGCTTATAACCGTTCCGAACTGCTGCGGGAACAAACGTTATATATAGTTTTAGCGTATCTATATCTGCAAAGTTTCTAGAATTCCGTAAAACAAAACCCAAACTCTTATAAACAGACTTCGTGATGTTATTTATGTTTTCAGTGATCGATTCGTCAAATAGTACTCCAAGATCTTTGACAAAATCAACGTCATTAATAAGCAAGATCAAATATATGGGATCCAGAACAGAACCCTGAGGTACTCCTGACGTCTGCAAATTTTCATTAGATTTGAAACCCTTAAGTTGTACATACAATTGACGGTTTGTAAAATACGAAACGAATAGATTGATTAGTGAATCTGGGAAACTGTAGTTTTAACAATATAATGTTATGATTGATTTTATCAATTGATTTTGAGAAGTCAGTATATTATTACATGTACCTGTCTTCTCCTTTACATATAATTAGATATTGTTGAGCGGCCAGTTAAAAAACTGTGTTGAGGTTCAGAAATTTGATTTTGCAAATGGTGGGATATATGGTCAAGCATATACAGGGTTCTTCGCAAAAATCCCCCTTCCCCCCCTTTTTTCTTGTGATACATAAAAAGGTGTAAAAATTAAAGTTATAGGAACATTTCAATATTTTTCCCTTTTGTTTTTTTTTTAATGGAACACCCTGTATAGTTTTACACCATTGGAAAAAATGTCTACTTAGCGTTTCAAAAATATAATATACATGATATTTATCTTTTGCGGTTTTCGAGATATTACGTGGTTATTGTTAATATGCAATATCATGCCACATATAATAACATGAAATTATACTTTTTAATGATAAATATGTACTAAATTTTTCATTTAATCTAATTTAATTTTAACCTGTATATAATCGCGTATCAAAAGTATTTGTATATTGCTATAAATAGCTATTTAAAATCACTTTTGGCCACCTTCTATGTTCTCCAGTGTGTATGCACCATTTTCAGAGATTCTACTGTTTATAAATCGTTCCTTTTTGCATTGGATTTTTTCGTATTCTCTCATAGACCGACCACATTATGTAAATGCTTTTATTGGTCTGGGTAAGTGTCGAGAAATTCCTTTAGAATATCAGACAACAATAACGCCTCTCTTCTCCATGCCGCTTAACGTGCCAAACGACTAAAAAAGGACGCGTCTTCACATGTGGCAACTTTCCAAAATTGGACGAAACTGCTTTTAAGTTATTCTTAAATTGCAACGACGCACGGTTACGAAAGAAAGCATTATTTATGGCCTCCTTTGGTAATATGCGCTAAATGAAGTAGGCGAGCGTTTCTACAAGTGCCTAGGTATCCAGTTCTTCTCTTTTTCGTTTATTACCTGGCTTCTAACTTACATATCTATTATTTATTTATTTTTGTGCATATAATAATTAGAGTTTGTCGCTACATCGTCTAAATAAAAAGAAGGCTGCAGAAGTTAGTTGGAATTCTGTATCGTCGCTCAGTGGTACAATGGCGTGACTTGTTTCACTGATATTTGCATCTAAGAAAATTTAAAAATGTCTTATCATCGAACCATTAAAATCATCAAATTCAAAAAAATTCGTTGGTGTAGCCTCTATAAGTACCAGCTACTTTCATATATTTAATTTTTATATTCAGTGCAGTGAAAAAAAACATCTGTCGTTTATATAATTAAGATCCATGGAGTACAATTTGTTGTGGTTGTAGGTCTAAACCTCTAAACCAAATTTGTAGTAGGTGTTACTTCACATACTTATGACAATTTTGTAGCAATAATCTCCACACTATTTTACTGTAACAAAATTGCTACCAGATACTACATACATTGCTGTACCGTTTACTAAACGTTTTGAGCGTTCATTGACCCAAAAGCTACAACGGTCTACCAGCATTTTTATAACCTCCACTACGACATTTTATAAAAATGTTTGTTAAATAAATGTATTAAAAATTGACAGTGAATTATATAAAAAATAAACATTGGTAGTAATGTATATAATTCTATTTTGGCTTTTAAATTTTACTACATTCTGGAGTGGTATTATAAACTTATCAAAATCAAAAGAAACAAATTTTATTTAGTTCAGATACAGAATATATTTATTTACAATATTTATAATATATTTCTGTAAGACATTAAAAAAACGTGATGTGCAACCATTAAATTCCTGCCATGACATCACAGCTTCCGTGATATTGAACAACATATTGTCTAACGGTGTATTATTAACGGGTATTATCTAGGTAACTTTTTAGTCAATAAGTTTGCAACAATTAGAAATATTTGACATATTAAGTTGAGAATTAGTTAGTAGTTAGTAGTCAATTTTACACAAGAAGTAGTTGGACAAACATTTGTGACAGTTCCAAACCAAACTGCTGCAGGAACAAACCTAATAGCATGTAGCGCAAAATGAATATTTCTGTTTATTTTAGCAGAAATATGTACACCCTGTATATGAATTTGCGCCATACATATGAGCATTTTGTGTTATTTACGTAAAAATTCTTTACTGTTGATTTTACATATTTTACAATGTAACCAGGTGATGCTTTTTTCAGCTGCTATTAAAGTTGTAGACAGCTTAGTTTTGATACATAGAAATAAATATGTATCATCATTTTATGTTCTCACATACGCTTAAAAGAAACTATTGATTTAACTAAACTATCTAAAAATAGTAGAACGAAGCCTAGGTCATGGGGCTTCGAATAGGTTCAGTTCAGAATCGTTGAGTGCTGTAGCCTACATAACAATGATGGAATTATCAAAGGTTCTTTATACGATCATTATGTAAATAAGGCACACATGTTTTCCTCATCCAAGTCTTACTTGTGGACGTAAATTTACATATGCAAACAGCAACAAAATATTTTCGCGTAGCGACTCGACTTTATCTTGTTTATCTTTTATAAAAATAGCCAGGTTATGAAATAAAACGATCTCATATCACGTTTAAATGTTGTTTGCGCGCTAGGAACCTTTCGGATTATCTCGTATTATTTTTATTGTTCGAAAACAAAAACGAATGATAAGGCCTTCGGTAATTAATTGGTAAATGAATAATACAAACAAAAGGAATGTCATCTGAGCGATAAACCGTATTAACGTAACCTTTTATATTAAAAAACATAATAAATTTTATCGTTGGAGAAACGTGACCGATACTTTTTATAGATCTCTTTAGCCAGATTGTAGATAGTGATAAATATTGAAGCTACTTCAGGTGTACACATATAAGTAAACAAGATTGCCCGTTAGCACATGCGTTGTCTTATTTTTTTGTTTCTGCCCATGTACGAAGAAATATTCATTAGGTAACATCCAAAAATGAAATATTGTTTTTATGTACCGAGTGATTTAATTCAAGATGCTCACTATGGAAATCCTTCAAATGGTAAGAGTTGCAAAGCATGTTACATTATAAAAAAGTTGTTCAAAGCACTCTCGAATGATGAACTTTATAACTTATAAATAACTATAAGGATAAGTTTTTCCATCTTCCAGGATGGATCATATGGAAAAACCGGATTTAAATATTAAAAACTTTAAATCTGAAGGTTTGTATTACATAAATGAAAGTTAAATAATTCTATGCTGGTGCCAAATTTCAAAATGAGAATTAAATTTTCAAGGCCCACTTCGAATTTTTTCAACAGCAAAAATCCAAAGATATAGATTGGAGACTTTTTAATTTCAAATTTAACTACGCTGCTGTGACATCCTGCATATTTTGTAAATCTTGGTGACACACATTTGAAATTATCCTAAATCCAGTGGCGCACTCAGATTTGAAATAAAAAAATGCTAATCTCTTTTTTGGTTTTTGTGATTGAAAAAAATTTGAAGTAGTCCTTGAAAATATAAGTTTCTAGTATTTAAAATTCCAAAAAGAAATAATAATATTAATTTTTTAATGATCTATAAGACCTTTCAAGGTTCATTTTTCGTTTAATTTAAGCAACTTGATATCTCTTCCTATTTCTGAGATCTTTATGTGAACATTCTTAAGTGAGTAACTGGTAACCAACAGATGTTCCTTTTAATTGAAGAAAAGTTAGATTATTTTAGGAAAATATTTCAGGAGAAACGTTTAAGCAAATTTTCTGAATTATTTTTGTTTTATTATTTATTTCTTTTTAGTTAATAAAATATGATACTGTTCTGTACGTACTATCTACAAATAATATACCGGGTTAATTATGAGTAAAAAAAATAACCACGTGCTCAGAAAAACCTAAAAGACAATAAAAAATTAATCTTTTTGAAAGGTGATTCCGTTAATTCTTAATTTTCTCTATCCCCGCTTAAAACATTTGTACTTAGTCATAGTTAACCCTGTATAAATGGTCAATATTTTGACATTTATCTAATATAATTTAAGACAAGCTTATATTGTTAACAAACGTGAACGACAATGTCAATGTCAGAATTGTACCGAATATATTTTCTTGTCTTATTTCAATGTTTTTGTATCTTTTTGCATTTGTCATTTGTTTTTATTTTTTACAACATTTATTACTGATTTATCTACATTTTTGCTTTTAAAGAGAACGCAATTTCAGTTTTTAATGCGGCTTATTTTTAGTTATACTACGAATATACATGGTGGTCACTTTTAAGGTGAAGATAAGAACGGTTGACATGAGTTTTGTACATATCAACATCAGACATATTTTTGTTTGTACAATTTTTATAGACCCAAAGGCATTTTGTAAGGTTTCTGTGGTCTTGCAGTAAACTGCAGCCCCTTAATTTAGCCTTCAAAGGTTCATTCGCTCGGAGTAAGGTGTGCACGCGCCTTTATACTAGGCAGAGAGGCAACTCGGCGAAGTATTAAATTAATCCAACTCGACAGAGTATGTTATTCTTTCCCAGGCTTCGTTCCATTTGTCTCCCCAAATTCCTAGAAGACAACTCCAGCGTAATATGATTGCGTATTATTATAATTCAGCTAGAGTTTCACTTCTCCATTCGGGGAATTCGCGTACAACCACCGACGTTTCTTGTGTGTGTTATCACGGGGTCGTGACTTAACTTCAGTTATGGCAGAGACTCTCTCACAACTGAAGTTGAGAGGGGCGGTAGCACCCGCGAATGGAACTAGTGTTTTTTCTCTCAAACGGTACTTAATGTTATTTTAGTTAGTTTATTTATTTAATAAAAATGTAATATGTATTTCTTCAGCTAATGATCACATAAATATTACCCTTCCTATATGCAAGATTTCTTGCTGCAGCAATATTTCTGCTTTTGTCCTCGCAAGACTGTTTTTAAATCTTAATCTTGATGTTGATAACCGCATGATTGGTAGCCGCGAAATTCAAACAACTCTGGGACGATTTGCTCAAATTTATATTAAAATACGCTTCCGGGATGCATTTCTGGGGGTTTCAGTTGGAGTTGGCTGTGTCTCTGGATGACAAATGAAACTTTAGTAGACTGTCGAGCCACTTAGGGATGAATAGCGCCGGCACATGGAGATTGTCAATGACGGGTCTCTTAGAAAAGCGTGGATGAATAGCTTTATTGATGGTACAGGCAGTATCACTCCGATGTGACTTTACTCTTCTGCTTTTTTATCATTTAATTCTACAGGGTGTACCTATTACTAAAGAGCCAATAAGTAATCCGTTCGCATTTCCAGATACTGTTCAAATATTGATATTTATATAGTTCCATAAGTCGTTTTAAACGTAACATTAAACGTATTAATTATTACTGTTAATTTAATAATATAGTTCTAGTAGAGTAACGTATTTATATTATGTCGCTTGTAAGCACACTATGTACTTTTATTGCAGCTGTGGTTACTGTTTTGAGCTTTTAGGTTTGTATTTCAAACTTTGTAAATCAAAATCAAGATTTAATATTTAGTATTTTAATTTTTTAAGTTTAACTACTTATCTCACTATATAAAAATGGGCGGTCATTTTTATTAATTAAGTTTCTGTTTATATTACTTTTTATATCTTGCATTTAAATTACCAATTAAAGGCACGAAATACTTGTAATATTCCCGTTTCACAAAAAAAAACGAATAATTTCTCGGCAATTTCCATCCCGCTGCTCGACAAATGAAAAACATTCCACCGGGCTTCGCCTTCTTGATTTCAATCGCGGCGTTTGAGATTTTTAATAGTAAATACTAATTAAAATCCCGGCCAGACTCCGGCGATGCATTCATTAACGATCCGGTAGGACGATATGGCGCGCTCGCGCCATGCTTGCTAAAAGCGGATACCATTATCGTTGTTAGTTCGTTCACAGGCACCGCGATCCTAACTGAATTATTTACCGGCTCCGAATCAATTATCACAATATCTATGCGAAAATGTGCGGGGGCGACTGTCTAAGAGGTCCTGGATATTGGCAGTGATCGGCCTCCAGGCTTGCTTGACACAGGGCCGGATCTAGGATTTTTACTTTAGTTGTATACGAGTATAGACAAAAAAATCCCAATTTTTAATGTTTTCACATTTTTCATTGTACACGATGTTTGGCAAAGTTAGTACAAAAGTAGGGCGAAAAAGTCCTTATAAACATTGATCTGGAGCAACGTTACTGAGATAAGATTCCCCCAAGGGCTCTTATCATTTGAAAATTTTTTTAAATAACGTTCTTTTTAATTAATATAATGGAAACAATATTGTAGATAATAAATCATACCATAAGTTTCAGAATAGATATCAATTTGTTTATATTCAAGGTAATAGGTCTGGGGAGTTTATGCAGAAGTCAGATGTTCCACAGGGCTCAGTTTGGGGGCCACTTTTTTAAAATTTATATACTAATGACATTGGCGTGGACATACATGTCAATATTTTTATGTATGCGGAGGATGTAAACTGACTGTCAGTGCCTTCAAATAGTCTTGCAATCAATAATTACTTGGTGTATAAATAATAACCTGCATTTAAATCCAGATAAATGCAGTGTTGTATCCTTTCATAGAAAGTTAAAGCCGGCTTTGTATGATTATGAAGTTGGAGATTCAACTCTGCATCGTCCGAGCACGATCAAAGATCTGGGTGTGATTTTTGATCACAAACTAAGTTTTAATAAACATATTGAGAGACGATTATTTTTTTGTCATATACAATGTTAGATAGATCTCCGTTGGAATATGCCTCTGCAGTTTGGAATTCTATTTATAATATATCAGCAATTGAAAAGGTTCAAAGAAGTTTTTTGAGTCCGCTTCATTTATAATTGATGAAAATATCATCTTATTGGATTTTCACATAAACTTTTATTAGAGCGTTTTTCTCTGTCAACCTTTCAATCTAGGAGTGAGCTGCACTCAGTTATAATTTTGTACAAACTCGTAAACAATAAATTAGATATATAGCGCTACTCTTCACAATCAAATCAAATATAGGGTACCAAGACTTTCATCCCGATGCTCTAATATCTTTAAAATGCCTGCCCTTCAATCGAACTTATTGATAGCCCTGCTTTACCAAATGATCCATAATTATTGTAAAATTGACAACAATGTTGACATATTTTGTTGCACCATTTTGCAAATTAAGTCGGTATTCATAGTTAATAGGGTTTTTCGTATTTATAATTATTACGCGGGACTTCATAAATCATTTTTTTTTTGTAATTTGTTATTTGTAGTTGGTATTGTATTGTAATACTGTTATTTATATTTTTAAATTTAATGTTGTTGTCTACTAATTTAGTCACTGTGTTACATATCAATGTTACTGTAAATATTTCTTTTTTTGTGTTACCTACCCTGTAATTGGGCTTTTGCCTGTTGGGTTTGTATTTAAATAAATAAATAAATTAATTAATCCTACTGCGAATGTAAGAAGAGCATCTGCTCACTTTAGAACAAACAATTCTTATGCATGGCAGTTGCTTAAGGAAAATATTCATATGATAAGACCTCTTTAGATGGCCATATCTTAATAACGTTTCTCCGAAGAGCTTTTAGACTATACTTTTACCGCCTCAAGTTTTGTACCAACTTTTCCAAACATCTTGTCTCTTGAACTGTTTATGCCTCTTGATACCTTATCAGTTCCTTTATTAGCCAATGAAGAAGCTGAATTGTGTCAGAAACAGCTGACCTGTATAAAGATGGATTCAAGTCCCCAATATTTAGCTACCAATGCAGGGTCAATGTTATTAACATCTACTTGTTGTACAGTACATATGTGTTTAGTATAATTAACAGAAAACTGAAATTTTAGCATGTCGAAAACGCGTATATATTACGGCAGTCTCAAGACATGAGCAGATGCTTTTGGTATCTTAATTACACTAAAACGTGAATTTTGGCATCTTCAATATATGTTTCCAGTAGCTTATTAGTCCTTGACGTCTGCAGATAACTGTTATGCCAAATATTAGTATATTTTGAAATAACAAACGTAATGATCACACACGAGAACAGGCATTAAAGATATATTAAAGACATTCTGCAGTATATGTTTACCATTGTCATATGTTCAGTATTGTCAGCTCTAGCTAGAAACTCATCTATGTGATTCGTCAATAGTATATTGGATTATTCAGCTTTGAGCGTGAACTTGTATAGCGACAAAGATTGCTATTAAAATACGCCAATATACTATCGTCAGAGGATTTCTTCACTTTCACGTAATAATCCATTTTTACGGTAGTTTCAATGGTTCCTATCCTGGTAATTTCTTACTGATTGTGTGAAAACGGAAGACAAACGAGAAACTAAGGCAAATTGAAAACAATCTACTTTAAATAAAATAACACGAATTTTTGTTGTAGGTGTTTATTGAAAAAAAAATAAATACAAATTTGCGAAGATAGGCAAACATTTATTACACTTTTAACTATTTAAACAGTAAATGCTTTTCAATAATCAGCGGAAAAAGATTTCATTGCAATACATCTCTGCAGCTGAAGTAAAAGTCTTGTCTACTGGCCTCATATCTAGGTAAACATACCCTAGCAGAAGTTAAAAAATATGTATCCTACCTATACCTGTAACCGTTCTTTAAACTATTTAAACACTAAATGCTTGTTAATAATCACTGAAAAAGGATTACATGGCAATACATTTTATCTAAAGTATTCGCATTTCAGAGGCCAAACTTAAATTGTGTCAGTACAATCCAATTTCCAGCAGACGCCCTGTACACGAAGCAAACCCGTCGAGCAGAAGTTACCCCCGTGATTCGTAGCTGACCTTTCGACTTGGAAATTGGGAATAGTAAATCCTATCACCGATTTGTTAACAAGGCGGCAACCGAATCCGCTGATTAGGTCCGTAAATCCACACTCTAAAGACACAATAACGTATCGCTAACAACTCGGCGTCGTTAACAAATGGAGTCGGTGAGAAACAGTCCAGGGACTAATTACTAATTACGGCGCCCGCTTCTGTGACGTCTCCGTAAACCACCTTCGACACCGGCAGCCAAGACGCAGTGTCGAACTTGGAGGTCATCGAATCTTCGGCTTAATCTGCAACAGAATCTTAAGATGCATAAAAAGGAGTTAAGTGTCGTATGTAAGAGGTATGGATTAATCAAAATATAATTTTCAAATAGAATATCCTGTAAATTTGTCATTTTTTAAATTTATTCAGTACGATTTCAATTAAAACATTGTTGGAACCTTGTTTGTAAATCTCTACCCCTCATTCTAATCACGAGGATTTGCCCAGAAGTCGAAGACTTATGCGGGAGAGGGGGCGGCATATTATTATTAAGCAGGCCGCATTTGCGCCCAGGAACGACTTACGTTGGTAGGCCCTCATTCAGTGCAGGAATGAGGGAAACCTGGAAAACCTCATTAATTAGGGGGGTAGTCAAATATCAACCGGTATCAATCTCTCACATTGACCCAAGTCAACATTCTTCCACCCTACCATACCCGCAGAGAGGGTGCCAATCTCTCCACGAATATAGCTTATAAACGGTCTACCGGCTGCAGGGGTCGAACCCCCAGCGATCCAGTCACCTCAATTCAAGTACTGACGCCTTAAACCGCGCGACCACTGAATTGTGCAATAATTGCCCATTTCGTGATATACTAAACCAAAATAACACGCCTTACGGTCTTACAAAAATGAATAGCGCCCTAAGACGTTATAAATGTGTATATCGCCCTAAGACATTACAAATACGAATAGCGCCCTAAGGCTTTATAAATGTGGATAGCACCCTAAGGCGTTACAAATATTCATTAAGCGTTTTGTCAAGTTCAAAAGCGCCGCAAAATTTTGTGCAGTAGGTAAATGAATTTAAGAAAAAACATACCTACTTTTTATCACCCCTGCGTTATATTTTTGAAAGCGAAATCAAGCAAATCGCATTTGATTATGAATACGAGTTTTACCATTTTCACGGTTTTTTGTTTTTTATTTTCTGATTTAAATGCATCAGAATTAGATGCCTTATTCCCGTTTCTATCCGGGCTTTCGCATCGTGATTAGTACCCAATAAGAATTACAGAAAACATGCCTTTATTGAAATGGCCGTACTCTTTCACTATTAATTATTGTTATGGGCAGGAAAATTCGTGAAATTTGGTTTCACCCAATTTGAATTACATTTTTGTTTAGGTAAATATTAAATTTAATTAATAATTACAAACTACATTGGCGACACAAAAAAACAAACATAAAACGTACCTTCTTATGCAAACATAGTAACTGATCGATGACTGGACTGAAGTACTGAAGTTAGAGGTAATTTGAATTTCCATCTTTTTAGATGAGCCGATTACAGCTGATGCGCTTGTCGTTGAGTAGGAAAACAAGGCTGTTAACCTAAATACAGTAAGTTAAAATTCGAATTGCCGGATTTTTTATCACTGAATATATCTCTGAACTGTTTTCTGTTGATAGCATGAGGGTTTTTTTACTATCAGGATTTAAATACGAAAAAGTTTTCAGTCTCTCTGAATAATTTACCTAATATAATAATGAAAGGTAAATGGTTTTATATTTGGTCCGTTGTAGTTTTGTATCTTTATATAGCATTCATTACATATTTTAACAGTACAATAAGTAATAGGAAACCATTTAAACTTGGCAATGTCGCGTTAAGCCGACACTGAGTTGAACTGAAAAGAGGGTTTATACAGGGTCCGACAGTGGAATATGACGTTTTTCGCTACACTGTAGTGATTAGAAATTTTGTTGTAAAAGAAGCAAAAAATCTGAAAAATAATATTCATTGAATGCAGTTTTTAACAGTTTATTATTTTTTAAAAATTACAGATTTTAAATGTCCACCATTAAACTCTATACATTTTTCAATATTTTCTCGGACGTAGTTCATAACTGCGCCTCGAAGTCTTCCATTAATTCTTCTTATGTCGTCAGTTATATTGTTCTTTAGCTCATCCAGTGTGCGAGGCTTGTTTAGATACACTTTAGACTTTAAGTACGCCCATAAGAAACAATCTGGAGCCGTTAAGTCAGGAGAACGTGCAGGCCAGGCAAGGTCTCCATTTCGGGAAATTAATCTCCCAGGAAACTTATTCCTTAAAAACTCCATAACTATTCTAGCGGTATGACTAGTTGCCCCATCCTGTTGAAACCATATTTCCTGATCTTCAACTCTCAATCTACGTAATTCGGCAGTAAGAAATGTTTGTAGCATTTGCAAATATCGCTCCGAGGTAACGGTTACAGTTCGATTGTTCTCTTCAAAAATACGGTCCAATAATCCCAAAGGTTGCAATACCGCACCAAACCGTATTTTTGTCAGCATGTGAAGGTTTCTCATGCAACTGCATTGGTTGTTCTGCACACCACTATCGAAAGTTTTGTTTATTAACAAAACCCGATAAAGAAAAATAAGCTTCATCCGACATAATTAAATTATCCATCAGATCTGCTCTTTCGCCCAACAATCTTACGAATTCCCTGCAAAATGCAAGTCTGTTAGGTGCATCTTGTGGGGATAATTGATGCACAATCTGTATTTTATAAGGATGAAACTTAAGATCATCATGCAAAATACAGCGCACTGTACGATCTGATAGGTTTAAAGCGTTTGCATGTTTATTCGATGATCGTGTTGGACTGGCTGTTACTGCTTCTTCAACTCTTCGAATATTTTCAGGCGTTCGCACAGAACGGGAAGAACCAGCAAACCTATCACAGACAGTTCCATGCGCTTTCCACTTCTTAAACCATTGCAAAATAGTGTTCCGCGATGGAATGCGACCACGTCTTGGGATATTAAATACGAAATCGTCTTTGACCGTAATAACAGACTTCGTTTCAATGTAAGCCGTCACGGCGAACACGCGTTGATTTACCGGCCAATTCTCCATAGCTATTAAACTGCATATAATGACAAACACCCATTCAATAAGTGTCAGGAAACCATGTTAAAATGTGTCACATTCCAGTGCCGACACCTGTATAATGATTTTTACAAAAAATTGTTGTCGTAAATATGTATTTAAATAGAAATTCTATTGCGTATTTGTATTATACAGATTTTCCCTATCTCCTCTTAAAATGAATGACACTATGACCCTGAATCACCCTGTATATCTTATAAAAAGACTTCTCTATCAGCTATTTCAAACTTTGCAGTTCCTAATGTTAATTAATGCAAATTCCATTATCAAAACAAGAAGGGGAGAAGTACGAACTTAGGTTTCAACAAAGTGCTACACTGTTGTCAGATTTAATCTCCCAAACTTGGCAGAAAACTTTGGCCATTACATAAAACGCTCTCCTTTAAAAATACTTTGTATATATCGTACATACATACATTTTTATGGTTGAGATGTTTACGGTTGTATGATATACAGCGCGCTTTACGACGATTATCTGGCTCGATATTCACTGGCGTGTCTCTGTGTGCGCGAAAAAAACAATTGTGCATCTTGTAAAGAACGGCCCGTGTTGGTGCATATAATTATGCAGTATTTATAGCAACCAGTGCGCTAAAACCAAATAATATTATTACAAATTAACGTGTCGGAACAAAGGCGTACGCCTATTCTTACTCGAAGGCCGTAAAGGGGAACAATACCATATTAACACGGTCTGGTGCACATAAAACGGGGTCTTCTGTAGTGCGAGCTACAAAAACCGGCTGTAGGCGGTTCCGCAGCCGCATTGGTATGAGTGCTGGGGCAAGAGATCAAAATGTGAAAATCAGGGTCAAACTGCATATAAGGTGTCTCTAAAACACACTGATAACGACACAACTAGAACAATTAGTCGTTGGAACGTAGCTATGACTATTGTAGGTACTTTAAAGTTTTTGCCACTAGCCATGGGCACGTAGTAGAGTTGTTTCCACTACGCTCCTAAGATGGAAATGGGAGGGATAAGTTTTTAGTGCTTGTTACGTTCCCACGACGTTTCTGGAACATGTACGGCCACTCTTCAACCACTTTTTCATATACGTACCATACGTCGCTGTGCTGTTGCATGAATTTTATATTGGTTAGATGGTGTAAATACTATGTAGGCAATGCCAGAATTATTAGTGGTGATGTGGTAAACTTATGGTATTGTTTGTATCAAATAGATGATCTGATGTTACATTAAACTATTTGTTGTAATTTGGAAACTAATAAATCATAAATAAAAGTAATGATATTTTACATCTCTTTTTGCTATTTACTACTGATTTATTTTCTCCTTAAATATGTTTAAAATACCCTTATTTATTATTTTTGTATACTATGTTTTCAGAATAAAACAGATAAATGTAGTGATGTCAGATAGCAAAATAGCAAACACGGAATTCCAGGAAACAACTACTCTGCGGGCTAATGCCCCGACCAGCATTGAATTACACCTGGAAAACCTATAGCAACAGCTAGAGTCATTCGTCGGCGGCTAGAGATGGGTTGTTATTTGCATATCTGTTATTCTATAACTGTTATCTGTTCAACAACGACAACGACTGTTATTTGTCTGACAAAATAACAGGTACAGGTATCATACAGTTATCAACAGACAAGCAAGCAGTCACGGTCCCAGCGGGAGGCAGCTGCGCAGAGCATGTGAGTACGGGCCGCGAGCTAACGCGTCTTTTCGAATATTCGTCGCGGTAGAGTAGCGAACAACCGCTCGCAGTCTTTAGAGTTTTCAACAACGGCGATAACCGAAAACAGTTCCAGTTCCAGTTCACAACAACAGCGTTTGCAAAATAACGTAACGGTCAAACGGTCTATCAGTGGATTGAAGACGACGGTGAATTACAGATCGCAGTTTTTAGGGTTCTCAGCAGCGACGATCACCGATAACAGTTTCAGTTCATTGCAACACAGTGTTTGGAAAATAACGTGGATACGTTATAATAGCGCCCATTCATTTATAATTTTCAATATTTTCAAAAATAGTTATCAATGTATGTTAATACCGGCAGAAAAATTAGTTTCATTTTATTTCAGTGTATTTGACATTTTTATTTTGGTAAAACATTGAAATAAGAGAATTAGATGTATGATATATTAAATTTAAGGCTGGATTAGGTTTCTAAATTGTATTTATTTAAAAATACAAAATTTAAAAAACATAACAGCCAGATAAAAATAAATGTTTGTTACTATTAAAAAAATAGTTTAAATAAAAATAACTTCATAAATATTTAGAAAACATAAGAGTAACAAAGTGCAAATATTTTAAATAAATAATTATGCAATCAACAATCCTCTTCAGTTTTATGGGCCGTGATTAACGGATACGGTGTATCCTGTAATCAGTCGATACCATTCATAGAAACATTTTGAATTTTAAAAGTCAATAACAGTTATCTGTTATTTTGAACTATTATTTAAAAACAACGATAACAGTTGCAACTGTTATTTGAAAATAACGGTTTTGCCCATCACTACGGCGGCTCACCAGACATATACCGGTTTCGAGCTTATTAGCTCTCATCAGTATGCCATAGGTAAGGTATCCGACGAATAATCCTAGCTGTTTAGTCTGTCTAACCCGACAGAAGAGACCATGAGTACGCGGTGTAGAACTAACTACATCTATCGGCCAAAATAGCATTTATAATCATAATAAAGCGCTGAATACAATAAACGAAAAAAAAAATTAAGGTTGCTACCATTGACGCAAAATAAATCTTTTCACGTCAGTTGCCACGAGAACCCGAAAATAATGACGCTTGGGTTGTTATGGAGTCATAACCACAAATCAAGAAACGTCAAAGTTGATAACCTTCTATAGATTTTATTTCGTATGAAGTGAGATATAAAACGTTGTACGCACTGCGGAAGATACTAGGATGATTATGCCTTTAATTTCCTTGGTACAAAAATAACTATTTTATTGTATTTTTGGCCTCCCTGAGCATGTGGTTCAAGTTTTTATACTTGGTGAGAGTTAGCCCTGGAGAATATAATTCTGTAGTTATTATTCTGTCCATTCCTTATCTGAATGCAATAAATTACAGTAGAAAATGTTTTTCAGTAAGTTATTTTTGTATTTTTTTTCTGTTTCATTTTGCATCTGTGCGTTGTGAAGCCCAAGTGCGGCCTTGACGTTCATAGAGTTATACTAGCCCTAAGTGGGACTTACCAATGAGCCGAGCTTGATCTAGTCACCTGGTTCCATTACCACCTGTTCTTAAGACTTGCAGCTTGTAAATGTGTTTTGTCTGCGATGTGCATTAAGATTAGGACCAAAATGATAATGTATTGTTTAAAATTTCAATTTGCCTCCTAAATGTTCAGTTAATTTGATGTGATTTAAGTAATAAATATGTATGATTTCGATAAAAGGCATATCCTAATTAAAATTGTTTAGGCAGGATAAGAAAGAAAGAAGAATAATTCAAATACCTACATAAATATTAATAATTGAAATAAGTGTTTTATGTATAATATAACTCAGCACACATAAATTTTAAAATACAATTATGTATTTATTTAAAAGATTAAATAATAACTAAATAATGTATTAACGGTTTTTATTTCTATATACATTCTTATGCGAAGCAATGAAAGAAAAAACAAGTTTCTTTGCGTCACAACAGATTTTTTTATTCTTCCACATTATGAGTGAACAAATAAATAAATAAATAAATATTTTTGTTGCTCTTCTACCTAAATTGGCCCTTTTCACGTTTTCGTATGCCTTTATTGGACAAATTAAGACTTAAAATAAAATGAACATGTGGTTCTTTCGATTATTTGTAATTATTTTATTTATATTTTATTGTTAGACTGAAAATCTACTTACTACCAAGTCAAACAATCAAAGTGGCACTTTAAGATTTTGATTAGTTAGTACTCAATTTTGCAAACTCACTTGGAAACTCACTCTTCTTAATAATAGTTTGTCGAATCTCAAAAAGAAAAAGTGCTACTACCTAGAAAAATCAGAAATGAAGCAAAAAAACGAGGCTTAAGATATTTTCAAGGTTTGTTTGCTGGAAGGCCACTTTTCAACACCACATTTTTTGTCTCTTATAATAGTCGTTTTATTTATCAGGGAACACCCTGTGTAAGTTAGTATAATCGTCTTATTATTTTGTCAGAAGTTTGTGTTTGGGAGATCCTATCCCTATTGAATAAAGATTGAATTAATTTGTTGTTTTGACTTACTTCCATAAATTTATGATAAACCAGCTTCCGTGATAGTAACCCATACCATGAAACCAAGTAATGTTCTGCAGTTATGACATGGACTGGAAAAACCGCCCTGTATAGAAAGTTGCTAAAATGGTAGCACTGCAGTAAAAGTCGTACTAAAATATTAGATTAACCTCGCTTGAGACTTAAAGGCACTTTGAAAATAATGCTAGACTATAATTTAAAAGAACTTCCAATATCAAAAGTAACTTATTTATATTCAGCTCATGCTGGCCTTTCAGTTGCTCGGTATATAGCAGATGTGAGAATATATATGCTCAGTCGAAGTGACAGGAAACTAATGAGTTTATTACACCATAGTTTTCACTATGTATCACGTAAAATTGTCATAAATTTACTGTAAGAGACGTTGATTCTTGATACTAAAAGCTGAAAGTACTATTTGCAGTAGGGTAAAGATATTTAAAAAAAATCGAAAGCAAAGGAAGATGTATATTACAACTGTGCTGCCTCTAGTTGAGGCCTACTCATTAACTTTTAATTTTTTTAACTATATGATACAATTTTTGTCAAATGTAATAGATAACCAAAACCAAGGTGACGTTATTTATACGGATCAAAGGCACTTGGTATAGACCACAGAATATTATTGCACAAGTTATCTAGTTATGGATTTACTGATATTGCATTACAGTTGTTAAAATGTTATCTCTCCGGTTATTATAATTATGTTACAATTACTTTAAGTCAGAAGTTTACCCTACTACGTCAGGTGTTCCGCAGGGATCCAACTTGGGACCTTTACTCTTCTCATTGTTTGTTAATGATCTTAACTTGTGTATCACCGCATGATTGCGTAGTTCTTCAAAATAATTTGAACAGGGTTTCAGAGTGGTGCAATTCTAACAACTTAAAACTGAATATTTCGAAATGGAAAGTTTTTGCTCGCAAAGTAAATTCTATTTATTTCGTTTATAATATAGATACTGAGTCCTGTTAAGAACGAACATGGCTAGGGATCTGGGTGTGTACTTCGACCATAAATTAAGATTTTCTGAATACATTCAACAACCTGTTTCTGTTTCTTTAAAGCTTTTGGGATTTGTTATAAGGCAAATTGAATCACTATGTCAAATTGGTTCAATCTGTTCAAAAAAGATTATAACGATTTATCAACTCGTTGCGACGCAACGATACGACTGTACTCAAATTTTAAATTCTTTACATTTTTTCACTAATAGAAAGCCTAGTCGTACTTCACGAATTTTTTATTGCCCCAACGCCATATCAACGTTTTATTGAAGTCTCCTGTATATACAGTGATATGTAACTACAACACTATATCTACAGAATTTGATATATTTCATTGTAATTTGAAAACATTGTATTCTACTTTTAAAAATGCCGTTGATGAATCAAATATGCTTGCGCTCATGTTAATTGGTTTCATTAATTTTTATTTTATATTTTCATTGTTCTTTTTTTCGTATTTATGTTCATTTGTAAACTTTGTTCTGTAATTGGTGTGTACTGTTGGACACATACTTGTATTATTATTATTTTATTTTTATTATTATCTGTGATTGGAAAGTTTGAAACTGCACCAAGTAAGAATTTTATAACGGTAGCTAAATATTTTGCTAGCCCTAATCGTAGCTAATATACGCAGAAATTACTGTTTTGCTAATGCTCTGAAAATATCTAAGGTAATTCCACTTTTTAAGAAAGGAAATCCAGAATTAATTGGAAACTATAGACCAATATCTTTGTTATCTATTTTTTTCTCGAAAATTATAGAAAAATCTACCAGTAAAAGGATAATAAATTTTATAGTAGCAAATATTTATATAATATCTAAAAATCAGCATGGGTTTAGAAGAAATACGTCTACTATTACGGCATTGTTAAATATTCTTGATATTGTATACAAACAATTAGATGCAAATAATGAGCTACTACCCTTATTTATTGATTTGTCAAAAGCGTTGCATTGTGTAAACCATTCATTTTAAACAAAATTGAGCGATATGGTATTAGAGGACTATGTTTCGATTTATTGGGGGACTTTTTAACAAACAGAAAATAATTTGTTCAATTTATTGATGAAAACTCAAAGCAACTGCCTGTAACAATTGGTGCCCCACAAGGAAGTGTATTAGGTCCTCTGCTGTTTCTGATTTAGGAAATTGTATATCAATTTCTTATACTGCATTTGCAGATGACATAACAGTGTTAGCTTGTCATAAACAACAAACAAATATGACAATATGCATTGACAAATATAAATTTTAGAAATATACAAGAATATTATCGGTCAGTGGTCGCGCGGTTTAAGGCGTCAGTACTTGACTCGAGGTGACTGGATCGCTGTGGGTTCGACCCCTGCAGCCGGTAGACCGTATATAAGCTATATTCGTGGAGAGATTGGCACCCTCTCTTCGGGTATGGCAGGGTGGAAGATGTTGACTTGGGTCAATGGGAGAGATTGATACCGGTTGGCATTTAACGACCCCCCTAATTAATGAGGTTTTCCAGGTTTCCCTCATTCCTGCACTGAATGGGCCTACCAACGTAAGTCGTTCCTAGCGGCCTGCTTAATAATAATATGCCGCCCCCTCTCCCTCACAAGTCTTCGACTTCTGGGCTAATCCTCGTGATTAGAATGAGGGGTAGAGATATTATTATTATTATTATTATTTAGAAAAAATCATCTTGTAATGAAGTAAGAAAAAACTTACATATTACAATTCCATCCTCTAAGTTCAAATATACTTGTCCATTGGTATCATTGAATAAGAAATCTATCAAAGTTACTAGTTATAAGATTTTAGAATTACGTATAGACATGCAATTGTCTTGGAAAAATCAGGTTGGATATGTGCCAAAAATGAGCGAGTTTATGTTTTGCTTTAAGGAGGCTACACTACATTGCTGGTCAAGATGCTGGAAGAGTATTTTATCATTCAAATTTCGTTATGCAATAATTTCTTGGGGAAACCCTATAGTTTCCGATAGAATATTTTTACTACAGAAACGTGCCGTAAGAAATATGTTTGAATTAAAGTATTCTGAATCGTGCAGATCTACTTTTGTGGTAAAAGGAATATTAACGCTACCTTCTTTGTATGTGCTTGAAACTTTGAAATTTGTCAAACAAAATATTTGAATTATTTTTAATTTGAAAAATGAATTTCACGATTATCCTACAAGATATGGAACAAAATTACAATATGACATTGTCATATAATAAAAATTTGACTAATTTTGTGGTTTTAATTAAGAATATACTGTATCAAAATGCGTTTTATTCTGTAAGCAGCTATTAGTTTTATTACGTTATTAGTTCTATTAGTTTGTATGTTGAACGTGTCCTATATCCGTTTTTGTGATCTATTGGACTAATAATAATTTGTCAGGACAGATGCGGATTAGTAAATATTTGGTGGTCAAGAAATAATGAGTAATATAAATGTATAAGAGCTTTTAATAAATAATACACGAGGCTTAATAGTCGATACTCGATAGTATATTCGGGACTAATTTACAAACTTGTGGTTGTCTCACACTTAAACACATTATCTCGTTATTTATTTTTACAAGGGTAAGAGCCCGACTCTCGGTCGTCGTCAAATCTAAACAAAAAGGATCAATGGGGCGACGAGCGGAGTAGGGTTGAAATAATTATTATAAATTATATAAACACATAATTCCAATTTCTAATATACACAAAGTAATGATATGAATAGCGGGGCAATATACAGGATGTTAATATTTAAATTGAAGTTATCAAGTGAGTGCCGTAGAGCAAATATATTTTGCATAACAAATTATAATAATAATGCATGCTGATGCTTACAGTTTGATTTAAAGTTTCACATATGAATCACCAAACTTACGAATTTCCTTTAACATACCCACATACGGGATAGTAAACACGCTATTACTGTTGATAGTCTTATCTCGGATGGGTAATCTTTGAAAGCCGAATGCATTCGAGAATGTGGGCGCAACACAAAAAAGGAGATATATCACTATCGTGACATGATAAATTTTAGTACAGCATCATTATGTTTACATGACACTTTATTAATGACTTCGAGAAAGATACAGTAAAGCTGCGAGCGTATTAACATACGAAGGGCAGGTCGAACTTAAATTTTAATTACATTGCTGGAAATAATGTCTAAAACGTCGTGATTTGCGATCTTCGCGTTAAATGCTTTTAAGATTAATGCTGCTATGTGTAAAAATGTATTAACATACATATATAGGGTGTTCCATTTAAGACTCTTCAAGTACAGGGTCATTATAATGAATTAAATAAAATTGTTGAAATATCTATGTGTGTTTATTCCACAAATTCAGATGAAGTGCAGGCTGCAATAGGTAAATTAAAAGTTAAAAAATTGCCAGGACATGATGATATCAGAACAGAGACTCTACGGATAAAAAAATACCATAACTATGTATTTTTGTTGATCTCGCCAAAGCAGTCGATACCATATGCATAACAAAAATGCTTCAAAATAATTGACAGCTATGGCTTAAGAGGGACAATGAGTAATATTCTTAAAAGTTAATTCTCAAATTGACAACAGAGTGTTGAAATCGACGGAATAGGGAGTCGTCCAAGGACTCTTACTTATGGTATTCCACGGGGAACGGTACTTGGACCACTTCTTTTACACTTTTTATAAATAGTTGCTGTAATCTGAAAATTAAATCAGAAAATTACTTTTTAACTATCGAAAAATGGTTTCGACGCAATACTCTTACCTTAAATATTGAAAGAAAAAAAACAAAATGGTTATCATTTTCATTCTATAAAAATAACTTGGCTAAAAATATAAGGGGTTTGGAAAAACTCATTCTGAATGGTTGTTATATTATATGTTCATATCAATTCGAGTTATTTTTTATAAGTATTATATAAGTACGATTATTATTATTATATTATTATGTAAGACCTAAATACATCTTGTTGTTTATGTTTGTTTTGATTTGCTGTTTGTTATTTACTACAATGTATTTAAGTATTTTACTTGAATATGTTACAAACTGAAAATACATCTGTTAAATAGTTTGTGAGAAAGCTTGATTGCTTTTCAGTTGCACCAAATTCATGAAGAATGGAATCAATATTGGATCGGTCAGTGGTCGCGCGGTTTAAGGCGTCAGTACTTGAATCGAAGTGACTGGATCGCTGTGGGTTCGACCCCCGCAGCCGGTAGACCGTATATAAGCTATATTCGTGGAGGGATTGGCACCCTCTCTGCGGGTATGGTAGGGTGGAAGAATGTTGGCTTGGGTCAATGTGAGAGATTGATACCGGTTGACATTTGACTACCTCCCTAATTAATGAGGTTTTCCAGGGTTTCCTCATTCCTGCACTGAATGGTGGTTAGGGCCTACCAACGTAAGTCGTTCCTGGGCGCAAATGCGGCCTGCTTAATAATAATATGCCGCCCCCTCTCCCGCACAAGTCTTCGACTTCTGGGCTAATCCTCGTGATTAGAATGAGGGGTAGAGATATTATTATTATTATTATAATATCGTATTCTTTCCATTTTTATAGTTGTAGTATTTTCAACCTTTACATCGCTGGGCTACTATAGTCTCTAGCGTCATCGGAATACTAAATATTGTTTTTACGATAGTGTTTTGCATTAGTTTTTCAAGTGTCAAAAATATCTTACGTGTATATCAACTCAGCGTTGATTGATATTGTTTTAATGTATGTCGAAATAAGACAAAATCTTTAGCAGCTTCTCATCTATACACAGAACACAGATGTTCCGGTAAAATTGTGCTAAATGCACCTTCTTTACCGCGGTACTGCAACGCGGACGAGACACGGAAATTTGCAGTCGAATCGTGGAAGAGATGGAGATCCAGGGTGTGCACGGCGTATTGCAACAGTTAATCACAATCTCCTGTGGACCTCAATTAGCACAGGACTATGGTCTTTTGTGTTAAAATGTGTCTTAATTTTACTCAAAAGTATAAAAGTTCATAGTCACATGTTCTTACCAAATCTTATTTTTATTTGCATGCGACATCATTTGTAAACTTTAATCCATACGACTCTAAATTAATTATTTAAGCGGTTATGGTTAACGGTATTGCTTTCGCAACCAAATCCACTTATCTCGTTGTATTTATCTAAAATTCCGTATTTTATATTCAATAAAACAGTCTCATCAGAATTAAATCTAAAGAGAGATCTATTCGATTTGGAGAGCTATTTCAAGTTCATTGCAAAATATGTAAACTAGAGGTAAATAGGTGTTAAATTCGCCTTTCAACTTTTCAGAGCTGCCAGTTTTAAATCATTAATCGCGGTTTCACACCGAGTTATTAATGATAGACGAGATGAATTTATCATGGTGTGGAATAATAATTAATCGTTGAAACGGTTTATTGGCGGGCTGTATCATTGCTATTTTGTGAATTTATATAGTGCTGTACAGGATGTCCAGTTTGTAGGTAATACTGGGATAAATTCATATTGAAAAATAATGAGGGTGGTTCATATAACTTTTTTCTTATTAACGCTGGGTTTATGAAGTATAAGCTGTTAAAGTTGTTACTATAGACATTGGATTGTTGTGACCTGTAATTTTTAGCCATTGTTATTCTTGCACACCATTCTTTGCCAATTCGCTAACAACAGTTGACCTGTTTGAATGGTTTGTTAGCTTTTGTCTTTACATTCAGATCAATAGCTTCAGCAGACGATTTAGTATATCCATTAATAGTATTTTTTCCAACATGGACATTGTCGATTAGGTTTTAAGAGCAGCTGTGGTGAGGTAATATGTTCGCCCATTTTGGTATCAGTTTATAGAAAAGGCGTACAGAGCAGCTTTGACTTTTACTATTGGCAATCACCTATTTACTATTTGTACAGCTTTTTGAATCGTCTTGGTAAGTTTTAGTAAACGCCGGATTATATTCGATACGATTTGTTGGAGAGCAATTGTTATTTTTCTCGATTTGAAAAAAAATCCATGATGCAGACAACTGCTTCGCCTCCTCTCCACGCTAGTTTTACAGCGGCAAGGTGGTAGAATTTACGCATTATACCTTCAGGGGTATTTTCATCCCAGAACAACATTATTCCGTTTACTTCTGACAAACTTAACTAAACTGACTCGGTCTTAAGTTTACATGGATCTGTTTGCAGTTTCTTATTGGTTGGTAAACCGAAACAAATAAAGTAAACTAAAATAACTGATATTTAAAAATGTATATTGATGCATTCATGACATAATACATACACAAAATGTTCCAATAACTATTATTGTCGGTTCTACTAGCCAGTTTCAAAACCTTTGTTATTGAAAAGAGGTTTGCCATTGCCAGTACATTACCTTTCCTCTTGATATTAAACTTGCAGCTTATTCCTTAGCCATTTCAGAGATGTCGGTAATTAAATTCTAAGTCTGTCGTATAATAATTTCACAGTTTCCATTAGAATCCATTTAGCCCGACCGCCGAAACTCGAAAGTGAATTTTGCCAACGTAGACTAACGATCTTGCCGGGATATAAACATAGCCATAAAGTACAAGGAAAGACAATGGCATAAGGGAGGGCAATTTTATTTATTGGGCCATTCGAAGACTATTATCTTTTTATGTAACATAATAAATAGCCCATCCTGACCGACACTAACGGACAATATTTTTTATGTGCTACCAGCCACTCGACTGGAAGGAAGTTGGAACAAATGGTTGTGTCCGTTTTTGCATAGGTTTCCACTTTCTACGATTTTGGTGTCTGCATCAACGAGATTTTGTGCTGAGATCTTGAATCTTTTGTTAGAAAGGCATGCTTTAACGTGTACCACGTACAGGGTGTTTTCACTATTCGTGGTTCAACTTTCTTGAGAAGTGTTCAGCTTTTGAAATGAGATAGTTCATATTGCCATGAACGATTCTTCATATTCAGGAAGCCCATCTAACTGTGATGAAGATCGTTTATTTAATTTATTATATATCTCTGATATTTTTATATCCATAGGTATTATAAAATTTAAAGGTATAATAGATTCTAACTCCTGTACACATGAGGTCTGTTACAACAGCCGTTGAGAACTGGTTCAAAAATGTCAGAACTGTTTGACCAACACCGTTTTACGTCGTAATCGCCGATAGTACATTAACAACTGAACTGACTGACTAGTTCTGGACGGTTCAGAATCGATTCTTGCTGTTGTTGGAACAAACCTATGGTGTTCTGATAGAACCCCATGGTACCAATCCTCTCCATGAATATAGCTGATATGCGGTCTACCGACTTCGGGAAATGTGCGTCTAGGTGTTATGCCTTAAACCGTTTACCCCAGGTGTCTGGCATGAATACTATTAGAACTTTATATTTTTCAAATTTTGATCATCTTAAATATGGCTTAGTTTTTTGGGGAAACTCGACTTGCGCAAACAGAGTTGTTATTTTTTTCAAAACAGAGCTATTTATCGAATTTTATATTCCAAAATTACCAAGAACATCCTACATGATATGGGTATAATTTAACACACCCAGTGCATAGACTAGAATTATACAAATGAAATCCTTATTATATGGGCACCGTCTTATACAATAAACTTCTTAACTCAATATGGTTTCTAGTCTGTAGATGAATACTTGAATAGTAATTGATGTTTATTTTAGTATATTTTTGTTTGTTTTAACAAGTTGTACATCAGTGTCGCATTTTCTTTTTTGACTTGTCCTATATCATTTTATATGATCTTTAGGATTAATAAATACTTACTAAACAGCTAAAAAATTGACAAAATACTTGCTCAAACGTGCCATTATAGCCCTAGCTAACTTGCGAATTGAAGATAATGTAGACGCCGTCTTGATTAGACCGGCGAACGACCATTTTAAAGTTACCGGTAGAGCGTGACATGCGTTGAGAATCTTCCGCGTGTTGAGCATCTAATACAGAAACAATAAATTCGCAAATATATAGTTGACGGAAAGCAATAATGGAACAATGACATCGCTGTTGGCGTGGAGCGGTCCAAATCATTATACTAACTGCAAAATTAATTATTCCCAAGGTTAAAAAACACATAAACAATCTTTATTGATATTTAGCATGTTTTTCATTTGCCAAAATTTGCGTTTCTAGTATCATAACTAAATATAATTGTGAACCCAGGCTGTGCATGTGGCGGCATATTTCATATTTTTTATACAGGGTATAACTTGGGATGACGTTCATATCTGCATAGGTATGTAAACTTTAAACAAACAAATATAGCAAGTTTGTTTCCTAAAAATCCGTGTAGAAACATATTTTTGTTTCATACATTTTCATATACACTTTTCATTTGTTGGAAAAATGTAATAATCTAAGAGAATTTTATTATTATATTTCGATATCTGTAAAAAAATACACTAAGAAAAAAATACACATTTTACCATAAAAGAACACAATCTAATGTTAATCCAGGTTCATACGATATTGTGTTTACACATCTCTATATGTAGAATAGATGGCAGTGTGTTTAAAGTTTAACACAAGCCACAGTATTAATAGATTATACTTTATTTATAGTATACAGGATGAACCTTAAATAAGTACAAATATTTTAACTGCAGGTGCAATTCGTCATATAGATGAGTCTAGTGAAAGTCATTTTTAAAAATTTCTAATATTTATGGAGATATTTTTTTTTTAATAACCACATTTCGAGGGTCGCTGATCAGATAGAACAGATCACTGACGTAACGTAATAAACCAGATGATACATTCATCGTCTTTAAAATAAATATTTTTAACGTAAATCTGCATAGATTGAATTAAAAAATACTTGTTTTAAGTGATAAGAGAAGTAAAATTGGGTAGGTAGTACGCTACACAGTAATATTAACCCAAATTTTAACTTTTTAACTGACATTACCATAAACGATTAAAAAATGAACTTCCGCAAGTTGGATATCTGATACCAACTCCCAATTAATAAAGTATTAACGACGTTACTTTGTTCATAGATTGAAAACATATACATAAATATGCATAAAGGCTTATCTACATACTGAAAAGACAAGTCATCATACTGCCCTGGAACAGGGTACCAGTTTAGCAAACACTGCCCTTAGTATAAAGAGTAACAGTACCTATAGCCTAATTAAATATTCGTCAAACTGCCCTGGATCAGAGTAACAGTTTAGCGAACACTGCCCTTAGTATAAAGGGCAACAGTGTTTTTGTTTCACTTGGACTGTTCTAATATTTTAAAAGAGTAACAGGCCTGACCTGTTTTATGACCTCCAAGATCGCCTGATCTGAACCCTCTAGATATCTTTGTTTGGGGATATTTTAAGACATTTGTATGGTACTCCTGTAAATAGCCTGGAGCTACGGATTAATCAAAAGTGTCAAGAAATCCAAACCAAGGAGGGTGTTTTCGAAAGAGTTCAAATATCGTTTAGACGAAGATGCCGTGCCTGCTTGGAAATGGACGGTGGGCACTTTAAACATCTTCTGTAAATTTGGTTTCTTGTTTGTTAAAAGCTTCCTTTGTCGGTTTATTCCTAATAAAATAAAATGTAAAACGAATAGTGGTCCATATCTCCGCAACCGTTACTTTGCAGACCCATGTTTATTAAGACTTTTCTGCTTATTTTGGTTCATACATACCTCCTGAAATATTTTACACTCTTTTTTTAACACCCTGTATATCTACGGATTTTAGGCAAGAGGCGTGTTGAAGATCAGGAAATTTAATATTACTTACCTTCGTAGGAACTTATAAGACAAACAAACATTATTAAGGCAATTTACTGTTGTAAAGAAAGGTGGTACATAATTGCTTATTGTTAATGAGTTGAATCGGCCTTGAATTTTTATTGAAAATTGTGATAAATAGGAAAGGACGTTGAACCCATCCATTTAATTGAAAAAAGTCCTTGGAGTTTTTCTTCATTTTGTTAATTGCATTAGCGTACGCTATTGACTCTATTGAATCTAAACAATGAAACTCTCGCGTTTGGAATGCAATACATAAATTTGTGCTTATGAGGAATTTGATCCTTATGTAAGTAAACAAGTAGATACATTGTAACCAAAAGCATATATTTTGAGGTCAATAAAGTTACATGAAAAACAAATACTTAATGTTACTGCATTTGTTAATAATGAAACGCTGATCCTAAAACAGATGAAAGATAACACATCTCTGTGTTTTGCTCGAAAAGATAAATATGTTGTTATATTGATAGAAAATTGCATGTGAAAATTTACTCCTTGTCCAAGCTTTTAGCTGATTAGTTCTTAATGTTTGAGTTTTTTTTTAAATTTTCTGATGGTTCTGTTTACTAACATATTAAATCATATACTGAGGGGTTATCGATTATTGTCCGTCGTCTATTATTTAAATTTTTTTATACAAACACCCAGCGAAACAGATAAAAACGCGAGAACCTCATTCGGGCCCCCCAGTTTGTAAATATAATTGTTGATAACCACAATTTGTTTGCAAGTATTTTTATCTTCTAGATTGATAAATATTTAAAATTAAACCTTCATATTTCACACCTCCTTTCGTATGAGATTTATTTGTTTGCATCTGACAACGTTTATATATATTTTTTATGACTAGGAGTTGTTAAATAATATCTGTTTTGTTTGCTCCAGTTCGACGTAGAGCGGCACAATTGGGTGTATACATAATATATTTAACGGCCTCTATAAATAATGTCCTGAAATACATGAGTTAGTGTCATGGAGCTATTTGTGGAGGCTGGAAAACATTATAGACACCTTTTCTACTTGTCACATGAGTATGATTTTATACATTGTTATGGGAGTAATCGCTGCTACTAAATTATTGTAAATAAGATAATTCATGCTTGTATCGCAAGATATGAACAATGAGTAGGAGCTCTTGACTTGAACCAAATAAAATGTTTGCATTTATTTCTCAAACAGTATATTCATGATTTGAATGATCAAACTCATTTGCTCGCGCAGCATGACACTCATGGGTGGATGGTGACTTGTAATCTCCGACTGGTTGGCGACCTTCCTTCAACTTTTAAACTATTCATGACACCTTAACTGACTCAAACCAAAGTTTACGGAATAAATATTCTGTAAACTTTGCTCAAACCTTCATGCTCGTAAGTAGTATGCACAATTTGAAAACTTACGAGCTTCGAATTTCATTCGTAGGTGTTTGAAATGGAGGCTTTAAAATGAATGAACAAGTTCTATAAAGACATATGAAAGTCACCTTAAATAAGGATTATATTCAAAATTCCTCAGTTTTTTTCGAATCAAATTGGTTCCGAATATGCTTATGCAAATTATCCAAGCATTAGCGAAGTATTTACTTGTTTTTTTATTATTTTGAATTAATTATCATATCTTGAATTATATATATAGAACTTTTATTCAGAGAACATTGCTGCACACCAGCTTGCAATTTATATAGCATGCATGTAACATTTTAACTCAAATTTGCAATTCTAAAATGTTTTTAACGTCATATGTCTCTGGACAGGTATTTATAATCGTTACATAATGCTATCATTCTTAATGGTGCACATATTTTAGCAGTTACAATGATAATGGGTGACAGTGGTTGTTTATGCATTGTTCTTGTGATTTTGTTACTTTTGTTGACTTAAAATTATGATGACATTCTGAAGGATATTGTTCTACAAAACATTGGTTCCCGTTTTGCTTGATGTTAATGGTAGATATGAAATAATAAGATTCATTTAAAAAAATCTTCTTGAATGCTGTAAATATTGTAGGAGCGGCAACAGAAACATCAGTCCACTATAGGAACCCTAAAGGACGTAATTGGAGCACAGCAACAGTATTCAATGGTATCATTCAGCATTTTTTGCAGTGTTTATTTCAATTATGAAAAGATAAAATATTAAAGATGATATTCTATCTATATGTCTATATTATTTGTTTCTATTAACAATTTTGGTTTAGAACTTACCGTTGCAATTTTCCACCTATCATTTCAGCACTAACTTACAAATTATGATATTAAAATACTTGATCACCATCAGTAAATATGTCATTGGCATATTAGAGGAGTATATGCGTAGTGAATTTGAAATGAAGTTTGCTTTTGCTAACCTGTTTTAATTTAACAGAGAAAGATCCCTGCTCGAGTTCAAAGCGGATGAGTACCTAGAAGCTGTAGGAGGCAATGACGTCACGTCTCGCTGTGGCGAGCGTTTAATTACAATTTGACCACGCATATTTCCAAAACTCATATCAGATCGACTTCGAATTTTCTGGGTTGACCATACGACCGTACATCATCATAAATGTTTAATAGAGATTAAGCGAATAGTGTAATTTGAGGTTTGACCAAATGACTATTGAAAAATATAAGAACTCTATTATAAAAATAGTAACAGTAGTAATTCAATAATAAATACCTACTTAAAGATATATTTTACTTAGATCTTATATTTCATTGAAGAAAGAGTCTCCTGTTTTTCTAGATAATAGATTTTCTTTGTGTGCCCATATGATGAACTCATAAGGAAATAAGTCGTAGAAATTCTGTATAACGACCTCGCTCGCTGGAAATAAAATTTTTTTACAGCTTGTTTTAAATTTAGAACGCGACTGAACAGTGCATCGTTATTTAAAACTTCCATAATACACTGGAACGCAATAAAACGAGTTATGAGAATGTATATTATTTACAAACGGACAACAGTATACCTTTTCCCTGCAGTGACCGGTAGTTTTCTTTATCGCGACTCAAATGTAGAAATGCTGGCAAGGTGACACATAGTGGCGCCAAACTGGAGCGCATGCCGGTTTACGTCATTTAGACATGAACCAGACTTACCAACGTTGCCAGCTCGAGCGTTACATAACGTCAGAGAACGTGTATGAAAATGCTAATTGGGCTCTCCATATTCCACCGGCGAGTGTGGGAAGGTCCAAAACAAACAATCAGTTATTCACAAACAACTATGTGGATAGTTTATTGATAGATAGATGCAAAATATAAAGTGGGATCAGTTTGTCTATAGTTTAAGCAGTAAACAACCAGAATGGTAGTTGTTCAAGGGAAAATAAATATCGTCAAAAGACAAAGTTGACTTCAACTTCTACAGGTATTTGTTGATAATGTAATTAAACGAAAATTTATATTACCTAAAAACTAGTGTAAAAAAAGATCATACTTTAATCTCTAGGCTTTTGTCAGTTTTGATCTGTTGTATGTAGAAGGCTTTGGATCAATCTGGATGAAAGTTTTTGTCCAAAAATCAGGAGTGAAACTATCAGAACTGTTCGTCTAGCTACTTCTTAAATTACATGCACTGAAAACACATTCACAAGTTAATTGATCGAATATTTTTGAGAGTTTGAAACCAATCCCTGACTTTTGTGGGAATAGACCTTAAGTCCTACCTAATTAGGTAAAGTCGACATTAGGGATAAATTAAGAATTTATCTCAGTTTAGGTTATAGCTGTGTTATCAAATATAGTGTCATGTAATTGTATATAACCAATAACGGTTTGTTTTGTCTTGAGATCGACTGAAAAGCAGCTTGTTCACATAAAATGTTTCAAATGATGTGCACAGCTTATGAGCATAAAGTTTTTTAAATCAGTCGAGGTGCCACGAGTGGTTTAAAAAGTTTAAAGAAGGGTTAGTAATCACTCGAAAATAACAATCGTTTTGGACAGCCATCAACATCGACCAACGTGCGTCATGCTACGCCAAGGATTGAACTTGTTCGTAGATTTGGATCGGTCAGTGGTCGCGCGGTTGCGTCAGTACTTAATTCGAGGTGACTAGATAGCTGTGGGTTCGACCCCCGCAGCCGGTAGACCGTATATAAGCTATATTCGTGGAGTGGATTGGCACCCTCTCTGTGGGTATGGTAGCGTAGAAGAATATTGGCATGTATCAATGTGAAAGACTGATACCGGTTGACGTTTGACTACCTCCCTTATTAATGAGATGTTCCAGATCTCTCTCATTCCTGCACTGAATGATGGTTAGGGCTTGCCAACGTAAGTGTATGGCCACAACGGCGCACCGCCCATAGCCCTGACCATAGTATGGTATCCTAGCGTGGACCATCGGTTGCTTAACTTCGTTTCAGACCCTCGCCTTGAAGTGGCGAGTGTATGGCCACAACGGCGCACCGACCCTAGCTTTGCCGTGTAGTTTGTCTAGATATTCTTCCTATAAGCATGGAGTTTTCATCGTCATCTTCGGACGAAGAAGACATTTTACTCGAATCGAACTTTAAAAAGTGGTATGTGTACAAAAGCAACAATAAATTACCGGTGCACATCGTAAACAAGAAGCGATTTTGTTATGGCGAATTTCATCATCTTTATAAAGATCTAAGAAGGGATCAAAATCGATTTTTTCAGTACACGAGAATGAGTATAAGTACCTTTGACTACATTTTAATGAAAATTGGAGATAGACTGGAAAAAATGGAAAAATTGCCATGCACAGCCGATTACACCTGAAGAGAGAGTTTTCATGGCATTACGGTAAGTGTATACAGATTGTCAGTGACTGAGTGTCATAAACTCTTTATTGCGTTCCAACGCCTTGAGGTAATCTGTTGTTTTTCTAAATATCTTCTTTAATAAAAACTATTATGCCTATTAGACAGTGTAATTGCATTCTAGTACCTACAACACCAGTAGAGTAACTGTTTCTCGAAATATAATTCAACGATAGTAATTGTATACAGGGTGTTTTAAAATTAACTACAAATATATTCACAACGTATTTTTGAGGTCAAAGTAAGGTTATTTTTTAATGTTCGATACATTTTATTAACCAAATTACTGTAAAGTGTATACTCCGCCAATCTCCCGTCAAAATTAGGTTTACGCTATTTTTAAGGCAAAAACACTTAAAAGAACCTGGGTTTAGCTCGGAAGGGAAGCAACAAGATACATGTTTATAGGAAGAAAAGTCTTATTTTGACTTCAAGAATACGCCTTAAAATCTTTCTAGCGAATTTTCAAACACTCAGAGAAAATACATATTTATCTCAACATATATTTTTACAAAATAAAGTAAATACATATCAAATGCCTAACTTATAAAACATGTAACAAATCAAACTAAACAAGAAATTCGTAACAAAAACAAATAGGTACTTAGCTAATAAGTATCAGAATGGTTATTTTCATCATAAGTTTGCATGTGAGGATACAAAGTTGTTGGATATGGTGAATCATGTATAGGGTGTTGGCGGTGAACAGATAGATTTAAATGTTCGGTATTATGACTCTCAATGTGATTATTGTTATAATGGATAGGTGTTAGTTGTTGTGTCATATTTGAGGTATTGGTAGATGGAGTAGATCTGGATGTAGATGTAGATGTGGATGTAGATGTAGATGTGGATGTAGATGTAGATGTGGATGTAGATGTAGTTGTAGTATCTACAATTTCGTTATCTAGCCATTGCAAAATTTGAACTGAAATTTCATCTTTTTTTTGCATCAAGGCCTCTAACATGTGGCAATATACTTTTAAAAATGCATCATCCTCATCTATTTCTTTTTCTTCTTTCTTTTCTTCTTGCGTTGCTTGTCTTTTTTCTGTTGTCTTCTTTTCTTCTTAGGTAGTCAAGTTTTTCTCGCTCTGCCTTCAATAAAGCGTCTCCAATGGGATCTTTTTTCGTTATTATTCTATTTGGCCGTGAAATTTTTGGTGGTGGCAACGATGGTGTGGATGGAGAAACTTCTCTAGATTTTGAAAATTCTCTAGACATTCTAGAATTAGAACCAGTACTAAATTGTGTGGAACTCTCAGCATCGCTGATTATCATCTCCTCTAAATTGTCGGGTGTTACTTCCCGTCGGTCACCTTCTTCATCCGAATAATTAATATCATTAGAAACTTCCGTGAAAAAGTTTCCTGATGTTTCTCTGGGTACACATATATCCTTTAAAAATAAGAGAGAGTCGAAAATGCCCAATCAGGTTTTCCTTATCACTATCAGCTCCATCACCAGATTTTTTTATTGGCTTCTCTGCGAATTTTTTTATAAACGTTTCTCGAAGACGCTTCCAGTGACCTTTAGCGATCGCAACTGTAAAAAAGAAATTTTTAGTATACTTTTATTCTAAATAACGCAAGAAATTCTTGGCCACCCTATATACAGGGTGTCTTTTTCATCTGGGATTATTCAATATCTTGTTTATTATTAATTTGGCAAAAAAGTTTGATTGAACGATAGATGATAGTTCATTTTCCTAAAATATTTTCTTACTTTAAATGAAACAGTCTATGTATTTAGCTTCCATTAATTTTTTTGTAAAAATCGCTTCACAACCCTATATACAGGGTGATTCAGGTTTAATCTTGATAACTTCAGGAATCAATAGAACTTTGAAAAATAATGGCAGTTTGTTATATGATGCTTTTATTTTGGGGCTTTATAAGAAAGATACAGGGTGTTGAAATTAAAAAAAAATTGAATTTTTTTATATAATTATTAAACCAGAGGAGATATTTAAGTCATATTTGATGGTCATAGTACATAATTAAGGTCTTATAAAATGTGTTGGTATCAAACACTTTTGACAACCAGTGGCGGAGATATGGATAATCGCACCTTTAATTTACGAAAACCGTTTTCGGATATTAAGATTTTTATGAAAAAATTGACAATATTCCTCCGTAAGAGGTTTGCAAAAAGTACAAGGCGTTCTCAAAATTATGACCATTTTCAAGAAAAACGTCAATATCTCGCTTATTTTAAATTTAACACCGCGTATTTCTGTTTAACTTACGATGCAAATTTGAAAATGCTATCGATCTTATATAACGTGCCCTATACCTAAATGGCATTATTTACAATTAAAAATATATACAGATGTGAACCACTTTTTACCAAAAATCTAATGGAAGTAAAATATACAGGGCGCTTCACTTAAAATAAGAAAAGTATTTTAGGAATCACTAATCATAATCTTTATTAGACTCTTTAGTCTCAGATGAAAAATAAACCGTATATATTAGTGTAAGTATAATTTAAGTACGTGATATGTTCAAGGTACTTGTGAAGCACTAATCAATTGAAATAAACTTTTGTTGCAGATTTTTCTCCACTGGTATATCATTTAGAGTTTAGCCTTTTCATTTCGTATGGGTAAAAGCACAGTGGCTAATATTATCAAAGAAGTTGCAGAATGCTTATGGGCCGTGTTATATGAAACTCATATGCCAGTTCCTACCGAACATGATTTTAAAATTATTGCTGAAGATTTTTATAAAATTTGGAATTTTCCAAATTGTGTGGGGGCTCTAGATGGGAAACATATTCGTTTGCGTTGCCCAAAAATTCCGGATCTATGTTTTTTAACTATAAAGGATATTTTTCTATTGTACTTCAAGCTCTGGTTGATGCAAATTACCGATTTATCAATATTGATGTTGGTGGATATGGTAAACAAAGCGATGGTGGCACATTTAAAGCATCCGTTTTGTACCAAAACTAATAGATGGATCACTAAATTTGCCGAACGATAGTGCTCTTCCTGGTTCAAACTTGGTCATGCCCTATGTTATAATAGCAGATGATGCTTATCCACTGTTGAAAAATTTACTTAAGCCCTACAATAGACAAGATTTAAATGAAGAACGTGAATACTTCAACAAACGATTATCTCGAGCAAGACGAACAGTCGAATGTGCATTTGGAATCCTCAGATCTAAGTGGCAAATTTTAGACAAGCCTATTCTTACTGATGTGGAACTCGCAGACAAAATTGTGAAGGCAGTATGTATTTTACATAATACAATAATCGATAAAGAAGGAATGCCACATAACCTACATGATGTTGAATTTAAGGACGGGAATAAAAGCAAACGTGCTTCTGCAGGAAGACATAACGACGAAGCTAAATTTATACGGGACATCTTTAAAACTTATTTTATGAAATAATATGTATTACGACATGTATTTAAATATAAGGTGTATCAGTTTTAAATACAGAATATTTCAGAATCGATAGAGATATCGAAAGAGAACAATTTTTTGATCTATAACATTTTCTCTTGAGATGCAGGGGGGTTAAATATTTTTTATTATTTTCCGTAGCATTACTTTTTTTTAGTTTCATATACCCCATTTTTATGATGAAAAAATTAAATAATAGATAGAGCTTTAAAAAATAATGGGACTTTGCAATATAAACTTATTTCGAAATATGAACCGTTGCCGAGATACAGAGTGTAGAATTTGATTTTTTTATTATTATTAATATCTCAGAAACATGAAAACCAATAGGACTCACGTTTTATGTGATAAATGCCATAGCGAATCTCTAATAATACACATAATTTTAACTCGACAGAATATGTCAGTGGCGTGCTTCATGACTTCTTTTACAAAACAAAACAAATAATGTTACGACTCTGGCTAATAATTAAAATATTGTGATATACCGTTTTTTCCGTACTTTTTCTTACAAAATCACATTCTGGTAGTATCGTCATCAACGATACCGTTTACAAGTAAATCGACATTTTAAAATCATCGATAATCCGAAATTTACAGTATTCCACTTTTATTTAAAAAAAAATTGTGGAATAGATAGACATTCGAAAATTAATGATATATTGTCATACAAACTTATTTCGAAATATGGGTTGAAATTTATATGAACAGGGTGCATCAGGTATCACTGGCATTAGACCAAATATATTCCATTACAATCTAGAATTATTGCTGTTTTATCACAAAGGGTTTTCAAGTAAATAAAAAATATAATAGAAATTTCGAAATCTTTGACACCCTGTATCTCAGAAACGGTGAACTTTTGGATATATTTAGATATATTTGGGTAAATCCCATTATTTTGACTGTACAATCACTGCTGGCAAGGATGCCAGTGATACCTGAGTCCGCCTGTATATATGATATTTTTTTAATTTGGGTCTGGTTAATTTGTTGGTAAGAGCACAAAATGATGAAAAAGACTTGCCCATTATCATTCACTTGAGCGTAGACATTGGGGTTTGGAAACACCTTTAAAAAAAATGTACGCTTATATTTTTTTTAACCTTCATAACTTTCTGGGAAAAATGTCCTTGTCAGTTTCTTAATTGATATTAGCTTTCCAGAAATATCGAGTAGAATGCTATACCATTTGAACTCGATGTTCCAGAAAGCTATAATAACAATTTCAAAAATTGGTAAGAGACATTTTTGTCGACAAAGTTACTAGGATTAAAAAGATATTAAACGTATATCAAGAGATCTATAGAAGTGCATTTTATTTTAAAAATATTCCTCATTTTTTAAATAAAATGTACTCCTTGTTTATTTTGATACATTTTTAATATTTTTTTAAACCCCCAGATTTACATCCATGTTTGTGATCTTTCCAACCACCATGTTCAAATTAGGAAATATATGAAACTAAAAACTTATATTACGAAAACGTTTAAAAAATTAATATTCAACCTCTTGTATCTAAAAACTAAACGTTTTAATAGAACATGTTATAGGTTAAAAATGATCTTCTTTCGATGAACTATCGATTCCGAAATTTTCTGTATTTAAAACTGATACACCCAGAATATATGATTGTACTTACCTGTTACTCCACACTCCTCCGAGATTTCTTTCCATAATCTATTTAAAATAATAGAATTATGGTGATTTTTATCTTTTTGTTCCAAATGGGTTCTCGCACAAATACTGTGCTTATTAATTTCTCCTTGTCCATCACCGTACGTGCTCTGCGCAAAGGTCAAAATAATACTAAGCTCTATTTTTTTAAATTAAGCTAGGGCAGTATGCTATGGTCAAGGCGAAGGGCGGTGCGTCGTTGTGTCCGCTTACATTTAAAACAATGAATATATTTTCCGGCGAGTGCAAAGCTTGGGTACCAGGCTATGAGCCAGGCTAAGGGCGGTGCGTCGTTGTATTACAGGCGAAGCTCTATTTATTTAGATGAAGCTAGGATACTACGTTATGATCGAGGCGAAGAGCGGTGCGTTGTTGTGGCCGCTTACATTTAAAACAATGTATCTATTTTCTGATGAATGCCAAGCTTGAGTACCAGGCTATGGTCCAGGCTATGGGCAGTGCGCCGTTGTGGCCATACACTAAGTCGTTCCTGGGAGCAAATGCGCTCTCTCTCCCGCACAAGTCTTCGACTTCTGGGCTAATCCGCATGATTAGAATGAGGGGTAGAGTTATTATTATCAACTATGTAATATTAGTAATGTATAAAAAAATTATTTCTATAACTTTCTGGTTAGACTCCGTAATTTTCAGTACAAAATTTACCGTTCACTTCATCTCAGCACTTAGCACAGTACTTTTGCAGGCTCCTCACCACCCAGCAAACACTTTTTTCATGCCGCATAATACGACAATTGTCAAACATTTGCATACATGAATGTTCTATTGACTAAGCTAATAAAGTACGTAGGCACATCCTCGGTCACGGCCGTTCTCCAAACAAGGTATCGGGCTGCCTCCGCGACTTATTGAACGAAGGCTACGCCCCCACGCTTTGCCCCTCGCCGTACACTCTTCTAATAACAAACAGCATAACGTACCCAGTAATTGCAGGTGCTAGAAATCTGGTCTATAATCGTAAACAAGGTATCGTGAATGCGATTCAAGGGACCACAAATCGAACGATAACGCGAATTGTGCCAAAACACGCACGCTTTTTTTTAGAATAATGTGTTTGTTTGCATGGAAAATGTTCAGCAAGACTTGTTTTTCACGTTGCAGATAGCGGATTTAACTTAAATTTATCATTTTAAGCTTAAAAGTAGATTTATTTGAAACAGTGGGCATAAATAGATCAAGATATGATGTTTTAAAACTACTAAATTTTAGTTTGTTCAATTCCATGCCTTCAGCTTTGAAAGGTTTTTATAGGGATAGGATGTACCTCAGGGATCTGTTTTAGGTCCATTCTTATTCATAGCATTGATTAACGACATTAACAGAGTACATTGTCTACGTTATGCTGGTCACCGAAAACTATTTACAATTAGCAGTTATATAGAGTGGTCGGAATATGAGTGCCTTTATTATCCTGGATGATAAACTGTACCAAACAAAACATACTTTACTTAACAATTTTTTTCTCTTACCACCGTTGACAGAACCATGTCAGCAAATAGGTCTTGAATATATGACAACGTCGCTCACATACCATGTCACAGGTCAGGATTGTCAGGTGTTTGTACATAATAATTATAAATACATCTAAACATACTTACTGTGAATAGTTTTCTTAGAGCTCTTTTCACAACAGACGAAGACCTGTGACGTCACATAACGTTCTGTAAACGATTTCCATTTTCGAAGAACGCAGTAGGTACGTTTAGAAGAGTTTTGAATAAAGCTGCAAAATAGACTTGTAAAATTAGCACAGACAATGCATCTAACCCGGCAAATGGAAAAATATTGCATTATGCCATGATTAACGAATACAACATATAGCGCCTTATAACAAATATTTCACCGTGCCAAAAAATTAAAAGAATAATGTGGTGTAGGGCGATGAAGCGCAACGAAAGGAAAACGTTAAGCTCTCCAGCATTGCAACATTTTTTGTTTGTGAAAACCAGTTTAATTGGAAATACATAACAAGGTAGGTTTAAGTTCATCGAAAAAATTAAAATGTAATATTATTTAATGTTTAAAGTCAAATGAAGTCAGTAGATAAAAAATCAATAAATGTTAAACATCATTATTTATTACTTTGATTTATTATTTTTTAAATAAAAACAGGTATCTAGTTTATTGTGAAATCAGGTGACATGACTTTATAAATACTTCAACTAAACCTTTCTAGCTGGACGTAGTCAACAGTATTGTCGCCAACATCACCATTATTAATTATGGTAATGTTAGAAACGGAAAATAATAGACACTTGCTTGCTTACCTTCATTAATACTGACAAAAAAAAACAAATTACAATAAAATGACTCGACCTTAGTTGTACCTTAGTTTGTATAGTTGCGACAAGAATTCAGACGACTTACGTCATACGAACAAATGAATAATTTATTATATTTTCATTTTTTCAAAATATTAAAAAAACTGCAATTGAGACTAACAAAACTATATACTACACTAAATGTTTGCACTAAATTGCAAAAACTAATTGTTTTTATCTCGACAATAAAAAAAATTGCGTAATGTCGGCCGTGACGTAAGACGTCTGAATTCTTGCCACGTGTATCACATTTTTTGCATTTTATTGGTTGTATTTTTATTTTTGAAATGTATTTGTAGAAAACTGTTCGTTTCAGATATATTTTTCACAAAAGTTTTTTTGCTGTATTTTGTCAGGTATACAAACCGATTTAATATCGGCACTTATATTCCGGATATCCTGTATAACAGACTAAATTGTGTTCTTAATTACTGTTTCTAAATGACAATGGATATTCAACTATTGGAATGAAAGTAACTGTCATGTACTATCTTCCACATTAATAGTAACGTTAAAACCAAATGCTGTGTTTACCGGAAATATTTGCAATCATCTAATCACTATGGACGGCAATTTTCTTGACAGTTAACTGTAAAGTTGAAGCTGAAGCGACATAATACTTACGTTCAATTAATTTATATGCAATACCTTGACAAAAAGCCTTGTATGCTACGCAGATATTCGCATCGGACATGCATGTGTGTTGTTTTGCTAAGGAATGGGTAAAAATTCACCAATAACTGTTATATCTGCAATTTTACTGCGTGCATGCTATTAAGTAGTTAAATTTCAATATTTAGCTGCAGGAATATGAAGAAATTAATTGTTTTGTAAGTAGCAATTTAAAATGGCGAAAAACGAAATAGTCGTATTTAAAAACTGTATATAATTACGATACTTGCTTGGATAATAATAATGTTTTGCCGTTTCTAATGTAATAGCTAGTACAGAAATGAGAAACTAGGATGGGATGGTGTATGCAGCAGCGAATATAGATTCAATAAAATTAAACTCATCCACTATCATCTACATTATCAAGGCCACTTTCGACGTGACAGATGTCACTCGGTAAAGCAAATAAAGCGGAAAAATATGTATTTACGTTTTGCCAACACGTAATCTATCAATAATGATTTGAGATCGGGATCTACGAACACTAACAGAAGCGGAGTTTTCTAATATAAATGTTTTGATTGGTTTATTATTGGTTTTCTTTGACGATGAGTTCAAGTAATTTTTTTTTACTGTTTAAGAAAGGTATTTTAAGCTAATATGTATCAAATCTCCTACAATTTCTATCAATGAAGTCATATGCATGCTCTCTGATACCAAACATCTAGGTATGCTAATGAACACCCACAGACAAAACTCTATTCAATAATTATCTAAAAAATGTATTCTATTTACTAACCCGATATACTCCACATATGGAGTGGGAACTCGAAATTCAACCACAATAGATGAGATCTGATCTATTTCTGCATTTTTTGGATTGCTTCATCAGGTGGCCTCCTTTAACTTGAGTCAAATATCTAACTATAAAAATTATTATACCAATAAATTAAAATTATTTGAAATTAAATGTCAAAATGAAATTGAATAATGTCGATTTTCATCTATATCAAATCATTTATGAAATCTGTTCACCAACAAGACATGTTTTGCTAAATTTCTGCATACAATTGCCTAACTTACAGGGGCACAAACTTAAATTTCCCGTTGAAGGTGCTGATGGGCGGAGCCTGATAAAAGCTACAGAACATTATACCCGTAAGTACAATTCTGTTGGGAGGTGCATTCCCCGGCCTGAATTTATGACTGATTGTTAAATAAATAAATATATCTAAATACAAATTTTACTCACTCTGACATTTCTGAGGGTTTCTTTACTTACTTTAGATAACGTTTACGATGGAAAGAGACGGCGCTACAATCTCAAAACATATTTTTTACGTATTACTGTGTTTACAATAATAAAAGATAAAAATAGCTCGCGATATCCCCCAAGCATTATCAACTTATTTAACTCCCATTAATGCCGATTTTAATACTTTGTACGCTATCGCAGAGGAAAATTACCGTAATTAAATTAACAATGTATTATTTGTTAAGCAATGTCGTGACGTGTGTGAGTTGCTATTAAAGTTGTAGATAAGTGCAACAAATACACAGTGCATTGACTTCTGATAAAAGGTATTATATTATTGTTTTACTATGTGTTATGCTATTGTTGTAATTTTTTTCATACACTAAATATTTTTATGCGTGTGATGCATAAATCTTATCCAATTTCCATACACTTGTACATTACTCATATTTAGAATAAACCTGAAGAAGTGGAACCAGAGCAGTGGCATATTCTTTATGTAAAAATAATGGACTATACAGGGTGTAACAAAAAAGCAGGTCATCGCGTTAACTGCGTATTTTTCCTCTCATTTTTTTTCTGAAGTATGCTTATGGACGATAACGTCATAATGTAAAGTTTTGATTATTACTCTTGATAATTTTTCGTAAACTCTTCATTTTCGAGATAAATTCGATTTTTGGGCATGAAACGTTAGAGATAGTCGCAGCAAAATGAGCTGTACTTGATAACATTTTTAAACATCATATTATCTACTGGGCGTAAAATAAAAACTAACTTTTTAGAGCATATAGTATTTTTTGTGAGAAATCAAATCTTTATGATATGGGAATACAATACTACAAAGCTAACCTCACTCATTCTATAGTCCATTTCATTAAAAAAACTATTCTTACAACACTGATTGTAATAACATGAAATTGTCAAAATGTTACAATAAATTCAGTGAACAATGTCATTTGTATGTCATATTTGTAAAAGGTATTAGATGATATACGATTAAATTGATATAATATGTATTTTCTTTTTGTTTCAGGTGAGTTGCTAAGTTTTTCTTCATTTAAGAAATGATCGATGACTCGTGTTATGTAAGTAATTTTATTATACATACTTTTACAGTATTTTTGGAAACGGAATATTGCGTTTTTTACTAACTTATTTTAAAAATTACGTATGCTCGTGAAGTTAAATTTGATATAGTGACGTTTGAATCTCAAGAGACGAGTCGAAAACCTTATTGAAACATAATCCTTTCTTTTTATTTTTTGAAGAATATCCAATAGTGAAATAGTATTCTGAACTGGGAACGTCCAACATATTTTTTTCTGTTTTTAATCTGTACATACTACAGTATAAAAAAATAAACATGATAACTCAAAGGAATAATCTTGTGTTAATCGAGAGATTAAAGGAAGGAATAAAAAAATATAATGCAGTTCGACTGAACAGCAAACATTTAAACGAAGTTAGGTTAGATATTTACTTTACCATTTGCTTTAATCAAACCTCCGTTTAAATAAGGATATACAAGACATAGAGCTGTGTTAAGTTAATAAGGAATATTACACTATTTATATTTTGTTATACTGCTATACTTGATTTTTAAACTAAGAGAAGTTATTCAAATTTCTCGCTCCTAAACACTAACTTGTTATTGGTTAATTTGTCGCCAAGTTTGTATAAATTCATGTTTATTGTCAGGGCACTGTCAACCACTAATTTTTAAAATGTCAGTTGGGTTATTCCAAAAATCGAAGATATTTTTGTGTTTATTCTTCCTCCTTGTAAATCCAAAAGTAAGCAAAATAGTTCTTTTCATAACTCAGCAACGAACTGTATTATTTTTTGTTAATTTTTCTGTTTTTGTTTTCAAATTTACCGCCAAAATAACCTAGTTATATTTTCCAGTTACTTTTTCCTGTATCTATGTGACTACTACATTTACTCCTCTTAGTTTAAAAATAGAGTTTAGTAATTTTAACACATTTAATGTAGATCGTAAAAAAGCCAATGTGTAGAACTATTTATTAACATAGAAATTTTACACACCCTGAATTACACACAATGGAAACACAGTAACTTTTTTAAAGTATAACACTCTATCGCCACCAATGGAAAAATACGATAGTCGGCACCTTCATTAAGATGCAACCGAGAATGATACTTTCCATTGTGATCCATAACAGGCACGTCCATTCTCGTCCATAATTTCACTCGACTGAGATTCTTTGATAAAAAATCGTTACCTGTATATTCATCTTCGCCTTATATAAAAACCAGTAGACGTACCGCTTAATCGGGTATGACAAGTCACAAGATCGGTGATTACCCCTGATTTTTTCTCCATTTATGTGCGTAACTACATGTAGATTGCAAAATTTACTGCATCGAAATCGGTTCGACGATTATTCTCGGAAACGATTTACAAAATCCAGTTGTGAAATTGGCAGTTGGTATCACCAAATGTGGTTGTAGTTAATTGTGCCTATTCGTAAGTTGATATCAGTATTTTTAAATTGAAAATATCTGCCAATTAGCATATATAATTATACAGACATTCGAATTTTACTGTACAGGGACAGGTACAAAATCAAGGAAGGGCGTGGGGGCTATAAAAGAGTAATACAGAAACAAGGTATATTACTTGAAAATCCCGGAAGATGGACAGCTTTCGAGTTAAAATTGTTTGTTCTCCGAAGCTGAAGATTTTTAAATTGAATTCATAGCAAAATACAGTAAAGTTTGTTGAGATAAAGGTAAACTGTCTAAAAATAAATTAAAAAAAGATGGAGATAACATGTTTTAGTTAAGCTTGTAGATATACTGCATTAATATCAATATTAATCAGAAAAGGCAAGCATATTGATTGAAATATGGTAATTAGAAGTCAATGAATTAAAAAGTTATTAAACATTGCAGCAGGGGCTGATATTCTTCTCCATTTGTTTCTGTGCATAATGTTTCCATCTTCAGCAGAACCTACGAACTTACTAATAATACAATGTGCGCAGTAAACTCAAATTATTGAATACCCAGAACTAAATCTATGATAACTGATAGCACTGGATCTACCATACATTCAACTTACTCCAATATCGGCACTTTCAATTTACGTGCAAAATAAATTGTAATCGTCCTGTTTATAATGGTTACTGTTTTGTAGTGACATTTTATATTAAAATTTATATTGACATATAAGCGGTCTGCTACTTCCTGCTCGGCTTAAGCGGCTCGACTTGCAGGAAGCGACCTGGCAGCAGATACTTAATCCCAGACTTCTCGCCCTGGGAGACAAACCATTAAATCTATAAATGATACTATAGGAAACAACTACTCCGTTTATAGATTTAATGGCTTGTCGCCCAGGGCGAGAGGTCTGAGATTAAGTACCTGCTGTAATGTAGGTCTCTTCCTGCAAGTCGAGCCGTTTAGGCCGAGCAGGAAGTAGCAGACCGCTTATATCTCACCTGCACTCAGTTTATATGTGAAGATACATATGAAGGAACAGCCAGTTCAATTGTCGGTCATCTCACCTATGGCATACTGATGAGGGCTAACAAGCACGAAATCGGTCTATGTCTGGTGGGGTGGCTGACAAGGGTTTTTGACTGTTCACACAGATACTGCAGGTGTAATTCAATGTCAGTCGGGGCTTTAGGCGGAGTAGTTATTTCCTGCAGTATTATTCATAAAATGTTATTTAATTAATAAAATCATAAATAAATTTCGAAGAAGATTTTAACATTTGTTTTATGTTCTACAACAAAAAACACTTTGGCGTTCTAGAACATAAAAGTATTTCTCATCTAAGTGACAAGAAAAGGTCACAATGAAAATTGAACGAACATGCTGACTTTTGATGGCAGTTTTCGAAAAATAATATTGTTTGATATGTTACAACAATTTAAATTTGTGTGTTGAATTCACAGTAACGTAACCTTTCAATTTAAAAATCTTCTAAAGTACTTGCGCCGCTTTATAGAACAAATACATTTTAGATTCATTATTCTTCTTTTGTTTCACGGTCAGCTTTACATCTCAGTTTTCTGAAGGCTTACGGTGAGCGCTCTATCAAATGATATATAAGGTCTGCAACAACCGTCAAGAACTGATTCAGAACCGTGAGAAATGTTTGACCAACACCCTCTTATGTCGCATTCGCCGAGAGTACATTAACTGAATTGACTGACTAATTCTGGACGGTCGGAATCGATTCTTGCTGTGTTGGAACAAACCCATAGTTTTCGCTCAGTAACTACTTAACGGATAATGATAAACATATGCGGTTTTTTTAGTAGACTATAAATATTATTTTACGTCGACGCTGTGTTTTGAAATTTTGAAAAAGTGTAAAATTATTTTTTTTTAAATGAATTTTGCATATTTTCAAAGTTTCAAAACACAGCGTCGACGTAAAATAATATTTGTAGTCTATTAAAAAAAACCGCATATTTTTATCAGTTTTCGTTGAGGAGTTACTGAGCGAAAACTTCCCCCGATCCCTTTGGATCGAGCGCTCACCGTAAGCCTTAAGTATAATCAAGACGCCCTACATAGGAAAGGTAACGATATTTACGACGATACTATATAAAATACTTCTTGGATCCGATCGAACTGAGATCGACTATCACCCAACCAGTTGTTGACCTGCACTTTTCCCGAGGTAATCGTGATTAATACCGTTAACGAAAAAAAGGCAAGTGAATAAAGCATTAATAATACATAAGGCCGCAATTTGCTACCACAGAATTCGCATTTTTTCGATCGAATTAATTATTAGAGAAAATAGTCATAGTTAAGAGTCATTAAGATAGTTGTCCGCGTTTAGAATCCGGTTTGGTACAATTTAATTACTAGTTGCCTGCCAGTTCGTGATAATTTATACCCTATTTATATTATTAACTTAATAGTAAATAACGAGGCGATGTGTTTTTCTGTGCTATATACGGTTGCAGAAAAATGGTTTTGATTGCAGTGTAGATACAGCGTGTCTCAGCTAAATATATTTTCTCGTAGATGCTTTATTCTTGTTGTTAAAATTGCTTCTGTTTCCGTAGTACAGCTTTCGGACAGATTGTATAACATTGAAAAGCACCGTTTTTTATACGCAAATTTTCAATGAATTTCAAAGCTATTTGGGAGACAGTGTAGAACAAATCTGATTAAGTTAGAAACAATGTCTCTTCACTCGGTCAATTATACAAGTTTTCCCCAGATTAAGTAACAGTTTCCAGACCGACATTCAGCAGTCATTTAGAATAAGAAAAAAACAGCACCATTTTCACGTTTTATCATACAATCTCCTGAATTTTATATATCAACTGCACATTGAGAAAATAGTATGCGACACTATAAACATTATCATACCCCGCATATTTTTTTAAAAAACTAGTAATACTTGAATTGATGTCAATTTTTCAGTATTTTTGTACGATGCATGAAAAATAGTGATACAATTCACGATTTTTCATGTTCTCTAGCGCATCTTTCCATACAAAAGTTAAAGAAAATGATTCAATTTCATTATTATACAGGGTTAGTAATTGGTTCTGGCACATTCATTTTCATCAATATAAATAAACAGTGAAATAAACAACATACATGTAGTAACGGTAGCACTTTCAAAGCTAGCAACAAATCATTGAGGATTTTTTCGTAATCGAAATTTGAATGTCTAATATATTGTCACGGAATTTGCCCCACTCACCCCAAACCGACGACTGTGGCACCGCGAATTGCCTAAGATTGCTCCGATCGCCCTACGCTATTCTGGTAAACAAACAACATGCGTGAATCGAGGCGTTACCAGAAAATCGTGGAAACGACGAGAAGCGTTCCAGTCGTACGAGAAAATGGATCTAGAGATACTGGAATATACCTGGAATATTCGTTGGGTCTATAAAAGAAGAATAAACGGCCGAGTTAGTTAGTCTTGTATAAGTCTTGTATTACAGTCTGAATTAAAGTGTTTAGTTGGAGATATCAAAGTGATTTAGATAGCGATTAATGAAATAAGTGTTTAGTTGACCTGTAATTAGTAGTGTGCAGTAGTTAATAAAGAAGTAATTAATTAACGGATTGTTTTTTCTGGAAGTAAGAAAAAGACGGATTGGGAAATCCGTGACAATATTTACAAATGAATAACAAATAAAATATGTATCAATACACGCAAGATAACGGTTTCAGAGGGTGACAAGCTTGAACTCACCTGTCACAACCTTGCCAATACAAGGTTTGCCGACCGCAAACCGCATCGTGTATTAATAAAAACTTCATATCTTTTGACTTTTCGAAATTTTCCTTGACGAATTTTGTCAGTTTTTTGAGGTCTGTGTTGTGTTAAAAGAAAAACCTTACTTAAAAATTCACTCTGTATAGTACGACACTGAAAACAGCTGTGCTATACATGCCGTCGGGACGAAAAACGCTACAAATATTTCGCAACGCTTTGAAAATATTTACGCACACAGAATATATAGCTAGCTATATTTTCTGTGCTACTATTTACTTTTTGAGATGGATAACGTGGGCAATCTGATAATACTTGGCACACAATACAGCGTGTCGAGTTTAAAAATATCACGTGTTTTAAACAAAAATGCAATGTATTTCTGTCACAATATTTACCAGACTGTAATAACGACCTCATGCTTAGCCGTTGCTTTACGAAATGCCTTTATTAAATATTATATAAAATTCTTGGAAGCGGAGCAAGAATTTAATTTTAGAGCACACATATTTTTATGTTGAACACTTACAAAGCCTGGGGGAGGAATGCGTTTGTGCAAATGGAACTTTCCAAGAGTACTAAAGGTATTAAGTAGTTGAAAAAGCATGTATGATAGGACGTAGTTATTCTGGATATACAATGGGGCCCAATCAGGATTAGGACATCATTCTAAAATGGATTTTATGATTTTTTTTATATACAGTGTGGATACAAATTGTTAAATATTGCTTATATTTCTTAAAATATTCGTCATATTATTAAAAACATGTTTTAGTAAATGTTAGAAGAAATTATTTCCTTGACAACCACATGTTTTGTGCTACGAAACATTGCTTGATATCACTAAACGGGAAATAATTTCCCCTAATTATTATTAAAACCTGTTTATGATATGACGAATATTTTAAGAAATATAAGCAATATTCCACAATTTGTATCCACACTGTATGTATACAGTCCAATAAAATCGGCTTGCAAAAAATGTGAATATTTCTATTTGTGTCTGTGATGGGCTAGTTGAGAGTAAAATGGATATAGTGAATTCATCGGCAATATCACAAAATAAGGACTCTTCATTTTTAAACCAATTTAACAATAAGTAATTAATTAATTAATTAATTAATAATTAAATTCTGGTTGCCTCAATCGTATTTGACCCCCTAATTTATTATTTTGTTTTATTAGATTGCATGTTAGAATATTACATCTTTTGATAGCAAAAACAACAAATTAAATCAAGTCACCTCAGAAACTCTTTCTGGCAGCTAAACAAAATCTAATCAGAATTGACATCTGTCAACTGCAGCGTTTATTGGATCGGTTAGTATTTTTTTTCTCGGAAAGTTGAAGGAATAAAGTGTTGAAATTCTATATTTTTGAATTCAGCAAGTTAAGCTCTACAGGAATCCGATGAAAAATATAGATATATTTAAAACAATATCCGATTACGTCATCATGCGAAAACAAATGAACGTCGGAAATGCGTTGGTATAGAAAAAAGAGTCTTTTAAAAAAGTAAAATCGACGGGTCCGAGGAAATTTCATGAAACTTCGTTGTTTTAGAAATAATGAATTTATTCTATACTTTTCTTCGACACTGTATATTAGCCGTCTAGATCTACTTGTTGAACTTATTACGATGTTCCAGCAGCTAATACACAGTCTACTATGATTTTTTTACTGTTGATTTTCCTCACTAGAAAATTTTGCACTTTGAATTTGTTTGAAGACAGAACTGTTCTCTCAAAAACAACTTTTTGCTCGAAAAATCACCAATAAAAAAAGTTTAGTGCAATACACATTCTATTTCCAAAAAACTTATAAACCGTATCTACAATTAGTCAGCCTGACAATCAGATTATTAGAAGAAAATGAATAATAAGTAATAAGTAAAAGTTTCGTGAGACAAGCCGTCTTGACGTTGAACATGCCACAAAACAGAAAGTATTAACATTCCGATTTATTAGATACATCAAGATCTTGCCAATTAAACAAATCACAAAGAAAGTTTTGTGATTCCCAGAAAAAATAATGTTTTATTGATAATATCACCATATCGCGTTTTGAAGTACATAATTCTTTCACATTTTCTTTTTAATCGCTAAACGGAACATTTATTTCTATTAACGACTACACGACTTCGTATTCAACACTTGTTCTTATTTCCAGTTCAACTCGCGCCTCTCACATATCCCAGCGACTTATAAATAAAATATAAAATACATTTATACATGACATGATAATCCAACTGACGCAATGCGGTTTTTAATGAAATCTCATTTCTTATAACTCTAGATTCGCTCCCGATTAACATAACAAATGTCTAATGTAAATCTAACCTGGATATACCGTCCAAAAATGTCCTACAACTGTTGTCCTTGGAGTTCACTTACTGTTGTAGGGAAATATACAGATGTAGCTGACCACTTTGCATGAATTACTTTGCTCATGGCAAAGTAATAACTTTTTAAACGTTTGTGGAGATTTAAAACACATCGTATGCACTATAGCAAAATTTTCATATAGCACATAATTTTTATCCTACGATTAACCTCTGAATGAAAGAATCAAATTTTGATTACATATTTTTTTAACACATTTTTGTTTGTAACATGTTTTTTAAAAACATTTTGGAAGTATACTCTGTTATACAGGGTGAACCTTAAATAAGTACAAATATTTTAACCAGCAGGAGTTCACTGTGTAGAACACATAATTAATAGATTTTTTACAAAAAAATCAGGAATAATAAAGTCAAATTTTAAATAAATTTCGTGATTTTTCAATCGAAAACTTGTTGAGGACCGCTGATCCGACTCCGAACTAATAGTTTTAAAGGTCATGATGAATGAGAATTCCACAGCGTTGTCAGTGTTACACTAATGTCTTCGAATAGGCTTCGACAATGTTAACTAATTACATACACAAAACCACTTAAGAGAAAAGCACTGGCCGTGAAAATAATAAAACGATTTAAATACGTTTCATACGTTAGTGCCGTAACTCTTAAAACAGATGCGTCAAGCGGTGCATCACTTAAAGAAACCGTTAGCTTAGTTCGGTTTCAGAAGAAGCAAAATTATCTCATGTTTCAATTTACGTGTATTGAAATTATCAAATCCCTTTCCACAAATATTACATGTTTTGTTTCCACTTGCCTTTGCCACAGCTTATTCCTTTGCCCTGAACCATACTAGTGCACCGGTATCAACATCAACATAACCTCTATCAATCCTAGAGGATGGGTCTTGTGCGGGACAATTCGCATACTGCTCGTGACACCCACCTGTTATCTGTACCTACAACACCAGTTTCTTTTTTGCATGCGATTGACTATGTTTTTGAATATTTGACTTTGTCTTCTCTTGATATTGAACGCATACATCAAGCTTATTTTGTTGTTTCGTGTTTTTTTGTTTATTTTTAAAATCTGTTTCACCTACTACGAAGTATGAAATGATTACACGTTGTTTGAGGTTATGTAGCGAAAATTAACTCTAAGATGTTGTGAAAATCATAGTTTTTTGTTATTCTTCATAAAATAACTTATAACTGTTTAAATAGTTGGTTTTTCAGTAAGTAGGTGAGCTTTTATGCACGTTTATAGATATTTTTTGGAATCATTGAGCAAAGTAACTTTTTAAACGTTTATGATAATTTTACTTTACTTATTGCTATAAACAAGTGTTGCTAAATTAGAAACAATGGCAAAAATTGAATTTACGTTAAAAAATTATTTATCTTACAGAAGATATGGCAACCTCGCCTTCAGTAAATCTGGTCAGCGTTCCTCAAAGTTTGGGTATAAAAAAAATTAATATCTCCGTAAATATTTGAATTTTTTAATTATTATTCTTTAATGTCACAAACCTCTGAATAGCAGCTCTTTGACACCGCTCTGTATGGCAAAACTGTATCATTAACTACCCCCACTTATCCCTCGTCAGCCTTGTGCCAGTTGCATATCTGAAACAAATGATTCCTTCTTGGCGTTGGAAGGATATGCATTTGCGATTTATTATTCGATGCAAGCAGATATATGCGCGGCGTAAAATAGTGCATACTAAAATAGCGTAAACATCGATTTTACAGTCAACATAACCTACTTTAATCGGCATCACATCTCAGGCTTTCGCGAGTTTGTAACTTATTAGCTGGATTAGATGTGTTTGTAAACTCGGATGCATTTAATGCAATTTACGAGCGTATAAAAACAAACGAGCATCGCAGTAAATCAGACGTGAAATGCATCTTTGGCGATTATTTTAATAAAATGTATCGCAGCGATGTGGAAACGAAGATCTGTCATGAATTCGCTACATTGTATGTTTTACTGCACAAAATAGCATAATGTTCGTCTAGCGTACACAAGAATTTTGGTGTCACTTAAGATTATGGAAAGAAATCGCAAATTATCCTGAAAAATAACTGGAAGCTAAACTCTGAACTGAAAATCATCCAAATATTTTCAAAATATCAACTACTATTATCATCCTATGTCGGTAGTGTTATTCGTTGGAAGGATATTTAAGATAATAATTAAGAGAATTGCTGTTTTTGAAAATGCGTAGTTAAATTTACTCTATGCGACCTGAGTAAGGCCTTTAATTGTATTTCTCATGATCATCTTTTGAGAAAGTTTTTCGATATGATCTTAAATCTTATCAAATTACCTTACTTCCAGCAAATAAAGTGATATTCTGAAGAATGACACCTAATCAGGCTGCATTAAAGCACGTGGTAGCTCAAGGTTCTGTTTTGGGGTTCCTGTCTTTCATAATAATCATATAATGACTCTCCTACTCTGTATTCGTCTGCTGAGGAACGTTATACGTTATAAAGATCATATCTCAGCCATTCTCTGAGCTACGAAGAATCCCTTAAAAGTAGTTTATTAAATTTTCCCTGTGTCTTAAAAGCGAAGAGCTCTATGAAAATTTTTATTGTGGCATAATATCATATAAGTCTCTCAAAAAAGAAGCCTAGGGTTGCAAAAACTGCATCCTTATATTTCTTGTAGTTCCCTGCAATTACAGCGAAATTAGGAAAAAATGAGGTTGAGAAATTTATTGCAAGTGTACTTGTTGTAGATACTATCAAATTTATTTAACACTTGAACAATCGATTAATCGCGACACACACGTAAATAATCTACAGTTCACAAGTTCCCTACGGTCACTAGCCACTATCACATCAACATTTGCCATTGAACTAAAAACTTGAGGCGCCAGAAATCTGGCCTCAGTCTCGAGCGGACATGGAGCGAAAAACATTGATTTTAACCGTCTCGCATGGTGGGGGAAACCATAACGTATAGGCATGTGCGACGCAATTTGAAGCTCGGAAAATTGGGCCTCACTGTGGTGGGATTGGTGGGTGACCCGGACTCCCCACGCGGGTAGAAACAGAAACGGCGGGATATTGAAATGTAAACCAGAGGTACGTTATAACATACGAGGGCTAAAATTGAAGCAATTATTTTAGTTCGTTACATTGATTTCTGATAAATGTAGTAGGCAATCGTATTGGAAATTATGGGGTATTAAAATATACAGTGAAAGCCAAATTTTACAGTGAAGCCTGGCCTCTGTTGCTTCATACGAGCCGCCACTGACACATTGATGGTAATGCCTTGCCATCAGCTGTTATAATTTACCAGCTTTCAAAGAACCAAACAAATGCCGTTGTTATCTAGAAATATTGTCTTGAATCGTCATAATATGTTTGGGCTTTTATTACTTAGGTCTGCTTTTAATAATTGTAATTAACAAATCGAATCGAATAAAAATTACAGATGTGTTTGGAATTATTTAACTATAGATACATGTTTTTTATGTGTATAATAACACATAAAACAACTCAAAAACAAATAAATTTAGCTACACTACGACATAATTCTAGATATTAATATTCAGGAATTTAAAATCATTGCTACCCTAATATCTTATTTGTTTTCAGTAAAATAATTGCCATGCGGGTTTCCCAAAATTCCAATTAAAACACGGTTTTGTTTTTTTATTGTTATAAATATCGTTTTATGAATAATTCAGTAGCTTCTGATGAACTGCCAGCATATAATTAAGCCTACACACAGTCAACAGACTACGACAACTTTGTAAACATCCTGTATATTACCGATTTAAATTCGGATCACATAAAACCTGAATAACAACGTTTAAAAAAAATAATTGGCCAATCATAACCGAGTTACAGCGGCCATTTCCTGCGATCAATCACTGCTGGTTTCTCAATGTTTTAATAATGTTTCATTTTCCAGCCTTTTCTATAAAAGCAATCCGCAGTTTTCCAATCTGGGCACGTTCCGTATGCAATTTCGAGCGTTATGGGGATTACGTGATCGATGTTGTACGGCAGGGACACGCAAATCCCGAACATCAAACGAAAACGCCGTAATTCACGTTCTATGTGTACACGAGCTAAAGCCTAATCAGTCGGTAAATATTTCGTATTATTTTTGGGTTTACCTCATTTGAGAAATCTACGATATGGAGAGATGTGATCGGTCCCACGTTTCTGCTTTATTATGTCTGTTCGAGGATATCCTGAAATGTTTCAGGATACTGGTGTGCTGCTGCAGACGATGGAATGACTTGTAGTACTCGTATCTGAATTAGATGTGATTAGAAGCAACAGATTGTTAAGGACGGTATCTTGATTCATTGTTTCTTATGGTACCTCACTTTTCTTTATAGAGTTGCAGTAAGAATTCACACAACTTACGTCATACGAACAAATGAATAATTTTCTATATTTTCAACAAAATATTTAAGAAGCTTCAAATGAGAAAAATAAAACTATATACTACACTAAATGTTTGCATTATACAGGGTGATTGAGGAGGGGCGATTCCCCAATATTCGGAAGGGGTGTTCAGGGGGTAAAAGTGAATAAAAAATCCTAATAAACTTAATATGGTCGAATATCAACGGTTACTGAGACAGCAATGAAAATATTTTTACCCGAGTTAATTATTGTCATGCATCAGTAGAGAAAAGTGTTTATTCTGAAGGTATTATAAATTATTACAACATTGATTAAAGATCTAACTAGAAAGGTGGTAAGTCGGTTATCGCCGACTTGGCCTTTCTTCGGGCTAAAGCCCTCTGACCACCGCTGCGTAGTGCCATTTACTTAATTGCCATTACTGCGCGCGGCTCTACGTCTGTAAATAATAAAATGTAAACGTGACTTTGGCTGAACTCTCTATGGTGGGGAAAATCCGGCGCTCTGTAATTTAAAAGAGTGGTTGGCATATTTTGGTAATTTTTAGTGTTTTATCGAGTTTAGTTCCTTGATAGAAGTTTCATCAAACAAATTTTTTAATTCCCTTATGAGTTTTTTTTTAACGGTAACATGTTTTTCAACACTTTGTATACAAAACAGTCTCTCGCACGTTTGACAACCGTTCCAAAGCAAAAAAAACCGAAAATTTCCTCGAGTCTGGACTTTTTTTTCATCAATTTTTATTTTAACACTGTTTATCTAGCCTTCCTAATTCATCCTATAAATTGAACCGACACAGCAATGGAAATGACTACCGCCATATTGTCTAGCTCATTTTTACCACGTTTTCACTTGTATTTATGCAAAGTTCAATGTAAAAACGACCTCAAACCCCTGGGGAAACGGGAAACCTTCAAGAGACCTCAAATTTACAGTTTTTGGTCTTTGCAGGCCTCCAGTCAGCCTATTTTTCCAAATTTCCTATGTTTTATTCCGAGATGTCACCGCTGGAGCATACGTTTGACGCAAAAAAGCCTTTGTGGCGGTAAAATGGGCAATTTTCGAGTCAAGTGTGCGAGCGAGAGTTACCTTCAGCTTTTAATATATAGGGAAGATCTAATAAACGGAAATTAATAAATTAAATTTTCAAATATACCATCGTATTGGATGGTAAATCGCTCACTGCAAACGTTTCTGATTAAGTCAATGGGTAATTCCTGAAAATGTACCAGATTTGGAAGCAGATAAGAAATTATTCAATCAATTTTGTTCCTTAATTGATTCTTCTAATCCTTTCGCAGCTGTCAAAAATCGCTAGCCTCCATGTCTTTTAAGACGGGCTAAATCATCTCTAGAATCAGCTGACAGTGTAGCAGACGATTTTCGGAAAAATTACCAGTGTAGCTTTTTGCTTCCAGCAATTTTATATAAGTTGCAATTTCTTTTGGAGTATTTCAAATTTTGCTAATATCAATAACCTGATTTACACATGTTCCATTGACACATCTAATAAAAAATCTAGGGTTGGTAGTGTACTCTGGACTCTAATATTTTTGGTATAATTTAATATGAACCAATGATGAATGTTCTTTGATTGTGAGTTTTTGAATCTTGGATTTTTACAATAATAATTGAATCCTTATCTCCAATATCATCAATTGTTAGAATACATAGATCGGTTCTTGTACATACCTCATACACCTATGTTAAATATATTATGAAAGTAACATAAAACAATAAATAGTGCTTTATCAGTAAATCTATAAAAATACTAATGAAGTCGTCATCACCTTCATTAATAAGAATCCGTCATCTGGTGCCAATTAACATCATCATTCGTTGAAATTGTATAAAGAAGTAAAATTGTCCACATAATTTAACTCAATACATTTAATACGTTGATTTACACTAATTTTATTTACAGATAGGGACACAAATTATAAAATTTAGTTTCTCGCCTACGGTTTTTTAAAATCGAGGTTAAATAAACATGTAAATATGAATTAGTGATGAAATATTCTTTAATCCTTATTGATTAACCGATTTTCTGTAGAAAAGTTTATAGTTGTGTAATAAGTATATTAGAAGAGGCCTGTAATTCTTGTTGCACAAGTTTATGCCGTTTTAAAATTCCTTATTAATTTGTGGGTAGTATTTACTGTTTACTCGTTTCTATCTGGAATTTAATAGTGACATTAATTTCTTTGTTGAGGCATTTTCTTTCAAAGATATTATGAACGCATTAGAGATGATATCGATCTCATAACCATACCTAAGTTCTACTTTTTTATATCTCTACTACACTATTTTTTATTCTAATGTCGAAAGCCTGGTCGAGTATTTACCGTTTGCATAATCCAATAGCCGAAACTTCACAGGATCCCTAGAATGTAGAGGAAAGAAAAACTAAACTCGTTTTTCTATTCAACCGTTCGATCGAGCTTCGGTAAACAAATTTCTTCTGATTCAGATTAGGAATACCTAATAAAAACTTTAAATAACCTTCCAATTTGCCGTTTGGTTCTCTGCATTGCACCAACTTGGCACATAAAACACAAATCCTCGCTCGTTCCTGAGTTTTTGAATCTTGTTGAAGTTTACTAGACTTTCGTAGATGAATAGGGAACGCATTTAGCAAACTCAGATAAAATCAAACAAGCATACGTGTATAATCTATATGTTCAATAGTTTCCATAACAAAACATGTTTTTCTGGAAATGGAGGTAGCAACATTTTGTTTTCTGAAATTGTTCAAGGATATACTTATTTGGCCCAATTTCAGACCCCAAAGTACTCTGTTCCAGCATTTTAGTTTAGCTAAGCGAAAGACAACTTTCAAAATTTTCTGAATGCGTGTTATATTGTTCAGTATTTTAACCAAAAGCTTTGGTCAACTTCTGTACATTTTTCATCCATTTGCATCATCAAACAAGTAGCACTGACTACTTGTTTTAATTAATGATTTTTTTTTGAAAACTTTAAAGTTTTTTAAATTTTAACAAGAGTAAAAAAAGTGTTTTAAATCGAATTCATTTGAACTCATAGTCAAAGAGGACCAATAATAAACCGAAATCATGTACCAAATTTGGTTATTTCAAGTTAAACTAACTCAGAAATTATATTTTTTTCGAAATATTTGACCCCACTTTAAAGACCTATAACTCCGCCTGTGTGCAACTTTGTATATACTGACTTAGGTATGTTTGGTTAAACTGCAATGCAGAATCTAGCCAATTATCGACCGATATCAATACTAAGTGTTTTCTCTAAAATATTTGAAAAAGTGGTGTATAACAAAATGTATAATTTTTTTAATAAAGGTCAACATTTTAACGGAGCTTCAATACGGTTTTCGTAAAGGCAGATCAACACAATCAGCGGCTTGTGCCTTATTAGAACATGTTTATAAATGTCTTCACAGTGGTGGATATGTGGCAGGATTCTTTTTTGATTTATCACGCGCATTTGATAGCTTAAACTCTGATTTTATTGAAAATAAATTGTTTGGTTTAGGTTTTAGAGGTATATTCTTGGGATGGCTGATGTTCTTTTTAAAAGACAGGTTAGTAAAGATTGGAAATGTGTCATCGGAATGTCTTAAAACAAGCACTGGAGTGCCCCAGGGGTCTGTCCTGGGTCCACTGATATTCTTATTGTTTATGAATGATTTGCCTAAATATATACACATTGACATGTTAACAATATTTGCAGATGACACGTCTTTGCTGGTTTCAGGACATACTTTTGACGAGTTGGTTTTGTATTCGGAGACTATACTTAAATATTACGTAAATTGGTGCAACACCAATGTGTATATACTTTCAGAATGATGTAGTAAATAAAGAACTAAATTTACCTTTTAATAATTCAAACTTAAAATCAACTGATTTCACAAAATTTATACTGACTTGTCCTATACATATTTATGTCCAAAGGATTAATAAAGATTATTATTATTATTATTGAACTTTTATGACAACAATAATTCAACAGTGATAACCAAGAACAATGTATTGATTTTACCACTAGATATGTAGTCTTAAATTTTACTTTTAGGTGTAATATTTCTCTCATTTATTTTGTATGTAATTCATTCTGTGAAATTTCAATTTACAGCCTTATAAATCTGTAATTGCATGTATCCTGCCACAAGTGCTACCTGATGTTGAACAACAAGGAGACAATTTCCATGCAAATGGTATGCAAAAACCCGCTTTTTATCGATAATCGCTTCGATTCGGTTTCGTTCTTGTAAAACTAAAGCTGCTTTGACTGTCAATGCCGTTTACGTATGCATAGAAAAGTAATTTTATGTAAGTGGACCTATTTTTCGAAGCTTCACGATGGAGCCGGAATTGTACACTGAGATATTTGTTTCTTTGTACTCCGAAATACTCCATTGTGCATAAGAGTACTCCAATTGGTCATGAAATCATAACAAGAACAGTTTGTTCAAATAAGTGTTACATTCTTGGAGAGGTGTGCACTGTGCATTGTGTAACTTAATATTGTGCAACTATATTTAACAAATTTAAAAATTATCAAAATTGGATTACTTGGTAACAAATTTGTGAATTATACAGGGTGATTCATTAATAAAGGGACAGAGCTTAAGGGCATGTTGCTGACCTCAAAATAGAGCGATTAAGCCAAATATGCCTTATCCGAATATTGCTCCTTTTCGAACTACAGGGTGTCAAATTTGAGAAAATAAATCACATTTTCTTTATTATTTTTCGATCGCATCGCCTTTATTTTATGAAATTTGGTATAGGGGGGTTGCTTGGGACTAGAAATTCGAATATGTCGACGATCTGCTAGAGGGCGCCACCAACGATGGTTTGGACCCCTTTAAATCGCTACGACTTTTTTGTGCTACACTGTATCTCATTTTAGACTGTAGAATTTTCTTCCCTATCTTCTCTAGTTAAAAATGGTACACCTTGTTGATGTCGCTAGAAGCAATGGTTTCTGAGAAAAACCGCATCTAAACCTCATGATGCATGCAATTTATCTAAAACTAAAGTCAAATTGTTGCGTAAGTAATGGGCCATACTGTATAACAGCAGAATACTGCGACCAAGTCAATTTACTTTAGCTTATCCTAAAAATCCAAAATCCACCAAAATCATTAACAAAGATACAGGGTGTCAAAATTAAAGAAATAAATCACTTTAATTTAAACAAATAACTTTTCCATGAAGCAATTTTCTTTTTCGATGTATTATTATTATTTTAGATACTTTTGTTATGGAAATGATGTATGGTTCCAGAATTAGGAACATAAAAAAGTAAAAGAAGCAACAATTTTAAAGCTATTGTACTTTAGTTTCATAATCAGCGTTTTTCTCTTGTTTTTCGCTGTGAAATTAGATATCCAGTAAAATTAAAGGCCTGTCCTCGCAAAAATAACGTTGTTTTTCTAAAAACGAACCAATCTTTCAAGGTAGACTGCTCCCTTCGATAGATAAGTAATTTGATGTAAGTAGACGTGTCTTGTGATTTTCTATAAAAGCATGACTCCGACTAAACGCTATCAGGATAGAAACAGAGAGCCAGACTCTCAGGGGCAGCCTAAAAAAGTAAAGGGGATCCCACCTGGGACGGAATTAAGTGGAGCATAGGACGTATCGCGATCATTGTTGCCAACCCCCGGCAAAAAATGCACTAGGTAAATTTCCTTCGTCGCTAAATTATTCATCCAGAAGTCGCATGTGAGCTTCCGAACACGACAAACGAATTTTTAGATAAATTAGTAGTGCAGGGGTGGATAAGTGTGGATTCGTCTGTAGTGTATGCCGTAGGATATATCCTAAGCCATTAATATATTTACAAAAATATTGTGTTTGAAATGTTCACATTTCTTTAAATATTTTTCTTCTTTAAACTGTAGGCATTGTTTTTTTTTCTTATTCTAAATAACTTGTTTACACCTTGGATAAAACTTGCATAATTAGTACAGTGAAGAAATATTTTTTCTGGCTGGGTTAGATTTTTTTAAACTGTCTCTAAAATAAGCAAAGAGATTGGAAAGGATATAGATAAAAAAAAACCTAAATTTTACTTGCGCAAAGCTGCCTGTTTTCTATAGACTGGGTGATTTAGGTGGGAGAAACATCAGGGTTGAATTTAAAAATTTGATTATACATATTCATGAATAATAATTAATGATTTAAAACAGGCATATGTACGTTTCTAGTAATAACACTTTTTTCGATCAATAACAAATGCTTTTTGTATCTATTGTGTCCTATACAAAACTCTATAGTTTTTATTCAATATCGGTTAATTATATCTAATAGGTATGGGGTATTGTGCACCCTTGAACTCCCTAAACTTCTACAGCAATGGCGAAAAGAATTTTTTCAGTATAAATGTTAATACATTATTGTATTTTCCGAAAAAAATGTTTTTTGTAAGATCTTTATAATCCCATAAGAGAACACTGATTAAAAAAGTAAAAATATCACCTATACAAAACTCGACAGCTTTTATTTAATATGGATCATCAATTTTTAAATTTTTAAAAAGTTACATTGAAGAAAATTGTAGTTGGGGCCTTAAATGTTTAAGAATTCAAAAAATCAACGATTATTATTACAGATTCGTGTTAATTTGTATTAATAATTATTTGTTGGTCATCATTTATTTTTTCTAACGCTAACGCTAACCGTTTAATTCATAATGAGAAATGTGAAGTATATACATATTTTCTCATTTGTAGTATGTTTTAAAAAAACAGTAGGTTCTCATTTTTTCATATTCTGTAATCCAAAATTATAATTCTAAGTAAAACTTCAGCAAGCAAGCAGCAAATTCTCGTAATTATTTCACGTTTCATTTTATTCCCAATTGCATTATTTTCTTATTCAGAAATTAATAATTACTAGGTATATTTTTGTTTGTTCCAAAAGCAGTAGTCAACAGCATTATATTATCTATTATACACTTTTTTCTTTAAAACGTCTTAAAAAAATCTAGTGGATTGAGATCCTACGACCGAGCTGGCCAAGCAACTAGATCACCTCAACCAATTGGTTCATATGTCATATCTTATTAACCCATAAGTAGAGAATTTTCTCAGGATCACTTTTTTCAGTAAATTTCAATATTTGCTTTAAAAAAATATTTTCTAGCGTAGAAGCTTAGAGAGTTCAAGGATGAGCAAAACCCCATACCTACGCCACTGTGTTGTTAAAAAAAATTACTTACGTCAAAATATTGACATTTTATTATGATTGCTGCATACCAAGTTTTAACGAAAAATGTTTATTTGTTTAGTAGATAAAGAAAAAAAATATATTTTTAAAAAGTTAACGTATTACAGCGAAATATGTTATGGGAAATAGCCTTATTATTCTTTCATGCTGTATCATTTCCTGAAGTTAAGAACGAAACAACAAGGACACCTTGTATATGCATCCACATCTTTGACTAATATCTGACTATGCTTAACTAACAGATTGTTGTTCTCGCCAAAATACATGCTGAAATAATTTAGCTAATCAAAGCAACTTCAGTCTTCCTTCCTAATTCATGGAATCGACTATATTTCAAATATTGGGCTATTTCACCGGTTGCTGTTGGATGGATATCTAGTTTACTAAGAATTTAAATTGTAAAAGAAAGTTGTGATAGATTAATCCTTATTTTCGTAGATATTTATACATTCTTAAGACATGAATTTTTCTAATTTTAGAATTTTCTTCAAATAAACCTGTTTTTTATTATAATTACGTCCATTCGTACCCCTTAACGATGCTACATTGTGACGTGTAATTATCAATCGTCCAATTTACGGAGTTACAAACTATGACTTCATTAAAAGTTCGAATCCTAAAGAAACAAACTTTACGCAAACCTCGGAACAAGTTATGCTTTTGATCTTCTAGCATTCCAGTTTTTTACGAGTCAACTAAATTAATGAAATTAAAAAGTTGTCTGGAGAAGTTAGGCAAAGTTGCTCGGAAAAAGTTGTATCGAATTATTACTACTTCAGACGAGAAAATAAAAATATTACGCCAGTCAGATGTAGGAGACTTCACATAAACTGTGGTGGTGTGATACGTTCACCATTTACTGCTTATGTGAGCTTCTGAAGTTAGAGATGGAACGATACATGTGTTATTGTACATTCTAGACATTAAATTAATTACTACAGAAGTTTACAGGTCCGGAAAGTTCATGCCTTGCAGTTGGTTTTGTGTAAGAGTATCACAGTTTAGTCAATAGACCTACGATTGATAACACAGGTCCACAAAAAAAAGTGGTGTGTGCTGAGGGTCACATTATATTTTTTTCCATGTATTTTTTCCCTCTAAACACGAATCTGAAGTCAAAATGGGAGGTCGCACAGCAAATTTTAGAGAAAACCCATAAAAACCATAAAAATCACATCAAAAGTTTATATAGGTCCATATTTTTCTTTTGTATTTTTTTCCGCTGAACACGAATCTGAAGTTAAAATTGGGGGTTACACAGCAAATATCTGAGAAAACTTAAAAAATCGATAAAAATCACTTTCTCGTAATTTATTCTGTACGACATTCTCTAAAACTGAAATGCTATGAATTAGTGAAGAGCCAAATCAGTAACTTAAACTGTTTCATTTTGTATGGATTTTGGACAGATTCTTTTATTTGTCACAGATTCAGTTCCACATGGCCATGGGGATGTTGTTTATTAAATAATTTTGCTTCAACTCTAGCATTATCATTCTATTCCAAAATAAAAGAGAAATGATTCCAACTATTCTTTGATAACAAATGATACACAGAAATAAATGCAACATACTGTTTAGTTGTCATTCAGGCATCAGAAGTTGAAAATCATCGCATTCTTCAAATAATTGCTATTAAAACTTTTTATTTTTTTAATCACTTGTTTGTGAATGACATGAATTTTGATAACATCTACCGCTGCAATTTCCAGCTAATTTATTTCACTAATCCTTCTCTCGGTCGGAGTAGATAAACGTGCCGGCAAATATTTAACTTTCTACAAAAAATTCGCCAAGCTTGGCACAAAGACCGGCCGGTGCCATTTTCGGATAAACAGAAAGTGTCAGGAGGAAAAACAAGCAGTCTGGTCGCTCCGCAATTAGCAGCCATTAATTCGATCAGAGTAAGCTGCGTCAGGGTTTAATTCTTTTTGAGATCTTCAGACTACGGATTGTTGGGTTAGAGCATGGATTAGTTTAAATTATAGGCTTTGGATGCAGATGTGCATATTAAAGACGTGACGTAGTTTGAAATCCAATATGAAAAAGATGTAGAAGCGAAAATTTTCATAGTGATTTTTCTCAGTATTTCAAAAAGTTACTTACACAAGGGGACATGAAAGTTGTCTTTGGATCTCGTATTTTCTTGGTGAACATATTTGTTCAAATTAAAAACACCTTTATTTTTAAAAATAAAAACACAAATCAAACAAATAAACACCAAACACGGTAGGAATTTGAAACTTCTTAAAAATTCTCGACATGAATAATTTTTAGATACCCCAGCGAGGCATCGAATAACCCGTTTTTGAGCTAAAAACACATCCGCTGCGTGATCAGTCGGCCCCCAAAAGCATACGCCATATCTCAGTCTTGAAGACACTTGTGCATGGTAAACATGGTAAGATGTTCATGTGACAGGAGAGTGCGTAGATTTCTTATCAAAGACAGACAGAATTTAATTTTGAGGCTAACTGAGCACAATGTTCTTTCCAATTGAGACACTTATCAATTGTAACACCTAAGAGTTTTACTTTTTGGTCAAATAATAATGTTTCTAAGGCATTTAGGGGTATGCTTAAGGGTTCACAATATTTGTCTATTGTGAAATCTTATCACATGTGTTTTTTTTTGTATTTGAGTAAAGATCATTACAACTATACCAATTTTTAACAACTGTAGGACTTCAGTGCATTTACGTTGTAACTGTATGTCTGAGGTGTCGGGAATTAATAACGATTGATCGTCTGCGTAAAAAACACATTTTGCTTCAGTAGTAAGAGAATCAAGTTCATTTGTGTAAAATAAAAATAATACTGGGCCAAGTACAGAGCCTTGTGGAATTCCTATATTTATGCATCTGTATTCTGAGTGTGTTTTGCCGATATAATCGGATTAGACTTTTTGTAAGTATGTTTATTGCATTTCTTTATACTGCATTTCCTTATCATTTTCAGAGAAGGTTCATTTTAAAACCGCCCAGTTTTTTTTGAAACATTCGAACTTTGAACTTAATACTTCAATGCACGTCGACTTTATGATAACAGTTGACAATATTCATTCAAACTAACTACAACAAATATTTTACATAAATAGTTTAATAACGAAGAGATTTACAACATTATTACAGTAAAAATTACTTTAATAATGGAGCGAAATATTCACTATTAACATAAATACATTTCACTGAAGTTTGGCTCAAATTATATTAACACCTTGTATAATACAAATTAAATTTCATCTAATTTTTCTTCCCTACTACTAACTAATTCATTTAATAATTTTTGTTTATAAAACCTGCCTCACAACTCTTCACAAGCATAGTCTTTTTTGAAAAAAAGCAGGTGTACCTATTCATATAATTTGAATAACATATTATGACATAACAACATAATACAACAACATAATTTAATTAATTATTAATTCTTATTTTTTGTACTTGGATTGAGTCATCAAATGCGGATCATATGTTAGCCTTTTTATAAATTTAATATTTTATTTATATCTTTAAATTATAATTTCATGGTAAATTATAATATGTCTATGGTATCCAGCATAGTGCTGGCAATCTTGTGGTTTTTTTGGAAAAAATAAATATTGTATTTCTATTATAGATATACAGAGAGATTCAATCATAATGTTATTAATTTTAAGTGGGTATAGGGAAAAATGAGTGTAATACGAAGACAGGATTAAATAAAAATCAAATGCGCTGAAAAAAATATTTCAAAATCATTATTTAAACCCCTTGTCAGGCTTTCACTTGGTGCAACGTTGCCAAATTTAAAAATTGTCGCTATTATCTATTGTCATAATAACGACAGCCTTTAAAATTGCAGACATATTTGTCAGGAAATGTACTTTCAACGTTTGGCATAACCTCTTAATTGTTCCACTCTCCAATAGAGATCTACCGATCTTCATCAAAAACTGTTTTGAGGGAGTGTCATTATTATTGCAATAACTTGTACGTCTGTATCTAAATGAAGTTGAGAAAAGTGAAAATATGCAACCAGCAGTACACTCCAAAAGTTACAATACCGCCTAGGTACGGATACACGTACACACACACGAACACAAACATGTAGCTGTCATGTGGCAACGCAGGTGTGACGTTGTTCGTTCACCGCTGTAAAAGGTTGAGTACATTTTTTTTCGATTCCCTCTCATATTAAGGCCTTCCGAATACGTGGTAACCGAATGACATTATGACTTTATTTAAATGACATCCATCATATACGATTATTTTTAATATCAAAGTTTATCAGACTTTAAAGAAACTATTTCTTGTTCTTCAAGACAAGACAACACTTTTTCAAATTTTGCAAATTTGTTTGTCTCAGTCAACACTAATCCAGCAGTAAACATTATTTAACACCCTGTATCATATAATATAAGATATTTATTGGTTTTATTATGACGCAAACATCTCTTAACTATTTTCCTGTCAAATATTTATCTCTTTTGACGTCAATAGGTAATTATTATTAAGAATTTTCCGTTATTTTGTTTAATTTACAAATATATCGTAATTGAACTTTTATAATAAATTTTTAGTAGGTAACAAAATATCAGCGTTTAAATTACAACATTGTAATTTGTTGGAAAATTTCCCAAATCGAACTTCAGGAAATGGCTAACATTAATTTATAATTTATTTGTTTACTATGGAGCGACACTATTAAATATTCACGCAGTTTTATTATTTTCTTTAGACGAGTATTTTATTGCATTTTGCGTCTAACTTGAAAGTAAACGGACGTGGTATTACATGTAAAAATAGGTTATTAAATTTTATTTTTATTCAATGTATGTATAGTCGTGTAAACATGCACTCATATGAATATATAAAAAAAAACATAGATAGTCATGAAAGGCGTGTGTGAAATATATGCATAAATATCGCTCATTCGTTCATACGTAGTTGTTTATACCTAGAATGTATTTAATGCTAGAAATACAAGAATATTAATATAAAGCTGAAATTTTGAAAATATGTACAGAGCTCTAAGTGGTCTGCTTAGTTCCTGCTCGGCCTAAGCGGCTCGATTTGTAGGAAGCGACCTACATTGCAGCAGGTACTTAACGCAGACCTCTCGCCTTGGGCGACGTGCTATGAAATCGATAAATAATAGATGATTGATTGTATGTTGAATTTAAAGGAATGATAATATCCGCGCAGAATATAATTTAAAATGTTTTTTTACTCTTGCTGAATTAAAAAAAAAACTGAGGTAGTGTTTATTAGCAGAAATCAAAAAGTCAATAGTAGGCTTTGTATTTAAAATTGGTAGTAAGTAATAAAATTAATTTATTTCTGCTTCTATTAAATGAATGAAAATTAAAATTTAAAATCTTCAAACATTATTTTCTTGAAATTTTTGTTTTGTAACACCATAATTTTTCATGGTGTATGTATGTAGAATGACACGCTATTTCAAATGGCATGGTCAAAATTGGGGGTTGCTATTTAAAATTGTCGATGACGTCATATCTCCAACAAGGATGACGTCACAAATGTGGGTCGTATGTCAAAGAGTGCCTCTTTTAAAAACAAAATCGACGTGCCAGGGGATTTTTTCGAAAATTTCTCAATTTCAAAAATAATGAAATTATTCGTTACTGTTCGAAATGAATTTGCAACAATATATCATGACATATAGTGTCAAAGGCTTTAGTTAAATTAATGTGACTGATTACTTCATTAGTCAATGCATTTCTGCATCTTTGTAAACTTGTTACATCTAAAACCAAATTGGTTTTTCAATAAAATGCTTTCATCTTCTCAACCAATCTTCTTTTCAAACATTTTTTTAGTTATTTATTTACGATACAGGTTTATAATATAATAATCTCTACCTCTCATTCTAATCACGAGGATTAGCCCAGAAGTCGAAGACTTATGCGGGAGGGGGGGCGGCATATTGTTATTAAGCAGGCCGCATTTGCGCCCAGGAACGTGTATATATTGTTTTATAATTCTAACAGTTACCATCTTCACTTGGAGCAAAATTATGTTTTAAAGAATTTATGTGTGTTACTAACTCATTATCATCGAGTGGCCGAAGAAAAAATGTCTTTGATGAAACAATTTTAATACGCAAATAAATTACCAACATACCAACAATCCTTACAAATAATTGTTATCAGTGTGTATACATACTCTTCAGTATTTTATCATTTATGTGATCACCGAAACTACAACCACAATACACATCCAAACCATCAACCTCTCATCTCATAACGTGGCCTTGCGGAGGTCTTACGTCTTACAACGCTGCGCAGCCATAAATTCGGTGCGGATGTATTATTCTGGAACGACTGTATTAAGCAGTAATTCACGAGAAACGGTCCAGAATAAAAGCAAAATACCCCGAGTCTTACAAATACTGGAGTAGTTGCGAAACCGATGCCGTTGTCTGGGTTGTGTGCCGCCAGTGGGAAATTTACGGCGCTGCTGCAGCGCCCTGGAAAAGGCCAGTCCTGCAAACTCAATAATAATATGTCAGGAAAACGCATTTGCAGGACGCCGAGCCCTGGAATTAACTAGGATTTATATATTTTATTACTTAGGTTGTACAGATGATTACTGTGTAATTTAAATGTCTGAAGCAAAGGGGTTTTCCACTTTTTCATATCCTGCTACCGTTGCTATACAATACAAATAAATTTATTTATTAGCTTAGTGTAAATAGTGTAAACATACAGGGTCTGTATGCAGGGTGTTTTTAAATGAAGTAGCAGTTTCCTTAGATGAAAATCAATCGATTAACCTAACATATCTATATATCCCAAGTAGCATAATAAAAAAGATACAGAGTGTCAAAGTTTAAATTTTATTTTCGATATTTGTAAATTGGGGGTTGTTGCGGACGAAAAATTCAAATTTGTTTCTAATTTTGACGTAACTAGTAGAGGGCGCCACTTGTGGCACACCATGTTTCTTTTAAATGGCAGAACTTCTTTACAGCTTAGTGTATCCATCGGACTATCGAAACAATCGATTCTTCTACCTGTTTTATTTGAAAAATGTATACCTTGCTGAAGTCGGTAGGAGTAACCATTTTTGAAATAATCCTATTTGAAATGCTCAGTGCACCGAGTAAAAACTGTTTTAATTTCAGGTAATGTGCTTTTTTTACTGTTTAAGAAAGGTATTTTAAGCTAATATGTATCAAATCTCCTACAATTTCTATCAATGAAGTCATATGTATGCTCTCTGATACCAAACATCTAGGTATGCTAATGAACATCTACAGACAAAACTCTATTCAATAATTACCTAAAGAATTTAATCTATTTACTAACCTGATATACTCTATATATATATTTCTCCAATACCTGGAGGGGGAACTCGAAATTCAACCACAATAGATGAGATCTGACCTATTTCTGCATTTTTAGAATTGCTTCATCAGGTGGCCTCCTTTAACTTGAGTCAAATATCCAACTATAAAAATTATTATACCAATAAATTAAAATTATTTGAAATTAAATGTCGACAGTGTCAAAATGTTAATACCTGAAAATATATGAAAAAAGTGCTTTTTTGCTGAAAATGCAGAACGAATGCTGATATTGCTGACATACGAAAAATATTTTTCCTGTTTAAACTACTCATTTATTCAAAATTCTGAAAGTATAAAAAAAGTTTCTAAATAAAGTCAGCTACTAACAGAAAAAACTGAGAGTAATTGTACAGGGGGTTAAAAAAATATGTGCTTATATTTGCATGAGATATGATTTTTCTTATGAGATAGAGGTGAGATCACCTGCATCTCATCTGCGCTCGGTTTATATGTGAACATACATATGAAGGAACAGCCAGTAAAATTGTCGGTCATCTCACCTATGGCATGCTGATGAGAGCTAACAAGTCCGAAACCGGTCTATGTCTGGTGGTGTGTCCGACAAGGGTTCGTGGCTGTTCACACAGATACTGCAGGAGTAATTCAATGCCGGTCGGGGCATTAGTCCGCGGAGTAGTTGTTTCCTGCAGTATCATTTACAGATTTTTCTTATATTTCTAATGACTGCAAAATATTTTAAATAATGTCAAGTGTCGGTGCGTAGTCCAGAAATGGTTAAAATCGATTAAGTCATTTTTGAGATATTCGGAATAAAAAAAAATTCGCGAAGTTTGGCGCTCTCTAGCGCCTAAACGAAGCAATTTTAGAAATAAGTAAATTGGGCTAAATCGGCTTATTTTGAACCCAGGAGTCTGTGGTCTTCCATTGTACACATCTTTTCCGGACACTCTGTATATTTTGGACCCCCTGTAAACAGCAGTATAGAAATTATCCGAGTATGTATCCAATTTTTCGCAATGCTTGAAATCATTAGAACTCTCAGCAGGGGACGCCTTTACCCGACGATTTTAAGTTTTTGTCGATAAGCCTAGTACGTTTAAAGTTCCGTAATAGATTCAGTAGGCCGGGTTCGCATACATTCCCGGACCCATTACCGTGAATAACGGCATTTATTACAGCCACTCAGACGAGGAGAGTAATAATATCTGCATTGCGATCTGGACCCGGGGTACTTTCGCGGCGATATATAGCCAGATTTATACAGTTGGGCTGCATCGATTGCCTCTTTTTTCAGCTCCGCAAAAAAGTCTGATTGTCTATTATCGTTAGAGTTCCCTCGTGTGGAAACATCCGTTTATTCCTTTAAGTTGCAGACTTGGGCACAGCTTTGTATCCGATGGGCTTGAGAGGGTGCTTCGTTCGTACTTGTTATTCGGTGCATTAGGTGTGAGATAGCCACTTTGTGTAGTTAGTAATGCAAATGGGCATCTGCGTTGGCGCTGATATAACCTTAAACTGCCGTCGTTACAATAACTAACACTATAAAAATTAAAAAGGCTCCAAAAACAATGGGTAGTGTGAATAATAATGTACACTGAGAAAAAAAATTCACTAATTCTTCTAATCTTATTTAATCAATCGATTACAATATGTATGTTACAAAGGCTTTAATTCGGTAACTGTCCCTGTTTTATCAGGTATTCCCCAGGGAACAATTTTGGGACCTCTCCTAGTTAATATATTTATTAATACTGTTGTCGATTGCTCGGATGTGCCCCATTTGTATTTTGATGACATGAAAACATATTTAAGAATTGAGAGTATTCAGGATTGTATTATTTTGTAGAAAAATATTGATTTAATTTATGGTGTTTAGAACACAGATTGCCTTTGAATGTTAGCAAGTGTAATGCATTAAGCTATAGCTTAAAGAAGAATGTTTTAAATTTTTACAACGTCTCACTTGTTAGACCCGAATATGTTAAAGATTTGGGGTGTGTATTTTGATAAGAAATTAATCATATTACTAAGATGGTTTCAGCTGCATGCAGGAACCTTTTTGTTTTTAGAAACTTCTAGATTTTATCAATCTTGATACTGTGAAATTATGATGCAATATATTTGTAAGATCCAAAACCGGAATACTGCTCAATCGTGTGGCCACCTAATCATGTGAATATGGTGGAGCAGCAGCTATATCCTTATCATCTGCAGATAATTCAAGGCCTCTATGAAGCTGACTCTCCAATCAGACTGCAGTATTGTCAGTGGCTAATCTAAAAATATGCAGAAGATCGGCAATTTATTTCTTTGATTTTGTTCACGCCTTGTTTATTGCAGGATTTTATTCAACTGCTTGTAAACATTTTTCGTGATTTTCCACTGTTTGTGTTTCTTAATATGATTCTGTAACACCCTATATACATTTTAAGTCAGAAACGAACTAAGGCTTGTAGGATTATTATTCTTAGTGAAAAATGATACTGTCCCAATAAATATTAGTGAATATTTCCACGTAGACAGTACGTGGCAAAATTCCCATTTCCAACCTGGCCCATGATCCGTAATTACCCCAAATCAAGCCTCGTCTGGAGAGGCATTAAAGTTTCTTGGCGGTAATCCTGCGGCTGTATTAAACAATCGAAATTTCGGCACGTTTGTATGCGCTGGGATTGCGGGTATTTCACGAAAACAATTGGTGTTTATTTTTCCCAACGGACCGGGATATCATGTGGGCCCAGCGATGTCGTCCAGTCGTGCCGCAGGCGACCTCTCTGATTAATCCCAGAGTCCATAAACACGTTTAACACGAATCGGGATTTCGGCGGTGTCACTTCTGTCCGTTCTCATGAGTTTGAAATATTTTACAAACAGTCTTCACTTCAGTCTTCAACGATCTGAATATATGATTTTTTTAAATTATCTGGAAGAATCACCTGCTCTTTTATAAATTGGCAATATAGATTGATGATGATGATGATAATGATGGTGATGTAGTGCAATATGGACGACATTGTAATATTATCGACAAATTGAACTAAGTAATTTAATTGAATCAAGAAACTTGTTGAACTTAGTTTTATCTGTAATCCTATTTTCAATGTTTAAATACATAACTACTCGTATACATGTGAAAAAATATTCTTTAAGGGATAAAGTTGGGGATATCCTCCAAATCAAGTGCATCTAACTTTGGTCACAAACATTTCTTAACATCTGTCGGCATCGTTCACCATTCACTGTAATTGCATCTCCTACCATAGCTTGGAAAAGAATGGTCCGATGGTGCCATCAAGCCATAAACCACACCATACAGTAACCTTTAGTGGATACAAAGGCTTCTCGTGAATCTGTTGTGGATTGTTTTCACACCAAAAACTGCAATTTTGCTTGTTAACATATCCACTCAACCAAAAATGAACTTCCTCCAGTGGCTTAAGTTCTTGGATCAAAGCAATCTTATACGGGGATAAATTTAATTCTTTTTGCAAAATGCGCCAAAAAGTATGCTGTAAGAATTCAAATAAGAACGTCTATTTTCATAAAACTTTGGATAATAACCAAATGTTCTTGAAGCGCATATTTAGTCATAATAAATTGTTAGAGTATACTGAACATAAATGATAACTAGTGATAGTGAAAAAAACCATCTAAATTTTCAGCCAATGGAATTATTTGCTGAATCAATACAAATTAAAACTAAATCCTAATAAATCTAATGCTATCCTTTTTGGTCCTAAAACTGTAAGGAATTTGGCAAAGGAATCATTAGATATTGATCGATTAGCAAATGAATCTATAAAATTTACAAGTCAATGTAAAAATTTAGGTCTGTGGTTCGATGAAAATATGGGCTTTGCATATTTTATTTACCCTACTATGGGAAATACAGATTTAGTTGTTGCAATTTCATTTATTGTAATTTAGTACCTTTCACCGTTAGTATTGCCTACTTTAGAATTAGTTTTTTTTCCATTGGAGTTAAGTTGAAAAGGAGTGAAAGTGACACTTTGCCCTATTTTATATATTTGTACGATTTAAGATATTCCAGTTAAAGAGTAATAAATTGTTATTCGTAGTTATTCTACGAGGAGTTACAATAATGTATGGTTTCTCAAAATCATGTTCATAGGCGCGTGCGTTCATATATTCATAATAAACTCTGTTAAGGCACAGCAATACAAATTCAGTTCACACACACTAAATTACAGCGCTTATTTCGAGGGCCTAATTATTCCCCCATTACTCAAAGCAACTGGTTAATATTCCATCAATTCCAAGACATTATATCTCCAATCCGCTGGCATTAATTGTCGGTCTGATGATGATGACGATGATTACGTACTCTAAGCCTTTTGCCAACTATATCCCTCTACGTGCTGCGATTGCGGCTCTTGTCAAACGTGTTTATAGACGCTGGGATTAATGAGGGAGACGGGAACGGTGTTGCCAACTATCAGAAATTACTTTGTTGGCACAGGAGTGACATATCTCGATGTTCCAGTTCAAAGCGTTTCAACATAAAGCTAAAAGTAGTGAATCTGTTTGGCTCTGTTTTAGAAAACTCTGTTCTGTGCCATAAAAACGATTGAAATCTAATAAGAAATGATAAAAGTTAAGTTATTTGAAGGAAATCAGTTTCAATTTCCAGCAGAATCAGTTGAAAATTGGATAAATAGGAACCTGTGTAGTTCATTTTTGGTTCATAATGTTTTTTCTTACATTTCGTTTTTTTAGTTTTACCTCAACATGGATATTTCTCTACTAATAGGCATTTTCAATTAATCTAAAGAGTCATTCTCCAATACCTCATTTTATGTAAAAAAAATTATGTTGAATCCAGAACAAGTAACTGTTTTGTAAAAATAAAGAAAAAGTTATTAATTTTTTACCATTTGGACACTATTCTATATTGCAATGAGTCATTTATGTGGTACTCTTTGTAACAAAAACCCAATTTATTTATTTCTCTCTAACATATCACTGTCATATGTCCAGCTTCTTTGGCATCACCAAAGAAAGAGAATTTTGATATTTTGGTACTACGATATGAATAAAAGTAGAGATTTCATAAAAAGGAAAGTGATTGTCAACCATTTGCAATTATATAGAATCAAGTATAATGCTAGCCATAATACCGAGAAATAGACAAGAACCAATAGAAAATGAGTAAACTTGAATCCAGCGTTGTTTGGAAGTACCATAGTACAGTGAGTTCCCCTTTGAGATCTAGATGGTTTGGTACCTCAGCCTCTAAAGTGTTATTTATGAATATTAAAGTTAAAATCATAAATTTAGTTCGTAAGACTATCCTATTTTAGCGTCAGAGTGAACCATGGATTATAGAGCTAAAGATCGGAAAGCAAAATAACTGTATCTCTATCAAATTTCGAAGCTCCCACATGACAAATTCAAATTAAATATAAACAAGATCGTTACGATACTGTTCCTAACGCCTATTAAATGATAATTCTTCTTTACACCTTTATCACAGTCTACAAAACCAAGTTTGTACATTATAGACAGATAGTAGATATAGGTAGTAGCAAGATGCACATATTTAGCAATATCTTACAACTGAACCAAATTGACCGTGAAATTCTCCACGCGTCATCTGCGAGGAAACAAATTTATGGATCCAGACTGTATTTCTCGAACGACATTCACCTCACCACTTATCAGCGCTATAATTCAAAAGTTGTTAGAGTGTGACGATGGCAAACACGTCCGTCGTAAAATTTAACGATTGCAAGAAACCTGCACCAAAACCAGTACAGACGGCCAACGAAGAAATCGGCACTGCAAAACGATAAGGAAGCGTAAGAAGCCTAAACTGGACTTGCCTGAGGTCATGAGCTTCAAGTGAATACAGAATCGGTATAAAGCAATTAAGTAGTTATGAGCTTATGAATTGGGAAAGTGACGTAGGTGTTAAGTTAAGAAAATTTAAGTTTGTTCTCATTAGTCGGTTATATCTGAATGCTGATGAGTGGATTCAAAATGAAAACATTGAGACAAATGGTGCATGGTTAGATACTTTGGAAAGGTTTACAGCCCTAAACGTCCCAAAAATGATCTCCTGAACAGAATTGAACCAAGAGATTCTTAGACAAACTACCAATGGAGTTACAAGGCAATAATAATAACATCATACAATGTGTCTTCCTTCAGTGGCCTTTGAAACAATAACAACGTTGAAATATTTGATTGCCTGTTTCTTAACATTGTGGAACATCTCTTTGATAACTAAATTGTATGAAAAAATTAAAAGTATGTACTGATAAAAGATTTCTAATGGTTTTAAACTAGTACTTACTGTAACAAATCATACATCAGACCGGCGATAGGAGATATACCTATAATCGAAATCCCAATTATTTATGATGACGAACTGACATGTGACAGTTCGTTGAAATAAACAGAAGTTGAAACAAGACGTTTTTGACATATTGCCATCTTCGCACTATCTCTTTTTCAACATTGAAGAAATCTGACATTAGTATAATATGCTTACCTGAATACTACTAATTATGTAATGTTGATAAACAACTGCATTGCAATCGTTAAAAAGTTTCTAGCGTTGATTTATCTTCAATACCTTCGCAGGTGTTTTCATCCAATTCCAAGATTGAAATTTTATTGGTTAACGTTAAAAAATGGTCCACGATCTGGCCTAAGAGCTTAAAAATACCAAACCGCTCCAGCAGGAAAAAACATGTTATTTATATGTCAACAAAATAATATATTGGCTATTTGGCATTTTATTTGCCTCGACGTAACGTGACTCTCGTTGTTATTGCCATTAATTTGTTTAATACTATTCACCTTGGCCATAGAGGTATGCCTGACCAGACGTGGTTTGGCATTTATATTCCAATCAACCCGGACGTGCATCTATTCTACCTGACTTGAATATTAATTTTTTTGTAACACTCGTTACGTAACCCAGATTTGGGGTCTGTTTATTTTCGGACACCATTCCAATCTGGCGAGCGAAGACTGAGTCTAGAATGGGTGCCATTAAAAAATAAATTTAGATTCAACAACAAAATTGTTTATACTCAAATGCCAAATAATTTGAAATAGATTACGTAACATAGTGTTTGCACAAATGTTATCGAAAATATCGTATAGGCAATCAAGGAAGTTTTTGTCATAGCAACCAATTGATTTTTTGACAAACGGCTCTCATACGTTTAAGAAAGGTACAGTCCTGTTATAAAAATGGTCCTTTATCTGTTAAGGAAGAAGAAGGAGGGACATTATAACGAATTCTTCTGACGAAGAACTTCCAGAGGCAATATTAGAAGGAGAATTTGGATTTGTTAATCAATAAATCAAAAAAAATGTACGGCTTTCCGAAAAAAGGAAAAATATTGGATTTCGACAACAAAAAGCTGAAGTATTTACAAGAGAAGGTATATCCAAATTTATGATAACAGCACCAGATGAATTATACATGATCATCATGATCAATGTGGCTACCATTTTTGGATTGGCCGGAGTTTGTCGTTGGGCACAACTTACACAAATAACTGCTGATAACAGTTAAAATAATGGACTCCAAAAATCATTATGGAAGATAGTTATATTAATATCACAAGTAGTAAATAATAACAATTGTACAGAAAATACGAACTTACAATCTCCAATAATTTCCATTAGGGAAAATGCAATCCTCAATGCGTCGAGATCAACAATTTTGGAAAAATGCTTTCCTAAACAGCAGCTTATTTGCATTTATGAAATCATAAACGATACACAGGACAGAATTTCAAGCGTCTCTCGACAACATTTCTTGCTGGCTCTGGGGAGGAAATTACGAAACGTTTAGGGGCTTGGAAATCGTTTTTGGTGACTAAAGAATACTTGGAAGAATGAAAAAATGAAACAAAAGCTTGTGCATCAAAGTTCTTAGCGTCCCTTCCACTTCATTATCTTTAACCGTATTTTCAAATCAAATAACTATATTATTAATCATTATTTCCTATATTTGATAAACCAATACGTTATATGGGAACGTATGTTTCTTTTAAAAAAATTCTAAAACAAGGTGATATTTTAAACTGTACATACCTTAATTTAATTAGTAAAATTCAAACATTAGTAGATCGGATGAAACTAGAATGTTTCCTTACATACATTGGATAATACCTATTCTAATCCTAACTTTTATAATATCTCAAATTTATAATCAGTTTTTCTCAGATGATTCTAATGTCACATATAACCTTATGATGCAGCAAAATATAGAATTAGAAGTCCTCTATTGGATGTAGAATAGTTTCCTTAAAATAATTCGGATTTTCCAAAGACCACAAACCAAGTATGTGCATCCATGCATACCACTCGGATAGAATAATAAATTTCGCAGTAATCCTTGTTAAATATTAATACATAACATAATTCTCCTTGTAGCAATGGCGGCACATGGTGCTAGACTAAAGTATATATTTAGTTACATTTTTTTATCACTTCAACGGAAACGTATTTACGCAGTTTGTCGTAATACTCTGAACTAATCTGTTTTTGTCGTTTGTTAATTGATTATAACTGATGAATATTCGGCTTTGATCTTGGCAAACTTGTTCTTTCTTCAACGTATAACCGAAAAAATCTATGTCGTAAGCACTGAAGACTTGTTTGTTTTGTTAAACGTTCAAACAGAATCCGCTTTAGAGATGAAAAACAATTTTTTAACTCATCAACATATATTTTTAGCTAAAACTACACCTTATCTTTGTCAACAGAGAACCTAGATCACGTATTTATTTTAAATTTTGTAAATGCACTTCTGTGAAATTAGATAGTCAACCAATGGATTTGTTTGTAGCAAACGTAAAATGCTGTACTCTGCAATATATAAAGTCTCATACATGACAAAAGAAAGTTAATGTTGAAATATTCTGTAGATCTGCTGAAGGGGTGGAATAAGATGTGCACTCTTCCATAGATACCAGTTAATTCCTTCTCTTCGGCCTTATTAAGCTGCCCTCCAAATATCCTTATTCCTTTCTATTTTTCCCTCATCATTCTTTTCAGTTTCAGAAATTGTACGGTAATTTTTGTTTCATCGCCCGTCCTGAATGTGCATGCAGCTAAAGTCATAGATGCATTAGTTTACTCACTCAGAGCAGGAGTGGTGTTACAGTTAGCCAGACGGGTCGTTAGTATTACGGAATTATTGATGCCAACCTGACCAGTTAGCTGGTCGGTCCCTGTTGGTCTAGGCGTGGTGCGACCAATACTATCACATATTAATAGAGCTAAAGTCAATGCACTGACAGTGGTGTCAGAGGGGGTCACGGCAAGTAATTCATCTGTATGCTACCAAAGGTGGGATGGATGCATTCTTTTGACACACTTTTTGAACACGCAGAGGATATTGACATATCTTTAGTTGTTTATTTTAATGTAATACAGGGTTAACTATGGATAAGTACAAATATTTTAAGAGGGGATAGCGAAAAATAAGAATAAGCGGAATCGGCCATCAAAATATGCCCAAACTTATTCCTAAAGCGAAAAAAAAATTGTCTTCAAAGCTACACACAACGTCAAAAGTCTTGCTAAAGAAATCTTTTTGTCAGAAAAACCAAATACATTTATAAAAGTATATTGTTTTCTGAATATTTTTTTTGTGAAAAGAATATGGTCGATAAGCTGAGGATTTAGAAAATTAAAAACCAGCAAATGTGTGATATTTTTGACAAAATTTATTAAATCAAAAAGAAGTAACAAGTCAAGTTCTCTACTTGACTAACAGTCGGTATGACTTCCACCACGTTCCAATAGCATATTGACACGTCTGTGCATTGAGATAATCAAGCTGCTAACGATCTCTTGCGGAATATTGTTCCATTTCTCTTCTGTCGGCACGACGAATATGATTATGAAGTTGACTGACCTATCTAATCTATTGATATGTCTAATTCATTACGTAGGGGGTAGATAATGGCTTAATTACTTGTTCGATATAAATTTGACTGGTCATATTCTGTGGTATGCGAATTAATGGGGTGCGGCGGTTGAATATTATTCCACCCCAAAACATTACGGTATCCCTTTCTTACGGAACAACTTCAACAAGATAATGAAGTCGCTGTTGACGACTTGGTTCTTTCCAAACTTTGTTGATTGTCATCAGTAACCAGCCCAATTTTGGTTTAGTCTGTAAATAAGACCAACCGCTACTGGCGTAAAAGCCAACCCGTATGCTCTCGCGCCCACTGGAGACGGGCAGCACGATGCCTTGGAAGTAGAGTGGGGACCCGTAATGGTCTTTTAGCAGGTAAATTTGCGTTGTGGAGTCGTCTTCGAATAGTAGGTCTCGATATAACACGGCGAAACGTACCTTGAAAGTGGGCTCTGAGAGCTGAAGATGTGCGGGGTCTACGGGCATATAGCATCAAATACTGATCCTCCCTTTCATTATATACTTGAGGACGTCCACTACGTTGTCTGTTTTCCACTGTATCAAATTCTTCATATCTGTGTACTATTCGTATAACAGATGATCTAGGAATGCCCAACATGTTCGATATCTGATGATAATCATGTAAAGCAGTCAGTCTTGCTCGGGTAAACGCATACATTTTACGTCCTGGCATTATAATGTACAAAATTCAAAGGCTTGGCTGAATACACTGCCAAACTGACCAGATTTGTAAAAACATTGGTAATAAAGTAAAGGTTCATGGTCTGCAATTTTGTATTGTATTTTTTGTTCCTTAAGTACATGTTCTTCTTTACCGCATTAAGACCACTAGGTGTAATCATATAATTTCCAAGACTTTACGTGTGTATTATTAATTAAAGTTGTTATTAATGAAAATGTTAAGATTCCCCAATCCTTCCATATCCAGTACAGTTCTCTGCTTTAAACAATTAGTAAACTTTATCATTGAACTGCTTCTTCTAAATCTCTCTCGATTATTGGCAACGAATTATTCTATCGATTTGCTGGCGACATTAGCATATAAAAGGTTTCTTTGCAAGTCTCTTAGATTTATTTCACCAATACATTATTACCTTCTGGTGGGGTTCAGCCGTAAGTCTCGGGAGCTTTTTCTTTTTAGGAGAGACGCGAAAAGCGAAAGTAGGCGGTTGTAATTAAAATATAAATTATAGCCGAAGTTTTTTCCATTTGGTATTCAAATTGGCTAGGAAGGCTTATTAATGGTGTTGGTGTTTTTGTTGAAATGTGAGCGGGTCTAGTTCGCCGAATTTGTTGCTCAATTCGGGTTAAATTATAACAGTATTAAAATGCACGATACGAAGAAATTATGTATTCAAATTTGAAGATTTATACCGTCTTAATAATAGGTAACGAATGTTATTTTTACGGCTTAGCAATTTACGATGTAGTCGAAAGATATTTTTGGTAAACTCGAATATTTTTAACTGCTTCGGAACGTACATTGACAACTTTGAAAATAAGCATAAAAATATTAATTTATAAATATTATGTAATACTGATAAACGAGATGTCGCAATTAAGTTTCGGGAATTTGTGAATGAAAAAATAAGCCAAAATTTATAAATAAAAAAAATCGCAGCGGGCAATATCGGGGCTATAGGGTGAGTGCGGCAACGTGGGAATGCCTTTTTTGCCAAAAACTCTTGCGCAATGAACGAGGATTAGGCTGGCGCGTTGTCGTGGTGCAAGATTCAGCCGTTCTCGGGTGTTTGGGTCGCACGCGGAAAACATGGGCCCGCAGTCGTTCCAGGACGCCAACATAAAACTGTCCAGTCCCTGTCTGGCCGGCAGGAACATATTCACGATGAATGAAGCCGTGGATATAAAAAAAACGATCAACATTGCCTTCAGTCGTGACTTGGACATCCTCGCTTTCGTTGGCCGCTCTCCACCCTTTTCCACCCACTGTTGACTTTGTTTACGGGTCTGGGGGTCATACTCAAATATCGAGTTCTCGTCCTCAGTGACTACCCGACTCTTCCATCAGTATCTATCATCGCTCTGAATACGGGACAACACCATCTTTGAGCAAATCCTTTCGCATATTCAAATTTTTGTGTAACATCTTGCGAACGGTTTCTTTGTTGACGTTTAACTCGTCAGACAACGCACGAATGATTAGGAGCCGGTCAGACGTGATCAGTGCACGCAAACGGTCAACATTCGCGTCAGTACGAGAGGTGACGGGAGCTCCTTCTCGTGGATCGTCTTCCACCGATTCACGCCCCTCCTTGAACCGTTTTGCCCATTCAACCACGCGTGTTTTCGACATGCACTCGTCTCCAGACCCCACTTACAATTTTCGAAGGATTTCCGAGGATTTCAGCCAGACACGTTGCTTGTAATTTGAGTCACTTCATTTCCACGACGCCACTAAAAAAGTTAATTCCAAAAAATACACATAAAATAGAAACCAAACGTGCTATCGATTTCAACCTTGGACTGAAACTAAAAGGAAGGTCTCCCCTCTCTAGAAAAACGTTGACGAAACATATAAACATATGTACAGTGTGTCCCGCTTTTAAGGTTAACACCTCTGGAAAAGTCAGAAGGTTGTGGAATTTCGATAAGCCAAATTTATTACAATTGTACCCTGAAAGGAGGTTATATTCTACTAAACATTTTATTGATGTGAGAAAAATTTGGCCTACTGCGACTTTTTAAAAAGATGGTTTTTCTAGAAAGTGATATTAGCCATTTTTTACTAATGAGGAGTAAATAATTTTATAAAGATTAAATTTAGACCTTGTCCCTTCTAGAAAATTAACTGCAATATTGTGGCTAAAACTCTAGCGTTGTTTTAAATGTGTATTATTTCTCTTAACAATTCGTTTCCACATACGGTAAAATAAACAGTTTGTAAACAGTATTTTCGTTGCGCCGTCGCCGACAACAATTGAAAACCTTCCGAAACGGCATCCACTCCGACGCCTACTGTAAAATTCCTCTATTTGCTTTGTCACATACACAAACGGCTCTCTCGCCGCCATTGTTAAATAAATGCCCACCATACGCACACATACACACATCGCGGGTGATGCAAGGAAAACACGAACAGTTTACTAAACCTTGAGTCGAGGTTTATTAACCACTCGACTTGCGAACATCCTCCAATGGTTTAAAAATAATATTCTAAAAGCGCACACTGGTCTGCGTTGAGGTAGGTTGCGTTTGCTGTGGTTATCAGTAGTGCGTGGCGGCTCACTAGGATTTCATAGGCTGCGTAGAGGCAAGCGGGGCAATTTCACGTGGTTTTCCAGGAGTTTGATAGACTGTCTCAAATTATTTTTAGTGTCCAATGCGGTTGGAAGGAATAGAGGTAACAAAGACTAAATTATAGGCTATTAAACACTGCCTGTTTTCCGGAGACTGGGTGACTTAGGTAGGGGAAACATCAGGGTTGTATTTAAAATTTTTAGTGACCAATAATTACCTATTTTCATGAATAATTAATGATTTAAAATAGGCATATGCACGTTTTTAATAAAACTTTTTTGGATCAATAGCAAATGCTTTTTGAATTAGTTATGTTTCCTATATAAAACTTGTCAATTTTTATTCAGTATCGGTTACTAATATGTAAATTTTTATAAGTTACACTGAAGAAAAAAAAATTTATAAAATTGTAGTATGAGCCTTTATTAGGAATTAATAAAACAAATTACAATTTCAACGATTATGATTACTTATTTGTGTTAGTTTGTATTAAATTATTTGTTGTATATCATTTATTTTGATTTAAGCATTTTATCATCTTGAGAAATGTGAAGTATGTACATATTTTGTCATATGTAGTATATCTTAAGTCTTTAAAATTATAATTAAAAAAACAGTAGCTTAGTAGTTATTTATGTAACGAGTACAAAAAGTCAGTGTTTATTGCACGCGACGTGAAATTGTCCAACGAGGCCGTCAAGACGAGTCGGACCACACATCGAGTGCAATAAACACTTTTTGTACGAGTTACATACAATATTTTTTCTACGTTCATGCAAAAACCAAAACATGTTTTATTTGACACTACAAATGACACTAAGTGTAGAAAATATGATGTCGATGTGAACGTTTATGTTTGTCATCATGACAAAACGCTCTAGTAGAATGACAGATGAAGGCAATAAACATTTTATTGCACTAATGCAATAAAGAACCACATTTTCCACTAAATATAGTTCAAAAAAAGTTATTCACGTCAAATTTCAAAGAAAAATATTTGTTTAGTGGATAAAAATGAAATAAAATATATATTTTTTAAAAGAAGAGAACGAAGAAAATTGTTATAAAACTGACTCCTACAGAAAAAAGCTACCAACTCTAGTGTATGAGTACTATTTTATACGCCTTATGATAATTTATAACATAGAAAAGATCCTGAAACTATGTAAACAGACCTTGATCTTAATGTAACGGCATTAGCCACTGTTTATGTATGGATTGATTGCCCCCCAGCGTTTAACCACAATGCACAATGGAAAGCTTATTATATTAACCGCGTGCTTAAAAATAAACGCGATAAATTTATGTTAATAAAGTAATAATTTACAACATAAATAGGTACTGAGAGTAAACAAGTCTATTAGATCGTCTAATTTACCTCTATGCGTTTCTGTGCACATTATAATACCATATGTGGAGGATTAGTGCAAGGCAACTTTTTAGAGATAACAGCACGGGTTGACGAACTCCAGAAGGCTGAAAATAAGCGATTACGTGCAATTCCTGCTGTGGAAAAATTGTTTGTTTCAAGAAATTTGTTATAACAGGTCTTATAATTGTAACTAAACTAAACTGAGTTTGGTTGCATTTCAATGTCTCTACATTGTCTCTACATTTACATTTTTATCTTGCTATACTTTTGCTACAGTATATCCCTCGACCCAAGTTTCGTCTAGATAATAAATATTCCTCCTTTCGTCACGGAATTTTCTAATTGATCTTAAGTAGGATCTTCGCCAACAAATAATTTCATCTTTATCGATAAGAACTGAATTCCTGTTCTGCTTTTCCCAGCAAAAATTCAACTTTCGTAAGACGGCCCATAATTTCCTTCTACTGATTATTGGCAAGTCGTTGTCCTCTGAAACTTCACTTAAAACTTTGTTTAGCGTTAGTAATTCTTTTTTAAAATAAAATGAGTGTACTTTTCTGCGAATGACATTTTTGAAGAAATCATCTATAACGACTTTTGACCTCCCTGTAGATGATTTTGGGGGATTTACAGTATCTTGTTCATTTTTTGTTTCCTTTAAAAGTCTGTAGATAGTCTATTTTCCAATCCCTGTCATTTTGGAACACTTTTCCACGATGTCGTCAACACTGTTGGTAGGATTTTGGTGTTTCAATGCATTAAATACATTTGATATAACAATCTTCTCATTCTGAGACAGCGCACATCTTTTCACGCGTTTAGCAGGTACGTAATCTGATAAGCTCGACATTTTACCCAAACAATATTATATTCACTGGCACAATAGTCACTAAACACAAGTCCAATTTTACTCTACTGCACTAGCACGTTTTCCTATATTCAGCTCTAAGACTGGATTGATCTGTCACAATACACTGGCTCCTGCCCTATGATGTATCCAGTAAAATATACTAATGTACACCCATTACCTGTTAGCATTAGTGTTACCCGATAATTACCTGAAACGAAATATTACCACGCCCATGGCCGGTTCTTATCTCGGGGTTTTATTACTCTCTTTAATTTCCAAAAAGACTATAGGAATTAAAACTGTTCAAATAATGAAATCATAAATTTGTATTTGCATATATTTTCTTACGTGGCAACATTTTTTAGTACATGACAAATCCTGTGGTACACTCTAATTTAATATCGGTTTAATGCAAACTTGATTATAAGTTATTAAAGAAATAGTAACATTTAAACATTTTTAATAAATTGAGATCAAAAAATAAAAATGCGTTTAAAAAATCAAGCGAGTGCAGTGCATTTAGAATTTTAGTGTTGAGGTTAAGAAATGTCAGAAAGGTGAAAGGTAAGGAAATGACAGAAACATGACAAATATCGAAAAATGTTAATTTTCTTTTCAAATTTCAATTCTATATCTGGAAAGCTCTGGGTGCTATTACTTGTTTAATAATTTTTAGACTATTGTACAAATATAGCATCCATCTGTCGACTACCACCACCATCGTCCAGTGATATTCTAAGTCAGTCCAATCTTTATTTCCCTCCTGTCGGAAGATCTGATTTTCTAGAATAGGGATTTGAGAAGTCTCCGCTACAAATGATCAATATTAAGTAACCTTATAGTGCTTTCTCATTAAAGAAACAAAATATTTGAGATCACATGTAATATGATTACAGCAAGCGATCTCTGGTTTACATTCTCCGTATGTTAAAAGGAACTATTACTGGATATCTTAAATAAAATTACACTTTTAACAACCATATAAACTGTTTATAGAACTCTCAGCGCTCAGAAACTATATATAGAACCTAATTTATCTCAGAACTTTTTCCGTACCACTGTATATACCTTCGGTATTATGATTCCACGCTCAGCGATGATAAATGTAAACAAACGCAGCGTGTTTTTACCGTGTATAAATAGAAATACATCTCGGGGGCTAATTATAAAACCAAATGTTGTACCAACCGCCACGGAGAGAAGATAAAACCAAAACCTGTACCGTATTTACTTAAAAATTAGTGAGCCCAAGTCTTATATTCTTGTACGAAAGGCTGGTTGGTGTGGGTTATTTATAGCGACCAAGGTCGCTGGATATTTTAGAAATCTTAAGGCCATGTAGCAACCAAAACGTATTTGGGATGTGAACTGTGATGGTCTCTGTACTTTAATTAGTGAATACTATTTAGGTAATACCTTTGTACATAAAAATACAGAAAAAATATCCGTGAGTACTCTGTCCAAAAAAGAATTCATTTCTTTATATTTTTATTTATTTAGAGTACACCACTGGGTGGGAAAAAACAGCTAATAATGTTACATATATACATAAAAGACATAAGTACATAGGAAATATTAAAACTAAGCTAATAAATAAACTAAAAATATAAAAATCAGTTCAGCGAGCTGTGGCTTAAAAAAACTCTCTTAATATTTGTGAAATATTATCAAAAAATATATCCACAAAATTCTGCATCCGAAAATAAGTATCAACCATTGTATACAAGGACGAAAACTTTAACAAGTTTAAAGATTCACACATACGCCGTGAAGCAAGATCGTAAAGATTGAACTGTCTAAGCAAAATATCTTGAGATAGTCCTTGGATAGGGTAACAGTTATCAGATTTAAACCATAGGTATTTCACATATTTACGTTGAGTGTTCTCTAACTTATTGATATGAACTTCCAAACAAGGGAAGCATATTCCAATTTAGGTAGAACAAATGCGTTGAACAGTAAATAAACTGTTATAGTTCCCGTGAGTTTATTAAAATGAAACCAAGATTTCTGTATGCCTCGCGTTGAATGCTATTAATTAATATGTTCTATGAATTTAATATAACATCAAATGTCACTCCTCAAGATCTTTCATACTGGTATAATTTCTTATTAAATTATTGTCCACTGTATAGTCATACAGATTTTTAATAGAACTAGTTTTCCTAGTAAAAGCCATCGAATTACACTTAGAGAAGTTTAAAGGCAATATATTTTTAAGACACTAATGTTGAATTTTATCTACATTTGATTGAAGCTAACGACAGTCATTCAAGTTTCTCACAGATAAATACAACTTGAGATCATCGGCATAGAGAAGTACATTACACTTTAGAGACCAAGTGATATCGTTTATAAAGATCAAAAATAGCAGGGTACCGAGAACTGTCCCTTGAGGGACTTCAGAAGTGGCGTTGATATCTATCGATTGGAAACCACGATACTCCACTGTCAATTTTCTCTCTGACAAATAGGAGGTAAAAAAATAGTAAATGAATGATTACTTAAATCCAAGCAGTCATTCAAGAGTGCTTGAATCCTGAATACTTGTATTCATATCATATAAATACAATGCTGAATATTTACATGCGTTACATTTTAAGCTATTCCAAATAAATGGTATTCTTTGAAATGACTTGTACGTCAATTTAGTTTAAAAATGTACACGTCTATTAAACATACATTAATTAATGGAAATTTTGGAACTACATGTGAGGGCCTGTAACCTCCCGTTTTTCAGGTTAACACCTCGAAGTTTGGCACCCCATAAAAAACATACAATAGATATTTTTGGTCAAATTTGGTATATGTGTATTTTGATGAGTGCTGTATATCCTGGCAATATTATCTTTTTGATAAAAATTGCGTAATACCTACCACTTTCAGGAAAAACGAGTCTTAAAAAATCGAAGTAGGCCACAATTTTGTCACATCAATAAAATGGTTAGTAGAGTATAACCTTTCTTCAGGGTACTGAAAACGAGACCCACTGTATATTAAAATACAAATATAAGGAAGACATAACAATTTTAGTCATATGCAGAAAAACGCGTCAAATACACACTGAAACCTATAAAATTATACATGTACTGATACTTCCTCTCGCATATTCATTATGCATTTTTTCCGTTCACACAGAATGACTAATTATCGTTAATCCTATGCATCGAACAGTTAACGCGACTGTATTTTGTGTCCGACGTTACTACAAGGAAGTAGTAACTGAAATTCTATGAAAACAACTGTTACACATGAAAATATTTTTCCAGGCAGCCTGCCAGTTTTTGCGCAAGTTAATATTTTACTACGGTTTATAAATAAATTGGTATACAGCGTTTAATAAATATCCCATCGAAAACAGAACGGCTTATGACAGTGCCAGGGCGCGAACATTTTTTTTGAGTTAACAAGTTATTGTACTGCAGCGAAAAATAACTTATTTACTTCGAGACTGCCAATTGTGCGGGAGGAAACGCATTCGAGCGGTATCTTTCTATTTCCATCGTTTCTGTTTACATTTCGTTGAATTAGAGTATTCAATTTCGAGAAATAGTAAAATAATATACATAGCTTTTTATTATTTATTTATTTATTTTTTTGAGAAGTCTATCTATAACAATTTTATATTTTTTCATCGAGCCAAATGTTTGCAAAACTAGCCTTAATAATATTTTTTCCTGTAGGACAACGTTGTTTTCAAAATAGTACCCAATGAAGTTTATGCTTCACATGTCCACATAAGTTCATCTATGGTAATGGATTATTTTTAGTGTTGGCATCTTGTATTACTTTTGCTTGATCTTGTGGTCGTTTCACAAAACAAGACAAGGGTCCTATAGACAACAATCTATCGTCCATTAACAATAACAATTACATTCACTACAGCGGTACTAATTCAGGAGTACCACATGGATCAATTCTTGGTCTAGTACCTTTCTTAAGTACGTTAATGATTTACCTCTTTCAGCGAATTTTAATTATTCAATTAGCCGATAGTTGTTAAATTTTTAAATTTTTCGAGATAGTGCACATTTTTCCTATTCAATTCGACATACAGATTGTAGTTAAATGAAGGAGCACATATGGTACCACATAATCTTAAAGGTAAAATACATCGATTAAAGTAAACCTATCTTGGTCTACAGTTGCTTTGCTTCAAAGTTACAGGATGTTGAATTGGAATGGAACAAAACAATTTTTATCCATGTGTCTGAAATCCAATGAACCAATTTTTTAATTGGAAACATGTGGTACCCTAAAAAAAAATCAGCAAAATTCAATTTATTTGTCTGCAAACAAATCAATATAGTCGTATAAGTATCGCCGAAAATAGTAAGTAAGTAAAAGGAAAAATTCGAATTGTTTCCTATAAACCAAAAATGATTATCAATAGGTGGCCGCTAGATGTAGCTAAGCTACAATTCGCGTACTCAGGTGCGTCGGATATGAGAGACATGCCAGCGTTAGTCGTCATACTGTGGTCGTCAGTTAACTCACCTATGGTGAATAAGCTTGACACCGGAATATGTTGACAAATGTTGGCTATTTGCTATAGATTCTTCAGGTGTAATTCAATGCTAGTCGGGGCACTAGACTGCAGGTGTTCTGAGTAATAAGTTGTTGACCTAAATAAACAGTTTTGTTTACTTGAAAAAATATACAATTATTGTTTTATCATAGAATATAATTAAATCATCACCAGAAGTGTACCATCGAAAAGGAAATAATATTCTTTTAATGGAAACAAATGCTTTCCTTACACAAAATAACTTTATTTTTGCTTTTTCAAAAAAAAAAAAGAAAACGATTTGGTATCAAGAAATAAATATTTGTTTAGCCCTATACAAACAAATAAATTATTTCCATGAAAAAACTTTTTTTGCAGGCACCAAATTTTTTTTCGGTGCAGTAGCGTGAAAACAACGTTTTTTATAAAATATATCGCCGCCGTGTCAAAATTGTGACATAAATTATGATTAAAAATGTATGACTATAGTGCGGTGGAAGGGACCGTATATTATTACAATTGTAATTTTACTACAGATCGCAGATACAAGTACCTCTAAAAAACATTTTATTAAATTAAACAAATTAAAACCCTTAGTGACTTCTATCTGGTCACTTCGTTTAAAATCCAGGCGGCTAGTTTCGACGGCCCGAATAGCGTGGGACCTCTCCGTAATTACCATTTCGAGAGAGATTTAAGAATTTTAATTTAAAGGTAAAAGGGTGGAGAGTCGGTGCCGAGGTTTAAACTTTCCTAAACGCATTTAAAATAACAAAATTGCTCCAGCAGGTTTCATTAGTGCCGCACCCCAAGCGTAAAAAACGTTATTAACGAAAACACGTAGCGTTAAGCTGCTTTTGTGGGGTTAAAAATTTTCCGAATATAAACGACTTTCTAATATCCACACCGCAGGCCATGGGCGGCCGCGGGATATTTTCTCGGAGGGGGCCGAAACTAACGATGTGCAAATTCAAACTTATTGATGAGTGACGTTATTGTGGTATTGAATTTTGAGTGAATTTAATATTTCAATAAGGAAATGAGCTCTTCAATACAGTCCATCTTGGACCACTGTTATTTTTACTCTTTATAAATGAATTATCTTCTGTAATAGATTGTGATCATTTGTTCTTTGCTGATGATCTAAAGTTATTTATGGATGTTAAATCTGTTGATAGCTGTTTATTTGTTCAAGATTAGTTGCAAAAGATAGCGACATGGTGTTAATGGTAATGATTTGGTTATGAATGTTTCTATGTGTCTCTGAACTCTGACATTTACTCGGAAAAAAGTCCTATTAAACTTAATTATACTTTTAACTCCCAAATATTAGAAAGATCGGATACAGAATACAGACTTTGGAGTTTATTTTGATAAGGATCTATCTTTTACTGCACATATTGATTACTTCACAAGCTCAGTCTTAAAAATATTGGGATTTATTATAAGGAACTGTTCAAAATTTGACAATGTGCTTGTTCTCAAAACATTATTCTTCTGTTATGTTCGTTCTAAGTTGGAATATTGTAGCATTGTATGGTGCAATATCTAAAATATGTATGTTTCATCCTTTATATAACTTTTTTCTACGTTCATGCAGAAAACAATACTTTATTGAACTATATTTAGTGGAAAAAGTGGTTCTTTATTGCACTAGTGCAATAAAGTGTTTATTGTATTCATCTGTCAGTCTACAATAGCGTTTTGTCATTATGACAAACATAAACGTTCAAATTGTTGTCACATTTTCCTAGACTTAGTGTCATCTAAATAACATTTTTTGGTTTTTGCATGAACGTAAAAAAAATATTGTATGCAACTCGTACAAAAAGTGCTTATTGCACTCGACGGGTTGTCCTACTCAGCCTGACGGCCTTGTTGGACAATTTCACGTCGCGTGCAATAAACACTTACTTTTTGTACTTGCATAAATAACTATTTACATGTTGTTTATACACCTATTCTTTTGTGTCTTTCACTAACCTTTCTCATATATTGCATAATTTAATAATCTCTATATTAATAGTGCAATAACACTTCTAACTTATACAGTAGCAGTATGTAAAAAGACGATCTCAACAATCAATCTACCATAAATTATTTTTCTTGTTTCTATTGGTAAAATGCCTCGCGTATAACTAATTCGCACAGGTATCTAATGAATTGACATATTACTGGTTATTTCTTGCCAAGTGCGTATTATCTCACTTCACTATATTTTACATGACTTAGACACTATATCAATTATTCAAATAATAAAAAAAGATCTAGATTTTTTTTTTATATTGGTAACAAAATATTTGTGGATTCATTTATACAACCTTCTGATCAGCAGAATGCGTACTAACAAAACTAAAACATGTTGAATTTTTTTAGTTGTAACTAACACATTGTATATATAAATCTACGTCATTGTTTTACAATTTAAATTTGAGGTAATGCTATTAAAATATTACAACTAAAGAAATCATAATTAAATGATTGTAATGTAGATATATACACATACAAAGATATAACTGCATACATTCCACCGTATTACGGGATGATATATTATGTTTGGCTGCTCAACACACAGAGTAAAAATAAAAAGGCGGAGTTTTGAAGTTATATTTAGTTCAAAACAAAATGTAAAGCACAAAATTGGCGCCACACGAGTGCAATTATTCAGTTTCTACATACCTACAGGTTGTCTATTTTCCAAAATAATATGCTAAAATATCCTCTTTATAATTATAGCAGATACTTCTGTCAGATGCTAGAATTGTTTTTATTTGTACATATTTCAATCATTTTCCTTAAAACATTAACAATTTGTTCATTGTCCTTTTTCTGTTTTCTTTATACTACTCTGTAGTAAAGATTTAGTTATTTCAATCATTTTCCTTAAAACATTAACAATTTGTTCATTGTCCTTTTTCTGTTTTCTTTATACTACTCTGTAGTAAAGACTTAGATATCGACCTCTTTGTCCTCATCCAAATCTTTTCCCTCATCACAAAAACAGTATTCAAAATTCCTTCACGCTAAAAGATTATACAAGGGATTATGTAAGACAGACTTCTGGCATTTAAGTTATATATTCAGGCAAATTATGTAAATTAACCACACATGGTAACCTTGTGGAAAAGCAGGTAGTTTTTCTAGACAATCGGGAGAGGTTTATAAAATAACGGAAATTGTCCATTTTTACCAGTAAGGCGATTTGTCACTGCACAATTTGAAATTTTGCATTCGTTTTTATGGCTAGATTCCACGAATAACTCTGCTTCCTTCCAGTGTTTAGGTATTTTTTTGTTTTTGCGCTATATTTGCTATACAATTACCCAGGAAATAAATACAGCGCTCCTCTATCAAACTATAGTTAAAAAATCACGCATTTTTAGTTGAATCCATAATGATTTATTGGTTGTGACAATAATAATCGTGGCTTCTAAAACAAAACACAAACATCTGTGATACTCAGTGCTAGAAGAACGTCAACTTTACCAGTGCTGTTTGGCAACATTATATTTTGGATTCCTAATAACAATCAGCATGCTGTGAGCGTAGTTAGCGTGTTGAAGACTTGTAAAATATTCAATTAAAATGTTAATATATTTAAATCGTGTCTACAGAGTAGGTACAGGGATTTGGCGGATTTTTGCACCTTGTTGTGCTTGTTTGCAGTTCTGATAAATTTATTTATTATTACAGTTACACCGATATAAATACAAACATTGACAAATTTAGCAGACATGTAGCACTAATATTTACAACACAGATAGATCCAGAGATACAGTTACAGTTATGAACAAAACAATTTCAGTCTTAAAAAGTTTCGGACTAAAAGAAGTTTACTTACGCCCATAAGTTTTTTTTATAATAAAAGTTTTCTTTTTGTATAAAATTCTGCATATCTGTTAAAAACAACTAAGATTTTTTTATGTTATTAATTGAATTAAAAGTAAAGGTGTGTTTTTATTCGCTAATACCTTATTTTTGTTACAGGTAAGTTAACACAATGACAATAGGAAGTCGGAAAGGATTCAAACGAATTAAAAGTATAATGGTAAGACTTCACATTTATATAAAAATACATACTACAAAACACAACAATACAGGTTATTTTAGATAATATTGAAGTTATTACAGTTTCTGATTTTTTTTATAAATATATACAGGGTGTTTCAGGTATTACTGGCATCCTTAGAAGGGATGATTGTACAGTCAAAATAAATGACAGTTTGCCAAATATACCTATATGTATTTAAAAGTTTACCGAGATACAGGGTGTCAAGGACTTCGATTTTCTTATATTTATTATTTACTTGGAAACCTTTCGTGAAACAGCAATAGTTCTAGATTGTAATGAAATATCTTTAGTCTGATTATTCAGTATGTTTAAATATTCCCATTATTACCAGTGACGTAGAAATTCTGTGGCACTCTTCTTTTATTTAAAATAAAAATGGTACGCCTCTGTCTGAATTATAAAAAAAAAACATTTTAAATTTTGATTATTTTGAACAAATAATTATTCTTTAAAATGCGTTGTATTTTGGTAATTGTTTTTAAAAAATATCTCTGCATTTCGTGGTTCGTGCGTTATACTTCAGTAATACAGGGTGTGCCGAAATTAATGCACCATAGAACAAGCGTAGAGCTAAACTTACTTTACACAAAAGTTGATGGTTAAAAAGATTTAGAGTATCAAAATAAAAATTATATTTTCAATATTGGTAAATATATTTTTTTAAATCTAAATATTTGGATACATTTTGGAGGTTAGAGGTTTTTGGAGGTGAGAAATTAATTTTGATGCTACTAGTAGAGGGCGCAACATATGGCACATCATGCTTCTTTGAAATTACATAATTTTTTTGTGGCCTAGTGTATACATCTGACTATTGAAACAATCGATTCTTTCCTGCTTTATGTGAAAAAGGTATACCTTGTTAAGGTCGTTAGGAGGAACCGTTCTTGAAATCCTATTTGAAATATTCAATGCACCGAGGAAAAATTGTTTAGCGCCATTTCCACTGACCACAGCAAATTGTTCTCTCATAATGATAAATTATGGCCATGTGAAAACATTTTAACAGTGGATTTTCAAGTTTCCTTCAGTTGTTGATGATACAAAAATGCACAAACGGCGAAATGCAGAGATATTTTAAACTAACAATTACTTGAATACAATGCATTTTAAAGAAAATTAGACAGAATAATTATTTGTTCATAATAATTGAAGCTTTTTGACGTTTGACGTTTTTTATAATCAAGACGGTGGCGCACCATTTTTATTGTAAATAAAAGTAGACTGGTACAGAGTTTCTACGCCACTGGTGACATTGGGAATATTTAAACATACTGAATAATTAGACCTAAGGTATCCCATTACAACCTAGAATTATTGTTGTTTTATCACGAAGAGTTTCCAAATAAATATAAAATATAACATTTTTTCTTAATCTTTGACACTCTGTATCTTGGAACGAATGAACTTTTAGATATATGTATATATCGATAAATCTCATTCATTTTGATTGTAAAATCGGGATAATAATACATAAGAAATTGGATACATAAATTTTACATAAAACTGCTAACAGTACATTACACTTCAAATAGTTTAAAATTTTCCATTAGAGTCCTAACATTACACTTTGGTTATTTCACACTATTAAAATGCACCAATCACAATCCACCGTGTAATATGACAAATTATTATCAGTTTAGTGTACAGTAATAATAAAACTGTACATAGTCATAAGTATCTACTTTGCATATTAAAATTGTAAAAAAACGTAATCAGCCACAAGAAAAACTGATTGTCTGGACTCTTCACCGTTAGTTGAAAAAATGTTATAGTTCACAGTTCCATTCTACATCGAACCGTTTGTTTTAACGGCGGCAACGTACGACCGGATGCCACAAAACGTTAAAAATAAACCTTTGGCTTCAATGAATATTTACACTAGCCAGCAAAAGCCGTAAATGTAATTACCGATTCTATTTATAGAAAAACGTACGTTTTTTTAATACCGCTTAACGTGCGGTTTGTGTCCATGGTCGGGCACGCGATAGCGGTAATGCTTACCCCGCTCATCTTAATCAGTGGTAAAAAAGTTACTATTTTAGCACACGAATTCACTATTTTCAAGTTCTAATCGCTAACTTAATGTTGTAGGTAAGTAAAGTACTTATTTAGCTGATTTATAATAATGTTTCGCCTGTTATAAATTAAAAACAGTCAATGGGCAAATTGAATCATTTTCCAAATACGTGCATAAGAAATAATGTATTATTTTAATCGAAATGGCGTTTGCCCTTGACAATTTCGTGGAAAAATAAGGTGCAGGGCGATGAAGCTCGACAAAAGGAAGCATTGCAACATTGTTTGTTCATGAAGACCATTTTAATGTAAGTTTAATTGGAAATACAGGTAAGTTTAAATTCATCGAAGCAACTATAATGTACAGTTGTAAAGAATCAATTAAACTTTTCTATTAAGCTACCCGAAGGTATACAGGGCGTTTAGAATATTAATAGTAAAGCAAACTCACATTTTTTCTCATTAATTTTATTCAGCGCTTCATTCCCGTTCCAAACATGTTCTGTATTTGCTCCTACCATTTAAGTAGAATGTTATTTGAAGCATTTATAACATTTTGCCATCTGATTTATACAGTGCTTTCGAAAAGTAACGAATAAATTCATTATTTTTGAAATTGAGAAGTTTTCGAAAAAATCCCCTGGCACGTCGATTTTGTTTTTAAAAAAGACACTTTTTGACATAAGACACATTTGTGACGTCATCGTTGTTCGAGCTATGACGTCATCGACAATTTTTTTAAATAGCAACCCCCAATTTTGACCATGCCATTTGAAAGAGCGTGTCATTCTACATACATACATAATGAAAAATTATGGTGTTACATAACAAAAATTTCAAGAAAATAATGTTTGAAGATTTTAAAATTTAATTTTCACAATACTGAAAATGATAATGATTATGTAAAAAATCGACTAAATTAAATGTTCAAATTGTGCACCGTTGGTAGCCAAGACGATTAATAAATTCTTTTTGGACATTATCAATAACTTCAGGAGGTATACGATGTATCTCGTGACGAATTCTTGCCTTTAAATCTTCTGAATTAACCGGTCTAGTAACGTATACTTTACTTGCTACGTATCCCCGCAAGAAATAATCTAGGGGTGTCAAATCAAGCGATCTGGCTGGCCACTAAATCGGCCCCCTTCCCCCTATCCAACGATTCCGGAACAGCTCATGTAAATATTCACGGATAGGTGTTGCATAATGGGGAGGTACACAGTATTGTGAAAATTAAATTTTAAAATCTTCAAACATTATTTTCTTGAAATTTTTGTTATGACACGCTCTTTCAAATGGCATGGTCAAAATTGGGGGTTGCTATTTAAAAATATTGTAGATGACGTCATATCTCGAACAACGATGACGCCACAAATTTGGGACGTATTTCAAAAAGTGCCTTTTTAATAACAAAATCGACGTGCCAGGGGATTTTTTCTAAAACATCTTAATTTAATTCATTCGTTTCTTTTCGAAAGCACATCAGTATTATACGTATTACTTCGAATCAATATAAAATTCATGCAGCTTCCCTATTGCTATATTAATATACCTAAATCAATACATCAATGTCTCCACCTTTACTAGAAACTAAAATAAAACCTACAAAAAAGCAGATGCCCGCCAGGTTGTTTAATTAATTTCGAATCCGAAGTAAAAAAGCCAGACGAAACTAGATGTCACCCCGCAGAAATTATTCGTCTTCTTAAAACTCGTAAGTTTTGTATATATTTTTTCATTATTAACCATGCCACGACTGAGGAATATCGGCAGAGCTGAAAACGAAAGGCAATTAAAAAGAAATGGTAAACCTTAAACAAGCAATTTTAATTTACGAACTAATGATGCAAATTATTGGCGAGGCTAAAAAATTAATAAGCTTCTCTATATACTTCTCTGGCTGCGAGGTTTTTTGCCGACTCTCTAAATGAATGCGAGGGACTAAAATTCTTTAATTTCGAGTTATTACATTCCACGTAATTTGCGAAAAATTCGCTAATGTCCTGCGAAGGGCGCTAAATGGCCTGTGATATAAATGAAAGTTTACAACTTTTTTTAACAATATTTCATCGTGGTCCTAGCGAGGTTTAATGTTGCTGTTGTTGGATTATACACTCCGTCCATTCTATTTTTTGCGTCTGGGTTAAAGCCAATGAAAATGTTTCAGAAGTTTGTAACAGCTCCTAAGAATTAGCCCCACGTTGAGCGCCAAAGGTTTTAATTATGATTAACAATTTAATAATAAATTCTTGCTGCGCTGTTTTTTGTCTATATCATGTGTTCTTTCATTGATCGCTATTTGTATCGGTTATTGTTTACGTTACAAGTAAATAAAGTTATTAGCGAAATGTTCCACTGCTTATACGTTTTTTTAAATCCACCGCTATATCGTAGAGGACAGTACAATTAAAATTTTTATATCCACTCGAGTAGAATTTCATGGTTGTTAATTTACATTAAATATGTCCATTTGTTTTTGTGCCGTAGGATGTAAATAGCAATTAGCATTTAAATAATAATTGTACAAACTGTGTAATTATAGTAACCGGTAATTGTTGTCGTTAATAGAAAAATATTTACAGGTAATGTGTTTTGACAGATTTGACCCATTTGATAACGACGTACATTTCGTTGCTGTAGTTGTGCAAAATATGCCTTGGTTATGGCAACTAAATTATCTGATATTTAAACAGCCGAATTATAAAAATAAATAACTGAAGTTGTTTTTGTTTGAAATTTATTATTGCTGTTAAATAAATGTCGTGAAAATTATTATTCCAGCCAATAACTTTATTGTAACTATTGAACTGTTTCCAAATAACTCAAACTATAAGATGATACCATTATGTGATACAAGAGGACTAATGACAGTCATTTATCATAGTTGTGACTGGCCGTGAATAATTACCTATTTAAAAATTGTCGACTTATATAGATATCTAGTATCTTCTTAGTGCTTACTATCTTTACAGACTGTCAGGATAGGATGCTGATACAGAGTCATTAAGACCTATCTTGGGTAATAAATTTTCATACTGTCATCGATGTTCTTAATATACAAAACAATATGTGCAAAATACCTTTCACAATTTCCTGAAACCAAAATAAAACCAGCTGACTAAAACTGTATCAAACGTTTTTGATATGTCTATTGATGAAGCTCATAGTTCCTATGAAGGTAATGAAACGTCAAAAATGGTAGATGAAGCAAGATCATACCAACAAAAAGTAACATGTTTCCAAGGCAAGGCTTTTTCAAATTTTGCAAGATTTCGCTTGTTACATCCAACACTAAATTTGATACAGAACTTACCTACATACTACCTACTTACCTACTTATTTATTACCAATGAAACTGAAACTTAAAATAGTCTTCACAAACCAACAATGTTGCAATGCTGGAAACCTTAATGTTTCCTTTCGTCGCGTTTCATCGCCCTACACCACATTGTTCTTTTTTTTTTTTGGCGCTGTAAAATATTTTTAATTTGGCGCTGTATGCTGTATTCATACATAATGGCATTAGGTCTATTTTTTCACAAAATTGTGCAGGACAAACACCATTTCTATTGAATTATTACATTACTTCTTATGCAATACAATTCTGCATACAATTTTCCCACTGTAGAATGCACAAACATACTTTTACAAAAACAACTACATCATCACAAGTTAGGTTCTGTTTGGAACAATATTGTCAATCGCACGATGGTACGATAATCTCTATAAAAACCACATTCCATAACTACCAGAAACCAAGTAGAATTACATAAACAATATCCAAGTATACTATTAATAAAGTAATCCATAACCCATAGTAATCATTAATGTTCGTCGACTGCGGTTACGCAATTGCGCTAATACGAGGAATATAAACCAAGTAGTTGTTTGTCCAGCCCCTCAGGAACATTATTAAACATTAATGGCCGGTATCTAGTCCTATTCGCAACATATTCTGCATCTAATGAATAGCTTGGCAGCGTTCGCCATCTGGAAACGTCGGTTTCACAGAGCCGGTATGCGGTCGGTTGCAAATTGCGCTCCTATTATAGACCTCCGTATACGTAATTAATTCGTTGGATTCATATCAAGGTGCAGAAATTGATATCGCGCATTATTAGGTCAAACAGATCAACTGCGGTGCGAGGTTGGTATTATATCACTATTAAAGTATTAATGCACGCTTAATGGAGTCTGAAATTGTTAATAAGCTCGTGTTTTTTACATAGTATTATGCTTTTATTATCTATTTTTGTGATCTCTGGTACTTAATTAGTATTATGTGAAATGAAAAACTTTCTGTATTATTTTGTTTTCAAAACAAGTTAAAAGATAATTAGTATATGTTTTTTCATAAATTCTTTTACGCTACCTTAAGTTAGCGAAAAAATGTGTAAGCATTTCTTAAAAATACTCTGAAGTCGGTTAACGTAAAAAACGCTCGTGTAGAAGAGACCTTAGAGGGTTCATAGAGTTTCCTGAGCACAAACAGCAAATTCAAGAGCGTATTTTGTAGGAGTTGAAGTTGAATTTGTTATATAAACGAAGGATCTAGAGTGTGTCGTTTTCTAAAGGGTGGGATGTTCAAAGTTTAGTAAAAAATTGATTTAATTTTTTTCATTACTAAACGATTTACATACCTGAGGGAACCAACGACTTATCTGACGAGACAGAACCTGAGTAGGCGTGATGCAGTACATAGCTACATCTTGCGGTCACGTCGTGAACGAGACCATCTCACAAAAACGGACGTTCTTTTATTTTTGGTCACGACAACCTGCACACACTAATTTAATAATATTTGTTCTAAATAATACTGCAATTGTCTCTCTATAGTTTTGATAATGATCACCACAAATGTTATATGAATACTAACTATAAATATTATTATTTTGCAGAATGGTAACATTTTAAATTTTATAATATACGAGCATTTATTGTAAAATAATATTAATAATTTTAATTTGTGTAAATATCTAAATCTATAATCTATTCTATATTTAATAATATTTTCCTTTATATTTCAACAGAATATTATTCTTTAAGTAAATCTTAAATGTAGTGTCACTATAAATAAAAAAATGTTGAATTAAATATAATAATGCTTGGATGCCAAGATAATTATTTCAAATATTTTTTATTACGGAAATAATACATATAAACTTGAATGAAGTTTAAAATGTTACGTTTATCCGATTTTTTCGTGTATTATACAGGGTAACATAACATTGTCTTGTAAAAAACACATGACTACACCCATGACTCAACTACTGGTAAATTTACAAAGCTCTTTAATGTATAGTGCCATAAATTTTCTCCATTGAATAATTTTATATAATATAATTAATATAGCTTGTTTTATCTGAGAAATCTATGATATATATTTTTTATATATTTGTCCGTTTCATTTGACGTAGATTCAAGAAATTGTAGCGGTTTTGTATAAAAATGCGTTAGTTCTAATTTTTACCAACTTCACACAGAAATAGCTATTGTTTCAGCATTTACCGTTACAATTTTATTTGTAGTAAGTCTGGTAAGCAAAAAGAATGCCTTTATGAGAAATAAATTGCAATCTATTCCAAAACTGTTTTTTTTATGAAGGCTTGTTCTGCAGTTGCCATTGTTAATTGTCTTTGCAACGGTTCATTCTTATTACTAGAAGAAGTAACTACACCATTGCAAGAATGCGTTTTAATAAAAATGTATCACGAAGAAATTTATTTTCAGTCAAAATATCCTCTAGAATTTTTAGTTGTAGTAGAATGAACACAAATTCAACGTAAACTGATGATATCAGGAATATATTTTAATAATTTAGTCAGTGGCGGCTCGTGATGTTTCAAACTAGTACGAACTACAGAATTAACATTTTTTGGAAGCTTTTTTTAGTCATTATTTATAGGTAAATCAGAAAATACAAATACAGAATTTTTGACGATTTTCAACTAACTTCAAATTTATTGATGTTTGATTTTCTATTTTACGCGTATTGTCCGATATCGTTGTAATATTTTATTTACTTGTACTTATCAATGTTAACTTGCAGTTTGATAAAATACGACTAGTAATTTTATTATGATATATTAATAACGTTTGCGACACCTTTTTATATCGGAACATCCATTTTTGCCATGTTGAAAAAGTCGTACTTATTTATTGATCATAAACGTCATTAAAATTTTAGTGCAGTATATGATTAATATAACGGAAAAAGAACCACGAAAGAACCGTACAATATGACAAACTAGACTGTTTGTTGCACTCTGATAGAGACCTCTCCCGCAATTGGCTACCAACGAATACCATGCTCTTTATATGTTATTGGTATGAGGCATGCCTCCGAGGCGTTCTTATTTACCTTATTGTGCTTGTGAACTTATTGAAGATTGCCTATACTCATTATTGCATGTCAGTTGTTATCGTTATTACGATACACGAAGGCAAATTCAAAAGTACCTCAACATCTGCTATTAAGGCTGTAATGGTCGCAATTTTACAAAGCCGTTTTTAAACGTCCACGCGCTTTCATATTTCTCCTCAATGGAAATTCGTATTAAGATGAATCAAGTTTTAATCAACTAATAAAAGTCTACTTTACTAGACAGCAGAACCATATTTTCAAAAAATATATTAGATCTGAACAATATTTCGGTGGCAAAATTGCCCACATTTAGGACTGCGGTGAGACGTTGTTAGGCACTATTATAAAAAAAGAAAGCTGTAGGCTAGTAAATCAAGTCTTCATATAATAGACAATTTTGCCTCAGATTTCAATTTTTTGCATTTATATTCATGAAATCTGTCGGCCAAGAAGACATGTTTTGCTAAATTTCTGCATACAATTGCCTAACTTACAGGGGCACAAAGTTTAATTTTGCCGTTGAAGGTGCTGATGGGCGGAGCCTGATAAAAGACACTGTTTGGCCGAACATTATACCCTTAAAGCAGTTATTTATATTCATACGAATTCCACGGCCAATATAGGCATTCTAATGTTACTGAATACTGCCTTACTTGCCTCATCGTACTGGTCACCATTGAATTTAGTAGAATATGATAAGAACGAACCTATGAAAGTGATAATTTTTAGCGCTGTAGGAGTGTTTTTCTTTGTTAATAACACGATATTTTTGCCAATGCCGTGAAGAAAACAACATCCTACACCTGTTGCTCCATTTCAGTTAAAGTTCATTAAGTTAAACTTGTGACTCCGATAGTGAAATTAATATATCCACAAATATATTGTTTACGATCGATTGTGCTATTAACAATACGGCAATAAAATGGATTCGAGACGTGGGTTTTAGTCATCTTTATATCGTTCCAATTTGGGTCGAGGATACATCTGCATGTATCCGATAATTTCGCAGTCGTTATACCCCAAGTGAATTTATATTATTAGGTCAATGTTAAATAGACTGTTTATGATTATTTTAATATTAACTCGAGGCTCGCCAATCTCCTGTCTAGTTAAAATGTACGACTGTTTACTGTATTCGCGGGTTACGTGATTTGTAATAAGAATAATGTTGGATTTACTTAACACTTGTTAGATCTTATACGCTTTGTACGTAAGAGTTGTAAAATGAATCACATAATATTAATTATTAATTAAAATATTAACATTAATAAATTTCCATTGAATGTAAACCGAAGCACGTGGTCGAAAACGTGATATTATTGGTGTGACGGTACACGTCGTTCAGCGCAGCTTGTTTCTGTAGATACAGTATTACTATGCTGGTGACGTAAACAGGCGTTTGTTGCTTGTGTTATGTGACATTTTGGGTCACATATACTGTAAATATTGTGTAGATAATGCTGTGCCAATTCAACACGACTGAAGGGAGTTTTGTGTAAGCACAATCAAACAACTTGGATTCATGTAATTATATGCTTATGAACACCATTGGTGTGAGTGTCAACTTCATTACTGCAGAAATACGGGGAGTCGAAGCAAATAGGTGGCTATATTGTTGATTTGAACTTATTTCTTTGTTTATAATATAGATCTGCTCGTAAAAATTACGGCAACAATGCTTCGGTTACGTCTAGATAGAGTTTTACTTAAGCCAATACAAATTTAAGATTACAATAATTGAATCTTATTTGGATAATTGTGAATAAAATAATATAGAATAGACATGGCCGGGAAATCACCCTGTAGATCTAATAGTGTTTAAATTGCCATCATTGCACAATCACTTTGATGAAACAAAACAATATGCGAAATTAAAAAATATTTTAACACTTTATTTCTTAAAATAATATGTTTTTGGAAATTAAAACAACGATACAAAATAATATTCTCAGTCCATCATACTTCTTCCTTATTTAACCTATTTCATTTCTATTAATACATCTGACTGATATTTAAATGCAGTACAAGCCATTAATAACAACATAATTTGTAATTTAAATCTAGCTATATTTTAAATTATTCCGTTGTTTTTAAACACTGTAATTATGATAAATAATCTCCGTTGTAAAAAAATATGTTAATCAAGGTATGCATGCATTTTACTATTATATGTGCAAAAGGAAAATTCCAAATACATCTAAATTTGATTAATTTTACGGGAAAAGTGATGTATAATTTAATAGTTTTGTAATAACAAAAGAAGTAATTAATTATTATCCAATATGTTACAATGTTCACTAATTTATATAAACGTTTTAATGGACGTCTGTAACAATAAAAAGTAAATAAATAGTTTGTGTGACGTCACAACTATTACTTTCCAAAACGGCAACATATCAAATTCAACATTATAATTTGAATACAGTTCGACTAGAATTATCTACATTATTTATTTAACAGCATAATTATTTGAAAATAAATATAAACTTAAATTTTTTTTCTGTTTGACTTTGCTTTATAAAAACTCGACAGTCAGTACTGCTAAACTCTAAAGATAAAATAGTACCTACTTACACATTAAACTGTTTCTTTTTTCAATAAAACTTATTTGTTTTGTTACAAAATATGTCAATGAGACATAAAATAGTTTATGGGTTTATTAAATTTTGCTTAAAATTTTGTTTTTGATACAAGGAGCTCTTACCAAATAATTTAAGGAAAAAATTCTTATTTACTATATATTAAAATGCGCGATTGCCTCTCGCTCTCCGGGCGGGTGGAAAAGTGGCATTCTGCCGCCACAAAGGCTTTTTCGCGAGCCGCGCGGTGGCGAGCCGAAGGGCGCGAAGCGCCCTTCGGTCCTGCGGTTGTCCGGTAGGCGTATTTTGGTTGGTTCTTTTACTTTTTCGGGGCGAATTTTGCGTTTTTCCGGAGGTCCGCCGGCGTTACTTTTCCAATTTCGCGAGGAAACGAGACAAAAGTCGAAAAACGCCCCTTATCGGAAGCCCGGAAGCCGCTCGAGGCCGGTTTCGCTCCGCGCCACGTTTTTCGGGCGAGCCTGTCGGGACGCGGCCGCGGGCGAGTCTCTTGATTTGGTCCTTTCTCCGTCGCGACGAGGCGCTCGGCGGGCCGTTTTTCGCGTTTTTCTACGTAAATTTTCCGTTTTTCGGAGGGTCTCGCCGGCCGATCTCGGCGAGCGAGATGGATATAGCGGAGGCGGAGCTTATCGCCCGGGAATCGGAGAAACGTCAGTCGGATATGGGTAGACGTCAAACTATTTCGGATTCGATATTTTCGTATTTTCCCGCATTCATTTCCAGAAATGCATGTTGAAACGTAAACTTTGAACCTTCTACAATGTGTCGCGTGCCTCAGATTTAGGTTTAAAATTCGATTTTATAGGAAAATAGCGAAAGTTTTGGTCAATTACACGTTCGGCTGCATTCGCCTTCACTCGGCCGTCCGAAACGTCAAACGGCTAGCCGGACGGTGCACGGCCGGTGACAGCTCCGGATAAAACGTAGGAACGTTCGCTAAACGGGCAGATTTGAGACCCGCCAAGGCCGGAAAAGGTAAATTTAAAGTCCCTAGATGCTTTCTGTTATGCGAGCGTTGGGTTTTGAATTCGAATTTGTATCGAATTTTGCGTAATACCGAACCGAGACGTGGAGAAGAGCCTGGCAATATGGCGGGTCCTCACAAAACCTTCAAAACGTTACATTTTGCAAAGTAAGTACCCCTTTATTTCCATAAAGCCATATCGAAACGTACACTTTGAACCTTCTACAATGTGTCGTGTGCCTCAGGTTTAGGTTTAAAATTCGATTTTATAGTGAAAATAGCAAAAATTTTCGTCTACTACAGAAACGTCAAATGGCGAGTGCGCGGTGACATTTCCGAATAAATCGCAGAAAATTTCGCTAAATGGGCCGACCCGAGGCCCTCTAAGGCCGAAAACGGTAAATTTGAAGTCTCTAGATACGTTGTGTTATGCGAGCGTTTGGTTTTGAATTCGTTTTCGTATCGAAATTTGCGAAAACTCTAAGCAAGACGGGGTCAAAATGACGGAAGCCATAGAACAGCTGTCAAATATTTCCATCCGCTATTGCTATTTGCATTGAACTTTGCATAAATAGAATGAATAGGTGGTATCAGTGAGCTAGACAATATGGCAGACCAAGACGGGGTCAAAATGACGGAAGCCATAGAACAGCTGTCAAATATTTCCATCCGCTATTGCTATTTGCATTGAACTTTGCATAAATAGAATGAATAGGTGGTATCAGTGAGCTAGACAATATGGCAGACTTCAAGTCGCTTCGCTTATATACAGTGCGACTCAAAAAAGCTCGATGTACGGGGTGTTACGATAAAATTGTCGAGAAAAAATAAAAATTAAAGATTCGCGTAAATTTTCGGTTTTTTCGCTTGGGAGGGGTTCTGTTACGTTGGTAGGCCCTTCTTAAATGAAAAGTGTTGGAAAAATGTGAAACGTTAAAAAAATGTCAAAATTAAGGAACTGAACATTTTTTGGTACGAAACTTCCGTCGGGGACTCTTACCGCACTAATTATCGAAAAAATACGGGTGTTTAAAAATCCGAACCATTCCCTAAAAATCCTGAACATTTGTGGATTAAAATTTTTTTCTTTCTGATGAAACTTTTTACAATAGTTTGTAAAAAACTATAAAAATATATACTTTGGTATTATTATGTATATGAATACATACTTATGAAAAATACAGGGTGTAAAATAAAGAACCATTCTCTAGATCCACAAAATTTATGGAATTTATTTTTTTATGAAACTTTTACGATTGTAAAAATATTATACTAATGAAAATATACAGGGTGCTTAACGAAACCAAACCATACTCTAAGAATCCCCACAATAATTCATTGAATATTTTTTATTAACCTTTTCACGATGGTCTCTAAGAAATATATACTAATTAAAAACTACTGGGTGTTTAAGAAAACTGAACAAATATTGAAACTCCCAAAATTCATGGAAATTTTTTTATTTATTAAACTTCCATCAAGGATTTATTATGACACTCACTATCGAAGCAAATACAGAGTGTTTAATAATAACGAACCATTCTCTAAAAATTTTCAAAATTCATGGAATTAAAAATTCTTTTGATGAAACTTTATACAATGTTCTGTAGGAAAAATATACTAATTAAAAATACAGAGTGTTTAAAAATAACGAACCATTCTCTAAAAATTTTCAAAATTCTTGGAATTAAAAATTCTGTTTGATGAAATTTTATACAATGTTCTGTAGGAAAAATATACTAATTAAGAAATACAGAGTGTTTAAAAATAACGAACCATTCTCTAAAAATCCTCAAAATTCATGGAATTAGAAAATTCTTTTGATGAAACTTTATACAATAGTTTGTAAAAATCTATATTAATGAAAAATACAGGGGTTTAAAAAAAACCGAACCGTTCCTAAAAATCCTGAATATTTGTGGATTTAAAATTTTTTTGCTCTCTGGTGAAACTTTACAATAGTTTGTAAAATTATAAAAATATATACTTTGGTATTATTATGTATATGAATACATACTTATGAAAAATACAGGGTGTAAAATAAAGAACCATTCTCTAGATCCACAAAATTTATGGAATTTATTTTTTATGAAACTTTTCACGATTGTAAAAATATTATACTAATGAAAATATACAGGGTGCTTAACGAAACCAAACCATACTCTAAGAATCCCCACAATAATTCATTGAATATTTTTTTATTAACCTTTTCACGATGGTCTCTAAGAAATATATACTAATTAAAAAACTACTGGGTGTTTAAGAAAACTGAACAAATATTGAAACTCCCAAAATTCATGGAATTTTTTTTTTATTTATTAAACTTCCATCAAGGATTTATTATGACACTCACTATCGAAGCAAGTACAGAGTGTTTAATAATAACGAACCATTCTCTAAAAATTTTCAAAATTCATGGAATTAAAAATTCTTTTGATGAAACTTTATACAATGTTCTGTAGGAAAAATATACTAATTAAAAATACAGAGTGTTTAAAAATAACGAACCATTCTCTAAAAATTTTCAAAATTCTTGGAATTAAAAAATTCTGTTTGATGAAATTTTATACAATGTTCTGTAGGAAAAATATACTAATTAAGAAATACAGAGTGTTTAAAAATAACGAACCATTCTCTAAAAATCCTCAAAATTCATGGAATTAGAAAATTCTTTTGATGAAACTTTATACAATAGTTTGTAAAAATCTATATTAATGAAAAATACAGGGGTTTAAAAATACCGAACCGTTCCTAAAAATCCTGAATATTTGTGGATTTAAAATTTTTTTTCTTTCTGATGAAACTTTTTACAATAGTTTGTAAAAAACTATAAAAATATATACTTTGGTATTATTATGTATATGAATACATACTTATGAAAAATACAGGGTGTAAAATAAAGAACCATTCTCTAGATCCACAAAATTTATGGAATTTATTTTTTATGAAACTTTTCACGATTGTAAAAATATTATACTAATGAAAATATACAGGGTGCTTAACGAAACCAAACCATACTCTAAGAATCCCCACAATAATTCATTGAATATTTTTTTATTAACCTTTTCACGATGGTCTCTAAGAAATATATACTAATTAAAAAACTACTGGGTGTTTAAGAAAACTGAACAAATATTGAAACTCCCAAAATTCATGGAATTTTTTATTTTATTTATTAAACTTCCATCAAGGATTTATTATGACACTCACTATCGAAGCAAGTACAGAGTGTTTAATAATAACGAACCATTCTCTAAAAATTTTCAAAATTCATGGAATTAAAAAATTCTTTTTGATGAAACTTTATACAATGTTCTGTAGGAAAAATATACTATTGAACAAATACAGAGTGTTTAAAAATAACGAACCATTCTCTAAAAATTTTTAAAATTCTGTTTGATGAAATTTTATACAATGTTCTGTAGGAAAAATACACTAATTAAGAAATACAGAGTGTTTAAAAATAACGAACCATTCTCTAAAAATCCTCAAAATTCATGGAATTTGAAAATTCACTTTGATGAAACTTTATACAATACTTTGTAAAAATCTATATTAATGAAAAAATACAGGGGGTTTAAAAAAACCGAACCGTTCCCTAAAAATCCTGAACATTTGTGGGTTAAAATTTTTTTTTGCTCTCTGATGAAACTTTCCAATAGTTTGTAAAAAAACTATAAAAAATATATACTTAGGTATTATTATGTATATGAATACATACTTATGAAAAAATACAGGGTGTAAAATAAAGAACCATTCTCTAGAAATCTAGAAATTTATGGAAGTTATTTTTTTTATGAAACTTTTCACAATGGTCTGTAAGAAAACTATACTAATTAAAGAACTACTGGGAGTTTAAAAAGACTGAACCAATATTGAAACTCCCAAAATTCATGGAAAATTTTTCAAAATCATTGAATTAAAAATTCTTTTGATGAAATTTTATACAATGTTCTGTAGGAAAAATATCGCAATAAAGAAATACAGACGATTTAAAAATAACGAACCATTCTCTAAAAATCCTCAAAATTCATGGAATTAAAAAATTCTTTTTGATGAAACATTTCACATTAGTTTGTTAAAAACTATACTAATGAAAAAATACAGGAGGTTTAAAAAAACCGAACCATTCTCTAAAAATCAACAAAATTCATGGAATTAAAAATTCTTTTGATGAAACTTGTCACAATGTTCTGTAGGAAAAATATACTATTGAACAAATACGGGGTGTTTAAAAAAACCGAACTGTTCGTGGATTTAAATTTTTTTTTGCTTTCTGATGAAACATTTTACAATAGTTTGTCAAAAAACTATAAAAATATATACTTAGGTTTTATTATGTATATAAATACATACGTATGAAAAATATAGGGTGTAATATAAAGAACCATTCTCTAGATCCACAAAATTTATAGAATTTATTTTTTTTTATGAAACTTTTCATGATTGTAAAAAAATTATACTAATGAAAAAATACAGGGTGTTTAGCAAAACCAAACCATTCTCTAAGAATCCTCACAATTCATAGAATATTTTCTTATGAACACAATGGTCTGTAAGAAAACTATACTAATTAAAAGACTACTGGGTGTTTAAAAAAATGAACCATTTTCTATAAACCTTCATGGAAGTATAATATTCTCTTGATGAAACTTTTAACAATGGTCTATATGGAAACTATTTTCATGAGAACAATACAGGGTGTTTAAGAGAATCGAATCATTTTAAAAATTCTAAAAACTTGAAATTAAAAACTCTTTTGGTTTTGATGAAACTTTTAAGATAGTTTTTAAAAAACTATAAAAATACATATTTAGGTATTATTATGTAGCTATATAAATACATACTTATGAAAAATACAGTGTGTAAAATAAAGACCAATTCTCTAGATCCACAAAATTTATGGAATTTAATTTTTTTTATGAAACTTTTCACGATTGTAAAAAATTATACCGATGAAAAAATACGGGGTGTTTAACAAAACCAAACCATTCTTTAAATATCCTCACAATTCATGGAATATTTTCTAATGAAACTTTTCACAACGGTCTGTAAGAAAACTATCCTAATTAAAAAACTACTGGGTGTTTAAAAAACCGACCGTTCTCTAGAAGCTTCATGGAAGTATAATATTCCTTTGATGAAACTTTTAACAATGGTCTATATGGAAACTATTTTAATGAAAACAATACAGGGTGTTTAAGAAAACTGAACCAATATTGAAACTCCCAATATTCATGGAATAAATTTATTGTTTTGCTTCGGATGGGTTGTCGGATGTACGAAAGACCGTTTTATATACAAAGTGTTGGAAAAATGTTGAACGTTAAAAAAGTCTCAAAATTAAGAGAACTGACTAATTTATTTTAGCCAACTTCCATCGGAGGTCTCTTAACGCACTAATTATCGAAAAAATACATGGTGTTTAAAAAAAACTAACCCTACTCAAGAAAGGTCAAGTCGGCGAATGCCGACTTGCCACCTTTCTAGTTCTTATATATTAAAATCCGTTGTTTTTTCTCGCTCCCTCCGGGTGGGTGGAAAAGTGGGGTTTTGCGTCCCAAAAGGCTTTTTTTGCGAGCCGCGCAGCGGCGAGCCCGGGGCCGCGAAGTCGAGTTCGGTCCTGGGGTTGTCTGTTAGGCGTATTTTGGTTGGTTCGTTTTACTTTTTTCGGGGCGAATTTTGCGTTTTTCCGGAGGTCCGCCGGAGCTACTTTTCGATTTTCGCGAGGAAACGAGACAAAAGTCGAAAACCACGCCCATTATCGGAAGTCCGGAAGCCGCCCGGAGGCCGATTTCGCTCCGCGCGACGTTTTTCACGGGAGCCCGTCGGGGACGCGGCCGCGGGCGAGTCACTTTATTCGGTCCTTTCTCCGTCGCGACGAGCCGCTCGGCGGGCCGTTTTTCGCGTTTTTCTAGGTAAATTTTCCGTTTTTCGGAGGGTCCTCGCCGGCCGTTCTCGGCGAGAGGGATGGAGATAGCGCGGGAGGAGCTTATCGCCCGGGAATCGGAGAAACGTCAGTCGGATATGGGTAGACGTCAAACTATTTCGGATTCGATATTTTCGTATTTTCCCGCATTCCTTTCCACAAAGCCATGTCGAAACGTAAACTTTGAACCTTCTACAATGTGTCGCGTGCCTCAGATTTAGGTTTAAAATTCGATTTTATAGTGAAAATAGCGAAAGTTTTGGTCAATTACACGTTCGGGGGCATTCGCGTTCGCTCGGCCGTCCGAAACGTCAAACGGCTAGCCGGACGGTGCACGGCCGGTGACAGCTCCGGATAAAACGTAGGAACGTTCGCTAAACGGGCAGATCTGAGACCCGCCAAGGCCGGAAAAGGTAAATTTAAAGTCTCTAGATACTTTCTGTTATGCGAGCGTTGGGTTTTGAATTCGAATTTGTATCGAATTTTGCGTAATACCGAACCGAGACGTGGAGAAGAGACTGGCAATATGGCGGGTCCTCACAAAACCTTCAAAACGTTACATTTTGCAAAGTAAGTACCCCTTTATTTCCATAAAGCCATATCGAAACGTAAACTTTGAACCTTCTACAATGTGTCGTGTGCCTCAGATCTGTTTTAAAATTCGATTTTATAGTAAAAATTGCGAAAATTTGCGACGTCAAATGGCGAGTGCGCGGTGACATTTCGAATAAATTGCAGAAAATTTCGCTAAATGGGCCGACCGGAGCCCCAAAGTCGAAAACGGTAAATCTGAAGTCTCTAGATACGTTGTGTTATGCGAGCGTTTGGTTTTGAATTCGTTTTGTATCGAAATTTGCGAAAATCCTAAGCAAGACGGGGTCAAAATGACGTAAGCCATAGAACAGCTGTCAAATATTTCCATCCGCTATTGCTATTTGCATTGAACTTTGCATAAATAGAACGAATAGGTAGGTGGTATCAGTGAGCTAGACAATATGGCAGACCAAGACGGGGTCAAAATGACGGAAGCCATAGAACAGCTGTCAAATATTTCCATCCGCTATTGCTATTTGCATTGAACTTTGCATAAATAGAATGAATAGGTGGTATCAGTGAGCTAGACAATATGGCACACTTCAAGTCGCTTCGCTTATATACAGTGCGACTCAAAAAGCTCGATGTACGGGGTGTTACGATAAAAATTGACGAGAAAAAATAAAAATTACAGATTCGAGGAAATTTTCGGTTCTTTCGCTTCGGAGGGTTCTCTGACGTGCGTAGGACCGTTTTATATACAAAGTGTTGGAAAAATGTCGAACGTTAAAAAATGTAAAAATTAAGGGAACTGAAAATTTTTTGGTACGAAACTTCCGTCGGGGACTCTTACCGCACTAATTATCGAAAAAATACGGGGTGTTTAAAAATTCGAACCGTTCCCTAAAAATCCTGGACATTCGTGGATTTAAAATTTTTTTGCTTTCTGATGAAACTTTTACAATAGTTTGTAGAAAAACTGTAAAAATATATACTTTGGTATTATTATGTATATGAATACATACTTATGAAAAAATACAGCGTGTAAAATAAAAAACCATTCTCTACATCCACAAAATTTATGGATTTTATTTTTTTTATGAAACTTTTGACGATTGTAAAAAAATCATACTAATGAGAAAATACAGGGTGCTTAACGAAACCAAACCATACTCTAAGAATCCTCACAATAATTCATTGAATATTTTTTCATGAAACTTTTCACAATGGTCTGTAAGAAAACTATGTATACTAATTAAAAAACTACTGGGTGTTTAAAAAAACTGAACCAATATTGAAACTCCCAAAATTCATGGAAATTTTTTTTATTTATTAAACTTCCATCAAGGATTTATTATGACACTCACTAACGAAGCAAATACAGAGTGTTTAATAATAACGAACCATTCTCTAAAAATCCTCAAAATTCATGGAATTAAAAATTCTTTTGATGAAACTTTATACAATGTTCTGTAGGAAAAATATACTAATTAAGAAATACAGAGGGTTTAAAAAACCTAACCATTTCCTAAAAATCAACAAAACTCATGGAATTATAAAATTATTTTTGATAAAACCTTATACAATGGTTTGTAAAAATCTATACTAATGAAAAAATACAGGAGGTTTAAAAAAACCTAACCATTTCCTAAAAATCAACAAAATTCATGGAATTAAAAAATTCTATTTGATGAAATTTTATACAATGTTCTGTAGGAAAAATATACTAATTAGGAAATACAGAGTGTTTAAAAATAACGAACCATTCTCTAAAATTCCTCAAAGTTCATGGAATTAGAAAATTCATTTTGATGAAACTTTGTACAATAGTTTTAAAACATCTATACTAATGAAAAAATACAGGAGGTTTCAAAAAACCGAACCGTTCCCTAAAAATCCTAAACATTCGTGGACTTAAATTTTTTGCTATCTGATGAAACTTTTACAATAGTTTGTAAAAAACTATAAAAATATATACTTTGGTATTATTATGTATATGAATACATACTTATGAAAAATACAGGGTGTAAAATAAAGAACCATTCTCTACAGCCACAAAATTTATGGAATTTAATTTTTTATTAAACTTTTGACGATTGTAAAAATTATACTAATGAAAAATACAGGGTGCTTAACGAAACCAAACCATACTCTAAGAATCCCCACAATAATTCATTGAATATTTTTTATGAAACTTTTCACAATGGTCTGTAAGAAAACTATACTAATTAAAAAATTCTGGGTGTTTAAGAAAACTGAACCAATATTGAAACTCCCAAAATTCATGGAAATTTTTTTATTTATTAAACTTCCATCAAGGATTTATTATGACACTCATTAACGAAGCAAATACAGAGTGTTTAATAATAACGACCCATTCTCTAAAAATCCTCAAAATTCATGGAATTAAATAATTCTATTTGATGAAACTTTATACAATGTTCTGTAGGAAAAATATACTAATTAAAAAATAAAGAGTGTTTAAAAATAACTAACCATTCTCTAAAATTCCTATAAATTCATGTAATTAAAAAATTATTTTTTATTAAACTTTATACAATGTTCTATAGGAAAAATATCCTAATTAAGAAATACAGTCTATTTAAAAAAAACAGAACCATTCTCTAAAAATCAACAAAATTCATGGAATTAAAAAATTACTTTTGATGAAACTTTTTACAATGTTCTGTAGGAAGAATATACTATTGAACAAATACGGGGTGTTTAAAAAAACCGAACTGTTCCCTAAAAATCCTGAAAATTCGTGGATTTAAAATTTTTTTTTGCTTTCTGATGAAACTTTTTACATTAGTTTGTCAAAAACTATAAAAATATATACTTAGGTTTTATTATGTATATAAATACATACGTATGAAAAAATACAGGGTGTAATATATAGATCCATTCTCTAGATCCACAAAATTTATGGAATTAATTTTTTTTATGAAACTTTTCACGATTGTAAAAATTATACCGATGAAAAAATACGTGGTGTTTAACTAAACCAAACCAGTCTCTAAAAATCCTCACAATTCATGGAATATTTTCTAATGAAAATTTTCACAACGGTCTGTAAGAAAACTATACTAATTAAAAAACTACTGGGTGTTTAAAAAACCGACCTTTCTCTAGAAACCTTCATGGAAGTATAATATTCCTTTGATGAAACGTTTAACAATGGTCTATATGGAAACTATTTTAATGAAAACAATACAGGGTGTTTAAGAAAACTGAACCAATATTGAAACTCCCAAAATTCATGGAATAAAATTATTTGTTTTGCTTCGGATGGGTTGTCGGATGTACGAAAGACCGTTTTATATACAAAGTGTTGGAAAAATGTTGAACGGTAAAAAATCTCAAAATTAAGAGAACTGACTAATTTATTTTACTCAACTTCCATCGGGGGTCTCTTAACGCACTAATTATCGAAAAAATACATGGTGTTTAAAAAAAACTAACCCTACTCAAGAAAGGTCAAGTCGGCGAATGCCGACTTGCCACCTTTCTAGTTCTTATATATTAAAATCCGTTGTTTTTTCTCTCTCGCGAAAAAGTGGCAAAGTGTCCGGGTAAAGGCTTTTTTCGCGAGCCGCGCAGCGGCGAGCCCGGGTGCGCGGAGTCGAGTTCGGTCCTTGGGTCGTCTGTTAGGCGTATTTTCGTGACTTCTTTTACTCTTTTCGGGACGAATTTACCGTTTTTCCGGAGGTCCGCGGCCGCCATTTTCGATTTTCCCGAGGATTTCGCGAAAAAAGATGGATATAGCCGGGAATTCGAGAAACGTCAGTCAGATATGGGTAGACGTCCAACTATTTCGGATTCGATATTTTCGTATTTTCCCGCATTCATTTCCATAAAGCCATGTCGAAACGTAAACTTTGAACCTTCTACGATGTGTCGTGTGCCTCAGATCTAGGTTTAAAATTCGATTTTATAGTGAAAATAACGAAAATGTGGGACAATTACACGTTCGGGGGCATTCGCGTTCGCTCGACCGCGGCCGTCCTAAACGTCAAACGGCTAGCCGGACGGTGCACGGCCTGTGACAGCTCCCCATAAAACGTAGGAACGTTTGCCAAACGGGCCGATGGGAGCCCCCCGAATGCCAAAAGGTAAGTTTAAAGTCTCTAGATACTTTCTGTTATGCGAGCGCTGGGTTTAGAATTCGTTTTGTATCGAAATGTGCGAAAATCCGATCCAAGACCGGGGAGAAGGGCCTGGCAAATGGCGGTCTTCACAAAACCTTCAAAACGATTACATTCTGAAAAGTAAGTACCCTTCATTTTCATAAAGCCATATCGAAACGTAAACTTTGAACCTTCTACAATGTGCCGCCTGTCTCAGGTCTAGGTTTAAAATTCGATTTTATAGTGAAAATAACGAAAGTTTTGGCCAACTATACGTTCGGCGGCATTCGCATTCGCTCGGCCGTCCGAAACGTCAAACGGCTAGCCGGACGGTGCGGTGCCGTTGACAGCTCCGGATAAAACTTAGGAACGTTTGCCAAACGGGCCGGTCGGAGACCCGCCAAGGTCGGAAAAGGTAAATTTAAAGTCTCTAGATGCTTTCTGTTATGCGAGCGCTGGGTTTAGAATTCATTTTTGTATCGAAATGTGCGAAAATCCGATCCAAGACCGGGGAGAAGAGCCTGGGAAATGGCGGTCTTCACAAAACCTTCAAAACGATTAGATTCTGAAAAGTAAGTACCCCTTTATGTCCATAAAGCCATATCGAAACGTAAACTTTGAACCTTCTACAATGTGTCGTGTGCCTCAGGTTTAGGTTTAAAATTCGATTTTATAGTGAAAATATCGAAATTTTAGTCCACTACACGTTCCGCCGAAACGTCAAACGGCCAACAAGGTAACTTTGAAGTCTCTAGATACGTTCTGTTATGCGAGCGCTTTGTTTTGAGTTTATTTTTGCATTGAACTATGCATAAATACGAATGAATCCGTGGTATAAATGAGCTAGACAATATGGCGGACTTCAATTATTTTAAGTCGCTTCGCGTATATACAGTGCGACTCAAAGAGCTCGACGTACGGGGTGTTACGATAAAAATTGACGAGAAAAAAATAAAAATTACAGATTCAAGGAAATTTTCGGTTTTTCGCTTCGGAGGGTTGTCTGACGTGCGAAAGACCGTTTTATATACAAAGTGTTGGAAAAATGTTAAACGTTAAAAAATGTCAAAATTAAGGAACTGGAAATTTTTTTGGTACGAAACTTTCGTCGGGGTCTCTTACCGCACTAATTATCGGAAAAAATATAGGGTGTGTACAAAAAACCCACCCGTTCCCTAAAAATCATGAAAATTCGTGGATTTAAAAAATTTTTTTGCTTTCTGATGAAACTTTTACAATAGTTTGTAAAAAACTATAAAAATATATACTTTGGTATTATTATGTATATAAATACATACGTATGAAAAATACAGGGTGTAAAATAAAGAACCATTCTGTAGATCCACAAACATTATGGAATTTATTTTTTATAAGAAACTTGTCACGATTCTAAAAAAATTATACTAATGGAAAAATACAGGGTGCTTAACGAAACCAAAACATTCTCTAAGAATCCTCACAATAATTTATTGAATGTTTTTTTATGAAACTTTTCACAATTGTCTGTAAGAAAACTACTAATTAAAAACTACTGAGTGTTTAAGAAAACTGAACCAATATTGAAACTCCCAAAATTCATAGAAAAATTTTTTATTTATTAAACTTTCGTCAAGGATTTATTATGACACTCACTAACGAAGCAAATACAGAGTGTTTAAAAATAACGAACCATTCTCTGAAAATCCTCAAAATTCATGGAATTAGAAAATTCTTTTTGATGAAACTTTATAAAATGTTCTGTAGGAAAAATAGACTAATGAAGAAATACAGAGTGTTTAAAAATAACGAAACATTCTCTAAAAATCCTCCAAATTCATGGAATTAAAAATTTCTTTTTGATGAAACGTTTCACAATAGTTTGTAAGAAACTATACTAATGAAAAAATACAGGAGGTTTAAAAAAACCGAACCATTCTCTAAAAATCAACAAAATTCATGGAATTAAAATATTCTTTTTGATGAAACTTTTTACAATGTTCTGTAGGAAAAATATACTAATGAAAAAATACGGGGTGTTTAAAAAAACCGAAACGTTCCCTAAAAATCGTGGATTTAAATTTTTTTATTTTTTTTTGCTTTCTGATGAAACTTTTTACAGTAGTTTGTAAAAAAACTATAAAAAATATATACTTTGGTATTATTATGTATATAAATACATACGTATGAAAAAATACAGGGTGTAAAATAAAGAACCATTCTCTAGATCCACAAAATTTATGGAATTTATTTTTTTTATGAAACTTTTCACGATTGTAAAAAAATATACTAATGAGAAAATACAGGGTGCTTAACGAAACCAAACCATTCTATAAGAATCCTAACAATTCATGGAATATTTTTTATGAAACTTTTCACAATGGTCTGTAAGAAACTATTTTAATGAGAACAATATAACAGGGTGTTTAAGAAGACTGAACCAATATTGAAACTCCCAAAATTCATGGAAAAAATTTATGGAATTTATTTTTTTTTTATTAAACTTTTCACGATTGTAAAAAAATTACACTAATGAAAAAATAAAGGGTGTTTAACAAAACCATTGAACCAATATAGAAACTCCCAAAATTCATGGAAAAACTTATGGAATTTTTATGAAACTTCACGATTGTTAAAAAATTATACTAATGAAAAAATACAGGGTGTTTAGCAAAACCAAACCATTCTCTAAGAATCCTCACAATTCATGGAATATTTTCTTATCAACCTTTTCACAATGGTCTGTAAGAAAACTATACTAATTAAAAAACTACTGGGTGTTTAAAAAAACTGAACCATTCTCTAGAAACCTTCATGGAAGTATAATATTCTTTTGATGAAACTTTTAACAGTGGTCTATATGGAAACTATTTTAATGAGAACAATACAGGGTGTTTAAGAGAATCGAATCATTCAAAAAATCCTAAAAACTTGGAATTAAAAACTCTTTTTTGGTTTTGATGAAACTTTTTAAGATAGTTTGTAAAAAAAACTATAAAAAATACATAAGTATTATTATGTAGCTATATAAATCCATACTTATGAAAAAATACAGGGTGTAAAATAAACACCAATTCTCTAGATCCACAAAATTTATGGAATTTAATTTTTTTTAAGAAACTTTTCACGATTGTAAAAAAATTATACTGATGAAAAAATACGGGGTGTTTAACAAAACCAAACGATTCTCTAAGAATCCTCACAATTCATGGAATATTTTCTAATCAAACTTTTCACAATGGTCTGTAAGAAAACTATACTAATTAAAAAACTACTGGGTGTTTAAAAAAACCGACCCTTCTCTAGAAACCTTCATGGAAGTATAATATTCCTTTGATGAAACTTTTAACAATGGTCTATATGGAAACTATTTTAATGAGAACAATACAGGGTGTTTAAGAAAACTGAACCAATATTGAAACTCCCAAAATTCATGGAATAAAATTATTTTTTTTGCTTCGCATGGGTCGTCGGAAGTACGAAAGACCGGTTTATATACAAAGTGTTGGAAAAATGTTGAACGTTAAAAAATCTCAAAATTAAGAGAACTGACAATTTTTTACTCAACTTCCATCGGGGTGTCCTAACACACTAATTATCGAAAAAATACATGGTGTTTAAAAAAACTAACCCTACTCAAGCGATAGCCGACTTGCCACCTTTCTAGTACTATTTTTAAATTTCGTGTAGGTTCAGGATTATTCAAGTCGATTACACTGTTTTTTTTTTTTGTATAAAAAAGTCGTCCTAATGTATTCGAAAAACATAGTGCTACTGAAATAGTAATAAGTTGATAATAATAACACAATTAACTCCACAACAATTTTATAGCCAACTGTTTTTTTTAACCTTGTTATGTAATTAATTATTGAAATAGTGCCGGTAAATTTATTGTTTTTGTTAAAGGTTTGTAATCTACTAACGTACGTTGTAAATTTGACTCAAAGCAATATAATAGAAATAGCATGTCTATACATATTTTTATAAATATTATACTTGAATGGCTATATGATATTTGCAACAATAAAATGGAACAAAAAAAGCTTGTTGGAATGTTATCCTTTCATCTAAAATAGCAGTGCCTCACTCTAGACAATAGATACATTTAGTTGATGGATTTTTTTCGTTAATTTCGCTGTTACTGTTTTATCATAGTTTTTTGTCCTTGTGTATGTGACTTTAAACTGGACACACCTTCAAAGAGGAATTTTTTCTTAGCCACTTTCAAATATTTGTTTTCGTATAATGGATTTGCTGACTCCAGAACGTGGTACCTATACAGGGTGATTCTAAAATATAGTGCCAATCTGAATCAATATATAGGAAATTTAAGCAAAAAGTTTTATAAAACCACATATGATTATTAAGAAAAATAATATAAGTTTGTTAAACAGCTACAATAGCTGTTCAGAATTAAATATATCTCGATATGGGTTTTTAGATTATCAGTTGAAATTGTGTGTCTTTAGGAAAAAGTTATAAGTTCATGAAATTCTCGACATTTTGTTAGATAAGTAAATCCACATATATACACCACTACATGTAACCAAATTTTATTTAGATTTGATACTCTGTTTTGCAGTTGTTAAAAAATAGTTCTGCCATAATATCATTATTTTTTGCTCCTGCTTAAGATTTATGTATGAAAATCGCACATACGGTTTCCCAGACTTTAGAATATTTACATACACTCATACCTTGAGACGGATTGAAAACTTCGAAGAAGTTCCGACTTTATAAAACTTTAATGAAAAATGTTATAGGCTTTCCAACTTTTACGAAGAGATTAAGTAACTTGAAGTTTAAAATATCTTTCGATGTTAGAAGTCCTAGATGAAAATCACCGTGGGGACATATTAAGAATTAGATAAAATGTTGGCTAAGGAAACTCAAAATCATCTTATTATGATTTATAGTATAAACTGAAACATTTGTTTCTTCGCCTTGATTAGAAAAAAAATCTGACACAATAAATGTATTGATTTTAGAAATTATTAACTTGCAGTTGTAGCTTGACAGAAAAAAAATCAACTTTGTATAACCTTCGTCCATGAAAATTAAGATTGAATTTTGCCCTTCATCGTTCAAGTTCAAATTAAATTAGCCTTTGTTCATAGCATATTGTTTAAAATGCATATGGTAAGCAGATTTGACCATGAATAGCTATCTTGCCTTGATTGAAATTTGAATAAATAATAAAGCATTCAAAAAGTAACCGCCGAAACCTTTCAGCCATGGGCGCATCCAAGGGGGTAATGGGAGTAATTATCTTCTTCCCAGACACAGATTTCTTCAAAAGGCAGTTCTGTGTAAGATGGTTCTAAAAATAGTACCATAAATTTAATCCCAAAAATAAGATGAAGAGTTTATATTAATTTGGCACAGTCCCACAACTTTGTATGCTCTTTTTGAAAATCTAAATAGAAATTAATACAGTTTGTCCAGAGGCGGGTAAAACAAGAAGACCTTGCCAGGAGCAGAAATAACTTCTGTGTAGGAAGATTTTTTAGTTGAATTTGTCTATCCATCTTATAAATGCGAATTATCCATCTTTCTCTGTAAAAGTGTATTGTTCATCTATCATCTAAAAATGTATAGCAATTTTATTCGCATTAGAAAATATGTTGAATATTTTCGCTGAAAATACTACACAATTATTTTTGAAACATCAGTATATATTTCTAGGTTTTTGCAAATATTTGTAGATATACGTATATCTGTGTGAAAATAAATATTTTTAGCTTTTAGTAACAGTAAATTTATTATTAACGTAACTATAACTAATGTTAATATATGTTGTAAGCAATTACTGTTTTTACTGTCATAAAAATAAATATGTTACTTGAAATGAATGTTGTATGGTTTAGACACATGTAATGGTGTAGTTTTGATGCAAACATCTAAACAAAGTACCGTTCCAGTTTCGATGATATTTATGAATTGTATAATATTTAAATTGGCACAGTTGCAAGTGCACACGTAACAAAATATAATCTTATACTTACGGATGTTCCACAAAAAATCCTTATTAATGAACCGTATATATTTGTCTACTACACGTTAATAACGCAACGCAACGTATTAGGTTAAAGGTTATGTTGATGTGCCATGCGCATGTACAACAGAAATCACATGAAAACTTCTGTAAAATTTCATAATAAATTAAGTAAAAGTAAATAGTTCCATTGCATTACCACACTATTTCTGAAATTTCCTAATTTTATTAGGTAAAAACACATCCATTTGATTATTCCTTAATATACAGGGTGTCCGGTAAGTATATGGCATACTTTCGTGAGTGTATAGGGGAGGTCAAAATAACACTAGTTTTCTTATTGTACTTGAAACAACATCTCTGGATTGGCTCGAATTTTGTCGTAATGGTGTTTTCTTTTTATCAGGTTTTCCCTAGTGTGAACTGCCGTCGAATACAAAGCCTCTTTAAATTTCCCCATAACAAGAAATCCAATGGAGTTATGTCGGGCGACCTCGGTGGCCATAAAATGGGCCCACCTCGACCTATCCATCGACAACCAAATGTATTTGATAAGTGCTGACGAACTAAATTGCTAAAATGGGACGGTGCACCGTCATGCATAAACCACATCTGATTTCTAATTTCTAAGGCACATTCTCTAATAAACCGTTTAAGCTTTGTTGTAAAAATTGCAAATACATGGCACCATTTAATCTGTCTTCAAAAAAGAACGGTCCTATGAGATGATTCCCAATAATCCCCGCCCATACGTTAACCATGAACCTTTGTTGGTGCTTTGTCTGTACTATTGCATGTCAATAACACATTTTTAACGTCATAAATACGACTGGTGGTTTATTGCAGTACCTATTCTGATGTATTACTTCAATGACTTGTTATACAGAAACTTTTTTTTTTCGAAAACGGTTAATTTTATCGACACAAATGTTGAATACCTTTTTTAAAGAGGAATGACCAAAGTATTTAAAAATTCAGTTTTCATCTCCATAAAATGGCACATGTCAAAATGTTGGCCCATCGAGTATGGTGGTAAGTCCGTTCCTGACTTGCCTGACAGTGTAAAACATCTACTGTAGTATGGTTTTATGAGCCTTTATGTCCTACATAAAATATTTAAATTTCATTAAATTATACAGGTCGGTTCAAAAGTTAAAGCCAAAAAGGTAAATCGCTGGGTACCCCTTAGGGGCTCTTCTGTATCTCCGCTAAGGAGCACTTTAGGAAAAAAAATATGACAAACTAGTGTTATTTTGACCTCCCCTATACACTCACGAAAGTATGCCATATACTTACCGGACACCCTGTACAATGTAAATTAAAAAATAAAGAGCATAACAAAACATGGAAATGTCCACCCATTTTTGTCAGTGTATGTTTCAAGTCCCATGGATTTTTAATGAGATTTAGCATATTTATGGTACTATTTTTAGAATCTCTTTGTATTCATACATTATACATATTAATGTTTATATACAATTTTTCCGTCAAAACATTAAAGGAAACCTGATCCAATATTTTGTCTTCCTAGTCTTCCCACATAACTTACTAATTTCAGGATTTACTGGACTCAGATCTGGCGATTTAGCTGGCTTATATTCTGAACGTTAATTTTTTATAGAGAACTAACAAGCCCATTACTTAGGTAGTAGTCTTTTATGTTACCTGTACAATATTCTTCTCCTCGAACGTCATCTGCCGGTTTCTCAATGATATACCAGAGGCGGCGGTCGTCTAATTATTTATGTAAATGTTTCGTACTCGTTAATTAATTTAACATTCTAAGAAAACACTACTTTGTTTATAATTGAGTCGAGGACGCTCGGGTTCACGGATGTTCATTGAGCAAAACAAGGCTTTCAGTCAGCGCGTTAGAAAATAAATGTAAATGCTTAGATTTCCATAAACAAGACTCGTATGTTTTCTTTATCGGACGAATTTAGGAACACCGGTTAAAAATAGTACGCTTGTGATTATATAAGTCAACGTGGAACGAGGTTTGGAAATATTTCAGGCTCCTGAAGCAAGCCTAATAAATTATTTTTTTCGTCGGTTTGGATCAATGGGAATTAATAATGTACATTCTTCGAGTTTAGGCAAGAATTATCGCTCGGCTGCAAACATGTGTGTAAGATTTTGTAAAGGTTGTTCTAAATAACAAATTTTTGTTTGTTAACTGCGGATTCGATGATATTTTCCAAATATTTCCAAAACGTATTGATAGAAAGCAATCAAATTTGAAATTGAAAGTCACAATTATTAGATTGCGAATTTAATGTTATTAATACAATTTCGGATAAGAAGAATCGTTTCTGTGGCATGCGTTTGTTTATTTGTCAACAAGAATAAAGAAATTTGCAAAACCAATACAAATAATTAGTGAGAATGCTGAGAATCTCTTCGTTCCGGCTGAAATCCGGCAAGAAGCCCAAGAAGCAACATTACTGTTACTTCATATTTGAAAGTAGAATCAAGAAATTATGAACCAGAGAAGGCAACGATAGTGGAGAGAAACCAAATCGAAGAATTTGAGTGAATATATTTGAAATATGTATTAATTAGAATTATAAAGAATTTATAATAAGTGTACAGTTATTAGATACAAAAGGAGTCTCGTTTGATTTGCTGCTTGATGCACATAACACAGTTATACTATTACTTGATGTAACTGAATCTTTGTTTGCTATGGCAGATGTTATTTTTGTTGAATTGTGAGTTTTGTTATTCATAGAATTGTCCACATAACCTTCAGTTACCGTTGATGATTTCCATCCACGGTGTCTCTTTGCTTTGGTACGCTCCCTAATTTATTTATACCAGTGCATTGTCTGGTGCATTTTCCATTTAGAAGAAAAAAGGTAAATTTGTAGTATCCTTTATTGTAGAACGTATATTAATATAATTTTTAACTGTGGGGTAAAAATATACCGATACAACAAAATAACGTTGTGTCTTAGTTTTGGAGTCAGAGATAATGATAATAAAAGATTTCCCTGCATCTTCTATATGTTCAGGTTTTATGTTTTCGTAATTCCTGCTTTCTACATGCTCCATTTATGCCAATAATAAGAAAAACCTAAAATGACAAATATATGTAAAGTTCTAGGTATTTCTGTACAAAAATTAATATATCTTACACCTTCATAAACAAATATTTGTTATCAGATGTATTTTTACAAAATTATTGATGGTATCAGTTGGCAAAACAATTGATTTCTTACTTCTAAAACCAGCCGATTTTCTTAGGCCCAAAGCAAGGAAGGTTTCATATTGTCAGATAATTCTTGAAAGTATGCCAACATTACATCTTTTCTCCGAAAACGACGACATTATTTTTTAACCTCCAATCCATAAACTTTTGATATGCAATTTCATATCTTTCTCGAGATTTTGTTTGTAATTGGGGTTACTCGTTGCAGTCTCTGCAATTTGCATTATATTCGCAGGTGTTACGGTTTCGTTGTTCTCACTATCGCTTGACATTTTTATTTACAAATATTTCGTAAAACTTGCATTTACGCATCAACAATATTATTCAACGAATAATATTGACACACTGTCTGGTACATTTTCCGTTTATATCGTTTAGAAAAAAGGTAAATTTGCAAGCTGTGTTTACTGCAGAGCGAAAGTTTATATATTTTACATACCTTCATAAACAAATATTTATTATTTGGTGCGTTTTCTAGAAAATCGTTTATATTTTTGCTTGTCAAAATCATGCATTTATTGGATTTAAAGCCGTCCGATTTTCTTTTCAGACGAGCTTGTAATTTGAAGTAGTTTGCAATATCGACATTGTTATTTATGTTAATTGTGGTCTTTAACATTGAGTAAAATGACCAAAGTGAGGAAGACTTCATAGTTTTTGATAGTTTTTGGCAATATGCCATCATTATATTCTCAGAAAATAATTTAACGTCGTTTTTTAATCCCCATTCCATAAATCTTTGGTAAGTAAAATTGTATCTATATTCAGATTTCGCCGATAACAAGTTGTTTTTAGCAGCTTTTGCAATTTTGCTAATATTGGGTTAAATTTTCTATTTCACTGTCACTCGACATTTTTTATGTAATCAAACTAATTTCGCTTTATAATATATTACCCTCACATACAACATACAAATGATTTAAGATTATGACAGTTTTTGAATAAGTTTGTTTGTATTGACCTTAGGCGGTTGCTAGGAAAACTACGATTTCTTTACCAGGCTCTGCGATTTTTTTACCGTACGTAATAGGAATCATACATTGATCGCAGACGGTGCGTTTTAAGACATTAGCTGGGCATACACGAAGAGATTGAGCCGTCGGTTTGAACCGCGACAGACTTATCCGCCAGTTTGAAACGTCATGGATCAAACCGATCAAACCATGGTTGCCCACTAACTCACACATTTGTAAATCTGCCGGTCAATTTGCATAATTCATCCGTCATAGACCAAACCGTGCGTTAGTGGATGAAAACCGCAGATATATCTGCGGATCGATCAAAAACCGTGGACCGTTGCTTTCTCTAACAGTCCACAGCTTTAACTGTACATTATAAAGTTTTTATGGGGCATACATACATACTTAGTGGATAAAAAAATGTTAAAAAATAAAAGAAAACGAGCTTTATGTTGTGCTTTAGTTTACTTATATATGCAAGAAATGGATGCGCCAAAGCGACGTTCTACATGGGTGAAAAATTACTTCCTTAGAAAAGAACAATTAAGTCATCTTCCTTTAATAAAAGAACTCTAAGGGATAATGATGCCGCGGATTTTCATAACTATTTAAGAATGGATATAAAAACATATGACTTTTTACTAAATTTAGTACAATAATAAATAAGATAAAAGACTGACAAAACTGTGCGTTAGTGGTTGTGTGAGTCCAAACCACCGTCCAAGTTGTCAGACGCGTCTGTACAGCTGCAATTTGGCATGCGGATGCCCACTTACGCAGAGACCGATCTGCCGGTTTGAACCGCCGCGTCTCAAACCGCCGGATCGATCTCTTCGTATATGCCCAGCTATTCTTACAATGTTTATGTGACAATGAGCTTTTATAAGATTTGTCTGTAAACGTTTTTGTACATAATAATTTTAAATTGCTAGTTGGGTGTAATTAACCGCAAGATTATCATAGAACGTTTCATTTAAATACACTCTGTATAGCTTTATAGTGTGCATAATTCGTGATACATATGCATAAACCAGCTCCGCCTTATCGCGATGTACCATAAATAAGCCCATTTAACAGGAAAAAAAACTTAATGAAAACCACACTTAATTACACCGAACCATGCCAGCTTGTAAAACTGCACGGATGAGCTGTTCTTCTACGGTCTGACCTTCACATTGTTTCACATTTAAATAGGAGGCAGTAGAGCATTCGAGCGGACTGCAGAGGACTCGATAACCTTGGCTGTGCCCCGACCAAAACAGACTCTAGTCCTGCAACGGTCCAAGGAGTCTTGCCGCTCAGTAACTCCCCCTTAATTGCCGCATATCGGGGAGTTCTCACGTTCTGCTATAATTGTATTAAGTTCTAATTGCGCGGATACTCATCGGAACGCGAAACTTCTTCGTTAAAACTTTGTTAGCGAGTTTTTAATTTAACGTGAGGATGAGCACGCGAAGGCCGCGGGTTTGGAGATAATGAGAAAAGTATGTAGAAAAGAAGGGGTGATACCCAATTCGCTTTGGAGGTCCAGCTATTGACAAGTAGGACCGAGATTTCGCGGGTCTTAAAAGGGTCAAACGCAATTTATTATAATAATAATAATATCTCTACCCCTCATTCTAATCACAGAGATTAGCCCAGAAGTCGGAGACTTGTGCGGGAGAGGGGGCGGCATATTATTATTAAGCCCTAACCACTATTCAATGCAGGAATGGGGGAAACCTCGAAAACCTCATTAATTAGGGGGGCAGTCAAATATCAACCGGTATCAATCTCTCACATTTACCCAACTTAACATTATTCTACCCTACCATACCCGCAGAGAGGGTGTCAATCCACTCCATGAATATAGCTTATATACGGTCTACCGGCAGCTGGGCGCGAACCAACTCCGATCTAGTCACCTCGATTCAAGTACTGACGCCTTAAACCGCGCGACCACTGACCGATCCAATCCTATTAATGTCAATATTACGATGTCCACAGAAAAAATGTCGCAATATGTTAACTGAAGTTAATAGTGAACGAAACAATAATAAATAAAAGTAGACTTTCAAAACAAGTACCGAAAATAGTTTAAACGTAGCATGTTTTCAGTAGAGTTAGTACCAGCGCAAAGTGTAACAGCGTTGACCTTCACATCTGACTTTCACTTTGAACTACACTTTTAGTTTTAGTTATTTACGGGACGCTGTAATAGTCGGTGTCATTCGATATGTTTCTTTTTTACGTGTTCTGTAAGTTGTATTCGCCGTGAATATTTAAATAACTATTTATAAATAGTAACATAATTTTCATTAACAACTATTAATTGAGGGGAGAAGTGAATGAAGTGTAGTAACATGCCAAAGGAGGGAAGAAACAGACGGACATTATTCGCGATTACATGCGTTACATTAATAAGTACTATGGTTTTTTAGTTAGTGCAATAAAGACATTGGAATTAGTAACTCTAAATGAACAATTTGACAAAAAGATGCACAAAAAAATGTATACGATTCCATTAATTTACGTCCATTCAGTATTACAATAAAACAAAAAATGCAAAGCATGTTGAAAAAACAGGATACACCATTTTGGTAAACATATGTAAGCTTTTATCTGGTACCTACATATCAAGAGTTGCCAGCAAATATATTATTATATTTGCAACAATTTCTCACACATAAAAAAGACATACAAAAGAAACATTTTTATTTTCATAACAGTTATGGGAATAAAAACATGTAACTATTAGAGTAAGAATACTGAAAATTAACGAGTTAACTAACTATTAATAATAACAGCTCCAACTAATACTGTTTTTAGTTTGAATTATTATTAACGGTTATGTTTATTGAGCAATTCGTAATATTGCACAGATTTAATCCTTTTGGGGTTTCATTTTGTGAAATTGCAGTTATTGAAGCAGACTATTCGCAAATGTTTTTGCCTTTTCGAACTAATGATACAGTAGTTGTATTTTACGAGTGAGAAGGATAGAACAGTTTTCACGATACCTCAATTTTTCTTCATGGATGGATGGATTCATCTATATATCCTTCTGCTTCATTCAAAGAACGTGATCCTCGTGTCGTCTTTTCAGAGTGAGTACTTTGCCGTACATTTCTATGTTAAAGTCATATATTTGGTATTTTTATTCAGCGGAAAGAATCGCAGATCGAGAAAACTTTTCCGTACGCTGTTTCTGTGCACTAACCCAAAAAAATCCATGCTACATTATTACTAATACATTCGACCAGAATCTTCAGAGCGGTGATAATGATTTGTGGTTGCATTTTTTCAATTAGATAAAGCATACACTTTACAAATACATTTTATTCACTGATGTGGCTCAATTCACTCGTGATGGAGTAAATAACTGTCACAATGAACGTCGTTGGTCAGATAAAAATTCGCAGCTACGCTGGAAAGTAACTTTCAGCATCGGTTCAGAATTAACGTATGATTAATAATCAATTACTTGGCCCAGTTGTGTTAGATGGTCGTCTTACTGGAGCTAGATATGCAGAATTTTTAAAAAATAACTTGACAGATCTACTAGACGATGTTCTATTGGATATTAAGCAAAACATGTACTTTCAGCAGGATGGTGCCTCTGTTCATTTTAGTCGCATTGTGATCAATCACCTTTACAATCGCTTTCCACAACGCTGGATTGACCGAGGTGGTTTCCAAAATTGGCCACCAATCACCAGATTTGAATGCTCTTGATTATTGCCCTTCAGGATGGTTTAAATCATTAGTATATGCAACAAAAGTGAACACAAGAGGGGCACTAGATCTCTAACCAATGTTATAATTTATAATACCTACAGAATAAACACTTTTCTCTATCTACTGATGTTACATTATTACTAATACACATGAAAATAAGGTGTTTTCAGAGAAGTACAATAAAATATTTTATTTGATACTAAATCTCCTACATGCCAGTATCCTATTCTTCGAAGTCTGTCATAGCGTCGTTGTACACTCTGTACGAACTATGGTCACAGGAAACATAAAAAAACGATAAACAAACAAGTTCGACTATGCATTTACCCTATCGCAGGATGCAATTAAAAGATAAAAGAAACTCGTCGCCACCCTTAAAACGTTCCCTAGCGTGTGCGACGTAAATAAACAGAAATAACCTTGAGCTTGACTTCTATTCCGGCACCTTAATAAGCGTTTTTTTTTACAGCGAGACGAATTAATTATTTCGCTCTGTCAAGGTTACTACTGGATTATGTGGAGTAGTCGCCGTAGGCAGCTGCATTGTATTCGACGACGATATATTATTAGGATATTTAGTAATGCGACTGCGAATTTTTGATAGCGGTTTCCTGTTTACTTTGGTTAACAAATGGCCCTTTCCGTTGTAAGTTTACTACGCACTACTAATAGCTACCACGATTATATGGATGAATTAGCGAAAGTGCATATCACCTGCCTTCTAATTTTAATAAATTCAAGGCGAGCTTTTTTGCCTGTTCGATAATTGCCAGATAGTCTGCGCTGAGGTCTTGTTTGTTGTTTATGGTCTGCAGGTGATACTTTCGTGTAAATTATCAATAGTGTCCATTTCAGTTTTTAAAATATCTCCACGAAAATAAGTTCAAAGGATTTAAATCAGGAGATCGTGGTGGTCATGCTACCGGTCCTTCTCGTCCTCGTACCCCTTGATCTTCATTAAGGTACTCCTGAATATTTTGACTGAAATGTCGTGCAAGAACCATATTCTGAATCGGGCATCTAAGGACACATCTTCCAGAAGTCCCGTTCATTTAGAAGGAACTCGAGATACATCGACAGTTCTCTTTAAGGAAAAGTGTTATTGGAAATCGTTGAATTGTGAGTGGATTTTCAATGTTATACATTCCATTTTTGCAATTGGATAAACCCAAACCATATACTTTACAAATACATTTTGTTCACTGATGAGGCTCAATTCACTCGTGGTGGAATAAATGTCTGTCACAATGAACATCGTCAAATGAAAAATCGCACGCCGTGGAAAGTAACTTTCAGTATTAACGTGTTGTGTGGTATGATTAATAATCAAATACTTGACCCGGTTGTATTAGATGATCGTCTTACTGGAGCTGTAGTCTTACTGGAGTTAGATATGCATAGTTTTTAGAAAATAATTTGACAGATCTACTGGACGATGTTTTATTGGATATTAAGCACATGTACTTTAAGCATGATTGTGCCCCTGCCCATTTTAGTCGTGTTGTGATCAATCACTTTTAAAATCGCTTTCAACAACGCTGGATTGACAGAGGTGGTTTCCAAAATTGGCCACCAAGATCACCAGATTTTAATCCTCTTGATTAGGGGTATGATTTTATCGGTCACCAGTTTAATGTGGTTTTCATTACCAAATAATTAGATGTATTCTCAGAATGATAGATCTGTCACCAATTTATTAACACTAACCTATTCCAAACCGATTATCTATAAATTTATGTACAATCACCCGAAAACGTAATTAGTCATCAAATACTTAGATTTGTTCTCAGAATGATAGATCTGTCACCAATTTATTAACACTAAGCTAACCCAAAACGATTGCCTTTCGATGTGGTTCAAATCATTAGTATATGCAACAAAAGTGAACACAATAGAGGCGCTATGCGGTCGGATTGTCAGTTGTGCAACAGAAGAGAAAATCCGCGTGCACTTCAACGAGCTATCCGTGCAATCCACAAACGAGCTGATGCATGCATGGAGGCGGGCGGTGGTATATTTGAAACTTTAATTCATTAATTTCGGTTTATTAGATCTTTAACCAATGTTATAAACCTACAGAATAAACACTTTTCTCTACTAATGCATTACAATAATTAACTCGGGTAAAAATATTTTCATTGCTATCTCAGTAACCGTTAATAGTCGACCATATGTTTATTAAGCCGGCCACAGACCTCGTGATTTTTTATCGGTCATCGGTGATCGTGACAAGCGATCGCGACAAAACCGATGTGTGTGGGTGGAAAGTGTCACGATACCCTGTCACAATTGATCACAATGACAATCGGCCAATGACAATCACGACGATTTATCATGATACTCGATGAAAAATCCTGATGTCTTTGGCCGGTTTTAGGCTTTTTCGTTCACTTTTGCCACACCTTTCGAATATTAGGAGATCCCCCAATAACCCTGTATACCAAATATAGAATACTGTACTACTACTAAATCATTTAAACACAACATAAATAATACTGGTTCTAATATTAAACCCTGTGGTACTCCCAAATAAATTTCGGATAATTTAAATAATATTTTTAAATTAATACTGAGCGAGTACGTGGCATATTTGATATTTAGTATTTCTTTCAGGAAATGGACACGTGGTGTATTTAAAACACTACCCATGCTGTTTATTAACTTGTTTGGACTTTGTAATCTAAATTGCTAATGTGCCCATATGTCACACTTAAAACCAGAGGGTTACAAAGAAAGCATAGCCCTTATTGACCCAATTGTTCGCCTACCCTTAATAATCATGGCGTTTCCTGTCCCACTTCCACCTCGTTAATGCTCCTTGAGCGCGATTTTAAAACAAAAGCCTAAATATTTCATGTACCGATCTTATCGCTGCCGTACACCAATGGGGTGGTGCATGTAAATGGGGTTCGAAATCAATGCCAAGGTAGCAAACGGTCCGGTGGGTAGGTACGCAATGCAGGCGATGTTGGACGCGGACCGGTTGTGGCACCCCTTCGTGCCCTTTTCAAGGTCAGTTAAGGTCATTATAAATTCAATAACTGCCCCTGGAGCCGGTATGTGCGAAGTCCACTAGGAGATTTACATAAATGGGAATATATCGATTGGATGTGTGGATTGTACACTCAGAAAACTAGTTCAATTGAAGGTTTCCTGATTGGCATGGAACCAGTACATACAGAGTCATCCATTTGAGAGCGTGACATTTCTCTAAAAGTTTTATTTGGTATTGGTGGTTTTCAATGATATAGCTACAACTCTGGCGACAAATTTCAGAATTAAAATTAATGTTTCAAGGCTTACTACGGAATTTCTTCCGTAAAAATCGAAAAAAAAAAACATTTGCGATTTTTGTATTTAAAATCTGAGTGCGTCACTAGATTTAGTATAGGTTCAAATGGGTGTGACCAAAATTTAAAAAATATACAGGATGTCCCCGAATTCTGGGATTCAGCTCTGCTTGTTTAAGAAACAAAATCTGTCATAATTTAAAATACGTCAAATCCAGTAGGCGTTGGAAATTTGGAAAAAACTATTTAAAGTGTTGCTTCTGTACGAGATACGATAAAATATTAAGAATAGTTTCAATGAACGAAATAGTGAAGAAATGTGCAAATTTTAAGTGTAGCAAAAAATCAAACTAGTAAAATTCACACATAGGTACTCAATTTTAAGGCAGCGAAATGTCAAACTTGTTCATACAAGACGTTTTTATTAGCAATATTAAGAAACTACCCTTAAATTTTTGTTCACACCCTTATATGCTTCTGTGTTAATGAAATTTATGAAGCAAAGCTTTAAATTCCTTAACAAATATTGTACTACAAAAGGTGTTCATAATACCTCTATCCAGTCCTGGACAAAGGAGAAATATCAAATGTCTCCTAACAGAACAATTTTACAGCCTGTTAGAAGACTTGAATTGACCCTTATAAAGTTTACTCTGAACAAATCTAAACTACAAAATATATTGAGATCTATTGACTTAAAAGATATATTCTTTACCTAAAATAGAATGGGGATATTATAGAACATCTTTTTCGATATAGTATTATGTCTTAATAAAGTAATAAATAAATTAAAGGTTTGTTTATTACATTTAATGATAAAAGAGCATATATCTTTAAACTTATCCATGGCAACCTTAGTTTGTTCCTGCAGCAGTAGGAAACGAATTGAAACTATCAGAAATGCTCGCCCAACTGCTTCTTGCTTTAAATTCACTGGTAACTGGTTCTCAACTTAACTGGTCGAATATTTCTGACAGTTTCAATCAATTTCCAATTGCTGCACAAACCTCAACAAAGCCTCCCATTATGTTAGGAAATCTTGCTTTCAGTGTACAAATACGACCTTTGCAGTTCATTATTCTCATTTTCCGCGAACTTCACGATTGGTATATTAATGATAGCAAAATATTCCCCGTGGAACGATAAAGCCGAATTAGACTTTCCGCGACAGTTATTCAAATATTAATTCGCGCTGAAAATAGTGCACACCTAGACGAAAAAAAAATTGATGGTTGACCTTAGCAGCTTTATTGCGTTGTAAAATTTTTATTAAAAACACATTATGCAGATGGTAGACGAAAGTAAAATTTTAAATACATTTAAACTTTTAAGATACAATTGTATTTTTGTTCTTTCGTATGGTTAAATTGTTTCAGTTATCCAAGTTTTGGAAACTTCCAATTGGAAATTATTCCAATAAAATTCTTAATGGTTTCTAATTTAATTTACCTATAAATGGAATTCAGACAGCATTCCAACTGAAATCTAAGGAATATTTAATTGATATCAAACAAAATAGCTTCTTTTTGATCTTTATTACTCGTAGATAGATAATAGTAGATGATCATGTCTTACAGTGTCTTGCAAGAATCTGCTTGCATGCATCTTGTGATGAGAATCTGATAATAGTGGTGGTATATACAGGGTGTCGCATAATGATGTGCGCTCCTTTGGAGGGTGTGTTCCCTGGGTCATTGTAGGGGGCTTTCTATATATTTTTTTGAGCCCTTCCTTATGAGATGGCTTCTAAAAAATTGAAAGTTTCGGTCTTCATTTTTTTTTCTCAAAACCGGTTATACTTATAAATTTCAAAATCGATGATGTCTTGGTCTTGTCATGTCTTATCTTGTCTTGAAAAACCGAGACAAGATGACGACACCAGAAAAAATGCTTGTTGATTTAGAAAATCAAGAAATGTTAAAACAAGTAACTAATTTTAATCAAGAAAGTAAACATGAATACATAAAAAAGGAAGAACAGAACAAAAGAGAAGAGACAGAAAATTGAACAGAGAATAGTAAATAACAATAATTACGGAATTATTGAGCAGATAAAAGTTTTGGTTGAAATTTATTTTAATAAATTATCTGATAGAGATAAGTAAAGAACGTTTTGGCATCACCTTTGTTGGACACTGACTTTAATTGTTAAATCATTAAAATAATTCTACTAGTTAAACAATCCTTATGTAATTATGAAAAAGAGATGAGATGAACTACGCCTTGCACAACTCCCATTCCATTCCAACCCAGAAACCGAAGCACCTCTTCGAAGCCAAGAGCCGATCCAATCACCGTGATTGCATATTACTGTTCCAATAATGCAAATCGTCGATTTAATCAGCCGAGAGAAAACTGATAATAAAATTAGAGGGAACTACTGCCGGTGCGATTAAAACCAGAGAGAAGAAATCCAATTTCCAATATCAGTTCTCTGGTAATCGAAAGTCGGTGGGTCATAAAATTCCAGTTAACAAATTAACGAAACTTGTAATATTACCGAGGGGCCTTGAAGTTGCAGCTGAGCGTGTTCGATGTTTCTAACTTTGTCTAACGGATATAATTCCAGATTTAAGATGCATTCTAACATGGAACATGGGCTTTCGCGCCGTAAGCTTTGAATTTTTAAGCCGCAGACATATAGTAATAATATATGTAAATCTCCTGAGTAGGTAAAATGTAAATCAGTGGCGTAGGTACTAAATAAGAAGTATTACGATATGCGCATTTGCATATATAATATATATTATTTTGGAGATAGCATCTATCAGATAATATCGTAGTATTTAACCACATAGCCTTCAGTTGTAGTCGATGTTTCTAATTTTGCTAGGTTTTAGATATAGCCTTCAATTCTGAGAGTTCTATACATACAGTAACTGAAATAGAAGTAGGAAAAGTCAAGTAAACTGAATAGAATTAAATAAAACTTGATTGTAATAATTATCAACTGTTACTTTAGAAAAATGTGAAAACCGTTTTATTATCAGCAGCAGTGACGTGAATGCGGGTAGTTTAAGGAAGAAATAACCTTATTTGTTTAATCTTGAATACGTTGCCAATGTTCTTCTCTGTTATTTACAGGTGTCTTGTAAACCACAGTACTCCCTTAAAAAATAATTCAATTGTCTTAGGTCTGGAGAACGTGATGGCCAATTTACAGGGGCGTCATGATTTCAACCTATTCACTTGTTTAGATACTACTGATTTAATGTATTGCATATGTAGCAAATACATTTTCAGTGTTAACCTATACAGAAGAATGAGAGGAATAAAATAATCATCAACTATTTTGGTCCACACATTAATTTTAATTTCTAATTAAAAGTGTAGTTACATACGGATTTTCTTCTGAAAAATATATTTATTCTGAAAAGGAGGAGGGCCTCTAAGGCCGGTTTTCGGCCCCTTTTGTTTTTTTTTTGTTAAAAAAAGAATTTTTTTTTCGCCAGTAAGTATAAGTCATAAACAGTCGATTTTACCCTAAGCGGAACCTCAAATACCCCCCCCCCCTCTTATTCACTCCACAGTCCTATTACCTTCACAGTCTCTATGATAAATTAGCAGGGTAGCATAAACGCCTTGTAAGTGACTAACTATTTGCCAGACTACTACTCTTGAGCCCATTTACATATTAATTCACTCGTATCCTGCCCCCCCTCCAAACAGTACCCCTAGCCTCCCCCGCTGATTTTATTGAAACTACTCTTAGCGTTACGGTGGACGTGGTAGGTATTGGTTTCTTTTGGGGTGCTTTATAAATAAAAATCAGCGGGGGGGAAGGGTACTGTTTGGGGGGGCAGGATATGAGTGAATTAATATGTAAAAGGGCTATTATTTTATCATAGGGACTGTGGAGGGAATAGGACTGAGGAGTGAATAGCGGAGGGGGGGGTATTTGAGGATCCGTTTAGGGTCAAATCGACTGTTTATGACCTATACTTACTGGCGGAAAAAAAGGGCCGAAAACCGCCCTTAGAGGCCCTCCTCCTTTCTGCTTCATCTATTTGTTTTCATCTATTTTCAAATCAAGAGCAAGGCATAGGCGCAGTTCCAAATCATGAGTTGAGACATTTTGAACTGGTATCTTATGGTATGGTCAGTAACTGTTATTTCAGTATTCTTTTAATGACTTCTTTAGTATTTAATATTCAGTGAACTTGTGGCCAAAAATAAGAGTTTTTTGTTATATAAATATGTCTTTGGACAGCTATTGTCTAGCTATAGTGTGTCAAAAATTAAAAAATTGTCAGTTTTTAATTTCTAAACCGCTTGAGAGAATTTAACCAAATAGGGTGCACATTACCATATATAAACCCTATCGATTTTTTTTTGTTTGGGGACATCTCAGGACATTAGTTTAGAAGGTCCATACGAGGAGCACCTACGTCAACAAATTATAGCTGGTGATACGAGCTACTCCTTGAATTTTTGCGTGTTCAATCTGCAGTTTCAAGAATATCTGAAGCTTGTATATTAGCTGACGCACGGTACCCATTTTCATTATTTGTTGTAATACATCATAGCAAAGTAATTCCATTGTTAATTCATTATTTTGTTACGAAGTGATGAAAAACCCTGTAATTAATTATTACTTACTTACTAGTGTTACTTTGATTAAATTTGTATTGAAAAATCAAGCAAGCAGTAATTTCATAACCTCCAACACAACATGTAAGGGGAACGAATCTATGGAAATGCAATCTGCGAAAGGGCATCAGTCCCATACAACTCCTCGAGTTCGAGAGCTGTGTAAAGCGTAGACGTTATTGAAAAGGTAATATCTCTCATTTTCCTTTCTAGTTACAGATGAAAATTTCCAAGTGCCTGTAATGCAGTCGGGTGGCGCAGTCGAGCAGCACATCTAACTTGTACAACACAAGGTGAAACGTCGACTTGGTTGACAAGTTCTAGATGGAAGTCACCAGAAACACGCGGATTAGATTTACATTGATCGCTGTCAAATGTCGCAGCAGAATCCATACATTTCCACGACTCACTCGCCTCGCCGCTCCGCCATAAATTGAAATTCAAAATTGTGTACACGGCTGGATGTTAAAATCTGATTTTCCGATTGGAATTCCTCCGCAGACGTCGCGCTCGGAGAGGATAGATAAACATGGGGATATTTATGGTCCGCCGTACGTGGACATAAAGAGAACGAGCTCCACTTTACGGCTGTAAATCGTCCGCTTTATTACGTCGGTGGGCAAATCGTTTACAAAAGGCCCCGGGGCGTGAAAATATTATCGGCTTTTACGTTTAATAAATATTGTCATTAGGCGCGGGACTATTTTGGTTGTTGTGGCTAGCGAGTGCGAGATATAAAACTTTCTCCCCTATTATGGGCGGTAATAAGAGCCGTTGTTTTCACTTAACTTGCCTTATATCGCTGATGGGACATTTCCAGTGCTTTCCAAGCTTTTAAAAAAGTCAAACTTCACAGAGTGGATAGAAAAACGTTTCGTATTAAATTAAAAAATAAAAATAAAAAACTAGAAACTATCTATTGAATTATAACAGTTATTTATGCAATAAGTGGGATAAAAGCATTAGTACCGTACGCATATGACGTTTGTACGAAGAAGCCGTCGTATAATCACATAAGTGCGATAATAGTGTAATATCCCAGGTATTGCGTACATAGACCTTATTAATCATGGACTGGCCCTAGAAAGAGAGGTCCGCAGTCCTGATGTGTACAAGAGGGATGAAGCTAGTCCGGGCAAAAACAGATGTTCTATGACAGGAAAACATATAAACATAACCTGACAAAACCTTTCCTGTTAATATTGTTAATGATTTGTGTGCCTTTTGTGATTTAGTTGTGTTTAGTGTGTTTATTAGCAATAGTTTTTAAAGACGCATAAACTATGGTGGAGTCGGTCTGTCGGTTTTTGTTTTTTTCGGCCAATGATCTGTGAGTTTTTGCCCGGACTAGCTCTATCTCTGTCGCACACATCTGAGCATCAACGATTTGTATAGGCAGAAAACGGTTTTGGGCGCGTCCATGATTTATAAGGTCTATGATTGCGTACAACCTTTAATCTACAACTGTCAAGGTTACTAATAATTATTATTACTGTCATTATATATAATTTATATTTTGACATATAGTAAAAATCGTCTATTTATTTAGAAGAACTTGCCGTAGCAAAGGGTCATTAAGTTATTTCTTGTAATTATACTGAAAGTGTAAATATGATTTTGAGTGATGATTTACAATCACTGAAGTTGCCAGTGCTGTTTCTAAAAAACTTGTGCCAGAGAAATCATAGAAGAAATACGAACAAGCATTTGGTAGAGAAAAAAGATATTTAACATAACTAACGAGAGAAGAATATTAGTATATTTCAACGAACTAAGCAAATCACAGAAGCCTTCCATCTCTTTGGTGCTAGTACTCAATGATAAGTACAGAAATTTCACTCAAGAAAAAGAATATCGATATCAAAAAATACTTTGATTGTATTCCTGGAGCTAAAATCCGAAGGGTAGAAACCTAAGTCTAATGTATTAATAGAGAAGGAAATATCACGATGGTAGTAGCCATAATAGTTGATGAATTCACCCAATACCAAAACAAGTATCTAGAGAGTTTTTTATAACAACTGGAAATATTGAAAACTTAAATTTAGTAGAACTGGTACGAAAATATGTCAAAGTAAAAATGAAAACTGTTACTATCTTCGCTTCTTTCTTTGATATAAAGCTGATAAATGAACATAATGTCAATATGTTTCGAGAAGGTTAAAGTTGGCTCCAATGTTACTCCATGATCTGTAATGCAATTTGGTCTATGAAGTATTATATTATTCAGTTTATAATCTAATTTAATTGAATTACTTTCCAGTGAACGTAGCAATATTACATTTAGATGTGTTGAAAGATTAACACCATTTGCTAATAATGTCAAATAACCTCTGTCACAATCAGCAATTGAGTCAATTTCACTTGAAACTTGAAGTTATTTGCATACGTTAGGTAATGCACTTGCAAGTATCCAACAATGTCATTTATAAATAACACAAAATGTAAAGGTACTAGTATGGAACCCTGCGGAACGCCATTAAACATATGAGACTTAAAATCACGATACTGAACAAACTGATTTTTGAAACAGCTTCAAAATAGAGTCAGATGGTCCAAATGTATCTAGTTTGGTTAATCAAACATTACTGGTCAAGTATGTGAAAAGCCTTAGTGTAGATAACATCCACCTGAGTCTCCTTGTTAAGATTTTCACTAATAAATTGCGTTATATAGAATATACGGGGCACTGCTCGAAAATCTTTTGCTTCACTGCTAGTGCTAGTGCCAAGAGTAATGTTTAAACATAGTTTAAAAAAATAACACTTGGGACAGTATATTATGGGGTAGAGCGACACAGATTGTAATGTTGAAAATTCCGTGGAAACATTAATAGCTCAGTTGCCTTTTGAGTTGTTTTTTCAATCGTTATCTAATAAAATGTGTTTTTATAGAGACCGTAACGTGTTGTAGCCGTAAGGCTTCAAACTCGCAAGACACCAACTTTCCAGGCACTCTCGAGCGTTGAAGGAATCTCTCGAGTGTCCAAGTAATTTAGCAGCCAACGTGAACTCTCACAGCCGACCACACTACACTAAAAACCTTTTAATAGCCATTTGGGATCCACAATTTGCGCCAACTATAAAAACTACTGTTTTTTCGTCTTGTGTTAACAGTAAAAGGCCTTTAATGGAATTTTAACGCGGTGCTGTCGAGTAATTTTAGGTTGACTTTCCGGAAAATTAAAAATGAAACGGCTTGTAAACAGCTGCGTCTTTTGCGGCCGCTCGAAATGATCTTCAGCTTTATATCTTTTTCATGGATGGGGATGGGGTTAGTACATTTTTATTGGGCTGGCGATCCTTCCAGAGAAATATGTCGATTATGAAAAAATTCCTCGTCATCCAACTAAGGGCACTAGCTTCTTTCTACGAGCTTTGTGTTCATACACAATGGATTATGCATTTCTCGCATCTGACATTTGAGTCAACTTAATTTGATAAAACATCGAGTGTAGGAATATGAATTTATAACATTTGATAACAAGAAAAATTAAAAGTGTCAATGTTGCCACAAGAAGAAGAAAAAAGTACCTGCTACTAAGTTTACGGAATAAGTTTTCTTATTCCTTATTTCTACAAATTTCTTTTATGTTTAGACTTTAATATCTGAATTCATACTTTTAACTTTGAATTCAGAGTTTAAAGTGTGAATCTAAAAGAAACTGTAGACGTGACCCTTCTACGGCTTCGTACATTTCGTATGATTGCTCTCAAAACTTTGCCAAACAAACCCAAAAATATAAAAAGCGCTTTTCAAAATGAGTGCTTCTGATGGATGTTGACTCAGTGACCTCAAGTGCATGGCGCTGTTGGTGTAACAAAGTTTGAAGATTGGTGCAACGCTAACAAGGTAAATGAGGTGTCTGAGAAAATCCTTTTGGCTTATTGTCAAATGTAAATCTATACACAAACATCAAAAAATTTCCAGTGCAATCACATACATACTTGAAGAAAAACGAAAATTTTCGTAAATTTTTTGATTGCTAACTATATACAGTAATAAATGATCGACTTAATATGGACCAAATTTGAAATAAAATTTAGAATTTTCGACGATATACTACATATTCATTTTTCAAATACGGTACTAATTTGAATATTATTCTATATATTTTGCTTAACGTTTAGTATTCTCTTCAGCGTAGAGTATATAAACAATATCAATTTCTACAGCATTCTCTTAATTTTATATTCAAAATATGACAATATACAGGATGTCCGGAATATGAGTGCCCTAATTTTAAGGGCTTATATGTCTGACCAAATGCTATAAAAAACTCTTATGAAAAAAATGTCTACAACGAATAGTTTGTCTACAAATACATTTTGAAAAATAAAAATACAACTACAATAACATGCAAAACTATGTTACAAAATTACAAGCTGGAGTACAATTAAGGTTTAGTAAAAGCGCCTACAACGTAATTTGTTTATAATTAGATTTTTGGATTAGTATTAATGAAGTAAACAATTGAAGTTTCCGAGAAATTCGTTAAAACTGTAACGGACGACAACGTAGCAGTCAGTCTGCTGGTGATAACTTAAAAGTAACAGTTTGTGCGACTCAATGTTGTCTAATTTTTGTTTGATGTTTGTTGGTGTACATAAACAAAAATGGAACAATTTGTAGTAATCATAACAAGCTCATCGCATCTTAATTTACGGCAAATCTAGGCAAAACTCTCTAGCTACGAGACTCTACAGTAAACGCTTTTTGCAAGAAACATAAGTCACTTTAAACACTTGTAACTATTATTCTGTGTTATGGAAAGAGCTCTGAATAACCCATTTACAGTAAGTACACATGTTTAGGTATACCTATTTGTAATAATTATGTATAGGATATATACGAGCAACGTTGTCACATATTCAAACCTGTTTGCTGTCATAATTCTGTTATCGTTGATCAGAGCAAAAAGAAATTGTTGAGTCAAATATGTTTTGTTCAGTGCAACTTATCATATGACAAAATTAAAGTTCTCATATTCCCGACACCCTGTATAAAGATCTTGCTTTAGTACCGTCCAATAAATTAATTGGCGACTTTGTGCAAAAAAAAATAAATCACATATTAAACAAACAGGCCTTGTAAAGTCCATCCACCTTGGCCGCTTAAAAATAAAGACGTTAATAAAAATTCTTCCGCATTCAGGTTTTTATTGAAACAATTCAAATAGAATTACTGTCGAGCAGAAAGGAGTATCGCGTTGCTTTCAATTAACAATTCAAATAAATAATAGCTCAATAAATCACCGCCCATGCGACAATCATTTAATCAACAACTGGGAGTTGTTTATTTGTTTTTGATGGTAAAATAATGGACGATATTAATTTCGCAAAACATCAGTTTTATTGCTGAGTCACCAGTGATAGATCAGATTCGAATGCGACGTTTGCACTAGAAGATATTAGATCAAATTAATAATTTGATAAAAATCTATGCTAATGGGCCTGCATTTTAGTTACTAGAAGCGTAAATTCAAGGCATATAACTTTTTTGAAATCGTACTAATTAAAGTATCGTATCTATCAATCGTAATATTTTAGTTACATTACATTTTTCTTTTCATTTTTTGACACAGTATATATTTTTTATGTGCCGAATGATGTATTCGTACATAATGGCATAATGTTATACTTCCATTTACCCGGTGACATGCACTTTCTGTGCCCGTTTTACGAGTCTATTTTTCCACTTTATTCAACATCAATGTCAATTTAACACAGTAACACCTAATAATATCACAAATGACAAATCAACTCTATGTACTCCGTTGTTCGAAAGCATGGAAATCATATGTAGATATCAACTAAAACACACTGCTGTATTAAGGTATATATATATACGAACGGCGTCTGACGTCACAGGTCTACACTGTGGTGGTGACCATATTTTTTTGGAGAGGGGGTGGTTCTGGTGTCCAGACTAAATTTAGAAATAAGTACTGTTTTTAGACTTATTGTATACAGTAGGGACAGCTGTAGACGATGTTCTATAACCTTCCTTGCAGATACAGCCAACATATCGATGCTCAAGAGACATGGAGGTTAGCGTTCGACTTCTGTGGCAGAGGGGCACATAGAAAATTCCATACAAAATAAGCAGGCGATAGCAAGAAAAATTCTCGAAGAGAAAGGAAGTATCACTTTCATTCCAAAAACTCAGTGCACCAGCAGTTACGTGATGCAGGTGTTATATTTTCTTCCAATATTGAAGTTATACGAAGTGAAGAAAAAAATTTATGTTCCAATTATTATCGTATTTAAAATATTGTGTTATTAATATGTATAATAAATAAATAATTTAAAATTCAGTTATTTTATTTTCTTTTACGCACATGTGCGTAAAAAGCATCGTTTTAATCACATGTGCCTAAAAGACTCATTTCAATACTCAAAAATTGGTTTGACAGTAGGCTTATAACTATTAATTTGGAAAAAACGACATACTTACCTTTTTGTTGTAATAAGACAACACTTCCCAGTTTTAACTCGATAAATTTTGAAATTGATAGTACTACATATAACAATACCTAAAGGTAATGTAAAATATTTAGGAATATTTCCTGATTGTCACTTGCGATGGGATGTTGATATTAATTATATAATAAAAAAATCACAATCAATTTTATATAAATTTAAGTATATGTGTATTATACTGAATCCATGTCAAATAAAGAGTATTTACCATGCTTTAGTAGAAAGTCACCTGAATTATGGGATTCTGTCATGGGGTGCTGCTGTAATAACATATATAAAATCACTAGTCATTCTACAAAAGAGATTTTTAAAAATTATGTTACATAAAGACATCACTTACTCTAGTGACCAAATTTATATTAATACTAAAATCCTCGATATTAGACAGTTATTCTTTTATAAATGTGTATCAAAATATCATCTTGGTGATGAGGGAAACGTATTTTACAGCCATTCTTATAGTACTAGAGGAAAACATGTATATAAACCTCCCTTCATGAATAAAACCATTGGTCAAAGGTCATATAATTTCTTGGCGCCAAAGCTATACAGTAAAATACCTAATAATATAAAAAATATGACAAGCTTTGCCTTTAAATGACAATTAAAGGGTTACATATTAACTAAACCGAGGCAAATAATTCACAATTATGTGGAAATGAAATATAATCAGTAATAATTTTGTAGTATTTGAATGTATGTATATTAGACAGTATTCTAAATGTATTAAATATGGGAACTATGGTCTTGTGCTACGTTTGATTATCTGGTGTTTATTATGTTTCTGTACTCTGAAATTGTTGATAAATAAGGTGTACCTACTTATGTTTTTTTGTTTTTTATGCGTTCTGATATACTGTAATTTTAAAAAACTGTAATTAACAAAAAAAACTGTAATTTTTATGTCTTCGAAACAAGTGCTTCACTTATCGAGTATTTTTTTTATTCATTTTCTTATCCCTTTAAATGTTATTGTATTTTGCTGGTGTTGTTGAATGAATAAAAAAATTATTATTATTATGTTATTATTAAATGACAATCGTATGCAACGATTTTATGAAAAATGTATTATTTAATTGAGTTCATTAGTTGAGTTGTATTTAATGGGAGGTAAAATAGAAACGTTATTTTTTCCTTTTGTTGCAGAATTGGAGGCGGTGCAAATGGAATCTTCACCCGTCGCCAAGACTTCAGTTCATTCAACGCTTTACCGAAGAACAAGCTGAATTCTTATCAAATTAAGGTAAGCCCCTTTCCCACTTTTTATCGAAATTAAGCGTAACTTCGCTCGAAGCTTCGAAACGACTCTCGAAGCACAATTCTCCCATCCATCCACACCAATCTGGTGGCCGATTCTTCTCCCTCTTCTTTAAATTAAACTTTAAGGTTTGTTAGTCCGGAACGAAATTCACCTATTATCATCTAACAGGCGATCTTAAAGGAATTCTCGTTAGGGCTTATTGAGTGAGACGTAAATAGAGATTAATTTGTTTTCGACGTTTCTTTATCTAGCTCGGCCCTAATGAAAACGTTTTTGTCTTGATTAGGAAAGTTTCGCAAAGTTATTTTCCTTATTATAGAATAATTAATGCTGACATTGTTTCATCAGTCTTTCGTTTCGCCTGAATCTGAAACTGTTCCGTACTTGGGTAGGCGAAACTGTGTATGACAAAATTGTAATAGTCAACTACACACTGAAAAATAAATAATAATAATAGTAATCGATTTTGCAATAAATGTAGACCTAGTAGTTATATTTCCGTGTTATTGTTGCTTTCGAAACACATATTTGTTTTATTATAGCGGCAGGTACCATTTTGTTATCAGTAACTGAAATATTTTATAAATTTATCACAAGAATAGTTTGACAGCTAAATAAATAATAAAACAACTTATATGGCAAATATACAGGGTGTCCCTAAAAGGTTGTGACAGTGTTCCGCCACATAAAGTATAGCTGAAAATAAGTCGATTTAACTAAACTTGCTTTAGTCCAAAAGTTGATATTCACGGAGCTACAGGGTGTCAAAAGTTAAAAAATAAATCGGGTTTTCTTTAATAACTTTCGATTGTTTCACGAAATTTATATCCAGGGGTTTCTTGAGATGGCAAATTCAATGTTATTGTCTATTTTGGAATATCTTCTAGAGGGCGTCGAACCATTTAAATCGTTACAACTTATTTGTTCCATCCTGTATATTATTTTGGACTTGAAAAATCTCTTCTCCAGTCTTTTATAGTTAAGAAAGGTTACTTTATTGAAGTCGCTTGGAGCAACCGTTTCCAAGAAAAACACATCTAAAGCTGATGACTTATTATGTATCTACATACAAAATTCAAAATTATTCATTTATCCTCAAGCAACACTGGTAATTTTTCCTGAAGAAAGTGCAAATAGCTTTCTGTAATTTAACAATAATCTCTAACAATGTAGTTAGTTAATGTGTCATAAAATGTGAAACAACCAGTGGCGGAGATATGGGCAGTTTGTATCTTTAATTTAGGAGAAAAATTTGTATCGCCCTGTATAATGTTAAAGTTTATAACATTTTTAAATGTGTATTTTAATTTCTAACAAAAATCCCATCTTAAATTGTTTTTGTATTTGCCACGGTTGCATACATCAATGTGGTTAGCATATAGATTTACGTTGTATTAAAAAATGTCTTATTCAAATCAAGATTTAGCAGATATGATGCAAGTGTAGCGAACGCCCACTGTTACACCATCACTGCATTATATTTTAACTCACTTTTTGTGCGCCAACAATTCCACAGTTTCAAGTCGAACATGAAAAGTAGGTATATGTTTTCAATATAAAGTAACTTGTAGCATTACATAATCAAAATATGTATAGGATATTTGATTAAATGTTTATTCAAACACAGCTTGGGACTTAGCTTTCATCCGTTTCAGGCATTTTTACTACATGAAATAATAATTAGAAATGTCTAAACCCGAAATTCAATTTCAACATATAATTTTTTGCTTCGCGTCAGAATTACCTGTCTAGACTCGCAATATTATATTATCCCTGCTACTTTTACACGTTTCACCATCGAACAAAAACGATTTTGGATCGCCTGAAACATCTACAAATTCATTTCCAAATATTTGAATCGAACTGTACTCATAACAAAAAGCGCCGATATCGATTTTAACGAAGGGGCTGAAATTGCGTGGGACAAGGTAGGGTTGCCTAACTGCATTCTCCATCTCCACCGGACCAGACTGGTCTTGCGTCGCGACCGCGCCGAATATTCGAGTATTACGTTGGCCTGCTGCGATGCCGGTCGACCAGCGATGTAGCTGTCGTAAGTCCTGCCTCAAATCGGCAACGACAGAGCTGACCAGCCCTTACATTGACAAGGGCCGTAAGGCCTGTGTAAGACACACTGCTCTTTTTCATAAGTAGGGCTGGACCGTTGCAAGGTACCATTGGCGTGGGTAAGGCGTGATCCCTATCGACGCAAGCAAATCATTACTTCTGTGCTGTTCACAGCTGCAAACGATTATAAATAGTTGTGTACATGCCATCAGGGATAGTTTGTATATTTACATCAGTAATAAACTCAATCTTAAAGGTCGCGCAAACTGCTAGCACAAATTCCTGAGGCTAAAATATGAGGGTGTAAAAATTACTTTTTAAACTTTGTTTATAAATATTTATCTCAGTAATAGCATGATTGGTGCGAAATTTTGTACTTAGGGGTTTTTGAGCAATGGAGATCTGATCACAGTTTCGATGTAAATTGCAGAGAGAGCCACCAGCAGTACTTCACCTGTTTCATATTTTTTTTTACCTCGGTATATTAAATTTCTAGTTCAAAATTCTTATTCCTTGGCATCTTTTGTCTAAAAAACGTATATCTAGTAGGTGTCGCTTCGAGCAGTCGAGATAATCGAATTTAAATATTTCATTGCATACACTGATAAAAAATTGTCTGAATTTCACATAACTTTACGTTGGAAATTTGTGACCAGCCTAAAGTTATGTAAAATTACATAATAATTTTGTAAATGAAATAAGTACACTGTAATATTATAGAAATTTTACAACTATTATTCTAAATTCCATCGTAAATTTGGTCACTACAATTTGTATTGATTTATACATTGTAATTTTCAGGTGGGAATTGTAAAATATAGATATATAATTTTACTGAGTAGATATTTTAAATGTTCTTATATTTTATTGTACTTACCTTTATAACTGACACTGAACAATATGTCTAGTGGAAACTTTTTCGATAACTAATTGGTTGACCCGTAGGTCGAATGCTCAAATAGTTTAAATAAAGAACAAACTGTACTGATTACTAGTTAACAATTTATTCTAAATAACTTGTTATTTTACAAGTTGTTGGTTTAAAGATTCGTTACAGACTGCTTATCGATATGTACATTTCTTTTACCTAAACCGTACACTAATATTAATTCACATATGACTGAATATCATTGTGTAAAAAATTGATAATAATATACGCATGTTAAAAAAATATACCAAAGAGTTCATCAATCAATTCAAATATTTACATTTTGTTCAACCCGAATAATGTAACAGAAGCCGATTTAAAAATGTATTTCATTATTTTTGTAGCCATATGGAAAGTTGAATGACAGATGAAGTTGAAAAGAGGGAAAGTTTTTACTTTTAATGTCATGGGAAAAAATATCTGCTTGTTAAAATGTACAAAAGTACAAATTTAAGCTAGTCAGCAGGATATCTCTTACTATATCCGCGTCCAGAATTCAGACGTCACGGCTGACGTTACACATTTGTTTTTATTGTCAACGTAATTTTCGATATTTGGTCACGTTAAAAACAATAATTTTTTACAATTTAGTGCAAAATATAATGCAAACTTTTAGTGTAGTATGTATATATTTATTACTATCAGTTGCAGTATCTTAAATATTTTAATGAAAATACAATGAATTATTCATTTGTTCGTATGACGTAAGTGGTCTGAATTCTTGTCACGAGTATAACAAATTATTATAAATACAGTATATTTTAGAATTCAGTAATACAGACACTATGCGAGTCACATTTTTATTTCTAAATAGTTAAGAAGGCCTTGTCAGTAGCAGAAGTAGATTTTTTTAGTGGAATTTGTCCATCCATCCTCTAAATGTGAATTGTCCTTCTCTGTAAAAGTGTATTGTTCACCCATCATCTGAAAATGTATTGCAATGTAGGTATTTCATTCACATTAGAAAATATATTGAATATTTTGGCTGAAAATACTACATAATTCTGAAACATCAGTTTATATTTCTTGGTTCTTATAAATATTTGTAGATATACGTATATCTGAGTGAAAATAAATATTTTTAGATTTTAGTTACAGTAAATTTATAATTAACGTAACTACAACTAATGTTAATATCTGTTGTAAGCAAATCCTATGTTTACTACCATAAAGATAAGTATGTTGTTTGAAATGAACGTTTCCAGTAAATGTTATGTAAAAAGAGCATAACAAAACATGGAAATTTCCACCCCTTTTTATCAGTGTACTGAAATTCATTCAGTTACAATGGAGTTTTGTCAAATGATTCAATCTAAAAGCCTTTATCGTTTAATTTTAAAATGTATCATTTAATTCCTAAATTTCAAATCATATCGATAGTTTCTGGTTAGTTCCTGCCCTGTACGTTGGTCCTTATAGTTGCGTTACGATGCGTCACGTCATTTCTGACTTGGTTCGTAACGGTCCAGTCATTGTAGGCAGCTGGGAACAGCACGGAAACTTATCATTTGCATTCTGCTAATCGGGAATTGCGTTCTCACCGTGCTCACGCCGATGGCTTGCATCGCAACGGTCCAACCCTATTCATACGAGTTACCAACCGACCACACCCTTCGGAAAACCGGTCAGGCTTAGCTAGGTCACGGTCAACCGGGAGATGATTTCTTCTGCCGATTTCGGCGTGTTGCAAAACGAACAAAAAGCAGAATTGCTGCCCAGCCGAATGGTAAGTCACGAACGCAATTATCATTCGGACAAAAAATTGCGCCGACAAGGTGGATTTCGGCTATAATTTCTCCAGCCACGATGGTAGCCGTTTTAAAATGCGCGATTTCATGAATAAAAGATAAGAGTTACATAAAATTTTATTAAGGGACCTTGTTTTACCTTATATTAAATCTTGTTCGCAATTTTCGTGCCCATGTTTTCATTCATTTGGATTTTGATTAACATAAATATATTGCTTTCGTGTTTGGAAAACAACGGGCGTAATTTTTGGGCTTGTAGTCGATTTTTTTATATATACAGAAACGTGTAATACCTAATTGGTAGAAACGACTGGCAATTAATTGCACAAAATGTTGTTGCAATGGAGATAAAAACTAATTTTTAAGCTGTGGAGTTTATGCCAAACTACATATCAAATATTTCATTATATTTATCTCCTTTGAGCTGCTACCAGTGGCTTAATATTTACTAGTATCTTTAGTTTATATCCAGAAAAATTGAGGTATTTTTTAAATTTTGCAAAGAATAGGTACAAACAACAACCTACTTTCGACATAAGAAAATAAATGTATACAGTCTCTACTTAAACTTATTTGCAAATCCGTAAAAACTTTATAAACTAATATTTTGTTCTTTTAAATTGCATTGAAACTCGCTTGTTTTGGTCCTACCATGACTTAAGTTGGCTACCCAAGACCTAGCAAAGGTTTTAGCCAAATTGGAAAAATGTTGTACGGGCAAAAATAGGAATATTGTTTCTATGGACAAAAACTGCAGAACTGAAAATTGAATCTGGTTTCAGCTTTTAAATTCAGTATTTGAAACTGTTAAAATTAATGCATTTATATTGAATTTCGGGAAAAAAATCATAGCAGGCCTTGTACCGCCATCTTAAAAGGAGGATCATAAGAAACGGTTTTCAATGTCATTAGAAATAAAAAATATTTGTTAGATCTTGATGAATGTTGTTGTGTTGCCAGGTTTGTACGAAAAACTTCGGTAAAAGAAAACACTCTATATAGCTTTTATTCAAACTTCATACATATATAGGGTTTTGCAAAAGCCCTAGTAATACTATTTTATCAGAGTTTAAGTAAATTAATCGCTAAGTGTTTATCTTGAATTTCGAAGGTATAAAAAAATCAATGTAGGTTGAATCGCCATCTTAAAAGTCCTGATATGATCAGAAGAAGCGGTTTTAGATTTCACTTAAATAAAAAAATATTTATTGAATTATCCTGAAGACTAAAGTTTTTAGGGATTTCTACACAAATAAAAAATTGAGATCGAGTGCAAAAACACTGTACACAGTTTTTTTTCAAATTTTTAAATTTAAAAATAGCTAAATGTTTAAGTACATGTATTGAATTTCCGAGGTATAATAACACCATAGTAGGCTTTGGATCGCCATCTTAAAAGCCGTAGTAGGATCGGAGGAAGCAGCAGGTTTTGTACACAAATAAAAGTAAACACACTGTATGTAACCTACAAACAGATTTTCTACCCACATCGATACTTTTATTTCTTTTCGGATGCAGATATTTTTCAGGCTGAAAATTCTTCTGTTTCGTTTAACACCCCTGAAGGGGACCTTCTTTATCAAATCACGATAAAGATATCCCCTTCGCGATTGGGGGTGAAAATAAAATTGCGGCATAACAACCCGGAATCCAGAAAGGAATCGTTAAAGGGATTGAGGCCGTCGAAGCCATCGCAACGTTTCTATTTCGCCCAGGAAGTGGTAATATCGTTTAGGTACGATCTAAAAGTACGTAAGTGATTATATAAGAATGTTAGAAACATTGAGCTGCGACAAAATCACGACTTGTTTCCATGTCTGCTGCAATCTTTCGAATTCGGATTTCTGGCACGTTCTTGTCTAGATTGTCGGAGTTTCTATTGGAACAGAGTCGAAGCAAAAGGAGCTGTGGCACAGTCAAGATTTTGGTTTATATCTACAGTTTATATAATTTACATTTCGAATTATTAGTAACTCATCATATACCATTTGTATAACTCATCCTCATCATATCCTATATGTACAATCCAGGCATTGGCCACTACTAGCAATTCATTCATTCCGACTACTAGTACTTGCATTGCTGTTAGAAAAGAGAAGCTGGATGCCTCTAGTATTCACTTTTATTTAACAATATACATAATTGTAGCTTTAACATTTATGATAAATAAATATTTTTTCTACAAACATGTTAAAAATTCAACTTTTAACCCTCTTGTATCGTTAAAAATATTGCTTTAAGGTGCCAGTGCCTCAAAATGATCACTTTAAAGCACTAGTGCCTTAAATGTCAAATTGTGACAGTAGATTTGCAATACATTTAATTTTTATTTTCTTTATTAACATGAATACTTCTACTACAATTCACACAATTTGAAAAATTAAATCCTTCCACAATTCTACCACTATCAACTGAAACGACCGCATTTCTTGTTGACGTTTGAGCAAAATCCGCTGATATTGATGACACTGAAAGCAGTTTTCTGGCATTCGAGTTTTTACTAACCAACGAATCTTCGATGTCTTTCGGCGACTGTTGAAGATTTCCATCCCCCATGCCGCTCGTTAAATTTGTTCCACTATAGAGGTTAGAATTTGGAAGTTGTAGAAATTTAGTAATATTAGCAGGAAATTCTCCAAACGTATTTATTCCCACATGGTCTTTTGTGCACTTGTCTTTCACATACTTTAGGAAAAGTCTCCGATGTCCCACATTTGCTGGACGAAGAGCCATGTATCTCCGGTAAAAATCCAAATAAAATTCTTCAACGATAGTGAAATTTCGGGGAACCTTGGTTTTGGTATCTGATATTTTAACCAATATTGAACTGGAAGTGCCCACAATTTCCAAGTTGTCGAGAGTCAACCGGCAAAGCTCCTCTCTACGGCAGGCACCAAATATTCCCAAAACAGTAGCTACTTTCATCATAAGAAAGTCGTCATCCGGTGCGCACTTCGAAAACTATTCAATTTGGTCTTTGAACAAGATCTTTGATTTTTTGGGTTGACAACTTTCTCCATGACGCTTCAGAAACGCAATGAGCTTGCTGATATCTACGTCGCTATTTTTTATTCGTAACATAACTTTAATCATAGAAAAATTAGACCATAGAGATGAAGATTTCCAAACCTTCGATTTCTCCTCAAAATAGGCCAAGAAAACATTTTCAGTATATTTTCTAGAAACACCTTTTTCTTCACACCACTTCACAAACTTGTTGTATGCAATTTCATATTGAATCCGGGATTTTCTTGGTAATAAGTCCAATGTAGCTCAGTTGGCCGCTATATCGATTTCTTTAAATGGATTTTTCTTTTCAATACTTTTTTATACTTTTTAAGGGAAAAAGACAATATTTAAAAGTGACAAATCCAAAGCTTACAAACTTTTCGTAAATGATGAATACAACAAAGGTTGCCACCATGATTCTATATATCATTGGCAAGTGCCACTTCGAAAATTTGATATGCTATTTAAAACTTAACTTATTTCTACCCGGGTTAATTATTTTTAATGCTGTTTGTAGAAAAATAGTGTATGATATTTGTGTTAAAAGTATTTTGAAGGCACTGATGTAAACTTGTACATGCGTGTCTAAAAAATGCACCTTTAACACCCACATCATAAATAACTATTATTGTTTTCAATGTTTCATTTTTACTTTTACTAAGAGTGTCATTTCGAAATTCTAATCAAAATCCGAAGTTTTCACAAAAAAACTATTTATAACTTCCCTTTCCTGATGATGTTGCTGTTTATATATCGTTTTTCCAAATTGATATTGCTGGTTTTGAGAACTTTACGAACCGTCGCTTCTGAGAAGGAGAATAACCGAATACAAGAAAGTAACTCCTATCCATTCCGTTAAGTGTTTTCAGGAACGCCCCTGCAAGTTTCAGCTGTCGTCCTGAAATCGTGTCATGTTGGACGTTTTTTCTGGACGCGTTCTTTATTTTAGGAAACTCTTTGCAGAATTGAAGGTGGACCGAGGAACAAAAAACACGAAACGTTCAGACGGAATACCGAAGCGATACAATTTAGGAAACAGCTCTTGTCCGTGCTGAGATAAGAAGAAAACTCTACTAAATTGAAAGCCCGAGTATTGCGATAAACATTTTTTATAGGGTCGTGCTCCCGACAAGCGAAATCGAACTACAAAGAAATATAAAGTGGATTTATAAATATTATTTTGAAGCGGCAAAAATTCACAAAGCGGATTTGTGACAGATAAATGTGTTTTCCGTCAAAACAAGAAGAATACTTGTTTACTTACGTTTTCTGTCCGCTTCGGTAACTAAGAAAAAATAATAATAAAATATTCTCCTACATCTAATATGCAAATACGTGAGGACAAGGTCGCGAACGATTACTTTTTTTAAATCACTTCAGCTTTTTTCTTGAACAATAAAACACAAATTTAAACAATAATGGCTTACTGACATTTTCTTCAATATCGGAATTTACCTCAATTTAAATAAATTAGTGACAAGAAATTAAAAATTTGAGCCCAGAAATTATTAGTTTATTAACTTTTTCTAAAAAAACATCGCAGATATCAAAACTAATAAAATTAGCATACTTGTGTTAAAATTAGTAATTTATCCTCACTTTTAACATTGAATAGAAGTGAAGATATATTCAATAAATATGTAGTAATCTTCAGATTTTGCTTTTGGATTTTTTATTTGTAGACTAAATCTTGCTATGCAAAAATGTAGCTATTTGTAACACATATATTGAACATAATAAACACAACCAGTGTAGTGGTAATATTGAGTATGAGTGTGTTTTGTTAATAAGTTACATAACATAGCCTAGCACTATATATGATCTTAGCATAAAATAATGGTGACTAGTTTACCAGTTGAAAATGAACACAAACACATGTATCGGCTGTTTTCAATTCTTTCTATTTTACTATACAGCGATCATAACAAAAAGCTCTGGGTCACTTTAGCATAAAATGATGATAGCTAGCAGCTAGTATAAAACTTCAGTGTATAGGAAAGCGCTTTGTGTGACAAATTTTAACATATCGTAGCAAACATTGTCTATTTTTAACACATATTTTGAATGTATGGCATAGCACTATATGCGATCTTAACATAAAAATGTAGTGGCTATTTTTTAGCACACATAGTGACATAACAAACACATCTTGCATAAACCTCTATGTTATGGTATCAGCAATTTTTAGTTATTTTTTTCTTTCAGTGTATAGCAAACAGCAGTAGTTATTTTTAGCATACCTATAGGTAGTAACGAACATAGCCACCATAGCAATAGTGGACATGGCTAGCTTAGCTATCGGTGTGACTTTAGCATAAAGTGTAGCTAGAGAACTCTGTGTTGTCGCATTACCAGGTGTCTTTTTATATGAGTAAACATAAAATAATGTACCAAATGTAACTATAGTAGGGAATAATGGCTATTTTTGACACATATAGTGGGCAATGTGTCGTAGTATTGGTTGTTTGTTACATTTTTTTAATATAGCGAATATAGATCCAGCAAAGCACTATATGTGACTTTAGCATAAAAATATAGTGGCTATTTTTAACACATGTACAGATAATAGCAAACACATATAGCATAGAGCTTTGTGCCATAATATGTCATCAGGCCTTTTTTCCACATTCTCATAAAACAGTGCAGCTATTTTTTAAACATAGTAGATAGCTATTTTTAAAACATAGTAGCTACTTTCAAAACAGTAGCAAATAATAGCTATTTTTAACACATTGTAGAGAATAGTAGCTATTTTTTAACATATGGCATAACGTTCTGTCACTGTAATATTGGCTGTTTTCATCAGTGCATTAAATTGTGGTTATTTCGCGTAGTGATTATAGCAAACATATAGAGCATAGATCTCTGTATGGTCATAATGTCGCAAGTTTTTAATTCATATAGTGAATATGGCTAGCTCAGCGCTTTCTGTGACTGTAGCACAAAACAATAACTAATTTTATCATACATAGAGAGCATAGTAAGCGCTGCAAGCATAGTCTTGGTCATCGTAATATTAGCTGTTTTCTAGTGTTATATTATGGTAGAGCGATGAACATGAAGGATTCTTGCAACAAATTCATAATTACGTCCATTTTCAACAAGAGCAACAGCTTTGCGCAATGTTCCGTACTTAAAACCATGGTAGCAGTATAGTTCTGACGTAAACAAAAATTCCACGCCACTGGTGGAAGAAAAATAATATTTTTTACGTAAAAATATGTATCTAGATTACCTATTCATAGGTTCCAAATTTCATTTAAATATCTAAAGTAGTTTTAAAAATATTAATAAATTTGGAACTTCTGATAAAAATGTTGACATTCTGTATCTTTGTAACGAAACATTTTTCGAATATAGTTTATAATACAAAATAATATTATTTTGTGGTTCTCTGTCTGCCTCTAAAGTTTCCGCTTCACCGCGGATCACCCTGTAGACAAGTTGAAGTTAGTCACTTTATCTACAGTTTTATAAAAAAAACTTATAAAAATTGAGCTGAAAATACAATAATTATGAGACTTTTACCAAATATTAACTTGTTGCGTGTTTTTGCATGTGAGTGTATTTAGAAATCAACAGAAATAATCAATTGGTTGAAACATATATTTAGGTATCTGTCTGTTACTAGTCAAATGCTGTCGCGTGACCTAGCTGTAGTATTTTTAGCCCAGTGGACAAATCTGCGTTGAAATCCATAACAGAACGGAGATTGGAAGCTCGAGAAGGCACTCTGCGTGAACGATTCCCACGTCCGTGCGTTTGTTTCCAGGCCGTGGGTAACCGTTGCTAAGGACCTACCCCATCGCGAGTTGCGTTGCGCATCCTCTCCCCTAGAGGATACGCACGACGCGTGTTGCGTTAGGGTGGCCCCCAACAGAGAACACAGTGCGGCGGCTTGTACGCGTTGCAGGAGGGAACATATCGCCTAATGATATCCAATTTGATTAAAAATGTTCGTTCGACGATGCAAGTCGCAGTTCCCGTTTTTGATTCGACTGTACCGTGAAAGAGGATTAAAACAAGGGCCTCGCTCAAAGTGATACATAGGAGAATAACGTTTAACATCGAATTCAAATATCAAAACAAATCACGTCATATTTATCATCAGTTCTTTGCGATCTCAATATTATTATCAGCTTTGTTGCTGGATTTGGACAAGAAATAGGAAAAAACACATTTTTTTTATATTTGTCAAAGTTTCGTTATCATCATTATAACATCTTTAAGACTCTAAAACATAATTTTCATTCAATTTCATACTTATTCTGTATCTAATTATATAGGGTGTTACAACTACAAAAGATAGATCGATGCGGTTTTCAGAACCCTTAGAGAACCTTAAGATGCCGCAACCATAATTTTTATGTCACCCACCATGATGGTAATATCGGCAACTGCGTCGGCTAACAGAGTGGCGGAAGAACGTCTAATGTGTCTTGTATAAGTTTCCGGATGAGGTAAATTGAGAAAAGTTGCTATATCTGTTGGCACATTCCTTTTTTTTACGCCAACCACTTGGTTAATACATTTTTCCCTGACATACTTCACAAAAAATGTTCTATTTGGCGTAACTACCGGACGTAAAACACAGTATCTGCTGTATATCTTCATTTGCTCTGGATTTGAAATCACAAAATATCTCGGAGTATCGAGTTTTGAAATCGGAAATTCTTATAATAATAATAATAATAATAATTGAATCTTTGTCTTCTAGATCATCGATCGTTGTCTTTAGTAGTTCATCTCTTCCACAAACATCCATTATTAAAATGACCTGAAAAATTGTCCAAAATTAGTTCTATCGGTTGAGTTATAATTACATTTTCTAGCAGAAATCTATTATCAGGCAGCAGCTTCTTGTAAAAATCTAACAATTTCCTCTTTCATTAGAATTTTAGACTTTTATGGGCGGTATCCAACTGATTAGTTCTTCAAATATGATATTTATATTTTCTTTGGCATTCAGTGTACATTTTAACATGGAATATATACTGACCATAACATCGAAGGTTTAATTTTATTAATTCTATGTTCGGAATATGCCAGTAATATCGTTTGGGGTACTTTTTGGACTTTCCCACCGCCGTTTGAATTCGTTATAGGCAATTTTGTACTATCTCGACGATACTCGTGGTACATGCTCGTTTTCACTTTTCGAGATCATTTTGATTTAACCATTTTTAGAATATGAATTACAATATATAATTATGGCGGTACTTCTTCAAACAAGTATTTTTTATTGTTTATTAGGTTGCTATCAATATGATAGTCACCGCGCCTAAACCGTCTTGATTCAAACACTATTTAAACGATTTGAAATATGAATTAAACTGTTGTACATACATAACACAATTATACTGTTTCATTGCAGATTTCGAAAAAATACGGAACGAATGCGATCTTAAATTTTTTTTTCTATTAACTTCCATTCTTGAACGCAACAGTACCATTTCGCGTTCTAGATACAAAAATATCTAATTCGATATTACTGCTATTTTATGTGTTTCTGTACCAAAAACTCCACAAATTTGATTATTTTACTGCGAGAAATACAAAGAAACGTATTTAAATCTTCTGCAACATTTTAGCTCGCCTATTTAAAACGGGAACAAGACCACTCGTAAAACTGCCTTCCCGGCCCATAAATAAAGGAAACTGATCGGCGTTTCGGGAGAGATGGCCACAGTTACTGCTAAGTGCTGGATCGCGAGCGCTCCAACGACACACAGCAGACCATAAAGAAATATAACTACCAACTATTCGACCGTTCCAAATTATTTAACGTCATTAGCAGCGGCTCGGAGAAGGCCATGAATTCTTAGAAATGAAACTGGCGGAAAAAAGAACCAGCATCTAGCGTCGCTTAACGGTAAGAACGGCTGCCAGTTGTAATTTCTTCAACTAGACGTGGGGTTGGGCCCGATCTGGCCATATAAGAAGCGAAAATAGACATAACGAGACCGGACAAGTTATGACTTCGCCAGTAGGAGAACAGTTACGGTCACTACGGCCAGATTTGCGATCGACTTGGCTTACGGCCGCGATGAAATACAAATTTCACCGGCGGGACACAGGCGTACGTGTAAGGGGGGCGGCAGAAATAGCCAACATGTGCAAGGCAAGTCAGAAAGAATGGGTTAACACTAGACTGGAGATTCTAGATGATTGAGTTTATCATGCCTTATACGGATGTCGCTGGTTTAAGAAATACAGGGTGTTCAAGGTTTAAATTTGATTCTGAAATTTCTCAATAATTGAGAAAGTGTTACTGTTTAACAAAGGTATTTTAAGCTAATGTATATCAAATCTCCTACAATTCCTATCAATGAAGTCATATGTATGTTCTCTGCTACCAAACAGCTAGGTATGCTATGAACAATTACACAGACAAAGTTCTATTCAATAATTATCTAAAGAAATTAATCTATCTAAATTCACTAATCTGGTTTAATGAAAACACTCTATAGATATCTAACTTCTGACAGTGGGAACTCGATATTCAACCACAATAGATGAGATCTGACCTATTTCTGCATTTTTAGGATTGCTTCATCAGGTGGCCTCCTTTAAGTTGAGTCAAATATCTAACTATAAAAATTATTATATAAATTAAAATCATTTGAAATTAAATGTCGACAATGTCAAACTGATTAATCTGTCAATGAATTTAAACATCATAACGACCTACTAAAATAAATTTGCCTGTGTTTTTTATTACCTTGTGGTTTTTATCGACGAAAAAACTCCACCTGGTCGTAGTTGCCGGGCCAAATACCTCGCTTTAAACAAAAAGAGTTTGAGGAAAGCAGAGGTCCCCCGCAAGCACTCAGGAAGTAAAATGCAATGAAAATGCCTTAAAATGGTTACTTCCTACACACTTCCTTCGTATTATATAACTAGTTTTTTTCGTTTATTTATATGATGTTTGTGAGTGTACATTTACAAAAACGTGAATATATTGCTTTTTGATATGATTTTTTTCATTACGAGTACTCCCAGGAATCTGTATTATCTTTTTTTCTGTATTAACTATGCCACACCCTATACCTATGTCGATAAATTTGTTTTGAAATTACTGGTAAACGACAGTATTATACATTTTTACAGAATCTTCAATTTAAATGTAAACATAAAGCACCATCCATTAAAACTAGTTAATGACGCGACTGTTGGAAAGAGCAGCGAAAAAATATTAATGAACAACATAGACGAGAGCCTCTGCAAGAACAATGAAGCAATCAGACCGAAGGAACTTTAAAACCACCATTAGTCCCAATTACGGGACAGAACACAGTCGAATGTCACGAGCCCCCTATACAAACGAGGCACTTGTGCTGGCCGCGCTCAAATTAACAACTATGCCCGAGTCTGTTAGACTTCTCTTAATTATTTTCTAGTAGTTATACATACATATATGGCGAAAAAGTCGCTTTGAGTAGCGAAACTCTTCAGGGTTAAGTAGTACTAACTGTAAGTTGAGAAAACATTATTAGCACTGCTGGAGTATTCGTGCTTTTAACTGCAAAATACATAATTAGGACTTTATTATTAATGTTGTTTACTCAATGAACGTCGTCAGCTATGTTAATATTAGGAAACTACCGTTTGTGAATATTGCAGAACTACAGTCACTTCTTTTCAGAATTAACATATCTTGACACACTCATAATTTGTTCCATCTACGTGTTATTCTTTTAAAATAATAATTATAATAATAATAGTAATAATAATCATAATAAATTGATTTATTTACTCTTATCTACAATATGCCATAACAATATTAATAAAATTTAAGTACAATAGTAAATAAACATTTAACTCACAAAAGTGTAAACTTGTGCGTGAGTACAAATATCACAAATATAGCATATATTTTACACGATCTTATACATATATACATATACGTACATTTTTTAAATAAAATAACACATATACGTTTATAATCGGTCGGATCGGTCAGTGGTCGCGCGGTTTAAGGCGTAAGTACTTAAATCGGGGTGACTAGATCGGTGTCGGTTCGCGCCCCGCTGCCGCTAGACCGTATATAAGCTATACTCGTAGAGAGGATTGGCACCCTCTCTGCGGGTGTGGTAGGGTGGAAGAATGTTATCTTGGATCAATGTGAGAGATTGATATCGGTTGGTATTTGACTACCCCCCTAATTAATGAGGTTTTCCAGGTTTCCCTCATTCCCGCACTGAATGGTGGTTAGGGCCTACCAACGTAAGTCGTTCCTGGGCGCAAATGCGGTCTGCTTAATAATATGCCGCCCCCTCTCCCGCACAAGTCTCCGACTTCTGGGCTAATCCCTGTGATTAGAATGAGGGGTAGAGATATTGTTATTGTATTGTTATATATATGTTAAAAGGAACTGGACCCAGTATCGTGCCTTACAGAGCACCACAAGTCACAGTTATATTAAGCATTTTTTATTTTTCTATATTATTTTTATTTTCATTATTGTGGAACCACTGGCAAGTAACTGTAGCTGTTTGCTATAGCGTTTTCAGGACGTAGGGAACAGCCCAGTATTTGCATAGTACATCAATCGAGTTTAGTTATAGTGAGATGATAATGTCACTAATTGGAAAAATGTAATATTTATAATTTAATATGATTTCCTTATTTTCTTTGACGTGATAAACTAGTTCTCTCTGTGTTGGGTGTAGTTACTAAATAACTTGCTGCTGCCGATGTCAATGGTTGTGACGTTATTAAATTTTTATACTGTTTTGGAAATAGTATGCTTGCATTTAGGATCCTTCGATTACTGAAAAAAAACTGTTTATATTGAACATTTTAAGAAAAAGATATTTTTAAATTATGAGAGGTTCTATGTACAAGATTAAAGAAAAGCGAAAAATATCAAACCTATTGGTCCATAGATTTTGGAAGAGTAACAACAAGCATAACAAAATATTATCAAAATCCGCGATCTAAAGAGAAAATAACTTAATTTGAAGAAATGTTTTCGATCGAGAAAGCTAATCTGATTCCACTTCCAACTGTATTGACAAAAACAGCACGTAGGTTATTGCAAATAAGAAGAAACACCCGTATTGCGAATTCACCGACACTAAAATGTTGCAAAATCTTGCATTCCGTCGAAAAAGGAGCGTAGTTATGGCATAAAATATAAGCAGCGCACATAAAAAGAGATGCGATTAGAGCTTTCATCGTGAGAAAAGAAAAAGCCAACGGTTAGGAATTAATTGAATTACTAAACGGAATATATATTCTCTTCGCTCTCCGTATTTGCAATTGCCCGGATTCCATCACCTCGATCTCAACTAGAATTATAATAAACCTAAACAGTTCGCATAAACCAGTCAGTGCGCTAATCTACTGCATGGTTGAAAAGAGTTATGGCTAAATGTGGCCTAGTTAGATTGTTATTGGTATAGGCTCGCATGAATCTGGAAACGATGCAAATTTATTATTGATACAGAGTTTAGAATGTTCTTTGTAAAGAAGTTCGTACAGGGTGGTCACGCGAAAAAGTTCAAGCAAGTGAAATTGACATTTTGAGAAATAAAAACCTACTAGTAGGTATTGTTGTCTCTGGATATTTGCAAAACATTTACTGTGTGAAATTTGTAAAATGTTCTACAATTTAAATCAATTCATCAAGAGAGATTGACGTCAAAATATTTTGATAACAATATTAATTCAACAACAAAATTTACTTTTTAAATGAGTAAGTTACGACAATATAAATTTGTTGCATATTAATACTAGACAAAACAATATGTAACATGTGAGATGTAACTGGTCTGCTACTTCCTGCTCGGCCTAAGCGGATCGACTTGCAGAAAGCGACCTACAATATCGTAGGTACTTAACCGCAGACCTCTCGCCCCGGGCGATGCGCCATTATATCTATAAATGATACTGCAGGAAACAACTACTCCGCGGACTAATGCCCTGACCGGCATTGAACTATACCTGACAAGGGTTCTTGGCTGTTTCACACAGATACTGCAGGTATAATTCAATGCCGGTCGGGGCATTAGCCCGCGGAGTAGTTGTTTCCTGCAGTATCATTTATAGATAATATGTAACATGGATTTGCCACTGTATTCGAAATGATGGCTTATATAATACTTGCTTCATTTAATATTAGAATTCGAGATATATTTATCGAACTACATTGGTGTTGACTATTTATGCAGGAATCAAAATATGTTTATTATTAGACATCTATTAAACAGCAAGGGGGAAATTTTCCAATACTGAATGGCTGTAAATATAATATTTTTCAAACCTATACTATCTGTCGAAATTAAATACTTTTAGAAAAATCTTATATTTTTATATTTAGTCACCCAATATTGGAAGATTTCCCGCTTGCTTTTTAGTAGATATCTAATATTAAACATATTTTGATTCCTGCATAAATACTCAACGCCAATATAGTTTGATAAATATATCCTGAGTTCTAATATTAAATGATGCAAGTATTATACAAGCCATCACTTCATGCAGTGACAGATCTATGTTACATATTGTTTTGTCTATTACTAATAGGCAACAAATTGATATTTTCGTATCTTATTTATTCAAAGACGTTTATATTTAAAAATAAATATATTATTTATGAATTTTGTTGTTGAATTAATATTATCAAAATATTTTGACGTCAATCTCTCTTGATTTAATTTGTAGAACATCTCAGAACTTTTACACCGTTAATGTTTGATAAATACATAGACATCAGTAGTAGTATGTTTTTATTTCTCAAACTTTCAATTTTACTTGCTTGAACTTTCTTTCCTACCTTAAATATAGATGAAAAGCTATCATATACAAAAGTTATAGACAACATATTGCCATGTATCCAGACAAATATGCCATGTGTAGTTAATAATCATTAGCCATTCATATTTCATTAACCTTGTTAAATAATTATAAAATTTATTATTCTGTTTTTACGTTAAGCTACCTACAACTCAACACTTTTGGTGTTGTCTCTGTCGGTTTTTATTTTATGTAAATATAAGATTACCTAATGTACAATTCTTTGTGTTTGCGAATTACATGCTGATGGTGTGAATTACCTAACTGTGGTTTGATCTTGATAAGCTCATTTGTTAAGTGTCATAACATAACAAGATATAAATGTTATATCATCTTGTTATTTAAATAAATTTTGGAAATATGCAATAAAATTTGTGATGACTGAACTCTCGTATTTCTTTGTAATGGTTAATAAGTTCAAATCAAACATATGTTATTCATAAAACATATTTGTTGTGTAAAAACTGTTATGTTTCGAAACATTTCTTTTACGACTATAATTTTCTGGTATTAACATATGTAGGTACATATACGAGTATATTTATTTTCTTAATTACCGGTTAGAATATTTCTTCATTATAAAAAGGTATTAATTCCTGTAGTATATAACAACCTTCTAATTATACATTTCATTGACGTACACATAAAATTAATGGGTACAACCATAAACAATTTTAATTGTCTCTAATTTACACACAACTACACCCACAAAATGATTTATTTGACATTTTTGATTTTGTGTGGGGTAAATCAGTCATCGAAGTAAAAAAATTATCGTGCAAGATTAACGACTTAAAGCCGTTTGTCACTATGCGATAATTATGGTAAAATTTATGTAAATATTATTTGATAAATTTACAAAATAATTATATTTAAATCTAAAAAACGATACAATATCACTGTATGCAACTTCCATAAATTATTTTCTATTTTTCATTCATGCGCAAGCGCAGTAGTCTGAAAATACGATTAACAACTCATTAACTATAATAACTAGTTTAGGTATATAATAAAATAAATAGCACGACACTTATTCTCACACTTGACAGAACTAAGGTTAAAGTTAGGTTAGGTTGAAAATTTAAAATTCCAAATTATGTAAAGACGTTTATGCGCATATTTCTGCGTCGATTTCACCGCAAAAGTAGAACAAGTTGAAAATATTTTCTTAGTAAATTATTTTATGAATTTCATACCCAATCTCCCGCTTGCAATTACAGGATATTTTAAAAATAATTTTCAAATGAATTTTTTAATATTTTTCTCAGATAATATTGTATAGTGACAAACGGCTATTAGACATCAAGTTAATGATTTCCAAAATTCAGTGTCATACACAAATTATTAAACAAAGGATATCTATTGAAAACAAAGTAGTTTTGCTTCTCCCAAAGCTTCTTGTAATGTTTTCACTAAATTAAATTCGAGTAAACTGTTCTCTTCGTATAACCTACACCTGTATAGGTTCGGGTGTGAATCAATTACCATATAACTACCGTAATTGGTAGTAGTTTCTATTTATCTCGCCAGCGTAGGCATACTTTCAAAGACGACAAATTTCAGGCCAGGAAAAGATGTTAACCTACGCGGAGTCGGTCGTATAAACTTGTTTTCAGTTAGAAATGCATATAAATAAAAAACAGTAAGCCTGTTTTACTATGCGACATTATGCAAGGTATTTGTAGTACGTTTCTACTGAGAATGTAAATATATAACGTGTGTGTTTCTAGATATGTTTCTGCTTAACTTTATACTACCTACTTTGTTTACGGTATAGATCAGTGACGTGAGAATAAATACAAGCGTTTCCGTTGTATCAGTCACCTTGTTATTGCTAACAAATTGTATCAGTGCACTCAGCTCTTGTGATCTATTGTGCATGTCGCTAATATGAGTTTAAAACAGGTCCAGTGCAAGTATTAGCTTTGTTGGAGTATTTCTGAAAGATAGATAGCTAACCTTAGTACAGCTATGTTTTTACTATGTCTTGACTTTATATTCAAGTATCTTTAATAAAAAACCTCGCGATTTTATGGTTGAATTTGAGGCGAAGTATTTATAAATGTTTATTATATTTTTATCGTAGTCATTTCAAAGACTGTTTGGCTTAAACTAACATTTTTGTTAAAACAGGTGTTTTCTGAATTCTAAGTAAATTTTGCCTTATTAATATGAAGTAAATGTTTTCTCTTTTTTCAAAATATCAACAATGAAACTTCCCCTTTTGCTTGAAGCTTTTTATGGAACACGCTAATGGAACTGTTGGGTACACTGAAAAGCTATAGAGTTGAATTATTGAATATTACACCTAAATTGAATTTCAGTCACTTTTTGTGTACCTTACCAAAGCCAGACAGACTTAACTTTCCCATTATAGGTACCTGAGCATATTGTAATTACATCTTTATCAGAAATATGATATTTTAAAGTGATAACCGATGATCTACAGTTATATTAATATTCTTTCATATACAGTGCTTCCGAAAAGTAACGAATAAATTCATTATTTTTTAAATTGGAAAGTTTTCGAAAAAATCCCCTAGCACGTCGATTTTATTTTTAAAAAAGTCACTTTTTGACATACGACCCATATTTGTGACGTCATCGTTGTTCGAGATATGACGTCATTGACAATTTTTTTAAATAGCAACCCCCAATTTTGACCATGCCATTTGAAAGAGCGTCATTCTACATACATACATCATGAAAAATTATGGTGTTACATAACAAAAATTTCAAGAAAATAATGTTTGAAGATTTTAAAATTTAATTTTCACAATACTGAAAATGATTTTGATTATGTAAAAAATCGGGTAATTAAATGTTCAAATTGTGTACCGTTGGCTGCCTGACAATAGCCAAGACGATTAATAAATTCTTTTTGGACATTATCAATAACTTCAGGAGGTATACGATGTATATCGTGACGAATTCTTGCTTTTAAATCTTCTAAATTAACCGGTCTAGTAACGTATACTTTGCTTTTTAAGTATCCCCACAAGAAATAATTTAGGGGTGTCAAACCAGACGATCTGGCTGGCCACTCAATCGGTCCCCTTCTCTCTATCCAACGATTTGGGAACAGCTCATCCAAATAAGCACGGATAGGTGTTGCATAATGGGGAGGTACACAGTATATATTTAGGTGTTGCATTTCTTGTTTTCACTTAAGTTTCGAATATGTTTAATCAGTTACAATGTTCTCGTGTGTCTCTCGTTGAAAATGCATTAATTTCGTCAGGAATATTTAAGCCTCGGGTGGAACATTGATATTTTAAATAATTACCAAGTCTGTCGAGAGCGCAGAAGTAATTAGTGTCATTACATAGAGACTACAAGTTTGCTAGAACGAACATTGAACATTCTTCGGATGTACTTGTAATGAGACTCTTAAACAAACATGACTGAATTGCTTTGAATTTATCTTATCTTTCATGAATCGAGAAAGTCAAAGTAAAACTAAACGCGAAATAATACGCCGTACGCCGATGGGAACTGTTTGACTAATTTGCAAACTGTAAGACGAGACCAGACGATACGTGTTTATTTAAATTTTCTGCGGGGCAAAATGCACTTCATCATTCGCCTTGCGAGGTGGTTCCAAGAAATTATTTTATTCATAGATCTTCTTTAGTGAGTGAAAGGAAATAGTACTTGGCACTCTACCTTCTCTTTTCTTTGTGATTATTATAGGTTATAGTTTGTAGTAACATTTTTTAGTAATTTCAAAAAATATAAAAACATTGAAAGAAAATCATCCCCCTCCCCACCACAAATTTTACAGAAATAAAATCTAAGGGAGTTCTTTCAAGGTCTATTGCTTCCAAGTCATGATACGTAACACCAAAACAAAAGTGTCTAAAGAGCTGTTTGTAATTAACATCTGGAAAAATTGATGAATTGAATTTAGTGGAACTACTAAGTAAAATGAGTAAAAAAATTAAAACTGTGATCATTCTTCGATAGAACCTATTCGTATAAATATTATTGGCAATGTCCCAAAACTGACTGCACGATATCTTAAACTGCCTAATCCAATGCTTGTACTGGGCACTGTTTTCGGCTATCCTCAACCTCCCTTTTAGCCAATTGTGGAGCAGATCTTTTGAGAAAAAAAAGACACGAAAAAGCGAGAATATTCCCTCAACATCCAGTTATAATCAACACCTAAAAATTATGTTCACACTCCACCTATCCAAGCAAACCGTTAGGCATGTCAGCATCTGGTATTAATTATCAAACTGTAAATATTTTACTGTCAATATATTTACGATGAGTTTTCATATGATCTTACTTACATATTTTGTTTATTTTGTAGATATCCAATTTGAGCCTAGTTTAATTTACAATGTCATTATCACACTGAATTAGTTAATAACACACACATATGGGACAATATAAGTCATTATGACATTCAACAGTATGAAATCAGTCATTATATAATACTGTCACGGATTTCCTAACCCGTCTTTTTCTTACTCCCAGAGAAATAATCCGTTAATTAATCACTTCTTTATTAACTGCTCAGTACACTACTGACTACTAATTACAGGTCAACTAAACACTTATTTAATTAATTGCTATCTAAATCGCTTTGATCTCTCTAACTAAACACTTAACTAACTCGGCCGTTTATTCTTTTTTTATAGACCCAACGAATATTCCAGGTATTTTCTAGTATTTCTAGACCCATTTTCCCGTACGACTCGAATGCTTCTCGTCGATTCCCGATTTTTCCAGTCCCATCTCGATCTGCGGCATTTTGTTTGTTTAACAGAATCGTGTAGGGGCGATCGGGGCAATCTTAGCATTTCACGATACCAGTCGTTGTTTGGGTGTGAGTGGGGCAAATTCCGTGACAACACCTAGTTGTAGATAGTAGTAGTAATTATATAAGAGAATTAACAAGTATTCAGTCCACGAGAAAACTGGACACTCGATGCACAGCCGAGAGTATTGAGAGGATGTATTTCAACGTTTTATCCACGACCACGGCCAAAACCGATCAATTATGAGAGTGAAAGCCATGTAAGTGCAGGTGAAAAATTATTGTTTTGAACAACGTCATGTTTGACAAATTTATTTTAATCAAATTGCAACTGCTGAAAAAATCCAGCCCCTACCTGAGACCTGACGAAGTTATGGACCAGTCCTTCGGAAGGAAACTCCTTATCGAGTGAATTTTCATAATCCCGGTTAAAATGACAAGACCGTTCTTGAGATAAATGTTAATGTCAATCATAATAATTCGAAATATAATGCTATTAAGTCCACGAAAAACAGATGTATTAAATATGTGTACTTAATACAGACACTGGAACTTACTGAATTTATTTTATTCCATACTGCCTCTTACAGTTCTCTCTTTTTATTCTAAAAGAGGCCAATGTACAGTGCGTTCATTAACTTTGATAACATTTTGATCAGCTGTAACTTTTCTGTTTTTAAAGGTATTGGAATGAAGCAAAAACCATATTGCATAGTGGACTAGCAAGTTTTTCTTATTTGAAAAACAAAACAAAGACCAACGATTTTGAGAGATCTTAACCTAACTTATATTTTTAAATGGAACGCCCTGTATATTATTGGATATTTGGATTCTACTGAAAATTCCAAGCATATTTTAAAAGCATATCTATACCTATCTTCAACTGTTTCTGAGAAATAGTTTTACAAACATGTCAAATTATCATAAAATTGCTCTACTTGTTCATGGCACACTTTGCACTGAGCTAAAGCTGAAGTTCAGCATTGCTTGAACCGTGCTGGTAGCAATCGAGCCTTAGTGTTTTGTTTTGTTGAGGAAAATGGCAGACAAGTAGACAAATTTTTATGATAATTTGACATGTTTGTAAAACTATTTCTCAGAAACAGTTGAAGATAGGTATAGGATATGCTTATTAAAATATGCTTGGAATTTTGAGTAGAATCCAAATATCCAATAATATACAGGGCGTTCCATTTAAAAAATATAAGTTAAGTTAAGATCTCTCAAAATCGTTGGTCTTTGTTTTGTTTTTCAAATAAGAAAAAACTTGCTAGTCCACTATGCAATATGGTTTTTGCTTCATTCCGATATCTTTAAAAACAGAAAAGTTACAGCTGATCAAAATGTTATCAAAGTTAATGAAACGCACTGTACATCATGTCAACCATGCGATGAACATCCACATAGTTTGAATCGAACTGGTTAATATAAAACAGATTTGTTGACGTTGACCTATCGTAGAACTTCGATTGACAGCTTCACAATACTAATGGTATCACCATTCATGCCTCATCATCACCCTTTAGTGTATATAGTCAAGGTTATCACGCATCTGAAAATTCAAACATATATTCAATTAGATGTTCCACTGAAAAGTACTTTCTCGGTAGACAGCCAAGAAACTTGGGCCCATCAAATAAATCTACGAAAGGAGCAGACTACTCCGCCAACTCGAACAACTTCGCAGCAAAAAGAGACGTCGCTGCCAGCTCCACTCCCTCTCCTCACAATTAACAAAACAGTAACACACTCCTTAATTCAAACGCAATTTGTTACAATGCAGAAGCCAGCAGCACGAGTAGCTAGATACGCCGCAGTTCCTTCGCCTCGCTCCGGGTTTATTCTATTAAACTATCCAGCTCAGCTAAAACCACGATATTCGGAGCTGTGTTATTGTTAGCCGTCTGGCTTAGCTCAAAAGGCAGCTAATAAAACAAACGGGACTCCAGAGGCATTCGGTAATATCGCGTGCACCACGTAAAATGTTTATGCTTGTCGAGTTTATTTTTTCGTACCTCCCCCACGATGGGGTAGGTCAGGGACGGGTGTCGACCCTTTTTTTCAAGGAAAATAATGATTAGTTATTATACTAATGGGATACGATCGCAGTTACATGATAAGTACAAATGCCATAGTGATAAATGGTGTTTACAGCGTTGTCAAACTGCGGAAACGACTAAAATAAACGTGATAATAATTCCTACCTAATAGATATTAGTATTAGGGAAACAGTAATTTTTAAATTGGTTTATCTAAGGTAAATTTAAGTATTTTCAAGTCGTGCCTCGTTACTAATATGTTTACAATTCCTTTCAGTAATAATTTCTTCTGCAGATTTCTTTTTTACAAACAAAAATAGCTGTACTCTTAACAAAACTATTGATATTAACTTTGTAGTAAAAAAGTACATATAGGTGTACGTCCTTATAATCAGACTTTTACACACATTTGAACCGTCTAAAGTGAGTGACTTTATCCACCAGTGGAATAAAGTAGGATTATTTCACTATTAGAATAATGGAAAAAGTAATAAATCTATAATAATAGTTATTTATGCAACAAGTGCAAAAAGTAAGTGTTTATTGCACGCGACGTGAAATTGTCCAACGAGGCCGTCAGGCCGAGAAGGACAACAGTTAATAATAACCCTTGTAGCATTGTTGCCGTTGTCATCATTTTCGGAACGCATAACATCTGCCGAAGTTTGTGAAGAATTTGCATAAGTTACGGATGTCTGTTCTTGTAACGAACAGCTATATTTTTCTTGGATTTTCCTTGCAATATCAAGGATTGAGGCCAATGTGTTAATTCCAACAGGCTGAGAAATACATTTGCAGCATGTAAAAGATAAAGAGATATTACATTAAGTATTCTTTATTGGAATCCCCAGTCAAAAATTCTTCAGTATGTGCTCGCAATACTGCAGCTTTATTTCTTTGTATCCTCTCGATTCACTCTTCAAATAAGCAGTAGCTTGTTATATTTTCCAATATCTATATTTTTGTAGACCTTTATAGTAGTCTTTAACAGTGAATACTTCGACCACATAGATAAAATTGCATAGATTAACTTTTAGGTATGCAAACACGGAATTTCAGGAAACAACTACTTTATAGCAACAGTTAGAGTCATTCGTCAGACGCCCACCAGACATATGCCGGTTTCGAGCTTATTAGCTCTCATCAGTATGCCATAGGTGAGGTATCCGACGAATAATCCTAGCTGCGTTCGTCTGTGTATCCCGACAGAAGGGACCATGAGTACGCGGTGTAGAACTAACTACATCTATCGGCCGTTCGCTACTCCATGCCGGACTGAAAATGTCACAAGGCACGAAGCGTTCTACATGCAGTAGACACCATTGAAAGCTGTCGACCTTTATCGCGATCGGCGAGAAACGATATTTTGCAAACACGGAATTCCAGGAAACAACTACTCTGCGGGCTAATGCCCCGACCAGCATTGACTTACACCTACCTATAGCAACAGCTAGAGTCAGATACCTCACCTATGGCATACTGATGAGAGCTAATAAGCTCGAAACCGGTATATGTCTGGTGGGCTTCTGACGAATGACTCTAGCTGTTGCTATAGGTTTTCCAAGTGTAATTCAATGCTGGTCGGGGCATTAGCCCGCAGAGTAGTTGTTTCCTGGAATTCCGTGTTTGCAAAATATCGTTTCTCGCCGAACGCGATAAAGGTCGACAGCTTTCCATGGTGTCTACTGCATGTAGAATGCTTCGTGTCTGTGACATTTTCAGTCCGGCATGGAGTAGCGAACGGCCGATAGATGTAGTTAGTTCTACACCGCGAACTTTTAGGTATACTTGTGAATTAACGATAGAAATGCAATCAATATATCAACGAAACTAAAGAAAAAATGGATTAACAGCACCTGTTCTTGGTATTATTGCAGTTCGTAGGTAAACATGATATACGCGATAAAATCCGCATTTATTGAAATATTTTTGAACTAGATATGACAGCTTTATTTGCGGATTTACTAAGTCATTCATCTCTTTATAATTTGTAGATGGAGTTAGCATATCTTAACTTCTCGCATATAATTGAAAATTAAATAATTGTATGGGTATAGATAAACTAGATGTTAATGTTATAGTATTTCCTTTTTGGGACGTCTGGATACTTTACAGGGAATATATTTCCAGATAAAACTGTCTTTAAATACGACTACAGGGAAATCGTCGATTTGACATTGTCTATAAATACAAATGGTAACGGTCCGGGTGCTGATACAGCCTGAGGTTGACAATAACATCTATCTCCGCCTGTCTCCGTCCCCCATCCCTCCAGAAACAGTTGACTGTGAAATGCCAGCGAATTTGCGGCCTGGAAAAGTTAAAGGGTTGGGTCTGACGCTGCACTTTCCGCTAGAATTTGGTTCTGCCGCCGACAGATTTTAATTATTATTGATTCCTCGCGGGTTGTTTGATTTTATTTGAAATCCTGCCGTTCGTTATCCGCATCTCTTCAGTCTCTTTAAGCCCTCAGTTTCGGGTTAATTTATTTCAATTTTCCTGGCGTATTTGCACCGTGAAAGCGAAATCGGATTGCAGATATCTCGCAAATTAGATTCGGGCTTTCTTTAATTTTTTTACGGCGCGGGATCTTCTGATTATTAAAGGGGATATCCATTTTATGTTTCGAGTTTCTGTTTTACCCAGATCTACAATTAGGATATATTCCATATCATATATTTTTCCATATCATATATATTTATTTTTATTAGAGGCAAAAAACATTGTATTCATAGATAGCTGACGATTTTAGTGGGTAGCTGGAAAATGTTGTGTTGGCTTGACTGCAGACTTCTGAAATCGAAATAAGGATATTTAGACCAAATTTTCTACATGCAAAAGTTAATGTAATAATAATATTTATTTGTTAACCCTAATACTGCTTTAGCTAGAGACTTCTTATTTGGAACATTTTATTCTCTAAACCTTTATCATTTTGCTATAAGTTTAAAACATAATTCTTTGGGGTTATGTCCTCAAAAACAAAAGGCAATCGTTTTATTTCCTTACTTTTATCACCTGAATTTATGGAACATATTTATTTTTTTTTCTTTTTATGTTAAACCTTACTTATTTCAGTTTTTTTTATTTTATTCCATCGAAAATGTTGTATTTATATTAATATTAACGTTATCATTACTTGTCAGCTTCTAATGACATTATTTTAAATTTAGATCCTGTTTACCCGAACTAATCTAATTATATAAATTTTTGTTTCAGGTCAGTATAAACATATACATCTTCAAAGTGGCTGCATCTGTCTCAAAGGTATTTACAAGTTGTTACCGCATTTATTATGACTGTTCTTGTGTCTTTGTGAAATTTATTGGTTTATATTGTCACGGATTTCCCAATCCGACTTTTTCTTGTACCAGAAAAACAATCCGTTAATTTATCACTTATCTTTATTAACTATATACACTACTAAATTCTAATTACAGCTCAACTAAACACTATTTATCTAGTCACAATCTAAATCGCTTTGATCTCTCCAACTAAACACTTCAATTAAAGACTGTAATACAAGACTGACTGACTCGGCCGTTTATTCCTCTTTTATAGACCAAACGAATATTCCAGGAATTTTCTAGTATCTCTAGATCCATTTTCTCGAACTACTCGAACGTTTCTCGTCGATTTCCCTTTTTTCAGTCCCGCCGCGATACACGGCATTTTGTTTGTTTACCAGAATCACGTAGGGGCGATCGGAGCAATCTTAGCATTTCGCGATACCACAGTCGTCGAATTGGGTGTGAGTGGGGCAAATTCTGTGACGATATATTCAGAAAGTGAGACCTGCTGTGGCCACATCATATTTAATTTTTATTTTGTTAGGTCAAAGCTGAAGGTCAACACGTTACCTAATTTAAAAAATCAATCACAACATACAATCAACGGAATTTAAAAATTATTACGTTATCATTCTTAACTTTTCCGTCGTTTAGCAGCTTAGAGACTTCTTCAAATAGGCAATGTCAGTCATTAGTGCATTTACACTGGCTAATAGTCCAAATATTTCTAATTTAAAAAACACCAACGACGACATTCTACATAAATAAATACCTAATAAATTTCCAAGTTAATCGTTGTTTTGAACAAGTCCAGCGGTAAACAAAAATTAAAAATAACTTGCGGCCTGTCAAGGTCGCTCGTATTAAATTACACATGGCACCATAACAGTTAATTGGGAATGAATAATGGCCTTATTATTTACAAACAGATTTCTCTCATAATAACCGACCCATTGTTGATCGACGATAAGGGTCTCGAAGCAGAAGCGTTTGTATCTCGTTTTAATTTGCTTTTTAATAAGTAGTGTTATTTTTACTGGAGTAACAATGAATGGTTCACATGCTTCGCTTATCTAGAAACAAGGAGTTGGTTTACTCATTATGATTTCTGTGTTTGTCACTATGTGACGCACCCCTCGCCGGAGTGACTTATTTTCAGAATATTCCTGGAAGTCATCGAGTCGTGGTCGATATTGGAGAACACTTATCGAAACTGTGTTTAAAAACATCACGTATTTTATACAGTGACTACATTGTAGAACAATTGATACTGATACCTTTTCTTCGGTCTATAGTATAGGCAACTCTTTATCTGTACATAACCAAGTTAATTTTCATACACATAAGTAACAGAGTAATTCTTACGATTTATATTCAAATGTTTTACACAGCGACTCTCCCTGACAAATAAAGATATGACTTGGTAATATAGGGCAAACCATTAATAAGTACAAATATTTTAACTGCAGGTGTAGTTTGTCATAGGGATGAGTCTAATGAAAGTCATTTTTAAAAATACTTTAAACACTTACGGAGATATTTAAAAAAATACTTACAATTGAGTGATTGAATGATCTGCTGAAGGCGAGGTTGCCATACATCTAAAATAAATATGGGAAGTTGCACAATTTTTTATTTTTATAAATTTTACATTTTTAAGTAATAGATAAAATAATTCAAAATAATTATCTCCGCACAAGAACGCAGTCGTAAACAAAGACGGCTTGGTCTTACGTCACGATCCGGTCACAGATTACTAAAGATTCGGTGCAAGGTTGTGTTGTAGGCTCAGATATCACGGGTCAGGCAATGGACAGTAGGCACAATGTCCCGTGGGGATATCGGTGCAGAAACTGCAGGGAAAAGTACAAGTGAAAAAAAACATGTAATATTTGTGGTAAAGCAATGCGTCTAACGTATCTGTTTTCAGAGTTGTGGCACTAATGTATAAAACGTATTTAGATTGTTTTATTATTTTAACGTAGGTACAGTGTTTTCCTTTCAAGTGTCTTGTGTATTTAATTAATATTTTTGGTAAAATACAATGTAATTAAATAAACTATATTTAAATTTATTTAAAATTTGGCACTTTTATTCTTGATTTCTCTGTAAAAAAATATTTATTACGCGTTCTATGCTGTAAGCTGTACTGCTGTTAAGATATTTGTACTTATTTAAAGTGCGACCTGTATATGAAACTATTATCTTTACAACGTTCTCTTAAACAGGGAGACATATTTTATTGGTCAGGTCATCAAATTCCCTTACTTCAAATTATACTTGCACGAATGAAACTCAAGTAAAGATCTCGACTATTAACAAGTTAAATAATTCATATGATCTGTCAAAATACCCACATTTTTATATTCTAAGATTCCTTTCAAAACGTTACAAGTCCTTGTAATATACGTAGGTACCCGCATAAAGTTTTGCAATATCTATTCATATTTGTGCAAGACAAATTAGATATACTTAGAGAATAGTTGATAGTAATTTAATAATTATAGTTTCTGAGAACGTACACACAATTCTTGGAAGCAGTCATTGACATCAGTTACCATTGCGTAGTCTACAATTTAATCGTTTAATTAATTTATAAAGTAAATATGTAATTTGCGTTTGTATATTTATGACTAGATAAATGACCAATAAATTACAAAAGTTATTATTAACATAATAGCAGCCACATTTGTTCTACTACAAGTGTTAATTTTTTGTCCTGATTAATTTTGTGGCTGTAAGACACGCAACTGCTCGATATGTTTACATCATGTCATACTGGGTGAAGCTGTAAATTTTTTTGTTAATGATGACAAAATACAACAATCTTTAAAACCATCTTTTGAATGGATTCAGTTTTTAACATTTTTTAAATTGATAATACATGTATACAATATAAGATAGATACAGTATAAGTGAGCAAAAAAGTTAAATATTACAAGGACATATCTCAAGCCGTGCTTAAAATAAGTCGAGGTTTTATATCAAGGAATTTTATCACAACGTGGCAACAGTGCGAATACACGCTGCGCCAGGCGAGCGGTTCATGGGTTGCCTACCATGTGCCAGCTTCTTTTCTAGTGATGAGAAAAAACCCAAACAACTATTGTGAAAATTAATATATTTAATTTAGAAAACTGTTTTGCAATTTTATTTTTGAACAGAGAATGGTAGAATTATTAAATATATTTATATAAAATGTTTAAATTTTAATGATTGTTAAATAAATTAAATACTTACTGAATATCAAAATATAACGCCATTTTTCAAAATGTTCACCGTTATTTTCCACATACATATAACTACACAAGAATTATATAATTATAAAATATTCGGACACTACCAATATCAAGAAGATGTTAAGGTACTTCAAATATAGTAAACATTTCAACAAACAAACAAAAATTAAGGAGATAGTGCTACGTACAAGAATTTGCGGCAAGCGACAGACACTGTGCAGTACAGATACTAACTGATTTGTAGTTACTGTACCTCTTGCACTGTTGCCACATTCCGTGATATCGACTTTGTCGAATTTTATTAATTAACGAAAAAATTATTTGTATTAAAAATAAATAAATGGAAAGAAGAGGTAAACATTGCATTTTACTGTCCTTAATTAACCGAATTTTTACACATGAAATTGGAAGATTTGTTAATTTTTTTTCTCAAAAATGGTTGGGTTTAGAACCCATGTCATATAAGTTTTTTTTTATCATTTTGAAGAATACTATCCTTTGTTAATTTTGTGAGAGTAAAACCTCTGACACTTTGTATAGTAGGATGTGCTATATGTTCACTGATTTTCGCTCCTAAACGGAATTTTGTATGAGGTAATTATCGAAATTGCTGAAAGTTTTACGTCGCACAATACTCCCATCGAAATAATGCGCATTGTTAAATCTCAGCTTACAAATTAAGGCGGACAGGAGTTCCATACAATACAATAAAAGAATAATTAATATGCCCTGCTAAATCAAAAAGAATACATAATTGCTACTTTACAACGACAGTTAATTATTCACAGCCTCAATGTAGCGAAGCGTATTGTCTCCAACCAAAAAAAGGAAGTTGCACGTCTCATCTATCGATTGGAAAGTACTCGCAATTGTATTACTCGAGAAGACTATTTTTAATTGCAAATAAAGTTGTAGCTCGGTTGGCAGGCTTCTTCAGATCCAAATCGTATTCTAGTGCGAGCTTTGTCACGTCATTGTCCAAAAACATTGGAAGAAATATTGATAACTCATCGTTGAAGATAAATATTAGAATTTGAGTAACAGGACATAAAAGAAAGAAAGAAAATATTCGGTACATTACAAGATACTAAATGCATAGAATTGAATTGATACTTGCATACATAATTATTGTTGTATATCACCAGTAATAGTAAACACAATATGTAATGATTGCTGTAGTTACTGTACCGAAGCCACCAGTCTATCCAATATTACATTTAGGATATCAATATTAATGTCACATGAATCAGCAATTCTATTAAAGCTGAGCAACATATAAACGGGTGACTTAATTAGAAGGTTAGGAGTTGCTTTAGGCAGATAAACAGTAAAATGGCAGCGTGTTGCAATAGGTGCAAAATTATATTATATTTTTTGTAATAAATTAGGCGAATACATTTTATCATGCCTCAGGAAATAAAGAAATTTCAAACTTAGCTGCAGCCTTCGAATTTCTAGTAAGTGAAAATCAAATTCATTTAAAAGTAGCTGCTGATCACAACTCCTAACAGGGTAAATTCCATAATTTTTAAAGTATAGAAACTTTAAAAAGTTCCTCTGCACTCTTTTCAAAACTTGTTTATATATGTTATAAATAGGAGACCATACTACACCACAGTATTCAAGCCTGGATCTGACATAAGATAAATGTAATGTCTTTATGGTTTTGACGTTGTTGAAGCTATTACAATTTCTAAAAAATCGCAGCTGTTAAAATGCTGCGGCTTCAGCATTTTTAATATGGACAGCAAATGTCAGTTTGCCATCGAAGGTAACCCCTAAATCTTTTGTACTATTACATCTTTGTAAAGGACATGAGCCATAAGTATACTTAAAATTTACAGGTGATGGTTTCCTCGTGTAGATGAAACATTCATACCAAGGTTGTAAACCTGGCACTAATGTTCAATTTTCTGATTTTGGATATAAACACAATCAGATACAGTATCAACCTCAGAATAAATTTTAAGGTCATCAGCATTAAATAAGGACAATCAGTAACGGAACATAGTCATCTATAAAAAGCAAGAACAAAAGCGGGCCTAACTTGGAGCTTTGCGGTACACCAGATGTTGGAAAAATATTATTCGATTTGTAACCATTGTACATATTGAACTCTGCGGTTCAAGTAGAAAGTAAAGAAACTTTAAGGCATATGTTGAAACTGAAAACATTTAGCTTATTTAATAAGATTTTATGATCGATACGGTCAAATGCCTTTGAAAAATATGTGTAGACCACATCCGCCTGCCTATGCTGATCAACAACTTCCGATAAATACTGTGTGAAACTCACGAGACTTGTAGTAGTAGATCTCCTTTCCATAAATCCGTGTTGGTTTGGTGAAATTCGGTTAGACACAGAAGGATGTATTACGTTATACAAAGATATATACATAGAAGCCTTCGAAAACAGGCGCCAACTTAGTGAAGTATTAACTTAAACGTACTGACAACACATTTAGTTTACTATGGAATTAGAAGAAAGTGGTACCCCTGTCTTCCTAGATTTACTTTCCAAATGGAACCTTTGAGCACACCTTGTCTGGGAACTAGAACACTTTGATCACAGGACACATAGACGACACTCAGTAGACCAAAATGGCAGCAAGAGAAAGACGATCTTTAATTGAGATTCTAAAGAAGGAGTAGAATATCACAGCGACTTCAAACTATATATTAGAACGCCAGCTTTGCAGTTTATTCTGAGGAAGAGAAGCATATATCCCTTGAAACTAAGAAATTTAAACTGATGACGTGGATTCAGCTCGGAAATTGTTTGTCAAAAAATATATAATAATTATTAAGAAGCTGCTATCGAATTTTTTATTAACATTTTCAATTTTCAACTATAAATTCTATGACAATCAGTATTATTCATTTTAGGTTGAGGTTTATCTGATACAATTGATTCCAGAAACAGTAGACGAAGTTCACGTCTAGCCGTTGTGTTTTCCTGACAAACGACCCCGTTTTTTACTTTACACTTTATTTATAGGATGGGTTCTGCATTTTTCATCGGATCGCCTGCCAAATTACACCTCGGCCTGCCCGTCTAAACGGTCCACGTAAAAAGAACGGCTGATCCCGTTTGCCATAATTTTCACCAAACTGCTCCTGGTAGTAATTTAGTGGGGGACATTAGAGTCTACGCCGAACCCGAAAACAATAATAAAATGTGCAAAAACGTCAGGGCAAACGAGCGGTGACCTGCCTTTCTCGGTGCTGGATGCGACACAGATGATTTACTAAGTGCGTCTCAACTGGCGAGAATGGAGCCTGAAACTTCGAAGGCCGTAGTCGTGACGAAAATGAGGCTTCGGGGATCACAAAAAAGGAAAGGGTGGTGATTTTTTATTAAGAACCAAGGTGTGTCATTCTTGGTGCTGATATTTGAAAAATTTAATTGCCATCATCGTCAATATCTCATCATTAAATTCACATATTTCTGACTTTGGAATATACCCATATAAATGGGAATATTCATTGAATAACAAAATTGTTTTATTGCCACATTTAGTATTACAAATTATTTTACTAAATTTATTATTAAATTCGATGGGTTGTAAGCTGTAACAGAAATTGTTATTTCATGCTGAACATCCTGCGTAGAAATGGTAACGGTTTTAGTAGTGGAGTTTGGCATTTCGCCAGATATTTTTGTGGCTATTTTAACGTGAGAATCTGGAGACTTGTCAACGTACCCTTCCGCTATGATGGAAGATTTCCATCCTTCTAATCTCTTCAACTAGAGAATTTCACCACCGCTATTTACCAAAAGTATGGCAGCCGTTCTTCGGAAGCAGTGTCCCGTGTATGTTTCGCAATATGGAAGCTTTAGAAACCGCAATTTTTTTGAAAATTGATTTTTCGAATTGCGGTCAAATGGCTGGCGAGTGATTTTATCGAATCTTAATTGTAAAAAGAAGTTTTTATTTAGAATGTCTAAACGAAGTGCAACATATGTTTTAATTAACGTTACCCATTCTTCATTACTCACTATAAATACTCTAGACTGGTATGGTTTTGATGTTGGAATGTCGATGTGAATCTTATTTTCCACGATAACATCAGTCAATTTCATTTTATACAGTTTGTCACTTCGATATGCACCTAATACATCAGTATCCTTGTAGGTATATCATCAGGTGCATTCTTCAAAAACGCCGCAATCTTCTGACTGGAGAAAGTGCTTTACTTTTGATAAATATCCTAGATTTTGTTATCCTAAAAATGTTAAAATTTGGAGATATCCACTTTATCGTTAATATTTAAAGTAATATGCAACAATGAGTAAATGGAACAAAGGGTTAAAAGCTTTTTGATTTTGGCATTTTCAAAATTCTCATTTTGACATCCGGTATTTTGAAAATAAAAAGAAGTCCCATTATTACTAGTCTTAACCTACTAATTTGTATCACCCTATATTTAAAACAAAGTTGTCGAAGTGTTATAATAAAAGTATCTATATTTACTGTAAATTGTTCATAATTTCAAATTTTTTGACCAAATGGTGAGAAGTTTATGTAGGTACGACAAAAGAACTGTTAACATTCCCATTAACAGATGAATGAAAGTTTATAAAGAATCAGTTCCTTAAAGTGAAAAATCATACTATTTATACTACTGCCACACAGCCCACGCTCCGACTTTTCTAGTTTTTACCTCAAGTCGCATCGATGCCGTTCATTCCTATCGCCTTCTACTACGATTTGGCATCTCGCCCAAACCCACTTAACAGTATTAACACTTCATTTACAAGCCCTTACATCCGGTCTGGCTTATATTTTTATTTACCAATCGCAGTAGCTCTCGATAATAGAGTCCGTTTGTAGGCAGTTATCGCGCTGTAGATAATAACACCACACACTAAACAATTCTTAACCTTTCCAACGTTATAATGCTATTTGGAACTTATCTGTAATGTGACGTTATATCGCTGTGCTGTAAATATACTCGCTTTTATGTATGTGTTCTATTATGACCCTGAAATCGTATGCTATTCAAGGGGAAAGAGGTGATAGTATCGTAACTTTTTTCTATTTTTGTCGTAAATGTTTGCTGTTAATGTCAGTATTGCTTCTAATCACCGTACCTTTAACATAAACCACAAAAAATGCAGAACATCAGACCGAATTAAATGTAAATTTAATAAGCCGTTCATTTTCACAATTCAAATAATACATACGTTAAACTATATATCTAATTTCTTGTCTTTAAGAAACTCTTTTAAAATTCTGCATAACGTGTTAAAAATAACATCGCCGTTATATTTTAACAGTTACAAGGGGAAATGGATATACAGGGTGTCCCATAATTATTGCGACAAAATAATAGGGGTTGTAGAGGGCATGAAAATAAACAATTTTGCCTCATAAACCCCTGTCCGAAAATATGCCGTCTAGCCGCTACACTAAAAAACAGAAAAATTTGAAAACGTACCAGCTTATTGAAAGAGCTTAGAGTAATTGCTCAAAGTGTCCTCCACGTTTCTCAATGCACAGCTGAACACGATTCTTCATTGACTGGCGAACTCTATGGAATATCCCCGGTATATCCTGAACCAGTGCGGACGCGGTCATCACTCTTCCCAGTAGCTCTTGTTGGTTGAGAACAGGAGCTTCATACACTATAGCTTTTGGCTCCAGGGAAAATAATCCAAGAGGGTTGTCGGGTGACCGCGCAGGCCAATGCACAGGGCCACCTCGGCCTATCCACCTGTTAGGAAATATTTCATTCAAATAGTGCCGCACTGGCAAAGCAAAGTAGGCTAGGGCGCCATCGTGTTGAAATCACGTTTAGCTCTTATGTTCAGTGGCACATCCTCTAATAGTTCTGGAAGCACATGCTGCAGGAATTTAGCATAAACGTGTCCATTCAAATGTGGTGGGAGCAAATGTGCCCGATAATCTGCTCGCCCACAATGCCAGCCCAATTGTTAATTTCACACTGATGTTGGTCTCTACGGAGGACTATGACATGGGGGTTAAATTCATTCCAAATGTGACTATTACGGCTATTAAAATAACCAGCACTTGTAAAACAGGCCTCCTCAGTAAACAAAACGTAGCGACCAAAGTGTGGTTATCTCAACTCCTGCTGCAACCACCAACGACAAAAGTAATAAAGACTCCCTTTAAAATTTACCAAAGAGTACGAGGTTTCATTTTTGGTTACCATTTATGAATCTCCCATTAGAAACACAGTTAAATTATTTTTAAATTTATTAGTGACGCTACTGACTTTACAAGCGACTACCACTCTCTAACCCATGACACGAAATAGTTAACGAGTGCAACATTTAACGTACCCAAATCAGTCCCACGTACCGGGTAAAAATGGCAATGACACGACAAACAATTCAATAATTTGAATGCCTCGGATACGATCCGTGTTGGCCGTGGCGTATTTATGAATCGAAAACAAAGTTTCCCAAGGTATCGTGTATCCGAAACGTGACAAAATAAAAATGTCTACCAGCAAAATAAAGCAACGCTCCGTCTGTTGCATAATGGTTGGGGTATAATTTATTTTTCATGTGTTTGCAATCCGTGACGAATCGAAGCATGAACGGAATCTTGTTTTGTTCTTATACGAACCGAAGCAGGATGATTGCCAACGGTGGTAGGTTTTTAAAAAGTTTTCAGCTCCGATGCGGAGGATAATAGGAGCAGTTTTAAATATATAAGTGTTTTAAGTTGTGCATGATCAAACTTCGGGAGAGCCAGAATATTAATAAGCAATGTCGGATGAAAAATTGTTGTTAAAGTTGACGCCTATTTCCGGAAATAAACTAAATTCAATTTTCTAATAGGGTTAGTCGGTAATATCATCAATTTTAGTCACGTATTCGTCACATAAATACATCTGTAATCGGGGAAAGAAATTACTAAACCTTTACGGAACGCTGTAATAGTCGGTGTAGCATCGATAGATTCCTTTTTTACGCCTGCTGTGGGTTGTATTCGTCGTGAGTATTTAAATAATTAAAATAAAGTATAATAAAGTCTCTTTTCGACTTCTCTTGTTTTAAAATTTTTTGTTGGGCATCATTTCTTATGATTTCCCGATCTTGTAACGTCTCAATTTCTAGTTCATTTGTAACTAGGAGTATAGCCAAACAGCATTTCATATGGCGTTTTTCCTGTTGACATATTTACAGTATTGTTCAAACCCCATCTAACTTGACTTATTAGTTCATCCCATTTGTCTTCATCATTCATTGATAAACTTAAAGCTCTTCTATTGTACCGTTCCACTTGGCCATTTGCCCTTGGAGTCGCTGTGCCATTTAGAACCAGTTTTATAAGTCTCAGAGTGAGATTAGCTGATCGATGTAATTGAAGTACCCTTTCCAAATTTTGTAGTCCAGTTTCAAAATCTTTTGACGGTAATAATATGTCATCTATGTAGGGAAATGCAATGTCGAACCTGGTATTTTCTAATGCCTTATTAATTGTTCGTTGAAACACCGCTGGCGCATTGGCTAACCCAAAAGGCATACGCAGATATTCGTAATGCCCATCTGGTGTTACAAAGGCAGTTTTGTGAATGGATTCTGCTGATATGGCTATCTGATGATAGCCGCTCGCTAAGTCCAAGCTTGTAAAATATTTTGTGTCTTCCAACTTGTCTAAAAAGTCTTCGACACAAGGTAATGGATACCTATTTTTATTGGTTTTTGCATTGAGGGCTCTATAGTCAACTACTAAACGTTGCTCACCAGTCTTTTCAAAGGTGTGGGTTCTAATCCCAATCGAAATTTTTAATTACGGAAATAATTACAATAAATGAGAATAGTTTCTATTTCAAAGTCTCAAATAAAACTGAACTATTTAAATCAGCATTCAGCGCGTATCGCTTCATTTTCTATATTATAAACAATCGACTCAAAGACGGGTGTTGCCACTGAATCAGCAACAGTGATGTCACTCAAACGGTGCAGTGCCGTGGATTTGGGTTACAATATTTGCATACTTGGACACCGTTAATTCAAAGTGCAACCCAATCTCATACTTCAAAAATTCTCCATAAAAAACCATAGCTTCGGAATACAATCATACTTTTCTAAGATCTATTTCTAAAAAATATTAATTGTGTGTGTATACTTTATATTTTGTGCAGTGGGAACTTTGTTGTCGTTATCATAAACATTCTCATTTCATGCAATTCGCGAAAGGCTACAACACGGCATGATTTTTAATGTTACGCCAACTCGAAATGTGCACCGGTATAATTTCTTAGTTGGCTGGCTGCATTCGGTTCCAGCACATGTGTGGTTCTATTGCGGGGGTGGAGGTATTTTTAAATTAAACGCAGCTAAGGGCGCACGACTGCACTTTACGACTCTAATTATTTTGGTAGCCTTTGCCGCCGCGTGTGCTTGCTACAGGAATTAAGAATGTTGATGGATGGGAATGTTCCATCAAAATGCATTGTCGTAACCTTGCAGTACGATACGGACCTTTCATGTGGCGTCTAGACTAGATAAAAAACGGTCAAGTACGATGTGTTGGTTTATTTGGAAGAATTTCTGATAGCGGGAGTACAATGAAAGCAGAAGCAGTTGAGGTTTCGCTGATCTTTCGAATTTTTCTTTAAACATTTTATAAATTGCTTGTCATCAAGCATCAAGGAAACTAATATTTGGTTACTTTAACAAAAATATAAAATGAAGAAAATCATTTGGACAGAATTATATGAAACTTTCGTAATTGTTGTTAACAATTTCACTGATCTTTCGAAATTATTTTATATAATAATTAATTGTACGGAATATTACCTGTTACTCTTATATTTATAGGATTAAATTATTGGACACTGTAATTCACATTTCAATAAGTTAATATACAGGGTGTCCCCGATTTTCCATTCTTGACTTGGGAAATTATGAGAGCATGAAAAAATAATAGGGGTCTTTCCTTTTTCCAGTTTTGCCTATAAAACTCCGTTTTCTCGATACAGGGCGTTCATCTTTAAAAAACATATTTTATTTTCTTTTTTATCTACTAAACAAATACATATTTTTCCTTCAAACTTGACTTACAGTAATCATAAAAAAAATTTAATATTTTGACGTGAATGATTTTTTCACCTTTGTACCCTCTAAATTTCTATGCCAATGGTGAATAGTATTTTTTCAGTAGAAATATAATTCTATTTTCTAAAAAACTTTGTTTTTCAGATATTTTGCCATTTTCCAATCAGGGTTATCCTATGAAACTTTAAAAATTGCAGCCAGTCATTTATTAAAAAAATAAAAACAACCATTTACTTTAAATGGTAGTAAGTGACATCCATTTTTGTCAATAGGTTTATTCCAAATGCGTATAAAAACATACAATGTACGGTCGAGTCTGCGTAATAACAAAAAACTGTTCCAAATTAAAAATTATCATTCATTGTACGATTTTCTTAGCTTTCCAAATATCTTTGGGATGAGCATTGAACCGTACCACGGCGATAATATCAGTACACGGTCATGTGTAGGAACTACTTGTGAACTGTTTGGATAGACATTAAAGCTGTTCAATTTAGTCGTTTTTTTTTATTGATAAATAGTAAATGGAATTTTAAAATGTTTATCCATGACTCTAGTTTTTAATTTTAAATAATTACTTGCATACAAGGTTGCTTGCAACTTCAAAGTTAAATTCAGAGGTAGCTGGTTATATTATGTTTGGCCCCACTCATTTTTCGGTCAAGTAAACGTGCCAAACATTCGCGATTCCATGTACGGTACAAACTTGACGTGCGCCTATTATCAGTGCATATAATCTTGTGACGGTATCGTGGTCGTACAAAAGTATTTATTTGGAACAAACCTAGCATCAATTTCTTAGGAACATCTCCGAATTACCATGTCATTATTTATTTCACCTCAAATTCTTCTACTACGGTGTAGGTAATAGATTTTCTCTATTATACACCGGAGGTGCATACATTTTTTTCTTTAAAATGCCCCAAAGAAATAATCTAGTGGATTAAGATCCGATGATCGAGCTGGCCAAATCACCAATCCATTTTTCTCCGTAGATCGTATTTAACCAATTTATAATTTCATAACGCTCTAATCGCACAACAAAACTGATTTGACATAATATCTGTCAATACTATTGTTACAAACTTAGAAACAAGCAATGCCTACTTAATCCTATATTTTTCGGTATTTAACTTGGTAAACGACAAGAAATAACCCTCAAAATAAATGTATTTATTCAGGATATTCACAAGGCAATGCTAATAATACATTATATTAACTAAAATAATGATTTGGGGTTTTCTGATGTCCAAGAAGTGGATCTACAGAAGAATAATGTAAACTCTGATAGGAAATAGATGGGAATAACTTACAGTACTTTGATGTTGAGCAGCGGAAACAGGAGTTTGTAGTTTCACTTGGCCCTGCCTGTTAGCTGTTGGTATTAGGTAGACCTCTTGGCGATTTACCTTTGTAGAACTTTGTAATGTGCGAAGGGCAACAGAGCATTTGCCCGGTGCAACATCGACGTGAAGTCGTGGGTTTGAGAATCTCTTAAATTATATAGCACTAGCTGGGGGTCAGAGGAACTTATTCTCATTGTAAAGTCGACGTGAAGTCGTTGGCTGCTTGAGAGTCACTTGTTAAAATTATATAGTACTAGCTGGGAGTCAGAGGAACTTATTCTCATTGCGAAGTCGACGTGAAGTCGTTGGATGCTTGAGATTCACTTTTCTTTTCGTCAGCGTGGCCTGACAACGGACTACTGTAGGGGACGACAGGGGTATTAGAATGATTTGTTTAGGGTACAAGGTCGTGAAACGTGACGGTTTCAAGGGGAAACATGGGGATGTGTACGTTTGAGGACGTAACAAATGTATTATTCCTCTGTTCACAAAAATTTGAGGTTGTCAAGAGACGTTACACTTTTCTTATATCAACTTTCCTTAAATGTGCCTCTATAGCAATGTTTGTGTGCGTAAATTCGCACTACTAAATAATTTTGTACCGCCCTCTTTTCCCTTTTTCTGATGAATAGTCATGTAAAGACCTGAAAGATTAAGATCTTAGGAAGAAGGATACGACTAGTAATGAAAACATAAGGTTGAAGCTGAAACCCATCGTTCCATAAATCCGTTCCGTTCAAGGCCCGCACAAAAACTTGGGAAGAATTAGTGCGGCTTCCTATAATAATTCAGGATACACGGCTACAATTATTGCCGAACTTACCCTATTATAAACTCCGCAGTTTAAAGGCGGATTTAGTAACTTTTTGGCAAGGCAGAGATTTAGAGCGCGCCTTACAATCCGCCTCGGAGATATATAACTTAAAGAAAAACTCGCGGGAAAACAAAACAACACGCGCGAAGGATAAGAAAAGGACGATTGGGATGCGGGCGTCCCTTCGGATGAGGCGCCATAAATTGCGGTAATAAGAAACGGCGCTAAGCCAGTTTTGCATCTGTTTTATATCGCCGTGTAAGCCTTATAATCGTCTATGTAAATGAGTCCCGAAGTGGTCGGGTGTTCACTCCCGGTTGGGATTAAAAGATAAGGACATGTCTAGCGCACACCCGATTATCTATCGTTATGAGAGCAATAACAATAAAGAGCAGCAAAAAAGGGTTCGGATAGTGCAAAGTGAACTCGGTTCACCTGGAAAATTGGACATTTCCCTTCCTTTTTTCCGTCGAGTGCAATCTGGGATAAAACTACTGTAAGTACATGAGTTTTTCCACATTACCGAAGGTTTAACAAGCAGATTTTCTCAAGACGCCACTTCAATAAGCATTTTTATAAAATGTCATAATGGCATCCAAAGATATATATGTATTTTTTTGTTGTTTCAATTAGAAAATAGTTAAGGATTGAAGTTGATGAAGAAAAACACCTCAGTCGTGTTCCACTAACTAAATTATAACATAGGTATAAGAGATATATTCCTAAACTTCTCCACAACAATTCGCAAAACAATATACCTCTACCTTCTACCATAAATATTTCCTAAATAAAAATACCGAATCTATGGCACTAAAATAGAAATCCCAGAAAACCTACCGGTTATGGACTAAGGCGTTCTTCGGCAACCATATTGGTGAAAAGCGACACTGATTTATTCACCCTGGTGCGGAGGATGGCTTTATTCCAATATAGCAGAAGGATATAAGAATCCATATAAAATTGGGATATCACGAAAACTGCTTAACCCTTCTTACTCGCAAAATACAACAACTGTATTATTCCTTTGAGAAAATCAAAACATTTACGAAGAGCCTGCTTCAATAACTGAAGTTTCACAAAATGAAACTCCAAAAGGTCTAAATCTGTGCAATAATACGAATTGCACCATAAACAAAATCATCAATAATAACAATTCAAACTGAAAACAATAATAATTGGAGCTGTTATTATTAATAGTTAGTTTAACAAACAAAAAACGAAGTTACAGAAGATGTTCAAAGTGCCCTCCGTCCATTTCCAAGCAGGCACGACATCTTCGTCTCAACGATATTCGAACTCTTTCGAAAACACCCTCCTTGGTTTGGATGTTTTGACACTTTTGATTAATCCGTAGCTGCAGCTCTTCCAGGCTATTTACAGGAGTACCATACACTAATGTCTTCAAATATATCCAAACCAAGAAATCTACGTGTTTTATGGTCTCCAAGGTCGCCTGATCTAAACCCTCTATATTTCTTTGTTTGGGGATATTTGAAGACATTAGTGTATGGTACTTCTGTAAATAGTCTGGAAGAGCTGCAGCTATCGATTAATCAAAAGTGTCAAGAAATCCAAACCAAGGAGGGTGTTTTCGAAAGAGTTCGAATATCGTTGAGACGAAGATGTTGTGCCTGCTTGGAAATGGACGGAGGGCACTTTGAGCATCTCCTGTAACTTTGTTTTTTGTTTGTTAAAAGCTTCCTTTGTCGGTTAATTCCTAATAAAATAAAATGTTTGAAAAACGAATAGTGGTCCATATCTCCGCAACCGTTACTTTGCGGACCCATGTTTACTAAGACTTTTCTGCTTATTTTGGCTCATACTATTACCTCCTAAAATATTTTACACTCTTTTTTTAACACGCTGTAGATTTTTCCGTGTGCTTGCATGACTTTCCGTGTTCGCCTCGCATGAGATTTTGTCACAATTTCACGAAAAAAACCTTATATAAAATATACTATTTCAAGGACACTAACGTGTGATTTCTTAGTATGGCCACAGATTAAATGTATGGCTTTCATGACAAGATACCTAATTGGGAACATAGCTTCTCCTGATGATGAATCATATCTTGAGATCTGTCTAAGACGTTTGAGAGAACAAATAATTAGAATTGATAAAGATGCAATCTGCAATAACCATGCCATAATGTTGCCTTTCAAAACCTCCAATCAAGTTGCTCCTCAACATCTTTGTGCAAAGGATAAAGGCAAAGCCAGCGTATCAACGACTGCTTCAACAAATAATTCTTAATTCGCTTCAGAGTAATAAAAGCCGACTACGATACGACGAAAGGCATATTTTATAATATTCCAGCGTCGTCAATAAGCAATATTCTCCAAGGGACGGATGCTTATATTAGTAATCATCGATAGGAAATGAGATCTGGAGGAGACGTCGCCCAGACTTTGGAAAAGTTTTCTATTAAACACAAAGGAATGAAGAACGCCTCTACTTGAAGACATTTATGGAAGGAAAAGTTTGAATAAAAATGAATGGCTCAAAATGAGATAAGAATGAACGTCCCAGCACGTCGTAAAATATAAATGAAAGATTTCAGTTTATATTTTAATGCCTTTCAGCGAAGTATAACTTCGAAATATATTTCACTTTGGTATTGTGTCTGACGGAAGTCGTTACTTTAGTAAAATATTAAATGTGCGAAAAAACAGCGCAAGAGCTTTCCAGGAAGATATATAAGAGAATGGAAATTTTAAATAATGCAGGAAAACACTCAAGCATATTTTCTAATGTACTTGTATTGTATTTGAACTATTAAAACTCTCTTTCAATTTTTATACAGGATCATTCTTAACCTATACGCATAAAGTTTACAAAAATAAGGTGAACATTTTTTGTTTATAAAAACTAAGTAGTTTGGCATTTGTAACAGTACTTTATTATCAGTTTTGGTCCTATTCGAGATTATAAAAGTATAATTTCTCAAACGAAAGACTTGATGGGCAGATGGGCATGATACTGGCATACGGGGAATCAGATCACATCAGATTCAGTGGGTGCAACTTACCTTTATGCCCAAAAGTTTCCCCATAGATCATCCGAGACGTAAAGCTTTTTTACGTGTGGTAGAAATAGTTCTTTTTTCATATTCGTCTTTGTGTTGGGAACCTCTATTAATATACAGGGTGTCCAGAACATGAGTGTCGTAATTTTAAGGGCTTATATATCTGAATAAATGCAATAAAACATATTTAAGAAAAAAATGTTTAAAACGAATAGTTTGTCTACAAATACATTTTGAAAAATAAAAATACAACTGCAATAATATGCAAAACTATGTTACAAAATTACAAACTATGATACTGTCACAGAATTTGCCCCGTTCGCACCCAATTCGACGACTGTGGTAACACGAAACGCTAGATTGCTCCGATCGCCCCTACGCGATTCTGGTAAACAAACAAATAATGCCGTGTATCGAGGCGCGACTGGATAAAATTGAGAATCGCTGTGAATCGTTCGAGACATGAATCTAGAGATGCCAGAAAATACCTGGAATATTCGTTAGGTCTATAAAAGAAGACTTTTGCATACATAGCTATATTTAGCTAGCAAATAACTCATTGAATATTACCGAATTGTGTTGTTATTTCAGTACAATCGGATGTGGACACTTTTAAACAACCATTTGTGTTAATTTTGAGGGAACATTTACTCAAAATCTTTTATGCGGTGTTGTTTCTATCGAAGCCAATTTCCCTCCTATAATTCACCGATCCATTTTGTCCTTGTAACATCTTTCCCGGAAAAATTCTACCTACGCTTCCAGCGAATTGGAACAGGATATTGAATCTAAACTTCTTGCAGGAATCAGAGCTCGTCTTGCTCAATTCTTCCCTGGAAAGATGGCTTTCCTGTCGAACCTTTGACTAGTAAACTGTATCGAAACTAAATCGGATTTATTGATCAGATTTTATCCTTTCGCAGGCGATTTCCCGTGGAAATTGGAAACTGTTTATAATTTGACCCAATTTAATTTTCTCCTCTCTTCCCTTATTGATGAATTTCGTAGCGATGTCGTCGCCGTCGGCGGTAATTTGGATACAGATTGGGTGATCATTTGCTGTGCGTCGCACGCATAATTCATTATCTCTGCTAGATTAGTTTTAATTATGAGAAATGGATTACCTTCGTACGCCCATTAGGATCTGGGAAGGATAATACGCGTGAAATTGGAAGAGGACGCGAGGAGAATTAAAAAAAATAGAATATATTTAAACTAGCAGCTAGCGGCGTGCACAATGAATCGCAAGAGCTGAATGTTTCAGTCATGGCGCCGCCTTTACATTAAAATTATATCTGTAAGCGGTTCATTTCTTTTATCCATTTTGAATGATCTTTTTTGTGTAAAATCTGTAACATAATTATGTACAGTGGCAGTCTAAATTTGCTTTAAGCTTGTTCAGAAGAATAAATGGTTTTAAGTGAATCAAGACTATGGTTAATCTACACTGATAACAATTATTTGTAATATCACACAGTGGATTGTTGGTTATTTATTGCTTAGGTAAATAGTGTGAAATAACACATCAGAATATAATGTTATAACTGTAATGGCAAATTACTATTAATAATTTTGAATGGAAATGTTGTAGCATTTCCAGCGTTCCTGCTACCTGATTTGGACGTTTTAAATTCAACATCAAATAAAGGCGAAGCTATACTTCTGCTTGTATGGGACACTAATACATACTTTATCATCGCACTATACAGGGTGATTCATTATTAATGGAAATTCGAAAATGTCGACGATTTTGGTGTATCTGCTAGAGGGCGCCACCAACGATGGTTTAGACCCCTTTAAATCGCTACGACTTTTTTGTGCTACACTGTATCTCATTTTGGATTGGAAACATTTTTTTCCCTATCTTTTCTAATTAAAAAAGGCATACCTTGTTGATGTCGCTAGAATCAATGGTCTCTGAGAAAAACGCATATAAATCTTATGAATGCAATTTATCTAAAAGTAAAGTCAAATTGTTGCGTAAGTAATGGGCATGGGCCATACTGTAACAGCATAATACTACTACTAAAATAAGCGAAATTTCGAGAAATTTGCTTCAAGCGATCGAAACATAAGAAAATGTGATTTATTTTTTCAAATTTAACACCCTGTAGAACGAAAAGGAGCAACATTCGGATAAGGCATATTTGGCTTAATCTCTCTATTTTGAAGTCAGCAACATGACATTAAGCTCTGTCCCATTATTAATGAATCACCCTGTATAACACGACCCAAAAAAATGCTTCTTGAGGAATAGTAATCTAGAGTCGATGATTCAGCAATTATATATTTGATTAAGTAGTTCTTGAAAACATGACGAAGCCTTATTAGCCTTATTGGATTAGTTGCGTCAATAGAAAAAACGTAGTATTCGAGTGTTGTATCTTTCTGTTACATTTCGATAATGCATTTGGTTGTTAATGCACTAAAACGACGAATATTGCTGTAGTTCAATTAGCATATCTAATGATTAGAAAAAAGTAGCCTGTCTGTACGAGAAGGAACATAAACCCGCGTTTCTGGCCGAAAGATTAAGTTTAATAGTAGCTTAAATTGTAGCGGATAATCCCCCTCTCCTTATCTACAAATCTTTACGGACGGGTAAACTTTGTAGTCGCGGAAAAAACTTCCCGAGTTTAGATTAGAGCTCGTAACTAGCAAATTACCGAAAAGCGACTAGATTATTGCCTCTTATTTACACATTCAGCCCTAGTGCTAGGGTCCTGGTCACGTAATTTTCATGTAGGAAACGCACAGAAAGAAAACCACACCCAAAAACTCATCGAGCGTGGTATACGGCCCCACATTTAGAAATGGAAAGAAACTAAATGCGTCTCTACTATTTTTTTCTACAACTCTATTAAATCCTACAAACACTATGTATGAAAATAGTTCGAACAATTTAGCACCACCATTCTGTGTTGTAAAACAAAAATCAGCGGAGGGGGCTGTGAATTCGCATCGTCCGATTTGTTTAATCAGCATAACGTAACGTCTCAAATAAGTGCAATGTAATGCAACCTTAATTTAGGACCCAAATTATAAATTAATAAAAAACGTTGGTTTCTCGTGCACCGTTACAACATGGATTTATTAACATCGCAATCTGAAACCAGTTTGAGGTTTAAACCAGTTCGATTTTTCTTACTTAATTGGTCTTTTTGTTGATAATGAAGTTTCGTACCGGACTGCACATCAAATACGAGTATTTACACTTACATAACTTATAATAAATTCATCAAGTGTTTATGGGTATAGGTATCTAAAATTTTTTGTCAATTATCTTCAGAAACTTCATCCTTCAAAAAAATTCCAAACTTATTTATAAAGCGATTTTTTTTCGAAATTATATTAAATCCTTATTTAATGCCGCCTATGCGAGTCAGAGTAGGCAACTAGCAATACGGCGGCAAAATTTTCCGTCAATCTCGTCAGGTCATAATTTCATTCCTGTGTTTACCATGTGTTTACCATGTGTTTACGTTGTAGTTCTCTGTTCTTTTTCAGATTTTAGTGCCTTTTCTAATTTTTAAACCTTTTTTAGTTATTAAATAAAGAAATTTGTGTCGCGTGCAAATATTTTCCCGCAATATAATAATAATAATAATAATAATAATAATAATAATAATAATAATAATAATAATAATAATAATAATAATAATAATAATATCTCTACCCCTCATTCTAATCACAGGGATTAGCCCAGAAGTCGGAGACTTGTGCGGGAGAGGGGGCGGCATATTATTATTAAGCAGGCCACATTTGCGCCCAGGAACGACTTACGTTGGTAGGCCCTAACCACTATTCAGTGCAGGAATGAGGAAAACCTGGAAAACCTCATTAATTAGGGGGTAGTCAAATATCAACCGGCAACAATCTCTCACATTGACCCAAGCTAACATTATTCCACCCTACCATACCTACAGAGATGCCAATCCTCTCTATGAATATAGCTTATATACGGTCTACCGGCAGCTGGGCTCGAACCAACTCCGTCTAGTCACCTCGATTCAAGTACTAACGCCTTAAACCGCGCGACCACTGACCGATATAGTTCGCCGGTTTGTTTTTCTAGGTTATGGGACAAGACTGCCGCGGGTACATTAAAAGTTTTCTATTATCTATTCCTTTCGGTCGATTTTGTTATAACAAATAGGCATTTTATCTAACTGTACCTACGGGAAGTGTTTTATCGGTAGTGAGTGATTGTAAAGAATGTAAATGTTGTAGTTTTGCCAGTTTGTAACTAAATGAAAAACGAATGCAAAATAGTGGAGTTAACTGGATTAACGGTTTTCTATCTATCAGGGATTATTACTAATAAGAACGACCACATGGTAGTAGATATTGTTGATAGATGTAAGCTTTATCTATGGATCTAAGCCATCACAGTCGATGCTTATCATAGGCGACAGCTTAGCGTTGACCCATTCTTTCTGACTCACCCTGTATAATGAAATTTATTGTTATAACTGAGAAAATTATCAAACTTTATCAGTAACAAAACAGATATTGCAGAAAAATAAGAATTACCAATAAAAAGGAAATTTTAGAATTATGAATTCTTGATGCAAGAGCAGTATTTCTGGCAGTTTTGTAACATTATTGATGGATGCGATTACAGATAATTAAATGCTGGTTTGGCTACGTTGATCCAGTATCATTTACATTTTTACAATGTTTTATAACATTAAAAATGAAGGTCACCTTTAAACAAAGCGTCAAATACCATTGAAAACAAAATTCTATATTCATTGGACAACAAAAACACCTCCACTAAATTGCAAGTAATCATATTACACTGAGAAAGAAACCTGTTAAATGTATTCAATAACTAACTATTACATCAACAGTTTTTCACGGCTATTTATGGCTAGCCCAAAAACTGCTTCACTGAGCCTTTTAAAATTGTCATTAAATATTTATTACTTTAATTATTACCATTATTATGTTAGTTTGACGTAAAATTATTAGTTAGAGGAACCTAAAAATGTATTTATTCAACCGACGATGTTGGATGTCGATTCTATTATTAAGTTAAACAAAGATTTCAAATAACAATTACGAAACTGTTTTATAATTGTTAATCTAACGTTCGAAAAGGTTAAATTTTGTATTTGCCTTAAGAGTTTTTATTTATTATAGTGCGCGCCAGTATTCTTCCTAGTAGGATATGCGGGATTATCTCCCACATTATTGCATTGTTGGATCGGACGGCCACACGCCTTTGCCTTGTAGAGGTGGGTAAGCTATGCAGGATATTCCTAAACTCAAAACGTCAAACATGAGCATCAGTGTCATCCAAAACATCATTTACGGCTACGATAAATAGAAAAGGCCCTAGTACTGATCCCTGTGGAATCCCTGATGTTGCCAACACATCGTTACTTATTTATTGTTTCAATTTTTTCACATTTATGATCCATCTATATTCTAGATATGATTTTATGTTCGAAGAATTTTCTTATGAATTGCCCTTTAGAGATAACATAAAACATTATACTCCTACCAAACTATCAGTGCGTGACGGCGTCTTCCTTGGGAGGTGGCCATCGTGTTAGTTTATGCAAAGAGCCGTCTGGGAAATCTCGGTGGGAAGCATGTGCACCATCAATAACGAATCCGTATGCACCGAAAATTTCGTTCCGGATAATTTAATTGACCCCCATGTTTCGGCTTTTCGAGTCGTAACATGGAACGATTCAACTACTGTAATTACGGAATTCGCTTTGGAAAAAATTATATACGATTTATTGTCGGGGTCCGTTTAAAATCTCCATTGCGGCCAATGAAATGATGATGGCTCGGTTGGAGTAATTGAGGTAATTTTTCTTTACGAGCGCGCATCGGGTCTTCGGTAATTATCTAATTGGGAATAAATTGCCCTTTTCATTTCGTACTATAAATAGCCCTATTGATCAAATTGGTTTAATTAGTGACTTGTAAGTACGCCATTAAAGTGAAAACGCGTAAAATGTCCGTGTCTGCAGGACACATGCAGTCAAACGGACTTGTGTTGTGTCTAGTCCACGCTGAATCCAGGCTAAACGCTTCGTTATAATGGTAGGTATATTTCATTCTGGAAATAAAGATTTTTCTGTGCGCGTATGACAAATTCTCAAATCATGTAAGCACGGAAAAATATTTTTGGACGTGTAATTAACAATACTTTTTATCATGCTTCTTTGAAAACGAAAACATAAAAAAGACATACGAAAGAAATTTGGAACATTTTTATTCTCATAATAGTTAACATAAAAGCATGTATCTACTAGAGTAAGAATATTGAAAATTAACGAACTAACTATTAATAACAGCTCCAACTAATAATGTTTTTAGATTGAATTCTTTTTAATGGTTATGTTTATTGTGCAATTCGTATTATTGCGCAAATTTAGTTCTTTCATTTTGTAAAACTACAGTTACTGAAGCAGACTCTTCGCAAATGTTTTGATTTTTTCGAACCAATGATACAATTATATTTGCGAGTCACTTTTGTCTATACTGTAAATAAGGATGACATGGATTTTAAAAGAGTATCGCCATCTATTGTTTTTACTCCTTAGTTTAACTAACTTTATTCTACATAAACAAGACTATTACTCATATGGGTTGACTTTCTTCATCATTTACAAAAACAGAGACATAAAGAAAGAAAACAGAAAGTTTGAATACATATTTAAGCATTCAGAATAGAAAGGGATCAATATGTTTACCAGTGAAAAGTTGTATCTTCAAAAAAATGAAGAAACGATCGCAACGGTGGCTTCGACTCAAAGCTTGGAAACCTGTGGTTTTCCGTCGACTCGCCCTGTAAATATAATCTTTCGAGAACAATACGTCTTCTCGATAAATGATCACACCACGGTCACACCCACACGTACTTTTATCTCTCATAAACAGCCTAACCATAAGCAACATCGCCGTGACGCCTCGGATTGTTTATTTATTCATCGGGTATTGTGCCAGTGACTCACCGGGGAGGATTCATACCGCTGTCGGAACGCGAAGGGTGACGCATAGGGAGGCTCGATATTGATTTCGGGGGCCTCCCCAGCCTGGGCCCTCATCAGCCCTAACCACCGACACAATGCTCTACATTGAGCCGGTGGCGCAACCGGATAAGCGCTGGCCGAGGGCGCCGGATTGGGGTGTTTTTCCAGTCTCTCCACCGGACCGACACGTGATCGGACAGTCCTGCACAAAATAAATGCCCGCACATACTAGGGTCTGTACTAAAATGTGAATGTCACGGTCACACAACATATATACGCATATATAATATGTAGTTATTTATGTACAGTTTATATCATCGATATAGGGGAATAAAGAAAAACGACATAAGAAACTGCCATAAGAACATCAAAGGCTTCCGCGTCCAGCTGGTGAACAGTAGACAGGATCGCGGACCGTATTTACTATCGATACCAGTATTCGCTCAATTTCGGACAAAATTTTAAAATATAATTAAGTATAGAGGGTGTTTTCAAACGACAAAATGAGACCACAGATTCCTTCAGTGAAAATAAATCGATTTAACCTAACATACCTACATCCAAAAAAGATACAGGGTGTCAAAATTAAAATGTATCGATATTTGTAAATAACTTCAAGAAATCCAAATATTTGCATAAAATTTGTATATCGGGGGTGTTTGTGAACGAGAAATTCAAATTTGTTTCTAATTTTGACGTCACTAGTAGAGGGCGCCACTTATGGCACACCATGTTTCTTTTAAATTGCAGAACTTCTTTGCAGATTACTGTATCCATCTGACTATCGAAACAATCGAATCTTCTACCTGTTTTATTTGAAAAAGGTATACTTTGCTGAAGTCGGTAGGAGTAACCATTTTTTAAACAATCTTATTTGAAATGCTCAGTGCGCCGAGTAAAAATTGTTTTTGTTTCTGGTAAAGTGCCTTTTATGCTGAAAATACAGCAAAATGTTACTTTAAAAAGTTGTTCAGAATGGTCGATTATGGAGACGTGAATAATTTGAAGAAGATCGGCGAAGTTTGATGAAACAATTTTTCAACAAAGCACAAAGATTTTATCAAAGCAGATTAAATTTTTTAAATATGTATCTATATAATTTTACGTTAACATCTTATTATTATATTAATAATTTGCTTAATAAATATTAATTATCATTATTATTATTATTATTAAAAAATAAGTTCTTATAAATCTCACTTTAAACTTTAATGTTGTTGCGTTCTGTTTTATATATACACTTGAATCTAAGTACGGTCCTGACTTACACCGATTAAACCGATTAATACTAACCCCAATACCTATAGAGGGGAAATGTGGACTGGTCCGTTTTCCAGGAATTGGAAACATATTTCTTTGTAGCACATTCCGTTGTTTCTTGAAAATCTATGAGTATTTTCGAGAGCGTAAGAGAACTATTATTTGTTTCTTTATAAATATTTATTATTCAAAGTACCCTTATCCTAATCATATAATTTATGAAACTATAAAATTACTGTCTTTCTTCAAGTCCAACAAATGCTATACTAGAGTATTTAATAGCGAACTTGTCTACAGTAGGATCAAATCCGTAAAATACCGATGTTTCATATTTATGCTGCCTCCTTATTTTCATTTTGAGATAGTAGGTCAAAGCTGTTTTCTATTGTGTCGCTTTTTCTTTAAAAATGCTGGCGAAATCAAGTCTTCTATCAGGATATCTGATACTACTACGAGGAATACTTCTTTAGAATCTTTGAATACAATTTCACATCACATTATCGAAACACCTTCTTCGCAGCCAAAATGGAAACGCGATCTCGACACTGGAGAACACTTTCAGCACCTCTCGCTGAATTCTTATTTATCACGATTACAATGTCAAAGCTAAATCGTAATGTGGAGAAAGATGAGTCTAGTGCTTTTGTGGAAACAAATTGAAACCGACGGTATGAGAACTTCTCATTGCATCAGGACATAAATCAAGTTTATGAGATTTCTCATTTTGGGATGGGCAGCTTCTACGCATCGGATAATTTTATTAAATTATTTAATTGATTGTTATTGCGAAATGTTTTAATGTATTTTGTAATGAAATTCTTTGAATGTCATGCGCTTAAGTATTGAATATCTCCATGGTTATGATAACCTACGTACTTGCTAAACTATAAAATACATTGCAGAAATATCTGAAAAGGGGATATCAATAACGGACTGCATGATGAAGAAACTATATGCTGTCAATGCGGGATTATAGCGCTGGTCTTATTATTGGAGTTTAGAAAAGCATATGGTTCTGTAAAAAGGAATAAACTAAGTAGAATAATCAAACAATATGAGATATCAACTAAATTGATTAGGCTATTGGAACTGACATTAGATAATGCTAAATGGTGATTTTCAAAAGATTTTGCTGTTGCCTCAATAAGAAGTCGAAAGAAAACCTATTGAGGTTGGATAAGGAAGATCTTAAGAAGATTCCTAGGGGGAAGAAGATGGGGGAGGGCTACCTAAGAAGAAATAATGAAGACATATAAGGAATGTAGCAGCCACCAAAATTAGATGAGATTATCACATCCAGAAGAGTGCACTGAATAGGGCATCTAGAATGAATAGAAGATGAAAGAGAGTGAAGGATAGTGAAAATAGTATGGAGTCCCTAACTATAAGAAGAAAAGCCCGTTGCAATTGAAGAAAGGTGAGAAACAGAAGGGTGTGGAGGAAAATAACATAGCTCTGAGCCTGAATGGCTTGTAAACAATTTTATATATGTATGTACATTGCTGTTATAGTAAGATTTTTAATTTTCAGGTGTTATGTATCATTAATTAAGTTATAAAAACTGGACGAAAAATTAATCCAAATTAGAGAATATATTGTAGTGGAATAAGTCACTCTTTTCAGTTATATACACACATTTAAAATTTTCCGATATTAGTCGCAGAAAACATGAGGTAATAATAACCGTTGTTTTTTTAGTTTAGTTTAGTTCAAGCACTAGTACTTGAGCTGAATTATCGAACACAGTTTCTCATTTTACATAAAACAGAGCTCGAGTAACCAACTATCCATTTTACGGACCGAGTACTAGGCTGCAAAGGATACCAAAGCGTGTATAAATCAGTTAAATTAGCGAGTCTGAGCGGTCGGACCGCTCCGAGTGGCCCCATTTGCATACGAGTCTTATAAATTAATTATGAACAATATAAGCGTTACACATACGCGCGGCCAACACAATACATAACCGCACCTTGGCGGGAGATGGGCGTACCGCCTAAATCACGGACACGGCATTGCACTGACATCCAGAAAGTGTTTGCGCATCTACAGGGGGATGCAAGAAAATTATTACTACCTCTTCAATTCAAGAATGATCGAAATAAATTAGTTTCAATTTTCGCAACACAAAATTGTCTTTAGTATGGCCCTGGATGCGGCAGTAATAAGCGCTTCCATATGATGTGCTTATACTGATCAAGGAAGCTGCATAAACAGATGGACGTTGTCATATGGCAAGAGGTTTTTCTTTGGCGATTTTTTAAGGAGAAGGCAGAAAATAGAGTAACAATAGTACTCTTATTTTGTAAAATTGTGCAACACTTTCAATTAATGTTGGCTGAGAAATTTAGTAAAATTTGAAAAAATCTGATTTTGTACATCAAGACAAGACTTGCATACAAACAGAAACATTGAATTTTATAAAATATGGACATGCACAAAGAATGAGAAGGGCAAAATACAAAAAGTTAGAAATTTTTCGTGACCTCAACACTGTTTGCATATTCACCTCAAAAACATAAGACTACAAATTTTCTAAATAATCGGTTTATACGTTCTTAAAATATAGCAAAAACATTTTTTCAACTTTAACACTCTGTAGAGTGAGCAACAATTGAATAAAGTATGTTGAGACAACCGCTTTATTTTGACGATAACAATCTACCATTAAGCTAAGTACCATTATTAAGTCTTGTATATATTTTTTGAGGTATGTACTGCCTCATTATGTGTCCATCCTGTACATACGGTGCAACAACTAAGGCAACAGCGTGTACTCATAATTATACAATTATAATACGTTCGTCTGTTCATGTGGGACAGATGCCCTTATACGGGAACAGAACCAGACTAAACAGATTTATAACTTGGCATTCAAATTAATTTAACTCAATCGCTGATAGGTTTATAACTGTTCACGAGAAATGTTTAACGTACGTAACCTATAAATTTCATGCTTATTATATCATTACACAGTCTTGCTTTACAACGGACTATTGCTAAAGCCGCAGACGTTGGTTTGTTTGAACTTTGTTGAGATGCAAATACATGTTCTATACCAGAATGCACATTGATGCATCTGATTAATACAATTAAGGTTTATAATAAAACTATATAAACTGTTCAATAAATTATTTTGATTTTTTTATCTTAAATGCACTTTTCGTAGATTTTTGTCGTTCATGTATAGGGTGTCCGAAATATAAGTGTCAAGTGCTTATGGTGTATACCCGACCACAAGCAACAAAAAAAATGTCTAAAATGAGTAGTTTCTCTACAAATACATTTCAAAAATAAAAATACAACTGCAGTGCAAAACTGTATTACGACAAAATACTCTCAGTCTTGATCTTTGTATAAAAATGTGAATTGTGCAAAGAAATTGTCCATGTGTTCCTTAAAATTGTTTTTGTTTCTTGTCTGCTTTTATTGCTATCTGTTATTTAGCATACTGTTTTATTTTTCTATTTAAATAAATTTATTAGATGATTATTGAATTAAACAATTTATAAAAAGCATTCAAATTTACAATAAACTAATAAATATATATTCGTATTATTATTTCTACACATAAAATACTTCATACTAAAAATTGATAACTATTTCAAAGACAAAAAAGTTGAATTTTCTGGCATTTACTGTAGGATTCAATCAATATTCAAAGCTTGATTTCATACACCTTTGATTTCAAATGGTTCCATAGGTACTAATCAACAGGGTAATGTCTGGTGGCGTTGAAGGCCACTCACTTTGGAAAATTGTGGATCAAATTGTTTTTCCTCCAAATGGAAAGGTAGTCTTACGTATAAAATAAGAATTAATTATAAATTTGATGATAAAAGTAGGGTTACTAGTCTTTACTTGAAGAACATATATTTGATCGAACAACTCTACTATATTTCTTCTCTACTCAAATGCCAGGAGGCCAATTTTTGACCATTCGCAACTATAGAAAATCATCGTAAATGTGGGAAGACTACGAAATCCCATTTTTGAGTACTCTCATCTTTGCGTATGTCCACATTTTTATACGTTTCACTGCGAGCGGCGAGAAACTCGCCGATATCAGGATGTAGGCACCCCAACGTATACGTTGGGGTACCTACATTTGAGGTAATATCGACTGTTATTATTTTTTTTTCATCTGTCTTAGTTGTTCAGTGTTGTGTGTGAACTGTGTGGTTCCTTGTCGTGATAAATATAAATGAATAAAAAAGGAAGAGTTAATAAATGTGCTCGTAATACGTAATTTGGAATTAGCAGAGAACAAAATCGACCAAACAACCAGCATAACCCTCGAGATCCATTCATAAAACTAAACCATGTACAATTTATTAAGATGTTTCGATTAATAAGAGATCTTGTCATATATTTGATAGAATATTTGGAACCCTACATCCCTTCCAGTCTTTATTAGCCCCCTCGAATGCTGTTTAAAATATTGGCTATATTTTCCCAATCGTTTTTGGCGTCCTTCATTGTATAGGTTTGCGTTTGTTTACCGCTAATTAATTGCGGCTTCTTTTTTACATACTCCACGAGCAATTTTTTCTGCTTATCTGATGCATTCGCACTTCGTTTCTTCTTGTTTTCCGACATTTCTCACGCTTCACTAATTCTCAAAATAATAAATTTGTCACTGTGAAAATCCTACAGTTTACACAACAACTTTATAAACTAATATTATATTAATTTGCCGTGTTGCCTGATCAACCATGCGTAATGTTGCGAATGCCTATCTCAGACGTCTTTTGACTTGCGCATATCATCCAAAAATTGGTACAAAGAAAAGTATACGTTTCATATCATGCGCATCTTAAGCATACGCAAATAAGCGTACATTCCCAAAAATTGCCCCCTGATCAGGTTTTTCAAAATCCTACATTTGTATTCTGTTTCGCTTATGACTTTAGTGGATTGAATGAAATAAGTAGAATACCCCTTCCGAATTTCAGTTGATTATACAGAGTTGTATGTATTTTATGGCAAGTTAAAGAAATAGTCAATATCGGTAAAGCACTCGGTAATAACAATGGTTTAACACTAGGTTTTTTGGCACCTCCTACATGTCCTGTATTCACTGTTAACGCATGTACATTTCCCAATGAAACACCCTGTATTGTAGTCTAGGTTACTATTGCTTTGCGCTGAACGTTACGTACCTCTTGAATTTCAGAGTACGAGCTCCCTGATCCTTATTCGAGTACGGAGAAGGAGGAAACAGCCCGGCATTATCCCAACCTGCGCCATTATTATTATTACGAGCTTCTCCGCCATCCCGTTATTAGCTTCGTAAATTTACAAAATGACGTACTTCTATTTAATATTACTTTGACTTTTTATTCAATATCCCGCTGCGAGAGACAATGGATGCGATGTAAAATATCCGGCGATTTCATTAATCAAAGGAAGAGCTTTTTAATCGAGCTTTTAGTACATGCAAGGGTGGGTAATTGTGTTTCTAATGTTGTAGGTATACCTGCGTAGGAGCTCTTGTCTCAGAAATTCAATTTTCCTGGGAGATTTTTTCAATAAATTGTGTTCTTGACATCTAAGAATCTCGCTATAAATCGAAAGTTAATGATAGAATGTGCGTCCCACCGGCAGGACAGGTTTGGTTCATTTGAACGCTTTTTTAACCACAGACGCTTGATAATGTATTAATTTATATAAACAGTTGTGTTTGTGATTCAAATTTTACACCTTCTTCAAAATTGGGAAAAATGAGGCGTAAAATACCAGTATTAAATTTAAACATACGAATATGTAAAATATTACTATATTTAGTTATAGCAACACAAATCTGCTTCGTCTACTTGTTATTCTCACGACGCAACTGTCCCCTTACACCGCACGACAGGCTCGTCGAGGGTAAATCTAGTTTCAGTTTGTTGTCGGTTGGAAACAATGCGAGGGTGGAATTCGTCTATTACCGGCTGAGAATGCGGTAACGCATATGGAGGACGCTGCAATGCACATTTAGTCGGGCAAATATTTACGAAGGAACGCAAGCTGCGCGTTTAATTTTTTAAACGCGTCAGTTGACCAAATTTTTTGCTTGGCGTAATGGGCGCTATGCTAATATCGCCTGCAGAATTGTACACAACACTTGAAACGATGACTGCATAATTTATTAACACATGTCCGTGTAAAGTAGGTGCAGGGACACGTCTTATTTTTGTCCTGGTCGAATATGTAAGTAAATATAAGAATATGGTGTTTATGTGCATCGCATTTATATTATACATTTAGTACCTACAGTGTATTAGTATCGTTATGATGTATCCATAGATACCATATTAATTTTGAATCGATCGATACGTTATCAATTTGATATAATTCAATAGAATAAATAGTAAAACATTGAAATTAAGATTGCTATTGTGTTTTCCTTATATAGTCATGAGGTCTGATGAATGCGTTTTTCTATTTCTTGAAGGAAAAATCAGGTCTTAATGTAAACTTTTGCTACATCTATTTGATTCTTACTCAGCAATGATTCTTCGATAGTATTGTTCCAAATCTTTTTTCCTTGTCACTATTGTTATCAATGACGTTGCATCAAAACTTACTAGTACATCATCTGGATCCAGTTCGATTTCTATGATCTTGTAGATGAAATACACAACGTATTATATTGAATTGCGATTAAGTTAAATCCCTGTGTATTTAATTTGGATTTTTTTCTGTCAACATCCTCGTGACCACATGATAAATGTATTGTCAATATATATATTTGAACCAGCGCTTTGGCTTTGGTGGAGGTTTGCTTGAAGTTATCCGGAGCAGAAGATACTTTTCAGAATTCTCTGTAGATATTTGCTGAGTCTGGGGGCAATAGTGGATCCATAACTGTTAAGTCTGTTCATAGAACTATCTTTCCGGAAGAAGAAGAAGAATGCCCTTCTGATGCACACTTTTGCACGTTTTTTAAATCTGACCCATTTCTTATTAAATTTACATGTTTGAAAACAAATGTCACATAGAAGCTTATAAAGAGGTCGTCCAGATTTAGTGGGATAAAATGGTCAATGATTGACATAAAATGTGTTGATTTTTGAAAGACGTGGTGTTGTTAACCAACTTATAGTTAGATTCCTATGTAATAAATTTAGAATGTTCTCTATCAAGACCAGAAATGACTCTGGACAAACCTGAGTCATTAATTTTACAGTTTCTTTCGAAGAAAGGGGCAAGCAATATGTTTTTCAGAAGGTCGACGGAATGGAAATTGTTTGTACACTGATAACAACTATGCAAATCTGTCAACCAAGTTCCATTGCACTTTGATTTCTTTCGATTTTCTGTGGAGCTGCCAACTCTTCAAGCTCTGGTAGCTACATTGTATCTAACTACATCCACAATTAAGAAGTATTTATGATAATTGCCACCTAAGTGCTTTCACAAAAATCACCTGTTATGTGTAGGCTAAGTGCACTACCGTAACAAGCGTATTATAATTTATCTAAGCCTGTGTTTTCTACGACAGATATGCAAAGTTACCGTCATTTGTTTGCCCACGATTAGAAAATGCTGCAGGAAATGTACGCGCTATTAATGAAATTGAAAACATCTAATGCAAATTAGAAAAATCGCGTCATTAGTCGTGATTCTAAAAGCGGAATCATGTTACACCTCGCGCCCGTATGTAAGGCGTTTTGTTATGGTAATTCCTTTATTGAAATGGATAAATAAATAATGCATTATTCAGCTACAATGCTGCGCTTGGTTTACTTTACAAGTACTTTGCTCAGACTCTAAATTTTGTTGTTAGAATGTATAGAATTTGTATATGTAGTTTATGTCTTTAGAAGATAATACATGGTTCTTGTTGTATTTAGTACACAGAAAAAAACACTTTTCAATAAAGGACCCCGCACATTTTATATGGAAAACGGTCTTCCGGTGAAATTCGCTGAAATTTTGGGAAATTGTTCGTTTTGTACCCCTGAACAAAAGTCTCAATGGGGTCGAAGCTCGAAATGCCCATCTTTAGGCTCTACGGTTATTTTTAGTCGCCGTTTTTGGCCATTAAAAATAGCCGTAGAGCCTAAAGATGGGCATTTCGAGCTTCGACCCCATCGAGACTTTTGTTCAGGGGTACAAAACGAACAATTTCCCAAATTTTCAGCGAATTTCACCGGAAGACCGTTTTCTATATAAAATGTACAGGGTCCTTGGACACACACATGGCCAAAAACGGCGAAAACGGTCACTAAAAATAGCCGTAGAGCCTAAAGATGGGCATTTCGAGCTTCGACCCCATTGAGACTTTTGTTCAGGGGTACAAAACGAACAATTTCCCAAATTTTCAGCGAATTTCACCGGAAGACCGTTTTCCATATAAAATGTGCGGGGTCCTTTGACAAGGTAATATTGAACTTAAAAAATGACGCATGTCCACAACGTTTTTTTTTTAAATAATTATAGTTAAGGAAAATAAATATTTCATTTGAAATATTTGCCTGAAACAATATTATTGCTTTTGGTAAAAAAACAGCAAGCTAAATGTTGTTTATTATAAAAAAAAGGTAGAAGAAGCAAGAGCAAGGCTAGATATTTAGGAATTGATCAGAAATAATAGTATGCTATTGACAACATAAGCCAAATAAGAAATATTAACTGTTTTAATTAAAGTTGGTTACAGCTTATATTTAGACAGGCAGCAAACTGTAAGATAAGAAATCTTTCACCTTTTCTTCCACGCTTTTACTAGTAAAAATCAAGATAAGCTTGAACGGAGATCACATTGAATACTTGAAGTGGCAAGTAATAAAGAAGGAAACTTTCGCGTCGTTTGAGTGTTTTGTTTAACAACATTAATATAAGCTGTAAATATTTATATCCAGCAAAATGGTGTACGGATGAACTTGCCTGGAACTGGGATCTTTTCGATGTTAAATTAACTAAATAAATGTTGTTTTATGTAGTCCTGATATGAGTAGGAGATGCGTTTACCTTCGGTACAAGGATGTAAATATATGCTAAACAATATTCTCAGTCAAGGTATAATTGCTTATAAAAAAACTTATTAAATTATTATCGAGCGTTCATTAGACATACATAAATTAATAAAATTGAGACTCGCATATTAATCGTATTAATTTTGATATAGCTTTTCATATTTATTAGATGTAAAAAACAAATTAATGAAATATAGTTCGATGACCAATTATGGTACAACAGTAATTGGTTTAGAAACTTGTCTTTTTCTGCGACGTAAAAAAAGTTGTCGTTAAGGTATATACAAGGTGTTTGTTTCTGCAATAGATACGTTACATTTAGAGTAGAATATTGCATTTTTATATATCATTCTTTTATTCAATGATCCATATACAGGGTTAACTTTGACTAAGTACAAAAATTCCACGTGCTCCGGAAGACCTAAAAGACAATAAAAAAATTATTTCAACATTTTAACCCGATATTTGAAAAATGGGGCAAAACTCTATTTTCCTGCGGAAAATCGGCGCCTATGATAAGCATCGACTGAGATGGCTTAGATCTATAAGTAAGGTTTACATGTCGGTTTACATGTAGATACAGTTAGATAAAATGCCTATTTATTATAAGAAAATCGAACGAAAGGAATAGGTAAGTACTAGAAATATAAACCAGCAAACTGTATTGTGGGAAAGTATCTGTACCCGACACAAACTTTACTTAACAACTACAATGTAAATACAGAAATTAAATTATGACGTAACAGCGAATTTTACCGAAGCGTTGCTGGTTGCGTACTCTGACTCTGTAAACGTTAAACATGAGGAGGGCGGATTACATAGGCGGCGTTAAATAAATAAGGATAAGGATTTAATATAATAGGTATCGAAAAACAATTTTTTCGCGTTTTAAATAAATTTGGAATTTTTGAAGTTATACTTCTTTGCGCCCGTTAGACACATTGGGATGGGATGTTGGTCGAGAAACCGCGTCACGCTCAAAAGGAAGAACAAATTTGGAAGAACAAATTTTTAAGAACTAATATAATAATATATATATATATTTTTTTTAAGAATTTTTTTTTTTTAAGAATTTTTTTTTTTGTACGTACGAGTGGGTGTATGAGAATGGCCAAAGAAGTATAACTTCCACCGTCTGGTCCGACGCAGACAATTTTTTTTGAAGAGTGATTCCGTTAATTCTTAATTTTCGTTACCCCCTCTTAAAATATTTATGTAGAACTAGAATATTTTTTTTTCAAAATTTTTGATACTCGGTATCTTGAAAACCAAGCATTTCAAAACCCACAATTACTTACTTATTTTATTTCAAAAGTTCTAACACCTGTTAAAGTTTGCACCCCAAGTATAATAAACTTTTCACATGTCACACATACAAAATTCAATTTCTTGAAAACCGTAACCCAAAGAGAAGTAAACATTTTTAAAAAACAGAGCCACATTATATTTTAACCAAACTTAGTCACGTGTTTCGCCGTTGGCCTTACAGCGAAGCGTTCACAATAGTTACATAATCTTTATAACAAAATTATGGTTATTCTTTTCGTTTCAATTCCGTAGATTCCACTTCTAAAATGTTATCTCCGTCGTAAGACCATGTTGTAGAAAATGATTTACGGATACAGCCACTATACACACGTAGGAATTAAAGGATTGCTCTGCCAAATAAGGCATTATTAATACTCGTATTTGAGTTTATTTAGCATCCGTTTCAACACAATGGCCAATCTAAGGATGCCATCGATATTGCCATCAGTGTGCCCCTCATTTGAAATTGTAATTCGACATAATGAACGGTACACGACTCAAACTATAAAAGGCCGTTTTATGCATGTGATGCTTCTTATGGTAAATTGCGTTGTTGTTTTAGCGGCTATGCGCATTTGAAGTTTGTTAATATCTGGAAATGACGCAAGGACAGTCGCACTCAGGTGCGAATAATGGGACAAGTTTAGGGTAAATGAGGATAGTTGAAGGGAAAATATACAGTGACTTTTGGTCTAGGGTTTTCTATCTATTATATCGAGTTCTAGTTTTAAAACCAATTAACTAATAAAATCAATCAACATAGTTATTTTTACGTAAAATCATTGCATAATAATGCATTTTGATTGTCCCTTCAGTATCGAAATGACAGTCGTTTAGGCACGTGCTTACAAAAAACCTTTATACGTACATGTGCGTAAAAGTAAAATAACATAACTGAAATTTAAATTATTTATTTATTATAAAGATTAATAACACAATCGTTCAAACATTAGGTGAATTTTTTATTTCTTTCTCTTTCTTTTTTCTTCACTTCATATAACTTCAATATTGGAAGAAGATAACGCTTGCTGCTGGTGCACTGAGTATTTGGAACAAAAGTGATATTTCCCATCTCCCAGAAAATTTTCCTTGCTGTCGCCTGCTTATTTTGTATGGAATTTCCTATGTATCCCTCTTCCACAGTTGAACGCTAACCTCCGTGTGCATGTTGGCTCCTGCACCTGCAATCTGTAACATTATGTAATCTAAGAAGTTCGGAAGAATTGAACCTACGCTATTTGTACCCACTGCTTGTGTCACAAACCTAGAATAAATATAGACTGCGTCGGTTCATGATATAGGTCACGTGACAGATCCCGCGTTTCCTAGGGTCTTACTGTCCAGAAAATGGATATTTTATTTGCTTTATGTTGGTGGTTGTGCAAATATGATGGCTGTATTGCAATATGAAGTTAATTAACTTGCTGTAATTTTAAATGTCATTAAAGAATGTGACCAATCGCAGTAAACAAATGAGCTACAATACAACCAACGTAAATTGGCATAAAAACCAAGTTTTAGTGATTCTGGACCTTTTAGGGCAGCCATGAATTAGCGGTAGCCGGCAATATGACACTGTGGCACAGTCTATATTTTTTCTAGGTTTATAGCATTGGACGAAATAAATAAACAGTAGCACTATTTGTTTTAATTTTAAAAATCCTTGTATTTTTATAAAATTAATTAGTTTATTTATTCTGAATAGTTTTAAATACATTTAAATGAAATACAATTCTATTATTTGATGATTTCTTAAAGTAGTGCAAATATTATTGAAGAAAAATAATAGAACAGGTAATATGGACAATGGAAGAAGAAAAGAATTAACAAATCTGTTTTGTCGTGTTTTAATTACAATTATAGCGGTCCGAAGTTTAATTAGTGTACGAGTATTATTTATTGAAGTAATTACATGAATATTAAACTGATCTATGATTCTCTGTCCATGTAGTCTGAAGAGTAGCACTGCTATTAAAATGAGAAACATTTGTACAAACTGAAACATTTTTATCTAGTACATTTCCGTTCTACAATTTACAAGGTTCGTTAATCATGAAATAGCCATTAATACGTTGCATATCTCCAGGATTTATATGAAGTTGGCTGTATCAGCAGCTGCTACTGTCGTTTCTGTATGCATTTTTGAAATGAGTGTCACTTGTCTCTCTTTCTCTTGTGGCTTTTTCCTCTGACGTTTAGTCTGCATTACGCTGCTGTGAATTTTCCCCTTTAAAGCAACTTGTGAAAATTGCTATTCGAGCATTAGAGTGCACTTAAGTTCTGGACAGCAGTCAGTACAAAGTTAAAACACGTTTTTTTTTTTTGATAACTGCTACACGAACTTCAGATGGTCTCAGTTGCGTAAAGTCATCAGTACGATGAAATATGTGTCATTATTAGCTTATGAAATAGACATTATTCTTGGAGAATGTGGAAGATTGCGGTAATATAAAGCGTAATTTTCTTTTCAAGAGTTAATGTGATGGGCTGTCGACAAAAACGTGCATATGGGGTCACAACCATTCTGTCCAGGACCGTACTGATAAATATTTAACATTTTTATATAATACTTTTTTTATTAAAAATGTTTTAAGACACTGTTTTTAAATTTTAATTAACAGTATGTATAATACAATCTTTTTTTATAAAAGAAAAATATATGCAAATATACTTTTTACTTTGTTAATGTTTGAAAGACGTTTCTTCAAACGTTTAGTTTTAATTTGAACTGAAAATATGGTAATACATTTTTCTTTTCACTATTCGTCATTATTTGTCTTCAGCTATAATGTCATAAGTTTATTCTCTGAAGCTATTTATTTGTGTCATAATTTTAGTTTTTCTTTAGTTTGATTGGATTTTTGCCACACTTCTGAAAAAATAAAGATTAATTAAATAAGCCCTTGGGCCAAACAGATCAGTCAAAGTTTTTTTTTAAATTAAGTTGGCTTAAGAAAAACTCTCACACTGAAAAGAGCAATACATGTACTATTTTGAGAACAAAAACAGTTTTTCGAAACGTCAAAAATATGGAGGCGCGATAGTGATTTTTGTTATTTTTTACTTACCTGCTTTTTTCAGTGTGAGATTTTTTGGTTCAGCTAACTTAGTTTCAAAAATAACTCTGACTGATCCGTTTGGCGCAAGGGCTTATTTAATTAATCTTTATTTTTCAAAAGTGTGGCAAAAACTCAATCAACAAGTTTATCCGTAACAGTCCCATAGACAAGGTTGTTCAAAAAAGTGGATAATTTAATAAAATTAGAGTTATATTTGCGTCTAAATAAATATAAACAGTTTTTTGTCAAAACTATAATTCCACTTCTGATGCCGAATAAAATATTACCTCATATTTCACGTCTGAGCACAAAAAATCACCCTGTGTTTAACCCATGCTCCCACTCTGTAATTTGACAAATCCAACGAATTTCTACGTCTCCCCTGATGCATTGCACGGTCATTTTTATGAGATGCGCAGTGCCACTAATACGGCCAAGGAAATGAATGCATCTGTCATAACCCCTGCATTTCTAAAACTAATAATCATCCGTCTTTTGTTACAGGTGAGCTCCGTTTTTTGGCAACGTTAATTGCAGAGGGCCGAGGACAATGAGTAAGTGCTAGTTAAGGCCGCCCGGGGGGCCGGATACGTAGTTTTCGGCAAATAACACCCGTAAAACGGAAAGATAAGAGCTAATTTTATATCGTGGTGCCGTTACATTGTTCGCTGTCACATTATACGGCGCGGTGGATCAGAAACGTGTGGAATTATGTAATTTATGAAATGCATTAATCATTGTGAGAGGTTCTACCATAAGGGGAAACCTTGCCCTCGGGTTGTGGAATGTTTTTTTTAAGTAGATTGCTATTACCATGCTAAGTGGGCTGAGAACGAATTTCCTTTCGTATTCTGAAGGCATGCAATTATAAATTAGTGTTTACTGCATTGTTTCAACTAGATAGTTACATTTATTTTTAAATACAGGATGATTTTTGTATTAGTTTTATAATTTTTTAGCGTTAACAACATGTAATATATGTTATCAGGCGGATTAAAATCAGGAAAAATCTGTTTTTTTTTTCAAATTTATTACGTATCTATTTGGTTTACCAGAAAAAGTAATTTTGGGCCCTTAAATATAATAGTTATTTATGCAACAAGTTCGAAAAGTAAGTGTTGTCCCTGTCGGTCTGACAGCCTCGTTGGACAATTTCACGTCGCGTGCAATAAGCACTTTTTGTACGAGTTGTATACAATATGTTTTCTATGTTCATGCAAAAACCAAAAAATGTTATTTAAATCACACTAAGTCTAGGAAAATGTGACGTCGATTTGAACGTTTATGTTTGTCATGATGACAAAACGCTGTAGTGGAATGACAAATGAATGCAATAAACATTTTATTGCACTAGTGCAATAAAGAATCACTTTTTCCACTAAATATAGTTCAATAAAGTTTTGCTTTTTGCATGAACGTAGAAAAATGTATTTTAAAGTGGGTATTGTAACTTTTAAAATATATTTTTGGCTTCTGATAAAGTATGATTTGGTCCCAAAATGTCTCGAAAAATGACTAGCAGGTATTTAAATATTTTAATGTTACACTTTCTGAAATTACTAAACCATTATACATGATACCCATGACATACGTACAATGGTCGTCAGTTTAAAGTCACCAGTTTCATGGTCCATTCTTTTCTAGTGCCATTTATTATACACGGTGCTACAAAGGGACAAAACATGAAAGTGGTGACTTTAAGCTGACGACCATTGTACATGATACCTACCAAATGAAATATGAAATAAATGAAAACTGGAACACAAGGAATTATATACATAAAGTAGTGCTTATCTGTTTATCATAAGCCATTTTTTTGTATATTTTTAAACATTTTTTATTTGTTGGTCTTGAGAAAATTATATTTCTAGGTTAATATTGTTTTGTATAGGGTAAACGAAATTTATATTTAATAAAAACACTAAAGGACAAATAAACTTAAGGAAATTACTTCAAATGTGAAGAAAATCCAAAAAATTACTGGCAAATGATCTATTTTGACGTTTGTAAATTTATAAACTTTAACGTTTGTAAAAATATTAACTTGTTGCGTTTTTTGTCTTGTCGATATTCAAATTATTTCACCATGATTAATATACATGTTTCAATGAATGTGGGGTACATACTATATTATTACAAAACAAAATTAGTTAATATTACATGTTAAAATTAACACATGACCCCTGCAAAGATGCCTGGCCACCTCGATTCAAACCGAAACAAGAAGAACGAGATATTTCAGTGGCTCACGCCCGTCTAACAGTCTAACGGAATGACTTGCACAACAACAGCATCCAAGTCTTTTGTTACGCGCCAACGTAGGTGTGACCAAAACAAGAGGAGCCATAATTGATACGGCAATTATGTAAATTACACTCGTTCGGAAATGAAAAATGCCGGAACGTAACCGAGTAATTTGTTTTGGCGACGACGGATCTGCTACGGCACGACAGGGGCGGACTCGCTCATTTTGCTCCGAAATAGAAAACACCATTGGGATCAACGAATTATAATCCCTAGAAGGAGGCTTTTCAGACTTTGTTGGCGAATGTGGATAAACAAAACAAAATGTCAACAACGGACACAAGATTTTGATACCGAGATATAAAAAAAGTTGTGGCAAGAATTCAGACGACTTACGTCATACAAACAAATGAAGAATTCTTTACATTTTCATCAAAATATTTAAGAAACTGCAACTGAGAATAATAAAACTAAATTACAAAAATGATTGTTTTTAATGCGACAAACTGTCGAATATAATGTTGACAATAAAAACAGTTGCGTAACGTGAGCTGTGACGTAAGTCGTCTGAATTCTTGCCGCAACTATAGTAATTTATTTATGCGTTTTAGAATTATTTGGATGCGGCGGTCATTAGCGCGCACGTAACTATTATAGTAGCGGCTTTTTTTTTCAATATCTGTAATTACATAAATGTTGAAAAATTTTAGGCTTCCAACATTAAATACTGAGTAAAATATAATAAAGTACCACTTTTATGTACAGAGCCAAACTTAGTGTAGTTTTTAACATGTCAAAATATATATCGTACTAAACATTACGCCACTGCCGTTCTGTCTCTTTGGATATACGGGAGTATACGCTGTGTTTATCAAATTGTTAGTTATTCTAGATGTGGGCTACAACTGAAAATAATATATTATATCCACAAAGTTCCTCCTAGCGGTTAGAATTTGTTGTTTTTTTTATAAGATTTTATTGTTCCGCATCGCTTTGCAGAAGTTTGTAACAACCAGAGTAATTTCTTAATATAACTATAGTTTGGAAACCAATTATTTTGATCCAGTAACACACATTACTCATGTAGTCTTCTTCAAACTCGTGATGATACTTTGGTCTCCCTAATTTTTTTTGGTACGCCTATGGTTTCAGAAATTTTTTTTATATAGAGATTGTTTTTGTTCTATTTTGTTCACTTCTATAAGATTTTGATTTTAGGCTCGCTTAACGAGATTTCGCAACTTCTTGTGCTAGGTGTGGCATATAGTAAATATCGTGTAATAATAAGTATTAAATACTCATTTCCATTTTATTCAGTAAATTGACATAAACAAAATGGCGCAACTAACAGCAAACAGTAACAAAAGCTTTCAGCCTAAAGTACTCTCCGTCTCTCCATCATGTGCAATTCGTTTCCTTAGCTGTTGTTTACCATATAAAAGACATCTTTAATCAATTCTAATGATTTTTTTACAAAGCCCGTTCATTAACTTGATGGCTTGCCTCTGGCGGTTTGTCAAAATATGTGACTTCAACTTGATGGTGCTTCTCCACATTCAGGTCAAAATGTTCTGAACTATTTAAATGAAATCCTTCCTATAGATTGGTAGCAGACAGCTTGCATTAAATGGACATCCCGTTCCACCGACCTCAACACATTGGACTTACTAAAGGCGTACTAAAAAAAAGCAGTCCTTGGGTACTACAACCCCCCTTTTCTCAGTTCATGCTTTGATATCTTAGACCAAATTACACAGAAAGTGTATCGACTTGACACCCTGTATTTTGAAAATGGAGCTCCAAAACGAAAACTGACATAAGAAGAGTCCCATTATTTTAATGCAAAGAATATGTGGTTAACTGTTTGACCTACTAATTTGCAATACCTTGCATAATAAATTAATAAACATGTACAAATGAGACTTCTTTATGTTTTCACACTTATTTATTCACACCCTGTATAAAATGAGGTTACAGTCACAAGACATCCAAACATTTCATGCCGTCCGTGTTTTGAATTAGTGACATAAAAATCCATAAATATTGCTTTTGTGGAATCGTTCTGACTTTAATTCCCAGAATCAGTTTAACTATACAAATCCATAACAACACGTAGCCATCTACATCTTGCCCGGATACAACGCAAAGTAAACAATCGTACGTGCTTTGGAAAAGCACCTAATACCACTCTGCGTATTCATATAGTCCACCATGTGTATAAATCATAAACGTAGAACGCAGCTCGTAAACACAACCTCGTTGCGACAAGTCAACGACCTTTTTTTCATAAATTGGCGTAGGTATTTTATAAGTCATTGTTGATAACGAATCCGTTTTAATGCCGTTCAAATAACCGTACGCGTTCGTAGTAAATTTTATGCTGGAATCGCAGCTATTTCCTGAAAACATACCTATTTATACTAGCCTTCGGGGTAAAATTACAATTTACTGGATTAGTACGTAATAAACAATGTAAATAAGTGTCATGCTTTCGATAGGACTCTTACGGAAATAAACTGTGTGGGATAAATATTGATAAAGTGTTTTAAACAAATATTTACGTGATACGGTATTTGTTGAAGAGTAACTACGTAGAATTTTTTCAATTAAATCGTGATACGGGTCGCATATAGATAGTAAAAAATCGATGAAACATTCACAATAGTAAACAACTGCGTCGTTTTGTTGCACAGCGCATGGTTTTTTACACACTAAGAGCCGGTATTATAATGTCCGGTCAAACTGCAGTTTGAGTATTATAAACGTCAACTGAAGGTTGAACTGGTTGAAGTATTGGTTTAGTAACGTTTCATTCAACCGATGGTTATAGCTCAGGTTGAATTTCAACTGTCGGTTGAATTTATTTTGAAACAAATATCTACATAAATAAAACTGTATGTAAGCTCGTGTAAACAAAAACAGAGCAACTATATTAAATATATTTGCTTTATATTTATCTTTACTGGTTAATAGCAATTTAAAAATGATACTCTCTTGACGCATTTTATTCTATAATGCTACAATTTTAGAAAATAATTAATTTTATATTTTTTAAACCTTCGGAAACTGAGTACCATTTGTAATGTTCTGAACTGTTCTGTAGAAGTTACAATTAAATTATATCAAAGAAATATGAAGAAAAATATTTTTATTTTTCATTTAAGCATTATCTGTACAAGCTGAAATTGTGGAACTATATAAAATGTATTTCTCTTTTGTCCATCTAACTGTAGATATTAATTATAAAATACGTACATAAAATTATAAGTAGGTATCTGCAGTTTTGTCCCAAATATCATTGTGGAAGAAAGTTCATAAAATAACAATTTCTTGCACTTTATAATATTTCAATAATTAATGACATCTAGTAGACGGAGGCAGTCTGTATCAGAATAAATTACTCTCTTACTCTTTGTAGTAATACTAGCTGTACCCTACGCGCGTTGCTACGCCACTCATTGGCATGACAGTGGCTGTGGCTAAAAACCTTCGTGGGCTCATGCACAACAACTTTGCTAAAGATCATCACATGATCAAATGCATAGCTTACGATTCTATAAAGGACATATAGACAAACATTCATTTTTATATTGTATATAGAAGATAAAAATGTCACCAAGATTAATGTCACTGGCAATAATTATAATTCACATAACGTCAAAATAAAAGACAGGTTATCTGGGAAAATGGGCGGGAAAATTTTCTGATATCTCATTGGTTAAAATTGAGCTGACAGCGTAGCCAACATTCAGAAATTCATCTCAACGTCTGGCTGATGAACCGTGACATGAAATAGTGTTATAATACAGAATTTCGCAACCGCCGGTTGAAATTCAACCTACGGTTGGACAACCAGAGGTTCAACCTGAGCTTTATAATACCGGCCCTAAGAACTATTTATTATTAACATTTTATTTGTGACGTTTCTTTAAAATCCACTGGTCATTATTCAGTACATATACACAGTGTTTTTAAATGAAGTTGCAAAATGAGACCCCAGATTCCTTAGGTGAAAATAAATCGATGTAACCTAAAATATCCCAAGTCGCATAATAAAAAAGATACAAGGCGTCAAAGTTAAAATTTTATTTTCGATATTTGTAAATAACTTCTTAAAATATCCAAATATTTACATAAAATTTGTAAATCAGTGGTTTTTGCGAGCGAAAAATTCAAATTTGTTTCTAGTTTTGACGTCACTAGCAGAGGGCGCCACTTGTGGCACACCATGTTTCTTTTAAATAGCAGAACTTTTTTTGCAGCTTGGTGTATCCATCTGACTATCGAAACAATCGATTCTCCTACCTGTTTTATTTGAAAAAAGGCATACCTTGCTGAAGTCGGTAGGAGTAACCATTTTTTAAATAATCCTATTTGAAATGCTCAGTGCACCGAGTAAAAACTGTTTTGGTTTCAGGTAAAGTGCCTTTTCTGCTGAAAATACAGCAAAATGTTACTTGAAAAAGTTTTGCGCGTCTCCATAATTTGCCATTCTGAACAACTTTTTCAAGTAACATTTTACTGTATTTGCACTGAATATTTCAAAAGTAGTTTTTTTAAATCTCGTCCTGCATCTAAAAAACGAAGAGGTCTATGAAAATTTTTATAGCAATTTCTCGCAAAAGTAATCTAGTGTTGTGAAATCCGCATACTTTCCAAGGTACCTACTCAGATGTTTCCATCTTCGTTCTCGGTTCAAAGACAAGGCATTCCACTTTACAATTTGCCTAGAAATTTACATTATTGGTTTCAAGCGACCAACAACTCAGATTTTTTCGCAACACACGCTTTATACACCGTCAAAACCGTTTCGCAATCCACATAGACCCCATATTATACGGTGACCTTTATTGAACATAAATTAACAGTTTTTACACTGAAACGAAATTACAGTCCCGTCCCAGAATTGCGCAACCGAACAAGGCATTACGGCTCTCTCCGATTCCGTAAACGGTAAGTTGATTAACGGAGTGTTACTGTTTATTGTTGTTCGTAAGTGTTCGACTGATTATGAATGGACCAGATCCGTCCGGCCGGTCAACAGCCTTCGGTTACGACATCGATTCCTACAGCGGACATGTCTGCTTATGAGTTTATGTTGTCAGATATGATCTAACACGCTCAATTACCCGCGCTTATTTATTAGGCGTACCTGGCAGCATATTAGGAGAAAACAGGGAATGGTATTGCCTTGCGCTCGCTGGGATATGTACCAAAGCCTGTCGCATCGTATATCCAAGCTGGCATCGTTAATAATCACAAGGAGGAGTTACACAATTGAGCTTTAATTAGAAATTTTGGTCACACCATAGATAGATCCGCACAAGCACTTGAATCATATTGTAGTGTAACATACGCGGGTCCGTTCAACATTGTTGAAAGAGGAAGTATTTGGCCAATAATCGAGAATATTTACCTACGTTGTGTTTATTTATATTATTTATTAACTTACCTCGAATGTGCTACATATTTACGAAATTAGGGAGATTTGAGTAGTTTTAAATAAAACAAATTACTAAATACACCTCGTTTATTAGTTTTCTGTTAATGGTGTAATAGCCTACAACTTATCAGTGCCGTACTCAGCCTTGAATTCATGGGGGAAAAGAGCACGGCAGAGAAAACCCGATCCCAGTTCAAAAAATCTCTGTCGCTATTGCAGTGGTAATAATAATGATAACAATAATTAAAATGTATCTGTACCTCAGTAGTTGTATTCACGGTAACACAATCTAATTCTACATATGAAACTGAAGGGTGTTTTTGGTTATTTAGCCGACTTGCATCAGAAGGTACTAAGGTCCCATACAGGAGGCTACCCGGCAATAGTTGAGGGGTTGAACAAAAATCTCACATACATGCATCATATGTTTTATCGGATGTTTGTCCAGTCACTGGAGAAAATGTTAATAGAATCACCAAGGCTCTTACAAACATCTGACAAGCAAACCGCTAATTCAAGTAATAAAGTAGTAGTCGTAGATGATTAATAATAACTTACAATACCATTTACAACAGCATAACTTCGACTCAAACTAAAGTTATATATATAATTTCAACAATAAATCAACAAGTACTGTCTTACTCAAAATTATAATAAAATATAATGAAACTGTAATAAAATATTGAACAGACAAGAAAATAATAAAAGGAACATAATGACATTCAATCTTTAAATACAATATACAAAAACAAGTTACTGACCTGTAAAATTAGAACAGATGCACCACTTATCACCATTCACTGTCTTCCAGCCAACCTGCCGAAGTCTTAAAACCCAACCAACTCCCCGTTGAATCCCGCCCCGCGTTCCAGTGTTTATTATTGCTTAGTCACCAGTCGCCCCTCTAGCTAATGTGTATATAATATTCTATACAGGATGTTATTCATTCAGCAGTACAGATATAACAAAATAATATTTAACTAAGTGGATTCCCACAGTATTAATAAATCGATCATAGTAGCTCACGCGTCCATTTTAGCCTGCAGAAACCTCCGCTACCCGTCAGTTTTAACACTTGAAAAACTAATGTAAATACTCGCATCACAAAAACGTTAATACCTACTATAAGTAATTGAATTTCAATATTCGGAATCGCCTGGTTGGAGACTAGCGATGTAAAGGTTGAAAATACTACCAATTTAAGCAACAGTATGAATTTTACAGAAATTTCTATTACGATATTGACTCCATTTTTCATGACGTATCTATTCTCAAACTTTTTTAGATTAGTTGTAAATCACCCTGTATAACGTGAATTTTTATCAAGTTGAATACGCTTTTCTGCACAAATAAATAATTCTTATTCAGGTCCTGATCGCTGATTCTCCTTTTTCTTCGGATCCGATGGTTGCATGCGCATTTCAAGGTCATCGCAGACATCTGAATTTAGTTTAAAGTGCCGACATTGAAGTAAAATTCTGTTGGTGTCAGATCAGGACTTTGTGCAAATCATAAAGTCATGCTGGTTTTCTGCAGTTCAAGCTATAGGTTTGATTATTTACATAACCAGCCTATAATTCATGAGAAAAGTAACCAACGAACTATAGTATTGTACTCGTTGTTTCTAACAAGTGCATGTAAGTCCTTAAAACCGAAACCTGTTTTTTAATGACTTGTAACAAAAACCAATTGACATTTAAAAATATTTTATCGTCAATATAATCAAGTTACTTTCTTCAATGATTGTTTGGAATAAGGGGGTCAAAATATTTGTAGAGAACATTCCTCTTTTCTACATCAATATTTAGAAGAAGAAAACTATACAATAAAATATTATTAATTATGAAAGAAAGGAGTTTAGTGGATCAAATCTTAAAAAGAAACAGGTGGATTTTGATGGCTAGAGGATCCAGGAAGCTGGTTTTACTGTTTACAATCCTTTATAGAGTAATATGTTGAACCATTTTCTGATGCTGAACTATTAGAAAAAACTTGAAATTTCTTCATAATATAATTAATAATAGGTGGATTTTGATGGCTAGAGGATCCAGAGAAAACAGATGGAAGGAACAACGAAGCAACTGCGGACAACGTTGTTTGTAAGGCTGTGTGACACGAAGCCGCAAATAGAGATAGACTTTCTACTTGTCATTCTCTTGTGTTCGTGTCTTTTACCCTTCCTTCCCGTTCCATCTTGTTTTTAAGATGCACTGCGCTGATGAAGAACAAAATTCCAGAAACAACGTTGTCCGCAGTTGTTTCGTTGTTCCTTCCATCTGGTTTCTCTGGATCCTCTAGCCTTCAAAATCCACCTGTTTCTTTTAAGACTTGATCCACTAAGCTCCTTTCTTTCTTGTATTTGTGCTGGCTGAGACCCTGACAGTAGTTACTGGACTCTCTTCCGCGGCGACTGCTGCTCTTTGCCTCTAAACAGAGGCTGTGTGACACGAAGCCACAAATAGAAATAGGCTTTCTACTTGCCATTCTCTTGTGTTCGTGTCTTTTACCCTTTCTTCCCGTTCCATTTTGTTTTTAAGACGCACTGCGCTGATGAAGGGCAAAAACCCAGAAACAACGTTGTCCGCAGTTGCTTCGTTGTTCCTTCCATCTGTTTTCTCTGGATCCTCTAGCCATCAAAATCCACCTATTATTAATTATATTATGAAGAAATTTCAATATTTTTCCAATAGTTCAGCATCAGAAAATTGTTCAACAGATTATTCTATAACGGATTGTATACAATAAAACCAGCTTTCATTTGGATGCTTCTTGTTTCGTTATAAGCAGCATTTTAACAAACGACTCTATAATAACGTAAGAAGTAAATATAATAACCTGGAATTAATCACAGTTCCGAAGAGAACTCAATTCAACAAAGATTAATTTGCAAATATACTGAAATCCTTGTAAACCCACCTAACTTGTAGGCATTCTATAGATTGATTAATATGCTAAAACAAGGAACCAACCCCTTTTACATACCTACATTGTATCTTTTGTTGTGAAGTTATTTCCAGCAATGATCTTTCATCATCAACAAGAGTTAATAGATATTTCAACCTAGCTCGTCGAGTAATTTCATAATCTCTGCCCGTTGTTTTTATAACAGGCAACACAATAACTTAATATAAGTTGTGATATCACTCTTAATACCTATTATTCGCGATTATGTGCCTTCTTTCGCCGTTCTCCAACCGGCCGACGTAATTATATACTTCAGACGAGTTATTCACAAACCATTTCATTTAGGTGACAGCTCGCAGTCGACGAATGATATATTGCGTTTTAACTAGCCGCTTTTTTGTTTATTTAGATAGCTGGAATGGGGCTTAATTGACGCTGCTATAAAAAGCGCCGTGATGGGATTAAAAAGGCTTTGTATTGCTGAAGAGCTGAACTCGAAAGAAATGTAAGCAGTCAGTACTTAGCCACTGGAAGAACGCGCAAGTTTTTAATGGCTTTGTTAAGGAATTTTAGTTTGAAATCTGTGACAGATGAAGTCGATATTGAAAAATTAGATGGCAGAAAAAATGCGCATTACTTCAGTGCCGACGTTTTTTCAAAATTGTGCAGGAACACAATTATTTTAATACAATATGCTGTTTTGCGTTGGTTGTAAGTATTGTTGATAGGCGACAAGTTATACTTTACGGGGATTTTCAAACAAGTTGTACTCCAAATATTATTGATTAGTGCATATACGAGGGTTAATTATTAAGTATTTTTGTGCTAGTTATTCAAATTTGTATTACTTATTTTTTTACACAGTCCAGCCGTTAATCTACCGTATTTTGACAGGTCTGTCTTCATGTGAATTTTGAAAGTAGGTCGTAGTACATTCAAAAATTTTGTTTGGATACGTTCAGAATAACCCTGCATATATTTGCATGAATAAAACACTGTCTAAAACACTTTTACGGTAAATAATTACTATTTGTTTACTTTTTGAACAATTCAAAATTATTTATCGTCGATTTTAGGCAATGAAATAAACTCCATCAAGAAAGAATTGACTGCAAAGGTATTTGTCTTGGCATCTGACATTGCCCGACTCGGAACCAAAATTGTGATCACAATACCTCTGAAACGTGCGTATAAGATAAACTGCTGCACGTAATTGGGAGCTATATCCCGCAGTGTAGATGGTGCAATAGTATAATTACTAACCTACATTTTTTGTAGTACTACGGCAGTCTAGTAGATCTAGTCGGCGTAAAAAGAAAGGTGTTTGGCTCGCAGTCAGCCCGAGCGAGCTGAGGTCATTGGACTATCTATTTTTAGTAAGTCGATTAGGCAACATGAATATTAGAATAGTCATGTTTGTTTATGCAGGATTGCGCTGCGCTAATCTCGGGCAGGTGCTGAATAATCACTAACTGTATATCTCTTCGGCTGTCCACGAATATTTCATGTATTGTTCGAATCAAATGATTTTTGGAAAGGCAAGAACACGAAGGTCATTTTGAAGATGTGAAGTCAGTGTTATACTGGTTGCGATGATCCTCAAGGAATAGGCAATGGTTTGCATATTTTTCCCAATTCCTTTATTACACATACTAATTCTGATTCTGGTACACAATATGTTGTACAATGAATTTGATGAGAAAATGAGTCCAGAAGAGACTATTTCATTTTCCAAGTCATCGTCCATAATCTCCAATGAATTCTAGTGTCAAAACACTTTCCTGTTTTACGAAAGCAGTCCGGTGTTTGCACTGTTTTAAATGTAAAATCAAAGTGAAAATTGTATATTTATTGCTGTTTTGTTACTAAACTAAATGCTTAGCAATTCCTAGAGGAGCATGTCTTTATACTTGGAAATCTACAATGACTAATATGCAGTATACTACCCAATGAATTGCTGAATCTATGGATAAAAGATGTCAGGTTGATGTTATCTACTTGATCTTTTGACATCTAACAGCTTTACCACTGTTAAATCACGCTATACTGGTACACCAGCTGAAAACCTTTGATATGAGTACCGTGGTGAAAGATTTGATATATTCAATCAGACATCAGACGTACCTCATGGTTCAGTACTTGGTCCACTGTTTTTATTTTATTTTTTTTAAATTAATTTCATCACTGAAATCCCAGATAAGTCTATTGAACTGAATTTATCCTTCCTCGTCGGACGATTTTTCGGTTTTTGAAGTTTATGTTTTTTAGTTTCATTCATTTTAATGTATACTGCACTTTTTTTGTCTTGCTTAACATAAGCGTATGCTCATTTTGCCATTGATCTATATTACGAGTACATAAACGTGTTGTTTTCAAATATAATATATTTTATTCGTCCTTTATTTTGTAATTTCGTATTGTTATATTTCTCTGTATTTATTTATATCTGTATCTGTTGTATAAGTATTACGATGTTTAAATTAACATAATATTATACATAGTAACATTGCTATTAGAAAAAAACACTGAACTACTAATTTGATTCCAATTTTAAACCAATTTGAATACATTCTAGAGCACTTACGGTACCTATCCGTATCCGACATTATTAGGAGAATATGATATTTTTGGCACGTCGCGTCATGGCGTTCGCGTCGTCTTTGTATATTTATTACGTGTTTTATTGCCGAAATTATCCAATCAGGACCGTCGACTGGAATACCAACGGGTCGATTAAATTGGAAGTTGTCGATAAGATTTAGAAATCTATGCAAATAGAGGTTGGTGGGTTGATTAGATCCTAATACAGAATACAAATTGATGTTATTAGTATGCGGGGTATTTAACAGATCGCCTGTTTGTTGCTTTTAAACGGAACAGGTGCTGGTTAATTTGATAAAATTAATATCTATACTTTGTTTCGAAATGAGATAGTAATTAAGGGTGTTTGGATATGTACATGCTTTTGCAATAATAATGACACTCGCTCGAAACAGTTTGAACTTCTGGAAGTTCTGAGTAAAAATTTCTATTTTTGAATGAAACACCTAAGAACTAATGTTAAAACTTGAAAGTAGATTTCATTGCAAATACGTCAGCAGTTGAAAAGAACCCATTCCCAAATCTGAAAAGCTTTGTTGAATCTATCGATGCAGAATTGTCTGAAGAAGACAGTTAGGTACTGCAAAACATTTACAAGATTTGCAACACAGTTTTCATGTACATCTTCCTGTTCCCGATTATTACATAAAAATACATGGAATTATTGTATCTACCCTCCCCCTTGGAACTTATATCTAAGTGTAGGTAACAGAGGATCCACAACAACAAAAACATATTGAAAGGAAGTCCATGGTAAATAAAAGCTTAAGAAGTACTGAACTCGCAATAAATTGTGAGTAATTGTATGACACATTCACGCTACATAATTCATAGTAATCTAAAACTGAATGACCCACCAATTAGTTAAATAACATATTTCACTTTCTGAGAAAATGTAAACCGTAATTTCGAGTCTCTGAATAATTTACTAGGCCAATTTCGACCACTGTTATAGTTGGGTGTAAGTTCCAAGGATGGCGCAACAAAAAAAAGGTAATTGTGCATGACACCATGAAATTAAGGCTTAATTGCCGAAATTATAATACTATGTTATTGCATGTTAATGTAAATGGGCTGCCAATATATAGTGCAAAATTATGCAAATCCGTCAAGTTGGAGTTACGTAATCGAAACCGGTCCCATATAAGCGGTTCGGCAACGAAAAAGTAATATATTTGTTTACATTGATTCCATTTCTGCTGCTAAAAATAAAAGACACATTCCGGTTCTCACGACGTTTTTTTAATGTTACGTAGTTTGAGATTATTAAATGGTCCATCGAGTCTGATTCATATGTTTAAGATCGAGTTTTTGAGAATGCAGTCCGCTTCGAGCCTAAATTTTTTGTGCACGATGTATCAAGTCAGCCAAAATGCATTCATTCAATTCTCTGCGGGATATATGCATAACCTTCTGATATACTTATAATTTCTGTTACATAGCATACAAAAATCGTTGTTCTAAGTTAAGGGCAGAAGTTTAATGAAAAGATATAGTTAATTTTGGAAAATTACGTTCAGTTTCTTAGAACAAAATTGAGATTTTTGTATACTTCAAGCTATACAGGGTGAACCTTAAATAAGTACAAATATTTTAACTGCTGGTGTAGTTCGTCATATAAACCAGTCTAGTGAAAGCCATTTTTAAAAATTTCTAATATTTACGGAGATATTATTTTTTTTTTTAAATACCCACATTTTGAGGACCGCTGCTTAACCAAGCTAATGAACCATATGATTTGTTGCGAGGTTGCCATATTTTCTCTAATATAAATATTACGTTTCCCTTAACGTAATAGTAAAGTAATACGGTTAATTCTATTTTAAAAATACTTGTTTGAATCATAAGTACAGTAAAGTTGGGTATGTTGTATGATACGCAGCAATATTAACATACATTTTAACTGCTTAACTGACTTTACTATATACGATTAAAAATGAATTTCCGCAAGTTAAATACTACGGCAAAGTATTGTTTAGGAAGATATTACGTGATATTACTATGTCCATTGTTCAAAATTATACATACACGTGCACACAAGCTTACATGTTTGTTAAAAAATTAACTATTTAATCAGTAATCCACATTTCACAAGTTAAATGCCATTGTACACTGTTAGAAACAGACACAAGACACAATTTCCTTAAGTTATTTTATGAATAATAACGAAAAACTATGATTTTCACACAACATATTAAATTTAAAATTTTGTTCAAGCAAAGACATTTGTGTAACACTGGCAACACTGTGAACTACACGTTCAATCTGAAGCGCTATGACTCTTAAATGTATGAAAGTCAGCGGTCCTCAACAAGTTTTCTACAGAAAAATTACAAAATTTATTTAAAATTTCACTTTTTTATTTCTGATTTTTTGTAAAACAACTATTAATTATGTGTTCTACACAGTGAACTATACTGCTGGTTAAAATATTTGTACTTATTTAAGGTTCACCCTGTATAGTGTTAATAAGTTCTCTAACACTCAGTCTACTATCAAAATTAACTACACGACATACTATAATATTTTATTTTCTGCGATGTAATGCTGCAGGACTTGTCTTTCTGATTTTTAAAGCTTCAATCAGTAACTTAGACCATATTAGACCGCATAAAAGTAATCAGCAATATTGTCCTAAAGAATCTCAAAAGGAATACCACCTAAAAATCACATTAGCGGGGGACGGATCAGGTAGTTGTTGGAAAATAATTGAATGAATGTTCCTTGTTAAAGTGCATAAATGCCATTAAGAATAAATAAAAGGATTAAACACGATAATTTTTTAATACAGTTAAAACAAGAGGTAATGACAACAATAACTAAACTTAAAATATCAGGCTAACCCCTTCATATTACATAAATATTACAATCTATTCTCTATATGACCTCCTCTCATTTCAGGACACATATCCAATCTTCACCTGACTTTTTGTGGGCTCCGTTTATTAATATTTCGCCATTTAACTCTTTCAAATGATGAATATCCCGCGGAGGTATTTTGTAAACCTTATTTTTTAAAACCGTCCATAAAAAATCGATGGGTGTTAGATCTGGCGACTTTCCTGGCCACTGAATAGGTCCCACTCCATTTTTTTGGGAAAGTGTTATCTAATATTGCTGCACAATCCTGGCATCCTTGTGGAGTGGAGCTCCGTCGTGGTGAAACCATAGGTTTCTCCTTAGCTAAAGGCACATTCTCCAGAAGTGCAGAAAGTTCTTGTATGAAATTTAGGTAACTCACGCTGTTCAATGTACGTTCATAAAAATAAGGCCCAATTAAATGCCTACTGATGATGACGAACCATACATTTACTTCAAAATGTAGTAGTAGTGTTCGTTGCGCCTGTTTGACAAATCATTACTGACAAAGTTACTTTCGTCCGTCCAAAGAACGTGCCGAAAAAAATTCTGATCAACAATTTCTACATTTACTACAATTTGAGCTATAAAATTAAGTCTGTTTTCAATGTGACGCTCAGGAAAACACTCTAAATTGTGAATTTTGTAATCATGTTACCCATTGGTCCTTAAAACTTGTTGAACCACAGGCGTAGCCAAGGGGGGGTTTTGGGGGTCAACCCCCCCCAAATAAGCAAAATATTACTTAATATTATAGCGAAAAATACGAGGAGTCAAAGAGAGTTAAATTATTACATTTGAATATTGAAAAACAATTGACATCGATCTCATCACGGCATTCAAACATGTAGATGATGTTATTAATGTCTTACAACTCCTGGGAACCAACACTGACGTCGAATATCTTCATCCCTATGAAGACGCAAAGGTTTTTCTGGAAGAAAATGGTGGTATACTGCGAATGCCACGCGTCGTCGGAAGACAATTAAATAGACCAAACATTCCTGCATTGGATGTATGCACGTATTACAAAATTAATTTGTTCATTCCATTTCTTGATCATACAATTCAACAATTGGTTGAAAGGTATACCAAACATCGTAAAGTAGTATCAACATTATTTGGTGTGCTACCTTCAAATTTTACTGCCAGTTCTGATTTTGAAGAAGCAATTTTCATGTACTCGTCACTGCTTCCCGAAAGCAACGTATCAGTGGTTAAAGCAGAACTTGAAGTATGGAAAACAGTGATGACAAGTATCTCGCCTACCCCAAAATCTAGTTTGGAATGTCTAGATATGTGCGATAAAAACCTTTATCCTAATATTTACACATTACTACAAATCTTGGCTACCGTTCCTGTATCCACTGCTACCCTAGAAAGGTCTTTCTCAGCCTAAGGAGACTGAAAAACTATCTACGAAACACTACAAGTGAAAACAGACTTAATGGTTTGGCTCTCATGAACATTCACTATGGAACAGACATTCATACAGATATATAGTAGTGGATATATTTAAAAGAAAAAGCCGAAGATTTCTTCTTTAATGATTTTAGATTTAGCGCAGAGGAACGAAATTAATTTAACCATTTTATTTAAAGTTAAGAACTTGTCATGTAAGTATATTTTTGTTGTCTTATTTACTTCAAACCAAACCCCCCCCCCCCCAAACTAAATCCTGGCTACGCCCCTGCCTTGAACGGTTAATTTATCCAAATTCAATTCCCGGCTAGCCTGCCCTATAGAATTTCGTGGATTTTGTTCGAAATACTGGAACAGTCTAGCTGTATCAACATTGTTTCTAATCATTCGGTAAATTATTTGATTGAGTAATGACAAGTGATTTGTGACATTTATGCACTTTAAGCAACGAACGTTCAATTATACATATCAATTAGAAAAGCAGTAGAATAGGTAGATACCTTAATTGTGGTGGTAATTATTTATGGCTATATTTCTGAGACAACTTGATAAGGACCAAAGATTGAACACACCTCATATTATGAAATCTTTGTATATGCAGTTTAGATGTTCTTATACTAACAGAATTGTAGAAATCTAGATCGTATCACTCCCAAGTAGTTATTAAATTCTATTGGAGGGGCAATTACTCCTAGAAAGCGCATAATTTTGGACTGAAATGTCATATTCCATTATCCAGTATCCCAGGTAACATTCAACTGCTTACAGACGCCCACCTAGTAAAAATTCCTCATAAACTTTATTACTCAATCTCGTTCCATTTTATGGATAATTTTCTGCTGCCTTAATAATATGACATTCGTATGCACTTTATACGGTTTATTGCCATATATCTGACATTGCCATTCGGCGTAATACCATAAAGCTAGTGCACTTGGCGGGAGTTTTATTAGTAATTTCTACACGGCGGTACAAATTGGATCCTTTTATATTATAATAAAAGACTAGGACAATATGAAGGTATACGTATATAAAAATGATAACAGTGATGATAACCTGTTACATTGTAGAGCAGAAAATACGACAACTACCTAAAAAATACACTGAAAGAAATACTACTGAAACAACTACTATAAAGTGCTTACAATTTTGTCGTAGAATAAACTACAAATGTATAGTAAACCATTAAGTTCGTTGTTGTTGTAAATGCAAAAGTATTGTATTAATTGGGTTGTTGTAAATTTTAATATCATTCTAAAGCTGTTTGCTATATTTTGTAATACATGTCATATTGCGGCTATAGTGCAAAATAAGAATATTTATACTAAAACTACAGACACAATTGTAGTATTATTTATTACCAATTGTATTAAAGTAGTTTTTATGAGATCGCCAAGTCCAGCATGAAGTGAGCCAGAAGCCGCTAGATATACACTTATATCTCGCGCATTCTTGACCTTCCGTCGGATATGACAAAGATCGGAACTAGCCAGGGCTATACGTGTTACATCACGTGCACTCAGGTTTACTTCTGTTGGGTGTGACAGACAGTAACAGCTAGAGAACCATCGATAGATCTTTTGCCTGACGCTATGGCATATACTGCCTGTTAGAGGCAACAAGCTTATCCGGTATATGTCGGATGTGCCACGACGAATGACTTTGGCTGTTTGTTATAGGTCTTCCAAGTGATAATGCCCGCATAGAGTAAGTCTTTCCTAAAATTCTACATTTACAGTAGAAGTAGAACTATAAATTGTAATCTTCTAAATAATTCAATGGCAATTATTAATGTATTGTAGTCATGTAGTGGGGTTTACAAAAATGCTGGTAAACTGTTACAGTCTTTGCGTCAACAAACTCAAAGTTTTTAGTAACACTACAACAATCTATGTAGTATTTAATAATATTTCTGCTGTAATAAAATAGTGTTTGTAGATTATTAATACTGCAAAATTGTAAGCATAATAGTATGCAAAGTAATACAACAAATTGTGTCTGGAGCTATAATCACAACAAATTGTAGGACACAAGTTTAATTATTGTATAAGCGTTTACTATTCTTTTTTTTCAGTGTAGATTTTTTTATTGATACTTGAATAATAATATTGAGATAACAATACAGAAAAGGCTAATTTAGACAAAAAATACTCTAAAAAAAAACGGTCAAAAAATTACGTACCTATACAAATTATTCCAGTTAACTTGAAACTGGTCTTTGGTTGTTTTCAAATGTAAACAAATTCTCAGACAAAAATTATGTGGAAACTGGATAGGTCACACGACGAATTGTGAACGACGAATTCTTTTGGGTAAATAATGTAATGTAATGTACAAGGTCCATATCTTGACATTATCGCTTTGCTCCTGGTGCTTCAGAGACTGCATAAAAAATTCCAGCTGTTTCTTTTCGGCTGCGAATTTTTAAAAATAAAAATTCCAGACAAAAACTGTAACCCTACGCCTGTTCAGCAAGATATAATGTACAAAGAATGCCTGTGGAATGCTTAAGCACGCGATATTTTTCCTTGCCGTCTAGAACAAAGTTGGTACAGCTAAAGAGTTTTCCATGTTTTATCCGGTAAGCGCTTCAAAAGGCAATCTTTTCTAATCTGAGCTATGTTTCCAACCGTGTTTATAAGTTAGATTCCTTAAGACTTAAACTGGTAGTTTTTATAATCTCCGAGTACTTGATTTACCTCGACATCGTAATAAAGTGAAAAAAAGATAAACGCTGTCGTAGATATTTGATTTATAATAGTTTTCTAAGTTATTATGCCGTGACCTAGGTAATTGGTAGCTGTCAGTAACAGAATTAATGTGCTTTACTTGGGATTCTGTGACATGCCCCTATTGTTCTCGGGTTAAACTTTGCGGGGACGGATTTGCTAATACTACCTCTGGGTGTTTCTCGGATATTGAGTTCGGTTCCTGTTGCTGATACATTATCCCGGAAAACTATTATAGGCCAAGTAACAGTATCGGCCACAAAACTGCTGTTATAGATAACATCTTCACACATCTTTGTAATACAAAAGAGTGGAATTTTCTTGTCAATGTAAAATATACTACAACAAAATTAAAATTTTTATAAATTTTAATTGTTTTAGTGTAAAATATAACACAATTTTTTTGCGCACTATTTCATTAGTTTAATTAATTACCTCTTTTAATATGTCAATAATTGATTTAACCTACAAATTTCTAATTAAGAAAATGATTATTAATTAATATTTGCTTTATAGAACTTTCTATCTACCCCCTTTGCAAAGAATTCTGATCAAGCAATTTTCCTCATTTTATAAATAATTAAAATGCCTTTATTGAACCTTCGGTAAATGTTTGTTGAAGTCTAGACAGTATAGTACCCTTATGGTAATGAATTTTTTTTTTAATATAAACAAATATTACTAGCTGTATTCAAATTACGTGTGACTTATATCACATGTTGTGTTTAGAGAAAGAGAAAACACGCATGAGTTATAATACAGTAATCCTATTCGACCAAAAAAATAGCTTTTGTTATCTTTCAAAATTGAGATCGATGACAGGTGTCTGAGAACTAACAGTTCTATGCTGTCAGGGCATTGTTATCAATAATTGAGTTGGTGTTGAAAGTTACGAAAAACAGATTGTTTGCTTATGGTTTATTTTTTGCCAGGAACAGATTGACTTCGAATATATTATGTTTTATAATAATTCCTTTTTTCAGGGTTTTAACATTTTGTGAATGAGGCAAATCAATGTGTTGATTTGAAAAGAAAACGAATAGTAATCGCTTTGGCAATTGAAAATTTATGTACAATAATTTATAACACAGTGCAACAGCCAAAATGGGAATGGGATGAGACCAATTGCAAATGAACGTTGTGACATTATCCATAACAAAACCTTGAAGGGTTTTTTTTAGTTCAGTGCGCTTGTGTATCTTTATGGTCTTGTTTTGAATTTGTGCGTTACTGAGTTTTATTGCCTTATTGTCTTGTTTTTTGTATTGAATTCCTCGACCCCAAAAACAGTAAGATACCACAACTTTCCAGGATAATAAAAATAAAAAAGCATTATTTTATCAAATTTTCAATGATCTTTCCTTGTTAGATAGCGTTCCAAAATCAACAACTGCGTGTAAAAAAAAATCTCGCACTGAACTAAAAAGACCCTTCAAGGTTTTGTTATGGATAATGTCAACTTTCATTTGCAATTGGTCTCATCTCATTCCCATTCGGAAAGTTCGATTTTGTGTCACTGTGTAATTATAGCTCCAAACACAATTTGTAGTATTATTTTACTACAATAAAAATGTAAACTATATACATTGTCGTACCATTTACTCAATGCTACCGCAAAAGCCAACAGTTTTGTAACTTACACTACAACGTTTTATAAAAGTGTTTGTTAAATAAATTAAAAATGACCATTAGTAGTAATTTTTACTATTTTGTTATTTTAATGATTGACACACAGTATTTTTGGTTTATTAACTATTTTAACTTGCTAAGAATACTATTCTGGTATTTATATATATAATTTTACTAGAATGTGTGTTTAAATCTATTCATTCTGAAAGGGGATTGTTATCTTATCAAAAGAAAGAAATTTTATTTAGTGCATATATTTATTGACAGTGTTAATAATATACTTCTGTAAAATATTAAAAAAAAACGTGACGTGAAATCATTAAATTTCTATAAAATCTATGCTCTACGTGGATAGAAATGAAAATTGCTCAACAGATTGTCTACCGATGTATTATTACTGGGTATTATCTAGATATTTTTTTATTCAATAGGTTTGTTCCTGGGAGCATTAAAACGATTTGAAATTGTTAGAAATATTGAACAGTGATTTTAATGCAAGCAGTTGGACGGACATTTCTAACAGTTCAAACCGTTTCCAATTGCTGCAGAATCAAATCTGACACACATACATGTAGATACCCTATTTACAAACCAAAATCGTTCGTAACCAATACATACAAAGGCAATAATAAGAAACCTACTTGTCACCTTGCCGTTCGCGAATCTATTGCAGTACATTTTCTACATTTGTGTCTCTGTAGCTTTGATAATGATGACTGCAACTGCTAATGATAATAATAATATCTCTGCCCCTCATTCTAATTACGACGATTAGCCCAGAAGTCGAAGACTTGTGCGGGAGAGGGGGCGGCATATTATTATTAAGCGGGCCGCATTTGCGCCAAGGAACGATTTAAGTTGGTAGGCCTTAACCACCATTCAGTGCAGGAATGAGGGAAGCCTGGAAAAGCTCATTAATTGTTGTATTAATATATTCAACAAATATTGTACTTTTCCATTTACCACAACGAACTGAAATGGCTACTACATTTGTAGTTTATTTTATGAAAATACTATAAGCACTAATTTGTAATAATTGTTTCAGTGTTCTGTTCAATATAATTGTCGATATTAATAATTTTCTACAGGCTGCACAATCTAAATCATTAACATCAATTTACGCTCTCCATCTTCGTAAAGATTCTCCAGTTAATTTTGGTAGTAGTAAGGAGTACGAGCTATATTTACACAGAATAGTCATTTGTCTTCCCTCTTTATTATTTGCCCTTGTAAAATGTTGAGTTGGTAATCCTGCTGTGTATTCTCTAACGTAATCAGTCTCCTGCGACTTCGCCTGTATAATAATCCCAAACCCACTCAAATTATGATGGATAGCAGTGTTCTCCGCATAGAATCATTTTTCAAATCTATGTCATCGATGTGGCGGATACATTTTTCGAAACATGAGCAAAAAAGTGAAATTCAGAAACGAGGCAATTTTTAGGATTTTAGCTTATCGCACTATAGTAAAAGCAGTATTCATTATATTGCAAAGTGAAATGTCAAAGTGAGTACATGCAGAATCGTAATAATCTTTGATTAATCGTGACTAATTCCAGTTGTACTTACCGCAGAGATATCATATGGCATTCGAGGATTCACATATGTTATGATTTATGCACCATTGTGTTTGCACATCCTCGAGGGTATTCCTTCGCAGGTGTCTCTTAGCGCAATATATCCACATTAAACCGTAGCCATTAAGGCCGTAACTGGCCTAAATAGTAACGGCGGCGAGTTGCGCTTTGCAAATGAGTACTTAAATGCAAATGGTTAGGAACACGTCTTCTGTCTATCGATTGCATAACTTTCCTTTGTAGCCGTCTTGGCCACGTTTAATTTAAGTTTGTTTAAGATTTTATCCTTTTGACGGACCGACCACCAATTTTCTAGTTTAAATTATATAGGGTGATCCATTAAAAATGGGCAATCTCTAAATTGGAGATACTGCACACCAAAATATAATGATGGAGCTTAATATGCCTTATATTGAATGCTTACGAGATACAGTATGTTCAGGATTGGAATTTAGCAGAATCGACTCGAAAATTGGTAGTTTTTTGGTATGAGAATTACGAGTTCAATGCTAAATTTTCCATTTGTCCATCTGTACAAGGCTGTTTAATCAAATTTATTGTCGTAATTGAAATCCTCCTGTAATTTTTTTTATCATTTTAAAAATACCACCTTCCTTCCGCAACTTTCCACTATTTCCCCTTTCGCAGTTGTACTTCTTTGCCACTCTTTATTGTACTATATATGATACGTACATTCTTGTAATGAACTACATATTACAATATCACATACACTCATATTTTAACCTCGCGTCCTAAACCCTTCATACAATTCTAATCACGAAGATTAGCCCTGATGTCGAAGACTTGTGAGGGAGAGGGGGCGGCATATTATTGTTAAGTAGACCGCATTTGCGCCCAGCAACGACTTACGTTAGTAGGCCTTATTAACCATTCAGTGCAGGAATGAGAGAAACCTGGAAAACCTCATTAATTAGGAGGGTAATCAAACGTCAACCGGTATCAATCTCTCTCATTGACCCAAGCCAGCATTCTTACACCCTATCATACCCGCAGAGAAGGTGCCAATCCACGAATATAGCTTATTACGGTCTACCGGCTGTGGGGGTCAAACCCACAGCGATCTAGTCACCTCGATTCAAGTACTGACGCCTTAAACCGCGCGACCACTGACCGATCCGATCCGTTATCATCTGATATACTAGATTGGGTATAGTAATAGTTAACTAGGTATATTATAAATACAGACGTGAACAAAATAAATTAAACATGATATAACTACGAATATATGTATACATATACCTTATCATATATTTTAAACTGAATCTTAAATTTCCTAATCAGCTTTGCCGACGTAAACTTTACAGATGTAACCCTTTTTAAGGAGCGGTTAGTACTTTTTTTAACATTCCCTCAAAAGCTTTGACAAAATCCAAGTGAGCTCGCCTGAGTCCAGTTCTCATTCATTCCTACTCATCAGAAAGTGCTGTCTCCCCCAAATCCTTTACATCTTGCCATAGATTAGATCTTTTATCGTTTTACAATTTCAGGCACAGAAGCAACAAATCAAATTTGTTTATCTCCAGCCTCGAACGCTTGTGTATGGAATTCAACAGTCCATTAGATATGTCTGCGTGCAATACGAGGATGGATCTTTATATTTTCTTGTCTTATTTTGGTGCATTGTTACTTTCTCGGAGACATGTCTATGTATTGTGTGCCTGAGACGTATTGATGCGAAAAGTTTGTTGGGAAAGGACGAGAAACGTGCCAGATATCAAGTTTAGTAGCATAGTGCAAAGTATATACTATACATGATGGTAATAGCAGCAGTAAGCGTACAAAGGCAATTTCTACAGGGCATCCGGAAACTTCGCGCAGAAAATTTAGGGGTTGATACTACTCGAAAGATCGTTAAGATAAACTTTCGAAGAGTTGATATTAACAGAGCTACGTTACCTGAAAGTTATTTTTTTTAATTTGTTTTTTTGGCTATAACTTTTTTAACACTAGAACGATTTTTTCAAATGTGGCACACTTTTATAGATATGCAGTTTCAAGAAAATATTTGTAAAATTGCGACTTCCTAAAGGATATTAAAGGCACGTGATAATTGACATAGTGAATCTCATTTATTTTCGATTAAGCAAAGTGTACTTTGAAAACAGTTGAATGATAACTGTCATTGGTTTGATGGTAATGTCAAACGTTATGCCTCGTTCATGCAATATAAAAGCAGAGACGTAACGTTTTATCGAAAATAGACGTTTAGCTAATTTCATTCCGCATTCAAAAGGATAAAAGGCTTTAGAATACATACTCACTATTCATTATTGGTTACTAGCACTGTCACTATAACGATCACACCTCACATATAACCTTCATGCATCATGTCTTGTCAAAATTTAATATTTTCTTTGATCCAGATTCTAATCTTTTAATATTTATTTCAAGTTGTTTCTTCGTCATATCACAATTGTGTTTGTTTTATCAGTACACTCTTGCAGTTGTACTTCTTTACCACTGTACATATATGCTACTCACGTACATTTTTGTTAATGGAATATATATGTCACATCACTTACACTCATATTTTGACCTCGCGCCTTAAACTCTTCATGCATGTCGTCATCCGATATTCCTCACTTGTTAAATTACAATTTTGAGAATACGCTGTAGAGCTTGAATTATTCTCCATTCTTAAGAACATACATAATTAATATAGCGAAAAATATACTCGAAATTTTGTGATATATCCGTCCATGATAGCGCTGGAAATGAAACAGTTGGATCCGTCAATTTGTCACAGCCAATAGAATGCTCCGGCGCATGCGTAATTATTGCAACAGAAGCTGCGTATCGGGTATGCTCTCAGAGATATGCGGCCCACGCTTATATAGGGAAAATATTCGGGCTGCATGTATGTTTCTTTATGTCAACTGCTATAAATAAGCAGGATTATAATATGAGTCACTCTCTAGATTTTCAGTCTAGTATAATGAAACAATAGAACCTGAAATAGAACTACATTATTGGAACAAAACATCAGGAGAGGTTGTGTCCCTATCTTCTCTTATGCTCCCGACATCTAGCACTGTTACAAGTAAGTTACATTCGTCCACCCTGTCTAGCTTCGGGATCGCCATTGTTATAAAACAACGCCGCAAGAGAAACTGTATACATGAACTGTTTCTTTATATTTCCGAGAATGTACTGTACAATATTTCCTGTAGTTCTGCAACATTAGATGGTTAGCGAAATACGTATGAGTATGTCTGGAGGCGAAATTGGCACTACACTACAATAATTTCTATAAACCTCCATGCAATGGCATTTAGAATTGCTAGGAAAATAATGCCGCTTTGTAGAAGCAGTGTGTGTGTCTTTCATAGCTGAAAGTTGTGGGTTGTGCAAGGAACGTATCACTTTTTTATAATAGTTTCAGCACCATACAGGGTGTAAGGTGGTCAGTCATTATTTTAACAGGATCATGCCCAAACAAGCAAAAATGTACAATGTTTCAGTAAAAGCTCTAAATTTAATAGTGTTTTGAAGGTTAGAAACATTAAATGTCACTTCGATACTTAAAAACATGTACCTTACCTGTAGTCTTACACTGAAAACATTATTTATGTAAATTGTCGATGATGATTATCATTAGCTTTTTTATGTCTATAACTGTCATGGTAATTTTATGATTTGTAAAGTTAGTGATGCTCTGTAAAATTTCGATGTAACTAAACAGATAATATATGCAAAAATTATGTGTTTTTTTCACCATCGAATTTACGTATACTCGTACATGCTTTGCTATAATAATGACACTCCACCAAAACAGTTTTTGAACTTCTGGAAGTTCTGAGTAGAAGTGAAGTTATTATGTAATGGATATTATCAGTTGTAAACCAAAAAATAGTAATATAACAATTACAAAAAGAAAACGTTTATTTTCAGTGAAAATTACACTGACAAAATATTATATAAAATAAATTTGAAACAGCAAAACGGCAGACCTTGTTTTGTTTGTGTCATAGCGAACGGTAGAAGTGTAGTTTTACCTCTTGGTTTAGCTTTCATACTCATTGTATAAGAATACACGTAAGGTTTAAGCCAGTGGAACAATTTAAAAGAAGTGGCGCATTTAGAAGAAATGTTATCAAAAAAATTAAGTTATGTATTTTTAAGTATTAATAATATTGTGTGAAACTAACTACTCTGTGGACAAAAGCCCCAACCAGCGTTGAATTACACCCACAATATCTACCCATATATTCCTTGTTATTAGCTTTTGTAACATTTTTTACTGTATTAGAAAGGTATTTTAAGCTAATATAAATCAAATCTACAATTCCTATCAATGAAGTCATATGTATGTTCTCTGATACCAAACATCTAGGTATGCTAATGAATAATTCCACAGACAAAGCTCTATTCAATAATTATCTAAAGAAATTAATCTATCTAAATTTACTAACCTGCTTTAATGGAGACACTATAAATATCTAACTTCACTTTTGGCAGTGGGAATTCGACAATTCAACCACAATAGGTGAGATCTGACCTATTTCTGCATTTTTAGGATTGCTTCTTCAGGTGGCCTCCTTTAATTTGAGTCAAAAGCCCCAACCAGCGTTGAATTACACCCACAATATCTACCCATATATTCCTTGTTATCAGAGAACATACATATGACTTCATTGATAGGAATTGTAGATTTGATTTATATTAGCTTAAAATACCTTTCCAATACAGTAAAAAATGTTACAAAAGCTAATAACAATTGTATAGTTGCTGTATAAACATTATTATAATGCTTTCGTAATTTATGCTGCTCCATAAGATTTGTTTCCATAGCACTTTTGTGGCTGTTATAAAATACCAAATTTCTAGTTGGGCTGCTACTTGTTACCTTACCTGTTATCTATTATCTTACCTGTTATCTCCATTATCGTTGTTTTATAATATATTATTGTTATCCATAAAAAATTATTACAAACATACAACTTCTTTATTCTTTTTTCCAGAAACTTCACATTAAGTTGTTTAGTTTTATTTTTAACAGTAACTAATTTTTTATGGAATCCAACAAGTTTGTATCCCCTTACAGATGCTCGAAAGAAGACATTTACCATTCTCCAAATTGCCCTGCGACATAAAACCAGATGTCCGCCGGAATAACAGACGCACTTACACCGCCAATGAAGCGGACTAATCCCCCTCGACTTCGCAGCCCGTTTAAGGTGACGTTTGAGTCCGGGATGATCCAGTAAGCCCCGGAGTAAACCCTTTCGTTGGCTCGTTTGGGTGGCACCGCGACGATATGCAAATCTAAGTCTGGCTTAATTACGAATAGCTGGAGTGATATAGACCGTTTGCGTTAGGTGTAATGGTGGTATCGTGTTCTAGGGGGTTGTGCGGAGTATTCAGAGGGTGGTGTTTGCCGTAAATTCAGTTTAGAATGAATACTTTCTTTATAAAAGGGCAGAGTGGAGGTAAAAGTCTACACACACATACACTAAAACTTTCTGCAACTATTAGAAAATGGAGAAAATGCCTGATTTTTTCAAATACGTGCAGAAGAAAGAATGATTTTAATCGAAATGGCGTTTGTCGTTTGAAATTTCGTGGAAAAATAAGCCTAAATATTTAGTCTGGCCACACCCCTAGAAAACTTTCGCCGTCACAACGTAGATCTGTGACGTCAGATGCCGTTCGTACGTGTATTCCTAAATACAATAGTGTGCTTTAGTTCATATCTGTATACGATTTCCATGTTATCGGAAAACGCAGTACATACGTTTACAAGAGTTAGTCATTTGTGATATCATTTGTGATACTTGTTACAAAACAGACTCGTAAAATGGGTGCAGAAAGTGCATTTCACCGGGCAAGTAGCAAAAGCCTATATTACACCGTGCCAAAAAATGGAAAGGAAAATGTGGTGTAGGGCGGTGAAGCGCTACGAAAGGAACCATTGTAACATTGTAACGTTGTTAATAAGTTAATTTTATCAATGCCGTAAGATCACCACATCACCATTAATAATGATAGTATTACCTACACAGTATTTACACTACATATCTATGACCCACAAATGCCACAAAAGCGCAAATATACAAGAAACAAACGCATGTTTACATCAACAACACTGTCACCTGCACCTTTTTAGCCACGTGGTTTTATTCTATGGCCTGCAGGTCATAGCCAAGTTGAATGGCTGTCTTTTCTTCAGTTCTCTTTTAGGCGTTATTAAAATGTTACACTAAGAAATATTTAATGAATACACTTTACTGTTGACGTGTATAAGACAAAACGACCTAAAGGTCATTGAAAAAATGTTAGGGAATCGAAAAGAACCTCATTCTTCGTCAAATACGGCGGTTTTTTACTTGATAAATAGTTTCGTATTAACGAAGCAATGTATTTTCAATGAATCACGGAAATAAATATTTCTAAGAAGTATAAATGGCGCCACGGCGTTTAGCGTCTCCTATTGTTAGCCTCACCAATTTAGACACAAACGAAGCTTAGGTATATGTCTAAAAGATATTGTCATTTGTTTTATTAATGGCCTTTGGTATTTTTGTCATGTACAGGGTGTCCAGCGTAACGCTCTCACTCGATTTGTGGTTTGAATGTCATAGTTACAAAAAAATGTCAAATACAAAAATTGTGTCATTTTTATAGATTATTTGACGTGTCTTAGAAAAAAAACAATAGAACATCGAATTAAAAAATTTTTTTAATGAAATTAAATATTTTTAAATGCAACACCTTATGTATTTTTTTAAATTCTGAAAAAGCATACAATTCTGATTACATCCATATTATATACTTATATATTTGTTCCAGTGGTTACTGAGATATAAAGGAAAATGTATTGATATTCAGATATATTCCACATTTTCCTTTATATCTCAGTAACTACTAGGACAAATATATAAGTATATCATATGGATGTAATCAGAATTGTATGCTTTTTCAGAATTTAAAAAAATACATAAGGTGTTACATTTAAAAAAAATTGAACTTCGGTAAATAATTGTTTTATATCGATGTTCTATTGTTTTTTTCTCAGGCACGTCGTGTCATCTATAAAAATTACACAATTTTTGTAGTTGACATTTTTTTGTAACTAAGACATAAAAGCCACAAATCGAGTGAGAGCGTTACGCTGGACACCCTGTACATAATAATCCTACTAAATGTGCGATTCTTCGTTCATAAACACCTGTTCAAAATTAGTCTTAATTTTTACTTTTGATTAGAAAGGAAAATTGCAAGTAACAGGTGTCTATAACGTTGTCTAGCAACTCACCTGTATGTTATGCTGCAAAACTTATTTATAACACACCTATTAAAACTCGCGAATGTAATAAATTACAATCCTTCAAAAAAATATGAAGTACCTTAGTAATAACAGAGTATTTTTTTCATTACACTACCATATTTTACTGGCAGCTCTTAAATAAGAATGATGGATATACTTCCATATGAATCTCTTAGAAGTAATTTTATTATCTTAATACCCTAATTTTAGGTCTTGTACTCTCGATTTACACTCAGAGAGCACTCATGAATAAAGTTGTCCCAAGCCTGAATTATACTGTGCCTGAATCTCTGTTGCCTCGCTTAAGCGTCTTAAAACTTCAAATCTACATAAGCGACAACTTATAGGATTTATTTAAGGCATTTCTACTGAAACCAGTTCTATTAATTGGCAGACAGGGCAAGCCCTAGCAATTAATAATAATTAAAATGTAACAGTCCGATGTTAATTCAACATAAAACAAGTAAAATGTTGTTTGATTGGTAGATATGATGAGATGTATCTAAACTATGAAACAGAAATTAGTGGAAATAAAACATAGTTATTTGAGAAATTACTGTAAAAAGTGTGTATTTGTTGCACAATGCATGAGTGCAACAAATATGTTTTTTGCACATGTGCACACAAACATTTCTTCTATGATCGAATTAATAGTTATTTATGCAACAAGTGCAAAAAGTAAGTGTGTAAATTTCACGTCGCGTGCAATAAGCACTTTTTGTACGAGTTGCATACAATATTTTTTCTACGTTCATGCAAAAACCAAATAATGTTATTTATATGATACTAAGTCTAGAAAAATGTGACGTCGATTTGAAGGTTTATGTTTGTCATGATGACAAAACGCTGCAGTAGAATGACAGATGAGTGCAATAAAAATTTTATTGCTCTAGAGCAATAAAGAACCACTTTTCCACTAAATATACTTCAATAAAGTATTGTTTTTTGCATGAACGTAGAAAAATTTGTTTTTATTTCCAATTTTATTGAAGAGTATTTTACAATACAAGAAATATTACTCCTCAAATAGTTCTAAGAATAACATGAACAGTTTAAACTAACGTAATTTTTATAAAACTTCTTATTTATTTTAATTTTTGGTAAATTTCCATTTTAATATCGCAGTTAGAACAATTTTCTATAGTAACTCATATACTAACCTCCAGTAGTTTTTTCGTTTTTGCTTGTGGAGTTCTCAGGTTCTTCACTTAAAACTTTTTTTAATTGTAAAGGTTTCGGTACTGGTACTTGATTCACCTTTCAGAATTTGAACCGCTATTTCAGTTTTTGTAGAAATTGACTCCTCAATGTTGTCACAGCTATGATAGAATCCATGTCAATAATATCATTTAATGTCAGATTCTGTAACCCGTTCCTGCAGCATGCTCTTGTAATACAAAAAACTGCAAGTATCTATAACAGAACACAAGTAAGCATACAGTTGGCTTAGACTTTGCAACGCATTTAATTTGCCATTGGTTCTTAGATGATTTCGTCACAATCTTTACACATTTTGAACACACTGTTCCTAAATTTTCTCTCTCAGTTTACTAATGAATCAATTACGCGCAGCAGCGTTTCTTCAATGCCCTACCCAGCCTTGTACGGGACAAAGTCTTATCGCGATCAATTAAAATGATGTATGGTTCATATTTATTCCACGACTGCAGCAGATATCACTTTAATAATCGAAGGAATGTTTTAAGTCGGTTCGTAAGATTAAATCTGTTGATTTGTTTGCTGCCTCCGGCCAGCGTGATGCACGAGAACGCGAATCAAAACTCGATCTCAAAAAAAGTCGAAAACAAACAGCTAAATAATGGTGTTTTAGGCACGGGACGTGAATTTTTGTGCCTAACCGTTAAGTGCCTAAAACACCTGTTTGGCAACATGTATCGAACAAGATTTTTAGTAAAATCGTCAAGTAAAATAATTTCGACATAATCTTCGATTGCATTTTCTAATATGATCGCTATACTATTTAAACAACTTGTTGCTATGGAGCAGTTGCTATAGTACGATGCTTACAAACTATACAAATATTTTTATAAAAATTCTGTGAACGTTAAACCTCAATATTTAAACTCTGTATTAATTCTTCATAAAACTTCAGTATGTGTGACGCAGATTCTAGTAATATTGAAAATTCCGATATAGAAAATGAGGCGAAAGCTGCTTTATGTACATTGATTCCTCAGAAATCGAAGCAATTATACAAAAAAATGTATGCAAAATTAGATATTTGGTGAGCCAAAAAAAGGTATGTAATATTTTGGAGAAAGTTATTGTAGGGTACTTGTACCAGTTATCATTAAAATGTGCACCCTCTACATTATGGAGTAATTCCATGCTGGTATTAGTAAATATACCAATATTATTGCTTTCCTCAGAAGGAAATCAAGTGGTTATAGACCCAGAAAATCCAGAATACTTTCCAAGGAACACGTTAAAGGGTTTATCAGAAAGGCAGATGATGAGAAATACTTATTCCAAAAAGTTGTCTTGATTGTTGGTATATTTGGAGCCTGTAGGAGAGAAGATTAACTTATTTACGTACAGAGAACATTGATGATGCTACTTCGTTCATTACAGTGAATATTTCCAATACCAAAACTAATATTCATAGATTACTTACAATATTAGAAGAACGTATAGGAGTAAATTTTTTGGAAGTCTACGTACATCCATCATTAATCACAATCGATTTTTTATGTACAGGAATTTAAAATGTACTAGATAAGCAGTGGGTAAAAAATAATAATATAGGTTCAATTCATAAAAAAATTACCGAATATTAGATTATCTAATGTTGCTGAGTGTGGTGGGCACTGCTTTAGACGATGTTCTGCAACCTTCTTTGCAGATGCAGGAGCCAACATATCGATATCGATGCTCAAGAAACACGAAGGTTGGGATTCGACTTCTGTGGTAGAGGGGTACATAGAAAAGTGCATACAAAATAAGCAGGCGATAACAAGAATATCTACGAAGTGAAGAAAACAGTTTTTCCAATTCCATGGTGAAGCTGGTGGATATATTTCATTAATTGGTCCAAAAATACTTCCATGTTGTAGTCATATAATGAATGTGTAATCGATATATTTGAACCAGCACTTTGTTTTGATAATTGTTGACTTTAAACCTTGCCTTCTGAAAGACGTTCATATTGGAGATAAGAGTAAACCCATAAATGACCTTTCCGTTTGTCCCTGAAACTCATTCCTAAATGAGAAAAAAGTCCATATGGTACACAATTTTTCCAATTCAGAGCCTTAGATACAATAATTGACACTAGCCAACAAGAGCCCCACGAGTACATACACTAGGATATCTTCTGCATCTAGCTGGATTATCTTGATTTAGCCGTTATATGCAGTGTATTTGACATTGGTATACCTATTTTTATCTATTATTCAGAGGGAGGTCCATATGCACCTTCTTTGAAATGTTAGATGTTCCATTAGGTTCTCTACCTTGGCGATAATACCCTTTGTCCTTTGATGGTAGCGTTGTAGCAGTAAGAAATATTGTTTCTTATTCTACACGAATACCTCATTCTAAATCAACATTTTTGTTTGCCACCTCATATACCACTCTATATGAGTGCAGTTGGATCAGAAAATGGAACTGAAACGTTTTACAGCTTACAGCGTGCCAACTTAGAATGTGAGGAGACCATCATAATGGACTTCCGCCCTGCGACACCTAATCTAGCATAAAAGACAGAGACACAATCAAGAGGGCGTAATTTTTATGGCCATCAACTTTTGTGTTTAATAACGGCGCATCGTAAAACTCGGGAACGTCCCCATAAACTTCTCCTCCGAGGCTGTTAATTTAGAACGGAGAGGTCATCTCATTAGAGCGACTTCAAATATCACATAAAAATGTTTCATCACGTCTTGTCATCGTCGGGAGCGCACTGCCGAGCGTTTCTATGCAAATGGAAGCGATTCGGCTTTTGGTTTAATTACCCCTTTCCCAGTTCTCAATCTTCCGGTCCGCGATACGACTTCCACCGCATTAACTTGAAGTTTACGACTTATGCCGACAGGACAGTACTGTATTGGGTTGTATAAAATCTCGAATATGTACATGTAGTCTCCAGGTAATGTGTCAAAATTCATGGGTAGATTCCTAAGATAAAAATATTACGATTTAAACTTAATTTAGTACAAACATTGATAGTTAAAGAAATACAGGTTGTGAAATGTAAAATATTAATTTAGTTTTTTTCATTAATTTCTTAATAAATGGCAATATGTATTCGACATTTTTGTGGTTTGGGCTTATTTGAGTTGAGAAATTGAAATCTGTACAATTTGTTCAAAAACGACAGAACGTTTCCATGCTTTAAAGTATCTCATTTTTGGTATCAAATTCTTAATTTTCACATTTTCACAAAAATCGTGTACTTTATGAAAGCGACTGTCTCGATTGTGATATTTCCAGTGCTGGTAGTCGAAATAATTAAAATAAAATGGAAATTTCGAAAACAAGGGTTTATTTAGAATTAAGAATCGCAATGAACAGTAAAATAGTAAACATTTAGTCATATTTGTATTTCCAAATACTTAAGAAGGGCTTGTCAGGAGCAGAAATAATTTCTGTGCAGGAAGATTTTTTAGTGGCATTTGTCCATCGATCCTCTAAATGTGAATTATCCATCCTTCTCTGTAAAAGTGTATTGTTCTCCCATCATCTCAAAATGTATTACAGTGTAGGTATTTCATTCGCATTAAGAAATATGTTGAAACTACATAATTATTCTTGAAACAGTAGTAGGTATATTCCTTGGTTTTTGCAATTGTTTGTATCTACAAATAAAAAAACGTATATCTATACGTATACCTGTGTAAAAATAAATATTTTTAACTCAAATTTTTGTTACAATAAATTTATAATTAACGTAACTTCAACTAATGTTAATATCTGTTGTAAGCTGCTATTTTTACTGTCATAAAGATAAATATGTTGTTTGAAGTGAATGTTGTATGGTTTAGAGACACATGTAACGACGTAGTCTTGATGCAAACATCTAAATAACGTGCATACCTACCGCTTCTATGATATTTATGAATTGTATAATATTTAAATTGGCACAAAGTAAATTAATATTTTGCAGTAAAAACCGCATACCAAAACACGGAAATTTCCACCCATTTTTGTCAGTGTATCCTCACTTCCTTTATATTATCATATTTGCTAATTCTTGATCTGAATATGGAATTTTGAAATATAACAACGTAAATCAACTTATACTTGACGAGAGCAAGTAAGATATAATATTTATATTATAGAAACATATTTGTCAGTGCTAAATATTTATTTCCAACACCATAATCAGACCGTCACTGACTCCCATCTCACTCAAAAAGATCCCTGTGGAAGCGACTGACAGCCTGAATTCAAACAGCTATTGTATTAATTACGAGATGCCTCGTTTCCAGCCCAAAGTGAAAATCCTACACAGTTCGCTCTGAATTTTTGATGATGCTTCACCTCGATACCAACTTTATGTAAATACATTTGTCTGGAAAGGAAACAGCTTTAGTGCGCTCGAGTCTGGAGGGTCCTCGTGTCATTCTAAGCCTCTTCCAGTTAGCACATATTAAGCTCTCTCTTGCCGAAAAGAGTGCCGTTGGAATCTGATGCGACGGAGTGTTTTTGTCTCTGAATTTGATTTTGAAAATCAGTAATTACTAAAAGTATCAAGTAAAAATAACAAATTTTTATGTTGTTATGTTATAATCATTTATCAGTCATAGATAGTATAATATTTTCTGAAGCTATTTACTTGTGGCATAATTCTAGTTTTCTTTTAGTCTGATTGGGTTTTTGCCACGAGAGCGACATCTATTTAGTAAAGTAAATAATAATTCCTTAATAATATGAAGAAAAATAATCGTTTATTTTTAAAACGTACATGTTAGAATTTAATATCTCATAAAAGAATTACATATCTCAAATTATTTTTACTTTGTTGTCTTTGCCTATACTTTGTCAAATGTGGTTTAAAATGTTATTACTTATTTCCAGTATTTTAAAAATATATATTGGAATAAAAAGAAGTATGGTTTCTATTAGTTTTCTATATAAACTAGGCAAGCAGCAATTATCGATTTGTGTTCTTAAAGTGTTCGTTTGCGAACAATTATTTTGTTGAACGGAGATAAGTAGTGTTTATCAAACATTGATCATTGTTGCTTACAGTTCTATCAAGAAAAAGTAAGTAACAATAAAATAAAAATCATTTAACATCTCTATGGAAGCAGATAATCAAATTTTAAACTGTCAAACTTGACATGCTTTTAATACATTTGTTATTTTGAGAACTAAAACAGAGAGTTTTTCGAAACGTCAAAAAATACGCGATAGTGATGTGATTTTTGTTATTTTTTACTTATCTGCTTTTTCATTGCGAGATTTTTTGGTTAGGCAAACTTCAAAAATAACCCTTGACTGATCCGTTTGACGCAAGGACTTATTTAATTAATCCTTATTTTTTCAGAAGTGTGTCAAAAACTCAACCAAACTGATAAAAATAGGTAGTATAACCTGGAAAAGTTTTTTTTTTTTTTGAAGATAGTATTTTGGGTTATTGTCTGAAGATATTTATTTGTGGTATAATTTTTGTTTTTCTTTAGTTTGATTGGGTTTTCGCCACACTTCTGAAAAAATAAATCTTAATTAAATAAGCCCTTCCGCCAAACGTATCAGTCAAGGGTTATTTTTGAAACTAAGTTTGTCTAACTAAAAAATCTCACACTGAAAAAAGTAGATAAGTAAAAAAAGTATTTTGGGAGCGAAAATTTCAAATTATTATTCAAATTCTGACATTTAGAAGAAGCATGACGTGCCATACATGGCGCCCCCTACCAGTAACGTCAAAACAAAATTGAATTTGTCGCCCCCAAAAAACTCCGATCTCCAAAATGTATGCAGATATTTGAATTGTTTAAAAATTTATTTAGAAATGTCGAAAGTAAAATTTTAGCGTTGACACCCTGTATCTTTTTAACTATTAACTCAACTAAAGTTTGTCTGCATCGCATTATTTCGTCATCAGGCATCTACCCTTTCTCCATGCTGCGTTAATTTCGGGACACTCCACGTTAAAAACTCTAAAAGGTTGCCAACAAACCAGTCTCAATATTCATATTAATAAAAAAAAAAGTCAGGTCCTGTATAAAGCCGCAGCTCCCCGGTTTGTATATAAATTTCATCCACATTGCCTAAATGATTAAAATATGATTTTTCCATATAAACACTTACAAATTATAGAAAAAAAAATAGTTCCAATTTTAATTTATATTTGCTTATAAATGATATTAAACCTCAACATTAAAAACTTCGCAAAAAAATACTAGAGCCCAATTAGGCAAGAGCACAATTTTACTTCAAGTACCCTCCACATATACGAATAACTTTCATGCAATCGGTAGCAGGAAAGTTTATCTTTCCCTTTTCGTTAAAAAAGCCCCTTATCCGAGAAGTTGATATTTATTCGAGCGTATAACTTAATACGTCCTAAAATTCCTTCCCTGGAGTATTCGGCACTATTAAATCGTAATTAAGGTTCTAATATCTCTATTAGGGCTGCAACAGAGCCCCAGACATCTGCGGCAACGTTATCTTCATCCAGCGTCCTATTCGAGTTATCCTCCGAATCCTTGAAAAACGAATAAAAAAAACGCTGATCCTGGAGTGGATAAAGCCGGTTTGAAGTTAAATTACAATTCAAATTAATTATTTGTCCTTGCAGTGTCGGATTTAAGAGCTTAAAAGTTTAATAACAGTCTGAGAAACTGGAAAGCGAGAAACATGAAGCCATTAACTCCGTTAGTCGCGTATGTATCTGACAGATACATTGTTAATATTTATGAGAATTTCTCAAAAACTACTAATTCTAGAGTTCTATGATTGGCAATAATCCTCAGGTAACATATTTTAAATAGTTTTATAGTATTATAAAATCCAGTCCTTTCCTGGAAATTTTATTAATTAGGTAAAACTGGGCATGCCTTGGGATATGTACCTGCTAGATACTGTGCGCCCATTCTTGTTACAGTCGATCGGCGGTAGTTACCTCGTAGTATTGATTTTTTTGGGCAATAAAAACAAATTTTGTAGACGGCGAGACTATCTAAAAAAATTGGGTCTAACATTATTGAATCAACAGCTACATAGAAGAGCTCAAATGACAAATTTGCCAAGAGAAATCACAAGTATGTTGCAGAAATACAAGCAGCCTGAAACACTACACGATGAAAAAGAAACTTCAGCGGTAGCTGACATATCAGGAGCCACAAAAAGAAAAAGATGTCAGCCATGCTACCTAGAAAAAAAAAATTCACTTTCGGGATATAAATGTCAAAAGTGCGATGTGCATTTATGTTTAAAATTACACGCAAGAACAATATGCGACAAGTGTCTGAATCCAGAATCTTCTTCTGAATAATTTTGTATAATTTAAACGTATGTTTGTTTATGTTGTGTAAATAAAAAAATAAAATTGAAATTTTATTTTTCAATTGCTATAAAAAGTTCCAGCTCGTCAGAAATTTGTATTAGATTTATATATACCATTAGTCGCTTCAGTGTATTTTTTTAAATAAAATTGTTATAATTTATACTAAATACGTGTTTTACTGTAAACGATAAACAATATTTTAATGATTTTACAACCCTCAGAATGTATATTTTCACTAAAAACATTAAATTGTTTTAATGTATCTGTGAGGTACAACGCGACTATCCATGTAACGAATACCCACGCGCCTAACGGAGGGTTAAGCAAAAAGAGCTGTCTCTGAAATCAGAGAAAATCAGGTTTCCTTGCGAGTGCACTTTTCCGCACGATTTTTCATGGTGAAAGTGATAGTTCTTTGCACGATTTTTGTTACATTATACAGTAGGCATATCGTATTGTTGTAACAATGCATGTGTCCAACGTAATTCAACGGCAGCATTAATCGAAAAAGTTTACCCTAGATTTTTCTTAAGGTGCTTATGAGTTAGAAACATAAAACAGTTATACATTGAGGATTGTTGGGATAACAAAAAGAAAATAGCCCACAGTGTTATCAAAGCATCAAATCACTCACCAGAACTTCAAGACGACCGTGCTGAAGCACATAGTACATCAACAGTAACAGTATATTCCGTGACTGAAGAACAGCATCTAACATCTCTGATTACTTCGGCCTCCTAAACCCAAAAGTGTATACAGTATATTATTAGCTAACTCCGGTTCCAATATTAGAAACATAAAACAGTTATACATTGAGGATTGTTGGGATAACAAAAAGAAAATAGCCCACAGTGTTATCAAAGCATCAAATCACTCACCAGAACTTCAAGACGACCGTGCTGAAGCACATAGTGCATCAACAGTAACAGTATATTCCGTGACTGAAGAACAGCATCTAGCAGCTATTCCTCATCACTGTGGGTGTCAAGTTACAACCTAATCTTGTAGTACATACTTTGTCAACAGTGAATTCCACTACTAAAGAACAGCCTCAAGTTGCTGTTGCCTCAGCACTGAATTTACAAAATGCGATAAATTGTACATTTAATTTCAATGTTTCTCGTTAACATGTGCTCGAAAATATATAGTTTAGCTGAGTGTTCAAACCGATCTTGATAGATATTTTACATATTGTAATGTGAATAATGGAAACATTAATAAATACTCATTTGACTATAATTTTAATTAAATTAATCTGAAACAAGTTTCTGTAACTAAAGATTTAGGTACAATATTTGATAGTAAATTGTTATTTAACACGCACGTAGATTATGTTGTTGTAAAAGGTAGTAGGATGTTGGGTTTTATTATAAGAAATAGCAGATATTTTAAATCACCTTAGGCATTAAAACATTGCACATCGCATACGTGCTAAGTAAATCGAGGTTTGCTTCTGTAATTTGGTCTCTTCAACGTAACATGTACATTTCTGGAATTGTTTGGTTTATGGAGCATGCAATATTCATCCATTTTCTTATAAATTCGTAAACTATTTATTTTAATATACTTGAGATATATTTTCGTCTGGTTCTTTTTTCCATCATTGTACACCAATTTCATTCTTTTTCTGTAACCTGCTTTGTGGATCGCTTTTCAGGCTATTTAATCTGCTGTTTATTTCTTTATTGATAAATAAAGAAATAAATTACATTCTATATGTCAATAAAATTGTGGTGTACCCGAAAACATTTAAAATTAACTGTACTGGTCGACAATAATAAATAACAGGTTCTTTACAGCGGCGGTATTTTCACTTTTTTCACAGCCGTATATACTATACAGGGTATTCGAAATATAAGTGCCGTAATTTTAAGGACTTATACATGATGATGCAGCGGCTGGTTTTGTGCGTTTGGAGATAGGGAGGCTCTGGTAGGGTTTATATCTGACGAATAGCAATAAAAAAACTCTTATGAAAAAAATTTCTAAAACGAATAGTTTGTCTACAAACACATTTCAAACATAAAAATATAACTGCAATAATATGCAGAACTATGTTACGAAATTACAAACTAAAGTACAACTAAGGTTAAGTAAAAGCGCCTGTAACGTAATTTGTTCATAATTTTATTTTTCGATCAATATTAATGAAGTAAACAATTGAAGTTTCCGAGAAATTCTTTAAAACTTCGTTCTTTAAAACAACGTTCGTCAACGTTGCAGTGTCAGGCTGCTGCTGACAAACTAAAAGTAAAATTAGTCATAATGGCGCATACAGCTAGTGCGATTCATTTTTGTCTAGTTTTTCTTTGATGTTTGTGAATGTACATAAACAAAAATGGAACAAGTTATAGTAACCATGACCAACTGCACATTATGGCATGATAAATTTACGGCGAATCTAGGCAAAACTCTGGCTACGAGACATTTGTACAGTAAACGTTTCTTGAAAGAAACAGAAGTCATTTTAAACACGTAACTATTATTCTGTGTTGTGAAAAGAGCTCTAAAAAACCATCCACAGTAAGTACCTATATTTAGGTGTAATTATTATGTATAAATATATATCAATCCTAAGATAGTATGTTTTGTTTAGTACAACTTATCATATGGCAAAATTAAGGCACACACACTCCAGACACCCTGTATTTAGTAATCGGTGTTCAAATCGTAAACTGAATAGAGACGTCCTTAATATTTGAATGTAACCCGTCTCACATGCGAGGCATGCCAAATGAATAGATATTACGTTGAAATGTACCCCGTTCGTTAAAATTCAGTCCTCTGGAGCCAAGCACTCCGTCTACCAACCCTTTCCTTCACGAGGAGTCATCTCGTCGTTGGGTTCGGTATTTAAGGCTAACGAGTCTGAGTTTTATGCTGATTTTTCGTCGAATGATCATCCCGACTGGTTTCATTTAGACGAAAAGGCCTTGAGTTTACAGCGAATTTACCAGATATCATTTCACGCTTTATGAGCCTCGTTCACAAAGTTGTTTCATTAAAAATGGTTACAAGGCGTTTATGGGAAGGGAAAGTAGCATGGCAGTGATAACTGCCGTATATAGCCAAATACTAATTACAGACTGTGTATACAAGTTAGTTGGTCGTTACTGTGTATACAGGATGTCACCCAATGAATGTTGCACACTTCAAGGGTATAATCTAAAACTCAAATCATGTAGATTGCTTAAACGAAAAATGTTGCAAATAAAGTTACAGGGTGTTAAATTATTGTTGTTGTTGCTTAGTTGTTCTTTATAAAGTATGCAGTGATTATATTCCTAATGCGTTAAATCATACAGGGCGTTAATTTTACTACAACCCTTTGTGCATATCCTTCTGTAACTTTATTGTACGTTTAAATTTTTACTACGACTAGGTAGACAATTTTATTGTACACAAAAAATGCATACCTGTCAAAAGTCATTATGCTTGGTTATATTACAGAAAATATTTATTAACACATATCCCAAAAATAATAATAACAATTGTTTAATAACAATAAACTGAAAGGTGGCATTAATAAAAAGTCTACTAATTTATAATAAATGTTCTACGTGTCTTCCATTCTCTTCCACACATTATGAAACTATTGAGAATAGGATATTAGGTGTTACAAGGTTGTAAAGAATTCCTTTTAAATGACCACAAAGGCAAAAGTCCAACGGATTAAAATACGGACAGCGAGAAGGCCAAGGAAAATCACTACCTCGACCAATCCAACAGATCTTCATTTAAATGATCTCACCAAATAGTAATGAGCATCCTGCATGAACCACATTTGTCGTCTAGTATTAATAGGTACTTCTTGGAGGGCCCCAGAAAGAAATTCCAAATAATTTTGACCGTTGCATCTTTCAGGTAGAGCGATAGGTCCCAAAATAAAATTTCCTATAATCCTACGCCAGACGTTAACTGAAAATTCGTAGTGATGCTCTTTTATTGCGTGTGGATTTTCTTCGCTCCACATGTGAGACTTTTTTACAATTAAAAACACCTCTACGGGTAAAAAGAGCTTCACATGTAAAGGCAATTCTCCCAAGAAAAGTGTGATCTCTGTTATGTAACTGGAAAAATCGTTTGCAAAATGTTAATCTCAGCATGCAGTCTCATTCAAGAAAATTGTACAAAGTGAAACAGTTTTGCGGCCAACTCTTATGACGGCTGACAAACGACGAATACTAATTTCGGGATTTTCTTCTACTTTTTCTATAATTCATTCTTCGGCTTGTACCCTTTTTTGAACGTATCTTTTATTCTAGATTATGCCCTTGAAGTATGTAACGTTCTCATTAGACAATTTTAAGGTCGTCCGGGTAGATTAAATAATTAATATTAAATAACAGTTAAATCATTGATAAATATAATGAGGAACACCTGACAATTACTTAAATTCACTCGATTGAAAGCCCCGATGCCACAACTGGTCCAACTGTTGGTATATTTAAACTGTGACTATATCTTCGAATATCTTGTATTTCAAAACCAAAATCCAAATTTAACAAAACACGTTATATGTATTAGAGAGTAATAGTTTTTTTGTTCTGTGCAGAAAAAAATACTATGCTTTTAAATTTGCGATAGATAGATAATGAAAGAATGAAAAATAGTAACAGTGGCAACTTTTTGTTTGGAAGCAAATTATTTCATTTTGAAGTTTGCAAATTCCACTTATGTCGCCTTACTTGGAAACGTGATAGTTTTACAATCAAATATTAAAAGTGAATATCTAGAATTATTTAAACAAATTACAGCATAATAACTGGAAAAATACAGTTTCTTGGAATACCCCACACGATATCACATGGTATAAATAAGAAACTGCACGTACTTTTGTCTTGTTTTGCAAGCTATTTGTAAACAACTATGCTGCTTACGTGATCTTCGCCATGGAGTACTATCTGCGTACCTTCCAAATTTAAATTCAACACTGACTCTAGGTTACGGTAGGTAGGGACTCATTCGCAGTCGTAAACAGAATTTTTAAAGTAAACTTAATCAAAATTAATAGAAGAACGGCGGTAATCCGAGGGATTCAAGGTTGAAAAAACGGGGACTCGAAGATAAATCGAGTTACGGGCTAAAATTAGATAACAGCTTGTTTGTTTAATCCGTTGTGTTTGTCTCATTGTGATGTTTTTGAGAAAGAATCGCGACTAAGGTCGAAAGGGATAATTTTAGATGTTTCGTTTTGGATGCAGTGTTAACTTGAAGGCAGGATTTTCGCTGGACGACTTTAAAACATGTCTCGGTATTCAGGTCACTCCAGCATTTGGTCTAGACGTTTTTATATGAATTACAACTTGGTATAATGTTCGAAAATATAAATTATTATTCACCTCTCTATGTGTAGTAAAATTGTATTTGTTTAAAAAAGTTGTATACAGCTCATATTTGTTTTGTATTTTGATAGTTTCTTTCCACATTGCTAATAATACATTTTTTTTTTCAGGTGAGTGGTCAAGTTACATTGAACATCCAGTTGTGGAAGGTAATGTTTAATTTATTTCATTTGTGATAACTAAACATATTGCGCTAGAGCTAATGGAAAAATAATAATTTTCAGTTGGGTAGTAATAAAAAAACTAAACATTTTCACAATACAGACATTTTATAAATAACATTTAACTAAAATAAAATACTGCAAATTACATTAACTATCAATTCCTACAAATTAGAATAATTTACTCAAGCGATTCCAGGCTTGTATCGACGCTTAAGGATGGCATTTGAGCAATTTGTATAACTCGTAGGAAAAGTGTTTTTTCCACATATGGCGTAAACCTATCTGTGATGCGAAAAAAATCACTTTTTCTAACTTATTGCAGAAATAGCTATGTAGCTCGTATATTGTGGCTGAATTTCCGTATTTTTGTGTTCAGAAATGAATTTTTGTTTCGAAAATTATTTTTCTTTATGCCTTACGAAATGGACTTGATTTCTGAAATTTAATACAAATATTTTAAAATAGAGAATACGTTTTATGTTAGTTAAGTTTACAATGAAATTTTCTTCAAATTACCGAAAAATTACTGATTTTATAATTCAAGTTAAAACTTACGAAGTCGAGGTCTTACTAATCGATCTGAACTTCACTGCCCATCGAAGTTAAATTCACTGTCGTTTTCATGCCTAGACTTTGGTCGATCGATTTAAACCTTACTCCTTTCCTGAACATCAATTATGCCACTCTTTTTCTATTTATATTCCGTCTGTGTATATTTTTACCTCGGCCAATGCAAGCGCCAGAAACGCTGGAAATATTCCTCGTTTGCATGCCAGGTAAATTAATAATTGATAGAAAAAGAAAGGCGATTGTTGTATTGTCTCTCGTTTCCGTTTCTTGGTAATTATGAAAGTTCCAGGAAAGTATTAAACCTTAGTTTATATGCACGCCTGTTTTTTTAGCGTCTATATTAAACTTCTTCGTACTAATTTGTCTGAATTTAGTTGAACCACTCGGATACAAATTGTAGTTTCTCGTCGAGTTGAAATTCTACTCACGACATCGCCGTCGTATAATTTACTGTCTGCGAGGGATGTCGTTGTTTCGATGAAATTACAATTCGTTGTGACGAAAAATATAGGCCAAGGAACCCAATCGGATTTTACATATTTCAGATAAAAATAAAGGAGTTTCTGCCTGTTCTATATCACATCGGGTTTTGATCATACCGTGATGATGTCGTCTCGATAACCGAAACGTTTATCGTGATTCGCAAAGTTGTGTTTGTACAAATAATTTGTTGAACGAAGGAAAATGTTGCACTGTAATTTAAATGTATGAAAATGTAAGATACACTTCGACGCAATTATCTCAAAACTTCAAGATGACATAAACAATTGATGAAAACGATTATTTAGATTTCGTTTCTACGAGACTTCTGACTGAACTTTAGAAAATTAATATTCATGTTTGGAATGAGAAATGTTGAACTGCAATTCAAATTAAAGAAAATATAGGATACACCTTTACCTACGCAATTGACTTAAAATGGCACAATTTTTTAGAATGCTTGTCTTCCAGATGCATGACTCAACTTTAAAAAAGTATTTTTTGTTAAATGAAAAAATGCTGGATTGTAATTTAAATCTAAGAAAATATAGAATACATATGTACCTATGAAAATGCTTCAGAAATTTCAAGGTAATGTAACCAATTGTTGAAATGATTGTTTAGAATTCTTTTCTTCCAGATTCCTGACTGATTTTTTGTAATGAAAAATGCTGGGCAGCAATTCAAATCTAAGACAATGTAAAAACACTTTTACGCAATCGTCTGAAATATTCAAGGTGATGTAAACAACTGATGAAATGATTGTTTAGAACTCTTTAGAACTTCTGACTGAACTTTTCATTTTTGGAATGAAAAATGCTGGGTTGTAATTCAAATCTAAGAGAATATAATACACTTTTGCTTCAATATGATGTAAACAATTGGAAAAACGGTTGTTTAGAGTTCTTTTTTTTCAAACTCCCGACTGAACTGAAAAAACCCACTTTCATTTTTGGAATGAAAATTACTGGATTACGATTCAAATCTAAGATATAAAATATACTTTTACGCAATTGTCCCAAAATTTTAAGGTGATATAGAGAATTCATGAAACGACTGTTTAGAATTCTACTTTCTAGATTCCTCACTGAAATTTAAAAAATAAGTCTTCATATTTGTAATGAATGGACATATGAGTCAAAATTTCAAGATGATATAAACAATTTATGAAACGATTGTTTATAATTATTTTCTTACAAATTCCTCATTGAACTTTAAAAGAATTGATTTAATTTTTAGAACGAAATATGCTATTTTTTAATTCAAATGTACTATTACTTGCAAGTATCGGATCTTCTGTATTAACATCTATATTGATTTATATGTAACAAATTGGTATTGGAAGTTTATCATTGCACATAGAATGTATCCCAAATGATGGTCTACATCTATAGTGATATTGTACGCGGTTTAAGGTGTCAGTACTTGAATCGAGGTGACTAGATTGCTGTGGGTACGACCCCCGCAGTCGGTAGACCGAATATAAGCAATATTCGTGGAGAGGATTGACACCCTCTCTGCGGGTATGGTACAGTGGAAAAATGTTGTCTTAGGTCAATGTGAGAGATTGATATCGGTTGACGTTTGACTGCCCCCTAATAAATGAGGTTTTCCAGGTTTCCTTCATTCTTGTACTGAATGGTAGTTAGGGCCTACCAACGTAAGTCGTTCCTGGGAGAAAATTCGGCCTGATTAATAATAATATGCGGTCCCCTCTCCCTTACAAACTTTCGACTTCTGGACTAATCCTCGTGATTAGAATGGGGGGTAGAGATATTATTATTATTATATTGTTATGTTGATGATCTACCATCATCAATCGTCGTTCCTGACTACCAACCCATCTGGAACCTCTCACAACACCTTAGCTGACTCATTTAATAATAATAATATCTCTATCTCTCATTCTAATCACAATGATAAGCACAGAAGTTGTGAGATTTGTGCGGGAGATAGGGCGGCATATTATTATTATTAAGCAGGCCGCATTTGCGCCCAGGACTGAGGAGAGAACCCTGGTAAACCTCATTTAAAAAGCTTATGTGAACGTTTTCCCGACTTTGCACTGGGACCTCGTATTTTTATTTTATAACAGTTCTATTTAGAGGGCCATTCTTTCCCATACACATCCTGGACAAAGGCGCTGTACTTTATGGAAGGAAAACTCAAATTTATTATCGAAAAATTTACGTCGTACACCGAAATTTTCGAGATAACGCCAGCCTCGCCACAGTTAACAATGCGGGCGGATAAATAACTTCCCTTTTTATCTGTCTGCCCCTTTTTGTGGTTGTAATTTAATAGAATAAAATAGTGAACTCGCACGACACATTGCTGGTGATATAAAAAGTTTTTTTTACTATAAAACGGTCTCCGTCCTCATCTGATTCTATTAGTCCTGGCGCAGTGAAGAGTCATATGCCTGCATGCACTTTTATTAGGACATAGCTCGTTATTGCAGCGTTCTCCTTATCTTTACGATCTTCATTTTTAACAGAGCGTCGGATGGAATCACTTAGGAAAGCGATATGAGCAGTAATATAGAAGTCTGTTGTTTCCAAGTTTCTATAGAGCACCTGTTTTTCGCTGTTTGAGTCTGGAAGCGTATTGCCATTGTTATTTTATCTTTATTAGGTTCTTAAGTGGGTAACTTCTTACAAACGTCTTTTTGTTTCCATCAGACGCCATTAGATATACAGGAACAAGAAGGTTTATCGAGTTGTTAATGTTACCCACAGCTTTTGATGTTTTTGGGTCGTCAGGATCTAGAGGTGATTGCGATTGGCATCATCAAGTCGAAGGACTTGTGATAGGAAAAGAGGCAATTTAATACATAAACTGTTATAATAAGGAAGTAAAAACAATAAATGTAATAAATACTCGTAATAATATTCAGGAGCCTAGCATGTGTCAGGGCTCTGTTCCTTTTGGGAAGGGATAATTGTGTTAAGCTGACCTGGGTTACAGATTATACGTGACAGGTAATGAGAGAAATGACATGTTGTTCAGACAACGCTCAAATAGTCAATTTGTGGGACCTGAATTAGTACTGGAGTACCACAATGCTATCTTGCAAGACCCATTAATGACTGGATCAAGAGCGATCGAAGAAAGATTAATTGCTAAAGTACTACACAAAAAAGCATGCGGACTACTTTTACACCAACGTGTAAAATAGGTGCCAAGCAGCGATTGTGACAAAGTATAAGTGGGAATGTGCAAAAGAACTATACAAACCAGAAAAACACGAAACTCACTTACAGTTATACCAACCTGAAAAATCTAATGTTGCTGAACATGCTTGGAAATAGAGACACAGAATCTCACTAGAAGACACTGGAGCACTAGTTCGTACATATGGGTATTACAATCTAGCACGAAGGCAGGCTTTGGAGATTCTTCAATACCCAAACAACATGAACAGGGACGAAAGATTGAAGATTAGTCATACTTAGATACCTTTGCTTAAGAACAAACCTGAGTACCTGTACCAGCCATCCATAACAGGCCTGAAGCAGTCAACCTAAACACTGAACTAACCAACCTTGAGGCAACGACGAGTATACAAGCTCGGCTTAGACATCTCTATAACTATTCAGCCGCCGCTCAAGATACGAAGTACTGAAGGTGTCATCTGTTAAGTATGGCGAAACGTCTGCAGGTAAGCATCGATCACGGCAAAACATTCCAGAGAGTATAGATCATTCAAAGGACATCGGCCGTAAAAACCTACGAACTACAGTAAGTTTTGGTTTGTTTCGAATGACAATACGCCCCCGGGATCCCGAGCATCGGGACGGTCTGGAAACTGTGATGAAACTTCTCGCTATCGGGCCTGGTGGTTGCTATGTATCAATCAGCCCGTAATTAGTTTCCAAGTTGCCGCCGCCGGGGACCAGATAGGACCGATGTTCACTTGTTATTTGCTATATGTTTAGTGATTCAGTACCTCTGCGGTTTCCAATTATCGGGCGCCGAAGTCTTAGATTATAATAGAACGCGTGGTGCTGGCTGCTTAGCTCCGGTGCTAGAAATTTTACCAATTAATCGGGGCGGTTAGTTGTCTTATGCGGGCAAGACATGTGATAAGGGTTGGAACGCGGCGCGAAGGTTCTTGAGACTGTCTGTCGCATAGAAAACTAAAGAGGCTTTATACACTATGTACAAATACTTTAACCGCGTAGTCAAAGACTAGAATTTATTTCAGAATTGTAGCTCATTGTTTACTAAATGGGACAAAACCCCTTTTCTCCTGCAAAACTGATGCTTATGGTAACAACCATCGTTTGAGATGGCTTTGAATTGCGAACAGCGATGTGACCGCATTCAAATTTTACACATGCTGAATTGCACATTGGAAAATCTCAACACACAGCAACATTTTTACAGTGTATACTAAGTTTTTATTTTTTCTCAATCATCAATGTTATCCCCTTCAAAGTAGTTCCTTGAGCAGCACACACTGATGGAGACGTTGTTCCGACTTTTGGTAGCAGCGCCTGGAAGTCTTCAACCGGTATGGTCTTCAGCATGTCCGTTACATTCTTTTGGATGTTTTGTAAAGTCCAGAAATGACATTTGAAGACATTTTTTAGTTTCGGAAAAAGAAAAAAGTCACAGGGACTGAGGTCAGGTGAATAGGGGGGCTGGGGAACCATAGGAATGCCTTTTGAGGTCAAAAATTCTGCGAAGGAGAGGGCAGTGTGACATGGGGCGTTGCCATGATGGAGCATCCATTTATCTGCAATGTCTGCTCTCACGCGAATGACCCTTTCTCTGAGGAAGGACGTCTTTATAAATAACTTCGTTGACAGTTTCTCCTGGAGGAACAAATTCTTTGTGAACAGTTCCCCTTCTGTCAATAATACAAATCAGCATTGATTTCTCAGTGTGCCACTCCTCACTTTGCGTCTTGGTCTCAGGATCGTATTAAAAAAGCCTTGATTCATGATCACACGACTAAAGAAATCATGCTCATTGGCGATTCTGTGAAGAAGATCAAGACACCTTTTTTTTCGATTGTCCCTCTGCTCAATTGTGAGGTTTTTCTGTACCACAGACCTTTCACATGTTCAAATGTTTAGTCAAAATTTGATGAACGTTAAATCTGTTCAAATTTAATTGTTCAGTCAACTCTTAGATAATGTTAAACGACGGTCTGCTCTGACAAGAGCATTCACACGTTCGATATTATCGTCGGTCTTCGCAGTTGAAGGCCTCTCTGAACGGTGTTCATCTTCAAGTTGTCTGCCTCCCAAAAAGGATTTGTGCCAGGGAAAAACTTGAGCTCGGGATAAAAAATGTTCCCGGAAGGCCTATTTTAACTTTTCAAACGTCACACTTGCCGATTCTCCAAGCTTAACACAAAATTTAATGGCACAACGTTGCTACAAATTCCGTTTCATTTCTCATGACGCACAACCAAAACACAACTTCACTAATAGCAGTCACAAAAGTCACGTAGTTAACGGAAGGAGTTGAAACTAGCACTGAGCTATGGGAGGATAGTGATATACATGCTCTATCCAGGACAACAGCGCAGCGTTGCCGGATCGCTTGCTGCTGTATGTACTAACTATTCTGTACGAAAGAGCAAACAAAAATTGTTACATTACCAAAGGCTGAATATGTGCATGGCTGATTTTGGAGCCAACTCCAGTATTTAAACACTAGCGGCCAGATAAGAGCGAAACGCGGCGTCCCGCGGCGAACGGCGCCGGCGGCTTCGCATCCTGCCCACTAGACCGTGCTGAGATAGCGAAACTTCAGCAGTATCGCGAAAATATAAACTCCGGCGAATTCACGCGTAATTTAGAAATATCCAGAACGCGCCGTTAAGTACGACTCGACGACGTATTGAAATCTGAATATTCCGGGATTAATAGCCCTGCAAAAAATGTGCTCTATGCCTAAATAGCAGAGATGGTCGATGTCGAGCGTGCAATCTCTACTTCATCATTCCAACGGTAGTACAGGGTGCGGCAGCATAACTTCCTTTCTCCAAAACATAATAAAACCCATTGTATGAATCAGAAAACTTCTATTTGTTTTTTTATAATGTAGACGCATACCTAAAGTTTTGTTTTACATAGTTTTGAAGATCAGATCAGGTAGGTGACGTCCCCCATTCTCCATACACTGAGTAAACCGATTTATGACGTTTCTCATGACAATTTCTTCCTGGATGTTGGTCTTCAAATCTTGTAAGGGTCCTTGGACGGTTCATATAAATACGGGATTTCAAAGAACTCCATAGAAAAAAATCACAAAAGGTTAAATCGGGAGAGACGGTTGGCCACTCCGAATCGTCCCTAATTGAGATGAGGCGCTCCGGGAAGCGTTTCCTCAATATAGCCATCGATGCTCTTGAAGTGTGTGCCGTTGCACCGTCTTGTTGGAACTAACTGTCCCCTAAATCAAATTCGTCTAGCCGTGGGGAAAAATCCTGTAATATGTTTACATACCGATCCGAATTCACTGTAACTGGGACTTCATAGTTCCAGCTGGGGAAATTGCACACTGTGACTTTAGCTGAATGCAAGGGCCTTTGATGCAGTGTTCGAGGATTGGTGTCAGCCCAGTAGCGCATTTTTTGTTTGTTGACGGATCCATACAAATGAAAATGGGCTTCATCACTAAAACAAAAACAATAGCGTCCTCAAGAACGACTTCGAGAAGAACGTCACACGCGTTCCTCCGACGATTAAAGTCATGTTCAGAAAGTTCACAATAGCCATCTTGTAAGGATGGAAATGAAGATAATCATGAAGAATTCTCCTCACAGAACGATCGGAAAGTCCAAAGGCAGACGCATGTTTGCGCGGAGAACGCCGTGGTGATCGCAACACTGAAGCTCTCACTGCCTCAATGTTCAGAGGTGTTCTAATGGGCCGAGGGACTCCAGATCCTCGTCTTGTCGCAGTTCCAGTTTGTCTGAACAGTGACCCATGTAACAATAGATTTACGGTCCGGAACAGGGGCCAACGTGGCTAAATTAAAGTCCGAAAGGGGAGCTGGGTTGCGATCACAGAACATTCGCTCTAAAAGTAGACCTCCATGGCAAAAGCACGCTCTTCACTGTTCCAACGCATGATGGCAACTGAACTGTGTCGAGAAAAAACGTATCGCCTCTCGAACGAGACCACTAGCGTTCCGCTACGACATCAACTGACTGAATGGCGCGCATTTTAAAAAAGGAAGTTATGCTTTGTACTCTTTAGGGAATAGAATTTAAATGTCAACATGTCTAAAGAAACATATTTTATAATGTAGACGCAACCAATTTCTTGGATTCAGTAAAAAAAAATGCTGTACATAAAGCAAATTATTTACTAACAGATCTATCTACAAGTTAACTCAATGAATTACCTACAAGTACGTATTATTTACTAACAAACATTTTAGACTCATGTTTGACATACGGAGCCACCTTCGAAAAAGTGTCACCAAACGCGACTGAACCATTACGAGTTTTAATCGTTCAAGTAAAAGCTTTATTAAAACGTCAGTTAACAGTAACAGTATATTAATTTTAAACCTTGTCGTGTCGATAATGGGTACTTCACGAACCATTAATCATACGGCAGGCGTAGCTAGTAGTCTAGCAGGAAATTTTACACAGGTAATCAACAGATAGCTGTTTTTGCGTAATGTCTCTTTCGACTGTGTATACTGTTTTTGTGCAGAATTCCAATTAAAAAGTTATATCCACTTGAAATGCCTCAAAATTCATAAACATTTTTATCCATAAAACTAATATTGATAAAGATCCTTTTTTAGTATTGTTTAGTGTGAAAATCTAGTAGAAATAAATACAAAAATGTTGTAGTATTTATTTATAAGAAGTAAGGATAAAAGCATAGTGGAATATGAATAATGAATAATTAATTATATTTTCATTAAGAATATTTAAGAAACTAAACTCATCCGTGACGTAAGTAGCCTGAAATCTTGCCGCAACTATAGCTTTAAAGTTTGATCCCTTTTACTGATCACCCTATATAGTTCTTCTATCCAAATTGGCCATTTTACAAACTTCCTACGCTTCAAGATTGTGAACATGCTGCGAGCTTTCTGTTTCCACATTTACAGCTAAGTACACTTTTTAGATTATTTAAAAGTATACTAAATGTAAATAAAATAATACACATAAACTTATATTACCCCTTATCAGCCAACTGGCCGATAGCAAATCCCTCTGTCGCGAAATGTATTCGCTTAAATGCTAATTATGCTGCCAATCAAGGCATAATCAAAGGATGTAATCTATTAATAATCTTAAGGCATCGTATGCATATTAAGATGTCTGAAGACATTGTCTACCGGCGCACAATGGCTTTACCATCTGAATGTGTAATTACCATAGAAACGGCGGGTGTAATAATGTGTCTTGACGCCTGGGCCGGGTTTTTAGTGAGAGAAAAAGTGGGGTAATTAGGAGGTATGCGATTTCGCGGATGTTTCCAATTAATTTGTATTTTTGTTTTGTTTTGGAAATTAGCATTAACTAGTGTTGGCTGAGACAAGAAATGTTTCAATTTAAAAACGTTTTGCCTTGTCTTGCAGAACAAGAGAAGAACTTCTTGGTCTTGCTCGATTTTTCAAGATCATGTCTTGTATTGTCTTTCGAAATTTCCTTAAAAAAAATAATGCCATTAATAGATATATTAATGTCATTCTAATAGAGGCTTGACCATAAACTTAACAGACGATAGTGTAAATCAGAATAAATAAAAAGAAAACATATAGCGTGGTTGTTAAATCCAACCATTTTCAAGAAAATAATTAACAAATCTCCAATTTCATATCTAAACATTCAGTTAACTAAGGAATCTCGCCATAACTTTGTGCATTATATGACCACAAAATACAATGTTCTATAAATTTATTTATGTTTAGTTTTAATAAAACAATTTTTTCGTTAATAAAATTCGATATTGAGAAATATGGCAACAGCGCAAGAATGTACTCGAGGACCGACCGGGAGTACACGCAAGTTGGTGTTTAAATTTAGAAGTGTTACATACGGATTTATCAACAAGGCGTAACGTTAGTCACATTAGCGGAAGTTACGCGAAAGATTTACGCATCTGTTGCACCAATTTAAATAAAAGGCATACTCCTATTCACTACTATGTATAATACTTACTTTATGATATTTTAACTAATCCGTAGCACTGAAAAGTACTGTTTTTGAATATAAATACTAAATATACAATGGGAAACGCAAGGAACTAGAGGCCGAAGTTATGCGATTTTTAGACAGGTACAATACTGGGTCTAACTTTTGGCGCAAATATGGACGTAAATAAACAGCCTACCTAGCAACGCATATTTCGCTACCTAGCAACGCATGTTTTATGAATGAGCGCAAGGCTGGTTAGTCCGACTAACGCGCTTTACACGGGCGCAAAGCTGGTTAGTCCGACTAACGCTACGCCCGCTTCATGAATCCGGCTGTATGTGTTTATTACTTGTCGGAACTGCCTTTGCATAGCACTATTTCCCTAATTTTTGTTTGCTAAAATTGAGAGATGTCGTGCGTGTGTGGAAAATAACGGTGGCTATTTTGAACACATATTGTAATTATGTGTTATGTTAGGTATTTAAAAATGACACTGTATTTTGATTTGGTTATTTCTGCGACCTGAATCTTCTGAAAACTTTTTTTATTTATCTTATTACCAAAATTTCAAGCACTTAAAAAACACTAATTCTACCATTCACTGTGTAAAAATAAAATTACCAAACAGTTGTCTAATCTAAATTCACTAATTTTCGCAGTAGTTGTTTATCTTTGGATTTTTGTCACCACTAAAAAACAAGCTGGCGCGTGGTAGTTCATATATTCGCACTGTTGCCACGTTGTGATAAAATTTCTTGATCTAATAACACAACTTATTTTGAGAACGGCTTGAGTTATGCCCTTGTACTATTTAACTTGTTTGTTCATTTATACTTTATCTACTGAAGTTTTTATACTGAAATTATGGCAGTTAAACCTCTAACACTATGTATATGCACTTTCCTTGTCTTAGCTATTCTCTGGTCTTGACCTGCTCTTGTTTTTCCCCGGAAAGTAATATACAGCATATTTCGGGAGGTATTGTATCTGAAAAATTTATAATACTTAACTTTACAGAAGAAATGTATCGATTATTTCAGAAACAAACTAAGTCACATTTTGGCCATTTTGAGTTTATTACATAAACATGTATTTTTGGGGTAAACGAATTCCGTTCTGGATTTTCAAATTGCACCATCTTATTTGCAGCGCTGATATGCAGGGCTGTATTCGGGTTAGTGAATACATTCATTGCGTGATATGGACTCTCTTCCAAGAACAAGAAATTTCTCAGTAGAAATGCCAATATTACAGGCCAAATAAGAAGATTTGGAAATTGTGCTTAAATGGGTGCAGGAACCATTCAAACCATTTTACGAAAATATAATTTGAACATCAAAAACTAACAAAATGTATTTTATTAAAACAGTTCGATAATAAAAAAATTTGTTATGAAACCTGTTTCATTTAATAAACAACCTAAGTTCATTTTTTATTATTATTTAAAAAGTACCAGAAATATTTATAATTCCTTTGTTCACAATAAATTATTACTTTAGTGGTAAACTTTCGACCTCAAGCTCCAGTTTCACTAGAAATCTTCAGATAAACCTACAAAATGTTTTTTTACGCCCTGAAAACTATTAAAATGTGACTTACGTTGTTTCTGAACTAAGCAATTCAAATATGTGAAAAATATTTTCATATATTTCTTTTTATTCGAGACATTTCTTATCGACATTGACAGAACTACCGAATAATTTGTCTTTAAAGGAAAACCAATACTTTATATGAGTATTGGATCTGTATAAACAGATTAAATCAGATCAACTTATCCCAAGTTCAGATTTTATACAATTCTCTGAACGGTTTTGTATTTTCCGACAAAGTAGCAGAAACAATCCGACTGTCCTTGGATCTTCGTCGCGACTACTAGATCTCCTCCAAAGAGAAAACTAAATGCCTACGGTGCTATAGAAACGTTTAAAGCAGCTATTCTAATTCGGTGCACTTTATTATTTATCTTTCATCCCTGCCTCTGATTAAAATAGTTCGCATTACAAGACCTGTACTAAGTTGGCAACTAAAACCAGAGTATCCAAATTGAATTCCTCTCAAGGAAAATGTATAATTAGGGAGTTTTGATTAGTAAATTGAATATTAAGGGGTCTGAAACGTAGATGGCTGTGAAAGTTCTCTATTTTCGGCTTCGCTTTGTTAGGATCTTTCCTATTAAAATTGTGATAGCCATTTTGGAACTGTAGTTACTTGCCGAAGTTTACAATATGTGTCTACACACAATCGAAATTTTGGTGAATCATTTTCGTCACGAAAGATGGTTTCAAAAATATGATGACAAAATATAAGCAAATATCTAGCTATTGTTATAAAATTTCTACTTGGATAATAATTGAATATTTAAATATTTAGAATGTATTGTGTGTTATTATTATTGTTATGTACCTATGTATATATTTGTTTTAATATGTTATGTAATTTTTTATATTATGTATTTTGCTTACTTATCCTATGCCATTTGTATGGTCTTTTAGATTAATATATTATTATTATTAATAGTATATTGTTATGTTAAATATATATAATATATAATATATATATATATAATTTTTTTACTCCATGAATGAATTTTACTACTGTTTTGGCATACATTCATTTAATATTCTCCATTTTGTTGTTTCCCAGCAACGAAATCTGTAAAAGTCATGATAACTTCATAGAGTTAACCAAACTTGAGTAAATCCCACATCATGTAGCTGAAAGATACGAATGCGTTTCCCACACCGAGGAGCGCCTTGAAAATGACAATGCATTTCTTTAAAACTTTTTCCAGATGTCGGGATGACGGCCCTTCATGTAAGCTCACATATCGTAATGGCCACTCACGTGTCTCGAGACTCTATCTTCCAGTCGCCAGTAGAAAAACAAGCCCGACATACGTTGTGTAAATAGTTTTTGTGCTGGAGTCAGACGGTGTAACCGAGTAACAAGATATAATACGAAAATACATTCATTTTGGAGTAACTCGAGAGTTCTTTTCAATTTACGCCTTGTCGACCTGGCGGAAACGCAGGACAGGCTCACAATAATGCTGCTGGCTGGTGTAAATGTTGCGTCAGTTTTCTCTCAACTAGAAAGAGAACGTACCTATGTAGACGTCTAGTTGTTGATAACGTTGAAATGTCCTTTATAAAGAGTATTTAATTATAAATTATGTTTTTAGTGAAAATGTGTTCATCAAATTCAATTTATTTCATGATGACGAAAAGAAACTGAAGTAATTTCAATACCTATATACAGGGTGAACCTGTAAATAAGTACAAATATTTTAATCATAAATAAATACAGTTTGTAGAACACATAATTATTACTTTTGTTACAAAACAAAAATAAAAAATTAAATTTTAAATGAATTTCGTGATTTTTCCATAGAAAATTTGTTGGGGACCGCTGACTTCACTCTACTTTCGTGAGTCATGGTATTGTAGATTGAATGTGTATTCTACACCGTTGCCAATGTTTCACTAGTGTCTTTAAATCTATCTTTTTATATAAAATAGGCTTCAAGAAAGTTAATAAGTAAGATTCTTATACATGTCAAAGAAAGATTGTAATATGTTTATAAAACTGCATCCTATATCTCACCCACGCAGTATGTCTATGTACGTACATGAGATTGAAAACATAAAACAGATTCTTTACTGACAGTTGTCCACAATGATCATTATCAGCATGTCAACGCTTCACATTTTTATAGATACTGTATTTTTATCAAAAATATTAATTAAATTCACAAAACAGGGCTCGTGAAAATAATAAAACGATTTAAATACGTTTTATATGTTAGCAAAGTTTACAGAATATAAGTTCAACGTAACCTCTTCGTGGCGATCTCTCTGGCTGTCAGGTTTAGGATGTGGCTCTGCTTCCTGCGGGACATTGTGCCTACCGCTCGTGGCACCTATGCCTATTATACCACAACCATAATTCACCTAACTTGCGCAGAATCTTGTTGATGGGAGATTCGGTGCAACGAGTCCGCTTCCCTCTTCACCCTCGATCACTCCCCCTGCTGGAAAGTTACCTCGATGGTTTTTCTGAAGTGCTTCCTCTTTCCATGCGATTAACACTGTTTTTTTTTCAAACATTAGCATTTCATTTTCTTCATGAAGTCTCTCTCGAACTGCATTTTTTGGAAAACTCATAATATATCGCTCTCTCAGTAATTTATTCAGCACATTTTGAATTTGCACTGGATACATTTTATACAATTTTTTTCTTGATATTGAGGAAGTTTATATTTTCAATCTGTTTCACCGACTACGATGTATGAAATCACTCCATGGCTGGATTCGAAATGGTTAGCAGTGACACGTTGTTTGAGGTTATGTGGCCAAGAAGAAATTTAATGTGTTGTGTTTTTCTTTACTCTTCATAAAACAATTTAAGGGAGACATTTGTGCATCTTTCTAACAGTGTACAATATTATTAACTTGCGAAATGTCGATAAATTTTTAAATATTTGGTTTTTTAGCAAGTAAGTACGCTTTTATGCACGTTTATGTATAATTTTTGGAATCATTGAACAAAGTAACTTCTTAAATACTTTAATTGGTAAAATCAAACTTGCGGAAATTCATTTTTAACCATTATTCGATTAGCCCAAACTTTACCTATACTTTATCCAGTGACAATTTTGGCTGTTCAATAACAACTACTTACTGCAATTTTCTACAAAACAGATTCCCTCCGCTCACCCCTACGTTTGTGGCAGACACTTCAAGTTACTGCTCAATTCGGCATAAACTGTCATCCTTTACGCTATTCCTTTTCCTGTTCCGCATTTTAAATTATTCGCACCATATAAAAACCCTAAAGGAGGAGCGTATAGGGTGGTATAAAAATAAAACGGAATACTCTCAGGAAATCTTATTTCCAATAGGGATTTGCATGTACTGACTAAATTAGAATAAGGAATACAATATATGTAGAGTATCAACTGTAACAATATTGATCGCTGAAGATAGCAGTTTGAAATGAGAATAGTGGAGGAACCTAAACAAAAATAGAAAAAGATGACTACAAATTAAATATTCTCATAATTCACAAACATAGGGTGGTCACGCGAAAATTATATGTTATATACAGGGTGTTCCAGAATGATGGTCAAATATTTTATCATTCTTTTTTTCGTATTTCGTTATTTTTCGTGTGTCGAATAAAAATGGAAAAGGGGGAGTGGGGCAATTTTCACGTGGCCATCCTATACCTGTATATTTATTTGACAAATAAGTATTTCACTAACAAAATATAGTTGCACATTTTTCTCAAAACATTTCGAAATTTTAAATTTAACAAATCATTAAAAGCATGAATTTTAAACCTTTTGTTTTGCTAAAGTAAATCATGATCCAAAATAATGTAACCAATTTCTTAAATAAAACCTAATGCTTTAATTTTAGTAATAAATATTCTTTCAAGTTTTCTTCATTTCACTCATACTTACTAGACTGTATATTCCTAATACTAATTTAATGAACTTTATCTGTTGCGCTTCGTTAAAAAATCCAGACTTCCATATTACCCTAAGAAATTTAATAAACTTTCAATTCTGTCGAGCACAGACTTGAAAATTTAAGTTTTAATACTGCGTTAATAACTTATGTAAGTTTGCAGGCAATGTTTCCACCTGCGCTTGCAGTTTAAATTAGCGACATCATTGTCCTTTTCTAATGCAAAGTTATTGCGCTTTTAAACTTTGCAATTCATATTTTATTCATCACTTGTTTCTCTTTTTCAGGTGAGTTGACGTTACGAACTTCGCCCCATAGAAGGCAGCTTTCTAGTAAGTTTATTTGAGCATAACGTTAGCATTTGTTTAGAAAATTATTGCGGTATGGTTGGAGGTTGTCGAATACTGTTTTATGTGTTTGCTGTTGTTAGTTGGGAGCTAATTATACGTTTCAGAAAACACATACAGGATGATTTATCTAAAAAAAATTTGCAAATAGAATACAAATGGCGTCAATATCGTATTATTTTTTTATCCTTATAGTTTCCCAGTAAGAAATTATTGAAGTTAATAAAACAAGAGTAATATTTTTTTATTAAAAAGATTAAGTATACAATGTGTTCCGTAAAGTATGTTACAGACTTTGAGTGGTGGGTAGATATAAATATATAAAAAGATATGACTAAAAACTCTTACCACACCGTTTAGATTCCTTAGAGATAAATTAAAAATATTCATCTACTTCATTGAAAGTGTTGGCCATTTATGATCTCGTGTTTTATAATTTTTTTGTATTGTGGGGATCATGCACGTACTACTATTACCCTAAGAAAACACCCCTACTTAAATTTACACCCTGCATCAGCAAACTAAGTCTCTTTTTAAGGTTTTATGAAATAAGACAATGCAATATTATCCGTTTTATCCCGACAACTACCGATTCTACTCCCTTTCTTTTCAATTTTGACCGAACGCTTCCACCGCACAGTGCATGTTTTAAATAAAGCCTAAAAAAGTATTGTTAATTCACTTTCTCGAGCTCCCACCCCTTGCGCGACTGAATAAAAAACCTATGGATCGTGTTCTTCGCTTCCCCCAACAAATTCGACCCGATAGCCAATTAATACTTTATCACTTACTCGAGCGCTACCTGAATTTCAATGGGGAGCCTTCTCGCGTCTTCTGGGTCCTTTCACCGTGTAACTTAATTATCGGCGTCCTGTTGAAATCCATTAGCGCCCAAAATGGCAATTACAGAGTCGGAGGGAATTTATTATAGTTTGTTTAAAATTTTCGGTGGACGAGAGGATAGAGGGAACTGATTGAGTTAACGGAGATGTTTGTGCGGTGAGGAGAGGCAGGAGAGGTTGTTTATATTGAGGGCAAAGTAGCTGTAATACTTACTGAACGTGATTGTTTACGTTTTTTATTAGGTATCAGCATATTGTGTGAAACTACCTACTCTCGGAACAATGTCATGACCAGCATTGAATTATATCCACAATATTGTACACGGAGAAAAGAAACTGTTACATTTACTCAAACACTGTTAGATTTACAGTTTATTTTTAAACAACAATTGTGAAACTGTATGTGTAAACATCATATTGTTTATCTAACGTTCGAAAAGGTTAAATTATGTGTTTTTAAATGTTATAGTGGGCGCCAATATTTTTGGCAGGATAAAAGACGTCGGATGTGAGTGGCCCAGAGAGAGTATCTCTCTTTACCCACATTGTTGCATTATAGGACCGGACGCCTTGTAGAGGTGGGCCCCCGGACCTGGGCTCCTTTCTCCGCTCAGCTTTGATTGCGTTTGCGGTTCATGTCAGCGGCCCTACTAGGGCTTTCTCTTGTCTCCTGTGCTGGCAAACCCCATCGATAAGGGTTTATCTTCTGGCGTTCTACAGGGTACGCGAAATATAACAAACTACATCTAGCGATCATTACTTACTCCATGTTGGACGAAACACGTGCAATAAAAATAACGGCAATATCTTTCATTCGTCAATAAAGTTCACAAATCACAATATAATACCATACATTCTTGGAATGAACTGTACATTTGTGTGAATGATATCATGATGGTAACACGAAGAAATAATATGTAACTATTTCTATACTTATTTTCTCTTTTCTGTCGCGTTTTCTTCTCATAACAGTTTTCATCTTGCTGATTGGCATTATCTCTTCTTTTCTTCACAATCTATTTTGATCCTTCATTCTCTTCTGTTATAATTTTTTTTATTATTAATTTTCCAGAATTGGAAAATCACAAAAATAATAGCATTTGTTCTTCGAATGAACTGTAAATTTTTGTGAATAAATATGGAATAACAGATAATGGATTATGAAGAAAGAATACATAATTATTTCTGTTCTTCATTCTTCTTCTTCAGTTTTCTTCTAGTAGTTTTTATGTTGCTGATTGGTGTTCTTTATGTGTCCCTTCACAACCTCTTATCTTTTTTCTTCATTCATTTTTGTTATTATCTTTTTTATTATTTGTAATTAATTTGTCCGCTATTCTAAAAGTTGAAACACATAGATAACAGTTTTCCTTTTTGGAACGAAGATAAATTTGTATGAATAACTTTGATATAACAGCCAATGGTTTTAACCTACGAAGAAGAATATATAACTACATATTTCTAATTTTATTATTCTTGTTTTTCTTGTTTTCTTCTAATTGTTTTCATGTTTGTGATTGCTATTCTTTCTTTTTTCCTTGATAATCCCCTATCTTGTTCTTTCATTATTTCTCTAGTGGAATGAACTGTAAATATGTATAAATGATTATAGGGCAACAAATAAATAAATATTTTTTCTTTTTCCAGTTTTCTTCTAGTAGTTTTTATGTTGCTGAGAATTACAAAGATAACTTTCCTTCTTGGAATAAACTGTTACTATTATTTTTCCTTTCTTTCCCCTTATTTTGTTCTTGCAATAATTTCTGTTACTATAGTTTATTTGTTTTTTATTTCCATGCGTTTCCAAAAGTTGAGAGTTACAATGAAAATATGTTTCCTGTAGACTTATATGAATGATTACGCGATAACAAAAAACAAAAGTAGGTATTATTTTTCATGTGGATACGAGATAAAAAAAATCATTTAAATTAATGGCATACATGCAAAATATTTGTCAATGTTCCACGTGCATATTTCAAAGCTGGCGATATAATCAACCCACCGGACTTGTCATCGTCTACATATCTCACTACCTCGGATAAACCACCGCAAAACAACGATAAAATCTTGAGGAATTGTTTAAATATTTTTCATCACGATTACATCTGCATCCCCCTTTCCGGCGCATCAAGAAGAAACCTTTCCCCTGCTTATCGCCACCATTTATCACACACAAAAACGTGAAAGTTCAAAAGACACACGAACAAATCGCATATACCATGAAACAAAAGAAATTAAACCCGCCTCCCTTAATCCCGGCCGAAACTAATAAACTTGGCGGAATTTATAGGCCCTCTCACACTAGAGCCCCGCATTCTTAGCGATTACGGTTAAGGGTAAATTATTTATGACCGACCGTTAATAAAACAAATCGATTTATGTTTCGGGAGCTATCACAAACAAAGGGCTATTAATTACGGCTCTGAATTATTGCCGCTAATGTAGCTTGATGTGATACGATCGTCCTGGAGATATTAAAAAGGCATGACGGTATCACCGCGTGAAGTTTTATCTAGTTCAGTTGTTTTGCTACCTCCACGGTGGTCGGTGAGTTATGAAGATTTATGATTTCTTATATATTCAGCCTTGGAATATAAATAAATGTTTTAACAGCGTGTGTTTTGCACATTAATGTTGTGCTCATTTTTTTTATTTCTTCGCCTACTAGCACTTATAAAATTGCGATACACTAGTTTAATGGCGTTTTATTGCTTGTTCTAGTGTTCTGCATAACAAGTATAACAACGTTTAATGCCTCTTAACATAAAAATTAGAGAAGTTGCTCAAATTTAAATCTATGCAGAATATACTGCAATGGTTTGGCTAAGAGCTAAGGATGTGAAGTTCTATCAGATATAATGCTGACTAAACAGTGCCTTAAAATTTGCATACAGTGATTCAGAACTTATTTAAAAAACAAGATAATCTACAAGGGACTCTTACAAATAAAATTTTGTATAACATTGAAAACGATTTTAAATTTCGCTTCTGCACGACACTGGGAACTGTTCCACTGTAAAATGTTATCCTGCGCTAGGTAAAGAGTAGTACTAAATATAATAAATGAATGGACAAAATATTTTAAGAATTTTCCAAAGAAAGAAAAAATAAAATTTTATGCACCTATTTTATATCAACAAATTCAACTGCTTTTGCTGCTATTGTTAGTATTAATTAATAAAATAAATTTGTGGTTTTAATCAATAATAATAATTTTTTTTATATATTTTTAGGAATTAACAATATTGTGTGAAACTAACTACTCTGCGGACTAAAGCCCGACCAGTGTTGAATTACACCCACAATATCTACTCATATATTCTTTATTATTAGCTTTTGTAACATTTTTTACTGTATTAGAAAGGTATTTTAAGCTAATATAAATCAAATCTCTTACAATTCCTATCAATGAAGTCATATGTATGCTGTCTGATACCAAACATCTAGGTATGCTAATGAACAATTCCACAGACAAAACTGTATTCAGTAATTGTCTAATAAAATTAATCTAGCTAAATTTACTAACCTGATTTAATGAAAACACTCTATAAATACAGGGTTAACTACGACTTAGTACAAATATTTTAAGAGGGGATAGGGAAAAATAAGAATTAACGGAATTATCCTTCAAAAAAATTCCAAACTTATTTATAAAGCCAAACAAAATGTTTTTCGATATTATTTTAAATCCTTATTTAACGCCGCCAATGCTTGTTGGTTGCATACTCTACAAGCATGCAACAGTCGCTCATTAATCAGTATCGCTGTCATGTCATAATTGAATTCCTGTGTTTACGTTGTAATTATGTGTTCTTCTTCAGTTTTTAGTGCCTTATTTTAATTTTTAAACGTTTTATAGTTATGAAATAAAGATATTTGTGTTGGTTGCAGATACTATCCCACAATGTAGTTCGCCGGTTTGGTTTTCTAGGTTATGGGACAAGACTGCCGCGGTTACATTAAAACGTCTATTATTTCTTTCGTTCGATTTTGTTATAATAAATAGGAATCTAATCTATCTAATTGTACCTACGGGAAGTGTCTTAGTGAGTGGCTGTAATGAGCGAATATGTAGTTGTACCAGTTTATAAGGAAATAATGGAAAACGAATGCAAAATACTGGTGCTAACTGGATTAACTGTTACCTATCTATCAGGTATTATTACTATTAAGAATGTTAATTTTTGTCGTTTCTACATTTAGACAATGGTAGTAGATATTGTTGACAGCCGTAAGTTTTATCTATGGATCTAAGCCATCTCAGTCGGTTCTTATCATAGGCGCCGACTTTCCGTAGGAAAAAAAGAGTTTTGCCCCATTTTTTAAATATCGAGCTAAAATTCTGGAATAATTTTTTTATTGTCTTTTAGGCCTCTCTGAGCACGTGGTTAAATTTTTTGTACTTAGTCATATTTAACCCTGTATAAAAGTTCACTTTTAAAACTGTGGGAACTCGAAAATTCAACCACAATAGATCAGATCTGACCTATTTCTGCATTTTTAGGATTGCTAATAAACAACAAATTTTTATCAAAAAAAATAAATTGTTTCTATTAATCGTGTTTATTTTTTAAACCACATTTTAAAAAACAGTAATATTTCAGCAACATAGAGCAACCAAATTTGGTACATGATTTGAACGTCAAAAATGAAACATAAAATCATAGGCTACTGCATACTTTACTTTTTGTCCGATTCAATTAGTAATGACGCTGTTTCACAAAATCCCAATTTTCTTAAAACGATTATTTTTTCGAAACATTTGTAAAAATAAAAAAAGTTTTAAAATTAATTCCTTGTAATACTGGCAATACTATTTAATAATTGGCATACTGATAAAAAATGGATATCATTTTAAGGGCGCCCTATTCCTATTCTGGACCTTATTTGGGCTTCCAACGAATTCATATTTTTACCAATAAAAGATAATAAACACAAATCATGTACCAAATTTGGTTGCTCTATGTTAAGGCATTACTGAAACATTAATGTTTTTCAAAATTTATCACTCGTCTTCAGAAGCCTATATCTCTTCAACGTATATCCCAAAAAAAAAATACATAACAAAGCGGCATATTTTAAGTGTTGGTAGAGTTATGAAACACCCTGTATAACAAAAGGTTTTCCTCTAATAATATAACCAGAATGGAAAAATGCCAGTTTGATGACAAAACAATACTCCTCGATCAATTGATAAGCATATCAGCAAAATAAAGACGTCTGGGCTTTATGCATCAACGAATTTCGTCTGGCAACCAAAGAAAACGAAAGAGACTGTCTAATTTCCAGACTTCATATTTTCCATTACCCGAGATAAATCTACTGCGTTCCCACACAAGCCCATTAATAAAAAAGAGTCACATTGCGACAACCCAAAGAATCGATCACTCGGGAATGATAACAATGTACTGCAGTAGTCATAACTTTATATATTATGCATAAGTCTGGCGTCGGGCGATGGTGACACAGCAGAGTCGTCCACTGAACTAGGGATTTTGTCCGATTATCCGAAAGGTCACATGAAATATTAAATAATTTTTAGTGCGGCTGATTCTGTAATAACCTCACGGACAATTTATCTCCTGATGTTTACATAACGCAACTTTTTTAAATAAGAAATGTAAATACGAATGTGTTGGCTCATGATTAGGAATGCAATGATGGAAACAATTTGTTAACATATTTTGTGAAATATCACGTTAAAGTAATGATAATTAGAAAAATAGGAAAGGTAAAAGAAACTGTAGAATGCACACAGAAATATGAACATGATAATAAAAGCCGCAAGTTTGTGAACTTTATGTCTCTAAGAAATCTTCTTCTCCCGCTGCATAACACTGTCTATAACTAATAAACTGTGATCAATATTTTTGTTTGGTAGGCAACCCATCATTTTTGTTTTGTGAATAGGCTTTTTCAAGTATTCACTAAATTATATCCCTCTTCAAAATCATATTACCCTGTAGTGTAACATACCCTGGTTCGTTCAACATTGTTGAAAGAGGAAGTATTTGGCCAATAATCGAGAAGATTTACCTACGTTGTGTTTATTGATATTATTTATTAACTTACCTCGAATGTGCTACATATTTACGAAATTAGGGAGATTTGAGTAGTTTTAAATAAAACAAAACAAATTACTAAATACACGTTTATTAGTTTTCTGTCAATGGTGTAATAGCCTACCTAACCACCTATCAGTGCCGTACTCAGCCTTGAATTCACGGGGGAAAAGAGCACGACAGAGAAAACCTCGATCACAATTCAAAGAATCGCTGTCGCTATTGCAATGGTAATAGTAATGATAATAGTAATAAAAATGTATCTGTACTTCAGTACTTGAATACACGGTAATATAATCATAATTCTACATATAAAACTGAAGAGTGTTTAGGTTAGTTAGCCGACTTGCGACAAGTACTGAGATACGGGAGGCTACCCAGCTAGTAGTTGAGGGGTTGAACAAAAATTTCAAATCATATCTCATGCATCATATGATTTATCGGATGTTTGTCTAGTCACGGGAGAAAATATTAATAGAATCACCAAGGCTCTTACAAACATCTGACAAGCAAACCGCTAATTCAAGTAATAAAGTAGTAGTCGTAGTTGATTAATAATAACTTACAATACCATTTACAAAACAACAAAACTTCGACTCAAACTATGTTATGCATATAATTTCAACAATAAATCAACAAAGTATTGTCTTACTTTAAAATCATAATAAAATATAATGAAACTGTAATGAAATATTAAACAGACAAGAAAATAATAAAGTGAACACAATGACATTTAACCTTAAACACAATGTACAAAAACAAATTACTGACCTGTAAAATTAGAACAGATGCACCACTTATCACCATTCACTGTCTTCCAACCAACTTGCAGTAGTCTTAAAACCCAACTAACTACCCGTGGAATCTCGCCCCGCGTTCCCGTGTTTATTATTGCTTCGTCTCCAGTCGCCCCTCTAGCTAATACGTATACAGGGTGTTATTTATTGAGCAGTACAGATATGACAAAATAATATTTAACTAAGTGGATTCCCACAACCCTTATGATACATGTCCCGCCGCCAGTGGCCCAAATCCAGCATGCAATCTTTTAGCGTTAAGCGTTAAACAACTTAAGATTTGTGCGCCCAAAGTTTCGCATGATAAATCTGACCCAAACTTAGCTCTTAGTATATGTGGCAAAGTTCCTAACAGATTCTTCCCGATTTACACAAGACACAACGTAACTAATGGACAAAAGGAAACGGTTCATTATTCACGAAGCAGCAAATAAGGCACTTAAGCGATCAGGGTCCGCCTGCTTAATTTTTTACACGCGTCAATGACCTGGCAGTCGAGAAGCGCTCTGATTGTTCGATTAACTTTTGTTTTTCGATAGTTGGTTTACTGTTTATCTAATTTTAAATAATTTTATTTTTATGGCCAACAGCAATCCATTTTTACTTAATGTTATTTTATTGGCTTGTATGGTATTTTATCGAGCTGTTCAATCCCTAACTGACTAATAGGTCATGGTACATGCAGTACCTTGGTTATTTGTCTATTGAGTAGCTTTAAACATCAAACGTTCCGCAAGGATATATTCTTGGCCCATTACTGTTTATCTTATTCATTAATGATAACACCATAGACCTGAGTGTAAATGTAAATAATTTTTGAGATTACGTCTAATAAATAAACAATAATCATTAAATAAAACTGTGTGAAAATTGAATTAATTATTTATAATTGCTAACTACTAAAGCAAACCTACTGTATCATGTTGATTTTGGCATTCCTGAAATAAAAAACAAATGGAAATCGACACAATTCGAATTTAAATTGTTTATTCAATCAACAGTATTGTAGCCTTGGACATGTAACAACAATATCTACATCAAAAACATAATTTGCATCCCACAATTAGTGGTATGCCTATCTCATTAGTGTTTTTAAAATATGTATGCAAATTTGTCCTCAACATATAATTGTTTTTGTCGCCTTAACGAATGTATCTACTAAATGTTTGCTCTGATAACATCTTTATTGCCCTCAGTTTATGTCCGTTTATGAATATTTTATGTGCCAATTGTTTTCACTAAGCCTTCGCATGTTTGTGTTTACTCGTCTAGGCTGGTCTGCAACTAAGTTGCAATTTTCTTATAAAAGTTATTACCATTACTCTAGTAAACAACTGCTGCAATGAAAACGTAGATATCTGGTATTCTTGTTAGTGCTGCATAACGCTATTAATATTGTAATCTTACGTACTTTAATTGAGGTTTTGCAAATTTCACTACACTTTCGAATATTCGATTTTCAGCGTGATTTCAATTTTTCAAATACTGGTGGAGCTTCCTTAAATTTTACAACGTTTTACAATTATTCAAATTCTGTGAACATTCAAAAATTTTGCTACACTTTCGAATATTTATTTTTTCACTCTTTCATTATTAACTATATGAATCTTTCAAAAATTTTTATACACTATTAAATATTATACTTTTAGATTATCCTCAATTATTCATATAGTGATTACGCTTTTAACAATTTCACTATACTTTCGAATATTGATTTTTCAATCCCAGTTGATGCCAGCTGTTTATATTTAGTAGATACTGTACAACAAATATTAAAAAATTCTTGAGTTAACGGTTCTGCTTCTGTAAACGTGGTTTAAGAAAGAGCATACCCACATGTAAAAGTATCGTGGAAGTGCGCAGTAAATTTTCCCGTTGCAATAAATTTCCAACGCCTTAAGTTCCTTATGCTCTTATATTATTTAATTGATACCGATCGTGATTTATTGAGCGCAGTATCTTCCGTGTTGAGCTATCGTGGTGGGTGATCGGACTGCGGATAGTGATTGATGGTTTCTGCTGCTAATTTCATCATTGTGCGCAAAAGAAACACGAACTGCCACCGTGAACTTCAGCCGGATCCGAAAACCAGTCGTACGTTGGATAAATGGCTTTTGTACTACAACGTTGTTAACGTAAAGTGATTGTTGTAGCGACTATTTTAAAGATATTTAAAATACACTTTATAAGAATTCATGAAAGGACCAGCCATTCAAAATTTATGTAAAGTTAGGTATTAGTTATTTTAACGCCATATAAGTAGGTATCAACTTAAAAATTTGGGAACAGATGTTTTTGGATATGAAAAATCATAATTTGTTTTGTATTTCGACGTATTTCCTAGAACCTTTCAAGCTAATACAGTCGAAAACGGTGTAATTTTTCCAAAAAATCACTTTTTAAATTCCAACTTTAATACAAAATTAGCTTACACTTGTAATAATTTCACTATACTTTCGAATATCAATTTTTCAGAGTGTATTTCCAATTGCAAATATTGATGAAGCTTTCAAGATAAATTTTATCCCTTCGAATATCACGTGTAGATGTAATTTCACCGTTGCAAATGGTTTACAGCGAAAATTTATGCGAATACATGACTTACGTTATACGTAACAAGTAACTATAAATAACGCCTACTAAATTACCAAGATGACAACTGGAAAAGTTCCCAAAGTACGATCCTGCTAGCAGTAACCAATCAAGAGGTAGGTGTTTCTGTACACTGCTGCAGTGTTGTACATTGACAAATTACAACAAGATGCAACACTTGGTGTTACAAAAAAAGCAATATTTATTAGTCACTCGTAATTAACGCTTTGTGAAATTAATAACAGGGAGGAAATGAAAAAATCGCTCGCATAAGCAAGGTGCGGAAGAGTTGAGATCAGAGTCGACTCGTTCCTTTTAGAGTTGTTCTTCTTTCATAACTTCACTTGATATGATACAGAGATAACTGACAACTAAAGCTTATTTACTGGACCACCCTGTAATAACACAAAATTAGCTTACACTTGTAATAATTTAACTATACTTTCGAATATCAATTTTTCAGTAAGTGTATTTAATTGCAAATATTGATGAAGCTTTCAAGATAAATTTTATCCCTTCGAATATCACGTGTAGATGTAATTTCACCGTTGCAAATGGTTTACAGCGAAAATTTATGCGAATACATGACTTACGTTATACGTAACAAGTAACTATAAATAACGCCTACTAAATTACTATGATGACAACTGGAAAAGTTCCCAAAGTACGATCCTGCTAGCAGTAACCAATCAAGAGGTAGGTGTTTCTGTACACTGCTGCAGTGTTGTACATTGACAAATTACAACAAGATGCAACACTTGGTGTTACAAAAAAAGCAATATTTATTAGTCACTCGTAATTAACGCTTTGTGAAATTAATAACAGGGAGGAAATGAAAAAATCGCTCGCATAAGCAAGGTGCGGAAGAGTTGAGATCAGAGTCGACTCGTTCCTTGTAGAGTTGTTCTTCTTTCATAACTTCACTTGATATGATATAGAGATAACTGACAACTAAAGCTTATTTACTATTCAAAATGTAACGTATGTAATATAGTGGCTACACAATGTCCAAAATCTACACGTGATCATAAATATAGGCAACCAAACTTACACATATTGGCAATAATGATTCAAAATTCATATAGATAAGAAAATTATAAATATACAATTTTTACAGTAACTGGATTTTAATTTGCAAATTGTATTTTTATTTTGAATGCTACATTTGTAACATGTAACATTCCCAAATTTGATCCGTGCAATGTTGTATTTGTTCAAATAGGTATAACATATAATAGAAATAAAAATGTAAAGTTTTCTATTTTTTTTCACGCCATCCTGTCCAACCCGACGAGCTGCCTCTGGTTGAGACTGTATTAAACATCAGCTCCGACGGGCAGCCCTAATTCGTCATTTTTAAAATTAAGCAGCGTCCACTAATTCCCGACTCGGGCTGCAAAATGTACGTAGAAGGCTGTGGGAGACATCTGAATGACGAGACCGGTATCATCAGCGCCAGCTAACGGTTTAATAGCGCGCAATATGGTGCAGACTCGAGCTCTTTGAAGAGAGAGTGACACTTTGAAGTACACACCATTAACCTCATATTTTGTTAATATTAACTCGCACGGAGCGGGAAATTTACTGGAAATGTAGCGGCGGCGTGTCGTTCCCGCCAACAATGGTTGCTTATTGGATTCTTTTGGGGTTAATGAGCCTCCGCGTCACTGGCAGCTAGTTGGGAGTGACGTGCCGATAAATTGGCCAGATTTCCATGATTAGTTTCGCTGTTTGTGTCTTTTCGCTTGGTCCAAAAAAGACGTCATACTTGCCAAGCGTAATTGCCTGTCTAATTTTGTTCTACTTTTATTTGAACTGAATAGATGTTACCATATAGCTACACCTTTAGCAGCTATGGGTCCAGGGAGAGTCAAGTAAGGCGATACACGATACGATAGATAATGATGGTTATATTCGCAATACTCAAAATCCTATAACACATGTTATTTAAACCACTTCGAATTGAATAAAATAAGACTCCATAAGTTTTTGAGCTCACAACGTTCTACATATTAATCTACACCCGCCTAGTATCAATTATAAAATAAAGCTCTGGCTAACATTATTATTACAAACACGATATGATAAGGTGTCAATTGTAACAACTTAATACTTTGTTACATCGGTCTTCTATCTAGTAAAATAAAAAACAATTCGTGAAAAGGAAGGATCTGTCACTGTAAACATTATTTTTATAAACGCAATATGAAAGAGTCTGATTGTAACAAGATTTACTTAGTTACAATAGACACCAGCCCCCTTCTATCTCGTGTGTCAATTGTAATAAAATTTACTTTATTACAATAGACACCGGTCTCCCTCCAGGTAGTAAAATAAAAACAGTCCCTGGAAAGAAAGTAACTGTCATTTAACATTATTACAAACACAATATAATATGGTACCGATTGTAACAAAATTTACTTTGATACAAACAACATCAGCCTCTTTCTGTCTGGTAAAATAAAAAGCGGTCGGTGGAAAGGAATAGTGTGCCATAATAAACATTAGTATGGCACATTAAACACACACATTAAATAATGTCGATAGTAATAAAATTTATCTTGTTACGATAGACACCAGCCTCCTTCTAAGTAGTAAAATAAAAATAGCCAGTGGAAAGGAATCATCTGTCATAGTAAATATTGTTATTATGAACACAATACGAAAAAGTGTCAATTGTAACAAAATTTACAATGCAATAAAATAAAAAAACAATCCGTGGAATCTATTCTGTCATTGTAAATATTATTATTACGAAGGCAATGTGATAATGAAAAAGTGTCAATTGTAACAAAATTTACTATGTAATAAAATAAAAAAACAGTCCGTTGAATTTATTCTGTCATTGAAAATATTATTATTACGAAGGCAATGTGATAAGGTGTCGATTGCAACAAGATTTACTCTGTTACAACCGTCACAGGCCTCTTTCTATGTGACAAAAAATAAAAAAAGATTCGTGGAAAGAAATAATATTTCATTGTGAACACTATTATTACCAATACATTATCATAAGATGTCAATTGTAACAGAAATTGCTTTGACACAATCGACATCGGCGTTCTTCTATATATCTAGTCAAATCCGTGGAAAGGTATCACTGAAGTTATTATTACAAACATGATGTTATAGGATGCCTATTGCAATAAAATTTTCTATTATAATCGACCCTGTCCTCATTCTATTTAGTAAAATAAAAACAGTCCGTGCAAAAGACTTGTCTGTCATTGTAAACACTACTGTTACAAACACAATATGAGAAGGCGTCGACTGTAACGAATTGTATACTTTGTTACAATAGGTACCGGCCTCCTTCTATGTAGTAAAATAGAAACAGTTCGTGGAGGAAATGTCTGCTATTATAAACATTATTATTACAAATAACAAGGTTTGTTCACACATCAATCAGGGACTAGTTTGAAACTGTCAGAAACATTCAGCCAACTACTTGTTGTGTTCCATACACCCATACAATCACCACTTTACTGGTCGAATATTTCTAACAGTTTGAAACCAATCCCTGACTATTTTAAGAACAGGCCTACAATATCCTAAAGTGTCGATTGCAGCAAAATTTACTTTGTTACAATCGACATAGGGCTCTCTCTAGTAAAAGAGAAAACAGTCTGAATGATGTATTGTCATTATACAGTGTGTATTACAAGTCATTGCAATAATTTTAGGTGATGAATACTTGATTTTGAGTCGATTATTATTTTAATATTTTTTAATTTAACCGTGCTTTCCTACAATTATTGAAGTGTAGAAGAAAAGCAAACCTTTTTATCTCTAAACAACCCATAGAACTCACACTTTATATAAACCTGAAAACTGAAATTATTCTTTTGAGGGCGATTACGCTTAATTTCTCTGACGAATTCATTCAGCCCGTGTGTTCTACGCTCGGCTAGAAACTAGGCATCGCATGCATTTAGAATTAGATGTCCTTGGGTGCGATATTAGCATCAAAGTGCAGTCGTTGTCCTATTGCAGTTCACGGTAGGTCAGTGCGTTGCATGCGCCTCGTTACGTTATAATTGAATGGCGCGATCGATTCCGCCGTCGACTGCCGCTCTTTTTTATGAATTCTGTGTTTGGAAGCCGGCTGTAATTATTGGCGAAAAACCACGAGGAGGTCGACGAACCCGTGTGGTATGCAATCATTTTTGCATTGTTATTACGTAACTTATGATAACAGTTTCCGGAAGGGAATAAAGCTTCCGTTAGGCTATTCTCACGGGCGGTGAATGCTGAGTATCGGATGAGTTAACTCGAAGAGGTCGTAGTTTTAGACGATGCGATGGCCTAGTCATTTTGAAAATTCTTTGATACCAATGTTAACAAAACGTTGGGGCGAAAAATTGAAATTTGGACCAGGGTGTTTTTAAATGAAGTAGCAAAAATGAGACCACAGATTCCTTAGGTAAAAATAAATGGATTTAACCTAACATACCTATATCCCAAGTCGCATAATAAAAAAGATACTATTTCTGAGAAAAAGATTTCTTTAACAAGAATGAGAGGGAGTCCAAGACTTTTGACGTTGTGTGTATTTATTTTCCATGTATAAACAATTATTTTCTTTATAATGTGAAAGGTTGGATCAGCTGTCTCTATTCATATATTTTCCATTCCCTTAAACATGTACCATTTTAACCTTCGCGACCCTCAAGTAATTAATCACACAATTATACACCAACTCTCGACTGCACTTCGAATAATAAAAGTAATTATTATACCAAGCCGTGAATGAATTATTAACTGTACTTGTCGCCGCTTTTACTTTAAAATTTCAATTAAAAATAATTGGTGTCCGTTAGAAATTTACTTGCACACGTCTGCTATTACTGATTTGAATTACATTCTGTTCGAAATTATCCGTAGTCATTCAACGGCAATTAGTTGACGTGCACAAAGCATGCTTATTAAGTAATGTCTTCAGTTTTATTAATTAATGCATCAGCTGATGCTTTCTCTACATATATGTGCGATACTTCCAAATCATTTGACAGTGTTCAGGAGGCGAAAAAAACGTTTTTTAAGTTTCTTTAAACATTTTGAAAAAACTGAAGCTTGAGGTCGAAAGTTTACATTTAAAGTAAGAATTTATCATTAACAAAACTTATAAATATATAAATATTTGTGACACTATTTAAATAAAAATAAAAAAATGGACGTAGGTTGTTTTTGAAATGAAACAGCTAATTTTATCCCTTCCTTGCAGTTTTTTTCTTAGTTTTCGATGTCTGAATAATATTTTCGTGAAATAGTTTGAATGGTTCCTCCTGTCATTTAAGCAAAGTTTTCAAATTTTCTTTATTGACCTATAGTATTGGATTTGGTCCTTATGCCTTTTGAATTGGCATTTTAACTGGGTAATTTCTTATTCTTGGAACAGAGATAATGAAAGTACTCCATATCACATCATTAGTGCATTCACTAGCCCGAATACAGGACGGCATATCAGCGCTGCAAGCAAAATGGTGAAATTTGGAAATCTAGTATTGAATCCGCTTATCTCTTGTCAACTTTTCAGTATCGATCGATGCACATGCAGACTTATAATACCTAAGCCACCAGTTTTTGAAGTTTATAATACACGACAATTTAGTGCGGGACTCATGTTGTTTCAGAAATAAACAAATATTTTAAGTAAATTGTTATAAAACCAACGATGCTTACGGGACTTAGGTTGTTTTGCATTAACTTGTGTGTAACTCCAAAAATACATGGTGTAATAAACTCAAAATGGCCAAAATGTGACTTAGGTTGTTTCTGAAATAAGCGATTCAAATATTTTACAACGTTTTACAGAATCTTTTTGAATTAAATTGTGTGTAACTCCCAAAAATACATGGTGTAATAAACTCAAATGGTCAAAATGTGACTTAGGTTGTTTCTGAAATAAGCGATTCAAATATTTTACAACGTTTCACATAATCATATGTCGGCAAAGTCACACCCGCACTGTCTAATCCCACTTCTGAAATTGCCACACATTTATTTCATATAAAATCCGGCGTCCTGGCGAATCCACGGCCATTAATAACTTTCCCAGACATCCTTTTTTATTCATTGAGGAGAGCCACTGCATCGTATAAATCCATATGTTGAAATGATCGTAAAAAACGATGTATATTTTATTTTCCGTCGTACGCCGGTCTGGGTCGATATCATTAAAGGCGAACTGCCTTTCCGCCGGCGTAGCACAATGCAAATATTTAGATAAACTGTTGATGGCTAAGGCTGTGTATCCTTTCCCTGGAATCTGGATTCCCAAATCCTTAGACCGGCGGCCGTAGTGACCGGAGATATTTGAATTAGCTCGTGCCTGGGTTGTTTGAATAGTTTTCGTTTTGTGTATTACTCGATTTTAATGTATTGTGCAGATGAGCAAACTCGGTTATGACTATCCGTTTCCAAACAGATTAATTTTAATCCTTAAATTCATTCTGCGGTTGGATAAGGTCCAAATAAAACTTTTGGATAATACGTTTCAGAATCTTCATTGATAAAATAATCTAATTCTTATATTAAAACTGTAATATTTTCGAAACTTATTTATGATTTTATTAAATAATTAATTTAAGTGATGCATTTCAATACAAAACAGTAACTATTATAAACAGGAGGATTGCAATTTATTTTGCACTACATGTAAATTGAAGGTGCCGATATAGCAGTGAGATAAATTTATGCCAGATCCAGTGTAGTCAGTTATCGTAGCTTTTATTTCCGGATGCTCAATGAGGCTGCTATTGTAATTGTTTAAGTTTACTGCGAACGTTGTATTATTGGCAAGTTCTGTAGGCACTGCTGAAGATGGTAACTGCGGCTGAAATTTTATTTTGTATAGAGTCTTCTGTCGTTTAATGGCGGTAATATCGGCCCCTTCGTCAGTTAACAGAGTGGTAGAAAAGCGTGTAAAGCAGTGCCCTGTATAAGTTTCCAGATGAGGCAAATTTAGATAAGTTGATATTGTTTGGCACATTTTGTTGACGCCAACCACTTGATTAACACATTTCCCTGGCATACTTTACAAACAATCTTCTATTGCCAGACATAAAGCACAGCATTTCCGGTATATCTTCATTTGATCTGAACTTGAAATCGCAAAACATCTGAATATGAGTTCTGGAATCGGAAATTCTTATAACAATGACTGAGTCTTTGTCTTCTATATCATCGATCGTTATCTTTAGTAGTTGATCTCTTCTCAAAGCTCTCAATTTTCTCTTTAGTTAGAATTCTGAACTTTTTTGGATGGTATCCAATTTGATTTAAGTACTTTTCAAATATATAGTATTAATTTTGGAAATTTTCTGATATTTACAGTTTCTTTGGCATTCAGTGTACTTTTTAACATAGAATACTACTACTACTACTGTACTATAATTTTATGTTTGAAATATGCCAGTAATATCGCTTCGGACACTTTTTGAATATTCTTGGAACTACAGCGCCCTGAGTTGAGTTCGTTAATTGGCAATCTCGTACTGTATCAACAATTTTTTGGGTATTAATTGTGAAACAGCACTTCTAATACTTCACCTGGTAAATGCTCGTCTTCAATTTGCGAGCTCGTTTTGAATTTAACACTTAGAATTTGAATTACAGTATATAATTTTGACGCTACTTTTTCAAACAACAAATTTTTATTGTTTATTAGGTTGCTACCGTTGTGATAGTCACCGCACCTAGACCTTTATGGTTCAAACACGATTCAAACGATTTCAAATATAAATTAAATTGGTGTACATAACACAGTTGTCTTATTTTATTGCAGTTTTCCAATGTATAACTTCCATTGTTGAACGCAAAAGTACCATTTCACGTTCTAGATACAAAAGTAACTATTTTATTTATTTTTAATCATAACGGACTTGTATTTTACTGCACATATTACGAAAATGAAATTTCCTATATTTTTTAACCGGTATAAGTCTGGCGGCACCGCTGACGAATGGCTGATTGCCATACCTATTTTAAGTGTTTGTTTCTTGACATTCCACTTGTGCAAATACCGTAATCGCCGATGGCGATAGACGTCGGGGACTTTCAGTGGTACCCACAGTATGATTGCTTGCATGATGTTTTGGTCGTTCAAATTCAACATGGACCAAGTATAGAATAATTTTATTTCAAATAATATTTGAGTACCTATATATTTTTATATTAGACAGTCAGAATTACAATTACGTGTGTCACGACACATTACTAGTTTTTGAATTATACCTAAAGAAGTGACATATTGTTGGTTTAAGTTGTCTATTCATTTATAAAAAATGTCTAGTGGGTGTGCGAATTTTATGTTTTGCAAAATATTTAAAACAATCGAAAATAAAGTTTCTATTTTTATTTTAACTCTGTATGTCCGTAACGAAGCATTTCTAGACCTATATTCATATGAAAAATTGTTCATGTTTTCTTATGTAGAATCACCTCCTGTATTTTTAGGGGTTGTGCGTGGACATCCACATGATCCTTTAGTATCACCACTTACATTCGGGAAATAACTGAATTTTGTTTTAGTATGTCGCTTTATTTTCAATAATATATTTTTTTAATACATTTTGGGTCAGTGTACCCGTGCACATAAATAGAAATAATACATATTTTTAACAAGTTCCGTTCTTTCGAGGAAAATACGCGCGCTTCTACTGGGAATTTTATTTATACTGGCACATGCCTCTACATTTTTTACCCCGATTTCTTATAAATCACCCTTCCGACAAAAAATATGGGTAAATTGCCCGAATCGTACGAATCCGGGAATCGGCGTATGTATTAACGAAATCCGCGTTTTTTGGCGTATATGTGTGTGTTCGCCCTTCGCCGTGTATCAAAAGTCAAATAAATGTGATAAAATTGGTCGTTATTCGACCGAGCCCAAATGCCCACACTTCATGCATGATGAATTCTGGCTGTAAATAATGGCCGTATCTCTGTCTAGGCGGTGTTTTTGCCTGGCCGTTGAAATTTACTGGTTGACACACGTCCATAAATCCCGAATTGCGCGCGGGAAATTTATAAATATTTTTACAACTGACGGGGTGGTATTTGCTAAAGGGTGTTCTTTCTGAAATTTTATAAAATCTGCCGCAGATTTGCCAGAATCAATATACAAGGTGTTCTGCATAAGAACCGACACCAAGCAGGTGCATCCAGGTGGTCCTAAGAATAGAATTGCAATTTAACATAACATTGTAGTATATAGGTATGTATATGCACCTGCTCTGTGTCGGTTCTTACGCGGAACACCCTGTATTTCATGTTCATACAAAATCTGTCATATTTAAATCAATAATTAATAAATTGATGTTGTACAATTAAAATTCTAAAATTTCAGTTCAAAACGTAAGATGGCAACATTTTTATGCTGTCGATTCCACAACTAAACAATACCTCAAAATCAAGAAAAAACTTATTGTCATTTATGAGTAAATAAATGATCAATGACGTATTGTAAACAGCAAATTATTACGCGATTTATTGATTCTGGAGAAGTGCAGACTTAGTTTTATTTGTCGAAAAGGGATTTGCAGGGTAGTCGCGCTCTTTTTACGTGCCTTATTAAATTTGTAGTTCGTTATCCAGCACTAAACGTAGATTTATGTGCAAAGGGAAACTCAAACGTTTAGTTTTGAGATGCCAAACAAGCTTATTTACATATTCTCTACAAAGGATCATTAAAACTTTCTATATTTATAAGAGCTTCATTAAAACATTTAATTGCTAATGCGCTTTGCTTGCTTCAAATACGTTTTATTTTCTGATTGCCTTTATTTCTCTACATGCTATTTAAATGTCATCTGAGGTTATAATTTTTATAGTCTATAAAATGGTTTAATGAATTTTTGTGGCCTTATGACTCATCCATTTAAAATATTTAACGTTACTGCTTTCTTTTAAATAGTTTTTGTTCATTCACTAACAAAAAAAAACTACTACATAGAATTTACCGAAATGTTATTCACATTCATCTAAATCGCTACAAGCTTTTCCAATTCTGGGAAGAAAATGTGATTGTTTTGACAACTCTACAAAACTATATCTGAGATATATTGATATATCTTCTAATAAATAGAGTTAGTGCCACCGTGGATTCTAACAGGGACGAATTCGCATTTCGAACAGTGCTTTTAGTTTTAGTGTTTTACAGAACGCTGTAATAGTCGGTGTCGCGTCGAGCGTTTCTTTGTTACGTCTGCTGAAAGTGGTATTCGCTGTATGCGTTTTAAATTATTTTTATTCATTCTAAAACTGAATACGCTCCTGTGAAACTCCGCGCTCCACTATACCTACAACTAAACTTTCAGATGCAAGTATAAAAAAAAATTTCTGGCAAAAGTTTTTTAGTTAAGTTTATTTTACAACCTTCGGGAAACTTGAATTTGTTTGGGTCAAGTATTATTAAGTTCTCAAGTATCTAGTTTTAATTGAAATTGAGAATAGTATTAATTATTAGTAGTAATGGAAATAGCATTTTAGACCATATTTTAAAAATTTAAATCTATGTCACTCTAGAACAGTGAATCCTATCGATATTTTTGTATGTAACTAACATTAAGTTGTCATACTTCTCATTTAGAAATTAGAATATTTCACGCTTACAAAAATTGAAGGGAAATTTACCCTCGGTTAACCCTTGCCCTGGTTCAAATTTTGAAATGTTTTCTATTGTATTATGCTAAGCATGTAAAAAGTTGAATAACTAAACTTCATACCCTTTTTATGTTATTTAATAAAACAAATTTTCGGGGTAGGTGTTTGAGAGGAAAAACTATGCTAAGGTTTTCGTCATCTTTTGTTTTGTTCTACATGCATCGAAATTTAGAATACTCCTAGCAGAACACTATGCGTGTGAACAATATTTCTTGCAGCATTTAATCACAACATTTTTCAGTTGTTCTTGACTGAAATTAAACACATGCAGACAAGAACTAATAACTAATTCATGATTCTTATATTTCACGTCTATATTTAGCCGTTCCAAACAAACTGAAAAAGTGTTAAAACTGCACACATGTGTGAAACAAATAGTTGGTCGGCTCGGAGAAAAGTTCGATGAACCAATAAATACGGTCGATAAAATAAACCGCTTCTAATTGAATAATAAACATATTTTACCTAAAGAATCCACTCCTGCACGTGTTATTTTCGGCACTCTTATTAATGGGAAATATTAGAACGTACACACTGGATCATAATAATTAATAAAACTTACGTGGATCATAATAATACACCATCACTGCTTCCACACACTTTATACATGGTGTTTCTTAAGTAGAGGTCAAAAATCTTGAGGCGTCTGGCCAAAAATATGGGTTTTTTATATAAATATGGGGTCTTAGGTCATCCATTGACCAGCTACAGCTTGTCAAAGGTAAAAAAAGGTAAAAAAAAATCAATCAAACTGATTTTTTTCGTTTAATATTTGACACGCTGTAGCTGGACAATGGCTTTTCTAAAACCCCACATCTATATAACAAAAAGAACCTTTATTTTGGCCACACAATACTCCTCTGGATTTTTACCTCCACTGAAGAAACACCCTGTATGTATCAAAAACTGTATAAAATACTCGGAAAGGTACAAACTCAACTTATCTGCTCCTTCACTTGTTCCATTGTATGAAATCAAAAAGATTTCAAATAAAGGTATTAAGTTGTGTCGAGCTAATAAATAGTAATCATATGATTACAATTTTGTGCAAGAGCCATACAATAATGATGTATTTTTAACCTAATTCAACACAAAAGTGAAGCACTTAGCCCGTAGATATCTCAGTACGTCAACCTTTCCATTTTTACTTCTTTTGTATATGTACATGTACTACGAGTCTTGTTACACGTAGTTCAGTCAATCTCAGAACGTATTTGCAGTAGAACTTGGCAAAGCTTAATTTGTAACTTATGCGTATATGGCAATGGAAAATCAATGAGGCATGTTCTAGATTGACATCTGTTATACAACAGTTTAAACTTGTTGTGTTGTACCTATCTCTGAATGCAATGATACTAATAGTCTGACAGCTGTAACCTCGCTCTGGACAAAGGTCAACACGGCTACAATGACTTGGCTACGTTATTTGTTATACAACAGTTTAAACTTGTTGTGTTGTACCTATCTCTGAATGCAATAATACTAATAGTCTGACAGCTGTAACCTCGCTCTGGACAAAGGTCAACACGGCTAGAATGACTTGGCTACGTTATTTCGGCATTTTGGGGAATAGTTTTCTCAGGCGCGTTCTGTTGAATAAATTACATTGACATTGCAGGAAACTCAGCGTTTTTAAAGAAAATGAATGATAGTGTCAAAAGCGTTGACACTGCCCGTGCATTATAAATTTTTTCGTTAACTTTGACCCCATTCCCAATCATATTATAATATAATATATGTATAGATATACTTATAAATTGCTTGCAAATTCACAATACGTTATGGATTTATTATTTTGAAGTCTAACCGCATTTTAGTGCTAGTGAATGCAATTTAACAACATCTTTACTTATTTTTAATATAAATGACGTTATTTGGCATAAAATATGCAATTCTATTGTATTTACTGGTTTGAACGTATAAATTTCCTATTATTTTTGTCAGTGTATGCTTGCATTACAAACAAGTGCATTCTCTAAACGTTAAATATTTTATTTCCATCTTGATATAAGATCTGTTATGAAAAATGCAGATGCAATTGTTGTGCAATTTTCATACATGAAAAACAACTATTTTTAGTCCGGTTTATATTTTTATAAGTGCATCGAGTCAAGGTAATCTTCGTCAACTCTTATTTAATTTGTGATTCACTCGAAGCGTGATATAAAAATCGAAAACACAAAACAATCAGATATGTTAATATTTATAGAAAGGCTTACATTATAACGGCGTACGGAAATAGCCTGGATTATAAACAATATAACATTTCGAAATTATATTTACAACAGAAGCCGTATTGTTGATCACCTGCAGAGACAGTGTTTTGTTTTCTCGCTTTGTTTAATTTTAGCCGTACACTGTTTACAACTTTTAAGTGATTTATTGCGTCTGATTTAATTTTTCAGCGTAGGAATTTAGGTTGAGCAATGCTGATGACTTGTAAAGGAAAACATCGTGGCTAAAGAATCTCCGGAAAAACATATCATGATATATATTTTGTATATCCTCTAAAATGGCGAATGCGCCGGTCACATAAACTTGACAGTTTTCTGATCTAAAATTATTAGGGGTGGCGTTTATAAAACAAAAAAAACAACACTTTTAGTAAGATAATTATGCACCTACAAAGAAAATTCACCCATGATGTAGCGGCTATAATGCTGAAATTGACTAGTTTCGTTTAAATTTTGGACGAAAAAAAATGCGTTAGAAAACATGGCTCCCCGTTAAAATTGTGAATTATACATTTTACTTTGTTACAAACTACCAAAACCACTTTATCTACGCTCGTTACATAATGATAGTAATATGACACTCCTTTCAGTGTCATAATGATGTTTATAGCACTAGTGCGATATATATTTATCGCACGGAATTTAAAAAAAAAAAACAGGCAGATGTATTCTTCAATAAAACTTAATCTACACATTTTTTTACTTTGGAATCAGTACTTACTTAATTACACTTCAGGTAAGCACACTAATTAGACTTCCACGAAATATTTCCCTTATATTTAAAAATTAAACTATTAAAAAAAACTAATAAAAAAATATTATTTTATTCTTCAATGTAGCACTGACAAACGGCGTAGTAAATTACTACATCAGTCACTGTTGGGTTAGGCTCATAACGTAACACCCCACAGCACATCTGGCTGGTAGATGAACCAACCGACATCAATTGCGAAGAAGATAGCAACAAATTTATTATTAACTTATAATTGGTTATTACCAAATAAAATCAGAATAAATTCTATAAAAATGAGTTTTCCGATGAAGTTTTGCCTTATTAGGCTGGTGGTCGGCTCAGGTGGACTGATCTCCTAATGGAAGGAGGTACAAGGGGCCCAATGGGGCTGTAGCATTTTTGCTACCCTCCCCTTAATTCCAGAATTTCAGAAATGAAGATTTGCCTACAATTATAAAAATCTGCATCTGAAGCCTGAGGTCTTGTCCCACAAAAGTCTCGCGTACAGAATGCCTTAGTAGTTGAGAGATATGAGAAATGGTGCCATGAAAATAAAATTAAGAGCATAACGGGTGAAAAGGTTCTATTAGCATCTTTCAACAAATTAAGTATCGTGAACCTACTTCATTATGGAGTTATTATTTCATGTTAAAAACCAACTATAACGAAAAACGTAGACATAAAAAGTATATTACATGCTGCTTATGCAAAAATCGGATGACTATAAGCCGAAAAATTTTAACATTTTAATCAAGGAACACATAACAACATTTCTACCACAGGAATCCAGATAGATAATTATAATAGTATTCAGGGAGAACAAGTAGAATTGAATAAATTTCGTGTTGTTAACTATTCAAATTTGAATAATTGTGCTTTTAATATATATAAAAATGTTTCCAATATTTAAATAAATGGTTTTTTGTCAAACTGTTTTTTATTTATTAACAGTGACATTACTATAGTAAAGTGACATTTCAATGTGGTAAAATGCCACTTCAGTAAATGATTTTAGATTTAGTAAATTGGCATATTATTAGTCAAAATGCGAAGCTAAGCAAAAATGAATTTAAACGAATAGAAATTTATTTTCCCACAGTCATGATGTTGAGATATTCTAAGAAACAATTCCGTAGAAACTTGGATTCAATCAATATCTAAAATAAAAATTATTCTAGATAAATTTATATACTAACGAAAATGAACATACCTGACCTTAAACGATGCGTTTCCAGGCCAAAGTTCATAGAAAATTATTTGCTTAAAATTGAACGTAGAATAACATACTGAAATATGTACATCTCCTCCTGAAACACTCTGTATAAGGTAAAATTATTTTAAAAATTAAATTTTGAAATGACAATAGTCTAATCACGTAGGCGAATGCTTTTAATTTACATTTTTTAACACTTTTGACAACATTTTTGGTTATCAAAATATAACAAGAAGAATGAAGAGTGGTTTTGTTTACAATTTGAAAAATATGATACGAAATAGTTGGCCGTAGTAAATAAATAAATATGAATAAATTTACAAACTACAATAATTTTAATGGTGCTTAAAAATACATTTAGGAATTGTCTCCACACATTCTTAACATTTTTTGCAACAAAAATAATAATTCCAACATGTTCAACGCGACCTAAATCGGAAATTTACTTTTTTGCTTCACCCTGTATAAAATTGTAACCATCTTTTTAATTTACATGCGGTAGATATATTTTACGACATTATTTCCACATGTATTAACTACTGGAACTGTACCACAAGTTATTAACAATAGAGGACACACCTTAATTTTTTTTCTCTGCCATATTTCCGACACCTCATAATGGCTTAAAAATAAACACTGTTGCATACCAAACAGCTTGCGGCTGGTTAATACCACAGCCACCGATTTCCAATACATTGAATTTAAATTATTTACGTTAACAATGTTTACTTGCTGCGTATATTAATAAACCGTGTTTATATTGCTATTTGAAAGTTATGATTTTGTTTATGCGGCCACTGGCGCTATATAAATAATTATGAGAATTGGCGGGTTCATTGGGACTGTAAATTCTACAAGGCCAACGGTAAGAATACACTTAGAAAGGGATAAAGGTATAGGTATGATTTTTGTTGACTTATTCAGGCTTACGTTATTTGTTACATGAGATGAGAGATGAGATGAGATGAGATGTTACATAACATTCTTCTTGAAACACTTGATCGCATAGGTGTTTCTGGTAAATTATGTCAAATGCATTTTCCGGGGTTCTTCAAGGTTCAATTTTGGGTCCCTTGTGATTTAACATTTATGTTAATTATATATCTTCCTGTCATGGTGTTAAGTATTTATTATACGCAGATGGTATGAAAATCTACTGGTCATTATCTATCGTCGTACATTGTGAATTATTACAGGATAACCTAGAACGAATTAGTGACTGGTGCTAGTCGAATCATCTAAACTTCAACATTAAAATGTGCAATATTTTGTCATTTTCTCCTGAGCAAAGTAGATTAGTATTTCCTTATAACATTACTAACACTTCTATTCTTAGACCCAAAGCAGTTAGGGATCTAGGAGTTACTTTTGATCCTGGACTCTCATTTAACCATCATATTCACGCTACCATTGCACATGCCAACATAAATATGGGCCTTATTATACGCAATTCCGGAGAATTTCAGTCAGTTGATGCATTACTTGTCTTTACTTTCCCTTAGTATGTTCAAAATTAGAATACTGTTCCTCAGTTTGTCATCCTGTGTATGACAATCAAAAGTACGTGATTGAAAATGTCCAAAGAAAATTTCTAAAGCACGTTTATTTTAAGGCTCATGGTTTTTATCCACCTATAGGTCATCATTATGACCTATAATTAGCCGAGTACAGAGTCGACAGTCTAGACACTCGTAGACTCGCTGTACCTCTTTGACCTTATTGTACAAAATTGCAAATAATTTGTTAGATTGTCCTGAAATCCTGAGCAGACTGGAATTTAATGTGCCTCGCGTAAATTCACGACATCGTAACACATTTTAGACTTCCGATACCGAAAACAAATATTGTATTGTCATCTTCACAGTATTGGATCAATGTATAACCCACAGGTATAACCTGAAAATATACTTACGTTAAAGTTGTGATAACACTGATCACAGTAAACTAAATCGTTAATTTCTTTCTTTACGTATTTTGGATTGTTCTATGACTTTAGTGGCTTTTTAAAACTTTAGAAGGACTTTATAATTTTGTTGAATGAAAAATTCTATAAGATAGGTGTACTAATTTCACAGATTATGATTAATTATTTTAAATTAGTATTCAGTTAATATTATACTGAAAAACTTGCTTGAACGTAATAGATCTCAAAAAAACCTGGCTGCCGCCTTATAAGCGTCGATTTATTTTCTCTGCTTTATGAAAATTTAATTTCTTCTTTCCATAATTGCTATTTATAGAGATGACGTTGATTTATGCTCTTCAACTGCGGAGCGACCACATGTTGAATTGGACAAAACGACACCATTAACTTTTTTGTGGAGTTACATTTCATTATTCACGTCGGCTGCATCTGAGTGTCATTGACACGAGGCCGCATTTAAGAAACAGTCGTATTATTGTTCGAGTCGAAAAACTACGCGAACTGGACGCACCCGAAAAAAAATGGGTCAAGTAAAGCGCAAAGAGGCGATCATACGCTCCTTAGACCTCTCGTGTGTTATAACGAAGTCGGTGTCTGCAGGAGATGCTAAAAATGGCGAGTAGGTTGGCGATACTCGACGGGGTCGATGGCCTAGAATGTGTGTCGATGCAGTTGCAGAGGCGAATGTATGACTCTTTACCTAGGTGGAGGGGATGGCAGGGTTTCAGTCATAGGGAAATTTTTTCCCGACAGGCGATTTTTCACTGCAGATGATAATAAATTGCACTTGTGCAGTTGCGTGTAAGCTAGAAAATTTATGAAAGGGAGTCTTTAGAATTAATACAGTTTTATAGGACGTTTAAACATGATGCCTTAATACTCTGCGGATTAAAGCCCCGACCAGCGTTGAATTACACCCACAATATCTACCCATATATTGAGATAGTGGTCTGCTTACTTCCCTGCTCGGCCTAAGCGGTAACTTCTAAACGAGGCACTCTTGGACTAAGCTAAGTTTGTTTAAATCGGTTCTATTTGATCACAGGAAGCTATGTCCCATTACTTTCCGGACATCCTGTATATAAAGTTGCATACAGGCGGAGTTACAGGTCTTTAAAGTGGGGCCAAATGTTTCGAGAAATATTAATATCTCTGAATAATTTTGACTTTTAGCTGTAATGTTAATTTTCTATTTTTATTTTATTTTATAGTTTTATTACTAACTGTGAAATTTTTTTTTATTTATTCTAATACTATTAAAATCATGTTTCAATCAATGCATTTTTTCGTGAAAACCTCAACTTTAAAATTTAACAAGAGTAAAAAAGTGTTTTAAATTAAACTGTGCGCGAGATATCATTCTCTTTGAATATCTTTGCCTACGCTTAAGTCCACTTAGATTTCTTATTTCATTAACAAGCATCTAATGAAGCGTACTTGCTAGCAGATGTGCAAACTGGCATAATTAACATAATATTATAAAGTAGACTTGTTTACTTAAAAAGTCTACAGTGATTATTGCAGTTATTAACAGTATACCAAGTATGATCTCTCAAGTAATTAGAATATTTCTTATCACGTTTCCACATTACATTTTTATTTTCTTCAACATAAGGAAGTGGTTGAGAAACTAATAAACGGTTCGCGAATATTGCCATTGAGAATACTTATAATTACGCATAATATTTTCCATATATTTGATTACTATATTTATTGCGTTTTGATCACTGTAATAAACATTTATAAGAGAAATTTGAAAGCCACAGCTAAGCTCTGGCAATGCCAAACAGCAACCACTAAGTTTGGTACAGGGTGTTTCCTAATTGCGTGCAGAAAATTCAGGGGCGTATTATTTGGTAAAATATAAGTTAGTTTCAATTTAGGATTTATAACCTCTAAATTACTTTATTTTTTTGGAAAATTTCACATAATTTTTTAGTATGTTGGTAGGTGTAAAGTTTGCAGCCCACGTAAAGTATCATTTGCGAGATTCTGGGTAGTATCATGACATTTTCTACACGAAAGATTATATCACTCTGTATAATCATACAGACAAAATTGGTTTTCATATAACGCAATTGCATTGTTATAATTTTGTTTTCTCGACATATGTTTTGTCTCTAGCCGTTTAGAGATAAATTTGATTTTCTCAACAGGGATACGCCACTGGTACATTACCCAAGCTGTAAACATTATATTTTATACCTATCCACACACCAAAAAATTATGCGAAATTTGCCAAAAGTATCTCAAAACGGTTTAGAAGGTAAGAATTTTAAATTGATTTATTTATCTACTTTTTAATAAAATTACCTTAATTTTTACCAAAAAATACGGCGCTGGATTTCCTGCGCGCATCTAAGAAACACCTCATATATTATTCAAGCACCTTCTTTAAAATTAAAGATCATTCGTCGTGTAACATTTCGAATTACTTTAGTTTATTGTTTAACTTTTGCTTATTTTTTCCAATTGTAACCCCAGAAAATGTATTTTGAAATTGAAAGTATTAAATACCGCAAAAGTTCGGCGTTGTTACGCTTTGAATTCACAAATGGCAAAAGGTAAATGATTTATTATATAAACGAAGTGGTGCCATGAACGGATGGTAAACGACCTTTATCTAAAGAAACTTGTGAAATATACTTGACGGCTTCAGTATATTGAAAATATTGTAAGGTACAAAAAAATTAATGTGAGCACTCATGAATACTAAACTGCCGTAATAATCATAAAAGAAAATATAGCTATGCATATAGTGAATAAACTACTACAATAATCGTAAAAGAACAGTTTGTTGTTTCTTTGTTCTCTGCGCTTTCGTTTATCGTCCGTCTTTAAATCGGTTAAAGAGAATTGTTAATACTCAAATCCATAAAGTACTGAAATGTAAATAATCATTATCATAATAATAGAGATGGTACGTCTACAACTACTTGCACTGTTAGTACACACACAAATTTATTTTGAATCAAACATATATTTATTTAGGAGTGTGTTCCAAATATTATTTCTTCGCTTACACACTTGCTAAACTAATTTTATGTTCAGAAGTATATGCAGTAGAACATAAATTTTGAATAAAATTAAATTTTCGCTTATTCACATTTTAACTTTCCTTTTCTTGTTACAGGTATGCTAACGCCTTGTATTAACCACATATGGCAGGTATGTTTTATAATTACTTGTACCAAATTATAAAAGACGTCTGTATAAAAAAAAACAGTTATTTTCGCTGAAAAACAGGAACAGCTATTCTCTTCAATCGAATGTTGTCTCCATTTACTCGAATTTTAAACGATGGGCGATTTATTCTTTGTACTATAACGCTCCAAATCGCTTGTTTCTATTATTTTCTTAGTATTACGATTTTACTCTATTCAATAAATCGCATGTTTGCATAATTTTCAAAAAGTTGCATCATTTTCTAGCAAAAAACATTGCTATTAAGACAACGACCACAAAAGGTTGATAAAAATGTAATGTAGTGTATTAAATCATGTATCGATTTCAAATCGCATATTAGTATAGTTTTCGGAAAATTATGTCGTGTTTTAATCGAAATTAGTAGTATTTACGGTTATTCTGGATGAAGACAAGTCTATCTGTGACATTCAAAAATGCATTAATTCAGTTTGATAAATCGCTAATAAATCATTTTCCGTCAAAAATACTGCAAAGCGATTTATTTAGTAATAGATCGCACAAAATCTTCGAGTAAATCGCTTTAACGGCGCAATTTGCTTATAAAGTAAATCGCTTCAAAATCGCTTACGTCTACAATTTACTTAGAATTTGATCATTTGCTACCTAAAATCATTACTACTTACAGCTAAAAATAATAGGTGAATAAGAAATTGATACAAATGTCTTCATTAAAATCAGAGCATAGTCTTTAAATAGCTTTAAAGTTATACATTTTTTCCAAAATTATTTTATTTTCATGCCGCAAAGATGAACTATTATAGATTTTTAAATGAAAATCGGCATTTTCAGAATTTTTACTGAATCCATTCTTCGAATGCAATTTGGCAATAACATATTGTCAACGTAATTTATTTATTGAATAAATCGCTTCAAAATCGCTTATATCTATGATTTTCTCAAAATTACATCATTTACTCACCAACATCATTGCCATGTATGATTATAAATGACCATTTGAAACTGATGTAGATTTCTAAATGAAAATTGTGCTGATTTTTCTATAATTTGTAATGAGTCTACGGTGGCAAAAAAGTTTAAAGCAATTTATTTAATGATAATTACTGAGTAAATCGCTCCAGAGATGCACATTCCTTCAATAGTTTCGCAATTGTCATTTTCTAGCCGAAATTATTGTGTTTATGATCACAAAAGCTAAATGAAGAACTAATGCAGATTCCTAGATGGAAATCAGGAAATCAGCAGCGCTTTCATATAGTAATCTAATTAATCTCCCTAGCCTTCAAAAACCCGCCATTTGGCTTAACGCGATCGTAAAGTTTGGAAAGCACCGTGCATCTAAATTTAAAATTAGAAACAAAACAATAGCCAAAACAAACAGGATGAAGAGGAGTGTCCGCTTAAAGTTAGACTTCGGGTTTTATGCGAACGCTTTAACATTTCACCGGTGCTTCGAAGCAGAATTACTTTTTAGAACTGCCACTATGTAGTTATATTGAAAGAGGTCGTTAAAATGAAAACAGTAAAACGTCAGCGCACATAGGTATGGTCTTTTTAAACAGGAATTCGGTGCAGAGGACAAAGAAAATACGACCAAACGAAGTTTTCTTCAATATTGTTAGTTTAATTATTTATTTATTTACAAAATTAAGAATGCAATGAAAACAGTTTCAGGAATTACACAATATTTATACAAACAATCCGTTACAATAGAAATTAAAAAAGAAGCTGTATGCACTGGTTCTCAAACTGTGCGTTCTGAAACAAAGCTAGACTTTTCCTATGCCAAATAAGGACAGAAAATAGTATGGCGTCATTTAAAGAAACATAATTGTTTGTCATAGCAACACGATCACTGTCGGTGAGATATAAGTAGTCTGCTTACTTCCTGCTTAGTCCGCGGAGTAGTTGTTTCCTGCAGTATCATTTACAGATTTAATGGCTCGTCGCACAGGGCGAGAGGTCTGCGTTAAGTACCTGGTGCAATGTAGGTCGCTTCCTGTAAGTCGAGCCGCTTAGGCCGAGCAGGAAGTAAGCAGACTACTTATATCTCACCTGCACTCAGTTTATATGTGAACATACGTATGAAGGAACAGCCAGTTCAATTGTCGGTCATCTCACCTACGGCATACTGATGAGGGCTAACAAGCCCGAAACCGGTCTATGTCTGGTGGTGTCCGACAAGGGTTCTTGGCTGTTCACATAGACACTGCAGGAGTAATGCATTGCCGGTCGGGGCATTAGTCCGCGGAGTAGTTGTTCAATTTATATGTGAAGAGAAGATAACTGAGCTGCCAGAAAATGCTTCTGTTTTGTTTTGGATGTGCCACCCTGTATATAGATAAGTAGGGCCAAATCGTCATATTTTACCGCCAAAAATACACAGTTAACAAGATGACCTGACGTTTTATTACACCTTTTATATTTAAACTAAAATATGTCTTCTAGCTTTTCAAGTCGCTCCTTAGGTGTCACATCTTTCACCCATAAAACGTATCTGTACGACATAAACACAAGTTATAGCTATTACATAAGGCCCTTTAAATTCAGAGAAGCGTTCGCGGTAAACTCTCAGACAACACCGCCGTTTACTGAATTTTTTCGCAATTAATTGCGACTTCTTTTATTTTTGCCCGTAAACCGGGCGCCCATAAAGCTACGTCGCACTCGAAACTACTCCGTCGCAAATAGCAGAGAAGAAGTGGCAGGTGTGACAGGAATAAAACGTTTTCGTCGGGCCAAATTACGAGAAAATGACATTTGAAAATATATCGTAAAATTTTTAGATGGTTCCAGAACGCGTTCTACTCTTTCACGGTTTATGTGGCAAAAATGAAGGAGGGTTTTAACGGGGTTTGCGTTTTATAGGGATGAATAAAAGATATTGCGAAGTTTTGCTCTATGCCTAGCTTTATTATATTTGTTTTGGAGAGAGCTGTATTTTTACTAAATTGTATTAAAAAAAGATCTACAGAAAAATTTGTATATATGGAATAATGTACTGAAGATTACAGAATGAGGATAAATAAAAACAAAAGTACTTAATGACAATAGGAAGAGAACAACAGAAGTTAGATATGAAGATAGAGGATGTACCAATAGAACAAGTAAATGACTTTAAATGTTTAGGAATAGTAACTGAGAGCAGTGGACAGCAGGATATACAAATTAACACTAGGATAGAGAAAACGTTGAAATTATATCACTCAATGAATAATGGTTTCATAAATAAGAAAGAACTGCGTTCGACTACGAGTTAAGGGTACTAACAAAGGCTCAAGAAAGTAACATCCAAGCTACAGAAATGAAGTACCTAAGAAGAGCTAGAGGGATGACGAAAAGGACAGTTACAAACGTAAAAGTAAGAGAAGAATAGAATCAACGTTAAAATTCGTGGGAAAAAAAGACAATTTAACATTTCGAAAAGAATTGCTTACCCCTAAAGTTATACCAAACTTTTTTCAATTGATTGAATTGAAAAAGAATAATATCCAGCGCAGAATTTAATTTTTTACTCTTGTTAATGAAAAAAAACTTTTTCAATAAAAAATGTATTACTTAAAACCAAATTTTAATAGTGTTTATTAGAAGAAATCAAAAAGTCAGTGATAGCCCTTGTCTTTAAATTTTTAGAGTTAGTAACAAAACTATTTTATTTGTGCTACTGTTTCCTGTTGCAAATGCTTGGAAAATTTAAGTTTCCAAATGAATGGTTAAGACGAGGAAATAAATTGTCCGCAAAATTGGCCACAACGATCGCTAGACCTCAACAAATATGACTATTTTCTTTAGAGAACATTGAGGGATTTTGTTTATTCCTTGCCAATTGGATTTGTGAGATCGTATTACGAATAAATGTAACGTTATAAATGATCATCATAAACCAACGACCAATATACACCTAAACAATGTACCAAATTTGATTATTTCAAGTTGAAATAATTCAGAGATAAATTTTTTCAATATATGTATTTGGACCTACTTGCTTCAATTATCTTTGCAATTTTTCTTTATTAATTTTATTGCAATAATTTTTTCGGAAAAAAAGATTATTTTAATTATAGACATACAGGAGAATATACCCTGATAAATGGTAATAAATAGAATCAATGGTAATGAATAGAAGCTTGTACAATGGCTAAACATGTCTTTATAATCACGTTAAAAACATTATTTTCTACTTTGACTCAAGCTGTTGTTGTTACTTAACTCAAATACAGCTGCAAAACAAAATATAGCAACAACTTATAGCATTCTTTAAATACGTGCTATAATATTTCTAAACACATGCTAGATATATCTTGGCATTGGCACCTTCGCCATTTTATATAATATGTTACGCTTTTAACTGATCATCACTAGTTTCAAAAATTGATTCCTGTTATTATTAAACTTATTTTACTTAATTTTTTGACCCAGTTGCAAAGAAATTCACTAATACTGGTAAATGTAATAAACATATGTACATCTTTAGCCGTAATAGTTTAGTCAAGAGATTGGAAAAAATAATGTTAGTTTTGATTCATTGGTCAGTGCTGCTGTTTTTAGTGTATTTATTAAACAGTACATTCTACAATTCTGTATTTTGGTTTGCAGTTGGCTGTGATCAGGTCTGATATTTATTCTGTTTCGCCAGATTTCAGCAATAAATTGGCCATTAATTTAACAATAAAACGCTTCATATCAATGTGTTGACAATTATTGTCCATTTTCTTTATTGGAAAAATTAGGAAACGAAAAAACGGTTACATCCAAATTTATTATTCAAATTATCAACAATTCTTATTTTTATAATTACTACTGAAGTTACTAAACCTAATTACAAATTTCCACCCCGATTATTTGAAAAATTAAAGATATTTACCTAACAAAACTAATTAAATACGGGAGGACCCTCGAAAATAATTTTTCGCAAACTTGGGAGTTTACTGCCGCGTGAAATAATATCTACCAATCCTTCGGGGAGGCGGGAAAATAAAATACACGCGTACAAATAATTTGCCTGGTAGAGGCAAGAAGAGCAGCCGGCGAAATCCGGAGAGGGAAGATCTGATTTCGACTTAATTTCGGAAGGTGGTGACTTGTGAACGACTGGATTTAAGTAAGCGGCTTAAGACTTAAATCGAACGTCACGCCCGACAGAGGCAGGTCTGGGTTAAGGGGATGTAGCCGTTTTTTACGAAATTCAAGGGGTGAAAACGGACAGGATAATGATTTGTGATAATGCACTGGAAAAAAGAAATAATCGCTTATACAGTAGTACAGTACAGTCTATGTACTACAATTTGTTGTGATTATACTTCAAACACAATTTGCTTGCAGTGTCTTAGTAAATATTTTTACAACAGAAATGTTACAAAATACTACATACATTGTTGTAAAATTGGTGAAAAATTACATGTTTTTTTAATATGGCATTAAAAGTAAAAAGTTTTTCTCTTTTCTACTTAATCTGTTGACACACTCTTTATATAGGTACAAGATAATATTAATACTTTCTTAAATTGGCTTCTGTTACACTGTTCAGTGTTAAAAAAATAAGAGTAGCATTCTAAACCAAACTCACGTTAGTGATTATTAATTGTTATTGTGATTTTACCGCTTATTTTATAACTGTCGCGTTTATTTTTACATGTGCATTCGTTTAGTCGGTATTGTACACACATAATTTCGTAATGCCTGCCACATTTAATCATCGAGAATATGCTGATTTATTTTTTTTTATGGTTGTTGCAACGATAGCGCTAATCGTGCAGGTGCTGAATATCGACGTCGCTTTCCGAAGAGAAGAGTGCCAGATAGAAATATGTTCCAGACAGTCTTCAACAATGCACGTGAAACTGGAATGCTTTCCCGTGTGAGAATTACATCTGAGAGGCAAACTGGTTCTGGTCTAGCAGTCGAAAAAGAAATCCTAAATATGGTAAAATGTAGCCCGGGTGTTAGTGCAAGGCGTATTGCAGCCCCTTTTCCATATTCAGTCCAGAATCTTCAGGACCGTGATAATGATTTGCAGTTGCATTTTTGCACATGGATAAACGCAAACCATAAACTTTACAAATACATTTTGTTTACTGATGAAGCTCAATTCGGAGTGAATAGGTCACCATGACATCGTTGGTCAGATGAAAATCGGAACGCCAGGGTAGAAAGTAACTTTCAGCATCCGTTAAGCATTAACGTGTCGTGTGATATGATTAATTAGTTTCCCAGTTGTACTAGATGGTCATATTACAGGAGCTAGATATATAGAATTTTTAGAAAATAATTTGACAGATCTGCTGAACGATGTTCCATTGGATATTAGGCAAATCATGTACTTTAAGCATGATGATGCCCCTGTCAATTTTAGTCGTGTTGTGATCGATCGTCTTAACACGCTTTCCACAACGCTGGTTTGGTGGTTTCCAGAATTAGCCACCAAGATCACCAGCTTTGAACCCCCCTGATCCCCTTTGAGGATGGTTTAAATCATTAGAATATGCAACAAAAGTGAACACAAGATAGGCGCTATGCGATCGGAAATTTAATTCATTAATTTCTGTTCATTAGATCTTTTAGATCACTTTTCTCTACTGAAAATAATTTCATTGCTATCTCATTAACCGTTGATATTCGACCATATGTTTATTAGGTTTTTTTGTTCACCCCATGAATATTCCTTCCGAATATTGGGTTTCCCCCAGTCACCCTGTATAAAATATAATAAAAAAAATGATCTACAATGGAAATGTAGTAATGTGAAATTACCATGCAAAGTTATGTGATTACAGACAAATTTTTATCAGTGCATTTACAAAAAGTTTTCTGTTGAATTGAGAACAAGCGAGAAATGTTTTCCTCCGCCGACCCTGAACATTGCAGAGCTCTGGAATCCCGCTCCCGTAAATAAGCGAAAAACTTGACTGAATTTTCACCAGGAATTAAAAGAACGCCCTCTACTCTAGATTAATTAAGGGTTTTCTGTATAATCCTTTGACAATGGCACAGCAAGGAAGGCATCAGCATGAATTCAGGCACTGCTTTGTGTAATAATCAAATTCCAACTCTCTAATAATCCTCACTAAATCCCGTGCATCATGTTGCCTCGTTCCCTTATTATCGGGATTAAAATTTAACTGGTAGTATCAAGGAGAGTGATTACTCGTTGTACAGATATTCGATGCAAATTAAAACTAAATAACTCAGCTGGATAACAGAAAAGAGGGACAGGAAGGTTAAAATATAAATGAGAATGGATGTGGTCTGTTATATAAAATTTATAAACACAATTCGTGACATACATTTTTAGAAGCAAATAAATTTATAACAACAAAGTCAGAAACAGCAACAATCTTTTCCTTCACATGTTTAATACTACTTATTACACAGCCCCACAAAAAAGTTCATACACAAGAGAATGACATATGTATTCCCATGTATTTTTCGACGCTGAATCCGATCCCGAGCTCAGAATTGGGCCTACACGTCTGGAATTGGCCCCAAGGGCCGAAAATGGCCTGAAATGCGGTTCCCGGGATAAGGCGAAGTCGACGCTGAATTTTGGAGCTAAAGCCGGATTTGTGCCCGAAAAGTTTATGGCCAACTGAAATTCCGGGTTTGGTCCGGGAAAATGACCCCTTGGGGCGGGAAAATGACCCCTTGGGGCGGGAAAATGACCCCTTGGGGCGGGAAAATCCTGTTTTGGACGTCCCGGTCGCGACTGTGGTATTTTTGTGTGTTTTTCAGTTCTGGACCTGAGACTGGGTGTGAAAAGTTTATGGTCAGCTGAAATTTTCAGTTTGGGTGCGGGAAAATGGCCCATTGGGGCCGGAAAATCATATTTCGGACGTACCAATCGCAACAGTGGGATTTTTATGTACTAATTCCTGTAGCTTAGACTGTGCTTGACAAGTTTATGGCCATGTGAAATTCCCTGTTCGGGACCGGGAAAATGACCCTTAGGGGTTGGAAAATCGTGTTTTGTACGTCTCAGTTTGTTTGTCAAGTCATACCGTGTTTGGAATGCCTTTGGTCGATTGGAATCTCTCAAAACACGATTTTCCGGCCCCTAAGGGTCATTTTCCCGGACCCAAACCCGGAATTTCAGTTGGCCATAAACTTTTCGAGCACAAATCCGGCTTTAGCTCCAAAATTCAGCGTCGACTTCGCCTTATCCCGGGAACCGCATTTCAGGCCATTTTCGGCCCCTGGGGCCAATTCCAGACGTGTAGGCCCAATTCTGAGCTCGGGATCGGATTCAACATCGAAAAATACATGGGAATACATATGTCACTCTCTTGTGTATGAACTTTTTTTTTTTTTTGTGGGGCTGTGTTATTAACACGTGCAGTGACATCTATACAAGCTTTCACTACTAGATACTACTGACATAGTTACTATAAATTTGTGTTTACAATTTTAATGTAGAATAAACAACAAATGTAGTAAACCGTTAAGTTCGTTGTTCTGGTAAATCCAAAAGTATTATAGTAATTGGGTTGTAAAGTAAAAAATATTCCAAATATATTTCTCAACAATGTTGTAAACATGCGCTGCTCTGTAGCGAATATTTAAATTTTGTTGCTAAACCATTCGGGCAAATATCTCCAATAACCGCCATCCGAACTTTTTGTCCATTAGCTAATGTCATTTCTTGTGGCGATATTGATCGAAAACTTGTTGCCAACTTTCTTTTAATCCCTCGCTTAGCTTCCATAGAGTTTCCAAAGCTATTAGATTTACTTTACTGTAAATTTGTACGATTTTCATGATTAATTTATCAGGATTCGTCTGAGAATTTAATTAGTCGAATTCACCTGAAATAACAGAGTGAGCGTACAGAACTGATTTTCCATACAGGTTTATTGATAAAACATAAAGGTTCTCTTTAAAAATATACAGTTCTATTTGGAATTTTAAACATTCTAGTATAGTATCCATTGTTTATATATCATTTTTAACATTTAAGCTACAGTAAAAAAAAAATTGTAATTTTTTTTTCTCATAATAATTGTAAAATATACCTCTGTTTAGATAGTCAAAAGCGCCACAATTTTGTTTCTAATAAAAATGTAATTTGTTTGAAATGTATTGTTTAAATAAATGTATTTTTCTGTTAGCCTTTCATGTTTCACCAAGCTTTTTGTGAAAAACATAAAGGAGTAATAATTTGTAGAAAGTTGATAAATGAGTTCAATAAAATCGTGGTTGATAAAATAAAGCCGTGTCACACTATTTTATTCAGAAAAATATGCCACCAATACCTTGTATGTCCGCCACTGGAACATAAATTTTAAGAAAGACTCCTAAATAAAAACTATATGAAATACTAAGGAATAAGAAGTTTATTTTTGGCCATCATTTGTGAATCACTGCATACACGATTTAAAGAAAAAAATACACTGATAGAAATGATTATGGTAAATTTACATGTTGTTCACACCATGTCATAGTGTAAAAAATACTGAATACACACTGTACTACAAGAACCTCCAAGTAAATACAGTAGAATTACTAACACATTCACAAGTACATGATGTGTATTTCCATAATGTATTGTGAATTTGCAAGCAAGATAATAACCTCCAATAGAATTGTTTGCACCATATCACGTGGTAACGCAAAAGCGGATACCAGAAAATCGTTTGCAGTTCTTAGTAATAACTTTCAATTCGTTTGTAGTTCCTTAAAATCTAAAGTAGTCACCGCACTTCAAAAGAGGGCTAAAAAATCGTTTGTAGTTGTTTGTAGTAACCTTCATTTCGCTTGTGGTTACGCAAAATATAAAGTAGGGTCAGTATACTTCAACCGGAAGCTAAACAAGTATTTGTAGTGATCATCATTTTGTTTCTAGTTCCTCTAAATAGTCTAAATCTAAAGTAGAGTTATTACACTTCAATCGGAAGCTAAATAATCGTTTGTAGTAAACTTCATTTTGTTTCTAGACATCTTAAATACAATACTCCAAACAAAGGCTTAAAAATCGTTTGTAATAACAAACTCATATCGTTTGTAGTTCCTCGAAATCTAGAGTCCTATACTTCAAGCGAAGATTAAAGAATCGTTTGTAGTAACCTCCATTTCGTTTGTAATTCCTCGAAATCTTAGGTAGTCACAATACTTCAAGCGGAAATTAAAGAATCGTTTGTAGTAACCTTCAGGTCGTTTGTAGTTCCTCAAAATCTAAAGTAGAATCACTATACTTCAACTGGAGGCTACAAAATCGTTTGTAGCTGTGACGAAATCTAAAGTAGAATCACTATACTTCATGGAGGCTAAAGAAGTTTGTAGTAACCTTCACTTTGTTTGTAGTTTCTCGAAATCTTAAATACAATACCTCAAACGAAGGCTTATAAATCGTTTGTAGTAACTTTCATCTCGTTTGTAATTCCTCGAAATCTAAAGTAGAGTCACTGTATTTCAACCGGAGGCTACAAAATCATTAGTGGCTTTTTGCAGTAACCTTCATTTCGTTTGTAGTTACTCGAAATCTTTGGTAAAGTCACAATATTTCAAGCGGAGGTTAAAGAATCGTTTATAGTAACCTTCAGTTCGTTTGTAGTTTCTCGAAATCTAAAGTAGAATCACTATAATTCAATTGGAGGCTACAAACTCGTTTGTAGCTGTTTGTAGTAACCTTCATTTCGTTTGTAGGTCCTCGAAACCTAAAGTAGTCACTAAACACTATACTTAAACGGAGGCTGAAATATCGTAGGTTTCAACTTTTATTTCATTTGTAGTTCCTAGAAGTTTAAAGTAGTACAAATAAATGAAATTGGAAAAATACTATATATATATCTCACGAAATTTACATAGTAAAGCTAGAAAAACCCAGCATTTTAATGCAAAAAAATGGAAAGTTACATAATAATAATAATTGTAATTTTCCAGTTGTAATATTTCATTCTGGTGTGTTATTTCACAATATTGATCTAATCAATAAATAACCAACAATCCACCTTGTAATATTACAAATAATTATTGTTTTCAATGTACCTACGTAGGACATAAACATTACAATAATGATGGTGACATTGTATACATTGTATGCGAAAAAAACATTACAATGATGGCGACACTGTCACTTCTTTTTTCACGCCATTACAAATGCTTTGCTTTTCTCCATACTTTCCAATAGTGGGAGTGGCTGGAACGGAACCCGTCTAGACAAATATTTGGCAGCCACTTTCTAGATAAAACCAAATTAATCCGTCATTATGAAAGTTTTCCCCGGCAAACAATCCTTGAATAAACTAGACGCCTGTTCTTAGCCTCAACCCGAAAACTAGTGGCGTAGGTTGGGCGACTAGAACAAATTGGCCGGTTGCCATGGCGACCTTATAAACGTCGAATATATTTTAATGTCGAGTTATCAGCGCGGTCCGGTTCGAATAAACGCTTTTACGAGCCGTACAAGAATTTATTCGGCAATTGTAATGCGCTCGGCGGCTTTTCCTCTATTACTTGTCATTCGGTTTTATTTATCAGGCTGCAGATAAACTAAAAAGTGTAATATATGAGTGCCCGCATGGCAAATTTCAACTCCGAAATGTTTTACAACGGCTTTATCTGCACCCACCATACCCACGGAAATTTATATATAGATAAGTTGAATAACATTTCGTAGGCACAGTACACAGTACATGGAACGTAGAATTGAATTTATTATTTTTTAGTTTAGAATGTACATTGTAAAGAACTGTTATTATAAATATGTTATCTTACTTTTAGATTTTTTTACACTACATAAATCTATTTCATAAAGCTCTAATATTTTTAAAATTTATGGTTGTTATTACCTTAAGCTGTATCACAATAATCAGCAATATTTGTTAGATACTTTCTTTGATCAAACCTCGATGTAAATTTAAATATGGTCCATTCCGACACCGTGAACTATAATGAACTGAACATAACAACGCAACACGACCACAATGGCGTACCGTGTGTTAGAACTGTTAGCCTAGCAATGGCGGAGCAGTAGGGGCTTAGCTGATTGTGAATTGAAATGAAATACTTATACAAGGTGGTTCTAAGTAGTAAGAGTAGTACCATAATTGTAGACTCCAAAATAAGACAAAAATTTATGTAAACATGAATAGTAAGATCCTTAATTTTCGACATGCAGGGTGTGAAAGATTAGTGCCTGATGACAGTTTTTAATTACCTAGTATTTCCCAAACGCTCTTTATGTCCATTTAAAAATCTAAGAAATGAACAGTTTGTCCAGGGGTGGGTAAAGCAAGGGGGTAGTACTTTAAAAGTACCCAAACATTTAAACTAAAATATTTCTACATAAAATCCGTATATTTAGCGTTTGAAAAATGATTCATTTTTTGCAACATTGTTTACCGCTTGTAACAAAACATTTTTATGGCAACAACAAAAAGCCGCACGATCTACTAATCAATACTTAATGTATGGAAGTGTCAAAATAGAACTACCCCCATTGTTTTACCAGACCCTAGACAAACTATTCGTTTATTTTTAAAAAGGGCATAAAATGTTATGGGGTTGTGCAAAATTTAGTTAATTTATCTCCGTGTTTTGGAAATATCGAAGATGAAAAAAGCAAACAAGTAGGTCCCCCTCGAATACAAAATCAACAGGCCCGAGCGTTTCCCACATTTTCATTTTAAAGCACGAAAATCGAGGTGTAAAATTTTCGTTGGCCCACCCTGTATTATATTGATTTTGATTATAAAAGTATCTACGTTTTTTTATAACTTGAAGGTATTTAGAAAGTGACAGTTTGCACATTTTTTTATATATCGAAGAATAAAATAGGGAGTGGCGGTTTTAGTAGATCACCCTGTGTAAACTCGGGGCTGTGTTACAGCAAGCGTCATCCAGACATATCTCCGGCTGAGACACAACTGAACATTTTTGCTCCGCTTGCGACAAAAACGCGTTTCATATCAAATCAATTTAATAAAGATTGACAAATCAATCCTTGTCTAGAGGAAGGACTTGCCCATTGTCGATCGCTCTTCCGTTCAGTGGTTTCCTGTTTGGAAACACTTTTTCTCCCTTACTTGTTTCACGACAAGACGGTCTTTGTTCCCCTCCGGTGCAAGTGCTCGATGTCGACCAAACTTTGCTTTTAATGCTATCTAACAGATTTCTCCGCACGAGGCTTTGTAGTTCTTAGATGATATTTAACAGACAGAAACTTTTCTGTCACGATACGAACCGATACTGTGTGCTCTTAGATGTATTCACTGAAAATATTTTGAGACTCGTAAAAGGAAATAGTTTAGACAAACAGGCAAGTTTTATGTCCCGTTTGTTTATTATTATAAGGAACAAATATTGAATCGACTGTAAAATTACAAAAACAATAGCATCTGATGTGAACTTACATTAACTTTGTAAAATTGATTGTAAAATATTCTGCCAAATTACTATATTACAAGGTCACCGTGTTCGCCATAAAATGATCACATTTTTGTTGTTACGTACCTATGTAAATCAAATCGAATGTAGAATAATAATGATATGAAAAATTAAAATCTTGATGATTTGTTTATTCATTGTTACTATTTAAATTTTCCTCAAATAAAATAATAACTTCTTAAAAGTAAGTTCGTAAGATACACATTATTTTGCTGTTCTAACCCCATATTTTAACAATTATTTTCACATACATATAAACCAAAGTGAACAATCTTATATGCAAAACTGTAAATTTATGCTATAAAAATATTTGTATACGACTGCCTTGCAAAAGGGGGTTTTGCACACGGAAAACACGTCCTGAAAATGGTATTTTGCACACGCGTCTCCAGATTGTGATTTTTGTTTGATGTGTCACCCAAATTATGCAATGTTTCAAGTTGGCTGAGTTTAAATTAAAATTTGATTTTTGTGGTCTCTGTTTGCAGTCGTATAAAAAGTATCATAAAAAACTCGTTTTAAAATCTTGTTGTTTAATATACTATTACATCTACAGTTAATTTTTAAAACATACATATTTTCAAAGATTTCTGTACCTAAAAATGTGTCGTTATATATATTCGTTTTAATTCGGTACCTTTGAATATTCGCAGGTAGCATAAGATAACATTCCTATTATTGGCAAAGCTCTATATTATTCAGTACTATCTAAAATTATTTGTATTTGCAGAAAACAATATTTCAATGTAAAATTACTTGATTGCAGTAAATCAAAATGAATGTCGATTTAACATTATTCTATAATTTATATATTTATAAAGGCGGAATAAGTTATTATCAATTTGACTCAATAACGTAATTTTAGGCAAAAATACGTAGTGACTATAAAGTATATTGAATTTTGAGCAAGATTGTAAGAATTATAGTATTGTGTATTAATTAAGTATTGTAGGCTTTTATGCTGTACTTGATTGTGTATTAGACGTGTTTGACATCAACTATTGTTGAATTAGTGCGTAAGTTACCATATAAGTACATCTAGATTGTATTTATATTGTATGTCATTTACTTTTCCCAGACTTATCCCATACATGCTTTCATGTCTTAAGGGATCAATAAATATTATTATTATTATTATTATAGTACGCTTTATTTTCATTTCTGCAATCATATTTGTGTCTATGATATACGTAATATGATGACATCATCTAGTTTTTTCACTTACAAAATGTTCACAGCATATATGTTTTTCCAGTGTAATTCCTTGCCTAATCACCTTTTTTTCTGAATTTTCTTTATTTGTCATTCCACGTAAATTCGCTTCCTTCTGTCGATATACGTGTCAATATTATTGGATTTTTGTGCCCCATCATTTGTCTTAGATTTTGTTTGGTTTACACCACTCTCCCCCATCAAGAGTGTTGAAAAGTAATCGCCTTGAAGTTTATAAACGAAAATTGATCGATCGTAGTCAGCTGCGGTCATCATGAAGTAAGTACGTCAAGTCAAGGGTCGTTTGAATATGCGGTTTCCTATACCTACCCCTATATAGTCCTACAAGCTGGAGAATGCTATTGAGTGACGTCGGTCCATTGCACCTCCAGACTGCTTAGTCTATTCGGTATCACCAATATAGCCAATTACCTGGTCCTGTCATTTGATCAAGTGGACAGCAATGCACCTTTCAAATAAAATAAAGTCAGCCTTTAAGGATACACTGATAGAAAGTGTTATTTGTTACTAGTAACGAAATATATCATTTGTTTGATACTTTATTTTCTGGCTAGAATGATTACGATTTTGTATGAATAATTCAGAAGACAGTGAAGGTGAGGTACCTGCTGCAATGTAGGTCGCTTCCTGCAAGTCGAGCCGCTTAGGAGGAGCAGGAAGTAAGCAGTAGTAGTAAGCCCTTATATCTCACCTTGACTTCATTTATTTGTGAACATACATATGAAGGAACAGCCAGTTCAATTGTCGGCCATCTCACCTATGGCATACTGATGAGGGCTAACAAGCCGGAAACTGGTCGACAAGGATTCATAGCTGTTCACACAGATACTGCAGGTGTAATTCAATGCCGGTCGGGGCATTAGCCCGCAGAGCAGATGTTACCTGCAGAATCATTTATGTATGTATTAATTTAGAAGACAGTTTATGTTATGATACATGAAACTTTAACGATCTGTATCTCGTTAAGAAGGCGTCTGCAATTCCACAGAAGTCTTTTAGTGGTTAATATAATGCGAATGCAAGGCAGATAACCTAACCTCAAAGCTAAATGTCACAGAGGACGATGACTGCTAGCGGCCTCTACTAGGAAAAACATGATGATTTTTAACACCCGCAGAAACTTGGCTATAACGAACGTCAACGCAATTTCTACAAAATTTGAGTAAAAACTATTCCCAGTGTAGCAATTGCGAATATCTGGCTGTTAGAGATGCTTGTACAGTCGAGTGGAGATAAGGGATCGTTTCTATGAACCTGTACCTGGTTTCCTGTTTCTGCGACGCCATGGTTGAACAATTAAATGAATTAACTCCGTCGAACACGTACGTCAAGTGTAACGTCACGTCGCACGTCTGGCCGATAACGTTGTACCCAACTTCAATAAAACAAACTGGGTTCTGTTACGGGAAAGGTCTCGAGTAAGTGCACCTGCCTAGACGTTCTTAATACCTCAATGATAATTACAAGCGTCTACATGTGATACAATGGTTAATATTAATAAAAAATGTTTATTTCCATGCATATGTAAGTGCAGTCATGGTGGCACTTGCACCACATTGTTTCAATGGCACCAAGTAAATTTACGACACATTGGAAATGAATCTAGTTGTCATGGACATAATAAAACACCGGACCACTGGTATACAGGGTGTTTTAGTTTTACATTGATAAACTTTACATATTTGGGCATACTGGTCATGGACGTAAAGAAGTTACAGGGTGTTAAAGTTTGCAAAAGAAATGATATATTTTAATATCTAAACTGTTCAAACCAAATTTGGTACATATGGGATAGGTTGCTAAAAAATGAACAAATATCAGCCTGTTCGAAGAACCAGTGTCGAAAGAAGAAGTAATTAGGTTTTGTAAAAAAAAACGAAGGAAGCTTTAATTTTGGATCCATCCTTTCATTTTTCCAAAAATATCTTCATAGCAATTTTGATTTCTTTTTAGTTTAGAACGTGATTGTTTCACAAAAGGATGGGCTAAAATAATATGATTACAATAAAAATTATACAATAATTTTCATTTAAAAATTCAAACCATAGATCTCCATAGAAATCTCATTAATATCTATTGCACCAAAATCTTTAATAAGCATTAACATCCTTTTTTTACTGCATTAGAAAGGTATTTTAAGCTAACATAAATCAAATCTCCTACAACCTTGCAACTTTACCTCTCCAAAAATTAGTTACAGGAACATTCTTAACCACTGCTACAAAATATCTTATGTTACTTAGGATAATCTTTAAATGCTTAACCAAACCCCCTATACTTCAAGCATTCACATTAAAAATTTTTAGTGTGACAGTCTAACATATAAATAGTTTGATTTCAAATAAATTAACAATTCGTAACGTAAGGAGAACAAAATAAGCACCTTTTCAAAGCACAGTTTCTTCCTATGCAATTTTTTGTACCTATTGCTTGAAATTAGTTGTAAAGACAAAATTTGGATGTGTTTCTGCTACAGTGCATTTGGCTATTGCATAAAACAATCGATACGCTGTGGTAAAATATTTCCTCGAGCTCTCTCTTTAAAGCGGCTGAAAAATAAAACAAAAGGACGTGTTTTCCAACTGCGCCGAACCTGTATTATCCACATGTCAGTTCGTCTTAACGAAATAATCATAAATCAATACAGGAGACTCCGCGTTTTCTGACGATGCCTTTATGTTGCTTCTATCAAACGTTTTTTACCGGAGATAAAAATGAGAAACGAAACACTTATTGAAAAGTCTTCAAGTCTAACGGAAAATCTATTTCGTAACAATTTTCCTCCGAGAATGAAATGTGGGCGGAGAAATATTTGAAAGAGAAATAATTGTTTGGCAATCTCTGGCAAATAAGGCATTTTTTAAAGGCATATTATGGTTAATATGGCTTTAATAACCAGGGACGGCTGTAGATTTTAATAATAAAGAAGGGCTTTTTACGCTTTCTTATTTACAACGTTATAATAGGTAAATAAATGATTCACATTATGAATCTCTCCTTTTATCTTATAGATAACATTTTTATTCACTTTATATTAAAAAAATGTGATTTTTTACTTATTTTTGTGCGGTAAAATTTAGATTTCTATAAAAAAATCAATATTGTAACCTGTAACTCATGCACAACACACGTAGTCACTATATTTACAACAATACAGGTTATATATTTTACTTGTGTACGTATAGGCCAATGAACCATCAGAGTCAACAAATATGTCGTGATAATTAACTAGTTCATATTTGAATTTGGATGACAGCTAATCTATATATTCGTCAGACTAATTAGAAATAGAATAGATAAGGTATGTCATTTCCGTGTCACGAAATAATTATGAAAATTAATTCCATTCCTTAAAATACAGGGTGTTAAAAAAGAGTGTAAAATATTTCAGGAGGTAATAGTATGAACCAAAATAAGCAGAAAAGCCTTAATAAACATGGGTCCGCAAAGTAACGGTTGCGGAGATATGGACCACTACTCGTTTTTCAAACATTTTATTTTATTAGGAATAAACCGACAAAGGAAGCTTTTAACAAACAAAAAACAAAGTTATAGAAGATGTTCAACGTGCCCTCCGTCCAATTTCAAGCAGGCACGACATCTTCGTCTCAACGGTATTCGAATTCTTTCGAAAACACCCTCCTTGGTTAGGATTTCTTGACACTTTTGATTAATCCGTAGCTGCTTCTCATCCAGACTATTTACAGGAATACCATACCCTAATGTCTTCAAATATCCCCAAACAAAGAAATTTAGAGGGTTCAGATCAGGCGATCTTGGAGGCCATAAAACAGGTCCTTTCTACCCATCTATGTGGAAAAGATTGATGTAAATGCTCTTTAACGGCCATGGAAAATTGAGCTGGAGCACCATCATGCTGAAACCACATTTGTTGCCTCTGATTCAAAGGAATGTCTTCCAAAAACTTATACAGTGTGTTCTGCAGAAAGTTGAGGTAAGCAGCGCCTGTTAATCGGTTTGGTAAAACAACAGGAGTTAGAAACCTGTCACCTACAATACCCATCCAAATGTTTAATGAAGAACGTGCCTGATGTCTAGATTCTATTAGAGCATGCGTATTGGGAAAATGAATCACTCAATTTCTTGTGAACCCGGCCTCATCAGTAAAAAGAATGCAAGAAAACGAGAGTCTTCGGCATCATAACGTAGAAACCAGCGGCAAAAAACCAAACGTGCTTGATGATCATTTATTGGATTTAAGGCCAGTACTCGTTGCACATGGTATGGATAAAGCAATTGCTCGTGAAGGATTCTCCAAATAAAAGGACCACTAATTCCTACCTCAGCTGATATTCTCCGCACACTCGTTCTGCTCTACCAGTGCTATAATTCTTCTTCTGCTCTAAGAGTGGATACCGACCTTGATCTTCCGGATAAATGGCACTATTTGCTCAAGGAACCGGTATCACGCAATCTTTGGTGAATTCTTCCAAGTATGCGTTGTGAAGGAATCTGGCTATTTGGATAAGCGTCAACATAAAGACGTCGCGCTTCGGTGGCGTTCCCATTAGCACGACCATACATGAAATGCATGTCTTAATTCTGCGTTAGAGTAACCAGCCATAGCGAAAGAAAACTTGTGCACTGAGAATAACTGTCAAACGCGTACTGTTTATTTCACTAAACATCAACCAACTATTATAAGAAAATACACAACCTTTACACAATAAAAAAGGGGCTAAAAACATAAAACATTCCATATCTCCGCAACCGTTACTTTGCGGACCCATATTTATTGAGACTTTTATGCTTATTTTGGTACATACTATTACCTCCTTAAATATTTTGCACTCTTTTTTGACACCCTGTGTAGCTGTAAATATTAATAAATGTAGACATTAACTGCTTCAATGGTATGTATAGGTATTTTGTTAACAAAAAAGGTTTAATTTTTTGAAAATTGAAAAATATTGTTTTTAATTAAATAACGCTACAAATCTAATAAACAATTCTTGCTAAGAATGTTTTCATGACCAAGTTTATTTTACACTGCAAAAAAGTTTTGTGAATGTCATTTTCAGTGTGTAGTTCAAGATGCGTATAATTTTCATGTTAACAGAGCGTAGAAGTTTTGAGGTTTCTTGATTAACACCACCTTATCAGATATAATAAAAAATAAAAAAATTGCTAAACGTTTTTATTGAATTTCGGTGGTATCAAAAAAAATATAGCGGGTCTTGGACCGCCATCTTAAATGCCATGGTAGGGTCAGATGAATCGGTTTTCGATGGCATTTAAAATAAAAAAGATGTTTTGATTATCTTAAAGAATAAAGTTTATACGGATTTGTACACAAATAATATTAAACACCCTGTATATACAAAACAACTTTAGTTTACTTATTTATAAATAGATGGTAGGTATAGATATAATTTTTTGTATATTTCAGAAAGTGAGTGCAACTCCCCATCCAAATCGGAGTTTCACTCAATTCAACGAAGCCAACTTTAAAAATTGCAACATTCTCTAATCTCTTAATTGCTCAAATAATAACAGTCAATCTCTTAAACCCTTCTATATTGACGTCACTATGTGACTTAACTGACTAGATACATTTAATCAACTCTGTCAGTACCTACTACTTGAAACTGCACATCAGCAGTTTTTCCTTCTTTACGTCCTTAATTTAAAGACCAGAAACGTTTAATATAATTCAACAGCGTGGCAAGTTCAAGAGCACATTCTTCCCCAAAAAATGAGATGAGACTTTAATAACTACGTTCTAAGCTTAACGTCTGCAGCAGTCGTTACCCAGACATAAAGTCACCTCTAAGATGCCATAAATCTTTGAGATATTACGAGCAGCAAGAATCGCCTCGTGATTAAAAAGGTGCTCTGATTCCGCTGAAATTCATAAATTAGAGGTCGAGACCGCAAAGACCGTGAAAGATGCCTTTTGTGGTAGACGGGATTTTCAGCAATTTTCACAGGATCTCCAGTCTTCTTATTAAGAGGTTTGGTCGCGATATGCTTTTCATTATGAGCGTTTTTGCTCCTGTTTTCCTGTTTCTCCTTCCGGATTACAGTCGTGTTTAGGTGTATTACCTGCGGGCAATCGTCTAGTACAGACCAGACTTTAATATTAGAGCTGTTTCAGAGCACGATTCTGCGGAGAATGCTGCAAGTCTGAGGTGGAACGAAATTAACAGTAATAACTTTAGAGGGACTATAGCGAGGGACTTGTTTCATAAATAGAGCTTGTAAGGCCAGCCATCGGGGTAGACACGGCGGTGCTACGAGAAAGCAAATAACAACGTTCGTGCTGGTCACAGTTGCATAGTTAAAAGAAAATAATTTTTATATTACTTGCACGGCAGTGTGTAAAGTCTCATTTTTACTAGTTCATTTAAAAAACCCCTGTATAAATTGAACCGCATATTCTGCGCTAAAGACACTTTATTTTATTTCCGATTCCTTTCAGCCCAGATTTCATACATACAAAAACCGATAAGCTTCTACCGAGAGGCCCGTTCTTTATAATCCTCCGGGTGCGATAGAGATTTACCTCCGCATAAAAGATCCGATATATATCACGCGCTTTGAGGCAGATCCACTGGCCCCCGAGATCACATCAATTCCGAGATTAAAATAAAAACGGTCGCTTCCCTTGTCCACCCTGTTTGCTTTCAATAATCTGATACTTTGATACATCGTCCTGCGAAAGTTCCTTTATGCGGGAGCGCTATCCTTTCGCATCACGCAGAGGGCAAAGCGGCAGCGCGAAAATTCCTATTTATATTTACACATGAAAGCGGACATTTTGCCACCGGGCGGGCTAACAACTTTCCCGAAAGCTACTATAAATTTACGGCGGGTCATGTATCGGTTGGGATATAGAAGCTTTTGAAGCGGCTCTGTTAGGCGTAATTCATACCAGAGCGATCCGATGCAAAGATCCGATATATAGGGTTAACGGAATCATTCATCAAACATTTTCCAATTTATAAGCGAAAAAAAATGTCTTTTTCAAAACTATATTAAACCCTTCGTCTCCTTCTCCACTGTTCTTGCTTTTTAAAGCAAGGTACTTACTCGGCCCACCGACCACGACCAGGTGGATTTTTCACGTTAGGAAAAAACCACAAAACGTAACAAAAAGATACACACAAATACATAAAAATACTGTCACTTGTTTATCGCCAAGGCATTACAGCAGTTGTTCAATGTGGTTCAAAGAGGACTCGGCATAATACTTTGTCTGCTCGGAAAACGTCTTTGGTATTACGCACTTCCCATAAATCAGTACTTAGACATTTGAATACATGTTTGTAAATTTGTAAAAATACAAAAAATACGCGAAAAATTAAATTATTTCAAACTAATTATCGTACCGTATCCGATATTTTTTGATAGCATCTGATACAGTTATCATTTGTAGGTTAGGGAATTAAATTCTGTTAATACTAATAATAGCAGCAATATTAACAATAATCGGCAATGTTTGCATAGCATTGACTAGAGGATAGTATGTAACTAGCAATGAAAAATTTTGAGTTATGATTTACTTTTAGCACAGTTTAATGCCTGGTTTCTCAACAGTCAGGGTTATATGTTCGATAACTGTCAAACAGATAAATTTATGTAAGCCATATCTTTATTCGGGTTTTTGAAAGTTATCTATTCAACTGTTACTGAACTGAAAACTATTGAATAAATAACAAACATGACATTGACAGTTTAATAATTATTAATTAACAGTTTGAATATTAAAATCGCATTTTTAGTGTGATGGAAAATATTAAGCGTCCTCGTAATTTGTCTGCACATTATTGAAAATAAAAAATGCTATTCAACAAATACATTTTTCACTGTATTAGAAAGGTATTTTAAGCTAATATAAATCAAATCTTCTACAATTCCTATCTATGAAGTCATATGTATGTTCTCTGATACCAAACATCTAGGGTATGCTAATGAACAATTCCACAGACAAAACTCTATTCAATAATTATCTAAAGAAATATCTAACTTCACTTTTGGCAGTGGGAACACGACAATTCAACCAAGGATAGATATTTATAGAGTGTTTCATTAAAGCAGGTTAGTAAATTTAGATAGATTAATTTCTTTAGATAATTATTGAATAGAGCTTTGTCTGTGGAATTGTTCATTAGCATACCTAGATGTTTGGTATCAGAGAGCATGCATATGACTTCATTGATAGGAATTGTAGGAGATTTGATACATATTAGCTTAAAATACCTTTCTAATACAGTAAAAAATGTTACAAAAGCTAATAATAAGGAATATATGGGTGGATATTGTGGGTGTAATTCAACGCTGGTTGGGGCTTTTGGCCCCAGAGTACACACACAATATTAATACCTAAAAATATATAAAAATCAACAAATACACTCGAACATCGTCTCCTATTAATTGTATCAAAGGTCTAGACGCTCATGCGTAATGTACCTAACTAATTATTTGCATTCTTCATCTGACGATGTAGAAGATCCTGTTTCCATTTTACTTTTTACACTTTATTTAGGGTAGGATTGCTGTAGTTATTATTCAACAAAACGACATGCAATGCAAATGACAGCAAAAATAAGTTAGGCTTAAGTAAACGTATACATTGTTTGTCAGTCGTGCGTCTACCATACGATGATATTATTATTGTTATTATTATATTTATGAGGATATGTGTTTGATAACTTATGTATTAGATAAGCTTTAGTGAATGCTTGAGAAACCCAAATTCAAGGTTATTTCTGCTTTATGGGTTTGATAACTTGATTTAACAGATATCCAGTAATTCAGAAACCTGGTATTACTGACTAATTTTTCGTTTTAAACGTTGTATAGTAATTAAATAATGGAATTTATAGCGGGTATGTTAGTGGATAATTACGGCGGATTTGCAATGAGTGAAAATATAATTTTAGCAGTGTACAACGAAGGAACAAAGAACTAATAAAAATATAACAGCTAACCGGATTAACAGTTATCTCTGTCAGGTATCAATCAAGTAAGTTTAGTCCCATGTAAAATGTGGAAATCACTTATGGATGAAACAGTAACGTGGTAACAACTGCCACAATTGTAGGTATAATCAAGTGCGGCCACATTAAAGGTTTCCAATATGTGCCAAAACTTTTACAACCACTTCAAAATTACTGTCGCTTCTAAGAAAATAATAAAGCTTGGTTGCCGTTACCTTTAATATCCACAAATTTAGTCAACTTTAAGGTGCTTCTGCTTAGTTTTCTAGACATGTTCCAGACACCAAACCGCCCTACCAAAAATCCAACGGTGAAGATGGTATTTTTGCTATATGGTGGTAAATTTAGTGATTAAGTAAGTTACTGTACCAGTTTTCGTTACTATAATGCTACTTGGGTTAAATTGCAAAACGTTACTACAGTTACTACATAGCTTTACATGCGCTGTTGCCTTTATCAGTGTACCAGGATAGTACTGAATAAAAATATAATAATTAGCGTCTTTATATGTTATTTTTATCTTTAAAATTCAATAGAATTTCTCAAATAAATATTTTACAATCAGATAACCAATTGAAAATATTTGGTGAAAGATGAATAAAAAATGAATACACTGAAAAAAGTGTTGTCAGTAGTAATAATAAAAGTACAATTACAATATTCTAAAAAAATGACTGCAACGGCCTTATTCACTTAACTTCGGATTTTCAAGGGATGTTCCGCTGCCAATAGGAAGAAAGTGCACATTTCACCGACGACCCCCTCGCTCTTATAGTGAAGTGTTTGATCTAATTCCCCCGCAATCTAGATAATTTTGATTAGAATACTCAGCAGGGTGATTTATTTATGTTTTGGACCGCCTGCTTCTTTGACATGCCATCTGTTAGGAAAACTCTTGCCGGCGGTGCCTTTAACCGGAGCCCGGAGTCGCTCGCCTGTTGAAATTGCGTTCGCACTAGTCGCGTGTCCACGCAAGCGTTATTTCATTTCGCGATATTAAACTCCGGGTTTTTATTAGTTTGTAAAAAGCGAGTGTTTGTTGAGTTCCCCGTGAAAGTGAAAACTTTGGCAGATAAATAATGGCAGCTCCTAGTTACAAGGCAAAAAGTCTGCGAAGTGTCCTAAGTTAATGATAATAATAATTTATTTTCCATAATTGACATATATGTATGTCTTTCAAGTCGTTACAATAATTTTAGGAGATAGATAGGTGATAGAGTACTTGATTTTGAGCCGATTGAAACAAAGATACCAAGTGTACAATATTTATGATAATTATTTTACCGTTTTCTACAACATTGAAGTGTAGAAGAAAAACAAATCTTTTTATACTAAATATTTCTATATTTTTATTATTTAAAATATTTAACAAATAACTAGAACTTCATAGATATGGTTTTTCTACTTTATAAAAGGGAAGAGTCAAATTTAAACGTGGATTTTATTTAAACCTTTGTGCTCTTTCAGTTCTTGGGAAAAGTTTCCTGATAAACATTCTAAAAATTGGGGAAATCAATTTTAATAGTATGCAGGGAGCGCATTTGCCAAAACAGAGGACAGCCATTTAGTATGTAATAAAAATGGTTTAAGAAATGAAGGCATTTGCTAACAAGAACGCAATCTTTAGAAACTATTGTTATTAAAGTACCGGAGGATTCAAAAAGCTAAATATTTATTGTATATATTGTTCATATGTTATAAGCTAATTTAAAGTTACACCGTAAAAAGGAAAAGCAATGTTTATATTAAATAGCTTGGTATGTCATGAGAAAACAATTGTCCTTAGTTTCCATAGCAACCTAAATGTAGATCAACTGTCAAACTATACGTTCGAATCTCAGTTAAAGTGTAAAGCTCTCTTTTTTCTAATAATAATAATAATAATAATAATAATAAACATTTATTGCCCAACAGATTACTCCAATAATAGGACAATATTATTACACATATAGTTTAGCAGATATAATAATGTGAGTAACACAGGACATAAAAGAGAAAATAATCCGTACAATACTACATACTAGATGCATAGAATGGAATTGATAGGTACATACAAAATTATTGAATATTACCAGAAATGGTTAAACACAATATGCAATATGCAAAGCTATTAGCTACTGTACCGAAGCCACCAATCTACCCACTATTACATTTAGAGTATCAATGTTAGTATCACATGTCTCAGAAATTCTATTAAAGTTAAGCAACATATTATAAATGGGTGATTTAATTAGAAGATTAGAATTTGCATGAGGCAGATAAAAAGTAAAATGACAGCGAGTTGCAATAGGTGCAAAATGAAAGGATATTTTTTGTAATAAATTAGGCGAATCAATTTTATTATGAATTAGGAAATAAAGAAATTTCAAACTAAGCTGCAGCCTACGAATCTCTAATGGGTGAAAATCAAATTCATTTAAAAGCAGCTGGTGATCACAACCTCTAACAGGATAAATTCCATGCTTTTTAAAGTATAGATACTTTAAAAATTTCCTCTGAACTCTTTCCAAACCCTGTTTATATATGTTATAAATAGAAGACCATACTACACTACAATATTCAAGCCTGGATCTGACATAAGATAAATATAATGTCTTTAATGCTTTGATGTTATTGAAGCTATTACAATTTCTAATAAATCACAGCTGTTTAAATTCTGCGGCTTCAACATTTTTAATATGAACAGCAAATGTCAGTTTATCATCGAAGGTAACCCCTAAATCTTTAGTACTATCACATCTTTGTAAAGGACATTAGCCATGAGTATAATTAAAATTTACAGGTGATGGTTTCCTCGTGTAAGTCATGATTTTACACTTTGAAATATTCATACCCAGGTTGTTAATCTGGCACCAATGTTCAATTTTAAGTAATTCATTTTGGATATAAACACAATCTGATACAGTATCAATCTCAGAGTAAATCTTAACGTCATCAGCAAACATTAAATAAGGACAATCAATAATGGAACACAAGTCGTCTATAAAAAGCAAGAACTATAGCGGACCTAAATTAGAGCCTTGCGGTACACCAGATGTTGAAAAAAAGTTATTCGATTTGTCTAATAAACTTGTATTAGAGTAATTTTTCTGTATTCCCGTTTAAAAGTTATAAGCAACATCGTCCTAAAGAGTCTCTCAAAAAAATACCACCTAAAAATCACATTAACGGTGAAAGGATCAAGTAGTCGTTGAAAAATAATTGGATGTTCGTTGTTTAAAGTGCATAACTGTCACAAAATACTTACACAATACGAACGTCAAACGTACAACTTTGGGCTTACAAAATGTTTTCTCATTCAGAAAATGTTGATTACTAACTATAAATTTACGGCGAGTCACAAAAAAATCAAGAAGAGCTGTAAAGTTATATCGAGAAAGGCATCCAGAGCACCTCATTCCTGATCATAAAACCTTTATAAGATTTGAGGCGACCTTACGACAAAATGAAGATACATTTTCTGTTAGAAAGAATCAAATAATTGACTGAAGAACAATAAACAATGTTAATACAGCTAGACTGTTACAGTATTTCAAACAAAATCCACGAAATTCTATACGGCAGGCTAGCCGGGAATTGAATTTGGGTAAATCAACCGTTCAACGAATTTTAAAGACCAGTGGGTAACATGACTACAAAATTCACAATTTGGAGTATTTGCCTGAGCGTCACATTGAAAACAGACTTAATTTTATAGCTCAAATTGTAGTAAATGTAGAAATTGCTGATCAGAACCTTTTTCGGCAAGTTCTTTGGACGGACGAAAGTCGGTTTGCCAAACGGGTGCAACAAACACTACAGGTTCATTGAATATCCCCACATTTTACCACTTTACTGTCCAGTCCAAAACCAAGACCATTTTGGAGTAAGTGTATAGTGCGGCATCATCAGTAGGCTTTAAATTGGGCCTTATTTTTATGAACACACATGGAACAGCGTGAGTTACCTAACTTTCCTACAAAAAGAACTTCTTGCACTCCTGAAGAATGTGCTTTTGCAGTTAACGAGAAACACTTTCCCAGAAAAATGGATTAAAATTAATGGACCTATTCAGTGGCCCGGTGAGTCGCCAGATCTAACAACCCTAGTGCTTTATGGGGAGGATACTTGGGCTCAGTGGCGGCTCGTGATGAAATGAAACGGGTGTTCTGCAAATATTTACCCACCTATTTTTTTAAAATCAATTCAATCCTGCGATCCTTCATAGAAGCAAACTTGTCTATAACCTTCTCGTTAAAGAAATCAATTTGTGAAATAAATATTTTTTCAATGGAAAGCATTGATAGAGCTGTCAAACGATCCTGGGACATTGAATTTCGAAGTCTTGATTCTTTTTAAAGTTGAAAGGCATCTTTCAGCTTCTGATGTTGACATGGGTGTTGTTGCAACAATTTCTAATATTTTTTTTATTTCCCGAAATGTTTCGTCTAAATTATTTTGTGTTTAATATTAGTTGGCCCTAATAAAGCTAATTCCATTCCATTCTAATTCCATTGTATTATGTAGATGGCTTTTGAAGTTGTCGTGCTTTTTTATTTTTTCAGTTAATTGCACCAAATCTGTCACCCCTACCTCCGTCCATGCTTTATTACCGCCAAAAAGTAAACAAGGAAAACAAAATAACGCATTTTATTTTGTTGCACCCACAAATCCAATTGTTCTTCGGATAAATGTCTCTATTAAATTAACGTTTAGGTATATGCTTTTCCGCGGCTAACACCTGCAGTCTCAATAACAATATCGGGCAATGGCCTACCATTGTTTTTTAAATCAATTTTTCTTCGTAAGAGTATTTAAAAAATCGCTTCACATGAACTAAATTATAAACTAAATCCATTGTCACTATCACAGTATATAAATATTAATAATTAGTATAATAAATCACTATACAAATTCACAAAACACCAAAACAGTATTTCAAATCTCAAATTAACACGAAATACGAAATAGGTACGATTTACGCCCGCAATTCTACGAGTAAACATTCACCGATGCGATGCTGCCTTTGCTGGAAAAAATGCAGCACACTGACCGTGTAAATTCGTGCATATGCGAGCGTCAATTTTTGATCGTCGCGGGAGTTGAGGGGGAGGACGGGTGTGCTGAACCGTGCACAGAACCACCTCGTGTGGCCCAGTTCAATGTACCGCGACGCGCTCGCGTAGAGACCCAGATAATTCATCTGGTCTACTACTCAATAGAGAACGGTGGGCAGAATGCGATTTTAACGAAAGCATGACTGCTCGACACAGCGGACAGCGTCGGCGGGCGTAGGATGCTGTTTAGCTGCACCAATTAACCAAATTATTTTATTAATAAATTTTAGTAATTATTACGCCGCAAAAATATACAAATATCTAATTTTTTGGCAGTTCTGCAGCTCTGCAGCACCTATACACCAGCTGCCACTGCTTGGTCTGATTATTATGTAATTTTTTACATAACTTCACACTAGTCAAAAATTAACGTAAAGTTATGTGCAATGACAGACAAATTTGTATCAGTGCAATTCAAAATTCTGACAAACAATTCTATAACTCAGCGAGCTCGCCACCACTTTATATAACAAAATTGGACGTACTCCAAAAAGGATGCTTTGTACCTAACAGCATAATAGCAATCACTCCAACGACCTTCGCGTGGGTTGAATAGCGATTATGACTATTGCAAGGCGTTGCTAATCAGCCTCTTTATTTTGTTGTAGCTTCGTACATTTCGTAATCTTCGTCTAGTCACTGGATTATAAAGAGGATCACGCGAAAAGCTTGTAAAAATTCCGTAAAAGCTTATATATTTACGTAACGCCCCCATTATGGCTCACAGATGGGTTTTAGCTTCCATTTGGGCTTGTTCTCGAAATAAAACTTACATTACTGTTATATAATTCGCTGCACAATTGTTGTATTGCTAGTTCTGCTTTCTTTAAGAATTTAACTAACCGTTTTATGTAAAAATTTTCGGTAGACTTTTAAGGTAAAATATAAAACAAGGATCTTATCTCTTTACACATGGTATCCCATAACTAATGTGCCAGCAATAGGAAATTGTAGACGTTAAAATTCCTTATAATAAAATATTTACGGGTAATGATATACGGACTGATTAAATCAAATTTACAAACAAACCAAAAATCAACAATCTAGAATAGGGTTGGGTAGATATGAGTCATATTTGGTGCAGTTGTGTTTTAGAGGATAAACATTATGATTTTAAAATTAATTAGTAAAGATATGTTATAGGGCACTAGTTGCACAATATGGATTGCGTAAATTCTTACAGATTTTTTTTACCTCTAATCATAAATTTATGATGGGAGAGATAAGCCACAGACTATTGCGCATCCTGCCAAATTCCCACTCCTTGCACCCACCAACATCAATTTGAATAATGCCATATTACCGCTTGTTTGAACGTACCAGGCCCGTATTTAAAATAATGTTTACCAGTATTTTTGGTACAAATAAAAACGTACCTAATAATTTTGTTAATTAATTGCTGGGTAACTAAATGGTATAATTGGGAGTAAAATAAAATGTGATATTATTTACCAGAACTTGCTGCTTGCTTGCTGAAGTTTTATTTAGAATTATAATTTTTGATTTCATAAAGATGAAAAATGAAAGGACTTTTAGGTAGTAAGAAAGACGATATTTTTCAATATTCTAATGTGTGCATTGTCATATAGACGAAATGAATATCAAAATATTCCTTTATCAAAATTTATTCATATAAATAGGTATTCATTTTAAAGAATAAAATGTATGTAATTGTCACTATTCAAATCTAATTAAGACACTGTTTTTTTCTATATATTATATAACTATTAGAGGTCATAAAAAAGTTTAATCAGTACGTACTGTTTTCTTAATTATAATTTTATAGACTTAAAATTTGTATATATTTTATATTTCTCATGATGACAAAACATTGACTAAAAGTGATATTCAACAAATAATTTAATACAAATAAACACAGATCAGTAATGATAATCGTTGGGATTTTGATTTGTTTGTTAATTCCTAAAAATTTAAGGCTCATGCAACAATTTTTTTTCTCAGTGTAACTTTATAAAAATTTACATATTAATAACTGATATTGAACAAAAATTCTCGAGTTTTGTGTAGGTGACATAACACATACAGAAAGCATTTGTTGTTGATCGAAAAAAAAATAGATTATAAAATACATACCTACATATGCCTGTTTTAAATCATTAATTATCCATGAAACAATGTAATCATTGGCTACTAAAATTGTTAAATACAACTCTGATGTTTCCCCACCTAAGGCACCCAGTGTCAGCAGCAATCAAGCAGAAACGGTCTATTTTGACAGCTACAGTAATAGAAAGTTATACTAATATCAAGATTAATATACTTATTGCAACGCTAGCTTAATTTCATTATTCGTCAAGTATAGTATTACTTTATTGAAAGATTAACTTGTTCTTATATAATAAGATTTTATATTCTTTAAAAAATAATTACTATGCATTATACTGCCGGAGTAATACAATGCCGGTCGGAGCATTAGTCCGCGGAGAAGTTGTTTCCTGCAGTATCATTTACAGATTTAATGGCTTGTCGCCCAGGGCGAGAGGTCTGCTTTAAGTACCTGCTGCAATGTAAGTCGTTTCCTGTAAGTCGAGCCGCTTAGGCCGAGCAGGAAGTTAGCAGACCACTTATACCTCACCTATATCTCAAGAAAAAATAAAATTGAAGTATGGAATTAGTATTTCAATATTCTTGCCATATTGTATTTCTTTCTATAATAGTTACTACCCTACTCACATTGTATACATAATGAAATACTACTGAGCAAGTATGTATATCAGGAAGAACGACTTAAAACAAACTGTCGATTGTTAGCTCCCCTCCAGTATGTCAAAGGAGGCGAGGCAACCGATGACTTCTTTGACAGAAGGACATCTGACTAGACGTGCAACATGTAACTTCACCTCCTCAAGGTAGCATAACTTATTCTATAATTAATAATATGTTATTCATGTTTTAATAAAATACTGCAATAGCTAGTAATAATGCATGGATAAATATTGTAGGTTCCATTTCATACAATATTATTAATACCTAACAAAAGATGTATAAAAAGGGTTATATAAAATATTAGCATTGATTTGCAGACATATAGTATCACTTAAGTTTCTCTTATTTTTGTTAAATTCCGAAGTAATAAACATTTATCAACAGGTTTAGGTCGGCTTTTGTTAGGATTTCGTTAATTAACTTTAGATAAAAATCTCTCGGGGTTCTACGAATCCTTACAAGTCTTCTGAGGCAGGCTTTTTTTCGACTCACGAAATCTCCGTTATAACTGGAAATCCGTTCTCTAATCGTTACGTCGATCTCCGATAAGGCAGAATGAGGCGTGTAAATATATCTTTCAATTAATCTTCAGTCTCCGAAAGCAAAGCGCGTGCCGGAATTTCAGATTGTCAGTATTTCTTATATCCGGATTCAATCCCCGTCATATTACGGCTCGGATAACACTCGATATTCGGTCGACAGGAATAAAGCAGAAATTCTGGGTCGATGGCAAATGAATTATTGATATGCAAGTTCAGTGTAGCTGGAAGGAAAGCAGTGATTTTAATGAAATAATGTACAGCTATCGGCAGGACAAATATAACTAACAGATACAGTAGGTATAATTCAATGCCGGTCGGGGTATTAGCCCGCGGAGTAGTTGTTTCCTGCAGTGTCATTTATAGATTTAATGGCGCATCGCCCGGGGCGAGAGGTCTGCGGTTAAGTACCTACGATATTGTAGGTCGCTTTCTGCAAGTCGAGCCGCTTAGGCCGAGCAGGAAGTAGCAGACCAGTTACATCTCACCTGCACTCGATTGATATGTGAAACTATATATGAAGGAACAGCCAGTTCAATTGTCGGTCATCTCACCTATGGCATACTGATGAGGGCTAACAAGCCCGAAACCGGTCTATATCTGGTGGAGTGGCCAACAAGGGTTCTTGGCTGTTCTGTTCAGACAGATACTGCAGGTGTAATTCAATGCCGGTCGGGGTATTAGCCCACGGACTAGTTGTTTCTTAGAGTATCATTTATAGATTTAATGGCGCATCGCCCAGGGCGAGAGGTCTGCGGTTAAGTATTTACGATATTGTAGGTCGCTTTCTGCAAGTCGAGCCGGTTAGGCCGAGCAGGAAGTAGCAGACCTGTTACATCTCACCTAGAAAGAGAGGTCCGCTGTCCTGATGTGTACAAGAGGGATGAAGCTAGTCCGGGCAAAAACAGATGTTCTATGACAGAAAAAATATATAAACATAATCTGACAAAACCTTTCCTAAATAATTAAAACCTTCTTTACAAATTGTTATTATCAAAATGTAATTATAAATTAAATTTCTGAATAAATGAGTAAATATCCAATATAATTCGGTCTGTCATACGTCTGTCATTTACTGTTTTTGTTTTTTTCGGCCAATGATCTGTGGGTTTTTGCCCGGACTAGCTCTATCTCTGTCGTACACATCAGAGCATCAACGATTTGTATAGGCAGAAAACGGTTTCGGGCTCGTCCATGATTTATAAGGTCTATGATTTTGCAACAGAATGAGCATTTAGATCAAAATCGACCGGAATAGCGGAAATTTTTAGGCACAGCTGATATTGAGATGCGGTTTTCTACATTGTGTTCAGGAAGGTCCCAGGAAAAAAGTCTATATCGTCTGGTTTAGCAATTTTTTGAAAAATGCCTTCTGGGCCGGAAAATGCATTTTCCAATTGCATCATTACTTCTTGCACTATTATAGGAACGACTGGAAACTCGGAAAAATCGCTCGGAAATCGTTCCTCGAGGGTTTTCGGGGCTGCCGAACTCGATTCTGGCATTAGAATTGCACGGGGGTGGCTCTGTCGGGCTGCGCGGGGGGTGAATTGGGGGAGAAATGGCAGCGTTCATGAAATCGCTCCAAACTCGTTACTCGGGGGTTTTCGGGGATGCCGAATTCAATTCTGGCATTGGAATGTGGATATATTTATTCTGTAAACATTGATAATATATTTAGCAATTTTTAAATGTAATTAATTTCACTCGAATTTATTGGAAACTAATAAACTTAATATGAATAATATTGGATATTATAAAGTATCTGTATAAGGTAAATTGTTGATTTGAACTTTTTGTAGATATATATATTTGCACCTTGGCTTCTACAAACAAACATTAACTTAGCGTCCTATGTGCTGGCTTTACATATTAGTACAGTATTCTTCTTATACTGTCGTTATTATATTTTGGTTGTCTAGACTCAATCTACCACATGCTGAAATAATATCTAGTCATATCTCTTACACCCTGTATTCTTGTAATTTATAAAAATATAATTCATAAATAGACAAAAATATTCCATTAAAAAAAATGTATGTAAATTAGTGGACTGTTATTTCAAGGGGAAACCTCGAATTCTGGACCCTTAACTTTTCCAGATTGTCGTATCCCATTAAATGTTTCTGCCTCGACTCCCCATTTGCATGGCGCGTGTTATTTGGTCACTTTGTTATATTCTCCTGTGGTCAGCGGTCCCGCTGAGCGAATAAAATGGATTTCGTGGAAGTTTATAACGACTCTCCAGCCCTGTAACTTTCGTCGCGACGATCAAAAACAGGAAACAACCCTCATCGCCTGCATACGATAATAATCAAGTAGCCATTGATCGGCCGGGAGGACCGTCTCGCTTGCCTGGAAATTCGGAGGGCTTTGTCGGCGATCTCTTGGACATTTTTCCGTAATCGGGCGAGTTTGGACGCTTTGTACTCGCACAAAGAATGCTTAAGTTGGAAACGAGCTGAGTTGTTGAAAATTGCCGTACATCTTTTTCTGGATTCTTTAATAGCCTTTTCGAATGAATTTCATTGCATTTTTAAGTGCCACACCCTGAAGTCTCTCCAGTTTTTCCGAATTACTATTGGCTGAAACAAGAAATTTTGCAAAATTTAAAAAAGTCTTGTCTTGTCTTGTTCTTGTGTTAAATAGAGATTGATAATGAATAAAGTTGCAAAATAGGCTCGTACAAAAAGTGTTTATTGCATGCATATTGCATAAATAACTATTTAAAGATAATATTATAGACTGGAAATCCTTTAAATAAAATATATAATATGCCTACAATACAAATGCAATATTTCCACTTAAAAATAACACTCTTTTTTAAATCTTCGAGCTGTCAAGCCTTGTCTGGGTCTTAGCTTGTCTTACCTTACGGGATCAAGATAAAATCAAGATGATCTAATTCAAAGACAATCGTGATTTATCTTGTTTAATATTACTTTATGCCAATGTAGCATTATTGTGGTTTTAATTTATGAATGTATCATTCCTTTGTGTAAAAATAATAATTAAGTGTTGATTATAAAGAATGCAATCGCATTACCACTGAAAATTGGGAACTACTTGTTTCTAACACAGACTAAAGCCTTCCAAAGAATCAAGCAACCTTCTTATCGCCGTAATTTTTCAACGTCGCGTCAAATACCTGTTGCGTTTATTCATGGCGTACAAATAATCTTCCAAGAGCCATTGTGAGCACTTCGCCAGACTACCCAGCAAGGCCTTTGAAGTGAGGCGGATGAGAAGTTTGTTGTTACTAAAGTGAAACACCTCTGTAGCCATTTCGAGCCATACATCAGATTAAGAGCATATTCCAGCATAGGACCCTCTTCTCTGAAATTGAAACAGAGGAGAACAACTGCGGCTTTTAATCTAATAAGTCGATGAGAATGTTATTTATAGCCTCTTCCAGAATCGAGGATAATGCATAGTTTACTGTTTTTGTTTAATTGGGCATTTTTGCCATTGAAATGATAATAATAATAATTTAATTTTTCATCATACAAAAAAATATATATATAAAAATATTAATAAACAGCCCCTTTGCGCCTGGTAGAATAGTCAAAGGTTTGATTTTACAAATATTATATAAAAAACAAAATATCTCACACAGAGAAAGTATACAGGGGATTCCTAACTTATCTAAAAAAAAATTTGATTACAAATGCAATTTTGTAAAAAATAAAATAAAAAGTGGCAGAGAAAATGATTTAAAAATACATTGCACGGCACTAGAAACTGATAAAACCTGATAAGGCGGCGAAGTATGCAATCGGTGACCAGACAAAAAATTACCAAGGAAAGAAAAAATACATTTTATATACAGTAAATTCAACTGCTTTCACCGCTATTGTTATTACTTATTAATAGAATTAATATCTGGTTTTTGGTCAGTGGTCGCGCGATTTAAGGCGTCACTAGTTGAATCTAGGTGACTAGATCGCTGTGGGTTCGACCCCCGCAGCCGGTAGACCGTATATAAGCTATATTCGTGGAGAGATTAGCACCTTCTCTGCGGGTATGATAGGGTGAAAGAATGTTGGCTTGGGGTCAATGTGAGAGTTGACATTTGACTACTCCCCTAATTAATAAGGTCTTCCAGGTTTCCCTTATTCCTGCACTGAATGGTGGTTAGAGCCTACCAACGTAAGTCGTTCCTGGGCGCAAATGCGGCCTGCTTAATAATAATATGCCGCCCCTCTCCCGCACAAGTCTTCGATTTCTGGACTAATCCTCGTGATTAGAATGAGGGGTAGAGATAGTATTACATTATTATTATTATTAATTTTATTATGTAGTTTAGATTCTATAATTGGTTTATACGTTGAACAAATAAATAAATAATGCTGATACAAGGAACAAGTTAGTAAATACAAAAGTTTTCTTGTAAACTAACGCTCTCTTGGCAGTACTCTTCTATATAAGATATATCTAATTAAAACGCTGCTTGTAATGAAATACGACTACAGGAGCTGCATCTTGTTTATCATTAATTAAATTATGTAGCTTTCCTAGACAAAAATAAAGAACATAGCGCTCTTATTTACCTTCGCGAATTTCCATTTTATGATGCTTATTAGCTGCACATATTAAAATTTTAAATTTTATTAAAATAGACGTCGTTTGCAGGAATGCTCTCTACATATCAGTTGCTTTGTTCTACTCATAACAGTAGCGTATATATGTATTTACGTTGTACACTGATAAAAATGATAAATATACGATTTATTACTATAAAAAAACGGACTCTATTATAAGAAACTACTGTAAAATACAGTAGAATATCAATCAGGGGATTAGCCCAGAAGTCAGAGACTTGTGCGGGAGAGGGGGAGGCATATTATTAAGCAGGCCGCATTGGTGCCCAGGAATGACTTACGTTGTTAGGCCCCAACCCCCATTTAATGCAGGAATGAGGGAAATCTGGAAAACCTGATGAATTAGGGGGGTAGTCACCGCAGAAAGGTTGCTGATTATCTCCACGAATATAGCTGATATACGATCTACCAGCTGGAACCCACACCGATCTAGTCATATCGATTCAAGTACTGACGCCTTAAACCACGCGACCACTGACCGACCAACAACATTTATTATAGTTTGGTAGGTACTTACCATTTCCTTTGATCAAACCCCAATTTAATTTTAAATATTCTTCATTTAAACACAACATTTTTTATGGTGTAGACTGCAGGCATTTTAGATCAACCAACTCCTTCCACCCCAACCCCCCAATATAAGAGGGAATTTCAAAACACCATTTTTAATTCGCTGTCACTGTCCATGACGCCAATTAACGTTGTTCATAGTCCCTAGACAAAAATAGAGGACTCAACACATTTGCCGTGCTCTCGCGAACGACAGCCCTGTTTGCATTCTGATATGATAATTATTAATTAAGAAAGATTTATCCATTCTCGAGCACCTGATAGAACATCGTTGTACCTGCCAGTTTCCACTGATCCACCAGTAATTACATCCCCATCAAACAATACGGTATCGATCGGGGTGTCATACACCAAGAGATAACGGAACATCTCTGTCCGGAATTATATTTGTGCAAATACGGTGCAAAACAAACGGAAGGGTTGCAATAACCTAAGGGCATAGGGGTTAAACACTCTAGATTTTTTTATTACATAATATGTAATATTGAGATATAAATATATAATTTTTTACTGTTTACTAAAACAGTTACTATAAACTTGTACTTACAATTTTATCGTAGAATAAACTACAAATACAATAAACCATATAAGTTCGCTGTTGTGGCAAAACAATGCAAAGAATGAAAGTGCAAAAAATGCAAAAGTATTATAGTAATTGGATATTTGTGAATTTTAATATAATTGTAAAACTTTTTACTATTGTAACCTATATGGTGACTTTGCGTGGAAACACATCACGTAGTCAAACAAACTTATTGTCACTCTTGATTACACGAAGAATATTTTTCAAACAAATTTCACTGTCAACACATTATTGTGGCGTTTGTCAATAATTGGTTTCGACTGCTCAATATAAACTGAACTGTGTCAGCGAAACCGATCCGCTTATATAAGTTTTTAGAGTTCTAGAAGTTTTCCGCGGTCTCGAGAATCAAATAGAATGTGGTCGGGAATATTCCAGAAAGTGTCAAAATAAATGCATCACAAAAATTGTAAACTCTAACGTAAACAGAAACATAATCAATAAGCTAAAAAGGTAGGTGAGCTTCCGTAACAATATTTTGTAATAAGTGTCACATTATAAAATTTAAAATGCGGATACAGTATAAAGTAACAATATTTATAGCTTGTATTAAAACACCATTTTTAGTGATCGTTATTAAAACTACAGATACACAATTCTGGTATTATTTACTACAATAATTGTATTAAAGCAGTTTATGTGAGATCGCCAAGTCCATCATGGACTTCTAGATGTAGACACTTATCTCGCGCATTCTTGGCCTTCAGTCGGATATGACAAAGTTCGACCAGGCAGCCAGGGCTATACGTGTTATATTACGTGTACTCAGGTTCATTTCTGGTGGGTGTGACAGCCACGACCAGCTAGAGATCCATCGAGAGATCTTTTACCTGATCATATGGCATACCAATGACTAATGAGAGCCAACAAGCTCGAAGTCGGATGTGCCACAGACGAATGACTGAATTTTTTTTATTCCTTTGAATTATCAAGAAAGTTATATTAATTTTTAATGAATAAGACTTTTTTAAAGAAAGGGTTTAGGAGTTAGGGCTTCTCATTTCATCGCTTTTGCATGAATTTCCGTAAACAATCTTATAGAAGGTTGCCTTTTATCAGGGAAACGTTGCCAATATTCTCTTTAAGTCGCCAGACTATTTCCATTTCAAAAACCATAAATAAAATGCATGTCGGTATCATCACGATTAGTAAAAGCATGATGGTTCATGGTTGTAAAAAAATTGAATGAAATACCAAGTCAAGCACAAAGATCATAACTAAGAGAATAAAGAAATGTACGAAATTAAATGACAGCACGTCAAAGTGACAATAATTATAATGAAACTGTCGCCTTGACAGATGCCTACTGCTATGTAAATATGTTGTTCTGAACCGTACATTTTTGAAAAAATAATTATTTCTGACTAAACTACGCAGAATTTGAAAACAAAAGAAGAGATTTTTTTGTTAAGGGTAGTTAGAAAACTACCCTCATTTACAACCGATTTTGATCGAACTTATCATAGTTAAAGACTCTTATGGTCTGATTATTCCATTATCCTAATTAGAAAGAAATTTATTTTTAAAAGATGTCCAGTAAGGTTGCTCTGGATTACCAAGAACTTGACCACCTTAACTTTTGTATCAACTTTTCCAAACACCCTGTCTATGCCCTCGGAATTTCCTACATAAAACTTAGACCACAATGTGAAGTAAAATAAAATTTGTCTTATTTATGCTGTAAATCTTTTTTGCAACAAAAAATTATCGTGGTATAGAATTACGTTTGTCCATGTGCCCTCCCAGTATGACGGTTAACCGCAGCACTGGAGAAGCTGTTTACCCTCTCTGGTTATTACATCCGGTCCTCGCCACCTTATTAAATGTTCTCCGGATATTAGCCTTCGGCGTTTCCAATCGGAAAATGATCAAAGACGTCGTTCGCCGCGTCCTCCCGCCTTATCGGCGAATTTTACAGCACTCCGCTCGTTCTGGCCAAACTTTATTGACTGTTACGGATATTAACAATACATATTTAGCAGCCGGCAAAGATAGGAAGTCGACGGTCTCGCAGTTGGATTATTGTTTGTTCAAGTGTCTAGGGGTATTTTTAGACCAATAAATACAAACATTAATAGTGGAAGCAAGACGCAACGTAAATTTTGATGTTTTAAGAACCGTGCCTTTTACAACTGTCAATAAACGTGACATTTTTATGTTTCTGTAGATGCGCAAACATCTCATGTTTTCATCGTGAAAAAATATAATTTTTTTTTTCTTGACAAGTAACAAAATATAACTTTTTATGAAAGACACAAAACTTACATTTCCTTAATGTCAAAAGTACAGTTGTTAAATGTGCATTGCATAAAGGACATGTTCCTCAAACGATTGGGGATGTCTGCTACAGTGGAACGTTCTTGAGTTGAAATCATATTTTTTGCCATTAACACAACTGCCGGTGGAGGTCTTGGTCGCAAATTGGATCTTATTTCAGCTAAAATACTGCTAGGACAAAGCGCTGTGTACTTTCTGTAAAATTTAATATATTTTTCAGTAACTATAAATCTACTGTACATCATTCTTTGTTTGCTTAAGTTTCACAATTAATAACGTCCCTGAATCTTCAATATCATCTGATGTTACTTGGCTGACTTCATAAATTCGACAAACTCTTGCAATCCCAAATGCAACAAGAACCTTGGCCATTAAATAAATTTCATCAGGAGCATTATTTAAAAAGTCACTAATATGTGTATGCTGAACAAAAGTTAAAGTTGACGTTCTCATTAAGACAAAAAAAACTTATTTCGCGCACATAATTTGTATTGTCATTACTAACTGTTTCTCTTTTTGTTACAGACAGAGGACGAGGGCAACCACGGAAATGACGACACCCGCTGCTTCATCCTGTCCACTTTGGCTTCCCAAGGACGTTCCAAGGTCCACTGCGTCCTTTGTGAGGAGCAGCTGCTTGTCTTCGACAGATATCCCTTGGTGGACGGAACATTTTTCCTCAGCCCAAGGCAGCACGCGAAAAGTTGCATTGAGGTAAGAGAATCGACTAGATCACCTTTTAGAAAATTTGTAGCGCTACTTACGATACAGCCTTCAAAATCCATATCGGTGGCGTGTACCCGAATTTATCTTTCAGGTGAAAGTGGAGGGACGCACCCAGTTTCTTACAGTGGTCTGCATGTGCTGCTTAGAGGGCGTGAGCGGACGCGCCATCGTGTGTCGCTTCTGCAATCAGAAGTGGGATGGATCATCCCTCGTCTTGGGTACCATGTACTCTTACGATATATTCGCTGCCATGCCGTGTTGCACAGAAAGGATCAAAGTAAGTATCAGTTTTAAATATGTAGATTTAAAACTTAGTTTTTGTAAAATCGTTGCATAATAATAATGACATTTCGATTGACAGTCTTTTAATCAGACGTGCTTAAAACAATATTTTATACGGACATGTGCGTAAAAGTAGAATAAAATAACTGAATTTGAAATTATTTATTTATCATAAATACTAATAACATAATCTTTCAAGTCGAATAATTGGACATATATTTTTTTCTTCAATTTGTATAACAATATTGGAAGAAGAAAAAGATTTAATGTCAGTCATTTCCATTTTACTTTATTATTTCCTTTTTCGGGTGTGTTGCAAGGCTCTATTCTAGGTCCACTTTTGTGTTTATTTTTCATTAATGTAATTAATAAGATATGTTCTGCAATAAACTTTCTGTTTTTGTGTTTAGACATTATGTCGTCTTGTTATGGATAAATCTGTGGCTCAATATCTCTAAGTGTAAAGGCACAATATAGTAGATCGCTTTCTGCTTGTGATAGCCATCGATAGCTTCTGAAAACTTCTCTGACAGCTAACCCTGTCTGTTTGCTGCAGGTGTAATTTAACGCATTAGTTCGGAGATAAGTTGTTTTTTGAAATTCCGTTCTAACTAGAGTTTGTTCAGAGGCAATTTTTAAAACTTCTAGTGTCTTCACAAGATGGCTTTTATTCACCCATCCATCTAAATCATTAATGTTATGTTTTAGCTCTTTTCTCATTGAATTTTTACTGATGTTCAACTCGAATTGATGATAGATATGTGGTGTTAAAATACGTTTATATTGTTACAGTGCAACTCATGCTACAAGCCCGTGCTGCACCCCGCCCAGCGGCTGAACTTCTTCAGCGACTACAGCCACATGGTCCCGTGTCCACACTGCCGCACGCTGGACACGCATTTCGTCAAGCCCCTCGGCTTCTGCTACACACGTCAGTTGTCACGGGCGTTGCAGATGTGGCCATAGCCCGCGGCCCCCCGAGCCGTCGCCAAGGCTCCGCCCTCGCCACCCACCCCGCCCGATCCGAACCCGCTTGATCTGGACCTGGGGCTGCTGTGGCGTGAGCTGGCGGGCCTCCGCCTGGACGAGTTCTGCCGGCTGCAACTGACGCGGGCCCGGTAGACCTGCCACCTTAGTTTTCTTTGTTATGTTGTTGCATTTTATATCACATTTATTTTGGGGGCGGTTTTGCGCGCGTCCAGAAGGCGACGGCGCGCGTCGCGGGACCGCGCCCTTGATATATGTTCTATATAAAAAAACCGTTATGTTATTAGTTTATTATATGTTTGTTAGTTTCTAGTGAATTTATTCAACTTAAGTCTTTTATAAAAGTGAATGACAATTGTGATTATATCGTTATCTTTAAGTTTAACTCGAATTCAGACGCAAAAGCAGGTCTTGTGAAGGTCACCGGCGGCTTCCACGGATTTCTTTACACTGGGGTTCTTTCGTGGACACTTTACTTTCACTCTATACAGTGTGACTCATGTCCAGAGCCCGCTGTAGAGGAAGTAACTCTTCATAACAGCTAGAATCCTATCTAATTAAGTTTTAAAAAATTATTGACTGAAGGATTCCGGTATTTTCCACACGAACAGACCTTACTGTAAAGGCTTCTATTGAAAAAATATAAGCAATCTTACGGTGGCTACGGCCACCCTAAAAATAAAATTAAAGATACTTTGGGGTACTGTGTTTTCCCCTTTTGGACGTCTCCGTGCAACCCTGTTTTGTGAGTCTTTAGGTACATTTTTTAATGTTAGAACTGCACCTGTGTTGGTTTTTTACGGATCTTAACGATCGTTTACTTAATAACTGTAAGTAACAATATAGTAATAATGAACATAACATAAATTGCTGTGTCCCAATAATTAGTGATAGGTGTGAGAGGCGCCTCCGTAGGCGGAGTAGACGGGCGCGTGAGTGTGTGTGTGAGAATGTCTGTCAGTATGTCTGTCTGTTTTGTCGTTATTCGATGTCGTTGTGATGGGTTCAGGGAAGGTCGGTCTCCCTGCTGTAACATGGATGCGATTCAGTCAAAATATAAGTGCGCGAATTGCTTTTGGAAAATGTCGGGAAATATTTTGGAGGAAGTCGTTATTGGTGTCACATTAAAATCCATCTGTATCCAAAGCTACCGCCATCGTTTTTCAAAATTTTAATTCACATGATGGAAATCATGAGTCAGTAATTTTTGTCTTCTCTTTTACGACTTTTCTAGAATTGTTATAATAAGACGTACATTTCAAAAATAAAGGCCCAATGGTTATAAAAAAATAAATGAGGCAATGAAAAAGATATCAATGGTTCTAAATACATATATACTTGCGATACTTTTAATATCGTACAAGCTCCATCTCCTGAAATTACTGCTAGTTACATTGATGTCTTCAACGGTTTCTTCGAATGGTTGAATCAGTTTTTGAAGTATAAGAATAGACGATACGTGCCTAGTCACGATATCTCACGTTCGTAGAAGGTTGCTCATACAATGAACAATTCCAACAGAAGATTTATAACTATCCCCTATTCTTAACCAGTGAATATAAACCCAGCATTCTAGGAAATTGAAAACTTCAGTCTCACACTAGCTACAATTTTAAGCGACGCAACTTAGGTAGATTGTTTGCATCATAGTATCAAACATGTTTTAGGAAACGATCATTATGTAGAAAAATCAGATTACAATGTATATATTTAGAATCACTAATAGAATCATTTGATTTTCTCAGTTGTTTTCCTTTTCTAATCGATGAGCCGTTACTTTTGAGATGGCCCACCTTTCAATGTGGTTGGAGAACTGCACTGAATATTCATTGGATTACCAAGTAATCAATTTCATTTTCTAAGCAATGTGCATAGTACATTGTATGCTTAATCATGGTGGGCATGATCAAATGGTCATTCATGGTCATTACATGCCCATATTGGTTAAGAAAATTGTATGTATTTCAAATAATTTTCCAATTAATTTAAATGAATGACTGGTAAATGAGCTTGCTTTGGGTCTGGTGGTTTTTAACATGTCTGAAGGATCAACCGTGTGCCATTTTTGGGCAAGCAAGGCGATATTTTGGCTGAACCAATAGCACACTGCCACATCATCCCGCTGCTGCACCCGTAGCCTTCCAGAAACGGACGTACAAAGTACTACTCAGCCGCTGATTTTATCCGCAAATACCTCAAAAAGAATTAACATAAAATAAATGAAACAAAGTCTCAATATGATGAATGTGGCGGAACTAGGAAATTGCTTCAAGTACAAACCGTTCGTTACTTTTGCAAATTTTATATAATAAATATTAATACATATAATCAATTGTTGAGGGTAAAGTAATTCCTATCTCCGTTTAGCCAAAGCTTTATGTTGTTTTCTGTTGATGGCCCATCCGTTTTAGGCACCAAATGGGAAACCCAAGACCGTCCAGTCTAGCCTGGATGGTATTGATGTACTTTGCGACCAAAAGGCATGGGTCTTAACAATTCTATTAAACACATTGACCGACTTGATGTGTTGCGCGTGTGTGAACGAGCTTCAGTATATCGTAGCGTATAGTATGCCCATTAGCCAATCATAGAGGTAGTTTGCATGCACCCACCCGCTTGGCTCTAACTGACTCTAGTAAGTATAGGATATGTTTCGCTTCTTGTTATCGAGGCCTAAATCACGGTCTAAACGCTTCTGCAGAATGTGCAGATGTCCCGACGGAATCTTTACTTTCACGGAACAAATGACAAGTTACTACAGCAGCTGATTGCTTGAATGGTCCCCATAATCACGCAAAATGATGTTACAGTTAACTATGAACTTTATAGACAGCACTGTCCTTCTTTTGGGAACTAAAATGTTGCACTGATGTTTCGAATATTGGAAACGAATCAGAATTCAGTGGTATAACAAAGATGTTAAGGGTGCATATGTTAGCTCCAATGTGGACCATTCCAGAGCCAGCTTGCCCTTGTTATTTGCTGTGGAGGTGGGGTTTTGCCGGGAAATGATAAGTAACCCTGTATCGGATCATCCTTTGTGACGTTTCCCTTTTTAAAATTTGTACATAAGTCGTGTTTCGAATTCGGAAATTCATTAAGTTTTTCAGATTGGTATTACAATAATATATGTCGATTAATCTAAGTCTAGTTCGTAGTCGTTTTTTACATAAATTTAAAATACGAATTATAGGTGTAATCGTTGATTAAGAGGCGCGGCACCCCAGCTGGTGCGAGGACCAATCGGTGGCTGCCAGAACTCGACTCACTTCTCCGCGATTTACCGCAGGCGAGGTACAACGTCTTCGGCGGTCCGGCGTCCTCTACGTCGCACGGCTCGGTCGCAACACCCCCTGGCGGTGATTCAGGTCGTTCATGCTTGAATGGCTGAAATACCCCAAAAAGTACCTATTGTTGAAACCGGATACTATTGTAACATAATCTAAAACAATCAAAAGAAATATACAGGTATTACGTCTCAAATGGCATCAGTAGAATGCCAATTCGTTCATTACAGCTCCGTTGTAAAGTCTGATTACTTCAAAGATATGTGTCACTTACATTTTGGATATTCTTCAGTCATCTTTTTAAAAAGAAATTCGTTATAGGTGGAGTAAACAACAGAAATCATCAATGGCTGTGATTGAAATGTATTTCAAGTTGAATCGAAAGTATTTGGTATTTCGATTCATGAATGTTTTCTAGAACTTTATAAATGTCATTCAATCTCCAAGTCCATCATTGTTTTTTTATTTTTGTAAATTTTTAATTTAAATCGAATTACTGCATACATCAACAAAGGCTGTATATTTTTTACAAATTTCCATGTAGGTAATTACTCTTTTATTGCTGCGTTAAAACTTCAAGGTCATCTCATGGCGCCCAACGTGGGGCATATTCGTAATGCTATGTAAAATACGCATTTTGTATTTAAAAATATACCTACGCGATCTTATAGATTAAGAATCATTGTACTCCACTTATATAATCCTTGGAATTTTTACCAAATCTTTTTGAAGTAAGTTCGCGTTTCTTCCGACTTTGAGGGGCCAACGGGCTACCAATCACCGTAGAGGGTTTGGATTCCATCGCTGTCACGGGATCCGAGCCGTGCTTTTAACTTTGATAAGGCTGTCGATGCACAATACACGAGGCGCAATCAGGGTAAGGGTCGTACCATATAGAGCACCACTATATGTAACTTAGTGTAGCTTGACTGCAAGTAAATAATGATATGTATATGTGTGTGTGTCATGCTTATCTGCTAGCTGTTTTTAGTCCACCACTCCACCAACCATGAGAACAACTCGGTCGCGACACCCATGAGCAATCGTTCATACGTCATCATCACAGTAACTAATACTTTCCCCATTGCTGTTGTAGGTCTTTAGATTAATATCAATGCATACCGTTATAAAATTTAAAATTATTTAAATATTCGCTCAAAGTTGAAAGTTGACAATGTCTTGACAGATGCATCACAATTTTATTCATTCCATCAAACGTATACATGTATATGTTCTTATATATCTCTGGTAAGAAACAAAATAGTTTCAAATATTGCTTGTTCATATTGCTAGTAACACATACTGAAAAATGAATGACATTTGAAATCAAGCAAAATATAATCTGACAACATTAACATTTAGCACAATTATCGAGTTTTTAGTTCTGAGAGACTTCTTTTAAAAATGTTGCATCAGAAAAAGTTTTACCAAGACATTATCAACTTACACTGTAGTATATAATTGTTAGACGAAAAAGAATGACAATAACATTTAACATATACAGGATGTTTAGAAATGTGAATATATGAAGGAATGATTTTGTTTCAATTTGGAAAATTTTAAAAATATTTTTATTTTATGAAAATATTTGCCCTATAAAAAAAATAAATAATAAAATCATTAATTAATAATTCAAAAATTACATTGTAGACATTTAGATATTTTAATTTTCAAAGGTTTTCTAAATTTGTTGTAAAAAAACTTTTAATATTTTCAAGTTTTTCTTTGACATCCTGTATACAACAGTTATAGCTTATTTTCCATCACATATAAACCTCGTTTTGGATAATTTTTTACAACTCACCTCAGTCCTCTTGCGAAGTGCCTGCATGTCGAATTGTGCTAAAAATAGTTGTAGGATTAAATCAGTACTGCCAGGTGGCTGGTCTCAATCGAAAGATAGCTTATGGGTCGACCAAACAAAGTGATCGTAATCGTAGATTATCTACATTGTCTTTAATTCTTGCATAATATTAAACCAAAACGAGAAAAATTGAACGGACTTTCATATTTATTGTGATATACTATATTTTTATACTATATTTAGCATTAGAATTAGGGACCGCAAAATTTTTATATTGTTTCCAATTGGCTCAATAATAATATGTGCGAGTGGTTCCGAATTGAAGTGTGATCACGATTCGTCTTGTTATGGATCTATTGGTGATAATTTTTTTATAAAAAAAAAACTTTGAGAAAAAATTTCACAAAAAAATATAAATTGGATGGAAATTGTATTTTATACGGAAAACTGTAAATTGTATAACGATTTTGAATATTATAATAGTTTTTTAGGATCTAGAGTTTAAGATTGTCAAGTGTTTTCTGTTGTCAGCTCATGGTTGTGTGGTCTCCTTGCTTTTGCGTTACTTGTGGTGGTATTCAGAAAATTTCGGAAGGTCAGTTAATTTAATACTCAGGATCTTACAGTCGTATAATAAAGTGTTCTTTTATTAAAAATTTTGAAAACGATAAAGTATTTGTTAATATCGCTAAAACAGTTATTGGAACCTTTTAACCTTTTAAACGACCATGAAGATTTACCTACTTAAATCCAGTTTAAAATTCTGTAAACAAAGCATTTTTGCCATGTTCATGGTAGCATTCTTATTTTGGTGAACATCTAGCCAATTTTTTATCCCCGTTTTCAGTATTTTGTGTACTAATCTAATTCAAGTTTTTTGCCGGGTTTATTTGACATCAAAAACAAAATTGTTTAGATACTTGGAAAATTAACAGCAACAAAATTGAATTATGGCTGATTTCAACTATAGAAATCATAAAATATAGAACGCCTTTACATTAAGAACTCAAAAATAGTCAGACTATGGAGCAGCTTAGAATCACCCATCTAGGGAAAACTGTTGGTTATACTGCATTTTAATCCCATCATACAATTGAAACCAAAATGGAATTTTTGTAATTGGACAATAAAAATCATATGTTTCAACGCAATAGACGTAAAACTTTCATATTTTGAAATTTCCGCCCATTGGTGTGAAGCTACCCTGTTAGTGCAACCAACTCATGAAAGCTAAATTGCTGCAAACTACATTATTACCAGACTAGCATTTTCTCTATAAGTTGACTATTTTCGGTACCTCTTTTGGTGTTTTTCGATTTTGGCTTAAAAATGTAACGTAATTTGGGAAAGTGATATACATATTACATTTAGGTAATTGAATTTGCATCTATAGTAATAATTGTACATTAGGTTTAGTTAGCCATATGTTTCAAATTTGTCTCAAAATGTTTCCAAAAACGAAGAGTGGGTAGAAATCCGTAAGGCATACCAATTTAATGCTAAATTCGTCCAAAAGAGCATTTCATTTTAACAAGAAGGTTTTCTATTATAATTTCGGCAGATTTTCTGGTTTGTACATGCGCCGTACATGATCTTTGACCAATTTATCTGACAGGAACACTCGGGCTGCAAAGTTGACAGAATTTTGTGGTCTCTAGCCTCAAAGGTCAGAGCCAATTTTCTGAATGCCACCTATACATTCTCCTATCGAAGTACAAATTTTTCATAATAACGCCTATTATAATTATTATTATTAACAAAATAACCATGTTTCGATGTTGTAGTTCTGTGAGGTTGCGTCATTTTAGCGACAGTGTAGCGTTAGTCGCTAGTGTGCTCCCTCGCTGTTTTCAATTACACATATTATTATGATTATTATTATTATTGGAAAGTTGAGAGTTGAGAAGGTAGTTTATGTATGTTTATAGCGTACTGTAGTAGCGGACGGAGGGGGAGGCAGGGCACCCTGCGCTCTGCATTGCCGTCCCTTAGGCCTAGATAGAGACGGTACTACTTTAGCAGAGTCAGGTATCAGCCACTTGTTATATCGATATGCTGTAGCTGATTTGCTCAGGGCAGCGCTAGGTCTTGCTCGGATCTCGTTAAAGTACTCTCTTACCTTGGCTTGGCAAAAAGTGAATATAGGTACACATAAGTCACATGTTCAATCCTTCGGCACTTTTGTTGCATTCCAGAACGATGATGACAACTACGAAACTGACAGCTGTTATATTTGTTTTAAAACTGATAAATAATTGTAAATAATGTAATAGTATTACTTTGATTTCATACTGTTCAACAATGACGCCTTTTTTGGATCATTTTTAGGAAGAAAAAATTGAATTTTAAAGTACTAGGACGATAAAGTAAAAGGCCTAGGACTTTAAAATTTCCATGATAACCCATGTATAGCGTATTATTGGGGATATTTTTTGACTTTTCAGGAATGTGACATGAACAGTTTGAATTTTTAAATAAAACATGGTTTTTTTCAATACCTTGAATGCAGTATGAAATGGCATTTGGCCATTGGCATTGTGCCGCACTTTCTTGAGGGTATCTGACAAAATATCCTTTTCAGAACTTGGAGTTGGACTCCAACATTTCAACAATTAGTTAATAGCATTTGAATCAGCGCATCAAAATGTCTAGGTGAGATACAAACAAATACCTAAATTAAACCCTCTCCTTGTTCACTGAATAACTGTGGAAGGTTGTTTCTGCTGTTAAAGCAACATAACTCTCTAAAGGAAATCAATTTCACAGTAATGACATACGAGTAGGAAGTAGTATGAAAATAGGAAGATATCAGTGATGATGCATAAGTTCAAGCCAATACTTTGAGGCTGACCAAGTAATATTTACTTATAATCTTGGTGAGTGCCCAAATTGTCAGATATCACTTATTAAAATTTGCGTAAAAAGTTTTAGATGATATTACGAATATATGTGTTGTTGATGTATTTAAATATAATAATTTGTTTTGGGTTGTTCCTTGAGAAAGGGTCGAATAGTCGACTACTCTTTGCCTGCCAAAACCTGCCAGGCCAAAATGCAGTAAAAGAAAGGAAACTAAATTAGAGAATCAGAATGTTCCGCTTATATCCTTTCGATAGTGCTCTTTAGTTTCGATCCCACTTTATGGTTCCAACTACGGTACTCTAACGAGGTCCGTTCAAGCCCATGAACGTTACAAATCATAATGGTGATTACTGAATGAGTACAAAATGCTGCCACCCCGTTCCGTGCCGATCTATTATCATTATGATTATTATTGATAATAACATTCAGAGTTTAGCATGAGCAATATCATCAGAGGATTTTATGATTCACTTTCGTTTCACACGTTAAGAGCGTCATCAGCGTCTCCCGCCCAATGAAATACCCCCCCCCCAAATAAAATTCCTACCGAACCGAAGCAATAAAAATAGTTTTTCGGTTGTGTCGGGTGGGGACGCTGTAGCGGTCGACGGAATTTAGTTGTTAATGGAGCTGGGTGCGTCGGTGGGGACACTCTAAGCAAACCTGTGCCATACCTGTTACGAATCCAATACCAAATACATTTCTGAGTGTGTTCGCCGACAGCGCAGCTCCAGGAAAATGAATGTTCGACATCAAATTACACACGAAAACGAGTATGTATTTATTCTAACTACTAGAGTACCTATGATGAAGCTGGAGAAGATGTTTATCGTAAGGATCCTTCAGTATATTGTAAATTTTCTATTTGTAACATTAGGCTAACGACGTAGCTGCACCAGGTCGACGCAGGGCTGCCGAGTCCGACAAGCTTTAGAATGTACAAAAGTTATTTATTTTAGTTTTAACGCGGTTTAAATAAAAATTGTTCTCATCTTTTAAGGTTGAAATTTCTTCGGCAGCGCTGCGTCCTTCTGCCAGCGTTAGAGTATGTGGAGATGTTTTTATATGCGTGAAAAATTTGATATCAATATAATATATGACATAAATGATCGAGCTTTTGACGGCTTTTTATATATGTAATACAATGGGATTACAAATTTTTAAGACGTAATAAATATAACCATTGTCTATGGACACCTTTGTTTTATTTTACTTCCCTTCCTTTTCCTAGAAAATTCGATTTAATAGAGCTAACAAAGATCAATTTAGTAGTAAAAATAAAATATTCTGTTTCTACGTTCATGCAAAAAACTAAACTTTATTAAACTATATTTAGTGGAAAAAATGTTTCTTTATTGCACTAGTTCAATAAAATGTTTATTGCATTCATCTGTCACTCTACAATAGCGTTTTGTCATGACAAACATAAACGTTCAAATCGATGTCTTATTTTCCTAGACTTAGTGTCATCTAAATAACATTTTTTGGTTTTTGCATGAACGTAGAAAAAATATTGTATGCATCTCGTACAAAAAATGCTTATTGCACTCGACATGTTGGCAATTTCACGTCGCGTGCAATAAACACTTACTTTTTGTACTTGTTGCATAAATAACTTATTAAGTGAGCATTACTTTATGCAGCAGAAAAAAATGAAAATGATTGTAACTAACATGAGCTTAATGAATTTTAAAAAAAATCAAATATCGATCTAAAGATGGCTCTGCTTGTATTAAAAACTCCTGATCATGCAAGAATTACTAGTTTTTGTGTAAGTGCTTTGGTTGAAAGTTTGTTGACACTTCTAACAGCCATTTAAATGTCATTTTTTCATGTGACCCAAATCGCTCAATCATTTAAATAATTAACTGATAACAGCATTCAGGGATGTTTTCAATCACTGTAGCACCAAGATTGTTTTAAGTTTGATAGCTTCATATTTGAAATAAATTTCATAATGTCACGTTTTGTGCAAAGCAAATTTTCAATCTGCTAAAGCGCCAATTAAAGAAAAAATTTCAAAAAATAACACAAACAGACACAAATACATGTGGGGAATATTTATGAAGTTTTGCTGTGAACAAAAATACTAGTTAAATGAGCATAGAAGCGCAGAATAACTGGCATTAATACTAAAAGATTGGGCGGTAAAGATGGGACAGAATTGAAAGAAGCAACAGTTACAGGGGAAGTACTGTAATGACTATAAGATGATGATTGATTCGTTTAACGGCATAGCATATAAACGTATCCGATATATCTGCGATGCAACTAGGAAGAAACTGCAAACAGATCCATGTAAACGTAAGAGTTCAGTTTCAGTTTGTCAGAAGTAAACCGAATAATATTGTTCTGGGATAAAAATACCCCTGAAGATCTAATTCTACCATAATTCTTCTGCGTGAAGAAAAGCTGAGGTAGTTGCCTGAATTTTTTTCAAATTGAGAAAAATAACGATGGCTCTCCAACAAATCGCATTTAATATAATCTGGTGTTCAGTATAACTTACCAAGGTGGTTCAAAAAGCTGTACAAATAGTAAATGGTTGGGTGCCAATAGTGAAAGTCAAAGCTGTCCTGCATGTCTTTTTCATAAACTGATATCAAAACGAAGCAAACATATTACCTACCTCATCACGGCTGTCCTTAAAACCTAATTGACACTGAAAAACGGAAATTAATAATTGGTATGACAATGCTCCTGTTGGAAGAAATATTATTAATGGATGAACTAAATCGTCTGTCGAGGTTATTTGCCTGCATGTAAAGGACAGAAAGATAACAAACCATTCGAACAGATCAACTTCTGTTAGCGAACTGGCAAAATGGCAAAATTACTGGCCATAACAATCCTAATTCAATAAAATCATACTTAAACATCGATCAAGAATACCACAATAAGATCATAAATACTATACGTGGTAATAGATCTTCTATAGTAGAAGCAATAGCCAATCTAATGTTAGGTTAAATTTTAAAAACTGTATCTTTTGTCGTGTTACGACTTATTTGAGTTTTTTTGGAAAAAAAAACAGAGATACACTGACCAGTTTTAAATTTCCCAGAGACTGTTCCGTCGTAAAAATGATCATTAAATTAAAATGTCCATCTAAAAGCAGTACTGCACGTATTTTGAACCGCTAATCACGTAGAGATGATTATAGTTTTTGTCTAACTACTACTTAAACTCAAAAACCGGGAGGCCAAGACAAATACTGATATCGATTAGATTTACCGTTTTTGCTATAGTGTAAGGATAATTTTAGATCTATAGTATTTCTAAAATGGTGGCGTCTACAGCGAATATTTTCAAAAAATTGTAATACGTATCTAAAGACGCTACCGTACGTAGTTTTAGCTAACATGAGGCATACTTTTTTATCTCTTTTGGTTGAAAACAAAAACGTAAAAAATTGCGAAAGTTCAAGCTAGTTTAGCTTCAGACTCATTTTTCCCGATATAGCCTAGGATATTTTTTATCTGTATATATTTGACTTATGATTCTTGAAAATTTTAATATGCGTCTTTTGAGCTCTTGATTTAGTTTGAGTTTGGTCGAAAATAAGTAAAAAATTTTATAAACTTCGCGACGTAGAATGAGCAGCTGCTATTATAGTCTAATAGAATCCTTTGGAATCCTTTATTTCAATCCAGGTCGTTTTGGTTTGGGCTGATGTTCAGAATTACTTATGTAAGTTAGTACATACTTTGATAGTTCCCAAATAGTAAGATGTAAATGTAAACTTAATATCACATTTAAGAAAAAGTTACTAAAAATTTTAACAATTTATAAGGAAGAAAACTATAATATATTAAACTGAATGGTTTTCTTAGAAGATTTATTCACAACAAAGAATAAAATGTGAAATAGTGTTCAAAATGGCTTAAGTTGCTTGCACAATCCATTTACCGTACAAATATATCGTAGTCAAACAATTTTGTCTAGATTTACAATAAAGTAACATGTCATGCAGCTGGTCATGGTTTCTACATATTGTTCCAATTTTGAATATGTACAAGTGTCAAAGAAGCACTACAGAAAAATGAAACGCACTAGCCGCAATACTACTTTGATTAATATTACTTTTATATTAACAGCAGCAGTTGATGGATGCGTTACCATGCGTTACAGTTTGTTATAGTTTTAAGAATTTTCTGGCAAACTTCTATTGTTTACTTCATTAGTAGGTACTTAAACAAAAAACAAATTACGTTACAGGAGCTTTTACTTAATGAATTGTTTATAGTTGTGTGTAATAACTTTCATTTCGTTTGTAGTTCCCTAAAATCTAAAGTAGAGGCACTATATTTCAACTGGAGGCTGCAAAATTTTTTGTGACTGTTTGTAGTAACCTTCATTTCATTTTAGTTCTTCGAAATCTAAAGTAGTCAAGCTTCAAACATTACCAACATTAATTGAAATTACTATTAGGCATTTTCGTGCTTTTACAGCCCATAACTACTTATATCAACATGAACAGGCCCATTTAAACTTCGAATATAATTTGCCTATTTCCATAAAGCACGTTTTTTACGCGAACGAATTGCAGTACCGTAAAATCCAAATTCCACCCACGCGCCAACCTTATACCTCCGTCAAATGCTACCGTAAATCCAAGTAACCAATAAAAATCCTTGGGGATCCGTAAAGACATCAAGTATGTTTGACTACCCGTTATTCAGATTAGCGACCTCCTGACTGGGGATCAAGCAGGCCGGGCATCTCGACCGAAGATGACAAACGAGCGCTGTCCTGTATGCAGAGTGGCCGCGGACTCAAGTCGAATAGCAAATACAGCCATCAACAGTTTATTCAAGGGATGGGCGATGCGAGGGTAAATACGAACTAGACAATTTGTTCTCGTCTCAACCTTTGACTCTGACAAGAAGGAGGCATTAAATGGAACTGGTTGTGCTCCTAGAATTCTTTTATACACGGTGTCGTTAAATTAATAATCAAAAATGAGAGAACATACAGGGGAAGTCTGTATGCCTGTACTGTATGTAATTACTACATGTACAGGGTAATTTAGTGTCAATAATTTTAAAATAAGATGAAAAATGAGTACAATCCGAATAAGCTATTGAAATATTTTCAAATCATTGTTAAAACCCTCTTTTTCAGACATTGCCAAATTTAAATATTTTCCTAGTAACCTACTTATTTTATATATTAAAAGCTGTAGGTTACTCTCGCTCGCACACTTCACTCGAAAATTGACCATTTTACCGCCACAAAGGTTTTTTTGCGAGCCGTGCAGCGCCGAATGGCTAACGCTACGCCTTTCGCCGTCTTTCTAGATTGCCTACTGCGTATTTTCCCGAGGCTCCTCGGCCGAAAACGGTGGATTTTTTGATGTGAAATGAGGATAGTTGAGTCGGTTACGCCTCTTTATAGAAGATAGCGATTTTTTCGAGTGGAACGAGGATAGAGCGAAGAACGTCAAACGAAACGGCAAAATGAATTAAAACAGATTATGTATTCTATTTTCGGGCCCTTCCAGCTACGAGAAGTTGTTATTGTGTTGTCTGATATATATCCGAGTCCTTTGGTGATGATTTTATAGCCCAAAATCTGAATTGGTATCTTTATAGTTTCAGTCAATTACGAGCCGACCAAAATCACGGAAACGTCAAACGTATGCTCCGGCGATGACATTTCGGTATAAAACGCAGGAAATGGAAAAATGGGCCGACTGGAGGCCGGCAAAGACCAAAAACTGTAAATTTGAAGTCTCTAGAAAGTTTCCCGTACCCGAGCGCTGGGGTTTGCGGTCGTTTTTACATTGAACTTTGCATAAATACAAGGGAAAATGAGGTAAAAATGAGCTAGACAATATGGCTGTAGTCATTTCATTGCCGTATCGCTTCAGTTTATAGGGTGATTCAAAAAAGCTTGACATGAAGTGTTTATACGAAATCTCATCAGATAAACCTGTCCCTGATATGAAAATTATCGCACGTTGAAAGTCAGTCATGTTCAGTTATTGGCGGTGTCGGTGTTAAACAAAGAAGGAAAATGGTCCTTTCAGTAGCTAAAAAACTTGGGCAAGATAGCAGCAGTCTTGGGTATAGTACCACAGTTTATACAGTTCGTCGAGTGAAGGTTCCAGAGGTTGTGGCTAAATCACGGCTAAATGCGCAATGAACACCAATGAAATTCATTTGTACACGACGTGGGAGAAAATCAATTTCTTGACAAATCACCGTGCCCCTTGAGCGCGCGAATATGCGCGGCTAAATACGCAGTCGTCTAAAAAAACGAAATCTGGGACCTCGACGTCAAAGGAGCCGATGTAAAGACGACGAACTGTAATAGACTGTGATAGTACGTATTTTTTAAGAAAAAATTTTTCACCATTGAGTATGTATCACCACTACACTGAATACTATCAATTTTCCAAAAAATCTTATAATACTTTTTTGTTGAAAATTACTTGTATACCCCCTGAAGTTTGGCCATCAGCATCTGTTACACCTTGTATATTTGTTTGTTATTTTTCACCGTATATAGTTACCACTCATATTCCATCTGATAATGGTTAGGTATTTGTATATTTCTATAGCTTCATCTCCAATTTTCCAAAAATTGTTAGTCACTCATTATTAATTAAATTTTTATAGTTGTATTATTTTATTCAAAATGTTCCTATAGCGTTTATACTCACCGAACAGATCTTCATTTTGCAAGCAGATATAAATTTTATTTGAAAGAAACGCACAGAAAATCGTTATTGCATACGCATCATATAGGTGTGAATAAAGTTAATTCTAGGAAGCAGATATTGATATGGCTCGTTAGCTCAGTGGTTAGAGCACCGCGCTCAAAAAATTGATGCGGAGGTCGCAGGTTCGAATCCTGCATGAGCCCCTTTTTTTTCTCTTTATACTTCATACGTTTCTCATTTTCGTCAACAATAGTTTTGAAACTTTTATTTGATACTATCAATTTTTCAAAAAAGTCTTATAATACTTTTTTTGTTGAAAATTACTTGTATACCCCCTAAAATTTGGCCATCAGCATCATTCTGTTACACCCTGTATATTTGTTTATTTCTCACCGTATATAGTTACTACTTTCATATTTCATCTGATAATGGGTATTTGTATCTTTCTATAATTTATTCGAAGCTTCATTCCCAATTTCCCAAAATTTGTAAGTCACTCGGTATTATTAATTTAATTTTTATAGTTGTATTATTTTATTCAAAATGTTCCTATAGCGTTTATACTCACTGAACAGATCATTATGCAAGCAGATATAAATTTTATTTGAAAGAAACGCACAGAAAATCGTTATAGCATACGCATCATATAGGTGTGCATAAAATTAATTCTAGGAAGCAAATATAAAAATGGCTCGTTAGCTCAGTGGTTAGCACTGCGCTAATAAGTTAGATGCGGAGGTCGCAGGTTCGAATCCTGCATGAGCCCCATTTTTTTTATGAAAAAAATTTTCAGCGTTGAGTATGTATCACCACTACACTGAATACTATCAATTATCAAGTCTTATAATACTACTTAGACAGAATAAAAATTGACAAAAAAATAATAAAATTCCAAATTCGAGGAAATTTTCGGTTTTTTCGCTTCGGAACGTTTGTTGAACGTGCGAAAAACTGTTCCGTATACAAAGTGTTGAAAAAAACATTACCGCAAAAAAAACTGAAAATTAAGGGAATTAAAAAATTGTTTTGATGAAACTTCCATCAAGGATTTATTATGACAGTAACTAACGGAGCAAATACAGAGTGTTTAAAAATAACGAAACCATTCTCTAAAAACTCTTTAAATTCATGGAATAAAAAAAATGTTGATGAAACATTTAGCATCACATAAAAACGACCCGATTCAATATTTAAAATACAGGATGTTAAAAAAAAATTAACCAAACTCGAGGAAACACTAAAAATTACCAAAATATGCCAACCACTCTTCTAAATTATAGAGCGCCGGATTTTCCTCATCATAGAGAGTTCAGCCAAAGTCACGTTTACATTTTATTATTCACAGGTGTAGAGCCGCGTGAAGTAATGGAAATTAAGTAAAAGGCACTACGCAGCGATGGTCATGACGCGCGCAGCGCGGTCAGAGGGCTTTAGTCCGAAGAAAGGTCAAGTCAGAGAGCATACATATGACTTCATTAATAGGAATTGTAGGAAAATTGATTTATATTAACTTAAAACATCTTTCTAAAACAGTAAATAGCTATTTGATATTTTGGTAGTGCAAATACCTGACTCAAAAATTAATATCAAAAGGACAGTTATAATGCAAATGAGATAGTAAGTAGTGTATCTGTTTTGGATATGTATAGAAAATATATGGACTGTAGGTCCCCTAAAAGATGTCATTCTAGATTAGTAACTTATGCTAAAGGGAAACGTACAAACCAGATAATTGGCAAAAACACAATTGCCAAAATTCCATACAGAATAGCAATATTTTTAAATTTGGATGATTCGGAACGCTATATTGGACACAGTTTCCGCCGTACTTCAGCTACGTTATTAGTCAATGCTGGAATGCAATGCAATTCTCACTGTAAACAAATAATTACGGGAGAAATACTACTTCAAGTACCAAAAAATGTTGTTTTACTTTTCAAAATTTTGTTTTTACCACAAGTACTTCATCAACGACCACGGATTTGGAAAATAACAAACAGAAACTCATCTCCACCAGCAGAGCCAATATTTCTTCAGGGGGGAATTTCCATTAATTTAACTAATTGTACTATAAATTTTAACAATATTTAGTTATTGATGTTAATTTAAACTGCTTTCAATTTTTATAAATATAAATAAGTAACAAAAAATCTGTTTGAAAGAATAATAATTGAATTGTATAATAATGCTTTATTATACATTTTCAGGAAGTTTGTGTATCAATAAAAGAAGTCTATACACTACTATTACAGCTATTTGAAGTTTCTACTTGTTTGCCTCCCGGGAGGGAGGAATATGTCTAAACAGTGCTGCTAACTGGCGCATCCGGCAAAGTACAGGAAATCTATTACACCAGCTTATTTTATAACACAAATTTAAAAAAAAAGAATTGATAAACAAACTTGAACCTTAAAGAATAATAAAATTATGAGAAAGAAATGTACAAAAATAACAGAGAAAATCGACAGCAGATGCATTTAACTGAATGTAAAATGATTTAAGCAGGATTTACTTCAATAAATCAAATTCATTCAAATATCCGCAAAATCCAATCACCCGCGAACAGTCCGCCGATGCACCTAACGAATTCCTCCTTTATCAGACAATCATCTCGCATTAGCGCCGCTGTCTGGCCTTTGTAAACCGATAGCCTCGCAAAGAGATGGCCGCTATTGCGTATCCGAGGTGATGAATAGATAAGATGGGTGAGACAAAGGTTGGAGTGGCGTGTGCATCCCGCTGAGTTATTCAGAGGGAGACGCCCTGACAGATTGGCGGCGGCGCCGGGTCCTGCATACCAACGCGACGACGGCCTTCACGGGATCGTCTCCTGACGTGACGTTTTTTAAAAGTTCCGCTTGCTCCGGTGACAGTGTGGCATGTGAAGAAGTAAATTCTGGTTTGTTTATTAGCGATTTTATAAATCAGTTTTTTTTTAGAGTCTTCTATTTTGTTTTATTTTTATTTTATTTAATACATCACCCAACAGAAAATCCAATTGTGCTGAGTAAAACAAGAGATAATAGAAAAGTGACCGATACAATAAAATAAAAGACTTAATTACTAAACTAAACCTATGACATATAAGTAATAAACAAATCAGATACAAAGGTAAAAGAAAAGACAAAAAACGAAAATAGAAAGTTTAAACTTGAAAAATATTCTTAATTGCATTAATACTACAGGTAAATATATCAATTCTATTTAACAGATCGTCGCAAGTACCTAACAATATGATATGAACAATAAGCAGAAAAGTCTTAATAAAAATGGGTCCACAAAGTAACGGTTGCGGAGATATGGACCACTATTCGTTTTTCAAACATTTTATTTATTAGGAGTAAACCGACAAAGGATGTTTTTAACAAACAAATAACAAAGTTACAGAAGGTGTTCAAAGTGTCCTCCGTCCATTTCCAAGCAGGCACGACATCTTCGTCTCAACGATATTTGAACTCTTTCGAAAACACCCTCCTTGTTTTGGATTTTTTGACACTTTACATTAATCCGTAGCTGCAGCTCTTCCAGGCTATTTACAGGAGTACCATACACTAATATCTTCAAATATCCCCAAACAAAGAAATCTAGAGGGTTCAGATCAGGCCGGACCTGTTTTATGGCCTCCAAGATCGCCTGATCTAAACCCTCTAGATTTCTTTGTTCCTAATAAAATAAAATGTTTGTAAAACGAAGTGGTCCATATCTCCGCAACCGTTACTTTGCGGACCCATGTTTATTAAGACTTTTCTGCTTATTTTGGTTCATACTATTACCTCCTGAAATATTAATAAAATAAAGGGGAATACTTTAATAAATTTGTTCTGGTACTCGGTAAGGTAAACAAACGACTACTACGTGTTGTCTAATTGGCTATTTGAAAAAGGATTAATGACAAACACTCTGGATAAGCACATATATTATGTAAAAATGTATAAAGAAACATGACTGAATGCATATTTCTACGTTGTTCCAGACTACACACTTTAAATCTATCAAATAAAATGTCTCGAGGAATTCCTATTTGAGGATAAATTCCATCCTGGCGATATGAAAGTAGCTTTAGCAATTGCCTATGAACATCTAAAGTTTTTTAGGTGGTATAGGCACATATCATAATTTCTTAGCTATGTAAAAACAAAAATAGAAAGTAAATCAATAACAAAACAAAACTGACAATTTTGACGTTACACAACACAGCTAATTTTTTAAAATACTTTCTGAATCATCCTGTATAAATCCATTGCGGGATTTATTGTTACTACTTATTTTTTAAAATTAATAATTAAAGTTAATAGCCTTAAATTTGAACAATAGAATTCCACAATTTATTGGCCAAATTAGTCAACAATAATTTAAAAATCTGAATACTTTCAGTGTTGGAAACTTCTACATTTAGTTGAAAGTTACTAGGGTTGTAATTGGTAATCCATTTATAGAAACTCATCGAATATTGCGATAACGAACAGCTAAGACGGCCAAGACAAAGTTTAGACCGGGATGCGTCTCGTCAGCCTTTCAAAGCTACAGACGTCCTGACAGATTGGCGGCGGCGGCGGGTCCTGCATACCAAGGATAGTCCTAACAAGCCTCTGACGTTCGCCTCGCGCGTGCCGGACCAGATCCCGTCGATTCGGATCCGGTCCGTAAACGATTTAACATCAATCAGCGCTCCAACTAGGGAAGTAGCAATTTGGTGACTCGAGGCGGCAAATTGCACGGCCAGTTTATAAATATTAATAAGTTTTCTTTAAAATTCGAGCTCCAGCACGTGGAATAAAAGGAAATCTGAAGTTGGTGTAGAAAAAATTAACGTATCGTTATTTGAAGATTATACAGGGTGAGTCAGTTTTTTGTAGACAAACTTTAACAGAAGATAGTAAACATGTTTTTAAGAAGAAAAGTTCGTATAAACATCTGTCGTAGAAGGCTTCGTTTCCGAGATTATATTTAACACCCTGTGTTGAATATAATTTTTTTTCTCGAATTTTCATTATAACTTATAAAGGAATGCTTAGATTCTTTCATATTTGAGGGATAATGCCTATTAATTAAGGGGCATAGAACAAGCGATAAGAATATTTAAAAACTTGCACAGGGGCGGAGTGGAGATGGTGTTCAACCCCTTTCTTAAACAGATCTTCTATGCCAAGGACTATTTTTTAGACAAACTGTTATTTTTATTATCTATACAGGGTGAGTCAGTCATAATGTCATTAATTTTAACCACGTATTCGGGAGGCCTAATAAAGGCAGAAAATCGAAAAAAATTTTTACTCGACCATTAAATAATAAACAAATCACCCTATAAAAATCAGTAACACGACGCTCCTGGTACGCTACGATGGCGCACCCGACGAAATTCTAATGTCACAGACTTGCCGTATTAACCATGGATGCCACATTTACATACATAATATCATCTAACACATCAGCGTGTTATTCAAATTTACCTCCATTTAGCACTGCATTTGCATTTCTCCTCAAATTTGTAGATCATGCCACACATCGGAGGGGTGATTTAGAGAATACAAATACAAGCAGTAGTTTGTTTATTTCGGTCTAACCTCACGTATTTGGCGTAAATTCACAACGCATAATTTTACAAATTCCGATTATGTGGAAATGGTAGTGTTATACGGAGAATGTTTACGAAATGCGACTGAATTTTATTAATAAAGTGCTATGGACGGATAAATGCAGTTATACTTATGTGGGCTGTAAACAGGTTAGTATCATACTACTTAAAAACAATACATTTCTAGGCTAGATGTACGTAACTACAAATTGTACATTTGGTTATGTGTGCGGTTAATTGTACTTACGAGTAATACTAAAAATTCATATTTATTTGTAAAACGTAGTGAAAACGTAATATCAAAATTATTAAACTGTAATAGCCTAGCATTCTAAAACATTTATTTATTATCTACATTTGTTTTTATTAACAAATAAATCAATATTTAAGGAAAATTCATTCATGTATCTAGATTAAAAAAAATAGTTTTACTCCTTGTTATATAACAGTACAAAAACTAGGTAATTCAGGTTATTGACCTAATAAGGTCAAGATTAACTCTCGATTAGCAGCGTGCCATTTCGGTCTTGGACAGTTTTCTGTCGACAACACGATGGTTTTTTATTAAGTACTTAGTATTTAAACACGGAACACTTTTCAGCTTCTCAATAATTTACCCATTGGGTATAGGTTTTTTATGTAATGTACGTAAATGGTTTATTTATTACTCAGTTTATTATTAGACACGTTGGAGTTTTGTTGCAGTCATAACAGCTACATTTGCTCAGAGAAAAATCAACACGCGAGTGTACGGGTATCGTTTGATTGGGCCGTATTAAACCTGAGTGGACCGCGTTACTTGCAATTTTTAATAGAATTATTTGATTATTATTATTTGATTTTATTGGGTATTAACATTTTAAATTATTATTGGCTGAAGTTGAACTGAGCAAGAAAAAATGATATTCTAAAATAGTCAGTACAACCGTTTATTTGTGATGTCTAAAACCTAGGTGGATACTATATAGAAAAATATTACAACTTGACAACATTGCATCAGGTCGACATCGAGTTGAACTGTCAGCTGTAACCGACCAAGGCTGTGACCGGTCAGTGACAGTCTGAAAAGGGGGTTTAAATAATGATTTGAAAATATGCATTTCGATTTTTTTTTAATCACGTATTCGGATTATACTCATTATTCCCTATCTCCTCTTAAAATTAATGACATTATGACTGACTCACCCTGTATACAGTATACCAAGAATAATGTCCCTTCTGCTGTAATACAGATGTAGGTTGCGGTCATGTAAACAGGCGTTTGTTTCTTGTATGTTAGCGTTTTCTTTTCTTATTCATTTATTTACAATATAGATCAGCTCATGACAAGTACGGCGACAATGCTGTTCCTGTACCAGATAGATGGCTTTCCTTGAGGTATTTATAAAATTATGCCATCTAATTTCACATTAAACTACTTGTTTTAAATTGAAAAATAAAGATTAAAAGTAATGAATAATATTTAACATTTAAATAAATGGTAGGAGCAAAATACTGAACATGTTATTCCGATCGGAATTAAGCGCTGAATATAATGAATGAGGAAATATGTAAGTTTGCTTTACCGTTGATTTTCTAAACACCCTGTATACATTCTAGTAGCATAATAAAAAAGTTTAATTGATTGTTTACAACTTGACATTTAATTTGTTTCGGTCAACTTAAACCTACCTACTTGTATTTCCAATTAAACTTACATTAAAATGATCTTCATGAACAAACAATGTTGCAATGCGTTTTATGAGGTATTCGTACATAATGGCATAATGTAATACTCCTTCCATCTTTACAATCCTTATTTATTTGCTTAAGCAATATATAAAAGTCACAAGCAAATAGTACCTACAAATGGTATAACGCAATTAATGTTCAGTTAATTGTAGGAACTTACTTATCTGTGCGATTTTTTGTATACATTTATCTTACTTGATTAAATAATTTAAAATTACATTAGTGAAGTCTACGACCAATCATGTTCCAAACATGTTCAATAGGTGACAGATCTGGGGATCTTGGTGGCCAGATTAACGGTTGATATGATGTTGATCCATAGAAGCTATTGTTTGTCTGACAACATGAAGTCAAGCATTATCTTGCTGGAACATGGCATTTCGGATGATGTGAAAATATAGAGTGACATATGGCTTCACCACTTCCTAGATCATGTTGCCTCTAATGAAAACTAGTGGAGATCGATCTGCTACCATATGCGATAGCATCCCATACCATAACGCCTACTGTATGATGGACATGAAGCTCTCTGTCAAATTGTCTTCTCTTGTCGCATCTTTCACCAAGTCGCTTTCTCACCTTTGCACGACCATCATGCATCCCCAGGGAGAGACGCGATTCGCCACTAAAGATCACTTGATGTCATTCTTGGTCCCACTGAATCCTCTCTCTACATCTACATCATTACAAGCGGTTAACCCGATGTTAACATGTGGATAGTAAGACAAGAGATCAAAACTTCGTACTCGACAATATACTGGTGAGATATAAGTGGTCTGCTTACTTCCTGCTCGGCCTAAGCGGCTCGACTTACAGGAAGCGACCTACATTGCAGCAGGTACTTAACGCAGACCTCTCGGCCTTTGGAAGTAAGCAGACCACTTATATCTCACCTGCACTCAGTTTATATGTGAACATACATATGAAGGAACAGCCAGTTCAATTGTCGCTCATCTCACCTATGGCATACTGATGAGGGCTAACAAGCCCGAAACCGGTCTATGTCCGGTAGTATGTCCGACAAGGGTTCTTGACTGTTCACACAGATACTGCAGGAGTAAATCAATGCCGGTCGGGGCATCAGTCCACGGAATAGTTGTTCCTTGCAGTATCATTTACAGTATCATTTACCAACCATATACTGTACGCAAACTAACCATCCCCCATGTTTTTAAATCTACTGATTTGCAATAGTTCGGCTGCTGCTAAATCGTTCTCTGATATCTAAAAGTCGCAATCGACGATCTTCAGGCTTTGTGGTTCCTCTATGACGTCCAAGGTCTTGTTGAATTGAGAAATTTATCTCATCGATAAGCCTCTACCACTACTATGAAAATCTACTATTTTTACACTTAATGTACTTTTAACAATTTTTATCGAAATACTTGAGACTAATACTCTTGCTGTTTGGTTTAGGATTATAATGTAGTATTATTTCTACTGGTACTAGTTTTAAGAATGTATAAGTAGAGTACGGGTATGTACAAGTTTATACAAGTTCTACACAACCCACAAAAGTTATTTGAGACAGCGCCTTAATCCAACTTCATGTCATGTCATGCTAAAATTACATATTTAACGCACCTCGAGAAAGGAGGCTTAACTTTTAGACATCCCATACTAAAAACCTGTACCGTTATCTTAACAAAAGCTTTCCAAGACAGCGTCTGGGGTCTTTCGGTAATACCCACCACACACAGTCATATTCCTAATATATTAAATTACTTCCCAAAGAGCTCCGTTGGCATAATCTTACGTGATCCTTTCTCCAAATTAAAAGTTAGTCCTGGCATATATCCGTTTGATGTAAGGCAAATGTAATATCAGCCACAAAGCATTTTAATCAAATGCGTCTCTTATTGAACCGAAAGCTAATTTGTGCTGGAAGGCATATATGAGGAGAAGAACTTATGCAGTGTCGTGGATCCTAATAGCGTATTTGGCTGATTACAGTTGTGAGAGCTTTCTCGTAAGTCAGCAACTTCTGTAAGTAGTACAAAAAAATATGAGATTAAATTAGATACGTTGTAGTTTGGATTTAAATATTTATTATTAATAATCGTAATGCTGAAATGGCCATACACACATAAGGTCTTTAAGACAATATTGGTGAGTATGACATATAAATATTAGAGTATACAGATTTGGAAAGTGAGGATCTTGATGGTGAATTGTATTTTGCCGCTTGCGTGTATTTGTGTCATGCTACACGCATACTTCGACCACAGCGTGTTGGCATCAAGCAGTGTTGCCAGGTGGGAAAAATTCAGTGCATGAAAATAATTTCAAAGAAGCATGAGGTTTGGAGAAAAAAGCATGAGATGGCTTAATTTATCAAAAAACACCTCTTGACACAGCTTAATTTTTAATTACTTTTGTAATGCCATTTTTATTTCATTAAAAAGCATTATGTTCTGCTATTTTAACATAATATTACATTGTAAGTAGGTACTTACAGGTACTTACTTAAAAGTTATTAACCACATAACCTTTCTAATTTATTTTATTGTCAGGCCGGGCGAACGTTGAGGCGCAGTTGACGTGACGCAGGGTGACTCACGGGTCGTAAAATCTGTTGTTTCCAGAAAATGTAGGTACCCTTACGGAATAGAGTTAAGAATCACTGCAATACAGCGTGAATACAGCACACACACCGCATATCCGTACTGTCATACCCGTTTATGTATTCATTGCTAATTATTAAGAGAGCAGTCTACAATAAAGGACATTTCAAGTGCCCAAATATTGTAGATACCTACCTCTATCTATTCAATTTTGCCCTCGATTTTGCCTTTATTTCTCGTTAGGTCTTTGTTTTGGTAGATTTCAAAGAGTAATTTTAATAATTTTATTATTTCTTTTTATGTCTATTAAAAAGCATGAGATTTTGTAATCAAAATATGAGAGCATGAGATTTCCTCGGAATGCATGAGATCTGACAACACTGGCATCAGTTGACCGGACAGTTAGATTTGCAATGACGAATTGGCGTTGGTGATACGGAACCGATTACCGTAGTAGTAGGGAATGCTAGACCAATACACGTCGCCGCCTCTCTTAAAGTTTGTACCTTTCCTGGGATGAAGCGGCAATTTCTACTTTCTCTGTAAAGATCCGCAATTTCCGAATCTGTATACATCTACTTCTTACACGGAAACGATTTGTGCTATAAGATTATAGCTCGAAAATTTCGTTAAATATTTGACGCTCTGGGCATACTTTTTGTTATTAATTTTATCAAAAGCAACGAGACCGAAAATTTTGTAGATGAGCTAACAACAATAATCGTATCTTGACTACATTATGATATTATTTTGAAAACAGTAAGCGTCAATAATAATTTTCATTGGGAATATAATGCAATAAAGACTGTGTGGGCAGGTTGATGTCTATTTGGGTGTCTTCGTCGGTATTCTCGGGCTGATTACTGCTGCATACTATTCAGTTGTAAATAAATACATTTTTTATTTAGCACTTTAACACTAAAATGATTTAATAATACGACACAAATAATAATTATTGTTATAGCAACCACCATTTTTATTTACCAGGCTAGTTTAATTAAAAAAATATGAAATTATATTGTTTAAAATGCTTGTAAGTTCATACAAGAAAAATTGTTTCACGTTATCCCAGCTACCATCTGCCAAAGTTTGGCACAGAGACTGTAGAACACCCTATATAATATTGTATATCTAATAATAACAAGTAAAATAAGCAAAGAGATAATGTGACCGTCTGTGTATTTATATTCTCGACGACTGAGACAACTTATAGAAAACGTCAAAATAAAGATACTACAAAAAATATATTTATTAAAATTTATTTCAAAAGCAAACAGGAACGTAACTAAGAAACTAAAAAGGTAAGTGAGCTTCCATATTAATATCTATTATACAATAAAATTAACATGTTAATGTGTAAAGTAACGCTAGTAACGGTAAAAGTTGCACATAGCATTTGTTATATTAACACAGTGGATTGTGTTAAACCCTTAACACAGTGCCATCTACAGAGAAATCTGTAAAAATATACACAATCTCATGGAACCCCGTAACACAGTATTGTGTTGAATAGTGTATTTTCTTAACAGTATAGGCTCCTTGTGATTTTTTCTTTTATTTGATTGGCCCGAATCCCCGTTGGGCCGCCAATGGAGGAAATTCGATCCTCAGAGCGGTACGCGGCGGCATGAGGCGGGGGAGTCTCTGATGAAGCCCTGCAGTCCCTCGTCTTGTTGGTATTCATCGGACATGTGTAATCAAGCCAGCATAACTCGCGCTTTAGTTGCTGATATGCACCCACTCGCCACCCACACCCGTACCTACCGGGAATTCCGACTCGATTTACTTTTGACTTCTGTTTCGGGATGGCATTTTCATAAATCTAATTACTATTCGCGTCCCAATAGGGGGCACCTTATCATCAGAGTTATTGCTGCATCCATCCTGATCATAAAAATTGTAAGGGGTAAAAAAGATGCAGCTAACAGCTATGAATGGCGATCAGTAGGCGATGAAAAACAATTGACAAAAAAACGTTTTAACTTGTTCATAGTCTACCTGTTTTGACATTAAGTTTAAAATCATAAGGAATGACATAAGTATAATTACAGGATATAATGCTGTCCGGGTGTAGTAAAATATGCGTTGCCTGAACCTATATGTTCAGCGGGAAAATTCGAGTCAAAGAAACGTTCCATCCAGAAGTAGAGGGAACAAAGTTGCTGCAAAATTCTCCTTTACATTTTATGTGTAGAACCGTTATTCACTTCAAAATATTACGATTTAAGCCAAGTTTCCTTAATAAGACATTGATAATAAAAAAGATACAGGATGTAAAGCTTGAAATTTAAAAAGTAATTTTTTCTAATAATTATACTGGAAATATTAACTCAAAAATTTTGGAATAGATGTTTTTGGATATGAGAAATCATAATTTGTTTGTTAATTTTGTCATATCTCCTAAAGGGCGCCACATCCGCAGTATTTGTAACGTAAATGTGATGTTTTGAAAACCTTTATCTTCTGTAACTTTCCAGGAAAGTGCTATCTAAATATTGCTGCACAATCCTGGCCTTGTGGGGTGGAGCTCCTTTGTGCATAAGTTCCTCCTTGGCTACAGAGGCACATTCTCCAGAAGCGCAGGAAGTTCTTCTTGTAGGTAAGTTAGGTAACTCATGCTGTTCCATGTATGTTCATAAAAACGAGGCCCAATTAAATGCCTACTGATGCCGCACTATACATTTGCTTCAAAATGACCTTGGTTTTGAACTGGATTTACAATGTGGGAACTTTCAATGGACCAGTAGTGGTCGTTGCGCCTGTTTGACAAATCTTTACTGACAAACCGACTTTTGTCCGTCCAAAGGACGTGCCGAAAAAGGTTCTGATTAACAGTTTCTACATTTACTACAATCTGAGCTATAAATTTAAATCTGTTTTCAATGTGACCCTCAGCCAAATACTTCAAATTGTGAATTTTGTAGTCATGTAGTTGATTTAGCCAATTCCCGGCTTGCCTGCCGTATAGAGTTTTGTGGATTTTGTTCGAAATACGGTAACAGTGTAGCTGTATTAACATTGCTTCTTATTCTTCGGTCAATTATTTGATTCTTCCAAACAGAAAATGCATCTTCATTTTGTCATAAGGTCACCTCCAATCTTGTAGAGGTTTTATGCTCAGGAATAAGGCGCTCTGGATACCTTTCTCGATATAACTCTACAGCTCTTCTAGAATTGTTTTATAACTCGCTATAAATTGGCAACATATTAACTTTTCCTGAATGAGAAAACATTTTGTAAGCACAAAAGTTATGCGTTTGAGTTCGTATTGAGGAATTACAAGTATTTTGTGACATTTATACACTTTAAACAACGAACATTCAATTATTCTCCAACGCCTACTTGATTCTTCCACTGTAAATGACTTTCGTAGAGCGCAATCGCTGGACTTATGCGTAAAGTGACGTAACGCCTAGCCACGCCCCATTCTCGCGTGCTAGATATTTGTAATTAATTTAAGGTACTAAACGTTCGAATAAAATTCTAATATTTTGCAGATCCATTATTTTTCACTTATACTCTCGATTTATGAAATAAAAAATGCTGAACAAGCCCCTTCAATATAGAACAGATAGGGACAGCTGCAGGCTTAACTATTAGTACAAGATTATATTATATATATTTTAATATATTTTCGCCTCTTTATACTGGGCAACCCGGTAATAGTGACCAGTTAAAAGTAGGCAACCTAACTTTTACATGTTCCTCGCGCTTTGTACTTTCGATTGGTATTAAATTCGTTTGGTAAGCAAACGAGCGCAATGTTGATAAACAAATGAATTGCAGATTTTTAATGAAGGTTGCTATGACCATATTTCATTAGGCAACCCATTTACGATATATTTGTTTACATATTATGTTTGATAAAAATACTTTATATCTGGTAAGCAGATGGGCGCAGGACGATCTTAGTTCGGATCTTAGACTATAGGTTTGTTTTAGCAGCAGTTGGAAACGGTTTGAAACTATCAGAAATGTCCGTCTAACTATTTATTGCGTCAAATTCAATGGTAACGCGTTCTCAACTTAACTGGTCGAATATTTCTGACAGTTTGCAAACCGTTTTCAACTGCTGCAAAAACAAACCTATTATCATTTAATTTGGGAATTGGCGCCAATAGCGTGATTGAACGGTCGATTCTTGGGCAGGTATCAAAAGGACAAGCGACAAAGCGCTAATGCGGACCGATCGGCAACGAGATTGAGCTGAAAATCCCACCAGCAATGAATATTAAACGTGTTTGGGATCGAATTATGAAATAGAATTATGTAGATGTCGGATAAAAATTCATCGCGATGCCCGCCGTGCGAGACTGGGGCGTAATTTATTCGCGATGTGACGTTTTATTTCTGCCTCGTCGCATGAAAGGCGTGTACACAGAGATATTGAGATTTGCAGAAGTAGCTTCTGAAAATAAACCATGATAGGGCTCGTGTTATTAAAAATTTAATTTCGTTGCTCGCGATACGTGTTTCCAGATATAAATGTTGAAGTGTACAAAACAACTTTTTTATTACTTTGTCGTTAGAAAAGTATATACAGGATGTTAACAGCTAAGCATGAATAACATTTTGATATTTTTTTAACCTTTAACTGCTGTATAAATACATCATTACTATTTTACCTGTACAATAAAAAGTAGTTGCCAGTAGAATTTAAGATATTTGTCCAGTACCTACAGCTATACAGGGTGTCCGGAAAGTAATGGGACCCAGCTTGAACATAGCTTCCTGTGATCAAATAGAACCGATTTAGACAAATTCAGCTTAGTTCAAAAGTGCTTCATTGCAAGTACAAGCATTGCGAAGGAGTCAGTAGTGCTGCATATCGTAGGGGGCGCTCTTGGCAGTTTTTTTGTAACTCATTTCTATCGTATCTTTTTTGTTAGTCCTATTCTGATACGCTTGACGGAAAATCATGATGAAGAAATTAATTTTGCGTAGAAAAGCTATCCATGTAACTGTACCTTCTTCCTCGGGATATCTAGTGATTCCGGGAGTAGAGTTATTAATTTGTTAATTAGCCAGGTTGCAAAAATAGAAAAATAAACAATTTCGTGCAACAACCTTGTGCCGATGGTTCTCCCCATTATCCCAGAATTATTGCAAAAAAAAATCCGATTTTCTAACGATTCCGGGAGAAGAGTTATTAATTTGTTAATTAGCGAGATAGCAGCAATCGAACAATAAACAATTATATTTGCAAAAATCTTGTGCCTTAATAAGCCAGAAATCCTGGAAAAAATTCCGGTTCTCTAGTTATTTCAGGGGTGGAGTTTTTAATTTGTTAATTAGCCCAGTTACAACAATTTAGCAATACATAATAAAGCTAACACCAAAGTGATAAAGAGGGACTCGAAAACCCCCGAACAGAATATTTTCGTTAAATTGTGTGTGGCATTTGCCATATGTTCAGCAAAAATGGATCTTTTGTTAAATAAACAATTAAAAATTTGCGAGCGTACAGAGGTTAGATGTACCTTTTGTTATAAACAATTCCCTGAACATTTTGCAGAAAACCGCAATCGGACCTCTCCGCAAAAAGTTGCATGTGAAATGCTAATTTGACGCAACTATGCGTATAAATACTATTGAAACTGGGCTAATGTCAGCCAGTCCATGGTCAAAGGACGGCGGTCAGCCGTTGGCTGGTTCTGATCCCTAGAAGAGATTCTCCCTAGAGCACAGGTTACTCTATGGTAAGTATGGTTACTGGTATGACTGTTTGAATAAATTTATATTTGTATTAAAAGATTGAGTCTCTTTACCTCTCGCAGGAGCCAAGCGAGTACCCCAAGAATATAAGAGAGGTATTATTTGTATATGTTTAAAGGTTGGTGGAGGACTTTTAGTGACATTTGATGGCAGTTCCAGACTTACTTGCTATAGAGACACACTTTACGTGACAATACGTAGAAATAGACAACAGATTATAATTCCTCATATCCAAATACATCTATTCCCAAATGTTTAAGTTAATACAGTCAAGCACAATCTAATTATTACAAAAAATAACGTTTTCAATTCTAACTTTGTCACCCTATATCTTTGTTATTATCAATATGGCTTAAAGCGTAATATTTTGAAATGAATATTCTAGTAGGTATGTCTTCATGGGCTATTACTTTTGGACCACCCTGATATAAAAAAAACTAATGAAAGGTATAAATAAGACATTTTCTACTTGTTCCCATTCCAGTTATTTCTACTTTTCAATCAATTCGAGCTTGCCAGCGCTGCTTACAGGATATCTACCGGGCAATCAGTTGATCATAATTGATATTCCTTCTGCAACCGAGGCAGTGCGGACTGGAATTGGAGATTTATCTGCGTACACGTTGTCAATTATGCATTTCAAATGCAGCGGTAAGGCGAACGTCTAGCCGAGTTCCCGTGGGAGGATAATTACGGTATGCGAAATAAATCAGAGCTCTATGGATGTATGCAGTTGGAGCCATTAGCTACAACCGACGCAGAACGACAGTTGTCGACTATTAGGGGACTGTCTCATAAACTCAGTTGGACAAAGTTGGTTGGAATTGCGAAAATAATCGACTGTGGATTATGGGAAAAAATTATAATGTTGTTTTCATTGCAAGTTGCGGTCATTGAAAAACTTTCAACCGAAGCAAATCCACTACATGAAAGTTAATAAATTCAAAAGGTAATCCTTAATTTCTCAGTTTAAGTCATTTTAGAAAATTACTCTAAATATGTGGCAATAAAACTTAAAATAATTAATTAAAAATTAATACACATAAGTAATATAACATTTGAATAACAAACAGCAACTATTATAAGGACAATTACAATTTATACGATATTTTTCACTACATGAAAGTGCTGATATTGCAGTGAGTTAAATTTAGGCCAGATCCAGTGCTGTCAGTTATCATAGGTTTTAGTTATGAATGTTCAATGTTGTATTCTTGGCAAGTTCTGTAGGCTCTGCCGAAGATGGTGACAATTTGTTTGCGATTGAAATTTTGTTTTGTATAGAATCTCCTATATGTTTCTGCGTTACCATACTATAAAGCCACCTACCATGTTGTTTAATTGTAGTAATATCGGCAGCTGTGTCGGCTAACAGAGTACCGGAAGAACGTCTAAAGCAGTACCCTGAAGTTTCCGGATGAGGCAAATTTAAATAAATTACTATTTCTTTTGGTGCATTTCTTATATACTTCACAAACAATCTTGGACTTACACTTTTGGAATCGTGAATCCTTAGAATAATAATTGAATCTTTGTTTTCTATATCATCGATCGTTACCTTTAGTAGCCTAAAAATGACCAATTATTAAAATGTTGTCTAAAATTAGCTAAATCGATCCATTTATATGAATTTGAATAACTTTTTCTAGCAGAAATCTAGTATTAGGTGCTTCTCGTAAAAATCCCTCAATTTCCTCTTTCATTAGAATTTTTGGATGGTATCCAAATGACTTGTCTTTCAAATATGGCATTAATTTTGGAAATTTTCTGATATTTACATATTCTTCTGAAGGTTTAATTTTATTAATTTTATGTTCGAAATATACCAGTAATACAGCTTCGGACACTTTTTGAATTTTCTGCTAACTACACCACCCTTTTATTTCGTTATAGGCAACCTCGTCATATACTGTTATTTAAATTCAGTCGATAAGGAGTTTCTGAAGGATTGGAAGGACCCCAACTTCGCCAGGTAGAACCTGGATTTTAGCAATTGCCCTCTTGGTGCACAGCGACTCTTCAATATAACTTTTCGCTACTGTAATGGAATTCCAACGAGCATCACGTTTCACAGTGGTAAGTAATATCACCCCTAGCATGGTCCAGTAAAATTTTCTGAATCAGGGGACACAAGAAATGCAGCCACTTTTGAAAATATTTTCGAAGTTGTGTTGATGCATGCATGTTGTGTAGTATATTTTCCAACCACACACAAGAAAAATCTCCCACTGGCATTTTTAGGTGGCAGATTGATGTATTTTCGACACATTTCTGCAACACTAACTGAAAAAGCTTCTTCCATAATTGTGACACATCTTGAAATATTTATTTTCGTATTCGAAATTAGTACGTAGGTAAATGCCTTTGTCTTGGACATGGGTGATATCCAAAAAGGTTAATTCACTGCATCGACAAGCACCTGTGACTCCCATGATCATTGAAAATGACCATGAAGTATTGAAATTGTGTATTTTCTACCTTGTAAATATTCCTCATCTGGTGCGTTTTCAAAAATTCTTCGATTTGGTTTCTTTCCAGTACCTTTGCGTTCTTTGGTGTATAACTTTTTGACTTCATTCTTCAAATATCAATACCTTTGTGCACTTTCAACATTGATTTTAGCATGGACTATTTGGTCCACATCGAAGAGGCAGAAAACCATTTCTTCACATTGAAAAAGTGGGGTGGTAGCACCTCTTCTGTATTGCTTCTTCTTATATACCCCTTTTTTCGCCAGTTATTGAATTCCATCAATTCCTTCTTGTACCCACTTTTCCTTTTCGCTGGTAACAGACGTAATGTTGCTTCTTGGGCTTCTTGCTGGATTTCAGCCGAAATGAATAAGTTCTTAGCATTCTCGCTCATTTTTTTGTGTCGATTTTGCAACTTTTACTCTTGTTGAGAAATAAACAAACTCATTCCAACGATACCAACACTTTCTAGTATTCAGCTGACAGTTAATAGTCTTGATTAAAATAAATTTGCCAAACATGACGTTTATCAAAACTTTTCACCTGCTCTCACACGGCTATCACTCTCCTAATTGACCGGTTTTGGCCGTGATTGTGTATAAAACGTTGATTTACATTCGGGAAATTAACTAGCCTTTAATCCTTTCGAACAAATGTACCTCTCGGCTGCGCCTCCAGTGTCCATTTTTTCTCGTGGATTAAAGACTTCTTAATTCCCTTATATAATTAATAACTATTTATAATAATATTTATTATATTATCTATGGGTAACTCTCTAGATTTTCGGAGATTGAGTGCAGGAAAAATTAATCTTATGTTTGCCAATGTACAGAGCAACATGACTCACCCTATTTCACATATGACAGTTGGAAACCGTCGCATTGAAATGCAAATTAATCCAGCTATAACCCAATACCTTAATTAAGAGAATTGCCCCTGTTCATCTGGAAGTGCCGTGCGTCCCGTGACACGCAGACCCTCGCGTACGGCTTTGTTTGATATTCATAAGGAAAGACGATCCTTAACGTCGCGGTCAGCAGCACCAGGTCCACTTCTAATAAGCCTGGCATCAGATGACAAACTCTTACCCCATTATCTAAACGACTTTCGGTCCTTAGGGTAATTAGTTCGGCTTCGATCGCGTTACGGGTCGGTCTTGCGACGTCTTTAATAACTACAGGAGCCGCCGCTTCTGTTGTTTCGATGAATATGCAAAGTGGAACCCCACAAATAATGGGGAGGAGCTACAAAACAGTTCATAGCGTAGTTCCAATAACAAGAAAAGCAACATAAAGTTAATCAATATTGTACTGAATCTTTCATACTGCGCTGAAAGAAAAACTGCTGAAACAGTTACTATACAGGGTGTCCCAAAATAGAAGGCCATACCATTAACCACATATTCTTTGGACAAAAATAGTGCGACTTTCCTTATGCCATTTTTTATTTGGACGTCTCTGTTTCAATATACAGAGTGTTAAAGTTACATTTTAAAAAACTTTTTTGTTAATAATCCCATTGTTTTCTAAGATACACACTTGAAATTTGGCACGTACTTTTATCTTATTGCGGCATACTTATCATGTAATTTTGGTGAAAAAATCGAAGGGCGAATGGATGTACCTGAGGGACGCAGTACTTTTTTGCCCCTCCAATTATTTATAAGTGCGCATATGCAGCTTTTTCTTGAAATATCAGAGAGTAGAATTTTCTTCTGATCATTTTACCTCTTTTGTAATTTTTTGTTCAAATGCTTCGTTTTGGAGACAAACGGCAATTTGTAGTGCCCATAAATCTATCATTCACTACCATTTTCAAGTGAAACTGAAATTTTGTGCATATACCTGTTATTACAATACCTTGGCAACTTAGCACATCGAACATCGAATAATTGCTAATTTAAACAGAATGGATCATTTTAAATTTTATAAAATGAGGAATACTTACGAATTGAAATTTTTATAAATAGCATCCCCCAATTTTGACCATACCATTTGAAAGGACGTGTCATTCTACATACATATCTACATCATGAAAAATTATAGTGTTACATAACAAAAATGTCAAGAAAATAATGTTTGAAGATTTTAACATTTAATTTTCACAATACTGAAAATGATAATGATTATGTAAAAAATCAAATTGTGCACCGTTGGCTGCCTGACAGTAGCCAAGACGATTAATAAACACTTTTTGGACATTATCAATAACTTCAGGGGGTATACGACGTATCCCGTGACGAATTATTGCTTTTAAATCTTCTAAATTAACCGGTCTAGTAACGTATACTTTGCTTTTTAAGTATCCCCAAAAGAAATAATCTTGGGGTGTAAAATCCGGCGATCTGGCTGGCCACTCAAACGGCCCCCTTCTCCCTATCCAACGATTCGGGAACAGCTCATCTAAATAAGCACGGACAGGTGTTGCATAATGGGGAGATGCACAGTATTGTGAAAATTAAATTTTAAAATCTTCAAACATTATTTTCTTTCTTTTCATTATGTATGTATGTAGAATGACACGCTCTTTCAAATGGTATGGTCAAAATTGGGGGTTGCTATTTAAAAAAATTGTCGATGACGTCATATCTCGAACAACGATGACATCACAAATATGGATCGTATGTCAAAAAGTGCCTTATTTAAAAACAAAATCGACGTGCCGGGGAAATTTTTCGAAAACTTGTCAATTTCAAAAATAATGAATTTATTCGTTACTTTTCGAAAGTACTGTATATGTATTTTGATGCTTTTTATCTTTATGTACTTAAGTTTTTTTTATGTATATATGTAACATTATTAGCTGTTTTTTCCCACCCAGTAAATAGTACTAACTGTCGGGTGGTGTGCTCTAAATAAATAAATAAACGTGTATCAATAGATACGGATACATGTAAAGAATAATTAGTAATTCCCCAAATACACTGGTGCAGTATTAAAAAAACCTCAACAAATTGTTATACGTCTGTGGGGACGTCGTTACGTGACTTTTTTCGAATAAAACTCTCCGTCCAGCACGAATTCCTAATTAGAACGATATATCATCTACAAATTTAAATTGCAATGTTCGTGCCGTGGTTGTGTGTTTTTAAAAATGCATCATTCAATTATGAATGGAAAAAAACGGTAGCGAATTTGTTTTGTAGTCGCGCGACGGATAGTGCAAAGCTCGAAACGTACATTCCACCCTCGTCGCTATCTGCATAGAACTCGTTTGCATTTACATCGATTGCAGAATCTCACGAGTTTGATTATGGCGCGTATTTCTATTGGCACGTTTTTATCTGAGACATAACATAACTTTCCGGCAATTTTAAATTATTATTACTGGAGTCAGGATATCGCTATACTCGTTTTATCTTTAGAATCAGAAACTACAAGCAGCGAAGGAAATTGTTATAATGCAGGGTCGGTTGGGGAAAAAATGAAACAGTTTCGTTATTGAAAAATTTATAGTATTTTAAGCTAATATAAATAAAATCTCCGACAATTCCTATCAATGAAGCCATGTATGCTCTCTGATACCAAACATCTAGGTATGCTAATGAACAATTCCACAAAGTTATATTTAATAATTATCTAAATTTACTAACCTGATTTAATGCAAACACTCTATAAATATCTGGGCGCAATGAGGCTGCTGTTGTAATTGTTTAAGTTTACTGCGCAGGTAATATTATTGGCAAGTACTGTAGACTCTGCTGAAGATGGTAACAATTTGTTTGCGATTGAAATTTTATTTTGTATAGAATCTTGTATTTATGCTACCGTAGATATTGTGGGTGTAATTCGACGCTGGTTGGGGCTTTAGCCCACAGAGTAGTTAGTTTCACACAATATTATTAATACCTAAAAATATGAAAAAGAGTAGTATGGAAAACTTATCCCATAGCAACATTGCGTTCACTGTTCACTGGTACTTAAAAATTGTAAGTTGTTTACCAATAAAAAAATGTTGGTTCACTTTTAATCTGTCGATAGGAAAATGTGACGCATGTACGGGAAAATAATATGAAGCACTCGTTTATTTGCTTATTTTCAAAGAGTAGTTTTCTATTAAACTCAGTATTGTAATTAAAATGCTCATATTTTCTATACAATTTTAATACCAGTAAATTTTATCAAAGTAAATGATTTAAAAATTAATAATATTAGTATGCAATCTATGTAGATGATGTCATCAGCAGTTCCTTTTGCTTGTATATGTGGACAGGTGCAGAAAATTTGTATTCTCGTCTTTTGTAATGAAGAGAATATATTTTTTGAAATGTTGATTCTATACAGAACAACTATTATAAGCAGGACGTTTATAATTTATTTTGCACTACATGTAAATTGAAACTGCGATATTGGAGTGAGATAAATGTATGCCAGATCCAGTGCTGTCAGTTGTCGTAGCTTTTAGTTTTTGGCTCAATGAATCTGCTGTTGTAATTGTTTAAGTTTACTGCGCATGTGGTATTATTGGCAAGTTCTTTAGACTCTGCTGAAGATGGTAACAATTTATTTGCCATTGAAATTTAATTTTGTATAGAATCTTCTGTTTATGTCTCTCTCTGTCACTCCCCATGTCGTTTAATGGTGGTAATATCAACCCCTGCGTCGGCTAACAGAGTGGAAGAACGTCTATAGCAGTGTCCTGTATAAGTTTCCAGATGAAGCAAATTTAAATAAACTTTTGCCACATTATTTTGTTGACGCCAACCACTTGGTTAACACATTTTTCTCTAATATATTTCACAAAAAATCTTGTAGTAGCTGACAGTCATAAAAAACAATATTAGAGGTATATTTTTATTTGGTTTGGACTTGAAGTCACAAAAAATCTCGGAGTATGAGTTTTGGAATCGGAAATTTTTATAATAATAATTGAATCTTTGTCTACTATATAAAATCATTGATCGTTATCTTTAGTAACTCATCTGCTCTCAAAGCTCCACAAACACCAACTTATTAATTATTAAAATGTCCAAAATTGATTAAATCGGTCGATTTATATTAATTTGATTTACCTTTTCTAGCAGAAATCTATTACGTGCTTCTTGTAAAAATCTCCCAATTTATAACTATTATTATACAGACTCCTTAGAAATTTGTAATCATACTATAGAAACATGAAGATGCACACTAGTGCTAAACTTTTATTAAGAGTTAAGAGATTTCAGTTGTACGATTCCCTTTTAGCCACCAGAGGTCGTACATAAGTACCACCAAAGCGACATTAGATCAGTTGCACAGTTCTTACCAATGCGCTACATAACGCAACTTTGTGAGATGATTACGTAGAAATGCTGGTAATGTATGAAGGAGTCCGTCAAAATTCATCCTTAGCAGATCGTATGTATGCACAGTGTTTCCCTGTCAGGTTTTCCTGGCAATTATATAGGTCGTAGACAAGTTCCAGATATTTCCAGCCAATCAGAATATCGTGCACACCATACAGGAAAATCCTTCAGTAAGTACTCATCTGACAACAAACTAAGAAAGTATTTCTTTTATGTTGTATGACGTACTCTATGAAGAAAACAATTTTATTCCCATGATATAGGTACAAAAAGTTATAAACTTCGAAATTTGTAGAAAATGTACAATCTACTGATTGTTCAAGTTCCAATTATTACTACTCGTATTTTATAAATGAGAAATATGTATGTATCACCAATCTAAATTACTTATTGGTCGAATATATTTGACATTTCCAAAATATCTTTAGAAATAAGCTAAAGTAGTTAAACTGTTCCCTAACTATCTAGCATATTTTATTAAAGTACTATAAATTAGTAAAATAAAACAACTTGTTTTCTCATTTTTAATACAAGTAGAGAACAGTGACTAATATTTTCAAAGGAGTTGCTAGTAATTCAGACTAAAATTAATTAACTTCACCACCCGTAAAATACAGTTATTATTGAGCTGTTCGCCCATGTGTTTCTGGAAATTATAATTTAGGCATAAAATCTGCTGCGTGTGCAGTTTTGATAACAGTTCTGTCCCTCTGTGAATTATCGGCTAACGACTTAACAATTACTGCCGGGGCAGATTCACAATATGGGTGATAGAACTTCAAAAGCAAGAGAGAAATACCTATAGCAGGAAAACCGTTTAGAATATTAGTTAATTAGATGAAGTTTAGTGAATAGTTATTACGCACTTATATAATAATTTTAACATATTTTATTCCTTAAATTTGCTTAGAATGTATATAGTTATACACTATTGTAATACCATGAAAGAGTAAGATACTTACTCATAGAATATTCAATTTTTTTTCTCAAATTCCAACAATACTAATGTTTTTAAACTTCTCTCCATAATCTTTACACTCCGTAAAGTAATCCATCGAAATTAAGCTCTCTTTCTAACGGAGTATCAATGAGAGTTTATTTAATTCAGCTTAAAAAGGTAACAATATGCAACATTGTAGCTGCCCGTTGATGCCACTGAGTTGAGGTTCCGTCCAGCGGCGTTGAAACGACTTTAAGTGCAGCTTAAATATTCTTTTGGATATTTATTTGATTAAAAATAAGTCATTTCAGGTAGATATTCTAGACACCAACTCTCCTGAACACTACACTAGGCTTTACATCAGGCGTGAAATACCTCTAAGTCACACTTCGCAAAGCTAATATCGAATCTTCGTTTAAAAAAGAGACTAAAGAAGGTGTACACATCCTATGAGCACTGATGCAGGACTGTTGGTAAAACATGGAGGATGGAACCATTGTTAATCTATGGAGCTGTCATGTGGTGGCCGAAAGTCCAGTGAACGACAGCTAAGCAAAAGCTCGGCCAGGTACAAAATATTGCCTGGACCCCGGACAAGCATCAATGAGGTGCACATTTGTGCGATCCGATTGATCCTGACCGGCGTAATGTAGAAAATTACTGCAGAGGTCAGAATGTCATACAGATGGGATCAATCAACAATTTCTGATAACTTAGGTTGCCCGAAAGTTTTGGCAAGATGACTTCCTCGTCTTACAGTTTGCGAAAGGCTTCTGATGCGCTATCGAATAAAGCGGGGATATGTTTTTAAGTCGCATTGTATTCTGCGATGAAACATGGCAATTACTGAATATATAATGATGGGGATGATGATAATAAAAAAGATGTATCTTTTATTATAATACTAGTAATTTTAACACATTTTGTGTAAAACGTATAAAAAAGCCATAGTGTGTAAAACTATTAACACGGGAATTTTACACATTTTAAATCACACACTGCAAAATCTCATTTACACAGCAACTTTTTCACAGTGTATAAATGTATGGTACTCATTTAAAGTTTTACTAAAATTCTTCCCTAACAACGAAACTCTCGATGTTCTGTTCCTGAAATCTACCCCTTCGCCATTCGATTCGGGCTTGTTTAACATTTATGCAGCAGCATCAGCATCTCCAGTGTAGAAAATTCGTCTGTAAATAACAAGCGGTTATACGTTAACCCTATAATATCGTAAAAAATTACGATACAGGCGGAACTACATGCTGAATAAGTTCTAAACGAAAAACATTTATATTCAGCACGCAAGCTCGTCAGACAGCTTTGCACTTGTACGTGTTTTAATTAATTTTTGTCTGCAGCGGTTCGTCTACGTTTTAATCCCAACACCTTTACATTTTCAAATTTATGAATATTTACTTTTGATTTAACGAATTTATTAGAGAGTGTTAGGTCGTTATGCGATTAAGAGGGCTACGAAGGAAATTCGAACAATACTTTCACCTTTTGGTGATCAATTTTGCAATCCTAATGTATCTAAATTGTATACCAAATTTAGTATTGTTAAGCACTGCAGACTTTTTTTTTTGGAAAACTGCAATTAAAATATTCGGTGAGAGGACTTTATCAGTATCACAAAACAAATTGGATGTTTGTACCACTGCTAATACAAAGGCCAGCTCTTCTCAATCAGGAGTTAGCTTCACAAACTGTCAAAATTGTGTAATTAATACGTGTAAACAAATTAATAAGTTGAGCATAACTAAAATCCTGTATATTATACAAGCCATATCGGTATTTTATAGCACTCGTATAGCACTTTAATATAAATAGCTATTTTCTGTGACTTACTGGTCTTTCATTATACAACAACTTGATTAAAGTCAAGTAATTCCAAAGTAAATTATGGATTGTTCAGCAACTTAGTTATACAGCAACCGAGCGTCAAATCCTGACCAAACAGACCGCAGACTGGACTGTCGGCATTCAACAGTGGGCGTTTTATTATTAATTCACGATGAGGATTGTGCCTTTGCGTATTCCAATCAAATTAAGTTTATTAATGGACAGAAACTATGCTATGCGTTTAATATTGCATGGTTTTAATTGCAACCAAGTTGGATAGATTCCAGGTTTCACGATTTCCATTTGAAAGCATTTTTGGTCATCTGCGTATGTGGCAAAGAATGTATTTAGTATTATACATACAGAACACATTTTTCTTTCATTACTCCATATTCAAATCTTTTCCTGAAGATTATATTGGAGGATTGAATTTAAACAAAATAGGCTTCAAAAACATCACTAATTACTATTGTATTTCTTATTGTTACTCCATTTAAAACCTTCTATACTTTTATATATAATTTAAGAGGGTTGTTATTTTGCGTAACATAATTATATTCACCCAGATCAGTTCGATTGGGTTCTGTTCACAATGTCATGTAGATATTGAAAGAAGTGTAACATTACGGCCTTTAGTCGTTTTATCTGTTATTAATCTTTTCCTTTTGTGCATTTATTGCTATAACACCTAATCCTGCTTATAACATCGTGTCATTATATTCAACATATTTCCATATCATGATTTCTTCTTTTCTTCATGCCGATATAGGCGATGCTTCTATTCGTTGACAATTTTAAGATTCATAATTCATTGGACGGGGTGGATCAACACCATGGCCACCCCGGACTTTCGGTTATTGCGGATACATAAAAGAAACGGTTTATTTTACTGTGCCTATTGGCGATGGTGTTATTGGCAGGATTCATGAAGCAGTAGCGGAAATAAATGCAGCTAATTTTTGTTCTGTTGCCAGGAGTTTCTATCACAGACTGCAGAAGTGTATTAACGAAAATAGTAAGGTTTTTGAAGGTTAACAGAACCTGAAGGATCTTGGTTTTTGTTATTTCTTATTTTGTATGGATTTAAATGTGTTAATATTAAACAAAAAAATTATAAATTTGAATTTTTCTTTACAAAATTTTCCGAAAACGGCTCCGCTTTCCAGGCTTTTGTATTCTATATTTTTGTTTTATTATTTTTTTCTTTAGAATATACAAGGTGTACCAGTAGTAAGTATTCAAAACTTGTGAGCTTGTAAAACAAGTCAAAAAATTACGAAAACCTTAGTACAACTTTTCTCAGTGGTGGCTCCTAAGGGAAATACGCTCACTTAAAGGGGTAACCTCAGCAACAGTTTTTTATGCGTAACATCAAAACGGTTCAACATTAAGTTTCGAAATTTTGGTGAGATATTAACCTTGACGTATTTAATAAGTCTCATAAAATAGATTTCAAAATTTTCTACAGGGGCGTGAAAAAATGCAAGACTCAGGGACAAATTTAATCATATCTTTTTAGTAGTTAATTTTTTCTAGTTTCTGACTCGAAAATATTGAAATTTAAAGTATTTAACATAAAAACGGTACTCTTGTTAAATTTCAATAGGATGTACCGTTTTTCAGTAAAATCGATTTCAATCATTCTTAACGTGCCCCACATTCAACATCCATAGCCTAATAAATTAATAAATCGCAGTGCGCCATGAAGGAAACAACCAATCTGACAGTTAACAAAAATGTCAAGTATTTTTAACACTATTAACAGTAACAATTAAAAACAGTAGTACAAATAAAAGTACCGTAATATAAATAACAGAAAAACAACGCCTTTCGGTGCAAAGAATTATTTTATAATTTTTACAATTTCTATTGGGGAATTTTATACCATATCGGTGTGAGGCTGCTCTTGCGCTCCCATGACACTCCACCTAACGTCAGAAGCATATCTATATACTCAGAATATGTATACGGTTACATTTTTAAATAATTTTTATCTATTTTTGTTCACTAGAAAATGGCACTGCGTAGACTCAAATAATACAATTTTCAAACTAAAAATACTTGAAATTTCTGTTAACTATCAGACTAGTTGTTTTTTCCATGGCATACTGCAATTAATTTTTTTGGCTATGTATTGGATGTTAAATGTGGGTCACGTTAGGAATGATTGAAATCGAATTTACTGAAAAACGGTACATCCTATTGAAATTTAACAGGAGTACATTTTTTATGTTAAAAACTTAATATTTTAATATTTTGGAGTCAGAAACTAGACAGAATTAACTACAAAGAAGATATGATTAAATTTGTACTTGCATTTTCCTACGCCCCTGTAAAAAATTTTGAAATGTAGTTAATGAGACTTATTAAGCACGTCAAGGTTAATATCTCACCAAAATTTCGTGACTTAATGTTGAACTGTTTAGATGTTACGCATTAAAAACTGAGGTAACCCCTTTAAGTGAGCGTATCTCCCTTAGGAGCCGCCACTGACAAAAGTTGTACTAAGGTTTTCGTAATTTTTCGACTTCTTTTACAAGCTCACAAGTTTTGAATACTTACTACTGTTACACCTTGTATATCCGGCTGCTGGGGAGTGAATTTTGACTCATCCCGTATATGCATCAACACAAAAAATTTACTGAATATTTCAGTTTTTTCATTGTTCTGAAGCTATCACAATAAAGGTGACGAAACGTCGACAAAGAAGAGATTTTGTGTTTTCTTTGAATTTTAGCCTTATTTCTACTATCGACAAGGACTTGCTTATAAATGTTAAATTTTACCAACACGACCTGTTATAAATTACACATCGCAGCAAAATCCTATCGAAAAACCCCATAATCCATCCAATAACATTCACTAAACCATCCTCTGATAACTCTGTGGCCGGGATTTAGCGAACAAGCGCCATATTTCTGTCAAATCTCTTTGCAAATTAACTTTGAAAGGGTTTAATCCTGGCTGTATATCAGTCTCAAAATGCGGACGGACGAAACGTCGGAAACCCACTAGATATCAATTAGACGCAATGAATTTATCTGTATTATATGCAGATTCGATGAAAGCTCATTTGGTAGTCTGGCAGGTCTCCACACCCTTTTAGCTTCGAATAGGTGCAATTGCGAGCTGACGAGGAGTGGTGGGTACTTAAAAATATCAGTCAAAGGTTGAAATACCGTCGAGATAGGCATTTTTATTAAAAACTATATTATAGACTTTTCGTCATCTTATATCTCCGCTTATTATTGTTAAAAAAAGCAAGTAGAACTCCTTTTCAGGAAAAAGGAAGTTGATCTTTGAAAATTTTAAAATTTGCTTATAATTAAGATCGGTCAGTGGCAGCGCGGTTTAGGCGTCAGTACTTGAATCGAGGTGACTAGATCGCTGTGGGTTCGACCCCCGCAGCCGGTAGACCGTATATAAGCTATATTTGTTGAGAGATTGTCACCTTCTCTGCGGTAGGGTGAAAGAATGTTGGCTTGGGTCAATGTGAGAAATTGATACCGGTTGACATTTGACTACCCCCCTAATTAATGAGGTTTTCCAGGTTTCCCTCATTCCTGCACTGAATGGTGGTTAGGGCCTACCAACGTAAGTCGTTCCTGGACGCAAATGCGGCCTGCTTAATAATAATATGCCGCCCCCTCTCCCGCACAAGTCTTGTACTTCTGGGCTAATCCTCGTGGTTAATATGAGGGGTAGAGATATTATTGTTATTATTATTATATATATTTGCTTGTTATTTCTCACCTTGTATATAGTTACCACTTCCATATTTCATCTGTATTTTTCTATCGTTTTAGAAGCTTCATTTCCAATTTTCCAAAATTTTGTATAGTCACTTTCGGCATTATTATTTTAATTTTTATAGTTTTTGTATTATTTTATTCAAAATATTCCTATAGCTTTTATATTCATTGAACAGACCTTCACTATGCATATAAATTTTATTTAAAAGCATAATATTACAAATTAATGGCTCGTTAGCTCAGTGATTAGAGCACCGCGCTAGAAATTGTGGAGGTCGCAGGTTCGAATCCTGTTTCTTTTTATACTTCATACGTTTCTCATTTTCATCAAGAATAGTTTTGAAACTTTTATTTGACCGCTTCCACTTCAAGCAGATGTTTATTTATATTCATTATCCATATAAATTTTATTTAATAGAAGCGCACATAAAATTTGTTATCACATACGCATCATATAGGTGCTTATAAAATAGGTTATAGGACAGTATATGATAAATTAATGGCCCGTTAGCTCAGTGATTAGAGCACCGCGCTAGAAATTGTGGAGGTCGCAGGTTCGAATCCTGCATGAGCCCATTTTTGTTTCTTTTTATACTTCATACGTTTCTCATTTTCATCAAGAATAGTTTTGAAACTTTTATTTGACCACGTTCACGTCAAGCAAATGTTTTTATTCATTATCCATATAAATTTTATTTAAAATAAACGCTCAGAAAATCGTTATTGCATACGCATCATATAGGTGTGAATAAAGTTAATTCTAGGAAGCAAATATAGATATGGCTCGTTAGCTCAGTGGTTAGAGCACCGCGCTCAAAAAATTGATGCGGAGGTCGCAGGTTCGAATCCTGCATGAGCCCATTTGTTTCTTTTATACTTCATACGGTTCTCATTTTCATCAAGAATAGTTTTGAAACTTTTATTTGCCGCTTCCACGTCAAGCAAATGTTTATATTCATTATCCATATAAATTTTATTTAAAATAAACGCACAGAAAATCGTTATTGCATACGCATCATATAGGTGTGAATAAAGTTAATTCTAGGAAGCAAATATAGATATGGCTCGTTAGCTCAGTGGTTAGAGCACCGCGCTCAAAAAATTGATGCGGAGGTCGCAGGTTCGAATCCTGCATGAGCCCATTTTTGTTTCTTTTTATACTTCATACGGTTCTCATTTTCATCAAGAACAGTTTTGAAACTTTTATTTGCCGCTTCCACGTCAAGCAAATGTTTATATTCATTATCCATATAAATTTTATTTAAAATAAACGCTCAGAAAATCGTTATTGCATACGCATCATATAGGTGTGAATAAAGTTAATTCTAGGAAGCAAATATAGATATGGCTCGTTAGCTCAGTGGTTAGAGCACCGCGCTCAAAAAATTGATGCGGAGGTCGCAGGTTCGAATCCTGCATGAGCCCATTTTTGTTTCTTTTTATACTTCATACGTTTCTCATTTTCATCAAGAATAGTTTTGAAACTTTTATTTGCCGCTTCCACGTCAAGCAAATGTTTATATTCATTATCCATATAAATTTTATTTAAAATAAACGCACAGAAAATCGTTATTGCATACGCATCATATAGGTGTGAATAAAGTTAATTCTAGGAAGCAAATATAGATATGGCTCGTTAGCTCAGTGGTTAAGGCACCGCGCTCAAAAAATTGATGCGGAGGTCGCAGGTTCGAATCCTGCATGAGCCCATTTTTGTTTCTTTTTATACTTCATACGGTTCTCATTTTCATCAAGAACAGTTTTGAAACTTTTATTTGCCGCTTCCACGTCAATCAAATGTTTAAAAAAAACGAAATTTTTAAAATGAGTATAAAAATCGTCTAATGCATTATTGATTCAAATGGAACTCCCTACTCATTATTCAAACACATGAAGTGTTTATACGAAATCTCATCAGATAAACCTGTCTCTGATAAAAATTATCGCACGTTGAAAGTCAGTCATGTTCAGTTCTTGGCGGTGTCGGTGTTAAACAAAGAAGAAAAATGGTCCTTTCAGTAGCTAAACAAAACTTGGGCAAGATAGCAGCAGTCTTGGGTATAGTACGTATTTTTTATGAAGAATTATTCAGCATAGAGTATGTATCACCACTACACTGAATATAATAAAAATTCAATAAGTATGTCAAGTGTAGTAAAGGCATTAGGTATATCTACCTTGTACTGTGTCAAGAAGTTTACCAAAACATTAAGAATACTTTCGAGTGTAGCACTCTTAAAAAATCATAGAACATTATAGTATTGTTTAATGTGTTCGCCAATTTTGTATTCTAAAAATATATAATAACATAACATTTTCTGTGTTAATGTCACAAATACTAATTTGGGTATTATATTACTGATGTTTATTTCAGCTGGAAGGTTTAGCATGGGTCTGTATGTCACTAATAGCAATCATATTACACTACTGGAAACCAGAATTAGAAATAGGACCCACTTATGGACAATACGTCGGTTCCTTATTATACCACAAGTTTATTGTAGGTGAGTAAGGTTTGCTTCCGATTTCACATACGGGTTATTGTATTTTATCACTGTAAAAAAAATAATTACACATTTTAACACAAAAGAACACAATACTGTGTTATTAAAGGTTTAAGACAGTCCATAACACATGTTATGTGGTATGTGTAAGTTTTACACTTTCTGTGTTATTGGAATAACTAAAGGTGTAGACTTTACACATTTTTGGTTTGTTAATTATGTTCCTGTTTGCTTTCGAAATGATTTTTAATACGAGTAAATATAATTTTTGTAATACCTTTATTTTGACGTTTTCTAGAAGTTTTTCCAGTCGTCGAGAATGCATCGAATATAGCCTGGAATGTTCTAGAAAACGTCAAAATAAACGCATTAAAAAAATTATAACTTCAAAAGCAAACAGGAACATAAATATCAAACTATGAATGTAGATGAGCTTCCGTATCAATGTTTAGTATTTTCATAGCTACGATGTTCCAGTATAAAATATATAATTCAGTCTAAATGAGCACCAAGCAAATTTTCTAACAAAATATTTCACAAAATTAGTAGTAGCAGCAGCAGTACATATTCTAATGAAGAACTTTTAAACTAATAACGTTCTAGTACATCATAAACAACATTATACATATATTTAGGCACTATACAGGGTGTCTGTGAAAGGTTGGGAAATCTTGGAGCTGGAGATACTGGTTAACCTTTCACAGACACCCTGTATAATAAGCGTTTACGAAAATTGAATGGTAGTGATCAGAACGTATCCTTTTCTTTCTTTAAAGTTACATGAAAATAATAATACACAGTAATCTAAAACGTCAGAGTGAATTATTTTTAGGTGGAGGATGTTATATTAGTTTTAATTATATTGCATTTATCAGTAATATTTGTTATAGTTAGGTAAGTACTTACGATTTTATTTGATCAAACCTCAATTCAAATTTAAACGTTCTCCATTTGAACACAGCGAATGACAGGTAACTGAACACAACAACGCTACACGACTAACATGGTTTAGTGACGTGTGTTGGAACAGCTGATATACTGCAGCTGCAGTTGTGCTCAACCAGTCAGGAGTAGAGATATGAAACACAGACGTGTGTTAAGCTTATACAAAATGGTGTACTTTTGGTGTAAATATGACACAAATTTAGTATATTTTATTATAATAGTAATTTTCGCACATTTTATGTACAACATATAAAAAACCGATTAACATGGAAATTTTACACATCCCGAATTACACACTGGTAAACCTCAGAGCAACTGTTTTTACTCTGGAGAAATTTGTCAACAGGTTGAAGTGGTCGATTTCGATTTTTCACTCTCAAAAAATGTACCTACAGTTCAAATCATGCCATTCTTTTCGTAACATTTATATTTCAGCTATACTTTAGAAATATTAAATACACGACAGTAGTTAGTGTAAAAGCACAGAATGTTTTAATAATATGGATTGTCCAATTATCTTCCATTTGCAAGTAAGATCATTTGTAGATCGTCCATTTGATTTCATTTAAAGTGGCCACTAAACAAACTACAAATTTATAAAAAAATCAAATATATTTTCTATGATGGCATTATGTACTTAGTGAATCTTTAAATTTAATCCATTATTGCAGTAAATTGCTAATGTCAACAATTTTAATGAACAAACAATATAGTATCATTGTTATCTTATCCCATTATGAGTGGCTGGGCCTGATTTTATGGGAAATATTTCGCTATTTTAACGTCAATCAAAGAAGAATTAGTTAAAATATTTATGACCTAAAAAAATATAGATACATTTAATATGCATTATAACGAAAACAGTATTACTCGTATCTATATTAGGAATGATAGATAAAAGTATTTGATAACTTTAGACAACGACTTACAAAAAGTATTTGAAACAAAAGCATTTTTAAACGAAATAGAATTATGTACTGTAGTCTGTAGGTTTTCAAGGCCGGTCTCAATGGAATGAATACTCTCTGAGCTGTTCTGCCGTAGTCGATGTTTAACTGCAGACGTTTCGTCATATTTAACAGCATCTTCAGTGCTTCTCGTCTTCTTGAACGGAGGCTGAATGGTTACCACGGTGTCTAAGTTGTCTAGTCGGTGCGTCAAGGTTGGTTAGTTCAGTGTACGCTCCAGTTCACTTGTTTGTTCTTATGACTAATCATCAGTCCTTCGTTCCTGTTAATGTTGTTCGGGTATTGAAGAACCTCCAAAGCCTCCCTTTGTACTAGACTGTAACACCCATTGGTACGAATCATCACTTTATTATCGTTTAGTGAGATTCTGTGTCTTTCTTTCCACGCATGTGCAGCAACGGCGGATGTTTCAGGCTGGTATAACCGTATGTGTCTTTCGTGTTCTTTTTTCCTGGTTTCTACAGTTTGTTTGGACATTCCCACGTATACTTTGTCACAGTCGCTGGCACCAATACACTCCGGGAGTTTGTAACGAACTCAATAATTGATCTTTAGGGTTGCGGAGTATTTTCGCAATTCACATTGGAGATGTGGCAAAGTGGTGCTTGTAGTAACTTCCTATTTGGTCCTTACTGTTTATTCACGCCGATATCTCATGGCTCTATTGATGTCTTTCTTAAATTATCAATTTGTTAGGCAGATCGAAGAGAATCTATTTCTTCCTGGTGGTGGTCATCATCAGCCAATGTTAATGCACGGTGAACCAGAGTCTTCATGACCGAGCGTTTTTGTGCCGGATGAAGAAATTCTGTAATTTCTGGAACCAAATGGTAACGAAAAAAATAAAGGGCTCATGTAGGGATCGAACCTACGACCTCCGCTGTTCAAAGATAGCGCGCGGCGCTCTGACCAACTGAGCTAACGAGCCTTGATATTTGAAATCGATATTTCTAATTATAATACCACAGTAAATGTACCAATTCACCTTGAATCGTAATCATGTACATTTATAGAAATACCCAAGCATTTTTAATCATGCATTTTATATTATTTTCTGTACAATACCATTTAACCTATAGATATTAGATTAATCTACATACACAATTGTTTTATAGAAAAAAACTTTTGTATACCTATACGTAATACGTCATGAAAAATTTTTATTTAATCTATCTGTACTATCTTAAACATGAAAGCCGAATTTGATTATGGTTTGGGTAATAATTTACTTTTATGTAGGTAACTATAGTAATAGCACCAGAATGGCATTTTTTCATTTCATTAAGTATGTACTTTTTTATTTACAGATGATACGGAATTATTGGAAGGTACATTTATTATCACCGGAACATCGTTCAGTGTCTTCATGTGGATATATTTCGTACTAAGCGTTCTATGGTTTTCAATATCAGTCGACCAAATTACAGGTAAAGTACAAAAAAAAACTTTACATCACTTTTTTATCTAACCTGTTCTTAAGTGTACAACATAATTCTATTGTAGATAAAATCTGCACCGATATATCGGCACAATCGTACTGATATTAGTCAGAATCTTTTTAAAATATTTTCTAGTAACATGTCCTTTATAGATATAAAAATACGTGATAACTAAAACCCAAAGTTTCATTTGATATTTCTGGCGCTATTGTTTACCATATGTCGATTCTAGGAATTCAAACGATGGAGCTGCTTCACTGAATCAAATTTAAAATAAAGTATGATTAAACGCGGCTCAAAACATATACTTACAGTGTGAGCTACCGAAAACTTTTCACTTAATTTGCGAATCAAATTTATTTTTCACAAAAATTAAGAATAATACGAAATTTTTGTAAGAGACAAAACATTTTTTGAATAAACAATGCTAGGTACATACCCCCCTCTTTTATGAGGTTGTAACTTCGCAAAGTTTTATGTAGTAAATTCACATTAATTTTACAGCGTTTATCACTTAGTAGGCATTGCTATAAGGTTATTGACCTAAACATGGTAATACAAAATTCACTGTTGTCGTGTTAATATCACCGTATACGTCTCAGACTGTTTTTGTTACGAAAAACCTTTCAGTCTCTCTTAATAATTTCTAGTGAAGATAGGCTTTATCTTTAACTATTTATGTAGCTACTGAAATGTAAATGGTTTATTATTTGATCCGTTTAAACTAAAACTTAATACTTACTTTTAAAAAATAATTTATAGTATTCATTACATATTTTAACATTGCCGTAAATATTAGGAAAATATTTAAATTTGGCAACGTTGCATCAGGTCTATACCGAGTTGAACTTGTCGCCAGCGGTCAGAGACGGTCTGCAAAGGTGGTTTAATAATGGTTTGAAAGTATTTTAAATTGGACGAGAATATGCATTTGAAATTTTTTTTAATCGCGTACCTTTTCCTATCTTCTCTTGTTCTTTAACAAAACACCAATTTTCTGAACTGAAAAATTAACAATATTAAAAATAAGTATTGTAGTGACAACCATAAATCAAATTAAGAGAAAAAAAACGACTTCTATCATTTTCTTTTTGTTCTAGCTATATACGCCAACAAGAACAGACAAGTGGTAGTGATGAGGATCTGGGGAGGTCTGACCTTGCTCATTTCCCTTCTAGATCTAATGTTTACGATGCTGATGGCCATGGATTACACGACTTGCGGGGGTACTACCTCTGAAATCATCAACCAGGCGCAGTACTCCTGTTACCTGACGGTGGGAATAGTGATGACTGTTGGTGCCAGAGGATATACCCTTTGGCTTATCAATATAATCTTCTCTATCATCTTGATAACGATATTAAAGAATGAGACGGGTGCGAAAGTAAGTAGAAGATGCAATATCAACATTTGGGTACCATGATTTGGGGAAGGGAAGGTCAGGTGACGGTAGTTAACTTATAATTTTTGGCCTTGATTTGTTTTTGACTCTACACCTTCATTACTTTTCTGACATGTTTCTGTTTTCTTTGATCCTCTTCTCTGTATGCATTCAATTTTCTGCATTTGATTTCCTCTTCACTTATCTCTTTTTTCGTCTTCTTCTATAGAAAAAGGAAGTAATAGAACGTGTTACCCACAATATTACCATTACTTTTAGGTTAACAGCAACAGGTGGTGTCAGATTAAAATGTGCATTATAGTACGTTATAGTTTTTCTGGAAAAGTTCAATTATTTACATCATTAATACTGATACAAAAAAATACATTACGGGAGCTTTTACATAACCTTGGATTTGTAAAGAACTTCTGGATTCAGACATTTTTCCATAAGAGTTTTTTATTGCTTTTGGTCAGATACAAACCACTTTAGTATCGGAACTTATTTTCCGGACATCCTGTGTAACATATAAACAATTTTATAAACATCACGAAAGTTTGCGTTCAACTCTTAATTATTTTAAGCTTTGCTTTGTTTCATTTCTAAGAGTCATTTCTGTAGAATATTTTTATATGATGGATAATTGAATTTAATGCTTTAGTTAAAATATATTTTTTTATGTTTTAGCCAGCAGAGGACAACACATCATCCTTATAGTAAGTAGTTCTTGTATTTTTTAGGAATTTATTTAATTTATTTTATTTGTTGCAGCTCCACTATACCGAGAGCAAGACTTGCTAAAATTTTGGGGCACCACAGATGACCGATTTTGACGTCCGTCGTTGAATATTGACTAATTTATCTAATCAGAGTGTATATAGATAATTTTTTAGTACATATTTTATCTCGAGAAGTTATTCCAATTTTTAATTTAATAAAATTTTTCTAAGTAAATAAATATATTTTTTATCTGCACACTTTGATTTTGATAAGATAATCTATGTAACATACCAATGTAGCAATATAGAAAAGAAATAATTGAAAAATACACAAATTAAATGAATACCGTATAAATACATTAATTATAGTAAATAATTCATAATTAATAATTTAGGAACAAATTTCGAAATCTGGATAATTCGTGTTGGCATAATGATTTAAGGCCAGTTTCTGAGTTTAGTGAAACTGCGATTTGAAAAGAACGTGGCATTTACTTTATGGGATATACAAAAAATCATATTCTGTCTATGCTATCTGTTAGTAATAGGTTAAACAAACAGCCTTTTTAAAAGATATTTTGTGACCCTGCTATAACTACTCTGTTTGCGTTATGCTTGCTATAGACTATGGGGGAATTCGCGATTCGTGATGCGAGATGCCCGCTACAGAGTATGCGTGAATTTGCGATTCGCAATGCGCGATGCGTGATTCGTATGGAATTCGTGCATAGTGTGCAGGGTTTTTAAGAATGGATTTTTAACGAAGACCGTACACACTGTTTGCGAATTCTTCACATATCACGAATCGCGAATTCACGCATTGTATATAGCAAGCCTTGTCTGGATTATAGATCAAAAGAAAAAAAAACACGTTTGCAATCGTCGACGTTTTGTCGTATTATTTCAACGTCTTCAGAACTCTATAAATTTTGATGTTATACTAATCATAGACATAATTAGAGATGAAGAAGATATGAGAAAGTTTTGTTCTACCAGTTATTATTACAAGTAATTTCATTCAGAATGTATGAAAATTAGCAGTAATATCAATCTATTGACGTGGAATTTGTTTTTTTTTTAGTAATTACACCTTCGATAATTCTACCCCAATGGAAGAAAAGATTTTTCATAACAAAATTTAATTTTTATGTTAAAATTACTGCCAATGATTAAAATTACAAATTTCGAACAAACCACGACAGTAATCGAGTCTTATCAAGAGTACCTTTTTTTGTAGGAAATAATTTACTTCATCTAAATTTTTTACTGAAAAATCTTTTCTTCCATTGGCGTAGAATTATCGAAGGTGTAATTACTAACAAAAAAGCAAATTCCACGCCAATGGATTGATATTACTGATAATTTTGATATGGGATTTATTGTCCTATAGAGGCAATATCGCATAAGGCGTTTTAAATTTATATAAAAGAAACGATTTCAAAATTACAACTTCAGGGTCATATAGCGCCTAAACGGGGCAACTTTTAACTAAGGTAAGTTTAGCTAAATCGACTTATTTTGAGCCGCATTGTATCTGGTGGAGCGTTGTAAAGACCTTTTAGGGTATAATGGCTTAAAGTGATCTAACCAGCAAATTTTTAGGTGCAGAAATCTTTCAAAATACGTCTTTATTTAATTCAACTGTAGATGTAAATATTGTTAAAATATGAAGTTGCACAGTTCTGCATATAACATTGTTCACTTTTGTATATAAGTATGCGGAAATAATGGTTAAAATGTGGAGTTAAAATAGCAAAATAATGCGTGCATACAAATGCATTTTAAAAGTTATTATATTATTTGAGGAAAATTTAAATAGTGAAAATATTAATAATTTTATTTTTGATATTACTTTTGCTCTACGTGTTTTATTTTTCGAGATTTCTGTACCTAAAAACACCACATATTTGATAAGTTTGTGGCGAGAAATACGGTGACTTTAAGGCATACTGGCCAGGGGCGTATCAATGGGGGGGGGTAATGGGAGTAAATATCCCCCCCCCAAGAAGCTTACTGAAATGAAATACATTACTTTATAATTTTCCATGTAATAAAACACAAGTGAAGTATTTGTAATTTGAATTACTTGATAATCGCATGCGAACAATATTAAATTGTGTAATAACTAATATTTAGCGTTTACTAATGTGACTTTCAAGCCTAAATTCTGTAATTTTGCTCGATGTTGTTGTATATATGAATGCTGAAAATACCTCTGATCTAGAAAAATACAATATTTTTAAATATGCTTTCGTCCCCGGCGAAAACTTTCTCTTTGCCTATTCTGTTCATAAAAAATCCTTGCTCTTCTACATATATATAGACATATTAAGTTAGACATTTCAATTATTGATATGCAAGTAAAGAAAAATAGAAAAATTAGTTTAATTTCCATTATCTTTTATTTTTATAATACTGTTGCAATGCATAAATTTTTAATTTATATTTTATTATTGATATTGGATATTAACTCCTTTTATTTAACAAAAGTCTTTATTTATGTTTAGTTCTTTAGTCTGTTGATGTTATACACATGTTATAAGTCTTTACAACTTTACCCCCTCCAAGATAAAACCATAGATACGCCTATGATACTGGCTTAAATTGTAATATTTTAAAGTAAAAAATCTAGTCTTGTATCAACTAAATAGACAATGGACTATATTCTTTCTGAATCGATATACTCAAAGTTATTCCTAGATTTAGCAAACTGTACACGGAAAGGACCTTGCGACACCCTTATAATTATTGCCCTCAAGATAAAACCGGCAAACTTCTCCTATTAGAGTGTGTTTGCGTCCCTGTGGATTATCGCGCATCTGCGACCTAAAACTAAATCAGAAGTTTAACGTAGTAATTTTGAATGGGTAAACCGGAAGCGGCCAAGGCAAAGGTTGCGGAAGGGCAGCTGCTCTCGCCGCACTTCCTGAGACAGCCAGGGGTCAATTTCGCAAATTGACAAATGGCTAACAGCACAAACAACTCCGTAAGGCACACACACGCACACTCGAATTAAAATACAGGTAAAGAGGAAGTGACAAATTGAATTGGAAGAGGAAGTGACTCTCGTCCACGAGGCGCTCGCCGGATTATACCGGATCAAAGTCCGCGTGGACGACTGAAAATGTCATTAGACGACCTGTCCCCGAATTACTTTAAAAACAGCGCCCCATTTCGCCTTTAATTCTGCATGCGAGGGGACACTTTCCAGAGTTACAGTGTCAGGATTCAATTCCCGTTCAGATGGGGTTTTTAATAAACGACGTTCCCGAACGATATAAGAGTTTATTCATATATGTAAATAGATTTTTTGGTGGACGTTGGAATAGATTTGGTATTCATTCTGCAATTTTATAAGTTATACAGGGTGTTTCTAAATGAAGTAGCAAAAATGGTACCTTTGAATGTAGAGGCAGATTAAAGTAAACATATCTTATATGAAAGTTGCACTTCTGAGGCTTAAAGGAGGGGATTGAAATTGGCATGAGCATCCTACCAGTGGCGGATCGTCGTATAACGCAACTAAGGCCGGACCTCACTGTAAAATTTGGCTTTCACTGTATATTTTAATACCCCATAATTTACAATCCGATTGCTTACTACATTTATCAAAAATCAATGTAATTGTTTCAATCTTAGCCCTCGTATGTTGTAACGTACCTCTGATTTACATTTCAAAATCCCGCCGTTTCTGCTTCTACCCGCGTGGGGAGTCCGGGTCACCCACCAATCCCACCACAGTGAGGCCGAATTTTCCGAGCCTCAAATTGCGTCGCACATGTTTATACGTTATGGTTTCCCCCACCACGCGAGAGGGTTAAAATCGATGTTTTTCGGTCCATGTCCGCTCGAGACTGAGGCCCGATTTTTGGTGCCTCAAGTTTTTAGTTCAACGGCAAATGGACGAAGTGATAGTGGCTAGTGACCGTAGGTAACTTGTGAACTGTAAATTATTTACGTGTGTGATGCGATTAATCGATTGTTCAAGTGTTAATACTTTTATTTATGTGTTTTGAATTTTCAGTGGCTAGTGTTAGTGGTTGATTAGGTGATTGTGACTTCTTAAATATTCTGAAGATTAGGTGGTAAGCTCGGTGGCAAAGTTTTAGAGACAAGGCAGGTAGGATTAATTTAAAGAAATAAAAAACAACTTACCAGGTAAGACTAAATTTAACATAGAATAGGAACCTAATTTAAATATATATTATCGATAGGCTCGTCGTCGATAGTTATTTGTAATAATAAATCCCTCTCACGATATTGTTTTATCTCTATTTGAAACGCCTTTTCCAATATGTAAGGAAGTAGAGAAAAGACAAATTTTGAATAGTCGCCCAACGCTTTGAAATATCCCGAATATGCAAACAAATTTCCGGAAGTATCGTTTGATTGTTTACTACAAATGTATCCAAACATATTTGACATAGATAAGTTGAAAACGAACTTTATGTTTTGTACAGAGACGAACAATTTTATAATTTAGTGTTCAGAAAACGGTAGAAATATTATACAAGGAATTTAAAATGATATTTTCGGAAACATACAAATTATTTTGCTTAGTTTTAACAATTCCTGCAATAAGTGTTTCAGTAGAACGAAACTTTTCGTGTCTTAAACACATTAAGACTTACTTAAGAAATACGATGACACAAGAGCGCTTAAACAACTTATCGATGATGGCTATAGAAAAATAACTGTTGCAAAGTCCGATTCCCAATTTTATAAAGACATTATAAATAAATTTGCGAGTTTAAAAGACCGACGAATAGACTTGTTTTATAAGAAGTGAAAGCATTAAAACATTTTTGGTAAAAGTGGCTTTGTTTTGTATGTAAATAGATGAGTAGTTGAAAATTGGTTTTTATATTTTTTCATATTTTTTGTGTTTTAAACACGTAGGAACAATTTTTTAAATTATTAGATGCTGAAACATATATTATTTATATTGTAAATAAAAATCGGAGTTCTGATGTTATTTAGTTTATTAATTTATGGTTATAGTAGGGCTATTGGCGAAGACCTCCATAATAAACAATGGTCCACGGAATATTACCTCAGGGGAGACGTGTAAATTTATTCATATTTAGGTATTATTTGGGCCTCACCTCTTGCAGCTACCACGAGCCGCCACTGCATCCTACTAATGAAGAGACAACTTTTCAATATTTTTTCGATCATTGGCGTATTTTATAAAGGAGTGAAATAGTCAACCCCACTGCAATATTTTATTAAAAAAATTTTATATTAAGCAAATTATTTATTAAAATATATATTGGGAAGAATGATTTACTGCGCAACTTTTTTACCTCTTGTAATGTTTTGATAAAACCGATAGTTTTCTAGTAAAAAAATTCACAATTTATTTGTTATTATATCAGCCTACTTTATTTTTACAAATTTTCCCAATTATCTCTTTAGTGAACGATGACGCATCTAATGTTTTTGGGGATTCAAAAATATGCAACCAACTTTTTCCTTTTGACATTTTTTGAACTGAACGTGAACATTGACAGATGCGTCACACTCAGTGGCGGCTCGTGGAGATAATAATGAAAGGAGAAATAATACTTTGCAATAAATTTGTTTTATCAATAAAAAAAACATTTTTTTGAATGTACAGAGGAAAATCAAAAAGGGTAGTTCGAAAGTGATTTAAAAATACACCTTTGCACGGCACTAGAAATTGGTGCAAGGCGAAGCATGCAATCCCAAGAAAAGAAATAATAACAGTTTATAACATCTGTTTTATACAGCAAATTTAACTGCTCTTGCCGCTATTAATAAATTAAATTAATTATTAATAGAACCGGTCAGTGGTCGCGCGGCTTATGCCGTCAGTACTTGAATCGAGGTGACTAGATCGCTGTGGGTTAGACCCCCGCAGCCGGTAGACCGTATATAAGCTATATTCGTGGAGAGATTGGCACCCTCTCTGCGGGTATGGTAGGGTGGAAGAATGTTGACTTGGGTTAATGTGAGAGATTGATACCGGTTGACATTTGACTACTCCCCCTAATTAATGAGGTTTTCCAGGTTTCGCTAAAACATTTTCACTTCATCATAAATTAAAACAATATCCATTAACCCCCAGTTGCTGAAATTATAAAGTTTTAAAATTCGTTTTTTATAAATTACAAAATTGTAATTAAGTATCTTACAACAGCTAAATAGAAAATACAGTTTTGTTAAACCGCAGTCCTTTTTTAGGGTTACGTATTGCTTTAACACGAAACAGAAGAACATTCTGCCCAGGAATTGCAATTACCACAATCTAATACAAAAAAAAATAACAAAATATTTTGTCTGTGTTTTATTGAAAAAAGTTACTACACTAGTGGTAAACTGAAAAAAAAATAAAACGCACACAAAATAGCGTTTAATACACGAAATTTTTGTTGTAGAATGTACAGTTTTGTGCTCTTCCCCCCCTTTTCAGGGATGGTATGTGTAACTCCAGATATAAAAATTCTCTTTCATCGAATTAAAACCAGCTTCAAAATGTGACTCATTTAAAACCCCACCGAAAAGTGTATTTACACAAAGGGACCCGCTCTAAATGAACCTTTTTTACACGTTTTGTCACATAGAGGAATGTTAATTATCATGTGATATTTATAGCCAGCCTTTTTTAGCAGTTCCTGCAGCATACACCACACGAAATGAGCTAGGCATTCCGAGTTCCAAATGATAGTCAATAAATATATGACTTATTGAAATGAAATGATGCTCAAGTTCAAACAAATATTATTTTTTTAAATTAAATTCAAAATTAATGTTTCTTTAATAGACAAAATATATTAGTCCGAGATAGTATATCCTCCTACAATAATCTAGCAATTTTTTTATTCCACGGCTAAGAGATCTGGTGGTTAGGAAGTGAAGAGTTAACCAAGCCAATTTTGAAGCAAGACGTTGTCACTAACGGGAATTTGTGGAACATTGTTCAATTCAGAGCAATCATATATACCATGTAACATCTTATCAAGAAACATTACAGAGTGCATATTTATACGTTGATCTAGATTTGACACCCCGAATCGTAATATATTGTGCGGAATACCGATTTGAGGATAAATAGTATCCTGACGAAAAGAGAGCAACTTTAAAAAACGCCACTGAATATCCTCAAGGTTTGATTGAAATATAGTATTATAACCAGGATTCCATACAACACTAGCATATTCCAGTTTAGATCTAACAAAAGCATTAAACAATGTCATATATACCTACTTGAATATTAGAAAAATCATAGGTCATTTTTTTTTAAATCCAGGCTCCTGTATGCACATTGAACTGTTTTATCATTATGAAATTAAAGTTTAATTTATAGTCAAAATAGACGCCCAGATATTTTACTGTATCAGGACGGCCAAGCAATCTCGTTAAAGTCATCATTAAACAAAATAGAATTGACTCTTCTGGTAAATGTCATCACGCCACACGTGCTACCATTTAGAGATAGATTATTATCAGTATACCAATTCTGGATACGAGTTAGACAATGCTACAACCTAACACATTCATTAGCAACACTGATCTTGCTATACATTTTTACATCGTCTGCATATATGAGGTAGTGCCAGTCAAGATCTTGAACTATGGCGTTGATATAAATCACAAATAATAAGGGACTCAAAATTGACCTCTAAGGCACACCCGATTTATCAGATACCAGCCCAGAGACGTGCAACCAAAGCACTGGACATATTGGTGTCTACCATGTAAACAAAATTTAAATAACTGCACCAGCAAATCAGGTAGTCCAAAAAACTGTAGCTTTTGGATTATGATATCCAGTATCCCGTTTTGGAATTATTCATCAGGTCATTTTGCTTGAATTGAGATCTCAAAACAATGTAGTTGTTTATACGCACCTCAATAGTTTTTTCAACATGACTGTGTTGAAAAAGGTTTGTTTAACTGTTCACATTGCTCTCAATTGTTGGCGTCTTTTTTGGAGATCGGGAATGTCAGAATCCAGAGAATATTACTATCGGCCGTCAACCTGCTCTGGATGTTATAACAGGATAGTGGAAGCAGTAAATGTAATAAATAATAATAATAAATGCTTAGTTTGATATATCTAAAATACTCTGTTATAATATCCTCTGGATCTGGACAGCGCCAAAGTATATCGCCAAAAGTGAAGTTTTATTATGACCTATCTGAAAGCAATGCTTTTATAACCAATTGTTTGACCATCTGAAAATATATAGATGAGTTTGCGTGTGTAAAACCTTTGCAAATTGCCTGTCACACAGGCGCCTAACGAAAATGTTAACCTGGAATACCGTAGGAATTTTTTCTAAGCTGTACCTTCTTTTCCACCTGGACCGCCATCCACTGTCTATTTTGAAGCTGTCTCAAGTTATTAGTTAATATATTGATAGCATAATACGCAGCTATTGATTCTGAAGACATTTTATTATATAGTTGGGAGGAAGAATAATATGCGGGAACTACTATAGTGACTGACTAAACATACTATACTTCCCATAGATGCTATTTTTAAAATCTTACGAAGTCTTTCTCCAAAGACAATCGGAATTTCGAATAATTATATTTAATAAATAGTAAACTGCGTTCCTAAATTTCATCTAGCAGTTTAACCCTGGCAAGCTAGCCAGTACGTTCGACCTCTCTACTCGAACTTTATGACGGTGATATGAATTTCTCGGTAAGGGGCGCCAGTGGTGTATCGCACAACTATTTGGCTTTTACAATTATGGCTGACCATTGCAGGAATCTCATAGATTACTGGACCCCTCGCCTGCGTATTTTATGGTGCTTTTAATTGTGATCCTCCGGCTACTGCAGGCTCTACAATCCTTTCAAATGAACGTCTTCGTCCAAACTATATTTTACACCGAACCATTAATGGTAATATATTTAAAGGAGACAATTCTATAGATCTATCATGACCAGTGGGATGAAAGAAATAGGCATTATTCTCTTAGTATTTTAGTGAGTAATTTATAGCCCTGGTTACATTTAATGTTTAAATCTTTGCTTTAATAAATCTAGAAGAGTTGGTATTGTTAACAAAATATTAATACGTATTTGTATACAAAGCGTTTGTGTGAAACGAATCTAACAAGAAAGAATATTGAAATAGAAACGAGTTTGTTAATATTATTATGTAATTTATGAAAAATGTCAGAATCTTCTGCTTACAACGATGATATGGAAGCTGATATAGAAGATTCATCAAAAATTACGATTCAATCATTATTGCCAATAAAATTCAAAGATAAATATGAAAAAACGTATCGCTTCTTTGAAAATTGGAGTTATCAAAAGGAACTAACTGTTATCACTCAGGCAGTTCTGCTAATCTATTCTACCTTTACTCAATAATAAGAACAACATTGCCACTAAAAAAGAATATTGACATAAAAAAATTTCCATGTAATTGCTTGCAAATCGGTAGAACATAGATACAAGATGTCTAGTGTTTTAAGAAAATCAGAAGTTAAGAAGAAGGTAAAGTGTAATTTTCACACTTCTCTCTAAATATTGAAATTGTTTCTTATTTCAGACAGTGTTGATTATTGGTATGCGTAGAACATGTCGTTGTGAAGAACTAACATTTCTTCAGCTTGAACATATAAAGATGAACATGTGATGAGAATTTACTATTTCCAACGGGAATATCGAAGGAGTCAATCTTGTCGAAATGTTTCGAAAATATTCCTCTCTTCATCCGTCACCAATTGATCATTTAATATTCTTCTTAGTTTCCCTAAAAGATTTGCATACTTTTTGAAATTGCCGAATGCTGGGAATTACATCGGTTGCTGTTTTCGGAAAACATCTACTATGATATTAGGTGATGCAAAAGCATCACTCTTAAAATGTGTGGTGGGATGAAAAACAACCAGCGTGAGGATATAGAGGATTCCGTTGAACAAAAACTTTAAGTAGCCTGAAAAATATTGGGTGGAAAGGAAATCAATATATAAACTCTACTCCATCAAATATATGCGCAGGGCTATCTATAAGCAATTGTAAAATAGTTACATTCAAATTTTATAATTATAATAAATGATTTAAGTTGAGAATAAATTAACTTATCCCGCACTAATTAAGAAAAATCGATCTCTTCTTAACTCAAATTAGTTACTAAATGTACCACTTTTTTCAAAATACTATACAAAAAATTTTTTTGTACCTATACTCCAGTTTTCAATACACAAGGTACAAAATGTTTTAAGTATTATTAAGGGCTAAATTCTCTCACGTCTTTGGAATAGCTGTGGATCCTGTTAAATGAAAATGCATGTGGCAAGCATTCGACCAATAATCTCTTCTTGAGACTGGACTGGAAGTATATTGATGTCAAATCAGGATTTTAGACTGACCATCTAACTGGTCCCCTTCTCCGTATCCACCTATCAGCGTATTACACTGATTGCGTACTTCGAGCGGGAACTAAATGTCAAATCCCTCCTTTCAGAATCCAAAGCTGGGATTGAGAATAAAAAATGCACTTATAATGATCTGATGTTAAAACAGCATACTCGTAATTTCCTATCTTATATTTTTACATCTTGATCTCCTGCATATATATCAAAAAGTGTAATATTTTATGACATCCTCTCTATAGTGGTGTTTCCCACTGAAACAACCACTTTGATAAATTATTTGTATCATATGCTTGAGTGTGGTTTTTACAGACTTAAGAAGATACTTCTATACAATCTAACTGCATTTTTGTCATGGTTTTTAACAGGTTTGCCCCTTCGTTAGGATCGATAGTATGTACAATAAGACAAATTTAAGCAAAATGTTTGTCTATCTTCTGCTCGCTGTATCCATCTTAATTCATAATATATTAATGCGTCGATATATTTCCTTGGACACTTTACAACATTGCGTCGTTAAATTGCGAGATTTTATGCCGCCAAACTGACATTATACTTAACAAAGTGTCATATTAACTCCTCGACAACACGAGCAACAACTATTATATTTCGGGTCCAGTCCTCAATATTACATAATTGTTTACCAAGTAGTACGCGTTTATCCTACTACGTGCACAAGGTTTAAAGAATTTCAAAGCCGGTCCTGTCCAACTGATGCAGCTGTCACATTCCGCCAAGTAGTTCGTCATTGTGTTTTCTGTGCTCCGTGCGCGAGGATCGCTCACCACATCGTGGTTGTATTAACAAGTTTTGCAAATTTATTATTACAGTTTTCAGATGTAAGTATACTGTAATATTAACCTTTTTAGCATTCTCTTTTAGTCTGCTATGAGTAAACATAGGTGAAAGTCTCGGAAGAGACACAGAAGCCCATCGTCATGCGATCGGTTTTCTTGAACACAATGGATTCTGTGAATCTAAAAATTATTAGCAAGATAATAAAGTAATTGAACGACGTAGTAAAACAGTAAGTATGCTAGTTTCCGTTCATGTTCCAGGTATAGGTCGAGAAGCCCAAATCGCCGGCAACAAAGCAAAAAGCGTTCTTGCTCGCGAGGTATGTAACCTCGAAGAGCGCTGGCCGACAGACAGCAGCTATTGTCTAGTCACGTGCATGTGGACAATCGCTTTGTACAGGACCGGCTTGCAGCGCGGATTTTAATCTAGACACTGATGCTAATAAAGTGAACGAATAACCAGGTGTACTGGTTATTCGCAACGATGAGATATTACCATCCTTGTCGGATGATATTCTCAATATCACGCAACATACGTGGACGATGGCTTGTCAATTACCCAAGATTGGATTTTTAATCTAGAGATTGATGCCTGTAGCATCTAGTCTGCTTATAAACGAAATGAAAACCAGGTGCACTGGTTATTCACAACGACGAGATATTACCATCCTTGTAGGATGATATTGCTTGTCAACTACATAAAACTGCACAGAACCGGTTTGCAGCACGGATTTTAATCTAGAGACTGATGTCTGTAGCATCTAGTCTGCTAATAAAGGAAATGAAAACCAGGTACACTGGTTATTCACAACGACGAGATATTACCATCCTTGTAGGATGATATTGCTTGTCAACTACATAAAACTGCACAGGACCGGTTTGCATCACGGATTTTAATCTAGAGACTGATGTCTGTAGCATCTAGTCTGCTAATAAAGAAAATGAAAACCAGGTACACTGGTTATTCTCAACGACGAGATATTACCATCCTTGTAGAGTGATATTGCTTGTCAACTACATAAAACTGCACAGGACCGGTTTCCAGCACGAATTTTAATCTAGAGACTGATGCCTGTAGCATCTAGTCTGCTAATAAAGGAAATGAAAACTAGGTACACTGGTTATTCACAACGACAAGATATTACCATCCTTGGAGGATGATATTGCTTGTCAATTACCTAAATCTACACAGTTTGCAGCGCGGATTTTAATGTACTTTAATGACTGATGCCTGTAGCATCTAGTCTGCTAATAAAGAGAATGAAAACCAGGTGCACTGGTTATTCATAACGACGAGATATTACTATCCATGTCGGATGATATGCTCGATATCCGGAAAAGGACAAAGATACCGGTTTTTTTTTCTCATTGCATGAACAAATCAACCTAAAATGGCGATCTATTCTTGAAAACGGACTCTGTAGGTCTTCTCGGTAATTATGAAATTTCAACAAACCTTATAAATATAATTTCTCCGAAATTAAAACGACCGCTTTATAAAGATCCTACCTCATAGCCGTTTGATTCTTATCATGTAGAGAGGTTCAGAATCAACTGAGGAAAGGGATATGTGTTTTGAGAAAAAGTATTTCCACTGTTCTAAATAATATTTACAATATTCCATCTGACATAAAACTGATTTGCTTTTATCCTTATGGGATTCAGGTACAGTTTTCATAATTTATTCTATCGTGTTTCTATAACACGAAAGAGGTAATAATACTGACATTAAAAAATATCAAGGATATTTCTGATGCGTGCTCACCCCAACTGAATATCTTTTGCGTCAGTTGAGTCTGAGAAATTAAAGGTTGTGAAAACCTTAGAAAATGTTAGAAAAGAAATGTGGCTACCAAGCACCTCCAATTACTATGTCAGCCTAACAAAAAGGAGGGGGGGGGGGCACCACTGTTAATAGAGGTTCCACTAAAAATCGGGTTTTAAATGCCCAACATCCGGCACGTTGAACGTGGGGATGGGGCGAATAATTAAAGGGAAGAAGTAGGAATAGAATCGGTAAGTATTTTTTCCGATGTAGGTCATTTAAAAAAAAATATATATTTTTAATGACTAATGGATAACCACGTGACAATCCGATTGTCTCGGATTGGTTGCAAGTATATAAATTACCTTTTCTCAACATACCACTTCAGCTTCAAGTTCTCCATGTAAGAAACTTTCAATTGTCAGGAATTGAACAAATAAAAATTAAAATTCACAACTTATTAGAGATTGGAGCATCAAATATGTGCAATTTTTATTCCTGGTCAACTTGTGTCTAATATAAACGGAATGGGAAAATATATTTATATCAAATCTTACCCAGCTTAATAAATTTAAAACTGTTGGCCATTTCAAAATGGAGGATACCCAGTTAGCATCAACCGATCTCGTTGATTTCCTGCTTTTGGGTGGAAACAAAAGAAATATTCTAGGCATATACAATTGGCTATTTCCTTATTAAACTCACAGGGTTTCATATGGAATATGCATAAAGGTGTTATTACACTGAACACCTTATTTAAGTTTCTGGAGTTTCTTTTCCATTCGAAAGAAACAAAAATTAGAAAGTAAAATAATTTATAGGTTATAAGTCCTGATAAATTTAACCTCTGCTTGTCCCGCTAGAGCTCTAGCTTCATGTACACGAACAATTTTTATCATTCAAAATATATAACCCTAAAAGCTAACCACGGAAATTATTCAACAATAATGCCCATTTCCAGATATATAATTTTAAATTTGCAGTGGTGGCTAGAACAAAGTTACACTTGTTACAATGATCTGAAGAATGATAAATTAATCTCGAACTTTGTACAGACCGCTAGTGACACACGGATGGTGGACTTTATCTCGTACAGGTAAACATCAGTTTTGGAAATTGCAAGCTATATTTTTTAGATTGAAATGTTTTGCCGCCAATATGCGGCAATATGGGAAATTGTAAGATTCTTATAAGAACTGACAATACAACCTCACTGACATGTCAACAAAATGGGTAGTGCTCAATATATCAAACTAAATGTATTATTGAGAATATATCTGGCAATGATGCGAAGCCAGCAAATTGTGGATATTTGCATATTACATTCTCCTGCGAAAATAAGGCGGATAAGGCTCTTCAAATTTTTCATTCGGAGATTTTCAATGACATTTCAAATTGGCTTATAGTTCTAGAAATTGATCAATCAATAATCATAAATGTTCAAGATATATCTCCAGGCTATGGGATCCTGGACCAGAGGCCAGATGTCTTTAAGATTAATTAAAGAAATTTCGATTGTTATGCCTACATTTGCAGTTATTCCACGAGTATTGCAGACATTTTTTACTGAAAAGGCGACAAGTACCCTTGTCGTTCCCCTGTGCAAATGGCAATCGTGGTATCTATTCACAAAACTTGTAATTACCGAACTTTTAGTTTTTTGGTTCGAAAGAAATCTTGTATTTTGTCCTTATAGTCGAGAACAGTCCCCCTTCTTAAGAGATCTTATGATCTCTGATCTTAGAAATCTATAGCGCAAGCAATACTGAAACAGTATAATACGACAATCTATCTGTGATGGGAATATTGCATGGTTAAAGATAATTCACTATTCAAGGATAACATACAGGACATAAAATCCTTAGTCCAAGAAAGATTTTTTACTCATTCATCTTACACTGCACTGCCATTAATTACTTCAAGAAAACTAGAAGACAATCAACATATCAAAAGGTTCTCGGATGTTGTTTCTAGACCGTCTTTGTTCCGGTATAATTTTACATTGAATCTGCAGCAAATGCTGAAATACTTAAAGGATTCCTGCGAAATCTACCCTCGAATTTTTTTCGAGCAATTTAGCAATCCTATTGACTCACTTAAGGTGAAAGAATCCAGATCATCTCCCTGATTAAATGTTTTAGTATAAAATCATCTGCTTCGAGATTGACAATACCCATCCCAGACTAAATTAAAACATCGAGTCCTAACTCATATCAGCCTTCCTTAGAATTACCGTAGCTAACACAACTTATGTGTAGCCACGTTAATTGAGAAATACCGGGCTATTACACAAACCATACGAAAGTCAAATCACTACAACAGAGCCCTTGTAGAACCAGGAAAATTCCTAGAAACAGTTTTTGACTTACATTAGTTGCACTAATGATATCTTTTTTTCCTAGTTTGTAATAACCTACATGTAAAGTTGCATTTCAGTTATTGTTAATGTTTGAAATGAACACTTTGTGGTGTTTATTTGGCTTATTTAATTAAATAAAGCCACTACACTTATTACTCAGTTTTACGGCAAATTTCTTTAAACATCTACTTGGTAAACAATTATGTAATATTGAGGACTGGACCCGAAATATAATTTAATGATCAAAAGAACTTACCTGAAGTTCGATCATAATTATATGAGGGTCCAGTCCGAAAATATTACATACCCGCCCGTCCCTTAGTTCCCTTGCCGTAAAACATAAACACTTTAAACAATGACTAACTACTTGGCGGAATGGGACAAGACAGCTGCATCAGTTGGACAGGACCGGCTTTGAAATTCTTTAAACCTTGTGCACGTAGTAGGATAAACGCGTACTACTTGGTAAACAATTATGTAATATTTTCGGACTGGACCCTCATATAATTATGATCGAACTTCAGGTAAGTTCTTTTGATCATTAAATTTTACTAGGTGTCTGAGAAGTCTGCGGCGTTTTATTGCCGGGCGGTGCAGCACCATTGGGATGATCGTAAAAATGCGACGCACCTGTCCTTTCTCGGCGATATGCAGCTTTCTGTTGAAATCGAAAAGGCTCTTAAATTTTAATAATTCGGTGGTTGTAAAACGAGGAAACAGTCGATTTTATCGATGATAAATTCGCGTTTAAGGACGCCAATGTCGTTGCGCGAGGTAAAATTGCATCGGTTGAAAAGGTGCATTCCAAATTCGGTATTGCGAGACGTCTAAAGTTACCTGCACTTCCATGTTAATGCAAATGGCCCTTTCTAAAAATGTTATTCCTCGTTTATGTTTTACAAGAAAGGGGGCCGTGGGCCGTTTCTACAGGGTGAATGGTACGTAGACTTATTCCTTTGGAGATGTGGATGGGTTATTTAATCATCATTTACTGACATGTCATTTAGGCAGTTCCTTAACAAGCGGAAGTGAGCCAGATGCACCCGTAAACAGTCATGTCAGATCACCGGATTTAGATATTCTAGACTTTTATTTTTGGGGTTAATGCAACTCCGATGCAAACTCATCATGCACTGAGAGCGCGAATTGTGAAGCATCACATCTTGTAGACAAGATATTGGAGTTCTGTTTAGGGCAAGGCATTTAATTCTACGACGCACAATATTGTGTATATAAGAATATGGGGGACAATTTCAGCATATGATATTTTGAGTTTTGCACATTTATTTAATTATGCACCTATTCTGTTTATTTGCTTTCAATTATTTTTGTTTTTAGCATTTTTTTGTTATTTTTCATTATTTTTCGTAATTTGTTGGTTTTGAGTTTCTTCTTATTTTTTTTTTATAAAACACTGTACATACTAAAATAAAAGTGTGCATAAACCGTTGAAATTATTTTATTTTTTGTAGACAAATTTTGCCAAAAATGGCAACGTAATTTTTCATTTTAATATTCCGTTAATGTAGGTACTTGTGCTGCTTTATGTAAGCAAAACATTTTAACGTCGTTTTTCTGAGTAAACGTCAGTTTTACAGATTTTGGACAAGTATACTTTTTTTAAATATGCTGTTAAAATGTCGGCTTCTGATAACAGTTTTCGAAAAAAGTAATTTTTAAGTAACAGCTTCAGCGGACTATTAAAAACACATTGACGAGGTAATTAGCAACGCAGAAAAAATCTGGGCATCGCATCTCCAACCGCGCGTTAACATTCTTTAAACACACATCACCCAAAGAGCCACTCAGATATTTATGAACGTTTTAAAACCTTTTCATTAACGAAATAAATTTCCCATCGCCTGTTTTACATATTTTATATATAATCTTTGAAGAGCCGAGCTGAGTATACGGGCCTTTGTAGTTATTTTAAATTCTCTTTTATTCGGAGGAGTCTGTTCCGAACGGTGACTCATTTAAAAGTTTGCTGAAAGCAGATATATTTGCACAAAGGGATACCTAAAACGATTTTTAAATATTTCCCGTTGGATAATGGATACATGGATTTTTAATAACCGACGATAAGTCAACCGGGAAACTTTTTAGATTAAAGCCGATGTGAAATTTTTGTCATACGTTAAATGGTGTTTGCCTTATTCGTCCTTTAAAAATGATGGTTTTAATTGATTACGTGGGCCCATAACAAAAAGTAGTCAGCGCTGTATAAGATTATGGAGTTGTGAGGAGGATGGCTTAAAGGCAGCCACAGATATGTGAAGTTTGTCAAGACAATTTCCAAATAGCAAATGTTTGTTATTTGGCAAACACCTCAGACACACACTACATAAAAATTAATAAATATTTGATATTTGCCAATCAGAAAATCACATCAAAGGAGTCAAATACTTGACATGTGAGCATTTGCCCTAGATAACAACATACGGATACGAACTGGTACGAATTTCAATCTATCATATGAAGTAAGTATTAACAAATCAGCTAAAAAGTTACTTCTTCACTGTACTTACAAGTTAAAACTGCACATTTATCAAGTGTTTGTTAACTTTTCAATCATCAAACTTACGTTTCTGGAAAGTGACATCCACCATCTTCTTCACGCTCGTTTATTTATTTATTTTTTCTTACGTAACAAATAAATATTATTACCTATAGGCGTAATTAATAAATAATTTGGGGAAGGGGCAAGGTTCAAATTGCCACACGAACGAAGTGCCTTCCGAAAAAAGCCTTCAGTATAGCATTCCGATAAAGGAATTACAATATTTTAGACAGGACTTCCAGTTTGTTTGCTAATTTACAGAATGAAAATGATTTAAATTTGGGTGTGCTATTTTTCATTTTGGAGGTGCTTAGTATCCTCGAGCACCCCCTATTGTGGCTATGATTACTTTTAAGAAGAAAAGCAACAACTGCAATTTCTACATTCATGTTTACAAACAAATGTAGGCAATTATTTGAAGTTCCCGATCTTTACATATACTTTGCCAAATCAACACGTGTGCAGATGTAAGTTTGAGACTACAAATAGCTGGACAAATAGTTTGTCAAAAAACGGCCACAAACATGTGAGGTTTGACAAATATTGAATGTTTGGCTATTGATCAATATCAAACATTTGTTAATTTTCATTTATAACAAACATTTGCTATTTGGAAGTTGTCAAACTTCACATGTCTGTGGCCGTATTTAAAGAGCTTTACCTACATTACTCACAGAAATCATAAAATATATAGAACGCCAGAAGCCTTTACATTAGGCACTCAAAAATAGTCAGACTATGGGGGGCTTAAAAATCAGCCATCTAGGGAAAACTTAATGTAAGCGGTTGGTTACACTGCATGTTAAGCATAGCATACAACTGAATTCAAAGCGGAAGGACCATAGAAATCACAAATTGGACATAAAATTTTCATATTTTGAAATTCCCGCCTATTAGTGTGAAGATGCCTCGTTAGTGTAACCAACTCATGAAAGCTGAGGTACTGCAATATTACCAGACTCGCGTTTTCTCCATAGGTTGACTATTTTCGGTACCTCTTTTGGCGTTCTATATATTTTATGATTTCTATGACATTACTTAGTGCAAATTTATGTTGGGGCGGCACGCCCGACCCGACAAAACCCACACGTCGTGCTGAACGCCAAACTCCTAGACAAAAGCATTGAATAATAAATAACAAGAGCTAGGAGAAGTGCGACAGTGTGTATGTTGGAGCAAAGCGTTCATAAATTTAAATTTTCTAACAGTTTGACTACAGTTTTAAACTTAAAAGAGTAGCAATATTGTCACGGAATTTGAGAATCGAAGAGAATGTTTCGAGACATGGATCTAGAGATGCTAGAAAACACCTGGAATATTCGTTTGGTCTATAAAAGAAGAATAAACGGCCGAGTCAGTCAGTATTGAATTATAGTCTTGAATTTGAGTGTTTAGTTGCAAATTTCATGGAGATTCCGATCCATTAATTAAATATAGTGTTAAGTTGAGTTGTAATTGGTATTCAGTAGTGTACAGAGTAGTTAATAAAGATAAGTGATTAATTAACGGATTGTTTTTAATAAGAGAAAAAGACAGGTTAGGAAATTCGTGACAATATGTAAACTGAATCGTCGTCTTCATCAGATGATAAAATTTTATTAGAATGGACGACTAATAAATGGTATTTGCTTAATAAAACCCCAAAAGAAAATATTTTGTACAGGGTGGGTCAATTCCTACACTTTTGAGGGTTTCTCCTATTTTCAGAGGAGGTAGAAAATATCTAAGGTCGCATGGTCGACTGTGCACCTCCTCATTATGCAACACCTGTCCGTGCTTATTTAGATGAGCTGTTCCCGAATCGTTGGACAGGGAAAGGGGGCCCATTGAGTAACCAGCCAGATCGCTTGATTTGACACCCCTAGATTCTTTCTTGTGGAGATACTTAAAAAGCAAAGTATACGTTACTAGATCGGTTAATTTAGAAGATTTAAAAGCAAGAATTCGTCACGAGATACATCGTATACCTCCTGAAGTTATTGAGAATGTTCAAAAAGAATTTGTTAATCGTCTTGGCTACTGTCAGGCAGCCAACGGTGCACAATTTGAACATTTAATTTAGTCGACTTTTTACATTATCATTATCATTTTCAGTATTGTGAAAATTAAATTTTAAAATCTTCAAACATTATTTTCTTGAAATTTTTGTTATGTAACACCATAATTTTTCATGATGTATGACACGCTCTTTCAAATGGCATGGTCAAAATTGGGGGCTGCTATTTAAAAAAATTGTCGATGACGTCATATCTCGAACAACGATGACGTCACAAATGTGGGTGGTATGTCGTATTTTTTAAGAACAAAATCGACGTGCCATGGGATTTTTTCGAAAACTTCTCAATTTCAAAAATAATGAATTTGTTCGTTACTTTTCGAAAGCACTGTATAATCTATACATATTTATTAGTTATTAGCTATACCCGCATTTTAATTTTTACAATACAATATTTGCTACAAAATATAGTAAATGTTTTATAATTATATTAAAATTTGCCACCCAATTTAACAGCAAAATTGTAAGCACAATATTGTAGCAATACTTCAGCACTATTTCTTTCAGTGTAGAAATTATATTTGATAAACTAGCAATTCGGAACAAATCCACTTTACTCAATCATTGGAAATAAATATTAATAATAATAATAATTGAATAAAACTTAAATGCCGTTATATTTCCAAAGAAATCACTGAGATCAAAATTAAACGAGACACATACGGCTTCTGCATCACGGTATATCAAAGGACTTCATTAAAATCATAATAGGGACCTCCTTCCGGGGCCTTTTTCAATTTAATTCAAGCGATCGCCCGCCTTCACCAAATTAAAAACATACAGAGGCACATTTGTTATAAATTCCGAAATAAAAACAACTCGGGCGGCTGCGATGAATTAATTTTAATTCTAATTCCAGTAAGTCTCTTATGTTTCCGTTTTTTTCCTGGGAGCTTCTCTTGTGTAACGGGAGGTGGGACAAAGTAAATTATAATACAAATCATTTTTAATCTTGGGCAAAAGCAAACAGGCCTTAATAAATGTAGGGCGCACTTAGCAATATCGCCTTAAATAATAAAAAATAATTAATTTTATATACTGCCTCCCTTTTCCATCGCTTGTTTTCTTTGCGTTATAAAATCAAAAACAACGGCGCACTGCTTCCAAATTTAATATGTATAGCTCCAGAATTAGTTATTAAAATTCTCCTTTGTTTTTTTGTCTGACTCGTATATACTCTTGCATATGATGCGAAAAACTTTTTGAATTTTTTATTTGAATCAAATCTAAATCCTTTATCGAACAATTCCTCTAAAAAATAACATTACTGAATAGTTATATAGGGTGTTCCAAAAAGACATGGCATTATTACTAGGGCTGATTAAACATACACCTACATTTTTGAGATATAGGGGTGCAAGATAATTTTAAATCAAAATTTGACATAGGCCTTCTTCGCGAAAAGTCACTTCTTCAATAGACCGTAATATTGTAAGAGTTCAATTAAAAGCCTTTTCTCTAGAAAATCGTCCACATTAGGAAGTTCTAACAAGAGTACCTACATTATTTTTAGAAAATAAAATGGAGCCCGAATGGTAAAAAACCTAACCTTAAACAAATTAGAACTTAAAATGTAATAGGAATGTAGCTCAACTTGCGCCGTCTATGGAATATCCAAAAAATAATTAAACCAACGTATTTGGCATCCTTAAAAACTTCGGAATAGTAAACTTCATAACTGTATCTCTAAAACTAGAGAAGAGAGGAATAAAGTTTATTATACAAAATAATTTTTTTGACGTACTATGATTTCTCTGATCACTCTGTATAAGATAAGATATTTTAATTTGTTAATGTCAATAATTTGGTGCTTAACAGATTTTTAAATCATTGGTGAGAAAGGAGTTTGGAACACTGAATGGCTTTACTAAAATCATCTATAACTAAAAAAATATATATAAGTGGTCCAAAGTTGAATCCTTGGGGAACGCCAGAAGTAGCAGTAGCAGTAGTGCAAAGTTATGAGATTTAAATGAATAATTTAATTGAATTAAATAATTGGAAAATCCATATTCAGCTAGCCTCAGCAATATAGTATAGTTGATAATGTCAAAGGGTTTCCAAAAGTTCATATAGATCACATCCATATGCATTTTACAGTTTAATACTTTAGCTATATTCTGTGTACCTAACTAGAGATAAATTTGTGATTTGCTTATTGTATGTTTATGAAGCCATGTTGATAAGGAGATGCATTTTCAATGGAAAGATAAATATAAAACCTTGGACACGTTAGAATCACCACTCTTAAAACGTACAGGTGGATTATGTGCAGTATGGGAATTATACGAATTATGTGAATTATGTGGATTCTGTGGATTATTTAGATTATTATCTGGATTATGTAAATTATTATATCTATTGTGGGAGTTATTATGTGGAGTATGTAAATTAAGTGGAATAATTGGATTTTGTGAGTTAGGTTCATTAGGTGGATTTTGTAGATTAAGTTAATTATGTGAATTATTATATGGATTATGTGAATTATGTGGATTACTTAGATTATTATCTGGACTATGTAAATTATTAAATGGATTTAAATGGATCAAATGGATTATGTAGATTTTGTGAGTTAAGCTCATTAGACGGATTATGTAGATTAAGCTGATAATCATATTGATTATGTGGATTATCTTATGGATTATGTGAATTGTGTTAAAAATTAATATACAATTACATTTAGTATAATAAAATTTTATCTGAATTTGTTAATATTATTCCAGATCTAAGCACATGTTGAAAAAATTATATCATCTGTCCGTTAATTACTCCTTCCTTTTTGCTCCTTAACAAGATAATTATAAATATTAATCTACAGGGTGTAACTTTGAAGGGGGGTCCGGTTTGCAGAGGGGGTACCCGTGACCTTTACAAACACATATCATAAGTTTGTTTTCTTAAATTCTGTCACAAAAACTGATTTTTTTTTTGTTGCCTTTTTTCGCAATTTTCATAGTACGCCACTGAGCAGACAAACGCTGCGCATATCTAGTTGCAGCGTCACCAGCATTGTTGCCATATTTAATTATTGAAGTGGAAGATGGGCAAAAAGGCCCACGCCACTCGTGAGGCACTGCTTTTTGACACATACATTTGTTTGTAGTGGGTGTTCGCTTTATTATTCCATATAAACAAAAAATAAAAAAAATGTATTCTTTTACGGATAACACATCATAAAACAGAAACAAGTCAACTAACAGAAAACTCAATAATAAATAAATCCATACTTAATACTTTTTACTTATAGTCTTCTTCTACGGCATTTAAAATATTTGGTTCAAGTTTATTACTTTCCAAGTTTGTTTTTACTCAACATTAGAGTATCGGCGTTCTTAACTCCCATAATCTCTTAAATGTTGAACTAATCTTATAGACATTTTCTTATGCGGTACGTGTCTATCGCGGTAATCCATCTGATACCGTTTTCTTGCAGCCGCCGTCTAATTTTGATAAAAAAACGAAGCTTTAGACATATTATTAGCTCTCGTATTAGCTCTTTCTTAATTTGCATACATATTTTTTTCATAATACCACACACACTTGGTAATGAAAATTGACCTTTATAAGGTTATTATACACTTGCACAGAATAACACATTCCACAAAGTACCACTGAACTGACGGGATAAGTTCCGACACAGGTTTCGACGTCTAGACTGGTAACAACTACCTGGCAACACCGTAGACATCGCTCTGCAGTGAAACTCGGACGCTGTACAGGGGCGGCGTGTATAGCAATTTGGGTGCAGTTTACAAAATTAATTATAACTCGGCTATTTATTTGATTTTAAAAAAACTAATTTCAGATTAGCAATCTAGGGAACACGGACTACCCCCCCCCTCCAAACCGGACCCCCCTTCAAAGTTACACCCTGTATAAACGATTTCAATTACTACATCTAAATACTTAATGAAATTGGAAAGCACAGCTTTCAAGAAAACCAATTTTAAGTGTGAAGTTAAAGCCAGAAAAATTTAATTTTTGCACATAGGCTTTTCTGATAAATAACGAAATAAAAAAATGTCGAAAGTGCCCATTGTAAAATTTTTATGTACAAAAATTGCTACGTATATTACGTAATAGTCTTTCGTCATTGAAAAACGGTATCTGACATTGATTTATTTTTTATGACCACCATGGAATACCACTGAATGTCTGAAAAACCAAGAACCGGTCTCATCACTGAACCTCCGCAGCAAAGAAAAAAATGGCAGCCCTTATTGCCTCGATATAATAAGGGTAATAACAATTGTCGTTATCTGTTGTGTACATAGCGGTTAGAAATTCAAATAACGGCCATGCGACGTCTGGATAGTTAAGGGAATATTGTCTCCATAAAGCATAACACACACAGTCGGGATAAAGAAGTGCCCTCGGGGTGAGTAGATAGTGGACATCGTTTAATATTTGCATTGGGGTAGCCTCAATCGGCTATTACACGACCGGCGAGAATGAAAGCCGCCATGACTGGTGTAATAACAGACTTAGGATCGCAATAACGTTCTGTATTGAAAATGTAATAAATGTGTACGTTTATGAAGTTGGAGCCGGTGGCCGTCGCTACGTTTGATGGTGATCTGTAATTGAACCGACCCTTGGGTAATATCCAATTGTGTAATAAAGAGTTATACATTGTCTTTTCCCCCCATTTATTTTGTTTTTAATTTTAATCTAAAAATTGTATTTCTACAGGAGGTCCCTTTCAATAACCGACACAAAGCTCGAAATATTGTAACTTTCCAAAGTTACTTTTATATAAAATGGAATTATAGGCCCCCAAAATATGTAGGGTGATTGGGGGAATCCCCAACATTCGAAAGGGGTGAAAGGAAGCAAAAGTGAAAAAAAACCTAATAAACATATAATCAAACATCAACGGTTACTGAGATAGCAATGAACATATTTTTATTTCTGTTTTTGCGGAAGCGTTTATTATTTGATATTTTATTTTGAGTAGGTCATGCATTCTAAGCCAAACTCAGATAAGTGATTATCTATTGCCACATTTACTTTGACGTTTGTGATTTAAACGCTTATTTTATAACTGTCGCATTTATTTTTACATGTGCGTTCCTTTAGTTGGTATTGTACACATATAATTTCGTAATGCCTGCCACATTTAGTCATTGAGAATATGCTGATATTATTTTTATTTATAGGTATTGTATTGATAGAGCTAATCGTGTAGTTGCTGAATATAGACGTCGCTTCCCAAACAGAAGAGTGCCAGATAGAAATGTATTCCAGACAATCTTCAACAATGCACGTGAAACTGGAATGTTTCCCAGTGTGAGAATTATATTTGTTTGGCAAACTGGTTCTGGTCTAGCAGTGGAAGAAGAAATTCTAAATATGGTAGAACGTAGCACGGGTGTAAGTAGAAGGCGCATTGCAACCCCTCTTCAAGTTAATCAAACTACTGCATAGGAAGTCATTCACACAAATGGTTTAAGCCCTTTCCATATGCAGCGCGTCCAAAATCTTCAGGACGGTGGTAATGATTTGAGGTTGCATTTTTGCAATTGGATGAACGCAAACCATACACTTTACAAAAAATACATTTTGTTCCCTGGTGAGGCTCAATTCACTAACTCGTGATAGAGTAAATAACTGTCACAATGAACATCTTTGGTCAGATGAAAATCTGCACGCCACGGTAGAAACTAACTTTCAGCATTAACGTGTGGTGTGGTATGATTAATAATCAATTACTTGGCCCAGTTGTGCTAGATGGTCGTCTTGCTGGAGCTAGATATGAAGAATTTTTAGAAAATAATTTGACAGATCTACTGGACGATGTTCCATTGGATATTAGGCAAAACATGTACTTTCCGCATGATGGTACCCCTTCCCATTTTCGTCGTGTTGTGATCAATCATCTTAACAATCGCTTTATCCAACGCTGGATGGTTTCCAAAATTAGCCGCCAAGGTCACCAGATTTGAAACTCCTTGATCACTGCCTTTGGAGATGAGAATGACCATGACTGGTGTCAAAGTAATAACACAGAAATAAATCGAAAGGCCTTGTGTACTGTAAGATTGTAGCTCGAAAATTGCGTAAAATATTTTTATACTTGACTTTCTGAACAACTGTTGTCATTAATTTTGTTATCCAAAGCAACGAGTCCTAAGATTTTGTAGTAGATGAAGGATAACAATAATAATCGAATATGAATCTTGACCACTTTATTAAATTATTTGAATAGTAGTAAACCTCAACAATGATTATCATTGTGAATATTTTTGTACCAGTTTAATTCATTTATTATTTATGTAATGTACGCTGTTCTATGTTCTATAGGTGTTCACCCAACTACAGAACAAGAGGATGCAGAATGTAAAAGTAACTAAATCTATGTTAAAGAAACACAATAATAAAACTTCCAAAAATTATATATCACAAACTACTCAAATGGTTTAAAACTGCAAGAACTATTAAAACATAATCGAGTCTGGTATATATGTTTTCGACAGAACATTTGTATAGCCAATGCTTCATTAATGCGGAATTGCGAACAAATAATATGTGAATTCGATTTATATCAAACGGGTTACAATGATTAGTCCTTTGATATGATGAAATTAATTTATATGGCTGGCTTTGATTAAAAAAGTTCAACGTTAATGCAATCTGTAAATTTTAATCCGCCAACATATTTGTTTAGCATTAACCGGTCGAAATAAATTCTATATAAATTACAATTACGGCTGAATGTAACGATATGAGCACGGGGAGGTTTCGGTTGAATTATTTTACAATTGCGCTCACTGGTTAGAGGCATTTATAAATCAAATTAAAATTAAATTTATTTTTGCAGAGTTTGTCGCTACCGTCGCTATATGCTAATGCAACATGCGACCAAACATACTTATCAACATTTATTATAGAATTACGCCACGAACGCAGTCGGGGTTATGCAGTTTTGGAGGCGGAATTGAAATATATGCACGCGTTTATCGTATGCAGTGCATGGATAAGGGCAAAATCACCCCACGGTAGGGTGCAATCTCGTTCTAGTTGCACTACGACGCAAATGGATTATAAACTTCGTGCTCAAGTGAATGCTAAACGAAAAAACTATTTCGTATTGGGATAATGTGATATCAGCGCTGGCTCAATACTTATTGTGAAGACATAGGTTGTGGTGTTAATAAAGACAATTCTTATAGAAAATGTTGAAATTGACCTCCATTTAAACTTTTCATTGGACACTAAAAGAACCAATGACCAATGAAACAAGATAATAAACAGAATACCGGAATTTTTCTTATACAAAACACACTTGACGAATAAGTACTATTACAGTGGTCCTACTTGACTTTCCCACAGTGTTTTGCAATTTCTTCGAAAACGGTTCATTACTAACAAATTTATTAAGAACACCCTTTATATAAAATAAAAGTTGTACATTATATAACGTGAATAACTTCTGTCTGAAGGTGGGGAAAAAATTTGTTTTTTAAAAATTACCCTACATATCCTGTACCTCAAAAATTAGTGACTATAGGACAAACGTTTATTAAGAAAACCCCATTTATTTTTAAATTTTGTATCGGCTCTAGCAATATTGGCATGTAAATCTATAAATGATACTGCAGGAAACAACTACTCAGCGGGCTAATGCCCCGACCGGCATTGAATTACACTTGCAGTATCTGTGTGAACAGCCAAGAACCTTTGTCGGACACACCACCAGACATAAACCGATTTCGGGCTTGTTAGCCCTCATCAGTATGCCATAGGTGAGGTGACCGACAATTGAACTGGCTGTTCCTTTATATGTAGGTTCACATATAAATCGAGTGCAGGTGAGATGTAACTGGTCTGCTACTTCCTGCTCGGCCTAAGCGGCTTGACTTGCAGGAAGCAACCTACATTGTCGTAGGTACTTAACCGCAGACCTCTCACAATATTGGCATGTCTTTTTGAAATACCCTGAAAAAGATTTTCCAAATTTTTCTATAATATTGACAAGATGTCTTAATTTGTATACATTATAAACAACACACCTTGTATAATTGTTTTTGTTAAAGCAATATTGTGTATTCAGTAATTTTATGGGAAGTTTTATTGAAGATAGCATCAAGTTCTGTCTGAAGGTGGGGAAAACGTCCACATAAACGTTCAAAATCGTGCCAAACTGTTTTTGGTCACAAAGTTATCAGTCGATCAAATCACCACCAATGTTTTAGGAAACGCCGACAATCAGTCAGAGATGACAATCGTCCTGAACGACCGTTAACATCGACCGACGAGAGTCATGGTGTGCGAGTAAATAAACTGATGTGGTCAAATCGCCAAAAAACTGGTAATGGGTCTTGCAACAGTGTTGACGGAAGATTAGAAACAAGGTTGAAATGTGTGAGGATCAATCAATGACATATTATTTAGAGGCATCATAACAAATAACAGAACATGTTTTACTGTTATGACATAGACTAAGACCCAATTATCACAATGGCAATGTTAAGACCAAACCAACCAACAGGGCCATTGTGGTACCGTCGATTAGGTTTATAAGAACAGCCTTGGTGAGGTAATATGTTCGTCTCGTTTTGATATCAGTTTATGAAAAAGGCATGCAGGACAGCTTTGACTTTCACTATTGGCACCCAACCATTTACTATTTGTACAGCTTTTTGACCCTCCTTGGCAAGATTTACTGAACACTATATTCAATGCGATTTGTCTTGGTGTCACAGTGATTGAACACATTCCTGAATGCTGTTATCAGTTAAATGTTTAAATGGTTGGTTGATTTGTGTTACATGACAAAAAATAACGAAATCTAAATGGCTGTCAAAAAAATTTCTTATACGAAGTCAAACAAAAATTTAGATTTGACTTTTGAACTTGACTTTAATGCAATGGTGAATGCACGACAATATACCTTCTTATTGGGCATGTTAATAGCGATTTTTGCACATTAGATAATATAACAGTTCTTTTTCAATCCCCATGCTCCCCTGCCCTGGCCTCGGCCTACTTTTTCATTCCTTAGGCTCAGGAACGAAGAAGTTACACTACTGAAAAGACTAAGGAAAAATATCTGGAGGAAGTATATGAATTTCGGATGACGCATGTTCCACAAGCTTCCAATAGAGATTGTAAACTTCGACCTCAGTGCAGTTGGGCAACGCCGCGCGCAGTGGCGATCGCATGTTGATGAACAATACATTGTAAAGGGTTGGTATCGAATGCATAATGACCTGCGTATTCATGGCCATCCAAAGCGATAGGGAAAGTGCACCGTATTGATTGGATGGCTTGGCATTGCATCCTATCAGGGCTACTGTTGACTGAATCAATATCAATGAAAAGTTTCAGCAGCAACGGGAACGGTTATCAGTTTTCATAGTTTACCTGATAAGAGCGATCGTCCGGAATTGCGGTCGGTTTGACGTCTTCAATAGATCTAGCTAATTAATATGGTTCTGATAGCGTTGTTCGCAAAGCAAATAAGACAAAATTTAGAATCAGAATAATATACAGTGGACCAGTAACTTTTTTATTGTTGATTCTTAGAGAAAAAGTTATAATTATTGATGAAAAGGTCTGCCAGAGATTTCAACACAGCATTAATTATATTGATTACTCAATACTCATTAAATTATGCTTACCAATAATAAATTACAATGTATGTAACAATATAAGCATTAACAGTATAATCGGTATCTGATATACAGGATGTTGCAAATTAGTAGGTCTTTGGACCAAAATAACGGGGCAGACCCGCTACCGATATCTCTGGTCTCAGTCGCGGAGAAGCTTTTGCGGAGTGACCACTGAAGATGTCGACAGTGAAGAACGCCGAAACGTTTGGAAGTATGGGATGTGACCAGTTACACGGAGGCGTCTACGGAATGTCTCGGAAGATCACCATTATCCGAGGAACGATTCCGACCGTAGTAGTCGTAATACCAACAATAGGAGCCGAAATCAATACAGAGTTAACTATAACTAAGTACAAATATTTTAAGAGGGGGACAGAGAAAAATAAGAATTAACTATAAAAATATTTCCAAAATTATTTATAAAGCGAAAACTATATAAAACCCTTATTATTCTCCGACTCTGACCTTCACACAGTCAAATCTGTCAAAAGTAATGAGAGGGCACCGCGTTGTCATATGTATGGATTTGCACTGCTTTGAAAGAAAAATAATTATTTGCAAAATATAGATAATTATTTAATGATTTAATGAAAAACACGATATTCTAGAACAAGGGGGTAACACGTACCTTATTGGTATTTATTTCATGGATTGATATTTGCAGAGACAAATACATATAAACATTGTCACAGTGCCACACGTTTACCGCTAAAGGATTACAGCAGTTGTTCAAGAGGATTTGGCATAATAAGCTGCTGGCCACTCAAACTTACACATAGAGGTTTTTAGGCAAAATTTAAAGTTCAATACAGGAACGCAAATTTTTGAACGCGGATTGAAAATTTTAAGAGCTAGTTTTTTTTCGGATTAAGCTGCATGACGTATATTTTCGTAGGACCATAGGCTTATTATATACGGGGTGATCAAGTCATGCCAAAAATCAAAAAGTTTATATGAGTGAAATTTCCTCAAAACATTTTTTTGGTCGTTGCAATATGGTTCGTTACTAAGGTAACATCAATATCTCTAGATTTTTTTTCAGTTTTTGGATTAAGGCCCTTAGGCCTTGTACACACTACTCAACATAAAATTTGGGTAGCAAAATTTTTAAAATGCTATAACTTTACATTGGATTGACGGTTCATGATGATTTTTACAGATTTGGAATCCTTATTTCACGTAGATTTTCTATGGTCTAAGCATTTTATTTGAGGGTTGAAATTTACACATTATACCGGGTCGATAATAAACAAAACCGTAGGATACGACGCGCTCTAAAGTTTGGCATTATTTAAGTTTTTGTAAAAATAAATTCTTACCTCAAGTTACCTATTTAATGTTCTTCAAGAGTATTTAACTTAACGGTTTGTGTATTCTGTTAGTGGACAATTCTGACGGACCTTTAATGCGTGAAAATACAGAAAATGTAGTTTTGACGAATGCAAAATACTGCAGCTAACCGGATTAACTGTTATCTATCAGGTACTTACCATTATTAATAAAAATTGTTATTAATAAAAATGTTTATTTTCGTCATTTCTGCATTTGACAACGCTGTAAAAAAACGAGAGGTAGGTATTTGGGACGTTGATTTTTATAAGCGCCAATTTCCTGCGGGAACTGTTTTGACCCTTTTTTAAACATTGAGCTAGAATTCCGAAATACATTTATTATTGTCTTTCAGGTCTCCCTGAGCACGTTATTAAAATTTTTGTACTTAGTCATAGTTAACCCTGTAGGTATATGGGCGGGCCCAGAGACACCGTTACCACGTCTGTCCCCTACAGAATCTGACCCGAGAACAACCAGGGCAGGTCAAAGAATCCCGGCTAATGTTAGGGATGTTCACTTAAATTCTGTTACTGGCAACGACCTGTTACCGAGGTCACGGCATAACAACCCGAAAAACTACTCTAGCATGTTTACGTTTTTAACTTTGACAGTAAGAACAGAGCAAAGACAAGGTATGCAATGACGTCAGCGTGTGTTCGTCCCAAAATAATGTTAATGCACCGTTGTATTCTTGTTACCATGCGATACGATCTATAAGCATTTTACCTACATTATCTAAAGTACTAGAAAAAGCTATGGAATTACAAATACGAACATATTTAGACAACCATAATATATTACCTATGAACCAGTCTGGATTTAGAGCCAATCATAGTTGTGCAACTGCGTTAGCAAATATTCTTGATGATATTATTACATCTAATGATAAAAACAAAGCATCTATTCTCATTTTACTAGATTATACAAAAGCTTTTGATATGATTGATCACAGAATACTTATTGCTATATTGCACTTTATAGGGTTTAATGATAATGCCTGCTCGTTCTTAAATTCATTCCTTACTAATAGATATCAACAAGTTGCAGTTGAAAATAAAACTTCAAAATTAATGAAAATTATTGCTGGTGTTCCACAAGGAAGTATTTTGGGACCTTTATTATATACTATTTATACAATTAATTTTCCTGAAGCTTTAAAATTCTGTAATTACCATTACTATGCTGATGATACTCAGATTTATTTTTCATTTGACTATGAAGAAGTACCACTTGCAAATCATTTAATAAATTCAGATTTACAGTCTCTTTATACAGTTTCCAATAAACATATGCTTAAAATTAAACCCGAAAAATCTTCTGCTATACTTTTTGTAAAGATAATCTAAGAAACAATATTTTAAATAACTTTAGTGTAAGGATCAATAATGATGTCATACCATTTAATGAACATTGCAAAAGTTTAGGTTTAATAATAGATAGTAAGTTACGTTTCAAACAACATATCTCTGCTAAAATTCAAAAAGCATATTGTTCATTAAAATTATTATATAGTCAACGTCATCACTTGCAACCTGAAATTAAAAATGTTATGTGACGCATTAGTTCTTTCTCATTTCAGTCATTGTGATATTGTTATGGACAGTGTTTAGATAGTTATGACAGTCATCGTATTCAAAAAGTGCAGAATGCATGTATCCGTCTGATTTACGGGATTAGGAGGCGAAATCGGATTTCTCATAAATTTAAAGAATCATCATGGTTAAATATGTATAATCGGAGGCGGCTTAATATGTCCTGTTCATACTTTAATTTATTAAAAACTCATAAACCACCCTACCTACACAATAGACTTAAATTTAGGACAGATGTGCATAACATAAATATTCGTAAAAAAACAATACTTACTGTTCCTCATCATCACAAAACAATATTTAAAAGGTCTTTTTCGTACAGTGTCGCTACCTGCGTAAATAATTTGTTTAAACTAGGACTTCTTGATCTCTCATTAACTTTACTAACTTTTAAATCTAATGTAAAAAAATATTTATTAAATAGTCAGTGAATTTTGTTCATAGTGTAGATTTCATTGAGATTTCTTTTTCTCTTTGTCTGTTACTCTTTGTTTTCTCCTCCTACAACTTATTTCCTTTCTTCTTCCTTCCTCTAGGTACTGCTTACTTTTTTTTATTTATTAGGAAAATATCTGGTGCCGTCTATATGTCTGTGTCTGTATTATCATTGTAGTGTTTAACTTTAATTTTAGTTTTAATCTAGACATAGTTTATTATATTCTAAGGCGGTGGTGGAAGAACAGAATCCGGGATCCCGGTACTCTGAACCACTAAGCCTATTGTTTATCTCTATTATATGTTCTTATGTATGATTTATGTGAAATAATTGTGTAATTGTATGAGATAAATAATAAATGTATTATTATTATTATTATTATATTATATACCTACCATCCAATAGAGACAACGTCAACTATAAAAATTCCATTCCCGTCCGTCCTGAATATGGATGTCACGCTAAATCTAATGAACGAAGTGGTTTTTTGCGAAGGCCCCGTTCGCAAATCGGATTTGGAAATGTTTTTAATTAAGAATGCGCCGCATAAATTACCATCATCGGAGATGATACAGTGCGCGGCCGCCTCTTTAATATTCATACCCACCTAATTGACTCCGCCGGTAATGTGGTTATCCTGATTACCGACCCGACTTTAAAAATTTCGAGACCGAACCGAACTTTTAATCAAATCAGGCCGGCGCTGAATGCGTATCGCAGGTCGAGCAAGAATCAAGGGCGAAATTAAGAAAAGAACCCCCTTAACAATGTTAGCCCCCGTTGAGGGGGTAAACAAGTAAGAAATCCAATCGAATTAGGTGCGTTGCATTCAAAAAGTTCGGGCGCTTCGGGGAAAGTATTGGGAGTAATCTCTGCCAGTGGCGGCTCCTGATTTTTTAAATTGATGGGGCAGGCAGGCTGAAATAACCATCTACACTGATTAAAATGATAGCAAATTTACACTTTGTTCACACCATATCATTCTGTAAAAATACCAAGCCATTTACATATTTTTGACATCCAAGCATTCTTATACTTATTTCAACATTTGTCTTCTTAAAATTACACTAAACTTAAGATTTACTTAAAGAATAATAATAAATATGAAAAAATATCATTAATTATAGAATATGTTATGCTTTCTTAAATCATAGGTTTATAGATGTGCACGAATTAAAATTATTAATTTGCAATGCATGTCATACTGTAAAATTTAAAGTGCAAAATAACAATATTTATAGATTACATTAATACAACACTTGTGGCGATCATTATCAAAACTATAGACACACAATTGGACGTAGTTATGCAATAAGGAACTAACCGCCAATTTTTCAAATTTCGTGTTTCTACTGTTTTGTGACCAGAATACATGTATTTCTTTTCGAAACAAGATTCCAACATAAAATTTTAACTGTATAGCGATTTTATCATAGAATTCGTTATTGTGAAATGCATAACTAAAAAGATTTTTATGCAATATGGAACCAATAACATATATTTACGCAAATAAGAACCAAATACAATTATGTTGTCGTTTGGTTCTGTTTTGCGGAATGACAAATCGTCATGCCTGTTTTTTACATGAAATTTAATATTAGTTTAATGAAAGCCTGCAGAAAAAAGAAGCACTTTATTGTTGAAAGAATGAAAAAAGATTTTTTTTCAACTAAGGAAATTGAGAAAATAATTACTAATAGAAAAATAAATACAAACAATGAGAAAGTAAACTGGCTTAATATAAAGGAAATAAAAATAAACAAAAATGAGCCTCTTCATCTGTTTTATAAAACAGATTTTAAAGAGGCCCACCACAGAAAAATTAACTTACAAAAAAATATAAAACGTAGAATAGCCGAAAATTTTTGGAATATGAGCGTCCTAATGGACCAATTTCTGAGAAAAAACTAGAAGATATTAAGTCATACCTGAAACTCATTCCTGACCAAAAATTTTATAAGAACCTTACGGCCAACAATAGTATTGAGGATGATATATGTATGTAGATGGCTTTAATGGAGATACTGATTTTGATATAAAGGTGGATTAATAATAATACTACTTATTAATAGTTCTTAAGTAACAATTTCCTTTGTAATATAATAAAAATTCTTATTGCAAAACACATTTTATTATTTAAAATCATTTTTCAAAAAAAAAAACCAACTACAAAAAAATATTCGCCGTTTAAAATTTAATTTGCATTTTTAAACACTGTGTACTTAATAACATAATAGATCAACTGTCAAATTTTCAGATTTTTACAATCATTTATAAGATTTTAATGAATTAGTGAATAAGAAAACTTAATTGTCTCATTATTTCACATCGCTCAGTTGGTAGTTGGTTCTTCATTGCATATCTACGTCCAATTATAGTATTACTTACTACAAATTATATTATAGCTTTGTGTGCAGGTGGACCGACAGGTTCAGCATGTGGCCGCAAGATGTAGTTACAAGTTGTATAACGTCTGTTCAGGTTATCTTCTGTCAGATAAGTCGTTGGTTGCATCGCCTCCAATTACTGATGTTATTGCTTGATAGCAGTTGTTACCTATTATTGCTTTTCAAATAACAATTACTGATAACAGGTTACAAATAACAGTTTATTTTGGTAATTGACATATTTTTTTGTTATAATATATTATTTAATTTTGTTTGTTTTACAGAATTTATATTTATTTTTGTTAATGCTTATCATAAATAATAATAATTATTGTTAATAATAATTATACTTACTGCATTAAGCACAAAGTAAAGTATGTATTTACGGATTGTAAATATACCGTGTCAAGGACAATATTTTACTGCTTTCTAATGTATGTTAGAGAGAGTTTACCAATCTCCACCAACATTGTCCTTATTGTTTTTATACTTAATAAACTATTGTTAGTGATATTATGTATGTACAATAGATTAGATGATTAAAGTAAGCAGTTGTTATACTTTTTATATTTTATTAGCCGCCACTGATTTCATCCTGATGAAAGATTTCCGGGACCCTACGTCCTGACACACGTGGTCTTACACACGGGTCGTGTGTAATCTTTATGGAATAAGAATGTAGTTCGAGGCGATGCGAGTTAACAATTTTCAAGTTTTCGCATGTCCTCGAGAGTTCAGTTTGCAGATAAAAGTATAAAGTGTATCCAGCCAAAGCGAGAGAGAACAGCAAACTTTCTGAGCACATATGAGATTTCCTACACGCAGAATGTTTTATCAGGAATGGGACACAGTTATCACTGTAATAATATAATAATATATTTCCTCAAGTCAGTACACTGCACAGGAAGATTCAATATAAACATTTTAATACAATAGAAATCAATCATGTGTTATTTGATGTCATCACGAGATTGTTTTTTTTTTCATTTCACTATATGTAGTGGTGTATTATAGTTTATTATGTATCAAGGGAGTTATGAGGATGTTAATTATGTTGCATATTGTTAATTTGCCCGAGATTTTTCACATCCAAAAACTCACGTGATAGATAAAGATGTTTTTTCATACTCCAAATGCCACGTTCTAGTATAAGTGATATTGATTTATTTTTCGTACAATGCTAATTCCTTGTGGACTAAGTGTTAATGTTAAAATCAATGATGATAACTTATAATAATATAGATGGAAGAAAGTTTCATGAACTGGAAGCGTTTCTCAAAGGAAAAAGTAAGGACTATGAGCCAAAAAAGTCTAAAGTGTTTAGTTGCGATGACATTTTCAAATTTTTTAAGGATGTTTTCGATGAAGAACATTTACTACATGAAGCATTAAACTATAAGAATTTCACATTTATTACTTTATTGTACAGTTGGTTCTGAATATGGGTTATTCCGGAGTCTGTAGATGTCAAGAATTTTTAAATATGAAGAATAATCATACTGAAAATAGGAGCTCGGTTATGGTGGTTGACATTTCGGAAAGTAAAACAGATATCCATAAGAAATTTACAAGTGTGGAACAAAACGAGTTCTCTGCATTGGGTCTAATGAGGAATTATATACCTTTGCGTCCATCGGGTTCAGGAAGATTTTTTCTAACGTATCGCGAAAAACGTGGTACAGTTCAGCCCGTTAGGAAAATACATTTGGAAAAATGCCAAGAAAAATTGCTAGTTTTTTCAGTTTGCCAGATCCACGGGACATTGTCTGCGGAGGAATTCCGCGACTGCTTTGGTCAGTGCGCAAGCAAATATAACGACATTGAAACATGGTGCATGGCGAAATTCAACGGTAGCAGAAGGGTATTTGGCCGACAGAATGGAATTGAAAAATAAAACTACAAGAATGTTTGTTGACATGTCACATGAAAGAACTTCATGTATGACTACACTCATAGGCAACAGTTCAACTGAAAATTCTTGCAAATCGGGGAATAATTTCAGTGGAAAATACGACAATTGCCGGTTTATTTTTGTAAATGCAATAGCAGGAGCTGAATTTATAACTACTTAGAATAGGGGGAGTTATGGGGAGTTACGATAACTAAGGGTTTATTTGTTTATAATGTATTAGTATGAAATACGATTTAACATCTTCCACTTTGTTAGTGTAATATTATGTGTAACTTTCACATATTTAAGTGTTATTTATTTTACTAATGGTAAAGGTACACGAGTTTACACATTGATGAAATTTGGACCACATGGGTTTTAAGTGATACTGATTTTTATCAGTGTATTGGTCAATCTTGTGTAGTATCAGCAAAATCTGCTTCAATCAATCCATAGAAAAAAAATCGTGTAATATTTAAAATTCTGTTTCTCCTAGATACACTTTTGGTGCATTTTTTAACACGTAATTCATTTCTTTAAAAAAGCATGATTACTTACTTTATACCCGAGTATCCGGACGATATAAAACAGCCGGAACAAGTAACTTTACTATCGTCCAACGTAATACGAAAATTTACAGCCGCCAGTATAATTTGTGACCCTCGGGCGTAAAACATAAAACATGTCCGAATATTTTTTATTATCACTGTTTCTGTACGTCATAAAAATGCCGTAGTATATCACTTAACGCCGGACGCATTATAGAAATCACAATCATGCCAAAACATCGCTGTTGAAAGGACCTTTTGACGTTTTTTAGCGGGGTTTTGTTCGACAATCGGTTTATGCTTTATTTATGGCTCATTCGATACTCCTTGTATTCAAATTACTTATTTGTTTAGCAAATAAAAAAAAAGCCTGCTGCCTACAGTCATTCGTAAGTACTAGCCTTGTTTATGTGTAATATATACACAACGTCAAACGTCTTGGACCCCCTCATTCTTGTTAAAGACATTCTTTTGTCAGAAAAACCAAATACATTTATAAAAGTATATTGTTTTCTGAATCTTTTTTTTTTGAGAAAAGAATATGTTCGATAAACTGAGTACTTAGAAAATTAAAAACCAGCAAATGTGTGACATTTTTGACAAAATTTATTAAATCAGAAAAAAGCAATAAAGCAAGTTTTTTATTTGACTGATAGTCGGTATGATCTCCACCACGTTCCAATAGCATATTGACACGTCTTCGGAATATTGTTCCATTCCTCTTCTGTGGCCACGACAAACTCATCTGCTGTCTGAAGTGGAGGAATGTGATTATTAATGGCTCTATCAACGAAATCCCACATGTTTTCAATAGGATTCATGTCAGGATAGTTGGCTGGTCAATCTAATCTATCGATATGTCCTGCTTCGAGTGTCTCTTGGACCCTTCTTGCGCGATGTGATCGAACGTTGTCGTCCGTAAACACAAAATTTTCACGTAATTCATTATGTAGGGGGTAGATAATGGGCGTAATAACTTGTTTCATGTAAATTTGACTGGTCATATTCTGTGGTATGCGAATTAATGGGGTGCGGCGGTTGAACATTAATACACACCAAAACATTACGGTACCCCCTTCATACGGAGCAACTTCACGGGCAAAATGAAGTCGTTGTTGACGACCAGACTCTTTGTCGATTGTCATCAGTAACCAGTCCAATCCTGGTTTCGTCTGTAAATACGACCCACCGCCACTGGCGTTAAAGCCAACCCCTAAGCTCTTGCGCCCACTGGAGACGGGTAGCACGATTCTTTGGAAGTAGAGTGGGGACCCATAATGGTCTTCTAGAACGTAAATTTGCGTTGTGGAGTCGTCTTCGAATAGAAGGTGTCGATATAACACGGCGAAACGTACCTTGATAGTCGACCCTGAGAAATGAAGCTGAAGATGTACCGATGTCTACGGACATATTGCACCAAACACCGAAATTTCACGTCTTGGCATTATAATGTACAAAAATTCAAAGAAACACTTAGCTGAATACATTGTCAAACTGACCAGATTTGTGAAAACATTGATAATAAAATAAAGGTTCATGGTCTGCCTTTTTTTATTGTATTTTCTGTTCCCCAAGTGCATGTACTTTTTTTACCACATTAAGAAAAACCGCTAGGTTTAATCGAATCATTTTGTATGCCAAGACGTCTTTTGACGTTGAGTGTATTTAGTCAACGAACCATACTTAGGAGTAAAGACAATAGGTGGCGATACGATCGTTAAATATCCGTTGAGCATATAAAGTAGAACTGTAGGGTACTTTTTATGCTGCCAAATTAAACGTGGTAATATGACGTTACTACTACCTACGTATCCCAACGTACAGTTGCAACTGTTTTACTAGTAGTAACCTGTTGTAAGTCTAAACAGGTCTAAATAAAAACACAATTCTAGATATCGACCCATTTTATTATGGCAAGTTGGCTTAAATCGTAGTATTTTGAAGTGAAAAATGTAGTATGTCTCCATGGGCCATTACTTACGAATTACTCTGTATGAAAAAAATTTGAATTTTCAGTTCTAAGCACTTATAGTCTGGGTACTTCCTACTTCGACAAAAGTCTATTCAGATTTATATGAGGTCTATAAACTAAGTATATTCCTTCGGTTCCAACGCAATACTTTTACGCCCCAATTACCGGCGATTTTTATTATTAAACTCACGTTTGAGAGCGCCGTTTCGGCGACTTTACTATGGCAATTAATTTTTGAAACTACATCCTTCCTGCAGAGAACTGCCCGCTTTGCTGCTCTGCACCCCTCCCCATAAAAAAGCGAACGTCGTAAACATGTATTATGGCCGTCGCATAAATCATAACTCCTAAAATATGTATCCTTTTATTTCATTTCGCCGAAAAGAGAAACCGAAGAGGGTTTATGTAACACTTTGTACACGCGTCTTCCTTCAGATCCGCCGGCGGCGGTGCCAATTCTCCAGAATCACCTCGTAGAAAAAAGAAGAGGAAAGAGTCTCGAAAGAAATACCACCTAAAAAATCACATTAGCGGTGGAAGGATCAAGTAGTCGTTGGAAAATAATTGAATGTTCGTTGTTTAAAGTGCATAAATGTCATTAAGAATAAATAAAAAGATTAAACTCGATAATTCTTTAATACAGTTAAAACAAACTGTGATAATAACAAGAACTAAACTTCAAAAAGGAGGCAAACGTCCTCATATTACATACATATTACCATCTATTCTGGAAAACCTCGACATCCGGCAGAGCTTTTCGCTGGGCACATACTCCACGGTTTTCCAGGCGGAGGTTTTTGCTATTTTGATGGTAGCAGGCAAGGAAGAAGTAAGGAATGGTGTGGAGGAGAAAATCTTCATTTGCTCTGATAGTCAGGCTGCACTCAGGGCACTTAGCTCTCCGAGGACGAGATCTAGTCTTGTTCAAGAGTGTGGAGATGCCTTGGAGTCTCTGGCCAGACAAGGGGAGGTGGAGTTAGTCTGGGTTCCTGGCCATAAGGGAATCCCCGATAATGAGACGACTGACTTGCTAGCTCGTTTCGGATCTGGGTCACCTTGCCAGGGACCCGAACCATTTTGGGAATTACTCGAGGTAGTATGAATAGCTCCCTTAATAAACGGGCCTATTACACTAGGAAGGAATGGAGAAGGAATTGAGAAGGAATGGAGGATGTAGACAAGTCCACGATTTCTTCAATGAACCTAATAAATCTAGGACGACGTGGCTGCTGAGCCTTAGTCGTAGGCCACTACAGACTCAGAAGGCATTTGAATTTGATAGGCATAGAGGAGAATCTCTTGTGCCCGGAAAGAGGAGAGAGGGAGGAGACCCCCATCCATTTTCTAGGATATTGTGCGGCCCTTGGAAGACTAAGATATAGGATCTTTGGCACCGAGGAGCTGCAAAGGGAAGAGATGAGGGGCCTACCACGGACCAAGATCCTGGCGTTCATTAGGGCGTCGGGTAGGTTATAGGAAGGCAGAGGGCGGATAGTGGAGAGGTGATGGGATGCTAGGGTTGGCAAAAAGGACACACGTGTGGCCTAATTGCCAGGCTGAGGCCGCCCGCACTTTACTCCTATCTTTACTACCATCTATTCTCTATGTGACCTCCTCTCGTTTCAAGACAAATATCCAATCTTCGTCTGACTTCTTTGTGGGCTGCGTTTATTACCATTTCCTTATTTAACAAGCGTTTGTAATAAAAACAAAATCGTGGAGTGTTAAATCCGGTGATTTTTCGAGCCACTGAATAGATCCATTAACCCCAATTCATTTTTCTGGAAAAATGCTATCTAAATATTGCTGCGCATCCTGGCCTTGTTGGGTGGAACTCCGTCGTGCTGAAACCATAGGCTTCTCCTTAGCTGCAAAGGCACATTCTGCAGAAGTGTCCAAAGAACTTGCAGAAAAAGATACTGATCAACAGTTTCTACATTTGAGCTATAAAATTAGGTCTGTTTTCAATGTCATTCTCAGGCAAATACTCCAAACTCTGAATTGTGTAGTCATGATACCCATTAGTCTTTAAAATTCGTTGAACGGTTGATTTATCCATTGGTATTACCATGGAATATAGTTAAACACAAGTCTAACAGAATTACTAGACTAGACTAGATTAATTACTAAATAGAATTACCAAATAAGTCTGATGGCACCTCAATATTGGAGAAAACAGAAAACAAAGTGTACTGTAAGGCTACTACTTAATATCTGAAATCGCTTCATTAGGCCACTAGACTGATAATTATAAGAACATTGACGTACGTATTATGAAAATATTTATCATTTTCCATTCGCCCAATAATGATCTACAAATATTTTTCAGCTAGTATATGAATGAGTGAATTTGTATTTGTAGTGTTATGAAGAGTATCAAAGCAAAAGTTGTAGAGAAGATATCAGTCGTTATTTGTCAGAAAAGTACCAGACGTGAAAGAACCGTCCCAGGTCTTACAAAAAATGTTGCAAACTGGCAACAAAGCCCGTCTGAGAACAACGGCAGGCAATAACGTTTGGTGAATAATGACCGAAGATGATGGAGAGCATTCGTCTGAGAATAATTCGCGGGTTTTTCGAATGGCGACCGTAAAAACACATCCGGCGTTTGATGTTAGCGTAAACATGTGCGTTTTGTTGGATGGACATCGTATCTCGGACATATTCGTCGCTCATGGGCGATTTCTTATAACCTACGGCAGAAGAAAATGGGCTATCGCTTGACGTATCGTTCTGGATCTTGATTAATTTTTGTAGGACACGTTTTTTACTGCCGAGGAAACGGGCAGCTGTCGCATAGTATTGCTAGCGTTAACATAAACAAAGGGATAAAATGATATGGCTGCACGTTTTAGAAGCAAATAAATCATACGATACAGCAGAATGAATAATATCACCTTGCACTCAATTCCTTTAGATGCTATTCACAAAACGTTGTGCAATTAAACATCTTTCTAAACAATTGAAACATTTGAAAACACTCCATTGAGGAGTTCATTCTAATTGCTTAAATGACTTATAGAGTAATCCTAATAGTATAATTTATACATTCATTTTCAATAATAATGTTATAAACTGTTTTTCCATAACTTATTAATTAATTTATTCAACGCAATTATATATTTATTATCTTCATATATCATTTATAATTAGTTTTAGCAGTTATTCAAATAATTAACATAAATTGTAGAAAATAAGATGACAGGATTGTTATACAGTGCTTTCGAAAAATAACGAATAAATTCATTATTTTTTAAATTGAGAAGTTTTCGAAAAAATCCCCTGGCACGTTGATTTTGTATTTGAAAAAGGCACTTTTTGACATGCGACCCACATTTGTGACGTCATCGTTGTGCGAGATATGACGTCATAGACAATTTTTTGAAATAACAACCCCTAATTTTGGCCATGCCATATGCAAGAGCGTGTCATTCTACATACATACATCATGAGAAATTATGGTGTTACATAACAAGAATTTCAAGAAAATAATGTTTGAAGATTTTAAAATTTAATTTTCACAATACTGTTGGACCTCCCCATTATGCAACACCTGTCCGTGCTTATTTAGCTGAGCTATTCCAGAATCGTTGGATAGGGAGAAGGGGGCGATTGAGTCGAGAATTCTATACCTTGAGTCAGCTCTGGCGGGACAAGCGACTGATCGATTCGATGTTCTGTCAAGGTTCCAGAGTTACTCAGATCAGTGCCGAGTGGACCGCCATTCGGTCACAGCAAATTTATCGTCAAATTTTCGGGTCTTGGCAGAGAAAAAGAAATTCGCGAGTTAGCAATTACGGGACCACTTCCTACCCGCTGGGCCGGCTCTAGACAGCACAACGGAGCATGAATCAAACATTTTGGCAAGATTCTGGGTCATTAAAGTTAATGCTGGGTCGACCGTCATTAACTCACAGCAAATGCATCGTCGCAATCGACGCTTGGCAGGGGAATAGAAATTCGCCACTTAGTGACCACCTGGGCCAGTTCTCCACACGGCCTGAGCAGCACACGGAGCATAACTCTAATGTTTTGGCAAGGTTCTAGGGCCATTTGGGTCAGCGCTGGGTCCACTGTCATTAACTCACAGCAAATGGATCGCCGAAATTGAACGCCTTGGCAGGGAGATCGAAATTCGCGAGTTGCAACGATCATGGCAACATATTATACACTGGGCTGGTCCTGGTCAAAATTTAGGGTCCCTTTCCAATGTTTGGAAAGTATTCAAGACCTACAAAGTTACCCCCCAAGTTAACCGATCGCTTGAGAAATTGTCCGGGGTCCGGTTCCAAAAAATCACTATTTTGACCTCTGAATGACCTTGAAAACTCGTTTTCCTGACGTGATGGGGCAAAACTGATCCCGGAATCGGATTCAGGACGCCAAAATACTTAGGTCCATGGTCTGGTCAAATAGTCCGGACTTTTTTTTTGTAAACCTGTGTTATTGTCTGTATTTCAATCGCTAAATGCTTTTGCGTTGTCGATTGGAAAAACTTCATTCTTGAAAGCAAAAGTATGATTTTGCGCTCTAGATACAAAAATAACTATTGAAATGCAGCATTTTTACCATTTGCGCAATATATTCATTTTTTTCTTTGGTAAATCTGATATTTAAATAAATGCCTCGCAAAGAACGGGGGACGTTTTAATATATTTGCTGATCTTTCGAATCTTCTTTCGTCCACCAAATTTCCACCCTCAGACGGATTATACAATAGTTTTCGAAGTCGATTGATATGCAGCGCGGACGGGCTGCAATTCTGGCCCTTTCTTAGCCCTCCATGCGTAAATAAAGTGGAACACGACATATTCGTAAAGTTGCCGGAAATTTAAAACAAAGCATTTGAATTCCTGACGACGGCCGTCGCTAACAAAGACCTCGGAGAGATTCGAAAGAAGGGAACATTTCCACTTCAAATGCTGGACTGGACGTGATAAAACAAAACAAATGTCCGGGGCTTTAAAATAGGTTTTTTTTCCAGAATCCGGAGGGTCGTTGTGTCCATACGGTTTACCTTCGATGTGGAATTTTTATTAGTTCAACTTTTATTTGAGGGCCCCTGAAACAGTGTGCATTGGGTAAGAATTTAGTGCTTTGACGTCGCTGCTGAAACACTGGATGTCTGCAAAGCATGTATAAAAACTCTTCAACTTGTATCTACCATTCAAAAAGAACACAGCAGATTCGGGAAAGTTTCTATTAGTTTACGAAATGATTTGATCTGCTTTATACAAAGTACGGCTACTGACATTTGGTGTTGTTTTTATCTTGTCGTGAGTTTGTAAAATATTCGAAACATGAGCAAAAATTAAGACTACGATACAATTGAGAATCAAAAATGAAGTAGCGCTGTTTTGAACCTAATTTAAAAATATTGTAATTGTATTAAAAATTGCCCTTCACGTCCTTACTTTTAAGACACAGGATTAAACTGTAAAGTTTAAAAATAGTATATTGCTATATTAGGATTAAAAAGCGTCATTTTTGTAGCGAGGGTATGCAAAATGGCGAGACAAAAATGACATGCCGTTTTCCTACTTTCGAAATACTCCATTTAATTATTCATTTGCGCTTCGAAATTATTCTGTAAAAACGGAATCTAATGAAGATTTAGGTGTACCTGAGGAGATATTGAAGTGTGCCAAGGAGGTTTCTTTAAATCTTCTCCCAAAGAAATCTCAAAAATGTTGCCGTCAACGTTGAATATTGTGAAGAGGATAGATATAAGCAAATACTCAAAATTACGCGCTTTTCTCAAGAGACAAAATGATTGATATGTACCGAAATAATTGCAAGTATTTACAAAGGAACAAGTTGATTGCTTTTTGAATAGTGCACCTGATAATTTACATTTAATGATGAAAGTAACGCATTCAAAATAAAGAAACTAACGCATTCAAAATAAAGAAACGACATTTTAAAAGCTTTTTTATAGGTCATCCTAATATTGGGGGTTGCAGGGGCATGCCATTCTAATCAATTAGTCAATTTAACGATTGATAATCACAGGCACACAAAAAAAAAGTTCTGTGCCCGAGCTCCGACCTATGGTTCCCCATGTATGTTTGGTTCCCGAAACCGATCCCGGGGTCGGTATAGCCAGACGTTCCATATTTGCGCGCTACGGTAAAAAAATGACCAAAGTATGGCCATTACCTGGAAATAAGCGCAAAGCTTTGTCTCCGTGCCATTGAAGGGCCCAAACATGAATCAGTTGTTGGATAGGACCTCGCACATCCCAATTGTCACCTGAGGGCCACGAATTGGCAGAAAATTGGTCCTAAAAAAATTTCAAATTGTCAGAAAAAATCATATGATTTCACCGTATTCAAGATCGAATTGATTTAAGAGGATTGTCTTCATGTAGCATTGCACAGTGAATAAAGACAAAAAAAATAAAGTGAAATTAAAAAATAATAATAAAAAAAGAAAGGAGCTACAATACTTCCTACGTCAACGTCGTTATCTTTGGGTCACGCCATAGGAAAGTAATTGTGACCTGTTCACAAATTTTTATGGAACTGCAACCCTGCTAATGACGTTGACGTAGGAAGTATTGTGACTCCTTTCTTTCTTTTGAATTTTTTTAATTTTTTTATTATTTTTCTTTATTTTTTTTTATTTTTTTATGTCTATTGACTGTGCAATGCTACATGAAGACAATGCTCTTAAATCAATTCGATCCTGAATACGGTGAAATCATGATTTTTTCTGACAATTTGACATTTTTTGGAACCAATTTTCTGCCAATTCCTGGCCCTCAAGTGACAATAGGGATGTGCGAGGTCCCATCCAATAACTGATTCATGTTTGGGCCCTTCAATGGCACGGAGATAAAGCTTTGCGCTTATTTCCAGGTAATGGCCAAATTTTGGTCATTTTTTGACCGTAGGGCACAAATATGGAACGTCTGGGCTATACCGACCCCGGGATTGATTTCAGGAGCCAAAAACACATGGAGAACCATAGGTCGGAGCTCGGGCACGTAACTTTTTTTATTTTTGTGTGGCTGTGTAATTTTAAAGATGTGAAACAATTAACTCCTTTTCCCATAGTCTTAAAAATGTTGTTTATTTAGATGCAACATATTTCTTTACTATTTTTCCCTTCTCGCAACATTTTGGCATAGAGTTTGGTATTTGAGGTGTAACTATTTTAATATTTTAATATGCAACTTTTTTGCTGCACTATGCTTGTAGTTTGATATTGACTAACACCTTGTATGTAGTCGGAATGGTATTCAATAAGTAAATAAAAAGAATGATTCACTCAGTTTCAACGCAAATGTGATAGAAGTTGTTTTAAATTTATTTGAGTTTTGCAATTGGTTCAAAATCCAAGTGCAAATGATCCCAACTTCATTAACAAAGTGTTATGGACGAATAAGTTGTTTGTGCGGAGAATTGTTTTTCCTTAAAATTGAAGTCATTCAGGTATCTGTAAATGAAATGCTATGTATGTGAACTAATTAAGCACAACTTAAAACACAATGTGGTTATCTACAGTTAAAGAAAATAATTATATTTACAATTGTACTTCTAGCTAAAAAATGTTAGTAATGTTTGGTAAAGGTCATATACAATTTAAATTAAAGAATAATTCAAAAAAACGGCAGCATATTCGTTGTCATGTCGAAGATATACTATGCAATCGGAATTAAAATTGGTCCAAGACAGCTACATACATCTATCAGAAACAAATTCTTCAACTTATATTTGCGACTCCCCCATTCCAGTGGAAATAACGGCCTCAAATCGCTCGCAATATTTACCTAAAACTAGTCCTCTAAGATTAACACCGCCCTATATCATGATATCAGACTGATACAGCCATTAAAGGCTGTGTTAATCCCAAGATCACGAGCAATAAACGTTGAAACGTTAAATATGTGACTTGCGACTAGTCCTCGCTAAGAGAAACACAAACATTAGAAAACATAAAGCTCCATCACTGAAGGAAATGGGTCTTGCTCTCCGGAGGTTGAAATTTTATCGCACTGCGGCACAGCTGTGAGTTAACCCTCTTTCACAGGAGCGTGTTTCTCTGACCAGCGTTTTGATTGCGTAGCAATTCACATGCTTGACATGATATGAAAATGTATATGTCTGGAAAAATGTGGAATATCTCTCGGGTGAAGATAAAACATGAAAAAATAAGATGACAAATTCCTATAAATTATTTTCCTACAGGCCCTTCCTACGGAGACATGTGTTGTTAAAGGACGATGAAATCGGTTTTTCTTTTAAAGAAAAATATAAATTAATAAAAATTGAATGTGGTGAACACTAGGAAAGACCCAAAATAATAAATCTGGATAGCTTCAACCTTAAGCTAAAGAATATGTACTCTTGTTTTTTGTCTTTAAAATGAACCGTTTACGATTACTATGGATGTATCAACTGATTGTGAAAATGAATGAAAACCTGGGGAGAAGTGATATTTCAGGCGATTTGTAACAAAAGGTTGGGAAAGCTCGTGCCGCACTACTACCAACAAAATCGCAACCAAAGTGACAAGTTCCTGCTGTGGCTGAAAGTTAACTGTATTGAAAACAATACACTTTCAAGACTTAGTATGTATTTATTCTTCCACGTTCTAGTATAAGTGATATTGAATTATTTTTCTTACAGTTTTAATCGTGCAGTCCTAATTGCCGGTGGGCAACATTAAAATCAATGATGACAATTTATAATAATACAGATGGGAGCAAATTTCACGAACTTGAAGCGTTTCTCAAACGAAAAAGTAAAGGCTATGAGCCAAATAAGTCTAAAATGTTTAGTCGGGATGACTTTGTAAAATTTTTGAAGGATGCATGCGATGAAAAATATTTACTACATAAGGTAATGCACTAAACTATAAGAATTACACATATGTATTGCTCTATTGTACAGGTGGTTCTGATTATGGGTTATTTCGGGGACTGTAGAGGTCAATAACTTTTGAATATGACTAATCATATTGAAGATAAGGGTGGTTGACATTCCTGAAAGTAAAACAGATATTCGTAAGAAATTTACGATTGTGGATGAAAACGAGATCTCTGCATTAGGTCTGGTGAGGTAATATATGTATTTGCATCCGTCCAGTTCATACCGTTGGGAAAAATACATTTCGAAAAACGCCAAGCAAAATTGCTAGTTTTTTAAGTTTGCCAGATCCAGCTTTCACGGGACATCGTCTGCAGATGATTTCTGCGACTGCTTTGGTCAATGCAGGAGAAAATATGACGACATTGAAGAGACGGTATTTGCCCGACAGCATGGAATTGAAAAATAAAAATGCAAGATTGTTGGCTGGCATATCATATGAAAGAAGTGGAATCAACTTCATGTTTAATTACAGTCATAGGCAGTGACAACAGTTCAACGGACAATTTTTGCAATTCGGTAAATAATTCCAGTGGAAAATTCCACTAGAGGGAGTTAAGGATTATAACTTCTTAGTATAACTCCCAAGGGAGTTATGAACATGTTTATAGTTATGGTAACTAAGGGTTTATTTGTTTGTAATGTATTAGTGTGAAATAAATAAATTTATTCGTCTATTAAAATGTACGTACATTTTTTGTAGTTTATGAGACTAAAGGTCTGTTCTCACAAGAGTCAGATATTAGTTTCAAACTGTCAGAAATGTTCGTCCAAGTACTTCTTGAGTTACATACACCGAAAACGCATTCACAGCATAACTGGCCGAATGTTTCTAACAGTTTTAAATCAATGTCTGTCTCTTGCGGGAACAGACCTTAAGAACCTTGATAGAATTAACTTTGTGCATTTTATTTTGACAAAATCAATTTCGATATTAAATGGTATACTTGCATTTTCAATCTTGTCATACCTAAAAAAGAACTGTTCAAATAATTTTTAGAAAAAAAACATTAAGGCGCGGATTTTGTAGAAAAGGAATTGCACAGCCTGAGTGAGCGAAACGACAAATCAGTCAGACCTATGAGACAGTATACAAACCGCATAGGCCCGAACCGCACGGTTCTCTGAAGTTTATCGTGCATTTTGACGTACATAAGAATGGAAGCCGTGATATATGTTATGATTTTACTTGAGGACACAAAATGTAAAATTACCAATAAATATTAATCTGAAAGTGAAACACAAGTTGTCCTGTATGTCCTGGCTAGTGAGTGAAGTAATTTGGTGGCTGTGGCTGTGATAATTTTGCCGTAATTGTGACATATTGTCGTAGTAACTGTGTGGCTAAAATTGAGGTATTTTAACATTTATTTTAATTATTCTTGTGATTTTATGGGCAATGAAAGTTATCTCACGCACTGGCGGGAACCCTCGTGAATACGTTGGTATATAATAATAACCAATTATTTCGATTTTCTTGGAGTTCTGTGTCCTCGCTTGAAGGCCTGTTAGACGGTAAAAATATGTACCTATACAAAATCCCAGCCTTAAATGCAGTCAAAATAAAGCTATAGAGACTTGATTAGTTTCTTTCAGTTCCAGAATCGATACTTTATTAATTAGTACGAAGAAACTACCTCATAACGAGGCATTTGCGGGAGTTCTGCATATTTGACGGCGACCCCGCGAAACAGTCTTTGTTAAAAGTTAACGAAGTAGTTTCCGTTCCTTCCCCCGTCCAATGAAACAACGCCGACGAGAAATTAGATTTATGAAAAAAATATACAAATGGAATTTGTTTCTCTGCCGTAGACGCCGTCGGGATCGTTTTGTCTTCTGCTAATTTGACACAGGTGGCTCGGGCGGAACAGCTAACTTTTATATTCTCCGGCAAGAAAGTAAATGGAAATGAATAAAGCGCACAGAAACTAGAGGATTATGCGGAGGCTGAGTTATCGCTCGCAGTTTGTTTAATCCTCTGAGGTGTCCTTAGATAAGCGTTTTTATGCTTGCATTGAAACTATTTAATATTTATAAATGGAGTGTGTGGACGAAAGTCTGGAATAATCGTGTATGCAGGGTAATTATCTAAAAAAATTGAGGAATAGATGTGTCATGAAAGATGGAGTCTACATAGTAATAATTATAATATCTTAATCCCTTATTCTAATCACGAGGATTAACCCAGAAGTCAAAGACTTGTTAGAAGCGCATTTGCGCCCAGGAACGACTTACGTTGGTAGGCCCTAACCACCATTCAGTGCAGGAATGAGGGAAACCTGTAATACCTCATTAATTAGGGGGGTAGTCAAATGTCAACCAGTATCAATCTCTCACATTGATCCAAGCAAACATTATTCCACCCTACCATAACCGCAGAGAGGGTGCCAATCTTCACCACGAATATAGCTAATATACGGTATATCGGCTGTGGGAATTAAACCCACACTGGTCTAACCACCTCTATTCAAGTACTGACGCCCTAAAACACGCGACCACTGACAGATATAGTAAATAAAAGTTGTGTAAAGTCCTATAACATGTGTATAACAATCACGGTACGATGGCCACCACGATCTCCTGACTGTAAATCATTTGGATTTTTTTGTAGGAATATTTAAGAAATGAACTGTATCGCATAGCTGCTGCTAATAATTTACAAGTTCAAAACGGACAAAACGCATAAACATTTGTGTTAGTTTGTAGAAACTGGGTAAGCCGGCCCAAAATGTTGTTTTTGTACATTCAAAATTTTTTTATCACACTATAAATTTCAGTAAATTTTTAACAAATAATACACCATAATAATAATCTAAATAAAAGTTCTAAATTTCAATGTGTTTGGTTATGAAGTTATTAATTGAGTTAGTCTTATGTTTAACAACTTTGAAGTCCTACGAGTAAAAAACCAAACATTTTTTATCTTTTACTTCGTGGATTATTATTATCTTTGTCGGTGAAATCAGAGGCAAAGTACCACTCTGTAACTTTATGTTAAGTTTTAGCGCGTATTAAACTCAAATATTGACTTAACGACTTCGAGTTATGGGCCGTCCAGAATTTAAATATCCAAAGGCAGCCACCCACAAAGTAAAAGATGAACTAACACCCTCACATCAGGCTTTCGGAAAAGATTGGCGTTTTATCTCGAGCTCTGCCATAAAAAACGCGTCATAGAAAGTAAAAACCAAGGAAAGGAATAATAAAAAGTATACTAAGGGCCTCGTAAATTCGGTTGGTGTTGGTATAACAATAGATATACTATCAGTTTTATTACCCGATTGTTTTTATTTACTCGGGGTTTAGGGCAGCCCCTCAAATTACGCCATCAGAATATTATTTTTCACATATTTTCGGCATAGGAAAAGTTAAGGATTTGGTACAGTGCATTCAAGAATTTTTTTATCAACGATTTTTTTTCGAAAATTTAAAAAAAAATGGTACACCCATGTCCACTATAAACGTGAACATATTAAATACGTACAGAAAATCACCACAATTTATTTATTTTAAATAAAATAATATAGATATAGATCTGTATGACCTAATATTTTTATGAAAAAGAAAGATATAGCTAGAAGAAATGCAAAATCTGTTTTGTATTTACCAATTTTTAACCTAAGAAAGTGGTAAAGAAATTGTCATAATTATATATTATTTATTTATTTATAAGAGATGCAACTGCTCAGACAGACTTGCATCCAATTGTAGGGCAGGAAGAAAACAAAGAACAATTTGCACCTACAATACAAAAATAAAAGATTTACAAAACTAGGCAAACAACAATAACACTTAAAATGCGTTCTAAATTCTTGAATAAACAACAAGAAATATCGAAATTTGACTACAGATTCGTGTAACTGAGATGATTATTTCAAATATTTTCTCTAAACTTTCTCCAAAGAAAAATCATTATCATAATGTGGACTTCAGGTGACAGTGGCATATTCTAATTTCGACCTTGCAAAACAATTAAACAGAACTGAAGAGTCGATCCATGTTTAAATACTTTAAAATTTCTAAAAATAAAATGAATAAATTTCTGTGAATAACAAGTTACTTTGGAATCAAAGATCTTTAATTTGTATACACCTACCAACAGCTTCATTATCTATTAAATAAAAAAATGATTGCATTGACCCTCCTAGTAAAGCTCATAACACAGCATTTACTTTTCTTCTAGCGAATTAATAAAACCATACAACTTTAGATCATCTGTAAATAATAACACTCTTTTAATTGGATTTCGTTGCAGACATCGTTGATCAGTAAAACAAATAAGAGTGGTCCAAGAACCGTTCCTTGCGGAACTCCTGATGTCGCAACAATATCAAGAGAATTATTACCACAATAACAATAAAAATTGTAAAAAGTCAGTTGTTAAACCAAAAGAAGTTTATAAACAGTTCATGATCAAGTCTATCAAGATTTCGACAAATCTGTATAGATTACAACTACCTGACCACCTATCTGCAATAAAACTAGGCAAATTTGTTAACGTAACCGTCCTGAAATAAATACCTGTTGAAAGGAGTTTCAAATAATTACCGAAACTGGATAGATCATTCTCATTCTCAACAATATGTCTATCTAATTTCTTAAAAATAGGACAGATTTTCAAATTTTTGCAAAAATGTAGAAATCTTGGTGTTCGTGGAGACAAAATGAAAATAGTAGACAGTGGAAAAGCAAAAATGGACGCACAATCTCTTATCAAAAAGGCAGGAATTCCATCAGGTCCAGTGGTCAACCTAATTTTTAAACTCTTTTAACGCAATTAGAACACTTTTTCCGGAAATAGTTGGAATAGAAGACTTAGAAGCATTGGCAATAGATTCTGTGTGGAAACCATCATAATCAGAAGAAGTTCACGTGTCACGTGAGTATGTGACATAAATACTAAGTCACTAAATTATGAACCTCACCGATATATTTCTGGTCGGTAATGATTGACTTAGGCTGCTTGCTATAGGTTTTTCAGGCGTCATTCAATGTTGGTCACAGCATTAGCTGCAGAGTAGTTGTTTCCTGTAATTCCACTTTCGTTATTGTGATAGACTTGGAGGCTTTCAACAGTACCAGCAATATGGCAGGTCGCTTGGTGTTGAGGTTTCTCAGATCCATTATGGAGCAGCCAGTGGTCACTAGATGTAGCTACGTGCTACATCACGTGAACTTATTATTTATTAATTATTAATATAGAATCTATCACCAAAGCTTATTCTATAACATTTCAGTTACAACTGGTACATCTTACTGTATACCAAGTATACCCCCTGTACAAAGTGTAGGTGTCAGTTTACTAAATATCAATTTTACCACACGGAAACATTGTCCCTCTCCAAAGGAAATGTTGCGTTTTCTGTCGTGCCATGGATTGCATTCGTTTAAATTGTAGGAGTACATTAGCATTCAGGGGTATAAATGATTCATAACTTCGTCGGGACTGGGAGTATATTTTACGAGCTGGAGCTTGGAACGATTTCAATTCTGCCAGGAATATTCATTTAATTAAAGGACGATTATGTGAGCGACGGTCTTTACGACAGTCTTAACTATGTCTGTAATAGTTCGCAGAGCTATAGAAACAAGAAGTGATAGTAAAATTTACGAAGCTGCGGGGGTTTGAAATATGAGATTTTAAATACACCAGGAACAGATTCAGCGCACTTATAACCTGGAATCAGTTAGTTTGGAGAGCTAATTAGGTTCTCTGTCTATAGTCAGACGTAAGAAGTTATAAATTTAATAATAAAAAAATGCGCAGATAAAGACGCTTGTAATATTTTATTTACTCCAATTTGGCATAACAGCACCCAAAATTGACCCTAAAATTGTGACAGGCACAATTTGTGCAAATAATTATTACATAATTGGAGTACATGCTTTTGCAGTAATAAGGACATTCCCTCAAAACAGTTTTTGAACTTCTGGAAGTTTTGAGTAGAAATTCCGTTAAATCTCTATTGGTGAGTGAAACAACTAAAGACTAATGTTAAAAGTTGGGAATACATTTTATTACAAATAACTCAACAATTCAAAAGAAATCCCAAAATTCGTTTTAAAGCGTGTCATTATTATTACAAACGATTGTATATATACTCGCGACAAGAATTCAAACGCCTTACGTCATGCGAACAAATGAATAATTCATTACATTTTCATCAAAATATTTAAGAAACTGCAACTGATAGTAATAGAACTATATACTACACTAAAAGTTTGCATTATATATTGCACTAAATTGCAAAAAGGATCGTTTTTAACGCGGCCAAATATCGAAAATTACGTTGACAATAAAAACAAATGTCTAACGTCAGCCGTCACGTGACGTAAGATGTCTGAATTCTTGACGCGAGTATAGTATCATTGTGCATACTGTAACTTAATATTGTGAGATTATTTATTACAAATTTAAACATTACCTACCTAAATTGACTCATGAACAAAATTGTACTATTGCATGATATACAAAATCTACTAAAACAGTTGTACAGTAGTTTGTGTTACATCACATCATTAAATCATTTTTGATTATACATGATATGGCGTGTATAACGTATAAAAATTTAGAACAGCTTCTTGATACTATTTGGAATAAATAAGTTTTATATCAAAAACTTCGATCTTTACGTATTTTTTATGCAAAATAACTACAATTTCCAAAAAGGGCCACGATATGAACGCCGGTCCTATTAATTCATGAAACATGTAGAACACGACTGGTGTATTGCGTTTAGCATTCCTTAAAAAAGCCATAAAACACTACAACAAAAAAATAACCAAACATTTTATGCAATCTTATTTCGAGAAAACGCTTTAAAAAAGCCTATGTACATTATTCGTGGTTTGTATCGTTAATCTAGGTCAGTACTTACTAAAGCGTCGAAAGTTCGTAAGAAGCTTCTTGACCTACATCATTTTTTTATCACTTTGAATTGTTTATGTTTTATTCAAATTATTCCAATGATCGGAGAAACACATCTATATATTTTACTATTATCGAACGTGTAGATTTGGTTCTATTGTATGGTGTAGCTGGGGAAAATGCGCTCTTGACCATGGCAATGGGGAAGAAGCATGAAATTTCATTTACATGAATTTTATATTGGTTTGGAATGTATTACAGGTACTGCGTTGTCCGAAAGCATGGAAAGCATATACAGATTCGGAAATTGCGGATCTTTACAGAGAAAGTAGAAATTGCCGCTTCATCCCAGGGAAGGTACGAACTTTAAGAGGCGCGGCGACGTGCATTGGTCTAGCATTCCCCACTACTACGGTAATCGGTTCCGTATCGCCAACCCCAATTCGCCATTACAAATCTAACTGTCCGGTCAACTGATGCCAGTGTTGTTAGGTCTCATGCTTTTGCAGGAGATCTCATGCATTCCGAGGAAATCTCATGCTCTCATATTTTGATTACAAAATCTCATGCTTTTTAATAGACACAAAAAGAAATAATAAAATTATTAAAATTACTCTTTGAAATCTACCAAAACAAAGACCTAACGAGAAATAAAGGCAAAATCGAGGGCAAAATTGAATAGATAGAGGTAAGTATCTACAATATTTGGGTATTTTTTCTTTAGTTTTTTTGGGTTTTTGCCACACTTCTGAAAAAATAATAGAGATTAATTAAATAAGCCCTTGCGCCAAACGGAACAGTCAAGGGTTATTTTTGAAACTATGTTTGCCTAACCAAAAAATCTCACACTGAAAAAAGCAGATAAGTAAAAATAACAAAAATCACATCACTATCGCGCACTTCCGTGTTATTGACGTTTCGAAAAACTCTCTGTTTTCGTTTTTAAAATTTTAAACTGTCAAACTTGACATACGTTTAAAAATTTTTACTACGATTTTGAGAACGAAAACAGAGAGTTTTTCGAAACGTCAATAACACGGAAGTGCGCGATAGTGATGTGATTTTTGTTATTTTTACTTATCTGCTTTTTTCAGTGTGAGATTTTTTGGTTAGGCAAACTTAGTTTCGAAAATAACCCTTGACTGTTCCGTTTGGCGCAAGGGCTTATTTAATTAAACTTTATTATTTTTTCAGAAGTGTGGCAAAAACCCAACAAAACTAAAGAAAAACTAAAACTATGCCACAAATAAATAGCTTTAGACAATATAATATTTGGGTACTTGAAATGTCCTTTATTGTAGACTGCTCTCTTAATAATTAGCAATGAATACATAAACGGGTATGACAGTCTACGGATATGCGGTGTGTGTGCTGTATTCACGCTGTATTGCAGTGATTCTTAACTCTATTCCGTAAGGGTACCAACATTTTCTGGAAACAACAGATTTTACGATCCGTGAGTCTCACAAAATTCTCTAGAATAAACGCCGTTTCGATTAAAATAATACATTTTTTCTACTTGTTTTTTTTTTATATACGTCTGTACCGTCAATTTCCGCTACGGGAACAATGCATCAGAAATTTACCCTGCGTCATATCAAATAAAAAATTCTATTAATTACCAACACCAGACTGCATAATAAAAGGTACATCGATCTGTTTCCGGGCCTCGCCAAAAATGAATGCACTTCCATATCTATCGGCCGATCTACACGGTCCCAAAAAAAATGGCGAAATTTATTGCACGACATTAAGGGCGCAATTTCACTTGCGCGATTCTATCAGTTTCCGGCCGTGGCAGACATCCGCGGCAATGCTCGCGAAGAACATGCGATGTTAGCGGAAATTTATGCGACAATAGCTTATTTACGTTAAGCGTAACGAGGAGCGGCGATCGAGACGCGCTTTTTTGGAGAAATGCGGCGGCAAAAGGTCTCTTGTTACTCCTTTTGCATGGCAGAGATCGAGATGTTTTTTAATAAATACGTCATATCGACGTACAAGTACCTACAGGTTTAAACATATGAACGTTACCTCAAAAATATTGAACAGTATTCAAAATAAATTCATCAACGTCAGTAATACTAGACATTATAGTCAATGATATTAGCTAGAACCAAAATTATTGAAGAAATTTGCACACACTATCTTCCTCTAACTAAAAGGACAAGTGCGATGGGCGAAGCGTGTGGATATAAAGAGTTCATAACCGTATCAGTTTAGAAGGCGCCCAGATATAAAAATATATAAATATAAACTGTTAAATAAAGTATTTAAACTCTTATCGAATCATTTTATATTTTATTCGCTTTATAGTAATAATTCTTTTATATTATCTATCAGTCACTCTCTAAATTTTTGAAGATTGATGCTAAATGCTAAAATATTACATATGCATTTTGAAGGTTAGGTTTAAATAGTATTTGCAGAAAAAGATAGATATCTTTATATTCTTATAAGCTAGATATAAGCTTCTTATATCTAGAAACTGAAAACCCTGGAAAATAATCGACTTAGACATTTCCAAAACCTGCTTTAAGCCTGGTCCTCATGGACGCCAAATTCGCAATTTATTATTTAATTTAATGGCGGGAACAGTCTCAACTTTTAGCCAATTCCGCCAAATGTCACATTTTTTGTTATTTTCATCATTAAATTGCCATTTACTGTCACGGTAGATCATCAGAAGTCTAAATCAAACTTAATAACCCCACATAATGATGAAAATAGCAATAATATTACTTACGAAATTCGCTAAAAGTTTCCCGCTATTATTGATTTAAATTAAAAACTGCGATTGCAGCTTACAGCCCCTGCACCTGCAATAACTTTCCCAAAAGTCTGACTTTCAGTTTGTTTTACATTCGTCAATTTCGCAATTGCAAAAGAAGTGATACCGACACTCTAACTCGAATGCACAATAAAAACTAAACTGTTTATCCAAGTAACAATAACAAAAAGCATAGCATATAAAATAAAGGTTTCAGTTAATATACTTCGCAAGCTCAGCAATAATAGTAGAGTCGAAGAAAGGCAATTTGAAATTGACTGTTCAGCCTAGGAATTTTTGCGTATGGTGGTAACCATACATATCACTAAATTATTCCCCAGTCTTTCACTAAAAATCGAGCTAAACCTATATTTTGCAAGTATAAAAGCTCGTATAAAAGTTTTTCATATATGATGGTTTTGCTGTTCAGTGAGCATGCATAAGTGCAAGAGACTTGCGGAAAGAATCGCAGGCTATAAAACGGCTTTAACCTCACTTTCTTCTGCTCTGCTTATAAGTATACCTACATGACACCGTGTATTTTGCTATTGCTATTTAGTAAATAAACGTATAGTCTATTCTCTCTAGTTAGTATATTTTGTTATACAGGGTGTTCTGCATAAAGCGACAGGTGCATGTAGAGAGTCCCAAAATATACAATAAAAACTTTAAGGTTCTCAAGAAAAATAAATTAATTAAAACAAGATATTATATAATAGTGTTTATTAGAAGAAATCATAAAGTAAGTAGTAGGCTTTGTTTTTAAAATTTGACAGTTAGTAATAAAACTATTTTATTTCTGCTACTGTTTGCTGTTGGCTGGGTAATCTCGAAAAACTGAATTATAGAGAACTTTTGTACATCAAATTCTTAAACATAATTTCACATTAAAAAAGTGCAAAAGCTATTGCTTCAAGATTTGAATCAATGAGTGAGATTTCAGGATCAGGATATTAATTTTCACAAGAAAAATATTTTCACTACTGGGACCTGTTTCACTCGTAGAAGAATTACAAATGTCCACAACTTTCATGAATATTCCAATGTTAACCCCTATGCAATAACTCAATATATCATTCAATTAACGCCTTTTAGTGTTTCAATTTACTTGAACACTCATAGTTAAAGGAAACCACTAATAAACCTAAATTATGTGCCAAATTTGGTTATTCCAAATTAAAGTAATTCAAAAATAATAATTTTTTTCGAAATATTTGGCCAAACTTTGAAGACAGGTATGTATACCATTTATAACAAATAATATTTCATAAAAATACAATTTAATAATAATAAGTTAGATATTGATCCATTTACAATTTTCTTAACTGCGTAGTTCTATAAAGAAACAGTCCTAAAAAGCAATAATATTAATAATCCTTTCCATTCCTCAATTGAAAACCACAAGTCACTCGCTTATTTCAAACAATTTTTCACCCTTTACAGCGGGACATAAATCAGATGATTTATTTTAAGATCGTTTTATACGAAAATCATTCGGATCAACACGAAATTGTTGCTTCTTTTATATACATTCAATCTGAACCGATAAATTACGCTGTAAAACCGCCTACAATGTACACAAATCCGAATTTTTACACCATTCAATAAATTACAATTCAGCGGAACACAATGGCACACCATTTTTCACGATATGCATTCACCGAGACCCAGACAATGCAATGGCAATGAAGATCGTACGCAGTGGCGGCTTGTGGCTTTTTGAAGTAGGTTGCCAAATGCCCCCGTGACTATACAGGGGACGGTACTGGAAACTGATCCACTGTAACACAAGGCAAAGCATGCAATTGGCGACCGAACAAAAAATTGAAAGAATTTCTCGTGGAAAGCAGGAAATAACATTTTATAACATCTATTGTATACTATAAATATATAATTTAACTGCTTTTTCTACTATTGTTATTAATATAATTAATTTGTGGTTTTAATTAAATGTAAATATTGTAACTAAGGCATTTATAACAAGATTAACAGATACAATTGAAAAATGTACAGATCGTTGAAAAATAAACTGCAAACATAAAAAAAGATCAAATTGGATCACAACTGGTCTTATTAATTTAATATAAATGCGATTTATTATATATATATATATATAAAAATTTAATCCACAAGATCTCATTGATGCAAAAGAATGTAAATTATACAAAAACAAATTGCAGAATATCATAAAACAAACAAAACTAAATTATTTTAAAATTGAAATAAATGCCCATCAAAATAACTGCAAAATTATAGTATAAAATTAAAAATATGTGTGGTGAAAACAAATTTAAAGATACAGTCTCTGAAATAAAAGATTCTGATCGGTTGCTAGTAAGAGAGTAGTAAGAAAAACAAATAAATAATAATAATAAATATCCTGAAAAATCAAATTGCTCTTCTATATTTTTTCAACCAACAGAGATAAAAGAAATTGAACAAATAATAAATGATTTAAAACCACATAAATCGCCTGGTAATGATCAAATCAAATCGGAGACTTTTAAATTGATTTCTAAATATATATGTTCCTCTCTGCCATATATTATAAATTTACCCATGACATGACATGAGTTAAAACATGCCTTAATAAAGCCATTATATAAAAAGGTAGCAAAGATGAAGTACAAAATTACAGGCCAATATCTTTGTTAAGTAATGTAGCTAAGATATTTTAAAAAGTGCTAAAGAAAAGAACGGTACATTTTTTTAGAGACAAATAAAATACTTTCAGAGCAGCAATTTGGTTTTATAGACGGTGTCTGAACTGAGGATGCATTGGCAAAATTAAGCAGACTATTATATAAATCCTTGGACAAAGGTTGTCCCTCTCTATGTATATTCATCGATCTGACAAAAGCATTTAATACGGTTAGCCATAATAAAGTATTAACAACACTAGACAAGATAGGGTTCAGGGTGGTTGCATTAAAACTAATATCTAGCTATTTGTCAAATAGAAAACAACAGGTTATAATTGATAATATAAGAAGTGTTCCAAGAGAAATAGAATACGGTGTGCCTCAGGGTACAGTCTTAGGACCAGTTCTATTTAACATATATATTAATGACCTTTATGAAATTCATACAAATGGTGAAATCATTAGTTTTGTGGATGATACTACTATATTTTACACATCTTGAAATGGAATTATCATATTGATCATGTTATTAATAAGTTACGATGTCTCCTAAATTCAAATTTTTCAAAGATATATTAGATAATACACAAATAAAAATTCTATATTCTGCTTTAGTCCAACCGCATCTTTCATATGGTGTATTAGCTTTCGGTAGTGACTAATTAGTATTACCTAATTACTTTACATTACCTAATTTTTAAAGAGACTGGAGGTGATGCAAAAGTGGCTCCTGCAAACTTCATTTAAGAAAGAATATACTTACCCAACGGCTTTATTATTTGGGGAGACTAAAATCTTGGATCACTGGCAACTATTCTTTTTAAGTATATCCACATATTTATATAAACCTCCAAAAAATATGTTTTTTTAATCATGACATTTCTACTAAAGTCTAAAACTGGTTTGCAGCCCAAAATTCCTAAAATGAACAAAACTATCGGTCAAAGATGTTTTATGTTTTTAATGCATTTCATATACAAACATATTCCCTCTAACATAAAATTGATAAATTCTATGATTGTATAACATTTAATTTGGCATAAGCTGCAAGTGCACATGTTACAAAATATAATCTTACTCACTTTTTCCGAATATACCACAAAAAGTTCTTATTAGTAAACCATACATGTTTGTCTGCCACACCTTAAGATAACTAAAACGCATTAGGTTAGAGATTAGACTGATGTGCGCATGTACAAAAGGAACCACTTTATAAATTACGTAAAATGTTGACATAAATTGTGTAACAGTAAATAGTTCCAAAGTAGTATATTGTATTAGCACATTATTCCTGAGATTTGCTGACTATTACGTAAAAACATATATATTTTTAATTAATATAAATTAAATTATTCCAGTAAATATTATGGAAAGAGACCAAAACATGACAGTTTCCACCTATTTTTATCAGTTATATGTTTATCAGTACCTTATGTGTTAATACTGCGTTACTGTTGATTGCATGATCATGATATCATTTTAAATAAAGTGATGGAAGATTCTATCAACACTTCTTAAAACTGATTTTATTAGGCTTAGGTGAATCTAGGATTAAAAGTATGAGAAAATTATTTTTTTCCTAATATATTTTATAATCATTTCCACTCTGCTCATTCCATAGCGCCGCCTCTGCTCGCACGGTTATACGCGCTGGTAATTGCCGCCTGGCATAATTCGGCAAATTTCGGAAGGTGAACGGCCCTTATTCCTTTGCAACCACTTCATTAATCAAGGCAAGGTGCAATTTGGCCCGATTCTTGTCGAAAGGATCGACAATGGAATCGCGGACCGTGACGGGATAATGACAGGCGGTGCAGTTTGGGCGCGGATGCACCGTATTTGTAAACAATCGGAACATTGCACTTTTTCGCCAGTAATGGCGTAATTGCGACCGTCTGGGCGGGTGCAGTCGACCAAACACAACGGTGATGAGCGTGCACGGTCGCCTGTTTAGTTAATTGCCGCGTAATATGCCCTTATTGTTGCGGGTATCGCAAAAATGCACAATGCGATTCACAATCTAGTTGGCAGGTTCTCAATGGAGCGGCGTGACGCTGGTTTGGAGACAATTTGGCCCACCTTTATGCACCAATAAATTTATATAGCGGTTTCTATTTAATGAGATGATTCATTCATCGAGTCGGTAAATTTTTCTGAAATTTGCGCATAGTTGAGTCATAAATTGGTTAAAAAAAAATTAACAAAATGTTGACGTTACCGCTGGCATATTATTTACCGACGAGCTTATTTTTCCAGAAATGTTATAATAAATTCTCACACTAAACACGTTTAGTATGAAGAAAATCCTTACGCTATAATGGAATCTCCATTTTGCTCGTCTACAATTTGGCACTGGAATTTGCAAAAAATTGAACAAAATGATGTATATTTACTTTACCGTAGGCATATTTTTTATTGACGAGCTTATTTTTCCAGAAATGCTTTAATGAACTTCCACACTAAATACGTTTGGTCTGATGAAAACCCTAATGCTATTGAATCTCGATTTCAACATCAGTCTTCTTTTAATGTGTGGTATTTTATGCACGACATGACTTCCCCACATTTTAGTTTGACTGCTCGTGAATTTTTAAATGAAAGATTCAGTAATAACGTGATTGGACGAGGAACTTGAGAACCAGGTCAATCTTGGCCACCCAGATCACCCATTATGAACCCTATTGATTTTTTTGTTTGGGGACATCTCAAGACATTAATTTACAATGTTCATATTGAATCTGAGGGGCTTATATCAAGAAATTAAAGCTGGTTGTGATGTGATAAGAGCTAAATATCGCACTAGTAAAGGCGAGAAAATTCGTTTTTTTTTTCTAATTTGGATCAAGTGTGTTTCTTAGTATTTCCAAGCACTAAATTCGAGTCTAAATCATTTCCAGATTTTGCAAAAAATGCGGCAAATAGCTGGAATAGGTGAAAAATCGTGAAAATCACATCAGTAAGGGCGTGAAAATTTGTTTTTTTTTTAATTTGATCAACTGTGTTTCTCAGTATTTCTATGCGCCAGAAATTTTTTTCTGATCTGGATCAACTCTGTTTTTTAGTGTTTCGATGCGCTGAATTCGAATTTTCTTGAGTCTTGAATCTATTGAGCCGCATCAAACACAGATTTTACAAAAATCGCGAGAAATAGGTGGAAAAGGCGAAAAATCGTAAATATCACACTAGTAAGAGCGAGAAAATTCTATTTTTTTTTTTCAGGATAAAATGTGTTTCTTAGTATTTTGCAAAAAATGCGAGAAATAGCTGGAATAGGTGAAAAATCGTGAAAATCGCATCCGTAAGAGCGTTGAGTGAGAAATTATAGATAGAGGCGCAACCTTATGGCAAAATGCGTATACACTTTTGGGCCCGAGATAGTATTAGGTAATAGCAGCTCTTTGGTTCTAAGATTCGTCAATTTATCGACAACTTATTGTTCACGGAAGTTTTCTTTGCTTGTTAAACCATTGAATCACACATAACACTCAAAATTGACTGTCGTTAACAACAGTTCTCGACAGACGGACAAATCTCGGGCCAAAAAACCCCTACTGTAAAACACTGTGTAACATAACGGAACGTCAAACATGAAGCCCTTTATTTCTTGTCCGACTTTAAAAACATTTTGCCCTATAGATATTTTCTATTAGGGCCTTTGTTTTCAAGATACGTTAAACTTGTAGATCGCATAGGTTGCGCCTCTAACGGTAAGGAAGAGAAAATTCGGATTTCTTTTCTGATCTGGATCAAGCGTGTTTCTTAGTGTTTCGATGCGCTGAAATTGAATCTAAAATCTGTTAAGACGCATCAATCACAGAATTTGCAAAAATCGCGAGAAATAGGTGAAAACGGCGATAAATTGCGAAAATCGAGAAAATTTTAAATTATTTTCTGAACTGAATCAAGTGTGTTTCTTAATATTACTATTGATCCGCATCAAAAACAGATTTAGCAAAATACGCAAGAAATATGTGGAAAAGTTAAAAAATCGCAAAAATCACATTAGTAAGGGCGAAGAAATTCAGATTTTTTTTTCTGATCTGGATCAAGTCTATTTTTTAGTATTTCGATGCGCTGAATTCGAATCTAAAGTCTATTGAGCACATCAAACACAAATTTTGCAAAAAAAATGGCGAGAAATATGTCGGAAAGGTGAATCACAATAGTAAGTGAGAAAATTCGAAATTTTATTTTTTTCTGATCTGGATCAAACCTATTTTGATGCACTGAGGAGGTAGAAAAGGATCTTGAAAATCACATTAGTAATGACGAGAAAATTCGTTTTTGTTTATTCTGATCTCTGAAAAAGAGAAGTAGAAAAAGAGTACATTGAATTAAACTATTTTTGAAGTATTTTAATTATATGCAAGATTCAGATGTATTTTTTGGGACAATACATGAGCGATTTAGGGATTTCTTTGTCCAAATTTAAAATTCAATTCCAAACAGTATCGTTTAAAGCTGGCACTCATTACGTAAAGAGTGCTTAAATCCAGGTAATTATTTCCGTTTCGACCGACGAAGAACATCAAAAAAGCCTTAAATTATAAAAGGTAGCCTCATTTCAGAGTGCACATGATGCCGAAATTAATTCATGGCATCGCTAACAAAGGAGCGGGGACCCCAAAGATTTACAGTCGGAAATGAAATGAAAAGAAAGAGAAATTTTATGAGCAGTCCCAAATGTTTAATAGGCCTGCGGTGGTTTTACAGTTTAGCGTACTCTTTTATGCCTTCCTTCGCAACTGCCGGCCCCACGTATGCAAAAGCCGGCGGAGGTTCTTGTGGGAGATAAATTGTTATTTTTTCTGTGGGCAGCGGTTGCCGAATAAGAAGATTAATTCTCGGTTTGGTAACTTTTAAATGTACAAGGTGTTACAGGGTATAATAAATGCGAACACATAAATCTTTAGGATTTTTTTAGAACTTAGATTTTAAAAATTATATTTTCTCTGAGAACCCTTTCAAAATGAATATGCTCACTAATCTACAGGGTGAATCAAATTTAAATAGTTAAAATTTAGGCACAGTTTGAATATAAAACTTGAACTTCTTCTTTTATGTGATCATTGCCTTAAGTTGTAAATCAACTTGACAGGTGCTTTACAAGGGATATCAACAATTTTTTACTATATTAGAAAGGTATTTTAAGCTAATATAAATCAAATTTCCTACAATTCCTATCAATGAAGTCATATGTATGCTCTCTGATACCAAACATCTAGGTATGCTATTCAATAATTATCTAAAGAAATTAATCTATCTAAATTTACTAACCTGGTTTAATGAAAACACTGTATCTAACTTCACTTTTGACAGTGGGAACTCGAAAATTCAACCACAATAGATGAGATCTGACCTATTTCTGCATTTTTAGGATTGCTTCTTCAGGTGGCCTTCTTTAAGTTGAGTCAAATATCTAACTATAAAAATTATTATATAAATTAAAATTGTTTGAAATTAAATATCGTACAATGACAAAAGTGGCATTAGCCTGTCAATGAATTTTAAATTAAATATGACAATACCTACTTAAATGTTTACCCTTTATGTAAAAGTTTTTATATATTTTTAGGTATTAATAATATTGTGTGAAACTGTGGACTAAAGCCCCAACCAGCGTTAAATTACATCCACAATATCTACCCAATATTTGACTCAACTTAAAAAAGGCCACCAGAAGAAGCAATCCTAAAAATGCAAAAATAGGTCAGATCTCATCTATTATGGTTGAACCTGATTAAACCAGGTTAGTAAATTTAGATAGATTGATTTCTTTAGTTAATTATTGAGCAGAGCTTTGTCGGTGGAATTGTTCATCATCATAATTAGATGTTTGGTATCAGAGAGCGTACATATGACTTCATTCATAGGAATTGTAGGAGATTTGATTTATATTAGCTTTCTAATGACTAAGAGGCAATTGATTTAAATCACACCATAACGATATGCCGATCACAATCTAAAGGAAAATGTATAGTTGAATACATTTTAAAATCATCTGCAAGTTGCAATTTTTCACATGATACCACATCTGCAAGATCGTTGATAAAAAGTAGGAACAAAAGTAGTTCCAAATTAAAGCCTTGGAGAACAACCGAAGTGATATCTAACCATGAAATGTCTATCTTCCAAATATGAATTTAAGAGTGAGACCAATGAATTCGAAAAAGTGATGACACGCGGTTTAGCTAATAAAATAGTATGATTTATCTGGTCGAAAGCTTTTTGAAAATCTGTAAATATGACCTCAACCTGTCCTCCAGCGTCTATAGTATCTGATACATATTGGCAAATAATAGAAAGGCTTGTTAATGTAGATCCTGCATCCTATATGTGACAGCACCATCTGGAAAGTACCCCATGACATCTAAAATCCCGATCCGTCGAGTAACGAGAGTGTCGTATCAGTATGTAAATGCCCTACCCCATAAAACTGTGCTCAGGCACCCTATCCCGCCAGATTCGGAGGCCCCAGTTCGAATTCCAGTCGTGTGGTGACCGACGCAAAAATTTACGACGTCATTAAAGCGTGACGAGCGACCCTGTAGATTACTGGCACAAAGCGGGAGATGATAACTTATGTGGCATAAATGTCTTCTAAGTTCGCTCTACATTTTATTACGTAAGCTTTATTTCGACCGGCGGTCGTTAAAAAATGATCGGCCCCTTTACGAGCAACCGTTCGACAATGGCCGCTTTTGTGTCTAATTTATGCAAGATAAAGTTTAATAGAATAACGCGATTTCGCTAAAGAGTTGTGCGGCACACTAGCCTGGGTTTTATGGGCCGGGATCGTAAAGCAGGATCATATCCAGCACGCCATCTAATTGCTGTATAAATCATAATTAAGTTACGTGCTACGTCCCGCTATAAATCAAGCCTTATTCAAATGAAGAAGTAGAACTACTCTTTCGTTAATGAACTCTCCTGGCCGCAATTACGAGATGCAATTAGAAATTACGAGAAACAACTCTTAATTATAAAATACAATTCGAAATGTATAGCTTGTAATTAAGTTATGCAACTCGTAATTCCGAGATATGATTATGACATTCAGTTCTTAATTTACAATCTGTAATTACGCCATGACTCATAATTACCATATACAACTCGTAATTACGTGATGTAACTTGGAATTACGTGATGTAATTTGGAATTACGTGATGCAACTTGTAATTAAGTTGTGCAATTCGTAATTTACACTGTGTAATTACTCGATGAAATTCATAATTACCAGAAACAACTCGTAATTACGTAGTGTAATACATGATTAAGTTGTACAACTCCTAATTAAGAAATATAATTAGTAATTATGACATTCAGTTCTTAATTTACAATATGTAATTACTGGATGAAATTCATAATTACCAGATGTAACTCGTAATTACGAAATGTAACTCGTAATTAAGGAATGCAATTCGTAATTACGAGAAACAAATCGTAAATGCGAAATACAGTTCGAAATATATAGCTCGTAATTATTTGATACAATTTGTAATTACGAGATATAATTAGTAATTACGGAATACAACTAGTAATTACGAATTACAACTCATAATTACTAGAAACAACTCTTAATTATAAAATACAATTTAAATTTTATATCTTCTAATTAAGTGATACTCGAGAGTTAATAAGTAATTACCAAATACATCTACTAATCTATCTACATCTACTACTAGTAATTACGAGACACAATTCGAAATTATGACATTCAGTTCTTAATGTATAACTTGTAACTTTGCAATAACATGCAACTCGTAACTAAGAGATGCTACTTCTAGCTACAAGAAATAACTTATAATTGCGAAATATGTTTAATGTATAACTTGGAATTAAGTGATGCAACTCGTTATTAAGAAATATAATTAGTAATTACGAGACGCAAATCGTTGTTATGAAATTCAGTTATTAATTTATGCGACAACTACCAAATACAATTCGTAATTACGTCATGCAACTCTTAATTACGAAATGCAGCTCGTAATACAAGAAACAACTCATAATGCTGCCATACAGTTTGAAATTATTACATATAATTAAGCGATACAATTCGTATTTATGAGATATAATTAGTAAATACATAATACAACTAGTAATTATGAGTTACAACTTGTAATTATACAATGTAGCTACCAGATACAACTTTACAGTTTCAAGCTGCCACACAACAAAAAAAAAAACGTGTCAAAAAAACCTACTTTTTTTCCTGTAAGATTAAATATAAATAATAATGGATGTCACTTTTTGTTCTCAGGATGTATTTGGGTTTTAAACAGAATCCTTATTTATTTATTCCATGATTGTCCTCAATCAAACTCATAATTACCAGATAAAAATCGTAATTACGTAATGAAACTCGTAATTACGCAATATCACTCGTTATTAAAAGATGCAACTAGGAATTATGAGAAATAAGGTGTAACTGTGAAATACAATGTCAAATGTATAGCTTGTAATTAAATGATACAAATTATAATTACGAAATATAATTAGTAACTGCAAAACTAGTAATTACGAGGCACAACTCGTAATTAAGAAATTCAATTTAAAATTTCCAGCCAGTAATTGCGTAATGTTACTCATAATTTCCAGGCACAACTCAAATAATTACGTGATGCAACGTGTAAATGCTTGATGCAACTTGTAAGTAAGAGATGTAACTCGAGAAACAATTTGCAATTCAGTTTTTCTAATCTAATTCGAGATGCAGCTCGTATAATGAATCGTTACTGCTTGATTGCACGGAAAATTTAGGTAATTGCGAATTATTCTTTACGATTTGTAGTTTAAACAATAAATATCAGTTGCAAACTGGTTGTTTGCCCACAGATTACTTTCGGAAGGATATTGTTATCGAACACAAAAAATATCCAGTATTTACAAATACAAAAAATGTCAAATAATCAAGCGGTTAACGATCTCTTGCAGAATATTGTTCCATTCCTCTTCTGTCGCCACAACTAACTCATCTGCAGTCTGAGGTGGAGAAATATGATTATGAATGGTTCTAGCAACGAAATCCCACATGTTTTCAATAGGATTCATGTCAAGAGAGTTGCTTGGCCAATCTAATCTATTGATATGTCCTGCCTTGTGTGTCTGTTGAACTCTTCTTGCTCGATGTGGTCGAGTGTTGTCGTCCATAAACACAACGCAAAATTTTCTTCTAATTCATTACGTAGGGGGTAGATAATGGGCGTAATAACTTGTTCGCTGTATATTTGACTGGTCATATTCTGTGGTATGCGAATTAATGGGGTGTAAAAATATTGGTAATAAAGGTTCATGGTCTGCTACTTTTTATTGTCTTTTTTGTTCCCTAAGTACATGTACTTTTTTACCACATTAAGAAAAACCACTAGGTTTAATCGAATCATTTTATATCCCAGGGGGTCCAAGACTTTTGATGTGTGTATACAATAAATAAATACCCCAAAAAATATGGTAATATCGTGAATATTTCCCGGTGAATACGCAAGACTGACGAAAGTACTTGGCTTTAGGAACGGAATCCTATAATCAGCGAATGCTCCTCTAATTTCCCCGGTAATTGTGTGACGATGATTTACAGTCCAATGCTCGCGTCTTAATCTCGATTTCATCCCTCCTGCTGAATTAATTCTCAAACGAGGGCGGGAGCACAAGGCAAGCTTGATATTTATTTACAAATTTTAATTTGCTTAATGGAAAACGCCCTGACCTTTAAAGAAATACAGACATGCAAGCGTTTTTAAATTTTAATGAATAAATTTCGTTGCACATCCAAAACATTGATTCTTATCTTAAATAAAACATTATGTATTACATTTTCTTTTTATACGGGAAGTTTATGTTCAGATAGCATCCAAATTTTCAATTTCGCTCGAATAAAAATACTACGGTCCAGTTATGGGAACTTTTATTATGTCTTTGACCGGTTCGTTTTATAATTTGTCGATAAAAATGGGATTAGAATTGCCGGGCAAGCCGTAAAGGCGGTAAAAAATGTTTTATAGGGGTGGAGATGTAGAACATAAATCGCTAAGGTTAATGTGTAAATCGATAATATCCGTCCTAAGGTACATCCGGGTGGGTTTTATGTTGTTAATATTTGCAACAGATAAAGTACAAATAAACGAAAATACCAGTCTATGTAATTTCCACAGTTGCTTGTCTTAATTAAATACACTGCACTTTATATTTTGAAAAACATGAATACTTAAGGTATCAAAGATTTTGTAAACCCTAAAGTTATTTTACTGATTCAATAATTGGCGTTCAATATAGTAAAATTGCATTGAAACGTATTGCCTTTACATGTAGATAGGCAACCCATTGTACATTCAAATGTATTGCTTTATGTAACAAATTTCTTTAGTTTTAGTGAAAACGAGATGGTGCTTTTTCTACTCTTGATCAATTCATAGGAAAAGAACAAATAAAAAAAATTGAATATAGTGAATATGTTAGTGTATTTTGTAGTGTAAAATACGTAAATGTCTCAGGTTTAGCTTTTGCATGTATTTTATAACATACTTAATTCGGAAAATTGCAAACAAATGGAAAATTACAACAAATATACTTGTACATAGGCCTCAAAATGCAAGTGCACTTTACAGATTTTCGACCTTCACATGCCATAAAAACAAACAAGAAACAATTCAAATAAAAATCTAAATGCTTTCCCTATAAGATTTATTTTGAATTAATATATGTCACTCGTCTGTTATTCTCGTGAAGACAAGTAGGTACAGGCTTTTGCAATAATAATGAGACTCCCTCAAAACAGTTTTTGAACTTCTGGCAGTTCTGAGTTTATTAATTTTAGAATGTGTCATTATTATTGCAAACGATTGTACGTACCTTAAAATAATTTCTTCACAATTTGCAAATCTTAACCCAGCTAACAAAAACCAATCCTCTAGATACATCCTAGAGACATCTTACAGGATATGTGGTACCTCCTGAGATAATCCCATTTCTTCTGTATGATGTTTCATGGACGTCTTAATGATACAAATCAGGATATTTCTAAGTTTGTTCATATTAAGGAAGGGGTATCTAAAACGGGTCCGCTCTCTATAAAGCCTAGCCCAAAAACAACAAGGATATATGAAAGAATCTCAGGTAAGATTAGAAATGTGCAAGTTAATTCTGTTACTGGCAGCGACCAGCTTAATAACCTGGAAAATCACTGTAGATTAAATATCAGCACGTAATAATTCTTCTATAACCACTTCTTCTGTGTTAATAATCAAGACCTAAAAATGTGTCTGATTTCAATTATATTCCCTCACATGTCATGTGTTTTAAATGGAGATAATTTTCTATGACCTCTTCAACTTATATTTAAAACAAAAACTACTAAACGAAGTGATCCTCATAACAAAATCTCTTCTTTGCTTTTGTCCCATTGGCAAACAAATAAATATTTTTTCCGACGCGTTTGTACTTATGTTTGTGCATTTTAAATTTGTGCAATACTGAAAATTCTTGCCATTCATACCGAATCAAACAAGCAGTACGCAACAGGAACAATACTTAGAAAATGCATTCGATTCATGAAATAAAAAAAATGCTGAACAAGCCGTTGTACTTACTACTGCTACCAAATATTCAAGTCTAATAATAAATTATAGACAATTTAAGACATTTATAGCAATTATGATAGCAGGATTATCGTTTTCTATACAGTTTTGGTCATTTTTGTGTAACACCACTACACTGACACACTGTATATGAACGTGAAATGCGCATCTAATTTCTGAGTTCTGTTCTCACATATGATAATAACCAATCCCTTCTAAATCCCACATAGGCTTCCGAAAGCTATGCATATATAAAACCTAATCTCCTTTATCAAACTGTTGAATGCCTTCAATCCATAAATCACAATCCCACCGTCGCCCATTTGAATACATCGTTTATATCGGCGAGGTGACACTTATCCAGCTGCTGGAAAAATGCTCGTGGACCGCTGATATACATAAGAAAAACATTTGTGCACCTTGCGGCTTTCCTAGGATGGGAGTTCATCTACGAGCTATCTGCATGAGTTCGATGTGATTCGCGAAATCTCCGTCAAAAGCTGTGGCAAAGATTAATGTTGTTTTTATTCTCCACAGAGTTGCTGGAAGTCAGCCGAAGTGTGAAACTGTATATGGAGATTGTGAAGAAATTGCATTTTGTCGCAGTGCAGTTGTATCGCATCATATCATCTATTATTGTGATATAGATACATTTATTTGACTGTTTAACTATTTTAACTATTACGGCGACAATGCTGCTGGGTAAGCACCAAATGGGTGGTTTTACTTGAAGTATTTATAAAATTATGCCATTGCTTTACTATTTTTTTTTCTAAACGCCCTCTGTACATGCTGGTAGCTTTATATAAAACTTTAATTGATTCTTTGTAACTTTACATTTTAATGTATTCAGTGAACTTAAATCTACCTGTATTTTCAATAAAACTTACATTAAAATGGTCTTCACAAATAAACAATCTTGCAAAGCTTCCTTTCGTTGCGCTTCATCGCCCTACATCACATTTTGATTTTCAATTTCTGGCACGGTGAAATATTTTTATTAGGCGCTGTATACTATATTCGTACATAATGTCTATTTAATATAATAACACCTAATAATACACAAATGACAAATTAACTCTTTTAGACGTATATATTGCGTTATTCGAAAGCATGAAAATCGTATACAAATATGAACTAATGAATACTGCTGTATTTAGATATACACGTACGAACGACATCTGACGTCACAGATCTACGTGGCGGCGACCATTTTGTAAGAGCGTGGCCAAACAAAATTTTTAAATACCGTTTTTAGACTTATTTTTCTACTAAATTATCTAGGACAAACGTCATTTCGATTCAAATAATACACTCTTTCTTCTGCGCGTAATTAGAAAAATGATGCAATTTTCCCATTTGCAGCAAGTCAGAAACACGCAAAAAAGAAAAGAAAGAAAAACACTTTTGTAGTTAATTAAACAAGAAATACAGAAAGTGAGGATCTTGATGGTGAATTGTGTTTTGCCGCTTGCGTGTATTTGTGTCATGCTACACGCATACTTCCACCACAGCGTGTTCGCATCAAGCAGTGTTGCCATGTGGGAAAAATTCAGTGCATGAGAATAATTTCAAAGAAGCATGAGATTTGGAGAAAATAGCATGAGATGGCTTAATTTATCAAAAAACACCTCTTAACACAGCTTAATTTTTAATTACTTTTGTAATGCCATTTTTAAAAAGCATTATGTTCTGCTATTTTATCATACTATTACATTGTAAGTAGGTACTTACAGGTATTTCCTTAAAAGTTATTAACCACGTAACCTTTCTAATTTATTTTATTGTTAGGCCGAGCGAACGTTGAGGCGCAGTTGACGTGATGCAGGGTGACTCACGGGTCGTAAAATCTGTTGTTTCCAGAAAATGTAGGTACCCTTACGGAATAGAGTTAAGAATCACTGCAATACAGCGTGAATACAGCAACACACCGCATATCCGTAGACTGTCATACCCGTTTATGTATTCATTGCTAATTATTAAGAGAGCAGTCTACAATAAAGGACATTTCAAGTACCCAAATATTGTAGATACCTACCTCTATCTATTCAATTTTGCCCTCGATTTTGTCTTTATTTCTCGTTAGGTCTTTGTTTTGGTAGATTTCAAAGAGTAATTTTAATAATTTTATTATTTCTTTTTGTGTCTATTAAAAAGCATGAGATTTTGTAATCAAAATATGAGAGCATGAGACCTGGCAACACTGGCATCAGTTGACCGGACAGTTAGATTTGCAATGGCGAATTGGCGTTGGCAATATAGAACCGATTACCGTAGTAGTGGGGAATGCTAGACCAATGCACGTCACCGCGCCTCTTATACTTCGTACCTTCCCTGGGATGAAGCGGCAATTTCTACTTTCCCTGTAAAGATCCGCAATTTCCGAATCTGTATGTATCAATCATGTAAAAATGAACGACAATAGTACTAAATATAGTGAGACAAAAATATTGCCATGAAAGATTTAAAATAAGGGTAACAGTGGTGAAACAATGGCGTTTGTAATAATTCTTATTACCTTTTTCTGGAACCTAAAAATCTGAACAGCTGAAAAGGAGTTACCTCAGAGAATACACTATAACATAAATTAAAATGGAAAAATGTGAAGTATATTTTTAAAAAGTATTCTGATTAGAATTTGATTTTAATTTACGAATAATTGTGTATAATACCTATAGGTAAAGAAATTTGAGATGAGCGACATAATCGATCCTCAATAGTCTAACTACAAAACTATTTGTAATATTGTAATCGGTAGAAAATATTTTATGTTGGGTTTTGTACAAATTTAATCTAAGATTGTAATTTATGAAATTATAGTTTGTAATATTTTCTGTATCATTTATACTAGACTGCAAAGAAAGTACACTTGTATTGCTGCAAATGAAAAAAGTGTTGTCAACAAATAAAATGCATTTCTCAGGAGACAAATAGAAAAGTCACTCATATAAATTATGAAGAGTAGGAGCCCCAAAACAGAATCTTGAGGCACCCCACTCTGAAGCCAGATCAGATATATTATTCTTAAAGTTAACACACTGCTTCCTGGAAGTAAGATACGATTTAATTGCATTTCTCTAATACCATATCGGTACGGTTATTAAGATTGGTAACAAAAAATCAATTTGAAACATTTTTATATCAAGTTTCCTATATCTAAATTTGGTAGTATTTGAAGTAATGGGGATTAAGTTTAAGTGTTTATAATGGCGGCATTTGCTATTTCTCCATGTTAAAAAATTGTCTCTACTAACTTCAGTCTGTGTTGACTTTAAATACATCGCTATATCTATTTCTTGGTTATTTATTTCTATTTTTCTCTTTTTTTAATCCATCTAAAATCTACCATCTACAATATAGTCTCTATAAAATCGAAGTCTATGCCTCGCCGGGCAGTTTTATGTTGTTTGTATTGCCAGGCAGACGCGTTTTTAATATCAGAAAAGCAAACGTTATTCTTGTTTTTTTTTTATCGAGACGACAGATAGGTTATTAGTTTTTGTGAACTATTTGGTTTTCTGATTCTCAATAGATACGGCTTCTTCGGTAACTGTAAATTCCCCCAGATCACTCAAAATAATCGCATACAGGGTGGTAAAAAAAACACGGTTTCTATACAAGGAAAAAAATCTAGTCTGTATTTATGAATATTAATATAATTAAAGTTTTAAACTTCACTCAAGTGTATATGTATTAATTCAATAATAGAGTATGTTTGATATAAATATTCACATAGGTATTCTTGACAAGTATTCTTATACTTAATTCAACACTTTTTTCCTTACAATGACACTACATTTAAGTTAAGTTACACTTAAAGAATTGGTGCTACTTTTACCGTGGTGTGCAGTGAGTGCAAGTGTAGGCAACGCGAGCGTGACACGGGAAATTTGTAACCGAATCACGGAAGAAAGGGAAGTCCAGGGCATCCACGGCGTATTGCAGCAGTGTGGCATATCATACAGGAAGCTCAATTATATCCGTCCATCTACATCGTGTCCAAGCATTAATACCAAGGGATTGGACGAGGAATACCGGTATCATGGCCGCCATGATCTCCTGACTTTAAATCATTTGGACTTTTTTTATGGGAATATTTAAAAAATGAAGTGTGGACACTATTGATGATTTACGCAAACGTATCATAGCTGCTGCTATTAACTTACTAGTTCAAAACGGACAGAAAGCAAAAACATGTGTGTTATAGTTTGTAGAAATTGGGTAAGACGGGTTGCTGTTGTAATATCAGGTATGTCAAACTATTTCATTAATTAACACCTCGAATTAATTCTATTAATAATTAATAACAATAGCGGCAAAAGCATTTGAATTTGCTGTATAAAATAGGTGTTATAAAATGTTATATATGCTTTGCCTTGTCAGGTTTTACTGTGAACCAGCTTCCAGTGTCGTGCAAAAGTGTGTTTTTTAATCATTTTTGAACTATGTAATGGTGAGTTTATATAAAAGTCTTAACCCTAACTTAGTCCTAACTTAGCCTTAGTCTTTACCCTAAGAAGTTAAATGTACATATTTCTATGTGTACGTTTATAAAAGTCGTAACTTAGTCTTAGTCTTAGTCCTAAGGAGCTCTTAAGACCTGCTTAGGACTAAGACTAAGACCAAATAAGTACGCCTGCGCGAAAGTGCTCCATTTCCTTCTACATGCCTTCTACGGCGTCAGCGATTGGCCAGGGCTTGTAGAGACAAAATAAAGGTGAAGTTACGACTAAATATTTATAAACAGTGTCAACAGTGTAAACAGTGTCAAAATCTTAGGATAGATTAAGACTAAGGTTAAGGTTAAGGCTAAGTTAGGACTAACTTAGGATTAAGATTTTTTTATAAACTCACCATAAGAGTCCTCAGTACATTTAATTTTTTTTTAGATAACTTCTAAATTACCCTGCATTTATAGGTTGTATTAATACAACAATAATTGTGATAATTTATTACCAAAACTATAGAGATACAATTGTAGTATTATTTACTGCAATTGTATTAAAGTAATGTGTGCAGGTGTTAATATGTAAAAATAGAAAATACTAATTACATCACCAGTAGGTACACCAGTTTTATCTTTACTTTATTAATATTCAAAATTACTTCAGATGTACTTCTGTAATCTTGTTAATACTGTATTCTTTTAATATATTGTTAAAAGAGATGTATTTTTCAGTTTGGTAGTTTGATTTTAGTACAAACGAAATGTGACATTAGAAGCTGAAAGATTTATAAATATTTTTTGGCAACCTTTGCCAACTATCAAATAAGTTTTATAATAAAATCATATTAGTTGAAACCACTTTAACAATAACAGTAATGTAACTGACTTGTTTTTTCCCATTTTACAAATTTGCAGAATTGCAGAATTAAAATTCGACACCATTGATGTTCATTTTATAGTATCTGTAGAAAACATGATGCTGAGGGCAATTTACCGGCTTCCTTCTCGTTCTTCAACGTTATGAAACTACTCATACAATGAAGCGACGGAGGTTGCCTAAGTTGAAGTCCTTTGGCGAGCCTTTTAAAATTATTAAATGAACTCTTTCTTTTATGAAATGATTCATGTGATACGAGAGATGTAATGGACAGTGAGTGAAAGAAATCTAGAGGGTCCTTTTACCTCGTCCTGGCTAGCGAGTGGCCTCTCAAAGGGATAATTAGAATTATCGTTTGAGGCCAGATACACATAAGAGCCCTCGAAAAATAATGGAAAAAGTTCTTATGTGGATTTGTTACTATATTTTTTTAATTTTTTTACATTTCATTTGTATATGCAACCAAGTAATATTTGTAGATTAAAGTCCTACTATTGATATTGTTATAAATCGTTAATAGCAACTGTTTTATTATAACATTTATTTAAACGCTTGATCTTGTTACGTGTTATGTGGATCGGTCAGTGGTCGCGCGGTTTAAGGCGTCAGTACTTGAATCGAGGTGACTGGATCGCTGTAGGTTCGACCCCTGCAGCCGGTAGACCGTATATAAGCTATATTCGTGGAGAGATTGGAACCCTCTCTGCGGGTATGGTAGGGTGGAAGAATGTTGGCTTGCGTCAATGTGAGAGATTGATACCGGTTGACATTTGACTACCCCCCTTATTAATGAGGTTTTCCAGGTTTCCCTCATTCCTGCACTGAATGGTGGTTAGGGCCTACCAACGTAAGTCGTTCCTGGGCGCAAATGCGGCCTGCTTAATAATAATATGCCGCCCCCTCTCCCGCACAAGTCTTCGACTTCTGGGCTAATCCTCGTGATTAGAATGAGGGGTAGAGATATTATTTTTATTATCATATCGCGAATACCACACCAACGAACAATATACGAGTTTAGATTTAATGTAAGTTATAAAAAGTCTTTAAAGCAGTTTCATTACAACGAAATATAGAACATACTGTATAACTAAAATGTGCTGCGAGTTTTGCACGTGGAAAGATGAGAATGTGAATTATTTATTAGGTATTCTAAAACATAATTACATATGCACTTATTTACTATCAGGAAATGGAAAATGTAACAATATTACAAAAATAATTTATGCAAACAGGTAGTATTTTGATCAAGTATAACTTTTCTTAGTTTGTCATTTCTAGTATTCTAATAGAAGTAAGGAAATATTTCTAATTCATTGAAGAAATTTTTACGGAAGCAATATTATGATAATTATTCTGGGTTGACAAATTTGAAATTACTTGTTCTTTCAATCAATATAAACGTACGTGACCGCATATATCCCATACATGATCCTTGTCACAATATTTATTTTTATCAAGGATATCACTAATTAGATATATTTCAAATACTGATAGACTTACATTGGCCTAGATTACTATAAGGTGATTATAATGCAACATGGAAGTACTTTACACAATTGTAGATTATTTCAGTTTTTTCCTCTCATATTGGTTGTGAAATTTAGAATTGAACTCAGAACGATATTGTAAAAAACGAAAGTAGGTACCTTTATTATATGCTATTATGTTTTATTATATTTGTGGAGTAATATTTATTATATACAGAGTGAATCTTAAGAAGAGGTTCTCGTTTTAACATGACAGATCTCAAAAAAAAAAGTGAACATAAAATAAGCAAGTATTAAGATATTTACGCAAAAAATAATCACTCACATATACTACCACATTTCCCTTTTCTGTTAACAAATTTTTGTATGGTATGCTATGATAATTTTTTAAACTTAAATATATTACATATTATTAGTGTAATAATATCTTACCATTCAATTCTGGTAATAATTTGATAAGGATCGCAGATTTTCAAACGTTTCCCTGACAAAATGTATGATTCATAATTAAAATGCTCAGCACACGCTATGGTTCTGTGCGCGTGTTAGTTTGACAAATTTGTGCTCTCCGACAATGTCAAAACTATCTTTCCTTTGCTAACACCATCAAAATTCTTACATATTGTTGAACTTATAACGCATTATAAATATTTGAACTAACATAGCACAATACTTTATGATTAAATAAAAAATTACAGATATTAGTAAGTCTAATTTATAAATTTGAATTCCTGTTAATACATCTATTATAAATGTATTACCTTTCAAGGTCCTTGGGGAAGCAAAAAAATAATATCTCTCATATTAGCTTTACAATGATTGAGTGGAAAATCTGTGATAAGTCATTAATACTGATCGATACAATTAATTCACTGGATTTATCAGTACAACTGTTTGTCGGGGGAAGTGGGTTGTCAGAGAGGAGAATGAGTGATGAAGTCCAACTGCTATTTAAATTGTACCTACAGAACTAATTTCCAACAGAGATTTTCTTTGAAAATATGAACCAGTATTGTTAATGGTATGCTTATTGGACATTTTGAAATACTTGAGAAAGTGCTTTAAATGTTAAACAATCTATGTGTGTAAACGACAGTTTAGAAGAAGTGCGAGACTTTTTAAATAACATAATATCTAGCAGGTGGATAGGGTGCAACTTACCAGTACAATGGCCTACAAGATCGCCAGACCGAGCAGAGTCGTGGATAAGACGAGCAACAATTTGTATGAACTGTTATGTTAAAGACCTAATTAATTTCTTTTTGAAAAAAATGAAATTCGGTTAAATGTCCATATTAAGGGTTCCATACACGTTAAGTTTGCTCCTTCCACAAATAAACTGTATCGTGTATGTAACCTACACACGAAAGTCCAAACGAGTGCTACGCCACGTTACTCAACGCTATTGCTAAATCCATCATCTTTATTTTGTTTGTTTATCTGCTGTAAGGCCTTTCACAATGTTCTCGTAATGAGGAACGTTGCTTTATTTTCCAAATCGCACCTTATTAAATGCGATACAGTATCGAAAGAGAGGAAAAGGCGTAAGTTAATGTGAAAGGTAGCAGATAAGAGTATACATTAAGTTCTAAATGTCGAATACACAGTGAGTGATAGGAGCACTTTACTCGCTGTCAGATAATTTATTGCTACTAACTTTTGTTTTGTTTCGTTTATCACGTTGACGCTACACTAGTAACAAAGAAAGAATACAATTGATGTTCATACAATTGTAAATAAAACTGTTACAATTTAAAGCAAAATGGACACTAAAGTATGTTGGTTCTAGGGAAACTACTTTGTTTCTTTGTTATTTCTCATAAGCAGATGTTTGACTTTTAGATTATACCTACAGGATGTTCCAAAAAAATATGAATATTACTAGGGGAAATAGAACATTGAACAATAAATGGGGGTTGCTTATGTCTTCATTTTTGAGTAAGATAATTTTAAAAAAGTCCAATTTTGGATGTAATTTTTTTAATGAACAACAGATTTGGACAGATGTGATTTGGTGCCAAAGACGCTGGTGTTATTAGTTTTTGTACAAAGTAGAGAACGCAAGTTGCTAGTTTTTTTTTCTGACACTTTAACATTCTTTAAGATTAGTTTTTTCCATTCTAAGCCTTGTTATATTATGTAAAATTTCCTTTTTTTAAGCAAAAAGGTGCAAATTTTGGACTGGTAGCCACGTCGTCAATTTAGCTTTCTTACGTTTCCAGAGACATATGATAAGGTTAAATAAAATAAAGCTTCAAAGTTAATTTTTGAGAAAGATAACGATATGTCAAACGTCAAGGAAGGGAACCTTCAAATAAAATAATAACTTTTAAAATGCGTTTGTTAGATACATAATTATTTTGCTATTCTAACCCTACATTTTAACAATCATTTACACATTTTTATAAAGAAAAATGAACAATCTTATATGGAGAACTGAGTTTATGTTGTCACAATATTTTCATCTATAGTTAAATTAAAAAAAAAAATACATATTTTCAAAGACTTCTGTACCTAAACATTTGTTGGTTAGACCGCTTTCTGCCGTTATAATATATTCCTTTTACTTCCGTACAATTCCGTAGAAAAACAATTAATACACAGAAATTGTCACAAAACATGTAAAAAAAACATCAGAACAATAAATCAAGCAAAATACATCTTAAAATCATCAGCAACATAGCATAAGGAAACTGTAGTCAGGTAAGATACACATTAAAATCGTCAACAGTATAAAAACAATGGGACAATAAAATCTTCTTTGTAAAATGGTGAAACATTTGCATAGACATCTGCTTTAATTGCCTCTGCTTAAAATAATTTTGAAATTTAATTTTTTTTAATTTAATAATAATATCTCTACCGTTCATTCTAATCACGAGATGTAGCCCAGAATTTGTGCGGGAGAGGGGGCGGCATATTATTATTAAGCAGGCTGCATTTGCGCCCAGGAACGACTTACGTTGGTAGGCACTGACCACCATTCAGTGCAGGAATAAGGGAAACCTGATTAATTAGAGGGATAGTCAAATATCGACCGGTATCAATCTCTCACATTGACCCAAGCCAACATTCTTCCACCCTACTATACCCGCAGGGTGTCAATCTTCTCCACGAATGTAGCTATAGCTATAATAAAATCAAAGACATATTAGTTATGATCCTTTCTTCACCTAGCATGGGTAATTTGTACCCTTTAGGGTGCCGCAATTTTAGAAATATTTATATACCTGAAACTGCCTCTATAAAAGTAGTAAGTGTACCGAACTTAAAAAAAAATCGTTACAATATTAATAATAATAGTAATAACAAATTTATTTGTCCAACAGTCACAAACCAATTACAGGACAAAGTTTACAAAGTAAATAAATAAATAAACCAAAATTGACAATAATTAAGAAATGACAATATAAAACAAACTAACACGAGTACAAACAAAATTATGTATTACTAATATAACTAGAGGTGGTATATAATTCTCTAAAATTACAGTGAAAAATGTCACATGAGGTGCATATTTTATTAGCATGCTATTGAATACACAGGAGACTTCAATAAAACATTAGTGTTAGCAATCGAGCAGTAAAAAGTTCGTGGTGTACGATCAGATACTTGATTGATAAAAAGTATACCGAATTTAGGGTTGAGGACAATCGATATTATTACTCAGAAGTGAATGTAAAATCTTTAAACTGTAAAAGTTCCTCCTAAACTCTGAAGAATTAAAATTGAAACGAGTAATTAATTCCTTATAATCACATCCTCTGTTGGGATATAACCCGTCGACATGAAATGCTAGAAAAAAATTGTACGGATTCATCTGATTTGATGTAATAATTATAGTTCGGATTCCAAGTAAGGCAACAAGTTTAGATCGAACGAAAGTGAAGAACAGTTTTATTAGAACTTCGTTATCTTCAAATGCACGGCCTTGTCTTACTACGAATCCCAAACGCTTTAAAGAAGCAGAAACTGTTTGCTGAATGTGTTCAGAGAAACTCAATTTATTGTCGAAGCATACACCGAAAGCTGTAGTCGTGTCAGTACGTAATAAAACTTCAGTATCTACATTGTAATGAAAAAGAATAGGATTTGTTTTACGTGTATGTATATAATATTACTTTACATTTCGAAAATTTTAATTGTAACTTGTTAGAATTGCACCACAGTGAAACCTTGTTTAACTCGTTCTGAAGAGCCATACAATCATGTACACTATTAATAGACGAATATATTTTTCGACCATCAGCTTATTGTAAGTAACGGAGACATTAAGATCATTGACAAATAATGAAAAGAGAAATGGCCCAAGATTAGACCCTTGAGGGACACCAGACGTAATAGAATAAATCCCAGATTTGAAGACGTTGTAGGTAACATAATTGTAACAAATAGATAAGATTGTAATAACTGTACCCCATTAGCAGTAAACCCGTTAGCAGATAATTTGTACAGCAATATTTTATAGTATATGCAATCAAAAGCCTTTGAAAAATCTGTGTGTATAACGTCTACTTGGCCTTGCACATCTAATACTAATAATAATATTACAAAATCTATAGCCAAAAGAAAAAACAAATTAAAAAAATAACTCTCAGGTTACGTAGCTTCGTTAATATTCACTTTTCGAGAAAATGTGACATTAACTTGACACAATATTTTTTCGAGCAATATTTCTCCTGAATTTTCTGCCTGGAGTTTCCGGTCACCCTGTAAAATACTGTTATAGGAATGTATTTATACCCTCTTTCCTCTTGTGTTATCTAACAACGATACAATCCCATTATTCCTACAGTTTATGAAAATAAACGACCCATTCGTACGTATGTACCATTCTCCACACTCCATTAAACCACTATAATTAATTCCGCAATGCTCGCATCAACTCACACTAGCACCTCCCAGTACTTCCAAATAGAAGACAATCTTCGAGTCGGTAGCGAGATGCATCATATCAGACCGCACTCCGAGATATACGACCTGATAACGCGAGAATAATTCCTGTTCCTGAGGTGGCGGTGAATGTATGCATTAACATAATAGATGACGATCGCGGGACCGAAACGAGAAAGCGTAATAGATGGCGCTTGCGATTTTGTTGCTATTGTGTCAGCGCCTTCGCCTTTCTAGCTCGTATATCGCCGATTGCGTTCTCATTTTGGTGTGCAACTATCGTAACGACCCTTAATTCGTTTTGACTGAGCTTTTGCATAGCTCGGCTGCGTTAATTGATAAATCTACAGCCTTGCGCGTGGGCAAAATGGAGCGTTACGGTTTTATGGTCACTGCAGTTGCGGCACCTTTAAATAGTAATGGCATTCTACTGTCCAGTGTGCTGTCAAATTGTATAACTTAATAAAAAGTACATACTTTTTATAATATACGCTTACTTGTAAATCAACTTGACTTGAAAGAATTGCTCCAAATATTTCAAATACTATTAAATAATTTTGAGTAGAATTGATTACAATTCTAACTATAGTTTGGTCGAAATGGGGGTACCGCAGGATTCTGTTCTGGGACCCGTGCTTTTTATTTTATATGTCAATAGAGAATGTAATTGGTAACAAAGCTTTTACTATGTATGCTGATTTGTCTTTGACCATTTCAAGTAACTTGTATAATGATCTTTATATCCATATTGATTTAACTATTAAAAGCATATGTACATGGTTTAATCAAAATTATTTGTATTTAAATGCAAATAAAATCCAGTTATAAGATTTCACAATAGACAGAAAAATGTGATGACCTATCAATAAAGATGAATGACTGTGTCGTTGAAAGTGATGTTTCAGGCAGTGTTAAATTCCTAGAAATTTACTTTGACGTAACCCTCAACTGGAAAGTGCATTGCAATCACCTTCTTTCCATCTTGAGTTCCGTAAATTTTTGTTTAAAAATATGAAAGCAATTTTGGTAAAAAACAACTAATTAATTAGTATTATGCACAATTGAATCGCGCCTTCGTTATGGTGTCTGTTTCTGAGGTGATTCCACCCTGTCGCATTTTGTTTTTATTTCACGGAAGCAATACCAAATTTTAACTCTGAGTTAGTTATTTTTATTTGATATGTGTGTTCATGTTTCTAAAAATAAGCAAAATTGTATTTTATTAAGGCATTAGAGGGCGCCAAAGTTTTTGAAAAATATCAATAATTGGATATAAAATGTTAAAACGTTGAACAATTAAAATTAAATTTGGTATATCAACATAGGTAATACATTGAAAATACATTTCTTGGTGCAATTGGATACCTCAATTAAATATTTTTGTGTATCATCTGATCACAATTTTCTGGTAAAAGCTAAAACGTTTTAAAGTAAATTGTCTTTTCCAAAATTTTGATAACATACCGTTTAATAGCAAAAATTCTATACATGCAAATAGACTCTAATATTTTTGTAAAATGAAAAGCACCATCATGCATAATACACATTTCTTATTTCTTATAAGTAAGGGTAAATTTTCTAGTTCAACAGGTAAAACTGTTTCTATGAAATTCAGATATTTTCCGTTTAAAATGGTTGGTAATCTTATTGGGATTTGATTGGTTCAGAAACCAACGAGATTTATATAAACATAAATTGATATTTATGCAAACATTAATCCAAATCTGAAATCTCTAGTAGCGGAGATACAAAATATTGAAGGCATATTTATAGTAGTATATAATACGCCATTGGTTTACTGCAACAATTATATTTTTGAATTCGTCTAAAATTGAACATTTTCTGAAATTACTACTCCTTTCAGTTTTTTGGAAAAAATCCTGGTTTTCGAGTAAAAAAAAAAGCGAACTAAAAAAATATTTTTATTTAAATCACATAACAAACACTTTTTTATCATCCTACTATATAATCAAATAAAAATATTAATCTTCATTTTAATGAATTTATTTGAGTATGTGGGAATCCACTTAGCTAAATATTATTTTATTATATCTGTACTGCTGAATGAATAACACCATGTATAGAATATTATATACGCATTAGCTAGCGGGGAAACTGTAGACGAAGAAATAATAAACACGGGAACGCTGAGCGAGATTCGGCGGGTAGTTAGTTGGGTTTGAAGACTTCGGCAGGTTAGGTGGAAGACAGTGAATGGTGATAAATAGTGCATCTGTTCTAATTTTACAGGTCAGTAACTTGTTTTTGTATATTGTATTTAAAGATTGAATGTCATTGTGTTCCTTTTATTATTTTATTGTCTGTTCAATATCTTATTACAGTTTCATTATATTTTATTATAATTTGGAGGTAAAACAGTACTTGCTGATTTATTGTTGAAATTATATGTATAACTTTTGTTTGAGTCGAAGTTATGGTGTTGAAATGGTATTGTAAGTTATTATTATTCATCTACGACTACTACTTTATTACTTGAATTAGCGGTTTGCTTGTCAGATGTTTGTAAGAGCTTCGGTGATTCTATTAATATTTTCTCCCGTGACTGGACAAACATCCGTTAAATACATATTAGGCATGAGATATGATTTGAGATGTTTGTTCAACCTCCAGTACTAGTTGGGTAGCCTCCCGTATTGGACCTCAGTACCTTCTGACGCAAGTCGGCTAACCAAAACACTCTTCAGTTTTGTATGTAGAATTATGATCGATTATATTACCGTGTATTCAAGTACTGAAGTAGAGATCCATTTTATTATTGTCATCATTATTATTACCATTGCAATAGCGACAGCGATTCTTTGAATTATGATCAGGGTTTTCTCTGTCGTGCTCTTTTCCCCGTGAATTCAAGGCTGAGTACGGCACTGATAGGTGGTTAGGTAGGCTATTACACCATTGACAGAGGTGTATTTAGTAATTTGTTTTGCTTTATTTAAAACTACTCAAATCTCCCTAATTTCGTAAATATGTAGTAAGTTAGGTAATAAATAATATAAATAAACACAACGCAGGTAAATCTTCTCGATTATTGGCAAAATACTTCCTATTTCAACAATGTTGAATGACCCCGGGTATGTTATAGTACAAGTAAAAGCTTAAAATATCTCCATTTCAACTGACACAAACTTAATAAAAAATTTGTTGCTTAAATCTGATTAAAAAACAATATTTATTCATTCTTATAACTATTATTGAGGTATATTAATTAATAAAATTAAACCTACAAAGCTTAATTCTGGGGTATTTTAAAGTTGACATGAAAGTACACTTCAAGTTTAAAATTTTAAGTACATTATTATACTTAAATATAGATTAGATTTATTTCCGTGTTCCAAAAGTCATAATAATTTTATTGAGCTGTGTTGGATATCTGTATTACCTGCCACTCAAAGATAATAACGTTTGTGGTTTCAGTTTCAAATACTACCGTTCATTAGTGGTTTAATATTTTTATATTAATACAGAAACAATCAAGGCGAATTTTCCTCATATTTCTCAATCTGCCATCAAATTTCATAAGACTGATTTACTTTAAACAACGTATCGTCAATTTTGGCTGATAACGTCATGAGTACTATCTGTTATCTCCGTCTACATTTGAAATTGGAGGTCCAATTAGTATTACACTAATTACTTTGAAAGCTTTATCACGATCCGGTGCAACATTACGTGCTACACGCTCGTTTCACAAAAAGTGCCTTACAAATCGAATTCCCACACTGCACGGAACGTGATGGTTATAAAACGTCTTATCAAAATGCGACCTGGGTTTCTGCAGGAGATGTTTCTTAGGTTCTTAGTTTTCGTTGCTATATACGATTTCTAACCGACTGCTTAAGCTCAGCATACTAATAGCAATTGATTAAACATTGGAAATCTATTGTTCAACTGTCACAAGCCGCCTGATAAATATTAAGCGACTGCAAGTTTCAAAATTTCAGGCAATCTGCCATATCTCCTGAAAAAAATCCGTAGGCTTACCCAACATGTTTTGCTGTTCCTCGAGTATTACATATACATTTTGAGATGATGTGAATAACAAACATCCATATTAAGATAGGAATCTAAACAAATCTTTTCATGACTCACTAACACTTGCTACATCATAGTTTTATACCCACTATTACTTCTGGTATTTACCAAAGCTGCGTGAAGTTACGCTATGCCTTAGTAAAATTAGCATATTTACTGTTACTAAACATATAATTAAAAATTATGACACAGTACAACGAATCTGGATTGTAATTAATGTAAAAATGGTAGTTGCTAATGGCCTCTCCTTCGTTTATGATCAAACTCTACGTGCCGAGTTAAGAATGTTGATATGTGGAAAGTATTTCGCTTTATTTATTATACAGGGTGTCTCATAATTAACTGCCAACCCTGAACAGGCCGATTCTATGATCAAAACTAAGTAAAAAAGTTCATATGAACAAGGGTCCGGAAATGCTTCCTAAGGGCACAGGGACCCATTGAAGAGGGAGGAATGGAAATAATTTTTTTGCAATATCTCTCAATCGTGTTGTGATAAATGAATGAAATTTGGTATACACAGCTAAATTTTGATGAGCAATTTGATGGACTAATCCATTTATTTCCACAAGGTCCATTGGGGTGGGTACGGGGGCCCTTGGTATTTTGCGTGTGTAACTTTTTTGCAGCTTAGTATATCCATCTGACTATCGAAACCATCGATTTTACTACCCGTTTTATTTAAAAAAGGTATTCTTTGCTGAAGTCGGTAGGAGTAACCATTTTTGAAATAATCCTATTTGAAATGCTCAGTGCACCGAGAAAAACTGTTTTGGTTTTAGGTAAAGTGCCTTTTCTGCTGAAAATATAGCAAAATGTTACTTGAAAAAGTTGTTCAGAATGGTAAATTATGGAGACGTGCAAAATTTCAAAAAGATCGGCCTGCTTTGATAAAATCTTTGTACCTACTTTGTTGCAAAAGGGTTTCATCAAACCAATAAATTTGTCTAATTAAAGTTGATTAGAAAAAAAGAGCTTTTTAACAGTGAAAAAAATTGGGTATGTTTCTGGAAAAAATAAATAATACTTTCGATTGAAAATGGAACTTACCTTATCCCATTTAGCACCACGTATCCCAAATTTTATTTAAATTTTTTATAACCTCACAGTAAGTCCATACTATAGAGTTTCAGACACCCTGTACTTATCTTACCGTACTCATTTTGCCTTACTTACCTTGCCTTACTTACCTTGCCTTACTTACCTTACTTTACTTACCACCTCTTACTTACCTTACTTTATCTTACCTTACCTTTCTCACCTTTCCTTAACTTACCTCATAATAAACTAGTTGAAACATATTTATGTAACAGTTGTGTTTCTTTTAGATTTTCGCATAAATTTAGGGCTGCAGGAATAAAATCCGGTCCTGAAAACTGTTAAAGCGCTGAAATTGAAAACTTATCAGGCGATTGATTGGTCTGAATAATTAATAAAGCGACTAAATACCTACCTGTTTGGCAACAACATTATCAGTGTGTCCAAAGTCGTATCAACTATCGATAATATTATCAATTTCAGTTTAATACCGCAGCATTACATAAATCTGCTTTAATTGTTGTACTAAGCTAAGCGTAAAATTTATGATTTTAGGGCAGGTGGAACAAAAATGCCTTTATTTATCGACTTTGGTTATTTTTTAGACAGTAACATGGTCGACTGACTACGAACTTATATGATAACGTAAAAGTATTTCAGTAATGTAATCCAATTATTTTCAATTTATAAAATTATTAGAGAAGTTTGAATCGAGTTATATATTAGTTACACATATTATACCATTTACAGAATGTTGTTAAGATGAAAATTAAAAAGTTATTCAAAATTTCTAGCATCAGAGTGTATCTGATGCAGCAAAAAACCATCAGCAACATCAAACTGATTGTGAAAACTTCCAGAGATTATACATATTAGATACAGTTGAAGGCAAATTACAAGGAAAAAGTATACTTTGGTACTGGTTAGGAAATTTCTAGTGGTCAAATCTTGTTACTATGCTCTTTTGGTTTTGAAGAAATGAGCATTGTGAAATCGACGCTAACCTTCGAGATTGTCCATGTGAAAAATCTAAATTGTACTTTTTTAAATTTTGAATCGAACATAATTTTGATATGCACCAAATTGACAAAAACCTACTATTAACACCTTTTCAGTATAAAACTGTACAAGAAAGAAATAAAAACAATACGAAAAGTAGAAATTGATAATTATTATGCAATGTAAAACAAGTAATCTATAAATTTAGTAAACCTGTGGGGATAGGTTCATTCACAACTCTGGGCTACTCTGTAGCGTCATTGCAATGCAAGCAGGATATTATTATTAACGTTTATGCGGAAGTGTTTACATTAGTTTTTCAAGTTCCAAAGAAGGTTCACGGAGAATAGACTAGAATTTATTTTCCTGTTGACAAAATACACATTGGTACAGGAATGGTCACAATTTTAAAATAATACTAATTATCTAATGACATCTACTATAGTAAAACTCTTGTATTTATAAAATACATTTGTCAAGTCCTTCACCATTTTCTTAAAGAAGTATATATACCTATATATCGGGAGCTTGATTTATAGAAACAGGTAAAATGTTAAACATCCTCAATCCTAAATGACTAGTAGAGTCATAATAAATAAATAAATAAATCTTTATTGATCCTGGAGACATATAAATATGTATAGGACATGTCACAATGCACATATATATACACACAATACTACACTTATAGAAAACAGTTTTGCACTGACAAACAATAACAGAACAATAATAAAAAAAGAAAATCTCGATCAATACAAGTTATTCTATTTCGTCAGAGAAATATTCATCCACATCATAATATGCTTTTTCTAATAGTAGTTTTTTAATAGATTTTTTAAACGTTTTCTCATTTAGAGTTTTAAGTCGAAGTGGAAGGTGATTATAAAGCTTTTTACCCATATAAAGAGTAGATTTCTCAAATCTACAGGTTTTGTGCCTCGGAATGCACAGCATGTCACAATTTCTAGTTTGATGGTTGTGATAAAATTTATTGTTGGTTAAATGTTCCAAATTATTATTGATATATACCAGAGTCCTGTAAATATATATGCAAACAAACGTAAAAATTCCATGTCTTACAACCAATGGTTTACAAGATTATCTATGCTGAATTTTAAATATTTTCCGTTTCTGCACTATGAAAATTCTCTTACTTTCAGTTGCACTTCCAAAGAATATAACATTATAACTCATGTGGCTGTATACTAAACTATAATATACGTTGAGGACAGCCGCCAGGGGCATAGAATCCCTGATGCGGGAGATTGCATATAGTGATTTATTAAGTTTTTTACTTAAGTAATCTATGTGATCTGCCCATGACAATTTTTTATCAACAATAATTCCGAGAAACTTTGCAGTATCAACTGAAGAGATATTATTATTTTGAAATGTTATATTTAGATTTTTATATATAGTATTATTCTGAAAGTATATACTTTGGGTTTTATTGATGTTAACTATAAGACCATTTGTGCTGCACCACACGACAAAACACTTGACTATATCAGTAGAAATCAAAATGAGATCCTCATAAGTCTGCGCTGATACCACTAAAGATGTGTCATCAGCAAAGAGACAAGTTCTATCAGTTTTTAAATTGCTGGGGAGGTCATTAATGAAGAGCAGAAATATTAGTGGTCCCAGCACAGACCCCTGAGGTATGCCCGCCTCTACTGACTGACAATCAGAAGTAGCATTTCCTACTTTGACAACCATATTTATATTTCGCAGAAAAGACATCAGCCATTCCAGGAAAATACCCCGAAAACCTAAGTTATACAGTTTATTTTCAATAAAGTTAAAATTTAAACTATCGATATGCCGTATCTTAATCTTGATGACACCTGTGCATGGTAAACCATGATGAGATGCTCTTGTAGTAGAAGAGTACGTAAATTTCTGATCAGAAAACATAAACAATTTAATTTTGATGCCAACTGAACACAATGGTCTTTCCAGCTAAGACATTCATCGATCGTAATACCCAAAAATTTTACATCTGTGTTAAACAGCAATGTGTCTTCATTCAACGTTATGCTTAAGGGTTCACAATATTTCTGTTATGAAATCTCACGATCTTCGTTTTTTGTGCATTAAAACAAAGATCGTTAGATATATACCAATTATTTAGCAACTGCAAAACTTGATTACATTTACGTTCTAATTGGCCATCTGTGGTGTCTGAAATTAATAATGACTGGTCATCTGCATACCTAGTAAAATTTGCGTCGGCAGTAAGACAATCTAGTTCGTTTGTATAGAATAAAAACAACACTGGGCCAAGCACTGAGCCCTGTGGAACTCCCATGTCCACATATTTGTACTCAGACTGGACCATTTGCATTCTAAAATCCCCTACGTGCTTTAGAGTAGTATATTGTTTACGATAGGTTAGAAAAGATTTTATCCAGTCCAATGCTACTCCGCGTATACATATAAATAAAGTTTCGATACAAGTTTATTATGATTCACACAGTCGAATGCCCTGCTGAGGTCCCAGATGGTCCCAACAGGACGCTTCCAAGAACTTCAAGAGCCTAGAATAAAATCCATGCACTGCAGTTTGCGTAGACATGTTTGTCCTAAAGCCATGTTGATTTTTTTCTAAACAATTTATATTTTGCAACAAATTTTAAAATACGTTCCAAATAACAATACTCAAAGATTTTAGAAAATGTGGAAGCAATGGATATTGGCCTATAATTTTGCATATTGAATGGATCACCGTTTTTATGGATTGGCACTATTTTTCCATTCCTTTCTTATAAAAACGTTAACTTTCAAGATTTTTTTTTGTTTATTAAACTACCTAACATTATTTCACAATCACAAATACCTACCTACCTAATATTTTTGTTTATGTAAAATCTTTTAAAAGAGGTTAATTCCACAAGAAAATAAATGAAATTCAATATTATTTAATAGTTACACACTTATTATGCCAAAAACATTAAAGTTTTCGACTGGAAAATATAATTAATTTAATTTCACTTTCGTAATTTTTAATTTTTAGAATAATTTCAGTGAGAATAAAAATATCTGTGCTTAATTCATTATATGTCTATAATTTAATTTTATAATACGACTGTGAAATTCACTATTCTTTCTCATCATTAATTTTTCATACTGTTAAAAGAATGTGATTATTTATTATATCACTTGCTATTAGACTATTTTATCGACTAAGATGATTCGAACCAGAACCAGAATATCCACTTTTTGGGAATATATTTATATTTATATAGCATTTAATATTAAACATATATATATAATATAATTAAAACTATATACATTGAAGGTCCTTTTATTAGCGTTTACAATATTCTACGACAAACCCTTTAAATAACTGGAGTAATTCACAATAGTTTAATAGTAATACAAGAGACCTCAATGCCAGGTCAGACATGCAACATCAGACACAAACTTGTAATCTAGTTTATTTTTAATTGTTTAATGAGGACCTTCGTTTTTTTTTCAAATTAAAAGTGTTGCTATTAACAGTTTTTGTGCAAGGTGATTTGCGCTGACAATATAGGTATGTCCATTGAAAACAATTAACTGATATCATCATAGTTGGATAACAATATTTAAAAATGTAGGCGTCGATACTTAATTGAATGTCTTTAAGCAAGTACTACTTTTACTTCGGGACGTAAAATACTGGTAGGTACTTAGATAATGACTGCAATTTTCGCCAATTTGAAATTTGAATTTGTTTTCGCAGAAATTGATTAGCAATTTAAAAAGCAGAAAATGACATCTGGTAGATGGGGTGAGAGGATTAATACTATTAAATTAATAAAAAAAATTTAGATTTATTAAGGTAAGATGAGCGAAGATTAGGTAAGCTAAGGTAAGGTAAACTAAGGTAAGACAAACTAAGGTAAGGTAAAATGAGGTAGGGAAAGGATAAATGTACTAAATATAAGTTGTTTAGAATATTTAGATCACCAGTAATATAGTACAATGTATTTATTAGTTTTAGGAGGTACCTACAATGTAATAAATGGGTAAAATTATTAAAGTATACAAATTAAATGAAAACTTACAATTACTTACTTTAATATGTTCACTCCTATCGATTTTTAAAGTATCTAGATATCATCATACTTAAACAATTGTTTTGATGATATCTTGATTAAACTATATTCGAATTGTAAAACAAATTTCCCACACTCTAACCAGACACATTTTGTAAAATATAATTAAATATTTAGTGAGATATACAAGAAAAGTAGATAAATATTGCTTTACAAAGTTTTGTTATATAACTGCTAGATTGTTTGGATAAATGAACATTTAGATTACAACCAAACGCAATATTTCGAAATTTTAACAAGATCCAGCAACACTCAAATATAGGTAATAAATATCCTTAGCTGCTGCAGGGTAGTATTTTGAATATGTTCAGTTAAAATTATGGAAACTGGTGTATATATGTTATACATTTAGAATAACATTTATTTGATGCTAAATGGTAATTTAAAATATTTATTTATATTTGATACTGTCAGATTTTACTTTCAATTTTGAAGGTACAAATCATCTAGATCACACACATAACTGCAATTTTTAAATGAACATTTATACAGTGTGTTCAAAATAGACCTAAAATGCTCTTGTAAAACTTATTGTTTTTTAACGTAGTCGACTTCCAGTATAACCGGAAGTAATAGAGAGTACGGCACAGTAAAAAATAACATTGAGTAAAACTCATTTATGAGTGAATTGATTTGGAGCTGAAGTTTTAGTAAATTTAACATTTTAACAAAGAAATTAGCTTATTTACACAATAGTCTACAGGTACCGATGGACAGTTGTATTTTTGCTATGTATGATTCAAGTCACTGCTATCTGTAAATTATAATCATAAGTGTATTGTTCTAATCCGATCATGAACCATGGACCGCAATTGTAAATACATTTTCAAACTACAATTTCCATAAAAAGTATGATATAAACTGGAAAGTGAGAATTTGTGTCATGAAGTTGTAGTGGAAATAGGTAAGTAACAATGTCCGTCTTCATCCAATATAAAAAATTGTTGATTTGCTTGTTATTTCGGAAAACCTATCTTGTGTCTGCCATTACATGATTACCATTTTATTTAATCCTCAATTGCTTAGCTATAACATTTTGGAAAATAGATGAAACCTGGGAATCATGATTTAAACAGTTTATTTAATAAAGAGCCGTTTGAACTGTATCTGTCATACAACACCACTGAGTATTTTGTGACACGAAAGAGCACATTTTGTTAAATTTAGAAAGAATGTATCTTTTAATAATATAATAAAATAAAACATCTTTACATACTGCGTCATATTATTATCTATAGTCACAATCTAAATTATATTCAAATGAATAGTGTGTAGTTAGTAGTAGTAATACATATTATAATAACCACATAGTTTAGAAAGTTAGTTTAAAAAATTGTTCAGTGTAACCCTTAAAAGATTTATTTAGCTAACAAACAACTGAGTGAACATTACTCAATTAATTGTGTTATTATTTCAACACAATCGGGTATGGACTCGTTTTTACAACCATTTGTGTTGATTTTGAGTGAAATTTTACTCAAAATTTTTGACGGTGTACAAGGTACGTAAACGCAGATTTTAACATATTTATACTAAAAGTTACACTATTACAAGTAAATTGTACCAAATATTTGCTAAAATACATTACGCAAGCATTTTTGCAAAATTTATCAAATCGCGATGGGATAAAATTTACCCTTTTTCCATGCGAACTTCCCTGGACCAAAGTGTAAAAATTTTACCCGTCTTTTTTTGCTGTATAGTAAAAAAAACCGGTTTAGTAAAATATGTTTTGTTTGATACAATGACACCCTGTATGTTATGTATTGCGATGGTCTGTATTAAAAATCCTTGAAACTTTGACTGATTACAGAAATAAAAAAACTGGTTATCTAGGAGGTCGTGAAATTAAATAAAAAGTATGAAAATGCATTGGTAAAAAAAATGTAATAAAGAATCTCTATTTGAAACTCAATAAGCTGTCTTGCAGCCATGGAAGTTGAACATCGGCTTCGTTTAGTTTCAGCCGCCTCAATCGAACAAGAAATATCACAGTAGATACCATCGCACGTGGCTTACCGTCTTGTAATGGCATCGTCTCTCTTTCCGGGTTATCACTGCAGGGCCATCTCACAGCCCATTTAATAGAGCTAGCTAGTTTCCTGTCAGACGTGAAGTGTATTTTAAAAAGCTGTTTCGTAATTTTAACAGTATGGAAGTGCTAGTAGATCTTAGAAATTGCAATTTCTTACTGGGTAGAGGTCTAGGTCAATACTCATGTCTGTGTATAAAGGTCAAGTAAGATGTAAATGCTCTTCCCATTCCCTTCTCTGACAATTCTTTTGATTTATAGATTGTTAGATGGTCTAGACTGGTGTCGCAAATATTTTACTTGAAGAATATGTAAAGTTGCAATGTGGTTGTAACATATAAGAACAGCAAACTGTATAGGGTGTTTTTAAATGAAGTAGCCAAAATGGTACCAGTGAATGTAGCGCCAAAAATAAGAGAATTGAGGTAAAAATACGTTATACGAAAGTTGCACCCCTAAGGCTATGTAACCTTTTAAAGGAGGGGATTGAAATTCACATTTTAATTTTTTTCTTTAACATGGGGAATGCTAGAGACACGAAGCTTGGTATGAGCATCCTACTAATAAAGAGACAACTTTTCAATATTTTTTGGATCATTGGCGTATTTTATAAAGGAGTAAAACAGTCAACCCCATTGCAATATTTTCTTAGATTTTTTTTATATTTTATTGCGCAACTAATTTATTATCAGAATAATTATGGAAAATAATATTTATACTAGCATTGAATCACAGGTAAATGTTTCGCATATATATTTTTTTATTTCTAGCTTCTGTTTACTTCACGTTATTTTAAAAGCGAAAAACTATGACACCAAATATCCAGATATACTAAAGAATAACTTTACAACGAATATTTTACGATAATTTATTCCACAAAATTTTCCGGCTTCAAGAAAGCTAATTAAATAAATACCTAGCTATAGGTTTTCTCGTGAGAATGAGGATTGTAATCACGTTCGCGGATTTTCAAATGATGTGATTGTATCACATTTAAGCAACCAACAATGTATTCAAAGTTTAAATACATTCTAACCACATATGATTCTAAAATGCAACTTAGCTTTCTATACATATATTAATATTTCACATGCATTGCCAATATTGTTTTAGCAGCACAGTTCATCACTCTATAAAAGTTTCAATCCCAACAAAAATTTAATATCTGAAATAGGACACAATTCTAAAAAACTTTTTGGGATGCGCGATTTTAATGATTGTTTTATGAGATGTGCTTGTTAAACCTATTACCAGCTTTTATAATTTTTTTGCAATAGATTTGTTCGAGAAATACTTAAGCAATTTTTTTATTAAAAATATGACGACTTGATGTTCTTCGGTCATTTACAACTACTGTGGCCCAAATTTCATAAATTTATATCGAATGATATTTTTTTATAGATCCTTAAAAGTTTATTGAATTTGTGTTCCATTAAAAAGATATAGAAGGCATTGGAAATGTCTGAAAATTATTGTTAATCTAAAATATTGTTCCTCTATTTACTTTACTATAAATTAAAATGTTACTGTAAAAGCAATACTATTACAATAACTAATAAAATTTATTTTGTTTATATTGCAATGTAACTGATTTATCTGCATTACACTTTACTTAGTATACAAATATGTTGGTTTTCGAGATATCGATCAAAATTTCAATTTAATTTTACGAGACATGAAACTATATATTGCATTGTAATCGTAACGCATCGTAAAAAACATAAATATTGTAAAACCAGTTAACTTTTACTCGACTTCCTGGTTTGACACATCCTTTAATGTAAAAAATATGCAATAACCTAGACAGCATATTGCTCTAGTTCACTTCCTCATTTTTTTGTTTTAACATTGGCACACTTTTCAGTTCTAACGCAATGCTAGCCAACGCAAATCTAATATATGAGTTTAATGAGCCCGCTTTCAGGTTTTGTTATATTTAATAATTAATTAATAATTCAATTGTTTGTCGCCATACCTGCCATTCAAAACGGCATTGAAACCACAAAAATGTATGCTATCTTGATTATAAAGTCAAAACTAATAATTATTCGGTTAGGAAATATTTATACAGAGTGGTTGATTCTGATATCACCAAATAGAGCGAAGGCAAATTCAAAATTGTGAATTTAAATTATTTTGAAATAATAATGCTACTCTTAAGAAAGTATTTTGTCGCCTTTGCCTTTTTTCGCTCTTTTCTCAATAATTGACTATGAAAATTTGGGCAAATTAATTAGGCTAACAACCAAAATTAGAGAAGTTTAAATGTTCTACATCTCTGATTAATTTATTTGCCTCTTATTTATAAAATCCTTCTGAGTACATCACGTCACTGGTTTCAGGTCAAACGCTTACCCTGCTGCATCCGGAGTTCCACAAGACTCCAATCTAGGCCCACTTCTATTCGTTATTTTCATCAATAATATAAGTTCTCTTCTTATGTGTGAAACGTTATTTTTTACAGATGATTTGAAAACATTTTCGACTCTTAAATCCAAAGATGATTGAGAGAGGTAGGGTAAAAATGAAACAGTAGGTATCTAAAACTTTTAATTTCATTATGGAAAAGTGGTTACTGGTAGTTGGTAAAAATTGTAAAATTACATTACATAAATTGTTTGCTATTAAGTTTTCATGTAAACATATATTTTTCAAAGTAAATGAATTAAAAACTTTAATAATGTTGGTATGCAGTTTATAGGTATAATGAGAAATGTCATCAGCAGGTACTTTTGCTTATATATGTCAACAGGTGCAGAAAAACTGTAATTCTCATTTTTTGTCTTTTGTAATGAAGAAAATATATCTTTTGCAACTTTTATGCATTGATTTTTATCAGTGTTAGTGCAATTTAAATCCATTATTTCGATTGTATTCCATAAGTCAGATAAGTCTGTAGGTACTGTACTTTCTTTTCGCCGAATAAAATCATTATTTTATAAAGGTTTGTCAGATCAAGTTCCATTTTGTTCACTGTCTTACGGTTTACCTTTACTTTTATGTAATTTCGCGGAATTTTCGTTTAATAATAATTACGATACAGAATACTTATTGTAAAGAAGTAGCTTTAAAGATTTGTAAGTGTAAAAAATCGAGAATACTTATTGTAGATAAGTAGCTTAATAGTTTAAAGATTGAGATAACGTTGGTCAAAAAAGTGACGCTTACATTTACTCAAAAATATGGCGGATATGCCATCCTGTACGAAATACGTCAAAATAGGCATGATATGTTGATATCTCATATCCAAATACATCTATTCCCAAATTTTTAAGTTGAGACATTCAAAGACAGTGTAATTATTAGAGAAAAATTCTTTTTAAACTTTGACACCCTGTATCTTTTTTTATTATCAACATTTTATTAAGGTAAGTTGGCTTAATCGTAATATTTTGCACATACATTGTAATCAGTATTTTTTATTCAGTGTTTTAGTTATTGTATTCACTTTATTATTTCTTTTTTATTTTGTCCTGTAACTAAAAATTATTCTGTTGGACGAATAAAGATTTATTATTTATTTAAATGCAATGCTTGAATGTTCTTTTGGCAACGTCGTTTCTATGAAAAATTATAGCAAAGTATTCAACTTTTCTAGCCTGCTGCAATCTTGCATTATTTGAACTTTTGGTTTTATTTGCGGTAACCAATATCCTCTTACAGTGTCAACGTCTTTTAACAAGCTATAGTTTCACCATGTCTGTGGTTGCATCTGATTAATTTTGTTCTACATTAACCAAATTGATGAAGCATATCATGCATAAAAGTGTCTAACAACCACAACAGTAGTGAAAGAAGCAATAAAAAATTGCCAAAATCGCAAGTAGGTGTTGAAAATTCACTCTGTACAATATGTTTTAACAAATACTTTCTTGAATAAAAGAACCATGGCGTTTCAGTACATATATCACATCTCAATTTAAATTGACGGCTTTTTATGAATATTTTAAGTAAAAAAAAAGATTAACAAATAGGCAACTCATTATTGCCACATAAAAAATTTGTAGATGGAAGATAATAGCCAATTACCATAAATTTACAACGATGCGAAAGATAATTGAATTATTTATATGGTGACAATATAATTATTACGCTTATTAATGAGGAACAAATCATCGATTATCAAATTCCCAGTTTGATTATGTCGGTATTTCTATCTTCATAATATTTTACAGAATTACACTCAAATAAGACCAGTGAATATGCAATTTGGCACTAAGTTAGTTCTACGAAATTTGTAAAAATTGACGAGATCTTTATCAGTGTTATGTCTTCTCAGTACTTCAAATAATATAAGAAGGGATGAATCATGATTGTCTTCCTTAATTAGCACATAGCTTTACTTACAGCACAATTAACATTCACAAGCATGTAAATTCCTATTATTTTGATTAAGTACATAACTAATTTAAAGAATTTTCAACATTTTCCAAAGATTAATGTTTATTAAAGCTTTTGGACGTAAAATGACCCAAAGAATCGTCCCCATAATTTATGACATGAACAAAATATACGCCCTGTACATAAATTTATAATTCCAGACTGAATAACTGTACAATTTCGTATATATACGAACAGCATGTGATACGTTGTGCAACGCTACTGTTAAACTTGATCTAGTTAGTGAGGTTACTTCCACTTGAAAAGGTGAATGTTTTAATTGTTATGCAGTAAATCATTCTGTTGCGGACTTATATGTACGGATAGCACACGCAGAGCCGGCAATTTGCATGTAACTGCCTGAAAAACTATGCTATTTAAGTAATGCAATGTATATGCATGAGCACAAAGGCTGTTATTAATTTTGTAATTTATGTAATTTATTTTGTAGTCAATGTTCTCTGATAAATATGTCATTTGGGATAACTCAAGTGGATCGAAATGTGATTTCAGCCGCAGGAGATATGAAATAATAGTTCAAGATTTAAGAAAATGGGTAGCCTTCGTAACATTTTCTGTAACGAAGAAATTATTTCAAATATACAAGTATCCATGGCTGTAAGATGGTTTTAGAATACATATTGTTTCAACTACTTGAAATAGATTTTACTAGTATTTGTATTCATATTTTTGATAGTTTACATTGATTCATTTTTTCTTGGTTCCTATTTTTTATTGTTTTATTCAGTATATTTCGGGTGAGTTGAATTTATTTCATCCAGTTTGAATTGTCGATAATAATTTTTGGAGTAGTTCTGGTTTAGGTTATACAGGGTATGACAAAAAAGCAGGTCATCCCGCTAACTACGTATTTTTGGCGGAAAAATATGACAGCATAACCCTACATACCTTATATACAAAAATGCCTCCCTTAAAAGCTGTTTAAGCTGAACTTTAAAAAAAAAATCTCTATAATTTCTTCAGATCTTATTAATGACGTACGCCTATGGACAATTTGATACAATGCCATAATGTAAAATTTTATTTAGAATATTTTATTACTCTTCATAATTTTTCGTAAAACACTTCATTTTCAAAAATGATAAGTTTTCCTGTTATGTTCAATTATTAATAAAGTCTAATCAATTTAGAATAACTCTTTATTAACTAAATAAAGTAGATTTGTGTAATAAGCTACTTTGTCAAACTAAAGGACAAAATTAATTTTTTGCAAAATGTTAGTTGCCTTTAAACTCTTCCTGTAAACAAACCTTCAGATAATGTAAAATTCACACTTGCATACCTTCACGTTATATTCGTCCTCCTCAAAATTCTGCATAACTGACTGAATGAAATGAAAACAACTTTCATTACCTTCAATATCAACACCCAACTTATCCAAACTACCTGTGGATCTTCTGGACCGTTTCAAGAATCTTCTCTTGGAAAAACGGGGTTGTTGAATCAGCAAATAAAACACCATCAAATTTAATTAAAACAGACTTTTTAATAAATAAACATTGCACTTGACAGATGTAATAAATTACAGTTATTAACATCACTTAAATACTAATTCTAACTATATCTATACAGTAACAATCGCCGTTAAGTTGGCAGCTTAGGAAGTTTTTACAACAGATAGCTAAGGAAATATATACATCAGAATTACTTATAGTTTATCACTGCTTCAGTGGCGTCGGGCGGAATGGAATACTGCTTGGAATTTGGAAAATTAATACTATTGGAGTAGAGGTGTCCTCAGAATAGAACGAGAGGGGACTTGGGTACTGAAAAAGAAAGCTAAATTAGTTAAAAAAAAGCTGTTTCTATAGTAAATTCAATATTGGCTGAGACAAAAAATCTTTTAAAGTTTGAAAAAGTCTTGCAAAACAAAACAATTGCAATTACTGCAAGACAAGATCAAGAAAGAGCTGGACAAAATTCCAATAACATTGATGATTATATAGCATGATTGTATATGGGTATGGTGCTTAAAAAATATATAGAGAGTGTTTTCCAAGTCATAACTTGAGTAATTTTTGACCAAGAAGCTTTAATGAACCAAAACTATTGGTTTAAGATAAGTTGAAAATAAATATTCCATTTGAGCTACATTAGAAATGCCTTGTTCTCGTTAGGAATTGGCAGATATGATATTAATGTATCAGGTAACAATCGCATGACAAAACAGTGCATACTGCTGTTCAGACACCACCACAAATTATTTTGCTAAATTTAATGCTAGAATATCGTGAAAATATCGTAGAAATAATTGATCAAACATGCATATTTAGGGTGAGATAAACATTACAACATTGAGAAATTATTTCAGTTCAAGTAACATTGTCTTCTGTTGCTGTGCACAATAAAGCAGTTTGGAATTTAGAAATAAAACCATTTTAACTTTCATCCAGCACGAAATGGATCATTAAACTAAAACTGTTTCAAATGAAAAGGATTTATCTGCACAACTTATCATGAACAAAACTAAATCGGGTACTCCAAACCCAAAAATTCGTCAACGATGACGAAGTATTTTTAAAACAGACGCTTACTGAATCGTGCTTTTACTTGAGAGACCTATTGTTCAGATTTCAGCAACCGTATTACATAAAAAAATTACTCTCGATCAGATAAAGGTTGCATTCCTCGCGAATAATCACGTCGGTACTTTTACCAGTCAAAATAGCGTAACTGTCTGACTGAGTTCAAGGTAACCAGCTGACCAAGTACCACCGGATCCTTTTGGTTATCCTGGTCAGGGTAGGGTCAATTCGACGGGGAAGGCTGCGTACGTGTCGGTAAATTATGCCCGACCTGTCATTACTTTATAATATCTCGTTTACGTAAGGTCCTCTTTGTGTCAGATAGCAGGAACAGTTCCATCTGAGCGCGTTCGCGTTCTTATCGGCTACCCGACAATGGACAGCCTTGGGACGCAGTTAGTTTTTTGTTTTGTTGCGCTGCAACTGTGATTAATTGTTTCAAAACATTCTTTTGTCTCGTTAACCGATTTAAGATGATTTCATGGACAAAAGGGGTTGTGATTTAAGGAATTTTGTAAAATATACGATAAATGTAAACGTTGAAATAGATGTATTCATCAGAAATATAAATTCTTTAAGTATCTGTAGATACTGGATGTGTTCAAACAGTGGAGGTATCGAATTAACTTGTTTATTGGAGATCTTAATGTAAAAACAGGAAGTGAATTTCAAAAGTTGAGTGCAATGAAGTCTGCAAAAATTAAAAGAATATTGCCAATTCCAAGATTTATATTTGAATGAACATATAATATTTTTTCAGGAAAATGTGGATTTTCCGACAATTCGCCAGTCTGACCTTGCATTTCTTTGTTTATAAAAATTCTTGCAATAGTCTACCTAATATATCCAAGGCTAAACACCATATTCGTTAGAACCATGTCTTCCATACAAATTATATCTCAAATCTACTTGGAATTTTGATAGCGAATGCATTGTAATAGATGGAAAATATGTTGCGTGAAATAATTACGTTAATTACGATTGATCAATTATTATCATACTCATATCCTCAGAATGTATATAATATACTTTATGGTAGTAGTTCAGATGATAAAATATTTAAGATACAAGTAAAATGTTTCAGTTTTATTCAATTTGAATCTAATCATTCGAAGTAGTTTTAGTTTAGGTTATGTAGGTAGTTGTTGTTGTGAAGAATCATATTAATTTTGACAACAATTAAACTATCTAATTAGCATTACAGTAAGTATACCAATATTTAGTTTTCGAAACTATTTGGTTGTTTTACTTTCAGTTAACCATATTCACTTAAATTAACCAAGGGTTAACCGAGAGGGGTAAACACATATATGTTCCCTAGATTTTAAAAATTTTAGTACATAGGTTCAGGGCCACTTATTGAATGCTTACATTTTCAGCCAGATTAGAGAACTTACTACAAAAATTCGTTCAATAGTATGTTGAGAACCCACGCCTGGGCTCGGATCTAATAAGGTTATCGATATGTTCTGGCAGTATCTCATTCTGAGATATATGAACTTCATGGGTAAGAGTTACTAAAGATTGTGAAGAGTATTGTAAATGCAACAGTCTGCAGCCAATCATATCTCAGGCATATTCAATAGGTGACAGATCCAGTGATCTTGGTGGCCATAGTAAACGGTTCATTCATGAAAACTATTGCGTGTCTGGCAACATGAGGTCTAGCATTGTTTTTTTAAAAAATGATGTTTTGGAGGGTGCGAAGATATGGAATGATATATGGCTCCACCAATTTCTATGGTGCTGGACATAATAATCTCTATCAAATTGTGGAGTTGTCACCACGTTGCCTTGTCACCTTTGCATGACTATCGTTTTTCCCCAGGTAGAAATGGGATCTTATGTCGTTTTAAACAAGTTTCACAATACTTGTAATACAAACGTGAACAGAATTTTTTAAACAGAATGCTACATTATCAAAGTACGATCTATGCAAACCCCAAAAAGCCTAATAATTCTGAAAATTTAATCATTTTTATCTTCGACCGAAAGAAGTAAACAGTCAAAAAATTGTCAAAATTAAATGATATTTACTGGGCGTTTACATTTCTGTGCCAAGAAGTCCTAATACCATTTAAAGTAACTGCAACATGATTTTGCTTCATTGGACAGTTGAAATAATCACGAACTACCATTTATAAATACAGATAATGATCGGTTCAATCAGTAGATTATCAATTGTTTTTGGGAATAAGAATTGATTTGCGTCTAGATTGGAAATAGCATATTGATTCTCTAGAGCAAAAATTGGCTCAATATTGCTATGCTTTAAAAATATTATCTCAAAATATTAATCCTGAAGCAGGCTGAGACGGCTTATTATGCAGAATAAAATGTGGTATAATTTTTTGGAGCATTTCCTCTGATGCAGAACGAATATGTTTTAGGAATATTTTGAACATGACGCAAAGAGAATCTTGCAAGAATGTTTTCATTTCTAAGAGTATTCTTACTTTAACAAGTTTATGTATGTATAAGGTGTGCATTTTTGTAGCTGACTATAAATCCTTGGTCGATAATTACCAGAAACAACATTCTTACTATACGAAATAAAGATATATTAACGCCAAATTTCACTCAATTTACATATATCCAGAAAAATATACCTCAGTCTCTAATAAGAGTCTTTAACAAATTACCTAATACCACAACTGATTTACCTAACAAAATACTAAAAAAGAAATTGAAATCATTTTTAATACAAAAAGCTTATTATACTGCAGACGAATATCTCAACTATCTAATTATTTTTAAAAATGTATTGTCTATTAAATGTATCTTACTGTTTTATTGTAGATGTTTAAGATATTTTAGGTATTTGTGTTTATTTTTATTGATCTTTAAGAACCTTTTGATTTGTTCAACGCTCATTTTGGGCATTTTGTATGTTACATGCATTGGAACTAAATAAACCTATCTATCTTTATCTATCTATCTAGTATATCTTCAATATTCACATTGCAAGAATTAAAGGTTTCCTTTTCTTAAAGTACACAACAAAAGAAAGCAACATCTTTCGAAACAATTTCCAAGGATTCTATGATCCCTCAAACGGTGGAAATGTGACAGTTTTTAATGTATAGCCCAAGAAGCATTGGAATAGTACGCTGAGAGGAGAATATCAAGCAAACAAAAAATGATTAATTTTGAATTATTATTTCCCTGGTTTGCTCTGTACGTCCTGTTCCAGTAAGACAGTAAACAAATAAATTTCTGGAATTTATGTGACGTAGCGCCTCCTCCAAGGGAGGCTAGACAAAAGAACCCCACATCCGCTGGTTATAATTTACGAGTTCTCTGGAGATTGAGCCAAATTCCAAGAATACTGCATTAAATCCGCTAGGATTTTTAAGTGTCTCCATAGATTTATATGACAGTTTCGCGTTGGCCGGAGAATATCTCGATTCGATACCGCCATTAGAACGCCAAAGACACTTGTTTATAATGGCCTAGGAAAATGGGCAATCAAGAAATTGAAAATGCGACTAATCGAGCATGTAATACGTTCATTATCGGTTATTTACATTTTGTAGTCGGCGTAGACGCAAATTGATATCCGTTTATTATAAGCAATTTGCATACTAACATTTTTTTAAACAGATTTTTAGATTTGGACGTGTGTGCGTACTGCATAGATCCTTATCTATGAAAATTGATATTTAAAAAAAAAACCTGAAACCTGTGTCTAATTAACCGTAATATGTTATTAGCTATTTAAATTTTAGAATAGAAAATATGTAAAGCGATAAAATTGTGAGGAAGTATGAAATATTGGTTAACCAGAGTTTCTCAATTGAATGTATGGTGTACTGAAGGCACAAACATTTACTATTACATAATAAATTATAGAATTTTTGCCGTTAATACTATGAAAGAGAATTACGACTCGTTCTCATATCAAGTGTAGTAAGTGACTGCAGCAAGTGTTCACTAGTCACGTGATTGTAACTCGCACGCGTATTGGATAACAAACGGCGATTATAGTTGGGAAGAGAATAGAGTAGATTTCTTACGCTGATGTAAATTTGATCAAATAATTAAAATTCTAGATTTTTCACTTTGATTTTTTGTAAATACTTTTACAAATAAAACGTATTAGTACTACTACTACTACTACTATTACTACTACTACTACTACTTCCAAAGTACTAGGGTGTAAAGCTTATTTCTTGCTGTGTGTTGCCGAATTATCCACTTGTTTTAATATGTTTCAATAACGAACAGATAATATTAAAGATAACAAAAATTGTATTACTGATTGATTGTTTTGAAGAATTTTAACGATTTTTCAACATGGCTAATATCATAGTCTCAAGAATAACTACTGCATTTCTCTTCACATAACTATTTGTTAATTAATACAACAATACGCTGAGTATGGCTATGTCTAGCATAAAATTTAGATTTAATCTACCTGATATATTGTTAAAACAAACCATTGTTTCTAGGCGAACAGTACTTTAGCAAATTTGACATTAATTTCTTCAGTTGCAGATACATGCCAAAAAATAAATTCGTTTTGTCACATTGATAACATACAGCGTTCATTCATGTTATAAGTATGTAAGATTTCAAATAATTGTTTCATTTGTTATCATTGCTCATGATTTTTACATTCAATATCACGACAATTTCAGGAGTTGCGTAGTTTTTATATTTTTAAGCTATATTCAATATGTTTCTAGACTGAAGGACTAAACATTCACCTAATAATTTGCTGATAATTTTTGTGAAAGGTTATTCAGCTGTACGCGGAATAGTAAATAATGAATGCTTATAATAATAATGAAGTGAGATTGCCAAAATAAAATATGTTTTTGTAAAAATTCGTTAGTTTTCTCATGCTATTTAATTATTAACTATTAATACTTCAGTTTCAGTGTATATGCTATATGTATATACAGAGTGTCCGGAATAGGAATGTCAATACTGAAGACTTGTACCTATATCTAACCAAAAACAATAAAAAAAACATTGACACTAACAGTTTTTCTACAAATTCAAAAGTTGAAATATGAGTTCGTGTTACGAAATTGCAAATTCAGCTATAATTAAAATCAATCAAAAAGCCCTTATTATTTTTGTATTTACTTTATGTTTATGAGTGTACATTTTGTGAACCATGAGCTGCAAGACATGTTATTTTATATCCGCGCTGGTCAGAATTCTTTGGCTACGAGCAACGGCAATCATTTTGAACACTTATAATGATTTCAGTCTTCATCTGTCATGAAACAAACTCTGATATGGCTACTCGCTTTAAGTCAGTTTAGGGGTACTTGTAATTATTAAGTGGAAACATGTTTACTGTCATAATTCTATTACTTACAGTTGGCCACAAAAAATATATATTTTAGTTAATTATATTTTACAATAAAGGAATTCTTATTCCGTACACTCTGTATACGTACATTTTCTATTTTGATTTTAGGACTGATACAGAGAGCTACTTTTTAACACTATCGTAAAATTTCATAAAAATATTGATCTCATTTTATTTCTATAATATAATATCTATAATTTATTGCGTGTATTACAATGCAACAAAAAGAACTAATATCTTAATAAAAAGTTAAAAATAAACACAATTTGCACTTTTCAAACCAATAATACTGAAAAATATGTTTAAAACAAAGCGACACCTTCAGCGTGAAATTTCTCATTTGTCAAATCCTAATTCTGCTTTCACAAAAACCGATCAAAATCGTCGAAGATTTAGCATGACGGATTATATAATCATCCTAACACTTTTTTCAGAGCAACTAAACTACCGTCCGTTTTCCTAGTTCCGAACAGCTTTCGTTCTAGCTCAGAATTTGCGGCAAAGCCGACCTCATTGCCGGAGGTCGTCGAAAGCAAGGTTACGGCCAATGCGCGCGTGACTTTATGCTGCTTTTGCGGATATTGACTTATTTTTTCGCCATTTCGGATTATCTGAAAAGGTAAAGCGGTTCCGGATATGAATTGCTCAATCTTAGGCAGAGTGCGTTCACTTCACTTACTAACAAAACAATTGATTTATTGAAAAAAGTTAATTGCCTCCTTGGATCAGTAGCATTACTATTTCGGTGGAGTTACATTTGAGAAAGGATTATTGTACAGTAATTGTAATTTTTTTCTTCGCGCGTTCAAATAAAAAACGTTATTTACTGACTGCTTCAATACGACGAATAACTGAAAGTATCCGTGAATAATTAAAATATATGTATACTAAATCTTTGCGAATTCTGGGATCGTTAAATGTCGATTGAGCATATAAAACAAAAGTAGCATCAGTTGAGTGTAGTCGTTGTAGATACCTTTTATGCCGCCAAAATGAACGTAATAATATAACGTTGCTTCTAACTGCATATCCCAACGTACGGTTCCGTTGAAACTACTTTGTTTTACGAGTAGTAACCTGCTGTTCGAGTGGAAAAGAATTCCTGATTATATTGTTATCTTTGTGTACATTTACAATTCTTGAAGCTTTATATTCCTTTAGCAAAAACCATGTGACATAATTCCCCATTTTTTTTATGGAAAATAACTACAATGAAAATGGAATTGGAATTTATGTCCCTTTTTGAGGGAATGTGTTTCACTAAACTCGAGATTCAAGCCCCTGCAGATTAAAGACAGAATAAGATTAAATTTGTTTTAATATAAATAAAGTATATTTAAATATTAAAGTCGTGGCCAAGATAGAACCTGAGATGCGTACGAAGTGATAATATTTGTCTTTTTTATACAGTTATTTTCTCTTGTTAAGTGATATTAGTTAACCAGACATACCACGAAATAACCAATGAAAGATACAAAACATGTGATCAATGCGCAATATGGGAAGTATACTTTACAAAAATATATTGCTCTCGCGTAATATAATGTCAATGTCAAAACAATACAATTAATACGGTACAATATAATTAAAAATGTACAAAGTTTCAATGTTTTTTCACTCAACAAAGGACTTCTGGTTGTCAATTAGTGTCCTATTCCAACAAGTGCACATTTATCTATGTCTTCGTGACAATTGTCACACAAAACTGTATCTAGGATCTAAGTATAAGAAAAATATGTGTACCTGACAGTATTTTTTTTTCATTTGATGTTTTGACGTGAATAGGAAATATATCTAAGGAAACAAATGGAAATATGACACATTATTCTTACTATATTACCTTAGAGCGATAATATAAAAAAATGAAATAGTTATTTATTAATTACTTATAGTGTACATAATTATTATACAGAGTGTCCGGAAATGATGTGTCGATATTTCAGGGGGACGATACTACCTAAAAATTGAATGCTGTTTTTCTCGATAGCGGCAAATTTTAACGTGGTATGACGAGAGGATGTATTTTAACATTTTTTGACAATCTTTAATTATGATCGATCTAAATTTATAAAAATGTTCAAACCAAAAAGTTCAAGTCATTATTTGGAGGCCAAGGACAGTTTAGGACCTTTGGTGTTGAAGAATAAGCGTCAAATTAAGAACGTCAATACAAAGGAACACCAATGGTCCGTGTACAAAATTATAAAACAATAGACTCGCGAAAAAGTTGTTAGAAGAAATCCATAAATATTTTTTTGACGCTCTACAATACCTTTAATTTTGAGTTTTTACCCTCCGGATATTGACGCATCATTTTCGGACACCAGATATAGGTACAATCGTTTACAATAAAAATGACACTCTCTTAGAACAGTCTTTGAACTTCTGCAAGTTCTGAGTAGAAATTTCATCAAATCTCTATTGGTAAGTGAAACAATTAATAACTAATGTTACAAATTTAAAGTAGATTTCATTACGAATACGTCACAAGTTCAAAAGAAATCACAAAATTCATTTTAGTGAGTGTCATTATTATTGCAAAAGATTGTACATATAATAAGACGTCAATTTCAAATTACATTTAAATATGTCGAGATAGTCATAACTTATTAAGCAATTCTTTACATTCTTACGAAATAAAAAATGTAAAATTTAAAATAAAATATCTACTATAAGTTTTACCTATCTTTTGCTATGTAAATTCACTTGCACTTCAAATAATAATTAAGTACAATTCTTTCTAATTAGCATAAGCGATTATGTTAACAATCACAAATTAAGCAACAGTAACCAAATCCATTTGAAACAAGTGCTGGCTTTCGCTATATATGCGTACAACAATTAAAAAATGAAGCTTCATTCATATTATGAAAAATCATTACTATATTTTTAGAAAGCTAATTATTGCTGTTACGCTTTTACAGTTGCCGGTATTTGAATTATTTATATTTTTGAAGTAATCCTTTCAGTTTTGAGATTTTTGTAATGTAACAGTTCCTGGTAGAGATTGTTTAGTATTTGATGATAATGATGTATTACTTATCAAAACAGCTGCATTCACTCTGAGTATATCTTCTTCATTTGCTCTATTCTTATTTCAATACACACCAGAAAATATCTTTCACCATTTCTTTGATGATTTATGATTTTAACACACATTCCAAAAATAGACGTAACTTATACATACCTAAATTGGCCTATACAGTATTCTAAGGTTTTGCTCCTGTACCTGTAAAAATATTTTATGCCCTAATATTGAAGTATAGTCTTGATAGATTAGTACAGTAGCATAGTTAAAGATGGGTGATGATCTCTGGGTGTTGTCTTGAGAGTATTCTTTGTATTTGTTGAGTTTGGAACTTCATTTATTCAGTGGTATATGTATCGTTTTCCATATTGTATAAATTGATGATGAATGTTATATGATGAAGCAGAGTTGCATGCCAGTAGTTGTTGTGAAAGTATGTTGTGAAGAAATATGTTCCTTTACACTCAGATGAGCCCTCTCATTCATTAAATTGAATAACAGATTATAGTAACTAACATTTAATATTAAATGTCAATATGTGTTCCGTATTTAAGATAGAAAAATCAAATTTGGAATAACGGATCACCAAAATGTTAATCACACAAACATTTTATCCTTAGGAAGGCATTGATGATAACAATGACAACAAATTTGTACTTTATAGATAAAGATTGCACAATGTACAATCTCATTAATGAATTCATATTTTTTGAACATTGGTAGGTACTAGACTAAAAATGGTGAAGCTAGTATAGATCCCATGGATTGTATACCTCGATTCAGTTCGACGACAAAATTTCCCAACCAGCAAAACAGTTTTATAGTTTTTAGGTTGTACGACAATTATGTTTTTTTATTGCTGTTTTCGAAATACATTTGGTTTATTATAACGGCAAGTACCATTTTTTTGCCAGTAACTGGAATTTTTATAAATTTATGACAAGTACATTTTAGAAGCTAAATTATAAAACAGCTTGTACGACAATTATATAACTATTTTATAAACATTTCTGTGACAACCCTATAAAACATTAGCTAATAAAACTAAAGCATTTTATAATAATTTTTAATTTCTAACGACACTATACCTATTTTTTAATAATTGTTTCTTAGATGTAGGTTATTCACCTACAAAACTGTTATATTAAAAGATTCATGGAGATAATTTTACTTTTAAGAGCAAATGGCTGCATAATACACTGCAATATAGATATTATGTAATGATAGAAAACAAACATTGTAATATAAGAATTACAGCAGAAAAATGTTTATTTTCACTCAAAATTACATTGACAAACCATTCTATAAAACAAATTTGAAACAGCAAAATAGCGGGATCTTGTTTTGTTTGTGTTATAGCGAACGGTTTTACCTCTTGCTTTAGCTTTCATTGTCGTTGTATAAGAATAAACATGTCAGGTTTAAGCCACTAAAAAAATTAAAAGAAATATAATCAAAATAAAAAAATATGACGTGTTGAAATTTAAATGTTTATAGAAATCGCTCTTTTAGCTTAGTTTTCAGTGGATTTTATGCTACAATGTCCTATTATGGTAACTATAGATAGCAGAATAGAGTTCTTATAAAATTGTTGCTTAAGTTGATTTGTTGCTGTTATATAATAATTTTCTTTCCAATAGGCCTTACAAAACCTCAAGTGCTTTATAATATGTTGCCAATTTTTATTGTATAGATGATGTATAAGAATGTTTACAATATTTTTGTGACTTATGCTTATAAGATTTGTTTCGGAAACGTTTTAGTACCTGTTACTAATATTGCTAGTTGGGATTTTGTCATGTTTAAATTGAAAGAATTAATCGAAATCAGAAAAGCATACCTAACCAATGAGAAATGTCAAAGATATGTTAACCTGTCGAAATACAGGCAACAATGGAGTATTCGCCGTAGATCAAAGACCAAAAAAATTGTGTACAACTGCCTCCTCTACCTTCATTAGTCCCAAGTAACTCCGGGTATCGGAGTTAGAAACTAGTGACAATAATTTCATTTGGGAGTTTCGCCTTCCTGCTCCTTTGTGCGGGCTGCGGTTAATCAGGCCTGCCAACTTAGGACTTAAATCACCCTTTGAACGCGAGCAAGTCCGTCTCCTTCGGTTATCTCACGTCATTTGACCGCCTCAGAACAATGCGTCTTGGCCTATTTGCATCGCGCGCCACGTCAGGATAAATTCCGGGAAACTTGTCCGGAATTTAATATATGGCGATCGCCATTGTTGTTTTTACACTTGTTAATTGGGAGGGTCGCAACGGAAACGGAATTAATTAGTTTGAAACTCTTGCACAATAGAGGACTGGCTTTGACGAAGTAGTACTAAATATTGCTCCGTGTAATTGGAACTGCGGGGCACTGATTGGCTGGAATGTCGGCGTTAATTGTTGTTGTGAACCGAATGGCGTGCTGGAATGCCAGTTTTAGTGGATTGGTATTGTGTCAGGATCATAAATCTTTGAAAATTTCGTAAAGTATGTTACGAGGTTAACTTCAGAAGTAAGAATCAATCTATTAGAAATAGTGTTGGTTGAAAGCTAAATTTGGAAACAAACAAAGATTTCTTTAAAGTCTTGTTCTTGCTCGATGTTGCACATTCATGTTTTGTCTTGTCTCCCAAATTCCTTGTCTCGCAATTTTTCAAGACTTTTGCATGATTCTTGCGAGACTCTTGCATGCAAATGAGAAACATGGACCTTTTTTACGAATTTAGCAAAAGTGGTGGTTACTCTCGGTCGGCTACAGTCCTGCTCGGAGCTCACTCGCAACTATCGATATGGTCGATCATCGACAGGGGTAGACGTTATAAGCATACTGCCAGTTTTATACAGGACGACACTCCGTTGCGACACTTATTTAGGAACACCCTGTATAATAAGCAATGGACGAAATAGGTGAAACAGAACCGAAGCTCTTTCAGTCAGGTGAGGTGTGAATTTATAATTGTTCTGGTTCGGCAGAACTGGACCTAGACGAATAAAGTATATACAGTGTGTCCACGGATGAAGTTGACAGAAGGAGAAACTCTTTTGCTTTTGGCTACCAATTTTCAGAGTCGTGCTATCAAAAGTTTCTCAATTATTGAGAAATTCCAGAATAAAATTTAAACCAGCCACATTGGTATAAGGCACGATGAGCACAATTACGTATTTGGGTATCTAGTATCTCCAGCTTAGTGTTGACTCATTCTTTCTGACTCGTCCTGCATAGAGTGAATGTTGAAATATCGCTTTCTGGGAATCAGCACTGCTTTTTTAGTGGAGCAAAATCTGCCAAATCAAGTAAACCTTGGAAATTCAGAAAAATCTATTTTTTCCTTAGTAAAGACTAAAAGAAAGTATAAGGTTGGAGTTTAATAGATAAAAAAATTCACCCAGGATTCCAATGAGCATAAAGCCAAACCACAACAAGTTTAGATCTGCTGAAACTGAATCAATTCCTTTAACTTTTGAAAGAAAACGCTTTAGAGACATGGTTGTTCGTTTAAAAACAGTAAATTATACCGATTGGTATGTAGAAATATGACTTTCTGTGAACCAAGCACTGGTTTTTTTGTGGAGCAAAATCTGCTAAATCAAATAAGCTTTGAAAATTCATAGAAATCAAAATTTTTGTACTAATGCTAAAACCTTTGTACTATTAGAGAATCTAGTTTTTTTACTTAATATAGAGCACTATAAGATAATATTAAGGTTTGCGTTTAGTAGAAGAAAGAAAATTCACCCAGGAAACTGAACCAGTTCGTTTAACTTTTGGAAGAAACATATCAGGTTGGTAGAACTTGGAGCATGCAAGCTGGAGAAATCTTACAGAATTGGCACAGTTTTTATAAAATCTGTGTTAGAACTGTCAGAAGACAGCTATCAATTCGTTAAAAATTGCGTCTAAAAACGGTATAGTATAGATTCTCAAATTAAATAATGTGCAAAGTGTCCAAGGCTTATTCCAATTTTTTGCTTGATTTCAGAATATTTAGGTTAGCGTCTTTTCTAAGATATTGCTATTTCCAGATATTAGATTCAAAAGAAAACTAAATAACCTGTTATATTTACTTATTTGTGTAGTGATTCTGATAATAATAATCTGTTTACGCGTTGATTCAGTTCATTATGTATGTTTGTGTTGCGTTGTGCGTTGTATAAACTCCTTTGTATGAAAAACTGAAGCCCCACACCTTTTACATGACCATGCAGACACGCGAACAGCTTTTCAAAGAAAATATAAGAAAAACTGGAACATGGAATCACATATTCCCCTCCAGTTTTTACAGATATTAACCTGAAACGTGACTGGTACGTTATAACTGAATCATGCGATCATGAGTGAACATTAAAATGAGTCTCTTACGATGTGGGGGGACGAATCCGTATCCAGAAGCTCCTACGACAACTCCGCTGGTTTCGCCGCTATCTGGGGGAGCTGGGGGGAATACTACTGGGCCTGGGTTTTCCCTGGGGTCTCTGGCTCTCTGTAATGGGGAGTCCAAGCCGCTGCCGAATCCCCTGAAGTCGCTGAAGCCACTGCCAAAGCCATACTGTGCCTTAACGACGGCGACGAGACAAGCTATGCATAGCGCTGCAGCCTGGAACAGAAACAAGACATGTACTTCTACACAGTATCGCATTTTGTGAAATATTGTTACCTCAAGACCCAAAGTGAAACATTTTTAATTTCTAAGCCGCTAGAGACATTTTTAACAGATTTATCATAGTAGTATCATAATTCATCAGATATTATGCCGCAGGATTCAGTTCTTGGGCCTTTATTATTTTTACTTTAGACATTCGACCTAACAAATGTAGTGCCTAAATGTAATGTTCAGTTTCTTCCGACGATACTCAACCTTATCATCACTTTGCAGCTGACAAATCTGATCAGGCTATAAACGATGATTTACTGAATGTCAGTAACTATTCTACAAATCATAATCTACGCATAAATCCTAATAAATCTAAAGTGCTTTTATTTTGCATAAAGAAAAAACGTGAGCATTTAAAGGCAAACATGCATATTAATATCGATGGTCAAGCAGTTCCGTTTGTTACCACTACAAAAATTTAGGCGCATATTTTTGACGAAAATTTGAAATTCATATACCATGTCACAAATGTTACTAGAGAGTGTCACATGAGATTAAAATTGATATATGCTAATACAAATCTGTTGATAAGATGAAGAAATGGTTGTGCGAGAGTTTAGTATTGTCCAAAATATCTTACTGTAATATAGTATTTTATCCATGCTTAGATGAAGTTACTTGCAATAAAAGTATTTGTTATTTTTGCAATAATAAATGTAACGTTGGTCACTGTTGGTTATTATATTTCTTTATTTTTGTATTTGTTTATTTCTTTTTTTTTCTGTTTATTATTATTATTACATTATTATTATTATAGCTGATAATACGTGTGAGTTCTGTTCTTAATATATTGTCTATACACTGAAAAAAAACTCTGACACCCTATATCTCCAAAACGGTGTATATGTTAATAAGAATTTTTTTTCTGAGAATGGGCGAATAAATCAAACCCCTCATTTTCCGACACGTATTGAAACACCCCGTATAATGAAAAATAATAGTTTCTCTGTATTTCATTGCTAGTTCAGCTTTATTTGTTTACTTTTAAAGTAATAATAATTTTACAAGGAAGGTTGCAGTTTAAAATTTTCAAGAGGTTTCTCTACGAAAGCATATGACTCTAGCTAATGAACAAAGAGCATACAAAACTAATTTTAGACACCAAAAATGCGATCTGGTATTTCAAAACATAGTAACTAGTTATTACATGATTAAAATCAAAGTCGTGGCTGCCTTTACATTCGTGTAAACTATATATCTCGCGTTTTTGACATTGTTTATCAACTTACATCTGCAGTTCAGGTAAAAATGTTTAGCAATAGGTCGCAGGTCATAACTTTACCTTGACGTTAATAAGACTTTAATCATACATTGTAAATTACCAAGTACATAATTTTCAAAACCGTGTTTAACAATATCATAAGAAACCTAACAGCTGTAACGACTGTAAATATTAATAATGTAATCATAATACTATTAATTATTAATTATATATGATTTGAGTAAACAATTTCTATAGAGAAAGTAGAAAAGGCGTTCTTTGTATCAAGTCACATGTTATTGTTAAATGTTAAATAAGAGGCATAGTTACACATCCTTGAAATCTCATGGTTTATATAAGAACTAAGTACTTCGTATGCATTCTTTAGCTAAATGAAATAACAATGTGTGAAATGTAACAACACGTAGTATACAAGATAAACCACCTCTTCTCCATACAAGGAATTAGGAACATAATCATTTTTCTTAAGGAAATACTAAAGTACGAGACATGGGATACATTGCAGCAATTGACCAACAAATTGGGTCATGTCTTAAGGTTAAAATCCTTGAATAAGCTTTATAGCCAGTATAGTTCTCAATTAAAATCTCCGTACATATTAGGATTTATTATGACAGTTATTACGTTCCTACTCAATAGGTATAAGTTATAGGTATATGTATATGTATATTATCTGATATGTTTGCTAAAAATGTTACAAAAGTAATTTTGTTCTAAAATTATAAACATCGCATTGTTTTTAAAATATATCTCACAATTGCCAAATTGTCTCAAAACAGTTTTTGAACTTCTGGCAGTTCTGAGTAGAAATTTTATTAAATGTTTATTAGTAAGTAAAACAACTAAGAACTAATATTAAAAGTTGGAAGTATATTTCATTACAAATACATCATCGGTTCAAAAGAAATCGCAAAACCGTTTTTATACGCAAATTTTCAACGAACTTCATAGCTGTTTGTTGAGAGAGTAAAAAAAATCTGAGTAAGTTAGAAAGAATCTTCACTATGTCAATTATACAAGTTTTCTCCAGATAACAATTACTAGGCCGACAAGTTATTTAGAATAAGAAAAAAGACATCGTTTTCAACTGTCATGTTTTATCATAAAATATCCTGAATTTTACAGGTCATCTGCAGATTGAAATAATTGTTTACGGCATTATAAAGATTATCACATATCGCAAAATTTTTCACGGTATCTGCAATACAGTGATAAGATACATTTCACGGTTTTTCATGTTCTCTAGTGCATTTTCCCCCGAAAAGTTAAAGGAAAAGATACAATTTCAGCATTATGTTTTAGTACTACGCTAATAAGAACCTGCACTTGCTGGGTGGATTTTATTTGTGTATCTGTAATTACGATTGATTGTGCTTGAAATGCCAGTCTCACAGAGTGTCATTATTATTGTAAACTAATGTACATAGACGTAACATAGTAATAATGGTTGGCCATAAGTAACAGATTTTATTTTTTCATGAATTATTCGACATAAATCATTTGTAAAAGTTAACAATAAATTTGGATTTTTGAAAATTTTCTGTTGCCTAGTTTCCAAAATATCAGCAAATAATTATATAATATAATATGTGAGAAGATATTTGTATTAAATTAAAAACTATACGTCTAGTACCTACTAAATAAATCTTTATGTATGCTGATGACACATCTATTGTTTTATCAGCAAGTACTCTGGAAGATCTATTATACAGGGTCAATTTCGTATTACAAGAATTTCACGATTGGTGTTACAAAAATAGACTCATCATAAACTACGATAAGACAGTATGTATGTATTTTAAAACAAAATCTAAACAAATATGTAATAACAATAACATAATTTCCATCAATGGGCATCATTTAAACATTCATTCAGAAACTAACTTCTTGGGAGTCACCTTAGATGAAAATATTGATTGGACAAAGCACATTGAAAAACTGTGTTGTAAATTAAGACAATCCTGTTTTGCTGTGAGTGTTTTAAAAAATAATCTGGACCAAAGCTCTCTGATTAATATTTACTATGCCCTGTTTTACTCTAAAGCCTCCTACAACATCATCGTATGGGGTCAATGTTCAGACGTGCAAAGGGTGTTCGTTCTTCAAAAACGCATAATACGAACAATATTTGACATGAAACCATTAGATTCTTGCCGTGAGACGTTTAGGAAAAACAAAATATTACCTTTGGTATGCATTTACTTATATAAATTACTCTGTTACATACATGACATAAGAAACAAATTAAAAATCCACTCTGATAATCATACATACTTAACGCGTAATCGTCATAATTTATGTATAGAAAAACACAACCTTACGTTATATAAAAAATCACTTTGCTGGTAGTCATTTGTCCAATATATTGCCCATGGACATCAAGGAAAATAATTCACAATATGCATTTAAAAAAAAGTTAAAAGAGTTTTTATATAAAAAGAGTTTTTATTCCCTAGATGAATATCGTAACTCTGTATGATATTTATTTGCCTTAATTAACGTTGTGATATATATTTTTTTAAATTGTAATTTTTATCTATATTTTATTATATGTTGTTATGTAGCCTGTCGTATGCCTATCTCTTCTATATATTTTTTATATGACATGTACTAAAAAGTATGGTTTGTAGGTATGTTATACATGTGTGTATGTATGTATATATCTATTGATTATGTTTATACATATTTATACATTTATTTATATTTGTATATATATATTTGAGTATGTATGTTATTTTGTACTATATTTTATTTATGTTATTTATAAGTTGTTAGTGTTTTTACCTTATTACCGTTTGTTCTTTTTTTATACCTGACTTGCCATATATACAATTTTGTATCTTTTGTTGGCCAATAAAGTATTATTATTATTATTATTATTATAATATTTTATCTCTGTGTGATTGTCTTATTCTATCCAATTGTTATTATTGGCATAAAGAATCAATAAATATTATTATTATTATTATTATTATTATTATTATTATTATTATTATTATTATTATTATTACTATCGTTTGCAATATTAATGACACTCACTAAAATGAATTTTGCGATTTCTTTTGAACTTCTAACGTATTTATATTGAAATCTGCTTTAAATTTTTTACATTAGTTATTAGTTGTTTCACTTACCAAGAGAGATTTAATGAAATTTCTATTCAGAACTTCGAAAAGTTCAAAAACTGTTTTAAGAGAGTGTCATTATTATTGCAAACGATTGTACATACAGCAAAATTTAAAGAAATATATACTCTTTGCTGCTATGATATTGCATGATAATTTTGTTATTTATTAATAATATTAATACGTATCATTTTTTAAATTGAACTGTAGATGTAAATATTATTATGACATAAACTTACATAGGCGTGCTTATAAGATTGTTCGCTTTTGGGGTGAGAATAGCAAAATAATGTGTGTCTTGCAAACGCTTTAAAAGCCATTATTTTGTTTGAGGAGAATTTAAATAGTAAAAGTTCCATATTACTTTTGTTTTACCTGTTTAGTTAAGTTACCTTTTCGTTCAACTTTCAAATATTTAAAATCATTCAGTCTTTATAGAAAACATATAATATGGGACCCTTAAATTATAAGTATCTTTATTACATTGGGAGCTATTATTTTTTATATTTTTTGATAATCTGTATCTTAAAATTGAAGATCTCAACTAATATTATTTTGTAATCTTCCTACAACCCTTATTAATATTACTACAGAAAAAATCATTGTTGATAGACCACCTTATATACATTTAATACTCAAAACCGAAGAGCTCATATTTCTAACTGATTTACAATCTCCATTGCCATAAATGTCATAGTATTATTACTGTGTCTCTATAGCAGGAAAAAGCATTATGTTAGCGGCATCTAAAACGTGTCACATGTCATAAATGCTAGGCACACTAACGTTTCCACTGCTTTTACTCATAAATTTTAAGTTTAGAAGATACAACTTAATGTAGGTTTTAGAATGCAGCGCAAGGTTGTTGCACAAAAGATCCCATACAATTCTACACACGTGGTTGCTTGCGGAAACCTCGTCAATAATAGCAATTAGATATCTGCATGCGTCGGACACGCATTTCATCAAACTGATGCAAGATGCAAATCGGGCTGGCGAAGCGGCCGAGACTTCGTGCTCGTCACGCTCTATTTACCTACAACGCACGCACATACAAGACCTTTGAGAAACATTTCGTCACAATTACAAAAAATAATCGAAAAGCGATATTTTAATTTATTGACAGTGTACATTCCTTTGTTGGAACGCTTTCATAACCTAGGAGATTACTTTTTACGGCCCGTTTCTTTTGCTGGTTCTGTGGTTTGGTACTTGCAGCAATTCCGAACTAATTGAATACCTGACCTTCCTCCAAGGACTTCCTATACTTTCGACGGTGCCCAGGCGCTGTCCAGCAGTCCCTGCTGGCAAAACGTCACGCATAAATACGCGCGATAACAAAAAAATAACGGAAGTGACGTGCCTGTCGAGCCCCTCACACGGATAATGATTAATTAACTCTTATTATGTAACGATATGTAATAAGTATTATATAAATGAATTGGCCAGGTTAAATACTCATTAGAATTGCTGATTATCACACGCGTAACAATGGGGTGCTTCTTACTTTCCTCGTAGAAGGACATGAGTTCAATTCGTAAAATTGTTTCCTACAGATTCTTTTTGTTTTGTCTTTCAACTTCTTCTCTTATGAAAAACGATTTTAGCACTTTAATTTTTTATTACTGAAAGCTCATTTTTTAAATACCGGCCATGAATTTTTCTACGATAGGTGTATTTTGTGTCATTATCAAACTCTATGTTCTTCTTTCCGCAAGTTTCCAGTATTTTCCATCCCAAGCAACAATTTAAATGTTGTTTAGGCTTGCTCTTGTTTTATAAAGGTTATTTGAGCGTTGTTTGTAGATTAATTCGTTTTAGAGTTTATCTGATATCAAATATATTTCTAGAGGAAAATAATTTATATAATATCCTTGTAATATACATTAAAACTTGACAATAAAACTTCTTTCTGTGACTGCAGTTCTGTAGAAGTTTCATTATTACAACAAATGGGCTTAACAAAACAGTTTCCTTTTAATGAAAATTTGATCTAATCAAGGAACTGTAAAATTATGAACTCAAATGGTATTAAAATACTGTATACCCTTCTCAAATAATGCCATAAAATAATAAATTCTTTATTAAATATACTTATATAATCTTACTAGCTTTTAATATACCTCAATAAAATTCAAATATCTTAAGAGAATTAGACTGCTGGCATATCATAATCTAAGATTTCATAAGTTCGTATGCAACATGAACAGAAATGTATAAGTATACTGATAAATAAACGCTGACCAATAATTTTTCCACAAGATTCAAGAATTCTTTTAAGAACTCCTTAAGAAATTATTACTAATATTGGAGAAGGACAATACTGGCATCAGGGTTTTAGATCATGAATTGAAATATTTGAACTAGCTTAACACCTTTAAAGAATACCATTTCGTTTTATTTTTTACCACCCTTGGGCTCGCTTCAGTGTACCACACACCATTATTACCCTAATTGAAACGGCCAACAGCTGAAATAATAGCTTCTAATTAAATAATTCGATCGTTTAGATACAGAACTGTAATTGCAACAAACTTTCCCAGCTTCTAGCGTTGGTAAGAGTAAATTTAAACAAACGAAGGCACATAGTTCATGGATGACTGAGTTTCGGTGTGCATAACAAACCGCTAATTTGTGAAATTAATACATAGGTGCCTATTTGTAATCAAAAATGCGGTATATAGATAATTATCAGCATAATATTCAATAACTATGCTTATTTAATTTTTTAGACACGATTGTGATGGCGATAACAAATATGTATTACCATATCATTAATTTCTAAGTAGGTATCTGTAGTAATCATTTTATATCAGATTTTAAAGAAAGAAAAAGCGGAAGTAATTTCAATATTACCAACTGTGCATGTTTGATAAGCCAAAATAAACAGAAATACAGTTAAAGGAAATAAGCACTTGAAAGCATCTGAAAACGATAAAAATGGAGAAGTACTTATGTATATCATTTATAAAAATATTGAAAGAATAGGGGCCTTAAATGACTCCCCTGAGGTACACCTCATACCGTTATCATTTTACTGATTATGAATTATCTGATCTATGAAAGATAATTTTTATCCAGTTAAGAAAAGGACCACAAACTCTTGGAATACAAAGTCTTGGAAGAATCTATAGCTAAACATAGAATGAATTGGGAGAATTTGATAAGTAGTAAGTGTAAGCAAACAAATTTTGCTTCATAAATCATTTAGATATTTAACTTATATTGTTGTTCAATAAGAGAATTAAATATAGGTTAAGAAGTTACTAACTAAATTAAAATATTGTATTGAACATGATAAGATTCAAAACTAATACAGAAGGAATTCAATTTTTAGATTATTTATTAATGGTTTACTGTATAACTGGTAAATTCCTTTTCATTAAATAAACCTATTACAAACTGGCGGGATAAGATACCGAGAACGAAGAAAATTTCACACTTGTTTTCATACAAACAAGGTGAGATTTCACTTACGAAAGGGGCTTGTTGCATAAAATGCATGTCACAAACATCTTGAGCAACGTTTGATGTACATGCAAAAAAATGCAATATTCGTCTGAGCTGGGAGTATAATAATGTCCGTTTAGAAGCAGTATCAGCATATTGGCAAGTTTTAACTCTCTACAATACAGTAGGTGTACAAAAAATGTATGTACTGGTAAATCTTACTCCAGTTTTTCTTTATCAATATTTGGACAGTATCTTGGAAAATTTCGACTACCCAAATTCCATAATTTTATATATCTATATTTATTTTAGCAATCATTGAGATTAAATAATTAAATTTGTATCTTTTCGATATATAGTGTGTTACAAATTAGTAGGCCAAGCCGTTAACCACATCTTCTTTGGATCAAAATAGTGGAACTTTTCTTATGCCACGTTTAATTTTCAAACAAATATCTCTAAAATCACCGAAGTTATCAATAAATATTATTTCGTTTTAATTTTAACACCTTGTATTTTGAAAATAGAGCTCCAAAATGAAAAGTGGCATAAGAAATGTCCCATTATTTTGGTCTAAATAATGGGACAATGTCGTTAACTGCTTGACCTACTAATTTGCAACACCCTGTATAATAGCATTTGATAGCGACGATGAATGACGGAAAATGTATATTAAGTCATTACATTAACTTTTATTGACACTACTGAGAATTACTTCGAGTCAAGTTACGGGTGACTTACTATTATCGCATCGGCCTTGATTAAGGCGGGAATTTTTCAATTTCGTACCGAATCAAGCGGAAAATTCGTTTTAGGAAACGTTGCTGCTATCACGCAGAGAGCTTTGGACGAACAAATCAACATTAGAACTAGCAAGAATTAGATGGCGCGGAACTCTGTTTGCTCAAGGTGGGTCCAGCCCTTAATGACTCCTTCTTTTGTTTTGCTATCTGGATAATGAACGGTTGAGGAGGCGTGCCTTTTTTGTACTGACCCTATTGTTTCTCTTATTTATTCCTACTCGTTATTTGTTTTCCTAGACGCTGGTTCTTTATTGGAAGGGGTCGATGAAAGCATTAGTTGCGTATAAAAATGTTGGTTTAGTGGTGTTTTATTGATATTTATTGTGAGGCTCTTACTTCTTAATCTTAGTTATACACATGTTATTGAATCTGACGTTCGAATTCTCAATTTAGTTTAAGATGGGACTCTTAATTTCATTCGGATAAATGTGTTATTTCATGTTTTATACTTGTGCATTGCTTCTTACAAATACACGTTCATAGTCACGATTTATATATAATTGTTTGTTAATGACTTACTATTAAATTTAATGGTTTTGGTTTGAAAAAATCCCTAGCCATAATGCTTTAAAAGAAGAAAATTTGCCAATAATTTATATTTAATTGGAAATCCTTTAATTGGTTGATTATCTTGGATAACATGATTAAAAGAAAATATTATGTGGTTTCGTACATAATAATACTAGATAGTATAATTATACAAAACGTTATTAAAGTTTTATTTTATGCTTGCATTTTTAGTACTTACTTAATTTGAGAAAATAAATGTTTGCGTTTTGAATAATAGACGTAACAAAGTTGTGCAAAAAATTACAATACAATGACAACAATATATACAGGGTGTTCAGAAAAGAAGGGACCATACTATACGGCTAGCTTCCGTGGACAAAAATAATGTGATTTAAATAAAATAATAAAATGGCACAGGCGCTCAGAAATTTTTGTCCAGTGCCTTAAAATATGGCTCATTTTACTGAACACCCACAGTATCTCTTGGAAGCAAAAATATCCAAAATCAGTATGAATCAGTGAGAATCACAAAAAATTGATAATGTAGGATATTTTAAAGTAGGCAAATAAAGTACTCAGTTTACGGGTACCTACAAATGCCTCGTTGAAATGATATTACAAATTATTTCATAATTCACTGAAAATTAGTTAATCTTGTGAAACCACAAATATTAATATGTATAAATATTATTTATTTGTGTAATATAGGTATATTATTAGTTAACATGTTTCCAAATATACCACTTAAGGCATGCTACGGATTACCCCAAATTATGAACATGTAGAGAAAATAAGCACATGCTTTATTTATATGTCTAAAACTCTCTCTTGTTTAAAATTAACGTAATAAATGCTTCAATAAGAATATAGTTTGCTTTTTAATCTACAGTGTGCCAAAGAATACAGAAGAAAATTGAATTTTGTCAAAATTTTGAAAACCATTTCTTCAATGAAGCTGAAAAAATGAGTAGATATGTTTTCTAGAACTTCAAAAATTTCAGAGCTGTCCTTTTTTCCTCACGAATAATTAGGTTTTCTTACTTTTAACCATAGAAATCATAAAATATCGCAGTAACTTAACTTTTTTAACTTGGTTGCACAAACGGGTGGTAATTTCAAAATATGAAAATTTTCCGTCCAATTAATAGAAACAAATAATTTCTATGGTCCAATTACAAACACTCCGTTTTGGTTTGACTCTGGAGTATTACCAACAGCTTACAATGGCTGCTTTCTAAGCTTCTAAATAGTCTAACTATTTTTGAGTGCCTAATGAGGCTTCTAGCGTTCTATAAATGTTATGATTCCTATGCTTTTAACTAATTAGTTACTTAGTAACATATTTTATCTGAAAATTAATCAATCTGAATAGTTCTATATACAATGTATATGGAATCAATGTATACCCTGGTATCTGGCTCACCTGATATTCAAATACTTTGAAACTTTGGTGGTGAATATATACCTATAAAGTGATTTTACTGTTGTAGAAATAATAATACAAACTATTACAAAATATTATTTTTTATAGAATCAGTTCATACCAGTACAATTCATTATTGTGAACAAAAAAATAAAGAATACATTTTTTTATTTGAAAGCCCATTTTACAGACACAAATTATTTTAAGTTGAAATAAATTGTTTTACGATGGCCCATATCTCAAGCACCTTTGAACCCACAATGATGTAATCTTGTACAAGAGGGTTTCTAGAGGTGCTGATTAAGAATATCTTACTAGTTTTCTTTTAAAAAATCACTAATACCTTTTTTGAAAAATTGACCCCCTTTCTCCATCTTAGAATCGGACGTCTCTGACTATAATTAAATATGGCTACGTCTAAAGACTCACTTCATGGTGTATCTTCACCACCGTTTCAACGTATTTGGACATCAGGTGAGCGAGATACCAGGGTGGTTCCATGAAAAGTGGGACACATTGTATCTATGTCCAATTTAAGACACGATTACCTGTATTTTGGAAACGTACGATATTTGTTTATTTTTCGCTATCTTTTCCTAGGTCTGCACACGTAAGAAAATATTAAGACATCACTCTAGCTTGTGGCGACTAATTCTAGTTTACATCGACGCCGTAATACCTATACCATTTAGAGCCACATGCTATGTGGAATTTATGGCCAAGATAATTGATCTCACATGGGTCGTTACAGAGAAAGAAGACGAGAGATTTCTTTACGATTCTTTCGCCATCGGATATGTGTTTATCCGCAAACCTAGATTTTAGCGCGTATGGCTTTGCAATATTGAAATAAAAATTAAAACTTTCTTTGGCCATCTGTCGCGTTTTCACCGGTTTTGATTTCGTTTATAATTTCGGCAATCGATGTCTATCTCTGGCAACATCTCGTACACTTAACTATAGACTACGAAAGTAGGTCTAACGGCTTACGCCGATCCAATTACCTACTAGTAATACTGTAATTTAAGTTAGATGATACGGGAGAGTAATAAATAAAAGAAACTTGTAAAAGTAGCGAAACCGTAGAAAGCACAGTATGGCGATAAGTCTGTTCAGTTCCAAATTTGGTAATTTGCAATGAATTTATTGGTATACTAGTATTATCAATATGTTTACCATTTCTTTCTATATTGTTTAGATAGACTGTAAAATACCACAATATACAGTAGTTACAGATAATAGAATATTTATGCCCCGACCGGCATTGAATTAGTCCTGCAGTATCTGTGTGCACATTACCACAGATACTGCGGGGCATTAGTCCGCTGCAGTATCATTTACAAATTTAGTGGCTCGTCGCTTTCTGTAAGCCGCGCCGCTTAGGCCGAGCAGGAAGTAAGCAGACCACTTATATCTCATCTGCATTCAGTGCCTGGTATGCTATGCCTGGTGGTGTGGCGACAAGGGTTCTTGGCTGACAGATACTGCAGGAGTGATTCAACGTCGGTAGGAGCATTAGTGCGCGGAGTAGTTGTTTCCTGCAGTATCATTTACAGATTTAATAGCTTGTCGCCCAGAGCGAGAGATCTGCGTTAAGTACCTATGGCAATGTAGGTCGCTTTCTGTAAGTCGAGCCGCTTAGGCCGAGCAGGAAGTAAGACCATTATATCTCACCTGCACTCAGTGCCTGGTATGCTATGTCTGGTGGTGTGGCCGACTAGGGTTCTTGGCTGACAGATACTGTAGGAGTGATTCAACGCCGGTCGGGGCATTAGTCCGCGGAGTAGTTGTTTCCTGCAGTATCATTTACAGAAATAAAGTTACCTTATAAGTAAAGTTACTTTATTATTTATTATTTCACTTGTGGATAAAGTGTTACTTTAGGCAGTTTGTATGTGTGGATAAAAGTCCGATTATACGGTTGAATATGGATAAAACAATTTATGATATGAAAATTAATAATCCAAGCTTCAGAGGATGAAAATCATGAGATTATTTGAATAATTGCTATTGAAGTTCTTTTGTCCCTACTAAAAAATGTAACAAAAATGACAAAACAGTAAAGTAATAAATAAATTAACATATCCAACTGTTGAAGGAAAAACATGCTCTATTAATGTATTTATTAATAATAATTTGTAAATAGAAAATAAAATGATCATATTTACACTTTCGTATTGTTTTTATAAAAAGGGACATGAAAAATTTCATTCGAAAGTTAAGTAAAATAATAAATATGTGTAAAAATAACATATACCGGTAGTAGTATTCTCATATAAAAACTATTAGACACCAAGGTGTGTTGTACAATAAAAAATGTGTAATCATCTTCTTTTACCGAAGAGAATTAATCATTTCAGCATCTTTGAAATACCAAGGTTCTTCCTAGCAATAAAACCTCTTCTCACACACATATACACTCTGTTAGGTTCAGCCAATCATTTTTTTAAATGCCAGTGACTGAAAACCAATTTGCCAACTGTTATGCAACGCGCGTGAAAAAAGCGAGAATGGTCAAGGTCCTTTCTCAGGATCGCTGCTATAGTTCATATTGTTCCGTAGTTGGGCAGGTTTTTAAGTCTATAAATTACCTTGATTGCTACGGTATTTCCTTTTCCCGATACCAGAAACTGGTTTTTTCGTCTTAATTGCATATGTTGGACAAGAATCAGTAGCTAAATCATTAAAAGGTTAAATATCCTGTTTCCTGTATAAAAATTAATAACATAACATGAACCTTTTACTGATATTATTTCAAAAGTTATTTGAATTAATTTGCGGTTTAAGAACAGTCTAAAAACTTTTTTCTACAATTACTCGTATTCAATTTATTCAAAATTTTCAAGTATTATTTATTATTTTCTTCACCAGATTTGTTTTCTAATAAATTGTCTTTCAAATAAAAAGTCTAAAAAATATTCACTTATATTAGCAAAGCTTAAGAACACCAGTTTTCATTGACATATGTTTTTAGAGGCAGTTAAAACAATCTAAACACAATAAAAAATATCTCTTCACTGTGTCAATCATATAGTTAAGTTTTCTCTGAGGTGTATACCAGTTTATAGGCTGATAGGTTATATTTAAACTTTAAAAAATCATTTTTAATGCGCTGCACACTGAGAAAATATTGTCCACAGCGTTATACAGGGTGATTTGTTGTTTATTATTAAACTATTTATAAATTTTCTGGTATAGTTAGTTTTAATGAATATTGTTGACTGTTATCATAAAGTCAACGTGCATTGAAATATAGACAGGGCGATTTATGGAAATTAAATAAATATACATTTCTTGTTTAAAAATTATTCGAGACTCATCCGTGTTATAAAGAAATGCAATAAACATACCTACAAAAAATTTAATCCGATTATATCGATGAAACACACTGTAAATTGCGCCCTGTATGTGGTATATTGAAAGTAAGCTTACGATATGATATGACCCTCAAATATATCAAACTTCTAAGAAAAGTCCTATACTTTTTGAAATATTGATAAAAATCTATTTGAAAATTTTCGCTTCTACACCCTGTACCTTTTTTAATATTGACATTCGGATTAAGACAATATGACTCACACGGTATATTTTAATATCTAGAATCTAGAGTTAGTCTATGGCGCATTCATTAAAGATTAATATGTATATTATCACACGCTGCAGAATTCTTTTAAAAAACTGATAACACTTGAATTGATTAATTTATACGAGTACGAGTATTTTACAATTTACAGTCTTTCAATGAAGGGTCATGCTCTCTAGCGCAAATAGGGGATTATACTTTATATGTTTATTATTTTCAATTTCAGATACGATAAGTGGTTTTGCAGTAAGCTGCTTCTCCTACGCGCCAAGCTAATTCAAACGCAATTTTATTATTAAAAATAATCGACCAATGTTATTTAATATTCAAAGATTTTTAAGGAGACGCTTTACAAAGTGTATTGAAGTAGAAGGCGGGCATTTTGAGCATTTCCTTTGAAGTGTTCTTTTATTACTGTTACTGATTGTTATTTGTTGTCTTTACTGTTGCATAGTAGTAATTTAAAAGAAAAATTCATTTTACAATAAATAAAATTTATTGAATGTGTAAAATGCAAATAACTCGAAAACTGATAGAGTTACATGAAATAAACAAGAGTGCCTTTTGTATTGAAAATTGAACTGCCTTTTAGATTTTCTAGTCATTTTAGCCATAGCTCATTAAGCAAAAAAAATATGTTGTAATTTATCTAAGTAACAGGGTGTAACTAACACCCTGTGTAAATAGTGTTAAATTCAGCATAAAATTCGTAATTTTCATGTCAAAAAATATAAAGTGGCCAATTTTCAAGACTATACTGCTTAAAATCCCAAAATTATTAAGAAATTTCAAATTAAAATTCCAACTTTAAATACCCTGTATCTCCTAAAACTGCAACATTTGTATAAGACATGTTAAGCTCAATCGCCATATTTTAGTGTGTAGTATCTCCAGGTCAGAGATTGCCCATTCTTAATGAATCACCCTGTATATAAATTATGTTGTCATTATAACTCTTCTAATGCCAGTTTCCTTTCTTAACATAATAAGTACAGTAATAAAAAGTGTTACAATCTATATTCTGCATAAATCTAGAAAACCTACTGCTAGGAGCTATTCAGCATACAACAATTAATTAATTAGATGCATATTTAGCCAAAGCGTTACCAAATAATCATACATTAATTATGCAACTCGGCTAGCGTGCCTGGATATGGTGTAAACCGTTTTTTAATATATTTCCCTTGCCGAAAAATTGTGCCCGTCACACTAGGATACACTTTGGAATTGGTGTTTTCGAATTGCCCAACTCCTTATACGTTTTCGATATCCAAAGCTTATTATTAAAGCACAATTGCCTACTGTCGGTGTCACGAATACAGGGGCTTTATTATTTTTACCTTCACTTATTGTTTACTAGAGCATTACTCTACGTTCAATTACGGTGGTACTGTAATATTTTTATTATGACTGTTTTTAATTAACTTTTGCATACATCTTGAATTGAATTCATAATTGTTACAGAAGTAAGAGTTAGCTAAATTGATAATGTATGTGAGAAGTCTGTTAATTGGCTTGGAATTTTCGATGCGGAAAATTGGTAGAAACTAGAGAAAAGGAATTAATAGCTTTTGTAGTATTTTTTTAATAATATATTATTATGTAGCGCATTTAGATTCTCAGCTTTGTCGCGATGTTAAAAATAAATTTGCCTGTCAACGAGATATATGGCCTCTTATTGAAAGACTGTTAATTGTACGTTTTTTACTTTGTACCTTAAACATTATTAAATAATTTACTTCAAGTCTTACTAGCTTTTAAAAAAAAAATCTACAAGGTGTGATAATGTTTAAAATACCCAACAAAATTTTATCATAAACGTTATACCAAAACATAAAATGTGCTTTTTTCTTATTCAAAATTCCTTGGCGGACTGTAAATTGTTATAGAGAGATCAAGCCGTTAACCACATAATTTTGGACCAAAACAATGGCTTTTCTTATGCCGCTTTTCACTTTGGAGCTCTATTTTCAAAATATAGGGTGCCAAAATTAAAATTTTCTTGGGATTTTAGAGATATTTGTTTGAAATTTGGCATATATTTTTGTCTTGACACACTTTCTGGTAACTTTGGTCTAAAATATCAAAGCATGAATGGAGAAAAGGGGTGTTGTAGTACGCACGTATCCCCCCCCCCCCATTTTTGAGTACATCTACGGTTTCAGAATATTTTCTTTTAGTTAGAGCGTGTTTTTGTTCTAAAAATGGAAATTACTTTTTAATACTTCGCGATATTTACACACAACGTCAAAAGTCCTCCTGTATATAAAATCCTTATAAAATGATTCAATTAAACCTAGTGGTGTTTCTTAATGTGGTAAAAAAGTACATGTACTTAGGGAACAAAAAAAAAAACAATACAAAATTATTAATTACCACTGTTTTTACAAATCTGCTCAGTTTGGCAGTGTATTCAGTCATTCCTTTGAATATTTGTACGTTATAATGCCAGGACGTGAAAGTTCTGCGTTTACCCGAGCAAGAATGACTGCTTTACATGATGCAGGACAATGTAATCATCAGATATCGAACATGTTGGGCATTCCTAGATCATCTGTTGTGAGAATAGTACACAGATTGCTCTTTAGATGTAATACGTGTTATACAACTATGTATCAATAATTACGGTATTTTCAATATTAGCCTATTATTACGTATGGTAATTTCAGATCGTAGGTGTAAATGTGTATGTATAAATAATCGAATAGACATGTGAAGATACTTATCCGTTTTTTATTGCATTTAGCTAACTATCTATTGCATAACGCCTTTGTCTGTAGAAAAATTACAGTATGTAGTTTAATTAAATAAAGGAAAATCATTTTTAACACGGGTGATGTAAAGAGTGAACAACTGGAAGAATTTTTTTCCAGATATATCCGGAGCCGTTTGGATAAAACAATGAAATTTGGAACTGAAGTATTGTCTATTGTCTTTTGTTTTGGCTGGTAAAAAGAAATGCTAAATTTCAATCAAATCATTTTCAAACTGTGCTGTAGATAATTTTTGCTGTAGCTTTTTTATATGTAGACGTTTCTATTGTTTGATATAAACATTTGGAATGTCAGACAATAAAAATGTTCTTTTATTATTTCGTTACAATCCAACATCAGGAAATAACATGAATTTTTAAGTCACATTGTTCGGTTTGAAATCTTTACAATTGATAGAATTATTAAAAATAAAAGCTTTGTTTATACAAGTATTTCTGCTAATATTAATTGTAGAATAGGTTGGTAAAATGAGTATGATTTATAAATGTTTTTTAAAAACAATTTTTTACAAAATGAGGTCGATTTATCCACAAATTGAAATTGTGGTATAACTTCATATTTTAAATAGAATCATAAGTGAATCTAGGGGGTGTTAAATGCCCCCAGTATTAAAATTTGCATCCAAGTTAAATACATTTCGTTTGACAAACATTGTAGAAAAATTATCATAAAAAACAGAAACGGGATTTACAGTTTTTGTGAATCTGTTGACATATATACAAGCAAAAGTAACTGCTGATGACATTTCCCATTACCTATATTAACTGCATACTAACATTATTCGAGTTTATGTTTGAAAAAATATGTTCGCATTATAACATTACACCTAGTAAACATGTGAATTTTGAATTTAACAAAGAGAGAAGAAATTTATTAGATTCTTAGGCAATACTAAAAGTGCTCATAAAACATGTTTTCGTTACGTAGACTATGTTGTTTGGAGTCAATTTTCATCAGAACTCAAACATTTTGAGAACATATTTTGAATTTTCTCCAAATCAGCGATATATTCTGAAAATTTTATTGTAAAAAACTGAAAAGACAAGACAATAAATAAGTTAAAATAAATATTTTAACGTACAAAAAGTTTTCTTATAAAATGCGTCAGGCAACAAAACAAAAAAAACAAAACATTAGCGCATTTGAACCCCCAAAAAATCTTATGCTTGTGACGCTTACAAAAATAGCAAATAATAAATTTATAATAAATATGTACAATTTAGAGTCTTTTAAATAATGCAGGCTTAAGAAAAATTCTATGATACGAGGTGTGATCAAAAAGTAACGGGAATTTTGTAATATTTCCGGTTGTATTAGTCCAATCTTTTGGTTGTTGCATTGGTAAATATATCTAAAAAGTGTACATTATTAGCCATATTGGATGTTTAGGCTGTTGCAGTCACAAAGATTGCATGTGTTTTGGTATAATCGGCGATTATTATTATTATTTTCTTTATTGTACTAGAGAATTTGCATTTGCATCTTACGTTGAATATGTCGAGAGCCTTAGACGCCCCAGAACATCAACAACTGATGAAAATGTGAAAATAGTGAAAGAAATGATTATGAACAATCGCCGAATCACAATCAGAGAAGTCTGTGATGATTTTGGCATATCAATTGGTTCATGCCATGAATTTTTTTGCCTGTTTTGGGTACGAAACGAGTGGCAGCTAAATTTGTTCCAAAATTGTCGAATTTCGAATAAAAACAGGTGCACAATGTGTCATAACACTTTATTCCATTCTGTTTTCCAACATAACAAGAAAAATATCGGACAAATCAGATTAATACAACCCGACTTATTACAAACTTCCCATTACTTTTTGATCGCACCTCGGACTATTCTGTAAAAGATAAAGTCATTTGCTCTTGTCGTTGATAGATTTATTCCGAAAACGGCTTCAAGGATAATTGAACTAATATTCAATTAATATTCAGGTTAGACACGGTCCTTTCGAAAATGAAAACTGCCAAATTAATTTCCAATCAAGCCTTTACTTGGCTAATTAAATCCACGACAATTGAACGGTTTATTTAACCATTATTGACTGGGACTAATCGTGTATTAGTCGTTAGTTTCTGAAAACAAACAAGAACGCTATTTCCTATTTATCCCGTGGTGGTTTTACAGTAAAAATCGGAATTTGCGAGTAGTTTAAGGTTTGCAAAGTTTAATTAGAGAACAATATTAGCACCTATATAGTGAAAGTATTTCACAAGCTCTTCTAGCAGACCGTGTCTCGCTAGTTTACGGCAGATGATTTTCTACGAGCTCAAGCATTTACTTTAGCTGTTCTGGTCAGTCGATGTTTTGCCCAACTATTGTTAATTTAATATTACGCCTAGTTTCACCTGTCAGATATGATACAAGCGCATTAACATGTTTTCTTAAAAAAATAAAGCAACATTCTTAATAGAATAATTAACAACGTTTCTTTAAAATTTGTTTTAAGGTCGATGTATTTCTCGCCATAAAATGATCAGTTTTTTTGGTGTTTTTTAGGTATAGAAATCTCAAAAAATAAAATACGTAGAATAAAACTAATATCAAAAATAAAACTCCTGATCTTTTGTTTATCCACTTTTACTATTTAAATTCTCCTCAACCCCCATATTATTGTCTGAAGCTATTTATTTGTGGCATAATTTTAGTTTTTCTTTAGTTTTATTGGGTTTTTGCCACACTTCTAAAAAAATAAAAATTAATTAAATACACCCTTGACTGATCCGGTTGGCGCAAGGGCTTATTTAATTAATCTTTATTTTTTCAGAAGTGTGGCAAAACCCAATAAAAGTAAAGGATAACCCCATATTATCACATACTTGTAAACAAAAGTGAAATATTTACATTTTAAAAAACTACGTATTTTGAAAGATTTCTGTATTTTAAAATTTGTTGGTTAGACCGCATTCTGCCGTTATACATTTGTTTTACTCAGATATTTTTTGATATTCGCAGGTGGCATCTTGTTATTTTCTAAGATCTATATTATTTAGTTCATAAATATTTGAAATTATTTATATCTGTAGAAAACACTAAATACTGAGCATATTTTAAATAAATAAATAAAAAAATTTTGAATTTTAACTTTAGATTTTTAAAAATGGAAATAATTTGGTTTATTTTATTGCCGCCTATTTGTTGTGCCATGTCACAAATAAATTTTAATATTGTTATAATCTACTCTTCAAATAGAATAAATTCATCTTTGGAAATATTTCTTTTTTATCAAAAGTTTATTGGAACATTTGGTAACGTTGTATCTTGCCGTAAAAAAACATAGCAGGCGTGACAGTAGTATTTCAAAAAGTACTAAAAATCAGTAGATATTTTTTCAATAAGAACATGGTAATGGAAGTTAACACAAAATTGTCTTTGCAGATTTCTTACTTTGTTTTAAGATTGCTGTTTTTATACACAATTTAAAGGCATTCTGATAAAACTATCCAAATTAGAAAAATTATCTCATCTCTGTGTTAATTATACAAGTTTTCTCCAGGGCATACAAACACGTTACAGGCTGACAAGCTATTTAAAATAAGGGAAAAAAGCATATTCACTGAATTTTTCATCTACTACAGAATGATAAGAATTTCTGTTGAAAGACTAGTAACACTTAAACTGATGTAAATTATGTAATTATTTTTCTCGGTGTAAAGTACAAAGTAAACGAGTACAATTCACGGTCTTTTAGTTGCAACTCATGTCCTCTGACGCATTTTTTTCCTTCAACAGTTTAAGAAATCAATTTAATTTAAGCATTATAGTTAGGCTTTACTCTAATAAGTTAATTTTCTTTGTACATAATTATCTTACTAAAAGTTTTTTGTCCATAAAACAAGCTGAATCAAATTACTGTTCTTACAATTTCTGTCACATCAATTTACGTTTTTTAACATCAAATATCTAGGTATATAAAATAAATAAATTCATATATAAGATTGCATTCAACGAATAACTAAAATAAAAATTAATACATATAGTTAAATTTACTAATGAAAAAAAAATTAAGAAGGATGCCACCTGAAGAACATGCAGAAGTTGGTCAAATAGCATTATTGTGACTGATCAGTGTAATACGTTAAATTCATGCCTGGTACGTTTTTTTTTAGTTAGTAAATATAATTATTTTTTATTTAGATATTTAATGAATATTATCTATGCATATTTCTGTAAATACTTGGTGTCAAAAACTATGTGACTTTGTGATAGGAATTATAGAAAAATTGACTTAAATATCTTTATAGAAAACAATATGCATATCAAATAAAATATGCTTAAAAAATAAAATTATCAATGGTATAGATTTCTTTTTCCGACCCCATATCTATGCCAATGCATTTATTTGAAAAAAAAAAAGCTTTTCATATACTTTTATAGCCTTTCTTAACTTTTAAAATTACAGCCTTAAATACACTACACCCCATTTTTGAACAAAGTTAAACAATATTATCCATTTATTTTAATAATTATTGAAGAAAATCTCTATTTTTACAAAAACCATAAATTTAAATTACGAAAATTTACTCTTGAATGGGTTTTTAAAATTCCAACCATTAATTGCTCATACTTTCTATTTGTTTTTTAATTTCAAACTATTAATTCGTGTTCATCCTACTGAAATAATTTTGTTATTGGATTTTAATTGGTCCTTAGTAGAATCATTAACATTTATCTTATTTTTCCCATCCACAACAGAAAAAAGAACGCTTTAACAGTTACGCGCCATTGTTTAAATGTATTTTGCAACAAATGACTGTTATTATCTACTTTTTAGCGAATTAATAGTGAAAGTCGAAAATAGTTCAAATGAGCATGAAATAATTATTAATTTTTGCTTGTAACGCTGGTATAATCAACAGTTGGAGCAAATAATGTGAAGCGAGCAATTTACTTTTTAGTAAAAATGAAAGAAAACATGAATGCAAACTGTACACAAACAAATTTGTTATTGCGTTTCTTCCAAAGAATATCCTACTTTCTTCTGACTTATTCACGTATATATGAAATTATTTGAAGTAGATTTTTGAAACTACTGAAAAGTTTTACACGATTGAAAATATACATTTTGTAAATAGATTTTCCTAGTTCTCAATTGATTTTAGTTAAACATTTTCTGCGATACCGTCAGCAAATTTCAACCCCTTTCCTTCAAAATTGCTTCTATTCTATCCCTATTCGATATGTACAATATATACAGACTTATATCAAAACTGTTACCGCCAGTTTTCAAGTTATCCAAATGCAATAATCCTTTACGAACTGGCACAAATGAAGAAAGCTAAACAAATGATCACTTTTCACTAAACTCTTTATTATCACTGGCTATAATACACTTGCACTCAAGAATAAGAAGAATGCTAGTATTTATAGACGCATAGCGGAGATAGAATCATTCCCTTGTTTGCGCGAAAATTGATTTACATAGTGTTCCTGTGCACTAATTTACATAGGAACCTGATTTACATAGTGTCAAAATTTTAGTTTACACATTTAGTGTCACCGGACACTGGCGTGTTAAACGTGCAGGAGTGGTTCTATCCCCCGGGATGGCGGAGTTTTCACGCGGTTATTCCAGATGGCGCGCACACTTACGAATTTCATGTTGGCTGGGAGTTGCGGGGGCACACTGGAGTACACTAGACGCCACCGAGTGGTTGAGGAGACAGATGCGGGGCGATTGGCCCGCGTTTAGTTATATATCGAAGTGCAACCTCGAAGCACGAGGCCAATCCGCGGAAGAACGCGCTTACATTGACCGGTCGACGAAGGTCCCCCACGTGCTCGTCGGCTACCTAAATAGCCACTTACCATGTCTTGGTGGATGGCGATGGAAGCTCGCCTCACGTACTCCACATCAGGGAAATGCACGGCGCATTAACGGGCACTAGCACTAGCGTTAGTAAGCAGTAAAACCTGAATATCAGAATGAAACTTCATACAGGCTGTCCGAGAAAATGTGTCTCACATTACTAGACATGACTAAGGCATTTGACTCAATCGACATCAATTGCCTTATAGCTCATAATAATTACGGTATATCTAGTAATATATTGTTAGTCCAGGGCATTTAGATCAAAATCGACCGGAATAGCGGAAATTTTTAGGCACAACAGATATCGAGATGCGGTTTTCTGCATTGTGTTCAGGAAGGTCCCAGGAAAAAAGTTTATATCGTCTGGTTTAGCCATTTTTTGAAAAATGCCTTCTGGGCCGGAAAATGCATTTTCCAATTGCACCATTATAGGAACGACTGGAAACTCGAAAAAATCGCTCGCAAATCGTTACTCGGGGGTTTTCGGGCTGGCGAACTCGATTCTGGCATTAGAATTACCCGGGGATGCACGGGGGTTGCTCTGTGGGGGTGCGCGTGGGGTGAATTGTAGGAGAAATGGCAGCGTGCATGAAAATCGCTCCAAACTCGTTACTCGGGGGTTTTCGGGGATGCCGAAATCAATTCTGGCATTGGAATTACCCGGGGGGCGGCTCTGCGGGTGTATCCGGGGCGGTCATTTTGAGGGGGAAATTGCATAGTCCATAGGAAGCGCTCCAAACTCGTTACTCGGGGATTTTTGGGGATGCCGGATTCAATTCTAGCATTAGATTTCCCCGGGGGCGCTCGGGGGTGGCTCTCTGGGGTTCTCTGTGGGTGATTGGGGGGAAAATGATATTTGTTATTTGGATACAGTATTATTTTCATAATTTGTGATTTTTCACTTTCTCCTTTACCATTTCCCACAGAGCCATCCCCGAGCGCCCCCGGGGAAGTCTTATGTCAGAATTGAATTCGGCATCCCTGAAAATCCCCTAGTAACGAATTTGGAGCGATTTTCATGCACGCTGCCATTTCTCCCACAATTCACCCCACGCTCACCCCCACACAGCAACCCCCGTGCCTCCTTGGGGAAATCTAATGCCAGAATCGAGTTCGGCAGCCCCGAAAACCCCCGAGTAACGATTTCCGAGCGTTTTTTCCGAGTTTCCAATCGTTCCTATAATGGTGCAAATAATGATGCAATTGGAAATATCTTGTCCTCGATACTTACTTCACCTTATAGATCAGTTGGTTCTGGTGTTCCTCAGGGATTTATACTAGGACCACTTTTATTTAACATTTTCACAGCAGACTCGTTGAGAGATCCTTTGAATTGTAAACTAAATATGTACGCTGACGATATACAACTTCTTTATAGTTTCTCCTCCTCCAATTTAAATACTGCCACAGAAGTAATTAATAATGATTTAAAACTAATTTATGACTGGTCCATAGAAAATACTTTATTAGTTAATCCTAACAAAAGTCAAAACATTCTATTTGGAACATCAACTCAATTGCGAGGTTTAGATAATTTTTCCGTTTTAATTAATAATGAAAATATTTCTTCAACTAATGTTGTTAGAAATCTTGGCTTAACTTTTGATTTCTCGTTAAGTTTTTCGAATCATGTAACTGATATATGTAAGCATTTTTATCCTTAAAACAGTTGCAATGCTTTAAAAAGTATCTAAATTCTCAGACTAAAATTTTACTTTCTGAATCTTTAGTTCTATCTCATTTGAATTATGCCGACTGCAAAAAATACAAAATTATTGTGTTCGTTTTATTACAACTGTCCCTCAGTTTAGTCACATAACTCCAGATTTGCGATCCTTCAATTTGCTGAGCATGTCTGAGAGGAGACTTATTCACTTCAGTTTTTTACTCAATATTTTAAAGAATAACAAACCTACATACTTATGTGATAAAATAAAATGGAGATCTGGATATCACACCAACAATTTGAGATTACTGAGTAGCAGAGCATGTATTTCTCTTCACAAAACTGAAAAAATTAAAAATTCATTTTCATATTTGGCTTCTTATGTTATTAATAATTTATCAATCCAGTATCACAATTTGTCAGTGTCAGCAGTTAAACATATGGTAAAAAATAATATACTTTCCTCTGGTTTGGTTTTGTTGGATATATGTAGATTTTAATTGTTTTTTATTGTTTTTTCTTTTCTGTTTACATTTTGTCTCACTGATTGTTTTATTTACTGCATTTATTTGTTTTTATTCTACTCTTTTTGTCTCAGCAGGTGTTGTAAATCAACTTTGTTGATGCGCTGTCCTTTTGTAAAAAACGTTTGTATACTTTTTTTGCAATAAATGTATTATTATTATTATTAAAATATGATGTGCACATAGAACATGAAGAAATAAGATGACAAGTTCCTATCCATTTTCCTACAGACCCTCCCTACGGAAATATGTGTCCTTGACGGAAGCCGCTGGAAATCGGTTTTTCTTGAATAACCTCATATAATTTAGTACAAATTTTATGTGATGGACATTAGTAAGAAGCTCTTTAAATAGTGTCCTTAATATTACTCCTAGTTTTATTTGTCAGATATGTTACAAATACATTAACATTCTTAAAAATTCGCAATGTATATCATTGAAGTTTTACGTATGCCCTTTGGCCCCAAATATTTAGATATACTAATGAAATAACTACATATAAAAGGTTGGATTCAATAAGTATCTAAAACAAAAATTATTCTAGTTAAAGCTAAAGAAAGAAACTGTACCTAGAAAATTCACACTGATAATTTCACGTGGTAATACAAAAATATTCATTATGTATTTGCTATGTAAACAATTATTCATATATTATTTAAATTTATTTTATAGCGAATATAGTTAAATTACTAGAGCGTTAAGATTGTTACACATTATCTAAACTAATGTCGGTAGCATTTTACATCATGAAAGTTTTAACGTGGTAATCATAAAAAATTAAAATAAAAACTTGTGCAAAGTTCATTTTTAGGAAAGCAGAGTTGTACTAAAATAACTTGGTTGTATCTTGACCCAAAGCAGCTACTCCTGAAGTATATTACATTCTTAACTGGACACTTTGTATATGGCATGACATTTTGCTGTTTATTTCAGAAAGGATGCATCCTAGCAATGAGATTTCAGGACTTTTTCATAAATAATTTCAAGCTACACATTTAAGCAAAAAAGACAAAGACAATTACTCAAAAACAAATGGTTTGTGTTAGAATTTTTTTTATTGAACGGGATGTGGTATTTTATTACACCCTGTACGATGTACGGTCACATACCGAACAAAAAACTAGATAATTAGAAAGTTGTGGACAATAAATTACATTACTATTGAAAAGGAAGAGAAATATTTGTTTAAATCGACAAAAAATGTGTCTCCTTTTTTTTCCGTTGCATCGATTTTAATGACCCGTCACCATAATATTTAAATCATTCATTAATTATTTTAAATGTTATAAATATGCATAAGTTATAAATTATTCAGTACTTTACGTATTTATGTTTTTGCATTAATTTTCATTTATAACAAAAACAAACATATTGTCACGGTATAGTAGGTGAAATTGGGTTATCGAAAACACTTTTTTTGTTTATGGTGAGTTTATAAAAAAGTCTTAACCCTAGCTTAGTCCTAACTTAGCCTTAATCTTTACCCTAAGAAGTTAAATGTACATATTTCCATGTGTACGTTTATAAAAGTCGTAACTTAGTCTTAGTCCTAAGGAGGTCTTAAGATCTGACCTTGAAAGTTCCTATCTTTTAACTTCTTAGGACTAAGACTAAGACCAAATAAGTACGCATGCGCGAAAGTGCTCCATTTCTTTCTACATGCCTTCTATGGCGTCGGCGATTGGCCGGGGCCTGTAGAGACAAAATAAAGGTTAAGTTACGACTAAATATTTATAAACAGTGTCAAAATCTTAGGATTAAGATTAAGACTAAGGTTAAGGTTAAGGCTAAATTAGGACTAAGTTAGGACTCACCATTAATCAAGTATTTCTGCCACACTAAAAATAAAAAGAAACTTTCATTGGACTAAGAGTATTAGTCAATTGGATCATTTTAAAAGCTTAGTTTTGGTTAAACAGAAATAACTGACACTGAGGAACTAGATAAGATCCAATTAATTTGTTTCCCTAGCAGAAAAAATACATTGTGAATAGCTAGCGAACATTACAATCAAAATTTGTCTCTGATAACTTGATATTTCTTGGTCTACATTTACATGAATGTCTAAATTGGTATTCACAATATGACACTGTTCCGCAAGCTCCATGACAAACTTTAGCAAACTAAAGTTTCCGTCAATCGAAGGATGAGATTTGGATCATTTCCTATCTGGTTAGCTGAATCCTAAATTATTTCAAGTAACTGCTAACGGGTAGTGATTTCAACAAGCTGCTTCATATATTTCCATAAATAAAAGTCCAAAGCATTTAGATCTGGGGAACGCGGTGGCCATGCTGTTGAACTTTGTTGGCCTATCCATTCATTCAGAAAATGATCATTTAATCTAACAGTAGTAGCAGTACTTGGCTCCCTCTATATGGTGGTGCATGGTGCACCACATATTTAAAATCAACAATATTATTTTCCAAAGAAAGTTCTATACAGATCTGCATATAAACGATCATTTAAAATATGTACAGATAGTAAATTATTATTGAAAATGCCACTGAGACGTTGGTGAAATTGTGTTGATCTAATTTCATACGCATTTTGTAACGCCCAGATATGTTCATTAAGATTATTATTTATACCATCCCTAATAAGACATGCTTTATCAGACCACGTGACAAGGGAAATTAATCTATGGTTTTGTGCATGTTGTTGATATAACCAGCGACTACATTTTAATCGCTGAGGAGCATCTTCAGCATGTAACGCTTGTACATTTGGCGGTGAGACGGATGTAACATTTCTCTATTCAATACACGCCATACAAAATTTGGTGATAAATGAAGATTACTTGCTATACACCGAACACCAATTGAAGAGTTGTCAATGACAGCATCTATTACATCTTCTTCATTTTGTACATTCACCACTTGTATAGTAGGACAAATGGTCTTTTTTGGAGCGGAGTTACCTTCTTCTCGAACCCTACAAAGTGATATACTGACTGTGTGGGCAGGTTGATGTCTATTTGAGTATCTTTGTCGGTATTCTTGGGCTGTAATTTACAAAATTAAAGAATGACATATTCAATAGGGTTCATTAAAACTTCCAGAGAAGAATTCATTTATGTATTGAAGTGGCAGGATAGCTGTTTGAATATTTTTTGTGGCTACTTAATATACTACTTCTATACGTGTATAAAATTTAAAAAAAATATCGGTAGACTCACAAAATAGTTATTAGAAGAAATTAATAAAAATATTTTTTGAAGCTAAGTTTTCAAATAAATATCTTATGGCTTTATAGCATTCATGTTTCGTGTAGAATCATCCCCGGGAATATTGACGCATCGTTTCCAGACACCCTGTATAATATACCATTATTTTGTAATCACATTCCATATAGCGCACACGCCTTTTTTTTATAACAGAACCTTAGGAAAAGGTGTTGGAAATTGCATCCGTTTAAAGCTCCACCCTATTTTCATCACGGAACGGGTACCGTACGCACCCAAACAATGTCTCCCACCTATAATAATAAATCACAATAGTTTTCATATAAGTATACCTTACATGCAAAACCTAGTCTGTGTAAGCTAGAATAATTTTACTGTTATGAGGTGACATAAATGAAGGTCAACATATTTTAGTTTAGGTTTTTCTTCAAATTTTGGTCAATACATATTTTTTGAACGAATGTTATTTATAACCTCATTATTATTCAACAGCGTTATTTCTGCTGCAGTCAAATTAAACAGATAGCCACTGCTTAGAGACATGCTTGTAAGCTTTTGAAAATAACTTTTTGTTGATTTTTTAAAAAGATTGAATGAAAAATTTACGGGGGTAGCATCTTTTTACCCCCTAAGTGGGGCGCCTATGATTTGCATAAAAAATAGTTTAGCTTGAACATTTTGTCAATAACAGAAAAAAAAGACAAATGACTTCTTAAAGTGCGTTTTGAGACATATGTTAATTTTTGACTTATTCTAATGAGTTGTATTCGCAATAGAAGTGTGGAACCCTATTTTAGAAATGCCCTGTACGTTGTTTTTCCAAAATGTTTGGTAGAGAAGTCATGCTCAATAGAATGAGTGCTATTTTGGGACAAAACAATAAAAACTGTAATTAATCATAGAAGAGTTTAATTATTAAGGAGACAAATTAAAAAAAAACTATTAAATTTTAAAAACTTTATTAAATCATAGGCTTTAATTATTAAGGAGACTAAAATTTAAAAAAAAACCTATTAAGTTTTAATTATTTAATTAGTATTTTAATTATTTAGCTGTAATACTTCACAAGAAATGTTCTGACTCACATATTTCTGTTAATTTCGATTTAATTTTATTAATACCAATTTTAATTCCTTTATAATCGGTCATTCATAAAAAATAATGCGTGCACTACTAATATATGTGGCTTATAATTTAACCATGACCATGAGCTGCTCAGTGGCCATGACCGAATTTATTTTCACTTTTGGTTGCGGTATTTCTTTTATCTTCCTTCCAGATAAACACTAACGACACAAAACTCAGAAGAATTTTAATCCGGGCCTCAGAGGTTGAAAATTATCAGATTTTTCGAATCAATGATTAGATTGCTATTGAAGTTTTCTTTTGATCACATTGTTATATCCGTGAGAGAACAATTTAAAAAGGACACCAAAGTTTGATGTGCAACATATTGTTTAAACAAATAGGAAGGAAGTTTTCGTGTTTGTCTTAAATACCTCACTTCCGAAAATATTAATTTTAGGAAAAAATTACAGAATTCAAAAAAATCTATTTAAATTCTACACGAAAAAAGTCTATTCAGGTGTTTTACCTAGCTACGAAATAGTTTTATGGTCTAGAACGCTAAAGTATTTTTCGTTGTATGACATAAAACAAATGTTAAAATAATTTGTCTTTTTTTCGAAACTTATTTACGATTTTATTAATTAAACAAAATACATTTTAATACAGGATTAACTATGACTAAGTACAAACATTTTAACCACCTGCTCAAAGAGGTCTAAAAGACAAAAAAAAATTATTTCGAAATTCTAGCTCGATGTTTAAAAAATGGGGCAAAACTCTTTTTTCCTACGAAAAGTCGGCGCCTATGACAATCAATCATCGTCCGACATAGCTAGATATGTCAACTACCATGCTGTCGTTTTTTCAACACTGTAAAGTGTAGAAACGACGAAAATAAATATTTTTATTATTAATAATAATGTCTCTAAGTACCTGATAGATAACAACCAAAACTACATTTTCACTCTTTGGAGATTTATCATACTTATCCACTAACATATAAAATAATTACTACAACACGTTTAAAATTAGTCATTTAGCTGATTTAAAGTAACAGTAAGTTCTAGGTTATGAATACTGCATTGCTAGTTGCATACTTTCCATGCTCCAAACCATGCAGAAAATGCGAAGTTAGTTATAATCTAAGGAACATTTTTACAGAACACTATAAACATCTTGGGATGTTATAGTTGAAAATATTACTAATTATTTTATTCAAACATCGTCGATTACTGTTAATATTGTTGCTATTATTAATATTAACAGCAAGTTTAAAAATATATTGCCGATATATCGGCTGTAGATGTAAATGGTAATAAGTATTACAGTTACGATACTCTGATCAGTTTGAAATAATTTTTCAGTACTTGTTTTTCGCAAATTTAATTTTTTGCGTATTTTTATGTATTAACAAACATGTCGTATTGAAATGCCTAGATGACGGATAAGGTGCTGATTTCAAAGACGTTTCCCGAGTATACAAAATATTATGCTGAATACTTTTTGAACCACATCGAACAGCTGTTTATGCCGTGGCGGTAAACGTTTGGCAGTGTTTTTATGTATTTGTGTACATTTACGTGTATTTTGTTGTTATACTTTGTGCTTTTTCCCGACGTAAGTAATCGACCTGGTCAAGACCGCCAAACCAAGTAGGTACCTCGCTTTACACAAAAAGAACGATCGAGGGAAGGAGAGGTCCACAGCAAGTACAAAAATCTTTGCAGGTTTTAATTTAAACAAGTAAGAAAACAGAAGATGATTCAACATTCTTAAAATCTCTCCAAGTATCAATCCTGGAAATAAATATTAGTAAGGTAGGTGCTGCCTCTGTGCTACCATACCGTATTTCTTATTAAATCATTAAATAATAATCTACATTTTGTAATGATTTTTTTTCTTTTAAAGCGGCTTAAATTGATACACGTGTCAATGCGGTGACCTGTCTGACTTTTTGAATTTTTTTCGTACAACACCATCCTTTGGATTCGTTGTAGGAAATCTTGTACTGTCTCGACGATTTTTTGGGGGTTAATTGTGAAACAGCACTTTGTGCTTCTTCCAATACTTCTCTTGGTAAATGCTGGTTTTCACTTTCCGAGCTCATTTTGAATTAAACACTCTTAGGATATTAATTACAATATACAATTCCGACTCTACTTTTACCATCAACTAATTTTTATTGTTTATTAGGTTACTATCGTTATGATAAATCGTCTTGATTCAAACATGGTTCCAACAATTTCAAACATAATTAAATTATTGTACATAACAGAAAAGGTCAAACCTGGAACGTCCAAAAGCACAATTTTCTGACAGTTGAACTATGAAATGAGAAGAATGAAGGGGTAGAAGAAACTGGGGGCACTGAGGAAACTAAAGAAAGTAGAGTTGAGCATCCCAAACGTAAAAAACGCAGAATCATTGATTACAGGAAACAGTTTATCTAATATAAATTTGAATAAACAATGATTTAAATATAATATATTTCTATAATATATTCTATGATTTCTTTACTGTACATATTCAAATGGTGCAATGTGTTCCTTCTTTCATCAAAAAAGAAGCAATTCATTCAGTATTGAGGTACGGAAATTAAATATGTCTCCATCTATATAAATATTTTTACTTTCGAAAATATTTGCGTAAAATGCTAAAACAGTACGTTGCTTAAAAAAGCAAAAGAAAACTGTTAGTAGGAGTTATACGGTCTATAGAATCTTGACGCCTGAACTAATTATTTTTCTCGAAATCTTGAAACGAAAAGGGCGAACGTTATGTCATATTGATTTAATTTTTTGTTGATGTGGTAGGGAAATAAAGAAAAATGTCTGAATAATGCCACAAAAACTAGCGTCAAGCAATACTGATGTTCGTGGCCTTACTATCGTGTGCATTGCAATGTCAATGCAAAATGCAATTAGTTCGCAACATTGAAATAAATTAGGATATCAATTTCTAGGCTACAAAAAAAAACATGTTTATGTATCTGACGTCCTCTTGAAGCAGTGATAGTACGAAAAGTGAATGTCAGCTAAATTGATTTTACTTTTATCGACTTTTTTATTAGGTTAAACAATTTTAATCCATAATTATTTTAATTAGTTATTATGAAACGATCTTAGTTTTTATTGCGATAAAATATTTCAGTTTTCAGAAATAATAATAAACAATTTAATACTCATTACTTCATTGTTTGTAGCAATTGGCTGTGAAAATGATGGAATTACTAGCGATTATCTTTCAAGGATCAACTTATTTGCTTTTCTAAAAACATAAATAAATATACACTGTGCATGTGTGTTAAAACCACAGATGTATACATATAAAGATAATACTTGCGGTAATTGTGTATATAAAACTGTAGAAGCGAATCAAAGCTATTATGAAATCCAGGTTCGGTTGGGCAGGTTATAAAAACACTAAAAACGAGTTTAGTTTGGTTTAATTGTATAGTTAGAAAATAGGGGTAGGCAAAACATTAAGAAATGAGAAAATTTGTTTTAAAAACCATATGTCTGTTTTGTTTTTAAAATATAAAGCTCACTGTTCTGTCCGAAACTCACACCCCAGTTTGTTGTCTCAAAGAATCATTCAGTTTTACTAAGTTCTTTGTCCCCCATGCCCATAATTATGATCGGGTGTAGTTTCTACGCGACGCGTCCATTTCAAAGTAGGCATTGGAAAAACAAATTTGTTGCTATGGAATTAAAAACCGTTAACATTATTTTAGAAATAACTGAGAAGAACATTAAATAAAAACAACTTGAGGTGAGAATTTATTTTTACAAAAACTTAAATCCGAGAAAAACTAGCTCTTAAAATTTACAAGCCTCGTTCAAAAACTTGCATTCCTGTTGAAAATATTGAACTTTAAATTTTGCCTAAAAATCTCTATGTGTAAGTTCGAGTGGCCAGGAAGCTTATTTAAAACTGCCAAATGTCAAGTTACTACGATATACATATATTATACATTGCTAAGAAGTATCCGGACTTCATCTTAATCATGTAATTTATCCGAAAAACTGAAACCGTATACAAGTTTGATGAAAAACGAACAAATCGAAGTCCGAGTGACGATGTTTGGAACCAGTTAAGGTTACTTTTTCTATCGCCGTATGATGAAAAAAATTCTTTTCCAACTATGTACCATTCATTAGCAAACCAAACCCAAATATTTTGGGACCTCCTACATGTGCCTGCTCCGTGTAGGTTCTTATACAGAACACCCTGTATACAAAAAGTTCAAGTTAGGTATTTTAAAAATAAAAGTAATAAACAATGTCACAGAATCATAATTACAAACATATTATTTATATTTACTATTGTTTATTTTATTAGCCTTTGTCAGATGCCGCATAGAACAATCCGTGATATGGCTATATACTGCGGTTTGTATATTACATAATGCATGCTAAGAATTTACCGAGTTACTCAAGTAACTAACACTTGATTTTGCAACTCCTCAACCACATACTGCTACCCACATTGAAAATTTATACACAAAAAGTCTTTAAATTAATTTACATTAGCTAATAGCTCCAAAAGAAATGTAAAACTATATTTTTTAATGTTAGATGTCGATACTGAGCCGTAAATTAAATAGTTTCCGCTAAGTTATATTTTGCCAGTTCCAATTCGCCAGTTTTAACCATAGTCGCGTCAAATTAGCATGAAAAATGTGAAAATAGTCAACTTTTTGCGGAGAAGTCTGATTGAGATGCGGTTTTCTGCAAAATGTTCAGGGAATTATTTATAACAAAAGGTACATCTAACCTCTGTACGCTCGCAAATTTTTAATTGTTTATTTAACAAATAACCCATTTTTGTTGAACATATGGCAAATGTCACACACGATTCAACAAAAATGTCTGGAAAATGTTCTCTCGGGGGTTTTCGAGGTCCCTCTTTATCACTTTGGTGTTAGCTTTATTATTTATTGCTAAATTGTTGTAACTGGGCTAATTAACAAATTAAAAACTCCACCCCCGAAATCACTAGAGAACCGGAATTTTTCCAGGATTTCTGGCTTATTAAGGCAAACCATCGGCACAAGATTTTTGCAAACATAATTGTTTATTGTTCGATTGTTGCAACCTCGCTAATTAACAAATTAATAACTCTACTCCCGGAATCGTTAGAGGACCAGATTTTTTTGCAATAACTCTGGGATCATGGGGAGAACCATCGGCACAAGGTTGTTGCACGTCATTGTTTATTTTCCAATTGTTGCAACCTGGCTAATTACAACAATTTAGCAATAAATAATAAAGCTAACACCAAAGTGATAAAGAGGGACCTCGACAACCCCCGAGAGAACATTTTCCAGACATTTTCGTTGAATCGTGTGTGACATTTGCCATATGTTCAACAAAAATGGGTCATTTGTTAAATAAACAATTAAAAAGTTGCGAGCGTACAGAGGTTAGATGTACCTTTTGTTATAAATAATTCCCTGAACATTTTGCAGAAAACCGCATCTCAATCGGACTTCGCCGCAAAAAGTTGTAAGTGAAATGCTAATTTGACGCGACTACCATATTGACGGTGGCGGAATATGAAGCAGACCCAAACGAAACAGTCTACAACGTACTTGTCAAATTAAGTCTGCAGGTAAATCAGTTTAAGCGTGAAACCGCAACGATTTAATCGATTTATCTAAGATCACTAAGGTTAGTCTGGTAATTGCGATTCGTCAACATTGACTCCCATATCAACTAACCCATAAAGGTTCCCCAACATTGACTTCTATATGAATTATACCATAAACATACTGATCATTGACTTATCGAGGTGTGGAGTTTTTTTACCATCTCAATGCTCCTCTATTAATAATTCTACTTCTTTTGGTCGTTCGCCCAAGCTTTTTGCAAACCACAAAGTTGATTTCAGTTTTACAGTAAATGCCGTACACTAACGCGGACTGGCTGTGTTAATAACTAACGTTTTAATTAACATCTAATTAAAGAAACCTAAATATAATAATTTTGATAAACTAATCGAAGGTAATATCCCTGAAAATTGTTGCTACTATAGTAATTTCAAGTAACTTAACTTTTAGGTGCGCATTCATACACCTAACGTCAAAAATCTTGGCCTCCCCCTCATTCTTGTTAAAGAAATACTTCGAGTGTCTCTTGAACCCTTCTTGCTCGATGTGGTCGAGCGTTGTCATCCATAAACACAAAATTTTCACCTAATTCATTACGTAGGGGATAGATTGTGGACATAATAACTTGTTCGGCGTAAATTTGATTGGTCACATTTTGTGGTATGCGAATTAATGGGGTGCGGCGGTTGAACATTATTCCGCCCTAAAACATTATGGTACCCCCTTCATACGGAGCAGCTTCACGGGGAAAAGGAAGTCGCTGGTGACGACCTGGTTCTCTCCAGACTCTTTGTCGATTGTCATCAGTAACCACCCCAATTCTGGTTTCGTCTGTAAAAGCCAACCCCTATGCTCTCGCGCCCACTGGAGACGGGCAGCACAATGCCTTGGAAGTAGAGTGGGACCTCTAATGGTCTTCTAGTACGTAAATTTTGCTTTGTGGAGTCATCCTCGAATAGTAGGTGTTGATATAACACGGCGAAACGTACGTTGAAAGTGGGCCCTGAGAGTTGAAGCTGAAGATGTGCGGTGTCTACGGGCATATTGCACCAAATACCGATCCTCCCTTTCATTAGATACTCAAGGACGTCCACTACGTGGTCTGTTTTCCACTGTATCAAATTCTTCATATATGTGTCATAATCGTACAACAGATGATCTAGGAATGTCCAACATGTTCGATAACTGTTTTTCTTGCTTGGGTAAACGCAGAAAATTTACGTCTTTGCATTATAATGTACAAAAATTCAAAGGAACACATGGCTGAACACACTGCCATACTAACCAACTTTGTAAAAGTATTGGTAATAAAGGAAAGGATTATGGTCTGCAATTTTTTCTTGTCTTTTTTGTTCCCTAAGTACTTGTACTTTTTTACCACTAGGTGTAATCGAATCATTTTATATACAGGGGGCCCAAGACTTTTGACGTTGTATATATTAGTGCGATATGAAGCAGGTGAAGCAGTGCCTCAGTAAAAATTTGAAAATAATAAGTAACAAATAAAAATCACTAACTGCTTACTTGAATCATTATTACATTACATTATATTTCCCAACACCAGCAACCAATATACTTAAAAAATCACCAGTATACACTATGTCTCTTAATTTTAATATATCTGATCAATGTGACATTGTGACATTAACTGCAGTGGTTCATTCATTAATATCAATTGTATCTAACATCTTTCAATTACAATTTATTTGTTGCATTCTCTCCTCAGCGTAATTTGTTTTTGTTTTATAATAACCATTTCTTTTTGTTTTTTATGACAATTTCTTATTACCTATCTGCTTATATGTAACATTTTAAATATATTGTTTTGTTGTTACTACCTACTGATTTATTGTTTTCATTTAGCACACCATTTTTTTATAACTTTTTTGTCCTGTAAGTGAAAGTTTTCTGTTGGGCAAATAAATGAATTATTATTATTATTGTTGTTACATTACAGTAACCTTAGAATATATTGGCTATGTAATACCTATGTTATTCTATAAATTACTGTAAACACATAAATGTTACATCAACAACAGTATTAACAGCAGCACGATTTGTAAACCGTAATAACGGCAATAACTAGTATGCAGCAATGTGTATAGACATGCAATCTTCAATACATTCATAAGCACAATAAGATAAAGAAGGACGCATCTAAGCCATGCCTCATAGTCATACAATAAACATATAGATAAAAGAGAGATGGAGAACGTGGAATCCGTTGGTAGCCAGTTGCGGGAATGAGGAGTTTCAAATAATCTTGTATCTGCATTTTCTGATTTATCTATAAATAATTATTAAGAAAAAAATTCAAAACAATGTTAATTCTATATAGTTTGTATTTGAAATAATATATGAAATGATTTTATCGCCATTGTGCTTTTTGTGTTATGATTTATAGACCAAGCGTCAGAGATTCTGTTAATAGTAATCCTACTGAAGGTTATTTTCTCTTCTCTTCTTTTTCACGCTTAAGAAGAAGAAAATTAAAAATGGGCACTAATACGCGATGTGCAACATATTGTTTAAACCACAGAAAGAAAGATTTTACAAGTTTTTTGCAACCAGCAATTATTTGATTATCAACGATACGATCTCGTAAATATTATTAATTTGTTGAAATAATCTGCGAAACGCGACTTCTGAACGGCAATTAATAACTGAAAGAGCGAGATTGATTGAACAAAATCTTCCAGTGCAATCTTGTAAGCTGTATGAAAGACATTACAACCTGTTCAAAGTACGGTGCAGGAAAAACGACATGAATATTGTAAGTGGAGATGCATTCTTAATCTCTATTAAAAATCCAAAATCTTCAAAGCGGTTTTGCTCTGGTCAAAGTACTCCAAGCTGAAGGCAACTCTCTTTGTAAAAAAAAATATTCAGGCATATGCAGAGGTGATAGATTTTTGCAGCGTAATTCAGTGGGGTATGAATCCAAAAAATCAGAAGTGCTTGCAAGAGAGGAGGTCAACAGATTTCTGAACTTACTTAATGCTGAGAAAAACTATAAGTGCAAATATATACCTACAAACAGTTTAAATCGACATTTTATCTTGTACTGGCAATTTATAATATCAAGTATTATTCATAGTAAGTTTATTAGTTTACAAAACACTCTACATAACTATTTACCTGTTAGTACTGGAATCAAATTGAATAGCAAACAACTGCTGTAAATTTCAGAAGTTAGGCTGTGGCGTTTGTCGCTAATAATCCATTTCCAAGAGGTCACTGGGGCATATTTAAAGTATATATAATTTTTCATGAATGGCACATTTAGGGAGGTTTTTAAAAAATCTACTTCTTTACTTCAAAATATTTACTATACAGTATAAAGTCAAGAAATCTCGAATTGTTCTGCAAAACGGTATAAATTTTTTCTACACACATTCAGCCTGCTGTCTGTCTGCTGAGTCTTGATTCTCGAAAGCAGTGAAATAAATTCGAGAAGGAATTTCCCATATTCAAGAATATTTGTATTTTCTCAACAGAATGTATGTCACTTACTGAGGGAATGTGTTCCACTAAACTCGAGAATCGAGCCCCAGGAATGGGATGTTTCTGTCGATTACCTGGCATGAATAAGATCAAATTTAATAATAATAATAATAATAATAATAATAATAATAATAATAATAATAATAATAATAATAATAATAATAATAATAATAATAATAATAATAATAATAATAATAATAATAATAATAATAATAATAATAATAATAATAATAATAATAATAATAATAATATCTCTACCCCTCATTCTAATCACAGGGATTAGCCCAGAAGTCGGAGACTTGTGCGGGAGAGGGGGCGGCATATTATTATTAAGCAGGCCGCATTTGCACCCAGGAACGACTTACGTTGGTAGGCCCTAACCACTATTCAGTGCAGGAATGAGGAAAACCTGGAAAACCTCATTAATTAGGGGGGTAGTCAAATATCAACCGGCATCAATCTCTCACATTGACCCAAGCCAACATTATTCCACCCTACCATACCCACAGAGAGGGTGCCAATCCTTTCTATGAATATAGCTTATATACGGTCTACCGGCAGCTGGGCTCGAACCAACTCCGTCTAGTCACCTCGATTCAAGTACTAACGCCTTAAACCGCGCGACCACTGACCGATCAATTTGTCTTAATATATTTAAATATTAAAGTCGTCGTCAAGATCTGCGGGCTTTAGTCATAACTCAAAAAGATGCCGCAATTATATTATGAAATCTGATCAAATCCAATTTGAACTCTGCACAGCTATTGCAATAATCTCATATGAAAACGAGGGTTTTTTAACTATTTTTTTTCTGACTGTATTAGAAAGGTATTTTAAGCTAATATAAATCAAATCTCCTACAATTCCTATCAATGAAGTCATATGTATGTTCTCTGATACCAAACATCTAGGTATGCTAATGAACAATTCCACAGACAAAGCTCTATTCAATAATTATCTAAAGAAATTAATCTATCTAAAACTACTAACCTGCTTTAAAGAAAACACTCTATAAATATCTAACCTCTCTTGTGGCAGTGGGAATTCAACCACAATAAATGAGATCTGACCTATTTCAAATACAGTAAAAAATGCTACAAAAGCTAATAATAAGGAATATATGGGTAGATATTGTGGGTGCAATTCAACGCTGGTTGGGGCTTTTGTCCACAGAGTAGTTAGTTTCACACAATATTATTAATACCTAAAAATATATAAAAAATATTTTTTCTGCATTGACAAATAGCGAGCAATGTTTTCTCTTTTCCTATAAATGTAATGGTATGTACATTTACAGTTTGTTCGTTTAGGAGAACAATGACCAAGCCGTATTCGTCAACACGAGAAATTTCATATTTCCTAGTTTTTGTATATCATAACACTGTTATTTACACTCCCAGTTCTACTTTTTGTTCCATATCAATTCAATTCGGTCTATATGATTACTATTCGGCTAATAATAGGGAGTTACAATAATAACATATTTTTTAGGTGTTACTTAACGAAGGTGTAGCTATAGGTATCAAAAAATATTTTACGCTTTGGTGGCCGCATACCTCTCAATATAATGAATTGTGGCGCTTGCCTGTGCCTGCTTTAATCTGTTTTATAATAACAAATCACTGATCTGTGACAGATCCGTATGCAACGCCGATGCAGATTTGGAAAAATTAGTTACGATTTTTCTTGAAACCGCATTAGTAACTGATATATTCCACTCTGCCGCAGCATTCTCAACCTCACAGGAGTAAAGCATTGGAATTTACATAAGGACAATGTAAATGCCACAATCACTGTTACATTATTAGCTTCTGGTAAAAATTTTGCTAATTGATAAAACATCAACCTGCGGTGCCAGTCGAAGTAGGTCAACAATTAAGAGAGGTTTTTATAATGGCAAGTCAATGTTAATGGTACACCTAATTGTTTTACAATGCGGAGTACCTTATCAGACGTCTTTAAAAAAATTAGCGACGATATGTTCTAAAGCAGTCGAATTGAGGTAAGTACGCAAACAACCACATAATAAAAAATTATATAAATCTAATTTAAGATAAGAGATAGAACCTGTTTTTTAATATTACTCAGTCTTTGGACATTTTGGAGGCATAGGACAACTGAACCTAACTTTATCTTACCTTACTTTACCTTACCTTACCTTACTTTACTTTACCTTACCTTACCTTACCTTACCTTACCTTACCTTACCTTACCTTACCTTACCTTACCTTACCTTCGCTTACCTTACCTTACTATGCCTGACCTAATGCAGCATAATCTTAACCAGTTATTTGGTCAAATTCATGGAAAACAATATCAAAAATAAACTTGTTATATCAGTAATCTTGGTAACTTGGTATAATCAGTAATTCTATCATATTTATTGCATACTTATCATTTTGGCACTTTGTATTTTAAATCTAAAAGAAAACAAACTCAAATTTAAACACACAGCAACAATATTTTCTACCTGTCAACACTGATGAAACTTTAGAAAAGTATATAAGATGCAAATAACATACTAGAAATAAAAAGATACTAAAAGTCATCTTCGCCAAAAACTGAGTAATAAATTAGAACCATTTCTATTCTGGCTAAAGAATTAAAGCTTATAAATACTATGCATAGCGTGTACCTATTAATACTTATGTTGGCACCAATTTCTTGATGAATGTACTTTGTCTAAAACTTGTGTAAACCAGTGCAACTTTCAAAAATTTGCCCTATTTGATTACAATTTAGTAGGTTTATTCCATGCCGACAACATTGTTTTTGGGAAGATGCAGTGCAATTTTAAATAACATTTTAAACATTTTTTATTTCGACTAATCAACGGAACAAAATTTATTACGCCAAATCTATGAATATGTTGTCTAAACTACATCTAGCAATTTCTGTCGGTGTCGTTCTGAAGTCTGTTTTAAAACTGTGTCACATTTTTCAGCCAGGTAACAGTACCATATCCTTATTCAACCATTCTTCCTTCAAATGTAACCGCGAACTTGCAACTAGTAACATATTAGTCAAGGTCAGCAAAAAATGTATGCAGCCGACTTTCCTTATGATTGATTATGATTACTCACTATTATTTTAAAATACGGGGTTTAAAAGTGACAGTTTCACGAATTAGTGATAGTAAGGTCTCCCGTTTACGTGTGTTTGAACTATTTTATACCGTACCGAGCAATTATTAAATCGGCTGATTTTTTTTATGGACATGGGTGTTGCTTTAATTTGTTTCGTCTGATATGAACATATTTTTTTTGGCCAAACGAGTCGATAGCATAATTAAAACTAAAAATCGCCTAATCATCAATTCAATCTCTTCTTTAAAAAAAGGTATTTAATTTTTTATTATAAAATATCTAAATCTGATTGCTATTGATTTTTATTTAGGAGTAGGCAATTACGATTTACATTTTTTATCAATCAAACTAGATCTTTCTGAAAGATTTATCAGGTAGGTCAACCCCCAAGGTTAAGCTTAAGTTATTTATTTTTTTATTTAGCTTGGCAGAAGCAGGATATTTAAGAAATGTGTTAAACTGGTGGGTATAGCGGAAATAATGAGAAAATGTTTGTAAAACCTTGGTTATGCATCTACACTTTAATAAAGTGGGTAGGTATAGACTTACAGAGTGGTCTAAGAACTACTCATAATTGTCACAGTTATTCTCGGTTCAAAAACTAATATTACGCTATTTCTAGAGGAAATTTAGTTCTATTAAAATTGGAACCATATTTTGGTAAACCGGTTTATATGGTTTATACAGTTCTGTAATTGGAATCAATGATCACTGACATCTTAATTGAGTCAGTTTGGCTCCCATTTACTATAATTAAAGAATGATTTGGAATTTTGGTTCATTGGAATCATTTATATTCAGGACCATACTCAAACTAAGCCCATCCTGACCTCTATTAATTCAATTACCCTTCCTGTATTTTATAATACATAATTTTTATCATAATCACAGTCATAATATTCATTACATCTACCTAACAAAATACCTATATGTAGTTAAACTCCAAACAAGCGTATATTTAGAGTTGCCTATCCATCAGGAAATTGCTTATTAAATAACTTTTTATCAAATATAGAATGAATGTAGATATAGGGAAATTTAATAAATAGCTACTGTGACCTGCAATATATTTACAGTTAGTTAAACGATATCCGAGCAAAATTAATTGTTTTATCGAACGAGTTTATTTTAAAACTTCCTGTGTATTTATCAAGGTCATAGGTCAAACTATTTTTGACAGCGAATGGACAGCTGTCAAGTGAAAATATTTGTGTGGTGTTCAATTATGCAAGTTTATTATTATTTATAAAGTGTAATTGAAAGTTAATAAAATGAGAATTAGCCGCTTAAACAGGCTGCATCCAACCAGTACTACGTCTAATAGACTGTAAAAGGATTTGAGAGTGAACGATAACATTGTTTATTTTAAATACTGAAGTTTATGTTAGTTTTAAACAAACATGCCAGTTCCTCCAATCCCAGTAGTTATAGAACCAGAAGCAGGTATAGTAAATGATTCATTAAAATAACAGAATAGCTTGTTAAAACATAAACATTTTGCAGAATGTCGAAGTGTCACCGACAGTGTTGGTTCTCATTCCGATGTTTCTGGAAACACTGTACAGTCTGGCAGCACAATGATCAAGCCTCATATGGATGTCGTTTGTGTCATTGATATATGTCAGTCGGATAATTTGACACACCGTAAAAAGGCCCTCGAAGAGGTTAAGCAGGCTTGCATGCTGGTCGGGGCCAACCTGAACCATATTCAGGTAGGATAGAGATTATTCAATTCAATGAATGTCTAGGATCTGTCTATTAATAGAAAGCTGTATCAAGTTTTACTTGTGTCCAGGGATTCAAGTTTTTTTTGATCTGTGAATTTAAATAGTTTTTAAAAAGTAGAGTTCCTGTATCTACTGGACAAATAAAAATTTAATTTAATATAAATGACTTTGTAAATGATGAACTTGACTTTGAATCATTGATAAAGTGTTATTAGGTGACTCAATTGTAAATTTAATTGAAGGGAAAACCCGACTTATTATCTTCCTAAGATTTGATACAATTCCAGCATTTTTCATTTATATTTCTGAGAATTGTGGATATAGAAAACAGATACGTTAGATAACAGTTTACTTGAAAGAATTAAAAATAAGATAAAACCACTTTGGAACTAAAATGAATTAGACACAGGCTGCAAAAATCCCATGATAAGTTTTGACACACACTAAGATTTATGACAATCAAATTATCCTTCTAATATTTTTAGTTTGAGAAATTAGACTTTGGCGAAGCGAATGTGGTTAGTAGTTTTTACAATGCCGACGTCGTTATTATCGATTTGTCACTTCAAGTGCAACAGAGTACCTTATTTTATCACCTGGGGGTGAGAGAGAGTTTCAATATGAAACAGAACATATTAATTTATAATGACGTCGATCCTGAAGTCACCCTACGATTAAAGGTAAGTTGCATCAAAATATACAATACTTACATTTTCATAGATAGTGTTTGTTCAATCATAAAGTTTATTTTATGTTGTAAATGCATTAAGAATAGGTTTATTTGTTTAGTTGGGAAAGAGGGATTTAATCCATTATCAAATAAAACAATAGGTACCAATTTATAAAGGGTTTGCTACAGCAAGAGATAAAGCATGGCAGAAGCATGTTGTGTTGAAACATTCAGAAATTGTTAGCAAATATCGGTGGTAATTGTTGCAACATATTTGATATCAGTGAAAGTGAGGTAAATTTTCATAATTTCAATACATAAATATGCAAGATCATAACAAAAACAAATATTTCATCTAAATGTGTATATTTAAAGGAAACACTTTAGTGGGGGGAATCCCAAAAGAATGTATTATTTTATTAGGAGAATTGCGTTTAAAATTAGAATTCTTGTTTACTCCAACGTGTATTGTTACAATACACAGCCTTGAAAATGCAGGAAAATAAAGATTGCAGATGCAAAATGAATGTAAATGAAATAGAAACCACTTTTGTTCAAATTGAATAATAACAAACAATTATTATTGTTATAATATTAAGACTGTTTTATAATTAAATGTGTTAAGGAAAAATGAGAATTAAATTATAAGCATTATTTAAAAATTATGTCAGAGAAACATGTAACAGTTTTAAGTTTTTGTCATTGTTTTTATTTTGTTATATTTATTATGTACAGGGGACACAAAATCAAAAATTGCAAACCCTGACAAGGCAAAACATACAATCAGCGATCATAGAAAAAAAATTAAAGAAATTGTCATGGAAAAAAGTAAATAACATTTTATAACACCTATTTTATACAGCAAATTCCTGCTTTTGCCGCTGTTATTAATCATTAATTTGCAATTTTAATTAATAAAAGAGTTTGAAGTACCCGATGTTACAACAAAATTTTGGGCCCGTTTTACCCAGTTTCTACAAACTAACACAAATATTTCTACTTTTTTCCTATTTTGAACTCGTAAATTATTAGCAGCAGCTATGATACCTTTGCGTAAATCATCAATAGTGTTCACTTGGGTGGATACACTTCATTTTTTAAATATTTCTACAAGAAAAGTCCAAGTCAGGAGATCAAGGCGGCCATGGTATTGGTACCCTTGGTATTAATCCGTGGACACACTGTACATGGTGTGAATATAATTGACCTTTGTTTATGAGACGCCACACAGCTGTGATACTCTGTGGTGGATCTGGATCTTTATTATGCACTTACTGCACACCGCGGTAAAAATAGCTGCATTTGCCACACGTTTACCGAGAAATCGTTCTAAAGCATTTTCATGTGACCATAAATTAAACCTATATCCATCAACACTAAGTGCTATAGACGTAAGCGTGATATTTGGAAAACTAATGTAAAGTCTCGCATCACAAATACGTTAATACCTACTAAGTATAAGTAATCGGATTTTAATATTCGGAATCGCCTGGCTAGAGACTACAGTAGCCCAGAAATGTAAAGTTTAAACTTCAATAACTTTTTACTCAAATACTATAAGGAACAATTTTTTTTACAATTTTGACTCCATCTTTCGTGACGCATCTATTCCCAAATTTTTTTAAATAAATTGTGAATCACCCTTTATTTAACAATATAAACGCAAATTCTTCTAGTCTTATTTTTACTAAATCCCAAAATGTTAGTGTTATTCCAATATCATAACACAATACGTTCATTTTTAGTTGTCATGCGCAAACTATTCTTTCATATCTTACAACCTTTCGGAAGTCTCTTGCCTGACAACTTGCCCTGGCGGTAGAGCCGACGAACCTACAGATCTTCTGCATCAGAAGTTAAGAAAATTATTACAAGACGTTGAAATTCAAACAAAGTAAGTTTTTGTTACGCTCGTAAAACCTAAATGCCTTTTTTGTTGCTGAATCGTGAAATAATTCGACTTGTTTATTAGGGCTCATATGAAAGAGAAGTTCCTCAGTGACCTTAAAAAATTGAAGGAGCTTAAGAACGGGGAAGAACTGAAAGAGGCCTTGCACCTCATAAGAAAGCGTTTGGATGATCCCAACGTTCTCTCCGGCGACATTATAATCAACATGCTTTTCGCCTTTCGAGATATACAAGAATATAATGCCATGATACAACTAGTGGAAGATCTCAGGCACGTACCGTCTGCCAAAAAGTACCTAAATTCCTACATTATGTACCTATACGCCTTCGCTTTAAATAGAAGGAAGCAGGAAGGCGACAGAGAGAGAGCCTTGAATGTTTGTATAGAAGCCTTAAAAATTGTAAGTCGTTACGATTTCACGTTTAGCTTGTTTTTTAATAGGTGTATTTTAGAAAGAAAACCATTTCCCGGATATGCTTTGTCTGTGTGGCAGGATATATAAGGATAAGTTTACGGAATCTGACCATCAGGACCGGATGAGTTTGGATCAAGCAATTCATTGGTATAGGAAAGGATTTGAAGTGAAACCCAATGAATACGCAGGTAATGCCAATACCAATGAAAAAATATGCTTACATCATATGCTCGACCACAACCACATGCCATGTTGCCAATATTCATTTTTTTCTTCAGTTCTAGGGATCTCATTTAATAATTTCCCACATTTAATTAATTTTACAATCATAATAAATAGTCATTTTCGATGAGTGAATAATAAACTGTTATACTCACGTTCAACCACATGCCATGTTGCCAGTTTGCTAAATTCTCCTCATTCTAGGGATTTTTGGCAACAAAAGTCATCAAAACTTACGTTTATTTTAGGTATAAATCTGGCCACCCTGCTAGTCATCAAAGGCGCCGAAATCGGCAGATCGACCGAACTCCAACACATCGGCCTGGTCTTGAACAACCTAATCGGCAAGAAAGGCAGTCTGGCCTCGCTTCAAGACTACTGGGATGTGGCGACCTTCTTCGAAATATCCGTTCTCTTCCAGCATTACGGCAACGCCACCCAAGCCGCGGCCTGCATGTTCAAATTGAAGCCTCCAAACTGGTACCTGAAGTCCACCGTCGGAAACATACAATTAATAGATAAGTTCCGCAAGAAATCTGATGACATCACCAACGCCGACGAGCAGATCTTCCATTTTTGGATGGAGTTCTTCATAGAAGCCACAAAGTCGGTTCAGGAGGAGGAGTTCAGGTTTCCCGCGTTGATTTTAGAGCCCAGCAAGGAGTTGATGCCCAGCTACGTCTGTATCAATCTTGGCGCCGAACCACAGACTTTACAGGTGCATACTCTGATATTGTTAGTTTGCGCAAACTCGTTTGTGTAAGCTAGTTTTTATAAATTTGCGTAAACTTCCGTTTGCGGTGTAGCAGTTCCTTTTTTCTTTGTTTATTAGGTCACAAATTTGTGCGAAAAGAGTTTGAAGGGAGAATGCACTCAAATCCACGACTGGGAATTCACGGCTAATCAAATTCGCAGCGTTAGTTTCTATAAGAGGGACGAGAGGTGTCTTTTTCTGTACGTCCACCACAATTCTGATGACTTCCAAATATTTTTCCCATCGGAATCCTGTCGGTAAGTGCAACTGTTAATATTTTTGTTACCTCTAATCATATACAGGGTGTTTTTTTTTTAATTTCTTTACAGCCTAGGCCAACAAAAAGTATTGATATTTAACATGTGTAACAATATTAAAAAAAACATATTTTTATGAAATTTTGCAATTAGCCTTTTTAGCTTTATTAGTGTCAAAAAAAAATAAGGTAGATTTCTTTACATCGAAAATAATTATTTTTTCAAAATTACAATATCAAATATGCTTTTCAATTTTTGTTGGAAAACTGAATGAAAATATATTTTTTAAGTTATTTGGAGATGGACAAATTTACCAGAAAAACTCGTCAGCAAATCAGTTCTTTTTTCATCATCTACCAACCTTTTTTTCTAACACGCCGATATAATAAAAAAAAATGAAAATTTAAAAAAAATGCCTTGCTGTCAAAAATATTTTTTAAAACTTGGATTTGTAGAAAATATTCTAAAAAAAAAATCAAATTTTTTTTTATAAGTTAATCAATTCCATATTTGATATATGTCATAAAACGTTCTGTACACTATATTCGAAAAGTATTCGCTTTTTTATACACTAAAGCTATATATGTATACAGGGAATTCAGTTATAATAAGCCAAATGTCACCACTAGGCCTTAAAATGAGAATTAAGGATAGTAGTTCAAATGAACCAATTTTCATCCTATTATTAAGTGATAACGTTGGCCAATTATTAATCGCAAACTTTATATGTCAAACCATAAAAAAGTTTCTATACTGTTAAAAATATTTTATAAAACTTGAAGCAAGTATTTTTGGAAAAAAAACTAACGTGAAATTTATATTTTTAGAATTATCAGTCATATCTCAAAAAGTGGACATTTTTCTAATATAATAGATAGAAAGTCAAAAGTTTCTTTTGGTTTTCAAGGCAATTGTGATTAAATAATAAAAAAATATATGAAATCAATAATTTTTAAAGTTTTAACAAAATTTTATACCCAAATATGCAAAAAAAAGATGTAAGGTAAACAAATGTTAACTATGAAATTATGAATCTAGTAGGCTTGAAGAATTTTGGAAACATTCAGCAAACTTATTTGCATGTGCCAAATTTTATTATTTTTTAGGTTTTTTTGAGATATTTCATGACAAATTTGACTTCAAAATCTAAAATGGCTCAAAAATACGCAATTTCTTGTAAGTTATCAACTCCATATTTCCTGTAGTTTAAGATGATATATGTCTTAGAAATCATTGTTATGTCCAGTGGGTGAAAAGTATTTACTTTTCAAAATTAAATATATACAGGGTGTTCAGTTATAATAGGTGAAACATTATTACTAGGAGGAGTAGTTCAAATGAACCAATTCTCAGTGTGTTAACAAGAGGTGACATTGGCTCGTATTTGTCTCATCTACATCTGTTCCAAAAGTTAGATAAATACAAATTAAATTCCTGTAGGGAATGTTTCTACAAATTAATCCTCGAACTGACAAACCATCAAGAAGGGCTCGTGGAATCCGAGCCACCCAGGGACATAAAATACGAGTACGAGAGGGACGAACAGGGCAAAAAGATCATACTCGGAAAGGGCACGTATGGTGTCGTATTCGCGGCCAGGGACCTTAACACCCAGGTTCGCATCGCAGTCAAAGAAGTACCTGAAAAGAACCTGGGGGCCGTGCAGCCCCTACACGAAGAGATCCGCCTGCACTCGCAGCTGCGGCACAGGAACATCGTACAGTACCTCGGATCGTTGTCCGAGGACAACTACTTTAAAATTTTCATGGAACAAGTTCCCGGAGGGTCTTTGAGCGCGTTGCTTAGATCGAAATGGGGGCCTCTGAAGTCCAATGAGCACACGATGGCGTATTACACGAAACAAATCTTGGAAGGACTGAAATATCTGCACGATCAGAAAATTGTACATCGCGATATTAAAGGTTTGACCTCGACGTTCTTTTGTTGCCGGAACGTAAAAAATTCTATTTCTTTCCAGGTGATAACGTTTTAGTTAACACTTACAGCGGCGTTGTTAAGATTTCTGATTTTGGTACCTCAAAGAGGCTGGCCGGCCTCTGTCCCAGCACGGAAACCTTTACGGGAACCCTCCAGTACATGGCGCCGGAAGTCATTGACAAAGGGCAGAGGGGTTATGGCGCCCCGGCCGATATCTGGTCCCTGGGGTGCACGGTGGTAGAAATGGCGACTGGCAAGCCGCCCTTCATAGAACTGGGGTCGCCGCAGGCGGCGGTTTTCAAAGTAGGGTTTTACAAGATCCACCCGGAAGTACCTGAAGAGCTCTCGGATCGGGCTCGATATTTCATCAAGCGCTGCTTCGAACCTGATCCCACGAAGAGGGCCACGGCAGCTCATTTGCTGGACGATCCGTTTTTGGGTGAGTGGAAGTTTATTTAAGTAATGCGTTACTTATCTTTTGAGCGTAAAATGTGGTTAATTGAATAGACGGTATGAAAGAAAACAAGTTCTAGATCACGAACAAATGTATTGCGGTGATATTTTATTGTTTTTTTGAAGTTAATTTAAGAAAATGTAAATGCTGTCATTTCAACAGAGTTATAACTACAAATTTTTTAGTTTTCCCTTATAATAAATTGAATATATGCCCGTGCACAACCGTATGCCATGTTGCCAATTTAAGGATTTTCTCCTCAGTTCTAGAGATTTTTTGAGTCGGACCAAATATTTCTTTTTAAAATTCTATTTTACTTTCTATATTAAAATGGAAGTAAATTGGAATAATGATAGACAAATGCGTAAACAAAATGTACCTGATGGTAGAACTCCTTGAAATAAAAAATAATCTAATATCTTTTTGTGTTCTATTATTCAACAGTACAACTTTAAAAATTGAATTTAAAAAAAAGTGGACTTTAATAATAACTAATTTTTCAAAACTTTAATTTCCTTATCTAAATGTCTTAAGTTTAAATTATTTTTGTATAAAAAAATTCATAATTTTCTTACAGTTTTAAATAAGTGAAAAAATTTCACACTAAGAAATATTAGGTAATATAATGCAGGTATAGAAATACTAAACATATGCCCAGGCACAACCACATGCCATGTTGCCAATTTGAAAATTTTTCTTCAATTCTAAAATTTTTTTCAAAAACCATCACATTTGTTAATTATATTTTAAATTCTGTTATATTTTTATTTTAAAATGTATGTCATGTATACCCTGTTCACAACTGTTATTTTTTATAAATTCATTTTTTGATAAACATGTACAATCTCTTGCAATAATAGTGACACTCGCTTAAATCAGTTTTTGAACTACTGGAAGTTCCGAGTAGAAATTTCGAGATGAATCGTCAAATTCATTTTAAAAAGTGTCCATACTGTTGCAATAGATTGTTCTTCAATTTATGCATCAACTGCCCTCAGAAGAATAATAGCTTTTTTAATATTACAAGCTATTAAACCGCCCGTAAAGGAGAAGTGCGTTATCGTAATTTCTGATTGTGTAGGTAAGGAAAAGAACCAGCTGAAGCGAAATTATTTTTTTGCCATCGTCAAAGTGTGCATGAGCAATGCAGTAGTTTCTTCTTTGCGCTTCTTCCAATTGTTTTTCTCATAGATTTTGAAAACAACAAATTTATACGTACTGTGTGAGTAGTCATTGATTGTTATATTTTACATTATATGTTTATAATTTATTGTAAATCCTTATATAATGCAAAGCATCCTCTACTTCTCACAGGAAATTGCTTATATTATCAATTCTAGTTCATGATAAGAAATAAAAATATAAATATTTATCATTTCAGTAAACCGCAACTATTTAGAATTTAGAGCTGTTATTGGCAATAAACAAGGAACCGCAATTTTACCATGAAATCTTTCAGAATAGGTAATACAAGAATTTTTTTTTATGTTTTCTAACCTTTCTGACAAAATGGAGGTCATCACCTAACTTTCAGATAAATATGCAGTATAAAACTTTTTTCAATGCTGCTTTGTTCTTGAAATACCCTGTATTTAAAAAAAATATCTTTTGTATTTTTTTTTCTTAGAAAACACCTTGTATAGTTTCTATATACATTTTTTTATTTTAAAGGCTGTAGTTTTTGCAACATTTTTTAAAATTTTGTTTTTATAATATTCCTTTTCATATTTTTAAACTTACATTTCAAGAGTAAAAAAAAACATTTTCAATTAAAAACCTTGTCGGTATTGCCACAATTTAGGTGATTCGGTATCGTATGAAAATTCCAAAAAAAAGATAAAAAAAATCAGTTTTTTCACCGAATTTGAAAAAAAAATTAAGATACGTGTTTATACGATACTTGATATTACGATATTTGATACGTTGTATATCATGGCGGCATGTACTAGTCGCTCGTCGGTTACTGATGAAATTCAGTGCAGAAGATGTAAAAGTAAAGTAGTAACTTACGTGAAGTGTATAGTATGTGACAGTTGCTATCATGTCAGTTGTGCAAAGCTTGGTAAATATGAGATTATTGACAAATATTCTATAAAATGTTGTGAAGTCGAGCAAGGAAAGAGCGTAGCAGAAGATGAAGCTGACAACAAGTTCTTCGACGCAATGGAAAACTTAGATATGTTAACCGATAATAAAATTGATGTTTGTATTTTCAAATACATTATAAAACAAAAAGATTTAATTATTGCCGAATTGCGAGAGAAAATTGACTATTTAAATGATAAACTTCTTTCAAACGGTAAAAAATGCGATGTCTCTAAAAACTTTGCTACAAAAACAGGTAGAACCAATAATATACAAACTAAAGTATCTTCCGTGACTGTGAATGAGGAATTACCAGTGGCAGAGAGTGTGGGTGCTACGACAACTAGATCCAAGAATAATAATGACTTAAAATTGCAAAATAAATTAATGTTGGAAAAGGAAACGTTGGCTATAGCAAATAAATATATTTATTTGGATAAGTCACCTGTAAAAATCCAAATTATCTAAGTAATCCTAATTCTGATGAGGGTTTAAATCAGTTATCTGGGAATGTGCAACCTCGGCAGGAGTGGACACAAGTGGCTCAAAGAAAAGGTAAAACGTCAAGCTTTGGTAATTGGAGATTTTGCTGGATCCACAGTAGTGGAAGGGATTGAAAAACAGTTAAATTTCCATGTTTCAAATTTGAAACCAAACACTACTTGTGAACAGCTTACTTCATTTTTGTGCGATAGTTTTCCAGGTGTGAGGTGCGAAGCACTCAAAGCCAAGTATCCTGAATCCTATTCCTCATTTAAGGTTATGATTTCAAAGAAGTATTATGAGAGAGCTATGGAACCAATAAGCTGGCCAAAATTTGCTCATGTGAGAAATTTTTTTCGGGGAAGAGCCACGAACCATACAACTTAGATAAAACGAGTGTGTACGTTCCAATTGGCGAAGTGCAGAATACTTTTAAGATAATTCAATTAAATGCACAATGCATTACTAACAAATTGAACAAATTAGAAGTCATGACTTGTGACGAATCACCTGATATTATTAGTGTAGTTGAGCACTGGCGTAGTTCAGACAATATCACTCTAATGGTTCTTCCAGGATACGAGTTGCTTACGTATTATTGTAGAACTGACCGAATTCATGGAGGTACCATGATATATATCAAACACGGGCTACATGCGAGAAAGCTGAAAATGGACCAGTTTTGTGTTGAATCGCATTGTGAATGCTGTAGTGTGGTTTTGGACCAAGATAGTCATAAAGTGTGTATTGTGAGTGTATATAGACCACCAACTGGCTGTTTTGATTTATTTTTAAAAACTTTAGAGGCACTATTGGATTATGTTAGTAAGCAAAATCACCATATTTTTCTTTGCGGATTTGAATATTGATTATCTCACGCATTCAACTCACAAATTATTATTTGATGAATTGTTATATTGTTATGACATGCATGTCACCTCCATGTCTCCCACAAGGGTATTCACTAATAAGTTAGGGAAAACAAGTTCCACTAAAGTGGATTATATTTTGTCTAATATGTATAAGTTTTGTGATACTAGGGTTTATGAAGCAGGTTTCAGTGACCATAGAGTTTTTACATTAAACTTTTGTTATAATAACGACACTACTCCCGACAAATTAATTAAATGTGAGACAAGATATTATAGAGACTTATTTGACTTCAATATTTAACAATTTTCTCAGGGTTTGGCTAATGCAAATTTTGATGAGATTTATTCCACTAGTGATGTAGATATAGCTTTTGATGCCTTTTTACACATGTTTAGTTTTGTATTAGATAAGCATTGTCCTCTGAAAAAGTGTAAATATAAATCAGGGATAAATAGAGTAAGCTGGATTACCTCAGAAGTTAAAAAAGCAAGTAGGGATCTCAAAGATGTGTTCTGGCTATGCAAGCAGTTGAATGATGTTAATTCTGAAACTATGTACAAGAGGGCAAAGTCACAGTACGTAGCACTGATTGACAAATGTAAAGCTGATTTTTACCAGTCACTTATTGTTAACTCCAACAACAAATCTAAAAGTATCTGGAATTTAGTTAATAAAGAAATTGGTCGAAAAAAGTAAATAAGGATATTGTACTCAATGTTGATGGAACTTTGATAAGTAGTCCAAATGAACTGGTGAAAACTTTTGGTAAATATTTTGCGAACATAACTGATAGTTTATTAAATCAGTATTATGGTAGTTCTAGACCGGTCACATGTACAGTTTCTAGCATGTTCCACAAGACTTTTTTCTTTAAACCAGTTGTATCGGAAGAGGTAATAGATATTATAAAAAATCAAAAGAATAAAAATTCATCCGGTATAGATAATATTACCACAAAAATTTTAAAATACGTTAGTCCTGCGACAGCAGGGCATATAGCAGAGTTAATTAATTTATCGGTTACTACTGGTAAATTTCCTTCCATTTTGAAAACTGCATCGGTTATACCTTTATATAAAAAGGGTGATATTGATAATGTTGCTAATTATAGACCGATATCTATTTTGAGTGTGTTTTCCAAAACTTTTGAAAAAATTGTTTTTGCCAGAATTGTGGAGTATTTGGACAAATTTAATATTTTTAGTAACTGCCAGCATGGATTTCGTTCAGGGAAATCCACACAATCTGCTGCATGCGTTTTTATTAATGAAATTTATCAAAAATTGGATGCTGGTAAACACGTGGCTGGTTTATTTTTTGATTTATCTCGCGCATTTGATTGCTTAAACATTCAATTCATTAAAAGTAAATTATTTAGTCTTGGCTTTCGTGGAATGTTTTTAGACTGGGTGGTAAATTATCTATCGTATAGAACAATGATTGTTAAATATAAGGATCAAACATCAGAGCTGCATCATATTGACAGTGGAGTTCCTCAGGGATCCGTGCTGGGGCCATTGCTCTTTATACTGTTTATGAACGATTTGCCTGATAATTTAAATGCAGACGTTATTACTCTTTTTGCGGATGACACCTCCGCAGTGGTCTCAGCTGGGAGCCATGAGGAGCTCCACATATTAACTGAAGCTCTTGTCCAGAGTTTTGTAAAATGGTGTGAAGAAATGAATTAATAATTAACTTGTCAAAAACTGTTTGTATTAAATTCCATTGCTTAAATACAAATTGTGAGCATTCTCTTCGATTTTCGAATGGAAATGCTCAAACAACTTCCAGGAAGTTTGTAAAATTTCTGGGCATATACGTGTATAATAACCTCAGATGGAGCGAGCGTATTAATAACGTAGCAAAAAAAATCAGTCTTATTACGCAATATCTAAATTAAAGCAATCATTACCTCTAAATGTATTATTAAATGTTTATTACAGCATGGTTCATAGTCAATTGGTTTATAATGTTGTCTTGTGGGGAAATAGCGTTGATAGTTTTAGGATATTTATATCCCAAAAAAGGATTATCCGAAAAATTTTTAATTTGAATTCTAGAACTTCTTGTCGACCATTGTTTGTTAAATATAAAATTATGACTTTTCACTGTGTGTATATTTATCGATGTTTGTTGTATGTTTGTGATAATTTAAATAAATTTAGTGTGAGTTCGGAACTGCATAACTATGAGACCAGATATGCAAATCTAATAATGTTACCTAAACATAAAACGACTAAATTTGAAAACTGCATTTCTTATATAGGTTTGAAACTTTATAATCATCTTCCAACTTCAATAAAAAGTTCCATAGCAAACATTTTAAAAGTAGGATCAAAGATATATTGTTGACGAAAGCATATTATAATTTACGAATATTTTTCAGATACTTCTTTGTAAATCCGTATTAGACTAAGTACTTGATTTTTGTGCGTATACTTGTATCATTTTATTGTTAATGTTATTGTTTTTACATTTATGTGTAATTGTCGTTTATATACTGTGTTTAAGAGTTTATGACATATCCTATACATTTTTAAATGTCACAAAGGACAAATAAATATTATTATTATTATTATTATTATAAACGTCACAGGTGGCCTCATATAAATATGATCCCCGTTCAATGTTTTATGTCTTCTACTAGCAAAACCTGACAGTTTTTTTTTCTGTAGCAAAGTGCTTATCTGAATTGCAAAACTAAAGTCCAGTATAAAAATTATAATACTTTTGAATATTCGAATTACAATCTCTATTCTTACCAGTATCATGAAATATTGTTTTGAAATCTATATTGAAAACGAAGAAAAATTGTTAACAGGATTTAACAAAACAGGAACTAACTTGAACAGATCGTTTTAAACAAATATCCAAAATATTCTGTATTCTTGTTGAAGAAGCAACGAAGAAAATCTGGACAATTCACGAAATTATTTAGGTAAACCACATCTAAAAAAACTTTCAACTCGATCATTTAAACATTTTATCTCAGTTTTTGTCACCATGTAGAGCATGACTGTCATGTCTGTAAATGGGCCGAGGCCTACTAATAAATCTATTTACTTAAATTGGTTGCGAGAAAAATCGAAAAAGTAAATTTTTGTCTTACCTAAAAATTTGTTTAAAAAGTATTATTTTTTTTACGCTAATACTACTTGCACCTGGCCTGTAAGAACTAAAATTATTTTATTGTTTATTTATTTACTTTATTATTATTTAGTTATTTAGATTTTTTCTTTTTTTTTTGAGATGAAATAAGAAATTAAAGGTAATAACAAAAACTACTCAATTATGTTGCTAACATCGTTATAATTTACAAATTAAACATTATTTCGATTTGTATACGTGTATAGTTATAAAACTGTCATATTTTTCTCTTAAAATTTATCAGAGCAGAACAATTAAAAAGTAAATATTTTATTTTAGATATAGTGTTTTTCTTAAAAATATATTTATTTATTTACTCTATTATAATTTTTTCTTTTTGTGAAATTCTGAAAAAAGAAAACTATATTATATACTATAAATTACAAATGAAACATTTAGGGCCGGTTGTATAAAAAGTACCTGAATTGCCGTTCAATAGAACTTAGTTCAAATTCTGAACCTGGTTTATTTACATGTGTGTTCACAAACCTATTTTTTCTAGGTTTGTGTGTGTGTCACAAACCTAGAAAAAATATAGACTGTGCCAGTGTCATATTGCCAGCGACCGCAAATTCATGGCTACCCTAGAAGGTACAGAATCGCTAAAACTTGGTTTTTATGCCAATTTACGTTGGTTGTATTGTAGCATGAAGTTCATTTGCTTACTGTGATTGGTCACATTAATGTCACATTCTTTAATGACATTTAAAATGACAGCAAGTTAGTTAATTTCATATTGCAATGCAGCCATCATATTTGCACAACCGCCAACATAAAGCAAATAAAATATCCATTTTCTGGACCTTAGGTCCCTAGAAAACGCGGCACCTGTCACGTGACCTATATCATGAACCGACGTAGTCTATATTTTTTCTAGGTTTGTGTGTGTGTTGTATAAACGAAACTAATGCATTACCGAGGTTGGTAGAAGTGCGGCTTGCTAAATTTTGATTTTTAACTGTGACATTTGAGAATTTAACCTAAGTTGGCGGGAAATTCGTCCAATTTTGTAAGGTTATATTCTACCTTTTGAGTTTTATTTTACTGTAGATATCTTTGACATTCTCTTTAGGATATATATTACTTAAATAATAAATTATATAGTGTTTTATCCATGTTTCATCTAACTTACAATGATAGTGGTGGTGGTTATTTCTTTCCCATCTATTTTATTTCATTGCTATTGCAGAATAAATAAAGACAAAATAGTGATAGGTATGGAGTTTTTTAATAATATTTTTCTTTAATATCTTATAATTAACTGTTATAATAAGTAATTAAATACAAAATGGTTTACATTCTCAGTTTCTACTTCAAGTGGAGTAAACTAAAAAATCTTCAATTTTTGAGGATGCTTACGTAAATAAACTACAGATATAAGTAATAACTCATAACTCTTTATTTAAATGATTTGATCGTTCTCTCAATTGACACTTCTAGGATGTAAGGCATTAGAGGTAAGGTACTAAGACCCTTCGTCATCTGTTACGGGTTAGTCTAGTCCATCGTAACAAAACGTAGGAAAATACTCAAAAACGTATAATTTTATATTCGAGTTTATAAACACTTGTCAAGTGTGAAACCGTTGAACTGCAGTTCACTTGGTTAATCGGCCGAGATCGGTCAGTCAGTTTGAAGTACGATTTGATCCACGTTTAACGTTTATACAACCTGATTTTGCCTTTGATTTCCAGTTTAACGTTAAACTTGAGTTCAAAATCTTTATACAACTGGCCTTTAATTAGTATATTTATAACTATTACGTTTTGGCTCAAGTTTTATCACACAAAAAAAAATTAAGTAAATATTCTGTTTTAGATACTGTTTATTAAAAAATTATAATTTTTTACACTAATATTGAGCACCCGCAAGATCCAAAAGTATTACATTAATTATTACTGTTTTATTTATTTTTTTCTCCCTTTTTGAGATACTGAAACAAAAATAACAACAGTAACTAATAAATTACGTATCAATTATTATGATTAGTATATTTAACTATCGTATTTCTGTCTTAAAATTTGTAATTAGCTGCGAATGATTTCACATTATCACTGACAAAAACATTTGCAGGACCTGACAGAAAAAAGAATCGATTGAACACTGAATTTAACCGCAGTGTCTCTGTACCTGTCGATAAAATAGCACCAAGACATCCTGGGCACTCCAGTGCCCCCAATCAAACACCAACAACCCCGGAATCAGAGTAAGTCCATTTGTTCTCTGCTATCATGCATGCCCTTTTTTATCATCCTGTACAGGAAGCTGGCAAAAAACCATATGATAACCTTAAATAACAGTCAGTATGTTGTCAAGTCTGTGATGTACTGGTGAAATAATGATTGTTCCAAATTTCCTTATTTTTGAGGATTGGTATTTTAAGTACATTAGCAAGTGGTAATGTCATATTTTTCTCATTTTATTTTTATTTATACTGTGTGTCCAGTTCCTTTTATTTATTGTTTTTTTTCCTTTATATCTAACTTGTGTTTTTTTACTGTCTTGTGAAAAGTTCAGCTGTATACAGGGTGTGGAATTTAAAAGCTTAGTCAGGTTTAGTTTACACAAAATTATTTACAGAAGATACTTAAAATATTTCAGTTTTAAAAAGCAGGACTATGAAATATTTTTATTAAACTCAAAAAGTTTTTTATTGTGATAACAATTTTTTTCCTTCTTATCTGCAACTGTTTTTAGCTTTAAATTTAAAAAAATGTGTGTTTTCAAAAATTATAAATTGGCATCGACTACTTAATTTTTCGTTAATCGTATTTTTATTATAATTTTAATTTTTTTATTATAATTATTGAGTTTGGAAGCTATGTAGATAAACTCGTATTACATTTTCCTGGAAGATGAAAATTAATACCACTTAGAACCGTCGATGAGCGCAACTATACAATAAATTTAAAACGTATTGATTGACACCCTGTATATTTGTCGCTTGTGGTGGTAATTTTGATTAACTTCCAGCTCTCAAAGTCGAGGAGCTCTACTGCCGCCTATCCAAATGCCGACGGCCCTCACTTTCAACAGGTAATACTAATAAATGTCGCTCCATTTCTTATTATTTAGCATTTGCATGCGCTTTATTTAGTGTATAGTTTAATGTATGGGATACATCCACTTTTACAACATACTTCATTCACAGTTAAATTTACTTTCAATTACTAACAAACCCGGGTAGAATTATTTTGCCACACTATTAGATGTACAATCGTATTTCTGTAGTTGTAGTGTCTGTTTAACTGCACATTTTGGTATATCAGCACTATTAATATACACGAGAAATTGTTCTCAGCGTAACAAGTATAATGGCGTATTGGATTTTTTTATTAATAAAATATATCTCACGTATTGACATTTTTAAATAATATTGTAAACTTAAAAAAAATATTTTCTATTGTTGTTTTAGCTCAATTATTTTTGCAATTTAAGTGGCTTTTTTAAAACGGAATTAATAGATCTTTGAATAGTGTATATAAAATACGATTTTTTTATATAATTTAATTTGAATTAATAATAACATATCTATTAATTTCATTTCTAAAAAGTAATTTTTTTAAATGCAGAAACAGTTCCGTTTGTTGATCTTTGTCCAAACTAATGTTTTGGCTGTTTTTTTTTAAGTTGCAACCTTTAACTATTACTATCACGGGAGGGGTTTTTTGTTAGTATTATTTGATGGAAATTTATATTTTATTTTAACTATAGTTGACTTCCAAAACTGTAGAGAGGGACTCATAAACCTGGTCACAATTTATAGCAGTCAACACAAAGAAATATACACGCAGCCCGCACAAAATCGTGTGCCGCATATCTCTGAGAGCATACCCGATTACACAGCTTTTGCTGCAGTAAGTACGCATGCGCTGCAGCTTTTGATTGGCTGCGACGAATTGTCGGATCCAACTGTTTCATTTCCAGCGCTGTCATGGGCGGGTATATTGTTCGGGCGGGCAAAATTTCCGGTATATCTTTTGCGAATTTAATTATGAATGTACTTAATTTTACTTGCGATTTTGTGTTCTTAATAATGGAGAATAATTCAAGCTTTACAACGTATTCTCAAAATCGTCCTAATTTAACAAGTGAGTGTATTTCATTAACAAAATTGTGCGTGTGTCTACAATTTTGGACGTCGACTATAGTCTATGAATATGTTTTGTCAGCGTGCCTAGATTTTTGCGTTCAAAATGCATTCATGGGGTGTTTTTGAAATAAATATGACCCTTCACAGGAGTAATAGAAAACGCGAAAAAAATTATTAATAACTGACCTATGTCCTTGTTCCAGAAATTAATACATAAAACAGTATTGATGTTTACAGTATCTATCTTGTCACTTGTAGGTTAATTTATGTTGATTTCTTTAAAAATGTCTTACACAAGTCAAGAATTAGCATATATAGGCTCAAACGGAGCCAAAGTGAAACATCAAACTAATTAGGTAAAAATCAAATAGGGATAAGTCTTTTTACATTTTTTTCCTATAATAAAACTCCAAAAGTTTCAGAAACTGTTTATTTTTTACTTCAACCGATTCTAGTGTGGATGTTTATCAATGTCACTACAAAGCATATGTTGCTGCAACCTATTAAATTAGATATCTGAAATGTTGGCATGTAATGGAGATAATTTTCACCACTGCTTAGAAGTATGCTTATTAGTTCTAACTTCGAGCGAACAAAATTTTTCTAGTCTGGAAAATATGACAGTTTACACCACTTGTTTCTTCATCAAAATTGTCACTATGTTGTCTATTACATCATTGAGGTGATGCCCCTGGTTCAAAAACGCCCTGCATAATTTGATTTGCGTAAAATTTTAGGAAAATTTTTAGAATTTGAATTAGCTTAATACCTAAAATAGCACAATCAGCAAATTGTTGAATTATAGGTTTCAAAATTCTGTATCTTTAATTTTGCAATTACATGTGCAAAGATTTGAAACTGAGAATGAATGAAATGAAAATGTCTCGTATTTGAAAAATAATACTGGAACAAGATGTTTACCAAAGCACCTGATTTATAAATAGATTTTTACCAACAAACTGATATATTGCTATAAATATGACAAACTGACTTTAGATTACTTAACAGCAAACTTTTCTGTCACTGAAACTTGGCAATATAGTTCAAGCATATTTTTATCTTAACAAGGACCAGTCCATAGAAAGTAAGTGAAAACTATTGTAACGCAATGGCAATGCTCGATTGTAGTTTACCGGTAATAAGAAACGGTTTAAGTTCTACTTGGTATTGTGATATAGATATTGTTTCAAGGTATACATTTTTAAATTTTTTTGAGTGGTTTCTCAACACGTTCTGTGATAAAGCGACGTCTTCTTTTTATTTCGACATTTTCCAATACCAACATTTTTTTTATACAGTACAACGATAATAAATTATTTTCGAGACTTTAAGTAACATTCGAAAACTATTATGAACATTTCCGTGTTGCAGTCTAGCTTCCACACCCTCCCTAGACTGCGATTCAGAACATGGCAACACGGAACGTCGCAACTCGTCTGGCACGCTCCTTTCCCCCGAAGTGGACGTTACGACGGAAACCGACGGGTTCTACCTCCTGAAAAAAGACTCCCAGAGGCGAACAACTCTCGCCAAAGTACTGGCAAACGACGGCACAAAAATATGCGACGTCTGGATGCAAAAGGTCAGAGATAAGTATCTCGGGGAGACCGTACTCACCGAGAAGCATCTCCTCAGGCTTATGGACGGACTGAAGTCGTATTTGACGGAACAGTCGTTGAGCGTCGTTGAAACGACGATGCGGCGGCTGAAGGAAGAGCTGGACTTTGACTCGGCAGCCATAAATCAGTTGCAGTTCGCTATATATTTATATCAGGTGAGTTTATTTATTTATTTATTGAAATAAACTATCAAACGGACAAAACTCATTTACAGGATAAGTTTACTGTTAAAAAAAGAGAAAATAAATAAAAACATGCATACAAAGTCATAGTAAAACGCTAATATGCAAATAAAAAAAATAGTATAAATAAAACGACAACAACAATAAATACAAAAATAAAAACAAATTGGAAAAGAGGCATAAAAGGTTAATCAAAAAGCTGCTTTATATTATCGTTAATATATATTATAAATAAAAGAGGTCCCAATATAGAACCTTGGGGAACGCCAGTAGTAAAACATGATCGACTTAGCAAATGCCTTAGTGAAGTCGGTATAGATGACATCTACCTGGCCACCTTGATCAAGAACATCGGATGCGTCTTACACAAAATTATATAGAAAACGTATAAATTTTGGCAAACTTTGTTATTTTCAGGAATCCGTCAACGAGGTTCTGCGTCTGCATCCCATAAAGCCGCACTGGATGTTCGCCTTGGACAACTTGGTCCGATCCTGCGTTCAAGCGGCGATTACGGTGCTGTCGCCCGAGTTGGGCGAACACATAGGGAACCACAGTTCGCCCAGCACGGTGAATTCCAGCAAGTCCGGGAAGGCAAACGAGGGCTACGAGGTGAGAGATCAGGTGCTGCAGTTGCGATCGGAGAATTCCAGGCTATGGCAGGAGGTGCTGGATATGCAGAAGCAGTATCAGGCTGTGGTAAGTATTGTCGTTTGCGAAACTATTTTTTTTCAATTCATTCGAAGTCTATTGAATAAATTTTGTGTTTTTTTTTAATTATTTTCAAATATAGATGTGAAAATTCAAGATATGAAAAGATTAGTATAATATTATTACGCAATTAAAAAAAATAAATACACCAAAATTAAATTTCTTCCTAGTATTGTAATGTTAAAATATGTATTGATATAAATTATTTTTTAAAAGTATGCAACGTATTAAGTTTCATTTTAATAAACCGTCATTTACATTTTGTTACATAAATAGTATAATAAAAAACCAATACTCACTAGGTAAATTATTCAGAAAGACTGAAGTTTTTCATATTTAAATACTGACTATTACAAAAAAGCCATCTCATTGACAAAAATCATCCAGAGCCACATTCAGTGATAAACAAAATGGCAACAGTAAATCTTGTCTAACCTTACATTAATAGGTCAATTACCTAATTTTTACTGCTTTTTAATATGTCTTTGATGACAAGGAATAAACAGACATTTTTACCAAAATACGAGAATGAATAATTGAATGAATGAATTGATTGATTGATTGAATGAATAAATGAATTTCGCCGATCGCGATAAAGGTCGACAACTTTCAATGGTGTCTACTGCATGTAGAACGCTTTGTGCCTGTGACATTTTCAGTCCGGCATGGAGTAGCGAGCGACCGATAGATGTAGTTAGTTCTACACCGCGTACTCAGAGTCCCTTCTGTCGGGTTAGACAGACGAAAGCAGCTAGGATTATTCGTCGGATACCTCACCTATGGCATACTGATGAGAGCTAATAAGCTCGAAACCGGTATATGTCTGGTGGGCGTCTGACGAATGACTCTAGCTGTTGCTATAGGTTTTCCAGGTGTAATTCAATGCTGGTCGGGCATTAGCCCGCAGAGTAGTTGTTTCCTGGAATTCCGTGTTTGCGAAAATGAATAAGATATTTTACCTTAAATATTTATTTATTTGTCAAAAATGACAACAAATTTATAATTTTTTGTGGCTACGATACCTAGGAATGTGTTGCTTGTCAAAAACCTACCTGTTTTAAATGTCAGCACATAAAGCAACAAAACAATTTATCTGTTCGTAGACTTAGATATTTTACCTTAAATATTTATTTATTTGTCAAAAATGACAGCAAATTTATTATTTTTGTGGCTACGTATACCTAGGAATGTGTTGCTTGTCAAAACCTACCTGTTTTAAATGTCAGCACGTATAAAGCAACAAAACAATTTATCTGTTCGTAGACTTTGTTATTAAAGTTGTGATCATCTGCAGTTTGATTTTGAAACCAAAATTGAACTAAATTTAAAACAGCTTATATACATTTGACGCGTTGAAAGCGTTTGCACATCTTCATATAATATTAGCTATTGTGTTGCGACCGACATATGAGACAACCTGAAATAAATAGGAGTAACAATTCGCAGGTGCAAGTACTGCTGATTGCAGTATATTGTTTTTCAACATATGCTTCTCCACATGTGTGGTGTGATCTCCAAATTTGTGGGAAGTAGATCAGGGAAATCTGATTAATGGTGGAAGATTTAAATAATACAGTATTACGGATATGGTCCTGAAGTAGCAACACTGTTTTGCTTAAACACTCGAACGCCATATGGCTCCGCTATCAGAAAATTTGTAATGTACCAAGACTTATGCTCCTCTTCTGAAAGGTTGAGAAAAAAATTTTTTTATTTTCTGCTTTTAATAGGCCTTCGGAATACATGGTTAAAATTATTGACTGAATCGTTCTGTATACATATTTTTTTTATCTATTGAAATTCTATATTGTTGGTGTTTATTCATTTTATTTTTTGTGTGTTGATTTTTTAATTTTAATATATATTTCTACATTTATTCATTCTATAATGGGGAAATTGCATAATTTTTCCAAATAAAAATGCGTGCAGAAGAAAGAATGTATATTTTAAACAAAATGGCGTTTGTTCTAGACACTTTATTGCCTATTTTATTCTGAAAGCATAATAAATAAAAGTAACAAATAAGGATTTTTTTAACATGTTTAAGGAAAAAATTAAATCAGTAAATAACAATAAAAATTTATTAAATTAATTAAAAAAATATAATATTAAATGTTAAATATTATTATTCTTTTACTTATTATTTTTCAAATTAAAACAAGTAGTTTAATGTAAAATCAGATGGCATAATTTTATAAATACCTCAAGTAAGCAGATTTGTATTGTAAATAAAGGAATAAGTTACGTTTACCATAAGTTGATCGCATCACCACTAATAATTATGGCAGTACCTACACAGTATTTACACTATGTATCTGTGACATGCTAGTGCCAGAAAAACCCAAAAACTTAGACAAACAAACTGCTCTGAATAGCTGGTAACGTCCAACATAAAATTCATGCTTTCCCATTGAATTTTCTTCCCGTTGGATAAATCAAAACAAAATAAACAAAAATTTTCCCCAATTCCAGCTGAAGCAGCTGATAGAAGAACACCGGCAGCAAACCGAGTCCCTGAGGCAGATCTGCTGTTGCAGCCGGCAACCTAAGGAGGTGCTCGAGGAGGATATAAGACTGTCCAACTGGCTCCAAGGCCTCGGCATAAACGAAATAGCCAAAAAGGCGTTTCTCGCCGAGGGTTACACCTTGGAGGAGGTTCTGTATTACATAAGCCGGGACGACCTGCGGAGGGTAGGTCTGAGAGGCGCCACCGAGTTTCGTATCTGGCGCGCCATCGAACAGCACAGACAGGGTAGCGACGCGATCATTTGCAACGGTGTCACGACGGACGAGACCGGCACCGTCTGAAATGTAATAAATAATATGGGGCGGTTTATTAAGTAATAACCGTTGAATTTCACGTAGAGTTCAATTTCACTATTAACCGTATAAGGAACCGCCTTTATAATAATTTATAACCGTTATAATTAGACTGTGATTATTTATTTTGTTTCTTTTATCAAAAGTTTTTAATTTTAAATTATCGTGCAATGACTGTATTTATTTTAGAGGAATATTTATTCCGTTGTTCTACTTTTTTGTATCGAAAAAGTACCGATGGCTTGGATACCGAATTTTATTTAATTTTATCCGAATGATTGTAATTTTAATTTTGTCTTCCAAATTCGCAAAGAACTGATTTACCCGAGAGTTCGGAAAAGTGTCTTAATTTTTTTCCTTTTCACGCATCGTGGAAGTGTTTTATATTTTTTTTCCTTTTTGAAATTAACATTTTAACACGACTAAATTAGTTTTAAGGAAAAAGCCTGTAATTGTTAAGGAATAAATCTTTTCTTTTTAAATGCTATTCGTAATGACGAATGCGGCTTTTTCGATTCAATATTTTGTGCCTTGCGCGTTATTGCATCACGTTAATCAAACCGTTAGGGCCTTTAAGCGAACTGTTTTTGAAATTGTTTTTGGTTATAATTTTTTGAAGTTGAAGATGCCTGTTTTCAGTTTTAATACGAATTATATTTATATACGATGTTATATATTTTGACTAATAAAGGAAGATTAGCAATATTTTGTGTTTTATTTAAAAAAAATAATCAATCTGCTGGCTGAAAAGAGGTGAAGTATGTATGTTTTGCAGGCTGCTACAGAATGCCTGAGAATCACTGTTGTCTGAGGAGCAGTTCTTGCGGTAGCAACCTTAGAACCAACAGAAAGAACTTAAATTAATAAATGGGCTCAGGAGTACTAATTAAAATGAACTGCAAACAAAAAATTTAAGTTTCTGGATACAATGTTTTGTGTTTCGCGCGTTAATGCATCACATTAGTCAAACCGTTAGGGCTTTGAAGCAAACCGTCTTTGAAATTATTTTTAGTTATAATTTTCTTGCAGTTGAAGATGTCTGTTTTCAGTTTTAATGTGATGTTATATATTTTGACAAATAAAGGAAAATTAGGAATATTTTGCGTTTTATTTAAAAAAAAAATAAATCTACTATGCAGATGGCATTTGGCAGCATTGGATGCAAACAGTGGCAGAGGCTGATACAAAATGCCTCCGAGAATCACCGTTGTCTGAGGAGTGGTTCTAGCCATACGACCTTAGAACCAACGCTAGGAACTGAAATTAATATATAGGCTCAAACATACTGATTAAAACAAACTGTAAACAAAACAATAGAAAATTAAGTTTTTCTATTCAATGTTTTGTGCCTTGTGCGCTAATGCATCACATTAATTAAATCGTTAGGGTCTTGAAGCAAACCGTTTTTGAAATTGTTTTTGGTTATAATTTTTTGAAGTTGAAAATATCTTTTCAATTTTAATACGAATTATATTTATATACAATGTTATATATTTTGACTAATAAAAGAAGATTAGCAATATTTTGGCAGCATTGAATGCGACCAGAATCATCGTTGTCTGAGGAGTGGTTCTGGTCATGCAACCTCAGAACCAACAGTTTTTTTCGTATTTCAAATGATGTAACCTTTTGTAGCCAAACAAAAATTGTTAAAACAACAAATTGCCAATTAATAAAAAAGCATACGATATTGTTGTCTTGGTTATCCATTATTCAACTTAGGTTTTTCAAATTAGAACGACCATTACAATAATAAATGGCATCTTTTTGAACTGTTGACTTATTGGTAATGAAACCTACTTTCAACTTTTATCATTCTTAGTTGTTCCAGTCACCAATAGAGGTCTAACGAAAAGTTCATAAAGTAACATTCTTATATTCTAAAAGCGATAAAGTGATAAAAATGTAATTATTCTTTATTTTATTGCTTCAACACTGAATTATCCATTAAATTATTTTGCTTGATTGCACTGTTCTTTCGTGGCAAGAAAAATGTTCATATAAAGCTCAAGACAAACTTACTAGATTCACATAGTAATGAAAATAACGAAAATATTTCAACTGCAAACAGGGAATTCTAGGAAACAACTACTTTGTGGGCTAATACCCCTACCAACATTGAATTACACCTGAAAAATATCTAGCAAGCAACTTGTTGGAAGCCCGCCAGACACATACCAGTTTTGAGCTTATTAGCTCTCATTATTAAGCCATATAGGTGAGATATCTGGCCAGTAACCCTAACTGTTTAAGTCTTTCTAAGCCCGACAGAAGGGACCATAAGTATACGGTGTAAACAAGCTCCATCTAATATTTCAACTGTTTTAGTGTTTTGTGGATTTACAAAAAGTTGAGGCTTTTCCCGCCATTAAACAATTTAAGAAATTGCGAATTTTGCGCAAATATCCACGAATTTCATATCCATGAGGGCAGGCTTAAAAGTGTCAAGTGAACTAATTATGACAACAATTATACAGGAGCTTAGAAAGAATTCATTAATATAGGAATTGTCAATTTTATATCACTATAGTGGCAATACTGGTACAATGCAAATAAGTGACTTTATACTCACACTAGTAACTTAAAAATTCAAACTTTTAGATTAATTTGACTTCACAGAGTGCTGTTACGTACTTTATAAACTTTACTTATAGATATCTAGTGTTCCAAATATCTCATTTTGACTAAGGAATACTTACCTGAATTAGAGAAAATTACAAATGAATACAAATTCTCTCATAAATTATCTCTAATACAAAGTGCATTACAAGTCTCATTTTGATGCAATCATACACGCAAATGAAAACTATTTTCCCCATTTATATATTTTATTATATGCAGGTACTATTGTAATAACATAAAGGAAATAAACATGGATAAAAATAAATTAGTCAAATTTGGATGGATACACAGTTATACAAAAATAAACCCTATTACAATACAAAACTCGCAGCATCACGACCAGCCGCTCACTTTCCTAAGATGATCTTTCTCGAAGCGCCAAAGTTCTGGCCGGCTTGTGTGGCTCCTCTATTTTGACCAGCTTGGAGGCCGATGATGGCTTCTCCAGCCCTCAATTGTTGTTCGGAGAATTCTCTCTTATTTTCTTCAGCTGGACGGGGACCTAGGAAGGGACCTCTCCATTCGGGGTGTTTGTAGGCAGTGCGACCAATAGCAAAGATTGTGGTGGTTACCAAAGCAATGTTCTTCTTATCCCAAAGGTCGGTAGTTTGGAAGAGATCTACGTCTGGGACTCCATATCGAGTGCAAGCTTGTTGGAATCTGCAGTAAAATACATAAATTAATATTAATTAGGCAACAAAATATTTACTTCGTTGTATTATTGGTTGCAGTATAAGCTCTTGAAACTACAAGAATCTTAGAAGACACCTCTTTGGGTTTCTGGTACTCTGTTCAGAAAGTTGCTGAATGCACTAGTTGATGATCCTCAAAACCTTTGTTATGGTAATTAACGCCTTGATAGACATACATTTTGGTCCAATTATTAAAATTGGGAAGTATTGGGGCAAAATATATTCGATTTTGAAATGATCCAAATTAATTACTAATCAACATTATCATCATTTAGTTATATACAATTTCGTGCAATGGCGTACATATAAAAGATTATAAGGGTATTAAGGTTTCTCTGTAAAGAATTTCTCAAAGGAATATCAATATAAATAAAAAGGGAAGAGATATTTTAGATAATATGTTTCACAAGATATTAGGCCCACTACTTATTAATAACTATTATCGTTTAGGTAATAATTTAATATACTTTAACTTTATCTGTATAATCCATTTTAATAATTATGGCGGTAATAAACGAAAAACAAAACCAAAATTACAGTGTATGGAGTACCATACTTTATTTACTGCACGTTGAAAAAAACTACTAGACTTATGTTATTTTGTACTCTTCAAAAAAATTATTACCAAATTTTAAATCACTTTCGAAGTTCCCTTAGCTGCGTTCATGATAAAAGTTTAAGCTGTGATAAAAGACTGAGAAGTCTCCTTGTACACCCTTCCACGTTTATGTTCTCCTATTATTACAATTTCAACTGGATGATTTATGTAGAGCAAGTAAAAACTTAATAGATGATAAATAAATTCACTTAATTTTCGGTTTAATTGAACCCGTATGCCTAATAATTAATTATTTATTTATTATATTTATAACACATACATTACAACTGGCCCAGTTTGTTTATCTTTTGCTTCAAAATTAGCAAGGACAATACTAACGCTTCCTCGTGATAACAGGACAGCAGGAGATGATGAGGATTTATCCGCTAGTGATTATATCAAATTTGGAATATGGAAAAAATGAATATAGAGAAATGTTTACTGGCCCTTAACATAACAGCCAATCGCCTTTCCATACAATTGACATAATTTAATGATTTTCTGGTAGTAATTTAGTGGAAATTAGGAATTATATATAATTAATTAAAACACTGAGAGTTTATTTGCATTATACAAGGTGTCTCATCTCAGGTATTGTTGGCATCTTTGGAAGGGGTGATTCTAGTCAAAATAAATGAGATTAACCCAAATATACCTATATCTAAAAGTTCGCTGTTTCAGAGATACAGGGTGTCAAAGATTTCAAATTTTTTATTAAATTTTTTGTTTACTTGGAAACCTTTCGTGTCAAACCAGCAATAGTTCTAGATTGCAATGAGATATCTTTAGTCTAATTATTCAGTATGTAATATTTCCATTATCACCAGTGGCGTAGAAACCCTGTGGTACTCTTGTTTTATTTAAAATAAAAATGGTACGGCATTGTCTTAATTATAAAGGAACGTAAGATACCTTAAATTTTGATTATGTTATATAAATAAATAGTTATTCTTTAACATTTTTTTTAAAATGCATCGTTGTTAGGTAATTGTTCTTTAAAAATATCTCTGCATTTATTAGTTTGCGCGTGATGAGACCTATTATGCTTTAGTAATACAGGGTGTCCCGAAATAAATGCACCATAAGGCAACAGTAAATTCCCGACGACAAAACAATGCGATATAGCTAAACTTACTGTAGTCAAAAGTTGATGATTAAAAAGATACAGGGTGTTAAAGTAAAAATTTTATTTTCGATATTTATAAATAATTTTTTAAAAATCCAAATATTTCTATACATTTTGGAGATCGGGTGTTTTTGGGGACGAGAAATTCAAATGTGTTTTTAATGACGCTACTAGTAGAGGGCGCCACTTATACGGCATATCACGCCTCTTTTAAATGACAGAACTTTTTTGAGGCTTAGTGTATAACTGGATACACCTGACTGTTAAAACAATAGATTCTTCTACCTTATCTATGTGAAAAACGTATAACTTGATGAAAACTCTTCGTAAATAAAAAATATAATAAAAATTTCTAAATCTTTGACACCCTGTATCTCGGAAACGATTAACTTTTAAATATAAATAAATTTCATTTATTTTCACTGTACAACTACCCCTTTCAAGGATGCCAATAATACCTGAGGCACCCTGTATAACTATCTCTACAAAATACATCGCGAATAAAATATCAAATTTGACTTACTGGTTAAGATTGTCCATCATTTTGTAATCTCCACCAGAAGTGTTGATTCTGGAAATAATTCCTGGGGACAGACGGTTCATGAGTTGGCAGAGGAGGATTCCGTCCCTGAGAACATCTTCGTAGGGCACCCCTGGTGGGAACCTTTGGCCAGTGACAGCTTCGATCCATGCTTGGGCTTCCTGCTCTTGGACGGGATCACGTTTTCCGGCAACCTGAAATAATAATATGAGGTTAATAATGTATCAGGTATTTCAAAATTTACTACTCTGCAAATATTTATATTTATGATTTAAGTAATTTTTATAAAAATATTAAAATGAGGTAAAATTTAAAAAGTTAGACAACGAGGTGACTTAGTGTTTTTACTTTTATAAAAGCAGGCATATGAAAACGTTATTGTTTGATATTAAAAATTTTTACTTTAATTTTGATTAATCCAAATTTTGTTACTAATGAAAGCATCTGCAAATAAGTTACCTATGGATGGCGTCTGACATGACAATTTCCGTAATTAATTTCATGTTATCAGTATCAAATTTTAATATTTTTTTGTAAAGTTAAAAATGTCGAGTTCGGATACTGAAGAAGAAACTATTTGTACTCCTCCAGATATAATTAAAGCAGCAAATGAAGTTGCAGCAGATTTATTACCCGATAAATCTAAGTGTATGAAATTTGTTATACAGTGTTTTCAAAAAGTAACGAATAAATTCATTATTTTTGAAATTTAGAAGTTTTCGAAAAAATCCCCTGGCACGTCGATTTTGTTTTTAAAAAAGGCACTTTTTGACATACGACCCATATTTGTGACGTCATCTTTGTTCGAGACATGACGTCATCGACAATTTTTTTAAACGGCAACCCCCGATTTTGACCATGCCATTTGAAAAAGCGTGTCATTCTTCATACACATCTTGAAATAAAATATGGTGTTACATAACAAAAAATTTCAAGAAAATAATGTTTGAAGATTTTAAAATTTAATTTCACTTAACTTCACATTCTGCAATATATACACACTTTTTGCATTAGTTACACAATTAACTATTTTACAAAAATATCATTTTTTAATAAGGATATCGCTGACATGACATCATTTCATCTATAAATTTATTATAAAGCCTGCTTCAGAGAACAACGTAGTGTTGCTGGCAACATCCCCACCACAGTTTAATTTCAGTAAATAAAGATTTTATAAAGTTGGTTCTGTTCTTGTTGATTATGTTATGTACAAATATTGCTCCCTCGGATAGTTGGAAATTTTGAACTTCACTCCATTTCAACAACGAATAAAATTAATTTCATTGGCTGAAAGTCACGTGACTTATTGTTGCCGGCACACTACGTTGTTCTCTGAAGCAGGCTTAAGTCTTGATTAGACCATTTTGGATTTTTATGGATGAGATCTACCGAAACAAAAAGTTTATGAAAGTAGAAATATCAGAAGTAATATTAATTATTCATAGCGCTGGTTAAGACCAGAGTATTGTCTCGCAAAGCTTTTCTAAATCCTATCTTGCCTAGCAATTTGAGCTGTCAAATCTTGTCCTGTCTTATCTTGCCAGACCAATACAAGACCAAGAAAAAGGAAGCCAACGCTAATTATTCATAAACAAAACTAGGTACAAAATTAAACATTTTACAAGACGATATACATATAATACAAAATTATGCATAATTTAAAAAATATGGACTACATTTGCACATGTTTTTGATAAGTTAGGCTACTATGACATTTCAAACTAGTATGGTAACCTACTACCGACTTTAAAGCAAGGCTTAGATCTAGTACCGTTAAAAAAGAATAATTTTAGATCATACCAGCTTTAGTCAAAGTCGCCACGTCCAAAAACCCGACGCAAGTACTTCTTACTGAATCACGACATATTTCAAAAATTCGCAGCGAGTGGGAGTGTGACGTTTTGAATTTTCCGCGCCAAACTGTCTATTTTAAAAAGGTGAGTTCATGCAATATCGGGTGGGTAGTACTGGCTATTTCGGCTGCGGTGTTGAATGATATCTGCTATCTGATAATGGAATCCTAATTATTGGTAAGAGGAGTAGGACAAAGGTTACACATCTCTGATAGCTGCCAAATGCCGAGAACTCTGGATCAAGGCTAGCGTAAGCGGTTTCAGAAGGTTTCATTGCGATACGGTGACGAAAAATTTTGTTTTTGATAGTTAATTTTAGTTTTATTTTCGTTGTCAAAACATTGTGACGAGACGCATCGCTAATATTTTATAGTTCAGTGGAATTTTTTTCAATTTTTTTCAGTTAAATTCATATTATTTATTCTTTAAATCAATATATTATATTTCTACAGGAAATTTATTGGGACACATGCATTACCAAAAATACTTATGTGTTCCGAATAGTAGGCCAAATAAAAAACAAGCGTTAAAAATAAACTACATTTATTAAAGTGGTTAACTTGTAATTAAGCTCTAAAATTATCACTTGAAGATCCTGGCTTTCAAATTTATTAGTGCCTAAAAATAAAGTAGTAATTGGTGTCCCTTGCTTCCACGGTCTATTGAAAATCTTTTCCTAAGCCAAACAAATCATTTCTGGGTCCAAGCACTGCTATATTAATTTTATTAACGCTTAAATTTGAAAAATTAAAACTTTAAAATCAATATAAACTAGTAATTTCAATGGATTTTGGCAAGACAATTTAAAATTGCTTCTATTTAACAATATTTTGACGATCAAAAATTAAATTACTACTCGTTTACTGTATAGTGTATAGGAATAATTTTGCTATTGCAAAATTATTTGAGCAACTTAGAAGTTGTTATTGGAATTTACAGAATAAAGTTTATAATAATAATAATAATAATAAATGGTTTATTGTGCACACATAAAAATGAATTTCTAAAATAGTGATTGGTCTATTTTTTTAAACGCTATTCTTTTAATAGACCCACAGAAATGTATCAGATGCTGTCAAGTCTGGATTATTTGCCAGCCCTCGTATGGTGTCATATTTTCCTAACCATTCCGTATAACTATTATTCAAATAATCCATAACTTATCTTACTCCTGGTGGAGCTCCATCTTGCTGCCCATCATCCCATTGATCTAGCGAATTGGGTAATAAAATCATTTATTTCATGACCTAAAAAACCTAAATAACATTGGCCGTTTAAATTTTCTTGGATTCACCATATGATGGCCGGCGAATAGTCCAGACTTGACACCATCTGACAAGTTTTTGTGGAAGTAATGTTTATGAAAATAGACTAACCACTATTTTAGAAATTCAAGACAGAATACAAGAAGCTATAGATTACATAAGCCAACACCCAATTATCCTGTACTAATAATGGTATAGTATCAATAAATTGTGTAATAAAATATTAAACTTAATATTAAAAATTATTACCTCACATTATTTGTGGAATAACCAATGCCAATTTACTGATGAGAGAGTGAACCTTTGGCAACACTCATCAATTCTGTTAATGCATTATGGTGCAACATTTGTATATGCACTCGCACTACTAATTTCTACAATTTTATTTTTAACACCAGAATTATATTTATACGAGAGGTGGGGATGTCCCACTTAATTTGTCAATATTTTGCGTGTGCATAAATTTTTGTCTTTAAATGGCTCTACAGAAACGAGTCAAGTACATCATATCGCAATTCTTATTCGCAACAATCGAAGAATATTTCATGAAATAACAACACCCAGCATTTCGAAAAATCAGCTTTTGGGTGAATTTTTGTATTGTGGGCTCATTTTTTACTCGAAATATATCCGAAAGGCAGTTTTTAAACAAAACATTTCAAGAATGGATTGGAAGAAGGAAACCTACTGAATGGCCAATACGTTGACCAGATTTGTCTCCGTTGGAGTTTCTGTGGAACCATTTTAAGATAAAATTTTATGCCATATTGCCCGAATCATTACAAGACAATACATGTAACCTTATTAGTCCACAAAGACTTCATAGTGTTGGAGAATATACAGGGCGTTTCAAAAAAGCATAGAAATATTACTAGAGTTGATAGAATTGATAGAAAGAGTTTGACACATACACACTTGATAAATAAGTGCTTGTTGATTTTACGACAGTTTTTGCATTTTCTTCGAAACCGGTGCATTATTAACAAATTCACTTAGAGCAGCTTTTTTATGTAGAATGTAATTTTTACATAATACAACAAGGCTTAGAATGGATAATAGCAACTAGCACCCTGTACTTTGTACAAAAAAAAACTAATTACACCAGCGTGTTCAGTATCTCTAAAATCGTATCTGTGTCAAATTTTAATCAAATCTGTTGTTTTTTTTTAAATTATATCCAAAATTTGATTTTTTAAAATTATTCTACACGTCCTGTATCTAAAAAAATGAACACTAGGGTATATTACGGGCGCCGTATTCTTGAAATAGTGTTTTCTACAAATACAAATAATTTAAGACATTTAAGAACTGCATAATATAGAGGAGAATAATTGTTAAAATGTGGTGTTAAAATACCAAAATAATGTGTCTTACAAACGCTATTTAAAAATTATTATTTTATTTGAAGAGAATTTAAATAGTAAAACTGTGAAATAGTGAATTTAAATAGTAAAAGTGTATAAACAAGCATAAAGAATTTTATTTTTTATATTACTTTTGTTGTACCTGTTTTAGTTTTCGAGATTTCAGTACCTAAAAACACCACAAATTTGATTATTTTACGGCGAGAAATACGGCAAATCCCACTTATTATTCAATGTTCTATAACCCCTAGAAATATTGGCCATATCTTTTTGAAACATTTTGTATAAGTAATTTGACACATTTATAACTGAATAATTTAGTAAATAACCAGAATGTTGAATCAGGCCACTTGCAAATTTAAAAAATACCAAAATATAATGAATCAATAACGATAAAAAGCGATCTAATCAACAACATTTTAGGTACAGAAATCTTAAAAAACACGTATTTTTTTTTAATTAATTGTTGATATTTTTTTTATACTTAGTATAGTTAGAACTGCATACAATATAGTTTACTTTTATTTATATGAATTTAGAAATAATTGTTCCAATATGGGGTTAGAGTAGCAAAATAATGTATATTAGCAGATTTCAAACAAAAATTGCTCCCTTATAATTCCCCTATTACTTTCTCGACTTTTTCATCACCCTATACATACATTCTCAAAAAAACAAGCTACAATAACGTAATGCCACGAACCAGGCGCCTGGACTAAAAGCAAACAATGTAAATACCTATTTCCCATTCATTTATTTTTCGGTGGACTGTAACCTACACATATTTATTTTCGATATCAAACGTCTATCCACCCAATAAACTACTATTCTAGAAATTGAAGACAAAAATGAATGATGTCGGAAAATAAGTCTATATGCAAACCCGCCCCCGCACTGTGCTCTCATAAAGACTAACAGCTGAGCACCGACGCCTCAGTCAGTAACGTCGCGACGCCCAGTTCAAACGCTCCTCTACACCATGTCTGTAAGTTCTTATTCATTCAAAATAAATACTCTTCAAGTTTTATCGTTTATTTAGTTAGTAGAAATCACGTAATAATGCTGTAGCTGGTCATTTTCAGAATTTTTGAGATAGTACCAAATTTATTGTTTATCTTTATGTGGTACACAAACTTTTGAAACAAGATTTTTGGATTTGCCCGAAAATGTTGTGCAATATTTACAAAACCGGCTTGGGGGAACGAAATTTCCACAATGTCGGTCGGTTTACATCATTTTAAAAATAGAACGGTTTTCACGCGGGATATTTTCGGAGATGACACGCCGAATTATTTTCGTGTACCACAACATCTGCCTCGTTAATTTTAACTTTCGATAAATTATCGTTCCAAAAACCGCATCCAATTTACTTAGCCACAAATTTCTCGACTAGATCGAATTTCTGCCCACTTCTTCACCGCATAATTCACTAACCCATGTCTTTAGAAACGCAACAAGCAACTCGAATCCGAGGTCCTAACCTGGATCTTCGGCTGCATCGGCGAACCAGTACCAAATGGGGAGTTTGAAGACATCTTACGAGACGGAGTTGTTCTTTGCAACCTGATGAACAAGCTAGCACCAGGATCTGTGAAGAAAATCCAGTCCAAAGGCACCAATTTCCAGCTTATGGAAAACATCCAGAGGTTCCAAGCCGCTGCTAAAGCGTACGGTCTACCTCAAGAGGAAATTTTCCAAACAGCAGATCTTTTCGAAAGGAGAAACATCGCCCAAGTACGGTTTCTTTCACGTATTGGTTGAAATGTTTTGTAAACTCTTCCATTTCTAGGTTGCCTTGTCTCTGTTTGCTCTTGGTCGTATAACCCAGAAGCACCCAGAATGGAATGGGCCTCAGTTGGGCCCTAAAATGGCCGACAAGAATGAAAGAACGTTCACGGAGGAGCAGTTGAGAGCGCATGAAGGAGAGTTGAACTTGCAAATGGGCTACAACAAGGGTGCGTCCCAGTCTGGCCATGGTGGTTTTGGTAACACTCGCCATATGTAAACCACCCTTCTTTTTTACTCTTCATACATATTTATTTATTTTTATAACTTCAATGTATTTATTAGGATAATACTATAGTACCTACACGTATGTTTTAAAATGTAATTGTCTTTGGATTTAATATATGATTTTTTACGACTCGTGTTTTGAATACCAAGGCGATTGATATTGGCAAAGGCATTTATTGACATTGGTGCTTATTTTGAGAAGCAACAGCTGGCCACTGAAATAGCCTGTAAACAGTTGGTGTTACAAGCAAAGATTCATTGAAGAAAGATTGCAAGATTCGAGTTTTCAATAAAAACATTAGATACCATAAAAAATTAACTTTACACTCTAAATATATAAATAATAAAAGAAAATTAAATGATAACCAAATGAAAACTTGTGGAACTTAAGCACTTTTTGTCACATCTCGTACTTGCTTTTCCAAATAGAATGATTTACTCATAATTAATATTTATATTGGAAATATGCCAGAGAAAATAAAACGATCAGATCATTTCGCACAGAAAAACTGTTATTATATTAGTTCAAGAATAAATATGAGACGGTCTTACTGACATTTGTTAGAGCAGTAATAGCTTTGAAGTTTTAAGCTAACAAGTTAAAATTTTGTAACGTTATTAATGTCGACATCAAAACATCATAATAGAGAAAATAATATTAAATACTGTTGTACTTCATTTTCAATAATATTAGGAAAATATACAGAGTGTTTCCTAAGACGGGCAGAAAATTTAGCAGCGTATTCTATGGTAAAAATTTATTTTAATTTGTTATGCACTTCAAAATATTACGATTTATGCTAATTTGTCTAATAAAATGTTGGCAGTAAAAAACTGTATCAATTTAAGCATTTGGGAGTAGATGTTTTTGGATACGAAAAAACATATCTCATATTTGTGACGTAAATGTGATAGTAACTGTTTTTGCCCTTACGTTACCAGGTTTAGTCTCAGAAATTGGCCATTTGCTAGAAAATAGCTTTTCAACAATCAGCTGCATAGTTCATTGTATAATATTTTAACGTAGTACACGCCAATTCCAAATTGGACATGTTAAAGGTAGATCGACAAGCAATAAAGTTTGCACTTGTATAAAATGCTAGGGATAGTATTTTTCAACATGCAAAGTTTTTAAAATGGAAGTCATATTTTTTCTCTAAATTCCTAAATTGTTGATTACACAGGCCCACAAAAAAAAGTGGTGTGTGCTGAGGGTCTCATTATATTTTTTCCATGTATTTTCCCCCTATAAGTATACCAAATAGCTGTAAAATAATAAATATTCACTAATTCACAGCATTTCTCATTGTTTCAGTTTTAGAAAGCATCATATAGAATAAATTACGAGAAAGAAATTTTTATCAATTTTTTTAGATTCGTGTTCAGCGGGAAAAAATACAAAAGAAAAATATAGTATAACTCCCAGCACACATGACTTTTTTTTGTGGACCTGTGTAAACTTTTGATGTGATTTTTTTCGTTTTTATGGGTTTTCTCTCAAATTTGCTGTGCGACCCCCCATTTTGACTTCAGATTCGTGTTCAGTAGGAAAAACTACATGGAAAAAATATTATGGGACCCTCAGCCCACACCACTTTTTTTTGTGGACCTGTGTTATCAAGTTGTAATCTATTTCCAAATTATTCCAAATATTCTCGTTGGACAACACGTCACCTCTCATATCTGAATACGAACATTTATTGTCTCAGAATTTTTCGATTTTGTATAGTATCACTCTTTATACACATTGAGTAGCCTAGAGTGCTTCATTTTCTAATTACAAGATGTCCAAAATGTAGGGAAAAAACAATTTTTACACGACTTGAAATATTTTGGCATGTTAGCGGTTATAAAACGTGAAAATGTCAGCTTGGTAAATTTGCCAGTGGAGGAATCACCCTGTATATTACTTTACTTTTTTCTTCTTTTTATTTTTAATTTAAAATCACCAATAATTTCGTAATACTACCTCACAAATTCTATATTTAATAAAAATATTAATAAATACTATATGAAATTTTGCTAAATAATATCTTTCTTGCAATCTCTAAAAGTAAGACGACTGTATTTTTTTTTCTCATAAATAATAGAACAAAGAGATCATTACTTCACTGATTACTAATACTAACAGTAAATAATAAATTTGTTCATCAAAGTGGTTACTATTCCAAGCTTTAAATAGCCAATAACTATTCTAATGTTGATGATACATGTTATTGGTCGAACGGTTTCAAATACAAATGACGAAACCATCTATATATTTGGCAAGGCAAATGGATGGAGGCATCAGGGTACATAATGGCTATCAATGTGTCAATTGGCCTGGCTTGGTTTCGTAAACTCAAATAAATTTGTTATTTCTAAATAATTGCCTCAACTCAAATTGTCTGATTGTTGCATTGCACAGCAGATCGTATCGGTTTATTCTATAATACCATCAACAAATTGAAGATGTTTGGGTTTCCTTTAAAGAAACGGATTTAGTTGTAATTGAGATGTTTTAAAACTCTTTTACAATTACCAGTTTTTGTTGTTTGTTCAGAAAATTGTGCGGAAATTACAGTTAGTTATTTTCGAATTTTCTAATAAATCAGCCAATTTATCACATTATCACATTTAGATTTACTAACTCATGATATGAACAAATGACAAGCCATAATAGACTTGACTGACAACTAAACTGTGTAAAACTAAATATCAATTAAAGATAAATTAGAAGTAATTCCATTGTCTCCAATTTATTAAAGCTAGGATAATTGCCAAACCGGTCTAAAAATATAGTATCATTTGTTAGCTAGAAATTTGAAAAAAGATCTGCTACAACTTCGATCAGCTTTTAGAAGAAATGGATATACCAATAGAAAAATTGTCTTCAGTAGGTTACCTATGAGCAAAGAAATACAGAACCATTTAGCAACAATATATCAAGATTGGAACAGCCTTTCCGAAAATGAACTGTCAATGCCTATAGATGTAAACGAACACATTAGAATTTAAAGATTAAAAGTAGTGAACTGTCAAAAGTTTCGGACACAAGACGGGCACGGATTCTGGTGAGGTGAAGTTTCTAGCCAAGAGACACAATAGGAATACAGAAAAATCTAAATAAACCAGAACAAGGGATTGAAACAGCTCTAGAACTGGGGCGTTAGATCATATATAAATACGATCAGAGATGCTTCTAGAGAAGAGGAAAGATAATATTTATCAAAACGTCAAGAACAAGAAGGGAATTCAACCATCGACAACTGCCATGGAAACCAAGCTAAAGGTCTATTATTTTACTCTAGCTTATCAACAGTTAAAGTAAAATGGAAATAATAATTATGAAATGGCATCATAAGATATCTAGTAGGGTTACCATATTTTAAATTGAGTAATCAGGACAAAACATGAAATTCGAATAAAACCAAACATTTTGACAGTTGAAAATATAAAAACGAGTGTTTTATAGAAAACATATATTTCTTTAGTATTTATTATACAGAGTGCCAAGAAACAATAGAGTCAGACTTCAAGACAAATCGGTCTAGATCAAATTATATATAGACTTTTTGAAGGTGTATCCAACGAAAAAAGTTTATTGAAATCGGTCAAACGGTAGGTATGTTAAAGGCTTGTTCCACTTTTAAGCGAGACACCCTGTATATACAGGGTGTATCACGACAGTGACGTTGAGGCACTTTTGAAAGTTCGAAAAATCGTCAAATTCTTAATTAAATGAATTAATTTCCCTAATAAAGTAGAACAATTTCAAATAATCCTTTATTTGTATTTTCTGTTTCACGAACCGCCACTGGCGACCACCCTGTATCGAAATAAAGAAAATGAAACAATTTAATCCTAAAAGTGTCACCGTGTAAATTAGATTCGACGTAATACCACTTCGATTAGCAGTTAGCTAATCATGCCAACTTTGTTATGCTTTAACGTCAAGAAATTTAGAGAAAGTGAACCCAGCGTCCTCTTTAAGATGTTTTAGTTTATCTTAGACAAGGTATTTATACGTGAGGATTACGTAACGAAGAATTTTATTCGCTTTGTGTATTCGACGGGTCAAGTTCGGAAACTACTACGGAAATACTTCTGTGAATCTGTGCAGGTAGAAGTAAGAATTGTTTTTCAGACACACATACTGAAATTGCGTAATACACTTTCATATTTCATTTTTTTACGTTTTTGCAATATACGTGTGAAATTGTTGTTGATTATAAGTGCTATACCTATAATTAGGTTAGATGTTGCATATTTTACGTACAACCTAATAATTATACGTACCAACAGTGTACATTTCCATCTATAACAATATATGCACCAATCTAAATCTATAGTTCGCCTAAAAATAATTTCTAGCATTTTGTCAAAAATGCAATAAAAAATGTACCAGAATCTGATATAAAATATTTATTTACCAACACCGGTATAAAATCGTTTTAAGAGATTCTGAATCCTGTGCCGTGGTTAGATTTGTAGAAAAAAAATCGCTAAACAATTTTCGTAAAATTTGACAATGAAAAAAATTCGAAGGCTTTGAAAATGGAAAATAAGGTTTAATATTTTGCGAAAGAATAGAATTTTTACTGCTCCATTATACAGACCTGCTTACATTTGAAATGGGTCACACTGTATACTATATTAGCCTTCTAGATGTACTTATTGAACGTATTATCAGCAACTAATCCACAGTCTACTATGATTTTTGTGCCATCAATTTTTTTTAGAAAAATACTTTAGTGTTTTTTTTATTAATGACGTTCTTCAGTAAATCATCAGATTTTACGTTAAAGAATCATTTTTTATAGTCTTAAGAGTTTATAGATTTTGTGTTTCTTTTAAAAACATGTAGAAGGCACTGGAAATGTCTGAGAATTATTGTTAATCTAAAATATTGTTCTTCTATTTACTTCACAAATTAAAATGTTATCGTAAAAGCATTGCTATTACAATAACTAATAGAATTAATTAATGAAATTTTAAAATATTTGAATATAAATAAATAAAAACAACTTAACAACAATATTAATAAACGCAAGGAAATATATAAGTTTATTTTCGAATATTTCAAAATACTTTGTGAATAGTTTTTACTACTCTTCTAAAAAAAAATCGAACTAAATCATCAAGAATGGAGAAGGCCTTGGAAATATCTAAAAATTATTGTTAATCTAAAATATTGTTCCTTTGTTTACTTCACGAAATAAAGTGTTAACGTAAAGCAATACTATTACAATAACTAATAGAATTTTTTCATCAAATTACATTAAAAACGATAAGTAAACAAAAATAATTGAAATAAATTTTGAAATATTCTAAAATAGACAAATAAAAACAACTCGAGAACAATATTAATAAACGAAAGGAAATATTGGTATAGATGTTACTTCTATTAAATTTTCATTTAAGATTCATATCCCTCTTTCAACCCTCGTATATTAACCAGGACAAGGAATTTTGTAAAATCAGATAAATTACAGCAAAATGAAAATCCCTAATAATATATAAGTAGTAATTAATCGATATTGATGATGTAACATTTTGCAATGCATACGTATGTAACTCTTACCAATTATTATACATACGTCAATAACATGATGATTTTATTAGGCTGACAGGATTTCTTTTTAAAGTGCGCTCAAAGAAACGGTCACTTTTCCGGAACACACTGTAAGAATTATTAATATTATCAAATTTTCTTGAAAATATGTGAGCTATTTGCGTTTTCATCGTTTGAGACAGACTATATTTCTCTTGTGTTATCTGTAATCTCTGCCAAATTTCAATAGTAAAACAGGATTTCGAAATTTTGTTGAGTTTATTTTTAGAATTGGAAAGAGTAGATAATTATTGTATATTAAACGCAGAAAATGTCCAAATTTACAGCTGTCTAGGCTATTAACATAATAAATAAAAAAGAGTTCGATTTCTTCATATAAATATCTTCAAAAAAGTGCCAACACAGGGTGGTTACTTTACTTGCCACCCTTGGAGTAATGGACCATGGGGACATATTAGATTTTACACCTCAAAATATTACGCTTTAAGCCAACTTGCCTTAATAAAATGTTGATAATAAAAAGGATACATTGTGTCAGTTGGAATTTAAAAAGTGATTTTTGATAATAACTACACTGTCTTTGAATGCGTCAACTGAAACATTTGAGAATAGATGTTCTTAAACTTACATTTTTTCCTCAAAAATAATGTAGGTTTAATATACTTCTTCCATTTGCCCGCTGATATGCATTTTATGATTTGTGATCTCAGCAGGGCATTCGACTGTGTGAATCATGAAAAATTATTACAAAAGTTAGATGGCTATGGTATAAGGAGGGTGGCCTATGAATGGATCTCTTCATTTCTCAAAAATCAGACACAATATGTAAGTCTTTCTTGTTCCTCAGTTGGTACCGTTCAAAGAATAAATTTTGGATACAGGGAAGTGGGTATGGGTGTGCCACAGGGCTCAATATTGGGACCTGTATTATTTGTGTTGTACACGAGTGAACTTCATACTTTAATATCTGCTGCACTCCCAGTTATGTACGCTGACGATACGTCGCTAATTGTTTCTGATAAAACTGATGATGCACTGGCACTCAAATGCAACTCGGTCTTAAATAAAGTTAGCGATTGGTGTGGCTCTCACTCATTATATTTTAGTCCTTCGAAAACATCTTATATTAGATTCCATAATTATCAGAAAAAATGTTCTAACCTAAATGTTCCGTACTGTAACAACTGTCAATTTTCTAGGTTTCACATTGGACAAGTGCCTAAATTGGAAAGAGCACTGCACCAACCTAAATAGCAAAATTAAATTATCTGTGTTACCTGTTTAGAAACTTTAAATCAGTCCTGACGAAGCCTCAGCTTCTGAATTTGTATTACGCTCAAGTTGACTCTCGCTTGAGATACGGTGTATGTTTTTTGGGCGATACTACCCTAGCACCTGGTGTATATATTTCCCAGAAACAGGTATTGAGCGTGCAAAGCTTGCAATGGTATCACAAATGACAAATTAGCTCTTCTAAACGTTTCTCAAAATGACCATCTAAATCAACAGTGGCATCCGCCTTTTCTAATTTTTTTATATCACAACCTTAATCATGGCTAATATACAGGGTGGCCCTGAAAGGTTGGGACAATGTTTGGCCACATAAAGTACAGCTGAAAATAAGTCGATTTAACTAAACTTGCCTTAGTCCAAATGTTGATAATCGCGTTTTCTTTGATAACTTTCGACTGTTTCATGCGAATTTCACAAAATCTTGTATCCGGGGGTTTCTCTAGATGGCAAATTCAATTTTATTGTCCATTTTAGTATATATTCTACAGGACGCCACCGGCGAAGATTTCGAACACTTTAAACCGTTACAACTTTTTTGTTCCACCCTGTATATTTTTTTGCAATTTCGTATTTTAAAATCCTCGTAAGTATAATCTTCGCGTACAAAGTCTAAATTTTAGGAGCAAACTTCTCTTTATAACAAGAGGTCAAGGGGAAGGGTCCCATTATAAGTTTTGCCAAGACATCTCTTGTTCTGTTGAAAGCACAGTCTTTCATGGGTTCACGAATGAACAGGCCCTGTGTTTGCATCGTGCTGTTATGTTATGCAACAGATAGGCATAGAGCAGAAATGCAAGAGTGAAAGCGATCTGTGTCTTGGATTTCGCGCTAGTGGTTGATGAAGCCCAGTGCGTGAAACATGACCGGGAAATTCGTAACCCTTCTCGTCGCCTGTGCATGTCTGCAAAACGGCCTGGGCTTTATAGACAAACAACGTGAGTATTTTTTCATCGATTTTATAAAAACAATATAGAAAATAGGCCCAATAAACTGAAAGAAACAACCCAAGAAAACTATTTATTTAAATTTTAATGAAACTTTTTATTAACACATTTTTTATTAATATGCTTTTTTTGCTTTATTTTTAAAGAAAAATTTACTCTATTTTTATTCATAATTCAGATTAATCTAGAATAGTGCATATATCTTGGCATACTTATTAATTGACACTGATTTTATTATTATTATTTTATTTTTTTATGATATATCTATTTATTTATTTTAAAAAAATGCGTGAACGATCTCTAAAATTCAGAAATAACTTACTTGTCGAACATATCATATGGTACAGGGCCATTCACAACCTTAGCCTAAATGGAACACAAAAAAGTTATAAAAGTTTTTACAAACCCCGTTAACTGTCATTTTTTTGTCAAATATCAAATATGTATCTCCGAAACAAGGGGGGTATACGGTATGATATATGTTATCTACTCAATATTTGATGATATTTCCAAAAAATACAATAATATAGAGGGTTTCATTTGGAATAAAGGCGTTAACAACTATTTTCGGTCTATCCAGCAGTTAAAAATATTTTCTTGGATGTTCCGAATTGCATGGACCAAACTTTAACAGCTCGTATGAATATAGGTTGAGAAATGCTTATTTTCCGCGACACAGGGTATCAAAAATTAAAAAAAGTTTTTTAATTAATGATTTTAATTATAAAGAAAAAATTTTGAAAAAAACATGTAAAATAATATCCTATATTCGGGGGATCTGGTTTCTTCCCTCTAAATATTTTTCAACGTTCGCCTATGTTCTTCAAACTACATTCATTTGATAGCAAATTTGATTTGCAAACTTTTATGTTTTTTGGCATTTTTTATTTAAAGCTCAATTTTTAGATGTTTTACATTTCCTTTGTCAACGTCAATAATTTTTGCCGTAAATCAGTAAAAAAATACAGTGCTCAAATTAATATTCCTAAAAATATCTTTTTTCAAATATTTTTAAACATTTGAAGATAAACAAACGAAAATGTAGTGATATCCAAATAAAAAATAAACTAGCCATTCTAACAAAAATATTTGGAGGGGAGAAATGGTGCGGACCCTCCAATTATAGGGTTATAAATATATGTTTTTAAGATTTCAAATTTTTATCTTTGCAATTAAGGTCATTGATTAAAAAATTTTCCAACATTTTTGATACTCTGTAACTCGGGAATTAAGCATTTTTTGACTCATATTTTTATGAACTTATTTTCTTATTTTAAAAAGTCCTAACACCTGTTAAAGTTTGATACCTGCAATTCAGGACAACCTGTATATACATATAAATGCTGTGTCATCGTGAATGACTTGAATGAAAAATTAAAAAAAAAATGTATAATTAATCAGATTTAAAGTAAAATATGTACATTCACAGGAATTCAAAATATAGGTATCGAAAATGTAGCGGTTTTCAAAGTATGTGTTATTATAACATAATGAAAGTTTTAGACAATGTTACTATATCTACTACTAACTATAAATATTTGATCTTATCTACTCTTACTCAAATTAAATTTGAATTGATTTTACGTTTCATTGAATAAAGAACTGTGTTCACTTACATTTAGAATAGACGTGGTTATTTAAACTCGGAAAATAAGACTGAATATGTTTACAATATCCAGTATTATGTTACATTTATTACATAAAATATATAACAGTACTCCTTAAATCTGATCTACCTCATCTAACAAATAATATCAAAAATTACACTGCCTTTTGTTTTTGCTATTTTTGAGATACAAACCGATTGTCTTTTGATATTTAATATTTGTAAGATGTCACATTTGACACTTCTTTCTCACTGTAAGTACATTTCTTAATTATTGTATAGGCAAATAAAAAACAGTACATACGTGTGTCAAAATGTTTTTTCAACAATATTAGGAGAAAGTGGGCTGAATAAGCAACAAGTACTGGACATATTTATCAGTAATTATACATTTTATATGCACCTTGTTAAACCAACTACCACTTATAGATTCAGAGTTTACCACAGTTATTAACCATGTCAATGTCGGACTTAAAAATCATACATATACAGGGTGGTTCTGTTTAAAGAAATAAATAATGATCAATTGTTGAAAAGGTAGCTTTAAGTTTAAATCCTTGCGAGAGTAACGGTCGATTTATGAAATTAAATTTAGCTAGGATTTAACTTAATCGAGGCCTTGAACTGGGTTACTAAAGAGTTTAATAATTATATCCAACTTGAACTTGATAAATCGAACCTAAAAGTATCGGAAAATTTTCTATGCGAACATTAACTGCAAACTACCTGTCAAATTAAGGTTTTAAAAAACACCAATTTTGTTTATACGCAATAAAGATAAAGTTAAAACAAATTTATTGTTTACAAGTTAACAGAAGTATTACAATAATTATTTACAATTTATCATGAAAGCATAGGAAAATTATCCTCTTAACACATTTTCATGTTGATTACGTTCGACATAGTTGTCACGAAAAAATTCTTAAGAGAAAAGTTTGACATTTGACAGGTGAATAAGTATCAATTTTATAAGGAATCCAAAATCCGGCAAAATAAAAAGAAGTCTCATTTGTTTAGGAAATGTCTATTTTCATAATTGAAAAGCATTATGTAGGAGAGACGGAATACTCAAACGTGTTTCAGAATTTAAATTTTAGTTTATTAATAATAATAATGTTTATTGTGCAAACAAGAAAAATACAAGTTTACAGAAAAGGTAAGAGTTTTGGAGCAAGGCGTTCTTCCACTCTGCCTATAGCTATCTAAAATAAAATAACAATGAATGCTAAAGTATGTGATTTAACATAATTAATAATAATATAATCTTTAGGAAAAAAGATTACAAAAATAAATAACAAAGCACAGTACATACAAAGAAAAAAAATTGACAATTCAATTTGTTCGATTAAAACTATCTAAAAGAAGTTATTTTAACTCTCTTGTAAAATGCCTAGGTGGTAAATTAAGAAAATTCAGTAGCTACTCTATTTAAGAATGTAGGTACCAAGTAAGAGAATGATCCCAAAAATTTAGCAGTTGAATGCCGAGGAATAGAGATTTCATCTTAAACTAACATCATGTAAATCGGAATTTCTGGACAGTAAATTAAATAAGTACACAGGCATTATTCACTTTTCTTTGACGCTCCTTGCCAATGCACATTACAACTGTTTTATTCTGATTGACTCGCAAGCCATTATCACTGCACCAGTTAAAGTAGTTGGCAAATCAAATATAAAGATTGAAAATAGTAATGGCCTCAGAATAGTTCCTTGAGGAACACCACACTTAGTGTTTTAAACTGAGAATACTGGTTATAATTAATCCTTACTCTTTGCCTGCGTTCATGAAGATAACTACAAAACTCATTAATAGCGCCACAATCAAAACCTATAAATCTTAATTTACTCAGAAGCAGGTCAAAATTTACCAAGTCAAAAGATTTACTTTGATCTAAAAGGAGCAATACCGTACAGTTAGATTTATCTAATTCTGTTGTTATATCATTAGCCACTTTTAATAATTTGAACAAAAATAAGGCTGCTAATCATCATTAGTTAGAACTTTTAATAATGCTGACGTTTCATAAATTAAGTTGAAACATTGTAGTTTTTTTGGCACATCTGTATATGTAATTTAATATATCTCACACCAAAATTTTAAGTAAAACTAAATTTTAAAACAAACATTTTACATTTTTGCTTAGCATAAATTGAACAGGAGGTTAATATTAATTCTGAATGTTTGATTCACAAGATTTCGCATGATTTCATGTGATTTTAAGCGATTTGCGTGATTTTGCGATTTCACTGATTTCTACAGATTTTTTTTGATTTCACACAAAATGTGCACTTGATTTCATAGTGTTACACCACTCGTTTTTATACTCATAAAAGTTGTACTAGTGTGAATTTTATGAATACTAAAAACAAAAGTTATTTTAATTTAATACCATATCAACCATCATCCATTTTGTATGGATTTTCTCAAAGATGTCAAATTTTAAACTATACATAACATGTATTTCTATGACGAGTACGTTTTTAATAATTTTAAAACCTCACATAATATGGATGAATTTTTGGCAATAATAGATATACAAAAAACATATTTTAGGTTAATATGCTTCTTCAGATATACCGAAAATTTACAGTTATGGTATTTAAAACCTTTATTTACCACAGAAATTCTTCCACTATTTATGGAAGTCACTATTTATACGTAGTTTATAAACATTTACCTCTTCACGTATAAAGTAATTAGTCTGTTATATATCTATTTTCAGTAGACTAGATATTTACATATATTGTTAGTTTACTTCTTCATGTGAGCCTTACCAGATCGTTCTGTACCTTCCCCATGCCTATTGAAACCAAATGTATAAAGGCTTGTACTAACAAAATAACAACTCCAAGCTCTAAATTTGTCATTTGAAGGAAAACTACGCACATACAGCCTACTCTGATGAGATTCTGAATTTTAACTTACCCTATTTTAGAAATATACAATGAAGCAAGTGAACTTAACTTACATACATACCTAATATTTGAGAACTTTAATACTGTGTAATCTATTATATATAAAAATAACATATGTCTCCTTCATTTTTAGCTGAATATGTAAAGACATGCATGATAAAAGAATCAAAGGAAGTATTTATTAATTGTTCCACCAATGCAGTACAAATTCTATTCAACGAAATTCCAAAAGGAGTTCCTGAAATTGGTCTCGATAAATTGGATCCCTTGTATGTTCCAATAATCAGTGTAAGTTTTTCATTCAGTTATGAATTATCTCTCTCTCTCTGTTGCTTAACACTACAATTTAAGTTCTTTCTCTCAACACCGATTATAAAGTATACGAAGATTTGTCTTGTATGAGGGCAATCAACCCATTCGCAGAAGTATGAGGATTTGTATTTATCAAATATTCAAGTATTTCAAATTCTCACACTTGTGCCCAATATAAAAATAGCATTAATTGTGAATTGAAATCAGAGCAGCAATTCATTGGCTGTATTTAATACACAGGGTATTTTAAAAATACATTACAATATTACTAGCATTGATGTAACATTGAAAGATAAATGCGGTTTGCTTAATAAACGTATTTTTCGTACAAAACAAGAAACAAATAAAAATAACAACCGTTAAAAAATGTTTTATCGCAAAAGTATTTCATAATACCCAAAAAGAAAAAAGAGGAAATAAACTACCTACTTTCTGTAAAAAAAATCTATTTTGTTGAAAGTATGTTATATCAAGCATATACTTCCGTTTTTAATTTCCTATAATAATTATTATTGTCACGATACAATGATCACTTATTATTTCATAAAATAAACAATCGAAAGTGAGATGTTTGCAATGAATTGCCTCATACCCTTGGAAAATGTTTATTGCTCTCATATTATATCTATTGTAACAAATATAAGAAAATTTACGAGAAATAAAAAATACTATCGTTACCTATGTTTTAACAAATTTTGGAAACTGAAATTATACAAGCACTTTTAGATGGTATAAAATGATGTCACGTTGTTAGCGTTATACAGGATGTTTTTAAATTTATGTCGTAACTTCATTAGACTAAAATATTTTTTCTACGTTCATGCAAAAAACAAAACTTTATTGAACTATATTTAGTGTAAAAAGTGGTTCTTTATTGCACTAGTGCAATAATAAAATGTTTATTGCATTCATCTGTCATTGTACTACAGCGTTTTGTCATCATGACAAACATAAACGTTCAAATCGACGTCATATTTTCCTAGACTTAGTGTCATCTAAATAAAACATTTTTTGGTTTTTACATGAACGTAGAAAAAATATTGTATGCAACTCGTACAAAAAGTGTTTATTGCACGCGCCGTGAAATTGTCCAACAACGTCAGACGTACAGAGTACACTTACTTTTTGTGGTTGTTGCATAAATAACTATTATTAATCAAAAGTCTAAAGTTTGCACTACTTTCTGCAATACAGGGTGTTAAGGTTTAATCAAAATATCATATTTGTCTAAAAAGATATTATTCTTAGATGAAACTTTGGCCAATCAAAAGTTTTATTTCTATCAACAAGGCATTGAATTGATGTACAAATTTGGTAGCTAGTGGTGGAGATTTAGAAAACACCTTTTCCATTATTTTGTATGTTTTTTCAAAATTATGTCCGTGTATTGAAAGATGTGGTTAAAATGTTTTTTTTTACTTGAGTTTAAGAACGGCAACTATAAACGTTACGTATACTTGTTGAATAAATACTAAAAAAATAAAAGAAATTTAAACAAATCAAAACAGACTGGTTACCAACTTAAAAACTACTAGTTTTTCAGAACCACTTACATATTTCCTAAATTTTTAACAAATGTAAAATTGAGCAATGAATCTTGAACTAGAGTAAATGATTTGATCATTCTCTTAATTTTTGAATAAGGTATTTATGAAAAATATATTCAGTTAAGTTTGTACCCATAACAAGTTTTTACATATTTACCATTATTATGTAATGCGTATCATACAATGTAAACGAACAAACATTTCTCAGCAACAACTTTCTTAATATAGGTACATAATTATATAGTATACTGTTGTTTTGCACGCCAATATGTCATTTAGTTAATAACATGAAGTGCTGAAATAAATTAGTCTAGTCGAATTGCTAAATTATATATTAATAATAATTAAATTAAGATACGGAATTGTTTTTTGGGGTAATTCTTCCCTTGTTTCTGACATTTGTTTCACAAAAACGTATCTTAAGATGCATAGCTGAGATACCTAAGGATCAAGTGCAGACGACTTTTTAAAAATGTTAATATTTTAACTGTTGTCATTGTTTATATTAGAACTGTCCTTGTATGTGTTTAGAAATAAGTCTATGTTCACATTAAATGAAAATATACACAATGAGGGCACTAGGAAAAATAAAGGACTTCACATTCCTTTTTATAGATATATAATATATTGCAATTCACCTTTTTGAAAAGTACTAAATATACAAATAAACGAAAATATGAATATACCATAATATAAAAAGTTACTTGCCTTCAAAATGACATACGAAACAAAAAAATCAAAAGTTTTGGCTATGGAAAACGTTACTATGTTTTTAAAAGAGGCTCCAGGCGGAAAGCTCTTATTAATGAAAGTGGTACTAATAGTTGGTTTAAATGGGACATGTTGGCATCCAGAATTGTGCACTTTAATTGTAAAAGATATAGATGACACGTAGAAAATTTTGGTTATAACATTATATGACACTAAGTAAAACACAATAGATTTTTCATTTACTATAATCACGATAAGTGCACAATACAACCAGTTGACATCAACAGATTTGCAAAATTGTTTCAAAGAGTTGCACAGTAGATACTTAAAACTCCCAGATGCTTCCGGTTACACTGGCTATAACTTGAGGAGGACATTTAAACAATTAAAAGACATGGAGGATGATAGTCAACTAGTGTGGCTGAAGATTATGTCGAGGATAGATAGCGTCGTCAATAAGTTGAAGATTTCAAAAGGTATATTTCATCAAAAAGAACTAGTGGCATCTCAAGATCATTCAGGAATGCAGATAGAGAATCCTAATAGTTTTCAGGAAAAACAAGTAGAATTGAATAAATTTTGTGTTGTCAACTTTTTGAATTTGAATTGAATGTTTCCAATATTTAAATAAACAATTTTTTGTCAAACTGTTTCTTATTAACAGTGACATTACTATCACAAAGTATAGATTACTATGTAGTAGCATATCAGTCAAAATGCTGAAAAATACATTTACATTTTGAAATATCTAGGATGTTAGTTTAAATTGTTTAGGTATATTGCTTCGAAAAGATATATATCAGATATAAATCTCAGACACTTAAAAGTATACGCCCTGTATATTTGAACGGTGTTAAATAATAATTTATGCACCGTTTGCAACCGTTACAATTTTCGTTGATTAAACTAATCTAATTAAACTATTCATTATTTCACATTTATAAATATGGTGCTAGGTGCTAAACCTTCCTTCTGTTTTGTGCAAACACCCTTGTTCTTTACAATGAAAAACATGTAAGTAACCACGTATCTTATTTTTGAATCCCTTAACTAAGTTATTTTATTCACTAAGTTTACTTTTTCAGTTACATATGTCTATAATTAAGAACATGTAAGCAAGTGCGCCCACAACTTGGCATCTTACCAAAACTTTGTACCCAATTTTATATACTTCAAGTTATCTAATCCGACAAGTTATCAAATTAATAAATCGGATGGGTATTGACACTACAGATATTTAATGATCTCTATATATGTCCAATGACAGTGAAATCTAAATACCTAGTTGCTGAAATGATGAAATATTTGTGACGATACGTTTCGGCTTTATAACAAGAAATATGTTATTTATAAGTTATAGATGGAAAATTTAGAAACTAGAATACGATAACATAAAATTTTGTTTCATTCTCGATGTCTGTAACATCAGTTGTTTATTTCTAAAAATTTGTTATATGCAACCAGTAAATCAAGACGCTGTAATACTGGTTGCATCAAATTATTTTTAGAACACTGAAATTATTGTATTATTATACACGTTTTTTTGTGCTGTAAACAAAAATTATTTATGTAAAAATTGGTTTCTTTTCTATTTTTATTATTGTGATATGTGTTCTATACATTTTCGGAGAGTCATTGAAGTTTTGTTCTTCAGATATTACAAGGAGGAGGTGGACCAGTAACAGTGAATGCATCTTTATCTAACGTAACAGTTGTCGGTTTTGGAAATACCGAGATAGTCCACAATAGTGTCGACCCAAAGACATTCGATTTCTACACAAAATTGCATTTACCAAGGCTTAGGATAGACGGCAATTATGATTTACTTGGTCGAATTTTGGTTATTCCCCTTAAAGGAAGGGGGACTTGTTGGTTTGATGCTAGTAAGTATATTTGATTTCCTCTGTATTTCTTCTCAACAAACGTATGCAAACTCATCAAGTGTTACGTAAAAATGTTGTGTGAAATATTGGTTTAATTCATTATAAATGTAAAAATACGCGTGTCAATGAAAAATAGAATGACCACTTAATTCTTGAATTCATTCCAAGCCGTTATAAACAGTTTTAAGGACATGTTTTTCATAACAGTGACGAAATTTTACTGAAAACAGATTGCGCTTTAAATTGATCAGTCGGCTCCGTAACAGTCTATTTTTGGGAATTTTGTGGAATGCCCAATAACGAAGCTTTCGCATTACGCAGTATGTGATCTATTTTCATTTTGTTTATATCATATTTTATCTCCCTATGATTTTAAAGGCTTCAGATATCAGCAAGCGCTTACATTTGTTCTAATTCTGAATACAAGTCTTTAGAGGACGTAAATTATTCATCAAATCTTTAGATAAATTATTTGAGTGAACAACAATACAGCAATTTTGGTAACCCCACTGAAATTAACTGTTAAAATTGTTTACGGTTTCTTAGGTTTTGGCGAATGCGCCGATGTGAGAATAATAAAAATCATAAACACTTCACAATTTGACGCGGGTTTAAAAAATACATTTGAGTCATTCTATGAGTCACTTCAGTTTCTAAAGTGTTATTTCTCGACCACACAATTAGTATTTTAAAAAGCCTAGGGCACTGACTTTTCCTGACGCAATAGAAAAGTCAGTTACATTCAAGTTTTTTTTATAAAAACGTGATTGATATTTCACTTAGGTTTCTGTTTATTTTTGAAACAAATGTTTTCTTTGTTAATGTTTTACTGAAATCTCTTTTTATACAGGGTGATAAAGCGCTAAAGAAAAACCAGTCACTTACCTTAGTACAATTTTGCTTCCTTAAGGAGTCTCAAAAAGTACTTTTATTATTTCATTTTTTACGATAATTTTCTTATTTATTGGATAATTGTACTTAAATTTGGATAGAGATATTTTTCTTGTGAGATAAACACGAATATTTAATTGATTTTTGAGTTAAATGTACAGGACGTTTTGAGAGCATATGCCGCTATATTATTCCATTGAAATTTTTTTATATTTTTTTTTTTTTTGGAAAATAAGTTATTTTCAAACTACTTTCGATTAGGTTTAAAATAGGTATAGTTGTTGTGTCACCAAAATGTACCATTTTAGGGAAAACTGCGCTTAAGGACGTGGTATTCTTGACATAGTGTTTTCTACAAATATAGATAATTTTAGACTTGAATTGAATAATATATAGCTTAGCAAATAGCAGGAGTGTTATCTTATGCCACCTGCGAATATTCAGAGGTACCGAAGTAACACGAATATATAACGACAGTAAGCGGTTTAACCAACAAATTTTTAGACACAAAAATCTTTCAAAATACGTAAATTTTTTAAATTTTAATTGTAGATGTAAATATTGTTTGAACATAAACTTACATAGTTCTGCATATGAGATTGTTCACTTTTGTTTATATTGTATATGTGAAAATAATTGTTAAAATGTGGGGTTAGAAGAGCAAAAATGTGTGTCTTATTAACGCTTATTAATTATTATTGTTTTATTTGAGGATAATTTAAATAGTAAAAGTAACTAAACAAAATATAAAAAAAAATAAAATAATTGTTCTACGTGTTTTATTTTTCGAGATTTCTGTACCTAAAAGCACTACGAATTCATTTTACGGCGAGAAATACGGCAATCTTAACGTATTTGTTCAATCAATACAAATAATGAATTTAAAATGTTATTTATCTCACAAAAAAACGTCTTTTCCCGTTGAGTGCTATTACCCAACAAATAAGAAAGTTATCGTAAAAAAAATTAAATAAAAAATACATTATCGGGCCTGTAACTTAAGAAAGCAAAATTGTACTTTCACATTAATCTTGTTCAAGGAAGCTAACCTAAAAGTGTATATAATTCTTTACTGAACGCTGTATACTTAAAATTTTCATTATTTTCGTAGAATATGTAAGTATATGAACTGAATGATTTTTACATCAATCTAGCTATAAATTACATGAATAAAGGAAAGAGGTTTGATGAAAAATTCTTTAATTATAAGGTACCTATATCATCTCTTAATTTAAAAACTACATAAAATATACCTACTTATTAGAACTGTCTTTACTATCTGACAAATATTATGAAATATCATGTTCTGTTGTTAGTCTAATTGGTTATAAAAAAATTAAAATGATCATTTTTTGATAATGATGCTCGTGCAGTCTTTAGATGATTTCTTTTTTCACAAAGAGAATTTTCGTGATGAAAAGTGGACCAAAATTTGGCGAATAAAATAGTGAAATAGGGGTAGCTTTTTCTGCAGTCTCGAAAGGGGTTGTACATACAGGGTGATTCATTAATAATGGGACAGATCTTAAGGCTGACCTCAAAATATAGCGATTAAGCCAAATACGCCTTATCCGAATGTTGTTCCTTTTCGATCTACAGGATGTCAAAATTGAAAAAATAAATCACATTTTCTTTATTACTTTTCGATCGCATCGACCGTATTTTATGAAATTTGGTATAGGTGGCTTTCTTGGTACTAGAAATTCGAATATGTTGACGATTTCGGTGTATTTGATAGAAGGCGCCACCAACGATGGTTTGAACCCCTAATCGCTTTTTTGTGCTACACTGTATCTCTTTTAGGATTGAAAAAAATGTCTTCTCTATCTTTTCTAGTTAAAAAAGGTACACCTTGTTGATGTCGCTAGAAGCAATAGTTTCTGAGAAAAACACATGTAAATCTCATGATGCATGCAATTTATCTAAAAGTAAAGTTAAATTGTTGCGTAAGTAATGTTTCATAAAATACGGTCGATGCGATCGAAAAGGAGCAACATAAGACAACATAAGGGTTGTGACTTTGTGAAACATAAATTTTCCAGAATGTGCAACCCCATTTGAGATCTCAGGGGATACATTTAAATAAAATCCTGTTCTATTTTATGGTACCTATATGTGATTGATAATTCTGTACTGTTTATACATTCATATGTTTGATATTTGTATGATTTTTGTTTATTATGTATTTTTTAAGCTGTGTCTGATCTCTTTTTGTAGCGTTTGTATTAGGTTTTTTCTCTACTTCAAATAAATAAATATATTACTGGCAAAAAAAACATGTAAAATTTGGACCATCAAAGTAGTAGCTTCTTCTGCAGTCTCGAAAGGGGTTGTATATATACGTGCAAGATATCTTTTCCCAAAAGGATTATGACATTGTGAAAAATATATTTTTCACAATGTGCAACCCCCTGCGAGTTCTCATACTTTTAATTAAAAAAAATGTAAAGTTTCGTTCATCAAAGACATTTTCAGTAACATCGCACGTGTTTTATATCACATAAAAATTACTTTTTTACTAATTGCGCTCATTTCCTTGCCATTGAAGTTATTCTATTTATAATACGCAATTCTGTAAATATTCAGAAATATTTTTAGTCTGCCATGTGTTTCCTTTAAAAATATACCAGCCGAACTTATTGTTGTTCCACAGCTTATTTTCAGCTTTAAAAAACTGCGCGAGCTAAAATTTGAACTTCCTACTCGATACTAGAGCGTGATTAATAAATTTAGCGACCGTATTTTTCAGAAAACCTGGAGATTAACGTCAAAAGCGACGTTATCATGGAGAAGCACGACGGCTTCCACTTCTTCAACGTCACTAAGGTCCACGTGAAATTCAGCATCGGGGGGCTGAAACTTCACATGTACAACCTCTTTGACGGCATCAAAGCTTTAGGTAAACATTCACTTGAACCAACAAACACTGCTGTAACGGATCTATTTTCGAATTTCAGAGGATTCCACGAACAAGTACCTAAACGCGAATTGGCGGCCAGTTGCCGAGAGTCTCAGCCCCATTTTATCCAAAACCATAGAGGACATCATGATAGACATCCTGAGGAAGGTGTTCGATAACATTCCCGCCAATTTTTTCCTAGGCGACTTGGATCTTTAACGTTCTAGAAGACTGTCACGTAAATTTAGCAAATCCGACACAATTTCGTAAACGGCGGCTGGCAAAAGTTTAAAGTTAGAATACGCGGTGATTCACTGACATGTGGACGCTTTTTCACTGCACACTTCATTTTTTATTAGCAGCTTAGCCAGTGTTTTATTTAGAAAAATATCCCTGTTTTTTATAAGAATTTTAAATAAAAAACTACCACGTAAGTGATTTTCTTTCGTTGCGTAAAGTAGGCTTTGGAAAGGCAGGAACACTCTCAATTGTTACTCACCTGCCAGAGGGGTCTAGATGGTCCAGGCATTTTCTGTGGAGTTGCACTTGGTCACTTGAAACTGTCAAAGATCAGGGGAGAGGTTCCCAGGTTAACTACGAATATTTTAGCTTGACTCGTTCTTATAGCGTTCCATTGCAGTGGCGTCGCACGCTCGACGCCCACTTTCTCCTATCAAACATAAGCTGGGATTCCTTAGTCATCCTTCACGTCGCCTCCTTTGTTTTGATTCATCCCGCGTGTGCCATGGCTTTTGTTTATGGGATCTACTAAGCAATGAACTATTTTTCTCGAAAAGGTAATTAATATAGATACACCTATTATTTTAAACATGTATACCAATGGAATTCAATAACTGTATTTCCTTTTCTTCTAAAAATTTACGCTTTTTGGTATCAATACACAAAAACTATGAAACTAATATGTTTCAAATATTTATTTATGAAAAACACATAACGAAAATTAAAAAGCATAAAGGCATTTGCAATAAATATGATATATTATATTGCCGTCATAAAATAGTAGATATAAATGTAGCAGATCATAACAATATGTAATAAATTTAAAGCATAATTTTATATATCTACACTATACATATAAACTTCTATAAAATATAAACTTTGTTGTACAAAACATTTAATATTTTTGGTTGCTATAGATCCTAATGTTTTTAGTCCAAACTTGTTTTCTGGCTCAGAAATTATTCTGAAACAGGTGCAGAAAGTTGAATATATTTTTCACAAATTTTCGAATAATGGCGAAGTTGCATGCATTTTATATTAGTTTAATAGTTATTTATGCAACAAGTACAAAAAGTAAGTGTTTATTGCACGCGACGTGAAATTGCAATAAGCACTTTTTATACGAGATGCATAGGTACAATATTTTTTCTACGTTCATGCAAAAACCAAAAAATGTTATTTAGATGACACTAACTCTAGGAAAATGTGACATCGATTTGAACGTTTATGTTTGTCATGATGACAAAACGCTATTGTAGAGCGACAGATGAATGCAATAAACATTTTATTGCACTAGTGCAATAAAGAACCACTTTTTCCACTAAATACAGTTCAGTAAAGTTTTGTTTTTTGCATGAACGTAGAAAAAATGTATGACAGGGTAATCTTTCAAGCATATTGAAAGATGAGGATATATCAGTGGCGGATTTATCAGCAGGCTAAGTAGGCTGGAGCCTAGGGCGGCAGATTTTAGGGGGCGGTAAATTTGGCCCAAAAATGTTGTCTTACAGAAATAAAGAAAAACATCATTATATATACATAGAGAAAACGAGACTTGAAAGTTTAACAAAAAATTCAATATTTTAGTACTGTAGAGGAGAAGGTGGTAATATGGAACCCCATTTTGTTTTTCCTACGTAAAGTTTTTGTTTTTTGTAAAATTGAGAAAAATTAAACATCAGCCAGTTTTCTGCTTATTGATTTATTATACTGAATTGGAAAATTCACATCCTGAAGATCAGTTCACAGATAAATACAAAATTCCGAACATAGTGCAATTATATTATTATCACAAAAAAAGAAATATATTCGTACTAGGCTAACATATTAAAAATTAAAGGTAGGCTTCTATACTCAAAAAAATAATACATTTATCGACAAAAATCACAAACGTAATTGTCTTTTTCACAGTCTGCGCAATCACAATGGGCCCACATTTCGCACATGATGCATTGCAACCATAGTTCACCTCTTATGTCCTCGGAAAATTTTCCTTCGCAGAAAATACAGATTGCATCAATTTTTGAGTTGGGTTGTCTCCCAAAACGGATTTCTGGACCATCACTAGATGAGTTAGAAACGATGTTGTCATCCCCTTCTTCAGATGAATCTGATTCTTCATTCTTTTTTGACCTGCTCTTTTTTTCTCCGCTTTTGTTAAGACATTTTTTCTCCGACTCAACTTGCCCACAAGAATTGCTAGGTGTAGGAATTTGCTCTTGGTTAAGACGAGAATTTAATGGTGCAATTTTTCTTTTCTTCTCAAATTCCTCTAGTTCATTCTTGTAAGGTGAACTGGTAATAACTGCCGCAGAAGAAGGTTTTTGGACTTTTATTGGACATCTTTTTTTTGGTCGGGGAATCGGGGTAATATCAACAGGCAAAATTGCGTCTTGTGTTGAAGACTTTGGATAGAGAAGTGAACTGCAGCCAGCCTGTGCACGATTCTCATTTCCGTCAGAGGCAGTCAATGACTCCCCTTGCACTTCAGCTGCGATAAGGCAAGGCTACGACAATTAACCCTTGTTTGAAATCATCACTACAATATACGTATATAATATGGACCCCGGTATTTATTATGGAACCCGGTTCCATAATACCAGCAGCAAGAGGGGTCCATATTAACAACAATGCATAGTTTAGAAAAAAATTAGGTTATATTTTTAAACTAGTCGATACAGATATTTTATTGACAAAACAATAAAAACAAAGCCCATGTTGAACTACTGAAACACTCAGAACTCACTTACCACTAGATGGGACCACTAAACGGGACAAAACACTTCGTAAATAAAACTTTTCGAAAATGACCGTTGATATGTTGACCACATGCAGCGAAATTAGAAGCCATTTAGAAGCACAGTTGATGTAGCCAACAGATTTGCGACGTTTATGCGTAACTATTAACGTAGTTTTGAGCATTACATATAAGTAGATGCCACTGGCTGTTTCTGAATAAGCCAGGGGTTCCATATTACCACCTTCTCCTCTACAGTATACTGAACACTCTAACGTCTGTATATGAAAAATTACTACACCCTCTGTAAAATATACTTTTGTGATCATAAATTTTTAAAATAATCAAACTAGATTAAGTAATGTTTACTTTTTTTTCGATAAGAGTGTCTGGACGAATTGACAGCCTGCCTTATAATTAGAACATGATCGAGCTTTTTAGCTCAGAAATATGCCCAAAAACTATTTCTCGTGTAATCTTCACTAAATCGTGGGTTGTAAAAATAATCTCAAAACTGACACAACGAAGCCCTAGTTCAAAATCATACTAATAACCATAAAAAGCTAGTGTAATGAAGACGATAGAGCACAAATCCTAAAGTTGTAATTTTATTGACTGAAAAAATGTAATCAATATGATTGCGAACTAGAATGTAAACAAAACTACGTGACCGAAAACGGGTTATCATTGGTGTGACGTTACACGCCGTTAAGCGCGATTTGTTTTTGTGGATACAGGTGCAGGTTTCTGTGTTGGTGATGTGAACAGACTCTTGTTTCTTGTATTTTTGCGTTTTTGTGGCATTTGTGGGTCATCTTTGATTACAATATAGATCCGCTCGTGACAATGTTGTTGGGTAAGTACCAGATAGATAGACAGATTTTACTTGAGGTGTTTATAAAATTATGCCACCTGATTTCACATTAAACTACTTTAATTTGAAAAATAATAAATAAGTAATGAATAATAATATTTAACATTTATTTTTTTAAATTAATTTACAACTTTATATTTTCATTTTTTTTACGAACGTAAACCTACCTGTATTTATCATTAAACTTGCATTAAAATGGTCTTCACAAACAAACAATGTTGCAATGATCCCTTTCGTCGCGCTTCATCGTTCTACACCACATTTGTTTGTCATTTTTTTTGGCACGGTGAAATATATTAGGCGCTGTATGCTGTATTCGTACTTAATGGCATAATGCAATACTTCTTCCATTTGTCCGGTGCGGTGCACTTTCTGTGCCCCCTTTTATGAGTTTATTCTGCATCTTTATGCAATAGCAATGCCTATTTAACGCAATTACATCTAATCATATCACAAATGATAAATTAACTCTTTCAAACGTATGTACTCCGTTGTCCGAATGCACTAAAATCGTATACAGATGTGAACTAAACCACACTACTGCATTATTTAGATATAAATGTGCGAACGGCGTCTGACGTCACAGGTCTACGCTATGACTGAGATCGTTTTGTGGAGGTGTGGCCAGACTAAGTTTTTAAACGTATTTTTCGACGAAATTGTCTAGGAAATTTTCCCATTATAGTTAAAAATACTATGAGAAAAGTCTAAAACATACATCATTTTTACTTGACACGTATACTATTATGATTAGTAATCTTGTAATGTTTTTATTTTTGTTACATTTATCTTATTTTTGGCAATACCTTGAGAGCTGTGTTGGTGGAACGTCAAATTAATTGCTGCTATACATTTCTTGGTAGTATATTTAGAGAAGAAAGTGAATATAAATTGTTCATAGGGTATTAAAGAGGATTTGGTGGTCTTAATTTATTTTGGGAAAGAACATTCTGAAAAGAATATACTATTTTTGAATCTCATCTTGTTTTTGCTTGTTGACAATTACCAATTTCTTTATTATGTTTGAATAGACGATCATTTAATACAGTTATCTTTATGGAATATTACAATACGATCGTTTTTAACAACAAAACAATATTGTCACGGATTTCCCAATCCGTCTTTTTCTTATTACCAGAAAAACAATCCGTTAATTAATTACTTCTTTATTAACTACTCGGTACACTACTGAACACTAATTACAACTCAACTAAACACTTATTTAATTAATTGCTATCTAAATCACTTTGATATCTCCAACTAAACACTTTAATTCAGACTATAATACAAGACTCGGCTGTCTATTCTTCTTTTATAAACCAAACGAATGTTCCAGGTATTTTCTAGCATATCTAGACCCATTTTCTCGAACGACTGGAACGCTTCTCGTCGTTTCCCCAATATTCCAGTAACGCCTCGATTCACGGCATGTTGTTTGTTTACCAGAATCGCGTAAGGGCGATCGGGGCAATCTTAGCATTTTGCGGTACCACAGTCGTCGGTTTGGGAGTGAGTGGGGCAAATTCCGTGACAATATGTTGTCTTTGTTTTTAGGATTTTACAGATTTTTTTCTAAACTGCCTACCTCTATCCTTTTGCTATTCTAATTCTAATCTTATAATAATTCCGGAGAAGTCCAAGGTACTTTATGAGACGGAGTATACATTAATTTCTGCAAATAGCAAGGGGTGTAAATAACAAAATAATCATGGCTTATGTAGGTACTTGTCTGAAAAATTAAAAAATGTGAAACCTTCATTATAGTCTTATTATTCACAGCTGATGAAAATATTGTATGTTAAAGAAAATGTGGACATAAGCAGTTAGGTCCACATTTTATCGATATACTTTATCCATATTCTTCAGGTGAAAGCCTTTTTAAAGCATAAATCAATGGGTTATATAAGTTTAGGTACGTGTGAGATGTAACTGGTCTGCTACTTCCTGCTCGGCCTAAGCGGCTCGACTTGCAGAAAGCGACCTACAATATCGTAGGTACTTAACCGCAGACCTCTCGCCCCGGGCGATGCGCCATTAAATTTATAAATGATACTGCAGGAAACAACTACTCCGCGGGCTAATGCCCCGACCGGCATTGAATTATACCTGCAGTATCCGGCCACTCCACCAGACATAGACCGGTTTCGGGCTTGTTAGCCCTCATCAGTATGCCATAGGTGAGATGACCGACAATTGAACTGGCTGTTCCTTCATATGTAGTTTCACATATAAATCGAGTGCAGGTGAGATGTAACTGGTCTGCTACTTCCTGCTCGGCCTAAGCGGCTCGACTTGCAGGAACATGTATTGAAGGAACAGCCAGTTCAATTGTCGGTCATCTCACCTATGGCATACTGATGAGGGCTAACAAGCCCGAAACCGGTCTATGTCTGGTGGAGTGGCCGACAAGGGTTCTTGGCTGTTTCACACAGATACTGCAGGTATAATTCAATGCCGGTCGGGGCATTAGCCCGCGGAGTAGTTGTTTCCTGCAGTATCATTTATAAATTTAATGGCGCATCGCCCGGGGCGAGAGGTCTGCGGTTAAGTACCTACGATATTGTAGGTCGCTTTCTGCAAGTCGAGCCGCTTAGGCCGAGCAGGAAGTAGCAGACCAGTTACATCTCACCTGCACTCGATTTATATGTGAAACTACATATGAAGGAACAGCCAGTTCAATTGTCGGTCATCTCACCTATGGCATACTGATGAGGGCTAACAAGCCCGAAACCGGTCTATGTCTGGTGGAGTGGCCGACAAGGGTTCTTGGCTGTTTCACACAGATACTGCAGGTATAATTCAATGCCGGTCGGGGCATTAGCCCGCGGAGTAGTTGTTTCCTGCAGTATCATTTATAAGTTTAGATACGTGTGTTTACCAGAAAATACCTTGAAAAATTCTTAGATACGGCTTCTGATATCAATTATTTATTGCTATAGGTAATGTTAGTTTCCGAAGGAAGTGTAATGGTTGTCACAATTCCAGACACTTAAACCTTATAAACAATTAATATTCACTGTTATCAATGAAAATAATGTTATGCAAGCAATTGACTTATTTCGAAAATATATGGAACTTAGGCCAATTAATGTACCACTTGGACGATTTGTTTGAACATATAAAAATCAAAAAAGCACAGTGCAACCTATACGTTTTAATACATTCAATAAGATGCCACAAAAGATAGTAGAGTTTTTTAAAATTGAAAGAGCACATGAGTATAATAGGCACAGTTTTCGAAGATTTTCGGCGACTTTGCTTGAAGTAAGCAAGTGCTGATTTGTCAGTACTAAAAAGACATGGTGTATGGCACTCTGATTCTGTTGCAGAGTGCTATAGAACAGTCAATTAAAAATAAAAATGAAACTTCCAAAAAATGTTAGGTGTTGTAATAGCTAACAGAATTAATCAAATATCAGAAGAACATTGTTTCTTACGTTTCGGAGCAAGTATCAGTTTCAACTTCACTGGTTTGAAGAATTGCAATATTAATATTAACTATAAAGATTGATTATGTATCTTGTTAATGTATTTTGATAATAAAAGTTTCCTAACCCAATTGCATTGATTTAAAAAAAAAATTCACAAGTGAATAAAATGTTATTTGTTACAGTTGTTATGGAACTAATAAAGTCGTTCTAATCAGTCACAATTGGATACATAGAAATGCTAAATTTATTTTTTCAGCCATGGTTCACTTGAATATTACCCATTCTTATATTTCCAAAACTTCTTGTCAAAGTAATATTTCAAGTCATGTCTCTCAAGGTTTTTTAATTCTTGTCTTGCCTTGCAATTCAAGCTTGTCTTGTGAGACCAAGACAAAACCAAGCAAAAAGAAGACAATATTGCTATCACTGAATTGCACGTTTTTCCGTGTTTTGTCTGAAATTATTTCATTATATTGAGCGAATCTGTTGGAACTAAGATTCCTTTCACTGAAACCTGAAATACGCGACCTTCAGTGAAACCGCTGAAGCTAATTAAAACTTAGTCATACTAAAAATATGAAGTGTTTACGTTACACCAGTCACAGGTGTAAAAATAAACAAGAGACCAGCTCAGATCCCTTTTCATTGTTTACCTATTTTTATTCCATCCCAAACTGCAGACTTCAGGCGTATTCCTCGACAGAATATGTATATACCATTCTATTTTAGTTTTATGTATAATTTTGAACGTATGTTCCAGATATCTTTGCAGCCATAATCTTATACATCGCGTCATATTCTTTATGGTTGATTTACGTTACAAGACAGCGGCGTAGCACTGAAATCAACTGAAAAGTAACTGAAATCATTCACCCACAGTGAACGAGATGGAATAATATGGAAACTGGAAACTCATTCATTGACTGACATTTGTTTGATAGCTTCAAATCGGAAATAAAAAATATTGTGGTTGAATTTTCGAGTTCCTACTGTCAAAAGTGAAAGTTATATATTTATAGAGTGTTTTTATTAAACCAGGTTAGTAAATTTAGATAGATTAATTTCTTTAGATAACTATTGAATAGAGCTTTGTCTGTGGAATTGTTCATTAGCATACCTAGATGTTTGGTATCAGAGAGCATACATATGACTTCATTGATAGGAATTGTAGGAGATTTGATTTATATTAGCTTAAAATACCTTTCTAATACAGTAAAAAATATATCGTCAGTAAATAGCTATTTTTATATCTAGAACGCGAAATGGTACTTCTGCGATCAAGAATGGAAGTTATTTTGCCGAGCTTAGCAAGGCAAAATATGAAGACACAAACAATATTTTTTCGAAAACTGCAATAAATAAGACAATTGTGTCATATACAACAATTTAATTTATACCTGAAATTGTTTGAACCATGTTTGAATCAAGATGGCTTAGGTGCGGTGACTATCATAAAGACAGCAACCTAATAAACATTAAGAAATTATTTGTTTGAAAAAGTAGTGTAGAATTATAAATTGTAATTCATATTCTAAAAGTGTTTCATTCAAAATGAGCTCGAAAAGTCAAGATGAGCATTTACTAGGCGAAAATTGGAAGCGGTACAAAGTGCTGTTTCACAATTCATCTCAAAAAAATCATCGAGATAGTAGGATATTGCCAACCAGAATTCAGAGGATTGTGTAGTTCAAAAAATATTCAAAATGTGACCGGTAAAAGTGTATTGGCATGTTTTGAACATAAACTTAAACCTTCGAAAAGTACACTGAATGCTAAAGAAATTGTAAATATCAGAAAATGGCCATATTTGAAAAGCAAATCAGTTACCGCCCAAAAAGTACAGAATTCTAAAGAAGAAATGGAGAGATATTTACAAGAAGCGCCTGACAATAGATTCTACTAGAATATGTAGTTCAAATTAATATAAATCGATCGATTTAACTAATTTTGTACAACTTTTCAGGTCATTTTAATAATTGATGTTTGTGGAGCTTTGAGATGAGCTACTAAAGATAACGATTGATGATATAGAACACAAATATTCCCGACAAGAATTCCCGATTCCAAAACTCATACTTCGAGATGTTTTGTGATTTCAAGTCCAGACCAAATGAATATATACCGCAAATACTGTGCTTTACATCCGGGACAGTTACACAAGTCCAAGATTTTTTGTGAAGTATATCAGGGAAAAATGTGCCTTGTTAAATGTATTCGAAAAGATGGGACTGCCCTTCACACAAAATAAAATATCACTATAGACACACAGGCTACTAAATAAGTGTTTTTTTTTTAATTCATTTAATAGCTATTTTCAAATTGTTGTCACTTTCATTTAGTAGCGTGCGTATATAATGTTACATCGTGGCAGTTTGTTGTAATTTAATACCGTTTTATATGATTATTATGGACTCAGAAAGTGGATATAGTGAATCATAAGCACACACATCCCCAAATATACCTGGTTGAAGCGGCAAATTTTGCTTACGATAACATTTTGCCGGAAATATTCAATGAAGAGGACATAATTGTATTGTATTTTCCACATTTACGAAGATACAAAAAACAAATAGCATTTTCTACTCAATATGAAAAACGTTTATGTCATTACTTAATTACTTAATGTATTTTCCAAGTAACTGCTAAATATAAACAAACTTCAATCGAATCTAATATTTTATGGCAATATCAGATGAAATAGCATGCATTTGCTAAAGGTTTTTTTTCTGTTCTGAAACTGCCAACTTGTTACGGTAGTATACAAATTCTCACTTCACAAATCCATCTCTTGCTGTAAAACATGCTATTTTTTGTGTTGTAGTTTTTGCTCATTCATTTACTAGCTGGCAAAGCGCTTTTACTAACAAATTTTAAAATTCTCGATGAAGATGTCTAAAACAATTAATTCTATTTCAGTCCAATCTTTCATTTGTAAAGTTCCTTGTAAACAAAGTTAAGTGACGAATCTTTGCGTGATTTGGCAAGTAGTCTTTGCATTCTTTGACGTGAACATTTTACACGTTGTAAACTTTAGTTAATTAAAAATTTGTTATTAATTGATTTTTCTTGTCTATAGAATACGGAAAAATACCATACCTTATCATAGTACTTGTTACATGTTTTATTTGAAACGATTCTTTTTGTGAAGTGACAGCTATTTTGAGTAGTAACCTATAATTAATGTAGAAAATGTCTAGGTTCATTAAACCCATTTCAAAATGTTAAAGGAAATTTTATTTTGATAAGTTCACCATTCACTTCTAAAATTTTAGATTAACATGGTTGATTGATAATTTGAACGAGATAGTCTCTAACTCTCTATAATTCTAGATATCATTATTTCATAAAAATAGCTCTAGAGTCAATTACATGCACAATAATTTAATATTGAACCGTGTATAAAGATATACCTGATAATTAACCGACTGAAAAATAACATAGGTATAACATTTTTCATTATTTTTAGCCTCATTCTCATTATTCATATCATTGTCGACCACTCAAACTTTATAATACGCAGGACTGAAGCTAATTCACTGTGTATCTATATTTATAATCATCTACGTCTAAGCATGCGTAGAAAGTGAATCTCTATATCTAAAATAAATTATCTAGAAACAAGGTTCAACTGGACCAGATACCAAGGTCTAAAAATAAGCAATCCAAGCTGCTGATTTTAACCAATCACAAATCTAACCGCTAACCATTCCAAAACAGGCTAGGCTCGTTTTACAGAGTTTGGTAATATCAGTGATATCTAGGTGTTGCATGTAATGTCTACCTGTTTTCAACAAAGATACGCTCACTGCAGAAGTATGTGGGCATGGATCCAGTATCGTAAAGTATTTTATTTATACGTATATGTAGATCTCATTACAGAAATTAATAGGTAGTACTTTATGAAAGCGTTAGTACAAATTTAAAAATAAATAACAAAATGATGGTTTCTCCTATAGATAGAGACTACGTAAAGATGTGTCTAATTTGAAATTTATATTCTTTGTTAATCAATAGTTAATGTAATGCAATATGTAATAATTAAATTATCTAGAGTAAACATTCTTTATCGTGCAATTTATTACATATGAGAAATACTAAATGCTTGAATGTTTTCTAGCAACATTTGAGATAGTTTTTGTACAGGGTAGCGTGGCCGAGCGGTCTAAGGCGCTGGTTTAAGGCACCAGTCTCTTCGGAGGCGTGGGTTCGAATCCCACCGCTGCCAACTTTTTTTTTTATTATAAAATCAAAAAAATGCAATAAAATATGAATATTTCAATGTCACCTTTTAATACAAATTTAGAAACATTTGGTAGTAGTTGTTATACCACTTAGAAACTTAAACGGTGGACATCTAACAAAGAAATACCTAGGTATTTTTAAATTGATATTTCATTTTTGAATTTTTAATACCTATCAACCTGTTGGTTTTTCAGCAAATTGTATAATGTACTGGTTTGAAACTTTGATACCTAACATGATCCTAACTAAAGAAAGGGTTTATATTTTACTTAGGTACTTATTTATTATTACATTTCAAATCACAGATTACTTGAAGAATTTAGAGATTGCGCCATCTCTAAAGAATTTTGGAACTACCCATGTCGCGGTAAGAATGCGGGAAAAGGAATGTATAGACTTCGTTCGGCCCGCCTTATATCAGGCAAACAGAATCCAGCAGAGGTGATGGAATCTCAACACTCCACGACTCCTCGCTGCACAGCTAAATAGACAGGACTGGCATCAGTGTTGGGAATAGAAAATTCAGTCATGAATATTTTGAATTAAATTCTTTTATAATAGATTAGTTGAAAAAAAATAATTCATTGTAAACATAAGGATGCATATGTTTGAAAAAAGAAATATGTTATTTTTTAGTTTGAATTGCTTTCATTAGTTTGAGATTTTCATAAAATTGTTAGTTGTTCATACATAAAATTATTTTATTTTATAAATATTGTCTCTTATTTATTTTCAGTGATTTCAAGTATTGTTTGTACATTGGGATATTTTAATTTAAATTTTAGTAGGTAAGTAGGTACTCTCATTTTGAGAAAGTTTCTTTGAATATAGCTATTTCCATGTAGAAAAAAACTTAAAAGGGCCAGTATAAAAAATAAATAATGTTTTCACTGATGAAAAAGACAAACTACCTCAATCAACTGCAGTTTTTGCAAAATTCCTATTATAAACATTGAAATTATGAATGCAATATAGTTATGTCTAGCATGAAAAAAAGTTGATTTTGAATAGAGTAGCACAAACGCTACCAGCGCATCTAGATGAAAAAATAAGGCGAATGAACTAAATATACTTTAGACAAAAGTTACACTCCTGAGGAATTACAGGGTCTTGAATGTTGTAGAGCCAACCAATATTTTCTTCAATTTATCTGGAACGATGGGGCGTAAATCATTTATATTTGGTACAGACATTTATCCAGCGCGGACACATACTTTCCATTAATGTTGTTTAAATATATCCACTAGAGGCTCTGCTGTCGACCACATGCAACATATTACTCCAAAGAATTTTTCACCCTGTATAAAAATACGTATCTTATTTACATTTGCGGACGTAACAACTAAAAACAAACTTCTCTTGCATTTTTTCGATAAGCGCGATAGTTTTTTTAGATAATTTAAGAAAAACAAACTTCGAAAATTTTGCAGCGTCAATGGTTGCAGTAACAAACACACCATTCTGTAATAAAAAGAACGCTTTTCTCGTAAATTAATTTTAATAAATTTATTTTTTTTATTTTTATTGGGTTTTTGCCACACTTATGAAAAAATAATAAAGATGAATTAAATAAGCCCTTGCGCCAAACGGATCAGTCAAGGGTTATTTTTGAAACTAAGTTTGCCTAACCAATAATCGCGATTATTTTGTTGAACGGAGATAAGTGTGTGTGTCAAACTGTTCAGTAAACATCGATCATTGTTGGCTACAGTTGTATCAAGAAGAAGTAAGTAACAATAAAATAAAAATCATTTAACATCTGTATGGAAGCAGATAAACAAATTTTAAACTGTCAAACTTGACATTTGTTTGATATTTTTGCTACTATTTTGAGAACGAAAACAGAGAGTTTTTCGAAACGTCAATAATACGGAAGAGCGCGATAGTGATGTGATTTTTGTTATTTTTTACTTATCTGCTTTTTTCAGTGTGAGATTTTTTGGTTAGGCAAACTTAGTTTCAAAAATAACCCTTGACTGATCCGTTTGGCACAAGAGCTTATTTAATTAATCTTTATTATTTTTTCAAAAGTGTGGCAAAAACCCAATAAAACTAAAGAAAAACTAAAATTATGCCACAAATAAATAGCTTCAGACAATATTTTTTATGTAAGAAATAAAATTAGTTTAAGTGTCTAATTTAAGTGATAATATCTAAGTATCTAGAATGTAATACAAAACATAACGTTATTTGAAAGTAAAAATTTTATAAAGAATATTTTGAAAGTAGTATCACTTCTTAAATTTTCTGCACGGAGTCTCCGGACACCCTGTACAAAACGATATTTGCAGAACTGTTCTTTTTGAGAAACTAGATCAATAAGATGCAATATTTGATTATTTTACGGACTTAATCTACTGACGTCGATGTTAATTTTCCTCTGAATACGTCCCTGCCTACAGATTAGCGAAATCTTATTCGTTGATAGAATGTATTTCTATTTCATATTCAACTGAATGAGCTTATCAAGCATACAGAACCCAGACTACGAAACGTAAAGAATTCTATGGAGCGGAAACGTTTTTGAACGTATTTATTTTAAAACGATATAATGTACCGATATTTGAAATAAATATGTGAAGTCGATCGAAAGCTTATTGGAAACATCGAAAACCAAACAGTTACCTCCAGAATCTTCTGCTAGCCTAACAGGACAAATCAGAATCTATCTCTGCCGTTATTGGAAACGGATATTTTGATTATTTCAACGGAACTGAAAATGTTGCCTTCGTGCGTAGAGTTTAGATGCAATCTATTGCTATAATAATAGCACTCCCCCAACCAGTTTTTGAACTACTAGAAGTTCTGAGTAGAAATTTGATAACCTCTATTGGCGCGTGAAGAACAAACAACTAAGAACTAGTTTATAAGTTAAAATTTACGAATACGGCAGCAGTTCAAAACAAGTCACTAAATTCAAATAATGTTCGGCTAAACAGTGTAGCTTTTATCGGGCTCCGCCCATCAGCACCTTCAACGGCAAATTTGACTTTGTGCCCCTGTATGTTAGGCAATTGTATGCAGAAATTTAGCAAAACATGTCTTCTTGGCGGACAGATTTCATGAATATAAATGCAAAAAATTGAAATATGAGGCAATTGTCTGTTATATGAAGACTTGATTTACTAGCCTACAGCGTTCTTTTTTTATAATAGTGCCTAACAACGTCTCACGGCAGTCCTAAATGTGGGCAATATTGCGACCGAAATATTGTTCAGATCTAGTTTTTTTTTTAGAAAATATGGCTCTATCTCTGTCTAGTAAAATAGACTTTTATTAGTTGATTAAAACTTGCTCCATCTTAATACCAATTTCCATTGAGGAGAAATATGAAAGCGCGTGGACGTCTAAAAACGGCTTTGTAAAATTGCGAACATAATTTAAGGCTCCAAAGGAGAGCACATCATTATGGAACACCTTGTACAAGGTCCATATAATTCTTAAGCATCATAACTTCAGAAACAACAAAATATTATAAGTACTAGGTATAACATAAACAAATAAAATACTTGGCAGGGTATGATGTCAAAAGTTCTGTTTCTGCTCTAAATGTAGTCAATTTGAATACTAACGCATGAGCGCAACGTACTACATTGAGAACGGCTCGAGGTTATGAGACTTATGCCTCAAACTTGCAGGCTTGTATTTAGCATTTTTGAGGTCATAGTATTATAGTCTAGAGACGCGATAAGTCTGAAAATTAGTTAATTTTATTTTTTTGATAAGACCGGCTTTTATGCAAGAGGGGACAGTTGAATTACTCTTATTTTATTTACATATTATTATTATTCATTAAATTTTTTTTCTTTGAAACGGATAAAAATGTACGAGTACCTAGTTCTAAATACGATCCTGTTTAAAAGTAAAGCCCAAAAACTCGTGACTCGCCTCTCATTTACTATTCCGATCGTATCATAATGAAAGCTTGAATAGGCTTAGCAGAATGTAACGAGCCCCTCGATATAACTTGAATTTGATCAGCTGCCAATGCCCATAAATAAACAATTCGGTATCTGTACCACGGCCAGATATGGATATCGATTTGAACTTATTGGAAATATCGGAGCTGCAACAGTTACCTCTCGACACTCCTATTGGCCTGCTGATACAGATCAGAACCTATGTCGCTGGTGATCGAGGAAAATGACCAAAGTGATTGTGATGTGATCTGGAACTGAAGCTACGCATCCTCAAGCGTGTCTGGAATTTTCATTCACGCGAAAATTATGTTTTTAAATCACGTGAAAACCAATCTATTTTTATAGAAAAATTGCCATAAGTCAAATGAAAAACTCCTAGATATTTTAGTTTAATAACTATTTATTTAATAAAAGTACAACAGTTTAATATAAACCAAAGGAATGAAAGAAATTAAGATGGTTTCCAGTTTGGATTGGCGTGGATTAATACTTTTATGGGGTTGCCTTCTTGAGTTCTGGCTGTGTGGAAGGCTTTTAGGGTGTCTTCAAGGGCGTAATGATGGGTGATCAGGGGTTTTACGCTTATTTTACCTGATCTGACCATTTCGATTGCTGTAGGGTAACTGAAAAGGAATAACATTTTAGATAGGATTCTTAAAAAACAAAAACCTAGAGCAATAAAGAGAAAAATTTCGGCTGATGTTTTCCAGCATATTTTAAAAAGAATTATAAAGAATTACAAATACATAAAATATTAAATGAGTAAATACAATATATAATATTACAATAATAACTTTTTTGCAAAACAAAAAACTATGAATTAAAAAGTCAAATTTTGAATAAACATAAGCATTTATGATGTATGTCAACCCAGAAAATTTGGCAGAAAACGAGAAACCGAATACTGTACTGTAGTTAGAGGTATTAATTTTTATACAATTATCGATTCTAAATCCAAATCCTACCACATAATTGTTCTAGCACATCCTAACCTCAAAGTGTCAGAAAAATGGCTTTGGATGATATTTAAGGTTATGTAATAAGTGCAGTTAATTTTTTACTCATTTCTGCATATCATTGTGTACACCAAGAACTGTACCTAATGTTTAAATAATGTAATTTTTAAAATCATCCTGGTGCATATAAAAGATAGTGTAATAATAAAAATTCTAATATTTAGGGACATAATTATTTTATGCCATGCTCTCCAAACAATTTTTTATTAGATCAACAGCAATACTCACTCGTTGCAATATCTAAAAACACCCCTTATGTCCACCTCGCGAACCAAGGCACTGGTCAAAGGCAATGTCATTTCAAATTTGCCCAAACCCACCAGAACTACCTTTCCTGCAGTCCTTGTAACCTAGAATGATGGTACAACATTAATTTTTTCCAAAACATTTTTGCCCTAAATAATAATCATTAGATACATTAAAGGGTAAAGATTGTCTCTAAATATCTCCTATGTTTATGTATAACATACTTGAAATTATGACTTTCAAAATATATAAACAAGTCACAACTCACTCTTTTAGACAACATAATGTAAAAATCATACTTACAGTTACAGCAATCCTAACAGCTTGCTCTATCCCTGAACAGTCAAAGCTAATAGAGGGTTGCTCTCCTAACAGTTCTTGTATTTTGTTTACAACTTGTTCTTCGCTCAAGTTTCTTGTGTTGATGCCGTAGTCAGCTCCTAACTTTTTAGCTACTTCCAGCTTGTGGTCAACTACATCTGAAGATACAGAGATTAGAAACATATTACAGATAAATGGAATAGTGATTGCTTCTATCAATCATAGGATTCATAGGCATATTATACTATGGTTTTCCAGGTTGTTGGTAGCGCCACGTCAAGCTAGATAAATTATAAGCTCAACGTACCTGTAACAATGATTTTTGAGGCTCCCATCGCCTTAGCAGAAAGCAAGGTAACTAGACCAATAGGGCCTGCACCAAGAATCAAACACACGTCTCCTATGCCAACGTTACCCTTATTGCAGGCGTGTACCCCCACTGATAATGGTTCCATGAGGGCTCCATCTTCCAAGTCCATGTTTGGAGGAAGTCTGTAAGTGATATAAATAATATCAACGAATCTAAGGATTAGAAAACCTATGTTGCTTACTTATGGCAAAAGTCGGCATCGTGAACGTAATATCTAGAAAGGTTTCCGTCATCTGGAGGAGTAGCGCAGAAGAATATGTCAGGACAAAGATGGTAGGATCCTCTTTTGCAGTAATAACAAGTACGGCATGGGATTTGCGGTTCGATAGCTACCTGATCACCTAAAAGTAAAATGTTTAAGTTACTTATCAACGAATTTTCATTCCAAAGTCGTTAACTCAAGCAGGAAATGAAATGGGCCCTAACACAGTACCATGTGGCACATAATTATTAGGTACATTTTACTTACCGGGCTTGAGGTTTGTTACATTCTTTCCAACTTGCACTACGGTTGCAGAAGCTTCATGACCTGCAAATAAAAATTAGAGTAACAAACTGAAATATTTAAAATAGCGTTTTGTCTCTATATATAAGCAGAATAGTAAAACTGTTCTCTACTAGGCGCTAATAAATTGTTACAGATATACGTATATGTAATGTGCTGATTTTTCAAACAAAATGATTTACCTATGATCATGGGTTTTTTCACGACAAAAGGTCCTATACGTCCATTTACCAGATAGTGTACATCAGATCCGCATATTCCAACAACTTCCATTTGCAGAAGGACCTCTGCAAAAGAAAACCTATGTTACAGAAACTACCTATTGGCCACTTTATTATAAAATTTGAAATATGCAGAAATTATTAATTAAATCAAAAATCATGAATGTGTTTTCTCTTTGTGATCTCATACTTATTTTACTAGTAACAGATTTATCTTTATATTGCCATATTACCTTTTTTAATATTTATAGGAACTCTTTTACTAATTTTTGTCCACAGAACCTTAGGTTTGGCAGGTATGTCAAAAAATATTTTTCCAGAAAATGGAAATAAAATGAAATAAAGGAAAAATCCGTCATTAATAGAATTAGTATTCTACAAAAAATACAAATTCAAATATGGGCGAGCCCAGAGATACCAATAACGGGTCTGCCCCCCCCCCCCTCCACAGAGCGTAACCTGAGAACAACAAGGGCAGATCAAAGAATCCCAGCTAAAGCTAGACGTGCATTTTAATTCTGGCAGCGCTCAGTTACTGAGGTCACGGCATAACAAACTGGAGAATCACTATATATCAATCTATTGCAATAATAATGCCACTCTTTTAAACAGTTTTTGAAGTATTTCTATTGGTGAGTGGAAACAACTAAAAACTAATTTTTAAAGTTGAAAGTAGATTTAATTACGAATACTTTAGCAGTTCGAAATAATTACTATAAGATTTATAACGTTTTATATTTGTTGATATAAATTCTCCTGTAATTATATTTTCTGTATTAATTACAACTACAATATTTACAAAGCATTGTATAATCACATCCACTAATTTGGATTACGATTTTTAAATATTTTTTTTACATTTTTATCACGAATACTTCTAATTCTTCTTTAATCCGGACGACAATCAAATAAACATGTTTTCTTAGAGAGATATAAATTTTTTTGGCAAATATTGACAAGTGTAATAAGCACTTCTGTCATCGAGAGCTTTATGTGAGGACACACGTTTTTCTTGATCAATATTTAATATATATATATTTCTCAAGTATGTTGTCAATTTAAAACAATTATTACACTCAAGCTTTGATTTGTCAACTTGAGTATAACAATTTACTGGAACTTCGTGTTCTCGATTCATTGTTTCATGCATTATACAGTGCGTCCCTAAAGTCACGAACAAATTTATTATTAGGTAAATAAAAGACATTATTGAAAATTCCCGAAACAGGTCGATTTTTGATTTTAATTTACTTTTTTTCAAACAATAATTTAATATACAGGGTGACCTATCTTCGAGTAATGGCGTCATCACCTTTTCTTTACATGCAATCTAAATATCTTGCGTTATCTAAATCTCCTTCAAAGAAATACGGCCCCAAAATTCGATTATCAACAATTCCGGCCCAAACATTGACCTTCTGGGAACGCTGAGTGTGTGCTTCCATCGTCCAGTGTGGATTGTGATCTGACCAGTACCGACAATTCTGTTTATTAACGGTGCCACTCAGATAAAAAGACGCCTCGTCCGAGAAAATTATGCGTTTGACAAAATCCGGATCTGCCTGACATTCTTCCATCATCATTTCGGAAAACTCTGTCCGTCTGTCGAAATCGTCGTCGGACAATTCTTGCACTAAGTTAACTTTATAGAGATGGTACTTGCTTTTGTGAAGAAATCTACTCTATGTGCTTTTACTCACACCTAAATCACCTGCTAAGACTCTCATAGTGGAATGCGGGTTTTCATGAAGGGTCAAAAGGGCTTGTAACTGCACATCTTCATTTAGTATACTTGGTCGACCAGATCTGGGCAGATCTTTAACGTGACCATGTTTTCAAACATTTCTTTAAGGCTTACGGTGAGCGCTCTATCAAACGATATATAACATCTGTTCCAACAACCGTCGAGAACTGTTCAGTACCGTGAGAAATGTTTGACCAACACCGTTTTACGTCGCATTCGCCGAGAGTACATTAACAACTAAACTGACTGACTAGTTCTGTTCTGGACGGTTCGGAATCGATTCTTGCTGTGTTGGAACAAACTAATAGTTTTCGCTCAGTAACTCCTTAACGGATAATGATAAAAATATGCGGTTTTAATAGACCTCAAATATTATTTTACGTCGGCGCTGTGTTTTGAAATTTTGTAAAAGTGTAAAATAAATTTTTTTAAAATTAATTTTGGATATTTTGAAAATTTAAAAAAACAGCGCCGACGTAAAATAGTATTTGTAGTCTATTAAAAAAACCGCATATTTTTATCATTTTTCGTTGAGGAGTTACTGAGTGAAAACTATATCCCTTATGATCGAGCGCTCACCGTAAGCCTTAAGTTCGGCTTACAGTGGATCGATTTATTGGTGGACGATTCGGATGTGTTTCATTAAACAAAACAAAAACTTCCTCATGAGTTCGAATTCTATCACCATACCCGATCATCATGAGAATTTCATTCGTTCCATTTCACTTAGATTCATGTTTTTACAGAACGAAAACAAGTTAATTAATTAAAAAATACTTAATACTTTATGAAAGAGCACGTTCTATCAGACAGATAAAATTAAAAAAGCATCAAAGAAATTATGACAAAAACTTTAATATTTGTAAATAATTTGGGTATTGTTGCCCACCCTGTAACAATTAGGAGTAACTTCTGATACACTTTTGGAAACAGCTCAGCTAGGATAATCCGGAAATTGGAGAAAAAATGTGATGTTCTATTTAAAAAAAATGTGATGACGTAATTACTCGAAGGTGTCAACCTGTATATTAAATTATTATTTGAAAAAAAGTAAATTAAAAAGCGTGCAAAGGAAGAAACCATGCTAGTCTCGGTCTCGTCTTGTATATATCTTCTTAATTTTAAATGTGCACAGACATGAATTAATTAATTTCATTTTTAAAAACAAAATGTATTTACTTCTCACTATTCAAATTTAATTAAGCTAATTACATCTATATTTTATATAACTATATTACAATAAAAATGTAATAATTGATAAAAGTAGAAGCTTAAGGCGGGGATTTTGTAGAAAAGGAATTGCACAGCCTGAGTGAGCGAAACGACGAATCAATCAGACCTATGAGACAGTATACAAACCGTATAGGCCCGAACCGCACGATTCTCTGAAGTTTGTCGTGCATTTTGACGTACATACAAATGGAACCCGTGATATATGTTATGATTTTACTTGAGGACACAAAATGTAAAATTACCAGTAAATATTAATCTGAAAGTGAAATACAAGTTGTCCTATATGTCCTGGCTAGTGAGTGAAGTAATTTGGTGGCTGTGGCTGTGATAATTTTGCCGTAATTGTGACATATTGTCGTAGTAATTGTGTGGCTAAAATTGAGGTATTTTAACATTTATTTTAATTATTCTTGTGATTTTATGAGCAATGAAAATTATCTCACGCACTAGCGGGAACCTTTGTGAATACGTTGATATACATATAATAATAACCAATTATTTCAATTTTCTTGGAGTTCTATGTCCTCGTTTGAAGCCTTGTTAGACGGTAATAATATGTATACAAAATCCCAGCCTTAAGAACAGTATACTTTTGTTTAAGTGGCACTGACTTTCAGGTTTTATAGGTTTTAAATTTATAATAAAAATGTTTCATCAGTACCTACTGTTTTCTTAATTATAATTTTATACACATGAGAAGTATATGTCTATACTTCACATTTCTCATGATCATAAAACGCTTAGCCTTAAGTAAAAATAATAGTGATATTCAACAAATAATTTGATACAAATTAACACAAATCAGTAATTAATTACAATTGTTAAGAGCAACAGTCATTCATAACAACTTAAATACTGCTTCGACTCCATTTGCAAAATTTTCTAACAACTAAAAAAAACAAATGCGTAGTCTTAGGCATCCTACCCTATACTTTTATTATCTAACGTAATGTTCGTTAATTGAGTAGAATGTTTAAAGGAACTAATTGGCTTGCATGGACGATAAATTAAAACAAACTTTATCGAGTGAGTAACATATTATAGTAATGGGTCGCTAATAACGATAAAAATATCCATAGTTTAACTTATAATCTTTTTTTTTACACAGCAAATTGTTTACATATTTCCCTTATAAGTCGAAGAATTCTGTAAGAATTTTCGAAAGCAAAGAAACCAAGCTTTATGCTTTATCCTTATACTTACGGTTGTCTTTTGGCACAGGAATTGGCCTCTGCTCCTGTAAAAAGAGAAAACATTTTAAGCAATTACATATTTATTTAAAACAAAATTCGTTTATCATCTTCACAAATTTTTGAACTACCTACTTATAATCTTTTGATAACAATTAAGCATTGTTTTCATAATACGTACTTGTTTTCAACTTCCTATGATAATACAAATATAGTAATAATAAAAATGCGCATTAAGCATTATGCTTGATAGTCATTGTCATTAATTACATTACGCTTCTTACTATCGACTACTATACAAGGTATTTCTGAACCAAAATTCAAAACTTCTGCTAAATGTTTTATTTAATTTTGTACTAGGTGACGACGCTATTTTTGTCCCTAGCAATTTTAAGCAGAAAAAGAAAGTTTGCATGTAGAAGGCATTTAAAATAAAACGTTCTGCAATAAGCAATACAACTGCACTAAATTATTTAACAGACTAAACATCTCAAATTTCAATTTTGTTCAACACAAAATGGAACTCTTAGGATCCGTTCTCAAAACAAAGACGTATTTAGGAGGAGGCCCACGCCCACTCATAACAAATTAAACAAAAGTTTTAAAAAATGTAGATACCTAAATTTTCATGATATCCCCCTTTTGTCCTCGTTTTTCCTTATTTTATTCTGTTTTGTATGCATCTTCGATGTGACGTCATTTATTTAACCAGCTGTTCTACACACAAAAAGGCCAGTTTTCAAAATTTCCTGAACTGACAATTTTTTATTTTGGAAAATATTATAACACACCTCAAATAAATTAATTAAAATTGTCTTCATGTGTTATATAATGCCTTTGAAGGATCGCGCTTATATCAGAAACACTATGTATATTTACGAAATGATAAATAACACTTCAGATGACAGCCCTCAAGATAAAATAATTAATAAGTATTTTAAATTTCTCACATAAATACTTATGAAGATTAACTCAAAATATGCCTACATCATAAAAATAAACAACAGAAAATCTAACGCTTCACTTTAGATAAGTACAGGACAACATACCCACATCACGCACCTTTGGACAAAATAAGAAATAACTTGCGATAAGTATAGATACGTAGAATAATAAATTTATTTTTGATTAAATAGTATGTAGTATAGTGACCAAGAAAGGATATATAAGTACGACATTTAATTTTGATTTTAAAAGCAACGTGTTATAACTATGATTACAAATTGGTAATAACAGCTATAACGTTTCTCATATAAATCGTTACATCTCATAAAAATGCTAAACGCCACCTGAAATTGACCTTGTATATTGTATACAAATCAGATACTCTGAATTGATTATATCAGTTACATAATTATTAAAAAGCAGTAATAGTTTACAAACCAAGGCAGGTGGCAGGTAATACATTTTCTCAGGTAACAATTGAGAATGTGCTTTCAAATGGAAGATATTTGACCTGCTTGGTACAAAAACAGCTGTAAAGCTTTCAGTAAAAGAAGTATATCTTCTAGAAAGAGACTAGCTACAAAGAACAGTATATTACGACGATTTTGCAAGAATAACAACAATTTGATAGTCTGTTTGGTTGCATGATGTGTTAAACTCATCAGTTTGATGTAGTGGATTCCATCTAACTATTCACAAATCAGAATTCTTTAAACAAACCAATAAGAAAGAGTGTATTGGTGGAAGTCCAACATTTTTGTTGATTATTAACCAGCGCATCGTTTGCAGCAAAAGTGAATGTCTCTATTCAACTAAAGCTGTTTACTCACAGTATGGTGCGATGACCTATGCATATTAATTTTTCTGCAATAACCCGATTTTAAGCAAAAATGATCATTTGTCATTTCTAATACGAATTCAAATGTTCTAAGACTTATTTCTATACCCTAGACCAATAAAAACTTACCCTTTGTCAAAAAATAAAGGTACATTTTAAAACTGGCGTTATTGAAAAGGGAAAACAATTGTTTCTAGTTTGACTAGAAATACACTTTTCCGACGAAGAATAACCGAATTTTGATTTGGTAACAAAAAAATTAAAAGTACGATTGGACCTTTAAGTAATTATAATCTATTGCAATAATAATGGCACTCCCTCAAATCAGTTTCAACTACTGGAAGTTGTGAGTAGAAATTTCATTAGATATCTCTTGGTGACTGGAACATCAAAGAATTAATATTGAAAGTTAAATGCAGATTTCATTACAAATACTTTATCAGTTCGAAATAAATGGTCAAATTCGATTTAAAGAGTGCCATTATTATTACGATAGATTGTATACGTATTTGTGTTGATAATTTCATAGCAAAAATGAAAATTCTAAGGATGTTTCTCTTGTTGAAATTCGAGGTTGGCAACAGCAGTTAGAGAAAAATGGATTTTACTATTTGGGCATATGCTAAATCTTATTAAAAATCTATCGAACTTGAAACATAGTTAGTTTTTACATGAAAGAGAAGAAACGATTTTGACATCAAACAATAATAATTACATTATTGCGATAAATAAAAAATAAACGGATTAAGTAATAGAGCATGAACTGATATAACAGTTTATTTCAATCAAGGTTATTTAATCCATTAAAATTATCTAGAAAAACAGCCACGTATGTATTAATTACCACAAACATTAGATATATACTAAGGCATTCCTGAATTGCAGATCCAAAAGTTACGTTGAATTCCCAATGTAATAGCTTTAAATTATGTAATAAAAGCCTCACTTAACTGCTTCTAATATTAATTAAGTGATAGATTAATTGAAGATATGCGTACAAATCTATTTCTAAATACGCGAAAATTAGTCATAAATTGAAAGTTCATCTGAGTTCCTGCAGTATCAATTGACTTTTAACAGCTGTATTGATAATTGATATAGAGGGTCAAACGAATTGCTGATAACAACGCAGATGTCTATACAGGGCGTCCGGAATGTTATGGCAGATGTTTCTACATAATAATCACAACTACCCCTAAACATGCTTATTGAATGGTTCTCTCAGAGCTTTTCTCACAATACAGAATAAAGTTTGAAATAGTTGTAATAAGCGTTCAAAATGACTGCTGCTCCTCAACTCTTTTTTCGAGATAATAGCATTTGCGAAAACCGTATCTCTCTATCTATTACCGTTTTCGAGCTATACCGAGTGATACCCAAAAACGCACCCAGAAACATAAAATTGTTATTCATCAAGAAGAAGCCTAATAATATGTAGCAAAAGATCAATATTTGAGATAAGTAAAATCTGAATTTAACTTAAATTCTAATAAAAAAATGTATGAATAATGCTATAAAGATCTATTATTAACATCATTTAAGTCAATTAAAAATATGTTGTTTCATACATTGATGATTTTTTCAATGCATTGGCCAAATTATTGAGAGAATGTCGAAAAGATTTTACAGAAACAAAAAATACCACTGAATTCTCACAAATAAAAATGTGTACAACAAATAGGAACAGGAATGACTAAAAATAAATAAGAAAATAAATAAAAATTAAAAGATAACATATATCACGCTTACATAATCTATCAATTATAAAAAAGACGGCGAGTTTAGTAATATTGATGCGCAAGCAATAAAGATAATTGCTGATAACCTTTTGTTGTGGACACAATTAAAACAAACAAATATGCAAAACGTGTCGATCAAACATTATTATTTTTTAGTAAGATTCACTACACTAATAAAATTTAAAAAATGTTTGTGTACATATTCCATTGGCTGAAGTTACTGAAGTATTTTGCCACTTGTGAAAAGATTTAAAAGTTAATTAAATTACTTTACACCAAAAAACTATCAAACTTATTTCAAAAAGTTTTGAAAACAAAAAAGATGATAAAAACATAGTGAACGTGATATACTGCTGGATATTATTATATTTTTGTTTCTCTTATTTTCAACGAAACACTGTTTCATAAAAACAACCCTTATTCTGGTAAGAGGGTGTATATTTAATCAGTTGCAATATAACCCCTATATATTTTGACGTCCTGAAATGAGGAAGGCAAAGGTGCTATATTGCAATTTCAATGTAATGTAGTGTATACATAGATGTTACAATTTTGATTTGTTTTTCGAAAACTACAAGCGAGCGTCGAAATCTGACTTCAGATTCGTGCCCAGCACCCTCGAAAATAGGGGGTAGGAATTTTTTTGTTAAGATTGCAAAGTTTTACGCTGATGTAAATAATTACCATATATTTTTTTACTAAACAACTTTTTGTCTCAACCCATAAAACTTAAAAAATTAGATACAAATTTTTATATTTCTACAAGCAATTTAGAAATTCCATTTCTATTAACTTAACAAAATAAAATAAATAGCAACATAGAAACGTCGTTATACTCGCATCAAGAATTCAGACGTCTTACGTCACGGCTGACGTTACACATTTGTTTTTATTGTCAACGCAATTTTCGATATTTGATTGCGTTGAAAACAATAATTTTTTGCAATTTAATGCAATATATAATGCAAACTTTTAGTGTAGTATATAGTTTTATTACTATCAGTTGCAGTTTCTTAAATATTTTGATGAAAATATAATGAATTATTCATTTGTTCGTATGACGTAAGTCGTTTGAATTCTTGTCGCGAGTATACCAACCTTTATAAGTTCGTAATATTTTTAATTTTACGGTTCTGTAATTATTGTTTTTGAATATATAAAAAAATTCATTAATCTGTAGATAGAATAGACTACACTACGAAACCAAGTAAGTGTAGAACAGAGAATAAGATTATCATTATTAACTACGTCCGCAAAGGAAGGTGACTGAAACTGGATATCCGTATTGACCAAATTGAAAAATTAGGTGACCAAAGTCTCACTTACCAGCCTCATGTCATTGATTCCGTATAGAACGGCGGACAAGTTATCCTTGGGAGCCATACTGAGCGTTGGGGAGCTGTCACAGTCGCACTACAAATATGCATGGCGCTCTGAAAAGACCAGCTTATAAGCCTCGACCCCTACCAGTGACGTAACGCCAATATTATTGATATGAGTTTATGTTGATACTGTTGATAGTGAGTTTCGAAAAATTTGCGCACGTTTGGTAAAGAAGGGTACTCTACTCTTATCAGTTTCGCACGTGAATTCCTAAAGCCTTCTATACACCTGTGAATTATGCAAGCTTAGACGTTGCACAACAGATTGTTGTGCCAATACGGTAAACAATACACAATGTTATGCAAGCTTCATGCAGTTGCTGTTGCTAGTACAATCTACACACAACATCAAAATTCTTCCCCCTCATTCTTGTTAAAGAAGTCTTTTTGTCAGCAAAACCAAATAGATTTATAAAAGTATATTGTTTTCTAAATCTTTTTTTGTGAAAATAATATGTTTGATAAACTGAGTACTTAGAAAATTAAAAACCAGCAAATGTATGACATTTTGACAAAATTTATTAAATCAAAAAGAAGTAACAAAGCAAATTCCTAACTTGACTAATAGTTGGTGTGACCTTCACCACGCTCCAACAGCATATTGACACGTCTGTGCATTGAGATAATCAAGCGGTTAACGATCTCTTTCGGAGGCGTAATAACTTGTTCGATGTAAATTTGACTGGTCATATTATACTATGGTATGCGAATTAATGGGGTGCGGCGGTTGAACATTATTCCACCCCAAAACATTGCGGTACCCCCTTCATACGGAACAACTTCACGAGGAAAATGAAGTCACTGTTGACGACCTGGTTTTCTCCAGACTCTTTGACGATTGTCATCAGTTAGCAGCCCAATTCTGGTATCGTATGTAACTAAGACCCAACCCCTATGCTCTTGCACCCTCTGAATACGGGCAGCACGATGCCTTGGAAGTAGAGTGGAGACCCGTAATGGTCTTCTAGCACGTAAATTTGCGTTATGGAGTCGTCTTCGAATAGTAGGTGTCGATATAACACCGCGAAACGTACCATGAAAGTGGTCCCTGAGACCTGAAGCTGTGCGGTGTCTACAGGTATATTGCACCACATACTGATCCTCCTAGAGATGGGACTTTTAGTTCATTTTGGTGAATTCATTCTTTCAGTCCCATTCGCCTAAGTGAATCATTCACTTGAGTAATTCATTTGATTCAGTATGGTCGAGAATTGTATATTTGTCGACCACCGATCGTTCAGTCTCGACGTTCAATAGGTATCGCAGTTTGCTTACAACGGCAAACGGCACTGTTTCATGACTCCCGTGGTATCGTAATTTAGAGGCATATAATATATGCCTCTAAGCATTGTATGTTATATTATAAATAACATACAATGCTTTTGAGATTACAGACAAATCTAGATTTTAGATTTTAAAACATTTATGAGTAAGCATTTGAATATAGGTAATAAAATATAAATTTAAATGTGAAAATATTGTATTAAATTAACAAGAGGTTATATTTAAAATAAAAACCTAATTTCATAAATTCTAATTATTTAAAAATTCATCTAAAAACAAAATTTTAGAAATTTTGTCAATTTTAATCAAGACCGTTTTCTGTTACCCTGCTTTAGAAATTATTCTGTCGCAAGACACCGAACTAACTATTCTATATAGGCGATTCGACTGAAACCGGTCATTGAGTCACATCTCCGATACCGTCTACGTCTAATCGTCAACTGCAATATTTCATTTAATTCAGTGAACTACTGAATAAGTGTAGAAGAACTACATTCGTCTCGCCTGAATTACATTGTTAATTTTTTTTGGAATACAACGCTACTTTTAGGTCGCAGGGAATGATTCAGTCTGTCAAGAAGAAATGATTCATTACATTCAGTGAAGTGAATAGTTCGTTTGTACAAATTCATTCGGGAACTACCCATCTCTAGATCCTCCCTTTCATTAAATACTCGAGGACGTCTACTACACGGTCTGTTTTCCACTGTATCAAATTCTTCATATCTGTGTATTATTCGTACAACAGATGATAGCTAGGAATGCCCAACATGTTCGATAACGGATGATTAGAATGTTCTGCATCATGTAAAGCAGTCATTCTTGCTCGGGTAAACGCAGAAATTTCACGTCTTGGCATTATAACGTACAGAAATTCAAAAGAACACTTGGCTGAATACACTTCCTTGGATCGGTCAGTGGTCGCGCGGTTTAAGACGTCAGTACTTGAATCGAGGTGACTGGATCGCTGTGGGTTCGACCCCTGCAGCCGGTAGACCGTATATAAGCTATGTTCGTGGAGAGATTGGCACCCTCTCTGCGGGTATGGTAGGGTGGAAGAATGTTAACTTGAGTCAATGTGAGAGATTGATACCGGTTGGCATTTAACTACCCCCCTAATTAATGAGGTTTTCCAGGTTTCCCTCATTCCTGCACTGAATGGTGGTTAGGGCCTACCAACGTAAGTCGTTCCTGGGCGCAAATGCGGCCTGCTTAATAATAATATGCCGCCCCCTCTCCCGCACAAGTCTTCGACTTCTGGGCTAATCCTCGTGATTAGAATGAGGGGTAGAGATATTATTATTATTATTATTACTTCCAAACTGACCAGATTTGTAAAAACATTGGTAATAAACTAATAAAGTAAAGGTTCATGGTCTGCAATTTTTTATTGTGTTTTTTGTTCCCTAAGTACATGTACTTTTTGTACCACATTAAGAAACACCACTAGGTTTAATCGAATCATTTTATATACAGGGAGTCCAAGACTTTTGACGTTGTGTGTATTAAGGTGCGGGTCCACTGGATACATTTGTAGCGCAACAAAAATGTTGTTGCGCTACAAATGTTGCCGTGATGTGTCCACTTAGCAGCGAGTTGCTCGATACATATGTATATACAACATGGTTATGGAGGATACATGCTACAATTGTTTCGCCAGGTATGTCCACCAGTTGCGATCTTTCTCTCTGAGCATTAGACACGATACACTAATTTTAAAGCATTTATGTGGTTGTTGTTTTGCTGTCAGTGATGTCGAAAAATAGAATCGTAGCTGCTGTCATTGTTCTCGTAAATTTAAAACAAAGATGTGCAAAACGAAAACCCAAACGAAAAATATGGGTTCGGGACTGGATAGCAAAAAGGAATGAACAAGGGGCCTATAATCAATTGATGACAGAATTGCGAATTGGAGTTCCAGATTTTTATTAAAAAAAATTGCGTATGGCTGCAACAGATTTTGAGTATTTATTGCAATTAATATCGGTAAAGATAAAAAAGCAAGATACACGAATGAGAAAAGCAATCCATTTTCAAATTCACTAGATATTATTCAATGCAACACTCGCGCAAAACAAACCTGTTTTGTTTAGTACGAAACATGTGGCGCTACCCTAAACTCCTGTGTCGACTGAATGTCGTATCTCAACAACATCTGTATCGGCGCAACACGGCGTTTATGTTGCACGTTAAGTTGCAAGATTATGTACACAGAAATCACCTGTTGCGATACAGTGTTGCGCTACAAAAGTATTCAGTGGACCCGCACCTTCATAGTAATAATGGCATTCGTTAAAACGAATTTGGCATTTTATTTTGAACTGCTGACGTATTCAGAACGAAATCTACTTCCAATTTTCAATATTAGTATTTAGTTGTTCCACTCACAGAGCTCTAATGAAGTTTCTACTCAAAATCTCCAATACTTAAAAAACTGAGGGTGTGCCATTACTATTGCAATAGATTATACATTGGCTACAACATAAATGTTTCCAGCAAGAAACAGTATCACATTTTGTTTAAATTATAATGGCTTAACCGTTTGTCGGTCAAACATGTGGTTCGATTTCAAGTTTTGGGGAAATCGCATGATTTCTTCAAATACGCGCAAAAGAAAGAATGTATTATTTTAAATAAAATGGCGTTTGTCCTAGACAATTTCGTGAAAAAATAAACCTAAAAACGATATTTAAAAATTTAGTCTAGCCGCCTTTTTACATCGCCAACACCGCAACCTGCACCTGTATCCATGGAAACATACACTGCGCTGAACGGCGTGTGACGTCACTCCCATGATATCGCGTTTTCGGCCACGTGGTTTTATTTACATTCGCAGATATATGGGGCCTTTAACATCGGTTTCATCCTGAATACGCCCCTGTCTACAGATTAGTGAAACGTTATTCGTTGACAGAATGTATAATCATTTCATTTATATTTCATATTAAACTGAGAGTTTATCAAGCATGCAGAACTCAGAGTATGTAACATAGTGAAACTTATGGAATAAAAACGTTTTTAAACGTGTTTATTTTAAAACGATATAATGTAAGAATATTTGAAACGTCTGAAGCCAATTGAAAGTTTATTGGAAACATTGGAAACTCAACAGTTACCTACATAAGCTTCTGTTTGCCTAGCAGAACAAATCGGAATCTATCTCTACCGTTATTGGAAACTGATGTTCAAGTACGATTTAGATAGATACAGTTTCTGTAAATGAATGATACTGGCGAAAATCAATAAACATAATACGGGGAAGGGGGAAGGTGTACTTTACTGTTGTATAAAATCACAAGAGCTTTTGTTTTTATCGGATAAATTTCTCTTTGTGACGAAATAACTTTGCCAATCATTGATTTTACGAGAGAAACTGACATGAAAAATGTTGTCACATGTCAGTTTTTCAAGCAAAATTACTGATTGGCAAAAGTTAGAATTAAAAAGAAATTTGTTCATAAAATGAAACAAACGCCTAGTGGTTTTTGGCAAGATAAATTAACAATCAAATTTGAGAATTCAAACTGACGCGCACTTAACTATAGTTTGGTTTAGAGGAACAGAAGTTTTTATCGATGATGAAAAGCTACGTACAATCGTTTGCAATAATAATGACACTCTCTTAAAACAGTTTTTGAACTTCTGGAAGTTCTGAGTAGAAATTTCATTAAATCTCTATCGGTGAGTGAAACAACTAATAACTAATATAAAAAATTGGAAGTAGATTCCATTACAAATACATCAGAAGTTCTAAAGAAATCGCAAAATTCATTTTAATGAGAGCCATTATTATTGCAAACGATAGTACCTTTTTATCACTGTCCGAGTGACAAAAACGTCACTATTATACAGGGTGTCCCAAAACTAGCCTGCCAAAAGTTAACTTGATTCTACGATCAAAAACAAGAAAAAAAAGTTATTGTCAAACCATTGAATAATTTTTGTAACATCTTTTACTACTGTTTCTTTTAGTGCAGCCCAACTGTTAGCTTTATATCTAATGGCAGTATCATCTGCAAAACCAACTACAGTCCCTTCACTTCATATATAAACAGATCATTAATGTACAAATTAAAAAATATTGGTCCCAAAAAGGTACCCTGCGGTACTCCATATTTGACTGGAAGAAACTCACTTATGGTATTACCTATTTTAACACACTGTTTTCTGTCATTGAGATAACTCTCTGTTAACTTGTAGGCAGTTCCTCTAAAACCAATTGTCTCTAGGACGTCCAGAAGCTGACAGTGGCTAACCGTGTCAAAGGCTATTTTCAAATTTACAAATACACATAAGACCCTACGTCTCCGTTATTCATATTTTTACTAATTTTATTTATCAATGTATCTTGCGTAGAAATACCTTGCTTAAATGCAAATTTTTTTGGTGAGATGGTTTTATTTTTATTTAGGTAACTTATAAACCTTTGTTTAAAACCTTTTTTCCTAATACTGATAACAGGGATATAGGCCTGTAGTTAGTCATACTCAGCTTCTGCCCATCCTTGAATATAGGGGTGACTATAGCAACCTTGAATACATCAGCATATACCACTTTTAAATGTTAAGTTTATAATATGAGTCAAGAGCAGAGTAACCTCATTAGCTACACATTTTAGATGTTTTGGTCTAAGTCCATCTAATCCGGGCGATTTTTTGATTTTGAGTCCGTTTATAATATTAACTATTTTCATTTTCAGTTGTATTTTCTAAATAAAAGGAATGTGCTAAATTTAATTTAGGGCGGATCTTGTTCACATTTCGTTTCAATATTTCATCTACTAATTCCTATGTTCGTAAAGAATTTGTTAGATCTACCTAACTTGATTTGATCAGCTGGCAATGCCAGTAAATAAACAATTCAGTATCTGCACCACGGCCAGATATGGATATCGATTTGAACTTATTGGAAATATCGGAGCTGCAACAGTTACCTCTCGACGGTCCTGTTGGCCTGCTGAAACAGATCGGAACATATTTCGTTGGTGATCGAGGGAAACGGACTAGCGATTGATCTGATTGGAATTGAAGCTACGCGTCCTCAAACTTGCGTGCTCCCTCTTCTGGCTTTTTCATTCGCGCGAAAACTATAAATTTATTATTTCGTTGCAAATCAAATGAAAAACTCGCAGGATTTTATTTTAACAACTATTTATTTAATAAAAGTGCAATGATAAATATAAAACCGAAGGCATTAAGATGGTTTCCATGTTGGATTGGGGTGGATTAATACTTTTATGGGGTTGCCTTCTTGAGTTTTGGCGGTGTGGAAGGCTTTGAGGGTGTCTTCAAGGGTGTAATGATGGGTAATCAAAGGTTTTACGTTTACTTTTCCTGATCTGACCATCTCGATCGCTGTAGGGTAACTGAAATAGGATAAAATTTTAGATAAAAGGACTGAGTACCTATTGAAAAAAAAATTGGTCAATGCCTTCTAGAAAACTTTAAAAAAGAAATGGCTGTAAATACAGAGAAAACTTAAATGTGTACATAAGTGATACAGTTGAATGTTTACAACATTAATTCATAGTTTTTTGCGAGAGAAGAGACAAAAATGTCAATTTTTTATAAAGATGCATGCTTTTATAACAGAAAACTTCTTGAGAAGTACCGATTTCACTATGGTAATTACGGGTAACATAATTTGTCTATACAGGGTGAGTCAAAACCCACTTTCCAGCGGCCGTATATATATTCTAAAATAAAAACAAAGCAGAGCCGTTTTTGGAAATTTTTGTAAAAAAAAATTAAAATTTATAATTTTTTTGTTTAATATTAACACATTTATCATAATCCATACAAAATAAGAAATAGCAAAAACGAAGATTCTTCAGGCTCTGGCTAAACTTCAAAAACATTATCACTTTTATTAATACACTTTTGCAATCTGTAGTAGAAACTCATGGCAACAGAACAAAAATTAGCTTCATTTATTTCCTGCCAATGTGGCATGTGCGGGCGCACCATCATGCTGAAACCACATAGTTGCACGTTGTTGTAGAGGAATATCTTCTAACAAACCTGGCAAAATGTTCTCGCAAAAATTACTGTAATTTTCATCATTCAGTACTCATGGCAAAAAATATGGACTTATGATCCTTTTCCCGTAAATACCTATCCAAACATTTACAGACCAACGTCTTTGCTGATTCCGCTGATGTTTTTCATGAGGATTCTCATAATGCCAAGGTTGCGGTGATTGAAAACTCCTTGTTGGTTGAAATGAGCTTCATCGGTAACTAAAACATTATCTGGATTGCGCTGAAATTCTTGTAATGCCCATTTGAAAAAATTTACTCTTAATTGGTCGTCTCCGGGATGCAGCGTTTGAATTGGCTCTACATGATACGGATACAAGCTGTACTTTTTAAGACATCTGTGGACAGTGGATTGGACATGATGCCTGTTCTTGATAATATGCGTGTACTGGTGGTAGGATAATCCTCAACATCCTGCAGTAACCGTTCTTCCTGTTGCCATGTCAATTTTCGAGGCCGGCCGGCATACAAAGAAAGATTTCAGCCATTTTTTTATACAAAATGGAGAGCACTTTAGGCTGAAACCACATATTTTCCAAAATATTCGTTACTTTCTCATAAAAAAAGCTCCAGGTGAAGGTGAAAGTGATACCCATATTAAATATTTCGTGTAAATAAATATTTAATACACAGCGATATTAAATTTGTGTTAAACTTTGACATCCAAAAAAGTTACAAAATTGTGTAAACCAAGCCTCAAATCAAAATCTTATAAATAAATAGAATAAAGACACACTGTATCTGAAAAAAAATCTGAAACCAAAGGCCTACTCAAAAAAATAGGGTACTACAACCTCCGCTATCAATAAAAATCGTTTTCAAACTTTTATTGTGGCACCCTGTATCTTGAAAATGAAGCTCCGAAACGAAAATTGGCATAAGAACATTATTGATTATTAAAAAATTAAAATATTATTTTAGTCCAAAGAATATGTGTGGTAAACAGCTTGACCTACTAATTTATAACATCCTGTATAGTTACAAGTATCTGGACGTTTTAAGTTTTTATTCAAACAGTGACTTTATTAATAGAATTTGTATTCCTTAATCTTTTTCTGTGTATTTTCTTTCAAGGCAGAGAGGTGCAAGTGTACCCTATTGTACCCCCTCCCGGCGCCCATGGGTAGAATCCTTTAGCCGGGTACTCACATGCGAACTGCAACTGTAACTGCAACCGTTGCTGTATCAAGATCGCCGTGATTGTATGCTTGTAACCACTTCTCGCGAACCTCTCGAACCGCAGTGTTCGCAGAGAGCTCGTGTCGCAATGTCGATACCGAGAGAAATGATTAGCAGTGCTGCATTTATTTTAATAGATGCCTTAATGGAGGAGAAACGTCCTCGAAGATTGTGGCGCCATGCAATCTACGAAGAGAGAAGTGGATCTGGATTTATTTTTTGAATCCCATGTTACAGACATGTTTTTGTAATTTTCAATCAATGAGAAAACCTTTTCCTCATCCCACGAACTCAACTGCAAATCTCTTTGTATTTGTCCTGAAAACCGACAACTGGCGGCTCGCTGCGAGCGGCTCGAAGGATGCTCGAGAACTTGGTTCGCAACGCGTCTACACTAAGCAAATTTGGTTGCAGTAACGGTTGCAGTTACAGTTGCAGTTCGCATGTGAGTACCCGGCTTTTTGACGCATAGCTTGACAGATTTGTAATTTGTCGGTTCTCAGCAGTTCTCAAAATGTGTTTCTTAAAATAATTTTCACCGTATATATTTGCATGTCTGGAAAATGACTTTCCTTAGACTCATTTGACTCATTTACATAACGACTCACGCATACACACATTTAAAATAACGTACCCTTTTAAGATTCACTCTGTATAATACAGATATGGCAAAAATATATATTTTTATATTTTAAAACAGAATTATGCAATGCTCTAAAAATAATTTCTGTTATAGTTTTTTCTTAAGTAAACAGTAATACTCACTCGTTACAATATCTAAAAACACCCCTTATGTCCACTTCACGAATCAATGCACCGGTCAAAGGCAAATTCATCTCAAATTTGCCCATACCTACCAGAACTACTTTCCCTGCACTCCGTGTAACCTAAAAAATTAAAATGTAATGTAATATAATCCATTATTATTATTTTTTAAATTGTATTTACTGTTACAGCAACCCTAACAGCTTGTTCTGCCCCTGAGCAATCGAAGCTGACTGTCGGTTCTTCCCCCAATAGTTCTTTAATTTTGTTTACAATTTCATCCTCACTCATATTTGTTGTTTTGATGGCGAAGTCAGCTCCTAACTGCTTAGCCATTTCAACCTTGCAGTCAATTAGGTCTGAATACACAAGAATGAGTAAAATATTATAAATCAATGAAAGAGTGAGTGACTGCTTCTACAGGCATCTAGATAGTAAATTTTGAGGTAAACCCACCTGTAACAATGACCTTAGCGGCCCCCATTGCTTTAGCAGCAAGCAAGGTAACTAGACCAATAGGACCTGCACCAAGGACCAAACAGACGTCTCCTATGCTGACATTGCCCTTCTTGCAGGCGTGTACCCCCACAGCTAAGGGTTCCATGAGGGCTCCATCTTCCAAATCCATGTTTGGAGGAAGTCTGCAAGTGATGACAAATAATATCAACCAATCCAAGGATTAAAAAACCTATTTTATTTACTTGTGGCAAAAGTCGGCATCGTGAACGTAATATCTAGAAAGGTTTCCGTCATCTGGAGGAGTAGCGCAGAAAAATATGTCAGGACAAAGATGGTAGTCTCCTGTTTTGCAGTACCAACAAGTACGACATGGATATTGAGGTTCAATAGCTACCCTATCACCTAAAAGTGTTTACGTTATTTATCAACAAACATTTCCTTCTGGAGTCATTGACGAACACGGTAAATTAAACAGGTCTTAATATACTACCCTGTGGCACACAATAATCAATCCATAGATATTGGTTATTTGCAGAATGAATAAGATCCACGATGTAGTGAACAGGCAAGCATCTGTGTGTATTTAGTTATAACGAGTCGATAAACAGGCATACGTATATCAGTTATTGCATTTTATTAAATGTAATTTACATTTTGCTCACCGGGTTTGAGATTTTTTACATCCTTTCCAACTTGTGCTACGGTACCAGAAGCTTCATGTCCTGTGAAAAAAATTAAAGTAACAAGGTAGAAATGATGACATTTTTTTAATTCAGTGTATTATTGTGCCTACTTATGGCAAATTCGAATACAATAATGGATGTATGAGTTCTGATTTTTTAAACAAAACAACAAATTAACTACCTATCACCATGGGATCTTTAACGACAAAAGGTCCGATACATCCATTTACCAAGTAGTGTACATCAGACCCGCATATTCCAACAACTTCCATCTGCAGAAGAACCTCTAAGAAAAAATTTTTTTTATAAAAATTATATTACAAAATTTGTATCAAATCAAAACAGATATGGATTTTCTTCTGTGCCACGTTGACTCTATTAGTAACAACTTTTTTTATTTTACTGCATTCGTTTTTTTTTTCGGAAACCTACTCCGATTACGATTTTAAAATAAATATTTACATTTTTATTACGAAAAATGTTTCAGTAGTAACCCCTAGAAGGTATCTAACAAATTATAAGTTTTCAGGTAAAAGTTTTTGTAAATAAAATCAATAGAAAACCAGAGAAACTGTATTCTTGTACTTACGATGATCCTTTGGAACAGGAATTGGTCTCTGCTCCTGTAAAAGGAAGAAACAATTGTGTGCATTTATATGAGCAGAAATTTCTTGAATTATTTTTAAAAAATCGTTACTATCGTTAAATTAAAGCCGAAGTGAACATAAATATATACGGGATAGGATTGCATACAATGATTTATTAAAGAGCTACATCAGTTTATTGCAGATGTTGTTGATTGAAACATTTTATACCCCCTTGTGTATGTAAGAATTAACTTCAGAGCAATGTTAAAAAATTGGGCGAATATATGTCGCATATGTAAAGTGAGATGAAATTTGACCAAAAGAAAGTTAAAGATCATTGTCACGTAACTGAAAAATACAGTGGTAGTACACATAACGACTGCAATACTTTATTATTCTTTTGTAGAAAAAATACTGAGGAATCTCGATTTACTCAATCAAATACTTTTTTACTGTTTTCTTGTACAGGTGTTTAACACCTTAGAGATAATTTTTAATGCTACGTAGAAAATATTAATAGTAAGTAGTTTCAAAGATCAATCTCAACTGCAAAACTCTACGGTAAGCTTTTCTTTGCATAATTGTGGGAAGTCGATATTTATAATGAAAAGACATAGTGCTGTTTGTAAATATGTATTTCTGCCAATCGATGGTTCGCTCCTCGATGGAGTGATGGATTGTTCAAATTTTTTTTATAAAGACGTAAACACGATGTATACAAAACAAGTATAGAAACAGAACGAAAACAAAACTCATATCGCTTCCACAAAGGAATGCGAATGAAACCGAACTCAAACTTGAACCGAATTGGAAAAATTAGGTAATCCAAGTTTACTTACCATCCTCATGTCATCGATGCCATACAAAACGGCGGACAAGTTGTCCTTAGGATTTATAACGGGCAATGAAGGCGTGCCACCAGCACTACAAATATGCATGGTGCTCTGAGAAGACCAACTTTATAAACAGCAACTGATGATATAATGTAATATTATTGATATGTTGGAGTTTCGAAAAATTATCTTCATACGTTACCCCAAAAAACTGATCACTGCGTAGGTATAAGTACGGAATTTTGCTGATAGTATATATGGTTTAGTTCATAGTTTCAGAGGTGAACTTTCAACGGAAATTTTACCTGCCGTACGGCAGCGCGACCGGACTAATTTTGACTGTCAAGATTGTGACATAATATCCAAAATGTTGAGAATTAAGTTAGTATGCAGTGAACGATTGAACTGAAGTATCCGCTGGCTTTTATTGCCAGAGGTTGGTCGCATTTTTTAACAAGCATTAACTTGAAAATAAAAACATCCAAAAAAGAAACAAATCGGTACTAACAAACATATTTGGAAATAAAAACCAAATTAACATTTTAAGTTTTAGGTTGTGTGAAGTATAAAAAGCAAATTGAATTCATCAATGTCCAAAGGAAACAATTACAAAACCAATTTAATGGATTTTAAACTATTCTATGGTTTGTACAAAAGTAAAAGAAATTGAAAATTAACAGTAATTACTGCTTATAGTGCTCTTAGCTGTCAACTAGGGTTGCTACTTTTTCCTATTTTCAAGTTAGGGACATTCTTGTTGTGTTTGAATTGTAATGGAATTATTTTCCAATACTTTCTCATTACATTTAAAAATTATTTTTCCATATCGTCACTTTTTGTTCTAATGATAAGATAAGTAAGGACATTTCTAGTAAAAGTAAGGACGGAACTACACAGATACGCTGAAGTAAAGACTGTCCTTCCGATGTAAAGACAGGCCGCAACCATACTGTCAACTCAATTTTTTTGGATTCGCTTCAAAAAATAAAAAGTTAGAAGTTAAAAAGGGATGGTTGATTCTGACCAAACTGTAGGTCTCACGTTTTTTTCTATAGTTAAGGTTTACGGTGAGCGCTCGATCCAAAGGGATATAGTTTTCGCTCAGTAACTCCTCAACGAAAAATGATAAAAAATATGCGGTTTTTTTAATATACTACAAATACTATTTTACGTCGGCGCTGTGTTTTGAAATTTTGAAAATATGCAAAATTCATTTTAAAAAAAATTATTTTACACTTTTTCAAAATTTCAAAACACAGCGCCGACGTAAAATAATATTTGAAGTCTATTAAAAAAAACCGCATATTTTTATCATTATCCGTTAAGGAGTTACTGAGCGAAAACTATGGGTTTGTTCCAACACAGCAAGAATTGATTCCGAACCGTCCAGAATTAGTCAGTCAGTTTAGTTGTTAATGTACTCTCGGCGAATGCGACGTAAGACGGTGTTGGTTAAACATTTCTCACGGTACTGAACAGTTCTCGACGGTTGTTGGAACAGATGTTATATATCGTTTGATAGAGCGCTCACCGTAAGCCTTAAGGCAAGAATTCAGACGACTTCAACTTAACTGTTTTTTATTGTCAACATAATTTTCGAGTTTGTCGCGTTGAAAACAACCATTTTTTTTTGTAATTTAGTATAATCTATAGTGCAAACATATAGTGTAGTATATCAAGTATATAGTTGTATTATTATCAGTTGCAGTTTCTTAAATATTTTGAAAATATAATGAATTATTCATTTGTACGTACCAGTATGACGTAAGTCGTTTGAAATCTTGCCGCAACTATATTTTAAACATAAAATAAACGTTTCAAGATGAAAGTGATATATTAACCCAAGCTAAGTGCAAGTAAATTGACTTTGCAATATCTAACTGTCATTTATTTGAAGCAAAAATGAATAATTGCTGGTATATTCCTACAGAATTCTTTGAAATCTCATGAAATGTTTCGAATGGAATAAAGATTCACAGTCCCAGTGTAACATGTAAGTAATAAAATTTGTAATGATTATTGTTTATTTAAAAAAGAGACTAAATTTTATTGTTTAAATAATTGCTTTGTTTATTGTTCAGATGAGAATGTCTCTGTTTATATCTTTATATAGGTCTAACTATATTGTTCTAATTTATTAGGAATGAGTTACACAAAATTTCCTCATTATAAATAAAATCAAGATTCTGAATGCAGCACTAGTTAATAGGGGCTACATAATAGATTCAGAAATTTCAAAATCTTATTACAATCTAAATATTATACATATTCCTAGAATACTGAAATATTCTTCAGTTCTACATTTATGTCAATTTAGTATATTCCATTAAAAGTAACCAATAATAATCAGATATACTGTTTCAAAACCTAATTGCCCATGAACAGTTTATCAGAAAATATATTTTTATTTGCCCTATAAATCGGTGCAATATTATCAAAATACCTCAATACGACTTCAAATTAGATAACCATTTAGTATGCATATATTTCATGCAATTCTTCATTAATTTGATCAAATATTATTACAGTGCTAATTTCACTTGAACAAATATATAAAAGTGTGATAGTACATATTATTAGCCTATATATAGTACCACTAATATCTTTAATCTTTTTAATAATGTTATGATTTTATCTACACATTCAAAATATCATAAACCTTGAATTATTATCAACCAATGATACTCTAGAAATAAAACAACTATAGATTTATATTTGATCCAAAGGAAATATTCGAGAGGCATTTTATAAATATTTTTATTGCATTTCATAGAATAAATATCATAAAATGAATTGATGAATGTTTATAAAATGTGTCGACAAAGAGAAAAAATACTTTTTTATTTCTGATTTTTTCGAGAAATTTATTCATAAATACATTGCTGTGATATACAGGTCGAGTGTTCAAAATTAAGAAAATGTGAAATACTAAGAGCGTGTGACTATATCTTTATTTTACAGAAAAATGTATTTAAACTTTGCAATTAAAAACGAGAATAAGTTTTAAGTTTAATTATTGTACATCAGTGTACATATTGTTTCTATGTACTATCGTTTGCAATAATAATGACACTCTCTTAAAACAGTTTTTGAACTTCTGGAAGTTTTGAGTAGAAATTTCAGCAGATTTCATTACAAATTCATCAGAAGTTCATAAGAAATCGCAAAATTAATTTTAATGAGTGTTATTATTATTGCAAACGATTGTACCGAACCTAGTTGGCTTCCTACTGCATTGATGGCGTCTTTTCTTTAATATGTTTTGATAATAGCAGCTCATGACAATCTAACTCTTTTTACTTCACCCATTACCTGCTTCGTTAATGTAATCTGGTATTTTTAGATAGATAAAAATATGTACTAGTTTAAAATCTAATTTAAGTATTTTTATTTTCTGTACATATAGCAGGTAATTGAGGTAGATAATGGAAAAAATTGACTAATACGGTCCTGCGCCTGTAAAAATGGTACGATTCCATAGTTTTAAAATAACTTTTAAAGCCGTATTTTTTTTTCTACAAACGCGTCATTCACAGATAAATAATTATTATCAACGATAGGCAGTCAACCAAAAAGCATAACATCACTTATTACGTTAATTATAAAAAAAGTAAATAACAGAAAAAGATATAGTTTTAGAGGCAAATTACAAGATTTATTACAAAAGTAAAAAAAAAGAAATAAAAACGTTAATAATTGCCTAAAATAATTTTAAATCGCCCTGTAATGTTCTAGGTGGTTTTTTATGGTTTTTTGGGTTTTTACTCAAAATTAATATGCACTTTCCTGCTTTAACCAAGAACCTTTGTTCTCAAGCTAGGCTTTGTGACCTCTGTCTCATGCCCTCAATCACTACTGAAGATGCCAACAGTGAAGAGAGGCCAAACATTTTACAGCCTTGTAGCAGATTGAATAACAGCACGCCGGGCCGTGAATTCTTCTAGGTGAGCCTTTATCTGAAAGCCAACGGGCATATTAAATAATAAGGTAGACGCGCGGCATATTTTATTAAAATGGTTCGCTATACCATACCATATTATCAAATTGTGAAGTTTTGATGTGTGAACTTCTGAACTAGTTTTATCCAATGTTTATATCATATGTCAGATATTATTTGACCTCAGTAATACCTCACTTAACATTTTTCCTTAATTATCACGATAAACTCGTATGTTTACAGTGATTATTCGATGGAATAATTTAATTCTAACTATAATGTTTTATAATCGTCCAAACTTTGAGAAGAAACAATATTATTAAATAACGCAAAGGAGATATCGTATTCCTTACTTTATTGTACTTTGATATCATTAATGCTGCTAATTATAATCAGTTATAAGTGTGGCATAAACTGTTATGGAAAGGAATTAATAATTAAATAATAAAGTAATTATCTTATCGTTTTTATAAAAAATGTTAATGATGTAGTAAAAAATATGATAAATATGAAGGTCTTGTTTAATTTCGTGACTGTTTTTTTTGGCATAACAATAATTTTGATTTGAATTTTTATTGTTAGACGCAGTTTTTTATCTTTATTAAGCGCAGAGTTGGAACAAGTAGAACATATTTTTCCGAAGGACATAGATATTTTTCTGTATGGTGTTTGAAAAAGTTGGTACAAAACTTAAGGCGTTAAAAGTAGTGGCAAAAAAGTTCCTATAAACATTGGTCCTCCGGAGTAACGTTACTGAGATATGACCCTCCAAAGAGGTGTTATCATTTGGATAATTTTTTAAATAAATGTCTTTATGATTTAGATAATGGAATGAAAATTGTAGATTGCGCATTTAGCCACGCACATTCGCGCGCTCTAGGGGCACGGTGATTTGTCAAGAAATAGATTTTCTCCCACTTTGTCGTACAAATGAATTTCATTGGTGTTCATTGCGCATTTAGCCGCAACCTCTGGAACCTTCACTAGACGAACTGTATAAACTGTGATGTGGATCTTGTAAAAAAACATGTTTGCCTTTACTTCAAGAGGAATATTGTTTATAGCGTCTGGAAGATCATTTTCCGAAAAGCTTAGATATTCAACACCTCTCAAAATCGATTCGGTAGAAAGAATGATCCCAGAAGGTGATTGCCAACAATGCCCACCCAAATATTCACTGAAAATACCCGTTGATAACGAGTTTCAAACTTAGCATGGGGATTTTCATCACACCACGTATGAAAATTGTCCAAATTGATAACGCCATCACGTATAAAACAATCTTCATTGGTAAATAAAATATTTGAAACGAGTGTGCATAATCTTGTTGAAGTATACCATGAACCCTTTGAAAATGGTAAGAATGTAATCCATTTTCCTTAAACAATTGCCATACATAAGTATTGTTTGTTATAAAGTGAGCAGATGCTCTTCTTACACTCGCAGTAGGATTACGTTAAAAAAAAACTTAAATTACTTCATCTAAATTATGCCTACGCCTCTTTTATTCGCGATATTTCGACTAAGGCTCCTGATTCCATCGCTCTTGCATGAATTTCTCTAAACAATCTTGCAGAATAAGGTTGCTTTCTATTAGGGAAACGTAAAGGTACAGTTTCGCTGGTGCGACTGCGGCTGCGGCTCGTTACCAATCAATAAGCAGTCTGAATGTTCTCATCAACTGCAGCATTTAGACTGCCTATTGGTCGGCGACGAGTCGCAGTCGCGAGCCGCAGCCGCAGTCGCACCAGCGAAACTGTACCTTTACTCTTTCTACTACTTTCCATTACAAAAAAATCTCTATCTCTTGATAAAATCTCTGCTTCACACAAATTAAACTGATGGTGATGTTATTACCAGCAACAGTACATAGTTCTCTGAAGGTGGCTTAATACTTAAACTTGGATGTCAAATAAATTCATGAAGTTGATGAAATTAGATAATGTCCTAATTTTTCGTATTTTTTCTTAAATTCAGTAGTACCAACTTAACATAAATACAAAAAGTAAGGTTAGAGGATAGCACCAATAATAAAAGCAAGTAGTTTTTTTTAGTATTTTTCTATTTCTTTCTGTAAAACCATATATTTAAGTTACTTTTCATCTCTAAACACTTTTTGTTTTGTAAACAAATGGAAATTATGTAACCTTAAAAGTAAAAGAATTACTTTTAGGTTGGTAAGGGTGATATATGACAGTAAAATTGCCAAAAAACTCTACACTATGAACTATCGCATCCAAATAAAGGTACCAACCCTAGGAGCAGACAAAAGGAGGCACATGAAACTCAGCAAAGACATACTTCATTGGTTATGTATGTGGGTGAGAGAGAGACAACCATCTGCACGTACGATATGAATTGTGTTCTTAATTTCCCATTATTTTGTTTGTAAACACGTCATTGGCGTACAGTGTGGCTTCTTCTTTTATCTTGTATCTCAGTGTTATTCTTTGTGTATTTTTGTGGGTGTTATTGTTGGAACATGTCATGTTTTATAAGGGACTGTAAAATTAACCAGCATATAGCACCAAATAATTCTTCATATTCAGAATTCAATTCCATTTCAATTCACATTCAGCTAAGCCCCTACTGTTCCGCCATTGCTAGAGGCACAAAACAAAATATGGCGCTGATCATAAATAATCCATTCGCGCAGCTTTTAGCGCATTCCAGTCATAATAATATAAAATTACATTTCAGTGAGGGAAACACGCGTGAAACAGACAAATAAACATGCGTTTCAAGCTTTTGCGTACGCAAATGCTTGTTTACGTGCGAAAAAGTGCCAGCAGATGTTTGTGACACAAGTCTTGAAATCTTGAACCCTTAGGCGAATTTTATTCAGCATCGGTTTAATTCAAGGTCAACCAAACTGATATCAACCACATTCTATTGGAAATTCATGACATCAAGGCAACAATTCGGTTTGTCAATTTTAGAACGACCCAAATCGTGGCGGTTCAAATTTTTTGTTTATTTACTTTACAATTAACAAATATTTTTAAACGTGTATGTAGCACAACTCCACAGAACCAGTGCATTAAATTGGCAATAATGATGACGTCACGAAATTAGAACCAAAGTAAAACCACTGTCATAAAATCTGTCAATTTTGTGTCAACCAAAATCAGAACCGGAGCTGAAAAAAATTCGTCTATTGTCTGTTAAACCACGCCTGCTGCGATTTAGCCGACGATGCTTGAACAAATGTAAAATCGAAATGTGGCTGTGAAGAAATTGTCACAAATTTATTCATGAAGAAATTGTTGCTTTATAAAAATGCCTAAATTTTGAAAATCATCTTGTATAATTAATTAATAATTTAATTTAAATGTTGTTATTCTTGGATAGTAAAATCTAAAAAAATACTTACCTTATTAAATACTTCGTAGATTAGTAAGTTGACACCAAATAAATTATTTAGAAATTCACACTTCTATAAAAATTACGCTAATTTAAAGTTGAATGTTTATTTTTTAAATTATTAAAATATTATTGTTAGTAGGAATGTAAATATGTAAACCCTAAAAATATCTCAATATTAAAAGCAAAATTAGATAATATACAAATCTCTGATAATTTAAATTTTACACACGGTTCGAAAATGGAAAAAAAACTCAACATTGACCTTAACAACTTTAATCGCAGTTAAAATTGCACAATATCTAAAATCTACAATCACATATAATTACATAATAGACTTTTACATATATCATAACAGACAACAAGTAAAGGAATCCTAAAATAAACAGTCAGACAACAAACTATAAAAATATAGGAAATTTTGCTAAAAGAAAATTAGTTTAAAATCATAATACCATCGATAAATGTACATAGAGTAGTAATACGTTTGAATAAAGCCTTAGGATTTAGTATGGTGGTTAAGCAAGGTCTCTCTGTTGGGTAACTGCCTGACTTTCATGCTACCGTCGGCCCCGCAGGAGAAGAGTCTCGCGTGGGAATCGATGTGGAGTTGAGTCACCCCTTGACCGATATTTTTGAAAAAGCTGCTCCTGGCGTGCTCCGCAGGCAGAGAGAGCAGGACATTTGGAACTGCCACTCCCCAAATCTAAAATAACGCGGAACAGCAATTTTAAATTTTTGTAGGTACCATTTGAATTATTATATTTTAATGGGTCTTACTCCATCAGTTTATTAGTTTTGTACACATATGTATTAGCGGATGAAGAACACAAACATTTAGCCGTGATGTGGCAACACAGGTGTGACGTTGCTCGTTTCACCGCTCGACACTATGATTGATGACGTGACTAATAAATTGTTCTCAACACAAGGTGCCTATTACCAGGAGTTGTGGGTTGATTTGCTTCAATTTAAAAGGTCGAGGAAACATTTTTTTTCAATTTTCTGTCTGTCTTTTGAATACTACCATTCTATTATCTTTTTACTACTAGCTGTGGTCAATAGTTATTATAAATTTATTATTTTTTTCTATGTATACAGGGTAAGTCAGTCATAATGTCATTAATTTTAAGAGGAGATAGGGAATAATGAGTATAATGCGAATAAGTGATTAAAAAAAAATCTAAATGCATATTTATGCCAAAAAAAAATATTTTCAAATCATTATTTAAACCCCCTTTTCAGACTGTCACTGACCGGTCACAGCCTTGGTCGGTTACAGCTCACAGTTCAACTCAATATCGACCTGATGCAATGTTGTCAAGTTGTAATATTTTTCTATATAGTACCTACCCACCTAGGTTTTAGACATCACAAATAAACGGTTGTACTGACTATTTTAGAATATCATTTTTTGTTGCTCAGTTCAACTTCAGCCAATAATAATTTAAAATGTTAATACCCAATAAAATCAAATAATAATAATCAAATAATTCTATTAAAAATTGCAAGTAACGCGTCCACTCTGGTTTTCCGTTAGATAATACGGCCCAATCAAACGATACCCGTACACTCGCGTGTCGATTTTTCGCTGAGCAAATGTAGCTGTTATGACTGCAACAAAACTCCAACGTGTCTAATAATAAACTGAGTAATAAACCATTTACATACATTACATAAAAAACCTATACCCAATGGGTAAATTATTGAGAAGCTGAAAAGTGTTTCGTGTTTAAATACTAAGTACTTAATAAAAAACCATCGTGTTGTCGACAGAAAACTGTCCAAGACCGAAATGGCACGCCGCTAATCTAAGTTATCAAGAGTTAATCTTGACCTTGACCTACCGTATTATTAGGTCAATAACCTAGTTACCTAGTTTTTGTACTGTTATTTAACGACAAGGAGTAAAACTATTTTTTTAATCTAGATACATGAATGAATTTTTCTTAAATATTGATTTATTTGTTAATAAAAACAAATGTAGATAATAAATAAATGTTTTCGAATGTTAGGTTATTACAGTTTAATAATTTTGATATTACGTTTTCACTATACGTTTTACAAATAAATATGAATTTTTAGTATTACTCGTAAGTACAATTAACCGCACAATTAATTCAGTCGCATTTCGTAAACATTCTCCGTATAACACTACCATTTCCACATATTCGAATTTGTAAAATTATGCGTTGTGAATTTATGCCAAATAGGTGAGGTTAGAATAAACAAACTACTGCTTACTGCTTGTATTCTCTCCATCCCCCCTCCAAATGTGTGGCATGATCTACATATTTGAGGGGGAAGATATGCGGGAAATGCAGGGTGCTAAATGGAGGTAAATTTGAATAACACGCTGATGTGTTAGACGATATTATGTATGTAAATGTGGCATCCATGGTTAATACGGCAAGTCTGTGGCAATAGATTTTCGTTGGGTGCACCATCAGAAAGTTCGTAGCGTACCAGGAGCGTCGTGTTACTGATTTGTATAGGGTGATTTGTTTATATTTTTAAAGGTCGAATAAAAATTTTTTTTTTTTGATTTTCTGCCTTTATTAGGCCTCCCGAATACGTGGTTAAAATTAATGACATTATGACTGACTCACCCTGTATTGAATGGTTTTTTTACATTTTTTATAATATATTAAATTATATCATATAATTTTATTTATTTTGCAACGTGTGTATTTCAATTACGTTAATACATTGCAAAAAATGTTATTATTTAAATTTCGACAATATTTTACGGTAACATTTGATAATGTTACTACTCGAAACATATTGTTAACATGCACTTAAATGATAAGTGCTATATTTATTTTAAAGTAGATATTTATTAAACTGTTTTATAGAGGAGCATAAAACGGTCAAATCGGAAACTTTTTATTGTCCACAGCTGTACAAGTAAAAAACCAAATTCAATAAATTTTTTATAAAATAAACCCTACAACGCATTTGAAAACTGCAATATTTTGAAAATTGTCAGAAGGCAATGATTTTATTATCCATTGACTTGTTGCAGCAAGAATTCAGACGACTTACATCGTACCAAAAAGTTAACAATTCATTATGTTTTCATTAAACTATTTCAGAAATTGCAACTGACAATAATAAATCTATATAAAACAATAAATGCACTATATAATACACTAAATTACAAAAACTGATTGTAACGGGAGAAACTATCGAAAATTATGTTGACAATAAAAACAATTGCGTGACATAAGCCGTGTAAGTCGTCTAAATTCTTGGCGTTATTAGCGCAATGATATTTTATGACCTACAAAGTGTTCCAGTACAAATTTAAATAAAAATATGTTTGTTATTAAACTTGAAAATCTCCTTTTATTTTACTTTTCGTTTATACATTTTTTTTTGTTTCATTGTTTTCGTTTAGTTTATGCTTTTTCAAATTTAACTTTTAATGATTAAAAACATTGCTGTAAATCAAACCAAGGTATTGTAAATGTCTTTGAACTACTACAAATTGAGAAATAATTGACAAATCCTACCTTAATATCACCGTCCGCCGATCCCGTGGCGAAGTAGTCTTCATGGGGATCAATAGCAATACACTTAACAGCGTTCTCATGCGCCGTAAACTTGTGTCGGATAGACTTGGACCTGACATCAATCAAGCACACATCGCCCCTTTTACCTGACGAAATAAGTACCTGATGTTGAGGGGCGAATACTAAACTGCTAGCGCCCTGATCGTGACAAGTGAACGCCATCACCAAAGCCTTTCCTTGAGGTAAGATCGAGTCCCAGATGCAGACGTTCTTACTCTCAGAACTGTGTCCGGCTAAAAAATGTATGTTTAATACAGTCCTACCCGTGACGGTGAATAACTTACCGGTTGCTAGTAGACTGCAGGATCCTAGGAATACAAAATCGCTTATACCTTTGTTGTGGCACTGTAAAGTCTATAAAAATACATAGATGTAAATAGTTAAACGTGCGATGTTTTAAAACATCAGAAAGAAATTTATGTATATTTCGGTGTTTTCGAAAGCTACTTACGAAAAACGGACGTGTAGCGTTCGCGCTCAAACCGACTTGGAACAAACTTAAATTTCCATCAGAATCGGCAACTCCGAATTTGTTACCGTGTTGAGAGAACCGCACCCTAGTAACTTTGGCATATGTACCCGGTGGTCTGGGCACTGCCACTGGTTGCTGATGTCCCCATTCCCATAAATGTACGGAACCGTCTTGGCCCCCAGTTAAATCTTTAAAAAAGATTTATATTTTACAAATGTCGTTATTCTACTTCAAAATATAAAACTTAATAGGTCAAATAGAATAACTGATACTTACACAAAGGCAACAGAGGATGTGCAGTAATTCTTCTTATACCGTCGATCTTATGTTTAAGAACCTGTTTTAAAAGATAAGTTAGAAATAAAAATCAAACAATATATAGCACATGCTCTAAATTCCAATTTTAATGAAGAACCCTCTTTTCCAAAACTACTTTGTGTAACGAAGAAATAACATTTTTATCTCTTCCGTTACACAAAACTGTTTAGACTCGTTCATATCAAGTGAATATAAACAAAAAATTATGGACTGTGCAGATACTACTACGTGCACTAAGATGGTAGCCGATGAGTATGAACGATAAAGAAAATTATCAAAGGAGAATAATGAAAACATTCTTCAATATGTAGTTGCAATATTTCATCACACTATGTAACATAAGTTCGTAACAATATCGTTCAATATACAGACACAGTTTATTATTTCTGTGTTTATATTTGTCAGTGTTATTATTATTAGTTTTACCCATAGACCTTATAAATCATGGACCGGCCCTAGAAAGAGAGGTCCGGTGTTCTGATGTGTACAAGAGGGATGAAGCTAGTCCGGGAAAAAACAGATGTTCTATGACAGAAAAATATATAAACATAACCTGACAAAACCTTTCCTCTTAATATTGTTAATGGTTTGTGTGCCTTTTGTGATTTAGTTGTGTTTAGTGTGTTTATTAGCAATAGTTTTTAAAAACTCATAAACCATGGTGGAGTCGGTCTGTCACCATAAATGTCATACGTCTGTCATTTACGGTTTTTGTTTTTTTTGGCCAATGATCTGTGGGTTTTTGCCCGGAGTAGCTCTATCTCTGTCGCACATATCTGAGCATCAACGATTTGTATAGGCAGAAAACGGTTTTGGGCGCGTCCATGATTTATAAGGTCTATGGTTTTACCACAGATATTAGAAACTTTGTTATCCGATAAGTCAAAATAAAACACTTAGCCACAAATTTTGATGTTTATAAGTGTCCCTTATCCAGAGGGCACTGTAATCAACATCTTCAAAACTAACAACATAAGTCTGCAAACGTCAAAAAATGTCGTGAGCAATAAGAACTAGACCTCTCTTAGACAGACAGGCAACGCGATCGAGCAGATGATGGCTAGAGTAACTGAGAGTCAGTTGCGCAATATTTGTCAGTGAAATATTGCAACATCTCATATTTAATGTTTTTCAAGTGGATATTCATGTAATTTTTAAATAAACTAGATATAATACTTCACTATTCTCTTTCAATATTGTACTTTTGACACAAATATATTTGAGGAGGAAATAGATATCAAAAATTAATGATTTCTGTGCAGGTATTTTATTAGGTTACCTTTATATGCTACCAAACTTTGGCGATCGTTATATTTTTAATATCTCATTCCTCTTGAAGCCACATGAGGCAACAGATGAAAGGATAAAAAGAAGAAAATGGACTGAAACGTTACAAACGTGATCCAACAAAATGGCTAACAGTTCGATAACAACTACACGTCTAGCAAAACAAAAGATGGACAAACGACAAAACAACATTTATCATGAAGCACTAATAGAGAGCTGTGTTAGAAACACACCGGTCGAAGCATGTGCGCCGACCGAAGCAGAACGAGGTGGACAAAATTGGCATCATGACAGCCCGGGAAGCTTAACCCCTTCATCTACAGACACATACGCAAAATTTGTATAACAATGGTGACGTTGAAGTTTTTTTTGTAACAAATCAATATAGATCAAGTAAAATCATTCAATTTTCTTCAAACGATAAAAAACAAAATCAAGAACGAAGAACAAATATGAAAGTGGAAATAAATACTTAGAAAAGGGTTCTTACAACCCTTATCATACACAAAGTTTTCCAAGGGATTTTGTTCTTGGTTTTGTTTTTCGTTCATTACAGAAATATTATTCAGCAACTTTTCGCTTTTCTTGTCAAAATTTTGTTCTTTATGAGAACGCTCTAAACATTTGATTTGCATAATACAGTGTGAACAATCCTAGTAATGCTTCGTCTCTTAATTAACGAATAGAAGAAACATTTTAAGAGGGTATTGTTTTCAATATTTAAGAACTGTACTAAAATGTCAATATTTTAAAAGTGCTTGCATAATGAGAAGTGACGTGTCATGGAACGTTACAAAGAAAAATCTCATATTGATCAAGTGACAATGACTGATTGTGCACGGTCGCACGCATACTTCTTATATGAAGACGTGTGCATAATCCAGTAGGCGGGCACATGATCAAAGTGATGCTTCCCTTTGTGATGTATTCACTTATCCGCTATGAGCAAGTTTGTATTTATGATGTATTATATTGTGTCGATAGGTCTGTTGACATAATTTAGAAACAATCAGGACAAGATCGTTACAAACGAACAACTGTTTCGTATGTCACTTATTTTTATTTTCTAAATGTTCTCCTATACATCTCCCACAAAAAATATTTATATTTCTTTCTCACAACTCTAACAGTATTAAATGTAATAGAATCATAAAACAAAACCTCTTATTCTCAGTACTTTCACTTTGAGGTTATGTTTCCTCCTTCGCTTTTGTCATCGATTTGATATTGCTCTAAGGTGTTTTCTCGTGAGCAGAATATTTCAAATTTTTATTTAAAAACAGTTTCAAAGTGACGTTATCATTTCATAGCACAAGAAAACAGGCATTTCAAATCATTTGGAACTGTCATACTGTCAAGACAAAAGACAATCGATTTTAACCTCACTTTTATTTCATTGTCACTATATTATAATAAACTGCCAACAATTTGGACAATTACTTTGCTTTGGATAAACATATAGTGTCATAAACAAAACAGCGGAAAAGGGATGCATGGGATAAAATGGTTAATTCTGAAGAAATGTCATGATTTAATCGGACGCATGCACGGTTTGAAACTATTTCGAAGCAGCTTAAAAAATAGTGATTACGAGAAAACACCTCACATTATCTACTCCAACACGAATGGCATTTTTGTGATTTTATTATAAAAACCTATTAAAAAGTTACATAACCTCAAACTTTGTATTTATTTATTTTAATATTTCTCCACGTTTTGTGTAGTTAAGCTATTTATTTCAAATAAAATAGATATATCAATATTTCTTAACACCAACAGATATAAAATATCAAACATAAAAGCACCACCAATGTGAATGAGCTTATCAACTGATATACTCACATCCGAATTTGGAAAACGACTGCTCTAGATACAAATATTGAATTATATATTACCACTTTTAAAAAAAACTCACCACATTAGCGCCACGTCCGGTCTGACTGGTCGTACCAGGCTGGGGGCTCCCGGGTTGCGTGTCCTTACCCTTTTCGTTAGAACCGTGGATGACGAGGAAGGGAGGAGCGTTAGCATCGGGAACTTCCTTGGTCATGGTGAGTATGTCCAACTCGCACTCGTCCTCAAGCCAGGCCGGCAATTCGAGCAAGAGAGATATGTCCATCTCTTGCAGTTCTTTGGGTGTCGCTACGGCGATCAGACCTCCGTTCACCTTCAACAGATTAAACGTCTACAGATTAGTTAAGAGGTTTTGTTTATCTGTAGCGATACTAGTATTGTAAGTAACAAAGCGAAAATTACAGGCAGCTCGTAAGACATAACGTGCTACAACATAACCACAAATTTGAGGAAACAGTTGAAGGTAAGTTTTGGTTCAAGCGTTCGGCCAAGTTACAATTATAACTGCTAATTGGTTGGTTCTCAATTACAAAACAAAAATCATGTTAATTCTTCAAAATATGTCCTTTTTCAGTGATGTTGCAAACTTAAGTTTTTAGTGTTCTTTTATGAATATTTCGAAGCACATCCGCACAGTGTTACCAATTTCTGAATTTTCCCCCAGTTCTAGGGAATTCTTAGAAGTCAAAATCAGTAAAATTACTAATAAAAATCTGTAATTTTGGCAAAATCAAATCAAAAACTAGAGAATGGTTAGTCGATCATTAAACCAAAATAATGAACACAAAATTGTGTTTATTCTTCAAAGTAATCTAAAGGTATCTTTTCAATGACAAAGTCTACTCAAATTATCATGGAATATTTGTAAATTTTTTCCCTAGTTCTAGGGAATTTTTTGGTCATAAGTATCGAAATTGTTAATACACGTAATTTAAACAAAATATAAACACAGTTATGAGTAAAAATTTAATTGATCTGATTTATTTATTTACCAATTTTGCTGAGTTTTTGTCAACTGTTAATATTTAATACACACAACTCTTGTAATTTTGACCCAAAATACTTATTTTTATAGACATCTGCTTTGTACACATACGAGTATTTAATAAATGGCAAATGATTAGACCTCGATTATAAAAGCAAAATCATTAAAATTATGTTAATTATCATGGGATATATGTATAATATATGAACAAGTTTATTGCCTACGTGCATATGCACAACTCCACAGTGTTGCCAATTTGTAATTTTTTTCCCTAGTTCTAGGGAATTATCTATTTAAAAACATTAAAATTCTAATTTAATTCATGTTTTAAACGGTTAAGTGTTTGTATCCCAGTTACGTTAGTTTGGTGTAAATTATGAGTTTAATATGGTTTCTGACTGATTTTTATTTCAAAATTCTTCAATTTTACCAATAAATTGGCCAATTTCTTGAACAATCCACTAAGCAAAAACTTGGTCCAACAATGGTGAAAGTCTAAAGAGGCAAACAGAATTAATCGGTTTCTTTTCCAGACTTACTTGATTGAGACAAAAAGCGGCTATGGAATCCTGATCCTTATGAATAATCCTGACAGGTTCGATAGCTGCCGGTTCGGGATGCGGCAGGATTTCATCCATGACTCCCGATGATCTTCGTTTACCAAACACGGCCCTTATAAATATATCCTGGACGGACTCCTGGTGCACCAAATATGTCCACAGGTTTCTAGCAGCACTCGCCGAGCTCTTGTTGCTGAACGGTGTATTCTGTGGTTCCAATAACTGCCTGCAAAAGATTTTAAAAGAAAATCAGTAGTTCAAATGACAATTGTAGTCGTTTGCCTGTATTTTTGTATCGCAGGTCCGCTAGTGTTTTCTATGAAGCAACCGGGTATGTATTCCGGAGGCGTCTGTCGGCTGTCCAATTCTTTCTTCAAGTTTTCCTGCCAGTTCGTGAGCCTCCTGAGGCTGCTGTGTATGAGCGGACTAGCCACAGGAAGTTCACTCATCTCCAAAGCCGCAACCTGGAAAAAAAAAAAATAAAAATAATTTCAAGGCAAAAAATTTTGTTTATAATTTACCGCGAGAAAATCGGTGAGTCGATTCTGAACGATTTTTAAAGTTGCCAATTTCAAAACCAACCAAGAGTAAGAGTTGGGATCTGAATGTTCGTTATTCACGACTTTAGTTATGGACGTTCCTGGGCCGTCGAACACATCTTCTTCTTCTTCGCTTTCTTCATTTTCGCTCTCCACTTCGTCGATGTAATCACCTGAAGAGGGCTAAAATCAAACAATTAGTCGTGAAATCGAACAAAAATATAAATAAGAGCACCTTCTGCAATAAATACGCTAAAACGCTCATTTCCGGGGGCACGAATTGCTCCCTGTAAGTGGGCTTGTCTTCTTTCATGACCGAGGGTTGCTGTCCTAACAGTTTAGTGTTCAATTTGATTCTCTGTTTGCTTAGCCAATTGGCGGGACCCCCGGCGTCATCTGTAGGAGTTTGCACGCTGTGTTGGGTCATTAGTTGCGGATTTGAGCCACCTGCGCCGCTCAGGCTTGCGGTACGCAGTAATTTTTTGATTCCACCCCCGAATAGTCTACAAACAAGAATATATACAGATACACTTCAATCCTTCGATTAATATCATTAATACTTACAGTCCCCAAATGTCTTGGTTGAAAGTGTGTGCCGTGACGTGATATAAAATAACACAGTCACAGGTGACAAGCCCGTACAACAATAAAGCCAAATATACTGCCGTAAAAGATTCACATAATAACACTGTTAGCCTTGGCGAGTCCTCGTCCTTCTCTCTCGCCAAGAGCGCCCTCAAACTAGTGACGCCTGGCCACTTTGAAGGCAAAGTAATGATGTTCTGTCCTTCGTTGATAGAGACACGCCTTTTTCTACCAACTAAGTGTGTAGTACCAATTTCCTGTAATTAATACTCATGCTAAACAATTTTATTTCTACTGTGAATCATGTATCATTTAAAGATATATATTAGAATAGTCGGTCAAAAACTAGAAAATGGAATTCTAGTAAAGAAATTTCTTAAATATTTCTATTAACATCAAATCAAATTCCAAAGTTATTTTTTTTATTTTGATGTGACCTAGGTAACCAGTCACTGCCAGAAACAGAATTAATGTGTACTCTACCCTTAGCTAGGATTCTTTGACATTGGAAGCATGGGATGTGACTAGTTCCTGAAGCTGCTGGGATCGTAATTCAAGAAGTAGTTCCAACTGTAACAGCTGTAATATCAACACCAGAAATCGAAATCAATATATGGTTAAGCCCAGGGGTACTGATAGCAACAACAATGGCAAATTAAAGAATCCCAGCTAAGAATATGCACATTAATTCTACTACTGGCAGTGACCAGTTACTTAGATCACGGCATAACAACCTCGAGAATGATTATAAATCAAACAGACAATAAAATATGCACTTGCAATAACCTTCAAATTTCCTAAAGGCAGAATAAGTAAATTTTTGAAATTTTCATTTAACTTGCGTAAAAATCTACAAATTTTCATAGTTGTGGAAAGAACTATTTTTCAACTCGATAGATAAAGATAAATTTACAGATAAACACAAAAATCCTGGCAAATACTACCAAATTGTATCCTTTATACAATTTTGACAGATGACAATATTACAAATACCCCTGAAATATCTTTTGATATAGGATGACAGTTAATAACTTTTCTTAGGTAAATTCTTAAACATCAACTTCTGAAAATTAACGTTAAAACCACATTTATTAAAAATTTTACATTTTCCTCAGTTTTTTCATAAAAAAAAAAAGTATAAATTACATATTCGACGCACTAAAACGAAACCAGTAGTTGAAATATACGTACACTGTATAAAAAACTGTATTTACATGTTCTACCAATATTTCAATTTATGACACCTGTTTCCAAAACACCTTGTATAAAGTGTTAGCTCACCTACCTTTTTAGTTTGTTAATTATGTTCCTGTTTTAGTTTCTAGAACATTTCAGGTCATATTCGATTTGGTTCTCGATATGTTCTCGAGATCGCGGAACTTCGAGAACCCTAAAAAACTATATAAACGGATCAGCTTCAAATCTACAGTTCAGTTTATACTCAAAAACAAAACGCAAGTGACAGAAACGTCAATGTAAAGATTTGATAGTTTAGAATTATTTGAAGTATATTTGTTGTGTAATTAAGTAGTAACAATAAAGTATGTTTTTCTATGTGACGTATTTCAAAGCTTAGTCAACGTAGAGGTTACAATATATATTATATAAGTAAATAAATTTAATTCATTAAGAAGACCTTCTAGTAACTTACCTGCTGATCCTGGATTGTATTTTTGAATGTGTCTGAGTCGCACAAAGACTGATAAATGCAAGCGGAGAGGGCGATAGCAAGATCTCTCAAAACGATCAGCTGCGTCTGACTGATGTTTGGTTGCGACATTTCCACCATCTAAAAAAATATTAATAAGGAACGACACACTCTTTCCATTATATTAAAACGTACAGTTTGCAGCATGTCGTGCGTGAGACACTGGAGGTATCTAATAGGATCTGCAACCACCGTCTTACTGCTGGCAACGGTCGCTGCGAGGAGAGGTAAGCTTGTCGGGAACGGTAAAGGACTCAACAGCTGTTGATGAGTTTTTTCTTGTTGGAGCTCTTGTAGTAATAACATGAGTTCCATCTTGACGGAGGCCAGACCACCGGTAGCACCGTGTAAGGAACAGTAGCTTAATAATGTTCTTAGTAATGTCTCGTTAGCTGGAAAAGACAAAGATGGATCAAACAAAATAGAATTTATTAAAAAAAGTATCTCACCTCTTAACCAACGCTTCCTCTTTGCAGCTCTTTGAACTTTGGCCTCGAAATCGAGCTTCTCCTGCACCAAAATTTCGTGCAGGGTCGGTTTGGCACTTGAAAGTTCAGTACCAGTATTCTCCGCTTCCTGAGATTGTTCCAATTCCGAAAGATCGGTCACTTCCGTCGTGGTGTAATTACAAAGCTGTCTCAGTGCTTCCACCTCTTTTTCCAGCCACATGTACAATTGATATCTGAGTTGACCGCCTAAAAACAAAATCAAGGTTAGGGTTTATATCGTTCACAAACAGAAATCAAACTACCGTCAACTTCAAAACCGGTTGCCAGCGTCGACAGCTCTTCCATAAGGATCTTCAAACAAGCAATAAATTTAAGTTGCTGTGCCATGATATCGATTTGCTGTTGGTACTCTTCCTCTTCTTCATTTTCTTCGTCCTCTTCTTTAGTGTCTTCCTGCTTCTTACCTATGTTCATACTTATTCCGCCGTCGGAATCGTCGGAATCTTTACCTTCATCATCGCTCCACTTTAACTCAAAATCATCAGTTTTTACGGATAAGTCAGTTGACGGAGCACCCCAATCCAGATCTTCACTCTTACTTAACTGCGGTTTGCTGTCCCAGGAAATAATTCCCGTAGATATTTCAGATTTGTCCAATTTACTATCTTTCAACGTTTCTAAAATCAATAAAATTCATCTTAAAGGACTACATACAAATCAAAAAGCATCCTTACTTACTCATAGGTTGTTTTAAAGGATCTGACACCACATAAGGCAGCTTAGACAACACCTCTAAGGCCAAAGCAGGGCAACCTGCCCTAAAGTGACCGTGGGCCGTCGCAAAGTACAGCTGCCTCTCCAACGGAGTTATCCATTCGTCGACCACTATCTGTTTACCGCCTGGTAGCCAAACTTTCCTGGTACCGTATGCCGCTAGATGCTGGCGTACAAGAAGAGGATGGGTTCTCAAGTACACGTAGAAATTAAACACATTCGGATCTGCTTCTTTCGTTTCTCTCGCTTCGTCGTCGTGCGCAGGATGTTGCGTGCCGGCACTACCCACCAGGAGGGTGTTTAACGCCGCCTGGTAGTCTTTTAAATGCCACAGAGCCATCGATCTCAAAAATGGGTCGGGGTGCGCTTTTGTCAAGTCCTGATTTTCTCCTAAAAAAAATTTATCAATGTGCATGAATGCATTCTTGAATTTATTGTACCGTTTTCATCGCATCCTAGTATTTCTTTATACAATAATTGTTGTAATTCTTCTCCGTCTCCTCTGTACAATCTAACGATAATTATTGCCAATTGAAGATCTTGGAGGCGATTTAAACAAATTTCAACTGCGTCTTTAAGATTTCCAGCTAATAAGAAGAAAGCGACCGCGTGATCGAATCGTTGCTTGCCTAGTAAAGCGTAAGCGTTTTTCAGCGCGGCTTTCCTCCACCGGTCCTCTGAAAAATTGTTGGAGAAGAACGCAGTCATCCTGTCGTCTCGTTTCGATCTAAAAATAAACAATTTTTCTCTTGTTCCTTCATGATTTTTACATACTTACCTGTACAAACCCCACAGTAAACTTTTCTTATTCATAGCCAAGTAATACAAAGCTGCATCCATCGGATCCTGTTTCGACTGATAAGCTGCTTTTGCCAGAACTTGAACGCATTGTTTGAGTAATGCTAAGTTTCTTATCCACCAACCCACGCCTAACTCTCGCAGCTGAGTCCAGGTGGGTTCACCCTTAGCGTAACTTGGGATCAAATTAAGCAGCTCTTCTTGTGTCTCAGAGTGGAAGGCCCAAGCTAGATTATTATTACCTACCCCTTGCTTTTGGAACTGAGATCTTTGAGCTAAGGGCAAACATCTGTAGACACAAAATTTAATATTTATCTAGAAATATTCAGACCCATCTACTATTTTTTAAGTAATAAGGAAATCATAAGTATAGAAGGTATGTTGCTCTATTTGACATCTGACATTTGACAGTTTGATATACTAGCGTTGGTGTAGGTTATTTAGCGAAGCTTTTTCTTAACCACAGGTGTTCGGTACTGCATAATACATACAAAACAACTGTTTCTGTGGTCTGTAATTCCCTTTTCACTGCCTTATAACAAATAATTACACTGTGCATTCAAAAGACAAATTCCTAAATTCAGATTCAGATATAACGATTTGGTTTATGTGTGCGACCTCTAAAGGAGGTGACTCGCCTCACCTTTCTTCTTGCACATAGTTTTTTCCGAGGTAGAACTTGAGAAGTCCCAAGTCGTCACAAATCTTTTTACAGATGTCTGTTTTAGTTCAGCCACCTCATGAAATATCTATTTTATTAAATGAAGAAAATTCGCAGTATAATGTGTAATACAGATTACACTGCTAATAACATAACATAACCTTGCTATAACTATCTAGCATAAAATAGTATCTCAAATCGCAGCAACTTTACCAAATATCAGGTACTTGTAAAGAAGACGCAAAATCATGAATCAATCAGTAATGTGATATACTTGAATATACTACAGTTTCACATTTTCTAATACAAAAACATAAAGAACAGAAAGCTTACCTTAACAAATACCCAAAATGCTTCATTGCTAGCAAGAACCTTAGCCCGCAATCATCCAAATTGTCCGTCATAATCTCTTCCGTCTGTCCCGACAAATTCTCCTTTGACATAGCAGACTTAGCCGCGTCGATAGCGAATCGTTCTGCTAGATCGGTATTACAAGTCGACACTGTATCTGCAAGGGCCAGCAAATGCATTTGGTCCAAACTGGACAGACCTGGTAGATGAATATGAGTCAGAAGCCTAGACAAAATCCTTCCCTGCTTAGGAGTGAAATGGATCAGCCCGAGGTTTCTTTCCGACGGTCTCCTTTCCATGCGAGATACGTCCTGATCTTCAAGAAGACTGTCTAGTGACTCTTCCATTATGATGTTGTTATCGAAAAGTTCGTTGTAATCTTTCTTATCTTCTTGAGTCCCGGAAGATTCTTGGTCGGCAGCTAATAAAGTCCATAGCGGCAACGGAGGGATGTTGTTGATTTCCTCGTAATCCAGAGTTATTTCACTGATGCTGGCACGGTGTTCCGGGCTACCAGCTGGGTAACTGACAGATAGAGTTCTGTTCCTGGCCCATCCTTGAATTTCCTCCGGTGGTTCATGGCCTCCGATGCATTTGACGAGGTGTGACAAGATGGCCTTCACCCATCTGATTTTGCCGGAATTTAAGAGTTCCATCAGTTGTTTTGGGTGATACTGTGGTAACACAGGACAAGCAATCCTGGAGGCTTCGAACAACCCGTAATCTGGCATATAATCAAGGTTGGGTTCCTTGTTCCTCTTCCGATCCAATATTTGAAGGTTAACGGAACTGATGCGTCCCAATGTGGGAACCGCTGCCAATTTCCGTTGGTTTTCCTGGGTTAAAGTGCGGAAATCAACATCTCTGCCGTTTTTACTATCAGTTTCACTAGCTTCCACTTGTTGAATACTGGGATTTTGTGGTTTCCATTGGGTGTACACGTGCATTTCCGAATCCATACCGACAACTAATATACCGTCTCGCACCCAGCTTATCTGCATGGGCAATGCCGGCAGGCCGTCCGCTGTTTGCAATTCGATCTTCCGTAAAGTCATCCACTTGAAATCGTCCACAAAAAGGGGTTGGGCTAGAGAACTAGCTTTTCTCAATATAGGACGATAATTGTTCATTGATTCTTTCATCGCCTTAACGTTGGCTTGAGCTAAATCCGTAGAAAGCGGAGTGTATAACATAATTTTACTGCCGCAAGCGACTGTTAGGATGTGAGATCCGTCCTCATTCGATACCCAGTCCAGCTGGACAATGTGTTTTTGGGTTAACGGGCAAATGTTACCCATTTCCGAGATAGATTTTCTCAGAGATTGAAGAGTTGTGAAGCTGGGAACGGCTAGTAATGTTGACTTGATGTGCGGTTCGGCTGTGAGATTTTGCCGATCATCATTGGAAAAAGTGTGCAGCACCTCGTTGATTCTCTGTTTCTTCTTTAGAGTCTTTGAGTCGTATAAGTAGCTCAAATCTAAGTGTCGATTGATGTCAATTCTCGGTAAATGTATATTTTTCAAGTGAATTACGTCTTCTAAAACCCATTCCGTACCGCCTGATGACTCGCATTCGTATATAGCCACGCAAAGGTTTATGTATCTCGAGTCGTGATCGTTTTTACTAGGCCGTGTAAAGCTCTTCCCGTACTTGTAAGCACAAGCCAGTCTTCCGGAGTATGCTACGCTAATATTTAAGACTTGTCCCTCGATTTCTATGGCGGATTCTTTAATCATGTTCCATTCCATCCAAATTTTGCCTTTATTAACCACCTCCCCGTCTTCTTCCAAAAATAAATGTCTAAACTCTTTAATATGGTTGGAACCGGTCGACACGGCCCAGAAACGTATTACCCCGTCGCTACAAGCAGTCGCGAAACAATAGGGGGCCAAGCAAGCTGGATAGATAGATGCCGAGCTAAGATGACCGGCGGCGGGAGTAGCGTGAACGATTTCAACGCCATCTGGGAGTGGTAAAACTTGTTTAACCTCCCTCGTTACCGTTAAATTGATGTGGGGGCTCACTTTGGAGGGTCGCAGATGTAACGATTCCATACTGTTCTTCCTGGATAAATCGTTTTCATCTTGGACGAGGTTAGAATCCGGGACGTACATTTGGCTACCCGTTAATGGGCATTCATTGTCGGTAGATGCAATGGTTAGTTTCCACATGTGAATGATTGTGTTCTGATCTGTGCAGTCTAATAAAACGATGTAGAAAGGTTCTTCAAACACGGAGGCTTGTTGTAAGTCGACCATGGCGTCGTGACCCGATAAATTAACCGGCGTACTTTTTTGACCCGTGATTAACTGTTCCTGGTAAACATGTAAGAATGTGGTGTTTTGCCACTGAATAGCCTCGGAGATGGTCTCCAATTGAATGATACACCCAGGTCTTGATGTGCTTTGTTGGGAAACGATGTTAATATTTTCCAACATGCTCTCTTGGTTGAAAGAAGATAAATCTGAAACGCTCTCATTCTCTTCGTTCCTCCTGCTTTCTTTAAACGATAAATCTGCTAACAACGTTCTTGCGTCTATAACCGCTTGGTATACTCTCAAACATTGCCCGTCGGACGCCACGAAGCAAGCACTGGGCGAGTTGGAAAGATTTCCAAGGGTGCTAGAGGGAAGCAGCGTAGGAATCCAAGCTACATTACTGAACGCCGATGGCTCTGGGGAGCTGATTCTGGCTAGCTCACATATACCTCCGGATTTTGATAAGGGCCCTACCGCATCTACCTTCCATAGAATCAATTCACTGCAGAATCCCTGAAATATGAAAAAATTGTACAATCCGAGAAAAAATTCAAATCCAACTCACTGTTCTGTTTTGAGCGTTGGACTTCTGATCCACAATGTTGTGATGACTAGTAGTTAAAAGTAACGGAAGAACAGGGTGACACGTTATGTCGTTTACCCTGAATCTGTGACCAGACGCTCTGCTTTTATGTCCAATACTGAGCACTTGGCTGAATTTGCTTTTGTCAGCAAACATAACCTGCCACAGATTTAGAGTTCCGTTGTCGTGTTTGGTCACTAAAAATACCACCGGAGATGTTTCATTTTGTTCCTCCACTGAATTTGGAACCTACACGATGAAATAATTCTTTGAAATTGTTTTTCTTTCAATTTACGAAATGATTCAACAGCATTAGAGAGAACGTGACAATACAATAAACAATTTTCACTAAGCATGCAGTGTCACAAAAAAAAATAAAGTTTGTACTTTGAAGAGCAACCAACTTAACGGTCAAAAAATTAGTGACACACTCCCACTTAAGATCTGATTTTTTTTACAAAACTACATAATTCATATGAAAATTTGAGAATTTGTCCATGAGAACTAGACAAGGCACTAATTAGGTGATATTCACTAATTCAGTGTGGTTAATATGTGCATTTAGAATGTGTTTTCAACTGTAGATTGATTTAAATTGCTTTATTTAATTATGCCTTATTCAAATGAAGAATTAGCCGATTAGGTTCACCACTGCTTAGAAGCATCTTTACAAGTTAAGTAATATTTGTACAACTACCCAACACTAATATTGTGTGGCGACGTTATTGACGTTGCTTGCTTGCAATATTGTACCACCTACTTCGATTTTTTGAGCGTTTTCTTCCTCCTCCTTCACACTGGCCAGATCTCTATGGCACACTTCTTTGGCGATGGCGTTTTTAACTAAATGTTTTAATAGAGGCGTGGTATTGTACAAGCTGACCGTGGTTGACATGCTCATAGAATCGCCCAGAGGAAATGCAGAGGGTATGCGAGTTGAAAAAGACACCTGTGCTTGTCGGAATGACCCGGGATGGAATTCATCCAGCCATTCCACAACCCTACAAAATTCAAAATAAAATAATGGCTTAAAAATCAAAAGAAATGTAGGTACCAAATTAGAAAACTGCCGTCTACGGGATGTATGCTGAACAATAAATCCGGACTGTGGTGCCAGTCTCTTAAAAAGCTCTCTATGCGGGCATCCACACCGTCAGAACCAACATCCATTAAAGGTTCTTCTGAGGATTCTTCCGAATCGGGATTTTCGACGACAGGTCTATAATTAGAATAGTTAACCCACCGTATTTGCACACGTAAATAAATTTTGGTACCTTGCGAATTCCTCTAAGAACAATTCCGCCTGCAAACTAAATTGCATCTCTTTATTGTCTAACCAATGCAAGACAAAGGCAGGACGTGGATTGCAATAGCTAATACTCGGAACAAGTGGAATATCGGTTTCCGCGTTAACGGAAGCTGCTAAGTGGAAATGTAGACCTGGTGTGACTCCTAGATCATATAATGTAACATGTAAAATATATTTATACGGGTATTTCACTAAGGATGATGACGGACGAATTCACAGGAATTACTAGTTCAGAGGCTAAGAAAAAAAGTGGCCAAGAGAAATTATGTTTATGTCCTTAAATTTGCCGTTATAAGGCGTAAATGCTAGGACTATGTAAAAAATGCATTTTTGTGGAATCTTTTTGGTAGTAGAACACTTTTTGCTGTAAATGTAACATTATTTATCTATTATTATTTATTTATTGCAAAAATAACAAAGAATAGTGAATATAATGGCAATAAGAAGACAGAAAAATGTGAAACATGTAGGATACAATCTAGAACTAAAATAAAATAAAAATAACATAGAAATTCTTTTTACAAAAACACCACTTAGGCTGTAGTTAAAAGGAGTGGGTTATGAGAATTGTGAAATCACATAATCCAACATTTAGAGACATTTAACTTCATGCCGTTCGGTGAACATTATTTTGAAGCACTGTTTAAGTCAGCCTGCAAGGCATCATTATGATTACCAATAAATTTGTAACCTTTCAAGTCATCCCCAAAAAGCAGGGCCTCACTAGCTGAAAAGCAGTGCACGATATCATTAATGAAGAGATTGAACAAGAAAGGTTCACTTAAGACCTTGGGGGACACCTGACGGCACTGAAAAAGTGTGTGAATAGGAATGATAAACTGACATACTAAGCAGTAGAGAAGAAAGAAATTTTGGCTTGGCTCAATCAAATTTGACCAACTTGACAAAGGTTTGTAGGTTAAAACAAAATAAAACCATATCACAGTGATTATGATGATGACACATGCAAGAGGGCGTTATTTTGAAAATTTTCTTTATTCTCAATTTTCCTCCAAAATTTTAAATGAAAATATATCATAATGGAAAAGTAGATTAAAGAAGAATGTGAAATCATTCGATATCTCCATTAATTTAGACAACAATTGAAAATAATGAATTTTTCAAATAACGCCCTCTAGTGAGAGCCTGGAAAATCACTATGACACAACTAATATTTTGTTTTAATCAACAAACCTGCGTTTCTGAACTAAATCAAAATTATGAAGTTTTATCAGTGGACCTTCCTTCCACTCTCCTGCCCAAATGTTACATCTTCCAGCAAAAAGATGTAGAAGTCTAGTGAAATTATCACGGTAGTAATCTCTTAACAACTTTTATAAGAATATTTTCGTGGAAAATGCCCTTTTTACATGGCCATAGCGATTGCTCCTTAAAAATTATCTCCAGCAAATTGCCTTGACAATTTTGCTTAACAAGATTTTTTTTCTAAGCTCCTAGACTAGTAATTCGATGTAGTCCCTCATCACCCTCAATGCAACACCCTGTACAGCTTCCACCCCCATACATAAATAAAAACTGTTCCTTGTACTTGAAATGAGCAATAAATTTATAATTAAAGTATCAAACTTTTGACGGTATTTAACATTTCAAGACTTACCGGTTCCGTGGTAGCCGTAGGAATGAAAATCGTGTACACTGTAAGTGGAAGGTAGGGTAGGTATAGGAGGTGAAGGTCCACCAGTGCCGTGGCCGTGATGCTTTGCATTACGCCTTATATGAAAACAAGTCCTAAAAATTATTTGCCCTCCTATACATGGGTATCAGCATTGACAAGGGACACAATTTTCGTCATAAAAGACTTAAAACTATTAATTTTTGTTTTTGCCGTTTAGTCAAATGAAGTACAAAATCAATAGAAGCATAAAATAACTAGATTACATTAAAAATGCTAGTAAGCATCAATTCAAACAAAACAACTTTGAAGTTAGAGAAGATAATTGATAAATAAAATAATAAATATGTTAATGATTCATATTAACTATCAGGGTTGTTACTAAGTACAAAAATTTTAACCATGTGTTCAGAGAGACCCAAAAGACAATAAAAATTTTCCTCTTGGAAAATCGACACCTATGGTAACTGAGCCTCAAGGTGACTTCGAACTGCAAACAGCTGTGCAGCCATGAATTTGTACAATAAATCATTTTATTGAAGTAAAACTGTATTAAATATGGGTATATACCACAGAAAATATTTATTTGGGACAAATAACATTAAAATATGCCATGAAACATAATAAACATATTTCTGCCGATAGTTTGACAATTTTGACAGCACGCAAATTGTTGTGTTGATGGTTGCGTAGTAGGTACAGGATAATGTCTGACATTTTGATTGTCATAACACAAATATTGAGTGTTGTTGAAGTGGATTTCTTGTAGAATAAAGAAATTAAACATATTAAGCCAATGTAACAGTACAAATTTCTGATTACCACAATTTATTAATAGAGTAAATGGCGAGCAGTCATAGGCGTCAAAATATAGAGGTTAAATAATTTTGAAAATTTTTTGAAGAACAATTTTGTTAATTTTTATTTCTCTCGTAAAATATTTGTACTTACCCCTGTATATAACATTACTAGACAATAAAAATTTAGAAAAAACAAATTAGTCTTAAGTCTTTTATGAAGCTGCTTATAAACATACTTAAGCGACAAGATCATAGCAACTGAGACATTTCTCTCTATAATAAATGACTCACAATTACGCAGTTTATATTAATATAACATCAAACTCCAGCAAAGCATTTCATCGAGATATATGATACACATATTATTCGTCAATGAGACCTGTTGCCGTCACACAAATACCTTAAAGCTGATATATCACTATTTTACCTTTGCCCAGAAAGCGTTACCGCATGCCATAAGGCAGAATGCTCCAAATTTCGTATTTTGACTGTATAGAAACCAAGAACACTACTGTACCCTTAAGCCACAAATTTTAACGGTAGTACATCAAGAAAGATATCTCTGTTACTCACCCATACGCACATAACATCCTTGTGACATTTAATAAATAATAAAACGTTATTCTGAAAACATGTACTCGAAATACAAACACCATTATGTATGAATCAAGCAGCATACTGTGGGTTACACATAACTTTGCTCATATATAAGGTTTGGCGTTAAAATACCCATGTGTCAAATTCGTAAAAATATATGTAAACGGAAACTTACTTCATGTGTTTCAGGCGCTGCATGAATCTGTGTTTGTGTCGATGGGTCCTGAATTTGGGATGGTGTGCCTGGGGATCCAGCTGCGACAAGTTGACCAAACCGTCTTCCGGCAGAACCGTCTCTACCCAGAGCCGGCATATGTTATCTTTGCAGGATGTTACCAACATATTTGACACGGATCCCCTAAAAACCGTGATTTTGAAACACACGCTCATTTTTTCATACAGGGTGTAACTTTGCATGACGGTCAATATGTTCTCGGAATCTGAAATCTGAACCTAATTGCAATGAAAAACAATTTTCTTTTCTATGAATTTACAGTTATTTTAAAATCTGTGTCAATGACTTCTGTCATTAATCTGATTTAGATAAACAGCAGCTATGCTTATAGAATAAGCTGACATGGTAAACAGGCAAGAAAACAAACGGCCAACATTAATTTGGAACAGAAATGCAGAATATGTCACTACTTGATTTTAATACATTCATTTCGATATTCAGTGATTGTGTAGTGTAGGCATAAAACAATATGGTTAGGTAATTACTACAAAATTTAGTGTATGTATGGCATGTTTGTGCACAGCAGTATGTCACTCAGTGTCTAGTTATAAAAAAGAAAAGTTAAAAACAAATTAAGTTTTTATGGAATTTTAGAAGAGTCAAAATTAGTCGTTATGTAAGTGTGACCACTGTTCAACGTTATACCCTGCAATATTGTTAACTTAAGTAATTTCTTTTTATTGAGTATTTCTTATGTTTTGGAAACTACTTTTTTTATAATTATTACTCAAAATGTTTGTATTAATTTCTACATAATATTTGGTGTACGAGTAGTATTTCCATATTTTATATATTTAAAAGTTTAAGATTTTCAAAGAGGTATACTTGGGCATATATTTGCTGGTGGTTCGCCACGATAGATGTGTAACAGCCCTGGGATGAGCGATGTACACAAACCCATATTCCAGTTCCAACGGACCATCGGTGCTCTTAGACGTAAACAAAACTGCAATTTTTAACACAAGTACAGCATAAAACCTTCACCTAACTACTATCGCACACTTACAATGTTTATTTTCATACCAAATCTTCACGAGTCTATCGTTTTCTCCGCAAGTGGCAAATAAAGTCCCGTCGGGGCTAAAAGCCAAGTGCTGCACCGGTATCGCGGTATTAGCTTTCCAAACGCAATGCCAAGAAGTCTGTTCTTGTTCTAAAAGTTACATTACCGGTTTAAAGGCTCAAGTCACGTAAATAATCATACCTTGAGGTCTATCTGGCTCATCATGTAGATCCCCCTCGTCTCCCCCATCGCTATGCCCGCCTCCGAGAGTAAATGTAACGTTGGGTTTCTCCTCTGGAACGGTCTGCTTCAAATGCCAAAGCTGGACCTGTGCGCCGGCTGTCAACAGACGAGTGCCCTCTAAATTCCAACTTAGCGCTCTTATGGGCGAGTCGGTTTTTAAAGTGCCCGTCTGTACCCATCTATAGTCCAAACCCTAGTCCGTCGTGTAAGTTATTATCAAAAAATTTCAAAACAGAGGAGTAATTGGTTAATAGCGGATAGAATAAAACACTCTTTGAGGCAAATTCAAACCACTTAAACTTAAACAATGAAGAAGTGTTTCGATTTAATGTAGGGTGAGAGTCAGTGCCAGAGCGGAGTCTAACAGGGCTGAACGCGCAGGTTGTTGTTCACAGCTGACTTGCATATCGAACTGTGCTTTTAGTTTTAGTTATTTACGGAACGCTGTAATAGTCGGAGTCGCGTCGATACGTTTCTTTTTATACACATACTGTGAGCTGTATTCACCATGTGTTTAAATAACTATTTATAAATAGTAACATAATTTACATTTACAACTATTAGTTGAGGGAAGAAGTGAACAAAGTGAAGTAATGTGTCAAAGGAGAGAAGAAATTGACGAGAATTATTTCAAATGTGACTTGACAGTAATCCCGAAGGTTATAGAGATATACGTATTAAAGGAAATGAACTGTTTTTTTCCATGATTTCATGCCCCAACAATTTCTCATACTGTTCGTTATCAACAGTAGACGTTGAATAGTCATTTTCCCTCACAAGTTAATACTAAGTGATACACATCGCCGTTTCATTATAGAAAATTTAGAAAAGCAGGTAATAATACGTTTCCCATATGCCACAGAAGTCTTGTCTCAACACTAATGTTTGTTAGGTAACTGTTGTAATTTTTATATTTTTTCTTAATTTATATAGGTATTTTATTCTCGACTTAACCTTACTCCTTGATAATAGTACTATGGTGCGACATATTTTGTGTGAACATATGTTCATTAGTAAATTGACTACAGTCCTGTTAAACTCCGTGCTCCACTATCTCTAGCAATTAAAATCAAATTTTTGCAGTGTCATTTAAGTGAAATACCATATTATTTTTCATAAATACACTGAATGACTGAAATTGGCATATGTACCAGTTTTTTTAAATGTTAACAGACTACAACATTTCAGTACCTGCAGTTTTTATTTTCTTGTCTCAATCACACAAAGTCATTAACACTTTGTAAAACTAAAGCAGCAGGAACTTATTAAATGAAATAATAATTAAAAATATCAATAAAAAAATACTATGAAATATTATTTGTCATTCAATGTACATTATAAAAAAGAGCAAACAAGTGTTCAGAGCAGAATTAAACTTTTAACCTGGTAAATATAACACTCACAGTATATGGTATAGTGAAATAAGATTTCAGTATATTAAATTTATATAGATAACATACTTATTTCTATTACCCTTTTAAAAAAATATTTTGCACACATTTTTTGTTATGGTAGATTTTTATTTACCAGATTAAGCGAAAACAATTCAATTTGTTAATTAAGTAGCTTAAATATATTAATTATAAACTGAAACCAAACAGGGTTGTTAACGTTTTCTGAAATAAATACCTTAAAAGTCTTAAATGTAGTAGAATTTTTAAGGAACCTCTGAAATAATGTACATTTATTTGTAATGCCTGATTCAAAATGGTGGAAATAAAATACTTCGGTGTTTTATTAAAATTGTTAAAAAATATACATGCCATAATAATATATGTTTATTGCCCAACAGATAAATCCAATTACAGGACAATTATAAAACAAAAAGAATACATAAAATTTAAATTAAAGTAAAATGATCATGACATTTCAAAAACCTTAGCAAAGTTGGACAATATTGCAATAGGTTTATAGTTTGCAATATTATTGATATCTCCACTCTTATGAATGGGACATATTTTTGCCAACTTCCAGCAGTCAAGAAATGTCGAGGTTCGTATCGATAAATTAAATAAAATACATAAAGGAGTAACAAACACATTGCAACAATCTTTCAATAAGAAACTAGGAACCAAATCATGGCTTAATGTCATTTTGTTTTTCAGCTTTTGCAATATCGAGCTCAGTTAGTTAGTCAATCCCAATGAATGGTAAGTTGCTAACAGAATAGGTAATTAAGAATATATTTGACTTCGGAGAATAAATGCATAAAAAAAATTACTGTAACCGTCAACAATGTCATGTGGATTATTTAATTCATTATTATTTAAGAACATCTTTCTCGGAATTCTAGAATTACATTTTTGTTGGATATAAATGACCAAAAACGCCCAGGATCACCAGCTATATGACTCTCAACAGTTTGAATATAATTTTTATAAGCTTCCGCTATTTGAATCTTAATTAATGACCTAATACGTTTGTAATTATTTAATGCACTACTATCATTGATTATTTTATATTTACTACGATATTTATCTCTAACTTTAATGTTTTTTATTATATCACTATTAGGTATACCATGACGGATATTTGCGTTTGGAGTTTTCATAAAGTGGTACAAACATATCAATGATTGAGTATAATTTACTGAAAAAGTATAGTCATATATATTAATATTTATATAAATTAATTGGATTATAATTAATACTTACATGTACGGAATTGTTATGTATTAAAGGCGTAGGCTCATAAATACAGACACTATCATCATATGCAGCAGCAATTTTTCCTGTGTCGCTTGAACAATCAATAGAGCTTATTCGAATATAATCATGCACAGCTCCTGGAATAATTTGTACTCTTTCAAATGTGGAAGCAAGAATAACAATGTTGCACCCCGCTGCATAGGCCTAAAAGTATAAATTTTCAAATTACCTAGATAAACTTTATTACATTCGTACAGTAAAGGGAACACCCTCCACGGACCCTACAGCAAAGCATTTATCGCCAGCGTTGCAAGCGCCACTCACGATTTGATGCAAATTCATTTTTATAACTTTTCTTAAATAATTGTACGCATTTTTATACGAATTCGCTAATGATTTGTCCTAATTTTACAACGCAAAGGACAAATCAATTCAACATTTTTCACAAATTTGACAGTAGTGACAGTTGTGACAGTGGTCCAGTGGTGGTAATCAGCTGATTGCCGATTGTTATTCCATGGTGGTACAATGGTCGTCAGCTTAAAGTCACCAGTTCCATGGTCCATTCTTTTCTAGTGCCATTTATTATACACGGTGCTAGAAAGGGACAAAACATGGAAGTGGTGACTTTAAGCTGACGACCATTGTACAACATCGAGACAAATTAACTACAATTAAAAATACATTTCGCTTCAAACAGATCAATAACGTTTCAGATAAATAATAAATGCATTTAGAACTTCACATTAACAGTTAATTTTTATTGACAAGTAATTACGAGCGGGAAATTTAAATTTAGGATGAGAAAACAGAACCAAAATCGTCTTCTTCTTCTTGTCTCCCAATGCTAAAGGAGGGTTTACATTTTAAATTTAAGAGAGAGAAATCTTGAATTTTGAAATGTATATTCAACAATAGCAATTTTCTTGTTACTGCAATTTCGAAATTACAATTGATCTATTCGAATCGTTTTTTTTTATTTCAACTACTAAATCACATTATTTTTATGCATGTACACATATATACTTATTATATAGGAACTAATTTTGTTGTAATGGAATATGTCTGTATCATATTATTTAAAATGAATTAATTTAATCCTATTTCGGTAATATTTTATACAGGGTGTCCCGAAATTAATGGCACACAGAGGAAGAGGAGATTCCTTACATCAAAATAATGCGGTTAAGCTAAACTTACCTTAATCCATTTATGGCTAATAAAAAAGTTACAGGGCGTTAAAATTCAAATTTTGAATTCGAAATTCTTAAAATTCTTAGAAAGTTTTCAAGAAACAAGTGGCGTCCTCTACTAGTGACGTCAAAATTAGAAACATATTTAAATTTCTCGTCCGCTAGAACCCCCGCATTACAAATTTAATGTAAATATTGGGATTTCTTAATAAGAAGTTATTTACAAATATCGAAAATAAAATTTTAACTTTAACACCCTGTAACTCCGTTAATAATCAGTTTTGGAAAAATGTTATAGAAAGAAGTAGCATTTATTTTCGGTCTAGAATTATTCCCTCAAAATTTTTGCTCATCATTTCCAGACACCCTGTATAATAACCAAATATTCAATCTTTGGAAATTGAAGAACAAATAAAAAGAATACTGTATAAATACTTATATATTTGTAATTCCCTTTTTCTTTACGTGAATCATTTGTACATATGTTTGACTAAGCCAGGAAATGGGTATCTACAATAATTGATAAGTCGTGGCATTCTGATTTCATCTCTACCTAGTACCACTTACTTTTTGAGTATCTACAAAAATAATTACTTATGTAAAATATGGATTTGAACAAAATAAAAGCACTGACAAAGGATGAACTAATTCAAAAATTGAAACAGGTATTCATTTATAAATGACGAGCTTTTCTACCAGTTTACAAGTATAAAGTTTAAAAATTTAATTTCAGTGTGGTTTTGAGAAAGTGGGCTCAATATTAGAAGATAAGAATATAAATGGACAAACACTATTAGTAAGTAGATATTCATTTTATACATTTCATGTAAAAGTAACTTGAAATACAGAACACGCTTCTTAAGAAAACTCGTCAGCCATTTTTCTGATTATAAAACAAGGTCAACACCATGGTATAATATGGATTATTCGTACTATTGCCAAAATAGTACTTTTTATTAGAAGAAACAAGTACCTATCTAACAATTATTGCTTAAAAATATTAGAACTATTAAAAGTAAATTTATATGTATTGCTTAAAAATATTAACTTTAGGATAATATGTATGTACATACGTAATTTTATTTCATCATTTTGTTCTCTTATTTATTTTTATTTAATACGTATGCGTACTATTTTTTAATATTAGCTTAATTATGAAGTTATTTTTTTAGAATATTTGCTAATTTGGCATCAATAAACCATAATATATGACTTCATTCATTTGATAAAATATTTTAATTTCGCTCCTGATTAGCATTACATTTAAAGTAGGGTAATATTACTTACTAGAAATAGAACAAAAATATATTTCAGGGCCTGGCAGAAATAGAAATTTTCAAATGGAGACTAAATTTATCCGAAAAAAGATATTTATGGGAGTGCATAAAAAAAATAAAAGAAAAACCATCAATACTGATGGTGCAACCAAGACCACAATTTAAACCAAAGCCTGCAAAAGCTAAATACATGGAAGACATCGAAGGGAACAAATTCAAAAATAAATTACAAGATATTATAGGCGCATCAGCAACTAGCGTCGGTAGCAGTTCCACATTACCAAAAGTAAGAACACCCAGACCCTCACATACTATCCCAACTGAAAACAAGGTGTCAAGTAAACCGCTCCCTCCGCCCCCATCGCCTTCTCCACCACCACGAAATAATAATGTTAAAAACACAAACATCGATGCTAAGAAAACTGCTATGCCTTTATCTAAAATCGCAAATTCAAAAGATAGGGATCATATAGATGACGCTTATTTAGAAATGTCAGCCCCTGAAGTAATGAAGAAAGAGCCCGAAATCGATTATTATCTTTCTCCTATTAATGTACCATCGACGCTAAAAAATCAGAGCAGGTCTCCCAACTTGCCAAAGAAAAATGTAAGAAATGAAATTGTTCCAGTGGACGAACCGGAAGAGGCGTATGAAAATTTAGAAAATACGTATGAATTGTCCCCTCCAGGTAACATTATTAAAGGAAATAGAAGTCTACCAAACATACCAAAAAAGAAGTGCCCTGTGGAAAAGAGTACAGACGAGGATGTAGTAGATTATGAGGTAAGTCCTACCCAAGACCAGGGTGTAGTTCTTAATTTAAAAGGTGTAATTCTTTAAAGTTACTGGTTTGGTTTTGGGAAAAAATACAGGTTAACTATGACTAAGTACAAAAATTATAACCATGTGCTTAGGGAGACTTAAAAGACAAAAAATATATTTCGGGATTCTAGCTCGATATTTAAAAAATTGGGCAAAACCCTTTCCCCCTTGGAAAATCGGCGCCTATGACAATCATCGACCGATATGGCTTAGAAATGTCAACTATATACCTGCGGTTGTTTTTTTACAGCGTTGTCAAACGTAGAAACGACGAGAATAACCATTGTTATTAATAATAATTAATACACACATATTTTTCTATTATCTCTTATTTGACGTAGATAATAATAATAATAATAATAATTTATTTAGTCCATTCAGATCAACAAATGATATTGGACAAGTCATATAATACAAATACGAGTATTACCAAGGACATCTATATTAGTAGATGACCCATACGAATATTTTTCATAATAATAACATAATAAAATATACACAAGTATAAATTAAATAAAATAAACAAACAGAAACATAGCGACAAACAAGTAAAACTAACAATCTATCATTTCTGATAAATTATAAAAACATTTGCTTAATTTAGCTTTGAACAAGTTAAAATTATTTTCTTGTTTAATATCTACTGGTAAGATGTTCATTAACTTAATGCCCATATAGTAAGGCGCTTTTTCAAACAAACTTGTGGTATGGTTAGGAATGCGTAAAAGATTGCCATGTCTGGTAGAATAGTTGTGACTATCAGAATTACGCTCATAATGAGTCTTATTTTTGGCAACTTGTATTATACATTTATATATATAAATGCAAGGAAATGTTAATATTTTGTAGTTAATAAAGTATGGTCTACAAGAATCATATCGTGAAATACTGAAAATGAGACGCACTATCTTTTTCTGCGCAATCAAAATTCTGTTAACGCTGCTGTTACATGCGTTACCCCAGATTATAACATTATAGGACAGGTGTGAGTAAATTATAGAGTAATATATGTCAAGAAGCTGTTTAATATCAAACATTGTTTTAAGTTGCAGAAGAGTGTAGTAGCCATAATTTATTTTTTTACAAATGTAATCGATTTGGCTAGTCCAAGTCATATCACAATTTATGTAAGTTTCTAAAAATTTGCAGAACTGTGAGGCTTCGATTGTCGCTTTATCTACCATTATGTGTAGGGGCAGAGCGATTTTTCTGCGAGAGGAAAATTGCATACAAACAGTTTTATCTGCATTTAATATTAAGGCGTTTTTACGGCACCAGTTCGAAAATTCCACAGATAATATATTTAATTGATCTTGCAACTCTTTAGGACTATTTGCCGCTGCTGCAAGGGTAACATCATCTGCATATAGTATTGTACATTCTGCACTAACATGTGATGGAAGATCATTCATAAATATTAGAAAAATGAGTGGTCCAAGTATTGACCCCTGAGGCACTCCCAACTCAGTTTCTTTTATAGAAGACATTTTATTATTTAATTTCACATAGATTTTCCTACATTGCAGATATGACATTAACCATGCTAAAAAGGCACCACGAAAACCAAAAGCTTTATACATTTTTTCATAGAATAGACCATTTTCGAGTTCTTTTTTTATATTAAATTTTAAAATGAAAATTTTATGATTTTGAGTCGTTCTTGTTAAATCACAACTTAAATAGACTAGCCTGCTTAGCCCGCACGACATCCTGATTTAAATCCGTTTTTGATTTCTTTATAAATCCGCTGTTAATGAAAAGCAGTGTTATCGATATTTTTGGTTACTTGTACTATCGTTTGCAATAATAATGACACTCACTAAAATGAATTTTGCGTTTTCGTTTGAACTTCTGACGTATTCATATTGAATTCTACATTAAATTTTTAACATTAGTTATTAGTTGTTTCACTCACCAAGAGAAATTTAATGAAATTTCTATTTAGAAGTTCAAAAACCTTTTTAAGAGAGTGTCATTATTATTGCAAACGATAGTACACAAAGATATAATTTTTGTTATTTTTTCTGATAATCTAGATCCTTTTAGATAACTTGTACTGTTACTGTTAGACTATAATAATAATTCAGAAATATTCTCCTTTAGAAAGGAAATATGCGAGAGATTTTTTTATTAGAAATATAACACGAAAATATTATATGTTATACAATATTTATTAGTTTTTTTAGTAACATTTGACTGCAAGAGAAGCCTTTAACATTTTTAATATAGGTACAATGGTTTGCAATAATAATGACACTCTTTAAAATGAATTTTGCGATATCTTTTGATCTGCTGACGTATTTGTACTGAAATCTACTTTCAACTTTTAACATTAGTAATTCGTTATTTGACTTGCCAATAGAGATTTAATTAAATTTCTACTCAGAATTTCCAGAAGTTCAAAAACTGTTTTGAAGAAGTGTCATTATTATTGCAAAAGCATGTACATACATACTTAGTTTTACCAAAAATTGTTAGTTGAGTTCAAGTAAAACCTTTTCCTTTCCACAACTTTATGGGGTTTGTGAATATACATATATATGCCACTGCATATGAACCAAAAGAGTGAGATAGGTGTAAATTAGTTGCATAAAAATTTAACAATAAAAGTATAACAAATAATAGTAAAATACATGCATACTTTACAGGTTATGCTAATAATTTAATAAAATATTTAAATTATTAATAAACAAAACTTTAAAATAAACAAATATTTTAGCTATAAATTTTACTAAGGAACTAGTAGGTAGTGTTATCTAAGTTTTACATATTTTATTAATTATTATGATCTTCGATATATTATTCCAGCAGTTCCCCAACGAAGCCTGTGGTATAGGACATGCAAATGTCCCAAAACCTACTTTAAAAGATTTAGCAGACCATGTAGTAATAATTGAGGACAACTCACTTCAGCAAGAGTCAAAATTTTCCTTTTTTACGTCTAAATTAAACATTTTCAAGTCAATAACTAGACCAAAGAATATCTACGAAAATTACAAAATTCAATCTGAAAGTGTCAGTCACGTGGAAATACCACCAGTACAAAACAGGCCCTTGCCTCAAATTCCTGTTTCCCCTATGCCTGCAAGATCTAGGGCATTTTCAAGACAACTTCCTCTGCCTAGAGAAGAGTCTACCAATTCCAATTCTGGAGATAATTACGTCGAACTCAGCAGCGCTTTCCCTGTTATGGAAACGCCTTCCGTTTCACAAGAAACCGATCATTCCGATGACGAAAACCAAATCTATGAGAATGCTGCAAAAGCACAAATTGTGGACGAAGACGAACAATTGATTTATGAAAATACCTCAAAAACGGAACATTCTGATGAAGAACAGATTTACGAAAATCGACCGGCTGTACATGGTACGGTTATTGTTATTACACTAAAAAAATAATTTAATAAAAAGAGCTGTAACTAACTACCATTCGGCTGTTGATCGCTTCTGAATGAATCATTGGCCAATTTTGTAATGCTTACGAAGTTGATACAGCTATAGTTCAGCAAATCATAAAATCACAATAATTGAAATGTCTAGTATGAAAATATAAAAAAATATATTGAATTGTTTCCATGTTTTTTTGTAACGCAACATATCGCATTATAACTAACTACAGTGCTTTTCTAAAAATATCATCCATATTGCTTATACACAGACTGTAAGATATATAAATAATACATTTCCAAATGCAAAGTTGCATCCACCGCCACCATCCAAATATATTTTAATAAACCGGTCTACTTTCCACTTCACGCTTAAAATTTCTCTTCTGGCGACGCACTATTTGTTCGTCAATCAATTATCCATCACCCGCTTTAGTTTGATACTGCAGTAAAAGTGGAATAATTGAATTGATTGGGTAGGGAATTGAGATGCCCCCACTACAAATGCGTAATGTCATTAGTTATATAACCAATGGTTGTATTATTATTGTATCGTGTGACATTTTTATATCTTAATAAGCGTTGAATTTAAATGATGAAATTTTCCTTTGAAGAATTGGCCGACATGCATTTTATGTACAGAAATTCGAATGAAGCAAGAAGCAAGGCGTCTCTACGAAGATGCATTTCCTGACCGCCAGTTACCTTATGCAAACACCATATTTATTCATTTTGTAAAAATATGTATTAAAAACTGACTTAAACCGTTGAGTGGGAAATTAGAAAGAGGCGTAACCTTAATGGCGAAATGCGTATTCGATCTATAAGTTTAACACCCCGTATCTTGAAAACCAAGGCCCTAATAGAAATTATCTATAGGTCAAAATGATTTTAAAGTCGGACATGAAATAAAGGCCTTCATGTTTGACGTTACGTTATGTTTTGTCCGTCTGTCGAGAACTGTTGTTAACGACAGTCAATTTTGAGTGTTCTGTGTGATTCAATGGTTTAACAAGCAAAGAAAATCTCCGTGAACAATAAGTTGTCGATAAATTGACGAATCTTGGAACCAAAGACCTGTTATTACCTAATAAGGTTGCGCCTCTATTTATAATTTCTCACTCAACGCTTAAACACTTCAAAAACAAGTCACTCGACATTATCTCTTTTTGTTTTCTGACATGGTATTTATGACAAACTGACACATGCCACCTAGATTATTATTTTTTAATTAGCATTCCAAAGTTAGTCTATTGTAATGATTAATAAAACGGTGCGTCAGGAGGAAAAAGTTCAAAAGACATTTTTTAAGCACAATTAACTTGACTTTAGCGATACCAATTTGTCCAAAAATGAGTGGCCAAAATTCCGGAAAAAATTTAATGAACAAAATTTTTAGTCCGTCTCTCTACATCAACATATATTGTTACCAAAACAGCATATAAATGCTAAGAAGAGTCACTGTACTAATAAATTGCATGCTTTGTAGGACGGAATCCTCCACCAACAAAGAAATCAAACAAATATGTAGGTGAAGTATGGTCACAAGTTCCGCACAGAGATTTTAAAGCCAAAGAAGAACCGGAAAATTCGGGGAAAATAAATGAAAATACTAGAAATCCGGTGAGAGCAAATGAAAACACTGATCACGTCCAACCGCCGAGAGTGCACAGTCTTGCTTTACTGTTATCACAAAAATTAATGGAAAGAGACCAAAGACAGCAACGTCAACATGTCGTAGAGAGTGAAACTGATTCGGAATTTGACGAGGAAGAACTACCAGTTTATGGAAATATTTCAGTTGATAACGACAACAGCCATCCGTCTCCCATTCCGGAAGAGAAAATTATAGAAGACCCTCCACGTCTAGAAGAGAAAAAGACGCCAATTTACAATAGAGCCTTGCCTGAAATTCCAAAAAGGAATACGTCAGCAAACAACGCATCTGCTAGTATATCTCCTCCCTCTGTCAATAAAAGACGGGACTCATTTAAGGATCAGGCAGTTTCAAATAAAAACATCAATAGTCCCATGAAAGTAGAGAGAACAGTTAACCCCAATAGTAGGCTTGCACCTGGTCCTTCCAAAGTGATATATTTAAATTATGAACACCATACAATGAAACAAAACAAAGGAAATGAGAATCGACAACGCCCCGGAATACCAGTTCCTGACGAAGAAGAAGATCATGATGACAGTATTTGTAAGTATCTTCCAAAATTTAGGCAGTTAGTCGATAACCGCTCTGTTCGCAATACTTATAAAGCGTAAAGTTGAAAATACATTGTTTTAGTTGCGCATGACAGCTGGAAACTGATTCTGGTGTTGTGCGAAAGATATTGATTCTTTTTGTAATTAAAAAAACGCACACATTGAAATTTGTTGTAGTCATTATTCAACCAAAAGAATGGACGGCATTCATAGGCGATTTAACAGGGGCAAGGGGGCCTTGCCTCCTTCAGCAAATTTGCAATAGGAGCAGAGCCCTCCCCCCTAACTCTTTTCTCTAATTAATGTCTAGGAAATATTTACTGTGTATCGTAATAACTAATATGCAATAATGTGTATAGGTAATCTTCAAAACGTTCATAAACAAAATAAGGTCAATAGGGACGGATCTGAGGCATGCCTCATACCACTAAACATATCGATAAGAAAGAGATGGAAAGCATGGAATAGGATAGCCAATTGCTGGAGAGAGGTTCTTCAGAGGCATGCCTCATCTCTATGAGAGTGTAACAGAAACAGTCTAATATAGTTTGCCATATTGTTTCGTGGTTCCTTTTCCGCTATTAATAAATTACATATATTTAAAATGTCAGTCCACTGTAATTAAAATTTTATTGTCGTTTCTGATTCGTTTTAGTTAAGTTTAAGATGAGTGTACTGTAACTGTGGTATAGACTCAGGTTCTCAAGTATAGGAAAACGTGAAGAATATGCTAACGATATTATTAATTATTCAAGACACCTGATATACTTACGTTGAATTTTTGTAAACTTCTATTAAGACAACGTATAGCTACTGACAGTATTAATTTTCAGTTAATTTAAGTGAAGAACCCTTCTACCGAAACACTAACAGAAAAGGCGCTAAACAAATATTAGGACAATTTGGAAATGGTGCATTCTTATTCAGACCCAGTGAAACCTATTTTTTGGTGCTCACTGTTAAACACGATAATAAAATATACAATTTCGGAATAGAAAGGAGCCGCAACAATAAATTGAGATTAAATACCGAGGGAAACATGGAATCACCAGAATTTTCCACTCTACGAGAGTTTGTTAATTATTTCACCGAAGAACCCGTCACTTTTGAAAATTCGGAAGAACTTGTAGAGATTTACTTGAAACCATATTTGCAGAACAATTTACCATAATATGTAGGTATTTAATATATTTTTAGAGCAATGTAATCGCAATTAAAGCCATTAAAAAATCATGACAACCTAAATTAAATACAAGTATCAATGTTGTTATCCATATATCCAAATTTATATTTAAAATAAAAAATATATAGGAAGAACGTTAATTTTGTACGTAAGAATAAGAAATAAAATTTTATTAAATTCTATAACATTTTCATTTATACCTTAAATTTACCAAGAGCAGGCTGTGACTGACTGACTTGTAAAACATCTTACTAAACATCTTTCTTTAAACGTTAAATTTAGTATGCAAAACTGTAAAAGATGAAATTAATTTATATTTAAATACGGTACTGCGCTATTTACCTATTGACAATACAATACATACGTATTCCACTTACTGCACAGTGCTGCCACACATCGAGATCGTGTTGAACCACCAAAATATGACAACCAAACAACTAGAAACGATACGTGTATCCTAACTTAACAGACTATGCTTAAACTTAACTTTATTAATTTTTACTCTAGGTGGCGACACTATAACCGGCCTTAGTGATGGCGGATTTTAAAGTAGAGAAGTTTATTGACTTTATCGTGAATAAAATTCGAAAAAGTGTATTCTATTTATGACAGATCGGTAAATTAAAACTTTAAGTGATATCTAATACAAATGTGTAGTGTAGTACGAGTAAAATGGAGAAGGGATTCAAATTGAAAGCGGGGAGCGCAGCTTCAAATGTAAGTCATCATGAATTATAACAGTAGAATACAAAGTTGGTTTACGGATCTATTAAATAAATGTGTTTACCAATTGATAAATAAACGTTTATTTATCTTTTTAGAATAATTTGTGAGAGGTAAATCTACAGGTTGCGATTCGAACAACAATAGAACATGTTTGTGTTGTGTGAAAAAGGCTATGAGCGAATGACGCTTTGGCATCATCAGAGCCTCCTTATTATTATATTATGTTACTTAAATCATCGTCTTCTTAATCGCGTCGCATTGAAAAAGCACGGCTGCTGCGATTTAGCCGACGATGCTTAAATATTTTTCATAAGATTAATATAGGTACAACTCACTGAAATGAGTAGGTACCACAGACTTTTTAAATTAAACTGAATTGCTAATATAGGGGAGGGAAATAAAAATATTCTGTGTTCTGTCAAGCTGATCACGGCTTTTTACAAAATAAGCCACAGTATTATTTAAGCTGTGTAATTTTATTGGCTCTTTTATTATATGGACTGACCAAAAAGTTTTAGGCGAGACCACGATACTTAGATACTTAGAAAGTAATTTCATATAAAGGAAATAAATGTTGATAACTTTCATAACTTCTCTCCTTCAATCACTTAGGATCTCTGTAAAACATGTGTATCAAAAAAGGTAGGTACTTCTAAATGACGTAAGTATATAGAAATCTGTTTTCAAGTAAGAACAAATTTATTTTTCATTTTATTCTGTACAGAATAACGAGAATTACAAACAACTTAAAGTACAATACGAAGTGGCAGTGATCACATAAAATATGTACATTCGTTTCTTACATCTATCATAAATAATAAAAAAGGTGCCATAACAACAAAATGTAAACGTGTATACACAACATAAAATATCTCTAAAATAAATGGTCTATCTATAGTGTGAGTAACAAAATTTTTTATGTTTTTCTAACTTGCTCTTACAATTAAAGTTAATCATCGTTATTTAAAACAGACGGATCCAACCGAAAATCCAAACGCTTGATTCGGCATGCCGTAGTCCACAGGGAAAAAGTCAATAATAGGCAATTGGTGCAATTTTTTAGTCCTCACTTCGAAGACGGTTTCACTTTTGCTGTCTCTGGTCCTACATCCGTCTAAAATTACTTGAGGTTTTAACCTGCCATGGGAAAATTCTTGTTCGTTTTCGCCTAAAAGTTTTATAGACATGTCGTACTTGGATGTTCTAGAATTGTACCAAGCGACGCTGTTGACACATGTGTAGGTGAAGTTCTGATGGGCTTCTAAGGATAGCAACCGTAAGAACGTCATTTGAACACGCCCAATGGTCTCATACGATATCTGAAACGTAAAATTTCGTACTGGATTATAAGTATTGCCTCGAGTATTATCATCGTTCTTTACCTTAAATCCTCCTCTTAGGTTAGAGTACCAATCCTTTCTATTTCCTTCTTTTCTCCAAGGGATATTTGGTATAGTGGAACTGTGCACATCTGGATACACGCAGGTTTCTCCTTCTGCCGTTATGTTGCAATATACGTATACAGCGTCGTCTTTCATCCCTGCGTTTGGATCAATCCAATACCATCCTACAAAGTGGAAGGAGAGAACTTGATTTCTACCTATAATTAATTTTTATTACATACCATCGGTATAATGTGGATGGGCATAGTACAGATCTTTGCAAGTTCGTGCTGGATTCTCTTTGGTTCCAGTTGGTTTTCGGACTTTCTCGAGGTCTTGCCTCATGGAGTAGATGGTACTGTACATATCCAAGAGTTTCATGTTCAGGTCTTCCTTTTCCATTGTAGAATTTTCTTCCGTCGCGACGGTGTCTGATTTCTTCATGTTTGTTTCCTCCTCGTAGTCATTTCTAGAAAAAATGGATTAGTTGTTGTATCAAGCCTCAGATATCTAACTTTTTTCGTCAATGGTAGGTAAATATATTTTTAGTGGTGTGTTTTTGTAGAATTATCCCTAAATCTCTAGGTACTTACAAATTATGCGATTTGTTTTCATTGTATCTTTATTCCACGAGCGCAATCTATTCATATATAAGTACATTGTAGCATGTGAACCTAACATTTTTAGTTTAGACACTCTAACTCGATACCTGATAACTATTTTGTGTCTGCATAAATGGCAATTGTATATTTTGATACACTATCGGCTCAATTATATTAACAAACTTTTTTAAAAGTAAAAAAATATATTAATTAATATTATTTTTTTAGATACTACATCTACATTTTAAAAAATTATAATTTTCTTAACAACAATAACTTCTCAATAACTTACATGAGCTCCTCTAAACTTCTCCTCTCTCTTGTAACTCCCTTGTCTGGATTTTGCATTTGCATCAAAAGTTCTGGTGGTATCAACGGCATTTCAGCTGCTTCACCAGGTGGTCCTGGAGGACCTAATGGTCCCGGTTCCCCTTTCATTCCAGCTTGACCTTGAGAACCTTTCGGACCGGGCGGTCCTTCTAGGCCTGGCAGACCTGGGGGTCCATCATTGCCTTTAGGACCTTCTGGACCCGGTGGACCCTACAAATCAACGAACATTTTTTTGGATAATTATAATAATTAAATTTAGCTACCGTATTTCCTTTTGGGCCCTCAGGTCCTCTATCTCCTTTCTCTCCCCTATCACCCCTTTCCCCTTCTTCTCCTTTCAAACCTGGATTGCCAATTTCTCCTCTGTGACCTTTTGGGCCTCTTCTACCACGATCTCCTTTTTGTCCTCGAGGTCCAGGCTCTCCAATTTTTCCTTGACCCCCTGGAAGTCCCGGCGAACCTGGTGGACCACTTTCACCCTAAAAGTTACGATCTCATAAGCTTGTAGATTACCCTTGAAAATTGAGTAATAATATTTTATAGTTCTATTGTGAAATGACATTCAAAAATCGATTAAATTATCTCGTCTGCTATTGATGTCCTTGAGGTATTATATCTGATAACAATTTAAAAGCTTACACCAGCGCCGGGTGCTCCTATTAGACCCGGTGGTCCCTGAGGTCCTGGAACTCCTTGAGAACCAGGAGATCCTTGCAGTCCAGGTGCGCCTATCTGCCCTTTATCTCCTTTCTCCCCTGGTAGTCCAGTGTTTCCTTGCATTCCTGCTGTCCCTTCCGGGCCCTATTGATAGACAATTATAAAAATTCCTGAATTTGTAGAAAAAATCTTACTGGTTTTCCTGGTGGTCCTACAGGTCCAACAGGCCCTTGAACTCCCGTTTCTCCCGGTGGTCCTGGTTCTCCCTGTTTTCCTTCATCTCCATTTTTTCCTGGTTCACCTTTCAATCCTGGTAGACCTGCTTCTCCAGGTGGCCCCGGAAATCCCGGAGGGCCTTCTGCTCCTTTTGATCCCTCAGGTCCTGGCCCCCCTCTTGATCCTGGAGGACCTTGAAGACCCGCTTTGCCTTCCTCGCCTTTCTGTCCAGCTGGACCACGTTCGCCCTGAAATAAAAAGGAAATAATTGTGTTTACTCGTTTACAGCTGTAATTTTCTTACATTTTTTCCATCATTTCCTGGTGGTCCTACAGGTCCAGGTGGACCATCATCGCCTTTTGGTCCTTGTTGACCCTCAGGTCCCGGGAGTCCTGGTGATCCTTCAGCTCCCTTTGGTCCTCTTGTTCCTGGTTCTCCAGGCGAACCTGGAGATCCTAGTGGGCCCTTTTGACCTAATAAATATTAAAATAGTTAAGCAATTTGAATTTAAAATTGTTAATTCTCCTTATCAAATCTGCCTTCACCTACCAATATCCCCTACTTCGCCTTTGACGCCTGGTGGTCCAGGTAATCCTTGAGGTCCTGCTGGTCCAGCTGTTCCTGGTAATCCAGGTGGTCCATCTTCTCCCTTGCGACCGTGTCTACCCATTTCTCCTGGTGGGCCACGTTCACCAGGTGGACCTACCGCTCCAGGTTCTCCACGAAGGCCTTGCAGGCCTGGACTACCTACTGGGCCCTACGAGTCGTATATTTTAATAAAAATCATAATTAAACATTCTACTAATTGATAAAGTTTATTTTTAATTGTTTGTCTTACTGGTTCTCCTTGGGCTCCTTTGAATCCTTTTTCGCCAGGAGGGCCTGCTTCTCCTTTATCTCCGTCTTCTCCTGGAGGTCCAACAGGTCCAGGAGCTCCTGGTAATCCTCGCAATCCTGGCAAACCATCTCTGCCAGCAACACCAGCAGGTCCTGGTTCTCCTAACTCTCCTTTGGCACCACCAGGGCCTGGTGGTCCCGGTGGGCCTTTTCGACCCTCAGGGCCTGGAAGACCGTCTTTTCCAGGTTCGCCTTGTTGACCTTTGTCACCCGTAACACCTGGGGGGCCTATAGGACCGATGTCGCCTTTTAAACCTGGCATGCCCTAAAGCAAAATTTATGTGACTCAAAAAACTATAATATTTTTATTACTCTTTGTATAAAATATATTAATTCCTTACGGGAAGTCCATTATGTCCTCTTTCTCCAGGGAATCCTGGAAGTCCTGTAGGTCCTGGTGGACCCGGTCTTCCAGCCGGTCCCGGAAGTCCGGATGGTCCTTCTTTTCCTGCGTCGCCTGGTAGTCCAGGTTCTCCAGGAATGCCTGGAGATCCCGGTGTTCCTGGTTCTCCTATTGGTCCTAGCTCTCCAGCTGGACCTTGAGGTCCAATCACCCCAGGAGGTCCAGTAGGTCCTGGTTTCCCTGGTTCTCCCTAGAAGGCAAATTGCAATGCGCTTTTGAGAAAATTTTACTCATTAATAGAAGAATATTATACACATTTTCTACTTACTGGTGGTCCTCTTTCTCCTGGTAAGCCAGGCGTGCCATCTTTACCACTTGGACCCGAAGATCCAGGAGGTCCATTGAACCCTCTTCCGCCTTCCGGGCCCGGAGGACCGATTTCTCCCTGAGATCCTGGAGGACCAGGTTGTCCTGTGTCCCCTTTGGGGCCTGGTAAACCTTCAGAACCACGTCGACCCCTTGGGCCTCTGAACCCTCGAGGTCCTGTTTCTCCTCTTTCACCAGGAACTCCGTTATGACCCTGGGAATAAAAGCGTTTAAAAGTTTACCATTATTATTTGCAAATAAATGTACCCTTTCTCCTTTGTCTCCAGCTGGGCCTAATCTTCCTGTTGCCCCTTTGTCTCCTTTATCGCCTGGCGTTCCCGGATATCCTGCGAAGCCTTGTATTCCATCTTTACCTTTTTCACCAGGTGGTCCTACCTGACCTGTTTCTCCTCTAGGACCATCAAAACCCTAAATAGGGAAAATAGATGTTTTCAAGAAGAAATGAAATGAAACTGAAATAAAATACATACTTTTGGCCCTTCAGGACCTTCCAGCCCAGCCGCTCCTTGTAATCCTTCTGAACCGATGTCTCCTTTGGCTCCAGCTTCCCCCTTTTCACCTTCCAGTCCTTTGTCGCCCTTATCTCCTTTTTCTCCAACAAGACCTCTTTTTCCTTCATCACCTTTAACTCCACGGGCTCCTGGGAATCCTATTGATCCCTGAGGTCCTGGCAAACCCTGTTCTCCTTTGAGTCCCGACTTTCCAGGATTGCCATTGACACCTGGAAGTCCCTCAGCTCCGGGCAAGCCAGGAACTCCGGGTTTACCACGCGGACCCTAATATTTCATAGTCATATAGTCATAGTCATAGTCATTTTGTTGAAAAATAATCTATATTTACTACTTACCATAATTCCAGGTGGTCCTAATAGTCCTTGGGGTCCTGGAGGTCCTACCGCTCCTGGAGGTCCCGGTTGCCCTGGCTGACCAGGTTGTCCCAGAGGGCCAGGGTGTCCCTTATTTCCTGGAGGTCCTTCTGTTCCAGGAATTCCTGGGGCCCCTGGAAGCCCTGGAATTCCTCTAGGACCTGTAAATCCTCTAGGTCCCTATAAGATGACATTTTATTTCACTATTGATAAAAAATTATATTAATGTACCATTTCGCCAGGAAGTCCAGGAAGACCTTGAAGTCCTTCCTCTCCTTGTATGCCGTCGTGGCCTGGTAAACCTTTTTCTCCAGGGTTTCCAGTAAATCCACGTTCACCTTTTTCTCCAGGTAGTCCAGGAAGGCCAATAAGGCCTTGATCTCCCTTTACGCCTGGGGGTCCTGTTAGACCTCTTTCTCCATCTCTTCCTGCTGGTCCTCTTCGTCCCTCGCGACCTGGTGGTCCTACAGTGCCTCTTATTCCTGGTAAACCCTAATAAAAGTATTCTGAATAATGTTATTTTATTCAGTGCAATTAGTTGCGCACCGGTTCTCCGGTGTCTCCTGGTTCTCCTTTGGTTCCCTCAGGGCCTGTGGGTCCTGGAGGTCCTGGAATTCCGGTGAGACCCATGGGTCCTTCTATGCCCCTCATTGCCATCTTTAACATAGTTTGGAATAGCTAAATTAGCTTTTTTTTAAATACATATTTTGGGATTAAACATCATTACCATGTGCTGCGATAGCATTTGCCTGAACGTCTCAGCTTGCTGATCTGGTCCCTTTTCGTTTCCTTGAGCGTTCATCTGATTAATAAGAAAGGTAATTAAACTATTGACATAGCTTACTTGCTGCCTAAGGCTTACTGGTATCATAAAAACGTGTCCAGGTGGTCCAGGAATGCCAACGGTTCCACCTAACCCATCCCTTCCAGAGTCACCTTTAGGTCCTGGTGATCCTTGAGGTCCAGGCGGTCCGGGGTATCCTCTAGGACCTGGGGGACCTCTGACTCCGTAGTAAGGATACTGACCTTGACCGCTCTCTGGCCCTGTTGGTAAACTATCATAGTCCCCATTGTCCTCGTCTGGCTAAAACATTTAAATTGTGAAACGTTGTAACTCAACTTTTGGTCATATCTTACATCTTCGTAGTCTGGGAAAAATGTAGTTACTTCTACTGTCTCATTGTTCAAGAAGGGGTAGTTAAAATCGGGACCAACTAGAGAACCACCTGCCAAGTCCAAGTTACTGCCTACTTTCATGTCATCTGTGCCATTTATAATACCACCTTCTTCCACTTGGTGAGTGCCTATTTGAAACCCATGTTCTATGTTTGTCGAACCGCCTTGAGAGCTACTCCCGCTTACGCTGAAGCTTCCTCGTTCTGTCTCTTTGATTAGCTTGTTTAAGCCGTCCAAATCTGCAAAGTATCAGGGCCTAAAGTCTCGTAAAGTTAAACGATGTAGACTACCGGTACCTCCTACTTGGATAGCACCTCCTCCCGAGCTGGAAGAGACGTTGCTGCTGCTACTGCTTTCTCTGAAACTACTAGAACTGCTCGATGTCCAATGATAAGAACCTCCATTGGTCTTCGAGCCTCTTTCACCACTGTGGAAGGTATTGTTGATGATGCCGTAGATAACATCGCAATCGGGAGCGTGTGTTGTGCACATTTCGTAAGCTTCATCGGGGGTGGGGGCGATTTTTAACATTTGCACGTCGCCCTAGGAAAATAATCACATTTTTAAAAAATATATAGGAAGCAGCGGTGCCTCGTATATTAGTCGTTCGACAATTAACTCTCTGATTCGCACATTAATATTTCGTTTCTAACGTAGGCGACCGCTTTTCCTTGCTACTTACGTTATAAAACCCTTCGTCTGCTAATTGGTATCCAATATTCATAATGCCAGACGTGCTCAATTTTGACGTGAACCCCCTTAGCAAGGGCCTCGTGACCGTGTTGAAGCAGTCGTGGATCAGGGTGACGGAGTCCCCTTTGAAGCCAAAGGCCAGACGGTGCCATCTGGATGAGAGAAATTAATAAGAATTAAATTGTAATAGATTAACATTTGCCTTCCTATTTAGGAAAAAATGGTAAAGATCAACGTTCTAGTAAATTTATTTAAGATCTTATAGTAGATATTTTATTGCGTTTATCAGTGCTGCCTGTTGTTATTTATTAAATGTAGAGAGGTAAACTCTCTTATATGTCACCAGGGTACTTGGGCAAAAAAACGAACGGTCATCGTTAATTCCGCGAAACGAGAATAGCCGAACAGTTAGCTTAACCATTGCGACCAAGCCAGGGTATCAAACTTCAACAAATTTATTATTATTATTTTTTTAATACAAGTTGTGAAAGGTAAAGGAGAATGCACATTTTCAGTTTTCAGCCGATATTTCAGGAACTACGCAAAAAATTTCAGAATTCAGAAAACTAAAATGCTTAAAAATGTGCAGTTTATATCGCTCTGTAAACAGTATCGTTGCCGAAATCTCTGTATTGGGCATCGTAACAGTGATCACCTTGTATATATCTTAAAATTTTAACACTTTTTCAAATAAAGGAACAAAGAATATGATGCGTCGAATATTATGTGATATAGTTACAGGAATCCCACTGAAAATTCTCACTTTATAATGTTTGTTTTTTCTAAAGATACATTTTTGAAGGGAAGCTTTTTTAATTGAGAAACCCTGTACAGGGTGGGCGAATTTCGATGTTTCTGTAGGGTAACTATAGAGATTCCTTTATATATATTTAGGTATTAATAATATTGTGTGAAACTAACTACTCTGTGGACTAAAGCCTCAACCAGCGTAGTTAGTTTCACACAATATTATTAATACCTAAAAATATATAAAAAAAAACTTTTACATACTTAAAAGGTAAAAATTATTCAAGTAGGTATTGTCATATTTAATTTAAAATTGACAGGCTAATGTCACTTTTGTCATTGTCGATATTTAATTTCAAATAATTTTTATAGTTAGATATTTGACTCAACTTAAAGGAGGCCACCTGAAGAAAGATTGCTTCTTCAGGTGGCAGGAAAAAAAAATGCAGAAATAGGTTAGATCTCATCTATTGTGGTTGAATTTTCGAGTTCCCACTGCCAATACTGAAAGTTAGATATTTAGAGAGTGTTTTCATTAAACCAGGTTAGTAAATTTAGATAGATTAATTTCTTTAGATAATTATTGAATAGAGCTTTGTCTGTGGAATTGTTCATTAGCATACCTAGATGTTTGGTATCGGAGAACATACTTCATTGATAGGACTTGTAGGAGATTTGATTTATATTGGCTTAAAATACCTTTCTAATACAGTAAAAAACTATAGAGATTTTCCACTTTCCGATACTTGTCTGTAACTTGGTTGTTTTTAAAGTTAGAAAAAAATAATTAATAGATTCTGCAGACACTTTTTTCAGTAGAGTCCAGTGACGTGCCTAATTTTTTTGTAACTATTATTTTTTGAGTTGTAACCTAAAGTTGTGTGTTTTTTTTTAATACAAACCATAGGTGGCCATGGGCCATTTGAAATCGTTATTTTTTTCTCTTTCTTTAATATATGATATGTCGGGTTAATTATGATTATTCATCATTTTACTGAGGGAGCAGCTTATTCCAGAGTATCAATTTATTTTTTAAATATTTTTGACAAGACATTTAGAAGAAATTATGACAGAATGAGTTACTAAACAAATAATAGTATTTGATACATGGTGATTTTCCGGGTTGTTATGCCGTGACCTCGGTAACTGGTAGCTGCCAGAAAGCCTAAAAACCACTATAAATAATAGTATTGTTAAAATGATATAATCGTGTAACAATCATACTGAAAATGTATCCAAGGCATAATTAAATTAATATACGGAAAAAGCTAATTAACATTGCTGATGTGTAACAATCGAAAATGTCAAAGATTGGTAACGGGCAATTATTTCAGACAATACACGTCTACTTCAAGGAAATGAAAGAAACAAAATATGCTATAATAAATTATTGTCTTAATAAAATGGCAAATAATCATATTTAACCTCACATATATATTAATAAAGAAAAAAAACAGAAAGATTTCAACTGGCCCATGGCCACCTATGGTTTGTATTAAAAAAACACAACTTTAGGATATAACTCAAAAATTAATAAAGTTATCTAAAGAACGTATTTATTATTTTTTTCTAACTTTCCAAACAACCAAGTTACAGATATGTGTCGAAATGTGGAAAACTTGAAATTTTGTTTATTGCTTGAAGACAAAAGACGATAGGTCATGTTCGTTTTGATCATCAGCTTTATCTTAAAAAAAGAGATCGAGAATGGGTGGTTATTTAAAAACATCTAAATTTGCCCACCCTGTACATTAAAAAGAATTTATTAGTGCATTTTGTGTTACAGTTTACACCTACACACAATCAAAAATACAATCCTTTACCTTATTTTTACTTTAAATAGACTATTATTTTTCTATTCTTGTCAAATTTTCAATGAAACCGTCTTCTATTAATTCCAATCCTTTCATGATACAATTCTCGTTACATATCCCGATTTTTTTCTACGGAATTGTTAAAATACGAATATAAATTTCACTCAATGACAAATTGGTTTATAATTTGGCTGACATTTTTAAAACACTTTCATATACAAGCTAATGTGTTGCGGATATCTAAAAAATGATTTCTCCGTACGATTCTATCAATCATACTATCAACAAGGAACTTAAGACAGTCGCATCTTTTTTTTTGTAAAATTAAAAAGGAAGTCCCTGACACGGATGTCTGTTTGGTTCTGAAAAAGATTTGATTTATGATGCATCATACTGGCAAACTTCTCTATTTTTCTATTTGATTTTGTATTTCTCTTTTGGTCTTGAAAAATTTGAAGATCAAAGAAAAAGCAAATGAAAGGATTACAATCTGATTCAATTTAAAATTGAATTAAGTACAGGTTGGTTCGCTAGAGTTTGAAATAAATCATATGTCGTTAAACAAATCGTCTCGTATTTATTTACGTCATCAGTTTGCCTTAGAGAAGTTAGGTCATTTTTCTTGAGGCGTTTCACGACACATTAGAGACATATTTAATGATGTAAGGGTTATACCCATACCTATTAGCTAATTGGCATGTATGTATATATATTACTTGAAGAGAAATGTCTATATATCATTACCGTTTCCCCACATTTCAGCTAAATGAAAATTAAACCCTTCAGGACTTCTGTTTGCAAAGGTTTCAGAAGAGGTTATTTAAATAAAATATAAGCAAATTCAAATAATTAGGCTATCGTTCATAAAATTTGCTTTAATTTACGAATCCAATTGAATTAAGTCCTTTAAAAGGGAATTTATATTTCAAATAGATTAGAGAGTGATCATGAAAATTACGGTGCCATTGATTTAGCTTAAAAGCACGTACAATATTTTTTTTAACATCGTTTATGCATTAAAACGGGACATCTAGCTTTTCCTTAAAGCCTTCCTCTGTTCTTGACTATTCCACAGACAATACATGTAGTTTTTAATGGAAACAGGTTTTTACTTGTATCTAAGGGCAATATAGGGTATTTCTGAAAGAAATGAGTTCATTTTTCAAGAAACGTTGCCCCCGGACATGCATCAATGAGGCCAACATTCGTGTCATCCGTGGTATGATTAAAGATACCGAGGCAGGACAGTATGGGAGATTGCTGCAGAAGGCAAAATAGTCTTATAGCTTGTGAAAGGCACTCTAGTAGAGGCAGGTGTAGTCGAGAGCCAGAGTGGACCCATAACACATAACTACATTAAAATATTGATAACCTGGAATTAATATGTTGGGCTTTAACGAATATATCGACAACGAACTATTAAATAGATATTTACACTTATTTTAAAATGCGTATATTCAATAACAAATTCATGTTTTTCTCTTATTATGACAGTTTATATTTGAGCCATCCTCCATCTTATTGTAGGAAAATAACTTGATATCTAGCTCCTGAATTCTTGTGAATCCGCGCTTCGTATAGTTTGTAAGAGCTCCCCTTTCAAGAAGAACTAATAAGAGGAATACTGTTTAACTGTTTTAAGCATATTTGTTATTCTCAGTCTACTACCTTGTATCACGTAAAAGATTTATATCGCGAGAGGTCAGTGACCTCGGGAAGAAAATTACCGTTGTGTAAAACCCCTTTGAGAAGGTCGGGGGATATACGTAAAGCGGGAGGGTAGATTTATTGAAAGGATTAATTAGTTGTTCATTTGGGTAGAAAAAGTAATAGGGTCGTATAGAAATAATTTATTAAAATAGTCTTGGATTAACCGTGCTGCTAATTTTGTAATAAAACAACAAATGCTGTTCTTATTATAAGATACTTGCTATAAAATATTCAATAAGTAATGTGATAAGTATAAATCAATGGCGGTTCGTTGGGGTGCTCACCTAGAAAAAGAAAAAGTACCTATATTTTTCATCCTACGAGTAGTAAAAATAACTAGAAGTTAGCTTGATTACAACTTCTGCTACATAAGTACGCGAGATGTAAGTGTCTACGTCTAGTGGTCGCTGGACCACAAGCAGAGGGCGACCCACTATACTGTGGGTAGTATGAAAGCCTCGACTTGTATCGCTATCGGCGATTACGGTATTTGCAAAAGCTGAATTTCAGTAAACACTACTCAGCGGACTAATGCCACTATAAACAGACATTTATCGGTGTCACATATGGCATACTGATGAGAACTAAGAAGCTCGAAACCAGTATAAGTTTGATGGCTTGTAACCGTGGCTGTCTGTTGTAAGGTCTAAGGAGTAATTCAATGCTGGTAGGGTTCAGCAAAGTAGTTGTTTGTTGAAATTTCGTTTTTCCTGCTATAAGTATATAATTTAAAACTGATAGAGAATTTATTTAAATTTGAAATGGCCACTGAAATATGGGTATGGAAATATTGACATTAATTACTTATTAGATAACTTAATACTTTAACGATAAATTGTGTATTTTTGTGTGTAGGAAAAAATTCAATTATTTATGTTATATTAAGTACAGTTATGGGAACAAAATAGTTTGCTCACCCAATTCAAAAAGTTGCGGACCCCCATTGATATAAATATACTAAGAGTTAATTAATTTGATGAACAATAACTTGTTAACATGCAACCGGTCCTAAGATATTGTTGAAATAGATCTATTTATATATCCTGACCTGACAAGAATAGAAACTGGAGCAAAATTTATCAATCGTTATGTATAAAAAAGTATAAGTTCGGCTAAATTGAAATGCGTGATAGAATACTTATTACATACTTTGCGTCGTCCAAAGACACGTTAAATTCCACATGGTTGTTCTCTAAGGGCATCTCATCAATGTCTTCGTAGTATATGCCGACATCTCTGCCAACGCTTACTGAAAGTTGTTCGTCTCCTTCTTCGCTGTATAAAGTGAAAAGGGGATAAACTTGACCTGAAAAGATATAAAATTTTGTTAGTTTTATTATTTAATTTTTTATTTGTTGTCTTTTACTTATGCTCTTAGTATAACTCTGTTTTTGAACTAGAAGAAAACATTTTAATTTTGCGCTTAATCGTTGTTTTGTCATTGCCCAGTTTAGACTGCAAAAAAATTTTAAATTTTGCTGTTTATTGTCTTTTAACCTGTCAGTTTTCATCAGTTCATTTATTAGCTTTTATATATTATTGTGTTTTTCAATAGCAAATAAATCGATTAGTGTCAAAATTAAACAACATAATGTATCGTGTTCGTTAGTTTGTCGCACAAGTCTCTGTACGGGGGAGGGGGCTACATATTAATATTAAGTAGGCCGCATTTGCTTCCAGGAACGACTTAAGTTGGCAGGCCCTAATCGCCATTCCGTGCAGGAATAAGGGCAATCTGGAAAACTTCATAAATTAGGGGGATGGTCAAACACCAACCGGTATCAATCTCCCACATTGATCTAACGTTGTTCCACCTTACCACACCCGTAGAGACGGTGCCAATTCTCTCCACAAATAAAGCTTATCTACCATCTATCGGCTGCAGGATTTGAACCTGCTGCGCTTGGCAAACACAATTCAAGTACTGACGCCTTAAGCCGCTCGACCACCATATTCATTAAGTAAAAACATATTTAGCTTATTATGCTCACAATAAAGTTAAGAACTTGTGTTAAATATATTGATGAAAGCTTATTAAAATTCAAATTTTGCTCCAAAATTTTCTGGTGTATTTTTCTAGTTACTTTTGCAGCGTAGATGTTTCTGTCAATCGTTCCTCTTAGTTTAAAAAAGTAGTTGCATTTATCACTTTCAAATTTAAACTAATAATATAAATTTCAGAAAAGTATCCGTTTAAAAAAAATATTCATGTGCAATTTTGCGAAGTTCTGCATCGCTTACAAAATATAATAATAAATTTCAGTAAAGGCTAAACCTTTAGTTGCAATTTTACAAAAAGATTTTGATAAATGTAAAGGAAAGGAAATATTATTCCAATATCTAATTAGCCATTTAACTACGGAATATATAATTGTTTTCTTTTAAACAAATTTTAGGAGGTTTTAATTTTAGAGAGGATCTCGTCAAGTGACACTTTCTCATCAGCTTTTTTTTAACTTTGTGTAGCAGCAGTTGGGGCGTTCTTTCAGCAGAATTACACTTCTGTCCCTACCTGATTAAAATGCGAAAAAGGTTCTTCAGACAGCAAATAACTGGTACAGGATGGATCGTTTTGTTTAAAAATGTTAAAAAGTAGACGTTCATTACTTTTGCATAAAGGTTATTTTATTGTAAACAAAAATGAGAGAAAACTGGCATTTCCATGTGTTTACACATACAGATAACAACAATCTTAAGGTATTTATAGATTTATAGATCTAGTCGGTTCAGTTTGTCGTTCAGTTTAGTTGTCAGTTATTTTTATGTGTAAACACACAGAAATGAAAGAAGACTGACATTTTCTTATGCTTATACTCATAAAGATAACTGACAACTGACATATAACTAATCACCTTAAGATCTTTCCAGTTCTAGTCGGTTATGTGTAAACGCACAAAAATGAAAGAAAACTGAGATATTCGTATTTATACATACAGATAACTGACAACTGATCTGAACTAACCATTTTAAAGTCATTCTAAACCTAGTCGGTCAGTTCAGTTTTATTTTTATATGTATACATAAAAATGATGGGAAATTGAAATGCTCGTATGTTTATACATACAGACAACTGAGAACTGATCTGAACTACAATCCAAACTATATTACTCAATTGTAGTAGGAGCATTTCAAATCCCTACTCGATAAAATCAAATCTTCTCCAACTCGGGCACTCAAACTGATGAAACGAATCGCCGGCAAGCCGGCCGTCGATATTGAGTTGGTAGCCAGGAAGAAGTGCGTCGGCATGAAAGAAACTTTAGTCGCGATGCAGAGAATGGATTAACATCTTTGAATAACAATAAAAAGGAGGATTAACAATTGCCTACTTATACTGTACGAATATAAGTAGACAATTTAGGAGTATATCAATTTTCGAGGAATGTCTTGATAACGAAGTCGTGTTTCAAATTTGACTTGGTGATTCATCACTTCAAAAAAGAATAGAAAAATAGAAGAAGAATAGAGAAACTGCTAAATTGTCTGCAGGAAATATTCAACAATGGAGGAGAATACATCCTTTATTAATTCACGTACCATAGTTTTTCTAAATAGAAATAAATTTTGAATGTCACAAAATAACATAAAATCCAGTTAACTTTTTTGTGTTTTACTGAGAAGAACCTTCAATAATTCTTTTTGCATCCTATTATGATTTAACCTTGGAAAATATTACTTATGGAACCGATGAAATATTGTGAGATTACTAAATTTTGACTAGTGCTGAAGAGACAAATCTGAATATATTTGTAACAAAATAGCGTAGGTTTACAATCATAGGCTGTTAGAGCTTACCTGGTGTAGGTCTGACCACGATGAGAAGCGAAAAATCTGCAGGAAAACCTCCTGGAAAATAGTCTTGCGTGCTCAGAGAGATACGGGCTTGATCACTCCATCGGTATGCCCATTCCGACTTGTCTGGTTCATGTTCTTCGGTATTGTTCCAACATCGTCCCAAAATCCTTATCACCCCTTGTGGTTCAGAATACAAATCGGCGCCTTTTATCAGATCCACGATACCATCTGAAACGAGAAAAACGTCATTGCTTTGGTAGAAGATCGACGAAGTATATTTTAAGGGTCCGGTATTTTTATAATAGTGCGACGATTTAATAGCTGAACTATCCAATGTTCGCCCCACACTGACACACGAATCACGTTACGAGTTCAGGCCGCGAGAAAGGTTGCGAACATGGCGCGAAAATATGTTTCTCCACACTCGCAATATTCACAGTTCAGTTATCGCACCCTAAAGGGATGTACCGTGAAATACGCTTTGCAAAACCTTTTGTTGCGGGACACACTTATCAACTCCGAACGGGGAATGATAATCGAAGCCACGTAGAAACCGCGAAGACAACGCAAAGGCAAAGGCAAAATTCACGTTCGTGCTTTTCACGACCTTCGTGCCGCAAGGGTAGAATGAGCATAAAGCTTAGTCAAATAATAAATATATTTTCAAAGATACTGAAGAAACAGGAAAAAATGGTACAGAAAGTGGTTCAATCTACCAGGTTTTAAGTACCGCAATATATATAAATATCTATTTTGTAAATTTAACTGTGAATATGGATGTTCTTATACATAAACTTATATGGTACTAGATATAAAATTGTTTGCTTTTATTTGTAAGTATGTGAAAATAATTATTAAATTGTGGTATTAAGGCGTGTCTCATAAACGTTTTTTATTTGAGCAAAATTTAAAAAGTAACAATAAATTATGTTTTTGTGCTTAGTTTTATTCTATATTTTTATTTTTCGAAATTTCAGTAGGTACCTACCTAAAAAGGATACTAGCAATTTTATTATGGTTTAATAAAAAGATATGGCTGCCTTAAGACAATGAAAATAAATCGTTTAGTAGTTTAACAAGGATTCAACTAAATCGGGGTTGCGATTTTATTAAATCCAGTTTAAACTTCGTTTGATAAGTTATCTAGATTAACATTTGAACGTTTTTATTCACTTTTGACGCTATTAAAGTTTGACAGAACATTTTAGTTAAGTCCTGTGAATAATTTAAGGTTCATATTTACAAGTGATCTTGTAGATATATATTTTAATAATTCTCCAAAAAATATATACTGGACGTTCTGTCTGTAAAAAAAAATAGTTTTGATGGTTTGAAATGAAAAAAAATCGGTACTTGATTTTTTAACACCTTGTATGAAATTATGCCACTTGTAAGACATTACTAAAGCGATATTTAACTATTTCTAGTATAAAAATAATATTTTTAACAACTAACTAAAAAAAAACATACAAAATGAAAAATTATTATTTTCCGAAATATTGTAAATATCTTAAAAATGACAAGGATTAGGTAAGTATAGGAAAGTTGAAATAACATCCAAAAATTTAATAAAGGTTATATCCATATTTAATTTAAAGTAACGAATTTAGCTTTTTAAAAATATTTTCATTGGAAAGCTCATATTCGATTATACACGCAGACAAATTACCAAAAAAAAATCAATATGTTTATAACATCCAATTTGATGAAAAACGGTTTCTATACGAGTAGTAGTTTTCAGCCAAAGCGGATTTAATTATTTCAAATAACATTTTCAATCATATAATCCGATGACGTAAAATACTTTATTGAAACGAGATTTTGGTAATCTCATTTAGTTTATTTTTGTCATTTAACGTAACTGTTAATTTAAATCATTTATTGACTAGAGCGATACCATTATTACAACGAAAATTGTCGCGAGATTTATTAATATTTCGTAATATAAATTACTCATTGTAATTTTTCAAACTGCAAATTAACACTGATGAGTATAAGTAAATAAAATATTCCGACGGCATTGCGAGATGCGCGTAAAATAGAAATCAAAAATTAATTAATTTGAATGTTTTCAAATAATCCTGTATTGTATTTTCTGATGTACAAATAATGATTAAGAAAAAAGTTTCCAAAAAATGTTAATTCTGTAGTTCGTATTTGGTCTGCTTGCCTCACTAGTTTAAAAAGTCACAAGTCGCCACTGTTTAAAATATAGTAAGTAAGTAAGTAAGTAATTTTATTTCCAGAATAAACATGTGATACATGTGTACAGGAAAAAAAATATAGGGTGATTCATTAATAATGGGACAGAGCTTAAGGGTATGTTGCTGACCTCAAAATAGAGTGATTAAGACAAATATGCCTTATCCGAATGTTCCTCCTGCTAAACTTGAAAAAATATTTTCGATTTTTTTAAACATCTTGAGCGTTTTTATATATTTTTAGGTTAGTAAATTTATATAGATTATTTTCTTTAAATAATTATTGAATAGAGCTTTGTCTGTGGAATTGTTCATTAGCATACCTAGATGTTTGGTATCAGAGAACATACATATGACTTCATTGATAGGAATTGTAGGAGATTTGATTTATATTAGCTTAAAATACCTTTCTAATACAGCAAAAAATTTTACAAAAGCTAATAATAAGGAATATATGGGTATATATGGGTAGATATTGTGGGTGTAATTCAACGCAGGTTGCGGCTTTTGTCCACTGAGTAGTTACTTTCACACAATATTATTAATACCTAAAAATATATAAAAACTTTTACAAAAAAGGTGAACATTATTCAAGTAGGTATTGTCATATTTAATTCATTGACAGTCTGTCACTTTTTGTCATTGTCGATATTTAACTTCAAATAATTTTAATTTTTATAATAATTTTTATAGTTAGATATTTGATTCAATTCAAAGGAGACCTGAAGAAGCAATCCTAAAAATGCAGAAAGAGGTCAGATCTCATCTATTGTGGTTGAATTGTCGTATTCCCACTGCCAAAAAGTGAAGTTAGATATTTATAGAGTGTTTTATTAAAGCAGGTTAGTAAATTTATATAGATTATTTTCTTTAGATAATTATTGAATAGAGCTTTGTCTGTGGAATTGTTCATTAGCATACCTAGATGTTTGGTATCAGAGAACATACATATGACTTAATTGATAGGAATTGTAGGAGATTTGATATATATTAGGTTAAAATACGTTTCTAATACAGTAAAAAATCTTGAGCGTCTTTGAACGGATTGTCTTGAAAGGTTGTACACCTATGTTTTCCGAGGTAGTAATTACGATGGTAAATGGTAACTATTTTGCAATCACATCTAGGATGCGTTAGTTGTAGTGTTCCGTCGGAGTAAACATATGTCAAACTTTTTTGTTCTTCAAAAATCTGAATTTCCAATAGGAAATTATTAAACTACGTTCAATTCTAAATAAAAATGATATACCTGTTAAAAATCGATAAACTTAACCGTTAAGGAAATAAGAACGATTTCCTATTTCTTTACAAAATTATTTGTTTGAACGTACGCCTTAATGAATCACCCTGTATACTTCATTCTGCCTAACCCTGCATTTGCAATTTACATAGTCTTTTTTCAAACACATTTTGCCTCCATTTGCGTACGCCTGTGCTGATGCATGTAATGTTTAATTTCTGCAAAAATGTTTCTTGTTCTTTTTAATTAATCTTCGAAACTTAGCTTACGCAAGCTTTCAAATTACATAATAATTTAATATTGATAAAATTTAAAAAGTTTTTTTTATAAAACTTCTTTCTGGAAGTACGAAATTATGTCGTCGGTCAAGAGTGAGGTGACATTTCGCAAAGTTCGTAACTTCCCCAAGGTTATAACGTAAAACGTGGAAAGTGTGCAGCGAAACTGAAAAGGGCACAGAGTAAAATATGTATCAGGCAATTGGATTGGCCAAGTTCTGTTTTTGTTTCGAGAAATATTTTGTTTTCTACATTGGAAAGTTATTTATTGTCCTTGACATTAGTCGTCTAACCTTTGTTTTCCTGTTATTGAGATTCTCTATGTGACGTTTCTTTATACAGGGTGTTTTTTAACCTGTGGCAAGCAAATTTCGAGATAATTCCTAGTGTTGGCACCATATCTTGCTTTTTCTTGATCTTGTCTTGGTCTCGCAAGACAAAGACAAGACTTGACAGCGCGAATTGCAAGACAAGACAAAATTTAAAGAAAAGCAGTGTTGCGAGATAAGACAAGAAATATTGTAGCGGGTTTACACATGCATGGATTTAGTGGCGCCAGTAGATACTGGTGCGCAAGTAAAATAAAATTGCATATGTAAACCTCTACCGACCTGCCATTTTTATCAGTGCTCGTACGGATTGAAAAATGTTACAACATTACAACTTGTCCATGCGTTAGTAATGACTCATCAGCTTGTGCAAAGAAAGGTTGCAAATGTAAACCTATTCATAAATGTCAGTATACACGTCTGGCCAACTAGTTATTTCCCATACAAATTAGTAAATTACACAAATATTGCACCAATCTCCCCTATCAATTTTGACTCCGTCCCATATCATGTAAATATCTTTATGCTATGGGTATAAGGGAAAAAACGCCATAAGAAATACCATAAATAAGACTGTTCCAGACAGCCGCGGTACATAGGCGTACGCATCATGTTAAACGTAATAATAATAATATCTCTACCCCTCATTTTAATCACAGGGTTTAGCCCAGAAGTCAGGCAGGCCCCATTTGCGCCCAGGAACGACTTGCGTTGGTAGGCCCGAACCACCATTCAGTGCAGGAATGAGGGAAACCTGGAAAACCTCATTAATTATGGGTGTAGTCAAACGCAAACCGGTATCAATCTCTCACATTGGCCCAATCCAACATTCTTCCACCCTACCATACCCGTATACAGGGTGCCAATCTTTGCCACGAATAGAGCTGATATACGGTCTACCGACTGCGAGGCTCGAACCCACACCGGTCTAGCCACATCGATTCAAGTACTGACTCCTTAAACCACGGCCACTGGCCGACCCCTGCTACCAAATTTGTATTAAAGTTCCATGTTGAGAGACAAGAAATTTGTGATATTCTAGCAAGATAATCCATGACATGATCGTGCAAGAACGAGCAAGAACTAAACTTTTTAAAGAAATTATTGTCCTTTTTGCAAGGCAAAACACGATTTTTTCAAATTTTCCAAGATTTCTTGTTTCAACTAACGTTAATAATTGCGATAGTGCGATGTTTTTCCAAAATTTTAACACCTCCATCTCGAAAACCAAGTGTTTACGGATCCTCCATTTTTACACCTAATGTGATCCACCTTGTATACTGACGGTAGTTATGCATAAAGTTTTATATAGGTCACCTACATCTACACAGATCGATTATTATGAATACATTACATTACTAAATGATCAAGAGAATAATTGACATTTATTATTATTCAATTGCGCTCGGTTAAAACCAATTAAGAACACATGTTAACGTCGACAGACTCCACACTTTGCGAACTGGGACGTCATAAAATTAGTTCATAGGTAAAAATATGTATTTGTATGTTATGATGTTTACATTCACGATCGCAATGTTTAAAACTATCAGTAACATGAATTAGTCGTCATTTGCCACATCAAGTTCAGAAAACTTAAAAGTCATCCCACTGGTAACTACAACCTCCCCAAAATAGGAGAGCTACTTGGAAGTTATATAAATGCAAAGTAACCAGGAGTAACTGAAAATACGTAGCAGTGACTGTATCTTTGTTGTATGAAGTTGTGTGCACAACAAAGCAGCAAATTTGGCGACGGTCACGTAATAGTTACTTTTTAAATGTTCCCATCTCAGTTAGTGTTACTTTGGTGCTAATTGGAAATTGCTATGAGCAACGTAACATCAATACTGGAGATCTACTAACTCGAGAACGAGAGCCGGTTCACAGGTCAGAATCTTTCTAAAGAATCATATGTGAAGATCTGAATCACTTAAATGAGCTGTTCTGCCCATCCAAGCACGTAAGGGAGATGTTCCAACATGTCCACCATGGTCTGTCGAGTCCTTCTCACAAGATAAACAAACCTTCGGTTGCAGAATGAACTCGCAATGGAAATTGCTCGACGTGGCATCGCGAAGCTGAGGCGGTATTATGATGACACTCTCAGATATGTATTGAAAATATTATTTCTTATTTTTTAAAGATGGAGTGTTCTTATTCATGCGCTATTGGTCGATGGTAATAGGTTCTATTTCATAGCGAATTCTTAATTTTGCAGGAATGAATGTATTACTTGCATCATTAGCAGCTTTCAATATCTCTGTCGGAACATCATTGAGAGAATCTTCACTCATTTTGGGTAGTTTACGGCGGAGATAAATGAAAAATAAATCAAACTCAACCTTCAGGCTACACTGATTGAAAATTTGAAGGCTTATATAAAAAAAATATTAACAATCAAAACTGCACGTAGTTACGGAAACGACAGGAATTTTTATTGGTGATTACTTGCGTCCAGTGTAATTTAGGGTCACGGCAGCTGCTATTTACTGTTAGACGGTGAACAACACCCTACTGTGTAATGTAACAAAAATCGTAAAGTGCACTTTACCGTACTAGTGCGGAAAAGTGCCACTTTCGCCACGAAAAATCGTGCAGAAAATACACTTTTCCGTAAGAAAGCAACTACTTCATGATTTTTTTGTATCAGTTTACGTGGTGTAATAATCAGCAGGGTATTAAAACTTCCCCCACAAACCTAGCCTAATTCACCGACATAAATAACCCCCGAAATTGCACTGGACACATGTAACGACACCCCGCCTAAATCCCCTGACTTTTCCTCATTAAATCGGCGTAAAAAATGGAGAACGACGGTGCGTATTCCCGTGTAACATTATACCGTAATCAATAATGATATTCAATTAAATTCGGCGACGCGTTTGCCGCTTTCTATGGCACCCTGTTGTGGGGTGTTGGATGCCGGGAGCGGTTCGGGAACATTTATTTGTTTCCCTGTTGCCTTATACGATCAATTAACCGTCTTGCATAGTTGCAAAACTTGTCGGAAATATTTTTTATATCTCAGTACGGTTAATTAATGTATCCCCTTTATAAAATCGCCCCCTCTGTTAAACAGTTGAGGAGGGAGCAATGTTAGGATGTTTTCGAACTTGGAATTGAAACGAATTAGGAAATAATCTAGTTGTACGTGAGATGTAAGTTCCTTTACATATTAAGTTTAATTAGTACAATATCTACGTTGATAAATTATTTAACCAGTATTTTTTGTTTTTCCGATTTCACATTTTTGGGGGCTTTGAAATTGGGTCCAAAATCTGTTTTTTTTGCAAATATCTTCAGAATCCCTAAGCCAATTTTAATAAAATCTAGTATGGGGTTGTAGATAGTCTGATAGAACATTATTAAGAAAGTAGTTTTGTCAAGTATCACAGAGGACGCTAGTGCAGGACTGTGCATGTAATATTTCTAAGTATAACTTCACATGTGATCACACATATTCGAATTCTGTTCGTCTTTGTTTTAGTTACATGAACAATTAAAATTGTTTCTTTGTACTTTATGTCACTTACTTTTAAACTAAAAAGTTCTTCATTATGTAAAGTCCCAGTAATGCCAAACACAACACTCTAAAATAATGATTACATTTTTATCAATTTATTTTTGAAAAGTTAGCATAAACTATCTTCATCATCAGGTAGATCTCATCCAGTGCATTATGTAAAAATGTAAGTATTTCTTTTTCTTTTGGAATATAATTTCTTCCTTTTTGTTTAAAAAAGCCGTAAGTAACTCTTCTATATTTACTACTGTCAACGTAATTTTTTACAGAACGGGTTACTTTTACCATGGAACATTTTCACTGTATCCGTGTCTCTTAGACCATTTCATGAATATGTCATACTGGCGATTGTATTTTTAGACTGATTTTTATGGTAGAATTTCGAAACACATTCCTAACGACTTTTCCCGAATTTCAGGCGGCGTGCACTGAATGCCTTCTTCTATTCTTTTCTAAATAATTCGCGACAAAACTTTATTGTTGGGACTGTGATAAAGACAAACGATTTCTGGTTAATGGCATACAGTAATGGCTATGTAGATACATTTTTGCGACATTGCTTTTTCTGGTACAACTTATGTCACTGACAAGTGTCAATATTTTTACTATAGGCGCGACTAACTCTTCAGTAAATTTTTTTACTGTATTAGGAAGGGTAGTTTATGCTAATATAAATCAAATCTACAACTTCTATTAATAAAGTCATATGTATGTTCTCTGATACCAAACATCTAGGTATGCTAGAGTGTTTTATTAAACCAGGTTAGTATATTTAGCTATATTAATTTTTATTGTAGATAATTATTGAATAGAGCTTTGTCTGTGGAATTGTTCATTAGCATACCTAGATGTTTAATTGTTTTAATGTTGTGTGTGTATACTTATAAATATCTGTTGTAATGTGTATATGCATGTGTAGCGGTATGTATGAGTGTACTTGTGAGTATGCATATACATTCTCGTAATTACTTTTTTACAATTGTAATTGCTATCATAGGTAGATTTATTATAGGTTATGTTTTTATTTTTGAGGGGTAGACTTAATTATCAGTTATCTGTGTCTAGTCCTTTTGTGTATAGATTAATGTATTAGCCTTTGTAGTTATACACAATATTAATATATTTTGATTTGATTTGATTTGATGTTTGGTATCAGAGAGCATACATATGACTTCATTGATAGGAATTGTAGGAGATTTGATTTATATTAGCTTAAAATACCTTTCTAATACTGTAAAAAATGTTACAAAAGCTAATAATAAAGAAGATATGGGTAGATATTGTGGGTGTAATTCAACGCTGGTTGGGGCTTTAGTCCACAGAGTAGTTAATTTCACACAATATTATTAATACCTAAAAATGTATAAATATCTTCAGGAAAGCTCTTGAATTTGGATTTTTGCATCTTTACTGAAATGCTAGGTGTTTTATTTATTTATTTATTTCGACATAGGCAATCCAACTGACAATTCAATGTCCAATAACATGATTACGCAAAAAAAATACAAATTCGTGGTAAGTACATACATTAAACCTAAAGAAACAGTGAGTACAATTAACACTAATGTAGTAAAGAATTAACATATGTCTTTAAACTTGATAATGCTGAATTAAAAGATCTAGATGAATAAAGTAATCATTATAATTCTTCTGTAACATACGTATTGGAGAATTACTTGCATAATTAGTCCGACACGATGAAATATAAAAAGATTATCATATCTAGAAAAATGTGAATGGTGATTAAAAGAAATTTGACTGACAATATAAGGAGATTCAACAGTATTGGCAAGTAATTTGTACAAAAATATAACGGCTAATTTTTTAAACGGTAGTGCGACAATCTGGACATCATATGGTTCATAATATAAATTTCTGTTAAATCTATAATTCAGCACATCAATAAATCTTTTCTGAACATTTTCAAGTCGATCTATGTATTTATAATACAACGGGCTCCATAAAAACTACCATATTTCAATGTACTTCTAACTTATACATTATACAAAATAATAATTGAAGAATAGTTAGTGAAATACTACTACTAGTATTGCTTTATATACAAATCTATAGTTCTCATAGTATTTTGTGCTATTGAGTCAATATGTGTCCCAAAAGATAATTGACTATCTAAAATTAAGTTTTAAAAATTGTGTAAGGCATTCCGTACACATGTTACAAAAAAAAGAGTTGATTCCAAATAATAAAAAAATAAATATAAAATGTTTTCAAAATGATTTATAGAAACATATTTCCTTAAAATAGGAAAATCGTCCACTTTACTCTTGGAGCATACTTAAGGACCTGATGAATATGCCATTAGCATGCCATTCAATCAACGTTATGACCGCATTTGTATCCAATTTATTTTCCAGACATTCGAAAACATGTTGTCTGAAATTTTACAGTCTGAGGATGCGGCGTGAAACGGCGGTAAATAATTACTTTTTCAACGTGGCGAGCTAATTCAGTTGACCCCAAGCTAAAAAAATAAGGATGTAGCTGAGAGCCACGTGACATTGCAGTTCGCGTGAAAATCGTAAAGTTAAGCCATGTGAATCTGTCTGTGAGGTAGGTTATGTTCCATTTCAGAATATCTATTCTTGAGGTAATTTATCTGGTTAAGGTGGCCATACACGAGCCGGCTTGCCGGAAGGCCAATATTCCGGCCGGTAAAGCCTTGTCCTCATGGACGCAAAATTCTCACGGATTTTCACGGACTTTGATTTAAATTATTAATGGCAGGAAAGTGTCAACTTTTCGCGAAATCGCGAAACATGAATATTAACACTATTTTCATAGTAGGGTTAGTAAGTTTAACATGAGCTTTTGATATTCTACCATGACAGTCAATGACAGTTTTATAATGAAAATATAGCAGTTGGAAAAATTCGCTAAACGTTGAGACTTCTCCCGCCATTAAATAATTCGCGCGAAATTTACAAATTTTGCGTCCATAAGGACAAGGCTTATACAGAAGACTAAATCTTTTACGGCACACACGTTTTTTTTAATCTCATTTTGTTCAACTTTATATTAAAGTAGTTTTTCTTATGCTTACTATATCGTCACTCCAACGCCAATTCCACGAATGTGCAAATCAATAGCTTTGAGATAATTGCATTTTAAATATTTGTAGAGCTGCTAAAAATATTAAAATATTCAAAAACATTTGCTGCTGTATTATTATGGACTATTATTAGTATTCTAAACTGTGTTTAAATTACATTTTGTAATAATTCATGGAATTCAAAATGGAATAAATTAACCTGGATCTTTTTAAAAGGGCTTACTGAATTGAAAATAAAACAACATTTTAGGAAAACTTAAAAAGCTCTCATTTTTTTCGAGTCTTGTTAAAGATATTGGTTAAACAACTTTCGGCTTGGTTCCCGCATTATCTTATTCCTATTCTAATAAGCACAAATTGTTCGTGTTTGTGTAAAAATCAGCTTTGTCTTATAACGTTATAAATACCTACGTACCTTTTCCATCCAAAAAATAGTATTCCTATAATTAAAAAATGTTACTGTAAACCATTTACTTTTATTGTTAGAGTTCCTATAGCATTGTTTGTGTATACATGGTCATTCATTAATAAACAGACAGAGCTTACTGGCAGATTTCTGACTACAAAATAGAGCGATTAGCCAAGTATGTCTTATCCGAATGTTGCTTATTCTCGATCTACAGAGTGTCAACGTTAAAATTTGTATTTTCGATACCTATTTCTAAATGACTTTTTAAAAAAATCCAAATATTTGCATACATTTTGGAGTTCGGGGTTTTGTATATCTATAAAAAATTAAAGCAGGATTAGACGCACTGAAGCACCTCGAAAGCCAATCCTTAGGTTTATTGAGACATTTGACAGAGCAAGACAATATTTTTGACAAACCTCTGTAATTGCTACTTACCATTTTGGGAGGCGACATGCGGCAAGCGACTCCAAACGGTAACGAGAAAGGCAAATAAACATCGCAAGACACCACTTTTTAATCTAGTCCGAACACACATGGCACAGTCGATTAGTATCACAGCACTGATGATCTCTACTTCGTCATTCGTTGGGGCTGGAACAGTCAAATTACATATTCATTAGCATATTGGTGATGTCCAAAACATACTTCCGAATCACTCCTGCTGTCAATGAGATAACTTTTATATTAGTCAGAGTGTGGAATATGCGTCAAACTAGGTTACCCTCATGAAAGAAGTTTTACATATTATTTTGGTCAGTAATTCTTCAAACAAACGTAAAAGGGGGTTTCTGATTTAGACATTATATTCGGAACTATAGTGACATTTTTGGAGAGATGGTAATAGTTACGGCAAATATGCACAAAATATTGAAAATATGCAAATAAAAAATCAGGAAAAAAATGTAGTATTATGATATAACTCGTATTGTTTTGAAATTGTTGGACAATTATTTGAATGGTAGAAAACAGGTAACTAAACGTGGTTCTGTTTCTGGCAAAGTAGTAAATGATTTTGGAGTGCCCCAGGAAAGTGTTTTGAGGCCACTTATTTTTATACTTTATCTCAACGACATTAATTATGCTTTTTGCTGATAGCACATGTAATATATGTATCACATCAAAATGTAGATCAAGCAATTTATTTCTGGATGAAATTGGAATTTTATTTATGGTGGTGAAGTAAGAGAAAATGCTTTAGCAGCTTCTCGTCTGTAAGCAAAACGATTTCCCGGTAGACATATGCCAAATGGAGCTACTACTCGAGCTAGTACAACGGTGGCGTATCATACATTCTCATCCGTAGCATGTACAGTTTATCCAAGTATTAATACCAAGGGATTATCCATTACGAATTAGATTTTGTGAATGGATGCTGCAACAAAATGCTGAAAATCCCAGATTTACAGCTGATGTATTAATTACAGATGAAGCTATTTTTACACGGAATGTGGAATTCAGTATGTCCAGTTCCTTACCATTGCCGTCACGATATCCTGACTTAAATCCCTTGAACATATTTTTGTGGGATTATTTAAAAAGTAACGCGTATCGCATCGAAGTGGACACTAGTAATAATTTACGCCAACGTATCATAGCTATTAGTTCGTAGAAACGTGGTAAGATGCGCCCAAATGTATTTACACGGTGGACAAAATTTTGAACAGTAACATCAGGGATGTCAAATTATTTTATTATTTAAAAATTAGTTTTATTCATTAATAATAACAATAATTTTATTTATTTATTTCCTTGGGAAATTTGTTCAATTCTTTTGTCCGTTCATTTTTACGCATGCTTTGCTTTGCGCAAAGTCAGGTTTTATAGTAAACCAGTTTTCAGTGCCGCGCAGAAGTGTATTTTTAAATCATTTTCAAACTGCTCTTTTTGATTTTTCTTACGAAATTGTATTTGCAAGTCATTCAAAAAATTGTTTTTGGATGTTATAAATCACCCTGTATAATGTATTGTTTAGCAAGGACCAAAAAACTTTTTTTCACAATTTTATTGTGTATAACTTTCCAAAAGACAACGCCGCCTATTACATATTCGAAGAATTTGATTTAACCATCTCTAAACCTCCATTTGAAATAAGAAATTTGCGTTCCAAATTCCATAATTATTCTTTGGCTTTTCGTATCAGGGTGCTGTTTAGGCGATGTAAATAAATATCTCTCTTAATTATGAGTAATTACGAGTGATTATTCATGTAGGTGATATGATACCAATTAGATGGAATACGCATGAGGATACTCCCGCAATTTTTTTGTCAGTGACATGAGATTAAAGGTATTAAATAAAGTCAGGGTCGCCTGCAAAAAATACGTTAGCAGGTCTTTTAATGGTGGGAGGTAAGCAATTTAGTTGTAAGAAGAAGAAAAATACAGAGTTAACTATGACTAAGTACAAACATTTTTTATTTATTTATTTTTTATATCCACGTGCCCAGGAAGGCTTAAAAGACAATAAAAAAATTATTCCAGAATTGTATCTCGATATTTAAAAAATGGGGTAAAACCCTCTTTTCCTACAGAAGGTCGGCGCCTATGATAAGCATCGTGTGAGATGGCTTAGATACCTAGATAAAGCTACACTTGTCAACAATATCTACTATCATGCGGTTTTTTTTTGCAGCATTTCTAAATGCAGAAACGACAAATATTAATATTCTTATTAGTAATAATACCTGATAGGAAACAGTTAATCCAGTTAGCCCCACTATTTTACATTCGTTTTTCATTTCATTACAAACCGACAAAACTACATTTTCATTCATTACAAGCACTCACTACCGATAAAACACACATCCTGTAGGTACAGTTAGATAAAACTTCTATTTATTATAACAGAATCGAACTAAAGGAATAGATAATAGAAAACTTGTAATGTACCCGCGGCAGTCTTGTCCCATAACCTAGAAAAACAAACCGGCGAACTATATTGTGGGAAAATATCTGCACCCGACACAGATTTCTTTATTTAATAACTATAAAACGTTTAAAATTAAAAAAGGTACTAAAAACTTAAGAACAACACAAAACCACAACATAAACACAGGAATTAAATTATGACGGGATTGACGGGGAAATTTACCGTCGTGTTGCTAGTTGCCTACTCTGATAAAAAAAATTTCGCTTTATAAATAAGTTTGGAATTTTTTTGAAGGGTGACTCCGTTAATTCTTAATTTTCTCTATCCCCTCTTAAAATATTTGTACTTAGTCATAGTTAACCCTGTAGATGCGTAAAAGAATATAGAAATTCTAGCTGGAACATAATGTAACATTTTCATTTTATTTCTGTTACTACCATATAATTTATTATGTCACAAATTAAAATATTATTTGTTCATAGCTATATATAGTTCTAGTATAATCGTTTTTGTAGATTTATGTCTGGATAAAGTAATGTTGTGACCCGTTTGTTTTTCTCTGACAAATCATCCGGAAATTTTGATTGACACGTCTATATCGAATACGTAAACCGGATAACGTAAACAACTAACTAACGTAAAAGATAGGTAATTAATGCCAGTGATTTTTTAAAGAAATATGGAACAGACGTTTTATGTGTCATTCCTTTATTCCAATTAACAGCTTGCCTAGAACATAACTTGATAACGCTTTCTAAAATGGACAATTAAGGCATAACAAGAACTAATAATTGTGTTTTTTAATTGATTTGTTATTTATTATCTCCAAAGATATCAAGTTTTAAAAAATAGTATGCGAATCAACGAGTTTTGAATCTCCAGTTTTTAACCCTTTTGAGCCTCCGGGACCCTTTGCGGATTTATGAAAATTTATACGAGGACAGCCTGTGTCCTCGTTGAGAATTTTCAGGAGTCGGGTTATTTTTATCAAAAAAGAGCATGTTCAATGACCGATTATGGAGACATGCATCAGTGGAGGTGTGTTGGAGTGAAAAAGTACTATATAAACTTGAGCAAAATCCTGACGGTAGATTTTTTTGTGCCCATTAGCTTTTCTGTTCAGGATGTTGAGAACTACCTTTCCCACCAAAAATTAGACCTCCCGACTGAAACCACTTTTACATATAAAAAGTGCGGGGTCTTTTACAATTATTGACTCTTTTAGGCCCCTGGGACCCTTTGCGGGTCCATGACATGTTAAATGAGGACATCCTGTATCCCCGTTCATAATGCTACCAAAGGATAATTACTTTCAGAAAGCCGTGTAAAATATAGAATTATTATTCCATTTAAATGGAATTGACTTTTGTTTTTTATTTTCGTTTTCTTTTTAACTACGTCCACACCACATACGCCTCTATTTCTTACACCTGTAAAGACCTACTAAGTTACCCAAGTTACATCTGCGAGTCATTAAAGATTATATAAAATAATGATTTGACTGAACATAACCTATACAAGCAAAAAAGTGGCCGCTGAATCAAATTATCAGCAAGTCATTTAGCGCTAAGTTGAAGGTTCTCCTTATATTCTGTGTGAGCGTCGCGCTTCAAAGGATGCCAAAGGAGACGTTTAAAAGCTTTTACCCGCACGATTAACATGTCGCTAGTGTGGAAAGGACGATTTTTTGTCGAATTTGCTATCGGCTCCACCGATACAATTTTAAGAAATTGTCAAACATGTAAGGTGAAAGGTAGTATTGTCTGTGTTTGGTTCATCGTCAGGTAACTTTTCGGAGTCTAGAATATAAGTTGGATCGTCTGTTTAAGAAATACTATTAGGTATTCATGCTTGTTTATCAAATCTACATTTTGCTGATGCCAAAATTTGTGAAATTAATCTAGTAGTAATTATAAAGTGTTTGGTTATCATTTCCTCTTTAAATTGGCAAAGTGGCGCAATCTGGCGTTCAACCAAAAGTAGTTTAGAACGTGAAGAAATTCGTCTACAGATATCCGGAAAATATGAAATTTTGAAAATTGGTATTTACTGACTTTATCCAAAGAATTTTTTTTTGCAAAAATAATTGTACTTTCTCATTATCATTGTTTCCGTTCTGCAGTAACATTATTGGTTTTAATTCCTACGTTTCGATTCACCTGTCCCATGATAAATTTTATTTTTTAAATACAAGTGTAGTATGAAAATGCTTGTTGTTAGTAATGAAAAATATCGTAACCAATTGTTTATTGCTCAGACTCGACGGTATGACCAAAGAAGAGACCTTTCAAGGGAGTGGTAATGTTAGCTAACCAAAAAGGCCATGAAATTTAACGACCTTAGATTTTTCTTATTAGCACAGAATCCGAACTAAGATCGTCCTTTGCCCATTGCTAAGTATTTTTTATCAAACATAGCATGTAAACAAATATATCGCAAATGGTTTGCCTAATGAAATATGTTCATGGCTACCCTTAATTAAAAATATTGTAATGCATTTTTTTTAATACCAAGTACAAAGCATAGGGAAAATGCAAGTTAGGTTGCCTACCTTTTTCTGGTCCCTATTACTGGGCTGCCAGGTATAGTTGCGGCAAGAATTCAGACGACTTCCGTCATAGAATAATTCATTATATTTAAGAAACTGCAACTGAGAATAATTAAACTATATACTACATTAAATGTTTGTATTAAATTACAAAAAATTACTGTTTTTGACGTGACAAACTTTCGAAGATTGTGTTGAAAATAAAAACAATTGCGTAACGTCAGACGAAAGTCGTCTGATTTATAGTCGCAACTATATAAATAGGTGAGTTGTCACTAGCAATTTATACTCATCTACTTTCTCATTGAAATATACAGGGTGTAACAAAAAAGCATGTCATCCCATTAACTGCATATTTTTGACAACAACATATGACGATTTTACCCTACTTAGCTATGGAAAAATGCGCTACATTACAGTAGAAACCATTGAAAGCTAACGGCCTCTATCGCAATTTGGCGATAAAGATATGTTGCAAACACGGAATTCCAGGAAACAACCACTCTGCGGACTAATGCTGCCCCGACCAGCATAGAATTGCACCTGGAAAACCTAAAGTAAACAGCTAAAGTCACTCGTCAGCAACCCACCAGACATATACCGGTTTCGATCTTATTAGCTCTTATCAGTATGCCGTAGGTGAGGTAACCGATGAATAACGCGGAGTAGCAAAGCTACATCTAGCGGCTATTTACAAACTGTTTCATTGAGTGTTTCTTTAGAAATAGAATTCTCTAACGTTGCAAGACTCTTAAAAATCAAAATTATCTCGAAAAAGCGCCTCCTCATAAAACAACTACACCGCAAATTATAATTGTTCTACCATTTCTCATCTATCCTTATTGGAAATCCTTTACTCCTATGATTGCCTAAATATTGCGGATGTGAATTTAACTCAACACCCTACTGTTTCATTTGTTGTAATCTAGCTTATTTGGGTAGGTGTACAATGTTTTATCATGTAATATTATCGTTCAATTAAGTATTATAAACTTTAATAGCCTGTAGTAGGTGGAATTTGGGATTACGGTAAAGATAATTTAATGAAAAACCTAATATCACATTTTCCAGGAAATGTTTTCTAAAGGATATCACGTCAACATTAATATAGTGATATTCCTTTTATAAAAATTGTACCTATATAAAAAGTGTTCATCGAGTAATAAAAGAAAGATATTAATGACTTTTGAAAATCTGTATTTGTTCATTTTTTTCTACATTTGATTTTTCAACAAAATAAACAAAAACTAAAGTTAGATACAACGTTAATTTAAAAAATATGTATTATTTTGAACTTAGGTAGATGAAATACGGGGTATCCCATATAAGAATCGACACACGACTGTAACTTTGTTATTTTAAGAGATAGCGAAAAATTCGTTGACTAATTTTTCACAAAGATTTCAATTTTCTTATCAAAAAAATAATCGAGCATCGCACAACAAAGATATTGATATCAACTTGGTCTTTATTATTATATTTTTAGATTCATCACTTTTCCTGGATGCATTCGTATAAACATGGAATGGGTTATCTTTTAGTGTTCTCGAGATATTGATGATTCCATTCTTGTATTCTATCTTCTTCTATATGTAAAATAGTGGTTGGTCTATTTTTATTCATACCATTCTTTAAATAGCCTCACAAAAATGTGTCCGGTGGTGTGAAATCTGGACTATTCGCCGGCCATCGGACAAAAATAATACAATTGCCTAACGGTTATGGAAGATTCGGAAATTGCGGATCTTTACAGAGAAAGTAGAAATTGCCGCTTCATTCCAGAGAAGGTACGAACTTTAAGAGGGGCGGCGACGTGCATTGGTCTAGCATTCCCCACTACTACGGTAATCGGTTTCGTATCGCCAACGCCAATTCGCCATTACAAATCTAACTGTCCGGTCAACTGATGCCAGTGTTGTCAGATCTCATGCATTCCGAAGAAATCTCATGCTCTCATATTTTGATTACAAAATCTCATGCTTTTTAATAGACACAAAAAGAAATAATAAAATTATTAAAATTACTCTTTGAAATCTACCAAAACAAAGACCTAACGAGAAATAAAGGCAAAATCGAGGGCAAAATTGAATAGATAGAGGTAGGTATCTACAATATTTGGGTACTTGAAATGTCCTTTATTGTAGACTGCTCTCTTAATAATTAGCAATGAATACATAAACGGGTATGACAGTAGACGGATATGCGGTGTGTGTGCTGTATTCACGCTGCATTGCAGTGATTCTTAACTCTATTCCGTAAGGGTACCTACATTTTCTGGAAACACATTTTACGACCCGTGAGTCACCCTGCGTCACGTCAACTGCGCCTCAACGTTCGCCCGGCCTAACAATAAAATAAATTAGAAAGGTTACGTGGTTAATAACTTATAAGTAAGTACCTGTAACTACCTACTTACAATGTAATATTATGATAAAATAGCAGAACATAATGCTTTTTAATGAAATAAAAATGGCATTACGAAAGTAATTAAAAATTAAGCTGTGTCAAGAGGTGTTGTTTGATAAATTAAGCCATCTCATGCTTTTTTTCCAAACCTCATGCTTCTTTGAAATTATTCTCATGCACTGAATTTTTCCCACCTCGCAACACTGCTTGATGCAAACACGCTGTGGTCGAAGTATGCGTGTAGCATGACACAAATACACGCAAGCGGCAAAATACAATTCACCATCAAGATCCTCACTTTCCAAATCTGTATAAACATAAATACACTTAGATATACTTACTATGAATGGTTTTCTTATAGTTCTTTTCGCAGCACAAAACAGAATGTGAAATAGTTATAAGTGTTCAAAATGAATGTCATTGCTTGCGATAAGCGTTTACCATATAAACATCTTGTAGCCAGAGAGTTTTGCCCAGATTCGCCATAAATTAACATGCCATGCAACTGGTTATGGTTACTATAAACTGTTCCATTTTTGTTTATGTACACCCACAAATATCAAGGGAACACTTGGCGCAGAAAAACGAAACACACTAGCCGCACTACTACTACAAGATTTTTGCAAATATAATTAATTGTTTATTGTTCGATTGTTGCAACCTCGCTAATTAACAAATTAGTAACTCTACTCCCAGAATCGTTAGAGAACCAGATTTTTTTGCAATAACTCTGGGATCATGGGGAGAAGCATCAGCACAAGGTTGTTACACGTCATTTCTTATTTTCCAATTGTTGCAACCTGGCTAATTAACAAATTAATAACTCTACTCCCGGAATCACTAGCGAACCGGATTTTTTCCGGGATTTCTGGCTTTTTAGGTTAAAAACCAGAATTCCGGGCACCCAGTATTTTCTGAAACATTATTTGGACAGTGAAATATGTCAAGGTTTATGCTTATTCGATAGTAGACAGTACTACTTACAGCTGTATGCAAAACTGGGTCACATTTAAGTTATTATTATTAAAGCGCTTCTTAATTAAACGAAAGATGTTCTATATTAACACAATTTTAAAATCATAAATATTGTACTGATTAATATTTACACTTTATATACATATTTGTAATTATGAATTATAAAAAACATATTTTTTGTGTTTATTAATGCTTTTTATCCTTTCTGTGCATAACAAGTAGTCTGAAAATTAACACGTTTAATGTTGCAGTTGTGAAATGCTATGAATTTGTTTAAGCCCAGCTAGCAGTGTCATAAACATTAATTTGTGCTCCTAATTACAGCGAATTAAGAATATTTCTTAAATGTACAAGCTGTTGAATAATTTAAAGAAAATTGCGTATTTCTTGAAACGAAAATTTAGATTGTAGCTTCACTAAAGGCGTTTTTTTTGCTTGCAGAAAATATGCATCCAGCATTCAGTTATTTAATTTAAAACTATGACGTCTTAAATCAGGGATAGCCAGATCAGTAGCGTCGCTAATAAATTTGCAAGAGTTATTTTTGTAATAAGTTAGCAAAATACTTTTTTATAAGTTGCACACATACATACGGATTCATCAACAAGGCGTAACGTTAGTCAGACTAGCGGAGGTTACGCGAAAAATTTACGCATCTGTTGCACTAATTTAAATAAAAAGCATACTCCTATTCACTACTATGTATAATACTTACTTTATGATATGTTAACTAATCCGTAGTACTGAAAAGTACAGTTTTTGAATATAAATACTAAATATACAATGGGAAACGCAAGGAACTAGAGGCCGAAGGTACGCGATTTTTAGACAGGTACAATACTGGGTCTAACTTTTGGCGCAAATATGGACGTAAATAAACAGCCTACCTAGCAACGCATGCTTCGCTACCTAGCAACGCATGTTTCGTGAATGAGCGCGAAGCTGGTTAGGCCAACTAACGCGCTTTACACGGGCGTAAACTCGTTAGTCGGACTAGCGCTACGCCCGTTTCATGAATCCGGCTGTTAGTTTTTTAATAGTATTTTGAAGAGTTGCGAAAATATGAATAAAAAATCCTGAGGGAATATTGATAAAGAAACGAGTTTGTGTATTAGGTCTTCGTTATGTGTCAGTGATTAATGAAAAATGTCAGAATCTTCTGCTTACAACGAAAATATGAAAGATGATGGCGATTATTGCCAATAAAATTGAAAGATAAATAAGAAAAAGCGTATCGCTTATTTGAAGATCGGATCGCCATCAGATGGAAGTAACCGTTATCAAGAGGCAGTTCCCCTAGCCTATTTTAAACAAACCATCAGAGTATACCAGGGTTCTACGCTGTGGAGTTCCTACTCAATGATAAGAACAACATTGTCAGTGAAAAAGAATATTAACATTAAGAAATGTCCAAGTTTAATTTCTTAAACATAAATCGGTAGAGTATAAAGCCAAGAACCTGGTGTTTTAAGAACATCAGAAGTTGAGAAATATATTGAAAAAAGCAGATGTTAAAACTTGCTTTATAATGAGGGTAAAGTGTAATTTTCACACTTCTCTTCAAAAATTGAAATTGTTTCTTATTTCCTCAGCTTGAACATTTAAAAGACATGGGAGAACATATATTGATAGAGATTCCCAGCACAAAAACAAATACTGAAAATAAGTTACTATTTCTAACGAGAACGGGAGAAGGAAGTCACTGGCTGTTTACGCAGGTGCAGAAGCGCGTGCAGCTGCACCGACACTACGAGACCGCTAACGAGGTCCCTATCGGTCTCAGTCGCGGCGAAGCTTTTGCAGAGTCACCACTGAAGATGCCGACAGTGAAGAGTGGCGAAACGTTTGGAAGCATGGGATGCGACCAGTTACAGCGGCGGCTACGGAACGCCTCGGAGGACCACCAGTATCCGAGAAGCGGTTCCGACCGTAGCAGTCGTAATACCAACAGTAGGAACCGAAATCAATATATGGACAGGCCCAGAGACACCGATAGCGGGTCTGTCCCCGCAGAGCCTAGCCCGAGAACAACCAGGGCAGGTAAAAGTATCCCAGCTAATGCTAGGGATGTGCATTTTAACTCTGTTTCTGGCAGCTACCAGTTACCGAGGTCACGGCATAACAACCCGGAAAATCACCATGTATCAAATTACAGCACTGGCCGTGAAAGCCTAAAAACCACGGGAGAAGGAGTCAATCTTGTCGGAATGCTCCGAAAATATTTCTCTCTTCGTCCGTCACCACTTGAGTATTTAAAATTCTTCCTAGGATATAGAAATCTAAAATGTACGAGACAATGCGTTGGTGTAAATTATATAGAAGGTTTTTCTAAAGCAACTGCAGAGTTTTTGAAATTGCTGAATGCCGATAATTACACCGATCACTGTTTCCGGAGGATGTCTGCTACGATACTGGCTGATGCAGGAGCAGATATCAGTAGTCTTAAAAGACATGGTGGATAGTAAGCAATGAATATGGCTGAAAGAGATGTAGAAGATTCCGTTCAACAAAAACTTCAAGTAGCCTCAAATTATAAAATAGAGATACAAGTATGTATTTTAGTTTTCAATTTGTTCAATGTTAATGAATATCATTCCGCTGTAATATTATATAGTATTATTAATTATTATGGCCCTGAAGATCCGTTATATATAGTATATAAAATATCAACTATGTATTATACAGGGTGTTAAAAAAATAGTGTAAAATATTTCAGGAGGTAATAGTATGAACCAAAATAAGTAGAAAAGTCTTAATAAACATGGGTCCGCAAAGTAACGGTTGCGGAGATATGGACCACTATTCGTTTTTCAAACATTTTATTTTATTAGGAATAAACCGACAAAGGAAGCTTTTAACAAACAAAGAACAAAGTTACAGAAGATGTTCAAAGTGCCCTCCGTCCATTTGCAAGCAGGCACGACATCTTCGTCTCAACGATATTCGAACTCTTTCGAATACACCCGCCTTGGTTTGGATTTCTTGACACTTTTGATTAATCCGTAGCTGCAGCTCTTCCAGGCTATTTACAGAAGTACCATACACTAATATCTTCAAATATCCCCAAACAAAGAAATCTAGAGGGTTCATATCAGGCGATCTTGGAGGCCATAAAACAGGTCCGGCCCTTCCTACCCATCTATGTGGAAAAGTTTGGTGTAAATGCTCTCTAACGGCCATGGAAAAATGAGCTGGAGCACCATCATGCTGGAACCACATTTGTTGCCTCTGATTCAAAAGAATGTCTTCCAAAAACTCATACAGTGTGTTCTGCAGAAAGTTGAGATAAGCAGCGCCTGTTAATCGGTTTGGTAAAACAACAGGACCTAGAAACCTGTCACCTACAATACCCATCCAAATGTTTAATGAAAAACGTGCCTGATGTCCAGATTCTATTAGAGCATGAGGACTTTCGTCGGCCCAAATATGCGTATTGTGAAAATTAAACACTCCATTTCTTGTGAACTCGGCCTCATCAGTAAAAAGAATGTTTGCAAGAAAACGAGGGTCTTCAGCATCATGACGTAGAAACCAGCGGCAAAAAAACCAAACGTGCTTGATGATCATTTGTTGGATTTAAGGCCTGTACTCGTTGCACATGGTATGGATAAAGCAGTTGCTCGTGAAGGATTCTCCAAACAAGAGGACCACTAATTCCTACCTCGGCTGATATTCTCCGCACACTCGTACCTGGATTCTGCTCTACCAGTGCTACAATTTCTTCTTCTGCTCTAGGAGTGGATGCCGACCTTGGTCTTCCGGATAAATGGCACTGTTTGCTCAAGGAACCGGTATCCCGCAATCTTTGGTGAATTCTTCCAAACATGCCTTGTGAAGGAATCTGGCGATTTGGATAAGCGTCAACATAAAGACGTCGCGCTTCGGTGGCGTTCCCTTTAGCACGACCATACATGAAATGCATGTCTGTTAATTCTGCGTTAGAGTAACCAGCCATAGCGATACAAAACTTGTGCACTGAGAACAACTAAAATACGTACCGCTTATTTCACTAAACATCAACCAACTATTATAAGGAATTACACAACGTTGGGACTAAAAACCATAAAACATTCCATATCTCCGCAACCATTACTTTCCGGGCCCATGTTTATTGAGACTTTTCTGCTTATTTCTGTTCATACTATTACCTCCTGAAATATTTTACACTCTTTTTTTAACACCCTGTATACACAGTTTTCCTCTAGAAGCAACGCAAACACGTGGCTGATGATACAATCAGACGATATCCTTCAAGCGCGTACGTCAAAAATATATCTGGCATTATCTTTCGAAGGTCTGTTGACCCTCCAAGTGTTCATTTAAAATTTAATCACCCTCTATTACTACGAAAGAGCCCCTATGCTGCTATTGTCTTTATTATACATTTTCCGCCTAGTAGGGATATAAAATATTTAAGGTCCCCTAAAACTGAAATAAAACCGACGACTCGGGAATTCTTGTTCGTCTCTCCGGACTCTCGAACGAATCTCTGCGTGGATCTGGAAACGGGCGCTGACATGACAGCGCGAGCTGATTAAATAGGAGGGAAGAATAATCTCGGATAACCACGTGCGAGGGATTTCCCTACCGTTTTTTTCCGCGAAACTTCGATTGGCCGTCTTGGGAATGTGCAATATTAATGGTATTGCATAGGGTGTGGCTTTAAGCGGGGGCAGTTTTTTAGCGATAGTACGTGTTCTTCAGAATATTAATCTAAAATTATTTGTTTTAATCAAATAAATACAGTGGCGTAGCCAGGAATTTGTCATGAGGAGGAGGTTAGTGAATAAATTTAAGTTGTAAATAAATGGATGGCCGTGAAAAAGTTTACTAATAGGTCTGTTCACAAAAAAAGTTATTAATTATATAAGTGAATTAACAAGTCTTTAATACACGAGAAAAATTGACAGTGGAGATGCAGCCGAGAGTAACATTTTTTTCTGAATGTAATTCAACATTTTATCCACGACCGTGGCCAAAACCGGTCAATTAGGAGAGTGAAAGCGGTCTGAGAGCAGGTGACAAATTGTGGTTTTGAAAAATATCATATTTGACAAAATTATTTTAGTCAAGAATATTGATTGTCAGCTGAACACTAGAAAGTCTTGGAATCGTTTCTACGACATGCGTTTATTGCGTTGTCTCACAAATGAGTGTAAACGGAAAGTGATCGAAACTCGCTATATCTTACAAGATGAACTTAGTCCGTATAAATAAAATCGAAAAGAGTATACTGGTTAAAAAAGACCAAATAGTGATATGGCGAAAAACTATTTAAAATAAATATTAAAAAATCAGAACTGGATCGAAGAATACAGGGTGTTAAAAAAAGAGTGTGAAATATTTAGGAGGTAATAGTATTGTCACGGAATTTGCCCCACTCACTCCCAAACCGACGACTGTGGCACCGCGAATTGCCTAAGATTGCCCCGATCGCCCCTACGTCATTCTGGTAAACAAACAACATGCCGTGAATCGAGGCGTTACTAGAATATTGGATAAACGACGAGAAGCGTTCCAGTCGCTCGAGAAAATGGGTCTAGATATGCTAGAAAATACCTGGAACATTCGTTGGGTCTATAAAAGAAGAATAAACGACCGAGTTAGTTAGTCTTGTATGAGTCTTGTATTACAGTGTTGAAGTTAAGTGTTTAGTTGGAGAGATCAAAGCGATTTAGATAGCGATTAATTAAATAAGTGTTTAAGTTGACCTGTAATTAGTAGTCAGTAGTGTACTGAGCAGTTAATAAAGAAGTGATTAATTAACGGAGTGCTTTTCTGGAAGTAAGAAAAGACGGATTGGCAAATTCCGTGACATTATGAACAGAAATAAGCACAAAAGTCTTAATAAACATGGGTCCGCAAAGTAACGGTTTGCGGAGATATGGACCACTATTCGTTTGTCAAATATTTTATTTTATTAGGAATAAACCGACAAAGGCAGCTTTTAACAAACAAAAACAAAGTTACCTCCGTCCATTTCCAAGCAGCCACGACATCTTCGTCTCAACGATATTCGAACTCTTTCGAAAACATTTCCTTGGTTTGGATTTCTTGACACTTTTGATTAATCCGTAGCTGCAGCTCTTCCAGGCTATTTACAGGAGTACCATACACTAATGTCTTCAAATATCCCCAAACAAAGAAATCTAGAGGGTTCAGATCAGGCCGGACCTGTTTTATGGCCTTCAAGACATTAGTGTATGGTACTCCTGTAAGTAGCCTGGAGGAGCTGCAGCTACGGATTAATCAAAAGTGTCAAGAAATCCAAACCAAGGAGGGTGTTTTCGAGAGTGTTCGAATATCGTGTCTACTTGGAAATGGACGGAGGGCACTTTGAACATCTTCTGTGAATTGATTTTTTGTTTGTTAAAAGCTTCCTTTGTCGGTTTATTCCTAATAAAATAAAATGTTTGAAAACGAATAGTGGTCCATATCTCCGCAACCGTTACTTTGCGAACCCATGTTTATTAAGATATTTCTGCTTATTTTGGTTCATACTATTACCTCCTGAAATATTTTACACTCTTTTTTAATACCCTGTATATTAAATTTTGACGAAACATGGACGTATGAAGGTCATACGGAAAGCGGTACGATATGATATAAGTGTACCGTTATAGCGACAGTGCTAGTAACCAATAGTAAATAGTGTGTATGTATTCTAAAGCCTTTTGTTCTTTTCAATGCGGAATTCGTAAATATTTGCGCGATGGGTGGAAATGGTGGAAAAATATCTATTTGTAACAAATTTTGTCAACCATCATGAAACTGCCATGGTGGATTGTCAGAAGCTCAAAACAAATTTATTAACGCCACATAATAAAGGAGCAATAATATTTGTAGTGTTTGACAGTTTCGCAAATTTTGTCAATAGTTGAGATTTTCCCGCCATAAATAATTAAAAGTTGCAAAATTCGTGCAAAAATCCGTGAATTTCGCCTCCATGAGAACAAGGCTTAAGTGTGATATCCGCGGAGTGCGCATCAGGTGGTGGTCAATCGCCGTTCAAAAGGACGGCTTTCTAATTTGCAGAGAGGATGACACAGGTGACACATTTAAAGTAAATTGTTAATGTGCTAGGTTCAGCCGACGTCAACTTATTTTTGATAGTTTTGTGTGCTTTAACTCTTCTCAAGTGGCACGCTTAGGTAATCATGCCACCCGTATCTTCCGTACTCATCTCTGTGTTGTGAATTAGTCAGTCTCTATTATTTTTGACTTGATTAATTGATAATACAAGATAAAAACTTTAAATTTTGAAATAATTCTTAATATTTTTATTATCTAACGCCTCTAAAACTGTTATATCACTGTTTCTACTCTAAAAATAATGGATATTATGTAATGCAACTACTTGTGTCATTTTTGTATATTTTTTATTAGATCTGATCGCATTCAAATTTAGTACGCCTATGAAATGTTGCTCCTCGCACGCTTAGCCCGTCGCGCTTGTCTTCAAGCTAGCGATTAGTCACTCTCTAGATGTTTGACCGTCAACTATAGTATAATTATTAACTGTAAGCAAACTACGCTTATGCTTTCCAGTTCCAGTATTATTGCCATGTCTTGAAGCACCCTGTATAAATGACACATCATTTCCAGACACTCTGCATATGTAACAGTTTTAAACAATAAGTAAAATTATTAGTATTTATGTGCGTGTGTCGTTCCTGCAAAGGTTTGACCTCGGGAATTTCAGAAAAAAATCCGTTTCATCAATTCCAGCGAATTGATTTGAACTTCGTCCTAACGCACTCTCCAGGGACCCGTTTGACACGCATCCACTGGGTCTATTTATATCCTCGATGGTGGCGATTATTGTTCTTAATTTGTTTAATAAGCGCGCGCTTCGCAATTTAATGCGTAATCAAATTGTTTGTCGAAATTTAATTAGGGACGATTCAAAAGTAAAAGCTACAAAGAAAATCTCGATATTTTTCTTCAATGTTTACCGGAAAAAGGGTAAACACCCTGCAATATTAATAGTGCCTTCAAAGGAGGCCGCTTTGTCGCAGCAGTCCGATAATAAGATCTGTATAAATAATGAAAGGTAGAGGGCTGGTGTAATTTTATTCTTTTCTTGGGAGATGGTTCCGCAGACGAATAACGAGGGTATGACGTTCGGTCTGGAGGGAGCTTGTTTTCTTCACATAATTTCGAAGCGGCGTAATAAGTGATTCCGAAAGATTTTTTCGAACTGTAGAATGAAAAATCAATCGGGTAGAGAAAACTACGAAAGCTGCTAAAGCATTCTAGTGTCAAACATACTTTTTATTTTTAGAAAACTCAATATATCGAGATTATTCTCCATATCTTGACTTTTATTACTGTGATATTTTTATGAATTTCACTAACGATTTAGGTTGTAAAAACGAGTGTAAAAACATGTTAATTTAGTCATAGGCGTCGCAGCGTAGGATCGAAAAAGAGGACCAATTTTTCGAGAAATTAACTGTCAAATAATGGAAAATCCAATGAGATCCAAAGCAGATCCACAGACAGACCCATAGATAATACAGACTACAGAGATAGATCACATGGGGATATTCTACGCTTTATGATATGTTCTATGATAAACGATCACTCAGATCACAACAAAAAAAATAGATTTTAAATTTATAGAATAAAAAAGTCATATTATTTATGTACCTCCGATTTTTTAAGTAAAGAACATAATCACTAAAAAATCAAATGCTAAAGAATCGGTTAAAGAAATCGATTTATTTCCCAAATAAATCGATTCTTCACAGAATCGAATCGAACATCCCTAGCTCAGACTAACTGGTCGATCGTCGACAGTGGTCGACTGGTAGACGTTATGAAGTATCGCCCATTTTACGTAATAATAATAATAAGAAATGGACGAAAAAGGTTAAACAGAATCAGAGCTTTTTCAGTCAAGTGGCAGTGAAATTATAACTAGTTTTAGTTCAACAGAACTGGACATGAATTCTACATCGAATAATAACTCTAGTTTGCTATATAAACTATGGTGCAAATAGGCTTCGTTACGGATATACAGGATGATAAAATTTAATTGAAAAAAAAAAACATAAAACTTAAATTTCTTCAAGACCATTTGAGATATTATAATGAAATTTTGGAGATGTCGAGAGCTATAGAAGACACATACTTTGCAGCAGATAATATTTTTTTTTGTCTTACCAGTGGCGCGTGAAACGAAACGTCAGTGAATATTTTTGAAGAGCAAAATGGTAGGTATGCCTCTGGTTTCCCTAACAAACGGGTTTTTTAATTCTCTGTTTAATTCTGAAGAATATGTTCCAGTAAAAAATAAAAACATACAACAATTTAACGTGATTAACTCGATAATTAAACGCTCAGAAGTGTGCATCACTTATTAATTAAAAAATATCTATATTAACGATTTTTTTTCTTGCAAAATTTGCTACTTGTATAGCCCACGTCAAATGCAAATATTTTTGTTTTTAAATAAAATATTATCACCGCTAGGCGCGCCTCTGGTACTAAACAATTATTTTGTATTGTAAAGTATGCGCCTTCCATAGCTATCGACATCTTTTAAGTTCCATTATAATATCTGAAACGGTTTTGAAAAAATTTAAGTTTTTGTGTTTTAATCAATTAAACTTTAACACCCCTTCATATCAGTAATGAACCCTTTCTGGACTATAGTTTATATAGCAAACTAGCGTTATTTTTCGATGTACACATATATACATACAATAAAAATGCAATATTTATTTTTTCAGCTGTTTATTTAAATATTACCTCTTCTTATATTTTCAACACTTCTTGCCGTACGAATAATTCTTGTCTTGTCTCGCAAGATTTTTTTTTAAATATTGTCTTCTTGCAATTGGAGCTGTCAAATCTTGTTTTGGTCTTATCTTATGAGAGCAAGACAAAATCTAGAAGAATCAAGACGAAATGCCAGCACTGTCTTCTATATAATTAAAATTTACCGCTTCTCTCATCAGTAGTGGGGGTTGCATATATTTTACCAAATGTACAAGATTTCAATATTTTGGTACCTATGTGCACAAACCTCTAGAAATGAATCTTTGATTACATTTAAAAGAGGAAAATCCTATAGACTTGGGTTCGCAACTAATCTACAGGGTGAAAAATTGAGAAAAAAATATTTCATGTGCTTTTTGAATCCTAAGACCTACCTACTTCATTAAAATTTGGCGGCACGCCGAAATATATTTTTAAAGACTGCATGTTGCAATTATGAAATTATTTTTATTTCAGCTATGAATTTAGATGTGGATAACCTTACAATAAAGCATACCACTTATTTTTTAAAATTCCATATTTTGATGAGCTAAGGCTAGTAAAAATACAAACAAAAATGGTTCTGGTTAATATCCGAATTCGCACAATTTTATATAGGGTGTAAACAAAATCATGTATGGAATTTCGTGGTAGTACTGATCAAAATAAGAAAGATTTCTCATGAACACATGCCCTAAAATATTTCTTAAGGGAATTGTAATGCTTTATAGCGTGAACAAAAAGAAGAATTTTTATTTGAAAAAAGTGAAGCAAAAATTAAAACGCGCTGAATTGATTTATACAATAAATAAATAATAAATCACGTTGAATCGATCGATGAATGAAATAAAATATTATTAAAATTGTTTTGGTCAACTGTTCTTTGAACTTACAAATAAAACGTGTAAGATACAGGTTGTTCTGAAATGATGCTCTTATATTTTGGCGTTTTATTCTACACGAAAAATTAAAGCCACAGTGCCCTAACGTTTTTTCCAAGGCTCGACGATTTTTTTAATTAAGAATTTTTTGATGATTTCACAAGGTATAAATTGCAGAAAATTAGTATCTGTCGCTGCAGGTACTTGAAAAAGAATTAAAAGTTAATTAAAAAAGGTCTTGGAAACTTAGTTGGGCTTTTCTGGTATGAATTTTTTCTAGAATGAATAACCTCCTCCCTCCTCCAATATTGCGCATCATTTCCAACATCCGTGTTTTATATTTTGATATCTGAATGAATGAATTTATTTTTGTATCTTTTCATTAATTCTGAACACCTTACATATATTTCAAAAACAAAACGTTTCCGAGCATATATTTCTAAACTTTTTTTGTTAATGTCAAATATTTACATAATGTAGACTTATTGCAGATATTTTTTTCTTCATCGCATTGACACAATATTAAAAATTGGACCATTTTTTTCCAAAAATATCGCTTTTTTTCTTTCTATATCTGCTTGTTTATGTAATTTAAGAGTTTGAAACACAAACAATCCCAAAATAACCATTTTCCGGCAAAGTTACAAACAATAACAAAATATCTAATTAAATTACGACTCGGGAATCGCAAAACAGGACTTGAGATCCTGGGGACAGGCAGTCAAATTATCAAAAAAAGAGAGGCATTTTCCCTACGAACCTCTTCAATCCAGTTCCATCCCAAGACGGCCGAGGGCGAGAAACAAAACACTCGCGAGTCGCACAAAGACGCGATCCACTTACGCACTGATCATACTTAATGGCGACAGGCACAAGAAATAATGTCGTAATGAATAATAATATATGTGCATCATCTCTGCCACGCGTTACAATTTAAATTTTTCTGTAAGAGTAAGTGGTTCAGCCAGAGGCGGAGACAAAGAAAGGGAAAATAGTATAGGAGCTGAATATTTGGATAATAGAATTTCCTGTAACAGAATCGTTTTGTTGCTTCAAATCAGCATTGTAATTTGTAAGTATACTCATCACCAGCTAGAAAAAACAGTTATGCGTTCATCTGTATTATAGTCTGTATAAATTGTCAATGATAAATATCGTTGCACCATGGTTTGGGTTAGGGCAACATAATCGGCGATGCTATACAGGGTGATACGGAACTTATCTAAAGACTTTTACAAATACAATTTTGTAAAAATAATCAAAAAGAGCAGTTCAAATATGATTTAAAAATACACTTCTGCACGGCACTTGATATGTCATTATTGATTTTGGTGGATTTTTGGATTCTTTTAGGATAAGCTAAAGTAAATCGACTTATTTTTGTTGCAGTATTATGCTGTTACAGTATGGCCCATTACCTACGCAACAATTTGACTGCTTTTAGATAAATTGTATGCATCATGAGATTTAGATACATTAGCGACATCAACAAGGTGTACCTTTCTTAACTAGAAAATATAGCAAAGAAAATTTTTCCAGTCCAAAATGAGATACAGTGAAGAACAAAAAAGTCGTAGCGAAATAAAGGGGTCCAAACCATCGTTGGTAACGCCCTCTAGCAGATACTTCAAAATCGTCGACATATTCGAATTTTTAGTCGCAAGAAACCCCCCTATACCAAATTTTATAAAATACGGTCGATGCGATCGAAAAATAATAAAGAAAATGTGATTTATTTTTCCAAGTTTGACACCCTGTAGCTCCGTTAGTATCAGCTTTTGGATTAAGGTAAGTTGAGTTAATTCAGCTTATTTCTATCCAAACTATCTACATCTGAAGTTTGGCCCATCCTTTACTGAACACCCTGTATAACCAAAAGACCGCACAGCGTTTCGGGTATATAAATGTTGTCCAACGGTAGTGATGCCAAGTTATTAATGAAAACTGCACTGTCAATCTATCTTTAACATTTTTAAAGTATTTACTAAATTATGTCAATTTATGACTATTGTACCTTCAAAAATAGAAAAATATACTAGACATGTATATAAATCCTAAATATATTGATTATTACTTTTATGAAAACCACTTACAGCAAGAACTAACTGTAACTTCCCGTATTCATACAGTGTGATTTAATAGCTCACCGACAAACTTTGTCATATGAAATATGACATTTTAAGAGAAAAACGTCATTTGGACAAATGTCCGATTATGCTTATTTAAGGAACTAGGAGGCTCCAAATGGTGGTCCAGTTACATGGCCACTGCGATCCCCCAACGTAAATCCGTTGGATTTTTTTTACGGTGACATATAAAACAAATTGTATATCAAAAAGAAATTAATACAAAAGAACAGTTGAGAAACAGAACAGAACGATAATTTTGAATATAGAAATTATTTTATTTAAAATTTTTTATTAGTCTCTATCTCCATTTCTCACAATGTAAATTAATTTCAATATTTCAAGCTCCCGTAAAGAAACCTCCAGGCAAGCCCATGTAGGAGTGCAAGGAATGCGTATGTACGGACGTTGATTTAGAAAACATACACGCTGCCCATCCATATGGGAAAGAGTTTGTAATGCCCGGATCGGTCTGGAATTACGTAATTGGACAGCAATGCCGGGTTTGTTGACATTTCTCCCCGTCCGTAGGGGCGCCCTCGTTAATGCAGATTGCCGTTTTCGTCGCGCTTCGATCTCGAAGCACACTAGGTCATTGTGTCAACAGATTCTCCCTTGCTTTCCGAATGGAAAACCTCTTAGATCCAACTATAAGTACTGGGGATTGAGAGAGGTGGTTAATGAAGTTGATTTTCTTCATTCGCTGCTATTTTTTCTCGTTTCTTTTATTACTAAATATACTTAACCAAAAATCTCAAATGTAATTTAAAATTGCGTTAACTATGATGAATATACGACAATGTTTCTAACGATTTCATTTTCAGTAGAAGAAATAAGTAAAATTCTAACATTTGATTAATTCTGTTAGATAGTACCACCTCAGGACTCCTAAATATATTTTTCCCTAATATTTTTTTGAAATTTATTTTTAATTGATTGCTCTATATAGCCTTCCGCAACAGAATCAGAGTGCCATCCACCATGTTTTTTAATATTGGCATATCAGCACATGCTTCAGCAAGTAAAATCGCCGAAAATCTTCGAAGACTGTGCCCATTAACCTCATGTACATTTTCAATTGAAAGAAACTTTTTGTGGTAGCTTAGAGAATATATTCCAAATCCACAGGCTGCACTGTGCATTTTTGACTTTTATAGGTTAAAAAAATCGTCGATGTGGTCGACATTTCTTGGCCTCAATTCCATAACAGAGATGACAATTCCGCCATCTCATATTTCTGCACACACGTATCTCCAAATCATTGTTAGTATAATATATGAACTCAATAATTGAAACAACATACAGTTTTTTTAATATATTTTTAGGTATTAATAATATTGTGTGAAACTAACTACTCTGTGGAATAAAGCCCTGACCAGCGTTAAATTACAGCAACAATATCGGTCAGTGGTCGCGCGTTTTAAGGCGTTAGTACTTGAATCGAGGTGACTAGACGGAGTTGGTTCGAGCCCAGCTGCCGGTAGACCGTATATAAGCTATATTCGTGGAGAGGATTGGCACCCTCTCTGTGGGTATGGTAGGGTGGAATAATGTTGACTTGGGTCAATGTGAGAGATTGATGCCGGTTGATATTTGACCACCCCCCTAATTAATGAGGTTTTCCAGGTTTTCCTCATTCCTGCACTGAATAGTGGTTAGGGCCTACCAACGTAAGTCGTTCCTGGGCGCAAATGCGGCCTGCTTAATAATAATATGCCGCCCCCTCTCCCGCACAAGTCCGACTTCTGGGCTAATCCCTGTGATTAGAATGAGGGGTAGAGATATTATTATTATTATTATTATTATTATATCTACCCATATACTCTTTAGTATTAACTTTTGTAAAGTTTTTACTGTATTGTAAAGGTATTTTAAGATAATATAAAGAGAAATTGTAGGATAATTCATTTTTATTAGCTTAAAATACCTTTACAATACAGTAAAGCTATACAGTTTGTTACTTAATGCTTTAAACATTAATATTAAGAAAATATATTATCAAGTCTGTTCAAAGTTGATAGAGGTTTTCATGTACTTAATTCATATATTCATATTCATTGAATATGTAAAACTCGTTAAGTACTCTAATCAATATTCTACATTGGCTAATGTAAAAATATTTGTGCATGCCAATATATTGATTCGACGAACAGTTATAAACTCTTGTCCAATAAACGGAATGTATCAATTTTATGAAGCATATTTTTTTCAGTGTATATTTTTAATTGGACAAGAATGTAAGAGAATGTTGAAGGAGTTGTTTTGTTATTAAATCAGCTTGGTTGTTTCATAAATGCGTATTTCATGTTATTGGGAAGTTTTATTACGCGCTGTAGGGGTGTAGTAAAATGTAATAGCTACAAGAAACGTGTAAAAGTTTGTTTTAACAAGTGTTATCAAAGAGTATATCTTCCCAGATAACAGTCGTATTATTTCGTCTTAATGTTGCGCATAGGCGTGTTTGTAAAGCAGTGGAGAGTTGATGTTCCACATTAATTTCTGAGAAATCAAGAGAGAGGTATGGAAATACATACAACATTTTCAAGAAATGGTGTGAGACAAAAAACCAACATATCGAGAAAGTTATGGTGGCGTACTTCCAAAGAAAATAAAAATTAAAAGCTCCAGGAAGCTTATGGGCACAGTATTGAATTTACACCGACACTGAGATCAGATCTCGTTTTGCCATCCTAAAAAAACCGTAAGTACCAAATTTCGCGCGAATCATGCTATTATTAAGATAAATATTTACAAAAAAAAAGTTTTAAATAGTAATCATTTTGATACCCTATATCAACTCTTGGACTAAGGTAGATCCGCATACTTTAGCCTCAGGAATTTATGCTAGTGTTTTGTACATAACTTTTAGAGCCACTCTGTATATTACAAACTATATCTTTGGCAGTTGTTTGAGCAAATCGGCATCTCATCTAAACATAATCGCAGCATTGAACCCTTCCAACGTAGCGAAACCATCTTTTATAGCAGCAACAGCCCAATATAGATACATTCGGATCCAGATTATTCTTCCTTTTGAACTATCCCCCGATGGGATTCGAGTTTTTCATCCTAGCTGATGAGTTAAGGGGTCGCGTGTGTTTAGAATTGCTCATCTGCCGCTCACCGTCCACCAACCGCTTGTCAAGCGTTGTGTAAGATATATGTGCACTCATTAAGCACGCCTTATGGCGCCAATCAATAAGTTTAATTAAATGAGGTTAGGTTCACGTACATGGATGCGACGGTGTAAAATTCCCGGCGACAGATGCGATTATCTTTCTATAGAGGGTGGCCGTTTCAAAGAACAGCCAACGTGGAATTTTTAAAATTGGAGTTACACACCTGCCCCTACGCCACTGATATAACGTGAAATATCTATTTACATACTATACAGGGTGTTAGAGAATGACGTTAAGAACATCTAAGGGCAGACATCTAGATTTTCTTAATATCATTCTGTAACATCCTGTAAATTGACTTGGAAGACTCTGTTCCTTTATGTCCTTTATGAAGAGAGTACCAGATTGGCACATAAGAATAGTGGTTATAAAAAACCTGTATGCACTGACAGATATCTGAATACCGAGTGTAGCAATTTAAAAATATCAGTGGCATTTGAACTCTTCAAAAGCCTATACATTAAACACCAAACTGGTTGAGATATTGTAATTTAATCCTAGTTTATATTCTATCAACTTTGTAAACCAAACGTATATTTTAACTTTCTAGATTTGCCGCTTTGGAATAGTATACCATATATCATATCAGAACACCATATTTAAGCCTTGAAGGATTACAAGCAAAAAATAATATTTTAATAATATCTGAAGAATTATTTACAATTTTGAAGGATAAAACCATAACAGGACTAGTAAATGTTAATTTTCCACCAAATAGTCATGTCTACAAGAATGAATTATATAATTTAAGTCATTAATATAGAAGGTAGAAACAAAGGGGTCCCAGTATGAAACCCTGAAGAACACCAGATAACAATATATGTAACGAGTCGTGTCAAAACATTGGAATTAACAAATTTCATTATCTCGTCCCAAAAGACTTAATAAGATCAATCATATCATACCTAATTGAAGCTGAAATTAGCCAACTTAGTAGTAGTGTTTTTTTTCCAACTTATAATAATATTTTGCCCTTTAATATTGTCCTACTGGCTTACATACTTACAGCTAAGGTTATGGACTCCATATTGATACAGAGGAATCAAATTACAGATGCAGATATAAGACCTGAAACCTTTAAATGTTGAATATATCTGTAATGGACTTGTAAAAGCTGTAATAGACATAATAATCTTAATCATAAATAACAAAATGGAGTTCCATATACTACAACCTCATCAGCACCTTGCAGAATATTATTGCATTATTATTAAGGCTGGTTTCGCAAATGATAGAAACCGACTCATAAAGAAGGCGTGTCACAGTTTTATACGTAGCGAGTAACACCCGGCTTCCGTCCACTACGATAAAACAGTTTGTATGCGATATAGACAAAGACAGCGAACATCAGAGAAGCTCGCATAAAACCAGACGCATTTGTAACCGCCCAAAAACGAGAGCCACGTGTAGAGTTTACGTTTGTTCAGATATGAATGAGCGTGCTTCCCCGGCTGACCCGTCTTCGCAGCTGTCCACAAATAATCTTGAAACGATTTCAAATATTAATTTACAAGAAACAGTGTACGGACAAAACATATAGGGCGATTTAATATCTGTAGTAGTGTATCCATAACAGTATATCGACAAAATATACAGGGCGATTAATATTTGCAGTAATGTATCTTCACAGCTGAAACAGTATACTATTGACAAAATCTACAGGGCGATTATATTTGTTGGTACTACTTTATGTTTCTAAAATTATAAATATAATAAATCTGTAAATATCTATACTTCGCATCTACTTGAAATATTTGTATATTTACCGCAAATAAAAAGTGAACTGAAATAATCAATATGACACATTTAATAATTTTTTGGTTTAGTTGTAAAGTGTGTATAATGTAGTTCTTTGTGTGGATACATTTTTTTTATTATTATGTGAAGGAAAAGCTTCGTCTTTTAAAATTTATAACTCATGTAGCATTCAATCTCTGACATTTCTATTTAGGGTGTCTCACTATTAATTAGCAGAACTTAAGAATATTAAATAGAATATTAAATTCCTTCGTCTCTGAGGTGCAGGGCGTTGAACTTTATTATTTATTTATTTATTTATTAACGAAATAACCGCTGACAAACAAAAATCTGTATGTTGCGGCGAAAGGTAGGTATTTGAGAGCAAATAATTCGTCACCGAAAATCATCACATATTAATTTTAGTGGTGGAAATAGAGGGGTGTCTATGAATTTTTTGCAAAAAAAAGTGGCCTAATTGAAATTTTGCTAATGTTTTTGGAAAATATGAAAGGCTATTCAATTATATCCAGAAGAAGCCCTCTTATGACTTATAAACAGTGTTTTCTGTTTTTCTTGAAAACGCCATGTCGTATCGACTTCAATAAATAAATAATACAATTCAAGGGCCTGTATTTCAGTTAACAAAACATTTTAGAACATATTTATAGGAACTTTTAGTCTCAAAATGAGGTATTCAGAATAAATTCTTGCTGTTTGATGCCCATCAAAAAATATACTCACTTTTTATGAGTGCAAGATGCGGAGCCCTTGGCTGGTAATGTAAGCTTTGAAGATAGTAAAAAACGAGTCTATTTTTACAAAATGAAAACGGGCAATGGAAATTGAAAAAAGGGCATAGTTATTATTATCAAATACAAGGGCAGATGGCAATAACTCGGGCTAAATACTGTTATTTTATAGTATATAAGAGTAATTTAAGAACAATCTAGTAAAGATTTATGCCCATTAATTATTTTGTGTATGTATCTATTATAGGTTGAAAGAGATGATCAGTTTTGGGAATGTATGGTGATAAAATTAAAACATTTCTATTATGATCATATGTTACCTGAAATAGTAAAAATGTCATAATTTAATAACATTATTTATATAAGTATGTAGTTTAAATTGTCTGTAATGTATGAAAGTGCAAATAATAATACAATTTGACGTTTGGATATTTTTTCCATATTATTGTGGTTCCAAAAGTTAAAAAGTTAGATCTTTTCAATTTAGAATTAATGTCTAATTTAAAAATCGCATATGTGTTGATATATACTGAAAAATTATTTGAAATGTAATACTTTTGTAAAAGATTTGATTAAAACGTATTCTTTTCCTGCAAAATAATCCTGTTTAAACTTCGGCCAAATATTTTAAACAAAAATCACTGAAAATAGTAGTTCAGTTAAACATTTATGAATGGCTGCACATTGACTATTACTCACCACACTATACAAATAACTATACACACTGTATAACTAAAATAAATAATCTGCATAACGTGTGATTATTTCTTTCAGTACATTAATTATTTCAGATTCTTATGTTATATAAATATACGTAATTATTATAAATTATGTGTCCTATACCTACCTACAAAATTAATTACCTTCAAATTCAGAAATTAAATAAAGTACAATTAAAATAAATAAATTTTGAGGTTGTTTAGAGATTGGTTAGGTTTCTTTAAACATCCTATATTTTTCATTGATTAGTGTTCCAATAGAGTCTTGTTAATACATGTTTTTCTAATTCCATAAATTTCTGGTTATTAAATATTGGTTAGGCTCTTTTAAACACCTTATATTTTTGTCCGTTAATTAGTTTTCTAATAGACCCTGTTAAATATTTTATCAAAAATTTTTATATTTCCATAAATTTATTTTTATTTATTATAGTTTTCAGAGATTGGTTAGGCTTTTTAAACACCCTGTATTTTTCATTAATTAGTGTTCTAACAGACCCTTGTTAAATATTTTATCCAAAATTTTTATAGCTCTATACATTTTTAGGGTTTTTAGAGATGGGTTAACTTTTAAACACCTTGTATTTTTTTTCGTTAATTGCTTCTTGACCCTTGTTAAATGTTTCGTCAAAAATGTTTTGTAGTTCCATAAATTTTTAGTGTTTTTAGAGATTGGTTAGGCTTTTTTTAACACCCTGTATTTTTTTCGTTAATTAGTGTTCTAATAGACCCTTGTTAAATGTTTCATCAAAAATGTTTTGTAGTTCCATATATTTCTAGGGTTTTTAGAGATTGGTTAGGCTCCTTCAAACACCCTGTATTTGTTTCGTTAATTAGTCTTCTAATAAATTCTTGTTAAATGTTTCATCAAAAATTTTGTGTATTTTCATAAATTTTTAAGGTGTTTAGAAATTGTTAAGCTTTTTTACACACCCTGTATTTTTTTCTTTAATTAGTGTTCTGATAGACCCTTGTTAAGTGTTTCAACAAAAATTTTTGTATTTCCATAAATTTTTAGGGTTTTAGAACACCCTGTTTTAATTAGTATTTTAATAGACCCTCGTCAAAAGTTAGATATAATTTTTTTTAAATTCATTAATTTTCAGGGGTTTTAAAGATTTAAACACCCTGTATTTTTTCATTAATTAGTGTTTTAATAGACCCTTGTTAAATCTCTGAACAACATTTTTATTATTCCATTAATTTTTAGGGTTTTTAGATATTGTTGGGTTTTTTAAATACCCTGTATTTTTCGTTAATTAGTGATCTAATAGACCCTTGTTATCATCAATTTTTTTAAATCCATTAATTTTCAATGTTTTTAGAGATTGTTTAGTTTTTAAACACCCTGTATTTTGTTCGTTAATTAGTGTTGTAATGGACCCTTGTTAAAAGTTTAATCACTTTTTTTAAGTTTTATTATTTTGAGGGTTTTAAGAGATTGGTTCAGTTTTTTTAAATACCCTGTATTTTTTCGTTAATTAGTGATCTAATAGACTCTTCTTAAAAGTTTCATATAATTTTTTTAATCCATTCATTTTTAGGGGTTTTAGAGATTGTTAAGTTGTTTTCAACACTCTGTATATTTTTTCATTAATTAGTGTTAAATAGACCTTTGTTAAAAGTTTAATCAAAAACTCTATTGAAATTTTATTATTTTGAGGGTTTTAAGAGATTGGTTAATTTTTAAAATACCCTGTATTTTTCGTTAATTAGTAAGGTAATAAATAGTCCCTTTTGAAAGATTCATCTAAAATTTTTTTAAATCCATTAATTTTCAGGGTTTTAGAAATTGTAGTTTTTTAAACACCCTGTATTTTTGTATTAATTAATATTCTAATAGACCCTTGTTCAATCTCTGATCAAAAATTTTTTTTATTCCCTTCATTTTTAGGGTTTTTTAGAAATTGGTTGGGGTCTTTTAAACACCCTGTATTTTTTTCGTTAATTATTATTCTAAAGAACCCTTGTTAGACGTTTTATCAAAAACAATTTTTTAGCTCTCTTGATTTTAAGTTTTTTTTAATGGTGAAAAATTTTTCAACACTTTGTATACAGAACGGTCTTTCGCACGTTTAATAACCGTTCCGAAGTTAAATCTTCAAAAATTAAATTTCCTCGAAATTGGAAATTTTATTTTCTCCTTATCGATTTTTATATTAACACCCTGTCTATCACTCTGTTAAATTATAGGAGTAACATCTTCGAATTTTATGAATGAATTGTGACGTGTAAAGGCGGAGCTTTATTTCAAGTTCCACCCAAACGTCTCACGTACCAAGTTAAAATTTCAGTAAATTTAAGAAATTATTGGAAAATTTGAACCCATTTTTCTCAGTCATTTTGTATATATTGGTATGGGACAAACGTGAAAAATCATTAAAAAATATATCTATAACTTGCTCGTGGCCGAATTTCCGCTTATAAGGGAACCAAAAATCGAAAATTATTTATTTGCTCTATTTCTGAATTTATTATCAAAATTTTAACGAGAGGAAGTAATAGATAATTATTAATTATAACTACACTTAAAAAAAGAAATTATTCTGTCGGAAAATAAATGAGAAAAATGGGTTACCGCTTATTCAGGCACTGCGAAACCAGCCTTAATGCTAACGTGACCATCTATGCTCTCCAAACTTCCTAATGGTCTAACGAATCGACCAATTTCGGAACACTGCTAAACGAATTTGCTTCACCTCATCTAAGTTTCGTCTATTAGTATCATCCTCAGTAAATTCAGAACCGTTGTAGAAGCCTTCAACGATTATATCCGTTGGAAAGCTGCTGCTACTAGAAATTATCAGTTCGTCTAAGTAGGAAGCGTAAACGAGGCCGTTGGCGCATATTGTCTTTATTAAACTGGCGCTGTAGCTTTCGAAGTACTTCTCAATTCCGTTTTTATTGCTAGACAAATAATAATACCGCTGGAAGTTCGCGTACGAGGTCGGCTCGTCGCTTTCGACACTTACTGGGTCGTAAAATTGTGTTTATTTTAAATTTTATGATGCAAGTTTACAGCATATACAAGAATTGGAAAATAAGTCGCTTCAGTGTTTGATCTTAAATGTTTCAAAATATGAAACAGAGTTGGTGCCGGTAATGTAACTCAAACTGCAGAACTGTGTCCATAATTAATGAAAATTATTAAAATTTATTGAGATCCTCTAAAATTATCCTTAACCTACATCAATGATCGACAGGGTGTTTCAGTATGTTGTTCTATGTTCAATTCTAAGCAAAAAAATTCTATGAACTTAGGTCTGGAAACGCTTCGTTTAGAATATACAGGATGTGAAAAAAAAAATATTTACATTTTCTTTAATAACTCTCAAAAATCACAAAATTTTGTGTGCGAAGATTGGCTGTATCGCCCAGAGGGCGACCATTAGGAACATTTTAAATCGCTTCAACTTTTTGTGCTACGGTGAATGTCATTTCGGAATAGACAAACATTTTCCCCTACCTTTTCTACTTAAGAAATGTATACCTTACTAAACTCCGTTAAAAACTCATCTAAAGATGATTATCCATGCAAATTATGTATTAGCTTCGTCAGTAAAAAGCATCATTGAAACTAGTTGACGATTAGCGTTGATCTAATAATTCCAATCCTCTGACATGATGTCTTGGTTGAAAATTTTGTTCGAAGTTAATACATAATTAGCACTCTAATACAGCCAATGGTCCACAAAATTTAACTCAACGTAGTCGAGATTTATTAAAGAAAATAATAATTTTTTTTTCAAATTTGGCATCCTGTATATCCTAAACAAAGCGTTTCCAGGCCTAAGTTCATAAGAAATGTTTTGCTTAAAATTGAACGTAAAATAACATACTGAAGTAGGTACATCTCCTCCTGAAACACTCTGTATACCGACTCTAGGGGATAGAGATTTACGAAAATAGATTCCATTTAAGCAGATCGTGACCAAAGTTTTGGTTTCCATAAATCGAATAATGCACATAACATAAGTAGTACCTATGTACATACTTACATAATACGTTCTTATACAGTGTCTTCATAAATGATTAAAAACCACGTGACCAGGAATGTGAATCTCGAAGAACAACTCGTATGCAAATAGTTTCTTGTCTCTCTCAATTGCCGTAGTGAGGAAAAGGATATTCGCATATGAATTGCTCTGCGATTGATTTAAGAATCTCGATCCCGATACCGTGGCTTGTAATCATTTATGAAGGCACTGTATACATATAAATTACCTATGAAGTAAAAAAGGTCCAACAAATGTTCTCGATTACAAAATCCTTTTTCATATAATTCTGAGGTTACAAATGTTGGATGTAATGACGCTGTCTGATCTTGGACTTTAAGCAGCACAAGTACAAGACCGTTTAGGCAATGCAATTAGAAATAAAAAGGGCTCAATATCGTTCTTTGTGGAACGACAAATCTAATCAAGAGAAAGATATAAAGTATGTAGCATTTTAGTTCTAGCTTCGATCTTATTATTAGGTGTTGTATTCCTAGGACATTGATAATTTTATGACAATCGAAAGCACGTTGCTTGAGAAATTTGACATAAAATTATGAGGCATTTCATATCAGAAAGATATTCTAGTAAGTACTAAAGTATCATATTTTGTGGTCAGAAAATATTTTGACAAACAATGAAATAAACTGCTGCACAACAAAACAACTTTTTATGTATTAAAAGTGCAGCTGGTAAAGGTACAGTTATTAAAATTTTAGGTAACACTGGTAGTTTAGCAATTTTTTTCTACTATAAAAGATCTATTATCACGCATAGTATTTATGATCTTATTGTGGTGTTCTCAGTCGATGTCTAAGTATGGTGTTATAGAATTTAGATTGTTTTGGCTAGTAATTTTCAGCAATTGTTCTTCTTGCACATCACTTTTTGCCATTTCACTAACAGTAGTTGACCTGTTCGAATGGTTTGTTCCATTTTTTCCTTTACATTCAGCCCAATAACCTCAGTAGACAGTTTAGTACTTCCATCCCATTCAAGTGAAGACATTTCTTAAGTATATCTATTAACAGGTTAAATATAGGTTCCATAAGGATCATTATAATGGCACTTGCATACTACGTAATGTCACACTAATGCGGTCCATCCTTGTCAGTTTTTTTGCCCCCCTCTTCCCCCCTTTTATGTGAATGCCCATGGGCGATTTATGTCAGTTTATGAATTCTACGTCTCCATCCATTCACCATTTTTCAGTTACTCATTTACCGAGAAAACCACCCCGTCACGTATAAATTTTTTATTCGTCAACCTTATTATTGTTTACATTTGTTTAACGTCGCTAATATATTAAACGAACGACAGCACAACAACAGCGTAAGCAAACAACGGCGGCAAGATATATCATTACGCGGCTCGTATCTAAAAGCTCGTTCAGTGTATCATGGCCTAGCTTAATATAAAGATGAACAGCCACGCAGATGTGTTTGAAAATAAAGTGGTTTCAATTTGAGGTCAAGTTAGAGGGAAATATGAACGTACAGCATCTCAGAACGAGTGTAACTTTATGAGGCCACACGTGAACGTTTAAATATTAATAAGGGAGCGTCCACATCTACGCGTACGTGCGCTGTGAATATTTCAGGAAGCCGATGTTAACACGTATCCAGGGTGATTCATTGGGAAATGTACATCCGTTGATAATACGAGGTGTGACTATTAAATTCGCCAAAATTTTATTATCCACCTACATAATAGTCTCCCTCTAACTCTACACAACGATTCCAACGCTGCTCCCACGATTGGAAGCACCCTTGGTAATCCTCTGCAGTTAATCCGTTTAGCACCACAATTACAGCTTCTTTGACCTCCTGTACACCGCCGTGATAAGTTCTCTTGAGGTGCGACTTCATCTTGGGGAATAAAAACATAGCAGAGGGCAATATCGGAGCTATAGGGTCGGTGCGGCAACGTTGGAATGCTTATTTTTGCCAAAATCTGTTGCACAATGAACGAGGAATGGGCTGGCGCGTTGTCGTGGTGCAAACTGCAGCCGTTTCGGCGAGTTCGGGTCGTACACGGAAAAAGCGGGCCCGCAGTCGTTCCAACATAGAACTGTCCAGTTACTGTCTGGTCGACAGGAACATATTCACGATGATTGATGCCGTGGATATCGAAAAAAACGATCAACATTGCCTTCAGTCGTGATCTGGACATCCTCGCTTTCGTTGGCCGCTCTCCACCCTTTTCCACCCACTGCTGACTTTGTTTACGGGTCTCGGGGTCATATTCAAACATCCAGGTATCATCTCCAGTGACTACCCGACTCATCCAATCTCTACCGTCGCTCCGAATGCGAGACAACAAATCCTCGCAGATCGATTTTCGCAGTGAGAACTTTTGGCACCATCTTTGCACAAATCTTTCGCATATTCAAATTTTCGTGTAACTTGCGAACGGTTTCTTTGTTGACGTTTAACTCGGCAGACAACGCACGAATGCTTAGACACCGATCAGACATGATCAGTGCACGCAAACGGTCAACATTCGCGTCCGCATGAGAGGTGACGGGAGCTCCTTCACGTGGATCGTCTTCTACCGAGTCACGCCCCTCCTTGAACCATTTTGCCCATTCAGACACGCGTGTTTTCGACATGCACTCGTCTCCATACACCACCTGCAATTTTCGAAGGATTTCGCAGGGTTTTTCGCCAGATTTCACTAAAAATTGAATCACAACACGTTGCTTGTAATTTTTCACGACGCCACTAAAAAAAGTCACTTCTAAAAAATACACTTAAAACACAAACCAAACGTGTTATCGACTTCAACCTTGGACTAAAACTAAAAGAAAGGTCCCCCCCTCTCTAGAAAAACGTTGGCAACAGTGTTGCCAGTTTCCGAGTTATAACTAAATTGTCGGAACTTAAATGCCACACCTCGTGTATAGGGCGCTATTTTGCCAATACATAAAATAGTACGTATCCACGATCACCCTAAAATAGACGTTTTATTCACTACGTAAACACCTACACTTTATTCATAAAATTGTATTTATTTTCCTAGTGAAATACAATTATTCAAAAATACCCCGTTATACCGTTTGGTGTGGAGGTTTCTTCTTCTTGCGTCAAAGTATGGTTAAACTCAATTTTTTTCTATTTGGCGCTAGTTCCTTTGCTTTCTTCCATCTTTTGTTCTTCCGCAAGATTTTTCCAATTAAACAATCCACGTCTCCCTCTATTCTTTTTCTCTTGGCTCCTAAATTCTTCTCGTCGATCTGTTTGTGCTTCTTCTATTTAAATATCCCCACCACTTTAGTAGTCTTGTCTCTATGAACTGTATTGATTCAATTTGAAATTCTTCTCTTATTAACTCATTTCTAGGTCTTCCTAGTCTATTGACCCTTCTTAAATACTTCATTTCCACTGCTTCTGACTTACTTTTTTATTTCTGGTTAATACCAATGATTCACACCCTTGTGTCAGTATTGGTCTGTAAACTGCTTTATACACCTTCATCTTTGTGGTTTTAATTACTTCCCTTTTATTTATAAAATTATTGTTCATTGCATAATATATCTTTAAAGTATTATCTATTCTTTCTTCAATTCAAAAATCTTGTTTTTCTCGCTCATCAATTATTGTACCTAGATACTTGAACTGCGTCACTTGTTCTATTTTTGTGCCATCTCTTATGATATTTATATCTAGGACTCCGCCATTAATACCTGTCACTTCTATTTTACTCTTAATTAGTTGCATTCCCACATATTTCATTTGTTCGTTCCAAATCATTATTTTTTTTGCAAGTCTTGTTCACTATCCGCCATGATTACCACATCATTTGCAAAAACACATCGTTTATCTCTATTTCCTGTAAATTCCTGTATCCTCGCTAATAATGATGAACTACATAGAGGTTTCTACCCTTCTGATTACATTTCTTTATTATGTTATCCATGAACACTTTGAACATGACTCCTCTTTGTCTTAAAACTTCATTCTGAACATAGTGGACCTCATATTTTTACAAATAACATAATCGTTTCTGTAATATTCTTAATTATTCCAATCTTTATTGTCACCTTTGAAAATAAGGAGTATTACTCCAATTTCCCAATCCTCTGATATTTTCTCCTCCTCAGGAATAGATTTTATTAAATAATTAAAAACCTTATTTGTTACTAAAATAAAGAGGTCTCATATAACTGTTGCTAAAATGTATTGGATAGTAATTATTTATTAACATCAACTTTGACATTTACAGTAATTTTGACTTTCTTGCCATTGCTAGATCTTGTCTGCATCTTTGGAAATATCAACAACAATGCTGTTTGGAAGTAGAAGATTCGTACTGAATTTACCAACTCGAACTCATTGAAAAAATAGCAATACACTATAGCCAACCAATTTCATCATGGCACTTCGATTCTCACCAAGTTTCTAAAGGAACGTTCTTGTTGGCGTTTAAAAATGTCGACTCGACTAACTTGACCTTGCGATTGTGGATAAAACGTTGTATTGCATTAGTTTTCGGTCGCGTTTCACTGTCAATGTTTTTTTACTTGTATCTTTCAAATGTTAATATGATAGTTCAATACTTTTGAAGTAATATTGTGTGGTGACAACAAATGTATTTCCTTACAGAACATAGCAGTCTATCACTTCAATCTTCTATTGATTTTCTGATGTAACTAATATATTTCTTTTTTTCTGATCGCTTGCCTAGATGTTCAATTAAATCAAAATGATATTTTAGAGGGATATCTGTATCGGAAAATGAATTAAACTGCAGAGAGATATAGTGCCCTTTTCAAATGCGAAATTATAAAGGATTTATATTCGTCGCAGTATTCTTCAAATGCGCATTTTTATTATCAATGAGAAAGTGCATTTAAAATCTTCGGATGAGATCCCATTGTTTCTTTTATTGGAGATGTGAATGTAAAGATTTACTTCATTGCTAATAGATTTTTTATTTCGATATGAAACTCATTTAGAGTATATATATTTGGATTTTTACTTTTGGATTGAAGATTAGTATATTATGCATATTATTATTAAAGCTCGCACTTCGTTTCCAGATCTTAGGTCCGGACTTGGACTTGTATTGTTAGAAATATACTTAACTTCAAGAAAATTATAAAATATATTAAATAAATTTACAAGTTTTAATACTGAGATACTTATAGTGGTATTCATAGTCCGTCTTTGGTCGCCAGAGAGCGGCCCCCGTATCGAAATTATGCGAATTTCATAATGAAATTATCAGTAGAATTCGCAAAATGATTCGTATTGACAATTTTCCAATACATCATTTATTCGAAAAACCTTAATTTTTCTTAAATATCAAAAATGTAGTCAATAGTTACGTAGAATATTTTGTAAACTAATAAACTTACAATGATTAATGTTTAATATTATAAATTACCAGTACAAGGTATAAGATGTTGAATTTAACTTTTTTTGTGCTGACTTCAATTATGTTTATTTTTATTTATTAGGTGTTAAGACACAAATATGAGAACTACATTACATACATTCACTGTAATCATACTACTTCGATATCTCAAAGAACTGTACCTACAAGTATACGTTTAAGGATTTTAAAATAACCATTATGAAACGTAGTTTCAGGATACTCAAGGTCAAAGCGGAAACGATGTGAAACTAGAAAACTTTCTATCTCTACTTCACTAGAATGTTTACCTATCTAAAATTGCACCTATTTGTTAAATCAGAATCATCAGCAAAGCGGTTTACCAAATGACAATTTTCTTAGTATTCAAAGTCTCGTCCAAGGAACAGCTTATATTCACGACACGTCTGATACAATATCAGACAATTGGATTGCCATAACGATATTGAAGTATCGTAATATTCAGGAGAGGTAAAACAAGTCAAGGACAATTACAGCACATCGGTCTGTGTTTTTTCTATTTATGTTAAATGTTCACACAAATGTATTTGGTGTTGTTCATTTTAAACATACTGGATGCTATTATTTAAACTTTGCTTAATAGCTGCACCAGAATTGATTCGAAGAGCACCAGTATTAAGTTTGTCCCTGCAGCAGTTGGAAACGGTTTGAATCTGTCAGAAATATTCGACCAGTTAAGCTGAGAACGAGTTTTTTTCCATATATTTTCAGGTATTAACAATATTGTGTGAAACTAACTACTCTGTGGGCTAAAGCCCCAACCAGCGTTGAATTACACCCACAATATATACCCATATATTCTTTATTATTAGCTTTTGTAACATTTTTTACTGTTTTAGAAAGGTATTTAACGCAAAAAGTAGTTGAACGGACATTTCTGATATAGTTTTAAACCATTTCCAACTGCTGCATTAACAAACTTATTATTATTTCATATCCTGAGTTGTTAATTTAAGTAACGTGTACTTTTTTGTGAATTTCATACATCATTTACATTTTACTGGTAAAAATGACACACACGAATTCATTGTTTATCCACATATTTTATTATTTTTTCGGACTTACACGTAACTCATGAAACACACCAACACCTCTAGGGTGAGAATAGAGTGCTTTCTTAGGTTCCTGCATTTGAACTAATACTGTGTTATGACTTTTTCCTTCTATCAATTTCATAAAAAGATATACATACATCTTTATGGGACAGTAGGAATATAATGTGTACCTGTTTATAGTTGTTTACTGTTTGTATAGGTACGGGAAACAAAAATAAGGCAAGTTTAGCAATATCCATTAGTAACTAATTTAATAAAGTTTTAGGAAAGAAGAGACTGTGATAGTGTACCAGATTCTCTATATTTTTTAAATTCTAAATTAGACCTCTCTTTTAAAGAGATGTACAGGGTGTCGCAAATTATTAGTGGGTGAAGCCGTTAACCTGATATATTCTTTGTACCAAAATAATGGGACTTTTCTTATGCCACTTTTCATTTTAGAGGTCCATATTCAAAATGCAAATTAAAATTTTTTTAAATTATTCCCGTAATTTTAGAGATATTAATTTGAAATTTGGCACATATTTTTATTTTAAGTCAGCACACTTTCTGTGTAATTTTGGTCAAAAATATCGAAGCATGAGCGGAGAAAAGGGGGGTTGTAGTAAGCACAGACACCCCATTTTTTAGTACGTCTATGGTTTCAGAATATTTTTTTTTAGTTTTATCTATTTTTTCGCTTTTATAAAAATATGAGAAATTGTACAAGATGGAGAGCTCTTTAAGCCGAAACCACATATTCTCCAGAATATTTGTGAATCTCTAAATAAAAGAGCCCCAGGTGAAGGTGAAGGTGGTATACAGGGTGTTTCTTAATGATATGCGAATATTTAAGAGGGTGATTCTACATCGAAAATTAATGATAGCTTGCAATATAAACATAATTTTTATCTTTAACAGTGGCGTGCGCACGAGCACTGACTAATATTTTTAATGAAAAAAAAATGGTACGCCAATGAGTTTCTCCCAGATAAAAGTTATTTTTGAATTCCCCGTTCACTTTTAAAAGTAAGAGCCCTCTTGAGTTTTTGGATTGCAATACGCCGTTTTTGAGAATAAAGAATAAAAAACGTTGGATTGTTCGAGAGAATTCATGTAATTATTAACGGATACAATTTTGCTATAAATCTAGTTGGCCCGGAATATGTGAATTGCTTTGTGATTTGACCTTTCAATCAATTTTTTGTCGTTAAAATCTGTTTACTGTGAAAATCTTATTTTTACAAACTCGGTAATAATGATAAATTATTCAAATGTGGAAATGGTGGAAATGCATTACGTGTATGGCCTAGCCGACGGTAAGCTAGACTTATTTATCACGAGAGATATCCCATGCTCTGCCAAATAGTCAAAATATTCGTCGTATTCTTTAAACTAGTAGTGTCCGAAAAGGTGCATCCGAAGGTAGACCTCGAAATGTAAGAACACCCGAAATTGAGGAGGAGGTGTTGCACATTATCGAAGAACATCTTGAAATGAGTACGAGGAAGGTCGCTAGAAATGTTTAAGAGTGCAGGTGTTGCTGCCCACAGATTTTCCTAAGCGTGTGACTTTTTGTTAGTGGTATCTTCATAATGTTGCCCAAAATCCGCAATTTAGATCGCAATTCTGTTTTGACGAAGCCAATTTTTGAAGAAATTTCATTTAAAATTTCCATAACAATCATATTTGAGTGGATGAAAATCCTCATGCTATAACTAAAACCCATTTCCAACAAAAATTGTATGCCTTAATAATTACATAAAATTCAAATGTGACCAAGTCGTTTTATTTGTTTTGTGTGCTTAGCACCCCTTTTAGTTCCGTCTATGGTAGATACCATATAAAAAAAGAAATTTCTAATTATCTGAAAACAAAGCAGCGATTGTTATTATCGATTGTTTCCGATGCGGTATTGTTCTTTTATTTTTAAATTCCAAGATCTATAATCCCGCCAACTTCAGATTATTTTCAATAAAGGCTGAAAATATTCCCTTTTATAAAATTAACTTCCGGCCAATTCAGTCGTAAAATATTAAACGTAATACCAATAAGTACGTCTAGAGCTAAGGGACTATCCAAATAATGAAGATATTATCGTAAAATACAAACGATGCTGGAGAAATAGAGGGCCGACAAATGATGATTATTGGTTCTTGGTACTTCTACAATGTTTTTAAATGTCAAATCGATACGACAGCGTGGACGTCGAAAATAGTTGATTCCAAATTACAATCGAAAATGATGCCATTTAAAAAATAAAATTGGTTGCCGTGACAATGAAGTTACTGTGTCCAGTACAAACTCAGAGTTGCCAAAGGGTGCTAATAAGCTTAACACTAAAAATCCATTATTTGGAAAACTTGTTTATACAAGGTGTTTTTAAAAAATTGTAAACATTATCATTTCAGTCAGTGGTCGTGCGGTTTAAGGCGTCAGTATTTGAATTGATGTGGCTAGATCAGTGTGGGTTCGAGCACCATTATATTCTTGGAGAGGATTGGCACCCTCTTTGCGAGTATGGTAGGGTGGAAGAATGTTGGCTTGGGTCAATGTGAGAGGTCGATACCGGTCGACATTTGACTACCCCCCTAATTCATGAGATTTTCCAGGTTTCCCTCATTCCTGCCTGAATGGTGGTTAGGGCCTACCAACGTTTCTGAGCGCAAATGCGGCCTGCTTAAGAATAATATGCCACTCCTCTACCGCACAAATCTCCGACTTCTGGGTAATCCCCGTGATTAGAAAGAGATTATTTTTTATATATATATTTTATTTTTATAGGTAACCAATCTGTATATTAATTCATATACAACTTGATTACTGTGTACATAATAATAATTTATAAAATTTGACATTTCTCCTATATACCTATAGGACTTTTTGATATAAAACTTTTTTATTCTGAATATTTCCTATACTTTTTTGTTCTGCATTAAAAACGCCATATCCTGTATTGGAGGCACGCCTCGACTATGCTGCGACCAGCGAGCAGACGACAAACATTACGGGTTGCGGATTTGCAGTGAATAAGTCAGTGTCAGGCTGCACATGATCACTTACCTATGGTCAACACTTTGAGTTTGACAATCATTGTGTGCCAGTATGACGTGTTTTATAAAATTTAATGCATATTTGTACAAATTCAGTATTATTTCTGACTTCTGCTTTGACGAATACAAGACGCCAATTTTCGTTTGCCACCATTTCACATGACCGATCACACAATTTTAATTCTGCTTTCCACTTCATTGAAATACAGTGTATTGTTACGTTGTAGATGTTTTCCAGTTTTGTGCAAACGTAGGGGTATACATGCACAGCTTCATAATTAAAACTAATGTTAAATTTAAATTCAGTTTATTCATTAATTCACATGTTACAGTTTATAATGCTAACGCTGGAAAATATATGTCCATATAACGTCACATATTGTACAATAAAGTATTAAATACATACAAAACATCGAAATGAAACGGTATGCATATACACCAGCTGATTGCGTATAGATATATATTTATATGTATATTTTACATTAAATAATTTTATAAGTTCCAATCAAATTAAATATTAATCACCGCAGTCTTTGTTAATTTTTTATTGTGGGCGATTTCTGGGCCAGTTTCGACCACTGTAGAGAAAGCTTGACAAGTTATTAGAGCCGTTTAGACATAGGCCTCTTTATGCTTGAACTTTAATATTGAAATAAATAATAATTGTAATTAAAATGATAGCAATAGCACCTTTAGAATCGTGCCTTTGCTGAGAATCAGTGCGTGTAATGAGAAAGAAAGGGTGAATTAATGTTGTATATTTCTGCATCTGCAGATATGTAATAATGAGAGACAGATTTAAACGTAAGCAAACTAAAATAGTAAAAATAAACACATATGAAATGAATGTTTCTTTTAGCTGCTACAGAAATCTGAAGTTTTTGTAGGTATTCCCTTTTAAGAACATCTGTGATGGTCCCTTTTACTTTGCAGGTTTTTTGCAACGTTTAAGTCGTCATATTGTTCTTGAAGTAAACAGTCTTCACTGATTAGTCTCATTACAAGTTTTTTAAGGTTTTTTTGTTAATAAAACTAAGCGTACAATGTCTGAAATATCGTAAATAATACCTAAAATATAAAATCCCTCGCACTTTTTTATTTGCAATAAAAATTAGAAAAAAATATGTTTACGTGATGTAAGTAACAGAAATAGAAAGAACTGGATGAAATATTTCTATATTTTTTGTTCCTATGCACTTTGAGGGCAAGGAAACTAATCTTCGATTTTCTACGTAGTTTTCGTAGGTTCTGAAAAAATCTGAATTGTGTAAAATTTACCCGGGACGTCAAGGAATGTAATATGTGTGCCAAAAAGGACTGATATTTGGCAAGATTTTTACCCTACTCCTAAAATTTTTTCATTGGTTTTCAGTTCAATTGAACATGTTTGAATGACAAGAAAATTAGCTGTTCCAGACATTATCCTGTTAGCAGCATGATCTAGACAGTTTTCTGGTCAAGCCTTACGCGTCTCTGCTAAAATTACAGCATTTCAAAATCTATTTGTACATACAATCCTTTTAGGTCTACAAATTGATGTAGCCATTCAAGAGAAGGTACATATAAACTCAAGTTGTTAAACGTCTTTTTGTTTATGCAAGAACTCATTTTTTCAGAAAATCGATAGTGTGAATTGAAATTATACAGGATGGACTAAAAGTAGGTCGCTAGCGACAGATTCTTTGGACAAATTTTCTCATGACATTTTTTATTTGCACCTCATTCTTAAAAAATAGTGTCAAAGTTAAAGTAAATCAGATTATTCTTAACAACTCATTCGTTTTTGATAAAGTTTTGTCGACACAATTTTTGTGCAGTTTTGACCAAAAAAATTTCATGAAAGGAGAAGAGGAAGTTGTACTCATTGATCATCCATAACTTTTTGTTGCATGGCCATTGCTCAAAAGCAGTGTTTTTTAAATCTAACATTTATTTTGAATAGTTAATATTAATTTTCGCAAAATTTTGATGTAGAGTTGGATTTTGAAGATATTACTGTTTTGAGTTGAAAGTTATCTTAATTGACTTAAACTGATTTTAGAAATAAATATCCAAAATTAAATGTTACCATATATACAGGGTGAGTCGATAAATAGTTCCTCCTTGTTTTTGTCGAGATGCGTGAATTTTTAAGTAAAGCGCTCAAATACGTCAATTTTATTCAGAAGTGTGAGTGACACATTTTGTAGGATTAAAACAAAACAAGATTTTGAACGTTCAATTAGATAGAATTGTGTAAAGTATACATGTTTTTAAAAACATTGCAAAATAATGATTAAAATTGCCCAATCAGCCAAGAAAATCTCTTCACTAAGGAGCCAATAAAGTTTTTCCAAATAATTTTTAAAAAGTAAAACACCAATAAAAAGGGAATTTAAATTCGTTTCATTAGATATTAAAATGATTAACCCTACATAGGAAGATGAAGAGAGTGACTTCAATATCCCCCTCTTCTGAATAAAATTGACGTGCTGGAGAGTTATATTCAAAAACATTGCCTATTTCAGTAAAAATAAGGACTTCATTGACCCACCCTGTATATCCATGCACATTTGAACTTTTTCAATGTGATAAAATGAACGGTTTTGGCCTTCTGCAAATAATTTTCACAATAATAATCAAGCTGAAAACCTATGTTTCAATAAATAATAAAATTTATCGGGTTACTTAATGTTATGTGCTAACTTTAATGAGCGATTCTAGGAGTACCCAATTTTATATCGAAAAGTTCATATGGTATTTCAAAAAGATAGGTTTTCTATATGTAGGGTGCTGAGGATTTTATTTTTATTTCGATTTTTATCAAAAATTTCGAAAACCGTATGGCATAAATACACACTTCAGATTTTTACTATTATTTAACCAGTGGTGTAGGTATGGCTACATCACGATATAATTTTTACGTAATAATTCAACTATTTTTTTTTAACTAAAAATTTTTCTTGCAGTATTGTCATATAACTTACAGTTTTGAAGAAATTATTAAATGGATATATGCTGTAACTTATTCCTACGCGAAAAAAACACATTTTATTTAAAAAGTGTGATAAAATTAGATGTCACTGAATGTCATTCAGCACCCTGTACGTCGAAAACCAAGTTTTTAGGACATACATCTATATGAACTTTTTAACTTAAAGGTAGAAGAATTACCCATTAAAGTATGTATATAATATTAAGTAACATCCTGTATAAAACAGTGGCGGCTGGTGAAATTTCATGTATGTCATATCTCACTAACCAGATGTAGGAGCCAGACCAAACTTTAGGATATATATACTGTGGCCATATAGACAACTTTTATAGAAGCAGAACTTTTTTGCAGTTTACGAATAAAGTTGAAAAATTGTGCAGCCCTAGGAATTTTCAGTTTGGCTTCTTTAATTCTAGTGAAACATTTTTTTCAATAAATTAGATATAAGGTATTTTAAAGTAATGATATTTGTAGAATTTAAAGCAATTTTACATTTTTATAATATTATTACATATATAAAATTCAAATTGCTGTAACTTTAACAAGTACTATAATGTTTCGATATAATTTGAAATTCCTTGATTATATATACATCTCTAATTTATAGAAAATAATGTTTCACTATAAATAAAAAAGCCAATATGAAAATCCCTAGAAGGAGCTGTACAATTTTTCAACTTTTTTTCGCAAAAAGGTTCTCCGTCTACGTAAAGTTTGGTTTGGGTCCCATATCTGGTTATTGAGACCTGAAATCTCACCAGCCACTGCTGGTATAAAACATATCTAATCCAAATCGCTACTATCCAAAAATATGGAGTAACACATATTCAAAGAAGTTTCGTAAACCAAATTCTAAATTTAAATTTTCCGAGAATAACCTACGTATGGAAAAAGTGAAGTCTATAATTCAACCACTTTTTCCGTGACGTTCAATGTTTGATTTTTACAGATTTGATAACAGTCCGACATAAAAAATGTTTGTTAAGCGTCTTAACAAACATAAATAAAAAGACTGTTGATTGTAACTTTGACATTAACACCCTGTATAAGCGTCTATTACGCCAAAAAGGTTTCTCGGCACGTGTATTACACTAAAATACAATGTGTTCCTCGAATAAAGCCGCGGATAAAGGAAAGGTGTGTGATGTGTAACAAAACGGAATGAACTAAAATCCGGCAATGTAAATATTGTACCGTTTTACATTTCTCGAGTCAACACGCGGCGGTGCAACGTCGGGATATAAATTTTCCGCCTTTCGGAGCGGTTTCGGCCGCGCTAAGCGTTCACTTAAGCCTCTGATTTCTCACAATGTGTACCCTTCCAGACGGGTCTGTCAATCTCAGTTAAATAAAGTTTCAGTTATTGTTGCGAAACATCTTGCAAGATTGAATGTGGGCGGAATAGAATAGGAGTAATAGTGATACATTTCATATTGTTGCGTAGCTAGAACTGATTTTTTTCTGAAAAGAAAATATACTTTATAGGAGTGTTTAAGGTTGAGTAAATGATGATAAGTATACAAAGTGTTTTTAAATGAAGTACCAAAAAATTAGGCCACAGATTCCTTAGGTGATAATAAATCAATTTAACCTAACATCCCAAGTGGCATAATAAAAAAGATGCAGGGTGTCAAAGTTAAAATTTTCTTGTCGATATTGGTAAACAACTTCTTGAAAAATCCAAATATCTACATAAAATTTGTAAATAGGGGGCTTTTACGGCTTTCACTAGTAGAGGGCGCCACATATGGCACATCATGCTTCTTTTAAATGAGAGAACTTTTTGCGGATTAGTGTATCCGTCTGACTATGGAAACAGACGATTCTCCTACCTTTATTAGTTGAAAAAGGTATACTTGCTGAGGTAGGTAGGAGTAACCAATAATCCTATTTGAAATGCTCAGTGCACCGAGTAAAAACTGTTTTGGTTTCAGGTAAAGTGCTTTTTTTTGCTGAAAATACCGCAAAGTGTTACTTGAAAAAGCTGTTCAGAATGGTAAATTATGGAGATGTGCAAAATTTCAAGAAGATCGGCGAGGTTTGATGAAACCATTTTTCAACAAACCACAAGTATTTTATCAAAGCAGGCCGATCTTTCTGAAATTTTGCACATCTCCATGTTTTACCCTTCTGAACAACTTTTCCAAGTAAGATTTTGTTGTATTTTCAGTATAAAAGGTACTTTACCTGAAACGATAACAGTTTTCAATCGATGCACTAAATATTTCAAATCTTCAGATATAACAGGTAGGAGAATCGATTGTTTTCATAGTCAGATGGATGGATAAATGACGCCCTCTACTAGTGACGTCAAAATTAGAAACAAATTTGAATTTCTCGCCTGCAGAAATCCCTGACTTATAATAAATTTTACGTAAATATTTGGATATTTTAAGAAGTTATCTACAAATATCGAAAATAAAATTTTAACTTTGACACCCTGTATCTTTTTTGTTATGCGACTTGGGATATAGGTATGTTAGGTTAAATTGATTTATTTTCACCTGTGGTCTCATTTTTGCTACTTCATTTAAAAGCACCCTGTATAGGGGTGAATTAAACGTATTACTCATTCTTTCAAATCACATCATTTTTAGAAATTGGTTGAAGAACTAACGATTTCCTGGTCACATGCCGAAAACAGCGACTTTTTTGTAACAGTGACTTTTTGTTATTTTAAAAAGAAATAAGGTTTAAACTCGTATAAACTTTTTTTGCTTCGCTTTTTTTTGAAACTGATCGACACTTCAACAAAAATAAGTAGGTCAATTTTTCGTTTTATCCAATAATTCTGTCAAATCTCGACCGATTTCTAAAAACGGTACATCACTGTATTCGCAGTTAAAAGAGCTTTAAAATGATGTGCCACAAGTGGGGTAGTTCCATTTGAAATTTTTAAGTTGGAGTTACTAGGGATTAGGGAGATGGTTTGACTGTCAAAAAAAGCTCCCTCCAAGAACAAAAACTGACGGGTCTGGGCAAATTTTGAAATATTTTTCTGTTCTCTAATTATAGGGGGGATCAAGTTTTCGTTGAGATACCCAGTATATTTTTCTTCTCTACAAAACAACTGGTACAAATTTCGATGTAAAGTGAATTTGTGTGACATTTTTTTATATTATTTCTTTAATTTATATATTTAATTCGTGAGTGCCGACGTCACAATCCTTCTTTTTACTCCTAAGGCAATCCTAAGTACGAAATATCTTGAAGATATAAATCACGTACAGGGACATTTGGGTAATATTTCTCTCCTTTTTTTTTACTTACTACAATTTTTTTTAACATGGACTATTTTCGCATTGCTTTGGCGGCTCGTTCCCCCGATATAAAACCCATTGACTACTTTTTATGGGGCCATGTTAAGACATTAACATATCGTACTAATTACTAAGTTATGTACCGTATGCGGCGAGGGTATGTGGCATGTATTGTTTAGTAAGCATTAGTTTTGAGCATTTCCTGTGAAATCGTTGACATTTTCCAGAAGAGTTTAAAGTCAAAATTTTGTTTTTAATCGTTAATTAGTCCGCAAATTAATTATATTTTTTCTTTAATTCTAAGTTTGTTGTCTTATATTATTATACATTTCTTTAAGGAAAACAAGATTATTTAAAAAAATAATAGTTTTCACATGCTCATGCTATGTAATTATAATTCACATGAACCTTTTGACACTTCAAAAATGCTAAACAACCCCAATTATCTCAAGATCTGTCAATTTTACGGACACTGACCTTTTTTCTACAAAAATGTGCATTACCCGACCAGCAAATACGCGACTGTAGTAAATTTTAAATTATTTTATCCATAGAAAAATAGTCCATGTTGAAACAGCATTATCCGGGGAAATTTTGTCAGATAACCTCTTTCGGAATTTAAATTTAGAATGAAAAACTAATTATTTTATAAAACTTTGACACCCTGTAACACCCTTACAAAGCTTTGAACTACAAGTTACTAAGTATGTAACTCTGATTATTTTCATCAGTAGAAAACTTTGTTGAAGTTGGCCAAATTTATGGCTAACACCCTGTATAAAGTTTGATAGGTTTACCTTTAATATTAACGAAGATATAACCAAAAGACTGCCACAAGCAAAATCAGTCAGACAAAAATATCAGATTTTTTTTGGTAATGTTTCTGATAATATTAAATAGATTATTGTACATATTTTATTCTAAACTGTATTTAAAAGAGTAATTTAATTAGACTCTGGTTGAAGGTTCAGTTGTTTTTCGAAATATCGCTTTGAAACAACAAAATCATGTTGCCAAATGTAAGACTAAAAGAGGATAAATTTCCTTTATAATTTTCGACTGAAAGTTGGAAATAAATCATTATAAATAATCATATATTTCTCCTTTCTTCCTCATTATGTTCAGTGCAGAATAACCAAAAATATATTTAGAGGTTTGTTTTGGTTCTGGTAGTGAACCATTCTAAAACTATTTAAAATAACTGACCATTTCATAATAAGATTTACCAAGCGACCAATAAATTCAGAATGGAGCTTGGTGATTCTAGAACCATCCAGATGCAGAATCAGAAATAATCCTTCACACTCTCTTCGCATTCAAAGTATTTATAAAAAATACTGTTACTTTAATCTTCAACATTTATGAAAATTTAAAATGTAACAGTACTGTTACCCCTTAACTTTTGACACGTTTTTTCCAAACACTAAGACTTTGGCTCTATCAGACTTTAAAAATAAAATAATTAAATATTTTTCGTAAGATTTTCAAATATTAAGGTTTGGTAATAACAGCAATAGATTTATCTAGTTATAATCAATAAAAATTGCATTTCATTAAGAAAAGAAAAAAACAAGAATTTATGGAAATCATTACAAATTTTAAAATTTCACAATAAAGAAGACAAAATGTCAGGTCTGTATTCTTATTTTATATACATGATACAGCATTAGATATTATTTTTTTTGCATTTGATAGATTTGAAAGATGTTTTGCTATGTATACGGAACGGACAAATGTAATACTGCTTTCTGTTACAATCGCAATCAATACACCATAATATCTAATATCTTATCTTCTTCTTCGACATACGCTGATAGGATGAGAATTCGTCAAATGATTCTCAGTTAACAATGATATTCGTAATATTCAATATTGCTTAGATCCATATTTGCTTCCACATACCATTGGACACAAATCTTGTCAAAATCTTAATGGTTTTGCAAGAAGTAACCGTGTTTAATTATAATGTTTTGTTCTGTAAATATATATACATATTTAACAAATGAAAAACAATGCGACACTATCATTTTAGCATAACTAAGATTCAGAAAGGTATTATGTGCGTTGGACCTCTAAGCAGTATGAAATCGAAGGAACAGAAGGCAATATAGTATATGTCCCACAGACAATGTCAACAGTTGAGGGTTAATTTATAGTTCCAAGATGCCATTCACAATAAAAAGGGATTCAAAAGTAACAACTGACATGTTCCTGGACTCAACAGTTATGAGTCCAGGAACTATGACTTATGACTTAACTTAGAACGCAAGATATTAACTTATATCACCAAACACCGTTGTGTTTTTCGCGAATTCTCTACAATGGTGCGACCGTCGCCCGTCAAATCGCCCGTCGCGTAACGTCTCAACCAGGCAGGCTTAACCCCACCTTAGGGGCTTGCCCGGTAATCTGCCCCTCGTCTCAGTGCTGATGTCTTCGGTGTCGAAGGGGATCGGGCTCCTGATGGGCGTCCGGTTCTTGCCGATGCTGTTGATGGAGCCCCAACGGGCGAACATGGCCAAGGCGCGCTTGTCGTTCGTCGGACGTAGAAGAGTTGTCTCTCCCGAGTCTGTAACAATAATATATATCGTCAGTTATTAATAGAAAGAAAGCAAACTAGCACTTTTCATTTCATAAATTGAAAGTACAAGTGGAAAATATTGGATCTGCACAGTATTAGAATTTCAGTAGCACGTTCGATACCTTAATAGTTATTTATTTAATCAGTGGGATAACGGCTTCATTATCATTAAGGTACGAATGCAACAATTGCACCATACGAGGGTGTTAGCCTGAGTTTTAGTAAAAGTGTACGGGGAGAGACAATACCATTTGCAGAGGAAGCAAAATATATGAGTTGCTCTCGATAAAACGCTCAATTGGAACTCTGGATAATGGATAAAGTCATCCACAAGGCCAGAATGTCCTTATGGACGTGTCGACGCATTTGTGGAAAGTCTTGGGGCGTAAGTTCTAAACAACTGTACTGGCTGTATGTGATGGTTATTAGACCCATGATCACTTACGGCTCTATAGTTTGGTGGTCGAAAGGTCTTCAAAGGATAGCCAAAGTAAAACTCTCAGATTTGCAGAGACAAGCTAGTCTGGCGATAACTAGTGCAATCAGTACAACACCGTCAGCTGCTCTGGAAGTCCTACTGGACCTCTCCATATACTTTTGGAGTGAGAAGCCAGGTGGGCAGTATACATATTGAAGGAAGCGGCTATTTGTATGCCGAAGACTAACATAATAGAGCGTAGTGGAGTGCTGGAGGACATAGAAGGTCACAGCACTCTATCGATGGTCTCGGATGTTATGCCTACAAAAATCAACTATAGGCTACCTTTTGAGATTCTCTTTCCTCGGAGGGAGGAATGGGAGCGAGGTGAAACTGACCTCCTGAAGGCGGTTAGTTGTTGGTACACTGATGGCTCCAAGACCCCAGAGGGTGTTGGAGCTGGAGTGTATAGTTGCAACCCAAACACCAGGCTATTCGTAAGCTTGGGTAAATATGCAACTATATTTCAGGCAGAAATGTGTGTGTGGAAGCTGGAAAAGCTTAGACTTAAACGCAGGTCGATAAAAATCTTTTCTGATAGCCAAGCAGCTTTAAAAGCACTTGGATCCTACCGGTGTAATTCAAGAACCGTATGGAACTGTCAAAAGGCTCTAGAGCGGTGAGGTACAAGCAACAGAGTAACCCTGGTGTGGATACCTGGTCACGCGGGTATCTAGGGAAACGAGGCAACGGACTCGTTAGCAAGGCGGGGTGCCTCTTCCAGCTTTATAGATCCGGAATCGACTCTTGGCTTAGCTTCGGCTACTGCCAAAGCAGTCATTTCGACCTGGGCGGAGGAAAAGCTATGGGAGTATTGGCAAGATCTGCCAAGATTAGCTCATTCGAAGGCGTTCATAGGGGGCATATCGAGAAAGAGAGCTAAAAATTTGCTAGAGTTAAATAGGCTTGACCTGAAAATCTGGTTGGCCTATTTACTACCGATTAAGAAGTCAAATTCACAAGTTGGGCATGACTGAGGAGGCCGAGTGCCGGTTGTGTTTAGAAAGTGACGAATCGGCAGAACACATATTATGTCACTGTGCAGCTGGAGAACGGACCAGATTTTCTATATTTGGTAAAGTGCATCTCTTGCCAGAAGATCTGGGCAGAATCTCATCCAACAAGATTATTGGCTTCATAAAGAGGCTACACCTATTGGGTGAAGTGTAATAAGTATGTGAGCCACAATAGACCACAGGGTTGCAGTGGAGGGCTAGCTTTTGACCCACTCACTAGAACCAGAACTAGAACTACAACTATCGTAAAAGTGTGAGTATGTTAATGGCTGTTTACCCTTTTTTTATATGTATGACTACTAAAATCGAAAAAATACCATAAGGAACATGATTTCCGATGTCATGGAAACAAGACAATTTCTACTTCAACAATTTTGAAAATTTATAATTTCTCCTTGAATGAGTCTGACACTCTTCAATCAGACGTGGAAGAGCTGCAGCAAACGTAGTTTTGTCAATAAATGATACTGCAGATAACACCTACTCCCCGGACTAATGCCCCGACCGGCATTGGATTACACCTTCAGTATATGTGTGAACAGTCAAGAACCCTTGTCGACCACACCACAAGACATAGACCGGTTTCGGACTTGTTAGTCCTCATTAGTATGCCATAGATAAGATGACCGACAATTAAACTGGCCATAATTGGCGCCCTTTACTAGTGACGTCAAAATTAGAAACATATTTGAATTTCTCGTCTGAAAGAACCCCCGATTTACAAATTTTATGTAAATATTTGGATTTCTTGCGATAAATTTTTATTAAGAAAAGTTTCACAGAATGAAAAATTTAGTATCTAGGTACAATATACAAAATTTCCATTAAATGAAATGCAGCAATCGGTTAATAATTCAAACTGTACGAAATTGTACATCTCTAAAACGTTTTCCTCTCAAAACCAACAACTTCCTGCTTGGCAAAGAACTAAATTCGCAACAGGAAGTCGCCTCCCGCTTCTTTTTTTTCATAGCGAATACAAAACTACACCAACACCAACCTTGCAAAGAAATCAGACTGAAATTTTTTCACAGACAATACGGCGTTAGTACTTACGAGTATATTTTTCTAAAGACGTTGCACTTATTTTATAAGTAATATTTTGGTAAATGATGTAAACCTTAATCCACTGAACCGAAAAAGTTGTAATAGCTATGGTATTAGTTACAGTCAATAATTTATTTATACAGGGTGTCGCAATATTAACATGTCACAGAGAAACATTTCTTGTGCATACATGTTTCATCAGCGAGGCATATTTCCGACGATATTATTTAAATCTTATAAACATATGGAGATATTATTTTAAAATAATGATTTTTTACACGAGATCATTGTCAATAGACAGATAGATAGATTTTTTCGTCCCAAAAATTCTCCAAGTTCTAATTTCTGAAGCAATTCATTGGAAACTTTCTAAAATGTTATTAAAATTTTAACTTTGACCTCCTGTACTTCTTTAGCATGAACTTTTAGAAGGCAACTTTGATTTCATCGCATTATGTTGCCGCAAGGAATCAACTCTTGCTGCGCGTTCCATTAACTTCGAAACACCCTGTGGAATACACAGCTGTTATATAAAACTAGTAGTGATACTGGCGCATTCACCACATTTTTAAATTGTGATTTCTGTTTCTATTATCGTGTCTAATTTTTGAGTTCAGTTTGGTTAAAATCTAAACATTAATTTTTACAAGTATCATTGTTAGTTAGTGATAGAGATATGTTTACTTCTCTTATTCAAGCCATAAATAACTGTTCTGTGAATGACAACAATGATTCATAATATGTAAGGCATATAGGTCTATTTCAAGGTATTCACCGCGCTCTGTACAATATTATATTAAAAACTGTATGCGCGAAAATGGACGACAGTTTGAAGTATTTTTGTGGGATATGTAGAATGTTTGTGTATTTTGATTGACCCTGTATTAATATTTGTTTTATGTCAAGAGCAACTAGATTTTTTAATAAAATTACTGAATTTATCTAATTTTAAAAGTTAACTTTTTTAAATTGAGCCAACTTTGATCTTCATGTCGACCATTATAAATTCTGTAGCAACTTCCCTAGCTGTTTGAAAATAATAGTGGTTTAGAGGCCTTCAGAATCAGTCCTGTTGTACTTGTTATATAACAGCTTTCGAGGTTGATATGCCATGGCCTAGGGAACTGGTTGCTGCCAGTAACAGAATTGATGTGCGCATCTCAAGCCTAAGCTGTTTTTTATCTGCTCTTGTTGTTCTCGGGCTATGTCTATGTGTTTAAAAAATCCCGGTTAAGGCTAGAGATGGGCGCTTTAATTCTGTTTGGGAATTGTAACCACTTTAATTGAAACAAAATATACTAGAATAAAAAAATTCCAACATATTTATTTTACAGCTAGTTTGATATTTACAAAATCGCCTTTTAGTAAAGGCTATGGAATTAGAGCATACTTATCAAAACGAAGGATTTGGGACAAATTTCTTTTAAACGAATTTTTTTTGTCCAAAATTGAACAACAAAAAATATTCGGCTATTATATCATTAAGCTGAACACACTGTACCTATATTATAAAATATATTAAACTAAATAAAACATCTTAATAATGAAAGAACGAATTACATCGTGGTTTTCTTCTACTAATTGTACAAATTTAAATTCACTAAATTTGCCTTTAAAAAAAAACAGAGACAAAGGTTCTCTGATGTAAATAAAACACTTGGTATATTCCATTAAAGAACAATTTCGGCGTAAATCGTACGAATAGAGTTGTACACGTCGGATAAAGAATCTTTTTTAGCAAGGCAACATATTAATTTTTGAGGATGCCATTGAAGTTCACTTTCTATCATATATATCCAGTGAAAAGATGTCAAAGAAGAAAAAGTACAAAGAACACGTCCTGTTTACATCCCATTGTGAAATTCTGATATCAGCAAGTCACAAAGAACACACCCAACAGGTCAAATATTCCTAGGAGGTTACAAAATGCTCGTCCAATATAGAACACGGTTATCGGTCAACAGCCTATGAGGACAGATAAATCTACAGGGTGATTGAAGTAGCAAAAATGAGACCACAGATTCCTTAAGTGAAAATAAATCGATTTAACCTAACATACCTATACCCCAAGTCGGATAATAAAAAAAAATCAGTGTCAAATTTGAAATTTTATTTTCGGTATTTGTAGATAACTTCTTAAGAAATCCAAATATTTTCATAAAATTTGTATATCGAGGGTTTTTGAGGGCAAAAAATTCAAATTTGTTCCTAATTTCGACGTCAATAGTAGAGGGCGCCACTTGTGCTCATGTTTCTTTTTTTTGCAGTTTCGTGTATCCATCTGACTATCGAAACAATCTATTCTCCTATTTCTTTCTTTTTTTTTTGGAAAAGGTATTCCTTGCTGAAGTCGGTAGGAGTAATCATTTTTCAAATAATTCTATTTGAAATGCTCATTGCACCGAGTAGAAACTGTTTTGGTTTCAGGTGAAGTAAATTTATTTGGAAAAAATATTTGAAATGACAAGTTTTTTCAATATCCATTAAAAAAATGGTACGCATGGGAAAAAAACATTTTTGGAGCGTCACAATGTCTAGCATCGTTTGGTTATAGCTCACTTTGAGATTATTGTAAATAGTTGAAGAGCTATTTACAAGAAAATTGCATTTCACATAATAGAGAAATCACCCTGTATTAATTTTTCTCAACGATTCTCAAGATGGAAACTGCATTCATTTTTTTCTGTCATAACACTACCGTTACACGCTGTATATAGAAAAAATACAGTATAGAAATTCGTCAGGGCAAAGCAAGGCGAAATTTGCATTTCTGGGATACGTACTCTACACTGAGAAAACAACTTTCAGTCAATTTAATAAATACAATTGATTGCAGTACTTCTTTCAGTGTGCAATTGATTGCAATACTTCTTTCAATGTATAATGTAACAAAACTGTTTTCTTACCGCTGTTCTGTGCGTTTTCGTATAGGTATCGTTGTCTGAACAATTCGGAATTCAATCGGGGGAAATCGTCAGTTGAATACAGCGGTTGGGCCAGCCTTTGACTCCAAAGCGGGCCTTCCAGCGGTTCCACGGGTCTGGTAGCGGCGCTGATGATGCCTGGGAAGGACGCTATGAAGATTATTCGCCACATCTGCAAACGAAAGTTCTTGTATAGATATTTTTCTCTTTATACAAGTCAATCAAGTCACACTGTTATAATCTATATCATCGATATAGGGGAATATAAAAAATTTCAAAAGACACCGACTGTAAGCAGTGGGATAGAGTGGTGCAATATAATTTCAAGCAAGTGACACGCAAATTATTAGAATATGTGGATATATGCACAGTATATTAACATAATTCTATATAGCATGCCTATTTAAGTCATCTAACTCGATATTATTCAAAGCGGAGTGGTTATTAATGAAATATTTTACATCTCTTCATCAATCAGTGTTTATTTTACCCCAATCGAACCCACTGCTCGTATATAAAAGCTTATATCGGCATGACGCTATTTGGAATGCGACGTTGTAACATTTAAGTAAGTTATTTCCATCTCCTATCAAACTTTACATTGTTCCAACAGAACACGCATAGGACAACAGAAGTCGCCAAATTATTATTTAGTTAGTATTATGTACATTGTGAATATCCTGAATAAATTAATTTTGAGGCTTACTTCTTGTCGTAGCGGGCCATTAAAAGTAAAATATTAAAGCTTTGGAATTTACGACCCCAAACTAGCTTGTATCAAACATTTAATAGCAGTATTAGACAACGTTCAATTCAATACTTTCAGAAAGGATTCAGATAATGGCAAAAGAATATTGAAGGATTTCCCAAAATCCATAAAATTGCTTACGATTCTAGTTGAAGAAAGATGAGTTACTGCATATAGTCAGGAGCAATAATTTTGCAAAGAAATACGTTATTGATGAGAGGCTGCGGCTCAGGGCATACCTTTCTACGGTTGCATCCACAATGCTGTGTTTTAAGCCCATTGAATTAATACTTAGCCAATTAAAAAGAGACCTTCAACGAAATAAACCTTTAAAAAATTTGACAAAACAGTTTAAAATGTTATCAGAAGCGAGGTGAATAAAATTACATCAGCTAATTGGAAAAAAATGCGTCAAACATGTCATAAAAATTGAGGGAGACTATATAAAGCTGCTTCAATTGGTTGGACTAAATAAAAGTGGTTTCATCATAGCTGTTGATAAATAATTGGACACAAGTGACGTTAGTAGTGCTAGTGTATTTTATTATGATGTGTAAGTCAACTTTTGGCTGCATTCTCTATGGTGTCGTAATTGTTATGTAGTATATGAAGTATATTGGAAATATATTATTTTTGTTATATATTGTGTCTATACAGGGTTAACTATGACGAAGTAAAAAATTTTAAGAGGGGATAGAGAAAATTAAGCATCGGAATCACCCTTCAAAAAATTTCAAACTTATTTATAAAGCGAAAAAAATTTTTTTCGAAATTATATGGCACACGTTTACAGAATCAAAGTAGGTAATGTAGGCAACTAGCAACACGACCGTAACATTTCCAGTCAAGTCGTAATTTAATTTCTGTGTTTACGTTGTAGTTTTGCGTTCTTCTTCAGTTTTTAGTGCCTTTTTTAATTTTTAAACGTTTTATAGTTATTAAGTGAAGAAATTTGTGTTGGGTGCAGATACTTTCCCACAATATGGTTCGCCGGTTTGGTTTTCTAGGCTATGGGACAAGACTGCTGCGGGTACATTAAAAGTTTTCTATTATCTATTCCTTTCGTTCGATTTTGTTATACTAAATAGGTATTTTGTCTAGCTGTACCTACAGGAAGTGTATTTTATCGGTAGTGAGTGGGTATAATGAATGAAAATATTGTAGTTTTGCCAGTTTGTAACAAAATAATAAAGAACGTATGCAAAATAGTGGAGCTAACTGGATTAACTGTTATCTACCTATCTAACAGGTATTATTACTAATAATAATGTTAATTTTTGTCGTTTCTGCATTTAGAAATGCTGCAAAAAGACCGCATGGTAGTAGATATTGTTGACAGATGTAAGTTTTATCTATGGATCTAAGCCATCTCAGTCGATACATGTTATAGGCGCCGACTTTCCGTCGCGTAGGAAAAGAGGGATTTGCTCCATTTTTTAAATATCGAGCTAAAATTCTGGAATATGTTTTTATTGTCTTTTAGCCCTTCCTGAGCACGTGGTTAAAATTTTTGTACTTAGTCATAGTTAACCCTGTATATCACTAGGATATAAATACATAAAAAAAATTTTGTATCGTTCTTTTCTATAATTGTTTTTTTATTTTGTTTTTATTTAAAAGAGATATAATTTAACTTATTAGTTATGTTTTCTCTACAAACCCTACCCTGCCCAATCCAAATTCTACCCTCCTGGCAGAGAACTATCCTAACCTCTCGTGGTCCATGCTAGGAAATAATAATTTAAAATTACATAACATCCAATATATGATCAAACTATGTATTTAGCATTTGTTTTTTCCAATTAGTCATATTATATATCATTTTAGTCATTTTATTTTAAATTATTGTTGACGAAATTGGTCGAATACTGGCATGTAAAGTAAATACGGTCCTGTCTACTTCTCACCAGCTGGACGCGGAAGCCTTTAATGTTTTTATGGCAGTTACTTATGCCGTTTTATTTATTCCTTTACATCGATGATACAAACTGTACGGACTCTGTACACATGGTGGATTTTAAGTGTCATAAAGCTCTTGAATCAAACTTGTCGTATTTATGTACAAATTTTGACTATTCTGTCAATTCCCCACAAGCAATATTCACTGTATAATAAATATAACAAGCAAAATATGTAACATATCAAAATTTAATAGTCTGTCTCTCGATGAGAAGGGACGGTGCTATCAGGCAACCCCTGAGGGCTATTGGGGGCGGTCAAGTGCCATACACGTCGCCGGTCCGGACGCGAAGTTTCTGCATTTGACAAATTGATTTTTTATTAATGGTGATGTGTCTAAATTTGGAGGATGACCTCCAGCGGCGACGATTATGAGGACAAGAAAGCCGCATTTGTGAGGTTGTGGACGTGATTTCTTGGGCTTTGGACTATGCGGAGGAAGTGCCTGTCGTAAATCTGCGGGTGCGGATCCGGAGGGAGGAGAAATGTACGATTTGTTTCAATTTGGGAAGCGCATTTAGGAAGTGGTTGCAAACAATATCAGAGAAAGTGACCTTAAGAATTTCTCTACAAATATACAGGGTGTCCGGAAAAATGTGGGAAATCTCTCGGGTGCAGATAGAACATTAAAGTTCCCATAAGTTTTTTCCTACGGAGATATGTGTCCCTGAAGGTTGCCGCTGGAGAGCGGTTTTTCTTGAATACCTTTGAAAGTACTTAATATAATTTAATAAAAAATTAATGTGATGGACACTAGTAAGGACCACTTAAAATAGTGTCCTTGAAACATATTTAGCTTCTTTAGTTTACTAGGGGCGGGCTAAGCTTTACAACTGAATGCCTAAATTTTTAACATTCTACAGTGTGGAAGAAAAGTATGGAATAAATTCATTATTTCTAAAACAAAGAAGTTTCATGAAATATCCTCGGACACGTCGATTTTGCTTTTTAAAAATACTTTTTTTCCTATACCAACGCATTTCCGACGTTCGTTTGTTTTCGCGTGATGACGTCATCGGATATTTTTTTAAATAGAACCCCTATATTTCTTCATCGGATTCTTGTAGAGCTTAACTTTCTGAATTCAAAAATGTATAGTTTCAATACTTTATTCCTTCAACTTTCCGAGAAAAAAACCAATAACCGATCCAATAAAATCGGCTTGAAAAACATGGGAATATTCCCATTTCACAAAATCAATGAATATAGTAAAAAGTCGCTAACTCTGGCAACATTAAATTACTTTTTCTACGTTCCTGCTAAAAACAAAACTATATTGAACTATATTTAGTGGAGAAAGTGGTTCTTTATTGCACTAGTGCAATAAAATGTTTATTGCATTCATGTGTCATTCTGTTACAGCGTTTTGTCATCATGACAAACATAAACGTTCAAATCGATGTCACATTTTCCTAGACTTAGTGTCATCTAAATAACATTTATTGGTTTTTGCATGAACGTAGAAAGAATATTGTATGCAACTCGTACAAAGAGTGCTTATTGCACTTGACGGCCTCGTTGGACAATTTCACGTCGCATGCAATAAACACTTACTTTTTGTACTTGTTGCATAAATAACTATTAAAATATCAAACACCGGCTTCCATAATTCTTAGGATGATCTAGTAGGTATATGTATACAACTAAGTATGTCAACCAATAGATACTGGTTTATTTACTAAAAACAAATAGAATGACGTCATGCTCTTAAATGCTGCTGTTGTCAAATTTCATTATTTAAGTAGATGTAGAGAAATATTCGATTCGAGATATTTGTATACTTATGTAATATATATTTTAAAAGTAGATTGAAAGTTGAAACTACTTACTTTTTGAGGTAAAATAATTTGTGTCGTCAACTAATTGTTAATGGCTTTGAATTCTTTATCCTCCCACGGTTCAGGAAAGGTGCAGGTAACAGTTTCGAATTTAAAGAACTTTATAAATTCCACGCAGTCTGCTGGGTTTAATTGTATCAATTTGAACTGGTGCTCAGGTGGCGTATAATCCAAATTGAAAGCGTGGTCGCGTCCCGTCGCTGCGAATAATACGGCTTATATCTGACATTTCTTATATGCATTTAGTGTGAATAGGGCCTGTTAACAGATTTAAAATGGCGGGATTCGGCAGGTCCTATTATGTTATGTCTGGTGTCGACATAACTGTCCTGGAAAATTGCCTTTAATTTTCGGTTACATCGGAATGGAAATTTCTTTGTCGGTTCCTCGTTAATTCCTTTTCACATTAGGGACTTTCTCCTACACGGTTTTTCAGTTGAAACGCACTTCTCCACGAGTTAAATTCTGTTAAATACCCGCAGGTGTGATAAAATTTGAGCCTTAAAGTTAGACAGGATTTTAACAAATGCATATTTTGAATATATGTTAAGATTTTCAAGTGATCATTCGTTAAAAGTTCACGATCATATAACCATAAATATAACATGGTTGATAGAGATAGCATTGTTGTTTTAAAAAACTTTTATGTACAAGAAAATGTACAAGTACAAGTACATGGAAAACTAGTGGATTCCAGAAAGCTGATGTCTATAAAATAAAAATGAATATGCATAAACACCTGAAAGATTTGTAGTAAACTGCCTAAGCCATTTATTAGCGACACACCAGATATATACCTCTTTCTAGTTTGTCAGATATTCTCAGTATGCCATGGGTGAAGCAGCTGACGACTTATCGGACAGAAGTGAACCTGAGTAGAAATGATGCAGCACATAGCTACATCTTGTGGCCACATGCTGAATCTGATGGCCCCACAAAAAGGCACGTTTATTATTCTTAATGATTACCACAAATATTGTATAACTATAATAGCTAACGGTCGGTCTACGCAGGATGCTATTCTCTCTGTGTATAAATTTATATTAAGGAGTTTTGAATAAAAAACTAAAACGGCTTGTATGGGTTTGGCTTTGAACTGGATAAGATCTTATTTGTGTAACCGTTTGCAAAAAGCGATTCGAGAAGAAAATAGGCACGCAATTTCCGACAACAGAATTGTTCCTTTAGGAGTTCCTCAGGGGAGCATTTTGGGTCCAACTTTATTTATAATTTTCATCAATGACTTAAAATCATATTTTAATACTAGTTATTTATCTCTTTTTGCTGATGATACTACTGTTGGATTTCAAGCGAAAAATATAAACCAGTTATCACAAAAAGGCAAAGAACGCGTACAAAATATGGCTGAATATTGTGATAGGAATGCTCTATCTTTAAATGTTTCAAAAACAGAAATGATTTCTTTTTCCATTCTTCAGTCAAACTTCAGTTTATACGTACCCTTAAATGGTAAGTCAATTACTGATAAACTTACTGTTACTTCTTTGGGCATTTCAGTTGACAGGAATTTGAATTGGGACTCACATGTATCAATTATTTGTAGGAAATTAGCTACTCAAAATTATGTGATTTATAATTTAAGGAAATTCGTCGGTCTTGACGTTTTAAAAATGTACTATCGGACAAGTGTATCCAATCTTGAACTATTCAATTGTTTGATGGGGTAATTGTTCTACCATTTACAACTTATAGCACAAAAAATAATTATTCGTAGCATGCTGTTTAAGTCAAGACTACAATCTTGCCGTCAATTGTTTAATGAATTGGGAATATTGACAGTTGTGTCCATGGATATTCTTGCATGCGTTACATATGTCAAAATTCATCCTGATGCGTATGTTGTTGGCCAACTCGTTTTACAATTTGCAAGAATATTTTGAATGTCATCTTTAGTTTAAATATATTTTTTGTTGTTTGTGATATTATTGTATTTTAGTTTGTTCTTTATCATTTATTTGTTGACAATGTGATATATTTACTATTCTTATCTCTTGTGACCTATTCTGTAGTGTGTCTACGGAATAAAGCTTATTATTATTATTATAGCCGTATTTTAAAATTTACATGTTTATTTATATGACATATATTAACAAAATATTAATTAAAAAAGAACAACCTATTCTATAATTAATAATATTTTATTCGTTTTTTAACAAAATATTATTTTTTAAATAAATCCTAAATTCAATCCTAAATGTAGTGTCGAATCAAGTATAAGAATATGTAAATATTGATACATAGGTATACACTTGAGTGAAGTAAAATTTTAAATATATTAATATACTTAAATGCAGAGTAGATTTTTTCCGTGTATCAAAATTCTTGAACGATCGAAAAATGACAATTAAGATTCCTAGAACAGAACAGTCATTCCAATATTGTGTTTTTTATTTGTGTCCTTATATTTCCATAAAAACATACATATGTCAGGGTGAAATGTGTTTCTACAGTCCCCTAAATACTAACAATGTAAAAATTTCTCCCGCTTCTACATTCTCGTAAAATCGGCTTATCTTTGACATATTTGATACAAGTGGAGAGAACATCGTTGAAAAAGAAGCTTAAGACGAAAAATATGTTCTTAAAGGCGTATGTATTTTAGAAATGATTGTAGGTATGCGAAATTTGTATTAACGCTGACATAATAAAGCTAATAAATATTTCCCACAAATAAAAAACATCTATATTTATAATACAAAAGAGTTTAAAATTTATCATATCTAGAAGTAGATACATAAGATGAAAACCAACGAAACTGTGATAAATAATAGTAAATTATTATTATTGAGAGAAATATATGCTTTTCCAGAGGCGGCTGTTTGTTACAAAATTAAATATTTTTGTACAGGATGGTTCACATAAAAACCGACAAAGAGCAGGTGTAAGAGGTACCAAAATATTTCAATTTAACTAAACGTACCTATACAATACAGGGTGTTAAAAAAAGAGTGTAAAATTTTTCAGGAGGTGGGTCCGCACAGTAACGGTTGCGCAGATATGGACCACTATTCGTTTTTCAAACATTTTATTTTATTAGGAATAAACCGACAAAGGAAGCTTTTAACAAACAAAGAACAAAGTTACAGAAGACGTTCAAAGTGCCCTCCGTCCATTTCCAAGCAGGCACGATATCTTCGTCTCAACGATATTCGAACTCTTTCGAAAACACCCTCCTTGGTTTGGATTTCTTGACACTTTTGATTAATCCGTAGCTGTAGCTCTTCCATGCTATTTACAGGAGTACCATACACTAGTATCTTCAAATATCCCCAAACAAAGAAATCTAGAGGGTTCAGATCAGGCGATCTTGGAGGCCAAAAAACAGGTCCGGCCCTTCCTACTCATCTATGTAGAAAAGTTGGGTGTAAATGCTCTCTAACGGCCATGGAAAAATGAGCTGGAGCACCATCATGCTGGAACCACATTTGTTGCCTCTGATTCAAAGAAATGTCTTCCAAAAACTCATACAGTGTGTTCTGCAGAAAGTTGAGGTGAGCAGCGCCTGTTAATCGGTTTGGTAAAACAACAGGACCTAGAAACCTGTCACCTACAATACCCATCCAAGTGTTTAATGAAAAACGTGCCTGATGTCCAGATTCTATTAGAGCATGAGGATTTTTGTCGGCCCAAATATGCGTATTGTGAAAATTAAACACTCCATTTCTTGTGAACCCGCCTCATCAGTAAAAAGAATGTTTGCAAGAAAACGAGGGTCTTCAGCATCATGACGTAGAAACCAGCTGCAAAAAACCAAACATGCTTGATGATCATTTATTGGATTTAAGGCCTGTACTCGTTGCACATGGTATGGATAAAGCAGTTGCTCGTGAAGGATTCTCCAAACAAGAGGACCACTAATTCCTACCTCGGCTGATATTCTCTACACACTCGTACCTGGATTCTGCTCTACCAGTGCTAGAATTTCTTCTTCTGCTGTAGGAGTGGATACCGACCTTGGTCTTCCGGATAAATGGCACTGTATGCTCAAGGAACCGGTATCACGCAATCTTGAATGATCTCGAGTGAATTCTTCCAAACATGCGTTGTGAAGGAATCTGGCGATTTGGATAAGCATCAACATAAAGACGTCGCGTTTCGGTGGCGTTCCCATTAGCACGACCATACATGAAGTGCATGTTAATTCTGCGTTAGAGTAACCAGCCATAGCGAAAGAAAACTTGTGTACTGAGAACAACTGTCAAATACGTACTATTTATTTCACTAAACATTAACCAACTATTATAAGAAAATACACAACGTTTTTGCAAAATAAAAAAGGGCTAAAAAACATCAAACATTCCATATCTCCGCAACCGGTACCTACTTTGCGGACCCATGATTATTGAGACTTTTCTGCTTATATTGGTTCATACTATTACCTCCTTAAATATTTTACACTCTTTTTTTAACTATAAGTTATAGGCCTTCAATATGGGGCCAGATATTTCGAAAAAAATTAATATCTGCATTACTTTAATTTGGAATAACCAAATTCCAAATAATTTCCTTCACAGAAACCTAACACGAGTAACAGTCAATTTGTTCATTGTAGGTAAATTTTCCAGACATTTTCAACAACAAAGCAGAAATAAAATAGTTTTATTACTAATTTTCAAATTTTAAAGACAAAGCCTTCTACTGACTTTGATTTCTTCTAATAAACTTTATTAAAACATTTTTATAATTAATGCTTTTTTCTTGAAGACCTTAAACATTTTTTAAATTTAACAAGAGTAAAAAGTGTTTTAAATTTAATTCTGCCCGGAAATTATCATTTTTTTTTTAAATTCGATCTATGGAAAAAAGTTAGGTATAATTTTAAGGGTGACTCACCTTGAAAAACACTTGGTAGTGTTTCAATTTACTTGAACTAATAGTCAAAGAAAACTAATAATAAACCTTTAACTCCGCTTGTGTGCAACTTTGTATACAGGTATGTTTAGTTGCATTATAATAATAATATTTTGTACACCATGTAGACGTGGAGAAATTGACTTCTGTTCCCGGTCTCGAGAAAAACATTGTTTTTTACTTGTATTAAACCAATCTGCATTTTGCGTAAAACATGTTAAATGCCTATATCGAAGCCATTCCAAAGCAAACAGAAATCCAATTTTTTCTAATTGCACAATTCATGCCCCTCTTTAATCGCGTATAAAATCTCTTTATTTTTGCAATCCGCCGCCCTCACGAAACAATAACGCAGCGAACGTTTATCCCGAGTCTATTTAAACAGATTTACAAGCCCCGACCCCCAATCCATCCTCGCCCAGTCTCATCCTTAAGTGACAATTTCATTTGAATGGAAATCCGTTTCAAATTAGTCCGGTATAGATGGGATTATGCGATACACAATGCATTTTGACAAGGCTTGTACACGGACCAAATCTAATATATTCCTTTCATTAACACGTAACTGTTGCATTGCCCTCGCACATGCAAATTAGAGAATCTGCGATATATTTAAACTATGATAATAGTTAAGTAGATAGTGCTATTGGCACCTCTCAAACGTATTTATTGGAGATGATACACGGCAGCAACTTGTGTAATATAATTAATTGTATAATAGATGAACGCAGTGATGCACCGCTTTATCTAAAATTATGCTTTAGTTTTCTGAGAAAATGGGGTCAAAATAGGATAGTCTAAATGAAACTTAGGAAGAGGGAGATAAGCCAAAGACTATTGCACATTCTCTCACCCACCAATAACATATATCAATTTGATTAATGCCATATTACCGTTTGTTTGATCGTTTGAACACTGTTGGTTGGTGTAGTTTGAGATTTCATAACACGTGTTCGTACAAGAGCCGTATTTAATGTAATGTGTCTAATAGAAACGTACGTACTAATTATTAATTTGTGATATTATTTGCGAGAACTGCTGATTGCTTTATTTAGAATTAAAATTTTGGATTTTCTGAAGTTGAAAAAGAAAGGACTTTGAATAACTGCACTTTTATATAAACGAAATAATCATCAAAATATTAAGAAAAATCATTTATCAAAATTTAAATATTCATTTTAAAGAACAAGATGTATTTACTTGGCACTATCAGAGTATATAACTACTTACTTTTCACTGTACGGCTACTGACTTTCATGTTTTATACAGGGTGTTAAAAAAAGAGTGTAAAATATTTCAGGAGGTAATAGTATGAACCAAAATAAGCAGAAAAGTCTTAATAAACATGGGTTTGCAAAGTAGCGGTTGCGGAGATATGGACCACTATTCGTTTTTCAAACATTTTATTTTATTAGGAATAAACCGACAAAGGAAGCTGCAGAAGATGTTCAAAGTGCCCTCCGTCCATTTCCAAGCAGGCACGACATCTTCATCTCAACGATATTCGAAAACACCCTCCTTGGTTTGGATTTCTTGACACTTTTGATTAATCCGTAGCTGCAGCTCTTCCAGGCTATTTACAGGAGTACCATACACTAATGTTCTTCAAATATCCCAAAACAAAGAAATCTAAATGGGTAGGAAGGGCCGGACCTGTTTTATGGCCTCCAAGATCGTCTGATCTGAACCCTCTAGATTTCCTTGTTTGGAGGTAATACCTGAAGTATTTTACACTCTTTTTTTAACACCCTGTATGTTTTAAGTTTATAATAAGTGTTTGCTCAATAAATACTGTTTTCTTAATTATAATTTTATAGACTTAAAATCTGTATACCTATACTTTTCTACACATTTCTTATGATAATAAAAACGCTTAGCCTTAAGTAAAAATAAATAATATTCAACAAATAATTTAATATAAACTAACACAAATCAGTTATCATAATCGCTGAAATTTTTATTTGTTTTATCGATTTCTAAACATTTAAATCTCGTAGTACAATTTTCTATTTTTTTCTTCAATATAACTTTATAAAAATTTGTATATTAATAGCCTATATTGAATCAAAACTGGAGAGTTTTGTATAGGTGGCATAACAGTAACAAAAAGCATTTGTTCCTGATTGAAACAAGTTTTATTATAAAATGCATTGTGAAAATTAAATTTTAAAATCTTCAAACATTATTTATTTCATTCAGCATCTATATTTTATCAGACAAAAAAATGGAAATGTCTAGTCTACCTATTTAACCGGACACTGATAAAAACAGGATAAATTTTAATGATAAGCACACAAATGTAAATAACCGTTTCTGTCAGTAAAAAATACTATTAAAAAATATTATTTTTGATCTATACTCGCGTCAAGAATTCAGACGACTTACGTCATACGAACAATTGAATAATTCGTTATATATTTATGAAAATATTTCAGAAACTGCAACTGAGAGTAATAAAACTATATACTACACTAAATGTTTGCATTATATATTGCACGAAATTGCAAAAAATTGTTGATTTTAACGCGACCAAATATCGAAAATTACGTTGACAATAAAGACAATTGCCTAATGTCAACCATGACGTAAGACGTCTGAATTCTTGACGCGAGTATATACAACTTAAGATTATTTATATGTAAATAAATTAAAGCTTGTTTCTTTTACCCTTACACAGCAATCATTAGCTAATTTAAAGTAAGTAAATCGTTCGAATGGTATGAAAAATTTCTGTCCAACGTATTATTTTTTCTTCTAGGGCTGATAAATAACTATTTGCATAAAACTGCACTTTTTCTTCTTCAAGTCGCATATGTTTTCTACATTTTCGAAGAAAAACATTTTGAGGGAGCAGTATACAGGGTGTTTCTTAATTGTGTAGAAAATTCAAGCGCTTATTTTATGGTTAAAATTAAGGTAACTTTGTTAAATAAGCTTTGGGTTCCAAGGTCGTTTATAAGATATATGGTTTCCGAAGTTGATTAAAAAAATCAATTTAAAATTCATAACTTCTAACGACTTTCAAAATTCTACCACAAAAATCAGTCGAAAATACAATAGCCAGTGTGACATATTCATGTGATGCGAGTAACACGGAATTAAAAAATATAGTGAAAATGTTTTATTGGCATATTTTTCCGAGATGTGAGTATTCTCCTTCAATGTGGTCTTATTATTCCATGGTGACAGCAACCCTTTCAGCAAAAAATTACGTTGACATTAGTAAATATAAACAAACTTATGGCTTTTTTACAATAAAAAGAAAGAAATCATATTCCAGAAAAGTCTGAGACCCTTTCACAAGAAGAAATACTTACACTTTTATTAAATAAACCGTATGAAATCTACCTGATGGTGAATGTAATTTATGTAAGTACTTTACAAAAATAATTTGATACTCGTATAAATGTAGTAATTATTTTAGAGCTGTGTTGTGTTTGGCATAAACTGGAGCTTTACCTAAGCGAGTTGAAGCGATTTAAAAGAATCCTAAAATGTATAAAGTTTGAGTTTTCCGTGCCAAGAAACCTTCTTATACAAAATTTCATGAATTTAACTCAAAGTACCCGAGAGTTATTAAAAAATATGTAATTATTTTTTTTTGAATTTGACATCCTGTATATCATAAACAAAGCGTTTCCAGACCTAAGTTCATAGGAAATTTTTTGCTTAAAATTGAACGTAGATTAACATACTGGAAGTATGTACCTACATTGCCTCCTGAAACAATCCTCAAACATTTTCAACTGAAACTCCTTCAACTTTAGGAATTATTTTTTATAATGCGTCAAGGTGTACGTTCACGTTTAATATCTATATAACAAAAAAGTAGTAGATTGTATTATCTGTTATTTTGTTATGTTTCTGTTTACTTTGTATAATGTGAAAAGTTATAATATCTCAATTTTTTTTTAAATCATATAATTTTACGATTGGCTCCATTCAATAAAAAATCAATTTACTGACATACATAAATAACTATTTTATTTATAAATCATTATTCTGCGTGCAGGGTGGCTATTAAAATATGCGCCACATTCGAAATTTTTCTACGTATTACTTTATGGTGCTTTTATTTTAAGCCTGTTTCCTAAAAACTTTGTTTTTATCGATGTACTAATTGAATACTTGCGTCATCATCGATCTGACGTCAACAGGGATTACAATCATACTGCATATCCCACTTCTGATAAACAAAACGGAACTTGCGGGTACCCTTTTTAAACATTAATTTTAACCGCAATAAAATTCCATTAACTGCGGCCGTAAGACAAGTTAATACCTTATTGCTATAAAAGTGATCCAAGTGGATGTACTTCCCCCGTAACGTACACAGAAAGGCCCATAAAACTAACTTAATTTCGACGATAAACATACCAATAACCATCATCGGAAGTTTCGGAATTTCCTTTATCTTTCACATGGATCAGCCTACTTAAGCCCGTGTGTGATCCGAATGTTATTAGGCATTATTCGTATTGTGACCGACATTAATTCCAAACGTGGAATATGGATCCTGATGGGTTTAGTCAAGGCCGCCCGCGTTAACTTAATATTTAATAAATGCATTTCGATATCCCTTCACGATTATCCTGGATTATGGTGGTATAGTCCGTTTCAGAGTATGCAGGCCTCTGCTTTGTTGTTTTTTTATGTTTTTACGAGCTTTGTCCAATTAAAACATATCTCTAGTCAGGTTAGTCTGGGAAACAATTGTAATTGAATCAATGTATGAAGAAACGCTACATGTTTACAAAATGCCACCTTAATGCAGAACTAGCCTATGTCCATTTTTATCAAAAATCGATTTTCCACTCTAACTAAATGGAATAGAAACACGATTTTTTATCAATATGAAGATTGGACATAGATTGGTCTAAGATCCGGCTGAAAAATCAGTACCTACATTCATAATGTAGTTAACCGAGATTGTATTTACATAAATGAAGGAACCAATTTCTCATGAAGTGCCAATTAAAAAGTGTAAAATATTATTAATTGGCTTTTCGTGAAACAATTCGTTAACGTCCTATAGAAATAAAGCATAATATTCTACTTCACGGCAATGTATTTAAGGACTTTGAAAAGGCACAGTTGCTATTGATCACTTAGCCGTAATCTCTCCGTACCCAGGTGTAAACAGGTATAATTTTGTTAAATTTTTGCTCCATTTATAAAAATACGTAAAAATTAAATCTCGGTTAACTACATTATGAATGTACTAATTTTGCAGCCGGATCCCGTACTATATGCTAGTTCTGCATTAAGGTGACGAAAAGCATATGAGGAAATGAAAATAGTTTTTTTACAGGTACACAAAAAAAAAGTAGTGTGTGCTGAGGGTCCCATTATATTTCTTCCATGTATTTTTTCCGCTGAACACGAATCTGAAGTCAAAATGGGGGGTCGCACAGCAAATTTTAGGGAAAACCCATAAAAACGATAAAAATCACATCAAATGTTTACACAGGTTCACAAAAAAAAAGTCATGTGTGCTGTGAGTTAGACTATTTTTTTTCCCACTGAACACGAATCTGAAGTTGAAATTGGGGGTTACACAGCAAATATTTGAGAAAACATAAAAAATCGATAAAAATCACTATCTTGTAATTTATTCTGTATGATACTCTTTAAAACTGAAGCAATAAAAAATGCTGTGAATTAGTGAACATTTGCTATTTTACAGCTATAAGCATACCAAGGTAGCTGTGAAGAGATGAGCTAAAAATAACGATCGATTAAATAGAAGACAAAGATTCAATTGTTACAAGTTGAAACAAGTTACGTATGAAACAAGTCTTAGGACTTAGCAGGGGTGACTTTTTCTACCCCATACAACCGTAGAAGAAAATCATCAAATTGTTTACTTTAGTAGAAAATGTCTACTTAATTTCATTTCTATCACTTTTTTGATATTTCAGAAAAAAATAACTATTTATTGACACGGGCTCAGATGAGTGTTTTTTATATGAAAAGCTCACCTTATTTTTTCCACAGGAATCACCTCCAGAATTTTTTCACCCCTATTTGTGCATGCAACAACAATCGAGAAAGAAATATTAATTAATCAAAGTAACAGAAGAACGTGGGCTTATTTATGATATTTATGGGAACCCCAGAAAGAATAACTTCAAAAACAATGGTGAATAGCAGGTAATTGCTCTGCCTAATGGAACATCTTTATAGTAAAGAGTTTCTATTGAACCTCTGAATCCTGAAGGGGTTGTAATTAAGAAACCGGCATTTTAATTAATTTAACCAAGACGTCATTTTGTTACAGAATACGTCACGGTGTATATAATTAACGAGTGTTAAATAAAGAAAGGGCGCAGGTTTCGGTTTATTAAATTTGACAGCCTTTTATCAAGTAATTTGTTGAGCATCGAAAACATTTCTTTATGTTCCTTTCGTTGAAATATTTCACTAAACTGAAAAAAAAATGTCTTTCTATACAGGATGTACCAATATTCCTTGTATATGGAACTGCCTAGTGCCCTGCGATCAAAGCAATCAGAGAGAAAAATTGTAAAATTATGAGTGGATGATGAACTGCAGAGAATTTTGAGATGCTGATTCCGCAGGACTTCTTACTTATGCATTATCGATAATCGCATTCAGTGAGGGCAATGCTATTTTCAGAACGTTTTATAATACACAGGCACAAAAAAAAAGTTATGTGTCCGAGCTCCGACCTGTGGTTTTCCATGTATTTTTGGCCATTCCCTGGGAATAAGCGCAAAGCTTTATCTCCGTGCCCTTGAAGGATCCAAACATGAATCAGTTGTTGGATAGGACCTCGCACATTCCAATTGTCACTTGATGATTTCACCGTATTCAGGAACGAATTGATTTAAGAGGATTGTCTTCATGTAGTATTGCACAGTGAATAAAGACAGAAAAAAATAAAATGATAAAATCCATCGATATAATAACTCGAGATATTCTAAGAATGGTTTGAGTTATGCTCTTCTACTACTTAACTCTTTTGTTCGTTTATTCTTTATCTGCCTTATACTGAAGTTATGGCAGTAAAATCTCTAACACCCTGTATTAGATTGAAGATAATTTTGTATTATGTATAACCGGAAATTGTACTGAAACAGGACTACTGGACCGAAACGAACGTTTTATTCGAATAGTTGTTACTGTTCATTTTGCATGATTATATTTCCATAACTTTAAATGAGTGTATTAACGCGCTGTTTCAAAAATTAACCTAATTGTACGTGAAATCCGATGCCATACTGAACCGTTTTTAAAAGCTTTCGCGAAATTAATTCAATTTGTTGGGTGGGCGTTGTATAAACCGAACGGCATTTAATGCAGGCCAATCATTTCTAACTGGTATCGGATAATAAATGAGACACAATTTATGTGATAAAATATCCGAAATGGTCACAACCCTTTTCGTGTGATCTACAGTGAGCCAATATCGATGCTTTAGGCATTTAGTATCTATGTCGCAGTAGGACACGGAAATTTAGACAGACTGATTCATATTTGACGCCAAAAGCATAGGCGGAGAACGAAATTGTTACAAACAGTTCTTTCTTTTTGAGCTTTTGTGGTTTAAAAAATAATAAACAAAGGAAAAAAACTGAATTCGATGTCACAAAATGATACTACGCACACGTTACAAAATACCAAAAATAATAACAATAACATGATTCGTTTACGTACGTGTTACGTTGTTTGCTAATGCTGTAAGGTTAAGGTTAAAAAGGAAGTGCGACATTGAACGACTGCGAGCATGATGTATCGTCAAATAGAGTTCCTGACATATTAGAGTAGGAATTATTTATTTTAATGCCTAATGTCATCAGTTAAAATTTGAAATTGCGTGCAGAAAATCCTGAGGAGTATTCTATGGTTAAAACTAATGTGATTATTTTAAATAAAATAATAAAACGCATAGCTTTTAAACCGCTGGAGATATTTTTGGCAAATTTAGCATATTTTTTTAATATTGTCACAGAATTTGCCCCGCTCGCAATCAATTCGACGACTGTGGTATTGCAAACCGCTAGATTGCTCCGATCGCCCCTACGCGATGCTGGTAAACAAACAAAATAATGCCGTGTATCGAGGCACGACTGCAATATTGAGAATCGACGAGGATCGTTCGAGAAATGAATCTAGAGATGCTAGAAAATACCTGGAACATTCGTTTGGCCTATAAAAAAGAATGAATAAACGGCCGAGTCAGTCAGTCTTGAATTACAGTCTTGAATCGGAGTGTTTAGTTTGGCATTTCCTGGAGTTTCAAGGTGAAATAGTGTTTATAGTCAGTCAGTCTTGAATTACAGTCTTGAATTAGAGTCCTGAATTGGAGTGTTTAGTTGAGTTGTAATTAGTATTCAGTAGTGTACCGCGTAGTTAATAAAAATAAGTGATTAATTGACTGATTGTTTTTCTGGTAGAAGAAAAAGTCGGGTTAGGAAACCCGTGACAATATGTTGGTACGTATAAAATATAAAATTTGCAGCTTACGTAAAGTACCAGTAACGTACTCCTATTAAAAAATCAAATTTGTCTCTAAACGGCTAGAGATAAAAAATGATGAGAATGCAATGGACCATATGGAAACCAATTTTGTTTGCAGGATTATACAAGGTGATATACTTTTTTTGTGAAAAGTCATGATAGTACCCATAACCCCGCCACTGGCACTTTACATAAGCTGCAAAGGGATTTAGAAGTGAATGAATTTTCAAATGATTTTTATTTCAACTTTGTAAAACCCTATATCTCGGAAAGGATGTCCTTGGAATCCTATGCTTATTTAATAAAATTACATTAATTTTAACCATAGAATACGCCGCAATTAGGAAACACCCTGTATTTGATTGATATTAACAACTCAAACAGTTTTTACTTGCGCTGCTGTCTTTAGCTAAAAAGTGTTTATCACGTCAAAATATTAGTCTTTTATTATTATTGCTGCATGTCAAGTTTACAGTTGAACGCCTTTGTATCATGAAAATTTAAGATTTTAGAGAAAATGTTATAGGAAAGTCCCCTAATATTTCTCCATGTCCTTTGCCAAAGTGATGAAATCAAACAGTTTTACAGCTTAAATATAAATAAAAAATTATTTTCGTTAATATTCTTATTTGGTTGACAGATATCATTGTACCAAATTATTCTGGCGTTTTTTTTTCTGTTAAACCATTGTCCACCTTCTCGTCCGCTTGACATTTTGCAAGCGTGTGACATTTTTATAATGAAAGAATATATTATAATACTCTGTCTGCCATACACATCGACGAGTTTTTAACAAAAACGTTCCACCGTCTATTGTAAAAGTCGTTTAAATGTTTTAAAACGTTTGTACGCAATACGACCACGCCGTTACACGGGTCAATTACATAATTTAAATATTTTAACGGGCGCGGAGGGTTGCGGTTACAGGTACTGAAATAGTTCCTGAAATTTCAGATTTATAAATTCTGGCCAATGTCATAAAATCCATTTACATTTGAGTGCTTTGTCAGTATAGTTAAATATTAAAAATAGCAAATATTCAAATACGAGTTTGCAGAAAAATATATGAAAATGTGTTGGGGATGGTTATGATCTGACGAAACGTGTTGAATGAAAAGAGACAATACTGACAAGAAAAACTAATGTAATCAAGCTTGAGAAGCGAAGGATAATAATAATAATAAGAAGAATGTATGTATTGCAAAAAAAAGTATACAAACGTTTTTTACAAAAGGACAGTTTAACAACAAAGTTGATTTGCAACACCTTCTGATGCAAAAAGAGTAGAAAAAAACAAATAAATACAGTAAACAGAACAATCATGAGACATAAAGTAAACAGAAAAAAAATCTATTAAAACAACAATATATATCAAATAAAACCAAATCAGAGGAAACTATATTATTATCATATATTTAACTAATGACAATGACAAATTGTGATAGGTACCGGAGTGGTGAATTATTAATAATATAAGAAACCAAATATTAAAAAAATTTTTAGTTTTATGAAACGGAATACACGCTCTCCTCATATTAATTTGCTATTTTATTTCAACAATAATTTTTAATCAAATTCGGTATTCGTCACAATGTAGCTTAGCTAACTTGTATGATTGCTCAAAGATTCTTAACCTAAAAAGTTTTGGTATTTGTAAGCGGCAACGGAAGTTCTCAATTAAAGTCTAAAAGCACATTATAATAGAATTGGGAACATCATTATTTATTTTCGAATTAAGGTGTTTCCAGCTCATCCATTCAGCTAAATAAAAATGTACAGTGTTCTTTCATATGACTTTAATTTCTACAATATGTTCCTTTGTCAAAATTAGCAGAAAAAGTTTGTAATGAACTAAAGTCGATCTAAAAATCATTGAAACCAGACTTATATCTCACCTGCACTCGATTTATATGTGAACATACATATGAAGGAAGTTCAATTGTCGGTCATCTCACTTATGGCATACTGATAAGGGTTGACAAGCCACAGGTCTATTTCTGGGTGACCTTCCAACTTCAAAAATTCCCTCCTCTGTTTTAATATTTGTAGAGGAAGAGCGCCAAATATGGGAAATATCTCATGGTATACTTATATCCATATTAGGTATGTACTTATTTCATACTTGATACAAAGTGTCAACTTTTTATATTTTTCATAAAAAAATATTACTTATTTACTGATTAATTTTAATGTAACGGCTCAACAGAGGAAGCAATAATCTATTTATTAAAAAATAATAATAAATGTTATTGTCATAAACTATTTTTTATGCACAAAAAATAAAATGGTATTCCATATTTGGCGCTTTCCCTCTATAAGTGCAACACACTAAACAGTAAATAAAACAAATTACGCATGTAGAAACCTTTAGACATGTATCCGTTCATTCGAATCATGAAGGAAAACTTATTACCTGTTATATCCAAATAAATGACGCGATCCCTCGTATTCCAAATGTAGCGCTGAAAAGCGGAAGGAAGGGAAGCTGAAAAGAACGTATTTAGCAGTGCGAAAGTATCGTAAGCCTTTGATAAAGCGTATTGAAATGAAAATATCGAACATACCCAATCTAATTTTTCAAGCTATAACAAGTTTACAATACAAATTCCGAATATTCGCTTAAAATTCATTTATTCGGAAGGAGAACCACATAGGACTGCAGCAGAGAGACTTGAAGAGAAAGTTTTTTAAAAAGATAAGTTTGAAAAAAATCGAATAGACATAAAGCCCATGCTGCATACATTTGTTCTTTTCTATTTGCATATACGAATATAAGTTGCTTCGCTCAACCAGTAATCTTGACAGGACACCACATACGGGAAATGGCAGAGGACCGTTTAGTAGTATACCTTTTGCGTTTTAAAATGCGCCCCCAAGTGATTGATTCTTTAAACTTTAATACTGGTGAGTAGTCAAAGTCTCTGTGGCCTGAACTGAATATTCAGACTGTTCTGCGGCACTATAGTTTTGAATAATTTTAATTAAGAGATTAAGCTCTGCCATCGGTTTTATTTTTTGCATAAGTTAGAGCTACACTATGTATATCTAAGAAAACAAGATTTATGTGGTGAAATTGAAGAACATGATCTAGATATGCCAAAGACTTTTCTTGAGCAAAGAACACAATATGTTTCCCAGGGACATCGGTCTTCAGATCAGCGTCGCTGGGCGTTTCACAGGGTTCAGTTTTGGACCCTGTATTATTCCTGTTGTATGTGAACGAACTGAACTCGCAACTTTATAATGACTATATTACAATATGTGCTGATGACATCTCCATAATAATGTCCGATAGTAATGATACAAATTTAGAACTGAAGTGTGAAATACTGTTTAATAACCTAACGGATTGGTTTTCTCAGAACACATTATATTTTAACACCGAAAAAACTCAAATTTTAAGATTTCACAGTTCTCAAAAACGATCTAATTTATTGAATTTGGTTGCAAATAATACCACTTTAACATCTAGTATTGAATCGGTAAAATGTTTGGGTCTTCACATAGACAAACACTTACATTGAAAAATTCATATGTCAATTGTGAAAAATAAATTGTTATTATTATTATTATAAAATAACAACAACAATTTTTGTATTGGTAGCTAGTATTGGTATATTTTTATTACACATATTTGTTATAAACATAACCTTAATCAGGGGCTGATCTTTTATTTCTAACGCTCTTGCCTTCATCGCGTGGTTTCTTAATAACCTCTATCCACAACCACTATATTAAGAAGGTTTGATGCGTCTGTTTTCCGTGGATTAAAGACCTTTTAACACACTAGTGGATTAGAATTCATAATAACACGGTTCGATGTTATAGCACTTTATTTAGAATTATTATTATTAGCATTAGCATTTATCTCAAGAACGATCTTCGCATTTTGATCAGGATTATTAAAATTTAGTCGATAAGGAGTTTCTGAAGGATTTTAGGCGTCCACAACTTCACCATGGTAAGACATGGATTTTTTCAGCAATTGCCATCTTGCTGGACAGTGAATCTTCAATATAACTTTCCGCCACCGTAGTCAGTTTTCACCCCTAGCATATGCCAGTAATGTTGCCGAAGAACGCCTTATTCCATGTCCGGTAAAACTTTCTGGATCAGAGAGCCCAATGCAGACACTTTTGAAACCGTTTTCAAAATTGTGTTGATGCCTACATGTTGTGTGTAGTACATTTTCCAGCCACATATCGCACGAAAAATCTTTTTAGGTCGCAGATTGATGTATTTTTGAGACATTTCTTCAGCATTGACTGAAAAGGCCTCTTCCATGATCGTAAAACTTGAAATATTTTCGCTGGTAACAGACGTAATGTTGCTTCTTGGGCTTCTTGCTGGAGTTTACCCGGAATGAAGAAATTCTCAGCATTCCCACTCATTTGTTGTGTCGATTTTGCAAATAATTTCACCGTTGTTGACAAATACATACAAACGCATGTCATAGAAGTGATTCCAGCACTTTATAGTATAGTATTCAGCTGACCATCAATATTCTTGATTAAAATAAATTTGTCAAATATGACGTTTTTTAAAACAATAATTTTTCACCTGCTCTCACACGGCTTTCACTCTCCTAATTGATCGATTTTGGCCGTGGTCGTGGATAAAACGTCGAATTACATTCGGGAAATTAACCAGTCTTTAATCCTCTAGAAAAAATTTAACTCTCGGCTGCGTCTCGAGTGTCCATTTTTTCTCATGGATTAAAGGCTTGTTAATTCCCTTTTATAATTAATGACTAGAGCAGAACAGAGCACTAACGACCAAATATATTCATTATAGAGATCAAACTCGTTCCATGAATATTATAATAATTATTCTTCACTAGGACAAATTTAAATTCTCCATACACTGTTGAACTTTAGATCGCAACTTGCGGCTTATTGTAATATAAAACTTAACTTAAAATGGCACTTTGAATTTTTAAACTTATTAACTTATTAATTCATAACCATAGAGGAAGACGAAGGATAAACTCTCTTGGAATTATAAGTAGGCCAGTGGAAGATAATGAAATATAAATTTTATAATAATAGTAATCTATGGAAACAATATACGGTGGTGTTCGCCAAAGGCGCAACTAGAAATAATTTTCAATATTTAAAATTCATATTTTTTAAGCAAGAAACGAATGATTGTATAAAAACTATTATACTAACTGCTACCTGACATTTAGAGGTAAATAAAATATTTATAGTGTGTTCAACTCAATTTCTTTCATTCATACTTGACAATAAATGGATAAGACGATATGTACATGCGTTTGTAATAATAATAACACTCCCTCAAAACAGTTTTTGAAGTTGTGGAAGTAGAAATTTCATTAAATCTTTATTGATGAGTGAAACAACTAAAAACTAATGTTAAAAGTTGAAAGTAGATTTCGCATTACAAATATATCAGCAGTTCAAAATTCATTTTAAATAGTGTCATTATTATTGCAAACGATTGTATTTTAGCCACCTCAGCGTATTGATTTGACCATTATGAATTTTTATTTGCGGAAGTTATTCAAACAAAAAGCTTATGATGGTGCCAATTTCGGATGTAATATTGAAGGAAAGAAATAATATTTGGTACAGTATTAAAAATATTTTACTAAATGAGATACAAAATTATTAAAATGAGGGCGGAAATTGAAATTTTATCTAATTTTTTAATTACAGATTACTTTTTAACATAACTTTTAAGAAAGTAAGTCCATGATAGATATGTTTTCTCTCTACTCAACTACTCTACATGTATATGTATAGGTTTTCTTTTGGAAAAATACAGAATGGTCAGTATTAGTGGTTTATGAGACAAGAAATCTTGTTTAGCAAAATAAGGCAAGTTTCTTTAAATTTTTCTTTTTGCTCGATCTTGCAAGATTATGTCTTGTCTTGTCTTGCGAAATTATCGTAATTTTGCAAGACTTTTACATGAATCTTGCAAGACTTGCATACACATAAAAAATATGGAACTTTATTACGATTTTGGTACCAATGCTGGTAAATATCGATATGGTGGGTCGATTGTCGACAGGGTTCGATTGGTAGACGATATGAAGATTTTTTTAATCTTGTCTTGTCTTGCAAGCTGCCAAGTCTTGTTTTGGTTGTCTTGTCTTGTCTTGTCTTGTCGTGTCCTGTCCTGTCCTGTCCTGACCTGTGCTGTCTTGTCTTGTCTTGTTTTGTCTTGTCTTGCAAAACCAAGACGAGACCGATAAAGAGCAAGACAAGATTGCCAAAGTATAGTTGTAGGCTATGGTTGGTAAGAAGATTTTTGAAGTAGCTAGTCAAAAAAGTTAATAAAACACCCTTGACAAATTAGCTCCCCCAAAAATTAGAGACTATGTCTAATAACTGAAAATAATTCATAGAGATTATGATCTTATTTTTTACACACTTTTGATTTTTCGTGTAGGTGGTATTTAAAAATATAAAAATCTCATCTATCGAGGGCACTGAACTTTAATGATGAGGTAGCACGTCACCAAACAGGAAATTATTTGAAAAAAGGTGGATGGAAATGTATCGGACGTATTCCTCCTCGATTGAATCGATGCAATGAACTGGGTGAAATAAAATATTAAAAGAAAGGTCACAATACGCCGCAGGAATGGGAGGTAAAAGTAAAACCGTGAACGTTCCTGGAAAGGGTAATTTGTGACTGTTTTCGCGGGGCAAGTTAAATTAAACAAAGGCGGCTATTCCTCAAAGACTGATGTGCTTAAAATTTCATTTGCCAAAGTTCCACCGAATGTCAGTGGAAAGGAAGGATAATTTTCTTGAACGAAAGAACGGTTTTTTGTTAATTAACTTTATAAAAACCTGTATTGAAATTTAAGGACTATACAGAGTGTCCCACCGGGAACTGCATCTATCATGATGTGGGAAAATTCAAAAACTTTTAAAATTTGATTACATAGTACTTATAGTCCATGGGGTGACATCTGAAATATCTAGAACTCTTCAGAAGTACTGGTTATAGGTACCGGAAGTCGACATCAACTTTACAACGTTATTTTAACCTGACCCTGTATATTATTGCATTTTTTGACTTTACGGAAAATTTTAGGGTCGCACACATTTCCCATAGCTAGGAGTTATGTATATATTTTGTAATGTATGTATGTATTACCAAAATTAATTAACGCAATTTCTTCATGGAAATAGATATCAAGTTGATTTTTGGTATTTATAAAGATATTTCTACTATTTTGACAGTTTTCGTCGGAATGTTTTCAAATCTGCCATCGATATATAAACATTTCAAAAACAAGAAAATTGGCTTAGCGTGTACCAAATGTTGTTGTGCTGTGTTTCTACAGTTTATATCCATGACAAACTTGATAACATTCTGGATGTGTCAAACGCTGTCAAAATAGTAGAATTTTGCAAATATATCCACAACCCTAACAATGCTTATATGGGTTGAAAGACAATTTCAATGAGCACAAGACAGAGCGAAGAAATACACAGTTTTCCATTTGACATGAAAAATACAGGGAATGTTATACAATGTGACCCTAAAATTTTCCGCAGAATCCAAATATGCTATAATATGTCGTTTAAAATAACGAAGTTGGCGTTGACTTGTTGGGGACATCTAGATGTTTTAGTTGTGTTTGCCCTAGAGACTTTGCCATGTTGCCAAATTTTTTTGGTATCAGTATTTTTTCAGATAACTTTCTTAATTCAAATACGCCCTTCATTGATTTGCTTCAAATTGAGCAAAATTCAATTCCTTTTTTCTTGATACAGACTTGGAAGTGGTTAAATTTATTATTTTTAAACCGTCCCATAATTAATTAAACTGAACTATGTAAGCAAGTAAGACGTTTTTATTTTGTAAAGTAAAATCAAAAAATTGTATCGGTTATGGCTTGTAGCTTTGAAGATTTTAATTGGCTAAAGAAGACGAGAAAGATGTGCATCATTTGATTCTCTTAATTCTCGTTTGAGGAGCATAATAATTGAAGAAAAGATAGGTTAAACGTCAAAATGGCTTAAATATCGTAATAATTATCCAACTTTGAAGATTTAAATTGGCTAAAGAAGAGAAAGTTGTGCACATTTGATTTTCGATATTCTCGTTTGAGGAGCATAATAATTGAAGAAAAAATATGTTATACGTCAAAATCTCTAATAAAAGCATAGATATACTAGTTGAAAATCAATAAGATATACAAATTTCGACCAAATATATACCTACCTAGTAAAGCTCATTCGTCATATAGAACGGCAAAAGTAAATTTAAAAATATTATCGCGAAAGAGTATGTTACCATGTTACCAAATTTAACTTCGTAAATGTTTGGCATGATCTCATAAAATTAATGGGCTGCCATGCTTTTGGTAAATATAAATGTTCTCTGTTAATATATTTTATATTTAAACATGAATGACAGAACCAGGAAAATTACTTACCGAAAATTTGGTTGCTTTTTTCTGTTTGCTGGAACTCGCACTGTGGCACCGCTGCGACTGAACACTCTGTATATCTCGAACCGCCGCTGAGAGAGGCCAGAATGTCACTATCCGCGGGTACTTATATCCAAAGTTTTACGCTCTGCCGTGGAAGGGAGTATCGATAAGGGCCGGCGACTTGTTGCACGTCGAGGGTGGCCACGCGCTCGGAATTGCCTTCCCCCACCTGTAGATTTCCACCACCTACCGCCACGTCGTCGTGTGTTGTTTGAGAAAATAGCGGCCGCCACGTTCGGACGCGTCCGACGGTTAGAACGGCCCTTAAGCAGTCAATAATCCGTTTGGATAAGGGAAAAACTGCAATTAGTCGAGTCACGTGGGATCTGATGCATCGGAGATGGTGTAAACAGCGTTACAAAAATATATCATCACTGAAGATGCAGTATGTCCATTCGAAACGTTGATATACTCGCAGGTATAGTATTTAGGAGGCATGGCTTGTAACACAGTTGAACTAAGCCCAATTTGTATAGCACCTACTGGACGAAAGAATGTCCTTGCTAGGATCACATAGTTTTTTTTAGAGAACAGAGAAGTTTCACAGCCCTCTCATAAACAAAAAGTACAAAATTTGTAATAAGGGGACCCAAGTAACATTATAGTAAAGAAAACTGGTACCGCAAATTCAATTAAGTGGCTATTACCATTTACGTAGCATTCACTGAATCTACCGCCATATAGCTAAAATAATTCCAATTTATATTAGCATAATTGTAAGTACGTAATCCTCACGATTGGAGATAACTCCATGGTTCTGTAAATTTTGGTGGGGCGGTTTGGTGTCTGGAACGTTATAAAAACTAAGCAGAAGCACCTTAAAGTTGTCCAAATAGTAAAGTGGATTTTAAAGGTAACGGCAACCAAGCCATATCGCTTACATATTGCTTAGAAGTGACAGTAGCTTTAAAGTGTTTGTAATAGTTTTGACGACGTATTGGGAACCTTTAACAAACTTTCAACGTGGCTGCACTTGATTATACAATTGTGACAGTTGGTGCCACGTTATTTCTTCATGTATATGTGATTTCCATATTTAACATGGGATCAAAATTACTATAAAGTTGCTACTACCTGCTTCCTAGACCTTCTAACGCTAGAGATCTGCCGGCTCCCATGATTGTACATGTACACTAGATGTAAAAATACAAAAACTACAATATTACAATGTTGAGTTCATGAAATAATGCAATGTTGCAAATTTTTCGGTTATTTTTATCGATTTATCGAAAAGAAAATGGGTCAAGCATCAGACTCATGAGAATATCATGGGTATCTTCGAACAATGACTTTTTTATGTACGCTATCTAACGCTCGAAAATTAATTAATGCTTGCGTACTCCAGCTTTTTATCCAATGTGTATGGGCGAAAATAAATGAAATTGGTCTTATAGCTAGCTGTTAAAGGTCAATAAATGAAAAATGTACCTACATTACCTGTCCTAGACAATGTAGATATATTTAATTTCAACAGTTATATGTTAATCATATTTTTGTTATCGATTCAACCTAAGTAACAAGTAAAATATTAGTATAAGTGGCTAATCATCCTTTATCAATACCTTTGATCGCTTTATTAGGCCACTACACAATTACTTAGTGAAGGTAAACCATATCCATATCATCTACAGACTACAGTTAACACAACATGTGTCTGAGTATCATAGACGCTCTGTCTTGCCTTTACCCTTCCTATATATACTCAGTTCTTATGGGATTCACTCCTTTCAAAATTGAGAGAAAGGGTAATTTTGTGGAAATTAAGCATTGCAAAATGTATCACGTCGTGTCCACGTTGTTCTACGCGTTTTCCATCTGCTTCTTACTCTGGATGAGCTACACCAAGATAGGCTACTACCAGCTTCAAAGCCCCATGCAAAGATTCATCAACTTTTTTTATCTGGTACTTGTTGCAGGATTAATGTCTGTCAACGTGATATTTAATAAGGTATGATTATATTTTTAAACGCTGTTTTTTGTAAAGCTCTCTACCCTGTTACAGCTGCACACCACCTCAGTTTTAACACTGTGGAAGAAGATGTATCACATAGACACCTTGTTAAGAAACAGAGGAATCAAGCTTAGCTACAGAAAGCTAACATATTCCACATTAACGTTTTGTGTGGTATCAGCGACCCTTCATACTTGCTATATCATATTCCTCGTTTGTATTCAAACCTACAAAGACCCTTTGTTCAGCTGCAGTGTGTACTTGGCCCTTAATTTCGCTTTATCAGGATTTGCGTGTGTGTCTTGTACGTTTCACGCTTTCTTCCTGCTTATCGGTCATATGTTCGAAAAGGTCTTACAACGCATGGAGAATTCTCTTTTGAAAAACAACAATTTTAACGTAGACTCCAAGTCCAAGTGTGTTATCGATACGGCTATTCTACACCAAGAGCTTTGCGATATCGTTAGATTGACCAACGATGTTACGTCGGTACAGATGTTGGCCTCCTTTGCTGTTACCTTTGCCGTGGTTACCTTGCAAATCTACAGTATGATCACAGCCTTCAATATCAAAAAGGTCGACTACAATTTCGTACTATCATCATTGTTTTGTGTTGTCATTTTGCTACAAGAGAAGCTTATCCTTAGTGTGGTGTCAAGTAGGTGTATGAAGATGGTAAGTTAGCATTGGTCTTGTCATTTTGTACGCCAATAAGAAAATGTACAGCATATTTACATCTGATCTTGAAGGCCCTTGTAAAATTCCTGAAGAGCAACATTTTATTGGAAATCGGACAGTCATATTTTTTAAAGGTCTTTCAGGTCAAATGTGAACGCACTGTGTATATGTATTCTTTGTTTTTTAATGAATCTAGTTCCAGTCTTCATTGTTTGTATACATTTTAGATACCCAAGACAAAAGAATTACTTATAAAATTATTGAATGTATACATAGACAATGAAAAAATATGTCGAGATGTAAGGTAATACGAATATTTTTCAATTATTAGAACTACTTTATATATTTTTTAAAGATTAATGCCTTTAATCTTCAAATCCTTCACGATCAGTTCGATATAACAGCTGGTAGCTTCTTTGTGATTCAGCCTTCAATTTTTTTAACAGTAAGTTCTTAAATATTATGAAATTTTTTATCTAATTTAAATTTTCTGATGCGCTTATATTTTTAGGCTGGCAGTGCAATTGAGACTTATATACTGCTTTTCATTCAAACAGATCCCTTCGTAGATCTCTATCAAAGCATGAAAGAAAGTGTTGGGGCAATATAATCATGGGCATAAATACCCCAAAAGCAACAATAATACTTCTTTTAATATATTTTTATCTTCAAGTTACCTAGATATTAATAAATAGATAATACAATCATATATTACACATATTTTATTATTGCACTTCAACATGTTACTGCTACAAACATTTATTAAAAAAATGCTTCTGCATACCTATACTCGTACTTTTAGTTTTAATTTCCAAGCAGGCCTGGTTCTAAACCTTTTTCGAATTCCAAATGTTTATGTAATTACTAAATAGGCAATAAAATGCGATGCAGTTATAGCTACTCTACCTGCTGTAGGTATTTTTAATGTTTGATAAAACAATTTGAAAGTATTTTTCATATATTTTCAGGTATTAACAATATTGTGTGAAACTAACTACTCAGTGGACAAAAGCCCCAACCTGCGTTGAATTACACCCACAATATCTACCCATATATTTCTTATTATTAGCTTTTGTAACAGGAGATTTGATACATATTAGCTTAAAATACCTTTCTTAAACAGTAAAAACAATTTGAAAGTACTTGAAACATTTTTTGATCGTATTCAAATTTGTAATACTGTTTGTGCTGCCACCTTTTGTGGCCTATGTATTATTATGAATAAAGTGAAGTGGTGATCAAACAGAAAACAACAGCAAAATTCAAACATAACCTTACTTTATCATCTTATTTTACGAAATTTATATTTTTAAATAACAAACAAAAACAATGGCTTTGAATAGCGAGATTATGATGGAATTCTGTAGGCTCTGTCAGAGCCATTTGGGCAAAACTCCCCTTCAGTATGATGAAGAATTAATTACAAGAATTGCTGAAGTCACCAGAATAAAGGTAAAGCTTGCTACCTAGAGAAATATATGTTTGAACGAATTTTTAGGTAAATGATGAATTAAGCAATTACTTGCCAACGCTGGTATGTTTATCCTGTAAAGATAAAATCCTAGATATGTATAATTACGTACAAATTGTACACAACGTAGATAGGAGTCTTCGAAGCGCAGTAAGAAAGAAGTACTTCCCAGAACTTGATAACTGTTTTGAAACTAGTGATTATGAACAGACATTTCAAGACACATTTAAATGTGATAAGTGCTCTGCTACTTTTTTAAATAACGGTTTGTTAGAAACTCATCAAAGTTCTCATAGAGATGAACAGAAAACTTACAAGTGCCCCATATGCTTTAAAGTTTACAATAGAGAAAGAAGTTATAATTTACATAAAAAGAATCATGAAGAATTATACTGCAGCGAGTGTTCTAAAACATTTGAGGAAAAAACGGTACGCGAAAACCATGCATGTGTTGAAAGACTTAAAAGTAGCACTGAAAATACATCTCAGAAAAATTGTAAAACGAAACTACAGAAAACTAAACCCAAGTTTAAAATTAAAACAGGTAAGCAATTACAAATTTTTAAGTTGATAATGAACGTTAGATGCAGTTATTCGTAATAATTTTAGGAGTGTTAAAATTTGCTACGTTTCCTCAAGAAGGCGACACATTCCAATGTAGTACCTGTGATAAAAAATTTACCGATAAAAACAATCTAAGACATCATTTAAAAGTCCACAGAAGCTTTACGTGTACTGAAGAAAATTGTTTTAAAGAGTTACCGTCGGCTTATTCATTAAAAATACATCAACTCGACCATTTAGGGAAGAGGCCGTATCTTTGTGTTACTTGTGGTATTTTCATTAAGACTGATAGTTTTCATATAATTTAAGTAATTTCTTGTAGGTAAAAGCTTCAGAACAAAGAGCTCTTTATCATGTCACGAAAAAATCCACTCTGAAGTCAAAGGTTATCGATGCGACTTGTGCAACATCGGTTTTTCCGTGAGAAGCAACTTGCGAGCTCATGAAAAAAAATACCATGAAGGTATTCGATATTATTGCTCTCAGTGCACCAAGGAGTTTATGTCCAAGTGTAGTTTGGAAAGACATGAGAAAATACACACAGGCATTAAAGAATTCAAATGCGGACAGTGTTCTTCGGCATTTTATACAAACAAAGAATTGCTGAAACATCAAAGGTATCACCAGGTAAGCTAATATATCTTAATTTAATTGATAAACGTAAATTTTAAATTCTTCGCCTATATTTTGTTTATATAACAATTTGAGCTACTCGTTTTCATGATAATTCGATTTTATGACTAAAGCCCGCACTTCGTTCGTAAATGACGTCATTATCAGGGGCGCACTGAGGACGCTAAGTTAATGTTTGTAGGAATCAAGATGCAAACATACCTAAATAAAGTTAAAACAAACATCTTAACTTGTACTGGTAATTTATAATATCCAACATTATTCATATTAAGTTCACAAAACAATAAATAACTATTCACTTGTAGTACTGGAATAAAATTGAATAACCAGCAACTGCTGTAAATGTTCAGGTGTTAAGCTGTGGCGTTTGTCGCTAATAATCCATTTCGGTTTTGAAAACGTGTGTTCAACGTCCACAGAAGTCATTGAGGCATATTTAAAGTATATATAATTTTTCATGGATGACACATTTAGGGAAATAAACTGTTGGAAATTAAAAACATTATTTACTACGTTATTTATTAAATATCCTGATGCTGTCACAGTTGCTTCAAGATGGCGAATAACTAAAGGTCTCCGTGAATAATTAAAATGTATGTATGCTTAATATTTGTGAATTCTAGGATCGTTAAATATCCGTTGAGCATATAAGATAGAAATAGCATCACTTAAGTGTAGTCGCTGTAGAATTTTTTTTATGTCATAAAAATGAACATAGTAATATGACTTTGTTTCTAGCTACGTATCCCAACATACAGTTCCAGTGCAACTGTTTTGTTTTACAAGTAGTAACCTGCTATAAGTCTAAACATGTCTAAATAAAAATAACACACCTGAGCCTCGATTCTCGAATGCAATGAAATAAATTCGAGTCGGAATCCATTCCACTTAAATAATTCCTGAGTATACTATTATCTGTGTATATTTACAATTCCTGAAGCTTTATATTCCATTAACAAAAACCATGTGAAATAATTCCCCAATTTTTTCTGGGACATAACTACAATGAGAATGGTCAAGAATATAAATTTGCATTTTCTCATGAGAATTTATGTCACGTTCTAAAGGAATGTGTTCTACTAAGCTCGAGAATCGATCCCCTGAAGGTAAATAAATGGGATGTTTCTGTTGTATGCTGAATAAAATTAAATTTGTTTTAATATAAATAAAGTATATTTAAATATTAAGGTCATCGCCAAGTCCGGACCTGAGATCTGCGAACGAAGTACGGGTTTTATTTATGACAGCACTGCCAATTTGTGTACAATGATATTCCTAAGAAGAAGAAGACGAAAATCCTTTAAAATGTCAAAATAAATGACAATTGAGGTTAAGTAACAAAACTAAAGCGAAGGCGATAAGTAAACATGGCAGACGAAAACGACAACGAAAAAATGGAAAACGAAAACCAAAAGGGTGATAAAATGTTCTCGCTGAAGAAATGGAACGCCGTGGCGATGTGGAGTTGGGACGTGGAGTGCGACACTTGCGCGATTTGTCGGGTTCAGGTCATGGACGCCTGTCTGAGGTGCCAGGCAGAGAGCAAAAAAGACTCTTATGGGAAACAGGACTGCGTCGTGGTTTGGGGGGAGTGCAACCATTCGTTTCATTACTGCTGTATGTCTCTCTGGGTGAAACAGAACAATCGGTGTCCATTGTGTCAGCAGGAGTGGTCCATTCAACGAATGGGGAAATAATGGTTAGCATTTATTTATAACGTTCACCTCAAGTGAACAAGAAATAAACATTAGTCGGTTTAGAACAGGCTATAAGTATTACTATGTATATAAAAGCTTTCGTACTTATAAATAAGTTCATAGTGCAATCTAGTTTATATTTCAAGAGAGGTCATTTCATTTGTTGCAGGGCTTGAAGCAACATAAATGCGAGGAATGTTTCAAAACATTTTTCGAACGTCATCATCTGATCATCCATTTAAGAAGCCACAGCGGAGAACGGCCCTATGTGTGTAAAGTTCCAGGTTGTGGGAAAGCATTTGCAGAGAGTCAGAAGTTAAAAAGACATCATACTGCTAAGCATAATGCCATAAATTAGCTTTATCTCTTGTATTTTCTTTTGCAATTTTTTACATTTAATAGCTAACTCAGATGAAATAATACCATTCGCTTTTGGCAAAACATTGATTATATTTCTAGTTATTTAAATACAAGGCAAAGAATCGTTCTGTACCGTAGTTTGAAATTATGGAAAAAAGTTTTTGCTGAATCAAGTTAGCTGGCTTATATAAACTATTATGAGGCTGATTGTTTTTATATATTTTATACTTTTACAATTGGATTACTACAATTTTATTGTTAAGGTGTATTGTAAGACCCATTTTATTTAATTCTTTATTGTATTAGGACTGTATGGTAATTTTTATTATTTAAATTGTGATTATATTTTATCAAATCGAAAAATTGTTTTTGTTTACAATTCTATCATCTTTGTATCTCGAATAGTTTTCCTTACGTTATATAACCATAAAAGATTTGTCGGAAAATATATTTCTTAATGCAATGGGCAGGCAACCAACACAGCACTTGTGTATTAATTGCTGCATATCGTCTATGAATTAACTTTGGGTAGGTAACCAACATGGCACTGTTGTGTATTAACAGTTGCATAAGGTCTTTAAAAATTATGTTGGGTATATTAGTATTAGTCAGTTGTTCAAATAGAATTAAAGTGTAACCATTATTTAATTGAAATATAGAGTAGTTAAACACTGGTGAAATTAAAAATTCGTTGAATTAAAGAGAATAAACGACTAATTCTTTGGTTTGGGTGGGGCGTTGTGGATTCATATAGTAGATTTAATTCATCAACATAGGCTCCAGTGGGGAAGAACTGAGCACTCGCAGAATTAAATTTAGTACGTACAAATTAAATAATTTTCAGTTAACAAATAAAAAGAAAAATAACAATGAAAAACATTTTAATATTTTTATTGTACAACCTAAAGAGACAAAACGGTATTAAGTTCAGATAAATATACAGGACGTCCGAAAATGATGAGTCAATATTCCGGGGGGACAGGAAGCCCTATAACATTTTTTCAAACACTAAAAACTAACGGTTTTACAGAGCCAAAAACATTTTTTTTATGGAATTCTAATAATTGTTTTGTATGTGTACCGATTAGAAAGAACCAGTACTCACAGAAAAGTTATTAGAGGATATCTTAAAAAAAATAACACCCTGTAACCCCGCTAATTTTGAATTTTCAAAAAAATTTTATAGGGCCTTGTGGCATTAATTTGACGCATAATTTTCGAACATTCTGTATAATTAACGTAAAAAGGTGTACGAAATGCGTCAAGATAACAAACAACGTTTGAACTTTAGCCCTCTCATCAATTGCGTCTATGATTACCAATAACTGTAATTTGTTTTTTAATTAATTAAGTTGAATATACAGGGTGTCCGGAAAAGACGTGTACAACGAAAGACCACAGACTCCTGGGTTCAAAATAAGCCGATTTAGCCCAATTTACTTATTTCCAAAATTGCTTCGTTTCGTCAAAGTTCGCGAAAAATTTTTGTTTATTCCGAATATCTCGAAAACGACTTGATCGATGTTAACCATTTTTGGGCTACGCAGTTATAAGTCTAACTGACACTTTTTGACATTATTTAAAATCTTTTGCAGTCATTAGAAATATAAGAAAAATCATGTATCATGCAAATATAAGCACATATTTTTTTAACCCCCTGTACAATTACTCTCAGTTTTTTTCTATTAGTAGCTGACTTTATTTATAAACTTTTTTTATACTTTAAGAATTTTGAATAGATGAGTAGTTTAGGCAGAAAAAATATTTTTCGTATGTCAACAATATCAGCATTCGTTCTGCAACAAATAACGAAAATTCCAAAATTCATTTATATTCTATTTAATAAATACGAGATAATAAGATTAATATAGCAAATAAAAAAAGTTATGATCTCTTTACAATAAATGCTCAGTGACCACCTTTTCTCGTACGCAATAAGTAATCCGTTTTACGGTTTTACGAAGTTGTAGTGCTCTCCATGGATTACCTCGTAAAATGTTAACTGCGTCTTGGATTCACCTAAAAAAATCCTCTTTATTATTAACTGCGTAGGCATATACTTTACAAAAATGATCGCTAGGAGGTAAGTCTGGTGCTCGAGGTGGCCATTTTATAGGAGCATCGTTTTCTCTTCCAATCCGCCTGTTAGGATACAGATTATGTAAATACTGACTAACGGGTATTGTAAAATGGGGGGTGCACCATCGAGCATAAACCATATGTTACGACGAAGTAGTAACGGTAAATCGTCCAATAAATTAAGTAAAAAATTTAAATAGTTGACCCCATTTAATCGATGGTGAAACACAACCGGGCCAATAATAAAGTTGTCTATAATTTCCGTCCACACGTTTACTCTGAATTCATATTGAAAATGTCTTATCTTCAGTACAGTGTGGATTTTCATCAGTATAAACGTGTTTGTTATGGATATTAATAATTCCTGACCTAGTAAAATATGCTTCATCTGTAAATAAAATGTTTTTGCTGAAATTAATATCATGGACTCTTTGATCTTGTATAAAATTACACAATGCTAAACGTTTTTCAGGGTCAATTGGTTGATGAACCGGTCATAAACCGATTGTGGTACGGATGTAGTTACTGCTCCTTCAAAACATCATGAACTATGGTTTTTGGTATCCCTATTTCTTGTCCAATGCGCCTTGCACCAATTTTTGGGTTCTCTTCTATCTTATCTACGATTTGTTCCTGCACCTTTATAGTTTTCGTGGTACGTTGACGCCCTTGAACCGTATTCATTTGGTTGAAGAACCAAATTCGCGAAGTCGCCTTTCGATGTTGGCAAAGTTTGATGATTTGACACTCGTCGATGAGGGAATCTGTCCATGTAGACCCTAACACTTTTGCGGCTGTTATCTTGACAAACTCCATAAACCAAAAGCATATCTACTTGTTCGGAATATGTATTGAAGTTGATACTTAAAATATCAGAGCGTACTTCTGGTACTCCGTTATTTGTTGCAGAACGAATGCTGATATTGTTGACATACGAAAAATAGTTTTCTGCCTAAACTACTCATCTGTTCAAAATTATGAAAGTGTAAAAAAGTTTCTAAATAAAGTCAACTACTAATAGAAACAAACTGAGAGTAATTGTACAGGGGTTAAAAATATGTGCTTGTATTTGCATGATACATGATTTTCTTATATTTCTAATGACTGCAAAAATTTTAAATAATGTCAAAAAGTGTCGGTTAGACTTATAACTGCGTAGCCCAAAATGGTTAACATCGATCAAGTCGTTTTCGAGATATTCGGAATAAACAAAAAATTTTCGCGAACTTTGGCGCTCCCTAGCGGCGAAACGAAGCAATTTTGGAAATAAGTAAATTGGGCTAAATCGGCTTATTTTATACCCAGGAGTCTGTGGTCTTCCGTTGTACACGTCTTTTCCGGACACCCTGTATTATAAACTATAAAAATAGAAAAAACTTGATATAATTTTGTTAATATTTGGTATTAAATGTGCATATTGCAATTTTCTTTTATTTAATTTTTTAAATTTGTGTATTATGTAGGTACCTACCTAAAAACAATAACTTTTTAATAAATAATTTATTATTGTTTATTATTATTATTAGTTCTTTATTCTTTTTACCCTAAAAACCACTAGAAAACCATACAATTCGTGCTTGACTGACTTCAACGTTAATATACATTATAGGTATGATATAAACATTATTTTTTAGCTCTACTCTAAAATCAAGATTACGATTTCGACTATTTATATATTACTGTTATTTATTTATTTATTTTTCAACATAATCCTATATATTTTTGATCGTTTTGATATTATGAAGTTTTGCAAAATTTACTTATTTATTGTACGTACTTACCTAGACAAAGTTTTCGTTAGTGTAATATCATAATCATGAACTGAACGTTTATTTTCTTTGTTTCCACAAAATTACTACGACCTACAATGCGCAAATCTGCGAAATATTTCAAAAATTGCTCAGCAATGAAACCTGTCCAGTGTCCAGCGTCCCACACGGTGCCAGGTGCACTGGAGGCGTAATTCCATTTTATCGAAGTATTGTACAGAACGAGTGTAGATATAAACATATACACATAGCGCTTTAGATTTATTATGAGTCAGTATAGACACACCATTTAAACCCCAGTAAACATAACAAATATTCTTGTATTGTTGTCCGACCACTAACGGCAATTTCTCCATCGCATACTTTAAATTTGCGAACGATAGATAAATGAACAGCTGTCTTTTTCACCCGTAATATGCAGGGATGTTATCTATAATAGTGAGTGCTTACGCGGTGGCGATTCGCAGTGCAACCGCCTGCCGCTGGCCACGCATTTAGCGTCGGCGTGTTTACTGTCGGCCTTTAATATATGTATGTATGTATGTATACTCGCGACAAGAATTCAGACGACTTACGTCATACGAACAAATGAACAATTCATTATATTTTTATCAAAATATTTAAGAAACTGCAACTGATAGTAGTAAAACCATATAATACACTAAAAGTTTGCATCATATACCTATTGCACTAAATTGCAATAAAACATTGTTTTTAATTCGACCAAATATCTAAAATTACGTTGACAATATAAACAAATGTGTAACGTCAGTCGTGACGTAAGACGTCTGAATTCTTGATTCGAGTATATACTAAATTTATTTGAATTATCTTTTATCAGCCACATTGCCACAATATAATGTTTTGTGTAGGCAATGTCTACCTTGTCTATTGTCTACCCATACGCTTCGCCATAGCTGATATCCTTTCATGTAACGACCTGATGATGGAGTTGAAGTATTAGATCCCGAAACTATTTGTACAAAATGAAGAATTGTGAGGTTTAGTCTTCGCTTATCTCATTTTTTGTCTGTAAATAGTACCAGAACAGTTTGAAAATAGTATAATTTTATCTTGAATGAAGAAAAGTGCAGAATCTGCATCAGACAATTTATAATAAATCGAGAGTGGGGTGAAAAATAGTCTAACAAATCGGTTTTATATGTGTAGGTGTAGTGGAATTTTTCTGTAATTTTGCAAACTTGATTGAGATTATATAATATTTAACTGTAAAAAGTGTACAAAACATACGCATTGTTCATATTTGCACAAAATGTGCTGATTCTCAGTGCTCCTCTTACTGCACCTACTTCTGATATTTCCCTGCACAACTTTTCGATAGACCCAAAACTCTATAGGCAGTGGAAAATTAAATCGGAAAACCGATAACAAAACACATTAGAGCATGCAACAAACATTTCTTTATAGATCATTTTCTGCCAGATAATTACAAAAAACAAGGCTATGCTGTGAATTATTTAAGAATGTTTTTAAATCTGTATTACACATTACACTGCGAATTTTTTCCATTTAATAAAATATATATTTCATGGGGTGGCTGAACTAAACAGACGTCTGTAAAAACAAAAACAACAGTGCCGTCACACAGGTCACTTTTTAAACCATGTTTAAAACGTCCACTGAGTCCGATTTGAACTCTTTATATGCTATTGGTCTATGCAAAAGTTACCTAAAAAGTAAAAATTTCAAAATCAGTGTGATTTAAATTTTTAGATTAATAATGGTGGACATTTTTTATATTTATTATTGTAGGAGTTGGCTATGGATTATTGTCTGTACCTCTGAAAATTTAAAGGTATTCTTAGATATCCAAAATTATATTAGAAAAGCATAATCCAATTACTTTTCTAGCCAAATGTTATTAAACCTGTCACTGATACGATAGGTAGATGTAGGTATAATTTTATTTTTGGTTTTCAGTTGCTAAAATTAATTCCGTTTTCCGTGTACAAAAATATGCGGAATTATATTGTTAATAATTTCTACCACTAATAAGCGTTCTATTTTAATCCATTGTGTAGCTGCTTGTATAAACAATAATCAAAAAGTGTGAGTGTGATGTTAAAGAGAAACAAATATTTGATGACGTTACGTTTTGAACCTATACATGTTCTCCTGCAATACATAAGTGACGTCACTATTGAATGCGTTTTGAAACAGTCAATGAATATGGTTCGTCACACAAAAACAGTTGTAGTGTCATAATAATAATAATAATGCTTTATTGCCCAACAGATTCCCATTTACAGGGCAATTTACAAAATAATACAACTAAACAAAATATAAACCAAGAAAAAAAGAAAATAGAGAAAAAAATATATTACAAGACATAATCAGACATATATACCTAAATATACATTACAAGTGAGTTAACATTACAATGATATAAATTTAATACAGAAGTGGAACATTCAAACAAAAATAATCGTTGCCTTGCAGCGTTCAATAATGTATGTAAAGCCGGTCTCAGACGATGTGTCCAACGTTGGTTCAAATGTTGGTTCCAATGTTGGTGCCAACGTTGGACACAATTTGCGTCATAAAAATGTGGCAAGTGTGTCTCCTGATGACGATGGGGTGAACTTTTGTTGCAACATTGTAAACACATGTGGGACCAATGTTCGTCAGTGTCGTACTTATACTGCAGATCCACAGAACAGTAAAAAAAAGGAATATGTGCGCTTCTGGATTGGGTCAAACACACGGTTGCTCGTGTGGGTGTGTGGCGAACGATGCTTCCAACATGCTTCCAACGCTGGAAGCTTCTTTGACGCGGTTCAGATTTAAGCCGGTCCCAGACGACGTGGCGAATGCCTTCCAACGTTGGACACATCATCATTTGCCACGTCGTGTGGGAGGGCGCTGGTGAATTCCATGTATCCAACGTTGGCTACATGCCACGTTTTTTGAACTCTTTCAATTTGCCACTTGTGTTGTTGTAATAAGGATACCATACCAGAGCACCATATTCAAGCCTAGAGCGAACATAAGCAAAATATAATGTTTTAATGCCTCTTTCGGCTTTTCAATAACATGATCATTAAATGTTAATTTAGCATCAAACAATACTCCAAGATAGAAATAAGAGTACAACGGGATAAATTATTATTGTCAATGCTGTATACAAATTCATAGAGCGATTGCTTCCTTGAGAAACTAAGAATTTTATGTTTAGGAGGATTAAGATACAATCTATTTTTTAAACACCAAGAGTTTGTACGATCAAGATCAATTTGTAACTTCAAGCAATCCCCTAAACTATTTATAACAGAATATAACTTTAAATCGTCAGCATAAAAAAGTCTGCAAGAACTAATTGCATCATTCAAATCATTAATATATAGTAGAAAATAGGGGTCCAAGTATGGAACCTTGAGGAACTCCTGAGGTAGCAATATAATGAGTCGACTCAAAACCATTATGCCATGTGACCAAATGACCCCATAAACGCCAAGTTTCTTCATTTTCAGATGGACCAGTTGAATTTACGCGCACCGGCTCGCGTTATCTGCAAAGAGTGAAAGTGTCGCGGCGTGTCCCCCAAGCGCACGGCGGCCCGCGTAGTCCGAGCGGGCGATCTGCGGCTCCGCTCGAAGGCCGGCGTCTATGGGAGCCACCGAGGTCCTCCGCTAGCGACGAACTAGAACGCCGCCTAACCGCCGCGCTCTAACACGAATACCCGCCGAGTCCAAACGCGCCTCAGCAGGCCGCGGAAAAGCGAAAGGGGTGAATTTTTCGGGCGCATCTAGGAGGCTGCCGCCGGCGGAAGCGTCGTACGGCCGCCCGTTTTTGTTTTACGACCGGCCAAAGGTGCATGTGCGCGTCCAGTGATTCAGATTGTTGGCGTTGCGAACGGTTCGCGTGTGCTGTTTTGCTGATCGAGGGGTACCGGCGGTTTGGTGGTTCGTCGGGACTTGTGGATGTCGCCGGTTTCCTCCAGGAGTTGCTGCAGTGGCCCCATGCCTGGCACGTAAGTCATAGCCTGTAACCTTGTTTTAATTGTAAGTATACTTAACAGACCAGTGCTGAAGCGTTTGAAAATCGTAGAAAGGAAAAATAATTTACGGGCGATCTGAGGTCGGGAAGTGGAAGGGATGAGTTTTTAAGAGTAAAAAACGGTTTACCTTTATTTCCGGCAAAACTACAAGTCCTATGAAAAAAGTTAAATGGCAAAGTTGTAGGTAATAAAAAGATCTACAACTTTTGTATTTACACTTTTTTCACATAATCTCAAAATTTATGTGAAAAATTCAAATAACCAAGTTTTTGGTTTTTTTTTTCTTTTTCAAAAAAAAATTTTTTTTTACAAAATTTGGTGAAAACTTACCTTTTTATGTCCCAAACACACTGTAATTTTTTTGATTTAAAATATAAAATTTTTTCACCTTATTTTGACTTAATATCGAAAAAGCACCCTAATTTTCAATCGAAAATTCTCGCGTCAAAATATCTGAGCTTTTTTTAAAAAGTCGGTGGGTTTTTTGTTCGTTGAAATCTCTACTTTCTGATGGTGTAAAAAAATATACATTACTATGGTAAATGTTCTCAGAAAATGCAAAGAAACGATGCGACAAACTCGAATCCGAATTTTTTTTTAATCATTATGTACAATTTTGAGCTATTTATTTAAATTTATACTTTAATTACTCGAACAACGTAAGATTCCATGTAACATTGATAAACAAAAAAATTGCAAGTCGAAATATACTACCAAGTAAGTTAATAAAGTTAATATTTAATAAGACATCTACAATATTTTTTCGTTTCTTTGCATTTTCTGAAAACATTTACCATAGTAATGTATATTTTTTTACACCATCAGAAAGTAGATTTCAACGAACAAAAAGCCCACCGACTTTTTTAAAAAAGCAGATAATTTAACGCAAAAATTTTCGATTGAAAATTAGGATGCTTTTTCGATATTAAGTCAAAATGAGGTGAAAAAATAAATATTTTAAATCAAAAAAATTAGTGTATTTGGGACATAAAAAGGTAAGTTTTCACTAAATTTTGTGAAAAAATATTTTTTTGAAACAGAAAAATAAAAAACCAAAAACTTGGTTATTTGAATATTTCACATAAATTTTGAGATTATACAACTTTGCTATTTAACTTTTTTCTATAGGACTTGTAGTTTTACCAGAAATCGAGATAAACCGTTTTTTACCCTTAAAAACTTCCCGACCTCAGATCGCCCGTAAATTATATTTCCTTTCATTGTTGTTGTATTCTGTTCCTATTCCAATGGGTTTCATCCTACTATTATTTTTTTTGGTTTCAAAAATTATCGACCCTGGTCTATAAGTAGTAAGTCTTGCAAGTCGTTCTTGATTTTGCGTCGATTGAAACAAACATAGGTACCTATATAGTTATCAAGTGTTACAATATTTGTGTTAATTAATTTTTTAATTTAACTGTGCTTTTCTACAATTATTAAAGTGTAGAAGAAAAACAAACCGTTTTATAACAAATATTTCTATACATTTTTTGATATTAAGAATTAATGGATTACTTAAATTATTTAACCAATAATATCCAAAGTGGCTTCGTTACTTACCTAGGACTTCATAGACATGGTTTTTCTACTTTGTAAAAGCGAAGTCAAATTTAAACGTGGATTTTATTTAAACCTTTGTGTATAGGTTTATTCAGATATTATTAAAAACTTACCTAAGCAATGCTCTTTCAGTTCTTAGGAAAATTTTCTTGATACATACAAACAATTAGGGAAATTAATCTTAACACGCTTAAATATGCAGGGAGCGCATTCACCAAAACAGAGGACAGCTGTTCAGTATGTAATAAAATGGTTTAAGAAATGAAGATATTTGCACTTTACTTTACACTTTAACTGAGATTGGAACGTATAGTTTGACAGTTGATATACATTTACGCTTGCTATGAAAACTAAAGACAATTGTTTTCTCAAGGCATACCATGCTATTTAATAGAAATATTGTTTTTCCTTTTTACGCCTTTTTTAGCTTTTAAAATTTGAACAATTGAAATAAATATTTAACTCTTTGAATCCTCCGGTATTTTCAATACTTCAATATTTTCTAAAGGTTGCGTTCTTGTTAGCAAATGTCCCCTGTATATTGATGACCCATTAGGTTAATCTTCAGAAACATTATTGGGAACCGCGTAAAATATAAATATATAAAATGGGGAATAAAATAAATAATATAACATATGATAGAAGACACAGTAGTACATAACTTAACAATGTTTAGAATAATAATTTATTATTATTCTGAACATTTGTATTTTGCACGGAAAACTTTTCTTGGATTGTCGAGACGTAGACTTGACAACAAATTGGTTTTCGTTAACTTTAGACCCCATTCCCAGTAATAATTCTTGTTTTGATTCTACGGGGCGTCTCATTTTTCCCGTTCATAACTTTGGTGAAGGAAGAGTGTGAAAGAAACCTCCTTGTAACTGTTCAGAATAATAATTTATTATTATTCTGAACATTTGTATATTTACACGGAAAACTTTTCTTGGATTGTCCTGAAAAGGCTTAAATACAGCCGAGACGTAGACTTGACAACAAATTGGTTTTCTTTAACTTTAGACGCCATTCCCAGTAATAATTCTTGTTTTGATTCTACGGGGCGTTCATTTTTCCCGTTCATAACTTTGGTGAAGGAAGAGTGTGAAAGAAACCTCCTTGTAACTGTTTTCTCTAAAACTAAGTTTGATTAAATTTTAAAAAACGCCATAATTACGCCACTGACAAAATTGCTGTGTACCAAATTTGAACAGTAAGTGTATTTATTTATTTATTCGTATTACTGCACAAGCGTATACGTTCATTAAAACAAGGGAGAAAATATGTTAAAATGTATAAAATTGACAATACACTGGATAAGTTATAGATTAGATCGGTCAGAAAGGTAAAACTAGGTACAATTTTAGTTAAAACTATATGTTCAGTTCACAAAACTATGCATATTATACTGAACTAAGATTTATGAAAACAGCTACGTGTTAAACTAAGTGTATTCTTTGGATAATAGAGGATGTAATAACAAACAGTAGCAACCTGTACAATATCTGCTAATTTTTGACTTGTATTAGGAAGTATTTGTAAATAAAACAATTACAATTTTGGAATTCACATCATTATGTATGTATAAAATAAAATTGTTCAGCAACATATAAATGCTTATTTTTAAACTGTTTCCTGTAGTTTCCGGAGAAACACTGATTTTCAACTGATAAAATCTGTTTTTGCATAGTCTCCTATACAAGAAGAATTTATGAAATATCAAAAATATCTATATCCACAGAGATATGCATTCATTCGTTCCTCTAATACAATAAAAATCAGTATGACTTTTTAAAAATATGTGTTTAATTCTTTTGCAGTAACAAAAACACTCAACTGTGGTTCCTTTTCTATTTTCTTCAGCATTTTTGCCTTTGTTGTGAAAATGGTAATAACGCTGTCAACACTTTGAAATTCAAATAAGTTCTCGTTATTGTTTTTTTTTTTTGTGAAATCCCAAACTGCTTGCAACTATTCCATAAAACATAATAGGCTAGAATTGTAACAGACGTCAAGAAGATATATTTGAATAACCAAGGAATCGCATTAGTTGTATGTTTTTAACGAATGTATGGGTTGCTAGAGGCTATTTTTTAAACGTGTCTCTGCTGATGTGAATGCCCCAGCAAATGGCATAAACTTGTACAACTAATAAAATTTATATCTTCTGCCCATTGTGGAATATTTCTAAACAGTTTAATTAATCGACTAGAGGTATTTCTTTATAAATAGTTTTATATGTTTTCGTAAATAAAATTGTAATTCAAAAACCTACAAACACGCGTCGAACGAAAACGTTCAGAATCAAGTATTCATATCATGTACGAGTACATACATATTTCTTCAATTGTTTAATCGAAACAAAAACGTCGCGCCACAGCCCGCTAGATTTTCACTGGAACCTGAAAATAAAATACACATCTCGTAGACAATCCAATAGTGCATTAGTGCACATATTTATTTCTACACACTTCGCAGGCAATCACAGGAGTGCATTAGTGTATACTTATTTCGCTGCCCACCATACGCGATTTACTTCACTCGCCACTTTACAATTAATATTAATGATCTCTCCATTATTATTAGCGCGGTTTATTTATTTAATTAATAATAAATAATAGTAATGGCTGCTGCGAGACGCATGTCATGATTGATCGCTGTTAATTGCCGATATGTTCACATGGGATCTACTTTTATTTATACAGAGCCTATATACAACTATACAAAATAATATACAGGGTGTCCGGAATATGACTGCCGTAATTTTAAGGGCTAAAATATATGACTAAATGCAATAAAAAACTCTTATGAAAAAAACGTCTAAAATGAGTTTGTTTACAAATAGGTACATTTTGAAAAATAAAAAATACAACTGCAATAATATGCAAAACTATTTTACGAAATTACAAAGGTACAATTAAGGTTAAGTAAAAGCGCCTGTAACGTAATTTGTTCATAATTTGATTTTTGGATTAGTATCAATGAAGTAAACAATTGAAGTTTCTGAGAAATTCGTTAAAACTGTAACGTACGACAACGTAGCAGTGTCAGGCTGCTGGTGATAACCTAGAAGTAATATTAGTCATATTGGTGCGTACAGCTAGTGCGATTCATTTTCGTCTAATTTTTTAATTATTTAATTTTTTTAATTACTTTTAATTTTGTTAATTTTAGTAACAGAAATTTTAGAAATTATTTTTGTATACTATACAAAGTTATATTTTATATTTTTTTATTATTTTTTACTACAATTTATTTTTTGACAAAAATTAAGTAAGTATTAAAAGATATCTCTGCCTGGTTTATTTTAAAACATTTACTTCTCTTACTTTCTTGCTTTAAAACTAACCGTTTATTGACAAAAAATAAAATTCATTATCATTCGCAACACACTATTGTAATTGAGAAATATTTAAGTAACCGAATTGTGGAAGAGATGGTGATCTAATATTGTCACGGATTTCCTAATCCGTCTTTTTCTTACTCTCAGAAAAACAATCCGTTAATTAATTACTTATCTTTATTAACTACTCAGTACACTACTGAACACTAATTACAACTCAACTAAACATGTATTTAATTAATCGCTATCTAAATCACTTTGATCTCTCCAACTAAACACTTCAATTCAGACTGTAATACAAGACTAACTAACTCGGCCGTTTATTCTTCTTTTATAGACCCAACGAATATTCCAGGTATTTTCTAGTATCTCTAGATCCATTTTCCCGAACGACTCGAATGCTTCTCGTCGATTCCCCATTTTTCAAGTCCCGTCGCGATCCACCGCAATTTGTTTTTTTAACAGAATCGTGTAGGGGCGATCGGGGCAATCTTAGCATTTCGCGGCACCACAGTCGTCGAATTGGGTGTGAGTGGGGCAAATTCTGTGACAATATCAAGGGATTGGACGAGGAGTGCTATGGCCGCCTCTATCTCCTGGCTATAAATCATTTGGAAGTCCTTTTGAGGGGACATTTAAAATATGAAGTGTTTTTCATCGAAGTGATTGCTACTATTGATGATTTACGCAAACGTAACGTAGTTGCTGCCAGTAACTTACTAGTTCAAAACGGACAAGAAGCAGAAACATTTTTGTTACTTTATAGAAATTGGGTAAGACGGGCCCAAAATTTGGTTGTAATATCAGGATTGCATGCTTTGCCGCCTGATCTGGTTTTATAGTGGACTAATTTCCAGTTCCGTGCAGAAGTGTATTTTTACACCATTTTCGAACTGCCCTTTTTTATTTTTTTATAAAATTGTGTTGTAAGAGCCCCTTTACATTATTTTTTTTAGGTAAGTTCTCAACCACCTTGTATATTTCAGCGAAACTGCATCGTTATAATAGTAGAAATGTGTCACTCATATTGATTGATGTCAAACTCAATCTATTTATTAACAAACATGATAACATACATTTTTTTTGTAATTTAAAAATTTCACCGATAAAGAGAGTTATGTATTTCCATCAACTCCGTGCTCCCAATCCACCGAAGGTTAGGTTCAATTCATCACATATTTTCGCTTGCACCATTTTTGGGCTTGCAGCGCCTTGACGTGTGTCCCTTTTAAAGCTTTAGAATAACTGACAATCGCGCGGCCTTCTCGTAGATTGATTTATGATACAAATTGTGTAACACTGAACTAACCTTCGCAAGATGGATATCATCTTTGACCATTTGGTACTGAACTTGAACTGGAAAGTTTGACTAACGATTGATTGTATTCGCCTGACCGCCCAGAGCTGTGCCTAAAAAAACAAGGCGAAGCCTAATAAATTATGTATGGCAGTTGCGCGAACGTAAACGAAAATATTGATTCTTCCTTTTGAGATAGAGTTACCTAGTATTTATTATCTAGGTGCTACGACAGACAGTGATAGAACTTCTGGTATCCTTAGATCTCTCCTGACGTAAGAGTGTTATTCCAGATAGCTACTTTTTTTCTTATCTTACTTGGGATAAGCTCACATTACTGTATGTTCCTCAGTAAACTATTGCCGTCATGAAATTGCCGATTTTTGAAAATGGATTGTGTAGCTTTAGTAGCTCAAAGTCGATTTCCAACCTCCTAAGCGTTGTATGTTTGAAGTTTCCTCCCCATGTTGCCGAAGAAGACCTGAAGCTGAAGTAAAATATTGTAACCCCTACGTTGACTTATCATAGAGACACGTCACGTAGACAAACAAATTTTATTGCCGCTATTTGATTACCCAACAAATTTACTTGAAATAAATTCGCAACTGTCAAATCTTTACTTTGACGTTTCTGTCACTCGTATATGACTCGCGTTTGATTCCTCAATATAAAATAAACTGTAGTGGCGAAACCGATCCGATTATATATATTTTTAGGGTTCTCGAAGTTTCCGCGGTATCGGGAACGTGTCGGAAAGTAAATCGAATATGTCTAAAATATTCTAGAAGACGTTAAAATAAAGGTATTACAAAAATTATAAATTTATGTTACAAATCATCTTGCAGAATGATTTTTAGAGTCTCCTATTTTAACTATTATGAGGTCTTCTTTGTCGTTTTATATTTGTCATCATGAAATTGCCGCTGACCTTTTTTTCTAACCGCACTGTATGCACCTCGGTCAGGACGCAACTTGAATATCTTCAAACTGTGGTATGAATGAAGATTACGAATTTAATCTGTGAGTTAATCACATGAATTACGCTTAATCGCAGCTGGAATCGCGGAGATCTAAAAACGAATCTGTCCAATTTCGTGACGAGCAATACCAACAATTATCTCTCATTAAATGATGACGATATTCAAAGTGCGAGCATCTCGTTATTACTAGGGACGCCTTTATCGTGTAGTAGCAATTCCAGTAAATCATTCTCCATTGTCCGTTTTCTAAAAAAAACAACACCGTGTCCGTTGAGATGTAAACGCTTCCTTAAGAAAATACGCAACAAGTAGGAACGTCTACCTACCAGGTATGCTTTGTCAAAGGCTGTGCGGAATTTCACGCGTAGGCTAATATGCAGTCCTTGACCGCTTTATAATTTTTTCAAATTAATTATTAATCCAAGAGCGGCTACTATGGCGGTAATGATGTCGTAGGAATTTCTAAGTTTGTCGTGTATTCGCGGTTCTCCGAAACAATATGAGGCGCCGCGTATGCTTGGAAGAACACTGAGAACCTTGGTCGTTTCAAGCAATTTTTTCGTTGTAGAGAATGATTACCAAGTTGGGAGGGTGGGGTAATTACCTCCCTCAGATCCAGAGCCATTCCGTCAAATGATAACAATATACAGGGTGAGTCAGTCATAATGTCATTAATTTTAACCACGTATTCGGGAGGCCTAATAAAGGCAGAAAATCGAAAAAAAAAATTTTTTACTCGACCTTTAAAAAATAAACAAATCACCCTATAAAAATCAGTAACACGACGCTCCTGGTGCACCCGACGAAATTCTAATGTCACAGACTTGCCGTATTAACCATGGATGCCACATTTACATACATAATATCATCTAACACATCAGCGTGTTATTCAAATTTACCTCCATTTAGCACTGCATTTCCCGCATTTCTTCCCCCTCAAATTTGTAGATCATGCCACACATTGGAGGGGGGATTTAGAGAATACAAGCAGTAGTTTGTTTATTTCGGTCTAACCTCACGTATTTGGCGTAAATTCACAACGCATAATTTTACAAATTCCGATTATGTGGAAATGGTAGTGTTATACGAAATGCGACTGAATTTTATTAATAAAGTGCTATGGACAGATAAATGCAGTTATACTTATGTGGGCTGTAAACAGGTTAGTATCATACTACTTAAAAACAATACATTTCTATGCTAGATGTACGTAACTACAAATTGTACATTTGGTTATGTGTGCAGTTAATTGTACTTACGAGTAATACTAAAAATTCATATTTATTTGTAAAACGTAGTGAAAACGTAATATCAAAATTGATTAAACTGTAATAGCCTAGCATTCGAAAACATTTATTTATTATCTACATTTGTTTTTATTAACAAATAAATCAATATTTAAGGAAAATTCATTCATGTATCTAGATTAAAAAATAGTTTTACTCCTTGTTAAATAACAGTACAAAAACTAGGTAACTAGGTTACTGACCTAATAAGGTTAAGGTCAAGATTAACTCTCGATTAGCGGCGTGCCATTTCGGTCTTGGACAGTTTTCTGTCGACAACACGATGGTTTTATTAAGTACTTAGTATTTAAACACGAAACACTTTTCAGCTTCTCAATAATTTACCCATTGGGTATAGATTTTTTATGTAATGTACGTAAATGGTTTATTACTCAGTTTATTATTAGACACGTTGGAGTTTTGTTGCAGTCATAACGGCTACATTTGCTCAGAGAAAAATCGACCCGCGAGTGTACGGGTATCGTTTGATTGGGGAAAACGGGAAACGGGAAAACCTGAGTGGACCGCGTTACTTGCAATTTTTAATAGAATTATTTGATTATTATTATTTGATTTTATTGGGTATTAACATTTTAAATTCTTATTGGCTGAAGTTGAACTGAGCAAGAAAAAATGATATTCTAAAATAGTCAGTACAACCGTTTATTTGTGATGTCTAAAACCTAGGTGAGTAGGTACTATATAGAAAAATATTACAACTTGACAACGTTGCGTCAGGTCGATATCGAGTTGAACTGTCAGCTGTAACCGACCCACTGAAATGTAATTTTATATTATGATGACTGGAATGCGCTAAAAGCTGCGCGAATGGATTATTTATGATCAGCGCCATATTTTGTTTTGTGCCTCTAGCAATGGCGGAGCAGTAGGGCTTAGCTGATTGTGAATTGAAATGGAATTGAATTCTGAATATGAAGAATTATTTCGTGCTACATGCTGGTTAATTTTACAGTCCCTTATAAAACATGACATGTTCCAACAATAACACCCACAAAAATACACAAAGAATAACACTGAAATACAATATAAAAGAAGAAGCCACACTGTACGTCAATGACGTGTTTACAAACAAAATAATGGGAAATTAAGAACACAATTCATATCGTACGTGCAGATGGTTGTCTCTCTCTCACCCACATACATAACCAATGAAGTATGTCTTTGCTGAGTTTCATGTGCCTCCTTTTGTCTGCTCCTAGGGTTGGTACCTTTATTTGGATGCGCAATGGGACTTAACGCATTCCATATCGTATATTTCAGTGAACCGACCAAGGCTGTGACCGGTCAGTGACAGTCTGAAAAGGGGGTTTAGATAATGATTTGAAAATATTTTTTTTCGGCGTAAATATGCATTTAGATTTTTTTTAATCACGTATTCGCATTATACTCATTATTCCCTATCTCCTCTTAAAATTAATGACATTATGACTGACTCACCCTGTATAAAGGGTGATTGGCGTCGTGAAAAATGGAGTCGATTTCGTAACCGGCTGTAATCGAGTGTGTACAGGACTGCATCGAACTTCATATAAATCTTGAATTAATCAGTGAATGGTGTAATACAAACAATCTACATCTGAAGACAAAGAAATGCAATGTTATGTCTTTCACTAAAAAATCAACGCCAATTGCTTATCACTACTCACTAAATGACGTTCCTATTTCGCGAGTGGATATGTTCAGAGACCTTGGCGTTCTATTTGACAGAAAATTATCGTTTTCTCCTCACGTAAATGCAGTTGTTTCTGAAGCTTTGAAATCTTTTGGTTTTATTGTTCGATGTACACGGGATTTTACAAATAGTGCTGGAATTAAGATTCTTTATACATCATATGTGAGATCTAAGCTAGAATATGCGGTAGTAGGATGGGCTCCGGGCTATAATGTTCTCGCTGATAACTTAGAAAAAATACAGCGAAAATTTTTAAAGTACTTATTTGACTTTTAAAAGACATTTGAATTATTCAAACTGTAATTTTAGTAGTCGGTAGCTAGTCGCAGCTCCTATCTCATATGATGTGTCGATAACGGGATAAACTTGCAAACACGGAATTCCAGGAAACAACTACTCTGCGGGCTAATGCCCCGACCAGCATTGAATTACACCTGGAAAACCTATAGCAACAGCTAGAGTCATTCGTCAGACGCCCACCAGACATATACCGGTTTCGAGCTTATTAGCTCTCATCAGTATGCCATAGGTGAGGCATCCGGCGAATAACCTAGCTGGTTTCGTCTGTCTAATCCGCCAGAAGGACCATGAACTAAACTTATAAACTTATTTCTTAAATCAAAAAGCAACGTGGAAGATGCATGATGGCACTTACGGGAGCTGTTCAATACAGGATGATTCAGAATAAGTTGCCTCGACGTCTTGCCGTAATATTCCCTCATTGGAATTCCGCTTTGTAATGTTTGTTGTCCTTTGTATGTCACACAAAATAACTAAAACGTAACACGTTGCGAAATAAATATTTGTCATTCGTGGCGAATCCGGAGTTATGAGAAAATCAAACAAAGAACGGTGTTAGGTTGCAAACAACGCATACATTAGCGGCTAATGACGTTTCGATGGGAGCGTGTGTGTTACATTTTCATTAGAAGACGGTCTCGAGGAGCGGAGCTCGCATAGATGTATGAAATTAAAATTTAATTATGATCTGTTATCTAGAATTTCAGGGTAAACATTTACTTAATTGGCAGCCTTGACTGGTTGATAGCTTGGGAGCCTAGCTGTTAGTACGGACGGTGCGAATTTATTTAATTTTGTGGTTAGTTAGGAAAATCAAGATTGCTTTTATCCTTGCTATAGGATGTTCGCTTTTACAGCGTGGCAGTATCTCTCTTGTGGTAAATTTCATTTTTTGTATACAAATATTTGTACAGGGTGAGTCATTAATAATGGTCCATAATAAATTGAATTAACGATAAGACGAACACTATATTAACTGAAAATTTTATTGTGCATATCTTAACAAATTATTAATAATAAAAGTTTCTCGAAGTGACCACCAGCGACCTCAATGCACTTTCTTAGCCTCCTATTTAAATTTTGTCTGACGTTGAATGTTAATGGCTCCAAAAGAAGAAATCTAAGGGGTTAAGGTCGGGACTACCAAGTGGCCAAGGAAATTCGCTGCCACGATCTATCCATCTATGCGGAAAATATTCTTTCAAGAAGTTTCTCACCAGTAGAGGAAAGTGCTAGTAGAACCTCTTCTAACAAGACTGGCAAATAATCTTGTAGAAATCTCAAATATGCGTTACCATTAAGACGGGCTGACAATTCATACGATCCAACTATAAAGCAGCAATGCCACACCAAATATTTATAGAAAATGGATTATGGAAATCTGTTTGTATTCCTAAATGAGGATGTTCTTGTTCCCAAGTGTGATCATGTCTCGCATTTCAGAATTCGTAAATCTATTATGTCTCAGCATTTTTTTAATGTTTTTTTTTTAACATAAAATCAATTTAAACGTAGTTTTTTGACAACTTCTGATGTTTGCTGGCATTTATAGGTACAATTTGTTTGCAATAACAAGTCAAAGTCTACTCGAGTTAGTTTTAATGAATATTGTTGACTGTTACCATAAAGTCAACGTGCATTGAAAGCTCGAATATCTCAAAAAGGGACGGTTTATCCAAATGACAAGTATACCTTTTTTGCTTATAAAAAAAATTATCCATCTGTGCTACAAACAAATGCAATAAACATACCTACACAAAAAAGTTCAGTCCAATTACATCGGCAAAACATACTGCAAACAGCTGTCTGTGGTATACATGGTGTTTAAAAAAAGAGTGTAAAATATTTCAGGAGGTAATAGTATGAACCAAAATAAGCAGAGAAGTCTTAATAAACATGGGTCCGCAAAGTAAGGGTTGCGAAGATATGGACCACTATTCGTTTTTCAAACATTTTATTTTATTAGGAATAAACCGACAAAGGAAGCTTTTAACAAACAAAAAACAAAGTTACAGAAGATGTTCAAAGTGCCCTCCGTTCATTTCCAAGCAGACACGACACCTTCGTCTCAACGATATTCGAACTCTTTCGAAAACACCCTCCTTGTTTGGATTTCTTTACACATTTGATTAATCCGTAGCTGCAGCTCTTCCAGACTGTTTACAGGAGTACCATACACTAATGTCTTCAAATATACCCAAACAAAGAAATCTAAAGGGTTTAGATCAGGCGATCTTGGAGGTCATAAAACAGTCCGGCCTGATCTGAAAATTTTTGAATTATTGAGAAATATCAATTTGAAAATATTCGCTTTTATACCACCCTGTATCTATTTTTTAATAGAAATTTCAACTAACCATAAACCCATATTGTAATTCTACAAAGATTGCTCGAAATTAGGTTTCATGAGCCAATGTATGTGAGTAAAATTTTAAGAATTCAGTTTTTCTTCTTTCAGATTTTTCCAGGCCTTATTTTATTTAGATTTAAATCTAACCTATCTTCATAATTTAAAAATGCCAGAACGTTATTTAGCTGCGAGTGCATATATCGAATTCTGCTTAGTTTGCGATTTAAAAGAAATCATCCGTATCTATTACAGTATCCATATCGTACAACTAGAAGAATCACAAAACAATACATATATTATGTCAATAAGGAAATTAAGATTGTGGCATTATTAAAAACATGTTTATTTTATGACATCCAGTAATCTTAGCACAGAGAATATTATTTATGGAGTGGTCGTATGTTTAACAACAAATGATATATAAATATGCTAGGGACGTTGATAAATAATCGTTGTTTGTTTAACTCAGGTTATTTTTAGACCTAAATAGAGAAGAGGTCGAGCACTGAAAATCTAGTGTCACGTTATTGTAGCGGACGTAAAGTTGCAATGACAAAATGCTTTTAATATTTTACGTTTTCAAATAAATGCGATGCAGTTAAGAACTGGCTATTTTTGAAACATATCTGGCATTTTTCGAATACAGATCATAGGAAAACAGATCAAACCTCCAATGGTTAAACGAATCGCTAAAAATTTGCTAATTTAACCGAGCCTTTACGGTCCCGCATAGTGTTTGACGGCTGTCAGGAAAGTGCCATTTTTTTTATAATATATATTTAGGTGTTACCAATATTGTGTGAAACTAACTACTCTTCAGACTAAAACCCCGACCAGCGTTGAATTACACTTACAATATGTACCCATAATATTCTTTATTATTAGCTTTTGTAACATTTTTTACTGTATTAGAAAGGTATTTTAAGCTAATCTAAATTAAATCTCCTTGAAGTCGTATGTATGCAGACAAATCTGTATTCAATAATTATCTAAAATAAAAATTAATCTAGTTAAATTCACTAACCTGGTTTAATGAAAACATTCTATAAATATCTAAGTTCACTTTTGAAACTGTGGGAACTCGTAAACTCTACCACAATAGATGAGATCTGACCTATTTCTGCATTTTTAGGATTGCTTCTTCATGTGGCCTCCTTTAAGTTGAGTCAAATATCTAACTGTTAAAATTATTGTACCAATAAATTAAAAGTATTTGAAATTAAATACCGACATGTCAAAAGTGACTTTAACCTGCCAATGAATTTAAAATTAAACATGACAATTACCCTCTATTTATATTTATTTTTAGAAATTTTTTCTACGTGTTTTATTTTTCGAGATTTCTGTACCTAAACACATCACAAATTTGATCATTTTGCGACGAGAAATAAAGGTGCCATAACGCTCTCTTTTCCAATGTAATGTACCGTAGTAAAATGTTACTGGAACTCTTTAATGTAGAGTAGGCGTTAAATTTGTGATCGTTAAATGACATTTGACAGTATTTTGAATAATATACCTTTGTAAACTATAGGTTTGTTTTAGCAGCAGTTGAAAACTGTTTGGAAACTATCAGAAATGTCCGTCCAACTATTTATTGCGTCAAATTCAATGGTAACGCGTTCTCAACTTAACTGGTCGAATATTTCTGACAGTTTCCAAACCGTTTTCAACTGCTTCAAAAACAAGCATATCTACTCAATTTATGAGCATTTATGTCAAAGCTGCTTTATAATGAGCATTCCAATTGGTTTTGCTTTTCTGTTGATCTTTTTGTTATGTGAAAAAATGTTCAAATTATCAAGTTTTGTGAAAAAGATCGATGTATTGCATTATTGTAATTATGGATTTGCATTGTGTTGTGTTTGTTTTGCTGTTTACTTTTACTTACTTTTATTTATCTTTATTAAAACGAGGGTTCTGTTAAACTGCTTAAAATTATTAGCTAATGTCACATTCATAGATATTGATTTGAATGCAATTCTTACGGGAATTTAGGCTTGTTTGTATTTTCTACATCTAATAAAAAAAATTACTGGAAAAGGGTATCAATTTTGAAACAATATTTTCTATATTACGGATCTGGGATAGAAAAAATTTGATGTTGCGCCTTGCTTAACATACAACACGCCACAGGCCACATTCGGAATGCTATTAGCACTAGTACCAATTAGATAAACTTGTAGTTGAACGTTCAAATCGTGATGAAACTTGTATCTCCGTGTCTTTGGGTGTTACGAGTATATTACTAATTTGTATGCAGCTATCCGATTGTAAAATGTCACAAAAATCGCGACTACAATTAGCTTTTATTACAAATCTGTTATCTGTAGCTGTAGCCTGGCCTATATACAAGGTGTATGACGAAATGTAGGATATACCGACAAAAATGAGAGTAATATAATCTTTTTAATTATTTTTTACATGTAATAGGTATATCCCATTTAAAAATTGTAGACAGTTGGATAACCTGGTAACACTTCTTGTCACATCTAGTTCAGAAATGTCTCATATGTAGTTGGAAAATGTGCAAATTTTATCATCTACTTCATGTTTACCTAAGAAATTAAATATTGTCAAACTAAAGTTGTATGTTCAGTTCACTTTTTATTCAGTTGTTTTATTAAATAACATTAGAATTAACTAATGGAAATATGTTTAAAGGAAGTGACAACGCATGAAACATACATACAGCTGATATCTGAAGATACACTGTTATCCTTGTTTTACAAATGCATAATGTAGATATAAGTCTATTTCTCTTGCACGTGGGCTCGACTCAGCGAAGTACATCCTGACATTCCATACCATTAATCGGTATAGGATTCGATTGTTTTGATTGTTGTATAAGCGATTTAAATAGGTGAGCTTTTAAATATATACAGGGTTAACTATGACTTAGTACAAATATTTTAAGAGGGGATAGGGAAAAATAAGAATTAACGGAATCACCCTTCAAAAAATTCCAAACTTATTTATAAAGCCAAAAAAATTTTTTTTCGAAACTATATTAAATCCCTATTTATCGCCGTCACTGACCTGTCAGCCGCGAGGTTAAGTATAATCTGCCAGAGGTTAGGTTAGGTATAATATGCCAAAGTCAAAGGTGTCAAACATATAGTGACAGGTCACCGCATTGACACGCTTCCAAAGAAAAAAAAACTACAAAATGTAGATTATTATTTAATGAGAAATACGGTATGGTAGCACAGAAAGGCAGCATCTTACTAATATTTATTTCCAGGATTGATACTTGGAGAGATTTGCAGAATGTTTAATCATCTGTTTTCTTGCTTGTTTAAATTAAAACTTGCAAAGATTTTTGTACTTGCTGTGGACCTCTCCTTCCCTCGATCGTTCTTTTTGTGTAAATCGAGGTAACTACTTGGTTTGGCGGTCTTGACCAAGTCCTATTACTTACGTCGGGAAAAAGCACAGATGATAACAACATAATACACGCAAATGTACACAAATACATAAAAACACTGCCACACGTTTATTGCCACGGCATAAAACAGCTGTTCGATGTGGTTCAAAAAGTATTCAGCATAATATTTTGTATACTCGGAACACGTCTTTGACGCTGTTGCACGATAATATGCATTTGTCACACGCCCATAAATTAACACCTTATCCGTCATCTAGGCATTTGAATACAACATTTTCGAAAAACAAGTACTGAAAAATTATTTCAAACTATCAGACTGTAACCGTATACTATACATCTACAGACGACATCTGTAGGTCACTAATGCCAGGCGCACTCTTCTTCTTTTTATGGCCTACTCACGGCACATAAACAAGGAGAAGAAGAAGAAGAATTTTTAATTTTCATGTGTTGTTACTACTAATAGTAGCAACAATATTAACAGTAATCGACGATGTTTGCATAAAATAATTAGTAATACTTTAAACTATAACATCCCAAGATGTTCACAGTGTTCTGTAAAAATGACCCTTAGATTATAGCTAACTTCCCCTTTCTGCATTGTTTGGAGCATGAAAAGTAGGCAACTAGCAATGCAATATTCATAACCTAGAACTTACTGTTACTTTAAATCAGCTAAGTGACTAATTTTAAACGTGTTATAGTAATTAAATAAAGTATTTTATGTCGGATATGTTAATTATGATGAATCTGCAAGGAATGAAAATGTAGTTTTGGCAGTGTGCAACGAAAGAACCAAGATCCAATACAATATACTGCAGCTAAGCGGATTAGCTGGTATCTATCAGGTACTTAGACATTATTATTTTAATAAATATGTTTATTTTCGTCGTTTCTACACTTGACAATGTTGATAAAAACGACTGCATGGTTGTTGACATATCTAGCCATGTCGGATGATGATTAATTGTCATAGGCGCCGACTTTCCGTAGGAAAAGAGGGTTTTGCCCCATTTTTTTAACATCGAGCTAGAATTCCAAAATAAATTTTTTATTGTCTTTTAGACCTCCCTGAGCACGTGGTTAAAATTTTTGTACTTAGTCATAGTTAACCCTGTATATGAAATAAGTGTTTATTTAATAGTGAAAAGTGAATTTGTGATTAAGTGTAAATACAATACATTGTAATCATTTCATAACCTGTATTATAACAGGGTATAACCCTCTAATGAGTGTTATATTTTTGTGGTAGTAATCTAAATATATTTTTTTGCGAATTTGAATTGTGAACTGTCAAGTGTATAATTTTTAGTATACAGTAGGTATCCAGCTATAACGTTATTGTGATTGTCTTCTGATATCGAATGATGGAAAATATTCCCGGAACCTTCAACGCTTCAAAGCAAAAAAAGTTTTCATATTTCAGTTGAAAAAAAAATGAATTTAACAACTAATTAAATTACTCTTAAAACATATAAAGCGAAAATGCTTGCGTTAGTCTAGGTTAACCTTCAAGGTGATAAGTACTACAACAAATAATGTGACGTCATATTAGACTTCGGGAACACCTGCATCAGCTCGGCAGGTGATCGGAAATTTTAAATTAATTTAAAATTTTACTGCAAACTATAAATTTTTTGTAGATGTAGAAGATAGTATAGCGATATATTTTTTTAGTAAAATTTTATTTGATACCAAATTTCCTACATTCCTGCTAAAACTGTTTGCATTTGCTCCACCCTGTATATGTCGTCTCTCCATCAATTAGCGACGAATCCACTAAACTTTTAACGAATTAACTCTTAATGTGGCTAATTAGACAAGCCTGTCAAAGTATCAATCCCATTCGGGCTGAATTTTTTTTAACGGCACCGAATGTGTGTGTTTGCTCCGGATGTCCATCCCGCCTGAAAAATGTTTATTGGATCATTGTTACAGTATTAATTAATCTGATGGCTCGTTCGGAGGCATTCCTCGAGCAATTTAGAGCAATTACAAGTGTACTGGGTCAGTTATTTTCAGAGAATGAAGTTAATTTTATATTTCGCGGATGTGATATCATCGCCTCGCTCAAAAGTCTGCTTTGAATAGCATTATTTTGTATAGTCCGTTGGTTTTTTGTGTGGGGTATCTTAGAAATACTCAAATGTAACGTTCAGTATACAGGGTGATTCGTTAAGAAGAGGAAATCTGGGGATAAGAGATACTTGAGACAGAAACATGGCATTTGGGCTAAACTTGTTTTAATACAACATTGATGGTTTGAGAGACACGTGATTTTGAGAATTAGAACTATATTTTTAAATTTTTGTAGTGTGTTTGTCAATCTTGAGTTTCTTTGAAGTCTTATTCTTGCTTGATCTTGTAAGATCATGTCAAGAATCTTACCCCTTTTTATATTTGCCGTAGGAATATTTCGTGTATTGCCTCGTAAGATTTTTTGTTAAATCTTACTTTGTCTTGCAATTCAAGTTGTCGAGGCTTGCCTTGGGCTTTTCTTCTATTGTCTTAATTTACAAGACCAACACAAGACCAAGAAAGAAGATGTCATGTGAATTGCTGAGAAATTTCAAAATAAAATTCGAACTTTCATCAACAAAAAATAAAACACTTTTACTATTTAAATTCTCTTAAAATAATATAATAACTTGTAAAATGCATTTTAACAATTATTTTCACATACTTATAAACAAAAGTGAACAATCTTATATGTATATGCAGAACTATGTTTATTTTATAACAATATTTATATCTACAGTTGAATTTAAAAAAAATACGTATTTTGAAAGATTTCTGTACCTAAAAATTTATTGGTTAGACTGCTTTCTATCGTTATACAGGGTGTCCCATAATGATGTGCGCTCCTTTGGAAGGTATGTTCCTTGGGTCATTTTAGGGGGAGTAATTTCTATAAAATTTTTCGATTTGAGCCCTCCCTGACGAGATAAGGGCTTTTAAAAAATTGAAAAAAAAACAGGTTTCATTTTTTTTCTCAAAAACGGTTAAACTTATAAATCTGAAAATCGGCGAATATATTTAGTTAATTAAGTGACATTGTTGAATACGATTTTTATTTTTACCAAATGGCTACAAGGGTAGCAACCACCAACCTCTGTTGTTTTTTTTTAATTAGGAACACACCCTCCAAAGGAGCGCACATCATTATGGGACACCTTGTATATTCATTTTACTTCGGTACCTTTGAATATTCGCAGGTGGCATGAGGTAGCATTCATGTTATTTGCTATAGGTACTCTATATTATTCAGTTCTTAAATGTCTAAAATTACATGTATTTGTAGAAGGCACTATTTCAAGAATACGACGCCCTTAAAAGTTATCTTTATTTCTGTTGTCAAAATTATTATTTTGGCAGGCCTTTCCCGACAATGGCGACAAAGAATCAGTGTCGATGTTGCCAAACGTGGGAAAAATAGTCTAGAATGTGGTAAATTCGACCGTTCTGGATCTCATTGTGTACAACGTGTCATTGGTTTTAAGTTATAATTTGGTTGTTTTCGTTAAGATATAATGACTTCTTACAATTTAAAATGTTTAGATCTATGGAATTATGCCTCAGGCATGCATGGGACTTATTCAGTGTAGGTTTTAAAGAACATAAACATTACATTAAGAGAAATGAAAGTAAGGTCGAAATGTGCCAACTCTTTTAATATTGAGAAGATAAATTAGAAATAAACAAGCAATTAATGGAAAGAGTAATTTTGTATCAATATTTTATCATTAATAACCTGTAAGACCAGCTTGCAATTATGTGGGAGCATAAATAAATAACCTTTATACACAAAAATATTGATCTTTGGATATAGCTATAACTATAATAATTTGAGCTTGGACAGGCTCTTTTTGAAACACTAAATAATACTCTGTATCACCCTTAATCAATTGGAAACGGAAGATAGCACTTTTCGACAGCAAAATTCCAACTCCGTATCGACCTACTCATATTTTGATTTCCTCGACCAAAAATTGTGTTGGTAAACTTATTTATTTGATAAAATTCTAAATTGACTCAAAATTCAACAACAAAATAATTTCACTCGTAACTGAGTTTGGCTTTATACAATTGTAATTTTGAATGTGTAGCATTTTAGACCACATGTTGTGTAATTAAATTTAATTACAATAATAATATCTACCCCTCATTCTAATCACGAGGCTTAGCCCAGAGGTCGGGGACTTGTGAGGAAGAGGGGGGCGGCATATTATTATTAAGCAGGCCGCATTGCGCCCTGGAATGACTTACGTTGGTAGGCTCTGTCCACCACACAGTGCAGGAATAAGGGAATCCTGGAAAACCTCATTAATTGAGGGGGGCGCTCAAATGTCGACCGGTATCAATCTCTTACCCATGACCACCCGCAGATAAGGTGCCAATCCTCTCCACGAATACAGCCGATCTACAGTCTACCGGCCGCGGGATTCGATCCCACAGCGGTCTGGCCACATTGATTCAGGTACTGACGTCTTAAACGGCTCGATCACTGACAACCGAATTATCTTCACTGTTTTGAAAGAATGCACTTATTTCAGGAAACGTAAAACAGGCAAAAATGTTCGTTAACTGCAACAAATATCGAATTATCTATGTTGATGCGACTTTATTACAGCTACCTACTTAAAATTCGAAAGGTAATGTTTATTTTTAGAGTTGTTTATCCAATAGCCGTGTGGGCAGAAGAATATTTTTCATATAATAAGCTGAATACAAAAGGGAGTTAGTTATTAGTGCGCTATATGATTTTTTATCACCACAGACACATTGCTAATTTTGTTCAGGAGAAGTAGATCGGTCAGATACTGTGAATTTGTCTTTGTTTACTAATATGGCCTCAACATGCCACTGATAAAGTGTCTGGAAAGAAATTGTTTAGATTCCTCTTTTCAGTGATGACTAAAGCCTGCACTGCAGATCTCAGGTCTATATACCAAGTGTCACAATTATTGAAGTGTAGAAGAAAAACAAACCTTTTTATAACAAATATTTCTATACTTGTTTTATTAGGAATGAATGGATTATTTAAATGATTTAACAAATAAAATTCAAAGTGGTTACTGACCTAGAACTTCATTAACTTGATTTTTCTATTTTGTAAAAGCAAAGAGTCAAATTTAAACGTGGATTTATTTAAACCTTTGTGTGTAGGTTTATTCAGATATTATTAAAAACTTACTTAGCAATGCTCTTTCACTTATTAAGACCGCTTTACATTTATGCAATTCTTATTGCATGCAAAGAAATTAATGACGCAATTATCAGTCCATTGCACGAATATAGAGTCTGCTCTAATTTGATTGCATTGCACGTGAAATTCTGGTTCCTTTTCTGGTAATATTCAGTTTTGCTAACAGCGAGGAATTAAGTAAAAAGTGAATTAACCTCAATTAACCATAATAATTTTCTTTTTTATTTCATCCATTGAAACTCTAGGTTGACTGAAACTTCACACCACAGTACACAGCACCGGTATGGTTTGATGGTTTTGCAGAAGACAAGCAAATCGAAATCATTTTCATTTTACTAATTTGGCTATGGGCAATATATTGCATAAATGTAAAACAAATGACACCTTGGAATATTGCATGAAAGATTTTGCTGTAAAATAGTTTTTATTGCATTGCATGCTCCATTGCCTAAACGTAAAGCAGCCTTTAGGAAAAGTTTCTTGAAAAATTGAGGAAATCAATCTTAAATTTTAAGTATGCAGGGAGCGCATTAGTACCAAATTTCCTGCAAAGTATGCTATTATTAAGAAAACTATTTGCAACAAACTTCGTATTTTGAAAAAAACAACTTTTAGACTAAATTGGGCTAGATTTTCATATATTTTAGCCTCAGGAATGTGTGCTAGTTTTTTAGGGAACAATTCCATTATCACACCTTCATTTCAGATGTAACCTTCGTATTTGTCGAAATTACATGCCAATTATGTAATTAGAATTGACAAATTATTGGCAAACAAATAATTAGTGTAATAATTTTTGACTCGTGATGAAAGTTCGGTCAACATGAGAAGCTCCGCTTTGCCAAGTGGTTGCTTAAGACCGTGTCGTTGTGCACATCATTATTAAAATTAGACACTGCAATTCTGGCTAAATTATCGTGTCCTGGTTTTGATAAGATACACCTTCCTAGAACATCTAGTTTATTTACATTTCGACGACGCGTCGAGACTGGATTGTTTCCAGTCTTTATTGCGGTTTGTGCATCGTAAAAAGAAAAAGAATGTTTATTTAGCGTAATCAACTTCCTGACGGCAATTCATATTAGCGAGAAGGAGGTTAGATGATTTGCCATTGTTAAATTCACAATCAATTTATTTATGTTTAGCATAGATAAGTCTACGAATTGAAAGCGATCAGAAGCAGAAGCTTCTATTTAGTATTTGTATCGCGGGAATTTCGAAATTGATCCAGTTCCAGTAGGGTCATTTGGTTGGACCTCAATTTTTATGAAGCATTTATGATTTATGATTAACCCAGAAAATTTGAAGGCAATCTCAGATGTAGTTGTTGAAATATACGAGGCCAAAATGGATTTAATTATTATGATGGACTATTTTAATGCAAATCGATTTGTAAGTGCTGAAGTGAGACGTGTAAAAACGCAACGGTAAGTGCGAAATCAACAGCTAGGTTTTTTTTAAAAAAAAACAAATAGGTACGTACTTAAATAACTAAAAAATATCTATTTATTATGCTACAAAACACATCAGGCCATTTTATACAACCAAACATTAAGCAATCTATAAACTCATATTAAAAAGCTAATAAGGTACCTATAATTAATACGTAGCAACCAATTGTGCATTAAATTAGAATTTCACGTCCCAAGAAGCCTCCTCATACAAAATTTCATGAATTTTACTCAAAGTAGTCGAGAGTTATTAAAGAAAATGTATTTTTTTTTTTAATTTGATATCCTGTATGTCCTAAACGAAGCGTTTCCAGACCTAAGTTCATAGGACATTTTTTTGCTTAAAATTGAACGTAGAATAACATAGTGAAGTATGTACTATCGTTTGTAATATTAATGACACTCACTAAAATGAATTTGCGATTTATTGTGAACTTCTGACGTATTCATATTGAAATCTGCTTTATATTTTTAACATTAGTTATTAGTTGTTTCACTTACCAAGAGAGATTTAATGAAATTTCTATTCAGAACTTCCAGAAGGTCAAAAACTGTTTTAAGAGAGTGTCATTATTATTGCAAACGATTGTACATCATCCTTATGTTAATATTTCAGTGTTAGTGAAGTTAGCAGTAAGGTGAAAGCATAGAGTATATTTATATTTTTCTATGGATAAAAGATGTCGAATTGTGGTAACATAAGCTCGATTACTGGATTAGTACAAATTTGTTTGTGTTTTAGTAACCAATTTACAAGATCCTTGTGATTTACCCGAGTATGGGGATGAAAAAAAAAAACGTTTCCCACGCAAGTAAAAAAAAACAGATCCAGTTAATTGTTGACTTTTTGAGAGTCAACAATATTTTACTAAACAACAAATTGCAGTCACATGAAATTATGATTGAATAAATAAATGACAGTTTGTTTTGAAAGTCTAAAGAGTATCCCTCAAACTTTTATGGAAAAGTCTAAAATTGAAGTTGAAAGTAAATCAGAGGTAAATATGAAACTATCAATCAACAAATACAAATAATACACTTTATTTACGTCTATGCCAATCTGTCAGCTTCATCCAATAAAATATAATTCATTTGAAGTGCCATTATAACATTTATGTGGAAATAAATAATAGAGATTAATTATACCACTCGTGATTTATACCTACTGGTATTCAATAGGTTAAGTTTTAACAGCATCTATTTTGGTCCCGTTAAATTTTAACATATTTGGTTAAAATAAACCTATTAAAATTTTTACACAATATAGGTACTATCGGGTTAAATAATCGAAGATTAAAATTTTAACTTTGGCCTTGACGTTAAAATTTAACCAACAACATTACAGAATAGACCCATGAGTGCGTCTAATTAAATCGATAAACATTTATTTTTATTTTTGAATACAGTCAATTTATCTTCAATTTCTTGAGTTATCAAACAGCACCAATAAAGCTAAAGGATATTTTTAATTGCCTTATCCGTTTCCAAAGTATTGTTTGACATCATAAAAAATACGTTCGCGTCAGAGAAACAATTACTCTGAACCGTTAGCTGAGCTTATATGAAAAAAATGCGCTCCGAATATGGGTGAGGACGGTAAAATGCGCCTAAAATGGTATTTGTACGCAAATTCTAGCTAGTATTTCTTTGTCGTTGTTTTTTCTATCCGCAATAATACTCGCTGGGTACTATTTTTAGAAAACTCTGCAGTGTAGTAGAAATAATTCATTATGTGCAGTCACGCAAGTAACCGGTACTTTACGGTGCACGAAAGATGCTTGGGAATATCGGGTGGGACACCAAAGAGGTTTTTGCCGAAAAGAGATACCGATGAGATTAGAAAATTAGTTTTTCGAATACTTCCAGAAGGATGTGTTCAGAGAATTGTGAACAGAAAGAATTTCGCCGATGATTTGGTGGAATACCAAGTCATTTAATATGTAGGTTATGAAAAAGTCGAGAACATTTTTAGAAAGATATGGTAATTCACAAGAGAATAATTGAATCAAGCAACTGATTTTTATTACATCCAGAAAAAACTGTTAAATTTACTCAAAAACTGTTTAACAGTTTTTCGCGGTAAACTTTTACAAATGTCAACAAATATTTGTAATCTGTTAATTAGAGATTATAAGATTTCAATCAACAATTACGAAACTGTTCTATGTGAACATCATATTATTAACCTAACTTTCGAAAAGGTTAAATTTTGTATTTATCTTAACAGTTTTTAAATGTTATAGTACGCGCCAATATTCCTGGCAGGATGAATGACATCAGATAGGGGCATAGAGCGTCTTAGTGTCAATTAAAATAGTTTACACTTTGAAATTACAGGTTTTTGGTTGGAGAGAATTTTATTAGAAATATTTAATAATTTGACATCGTTAAGTAATCAAAATAACAGTTCATTTAATATCGCGTACTTTTCTGTCATCGATACAATTGTACGTTAATATCTTGTCATTATATTCAATATGATTTAACGTACGATAAACAATTTGTAACTATTGTTAAAAAACTACACCTTTCCGCAAACACGGAATTCCAGGAAACAACTACTCTGCGGGCTAATGCAACAGCTAGTGTCATTCGTCAGACGCCCACCAGACATATACCGGTTTCGAGCTTATTAGCTCTCATCAGTATGCCATAGGTGAGGTATCCGACGAATAATCCTAGCTGCTTTCGTCTGTCTAACCCGACAGAAGGGACCATGAGTACGCGGTGTAGAACTAACCACATCTATCGGCCGTTCGCTACTCCATGCCGGACTGAAAATGTCACAGGCACGAAGCGTTCTACATGCAGTAGACACCATTGAAAGCTGTCGACCTTTATCGCGATAGGCGAGAAACGATATTTTGCAAACACGGAATTCCAGGAAACAACTACTCTGCGGGCTAATGCCCCGACCAGCATTGAATTACATCTGGAAAACCTATAGCAACAGCTAGAGTCGCCCACCAGACATAAACCTATCTACAATGAGCGGATCATAAATACCTACAAGCTGAAAAATCAAAAAACTATTTTGTCAACTTGTAATAATTAACCTGACATCTACTGTCAGCTAAGTTTGCTTTTCTGATCCATCCGGTACGTCGAGTACGTTGCGGGTAATTGCGTCTCGTTAGCCGGTGATAATTTCAAAATGACTATTAGTATTAAGTAGTTAAGTGTAAACAACTTAAGTGGTGGTGTGTACAGCGTCTCGCGCTTTATTAAGATAGCGTAATGGGATGGTGTAGGCATCGAAAACGCCAAACAGCAAAAATGTAAACTCGAACTGGCACGTTGGGGACCTGTATCGATAAATCGGTTATTACAGGAATTAATGATGCGGAAAAAAGACATCGCCCACGAAAGTATTGAAGGCTGTTATATTAAAGGAAAATACAAACATACGCGGCATTTTGAAAATTTGTTCAGTTCTCATTTGTCCGATGAGATGATCTGAGAAAAAATTATTGATTGTTTCATAAGGAAGTAATAGATACAAGTTACTTTAGAAAATAGTGCAAAAATTTGTGGTATGGTAGAAAATTAATTTATTTCTACGGAGAATGCCCCATCGTGTTTTGTTTGAAGTACAGTAAGTCAAAGAAGGTATTTCAAAATCAAATTAAGTTATCGACTATCTTTCCTCTTTTTGAAATCCGGTAACTATGCAAAAAGAAACGAATAGTGTCAAGAAGGATAGTGTCAAGGTCTTTTATATTCAAGAAGGTTAGTGTTGAAGTATGGCTCCCTATTTTCTGAACACCTTGTGCATTAAGGAAGAGAAGCCGATTAACTTGAGAATCAGTTCCGTTATTCTCAAAATCGGTGTTTTTCAACGATTTTTTCAATAGTGGAAACATGGAATTTTTCATTGTGATATGTAAAAAAAGTTATCTCACAAAAAGCTACATTATAAAATGTTGCAGGAGGGTTGTAGCTAATAACTTCTAGCAGATAGCCAAATTACTAATTAAAGTTTTATTTAAAAAAAATCTCTAATCTAATGTTATTAACTCTTCAAGTTGCATATCGAACTCGGCTTTTCTATTTACTTTTCTTATAACTTTTTTATTTCTCATTAAATTGTACATACCTATAGCTTTTTCGGTTATTCTATTTAATTTCCTGAAAAACTGATACCTATTTTATTTGTTACTCATTCATAAACGTCAGGCTACTAACTTGCAAAATATTTACAGGTTAACTTCTAATTTTACAAGTTAGCAGCATCATTTACATTAGAGCATTATGTTTTATTTGCATCATATAATGTTAAAAATCAAGGTACAACTGTTATTTCATATAATACAAAATTTGGAGGGTGAAGTAATTGACATTGAATCATGTACTGCAGAGACTGAAGTAGAAGACAGAGGGAAGTTCATCACATTGACAACAACCATGCATAATAATAATAATAATAAATCTACCCCTCATTCTAATCAAGAGGATTAGCCCAGAAGTCGAAGACTTGTGCGGGAGAGGGGGCGGCATATTATTAAGCAGGCCGCATTTGCGCCCAGGAACGACTAAGGTTGGTAGGCTCTAACCACCATTCAGTGCAAGAATGAGGGAAACCTGGAAAACCTCATTAATTAGGGGGGTAGTCAAATGTCAACCGGTATCAATCTCTCACATTGACCCAAGCCAGCATTCTTCCACCCTACCATACCCGCAGAGAGGGTGCCAATCTCTCCACGAATATAGCTTATATATGGTCTACCGGCTGCTGGGGTCGAATAGTCAACCTATGGAGAAAACGCGAGTCTGGTAATATTGCAGTAACTTAGCTTTCATGAGTTGGTTACACTAACGAGGCAGCTTCACACTAATAGGCGGGAATTTCAAAATATGACAATTTTACGTCCAATTTGTGATTTCTATGGTTCTTCCGTTTTGAATTCAATTGTAAGCTAGGCTTATAATGTAGTGCAACCAACTGCTTACATTAAGTTTTCCCTAGATGGCTGATTTCTAAGCCCCTCCATAGTCTGACTATTTTTGAGTGCCTAATGTAAAGGCGTCTGGCGTTCTATATATTTTATGATTTCTATGGGTCGAACCCACAGCGATCCAGTCATCTCGATTCAAGTACTGCCTTAAACCGCGCGACCACTGACCGATGGCATATCGAATATTATTAAAATTTTTGCAAGCGATTCGATGATCATCAGTTCAACCGAAATCGTTCGTTTTCTTTAGTTATAACCATGGCCTTTTTTGGAATACAACGCTCATTATTTCGTTTGAGAAATGCAATTATCTTTAGCAATCACAATCAAATCGAATATCGCATACTTTGGTTACATACCTTCATACCTTACCTTATTTACAAATATGATCAAAATAATGTGTTTTATGTGTTAAAACTGTCTAGAAGACTAAGCATTAACTTCGTTTTCTCATATCAGCTAAAATCAAGCAATATGTGAAAAATGTCATTTTACTGTCTTATATGACTTATTGAAATTTGGCGTACATTTCGTACGACTAAAATCGCTAATGACATCCAAACGGGCGATTCCAAAATAAGCTGCTGACCGTTCAAGCAAGACCCACGATGAATTAAAATGCCTGACTTATCGTCAGCGTTGTCCGTATTTATGTCCTTCAACTTCCTGTCTGGAACGGAAGCTGACGTGCCGGCACACGTATTGTATATTTCTGACTGAAAGCCTCGTCATCGTCGTTTATATGGAAGCAGGACTGTTAAATATTATTTCTTGTTTGCATGCACGTGGGCTAAATTATTCCAACATTCGAAATGAAAAATGCGTTTGCATCACAACTGCCTCTTACTTGTCTGCAATACTACTCGATGCTAAGCTGAGTACTGAGTACTTCATTAATAAATTTGCTGCCCAGATTCTTGTGTGTGAGGCAGGTTCGGATTAAGGATAATGCTGTCCTTGTCCTTGGCTAGTATTCCTGAGAAGTCTTTTTCTTATGCCCAACAGTACACACGAGCTACAGGCCAAAGTTTACAAATTAACAAAAATAATGAAAATCCAAAATAAAAATTAATAAAACTAACTAACACGAGTGCAAGTATAATTGATTAATCAATGACACTTTTAAATGCAAAATACAATGTTTTCAAATTACAATGAAAGATCACATGGTGTAGATATAGTGTCGTAATTATATATCATTGTATGTATAGAAGACTTCAATAAAACGTTAGTATTGGCAATGGTAATAAATAGTTCCTGGAGTACGACTAGCCATTCCTAGTTAAAGAATGTAAAGAATTTAAAACTTGAGTACAGTCGATATCGTTATTTAGAAGGTCATAAAAATTCCTTCTAAACTGCAGAGGATTGAAGTTGAAACGGATTTTTGAAACCATTTTTGAACAAGTTCAACCAATTTGACATAGTGATTGTAATACGGATACCAAATTAGGTAGAAATATTCAAGTTTGAATTGAACAAACGTACAGAACAATTTTTCTAATACTTCATTGTCATTGAAGACGCGACACGACGCTTTAAAGAAATAGAAACAGTTTGTTGAATATGTTCAGAGAAGCTTAATAATATGGTCAAAGTACACACCCAGATCCCTAGTCATGTCCGTTCTTAACATAGCTTCAATATATAAATTATAATCGAAATAATCTAACTTACTTTGCTATTGTATGATATAACTTTACATTTCGATATATTCAATTTTAAGTTGTTAGAATTACACCACTCTGAAATCCTATGTATAAATATCTTTCACTTTCGAAACTGTGGGAACTCGTTTAATTTAAAATTGTTTGGCGGGTTAAAATCACTTTTGACATTGTCGACATTTAATTTCAAATAATTTTAATTTATTGGTATCATAATTTTTATAGTTAGATATTTGACTCAACTTAAAGGAGGGCACCTGAAGAAGCAATCCTAAAAATGCAGAAATAGGTCAGATCAGTTGAGTCAAATATCTAACTATAAAAATTATTATACCAATAAATTAAAGTTATTTGAAATTAAATATCGACAATGTCAAAAGTGATTTTAACCTGCCAAACAATTTTAAATTAAACATGACAATTACCTACTTAATTAATCAGGTCTCATCTATTGTGGTTGAATTTCCGAGTTCCCACAGTTTCTCAAAAGCGAACTTAGATATTTATAGAATGTTTTCATTAAACCAGGTTAGTAAATTTAGCTAGATTAATTTTATTTTAGATAATTATTGAATAGAGCTTTGCCTGTGGAATTGTTCATTAGCATACCTAGATGTTTGGTATCATAGAGCATACATATGACTTCATTGATAGGAATTGTAAAAGATTTGATTTATATTAGCTTAAAATACCTTTCTAAAACAGTAAAAAATGTTACAAAAGCTAATAATAAAGAATATATGGGTAGAGATTGTGGGTGTAATTCAACGCTGGTCGGGGCTTTAGTCCACAGAGTAGTTAGTTTCACACAACATTGTTAGTACCTAATATATATATAAAAAAAATTATTTTCTATTTCGTTAGTTTCACATTTGGTTTAGTTGAAAGTTTAGCGCTCTTAGGCTGTAACTTCGTAGGCCCTGTGGTTAATGTGAACCTTGTGTGAGAGTGGGCGGCCTATTATTATTTTTATTGCGAATCTCTCAAATACCATAAGCAATTTTGTTAAAAATAATTTAATAGACCCTCTTGCACTTTTGATCGCATTAATTAGAGTAATTGCCAGTACGCCTCCCTAATGGGACTAAAAGTTTACTTTTTTAAAAGCGCCATGTGCGTTAATTGGTTCACTGCCCAAACAAGGACTTCTCGAGACTACCCGCGGTGCATGTGTTTATTTTTAGCGTAAACTCTTAAACCATATTGAATTACCGAGATGCTCTTGCATGCAAGCCTGCTATGTATTAAATTTTAAATAATTATTAGCGGACTTAGCCGTTCCGAGAAGATGATTTCTAAGAAAAAATGGGACAGATAGTATGCGAAGCGCACGCCTACTCGTATGGTAATCCTTTAAGACGGGTTGGGTGTTTGTGAGATAAAGACCGTGGAAAATCATTATTAATCGATTTAGTTGAGGCCGGAAAATCGGATTTGAATGTGATTCATCCAAGTTGGCTGTTGATTAGATGGTGCATGCCTGTTTAAAACAAATTTCGCGACAAGTAAAGAATATATAGGGTGCCCGGAATCTCCGCTCAGGAAATGTAGAAGGTGATACTACTCGAAAGTGCCAATTTTTTTAATTTGTTTTTTGGCTATAATACTGGAACGATTTTATTTCAAATTTGGTATACCTGCTATTTTTATAGAGACGCAGTTTTAGGTAAAATATTTCTAAAATTGCAGAGCCTTAAAGGGGATATACTGATGTAGGTATCTCATGTGTTTTACGATTAAGCAAAGTATACTTTGAAAACAATCGAGTGATATCTGTCATATTGCTTTGACAGTAATTTCAAACCTTATATGCTTCGTTCATACAAGATAGAAACAGAAACGCAACAGTTTATGAGAAAATAGACGTTTACTAATTTATTTTAACTTCGGTAGAATTATTTCTGGACTGGTCGCCACGTCATCAGTTTAGCTTCCTTGACGTTTGGCATATCGTTATCTTCCTCAGAACTGACCTTGATACTTTACTTTAACCTTATTATATGTATCTAGAAACGTAGTAGTGTAATATACGAATATGTCCATTATAATAATATAATAATAATAATATAATAATATCTCTACCCCTCATTCTAATCACGAGAATTAGCCCAGAAGTCGAAGACTTGTGCGGGAGAGGGGGCGGCATATTATTATTAAGCAGGCCGCATTTGCGCCCAGGAACGACTTACCTTGGTAGGCCCTAACCACCATTCAGTGCAGGAATGAGGAAAACCTGGAAAACCTCATTAATTAGGGGGGTAGTCAAATGTCAACCGGTATCAATCTCTCACATTGACCCAAGCCAACATTCTTCCACCCTACCATACCCGCAGAGAGGGTGCCAATCTCTCCACGAATATAGCTTATACGTATACGGTCTACCGGCTGCGGGGGTCGAACCCACAGCGATCCAGTCACCTCGATTTAAGTATTGACGCCTTAAACCGCGCGACCACTGACCGATCCAATTGTTATTGTTTTTTCTTTAAATTCTACAGAGTTAACTATGAAGTACAAACATTTTAACCACGTGCTCAGGAAGGCCTAAAAAACAATAAAAAAGTTATTCAAGAATTTTAACTCGATATTTTAAAAATGGGGCAAAACCCTTTTGGAAGAAATTAGATCCACTATTTTGTAATCGTTTTTCATTTCATTACAAACTGGCAAAACTACAATATTTTCATTAATTACAGCCACTCACTACAGATAAAACACACTTCCCGTAGGTACAGTTAGATAAAATGCGTATTTATTATAACAAAATCAAACGAAAGGAATTGATAATAGAAAACTTTTACTGTACCCGCGGCAGTCTTGTCTCATAACCTAGAAAAACAAACCGGCGAACTATATTGTGGGAAAATATCTACACCCGACAAAAATGTCTTTATTTAATAACTATAAAACGTTTAAAAATTAGAAAAGGCACTAAAAACTGAAGAACCCAAAACTACAACGTAACAGCATGATAAACACAGAAATTAAATTATGACATGATGGGATTGACGGGGAATTTTACCGTCGTGTTGCTAGTTGCCTACTCTGATTCGCATAGGCGGCGTTAAATAAGGATTTAATATAGTTTCGAAAAAAATTTTGCTCGCTTTATAAATAAGTTTGGAATTTTTTTGAAGGGTGATTTTGTTAATTCTTAATTTTCTCTAACCCCTCCTAAAATATTTGTCCTTAGTCATAGTTAACCTTACATATAAAAACTACACTAACTTTTAGTTTGTAGTGTTTTTTATCAACCACAAATATTCTGGCTATTCATTAGACCCATCCTTAGTACTTGGAACTGATTAAATGAAGAAAATGGGCATTCAGTTTTGGAAGTCGACTTCTTAGAAACCGACAGATCATATTCTGCTTATAAGTGGGCGAAATATAACACTACTCTTAATAGATGTTGAAAATAGTTTTGAATTTGTCCCTATGATAATGTTTAATAAAAAATTTCCATTAGACTCAATTGATACTGATGACATAAAATGGTGCCTTACCACAACGGCAAGGATAGAAAGCAATGGCTTAGTTTTAACAGGGAGCTGATTAGATAAAAACCCGATGTCGTCTACTATGAGTTGCTCCTTAACCATTATTGGTGCTGGAAAATTCCTACAACTCTGGCGTCTTTACGCCTTAATTCCACAAAAAAGACTAGAAAAACATCAAAAGTATTTTGAACGTTATAACGCTTGCCATCATATTACTAGCATGGAATACTACTAACTTGAATTGGAAGTTATATCGCATCCGCTTTATTCTCCTGATTTTGCCCCATTAGATTTCCATAAATTTGGCTCGTTATCGGCTTTATAAATTCTAAATTTCCAAACCACACAAATTTGCTACAAGCTTTTGCGTCAATCCAGTAGAATTACGTTTATATCACATTCAAAAAGTCCTGATCGAATGGTGTACGCCCTTTTTACAGACTCGGCACGGCATCAATCAATCAATCATAAACCTCAGCAGTCGCCATGGTCGCGGAAGTCTGAAAAAATCCAAAGCGACTTGGTACCCGATAAATACCAAGCAACGTCCTTTCCTTTTGTTGCGCGAACTGCTAACAGCAGGTGACTTTGATATTTCACGATCCGTCGGTATATAACTAGCGTTCTGTACGTCGTTCGCTAATTGACTGCAAAAAAAAATTGCCACAGAGGTGATACGCCCACAGGGGAGCGCAGATTTTGTAGATAGAGCGGGCCTTATGGGGGGGTACGGCGAAGAAAGTCGTAATTGTTTTTCGATATGGATCTCGCCTGCTCGTTAATCGGTTGCGCGAATAATATTCCGATTGTTTTGAATTATATAGGATCTTGATAACGGTCCTTCGAAGCGGATTAGTGGGAATTAAAAGGAGTACATATTAGTTTTTTGTAGTATGGTTGTCATCGGTGCTTTCATTAACTACAGTGGGTCATGTCCATAATGGAATTCTATGTAAAATGTTATATACCGGGTGTCTCATTTCAATGGAAACAGCTTAAGATCTTAAGTGCGCCGTATTCTTGAAATAGTGTTTCGACAAATACAAGTAATTTTAGAAATTTAAGAACTGAATAATACAGAGTTTAGTAAATAACAAGAATGTTATCTCATGCCACCTGCGAATATTCAAAGGTACCGAAGTAAAATCAATATATAATATCAAAAAGCGATCTATCCAACACACTTTTAGGTACTGAAATCTTTCAAAATACGTGTATTTTTTTAATTCAACTATAGATGTAAACATTGTTATAGCATAAACTTACATAGATCTGCATATAAGATTGATCACTTTTGTTTATAAGTATGTGAAAATAATTGTTAAAATGTGGTGTTAGAATAGCGAAATAATGTGTGTCATACAAATGCATTTTAAAAGTTATTATATTATTTGAGGAGAGTTTAAATAGTGAAAGTGTATAAACAAAACATCAATAATTTTATTTTTGATATTACTTTTGCTCTACGTGTTTTATTTTTCGAGATTTCAGTACCTAAAAAATACAACAAATTTGGCCATTTTGCGGCGAGAAATACATCTGCATAAAGTAGTGTCACAGGATTTGCCCCGATCGCACCCAATTTGGTGGCTGTTGGATTCACAACAGGCTAGATTTGCCCCGATAGCCCGCAAACTGATAAACAATGATGCCGTATTTGGTATTACTCATAAAATTATTTAAAAAATGACACCAACTAAATATTATAAAGAATTCAATATGGTATTTAACCCTTTCACCGACGTACAGTTTAATTCATCACGAGCTGCACGTAATGCTAAACGGAAAATCCTACAAGCACAATCTGAAACGAGAAAATCCAGTGGATCAGCTCTTAATAAATGTGAAATATGAATGAACCGGAAGAACTTATATCACATGTTGGCATTTGAATTAGTTTGGCGCGGAGGAGAAGCAAATTACTGCAAAATCATTTATTTCGTATCTGAAATTTAAAATAATGGAAAAGAAAATCGAGTATAATCCTCTATTTTCGAAATCGAGACAAGGCGGTGACAATAAATTATGTGACAGCAAATAGATTACGCCCAGAACGCTTATTTAAAAAGTTGATGGAAAAATGAGGCACTTCTGTAATACTGAACAGAGTATTTCTTACACCAGATCTCTTTTGGAAGAAGAAACATTCTGAAGGTGGCTATAAAAATCTGCCGATTGGAATTAATGAAATTTCCAAATGGACTAAATCTCAGCACAACGCATTGGCATAGATGTCAAATGTGTCAAAATTACAAATCACTCAAATCGAGCGGCAGAAGTTAGCGAATTAAGTAAAATCAGAATTAAAGACCAAGCGCTAATAAAAATAACATAGCAATTAATCAGCAATAAAACCATACTTACAAGTTGACAAAGTATCATTCGAGCATTATTCAATAGATTCGTTTGAAAAAAGAACAATCTTCAACATCAACTACAGAAACGATTAGCTGGGGCATCCGTAGCGACATTAGTAGACTTCCCGGGGTCACTCTTGTTATGAATATTTTGTTTCCGGAAGCTGTAAGACCAGTAGTTAACGAGACATATAGTAATTAAGTTATTTAGAAAATACTAAAAACAGGAACAAGAGACAAGCTGCTTAACAAAGAAATTTCGAACAATTTTTTATACAAGGTATTTTTACTAATCCAATTCAATCTTTCACCTGATGAAATCATGGCAGTCACTTCTCATCCATTTTTTGTTTGTTAGAGTTTACTCACAATTCTTCACACAAAGACATGGTATCATCTAATTTGGTTGTCGAGTCCAACCCTGTCCATCGGGGAGCAACCGTAGCTCGGTTGATTATGGCGCAGTTTCCATGGCCTACCTGGTGCCTAATTATGCCCGCCCACGCATCTCGCATAAATAATCGGTTCACCGTGGGGTACGATTTAACGATTTAATATCTATATTTTAATATCACGTCGTCTCGATGTAAGTAAAGCGTTATGCATAATCACACTTCCATGCTTGCGCTGTATACAGGGTATCCCAACGAAAATTTGACCCCCCTATAATTGGAAAACCGAATAATATTTCAAAATTCGGCGAGACCCGTCGATTTTTGTTCTTGGGGGGAGCTTTTTTGACTGTCAAGCCAACTCGATATATTCATCCCCCTAATGCCTAGCAACCCCAACTTAAAAATTTCAAATGCAACTACCCCACTTGTGGCACATCATTTTAAAGCCCTTTTCATTGCGAATACAGTGACGTACCGTTTTTAGAAATCGGTTGAGATTTGACAGAATTATTGGTTACAAACGAAAAGATGACAAACCAACTTACGCGTAGTAATTTCTACACAAATGCCCACCACTAATAAGTTTTTCATCTACTACACATGACCGCATTACCTAATTGTTATTGATGTGTCTATCAGTTTACAAAAAAGTCAGAAATGAAATAAAAGCTGAAGCAAATAAAACTAGATACTAAAATAGTTATTAGTAGAAGATACTTAAGTTTATAGGAATTCAGACCTTTTCAAAATAACAAAAAATCAGTATTACAAAAAAAGTCGGTGTTTTTTGCTTGTGACCAAGAAATCTTTAGTTTCAGCCGTTATTGAAAGTATTAACGTGTGTTCGAAATGGTTTATTCTATCGCGGAAACAGTAGAAATTGTTGCAATTTAGTATTGAAATCATGATTGTGCTAAAGCTACAGCACAAATTTTTAATGCCAATCATCCTGAAAAAAATGTAAACCACCAGTACGTTAAACATCTGATTGACAAATTTGTTGCAACAGGTTCGCTTTTCAACAAGAAACGTGAAGTAATTGGGCCAGTTCGAAATGAAGCAGTTGAAGTGGCAGTTTTGAGTCATGTACAGATGGATAATAAGCAATCGATTACAACTGTGTCTCAAGCTTCTGGCGTATCCCGTTCCAGTGTTCATCGAATTTTGAAAAAACACAAGTTTCATCCATTTAAGATGACGCTGGTTCAAGAGTTACAATGAAGATGACTTTGATCGCCGTAACCAATTTTGCGAATACTTTAGTGAACAACTTCTACTGAATCCAAATCTTCTCTACCATACATGTTTCTCCGACGAATGCACATTTATGTTGAATGGCGAAGTGAATAGACACATTTGGCTTGACTGTCAAAAAAGCTCCCCCCAAGAACAAAAATCGACGGGTCTCGGCGAATTTTGAAATATTATTCGGTTTTCTAATTATGTATGGAGGGGGTGAAATTTTCGTTGGGATACCCTGTATATAGTCTCTACAATGTCAAATGGTGGAACATAAAAACGATCGGCAGGACCAATATGTACACACTTTGGGTCAAGAAATAAATGATTTTATTACCAAATTTGATAGGTCGACGGGATGTTACAGTCGAATCTCACGTTTACGTGTTGTCGACCTGTACATATTTAGAAAAAATAGTAGAGTGCAGCAGAAGCATTTTTAGATAGATTAAAGGCAGCGTTGGGAAAGGGTTGGCGATTAATAATATCGGAAGTGAATGCTGATTAGCGCGTATGTATGTTTCATAGAACAGCCTACCAACTGACTCTGGAAAGACTATACCTTCGGCGCGGTTTTTATGACATTTGGACGTTCCGCCGTTAGAAATATGGACGTCACGTTCGGTACGGAGATCATACGTGCCGGATAATAATGAGGAAGAGGTATCTTGACGCAAGAGGAAGCGCTGCGGAGAAGTTATTATGCTTGTCTTGTAAGCACGCTTTTTTTTGGTAGATAACCAAAGTCTATACATATACATTTAAATGCTGTTTTAGCATACGTTCCACCAATAAATTTTCCAGGACGAGAAAAATAAATGAGTTCGGTCAACGCTCGTATAAGTAGTCTTGATAAATTACGAGTATTTAAGAAATATTTAGTGCGACATCACCTGGAATCATGTACATTTCCAATTGGAATAATTGAATTCGTACTTTGCTTTTTATTCTAAACGAATATCAAAATTCAAGGACAATTCAGTTATAAATTTACTTTTAATGAGTTGATATTTTTATTTGACTTTTATTCCAAATGAAAATCAAGTAAAAAGGAATTAATTGATTTATGTAAGCAATTGGAAATACATGTGAAACTGAATCAATTGGGACTAAAGTTAGAATCCATAAGCTCCAGCATGAATCCAAAAGAAAATTAGTTCGGTCTTTCTTTAGCAATTTATTCCAAATATAATTCAATAATAGGTTAGTCAATGCAGAGCTTAGACGATAAATTATAAATGTTATAATATTACGGTACTAAATTATATATTAAAAAATTTAATTGTAGGTTTTATTATAATTTGATTCTTATTACATCAATTATTAGTTTTTTATTTCAAATAGTATTCAACAACAATGCTACAATTAAGAACAAATCTATTTGCTATATTTCGTAATATAGTTGTAGGTGTATTTATACAGAGTATCCGGAAATGATACGTCAATATTGCATGCTCAAAATTAGCAGTTACAGAGCGTTAAAGAAAGTTTTGTTTTATCCACCAATGCCAAAGGGCCTAAACTGTCCTTGGCATTCAAATAATTATTTAGAACTTTTTTGTTTAAATATTTTTATAAATTTGGATAAAATGTAATTAAGAATTGTCAAAAAATATTTAAAAAAGGTTTTCTTGTTATATCACGTTAAAAATAGAGCCATATGAGTCATTCCATATAAAATAGTCTGAAAATAAAAAAAATTGTTGCCGACCCATTTTAGATTTTGGTGTTTGAAAAACTCTACTCTAGGGTCCCAAACAACAAAATTTGCACGAGTTTGATTTTTACAAGCGCTTATTTCCGCCTATTTAAATAAAGACTCTTAAAAATTGCTATTTTTAAGCTTTATTAATTTTTGCTGTCAAATTTTTCTGTTTGAAGATATTTGAATGCTCAAGACGGAATTCAGAGTGGGAAAGATAGTACGTTCAGTGCAAAAGAAGATAATTGGCTCGGACGATCCCTTTGAATAATAGCAGCGCGCTGAAAATGAGTCATGAGTTTTTTAGTCATTTTTTGTGAAATTCAATAGACTAGCGTCTTAACTGTTGAGAGTTAAAAATGCATGCTCCGCGGGAATTAAGTATACATATCATAGACAAAATTCAGCCACAAGTTGACCTGAGTAGCCCACTCTTTATAGAAGAAAACTTTGCTTGAAATTTTTAAAAATCCCAATATTCAGGCTATGAAACGAGCGTGTTGACTGCGAGATAAAAATCTGATACTCACAAATTTGATCATTTTGCGGTGAGAAATACCTTATGAACAACTGTTCACTTGAACTAATTTTCAAAATTACAGAATGACATATTTGCTAGGGTTTGTTGGAATATCTGGAGAAGAATTAATTTATGTATTGAAGTGCAGGTACAGCATTTCGAATATTTTTGGTGATGGTATTACCTAAACTTAAATTATTACAATAACAAAAATAATGTGGCTAACTGAAGTAGATATCAAATATATTTTTGTGAATTTAAAATGGTTTTTCTCGGAAACGCCTTATTTTAACGTGATATAAGAGGACCTTTTTTAAATATTTTTTGACAGAATTTAATTACGTTTTATCCAAATTTATAAAAATGTATGTTATTTGGAGGCCAAGGACAGTTTAAACCCTTTCGCGCTTGAAGATATGCATCAAATTAAGAACGTGGACACAATACATGTACAAATTTAGAAAAAAAAATCGGTAGACTCATAAAAAAATTATAAGAAATCTGTAAAGAAAAAAAATTGTCATTTCCGGACACCCTGTATATATCTACAGTTGGAATTCAAGTGTAAGATAACTCCATTGAAAATCATCCATTCTCCTCGTGCTTCTCTAGTACAGTTTCGTTTCATTTTAGCGAATCTGAGGCTTTTAAACAGGAATAGACCGTTCTCCTGGTCTAATAGAATAATTGGCACGCACTAAGTGCATTATTTAAACGTCCGCCGCGACACGTAATAAAGAAATAAATCTCTCCCGAGCGTTTAAATCACAATTAAAGTGATTTTGGTTTCTTTCACGCTGCACAATAATTGGTCATAAATCCAACAGAGCCGTGATACACGACAACTGGGTCAATGAGTGCTACAAACAAGCAGCATGGTTAATTTCCACTCGTACAGGATGTTCTAAGGCAGACGAGCCTCATACACCCGACTTTGCGATCAGTGATCACTAAAGCCCGCACTTCGTTCGTAGATCTCAGGTCCGGACTTGGCAGCTTTAGTGATTAGTATTGTGCACTTGGTCGATTAAATTCCATGAGTGTAAATCCACATTTGTCAAATTGTCGTTGGATGCCTTTACAAAACTGCCGTCTCCCATTTTCCTACACTTAATAATTAGCTAATTCAATTGTGTTAATAACTTAAAAAATAATACTTTAAACTTATATTGGAACACAGAGAAAAAAATCCCGCGTTAGTCTAAGTTAACCTGCAAGGTGACAAGTAGTGCAACAAATGAAGTGACGTCATGTTACACTTCGGTAACAGCTCGGCAGGTGGTCGGAAGTAAAAAAAATTAATTGCAAATTATAAATATCTGAGTAGATATAGAAGATAGTGATATATTTTGAGATATATAAGTAATGAATTCTAGCATAAATACTAATTCTAATATAATGGCCATGGTATTCTACTGTCAAAACTATCCAATATGGGTTTAACCAATTCATTTATTAATTTTTTTACCTCTTATTTATCAGAGAGAAAGCTGACAGTGGAGTATCGTAGTTTCCAATCAACAGATATTAACGCCACATCTGGAGTCCCTCAAGGGTCAGTTCTCGGTCCCCTGCTATTTTTAATCTTTATAAACGATATCACTTGGGCTCTAAACTGTAATGTACTTCTCTATGCCCATGATCTCAAGTTGTATTTATCTGTGAGAGACTTGAACGACTGTCTTTTGCTTTAGTCAAATATATATAAAATTCAACATTGGTGTACTAAATTAAATTAAATTTCATAGAACATATTAATAACATTTAACGCGAGGCATACAGAAATCTTGGATTCATTTTAAGAAACTCGCAACAATTTACAGGAACTAAAACAGTTTCTTTACTGTTTAATGCATTTGTTCAACCTAAATTGGAATATGCTTGTCTTATTCGGAATTCACAATATGAAGTTCATATCAATAAGTTGGAGAACATTCAACGTAAATATGTGAAATACCTGTGGTTTAAATCTGATAACTGTTACCCTATCCAAGGAATATCTCAAGATATTTTGCTTAGACGGTTCAATCTTAATGATCTTGCTTCACGGCGTTTATGTAATTCTTTGACGACCCTTCACAAAATTATTATTGGAAAAATTGATTGCCCGGATTTGTTAAATGGCTTATGCGTCCATGTTTCCCGCTGTGCGATTCGTTCTTCATCATTGTTTTATCTACCGACAAGATATTATACTACGCGGTGTAGAACTAACTACATCTATCGGCCGTTCGCTACTCCATGCCGGACTGAAAATGTCACAGACACGAAGCGTTCTACATGCAGTAGACACCATTGAAAGCTGTCGACCTTTATCGCGATCGGCGAGAAACGATATTTTGCAAACACGGAATTCCAGGAAACAACTACTCTGCGGGCTAATGCCCCGACCAGCATTGAATTACACCTGGAAAACCTGGAAAAGGTTGTTGTTTGCTGGAATTCCGTGTTTGCAAAATATCGTTTCTCGCCGATCGCGATAAAGGTCGACAGCTTTCAATGGTGTCTACTGCATGTAGAACGCTTCGTGCCTGTGACATTTTCAGTCCGGCATGGAGTAGCGAACGGCCGATAGATGTAGTTAGTTCTACACCGCGTACTCATGGTCCCTTCTGTCGGGTTAGACAGACGAAAGCAGCTAGGATTATTCGTCGGATACCTCACCTATGGCATACTGATGAGAGCTAATAAGCTCGAAACCGGTATATGTCTGGTGGGCGTCTGACCAATGACTCTAGCTGTTGCTATAGGTTTTCCAGGTGTAATTCAATGCTGGTCGGGGCATTAGCCCGCAGAGTAGTTGTTTCCTGGAATTCCGTGTTTGCAAGATATTATACTAACATTTCTTTGTCAGATATTATAATTTCATTTAAATAATAGAATCAGTTGTTCGCCAACATCGTTTTTATTTTTTTGGAGTCCTTTCATAAAAACAAATGTTACGGCACTGTATAAAACAGATGTGATAACATATTAAATTAATATTTTATTTTATTGGTGACGTTTAGTCCATTAGTAGGTAACAGAACACCCCATTCGACATGCTCAACATACAAAAATAAAACAATTTTTCTTGCACTCCTGCGGCGCACACTAACATTTTCATAACCAACTTGCCGCAGAGCGTCAGCTGTTGATCCTTACGTAAAATCCGTTTCAAGGATGAGTTCGACACAGTATCTTATGAAATCGTATTTAGCATCCTACACTGGTTCTTTTCTTTTATTTTATTATATACGACGCCACCTCACCTTAAGGTATTTGTTTTGTATACAATTACTCTAACCATTGTTTGTTTGTTCACGAAGCATGTTGACCGTATTGCAATTAATGGCCATATACAGGGCGTATAAAGAAATATTTATTTATTTATAGTTTACATCATCCAACAGTACTAAAACCAATACAAATTTTCTTACACTTACATTGATATTATGTTAAGTGAAGTTAATCGTTAGCATTTTGTATTCGTTTTCGTATAAAATATCTCTTGTGGTATTACAAATCTTTAATATTTTTTTAACACTAATTGCATAGTCGTTAAATTTATGAGTGTGATACGTTGCAAAATGATTGCCGAAGAAACAAGGGATGCTGCCTTTTGCTGGTTGGTCAGTCGTTATCAGGTGTGCCAATCAACTCTCGCCGAATGTCATCTAACACACCCTGCACCAATCACAAACTGCCACATATTAATTAAGTACGTATCACAGAAGCAAATCATTTTCCAGCCAGTTTTAAAAGTCCAAAGTTGCAACATTATGTCTTGTTAGTCCATAATCAGAAACTGTTTTAGAACTATATTTCACTTTAAAAAGATGCTAAATACAGTTGGTTATTACTAAGTAACTAGACACGATAAAGTTGTTTAAGGGATGCTATATTTTGCTGGTTGGTCAATTGTGGTCACGTGCACACTACGCACCAATCACAAACTGCCACAAATTCATCAACTGCGTATCACAAAAGCAACTCATTTTCTAGCCACTTTCAAAAGTCCAAAGTTGCAACATTATATGCCTTGTTAGTCCATATTCAGAAAACTATATTTCGCTTTACAAAGATGCTAAATGCAGTTGGTTATTACTAAGTAACTAGACACGATAAAGTTCTTTAATGTACTTCACCCACTAATTGACATTTGCGAAGCTGATCATAAAATCTAATAGTTTACCTTGACTTGTTAACCTTTGATTTCTTACCTGTCTCGGTAATGTATTTCATTGAATGAATAGATACATGTATTCCTCATGAACGAACTTGGGTCAGCAACATTCACTGGCTTATAGTATTACTAAAGCTCTAAACCGCTTTTTTTTAACCGCAAGATTGATTGAGGATTCCGTGTTACTCTGTCGTTTTTGGACTTCGTCTATTGTAATAACAAAATGTAAGGTCAAAGCTATAGGATGTGCAAAGTGAAAGAATATGTTTTATTATATGTTGGATATCGATAACCTATCAGTGTAAAAGGTCGTCGCATCCTACAAGAGACATGTTTCCTATGTTTTATCTTCAGTTGGCGATTGTTAAGGATTACGCCCTCATGCGGCAAATTGTTTAACTATGTCTAGAGAGTCGTTGGTAATTTGTACCATAATTATTCTTGTATGTTTTATAGTTTTTGATTGGAATTCAGTCATCACGTATCAAATTATTAGTTAGATACTCTTTAGTTTTTATATAATGGTTAAGTTAGGAATCCAATTATTAAATGCTTTTATTACTAATTCTGTATCTAATATTCATTCATGAATATATCTTAATTTAGTGACAGTATCAGCGGTCTGTTGAAAAATTTCGGAACTGCTGAAAAGTTGAACAACAAATCGAAAGTACATTGTTCACATATAGAAGTGTTTGTGTTTTTATATTTTTCTATCAATTTGTATTAATAAATAATACCAGAACAGTTTGTAAATAGTATTATTCATAATTTGTAATAAATCGCGTAAAACGATTGTATTTAAAGTTATTGAGAAAGCAATTTATGAAAAAATTAACAGGTGAATTCTAATGTTCCATGTTTGTATTTGAGATTCAAGTTTCGAAAATCAAGTTAATCCAAATTTTAGCGTAATGTCAGAAAATGGTGACATACATTTCGCCAATGGGTGTTTCTTACCATTTTTTTCTCAAAATATATTTTAATATAAATTATTGGTGTATGTATTTACATGGTTTTTAATTTAATTTTACAACCTTTGTTTTTTATATCTTATTATCTTAAATTAGATCTAATATTAGCATTAACAACTAGTATCTGGAGGGCAATAACTTTATAAGTACTTTAAATATTTATTCTTCTGTGAGTAATTGACCTCTAATTTGTTATTTTTTATAATCGTAGTATTAAGAGTAATAACTAGCGTACATTACCCGTTGGAAATTCGTTTATTTTCGCATCTTGAGCTCTTGGATTGTTTTTTTTTAATTTCTTATTCTAAGACTATAAATAATCGTTAGCGAACTGTTTCAGAAGTACTGGTTTGTTTAGTATATTTACATGAATTATTCACAAGGGGACTAGTTTTAGCAACGTAATATTGTATTCTGTGTGCAAAGTAAACCTCAAAAATGGCCATAAAACCGAAACGATAAAAATCTAGAACTCGGCCTTGAAGAATTAATTAGCAAAATGCTGTATTAGGTTCTCTTATGCATTGGCGCCGTCTAAAGAAAAAAAAAACGTAAAAGCAAGGCAGAAATATTTTTTTCACAAAACGATATAACGTACAGAATTTCATTTAAAACACTTTTTTACTCTTGTTAAATTTTAAAAAACTTTAAGGTTTTCAAGAAAAACTTGCAGTCAGCGAAGACTAATAATAAACCTAAATCATGTACCAAATTTGGTTATTCCAAGGTAAAGTAATTCAGAGATATGTTTTTTTCGAAATGTTTGGCCTCACTTTGAAGACCTGTAACTCCGCCCTACTTGCACCTGCTCTGTGTCGGTTGTTATGCCGAACACCCTGTATATATTTTTGTAATTTATTTTTCATCTTTCAGAAACCTTTAGCAACGGCGCTCATGCCATTTCGTTATTAATTCAGTAATATGGGTATGATATAACGTAATGTAAAGGACAAAAACACTATAACAATGTTTCTTACTAATGTAACATAGTTATAATACCGGGTATATTATTTCCGCATAAGGTTTCAAGTAGAGAATAATAGGGATATGCCAATTGTTGAAGATTTATGTTATTTTCATTAATTTAATACAATAAAATTCCACAGAGCCACGTTTGTGATAGAACATCCTTCCATTTATGTAACAGCGTTGAGTGATAAATTATAGAGAGGCGCAACCTTATGGCGAAATGCGTATACACTTTTGGACCCGAGATAGTATTAGGTAATAGCAGCTCTTTGGTTCTAAGATTCGTCAATTTATCGACAACTTATTGTTCACGGAGGTTTTCTTTGCTTGTTAAACCATTGAATCACACAGAACACTCAAAATTGACTGTCGTTAACAACAGTTCTCGACAGACGGACAAATCTGGGGCCCAAAAACCCCGGTGTAACATAACGGAACGTCAAACATGAAGGCCTTTATTTCTTGTCCGACTTTAAAAACATTTTGCCCTATAGATACTTTCTATTAGGGCCTTTGTTTTCAAGATACAGAGTGTTAAACTTGTAGATCGTATACGCATTTCGCCATTAAGGTTGCGCCTCTCTCTATAATTTCTCACTCAACGGTAATAGTTATATTAAATTTAATTAAATTTTGAAATAATGCCTTTGTAGTACCATAGTATGACAGCTTGCTAATTCAAATTCTAGAATATTTAAACGAAATTATATGTGCTTTCGGTATAATTAGAATAAATAGCAATCACAAAAATATGAGTGTCGTTCAATCTACTGCTACACACGTTACGATAATATTTCGAAAAATGCAAATTTATTTAGTTACCAAAAGCAAAACACAAAATACAATACAATATACCAAGTTTTAAATTAAATAAGCAAACTTAATAATAAAAAAATCGTTGAAGGAATAAAGTGTGAGAATATCCAATTATTTAAGAACTAAATTACTGCACATAAATCTGCAATGAACTTTAAAAGCAAATATTTTTATCTTAAGCTGTTACACTGAAAACAATTTTGGAATATTTTTCTAAATATTTCTTAAGTTTCTAATATATGTATATTCGACCATTATAATGAATTTTTAATAATTTTATATCTACTGATAATTGGAAATAGATACTTTCACAATTTTTGTAACACAATAAAGAAGAATTTAACCAGGCGCCCTATCCATCAATTCCTTAATTATTTGGTAAGTAGGTGCATCCTTATTGATCAATTAAAAATTAAAAGTGACATAACTTTCACTAAAATGTAGTAAACATACGTTAGCAACAAATAATAAATCGGATTGTTGCAAAATAGAATTCTAAAAGGTAAATTAAGTTGTTATTTCTTCAGTTATTTTCTAAAACCTCATAAATTCCCTCTATAATTTCTGTTTAAAAAATAGCAATTATAGATTGTTTCTCACAAGCATTAGCAAACCTTTATCCAACGATGGGCGTAGGCGAATTATTATCTAATCCCAAATGGTATATTTATTTACTCCGTCGGTCTAAATCTTTTAGCATTGCTAATTGATCATAAATTTTCTGAAACAACGGTGGGTCATCATTCAGAGTTATTGCAACTTGTAAGAGATTCCATAAAAGGGTGTTGATCACCTTGCCTGACTCATGGAACATGCCTGGAACATCCATTGTCACAGTTTCGAGAGAATAGTTCACAAGGATACGTATCTAAAAGCATTTTTTAATTCATTAGATATACACTGAAAAAAAGGCCAGTAACTTTACAAATTTACTTTGTAAGTATATCCTTATAATTGTCTTAAAATAATTCTATAAATAATGATGATATTACACTGACACTTGTAATTTAACAAGAAAACTGCAAATATACAATAAAACCGTAAACTTCCTATGTAATTATAATATAATTTGTACATTTATTGAATATATTGTAATACATTTACAATTAACAATGTGAAATCCATTTTTACATTGTAAAATTACTGAATATAACAAATTTACTATATAATTGACTGTAAAAATATGCCTAATGTGTGTGTGAAGGTACTACTAATTTTAAAATGCACTATACCACCATCACGTTGAGAGCGTTGGGTGGTGACGCCTTCATTATTTCTTGCTTCATTTCGATGAATGCAGCGTGTACCTAGGTACTTACATAATTAATTTTGTGAGTAGTGACTAGCAATATAAACATATGTAGAGTGAAAAGTGAGTGTTTTTGGTACTATAAATAGTTTTGTCTAGTGCTTGTTGTAACATAACCTCAATTAGATTCAGAAGTAGGTATGTAAGTTATACATTGTGATGGCCCATCTGCATTCTGTTATATTTCAAATTTAAATATATTTTTTAAGTTTAACAAAGGAGTGATGTGCGCAGGCTTACAAACAACACCTGTGGCGGATAGTGTTGGGACGAGGTAGGGAGTGCGACAGAGAACGGTAAAGTGTTGGGAGTTAGTAGTTGTATGTTCTATCAATCAGCCATTCGATCTAGCCTAAATTATAGGAAAAAGAATTGCATTGCATGCATCTTAAGTATATGCATATATACTTAATTATCTAACGCAGTTGAGTCCTTACGTACATAGGAATAAGTTAGATATATTCAGTGAAGCTGATCCGAATTCGAGAAAAGCCAGTGTGGACACGTATCCTTAGTAATAAGAAACCTCCGAGACTTGGATGAAGAAAGTTAAGGTACCCAACGACCCGGCCACCGCTGGAGGAGACGTAAGCTGTTATCTATATCAGGTTCGATTGACATTACATTGTTTTTCACGAGAACTTTGTGTGTACCTACTTATATATGCACATTTATATAATTAATATTACTTTGTAATACCTAGTTAGTATAAGATCATCGATTTCGTTTGAATATTATAAAATGTTAACTTTAGTTCTATGAATATACTTTTACATTGTTATATGTTTTGTATAACGTTAAGTGTTCTGTTTTGTACAAATAACCTAAATGTGCAGGTACAAAATTTTAATAAAAAATTGCCGTAACACCATAATATTTTATTACTTCAGTACCTGTATGTAGGTACATGTATTTCTAAGCTAAAAAAATAAGCAAAGTGCTGTTAATATATTGAAGATATAATAAAGCTGTAACTACTAATTAGCTAACTGGGCCGTAATCGGAGTACAAAATAGCTATTTGTATAATCAGAAAAGTACCTACGGTTTTGTGTAACAAATGTTTTTCACACAATTTGTCCAAAAATTTTAATTATAAATTTAAAAAGAATTATTCTGCTGATTTTTAAGTACCTATACATTGGGGGCTATAATAAAATTAGTATTATTTTCAATCTAAATGAGTCAAATTCCAATGTACTTAATTTTTTGAATACAAATCTGAAAAGCACATAGAAAATAAATCTATTGCTTCGGAAATGTTTGACTTTACTGGGGATACCATATCAAAAATTCAATATTACTATTAAGGGTGTTTGTTAACATTAGAAGCAATTGGTATTCATGTTAATTAGGCTACTTAATATGAGTACATTTTTCTTTTGAAATAACAGTCTGATGCAGAGATGCTATTGAGAAAATCATGGAAAAGCCTGGTATGTTACTTAACGTAATTTTTCTCATGTAGGCATATTAATCTATTAGGTATAAATGAATTACTATTCAGATTTTTTTTTAGGTATCTATGTCAAAGCACTGTTAGTGAATTCGAATGTTGTAAACAAGATGTCTTGTGTACGGGTAGGTCAGTTTCGACACTTTTAGGAGGTGTCTTTTATTCTCCGAAAATATAGTCCAAATATCACGGGAATATTTTTGAGAAAAATTGAATAACGAAAATTTCATTTCGATATCTTGATTAGTTTTGATATAGCATTTTTTTAAATTTTAGGCCTTTTCTATGATACCCCATATTACATACGTATGATGTTTCATTAAAACATATATATGTTTGTTATAGCAGCGGAAAACTAGAAGTTATAAAAAAATATTCCTCAAGCCAATAGATACTACACATAGAGAAAAAATGTCTTTACAATGTATAAATATTAATATAAGTAGAAAAGTTACCACAGAAAACGATCAAAATTTAAAAATATCATGTAGGTGTATCTCTGAAACAAATCAAAATATCGAAATGTGATTCTTGCTATTCAACTTTTTGTAAAAATTAAGCTCCAAATATCTTGACTACTTTTTTCTGTCTTTTCGGAAAATAGAAGAAACCTTCTATACCGAAGTGCCCAAATTGGACCATCCTGTACAATAAATAAAAAAAAATTACATTGTAGTAATAATATAAAATGTATTATTACAATGTAACTATACAATTGCCTATAAAGTTACTTTGCAATTTTACAAGTAATTGTGGAAGTTACATTGTAAAAATACTTTTTGTATTGTAAAATCACAAGGTAATATTACAATTGCAAAACCTAAAATTACACCACAAAATAAATTTACAACGTAATTTTACATTTTATTTGTAAAGTCACAATCGATAAGAAAATTACAGCAATAATGAGTGGTAAATAAATTGCCATCTATTTTAACTGTAATTATTTTTTCAGTGTATTTAATTGTTTTTGTTGATTGAATTATTTAATTATGCACAAGTCTTTGCCGTTGTTTAGTCGATAATATTCTCTACAAAATTTGAAAGTGAAGAAAAAATCGAGAATATACAGGGTGTTTTTATTATCGTTACAACAAATAAATAATATGCTGTTGTTTCTAATTTCTATACTAGCATTGTCAATTCGCTCCAAAAGTTCATAATTGGGATGCCTTTTGGCTTGTGCAATGCTACAGCGAAACCTATGTATTACATTCTAGGGTCACTTGTTCTAAGATCCGTTCACAAAATTGTGTCCTTTGTGAAAAACGTGATAGTCCTATAACTTTTTTGTTAGGGGCAAAATTAGTTTTGCCGGGGATTACGACATATGTCATGAACAATTCAGGTATCTCACAAAGTTAGGTTATGTAATTTCTTCTTGATGATTTGCGATATTTTGCGGCTAAAAGGGACCAATAATTAAATTTTTAAATTAAAATGATTCATTACCCAATTAAAGTTAGTCGTGTATAATGATGAAAATAGCATGTGTAGTATGCCTCAACAAGAAAATAGTGTCATTTCAACGTATATTTGAACCATAGTTATTTCACACATTTCTTCATTTCTCATATTATGAGTGTATGAACTTTAAACATAAGCAAATATTCTGAATTTAAGAAATAAGAAATAACATTTCAACACTACTGCATTCTGCATTTGCGTAATTGATTTCTATGATAAGTATTTTTAGAACCAATGTTTAGCTTGGAAAAAACTCGTTTCTCAATTCAGTGTCTTTCATAATTTCTTTCGCATGCTTTAATAAATACCGACTTTACATAATTAATCGTTATTATAGTTACAAATTGGTGTAGTTTATTTAACATCAACAGGATTAACCTAAATACTTTAATTGGTTTACATTTTTAAAAATCGACGCGAAATTAATAACTGATCAGTGATTAGTAACAAATACAGGGTGAGAAAAATGTAATGGAATGTGATTATGCGTAGTTTATTTTTAATTTTTCGAAAAAATTTTGATAGGCCACAGATACATCACATTGCTGTGATCTTAGATTTGTATTTAATTATCATGGATATAAGTGACTTTCAGTTTTAAAGGGCGACTAGTTTTTTTCGCTGTGATTTGTATCAAACTGTATGGTTTATCTCATCTGTATACGGGAATAGAAAAACAGCATAAGAAACTGCCATAAAAACATCAAAGACTTCCGCGTGCCGGTGAGACAGGACCGTATTTATTAGAAACCAGTATTCGCTCAATTTCACCAATAATAATTTAAAATAAAATTTAGAATAGAATAATGAATTTAAATAATACTGAGCGGGAAAATCCAGACTCTGTAATATCTCTCACCGAGTCGGATCCTGCTCAGTTAAAAGCCCAAATTAAAGCTGCAGAAGCGCGTCATCTTCTGCAGCTACATAAGGATAAGCCAATGCATGGTCTCTTCTACCGTCATCTAGAGGGGCTTGGCTTATCTGAAAGGCTGACCTTTGCTTTTTTGAGGTCAGCGGGGCTGAACTATTCAGTGAGACCGAGGGATTCATAATGGCTTGCCAAGATGGTGTAATTAACACACTCGTCTATCGTAGTCGTGTCTTGGGTATCGAGGTTCCTGACACCAGCTGCAGGGCCTGTCGCCAGGCGCCGGAGACGCTTATGCATCTCCTGTCGGCCTGTCCGGTATATCACAGCGTATATCCAAAGACACGATTCAGCCTTACGGGTGTTGTATTATCATTTACGACACTCGTATGAGATAGACGAGACGCCAGTGCTGCCTTATGCTCCGGGGGATATAGAATCCGTTGTGGGGAATGAGAAGTGCCGAATTTATTGGAACTATTCATTCCCCACCCTCAGGCAAATAGCCAATAAGCCTGATGTAGTCCTCCTCGACCACCAGCTTAGGACGATGTTTGTGATTGAGTTCTCGGCTCCCGCAGAACAACATCGTCCTAAAGAGGAGGAACAACGGAGGAAGTATCGAGATCTTCTCTCCGAGCTCCGCAGGCTGTATCCAGACCACTCTGTTAAGATTGTGGTGCTAATTATAGGCGTCCTGGGTGGAATGAGACATACGTTGCTTTCTGAGTTAAAGATCATACCGGCTTGTCGAAATTCGGCAGAGATCTTAGCCGGCAGAATGCAGAGGGCAATCGTCCTTGGTTCGCTACGTCTGCTCAGAACACACGATTTACGGGCGCAATGATTACTGACTCCACGGAGTGAGAGTGGTCATTACTTGACTCTCAGAACATCTCCGAGTGTGTCGGAGCCTCGGAAGGTGGCGGTACTGGAAAAAAAAAAAAAAAAAAAAAAAATAATAATATCTCTACCCCTCATTCTAATCACAGGGATTAGCCCAGAAGTCGGAGACTTGTGCGGGAGAGGGGGCGGCATATTATTATTAAGCAGGCCGCATTTGCGCCCAGGAACGACTTACGTTGGTAGGCACTAACCTCTATTCATTGCAGGAATGAGGAAAACCTGGAAAACCTCATTAATTAGGGGGGTAGTCAAATATCAACCGGCATCAATCTCTCACATTGACCCAAGCTAACATTATTTCACCCTACCATACCCACAGAGAGGATGCCAATCCTCTCCACGAATATAGCTTATATACAGTCTACCGGCAGCTGGGCTCGAACCAACTCCGTCTAGTCACCTCGATTCAAGTACTAACGCCTTAAACCGCGCGACCACTGACCGATAAATGTGTATACTGTTTGGAAAAAATGCTAAATACATATTTTTATCCATCTAGGGTCGTAAATATTCACATATTCTAATGATTTGTATGTCACTTGTTTGAAATTACATTACAGCACTCTGTCCTACGACTTAGTTTCAGCGTCTTTTGAAATTTTTTGTATTCCCTTATATCGATGAGGTGTACTATACACAAACTGGAAAGAGTTTCCTTCACATTTCTTATCGCCGATTTTTTCTCAATGCCAGCGTGTTTCTTGTGTTACGCGGCCTGCTTTTCGCTTATGGTCGGCAGTGTCAAGTGGATCCTGGATTATGTTACGAATAATCACCGCCTAGTGCGATGTTACTCAATAACGCCACTGTGAAATATGAGTTTGTTTGCCGAGGTGTTTTTTTTTCGGATTGTTGCAAAGGCATCTGCTGGTAATATAGCCGGTTATTTACGACTTGCGTGTTTTGCGAAAAAAACAACGTAAATATGTTGGTAAATATATCCACGTAGGGGATTGTGGGGCAAACGAGTTTTTCAAATTATAACTTTTTACAGAGATTTAAGGAGATAAATCGAACAGCCGGTGTCAAGACAGCAGCCAAAGATAGGCAGCCAGGCGCTACGGAAACACCCGAATGATCATAGACGTCAGTCGATATAGAACACTGTTGATATTTAACATATATTTAAAATATTCTAAATAAAACTTGCTTACAGCTGGAACTTAAACAATACATAACACATACTTGTAGTTTGTGCAGCGTGAGGGCGTGACAAAAAACACTATTACAAAAATCTTTGAACCCAGTGGCATCTTCTCGCAAGCCGTCAGAGGGGTGGAAATTGGGATAAATTAAATATTCGATATATCTAAAATGGAAACCCGTCATTTTAACAAGCTGAAACTCGGTACGTAAATGTTTTATAAAATTATCAATTTTCTGATGCCAGTGTCATCCACTCGCAAGCCGTCAGAGGGGTGGAAATTGGGATAAATGAAAAATTCGATATTTCTAAAATTGAAACCTGTCATTTTGACAGGCTGAAACCCCGTAGGTTAAATGTTTTATAAAATTATCAATTTTGTAACACCATAGGCATCCACTCGCAAGCCGTCAGAGGGTCGGAAATTGGGGTAAATTAAAAATTCAATATTTCTAAAATCGAAACCCGTCATTTTAACAAGTTGAAACTCGGTACGTAAATGTTTTATAAAATTATCAATTTTCTGATACCAGTGGCATCCACTCGCAAGCCGTCAGAGGGTCGGAAATTGGGGTAAATTAAAAATTCGACAATTCTAAAATGGAAACCCGTCATTTTAACAAGCTGAAACTCGGTACGTAAATGTTTTATAAAATTATCAATTTTCTGATACCAGTGGCATCCACTCGCAAGCCGTCAGAGGGGCAGAAATTGGGGTAAATTAAAAATTCGACAATTTTAAAATGGAAACCCGTCAATTTAACAAGCTGAAACTCGGTACGTAAATGTTTTATAAAATTATCAATTTTCTGATACCAGTGGCATCCACTCGCAAGCCGTCAGAGGGGCAGAAATTGAGTAAAATAAAAATTCAATATTTCTAAAATGGAAACCCGTCATTTTAACAAGCTGAAACTCGGTACGTAAATGTTTTCTAAAATTATCAATTTTTTGATACCAGTGGGATCCACTCGCAAGCCGTCAGAGGGGCAGAAATTGAGTAAAATAAAAATTCAATATTTCTAAAATGGAAACCCGTCATTTTAACAAGCTGAAACTCGGTACGTAAATGTTTTATAAAATTATCAATTTTCTGATACCAGTGGCATCCACTCGCAAGCCGTCAGACGGTCGGAAATTGGGGTAAATTAAAAATTCGACAATTCTAAAATGGAAACCCGTCATTTTAACAAGCTGAAACTCGGTACGTAAATGTTTTATAAAATTATCAATTTTCTGATGCTAGCGACACCCACTCGTCAGAGGGGTGGAAATTGGGATAAATTAAAAATTCGAAATTTCTAAAATGAAAACCTGTCATTTTAACAGGCTGAAACTCTCTAAATATTTTATAAAATCGGTGGCATCTGCTCTAAAAGAGATAGCAACTCTCAATTTGCTTCATCTGGAAACTTATACAGGGCTGTTTTAAAATTTCAATCTCAAATAAATTGTTATTACCTTCAGCAAAGTCTACGGAATTTGCCAATAAATACATCGGTCGCAGTAAACTTCCCTTTGTAAGTAAGGGCCGATTGGTTCTAACAAAAAAAAATTAATAATATTGTGACCAATGTATAAATAGTTCTAATTCATCTATTCATCTAAATCGACTTAAAAATTTCGTATAATGACTGTTCCAACAACGACAGAAAATCGCAGTTGTACTACTAATGCAGCATTTTATCTACGATCTACGCCAATTTGCTACCGTGGCATTGCTTTGTTGCAAATTGTGCGAACGTCGGAAACCGAATTCCATTCCACAGCAGCACTCGTATATCACGGTATGCACGTGTACCTCACGGACTATTTAAGGGCACTGGGAGCATATTTTTCTGTCGCTCGAACAATTATTCACGGGGCCTATGGAAGTAACGAGTCCGTCTATAAACAAAACAAAGGCAGCCCGATTATGGTTACCAACGTAGTAGAAATGATATATCCGAACTGGTATTTCTTTGTTTTATATATTTAGTCGGGTGATGGCGTCACGTCGGGTATTTGCAAATGCATGAGTTGTACAGGATGTCGTACCACTGGCCGGCTCGTCCTGCCTGCTGCCAGCCCTTTGTACTATTGCAGTATAGCCATGGGCGCCGGCAGAAAATATTTAGAGGGGGGGAGCAACAAAAATAACGCGTAGGTAGTTTTTTCTAAATTTTAATGAAAAACAAGTAACTTTGGTAAAACCTGTGGTGCTATAGGACATAACAAGCCTAAATAAAGTAAAATGGAATATTACACCTGCAAACGTGACCAAATCGTAAAAAAATCACAAAAAATTAATCCTGCATTACTACTTACTAAAGTAACAAGAAATAACTAAACAATTTAAAATTCTTACCTCTTTACCCTTATTTTTGACTGGAATATTAACTTCCCCTCCTTTGTCTCCCCTGCCGACGCCCTTGAGTATGACGCATCATCTGCTCTATAATACCCAAGCAAAGAGATCCAAAATTTGAGTATCATAGCATAAACTTGAGTGGTTGAAAATATTAAGCAGTAATGGATATTCGCGAAATTCAAAATCCACTAGATGGCGCTGGAAAATTCAAGATGTCGGATGTAGAGGTGAATAACAATTTGCTTACAATTGCCTCTAAAGATTATAAAGCATTTAATTGTCAGAGAGGTTGTGTTTTATGGTGTTATTCTTTATATTTTTTTAGGTGAAAGTGTATTTTAGGGGTTATCAAACTTTAATGTAAGAAAGATTTCTAGAGTGCATATATATCCTGAATTTCTTGTATGTTCGTAATCTCACCCTTTCAGACTCAGAGATATGGTCCGGTACGAGATATCTATCTATAACAGATATATTGGACTACTTGCGACCTGCAAAAGAAGGTGAGGCGAGGCACATAGTTAGTGTCTGGGGTAGAACGTGAGAAGCCCCAGGTTTACAGATGTCTGCTTTAGTTCAGCCACCTCATGAAATATCTAATTTATTAAATGGAGAAAATTTGCAGTGTAATATGTAATACAGATTTGAAAACATCTTTAATTAATTCACAACATAACCTAAATATGAAATTTAGGTATTAGCCTTTTAAATTCAGCAGTTTGCTGTGGTCAAAACCACTAATATACATTCTTATTGGCTTATTTAAAGAATTCTGCATTCATTGCACACCGCGGTAAAAGTAGCATTTGGCACATGTTTACCGGGATATCGTTCTGCTAAAGCATATTTACTTCACTATAAATTAAAATGATATCCATCACTTCGAGTTGCTATACACATAAGCCATTTTTGACATTTGAAAAATTTATGTAAACACTTGCATCGCAAAAATGTTAATACTATAAGTAATCGGATTTCAATATTCCGAATTGCCTGGCTACAGACTAGAGCCCAGCGATGTAAAGGTTAAAACTACCAGAACTTCCAGGATTTTACAAAACATTTTTTACGATATTGACTCCATATTGACACCCTGTATGCCTCATACTATTATTTTTAATGATTAAAATTAAGCAAAATGTATTCTAAATAATAGTAAAAGGTTATTTCCATTTGCTCATAATATGCTTTTGTGGATGTGTGACGTTTTTGCATACATCAATTCAAATGGATTTGAAATCAAATCAGATATACTCGCGACAAGAATTCAAACGACTTACGTCATACGAACATATGAAAAATTCATTATATTTTTATCAAAATATTTAAGAAACTGCAACTGATAGTAATAAAACTGTATACTACACTAAAAGCTTGCATTATATATTGCACTAAATTGCAAAAAATAACTGTTTTTAACGCGACCAAATATCGAAAATTACGTTGACAATAAAAACAATTGTGTAACGTCAGCCGTGACGTAAGACGTCTGAATTCTTGACGCGAGTATATACTAATATCAATTTTTTGCTCTCTGATGACGTCAAATTACTAAAATATTTGTTAAAAAGTGGACAGGTGATAACATTGCATCATTTTTTGTTAAAATATTATGTTGATAAAATATTTTTATTTGCAGCACTTTTGGAAAAAAAGTGATTATTTATGATTATAATATTAAGGTAGCTCGTGTTATTTACAGCTGTGTAGTGATTAGCAGCAGCAGATATAAATATTATGAAACTTGCTAACCGCACTATTCAACAAATATATTCTATTTTATTTAATAAATTACCACGCTCATTATTATTAATGGTATCTTCAAGGGAGAAATAAAGCTGTAAAGCTGGTAACCGGATAATTTTCACCCACGTTTCATCGACTGCAATTATTTCAAAACAAATAATTGTCGGCTAGATCGTGGCTGGTGTAAAAGTTTCTTATTGCTTTATTATACCATGACTTGTTGGTAAAAGTAAAGGAAACGGTAATAATAAGATGGCGGAATGCAAAGTAATGGTTTCCGTGGAACAATTACATTTGAACTGTGCTTTAATAATAGTGAGTATGAAAAAATAGGGAAGAGTGCTTACATCTTCGTTTTCTTTTAATGCATTGCGCTAATAAGAAAATATTAACAGACATCTTACAGTTCGGAGAAAGAAAAATGTCGAAAAATACATAAATCAACTGACATGAACGTAGGAATGTGGTACCTAGTAGGGTTCATTCAGAAAATGGAATTGGAATATCGAGTCGAAGTATCAAATCTGATCAAGATATCGTATCATATATAAAAAACGCATGACCCTCTCAACAGTTTTATCAAATTTATGTTTTTTGACTGAACTATTATTTATCATTCTGAAGGAAAAAAATTTAATTGAATAGCATAAAAATATACAGGGTGTTCCATTTAAAAAATGTATGATTGGGTAATATTTTAATGAGACACCCTGTAGAAAAATGTCAAGTACGCCATGGAACTCGTGAGTAAAAAAGTCTATTATCTATTACAATCAATTTCACCATTCCCATATCAGCTATTCTCTGAGATACAAAAAACCCCTTGAAAATGTTTTTTTTTAATTGCACCCTCTACCTATCTCAAAAACGAAGAGGTCTATAAAAGTTCTCAAATTATGAGACAATAGAGAAATTGCTACTTAGAATTTAGTAGAAGTAGAAAACTGTTTTGAGGGAGTACCATTATTATTGTAATACTCTTCTGTTTGACTATGCAGGTATGTAAGATATTGATACCGGTCGGCATCCCCGTAATTGATGAGATTTTCCAGGATTCTCTCAATCCTGCACTGAATGGTGCTTAGGGCTTTCCAACGTAAGTCGTTTATAGGCGCAAATGCAGCCTGTTATTAATAATATGCCGGCCCCGCTCCCGCACAAGTGTTCGCCTTCTGGGCTGATCCTCGTGATTGGAATGAGGAGTAGAGATATACTATTAACCTGATAATATTCACTATAGCTGTAAACGAGGGAATTTAACAAAAATAATAATTTCTATGGTAAATAATGTGTATCAGGGAATTCGAATATTAAACGCGAAGATTTTATTGATTGATGCTGTGGAAAAGTGCAATTTTTAACATAGTCTGTCTGATAGAAGTGTTAGTAGTGGGTAAAAAAGTCGTAAAAATGGAAACAAACAAACAAAATGAAGTGCACAAGTGAAATAAGTGAGTTGTATAAAGATTAAAGGTTTATATTTTAAAAAGGAAGTTGCAACATTAATTAAAATTCAAACTGCAATCGTAGAAAACAAGGATTTGCTTACAGATTGTCCGGAATAGTTTTAATGCGTAATATGCATTAAATAATTTTTTCTGTTGATAGAAAAGAGCGATAGAGTAGTATGGTGAAGTGGGCATGTAGAAAAAATACGTCGTACGTCGTGAAGGAAAATTTATTATCTCATCGAGACCGTGATAAATGAAGGGCATATAATCTCCAAGAATTGGCAACACACGAAAAGCAGTTTTAGATGGATTTTTTTGCGGGATTAACGGTATATCCGGAGAAGAGGCTGCGATAATGGTTTACGACAGTTCCGAATTGCTACAAGCATGAGATTGCCATAATAATATGGATAGTGGAATATTCGCGAAATTCACGAACCACTATATGACGGTGTAAGGGTGAACAACAATTTGTTACAATTTTAATTTACACTTTTTAATTGCCAGGCTGTGTTTTATGGTGTAATTCTTTGTATTGTTTAGGTGAAAGTGTATTTTGGGAGTTATTAAACTTTAATATAAGACAAATTCCTAGAGTGCATATATATAGTCTATGTTCTTAACTTCAACCTTTCAGATTCAGATATAATCCCTCGAATCGAGATATCTGTAACAGATATCTTGAACTACTGGGGAATTGTGTGCAACCTCTAAAAGAGGATGAGGCAAGTCCACCAAGCCAAATTTTGTCTGAAGTAGAACGTGAGAAGCTCCAAGTTGTCAAAAACCTGCGTTTACAGACGTTTGCTTTAGTTCAGCCACTCCATAAATATCTATTTTATTAAATGGAGACAATTGGCACTACACATACAAAACTGATTTTTTATGATTGTTGTTCTCTCCCACACCAGACTTATTACAAATTTTCTTATGCAGATTCTGCACTTTTCTTCATTCAAGGTAAAATTATACTATTTTCAAACTGTTCTGGTGCTATTTATGCAGAAAAAAAATATAGGAAAATATTAAAAAACACACAAAACTTCACACTCCCATTATGCAAGTAATTTGTGGTTCACCATTACAGCAGCGAAACCTATCAAAAAGTCAGTCGCCAATATGAAAAACGCTTCCATTTGTCCCCCATCGAACTAGATAGTTATGATATTTCACTAATACCAGTCAAAACCCGCGACTTTTTCTTGGAGGTGTAAGACCCCTTTTATGCACGCGTTTTTCTCCACTCAACGCGAAATTGAGAAAAACGCGGCATATTTCTGCTCCATTTTATGCACGCGTATTCTATCAGTTGTCGCCAGTTTCATGCCACACAGTAGTCAGTGAAGTACATTAAAATGGATAACATTCTGATGATGAATCCCATATAACAGGATTTGCTCTGACGGTATCAATAAATATTTCAATATCAATTGCGCCCATTGCATCCATGTCCCGCTTGATCAACAGCTAAACTAAAACTAAAATAAAGTGGGCTAAAACTATTCTTGACAGACAGAGCCACTGGACTTGCGACAAAGAGCGGTTTGCATAAAAGTACCGATATACTTTCGTGTTTTTTCCGAACGCGTGTCGCCAAGCTTTCTGTAAAGTCATCGCGACAGAATTGAAAACGCGAGAGCAAATAAACGAGCGTAAAATGCATAAACGTAGTAACCCTGTTCAGGGTATTTTGAAACGCGGCGTTTTTGTCAACGCGTTGAGAGCAGAAAAACGCGTGCATAAAAGGGGTCTAATAGTTTTAAAGAAGAACGTTTAACACGTCGAAAAGAGGGGGAGATCGGAGGCAGTATAACCGATTACGATTTCACGACTCCTTAGTTAAGCCGTGAACAAAGAAATAGAAGACAATGAGGCAACTGAATTAAATTAAGCATAATTAAACAATAAATATCAGTTAAACGGCGCGTTAACGAGCTGGACAAATATTGCTCCACGGAAAAGTTCAGCAGCGCTGGTCAGCTAGATCAATAATTGGATAATGCCTGTAGATGGGCCCGTAATTTCTGAGTAAATATATTTTTCGAATCTCTACTGCATTCCTCCAACGGTCAGGGTCGGTATATTGTTACATGTGTTTTAGTTACATAACGGCGCTGTTTGTAGTTTGTAGCTGTTTGAAAGTAGAGGCAAAGAAAACGTATACATACACTCAAAAATCAGAAAATAATACTAAAAATATCAAACTACACATTAAGAATTAAATATAATATACCTAGTTTAAAAAAATAGAGATATACACTCATAAACACATCAAGAATAATAGTTATTAATGATACTAGTACGATATTGAGTACTACAATGAAACACGTGTTACGTTACACAAGTTCCATTACCATTAACAAAGTTCATTTCGAACGTGTATCATTCAAAGTTTATTCTACAATGGTCCAAATAGATTTTATTTGCAGATTCGATTCGTCTTAAAATAAAACATTTTCATAAATTGAGATACAAAATTATTAGGTGCTCTTATTTGATGATGTCGTGGCAACCATAGTTATTGATTGTTTTAAATTTTACTTTGACAACTTCAGTATTGACGTCTAATTTTGTGTCATACGTTCAATTTTAGTGAAAAAGAATATTAATATGGGTGACTCTGATTCCGAGAGTGTCCCTTCGGATATCGAAGATATTGCGCAAAGCGTTGTCAATTCCCTACTTCCCGAAAAATCACGACAGATGTATAAGCAAAGTTATGCAATACTTCAAGATTGGTGTAACGAGAAATGAATGAAGAACAGCAGCAATGAAAAGGTTGTTCTGGCACATTTCGAATATCTTTTAAAACATATCAAGCGTTTGTCGTTTTGGGTATATTATTCTATGCTGAGTTCAGTTATATCAATGAAGAAAAATACGGATATTAGTAAGTACGTCCATTAAATTGCGTTACTAAAAAGAAAATCGGAAAGACTTCAGTCAAAAACATTATGGTAAAAGAAAACATAACTCAATTTTTGATGGAAGCCGATGATAGAATTCGTTTTGTGATATGATAAAAGTTACATTGGTAGATAGATCAATCAAACGGAAACATTGAAGGATCGTAGTGAAGCCTTGTAGAAACATCTCAATTTGCGATTGGTATACATATAAAATTTGTACGTATATAAAGAACCAGCAGCAGGTGAAATAGAAAAAATCTTTTTGAATAGAAATAATGAACGTTTAGCCTTGTTGCAAAAAGCGTTTATATGAGGTAATCATGAGAGGTCATTAGAAATCACTATACTAAGATCAGTTGGTCTGTCCTTTTATGCTAAAGATACATTGTTAATTTGATAAATATAATCTTGGATTATATTTGCGCAAGTGCAAAACTATAATTTTTTTGTATTCAGCGGAAATAACCATTTTTTGCATTAGCTCTCTACAACAATCAAGCTCTATTGCAAAAGTTGACATTAAAAGGATTTCCATTAATTTTTGTGTCATCAGCATACTGACACATTTGCAGTAGATCTGATTTATATAAAAGAAAAATCAATGGACCCAGCACTGCGCCTTGGGGGATTCCACTTTTAACAGAAAAATATTCTGAGGCATCCGTACCTAGTTTTACTTGGGAAAGACGGTTATTTGAAAATGCACAAGTTCACTTGATGAGATTGCCCATAATATCCATATGTTCAACAATTTTGAAGATATGTAATGGACACTTTATCGAAGGCCTTATTAGTATCAATCAATAAAGTTTACACACCACTATCAATTTGCAATAGTCATTTAGACACTGAAGCAAATTTGTGGTAGTTGATCTTCCAGAAAGAAACCCATAGTGCTGCTCAGAAATATGTAATTCCTGATAAAATACTGTACTGCTGTTTAATCTATATACGTATATGAAACTCTTTGTGGGTATTGTGTCTTTACGATAAAATATACAACAAACTGTCGTCAACTACCTCAAGCTGACAGCCACATATACATATAATACAATATTTTATCATTATAATTTGCACCTACGTAGCACGTGCTACCAACTTGTGATTTATGGACTACAGTCCAGTGGTTAGTCAGTATTAAATAGTCAAACTGCAGGAATAGATTTCTTGCGAAATTTTAAGCAAAAAATTTAAATACAACATTCAAAATTGGACGTACTGGGTGTTGTTACTGTAAATAAACAAAATGAAAAAACTATGCCATCAAACCTACATTTATGTTTCATTTATGACGTTAGTGGATGGACAGAAGCAAGATAGTACCCGTACCAAAAATCATTCGATTATACAAAGTGGTTTGCCTTTATGGCAAGTTAGCCACAATCAGTAAAACGCGGTGATGACAATGGTTAGACCTTAGAGCCGTTTACAACTGGTTTTTCCTTCTAGATTACCTGTATTCACTGTTAACGTATGCACATTTCCCAATGAAACACTCTGTATAATTCCTTGTTTGTTAATAATTGTTATCGTTAAATATAATGTGTCCAACCTAATAATTTTAAAAAGGCCTCAATAATGAAAATGGCAAAGCTTCGTTGTATAAAAGGCCGTAAGCGGTTTCGGATGGAAAGTTTTTATTGTCCGCAGCTGTACAATTAGACGTTTCTAGGTCATATTTTAACACACTGTAGATCTCTATATTTTCCTCGCCGCAAGTGTCGATAATGCAAATTATTAAATTAATTCAATTGTGGTATTAATCATGTTGGCTAAACAACAAATTAGCATAAAAATTAACGATGTATTTATGGTAACTAGAGTTTTATTGAAGTACCACAACTAGATTAGAATTACTAAACATGCGTTCGATTGCGCCACTACGCATAATTCGTATTTTTTCCGAGACGGTATACACTGTAATTGGTTTCTATTGCATGTTGATCGTCGAAGTATACATAACAACCGTGGCAGTTCATCTATCATTCATCTGATTTCCTAATCTAGCTGCAGAAATGCTACAGAAATATTATTAACCTATTTAGAGGGTTTGTTAGGTATACTGTCAACATTTTTTATCCACTATTCTTTTTGTATTTTTTTTGTAAAGGTTGTAAATCTCTCTACATTGTTTTACCTAAAATTGAACATATGTCCCAATTTAGTGAGTCCTCAAAACATCTACTAAATTTTAATTAAATCTCTTTAAATATGTACAAGGTATGAGTAACCCCCAGCACGGTAATAGAACGTGGTCTCTTGGTTTTGGTATTGGCAATTTTTATAATTAAGGCGGATTTGACATCTTCAACATTATCAATTGTTAAACTGACTAATTCATCAGAACGGCATGCACCTGTAGCTCCCAATATTAGAACTGCCTATAAAGAAGGTTTATAAAAATGTTGTTCTTTAATTTTTAAAGCGTTTACCTTCATCATCAAATATAAATTATCAGGTGCACTATTCAAAAAGTAATCAACTTGCTCTTTTGTAAATACTTGCGATGTTTTCGGTACATATCTCTTATTTTGTCACTAGAGAAAAGGATGTTGCTTTGAATATTTGCTTAGATCAATCCACTTCTTTATATCCAACATTGACCGCAACATTGACGTTGATTTTATTTGCTAAGTTTGAGAAATACACCATCAATACATCTTCTGAATACAATTTAATACTTTTTCCTTTGCACCAATCCAAAAAAAATTGGTAGACACATTCATAAATTTCTCGAGATTTTTTTAGAAGATTCAAAGAAACCTGTTTCGCACATTCCAGTATCTTCTCAGGTACACCTAAATCTTCATTAGATTCCATTTTTACAGAGTTTTCAGCAAATTGAACCACAAACAATCATACGTGCAATATGGCGGCTAATGTATCCATGTATCCATGGCTACATTGATGTATCCTACTTACCTACTTTGCTTTATTATCCAAGTTTGAATAATTTCAAAGCGGTAAATATGGCATGAAAGGAGTCTGTTACTATTTTCTTACAAACAAAACTGACATTTCGTATCTCCTATTTTTCTACAGTTTACCGTAGGACATTGTTTTAATGGTACATCTGTTGCTATTATTTAATAATTTATTTATACGTTGATTTGTAATCAGTCCCAGTACGGACTCGAAAACACACCGAACTCACGGAAGTACCTTGTAAGGACGTCCACGTTTGCTAATGAATAATTTAAAGAAAAATTCCTAGAAAATTCATTCGAAACCGGCTACCGACAATGGGCGCACAAATATTGACTCGGCAATATTCTTCGGAGATCACGTACGCCTTTGCCTGTGAGCAAACGAAGTGCCGCCCGAAAATTAAGCTGCTTACGATCCACAATGGTTTTTTTCGACGTTGTAATCGTTTTGATGGACGAATTTTTATTGCTCGGCATGGAAAAACGGAAACGAGGGATTTGGATGTGGAGAGTCTGATGAATCGACGATGGTTGTATTGTGTTGGCTTGTTCATGTGTCCAAACTGCGCCCACATGAAGAAATGGTCATGGAGTAGAATAAACTATACATATTCTTACCGTTTTGTCGACTGAAATATGATTTATTGTAGCAGACTTCAAGAAGTAAATCCGTAGGCAGAGTTGCCACATCTACTGCTGATATTTCTCAATAATCGGGAATTCATGTTTACCTATTCAATAATACAGGGTGCCCTAAAATAAATGCAATATAGAACAAGAGTAGATCCCTGACGACAAAATAGTGCAACGTTGCCAAACTTACCTTAGTCAAAGAACCCCGCACTTTTTATATGGAAAAGTGGTTTCAGTCGGGAGGTCTAATTTTTGATGGAAAAGGTAGTTCTCAGCATCCTGAACAAAAAAGCTAATGGAGATAAAATGATCAGAAGAAAATTCTACGTTTGATATTTCCAGAAAAAACTGCATAGGCGTACTTAGAAATAGTTGGAGGGGATAAAGGGTACTGCATCTCTCAGTTACCTCCATTCGCCCTTAGATTTTTTTCACCAAAATTACATGATAAGTATGCCGGTATAAGATAAAAGTACATGCAAAATTTCAAGTGTGTATCTTACAAAACAATGGGATTATTAACAAAAATAGTTTTTTATTTAACACCCTGTACATTGAAACAGGGACGCCCAAATAAAAATGGCATAAGGAAAGTCACATTATTTTTGTCCAAAGAATATGTGGTTAATCTGGTATGGCCTTCTATTTTGAGACACCCTGTATATAGTACTTTTTCACTCCAACATACCTCCACGCATGCATGTCTCAATTGGTCACTGAACACGCTCTTTTTTGATAAAAATAATCCGACTCCTGAAAACCCAGGTGCCGACCTTATATGCGCCGTAGCGCAAGAGAACTACCTTTTCCACTAAAAGTTAGACCTCCCGACTGAAACCACTTTTCCTTATAAAAAATGCGGGGTCCTTTGATGATGGTTAAAAAGATACGGTGTCAGTTAAAATTTTATTTTCGATACTTGTAAATAATTTTTAAAAAACACAAGTATTTGCATAATTTACTGTTCTGAACATCTTTTCCAAGTAAAATTTTGCTCTATTTTCAGTAGAAAAGGCACTCTACCTGAAACGATAACAGTTTTCAATCGGTGCACTGAATATTTCAAATAGGATTATTTCGAAAACTGTTACTCCTAACGACTTCAACAAGGTATACCTTTTTTAGATACAGCAGGTAGGATAATTGATTGTTTCAATAGACAGATGGATACACTAAACAGCAAAAAAGTTCTGCCATTTAAAAGAAACATCCTGTGCCATAAGTGACGCCCTCTACTAGTGACGTCAAAATTAGTTAAAAATTCTTATTTGCCGTGCCAAAAATCATAATTGTGCCATTTTTTAATACTCCGACAGGTTTCAAAGTTATTGAGATATTTCAAAACAAAATTCTAGCATTGAACACCCTGTATTTTTTAAACCAGCAACATTCGGATAAGGCATATTTGGCTCAATCGCCATATTTTGCTGTGTAGTATCTCCAGTTCAGAGATTGCCCATTCTTAATGAATCACCCTGTGTATGATCTATTTGATATGACTTTTTTATTACAAATATTGTCTAGAAACTGTCCTATTCTTATACATTACAAATGCCACACCCTGTATGTTTACTATTGAAAGAAATGTGGCACTACCTTAAACAGAACTTCAGAAATGTATTATTTATCCCTATTTTACAAATGCTTATGTGTAAGGTTACATTTCCAGCTCGTTGCTGCGTTCTAGCGAAGTATGTTTGACATTTCGGTACACTGGCGCCGATATAGGTTATTTACGTTAGCTTTTTCTGAACCACAGACATTTGTTGATGTATTGATTTATTTAAAAGAAGTGTTTTTGTAATTGTAACTTTATTAAAACAAATAGTTTCCATTTAATTGATGATTTTTAACTCCTTTAAATAAAACACTTGTCCTTTTGTCTGCCAAATGAACGCAAGTCAAGCAACTTCTAAATATTGACGAACTACGCGTGGTATAAGAAATTCGAAAGTGGCCGTCAACTAAAAAAAATCAGCCCCTTGTCATTGCCGTTGGGATCGCTCTAAATAGTTGCCAGTATTGAGATTAGAGGAACGCGTTGCCTCCTTAGCTATTAGCTATTATTAATCTTTAATTATCAATCAGATAAGGCGTTATTTATTGCCGCGATATTTATCGATACGTAATTAAACTGTAATGGGGTGTTGTGTAAATCGTGGGATTATAATTAACGGATATTAATTGTGGATATGTAGGTGAATATTAAATTAAATCGGATTGGAACAATTCGCCGACTGTTCTGAGTTAATCAACAGGCTCGTTTTTCATACATACGGTGTTCATTTCAAAACTGTTGCCTCGATACCTTTCAGGATCAAAGTTTAAAAAGGGTCGATTTAGATAGAGAAGTTAAAAGTTGCACTTTTTAATTGTTATCAAATATTTTGGCTATTTATAACGCTAAAAATTAAATAAATAGTTTCTGTGATAGGTGGATTTTAATGGCTAGAGGATCCAAAGAAAACAGATGGAAGGAACAACGAAGCAACTGCGGATAACGTTGTTTCTGGGTTTTTGCCCTTCATCAGCGCAGTGCAGCTTAAAAACAAGATGGAACAAGAAGGAAGGGCAAAGGACACGAACACAAGAGAATGACAAGTAGAAAGCCTATCTCTATTTGGGGCTTCGCCACACAGCCTCGGTATTCTCTGGATCCATCTAGCCATTAAAATCCACCTGTCTCTTTTTAGCTTATGATCCATTAAGCTCCTTTCCTTCTTGTATATTTCCTGGCTGAGACCCTGACAGTAGTTTCTGGACTCTGTTCCGCGGCGACTGTTACTCCTTGCCTCAATACCAAAGCTGTGTGGCACGAAGCCGCAAAGAGAGATAGGCTTGCAACTTGTCGTGGCTCGAAACCAAAATAAGCCTTATACTTCTAGATTAACGTTGGTGACAAGAGAATATTAACATAATTAACTGTATATTATTGACTCCCATTTTTCTATACAAGTCCATGAAAACTATACACTAAACTGTTACCAATATATACAGGGTGTTAAAAAAAGAGTGTAAAATATTTCAGGAGGTAATAGTATGAACCAAAATAAGCAGAAAAGGCTTAATAAACATGGGTCCGCAAAGTAACGGTTGCGGAGATATGGACCACTATTCGCTTTTCAAATTTATTTTATTAGGAATAAACCGACAAAGGAAGCTTTTAACAAACAAAAAACAAAGTTACAGAAGATGTTCAAAGTGCCCTCCGTCCATTTCCATCAGACACGACATCTTCGTCTCAACGATATTCGAACTCTTTCGAAAACACCCTCCTTGGTTTGGATTTCTTGACACTTTTGATTAATCCGTAGCTGCAGCTCTTCCAGGCTATTTACAGAAGTACCATACACTAATGTCTTCAAATATCCCCAAACAAAGAAATCTAGAGGGTTCAGATCAGGCGAGCTTGGAGACCATAAAACAGGTCCGGCCCTTCCTAGCCATCTATGTGGAAAAGTTTGGTGTAAATGCTCTCTAACAGCCATGGAAAAATGAGGTGGAGCACCATCATACTGGAACCACATTTGTTGCCTCTGATTCAAAGGAATGTCTTCCAAAAACTCATACAGTGTGTTCTGCAGAAAGTTGAGGTAAGCAGCGCCGGTTTGGTAAAACAATACGACCTAGAAACCTGTCACCTACAATACCCTTCCAAATGTTTAATGAAAAACGTGCCTGATGTCCAGATTCTATTAAAGCATGAGGATTTTCGTCGGCCCAAATATGCGTATTGTGAAAATTAAACACTCCATTTCTTGTGAACCCGGCCTCATCAGAAAAAGAATGTTTGCAAGAAAACGAGGGTCTTCAGCATCATGACTTAAAAACCAGCGGCAAAAATCAAACGTGCTTGATGGTCATTTATTGGATTTAAGGTCTGTACTCGTTGCACATGGTATGGATAAAGCAGTTGCTCGTAAAGGATTCTCCAAACAAGAGGACCACTAATTCCTACCTTGGCTGATATTCTCCGCACACTCGTACCTGGATTCTGCTCTACCAGTGCTAGAATTTCTTCTTCTGCTCTAGAAGTGGATACCGACCTTGGTCTTCCTGATAAATAGCACTGTTTGCTCAAGGAACCGGTATCACGCAATCTTTGGTGAATTCTTCCAAACATGCGTTGTGAAGGAATCTGGCGGTTTGGATAAGCGTCAAGATAAAGACGTTGCGCTTCGGTGGCATTCCCATACATGAAATGCATGTCTGTTAATTCTGCGTTAGAGTAACCAGCCATAGCGAAAGAAAACTGAGAACAACTGTCAAATACGTACTGTTTATTTCACTAAACATCAACCAACTATTATAAGAAAATACACAACGTTTCTGCAAAATAAAAAAGCGGCAATAAAGCATAAAACATTCCATATCTCCGCAACCGTTACTTTGCGGACCCATGTTTATTGAGACTTTCCTGCTTATTTTGGTTCATACTATTACTTCCTTAAATATTTTACACTCTTTTTTTAACACCCTGTATTTTCTGTCTCTAGAAAATTATCTACATTATTTTTTCTTTCAGACGAATGATAGCATCTCTCAAGGATGTCAGTTGGTGAAGCGTCAGCTAACACGTGCAAGTAAGTATTTCAATATCTTTTTTGTTTGTTAGATTATAACAGCACGGGCCAGGCATTTTAATGTTTGCCCACGGATACGCCTTCGAAATTTCCTTATATTCGAGAAGTAATGTCAATGGACTCCACCCGATAGAGATTTTGCGATGTTTGCCTTCGTAAATACCTCAGAAATGACCGTGTAGTTATTATTTAAACGAATAAGATAGCTGAATGCCAGCAAATTAAGAAAACACCAGCGAGTTAAGTGACTGTTGATAAAAAAATTAAAATAAACATAAATGCATTCTACTATTCATTCTGTATCTTCGCATGAAATTGAGAGATAAAATTAAAAAACCTTTTTCTGTTTACTTTGGTTAAACTGCTGATAACAATACCGATACTTTTTTCCACCTTCTGTTTTTACCTCAGTCAGTAAACTTCCAGTTCATTTTCAATTAAAAGTGTCAACATGGTTCTATTTAAAAAATAACGACTGCGCACGAGCTGCAGGGCGTGATGCAAACGTTCATGGAAACTGGATCAGTGCCAAACAAAAATCATCAACCAGAAAGACAAATTATTAATTAATCTGTCGAGGTTGCTGTTTTCGGACACGATGCAATGGATAACAATCAGTCTTTAAATCAACTTTCTCTGGCATCAGGAATTTCAACAAGTAGTGTATGGAGAATTTTAAAAAAGCACAAATTTCACGCATACAAGACAAAACTTGTTCCAGAACTAAACCAAACGAACGAAGACGACGATGATCGAAGACTACAGTTTTGCGAAATTATGTCTAATAATTTATTGTTGTACAATATTTGCTTCAGCGATGAGTGTGTTTTTTTAATAGAGCCAACAAGCATAACTGTAGGTATTGGTCCGACACGAATCCGCATTTGGTTAGAGAAACCCATACCCATTCTTGGCCCATTCTTTATTGACGGTAATTTGACTGGCGCTACTTACCTTGAGCTTTTTAATACCGCTGTTGATCCGCGCATAACAGAACTACTGGAAAATGACGTAAATTTGCTTGAAAATGAACTAGTTTCCCAGCAAGATGGTGCACCTCCTCACTATGCGGTTCCCGTTCGAGAATTTTTGAACCATAGGTTTCCTGGACGATGGATAGGAAGACGTGGTCCCATTGAATGACCAGCTAGATCACCCGACCTGTCTCCGTTGGATTATTTCTTATGGGCATTTGAAATCCAAAGTGTATGCAACACAGTCAACCAATATTGAAGATTTTAGGCAGAAAATAATAGAAGAATGTCGACAATGGACACCGCAAGTTCTCGCAAATGTGGCGCCCTCTACTAGTGACGTCAAAATTAGAAACATATTTGAATTTCTCGTCCGCACAAACCCCTGATATACAAACTTTATGTAAAATTTGGATTTCTGTAACTCCGTTAATAATCAGTTTTGGAAAAAATGTTATAGAAAGAGGTAGCATTTATTTGCGGTCTAGAATTATCTCCTGAATTTTTTGCTCATCATTTCCGGACACCCTGTATAGAGGATTCCGTTCAACGAAAACTAAAGAACAGTCTCAAAAATATTGGAATATAAATACAAACTCGACCTCTATTTTATCAATTACATGCGCAGGGCTTTCTATAACCAATTGTAAAATGCAGGAAACTAGTGCGGGAAAATTTTTCCCGCACTATTTAGAAAAATCGAACTTTTCCTAACTCAAATTAGTTACCAAATGTATAACTTTTCAAAACACTTAAAAAAAAACAATTTCGTTCCATATCCTACCTACGTCGACCGCAGAAATTCAGTTTGCGTGCGGTATATTAATAATCGTGTCACATTCCCCACTTGAACTTGAATATTTAATCAAGATAACGAATACTAACTAGAAAATTTCATGAGGAACCTCTTTCGTTCTTCTAATTGTTCCCGCATCTATTTTTACGCCCGGCCGAAGGCTATGCCGTTTAAATAAAACAGATCTTGTGTATTCTGGGAAGGCAAAAATTCTCGTTTTTTACGGCATTCCTATTTTGAATTAGCCCGTTAAAAATAATGCGGAATTTAATACGGTCGTTTGCCTATTCGAACAAAAGGACGAATGGCGGTTAAATTGTTAATACTAGACATCCTGAGGCGATTAGTACCTGTGTCCACAGATTCTCTTTTTTAATGGATAATGCTTTTATATCACACAAATGGTAAGGGGTCTAGCGAAATTAACATTAAATGTACGACAGTGATTATTAAACAAATACTAACCAATATATCATATAACACCATAATCTTTGTTAATACGGCGTTTTTTCATTTTCTTCTATTCATGTTTCTTCTTTTCTTCCTTATTTATCATTCATGTTTTCTTCTTATTATGCGGCAATGAAAAAGTATCTGTCAAAGGATTTTTCCATTTGGTTTCCAAAGTCTTCGAATTTAACCCCTTGTAAAAATTCATGGTCATGCGAAACTTTCCTCTCCCCTTTTCCTTCTTTCGAGATTCCAAAAAAAGGTGGAAGAATGAAAGATGTAGGAACTTTAAAATGTTTTTTAAAACATCACAAAAAAAACAGATGAATATCGCATATCCAGTTGATGGTCTTTCCAATGGCGTAAAAATATACAGGGTGTTCCAATTAAAAAACAAAGTTAGGCCTTCATCTCGGAAATGCGATAGTCAATTGTTTTTGTGATATATACTTAAAAAAATATTTAAAATATGCTACAACTTTCATTCTTACACCTTTTTAGTACCTCGAATAATAACGGAGAAGAGGGTGAGGGGGGGAGGGTCAATTTTGGCGAGACCACTCTGTAGTGTGTATTAATCGAACGGGTACAACTAGACACATACATTTCTGACATATATTTTGAGCCAAACCCGCCTGGAAAATATGGTAAATAACTTGTTGTTTTAAATGTAACAAAATTGCTCTGTTAATGTACCTTGCACATTTAGAAACATGGGTCGTTAGATAAAGATAATGAGGAGAAATTAATGCCATTTTTTGCACGACAAATGTTGATGAAAAAATCGATTTTATCTAACCGTTATTTTTTAATGTATTATATAAACCCGCCGAGAAACTGTTACATTGTTATGTAAATAAAACGCTACACTATTGTACAATAAAGCTATTATTATATAACTTTTTTTAGACAAACTTAATAGTTTGTTATTTGCCAAGGACACTGGTTGTATCCTTGTAAGCTTCGCTATCAGATAAGACTTCACTTTTGTGACCAATTTTGACGTTTGTAAATGATCGATGTCCTCAGATGTGTCAAATTAAACATTTATCGTTATCTTTTGCTACCCTATTGTAACACTATTTATTTAGCTCAGGTTACTCGATATTTGGCGGTATCGATTGCAATGTTCCCTGAATTCTGACATTTCTGACGGTTTACAAACGTCAAAAGTTGTGATAGACTATCAACAATTATACGCACCCTCTTATTCATATATATCTGATGGCATTATATCAAAGTGGGTACCAGATTTGTGTGTTCATAAAAACAGTAAGTATTGGAATAACAGAGAACGTTTCGGTACATAATCCCTTGTCATAGTGACGAAATAATTTATTAAAGATTAAAATCTAGACAGCGGCGAACTTGGCTAATGAGACATTTTGAAATCGAAATTGTTTTGATAAAACAAAGGCCTAAGCTGACACCTTTTTATGCGAAAAATTTACATATGTGTTACTAATTTTAATCTACTGTGCTTTGGAAACTGTTAATAGATCTGTGTAATATGTTTTTTGTACAAATATCCGGACAGGTTCGTTCATCCAGATTATCAATGCTTTAAAATGGCAATGCAATTGATAACATTCATTAATTTATGCAGTTAGTCTACCAATCAGTACAAACACGCATTAGGTACATGAAAGCGCTTATAATCGCTTCATTCAGGACCGTACTACAAAAAAACACCTGGCTTAATCAAATCATTGCTTCTTCAGGTAGCCTCTTATTTGACTATAAAAATTAATATAAAATTAAAACCTTTTGCTTCAAATATTGTCATAAATAAAAGTCAATTGGTTAAAATATGCGTTTTGACCACCTTATAGGACCTAACAATCCAATCCATTTGACGAGTAATTGTCACTTTCAGGTGGTCACAACGATCTCCTAATCTTAACCCCCTTGATTTTTATTTATGGAAATATTTGTAGCAAAAAGGATATTCACATGATTTACGGCATAACATAGATATTTTAAAGGAAGGAAGGATTGTTGACAATATCATTAATACAAATTATAAATAAAAGGGGACCCAGTATAGAGCCCTGAGGGATACCGGAAGTTGCCGAAGTTTTATTTGATTTCAGTCTACCTAGTTCTACGTGCTGCTTTATTTTACTGAGATATGAATGGCAAAGCTTAAGGAAGGCTGACGATATGCCGAATTTTGTTATGGTCCCTAAGACTATTAAATTATTATGTTGTGTACAGAATTCTAAATTTTCTAAAATTTACACTGTCGTAAAAAAATATTAATTGCCGACGCACTTTTCCTTTTGGATTTTTCGCGCATTATGTAATAGCTAAGAATAATTTGGCGCCGATCGAGCGTTCTCAATTTTTTCACAAATCTTCGAGCTCCCAAAAAGGAAATTCGTACGGGAAACCAGTCCGAGAGATCCTTATATTTTCGTCAAAGATTGATGAGCTCGCATAAAATCCATTAGATTATAAAATAAAAAATCACGGCGTTTTGTATAAATTCGCTGTTACAATCGAATTAAACGAGATGCCTTATTACGATCATTAATCACGTCGATAGTAGTGTAAGTTATAATCCGACACAACGTGAATTAATGAAACTTTTTGCGTTGCTTTGGTCGTCGAAAATTGGGTTATGTAAAGATTACGTAGCGAAAATTTGCATGGAATTTGCGTGCAGAGAATTGTTTCGTTCGAGGAATAGATAAAGCCGTAGCAATTAATCATTCGGTCATAAATATTAATAAAATTATTAAAAGGCAGTGTCTTAAAGCCGGAACTAAAAGGACTTGACAAAACAAAGGAATTTCTTTTGGAAGAGATCATTTCCTCCTTTACCGACAAGGATTTAGTTATTCATTATATTTTCTTGTTAAAGCTAGTGTTGGCTGAGATAAAAATAAGAGTATTTCATGATTCTTGCGAGACTGTTGCACACAAATGAGAAACATGGAACTTTATTACCAATTTGGTAGCAGTGGTAGTTACTCTCGGTCGGCTATGGTCCCGCTCTCGGAGCTCTCACGTAACTATCGATATGCACGAAATAGACAAAACAGAATCGGAACTTCTTTCTGTCTTTCAAGACAAAGACAAGATCAAGAAAAAGCAAGACACGATGCCAGCACTAGCTATAACCCTAAAGATGGTATCGTTGGCCAGCAAATTCACCAGACTTAACTTCTGTTGATTGCAGATAATTTTCACTTTATATAGGGACAGGGTGTAACTAAAGTTGCAGTTTGAGCCAGTTTTTTATGATTAATAATACTAATAATAATAATAATAATCAATGTCTTTAATTTCACGTAATCATACAGAATATAATACATCTAAAAAATATATATATACGTATTGAAAATCACAAGGGGAAATGCACAAAATTGTGTTCTACCACTTAACCCTTGTTAATTATAAAGAAAAGTAAAATATACAGGGTTAACTGTGACTTAGTACATTTATTTTAAGAGGGGATAGGGAAAAATATGAATTAACGGAATCACCCTTCAAAACATTCCAAACTTATTTATAAAGCGAAAAATTGTTTTTTTCAAAACTACATTATATCCTTATTTATCGCCGTCACTGACCTTCTGTCAGCCGCGAGGTTAGGTATATTCTGCCAAAGTCAATCAGTTGTCAAACGTAGAGACAGGTCACCGCATTGACACGTTTATCAGTTTAAGCCGCTTTGAAAGAAAAAACATTTTTTGCAAAATGTATATTATTATTTAATGATTTAATGAGAAATACGATATGGTAGCACAGAGAGACAGCACCTACCTTACTAATATTTATTTCCTGGATTGATATTTGGAGAGATTTTAAGAATGTTGTATCATTGTCTGGTTTCTTACTTGCTTAAATTACAACTTGCAAAGATTTTTGTACTTGCTGTGAACCTCTCCTTCCCTCGACCATTGTTTTTGTGTAAAGCGAGGTACCTACTTGGTTAGGCGGTCATGACCAGGTCGATTACTTACGTCGAGAAAAAACACAAAGGATAACAACAAAATACACGCAAATGTACACAAATACATAAAAACACTGCCACACGTTTACCGCCATGGCATTATAACAGTTGTTCAATGTGGTTCAAAAAGTATTCAGCATAATATTTTGTGTACTCGGGAAACGTCTTTGGTATTACGCTGCCACACGATAATATGCACTTGTCACACTCCCATAAATCAGCACCTTATCCGTCATCTAAGCATTTGAATGCGACATGTTTGTAAATACACAAAAAATACGCGAAAAATAAATTTGCGAAAAGCAAGTACTGAAAAATTATTTCAAACTAATCAGAGTACCATAACCGTATAGGTACAATATTATTTAACATCTACAGACGACATCTGTAGGCCACTAATGCAAGGTACACTTCACTGCGATAAATTTTTAAACTTCTTGTGTTGTTGTGGAATTTCCTATTGACTTGAAAATAAATATTTTTTAAGCTATGGCAAAGATAATTTAAGTTCAGTAAATATAGTATAAGACTGATAAAGATCAAACGTAAAACATCTCTCAAAAAGTGTAGTACTATGAATTGCATTGCATATTTCTAATATTAATATTATGAACATCAGATCTAAATTTTACTTTGCTATACAAATATTATATATATAATCTAAAATAATTTTTTTAAATCAAATAAATACTCGAGCTATGATTTAATTCTGCTGTTTTTAAAATTTTGTATACGTCGTCGTTGGGCAGTACCCAAACTCAGTGTCAGTGTGCCAATATCGAAATGGCAAAAAGCGTAACTGTAATGGAAAAATCATTGTATATAGATTGTTATACAAGTTACAGTGTGAACTATGCAAGACACTTTACAGATTTTGTTAAAGTGACCCAAATCATTCATCCAAAAGTAAAAAAATAGTTTGTGTTCTTTTTCCCCATAAAGTCATAACTTCTCTGTATTTAATAGTTATCCTAACGCAAGAAAATCATTTTTTATGTCTACCTGTACTACCTGTACCTTAGCTCATCGTCAGCTCACTTACTCAACAAAAACCTATTATGACTAACATCTTTGTTCGTCCGTCAAAATCCACCTACTGTTTTCTTCTCAATTCCCGTCTGTAAGTTACATAACTTATTGGTAGTAAATGCAAAATAATATGTCGTGCAATGTCATCCCAAGTTTCTATTAGTTAGTAGGTAGATATTTGCGTCTTTCACTTACCACGAATCCAATTTGCAGGTTCTATTTTATAAATTTAGACTGTGAATCTTGTTGAACAGATTGCTATAAGTTAGATAAAAATGAAAAAAATGTTTAGCTAACAAATGAATCTCGCGCTCTTTTTGCACAAACATTTCTATGTAGTACAGGGCGATTCAGTCTTGTTATTAATTTTAGGGGAAAAATAGTAGGACTTAATTTAAAACAGCTTATATTATATTCAAGTCGATGTCCTGCAAATTCTCGTCTCGGTATCAAAGACCCGACGCCGGCGTCGCGACGCGCATAAATTTTGTCTATGGGGGAAAACACCTCCGATATTCTGCTGCAGTGACATTCGCAATTCGTAAAATTAGCCATTACGACCGGTACGCGAAACAATCCGAAATAAATTAACGGTTGTAGGTTGCACTGCATTGTTCTTTTTACGCATCCCCTTTCTGTATGTGTGGTGTGGTCTCTAAAATTGCGTGAAATAAACGCTGGAGATGCGATTGATGGTGGTAGATTTTAATAATCACCCTGAAGTGTTAAACAATGTTATGTGGTGCTAACATGGAAACGCTTTAACGCTCGAACGTCATATGGTTTCGGCATCAAAACATTTGTTGCATACCAGGCCGTGTTGATTTGCTTCTATTTTAAAAGGTTGAGTAAATTTGTTTTTCGATTTTCTTTTTATCTTAATTAGGTCTTCTAAATGCGTGGTTAAAATGAATAATACTGTATATCTAAAAAATTCTGCCAAAATTCGCGAAGATTTACAAACATATTTTAATTATTCCCAGAACAATCCGGGATTTCTTGACGTTATACCGTATAATAGATCTTTTTGATAGAAAAGATGTAGGTTTTGCTAAACCCACCCTAAATGTACCATCCAAGAAAAATTACATATGCTTTAAATATGCCCCATTGAATCATTACCGACAATACAAAAGAAAATGGCAGATAACATTGTTAATTTATATTTGAAATTATGATCACAGAAATCCAAGTTAAACTTAACACAGTGCATTTGAGAAACGTTCGCATATTAGTTTAAATTGAGGACATATTTAGAATTATCGCTTGCGGATTTGATGTTCGGTATAAATTCAGTATTAATTCAGGATATATTCGGAATCACTACCGCCAACAAAGCTTATTAGCACGTTGTGAATTTTAACACAGAAAGACTCTGGAACGGATGAGTACGAAGAAGTTGTAGGAGATATTGACGTCACTCCTCGCGATCCAGGAATTCCAATTTGATCTCGTATTTGTATTTCAAAAAGTACTTATAAGATCGACTTCAAATTTTCTAGGTTGACCATATATTATAAATACCTCATAAAAATGAGACCAAAAAGTTTAATTTTAATTTTGACTAAATGACCTTGTTCGCGCTACACTTATTTCAAACCCGATGTACACTTATGTCTCTAATTAATTGTAATTCAGTGTGTCTCCATTCGAATGCGACTGGTCCTAATAGACTTCGCCACATACAGAAATACCCATTATGTTAACCGTAAGGATTAAGATAGACTTATATGTCGGTCATAAAACGAGATTAATATTGTAATTATTAATGTAAATCTGTTGTTTCGATCCTAGAGTGGCGCGGAACCTGTTCCCCGTATAATTTTCGATTCCAAGCGGTGTAAAACCGAATCCTACGTAAATGTGACGTGCTCGTGTAGTGCCAATGAAAATTATTATGCTCCGATTGGCGTGAAAATTGCGATGTCGTTGTGTCATCGGACGCGACCGGCATCGGAAAATGTGTCTAATTGAGCTCCAAAATATTTGTCAGGGCTGGCATAACCTATTTTGTGGTACTATACAGGGTGTAACAAAAAAGCAGGTCAGTCCGTTAACTGCGTATTTTTGGCGACAAAATATGACAATCTAACCCTACTTACCTATACAGGGTGGTCTGTAATTTTGTCAACTTGTCTTAATAAAAAGATACAGAGTGTCAAAGTTTAAACCGTGATTTGTTCTAATAATTACCAGTCTTTGAATGTACCAACGTAAAAATGTGGGAATAGATGTTTTTGGTTATAAAAAATCATAATCTGTTTTCACGTTATCACATTTTTTATTAAAAAATCTTAAACCTACATCGTTTTTGAGGGAATAAGATATACTTGTCATTAGTTTTAGAAATTGGAATTTTAGAAAAAATAGCTTTTCAATAACCAGCTGCATAGTTCATTGTACAATACTTTAACGTAGTGGCAGAGTTTACTGAATAAATATAAGTTATACCATTCTCTGCCGGCACTTTGATGTTTTGAGATCAAAGCCGTACCGCCGCACGTAAATACAGTCGCAAAAATGGCCAAGTACGAGGGACTTAAAAAAGTAGATTCTTTCCAATTGGGAGATATTTATATACGAGGGATATTATTCCAAACCTGTGATGTAAGGCTGCTTATTGTATAAATAAAATATATGTAATGCAATAGATATAAATATTACAACAAAATTATAGATAAATGTATAAAGTTTTGTCAGTTAATCTTGGAAGTCGTATATATTCTTGTAAATTTGAAAATAAAATATATACGTACTCTACTATATAAAAAATAATGTAGCCATGAGGAAAATTTGCAATAAAATGTTTATTTAAATATTTAAAAAAACAATATACATTATTTTAAAACTAAATAGGAAATAATATAATCTGTATTGTTTACAAGTTACAAATGCTGCAGTATATGTTTTTACTTGCTCTTTTAATGCAGCTTTTTGGACTCCTACATGAAAGTGTTTGGTGGCGTTTGGGAATCTTGATCTGAAATATAATAAAACTGCATTATATTCTTGTTTTGTAGTTTAATAAACTATATATTTTCAGTAAAAAAAATAATACTCAAATGAAAACCCAATGTATAAGTATGTCCAGGTAATTTTTTAGTACTTAATATAATTGTTGTGATTTGAGTATTACTATACGTATATTAATTAATTTGAGACAAATTATCTTAATTTATTTAAAGATGTTACTGTACCAGTTTGAACTTCAGCATCTTGAAATTTTGGCGCCAAAATAGTTCTGGTATTATCAGAAACTCCGCTTGAACCAAAAATGCTTGAGTGAAAAAGTTTACATGACACAATTAAGTACCTACTTACATAATTATTGCATATTACACTTTTTTAAATAAATACCAGTAGAATGAACTTACTTGTATCGCGTAAAATACATACTTTGAATAATGGAAAAAGGAAAAACCACGTCTTGAGGGACAATTATTCACAGTACAATATATCACGGGCATTTTTAGAAGAAAAGTAAAATAAAGTAAACAGATATTCAAGGTTTTTTGTCTCACACTATATCGATCGCACACCGTGTAGAATTTAGGGTACCCGAGACGGTTGAGGAGAGTGGAATTGGTAGGGCGGGGCGTGTTCTAGAGTGAAACAACTTATATAATATTTATTCTGTAAACTTTGGTAGTGGGCACCAAAATTCCGTTGCAAATTGGATATGTTGAAGGTAGATAGACAAGCAATAAAATTTGCACTGGTGTAAAATGGTACGGATAGTATTTTTCAACATGTTTCAACATGTAACGTTTTTAAAATAGAAGTCATACTGATTCTTGCACCGCCATAGTCGCCTTGAAATAGTTTCTGGATAATCCGCAATGTGAACAAATTTTTCATCTAAATTCCTAAACAATTGTAAAAGTTCAACTTCAACACTGTATTTTTTATAAGAGGCATTTTTGTATATAGGTAAATAGGGTTAAATCATCATATTTTGCCGCTAAAAGTACGCAGTCAATGGGATGACCTGCTTTTTTTATGCCCTGTTTATTTTTGTGGTACCGTGAAAAATTTGTCTACATTTTAACCACTTCCATAATTTAGAAAAGCATTAAAATTTTTAATGATATTTCTTAAAATTTTGTATCATTTTAAGAAGTACAGTGTCGTGCATTAATTAGGTAGAATAAATTATCATCGATTAAATCGCCAAAAAACTTAATTACCATGATCATAAATCAAGATTAATGATTATATTTAATTAAGAAAAAATCAATTAGAATTAATTCTTGTAATATTCCTTAATATATTTGAAGGCGTATTATTGCAGTTTTAATTATTTCCACAAACATATTTTTACAAAGTTGATGGATATTTAATGAAACGACCAATTATGTATTAATTAATATAAAAATATTCCACACACTTTATCAATGTAATAACTAACGATTTACTTCAATGCGTACAAGACAGAACTTATTATATTTGAACACTGATTGGTGTTATCATGATTTTTCTACCAAATCGAAACTGTATATATGATGTTTGTTATTGTTTGGAAAGCAAGAAATTGAACGAGAAGAGTTCAAAACTGAATTAAGTACAAAAAATACTTATTGTGTAGGTACTCATCAAACTGCTCCTTCTGGCAACTGTTTACGGTCGGTCGATCTGATATTATACGTCCCTTCGGTCAGCTATTAAAGAACTTATACCCCATAATAAAACCGCTCCCAAACATCAACCGGGCAGACTTTTTTATTCGGAAAAATCACTGAGTGGCACAAACAACTTCCTCTCCTTAGCGCCTGATTGCGTTGCGTTCTTTGTTTGTACCAGCAATTAGAGGACGTCTGGTATAATAGCACGAACTGCCAGCTACACCCTTAATGGACCTGTCATTGAATGATTGGGAATGTGAGAAATATGGATGCTGAATAATAATAATCTACGAGAAAATTTATTTTTCATATAAAAAGCGGCACTTAATTTACGTATGCATAGGAATAAAAGTGGTACCTAACTTCCTGAAGCTGGTACTTTAAATTTAAAAAGTGCAAAATATAATCGTAACTTCTTGGTGATTGGAAATTACACTAATTTCTGAAAGTAACCGTTCAAATATTTGATGTATATAGCTTCATTTCTTTACGGATAGAAATTGACATTTTATTCTGTGAAACTAACACTTTAAATTTATGAAGTACACATAGTATAAATGTAATATCTTAGTGCTACTTAATTCTCTGTAACTAGTACTTTAAATTTATCAAGTGCAAAACATAAGTATAATTCGTTAGGATTAAAAGTGATACTTATCTACTTTATATAGTGAAATACAAAATATAACATTAATCAATCAAATATTAAAAGGGACATTTTATTCTGTGAAACTGACTCTTTACATATATCTACTACAAAATATAACCCCTTAAGGTTTTAAGTTTCACCTAACTTTCTGAAACTGATACATTAAATCTATAGGTGCAAAATGCCCTTAGGATCAAAAGTGGCACTTAACTTTCTAAATAAGCACTTTAAATATGTGAAATGCATAATATAAGGTTAATCTCTAAAGAATTAGAAGTGAAGCTTGGTAAAACTGTGAATAATCGAAATCAGCTTGGTAAGCTGATTTCGATTATTCACAGATAAAATTTGACAATACTCTGTGAAACTTGAACTTTAAATCTATGAAGTACAAAATACAAATAATCCCTTACAATTTAAAGTGACACTATACTTTCTAAATATCGCACTTTAAATCTACAATATAAGTTTAATATCTAAAGGATTAAAGGTGGCACTTTGTGAAACTGGTACTTTAAATTTGTAAAGTGCAAAATACAAGCTTAACCCTTAGGATTAAAAGAGACACTTGACTTTCTGACACTAGCACTTTGACGTGTAAAATATGATATCGATTATTCACCGATAAAATCTGTCACTACTCTGTGAAATTATATATAAACTATAAATATATGAAGCACTTCAAATCTTTGATGAATGCAATATAAATGTAACTCCTTACGATTAAAAGTACCACTTGACTATCTGTAACTAATACTTTAAATCAATGAGTGCAAAATGTAAACCCTTGGGTTGGAATCAAAAGTGGCCCTTAACATTCTAAATCTAGCACTTTAAATATGCAATATGAAATGCATCATATAAGTTCAGTCAGTCAAGCATTAAAAGTGACATTTTGTGAAACTGATACTTTATATCTGTGAAGTGCAAAATACAAGCGTAACCCTTAGGATCAAAGGAGAAACCGACTTTCTGAAATTAGCACTTTAAATCTTTGACGTGCAAAATAGTTTTGATGCTTCACAAGTACAAAAGTATAAATGTATGGAACCCTTTACGATTAAAAGTGGCATTTGACTATCTGTAACTAGTACTTTAAATATATAGGTGCAAAATTTAAGCCCTGAGGAACAAAAGTGGCACTTGACTTTCTAAATCTAGCACATTAAATCTGTGAAATGCATAAAATAAGTTTAATCTCTCCAAGAATTAAAAGAAGCACTTTGTGAAACTGATACTTTAAATTTATGAAGTGTAAAATATAAGTGTAGACCTTAGGATTAAGTGAGGCACTTGATTTCTGAAACTAGTTATTAAAATGACGTTTTAAAAAAAGTATACATAAACATGCACACTTTTGTTAAAATTAACTATTTAATTCAGTAATCCACATTTCACAAGTTAAATGCCATTGTACACTGTTAGAAAGAGACACAAGACACAATTTCCTTAAGTTATTTTATGAATAATAACGAAAAACTATGATTTTCACACAACCTATTAAGTTTCTTCAAGCAAAGACATTTGTGTAACACTGGCAACACTGTGAACTACACGTTCAATCTGAAGCGCTATGACTCGTAAATGTATGAAAGTCAGCGGTCCTCAACAAGTTTTCTACAGAAAAATTACAAAATTTATTTAAAATTTCACTTTTTTATTTCTGATTTTTTTGTAAAAAAAACTATTATGTGTTCTACACAGTGAAATATACTGCTGGTTAAAATATTTGTACTTATTTAAGGTTCACCCTGTATATTTTGCCACCAAAAAATACGCAATTAGCACAATGTCCTGCTTTTTTTGTTACACCCTGTATAATAATAAAACTATTTCGCTTCTCGCGTACTTTAGATGCAATTTAATCTTCCGTTTCATAGAAGTAGGTACATCGTTTTGTATTTTCAATAAACTAAGCGTAATTTAAAAGAGAAATATTTTGTCCCATGTTGTATCGCTTATTTTATTGTTTATCCTCGGTAAATGCTCCTGTTAAAGGATAAGCGCTCAACAAATTACTGGGAATACAAAAATTATAATTGCTTCTTCTACCGACAGCTCGATACTGTATTTCCAAATAAGGCGGCTAATTTGAAACTAAATCATTCGCCAAGGAGAAGCGTTGCTTTTTCCTTTGAGTTTCGATTTCCGTAATTATGATTTTACAGCGTTACGGCTTTGTGTGCCATTTGAAGTGGCGCCATGGCATGGAGGTTTGAAAAGCTGTCGGCCTCTGCAGAGGTCTCGACGTAAAATCGTTTCGTTAAGTTTTCGAACGGTTATATTACGTGGCACTAGAAATAAAAACACATAACAATTAGCGGTATTGCCATAGGGCGAAAAAGTCTATCCAATTTGATTAACTTCTAAACTACAGCCAAGAACTCCAAGTTAAATTAATACTTTTAACACAGTTTAAAGTTTAAAGATATTCTAATGAGTTGGACGACTTTGTCGATGTGGTTTTTATAAGACATGCAACATGGTAGAAAGGTTTAAGACTGGCGTTTCAATCGCATCTGAAACATGAAAGACTGTGTACCATACTTCATAAAATACCCAAATAGCATTATAGTAACGAAAATTAGTACCGCAATTTGAGAATAAGTGACTATTACGTAGTAATTACTAAATCTATCACCATATAATAAAAATAACTAAAATTTATGTTAGCATAGTTGTAAGTACGTAATGCTCATCATTGAAAATCACTTCATGGTTTTGTAATTATTGATGGTGTCTGTAAAGTTATAAAAATTAAGCAGAAACACCTTAAAATTGCCTAAACTTTAAAATTCTGTGTGTAAGATGGAAAGCAACAAAAAACTTCGCAGAAAGAAGATATTTCAGCATTCGATTACGTTTTATATGTAGAAAACTGAAACAAGAAACAGAAAGTGCCACAACTCTTAGACATTATTGTTTTTCATGTTGAAGAGCATATTTAAAATTTTGAGAATTTTAAAATGCACCTAAGTCAAATTGTTGCGTAAGTAATGGGCCATACTGTAACAGCATAATACTGTGTCCAAAATAAGCGAAATTTCGTGAAATTTGCTTCAAGCGATCGAAAGATAAGAAAGAAAATGTGCAAACACGGAATTCCAGGAAACAACTACTCTGCGGGCTAATGCCCCGACCAGCTTTGAATTACACCTGGAAAACCTATAGCAACAGCTAGAGTCATTCGTCAGAAGCCCACCAGACATATATCGTGATTTATTTCTTCAATTTTGACACCCTGTATCTTTGTTATTATTGATTTTGGTGGATTTTTTGATTTTTTTAAGATAAGCTAAAGTAAATCGAGTTATTTTAGTCGCAGATTATGCTGTTACAGTATGGTCTTTTCCTTACGCTACAATTTGACTACTTTTAGATAAATTGCATGCATCATGAGATTTAGATGCGTTTTTCTCAGAAACCATTGCTTCTAGCGACATCAACAAGGTGTACCTTTTTTAACTAGAATAGATAGGGAAGAAAATTTTTCCAGTCCAAAATGAGATACAGTGTAGCACAAAAAAGTCGTAGCGATTTAAAGGGGTTCAAACCATCGTTGGTGGCGCCCTCTAGCAGATACACCAAAATCGTCGATATATTCGAATTTCTAGTCCCCAGAAACCCCCCTGTACCAAATTTCATAATTTCATAAGAAGACGGTCGATGCGATCGAAAAATAATAAAGAAAATGAGATTTATTTTTTCAACTTTAACACCCTGTAGCTCCGTTAGTATGAGCTTTTGGATTACGGTAAGTTTTATTTATTTATTTATTTTTCCTATATGACAATATTAATTATTGTATAGGAATAGTCGTAAAGTAACGAATCGTAAACAGCAAATATGCGCAGTCGTTACCCTTATTATGTAACAATGGTAATAATGTTCCAATAAAATCTTTACAACCATAAGACGGTATTTCCATATTGGAGTAATAAAAACATGACATAAAGGATTAGTACAGTCCATTTTTTCGACGGTATCCTTCACCTTGCACCTTTTTGTCCATTCGGACGGTGTAATAATAACATCAACAAACAATCGGCGAATTCGCTACGCCGATTTGATTATTAGCCACGAAAAAAAAACTAATAACCGTCGATCATAAATAAATTAGCATGGAATAAAGAGGAACGAAACTATTGACGCATGTCGTCCGATTTGGTGCTGGCGTGGGCATGATTTTCTACGAGATCTTCACGGCCGATCAAACTGGTTGTTCGGTTTTAAGTTGTTTAATTATACGTATTTTTTAAATTTAACAGCGATTAGGTTTTTTTTGTACGAAAATTTTAGTAAAGGTTTTAGCACAATTTGAAATAATAATAAACTGTATTTGGATCGTATACTTTTTATTTGCTTTAAATAAAGCAAATTTAGATTTATTATAAAAAATGATATGATAATACTACCCTTTTGTAGTCCTAAATCCGTATTTGATATAGTGAAGTCTTCTCGATTAGATTAGTACGCAGGAAGAAGAGCATCGGAAACTTTAGGGTGGAAATAGAGAGTAGACCAACTAATTAAAATATTATTGGAGAGTGGTCGCATATATTCCCACTTGCATTCGAAAACTATATCTATCTTATTTTGTTTATGTTACGAAGATGTAGTGAACAGAATAGCGTTAAGCCACCAGACTTTTCTACAATCTGATAACGTTGAATGTGTTTTTCTCTTTCTAACTGCCTTAACACAAAAGTGAAATCAGTATTTGGGAATTAACAAAAATATCCGACTTCTCGAAGTCATTCGATATGCTGGACCATAATATCCTAATCCAGAAGCTGAAGTTTTTTGGATTACCTGATTTGCTGCTTCAGTTGTTTAAAAGTGGTAGACATCAATTTGTCCATTGTTTCGGTTGTACGTCTGGATCTGGTCTGTTACATCGGGTATGCCTCAGGGGTCGATTTTGGGTCCCCTTATCATTTGTGATTTATAACAATGACATAGTTCAAAATCTTGACTGTCACTATCTCATGTATGCAGACGATGTAAAAAATATATAGCGAGATTAATGATGCTAATGATTGTATTAGGCTGCAGAATTGTCTAACTCGTATTCAGAATTAGTGTACTAATAATCTATCTATAAATGCTAGCAAGTGTAGGGTGATGACATTCACGAATCTTATTTTGTGCTTGATCATCCTGATACAGTGAAAAGCCTAAGCATCTATTTTCACCATAAATAAAGTTTTAATTTTCATATTGCTGAAACAATTCAATCTGCATATAAGAGTCTGGATTTTTTAACAATGACTTATGGATTTCCATTGTTCAGGTATCTATAACACTGTTTACTGCTTTTGTTAGATCTAAACTCAAATATGCCAGTGTTGTCCTGGTCATAATATATTTCAATCAAACCTTGAGGATGTTAACACCAATATCTGTGTAATAAAAAATGAATTTTTATCATAGTGAAAATTTTTCTGAATTTCTGTATTTATATTTTATGTAATATGTGTAATAACTTATTTCGTTCTTCTTCCTCGAAATAAATAATTTAAATATCTAAATGTTTTCATCTTGACATTTAAACACTTCTTTCCTCGATCATAGCGTTACAACATTGCAGACAAACCTCTTAGGCGAGAACACGTAAATCCATTCTATATCTTATACAGTGCATTAAACGTCGCACACATAAAATATGTATTTCCGTTTCCTCCTTCGTACCGGACACCAGTGCTATTCACATAGAGAACGTTTTATGAACTTATCGATTCAACAATGTACTTGGTATTTCCTTTTTCGGTCTTTGCATTGTCTCTACGTCTGCCAAAAATACTTGCATATTATCTAAATGTCGACAATGGCGTCCGAAAACAACAAGGCATCGAGCAGTATTGTCCAAGATACGTTCTTGGGCTGCTTCAGGCGAAAAGTCGGTGAGTGATTTTGCGTTCGATTTTTATGTACGCAAATTTGAATGTTACGGTATAATTGCAAACGCGATGACTAACCTGCTTTATGAACAACGTGGGTGTCAGACATTGAATTTTTATTGTGTTATTATGTATGAATGTGCTTAATGTTTCGTGAGCAATTTTTATTTCGATATTTTGACATCGATCGTTGTTGGTGTTGCTTTGGATACGATTAATATTGTATTGAAAATGAGTATGGTGCAATTTTTCTTCAGCGCTTTCGTATTTAAAAAGTCAAATAGACTGCAGGTGCAGTGATAATTAAATTAGGTGGGCAAACTCATATTAGTGATTACTAATTGTCACATTTATTTTGACGTTTGTGATTTAAACGCTTATTTTACATATGCGTTTGTTTAGTTGGTATTGTACACACATAATTTCGTAATGCCTGCCACATGTAGTCATCGAGAATATGCTGATATTATTTTTATTTATGGGTATTGCAACAGTAGTGCTAATCGTGCAGCTGCTCAATATCGACGTCGCTTCCCGAAGAGAAGAGTGCCAGAAAGAGATGTATTCCAGACAGTCATCAACAATGCACGTGAAACTGAAATGTTTCCCAGTGCGACAATTTTATATGAGATGCAAACTGGTCCTGGTCTAGCAGTGGAAGAAGAAAAATACGTTTTGTTTACTGATGAGGCTCAATCCACTCGTGATGGGGTAAATATCTGTCACAATGAACATCGTTGGTCAGATGAAAATCCGCACGCCACGTAACTTCAGCATTAACGTGTGGTGTGATATGATTAATAATCATTTACTATGTAGAATTTTTAGAAAATAATTTGTCATCTACTGGACGATGTTCCATTGGATATTAGGCAAAACATGTACTTTTTGGGGGGTCGCCTAGCCCGCGTTGACCGGCTGGGAGATCGATCTTTCAAGTTAAGCAACGTGGACGCAGGCCGGAATTTGGATGGGTGACCAGACTTGGGCTGAGACTGTAGTCCGCCCGAGGTCTGGGGTCTGGCCGCTCACCATGTTCCGCCGGCGCGGTTGCTTGGTTGGGAGATCGATCTTTCAGGTTAGGCAGCGTGGACGCAGGCTGGAATTTGGATGGGAGACCAAACTTGGGCCGAGACTGTGGCAGTCCGCCCGAGGTCTGGCCACTCACCATGCTCCGCCGGCGCAAGTGTGGCAAGGCAGAATCCCCCGATAAATGGAAATGAGGACAGAGCAACAAAAAATCTCTGTAACTCGGACCCATACTATCACACATAAATCTGTAAGAGACTTTGCCACCGAGCCATCCATATTAATCGGATAGTTTGAAAGAAGAACTGTCTTGGTAAGGAGGATGGACAAAGGGTCTAATAAAGCCTAAGTGCTGCAGTGGGAAGCAATTTCCGCTGCACCTCCGCACAATTACATACATACATACATGTACTTTCTGCATGATGGTGCCCATTTTAGTCGTGTTGTGATCAATCATCTTAACAATCGCTTTCCAGAACACTGGATTAACCGAGGTGGTTTCCCATATTGACCACCAAGGTAACCAGACTTGAATTCTATTGATTACTGCCTTTGGGTATGGTTTGAATCAAGCAAAAATGAACACAAGAGAGGCGCTATTTGATCGGATTGTCAACTGTACAGCACCAGAAAATCACCGTGCTCTTCAACGAGCTACCCGTGCAATTCACAAACGAACCGATGCATCGTGGCCGACGGTGGTATATTTGAAAATTGAATTCATTAATTTTGGTTTATTAGATCTTATTTAGATAGAATCTGCTTAACTAGATTTGAATAGTGACAAGTAAATAAGTACTTTTTATTATTTGAAATGAATATTTAAATTTTGAAACAAAATTTGGTGAATAACTATCCTTCATATTTTTATGTTTAATTCGTCTATATGATAGTGGCACACATTAGAATATTAAAAAATATCATTTTCTTAAATTTGGCGCAGTTGTCCAAGATGTTTTCTTTTTCCATGAGTACCAAAAGTACCAAGAAATGATATTAAACCCATACCTGGTACAGAGACGTAGGTAATGTAATCTCAAACTACGCCAACCAACAAAGCTAGTGAACGATCAAGCTGTAATATGGCATTTATTCAAATTGATGTCTAGTTTAATAATAAAATGTGGCATTAAATTTATTGCTAAAGTCGATGCTGCTGGAACATCATGGTTTATTTAAACAGCAAGATACCTTGCAAACACGGAATTCCAGGAAACAACTACTCTGCGGGCTAATGCCCCGACCAGCATTGAATTACACCTGGAAAACCTATAGCAACAGCTAGAGTCATTAGTCAGACCAGACGCCCACCAGACATATACCGGTTTCGAGCTTATTAGCTCTCATCAGTATGCCATAGGTGAGGTATCCGACGAATAATCCTAGCTGCTTTCGTCTGTCTAACCCGACAGAAGGGACCATGAGTACGCTGTGTAGAACTAACTACATCTATCGGCCAGCAAGATACCTGTTATGAATTTATAAAATACCTAAAATATTTGAATTAAGAAACCGCTATGTGGGGCTGTAAACATCGCCAATTTTCCACGAATAAAATACTTGTAACAACTAAGATGGAGGCGTTTCCCGTGAAAAATACCGCGGCTGCCTCATTATTTTTTTCAAGATTCCTCAAATCGTCCGTCCTGTTACAGGGGAATAATGTAATTATTCGCTACTGTCATTTGGATGAGGTAACTGTGATTCAAGCCGCGATTCTGAGAAAGTCTACACCTGCCTATTAGCGACCAGATGAATGGGCAATTTTTATCTAGATTCACTGCTATGCCCGTGAGTGTGTTTCCAGTTCGCCTACTTGGTTTCTATATATGCCGAGTGATCGGTTTTCGTTTTTAACCGATATAGGGTGAGTCATGGAACTCGATCACCCTGTGGGGCTTGTTTCCAGGGGAAAAAATAGTGCTGAGGCGAGATACAACAGGTATTTGATTCATTCCGAACATATTCCTGAACAGACTTTACAGGGGCGGTAGAATTTATGTTTCCCTTTGCGAAATTTATTCGCGAGCTTTAATGACGAGCAACAGGCGCCGCTTTTCTAAAACATACAGGGCGTTTCAAAATAGCACACCATACATACACATCCTGTATATTTACTACATATTTGTGTATTGTTCTTTTTGTGATTTATATTAGAATGCAACAATAACAAGGTGGCAGGTGGCCCTGTGGTTAATCCTGGTGCAGTCACAATCGTTCCCGATCTTTTGCTGGAACTGTACCTTAAGAAACACAACAAGGTCGCACTAATTTTACCCACCGACTAACAGAAGGCGACTCTATTAAGGATTCGTTGGATAAAAAACCTGAAAAGTCATTGCATGTTTCATGACAATTAAAAAACTGATTTTCTGCCTGTAATTGACGTCGGAATCAGCTAACGAGCGAGCAAAACGAAAAACCGTCCTCACTAATTGTTTACGGTGGAGGTTGTTGTTAATATCTCTTTATGGCCGTTTGCCCATATCGGTTCTACATGGGAAATATGACTAAGTTACTTTTGTGGGACATGGACATGCGTCTCGGTACGCTTGCCAGAGGAGCAGAGCTTAGATCTTTATATAATTGTTACGAAATTGTTATTAATTTTCGTTACTGGTCGGCGTGACGGGGATAAATTGTGGATCATGCAGATTTCTCCTTATGATCGGGCACGACATGACCTGCCTTTTAATGCATTGTTACGAATTTTCTGTTTTTTTTGCACGGTTTGGCTTAACGACAGGCTATTTGAATTATTCGTGCGAGTGTGAGAACTTATTATAGACTGTTTGGAACCTTACGCAACACACCTGACCTGCACGAAGTAGATCAACTCTGTCTTTGATATACAGTATGTCCCGTTTTTTCAGATTAATAATAATAATAATACATTTATTTATTTAAGTGCTTATACACACATTATTATTTTTACATTTCAAATGACAATTTTTTTAGTTTTCTACTAGATACCTTGACATCCTCATCTATCTAATTACGATTGATCTTATTCTGTTTATAACACCTGCGGAATGGAAAGTATATGTTGAAATAATCGAGTATAAAAATATATTTTGAAAGTAATCGTACTCTTCTTTTCATCCAAAGAACGTGGTAGAATTTTGTTAACTTTTTAGAGACAGCATGTAAAAAAATGTGTTTTTATCGTAGTAACATGTTATTAAATTAAGTCCCTAAAACACTTTTAAATTAGTAAATTTATATTATAGTACTGTAAACAAACTACTTACGCCTCCTCTCTAGATTGATACAGAAAGGTCCGACCTTATGAGTTATAAATAAACTGAATACAATAATTTACATGAATTGACAGAAAAAATATGTTAATAATTATTATTATATTGTCAGTATGGCCGCCAAAGGTTTTCAATCCTTTGTTGTGTCGTCGAAAAAAGCTAGTAATAACATTGCTTTTGTTATTTTTTAATTTCGTCTTTATATGTTGTCAGTTTAGAAGATATAAACTTTGTTGAATTACAATAATTGACATTGAACTGCAGATCACTTCAATTATAATTTATAATTTGAAACGCCACTTCCTTACAAGCGAAGCTGTGGTGAACATGTTGAAAAAATGTCTTGCTCTCAACTTAATTTTTGTGTATTTTATTAATTAGTTACTAGTTGGGATCAATATTGAGCTGGTAGGCAAGGGGAAGTTCGTCGACAGAATGGACACTAGGCCCAAAATGGAGAGTGAACCGACCTATTAGAATATTTTTGGATGATGGTTTTAGGTTATTTGCCGAACTATTCTGTTAATTTACGCCGCAGCCAAAAAAGGCTGTAAATAAATAACGCAAAATTTCAAGGGGTGATTCCCAAAAAAGTGGGTTTTATTAACAGAACATTTGTTAGCTTAAAAATGAAAAAGCTGCGTTCAGAAACACTCTGAATAGGTATAAGATATTTAAATCTTCGGTAAATTATCTATTCCTATAAATTTGTCGCTAGGTGTTTGTTTAGAATTTGAAATTTAACGATTTTGTTAAAATTTGATCATTTTACGGCAAAAAATACGGCGACCTTAACCACAAGGAGTATCTATTAAATTTCAAACTTGTATGTAAAAGATATTGCGAAAAAACAACTTTAAAAGTTCAATTTCAATGCCATTTTTGTATCGAGTTAAGTATGGTAAAATTGTCATACTTTGTCGCTAAAAATTAGTAGTATGACATGTTTCTTTCTTACAGCCTGTATAATAATAATTTGTCTGACTATCTTTTAATCACATAAATGCAAATTTGTACAAAACATTGAAAACACCAATCTCAATCTCCTGGAATGCTCGAATGTTTGTAATTCTAATGGAAGATTTATCACCGAAAAGTAAATAATGTGAAAGTGAGAATGCTAGGTGTCATGGAGCTATGCGCGATTATGTTAGGAACTGCATACTTGCACACTGAATAAGACGTAAACACATAATGTAATAGACGCCCGATTTCACGCTCAGACGTACCCTCACGGCCATAAGTGATGTCAGTTTTAATAAAGGGGATATAATTTAATTTATACGTAAACATGCGCGACGACGATACAAATAAATACGAGTAGATATACCTATGCAGACATTGTGTATATTATTTGCAGAAGAAAATTAAGTGCCAGGTAGTAAGGAAACTAATAATTCCGACATTTACTTTAATTTGAGTCAACAACCTCAAAGCGATGATGGCAAGCCCACTCTCTGAGTAAAAGTTGATGTTACGCATATGTGTAAGGTTTTTTTCCGCCTGGTTCTGTCTTCCAACGTCCCTATTTTTCAAAGTCATACTTGAGAAGAGTCTTTAAAGACACTAAATATGAATATTTATTTACTTTACTCAATCGATAATTGCAGCTTTAGAATGTTACTTTAAAACTAGCTTAAAGGGGAAGCAAACCGATTTAGATTCCATTAATTTTATTCACAATCACCTTATATTCGGACTTTTATCCACACAACCGTCTAAAGTGATGCTTTAGACGGTTCTTCTTATTTTGCAGCAGTTGCAATCTTCCAATACTTTCTTTGGTACAAGAAATTAACAACGATATACAATAATAAAAATGAGGAAGTATTATTAACAGTTTGCTCCACTGTGTCAAATTAAAAGAAATTCGATAGAAAATACCAACTTTCTTTGTCAATCTTTCTACAGAGATCAGCAAAAGTTAGACTAGAATCCAATATAACCCCTAAATATTTTATATTTTTAACTAATTCTATCTTATTATTATTCATATAAACATTTATATCTAGTTCGGAATATTTACTGCACATACTTTTAGAGCCTATGACCATACATTTTGTTTTTGCAGAGTTTATTTTAAGTTTGTTAACACATAACCATTTGTACAAAATATCAAGTTTACTATTCGAGGTATACATTACATTTTGGTCTGCAAACAGATTTACAAATGAATTTTTCAAAACACGAGCTATGTCATAAATATACACAATAAATAAAAGCGGACCAAGAACACTTCCCTGCGGGTCCCCGTATATGCTTCTAATATTGTCCGATAGACGATCATCAATTTTAGTTTTATGAAATCTATATTATTTAGGTAGTTTTTCAACCAATCCATTGCATTGGATATAACACCATATCGTTGTAATTTCCACACTAATCTTGCTCTGTCGATAATTTCAAATGCACGTTGGAGATCCACACACACTAACAGAGAATTTATTCTCACTTATAGATTTCCTCCATTTTGCACAAACAAATTGTAAAGCTGTTTCACACGAAACCACTTTGGCCATTATCCAAAATGTTATTGTGTTCAAAGTTGAGTACACACAGCAATTTCTAAATTTTTTTCTATAAGCGGTAACAAGTTTATAGGTCTAAATTCGGCAGGTGTGGCCGGTCTTTCTACTTTAGGTATAGGCACAATAGTACTTACTTTGGCAACCAGTCCGGAAAATATTTAACCTCTGGGTCATTATTTGGTTATGTATGCTTTTTCGTCTCTTTCAGATGACCCAGTTCTTTAGTGACAAAACTTTTGTGTGCGATAGTACGCGCCAGATAACGATTTTACTCGCAAGTCCGATATTCTTTGAAATGTAAATCAAGCCGTGGTATTTGCTTGTTTGTTATTCCAAGTATGTGATTCAAATAATTTTCAATTTGAGTCATTTGATTACGTTGTTTCCCAGCAGTAGGCATCCGGAATATCTCGAAAATGGTAAAACTAAGTACATATACACAGAATTCTAAACACGGCTAAGAAGACTAAAGAATTTATGTCGATACCTTTTTTTGTGAGAAAGAGTGCTGAGTTTTATATAACATACATTATTTTCAATTTTGTATGTATGTCAATTCAATACATTAGTTGTTTTTAAATTCAACAAGAGTTATAATTTTAAAAAAATATATGTGGCATCACTGTATAACATATTGTTCAAGGAGGCCGTATTCTTGAAATAGCGTTTTCTACAAATACAAGTAATTTTAGATATTTAAGAACTGAATAATATAGTGTTTAGCAAATAACAGGAATGTTATTTCATGCCACCTTCAAATATTCAAAGGGATCTTAGTAAAACGAATATATAACGATATAAAGCGGTCTAAACAACAAATTTTTAGGTACAAAAATCTTTCAAAACACGTATTGTATTAAATTTAATTGTTGATGTTAATATTGTTATAACATAAACTTACATAGTACTGCATATAAGATTGTTCGCTTTTATTTACAAGCATGTGAAAATATTGTTAAACTGTGGGGTTAGAATAGCAAAATAATGTGTGTCTTACAAATGCATTTTAAAAGTTATTATATTATTTGAGGAGAATTTAAATTGTAAAAGTGGAAAAACAAAACATCAATAATTTTATTTTTGGTATTACTTTTACTCTACGTGTTTTATTTTTCGAGATTTCTGTACCTAACAAACACCACAAATGTGATCATTTTACGGCGAGAAATACGGCAACCTTAAGAAACTTGATGGTTAAAAAGACATCAAACTCGTTTTATTTATTTTTTTTGTACATATTTTCAATATTTTTGCTATTTTCCCAATTTCTGTTTGTTATGAATCATTTAACCCTCCCTAATTTTTAGCAACGAAAATATATGAGTAGCTATTCATCACGTACTTTAAGGTCAGTACTGATTTATTAGACGTTTGCAATAAATGTATCAAGCCACTGTCTGACATTAATGTCCTGCCCTGATGAGTGTGTTGAAAGAAACGTTTTGCGAATTTAATGTATTCAAATGGGCAATTAACTTTAAAAACCTCCAGGAACACGTTAACGTTTCTTGGAATCGCATATAGACACCATTACAGCATGGTAAATTGTAAATTATGCTATCTAAATGTACAATTTTAAAAAAGACGGCTCAGGAATGGATGAAGAGTTAAAATTGTACAATATACAACCCCAACTGTTGATTTTTATATATTTTTAGGTATTAATAATATTGTCTGAAACTAACTACTCTGTGGACTAAAGCCCCAACCAGCGTTGAATTACACCCACAATATCTACCCATATATTCTTTATTATTAGCTTTTGTAACATTTTTACTGTATTAGAAAGGTATTTTAAGCTAATATAAATCAAATGTCCTACAATTCCTATCAATGAAGTCATATGTATGTTCTCTGATACCAAACATCTAGGTATGCTAATGAACAATTCCACAGACAAAGCTCTATTCAATAATTGTCTAAAGAAATTAATCTATCTAAATTTACTAACCTGGTTTAATGAAAACACTATAAATATCTAATTTTCACTTTTGACAGTGGGAACTCGAAAATTCAACCAAATTGTTAAACAGTACATTGTTGTAGTAGTCTTAAAGTTCCATTCTAACCGAACCAACGTATTATACGTGTTAGAAAAGAATCTTATGGTAAAAATTTTGGTGTTTGGTGTATGCGTATCATGTGTTAAACGTAATTTGCTGATAATGATCTGTGGATATGTTATTTGTATACGGAGAGTGTAGTCAAAATCGGCACTGCAGGACGAAATACAGAGAAATATCCTTATAGATTTCATTCTTCTGCACAAAGATTTGTACCATGAGTGTACAGGATCGGCTTACATAATTTACAAATGCGGCATATATATGATTTTATGATTATTAACATTTTATTGGGCTATATTTTGCATACCATTTGTCCTTCGACCAAATAGGCGTATACTTAAAGTACTACCCCACTTTCAAAATCACCCTGTATATACATTTTTCTTCTGCATCGCAAATGTTACGTTGCAACGATCTCTGAAAGTTTACTATTGCTTGTCTAACAAATTGCCTATCTCGACCAATAAATATCGACAACTGCTGACCGGTTGACATTTCGAGAATGAATAATGGCGTATGTTAAACGGCGATCGTATCAATGGAGTCATTATGGTGGACCTGAAAAATAGCGCTCTATTACTAGAAGATAATAGGCCCGGCGTTATGCACAATTGGCTGCAGGTACCATAAATTAGATGTAATTGGGTTCCGGCCGAACACTTTTGTAGGTAGGACGTCTCTTGTATCGCCTAGTTGTGTACAGGGTGTAACTGAAGCGTGTAACTCTTGTAAATTGTAACCCACCTTTCATCGACGGTCATAAAGATGTCATGAATATGTGAGTAAATTGCGGTGGAATATGTAGTGAAGCCGAATAATGAAAATAACAACGCTTAATCCGCCAATTAAATGTTACAAGGGGACGTATTGAAAAGTGCGCTAAATTATTTTAATTAGACCCTTCAATTTTTGTATAAAAAATGAATTATAAAAAAATATTTCTTTAGAAAAGAAAAGAGAAAGAAGGGAAGAACAGGGAACACATAGTTTTAAGAATATTTTATATGCACGAGTAGGTATAACAAAATTTGGTATGACTTATGCTATTCGAAATGTTAGGGCAAAATCGTTAACGATTGTACAACTTACCTTAATATACTTCTAGTTTTCAAAAAATCTCTATTCTTAAATAATCTTAAAGTAATAATATGTGGCACAAGCGCTCACAACGCCCTGTACATTTAACTCAAGAATCAATTACGTATTCTTGTTTATCTCATAAAAAAACTTCTTTACCAAAATGTGAGTACAATTAACCAATTTAATTCACATTATTTTTATCCATGGCTCATTCTTTACTGAGCACCCTGTATAAATAAAAAAAAAACATCAAAGTTAGCCGTTTAATAGTGTTACAAAAAGAATTTTAAAAGGTAGGGTCACGTTTAGTATGGGTTCCCTAACATGCTGATCTAAATGCTGCAGTTTTCGGTTATATTTTTATTATTAAAGTTTTAACAGAAGTCATTCATTTTCTAGTAAAATGTTTTAACATTTAGTAAACTGTTACGTCTGTGCTACTTGGCACATAGAAGTAAATACTATACGTTTAGAAATTCAGTTTATTGCATTACTCTATTACTGACAAATTCAAACCTTTGCTCATATATTACGAGTGATAAAATCGACAATGTATTGTTGGTTTGTGTAAGAGCATAAGAGGTTAACATGCATTTGTGACTTGTTTACATTAGAATTTGTATAATTATTGACCTAGATCTGACTAAACTAAAACCAGTGAAGTGTTGGAAAACATTTAACTTCAAAATGTCATTGTCAAAACGTGCACCTTTTAAAATGTGTACAGACTACAGAGGTGTGTGTCTTAAAATTAGTTTTGTGTGTGTTTGTTTGTTTTTCAACTGTTACCTAAATCTGAAACTCTGCATATATATTTTTTCCAAAAAAGCTTTTCGACTTCTCAAAATTAATGCTACAGCAATTACCTATTTATTAATTGCGTAGATAAAAAGAGAAATAAAAATGTTATGCCACATTTTATCACCATAGTTTAGCTGAAATATTCACAACATATGCAAAAATGTTGTTTTAACAGTTGCACGAAACTAGTTCTTAATAAGTTTGCTGTCTACTATATTTTATTTTTTACATTGTCATTAACATTTAACCAGTAACTTTGCCGACATTTTCTAAAGCCAAACTATAAAGACTTTACGCTAAAGGTATGTACAGGGTTGACTATGACAGTACAAATATTTTAAGGGGATAGAAAAAAATAAAAATTAACATAATCACCAAAACTATATTATATTATTTATAAAGAAAAAAAAGGTTCTTAAAACGATAGTAAACCTTTATTTATCGACGACTATGGGCGCCTGTCCGCCGGGAGTTTATTTTGCACGTTTAACGATTAGTTAAAGGAGCGAGGGAAGACTACATGGTAAAATTCATTGTAACTGTGCTTTTCTACAATTAATGAAGTGTAGAAGAAAAACAAACCTTTTTATAACAAATGCTTCGATACTTTTTTATTAGGAATGAATGGATTTATTAAATTATTTAATCAATAAAATCCAAAGTGGCTTCGTTACTTACCTAGAACTTCATAAACATGGTTTTTCTACTTTGTAAAAGCTAAGAGTCGAATTAAAACGTGGATTTTATTTAAACCTTTGTGTATATGTGTATTCAGATATTATTAAAAACATACCTAAGCAATACTCTTTCAGTTCTGACGGCTCTATAATGACTAAATATAGATGTAGTTTTGACGGTTTGTAACGAAAGAATGAAAATACAACAGCTAACCACATTAACTGTTACCTGTCAGGTATTATTTATTAAAATCTAACCTTAGACTTGTGACAGTTATTTTCATAGTAACGTTTCTTTTCCAGGTGAAAACTGAGGACTCCTCCGCTCAGCCATGGACTCGTCAAGGATCGGCCTGGACTTCATCGTGGAAAATCCGGAGTACATCAGGAAGCTGGCAGCCGCTTTGGACACCACCAACGTAGCTGTGAAGAAACAGGTCTTCGAGCTGCTGTCGGCATTATGCGTACACAACGAAGAAGGCCACGCCAGGGCGCTCGACACTTTAGATCACTATAAGGTTAGTTGCCCTTCTTTAATATAAAAAAAGTAAGATACAGTAGCTTTTTTTGTAAATATGTCGCTATATTTAAATACAAATATTTATGATTTTAATCAGCAAATGCTGTTTAATTTAGTTTTTATCTTAAACTGGACATTTATTAAATTTGTCCAATAGACAAGCAAAGGGAATACGATATTAAATAAAAAAGAAATACTGCAAAGTTTATTTACTAAGTAAAAGTCTTGTATAAGTACAAGATCAAATAGTTTCAGTATTTATAAGTTATTTCTTTGACATTGTCCCTTCGAGCACCGCGTTGCTAGATTGTGCCATTCATCACTAGATTTAACTACGAGTCATATTTAATTAAAAAAGAACGAATCTACGAAGTTCATTTACTTCTAATAAAAACCTTCTAGTATACAGTAAGGTACAAGAAACAATAATTTGGTATTTTATTCAGTTATTTCTTTGACCTTATTTTTTTAATTCGAGGACAGTGTTGCCAGATTGTGAGATCGTCGTGAGATTTAAATATAAATTATTTTAGCCTCGTGTGCCTTAAACTTCAACAAAATCACGTTTTTATATCTTTCCTGGACCTGGACATTCCTGTTATCCAACAAACACAGTCCATTGGGTCATCGCAGAGAAGACGCTCTTACACTTGAGAGGTTCACAAAAGTCACTGCAGTCGCCGCGATTTTATAGTTAGCAGAGGGATAATAGACCCCGATCGTTCGAATAACAAAGTGAGAGCGTCTTTTCGATTTGGCATCAGAAAAGAAAAAAATACTGTCCGTTATACCCATAGTCAAGAGTTATACTAAAGAGGAAACATAGAAGAAAATTTTAAGGAGTGACAAAAAAAAACTTGTATTTTTTTTTCCTAAAATAACAATATAAGTCGTTTATCAGAAATAGGTCAGATCTTATCTATTGTGGTTAAATTGTCGAGTTCCCACTGTCAAAAAGTGAAGTTAGATATTTATAGAGTGTTTTCATTAAACCAGGATAGTAAATTTAGATTAATTTCTTTAGATAATTATTGAATAGAACTTTGTCTGGAATTGTTCATTAGCATACCTAGATGTTTGGTATCAGAGAGCATACATATGACTTCATTGATAGGAATTGTAGGAGATTTAATTTATATTAGCTCAAAAATCGTTTATTTGTTTCAAAACTATATTCTATTTTCTGGGAGTTACAATGTGGTTTAGTTTGTGTAATTTTCTAGTTGGATTCGCTATTTGATTGCCTGTTGATAAATGATTTAACCAAATCTAGTTTAAACTGATAAACCAAAAGAAACAATGTCAGTTAATTTCAAAATAGACAAGAGTATGTACCATAAAAGTATCTATAGTATAGTATAGTAGTCTTTAAACAAACAACACTATTATTTTCCAACTTTTCCTCTAACACCTGTTGGGTGTTTGCTAGGAGCTACGAAATACAATCATCATTGTTATTATTTTCGTTATCGTATTTACCGAGTAGTTGCAAAATTATGGAGTGTGAAAACGAGAGCCCCTCGACTTTATGTAAATCCGAACACGCACCCAGGCAAAAGTAAATAAACAAATACGTCGAATTTAGGTTAAAAGTCGGACAAAAAAGGCAAAAATCAATTACTGCAATCCGAGTAAGTAAACAAGAGTTTGTCAGTGAATGCTTTCGATGATAAAGGACGCATGTTTGTATGTACGTGTGCTTGTTAGTAACAATGCACAATGCCTTTTCACGATGGTTATACAGACTGTGTCGTAGATCTTGATACACCGTCAGTTTTTTTAAGGTTAAAATTGGATTTAATAAGAGCTAGCGACCAAACTCCAGTTAATTAAATGATAGTTAAATCAAAATGAAAACATGAAATAACACAGAAATGACGAACGAATGCTTATCATAATCAGAATTTATACTTTTTCATCTTTACTATCCTTCACCTGACATACAATCATACAAATCGAATTAAAAAATAACGACGTCGACAATGTACATTTGGGGCGCACACATACAGACATTATGCCTGTCACAACTCTAAAATCAACTCGGTGTTGGCTTGATGCGACGTTGTGAAATATAAATATTTTCCTAGTATTGGGCATCATAAATAAACGGAACGTTATCAAAAGAAGCTGAAAGGCATTTCGTATTTAAATATTGACTATAATTAATACAAAAATCCCTCATGTTCTCAGAGACACATTCAGTAAGAAACAATCCGCCACGCCACTTATCCGATGCCCAGATTTATCTAGAGTGAATGTTGACTTAACGTATCATTAGGTCAGTAACCTAGTTTTTACTGCGTTTTTAATATGTACTCAACAATAAGAAGTAAACAGACCTTTTCTCACATCTTATTTATTCATGTATCCAGAAACATGAATAAATAAGACATTTTATCTTATTATTAATTAATATTATTTATTTGTCAACAAAAACAAATGTAGATATAGAAATAATTGTTTTCGAATGTAAGGTTATTGTTACTACAATATATTATTTTTAATATTAAAGTTTCCACTATGTTTTACAACTGAATATAAATTTTAGTACTATGTTTAATTAATTATTCAGTTTGTAGTTATACCTTGCTTTTCAAAAAGTAGTACTCGTACAGTACCTACCTGTTTAAAATGCCAAGACCGGTAAAACAACTCATGCGTCCATGACACTTTGTTAATAAACTTGGGATCAGGTGCTGTTTAATTTAGGAACCAATTGCAAGATTCAAGACGACTCCTGACGCGACAACGCTATTTCTCTTCAACGCTTGAACGGTGTAAGAGCATCGTCATCAGAAAATTTGTTGCATACCGCCGTTTTACCGGGAGTTATGGGTTAATTATCTTTTAAAGGTCGAGTTTTTTTTCTCTCTTGATGTTATATCTTTATTCGGCCTACTTTGTTAAAATTAATGTAATTTTGACTGAATCCTGCATTTTAAAAATTGCTTCTTCAGGTGGTCTGCTTTCCAACTGAACTCAGAATATCTAAATATAAAAAAAACATGTTACAGTAAAAATTATTTGAATAATTAAAATTTGAAATCATTGTTATTTTCACCTAGACTATGTCATCCTGTGTAAACAATAACCTAACATTTTTTTGTTTAATTAATGGGCGAATTAAATATGGCTAAAAGTGTTCAAACGGTTGTTATCTGTAATATATGAATAGACATGCAAAATATAATAAAAGATAGCATCGGTCGTGGTTTTACAATAATTTATAATAATTGATAATTGAGATGCTCATTAAATGTAAAATACCTACTAGTGTTGCTGGGTAGGAATGGCGACTTTGATGTTTCGCTCGCCTACTTTCACTTGATTAACATATTTTTAATGTAACCCGTGACCAAACACCATTGCAGAAATTAATTAGCGGAAAAACGGCAATGACTAAAGAAAATAATTAGAAACTTCGATGACCTTCGACACTGGTTGTCAAAAATTGCCGATTTGTTTATTTTTATGACATTGGATCTCAGCTCGTCCGTCGTTTTGCCTGATTTGAGGGTGATTTCAATGTACAGGGTGTGCTGAGTTGGGGATCCCTTCAGATTGTTAATCTGCTTATTCTGCAGCTACAAATGGGGTTGTTTCCATATCAGGAATTCTATACAAATAATAATAATAATAGAATTTATTGCCCAACAGAAACAATTCAATTACACTACAATTTAATTACAACAAAAAAGTACAAATTTGCACATATAATAATAATTGAACATATCGCTAGAATACAATAATAATAAACAATAGAGAAAAAAATAATATTTGCCAAACAACAAATTACACTAACAAATAATGTAAACTTAATAAACAATTAAATCCTTAACTCTACGGCACAAATTATCTAACGAAGAAATTAGATCACAGTAAAACTTATTGCATTGTACGCATGCAGCATTGAAAACATAGGATATTTCAAAAGCATATTAGTTCCACTTATAGGACAGTAAAATAATTGCCTGGAATCCTAAAATCAATCCTTGATAGCAGCATAGAGCAGTCAGTCATGAAGTTAAGCAATTTGTAAAGGAAATAAAGTTGTAAGTATACTTCTTTTTGCATATTCAATCTTGATAATAATAAATTATTGACATAACCTCACTCTGGATAACGATTATCAACTTTTGGAATAACACATTTCGTGAACTTACGCTGAATTCAAACTATTAATCTCATACAAAATTTTAAGGTCATCTGCAAAATATAGTTTACTACACTCAATACCATCATATAAATTATTTATATAAAAATAATAAACAGAAGACTGCCCAAGTTGGACCCCTGAGGTACACCAGATGATGCAAGATATTTGACCTGAAACCATTATAAGAAACGTACTGAGGTCTATTATCTAAATAAGAAATGAAGAAGTCAATGAGTAGAGCATTGAAAGCAATGTGATTTAGCTTTTCCTCTAATATAATGTGGTCAACACGGTCAAAAGCGTTTGAGAAGTCAGTGTACACTACGTCAACCTGACTACCACAGTACTACTGTCAGTACTGTCACAGAGGCCTCTGTGCTACTGTCAATACATTCAGAGACAAATTGAGTAAAACAAGCCATATCGTGCCGTATCATGAAATCGTTGAACGCCAAACAAATATGTGTTTGTGATTAGTGTAAGGGTTCTGGTGATATAAATTAGCTAATACTTCGTTTTTGTGTTAAGTGTTAAAAAAAATAACAATGTTTATTATGCACTTTTCACAAAACAAAAATATATAAAAAAGTTAAAGCAACAATCAAATAAAATGAAAACCAAAAATAATATTGAACAAAATAAAACATTAAGAAATATGTAACGTAATATGAGATTTTCAATTAAAAAAAAAAACATTCGAGTCGAAGAGTTTTAGTCGTAGCAAAATGTTCAATGTTTACTTTAAGTTTAAGTCTGGCTACTTTTGGGAATATTTTAAAATCAACTTTTTTTATAAAAATAGAGAAGAAAAACAACTGTCTTTAATATAAACGATTTCTCTTCTATTTCTTTTATCTTATTATATTTCATTTTTTAATCTTTTTTTAAGTTTTTGCTATTGTGTCTTTTTTTTCTAGAAACTGAAAAGTGAGAGATACAGACTGAGTGTGATAGTCCAGGAATTAGACAGAGCAACGGTTGTCGAGTACCAAACAGCTCTTGTCGCCTTCATCAATTGCCTTATCATATCCACCTCCAGGTTGACCGACAGGACCCGTTTAAGGAACGAATTCATAGGTAAGCGATATTAAATTTGAAATCAGAAATAAATATTTTGGTTGGTTATTTATATGACTGACTGTAACAAATACTTTCATTAGGAAAATGCACCTTTCCACTTCATCATTCCCCGACATATGCGCGTTTAATGGAATTCCCTAAAACGTTGTTTATCATACAACGTCCTTTATCTGTTATTGTATTGTTTACTTTATTAATAATGATATAGAGAACAAATTACCTATATTAAAAGTCAGGTTTTCTATTCTAAATAATCATGCATGTTTAATAAAATTTCCATATTTTTCATATTAGACACAAAACGGAATGGTTTAAAACTTGTATACAGGGTGTACCATTGAAAACTTTGCACCCGGCTTATTTTGAACTACATTCCAAAATATTAAAATGGCCGTGACACGTCCATTTTGTTTTCGAGGGGAACACATTTTAGCGTTAAATACAGACTCGCCAGAACAACCCCCTTCGCGGGGGCGCATTCACCTTTAGAATCTTAAATGGCACTCTAGGTCGAGTGACACCTCATTCGAAAGTGTTTTTAATTCTGGTTGTCATCATGTAATTTTTTTTCAATTTTAGTTCATCCGTGGTTGAAAAAAAAATGTTTACTTATGCTTAGGAATAAAAGACAATTTCGTATTAATCATTTAATTAATTGTTCAAAATGTCCGCCTCCCACTTCCATGCAATAATAAAAAGGTTATTCAACATTTCGACAAACATTGTTAAGAATTTCGGGGGTAATTAAGTGGCCATTCTTCAATGATACGCCGCGCCGCCTGAGTTCTTCTAAAGACTGCGGCTGAGTGGCATAAATTTTAGACTTTAGACTGGGTGGCCACTCAATAGGTACGCGGCGACCTATCCATTGATTTGGAAAATGTTCCTTTAAAAACTGACTAACTGCAACTGTAAAATGTGGAGGTGCGCCATCTTGTTGCAACCAAACATTGTCTTTCAAAATGTTATCATCATTTTCCATAGTTTCAACAATCATTGGATAAATGTTGTTATTCAAAAGCTCAAGGTACATATCAATTAATGAAATGATTAATACAAAATTATCTTTTATTCCTAAGCATAATAAACATTTTTTTTTCAACAACGGATGAACTAAAATTGAAAAAAAAATTACATGACAACCAGAATTAAAAACACTTTCGAATGAGGTGTCACTCGACCTAGAGTGCCATTTAAGATTCTAAAGTTGAATGCGCCTCCGCGAAGGGGGTTGTTCTGGCGAGTCTGTATTTAACGCTAAAATGTGTCCCCCTCGAAAACAAAATGGACGTGTCGCGGCAATTTTAATATTTTGGGACGTAGATCAAAATAAGCCGGGTGCAAAGTTTTCAATGGTACACCCTGTATATGTTACTGCTAAAGTGTAAACTTGGTTAGTTTGTAAACTAACTGAACCGTTGGTTATTTTGATAGAAAACGCATATTCTGAAACACTAGCGGATCTTCTATAAACTAACCCCGCTCGCTTGACTAATTTACTTGAAATAATCAAAGATGCTAAAATAGCTACATACATTTTTCTTTGTAAACTATCCAATTTGATCTAGCTGGATTGAAAACTATCACGCTGGTAACACAAAATAGCCAGTTCATTGGATTGTACAGGGTGTTAAAAAAGAGTCTAACGATTAACAGGCGCTGTTTACCTCAACTTTCTGCAGAACACACTGTATGAGTTTTTGGAAGACATTCCTTTGAATTAGAGGCAATAAATGTGGTTCCAGCATGATGGTGCTCCAGATCATTTTTCCATGGCCGTTAGAGAGCATTTACACCAAACTTTTCCACATAGATGGGTAGGAAGGGCCGGACCTGTTTTATGGCCTCCAAGATCGCCTGATCTGAACCCTCTAGATTTCTTTGTTTGGGGATATTTGAAGACATTAATGTATGGTACTTCTCGAATATCGTTGAGACGAAGATGTCGTGCCTGCTTGGAAATGGACGGAGGGCACTTTGAACATCTTCTGTAACTTTGTTTTTTGTTTGTTAAAAAGCTTCCTTTGTCGGTTTATTTCTAATAAAATAAAATGTTTGAAAAACGAGTAGTGGTCCATATCTCCGCCGTTACTTTGCGGTCCATGTTTATTAAGACTTTTCTACTTATTTTGGTTCATACTATTACCTACTGAAAAATTTTACACTCTTTTTTTAACACCCTGTATATAAACTATAGTACCTAAAAACACCACAAATTTGATCATTTTACTGCGAGACATACGGCGGTCTTAATATTATACAATATGCGTTTTCTATCAAAAAAACCAACGGTTCAGTTACTTTGTCTGCTAGCCAGTAAGTTTACAAACCAAGTTTACACTTTACCCGACACATACATCTAATGGTGGGTTTATATAAAATCTTAATCCTAACTTAGTCCTAACTTAGCCTTAACCTTAACCTTAGTCTTAATCTTAATCCTAAGATTTTGACACTGTTTATAAATATTTAGTCGTAACTTAACCTTTATTTTGTCTCTACAAGCCCTGGCCAATCGCTGACGCCGTAGAAGGCATGTAGAAGGAAATGGAGCACTTTCGCGCAGGCGTACTAATTTGGTCTTAGTCTTAGTCCTAAGAAGTTAAAAGATAGGAACTTTCAAGGTCAGGTCTTAAGACCTCCTTAGGACTAAGGCTAAGTTACGACTTTTATAAACGTACACATAGAAATATGTACATTTAACTTCTTAGGGTAAAGACTAAGGCTAAGTTAGGACTAAGTTAGGATTAAGATTTTTTTATAAACCCACCAATACATTCATCCTGTACTTGTCACTTTTTGAATGTCTTTAAACTATCGCTACTTCAATCTAGATGTAAATTATTACCTTCACCATTATGTCCCATTAATTTCTTCAGATCCTTGTAATTTTTTCAGTCGATTTTATGAATGATTGATTGTAGCCAAAGTGCATGAATATTTATCGCGCTTTTCGATTAGTCACGCGTCCGTATTTGTCAGCGCTTTCAATTTTTCTAATCGAACGCCCGCTCAGTTATTACCCTGTTATCCGCTTCCAAATCGACGATCTGGCATCGGTCTGGACGAGCACGAATGCGCTGCACATTTGCATTCAATGAATGGCAGACATTGTTCGGGGTATTCGAATATTCGCATCTATTGGCACGGAGCTATCTGAGGTGTTCGTCACAGTCGTCCACAATTCACAATAAAGAATAAATTGCTCACGAAAATGAGCATACATGACATATTTTTTAATCATATCCGGATTTTGCCAGTGTTATTGCGGCTCATATTTTGCTAGAGCGACTTTGTTTTATTTTTGTGGCCATCCTGTATATTACTTACCTTTCAACCGAAGAACTTGACCCAAATATTCGCCGATAATCTGTACAAATAAAAAAACAGTCGCGACCTATCATTAATTACATAAAAATTCTCGTGTCAGGTTGACTTTATCTTTCAATACGGTCGACCAATATTATTAAATTTGTACGTGTACTTCGTGACACGACTGTTCACGATAAAAAAATACATTAGAATGTTCCTTATTGCTCAGTTTCTGTAAACTAATTTAAATGGTGCAAAATGTAAGTCAAATGTGTTACATCTAAAAAAAAATAGTTTTTAAAGAAATAGTAATATCTCTGTCCCTCATTCTAATCGCGATTTGGTTCAAAAGTGGGGATACCCGTGCGGGACAGGGGGCGGCATGTTATGCTATCCACCATTCAGTGCAGGAATGAGAGAAACCTGGGATGGTTGAACGTCAACCGGTATCAATCTCTCACATTGATCCAAGCCAACGTTCTTCCACCTTACCATACCCTCAGAAAAGGTGCCAATCCTTTCCACAAATATGGCTGATCTACGCCATGAAATGCCATACATTATCAATGTGTCAAACTGTTGTGTTACGTTTAAAAAACGTTCATTTTTAAAGTAATCACTTCGTTTGCAAAACAATGAAAATATGGTGGTTTGCTAATTATTCTAACCGTTTTTAATCTGGTTAATAGAATTTCTTATTCAATTTTCTGCAAATCATACGTCGAACAGTCGTTCATTTATACAGGTCGTCGCCGTCGTTCTTAATTTTGGGAAAAGATAGAGCACAGAAAACTAATGGGGATCTTTCCTATGCCGCTTTTTTCTGACACTCTATTTTCTTGATACCTGACGTTCAATTTTTAAAAAAATGTATTGTAAGTTAGAAGGAAAAATATTTGTTCAATAAATAAAAAATAAAACTAAATATATTTTTTAAACAGATGAAAGTACGTATAAAAATAGAAAACTTTTTCTGATAGAGGTTTTTATGCAAGGTAATTATGTTAACAAGGTTATGTTGTCAATTATTTAAGGATGTTTTTAATCTGTATTACACATGACTGCCAATTTTCTCCACTTAATAAATAATAATAATAATAATAATAATAATAATAATAATAATAATAATAATATCTCTACCCTTCATTCTAATCACGAGAATTAGCCCAGAAGTCGAAGACTTGTGCGGGAGAGGGGGCGGCATATTATTATTAAGCAGGCCGCATTTGCGCCCAGGAACGACTTACGTTGGTAGGCCCTAACCACCATTCAGTGCAGGAATGAGGGAAACCTGGAAAACCTCATTAATTAGAGGGGTAGTCAAATGTCAACCGGTGTCAATCTGTCACACTGACCCAAGCCAACATTCCCCCACCCTACCATACCTGCAGAGAGGGTGCCAATCTCTCCACGAATGTAGCTTATATACGGGTACCGGCTGCGGGGGTCGAACCCACAGCGATCCAGTCACCTTGATTCAAGTACTGACGCCTTAAACCGTGCGACCACTGACCGATCCAATAAAAGATGCATATTTCATGGGGTGGCTGAACTAAAGCAGAAACTGTAGAAACAGGCTTTTGACTACATATGGGTTTCTTCGGGTTCTACCCCAGAAAAAATTATGTGTCTCACCTTCTTTTAGAGGTTACACACGATGCCTCAAGTAGTTCAAGATATCGGCACGTTAGCGGCAATTGTAAACAAATTTTTGATCACCCTTACATCCGACATCTTGAATTTAACAGCATCATCTTTTGGTTCGTGAATTTCGCTTTATTATTTTTCATGTTAGATTTTTCCCAAAGTTAAAAATGAATAATAGGAGAGACACCCTGGTATATTTGTAAGATATCGATATAGAACTTAACAAACGCTTAATCCAAAAAAAAGTATGAAATTAAAATGTCACTGTGATGGATAAAAAATAGTCTAGAACTAGGTACCTAAGGCTTGCTACAGACTATACATGTATTCGCGATTCGTAATGCGCGGTTTATAAAGAATTCGTGAATAGTGTGTAGGGTCTTGTTCGTTAAAAATCCATTCATAAAAACCTTACGCACTATGCACGAATTTATTACAAATCACGCATCACGAATCGCGAATTGATGCATACTCTGTAGCCAGCATAAAGACCGCTACAGACTATGCGTGAAATTGCGATTCGTGATGCGCCATGCGTGGTGTGTAGGGTTTTTATGAATGGACTGTTAACGAACAAGACCCCGAATTCCTCGCATACCACGAATCGCGCATAACGAATCGCAAATTCACGCATAGTCCGTAGCGGGCCTAAGACAACTAGACAGCGATTTTAGAGTTCTCAAAAACTTATCTATATCAAATCTCAACGCAATATATTATGGTTGGTAACAGATGAGATCAAAATCGTCCTGTTTGTCTTGATATTCACTTTATTATGAAGAAATTATCATACAATATGCCGTAAAGACATGCTAGCGCCTTCTTAAAATGCACTTTTCAATTGTGACCGCGCGTCACAGTCCCTTGTTTGGATAAAAACAATCGTCGCCAACTTAATTCGTATTCATCCGACGTTTCTGTTCCAGGATGTCATCTACTTCCTGTGCTCAACAACCTCAGGTATGTACATAGAACTAAGGTGAATAACTGCGCACGAATTTAGATATTCCTTAAGTAAATTTACTTGCGGATCTGCGACTGTTCTACTTGTTTGGCACCGAGTAAAATATTGCGGGACTTGACAAGTTAAATAACAAGACGTTTAAGATTGAATAGCTGTAACCCGTATAATAGAGTATCAGTTTATCTGAATTATTATAAATATTAATTTTCAGTAATCTATATACTATTTTATATTTATAGAATTGCTATAAATAAATTTATCTGAATGGATACTGTTACATTTAGTTGAGATGTGATATTAAATTCCATGATTTAAATCATTGAATAAAAGTAAATACGGCTTGTTAGTTTGCTTCTACAGAGTGTCCGGGAAAATGTGGGAAATCTCTCAGGTGCACATAGAATGAAAAAATAAGATGACAAGTTCCTATAGTCTTTTTTCCTACAGGCCCTCTCTGTGGAGATATGTCTCCGCGATAAACTAAAAGCTAAACACTATTTTAACAGAACCTTACTAGTGTCCATGACATTAAATTTTTATTAATTTATATTAAGTACTTTCAGAGACACATCTCCTGTAGGGAAAAATTTTATAGGAACTTGTCATTGTATTTTTTCATGTTCTATCTACACCCAAGAGATTTACCACATTTTCCCGGACACCGTGTATAATAATAGTGATGAAATCCAAAGAGATTAATAATTATTTCAAGAATGACGAGACAGCAAGACCTACAAGGTACTCAAATTACGTCACACGGAAACCTAGGACTGTAAAAAGTGTGTAGAAGCCATTTTGGTTCTTTTTATATACAGCAAAATTTAAATTTATATAGGATACACACCTGCAAAATTAAATCATTTTTGGAATAAGATATCAAGACAGTTAAAACTATTAAAAAAACAGTTTAAAATAATTTTTGTTTGATCTTAATGCTCTTAATCAAAATGACGACTGCAAGTACCTAATCTTTATAGGTCCATAGGAAACATAAAAATAACAGTTACATGTCACTTCTAGCAACAAACTTTGCAGTATTGTAACTGTAAGTTTTAATTGAAATAAATATCCTGTGAGCCTTGGATTAAAACTGATATTTTTGCACTAGATAGGTCCGTTGTAAATAACAAATTTTAAAAAATGTGTAATTAATCATTTAGGAAATGTGCAGAAGCGGAACCCGAACTTGCAGTTCAACTAGACGTTTTCGACGAACAACGAGAAAGCGACGATTCTCAGAGTCTCCATGGACCTCATGGCGTCGATCTTAACTCTCCCTTGGACGTTTTCTACGCCATCCTCAAACAAGTAAAACTTCTTGTTTCATAAATTCTTACCTGTTTCTTCTGTTTAGTACCTTTCCCATTTATTCGTGTATTTTCTGTAGTTAAACAACAATTTCAAACTTCAAAATGAAGGCACCAGATGGCGACACTCCTAAGAAATCCCTGTAACATTTATTTATGCTATAAACAAAGGGACTTTTTGGGAATGTCGCCATCTAGTATTGTATTCCGTAAATTTGACAAGTTAAAAGGCATTTGTATAATATCAAATTTTAAATGTAGGTGGCAGAGTCCCCCCAGGAGATTCCTTTCCTAAGTATACTGCAACATCTACTCAGGATAGACCCCAAGGAACCTATCAGCGACATCATCTGGGACACGGCAGAGAGACTAGTCCATAGAGCTACCCTTCTAGAGAATAGAGAAGACGCAACTAGGCTAATGAGATCTCCCAGCTTATCACAATCAAAGTTCTTCTGCCACTGTCAACACAGGATAGAGTCCAGCCCCAGTAGAAGGCAGTCTTTGAACAGTATGCCTCTGAGTCCCACACCTGGACCACCCCCGCCACCTCCCCTTGGCCCTGCACTACCTCCACCTCCTCCTCCTCCCCCGTGTATTCCAGCACCACCCAGTATACCTCCTCCTGTTCCGGCACCTCCCCCTCCCCAACATAAGTCAAAAATTCCCGCTATTCCTCATACAGAACCTGACGTTGTGATAGAAAAGTTACCCCAACAGGAAATCCCGGCACCAAAAAGCAAGATGAAGACAATTAACTGGAATAAAATACCAAATAATAAGGTGAGAGATTGAAAATGTGTTGGATTTCCATTGTCTTACAGTGTTCTTCACTTAGGTGGTAGGGAAGAACAACATCTGGACCCAGGTAGCTTACAGCCACCAGCATTCGCCGATGGCCGACATGGACTGGTCAGAAATGGAAGGGTTGTTCTGCCAACAGGCCCCACCTTCCGCTCATTCCTCTCCAAAGTTAGGGAATAGGGATCCGAGTGACAACATTGAGAGAAGAATGAGAAAAGACACTTCAGAAGTGAGTTTAGTCTCATCAAAATTTGCATACCGCTACATAACGTATCATTTCAGATAACTCTACTCGATGGCAAACGAAGTTTGAACGTGAACATATTCCTCAAACAATTCCGAAGGTAGTTTAAGACAACATAATCAAAATATCTGGTTTGGGGCCAGTGTACAGAAAAATTATTGTAATTTTTATTTCAGCTCAAATGAAGATATTGTTCAACTAATACGACATGGGGAGCACGACGAGATTGGTACCGAGAAACTTAAGGGCCTCCTTAAACTCTTACCGGAAGTAGACGAACTGGACATGCTGAAATCGTTCGATGGAGACTTTAACAAGTTGGGAAACGCCGAGAAATTTTTGATACAACTGACGAGTCTACCCAAGTAAGTGACGTCAGTTAAACAAACTTAGTCGTTTGTAAAAAAGTGTACAAATTTTTTCAGCTACAAACTGAGGATAGAAAGTATGCTGCTCAAAGAGGAATTTGCTTCGAATATGGGATACCTCCAGCCTAGTATAAATTCAATGATCATAGCTGCTCAAGGTAGATTTATACACATAATTATTTTTACTAAAATGGGTTAACATATATTTTTTTAGATTTGATGACAAACAAACCACTACAGGAAGTTTTGTACATGATACTCATAGCTGGTAACTTTCTAAATGCTGTAAGTTTGTCATATTATATTCTACTTGTAAATTTACAGTTTTACAAATTACCAAATTGTGTATGTTGTAAAGTTACAGTTGGTGACAGTTTGATTATGGTTGATTCTTGATGAATTACATATAGGTACTATAAATTTGCATTATTATTTAGTGTAAATTTACATAATATAATTTGTATATATTTACATTTCCAATTGTTAATGCTATGTATTGTATAACTGTAAATTTACAACTGTTGTAATTGATTTACAGATAATATCTTTCAAATTGCATTAACCTGTAACATATAAGATTAATTACTATGTAAACTTACATTGGACAAATTTTCTGTTTATATTTATTACTGTCAATCTCATATATGTATAACTGAAAATTTGCAGTTATTAACTGGTTATTTACAGTTATCATCTCAAAATTTACATTAAGCGTAAATTTACATTGGCACAAATTTCCAATTTAATTTGCAATTGTTAATACCAAATCTAATAAAAACTGTAAGTGTTAATGTTTTTGTGACTAGTATCTGTAAAATTATACCGACTATAAAGCAATATTAATTATTTCATGTAAATTTACATTGGATAAATTGTAAGCTCATATTTGGAATTATTAATGCTATATAAAATATGTAACTGTAAGTTTACAGTTTTTTTAAATTACAACATTTAATTACTTAATGTAAATTTACACAGAAGAATTGTTCAGCTATCGTATAATTGTAAATTTACTGTTTATATAATTATGATATAAAATAATTAATTATTATGTTAAGCAAATTTACAAAGGACAGACTGTTTACTTGCAATTATAGATGCAAAATCCTGTATTCAACTGTAAATTTACACAGGACAAATTTGAAATATACAGCTTTTGACAATTTATTTACAGTTAAATTAACGATAAATTTGCCTTAATTAACGGAAATATAATGTAAATTTACACAGGACAGCTCAATTTATATTTAGAAGTATTACTACCGGATTCAGTAAGTTTACAACAGTTAACGGCACAATTTGTAAATAATGTGAACTTATCTTTATATTTACAATTATTAAAGCCAGATATCCAGTAAAAAACTGTAAATTTACAACAATCGATAGTTACTTACAGTTAATGACTGTTTATACTGTAGAATCTGTAAATTTACATACATTATTAAACGTAAATTAGTTCATTTACGTGTGTCAAATGTGTCTGAATGTTTAACTTTTTCTTTAGGGAGGTTACGCTGGAGGTGCCGCAGGGGTAAAGCTGACATCTCTACAAAAAATCACCGATATAAGAGCGAACAAGCCCAACATGAATCTAATACATTTTGTAGCACTGGTAATTATTAATTTACTGACAATTTAAACCCGTTAATATTTTAAAATGTTTCAGCAAGCAGAGAAGAAAAATAAGAAGCTTCTTTCCTTCACCGACAACATTGGCGTCCTGGAGGATGCAGCAAAGTATGTAAATTTACGTTTATACTCATCTGGACAGTATAGTGGCTATTCAGCATGTCATTTGTTTCTTATATGTTTATTTCTCTTCCAGGACTACCGTGGAACAGTTACACAATGAAATAAACGCCTTAGACGTGAGAATAAAGAAAGTGAAGAAGCAGATCGATCTCCCTACAACTGAACCTGAAATTAAGGACCAAATGGTCGACTTCCTACAGGTATTAAACTGGTAGGTGAACATTTCCGAAACATGATGTTTATCATTATTTTCAGATGGCTGAAAGAGAAGTAGCGAAACTGCAAAGGAATCTAGGTGAATTGGACCACGTCCGCAGGGAACTCTCCGACTTCTTCTGCGAGGATGTGAATTCATTCAAACTAGAAGAATGCTTCAGGATATTTCACGGGTTCTACTGCAAATTTAAGCAGGCAGTATCAGAAAACGAAAGGAGGAGGATCCAAGAGGAGCAAGCCAACGAGAGAAGAAGGCAGAGGGAGGAGCTGCTGGCCACGAAAAGACGACAGAGTAAATATTTTTCACATAGACACATCGATACGTTTACTTTTATTTATTTTTCAGTGGAGAGTTTGGCTGGTACTCCCGACTCTGACGGTTTCTGTATTGACATGCAGATCTACGACACTAGGTCTTTTCCCATGAAAAAGGTGTGCTTTAATTTGCTATATTTACTATTGTCTTCATACGAACTTTAACTTTTAGGGTCGAAAATCTACAAATGGAAGTGGCCTTTCCGAAGACGAACTTTCTATTACTGGATCTCCTTCTTTCTCCAGACGCGGACTAAGCTCTTTCAATGGTAACGGAGATGGAACAGGAAAAGAAGAAAGATCACCAGGTGGCCATACCAAAAATAATCTTTATATCTTAGTTTTTACACGTTTCATCTTTTTTAGACATCACCCCCAATGGAAGTCTAAGGAGACGAAGAAGTCGAGTCCTTTCGGAAGACGACGAAGGAAATTTGATGGAATTTTTAAGGACGTCAGGAAACGATAACAATCGGGAGAGAAAATCTTGGGGAAGCCTAGGTTTGTACATAATGAGTTGTTCTTTTCACATTCAACATTTGGAAACTCTTTTAGATCGTTCCTGGGCGAGGAAAGCAAGGGGAAGCGGTCCGAGGAAGCGTCCGGCTTTGCTGACTGCCGATTTCTCATCGGAAAGAGAACGTCCTTCGTCGCCATCTCCCTTAACGGAAAACAAACCGATTCTGTCGGCACCCGAGGAAGAAGCGAAACCCAAGGAATGGCGGCAGAAGATCGAATCGTGGTTGCAGGCGAACGAAAGCGATCAGACTAGCGACGAGCAAAGGCGCCAGGCCAGGAGGCTGACAAATAGAAGATCCTTTGAAATGGATTCAGGTAGGCAATATATCAATTTTCCTTTTTTTGAAGAATAATATCAGATTGATGTATTTTTTGCCATTTGACATTAAATAAATTAATTGATGTCACTGACGCAACAGGAATTTTTTTGCTTAAATATGGTACATGAGGTGCTTATCAATGATGCAACTCAATGAAAAATGCATAAAAAAGTGGAATGGAAAAATACGAGGTGCATTGCTGCAACCCAATAAGCGTATGTGTAAATTCGCTTCACATTCGCATAATTGTCGTGTAAGAAAGATGATTTAAAATTCCATGTTTCAGTAAATTAAAAATTTAATTTTATATAGAACACATCATTTAAATTAAGCCTTTACTTAAAATTTAACAACCGGAAAATATATGAGGTGCATCTATACAACTCAATAAGCACGTGCATAAATTCATTTCTAGGGTACTCGTGACATCTCTACTATCTTTTGTTTTTGTTATTTTGTCTCCGCCTAAGGCATTGAACTTGGTTATCCTGTATTTTCTGTAGGCACCATAATATACTTTCAACTTTTTTCTTAATGCAGAGAGTGAAAGGAGCAGCACCCTGGACACTTTACCAGAAGGAAAACAGGTCTACAGCGGCAGCCAATCGAATTACAGAAAGGTGTTCCCTGACTGGAAGCCGTCTAGCACAATAGACAAAACGGACGTTGTTGGCGCGATGGAAGCCGTAGAAGGTATAAATATCGGCACATTAAAATGTTTAATTGTATTTATACTCTTATATTCTTCGCAGAAGTCCAACCGCAGATCAAAGACAAATCGGCGTGGCGCAAATCAAACTTAAACGTATCCAACAGCACTGAGGAAACGAAAGACGATAATTACCTGGGTCGACACACTCTACCCCGCACTCACCGTTCTGATAACACCCTACACTCCATCCAAGAGGATCACAAGGACCTGGAGCGCAAGGGTTTTATAAGTTCTTTAGGGGAGAGACCGCCCACCGACAAACTAACATTGTATATTCGTAAACCCGGTGATCCTTTACCATCACCGAACGGTGAGAGAAAATCCAACCTCACTTTCGTGCCCAGGCGGATGAGGGACTCCCAACAAAGCATCGATTCCATCAGCAACAATAAAGTGGAGATCGACCAGGACAACATAGAAACCCCTCCCGCGACTAGGAAGATTTTCACTCCCACTCCCGTGGATAAGAGGGAGCCGCTCCAGCCTAGTCCTTGCAGTAGACGCTTAGGTAGAGCCAACAGGGAAGCGGTACTGAGTCCAGAAGAACCCGAAATCAACTCTTCCTTAGGTGACGGACAGTTTGATAGATACTCGGCCACGAGACGGACGAGGAGGTACAAACGTAATCAGGAGAACAGCGAGGCTTCTTCGCCCTCTGAAATTCCGGCAGAAGTTCAAGTTGTGAAATCTCCCACTCAGATTGAGATCTCCCAGCCGTTGGAAGTCGAGTCTGAAGCGGACAAGGAGATTAGGCTGAAGGCTTGGCAGGAAAAATTGAAGATGCAGAACGAACAAGAAAGAAGGCAACATGACAGTGATATCGGGTTGAGCAGTTTGGAATTAAACGACAATATGAATGTATCGACGACTTACATAGCACCGGAAAAGACAAAGGTATAATTTAATTTTTTATGCTTTATAACGCAATTGAGGTAATAAAATGTAATTTAATGATAATGACAATTCAACTACATTGAAAAAATTTTAACTAATGAAAATTATGTCAGATGCTGCTATACATCAAAGATGGTCAAAATTTTATACGTGGTACTATTATGGTGAAAGTAATGATTTATGAACTCATGACTTGTATTCTATAAGACAGGAACTAAGAAGTTTTAGTGTGTGATTAAGTCTGACTAACTCTGCTCTATAGAATTGTTTTTTAGCGTTTTTAATACCAAAGGGCATACATGTGACTTCATTAACAGAAATTGTAGAAAAATTGATTTGTATTAGCTAAAATATGTTTACAAAACAGTAAAAAATCTACGTAACCTAATAATTGAGAATATATGGATAGATATTGTGAGTGTATTTCAGTACTTCACACAATATTATGATTTGATTAAAATTATTATATATATTTTTTTTTTAGGTGAAATCCAGCAAAATAGACATTCCCTCCCGCAAAGCCAAAGAACACGACAACGACGAAGGCTTTGAAGAGACCCAAAGTCTCATGTCTGAGTCCCCCAGCCAAGGAGCATCCTCGGGTGGAAACTACGAAACAGACATGGTAGATTCTTCGCAAATCGTCGTAGCAGAATTCACCAAGACCAAACCTGTTCGAGCACTGTCCTTGGAAAGCAAAGGCACGATAGATTCCACCACCAGCAGCGAAACGCCCATGCCTAGCACTAGGACTATCCGATCCTCTCCGAAACTTACCAAAACTCAAACTCTATCTAACCCGAAACAGTCTCGGGTGTTGGAACGCACCACTTCCCTGAGAAAAACTAGTCAGGAGACCTCCACGACTAAAAAAAGTGTCATTCCTAGAAGGTCGGAGAGCCTAAGGAAAACCGAAGTTAAATCCACGCCACCACCCGCGGCAAAGTCAAACACCATTCAGAAGTCCAACTCGAGGAACTCCATTGTCAGCTCTAGAAGCTCTCTGAACAGCGCTACGTCGACCAGTACCGTCAAGAAGTTACCCGTCAAGCCAAATACCAACTTGAGCCGTCCCGTCCAACGCACTCCCAGTACAAAGTCTATAAATTCAACAGGGAAAACTAATCTCCGCAGGACAATTTCCAACAGCAGCAACATCAGCAACAAGCCCCCGAGGCCTCAAGGGATGAGCTTCATGAAACCGACGACCTCTAGCTCGACAAGGAGTACTACGAGCGCCACTACCGCACGAAGCTCTTTTAGATCTAAGAATTTGTAAGAATCGTGTGAGAAATGACATTTGTCGAGGCGGCATTTGATGAGTTCCCTGTGGAACATAAATTTTTTTGTAATCAATCTTGCTCAGAACAAGTGGCCTTTCGTGGGTTCCTTGTAGGATCCCACGTTTGTGAAAATTGGTCATTTATGGCAAACACTTTGAAGAAGTGGCCTTGGATGGGTTCCGCGTGGAACGCCATCTCTGATTCTTTTCAGGTACTAAGTAGATGTAAGTTTTCCCGAGGAATATTTAGTGTCGGTGCCATTCCATACCTAAATCTAATAACTAGGTAATTTAAAGCGACCAAATAAGAATCTCGAATATATTTGAATATTTATTCACTGATATTGTCGATTGACGACTCGACGATTGAACGATGTAGAGTATAAAAGTGGTGCTAAGGCGTACACTGGAGTTTGGTACGCAAAAGTGTGGAGGATCTCGTAGTCCGTCGATCGAGTTTTTAAATGAATTTTTGTTAACTAGTCAAAAAAGAATTTTTTTATTGTAGTACTTAAGTAAAACCGAGCATTTTAAGCTTTTACGACATTTTCTACAATGCAATAAGGAACTTGTAATTAGGTGAATTTTAATATGCAAATATACAGGATGTTCCTAAATAAGTGTCGCAACGGAAAACTGTAAATTCCTGTTGAAAAAAGAAACTTTTTTTTCCTCTTCCATTTTTCTATGGGCTTTTGTTTTCGAGATACAGGGTGTCAAAACTTTAATTTTTTTTTTTAGTTTTTTTCCAATATCTTAGGAACCGTTTGAACTACAGGATTGAGCTTTTGTAAACCCATTACCACTATTTATAGCTACGTTTTCGCACCCTTCTCGAATTCATTGGACGTGCCAGTGGTGGAGATTTTAAGGTATCGGAAGGATTTTTTTCCCCACAATTTTTACTCCACTGGAAAAAATTGACATTTGACAGCAAATTCTGAAACGCCAACACAAAAATAGTTCTCTTGGTTCATTGCTCTAAAGTCAAACGTTTTCAATAAAAATGACTTACTCACCAAATTGAAAAAAAAAGTTAAAATCGTATCTGTTGTTAAATCTCGTTAAAATTGTTAATTATTACTACCTATTGTTGTTCACAGAAAGTTATTTTTATTGAATACGGTTGACTTTAAAGCAATGAACCAAGAAAACTATTTTTGTGTAAAATTCATTGGCGCTTGAGAATTTGCTGTCAAATGTCAATTTTTCCAGTGGTGTAAAAGTTATGGGGGAAAAAACCCTTCCGATACCTTAAAATCTCCACCACTGGCACGTCCAATAAATTCGAGAAAGGTGAGAAAAATTAGCTCTTAATAATGGTAATGTGTTTACAAAAGCTCAGTCCTGTAGTTCAAACGGTTCCTAAGATATTGGAAAAAAACAAAAAAAAATTAAAGTTTTGACACCATGTACGCGCGCGCCGTTATTTTATTGGCGAACGGTGGCCTTGTATGGATTAGGATCGAGCGGTATTATCGCTCTTTATCCTTCACCATCTCTGTAGACCTGGGCGGCCTCGTAGAGGTGGGTTCCATTCTCCGGTCAGCCTCGACCGCTGTTGCGGCCGATACTGTCGGCTCGAGACGGTTCCTAAGATATTGGAAAAAAACAAAAAAAAAATTAAAGTTTTGACACCCTGTATCTCGAAAAGAAAAGCCCATAGAAAAATGGAAGAGGAAAAAAATGTTTCTTTTTTCAAGAGAAATTTACAGTTTTCCGCTGCGACACTCATTTAGGAACACCCTGTATAGTAGTACATATATCAAATTTTTATACTTATATACAGTAACCCAGTTTTTATTTATATAATTTAATTTTTGGAAGTCTAAGACAATTTCACTTTTTTTATTTATTGATTGCTGGAAGTAAGTCTTTATAGTGTAACTTGAAAAATGTAATTTTTCCACAGTATTATCAGAAAACAGTAAATAAAAGACTAACTCTACTCGTAAGTCACCATTAGATCTTTTAGTTAATTTTTCTACGAGAAATACAATATAAATTAATTTCAACTAATAACTAATTTTTTATATTTATCTGTTACCAAATATTTAACCGCAATATAAAATTTAATATAATAACGTTGACTAATTTCTCACATTTTCTCTCATTTATTCCACGCTGCAAGAAAATTGGTTCCGTTCAAATTTCAAGTTGCGTTACTGCTTACTAATTGCAGCCCGTGTGAATGTAACAAAGGTAAGTTTACGCCAGATGTGTATGTCTACATATCTAGTGAGCACTGGCAACTCAAAGCTGGGCCTAGATACGCTATGTTCAGGAAACTATGAAAGCCACGGACCCGCCGGATAAATTTCCTGACCAACATTAAATTGCACCTAAAAAACTTATAACAAACAATCCTCAGTCGTCATTGGTGTACATGTCTTGTGGCACTGCTGACAACTAACCGCGGCTGCTTGCTATAGGTTTTCAGATGTAATTCAAAGCTGGTGGGCGCATTACCGAGCATAGTAGTTGCTTCATAGAGTTCCACTTTTGAAAGGTAAGTAAGCATTGATGATTTCGATCGTTGAGTGAGAAATTATAGATAGAGGTGCAACCTTATAGCGAAATGCGTATTCACTTTTGGGCCCGAGATAGTATTAAATAATAGCAGCTTTTTGGTTCTAAGATTCGTGAATTTATCGACAACTTATTGTTCACGGAGGTTTTCTTTGCTTGTTAAATCATTGAATCACACAGAACACTCAAAATTGACTGTCGTTAACAACAGCTCTCGACAGACGGACAAATCTCGGGCCCAAAAAAATCCCAACGGAACGTCAAACATGAAGGCCTTTATTGCTTGTCCGACTTTAAAAACATTTTGCCCTATCGATATTTTCTATTAGGGTCTTTGTTTCCAAGATACAGGGTGTTAAACTTGTAGATCAAATACGCATTTCGCCATTAAGGTTGCGCCTCTATCTATAATTTCTCACTCAACGTTTTGACTCATGAGCTTGTGTAATAGAGGAATTCATCAATAGGTAATTGTAGAAATTACAATCTATTTTAATATCGGAGGAATACACATATGTAGGTATTCAAAAAAAAATAAACACAGTAACTATAATGGCCCTTTTTTCTGCCAATGTTGATTATACAGGGTGTCTGTGAAAGGTTGGGGAATCTCGGAGCTGGAGATGCTGGTGACGAAAAAAAATCGATTGAGCCAAATATGCCTTATCCGAATGTTGTTGGTTTCAAAAATACAGGGCGTTCAATGCTAGAATTTTATTTTGAAATATCTCGATAACTTTGAAACCTTTCGGAGTATTAAAAAAAATTGGAACAATTATGTTTTTTGGCAACGGCAAATAAGAATTTTTAACTAATTTTGAAGTCACTAGCACAGCATGTTTCTCTTAAATGGCAGAACTTTTTTGCTGTTTAGTGTATCCATCTGTCTATTGAAACAATCAATTGGTTTTGCTTAGGTAGTGGAAAGTACACTATACTACCGGGTGGTCCACTTTCGAAAGCGGAAACTTTAGAGGCAGACAGAGAACCACAAAATAATATCAGTTTGTATTATAAACTACATATAATCCAGATACAAATTTTTAAAAATATGTATCTAGATTACCTATTCAAAGATTCCAAATTTCATTTAAATATCTAAAGTAGTTTTAAACATAGTAATAAATTTTGATACAAATTTTGACACCCTGTATCTTTGTAACGAGGCATTTTTCGAATATAGTTTATAGTACAAACTGATATTATTTTGTGGTTCTCTGTCTGTCTCTAAAGTTTGCGCTTTGGAAAGTGGACCACCCGATATAATTTTTACACATTTATATTTTTCGTCATAAATGATACTTATTGGTAGTGCCAACGATTGGATACAGTTCTAGGTAACAATAAAATAATAGCAGATTGCACGCACTATGCACTATTCATATATTTTGAAAAATTATATTATTTCTAATAAAATTGAAAGTAGAACATTATTCCAAAGAAATATAAAAAATATAAAAACTGGAAGTAGATTCCTAACATACCATTTACCATAGCCCCAGTATTTTTACTGTGGATGTGCAGCACTTTCAAAAGTGGACCACCCGGTATAATTTTTACATATTTATATTTTTCGTCAAAAATGCTACTTATTCTAGGCAATAAAATAATAGCAGATTACGCGCACTACGCACTATTCATATATTTTGAAAAAATATATATTATTTCTAATAAAATTGAAAGTAGAACACTATTCCAAAGAAATATAAAAAAAAGAAAAACTGGAAGTAGATTCCTAACATACCATTTACCATATCCCCATTATTTTTTCTGTGGGTGCTCAAGCCCCGGAGCACCCACGTAGTCGGCGCCCCTGTAAAGTTGTATCAAGAATGAGTATCTGCAGTAGAAGTCATTCTGGTTATTCATATATATTCACTGTGAAATTTAAATTCACTGAAACGATTTGGTTCAGTAGATGTAATTAGTGGAGATGGATGAAAAATACATATACAATATATTGCAATAATAATGATACTTCTTCCTCAAATCAGTCTTAAATCTAATGGAAATTCTGACTAGAATAATAGAAATTTCATTAGATCTCTATTGGTGAGTCAAAGCAATTAAACATTAACAATGAAAGGAGATCTCATTACGAATACGTCAGCACTCAGCAGTTCGAAATAAATAGCCAAAAAAGAATTAATTACAGGGATTGAGATATGGGACCACCTTATTTTACTACATCTTGGGTAGTTCAAATGTTTCAAATTGTGTTTGTTCTAACCTACTTGGTAGCGATGTTGTTTTCTTGGGATTTCGGTCAAACGTAATAAAACAGCTTATTTTCCTACGTACGTTTCGGTTTATTAACCATCATCAGGGAGTTGTTTTGTGTTTTGTATATTGTACAATTTAAAATTTTTACATGCTTTCTATTCTATGGTATTAATGAAACAGTTTCATGTAAAAAATTTAAATTGTACAATATACAAAACACAAAACAACTCCCTGATGATGGTTAATAAACCGAAACGTACGTAGGAAAATAAGCTGTTTTATTACGTTTGACCGAAATCCCAAGAAAACAACATCTCTATATATTTAGTGAACGGTCAGGAAAAAGGAATATATATACGTGCACATATACATATATGTGTTTTATATGAATATATAATATACGTATATATATAGTTATTTACTACTTGGTAGCGTATTCCACTGGCTTATATTTTTAAACTGTGAGAGAAGAGTGTTCAATACCACTGAAATGTACGATATGGAATGCGGTTAGTCCCATTGCGCATCCAAATAAAGATACCAACCCTAGGAGCAGACAAAAGGAGGCACATGAAAATCAGCAAAGACTTCATTGGTTATGTTCGTGGGTGCGAGAGAGACAACAATCTGCACGTATGATATGAATTGTGTTCTTAATTTCCCATTATTTTGTTTGTCGTTCAGTGTGTTCTTCTTTTATCTCGTTAGTGTTATTTCTTGTGTATTTTTGTGGGTATTATTGTTGGAACATGTCATGTTTTATAAGGGACTGTAAAATTAACCAGCAAAATAATTCTTCATATCCAGAATTCAATTTCATTTCAATTCACAATCAGCTAAGCCCTGCCTTTCTAGGGTTTACCACTGCTCAAGTGTCAGTTCTAGTTGTCAAGGATTTGTACTACCTTGTCGAAAAACCAGTTGCACCAATTAAACTTACAAACCTCCATTCTCTCTCCCTAGAATAACGTTTAAAATTCTCCTGAGAAAAACGAAAGTGATTTCTACTTCTCTCTATAAACTATAGACCTGTTATTATGTTTGCAAGGACACTATGTATATTGCAGGAAAAGAAAACTAGCGTGGTATATTGAATGTTTTTATTTACAAAGTATGTTTAATGTTTGTATATTGATATAAACAATTCTGTCATTATTGTTAACATTTGGTATAGTTATTAATTTAGATATAAATGTTTACTTAACCAACATTTATGAGAAAGAAATAACTCAGTCACTGAATGCCCCATACAACCATGGTTAAGATCAGTATTATTTAATTAAAAAGAACGATATCATACAGGGTAGGACAAAAATAACTAAATATTATTTCGAATAATTCTTACTTAGTTGTTTGTTATTTATTCTGGAAGTTTATTTTCATATTTCAGAGAAGGAATTTGGGTGATATAACCATGAAAAAATAATAAATAGTTACAAACTAAAAACTTTCTGGATGTAAAATTTTTTGTAGTATTAGCGACTATTTTTCCTGTTGTTAAACCTCTCAAATTTTTGTCCCTGAACGAAAAAATTAAAGTTTCAAAACAATAATAAATAACCAAGTCAGAATTGTGTGACGCGAGAAAGTTATTTTTGGCTCACCCTATATTTAGGAATGCAGTCATTTGAGCTTGTAAACACACACGTTACAAAAGAGAGAAGAGGAATTTCGGAATGGCAATAAATTATTACAACACACAGTCTGTGTTCCATCTTAAGTAAAATACACATAAAAAGAAATATAAAAATGTTAGTAAATTAAACATTATTCAACTTAAAATTAAAGCAGGGTTAAGTTAACTTGAAGAATCCGTGGGAATAACTGTGAACGACGGCATTTAACAACAAATGCAACGTTTCCAATAAAAAACATTTAAAAAAAACGAGAACATACCGTTTCTCTTTATAATAGAAGGAACTGAACTTGGAAAACACTTAAAAATTTACACTTTTCAACACTTGGCAATAAATTATTAAAAGTTATCGTTAATATATAACAATTATTAAGGATGCATGAAAATGTTCAACACATATTTTATGCAATAAATATCTAAATTTCATCTCAAGGGGTGATCTCATTCCTTAAACGATCGACAACTTAATTAAACTGCAAACGACTAAATAAAAACACAACAAATTCCCTTAATTTAAATATTGCTTTGATCCAATTTCCGAAACGCTGACAGCAGATCGTTTAAGGAATAATCCGAGACGGATGAGTATTTTAAAATCTCTCAACAAATTTAAGCAGCAGTCGGAAAACTGTCAACAAATCCTCGAAACAATCATTTTATAATATATTCAAAATTGCAACAAGTAATTATCAGCCTAGTTGGCACATTTAGTTTTTGTCTATCGGAAAAGTATGTAACGCTTAAGTGGGAGACGGAAACGGTGTTTGGAACCTTTAACTCAAATTTTTTTCAACAGGAAACAAACAAAATATATACAGAATTTTTTGCGTATCACAAAATTTAGAAACTTATTAAACGCATTTCAAAAAGTTTCGTTCCAAACCCCGCCCCGTTAAAACTATGGAAATTTCAACTGAAACGTTTCTCGTTTTACTACAAGCACTATAAATATCCAAAAATAAAATTTTGTGTCTCTTGAATCGGTTAGATTGTGTGTTACATTTGGAACACTTATAGTCCTTTGAGTAAAATCATTCTTACGATTACTACAGAGTTCTTTCTCGTAGACAATAGTCGTATAAGCGTTTTGAGTTACAGTGATAAATACTAGAACGTATAAAGGTTGTTACCACACTCCCTACAGCTGGTACATGATTATTACCCTGCCTATGTAGTATTTTAACGTCTTAACATCACAATTGTACAAGCCGGCAGGCCAACCCGCATTCAGAAACGTACACGTCCCAAAGTTTTATTTACATTTAATATCTCGACGCACTAGGAAAATATATTTTAGTATCAGAAAAATATTTCCATTGAAAAACATGAATTATGACAAAAAGATTTTGTATACTCAAATTTCAACAATTCACGTTCTTGGAGACAAAAAAATTAAAAGATATTTTTAACAAAATTTCGAACTAATTTTATGGAATTTACAATATAAATTTTGATATTGTAAATTAGTTTCTTTAAATTAAACCGATTTAATTACAAAATTCAGGCATAAAATTTATTTCTTAATAAAATTGTCACGTTGTTTTTTATAAATGTTTTGATAAATTTGTTCCCAATTTGAAAAAATCCTACTAATTTTACTGAATTACAAAAATAATGGTTGCTGAGTTCAGATAATCCACCGTGACACAGTACAATATCAAAATATTTCATGCAAACGATTGTTTTAAAAAGTATCCCGATTTAATTACAAAATTTAAACAAAAAAATTATTATCAGATCGAAATCGTCATTTTTGAATTTATTTAAAAACAATTTTTGATTTTTTTTGATTTAAAATGATTTGAGAAATTTCCGAAATTAGTTCACCTAAAATTTAATTTTCCTATTTTAGAAGCAAAAATATTCTAATAGCTCTAAATCAAAGAGAAATATGCAAAAAATATTGTCATTCTTCGATAAAAAAATATATACAGTATGGTCAGTGTGTAATTTTGAAAAAGCTTCAGTATACAGCGATTTTTTAAATTTAATTTGTCATTTTTTAATTTTTTGTCAATTTCAAATCATTTTATCTCAAAACCTTTTTTATATATACTTGATGACTTGATACAGTTTGTATGCTGCTATATTAAAATAAATATGCTTTTTGAACGTTTGAACTACTTTTTTTCCTCCAGCGTACGGTATTGTACAAATTTCTTTATATATCAAAAGATGACAAATTTAATGTAAAAAGTAACATATTGCAACACTTTTTCGATTTACACCCTTTGTAAATATTTTTATTCTATTTTTGTATGGTCCTGTACAAATTATTTTATTATTTCAAAAGATGGTCAATTTAGTTCAAAAACTAACTCATTACGACACTTTTTCAAAAGTACACAAACATTTTTTTTATTGACACTATATATTTTTGTATGGTATTGTACAAATTACGTTCATTATTTCAAAAGTTGTCAAATTTAATTAAAAAACCAACATATCAAGACACTTTTTCAAAAATTGTCTCAGTAAATTATTTTTTAATCATACTGTATACGTTTCTCCGAACTGTGAACACAAAATACTGTGTACTATTTAAAAATGTCAATTGTACAAATTACTTCTATTATTTCAAAAGATCGTAAATTTAAATAAAAAAGCAACAAATCGAGACACTTTTCCAAAATTCTCCTTTAATTTTTGATCATACTGTATATATATTTTTTAAATTTTAATTTTGAAGTCATAAAATAATGTTTAATGTTTAAAAATGTCAATTCCATGAAATTTCGTTCCTTTAATTGGGAAGTCAGTTTAAATTTCAAATGTCGTTCAAATAGTCATAAAATTCACACGCTTTCGGCAAAAACTTACTTATCGCTAAAATTTGACCAAATAAAACAAATTGGGTGCGTCGGGACATTGTCAAACGAGAATTGCTATTAGGCCCAAAGCGGGACGATGCCTGACCGAGCGCGGGTTTGCCCTCGGCGGCGCCCGTACAACCACTCGAAATATAACGTATAGACAGCTAGAAATTTGCACTCCAAGTTTACTGTCATGGTTACCTCACAGAAATCCTATCATACATATATATATTATATCACTTGACCGTAAAATGATGTCAACGAAAGGGGGAAAATATAATACAAGAAACGATACTCTTAGGTGCGGCATCACACAATAATTTAAAAAATATAAATTTCATTTACCTACTACAGCACTAAAAGGACAAGTAGTCTCCAAGTATGTACACTATGTACACTTTACACCATTATGGGATCCTCGCAGTCGTCCACCGCCCGGCTGCCGCCGTCCGTCGACAGCTGTCTCTTGAGCTTGGGCAGCATGGGCCCCGTGGAAATGGAGCGCACCACCGGCCGCGGCCTCTTGTCCCCTATGCAGGACAGGTCGTCCAGGCTGCCGTCTCCGTCCGTGGACAGCATGTCGTCGTCGGAGGTGGCGTGCGTCAATGTGGGCAGGGTCGAGGTGAGGTGCTCCTTCTCTTTCTTGATCTCCTGGATGTGGTCCACCAGGAGGTGCTCCTCGTCGTCCGTCTGCTGCTGGGAGGGCTGGCTGGCGGGCAGCAGCTCGTCCGGCGTGAAGACCTTGGAGCTGCGCAACGACGACAGGCGGTTGGTGGCCGCCTGGCAGGCAGTGTCCAGCGTGTCGATGTCCTCCAGGGTGTTCCTTATCTTCCGCAACTGCACCTTGATGATGGTCTCGATGCACTGCGTCTGGCTGCTGATGTCGACGAGGCTCTCCTGGGCGGGAACCAATTTGTTAGTCCTTAACACGCACGGCGCAAACACGATGGCCAGGGAGGCGGCGCTCATCCTGTTGGTCTCTTCGTGCAGCGCTATCCTCGCCAAATGGAACATCAGTCTCTCCATGAGGTCATAATTAGGAGGGGGCAGCTTTTTGAGGATATCATAAAGTGTCGCAACACGATCTGTTTCCACTTCCAAGTTTGCTGCAGTAATAAAATTCTCGTAACACTCAAAAGTAAGTAAAGGTTCTGGCATCTCTCGCAAGAAGCTTTTGAGGACCGAAGCCAAAACGTGGACTTGGTACTTTTCGAATTCCACTTCATCCGGATTCTCGTCCATTCTGTGTTTGAGTTCTTTTATCTTTGAGCTGACGCCTGATTTCCTATAAATGCCCTCAGTGTACAATCCGTACAGTTCTATCGTGCTGAGCAACCGTTCAATAACTAAAGGTATCTTGTTCTCTTCAGTGACTAGAGTGACTAGAGATACGCCAAATATCTTCCTCGTCTCTCCCTGCCCCGATTCTTTCTGGCAAGTGCTGGCTTTTGTATAGCACTTCTTGTGGCAAGTCAGCTTGCAACTCTGGCAGACGAGGCCCCTCTCCACGGGCCACATGAAGAACGAGCTGCAGATCTCGCAGGCGGTCGGGATGTTTATGATTGTCAAGAGGAAGGTGTGGCCGTTGAATTTGTACATCTCCAGCTTTCTCTTCTTCTCCTTTTTCCTCTTGGACTTGCTGGGTTTCTCTAACGCTTTTGACGTCATAAATTCGTTCATGAAGCCCCGGAAAGCGTTCACTCCCATCGTGACGGGGAAATCCTTCATCTCGGTGGCAGTTTGTTCGCGTTGGCAGACCGTTTCCATGGCTTGGATGAAGACGACGATCAGATCCTTGTACTTGATGTTGTATGAGTCGAGGCTGTTGTGTTTAGCAGCGCTACTGTACATTTGTATGAGATTGTCCTTGAATTCCCGCAGGGCTTGCTTGAACAGCTTATCCACTTCGCTGCTCTTGCCACCTTCTGCTTCCATCTTCAGTATCTTGTCGGTGATGAAAGTCTGCATTAAAGTCAGTTCTTCGGCTCCCGTTATAATCTGATCCGTCCTGTCGGTAAATTCTGAGGTTCTGGTGAGGTTAAATTTGCTTTCGTCCGGTTTCCGGAGGTCGTACGGCGTTCTGGAATGTTTTCGGTGCTTCCGTCTTCCCGACCTGACTTCGGCGTTTCCTCTGGGAGATTCGCAAGGCATCTCCAACACGCTCTTGTTCTGGATGCACTTTGTGTGGAATTGTTGCTTGCACGTGGTGCATTTGTAGCCGGGCGTTAGGAAGGCGTCGAGTTTCTCCTTGCAGAAGTTGCAGGAGTCGTCTTTCGTTATTCTCGGAATTTTTCGGAAGGTGTGGCCGGCCATAGAAACGGCGTTCAAGTCTCCCCACTTGCATTCATTAGTTTTTATGGCGGGACTGGCGTCCAGGTTCCCGGGCTGGTCGGAAATTGTCGCTTTCGTGGCGGGATCGCTATTTCTCCTTCGCAGGTCCAAGCTGGGTAAATTAGGTCTCTGTCGTTTAGGCGTAAGCGATTGTTTCATTAAGGGAGAGCCGCCTTCGCCCTGTAGAAAAGTGTTCATGCTCTCCTTTTGGTTTCTGTTGAAGTCGGGTTGCGCTTTGGATTCGTCTATGGTGCCGAGTAGAAGGCTTTTTTCGATACTGCTGCCGTCCGTGACTTCCTCGCCAAGGCTTTTCACGTGGGTGCGTTTCGCTTTGCGTGTGTTTCGAATAGGGGCCTCGGGTCTTCCAAGGATTTGTTCGAGTTTGTTAGGGGTTTGATCGTAAGGATAAACGTCGGGTCTGTCGTCTGATCCAAGTTTGTCTCTCGATGGTCGGCGTACCGGCTGGTAGCTCCTCAAGTACTTCCCATCGTTCGCATGTCTAAAGTCTCGCCTGACGGCAGTATTGATCGCTTGGGTCCTAGTGAGGGGCGGTTTGGTGTAGTCTTCCATAGAAAAACTCTCGTAAGTCTTTTCGCTCATGATAGGCGGCGCGGACTGAGTGATGCCGCTCTCTGAAAACGTTTCGCTGGTAGTGCTCGTCGAAGACCATTGCTTTCCCAAGGGTGGCGTCTCTTGTTTGTGTAATTCGCGGACTGTTACGCTAGAATGCGAATCCGAGCTTTGTTGGGACTCAAAACTATGTTGAGAGGCTAGCGAGTCACCGCTGCTTTTTCTTTGGGGCATATACTCGAGATCCGAGTAGTCGATAGTTTGGTGGGACTTTTGGATCTTTTTCCGTTGAATCTCAGGAGGTGGTTTTTCCTGTTTCAAATCCTCCAATCTGTAATAAAAGAATATATGTAGCATTTGAAAAAAAGCGTTGTTGGGACTGTTTCGTATATTTGTAAAGCAAATGCAAAAAATGGCGAACTGCTGAAACTGCAGTGCCCTAATATGGAGGTGTCTTAAATGAAACCCATCCGTAACCCCCCAATTTGGAAATGGCGGACGTTCAAGAAACCACGGGATCATCCGGCCGTGCGGCAAGGCATCGGCGGAGTCCATTGGTTGCTGGATCGACCACGTGACTGCACTTACTGAGCAGATCTGCTAGAGAAACCGAGCGATCAATGTTCAGCTGTGCCATCACTGACACACACCTCCAAATATAAGCAACTACGGACGCGGTATTAGTACTTATCGTCGCTGTTTCAATGTCGGCGAGATACAACTTTAAACCATTTAAATTTCTTTGTATGAATAATATGAAGCATTATTTTTTCAATAAATGCATCCATTTTATCATAAAATACAAATATATGAGGCTAGTTTTAATTAAAGTGTAACAGTTTTTAAATTAATAGCATTTATATGATTAAGCGCGGGAAAATCAAGCGTGCGCACTAGCGCTTTGAGATCGGCGGCCTTCCGTACAGGCCGGAGAGTTATTTAATTTACTCGCTGCTATAAAAATGAGCAATTTCCGATAAAAAAATGATTAACCACAGTAAAATGTTACAAAAAAATACTAGTGTAAAACAAACAAAACATTTCAGTACAAATATTGCAGTAAGCAAATTTTTTTAGTCATTGGACAATAAACATTTTTTTATAACTTTTATAACAAAATGAGTAATATATTTTTAATATACTGATAATAATAATGTGTGAATAAATGTTTCTAATTTCGCACAAACAATATTTCAATACATTCAATTTTATTGCAATAAGAAAAAGAGATTAGATTTGATTTTAAAAAAATGATATTTTTTATTCATAATCTTGTCAAATTTATCTACATTCACTTTAATGCAATGAATCGAATGAAAATTTAAAGAAACATGAAAATATTCATCAACGAACTTTCCGGCCTGGTTGAAGGACTCCCAACTAGTCTAAAGGATTGCCCCCACTTACTATCTTCTAATAACTACAAATAAAGGAGATTGCAGACTAATTACCGTTCTTTCAACTGAATATTATCATGACTCTGTGACTATTACGTGTGACAATGAACGAGAAGAATGAAATAAAGATACAACTAAATGATGTATTGTATAAAATGTGTACTTACTTGCTAGTGGTGTTGTTCAAGTAAGGATAATAAGCAGCCGAGTGAGTGGCCGAGACGCTTGGGAGGGACACCGTCGACCTCAGCCTACTGTGGGAGGTTGTGTCGATGTCATCCTCGGGAACACCACTGCTCCTACAGATAAGTGTTTAAAAAAGATATTTAAGTAATAAAAGATATAGATTAATGTCAAATTTCAAGAAATTTATAGCAAATGGAATTTTTTATTGAAACTTCAAATTTTGTGCAAAATTTAACAAATTTTTGAAGTTATACTTCTTTGCGCCCGTTAGACACATTGGGATGGGATGTTGGTCGAGAAACCGCGTCACGCTCAAAAGGAAGAACAAATTTGGAAGAACAAATTTTTAAGAACAAATTTTTAAGAATATAATAATAATATATATATATATATATTTTTTAAGATTTTTTTTTTTTAGAATTTTTTTTTGTACGTACGAGTGTTTTTTTTAAGAATTTTTTTTTTTTTTTGTACGTACGAGTGGGTGTATGAGAATGGCCAAAGAAGTATAACTTCCACCGTCTGGTCCGACGCAGACAATTTTTTTTAAATGAAATTTTCATAAATTTCTGAAATTATATAAATATGAAAAATTTACAAAAATGTCTTGATTTCATAAATTTCCAAAATTATTGCTTTTTTAAAAAAATTTGAGAAATTCCTTAAATTTTACAAATAATTATTGAAGCATTTCAATATGTAATTTTAAGTTTCCTCTAACTTTAAAAGAAGCTTAATAGAGGTTAAAAAATTGTCAACTTTTAAAATTTTAGCGGCAGTTCTAAATTCCAGGGTGAAATTTTATCATCTTTAAAAAAAAATCAGAAATCCACAAAAGTGTGGATACAAAGTTGTGATCTTAGAGACGCGTCTCTTAAATTCAGTCAATTTCGAACAAATAAAGTTTTTGTTGGAAATCGCTGGAACTCCAAAACGATAAGGCACACGTTCCAAAAAATCAAACAGATTATATTTTATAGACATGTTTTTCTGGCCTCCGAAATTTTTTAAAATGTAGTTTTGTGTATTTTATATGTTTTATGGTTTACGTTTGCAATTATAACATTTTAGACGGTAAATTGAAATTTTGCATTTTTTTACGACATATCATGTGCTTACTTGTGAAATTTTTCTTATGAATAAATTATTATTATTATTGCCTTTGACTTCCACCGACAATGTATTTTCTTATCACCAATACTTGAACAAATTTCTTGCGAATTTTTGCGTAAAACTATTTATCCAAAACTGTTACTTACTCGTCGGAATCTAACAGTCTCCTGTCGTGATGGTCGGACTGGAGTTCTTCTTGGCTGGATTCCTTGCTGACAAACGCTTCGTCGGAGCTGACGTGCTTCACTTGAAGATGAGCTGGCACTGCACTAACAATCTAAAAAAAAACAATAATACAAAAAATTAATCAAATGTTTTCCACAAACCGGATTTTAATACTTATATTTTTATTCGAAAAGTATTTCGGAGAACGGACAGAGGAATTGGAATGCCAATAAAAATGAAACATTTTATCTAAAATTTTATCTGATAACGGTTTTACGACCGTTTTTGCATTACGATGATTAAGTTCTTATAAATGAATTTATGGAAATGCAATAAAATGTTCAACAAAACAATACTATTATTCAATACTGTTTTACTTAAAATATCTTTTTCTAATAAATATACCATTATACAGGGCCTTTTGATTTACGGGAATACAGGTGATTAAGATAAAAATAGAGCACAAAAGATATGCTTGTCATTATTCTTAGAAATTGACCATTTTCGAGATAATAGCTTTTCAACAATCAGCTGCATAGTCTTTGTACATATTTTAACGTAGTAGGCACCAATAGTAAGTTAAACTTTAACAGTTTTAGACAAAATTTATATTAAAGTTAATAGGTATTTCTAAATGTAAGGCATTTATCCAGTTTTGGTTAAAATCAATTACTTTACATAATCGAAAAATTCTGAGACAATAATTCGTCATATTGATTTAAACATTTTTAATAAAAAACGTGATAACGTTAGGGTCGAAAACAACTCTCAGTGCATATATATACAGGGTGTTGGGAAAGTAATGGGACCCAGCTTAAACATAGCTTCCTGTGATCAAATAGATTTAGACAAATTTAGCTTAGTCCAAAAGTGCCTCATTTAGAAGTTACGGGGCTTAAAAAAAATGTTTTCTTGTTATGGGCATAATTAAGAAACGAAACGTCCAATCGTGTTAAAATTACAGTTATGTTTTAGATAAGTACAAGCATTGAGAAGGAGTAAGTAGTGCTACATATCGGATCGGTCAGTGGTCGCGCGGTTTAAGGCGTCAGTACTTGAATCGAGGTGAGTGGATTGCTGAGGGTTTGACCCCCGCAGCCGGTAGACCGTATATAAGCTATATTCGTGGAGAGATTGGCACCCTCTCTGCGGAAGAATGTTGGCTTAGGTCAATGTGAGAGATTGATACCGGTTGACATTTGACTACCCCCCTAATTAATGAGGTTTTCCAGGTTTCCCTCATTCCTGCACTGAATGGTGGTTAGGGCCTACCAACGTAAGTCGTTCCTGGGCGCAAATGCGGCCCCCTTTCCCGCACAAGTCTTCGACTTCTGGGCTAATCCTCGTGATTAGAATGAGGGGTAGAGATATTATTATTATTATTATTATATTGTAGAAGGCGCTCTTGGAAGTTTTTTGTATCTCATTTTATCGTATTTTTTGTTGGTCCTATTCTGATTTGACTAAAAATTATGATGAAGAAATTAATTATGAGAAAAGCATGTAACTGTACCTTCTTTCTGCAGCTCCTCCAATAAATTGATTTCAACAATAAACAACAATCCTATCTGCCGTTTCTGAGTTGGAAAACTGATTATGTCGAGGTATGTTTTCAAAATATAACAAAATAATTTGAAATTATTTAGACATTACATTCACACTGCACAACGATAATTACTAACTCAGTACAACAATTAATATTAATCTGACAAGCTTTTGATCAAATTTTATCTAGTTTAAGCATATCAATGTCAGTTTGACAAGTGGAAACTTGATGGAATTAGAAACTTTATTTCTATTTTAATGTGCGGAAATTTTTAAATTATTATTTTTCGTCAACGGAGCCTCCTACAAAAACGGGCTACACCAGCGTGATCAGCCCCAAAATGTGTTTTTACCAAGAACAGTGCAATTTATCAGCATGGAGTACAACTTTTCTACGTAAAATTAATTTATCCATCATAAGTTTCAGTCAAGCGTACTCAGACAGAATAGCACCAACAAAAAGATACAATAAAAATTAATTGCAAAAAACTGCCAAAAGCGCCCTCTATAATATGCGGTACTACTTACTCCTTCACAATGCTTGTACTTATCTAAAACATAACTGTACCAAATTTGAACATGATTGGACGTTTCGTTTCTTAATTATGCCCATAACAAGAAAACTATTTTTTTTCTCTGAAACCCTGTAATTTCTAAACGAGCCACTTTTGAATTAAGCTAAGTTTGTTTAAATCAGTTCTATTTGATCACAAGAACCTATGTTTAAGGTGGGTCCCATTACTTTCCGCGCACCCTGTATATCATAGAATATAGGATGAGTAGTGTATGGTTTTCTGACGTTCAGGACTTCCCTGACGTATATTTCAAGCACACTGGATTTGTCTGAATTAATATTGAAGAAAAAAAAAAAGGGTTTTGTATAAACAACTTATAGCTTTTATATCAGTTAATTATGATATTGATCAGTTTTTAGTGTCACTTTTTTTTAACGTGAATAGTTTTGTCTGATATTGATTTATATAAGTATCTTGTTTTGTTCACTTTTCAATATTTATTATTTTTAATAAACGTTATTTCTAATTTAGTTCACTGAATAAATCTACACATTAAAAATTGTTATATACTCTCCATTTTATATATTTTGATATGTTCTTCCTCTTTCTTCTGGCGAGTGTAAACACGTTTGTGTAGTAACACGATTATATTAAATAAATAATAATTTAAAAAACTGGGCTAAGCCACAAAATGTAGAATTACGTCACATTATTAGATTTCAAACTGAATACAAAAAAAAGCTATTACAATTTTTAAAGAATTGGCACTTCAAAAAATATTAGGAAGCTAAAAGTATTTGCCAAGTTTTAAGGCAGTTATTTTGACAAATTTGTGCAATTTCTTAGGGTTTATATAATAAAAATGTTTCAACCTCTTTTTTGTCTATTGTTTTGAGTTATTGGAACATAAATTTTACGCTTATAAATCAGGACATTATAAAACGTATAAAAAAAAGAAAAATGAATTAAAAATGTTTCAACCCCATTTTTGTTTATTTTTTATTATTATTTTGTGTTATTTTAAGTATACAAATTTTACACTTATAAAATTTTATATACATTATAAAATGTATAGAAAAAATATTAAGCATAACGAAATAATTCCATATTTTTTCAAGTTTTCATGTAATGGAATATCTTAAATTCCAGTGAATTATTCCATTCCTATGTGGGTTTTTATCAACAAAATTCATATAGGTTAAGTGCGGCCTTCCTCAGTTTAAATTTAGACACTTCCTTTTCCCACTTATCTTTAATAATTACACTTAACTCAATTAAAAATAAAATGAAATACAAGCAAATATTTCATCACTAATAAACCAAAATATTAATAAAACACTCACCCTGATTTTAGGGAACTTATAGAACGAATCAAAATGAATTTTCATCGTGATTTCGATCGATATACCTCAAAATATCTTTAACACCTTCACAAATTGTTCTTTTTAAAAAAAAATAAATAACTACTAGGTTCTGTTGTTTCACCTGAAGGTTTTCCACTACATCTACACTGATCTAGCTGCTCTTTAACTACCCCTCCATCTGTTATCTAAGGTAAATATTTTCAATTGCCCGTGTCAACAACGAGTCAATCTCAAGCAGACTGTGTGAATCCGATCACATACACCAATCAATAACCTGCAGCAGACGAAATAAATCTGCAATCAATGTGTCCCTGCCAAAAATCAAATAGGACCAGACTGTATTTAGATAAGATTCTATTGACTGGGTAGCAAGGTAGTAGTTATGTCCTTATTTATATTCATTCTACAGCAATAAAAGTATTATTATAAAGCAATTAACATTACTGCTTATTTTTATTTCCCTGGCCAAGTTATAAAATGAACACAAACATAAAAGCTTGGTTTCAAAGAAATTAGTCTTTGAATTTTTCATTTCAATTATATGTATTGTAAAAATTATATAATTTTGATTTTTTTTCTGAAATAAACCACATTTCAGTAAAAATAATGGAATCATTAGGTCTCAAGTAATCTTAATATTAAAACTGGTATTCTACTAGGAAGTATATTGGAGCCAGTCTTATCATTTTTCACCATAAATGATTTACCTCCAGACTAGATCTAACATTTATCTATGAATGGATTTAGAATACAAAAAGATTGACGTTTTACTGAGTTATCTTCTTATCTGATGTCACAATTTATTAAAACAGACAGGATGTTCAAATAATATAAGCAAAAAATGTAAGATGCGTTTCTATTTATTGCAAATAATGGCAAGTAACTTCAAACTATTTTATTTCTTTGGAAACTGCAAATAAAATATTTTCATCAATTTTTTACTTAATAAAAGTAATGTACAGTTTTATGAATGTACCTATATTAAGTTTGAAAACAGTGCAAAATGAACTGTATATTATATTTGCTTCATAGTTTTTAACATCCTGTATATTTGGTAAGATTAATAACGAAAATTTTTAAAAATATTGTTTTTTAATTTTGCAGAAATATATTGCACAATTTTGAATTGTTTCCAAGAAAACGGCATTTTATTTAAAAAAAAGGTGACCCTAGTAATATTTACTCTAATAAATATTATCTTTAAAAACGTAATTGAACAAATTAGAAACATTTATGGCATTCTAGATATTAATTTATTTTCTCATCTTTCTGAAAAATTTTAAAACAAAAAATAATTTTTTAGCCAGAAATTGTAAAAATATTGCTACACTGAAAAAAAGTTGTAGGCATCTAGTTGAAATTTTTTTTAAGTTATGTAACATCCTTAATATGTTATATTTTACAAAATTTACTCTATTTTTACTAAGAAAAACTATTTTTAAAATTAAATAAAATTATTTTTCTAACATACAGTGTGAGGAAATAATACATTGTAATTTTTTTGAAAAAAATTAAAAATGAGTTATAATTATATTACGTAACTATTTCTCACCCTGTACGGTTGGTTTTCTTCAAATAAGCATATTTGAGCCCCTATTATTAATTACGTAAAGTTTCAGAGAATTAATCAAGAATTATTACTGCATTACCCCACTTATTGAAATGTTCACAATGTACCAATTTGGTACTGTGGCAGACGCCTATATATCTCAGATGCCCTGACATCTGTAGATTGATTTACTTTGTTTAATTTGAAAATGTCTTATTCAAATCAAGAATTAGTAGACATAGTGCGGATGTGTGTAATGAACAGCTATTTTCAATGTTACCAAAATTCAACAATACAGTATACAAAAAATATATAAAAATGATAAGACACTCACCTGAGGTTTCTTCGCAGGTAGACCCCCTCTCGCTTTAAGCTCCGCCACCATCTGCCTCACCTTGAATCCCCGACAATGCGCCTGGAACACCACCAGGCCCGCCTTCATCTTCTGTAACCAACTCCTGCACTTGTACCCCCTCCAGCACTTCTGGATCCTCAGCGTCGCCTGCAACCTCTTCACGTACCGTTGCACCAGGTACATCCTGCAGTATGATTGTATCGTCACCACCGCCCACCTGATCCTCAGGAAGCGCCTCCGCTCTAAGCAAGCTCGGAACCAGCGTTGCAACGTCACGATGCTTGAGATGATCTGCTGGTGCAGCTTGCAGTCCAGTTTGTATTTCTCAGACTCGCGCATGAAGACTTTCGTCGCTCCCAGCTGGTAATTGTCCCGGTTCAAGTTCAGGGTGGCTAAGAAGTCCCGCACGTCGGTCTGAGAGCTTAACAGTGCCTTTGGGAGGAGAATTCGGTACAACTGTATGAATTCGTCATACGTGAGACGCACGTTGAAACCGGCCTGTCGTATCCTAACGGTTTCTAGCATGCCCGTGTACCGTAACTGCCTTTGTACCGTCTCTTCGTTGAAGGTGTTAGGGATCTTATTGCTGTTCGATTTGATGCAACGGATGAAGAACGGGTTGGCTTGGTTCAAGGTGTCCATTAGAGAGTGCAGCGACTGTTGAAATTGAGCAATTACTGTCATGGGTTGTTTGCGGGCCTTCCCTAGCTGGCCCTGCGTTTGAGCAGTGATTCCGGTGCGTCCGGCCAGCGTCTTCACTGACTGGAGATTCTTGAGGCCCTTTTTGCCTCTTTCGCGGGGCCTGAAGGACTTGTTCTTCCTACAGGGACAGAGAGAATCGGGTTTACCGCTAGTTCCGGCTTTGTTTTTGTCATGAGGATGAAACCGATGAGGACATGCAAATAGGTCATGCAGTTGGAAAAAATGAGGTTATAAATAGCTTTATCAATGCAGTTAATGGCTTTTTAAGTAATTAATCTTATGTTAGTCAACAGTTGTGTTTCGGCGATGAAGCATTCATATTAGGAAAAAGCTCTCGATATTAATTTTGTAGTCTATTCCAAACTGTTGAAATTGATGTCGTTTATTTAGTTTATAGGTTGTATGCAGCCACTTTATATAGGGTACTTTTGGGACTGTTTTGTGTTTCCTAAGGAGACTGGCAAAAAGTAGTTCAAATGTCTCGAATGCAAATTTCAAAATAAACTCATTGGTGAGTGTTGATATCTTAATTCGTTTAAGATATATAGATAGTTTTTTAATTTTTGCTTGTTTTTTTTATAACACCTTTTTATTTATGCAGAGTTCTCTATTCAATTCTTTACATGATATGAACACTATGTTCATGTTACATCTTTAAATTTTTCGATTTTAATTTAAAATTATATGTTTGCAACGCATATTTTTTATTTTCTGAAGTTAAGACATTTGAACTACTTTTTTCAATCTCCACAAGAAATAACTAAAACTTCCCAATAGTATTAAAACTTGAACTTAAATGTCAAATTAAGTTATTTTTAAAATGCCACTTTATATAGGATACTTTTGGGATTGTTTCGTGTTTGCTAAGGAGATAGGCAAAAAGTAGTTCAAATGTCCCAAACGCAAATTTCAAGAGACACTCATTGGTGACTGTTGATATCTTAATTCGTTTAAGATATATAGGTCATATTTAATTTTTGGTTGTTTTTTATAACACAGAACAACATTTTTATTTATGCAGAGTTCTCTATTCAATTCTTTACATGAAACAAACAGTACGTTCATGTTATATCTTTAAATTTTTTACTTTTAATTCAAAATTATGTTTTCAAAACATATTTTTCAATTTCTGAAGTTAAGACATTTGAACTACTTTTTGTCAATCTCCACAGGAAACAATAGAAACTTCTCATAGTATTAAAACTGGCACTTAAATGTCAATTTAAGTTATTTTTAAACTGCTGTAAACTTGAAAATAACTGTTAATTATTGAATTTAAGAAAAATACACACAAATTTAAACACAAAACTTAGAAAAATGACTAAGTGGTTAATACTACTTACGAAGCAAAGCTATAAATCTAAACTGTGAGATATATGTTTTGACATTTTTTTAAAGGTAACTATAATTTAGAAATCTTTGACGCCGACAATTATCATACGGCATAATTTGGAATTTCAAAAACCAGCTCAGAAGTAGACCGCCACCATTCCTGAAACTACAAGATCCCGACCCGTCAAAAACTCAAGTCAACACATACATTACGATCTGATTCGCCCTCTGTATGGCCCTGGCCTCGTCGGGGGCCAGCCTCTCTAGGGCAGCCGAATTGCTCGGGCTGCCTCCCGTCGAGTCCTTCCTCCTACGGTCCTCTTCGATGTTTTTGCTGCTGCTACTGCCGCTTCGGTTTCGTTGGTAGAACTGAGGCCAAGATAGCCGGTTATTGCTCGGAGGCTCGTTGTCGTTGGTTCTGCCCGCCCTATTAAACGCGGTGTTTCGTTGTTTGCTGCGTCACAAATTAAAGGATAGTAACGAAAAACAAAAAACCCAACCAAAAAAAAAATAAATAAATAATATTCAAACGAACAGGCGTTCTCTGATTTTTTCTCCGATCGTGTTATGCTGTTAGTTTTTAAGGTCAAAGTTTACAGCATGCAAAGAAACAGCACAAAAATTCCATGCTTATAAACGATGGGTATGATGGAGTAGGGGACAGATAATAAAGTACGAATCTAACAGAGCACTTAAACTTGGTAATACAAAAAGTTACTGTGCTACAAAAAAATTTTGGATTAAAAAATGTTTCCAATTCATACAAGCTTTTTGTAGAGCAGTAAATTTCCAATGTGCCTGATACAGATTGGTAGATAATGAGCTAAAACATCCAAAACCTGGACATTTTAAGAAAAGAGTAATAAAGACATATTTTTATACTGGTCGAATACCTCAAAGAAAGTTTTCAGAAGCAATTATATTCCTTTACCGTCAAGATATATTGTTAATGCATAGTCGACCATTCAAACTTAGAAGTGCAGATAATAGATGGCGACACTATTTTAAAATCCAAGTGACCCTTGTCTACAGTATAAATAAGGGTGAAATGGATTTTAAAAGAGTACCGCCATCTATTATCTTCACTTCTAAGTTTGAATGGTCGACTAACTATATTATATATGAAAGTTAATACTAAAGATCTAAATCGAAGCTTTAAGCTACCTCTAGGCAAAAGCACATCAACATCTAATAGAGAACTATTTTAAAATTAGCTCACTACCCACTGGCTCTATACCAAGCAACGTTTGGAACATTTCAGAAGGTATGGACAAAAAAATATTTTTACGCTTCTGAAACGTTCCTGGAAGGGCAGCTGTCGCAGCCTGCAGAAGAAGGGGGTAACAGATGGGCATGAGACTATGGGGCAAACGTCAACCGATGAGACTTACGCAATTCTGTTAATCGCGAGGTTCACAGCAGAAACCGTCACGAGATGGCTACAGAATTACAGATAAACGTATCAACATACACTTTCGGTTAGTCAGCTTTCGGAAATTGCTGCGGACTACATAATAGTAGAAACCATAAAATATCTGTGACAGCTCACGTTTTTTTTTTAAATACAAATTACTCGATACAAATCAGTTTCCTGTGAAACATGCAAATGACATTACAAGGAGCCTACTTGACATTTGTTTCGAGTGTAGTCATTTGTTTCACAGCCAACTAGTATAATATGAGGCATTTATTGAAAGGAAATACACCAAGCTGGGCATTAATTTTTATCTTAAAATCCATGATTTATGTTTTATATTGGCTAATCTCCAAAGTATATTTCTCAACTCCTGCAAATAAAGATTTATGGTATGTTTGAATGATCTAAGGCAAAATGAAAAAAAATAATCATACACTATGACTAATTCTACACTTTAATTAATGCTGTCAATTTAGAACAGCAAGAACAAATAAGGAATAATGAACATATGGCAAATGGCTTATGTACACCATAAAATCGAGTATCTTTTATGTAAGATTAGCGATAAATTTATTACAAATTAAAATTGTAATTCTATAATAACGAACCAACATAGAACTATAGCTTTAATAACAGATGTTCTATATGTAGATGTAAAATTCTAATAGCAATTACTGAGATATTACAGAAGATTTATTAGTTTCACTATTGTGAACTGAGAGAAATTTGTATTTGAATTTACTTCATTTATTTTTTCATAGGTATATAAATGAACTATTAAATTTAGTTATATATTCAAGATCAGAAGTGGGATTTTCCGAATCAGGAGTGGAATATTTTAAATAAATTCAAGTTTTTTCTACTTGTCACAGATATTTACCCGTTCCACATAAAAAATTACAATAAAGGATTGTCAGACATTAAACTCACCTTATCAAATTCTCGTTGGGTACATGATTCCTCGAATACCTCTGCTGGATGTTGTTCTTGTTACCGTCCACCCTTCCCTGTCTGTGTTTCCTCCCCGCTTCTCTGAAGGCAAAGTACGACCGGAAAAACGCCCTTACGATAGCCCATCGGAATACGGCGACAGGATCAGCCCCTACCAGTTCCCTCACAAACGCCATCGAGCTGTTCTTCAGCACGCCTACGATGTCCTGACGCATCAGATCGAGGTTCTTCTCCCGCATGTCCGTCACTTGGTACTTTACTTTGCCGGCATAGTGCACTACTATGAAGGCGGCTTCTTTCTTTTGGGGTTTTTGGTAGAACTTGTTGTCCTTGTGGACGCTGTTGAATTTCTGGAGAAGGGTCTCATTGGTAGCCCCAGGAAAACTACAAAAAAATAAGTTCAAAACTTGACATTAATTTTTTATGCCACCTTGTATAATAAACATATTAGCTAAATTACCAGATGACTAATACAACTTATGTTTGTTTGAAAACCTAATAAGAATTTAAGTGGCCACAACAATCTGGAACACTAATCTAGAGGATATTACGAATTATGTCTCATAATTATTACATATTAGTTGCACTACTGTCATTTACCTTTTCTAAATCAGATAAACACATAAGCAAGGATAACATTTAAAGTATTTCGCAAGTTAACACATAACAATATGTCACAGTGTGAGACAGTTACTTTCATTTTCTCAGAAAAAGTGATTAATAAATTTTTCGACAACGCTCTAATAAAACAGAACTCAACACTTTGTAGACATAGTTGTAGATCTCAAATAAATACTAGAATAAAATTTTTCAATTCCTTGCTATTATTTGAAACTAATACATAAAATTTTGATCTATGCAATCGAATATGTTGTGAACATTATTGTTTAAGAAATTACAGAAATAAATTTCTACTTATTTTTCTCTTTAAACAAAACTTATTTAAATATGCTGACTATTGTATGTAAATTGTTTTTTTTTTAATTTTCTGAATAATATAAAACTCTGACACCAAATTTTTAAATTAGACATAGCAAATGAGGTTAAAACAATAGTCTCTTCTACTAACCAATAGATGGGACCAGTATTGTATGATACAGAGCCACCTATGCTTCAAAAAACGAATTCAAAAGTGTGTCCACTGCCACCTAGATTTTAAGTCGGAAAAGTGGGAGTAGAAGTATTACAAATGGTTGCTGTTGTTTTAATTTATTCTTTAGGTTCTTTTTCAGACTGCAAGCTATCCTTTCCGTCAATTAAACAATCGGTTTAAATATAGCTTTAGTACTGCTGTTACAGAAACATTTATAATAATTACAACAATTATTAAACATTAATATGTTGTTTTTGTTTGTAAGTTCTAGGCCGGCTGTAATTAGCTGCCAATTTTCTTGGAATCCACCGCTACTTCGTGCTATATTTTGCACTAGGCAAGATTTTTTCAATGCTTCTGTTACATATATTACGTAAAACATGACAACACATGTTTACACAGCTTCTCGAAGTGCTTTTATATTTATTTTCAAATGAACATATTCGTATGTACAATAATACATGGCTCCACAATAACCAAACTACATTTTTTCTTGTTTCAATCATTTCAAGGCTTCATAGCACAGTTATACAGGGGGGTCGTAAATAATGGCCCATAGAGACATATTAGATTTTCACTTCAGAATATTATGATTTTTTTCTACGTTCATGCAAAAAACAATACTTTATTGAACTATATTTAGTGGAAAAAGTGGTTCTTTATTGCACTTATCTGTCATTCTACTGCAGCGTTTTGTCATCATGACAAACATAAACCTTCAAATTGACGTCACATTTTTCTAGACTTAGTGTCATCTAAATAACATTTTTTGGTTTTTGCATCAACGTAGAAAAAATATTGTATGCAACTCCTACAAAAAGTGCTTATTGCACTCGACGTGTTGTCACTTCACGCGTGCAATAAACGCTTACTTTTTGCACTTGTTTCATAAATAACTATTTAATATATCTTAATAAAATGCTAATAATAAAAAAGACACAGAGTCTATTTGAGAATAGATGTTTTTGGATATAAGAAATCCATAATCTGCTGTCTTAGTCTTCGGACTATAATTTTTATATTCAGATACGAGAGATGTGACTGTTATTTGTTGGCAATTAAATTTCAACAAGAATATTTAGGAGGATCTCGAAATAGATTATAACCTGAATCAACAATATGAAAAAATCTGGAGGAATTTAGAGAAAAAAAGATGAAAAATTTGTTCACTGAGGATTATCTTTGGTGTTTATATTTGGCCATCGTGATATGTTCCCTAAGAGGTCTTATACACAAAATGAAGTCTTACAAATGTTTCTCAAATCAAAATTGAACATACTGTATACAAAATCGAAAAATAATGTTTGATGATTTATTATTGAAACATGGACATCTATTTGAAGTATGTTCATTGTTCTATTAAAAAAATTGAGTACAAATTTTAACAGCAAACAAAAGAATACTGAATTATCCACTGTCCATTCCGAGATATCTCGACTATTTAAATTCAACGCCGCTTAGATTTACAAGCAGATTAGCACTTGACTACAGATAGCTTATCTTTAAATAATTCATATCATTTATTGAGATAATAAAAAAGCAAACACAAATACGACGCCAAGGAATTTGTCAAGGACGCCTAACATGCAGTGAACTTTTCTACACTGAGAGACGTATTTAAGAAATAATTAAATCATTGGCCAATATTTTTTCGATTCCGCTGCAGCCGAAACTGAAACCATTCCTTGCTTGGTATTTAGCGAGTTTTGTTTATCGAAATTTCGCATCTTCCGCAAGCGTGGAACACGTATTGTAAAACGGACACACCTTAGTTATTAATGAAGAAACAAAAAAAAACGTATTACTACATAATGATTATACGTAATGGTGAATTATACGGCCTCGAAGCTGCTCCATATCGTTGGATGTATTTTTCGCCAGATGTTTGGCGTTATCGGAGAATAATCCGTCCATTACTATTTATTTATAAACGGAGAAATTGTTATCGATGATGTCATATTTATAAACACGCGCGAGGTGGTGTATGTGCGAGTGCGACATCTGTGCGGTATACAGGGTGTAACGCAATAGGATCGAAAATAAAGAAACTGGAATTTTTCGACAAAAAAAAATATACAAAAAAATCGCATTTCGATAAAAAAAAAGTATTAAAAAGGACTATTATTGGTGCAATTTTTGAGATAACACAAAAATTAAAGAATATTAAAACAATCATGTATAACTCTTTTTTGCATAAAAAGACCAAAATTAAACCCACGAAAAAAATGCAAAGAAACTACGAAATTTTTAGAAAATACAAAAACATGGGAAAATTACTTACTGGCGCAGTTTTCGAAATAAAAAATTAAAATCATTCAAATAGATTTTTATCCTTCGTGTTTGCACAAACCGACTGAGAAAAAATAATAATAAATTATGAACTAATAAAAATAACAAATGGGCGAATATTTTATAGATCTCAATTTTTTGCACAAAACCACAGAAAATTTATTATAGCGCAATCTTCAGAATAACATAAAACAAGTACGTACATCAAAAAGACAAATTAAAAAGATACAAATACCTACTGTTGAAAAAATAATGAGAAACTAACAACATTCCATACCTCAGTATTCAATATAATAAAATATAGCCATTAAACTTTTTATGTATTTATCTTTTTTTTTCACAAAACGTCCGAGATTAAAATAATTATAAAAAAGTAACAGAATAACATAAAATATGGACAATTAAGCAATTTCATAAAACGACCGAGATTAAAAAAACAAAATTTAGAACTGAAAAATTAAATAAAAATTGGGAAACGACTATTATTGGCAAGGTCTTCAGAATATCACAAATTAAAGACCATAAAAAATATTCATTTTTTTTTTGAAAAACGAAAAGAATATAAAAAATGAAATTTTCTACAATTTTGCATGAAACGGTCAATGAAAATTTCACAATTAAATGAAAAAAGAAACAAACAATCGGAAGCGAATTTACTATTGCGCTTCAGAATAACATTAAAAAATTAAAGAACAGTAACAATTTCTATACCTTTATTTTACGTAAAACAAGTAACAACAGAAAATCAAAAAATATTAAAAATGGGAAGTAACCCCGTTATGGCGCAGTTTTATATGAAAGGACGTACAAACAATTTGCGTTTTTTTGCATAAAAAGACTGAAATCAAAAAATCACAAAATCGCATAGAAATATAAATGGAAAATTACTTTATTTTGTTGCACAGTTTTCAAAGTAACGTAGGAAATTAAAGAATATTCAAACAATTTTTATGGGACGAAAAAAAAACTATTTCAACTCTTTTGAAAAATGGTAAATGGCGCAGTCTTTAGAACAATACTAATTAAATAAGCTGTAAAAAATTATTATATCTATTGAAGTTTTTTAATACCAAATTTGAAATCACTCTGAATTATTTCCGAGTTTCTCATCAATCTTAATAAAAAAAGGTACAGAAAAATTGCACTTACTTGCACTGGTCGTCCAGGAGAAAGATAAGTCCGTTGGGCTTTCCCTCTATCAACTGCAAGCACCCCGTGTTATCCATGAACTCGATATTCGTCCACCTGATACCCTCCTTTCGGTACTCCTCCTGTTCGTACTTGAAAACGTGCTGGTTGAAATAATACTGCAGATGCTCGTTGGCGTAGTTGATGCACAACTGCTCGAAGCTGTTATTCAACCCGAAGTCCTCGAAGCCGAAGATGTCCAGCACGCCTATGGAGTTGCCCTGGTGTTCCCTCAGGGTGTCCTTCTTGGAGAGGAGCGCGTGGTTGACCTGGAGTACGATCCAATCGAACAGGGCACCGTACAGGCACTTCGCCATGGCGTCCCTGCTCGCGATAGCCTCCGGGAGGCGGTAGTTGATCACCAGAGTTTCCCCCGAAGCTCTAGCTCTCTTGGCGGTCAGAGCTTGCATCAAGGTTTCTTGTTTCACCCTCAACAGTTCAGATATAAGGGAAACCACTTCGGGGTTCTTCACTCCCACGGATTCGTCGTGGTGGTACGCCGACTTCCTCGGCTGGAACTCCACGTTACCGAGCAGCAGCACCGCCGATAACACGGAGAAGAGCCTCCTCTGCTTCTCGGCCGTGAACCCCACCATCTCCATGGACTGTTTCAGTCGTGAGAATTCGTAGCTCTCGTCTACGTTCTCCAAAGCGTAGCAGGACTTGTTCAGGTAGTAGTACTGGTCGGGAGACTTGAGGTGGAGCTGTTGCTTCTCTTGTTCATTGGCTCCTTCCAGGAGGTAGTAGAACACGTGGTAGTTGCGCTCGTACCTGCCCTGGGAGCATATCCTGGACTTTTCCAGGAGGTACTTTTGAACCACGGCGCCGTGGACCATGCAGTTCTCCTTGTAGTTCACCTGGATGAACTTCCCGAAGCGGCTGCAACAAAAGACAGGGCGAGTTACAAACAGGCAATGATTTAATTTAAATGAATAAACAACAACGTTTTCAAAAAGGTACTTGATGGTAGTCCTATTGTAAGCGTCAATTATGATAAACTTGTGCAGTTCACCAAATTATATCTAGTTGCACCTTAAATATATCAAAAAACAGATAAAAGCACATTTATTTTGATGTAACAAACTCTATTGTGTTTTAATTACATCAACAAAGTAACAAAGCTTTTATGATTTTTTAGCTACTTCATTTATTTTAAGTTTTTTGTTTATTTTGGCCTTACTCTGATGTTTTATAAAAATTGGCTTAAGGCATCGAAAAGAAAAAATAAAAAAACCCATTGTCAGATTCTCTGTCATTCATTCTCCCGTCACTTTCCCCATATTCGTTTGGCAGTGTTCGGTATACTATTCCACTGGCAATACATAGTGACTCCCGCCTTTTAAGCTAAGGCACATATTGCTACCCTATAGGACACTGTTTTGATATTTGTGAAACTGCCGCAATGACCTTGGACATATGAAATGGATTAGCGACGTTGCCATATCTATCTACTATAAAATATGGCACAATTAAATGTTTTTAAAATTTCAATATACAATTTCATATGAATAAAAAGCTGAAAATAATTCCTCCGTGACAGCTATTTGACAGTTGTCAACTGTCAATATTATCGATTTGATATCTTATTTGAATTCAGCGTCCTCAAAAACATATGATAACATTCTTTAATATAAGATTTGTTTTTCTTTGAAGCATTTGACAGGTATTTGACAGCTGTCAACTGTCAATATTATCGATTTGACATCACCTTCAAATTCAGCATCCTCAAAAACTTGAGGGCATACATTAAAATAATTAAAATGTGATTTTCAAAAAGGTGACATGCGTTTTAGAGGTTTCTATACTATGGTGGAGTCACGGAGCTTCGGAGCTCCATAGGAGCCAAACCATGGACTTTGGAGCTTAGTGCCCATTGAGACTTTTGTTCAGGATGACAAAATGTATAACATATCAAAAATTCAGACAATTTGACCGAGAGTGCATTTCCTATCTTTTTGTGCGGGGTCCTTTTTAAATACCATTTTTAGGGTTATTTTTCCACAAAACTGTCATTTCGATTAAAATTATACATTCTTTCTTCTGCACATATCTGGAAAAATCATGTAATTTCCCGATTACAATATTTGTGTGTGCTTTCTTCTACAGGGTGTTAAAAAGAGTGTAAAATATTTAAGGAAGTAACAGTATGAACCAAAATAAGCAGAAAAGTCTCAATAAACATGGGCCCGCAAAGTAACGGTTGCGGAGATATGGACCACTATTCGTTTTTCGAAAATCCTCATGCTCTAATAGAATCTGGACATCAGGCACGTTTTTCATTAAACATTTGCATGGGTATTGTAGGTGACAGGTTTCTAGGTCCTGTTGTTTTACCAAACCGATTAACAGGCGCTGCTTACCTCAACTTTCTGCAGAACACACTGTATGAGTTTTTGGAAGACATTCCTTTGAATCAGAGGCAACAAATGTGGTTCCAGCATGATAGTGCTCCAGCTCATTTTTCCATGGCCGTTAGAGAGCATTTACACCAAACTTTTCCACATAGATGGGTAGGAAGGGCCGGACCTGTTTTATGGCCTCCAAGATCGCCTGATCTGAACCCTCTAGATTTCTTTGTTTGGGGATATTTGAAGACATTAGTGTAGTGCCAAGAAATCCAAACCAAGGAGGGTGTTTTCGAAAGAGTTCGAATATCGTTGAGACGAAGATGTCGTGCCTGCTTGGAAATGGACGGAGGGCACTTTGAACATCTTCTGTAACTTTGTTTTTTGTTTGTTAAAAGCTTCCTTTGTCGGTTTATTCCTAATAAAATAAAATGTTTGAAAAACGAATAGTGTCCATATCTCCGCATTCCGCAACCCATGTTTATTAAGACTTTTCTGCTTATTTTGGTTCATACTATTACCTCCTGAAATATTTTACTCTTTTTTGAACACCCTGTATATCCCTAGATTTCTCCTAGGCCTGGCTGACGTTACTGTGTCACCACTATGAACGTTCAGTTAGATACGGGTCCGTTTTGTATATTAAGTGAATTGATAAGCTCCCGCCTTTGGACGTCTATTACGTGTCTGGCCGATCGTTTCCAGCTGCATACTGAATGAGTCCTGGACGCCCACGCCGCCGATAGCGGCACAATTGACAATGGAAACCGAACTTCGAAATGTGCCATGTGCCCTATATTTATATTTTATACCCGGCACACAAAGCCTTGGTGTCGGCGCTTCGTACGTCATGTAGCGAGTCCAGATTACAGCAGGAGAGAACAACGACGATACCTGTTCGACGTGGGAGGACGAAAATAGATTCAAAACAGAAACAGAAGTAGGTGCAAGGGCGCAATGTGAAGGGCAAATCATATTGGCGATTCAAGCTAAGGATTACGCCCCCGTACGGCAAAAATTTAAACTACGTCTAGAGAGGCGTTGAGTGGTATGGGACACATTCAATAAAAGCGAAATACATACATACTTTGGAGGAAAAATCCGGGAACAGATGGATTTTATTTGGAAAAGGATTTGCATGAAATTTCTTTCAACTATAATTTTACATGAACAATTTCTACACAAGCTTGCCTATTGTCAAGTAGGTGGACGGCAAACTGAACATTTAATTGTAAAAATTAAATGGCCACATTGTACTGCAGGCCTTAGACACACAGGGGGTGATTTTGACGTCTATTATCCCCTGGCAAATCAACATCAGCGGCCGCTAAAAACAAGTAGTGGATATTTTGTTGCTAATTTGTACCACCAGTTTTAATTTTGTACCTTGTGCCGTTTTCGAGAAAAATGGTGGCTGCCAGCGTAATATTACTCCACAATTAAGAACGATAGCAAAACGGTTTTTGCACTGTATTTTGTTGCTCGTCCAGTACATTCTGATAGTGGTTTTTTTTTAAAAAAAAGGTCCATTATCGTTCTTAGTTGCGGAGTAATTCGATGGCCAGCTAGCGTAATATTATTCTAGAAATCATCATTTTTATCGAAAACGGCACAAGCTACAAAATTGAAACTAGTGGCACAAATTAGCAACAAAATAGTAACAAAACATCCACCACTTGTTTTTGGCGGCGGTATTTTATTTTTCATTTTAGACGAGCGCAAAGCAGCAACAAATTTTTAACTGACTGTATGAGTCGAATGAGGAATTTTTTATATTATAAAAAAAACAACAACACTGGCAGAAAGTACTCGACGATCGCTCGATGGGCCGCTAGCGTAATATTACTCTATTAGCAGCCACTGTTTTTCTCGAAAACACGCACAAAGTACAAAATTGAAACTGGTGGTAGAAATTAGCAACAAAATATCCACTACTTGTTTCTAGGGGCCGCTAAGGTTGGCCCGCCAGGGTAATAGACGTGTGATTTTGTCATTATGTCATTAATTTTAAGGTATTCGGAAAATCGGGAAAACAGAACAACCTTTTACAAAAGAAGCAAATCAACCTATAACTTCCAGTAACAAAGAGCTTTCCACGGTGGTAATGTCTTTCTTAAAACAACTGAAAACGAATATAGAATATAGCATGAAATACAACACAGAAAAATATGACATGAACATGAAAGAAATACAATATTCAAAGTAATAAAATATAAAAAAAACAATTAAACCTAAATGCAATAGCAAAAACAAAATCTTTATTTTATTTTTTTTTTAAATCTGCCAGACAGACAAAATGACTAATATTATTGAAATTTGACTAACGACTATTTGATTTGATTTGATTCTAGTTGCGTAGTATTTCGGGCATTTCTCTCCAAAACGGCACAAGATACAAAATTAAAACTGGTGGTACAAATTAGCAACAAAAAAGGCAACAAAACATCTACTACTTGTTTATGGCAGCCGCTGAAGATTACTTTGAATTTAGATATTTATTGAATTCAATCTGCCTGTGAAGCAAGTTTTTTAGTAAGCATGCCTAATTATTTGGTATCAAAAAGTTCCTTGACAGAAATTTTGACACTTAATAAAACATGTCAACATTTTAGGACAGGTTTCGAAACAGTTATTTAAAATGTAAGTGTTGTAAAAATTCATTACAACACGAGATGTTAAAGTTATAAAAAGAGGCGTCAGTCGAGTTTGATAAAACATCGAGTGGAATCCTTAATGTGAATTTACAAAAGATTGCACACAATTCTAACTACTTTTATTTAATAATACGAAAAAAAGTGTCAAACATATTTACTCATAAAGGTTGCTTTGGTTAGTACTATGGTATTCGGCTTTTTTGGGGACTGTCGCGAAGAATTAAGTAAGCTAATATTGAGTCATATTCAATACAATGACCTCTGTACATAAATTGTGATTCTATGCTCGAAAACAAAAACTGTCCGAGAATTTGTTGTAACAGATGCGGCAGGTATCAACTGTTTACATATTTTTCGAAAATATGCTGAACTTTGTCCTCCTAATTAACTCACAGGCGGTTTTTGTATTCTACAGACAAGGAAAATGTACCTCCCAGCCTGTCGGAGTTAATATTTCTGGAAGCATTCCAAAAATGATTGCAACAAAGCTTGGATTGAAGAGTTCCGAAAAATTACACTGGACATTGTTTTAGACGGTCCACAGCCAACAGTTTGGTTGATGGCGGTGCAGATATAGAAGACTATGTTGAGAATAAGAAACAGACAACAAAGAAGATTATGGGGTCAAACGCGGATTTAACGATTGGAAATTCGAACTTAAACAACTCAATTACATACTTCTGATATACAAATTTCTAATTGTAAAAAATGTACCTATTATTAATGCTGATAATAAACCTTAGGTTTTATAACAATTTTTTCAATAATAAATAAATCATTCTTCTAAAAAGCGGGGTTTTATTTAACCGAAAAATGTTAATAAACATTTTTTTTTCATTACAGTACTAGTGCTGTAAAGGCATCCATTTCAGCACTGCCAAGTTATAGAACTGCAAAATTTTTAAATGAAAGTAAAGAAAATGTATTTTCTGTCTCTGCATACAACCATTTCAAAAAAGATAAAATATGTCTAAACACTTCTGATCCGTTGAACGCCCTGTATGTTTCAAGATCGCGACGTCTCCCTGAAATCTCGCGAAACGGTTTCACTTTCTGCCGGTCTGGTAACCGGCGACAAAAGCGCCATCAAATTCGGCCTGATAAAAAAAACGTGAGTACCTCGTTAGGAGTTCAAACAACCCCGCCCACGTAGGCCGCGAGAGCTCTCTCGCCAAGAGACCGGCTCTCGTGGTGATTCAGTGCTCGGGCCGAAGTGTAGTAAGTAAACGTTCTAATCCGGTAATGGACCGTGCGAAATCAGCCAATTGATTACGATTACGCATCCACAATTATTGGCCCCGTAAAATTTGGACGTAGGCGTAAATACTACTGCCCAACACGGACAACTCCAGCGAAGTCAACGCGCGTTCAAGTTACTTAAGATCGGTGCACGATATGGTATTCTGCGTCGGATGACATCATATTTATATAAATAAATGTTAAATAACAACTGTTACAAGCTAACGTTGCAGACAATCCCTGGTATTTCAGGTGTCCCTCAGGAACAATAGCTTGGGCCAGCTTGTTTCATATAGTACATTAATGCTAAAAACGAGGCTCAAATATGATTCGCAACTTGAATAATCGAAGTGTAACACCGCGAACTTTTATTATCGACATTTGTTTATGTATTTGGCTTCTTCTTTGGGGATATGGCATGATTTGACTCGATCATTGCTTGGGGTGGGGCTTATAATAATCTAATAAGGAATCTTGAATACAAAAATGGACTTTAAAAATTACTTACCCGAGTGATGATCTCTATAAACTGTCAAGAGGTTTTGATATTCAAGTTTAGTTATAGAACAAAAAAAAGACGCCAACAAGATTAACATTGTTCATAAGTGTCCAACAAGGTATAATGAGGTGGCTTTATGAATACATTTTACTAATGAAACGGTTATATAGAGATGTGCTTATTTCCTTGGTGCAAGAATATATAATGAAGTTCCACATAATATAAAAGTAATTCTTTTGCAATGTTCAAAACGCACATTAAAAATGGCTATTAAATAAACCACGTATTTTTGCTATAATCTAATTGCGCTTAAAATATTGATCCGCATCTATTTTTGTTTTTATTTCTTGTCTCATGTGTTGTGTCTAATTATCAGGAAAGTTTTTATAATTTTTAATAACAACTGTTAAATAAAAAGAGAGTTAAGTATAATTCCTTTGACAAGTTTTGCTTTTGGGGTTTTTGCAACGCTCTTATATTAGTTATTGCATACGATATAATAATGTCACTACAGATAATCTTTTTGTCTTTGTGATATTTTTATTTGCACAGATATGTATAAATGCGAAAATTAATTCATACTGTACATTTTAAGCAAATTTTGTTACTTAATGGATTATTGTATTTAAAAAATTATTTCTTTATGCTATTGTAAGTTGTATTAGTAGATTTATCATTCCGATTCCAAGTAACATGTTCTGTATTTGCTCCTAGCATTTACGTGATGTAGAATGTTTTTTGAAGCATTTCTAAAATTTTGCTATCTGACTTCACTACATTAAATTACCTATTTTATTATGAAAACATAATAAACAAAGGCAATAAATACGGATTTTTTTAAGTAAATGAAATGAAATTAATAATAATAATATCATTATTCATTACTTTTAATTTTCAAATTAAAATAAATAGTTTAATGTGAAGTCAGCATAATTTTTATAAATACCTCAACTAAAACCCTCTACTTGGACGTAACCAATAGCAATATCGCCGTAATTTTCACGAGCAGATCTATATTGTAAACAAAGATAATTACGTATCAATACTGTAAGTTTACTGCATCAGCACTAATAATTATGGTAATGGTAAAAAAACCGCTTGTTTCGATTCTCCGTATTTGTGCACTAATGAAATTGGGATTCCCATCAATGAAGTTCATACGTATAAAATTAATTAATCCACATTATTAAAATAACTAAGATATTACAATAATAGCAATTTCCAACCTGTAAGCTAGAGATTGTCTGAACTTCGATGCAGACTCGGTAGTCTCTCCTTTTGTACACAATAAATCATAATCATAATCTGCAATCAGCAGACCAAACATATGTATATATTTAAGTACAAGCAGAGAATACACAAAATTGTCAGATTAAGCTTATATTTCGACCTTGTGAAACGTATACACCGTAAAAACGGATTAAGCTCGATGTAAAAATATTAACTTTGTAAATTTAAACGTTGTTTCTTGATCTAAATACAGATCAAAACCTCCCCCAAGCCGACCGTCAGTTGAAACAACGCACACTCCCTTATTAGTAGCAAGATTCTCAATTTTAGAAACTTCCCACAAATTTTGGGACGTGACCAAAACATGTGGACCTCTTTTTAGAATCATGTAATCCATGTGGCCCGTAGATCAGCTGTTAAAATATAAATCTGTCTAAAATTAAGTGGATCCACGCTTTCCGAAAATACTGATTTTCTAAAAATACTGTAAACTGCTTAGAAATAAACAATATGCAACATGCATTTAATATTTTGAACAAATTCGTTAAACGTTCATTAGTAACGAGACAATATAGGATTGTAGTGGTTTTTAGGCTTTCACGACCAGTGCTGTAATTGGTACATGGTGATTTTCCGGGTTGTTATGCCGTGACCTCGGTAACTGGTAGCTGCCAGAAACAGAGTTAAAATGCACATCCCTAGCATTAGCTGGGATTCTTTTACCTGCCCTGGTTGTTCTCGGGCTAGGCTCTGTGGGGACAGACCCGCTATCGGTGTCTCTGGGCCTGTCCATAAATTGATTTCGGTTCCTATTGTTGGTATTGCGACTGCTACGGTCGGAACCGTTCCTCGGATAATGGTGGTCCTCCAAGGCGTTCCGTAGCCGACTGACTGAGTCGCGGCGAAGCTTTTGCAGAGTCACCACTGAAGATGCCGACAGTGAAGAGCGGCGAAACGTTACCAAAATTTTATAATTTCCGAGATACAGTGTTGAACTTTTTTAGTTTTTTCTCAATAACTTTATTATACATTATAATAAATACATAAAACTTGATGGGGGTCAGTTTTTTGACATAAGAATTTGAAATATGGTCCCAAATTTGCTGTCAATCATTGAGGGCGCCATCTAATGTACTTCAGAAGCATTTAAATCGTTATAAATTTTATGTGCACTGGCGTATTGATTGTTTAATCAATAATTCTTATTCTTTGAAGTTTCTTTTTCTTAAAGAAACGTCTTGAACAACAAACTGTTTTTTGGGTAGGATTTTACGGTTATATTTCATAAACATAAACCCATTGTCTTCTTCCATACTTTATTCAATTAAGTACTGTCAAATTTTGGACTAAGGTAAATTGAGTTAGATCATCTAGGAACGTGGTAGCATTTTGTCCAGATCTTCCAGAGAAAGCCTGTATTGCGTGCGATATTTCGGGATTTCGCAATATATGTGATAAGATATCCATGAATGGTTACCCCCTGATGGCTGATGGCATTAAAAGTATCTAAATATTTGTCAAATTTAGAAAGGTTTAGAGGTAAGGTACAAATAATATGATTATTTCTTTTATTGGTGTTTTCTGGAATTTTTGACATTTCCGGTATTTATTGGAAGTTTTGCAACTTTTTAGTACTTTGTGGTATTTCCTTTACAAAATCTGATATTTCTGGTACTTTTTTGCATCTTAGTATACACATTTTTGCTAGTGATTGGCCACACAATATTACTTTCCATACAAAATATTTAACGAGGAAAACTCTTATTACAACTGCATTCGCTTTGTTTGTAGTACACTTCTTTAAATTCGAGGAACAGAATTCCGTACCCAGTGGCGGCCCGTGGGTTTTTCAAGAGTGGGCACAAAAATAAATTTATATTCATTTAAATGTATTGCAAGAACAGAATTTAATTCTGCAGAAAAGTTAATTAAACCTATATAAATGCCTGGATTTTTGAACGAAGTCTTCTCATCATGACCTCGCAAGGCTAATTCGAAGGCTCCACAAAAACTTTATACACATTATTAAACGACGCAAAATGTGACAATTTTTTCCACCTGTTTATGTTCTAACCGAGGTTCTAACTTATAGCGCAAATACGCACTATACTCGCGACAAGAATTCAGACGACTTACGTCATATGAACAAATGAATAATTCATTATATTTTCATCAAAATATTTAAGAAACTGCAACTGATAGTTATAAAACTACATACTCGACTAAAAGTTTGCATTATATATTGCACTAAATTGCAAAAATTGACTGTTTATAACGCGACCAAATATCGAAAATTACGTTGACAATAAAAACAAATGTGTAACGTCAGCCGTGACGTAGGTGCGTGTGAAGTTAGCCCCCCAATGTTCAATTTTTGTTAAAATTTTTATAGTGCTGGATTGTATATGAATAGTTCTGAAGTGCTCTATAAATTTAAACAATAGTTCTATGACGTTTAGTGGAATTTTTTTTTTATAAATATGGGGGGCCAACTTCACGCAGCCCCCCATTTATGAGTTCTGTCATATTTGTTGCTCGTTTTGGGATGTACTTCAATAGTTCTACAGTTCTATGTAATTTTTAGCAATAGTTCTGTACCATAACAGGTTTAAAAATCAACATGTAGTTATTAAGTAAAATGATTTCCAAAATACGTGCTCTTGTGAAAATAGCGGCGATATTGTATTGTATTCCAATAATCCCACTATTCCATGCAAATCGCATCGAGTTATCGAATTTAATTAATATGTATAAGGATTTTTCCAAAAATTTTGAAAAAAGGGAGTTCTGGCGAAAATAAGAACAGTTCTGCATTGTGCACCAATAGTTCTACTATTCCATGAAAACTGCATGGATCTAGGTGCTCTAGTTCCGGAGTTATCGAATTTAATTAATATAAAGATTTAAAAAAAAATTAAAACGGGAGTTCTGGCGAAATTAAGGACACCACCCGATAATTACTGGTTGCCTAGTTTATATAGAAAACTAATAGAAAACAGACCTTTTTTTATTCCAATATATCTTTTTAAAACACTGAAAACAAGTAATAAAATTGTACAACACATTTGACAAAGTATAGGCAAAGATAACAAAGTTAAAATAATTTGAGATATGTAATTATTTTGTGAGATATTAAATTCTAAACATGTACGTTTAAAAACAAACGATTATTTCTTCAGATTATTAAGGAATTATGATATATTTTACTTCGTTGTCTTCTAAATAGTAAGCTGGTCACAGTTTAATTCATAGTTTCGTCAGCATTTTCTTATTAAAAGTTATATTGGAATAAAGTTATCGCAAAATATTCATTCATAATTTACAATTTGTTTGACCCTTAGTTGGCTTAGTTTGAAATAGATGTCGCACTCGTTAAATCTAATTTTATGAATGAACTCACAAATGCGCTAGGGTATTTATCACGAACTAAGTACCAGTTATTGCGGTTAATTTAGTATAACGTAATTATTAACTGATAGTCATATTTATTGATGACTAAAACAAAATCATGTTAATTTTATACCGTAAAATTATATTTTATTTCAATTAAAACGTACAAAATTATAACTAATAATGCAAACTCATATTTATAAATTCATTTATTCTCGATAGGTAATTTATATACAGGGTGTTACTTTGATGTTATGTCCTTATTTTAATGGGTCTTGGGCTAATTGTAATTCGAGAAGTTCAAATAAATGTATATGAAAAAAGCTTTTTTTTGGGTTTTCGAATATGTATTACACATATATATCATATGCAGGGTAAAACAAAAAAGCAAGTCATCTCGTGAACTGCGTATTTTTTACTCTAAAATATAACGATTTAACTTTACTTACTTATATACAAAAATGCATCATTTAAAAGATACAGGGTGTTAAAGTTGAACTTTTAAAATCGTTTTTCCGTAATAACGCCAATTTATGACGTATCAGCATGAAATTTAAAAGAGATATTTTTTGTGGTTGACCAAATCATTATTTTTGTAAAGAACGCCTAAAAATTAAAGATACTGGGGGAACGGGGATACTTCGCCGGTTCCATTTTTTCGATTTTTAAAAGTTATGCAAGGTTAGAGATAATGGCGGAGAAAAATATAAATTTCAATTTCCATAGAAACGGTTTTATGAATAATTTGTAAATAATTTAAAGATGTTTCAAATGCTCTAATTATATAGGGCGTCTCTGAATCTAGAGCTGAACCATATTTGTAGATTTACCAATTTCAATATGAATAAAAAAATAGAAATAGGCTAGTGAAACTCACTTATACGCTACAATTTAATAGTAATATTAATATTTTAATTCCATATTTTAGTTTACTAATTGCTCCACATGCTTAAGAAATGCATTAATGGGCTTTTCTAATTACTAAAAATCTAATATTTTTAAAAAGTGTAATTTTGGCCAAAAGTATTCAGTTGCATATAGACTTTCTTTTCAGTTGATTTTAGTATTTTTCACTGACTCAAAATAAACATCGTCTTACATATAGCCACAAACAGTCGTGTTCCTTGTGGAGTGGAAAATATAGTTGTAATTGTGTATTTTATTTTTTCATGTTTATGTTATTTATTGGAAGCATAGGTATATCGATTTTATAGTATTTTTAGTACTTATATTCTTTGTCTTGGTTACTATTTATTCCATAGCTAAAAATTCTTATGGAATAGTGTTTAATAAATAAATTAATGTAATAATTAAATAAATAAAAATCTAACTAACATTTTGAATTTTTGTATTTTCATGTAGAGTTTACAGTAATCTAATTGGAATAAATTTTAAAAAATGTAAGGGATGAAGATAAAAATCACAAAATATAACTACTTTTTTTATTAATTTGTGCATCCTTTATATATTGCGGATCTATACATCTTTTTCCTTTGGGAATATTTCTGTATATAGTGTGGAAGAAAAGTATAGAATAAATTCATTATTTCTAAAACAAAGAAGTTTCATGAAATTTCCTCGGACACGTCGATTTTGTTTTTATTTCCGACGTTCATTTGTTCATTCCGACGTTTCGCGTGACGTCATCGGATATTTTTTAAATAGAATCCCTTTATTTTTCATCGGATTCTTGTAGAGCTTAACTTCTTGAATTCAAAATGTATAATTTCAATACTTTATTCCTTCAACTTTCCGAGAAAAAAATAATAACCGATCCAATAAAATCGGCTTGAAAAAATGTGAATATTTCCATTTGTGTCTGTGATGAGCTGGTTGAGAGTAAAATGGATATAGAAAATTTATCAGTATAACAAAATAAGCACCCATTTTTAAAACAATTTAACAATAAGCAACTAATTAATTAATTAATAATTAAATTCTGGTTGCCTCAATCGTATTTGACCGCCTAATTTATTATTTTGTTTTATTAGATTGCATGTTAGAATATTACATCTTTTGATTGCAAAAACAACAAATTAAATCAAGTCACCTCAGAAACTGTTGTCTGTCTGGCAGAAACAAAACAGAATTCTTTACTTTGAAACAATTTAACGGCAACAGAAATTATACAATTTTGAATTCAGCAAGTTAAGTTCTACAAGAATCCGATGAAAAAATATAGGAGTTCTATTAAAAATATCCGATGACGTCATCACACGAAAACAAATGAACGTCGGAAATGCGTTGGTATAGCAAAAGGGTCTTTTAAAAGCAAAATCGACGTGTCGAGGAAATTTCATGAAACTTCGTTGTTTTAGAAATAAAGAATTTATTCCATACTTTTCTTTCACACTGTATAATTTCTGGCAGCATACAATTTTCGTAAAATTTTTGTAATTTTGGTACCATTACGTTTCTCCATAATTCTTCATATTTTTCAATTTTTTCACATCACAACAATAACACAATAAAAATGCCTACTTAGAGATCAGCATGTTATCACCTCCTCTAGTCGAGTCCAGATAAATAATAAAATACATATAAAATATAGAATAAAAAGCTCTAGGATGGTTAACCACGTGCCTTCTTTTTGTGTAAATACGTCATACCGGACAAAAACATTTTCAAAGCAGCCGACGCGGCGGTTGCTAATAGGAAAGGTTTTACCAAAGTTTACAGAATAAATTTATTCTGTAAACTTTGGTTTTACGACCCTTTTTTAATCCAAATATGCGACCGGCGAGCGAGATGAAAGATCGTGCATCTCGCTTGCAGTGTCTTTCTTTTTTGCCTGGATTCTGGTAAAATTTGGCATGAATGAAATAATAGTACTATTTTACTATAAACGTATTTTCTGTAGCGACATCTACTCGAATACTGTAGTACTTTGTTAGAAGCCACGGGGTTTCAATTTCTAGTCTTAAGAGCAGCTCTGCATTGTGCACCAATAGTTCTACTATTCCATGCAAACCGCATCGATCTTGGTGCTCTAGTTCCGGAGCTATCGAATTTAATTAATATAAGGATTTTTAAAAAATTTGAAAAGGAGTTCTGGCAAAAATAAGATCAGTTGCATTATGCACTAATAGTTCTACTACTCCATAAAAACTGCATGGATCTAGATGCTCTAGTTCCGGAGTTATCGAATTTAATTAATATAAAGATTTTTTAAAAAATTTGAAAAGGGGAGTTCTGGCGAAAATAAGAGCAGATCTGCATTGTGTACCAATAGTTCTACTATTCCATTCAGAGTTATTGAATTTATTTAATATTAGGTTTTCAAACATTTTGGAAAGAACAGTTCTGCATTGTGCACCTGATAGTTCTACAATTACATGCAAATCGCATCGATCTAGGTGATCTAGTTCCGGATATATCGAATTTAATGAATATGTATTTCCAAAGTACGGAAAATAAGTGTCAACTTATTTAAATGGAATAATTATTTTATTATTAGAAAGGGTATAGAATTTCTAACCAAATTATGTAGGTAACATAGCTATGCATAAACCCAGTCGTTTCGGAGATATTTGAAATTAAAGAAAGTGACAGTTGCAGAGGTTTGTAACAATTTCTATATCTTATTTTGTATTACATTTAGGCATCTAATATTTGGTGTGTCATGGGACCTCAAAATAAATCTCTTTTTCCCTGATAAGAACTTTGCACGGCTTACATTTGTTAAAAAATAACATATTTAGAAACGGGGAAAAAATTGAATTTTGCATAACAAACTTATATTAATTATATTTGACATACATCTCAGGAATTAGAGTATCTAGATTGATGCGATTTTCAACTGTTGCTATTTTCGTCAGAACTCCCTGTTTTAAAGTTTTTTACAAATCATTATATTAATTAAATTCGATAACTCCGGAACTAGAGCACCTGGATCGATGCGGTTTGCATGGAATAATAGAACTATTGGTGCACAATGCAGAACTGTTCTTATTTTCGCCAGAACACCCTTTTTCAACATTTTTTTAAAATTCTTATATTAATTAAATTCAATATTTCCGAAATTAAAGCACCTAGATCGATGCGATTTGCATGGAATAGTGGAATTATTGGAATACAATACAATATCGCCGCTATTTTCACAAGAGCACGTATTTTGGAAATCATTTTACTTAATAACTACATGTTGATTTTTAAACTTGTTATGGTGTACAGAACTATTGCTAAAAATTACATAGAACTGTAGAACTATTGAAGTACATCCCAAAACGAGCAAAAAATATGACAGAACTCATAAATGGGGGGCTGCGTGAAGTTGGCCCCCATATTTAAAAAAAAAATTTTTCACTAAACGTCATAGAACTATTGTCTAAATTTATAGAGCACTTCAGAACTATTCATATACAATCCAGCACTACAAAAATTTTAACAAAAATCGAACATTGGGGGCTAACTTCACAAGCACGTGACGTAGACGTCTGAATTCTTGACGCGAGTATAGTGCGTATTTGCGCTATAAGTTAGAACCTCGGTTAAAACATAATAAACAGGTGGAAAAAATTGTCACATTTATATCTAATTGTTCACGTATGTCAGTTTTTCCTAAAACACTAAAGTCCATATATGCTTTTAAATGAATCACAGAATTTTCATGTTTTTGGCCCTATCCGCTATGTGCTTTAAATCGTCAAGTCCGTATTTGGTCCACGCTGTAACATATGAAACAAACAAAACATAACAATTTATTTGTCACAGAACAACCATATTTCTCGTATATGTTTCTATTAAAAACTCTATTATATGTTCTAGCTTTACTTGTAGATTCGTAATTAATATATAAATCAGTAGGCCTACCTTTCTTTTTAATTAAATATTTTTGATCAAATGGCACTGGATTGTTTTTAACAGATACTGAACAGAATTTATTTCTGGTTCCGGATCCATTTCTTTTAATAAGTATGTACAAATACACAGAATCACTTTAAAATTATATCTATAATGAGAAATCGCCTTTAAAACCAGCAAAGTTAAAACACAAATTTGTTTACACAACTATTCTGCAAGCGAAATATATTTGTATATACAAGTACGTACTAAACAAAGCAAGCGACTACTGAGAACTGAAAACTGAATGCCGGAGGGAGACGGAGTGATGGAGATTGGAGACAGTGGAGACTAGTGGAGAAGGGACAGAGAGTACAGAGACACGTATTTCAGTGCCCTTTGTCGGCTTTAAATCGGCGAATTTCATTTACTCCGAGGAGTCCCGAACGTCGGAAAATGAGCCACGTTTGGAGACAATTCTTGGGTTCCCAGGAAATAAAGTTTGATATAGTTCGGCGCGTGGATGGTTGACGGGAAATAAGTTTTGAGTAGTTTTTCGCAACCGATAATAAAATTACAAAAAAATATATAAATCTATAATAGCATCATATATTTCTTCGTGACATGTACAGTGAAGGGTGGGCACGTGCCCTTGTGCCCCTTAGCACCAGCCGCCACTGTCCGTACCTCGAATGGACTATAGACAACCGCAAATGTAACCAGAACGGAATCACGTCCGTCCTGGTTTATTTCCCATTCAATTACCGCACTCGTAACAGCATACGTGCGGTGCACACACACTTTTGATAGCAATTAAAAAAATTAGACCGCTAATCAAGACCTCGCAGAAGAACAAACCTTCAATTTATTACGAACTGTGTTACAATCCCGCATTTTTTCGTACCGCGCGTATAACTAGTCGAACTGGCATCCTGTTCCTGGGCAAATACGTATTGCGCCTATTCAGCTACGGCTGTAGTTAATGCTAATATCTATTCATACTTATTATGCTGTTAAGATTAATTATGTAGAGGATTGCACAAGCGATAGCGGTTTCCCATTCAATTCTGCGAATGCGCACATTAATTTGTCTTAAATTCATCGACGAGTTCATCAAGGAACCCTTCCATAAGGTGGCTTTTACAAATATACAGTGTGGAAGAAACGTATGGAATAAATTCATTATCTCTAAAACAACGAAGTTTCATGAAATTTCCTCGGACCCGTCGATTTTGCTTTTTAAAAAGACACTTTTTTCTATACCAACGCATTTCCGACATTCATTCGTTTTTGCGTGATGACGTCATTGGATATTTTTTTTAAATAGAACCCCTATATTTTTCCATCGGACTCTTGTAGAGCTTAACTTGCTGAATTCAAAAATATATAATTTCACACTTTATTCCTTCAACTTTCAGAGAAAAAAAATAATAACCGCTCACCAATGTTAAAAAAAATCGTGAAAGTACTATACATCCTGAACGTCGCCCTTCCAAGGAACTAAAACATCTGAAAACCCGAATCTACCAACAAACATCCGCCGAACAGCGATATATTTCAGTTGGCATTAATTAAAGGAAACCAATCTCGTAATCAAACGTTGACTCATCACGTTGATAAACTCACACCGAGTCCCATTGTTACTAGCCCGATCTTTTTGTATGCATCGTATAATGTCTCCCACAGTCTGCTCTAATGACTTATTAATTATTCTATTAGATGGATGTCGCAGATACGATCCGAGATACAATTCAATTATGAAAAATTACGGCTGGAGTGCTCGTCGAGCCATAACTATTTTAAATGACAATAATTTATTGAGCAAATTTTTGCTCGTCAAAGTTCAAATCTTATGACCGATATTTGTAGATAACTTCTTAAAAAATCCAAATATTTACATAAAATTTGTAAATCAGGAGTTTTTGCGGACGAGAAATTCAAATTTATATCTAATTTGGACGTCACTAGTAGAGGGCGCCAGTTGTGGCACACCATGTTTCTTTTAAATGGCAGAACTTTTTTGCAGCTTAATGTATACATCTGACTATCGAAACAATCGATTCTCCTACCTGTTATATCTGAAAAAGGTGTACCTTATTGAAGTCGTTAAGAGTAATAGAAATAATCCTATTTGAAATATTCAGTGCACGGATTGAAAATTGTTATCGTTTCAGGTAGTGTCTTTTCTACTAAAAATACAGCAAAATGTTACTTGAAAAAGTTGTACAGAACGGTAAATTATACAAAACCAACTGCTTTAATAAAATCTGTGCTTTGTTGAAAAATGGTTTCATTAAACCCTGCCGATCTTCTTCAAATTTTGCACGTCTCCATAATGTATCATTCTGAACCACTTTTTCAAGTAACATTTTGCTGTTTTTTAAGCAGAAATGGCACTTTACCAGAAACCAAAACAGTTTTTACTCGGTGCACTGAGCATTTCAAATAGGATTATTTAAAAAATGGTTACTCCTACCGACTTCAGCAAGGTATATCTTTTTCAAATAAAACAGGTAGGAGAATCGATTGTTTTGATAGTCAGATGGATACACTAAGCTGCAAAAAAGTTCTGCCATTTAAAAGAAACATGGTGTGCCACAAGTGGCGCCCTCTACTAGTGACGTCAAAATTAGAAACAAATTTGAATTTCTCGCCCGCAAAAACCCCCGATTTACAAATTTTATGTAAATATTTGGTTTTCTTACGAAGTTATTTAAATACAAATACCGAAAATAAAATTTTCAATTTGACAAACTGTATATTTAAATCGATTTATTTTCACCTAAGGAATCTGTGGTCTCATTTTTGCTACTTCATTTAAAAACACCTTGTATATTGAAAACATTAAAACTACTTTGTTACAGCTTTTTTCCCTTGCTACTACAAACGAAAATTTTTTCACTACAAACGATTCTTTATAAAAAACAACTTTCAAATTTTACTGCTGTAAAGTCGAGGGACGATATTTTTCAAGGTCATATATTTGTTTTGAAAATGCTAGTCACAAAAAAAAGAATGTTACTATAAACGATAATATCTAAAAATCACAAAAAAAATACAATAATTTCTAAGTCGGGTGCTAGATACACAGTCAGTTTTACAAATTGCTGATCGGATTTTCATGTATTTAAATGATGTGCCTAAATAGTACACCTTTTATCTGGATCTGGAGTCATGTTGTAAACCGTTATCAAAATACTTAGGTTCTCATGGGTTCCTATAACTATTTATTTCTGATAACCACAATAAAAAATATATACCTTGAAATGTGCACTATCAATTTACCAAACAAACACAAATAATCTAATCTAATGTTTAAAAAATAGTCATTAGGAAAATTGGCCAAAGTGACTCAGGGTAAAATTTATTATCGACGAAATATGCAATGTATAATCCTTTCACAGATGCTTTAGACTAAAGTAAACTGAGGTAGTGTTTAGTAAGCAAATATGACATTATAAGAACAAAAATTAAACCCAAATTTATCAAAATATCACACAATATTGCATAATCCAACATGATATACCTATAGATAGAATTGAGACGACTTAAGTCATATGAACAAATGATTGCATCAAAATATTTAAGAAACTGCAGCTGAGAGTAATAAAACTATATACTACACTAAATTTTTGCAAAAAATTATTGTTTTTAACGCGACCAAATATCGAAAATGATGTTGACAATAAACACAATTGCGTAACGTCAACCGTGACGTAAGACGTCTGAATTCTTGCCGCGGGTATAAAAAAATTCTAATTCGCGAATAATTTTCGGATGCGCGTGGAAAACCACGGGAAAATTTTTATGCAGAACCAAGCAGAGACAACCGATACGAGCCCCGGGCAATCGATGCATTTGAAGGGCAACATGAATCACTTACAACCTTGTTATGAGCTTAAATGCAATCAACAAGCAAATTATTCATATAATTTCTTGGTATATATTTTTTAAGGAAACCGTAATACTGTAATTACGTCTATTATTACTACGGAGTAGTATGGTGAGTGGCATTTCTAGCATTCCAAACTTCCCATAGGAAAGATCGTTATAATTCGGTACCAGACACAGGGCCGTATTAAGCCGGTTCGGAGGCCTACTGGCACAATTTAAGATAGAAGTATTTATATGGGAACATATTTCAAACTAAAAAGAAATTACTTAATTAAAAGTACACGTGTTATAACAACTACCATTTAAAGTGCATTTTTTTAAACCACTAGGTAAAGGCAAAGTCCTCTTTTCTCACGTGTTACTTCTTTGCAAGTTCTGTTCTCATAAATAACATTAAAATGAAAGGAAAAGGATTTACTAGGTAGTGATAATTAGTAAACAAATGTAGTTATACAGGGTGATTCAGAAATATCTAAAAAAATTTGGGAATAGATGCGTCATGAAATATTGAGTTAATAACGTATTTTTTTTTTGTAAAATCCTTATACTTAATTTCTGCGAAAAAAATTATTGAAGTTGTAGTAGTTTCAACATCGCTGGGCGCTGGGTAGTCTCTAGCCAGGCGTTTTCAAATATCCGATTAACTCGTATTAACTATTTTAGGATATAAGTTTTTACATTAATTTTTCAAATATCAAAAATGGCTTAATTAGGTCTAGCAGCTCGCAGCTGATGGGTTTAATTTATGCTGAAGTAAAAATGCTTTAGCAGAACGATTTTCCGGTAAACATGTGCCAAATGCAGCTACTTTTACAACAGTGTGCAGTGAGTGCAAGTGTAATGCAAACGTAGGCGTGACGCAGGAAATTTGCAACCGAAGAGATGGAGGTCCAGAGCGTCCACGGCGTATTGCAGCAGTGTGGCGTATAATACACAAAGCTCAAGTATATCCGTACCATATACAGTGTGTCCAAGCATTAATACCAGGGGATTGGAAGAGGAAGACCTGTACCATGAACGCCACGATCTCCTGACTTTAAACCATTTGAACTTATTTTTGTGGGGATATTTAAAAAATTACGTATACTGCACTAAAGTGCATACTATTGATGATTTACGTAATGGTATCATAGTTGCTGCCAAACAAGTTGAAAACGGATAAGAAGCAGAAACATTTGTGTTAGCTTCCATCATTCTTTTAAAGGTAATGGAAAATACGAGGGGTAAACCACTGGGGAAGTAGGTGTACACAATGAGGGAAGTAACAGGGAAGTACGGGGAAGTAAAGGAAGTACGGGGGAAGTAAAGGAAGTACAGAGGAAGTATGGAGAAGTACAAGGGGAAGTATGGGGAAGTCAGAATGAAATATGAGGAAGTAACGAATAAATGTGATTTTGCAAGATGATAAAACAGTTGCTTATACATAAACTTATAGCCATTTGTACATATTGTTTTATACTGGTTTCCTACGGTGAATAAAAGTTATTATTATAGAAACGAATAATTGAATAAAAAAATATTACTTTGTGATGAGTGTGTGTGCTGCACGCTTAGCATGAAAGAAACTTAGTATATTATTGTCTTAAGGCTCAATTACATTAGGCGAGTTTACTAGGCTACTAGCCAACGAGTGTAGAAGCGGACGAGGCATCTAGTGCGATAATAATGACACACAAAACTTTCCACTCGCTGAGTAGCACACTAACTAACGAATAACCCTGAGTGCTACTGTCAATACGTTGTTGTTGTGTGTTTTTTTTTTTTTCATTTACAGTTTTTTGGATTTCTAGCGTTGAAAAATTAAGTAAAACGCAAATAATATTGTGGAATTTCTTAACGTTTACCAGCAGTACCCGTTACCATGTCTTTCTATCCATGGTTTTACCCACACCTTTCTTTGCCCCAATTTCGGCTTTTCTTCTTAACTCGTTTATAATACCATGAGCTAAAGCAAAGACTCCCGCGAGAAATAGTTCTGTCGACATTTTGTAGACATTGAAACCAGGAACCGCCGGTATAGCTCACTAGCAACTATGATGACACACGGTTAGTTTACTAGCTAACAAGCCCTACACGTCAGCGAGTAAAGTAGCCCGGCTTACAACTTTACTCGCAGATTATCTGCAATTTGCTAGTTAGCTAGTGAACAGTGTAATCACACTGTGCAAGTTTACTAGCAGCTAGTGAAATTGCCGGGTAGTAGCCAGTAAATTAGCTCAATGTAATCAAGCCTTTATATGTATTTATCTATGTGATACCTATTGTAATCTACAACTCGCTGTTATTTACATAAGGAAAGCATGGTTTAGATAGTAGGCGAGGAAGGAAATAAAATTATTCCAGTTGATGAGTCAACAGATGTAACAGGAATATTGTAATATCTCGGGTTGTATTAGTCTGATTCGCTCGATATTTTCATTGTTGAGTTGGTAACCATTTCTAAAAAGTATCTATCTCTGTATTATTAGCCATATCGGATGTTTAGTCTGTTGTCACTTGTCTTAAAGGTTACATGTGCTTTGGTATTTTTTTAAAGAACGAACCAGAGAATTTTCATTTGCATGGAAAACGGAATAACGCCCAATAATATTTTAGAAATGTTAAATGTTGCTTTTGATAAGTCTGATATAAGCAAAACAAGAGTTTACGAGCGGTACAAGCATTTCCAAAAAGCCATGAAAACATTAAAGATGACGAGCGCCCTAGATGCCCCAGCACATCAACAACTGACCAAAATTGAATTTGAAACACAAACAATGGCGAATGGAGTCGCTAATGAAATTGAAAACGATGCAGAACTACTGAAACGTGTTTTAGTGGTGCATAACGTGTTATAACACTTTATTTCATTCTTATTGTCAAATTGAATGCTAATTTTCTGTTTTTTTTTTAAGTCGTCGATCGTACCAAAACACGTGTAACCTTTGTGACAGGTGACAACAGACTAAACATCCGATATGGTTAATGATGTACTTTTAACTGCCAAACATTGTCTAATACGCCTATAGTCTCTAAGCGACTATACTTAGTACTTATTATTATTAAATCACTGATAATGCAGGTAAAAAATTCTTATTACAAATGAATTTAGACAAATATCGAAACTGTTAATAATTAATAATGATTATTACCAATATACAATCCTATTCGTTATTCTAATTAATTAGTTTTTCTTTTTAAAATTTATTATTATGATGACAAGTACTATGCAGTTTTCTACGATGAAACATATTGTATAGGGAAGTTTGTTTGTAAAAGTAGATAGAGACCCTTAAATTACAATTTTTGCCTCAAAATTTAGATGAATTTTAATTGCCAAAAACAGCAAACATTGCAGTAGTTAATAAAAAATATAAATTTTACGGCCCGATAAAGTTGATTGGAAATAATCTTTTTCAAATCAGTAGGAATAACTGCTTAAAAATAAAAATAAAACAAATATAAACAAAATATATTGTTTTTATGTTTTAAATAATGACAAATATATTGTTGTTTTTCTTGGTTTACAATAATTATTGTTTAAATGTTTCTTTTTTTTCGAGTTTGCAAGTGTTGTGAAAACAAACGCCTCCACAAAAGAATGTATATGTGAATGTATAATATTAAGGAAATGAATGCGTATTATGGGGAAGTTTGAGGAAGTGTGAGGGAGTACGAGGAAGTGGGGGAAGTAAGAGGAAGTGTGGAGAAGTACAAGGAAGTATGGGGAAGTACGTGGAAGTAGAAGGAAATACGGGGAAGTATAGGGATATACGAGGAAGTATAACGACTTAAAAGGAAGTATGAGGAATTATTTAACGAAAGGGGAACTATGGTGTACAAAGTTTGAGTCAGTGGTTTACTTCTCGGGAAAATAGTATTATATTAAGCAGGTGAGATAACTGTTTTTCATGCACGTATATATTTGATCTGTTTATACTTAAATGGGGTTTTAAAATAAAAACAAGTGCTTTTTTATTAAACATAAGTATTTTTGATAAAGTAATTTGTACTATGTCCACATGAATTAAATAAAAGAAAATTATATACAATAATGACTATATTGTGCAACACAACAATGCACGTACACTGGAGATACAATCATACAATTAGACAAATTAAAAGTGACCTTTTGACAAAATTTGCATAGCTGACTGGAAAAAAAGGTCACGCTGATGCTTTTTACGTGGAAAATGTGTTTTAAAGTTTATACTCTACACAATTTCCTATGAATTGTTTTACTTAATGTTATTTTTTCTACAATAATCTGTAAAATTGTAAGAATGAACACAAGCGACCTTGAAAATGAGTATATTTGCCATTGTTCTTCGTAATTACTTTACTTCAATATTTTTTATCCTGGGATTAAGCATAGAATAGATAAAATAAATGGACATCAATAGTTAAGTATTAACAACATCATTAATTATTATACATCTAACAAATATTTGTTTTTTCAGATGCTATTATTTTTTATGTAGAATACCTCTATGTTTTGTAAGAAATATTCTATCCGACAAGACATAAGTATGACCAAGAAAATAAGGCAATATTTACTATTGTTAATAATTACTTTATTTTAATCTCTTTTATTACCCTGGGATTTATAGAATAACTAGATAAATGAGCATCAATAACTATTGAGAACATTATTAATAAATATACCTATTATTTTATTTTCAAAGTCTTCTTCTGATATACCTACATACAGGGTTTGTTACCTACGTTATAGAAGTACTTTCTTAGTTACCTTTAGGTGATATTATGTTCTTCCTAATAATTTGCTACAAAGCACAGTGTATGTTCTTTCAATAACAAAAAATTTATTATAAATTTAGTTTTCCATTTATAGTCTATTATTCTCTATTCTTGTAATTATTTACATTTTTTTAATCAGTCTGGGGTTAATATGTAAAGTGGTTCAAATTGGTATGTTTTTGAAGGATACGGGTGGTTCTTGGATGAGTCCTGGATTTTTTTCGAGAAAATAACAATGGCAAAAACCGCAGCTCCCTATCTCTTACTGTTTTCGAGCTACAGGGCATTTTTAAGTGGCTATCGCTCGGTTTTAACCATTACTGTTTTCTCTAAAAAAGAGCCCAAGACTTGTCCATTAGATTTGTTCTATCCACGACAGAACCACCCTTAACCTCCTCAAAAACATACTCAGTACATACAGGGTGGTTCAAAAGGGTGTTTAACGTATTTGTTAAGTTTGGAAACCAAGACAAAGACCAAAGAAAATTATCGTAAGAAAAAAGAAAGAAAAATAATATTGTCTCAGATTATAACTTCTTAAAGAAGGAATCAAATTTGATTTAAACAACCTTATTTTTAGCAGAGGAAGCTAGCCTAAAGCCCGCATTTCATTGAGGCTGGTCCGGCCTAGGCTAGTGGCTGGAACAAGTGCAAAGGCGGCATTTCATTGAGGCTGGTCCTGGTCTATTGGTGACTGAGATTGTACAGCGACGTAGATGCTCACGTGGTATAAAGGCAGAAATCTAATTGGTCTATATAGGATCCCGCATAGCTGGTCCCGCTTGAAAATGTAAATTATTACAAACATGGCTTGTGCCGCCTGAGCTCGAAAGCAAGCTCATCATGTACCAGCCTGTGTGAGTGTATGACCATTTGCTATACTACGTTTTCAATTTGGCTGGACCAGCCTCAGTGAAATGCGGGCTTTAATGTATATAGTTGCGGCAAGAATTCAAACGACTTACATCATAGGAACAAATGAATACTTCATTATATTTTCATCAAAATATTAAAAAAACTGCAATGGAGAATAATAAAACTATATACTACACTAAATGTTTGGATTATATTACACTAAATTAAAAAATAATATTGTTTTTAACGCAAAAAACTATCGAAAATTATGTTGACAATAAAACAAATGCATAACGTTAGCTGTGACGTAAGTCGTTTGAATTCTTGCCCCGACTATAGACAAATGAGCATCGATAATTATTAAGAATATCATTAATCAATACCTGAGTACTTTTTTGTTTTTAAATTCAAGTTTTCCACTACCTTTTACTAAAAATTATTAACGATTTTTTAATATTTGAAGTCATTTTTCCAAGGATTTAAAAAAATATACCTATATATTATTATATGATACAATTTCCTTTAAACAGCGATATAGGTAAATTCTTTAGATTAAGAAAAATTGATAATACTTTTGGCTTCCAATTCATAGTGTCATAAATAAAAGCACTTTTAGATGACATTTTCTGTTACATTTGACTTTGGCAAGTATTGCCAGATCAAATGATCGCTTGCATTTTGCAATATAAATCTTAAGACATAAATTTCAGATTTAAGTGTACTATAAATGATGGAATGATTGTTGACTCACCTCGAGTTATTATTATGTGCAGTCTTTGCGTTCCCGAACGCCTCCAGCACCGGACCCGCACTCAAAATTGTCTGTTCCACTCCGCTCCCGTGCGAGCCCTTGTGACTGAGGGCCGTCAAGTGATGTAACAAAAAATTCGTACTCTCAGTCTTGCCGGAACCACTCTCACCACTAATCACTATACACTGATTCTTCCTGTCTTTCAACATGCAATGGTACGCGGTATCGGCCACCGCAAAAATATGAGGAGGCAAGTTGGGCCCTAATCGTCTGTTCTGGTACAACTTTACGTACTTGGGGTTGTATATGGGGTAGAATTTGAAGGGGTTGAGCGCGATGAGTATCGATCCTACGTAGGTGTAGATGTGGCCTGCCACGAACCTCGCTCTCAGGTTCTCCAGGAGGGTTTGTTCGTTCAAGTCCGGTAACTGGCACAAGTCGGGGTACTCCCGGTCTTTGGGCTGGTAGAGGAACCGGTGGAAGTAGTCTTTGATCAACTGGGGGTCCATCACGAACTGGTCTCGCCAGACGCACTCGTTCACTTTTTCTCTCAGGTAGAACCGGTAGGATGTATGGTCGGGTCTGTTCTTGGGCCACAGCATCATCAGCTGGACCGGGCTTTCGTTGGGGGAGAGGCTTCTTTCCTTGCATTCTTGCCCAAAGTCGTCCCCGATGACTTCGGCTAGCTCGTATGAAACGTTTTCGTTCAAAGTGAGCCGTTCCACGATACAAGAAACGATTTCCTCGGAAGTCGTCTGCTTGCTGGCTTCGACGGACAGGGCTTCGTAGAGCGCAGACAGTGCCCCTACGTACACCTGCACTATGTATCGGTTGTTCTCCGTAGAAGGCATCATGTTTGCGCGTCCATTATATTATCCAAATTTTGAACTTGACAAATGTTCTGGGCACTAGCGGAAACACTTTGCACTGGATCATCTTACTGTTTCCAGCACTTTATTATTTTTAGTTTGATTGCTTTCCTCCCACCCATAGTTGTTATTGCTGTCCAAATCACCCTGAAAATGAAACATTACGTTAAGATACAAACTCCTCTTGGCAAGCTATGCATTATTAAATCATGTGCATAAATAATCTGTGCTGCAGCTAGACTTACGATTCTCTCACGAGCGAGTAGCTAGATAATGGGTTAATTACAAGGAAAAGTGACGGTTTGCTGGTTTGAAAAATAATTTAGCGGCCGAACGGGTACGGCGCGGCCTCACGAGTGAACAACCCGTCGCGGAGGGGTTGATAAACGGGGGATAAATGTCAGATTGGGGTCACATGTTGCTTCTCTGGCTGTGGCACGAAACTGCAGGGACTCGGGCCCGTTTCCCGTGTGCAATTCAACGATTCCGTTACAAACATACAATAACGTCAACTGGTTAATTGAAATAATTAATTGTATGAGTTCATGCGGCTCGATGACTATTTCGCCGCTGCTAAAACAGTGTGCGACGAATCTGACAAACAGTAGAAGTTCACCCATAATAAACAACAGACAATCGAATTCGACATCATCTACTCCGAAACCGCCCATACGATAATGAAAAGTCCACTGGATCGTTTCTCACATACCTCACAGAACTGCACTACGTCGGTAATAGGACAGAGAACTGGAAACCACGACCATATGGGTTTTATTCATTTTAACTGACATTTTATTCGACAAAAGGGCCAGTAACCACCATTTTTTATTTTGTATAAACTCGACTTCCACTGACATAGCAGGAGGGACTATCGCGTATCAAGGCCAGCCCACGTGACCTGCGCGCCAACTATGAATCACAATTTTCCGGCCGAAGAAACCGACCGCGTCTGCACTATAGAAAAAATAAACGCAGGGCTAATCGCCGTGCGTAATTATTTTCCTTGTAACGTGGATCAAATCATTTTATTTCTCAAATCGCCGAATTAGGTTAATCGATTTCTCCTGCCTGCTGCAACTTCTGTTTGTTTGCCTGCCTGGGGTTCCTAATTCGACTACCTTTATTACACAAAAACGAATTAGACACATTAACTTCCGCAGCTAGTATACCTTATGATTAAATATTGCCGATTGCCCCCTCATTAGACTTGCTTTACTTACCTACTTAACGCGCATCATAAAACATATCGTATTCGAGGCAACAGTTACGTCTATTATTCCTCAGATCCGTGATTGAAGAGCAACATTTGCGACGAATACCTAATCGTTCGTCGTTTTTTGGGACTGTCTGGCACCTCGTATTGTCGAAATATGTCCTTAATTAAAAACAGATGTATAATCCATTCACGAATTTTTACATTGCTAGCCAAACAAAACTATAGAGTATGCCATGCTTAATTCTTTTTTTTTTTTGATAAAAAATTGAAATCCTCAGATATCTCCTAAAGTAGTTAATTTACCATTTTCACACGATCACCCTGTACAAAAAATACTTTATACAAATGAGAGTGCATCTATAAGGTAATTTTTACTATAAAAAAATACCTACAAAAATTTTATTCATAATTTATTAACAGTATATTTACAAAATATTTTTTTAAATTTTTAATAATATTAATTATGTACACCTTAATCACAGACAATTAACATAATACAGTCTTTCACTCTATCTTTTACTCTTCACCGACAAAATGTCTCTCCTTAAAACTTTCAACTCTTCTTTGCTGTCAACTTCCGTTTTTTCGTTTTTTTTTGGCGGAACGGGAGGAGATTCTGCCTTGCTCGAATTGTTCGGTACATTTCCGGACATTATAAGAGGTAGCGGAACCATTTTGGGAACATTATTTTTTTCTGCTATCGCATCAGACTTGCCTAGTTTCAGAAATAAGGGAGCGGTGTTGTTTACATTCACACTGCTGTTGTTTGCCGAAGACAATGCATCGCTGCGTCGAACGATTTCAGTAGGCTCTGATTTTTTTGGTGGCGGTACATTTTCTTTCTGCTCAGCACCTTTTTTTATATTTGGTTCTTGGTTCTCGTTGTTTATAAGAGGATCAGGTTGTTCCAATATTGGAGCTGCGTTTTGTTTATTTTTATTTACATCTTCAGTGTGTTGGGAAGTTAACGTATCCCTTTGTAAATCGTTTTTGACGTTCTCTACATTGAGTTTTTCATTATTTTTATCGTATTGTACAGCATTATTCACTACACTGTTTTGTTCTTCGTTCTTTTCTTCGATTAATGAATCAGGCCCTACCGCTAACGGTTTCTGTTTTTCTTTAATTGCATTCTCTGAATGTTTCTTTTTTCCAGATGAACCATCTAAATTGTTGTTTGCAACATTTTTTTCTTTCTCCTTGTTAATATTTACTTCTGGTTTAACGACAGTATCTAACTTAATATTTTCGTTGACACGTTGCTCCAAATCGGCAACTATTTTCTTATCTTCTTTCCCTCCACTTATTTTTTCTATGGCCTGACGTGCAATGCTTTCTATCTCTTTCATGGCTTTGACCCTTTCTTCATTAAGTTTCTTTTGTTCCTCAACAAATTTCATTTGGACTTCGTTTTGTTGTTGAATCGTATCGATCAGGGCTTGGTTTGTGTCAACTTTATTGATATTTTCTTCTTCCTGCTGTTGTACTTCTTTATCTTCCTTTTTGATAGCTTCGATGTCCACTTCATCATTTTTGGAATCATTCGAAGGTTTGTCCAATACCTGTAAAGGTGTTTCTGGGGGAATAATTTTTTCCACTTTGTCTTTCTCTGGTTCTGGTGGTGCTTCATTCTTTACTTCAAGCTCTTCTACTGGTTCAATAGGTTGTGGAGGTTCATGCCTAATCTCTTTAAGTTCTTCATTTTGTACGACTTTTGCTGTGGTTACTTTTTCAACAACGTTAACTTTATTCTCGATATTAAGAACCTTTACAGTCGTAGGTATTTTCTCTACAATATTATTCTTTTCTACTTCAATTTTATCCACTGCTCTGCCCACATTCACCTCCAATTGTTCCAAGTTTTTAAAGCTGCTGATTGTGACTGTATTAGGTTCTAGACTATCCATCGAATACAGATTTTTGTAGGTACCCAAGACCATTACGAAAACACCAATCATGAGCATGAGTTGTGCCAAAATTCTTTCGTTTGTGTTCTTTTGCGATATACATATAAAACATGTCACAGGGAACAAAACGCAGATCATAACGCCTATAGTTGATCCAACTAAACCCAATACTAGTTCAATATTTGGTATCATTATACCTATTATGAGGGAAATGAAGACTATGAATAAGGTTAGTCCTTTAAATCTACCTTCTGGAATATACGTAGACATTCCTTCATGTACCGGGTAACCTTCTTTATACAGCAGAGAATACAGACTTGCTCGACAAGGAAAAATAACCAACGGAAAACTAAATGCCACTGACAGGATAAATCCTATCTTTATAACATCAGTCATAAGTGATGGGTTAAAACTCAGCAAAATGTTACCGGTAAACGGCTTTTGAAAGAACGCAATATAACCAAAAACGCCCACAAAAATGTATACGCAGGTGCAGATATTGACGGCAATTCTAACTAGATTGTTCATCTCTTCCAAAGTAGCATTTTGCAGGGCTTGATATATCTCAAACAGTTGCGTTTGGCAGAATAAAGCCATGGTAAAAATCGGCAGGCACTGTAAAATCCCGGCAGGTCTCCAAAAGTTGACGTTGTGGTACCAGTCCCCGCTGAATATATGAGGGATTCCTTCAAAGACTATCTTTAGAACCAAGCAGAAATAAAATCCTATCGTAGCTCTAGACACTCCGCTTAAACTATCCACGTTTCTCAACAATCCGAGGGGTAACACACAAAACAAAGACAGAGCCATTAAAATACTTGTGCGCATAGTATTAGTAGTGTAAGATCCAGTAATTTCCGCTATAATTTCAGGTCCCAAGTCTCCCATAACGACAAAAAAAGCTATGCAAGTCCCGATGAGGAATCCTATGATACCTATTTCGATTGCAAACTTTCCCATGGCTCCAAATATATAATAAGCCAAGAATTCGAAGGTCTTTCTTCTCGCAATTATAGCAGACTTTAATAAGAAGTGGCAGGCCAGTCTTGAAATAATACTGCTTACTAGTAGCATCAGTATGGATAATACAATTCCGCATTGTTTGAAGCAATAAGGCATAGCCAGTACACTTACGCCTATAATACTGTTGGCTAGGGTCATTACGTGTCCAGTTTGATAATCCATTTTGATTTTTCTTTCAAGAATTGCATATGGACTGCAATGTTTTTTAAAACTTGTTGACAGATTGTGACAGAACATAAAACATAACCTACATACATCATACTGTTTTGAAATGTAGAAATATATATAGCAGAAACATATATAGTATGCAACTCTCATATCAGCTACGTAGTATATATGGTTGCCTAAAATACAAGATTTATTTTTTTGTTGAAAAAGAAATTTAGTCCACTTACTTCATTTATTTTATATTACAATAATAATTTTCACTTACTGTTCTGTAGCAATAAATATGTATACATACAGTTAGAGTTAAGTAATTATTATTTTTGAAAAGTTTGTATACATATATAATTTATATGGAATAATGGTACTATCATGGAAATTTTGTAATAAAGTGACTTAGGCAAGTGGTAACTTCAAATAATTAATAATGCATTTCTCAATATTGACCGGAATTTGTTCCAGAAACCCACATTGAAGCTATTGTTAAATTGTAACGGGTTGCCGTTAGGTGGCGCTGTACGTACGGTGCCACCGAGGCGTCGCGACGTCAGAAACGCACCAGTTTTCCGCAGATGGCAATGGGGTTGATAGCTCCACGACGTTGAGCATTTACAACCACCCTTTGACGTCCGTTCCTTCAAATCGACCAATAGCGCTCTATTACGCCATATTGACTCCTTTACTCGGTGTGTGTGCAAAAGATAATCCCGCTATTGAGAATCCGTCGCAAATCTCGTAATTCTATCCACCAAACCCGCTCAGCGGGCGCCGCAGTGTTGATTTTGTGCTCAGGTGTATTCCGAGGGTTCAGTGGAAAAACACAGTGTGCCGACGTCGAGATGCCCGTACGTAAGCAAGGTAATTATTTTTTCAGTAATTAGTCGCCTGAATAGGCCCACGGCTTATCCTGTAGGCGCTGAAACTAGCATTTGTCAATAGTCGAACGCACGTGTTGCGCGGTGGTGGGGGGCAGGGATCTGTCAATTTCTCCGCACCGCAGAAAATGTCTGCTCTGAAACAGAGGAAGCCGTGCCAAGAAAAAGGTTCATTTGTTCCGCATTACATCCAAGGCTGTAACGATTAAATTCGTAGCCTAGATCCGATTTTAAAATATACACCTACTCTGCCCCGTTACGTTTTGTCCACAAAAATGTCGTAATAATATATACTTACGTGTGCTATAATTGAATTTATAAATAGGCGCCCTACTGCGATTTTGACTAATTTTAAATCTCATTTAATTTGGTAGAGTGCCAAAACATTACAGATATATTATGTACAAAATATAATTTTCCAATTACTCATTTTTGTCTTTCAGCAACTTCGTTTTAGTGGTGTTGGTAGACGGAAAGACCCTCGCATTGCATCATCGCTTTTTGCTAGGGTGTAGGGTGCATTGACACGGGGGGTGGGAGAAACGTTGTCTAGGTCAGGGAAGGCCGTGGAGGCCGTATAAGTTGTAATTGTCCGGATAAAATAAATATAGTCTCGATGTGTCATGTTTGTCGGTTTGTAGGGCTAGAAGAAAATCGATATACGATTGTGTGGGAGATTGAATTCCGTTATATTTAATAGCTGCCTTCCAGCATATAAGTAACCGGCACTTCATTGTGTCTTATTTATATATAAGTACTATCGTTTGCAATATTAATGACACTCACTGAAATGCATTTTGCGATTTATTTTGAACTTCTGACGTATTCATATTGAAATCTGCTTTAAATTTTTAACATTAGTTATTAGTTCTTTCACTTACCAAGAGAGATTTAATTAAATTTCTTTTCAGAACTTCCAGAAGTTCAAAAACTGTTTTAAGAGAGTGTCATTGCAAACGATAGTACATTATTGCACTAGATTTGTAATAGTTGATAATAATACTAGTTCGATATGAACACTGTAGATTTATAGTTACATAAGCTTCATTAACAAAGTTCATATCGAAAGTGTATTATTCAAAATTTAATCTACGACGGTCCGAATAGATTTTATTTGCAAATTCGGTTTCACTTTTTTCATATATTGAAATTCAAAATTATTAGGTACTCTTATTTGACGATGTCATGGTAACCACATAGTTACTGATTGTTTTAAATTTGACTTTGACAAGTTCATTATTGGCGTCCAATTTCGTGTCATACGTTCAGTTTTAGGGAAAATAGATATTTATGCAACAAGTACAAAAAGTGAAATTGTCCAACGAGGCCGTCAGGCCGAGTAGGACAACACGTAGAGTGCAATAAGCACTTTTTGTACGAGTTGCATACAATATTTTTTCTACGTTCATGCAAAACCACTGAAATGTAATTTTATATCATGATGACTGGAATGCGCTAAAAGCTGCGCGAATGGATTATTTATGATCAGCGCCATATTTTGTTTTGTGCCTCTAGCAATGGCGGAGCAGTAGGGGCTTAGCTGATTGTGAATTGAAATGGAATTGAATTCTGAATATGAAGAATTATTTCGTGCTATATGCTGGTTAATTTTACAGTCCCTTATAAAACATGACATGTTCCAACAATAACACCCACAAAAATACACAAAGAATAACACTGAGATACAAGATAAAAGAAGAAGCCACACTGTACGCCAATGACGTGTTTACAAACAAAATAATGGGAAATTAAGAACACAATTCATATCGTACGTGCAGATGGTTGTCTCTCTCTCACCCACACACATAACCAATGAAGTATGTCTTTGCTGAGTTTCATGTGCCTCCTTTTGTCTGCTCCTAGGGTTGGTACCTTTATTTGGATGCGCAATGGGACTTAACGCATTCCATATCGTATATTTCAGTGTGCAAAAACCAAAAAATGTTTTATTTAGTTGACAGTTCTGGGAAAATATGACGTCGATTTGAATGTTTATGTTTGTCATGATGACAAAACGCTGTAGTAGAATGACAGATGAATACAATAAACACTAATGCAATGAAGAGCCACTTTTTCCACTAAATATAGATCAATAAAGTTTTGTTTTTTGCATGAACGTAGAAAAAGACTGTTAATATCGGCGAGGGTGATTCTAATTCCGAGTGTATTCCTTCGGATATCGAAGACATTGGGCAAAGCGTTGTCGATTCCCTACTTCCCGAAAAATCAAGACAGGCGTATGTACGAGCAAAGTTATGCAAAACTTGAAGATTATGGTGTAGAGGGAAAGGAATCAAGAATAGCAGCAATGAAACAGTTCTTCTGGCATATTTCGCTTTGGGTATATTATTCTATGCTACGTTCAGTTATATCAATGAAGAAAAATACGGATAGAATGAAGGACAATTCATTCATATTGATAGCTCTATTCCAACACGGCGCCTGACTGGTTTGAAACCTGTCCGCAGCAGTCAGTCAATGTAATATTAGATATAACTCCGCTGCAGAAAGTCGGTGAACGATTTAGCTATCCACTTGGGACAGGTTTCCAACCAGTCAAGCGCCGTGTTGGAATAGAGCTATTATTCCTTTTACGAAAACAGAGATATCAAGAGATTTTTTTATCACAAGCGGAAACATTGAAGGAATAAATTTGGTGGAAATGGAAAATGAATCTAGCAGCCACTTGGCATTAATACTTTTGGCAAAATGCTATGTAATACAGCATTGTTCTTCGATCTTTCAAATCGTCAACAATATACTAGAGATCATCTTCGTCGTTGCTTGCAGTTTCAGGTGTCGATTTATTAACTTGTGGTTGGTGCTCTATCACAGTGGCAAAAGTTATATAGAAGATTCGAAAGAAAATAAGAAGAAAGTAGTCTTAATATTTTCGGCAACGTTTCAGGTTTCAACTTACTTTCGAAGAGTACAGGTCATTTTTTGGAATTGATTTAACAAAATGTTCAGAAGTTGTAATTAATGTTTACAATAAATAAATGTTGTTGAATTACTTGAAATTTTTATAGTTAAAATGTGTCATAATGACACCGTCGTGGCTTAACACAATTAACGATAGAAACCAATAAAAACTATATATATACGTTTCCTACTTATTCTACTGTACAATTTACGTGTCAAAATGTGTTATGTGGCAGATGTATTTTTATTAGTTCTTTTATTTGACGCGACTGGCCAAAATTTTGTAACAAAGTTTTCGACTAGCCTGGTCCGCTGTGCGCCTGGACCTTATTTAAAATCATTAGAAGATTCTTCATTAGATGATAATGAAACTAGGACGTTCGCTATGCGTCTAGACCGTGACCTCATATAGTGCGTTTTCTCCTTACGGAAGTCAACTCTTATTAGACATCCAAAAAAATCTAATTCCATCACCCTGTATGTTAGAAAAGGGACATTGTGAAATATAGCTGTGTGTATTGATAGCTGTTATCTAAGATTTTCTGTTATTTATATGAGGCCGACATCGCCGAAAAATAAAATTTTTAAATTTTCTCAGAATATACCGGTTCTAAAACAGTATACATGAACATATGATGATATATGGAATATAACAGATCCCATTACTCTAAAATGAAACCTGTACTTTGTCAGGCTTCTTCCCTTCGGCATGATTTACGAGGTAAAAAATAATATTCCCGAATGAATCCCCAACACAGACAAATGTTCTTTTAATGTTCACATGCGGATGGACGAGAAAATATATTAAAACCCGTATTTATATTACAATATAATGCGAGATCTGATTTGGACGTCCGCCAAAATTATCCCCACGCCAATTTTCTTCCCTCGTTACTTCTACCCGCCCGTTTGGAAGGGTAATTCCATTCCCGTCCGTATTAATAGTTCAGAAGAGAACCACTTGCCAGAACGATCGCTTCAAAATTTCAAATCCTGGAAGATGTATTTCTGTCAGTAAGTTATTCAGTAGCTCTTTCAGTTGGGTGTAATTTATGAGGTGTTAAAACTGGTATGTTCCCTTGTGGGTGGGAAAATTTACGACCTTTACAAAGTAATATCACTTTTAACGCGAATTTCAACAGTATTTTTCACGAGTGCTGCTATTGTAAGTATTTCAATAATGAATACATAATAGCCTTGTTTCTATTATAAAACAGTTAGTCAAACTGATGTTTTATAACTCCAGACTTTACAACTTCGAATGGTCATCATAACAAAATGGTAACAATATTTTAAATCGCCAACTCAGTGGGTTTAGTCGATTTTATTTTGTTTCTATTAGCCCTTACGAAGAAGTCTGGAAACGAGGAGAAAATTTCAAAATCTTTGATTCGAAATTCCTTGATTCCTGAACATCCGGTGAAAACTTTAGAGATGCCATTAAATGCTACCTACCTGCCTGCATGCATCTATTCATAACCGCTTATCAGAACTCCGACTGCAGCTCGAATAATAATTTCGCTTCTATCAAGTTCCGCAGGATATGTCACTGTGGAACTGAACGCTCACAGAACCAGCATAAAACGCGCCACTTTGCCAACACAAACATAATGCAGGCGCGATTGGGAACCCCACAAAGGTGTATAAATCGCCGTAATAAATTTTATTCGGTCGGCAGTCGGAGTTTTTCCTCTGATATATTTCCGTCGATCCGCGTAACTTTATTTCAGTAGGCAGGAATTGTTCAGTTGTTTCCTAAAACAATCGATTGTGTCATGGACTGTGTGATTATGGTATCAAATGAGGTGTACTAGTTCTACATGAATGTATGGATCAGGGTCAATTGTGGAATAGGGAATATAATAAATCAAGCGGGCCTTTTGCGGGACTTTAGCACCCTTAAAGGCTGTAGAAAAAAAAGATGAATGAAAGTTAGGTATCGATTCCCGCATCATATTTCATCCTGTATATTGAACCCTTGGGACATCTTTTCCAAACAAATGGCCCAAGTTTGTTCACTAGTTTACTAGGATGGAAAAGACGTGGGTGTGGGTTTTATATAGGCCTCCATTTTCTTCATCGGATGTATTTAAGTTTTACTTTGAAAGGAAGCCGTCAAACAGTCACTTTGAGCTCTCCAGGCCTGTATCTCTGTTATTCTTTAAGATATCGTAGCGATCAAGGTTTGAAGATACAACCCACATGGCACACGATATCCACGGACGTCTTTTTTAAGTCCATTTTATGTCGGTACGTCCCAGGACCAATTAAGGACGTCGATGGTACCTTGTAATTATTATATGTAACAGACGCTTCTAGTTGAAGTGGAACACAACTAATTAAATTTAATTAAATCGAAAATAATGTTCTAAATTTCTGAACTTCATAATGAATTACAGTTATAATACATTTATGAAGTTTTTTTAATGTTGTGCTCTACCCTAACTGGTGTATTGTAATAAAACACTTGGCTGGCATCACATTACAATCCTTTATTTATTATCTCTAAAAATATTTGCTACTTTCAGCTACTTATTATTCAATTATTCAATTGTTAACCTCGACAAATATCATAGAAAATATACTTCCTTTTTGCTAAATTTGCAGCATCAACAATAGGACTTTTATGGAATGATGACAACATTGACAACCATTGTTCAGTTGGTTTTATATCAGTATATTCGAGAATGAATACCTCTGCACTACTTCACAAATTGACGATTACAATGTAAATATTTATTTACAAATACGGTTAATTATTTATATTACACTCGTACAAGCCATTCAAAGTAAAACATTATTAGAAACTCCACAAAATGTACGACAACGTGCACCAAGCAAATCTAAACATTGCACTGAGCACACGTTGTGACGTCACAGCGACCAATACCGTTTAAATTACCGTTCTTGGACGCACAAGCTCAGATAGTGATTTGTTTTCCATTGTTCTTTGAAAGCCAAATATGATTTGATTTGATTATTTTTAACAAAACTATAATAAATAAGCTACCGTCCCGTATGTAGAATGTAAGTTATTGTCATAGCTTCTTCAATGGCAAAATAATTTTTTATACAGTTAGTTAAAGGAAAAATATGCCCAGGAAAATAAGTATTTAAAGACGGTTATTTTGTAAAAACAATGTATTAAATGACTGACTTAGAAGACCGTGATAGACCTATATATAAAATAATATCTTGGTCGCTATGATATCTTATAGAATAACGGAGACACAGACCTAATGAGTTTAAAGTGGAAGACCTTATATATACTTTGTAAATAACATTGTTGTATTATTATTGTTTTTACATGTGAAACAAATGTTAAACAGTTTACTGTAGGCGTTATTTATATTATGTATTACTGGTTGCCTAATCAGTTCCCAGAAGCAAACGAAGAAGGTTTTCTGTTATACCTTTTTTAACGAATTTGCTGAATTTTACAAATAAATAACACCGATAAGGAAATAATTCATTCGATTATGCTGGAACAGGTTTGGGAAAACTGGGAAAAAAAGACTATTGTGCTGAAACGAATTGCGTACGGTTCGAGATGGATTTTCGCAGCTGTGTTTTTAGAGCGACGTTCCCATCACTTTAAACAATATTGTGCGTTCATTTCCCGTCGGGTTATCGAAATATATTTATTTGACTTGCAAAATATGTCGCTCGAATTTCTTGTTGAAAATTTAAAATTGTTCTAAGTAAATTGCTTTGTGATTGTATTATGTTTCTGATCGAATATGTTGTAACCAAATGTTTTCCATACAAAAATAGTTTCTACTCCATTTATGACAATAAATAACACATCCCTTATTTTCTGTGTAGATATAAAATAGTGTCGATTACTGCCCTTAATCTTACATTATTATGGTCAGATGTAATGAGCTTTAATTCTCGTTCTCATTCGATAAGTAGGAATCCTATACGTAGGAACGCCTAGGCAAACATTCCAGATATCAATCTCTCTACGACCCATTTAAATCGGGATCAAACTGGGGTGGAAGAGATCTTACAATTCGATATAAGAATGCCCCTTTTCCGTAGTAGCTACGGTAAATGTAGGCTTGGGGATTTAAGCGTTGGTAACGACGTGATTGAGCAAATTTCCAGTCGAATTTAAATTTCTCTGCCTACATTTAACTTGAAATACTTAAAAGAATTCGGTAATTGTTAATTTTTTATTCAAATTGTGAGTTTATCGTCGATATTGCTTCAGCAATCTTTATATTATGGATTACTTGGAGAATAAGCAGTAGGTTATTTTTACGCCTTGATAAATGTTGAAGTTTCCGTTAGATGGCGTTCCTTCAAAGTTAAAGTATAATTGGTTGCATCTGTTAACATTTCAAATTCTGTAAAGAAAGACGAACTAAAGCACAGCAAACTGTAGATGTGTTATTATAACGCTTGCATTAAAAACAGCGTTACAAAAAAAAATAGTGTTTTAAGCGGTAGATAGGTACTAGTCCTGTTATTTAATGTTGTTTATGTGAGAAATATCGGTTATGCAGGGTGGTTGGGGAAACTCAGGCCCAAAAACTCCTACTGTAAAACACGGTGTAACATATCGGAACGTCAAACATGAAGGCCTTTATTTCTTGTCCGACTTTAAAAACATTTTGCCCTATAGATATTTTCTATTAGAGCCTTTGTTTTCAAAATACAAGGTTTTGCCATTAAGGTTGCGCCTCTATCTATAATTTCTCACTCAACGGTCAACGTCAGTAGAGAAGTGTTTATTCTGTAGATACATATTATAAATTATAACATTGATTTAATATCGAATAAACCGAAATTAATGAATTGAATTTTCAAATATACCACCGTCCGCGTCGATGCATGCATCAGCTCGTTTGTTGCACGGGTAGCTCGTTGAAGTGCACCGTGATTTTCTCTTATGAATGCTGCACAATTCACAATCAAATCAAATAGTGCCTCTCTTGTGTTCACTTTTGTTGCATATACTAATGATTTATACTATCCCCAAATACAGTAATCAAGGGGATTGAAATATGGTGACCTTGGTGACCAATTTTGGAAACCACCTCGGCCAATCCAGCGTCGTGGAAAGCGGTTGTTAAGATGATTGATCACAACACGACTAAAATGGGCAGGGGCACCATCATGCTGAAAGTATATGTCTTGCCTAATATCCAATGGAACATCGTCCAGTAGATAGATACCACATCACACGTTAATGCTGAAAGTTTGTTTCCACCGTGGCGTGCGGATTTTTTTCTGGCCAACGATGTTCATTGTGACAGTTATTTACTTCATCACGAACGAATTGAGCCTCATCAGTAAACAAAATGTATTTGTAAATTGTATGGTTTGCGTTTATCCAATTGCAAAAATGCAACCGAAAATCATTATCACCGTCCCAAAGATTCTGGACGCGCCGAATATGGAAAGGTTTTAAACCATTTTTGTGAATGACTTTTAATGCCGTAGTTTGATTAATTTTGAAACGGGTTGCAATGCACCTTGTACTTACACCCGGGCTACGTTATACCAAATTTAGAGTTTCTTCTTCCACTGCTAGCAGGACCAGCTTGTCTCTCAGATGTACTATCGTTTGCAATAATAATGACACTCTCTTAAAACAGGTTTTGAACTTCCGGAAGTTTTGAGTAGAAATTGCATTAAGTATCTATCGGTGAGTGAAACAACTAACAACTAATATTAAAAATGTGAAGCAGATTTCATTACAAATTCATCAGAAGTTCAAAAGAAATCGCAAAATTCATTTTAATGAGTGTCATTATTATTGCAAACGATTGTAATTCTCACACTGGGAAACATTCCAGTTTCACGTGCATTGTTGAAGACTGTCTGGAATACATTTCTATCTGGCATTGCCAGTTGCAATACCCATAAATAAAAATAATATCAGCATATTCTCGATGACTAAATGTGGCAGGCATTACGAAATTATGTGTGTACAATACAGACTAAACGAACTCACATGCAAATATAAATGCGACAGTTATAAAATAAGCGTTTAAGCCACAAACGTCAAAATAAATGAGACAATTAGTAATCACTAATGCGGAATGCGTGACCTTCTCAAAATAAAATATCAAATAATAGCAGCTTTCCCAAAAATAATAATAAAGTCGCTGAGATAGCAATGAAAATATTTTCATTGCTATCTCAGTAACCGTTGATATTCGACCATATGTTTATTAGGCTTTTTTGCTCACTTTTGCCCTCTAAACACCCCGCTTGAACAGTGGGGGTTCCCCCCAATCACCCTGTATAGGATATGTGTGGGACGTCGAGCCAATACGTTTTCTAATGAAACATATTTTACCCAATATCGATGGGAGATCTGGATGATATATAGCGATGCCTATGATATTGCAAATGCGTTGTCGTTTATAATGTATTCTGCTCACGAGTCCCAACACAAAACCTCAGAATTATACCGAATGAAGAAGAAGCAAACATCTTTCAGTTTTCAGTAACCGTTGATATTCGACCATATGTTTATTAGGCTTTTTGTTCACTTTTGCCCTCTAAACACCCCGCTTGAACAGTGGGGGTTCCCCCCAATCACCCTGTATAGGATATGTGTGGGACGTCGAGCCAATACGTTTTCTAATGAAACATATTTTACCCAATATCGATGGAGATCTGGATGATATATAGCGATGCCTATGATATTGCAAATGCGTTGTCGTTTATAATGTATTCTGCTCACGAGTCCCAACACAAAACCTCAGCATTATACCGAATGAAGAAGAAGCAAACATCTTTCAGTTTTATAAAAATTTCACGCCACACTTTCAATATTATATAAACCAACTAACTAACTTCATTTCACTAATTATTTACATATAAACTTTCCAAAGACCGAGGGTTTTAACGTTAGTACGACTTAAAACTGTCACCTAGAACAGTTACAACTGAAAATAAATAAAATTTTCAGAGGATGATAATTTTAAGGAATAGAATGGCAGAGGCTCTGAATTTACTGGGATCTGCACAAATCTAGTCGTCCAGGACAGAATTAGTGTTAACGCCTTGACAAACGACGGTTAAGCCATTTGCATTTAGGATTTCCTGGGATGCAGTTTTGTGTCTCAGTAAAAGATACAGCGAACAAGTGTTTAATTGAATTTATAGTAAGCTCAGTTATCTTGATGGAAGAAAATATGTTTATTTTTAGTTTCATCTTAATATAGAAACTTCCACTGTCGTCCAAACTTAGTTCTAAGATGTTTTAATTTGAACAGCTATATTTTCGAATATCAAGTTTGTGTTTCATTAATTACTAAGAAAATCAAGTCGTGCAGATATTCTTTTATTAAATTCTAATAATCCTCCACATACATGATTGTGATGTGGTTATGGATAAAATGTTATATTGCATTCGTGTTTTAATTGCCTTTTTTAATACTACTTAAAACACTCATATAATATACTAATAGTTCCAAAAATAATATTTTTTAAGAAAACTTGTCCATATAATAAACATATTTTGAGGATCTAAACAAGTGGTTTGCTTACATTTCAACAATTATTAAATAACATATTTCCTAAAGTTTAAGAAAGAGGCTCTATTGCTTTCACAATTTTTTCCTCTACCTTGTGTTCAAACTGTGGGGTCAATACATTCGATAGGTACCTATGTAGAGTAGAAAATTGTTATGACATAATCTCAAGAAAAAAATAAGTAGAATAATACTTTGCAATGTCTTGCTGAAGGCACCTAATATGTAATATCCTTTTGTTGCACCTGGATTTCACTTATTTGCATTTAAAACTACTATCGGAATTGAATTTCACATCTGAGTGAAAAATATGAAAAGAAGTCACCATGTGGAAGCTGCGCAAGCTAGTTAGTCAGGATTTTGTTGACACTGTTCCCAATAATAATAATAATATCTTTTCCCCTTATTCTAATCACGAGGATAAGCCATAGAAATCATAAAATATATAGAACGCCAGAAGCCTTTACATTAGGCATTCCAAAATAGTCAGACTATGGAGGGGTTTAGAAATCAGCCATCTAGGGAAAACTTAAAGTAAGTGGTTGGTTACACTGCATTTTAAGCCTAGCATACAATTGAATTCAAAACGGAAGGACCATAGAAATCACAAATTTGACGTAAAATTTTCATATTTTGAAATTCCCGCCTATTACTGTGAAGTCGCCTCGTTAGTGTAACCAACTCATAATAATAATAATAATAATAATAATAATAATTTATTTATTTGCCATAATAATACATAATAATCATACATATGTATGTAATCTTAAATAATAAACAAAACAAATTATTTAAACAAAATAAGTTATATAAATATAGCAAACAAACAATCCATCCGAGATACCACAAAAGTAAACTTTGTCCGTGGTTTTCTCTTTGAATGTTTGGTTTTTTAATGAATAATCATTTACACACGCTTATATTTATAGATAATACAATACTAAATACTAAATTAATACTAATTATGATAATACATTAATATAATACACATAGCTATATTTCGGTAGTCATATCACATTATATTTAAGTAGGTACTTATCAACTATTTGATGAGGTAAGTATTTTCAAATCTATAAGTTGATTAATATATAGTCTGTCTGAATTCAGTAACCATATTTTTACTCTTTTTTTGAATAAATTAACCGAGTTAATATTTCTAATGTCGAGGGGAATTTCATTATATGTACGAGGTCCAAGGTAAGTAAAACATCGCTGAGTAGTGGTTTTGTTGCTCTGGGTATTCTTATAGCATAATTTTATATCTGGTTCCCTGACAATGACTAATTATATTTTTATTTTTTCAGTTTTCATGCAATAAAATGGCAGAACAGTATAATTGACGGATATCTAGTGTTTTTGCTATACGATATAGCGATTCTGTGGGGTAAGTAATATCTTTTTTATGTATAATTTTGAGAATCCATTTCTGTATAACCTCTAGTCTTTTTATGTAACAATTAAAGGCGCCCCCCCATCCCAGAATACCATATCTCAATAGTGATTCCACAAACGCACAATACAGAACTTTTAACTGTTGTAAACTTAAAATTTGTGCAAAATATTTAAACTTGGGAAGCAATGTTCTAATTTTTGCCACAAGTCCGTTAATATGCGAATCCCATTTAAAATGGGCATCAACAATTATTCCCAGATATTTGATTTTAGTTACAGGTTCAATTTTAAAACTTTCCGTAATACTTAGTGGTCTAGTTTCAGCAATTTTATTTATTGAAAAAGGAATATATTTAGTCTTTGAGAAATTTATTGTTAAAGCTTTAGCAGCTTTAGCATCCAACCAATTTTTAATATTTTTAAAGTCATTTTCTGCTTTTGTCAATAAATGCTTCTCAAGTATTATCGGTATACAGAACAGCCGTATCATCAGCGAAACTAAATATTTGTCCTTCAAACTTTTTATAAAATAAATTATTCAGATATATATTAAACAGCAATGGTCCTAGTACTGTACCTTGTGGTATGCCACACTGAACTATTCTGGATTTACTTAAGCTTTTGTTTACCATGACCCTCTGCTTCCTTTCAGACAGATAGCTTCGCATTAATGTCAAGGCTACTCCTCTAAAACCAATTTGTTCAAGGGTTTTGACAAGACCAGAATGGCTAACCGTGTCAAATGCTTTGGCCAAATCTACAAATATGCACAAAGTTGGATTACTCATTTCCATATGGTTATATATATTAGCTGTTAAGTTTGCTATTGCATCCTCAGTAGATTTGGCCTGCCTGAATCCATATTGAAAGTCGCTTAATATATTATACTTGTCCAAGTAATTAACAATCCTTTTTTTAATAATCTTTTCTACGACTTTCGCTACAGATGATAATAATGAAATTGGTCGATAATTTGCACACTCTGCTCTATCGCCACCCTTGTACTTTGGCTTAATTATAGCCATTTTTAATGCACAGGGAAAGACTCCTGTATTTATTATTTTGTTTGTTATTACGCAGATTGGTTTCACAATATAACTTACAACTTCCTTTAAAGTGTCCGATTTTATACAATCAATACCTGGTGCTCTATGTGATTTTAAACTTAATATTACTTCCTTTACTTCATCTTCGTCAGTCTCCGAAATAAAGATAGAATTTTTTAATAATTTTTCATGTCCTATTTTTGTTCTTATTATCAATGTTTTTGGCCATGTTATTACCAATGTCAGTAAAGAAATCAACAAATGTATCCGAAATATCACTTTCATTAGTAAGTCTACCGCTATTATGTCTAATATCTGTTATTTCTTTATCCTTTGAAATTTTGGAACTTACGTTATTTATAGTTTTCCATAATATTTTTGAATTACTTTTATTTTTATTTATAACTTTTTGAAAGTACTTTCGTCTAGCCTCATTTATCAATGTATGCAATCTATTTCTGTAATTCTTAAATTGTTCTTTTAAAGCAATGTTATCTATATTATTTTGCCATCTTTTGTAAAGCCTATCTCTTTCTTTTATCGAATTTATTAATCCTACTGATATCCACTCTTTTCTTTGCGTATTTTTGAACTATATCTTTTGAACTAATTTTTATATAATTTAAGAGTTTATCCATAAATATTTTAGAAGACATTTCTACATTATCAGTTACAAACGTCAAGCCATTTTTCTTGTCTTAACGCCTGTTTTAATTTATCATACATAATGTGTGTATAAGTTACTTGTTCAAGTTCTGTTTTTATTCCAAAATCATTTTTAATTTTAATGAAAGCTAAGTTACTGCAATATTACCAGACTCGCGTTTTCTATATATTTTATGATTTCTGTGGGATAAGCCCAGAAGTCGAAGACTTGTGCGGGAGAGGGGACGGCATATTATTATTAAACAGGCCGCATTTGCGCCCAGGAACGACTTACGTTGGTAGGCCCTAACCACCATTCAGTGCAGGAATGAGGAAAACCTGGAAAACCTCATTAATTAGGGGAGTAGCCAAATGTCAACCGGTATCAATCTCTCACATTGACCCAAGCCAACATTCTTCCACCCTACCATACCCGCAGAGAGGGTGCCAATCTCTCCACGAATATAGCTTATATACGGTCTACCTGCTGCGGGGGTCGAACCCACAGCGATCTAGTCACCTCGATTCAAGTAGTGACGCTTAAACCGCGCGACACAAACCTCGCGCGACCACAGACCGATGGAAATATGGAAATACGTGGATAAACAATAAGGAGGCATTGATTTTCATAAATCTATGAAGTTTTGTAACGGCTAGCAACATTTGGCAAACTTGCGTGATGTTTGTCGTTTATAGAATCTATAGATTTATGTTCAGACAATTTGTAGAGACACATTATCTTAGCAAATCACGAATGTTAATTAATCTATTGCTTACCCTACAAAAACTTTATGGTTAAATTGGCTGTTAAATCGGCAACAGAATATTAAACTGTAATCGAGGTTAAGCAAATCCCATTTTCCTACAATACAATGTATCATTTACGTATTCACAATGCCACTGTGATACTCAAACTTCGTAGAATACTCTATTACATTTTATGTCTGACTTTGCTGCACATTTATTAAAACTATTTGGCGAGCCTTTCGTACTCTTCGATGAAAATAGTTGTTTAGATAAAGTTTATGGCAGTAATAAAAATTGACTCGTATATCGCGCTGCTTATGCCTCCATAACGCTGCAATTTAATCTTTCGCATTTTACATGGTACATGGCACAAATAACGACCCCATATTTGCTGCCTTGTGAAAATATACTTAGTTTTCTAGGGTATAAAAAATATTCATATGTACGATATGCTGCACAAATTACAAATATGATTTATATTTTTTTTCACACTGTACATTTCATATTACTCTGTCACAGTTATCTTTGCTGTTAAGTCAGCAACAGAATATTAAACTTTAATCGGGGTTAAACAAACCTCTCTTTCCTACAATACATTACAATATATATTGTTTACGAATTCTGCATGCCATTTTGATACCCAAAGTAAAGTTCGCAGAATACTCTATTACATTCACATTATTACATTCTATGTGTGACTGTTGAATATTTATTAAAACTTTTTGACGAGCCTTTCGTACTTCTCGATGAGAATAGTTGTCTTGATCAGTGGCGTAGACCCCCCCCCCATGGGTTGGGTTGGCTGGGCCATATAGGTAATGTCTCACTACCATAGATAATATAACCATCTCACTACAAACCTGCAATCACTCTATTCGCCAAGATTTAGCAACGCAGTCAGTGAACTAGATCTCCTACGGCAACGTTACATTAGGGTTCATCTGCATTAAATCATTTAAAAATTAAAGGATATGGATAAATATTTAGAAAAATACGACAAAAATAGGGACAATGGAGACCTCGGTAAAGGACCATCTCGCCACCAAAAAAAGCAAAGTGCCTCTGCAGCTATCGACCAACATGGCAGACTGAGTATATTTGGCTAATAAAGGGTTCAAACAATTTTTTTACAAGATGTCTAGTATGCAAAAAGGATTTTTCCGTTAGTCACGGTGGCCTTAGTGATGTCAAACAGCACTCTAATACAAAAGAGCATAGAGAACGTGAAAATGTCGAAATCTTCTCAAGTTTTAACAAAATTTTTTGCAAACAGAGAAAATATTCAAGAAACTATCCATGTTACAATCTACCACTGCGTTAAGCATAGTCAATCTTACAATTCGTTAGATTGTGGGCTCAAACTTTTACCAAAAATTATAAAAGATTCTGAACTACTAAGAAAAATATTGTCACAGAATTTGCCCCGCTCGCACCCAATTCGACGACTGTGGTATCGCGAAACGTGAAATTGCCCCAATCGCCCCTACGCGATTAGACTTATTAATTTGACCTTGAAAATTTCAAAATTATCGCCTGCGGAGCTAACCTCCCTCCCCTCTTCAATTGACATATTAAAAAAATAATGTGTCCCGTATCTTAAAATTCAAAAGGTGGCAACCCTGCCTGCAACAAAGTTCTAATTTTATTTTTGTCATTTTTGTAACAAATATTGTTCGTACCTGTTTATTATTTACATGTTTATGATGAGATTTTTTTATTTACTTTTTATTGTTTCAATTTATTAAAAATTATTTATCTTTTTTATTAAAAAAATCTAGTCCGAAATACTTTGTTCACTGAACCCCCCCATGTCAAATTTCTGGCTACGCCACTGGTCTTGATAAAGTTTATGGAAGTAATCAAAATTGACTCGAATTTTGCGCTGCTTATGACTTCATAATGCTGAAATGAAATTTTCCGTATTTTCCGTGGCACAAACACTGACCCGATATTTGCTGCATTTGCCTTAAACAACCAGTTTTCTAGGGTATAAAAAATATTTTTATTTTTAAAATTGTATTATCATTTGAAGCAATGCCTTAGAAAAAGTTTATGGTTAAATTTGCTGTTCAATCAGCAACAGAATATTAAACTTTAATCGAGGTTAAACAAACCTCTCTTTCCTACAATACATTACAATGTATATTGTTTACGAATTCAGCATGCCATTTTGATACCCAAAGCAAAGCTCGCAGAATACTCTATTACATTCACATTATTACATTTTATGTCTGACTTTGCTGCACATTTATTAAAACTTTTTGACAAGCCTTTCGTACTTCTCGATGAGAATAGTTGTCTAGATAAAGTTTATGGGAGTAATAAAAATTGACTCGAATATCCGCTGCTTATGACTTCATAACGCTGAAATGAAATTTTCCGTATTTTCCGTGGCACAAACACTGACCCGATATTTGCTGCATTTGCCTTGAACAACCAGTTTTCTAGGGTATAAAAAATATTTCCTTGATATGCTACACAAATTTCAGATATGATTTAAATTTTTTTCAAAACTATATACGTTTTATATTATCACAGTTATTTTTCTAAGGAGGCTTAGCCAGAGTGACGTCATGGCAGTTTCCAAACTCTGACGAATGTGGCGCGCAGCGCGTCGTTTTGTTGATTGTTGCGGAGAAATTGTTGTTTTCAGTAGCAAATTTCAGCTTCATAATAATATTACAAACGCGATTTGAAGTAGTTTTGTAATATGTCGACCGGAGTGATACGGATTGTAAAAGTGTGTGTTTTTAATTTCGTTTACAAGTGTTGTGTTTGAATTTGAAGCTTTAAAATTGTTTCGTGCAGTGATTTTCGTGAATAGAAATTAAGATTCGTGTGTGTTTATGTTTGTGCTGTAGTGCCTAGGTAAGTCATTAAAATATTATGTACCTACTTCTGTAAAAAGCATTGCAATTTTTCACTTTAAAATTAATCATCATCGCCATTTGAAGCTTACTGTGCACATATGCTGACTGGATTAGGTGCACAAATATTAAGTAGATCTATATCTTTATTTACAAAGATTTAATAATCTGTATATAACTTTGTTGCTTTGCAAATGTGTTCTCTATAAAAAAAATGGTTGGTAACAGTGACAACCCCATTCAATTAAGGCTTACGGTGAGCGCTCTATCAAACGATATATAACATCTGTTCCAACAACCGTCGAGAACTGTTCAGTACCGTGAGAAATGTTTGACCAACACCGTCTTACGTCGCATTCGCCGAGAGTACATTAACAACTAAACTGACTGACAAACCCATAGTTTTCGCTCAGTAACTCCTTAACGGATAATGATAAAAATATGCGTTTTTTTTAATAGACTTCAAATATTATTTTACGTCGGCGCGGTGTTTTGTAATTTTGAAAAAGTGTAAAATAAATGTTTTTAAAATGAATTTTGCATATTTTCAAAATTTCAAAACACAGCGCCGACGTAAAATAGTATTTGTAGTCTATTAAAAAAACCGCATATTTTTATCATTTTTTGTTGAGGAGTTACTGAGCGAAAACTATATCCCTTTGGATCGAGCGCTCACCGTAAGCCTTAAGACTTTTATCTATTGTTTTCTTTTTGGTTAGACGTAGGTACTTTGACAATAGCAGATAATTTATCTAGATCTATCCTGGTGGCTGTAAGGATGTCACATCCAGAGTATGAATGTGTAGTATAATGTTCAGGGAGAGAAATAATTAAGCTGTAGATTATGTTCGTCGAGGAATAATGAGAGGTCGCTTGAACAAGCATTTGCCTAATGAAGGGAGTTGTTTAGAATAGGTTTTACATCACCTACAGTTCAACTCAGAGGTATAAGGTGTATACAGGGTGTATTTATTTAGCTGAAAGAGCGCAAATGCTATCAGATAACAATAGGGTCTAAGATATAATATACAGGGTGTTCCAGAATGATAGTCAAATATTTTACCAGTGTGTTCCACAAGCCATTTCAGGGGGGGATCTTCATATAAAATTTTCCAATTTGGGTCTTCCCTGTTGAGATATTCGAGTCTCAAAATGGCGGAAAAAAATAGTTTTTTTATTTTTCCTTAAAAACGGTTGCGCTTAGAAATTTCAACCGCAGTAGGCGGTTGCTATGATGATGTTTCTTTGTTGTCTTATGAAACAAATCAGTCTTGACAGTTTTTGCAAATATTTGTAAACAACTGACTCTTCCGTACAAATATTAGCGAAGAAATTGCTGGAATATGCATACGGCAGGATTGGCAACAGTTATAGGAATACCTTTGTTTAGAAATATTTGCAAAAACTGTCAATTATAGACCTAATAGCCATGTGTTTGACAAGACAACAGAGAAACATCAATATAGCAACCGCCTACTGCGGTTATCAGTAACCGGTGACAAAAAGATGTTTAGAGTCAAGAAAAGTAATTTTATTTTTTCCGCACAAACTGTTGGTTGTATGAAAAATTTACAAGAGGGAAAAAAGTAGTCAAATTAGGTATAGTATTATTTAAAAAAAACTTTTGTTGAAATCGGCCATTGCAGGAAAAAGTTTTGAAAGAAATAAATCTAGAGGTTGCTTATTCCCGCCCTCCAGAAACATAAGCTAGGTCCTACGTTCGTTGGGAGGGGCTTAGCCCCTCCTAGACCCTCGTTTCGCCGCCAATGCTTAAGAAACACCCTGTAAGTATACTATAGTAATTTTATATAACATGTCGATCCTATCTTTGTATTTTTCTCTTATTTCCACAATCAAGCGGCCCACACACGTTGTACAAAACGTGCCTTATCGGGCTGCCTTTTAATTAAGCGGCGTTTTCAATATTTTAGCGGTCTATACGGCACTAGAAACGTGTGCCACGCCGAAGAGTCCTTTTCCAGATTTTCTCAGATTACATCACGTTCCGGCTTTGTATAAAAACTCCTCGGGGATATTCGCGTAACAAATTGTAGGGTACGTCGTCGACACGGGCGGCTGATTCTGTTACAAGGGATGATTTTTACGGGGTAACGCGCAAGGGTTGCGGGATACCTGGACTGCCTCTAGGGCAGGCCAAGTGAAATTAGCACAGTCCGCGGGACAGAGTATTTTTAGTTGGGTTTGGGTTGGATGCGGTTCACTTCATTTCAAACGTAAACGTACACTCAGCGCAACATAGAGGTTTCTAGCCCGAATCACTAGGTTCATATTTTGTTTATGACGGCACTAACTTCCGGCTCTCCGTCATACATATACCCAGAAAAAAAAAAACAGTTACTGACACGTAAACTCATAACCTAATCATTGATGCTAAATTAGACTGTTAGTGACGCCACGAGGGGTAAAGCAGCTTTATCTGTCGGAAGAATATGGCGAGAGAAGTTTTCGTTGAGAATTTGCTGCTCTAAAAGCCATTCACCAAATTCGTGGACAATGGGGAAGTTTGCATGAATTTTATACCTGTATTTTCAATTAAACTTAGGTACATTAAAATGGTCTCCACAAACAAACAATGTTACAATGCTTCCTTTCGTCGCGCTTCATTGCCCTACACCACATTTCTAATAAGAAATATAATATTCTTACTAACAGTTGGGCAACGACCGTGACAGTTGACAGTTTACAAGTAAATTGTGTATGATTTTAAGTATTGTTCATTGGATGTAGCGATAATATATGAAGTCACAAGAATGTGTTAAAAAATAAAGTATACTTAGTTTCAGAAAGTACAAATAAAGTTTTACGTTAAGACAATTAGAAATAAACACTTCCAACATTGTAAACTGCGGAAAAACATATTTATGTCATATTTTTTATTTATCTCCGTTATTCACTTAAACAGAAATAAACAAAATAGGATAGATAGAGCTGTGAAATACAAGTAAAAGTGTCCAAGCCAATCGTCCAATGATAGATACTCTAATGAATCGGTCCTCTTTCCACTCCCGCCCGATGTTTCCTCTTTGCCGACGCTCTTCTTCCTGCCTACTCACTCGATGGGTTTGGATTTAGTGGTTGTGGAAGATTTGGTTTTGTAGTGGAAATATTTTAAGATCCTCCTACGCAAATAGACAGTATTATTTAGGCCGTGAAGACTTATTTTGTTCATTTTACATAAAAGCAATGAGAAGACCTGAACTTTCCGAACCTGTATACTTATATTTTGAACAGTTAAATAAATTCACATAAAATTTAAAAAACGTACAAATTACGATTCATTCTTTTCATCATCTGACTAACACACATAGTACTTAATATGTGGAAATAATCATTCATTTGTCTGCATTAAAAAATAATCCATTCATTACCTTAACGAAAAACATTGATTCCATCTAATATTAAGATTTTATAATCGATTACTACAAAGACCTTTTTTTCTTTTAGTCCTATCCGAGCTATAAGTTTTCACTCTTGAGTAACGAAATTTGAGGCATTACCATCTAATAAAATTGAGCGAGCAATAAAGAAATCACTAGAGACACTTCAGCCACTCCATTACGTAATACGTATCTTATAATTCCAAAGCGCAAAGAAAATGTTATTTTATTTGTCTTGAACGTCTTCTTCGTAAATCTTTCTTTCATATGATCGGCAAAGCAATAACGTCTAAGCGATTCAAAGTAATCTTGCATTTTTTTAAATTGAATTCTTCTTGCCGAAATATAACATTAAAAAATGAATGCGTTGACATCTATTATAAGAATAAAAATGAAAATATTTTTTATTGAAATTCGGATTCCATTTCCTATTCTATTTAATCACTGACATAGTTTTTTCCATTTTGAAACTTTGTCGGCATACATTAAAATGAACAACTTGACCTGGATTCTTTGTGCAACACGAACACAAGATTATCTATGTGAAGAAAACCTGGCAGGAAAGCTCTGTGCATACATAAGAATTGCTGAGACTGAATTTTTCTGGTTATCCATACATTAGCAGCATAAAATATATGTACCAAGTACTCTTGATGTTGGTTAGTTGTTAGCCCATCATCTGCTAAATCGCAGTGGCTGCGCTTTTTCTAGTCTGTTCCTTTGCCCGTTTGCAGTGACTCACCGCGCGTGGCAGCACTCTACAGCACATATGTCATATAGTTGTCAACTGGTTCTATCAGTAATTCGACGTTTCTTAAAAATTATGACAGATTTTAAATATCTGTGGTGTGTAAATTTCTGTTAACTTGTAATTTATAAATTGATACAACTGAAAATAATGAGCTATTGTGTTTTTCATGGTGAAAGGGAAGTAGCAGTCCATCTTTGTGTGTATTTTATAAACAGAAGTACGTTGTGTGGAGGACAGAAATGGTAGTAATGTTGCATATTTTAAAGTAGCAGATATAAAATACATATATTTTTACAAATTAAATTAAATAGTAGGTTCTATTAAAAGATAAGTTACAGTCTCACTATCAAATGTCAAATTGTGACATTTATGGCCTGATGTGTATGTTTCCAAATACTAACATAGGTGTCGACACACTACAGCACATTGCAGAATTCTGTATTGAAATTCAGGTGATTCGATAGACAATAAGTATAACAAAGGCGGCGCGATTTAGCAGACGATGGTTAGCCGTAGTTGAATCTGAATTCAAAGTTAGGTTATGTAGCACCCTGATGAAAAGTGTTTCTCCGTGTACAATTTATTCCAACTAATAGCCCTATTTCACTCCCATTTCTGCAGGACACTTGATAACGACAATCGGGTTTTTTCTCATCAAGCGGACTACAAGGGAGATAAAGTTTTTGTCACAAAAGTTCCAACTTTCCTACTTTTTGCCCCGGCATGATAAAAGCGGACGAATCCTCTGCCACCATAGGGGCGGCTACTACGTAAAATATGTCCAAATTAATTAATAACAGTCCCCTTCCGCTTTTTCTGATCCTTGAAACTTATTCATCTCGATTTACCGACTTAGACGATGGAGAACAAAAACGTTGATCTTTCAGAAACACTGGGTCCGCATACAAAATTTTACAAACAGTCAAATTAGATGGAGGGACTAAAAATGTGCTCATTTTTTTTTATTTTGACAAAGTGACATTTTCAAAACTGCATGTCTGGTTATGAAATACTTTTCAGTTCTACCTTTTGGATCAGGTATCTACTTGTTTATTTAGAAAAATAATAGTCTGAGAGTTTATGAGTTCATAATGTATATGGTATTTTATTCAGAAGAAAATAACAATTACTTGTAATAACATATAGCTAAGAACCCTTGTCGGTCACCCCACCAGACATAGACCGGTTTTGGGCTTGTTAGCCATCAACATCAGTATGCCATAAATGAGAGGGTGACCGACAAGGGTTCTTGGCTGTTCACACAGATACTGCAGGTGTAATTCAATGCCGGTCGGGGCATTAGTCCGCGGAGTAGTTGTTTCCTGCAGTATCATTTATAGATGTAATGGCTCGTTGCCCAGGGCGAGAGATCTGCGTTTAAGTACCTGCTGTAATGTAGGTCGCTTCCTGCAAGTCGAGCCGCTTAGGCCGAGCAGGATGTAGCAGACCACTTATATCTCACCTGCTAATAACCAAATTTTGATAAAATATGCTGTGTTTTAAAAAATTTACATCTAAAATTTGATTTTCTAAAATTATATCTTTCATATCTCGGAAACGAGTGGCTCTAGGACATACGTTTATTAAGTACACTTATTTTTCTACGTTTTATCAGTTCTAGAAATATTGTCATGTCTTTTTAAAACACCCTGAGTATTTCCTGCGAAGAAATGCCTAGAAAAGCCCCATCCGACGCATGGTATTTACAACAAAATTTAAAGAAACTAATACACCCCGATACTACTAAACACGCTTAACAAAAGGAACACAAGTAAATATAGGGTTGCTGCCATTGTAAAAGCCCATTCTGCAAACATTTAATTAATACGATTGTATAAATATTTATTTATACAATGTTAATACCGACGTTAATTCGCGGAGGCTGCGGTCATGCACCAGATTATTAAAATTTTGTAGTCCTGTACACCTAATTTTCGAACAATGCTGCATGAAATACGATTCATTCTTTACTTACACGTTTTAGGTTATCAGAAATTGCGATAAGCAACAAAGTTCCTTTAAAAGTATATATAATGTGGAAGGGGTAGATGTATTATTATTCCGTTGTCTTCGTAGTTCCATTTGAAGGTCTTCTGGGAATCGTTTCTGGCAAATGGAAACGTCTAGAAAACAGAATTCGACCGTTACTGTCGGAAAAACCAATTGCTTTCCACTTTTCGAAGTGCAGTTCGCTCAGATGGAGGTCAAAGCGTGCTGCGGGATCTCTGACAAACGACGAAAAATTACAGATCTTCCGTTTAAGAGCGAATGGCTCGATGCCGTTTGAGAAATCTCTATCTGTGCATTTGCGAATTAAGAGTTTTCTTATCCGACGAAGGGTGTCTTAATGCTTTCGAATGATAAAGAGTTACATTCGCCAAGGTGGCATGAGATAACATTTCTGTTATATACTGATGTTTATATTATTCTCAAATGTCTAAAATTGTTTGTATTTGCATAAAACTTTGTTTCAAGGAAAATCTGCCATGATTTCATGCCCAGAAAACCTTGTAAATTTAGAAAAACTGTTTTTCTTTCACCAGTAAAGTGCCATTTCTGTTTGAGCGGCGACAAAATGTTCTAGGCCTACTTTGATGTTGTGACCGATTTTCAGATTTTCTCCTAAAGTGCTGTTCCTGTACTAAATACGACAAAATGTTATTAAGAAAGGTTTTTTAGAATGGAAAAACTGAGTATGTGGAAAAATTTCAATTTTCTAGGCATACTCCGATTTTCTTTTATTCCAATTTTAGGCATAGGACTCTACAATTTTGCACACGTCCTCAATTCTTCATTCTGTGAAACTTTTCCTAATAACAGTTTGCTTAATCACATACAGAAACGACACTTTAATAGCGAAAAAATCTGAAAATTGGTTCTAAAATCAAAGTAGGCTTAGGACGTTGAAATTTTGCACATACCGAGTTTTTTATTCCGAAAACATTTTGTCATATCACATACAGAAACAGCACTGTAGTGGTGAAAAGAATTAGTTTTTAATTTCCAAAGCTTACTGTATTCTATGGAGAGCCGAAAGAAGTCCGTAGATTGTAACAGAAATACGTAAATCTACGGATTAAATCATAGATCTGGCAACATTGACCACGGATTAGGTGTGTAATATACGTCTTGTGTACCGTAACAATAAATAACTTGTCGTCATAATTTATTTTATTGTAATATTTTCGTTCGAAGGTGAACGTTTAAATTATTATATAACACACCTAAATTATCAATTTTCCAAATTTACGGGGTGGAGCAGCCACTGCTGCAGATTACCGTCTGAATAATTTCTCTGGGGATTGTTTCGTGAGGGTCCCCTCTAGTCGGTCTTGGCGCAGAGTGTGGCATAAATCATAAACGGGGATGACCAAATTCCACGCGTGGTAGTCGCTCTTACTCGTACGATTTTCAGGAACCGTCACAAAAATAAAGCACATCAATCAGGATGCTGAAAGATGAATATGTACGAGGTCTTATCAAAGAGTTCCAGGATTGTTTTTTTAGAATTTTAATGGGAGACATTACAGGGATGATCCACAGATATTGTTTTAGAACCACTGACATGAACTGGGGACAAAACTTTGTTGGAACTTGATTCGTTCAATATTCGCGCAATATGACACTCGTCAGTTGATGATGCATCATTTGAAAGGTTTCTGTGGACGATATCGCCAACTTCACATATAATTTAATGCTAACATATTGTTATTCAATGAAACTGATCACAAAACCACAGGGTATTTAAGTTGTTTCTACAATCCCTGTCAATGAAGTGATATGAATGCTCTCTGATATCAATATCTAGGTATACTAATGAACAATTCCATAGACCAAGCTGAATTTTTCATTAGCATACCTAGATATTTAGTATCAGAGAGCATACATATGACTAACCTAACCTAACCTACCAGAGTGTCATTTATACACAGGGAATTGCTTTCGCCGAACATCGGCTACTTTATTGGTTAGATAATAACATCAATGCAAAATTTGAAACAAATATTTTTTAACTAGAGCTCAAATAATGTACAAGTAATTGAATGTAGCAATCAGTGATGAAAATTGTGCCTTATTATAATACTCTTATATAGCCCTATATCTTCTGGATCAGGAATTATTATTAAAGATTGTAAAGACGGTTCTTTCAGCATCCAAATTAAGAATGCTAACAAATCCATTCATTTGTTATGATTAATGTTCTTGTTGTAATAGATAATAATTGAAAAGTTTTATTTTGCAAACACGGAATTCCAGGAAACTACTACTCTGCGGGCTAATGCCCCGACCAGCATTGAATTACACCTGGAAAACCTATAGCAACAGTTAGAGTCATTCGTCAGAAGTCCACCAGACATATACCGGTTTTGAGCTTATTAGCTCTCATCAGATGCCATAGGTAAGGTATCCGACGAATAATCCTAGCTGTTTAGTCTGTCTAACCCGACAGAAGGGACCATGAGTACGCGGTGTAGAACTAACTACATCTATCGGCCATTCGCTACTCCATGCCGGACTGAAAATGTCACAGACACGAAGCGTTCTACATGCAGTAAACACCATTGAAAGCTGTCGACCTTTATCGCGTTCGGCGAGAAACGATATTTTGCAAACACGGAATTCCAGGAAACAACTACTCTGCGGGCTAATACCCCGACCAGCATTGAATTACACCTGGAAAATCTATACGCGCTAAAGATCGACAGCTTTCAATGGTGTCTACTGCATGTAGAACGCTTCGTGTCTGTGACATTTTCAGTCCGGCATGGAGTAGCGAATGGCCGATAGATGTAGTTAGTTCTACACCAAGGATTATTCGTCGGATACCTTACCTACGGCATACTGATGAGAGCTAATAAGCTCGAAACCGATATATGTCTGGTGGGCTTCTGACGAATGACTCTAGCTGTTGCTATAGGTTTTCCAGGTGTAATTCAATGCTGGTCGGGGCATTAGCCCGCAGAGTAGTTGTTTCCTGAAATTCCGTGTTTGCAAAATATCGTTTCTCGCCGAACGCGATAAAGGTCGACAGCTTTCAATGGTGTCTACTGCATGTAGAACGCTTCGTGTCTGTGACATTTTCAGTCCGGCATGGAGTAGCGAATGGCCGATAGATGTAGTTAGTTCTACACCGCGTACTCAAGTTTTATTTTGTTGAGTGATTGTAGATGAAACTTTGTATACATTACGCAAAAAGTGATATTACTGCTCTCGAGTGATTGTCACTGTCACTATCGAGCAATAATGTATCACTTTTCGTGTATCACATAAATAACTGTTATATTAGCTTAGATCCCTTTACAATACAGTAAAAAAATTACAAAAGTTAAAAATGAAAAATATATGGATAGATATTGTGGGTGTAATTCAACACTGGTCGGGGGTTTAGTTCGCAGAGTAATTGGAAAATGTATATACAGGGTGTTTCCTAACTCGACAGCCAAAATAAAATGTCATATGTAAAATCGAATTTTAAACATAAAACAAAGAGTAACTTTTTTTCGAATTGGGCTTCGTTTAGGAGATATTTAAAAAAAATGTAAAACAAGACAGCTATGAAAATAAAAGTTTGTTTATTATTTGACAGCTTGTCTTCAAGTAATTATTTTTGTATAACGTTGAGTGACTTTTATGACTTTTATGTTAGTGTTTCTTTTAAAATGCAGTTTAGTAACGAAGAACTTGCTGACATCATTTACGTTTATGGGTACTGTGATGGTAACACTAGAGCTGCGTGTTGGGAATATAGTATAAGGTATCCAAATAGACGGCAACCTTACCGTACAGTTTTTCAAATGCTTTTCGAAGGCTTCGTGAGTTTGGAATTAATGAACGGCGTAGTGGAGGTCCACATCAACAGCACACTGCTGTACAAGAAATTGCTATTATTGATGCAATACTTGATGATCCAACGACCAGTACTAGACGCATTTCCACACAGTTAAATTACCGCACAAGTTTGTTTGGAAAACTCTTAATCGAGAAATATCCATATCACTATCAAAAAGTCCATCACTTGCATCCAGGCGACGAGGTACAGCGGTTAGCATTTTGTCATTGGCTACTTGAACAGGATGAACAAAATCCTAACTTTATTAGAGAAACACTTTGGACAGATGAATCAATGTTTACGAGGAATGGAAGTAACAATACTCATAACAAGCATACGTGGTATTTACAAAATCCACATGCAGTTAGAATTAGAGGTTTCCAACAAAGATTTTCTATAAACACCTGGTGTGGTATTTTCAATGGAAAATTACTACCTATTCAAATTTTCCCTAATCGGTTAACTGGTGACGCATACATGGCACTTTTAGAAAATGAGTTGCAAGATTTATTAGATGATATTCCTATTGGTCTGCAAAACAGAATGTGGTATCAGCATGACGGGGCACCGCCACATGCTGGAAGAAATGTGGTGGAGTGGCTCAATAATAATTTCAATGGGAGATGGATCGGAAGGGGCGGTCCCGTTCATTCACCGGACCTTAATCCCCTTGACTTTTACCTATGGAGTCACCTAAAACAATTAGTTTATGCAGAACCTATCAACACTATTGAACAATTACAAGGTGGAATTTTAAATGCAGTGCATAATATACAACATACTGTAAATTTTGAAGCAGTTTATAATTCACTTGTTTTGCGTTGCCAGGCATGTGTCATGAACTTTGTAATAATGTTTGTTGTTTGTTTTATTATTTACTTTAATAAAATATTTTTATAACTCGTAGTAAAAAATAATCACATTTAAATAAAGGATTGTGGAAAATTAAGATTTTTCGTTAACAAATTCTAACAATGAATCCACATTTATCAATTACTCAATGATTTTTATAACTGAATATCTCCTAAACGAAGCCCGATATGAAAAAAAGTTACTCTTTATTTTATGTTTAAAATTCGATTTTACATATGAAATTTCATTTTGGCTGTCCAGTTAGGAAACGCCCTGTATAAAAATAAACAGAAATGCTTTTACAAAAACGGCACAACCCTGCAGTGATTATATGCCGTGGAATTCAAGTCCTGTAACTATTTGATCGACCTGATATAAAATATTTGTTAACTGTCAAACATAAGGAGTTTTCCTTTCAGTGATCAGATCACTGTGATAGATCAGTTGGAAGGAAGGTCCCTACTTGCTTTAACCTCAATATGCTTATCACTTTCAAGTGAAGCTTGCTCGCTAATTCATATGACAATTAATCTATTATTTTTACAAAATAGTATTCGAATGGGTGATATTTCAAAATAAAACCGCTTCGATTCCATCCGCCCAACAAATGGGCGATAAAAGTGTCCCACAAAGAGAATTAACGACGGCTAGATTGATTTTAAACATTGTTTAAAACTGACGAACTGTTATTTTTGATTGCGGTCGTAGATTATTCAGCCGATAGATTTTATATTGTAGAAACAGTTAATCCTGTTTTAAAAGCGTTCGCTGAATGGGATTTATTTATATATTGGATTCCAATGGGTCATTTAAGTTCAAAGGAAATAGATTGGGTGCAAAATCTATTTTGAACCCTAGAATTATATTTGTACCTATCGTTAAGTTGATTTATTTATTCCGTAGTACTAATTTCTACAGGGTGGACCATTAATGATGGGCCATAGAGCAGGGGGACAAAATATGAGAACGTGGCTAAATTTGGAAAAAGATACAGGGTGACAAAGTTGAAATTACTTTTTCGTAATAACTCGAGTACCGCTCAACCTATTGTCACCAAATTTGGTAGGGAAGCATCTGTTAAGAAAAGGGATCATAGTTTATGTATCAATTCGCGTTCGGCCATAGAGGGCGCCACATTAGCAATGCCTGAATAAATTTCTCTCTTATTTTTTGTTGATGAAATGTTCTGATTCGGTTGAATATATATATTCAAAAAATTTTTTCTGGCGCATTTCAACTTAAAAAAATGTACACCGAAAAACAATTTGGTGTCTATAAAAAAATTTATATATTATATATTCTATAATAAGACAATAAGTATTTGCATATTTCAAAGAATTATTATTATTTCATGGCATCTAAATTTATTTTTTTTAAAAGGGCATCATTCAGTCAAAAATAATCCCTCGCGCTTCATCATGAAAAACAAATAAAAGCCCGCCTACCAACACGAAAAAAGGACCCAACATACATTTGCCCAGCGGCAGAATCTCTAATAATCCGGCGAAATGAAATAATGTTCCGGCACTCGCTGGCTGGAAAAAATGGTTATAAAAAATGTCATAACACTAACCGCTTTAATATTTTTGACACATGCATCCGTTATTCTCCCCTAATCCAGGCTTTCCAGGGCCTCCGCAACGCCGTTGTAGACACCGTGTCGTCACAGGGCATAAAATAGGGAGATGAGAACGTGGAAAACAGGGTCAGGTCACAGTTATACCACAGCTTAAATAACAATTATTTAAGCTGTGGTTATACCGCCAAATTGTAGATGTTGCCAACGGTTATCAAGCAAAAAGGATGTGTTAATAAACGCTGCGCATTACTATAGAGGCTATAGTCTTCACGTCTTTCATAATCAGACAAAGCAGAGAAACAACTGTCAATTATTATTCTTACATTTTCGTCTGTTACTCAAACCTACACTGAGAAAATGTGCAGGGGAAAATACGTACTTTGCTGACTATTTTATAGCTAAAACTGTAGCCGCTTCGTAACCATTGCTTTAAATATCTTTTGTCAGGTCAAGCTAAAGACACAATGACAAATACATTATACTACAACTATGTCTTTGTAGTTTATTCTAAGACAAAATTGTAAGCGCAAATTTATAGTAAATTTTACAATGTGACATTTATTACAAAATATAGTAAAAAGTTTTACAATCATATTAAAATTTACAACGAACATACACGATTTACTTATATGTAATAGAAGACGTAAGGGGCGTTGGGCAATACATCCAATTAATAGAAATAGAATTCAACAAAGTGTATTTTATATTTTATATGGAGATTTACAAAAAGATGGTTGGTGGAAAAGTTTTTTAATTAGGGGCCATCCATAAATTACGTCACACGAATTTTAGGACTTTTTAACCCCCCCGTCCTTGTCAGAGGTTGACACATTTTCAGAACCCCCCTGATGTGACATCACACATTTTTCAAATTTATGTATGTATTTAAAAATAATAATAAAAACAGTTATTTTTATGTTTTCCTTACTTTTATTATATAATCTTTAATAAAATCAACATAAAGTCAAATATATTAGATAACAGAAAAAACAAACGACTAGTTAGAAAGCAATAAACGACTAGGTAATTATGTTAATTAAAGATACAAAACTTAATCATCTTGTGTCCATGGATTTTGGACTTTGTAAATTTCGCGTTATGGATTTTGAATTTTAACATGTGATGTCACAAAGTTTTGTGTCACATTCCGGTGATACCGCCCCCATCAACATGTGACGTAATTTATGGATGACCCCTTACTTTCGTATGTTACAATCATATTTTGATGAATTAATTATACAGGGTGTCCCAAATAAAAAATGGCATAAGGAAAGTCGCATTAGTTTTGTCCAAAAAATATGTGGTTAATGGTATGGCCTTCTATTTTGGGACACCCTGTATAACATATATCAGGATTTGGTTTGATGGTATCAATAAATATTTCAATATCAATTGCGTCCATTGCATCCATGTCCCGCTTGATCAACAGCTAAACTAAAACTAAATCAAACTGTGCTAAAACTACTCTTGATAGACAGAGCCACTGGACTTTCGTGTTTCGCAGCGCGTACGCCAAGCGTTCTGTAGAGCCATCGCGACAGAATTGAAAATGCGAGAGCAAATAAACGCGCGTAAAATGCATAAACGTAGTAACTCTGTCAGGGTATCTTGAAACGCAGCGTTTTTGTCATCTCCGCGTTGAGAGGAGAAAAACGCGTGCATGAAAGGGGTCTAAGAAGTAAATGATGTAAGTCATTGCCTCGTTGGTTTGGGGGCTAATCAAGTCACTGAACATGCTACGGAGCAGTTTCGTAGCGTAACTCCACCACCGCCGTAGCTTATAATATGTCAAAGCGGCAAATAGCGTCCGTATAAAGAAGGCGGCGCTCACCGGCCAGCCCCGACTGTCCATTGTTTCGCCGCCCAGCCACCGCAAACTAATTTAATCCGACACTGGTAATTTCCAGGACGGAGCGGACCTGCAAAAACGGCGGGAGGCGGCCGGAGTTCACGGTCCACGGCGTCGATAAGTTAATAAGTGTTATATTTAGTCACTGTGAATACGGCTTTAACGTGTGCCGCCTGGGCGAGGGGGGCAAGGAGTCGCGGGGGCGGAAAGGTATAGCTGTGCTATTTGCGGCGATTTCAGAGCTTATTAGCTCGTATTATAATATCTTCACACGCGCACACAAAAATAAAATGTGATATACATACAGAGTGGTTCGCGTAAGAACCGGCACGGAGCAGGTGCATGTAGAATGTTGCAAAATATTGTAATTTATCCAAACATATCTATATACAAAATTGGACACAGGCAGAGTTACAGGCCTTCAAATTGGGGCCAAATATTTCAAAAAGAAATAATATCTCTGAATTACTTTAACTTGGAATAACCAGATTTGGTATATGAGATAGGTTTACTATTGGTCTTCTTTGACCATGAGTTCAAGTAGCCACCCTTAAAATTATATATGTGACCTGGAATCATGAAACGACCCTTTTGTGCGAAAATAAGATTTCGAGATAAACATGTTTAAAAATGGGGGATGGTGGTGAAGTGTTTACATGTTTCCATGGCAAATGCGTTTTGAATTATCATCCCTACACGGAAAGAAGTAATCACCTCACCTAATCCTGCCAGGCAGCAGACAAGCAAAGGCTCCCAACTGGCCTCGCGTGGTGCCGTGCTCGTCAGCATTTTTCGACGTTGTCCTTCCAAATAGCACCACGCGTGGCCAGATGGCCATTACCAAAAGTAGAAATATCAAAACCAACCGAAAGTTCAACGCCTTTGAAATCAAGAAAAGAAGAAAAGCGAACCAAAACTTCAACGCCTTTGAAATCAAAAGAAGAAAAAAAAAATTAAGAAAAACAATCGAAAACCTCAAAAAAAAAGAACCAATACGACCGAAAATGTAATCCAAACCAAAAAAGAGAAAAAACAACCAATAGTTTTGTAATAATATGTTTTTAATAATTTTCTTTTCGTTTGTTTTACATGCGTTTTTTTTAACTTTTCACCTGTACTTTTAACGCAAATTGTAAAAAAACTAAGAAAGATAGAAAACTGCGGTTTATTTCATTAAAAAGAGCGTTAAATTTCCTATCAGAATCACCCAAAAAGTGAAAAACGGTATTTTCGCACAAAAGGGTCGTCTCATGATTCCAGGTCACATATATTGTCCTTTTTGCCTCTATCCATGTCTTTCCTTTCTTCTTTAATATTACTCTAATGGTTACATCCCATGTTTGCCTTGATCTTCCTCGTTTCCTTCTCTTATCCATTTTAGCCTCCCATATCCGTCTCACTGGTCTTTTATCGTCCATGCGATGCAAATGTCCCCACCAACTTAATTATCTTTTTTCCACGTATTTTAATGTTGATTCTATTTTAAGTTCTTCTCTTACTTTTATGTTTCTAACTCTGTCCAATTTTGTGATCCCTCTAGTTCTTCTTAGGTACTTATGTGGCTTAGATTTTACTTTTCTGTGCCTTTGATAGTACCCATGACTCGTAGCCGAACGTTACTTTAAATAATTTTCGTGTCACTAGATATTTTCTTCTTACTTATGAAACTATTGTTCATTGAGTGATATAATCTCATCGTTTTCTCTATCCTACTGTTAATCTCTATATCTTGTTTTCTACTGCTCTCTATTGCTATTCCTAAATATTTAAAATCATTTACATGTTCTATTGGTACATCCTCTATCTTTATATCTAACTTCTGTTTTTCCCTTCCTATGGTCAATACTTTTGTTTTGTTTTTATGTATCCTCATTTTATAATCCGTCAGTACTTTATTCCATATATCCAAATTTTTCTGTAGATCTTCTTTCTCTCTGTTATTATCATTACGTCATCTGCAAACGCTCCTTCTGATATTCCTACTCGATGCATCTTTCTGTGTCCTATATATATTTTCTTGCCAAAAGACCTGAACGTTTCTTTATTATTTCATCCATGAGAACAATAAATAGTCTTGGACTTAGTGCTCCTCCTTGACGAATGCCATCCTTTGTTGAAAACGTCTCGGATAAGTATTTTTTTCTTGCTTATGACCATATTGTTATTATTTGTGTGTGTTAAAATTATACCAAACATTTTTCCATTGTGCGAATTTAAAAATGATGATAACATCCCGCGCAGAATTTTATTTAAAGGTATTTTTTTCTGAAAACCTTAAAGTATTTTGAAATTCAACAGGAATAAAAAGGTGTTTTAAATTAAATTCTGCGAGGGATATTATCATGCAAATGCGGCCTGCTTAATAATAATATGCCGCCCCCTCTCCCGCTCAAGTCTCCGACTTCTGGGCTAATTCCTGTGATTAGAATGAGGGGTAGAAATATTATTATTATTATTATATTATTATTATTATTATTATTTTTTTTTTTCCCCAGTAAACACCTTCCGAAGCTCCGACACATTCGGAGATGTTCTGGAGAGTCAAGCAATGACCACTCTCCACTCCGTGGAGTCAGTAATCATTGCGCCCGTAAATCGTGTGTTCTGAGCAGACGTAGCGAACCAAGGACGATTGCCTTCTGCATTCTGCCGGCTAAGATCTCTGCCGAATTTCGACAAGCCGGTATGATCTTTAAGTCAGAAAGCAACGTATGTCTCATTCCACCCAGGACGCCTATAATTAGCACCACAATCTTAACAGAGTGGTCTGGATACAGCCTGCGGAGCTCGGAGAGAAGATCTCGATATTTCCTCCGTTTTTCCTCCTCTTTAGCACGATGTTGTTCTCTGCGGGAGCCGAGAACTCAATCACAAACATCGTCCTAAGCTGGTGGTCGAGGAGGACTACATCAGGCTTATTGGCTTGGATTTGCCTGAGGGTGAGGAATGAATAGTTCCAATAAATTCGGCACTTCTCATTCCCCACTACGGATTCTATATCCCCCGGAGCATAAGGCAGCACTGGCGTCTCGTCTATCTCATACGAGTGTCGTAAATGATAATACAACACCCGTAAGGCTGAATCGTGTCTTTGGATATACGCTGTGGCCGCATATACCGGACAAGCAGACAGGAGATGCATAAGCGTCTCCGGCGCTAGGCGGCAGGCCCTGCAGCTGGTATCAGGAACCTCGATACCCAAGACACGACTACGATAGACGAGTGTGTTCATTACACCATCTTGGCAAGCCATTATGAATCCCTCGGTCTCAGAGTTCAGCCCCGCTGACCTCAAAAAAGCAAAGGTCAGCCTTTCAGATAAGCCAAGCCTCTAGATGTCGGTAGAAGAGACCATGCATTGGCTTATCCTTATGTAGCTGCAGAAGATGATGCGTTTCTGCAGCTTTAATTAGCTTTTAACTGAGCAGGATCCGACTCGGTGACAGAGTCTGGATTTTCCCGCTCAGTATCGAACACAAGACCAAGTTCATCGGCTGCTCTTCTCGCTGCCTTATACACAAACGCTCCTATCCCTGCTGCTTCATGGTCTTGGACCATGCAGAGAAGGGGATCCGAGCTCCTGATGACTTTGCAGGCCTCCTCCAAAACCACTCTGCCCTGGAGACACTCCAAACTCAAGAGTCCACGGCCTCCCCGATTTCTTGGGAAGTATAGCCGCGGAACGGACGATCTTGGATGCAAACTCCGATGGAGATGCATCATTTTACGGGTCCCTACATCGAGTTGCCTCAGCTCTTCTTGCGTCCATTTCACTACTCCAAAGGAGTAGAGAAGGATCGGAACGGCAAGCATATTTGTGGCACTCACCTTGTTCTTACCCGACAGCTCCGAAGACCAGATCTGTCGGAGGCGGTGCCGATACCTGCCGCGGAGAGCGTTTTTAACCGTTGCCACCTCATGAGTGCCCCGCTGTGGGACACCCAAATAGGTGTACGACTCTCCGGCATCTAGATAGTGAAAGATGCTTCCGTCTATGAGCTGGGCGTCCTCTCCGTATGGACCGCATCGTCCTCTCTTGAGATGAACCAGTGCACACTTGTCCAGCCCGAACTCCATCCCAACCGCCTGCGTGTACTCATGTACCACTCTGAGGGACTGATTTAAATCCCTCTCTCCGGATTATTATTATTATTATTATTATTATTATTATTATTATTATTATTATTATTATTATTATTATTATTATTATTATTATTATTATTATTATTATTATTATTATTATTATTATTATTATTATTATTATTATTATTATTATTATTATTATTATTATATTATTATTCCATTTAAATTCGATCAATGAAATTATTTTATATATTTTGAATAATTATGTTCAACTAAAAACATTTATATTATTTGATTGTTTCTAATCCCACAGGGTGTGTAACAGTTTAGAGACTGGCAATTCATTTAAGGTAAGAACAAGGCATATTTTCACCCGTTTTATCCGTAAATTTTACACGCCAGCTGCACACAGAAAATTGGTTAAGTAAATACATTTCAAATACAACTTTTGGGATACAATTGTAAGAATTTTTGTGTGGTTTCCCTTTCATCATATTCTTTTAGTTTATTAAGGAAAGAGTTCAACTTGAGTTGTTGAACTTCCCATATGTTGAACAAATTGAATGAGTCTGGATCTTTTAATAAGAAACTTTCTCATGTTGTCAGCGACTTAGTTGCACAGTTTACGCGGTTTGAGGTCGATCCCGTTGAACTTCCCATATTTATCTAGCAGGTCGAATAAGCTGGGGATAATCGTTTAAGTGTTTTCCTTGGTTTGCCTTAGTTGAGGGTTCTTTGAGCTGTGGCCTTTAATAGGTATTCAGACCTGTTATGAATGGATGGTTAGATCCAGGCTTCAATCTCATTTTTTAGCTTTTAACCCACTTTTTCCTTTACAAATCAGGGCAATAGCTGTAGGTATACATTTTACTACAAGTTTGAAGCAAAAGCTAACTCAAAATTCTCTGAAATTAAGTAGTATTTAATATTAGAAAATATTTAATATTGGCGCATTCACCATTTTCTCGAAATGTGTGCGATCCATTGTTAATGTTTATAACATTTTAATTGTTATAAAAATTATTCCATATATATTGAATACATTTTTTCACATATTTTGTAAAATTTTAACATATTTAGATAAACTGACACCTCAACGTTACTTCCCATTTAAAACACCATGAAACATGGAAAACATCCAATACTGGCGCATTCGCCATTTTATCGAAATTTGTGCGATGCCTTTCGGGATAAAGAATGTCATAACTACAGCCTAGATAAAAACACAATCTCTAGGCAGCGAATGATGATTTCAGTTATAATACAGTGTACTTTCAATAGACTAAAAGCTTAAAGGACAGCCGTTTTCCATAAATAATGATACTGGTGCCCAACATGTATAGAATAATGTTTACAACTCTTTAAAAACACCTTATATAAAAAATTGCTCAGACAAAAGTTTTTTTTACATAGCTTAACAATCTTGAGTTTGTTTCAAAGTCGATAGTTTTATTGCCATGGCGATCAATTTTGTTTTTATTAATGACAGCATACTTTCTGTTCTTATTTAGAATCAACTCTTGAAACTTTTGACTGTACAATTTTTTTAAATATAGCACTTATAAGAATTTTTTTCACGCATATTGGGCACCTTCTTGACATATTTTTAATATGTAAAAGAGATATACTGGCACAGAAACTTCAAGTTTACACAATAGTTTATCTTGTTGTAGCTTGTCACATTATGGTTATATTTTTTTACTGTATTGTAAAGGTATTCAAGCGGATATAAATCAAATTTTTTACAATACAATGAAGTCATATGTATGTTAAAATAAAAATTAATATAGCTACATTTACTACAAAAAACATTCTGTAAAATTCAATACTAAAATTCACTTTTGAAATTGTGGGAACTCGAAAATTCAATCACAATAGATGAGATCTGACCTAAATAAGTACTGAATGTTTTCATTAAACCAGATGTGGCTCTTTGTTGTAAATTTAGTAAGCATTAATTTTTATTTTAGGTAATTATTGAATGCAGCTTTGTCTATGAAATTGTTCATACATATGACTTCATTGATCGGAATTGTAGCAATATTAATTTATATGAGATTAAATACATTTACACTACAGTAAAAAATCTACAAAAGCTAATAATAAAGAACATATGAGTAAGATACATACAAGATTGTATGTTTTCTTTCTAATTCGTTAGCTTCATACAAACAGTTTGAGTTACAATAAAACGAGAAGTTATAAACATAATTTTCCTGCAGTGCTTTTGAGTAATGTTTGTGCAATGCAGGTATATTTATGTTGATGTAGTTTTTATTACATCCATTTCTTCACCGGCTTTTCATTGCAGTGAAATTAGTTCATAAACATCCTCGCTTTGCTAAAGTACAGGCAAAACACGTAGTTAATTATAATTTTATTATGAAGAAAATCGTTTTAGCATCTATAATAAAAATGTAATGGAAAGTCTGTGAGCAAATAAACGTTTCGTCTTTTATTTAGTTCTAAACATTAAACGGAAACGTTAGCAGTACCTTGTATTTCAAGGCACTGCACTATAATACTAGGAAGGATTGTAGAATTTAGTTCAAAAATGTTTTTCTACAACCTCGTCTAAATACAGGGTGTCCTGCAACTCCGCGCAGAAAATTTAGGGGGTTATAGGTATGACTCGAAAAAATATTGTGTCAAGTTCATTCTTTCGAAAAGTCAATGCTAACAGAGCTACGTAACCACAAAGATTTTTTTTTTAAATTGATTTCTAGGATAACATTTGTAATACTGGAACGATATAATGGTTCTTTTTATTAGAAATAAAACATGAATTCAATTATTATATTATTCTTTTTCTTGTAAACGGTTCATTTTATCAACAATAAACAAGAGCATCTTTTTTTAGATTAAGGTTGAAGCTACTCTGATTTATTATTTTAAAGTCTTTATCATACAGGGCATTAAAAATGTAGGCATTAAGTTGTAAAACTTAGCCCGTCCCTGGTAAACTAAACAAAAGCTAAATATGTTTCAAGGACACTATTTTAAGAGGTCCTTACTAGTGTTCATCACAATAAATTTTTATTAAATTATATTAAGTAGTTTAAAAGTTATTCAAGAAAAAACGATTTCCAGCTGCGTCCTTCAGGGACACATATCTCCGTCGGGAGGGCTTGTAGGAAAAAACTTTACAGGAACTTATCATCTCTTCATGTTCTATCTGCACCCAAGACACTCTCTATATATTTTATTTCACAAGAAATGAACAGTTCTTTTTATTGAAGGAACAGGCAAATATTTTTATTTCTAAAATTTCAAGATAGAAGTTTGAGCATTCAACATCCTTGGGAAAGAGAAATATAAATAAAAAGGAATTAAATCTTAGCATTGTATTAGATTTTATTTGTTTCAAGCAAATGTAGGTACTGGAAACGTTGTTTTTGTTGACTGTCTTCCTTTGATTAAATAAACGATTCCTGTTCGGGATTATTGTCTGTTGTTAGCCAACCTCCCCCTCCAGATCCAGCTTGCTCGAGGCCACCCTTGACCCAAACTGTAATGTAACTAAATGGCAATATTAATCCATCCCCTTAGACCCAAGCTGGTGCAGTTCAGATCGCCTTCTTGCACATCTCTGATCGCTAACCTGTTGCTCGGCGGCCGCAACGACGTCCGGCGTCCGCATCGCGCGAGCCCGCCCCCTCGGGCGCCTCCGTCGGCGGGGGCGCTGGAATCGATGCCGATCCCGCGGCCGCCGCCGCCGCAGTCACTCGGAGGCGGCGCGCCGCAATGTATCACGACTGCGAGTACTTCCGCGGGAGTCCGCACTTCCACACGCGGCTCTACAGGGTCACAGGTAGACATGCTGGTGGCTGGGGTGGACCTAGGGGTCTTTCCCGTGTGGTGTTGGTGTGTGAGGGTGTGGTGGCGGCTGTTGGGGGGGTCAGAATGGACGTGGGTGCATGTGTGACGTGAGAGGGATGTCAGGTGTGGGATATGAGGTTCCAAGACGTGTGGTGGTTGTACAGGATGTCTGCGGTGGTAGCTACTATGATACATGGTTTTGAGAAAAAAAATTATGTGTTACTATAGAGACTGTCTCGTTTGTAATTCAAAAAAACTTGGGAAAATAGTGGGGACAATTCATATATAACGTTGCATATCCAAGATCCAGGGTGTTAAATGTGTTACGTTGAACATGGTTTCTTTTAATTGTCTTTAAATCGACTGAGAATAAAGATATTACAATTTGTACAGGAATGAATATCAACTGAGCCTTGAGAAACACGTGCAAATCGTTTATTCTTAATAGCAGTGACGTAGATGCCGGCAATTTAAGGGGTATAATTAATGAAAAAATATGTTAAACGCTAAAATTTCTCAAGGTCGCCGTACTTCTCGCTGTAAAATGACCAATCTTTTGGTGATTTTTAGGTACAAAAATCTTGAAAAATTAAACACATAAAACACAAGTAATATCGAAAATAAAATTATGTTTTGTTTATCCACTTTTACTATTTAAACTCTCCACAAATAATACAATAACTTTTAAAATGCATTTGTATGACACGCATTATTCTGCTATTCTAACCTCACATTTTAACAATTATTTTGCACATACTTATAAACAAAAGTGAACTATCGTATATGCGGAACCATGTAAGTTGATGTTTTAGCAATATTTACATCTGCAACTGAATTTAGAAAAATACGTATTTTGAAAGATTTCTGTACCTAAAAATTTGTTGGTTAGACTTCTTAATCTTCAGCCATTATATACAGGGTGAGTCAGTCATAATGTCATTAATTTTAAGAGGAGATAGGGAATAATGAGTATAATGCGAATACGTGATTAAAAAAAAATCTAAATGCATATTTACGCCGAAAAAATATTTTCAAATCATTATTTAAACCCCCTTTTCAGACTGTCACTGACCGGTCACAGCCTTGGTCGGTTACAGCTGACAGTTCAACTCGATATCGACATGATGCAATGTTGTCAAGTTGTAATATTTTTCTATATAGTACCTACCCACCTAGGTTTTAGACATCACAAATAAACGGTTGTATTGACTATTTTAGAATATCATTTTTCTTGCTGAGTTCAACTTCAGCCAATAATAATTTAAAATGTTAATACCCAATAAAATCAAATAATAATAATCAAATAATTCTATTAAAAATTGCAAGTAACGCGGTCCACTCAGGTTTTCCCGTAGAAAATACGGCCCAATCAAACGATACCCGTACACTCGCGTGTCGATTTTTCTCTGAGCAAATGTAGCCGTTATGACTGCAACAAAATTCCAACGTGTCTAATAATAAACTGAGTAATAAACCATTTACGTACATTACATAAAAACCTATACCCAATGGGTAAATTATTGAGAAGCTGAAAAGTGTTACGTGTTTAAATACTAAGTACTTAATAAAAACCATCGTGTTGTCGACAGAAAACTGTCCAAGACCGAAATGGCACGCCGCTAATCGAGAGTTAATCTTGACCTTGACCTTATTAGGTCAATAACCTAGTTACCTAGTTTTGTACTGTTATTTAAATAACGACAAGGAGTAAAACTATTTTTAATCTAGATACATGAATGAATTTTCCTTAAATATTGATTTAATTGTTAATAAAAACAAATGTAGATAATAAATAAATGTTTTCGAATGCTAGGCTATTACAGTTTAATAATTTTGATATTACGTTTTCACTACGTTTTACAAATAAATATGAATTTTTAGTATTACTCGTAGGTACAATTAACCGCACACATAACCAAATGTAGGTACAATTTGTAGTTACGTACATCTAGCCTAGAAATGTATTGTTTTTAATTAGTATGATACTAACCTGTTTACAGCTCACATAAGTATATCTGCATTTATCTGTCCATAGCACTTTATTAATAAAATTCAGTCGCATTTCGTAAACATTCTCCGTATAACACTACCATTTCCACATAATCGGAATTTGTAAAATTATGCGTTGTGAATTTACGCCAAATACGTGAGGTTAGACCGAAATAAACAAACTACTGCTTGTATTCTCTAAACCCACCCTCAAATGAGTGGAATGATCTACAAATTTGAGAAGAAAGGAAATGCAGTGCTAAATGGAGGTAAATTTGAATAACACGCTGATGTGTTAGATGATATTATGTATGTAAATGTGGCATCCATGGTTAATACGGCAAGTCTGTGACATTAGAATTTCGTCGGGTGCGCCATCGTAGCGTACCAGGAGCGTCGTGTTACTGATTTTTATAGGGTGATTTGTTTATTTTCTTAAAGGTCGAGTAAACAATTTTCGATTTTCTGCCTTTATTAGGCCTCCCGAATACGTGGTTAAAATTAATGACATTATGACTGACTCACCCTGTATTCGTTTTACTTCGGCATGTTTGAATATTTGCAGGCGACATTAGACAACATTGCTGTTATTTGCTAAGCTCTATATTATTCAGTTCTCTCTAAAATTACTTGTATTTATAAAAAACACTGTTTCAAGATTACGGCGCCCTTCAATATTCTAACGGCTACTGAAGGTTGTATAAGTAACCCAAAATATATGAGGCAGTATCTGACGCTACATTAATGAAAAAATTATATATGAACTGCCCTTACTATTTCTCTTACTCCCCAGTTGTTGAAGTCCGAACGGGACACCCTTTATACGTAGCAATAATTTAAATTTCTTAAAAAAGTACATTTTTATCTATTACTACGAATAATATTTTATATCTCAGGTCTAGACAGTGTTCAGTGACATTCTGAGTATAACCTATTTGGTGCCTATATGTAGTAATTATATTTTCCAGTTTTATGTATTTCTGTATTACCTTTGAGTATTTTAAATTATTCCGTACAGTTGCTTTCCTTTAAAATTTCTCTTATGCCCATTTCGTTAAAATGTATTAGGTAGTACCTATATAATACTAACTCTAGCTAAGTAAATTTTTTTAACACAACTTTTTACGCACTTAATCTTGAATCAATGTCAATTTTTAAATATATTTAGTAATTTTGCACAGAAAGATAAACAATTAAATATATGTACACATTTCTTAAATTATTTCTGAACTGGTAAAACTGAAAATTGCCTCATCTTTATTGACGTGACAGTTTTTTTTTAGTAACACTGGAATTTCATAATTTGGACACGTTTATACTTTTTTTTAATATAAATCGTTTTTAGTTATTTGGACTAGTACTGTAACTAACTTTGGTTACACAATTTTTTAAACAATCTATTAGAACAAAATATTGCGAATATTTTCCTGACTTTTTTGAAATTTAAACTATACTGTATATAGAAAATATTATTGCAGTTTTAATCAATTTATTTAGTATTATTGAATTGGTTAATTTGTTTAATCTGCCTAAGCCTAAAAACTATAACAGACATAGCACCCCAACAAAAGGATTAATAAAACGAACATGCAGACGTAGGAACGCTATACGACATCGTCTTTAAATTTTGGCCCCTCCCCAAGATTGTTCCGATTAGGCAAGTGAATTAGTCTCTATTTGTTGATTTAATAGGCTGGTGAAGTCGCGACTGCTACGGAATAATTAGCAGGAATTAGGCCTCTAGCTCTCTCTTTCGGGGTGTATTACAAAATATTTGTCTTTGAAACTGGGTGAGATCCAGAGCGGCCGTGCTTTTTATGCGACGTTGCCGAGTCGTATTTGTTGTAGTCACATGTCATCTGTTTAAATCTTTTTGCACATTCAAAGCTGTTCGTAAATTTAACGAATTAATTCTTTTATAGAGTAACAGATGTAGATGTTGAAATTTCACAAATAACTCTTAAATCATTCATCGAAATGTTAGTGCGCTACGGCTTATAACCATTAATATTGTTTGTAAGAAAGGTAAGTTTATAGACAAATACAGTTTTCAGCACTGACTCTTGAAATGTCTTGCCACTTTAGTTTTGTCAGAAGAATTTATAAAGCGTTCCCACTCAGTACAAAGCAGGTCATTTTCAGTAATACTATGTCCCTATAACCTACGAGATCACTGTCAAATCACATTTGAAATGATTTCCGTCTATGTCTTCTCTCCTCTGGTATGTTATTTCACTTCATTCACTTCTCCCCTCAACTAATAGTTGTTAATGTAAGTTATGTTACTATTTATAAATAGTTATTTAAATACACACGGCGAATACAACTTGTAAAAAATTAACGTATCGACGCGACTCCGACTATTACAGCGTTTCGTAAATGACTAAAACTAAAAACGCAGTTCAAAATCCGAGTCAGCTGTGAATTAACTAATAATATGTATACAGGGTGTTAAAAAAGAGTGTAAAATATTTCAGAAGGTAATAGTATGAACCAAAATAAGCAGAAAAGTCTTAATAAACATGGGTCCGCAAAGTAACGGTTGCTGAGATATGGACCACTATTCGTTTTTCAAACATTTTATTTTATTAGGAATAAACCGACAAAGGAAGCTTTTAACAAACAAAAAACAAAGTTACAGAAGATGTTTAAAGTGCCCTCCTTCCATTTCCAAGCAGGCACTACATCTTCGTCTCAACGATATTCGAACTCTTTCGAAAACACCTCCTTGGTTTGGATTTCTTGACACTTTTGATTAATCCGTAGCTGCAGCTCTTCCAGGCTATTTACAGGAGTACCATACACTAATGTCTTCAAATATCCCCAAACAAAGAAATCTAGAGGGTTCAGATCAGGCGATCTAGAAGGCCATAAAACAGGTCCGGTCCTTCCTACCCATCTATGTGGAAAAGTTAGGTGTAAATGCTTTCTAACGGCCATGGAAATATGAGCTGGAGCACCATCATGCTGGAAACACGTTTGTTGTCTCTTATTCAAAGGAATGTCTTCCAAAAACTCATACAGTGTGTTCTGCAGAAAATTGAGGTAAGCAGCGCCTGTTTGGTAAAACAACAGGACCTAGAAACCTGTCACCTACAATACCTATCCTAATGTTTAATGAAAAACGTGTCTGATGTCCAGATTCTATTAGAGCATGAGGGTGTTTGTCGGCCCAAATATGCGTATTGTGAAAATTAATCATTCCATTTCTTGTGAACCCGGCTTCATCAGTAAAAAGAATGCTTGCAAGAAAACGAGGGCCTTCAGCATCATGACGTAGAAACCAGCGGCAAAAAGCCAAACGTGCTTGATGATCATTTATTGGATTTAAGGCCTGTACTCGTTGGACATGATATGGATAGGTTAAGGATTCTCCAAACAAGAGGACCACTAATTCCTACCTCGGCTGATATTCTCCACACACTCGTACCTGGATGCTGCTCTACCACTGCTAGAATTTCTTCTTCTGCTCTAGGAGTGCATACCGACCTTGGTTTTCCGGATAAATGGCACAGTTTGCTCAACGAACCGGTATCACGCAATCTTTGGTGAACTCTTCCAAACATGCGTTGTGAAGGAATCTGGCGATTTGGATAAGCGTCAACATAAAGACGTCGCGCTTCGGTGGCGTTCCCATTAGCACGACCATACATGAAATGCATGTCTGTTAATTCTGCGCTAGAGTAACCAGCCATAGCGAAAGAAAACTTGTGCACTGAGAACAACTGTCAAATACGTACTGTTTATTTCACTAAACATCAACCAACTATTATAAGAAAATACACAACGTTTTTGCAAAATAAAAAGGGGCTAAAAAACATAAAACATTCCATATCTCCGCAACCGTTACTTTGCGGACCCATGTTTATTGAGACTTTTCGGCTTATTTTGGTTCATACTATTACCTCTTTAAATATTTTACACTCTCTTTTAACACCCTGTATAATTCGTATCTATATTACTAATCTATCTTCCAATTCTTCCTCCAATGTTTTTACGGCAATTATGCCACGCTTGAACGCATCGTCATAAAAACACAAACTGTATAGGTCCATCTCAAATATTTTCTTACATTCTATGGTTCTTGTACTTTTCATGCTCTTTGACAAAACCCCTAATACCAACGTTAGAAATTGGAAAGGAGATCCCAACTGACAGCGCAAACCGCTACAAGCGATTTCATCCGCTGATACCGCCCTTGCAGACTTCCTCTGTCCCGTTTCATATCCCTTCCCAGCCCTCACAACCAATAACTTAAAAAAAGAAAGCCGTAATTGGGTATTCTCCAGCGTTGCCCGAGCGTTACTACCAAATTTAATTACTTCTAGCTTGCAGAGACTTCCTTGGCCTAGCTAGCTTGACGCTACCATCTCTTCTTAGCGTTCGTTTATTCTACTTCTTGTTTGTTCCGCGTGTATGTTTGCAGAAGTGGGATTTGGAGCGTCTGCGGTATCGACATATAAAATATCTATAAAATAAATTCAATAAGTATAGTCCGATGTCACAATAATGGACAATTACGTCATATCAACATGTGCGGGGTGGGTAAGGTGTGCACCGAATACTATTTCATGGGTGTATCATTTTAGAGGGGTCGAGAAATTATTAAAACGAAAAATGGATTAGTCAATTTTGGTAGCAGGTAGCATTTCCTGCATTTTCTATTTGAAAATCACTCATTACGAAACAGTAATTTACAACCAGCTAAATTACACCTTTAAGGTTAGTACTGTTTGTAAACATCGTCTTAATAACGACAAAATAAAAGCAGCCAACGTGATGACGAGTAATGCCAAATAAATTTCTTAGTAGGTATCTTGGTGAAAATAAATTTATCAATGAATATCAAAAAATAAAAGCACAAGATGTTGCATTACGTCTTCACAGGTTCTCTTCTGGCGGAAAAGACGTTGGTTGCCTCGCCTCCTACGACATTCTAGAGGAGAGCTAACAAGCTCAAAAGCGGTATATGTCTGGTGTGTTTAATGAACGACTAACAGTTTACTATGTGTTTCTTTTCTGATAGATATAAATAATTAAAAACTCTACTACTGAGTAAGTAGTATTTATTGTAAGGTGGGTAGGTAGAATAGTAACTGCTCTAGAATCTCTAGTTTATTCAAAATTATTTAATAGTACAAAATAAATGAAGAAAACAACTTTATTTTGAGAATAACAATTGACTCAAGTAATTCATATTATCCCGAAAATGGTTTTGTTTACATTCTATGGCAATTTATTAATGTTAATATTTTAATTATTATGAAATTATTGTCGCCAAGCACATGTAACTGCCGATAGCGGTCTAACCAACAAATTTTTAGGTACAGAAATCTTTCAAAATATTCTATTAAATTCAACTTACATGGTTCTGCATATGAGATTGTTCACTTTTGCTTATAAGTATGTGTAAGTTATTGTTAAAATATGGGGTTAGAATAGCAAAATAATGTGTGTCAGACAAATACATTTTTAAAGTTACACAAGTTTACAAATTCTTGTCAACTTTTGGACCCGAGTAGATGAGAACGATTATTAACGTTATTTGATGCCCTGAACTCAGATCTTCAATCCGTGTGTCAAGATTGGTTCTAGTTTTTGAGTTCGCATGGTGGCAGTACTGCGCTCTTATAACGGCTATTAGCTGACCACGTTGCATCGAACATCTTTTGGAACTTGTTTTTGTACTGTGATTGTGCTTCGGAACGTTTGAAAATGCAGAGAAAACGTTGCAGAGTCGATTGAAAGTGTTTTTGTTACGTTTGTGAATGTCATATACTCGGAAAACGTGGAAAAATCATGACAAATGCATTTTTTGCAAAATTACCACAAGATTGGAGCTCGAATAATAATAATGATAAATAGTTAGTCGAAGACTTGTGCGGGAGAGGGGGCGGGATATTATTATTAAGCAGGCCGCATTTGCGCCCAGGAACGACTTACATTGGTAGGCCCTAACCACCATTCAGTACAGGAATGAGGGAAACCTGGAAAACCTCATTAATTAGGGGGTTAGTCAAACGTCAACCGGTATCAATCTCTCACATTGACCCATGCCAACATTCTTCCACCCTACCATACCCGCAGAGAGGGTGCCAATCCTCTCCACGAATATAACTTATATACGGTCTACCGGCTGCGGGGGTCGAACCCACAGTGATCTAGTCACCTCAATTCAAGTACTAACGCCTTAAACCGCGCAACCACTGACCGATTTAATGTCTCTCAAGATACATTTTCTGCATTCACACCTTGATTTTTCCGCATAAAACTTGGGCGACACGAGCGACGAGCATGGAGAGCGGCTACAACAAGATATAGCGAAAATCGAAAGGCGATACCAAGGATTTTGGGACGAAAGCATGATGAGCGACTACTGTTGGACCCTAACATACGGATTCATCAACAAGGCGTAACGTTAGTCAGACTAGCGGAGGTTACGCGAAAAATTTACGCTTCTGTTACACCAATTTAAATAATAGCCATACTCCTATTCACTACTATGTATAATACTTACTTTATGATATGTTAACTAATCCGTAGCACTGAAAAGTACTGTTTTTGAATATAAATACTAAATATACAATGGGAAGCGCAAAGAACTAGAGGCCGAAGTTACGCGATTTTTAGACAGGCACAATACTGGGTCTAACTTTTGGCGCAAATATGGACGTAAATAAACAGCCTACCTAGCAACGCATGCTTCGCTACCTAGCAACGCATGTTTAGTGAATGAGCGCAAAGCTGGTTAGTCCGACTAACGCGCTTTACACGGGCCTAAACTGGTTAGTTCGACTAACGCTACGCCCGTTTCATGAATCCGGGGGTAATGCGTGAAACAGATCCCAAGCAATATAAAAGATTCAGTTCAACCTTTGCTTATTTCAGATTTATACTTTTTAATTCAATAAATGGCCGTTAATGGTCAAAAATAGTAAAATAATCGAAAACTAGAACCAATTTTAAAAAACGGGCTGCTGATTTGGATTCAGCCCCCAAATTTACCTTATAAACAGCTTTTGGTTGCTCAGGTCCAAAACCGTGTATACTTGTGTTATTATATTATAGAAGAATTTAAATAGTAGCAGTGGATAAACAAAATATCAATAATTTTATTTTCGATATTACTTTTGCTGTATGTGTTTAATTTTTTGAGTTTATGTACCTAAAAAACACCACAAACTGGATCATTTTACGGCGATAAATATGGCGACCTTAAGGGTAAATCGTAATACGCAAATTCTTGTAAACTTCTAAATAATTTAAACTTCCTTTTGAGAGCATTGAAATCGAACGTCCATGAATAATAATATAATTTATTTCAACCTTACCCGAAAAATCACTAATGGAGCAAGAGCGGCTGGCCTTTCCCTCGAATACGCCCGCCCATAGAACGAAGGGAAAGCATCTATTTCGCCGGGGAAAATAAAAGAAAAGGTAACAAATCGCGTCGAGATTTACTGCGGTGCTATAATACGACAAATTACCATGTAAAACCGGGGAATTGTACATGCTAAGCCGTCCCGTATTTTTGCGGAGAGAGCCGCAATCCTTGCGAATCTGATCCCGGGGCGGCCCAGGCCTACTGAGAGGGTCACAACCCTAAATGTAATTAAGATTGATACTGCGGAACTAGTCGTGCGTATTGTCGAATTAAATTTTACTGAATTTTGTGGGTTCGTTCGGTAAAAATGGAGATACTAAAATAGAAAAAGGAGGATAATGTTGGATTACTAAAAAATGTATAGTTTAACAAAGCAAAACAATTTTAAATGTAACTATACGTTTCATAAGTCTGTATCTGTTTGAAAGGTTTCTTTAAGCCTGGTTCCACAGTTGAGTGAAATTATGATTTGGAATGGGCGTGACACTTATTTTCGTGAACACATGGTATTCATGACGGATTGGACAAACTTCCTGAGGTCATTATGAGTAAAGAAGTTATAATATACGAGTACACGGGCTCACTGCTCGATTGCTGCCGAGCTATGGACCTTAAAGTTTACAAATAAGTACTTTTACTGTGTTTAATTGTCAGAAATAACAAAAACAAATGAGAACAAAACCATGGCATTGATCCCATGTCCAATATAACTTTTTTACTTAGAATTACCTCGGGAAATTGTTCCTTAAGTTTGTCCAGTACGTCATGCATCACCCTGTATATACAGGGTGTTCCTAAATAAGTGTCGCAACAGAAAACTGTAAATTCATCTTGAAAATGGAAACATTTTTTTTCCCTTCCATTTTTCTCTCCGGGCTTTCGTTTTCGAGATACACGGTGGTAAAACTTAAAATTCTTTTTAGTTTTTTTCCAATATCTTAGGAACCGTTTGAAGTACAGGACTGAGCTTTTGTAAACACATTACCACTATTAATAGCTACTTTTTCGCACCCTTCTCGAATTTATTGGACGTGCCAGTGGTGGAGATTTTTAGGTATCGGAAGGGTTTTTCCCCCATAACTTTTACGCCACTGGAAAAATTGATATTTGACAGCAAATTCTGAAGCGCCAATGAATTTTACACAAAAATAGTTCTCTTGGTTCATTGCTCTAAAGTTAACCGTTTTCAATAAAAATGACTTTCTATGAACAAAAACAAACATTTTGCTAACGTTTCCAAAATTTTTTGTAACTCAAAAAATAGGTAGTCACAAAAGAGAGTTTAGCCTGTCAATGAATTTTAAATTAAATATGACGTTTATCCTTTATGTAATGGTTTTTATCTATTTTTAGGTATTAATAATATTGTGTGAAACTAACTACTCTATGGGCTAAAGCCCCAACCAGCATTGAATTACACCCACAATATCTACCCATATATTCCTTAACCTATTCCTTTTGTAACATTTTTTACTGTATTAGAAAGGTATTTTAAGCTAATATAAATCAAATCTCCTACAATTCCTATCACTTTTGTCATTGTCAATATTTAATTTCAAATAATTTTAATTTATATAATAATTTTTATAGTTAGATAATTGACTCAATTTTAAGGAGGCCACCTGAAGAAGCAATCCTAAAAATGCAGAAATAGGTCAGATCTCATCTATTGTGGTTGCATTTCCGAGTTCCCACTGTCAGAAGTGAAGTTAGATAGTGTTTTCATTAAACCAGGTTAGTAAATTTAGATAGATTGATTTCTTTAGATAATTATTGAATAGAACTTTGTCTGTGGAATTGTTCATTAGCATACCTAGATGTTTGGTATGAGAGAGCATACATATGACTTCATTGATAGGAATTGTAGGAGATTTGATTTATATTAGCTTAAAATACCTTTCTAATACAGTAAAAAATGTTACAAAAGCTAATAATAAGGAATATATGGGTAGATATTGTGGGTGTAATTCAACGCTGGTTGGGGCTTTAGCCCACAGAGTAGTTAGTTTCACACAATATTATTAATAACTAAAAATATATAAAAAATCGAGCGATTTTCGAAATTATTTTTTAAATTTTTATCTGAAATAGTTATTAAAATTGTAACACGAGGAAGTCATAGATACTTATTAATTAGGTCTACAGTTAAAAAATGAAGCCATTCTGTAGAAGAATAAAGGAGAAAAACGGTTTACAGCTTATCGAGGTATTGCGAAAACAACCTTAAGTTCACACCAGTGAACAAGCTTGAGAACAGACCCCGAAACACATTTTTAGATACGTCGGGCACAGCAATTGTCCATCCGATGACAATTGCAGCGTTTCCATCTCCGGCAAGCTTTCTTCTTAATGAGAGTCCTTATTGTCCCATTTGTCATCTCCTATCAAGGACTGGCCATATGTGGCCGCCCTTTAGGGGCATTACATGCCCAAACGATGACAGACGACACGCGCGACGTAATGTCACAATCCCAAAACAATAAAATGCTAGGCGTCTCGGCGCGGACCGCTCTTGTAATAATGTGGCCTTGTAACGTTTTACGAGCGCCTCTTTTGGCTTGGGGGTGGGTTTTGTTCTTAATATTTCTCGGATGACACATGACTATATGAGATACGTCGACGGGAAATGCCAGAACAATCCGGAAATGCATAATTTTCGAAATCTGGCCCGATTTTTAAATTTTTTGTTTTATAACTTTCAATTGGGATTAAAAGATTTTATGCGGCAGTTCTCAATTGGTTTATTCTTCTATTTACAATACCGCACTGAAAAAAAAAACTAATACCATATTTGAAAAGCAAATCAGTTGGATACCGTTCAAAATTCTAACGAAAGAGGAAATTGAGAAATTTTTACAAGAAGCACCTGATAATAGATTTCTGCTAGAAAAAGTAATTCAAATTAGTACGAATCGATCGATTTAACGAATTCTGGACAACGTTTCAGGTCATTTTAATAATTGGTGTTTGTTGAGCTTTGAGAAGTTATGAGCTACTAAAGAAACAGAAACTTATCTCAATTTGTCTCATCCAGAAATTTATACAGGGCTCTGCTTTAGACATTCTTTCGCCACTCTATTAGCCGACCCCGGGGCGAATGTTGCCACGCTTAAACGACATGAGGGGTGGCGTTTTAGTACGGTAAGGGAGGCATATATAGAATGTTTTACATAAAATAAATTTTAATCGCAAATAAATTGTTACCATCCTCAGCAGAGCCTTCGAAACTTGTCAATGATATAACGTGCGCAGTAAACTTTACAATTACAGCAACAGCCTCATTGAACACTCAGAACTAAAAGCTATAATAACTGACAGCACACGATCTGGCATAGACTTAATTCACTCCAATATCGGCACTTTCAATTTAAAAATAAATTGTAATCGTTATATTTATAATAGTTACTGTTTTGTATTGAAATGCGATATTACTAAAAATGTATTTTGTTTAATTAATAAAATCATAATCAGCTGGGTGACAATGACTCACTTTGTCAACTGAAAATTTAACGAAAATGTCGACTTTTGAAGACAGTTTTTGAAAAACACAATTTGTAGTATTATTTCACATACTGTTGTGCTTACAATTTTGTAGTAATAATCTGCAAACACTATTTTACTACAACAGAAATATTACATATACAGGGTGTTAAAAAAGCGTGTAAAATATTTAAGGAGGTAATAGTATGAACCAAAATAACCAGAAAAGTCTCAATAAACATGGGTCCGCAAAGTACCGGTTGCGGAGATATGGAATGTTTTATGTTTTTTAGCCCCTTTTTTATTTTGCAATTAACAGACATGCATTTCATGTATGATCGTGCTAATGGGAACGCCACCGAAGTGCGACGTCTTTATGTTGACGCTTATCCAAATCGCCAGATTTCTTCACAACGCATGTTTGGAAGAATTCACCAAAGATTGCGTGATACCGGTTCCTTGAGCAAACAGTGCCATTTATCCGGAACACCAAGGTCGGTATCCACTCCTAGAGCAGAAGAAGAAATTCTAGCCCTGGTAGAGCAGAATCCAGGTACGAGTGTGCGGAGAATATCAGCCGAGGTAGGAATTAGTGGTCCTCTTGTTTGGAGAATCCTTCACGAGCAACTGCTTTATCCATACCATGTGCAATGAGTACAGGCCTTAAACCCAATAAATGATCATCAAGCACGTTTGGTTTCTACGTCATGATGCTGAAGACCCTCGTTTTCTTGCAAACATTCTTTTTACTGATGAGGCCGGGTTCACAAGAAATGGAGTGTTTAATTTTCACAATACGCATATTTAGGCCGACGAAAATCATCATGCTCTAATAGAATCTGGACATCAGGCACGTTTTTCATTAAAGATTTGGATGGGTATTGTAGGTGACAGATTTCTAGGTTCTGTTGTTTTACCAAACCGATTAACAGGCGCTGCTCACCTCAACTTTCTGCAGAACACATTGTATGAGTTTCTGGAAGACATTCCTTTGAATCATAGGCAACAAATGTGGTTCTAGCACGATGGTGCTCCAGCTCATTTTTCCATGGCCGTTAGAGATCATTTACACCAAACTTTTCTACATAGATAGGCAGGAAGAGCCGGACCTGTTTTATGGCCTCCAAGATCGCCTGATCTGAACCCTCTAGATTTTTTTGTTAAGGGATATTTGAAGACATTAGTGTATAGTACTCCTGTAAATAGCCTGGAAGAGCTGCAGCTACGGATTAATCATAAGTGTCAAGAAATCCAAACCAAGGAGGGTGTTTTCGAAAGAGTTCGAATATCGTTGAGACGAAGATGTCGTGCCTGCTTGGAAATGGATGGAGGGCACTTTGAACATCTTCTGTAACTTTGTATTTTGTTTGAAAAACGAATAGTGGTCTATATCTCCGCAACCGTTACTTTGCGGACCCATGTTTATTAAGACTTTTCTGCTTATTTTGGTTCATACTATTACCTCCTGAAATATTTTACACTCTTTTTTAACACCCTGTATGTAAAGCTATTAACAGAAAACCTACTTCTAGTTGTGGCTTTTTATTTTTGCACACGACCTGCACACACTATTGATACAATTTATAGTAATGTTGTAATTGTTTCTCTGAAGTTATGTTATTTTGAACCATCTCGCATTATACAAGATGACATTTATTGCTAAATATAGTAAAAAGTTTTATAATTATAATAATAATAATACTTTTGCATTTACAACAACGAACTTATATGGTTTACTACATTTGTAGTTCATTCTACGATAAAATTGTAAGCACAAATTTGGAGTAACTGTTTCAGTAGTATTCTTTCAGGGGATGGTGCCTTTCTATACGTATACCTACTATCCCCTTTCTGATCAACGGAGAGTAAAACGCGCATTTCAAATTAAAATTTCAATTTACACCGTTCCATTCACTTGCGCGACATATTTTTCCGGTTTTCCAGTTAATGAGGCAGCCTGTGGTCGGCGTTTTCACGGCGACTTCTCCCTTTCGCCCCGCCACTTGACTTTTCAATTAAAAATATTGAATAAGCCACTGGCTGCGCATAAAAATTGCACGAATGCCGCCGACTCTGAGCTAAAGAGGACTTTGTAAAATTAATAACGCAGTGTTTTAGGCGTACCGCCGGTTCTAGGGAAAGTTGGGAAATTTCCTGGGAGATTTACTTAATTTGGTTTTCCAGTTTAGCAAAAAAAAAAGTTCAAAAAGCGCGCGGCTTTGTTTAATATGCACGAGGCTCGACGGGTAGGAATCTTTTACGCTTACTTTACATAATAAAATGTTGTGCATTGTAAAAATGAGGGTTTTATCACAGACAGACCAACCATTTGATACCGTTGTCGGCGGCAGTTTGATGTAATTCAGACGGCTTGGATGACCTCGGTTTGACTCCGAATGCGTATGCAACCACCGTATCCGATGGAATTTAGAAAATCGGAGGCCAGGTCTGTATGATACAGGGTGTTTCTTAAGTAGAGCTCAAAAATTCCGGGGCGTATTCTATTCTGTGGCAAAAATAAGAGTTTTTTTTGTTATATCAATGTGTGGTCTTAGGACAGCTCTTGTTCAGCTACAGCGTGTCAAAAATTAAAAAAAATCAGTGTCTGATTTTTAATTCTAAACCGCTTGATTTAACCAAATTCGGTGTGCATATTTAGTATGACAGTAGGCATGAAACAGAGAATTACCAGCCAGTGGCGGAGGTGTGGGTATCATCGATCATTATTTGCCAAAAAATATTAATCACCCTGTATAATATTACAAATAAAATAGGCCGTCATATGCGCTATTGTATTATCCTCACTATTTGTTGCTTTACACTTTTTGTATTCCACACCGATTAACAAGATTGATTTATTTGATCAAGTGCCTTTCTACGATACTCATTACATTACTTAAAATAATAATTAATTTACAATGGAATTACTTTACTATGATTTATTATAACAAATGTTGGAAAGTTGATGTTTTTTTTTTATTTTTTGACAGGCTGTAGCCACATTTATACAGGGTGTTCCGGTTTGTTTGGAACAAATTGAAACCGTAGGTAGAATAAGTAATTTTAAGAGGAAAACTTTATATGAACATGGTCTTTTTATCGATCAGTAGCGGAGTTACGGGGGGCTAAAGTTTCAAAATAATAAAGTTATTTTTTTTTATTACCAAGTCCGTATTGCACATAGCCTCCAAATTTGATACATGTACTGCTCAACTAGTCTCGGATATTATACAAGTTCATTTTTAAAAATCGTTATACAGGGTGATATTTTTTCAGGGTACTGCTATCATTGAACCCTTCAGAAATTTTTCTTGTACGTCCCTGGTAAATGTTGAAATGCTTTTTTAATCCCTTGATTCATTGTCTAAATTTCGTCTGTCTTGAATTTTGAATGTATTCTTGTAAATTTTCTTTTCACGTATCGAAGCGAAATTATCAAAAAGTATCATATTTGAATATTGCGTACGATAATTTGTAAAAAAATTAATAATTCTATAAAATTACTATTTTAGGATGCAAATTTTAAGTGCAATTATTATTTATTGAAAATACCTACAGCTTACGCCTTCGATAGAGAAGTTTGTACACTTTCCCTGAGTAGGAATGGTAAATTTTCACAATTTACATGGTTTGGGTCCAGAAAATCTACATACAATAAGAGATCTACACATTTTTAAAAAGAATATCTGGATGAGAATAATAATTGGTAATGAGATTTGAAATAACAGTGAATTTGTGGAGATTTTACCACTGAATATTCTTTTAAGTTAACTGTAGCCTATACATAATATGTATGTATGTATTTATTTGTTTGTTACTTGTTAGTAGTAAAATGCAAGTTTGTTGATATTTCAATGTTTGTTCCGGCTTAAGTATTTTTATTAAATGTGTTAAAAATATGCTTAAAATAGGGAAAATTCAAGTTGAATACATAATGTAAAGAATTTTTAGAAAACGGTGCTTATGTCAGTAATATCTAAACAATTTCTTTCTATATTTTATTTACAAATTTCTGAAAATTTTTCTATCGAAGATATAAGCTGTAGGTCTCTTCAATAAATGATAATTGCACTTAAAATTTGGTTGCACCCTAAAATAGTAATTTTATAAAATTCTCCTTTTTTTAATTATCGTACGTAATATTCGAATATGATACTTTTTGATAGTGTCACGGAATTTGCCCCACTCACTCCCAAACCGACAACTGTGGCACCGCGAATTGCCTAAGATTGCTCCAATCGCCCCTACACGATTCTGGTAAACAAACAACATGCCGTGAATCGAGGCGTTACTGGAAAATTCTGGAATCGACGAGAAGCGTTCCAGTCGTTCGAGAAAATGGGTCTAGATATGCTAGAAAATACCTGGAACATTCGTTGGGTCTATAAAAGAAGAATAAACGACCGAGTTAGTTAGTCTTGTATTAGTCTTGTATTACAGTCTGAAGTGAAGTGTTTAGTTAGAGAGATCAAAGCAATTTAGATAGCGATTAATTAAATAAGTGTTTAGTTGAGCTGTAATTAGTAGTGTTCAGTAGTTAATAAAGAAGTGAATAATTAACGGATTGTGTTTTTCTGGCAATAGAAAAAGACGGATTGGGAAATCTGTGACAATAGTTTCGCTTCGATACATGAAAATTTACGTTGTACAAGAAAATTTACAAGAATACATTCAAAAGTCAAGGGAGACGAAATTTAGACAATGAATCAAGGGATTAAAAAAACAGTTCAAACTTTACCAGGGATGTACAAGAAAAAATTTCTGAAGGGTTTCATAATAACAGATTCTTCAAAAAATATCACCCTGTATAACGATTTTAAAAAATGAACTTGTATAATATCCGATACTAGTTGAGCAGTATATGTATCAAATTTGGAAGCGCTGTGTGCAATATGAACTTGGTGATTAAAAAATAAATGTATTTTTTTTAAACTTGGCCCCCCCGTAACTCCGCTATTGATGGAGAAAAAGACCATGTTCATAATTTTCCTCTTAAAATTGCTTATTCTATCTACCGTTTCAATTTGTTCCAAACAAACCGGAACACCCTGTATAATCGAAAAACCGTAATTTTTGGCCACAAAATACGCCCGTAGATTTTGACCTCTACGTAAGAAACACCCTGTATAGTAAAGTGATATTTCAATGTGGTAACGCGCGACTTTAGTAAACGATTATGAATTTAGTTAGTCAGTCAAAATGCGAAATTGAAATTAAGAAAAATATCTATGTATAACTTTTGCACCTGTCATTGTTTTCCGCAATTTTTACTCCCCGTAATATATTTTTCCTGACCTCAGTTAAGCAGCGATTCTAAAAGGAGGAGAAAAACCCACGAATAATTAATAATACAATTTTTAGCCCATCTTCTCGCAACTTAATTAATACCTCCCGTCCCCCCCTCGCCTCCCTTCTCGGCGGGGTTTCGCCCTGGCGCTCTAATTAAAATGAAAATTATCCGCCGTAAACGGATCCTCAACACTTCTAATGCCCTTTTCATTTTTCATTCGGCGCGCTGCAGTCCGAACGCATTGTTGTAGGCTTTTGTAGTGAAGAATATAAAGGCGAGACATAATGCCCGCCAATATTATCCCCGCGCATATTTTTGTTGCCTTTTCTACCCCTTTCGGACAATTATTAATTATGCAAATGCGGCGTTTGGGCTAGATTTTATGAACGAAAATCAGTGAAAGCTAATCTGGAGGTGGTTAAGGTTTATATTCCGATTTTCCTGCACGGAAACTTCTGATTATTCCAATGGGCCCGAGTAATGTTTCAGGTAATTTTGAAATAATATTTTTTAATAAAAATATTTGGCGTAAATAGTTCTTTTTTAGTAATTCCAGGATGAAATTGTCAGGAGACTATATTTAAGACATTTTGAAAACATTTTCGCAACCACTGATGTAAAACACGTTGTATGTATAATTAATTGCAATAATAATGGCATTCCCTCAAACGAATTTTTGGACTACTGGAAGTTCTGAGTAGAAATTTTATTAGATCTCTATTGATGAGTGGAATAATAATAATAATATTGCCACGGGTTTCCCAACCCGACGTTTTCTATTATCAGAAAAGCAGACAGTTAATTTTTACTGATATTTGTTACACACTCTGTACGCTACTGAATACTAATTACAACTCAACTAAACACTATTTCAATTTGAAACTCCAGGAAATTTCCATCTAAACACTCCAATTCAAGACTAACTCGGCCATTTATTCTTCTTTTATAGACCAAACGAATATTCCAGGTATTTTCTAGCAGCTCCAGATCCATTTCTCGAACGAATTTCGTCGATTCTCAATATTCCAGTCGCGCCTCGATAGACGGCATTATTTTATTTGTTTACCGGCATCGCGTAGGGGCGATAGGGGCAATATAGTGTTTTGCAATACAACAGTCGTCGAATTGGTTGCGAGCGGGGCAAATTCTGTGACAATATATCTACCTCTCATTCTAATCACGAAGATTAGCCCAGAAATCGAAGACGTGCGGGGGAGGGGGCTGCACATTATTATTAAGCAGGCCGCATTTGCGCCCAGGAACGACTTACGTTGGTAGGCCCTAACCACCATTCAGGACAGGAATGAGGGAAACGTGGAAAACCTCATTAATTAGGGGGGTAGTCAAACGTCGACCAGTATCAATCTGTCGCATTGACCCAAGCTAACATTCTTCCACCCTACCATACCCGCGGAGAAGGTGCCAATCCTCTCCACGTATATAGCTGATATACGGTCTACCTGCTGCGGGGATCGAACCCACACCGGTTTAGCCACCTTGATTCAAGTACCGACGTCTTAAACCGCGCGGCCAGTGACCGACCACTACGAATAACTAAGAACTAATGTTGAAAGTAGATTTATATTGTTTAAATAATATATATGTAGGTTAGCAATGAAGGCCACTTTTTCTGCAGCCACACGCTGATCCGCATCCTGTTTTGTAAGAGCAAAATATAAATTTCAAAACGTTGGTAGGTGCTGCTGGTGTCATTTTTATTGGTTTTAAGTAGTTTTCTATTTTCCAACCCCATTCTACGGGAGGTATTGGAGCATTATTTTTCCATTGTTTAACTTGCAAGTAAACTCTTTTAATATGTTGTTTTGCTGCATTCTCTGTCGGAGCTAACGAACTGAATTGTACGCTCTTGTCCTTTGAAGCTAATGCTATGAAACGTTTGTATCGAAGTTCAATCAAGTTTTTGGCAGTTTTGGCACCATACAATACCTTCATTAAAAAGTATTTCTTCACTTTGTTTTCAACAAGAAAAGTATCAGCTGCTGCACGTAACTCCTGATCATTATTAAAAATTTTAATAAAATTATTTTTCCCTTTATTGTAAAAAGATTATGAGAGATGATTTTTGGTAATATTTGGATATTTCATTAACATGGTTTTTGTCAAATTAACTCTTTGCAAGGCATTATTTTTAAGTGGTTTAAAAAAACATTTCTTTATCATCAGGTTCTAAAGCCATCAAAAATTATGCCTGGACTCAAAAAAGTGTCTCACAAACGTATTAATTATTTTTTTCTAACTTTACAAATAACCAAGTTACAGACATGTATCGAAAAGTGGAAAATTTGTTTATTATATGAAAACAGAAGCCAATAGGCCATTTTGATATTGACCATCAATTTTCTCTTAAATAAAAGAGATAGAGAGTGAAGGGATAATTTTTTTCTATCTCCTATAGTTAAAAAGCCTATAAAACATGGAAATTTGCCCACCCTCTACGTTAATAATGTGTATCTCCCACATAGAGCGTAAATAAGGATTATTTTCTTTCACATTCATTTATAGAGTAGGATTGCGTCGTAATAAGCTACCTACTTATCGTGAGCAAAACACAGAAGCCTGTTGGTTCCTTAATCCCGCTTATTTCGCCCATTGAAATCGCAGGTGCTTCAGAATGATTTCAATAAAAAGCCCCTCCGCGCTCTTCCTTAAATTTTTTGCCACTTTATAATCATTCACGCTCCCCCGCTCAAATAAGATTCAGCCTTAAGATATATTTACATACATTTACCTCGAGGGCCAGGGCCTATATCAAACTCTTCCAAAGTGAGAGAAAATTAATCGTCCAATTTGTTTCCCTTCTCAGCGGGACGTCTTAATACCCCTCCGACGGCTCCTCCACCTCTGAATTCGACTGACAGAGTGAGAAAAATTCGTAATTAAACCGCTTAGTGCTAGTTAAAATTTATGCCGTCGAAAATATGCCTTAATAAGACCGTCTGAATGGGCCTCTGTCGTCTCTTCGCGGAGGAGGAATAAAAAGAAATTAACGGCCCATAAGGACTTTTGGAAACGTGCCCATCCAATTAATTTATGATCGAGGATATGGTTTTAATTAACACCGAGTCAGCGTGGCGCAGCTCGGCTTGTTCAAATACCACCCTTGAAATTCATCGTCTTAAATATTACAACATTTTTCAGTTACCCGTAAATGTACCAAGTCGTTAATATAGGGCTGGACTGTTGCGAAGCAATGCATTGGCGTAGATACGGCTCGGTCGCGACTATAACCTTGCGTGCTATTCACAGCTGCGGGTCACGATCAATACAAACTAATAATAATTTCAGTGGACTTTTAATTTTAGTTTGCGTACACAGTTAATACTATACATACTAATATTTTTTACTTTATGCTGCTTTTTTGGGAAAAATTTTGGAAAAGAAAATTATTTGAAGCCGAACCCATTTTTTGCGTCGATTTTGCAAATTTTTTCACTCTTGTTGACAAATAGCTAATCAACTTTCTAGTATTCAGCTGACAATAAATATTTCTGATTAAAATAAATTTGTTAAATATATAATTTTGCACCTACCTTCACACGGCTGTTACTCTCCTAATTGACCGGTTTTGGCCGTGATCGTGGATAAAATAAATAACTATTATCTTTACAATTAAGGTCATTAAGTAAAAAACAATTCAAACTTTTTGTTACCCTATATATCGGAAACTAAACATTTTCCGACCCATATTTATTTGAACTAATTTTCTTCAAACTTTAAAAAGTTCTAGCACTTGTTAAGGGTTTAGGTCCAACAATTCGGGTCACCCTGTATGTATTTGCAGAAATTTAATTCCAAATGTCTTTGGAAATACCAATAAATTTAGCCAAAAACTACAATGTTGTGTGATGTTACAGAGCGTTTATAAAACTTCCACAAACTGCGTTATCCAAAGCAATAACTCGAAATCAAATACTTCGCACCTCTTTTTTGTCACAACGATAAATCATATAATTCTCATAACTACCATTCCCGTAATCCACAGAAACAGATACAGCAGCAGACAAAGAAAGCGGGTAAAACCCATTTAAAATCAATCCCGGATGTGATACAAAAAATCCCCGAGACCTTCCACCTGTTCTCTTCCAGCCATTTCCGTTCGGCGCTCTTAAAAACCAGAAAAGTTCAGCTCATTTACCAGCAGGAACTTATAAACTCCCTGGAAGTTAAATAACTAACGGTGGGAACTCGTAGATTGCACTTAGTTCTCATAAAAGTCGGGGCCTAGGAGTGGCACATATTAATTTTGCAGGGCCCAACACGGATAGTCGAGAAAGCAACAAGGGTGTGGGGCGTAGGCAGAGTGCTGAGGGTGAATCCTAATTTCCAGTTCGGAGTACAAGATTAATTATAAAGTTCGCGATATCTCGTCTTGGTGCTGATTAATTGTGAATTCGGAACCTGTGCTGCAAACGCTAGACTGTGTCTTCCCATTTTTCAAGGAGATTACAAGAAAATGTGCACTAAATCTTACCCAAAGAAGTCGCCGACAGAATATTTCCGGAATAATTCGGCAAACAATTCAAATTAGTTGTCAACATTAGCCTCCGATTGTCTTTGGCATCAGAGGAAGGAAAACACATAAAATCAAACGAGTTTTGGTGAGGATCAGATTGTTACTATTGTCCCACGCAAACTCTAGAACCAGGGACTCTAAAGCCGCGTACAGATTGGGTGCAACACAACATGCAATGCAACAAAAATCAATTTGGACGGATTCCACACTCCGATGATGTTTGTAAATAACGAAGATAATCAAATTAATGTATGTAGCTGGTTATTACAAATTTAGGACTATCTTATTCGAAACATGCTTAAAAAAGAAACATGAAATGCATGATTGTTCGTTTCTTAAATTGCAAGCACTTTACCCTGGAGATGGATTTTTGTGAAAACGTTAATGGTCTAGAACTTCCATATCTGCTTTTATTTTTCCAAATTTAGAAAAATGTTTACAGTTTTTTCTTTGACAGGTAGTAATTGTGGTCATCATCGTTTGAATAATTATTTCGGTGTGGCTAAATTTCCGTCGGCGGTATTATACATTTGAATTCATTTTTCCGTCGGACGACAGACTTATTACGATTACAATATGTCCGTCGGTAAAATTGATCTATTGAATATGTTCGGCAGAATTTTTCACTCGAAAATGAATTTTCCGCTGATCGACGACATAATTTAATATGTATAGTTTGTGACAGTTCTCTGTAATTATATATATATATATATACTCGCGACAAGAATTCAGACGACTTACGTCATACGAACAAATGAATAATTCATTATATTTTCATAAAAATATTTAAGAAACTGCAACCGATAGTAATAAAACTATACAGTGTGTCCACGGATGGAGTTGACAAGAGGAGAAAGTCTTTTGTTTTTGACTTTATCGAAAAATGTCACTCTTTATAAAAAGTTCTGCTCTTCGAAAAATGAGACTATCATGGAAACGTCTTAGATCAGATATACAGGGTGCTCATAAATTAGAAAAACATGAAAATACTCAAGAGAGAAATACCATTATTTATTATTGTACACAACATTTTTATAAAACAAATCTGTTTATAACCCGAAATAGAGTCCTAATACAAATTTTAAAATCAAAATTTCAATTTTGACTTTTACTCTACACACTACGAATAGTTTATTTCTTCTCTTATGCGCTCTTTTAATATCATGTGGCAGATCATTTGAATAAACCTTTTGTTTTAGGAAAAAAGTCAAGGGGCGTAAGGTCAGGTGGTTTAGCAGGATAATGGGCCAAATCTTCCTATCCACCTTTCACCATTGTCTGAGCAAGGCTGTTGCCAAAACAGGTTATTGCGTACTTCTGGCTCTCAAGTATTTAAAAATGGTAAACCAAATGTTTCCAAAATGTTTTGGCAACAGGACGGCTGTCCTGCTCAGAGGAAGATTTGGCTCAATCCTAACCTTACACCCCTTGCCTTTTTTCTCCAAGGTGCCCTAAAACAAAACATTTATTCAAATGGTTTGCCACATGATAGGGAAGTATTAAAAGAGCACATACGCCAAGAAATACATGAACTGAATGAGCCGCTAACTATTCGAAAAATTTATTAAGTTAGCGGAAAAATGTGTTCAGGTGGGAGTTAGAGGTAGAGGAAATAAAAAATTAAAATTTTTATTTTAAAATTTGTATTGGGACTCTATTTGAAGTTATAAACAGATTTGTTTTATAAAAATGTTGTATTAAATAATAATAAATAATGGTACTTTTCTCTTGAGAATTTTCTCGTTTTCTTAATTGTAATGATTGTTTTTAACGCCACCAAATATCAAAATTACGTTGACAATAAAAACAAATGTGTAAAGTCAGCCGTGACGTAAGACGTCTGAATTCTTGACGCGAGTATATACGATAACTTACCTAGTACTTCGTTTTCCTTTTACTGATGATTTAAACTATCTTTCATGCAAGCATATTTCTACTATTTCTACTATTTTTGATTTGGGTTTATGCACCGTTCTGTTTTCTTTTAACTACAAATATAGTTTTCGTTTCTCTATTATAGAATAATACATATTCTTTATTGAAATAATTCTGCTATGTTTTTACTTCATAATTATTTGAAAATGTCTTATTAAATATAAGAATTAGCAAGTATAATACAAGGCTATGTGTGTGTGTGTGTATGTCCGCCGATTTTCTATAGCGAGTAAATAAACATTAATGGTAAACCAAAAACTTACTTCCAGGCATCAACATAAACAATGTTATATATAAAATGATATTCACTATATCTGCTTCCACAACAAAAAGTCACACACAAACACACACCTACTAAATAAGTGCATTCAAATTTTGTAAATATACCGGCCCCAGTAATGAGTCTCAGGGAATCCCATTCTGAATCTCTACCAAAGTAACTAATTTTTATGTACGATTTATACTTTCACGATATTTTCATCGCAAACGACAAATAATATCGTCGAATTTCGACCTGACCTCCTCTATGTGTGAACGTTCCTTGCTGAGATAGTCCTTAAATTTATCACTTTACTTTTGGGAACAACCAAGGAATTGACTTCGGTAGGACACGTTTTCTTGCAGTTGACAACGCGAGGTACAGGACCGGTCTAGAAAATTTTAGTTACAAACGAAGTAGAACAATTCCAGATAATATAACTCCAACATTTATCATTTCAATGTGGCATTATGTAAAAATAATCACTTGTGTTCATATCTGCAAAATTATTAGTTTATTTAAATAGGAACACCCTTGTTAAGCTATGACCTAGGTAACTGATCGCTGCCAGTGACAGAATTAACTTGCACAACACTAGTCTTAGCTGAGATCCGTTGATATGCCCTTGTTGTGCTCGGGCTAGGCTTTGTGGTGGGCGGAACCGTCTCCCTTGGCTCGCTCATATATTGATTTCGGTTCCTATTAGTATTGTTGTATACGGCTGCTACAGTCGGCACTGCGCCTCCGATAACGGTGATGTTCCGAGACGTCATTTAGCAGCCTTCGTATTTTGATAATTTAAATGTAAGTGCTGGTAAAAAATAAAATCATTTTACGTAATATTTTTATATCCATTCCCCATAAAAATAAATTAATTAATTAAAGACCGAAGTTTTAATCTAAAAATAAGCAGTTAATATTTTTGTTTTGCCAAAAAGAAAAATTTAACTTTATCATTTTATACTTTTTTGCATAATTAATAATAAATATGTTAATTAATAACTTTTTCATTTCTGTACTGATATACTCTTTATTGTCATTAAAGTAGTCCATAATCACGAATACATCCATCAAATTCTGGTAAATTGTCAGAATCAGCTTTACTAAAAAAACCAGCCATGGCAGGAAAATGAAACAACATAACTCATTTTTCACTGTATTAGAAAGATATTTTAAGCTAATATAAATCAAATCTCCTACAATTCCTATCAATGAAGTCATATGTATGTTCTCTGATACCAAACATCTAGGTATGCTAATGAACATTTCCACAGACAAAGCTCTATTCAATAATTATCTAAAGAAATTAATCTAATTTACTAACCTAATTTAATGAAACACTCTATAAATATCTAACTTCACTTTTTGGCAGTGGGAACACGACAATTCCACCACAATAGATGAGATCTGATCTGACCTATTTCTGCATTTTTAGGATTGCTTCTTCAGGTGGTCTCCTTTATATTAGCTTAAAATACCTTTCTAATACAATAAAAATGTTACAAAAGCTAATAATAAGGAATATAATATGGGTAGATATTGTGGGTGTAATTCAAATCAGGTTGGGGATTTTGTCCACTGAGTAGTTAGTTTCACACAATATTATTAATACCTAAAAATATATAAAAACATAACTCATTTTAATCGACTAGCACCAATCAACCTCTTATATCTCGAAAATACAAAAATTAAATGACACGAAATTTTAATGACAATAAGAATATACACTACAACAAACGCATAAAATCCATATAAGAAATTTCACGGAACGAGCCTATTCGAAATTTCTTCCAAGACCGGCCCTGTTCCCCTAGATGTACACAGTCGAATTGTGTTAATATTTTCCTTTTCGCCAACTTCCATTATATTTGGCGCTCCCACATAATTCGCAGGAAACAATTTTTATCCCTTTTTATTAAATTTCCTTGGTATAACGGAAAACATAAAATACATACCTATCAACAAACGCCCCAGTTGATGGATTTTTTTAACACAATAGAGACGCTTTTCTTTATGATGTGGGTTCTCGTGTATCTGCAACTGCGAAATCTCTTCACGATTTGTCGAAGGAGTTATTATAGGACCTGCCACTTGCCATATTCTTGTAAACAACGACGAGGAAAGAAAAAAGGGGGAGTGGTCTCTCAGTTCTTCCCACTTTTTGGTATCGAGATTTAAACTGATTCGTAAAAATATGATTAAGAAGTTTAAAACATTAACAATAGTAAATTCTTGTCTTCGACTATCCTATTGACTTAAGCAAGTACAAAAAGTTGACGGCATTTTTTAAGAACCAAGGAATTGGATATTAGCCTAAGAAATCAGCAACATTTTTGCAAACGGAAATATGCAGATTTTTGCGCGAAGTCAATGATGAAGCACACTTAAAAAAAGTAGATTCTGTACATATTGATTATTGTAAAATCTGTAGTAGTTCTAATTATTGGAATTTCGGGTGTCTGCAGACGTGAGAAATTAATGTTAAAGATGTTGAGGGCAAATAATCCATTTTGATAGTTACTATTGCTGATTCAAAGACAAGAAGAAATCGAACTTTTACTGTCACAAATAACATTCAAGATAATTCTATCAATTTTTTGTCAATCTATAGGAAGTATGTAGCCTTGAGACCTAGAAACGAAAACATACCAGAACGATTATTCTCAAAATTTAATAAAGGCAAGTGTTTTAATCAAGTGGTATTAATGAATGTTATTGCTAAAATACCAAAAACCTACGAGAGTGTCATTTACATACAGAGCATTGCTTTTGCCGAACATCGGCTACTTTATTGGTTCATGGTAGAGGTGGTATTATACAATTGAAGCGACACGAAGGAAGAGTTCTACAGTTGCAGAAGGATACATAGATAATAACATCGATGAAAAAGTGAATCAAGTAAGAAAATTTTAACAAGACCATCAAATAATGTACTAGTAATTGAATGTAGCAATCGTAGTGATGAAAATTTTCCCATATCAGAATATATTCTGCCTTCTGGATCAGGAGTTATGCTACAAAAGCTAATAATAAAGAATATATGGGTAGATATTTTGGGTGTAATTCAACGCTGGTCGGGGCTTTAGTCCGCAGAGTAGTTAGTTTCACACAATATTGTTCATACCTAAAAATATAATATAAAAAACGATTACATAAAGAGTACATTTTTTTTATTAATTAAGTGGGTAATTGTCATGTTTAATTTAAAATTCATTGACAGGTTAAAGTTACTTTTGACATTGTCGATATTTAATTTCAAAGAATTTAAATTTATTGGTATAATAATTTTTATAGTTAGATATTTAACTCAAAGGAGATCACCTGAAGAAGCAATCCTAAAAATGCAGAAATAGGCCAGATCTCATCTATTGTGGTTGATTTTTTGAGTTCCCACAGTTTCAAAAGAGAACTTAGATATTTATAGAATGTTTTCATTAAACCAGGTTAGTAAATTTAGCTAGATTATTTTTTTAGATAATTATTGAATAGAGCTATGTCTGTGGAATTGTTCATTAGCATATCTAGCTAAACGTTTGGTATCAGAGAGCATACATAATATGACTTCATTGATAGGAATTGTAGGAGGTTTGATACATATTAGCTTAAAATACCTTTCTAATACAGTAAAAAATTATCATGAAAGACTGTTCTTTCACCATCCAAATTACGAATGTTAACAAATGAGTTTCTTACTTAATTCTTTGTTCTATTTGTTATTATAATCAATGTTCTCGATGTAATAAAGTTAATAATTGAAACATTTTATTGTCTTGAGTGATTGTAGATAAAACTTTGTATGCATTACGAGCAAAAATGTATCACTTTTCCGTCTTAATACATAAATAACTATTTTAATAAAACGTGTTGCGTATTGTAGATTTTTTTTAAGTACTCTATTTTTATGATTTCTAAAATATTCATTCCAATTTTTAAGGTCCAATTTGGAAGTATTATTTGCCTATTTTCTGCTATTATAGTAAGCTGTCCACAAACAAATAAACAAAGCAATGTCTCGGTACGTGTAATATTAAACTGCCATAGAGAATTCGCATAATCAAAAATCTCTGTATGTTAATTCTTATTTACATTGTAATGTGGATATCCCCGCACGTTGAAACCTACCAGTGCTACCACAGCATCGATCCGTTTGCAACATTAAAATGCACATTCTCAGCATACAGGCCGCATCGGTATCTAGCTGAGCGCTTTGTTGGATATTCGCGTAACATCGAAACTAAATATTCTCATAACGATGCAAAGAAACGAATGTTGCTAGCACATTCTGCATGCATGTGTGCAACATAAGGATTTATTCTACCTATTTATTAGATAATATTAATAATTTGTATGGGAAGAGAAGCGATGTGTTAATAGGTATTATGGAGGCGGAATAATGTATATTTGCGATGGAATTAAACAGTGACTTTGAAAGTAGTTTTAGTAATTTTAGTATAGCCTACTTGATCGAAGAACACGTGATATGCAAAATATAGCCCAATAAAATGTTAATAAAACAAATCATATATAACTTACATACTTTCGCATATTTAAATTATGTACACGGTAAATGTTCAAAATTATATCCACGCTTCGCAGTTTATTTGTAGTATCCCAGGTTAGTTGTGTAAATAAACAAATCGTCTTGCAGAGGGATGAAATCTGTAAGGAAATTTTTGTATATTTCGTCCTGAACGTGCCGATTTTGATTACACTCTCCGTTCACAAATAACATATCCACAGACCATTGTTATCAATACAGTTGGGTAATTGTTATATCTCTGTGTCAGCTAATTATGTTATAACAAAATAATACAACGCACACACCACAAAACACCAAAATTTTAACCATAACACGATTTACTACGGTTTTCTAACACGTATAATACGTTGGATCGGTTGGAATGGAAGTTTAAGGTTAGTAAGGTTACCCAGAGGAGCGTGACATTCAAGAATCAATGACGTATCGGACAACATTCTAGAAAAAGTCTGTCGGTTAGGGTTTTATTACAGAGACGGCTTCAAAATTTGCAAACTTTAATGTCAGTTATATCGGTTATTAAAAAACATTTATTAGGACAATATTTTGTAAAATGATTTATGTTATTGGCTACTGTCAAAGCAATCTCTATAAAAACCAATGAAATTATAGAAGATGTGTCAGTTCACCAGATCATTTATTATTAACAAAAACATAAATTTTGTCAATAAATCATTAATTTAATTAACAATCAATCTAACAGTCGCAATTGTACAATTGTGGAAATCTGACTTCACGCAAAGACTCTCACTGATGCACCAGAATTTGGAGCAGATAAGATACTGTTAGATATTTCAATTTTCTTCTCAATTGATATATATCTACCTTCTCAATCGTCCAAGAGACCAGCCTCCATGTCTTGTATGACTGACGAAATCAGCTTCAGAATCAGTTAGTTATGTAGCAGATGATCTTCGGAAGAACTGACCAGTGTAGCTTCCTTCCAATTTTGAGTGTTGTTGCAGTTTGTTTTGCAGTTCTTTAAATTTTATTAATACATATCTAATAAAAACTCTACAGTTGGTAGTGTATTCTGAACGTAAAAAATTTCTTAGCCTGTTAGTGTGTTTTAAAAACGTATTTTCAATTTAACTGGTACCATATTAGCAAAAGGATTTTATATCATCTCTAATATTTAAGCTGTAAAAAGGAATATCATCTATTTTTTTGTAAAACGTAGACATTTTCCAAAAATAAGTAGCTCTCTTTGTTCGATTGACGTTGTAAAGCTTATTATAAATTTCAAAGTAAATGGTATGCGACAATGATGGACACTAATCCAATAGCAGCTACAGTATGAGCAGATTACTGACAGTTTCCAAAGCTCTTTGTTGTAGTCGGGCAGCATTATTTTAAAACGTATTGATGTATTCGTTATTTATCATGAATAAGTATCGACAGGACAGGCAGAGCCTGGTTGGTTATCATATACAGGGTGTCCAGAAATTGATGGGACACAGAGCAAGAGTAGATTCCTTACATCAAAATAATGCGATTAAGCCTAACTTACCTTGGTCCATTTGTGGCTAATAAAAAAGTTACAGGGCGTTAAAGTTCAAATTTTAAGTTCGAAATTCTTAAAATTCTTAGAAAGCATTCAAAGGGTTCTTTTGAAAATCTGGATAAGGGGGTTTTCTAGGACAAGAAAAACGAATCCGTACTTGATTTAGTTGTAGAGGCTAGATGGCGCTACGAAATGTACTCTTGGCTGATAGAAACTGGTTATAACTTTTTTATCAGTGTGTGTACGTGTAATAGAAAAATATTGTTCTCTTATCTATTTTTCAAAAATAAGATATACTTGTTTCAAGTCGATAAATTTAACCGTTTTCGATTTATTTCTTGTTTTTCTATTCGCCTTCCCAGACAGCAACTGTACCACCTCTGAATGGATGAACTTCCTGGATGGTTCTACGACTTCTGGGTACCAAAGGAAGGGTCCATACTCGAACACGCCGACTATCCGAAACCGTCCATATGTCGACTCATCTGTGAACAATACAGACCTCCATTGATCATTTCAATTCACGTGTTCGTTACCCCATTACAAGTAGCATATTATTTTGTGTCAGGTGAACCCTTCTTAAAAGTCGCCGTGAACGTAGATTAACATCTCGTAGTCTTCTACGAACTGTTTCAATTGAAACCGCAACACCTTTAAAAAGTTAAAAAAACCGAGATTGTAAAGTAATTATATAGCCCATTAATAAACACCCTGTATCAGCACACAAAGTTTTTGTGCTGTCAGCATTTAGTTTTAAACGATTTAAATCCGCTGGCGAAAAACAACGGACCGCTTCGACCCCTGGGGACTTTCAAGACGATTTAATTGTTGAACGCGAGACTGCCTAATTCAATTTTAGACTAAACAAAACCAATTTCCCCGGAGGACCCCGACGACACGGCAGTCTCTATAAATATGGATGAGAATTCGAGTATCTCCTACACTTATTACGTCTTTGGTTCCGCGGACAAATAATATTTGTACGACTCATGGATCTGGCATAAATGATGAGGGGGATACGATGAAAGGGAGGAAACGGGACAGCTTCAATTAAGGACTGATGAGGGCGATGATCGCGAAACGCATTCATAATGCGCGGTCTTTATAAATTATACATGAAATATTCGTTAAGAGGGGGCTCGGTTTAAATTTGTATACCGTAAAATAGGTGAAACAGAAATGTATGTATGATAGGCTGCTTAAACTTATGTATGATTAGTTGCTGCTTGTAAGTTTGTATTTGTCCCGCAATGGGAAATAAGTGGACTGTAATTGAATTATTTGACTTTTTTAATATCTGTCAATCATTTACATATCAATAACTATATTTTTTATTTTACAAACGCCCGTGTTCCAAGGGCTGCTAGGACTATTATCTAACACACTTCGGAGTCCAAGTGCTGCATTCCTCACTGGGACAGCGAGACCATAGCTGCGTTCCGAACATGCCGGCCCCGTTGAAATGCTCTCATTTCGAAACGAAATTTAAATGTCACTATCTATCGGTAAGATACAAATACGCGTAACAGCGCGTTTTACAATACCATGTTTGGTTTTAATCGACACTACTCGCACCACTCTGTCTGCTCCAGGAAAAATCTCTAGAATCCTACCAAGACGCCATTGTTGAGGTGGCAGATTATCTTCTTTCAGCATGACTAACGCGCCTACTGGTACAGTTTCTTTAGAATTAAATTGCCATTTAGTGCGAGTTTGTAACGTTTGCAAATAGTCCTTAGACCAGCGAGTCCAAAACTGTTGTAGCATTTGTTGAAGATGTTGAAACCGGGTAAAACGACTAAATTTGATGTCTTCTAGATTTTCTTGAGGTAATGTAATTAAAGCACGACCAATTAAGAAATGTCACGGAGTAAGTGCTTCGAGGTCAGATGGGTCATCGGTTAATGGAGTAAGTGGACGGGAGTTTAGGACCACTTCGACTTGGGCTAATAAGGTGTGGAATTCCTCATATGTGAAATGCATATTATTCATTATTCTTTTCAAATGATATTTAGAGGATTTCACCGCCGCCTCCCATATACCGCCAAAATGGGGTGATCGAGCTGGTATGAAGTGCCACTCGATCTGATTGTCACTCAGAAAGGATTGGAACTCTCTATCCTCATTTAAATTAATAATATGATTTAATTAATTTTTATAACCTACATAGTTTGTTGCATTATCAGAGTATATATGCTTACAAATACCTTGCCTAGAAATAAACCGTTTAAATGCTGTCAAAACTCATTTGTGGATAGATCGCCAACAGGTTCTATGTGAACTGCCTTAGTGGCCAAACAGATAAATATACAAAAATAGGATTTAATCATTTTCCTGTTTTTTAAGGTTCCATCTTTTACAAGATACGGCCCTGCAAAATCTGTACCCACTGCATGAAAAGTAGGCGATGGGGTAACTCGATAACTTGGCAAATCACTCATTTGCGGATATAGAGTTAAGGGTTTTGCTCTGAAGCAATAATACACTTCCTTAAAACTCCTTTGACCGCTTGAACTCCTCTTAACGGCCAATATTGTCTACGTAAGCTTATAGATAAAGTAACTTGAAAGCCACCGTGCAAATTTCTAATGTGTTTGTGATTAATTAATAGTTTTGTCAATGCGTGGTTTGATGGTAGAACTGCAGGGTATTTTTGTTCCAAGGTTAGTTGAGAATGTGTTAGCCTACCACCAACTCTGATCACTTCATTGTCATCCAAAAATGGATTGAGACTAATTAATTTGCTTTTATTGCTTACACGTTTAGCTTGCTTTAAGGATTGTATTTCTGATGAGACTTCACTAATTTGTGACATTTTTACTAATTTTAACGTAACCTCATTTAACTCTTTATAAATATGTATGATATTTCTAAGAAAACACCGCGTTGCCTGCGCTGTGCCGTATGTTACTGTTTGTAACTCATAATATTTTAATTTTACATTCGGATTGTCGCGCCAGGCGATTCTTTGATATTTCCGATCTGCTTCATTTATTAAAATCTGACGGTACGTCTTGGCCACGTCTGCAATGAATGCCATGTTGTGTTTTCGGAATCTAATTAATATTGAAATTAAACTATCTTGTATACAGGGTCCTGCCATGAGTATATCGTTTAGTGAATTATTATTTGCTGTTTTTGCGGACGCGTCGAATACAACACGCAGTTTGGTGGTTAAACTGTCCGCTTTAAGCACACTGTGATGTGGTAAATAATAACCATCTTCGGGGGGATCGTTTATTTCTTTAATATGATTTAGAGTTTGATACTCTTCCATAAAATCTCTGTATCGAGTATATAATGACGGATGTTTTTGTAGTTTACGTTCAACCGCATGAAATCGCCTAATTGCTTGTTCTTTTGACTCTCCTAGTATACGGTTTTCTCGAAACGGTAAACTTACTGTGAATCGACCTGTCTCGTCGCGAAAAAAGTTGTCTAAAAAATGTGTCTCACAATTTTGTTCCTCCTCGGTATAATGAACCTGTGAAGAATACGGATTTTCAACAATCCAAAATTTTTCGAGTTGCTCGCTTAATTGCGAATTTGAAACGCTTGCAGATGTTATTAAATTACAAATTGTTTGTTGTTTTGGATTGTGAGGTATATTACCTGAAACTATCCAACCTAAAACTGTATTCTGAAGAATTGGATTGCATTTATTCGATTTTATTTGACCTGCGCGTAATAAAGTCCAAAAATGTTCGCACCTAACAGAACGTCTACTGGATTAGAGATATAAAATTCAGGATCTGCTAACGACAGTTCCGAAGGTATTTCCAATGAATTATAATCGATTGAAATCTGAGGAATATTTTCAGTAATGCGATCGATGATTAAAAATTTAAATCGGTAGTAAAATTGTTATGTATGGATTTAATTACACAATGAACTTTATCTGATATAAGAGCTGAACTTTGGTTTATGCCTGAAACCGATATATTGAATTTGTTTGATTTTAGCTTTAATTTATTAAAGCAGTTTCTTGTCATAAAATTTGATTGGCTGCCACTATCCAATAGTGCCCTGCATTTTATTAAATTTCCTCACTATCAAGTACATATATGACAGCGGTTGACAACAAAATATAATTTTGATTGACGTCTGAATAATGAGCTAAAGTAGTAGAAGCTAATGTATCATTTGAACTTGACGGTAATATTTTGGGAAGTAGTTGCAATGTTAGAGTTCTGATTAGTATTATTTTGTGTGTATAATTTTGCATTATTATTTGTCTTAGAGACGGCCTCGGACGTTTGATTGGAATGCGATGTGTTTTCAAAATGAAGCATCGTGTTGTGTTTTTTCTTGCAGATTTTGCAAGTGCCCTTTGACATACTGAAGAACTGTGACCAGCCCTAAAGCAGTTTATACAAATGTTTAATAATTTTATGTGTTGAAATCGTTCATTTGGCGTTAGAGCCCGAAATTTGTTGCATGAAAATACGTAATGATTTTCATTGCAATATATACAATTTGGAGTTATAACTGATGTTACATGTGAATATGATTTGTAATCTTTTTTTGGATTTGAATTATTTTGGTTTGTTAACACTTTACTATTTAAAGTTTCTAACAGTAAACATCTGCTTTGTAAGAATTTTGTAAAATCTTGTATTTTTGGAGAAGGCTCGTTTTTGTGGTTATCTCCCATTCTCTTTAGAAGCAATATCTAATTTGGATGACAACAAAAATCAGAATGGTGTCCCATGTTGTTACAGGTTGCCCTAAATTTTCTTAGGCTCTAAAATGTCTCACAAAGGCATCTAAAAGTTGTCTTAATGACGTATGTGAGTCTTTTGTAACGTTAGGTAGCTCAAAAGGTTTTTCATGTGGCTATGAATAATAATTTTTTTGTTTTGATACCTGTCCTTTAAGAGTTCCCACGCCACTGAATAATTGGCTTCTGTTATTTCCAAATTTTTCAAACTTTGCGCGGCGTCACCTTTCAATGCCGATTGTAGATAATAGAACTTTTGTATTGTGGTTAGCTTAGTATTTTCATCTATTAATGCTTTAAACGTATCATAGAATTGAACCCAGTTATCGTAACTTCCTGCAAATTCTGGAAGCTTAATATCAGGTAATTTTATATTTAATGTAGGTAGGTCGAAACTAGAATTATTTAAACCTGTTGGCGTATCTGAACCAACTTTAGGTACTTGTGACGCATTAATTTTGGTTTCTGCAATTGCAACAAGCTTAAAATATTTATTTTCGAAATCCTCAGTCTCGGTATCATGTTCGGGTTTATTATCTAAGATTTGAATTTCAGCTTGAATGTCATTAAAACTGTCCCAGATTGAATCCAACTTGTTACTACGTTTTTGTAATTCTACTAACTGAGTAGGAGAATCGTCTACATTATCTAAAAAGTGTTCGAATCTGGTCAGTTGTCCCTTTAAAATACTCCGTTTTGTCACTAAAATATGAAGCTCTTGTTCTGTCATTTTGATATTTGTAAATAGATGTTACCAATCCTTCCGGTTATTCAAATATTATGAATTAAAGAAGAATAATGTAAATGCCTTATTGGTTATTCAAATATTATGAATAAGAATGCAAATGCCTTATTAGCCCAAGTAAGTAGTGCGCTAGTAAGGATGCGTATAAAATAGCTAGGTCTGACCTCGTATTATTTGAGTTTTCACGTGCTTCTTTTGCCTCACGCGTTGTCTACGCTTGGGAAACGTATTGTCTGCCTTCCTGGTCCCTAATCGACTCTGACTGTCCTGGTCGTGGGTTCACTTGTCCAAACGGATTGTAGCTCGAACTATGTATTCTTCGGAAAACTACTGATATCCGTGCTCGAAAGGTCCAAAATGTATGTATGATAGGCTGCTTAAACTTATGTATGATTAGTTGCTGCTTGTAAGTTTGTATTTGTCCCGCAATGGGAAATAAGTGGACTGTAATTGAATTATTTGACTTTTTTAATATCTGTCAATCATTTACATATCAATAACTATATTTTTTATTTTACAAACGCCCGTGTTCCAAGGGCTGCTAGGACTATTATCTAATACACTTCGGAGTCCAAGTGCTGCATTCCCTCACTGGGACAGCGAGACCATAGCTGCGTTCCGAACAAGAAAAGTGAAATGTATCTAGAGAGGAGACTCAAACTTCTTATTACACGTTGATTTTAAATATATCATACAGGGTGTTCCATTGGGAAGTGCGTTGCTTGTTATCTGGGAAAATATAAATGCAAATTCACCCATTTAAAATAGCGTTTATGACGTCTTCCGGTATAACCAGAAGAGCTAGGGACAGGTTTTTGAGTTAATTTGAAAAAGTAAATCCGATGTTTTTGAAAATCGTCTATAACTTTTTGAGCGTGTTTGAGCTAGTGTTTGAAAACAGCTCACATAACTATAGTTACTATAATGTTTTAGTGAAAATTGTGAATTTCGAAAATGTAAATTAAGAATCCTGGAAGGAAATTTTGATATATGAACGAGTTTGCTTATTAGGTTTTTGTTAATATTATTGTGTCAGTGAAAAATATCAGAATTGCAATCAGAAAAATTGCTATTCAATCATTATTTTAGGTTTAAACGTGTTGCGGTTTTTTATTTTGAATTCTTTTTCATGTTTACGGTCCACCTTAATGCGTATAACAACTCTACCGAATTTGAAGAAAATCACCGACACCGGTCACCGACCTACATCTGTGATCCCTATAATTACAATTTAATGGCATTTGCACTAAAGCAATAAACAAATCAATGCCAATAAAACCATAAAAGTACCCTCTGACCTGAGCCCAATTATAATCAAATAAAGAGATGGTCAGAGATTAACCAGCCCCCGAGACCTTCCTCGAGAGGTCCGGTGAAAAACCACAGCAGTTATTTGTCGTTCGTCTTCCGCGTAACATCCGTCCAGACTTCTGTATTGGTGGAACATTCTTTTCCAGTTGTATATCTTTATTAATATATTTAATGTGTTACAAACCGTGGACTCGTTATTTCTAATCTAACAACCCCACATCGGTTTACTACAAAAAAAATAATGTCAGAAATAAAATAAATTTTTTTTTAACAGGCCATAACTTCGTTATTATTGACAATTCTAAAAAGTGTTACATAAGCTTATACGCCTATTTTTGTCAGTAGACTAGGCTCCCAAAGTTTGTGTGCATATTTTCCGGACACCCTGTATATAAAGATAGGTGGGCCTGGTCAAAAATACGACCACTTTTTTATTTTCTGTGCCAGTGTAATATTTTATAAGAAAGTTTTCAGAAGAATAATTCAAATAAAAAAGGCGATCGTTATAAATACCACAGAAAAATCGAAAGAGGAGTACAATTAGCAATTGCGTATCATTCCGCACCCGCAGAATCATTTCGCCAGACGAGCTACGTGGTTTCCCATGCTTTGGGCAATTCCTCGATAATGAACATCCCCCAACCCCCACGAGGGGACGCGAGCGCCCTCCACTACCGAGAAATATCAAGATGCTCATCTCATTTCACGCTCTCTCGAGGCGAGAACAAATAAATCTTCCCGCTCGAGATAACAGATTGCACAGAATAAATACGAGTACGTAAACGGTGTACCCTCTTCGGAGTCTCGGTTTGTCGAAGGGAATTATAAGTTTAAACAGAGTTATGGGGGCGGGGTGATCGATTCCTGTCGTTCTGTCCATTAGCTCATCCTTCCAAGTTGGAAAGTTCGGAGAAATATCACCGTAGTGGTTACGTAAGATTTTTCGTTCAAGACTTCGTCAGTCTAATATGTCATGAGTTCATCTCAGGGTACAAGCACAAACGGAATAGTTATTTATGTAATTTGCAAGGGTCCACGTCATTTTTTTCGAGATTTTTGTAGCATTTGCCAGGGGAAGTAATAATCTTCAAAAAATCGCCGAGACAGTACGAGATTGCCTACAACGAATTCAAAGGGTGGTGTAGGCCCAAGAAAATCCAAAAAGTGTCCGAAGCGGTTTTACTGGCATATTTCGAACATACAATTAAACATTCGACGTTATGGTCAGTATATTCCATGTTAAAAAGTACACTGAATGCCAAAGAAAATAATTTAACCCTCTGCAATATCAGCATTATCAATTTACGTTCCATAATGATGTACGCTCCTTTGGAGGGTGTGTTTCTTGGGCCATGTCATAGCATATAAAAATTTTCGATTTGAGCCCTCCCTTACGAGATAAGGTCTTATAAAAAATTGAAAAAATTTCGGTTTTAATTTTTTTTCTCAAAACTGTAATTTTTTCATATCGAGAAACGTTTAAAATAAATTCTAAATTCTAATTAAAAAACAACAGAGGTTGATGGTTGTAGACATTTGGTAAAAATAAAAATCGCATTCAACAATGTCACTAAGTTATTAACGATTCCGGGAGTAGAGTTATTAATTTGTTAATTAGCGAGATTGCAACAATCGAACAATAAACAATTATATTTGCAAAAATCTTGTGCCGATGGTTTGCCTTAATAAGCCAGAAATCCTGGAAAAAATTCCGGTTCTCTAGTGATTTCGAGGTGGAATTTTTAATTTGTTAATTAGCCCAGTTACAACAATTTAGCAATAAATAATAAAGCTAACACCAAAGTGATAAAGAGGGACTTCGAAAACCCCCGAGAGAACATTTTCCAGACATTTTCGTTGAAACGTGTGTGCCATATGTTCAATAAAAATGGGTCATCTGTTAAATAAACAATTAAAAATTTGCGAGCGTACAGATGTACCTCTTGTTATAAACAATTCCCTGAACATTTCGCAGAAAACCGCATCTCAATCGGACTTCTCCGCAAAAAAGTTGTCCATTTTCAATTTTTTCATGCCAATTTGACGCGACTATGTCGTAAAATCGTTGTTTCCAACTCGGCAACTAACATGAAAACAAACAGTTTTGATTCATTTTTGTATAGAGCATTTAAACAACGTCAGTGTATCTAGTATCTGGGAAAACATTATTCAATAAGTCCCATCATCTCTGATGACAACTTTCACTCAATATCCATCTTCTTTGTTCCGATATCCCCGATATTTTATATTTGTAGCTGACACAAAGAGGCAGATTAGTATGCGGCTCACCGTTCCGCTCGGAATCCTAAGTTGGCCCTGAATAAAACATCGCCGAAGCGAGCAACATGGAGATACATAGCCGTCGTGTACCAGTGACGTTGAGCTTCTTGCAGTTCTTGGTTCGAAGAAGCCCTCCGCTTCTTTGGTTGGTTTTGGACTCAGCTTTTACTCTTGTTAATTAAAATAACTACCCAAAAATAGATATTCGTTCTTTCTATTTGTTTTTTATTTAACTAACAGCAGGTATTTTACTAAGAACAATACAGAGTTAGCTCAAATCTTTAACAGCGTTTTGACTTGATTAAGACTGAACTAAACTGAAGCTGAAAAAGTCTAAAAATATATATATACATGAAACATACGTAATACAAATTACTAGATTGCCTCGTGCACTAGGAACAATGAACAATAGATAATTTCTGGAATTAACATAAGGTTATTGATAATATACGGTATAAAAGATAAACTTCGACAGGAATCTTTGTCAGCACTTCTACCGCACTTTATCACTTATGGTGTAGGTCAGCTAACACAGGGTCGGCTCAATGTCTATGTAACAGGTAACTCCTCCCGCCTAAAATGGAAACCTAGGGTTGGACTGGTTGGCTGGGTTGATCATCATTAAGAGAAGAGGCCTCATTCGGATTTTTCTTCCTTCTAAATAGTTTGATTGGGTAAGGGTAACAGTTTCTATAGTAGCATGTTACTCCAATATAGGTGATAGCACAAATGAGAAAGCAAATAATAATAGCCAGGTAGGTATGGGATGATTTTCCTTTGGCTCCACAGGTAAAGCTATTTCATGATGATTATTCATTTTCTTTGCCAAATGAGAAAGCTCTTCGATATCCATGCTATTAAGTTTAATTTTATTTGAACGTCCTCTTAACTTGGATACATCCAGTGATGGAAGTTCAATAATTGTAACAGGCGAAAGATCTTCATTTTCGGAAGAAAACTGTTCTTGATTAATAGTATAATGACATTTTTCAGGAATTGTTATTAGGTAACTTCCAGGTTGAAGTTCTTGATGTTTTTCTATGGAACATCCTTCCGTAATTATTGTGTAGGAAGGTGTAGTTAACAAAATATTTTGGGAGAAATTTGATTTGCAATCATCTTTTCTACATGGACAGACACAGTAGAACAATTTTTGGCTTCATTCTTCAAAATAATATATACTATGCAATCTTCTTCGGCTTGAAGATGGTTATGGCAATAAAAGGTATCTTCGATCTTTTCACACAATTCTTCTTGATATTGATAGAGTTCATTTTTCTCATTAAGGATAAGATATGGTTTTTGAGGGGGGATTATTTTATTCTGGATAGGAACAGGATACAAAAAATGTTTTAAACGCAGTAGTCATTAAAATTGGACAATGAATTAAGAAAATTATTCTCTCGTCTTTATATAATAGTTGAATACCAAAACATATAATAACTTTGTTTACTTTTGAATTGAGCAATTTGATTTAGTGAGTATAAGTTTTGCATTTTATTTATTATAATATTCAAATTTGGATGAATTTTATTAAGAGTAGCAAATGTTATAGCATTAACGATTTGATTTAATTGGTTCTGTAGAGTTATTAGGCAATTAATAATTAATTCCAAAGTATTAATTTCATTTATACTATCCTGGTATTTATCGATTAAACTTTTATAGTTAAGATGTTTGATTTGATTTGAAAAAGGCTATGATTTGTTTTTGACATAAATTCCTTTGAATAAGAAATTTCATTATTAATTTCATCTTTAAGTAAGTGATCATTATTGTTAAGGTAATCTAATATACAAGTATCGATTCTTTTTCCATCCTCAGAATCAAGTGTGCCAAATAACCATTTTGATATTTTACCACCAAGATTTATCAGTCCACGTTTGTGTCTCATGTTAGGAAAATAGTTTCTAATAAATGATCATTTTGAAATAACAGTGATTGTGCTTGTTTTATTAGTTTGTCTGACATATCAGTAAAATTTTTCTTTCAATAATAAAATTGACTTGTTCTTGTAAATTAGATTTAATTTTATTCAGTTCAGAAATATCTAGATAACTGACGAATGTATGTTTACTTATAATAATTCTCGAATTTTCCAAGTTCATTGGTAAAATAGGGTTGGTTAATTTTTGAATAACTGCATTATTTAAGTTATGGATAAGGATAAACGAGAAAATGATCAATATCCTCATCTGGAAATAAAACATTAGTAATTAATATTTTTTACGTTTCTTTAAATTATGCTTAGAATATTTTGATGTTTCAGTTTTCACCTTATTTTTGTTTGAGCTACAGGCGAAATTTTGGAAAATTTATTTGCTAATTTATCTCTTGTCTGTTCTTTATGATAAATTTGGTCTTGTTCTGATATTGTCATTGGTTCTTTCCTTTCTGCGTTAATTTTTTCCAATTTATCGGTTTTTTCTTGTTTATATCGTCATTGATTTGTTGATATTTTCCTTTTAATTTTTCTTTATGGTCATACACATATTTAGAGATTATATCTTTTCTTCAATATCATAAGGATCTTTAGTATTGAAATGTCCTGAAACGATCTCAAAAGGAGTGAAGTTTGTACTCGAATGTATGGAATTATTATAATGTAATAGTGAATATTTTATTAAGTTATTTAAAGATTCTTTAGGATTTTGTTGCGTTTTAACTCTAATTTGTTCCAACAATGTAGAATGAAATCTTTCAATGTAACTATTTGAGTTCGGATTTTTTGGTGTAGTAAAGTGTATATTTACTTTATGAATTTTGCAAAAATCTAGGAAATTTTGATTATTAAATTCCACACCATTATCACAAACAATTGTATGAGGAAGTCCATAATGTGATATAAAAGTTAATAATCCGTCAAGGACATTTATAGAATTTGTTCCTAAAATTGGATAGGCTTGCGCAAATTTTGAAAAAGTATCAATTATCGTTAAGAATTTTTCTTTAGATACTGACAAGGTATCGATATGAATTCTTTCAAAAGGTTTTGTACCTATAGGAATTGGTTGAAATTCAAAATTATTAGGTTGTCTTTCATATTTAGATTTTTGACATATGACACAATTATTGACATAGTTATTAACGTCTTTAGTCATGCTAGGCCAATAGTAATTTTTCTTTAGAGAGTCAATTGTAGTTGTAATACCTCTATGACCAGTTTTATAAATATGATGATAATTCATTTTGTCTTGTTTTTCAGAATCTGTACAGATATCAGTTAATTTTGAAGAACAAATTATTAAGTTTGATTGAATTCTAATAAGTTTTTCTTGTATATTTTTTATAAAGTATTTTTCATGTTGTTTGTCAGGAAAATATAAATAATATGTAAGTTTATTATCGAGATTAGCTATGAATTGTTCTAAATCTTCATCTATATGATTTTTTCTAATATTTATGTAAAATCTCTGATTATCAAAAATCTTTTCTTTAATACAATTAGGTACAGGGGATGATTCTGAAACTTTAATAATCATTTGATGTTTATAATGATTTAAAGGTTTTTCTGTATAAGGAAAACTAAGTAGAGGAATTTCATCTGCAGAATGTGCTGTTGTAACATTATTTTCATAGTTTAAATATTCTTGAATGACATTATCAATATCACCTATTTCGTTTATCAAAGAAACATTGTCTGAAGGATTTCTAGATAGCGCGTCTGCAACGACATTATCTTTACCTTTAATATAATCAATTTTATAATTGATAAATTCCGATTTAAAACAGTGATTATTAATTGTTGTTTCTGGGATATAATATGATTCATCGGTAACAGCGTTGGTTGGAATTTTGGTTCTTAAAATTTCATTTTCATTAACAGTGATGTTAAAGTGTTCATATTCTGAAGGAGAACATTGTCGTACAGGAATTTTCAAATTATTTCTCTGTAGATATCCTTCTTGTAAATTCCAATTAAATCCCATATTTTTTAAGTCTGTAAAGCTGATTAATCCATCAAAAACGGATGAAAGTCAAATAAAGTGAAAATAATTTTTCCATTTGCTTGAAATTCTTTAAAAACTGGGATATGTGCCTCAAATTTTGCTGTTTGTTGACCACAAGATGTTTTTATTAAACTTGGTTTTATAATGATGCACTCTGGGAAATATTTTTACTAAAACAGGGTTCATTAAAGATATATGACTACCAGAATCAATAAGAAAACGTAAAGGTCTATGAAATCCTGAAATTTCGATAAATGGCAATTTGCGTTGATCTATAATATGATTTAATTCTAAGTGATTTTTTGTCCAGAGGCTAGGTGGATAAAATTTTCTTCATCGTTATTTTGTTCTTCTGTATATGGTTCCACACCTTCTTGGTCTTGCATGGGTAATTCTTCTTGTTCATAACCATATGCTGCTGGATTTTCTTCAATTGCTTCAGTATAAATTTCTTCATCAATGTTGTGTAATTCTTCTGCCATAAATGTCGGTCTCGATTGGGGTTTAAACTGATAAGGTTGAGTAGTTGTTTGCCTAGATGTTGTTGACATAGGAGTAGGTTTATAAGTAGGTATTTGATTTTTGGGTTTCCATACGTTGGTTGTTGATGTACTTTGTTTACCGAATACTTGTTGATTTGGGTAAAATTTTTGTGGTACTTGTTTTGGAGTTATTTGAATTGGTTGACTAGGAAATATTTTTTTATTTTGTTCATGAAATCGTTGTTGTAACTGTGAATTATTATGTGAAAATGTTTGACTTAGAGTAGGTTGAATTTGAGAATATTTTTGAACAGGTGCTTTAATATTTGGAGATGGAATATGTTGATTTAAATTTCTCTTTCCTTCATTTACAATAGAATTAAAATTTTCTTCTTCTATTACGTATTGCATTGCTATTTCTAAACAATCTGGATTTTTAAGTCTAACACCGGTTTGAATTTGTGGTGGAAGATATTTTAAAAATGTTACCAAAATTAATTTTTCAATATTAGAAATTTGAGCAATTTTTTGTAGATGGTCCATTGTATTATCATTATTAATAGATGAAAAATTAAACTTCTAGTATATTGACAACGAATACCAAAATTATAAGGACTTTCTTTAGGATTTGGTTTCAAACTGTGAAGTTCATGAAGTAAACAAGTAAATGACCTTTGATCAGTAAAAGAAACTTTCAAAATTTCTTTTATTTTGTCCCAAGTGTCTAATTCAATTCTACTTGAAATTAAAGTTAATGCTTTGCCTCGTAGTTTGCCAATTATACCTCTAAAATTAATTTTTATAACTTCAGATTCGTTAGCATACTGTACAAATGTTTCATCACAAGCTCCAATAAAATTATTTAATTCACATGGGTCTCCACTAAAATTTGGAATAATATCTAAAAATAATTTTAATTGCTGATAATTTATTTCACGAGCCATATTGTCACTATTATTTCCTTTAGATTTTTCGTATTCTAATCTAATCGCAGATAAATCTTGGATAACACTATCTAAATCTGAATCAGAATCTTCAGAATTAATACTTCTACTAGCTCTAGTTTGTTGTCTAAAATTTTTGTTTGCTTTTGACGTTTCTTTAATATTTCTAAACATTAACCATTTGTTGAGAGAATAATTTTTTATTTCCAAACAATAAAAAAACAAGTTTTATTTTTGAATATTATTTTACACAAAAAAAAATGTGAAAAGTTGGGGTGAGAAGGAAAAAAAAAATGGATTATGAGAAAAAATGACTAACCTTGTTTGTGTGCAGCTTTGCTTTGTGTGATTGCTTGATTTTGTTGTTTTTCTTTCTAAACCTGTCCAGGGATATTCGATCCTCCAGTAGGTTGCTAGCCAATTTTCTGGGTTTGTGTCCTAGAAGATGGCCCCGTATGTCGACAAGGAATATTCAGTTCTCTTCTCGAAACACTCTTAACTTGCAGTAGTCCTGTCAGTAGAAAAACACTTTCCAAAAGGCACTATGTTTTCTTCTAAACAGTGACTATCAGATCCGTTTCCGACTGCGCCAGTGACGTTGAGCTTCTTGCAGTTCTTGGTTCGAAGAAGCCCTCCGCTTCTTTGGTTGGTTTTGGACTCAGCTTTTACTCTTGTTAATTAAAATAACTACCCAAAAAAAGATATTCGTTCTTTCTAATTGTGTTTTATTTAACTAACAGCAGGTATTTTACTAAGAACAAAACAGAGTTAGCTCAAATCTTTAACAGCGTTTTGACTTGATTAAGACTGAACTGAACTGAAGCTGAAAAAGTCTAAAAGACTATATATATACATGAAACATACGTAATACAAATTACTAGATTGCCTCGTGCACTAGGAACAATGAACAATAGATAATTTCTGGAATTAACATAAGGTTATTGATAATATACGGTATAAAAAGATAAACTTCGACAGGAATCTTTGTCAGCACTTCTACCGCACTTTATCACTTATGGTGTAGGTCAGCTAACACAGGGTCGGCTCAATGTCTATGTAACAGGTAACTAACCTGCGAAGTTTTACACTTCGATAGATAAACCTATTTAGCATACGTGACTTGGTTGAGGGCGGTCTTTATTGGGTTCGTAGAGTTGGCGGCCTGATTTGGCGCACCTGAAAATAGCCCTTTTTCGATCCGGACGAATAACAAGTCTTCATTTGTTTCCATTTGTAACAAGTGTTTTGGTTTTGGTCACAAAGTGTTGCGGTATACACTTTTAGGTATTTGAATAACTCTATTATATCCTGAGTTATTGTCACTTGATATCAATTCGAGAATAGTTCATTAGAGAATAATTGTCAAAAGTGCACTTTGTACACTTTCAATCTTTCACCGAAATAACGTTTTACTACATATTTTATGGGTAATTCTTTTTGAAACTATTTTAGATACTAATTTCCATATATTTATTTTCTATTACGTTATGTTGGGTACACAAAAAAATGGATAACATGTAATAAAATTATGCTATGGGATATCAAATGTGTACCGTATCATACTAAAAGTGTACCATAGTATGATACCAAAGTGTTATAAAGAAAATATTAGTTTATCAGTTAAAATGATACAAACCGCATCCTATGCAATAATCAATGACAACTAAAAGTGTGCTTTAAAATACTTTTACTTACCCTATTCTAATCCCATATTTTCAAATGTGTACACTAATAGTGCATGCGCTATATGCACCAAATGCTTATTTATTGCAGCTAAAGGGAAATTTCCGATATACATATATTGTTAATTAATATATTCATTGTAGAAATGACAGATTTCCCAATATTCCTTAAATTGTGTGCACTAAAAGTGTGCAATATATTCCAAAAGTGTGCTGTATAATTTTAAAATTGTACAGTTAAATAGTAAAAATGTATCATAAATTGGTAGTTTTCCTTATTACCAAAATTAAGTTCACTAAAAGTGTGCAATATATTCTCTTTCCTTCATTATTAAAATCATGTACATTAAAAGTGCGCAGTATATTCTAAAAGTATGATGTGGAATTTCAAAAGCCTTCAGCCCAAGTAGCACACTAGTCTAGTCTAGTAGTAGTAAAGTACTAAAAGTGTACAGTAAAGAACTAAACATGTACAATAAAGGGATACTTCTCATTCCTTCATTATTAAAATCCTGTACACTAAAAGTGTGCAGTATATTCTAAAAGTATACTGTGCAATTTCAATGTTCAGCAAAATACTAAAAGGCTACAGCAAAGTACCATAAGTGACAGTTTTCTTTCATTACCAAAATCATGTGCACTAAAAGTGTGGAATTCCAAATGTGTACAGTAGTGTAACATAAAATGCAAAACAAAAATTAAGATCAAACATGTATTGTTTTCTATATATCAAAATAAAATATTACTTCCTACAGATAAATTTTAAATTTACTGTGTTTCTTAAATAATCCCCTGTTATGCCTTACCCTGTGTTTGAGACAAAATCGCCCCGTTTCATGCCGGGCTTGCTCGATTCTTGTAGCTTATCGGGCTGGACGTTGTTCTCCTATTTCATCCTATCTGGCAATGGTGGAAGCTGCGATAAAGTTTTACGGTGTCGGACGGTGTCTATTAAGAAGCGGAAGCTCCGGGTTTTCATAAAGCCCTGCCTTTATGTACCCCTTGAAGGGCTGAATAGTCAATAACTCCCGCAATTTTTTTTCTGCGGAAACCATATGGGTAGAACGTGATGAAAATTTCAAGTACGAATTTGCGACGACTATAGAGCAAGAGGAAAAAAATAGGTAGTAGTGATGCGTGAGAGAAGATTCACTTTACGGGAGAATGCTGGTCACACTGAGAAAAAGATTTGTTGGGTGATATTACTGGTTTATTTCAATATCAACCAATCGAAATGTCATATTTGCACTGTTGGCAGCATAAGTTCATTCACTCGCGTATCATGACACTCGTCAGTTGATGTTACCGGTCGTCCATAACGATTGTCATGTTACACAGAACCAGAAGCTTGCTAGAGCTACAAATATACAATTTTAAAGGTTAGGTGGTATAACTATAATCAGCAAACTTGTGAGGTTATTCACCTGGAACTTCTCAGTCAGTTTCTACTGTACCCAACAGCCAAAAATCTAGAGAGTGAGTCATGTTATAAACCCGCTCGTAATTTATAGCAGTTGACACAAAGAAACATACATACAGCCCGTATATTTTTCCTATAAAATCGTGTGCCTCATATCTCTGAGAACATACCTGATCGAAGAATTTAGCCTTCTATTGGTTGTGACGAATTGACGGATCCACCTGTTTCATTTCCAACGTTATCATGGGCGGGTATATCTTTCGGGCGGGCAAAATTTCGGGTGTATATTTCCGCTAATTTAATTATGAATATAATATAATTTATTAGTGATTTTGTGTTCTTAAGAATGGAGAATAATTCAAGCTCTACAGCGTATTCTCAAAATCGTAAACGCCCTAATTTAACAAGTGAGGGTTATCGGATGATGATATGTATGAAGGGTTTAGGGCGCGAGGTCAAAATATGTAGTTCATCAACAAGAATGTACGTGAGTAGCATATATGTATAGTGCAAAAAAGAGTGGTAAAGAAGTACATGTGAAACGGAAAATAGTGGAAACTCGCGGAAGGAAGATGGTATTTTAAAAATAAGTTTTCAACAACAAAAAAAAAATTGACTAGAATAAATACAAGGATGCTTTTGCGAATTATGCGTGACATATGAATTATGATATGTGAATTTCCGTATAAATGCAATCGAAAAAAGTATACCGATATAAAAAGACGAAATAGTAATATGGCGAAGAAACTATTTAAAATAAATATTAAAAGGTCGGAATCTGAATCGAAAAATATATTAACTTTTGACGAAACATGAACACATGAAGGTCATATGGAAGGTGGTACCATATGATATAATAAGTGTTAATGTGAGACTGTTATAGTGACAGTACTAGTAACCAATAGTGAATAGTGTGTATATATAGTGCAATGCATTATAAAGCCTTTTGTCCTTATGAATGCGAAATTCTCGAATATTTGTGCGACTTGTTTAATGTTGGAAAAATCTCTACTTGTAACGAATTAGTCAACTATAACATTTTCTATCATTTTCATTATATGGTAGAGTCAGAAGCTCAAAACAAAACTTATTAACACCACATAATAATTAAAGTAGCAACAATATTTGTACTCTTTTGAAAAATTTGTGAATTTAGCGCCCACGAGGACAAGACTTAAATGTGATATCCGCGGAGTGCGCATCCGGTAGGTGTAATTGGGTGGTGGTGGGCCATCTCCATCCAAAAGGACGGCATTCTAATTTGTGGAGAGTATGCCACAGGGGGGACATTTAAAGCAAACTGTTAATGTGCTGGTTCACCCGACGTCAACTTAATTTTGATAATTTAGTGTACTTTGAACCCTTCTCAAGTGGCACGTTTAGGTAACCATGCAACCTTCACCTTCTGTACTCATCTCTGTGCTGTGAATTAGTCACATTCTATTATTTTTGACCTTGGGTAATTGATAACACAAGATAAAAACTTTAAATTTGGAAATAATTATTTATCTAATGCCTCGAAATTGACAAAAACTGTTATATCACCACTTCTATTAAAAATAATAGATATTATGTAATGCAATTATTATTATTGTATATTTTTTATATCTGATCGCCTTTAAGTACCCTTCGCACGCTTCACCTGTCGCGCTTGCCAACAAGCTAGCGTTATGTCAGTCTGTAGATTTCTGGGTTGGGTATACATAACCTCACATCGACCAAATAAAGCATTTATTTGCAATAAACTTACATCACCTTGTCCGTATTCTACTAAATGTGCGTTTATTAAATCGAAACGAACCTTTTTCTCAGTGTATCCTACGTAGTTTAAAAGAGATTGGTTCGCGAGTGCCTGAAGGACTCTGTTTTGTTACCAAACGACGTTCTAACAGCGTTTCTAATTTTCAGAAGCTCACCGAGCGCTGGAACTCCTGGAGGACTACCACTCCAAGCTCATCAAGCCGCAGGATAAGCAGCTGAGACTGGCCATCGAGCGCGTCATTCGCATCTTCAAGTCCCGGCTCTTCCAAGCCCTCTTAGGTAAGCGACATTTTAAACTTAATTACTACCTTCTCCCGGGAAATTGCCCCGAAAAGTTTTCCGCGGTCGGAAGCCTAGCTCTAACTCGCTGCGATATCGATAGCGGAGGCGGAAACGCCTAGAGGGGCAGTAAACACAGAGTGTACCGGTTTTATTGATCAGGACTTTAGTATTTCATAGAGAGTGTTATTTTAATGCAATAAGTTTATGTAAAGGGGAAATTACGTGATTTTTCCAAATACCTACTATTTTCATTGAAATGTCGCTTGTCCTATACAATTTCGTGATATTTAAATATTAGTCTAGCCACGCCTCCACAAAACGCTCGCCGCCACAGTGTAGACCTGTGACGTCAGTTGCCGTTCGTATGTGTATACCTAAATTAGCACTGCGCTTTAGTTCATATCTGTATACGATTTCCATCCTTTCGGACAACGCAGTACTTAGAAGAGTTAATTTGTCATTTGTGATATTATTAAACGTTATTCTGTTAGACATTGATATTGAATAAAGTTGCAAATTATACGCGTAAAATGGGCACATAAAGTGCATCTGTCCGGGCAAACGGAAGAATGACACGCTCTTTCAAATGGCATGGTCAAAATTGGGGGTTGTTGCTATTTAAAAAAAATTGTCGATGACGTCATATCTCGAACAACCATGACGTCACAAATGTGGGTCGTATATCAAAAAGTGCCATTTTTTTTAAACAAAATCGACGTGCCAGGGGATTTTTTCGAAAACTTATTAATTAATTTCAAAAATTATGAATTTATTCGTTACTTTCGAAAGCACTGTATACTGTAAACAAAGGAATATCTACGTTTAACGATACCGTAACTTCACCACATCACCACTAATAATTATCTCATTACCTACACAGTATTTACATTATATGTCTATGACCCACAAATGGCACAAAAACGCAAAAATACAACAAACAAACGCCTGTTTACGTCACCAACACGTCACCCCATTGAGGGTCCGTATTGTTCTAACGACCTCCGTTACGCTACGCCCTACGTCAAAATTTTCAGAGCCAACTTGACTTGACGTTTTTATTTGAACGCTCGTTATTTTGATACAGAGACCGTTAAAACTTTCAAAAATATATTTTTATTTTTTAATTTTTGAACTGTCAAATATAACTAAGCTAAAAAAACAAAATTTGATAGTAAAATATATGAATAAAGGGTTATAAGAGTGAATAATACAAAAATAATTTTTCTGTAAAGTAATTTCTCCCATATTTTTTAATATTTACCTTTGTTTCCTGAAATGCAGGAATGGAATAGTACAAACATTATTTTTAAAAATCTTTACTCCGTCTCAAAGTCGAAGAATATCGGGCCCTAGGAGCAGCATTGAATGTCTCGTCTGAAAATACAGAGAATTTCCTATTAAAAATCGCGTCGACAGACCGAGAAAGGAAGGGAAATATTCCTGGGGCATTTAGCCGTCGCGAATCCAGAGGAAGTGCATCGCAGACATTTTCCAGTCCATTAGCCGTCTACCTACATCTCCCGGCCTGGCAGTAACTTTAAATATTCCTGGGGCAGGGCGGAAGCAGAAAGCACCGCCGCCGCCATACCTTATGCGAGCATTCAACAGTCGATATATCAAAGTTTGCTTTGGCCGATGGGGCAAATAACTTGCCTGGAAATGCACCCGATGACGCTAGGACTACCTCCGGGGGCGCATCTCTAAGAATTAATCAGTGATACGTGAAGTCCGTTACGTTTCCGGTGGAATAGCCCGGAGAAAATAATATAAGGCGCAAGCTGCGCTTCTATGTGTGCTGGCTTTTATTAGCTTTTATATTTTTAAGATATGCATGTAATAAGTTGCATAATTCATATCAGAGATACAGATTTGCATATTAACATGGGGAAATCATTGGTAAAAAAGTTACATTCAGACATTTACATCTCGCGTACGTATGTTCCGCTGTTAGTTTTTTATTTGTCGGTGATCTCATCTAAGGCATACCGATGCGAGCTAACAAGCTTCAAACCGGCATATGTCTAATGGCACCGCTGAAGATTAGCTGTGGCTGCATGCTATAGGCTTTTCATATATAAATGATAGTTAAGCTCTTTGTTGGAAACAAGAAACGCCTAAAAGTTGGGGGTTGCGCTCGCCTCCGTTTAGTTGCATTTGGAATACGAAGCGTAGAAGGGCCGTTGGCGTCGTTAGGATTGCAGTTTTTATTACAATTATGGAAAATTCAAATATTGCAGATGTTGTCAGACGCTCAAACAAAACAATCAAACTTTTACGTTTTTTTATATAAAATTATTTATTAATTTACCTCGAAAGCCCAATACGCAAAACTTGTGGCAAAAAGTAATGAAGGGCGACATATATTTTGGACTTAAAACAAATAAATATGTGTTGTATAATAAGATTTATAATAAAATCAGTTTAATAATAATAATATACTTATGCAGAATTTATTTTTATTTTTTATTTAATTAAGTGTAAATTCTTAGGTACCAGTATCTACATACCTTTAAAACTAAATACTTTACCTACGTATTAAGTAGGGATCATATTAGGTCATATTAGTCTCTTTAATATCCAGTTTATATTTTGCTTAATTTTTAGTTTTACCAGGTGGCCCAATAAAAGAAATCAAATTACTAAGTTCTAATAAAGCTACTCAAATTAGTATGTAATTTAATTTGAATAATATTTATAAAGCAAACTTCAACTTAATTATTGTTATAGTTATTGTGTGCAATTATTTTAGTTTGTAAATTTCTCTCTTAGTTTAAATACAAGCCGCACTGCATTGTCTTCATAGCTTGTCTTGTGGAGATCTTAAATATTTTAAATTTTTTAATGTCTTTTCATATAAAATTTTAAATATCTGTCAAAATTGAAGGTTTGTTTATACACCATGTATAATTAGTAACTACACTTTAAATGAACTAAAATTTAAAGACTAGGGAATAGATATAAAAAAACAAATGTTTTGTTGTAGGTACCTACATAAAACTCTTTTTTTAGAAACCAAAACATTCCATTTTGTTATTAATATTGTAACACAATAAATACATATTTTTTAGTTACTTAAATACATACCTACATTATTCGGAAAACCTAGCTGTTGTTAACAATTTCATTTTAGAACTTACCGTTGCATTTTTACTCCTCTCATTTCAGCACTAACAAATTGGTGATTTGTATTAAAATAATGCATCATCATAATTAAATCTACCTATGCCATCGGTAGATTAGACGAATATGCTTTTAAATAACATGTGAATTTTAAAAGTAGTTAGCTTTTGATAACTTATTTTAATTTAACACAGAAATTTAGAGGCGGACGAGCACCGAGAAGCTGTAGGAGGTATTCCGATTTGACATCGTTTATTTCGGAAACTTATCAAATCGACTTCAGTTTTTCTGGGTTGATAAATAGTGTAATTTGACGTTTGACAAATGATCCAATTTACAATAGTGTTAGTATTGGACTGGTTCAACACACAACTTCGGTCTAGAATGGCCACCCAGAGCCCCAGATTTATGTTCAATGGAGTTTTGTTTCGGAAATTTATAAAATTTAAAATTTATAAAAGTCGAAATACTAGATTAGATGAGTTACACAATAGAATATCACAAGAATGTTTAGAAATTACATTGCAATAACTGAAAATGTTACAACAGCAGCAGTTTGGAAAAATATTTATACCACGAATTAAAAAATTATATTATTACTTACTAATTTTATTGGAGGCTCTATACAGGTATTACTATGTGTTTAGATTTTCTTATATACCTACTTGTATCTATAACAAACCACCTACACTAATATATTTTTGTTTGTTGTTTCAGAAACAAATTATTTTTTGTTACAAAATTTTTGACCTACAATGATTTTATGTAAGCTTGAATTTAGTGACGTGCTGCTTTGTTTCGTGCATATTGCCTTTCTAATAGCATTAAGCACTGTGCATATCTGGAGTTGTTTGTGTCTTGATGAATTATACTCCCTTAGGTGCTATAAAAGCTGTTCCTCCTATTCTTCGGTGTGCACGCTGTTTAAAACTGCGAAGTAGGACCAGGACGACTTTAAAATCTGAAAAACAAGGATACAGTCACGTACCCACGTCGTAAAGTGTGTAAACCTGCCTTGACGAAAGTTTCCAACGACAGGGTGAAAAAGCCCCCCGCGTACAGTTTGAGGGCCATCTGGGATCTGGTCATGAAGAAGACCAAGTTGCGCTTAAATTCCGGAGAGCAATCCATCCAGTCGCTGCAGAAGGCGAACTTCGTCAGCTCGGTGCTCTGCGGATTCGAGAAATCGTAAATAACTTTCAAGACGAACTGAAATAATCTTTTGAATTTCTCGAATTGCCTTAACAACATTTCTGCCAACGCAGTTCAACCGAAATAGTAAGAAAATTTGTTACTTGTGGTAAATAAGTAAACAATGTGTTGAAAATTACTGTCCTATTACTATTATTTGCAGTTTTGCCAAAGTTCTGAAGTCTGTTTATACGAAGGCATATATAATAATAATTATTTACTGTACAGGATCCGTTTTTGAAGCAACTGATAATGGTGGTCAGATTAACATGATATACATCAATTTTTCCAGAGCGTTTGACAATCTTGATAATGATATTTTCCTTTAAAAATTGAAAACATTTGTCTTCTTGTATGTTTCAATTTTTCTTTTGACTTCCTACCTGCTCGACAGAAGTAATGGGTTGAATATTATTATTCTAACTCTGATCAATTTCAGGCTTTATTTGATATGCCTCAAACATCAATACTGGAGCCCTTATTTTGCATTTTATTTATGAATGATATTAATGTAGATTTTGATGAATTCTGTCAATATTTCAATGTTATGCAATTTTCATCATTGTAATTTATGTGTGAATCATACATACATGTATTTTTTTACAATCGAAGATATTAGAACCATCTTTCTAGGTTACATTGTATTTTATATGTTCTTATATTCTTAGGATTTTTTAAATTTTATTGCACATTGGTAATAATAATTTTAATTATTTTAATTGTAATTTTGTCTTCACCTCGTAATTAATTTAATACAAACAAGCAATCAAATAAACAAAACAAATAATTTTGTGTGTGATAAAAATACCTACTTAATATTTATTTAGATGTAGGTAGTGCATATCGCAAATATACGAAATTTTATTATATCGTACGGAATTCAGCGACATACACGGAATCCCAAATCCCTGATCGCTGATTAGAGATTTGACATGTCAACAAGTCTGTACGCTCACCTCTCTAATAACTTCGTTGCCATAGTAACACAACAGGAATATTTCCAGCAGCATGCAGAACTGGTATAAAATCAGGGAGAAGAATTTTATACTCATAACGGGTAACTGTAAAAAAGAAAAAGTGGAAGTTACACAATTAATTGGTAAAAAAATATCGAGTAGTCTACAGAGAGTTTGACATAACGAAGAGTTTATTTGGTTAATTAGTGCCAAAGGGAAATTAAATATTTACGTACTTACCAATGTGATCTCGAAAAGAGTAATACATATTATAACAACACTGACAATAAACTGACCCAGTATGCTGGTTGTAAACAGGAAAGTCAACTCTTTGGCAAACCTGCAAGAAATATTTAAAAAACAATATATCGTACGAACACCATGAAAGATAATTATGTCACGTACTCTATAATGCACCGATGATGAATCACGCATTCTAACAGCTTCTCGTTCATCTTCTCCTGCAGTTCTGTGGTCATGTGCTGTCCCACTTCAATCCCGACGTTCCTTAGTTCAGTTTCAGCGAGTTCGCGCATGTTTTTTAAGGAATTGTTCAAAATATTCAGTTGGGCACATACAACCATTATCAGTCCTGAAAAGAAAACCTAATTTTATCTCATCTTGTATGAATAATTCTATTGTCTGGTATTTGTTGTCGCACAGTGTCTCTTGTGGCTTGCAAAATGTATCCCTTCACTGAAATCGCTTACCAGACATAAATGTGTCTATGCTGATATTGACAAGCCCATTTATGGTAGAACCAAAGACTTGATACGCATAAGCAACCTCAAACCAAGGCGAGTAGCGTGTGTCAAAAGGATACCATCCAGCTAAGGGTAAGCGGAGGTCTCCATCGTCTACATAGGGATAGACTCCCCAAAAAGAACAAGTAACTACGCAAGCAGTTAGAAAGACCTTTGAGATTATCTTCGAGTCCCGGATATATTTGCGAAGAGCTTTAGCTTGTGTCATATTTTTTGGCAAGAATTCCTTTCTATCAATGTTCTCTAATAATTGTTTTAACCTGTACCTGTGTCTGATAATAGCGTAGACTTTACATAGTTCAACTAAATGAGTCAGGGTTAAAAAAGAGGCTTCGATCATTTTTTCCATGTCTTCAGATACGAGTATCATGTTGACTATCTCGCTTGTTAACATTCCCAAGTATATCAATCCTACAAATATTACTTTCTGTAAGTGTATAAGTGATAACTATCCAGACTGACCTATAAATATCACAGATCTGATACTGAACCATACGGCTTCTACTTTGTACTGGAATTTAGGTGTGAGGTACCCAAATCCATTCAAAACTTTCACGTTGAACGTAACGATTTCTTTAAATTTTAATGTTTCTTTCATGATTTGTTTTTCATCCATCCCAGGAGACGTTACAAAATGACTGATGGGGTGTTCGTTTTAGAACAGATGAGTTGAGTTTGTAATTTTAAATTAATGACTCAGACATATAAATTTAATAACTGAATTGCTAGTTTGTGTGTGTTTATTGGTGTAGTCGTCAATAATTATAATTGATATGTACCTGTAATTGATAGGGTTCGTAATAGGTGCCTTTTAGCAACTCAAATGGTGTTTTCCCACATTGTTTACCTTGCTATATACGTTTCCGTGTAATTTAACAATTATGGAACGTGTAGTTTTGTGATGTAACTTGTATTATTTTTAATTGTTACCTTCTTCAGGACTTTCTTGAGATATACTTTACCTGACATAAACGTGTCGAAACTTATATTGGACAGTCCGTTGACAGTTGCTGCTATAATCTGGTAAGTATAAACGACTTGAAACGTTGGAGATTGACTTGTATCGAAGGGAAACCACCCTGCTAAGGGTAGAGCTAGTTCTTCCATGGTGAACGGATATAATCCCCAAAAACTGCATGTTACGACACCGGCAGATAAAAAGATCTTGGTGATTATCTTAGAGTTGTGAACGTAGGTCTTTAGCGAAGCATACTGAATTAAATTTTTAGGTTGGAATTCTTCTCTATTGATGGTTGCTATCAGAGCTTTGACTCTGTCTTGGTATTTGTATAAGTAGTAAAACTTGGCGACTTGGACAACATGTGTCAGTGTCAGGAATGATGCTTCCGTGACTTTTTCTATGTCGCCTAAAACCATTACCATGTTCACTACTTCGCTGGTCAATTGTCCTACGTATATGAGTCCTACAAATAAAGTCTCATTCAGGCTTTAGAAAAGATACTCAGTGGAAAATAATAATATCGCTTTCCATTGTATTTCTAGACACATTTGAGGAAATGAAATAGTTGAATATCTACGTACCCACGAAGATTACGGCGTACACCAGGTACAACCCCTTCTCAACCCCCGTCCGGAACTCCGGCGTGAAATTTCCAAACCCTTGCAGGAACCCAATATTGAGACTAATAATTTCTTTAAAATCCAATCGGGACGTAACTGGGTTTTCATTAATTTTCCCTTCCATGTCCCCGGTTCCGCTTCCTAGGAAGGCGCGCCTTGAGAATCCAATTTTCAAGACGTGATTTCTATTAAATACCTCTTAGCGTTGCAAATAATTTATGTCCCAATAAACCACCACCTGTAATTAGACGGATTTTGGATGGTACTGTTTACGGATAATTACAGTGATTGATATAAATGACCCACTAATTATCAGAATGGATGTAATAAGAGAAGACAAAGGTTTATATAGTTTTTAGGGGGAATGAATTCTATTAAGGAACGTACAACTTGTTCAAACGTTATTTCCTTAGAAAATGTCAATAATAAAAAGTCAGAAGGTGCTAAATCAGGCCAATACGGAGGTTATCACAAATTGTAAACCCTCTCTGAAGTGTGACTTTCATATGTAACTTTCCATTTCTTCTGTATTATTATCCTAGGTTTTACTAACTTTACTATGTAATTTTTATCTTTATTTGTCCAGTTTCATTGTATTGTTAACCCCTAACGTTTCCCAATCTTCCTTGTAATGTGGATATGAAACTAATATCAATAGAAGCTTACTCACTATATTACCAACAAAAATATTAGCCTTGCATTAATATAAATATTTTTAGGCATTATTTTTTACATGACACATAAGGAAACCACTTGGTATTTAATTTTGAACATTACTTATTAATACAATTTAAAAGTAACTAAATTAAATAAAGAAAACTATTAGATTACTTTGAAAATTCCTAGCTATATTTACAGAAAGCAAATATATATGTTCTTTATTTTACCTAAACTAACATAACATAAGCTTCAACTATATGTTACTAATACAGTAATTTCCGGATTGATTTTAAATGGCAACGTTGTAGCGTTTCCAGCGTTACTGCTAGCTGATTGAGCAATTTCAAATTCAACGTAAAATAAACGAGAAGTAATATTTCTTTCTCTCTGAGACGTTATTACATGCTGCGAAGTGATCTTTTTCCTATGTATTACAACGAACAACACTCGCGGAGACAATAGGAACTTACCTGATGCTGCAAAGTTACTACACAACTTTTTCAGTTTGTGATCACTGATGACAATCAACTTAGTACATCGAGATAAACAGCAGGGTGAGTGTTTAATACATTGTTATAAATTGTACTAATGTATTGCTTATTTTCTACGTAATTTATTTCAATACGTTTAACATGATGCGGACGACTATGTCCCGCGGCTGTCTGAAACAGCCTCAGAAAAGCCTGCGATTTTAATTCTTCTTGTCTATTGGTTTATTGTTGTCTTGGCATTAGGAATTTGGGAACAACGTACTATCGTTTGCAATAATAATGACACTACCTCAATCAGTTTTTAAACAACTGAAAGTTTTGAGTAGAAATTTCATTTAATCTCTATTGATAAATGGAACAACTAAGTACTAATGTTGAACGGAGATTTCATTAGCAATACGTCAGCAGTTCGAAATAAATAGCCAAGTTCATTTTAAAGTGTGTCATTAATATTGAAAGCGATTGTACGTCTAAGATACGTACGATACAATACTGGACAATAATTGCATTTTTGATTTATTGACGCTCAGTTCACAGAAAATTCAACGGGACATGTGCACTCCCACACCGTTATCCTATTCAACCAATCACGGTAGTTCGAGGCGGAGCGTGGATAATATAGTTGATAGTTGATAAGGCAGATGTGTGTAACTTTGTTATTTGTATTGGAAATAACTAGTTGACCAGAGGTGTATACGTCATGCACTTGTGAATATGGATTTTTCGGAGTTTAATCGCATGCCATTCGGCGTAAAGAATGTAATTGTACTGTATTTACTTGGAGTTCTATTATAGTACGTATTTGGAATTGTTTTTACAGTATTACGTGGTTTGAACAACGTGTACTATTATCATTTTCATCAGTGTACTCTTTCTTATTCTGGAGAACTTATGATTCATCCACTTTAGCGAGGTATTCGGCAGCGAAATATGTATAAGGGCAATAAATCAGCAAGGAACACAAAATATCGCCTTTCACTTTCTGCCTTTCCAAAAACAGCGGTGCTTCATAAAGAACATTGTCTGAACACACGCGATAAATAACATGATAAAAATTCTTCGCCGCAACTTCATAAATTTCATCGAACCGAATGGAGGTCGGATTATGCATCTCGTTATGTAACTTTCGTTCGCCGGATGAAATTTAAAACAGCTCGCCGATATACGAAGAAATTAAGTGCAAAAAATGATGTCTCTTCTATTTCTGGTCATCAGATGTTAATTTCTTAGTGGAATGGGCGTGTTAGGGGGAAGAGGCAATAAAACTAATTGTTCGAGATTGTCTGAAAGAGGATTTGCTTCGTTCTTTTTGTACCGCTTTTACAGACATTCCCGAGAATCTGTATGCAGTGCCGTGCTATCTCTAATCTTTGTAACGAGATTGCCTGGGAGAACCGCGCCGTTTTCCAGGACATTCCAGGGGATGTGGCTGACACTGCATGTTATTGGAAATAATGGGTATTTCCGGAATTCCAGCTCCTCTTCTACCTGACGATGCAGATTCAACATTTGTTTGTTGGGTCGATTATTTTAATTTGCATTGTGTAACTTTTCAAAGATTTTTTTTATATTTTCCTGAAGTATAAAATCAGGTACTGTGTAATCTCGCAAAGAAATATAAGCACATTATCCTCTTATACCAATTTCTATTCTCTCGTCGAGATATAAGCAAGTCAGGATGTGTCACCTCTAAATAAACAGCTATGTGACATGCGAGATAATTTAAAAAAAGCAGATACGTCTTGTTGTTTTGCCGACGGACGGGCCTGCCGATCGACCTGCAGAACGACTTTTACTCTTGTTCGAGACTCGATGGGAGATAACAACTGAAAGGGAATCCCTGTAGGTCGTGGAACCCCGTGGGCGTGCGACATAAGCAGATACACGCGCCGAACAAAGCTAGTCTTCTAAAAAGTAAAAATAACTAACACTTGAAATAATCTTAAAATCAAATGGTACATATTTAACTCCAAGTATGGAAAAGTAGTAATGTTAAATTCTGTACCATAATCTGAACGAATAAATTGTGGTATTCCTAGGGTGTGCGATTAGACATGATAGTCGATGAATCAAATTCAGTGACAGACAGTTGTAGGCATTATTAAATAAAAACATACCATTTTAGATTATACTAATACCAAAACAAAAGTGTGTAAATAGTTTTTTATAACATCTGGAAATATTGATGGCTTGAATTTAGTAGAACTGGTAAGAAAATGCGTCTAATTAATAACTGAAAACTGTGGTCATGTTCTCCATTCTTCGATATGAAACTGGTAAATGTACAAAATAATAATCTATTGGTAGAAATACTATTGGCAGTGTACCTAAACTGATTGCACGATTTCTTAAACTGATTAATCCAAATGCGTATACTGGGCATTGTTTTTGGCGATCTTCAAACTCCCTTTAGCCGATTGGGGTAGATCTTTTGAGTATAAAAATACATGGTGGCTTGAAGTCTAACTCTGTCTCTTCTAGTGAAAACAAGAAAAATTATGTTCACACTCAAAATATTTCTACCTATGCAAGCAAATCATTAGGCATGTTATCATCTGGTATTAATGTATCCAATTGTAGAAATTTTACTGTCAATGTATTTAATAAATGAGTTTTCATGTGATCTTACATAGTTTGTTTATTTAATAAATGTCATATTTAGGTCCAATTTAATTTACAATGTTATTATCGCACTGAGTGCGTTTATAAATTTAAAAAAGTACTTGTGAGATAATGTAAGTCATTATGACATTCGAAACATTGTCAAATCACAGTCGATTTGTTACAGTTGTAGAAAAGTAACTTAACTAACTAAGTTTGAGCAAAATCTTTTCAGACTCTACTTCTGGGTTACAGTGCTGTTCTCGGAAGCACTGGTACTATATTTTTTCGTAGAGTGTACACTCAGAAACCAAACAGTTATTACTTGTGCCGCAAATGAGTAGCAGTTCCGTAGAAAGTTTATCAGATATTAGACAATGGAGAAATTGTAACATGTTTCACTATGGCTAATACATATACCCCGGGGAAGTTAGTCTTTAGACACTAATGTACGCCAAAACGCGGATCATATCTGTCCAACTTCCCACCGTCGATATTTCAAGAAGCCTCTAGGGATGCTGCAACAATAATTCAGGTTCCGTATTATTTTAAGATCCTTTACAAATTTATTGGAGCGCGTGGAATCATTATTCCGTCAAGCAAATAAAATGGAACGGTAGGGGAAAGTAAAAACTCACCAACTCATAAATAGGGAGTTTGCTTAAGTATTCATTATATTTTTTAACTTCTTCGAGCACAACTTTGACATGGAAGATTACTTAAAAAGTAAACCTAAAGTTTGTGGCGGGATATTTTCTCATATATTGCTCCTGAGAGGAGCGGCTTTGGATGTTATTAAAGGAAAATTTTTATCAAAACGGTTTCTAATTTATTCAAAGCTTACTTGTGGAATAACGTTTGCGTTTAAGAATTGGACACGGAATCAAATTTATTAACCTCGTCTGGAATTTCTTTTCCATTTTTATACTGTCTTAGATAATTTAGGTAATAAAAATATGAGTCGCCTAGTTGTTTTTAAAATTTGCATAGGAGAAACTTTTTCAATTTCACATTTCAAGATACTTTTTTATTTAAATCAGTAAGTATACACATTTTTATGGAAAAATATATTTATTTCTTCACTAAAAAAATTTGAAATTATTAACAAAAAATTGAGACTAGAATAATATGATGTCTAAGTAAACCTAATCAGTATTTGTAACCTCCATTACTGGCGTACAAGCTTCCATGGCCATGGCCCTGGGTTTCTAAAGACCCACTACCGCTGTAGTTGAAGTCGGAATAACCAGAATAACCTCCCCCATTGCCTTCGACGAAGGAACCACCTCCAACAACCCCGTGGCCCGCGCTGACTCCAATGTGAGCATCAGTGTGAACTGCGACTGGTACTGGTACGTTAACTTCAACTTTAGTTGGTACAGATACAGGGTAGGGCCTTGGTACCGCTACTGGGTAAGGCTTGGGCACCCTTACATGAACAGGGGTTGGTACGTTGACAAATTCCTTTACTTTCACTGGTACGGGATAGGGACGAGGTACTGGCACTGGATAAGGTTTGGAAACGACAACTTTGTATGGTTGGGGTACCTCTATACGGACAGGTCTTGGTACATCTACGGGTCTGGGAACGGCAACTGGTACTGGTACTGGACGATTGACTGGGTACGGTTGTGGTACTGGTACTGGTACGTTTACGGTTTGGGTTTGTTGGGAGTAGGTGGTACCGCCGTGAACTGTGCCAGCATTTCCAATTCCTATGCCTATTCCACCAAGTCCACTTCCAAATCCAGAACCTCCTCCATATCCAAATCCAGAACCTCCTCCATATCCAAATCCAGCTCCATAACCGCCTCCTATACCACCGACGCCGAAACCAATACCGCTTCCAAGTCCAATACCGCTTCCAAGTCCAATACCGTGTCCAAATCCTCCTCCTGATAGAATGGGTGCAGAAGCATAGGCCCCTAAACCTGGAGTGACCGCTGTGCCAACTTCTAGGGCACCACCTGATAGAGCTCCATGTCCTAGGCTAGCTGTCAGACCTACACCTAGGCCACTGTGGCTGCCTTCAATGGCGACTTGTGATGCCCCAGAACCATATCCAACCCCATAGGAGCCTGAAGATATGGGTGGGGTCAAGTCTGTGCTAATTCCTCCGCCTAAGACTCCACATTTTGCTAGGTTAGCAAAGGCTAGTATTGCAGAGAGAACCTGAATTGAAAAAAAAAAAATGATTAGTTCACACTTGACAGCATTAGCTATATCTACTATCTAAAAAAATCGTATATATATTTCCAATGAAATGAATTAATTTGAATATTATGATTCTTATACACACTTGATAACTTCACTATTTTTTAATTTGTCCCAATTTTAATCGATCGCACTGTTTCGTACTTACCAAAAACGATTTCATGACCGAAAACATGAGATGAAATGATATGTTTCAAAAGAAATTTCTTTGTATATATAGGGAACCACACCTACCCGGACAAAAGTTTACTTTCACAATACGAATTATACCCACTCTATGGCACCATCGACTTGCATAATTGAAGAAGAATCTTTGTGAAAAATCGGGTTACGAACGTTTAATTCGACTACGAATTCCTTAACTCGTAGAAAAATATCCCGAGGAAGCGCAAAGTTGTTTTTTAAGTGTGTAGTTATGAATATTCATCGCGTAGCGTGATTTGCATTTCACTTCATGGTGTATTAAAGTCGATTCTTTACTGTCACGTCTCAGTGCTCGTATATGTCTCAATTAATAATAACAAACAAGATGAAGTGATTAAAACATCTTTTAAAATTTTTAATGTTGCTACATTTGTTGGTTTATATTACACGTTTTTGTACCAAAATATTTCATTTACAATATAAAGTACATACACCATTACAACAAGTTCTTATAATACCTGTTTGAAAATTTTGAAAACAAATGTAAGCTGGAATATATAGGGTGCAACAAAAAAACAGGTTATCCCGTCAACTGCGTTTTTTGGCGGCAAAATAATATGACAATTTAACAGGGTGTTCCTAAATAAGTGTCGCAACGGAAAACTGTAAATTCCTCTTGAAAAAAGAAAAATTTTTTTCCTCTTCCATTTTTTTCTCCGGGCTTTCGTTTTCGAGATACAGGGTGTCAAAACTTTATTTTTTTTTTTAGTTTTTTTTGCAATATCTTAGGAACCGATTGAAGTACAGGACTGAGCTTTTGTAAACACATTACCACTATTCATAGCTACTTTTTCACACCCTTCTCGAATTTATTGGACGTTGGAGATTTTCATAATTTTTCATGATGTATGTATGTAGAATGACACGCTCTTTCAAATGGCATGGTCAAAATTGGGGGTTGCTATTTAAAAAAAATGTCGATGACGTCATATCTCGAACAACGATGACGTCACAAATATGGGTCGTATGCCAAAAAGTGCCTTTTTTAAAAACAAAAGCGACGTACCAGGGGATATTTCTCTTCTCAATTTCAAAAATAATGAATTTATTCGTTACTTTTCGAAAGCACTGTATATCTATATTTATTTTTACAAATATCATAGGTTTTTAAAAAATCCTAAGCAAGAAAACGATATGAACCTAACACATTTTTTACAGCCTTTGTACCATGATTGAATTTTGAACGATGATCGACACTTTCGTATTACATTGTTTCACGAAGATTTGTTTATGGTGTTCGAGAATCGCCTGTGTTGACCAGGGCGAACCTCTTTCATCATCGTCAGATACGGGATCAATAGCAGCTTGTAGTGCGACTTTCGCTTATGCGAGTTACCGTCCACAATCTGCGATGATGGGAGAATGACTGAAATAATTTTGCAACTGTGTTACATAACCGTAAAGCGTTGACATGGTATATCTTCTTCTGATATCTAACCAGGGGCTAATATTTTTCCACTATTTTAAATGTCTTCGTACCTAAATCGAGAACCCCAAAGTAGCTCCTAAACTTGACAAACTGAACAATGTCAATTGTAATTCCATCAAAAGAATAATACAGTGCGTCTGTAAAGTGACGCCTACATTTATTATTATCTAAATAAACAATATTATTAAAAATTCCCGAAACAGGTCGATTTTTGATATTAATTTACTGTTTTTTTAAATAATAATTTAGTATGCAGGGTGATATTCGAGTAATGACGTCATCACCAGTTTTTTCCCCATTTCCTTTACTGAGCTGACTCCAAAAGTGTATCAGATGTTGCCTCAGATGTACAGGGTGTGCAACAATATCAAAATTACAAGTATTTACAAATGAATAAATGTACTAAAAATGAAATGATATTATGTATTGTTATTACAACTACTTTGATAAACTATTAAAAAACACCCCAAACTGAATTTTGCGCGTATATGATGCACCAACATAATCGAAATCACAGTTTCATTGCTAACGTTTTATTTTCAGAGGAAACAACATTTTATTTGAACGGGCATGTTAATCAGCAAAACACCCGTTATTGATATCTGGTAAATCCATATTGGATGCAAGAATACCATACGCAACGACCACGGAAGGTCAATGGGTGACCTGGTATTGTGAGAAATACAATTGTTGGTTCATATTTTTTTTATTAAAATTTGTCAGGAGCATTGTATCTGAACGTAGTAACGTATATCTTTCTATTAAATTTGTATTAACACCTTTGGTATTGTTGCCCACCCTGTAGCAATTTGAAGCAACTTGGCAACATTTTTGAAATCAGCTCAGCAAGGGAAAGTCGGAAATGGGGTGGTCCAATTAAAAAAACCAGTGATTATGTCATTGCTCGAAGGTAGATCACCCTGTATTTAAAATTATTATTTGAAAAAACAGTAAATTAAAATAAAAAATTGACCTGTTTTGGAAATGTTTAATAATATTGTTTATTTAGCTAATAATGAATTTATACATATTGGTCGGTCAGTGGTCGCGCGGTTTAAGGCGTCAGTACTTGAATCGAGGTGACTATATCGGTGTTGGTTAGCGCCCAGCTTCCGGTAGACCGTATATAAGCTATATTCGTGGAGAGGATTGACACCCTCTCTGCGGGTATGGTAGGGTGGAAGAATGTTGGCTTGGATCAATGTGAGAGATTGATACCGGTTGATATTTGACTACCCCCCTAATTAATGAGGTTTTCCAGGTTTCCCTCATTCCTGCACTGAGTAGTGGTTAGGGCCTACCAACGTAAGTCGTTCCTGGGCGCAAATGCGGCATGCTTAATAATAATATGCCGCTCCCTCTCCCGCACAAGTCTCCGACTTCTGGGCTAATCCCTGTGATTAGTAGAGATATTATTATTATTATTTTTATTATACGTTATTGTATGGACGCACTGTAATCAGTGTTTAATTTGTTATTAACAGCCCCTAAATTCTGAACTGGAATATTAACTTACGATTTAGATGTCTACTGTCGTTCTTTTTGGATCACCCTATATTATTCAGGGCGACTGGATATCTCCGTATACCTTCCTGACCAATAATACTTCATCTTCATGTTACACAGTGGCTGTTCACATAAAATTAAACCTTACCCTTTACCCTCACTTTCGTTTTCCGTATTTTGCTTTCAGGTGCTAGCGGTTCTTTCGAATTTTCGACGTAGGGGAACTCGGCCTGGAGGGTAAACGCCGACAAATGCGACTAGGAATGGGGGATGATTTGTTTGGAGTTCATAATAAGCTTTAGCTCTGGTTATTTGATGTATTTAACGCCAGGATGTAATGGAGAACGATTTTTTAACGGAATTTAAAGTCGGTTTACAAATAGCAGCTTCTACCTGTTTGTTGAAACGTTACTATGGCTTTACTAAAACAATTTACAGTAGTAGTAATGCGTTGAGAATAATACACATTCAACAAATATCGAGGAGCATTTTTCATACAAAATTAAATAAGTTAGTTTTTATTTCAAATAACACAAAATATTTTGATGAGAAAGCACACTCGTCAACTATTACTAAATTATGACAGATTTATTGACGTGAATTGTACTGTTTATGACGATTGTACTAAATCGACAAATTGTCTTATCCAAAATTGTTTCCTAAGAGAGGTAGGGCTCTTTTTTAGAGAAGTTTAGATTAGAACATTAAATAAATGAATCACGCATCCACAAAACGGTCGCCGCTAGACCTGTGACGTCAGACGCCGTTCGCCCGTGTATGTCTCTAAATACAGCAGTGTGATTTAGTTCATATCTGTATACGATTTCCCTGCATTCGAACAACGCAGTACATACGTTTAGAAGAGTAAATTTGTCATTTGTGATATTCAAAGGGCGGAATATATGCACGTCAATTCAGTTAAAATATGCGCATATATATGCATCGTTTTTCTCTGAAATATGCAACAGTATGCATTTATTTGTCAAAATATGGAAATTATATGCCTTGAATATAACATCGAAAAATGGAAATAAAGAAACGCCGACTCTTACAAAAATTATTTATTTTAAGTAAAATTAAAAGAAAAAAGGAAAGGAAAATTTTCACCCTGAAATAGTATAAAATGCATTTATAACGATATATTTTTCAAAATTTTCCAATAAAACTGTTTGCCTTCTGTCTGTAAAAATATATTTGTACAAAGAAAAAGTTCTTTCAACATCTACCTACCGATGTGATCTGGCAATATTTTAATTTGGGTAGTAAGTTGTACGGCCAAGGTCTTACTTCGTTGGATGGTTTACTATCAAAAATATTTTTGACTTCCATTAAATACTTAAAGCCTTCATTCTTTCCCACAATAACTTCGAGTTTTACTAAAGCTTTGCATAAGTCTTGATGAAACACCTCCTTTTCACTCTTTGGTTTGACATTTTGAAATTCGGTTGGCACACACTGCTGAACAGGCACGGATTTATTTTTCTGCAACTTAGCTTTATGCATAGCTGTTTCAAGTGTTGATGAATTTGGAACTTTTTTTCACAAACAATGATTTTGGCACACACTTTGCAAAACACTTTATCCCCACTAAACTCCAACTCAGGAAAATTTTTAATCCACGGAGCGGCTTTCGGCATTTTAGGCGTTTGAAATAAAATATTTTCGAAATCACACTTTTCACACTGGAATCTATCGACAAATTAAACTACTCGTATACAAGATAAATACAAAAGAATAAACACCTAATAAATGCCGGCAATAAACCATATAATAATTAAACGGGTGAGCCGACAAAACCTACCCACCTTTTAAATTATTTAAATTATCTGCAAGGGTCGCACTTAATCTTTGCAAATTTTATTTTTGCTGCAATATGCAATTTTTTATGAAATTTGAAAATATGCAAATATATGCACTTTGCATATATTCCGCCTTTTAGTGATAGTAGATGTTATTGTTTTAAATAGACATTGGTATTGAATAAAGTTGCAAAATAGACTCTTAAAATGGGTACAGAAAGTGCATTTCACCGGGCAAATGGAAGAAGTATGTACGAATACAGCGTCCAGCTCCTAACAAAACATATTTCAACGTGCCAAAAATTAAAAGAAAAATGTGGTGTAGAGCGACGAACGCGACGAAATAAAGCATTGCAACATTGTTTGTTTGCGAAGGCCATTTTAATGTAAATTTAATTGTAAATACAATACGGCTAGTAAATAGCAATAAAAATTTATTAAATTAATTTAAAACACTTAATAAATGTGTTAAATATCATTATACATTATTTTTACTTATTTTCAAATTAAAAATGATATATTGTAAACAAAGGAATAAGTTACGTTTAACAATACTGTAAGTTCACCACATCACCACTAATCATTATGACATTACCTACACAGTATTTACACAATGTATCTGTGACCCACAAATGCCACAAAAACGCAAAAATACAAGCAAGAAACGCCTGTTTACATCACCAACACAGTAACCTGCACCTGTATCCAGGTGGTCTTGTTTATCTCCTATGACAATTTATTAATGTTATTTGATATTTTAATAATTAATATTCATGGTAATATATATATTCATGTTAATATTCATGCAACTCCAATAAATGAAGTTTGTTCATTCAATTTTTATTATTGCTCTAAAGTTTAGCACAATATTTCCAAAATAAATTCTTACAGGCTGGATTATTCAATTCAATTTCAGTGAGGTATCGCTCTATTCTCTTTTTGCGTTCCGTGCAGTCTAACAAATGCTTGTAATTCCGCTGAGCTCACAACGGATATTCTGGCAATACCTCCGATGAAATATGTAATATAACAATAAAAATTCGAGCATCCTCCTCTAGGTAACCAGCTCGCTGTATGCATAGCGTAGGAGTAGTTGATGTAAGACGTCGAGTTTTTCCTGTAAAATCGTTCAGCGTCTGTTAAATTTTCGACGGGGGACGGCTGCACATGGAAATCGATTTGCCATCGACGTCGTCCTGGAATTTTGCAGTATTAGGCACGTATGAATAATGCACGGGGTTCTACGATAAATATCGGCGATAGTTTTGGCGCAATTTGTTTCGCGTCTGCATTTCCATTGTCATATTTCTCATGTGTCGAGAAAGGAATGCGACCGACTATGCCTAGCGCCATTCAAACACAACTTTTTGGGTAACTGAAACATTCTATGCAGAGGGTGTCCCAATTTTGTTGCAATTGCAGCTTCGGAAGGTATGACTGAAAAAAAAAAATAAATAATAATAATAATAATTTTTGTCTAACTTATGGTACTAATAATAGAAGCCTTAGGTGGAACAAAAGATCCGCTGCTGTTTGAACTTAAGATCATTCCGGCCTGTCGTCAATCAATAGAAATCTTGGCTGGCAGAATGCTACCCCTCAATCTAATCACGAGGATTAGCCCAGAAATCGAAGACTTGTGCGGGAGAGGGAACGGTATATTATTATTAAGCAGGTCGCATTTGCGCCCAGGAACGACTTACGTTGGTAGACCCTAACCACCATTCAGTGCAGGAATGAGGGACACCTGGAAAACCGCATTAATTAGGGGGTAGTCAAATGTCAACCGGTATCAATCTCTCGCATACCCGCAGAGAGGGTGCCAATCCTCTCCACGAATATAGCTTATACGGTCTACAGGCTGCGGGGGTCGAACCCACAGCGATCTAGTCACCTCGATTCAAGTACTGACACCTTAAACCGCGCGACCATTGACCGCTCCAAAGAGAGATACAGGGCGAAATTTAAAAAATCACTTTTAAGTGATTCTTCGTATCTCAGAAAATAGTTGAGACACATCGGAATGGTGAAAATTGCATCTGACGGACTTCTTTACGCAGAGTTCAGTATATCTAAAAAATAGAGCCTTAAATCAAAAAATGCCATGATACATAAAAGTTTGCATATCAAATTTGCTATGAAATGAAAGTAGTTTCAAGATCATAGGCATAAGTTAAAAAAAATTGGACAGGGGAAACTGGACTCTCATTACATTGCTCAAAAGAGCCGCACAAAGTAAAAAATATTTGTGCTAATTTTGAAATTTGTATCTACAATTAAGGTTATAAATTAAAAACATCTTTTTTTCCAAATTTTTGATAACCGTGTGTCTCGGAAACTAATTACTTCTCGATTCGTATTTATATGAATTTATTTTCTTTATATTAAAAAGCTCTAGCACCAGGTAAAGTTTGCTCCTTGAAATTCGGGACATCCTGTATAATAATACGAGGCGCAAACAGTATTAATTAATATTGAAAAATTGAAACCATACATACTGCTGTTTATCCCTATTTTATAATTTGTTAACTATTTTGATGATTATATTCAAAATCTTCACAACTAATTTTCTTCTTATTAATTATTTTTTGTTTTTTTTTTTCAAATGTAACTCAGTTAAAGATATTTATAAGTTACTTTAATTGGCTAATATCATTATCGTGCTGAAATTATGTTTGGAATTACTAAAGTGAATAAATTCATGAATCAATTTTGTATATAATTGTAATGCATGGCCAACTATGCACCACACAAGATTACTTTATTTATATAAAGTAGCAATTGTTATATATCAATTGAATTGTATAAACATATACGGGGTGATGTATTTAAAAAATTGTATGTTTTTGTTAAAAAAGATACCAGAAAAATTCCAAATACTCGTAAAGAAGTCTATCACTTTTTTAAATTTCGCCCTGTACCTCAAAAACTAAGATGTCTGAAAATTTTCATAACGGCATTTTACATTTCTTGAAAAAATAGCCCAGTGTTGTGAAAACACAAAATATTAGGGCGCCCTGCACATATTCAAGTATTCCCGATTTCTACGAATTTCACAAATGAATGTCTGACTTAATTATCCTCGAGAAGAAACCATGCATGCATCTGTCCAAAGTTAGAATGTCGATTTATTTGAATTTTTTGGACAAAATTATCAATCAGTGTCACAACGGCGATCCAACCGTTTTCCGACAGTAAGCATAGAGACTAATTTTCCTTTTCCAATCGTCATTTTTATCCAAGCAATTGCATCGATTTTTTACGTTGTTAAACATGTTAAATTAATGAATGCCATATAATAATAATTTACTGCCCCTCCACACACACACACATACATAATAAATTATTTGTACATGGAATTAATCTAAATGGTTATTTATGTATTAAGAGCGAAAAGTGATACATTATCATTCGAGAACAGTAATGTCACGTTTTGTTTGCAATGCATACAAAGTTTTATCTACAATCACTCAACAAAATAAAACTTTGTTTGTAGCGTTTGCTTTTAGCGCTCGGCAAGCAATAAAATGACACTCATGTGACACTTCTCAATAAACGACAACTTTTCGTTATCACTGTCAAGCAAAAAACACTATATTTTAATTAGTGATTGTAGATAATATTACATTACAGTTTCTTCATCCACATTGTAACGTATACAGACTCCACAAACTAATTTTTCCTCTTGTTTCAGGTAAGAGACACTTCTCCAAACATCTGTCTAATTAAGAAGTTATATGTTTGTCTGTGAGTTTTTAATTGCCTTTCCTCATTAAGTAACTGCGTAATTATAAGTAACTAGTACTTTAAAAGTAATTATCTCTTTAATGGTACAGAGAACACGATTATTAATGTATTTTAATGTTCTCTAGGAAATTGAGTGGGTGTGAGGGTTTAATATACTTTCGGGAGCTAAAAAACGACCGTAATAATAGTGTCAGAAACATTAACTACGTTTGAAACAGCGACATGGCCAAACTTTGAACAATTGTACGTCAAATAATACGTTGATACCATTTTAGTAATTACTTATTTAATTTTTGCTAGTTAATTCGTAAAAACAATCATAAAAAAGGAATGTTTTATTTTCTACCCTTGCGTTCAATACATTTTAACAAGTAAACAAAAAATTGTGAGCGAAATATTTACATAATACTAAAAGGCTACCCCGTCGTATCCTTACAAGCCACTTGGGGAAGTAATTTCTACGTCTGGGAGAGTTTGGTCTTCGGCAGAGCCTGGTGCAGAAGTCACAGGCGAGAAGGATGCGGAAAGTCCTCCGTCGTATGAGGCAGTGGAGACTTCGCCACTCCTTCCTTCCACAGATACGGAATCACTTTCAGCGTGCACAGCTTCGGGGGTGGGGGTGGTGGTGACGGATCCTTGGAAGGCGTCTCCTGAGGCTATTCCGAAGGAACCTCCCAGAGCGCCAAAGTCTCCTCCGAAGGAACCCCCAATACCGGAAACGCTGCTGATTCCACCGACGATTGGGCTGATGGTGCTGCTGACACCACCAATGGGGATGGCGCCACCGCTTACTGACCCAAAGCCGCCGTCGAAGGAGGCGATGGGGCTGACAGTGCTGCTGACGCCTCCAATGGCTCCGTTGAAGCCGCTGAAGCCGATTGGTAAAGCGGCTCCGCTAACTCCATAGGAGCTATCGAAGGAACTGATGGGGCTGATGGTGCTGCTAACGCCTCCAATGGCTCCGTTGAAGCCGGTGAGGCCTTGGCTGACTACGTCGCTGCTGATGCCGCTCACTCCACTCACTCCGCCAAGACCGTAGGATTCACTTCCAAGACCGTAGATACCTGGAGAAAGATATTGGATAGGTGTAGATATAGTTTATATAAATCAAGTGAGACAACATAGTATAGTAAAAATCATGAAGAAGTGAGAAGAAAATATCTATTTGTGTAATAAGTTGGAATATGACTTTCTTTTGCGCCAGCCGAGTTAAAAAAATACGCCATATGAGGAAAATACACTTTTTCTACGAGTTATACACGTAATTTTTTAATAATGTTTTGAAAATACTCGTTGCTGAAGTAATTATAGTTGTCATATCTTTTTATTGAAAATTTCGAAAATGTGAATCAAGAATCCTGAGGGAATGTTTGTATAGAAACGAGTTTGTTTATTAGGTGTTTGTTAATATTATTGTGTCAGTGATTTATAAAAGATGTCAGTATCTTACAACGATAATATGGAAGATGATATAGAAGAATCATCAAAAATTGTGTCATTATTACCGACAAAATCCAAAGATAGATATGAAGCGTATCGCTTATCTGAAGATTGGAGTCATCTAATGGCACTTAGGCAGTTCTACAAGCCTATTTTCAACAAAAATTCAGAGTATACCAGAAATTCACGCTGTGAAATCTTTACTCAATGATAAGAAAACAACATTGTCAGTGAAAAAGAGTATTGACATAAAGAAATTTAAGTTTAATAACTTCTCTTAAACGTAAATTGGTAGGACATAAATTCAGGAAGTCTAGGGTTTTAAGAAAATTTGAAGTTGATAATTTTTTGAAAGAAGCAGGTGATAAAACCTACTTGATGAGGGTAAAGTGTAATTTTCACACTTCTTATCCAAAGTATATCATACTTTTACGGTATGTAGTCTTTACTCAATGATAATAACAATGTTGTCAGTGAAAAAGAAAATTCACATAAAGAAATTTCCAAATCTAATTGCTTTCCTCAAACGTTAATAGGTAGGACATAGATCCAGGAAGTGTGTGTGTGTGTGTTTTACGAAAATCAGAAGTTGAGAAATTTTTTAAGAAAGCAGATGATAAACCCTACTTGATAATGAAGGTAAAGTGTAATTTTCACACTTCTATTCAAATATTGAAATTGTTTCTTAATTTGGACAGTGTTGATTATTGGTATCAGTGGAACATGTCGTCGTGAAGAACTAACATTTCTTCAGCTTGCTAGGATATATAAATGGAAAATGTACAAGACAACGCGTTGGTATAAATTCTATAGAGAGTTTGATTAAAAAAAATTGCAGAATTTTTGAAATTGCGGAACGCTGGGAATTACACCGGTCGCGGTCACTGTTTCCGGAAAACGTCTGCTACAATACTGGCTGATGCAGGAGCAGTTAGAAAAATCGATTGTTTCAATAGTTAGATGGATACACTAAGCAGCAAAAAATTCTGTCATTTAAAAGAAGTATGATGTGCCATCTTCTATTAATGACGTGAAAATTAGAAGCGCATTTGAATTTCTCTCCCACAAAAAACCTCGAGCTTCAAAATGTATGCAAATATTTGGATTTTTTAAAAACTTATTTACATATATTGAAAATAAAATTTTAACTTTGACACAAGAATCTGCCTTTGCTCTGTGTCTCATTAATTTTGGGACACCCTGTATATATATTTTCATTTATTTTTTTATAATCGATGAACTTTACTTTCGAAAGGGGCCTTGCATAAAAGATAAATTAAAAATGAATATAAATGATGTAAAGAACTTAACATTACGTTTTGAAACGTATTATGTGTTTCGGTTTGATGTTATTTCTTGAAATTTTGAATGAAACTGACAACATATTTCTTAATAAAATCAATTTTCTCTTCCGCTCATCGTGAATTATGGGGTTTGTCCTAGATGATTTCACTTTTCTGAAACCAAATTTGAGTAAAAAGATTAAGCGTTGCGTAAGCAGGAAGTGTTGCTTCAAACTTAATAATTTGCATTGATTCACAATTAGTATTCCACATTCCCAACAGAAACTGTAATAAAATAATTTCATTTTCTATAAATCGTCTTCGTAAATATAAGATTTTATTGATTGCATACTTCCATAAATTTGGCTTTACTGTAAATACCAGTCTAATGAAAAAGTAACCTAGTCTTCAGTAGGTTGCGGTATATTTATGTTTATGATTTCTATTAATTTATTAATATGCAATATTACGCGAATGTATTTAATTTAGTAGTTTGGTATGTATTTGGAAGTATTCTCTTTTTGAAAAGGAGACACACGTAACTACTAAGCTTAGTACCTCCATTGAAGCCAGATCCGTAAACAATTCCTGCGGATCCAGTTTGCTCCCTGCTGCTGGTGTGGTAGACCTGGGGTACTCTGACAACGACTGGTTGTGGTACTCTGACAGCGACTGGAACAGGTACATCTACATTGTAGGGCTGTGGTACTGGTACCTTTACATGGACTGGTACTTTGACTAGGACTGGTCTGTCAACGTTAACTTTGACTTGTTTTGTGTTGTAGACTGCATATGGTCTAGGTACTTCCACAGGGACTCTGAAAACAAGTTTATAGCTAAAGATAACTTTTGTAAAAACAAATATTGTATACAAACATTCTATTTATTTTTAGGTGTCTAAATCTAATGCCGTTGTATTTTTCCGTCAATAGCTAGATTGTGTAAAGTTATTTAAATGACTCTCTTTTTAAAGAGACATTTGCAGGTGGGCAAGATTATATTAATTAGGTGAATGGAATGGGTTTTTTTAGAAATTTTTTAAAGGTTAAGGTCATGGTATTCCAGATTTAGTAAAGGAATCATTATGCGGTTGGGATTGGCGGACAGAGCAATTTGAGGTCTGATAATATTTAAATCTTGGTCGATTTTTTATACAAAGTGTCCTCGTTTTTTCGTTCTTTGATTCAGGATGAAAATAATAGGGGTCTTTTCTCCAATAACACTTTGGTTTAATCTTGGTACGCAGTGATCATAATAAAATGTTAATATTTTCATTCATTAATTATGTTTTAGCTAAAACCAGCGGCAGAATTAAGGGGTTCTGTTCGCACTTGAATCCCCTAAATTTCTACGCCAATGGTGAAAGGTATTTTTTCAGAACAAATAAAAAAAATTTAATATGTTTTCTCAAAGTTACTTTGACCATTCTAATAATGAAATTTTAAAATTACAATCAATAATTTGCTATCATAAATAACAGTTTGCAAACATTTTTATTCAAATGATGCTCATTGATTAAATTGGAGAGTTTTCCTGCACAGAAAGATCGTGATTGGTTAGATGGGATTTACGGGGAAAGGTGGATTGATCGACCTAGTTAGTTGGCCTGTTTGATCACCTAACCTCAATCTACTATTATTTTTTGTTGGCGCTTGTAAGGAAATAAATAATTTATACGAGGCTCATTCACTATGAGAAAATGGACATCAATTTGAGCATTTTTTTAATTAAATTGTTTCCAAACTGTTTTTTTTATTTGTTAAATAAATTATTTATTGTAATTTTTAATTTAGCGAATTTTATCGAGAGTTTATTTTTTTCCAATAACGAGATACCCTGCAGATGTAAAATATTATCTTCCAAGGTATCTTATAATTGAATCTGTGTACTTATCAATATGTAATAAAAATACCGAAATAAGCAAGTAAACATATTTTAAGTAATCAAAATGAATTTTACCTGACGGTAACTGGTACTGAAACCTTGTATGGTACTTTGACTGCGTAGGGTTTGGGTACGTCGACTGGTACTTTCACTTGTACTGGGACTGCGTAGGGCTTGGGTACATCTACGTTGTAAGGTTGTGGTACGGGGACGGTTCTGGTAACGGTGTATGGTACCGGTGTTGGTACCGCTACGGGAACTTGTTGGCTCAAATGGCGGTACTCGTGGGTTTGGGAAACCACGGCAGGGGCGACAGTACTCACAATAGGTGAGATGCTGCTGACACCTACAACATAAAAATTACTTGAAAAAATGCTTAGAAACATGCAGCAGATTGCTGAAATGAGATGGTAGTTTTAGAGGAAGGATTCTAATCCACTTTGGTAACCTGTTCATTCAAGGTCACGCCTGAAGGAGTTCTTGCATGGTTGTTAATGATCAGAAGGCGGTAAAGAAGAGGTGAACAATGACGACCATGCAAGAATATTTGATTATTTATATTCCTAAAAAAAATGAGGATAGTTCTTTCTTTCCTTTAATGTATCAATTAATGAATATTGGCTCCGAAAAAAAGAACAAAGAAATACCTGATGCTCCTAAGGATGAAACGCTGACGTCGGACACCAAACCGCTACCAATTCCGCTGACTATTCCGCTGCCGATTCCAGTACCCAGTCCGCTGCTGACGCCGCTGACTATTCCACTGCCAAATCCACTGCCCAAACCGCTGGTGACGCCGCTGACCAATCCGCTGCCGATTCCGCTGCCGACTCCGGTGGATATTCCACCGACTGAGCCAGAATCGAATACGGTGCTTACACCGGAGCTTAAGCTACCAGCTGAGCCGAGGGCGGCTCCGGCCAAAAGGGCGCTGCTGGAGTCGTAGGAAATGGCAGGAGTGAAGAGGCCAGAGCCTACGGTGGATCCTGATATCAAAGAACCTCCTAGTGACGCTCCGTAGAGTGAAGCTTCCAGTCCAAGGCTTCTTTTTTGGTTGGAGGCATTCTTGGTCTCCTTGGCCGATGCCAAGGATGCGAAGATCACGAAGGAGAACCACTGGAATCATAGAAATTACTAGAAATTATAGAGGGCAGAGAACAAGTAGTGTTGTGCTCTGATTAGTTATTCCCAACGTTACCGTTTCATTTGCGTTTAACTTACTAGGCATATTTCAAACGAAAGGGTCGATAAAAATGTATAAATGGTCCTTTACGGTGTTCTAAAACTCGTCTAAAACCTTCAGATATCGGAGAACGTGCTTTTACAAACTCTTTGTATAACATTTCATCGCCTGGTACTATAACTAGGTGTACTGAAGATTTTATTTTCCAGTTTTCCCGAATACTGAGGTGGTCGCTGGTTAAAACTATAGGCTATGGGGTGGATCCTCATAAATCTTCTATTTGATTGAATTGTCGATTATACAGGCAATCATATTTAAATTCAAATCCAAACTTTATTGCCCATTTACAGAACAAAAATTATAATGAATATTATAGAAAGAAACAAACAAAATATGAGTAAATAGATACAACAATAATAATACACGTAGGTACATAAATATACAGGGTGTTTTTAAATGAAGTAGTAAAAATGAGACCACCGATTCTGCCGGCTGAAAATAAATCGATTTAACCTAACATACCTATATCCCAAGTCGCATAATAAAAAGATACAGGGTGTCAAAATAAAAATTTTATTTTCGACAATTGTAAATAACTTCTAAGAAATCCAAATATTTACATTACAATTGTAAATCGGGGGTTCTTGCGGGCTAGAAATTCAAATTTGTTTCTAATTTTGACCTCCCTAGTAGAGGGCGCCACTTGTGGCACACCATGTTTCTTTTAAATGGCAGAACTTCTTTTTCCAGCTTAGTGTATGTTACTTGAAAGAGTTGTTGAGAATGGTAAATTATGGAGACGTGCAAAATTAGTCCTGCCAGATGGATACACTAAGCAGCAAAAAAGTTCTGCCATTTAAAATAAACATGATGTGCTATAAGTGGCGCCCTCTACTAGTGACGTCAAAATTAGAAACAAATTTGAATTTCTCGCTCGCAAAAACCCCTGATTTACAAATATGGAAAATAAAATTTTAACTTTGACGCCCTGTATCTTGTTCATTATGCGACTTGGGATATAGGTAGGTATGTTAGGTTATATCGATTTATTTTCAATCTGTGGTCTCATTTTTGCTACTTCATTTAAAAATACCCCGTAAATAAATTAAAATTGTAGAAGCCGTTCTCACAGATTTGATAGTTGAAAAATTTATATCGCATTGCTCCGAAATGATACTAAAATTATGAGACATAACGTACGCTGCTGATTTTTTAAGAGTGTTGGTACTAGCTGACGGTAAATAAAATGTTTCAACTTGCCTAGAGTTAAAACCAGGGATTCTATAATTAAAACATTTCAGTAAATATATACAATCAATATTATTATTGAATAAATTAAATCAAAATATTACACTGTTGCCTAAATTTGTTTTTGTGCGCGTATAATTAACTACTTTACATTTAGATATGTTTAACGTAAATTTAAATGTATCAGACAATTTTCAATACTATTTGTTTGGGACTGCAAAAGGTGACAATCATCAATGTTATTAATTTTGTAATAGGTTTTTAAATCATCACCAAAAATAAGTTTGGGATACTCAGTGGCTTTAGTAAGATCATCGATAAATAACAAAAATATGAGAGGTCTAAAATTGGACCCTTGAGGAACACCAGAAGTGGCCACAATTTATGAGATTCAAATTCATTGAAAGCAATGCAAATGTTAGTTATTGTAAAGTGCTGAAGAATTCCTGATCTCAGTTTAAAACCTAGCTGCAGTTCCAGACGGTGAAGTTTCATGAGAAGAGTTAATATTAGTTTCACGATATCAAAGACGTTCTGAACAACATGACTGTGTGAAGAAATAATGTAATTATGTATATATACACAATAATTTATACATTTTTACCTTGCCCTTGAACTTCTCGTGTAAGGCGTAACATTTTATTTTGATACTCTAACCTAAATCCTTAAAAAAATAATTGTATGACTTCCTGATCTCTTTAGAACCATTTCTAAGGCATATAATGTGAACAATAATGGGTATAATTAAAGAACATTGGTAACCGGAGGAAGTAAATTTACAAAAAATAATCAAATCTAAGTATTTATACATATCAATGAGTATGTGTTTGTCATATCTTCGATTTTTATTATCCTATCCTTAATAATAGATTCACGTAGGAACAGATCCTTTCCAAATTTGGCGTTTGGTTTATTGTTCCATTAGAAAGGAAGATCAAGGCTGGCTATTTTTCAATAAAACTATAATCCTGTCAATATTAATGCGAGGGCTATTTACCAGTTTCTCCACATTTTAGAATCAAGGTCAAGGCCATTTTGCCCAACAGTTGTGATATTTACTCAACTGGTTTACATTTAGAATCAAACTTTACAAGAAACATGTTTTGATAGGGGTCGATTAGTACTATACAGGATGACGGTTATTAATTTAATATTCGTTTTTTGACATTTTTAGATGATAGTGCCTAGATAGAAGAGTCCTATTGAATCAATGTATGCAGTCAATAATGTAATGAGAATTCATTTTCGTAGTTACAGTAAAAAAATCTAATATAATTTTAGAGGGCTCTTGGTTACTGATTTTTCAATTATAACTTTCATGGTTAGAAAAATAAATTCTTATCATAGGAAAAACTTTCACTGAAAAACAATCATCACGTGCTTTTAATCATTCTCATGTCACCTGCGAATATTCAAAGATAACAAAGTAAAACCAATATATAACAACTGAAAGCGGTCTAACCAACAAATTCTTAGGTATAAAAATCTTTCAAAATACGTATTTTTTTTAAATTCAACTGTAGATGTAGATACTGTTACAACATAATTTTACATGGTTCACTTTTGTCTATAAGAATGTAAAAATAACTGTTAAAATGTGAGGTTAGAACAGAAAAATAATGTGAGTTATACAAATGCATTTTAAAAGTTATATTATTTCAGGAGAATTTAAATAGTAAAAGTGGATAAACAAAACATCAATAATTTTATTTTCAATATTACTTTTGCTCTATTTGTTTCAATTTTCGAGATTTCTGTACCTAAGAAACACCGCCAATTTGAAATACGGAGATCTTAATTATCTTTATGTAGTTATTTTAAATAATTTCTACTTTTATTACCACCGAAATACAGGATGTAAATTAATAAGTGCGAAAAATATCAGGGGTGATTCCCTGTGGAAAAAATAAGGTAGGTTTTTTATACAAAAATCTCATTTGAACATCTCATAGTTTTAAAAAGTGACAGAAATTAAGGAGATTTTCTAATATCGAGAAGGAACTAGTAAACAATTAGTTGATTTCCCTTACGGTTGTAAAACTACTTTTTTGGCGACATATTCAAGGGGTTGTATCTTCACTGGGGATGTTGATATGAAATATTTTCATATGGAAGGCCCCTCTGAATTTTTCACAGGGAATCACCCTCTGAATTTTTTTGCACTTATTTATTTACACCCTGTATAAAACTTACATACATTTCCACACAAAATGAAAACTGAAAGTTGTATTTCCTTCCATATTATCAAATACAAAAAATCTTGTGAGCAAATATCGAGTTGGCAAATGATCGCACGAAAAAAGTAAATTCCAAATTTGAATAATTCATATATGGATGATTATTAATAAGGTCCTATTTTCGTCATTGAAAATTTATAAGCTTCTTGAATACATTACTGATTTTACGAGTAGTTATGAAGCAATGTAAATTAATTAAGGAAAAATGTCTATTAGTGGTTATAAGCATGTGTCCAAAGACTTACCAGGAAAGACTTCATTGTTTGTTTCGCGGTTCCCACAAGTGAATGATGATAAGGACAGAAAAAATCCGCTTTATATGAGCCATCTATAATCTGAAGGCCATTCATTTGGCTTTGGAGCAGGTTTTTGGCTTTTTGCTGCTCTGCTCCATGTGTATGGTGACATTTGTTCGGTATCGCACCGAAAATAGGGTCAAAGTCTCCCACAGATTCAGTCATTGGGTCAGCATTAGCCTAATTTTTGGAAATCGACAGTTTTCTGATATTGAAAGGCAACACGCTATATTTTCTGAATTAAAAAGTGTTGTCTGAAGCTATTTATTTGTGGCATAATTTTAGTTTTTCTTTAGTTTTATTGGGTTTTGCCACACTTCTGAAAAAACAAAAATTAAAAAGTGTTATAACAATTTCTATTTCTTCACCAAAAAACTAATAAGTCATGTTTTATTCGTAGATTAAGTTGTAGAAGCTTATGTAATTTAAACGAAGAAAATATATGTACAGGGTGTCGCGAAATTAATGGAGCAAGTAACAGTATATTTCTGACGACAAAATAATGTCGTGTTACTTGCCTTAGCCCAAAAAAATACAGTATATCAAAGTTAAAATTTTCAATTCAAAATTCTTAAAATATATAGAAAATTCTCAATGAAATAAGTATGTATGAAACTTTTAATAGAAAAATATTATTCTAATAACAATTTTCGATTTATTAGCTAGTTTTTCTTTTGGATGTAATTTGATTCTCGAGATACAAGTTTGTGTACTCACGTAAAACCAAGTAAGCTTTAGTTATTTTGAAACAAAACGCACCTTTGAAAATTACCGACCAATTTAGACCAAAAGAAATATTTTAAGGTATATTCTAGTAAATTCTTTGAAGGATTACAGAACCCGTAGAATGTTTTTATAACAGAAATGTATCGGTTGTTCTTTTGTATGTAAACGGGAACAATATTTTTAAACTTCTGGAAGATCTGAGTAGAAATTTCATTAAATCTATATTGGTGAGTGAAATATCCAAGAACTAGCGTTAAAAGTTGAAAGTAGATTTTATTATAAATACGTCAGCAGTTCAAAAGAAATTACAAAATTCATTTGAAAGAGTGTTATTATTATTGCAAACGATTGTACATGCTTAAGTACCGAGTGTCCCTTTAAGCTCGGCTATATGTTGTATCTCGGAAACTACAGCTTTCAGAAAAAAATATTCACAAAAGTGACCTTTAAAATTTTACTGCTAGATGTCGTATTTTTAAATATAATTTGAAAAGTGAGATTTTCTCTATAAAATCAATAGTTAAGATATGTTACGTTAAATGGTTTTGGAATCTCCTATCGACACTTTGTTGTTTATTAGACATTTTGTTCTATCTCGTAAAGGAGGGAGTAGGGGGAGGATGAAGTCGTATTATAGAAAAAGTTGGAAAACTTCCGACTACGTTAATCGATTTGAGCGAACTTGGTCTTGTTTTAAAGATGTTTCATATACGAATTATATTACTATATAATATGGTTTTTTGCCGGTATGGCGTTATTTGGTATTTTTACAAGTTTATGAAAATTTAAATGGAAAACTATATTTTTAATTTTACTTTCTTATTACTGGTAAAATTGTTTAAAAAATGGCACAAAGCAGAAGCAGCTAGGTAGCATTTCCCAAACATAAGTTACAAACTATAAAAATATTTAAAAAATGTATAACCTTTGTTGTTGTTTTTTGTACTTGATATAAAAGCGGTCTCGTTGGACAATTTCACGTCGCGTGCTATAAACACTTATTTTTTGTACTTGTTGCATAATAGCTATTTATGATATACGTGTTAAAAGTAAGATTTTATTTTGTGAGTGAAGATGATTAAAAACGAGCGTAGCGAGTTTTTTAACTTCACGAACAAAATAAAATCACTTTTAACACGTATATCATACACTATTTTTTCTACAAAACAATCGGAAGAACTTTAAACTCAATAAAAATAAGAAATCAAAAAATACCACACAGATCGCAATGTTTATGAACCAAAATTTTCGTAGCAACCATTTACTTTTAACACGCGTGTCAAAAAATGACATTTTTAACATCAAAAATGACAATTAAAAAGCCCACTTTTAACAGTTTTGTAGAAAAATAACTATTATTTATAAGAAATGTTTTATAAACATTCTTTCAATTTCTACAAAACATTAAATTGCTAAATGAGAAACGGAAGCAGCTATAATTATTCAAACTTAAATTACAATCTAAAACATTAAAAAAATGTATAAATTTTGTATTGTTTTTGTACATGATATAAAAGCGGCATTGGAGATAATATTTCAATGCTTACAAAAGATCACTTGCTAGTTAGTTGGGTACAGAAGTCAAAATAAAAAAATAATAATAAAATAAACGGCAAATTATCACAGTCGATTACGTTTCGGCTTTTTATTTAAAACCATTTTCAGATCTAATTTATTGCAGCCTGCAATAAATATGTGAAAATTTCTAATTATACATATAAACTTCCATAATAATATGCAACTACAAAATTGTTGGCAATAATGTATTGCTTAGTGGTCAATGATTTAAAAAAAAATTACAATCAATAAAGAAGAAACTTTATAATGCGTACAATAATGTTTTATAATTGTTTGCTATAAAAGTGTTTTATAACTATCCTTTACTACTTTTTTAAAAGTTTATACAATTTTCTTTATAACTCTTTTCACAGCTATAATAGAATACAGTAAACAGCTACGTAATTTTACAGTCTGTGTTTATTTCATGTTTTCCATGCTAGAAAACAAGTTTATTTATAAGAAATGTTTTACAAATATTCTTTCAGTTTCTACAAAACATTAAATCGCTAGATGGGATGGGAATTACTTAACAGACACGGTCTTATGAAAGTCCTCACACAGAAATAGAATAGACTTCCTTAAAAAGTGGTTTACATATATCACCACCAAGGACCACACTGGTTCTTAATAAAACCATTATTTCATCACTATTTTTATGTGGACTTTAGGAGACCATTAAACGGTAGAGACAACTGGTACGATATCCGCAATGAACAATATCATTTTATTATTTTTTTTTGCCCACACGGTGGCATTTTATTAGAGTACCAGGCCGTCTTCCTTAGCGTCACGTTTAAATTATTTTAATTTTATTGTTACCATTAATAATATTTATGGCTGTCATAAAGACGATATCGGCGTTACATAATCTGGAAAATCAAGTATTTTCGGCATAAATGACTTAAAAACTAATTAATATTAATCGAAAGACGGTGAGACGACAAAAAATGGATGACTGTTAATGATAGCGAAACGTTAGATAAATGGGACGAGCTAATAAGCGATTTTGAGATATAATTCTTTTCGTTTGACATAGAGTTTTGATGTTGCCACATTTGTTTTAGTTATAATTAAAAGTTAGAAAAACACTGCAGGACAGTTCAAATAAATCAGATTAACCTAAATATACCTATATCTAAAAGCTCACTTTTTGAGTAAAAAATTTCGACATTTTTATTATGTATTTATTCAGTTTATATATTTTCATTTTCACCAGTGGCGTAGAAACTCTATGGCACTCTTCTTTTACTAACAATAAAAATGGTTTGCCACTGTCTTAATTATAAAAAAACATAAGGTGCTTAAAATTTTTGATTATTTTGAACAAATAATTATTCTTTGAAATTTTCTGTAAAATGCATTGTATTTAAGTTATTGTTTATTTAAAATATCTACAGTGTGCATTACCGATCCGAATTAGTTCAAATGAAAATTTCACATCTATACTCTTAAGCCAACCAGAGACTCGTTTTTTGTTTGGTTACAATGGACACCAAAATATTCATCCTCCAGGGTATCCTGAACGATATTAATAAGTGGAAATATTTATGTCAAAATAATGACACATGGCATAGACTTGAAATTTCGTATTTTGTGGCATTAAATTTTCAACTGCATTTCTAATATTGTCTTGATTTTTTTTGTTCCAAAACATGACATTTTTACTTAACACTTCACTCGACTTTATAATGAGAAAAATTAGCGTGGTACAATTGTTGTAAACATTCATGGCCAACTAACCTTACCTTTTCCATGTTTCTAAATAATCTTATTGTCAAATAAAGTTTGGTGATTAATTTTTTAGGTGTGAAATTTTCTTACTGAATCCCCTATGTGCTTGAATTAATAACCGGAAATTTTTTCTCATTCACAAATATTTTGAAAAATATTCGTGACCTCGAACTAGGGAGATTACAAGTGAAAAGAATATACCTTATTCAGATGCCGGTTTCATTAAACCTTCCCAATTTTCTTAAAATTTTGCCCTTCACTATTATTTACCATTCCGAATAACATTTTAAAAAACACTTTATCTGAAACCAAAACAGGTTTTACTTAGTGCAGTGGATATTGCAAATAGGATTATTTTGAAAACGATTACTTCTAACGACTTCAGCAAGGTATATATTTTCCAGATAAAAAACGTAGGAGAGTCGATACAATAAGCCATAAAAAAGTTCTGCCATTTAAAAGAAGCATGATGTGGCATGTGCAAATGTGAATTTTTCGCCCCCAAAAATCCACTCCAAAAGGTATGCAAATATTTATATTTTTTAAAAAGGTATTTACAAACATTAAAATTTTTTAACTTTGACACTCTGTAGATCGAAAAGGAGCAACATTCGGATAATTCATATTTGGTCTAATCGCTCTATTTTGAAGTTAGCAACTTGCCATTAAACTTTATACCATTATTAATAGATAACATTAATAATAAACATTTGTTAATTTTTAAGACATATACAGGGAGGCCAAATGAAAACGAAACTGAGCCATTTTCAGGGACTGTGTCAAGATTGTAGAAAAACGCTCTGAACCGTCGATTTTAGATTAAAGGGGCATTCTTTGCTGGTATTTTTGACTCCGCAACTTTCACCCCCATGCAAGGGTAAGCATCACCCCAAAATATTTAAATGGCATTGGGGGCATACTCAACCCCTACTACACTCTGAATTGATTATTTTTTTTAAATTGTTATTTATATTTGTATTAAACCGTGACAAACCACTGCGAGTTGTGCACCACTGCGACCCTGTATATTACAATTTTTAAAAAATTTTGAAATATAAGAATTTTGTTTTCCTCCAGCAAAAATTGAGACAAAGAAACTTTTGTTAACCACCCTGTAGGTTCAGTAAATGAGTGTCTGTTTTTCATCGTTTTAGGAAAAATTCCACCCGCAAAAGCCTCTTATCTTAATAAGCCCGCCCACTTCTTTAACAAAAACAATCCAGTTTATTTTCTCATCAACCTAACGATCAGATAGCTTACTAATCTGCTCCTCTCCGTCTTCTTATTAATCAGGGCCTACTGGGATACCCTAATGTCGTTTTAAAAAACACGTTCGGGCTTAGATGCGCATCATCGTTATATCCCTAAGTGATTGTTTTGAGGTGGAGTTTTGCGGATTACATTTCCTTCTCTTCTAATTTCAGTTAAACATTTTAGAAATTTATTTTTTGGCTGAATTTGTCTAGGAGAGTTTCCTAAGGTCTTTTTATAGAAAATAATATTTTGTTGCCAAATATTTGGCTTATAATTTCATTAAAATTTACGAATTCTTGAAGTATGGGTGGCCAAAATGGAGGTATGTGTTAAGCCAAGATACTCAGTGATAACTCACCTAATTATCCACAGAACACAGGTCAAAGTTCTACAAGGTGTTGGGTAAAAAATGGGCCATACTTTAAGGCAAGCTTCCTTGGATAAAAATTATATCATTTAAATCAACTTACCTTAGTACAATATTTTTTCCTTAAGAAGTTATAGCCCTCAGAATGTAGTAAAATTTTGGAGAAGACAGTTTTTGTCAAATAAACATGAACATATAATATACAGAATGAATCTACAAGGCGTTCTGCGCGTCTGTGCCACTATATTATTTATTATTTTTTAAAGGAAGTTTTTGGAAAACGATCAGTTATTTTGAAATAGCCTTAGTTTTAAAAATGTATACTTGTTGCATGCCGCTAAAATGCATAATTTATTTTTGAGCTTGGAAAACAATATATTATTATAAAGTCTTAACAAATTATCGATTCACAAAGTTATTACAGTTAGTAACGCTGTTTTTATAAAATATCGTGAAAAATAACACTGTATAATATGACAACTTGAAAGAAAGATAACATTTAAAAAATAATAAATAAAATAATAATCACTAAAACCAAAACGCAATAGCAAAAACAAATCCTTTATTTTATTATATATTTTTTAAAATATACGCCACACAGCTACTTACTAGACATTATCAACTTTTCCAAAATTTGAGTAAAATTGCCCAACAAATAAGTAAAGTATAAAAAGATAATTCTAAATTTGAGTAAAATTGCCCAACAAATAAGTAAAGTATAAAAAGATAATTCTCAGGACTCATAAAAAATATAAAACATTTTAGAGGGTAAATTAATACAAATTTTTAGCTATCACATCTGAAGTCCTGCGCATATATTATGAAACACCCTATTTGGATACATCTCATTTATTTTAATTGTACAATCATCTCTTTCCAATTATACCAGTGATACCTGAGACACCCTGTGTATTATTCGATATCAACTTTTAAGTTTACGTTTAAAAAAATAACAAATATAACATTACCAAATTATTTTTATAACTTTCACACCCCGTATCTGTAAGTTATTACATTTGACTGCAATTAATTAAACAAAAAATACGTATTTTTCTGTATAGAATCTGTTGGTAAAATATGGCTCAACTGCCAGTTATTAAAAAAAATAATAACAATTTTCTCTGCAGAATCTGTAGGTAAAATATGGCTCAGTCCTTATAAATCACCCTGTATATCGTTTTTCATTTCCTTATTGTCCACCATCACGTCACGGCAGAGCAGAAATTAACTTTTTAATGTTTTCGACTTATTCCGCGCAAAGTTAATATGGCGCTGCGCTAGGATTCCCATTGACACCGTTTAAAACTTTACTCGGCTTTACGTTGCGAAAACTTGATCCGCTTACGACTAATCCCCCTATGTCTTCCGAAAACTCCTCGCTGCAAGATTTCATTTTATAGAGGTTAGAGTGAAACGAACGGCAGATTTTGAAATTTAATACCCGCCAGGGATTATTATTTATCGTTGCCATTTACAAATCGCCTCCTTAACAGCTTTAAAGCCGAAACGAATGTAGTTTCGAATTTAGCAGCGTGGAAGTACCCCAAGGGACATTTTAGGGCCCCATCCTTGTTAACAATGCATTAACTTGCGTGCATTTTAAAAAAATGGCGGGCAGTCTTTTGAGGCAGGCATAAAGGGATTACAGCATGGACTATCACATAATTCATTTGTACATACGTTTAATACTATTTTGTCATATTATGTTTGTTTGTTTATTGGTGTCAGATATACAAGATGTATTTACACAAGTCAAAAGAAAGGAAGAGAAAACATAGTTAAAGATGACTTAAAACTAATATAAATAATATTTAGAATTTAAAATAAAAGTTTAAAATTTAAAATAGATAAAACATACAGTACAAATATACCGGGTATCCTAACGAAAATTTGACCCCCCCTATAATTGGACATTACATTACATTGGCATTACCTAATTGTTATTGATGTGTCTATCAGTTTACAAAAAAGTCAGAAATGAAATAAAAAAGCATTAGGGGGATGAACATATCGAGTTGGCTTGACTGTCAAAAAAGCTCCCTCCAAGAACAAAAATCGACGGGTCTCGGCGAATTTTGAAATATTATTCGGTTTTCCAATTATAGGGGGTTCAAATTTTCGTTGGGATACCCTGTATACATATGCCAAATCAAATACACACATGTAATATAATAAAATCATTAAAACAGGAACAGACCGGCAACACACACATACATGTACACATTTATCGTGCATTAGCATTAAAAAAATCTTCTATGCTATAAAAAGCATTACTTAATAACAATTGTTTTACCCTACGCTTAAAAGATATGAAATTTAAATTTTTGATTTCGTATGATAATTTGTTATAAAACTTTATACCCCAATACGTTGTTCCATTTCTTGTTTTACTAAGCCTCAGGTACGGGTTATGTTAAGTTCTATATCTAGTACCATGACTGTGTGTCTCGCTACGTAAGGGATATGGCTCTTTACATATAACAAGCATTGTAATATTTATACACAAGGGAGTATTAAAATTCTAAACAAGATTAATTGTTGTCTGGAATCATCTTTGAATTTGAGTCCCGATATTATTCTTATAGCTTTTATCTGCAAACTAAATACACAAGAAGCTGAAGTAGCATGTCTTCAGATTAGTATAGCATAAGATAAAACTGAATGAATGAGGCTATGGTATGCTATAATAAAAGTTGGTAGCGACACTCGATGAGTTAAGTTATGTACACTCTCAAAAATCTAACAAAATCTAACAGGTTCCGGATTTTCTAGATTACCAACATCCCGTAAGCTAAATATCATAGTTTCAGTCTTCAGTCTCTTCAGAAAAAATAACAACATATTAATGTCGTCTTGTCACTAAATTTACTCTTGAGAAACTGTACAGTCGAAATACTAAGGAGTTTTAAATTTAATCAACTAAAAGTATCACAAGGAACCTATTTGAGCCCTATCTTATAAGTACTTCAATATAGGATATTTGTCAGGATGTTCTTAACGTTAAGACTGACCTTTTCCTCGATCCTGTTCCATATTGTCACTTTCACTTTTATACTGCACTTTTAACACATTTTATTAAAAAACTGTCAAAATCTGTATTACTTTAACTATTAACTGTTAATATTTAAACTGTTTTTTTTTTGCTTTTGCTATTACTGGACAATGTATAAAAAAACGAACATTTTTGTACCTATTTATTCAAAAAAATATAATAATTTCAATAAATAACTTTGGAAAACTAGGTTTTACTTTCAGCCTTATTCTTTCGATCCTTATCAGGAACGTTAAGGGTACGAGCTGGTCTATTGTTGGTCTCGTATCGATAGCCATTTGATTCACCTTCCCCATAACTCTGGGGTAAATCTAACTTTATTTGCTGTGGACCATTATCGTTACGTTGTTGAACAAGTTGCTCAAAATGTGGATGCCCGTATCCTATCCGTACTACTGCTTGGTTGTTTTCCGAGCTGAAAAGATTTGGGTCTGCGTAAACGGTATGGTGTTGATCAGTACGAATACCACCTTGGCCACGATGAACTATTTCTTCGTCTTGGTTGAGATGGGGGTGTTCATACCCTATTCGTACCACCTGCTCAGGACTATTAGAGGTTTGTAGATACCGGAAAACATTCTGTGGCTGACTGTTTACTTGTCCTTGGAAGTATGAAACGGAATTGTATGGATTGGTAGGGCTGTAAATCAAGTTATGTGCCCTAGGAAAAGGATCCACTTGAGATACGACTTGTGGTGCCTTTACATATACCGGAACATGCTTTGTTGCTGGGATTTTAGTTTGGCCTGGTGGTACCTCGTAAGGATACGGTTCGCTGCCAACCACCACTTGAGATCTAGGCGGTTGAGGTTGGTAGTACTGATATTGTAAAGGAACATTCAAGTCTCCCAATGGTAAAGGTGTAATTCGCTGTTGGACTGAAGGCGTACCTATGTTATTTTGGAAATATGATGTTACCGGTTGGGGCTGTATACTGTTTTGAATTTGTTGTGTTACTTTTGGCAGTAATGGCTGTTTTAGAAGTGGTTGTGGATTTACCTGTTGTGGTACTATTTGCGGTCTTAGAATTCTTTGTGATATTACTTGTTGTCCTACTAATTGTTGCGGTACTACCTGTTGTGGTAATGGTTGCTGAGCCACTGCTTGTTGTGGTATTATCTGTTGTGGCAGTATTTGTTGTCGTAATACCTGTGGTACGATCTGATGGGGTATTACTTGTTGACGTAGTACTTGTGGTACTATTTGTTGTGGTACTGCTTGCTGTTTTAGTTGTATCACCTGTTGGCGCAGTACCTGTGGTACCTGTTGTGGTATTACTTGCTGGTATGGTTTTTGTTTTGGTAAAATTTGTTGGGGTACTATCCTTTGTGGTACTTGTGGTGCAGCAGGTAAAATGTTGTTCTGAATTAAATTTGGTGGAGTATAAGTTTGTATGAAGTTATTTTGTGGTAAGATGTAATAATTTGGGATGCCATATGGTGCTGCCCTAAGTTGTATACTGTTGATATAGTTGACCAGAGCTTGTGCATTTCCAAATATCAGCTGCTGCGTTGGTAGTACTTGGCTGTTTGTATATAAGAGTGAATTGTACTGGGGTATTACAATATATCTTTTGCTTATATTACTTTCTTCTTTTGTGATGTTTAATTGTTTTATTGGATCGTCGGCTGAGGCAAGTCCAATCAACAACAGCGTGCCACACTGAAAGAAATTAAATAAACTTGAAAACACTTTAAAGAAATTGGTATTCATATGTCAATGGTGATTTCTTTCAATTATTGTTACTTACCAAAACTTCCCACATATCTTGTTTATCTAAGTAGATAGTTTCAAATGATAATGTCTCATGCATATCTTCTTTTATATTGCCATAAAATTTGAAAACTTTCTTTTCCCTTAACCACCTAATACTTATATAATTTTTACGAATTCCTCTAATTGAGTACAGTGATATATCGTTCTTCTACGAAACATCTTATTAAATTCTAGGGCGACGTTTTTAGAACAGAAAGTGAAAATGTAGCATATCATTATCATTAGTTAGGTGTGTATCATTGATCTGCATCAGTCGTGTTATGTAAGGTGTCGCAATACTGAATTCAAAATATTCAAATATGAAGAGTTATGTCGCATTTGACGTAATTTATATAAGCTGTTTGAAAATTCATAATTATACAGATACATATTTGTGGAATATCAATCAAACTAAGCTGGAAATCATAGTACATTTTGTGTAATATTAATGTAATTAATTAATTTAATGTAATAAAACACATGCCACTTACGAATTTTATCGTTATAATCTCATTTCTGATAAAGTGTTAAAAATTAATTATACTGATATATGCAAGAATTAATCAAGAAGACGTTATTTTATTAGAATTTGTATCACGTTTGTTTCAAAATTTATTTTGGATTAGATTTCCAAGGATTGTCATAAATATAATTGTGCAATTAAGTGACAGAATTATAGTTTAATAAAATTTTATTTTTTCTAAGCTTTAACCTTACATTTGTAGTTTAAATTGGGTTAATATGATCTACTGTTAACATAACAGTATATTAAACATATACATGTAGGGAATCGCAAAATATTGCAATTTAACCAAACATATCTATACAGTATGCGCCAAAAGTATGGAATAAATTCAATAAAAACGAAACAATTATTTTTTGGGAAAAATCCTTGAACAGGTCGATTTTTAATTTAAAAAATACATATTTTAGCGTAAAATGCGATTTTCAAATGTCATTTGTTTTCGAGTTATGACGTCATCGATTTTTTTAAATGGCAACACCATATTTTTTTCCTTGATTCTGAAAGATCGTTTAATTCTCTATCAGACAGTAATAAAATTTTGCCCTCTTACATAGGAAATTTTTCGAGTAAATGACGATTGAATGTTAGAAAACGTAAATTTTATCCATAAAAAGTAACAATTCTGAGGTATGTAAAATAAAATACAATTGATTAAATTTTATACTTAAATTAAATGTTCGAATTGTCAAAAGTGTACATTAATAAACCACGTAATTTAGAAGAACTTCATAATGTGCAAGAAAAATTTCTTCACAGACTTGCGCATTGTCAAGAAGTTGGTGGATGGCAAGCTAATTTTTTCGGTCATTTTAAAAAAAAGTATTGTAAATTCCTCCCAAAATTTGTACGTCCAGTCTTGAAACACTGTATATTTTTTTTAAACTGAATTTCTTTTATTTGGAGTTAAAATGTTTAATATTTTTTTGTAGCCTGGCATGGAGGGTTACATAAAACACTGGAATTCACAATTTAAATTAGATTTGCATTAAATTTACCTTATTTTTATAATCACCCCGTAGAAACGTAATTAACTTCGCAATTAATTGAATTAAAAATAGAGTTATTACGAAGCGTGTCGTAATAACGACAAGAAAATAACCATTTTACACTCATTAAAAATAACACTAATTAAATAAACGAAAAAATAACATTCAGTTTAAAAATTATAATACTCCGGCATCAGCACGGCGCTGGAGGCGGTCCAGGTTATTTACAAACTCATTTCGACCTGTTATCAAAGGAAATTCCGATAGTCAATTTATTAAATTTATGTTAAACAGTTATATAACACGCCGGCGAAATGTCAACGAAATCTACCTGTCACGGGTGTCTGCACAGGTGCTCATCCCACCTGGGGGCATCTCCTGGTGCTGTTACATATCGTGGAGGTCAGAGGTCCGGCGGGCTAAGGCTGCGTGCACACTTCTTGTGTTCGTGGGTGTTAGTATAGCACGGCATAGATAGACCAGCATTTTCAGTCTACTGTCGACACGTTGAACTAAATTATGCATATGCAACCATGGGACCCGAGAAGAACTATTTATTTATGCAGAAGAGCGTATTCAACTTGAGAAAAATAATCTTTTGGTCGTTAAAATACAACAACCATTATTTTTAAAATCAGTAAAGTATTTTCTGCCTTTATGATGTTTAAAACATTCAGTAACCTGAACATTAATAAAATCGGCTAATTTTTTTGATGGACATGACTGGTAAATCAATAGTTTTTTTCATTTTAATTTGCATTTTCAAAAAAACGACTTTCTAGTCCTTTTATCTTTTGTTTTAGATAACAGTTTTCCTTTTACAAAAGTTATACTATACGAATACATGTCCCTATATTTTTCTTTTATAGATGAATAGAAAGAGACATTTTTACTTGTTTGAGTAATTCATTCTGTTGTGCCAGGATTTATTTCAATGAAGAAAATAAGTAGCATGTAATCAACTAATGAAAACGTTTTTATTTGATTTACATATTATTTTGTTTTGAGGAAAATATGGAATAGGCACTGTACTATTATATGTCTAGTAAACTATTTATGCAACAGATGCAAAAACACTTACTGCTTACAGCAAACTTGTACGGCTAGTGTTTGAGACAAACTGACGGGCAGCGGAGGTCTCTGCAGCCTGCAATGGATGCACGAGGTGCTATGTGTGACTCATTATTTCGACTCAAGCGATTCTGCTGAGCTGTCTACGTTGTGGCATACGCTCATAGTATTGCAGTTGTCAACATAAATTGTTTCAAAGTTTCTTCTGAAGAAGAAAACAATTTGTCTCTCGAAACGTCTACAAATTTAATCCGATGACGTGGCAACCAATTTAGAAATTGCCAAACTATAAAAAAATAGTATCCTTAGATGTATTTAAATGTGTGTTACATTTTTTCTTTACTTTTATATTCTATGAATTATTTTTTTAATTAAGATTTTCCATGTTTCTAGCGTTTGCTATTTCATTTGCGAAAAGTCGTACAACTACATCTGCTGGATTTTTTGAAATAACTATTTTAATTTAAAATTCGAGTGCTTTATTAAGCAACAACCTTTTAAAGGTAACTAATTGGTCACTATAAATAAGGATTAGTGTTTTTAGTTACACAATCTTATATATTATTGGTTCAACTTTTGCAAGCATTAATTGAATTAAAATAAATATTTGGAACATAAAACGACACTGGATTTTGTTATTGCTGTATACTATTTATTTAAACATTTAAAAACAAAACAAAAACGTAACAATGACTTATCAGTATCACAGTCGATAACTTAACAATATTACCAAGTTTTTTTGTACTCATTGGTTTGGTACTCTGTACCACGACGATAGATACCTCCATCCTTACTAGAGACATAAGAATTTAGCAAACCTTCAGATTTCGTTTTCGGGTCCAATTTTGATGGAGGGTGAGGAGGGAGAAGACCATTTCCTGTAATGGGAGATAAACTGGGTGTGGGAGTAGTTATGGCAGGAGATGACTCCGGTGTGGGTGCTAAGGGAGTAATTTGTTTATCTGGAGCAATTGGATTAAGTTCAGGTAACGCAGGCGCACCTGTTAATCCACCATGAATTGGTGTTGGAAATGCTGCGCCCTCGAAATTGGATACCAAAGGCGTCGGAGGTAAAATCGCAGTAGTCTGCCCTGGTACTTCTGGAAGTCGAACTACGAACGGTACCTGGACCTGTATTGGTTGTGGTACTGCTACAGGATAAGGCTGGGGTACGGGGACTTGAATAGGTTGTGGTACTTTAATATACACTGGTTTTTCCACTGGTACTGCTATGGTTTTGGTTATTTGTACTGGATAAGGTTTTTCTACTGTTACAGGTACTTTGATGTGTACCGGAACTGGTACTGGATGTGGTACTTTTACGGCGTAAGGCTTTGGTACTTCAACAGGTACTCTGACTTGTACGGGTACTTGCACAGTCCTCGTAATGTGCACGGGGTAGGGTTGAGGCACCTTTATCTCTCTTATGAGCTGTACAGGGTAAGTCTGAGGTACTACGACATTCTGAGGTATGTAACTTTGGAAAACGTTTCTATTATCTTGGATATCGTTCACATTCTGGATATTAGAAGTAGCAGTAACTAATGAAAGTCCAGGAGTTATAATATTTGCTAGTTGTATAGCAGGGCCTTGAGCTCGATCGCCTGTGAAGTAAATAACATTATTTTCTAAAGGCGCAGAGCTTACAGGAGGCAAGTTTTGAGTATATGAAGGAGCGTAAGCGAATTGCAACCCATTTGGTAAAGGGTTAGGGTTCCCAAGAGCTAAATTCTCAGTGTTGATCGTTACTGGTATGGTTCCATCGGTGGGGTTTTCGACATTTACTATACTTGGCGTTGGCGAGGGAATTTGATTGATGTTGGGCACTTCTTTGTGATCGAAATGCAAGTTGTTTAGCAAAGCCAAGTTGCTTCTATGATCCAGACCTCGCTTGGTTAGCAGTTCCAGATTTTCCCCTGAACAAATCACTAGTGGAAGTAAAAGAAGACACTAAAAATGAAACACAAGTTGAAATAACATATACACAAATGTTACACTTTTCTGACTTACCAGAAAAACATCCATTTTGCTTGCGTCTACATGAAAAACTGAACTCTGAATGACGTGCTTTCGCCAGAGATCTCTCTTTTATAGATTAAAATAGATAATGAGAAAAAGTGCGTTAGATACGAAAAAGTTTGATTGTATAACATCTGATATTTTCATTTCCTGAGAGAGTGGACCGTCGGATGTAAATAAATCTTCAGTAAACTAATTCCCTCTGTTGAATAATATTAATATAAAACAGTTTTCTATTTGTTAAATTATGTTAACTTAAACTCCACTGAAGGTTCTTGTTTAAATTGAATGTTTTCTCAGAAATAAAATGATATTCGTGTTATAAAATTAGAATTTGTATAATTATGGTTATGTGAACTAATGACAGAATTAATTTACGCCATTTACAGCTTTTAGTATAATTGACGATGTTGTTTGTAAAGCGATATTTTATTCTCCTTCTAATTTGAATGATTTATCTTGTGCATTACCTTGATACCGCGGTGGATTCAAATTGACTAGCGAGACATTCGTTTTTGTCTTCGAAAAAGCTGTACACATTTATTAATATCAAAAAGATGGGAAGCTAGAGTCCCACGCGTTTGCAACAACCTCATTAATTTCGGTCACATACACGTGTACTAATCTTATCTTTAACTACTGTTAATTTTAAAAAAAGATGTTCTTTAACCGGTAAGAATTCTACTGTAATACATAGTTAGAGCATAGAAATCGGGACACAATAATAATACAATTAGGAAATTAAGAAATCCTTAAATGCTGCAGAAATATTAGATCGATAAGATGGATAAAGAAGTTATAGAAGTTTTTTTTATTAATCCGATTAATGTCATGTTTTGTGATAGGTTGTAATAGCAACAAGATAATTTTCTTCTGATTAAAGATTACACAGTCCACTGTATCGACTGTACTAAATACGGAGTGTATAATTTGAACATACAAAAGTATGTTCAGTCATAACTATTGAGTGGCCATCACGCTTCCCCGATTTTAGTCCACTGGGCAGTGTTTGGGGATTTATGAAGGACGACCTTTATTCCGAATCAATTGAGAATATTGATCAACTAAAAAGACGTATTACAAACTACTGAAAAAATTAAGCAGTAACTACAGTTATTTCAAAAAGTCATATATTGTTTATTGAACGTTTATGCATTTCGGAGGCAGGTGGACATTTGACGTAAATAATATGTTGAATTACTGAATTAAAATTACAGTTTTCAATTGTAGTAGAAGGTAAGATGACAATGTGATCTGAAAGCCATCTTGTGAGTTCGAAAGTAATAAAAATCAAGTTTCTTTCAGAAATGATGTTATATCTCAAAAACTAACAGTTTCAGGAACATCCTAAATGAAAGTTGCAATGAACCGACGTATGAATATAACAATAAAATGCAGGAAACATTCTAAAATGATCGTATATATTAACTACGCCCTGTATGTAATAGTCGATTCTAGCTGATATAGGAGCTTTTGTCTAATATTTGCATATAGCTTTATCAAATATTTTTGCCCCAAGTGTTAATACACTTGAGTTAATACAACTTTTCCGTATTTTCTCCATAATTTCGCAATTCTTCATTAAACTGTTTCTATTGCGATATATAAAATTTTGTGAGAAATCCATATGTTAAAAAATATACAGGGAGTACCATTTCAAAAATGCATAATTGACGTGTCCCGTTTTTATCCATCAATCCGTATCTTTTAATTAAATTTTATATTTTAGGTTTCTTGGTTCTGTGCAACTATTATATTTTTCTCTTTTTGTATTATGAATAACAGGGAGTTATTGAACTTTCTCGCATTAATGACCTCCTATGTACAAGGAGTGATCAAAAAGTAGCAGCTGTCAACAGAATAAACTAAACATCCGGTACAGCTAACGATGTACAGATATTTTTCAGATTTCAGTTTACATTTACAAAATTCTTGATACTTTTTGGTCACACCTCGTATGTATGGAACTGATTTTGGTTTGTAGGTGCAAAATCCGAAAATTGCTCGCTTCTTTTATTTCTAATACGACAATGATAATGCAGTATAGGCGGAAACAGGGCACTAGGCATAGTTATTTCACCGGCATGATAAAGCTAATGGGAGAAGTTGTAAGAGCCCCCTTGCCCCAAGACCTGCCAGTAATCAATCTTGCGAATTCCGTCTGACCTAGACTGTTTTGCAGATTAGGATTAGAAGAGCTGCAGCAAATATCCCATGGAAACGTTCTTAAAATTATCTGAAATGAGTTTATGTGTTACCGGAAACAATCACGGATTTATCTTTAGCTTTCCAATAAAGTGACGCGACTAAAGTGAAATACAGAGTGTTTCAAAAACATGGCAATATTGGCAGAGCTGATAAATATTTAAAAATCAATGGAGATTGCTTAATAAACATATGCCATAAAACAATCCATTTTTGAGATACGCGAAGATAACTTAAGACAATTTTGGAAGTAAATATTTTAAAGCACATACATATTTCATCCAAATTTATCACATGTGGTGGTCAACACGCTGGTGTTATCAGTTTCTCTGTACAAAGTAGAGGGCGCTAGTTGCCAGCAGTTCCACTAACATTTTGTTCTGTAACTTTTTAACTTTTTTAGTTGGGTTTTCCTTCTCTAGGTCACGCGATATTGTAAAACTAAATTTTACAAACAAAGATACTCTTGAAAATTTGTTAAGGCTTACGGTGAGCGCTCTATCAAACGATATATAACATCTGTTCAAACAACCGTCGAGAACTGTTCAGTACCGTGAGAAATGTTTGACCAACACCGTCTTACGTCGCATTCGCCGAAAGTACATTAACAACTAAACTGACTGACTAATTCTGGACGGTTCGGAATCGATTCTTGCTGTGTTGGAACAAACCCATAGTTTTGGCTCAGTAACTCCTTAACGGATAATGATAAAAATATGCGGTTTTTTTTAATAGACTTCAAATATTATTTTACGTCGGCGCTGTGTTTTGAAATTTTGAAAATATGCAAAATTCATTTTAAAAAAATTTATTTTACACTTTTTCAAAATTTCAAAACACAGCGCCGACGTAAAATAGTATTTGTAGTCTATTAAAAAACCGCATATTTTTATCATTTTTCGTTGAGGAGTTACTGAGCGAAAACTATATCCCTTTGGATCGAGCGCTCACCGTAATCCTTAATATTGCACGGTTTTCGAGGAAAATGCAAAGAACTGTGGAAAAGTCAACGAGGCGATGTTTGTAGTAGTACTAATTTATCAAATGTATTCAGAACTTACCTGAAAAAAATTCTGCGGGTACAGGGGACTCTTACAAATACAATTTTGTAAAAAAAATAATAAGGGCAATTCGAAAATGATTTCATTTCTGCACGCAATATGCCACCGGACAAAAAATGGAAAAAAATGCCCAAGGAAAGAAATAAATAACATTTTATAACGCCGATTTTATACAGCAAATTTAACTGCTTTTGTCGTCATTCTTATTAATTACTAACAGATTTAATTTGTGGTTTTAATTAATAAAATAGTTTGACACACCTGATGTTACAACAACATTTTGGGCCCGTCTTACCCAATTTCTACAAAGTAACACAAATGTTTCTGCTTCTTGTCCGTTTTGAACTCCTAAGTTACTGGCAGCATACGTTTCCGTAATTTGTCAATAGTCGGTTTCAAATTTCTCTCGTGTTGCACTACATTTGCACTTGCTGCACACCGCGGTAAAGGTAGCTGCATTAGGTACATGTTTACCGGAAAATTGTTCTGCTAAAGCATTTTTACAACTCCGAGTTACTACTATACACGCAAGCCAATTTTGACACTTGAAAAACGAATGTAAACACTGGCGTCACAAAAACTTTAGTGCCTACAAAAAGTAATCGATTTCAATATTGGGAATCTCCTGTCTAGACACTACAGTGGCAAAGCGATGTAAACGTTGAATATACTACAAGTTCAGTAATGTTTTACTCGGAAACTATGATTTTATAAAAATTTTTTTTACGATATCGACTCCATTTTTCATGACATCATTTCTTAAACCATTTTTATTACATACTAAACGGCTATCCTCTGTTTTGGCGAATGCGCGCCCTGCATACTTAAACGTGTTACGATTAATTTGCCTAATTTTTAGAATGTTTATCAAGAAACTTTTCCCAAGAACTGAAAAAGCATTGCTTATGTAAGTTTTTAATAATATCTGAATAAGCATACACAAAAAGGTTTAAAGAAAATCCACGTCTAAATTTGACTATTCGCTTTAAACAAAATAGAAAGACCATGTTTATGAAGTTCTAGGTAAGTAACGAAGCCACTTTGGATTTTATTGGTTAAATAATCCATCCATTCTTAATAAAAGAGTATAGAAATATTTGTTATAAAAAGGTTTGTTGACACTTTTGATTAACCCGAAGCTGCAGCTCTTCCAGGCTATTTACAGGTACCATACACTATGTGTCTTCAAATATCCCCAAACAAAGAAATCTAGAGGGTTCAGATCAGGCGATCTTGGAGGCCATAAAACAGGTCCGGCCTGATCTAAACCCTCTAGATTTCTTTGTTTGGGGATATTTGAAGACATTAGTGTATGGTACTCCTGTAAATAGCCTGGAAGAGCTGCAGCTACGGATTAATCAAAAGTGTCAAGAAATCCAAACCAAGGAGGGTGTTTTCGAAAGAGTTCGAACATCTTCTGTAACTTTGTTTTTTGTTTGTTAAAAGCTTCCTTTGTCGGTTTATTCCTAATAAAATAAAATGTTTGAAAAACGAATAGTGGTCCATATCTCCGCAACCGTTACTTTGCGGACCCATGTTTATTAAGACTTTTCTGCTTATTTTGGTTCATACTATTACCTCCTGAAATATTTTACACAATTTTTTTAACAATCTGTAGTTCCTTCCCACAAAATAAATTCAGTAAAACAAAAACAGCAATATATTTTTTAAATTTTTTATTTGTTTGGTTTTCAGTATAATCAACTAATACAACAAAGCTGAGAGACATAAATATATCGTTTAATTTAATGACTTTGTACAGGCGTGATGGCTTTCTATTTACCACGCTTTAGCGTATCCTCCGAGGGGTGAGAGGCTGCCGTAGGTCGAGAGACCGCTGCCGTAAGTCGAGAGACCGCTACCGTAGGCCGAGAGACCGCTACCGTAGGTCGAGAGACCGCTACCGTAGCCTGAGAGGCCGCTGCCGTAGCCTGCGAGACCGCTGCTGTAGCCTGAGATACCACCTACAGCCAAAGCACCGCTTCCTACAGTAGAAATGCCGCTACCTAAAGTTGAAATTGCTGGTGCGCCTATGGCAGAGGTGATAGCGGGAGCTGCTATCGCGGATCCTGCGATGGCAGAGCCAATGAGTGGAGAAGAATAAGCGGAAGAGATAGCAGGTCCTGAGACAATAGGAGCTGAGATCGCAGGAGCAGACAAAACTGTGGGTGCCACAGACTGTGTGGTCTGGACAATAGGCTGTCTAACGACGACTGGCTGAGGTACCCTCACAGCTACGGGAGTGGGTACTTCTACACGAACGGGTTGCGGTACTGGCACTTGAACTGGCGTGGGAACTTTAACGGTGTAGGTCCTTGGTACATCTACTGGCACCTTCCTGATTACTTCAACTTGGTAGGGCCTTGGTACCACGTATGGGGTAGGTACGTTGACTCGTACGGGTACTGGGTGTGGTACGGGCACGTTGTAAGGTCTTGGTACGTCAACGGGTACCCTAACTGGTACTGGAACTTGGTATGGCTTGGGTACGTCAACAGGGTAGGGCTGAGGTACTGGTACGGTTTTCGTGACGGTTACTGGGTAGGGTTGGGGTACTGATACAGGTACTTGCTGAGACACGTGACGGACTTCGTGGGTGTCTTGGACGAGTCCTTGGGAAACGCCTCCTAGGGCGATTCCAGAGCCCAAAGCGGCTCCGTATCCCAATGACGATCCATATCCCAAAGACGATCCATATCCGTACCCTAGGGATCCCAAAGAGTTTACACCTAGTCCGGAGGAGTATAGGGATCCAGAACCTAGAGCTAAACCAGAGCTATACCCCAAGCCATTTCCGTAGCCGTATCCTAGACCGGATCCTAGTACAGCAGAGCCTACTCCTAGTCCTGAACTAAGTCCGAGTGATCCCGAACTGAGAGCTACCGATCCAGAGCTGAGTCCTAGGGAAGTTGCACCTAATCCTAAATTGCCTTCACCAATGATGCTGCGTTTAGTTTGTTTTTCTGTCTTCTTTGGGATTTCCTTAGCAGAGCCAAGGACGCAGACAGCAAGTAACGCGACACACTGTAAGAAAATAAAATTTAAAATAAATTTTTGTAAAAATAATATTTGTACGACTGTAAGAGAATATTTATTATCATAATCTTTCACCAAGGCTGTATCTGAAATTGTAATTTACATAAAAAATATTTTTCTATAAACCACTTGGCATGAAGATTTATTACCAAATTAAAATCTTCACAATTTTTTATTCCTTCCTTTATACGTTATATTTGCGTAAAACAAACATGCAAATGTATGTATAGAATAGTATTAAAATGTACAATAAACATGCGACGTGCAGGCAAATACTACTACTACTACTACTTTGTAATTTTTAATGAGAACAAATGAAGTTGTGGTAGATTCAAAACTGTATTTATTCCAGTTTTGTAATATTCTAAAAGCTTGGTACTTTCCAAAGTAAAGCAATGTAAAAAATCATCAATATTTACATATTACATCATCTAATTGAGATCTGCTGCATAAACTCCTCATTAATTTTACTCTTAATTTGAATAAATTCGAAAATGGGGGTTTGAAATACCGGTGGAACCAGCCGAACTTACCACAAATGCCTTCATGTCGTGTGTCTAGGTGCACTAACGGATTATGAATGATAATCGTAGTTAAAAACTGCCTTTTATATGCAGAAAAATAGGGACCGAAGGACGTCGTTGCGAAGTAACACTTAATTTAATTCAGTCTAATTTATTATAATGAATTGGCTTCTGGGAGATTTCAAAAGATGCCACGGTTGATCTCAAAAGATTTTACGGTCGTGTTAGATAATGTGTGACATAAATATGTACTAATTTAGTGGAAATGAAAGGGATGTTATTCAACGACATGACAGACGTGGTCATGAGTGGGCTAGAACAAGAGGTCCTTTCTTTTGGTTTTGAATGATATGCTCTATATATGTATTAATGGTTCAGTAAGCAAACAGTGATATTTAGCAATCCATTGATGGTACCAATGACTAATAGAGATCAATATTAGGTGTTTGAGTTTCGTATATTTTACTTGAATTAAATATATCCAAGAATTTTCAATCGAAACCCTATAAAGAAACCAAAATTCTTAGTTAAACGTAATAGGTTACAAATTTTATATTAAATAAAAATTTAAATAGAGAAACATATAAAAGTAGGTACATTTAGATAATTTATTTAAATCTGCTTTACATTTCCATGTTAAGCCACAAACATCCAATTTCGCAACCATAGATGTTATGCTATGGAATCTTCATTAAAAAATAACGAGGTTGCCATTTATAAGTTCAAATTGGGTGTTTTTTGCCATATTCCATACTCTCATTTACATTTTTCTTGTTATGTAATTTATATTTGACGTTGCGATATTTTGGAAAGCAATCTTATATTTATTTATCTTGACCAAATCATTTAACGTTTTGCTGTCATAAAGGAACATCAGTTTTCAACTATATACAGGGTGCTCGAAATATGAGTGCCTTTATTTTAATGTATGATAAACTACATTAAGCAAGACATATTTGACTTACGGAATTCTGACAACAAGCAAATCTTGAATATGTGACAACGTCGCTCATTTGCCTTGTCAGAATTATCAGGGGCTTTTACATAATAATTACAAATACACCTAAACATACTTATTGTGAATGGTTTTCTTATAGGCCTTTTCTTCACAACACGGAATAAAATGTGAAATGGTCACAAGCGATCAAAATGACTTATGTTGCTTTATTAACATGCAGTTGGTCATTGTTACTATAAATTGTTCAATTTTTGTCTATGTAGACTCACAAATATCAAACAAGCACTAGAGAATAACAAACGCACTAGCTACAATGCTACTATGACTAATAACACCTTTAGGTTAAGAGCAGCAACTGACAGATAGCAATGTTGTCGAACTACTTCAATTGTTTACTTCATTAATACTGATAAAAAACACATTGCGTTACAGGAGCTTTTACTTAATCTTAATTACATCTCAGTTTGTAATTTCGTAACACAGTTTTGCATTTTATTACAGTTGTGTTTTTATTTTTGAAATGTATTTGTAGGAACAGTATTCGTTCGACATTGTTTTCATGCTGTTGCTTTTGGTCGCATATACCTACATGCCCCTTTAGTATCGGCACTTATACATTCCGTATCTCTGTATATATTTATGGATTGTAATTCTTCAAAGAAAAATTAATTAATTAAGAATTAGACTGTAATAGCTTTTTATTGTGAAGGAAATTTTGTATACAATGTGTGTAAGATTGTTCCAAATTCTTTCCAATATACAACACACGAACTGTTCTCCTCTTTTATTTCTTACGTCATTGATAAATAAATATGTATGGAAATATTTTCTCGTCCATTTTCAAAACAGCCACAAGATGAATATTAATGTACGTGCCATATGTTTCCTAGTTAAATCATTTGTTTTCTTCTTTTAAAATGTTAGCTTCATAATATTTATTACGTAAACTTTTATAGAAAAGTAGACCGGTCTGTAGTGGGTTAGGTGCGTTTTTATTACCCTACGACCGACGGTGTCGTTGACGCATTTTGAATATTTTTGAATTTCATTATTTGAAAAATTACATAAGTTACTTAATACCACATTGTGAACACAATTTGCAGCTGTTTAACCTGTTATTTAACTGTCGTTTTATGTTTTATCGATATCTTTTTTTCAGCATAGATAACCTTAACTTTTTATTGTCATCACTGTCATCACATCTTCTTTAGTGATTTGTGGTACAAAACAATGTAAACTCAGAATTGTAATCACAGTAAAATTAAGTGCAGAACCATAATTTTCAGTAAATTAAGTGAAATATAGGCATTTTTCGTACATAAATTTGATACAAATCTTATTTATACCTGTCTAATGTATTAATTAATATGTATATTGTGTTTTTATAAATTTTTTATTCAATATCATTGTGTGCGTATACTCTTCAGGTTAATACCTCGACCAGCGTTGTAGAAAAATTGATTCGAAAGTGCCTGTACAATATAGCAAAAAATTATTTAATTTTGTTATTTGGAAAATATACCGAATATTTACGTACTAAGCAATGTAATATACCTAATTGGTAACTAAATATCTTGTAAAGAAATTAAATATGTTATATAGAATATTTGTAGGAAAAGTAGGTATAATATGCTTTATCTATTTTTATTTTTCTTGTTTAGTCATCAATATTTTTTCGTACTAGCCCTGTGATTTATTTAATTGGTTTTAATATATTTTTTATTATACTTATAATTATATCACCCTTAACTATATCTTTAATAAGACCGAGTAATTTTTATTTTTTACTATGACTATAAAAATTAAAGGCAAATTACTATCCTTTAAAATCCACACAAAAAGTATATTTATTTAGCATAGAATAGCAATAAATTTGCATTATTTATTAATGTTATTATCTATTCTGTGTATTTTTTACTTTTCTTTAAAGCTATAAATCACGCATTGGATTAAACACTTGCTTATTCCTTTAAAATAATCAATAATTTATTTTTATGACATAACTTTGTGTTTAATAAAATGGTACCAGGTTAAAGTTTTAATAATTTATTAACATAATGAAACAATATAAACGGTGTTTCAGTTCACAATATATTTCCCTTTCTACTTCTGGGATTTGCTTTTTTTGTCGTTGCTCCTTTTGTAAATGGATCTTCCAACCCAGTCATTGGAGATGAGTCCGGATCCGTAAACGCTTGGGACAAGTCCTTCAGAGATCACCCCAGAGCTGAGCCCGCTATCGACAATACCGGAACTGAGTCCGGAGCCGTAAACGCTTGGAACGATTCCTCCAGAGATCACACCAGAGTTAAATCCACCATTGACAATACCAGAACTGAATCCGCCGGAGGCAATGCCACCGGATACGACACCCGTGCTGATGGGGAGGTCTCCACTTACAATGCCAGTGCTGAGTCCACCTCCTACGATGCCGGAGTTGGCGATGACTCCGGATTCAAGACCGCTAGAGACGATGCCACCAGAGACGATTCCAGAGGAGATACCACCGCTTACAATAGCTGGACCAGAAGCTACTACAGCGGGTCCAGTGGTGATAGTCTTGTGCACGTTGATAAGTTCTGGTACTTTGACCACGACTGGTTCGGGTACTGAGACTGGTACTGGCCTTTGTACGGGGACTGGGTAGGGTTGGGCTACCGGTACAGGTACTGGTTCTGGTACTCTGACTGGTACTGGTCTTTCAACTGGAACTTGAACGGTTCTGGTGACTGGGACAGGGTAAGGCCTGTCTACTGGGTATGGCACGTTGACGCGGACTTGTACTGGTACTGGATGGGGTACGTTTACTGGATAGGGCCTTTCTACAGGTACTGGAACGCGTACTTGGACTGGTACTGGTACTGGTCTGGCAACTGGAACGGCGTAGGGTTGTGGTACTTGCACGGTTTTGGTGACTGGGACTGGGTAAGGTTGGGGTACTCCAACTGCTACTCTGTTGGCAACGGTGTGGACGGTGTGTCTGCCTATTTCTTGGCTTTGGCTCACTCCGATGACTCCGGTGGAATAACCTAGACCTCCTCCGTAGGCTAGTCCACTGGATAGACCGGATCCGACAACAGTTGCTCCTCCTAGGCCAGAGCCAATGACGGCGGGCGCAGCCAAGCCGGAACCAATGATGGCGGAGCTACCTAAGCCGGAACCAATGACAGCGGGCGCAGCCAAGCCAGAACCAATGACTGCAGAGCTGCCTAAACCTGAGCCAATTATGGCAGTGCTGCCAAGGTCAGCAGCACCAATTACTCCCGCTCCAGCTAACCCGCTACCATAGGAGTAGGCGCCGAGTCCGCTTAAGCCTAGAGATCCTGATCCAAGGATAAACTCTCCAGGCACACTACGCTTCGATTTTTCGTCCTTGGTGGATTTTGCTGCGTCCTTAGCACTGACAGCGATGACGAGCAAAGCGAAGCACTGAAAGGGAAAATTGTTGATGTATTTTTTCTCAATGAAATTAAAAGTACAATTTGTTTGTGGAATTTTAAAAACATTCGAAATTAATTTTGTCTTTAGATTTATACGAAAACCATTGACTTTTAAATAATTTTAACACATTTTCAAATAAAACGAGAAAATATTTATACTTAGAAGTCGTAAGACAACTGCCAGACGATCTTTTCATCTTTCTTTTCAAGATATAGAAAAATTCTAATTGAAATCGAGTATAATCAAATACTCTTTCATTATTTGCTTGATTTACTCATTCATAAAACTTACTTCCTTACAACATCTATAAATTTTAAAATTACAAGTACCTACTTATTTTTTACTAGTATCACTGAAGTGATTGAAATAATCTAATAAAGCTCTACACTTTCGAGATCTGTTTCCTACGAAAGGAAGAAAGCATCTGATTTTGGTCCCCGATCTCGGAATGCGTCTCACTTATATAATCTAATTAATATCGATATCTGTCTGATGTAAGAGATGGACACACTTACCACGAAAGCCTTCATTTTCTGCGTGTGTGTTGATCCACTGAACTAACCGATTTTAATGATAACTAAGGCACCAAAGTCGAGCTTTTTATATGCAGAAATTTAGGGACGAAGGACGCTGTTACGAAGTTATTCGGTCTAATTTATTATAATTTATTATCAACGATACGTCTTTCTCTCTTTGGGTGGTAGGAGATGCAGCAGACTTGCAAAATTTAGATATATAATTCACTTGTTTACGTTTTTTATATATAATCAGTTCGCTACTTGAAACTGTATGGGTATTTGTGAAATAGGATAATAACAATTGCGTTTCTTTGTTGGACCATTGGAAAAAATTAATTAACGAATCTTTGTGACAGGAAGATCAGTTACAGGTTATTTGAACCAAATTAACGAAAAAATACAATTAGTATTATTTTTTCAATTACCTATTTCAGTATTTTATCTTTTCTTGTATTTTACTAAATAACGGTTTATCAATATTTTCCAGGAGATCTATTTGATAGATTATTGAGCATTCTACACGGAAATGTCCACTTGACAAAATTAGAAATGACGTAGAAAATATTTTTAAGATAGCGCCATTGAGTGGTGCATGAAATAACTGACCTTTACGTGCCAAATTTGAATTAAAAATGCTAAAGTGTTTTTGAATTATCGACTATAATGTATAATTTTGAAGAAATTAATGTCTTCTATCCCGTTTTCTGAATCGCCTTGTATGTGTCTTGCATTCATATCATTATCTTGGACCGAAATGAGACTACAGCTTCATAATATTATTACCTACGTAAAGTTTTGGAGTAAAGTAGACTATAGTGGCTTATTCTATTCTATTTTTCAGCTGTAGCTGACATATCTATCAAAATTGTAATTGGATTTTTTAAAATATTCAATTTTGTATATCTACAACGTATGTGATATGTTTTTTTAAATAAAATAATGAAATTTGAGTCCATCAAATATACACATTTGGAAAGTGAGGATCTTGATGGTGAATTGTGTTTTGCCGCTTGCGTGCACTGGTCGCATAAGGCAGTGTTGCCAGGTGGGAAAAATTCAGTGCATGAGAATAATTTCAAAATAGCATGAGGTTTGGAGAAAAAAGCATGAGATGGCTTAATTTATCAAAAAACACCTCTTGACACAGCTTAATTTTTAATTACTTTTGTAATGCCATTTTTATTTCATTAAAAAGCATTATGTTATGCTATTTCATCATAATATTACATTGTAAGTAGGTACTTACAGGTACTTACTTAAAAGTTATTAACCACGTAACCTTTCTAATTTATTTTATTGTTAGGCCGGGCGAACGTTGAGGCGCAGTTGACGTGACACAGGGTGACTCACGGGTCGTAAAATCTGTTGTTTCCAGAAAATGTAGGTACCCTTACGGAATAGAGTTAAGAATCACTGCAATACAGCGTGAATACAGCACACACACCGCATATCCGTCGACTGTCATACCTGTTTATGTATTCATTGCTAATTATTAAGAGAGCAGTCTACAATAAAGGACATTTCAAGTACCCAAATATTGTAGATACCTACCTCTATCTATTCAATTTTGCCCTCGATTTTGCCTTTATTTCTCGTTAGGTCTTTGTTTTGGTAGATTTCAAAGAGTAATTTTAATAATTTTATTATTTCTTTTTGTGTCTATTAAAAAGCATGAGATTTTGTAATCAAAATATGAGAGCATGAGATTTTCTCGGAATGCATGAGATCTCATGCAAAAGCATGAGACCTGGCAACACTGGCATCAGGTGACCGAATTGAGGTCTGTAATCTGTGAGGATACCGTTTTTGTTGTGCGGCTCTCGTTAGCTCTCGCCTACCATCGGTCGTTATCGGAGATTGTAGACGCGCTAAATGGGCATTCAAAATTTAAGAATCTTATTCACGCCGTGTTTTATTCGTTACTCTTTCCAAATAAATTAATACACGTCAGCATTTTAAATGCAATAAAATGACTTTGAGAAGAATAGGGCAGATATACAAATAAAATTTAGTTTTCTATTATATTACCGCGCCACTTATACTTCGTACCTTCCCTGGGATGAAGCGCCAATTTCTACTTTCTCTGTAAAGATCCGCAATTTCCGATTCTGTATATGCAATTCATTTGTTTTATTTTTTCTTTAAATACAGTACCGCTTACGTTTGTAAAATAATTTTATTTACAATTTTGTAAAATAAGACTATTATGCGGTTTTTGCATTTATACCTACATCACAAATATCCAATTACAGAGTTTTAAACTACTAGTTCCATATATTACCATAGGTTTATAACAAGACAGTAGACGGTATTTACCAAAAAATTATGTGATTAATTGTTATGCATTAACTTCCACAATTATTATAAACCTGTTATTATAATAATTTATTTAATAATACGATTAGAGCGGATCATAATTTCATTAAGTTTACATTTATTAATAACATGAAAATGTAATTATATAATTAACCAAAACTATTAGTCTTATCTTCAGCTCATTTGTCTAAGATAATGAATTAAAAAATATATTGTATATTTCCCATAGATCACCTTATCTAGGTATAATAATATTTATTGCAAAAAAATAATTTGTAGATTATATTTTTATTATTAAAGCCATTAAATCATTATTCATTTTTATTTCTTTTACGTACATATGTTTATTTACCTTTCATAATCTCAGAAACTTGTTACTTTCGTTAAAAAATAAGGATTAAGTTTCAAATGCCAATCTACTCTGTGTTCACAAAATTTGAATATCTTGTATATTGTGTGAGATATTGCCCACTAATTAGTAATAGGTATACAATTTTCACAAGAATGACGATCACGATCTCCAAATTGGAATCAATTTATCAGCAACTTGCAAGTTATTTGCAAATTTTTATAAGCCAAAAAATAAAATTTTGAAGGTGCTTATTGAATAGATATGGATTTGGATTGAGTTTAGAGGCTAACTTATCATTTTGCCTTCAAAATATAAATAAAACATTTGAAAATATTTTAAGCCACAAATCAGAATTTGTATGTATCTTATGACTGATACCTTACATCTAAAGCATAACATTTGTAATTCGTGAAGTTGGTCCTGCATATTCGACCTAATTATGAATTTCAAGGATTCTTCAACTGCAGAAGTTGGCTAATAATAACAAATATATATGGTTATAATATTGTAGGTGTATTCAAGGCAGTTAAGAGCATTAGTGAGAGGAGTTAGAGTTTCATACAATATTGTTGATACCTAATTAGAGGGTATGAAACTGAATCCTGAATATATTCAGAACTTATCTAAAAAAATTCTGTACGGCATTGCAAACTGGTCCACTGTAAAACCTGATAAGGCGGCAAAGCATGCAATCGGCGACAGAATAAAAAATGGAAAAACGTTCCCAAAGATACGTTTGCGTAAATTATCAATAGTAGGTATCCACTTCGGCGTGGTACACTTCATTTTTTCAATATTCCCACAAAAAGAAGTTCGAATGATTTAAAGTCAGGATGTCTTGGCGGCCATGGTACCGGCGCTCCTCGTCATATCCCTTGGTGTTAATCCTTGGACACTTGTACATGGTACGGATATATAATACACTGCTGCAATACGCCGTGGGCTTCCTAGATCTTCATCGCTTTCACGATTCGGTTTCAAATTTCCTTCGCGTTGCACTACACATGCTCTCACTGCACTCCGCGTTAAAAGTAGCTGCATTTGGCACATGTTTCGTTCTGGTGAAGCATCAACTCCGAATTGCTATACACGTAAGCCATTTTTGATATTTACAAGCAATCGGATTTCGATATTCGGAATCGCCTGGCTGGAGACTACAACATTTTTTTACGATATTGATTTCATGACGCATCTATTCCCAAAAATTTTTAGATAAGTTCTTACTCACCCTGTATATCTAAACGTATTAAATACGAATACTGAATACCATAAGATAAACATATTCAATACTTGAATAGATTTTAATTTGTATTAATCTAGTTATCACACTTAACAAAAATCCAAAAATCCACCAAAATTAATAATAACAAAGATACAGGGTGTCAAAATTAAAGAAATAAATCACATTTTTTGATTTTTTAGAATAAGCTAAAGTAAATCGACTTATTTTGGTCGCAGTATCATGCTGTTACAGTATGGCTCATTACTTACGCAACAATTTGACTTTGCTTTTAGATACATTCCATGCATCATGATATTTATATGCGTTTTTCTCAGAAACCATTACTTCTAGTGACCTCAACAAGGTGTACCTTTTTTAACTAGAAAAGATAGGGAAGAAAATTTTTCCAGTCCAAAATCAGATACCTACAGTGTAGCACAAAAAAGGCGTAGCGATTTAAAGGGGTCCAAACCATCGTTGGTGGCGCCCTCTAGCAGATACACCAAAATCGTCGACATATTCGAATTTCTAGTCCCAAGAAACCCCCCTATACCAAATTTCATAAAATACGGTCAATGCGATCGAAAAATAATAAAGAAAATGTGTTTTATTTTTTCAACTTTGACACCCTGTATCAACTTCTGGATTAAGGTAAGTTGAGTTAATTCAGCTTATTTTTATCCAAACTATCTACATCTGAAGTTTGGCCCATTCCTTACTGAACACCCTGTATATTAATATGTATTTATATGTAGATAATTGCATATACAAAGGAGGCTACAAGAAATCTTTGAAATAGGTGAGATCTCATCTATTGTGGCATGTCCAAATGGAAATTTGTACTTTGAAAATAATTTAATATATTCATTAGGTCATTAATTTCTTTAGGAAATTTAGTTAGATTATATTTAATTTTACAGACTTATTGAATTTTTCTATGAAATCATTTTTTAACATACCTAGATATTTGGTGCCGAAGGGCATACGTATGACTTCATTACAAGAAATAAGAAAATGTAACAGTAGTATTTTAATTTGATACATGGTGATTTTCCGGGTTGTTATGCCGTGACCTCGGTAACTGGTATCTGCCAGAAACAGAGTTAAAATGCACATCCCTAGCATTAGCTGGGATTCTTTTACCTGCCCTGGTTGTTCTCGGGCTAGGCTCTGTGGGGACAGACCCGCTATCGGTGTCTCTGGGCCTGTCCATATATTGATTTCGGTTCCTACTGTTGGTATTACAACTGATACGGTCGGAACCGTTCCTCGGATAATGGTGGTCCTTCGAGGCGTTCCGTAGCCGCCGCTGTAACTGGTCGCATCCCATGCTTCCAAATGCATTACAGCACTGGCCGTGAAAGCCTAAAAACCACAGTAGTATTTTAGAATAGCTATTAAATAGGTGTAACACTTGAAGACTTTGTAAGTATACCTAAAATTAGATGCCTAAAAGTAACATGAAAAAATTTATAGAAATCCTTATAAGCTTCTTTAACTTTTTTTAAAACGACAATTTCTAAACGGGTCACTGTCAAATCATTACAAGTAAAGGTGACGAAAAAGAAAGAATTGAAATATTAATTATGATAGGCTGCGGTTTTTTTGAGTTAAGTTGTTTATTGTTTATTGTATTCTTTTTAATATTTTTCTCGTATTGTTACTTGTTAATTGTTATTTTTAATGCAGAAGTATGGTATTTTTGTGTACTCGTAGTACTCATCATTAAACTTTTACTGATTCGTTTAAATCACTGATTCTCAAAATTATAAAGTGTGCTATATTGCCGAACTCATAAAGAGCTCATCTATTGTTACTTTTTAAAAAAATTATCGATGACGTCATATCTGGAGCCCCATTTTATGTATATTATATCAAAATAATAACGTCACTCTCCAAAAATATTGAATTTATGCGTTACTTTTCTAACCCGCTTCTCACCGACTTCTGAACTAATCGTGATTAGAATGAGGGGTAGAGATATCATTATTATTATTTTACAAGATATTTTTAAACACGGAAACAAGTGATATGTTACGTATTTGTACTATGTTACTATTTGTTACAATTCAGATATATTTACGGTTTATTTTTCGCTTCTTTAATCTCAGTAATTAATGACAATAAAAATAAAAATTTGACCCACTATTCTCTATATATGTTTTTTGCCTTCTGTTTATGTATGAGATGCCATTAAAACTAAATCATCATCTGCATATTTCTATTTCGTAACATCACCAAAAAAGTTTTACAGGTGCCGCTGTTAGATAAGCGTGATGTTATTTAAATTTCGGATATATAAGAGTGAAATCCAAATTCTGTAGACGATTTGGTGGCGAATGCAAAAGTCGACAGAAGCAAAAATGTCATGAATCTACTCGACATTTAAGTATTACAATAAATGCCATTCGTCTACAACAATTTTGTACAGGACATTTTTAAGAATGTATGTATTGACGTACCGTAAAGGTAGTAGTTTTTTTTAAGTAAAACTGTCTATAAGTTTTCCCAGTTCCTGTATTCAGTTATGAAAAAAATCATTGATGTAATATAATTAAATCAGTATCGTGGATGGCATCCTTAAAGTATCTGTTTATCCATACAGGATGCAATTGGATAGTATAAATGTTCTTTTATCAAAAGTCTTTGGATTTTAGAATTATTTAGAATTATTAAAGTGGTGGTTCTTGGATTCTGCTTTAAAAACACGTAAAATCTTATGCAGCGGCTATTATTTTGTAACATTTTTTGGCAAAATTTTACTCCAATTTAAAAAATAACTATTTTGTTGTGGGTTTTAAAAAACTACAAGTTGTTATTACATGCTACTGTTACAAAAGTAATTTGGTTCCTACATGAAATACAAGATTTTTTGCAACTTTTTTATTTAAAGTTCGTGAAAAGTGAATCACTTTTACTTGAACTTGAGAAATAATGCTTGGCATACTCACCTTCAATTTTCCGCAATTTATATATTTTTATATAATGAAACAGTGCACAAGAAATAGTTATTTATGCAACAAGTACAAAAAGTAAGTGTTTATTGCACGTGACGTGAAATTGTCCAACGAGACCGTCAGGCCGAGTAAGACAACCCGTCGAGTGCAATAAGCACTTTTTGTACGAGTTGCATACAATATTTTTTCTACGTTCATGCAAAAACCAAAAAATGTTATTTAGATGACACTAAGTCTAGAAAAATGTGACATCGATTTGAACGTTTATGTTTGTCATGATGACAAAACGCTATTGTAGAGTGACATATGAATGCAATAAACATTTTATTGCACTAGTGCAATAAAGAACCACTTTTTCCACTAAATATAGTTCAATAAAGTTTTGTTTTTTGCATGAACGTAGGAAAACGTATTTAGAACCCCAACGTCCTAATTTGAAAAAGGTTGCAATTTAAAATATTCTTGGTTTGCAATATAAGGGTCAGCTAAGCCCATCAAATTTAATACAATATGCCTGTTACTTTCCCAAATATTGGCAAAACTGATTAAGTTTTGAAAATAAAAGATGCTAGATAAATATTTTTTAAAAATCGTTTCTTATATGGTACATTACTTTGCAACCTCTACATATAATTTGCTCTAATGTAAACAGCTGGTAGCATACATATACATTATGATATCCTTTTGATAAAAAAAATAAATAAAAAGTCTCAGGTAGAAAATAATTTATTAATGTTAAAAAAGGCTGACAATTTTCTTCATTAATTACAAAACAAGATGTTCAAGCGTTTCTTTTTATTTACATCTTCAGACATCACAGATGCGTTCATTTCTTATATCCTAAAGAGTTGTATCCACTGGAGTATCCCGATCCGAATCCGGATCCGAAGCTGCTGTAGCTGCCACTGGATCCGTATCCGCTGGAGATGACACCGGATCCCAATCCGCTGGAGACGACACCGGATCCCAATCCACTGGAGACGATACCGGATCCTAATCCGCTGGAGTAGATACCTGATCCTAGTCCGCTGGAGACACCAGAGATAAGACCGCTGGAAGCTAAGCCAGAGTCGTAGCTACCGGAAATTCCGGCTGAACCGACTGAAATAGCTGGAGTAATTACAGCAGAGCTAACTGCTGGGGCAGCTGTAGATACGAATCCAGAGGTGTAGGGGGCTGGAGTGACTGAGGCGGTGAATCCAGAGGAGAAGGGGGCAGCTGTGACTGCAGATACAGCTGGGGCAACAGTGCTGGAAACAATTCCAGAGCCGAACCCATTAGAGAGGATACCGGAGGAACCTAATCCGGTGGCGACGACTCCACCTTGATATCCAGTCAGAGCGGATCCAGAAGTAACGACAGCTGGACCAGTATGGGTGGTGTAAGTGGTGTGGACTCTGGTGATTTCTGGTACTTTGACAAGGACTGGTTCAGGTACTGAGACTTGTACTGGCCTTTGGACAGGAACTGGGTAGGGTTGGGGTACTGGTACAGCTACAGGTTCTGGTACTCTGACTGGGACTGGTCTTTCGACTGGGACTGCGACAGTTCTGGTGATTGGAACTGGGTAAGGCTTTTCTACTGGGTATGGCACGTTGACGCGAACTTGTACTGGTACTGGATGGGGTACATTTACTGGATAGGGTCTTTCCACTGGTACTGGTACTCTGACTTGGACTTGATATGGAACTGGTCTTTGTACTGGGACAGGGTAAGGTTGTGGTACTTGCACGGTCTTGACGACTGGGACTGGGTAAGGTTGAGGTACTCCAACTGCTACTTTATTGGCAACAGTGTGGACGGTGTGTCTGCCTATTTCTTGGCTCTGGGAGACTCCTACGACTCCAGAAGAGTAACCTCCCAAGCCGGAGTAACCAATGGAGCCACCGTAGCCGCTACCGTAACCGCTACCGTAGCCGTAACCGTAACCGCTGCCCAATCCGCTGTATCCTATAGAAGAGAGACCGCTACCGCTGTAGAGGCCGCTTCCACTGTAAAGGCCGCTGCTGCTTCCATAGAGGCCGCTGCTGCTTCCATAGAGGCCGCTGCTGCTTCCATAAAGGCCAGAACCAGATCCTACGACGACTCCACTGCCCAGACCAGAACCAGATCCTACGACGACTCCACTTCCTAGACCAGAACCACTGTAGGAGCTTAATCCGGACAGTCCCAAACTGGAGCCGTAGCTGGATCCGAAGCCGGAGCCGTAGCCGGATGTGTAACCGGATCCATAACCGGCAGATCCGTAGCCAAGCCCTCCGTAGCCGTAGCTACCTAGAGAACCGTAGCCCAGAGATTCGTAGCCCAAGCTGCGCTTATTTTTGGCATCTTTAGCGTCTCCCTTGGCGTCTTTGGCTGCTGCAACTGCAGTAATGGCCAGAAGGGCAACACACTAGAAAAAAAAATATTTACGATTTATACAGAATCATATAAAAAATATTCTTCCAAAAATAATAAGACACTAGCTAAATAAATACAACCATAGCTATTACACAAAAAAATTCTACATTTTTATGTTTTTAATTAGTATCTGTATCTACCTGTATTTACTTTAACACTTTAGAAGGAAATTAGTCTTTTTACTGAATTGTAAATATCTAGGTATACTAATGACAGCATACCTAGATATTTGCTATCAGACAACATACATATGATTTCATTGATAGCAACTGTAGGAGCGTTGATTTAAACTACCTTAAATACCTTTACAATACAGTAAAAAATCTACAAAAGCTAATAATAAAGAATATATGAGTATATATTGTGCGTGTAATTTGATGTTGGTCGGGGCTTTAGTATGTAGAGTTAGTTTCGCACAATATTGTTAATAACTGATAAAAAATTAATATAAAAAATGACTTTATTGGTCGCAATGATTTTTTCCCGCTATATTACTGGGAATTGTTTGTAAATTCATTTAATACATTGTTTGAAAATCATTTTATGCCATAGGCTTCTATAGTTCCCAAAATTTAAGAACAAATTAAAAATAATATACAAAATAACCTACAAAAAAAAATTATATTACTACAATCATTGTCAATTAAATGCAGTTTAGCAATTATTAAAAAAAAAATTTAAAAATCTTTATCACCCTGTAAATAAAAAATAAAGCGGTGACGGACCTATATTTATATGAAACTTTTGTCTTAAAGTCTTGCGTAGATTAACCTTCTTCAATATTGACATTCAATTATAAAACACCCGATATAGTAATGTATGTAATGTATATTAACGGATGCAAAAATGGTAAAAAACATTCTTTAAAGTATAGAATTACAAAAATTATGTTTTTTAAATAATCTTATACAGCCAACTCAATATTGTACTTGTATCCTTGCATGTAACATAATAAAAATAATATTGAATTATATTATTATTTTGTAAAAACAAGTTTTAATTTAATTTTGACAAAAATACAAGAAATGTTCTCAGGAAATTATTTTCACATTTGGTTGGCATTCTAAAATTAAATAAGTGCATATTTTTCTATAATTTAATGATAAATGTTTAAAGGTTATTTTAAATAAATATATATTTATCAGAAGCGCTTGGCATTTTATAAAATTATTGCTATTTATTTTTAAGCGGATAAGAAATATGATAGATACTTAAGTGACGTACAGTTTGATATATCAGTGGCTAGATTTTGTTAATTTGTAAAGCAGATTACATCTATTAATTATAATTATAGCTCACCCTGATAGTGCCCTTGTCAAAGATTAAAAAACAGTTCTATTTAAATTTCAAATTAGTCCGATAAATTAAAAAATCCGCGACCTTAGAATTATTCAGATTTTAGGATTTTGTAGAGCAATTCTACCGGAGGATATACGATATTCGTAATGAGTTTTTTGGAAATTTGTATTTTTCGACTTACCAAGAAGGTTTTCATTTTTGTGTGTTAGTCTGCAAAGCACCAAACACAAATGATACTTAGACCAGCAGCATCTTGCTTTTTATATGCTAATATCAAACTGAAGGACGATTTTAACCTGTTCCAATACAACTAAATGGTGGACAATACGTCAAAATTGTAATAAACCGCGTGAGTTATTGTTCCCTAAGTAAGCGAAAATCGTTAACTCTAATTTTTATCGTAGCCATTAAGGTGTTGATGATTATTCCCTATTTTTTTGAGAATGTTCATGAATTTTCACTCGTTGTTGTTATCGCAATGGTTTTAAATTTATGTGTGTCCAACTCCACGCGTTCTTAATAAACGGACGAGTAGATATTCTTTTACAGCTTTTAAAGAGGTAAAGTTCAATTTTTAAAATTAAAATAATTTTTTTAAAATTAATTGTTGAAAAAAATATTGAAAAACATTTTTTCTTAGTACACAATCGTTTTTCTCCGTTGTTAAAAATATATGTCTCCAAATTTCTTAAAAAAAAATGGTTACATTTTTATTCTCGAAGGTAAATAAATATTAATAACCCATACATAAATAAATATATTGATTTTAATAAAATTAAATATATTTCTGAATTAATCAATAATTTCGTAGAACTATATCCCATTAGCAGTCAAATATTTTAAATTTTGTATAATTATATTTTATATAGAAAATTAATGGTCGATAAAATAGAGTGAAATGAAAAACATATTTTTTTACAAATCCTTATTTCTTATTCAAAATTCAGAACTTCGTACGTAAATTCACGGTTACACACGTCAATATTAGAAACATCACACTTGCCTTAATAATATTTGTTCACGGACTTAACATAATTTTAAAAATTCAGGAAGTTGTAAAATTTAAAACCATTATTCAGTATTACATAATACAGATGTTGATAAAATGTGTCTAAAATATACATGAACCCAAGTAGGTCAGTTTGGTCCAAAGATCGCCGTATTTTTCGTATAAAATTATCAAATTTGTGGCGTGTTTAGGTACAGATATCAAAAAATAGAACTCTTGATGTTTTGTTTATCCAGTTTTACTATTTAAATTCTCCTCGAATAAAATAACTTTGACTTTTGCTATTCTAATCCCACATTTTAACGATTATTTTCACATACTTATAAGCATCTTATATGCAGAACTATGTAAGTTCATGTTATAACAATATTTACATCTATAGTTAAATTTTAATATTCGCCGGTGGCAAGAAATAACTTTCCTGTTATTTGCTAAGCTCTATATTATTTAGTTCTTAAATGTGTTAAATTATTTGTATTTATAGAAAGCACTATTTCAAGAATACTACCCTAATTGGTATACTATATATAAAATACTGTTTAAAAATTGAAATTCCTAATGCAAAGCTATTTGAATAAAACGAAATTTTGAAAAATGGTTTCCATTTTATTCTTGATTTTTTAAGAAATTATTTAAAACTGACTGTACTTTCTCATTCGCACTGTTGTCGCACGTTGCAATACGTTACAGTTTTCAGGATTTTTAGGAAATATTTTATTGCTTATTTCATTAACACTGATATAAAAACAAGTTGCAAACAAATTACGTTTAAACTTTAAAGGGTTTGATGTTACGATTTTCCGATTTGTAGTTGTGTTCAAAATTGAAACAAACATGTAAAGAATTATACAGTGTGGAAGAAAAGTATGAAATAAATTCATTATTTCTAAAACAACGAATTTTCATGAAATTTCCTCGGACACGTCGATTTTGCTTTATAAAAAAAAACTTGCTGAATTCAAAAATGTATTTCAATACATTATTCCTTCAACTTTCCGAGAAAAAAAAATAACCGATCCAATAAAATCGGCTTGAAAAAAATGTGGATATTCCCATTTGTGTCTGTGATGGGCTGGTTGAGAGTAAAATGGACATAGTGAATTCATCGGAAGTATCACAAAATAAGGACTCTTAATTTTTAAAACAATTTAACAATAAGCAACTAATTAATTAATTAATGAATAATTAAATTCTGGTTGCGTCAATCGTATTTGACCCCCTAATTTATTATTTTGTTGTATTAGATTGCATGTTAGAATATTACATCATTTGATAGCAAAAACAACAAATTAAACAAAATCTAATCAGAATTGACATCTGTCAACTGCAGCGTTTATTGGATCGGTTATTATTTTTTTTCTCGGGAAGTTGAAGGAATAAAGTGTTGAAATTACATATTTTTGAATTCAGCAAGTTAAGCTCTACAAGAATCTGATGAAAAAATGTAAGGGTTCTATTTAAAAAAATATCCGATGACGTCATCACGCGAAAACAAATGAACGTTGGAAATGCGTTGGTATAGAAAAAAGAGTCTTTTTAAAAAACAAAATCGACGGGTCCGAGGAAATTTCATGAAACTTCGTTGTTTTAGAAATAATGAATTATTCCATACTTTTCTTCCACACTGTATAATTATAAATTTTTCAACCATCCCGCATGGTAGATTTCAGACTAAAATGACAACAATACAGGTGTTTTTAATTTTTAAGTTGAATGTTCAGTCCCAACCATCTATAGAATTGTTAACTATGCATTTTAAAAGTTGCTTATCTATCTCAGTTGGTATCAATTATTTTCAGAAACAGAGTGCTTATAAATTAGTAAAATATTTTGCCGTTTCTAGGATGCCCATCTAGTTTTTTTTCTTTACGTTTTAAACCCTAGTATAAATCGTATCAAAACATGATTTAGGGAATCATATAATCTAGATTTTTTTAAAGAAAACTGGTGCAAGCCACATCGAAATCATGATGAGTTATTTTGATACTACTTTTAAGATATCTAAAGAGACCCTTTAAACTATTATGTCAACTTGTAGACGTTTTTGTTAGTGTTTTATGTAAAATTTCATTTATTTTATTTATTTATTTATTTATTATTTTTTTCTAAAAATACATAACAACGTTGTAAAATTACATTTCAGTTGTAACATTACAGTTTGGTGTGTTACTTCACACTATTGACATAGGCAATAAATCACCGGGTAATATCGCTAATATTTTTTATCAGTGTAATTAAAAAAACTAACTAGGTACTTATCAATTATGATATAATTTTACCCCTATATTTACAAGAATTAGAATAAAAGTTAAAAATTTATGAGAGGAGGGAATGGCCTGTTATTATTAGTTCCTTATACTACTTCACAAGAACTTGAAGATAAGAGAAATTATCTGAATTAATTGAAGATTTGAAATTAATTGAAATGCGCTGAAATTTGTTTAAATATTTTTAAAATGTATAAACACGGCAGCAAATCATCTATCCTCGATTGGAGACACCTGGTACTAAAATAGGTACGCCTCTGCCAGTTGATATTACCCCATTGGTTAACCTTGAAACAAATGACTGTCTTGAATGGAAAGAAAGTAAATACTTATAAAAACTGAACTCCTTCAGATAAAAAAAACTTGCAGTTGCGGATAAAGTTTGGTAACAAACCGACCTTTTTCTTTTTTTTCACACACTGTCATAGGAATGACCATCATATTTATAATACAATAAATCATCTTACATAAAATATACACGGTGGAGAGAAACATTTTAAAAAGTATTACTTTATATTATGTAAAACTAAATTGGGAAAATGCTCAGCAGAAGGATATTTATGCACAATTTTCAAAATAACGATAAAAATTGAAACCACAGAAAGCTCAAATGAAGCGATAGACTGTAGGTAATTTTTTTTATTAATTAATTAGTAATATTTTCATTTTTTTCTTATTATTTGTCCTTGTCGACCTCTTCTAAGCGCCGCCTTTGGCCGCACCGCCCATTTCTCAATCAGTCACGCTATTACAAAAAGGTGTAGGAATAGGACAGAATAATTTATATCCCAATATTTATTATCGTTTTAATGTAAAATTTCTACAAAAAAGAGTCCTAAAAAAATAATAGACAAAAATAGTCAAGAATCTTAAGTAGGACGGGTTAATAATTAACTGACTGGTTTCCATAATAAATTTCAGTCTTAATGATTATTTATAATGATATTTTTATAAAGACCTGAAATATCTCGGTGGGCGTTTTATTTATAACATTTAGCAGGATGTGTATGAGTAGTCCACTTTTTAGAAGAAGATCCTGTAGATAATTGTTATCGTAACACTGTCCTGTATTGCATATTTTGTCATAATACGAGCCAGTCGTCAAACAATCTATTATGTACAGGGTGAACCATTTAAACATTAAATTTATTTAATTAATTTTATGGTTCCAATCAAGAGAGTTAACAATGCTCAGTGTTTATACAGGTAGCAGTTACTCAACCTAGGATTGGGAGCATCTGTATTATTTCTATATATTGGTTTAAGGAGTAGTCAAAAGCAGTTCCAAAATTAACAAGTATTCCAAGTTTCACAGTTGTCTGCTGCAGGTTGCGATTTCCTTAATTTTTCTATTTAAAAATTGTCAATAATTGTTCTTAAGGAAACAATAATTTTGAATAGTTTATAACCATGTGTACAAAGTAAGCAGCTGGTAAGGAAGTAAAAACTTGGTTCAAATTAAGTAGAGCAATAATAAAAACTTGAATGAGGCATTTAGTTTTCTTCAAATTTTCAAAGGTCACTAAAAAATTTAATGTTGGGAAAAATCTATTTCTTTTACTGTAAATATTAGAAGTTCTTAATACTTTAGTTATTCAAATTAGTTAGCATATATACAGGGTGTAAATAAATAAGTGAGAATAAATTCACTCACTAAACAATTTGTTGATTTTATCTTACGCTTGTGAGAGGTAGAAAAAGTCATCCCGACTTGTGTCATACGTAACTTTCTTCTTTATTGCTACCTCAGCATGTTAATTCACTAATTCCATATTTTCGTTGACTAATTGCTCCACATGTCCATCTGCCTAAGAAATGCATTAACGAGCTTTTGTAATTACTATCAATCTAATATTTGGAAAACCTGTGATTTTTATCAAAACTCGTTGAATCGAATTTATAAGACGCTCTTTTCAGTTGATTAATAGTCTTTATCAATTCAGAATAAACATCGTCTTACATAAACTCACAAACTAAACTGAAATCCAATGGACTAAAATTAGGGAAGTTTGGTGGCCACTGAAATCTCTTATATCTATCGATTTGGAAAATTTATTTTTTAATTGAAAAATGTTTGAAATAATGTAAAACAGTCATTTAATTTTATAAGTGGAAGTAAGTAGTACGAATGATTTTGAAAAAATTATAAAAGGCCGTTTATGCATTGCTAAATCAGGCGGATATGCATAGCAATTAGTGTAAGTGTGTTTAACAAATCTGTTTCCTAAATACTGCTTTAATTCTTCTTAGTAAACGAAATTACATAGTTATAAAACATTTGTTTGCGTAAATATAGTAAAGCTACTACTAGCCAGTCATATGTTAAGAAACACCCGGTATAAAATTAGTTATCCGAATTTAAAACCTCGGTAAGTTATCTAAAAATCGTGTCTTGAAACTTTCTTTGGAATACCTAATACTCTGCGGCTAATCTCAATGTTGCTTGACTTTTGAAAATCGAGGTTATCTTGAAGAAGAAGAGTTTTACGGAAAATTATCAAGATGAAATAATTGAAATAAAATTTTAATTAAAATGAGAGGAGCAAAGTACCCGCTTCTCCCCTAGTTTCTACGTTTGTTTTTTAGACGTCGTTTACAACAACTCTTAAGGATAGCCTTAAGGCTTACGGTGAGCGCTCGATCCAAAGGGATATAGTTTTCGCTCAGTAACACCTCAACGAAAAATGATAAAAATATGCGGTTTTTGTTAATAGACTACAAATATTATTTTACGTCGACGCTGTGTTTTGAAAATTTGCAAAATTCATTTAAGAAAAAATTAATTTTACACTTTTTCAAAATTTCAAAACACAGCGTCGACGTAAAATAATATTTATAGTCTATTAAAAAAAAACCTCATATTTTTATCATTATCCGTTAAGGAGTTACTGAGCGAAAACTATGGGTTTGTTCCAACACAGCAAGAATCGATTCCGAACCGTCCAGAATTAGTCAGTCAGTTCAGTTGTTAATGTACTCTCGGCGAATGCGACGTAAGACGGTGTTGGTCAAACATTTCTCACGGTTCTGAATCAGTTCTCGACGGTTGTTGGAACAGATCTTATATATCGTTTGATAGAGCCCTCACCGTAAGCCTTAAGCCACAAGGAATACATCTATTAAATTTCAAACTGATAACGTGAAAAATTGACAAAGATATTGCAAATATATGCAGTTAATGGGATGACCTACTTTTTTGTTATACCCTGTATAGCGACAGCGTGTTTTGCACAATTATTACGCGTGTGTGGTGGTCACAAAAATTCTTCAATTTTAGAATGAAATACATAGTACAATTTTTACCAGAAACATATTTTATGTAGCGCCACCTAGACAAAATTTGTGGTACTTTGTCAAAGTAAATGAATAATAAATTTTGTCAATATTTTATTAAACCCTGTATATACCAGTTGCAATAACTACGTGACTTGTGTAGTGTGTGAATATCTTTATTAATTATAATTGTTCACATAAATTTGACTTACTCTCCAATAATTAACATCTCTTTTATTTTTCACATGGAAAAAAGTCGCCAAGGTCGCCCAAAATTAAACTATTTCGGAATATTTCTGGTTGGGCATTAACATATCAGGATCCATAAGCTAGAATTTCACCCACGGCTGTTTTTTTGTGCAATGTTCCGATTTTATGTAATAACATCACCTTAACTGTGAAATGTTAACGGCGTCATTTGTTTTACTACAAGAAATGTCCGAAGGCGACGCCTACTGGCTTCTAACAGAATTTATCGTTATTGGTGTTGTTGTTTTCGTCCTTATGATCTCATTATAGGTTCCTCTCGATCGCTTTAATAGAAGCAGCCTTGATAATGTGACATCTGGGCTCGCGTTCTTAAATATTCTGAGTATGGAAATTCTTTAGAATTTATTATCAATCATATTCAATTTTAAAGTCAGCATTAAAAGTGTTGTAAGCTCCGAGGCTTTAACTACAAATTTATTACTAATTTTTCTCAGATTAACATCTACCAAGCTATAAATTTTACAAATTGTGTTTCCGAGTGTTGCTCCATGTTTAAAAATTCAAAACATCGTGTAATGAATTTAAATTGTGGAAGAGAATTTGATTGAAATGAAATGTTCTTCTAATGTCACGACGTCAAATAATATCCTAACCGCAAATTTTACAAAGAAAACTGCAGATAGCTTTGATATCAAAACATGTTTCTTCAATAATAAAGTAAATTTCAGTCATTTTACAAGTATAATATTTTGAAATACTTTAAATAAATGACAGTTTCAAATAGTAAGAGCTAAAGTGAAATGCATGTACCAGCGAGTTCTTAAGGTCAAAATACGACGATTTATGCAATTATTTCTCTATATGCCATAATGCATCGTAAATGTATCTATTAGTGGATTAGAATTCCTTTAATCCTCTCGAAAAAATGTAACTCTCGGATTAAAGGCTTGTTAATTTCCTTATATAATTAATAACTATTTATACCAAAGTTGTTAATGTTGTTTTTTTAATCTGTTTATACTCCCATTAGTATTGACAGCTCGACTCTAGCTTGCTATATCAACTTATTCGCCGTCATATCTGAACCAATGAATTGATAATGGTGGTCAAGTTTGATTTGATACACTGATTTTTCTAAAGCGTTTGGTATTGTCGACGATGGTGTTTTATCTTCTCAAATGTTTGACCTGTCCGATTGAATAATATGTTAGTTGATCATACTCTAGCTGGATCTGATGTGCCTCCAGGTTCAGTATTGGGGCTCTTGTTCTTTATTTTATTTATACATTTACTTGTATTGGTGCTGTTAGCAGCTCCTGCGGCTCTTAATCCTTCTCTAAACAAATTCCCTCTAAATATTAGTAGACGCAATGTTTTATCTTTCAGCAAAAAAAATAATCAATTCACTCTGACTACACAGTTGATAATACAGGGTGTTGCAGTATGTTGTTTAGGTCAGTACCTAAATTTAAACGAATTCTAATGAAACATTTAGAAATTAAGTATCAATAAAAAGCATTTTTTTTTGACAGCCTGTATTTCGAAAAGGAAGCATTTGCGGACCTAGGCTTATAGGAACTTTTTTTCATATTTTTGGTCGTAGAATCTGCTCTAGAACCATCTGAACAACATTTTGCAATATACTGTATATACCAAAACGAACAAACGTTTCGAAATTGTCACCCTGTAGATATCATTGGTTTTATAACAACAATATCAACAATTAAACGGACCCTTTTATTCTTATACAGGGTGTTAAAAAAAGAGTGTAAAATATTTTAGGAGGTAATAGTATGAACCAAAATTTGCAGAAAAGTCTTAATAAACATGGGTCCGCAAAGTAACGGTTGCGGAGACATGGACCACTATTCGTTTTTCAAACATTTTATTTTATTAGGAATAAACCGACTAAAGAAGCTTTTAACAAACTAAAAACAAAGTTATAGAAGATGTTCAAAGTGCCCTCCGTCCATTTCCAAGCAGGCAGGACATCTTTGTCTCAAGAAGAAATCTAGAGGGTTCAGATCAGGCCGGACCTGTTTTATGGCCTCCAAGATCGCCTGATCTGAACCCTCTAGATTTCTTTGTTTGGGGATATTTGAAGACATTAACGTATGGTACTCCTGTAAATAGCCTGGAAGAGCTGCAGCTACGGATTAATCAAAAGTGTCAAGAGATCCAAACCAAGAAGGGTGTTTTCGAAAGAGTTCGAATATCGTTGAGACGAAGATGTCGTGCCTGCTTGGAAATGGACAGAGGGCACTTTGAACATCTTCTGTAACTTTGTTTTTTGTTTGTTAAAAGCTTCTTTAGTCGGTTTATTCCTAATAAAATAAAATGTTTGAAAAACGAATAGTGGTCCATATCTCCGCAACCGTTACTTTGCGGACCCATGTTTAGTAAGACTTTTCTGCTTATTTTGGTTTATACTATTACCTCCTGAAATATTTTACACTCTTTTTTAACACCCTCTATATCTAATGGTAATTTCTAAATATACAAAAAATTTACAACATTTTGAAAAACAACCATCAATTTATTGACAAAGGATCGAATGGAATGTGATAAATGACCAATCGATATTTGAATTATTTGGCATTGAATCTATTAAATATTTCATATGTAACACTTTTATTTATAAATAAATATGTTCTAATCTATATATGAGGAAATTTTCCTCTTAATTTAACTCATTAGCGGAAACATTCCTTGCAGATGTGTCTGAAATCATTATTGATATTTGTGTGGAAACTATACATATTTTATGGTCTTAATAATACGATAAATTCAATTAGAATGTAGTAAAGTATTAAATTTATTACCAGTATCCATTTTACACATATAGGATGTTCTAGAAAATGGAAATACAATTATTGATCGCATTTGTGATAACAGATATTTAGAATGATTGTCTTTGTTATTAATTAAATCATTAGATATTTAAGAATAAGAGGGTCCATTTCATTGTTCACAATTTTTTAGGTGTGTAGGGCGTCAGATTTTAAGATTTGTGCATAGAGTAGTAAAAGTAACAAATAATGATGATAAATGCTTAATTTGTCAGATCTGAAGGTGTCTATTGCATTGTCCTCTGAATCGGGACGACGAAAATCTCATTCTAAAATCCATTAAATTTAGTCTTAAACTCTAAATTCGTCCTGTTTCACAGGAAAGTGGGAATATAGACAATTTGTACATCCACGACCAATCCGAGTTTATGGTTTATGTTTATTTTCCAACTTTTGCAGTTTCCAAGAGACATTTTTCAACTATTTGTTTCTAAAATTGCATATTAAGAATACTTATTACATATTGGTACTTTTTCAGTTGTTGTCATCTATGGGGGCCAAATTTTGCCAGAAAATTTCATTTTGAAACACATTAAATAAAACCTTTACTAATTTATAAGATAATTTATTAGTTTCGTTCTATTTAAGTTAATAACTAGTTTCACAAATTGCTTCACCAAGCCTGGACGGAGCCGTAGGTGGAAGGAAGGTAGCTTCCATATCCATAGCTTCCGTAGCCTCCATAACCTCCAGCTCCATAACCTCCAGTTCCATGTTCCATAACCGCCAATTCCATAACTTCCTAGTCCGTAGCCTTGAGAGTATGTTTTGATGACTTGAGGTACCTTAACTACAACTGGCTGAGGTACTCTTACAGCTACAGGGGTGGGTACATCCACAGGTACTGCTTGGGGTACTCCAACTGGTACTGGATGTGGTTCCTGAACAAGAATCAGTCATACATATTTGCAAGGAGATATTCCAGAGGTACTCACCCTAACAGCTACTGGTCTTGGTACGTCTACGGCTACTTGTCTGGTCACTTCGACCTGGTAGGGCCTTGGTACTACGTATGGGGTAGGTACGTTGACTCGTACGGGTACTGGGTGCGGTACGGATACACTGTAAGGTCTTGGTACGTCAACTGGTACTTGAACGTGCACAGGGACAGGTACTGGTTTGGGTACGTCTACTGGGATGGGCTGTGGTACTGACACTGCCTTGGTGACAGTTACGGGAACAGGTTGTGGTATCGACACTGGTACCTGTTGGGACAGGTGACGGACCTCGTGGCTGTCCTGGAGAAGCCCCACGGAACCAACTGTCAAATAAAATTAAGTCTTAACATCTTGAAGTGAACATGGATACATTGGTAACAGTGTTTTTCTAGAAGAACTTACTTCCATAAGAACTAGAGTAACCTAAACCGCTTCCGTAAGAACCAGCGTAACCTAAACCACTTCCGTAAGAACCAGCGTAGCCTAAACCACTTCCGTAAGAACCAGCGTAGCCTAAACCGCTTCCGTAGGTAAGTCCTCCAAGTCCGGAGTAGGAAAGCAGATTGGTACCTAGGCCAATGTGTTCTAAGCTACGTTTGGAGTTCTTGGCGGCAGGTTTCTTAGCTTCTTCGGCGGCGTTTACGGCTGCCAAGGCAAGCAGTGCCAAACACTGAAAGAAACGATAGATTACTATCAATTTTTCACAATTTCTTTTATAATTGTTAGCAGAATAGTGTTTTCACAAAATATTACCTATTACGAGTATCAAAACGATAGCAAAAAGGACATGTTTTGATATGCATCTAGCAGATCATCAGCCCTTTTAAAATATTGTCATTTCAAAATTAAATTTTTCAAATACGTTTCATTTAATATTCGTTGATATTAAGCGCGCCGTATTCTTGAAATAGTGTTTTCTACAAATACAAATAATTTTAGACATTTAAGAACTGAATAATATAGAGTTTAGCAAATAACAGCAATGTTATCTCATCCCACCTGCGAATATTCAAAGGTACCGAAGTAAAATGAATATTATAAAGACAGAAAGTGGTCTAACCAAAATACGTATATTTTTAAATTCAACTGTAGATGTAAATATTGCTTTACATAGTTCTGCATATAAGAATGTTGAATTTTGTTTATAAGTATGTGAAAATAATTGTTAAAATGTGGGGTTAGAATAGCAAAATAATGTATGTCTTATAAATGTATTTTAAAAGTTATATTATTTGAGGAGAATTTAAATAGTAAACAAAACATCAATAATTTTATTTTTTATATTATTTTTGTTCTAAGTGTTTATTTTTCTAGGTTTCTATAACTAAAAAACGCCACAAATTTGATCATTTTACGCCGAGAAATACGGCGATATTCAGATTTTTTAAATTCTATTTGAGAAAGGGAGGCCACCTGAAGAAGCAGTTATTGAGGTGTAGAAACAGGTCAAATCTTATCATTGTGACTGACATATGCATGTGCAAAAGTAAATTTCAATAATTTCAGTATGCCGGATGTGTTTTTTTGATTCGAATTTAGATATTGTAATCAATCTTGTGAATTAAGTTGTTACATTAGATATTTGATAAAAGAGTATATATAAATATATATAAATCGATAAGAATTGTAGGAAAATTGATTTGGAGTAGCTTATTTTTTTACAATAATTTAAAAAAATCATTATAAACGTTATAATGAATCATTTAAATATATTGCAATATGCAGATCTTTTCTAACTAGATTTTTTATTTTTATCTAAAAATTATAAGTGTAACACATATTCGAAAAAATTAAATCCCAAAAGTAATATTGAAGTATAAATTTTCTAAAGACACATATTATAAGTATATTGTAAATTTACAGAGTGTATCGTATAACAAGTTGTTATGGTATGGTTATGGAAAGTAATTCCATATTATATTACGAAGTCATACTCTGTAATTCTGTATCTAGGTAATCCTTCTCATCTGTATATTACCTGTATATTATCTGTATTAAATTATATTTATGATATATTGTTAATGTCCTTAAACTTGTATTTAGGAAGGAATAATCGGAACACAGGACAATATAGTTGATGGTCTAGATTTTCTAACTAAGCCAACGTTTCGATTTATTTTAAATCTTCTTCAGGGCTACAATGAAAGCAAGAGATAAAATTTCAAAACAATATTGACAATTTAAAATTTAAAACAAATAATTATAATATTCATAACATAATAATTATTTATTTTTGTTTGTTTTGTTTTAAATTTTAAATTGTCAATATTGTTTTGTAATTCTTATCTCTTGCTTCCATTGTAGCCCTGAAGAAGATTTAAAATAAATCGAAATCAACTATATTGTCCTGTGTTCCGATTATTCCTTCCTAAATTAATTATATTAAAATTATTTATTTTTAAATTGAATTATTATTCGTTTCTTCTTCAGAAATCTACGTTTCTATTTATCGTAGCGATTCGTTTGTTGCATAATCTCATTTGAGAAAAAGTGCCGGCAAAAATTGCAAATTTCACGGAATCCTGTCAAACAAATTTATGCTTCAGTGACGGGAGCATCCTATTTAAATATTATCATACATAATGAGGCAAAGTGACGCAATCTCATCCACATAAATTACGGCTCGCTCTAAGGTATTTCTGAATTCCTGCGAATGCGATAATTTATCAGATGGATATCCTCTTCGACGGTGGCTCGCCTTGAGGACTACCAGTCAAATATACACCTTTTAATGCGTTTTTCACCCAGACCGAGGATGATTTTGTCCAGCGGTCGTTACATTTTCCGTGCGACATAGAGGGTCGTAAATATGTCATAGAAATTGTGTGCCGAGGCATGTCGTACTTTCACGTACATGTATTAGTTTTCGAGATTTCTGGCTAAAAGCAACATAAATTTGATCATTTTACGGCGAGGAATACGGCGATCTAAAGAGGTAAAATCAAGACAGCCATGCTAGCAATTGTTTAGTTACAATTTCACAGACAGTTTGATTATGTTTACTTACAGTTTAGATAATGTAAAAACTTCAGCACAATATTTTTCTAAATTTAATGATTATCAGATAAACATGCAATATTCTCGGCGTATTCTGAAATTGCAGTCATATTATTATAAGTAAATTTGACAAAATCAACAAGATGACTTGAAAATTACTAGTTTCTGCATGCACAGACGAAACAAAAGTGCAATTCTAAAAACAATTTTGAGCGAAAACTGTTGCGATACAGAATTTTGCCTCATTTACAATCAACAAAGGTTTGGATGAGTTAATAAATTCTTATTTATGTTAGCATATGATTTTTTGTATATACAGGGTGTTTTAATATTCTTTCATTGATCTTTTTCAAATTTTTAGTAAATAAAACTTGCCGTTGAAATAATTAATTAGTGGGTCTGTGTTTCAATAAAGTTTTTATTTAATAAACAATTATACAATTAGTTTGTCAATTTTTGAGTACCTAGTCGTCAATTTGCAAATTATTTTTTTATAAATGTTTTATTATTTAGCATGCTTATACAGTATGCGCCAAAAGTATGGAATAAATTCAATAAAAACGAAACAATTATTTTTTGGGAAAAATCCTTGAACAGGTCGATTTTTAATTTAAAAAATACATATTTTAGCGTAAAATGCGATTTTCAAATGTCATTTGTTTTCGAGTAATGACGTCATCGATTTTTTTTTTAAATTGCAACACCATATTTTTTCCTTGATTCTGAAAGATCGTTTAATTCTCTATCAGACAGTACTAAAATTTTGCCCTCTTACATAGGAAAGTTTTCGAGTAAATGACGATTGAATGTTAGAAAACGTAATTTTATCCATAAAAAAGTAACAATTCTGAGGTATGTAAAATAAAATACAAGTGATTAAATTTTATACTTAAATTAAATGTTCGAATTGCTATCCACCAACTTCTTGACAATGCGCAAGTCTGTGAAGAAATTCTTCTTGCACATTATGAATGATTTCTGAGGTAACTCTGCGTATTTCGTCCCGAATGCGATTTTGAAGTTCTTCTAAATTACGTGGTTTATTAATGTACACTTTTGACAATTCAGTCTGTCCGATAGAGAATTAAACGATCTTTCAGAATCAAGGAAAAAAATATGGTGTTGCCATTTAAAAAAAATCGATGACGTCATTACTCGAAAACAAATGACATTTGAAAATCGCATTTTACGCTAAAATATGTATTTTTTAAATTAAAAATCGACCTGTTCAAGGATTTTTCCCAAAAAATAATTGATTCGTTTATTCCATACTTTTGGCGCATACTGTATATGTTTTGTTATCAGAGATCATGCATGACTTCCTTTAATAAATAATATTAAATTTATTTCAATTAATACATACACAAACAAAATAAAAAAGAGTTTTCCAGTTTTAAAATAATTAAAATCATTCTAATTGTTTTCCTACTACTACTTCTAGAACCAATATGACATCCTGTATATACTGTGTACATCTTAAACAGTACAAACAGTAAAAACAAATATACAACCACATTTATTTATAATAATTATTTTTGACATGATGCAGGACTGACCTGTCAATTTTTAAAAAATATCTTTCGACATTTACGATTTGGGATCGAAAAAAAATATCTTTTTCTCGAGTCGAGGAAAAATTTAGAAATGCATCGTTTCAAAAGCAATTTGTTATGCAATTGGCAAAATATTGTGACACGTCTATTTTACAATTTCGCGATACTAATTTTGGAATGTGAGTAACACGGATTCATTAATATTTATGTAAAAAAACTCACCAAGAACGTTCTCATTTTAATGCTTTAAAACTACCAAAGCTCTGTGAACTGACAGAAATAGCAAGCCACTTGTCCTTTTATATATCAAAACTCAAAGATACAAAACTGACTTGAAGGACGCTCAGTGGTGGCCGGTCGAAGCCTGGGTCTTCCTTTTTCATCGGTTAACAGGGCGTTACCACCGATTCTGCACAAATCTTGTTTGTTTTAATTAGTTTATACGGGTGCTTGATAGATTAGAGCGAATCAGTTTACCTTCCCTACGGTTAAATAATTGAATATCGGAATATGATGATTGCATGGCATACTATTCAAATTTTAACACTGGCATTTGGGATTTGAACGTAAATATTACTGATTTTTTTTTATTTACTTGTCTACTTATGCTAATTTGGCACCGTAAAAGATACTGTGCTTACTGAAATATGTGTTTTGAAAACGATGAGTTATTTTATTATTTTCTAAACATGTACTGATTATATTAACTTTTTAAAACGAAGGAATTTCTAAACTACAGGATGTCCAAAATATAAGTGCTGATACTAAAGGGACTTGTCTAATCAAAAGCATGAAAAAAAATGTCTAAAACGAATAATTCTACAAATACATATCCAACATTAAAATACAACTGCAATAAAATGCAAAACTGTGTTACTAAATTACAAACTAAGGTACAATTAGAAAATCATTGTTTTTGATTTCTTGTTTATTATGTTTTCAGAATAAAACAGGTCATTTAGTGTTGTGAAGTCAGATAGCAAAATTTTATAAATGCCCCAAATAACTCCGTAAATAGTAGGAGCAAATACCTACATAACACATATACAATAAATGAAAACAAATGTATGTTTGCTTTACCATTGATTTTGTAAACGTCCTGTATACAGTCTGGTAGCTAGTAGAAAAGTTACAACTGTTACAACTTTACGTTTTAATTTTTTCGACTAACTTAAATCTGCCTACTTATGTCTTTCCAATTCAACATAAATTAAAACTTCACAAACAAATAATGTTGCAATGCTTCCTTTCGTCGCGCTTCATTGCCCTACACCACATTTTTTGGCACTGTAAGCTGTATTTGTACATGTGCATGTGCTGTAATGGCATAATGTAGTTGCTGCTGTTAACCTAAGAGTGTTCGGCATAGTAGTATTGTGGCGCGTGCGTTTGGTTTTGTCTAGTGTTTGCTTGATATTTGTGAGTGTATATAAACAGAAATGGAACAATTTATGGTAACAATGACCAAATGCATATTAATTTATGGCTAACCTGGGCTAAAACTCCCTTGCTACGAGACGTTTGCACGGTAAATGCTTTTCATAAGCAACAGCTCTAAGAAAATCATTCACAGTAAGTATGTTTAGATGTATGTACACCATGTTTAAATATTGTATAGGTACTCTTAGCTCCCCTGCTCATTATTGACAGCTGCAAATTTTTTATTTTGTACCTGTCAACATACTAGAAACATACCAAATTTGTTGAAAATATTTCAAGCAATTGTTTTTTTTTTAATACAGTGACTGTCTTAATTTAATGCATTACTACAAAAGTTCGTAATCTATCGTAGCTACTAGATTTTACGTTCTTCATTATTTACTTATTATAAAGGCATTTAAGTTAAATAAATCAATTTTTCTACACCTACATTTAAATAATCACCGGACTATAAAAAAAGTGACATAAATTTAGTGGATATATAACGACAATCTCAAAAGTGTTGATAATCTGTTTTTAATTTAAAAACATTTAGCTAACTGCTTCATTCAAATACTCCCCTTTATTCTATCATTTTATTATACATTTTTCTAATATGTATTAATCATATTTGTGCAGAGAAGTTATTTACACACAATGATGTTAATACCTAATAAAAAATGTATAAAAAAGTCTTAATTACTTTCCCCATAACAACAAACGATAGTTTATACAGATTTGTAATTAAAAATTAGCAAATTCTTTATAAAAAAACCTGTTTATAACGACTTTACAACAGTGTGAGCGAACTCACGGTAGTACCATCAATCACAATAATTATTATCAGTATCTATTTACAGTATACAGGGTGTTATTTTGAGATCTAGGTATATTGTTTGTTGTAGAAACAAGAAATACACATTTATTATAAAATATATATAATTTATACACGGTGATTCTAAGAATTTACCTAGATAGCAAAATGCACTTGATTTAACCCCTATATTTCGTCGCAATTTTGGCTTCATGTTTTATTTAGAGCCACTCTGTGTTAATATAGGTAATATAGATATAGGTAGATATTTGTTTTTCATGGTAATATAATATACAAATCAGCACATCAAAAGACAAATCTATTCTATAGTATGTTTTGATAAGGCATGGAGTAGTAATTTAATCATTTTTAAAATGGTCAGGGAATAATAAATAAATATTTTAACATAATATTAAGACATTTTGTATACCTGCGTCATAATATATAACTCCAAAATTTCATTGGTACTGGTAAATTTTTATACATGTGTTCTGTATTGTTATTATTATTATTAATAAAAATTGATTGCCGATAGTTTTTTTTTTTAATTACATTTTTCTAATCTACGTTTATACTTGTAATGTTTGTAGATAATTTTTAGACAAAATATATCGTCGTCTGACAACCACACTGTTCTATGTCCATTTTATTAAATTTTACAGGAGAAACATACTTAAAACTTAGGAATGTGTACATTTCGAACCAACATTAATTTTTGTACAAGATTTTGTAGTGGCCGTTTTAATATTAAAATAATACATCTTTTTCAGAAGACACTAAAAGTAGAAAACATTAAAATACATAAAACAGTTTTGGACATGGAATAAATTAAATTAAAAACTTTGGCGATGGCCTTCTTTTTATGTCCAAAATTTGATTGCAAGATAGAATAATTAATAAAACCCGTATTGGAATAATGTCTATTTTGAAAAAATAAATAGTTTCTTGCAAAAATCACCTTCTGATTATTAATATTCTGAGTCCTCAAAGGGTTCAGAAATCGCTTCTTCCCGATTCACTCAATATTATGTTTTAAATATAAAAAAATGAAAGTCTGTTTATTTGTTATGTTCTCAAATATTGATTCACATTAGTACCGTATTATAACTTGGGATAATTTATTTTTTATATTCTCACATTCGCTTGGACTTTAACAAGGTTGGATGGACATAAAACAAAATAGTCCTTTCGATAAAACTGTTAATCATATCGTCAGTTTGGAACAAGACTGTCATAACTCAAAAAATGTAAATTTTCAGGAGACCACGGTAAAGTTTTATAAATAATCTTACTCTAAATATTGGACAATAAATAAATATATAATGTTTGAATCATGTTAAAATGTTTGTGTGGATAGTTCTTAGTATTTTTAATAAAAATTTTTGTTTACTTTGGTTTTTGGCACTTTGTTATTGATATTTTTGTTAAATAATTCCGAGTTGTGACTCTCTTTCACATATTTTTTTACAAGTTTTTCAACATGAGTTTAGGTAATGAAATGAAATACATTTCTAATAAACTAAATTATTTTATTAAAGTAGACTAAAATAATACAATTTTAAAGATTATTATAAAAATATTTATAATACTGCGCAAAATATTACGGTTTATTGTATGAAATGGGAACGATAAAGGTACTTAGCTTATGAGAAAGACTGGTCTATTTGAAGATGTGACAGTTTTGCATATAAATACACATAAAGCAACTAGTTTCTTATTGATATTATTTCGACTTGTAACACTCTTTTCCAAAATTTGCTCATCTCATCTCATTAAACGTCACAGCACGACTAATTGTGACAGTTTTGTCTAAAGCACAAAACCAATGTTGGAGATGTGACATTTCAACGCAGCGCCATTCGACGGTTATTAAGCAAAGTTCACTTGTAACTCTTTTACACATAAAAATATGCAATATTTGGAGTTGATACACCACTAAATCTTGAAAAATGAAAATTTTGAGTTAAGACTATCTTGTTCTAGACTGACGAATGTATGTAAGTAACATGTATAAAATATACAGATTTGCAGATCACACATCATCTTGAAATATCTTATAATAATTAGCTCTGTTTGCAAATGATTATTATTTTACTACAAATTTTAGGTGATGTCTGAATGCGATTTAACACATATATAGACGAATGTTCACTACTTTGTGCAATAGTTTGTAACGCTAGGGCTCTGTTGATTTAAAATGTGCTGTGTACATCAATTAATTCTCCAAAAAATTTTCTGTAAAAATTATGTTCGTCGCCTTCATTTTTCTTCATTATGTCACATTAATTCTGGCTTGCGTTCAATGAATAATGTTTGTTTTCGGTGCCTGTTATTATGCCTATCCTCATAAAATAGCAGTATCAGTATAGACTCATCTCCAAACTGCGAAACGACCTCAAAACACCTTGCCACCAGCAAGGTTGCCGTATTTTTCTGGTATTTATGCAAATTTTTCATATTAATTGATTTAACTATATGGCTGTAATTTGTTGAAAATTTCAACACCAAATTTTTCTTCTCTCGTAGTAATGAAATTTATGGTTTCCTGGTGTCAAAGTTTAATCACAAATCGTGTAGTCGGTATACAGCGTGTTTCTGGATCCAGTCCAAAGTACAGGGTGGCCCAATTTTTTGTAATTGTAGTATTTCTTAAACTTCAAGGATAGAAGCTCAGAGCAATAATTTTTATTTTATTTTATTTTATTCAAAGCACATACCCAACAGGCAATTGCCCAGTTACAGGGTACGGTAAAACATATACAGGGCGAAATAAACACAGAAGTGTGTACAAGACACAAATATACTAACAAAACAAGAGAAAAACAAACGAGAGTCAAAAAAAATTAATAGACAAAAAAATTAACATATTAAAAAAAAATTAATGAACAGAGAAATATATAAGTAAACCTATGTTACACAGCTAAATACCTATCTAAACCTATCTTTACTAAGTACTGCATTTTTTATAGCTTGAATTGAACAGCAAAAAATATCCACACTAGATTCTATATCATTGTACCTTGAGATAATTTGATACAAAGACGATGCTACAAGAATATTGGTGCGTGCAGTAGGAAGGTTAAAAATATGATTACTTCTTGCTGAAACTCGCGGTATTTTTAATTGGATATTGCTTAGAACACTTGGACATTCCAAAATGTTATGAACGATTTTATACAAGAACATTACTTGGGAGACTGCCCTTCTTTTAGACAGAGTGTGAATATTGAACCGATCAAGTAATAATTCATGCGGAACACCCTGAGGAGGATACGTACCGTTCAATAAGTACAATGCAGATTTCATGAATCTACGCTGAACTCTTTCTAAAGACGCAATATGACCAGCACAGATCGGGCTCCAGACTATTGACGCATATTCCAATTTCTAACGAATGAGCGTAGTGTAAAGCAAACGTAAAGTAGAGATATTGGCAAACTCTTTGGAATTTCTTATAATATAACCTAAAGTCTTAAATGCGGAAGAAGTCATAAAGTCAATATATTTAGAGAAGGTTAAAGTTGGCTCGAATGTTACTCCAAGGTCTTTAATGTAATTTGGTCTAAGGAGTATTGAATTATTCAGTGTATAATTAAAATTGAATGGAATTCTTTTTCCTAGTGAACGTAACGATATTACATTTAGACGCGTTCAAAGGTAAACAATTATGTAGACACCAATTACAAACATTGTCAATTGCATTCTGTAACCTGTCACAATCAGCAATGGTGTTAATTTCACATAAAAGTTTGAGGTCATCAGCGTACATCAGATAGTGCACCTGCAAATCCTCAACAATGTCATTAATGAATAATACAAAAAGTAAAGGTCCGAGTATAGAACCCTGCGGTACACCAGATATTTGATGAAACATGTGAGATTTAAAACCACGATACTGCACAAACTGATACCTGTTACTTAAATATGATTGAAAAAGTTTTAAAAGGGAGTCAGATAATCCAAAAGCATCTAGTTTAGTTAATAAAATATCATGATCTAGTCTGTCAAAAGCCTTAGTGAAATCAGTGTAGATAACATCCACCTGACTCATCCTGTCAAGACTTTCACTGATATAATAAAAATAAAGAGAACAAACGTCATTTATTGTACATAAATGTAGTCAGCCAACATAATCAAAGTTTATAAAGAAGTGATATGTGAGAGTTTGCATAGAATGAAAACAAATACCAGTAAAGACTAATTGGAATAAAAATAAATAATGAAATTTAATAAGCAACAAAAAGTAATTATAATGAATGTAGCTCGAAAATAGCTATTGACAATTTTATTTTAAAACCTGCAGATTGGTCAATAAGTAGAAGGTAATAAAAGACGATGGGAAACAAATGTTGATATATTTGTCTTAATGCAAGAAACATAGTTTATTAGTTACATCTCAACAATCCTATTACTAAATAATAAAAAGTATTATTATTGAATCCTGCAACAAAAAAGTTATTGGTATCAAGCAGGAAGCAGGAAATAGCAGTTAAAACAAAAAAACTACAAATTCTAATAAAAAAATAACTGCAATCACATTTTTATATCACAATTATTGGTATTAAAAAAACATTCTTTTAATCAACAATGACCTAACTCGTTTTTTAGAACTATTAATTAAAAGTGAATTTATGACATTTACGCTTGCCTCATCATATTTGATTACTTGTGATGTCAAAAACACGATATCTGGTTTACATAAGAATCTTAGGTATTTTTATTGTATGGGTTACATCAATCTACATCTATGACTGTCAAAACTAACCTACGATAAGTTACCACAAACTATATACTTTTTGCGAACTATAATGTAACAAAATAAAATGCTGCAAAATATCAAATTAGGTATCAAGTTCACTTCGAAAAGAAGAAAACTCCGTAAATAATGAACGATATTTGACAACAGGCGAGCTTCCAAACAAATAACGTTTGCAGCGTTGCCACATAGAGTTTTACTTCGAAGTTTATTAAGAAAATTGCAACACGACGGTCAATTAATATGTATAAATTAAATTTAGCTTTCGTAACGCTCAATATTTGTGTGTAAAGCATTAAATATGCATTGCTTTATTATTAAATGATTTTTATTCTTACGGTATCTGTATTCTGTATATCTTAATAATTATTAACACATCAGTTAACGTTGGAGGAAACGTTGGCGTCGTTTATTTTTGGATATGTTTCCTCTATTTGTATTATTGTTCTGAGAGATATAAGGACGAGAATTTCACAGCATTGGGCTTGTTTTATATATACAACAGGTATCCTTATTGAACACGAGTAGGAATTCTCAAGTAATATCGATTTAAAAAAATTCATAGCATGCTCTAAAATTAAATTTTCGTTAGATATCAGCATAATATTATATTATTCACCATTGTATGCAATGTTACGTTATTATAAAACTGTGCAGGACAGCGTTGATATATTTAATTCTAGTATTAAGCTTATAAAAAATTAGTTTTTTCTTCTGTTTTTTTTTAATATTTTTTTAGATCTTAAGTATCTGAATTGTTTGTTTGTATATACCTGTATCATTGTTTCGTTATCTTTATACTGATCAACGTTTATATGTTTACTTGTTTGCAACTTTGTTACTTGTAATTTTTGTTTTGTTGTCTTTCCTTTCTTTTTTGTAAGTTATTTCCCGTCCTGTAATTGGGATTAATCACCAAGTTAATCCCGTTGCATAGTGGAACAATAGATAAATAAATAAATAATGTTTTAAAAATGTGCCATGAGAAAAATTTCAAAGTTATGACAGATAATAGGAATGTCAATTATTATTAAACTTTCTAAATATTTCTTTTTTTTCCGGGTGTCTATTTGCAATCGCGGAAAATAATACGCGTTTCAGAAGTTAATAATAATTATTATATTAAATTACAGTTAATGATAGCATAAACAGTAAGATAATTTTCGACATACACCTCGAGTCTGAAGCTTGTCTATCTAAAAGCAATTGACAAATTTTAATGCGCAAGGGATAGTCTTGAGGTAAAATGTCCTGGCCCTATCTGTAATGATATTGATATTGGTGTTTTTTTGGGACCTTCCATATTACCGAATGTTACATTGTTTTGTGCTGCTAGTTTTTTTTTGACATTCTTATGTATAATAATATACCCATAAATTATCTAAGAAGAAAGTTTTTTTTGCATTTATGACAAATGCAGCAAGATTTATATCATTAAAACCTTGCCGTTGGTCAGTTCCAAGAATTTTTTTTGGTTGGCGGAGGTATTTGGAAAGTTCGACCAAACACCGAATTATTCTATCCCTCACCTTTTGCCCACGTTTCATATAATACCCTAATATAAATTATAGCTTTGACGTCAAGCCTTTAAACAAATTAACACATTTATGTTTTTTTCAGTTAGTATTAGAATTTGGTTTTTAAATTAAATTGCATAATAAAAAATATTTATTGGCGATCTAGATACTATAATTTTGTAATCTAATTTCTAGAAATGGTGAAATACTTTCGAAGTTTTAAAAATATCTCATTTATGAAATATACAGGGTGTCTCTAAAAGGTTGGGACAGCGTTTCGCCACATAAAGTATAGCTGAAAATAAGTCGATTTAACTAAATTTGCCTTAGTCCAAAAGTTGATAATCACGGAGCTACAGGGTGTCAAAAGTTAAAAAATAAATCGGGTTTTCTTTAATAACTTTCGACTGTTTCACGTTAATTTCACGAAATTTTGTATCCACGGGTTTCTTGGGATGGCAAATTCAATTTTATTGTCCATTTTGGTATATCTTCTAGAGGGCGCCACCGGCGACGATTTCGAACCATTTAAACCGTTACAACTTTTTTGTTCCACCTTGTATATTATTTTGTACAAGAATAATCTCTTCCCCAGTCCTTTATAGTTAAGAAAAGGTTACCTTATTGAAGTCGCTTGGAGCAACGGTTTCCGAGAAAGTTAGTTAAATCGACTTAGCTTCAGCTATACTTTATGTGGCGAAACGCTGTCCCAACCTTTTAGGGACACCCTGTATAGTAAAAATCCTTAATTCTGTATAGTCATTTTTTTGAGTGCAGCCTTAAGAGGCCACGCTAGATGGAACCGTTCTCACTCGTAAAGCTCGCCTTATCTCCCATCGCCTGATTCTATCTAAACGTAAGCGGTTATTTTGCACTTTCTTAGATCCAAATTTACAAAATTATTTTCTTCTAAAATGTCCGTGTATTTTGTTTTCTTTACGTTTTAAACCCTAGTTTATGTGTATCAAAAAATATGATTTGGGGCATTCCAGAAACTAGATTTCTTTCTAAGAAAACTGGTGGAAGGCGCATCGAAATTGGATGAATATTAGTACGCGGTGTAGAACTAACTACATCTATCGGCCATTCGCTACTCCATGCCGGACTGAAAATGTGACACGAAGCGTTCTACATGCAGTAGACACCATTGAAAGCTGTCGACCTATAGCAACAGCTATATGATGAATATTATGGAAGTTATTTTGGTTTAGTTTCGGAATACCTAAAGTGGCTTCTTTAATGTTTATAGTTATAATTGGTTTGGACTCTTCTTTCCAATGAACTGAATTCTGTAATATTTCTCAAGGTTCAATTCTTGAGCCGTTTTTTATTTTTTATATATAACATGATGCTATTTCGCTTATGTCTCGTGATTGAACCATGATTTTTGTATTTGAAAAGAATTGGAATTATTTTTAATTAATTCCTTCTTCAATTATTTATAATATATTATAATTTGTTTAATTATACGAAAATTGTTAGTGTATTTGAGATAATGTGTGAAAAATAAAGTCAAGGTAGGAATATAAACACATTTTTTATCGCCTGTCTTTTCTATTTGATGAACATGGATTATAAATTGAAAAATATTGGTCAATACCGAATAACTGAAGTTTCAATAACCATTTTCTGTAACTTGCTAATTTATTGACTAGGTGACGTAAGCAATAAGGTATAACGTCGCACAATTTCCATAGTAGCGATAATGAATTGATTTTTATTTTATTCAACAAGAATAACAAGAGACATAAGAAGTTATGACTATTATTTTTAAATCAAAAATAAACTTTCCACATCAAAAAATAACATTAAATGGGAGAAAAAAATGTTTATGTTTTCATTTTACTGAAAATCATTAATACGATATGCATTAATAACAATTATTTGTAATATTACACGGTGGATTGTTGGTTATTTATTACATAGATCAATAATGTGAAATAAAATACAAGAATGTAATGTTACAACTCTTTGGAAAAATTACTATTTGAAGTATAAAGTACTATTACCAATTCTATGTAAAATTCATACGTAACTTTCCATTTCATTGTTGTATTGTCACCCTGGGCTTTACTAACTTTGCTATGTAATTTTCATGTAAGATTTGTATTTATTTTTCCAATTTAATTGTATTATTAATCTCAATGTTCCTCAGTCTGCCTTGTAATGTGGACGTGAAATTAATATCAATAGAAGCTATTATATTACCGACAAAAATAGTCTATTTGACCTTACCTGAGAGAATTTTAGTCTAAAATGAGCTTTGCTTATATAAATTTAAATATCTATATGATAGTAAACAACAAAAAGCTAGATCAGTGAGACAAAAATAGCAGTCATGGTAAATTCCTTAAACCGCAATTTGAACTCGGTACAAAATTCGGCGAAATCTAAATAAATTCAACCAAGTAGCATACTTCTATTTTTATTTACGGAAGCACAAGTAAATATAAACTTGATTTTACGAGAAGCGAAAATAATACCACTCTTTTCTTTTGATTTATTGATTTTCTAAGATATAACATCTTGGTCCTACCCCTCTTACTACGCCAATGAACCATCATATATCTTATTTAAACCTATGTGTCTGAAATGAACACGAAACATATCCGTTTAATATATTACAATAATTATAGAAAATCTCGATTAAGTACTGGGTGTTTCAAATTTCCTATGCAAAGGGTAAAATATCTGCTCTACGCCAGTGGGTTTTGGGTAAGAAGAATTTTAACAAAAACCGGCCCAGTGTGAATTAAATCTTTTATCGTTACGCGACCAGATGGATATTTTGAAATTTTGGGAAAATCCAACATTTTTGTTTTTGTCATACAATGGTATGACATACCGTCAGAGACGGTTTACTAAACCGGATACAACTTAGTAAAATATTCAAATATTTTTAGTTCGTCAACGATGCTATTGGCCTCATAAATAAATCTGGTATTCGTGATATATTGCTGAACAGAAAAATCGTAATTTTTATAAATTACCACTATCTGGGTAACATATCCTTTTAGTGGTTCATTAGTAGAATTGTGACGGTTTTATATTTTTAAAATACATACAGGGTGTCCGAAAATGATGCGCAGGGGATCACTCTAAACGAAAAATTAATGCCACAAAGCTTTATAGAGTTTTTTGGAAAACTCAAAATTAGGAGGCTCAAAAAAAATTTATTATGAAATTCTTCAATTAACTTTTTTGAGTTTTTTTGTACATGTGTTCTCTTTGATCCACGTTCTTAATTTGTCGCATATTCTCCTTGGTTGTGCCAAGCTATCCTGGAGAATTACACAGCTAGTATAAAATGTGAAAGTATATTAAGTATTAAAATGTTTTAACTGTTAGTAGCGAGAAATATAACTGAGATAGCGGGTTAGAAACAGAAGAGAACAATTTTTTTTGAAATTATGGTAAAATCTTATTTAATTGAATTGGATCTGCCAATAGTAATTATACGTATTTTTTATTTACTTAGGAATCCTTTGTGATAAAACAACAATAGTTCTAGGTTGTATCGTAATAAAAATAGTACGCCACCGTCTTATTTAAAAATGTAAGCTTTGATTATTTTGAAATAATTATTTTTTGAAATTTTCTTTAAAATTCATCGTATTTAAGTAATTTTAATTTTAAGAGATTTAACATACTCGTATTTTAAATGAACAATTACTTTATACGACATTGAAGAAATGTTTCCAAGTAAATATAGAAATGAATAAGAAATTCAAAATCTGTACACCCAGTATATCGGAAAGAGTGAACTTTTAGATATAGATCTATTTGGGTAAATCTAATTTTTACTGTACAAACACACCTTCCAAGGATGTCACTAATACCTGAGACATTATGACATTTATTACTTTACTATTCTAAAAAATAAACAATAATTAATGTTGGTGAGATATAAGTGGTCTGCTTACTTCCTGCTCGGCCTAAGCGGCTCGACTTGCAGGAAGCGACCTACATTACAGCAGGTACTTAACCGCAGAGCTCCCATTACAACCTATGGCATACTGATGAGAGCTAACAAGCCCCAAACCGGTCTATGTTTGGTGGGGTGGCCGGCAAGGGTTCTTGGCTGTTCACACAGATACTGCAGGTGTAATTCAATGCCGGTCGGGGCATTCGTCCGCCGAGTAGTTGTTTACTTCTATCTTCTACGATTATCAATAATTAATTAAATTTATGTTACTATCACAAGTATACAATTCCAAATGTGCTTCAAAATAATAATTACCCGGAGGTATTGTTTTTAGTGAAATACAATATCAGTAAATAAAATTGGTTCCGGAATTTCTTCTTTTTTTTAATAAGATTACATTAGTACTATGATCTTTATAGAATTTTGTTTGATTTATTAATTATATTATTGTGTGTATCTGTTGTTTAAAATTGAATTTGATTCTGAACTTTAGAGGAAAAAAAACTAGTCCCGCATCACCCGATTATCTTCCATATTAATCAGCTCAGGTGATTCGAAAAGTTTCTGTATAAGATTTTATTCAAATTTTGACATTTAACGAACGATTCAAATCAGTACGAACGCTGTAAATATGCAATGTTTTATGTTTAATTAAATTATAAATTAATTTTTAATAGGCAAATTTATAGTATAACGGCGTTGTAAATAATTATTATATTGATTTGCCATGTAAATTGATTATGATTTTTTGCTTTTATTTATTATTAATGCAAAGATATATGTCCATCATGAATTAATCGACCAGTTCAAATTCTGTTGTAGTAACATACAGTTTAAAGATGTTCTAGTCTATTTTTAAATAACATAATTTTTTGTGAATCATAATGTTTCGTTTCATAATAAATATGGGTATAACTAAAATAATATCTAATACTGATATATGTTTATCACGAAGCATAATAAATACATTTCTACCGGTGATTTGACAATTTTGAAAACGAAAAACAAAAATATTCCATTACTACAACTGGCGAGACAGGTAAGACGTTGTTGTGTTGATGGTTGCATAGATAAGATAACGAAATTTAAGTTCGTGGCTAGCGGCCATTGACGTGGATTAATTAATTTTGGAAATTTTTTGAAAAACGATTCCGTTAATTTTTCTCTATTCTGTTTTAAAATATTTGTAATTAGTCATATTTAACAATGTACTACTTGATCTGCCACTGGAGACGGAAAAAAAGTTGCGTCAACTAGATGCACAAATTTTCAGTCAATTTTTGAATTTCTTATGGCCACCACAGTTGACTTTGATACCACCCAAAAGAAAGCAACAATGCTAATGCATATATAAATTTCCTTTAAAAAATATTATGAAAAGAAAAATATATTTCAACGCAAAATATCTCATATTTCTTTCCAGAAAATTTAAGCTACCCTGTATACATTACTTTTTCTGAGATCTCTGTACCCCGTACAGGGTAAAATTGACCACCCTGTATACTTCGTCTATCAATATCTAATGTAGATAGCCACCCTGTATAGGTACATTACTATTTCCAAGATCCTTTTACAGGGTGTCGTAAAATTGACCACCCTGTATAATTCGTCCATCTATAACTAATGTAGATCAGGATATATTTCTGTTGTTTTTACATTTTTGAAAGATATGCGTGGTCGTTTCAAGGTTTACATCATCCATAAAAATTTTCTGTCACCATATTAAAGCTTCCTTAAAAATAGGTTGCTTTAGTTGAATAATAAATGAAATATTACAGTTATTTACCAAAACGGAATCGCAGCCTACACATGGTGCTACTAAAGAACTGTATTTTCAAAAAAACAGCAGTTCTAAATAAGTTTACTGTAGAAACAAAGTCAATGTATTGATTACTTTGTGATTCGCCTGATGAAGTAATTGGAAAACTTACAAATGGAAAACAGTACTGCAATATGCAGCAAATTTGAAAACGGGCTTTTAATTCGCAACGCAGGAAACCCATTCTTATACATTTTTATAATCCATTTCTTGCATCCAATATTTTATGAAGATCCTTGAGATTAAATTAGAAATTAACCTAATACTGGATGGCCAACAAACAAATGAAAAAAAAAAACAAATTGATGATGTTGATTGGTAAGTGGGCACCTGTGGCTAGCAATTTTTTTTAGTACATATCTGATTCATTAATAGTTTCACTTTCTTGTGAGTTTATCGAAGAAGGTCATGCATTTAGATCCGTTATTTTCCAATTAAAATAAGGTGTGTACTTACCACAGATAATTTAAAGTAACAAATGCATATCACTACAATTTTGCCGATGAGTTTGGTGTACTGAAATTATTAAATGTAAATATCTCGAAAATGGTTAAATCACAATCTTATAAGACTTAAAAAAGTAGAATAAAAACATGCTTTATCTAAAAAAATATCCTGAAACCATAGACGTACCTACTAAAAATAAAATGGGGGGGTTCTCTGTTCATGCTTTGATGTTTTAGACCAAAATTATACAGAGAATGTGGCGACTAGTGAAACATATAATTTTTTCTCTAAATTTGGCTGGACCTACTAATTGGTAACGCCCTGTATATAGATTCGCCCCACATATACATATAAGTGTATTCCTAATATTCGGGCTTAAGCTTTTCCGGTAGATTTAAAATAGTGAGTCACGTATTCATTTTATTTCCGAAGATGTTTCAATTAAGTAAGCTTTATTAAATATTCAATAAATTGTTCCAAGAAACCCAAAAATTAATTTGAACTGACGCCGTTTTCTCAATTTAATGATATTCTTTCCATTTGAAATTACTGCTTATTTAAAAACCTGAGAAAATCTGTATTCTCTCACTGAAGACCTGCCCTTATGTGTGTGTGGTATCAAGTCCTCTTGGAAACAATTTCTAATCACCGTTTGCGCGGCCTACCTCGCACTGCCTGAGAATTTGGCCCCCGTATAACGATATTACGAAAGAAACAATTGCCAATTTACCGCTGGCTAAAACTGCCGAAAGAAATTAATAATTTCGCGCCGAACAAAAGAATGCAAATGCCATACCCTTCAAGATTAATCCCTTGTAAGTCGTAATAACGGATAGGAACCCAACTTGAGGCTGGGCGGCCCCGACAGCGCCGAAAAACAGGAATCATTTCTCAGTCGAATGATAAAGCAAATGGAACAATGAAAAATGATCCGTTATTCCACAGAATACCTCGATCACTCTAATGGAAAAAGACTTGACTCTTGAAATATGAGGTCCCTAATAGACGTACCCAAATCCCCTGGTCGTATGAACTCCACAGAAGCTAATTTAAATTGGGGTGGAGTATTTAGTCATTCATTATTTAAAATCTAAAGGGATATTTTACTGTTTTTTTGTATATTGAAAAACAACAATAAGAATAATAATTCTAAAAGGTATTTTTTGTGAAAGCGTTTTGAAATTCCAGCTTCTCTTCTCTAACAGCAATGCAAGTACTAGTGATCGGAATTAATAAATTGCTAGTAGTGGCATCTGCTTATTTGGTGTATCTCTCTGACCTATGATTCTTTTTGCTGTTTCGTTTTTCTGTTCGATGGAATTTTCGATGTAACCCTCGGCAACTGAACTTGATCGTCAACTTCTACGTCGCTTTAATAGTGTCCGCTCCAGGATCTGTCAATATTTTTGCAGAGCTGCGCCGGAAGCAATGGCCAGTGTATTCATTGGCGTTGGGGAGTCCAAGGAATTCTGCTATCTTTTTGGCGTACTTCCAATTGTATTGATTCCAACTGGCAGGGTACAGCATTTATCACTTCGATATGTCAAGAAAAATCGCAGATGGCTCGTATTGCGTAGATAAATATTGTTTAGTAAGCAGTTTTCAGTAAAGGTAATTTAAGTTCATTATTCAAAATATATAGTTGTCATGTAGACTTACTAGTAGAAGGTTGTTGTTTTACACTACTACACCTAGAACTAATACAACAAAATATTCACCCATTCACCAGATTTCTGAAAACTACAATAAATTGCAAAGTTGCTTTGATATATTTACCTGCACTGTTGCTACAATAAAATATCAAGTTTTTTATGTTTTTATTAATTTGATGTAACATATCTATTATAGATACATTTAAGTATTAATTTAATTCTTACTACGTTTTTTTCTGTACTTCCTATTCTGTAATTGATTGTGTACTGTAGGGTAGTGTATTTGTTAAAATAAAATAAAAATAAAAATTGTTCAATTATTGTCTATGTCTAAAATTATTTATTATTTGTAGAAAACACTATTTCAACAAAACGGCGTCCTCTTGTATTGCCAAGCATAAGCTTATACCAACGGAGATAGAAAAAAGATATACATACATGAAAAGTTCTGACCAATTTGTATCAGTGCATTTTGTAGCGCCCTCTATCATCTAAAGCCTTAAAGTTAAGTAGCAATTTCTTGAAAACTTTTTAACGCCAGAAGTCTACTCTTGCTCTTCTATGACCTATTAATTTAGGAACACCCAGTATACGGTTAAACTGCAACTAAGTAAAATATTTTTTCCATATATTTTCAGGTATTAACAATATTGTGTGAAACTAACTACTCAGTGGACAAAAGCCCCAACCTGCGTTGAATTACACCCACAAAATCTACCCATATATTCCTTATTATTAGCTTTTGTAACATTTTTTACTGTTTAAGAAAGGTATTTTAAGCTAATATGTATCAAATCTCCTACAATTCCTATCAATGAAGTCATATGTATGTTCTCTGATACCAAACATCTAGAGTATATCAGGTTAGTAAATAGAATAAATTCTTTAGATAATTATTGAATAGAGTTTTGTCTGTGGATGTTCATTAGCATACCTAGATGTTTGGTATCAGAGAACATACATATGACTTCATTGATAGGAATTGTAGGAGATTTGATACATATTAACTTAAAATACCTTTCTTAAACAATAACAAAATAAGTAAAGTATGTTAAAACAAATATGTTTTGATTAAAAGAAAAAATACTAAGATTTGGGTAAGAGATACATAAAATATTTCGAAAAAATTTATTTATAATTTTAATGAACTTAAAAGCATGGAATGTAAAGTAAACTGTACTATTGTGACGTGTCTCACCTGTATTTAGAATAACATTGTAATCCATTTCCTACTCCATTACTGTAATGTAATGCTTGAAGTTGCATAACACATATTACATTTCTAAGTTGTGCTATTCGGAATATTGCGACTATTCTCCTACGAAGCTGCGACTGTGTGTTTACAAGGAACGGTTTAGTAATTTCTGAGTACAGCCAGTAGTGAATAGGACCTACGTATGATCTGAAAACAAATTTGAATTAAATCACGACGATATTTTCTTCTTCAATCGCTCACCGTAGCGAATGTCCCAAGGGAAAGGTCCAGAAGCTTGCCAGCGGTGATTTTGATAGGTCTTTTAGCCCTTTCCATCAGGGTGAGCAGAGCTTTCTTAGATTTTTCATCGAATGAGTACCATTCGCTCATGAATATGGAACTTATTACTGAATTGCTCTGAAAATGTAGAGATGAAATTATATTTTTCGAATTTTAAATATAATATTTTGTATATTGTGGTGAATGCGCCAGTGTGTTGTTTAATGTAAATATCAACTGAAAAAATGTCTGTAAACTTCTTCTTACCTCTTCATACAGAACTGTTCCTGAATAACAATATAAAAAGATTTCCAAAAGGGCGGCAGCTGTGAAGGTCACAGTACCGATGAAAGGGACTGTAAAGGGAACATCCTAAAACGAAGAATATACAGGGCGTTAAAAAAAGAGTGTAAAATATTTAAGGAGGTAATAATATGAACCAAAATAAGCAGAAAAGTCTCAATAAACATGGGCCCGCAAAGTAACGGTTGCGGAGATATGGAATGGTTTATGTTTATTAGCCCTTTTTGCAAAAACGTTGTGTATTTTCTTATAATAGTTGAGTAGAAGAGCTGCAGCTACGGATTAATCAAAAGTATCAAGAAATCAAAACTAAGAAGGGTGTTTTCGAAAGAGTTCGAATATCGTTGAGGCGAAGATGTCGTGCCTGCTTGGAAATGGACGGAGGGCACTTTGAACATCTTCTGTAACTTTGTTTATTGGTTGTTAAAAGCTTTCTTTGTCGGTTTATTCCTAATAAAATAAAATGTTTGAAAAACGAATAGTGGTCCATATCTCCGCAACCGTTACTTTGCGGACCCATGTTTATTAAGACTTTTCTGCTTTCGAGAACTCAAAATTAACGGGATTGTCAAAACATTCTTTAAATAATTTCTGCTAATAATTTTTTTGTGGGTCTACTGATTTTTTTTTTCTAATTTTATACACGCATTACTAGTGTTCCCTTGTATCTATATTCTAGTCTTCAAGGCGTACTTTGTTAATTTTAAAAATGGGTTCAAGTGACGGATATTCCTTTAACCCACGTGAATGTTTAAAATCGTTTTTCTCGAAAACGGCTAATTTTAATGTGAAACGTTTTTGACGATCTTTAAGTACGATCTATTTAAATTTATAAAACTGTTCAAATAAAAGAGTAAGAGAGTCACAAAAATTGTTTTGCTACCCTGTAACCCTGCTAATTTTGGGTTTTCAAAAAAATGTTGGAATATTGGCGCATCATGTTTACCAGTTTTTCTTTAAAAATACTAATTAATTATTTTTTTAATAGACAACCCTGGATATTTTGACATATTTATTAGTTAGGGCGTTCTTTTACAAACACATTTATATAGAGTTTATTCCAAAGTTAAAATTTTGTCCTATAACTTCAGTGTAGCAGTTTTTTTCCTTGTACGTATAAATATATCCTTAGAGATAGAAGGCACAATTATAACTGTGTTTTACAACTTGTCACTTATTTACATTTGCTTTTGTACGATAATACAGATAATACGACAATACGATAATATTTTTTTACAGGTTTAACATTAAAAAATGTATTTTTCTAATTGAACTAATGAAACTAACTTAAGTTTGTGATTGTGGATAAAAAGTTGTCTTGCATTACTGTTTCAGTCGCGTTTTATCTACTTAAGAAAATTAAACGCCGTCTAATACAACCAATAACTATTATTCCTTCATATACATTATACAGAGTGGCCAGATGAAAACGAAACAGAGCCATTTTCAGGAACTGCGTGATGATTGTAGAAAAACGCTCAGACCCGTCGATTTTAGATTAAAGGGGGACATTATTTGCTGGTATTTTTGACCCCCCAAGCAAGGGTAAGCATCACCCTAAAATATTTAAATGGCATTTTGAAAGCTCTTACAATTATATTTACAACAGACTCTGGCCACCCTGTATATGTCTATAGTTATATTTTCATTTAGCCTTCATATATTTAAAAAATATATGCATACACACGCCCGTATTCTAAAGGTTTTTGGATGTAATGCGCAAATGAGAGATGCTTACCATTAAAAGTCGAAGACAACAAATACATATGATTATGATAGTCGCTATCATTTGGCTGAAAACAACGAAAGAGTAGGTGTTTTCTAAGTCCTCGACAAATCTAAAAAAAGTATATGAATATTTCTCTTAAAAAGTCTTGAATCGACTGTTTTGTATCTTTTGCGACTTACACATAAATGGCTTCATAGTGGTCTACGCAGTGACATATTTTCTTGTAAATAATCTGAGCTTTCAATTCTTCCTTCTCTTCAGGGTTCAGGGGTCCTTCCTCTTTCGAAATTTTCTTTTCAGTTCTCTCTTCCAAGTACATAAGAGTATCTTTGAGGATTCTGATTTGACAAGCAGCGTGGTATACTTGGAAAGCCACAAGAGTATCGATCGTTATGTTGTTTACACCAGCATTCACTACAGCTGTAAACAAAGAATGATATTGTCAACTAACAACAAATCATTTAGCTCAATATAAATTGGTATGTCAATAGTTATCGAATACCTTGGTTTGACATACAAGAGTTAAGTAAAATGTTATTGGTTGTAACCTTACTTAGAACGAGGAAGATGTACAAAGAGTAGTAAATTGCTGTGTTCTCAAAAGGATCGAAGGGCAGCCATAGACCAATCGGAAATCTTCTCTCTTCGTATATCAAAGGCACGCAGGACCAGGCTAGGATTGCGAACACGCAAGAGGTGGAATATATCAGAAAAACCAATCTGCAGCTGTCCACAGCGTCTGAAAGAATCCTTTCTTGCTCCGGCAAGTGGCTGTTGAATATATTTTGGTTCAAAGCGTAAATTGTCCTTTTGGTTCCATTTGGGTTGATTCTGCATGGTAATACCTTCGTTGTAAGAATAATCAACTCCACTATCATAAAACCGTCTTGTCTGATAATATCGATGCTGCGTTCTGACGTGATTAGTAATATTATTATCATTACAGGAGTTACGAAGGTAAACATCATGTATAGGAGAAAACTATACGGTTTGTAAATTTCCGGCCAAGAATCCAAAGGATACAATCCCAAGATTTTCATTATCACCAAGTGGTATTTGAAGGTCCTTTGGGCTAAGTCGTTCGAGGACATTTTGTGATACTGACGAAGTGGAGGAAAATGTGGCGCGTTATATTCTTAACGTTAGAATTATTTATGACCACGAAACAACTATGAATTGTATGTTAAAATGTTTTTTTTTTATTATTTTCAATTTTGTAATTAAAGCAATTAGTCTTTTGACAATGGTCTCTTGAAAGGGAATATTTGATATTAGTAGATAGTTAATTGTATCCAATTATTTGGTGTTGTAAAAATCCGTTGTAAATAATAAACTAGATCTTAATATACAGTTTATGGTTGTCTCAAAACAGAAAAAGTTAGATAGTAGATTATTTTTGTTAGTTCTAAATATTAGCGCAAATTTTGATTGAAAGAAAATACTGCAAAAGTTTCTCATATATAATATATTGCAACCTATTTTATTGCTGTTGCTGCAAAAGGATTATTAATTTTCTATAAAGTGATAAAATTTTTTGCGTAAAAGAATTAATCATTTTGCAGAACTGCCAGTAGCGAATCAAATGTACATACCTTCTTTATTTCCAATATCTAGATACTCGTATCTACTTAAACATTTTACGACAGACCATCTAAAATTCATCACATAATATATCCAGCAGGGTATGTTGCTTTTGGGATTTAATAATTTTTTACTATTTACTTTACTTTCAATTTCTACTGTCTCGAAATTGGAAAAACGTGTCAATTTGTCCCACCCAAGATCGTGGGTTTGCTTTACTGACCGTTTCCAAGAGACGGAAAGAAAGCAAACACTGATCGATTTGCTTACGTGCAACAATTAAAACTATGGACATTATGCTCAAGTGGCCTGCAACAAATTTGAATAAAATATTTAATAACTGCACGTGATAATTGGCAGTTAAGTGCTTCATTTAAATTTCCAATCAGTCTGGTTATTTAAAAAGTAATGTTCAAATGCTGTCCAATAATACATTAAGGCAAAAAAGTGATTTACACGTTCATAAATTTTATAGATACTGTTTTGTGATATTGATGAAAAATGTATGCCCCAAATTACAACATATATAGGGCCAATTGAAACATGAGGTAATAAAGGAAACAAAAAATCTATTTTTGAAGTGATAGATAATAAGTTAGAACATTTTGCCCTGTTGCATAAATATGAATCATCCTGATAAAACTGTTATTTGAAAGAAAAAAGTTATTTATTTAATACATTGTATACCATTTATATAATGTGTTTTTAATTTTGAAATCAAATGTACAAACATACCTAATAAATACAGGATGAGCCAAGTTTACATAGTCAAATTTCAGGAATAGATTCCTTACGAAATTGTATCTCTCTCTCCAATAGAGATATAGGGGGAAAAGGTCAGGGGAAAAAATTACCATTTTCCTAAAACACTGTTGGTACTTATTACCAATTATGATTCGTCTCATAAACTAAAAACCGGGATCAAATTATAACCAGTGGTGTGCAGACGAAGGGTCTACAGCACCCTTCGTGAAAACTATTTGGTACTCTACTGAAGCGGTTAAAAAATATGCGATGGAATGCCTAATCTGTTTACAACACAAAATGACTGGGTAAATATTCATCAGACGAACCGTTTTCTCGTAGTAATACTTTTATGACAATTGTACCTACATTAAATGTAAAATTACACAAAATATCCAGGCAGGCTGTCTTTAAAACAACTACTGTCTAATGTCAACATAAAATCATTGTTAAATGTCACAGATACTGCTTGCGGTAGCTGGTTGCCAATTTTTCCTTGAACTTGATCACCCTGTATATATCTGTTGGACAGCAAGATAGAAGTCATGCTGTATTTACATGTTTTACATCAATTTTGTAAGAAATCTATCCCTGAAGTTTGACTGCTTAAACTTGACTCACCTTGTATATTAATACTTTTATAAGCTCTTCTTGTCATCTTCACTGTCAAACATTACAAGTTCCCTGTCTGACAAAAAATAGATTTTGGCTCTGGCTGTTTTACACACTAACGCCGGCAGGGCGTTATTTTGTTATAATAAACGAGATACCAAAATATTCTCACTGTTACAGAATAACACAGCAATAAAACACTAAATAATTTTTATATGCGATTTAATATAATTTATGAAGTATTTTTTTATATACGTGCTACAGTATTTTATAAGGTGTCTTTGTGCAGTGTTTTTTTAAGAAACACAGTTGTGTTTACAATTGAAAATCTTTGTATAACATTGATTAATAATTCTTCAGAACTGCCAGTAGTGAGTAAGACCTGCGTAAGATCTGAAATGGAACATCAATGACGTTCTAATTGTCTTAAAATAAATTACTTACCGTAGCGAATGTCTGGAGAGAGAGCTCCAGAAACTTTCCAGCAGTGACTTTCATAGGTTTTTTAGCCCTTTCCATTAAAATGAGCAAAGCATTCTTGGATTGTTCGTCGTAGGTATACCATTCACTCAAGTATATGGCATCTACTACCGAACTGCTCTAGGATAAGTAAAACATGATAATTTTAACATTTGTAAAACAAATATGTTATTATCAATTATTTAATTTGTACAGATAAATGGCCCCGAAGTGGATCCTTGAGGAATAATGTTATTGTGAACAGAAACTAGCCCTGTTGTTTGCAGCTTTCATGATAGAAATATTTTTGGGATTGAAACTAATACACTGTGTACTTCAAAAATTTGTCTGATTTCATAGAGACATACGATATCTGCTAATTCTTAATTTGAACAAGGCATTTTTGTAGTAACCAGTTAACACAACGTCTCTAAAACGACTTGAAAGAGTACATTTTGAAATGTTATTGAATTTATGATAGAATGTTGCCTGTAAGGATGTTGTGGCCAAATTTCTTAAATTATTAATTTATACATATTCTTCTTACCTCTTCATACAGAAGTGTACCCGAATAGCAGTATAAAAATACTTCTATGAAGATAGCCATTCCGAAGGTTATAGTACCGAAAAACGGCATAGTAAACGGTTCAACCTGGAATAAATAACTATCTACATCAAGTGGTTACTATCTACTTAACGTTGGGCTTTAGGCCACAAGGATAGAACGACTTGTTATACTGTAGGCACTATGAAAGCCACTGATCATAATACCCACCAGGACGAGAAATTTTAATACTTACAACTGAAAGATGGAGGCAACAAATGCATATTACAACAATACTAGAAAACATCTGACTAAAAGCGACTAAAGAGTAGGTACTTTCCAAATCCTTCACAAACCTAAAACCAATTGTAAATTTATTTGACAATTTTGTTATTCTTTCTTTTATAACATACTTATAAATAGCTTCGTAGTGGTCAATGCAGTGGCATATCTTTTTGTAAATAATTCGAGATTTCAATCCTTCTTTCTCCTCAGGACTCAGCAATCTGTTCTTCGAAATTTCTTCATCTGTTCTCTCTCCTAAATACCTTAGAGTATCTTTGAGGACCCTAATTTGACTGGCGGCGTGGTATATCTGGCAAGCTATTAAGGTGTCGACGGTTGTATTGTCCCCACCCGAGTTCAATACACCTATAAGTAAAAAGGGAATCAGACTTCAAATAAAAAAGAAGCAGTACTATTAACTAAATTAAATAAAAAGAAACAAGGTTAATTAATATCTATTAGTGTTATCTTGTCTTTTGTATTGCAAAACAAGAAAAAATTCTTCAATCTTGGCAATCTTGCACGATGATATCTTGTTTTGCAAATTTCTTGTAATTCTGTAAGACTCTTGCATGGTTCTTTCGAGACTCTTGCATACAAATGAGAAATATGTAACTTTATTACGAATTTGGTAAATAGTTGAAATTGAACCATCTACTGGTGCAGAGACTGCTGAAATAGAAGGAAACGACATAGCATTTATAGGCTCTTGATTAGACAATCGTTTTTACATTTCGATTTTGTTATTGATGGAATCATCGACAAAACTCGTGGCAATTTCGCTGAATTTCCATATCGTCCAAGTTCTTCTTTAGTTAAAACCTTGGTCTTTTTGGAATATAACGCTCATTAGTTCATTTAAGAAATGCAATTACATGTCAATTAAACGTCATATTTTACCATATAATTTTAAATAGAAAGGAAACCTGTGAATTCAAACATTTTTCTTGATTTCAAAATAACTTTTTAGCATAGATCATTTTGCCCATAATGTAGACGGACCGAATCCAACAAATAGTTAATTTATATAAACCAACAGAACATCTGTTACACCAATCACACCATTTTTTTCTGCCAGTTTTCGAAGTCTTATACTCAGCTCAAACCTGGAAGATGATTTTTCTGGTAATAAACTTGAAACCACGGCTGGTGGCTTTCTTAATAATTACTTCGGACACATGAATTTTCACCAAAATAAATCAACAGTGAAATAAACAACACAAGTAGTTACTGTAACACCTCCAAAACTTACGACAAAATATTTAGATTTTTTTTTGTAATCGAAATTTGAATATCTAATATATTGGCAAATGAATAACAAATAAAATATGAAGCTGTTCTCTGTCCGTCAGTAAAAACCCTGTAACTAGTAGTAGTACTACATGATACCACTAGTACACTATTTTCAACTAAATATTACTCCTTATATTTGCAAGACATTTTGTCGTAGCAATATGCCTTCTCTCGCAAGATTTTTTTCTTCTTGTCTTGCAATTTGAGTTGTCAAGTCTTGTCGTGGTCTTGTTTTACATTGTCTCGTCAGATCAAGAAAAAGCAAGAAGATTTGCCAATACTAATATCTATGTGTATTCAAAGGCAAAATCAAGTTTAAAACACTTACACAGAACCTGGAATATGTACACCGTCAAGTAAACCGCTGTATTCTTGAAAGGATCAAATGGCAACCATACTCGAACAGGAAAGATTCTCTCTTCGTACAATAGAGGTACGTAAGCCCAGATGGCGATAGCGACCAGACAAGACGAAGAAAATAACTGATAGATATACCTGCAGTTTTCTACAACCTTTGAAATGATCCTCTCTTGCTCCGGCATATAGCTGTTAAATATATTCTGGTTCAGGGCGTGGATTGTCCTCTTGGTACCCTCGGGGTTGGTTACGCAGGGGATGATCTTCGTGGCAACGTTCGTCAACTGTACTATCATGAAACCATCTTGACTCAAGGTTTCGATGCTGGGAACTCCGCTAATGATTAGATTCGTTATGGCCAACATCGGAATTAGAAAAGTAAATAATACGTAGGAGGCTATACTGTACAGCCGGTAAATTTTCGGCCAAGATTCGAAAGGGTACAAGCCGACGATTTTCATTATGATTATGTGATATTTGAAGGTCCTTTGGACCAAGTCTTTTGGAGCCATATTAAAGTACTGGCGAAAATAGAAAAAAGAAGCGCTTTTTATTCCACGAGCTTTGTTAGAATTATTCATAGTCCTAGCCAGGGTGGTATTAAGGGCGGCGTATTCTTGAAATAGTATTTTCTATAAATACAAATAATTTTACATACTTAAGAACTGAATAATATACCTACAGCTTAGCAAATAACATGAATGTTATCTCATGCCACCTGCGAATATTCAAAGGTACCGAAGTAAAATGACAGAAAGCGGTCTAACCAACGAATTTTTAGGTACAGAAATCTTTCAAAATACGTATTTTTTAAACTTGACTGTAGATATAAATATTGTTATAACATAAACTTGCATAGTTCGGCATATAAGGGAGTTGACTTTTGTTTATATGTGAAAATAATTATTAAAATGTGGGGTTAATATAGTAGAATAATGTATGTCTTATAAACGATTTTTAAAAGTGGATAAATAAAACATCAAGAATTTTATTTTTGATATTACTTTTGTTCTACGTTATTTATTTTTCGAGATATCTCTAACTAAAAACACCACAATTTTGATCATTTTACAGCGAGAAATACGGCAACATTAAGAAAGACTACTAGAAAAGGTCTATTCTGTCAAATAAAAAAATGTCAATAAATTTGTAAATTGTATGTGTAAATGTATTTGTAAATTTGGTTACACTTCAACGTGTATTATATATTATACAGTGTGTCCCACCACGAACGGCTGCAATCGATATCTGGAAAAATATATACGTTGATAGGGCCTACTTTTTAAAAGAAAAAACACATTTCTTTCTAGCATTATAACTGAAGTCGATACCAACTTGCTTATTTTAAATGGAACAGTGGTCAATTCTGCGTTAAATTTTAAATCAAATTTGTATACAATCGTTTATACCTAAATTCAGTTGTTTTCGAGTTATTTACAGCTGTAAGAGAAAAGTGGCAGCACCATATTAGTAGTAGCTTGAACAGTTGAACTCTTTTAATTTCGATTTTTGTTACAATAATGATCCAGGAATTTCTACATCTGAATATAAGTGTGAAAAACATACAGGGCCATCAAAAATTGTATATTTTATACAAACATATTCAAAAACTGAAATATTTGATATTGTCAAGTAGCTTGTGACGGCGTTTTCTTATCTAACAAATAATTTTCAACAAAAAAACATAGTTTAATGCGTTAGTACTCTTTTATTTTTAGATGTGGGCAGTACTGACAAGTTCTTATACGGCAAGTTGTAGAAAGAGGCGGTAAAAAATAGTATTTTTTAACGATTGAAAGTAATTATTATGCTAGCTAGTTATTCTCAACATAAAAGTAAATAAATAAATGTTGGTAATTCTAGTTAGTTAAAAGAAAAACAACTAATCACTTTTATTTCTCTCAAGCTGAACTATGGCGGAATACTGAGTTGATTTTGCGACGTTGTCGCATAATCTATTTATTTATTTTTTATCGAATGCTTGTCCATCTATCTAAATCGACTCTTTTTAAAATTTTGCGCGTAGGTACTTTCCCAAACAATTAATGGTAAATCATCCAAAATGTATTACATACCATGTAATGGGTGATACTTTTAGATTCAATTATCTTTCAAGATGTACAATTTTTACTATGAAACTAGACTAATCCTATAACAAGCAGCCATACAGGGTGTTTCCTAACTGGACAGCCAAAATGAAATGTCATATGTAAAATCGAATTTTAAACATAAAATAAAGAGTAACTTTTTTCATATCGGGCTTCGTTTAGGATATATTCAGTAATAAAAATAATTGAGTAATGTTAAAGAAAAGTCTTAATTATCCACAATCCTTTATTTAAATGTGATTATTTTTGGCTACGAGTTATAAAAATATTTTATTAAAGTAAATAATAAAACAAACAACAAACATTATTACAAAGTTAAGAACAATATATATTCAAAAATGCCACCATTTACATTGACACATGCCTAGCAACGCAAAACAAGTGAATTATAAACTGATTCAAAATTTACAGTATGTTGTATATTATGCACTGCATTTAAAATTCCAGCTTGTAATTGTTCAATAGTGTTGATAGGTTCTGCAAAAACTAATTGTTTTAGGTGACTCCATAGGTAAAAGTCAAGGGGATTAAGGTCCAGTGACCTTGCAGGCCAATGAATGGGACCGCCCCTTCCGATTCATCTCCCATTGAAATTATTATTGAGCCACTCCACCACATTTCTTCCAGCATGTGGCGGTACCCCGTCATGCTGATACCACATTCTGTTTTGCAGACCAATAGGAATATCATCTAATAAATCTTGCAACTCATTTTCTAAAAGTGCCATGTATGCGTCACCAGTTAACCGATTAGGCAAAATTTGAATAGGTAGTAATTGTCCATTGAAAATACCACACTAGGTGTTTATAGAAAATCTTTGTTGGAATCCTCTAATTCTAACTGCGTGCGGATTTTGTAAAGACCACGTATGCTCGTTATGAGTATTGTTACTTCCATTCCTCGTAAACATTGATTCATCTGTCCAAAGTGTTTCTCTAATAAAGTTAGGATTTTGTTCATTCTGTTCAAGTAGCCAATGACAAAATGCTAACCGCTGTACCTCGTCGCCTGGATGCAAGTGATGGACTTTTTGATAGTGATATGGATATAATATTTCTCGATTAAGAGTTTTCCAAACAAACTTATGCGGCAATTGTAACTGTGTGGAAATGCTTCTAGTACTGGTCGTTGGATCATCAAGTACTGCATCAATAATGGCAATTTCTTGTACAGCAGTGTGCTGTTGATGTGGACCTCCACTACGCCGTTCATTAATTCCAAACTCACGAAGCCTTCGAAAAGCATTCGAAAAAACTGTACGGTAAGGTTGCCGTCTATTTGGATACCTCAGCAAGTTCTTCGTTACTAAACTGCATTTTATAAGAAACACTAACATAGAAGTCACTCAACGTTATACAAAAATAATTACTTGAAGACAAGCTGTCAAATAATAAACAAACTTTTATTTTCATAGCTGCCTTGTTTTACATTTTTTTAAATATCTCCTAAACGAAGCCCAATTTGAAAAAAAAGTTACTCTTTGCTTTATGTTTAAAGTTCGATTTTACATGACATTTCATTTTGGAAACACCCTGTATATTGTTATTTTACTTCAGTACATCACTGGTCGTTTCTAAGTGACGAAAAGAAAACAAACTCTGATCCGAATGAAATTTTAAATGGAACAATTAAAACCATTACTGCTCGAGCGACCTGCATCAAATTAGAATAAAACGTTTAATTACTGCACCTGATAATTGTTAGTAATTAAGTTGTGCTTAATTTAAATTTCCAATAGGCCATGTTATTTAAAAAAAGTAATATACAAATGCTGCCAAATAATACATTAAGGCAAAAAAAATCACGTTCATAAACTCTATAGATACTGTTTTGGATATTGATTAAAAATGTAGAGGTCAGATGATGACATATACAGGGTGCTTCTAGAATATGGTCAATTGAAACAGGAGATAATGAAGGGAATAAAAAAATCTATTTTTGATGTGACAGATTTAATAGATAATAAGGAATGGGCATTTGCCCGATTACATAAATATGAATTATATTGATAAAACTTTGAAATGAGCCCTTATAATCATAAATACATTCAATTTGCATTGTTTTATTTATAAAAAAAAGTTAATAAGGAAATTAGTAAAATAATTTATATTTAAGTATAATGATATACTAAACTTTATCTGTCTCTAGATTTACTTAAAGAATAATATTTTGTTAAAATATGATTAATTATAGAATAGATTATTCTTCCTTAAATTATAGGCGAGATTATAGGTTTATAGATTTGGACGAATTAAAACAATTAATACTTTGTAATAAATGTTATATTGTAAAATTTAAAATGCAACTATAATGCAAAATAATAATATTTATTTATAGATGATATTAATACAACACTATAGAGACACAATTGTAGTATTATTTACTTACTACAATTTGTATCCAAGTTGTGTGTGCCGACTGCCAGATTCAGTATGTGACAAAAAGATGTAGTTTCATGTTGCATCAAGTATACTCCCTTCTGTCGGATAAGTCGTTGGTTGCCTCGCCTCCTATGGCATTCTGGAGGACAGCTAACAAGCTCAAAAGCGGTATATGTCTGGTGTGCAGCTAATGATTAACTTTGAAGTCTTTCATTTCTTGTGTAAATAATGAATTACTACTGAGAGTAGTATTTAATTATGTATATAAGGAACACAATATAGCAATAATACTGAAATACTAATTATATGCTCTACTTTCTAATTATTTAATATTATTTCTAATATTTGCAGGAATTTTTTCAAATATATAAAACCTGATTTTATTTTGAGAATAACAATTATTGTTGACTCAAGTAATTCATATTATCTAAATAAAACAAATCATTTGTTTAAACAAACAAAGCTTTATATTAAGTATAGCAGCTTTCTTGATTTCAAGTAATTTTTATTATTAAATAAAGAATATATGATCTTATCATACAAGAAAAAGTTAATCTTTCAGTAAAGTAAATATTAAGCTATACTTGAGAAATAGTGAAACTAAGCTAGAGTTGGAATAAGCTAATTTTGAAATCAGGTGTGTCAACATACTTAATAAATACAGAGTGAGTCAAGTTTAAATAGTGAAACCTCAGGAATAGATTCCTTACGATTTTTTTTAAAGTATTATAAACTTAATCAAAACATGCTGATTGTTACAAAATAACATAGCAATAAAACACTGAATACTCTTTATATGCTATTGAATTTAAATCATTTGTGATTTTTTTCTATATACTGCAATATAAGGTGTTTTTGAACGAATATGGCTGTGTTTACTAGTGAAAATTTTTGCATAACATCAGTTAATAATTATTGAGAACTGCCAATAGTGAGTAGGACCTGCGTAAGATCTGAAATGGCATCGAAAAAGTTATGATAATTTTTTTAGATTAAATTACTTACCGTAGCGAATGTCTCGAGAGATAGCTCCAGAAACTTTCCAGCAGTTACTGTCATAGGTCTTTTAGCCCTTTCCATTAAAATAAGCAATGCTTTCTTGGATTTTTTGTCGTATGTATACCATTTGCTCAAGTATGCGGCATCTACTACTGAATTGCTCTAGAATAAGTGACCTACTGTAATTTTAAGTTCTGTAAAACAAATACGTTTTATTGTCAATTATTTAATTTGTGCAGATAAATGGCCCCGAAGCGGATCCTTGAAGAATAATGTTATTGTGAACAGAAACAGAAAATTTTTAAGCTAACCTTGTGTGAAAAACAGTTTTCAGATTAGAAATGTTGAAATATCTCTAGGATTGAAATTAACAAAATAATAGAGAAAATCTGGGTACCTACATACAGGGTGTCTATTTTTATTTGTGTACAAATCCGTAAAAATTTTGCTCTTCAAGATAATAAAAACAAATTTTAAATTTTAAATGACATCGAAATCCGCTTCCTCTGACCCTACCACGGCATTTAAGATGGCGATCCAAGACCTGCTATGATTTTTTTATACTCCCAAAATTCAATAAAAACGTTTAGCGATTTTTTTATTTAAAATCTGAGTGGTGTTAATCAGGACCCCTCAAAACCTCTATGTGTGAAATTTGAACAAAACTATACAGTGTTTTCTTCTACGACCGCGTGGTAGTTGACATTGTTGACAGTTGCTTTATCTATGAATCTAAGCCATCTCAGTCGATGACTATCATAGGCGCCAACTTTCCGCAGGAAAAGACGGTTTTAACACATTTTTTAAATATTGATCTAAAATTCTGGAATAATTTTTGTTTGTCTTTAGGCCTTCCTGAGCACGTGGTTAATAGTTTTGTACATCTAGTCATAGTTAATCCTGTATATATTAAAATGGGATTTACTTAGTCTTAATTTTACTGTATCTTAGTTTGCAATTTTGTAGCACAGTGTTGCATCTTATTGTAATTGTATTTTTATTTTTGAAATGTATTTGTACGAAAGCTACTCGTATTCGTGATAGACATTTTTTTTGTAAGAGCTTTTTATTGCTTTTGATCAGATGTGCTTTCAACATTGGCCTCATATTCTGGACTATTCTCCACTAGACAAAACAATTAAAACTATATATAACTATATAGATGATCCGTTTGTTCTTAATTCCATAGAGAGATTATGCAATGGGTATGCAAGTGTTGAGGTAAGTACACAAACCAAATTTGGTATCTTTAAGTAGGTATCTTTGTTAGCAAAGAAAATATTTATTAAAGACTTTAGACATCCTATATCTTCAAAACGAAGGCTTCAATAGAAAAAGTTTATACGTATGTAAAACTAGCATTAGTTATAGTCAGCACTATTAAGATTAATAACAAAATATTTATATGCAGTTCTCGAACGGCTAATTGAATGATTAATTTAAATGTTGTCCTTACCTCCTCATATAGAAGTGTTCCTGGATAACAGTACAAAAATAGTTCTATGAAAATAACCATTGCGAAGGTTAAAGTACTGAAAAACGGTAAAGTAAATGGTGTCACCTAGAACAAAATAAAGAATATAATATAAAATATATAGAACTGATTTATCAAAGGTCTCTTCAATACTTAATGAACAAAATATCAATTTGTATAACATACTTTATACGTTACTAAATAAATATTACGCAACTATTCACGACGACTTTGGACTAAAAGTGTATAAATGATAAGTACTCATTAAATTCTTTATTTCAAATGAAACACAGGGCGGCAAAACGAAACAGAGCCAATTTCAGGAACTGGAACTGCGTCAAGATTGTAGAAAAACGGTCAGACCCGTCGATTTTAGATTAAAGAGAGACATTCTTTGCTGGTATTTTTGACTCCGTCACTTTCACCACCAAGCAACAGTAAGCATCACCCCACAATATTTATATGGTATTGGGGGTTGAGTAATATTTATTTTGAAAGCTCTTACAGTTCTCTTACAACATACTTTAAATTTTATAATAAAAAGACCAGCAAAGAATGTCCCGCTTTAATCTAAAATCGACGGGTCTGAGCGTTTTTCTACAATATTGACGCAGTTCCTGGAAATGGCTCTGTTTCGTTTTCATCTGGCCACCCTGTATATTATTGTAACGTTGGAAAGGGTATTCAATTTTTAGACAAAAACATGTATATCATATGTCTAAACCCAACCATTTCTGTATCTGACATTTAAAGAAATATACCAATTAATGAGGTTTGTAAGACTTTCTATAATTTGTTATGTTACATTTAGGCATCTACAGGGCGAGTCAAGTTTAAATAGTCAGACTTCAGAAACAGTAAAGAGAAAAATGTAAATACAACCTACCTTTTATCTTGTTTTCCAACAGAGATACAGAGTGGCTTTCTATTTATATGTATATCTATTTTAGTCTAAAGTCATCGTGAATGTATTATCTTGTCGACGATTAAAATGAATGTGAATGATATATATGTTACTATTTGTCTGCAGAATGAACTATACAAATTAGTCTCAGTGACAATATATTATTGAAAGACTTACAACTGAAAGATGGATGCAACAAATGCATATTACCATTATACTAGCTAGCATTTGACTAAAAACAACTAAAGAGTAGGTACTTTCTAAATCTTCTACAAACCTAAAACCAATTGTAAACTTATCGTCTTAAAGAACTCTCTGTTGAGTATTTTTTTTACAACATACTCATAAATCGCTTCATAGTGATCGACGCAGTGGCATATATTTCTGTAAATAATCTCAGCTTTCAGTTCTTCCTTCTTCTCAGGACTCAACGATGTGTCCTTCGACATTTGAGCATCTGACCTCTCACCTAATTGCATCAGGGTATCTTTGAGAACTCTTATTTGACAGGCGGCGAGGTATATTTGAGAAGCTATCATAGTGTCAATGGCTGTATTGTTCGATGCAGCATTCACTATACCTGTAAATAAAAAAAAATGGAACTCAGGTTTCGAATAAATGAGGTAAACATCGTTACTATTAACGAAAATAACTCAAAAGAAACAACTGTCATGTAATATTTGCTCCGATATATTCAAAGAATCATTATTAATCCTTACACAAAATCTGGAAGATGTAGATGGTAAAGTAAATAGATGTGTTTTCGAAAGGGTCAAATGGCAGCCATACTGGAATAGTTAACGTCCTTTCTTCATACAACAGAGGCACGTAAACCGACGTGATACTAACAACCAGGCAAGACCAAAAGAATATGTGATAGATATACTTGCAGTTTCTGACAGCCTCTGAAATGATCTTCTCTTGCTCCGGCAGTTGCATGTTAAATATATCTTGGTTTAAAGCGTGGATTGTCCTCTTGATACCTCCGGGGTTGGTTATACAAGGGATTATCTTTATCGCAAGGGTCGTCAACTGTAATATCATGAAACCATCTTGACTAATGGTTTCGATGCTGGGTACTCCGCTTAGGATTAGCTTTGTCACTGCTAACATCGGTGACAGAGAGGTAAGTAACACGTAGAGAGCCATTCTGTACACTTTGTAAATTTTCGGCCATGAATCGGAACTGTACAAGCCGACGATTTTCATTATGACTATGTGGTATTTTAAGGTTCTTTGGACCAAATCTTTCGAAGCCATTTTGTGATACTAATGAAAAAGAACAGGAAACCCCTTTTTATTCCCACTAGTTAGAATTATTCATGATTAACCAGGGTGGTACTAAGGAAAATTGTTTCATACTAAAAAAATACTATGCTGAAATTGTACATACGACTACATACTTTGAAACACATATACAGGGTGATTTATCAGGAATGCGTAATATTTATAGCAAAAAATATAATTTTTTTGCTTAATAATGGTGGTCAAATATTATATTTATTGCGTAAGTTATAGAAATAATTCTATAATGTTATATTTCAGGTACTATTTACAGGTAAACCTACAAGTCGATAGAATTTGTTTTTTTTTACGTGAGAAAGTCGAATAAGCCATTTGGTGATCGCATAGAGGGCCCTATTTTGGTTTAACAGAATCCGTCATAACTTTTTTGTGCTTCGTCTCATTGCAATTTGTAAATTTATTTAATAATATCTCTATCTCTACCCCTCATTGTAATCACGAAGATTAGACCAGTCGATGTCGAAGACTTGCACAGGAGAGGGGGTGGCATATTATTATTAATCATTCCGCATTTCAGCCCAGGAATGACTTACGTTGGTAGGCCGTAACTACCATTCAGTGCAGGAATGAGGAAAACCTGGAAAACCTGATTAATTAGGGAGGTAGTCAAACGTCAACCGGTATCATTCTCTCACATTGACCCAAGCCAACATTCTTCTATCCTACCATGCCTGCAGAGAGGGTGTCAATCCTCTCCACGAATATAGCTTATATAGTACGGTCTACCGGCTGCGGGGGTCGAACCCACAGCGATCTAAACACCTCGATTCAAGTACTGACCCCCAAACCGCGCAATCGCTTACCAATCCTACCGGATCCTGTCCGATTTGGTAACTATTTAAAACAAAAAAGTGATATATGTTTTATTTTCATAAAATGCACCCTTATCGAGTTATTTACATTATTTTTATATTACTTTTTCACAGTGATTCTTTCTTAATATGAATATCTCGTTACGGGTGCATATTTTGAACATAAAACATGTCTTTCTTTTCTGTTCAAAAATAATGGTTAAATAAAATATTTGCAATGAGATTATAAATGCATGAAAACAAAAAAAAATGATGTTAAACCGCTTAAACGTGTGAACATGTAAAGTGAAATTGCTGTATTATTTTTAACATTAACATATCAGGGTACCTGAGTAAGTTTTATTATTTTAATATCAGTTATTAAGCATAAAATTCATGTTTTCCGCTATATAATCTGCAAGTAAAATATTACATACCCATTTCTTATGAATCGTCTGGTATATGAAAATGTTATCGCGATGATTTAAGTTTTATTTTTTTTCTTCAGTACATTGCTGGTCGTTTCCTGGGAGACTAGAAAAAAAACAAATCCGACCTGAATTAAAATTTAAGTTATTTTACGTGAAGCAATTGACAGGTTTGAAGTCACCTCAAGAAATGAGAATAAATTATTTAATTACTGCATTTATCATTTAACTTTCTTTGTTAAAATTTAAAATTATGAATAGTTCAACTAAAATATTAAAAAGACGTTTAGAGTTAGAATTGTTCATAGGTTTAGCCAGAGAGACTAACAAAATTTTGTGAATATTTTCAGATTATTCTGTAATTTTAAGTATAATATCTATTATTTGAGAAAAATGTTCATCCAAGAATTTGCGTATATTCGTTAGTTTCTGAATATTGAAATTGGAAAAAAAAGATTTATATAGTAAAAAGTAATTAACTTCTTTAATTGCAATATACAGGGTGGCCAGTTTTACGAAGTTCTATTTATTTATTTTTATTTTCTGAGTATTAATTCTTTACAACTTTATATTTTAATTTTGCCGACTAAGTTAAACCTACAAATACATAAGTATTCGCAATTAAACTGGTCTTCACAAACAAACAATATTGCAATGCTGGGAAGCTAATATCCCAAATAACAAATTAACTATTCTAAACGTATGTACTATCGTTTGAAATAATAATAACACTCACTAAAATGAATTTTGTGTTTTCTTTTGAACTTGTGACGTATTCATATTGAAATCTATATTAAATTTTTAACATTAGTTATTAGTTGTTTCATTCACCAAGTGATTTTTAATGAAATTTCTATTTAGAACTTCCAGAAGTTCAAAAACTATTTTAAGAGAGTGTCATTATTATTGCAAACGATAGTACTGCGTTGTACGAAAGCATGGACATCGTATACAGATATGAACCAAAGCACACTGCTGTATTTAGGTATACACGTGCGAACGATGTCTGACCTCACAGGTCTGCGTTGTGGCGGCAACCGTTTTGTGGAGACGTGGCCAGACTAAATTTTTAAATATCGTTTTTAGGCTTATTTATCCACGAAATTGTCTAGGACAAATACCATTTTGATTAATATGATACTTTCTTTTCTGTACGTATTTAGAAAAATCATACCTCATCATAACTTTTATTATTTACTTAAATTTTAGTTTTCATTGTCTAGAATTTATGAAAATGTGTCACTTTGTCAGGGTAGACAACTTTTATTATAAAACTATATCAAAAAGTTACAAGCAACTATAGCTTGTAATTTTGCTTTAATACATCACTGGTCATTTATTGGTGACGGAAAGAAAGCAAACACCGATCTACATTAAATTTTAAGTTGATTTGCTTACGTACAACAATTAAAACTGTGACTTTATGCTCAAGCGACCTGCAAAAAATTTGAAGAATACGTTTAATTACTGCACGTGACAATTTCTAGTTATTATGTTGTGCTTCATTGAAATTTCCAATAAGCCTTGTTATTTAAAAAGTAATATGCAAATGCTATCAAACAAAATATATTACCTAAGGCAACAAATTTAACTTTTTTACGCGCCTATAAATTTTATAGAAATTGTCCTAGAATATTAAAAAATGTATAGGCAAATACAAGGTGCTTCTCAAATTATAGGTGCAACTTAAAAATTGTATAAACTTGAATCGTGTTTGCTACCCACCGCAGATTCGATTTCTGCGGCCGGTGGAGCGGAGATCAGCTACATTTGTGTAGAGGATTGGCACTCTCTCTGCGGGTATGGTACTTTTTGAGGGATTGATACCAGTTGACGTTTGACCATCCCCTTAATTAATGAGGTTTCCCTCATTCCTGCACTGAATGATGGTTAGGGCCTACCAACTTAAGTCGTTCCTGGGCGCAAATGCGGCCTACTTAATAATAATATGCCGCCCCCTTTCCCGCCCAAGGCTTCCGACTTTTGGACGTTAATCCTCACGATTAGAATGATGGGTAGAGATATTATTATCTATATATATATTTGACCGATTTTTATGAAATTTTATATGTATATTCGGTATGTCTGAGAATCGGTCGTAATCTATTTTTCCTATCCCTAAGTGATAAGGGTGGTCCACTCCAAACATTTATTTTTTGACCAAATTTTTTATTTTTATTTTTTTATGAAGTGGCATTAAAAAATACATACAACCCTTAATTTTCACACTTCTATCACAAACCCCTATTTTTTACTAGCCATTTTAGTAATTTAATCATTTTTAGCCCGGGTCGATAACTGATCGATCCCAAGGCCAAACGATGTCCGTCTGTGGCTTAGATTTGAGCACACGGACAATTATATGTGGCATGCTCTCGAGTGGGCAAACCATCCAGTTTGTTTGTGTTGGCTAAAGATGGACTCACTAAAAATATCGTATACTCCATTGCACTAAGAGACTGATAATGTTTAGATTTTATTTGTCATAATTTGTGATAGAAACGTAATTTGAAATTTATTAGTTAAGATAATAAAAGTACAATGAATTCAAAAAATTAATGTTTCGTGTTTTGTTATTCTTATAGGCCGTCATCGTTTACAGTGCTCCATTCCTCTTTTAGTCATATACCACATCTCCACACACTTACAATAAGTTAGTTATTTTTTATTTAACTACCAAAATATTCACTAGAAATAATTATTAATATGGCAAAACAACGTTTGCCGGGTCACCTATGTATTCATTGCATTCTTCAAGTAAACAACAAATAGCTAACATGTCAGGATTTTTGTTTTAAGATGCATTTGATTGAAGAAATATCGAAACAATATGGGAAAGCAAAAAACAAAGCACTATCAATATTTATTTTTCTAAAGTCATTGTTGTGCAGTTGAAAGTATTACTCTACAGGTACATTCTGAAGATGTCTATAGAAAGCAAAACATTGAAGTAAATAAGGGAAAGTCTCTACAATCGCTTTAACAAGTTATTTTGCAATTCTATTCTAAATCACATTGGATTCATTATAATACAATTATCTGCAAAGCGGTGTAAATTCTTGAAAAATCTAAACTAATAATTCTTCAGAACTGCCAGTAGTGAATAAGATCTGCGTATAACCTGAAACAACATACCATTAATGTCGTGTTTGTTCTGTTTGTGTTACCAACCGTAGTAAAGGTCTGTAGATCGAACTCCATGAGCTTTCCAGCTGTGACCGTCATGGGTCTTTTAGCCCTTTCCATTAAAGTTAGCAGAGCCTTCTTTGATTTTTCATCGTAGTTGTACCAGTCGCTCATGTATATGGCGGTTACCACTGTACTGCTCTGAAACAAAATAAAACAATAAAAAAACCGACACAGCGAATAAAAATAGCTTTGATGAGTCTTGCCCCCCTTGAAACTAGTAAACAGTAGGGTGTCTGTGAAAAAACAGGTCGATTTTAATTTTTGAAATTACTTTCGTTTAAGTTGGTTTTCCCGGAAATAACGTCACCTCTCTTTTTTTCAATGGAACACTAATATGTTTGTTACAGGTATTGAATTACTGAATCTAAGGTAAATTCTTAGCCAGTCAAACATTGACAGATCGTTCAAAAACTAAGAAAAACCTCTTGTTAGACTAAATAATGATTTAGTAACAAGTGCAAAAATGTTATTATTTCGGGAGGTTCAGGGATCACATTTCGATCATTTACTTTATTAAATTAGTATTATTGTTATTGTTAAAGAAAAATTAAATCAAGACTCGTCACATTATAAAGCAAGTTACCGACGGTGAGCCATGATATACAGGGTGTCCAGAAACTCTCCTGACAAACGAAGACCGGAGATTCCTCAGATAATTTTAAGACAATTTAACCCAATTCACCTAGTCCGAAAATGCTTCCTAAGGGAACTAGAGCTCTTTGAAGATGGCGCCTTGTAAATAGTTTTGTTTAAATACCTCCAGAACGCTTCTACTTAGAAAAACAAAAACTGGAACGCTTGTTTAGCCTTCAGAGATGAATCGATTCCATCAATTGCGAATTTCTAGTACCGGTCATAGGCGTTCATTTTGGGTAGGTCAACGGTTATTTTAACGCATAACTTCTTTGTATTTAACTTTTAAGCATTTGTGACACTAGATTATTAAATTTTCAGTTATACTAGTACTAAAAGGTACTCTTACTTTAAGTCATTAGGATACACGTTTTTCTAGAAAAGTGGATTTGAAAATTTTTCGATTTTTCGTCATTAAAGTTCAATTTATATTTTTGCACTAGTTGGCTCTGAACTGCCAACAAAAGTAAAACATACGCAATTGATGGAATCGGTTCATCTCTGAAGGCTAAACAAGCATACCAGTTTTGTTTTTCTAAGTAGAAGCGTTCTGGAGGTATTTAAACAAAACTATTTACACTGCGCCATATTCATAGAGATCTAGTTCCCTTAGGAAGCATTTTTGTACTAGGTGATTTGTGTTATATTGTCTTTATATTGTCTGAGGAATCTCCTGTCTTCGTTTGTCAGGAGAGTTTCTGGACACCCTGTATATCTGATATATTACAAAAATATCGCTTGTGATTAAAACGCACATAACGTTACGCACTGACGCTATAATATATATTTATATGTATGCGGTTTACTTCTCTGTAGGAATATATCTCATTACAAAGAAATAAATATATATTATCGCTCACCGTGCGCAACTAGCTTAAGTATTGCCTTACCTCTTCAAACAAAAGGGTTCCCGAATAGCAATACAAGAATAGTTCGAATAGAATTGCAGTCAAGAAAGACAGGGCTCCAAAAAAAGGTATGGTAAACGGTACAGCCTGTAACACAGATAAAGCATGTTTTTTCGTTATTGATTTTTTTTCATATGGAAGCTGAAATATACAGGAAGATCCTGTTGATATTTTGCTAAAATTTGGTATGTTGACACAGCTTTGTGGGACAAACAATCCCATAACAAAACTATGGTACATGCCAATCTGTCATGAGAGCTATTTTAAAATATTTACCACTGACAACTGCAGGCAGCAAATGCATATTATTATAATGCTTGCTAACAACTGGCTGAATACCATCAGTGAAACGGTATTTTCCACGTCCTCAACAAACCTAAAATTATATTTCAGTTATATCTACCACGTGCAAATTGCAATTGTATGCATCAGTACAAAGTTTTTTGTCGATGACTGATTATGTTGTGGTTTATGTTGTTCCACTAAAACTTTTTTTGATTATAGCTTTCGAATCATTTGTGAGAATGACTTATTTTTACTTTATATATCAGTGCAGGTCAGTAGATTTTTGTAGTTCGCATTTTAGGACCGTATTGAGAAAATTATAATTCTTTTGTGATCACTGTGTGTATTTCTTAAACCATATTTAAGGCGCGTTTACATATGCAATAATTTGCTGGCGCCAGTATTTACGCCAGTTGAACTTCATGTCATTATAGGTTTACACATACATTATGATTTTATTGTACCAGTTTCATTTGTTGATTGCTAGCTATAGTGATTTGTATACTGAATCCAAAAATTTAGTTCGTATAATTATAATATTATAAACGAATGTAAAATCAAATACTAAACAAAACCTGGTTTGGTAAACTATTACATAATTACTGGTTTACATTTGCAAATTATCTTTGCACAAACTGATGAGTTGTTACTAACGCATGAAAAAGTTGGAATGCTCTAACATTTTTGATCCGTGCGAGCACTGACAAAAATGGCAGGACAGTAGAGATTTACATATGCAATTTTATTTTACTGGCGCATCAGTACCCACTGGCCCTACTAATTCCATGCATCTGTAAACTTGCTACATGTATTTGGGCTTTTTGTTACACTTTCTTTAACTTTGATTTAGTAATAAAACATCAGGTGCATCATTTTTGTTACTGTTTTTTAATGGTCATATGAGAATAAAACTTGTCTAAATACTGCCCTAGAATTTTGAAATGCCAAGTTCAAAAATCTGTTGGCCTTGAGTGCTATATGGTAATAAATTCATTATCTGAAATTACTGAAAAATGTCACTACAGTCCGTACAGTTTGCCGTGGAATATTCTGTATAATATACTCACTCATAAATGGCATTATAATGATCTACGCAGTGGCATATCTTCTTATAGATAATGTTGGCCTTCACTTGTTCTTTTTCTGCAGGACTTAACGACTTATTCTCCTTGGATATTTGGTCTTCCGCTCTCTTACCAAGATGAGTGAGAGTATCCTTAAGGACTTTAATTTGGGTGGATGCGTGGTATATTAGTAAAGCTACCATAGTGTCCACGGATGCATTGTCAAAAGCACCATTTACGACACCTGTGCACAGAAATTACTTATTTTGTACACAAAAAATATTAAAAACTACCAAATTTAAACATTTAAAAAACAAGTCACTCGACACTTTGTTGGAGCGCCAGGGTGTCCTCGTTTTGTCATTCTTAATTTTAGGAAAAGATGAAAAATTAATAGTTGTCTTTCCTAGTTTTTTGAAATTCCATAACAAGATTTTGGGTATCTAAGTCGGACAAATATGTGTAGAGAAAAAAAAATTTTCATAAAATTCCTATAAACAATTTTTTGAGACATTTGAGACATAACCTTCAAGGAAATTTAAGTTTACATTTTTGCTGACTTCTACAGAAAGTTTGAAGTAAGTGCGTGAGAGAACAGCACATACAAATACCAGCTGTCATCAGAAAGTAATGGGAATTTTACGAGTATAATATCTCGAGTTGAATTAGTCCGATTCGCCCGATATTTTCATTGTTGTGTTGGTAAACTTGTCTGAAAAATATCTATACATTATTAGCTATATCGGCTGTTTTAGTCTGTTGTCACCTGTCACAAAAGTTACAGATATGTGTTTTGGTACGATTGGTGATTATTTATTTTTTTTAAAAATTAACAAAAAATCGCATTTATGCTATACGTGCAACAATGTTCTATAAATGTTAATATTGCTTTTAGTGCCTCAGCGCATCAACAACTGATGAAAATGTGAAAATAGTGAAGAAAATTATTATGAACGGTAACCGAGTCAGAATCAGGAAAGTCTCTGATGATGTTGGCATATCTATTAGCACATGCCACGAATTTTTTTCGAAAGTTTTGGGAACGAAACGAGTGGCAGCTAAATTTGTTCCAAAATTGTTGAATTTCGAACAAAAACAGCAATGAATGGAGTCGCTAAATGAAATAAAAAACAATGAAGAACTACTGAAACATGTTAAAACAAGTGCATAACGTGTCATACCACTTTATTCTATTCTTATTGCAAAACTTGATATGAATTTAAATTTTCTATTTAAGAAATAAATAATCGGCGATTTCACTAAAACACTTACCTATAACCTTTGCGATAGGTGACAACAAACTAAATATTTGATATGTATATATATAGATTACTTTTCAGACATGTTTACCAACACAACAGCGGAAATATCGGGGAACCGAAATTAATACAACCCGAGATATTATAAAATTCTCGTTACTTTTTTATCATACCTCGTACTTATTCTGCTGAGCCCTTTAATATTTAGTATTAACATTTACAGCAGAAACTGTCTAGCTAGCAACAGCGTTGAAACGAATTTTCTAGGTTGATTCCTGGTTCAATCAATTATTATACTTCTAGCTTCTTTTTAAAAATGATATTGGAAGATGAATTTTGAATAGCGTTTTGAATAGCGTTTAAATCAGAATAATAAAGTTTTACGCATTCATTGTTTGCGTATTTTAAATTGTTAGCAATTTATAATAGCAAAATAATGTACTTTTAACTATAACTTAAAACAATCCTAAAATACACAAAGGTTTCTATTGAAATAATGACTGTTCGGCCCTAAAAACCTCATTTAGTTCCAATTACATAAGTTGTATATATCTTCAACGACTTTTGGCTACTTAATTAAATGCTGTTTATGATTTCTGATCTTTGGTATGAGTTTTAGAAAGTGTTTTATAACAAAAATATACGCTTTCTTTAATTGATCGGAACCAGGCGATTCTGAAAGTTCATCTCAACTTTGCCAATACAATACACTCTTTGTTTTTCTTCTTACATAGACACACGAATAAGTACACAGAAAAGTAAACCGTTGTATCTTCCAAAGGATCAAAGGGCAGCCACACTTCAATAGGAAATTTTCTGCCCTCATACATCAAAGGTAAACAGGCCCAGGTCAAGATGGCCAGGCCGCAAGACGTACTAAATATCCCGAAGATAAACCTGCAGTTCCACACAGCCTCTTCGAGGATGTAGTCTTGTTCCGGCAGTTGGCTATTGAATATTTGTTTGTTCAAAGAAGAAAACGCGTTCTTCGTACGTTCCGGATAGAGTTTGAAATTGAGAAACTTGGGTATAAGCGCGAATAGCTCCAGTATCATAAATCCGTTTTCATTAATAATGTCCATTGCACGCTTTTCACTAACAATCAAGTTTATTACCGCCAGAACAGGAGTTGGAATAGTACATATCGTGTACAGAGAAAGAGCGTACGGCGTGAAAAATTTCGGCCAAGAATCGAAAGGGTACAGGCCGAAGATTTTCATAATGATTATGTTGTATTTGAAGGACCGTTGCATTAAGTCGACCGAAGGCATTTTGCCACACTGACAGTGAACAGGAAAAGCTGGTCCTTTTTATCAGTAGCGCCTTTGCGCATTATTTATTTTCCGAGCAGGGTAGTACTTAGGAGGAATATTTTGTGATCGGTGAGACTTGATATGTGTAGATGCTTGCGAAATGCCAAGTCTTTGGAAACAATTTTTGGTCATGACCTACTTCCCAACGCTTGTGAATTGGCCCCCGTATAACCATTTTTCGAAAAGAAACAATTACTCATTTCCCCTGAACAAAACTGTCAAAGAAAATTAGTAATTTCCCATCAAATAAAAGAAAACAAATGCCATTCTTTCAAGTTTCAGGTTGAAAAGCTTGGCAAGGTCGAAAAACTGAAATAATTTATTAGTGGAAATGATTTCACATAAAGCCTTGTCCTTATGGACGCGAAATGCGCAAAAATTCTCGCGAATTTTGCAGATTTAAATTGAAGACAAGAGTGGATGAATGTGTTATGTTACAATTTTCAAGCACTGCTTTCTTTACATAAATGAACGTGTTATGGACTTATCTTTTACATAGCACCATCGAAAATCTCATAAATCTTCACTGTCATTAAATGTATGAGTTTTAAGATGGTGCTATGTGAAAGATAAGTCCATAACACGTTCATTCATACAAAGAAACCAGTGATTGAAAAATTGTATCGTAACACCTTCATCCACTCGTTTCTTCAATTATTAATGGCGGGAAAGTGTCAACTTTCCGCGAATTTTGCAAAACTGGAATATTATCGCTAATTTCATCATTTTGTGGGGTTACTAAGTTTAGCTTTAGCTTCTGTCAATCTACCATGACAGTCAAAAGCAGTTTTATAATGAAAATAATAGAAAATGTTGCAGTTGTCAAAATTCGTTAAATGTTGAGACTTTTCCAGCCATTAAATAATTCGCGCAAATTTTTGCGAATTTCACGTTCATAAGAACAAGGCTTACCAGGTCGCTTCCTTTATCTACTATTGAAAAATATAATCCCAAACTCCACAGAATTGCAGATTTAAGTTAACGCGATTTATTTAATTTTCCGTAATATTTTTTAAAAAATGTAAGGATATTTTTGCGTTTAAATCAATTCGCTGTTGAATTTTTCGTTAATACATCACTGCATGTTGCCTAGTGAACAAAAGCATAACACAAACAGTGCCATATTAAATTGCAAAATCTACTTCACTTAATTCTTCTGCAAGTAATTAAAATAATTACCCTATTCGCAAACAGTCTACTAAAAGAGCATATTTAATCACAAAAAAAATAATATTAATGCAAATTTTATTACAAACGTAGAAAAGTCTTCAGTTAATTATAACAGATGCGGAAAATACGGCGTGGTGATAAAGTCTTGTAACATACCTACCCAGAAACTGGTAAACGGTTGGAAAGATGTCTTTGGGAAAAAACAGGTTGAATTTTATTTTCGAAATAACCTTCTTTTAGGTTATCAACATTTATATGATGGTAATTCCAGTTTTCCTCCAGTTTTCCCAGAAATGACGTCACCTCTCTTTTTTTTTAAATAGAACACTAATATTTAGTTAAGCCCGCTTTACATTAACAATTTCTAATTAGTTGACATATGTAATATTAAAACTTGGACGTCAAATAAATTGATGAAGAACTTCGTCAAGTTATTGACGACTTAAAACTTATTCTAATTTTTCGTCAATTTTTAAATCAATTCAGGAATACCAAAATAAATGCAAAAAAGTGAGGTTAGAGGATATGATGATTTATATTTAACCAGTAACCGAGCAGCAGCAAAAATAAACGCAATGGAAGTTTTTTCTTAACTATTTCTAACTTATTAAAGTTACTTTTCATTTTAAACAGGTTTTGTTTCGTAAACAAATGGAAATGATATAACATCCAAAGTTAAAATTAATTTTAGGTTGGTACGGATGTAATCTGACAGCAAAATTGTTAAAGAAACTCGAGGAAGCGCTGAACACATGTAAAACCAAAGTGCGACAAAGAAATTGATGAATTAATTCATCAATATCTTCGTCAATAAATTGTTAGTGTAATGCCCGCTTTACAGATATCGAATCTTAGGTACATTCTGAGTCAGATGATATGGCACAATGACTGTCAATCCTTGACAGATCGTTCAAAAACGAGGAAAAACCTCTCATTGGACTGAATAAAATATTTAACAATACGTATGGTTTAATAGCAAGTTCAAAACAGATTTTATTATTGTCAGGAGGTTCACATGTCGAACAGTTACTACTTTAAAATAGTACTATTATTGTTTTTAAAGAAAAAATTAGATCATATGTATTGTTAAATATTTTATTCAGTCTAACGAGAGGTTTTTATTCGTTTTTAAATGATCTCTCAAGGTTAGACAGGCATTGTGCCATATCATCTGACTAAGAATTTACTTTAGATTCGGTTTCTGTAACAAAAATTTTAGTGTTCCATTTGAAATAAGAGAGGTGACGTCATTTCCGTGAAAACCGGAAGTACCACATAAATGTTGATAACTTAAAAGCAGGTTATTTCGAAAAAAAAGTCCTGTTTTTTGCGAAAGATATCCTACCAACTGTCAAGACTTTATCTCCGCACTGTATAATACATGATATAATGCAAGCTGTCAGAAAAATTGAAATCACTACTATGTATTATAAGTTATAATTTTTATTATAGGAAAAAAGGAAAATAAATGTAATAGAAAAAAAATTCTTACCTGCAACTACAAAATATATCTATGAAGCTATCCTACAATTTTTAGCCTAATTTTTCTACTGTTGAGATAAGCGACTATTTGTTTACATTATGGTGCATATTTTTGAGTAAAAATCTAATAATTCCTCATAACTGCAACTAGTGAGTAGGACCTGCGTATGATCTGAAATTCAAGCAATGAGTCATGATACTTTTCCTGAAACGAATTTCATACCGTAGTAAACGTTTCCACTGTCAGATCCATAAGTTTTCCAGCTGTGACCTTCATGGGTCTCTTAGCTCTCTCCATCAATATGAGAAGTGCTTTCTTGCATTTCTGGTTGTAATTATACCAGTCACCCATATATATGGCAGTTATCACCGTATCACTCTAAAAAATATACAGAGTATACAAAATATGAGTGCCAATACTAAATTAAGGTTTCGAAGTAATGATTATTATAGTAAAAAGCTGTAGATATGTTTGCAATGCATGTTAGGTGAGATTTTTTTATAATTTTCATTTAAATATATGTCGTGTATGTCACAAATTACCTCGTCACGTAGAAGAGTTCCCGAAAAACAATACATAAATTGTTCCATCAGGAGAGCCACCGTAAAAGTTGACGTTGCAATAAAAGGTACACTGAACGGCACAGACTGAAAAAAAGGAGTTTTCATGTACCTACAGAATGTTACAGTTGCCAACATCGCTATGGAATGTAAAAATCTAAAAAAAGTTTTTCCTTCGCAAATTGGAAAATAATGCGAATTTCGATAGATAGGTTGATATTAGACTTTTGACAGGTGACAAAATTGCTGTTAAGTTAATGAAAATGACATTTAAAAATTATTTTAGAAGTATTAACTGTACATTTCTTTTATTGGTTCTGTAGGTAATAACTAATGCAAAGTAAAATACCAAGAGATATTTTTATAAATATTTATAGTCTGAATAAAGACGTCCAAAAAATGTTGAGCTTGTTGGTAGTTGTTAAAATTCGAAATTAAAAGGAAACAGTATAGGTAGTTGATAAATATGAATATAGTGAATTTTTCAGTTTCACTAACTAATATTGAATGGATTGAAAAATTCACCTTTTTTAAAATAATGAATCTTATTTTTGGCAGAAGGAAAGCGAAGGATTTTGTAAAGTTACAAATACTATACTTTTGTAAAAACAAATACCTACTGAAAAAATAAATAGGTATTAATGCAATTTTTTTTATTGTAAACTTACAATGTGATTTTGATCAGTTTCAGTAAATCTGTACATTTTTAAATTTGACAGCGATTTTGGAAACGGATAACTAAAATTGTGCTAATGTTTATACATACAGTGTGGAAGAAAAGTATGGAATAAATTCATTATTTCTAAAACAACGAAGTTTCATGAAATTTCCTCGGACCTGTCGATTTTGTTTTTAAAAAGACTCTTTTTTCTATATCGACGCATTTCACTATATCCATTTTACTCCCAACCAGCCCATCACAGACACAAATGGGAATATTCACATTTTTTTCAAGCCGATTTTATTGGATCGGTTATTATTTTTTTCTCGGAAAGTTGAAGGAATAGAGTGTTGAAATTATATATTTTTGAATTCAGCAAGTTAAGCTCTACAAGAATCCGATGAAAAAATGTAGGGGTTGTATTTAAAAAAATATCCGATGACGTCATCACGCGAAAACAAATGAACGTCGGAAATGCGTTGGTATAGAAAAAAGAGTCTTTTTAAAAAGCATAATCGACTGGTTGAAAAAATATATGTGTATCATTTAGAAAAAATTAAATTTTAGAAAAAAGATGTAAAAATGTTTTATGCGATTTGTATTATAAATATGGCAATGCATTTTATATTAGAAATATGTAGTTATATTTACCACAGACAGATGAAGGCAACAAATCCCTATTGATATGCTACTGGTTAAGAATTGACTAAATACGGCTACGGAGTACGTGCTTTCCAAATCCTCTACGTACCTAAACCCAAAAAAGCTATTTAAATCTTCTGATGAACATTGATTTATCTGCCATCCCTTTGATTTTATTTTAATCGTCCTCTACTGCTGGACTAGCTGAATGGTATATATATTTTTTAAATAAACGATAAAAAGAAATTTCAAAATTAGATGCGACAACTTTGGTTTCGGATTTACTAGGTCGTTCATTATTTTTAAAAGGACTATAAACTTAATAGATATATATTATACAGGGTAGCTCAAAAACCGTTGACATACCCTTGGAGCAAAAAAAGTATCGAAAATGAATGCAAAAAGTCATTGATAGATAAATTGAACACTCTATACTAAACTCAAATAGAAATGTTAAGGCATTTTGATAATTGTAAAGGAACTTTAACGCCATGTATTTCCTTAAAGAGGCATCTTTTCCCATAACCCAGTATAAACGAATACTTACTCATAAATAGCATCATAGTGCTCGATGCAACGGCATATGTTCGTATAAATAATGCTATCCTTCAACTGTTCTTTCTCCTCAGGACTAAGCGTTCTGGTCGCCTGTGATACCTGCTCCTCTGCACGCTGTCCCAAGTGCGTAAGGCTGTCTTTCAGGACTCTGAGCTGGCAGGCGGCGTGGTATAACAGGGAGGATATCATGGTGTCTAGGACTGCGTTGGCGGTACCACCGGTGAACACGCCTAAAAAACAATACCTGCTTACATGTGGTTATTTTAAATACGAGGTTTGGTCAACAATTTCATTACTGGCAGCCAGTTGTGTGGTTGGCAACATTGTGTTCAACATTACCTCACATGTAGCCAGCTAGGTATAATGTTGATTACTCTTACGCTGATTCATAGTGGATATACACTGTATCTCAAAATGATGGAACAAAATTAATAGTTTTTTTATATTTAAGATTAAATTTTTTTTTCAATTACACCAAAAAAGACGAATTATTTTTTTTTTCGGTGTACGATATAACAAAGACTAATACGTAATACCGCATCCACACTCAACCGGTCTCAGACTGTCTCGCCGAGAGTGTGGATGCGGCATAAGACTATGTACACAAGAACTTCTGAAATAATTTTTTGGATCGGTCAGTGGTCGCGCGGTTTAAGGCGTCAGTACTTGAATCGAGGTGACTGGATCGCTGTGGGTTCGACCCCCTCAGCCGGTAGACCGTATATAAGCTATATTCGTGGAGAGATTGGCACCCTCTCTGAGGGTATGGTAAGGTGGAAGAATGTTGGCTTGGGTCAATGCGAGATACCGGTTGACTACCCCCCTAATTAATGAGGTTTTTCAGGTTTCCCTCATTCCTGCACTGAATGGTGGTTAGGGCCTACCAACGTAAGTCGTTCCTGGGCGCAAATGCGGCCTGCTTAATAATAATAAGCCGCCCCCTCTCCCGCACAAGTCTTCGACTTCTGGGATAATCCTCGTGATTAGAATGAGGGGTAGAGATATTATTATTATTATAATTTTAAAAATATATTAATTTGTTACATCACTGCATATGATAATACTGAATAATACTTTTCAATCAAACCTCGTTTGAAACAAAGAAAATATTAATTCAAACATGTGTCTAGATATGCTTGACTAAAAAATGTCTATAATCAATTATAACTTACATAGAAATACAAATATGTACATAAATACATAAACTGCTGTATTTTCAAAGGGATTGAAGGGTAGCCAAACGTCAAATGGAAATCTTCTGTCGCGGTAAACCAAGGGCGGGCTGGCCCATGACATGACAGCGAAACAACAAGACGTGGAAAACGTCAAAAACATATATTTACAAGTTTTCACAGCTTCGGAAAGGATGTGGTTCTGTTCGGGTAACTGGCTGTTAAAAATTTTCTTGTTCAGAGCATACACAGTCCTTCTGGTACCTTCCGGATTGAGCTTGTAAGGCAGCAGCTTCACTATCATGGAATTTAACTCGACTATCATGGAACACCTCTGACTGAGGGCTTCCACGTCATGTTCTTCACTTGTGATTACGGCCACAAGCGCCAAAATCGGCGTTATAACCGTGAATGCCATGTAGAAAATGAATCCGTATGGCTTGAAGAGTTTTGGACAAGAGTCGTAGGGATATAACCCGAATATTTTTAATATCAGTAGGTGATATTTGAAGGAACTCTGTACTAGTTCCACCATCTTCACTATATTGGGATTGATACAAAAAGCGTGCTCTTATATAAGTATAGCTTTGCTGAGAACTTTTGAAGTTTTATCCAGGGCAGTATCAAGGAAATATTCTGAAGAGATAATTTTTCAAAGCTTTTATCTGATTTATCTTGTCGAAAATTCTATACAGCAATTTTTGTTAATATAGTATTTTTACAGGTAATTTTTGCTGCATAGACCAGAAATATTATATGCAGATTTGTTACTTTTCTTCAATACAACACAGGTAGTTTCCACGGAGAACCAAGGAAAACAAAAAGAGATTAAATTTTAAAGTAGTTCGTTTATGCAAACAATTAAAACAATGACTTTGTTCCCAAGTATATAGACACACGAATATGTACACAGAAAAGTAAACCACTATATCTTCCAAAGGATCAAAAGGCCACACTTCAGTAGGAAATGTTCTGCTCTCATACATCAAAGGCAAACAGGCCCGGGTCAAGCTGGCCAGGCCGCAAGACGTACTAAATATCCCGAAGATAAACCTGCAGTTCCACACAGTCTCTTCGAGGATGTAGTCTTGTTTCGGCAGTTGGCTATTGAATATTTGTTTGTTCAAAGAAGAAAACGCGTTCTTCGTACGTTCCGGATAGAGTTTGAAATTGAGAAACTTGGGTATAAGCGCGAATAGCTCCACTATCATAAATCCGTTTTCATTAACAACGTCGATTTCACGCTTTTCACCAACAATCAAGTTTATTACCGCCAGAACAGGAGTTGGAATAGTACATATAGTGTACAGAAAAAGAGCGTACGGCGTGAAATATTTCAGCCAACAATCGAAAGGGTACAGGCCGAAGATTTTCATAATGATTATGCTGTATTTGAAGGACCGTTGCATTAAGTCGACCGAAGGCATTTTGCCACACTGACAGTGAACAGGAAAAGTTGGTCCTTTTTATTAGTAGCGCCTTTGCGAATTATTTATTTTCCGAGCAGTTTAGTACTTACAAGGAATATTTTAAGATCGGTGAGACTTGATATGTGTAGATGCTTGCGAAGTGCCAAGGATTTGAAAACAATTTTTGGTCATGACCTACTGCCCAACGCTTGTGAATTGGCCCCCGTATAACCATTTTTCTAAAAGAAACAATTACTAATTTCCCCTGAACAAAACTGGCAAAGAAAATTAATAATTTCCCCTCAAATAAAAGAAAACAAATGCCATTCTTTCAAGTTTTACGTTGAAAACCTTGGCAAGGTTGAAAAACTGGAATGATATAGGTATTAGTGGAAATTATTTCACATAAAGCCTTGTCCTTATGGACGCGAAATGCGCAAAAATTCTCGCGAATTTTGCAGATTTAAATTGAAGACAAGAGTGGATGAATGTGTTATGTTACAATTTTTCAAGCACTGCTTTCTTTACATAAATGAACGTGTTATGGACTTATCTTTTACATAGCACCATCGAAAATCTCATAAATCTTCACTGTCATTAAATGTATGAGTTTTAAGATGGTGCTATGTGAAAGATAAGTCCATAACACGTTCATTCATACAAAGAAACCAGTGATTGAAAAATTGTATCGTAACACCTTCATCCACTCGTTTCTTCAATTATTAATGGCGGGAAAGTGTCAACTTTCCGCGAATTTTGCAAAACTGGAATATTATCGCTAATTTCATCATTTTGTGGGGTTACTAAGTTTAGCTTTAGCTTCTGTCAATCTACCATGACAGTCAAAAGCAGTTTTCTGATGAAAATGATAGAAAGTATTGCAGTTGCCAAAATTCGTTAAATGTTGAGACTTTTCCAGCCATTAAATAATTCGCGCAAATTTTTGCGAATTTCACGTTCATAAGAACAAGGCTTAACAGGTCGCTTTCTCTATCTACTATTGAAAAATAAAATCCCCGGTTATTTTACGACACAGAACATGATTTAAATTAACGCGATTTATTTAATTTTCCCTAATATTTTTTAAAAAATATAAGGATATTTTTGCGTTTAAATCAATCGCTGTTGAATTTCTCGTTAATACATCACTGCCTGTTGCCTAGTGAACAAAATCATAACAAAAACAGTGCCATATTAAAATGCAAAATCTAATTCACTTAATTCTTCTGCAAGTAATTAAAATAATTACCCTATTCGCAAACAGTCTACTAAAAGAGCATATTTAATCACAAAACAATAATATTAATGCAAATTTTATTACAAACGTAGAAAAGTCTTCAGTTAATTATAACAGATTAAAAAAAATACGGTGTGGTGATAAAGTCTTGTAACATACCACGTCAAATAAATTGATGAAGAACTTCGTCAAGTTATAGACGACTTAAAACTTATTCTAATTTTTTGTCAATTTTTAATTCAATTCAGGAATACCAAAATAAATGCAAAAAAGTGAGGTTAGGGGATATGATGATTTATATTTAACCAGTAACCGAGCAGCAGCAATAATAAACGCAATGGAAGTTTTTTCTTAACTATTTCTAACTTATTAAATTACTTTTCATTTTTAACAGTTTTTGTTTGGTAAAAATCATTTTTTAAAACTAACTTTTCATAAGATGTTCAAATGGAGTAACTATTTGTATCATTTAAACAAATACTCATCAAAAAAGAGAAATTTTCTTACCAATCAAATCAATTTATTTTTGACAAAAAGTGAGCATTGCACAAAAAAAGATGAATTGTTTTTTTTTCGGTGTACGGTATAACAAAGACTAATACGTAATGCCGCATCCACACTCTTGTGCTCGACCGGTCTCGGACTGTCTCGCCGAAGTGTGGATGCGGCATAAGAATATATACGTTATTTAAAGTACACAAAAACTTCTGAAATAATTTTAAAAATATGCCCGACTAAAAAATGTCTATAATCAATTATAACTTACATAGAAATACAAATATGTACATAAATACATAAACTGCTGTATTTTCAAAGGGATTGAAGGGTAGCCAAACGTCAAATGGAAATCTTCTGTCGCGGTAAACCAAGGGCGGGCTGGCCCATGACATGACAGCGAAACAACAAGACGTGGAAAACGTCAAAAAAATATATTTACAATTTTTCACAGCTTCGGAAAGGATGTGGTCCTGTTCGGGTAACTGGCTGTTAAAAATTTCTTTGTTCAGAGCATACACAGTCCTTCTGGTACCTTCCGGATTGAGCTTGTAAGGCAGCAGCTTCACTATCATGGAATTTAACTCGACTATCATGGAACACCTCTGACTGAGGGCTTCCACGTCGTGTTCTTCGCTTATGATTACGGCCACTAGCGCCAAAATCGGCGTTATAACCGTGAATGCCATGTAGAAAATGTATCCGTATGGCTTGAAGAGTTTTGGACAAGAGTCGTAGGGATATAACCCGAATATTTTTAATATCAGTAGGTGATATTTGAAGGAACTCTGTACTAGTTCCACCATCTTCACTATATTGGGATTGATACGAAAAACGTCCCCTTATATAAGTATAGCTTTGCTGAGAACTTTTGAAGTTTTATCCAGGGCAGTATTAAGGAAATGTTCTGGTGATATAATTTCATCTGCCTATTCTTGTCGAAAATTCTATACAGCAATTATTTTTATAGGTAATTGTTGCCATAATACTAGACCAGAAATATTATAAGCAACTTTAGATTTATTACTTTTCTTCAATACAACACAGGTAGTTTCCACGGAGAACCAAGCAAAATAAAATTTTTAAATTTCTTTTTTAAGCTTATTTTTCCACTAAATTGTCTAGGACAAACGCCATTAGGATTAAAAAAATACATTCTTTCTTCTGTAGGTATTTCGAAAAATCATTTAATTTCTCCATTTAAACAAACAATATTTATAAGGTCCACATAGTGCTCTTCGTGATCTTTTTAACTAATTCAGTGATGTTAATATAAAATTAATTAGTTTATTAATAATAATGTCTCTCAACTGCAAGCAGCAGGAGCAAGCAAGATCTGCACATGACCTGACATTTTTTAATGAAAATTACGTTGTTAAAAATGAGTTTTTAAAAATATAATAAACATTTAAGTGAAAAATGGAGACGTTAAACCTATATTTTTTTTTCAATACCCCACTGCTTGTTTCCATGGGAAAACAATCGAAACAAAACAGTGTTAAAATTTACTTTTCTTAAATATGTATTATATAATTAAAAATATTAGTCTATTGTTACATAGTTTATTGAAAGAGAATATTTAATCATAATGCATAGACAATTACTTTGGTACTTAGTTTTAGACTAAGTAAAATGCTTTTTTCATTTAAGTTTCTCGAAAAGTAACAGAATTGTTTGAAAGTAAGTTATTTTGTAATTGTTTCTAACTTCTAATTTACGACAATATCATCCTATTGCAATATACCGGGTGACAACGGAAAGTGGGAACACGCTGTAACTTTTTTATGACTGTTGATAAAAATTTGAAATTGGGTGTGTTTATACTAGATGGTGCCATGAATTCTTTGAGGTCATTTCGGATTTCATGACATTTCCGGTTGACCGCAAATGACCGTAAATTTATATTTTCAAATGGAACTTAAACATAAAACTAGAAGGCCGCGACTGGCAGAAATTGTTTTCTTTTTTGACGGATTTTGAAAATTGTACCAAAAAATTTAGAAAAAAATTCTTTATTAAAAAATCAATAAGGCTCTTTGTATTTGAAAAAAGTTTTTAAGGAAATACAATAAATCGAAATTTTTAGTAGTAATAACTAAAAAAATGTACAAAACTATTAAAATTTCGAATTTTCCCCATAATTACAAACAAAAAAGAAAACAATTTCTGCCAGTCGCGGCCTTCTAGTTTTATTTTTAAAAATTAAAAAAAATTACTTACATCCAGAAAATGTGTCAGAAAATTGGTCCTACCATACGTAAAATGATCCGCTGATTCCAAAAATGTCAAAAAATACAGGGTGTCCCATTTAAATATATAAATTTACGATCCGGATGCCCTCAAAGAATTCATGGCACCATCTAGTATAAACCAACCCAATTTCAAATTTTTATCAGTAGTCATATAAGAGCGTGTTCCCACTTTCCGTTGGCACCCAGTGCCTATAGGAACTGCTGAAAGTAAAGGGTGTCCGGAATATAACTGCTAATGTAGGTGTATATTTGATCAAAAGCAACAATATGAGAAAAATATCTAAAACTAATCGTTTTTCTGCAAATACATTGCAATTGATACGTGTCTTCAAGATTTCAATTTTCTTATAAAAAAATCAATCGAGCACTACTACTAAGATATTGATATCAATTTGGTTTTTTCTTACGAAACACTCTGTATATTATTATATCTCTAAATTCTCTACTTTTTCCTGATTGCATCGATATAATAATAATAATAATAATAATAATAATAATAATAATAATAATAATAATAATAATAATAATAATAATAATAATAATAATAATAATAATAATAATAATAATAATAATAATAATAATAATAATAATAATAATAATAATAATAATAATAATAATAATAATAATAATAATAATAATAATAATAATAATAATAATAATAATAATAATAATAATAATAATAATAATAATAATAATAATAATAATAATAATAATAATAATAATAATAATAATAATAATAATAATAATAATAATAATAATAATAATAATAATAATAATAATAATAATAATAATAATAATAATAATAATAATAATAATAATAATAATAATAATAATAATAATAATAATAATAATAATAATAATAATAATAATAATAATAATAATAATAATAATAATAATAATAATAATAATAATAATAATAATAAGCCAATAGGGCTTTCACACCTAAGGTGAGACGCATAGCTACCTCCCTTAGGCGGGTCCATCATACCCTGAATCGAGCGGTGCTGCTCACCATCAAGCAGCATTCTCTCGACAGGATACGGATGCTAGTGGCTGCAAAAAAGTCACTAGTGAGGCGGTCGAGAAGGTTGGAGCAAAATAATTTGTTCCGTGTAAGGCCTTCTCGACTTTTTGAGCAGCCTCAGCGTGTTGCGGACAATCCGCCGACTGTAGATCAGGTAGAAGCCTTCTGGAGAGATCTTTATGGCCGCAGGATTCCACTGGATAGAGACACTCCAGCCCTGGCACACTTCTTGTCAAAGGCTTCGAGAGCCACAAGAGGTGTGCCCACCGATAACCCCGGATGAAGTTCGGAGATCATTTATTAGATCGAAGAACTTCGCTGCTCCTGGTCCCGATGGGATCAGCAACTTCTGGTGGAAAAAATTCACCAGTGTCCACCGCCATTTGGCCAGAATATTCACGTCCTGGCTAAATGGAGAGCAGCAAATTCCGGCGTGGTTTGTCGAGGGGAGAACCGTGCTTATCCCTAAGAGCGGAGATTTGTCCCAGCCAAAGAACTACCGTCCAATAACCTGCCTGAATGCGTGTTACAAGGTGTTTACTCGCATCTTGTACGCGCGTGTGCTCCACGCAGTGAACCCCGTTTATCAACGGATATACGAGCAGCGAGGGTCCAAGAGGGGTGTAGCTGGCTGTAAGGAGAACCTGCTCATCGACAGATGTATTACGCAGGACTCCGTGCAGTACAAGCGAAACCTCTCAATGGCCTGGATAGATTACCGCAAGGCATTTGATATGACATCACATGAGCTAATAATCCACTTGCTCCAATGCCTTGCGGTGGCCGACCCCATAGTGAGATGTATTGAACAACTCATGCCGCTCTGGAGGACCCGCTTTACCATAACATCGGCTAATGCAAGGGTCCAGACAGAGCCGGTTTTGTTCAGGAGGGGAGTGTTCCAGGGAGATTCTCTGAGTCCCCTTGTTTTGCATCTCACTGCTGCCATTATCCGTTGCACTTCGTCGTACCCGGGTTACAACTGCGGTACCCCAGGAGACCGGAGGCATAAGGTCACCCATTTGTTCTATATGGATGACCTTAAACTCTACGCCTCCGGAGAGAGGGATTTAAATCAGTCCCTCAGAGTGGTACATGAGTACACGCAGGCGGTTGGGATGGAGTTCGGGCTGGACAAATGTGCACTGGTTCATCTCAAGAGAGGACGATGCGGTCCATACGGAGAGGACGCCCAGCTCATAGACGGAAGCATCTTTCACTATCTAGATGCCGGAGAGTCGTACACCTATTTGGGTGTCCCACAGCGGGGCACTCATGAGGTGGCAACGGTTAAAAACGCTCTCCGCGGCAGGTATCGGCACCGCCTCCGACAGATCTGGTCTTCGGAGCTGTCGGGTAAGAACAAGGTGAGTGCCACAAATATGCTTGCCGTTCCGATCCTTCTCTACTCCTTTGGAGTAGTGAAATGGACGCAAGAAGAGCTGAGGCAACTCGATGTAGGGACCCGTAAAATGATGCATCTCCATCGGAGTTTGCATCCAAGATCGTCCGTTCCGCGGCTATACTTCCCAAGAAATCGGGGAGGCCGTGGACTCTTGAGTTTGGAGTGTCTCCAGGGCAGAGTGGTTTTGGAGGAGGCCTGCAAAGTCATCAGGAGCTCGGATCCACTTCTCTGCATGGTCCAAGACCATGAAGCAGCAGGGATAGGAGCATTTGTGTATAAGGCAGCGAGAAGAGCAGCCGATGAACTTGGTCTCGTGTTCGATACTGAGCGGGAAAATCCAGACTCTGTCACCGAGTCGGATCCTGCTCAGTTAAAAGCTAATTAAAGCTGCAGAAACGCGTCATCTTCTGCAGCTACATAAGGATAAGCCAATGCATGGTCTCTTCTACCGTCATCTAGAGGGGCTTGGCTTATCTGAAAGGCTGACCTTTGCTTTTTGAGGTCAGCGGGGCTGAACTTTGAAACCGAGGGGTTCATAATGGCTTGCCAAGATGGTGTAATCAACACTCTCGTCTATCGTAGTCGTGTCTTGGGTATCGAGGTTCCTGATACCAGCTGCAGGGCTTGCCGCCAGGCGCCGGAGACGCTTATGCATCTCCTGTCGGCCTGTCCGGTATATGCGGCCACAGCGTATATCCAAAGACACGATTCAGCCTTACGGGTGTTGTATTATCATTTACGACACTCGTATGAGATAGACGAGACGCCAGTGCTGCCTTATGCTCCGGGGGGAATGAGAAGTGCCGAATTTATTGGAACTATTCATTCCCCACCCTCAGGCAAATCCAAGCCAATAAGCCTGATGTAGTCCTCCTCGACCACCAGCTTAGGACGATGTTTGTTATTGAGTTCTCGGCTCCCGCAGAGAACAACATCGTCCTAAAAGAGGAGGAAAAACGGAGGAAATATCGAGATCTTCTCTCCGAGCTCCGCAGGCTGTATCCAGACCACTCTGTTAAGATTGTGGTGCTAATTATAGGCGTCCTGGGTGGAATGAGACATACGTTGCTTTCTGACTTAAAGATCATACCGGCTTGTCGAAATTCGGCAGAGATCTTAGCCGGCAGAATGCAGAAGGCAATCGTCCTTGGTTCGCTACGTCTGCTCAGAACACACGATTTACGGGCGCAATGATTACTGACTCCACGGAGTGGAGAGTAGTCATTGCTTGACTCTCCAGAATAATAATAATAATAATAATAATAATAATAATAATAATAATAATAATAATAATAATAATAATAATAATAATAATAATAATAATAATAATAATAATAATAATAATAATAATAATAATAATAATAATAATAATAATAATAATAATAATAATAATAATAATAATAATAATAATAATAATAATAATAATAATAATAATAATAATAATAATAATAATAATAATAATAATAATAATAATAATAATAATAATAATAATAATAATAATAATAATAATAATAATAATAATAATAATAATAATAATAATAATAATAATAATAATAATAATAATAATAATAATAATAATAATAATAATAATAATAATAATAATAATAATAATAATAATAATAATAATAATAATAATAATAATAATAATAATAATAATAATAATAATAATAATAATAATAATAATAATAATAATAATAATAATAATAATAATAATAATAATAATAATAATAATAATAATAATAATAATAATAATAATAATAATAATAATAATAATAATAATAATAATAATAATAATAATAATAATAATAATAATAATAATAATAATAATAATAATAATAATAATAATAATAATAATAATAATAATAATAATAATAATAATAATAATAATAATAATAATAATAATAATAATAATAATAATAATAATAATAATAATAATAATAATAATAATAATAATAATAATAGGGGTCAAGGAGTCAGCTGCTAGCCCTGACTCCAGGGGAATAGCTGAGTGGGAATGGCAAACCCATGAGGAAGCTATCCCAAGATCGTCCGTGCGTGGTGAAGAGCCACACCCTTCCCGAGGTGACCCTGTTTAAACAAAACACGGCGGATCTACTGGAGTAAACCAGGAAAATAAATCCGCAATCTAAGGTGTTTGCCGTGCTGAGGGACGCATGGCTCCGCGTTACGGGAGTCTCGAACGGCTGCCTCCGAATACCTGGCGTCCTTCGGTAGTAATATAGCCCTTCCATGGCAAACCTGCTCTACCATGGTCGAGAATATTTCAGAGTTACTCGTGGGACAGAAATGAATGCTACCACTAAAACCAATACAGAGGCGTCCTCCTCTCAAATCAGGGATGTGGATGGGGATCCACCTCAAATAACCCCCAACGTAAACACAAACCTGGAGACGGGGGTTGCACCCCGGTTCTTGGTTGTGCAAAGAGTAGAAGGTGACTTCGCCAAGGTGAATCCCTTCACAATTGAGAAAAATTTATACAGTCTGATTGGTAATGCTAAAAGTGTTAATAAAATTAAAGATGGCTTGTTAGTGGAAACCGTCTCTGCCGCACAGTCTAGACGTCTTCAAACGGTAGAAATGTTAGGTGATCTTCCAGTAAGAGTAGTTCCTCATAGGAATCTGAATACATCGAAAGGAGTAATATATTGTCGAGACTTATTAAATTGTTCGATTGAAGAAATTCTTGAGGGACTAAAAGAGCAAAGTGTTATTGGTGTTAAACGTATAAAAGTAAAGAGGGATGGGAATTTCATTGAATCACCAAACCACATACTTACATTTAACACTCCTGTTCTCCCTAAACGAATCAAGGTTGCTTTCTATTCTCTCCAGGTTAGGTTGTATGTCCCACCACCTTTACGGTGCTTTAAATGTCAAAAATTCGGCCATACCTCATTTCGTTGTAATGAAGAACAAGTTTGTGTATGTGGAAAACCGTTACATGTAGGTAGTACCTGTGAAGAACCTGTGGTTTGTGTCAACTGCAAAGGACCTCACTCAGCTCGATCTCGCAATTGTCCAGTCTATAAACAAGAAACGGCAATTCAGGAAATAAAAGCTAAAGAAAATATTTCATACATTGAAGCAAAGAAAAAAATTACAGTGAGTACCCCAACAACAAATGTGTCTTATGCAGAAGCTGTTAGCTCCCCTCCAAAAATCGACTATAAGTCTTTAATAAATCAGTTAATACCTGAAATCGTGACCGCACTAACACCTCTCATGAAACAAGAGACACCATTGCAAACGTTCAATGTTCCTAGCGTAAGCGCTCAGGAAAAACGAAAACGAGATTACTCGCCGGAGCAAGTAGTATCTCTGTCATCGGGGGATGAAACATCCCTTAGTTCGCAGGTGGCAGAGATAAAGAAAAGAACAAAAAAGCGAGGCTGGCCTAAGGGCAAGCCCCGGAAACAAACTCCGGACCGTGGTGAAAACACGGACTCGCATGTCTAATGAATTTGTGATATTATTCTGTGATAAAAGTCTGTGATATATTTTATTTATACATAGTTTTATTTATTTGTTCTTGTCTTATTTATTTATTTATTTATTCGTTGTATTTTTTTTTGTCCATTATTATAATCTATGTTATTTATTTTATTTAAACAAAAATGGATTCTAAAATAATTCAGTGGAATTGTAGAGGTGTGATCAAGAGATATTGCGATATTGGACTTTTACTTCAAAATGATCCAATATGCTTATGCTTACAAGAAACCAAATTTAGTCCAAACCAGGTGTATTCTCTTCGAGGGTACAATATTGTTAGATATGATGTAAGCGATGCTCAACGAGCTTGTGGAGGGGTTGCTATTTTCTTAAAGGACAATATACCATATCGAGAAATAGCAATTCAGTCTGTAAACCTTCAAGTTGTAGTGGTTGAAATACTGCTACCCAAGAAATTAACTGTCTGTAATTTATACTTACCTAACCAAAATTGGCAGACCGATGATCTGGATAAAATTATTGCTCAACTTCCCAAACCCTTTGTCGTTACTGGAGATTTTAATGCCCATAGTCCATTGTGGGGATCTACAAAACGTGACACCAAAGGGATTAGTCTGGAAAATTGGTTAGATAGGGATGATATTGTTTTGCTAAACGATGGCTCGCACACTAGCTTTAATACCATCTCCAATTGCTTTGATGCAATTGATCTGTCGTTTTCATCCAGCACATTAGCGAGTTCTTTGAAATGGACAGTTGTGCAAGACCTCCATAATAGCGATCACTTTCCTATTTTAATTGAAGTAGAATGTCAAGAGCCAGCTAAATCCATTCCTAGAAGGTGGATTTTAGAAAGAGCAAACTGGCAAGATTTTCGAAATAAGCTAGTTAAACCATCAATTAATGATCCAAAGAGTATCACAGAATGCATAATCACGGCTGCAGAAACCTCTATCCCAAAATCTAGTGGAAGACCTCTTCGTCGTATAGTACCTTGGTGGAATGCTGAAGTTGAGAACTCAATCAAAAATAAAAAGACGGCTCTAAACCGTTTTAAAAAATCTCCCACAATAGACAATTTAATTGCTTTTAAAAAAGCAAGAGCCAAAGCTAGAAAAATCATCCTGGAAAGTAAAAGAAATAGTTGGAATAATTATACGTCAACAATATCATCTAATACTAATATTAATGAGATTTGGAGGAAAGTGAAAGCAATAAGTGGAAATTATTTTTCTCATCCACCCTACTGTATTTTGACTGAAACGGGGGTCAATTCGACGGATCCATTTGTGATATCCGAAACTATTGCCAACCAATTTCAGGCAACAAGTAGTTCAACTAACTACAGCCCCTCCTTTCTTGAAATTAAACCTGCAAGAGAAATAAATTTAAATTTTCATACAAATGAAGACCTACCTTACAATTCTCTATTTTCCATCCAGGAACTAGAATTCGCTCTAAGTGAGGCAAAGGCATGTGCTCCGGGGTCAGATTTCGTGGTAAATGATATGCTAAAAAAATCTTACATCTGAAATAAAAATCGTACTGCTTCATAGTTTAAACCAACTATGGAATGAATGTACTTACCCTATAGAATGGAAGGAGGCCATAGTTATCCCCCTATTAAAAGCAAATAGAAATCCTCTTCTTCCTACGAGTTTCCGGCCAATCAGTTTAACAAGCTGTATAGGCAAGTTATTCGAAAGGATGATTAACAATCGATTAATGTGGTTCCTGGAAAAAGAAAATATTTTAGTGCCATATCAATCAGGTTTTAGAAAAGGCAGGTCCACTATGGATCATCTTGTTGCCCTAGAGAACTCTATTCAAGAGAGTTTCAGAAGAAGGGAACATTGTGTTGCAGTATTTTTTGATATTAAGGGTGCTTATGATACTACTTGGCGATACGGAGTTTTACATAAACTATATAAATACGGCCTACGAGGCAAACTCCCATTACTTATAAAATCCTTTTGAGCGAAAGAAATTTCCGGGTCAGGATCGGAAACACTCTCTCTGAGATTCACACATTAGAAAATGGAACTCCTCAGGGTTCAACCTCAGTTGCACTCTATTTGCACTAGCAATAAATGAAATCGCTGAGAACATTGATAGTTCAATATCGCGATATCTTTATGTTGACGATTTATCGATTGTGCTATCAGGTAAAACAGTGGGAGAAATTACCCGCAAACTGCAGCCGGCAATTAATTCTATTATTAAGAATGGGGAGGATATAGGATTTGTGTTTGCCAAAGAAACAATGCACTGCATTCATTTCTGCAAACTCAGAAGACCGCACTATGATCCCATGCTATTTGCGGGTGATGTTGTTATAAAGTGTGTTAACTCTGTGAAGTTTTTGGGTCTCGTTTTTGATAGGACACTAACATGGATTGAGCATATCAATACACTCGTCGATAAATGCCGTAAGTCCTTAAATGTAATCAAAACGTTAGCTCATTCGAAATGGGGTGCGGATCCTGAATGCTTGATAAGAATTTACAACGCTATCGTGTTATCGCGTCTCGATTATGGTTGTGCAGTTTACTCGTCTGCTCGCAAAAGCTTACTTCGTAAACTAGATATAATCCATCACGCAGGAATTAGATATTGTATTGGTGCGTTTCCCACAAGCCCAATTAAGAAGCTATACGAGGAATCGGGTATTCCATCTTTAACAGACAGACGACATAGACTGATGATTTCCTACATAAGCAATATACTATCGCAAACCAACCATCCAAATCACAATTTTCTATTCACACCAGAAAATACATTCTCGAGTAGACCCACCATTACAAGACCTCTGGGTGTTAGATTTAAAGAGTTTTTAGACAGCATTGAGGTTCTGGGACTTCCTAATGTGTTCCCGGAAGGTGTGAATGAAATTCCCCCATGGAATGTGAAGGAAGCTACTGTAAGATTAGACTTACAATACTCTAATAAAACATCAACTCCACGAGACCTGTACCTCCAAAACTTCCTTAAAATTAAAGATGAATTATCCCCTGTAGACATCATATACACCGATGGATCTAAAACAAATAGTGGGGTCGGTTGTGCTTTCGCTGTAGACGGACAAGTTTTTAACTGGACATTGAATAAAATGTCTTCAATATTTTTTGCGGAACAATATGCTGTATGGCAAGCCCTTCTGTATATTTTAATGAACCCTTCAAACAAAAAAATTTTTAATCGTTAGTGATTCTCTGAGTGTGTTACAAAGTATAAAGTGTATGTATACTAGAGATCCTATTACACAAATGATCCAATCCGCAATCTCAAATCTTATAGAACACTCATTCACCATTACATTTCTTTGGGTTCCCAGTCATATAGGTATTAATGGTAACGAGCTCGCTGATTCCGCTGCTCGTTCTTCCACCATAGAGACTTGTCTGGATATAGAGCTAATTAAGAGAGCTGACATAAAAAATTTTTTACAAAACAAAATTTTAATTAAAAGTGTATATAGTCAATATAACTTACCTCGAGAAGATACAACAAAAGCCCACAGATTACGTATAGGCCACACTGCCTTAACTCATCAACATCTGTTGAAAGCTGAACCTGCTCCAAGATGCCCTCATTGTGATGTTGTTCTCACAGTTCAACACATAATTTGTGAGTGTCCTCATTATGATGACCAAAGACAGCAATCTCTCATAAAGCCAGAATTTCAGGAGAATTTAAATAATACGGCTGCAATCAGAAACACTTTAGAGTTTTTAAGAGTCATTGATATATATACGAAACTATAACAAATGGACTTACCTTGACTCAGGATAAAGGAGCCAATGACCCTAGCAGTCGACGCTCCTTAAAAAAAAAAAAAAAAAATAATAATAATAATAATAATAATAATAATAATAATAATAATAATAATAATAATAATAATAATAATAATAATAATAATAATAATAATAATAATAATAATAATAATAATAATAATAATAATAATAATAATAATAATAATAATAATAATAATAATAATAATAATAATAATAATAATAATAATAATAATAATAATAATAATAATAATAATAATAATAATAATAATAATAATAATAATAATAATAATAATAATAATAATAATAATAATAATAATAATAATAATAATAATAATAATAATAATAATAATAATAATAATAATAATAATAATAATAATAATAATAATAATAATAATAATAATAATAATAATAATAATAATAATAATAATAATAATAATAATAATAATAATAATAATAATAATAATAATAATAATAATAATAATAATAATAATAATAATAATAATAATAATAATAATAATAATAATAATAATAATAATAATAATAATAATAATAATAATAATAATAATAATAATAATAATAATAATAATAATAATAATAATAATAATAATAATAATAATAATAATAATAATAATAATAATAATAATAATAATAATAATAATAATAATAATAATAATAATAATAATAATAATAATAATAATAATAATAATAATAATAATAATAATAATAATAATAATAATAATAATAATAATAATAATAATAATAATAATAATAATAATAATAATAATAATAATAATAATAATAATAATAATAATAATAATAATAATAATAATAATAATAATAATAATAATAATAATAATAATAATAATAATAATAATAATAATAATAATAATAATAATAATAATAATAATAATAATAATAATAATAATAATAATAATAATAATAATAATAATAATAATAATAATAATAATAATAATAATAATAATAATAATAATAATAATAATAATAATATTCATTCCCCACCCTCAGGCAAATCCAAGCCAATAAGCCTGATGTAGTCCTCCTCGACCACCAGCTTAGGACGATGTTTGTGATTGAGTTCTCGGCTCCCGCAGAGAACAACATCGTCCAAAAAGAGGAGGAAAAACGGAGGAAATATCGAGATCTTCTCTCCGAGCTCCGCAGGCTGTATCCAGACCACTCTGTTAAGATTGTGGTGCTAATTATAGGCGTCCTGGGTGGAATGAGACATACGTTGCTTTCTGACTTAAAGATCATACCGGCTTGTCGAAATTCGGCAGAGATCTTAGCCGGCAGAATGCAGAAGGCAATCGTCCTTGGTTCGCTACGTCTGCTCAGAACACACGATTTACGGGCGCAATGATTACTGACTCCACGGAGTGGAGAGTGGTCATTGCTTGACTCTCCAGAACATCTCCGAATGTGTCGGAGCTTCGGAAGGTGTTTACTGGAAAAAAAAAAAAAAAAAAAAAAAAAAATAAAAATAATAATAATAATAATAATAATAATAATAATAATAATAATAATAATAATAATAATAATAATAATAATAATAATAATAATAATAATAATAATAATAATAATAATAATAATAATAATAATAATAATAATAATAATAATAATAATAATAATATTTTCTATGCAAAACCTATATCGTTTTACCAAATTATTTCTTGGGTGTTGGTCTCTATAATCTATAGCTTCTTGTATTCTATCTTGAATTTCTAAAATAGTAGTTGGTCTATTCGTATTAGAATTAGAAGATAAAATATACCACGGTTACAGTGTATTCATTGTCCGTCCGAAATTATTTGAATTTCATTATAAAATTCGCATAATTTCGGGACGGAGGCCGCTCTTCGGCGACCGGAGACAGACAATGAATACCACCGTAAGTCAAACATGCTATGTTTGGTATTTAAATTTGTCACACAGCAAAATAAAAACACTCATGTTCCGGAAACCCTGTATAAGATATATCTAAATGGTACTACTAACTCTTTGGATATAAATAAGTTAAGTAAACTACAAATATATGTATGACCTTTTTTTCTTTTTTTTTCAGGTTAGTATTCAGTCCATCTGCAGCTATTTGTAAGTATAAGTAAAAATTTCTAAAATCCCAGCAGATTCTTAAGCGTATTTTTGAAAATAAAACATACGTGTAAATATACTCGACAAAAAAAATCTAATAATTCTAATTCGTAGATTTGGGGTCAGAATTACCATAATGGCATGCAGATTGCAGATGCATCCATATCGTGAAAGTACAAGATTATTAAAACATCAGTTTCTACACAGATCCGATTTTTATCATTACCTCAAGGTGTATATCACACATTTAGTATGATTATGTATTCATCATTAAAATATGGAAAACATCACTGACATTTACATTTTGTAGTGTTTCTATGTAGGTATTTAATGAATATTTCAAATCACCTGTCATATTTTATCAAATCTAATGACTCCAAAAATAGCCAAGAAAAAAAAACAAGCAAAACAGGGACGTACCGTTCTTTTAAATTTAAAATATTAAGTAAAAAGAAATTACTACTACCGTTTATATGTTTGTAATGTTGAGGACCTTACCTTAAATCCTACATAATATAAAATGAACTTATTAAAATACACTAAAAACATATCCTGGAAATTATGAGTGATTGATAAAATGATAAATATTGATGAGCTTTTTAATATTTGCCTTCAGATGATATATGTTTTTGTTTTTGTGGCAGTTTAATTTTTATATCGTAAATTCGTCAGTCGGTTGCAATGATTTATTTTACTTCTTTAATCAAATATTAAATATGGAATGACTTAAGGATTTTATAAATTCGAATATTAATAATGTGGCTACAGGGTGGGTAGAGAAAAACAGTACATGTCAAAATTGCTGCAAATACCTATGTAATATTATAGATCAAGTTTCATTTATTACGAAAATATTAATTAGGAAGTAATATTTCATTTAGTGTTGGTATCGTGTCTTGCTTTTTCTTGTTCCTGTATTAGTCCCGTAAGAAAAAATAAGACCAAGGCAAGACTTGACAACTCAAATTTTTATTACAAATATATATTTTATTATTTAAAGGATCTCAAAATTATTTTTAGGATCAAAATTTATTGAGTCCAGTTATGCGGATCTAGAACTAATTATAAATTTACTGCCACTGAAAGAGCTCCGATTCTGTTTCGCCTATTTCGTCCATTATTTTATAACTTATTATGTAAAACTGACCGTTTCTATGCGTTATAAAGTCGACCAATCGACCACTGTCGACGATCGACCATATCGATAGTTACGTGTGAGCTCCGAGCGGGACCCTGACTGGCCGAGAGTTACCACAACTGTTACCAAACTCGTTATAAAGTTCCTTGTTTCTCATTTGTATGCAAGAGTCTCACAAAAATCATGCAAGAGTCTTGCAAAATTGTGTGACAAGAAATTTGCGAGACTCTTAAGATACAACATCGAGCAAGAACAAGACTTTAAAAAAACTTGTACAGACCGCGTATAACTTCCCTTAGTGCCCTTTGATATAAGCAAGCACTATACAGGGCGGTCAAATGAAAACGAAATAGCCATTTTCAGGAACTGCGTCATAATTGTAGAAAAACGCTCAGACCCGTCGATTTTAGATTAAAGGGGGACATTCTTTGCTGGTATTTTTGACTCCGCCACATTCACCCCCAAGCAAGGGTAAGCATCACCCCAAAATATTTAAATGGCATTGGGGGTTGAGTAATATTTATTTTGAAAGCTCTTACAATTCTCTTTACAACAGACTTTAAATTTTATAATTCCGCCCAATAGATACTTTGAAAAAACTTGTTTGAAACGTTCGCGCACATTCTAAAGCATTTTCGGAGTGATTCGACAGCATTGGTCGACGATTCTTTGACGCAAATCTTGCAGCGACGCTGGCTGTGTTTTATAGATTTTACTTTTTAGATATCCCCACAAAAAAATCAAGGGGCGATAAATCCGGTGACTGTGGAGGCCACTCAATGTTGCCTCTTCTCCGAATCGAATTCCGTGGAAAACGTTGGTCCAAATACTGACGGACAATTAATTAATAATGCAGAGGAGCACCGCCCTGTTGAAAAATCAAATGATCTTCATCATACTTTGGAACATTTTCAATAATATCAGTCAAGGCAGGGTCAATAGCGTCTTTCAGTAATTGCAAATACATTTGGCCAGCCCATACATTTAATTTTTCTGGTTGCTGTGTATGCACCTCGTGAAAAACTCTTGGGTTTGAAGCTGACCAATAGCGGCAATTGTGACGATTTACCGTCCCGTTCAAGAAAAAACTGCATTCATCAGAAAAACAGACGTTAACGAACTGTGGATCGTTCCCTGCTCGCTCACTCATTATTTCGCAAAACTGCAAACGGCGGTCATAATCATTTTCATGAAGTTCCTGGACTAAATGTGTTTTGTATGGATGGAATTTATTCTTCTTCAAAATAGTTTGTATGCTAGTTCGATTGATCCCAGACACAGATGCCAGCTGCCTCGTACTTAATGTAGGATCAAGATGAACTTGTCTCAAAACTGCAACTTCACTAGCTTCATTAACTATAGGTTTTTCAATTTCTCGTTTTTTATTGGCTTCTTTCCCTGTCTCTTGAAATTTTTTTACTAACTCTTAGAATAAACCATAGTGTTTAATTTTCAAAAACACAATTAAATAAACTATCAACCAAAGCTTCCAAATAATACTAGAAAACTAAATTTTGAATCCACTAATTTTACGTTTGTTGTGTGTGTAAGTGTGTATAGTATTCATTTCTGTGTTTTACAATTGTTTTTTTTACGAAGTGATAACAAATCGACAAAAACTAATGTAACGCAAGAAATACTAAATTTATACCATTGGCGTAATTAACTCGAATGAGTGACATTTTTACCATTACTAATTGTTTATACATAAGTTTCAACTTTAAAATTAACATTCTTATTAAGTATTGGGCAGAATTATAAAATTTAAAGTCTGTTGTAAAGATAATTGTAAGAGCTTTCAAAATAAATATTACTCAACCTCCAATGCCATTTAAATATTTTGGGATAATGCTTACCCTTGCTTGGGGGTGAATGTGGCGGAGTCAAAAATACCAGCAAAGAATGTCCCTCCCCAACTAGCAAAATAAATTTTATAAAGGTTGTATAAATTGCTATAATATAAATATTATAGGAGCTTCAAATTCATATAACGTAGTTAAATGCCTTTATACGATACTTATAGAATTGAAAAGGGCCCACTTTTATAAAACACTTTGGTAATGTAACAGTTCTATAAAAAATTTATACAACACTTTTAAAACAAATTTATACAGCAACTATAAAAACGTTTTGTAGTCTGTATTTTGGTATTATTTAAAGAAACATTATATTTTTTAGTGAAGAATATTAGAACCAAATCATTTTAAGATTGGTGTATAACGCAGATTCATAATTATTTGTAGGTACTTATATTTAAAAACGGGGTCACTCAATGGCGATCATTTGTGTAAATGGTAGATAGGTATAATACTTACAGTATTATCATGTCAACAATCAGTGTTTCAACAACGAAAATTTTATTGTGCCGCAAATTTTATTGATAAACTATTATTATGTTTGCGACAAAAAAATTATGCGCTTTAGTTGAGACCACATTTGCTTTAAAATTATAAAAAATAAATTAAAAAAATATTAAAATGATGCTTTCTTTAATTTATAATATCGTTGTGTAATTATATTTAATGATCTTGTTATAAAATAGGCTTTCAACTAATTTTCCATAATGGCGGCAGTCGCTGATCCAACAAATATTCATTTAAAAATGGCGACTAATAATACAATGATTTTATTCCACGCATAAAACCTTAACAAAATATTTTAGTGTAAATTAGAACTTTATACGATAAAATGTTTTATAGTCTCAAATATATTTTAAAATGTGTGTGCGCAAGTAGATAATGTTTGCATCGAAAGAAGTTGCCAAGTTTTATACAAAAATTAAAAATTTTGAAATATTATGTACTAACATTACCTATATTAATATTGTTAGTTATTAGCTAAGTATTATTAGTTAATTATAATAATAGGTCTTTAATTATTTAAAACTAACCTAATTATTGCATTACCAAAAAATTACATCAAAGTTACTTTCTCGTAGTGGTTTTTCGTATTTTTTCGCAGCCATGAAGCGGTTTTAATGTGAGTTCTCGAACATGGACACTATCATTATTTATATAATAAAACCTATAAGTAAAATTGAACGTTGGCACGTTTGACTGGAAACGTTACTTTCAAGAATTTATTTGTATTCTTTCTTGATTAGTGCTTGGTAATACATTATACCTTAGGAGTTCAAAAATTAGGTTTGGAATTTTATTACGCGGTATATGCAATAATTTTGTTTTCTCAAATCACAATTTTGTTCTATAACATATTTATAAAACACGAAATATTTTTATAGATTAAACACGACTATAAAACTATTTTATAAATAAGCGCATTTCGAGGCTAAAAAATAATTTTATTAATTTCCTTATATATCCTTAATAAAGCACGCTTATACAACTATTTTATAATATTATAATTAAAAGTCATTTGCCTAAGTATACAACTCTTTCACAATACAAATGTTGTATAACGTATTATAATACTTTTATAAAAATTTTAAAGAACTGAAAATTATTTGTTCTATAAAACACGTTGTAAAAACTATTATAAAACAATTTTACACAATTACTTTCTTCAGGAACAAAATTATGGCAATTATTTGCTCTATAAAATCAAACTGTTCGTTAAACAACGCAATTCGATAGTTATAAAACAATTCGCTTCTTTTAAAGTTCCATTTTGCTAGTTGGGTCTTTAATCTAAAGTTGACGGGTCTCATCGTTTTTTTACAATCTTGATGAAGTTCCTGAAAATGGCTCTGTTTCGTTTTCATCTGGCCACCCTGTATATTTAAATGAGGTACCTAATTCCACATGAAATGTGTATGATTAGTCCGTATGATTTGCAGATGCTGACGATCCGTCCTGATCATACGCTTCATGTGAAACGGCGCTTACATATTTCATCTTTGCCTGCCTCATATCCCTCATCGCCTGATTCTATTTGAACGTATGCGGTTACTCAGTAGATCCAAATTTATATTATCATTTATTTTCAGAAACGGGAGTTATTTTGAAACTAGTTTCAAAATACCTAAACAGGCCTCTTAAACAGTACTCTGGCTCCGACCAATGACAGGACTTAGAGTTTCCGACGTGTAAGCTGATGATTGGTTGTTGATACATGATATCAGAATTGAACATGTTTGTTAGATTTATATATTGTCTGCAAATTGGTATTAAAACAAAAGACGAATATTTACTTGAAACTGACAATGAAAGCGTTGACCACAGTCTCATTGTTTGTTCCCCTTGTAAACCATTTAATTATTCAAAATTTTGTGAATTCTCGGAATCCTTGTATCTGGTCCATCGTGTGGTAGCTTCATGGACGGATGTTGGTCAAACTTTCACCTTCACAAATGTCAAGAGCATTCTGGAGGTATTTGGATCCATACCTACACCAGAACGTCGTGTTATTTAATCTAATTTGATATTATAATTCGGGCAAACACGTATACTATGCTGTCAGCGACCTTAATCTATGCGGATGTCTAAATAATATACCCGACTTTCTTGAAATTTACGTATTTGGCTAGATGTTACAAAATATATTTTGTTGTATTTCAAATAATTTATTGAAATATGGATAAACGGTTCATGCAGGATCTTCATTTTAGTTATTATTTTTTATTTTTAAACTTACCGAAAGCTATATTTCAATAATAATTTATGAAATTATTTATTGTTGCTTTCTTGTAATTTGCAGATTTTTATTACTGTTTAGCCTTCAACAAAACAGGATATACTTCAAGTTGCATATTTCGACTTTTTTCATTTATCTAAATAAATAATTATAATTTGGCGTCTGTTATAAAAATAGTTATTAATTTGTTTTTTACAATTACAATAATTTCGATTTTGTCGTTTATTTCTTCTTTTTCAAAACTGTTTTGAGGTAAATTTTTCATTTTTAATTTTTCCACTGTAATCCAGTAAATTCCACTCCAATTTTTAATTTTACTTTTAGCTGATTTACAGGATCTTTGTGGGTATTATGCAGAGATGAGAATTATGTTGTTTATTATGTTGAATGAAAATAAAATGTGAATTCTTTTTCTAAATCTATGTGTGAACTAATAAAACAGCCTAATTCTTTGTACATTTTAATTCAATCATCTCATCTACACGTTGTTCTATATTCTTAAAATGTATATCAGCCTTATTATCTTATGTTTCATGCAACATATCCTTCTATAATCCTAAAACATATAACATATAAGTATCAGGCTATTTAATATATTTCCATGCTAGTCTTAGAAAATCTGATCTTATGTTAGAATTAATAAAGATTACATAATTTCAATAATTTTTGTTCGACCCTGTATAACATAAAAATCATTAACGAATACGGCTCCCTCTACCAGCAAGGGAACCAACTTTTCCACAACTTTGAGTAAATAGAGATCTATATTTCCGCTCTTGACAAGGACAACAATTTAACACCGTTATTTTAACATATTCTCGATTTATTTCACTGTTTTGGCCATATATTTGTTTGAAATATACATTACTTAATAATAATTGTTTAATAGTATCAGAGACAGTTCAATTTGGGCTTTATTGATTTATTTCGGTGGCTCCATCTAACGACGAAGAGAAGTATCCACGAATTATCGACGTTACGGTTATTTTGCTGTTTTCTTGATTCTCCGTAGATGGCACTACTACTATTACTAGCAAGTAAACTAGTATTTATATTTATTTTTGTTGACTCAATATTGCATCTCAATAAGTATAATGAATTAAAAATGTGTTTATTTAAAGATTTGTATAATATCAAGTTTTAATTTAAATTAAACTGTGATACATATTTAAGTAAGTAATTTTGTCACTCGGTGTCGGAAAGCTAACCTAACTTTTCATTTTAGATCTCGGGAAAAATGACTTTTATGACATTAGCCCACTATTTACAAATAATAGACAGGAGTTGGAGGGCACAGGATGGTGTAAAAATTGCAACTTTTATATCTCTTCGTCATGAGCATGCCAAGTACGGCAACTACCAGCTGGAGATGCCCGAAAGTCTTGTCGACAAGTTCCTGATAGCACCAGTGGACGAACTGATAATTTTACACTTAAAATGCCTGTATCATATCGGAAAGGAAGACTTCCTAGGCGCTTACCAACAACAGAGCGCGCTGGTACAAAGTTTTGCTAAAATTCTACAAGCACAGAAAGAAGAAAACTGGTCTTTACCGATCATGTACACGATATGCTCTGATCTGAGGCTTATCGCTCAACAAGCAGAGAAGCAAAAGGTAGGAGTTAACGAGAAGCCCGGGGAGATCTTAGAGAAGGCTGCCGAGTGTCTGATGGGTTGTTTCCGAGTGTGTGCCGCTGACAATCGGTCCGGCGAGGAAGACACTAAGAGAATAGGCATGTTAGCGTTGGTGAATCAATTATTCAAAGTGTATTTCAGAATTAACAAGCTACACCTTTGCAAACCATTGATAAGAGCGATCGAATCTTCACCATTCAAAGAAAGCTTCTCGCTTAGCCAACAAGTCACGTACAGGTACTTCGTAGGGCGAAAAGCCATGTACGATAGCAATTACAAAGCCGCCGACGAGTATTTAACGTACGCATTTGAAAACTGCCACAAATCGAGCAGGAAGAATAAACGTTTGATCTTAATATACCTAGTTCCAGTCAAGATGCTTTTAGGTTACATTCCGAGCAAAAAAGTGCTAGAGAAATACGACGTTACGCAATTCTGGGACTTGGTGCAAGCAGTGTGTCAAGGCAATTTGAAATTATTCGACGAATTGATGGAAATGCACGAGAGTTTCTTCATAAAGTGTGGCATTTACTTAATCGTGGACAAGTTGAAGATCATAGCGTACAGAAATCTGTTTCGAAAAGTGTATCTGATACTGAACACCCACCAGATCCCTGTTGAAGCGCTACAGTGTGCGTTGGAGTACCTGGGGCAGGACGTGGATTTAGACGAGACTCAGTGTATAGTCGCAAATCTTATTTACGAGGGGAAAATCAAGGGTTACATATCGCATCAGCACAGGAAAGTCGTCGTTAGCAAGCAGAATCCGTTCCCTGCCCTGACCAGTTTGACGTGAACGTTTAGTTTTTTTTTATGGACTTTTGACATTTTATGTATATGGAAATGTAATATATTTAAGTGTAATACATGGATATAGAGAGTAAAGAGTAGTAAAATGTATTTTAAGTAAAAACTGTTGTTTAATCTGAAATTTTTGTAATAAATTTATAAAGTAAGGTATTTGCAGTTTAACATAATGGAGTTTGAACAAAAAATAATTTTTTAACCTATTTTTTTTCCAAAAATTTAACGCTAAAAAAATCTGAAAGGAATAATGTGGCACAGGCATTCGGAATGCCCTGTACGTTAAACGTAAAAATTAATCAGATATTCTGGTTTATCTCACAAAAAATCCCTTTCGAAAATTTGAGTAAAATTACCCAACAAATGAATGTTATTGTAAAAAACTGAAAAAATGAAGAGACTTTATCAGGTCTAAAACTTATTAAGGAAGGTAAATTAGCCTGGGAAGTATGGCACATTTTTTACTGAACACCCTGCATACACAAATACTTTTCTTCAACAGTTTTGATATTATTTGTAGGTATGTGGAAACATAAAATAATTTTGGTGTTCATTTTTGTAATTCATTCCTAATTTTGTACTAAATGTTTTTCCATTTACCAAATTTAAAAATATTGATATATCTGCAGAATTTAATTTTTGTGTTTACTTTCATTAAATTTTAAAAATACTTGATAATTTTCAAGAAAAATTAACTGAAACAAGATTTTAACAGTGTTCATCAGAAAACAACCAAAAAGTTATAACATATTTTTTCATACCGCAGCATTACAACCTTCTTTAAAATAATTATGTTTTTCTCGATGTTGTCCATTATTATTTATCTGCGTTTGTCTATGTAACACTTAATTATTTGCATATTTAAAAGCTACCTATGTACTTTCTTCAGAATGTTTTAATAATATAACAAGAGTAAAAAATAAACTAAAAATAAATCTTATGGGAGTAATATCATTATTTCTAAATTTGGTCAATGAAAAGAGAGTTTGGTACAATTTTATGGGTGAGCTGCCCCCAATAAACACCTAATATTCCTTCGATTAACTTTAACTCATAGTCAAAGACCTGTAATAATCCTAAATCGTTGCCAAATTTGAGTCTTCTATAATAAAGTGCCCCTGTTTAAATTGAAGTCTCCATTTTGGAGGCTAATAACACTTCAGGGGTGCAACTTTGTAGATTAAGAAAGTTTGCATGGTTAATTTTCACTATTTTGGACACGACTACATGTACCTCCTCTTTATCGGGGACACTGTATATTAAATGTTATAATGTAAATTTTAAATGAGACTGTTATAGTACATTGTAAAATATAAAACTTATGACAGGCGATATCTAATATTTGCTTGTGATGCGTGGAAAACTTTTTGCCTAGATGTAGTATTTGATTTGTTTATGACAATATTAGTATACAGACTGACGCAAAACCAGTTTATAATGAAATAACTGCATTTATTATTCTCGCAACTTGTTATTTTTTAGGCACTCAATCAAATATGACGCGTTTAAACCCGGTATAAATTTGATAAATTTTAGTTGCTGCAATAACAGTCTATTAGCTTTAGTTCTATTTGCTCGTGGCATGTCGAATTATTGGTTCTGACTTTTTGCGATAAAACGAAAATTCATTTTTCACTCGCTCCTGCGATATTCTGTTTGTGGCTTTCACGGAATTTATATTGCTGTAGCCTGCAGTACTGCGTTATTATTTTACAACTTCCCTCTGAAATAAAACCCAACCGGGCTGGCTTTACCAAGTAAACTGTTTGAACTGTTAGTGTGAAAGAGAGTAGCATTTTGTAGAAGAAAGATTTGTTTTAAACAAGGTGAATATTTTGAACTGAAAAGAGGGGCATCTCATATTATGCAACCAGAATTACAAGTCTCGTAATAATTGGTCAAAATAAAATATACCACCAAAAATCATGGTCAAATTTACTGCTAGCAATATTTGCGTTAAACATATTATATAACATTAACGATTACATCCATATGTTTATGTTTAACAATATTACAAAACATATAAAAACGAGGACAAACTTACTGATAAAAGATTTGGTACTAGCAAAGAATAATCCTCGAACAAATCAATAATATAATGTTTAATATAGGTATTCAAATTTGTAAGTTATAGTTCTCTGATATATGAATAGATAAATTGCAAAGAATGATATAAAATTAACAGAGTCCACATAAAATAAACTGGTAACAAAATTGAAAAATGTGAAAATTATTATTAATATTATTATACAGGGTAGTCTCGATAAAATAAAAATATTGCGATTTAGTCAAACTTAGCTTAGTTCAAAAGTTGATAGTTAAAGGGGTACAGAATATTCTCTGAAGCTATTTCTTTGTGATTTTTGTTTCTTTTTACTTCTCTGCTTTTTCAGTGTGAGATTTTTTGGTTGGGCAAACTTATATAACCTTTAAGTGATCTTCTTGGTGCAAGGGCTTATTCAATTAATTTTGATTTTTTTCAAAAGTTGCACAATATCCAATTAAACTAAAGAAAAACTAGGGATACAGTGTTAAAATTTATAATATTATTTTTGTTTTGTCATTGTTTATTTCTTAATAAATCCATACAAAATTTTGGTGTTTGGATTTTTTTGGGATGGGGAATTGAAATCTTTTCACAGTTTGGTTTGGTTTATAGAGGGCCCCAGCTGCGGTAGATTACATGTGTTAAAAATGACAGAAGTTTGTTACACTTAGGTGCATCATAAAATGTCTGCCTCTAAATTAGAAGTATTTATCAACGCATTTATTAAAAAATTGTCTTATTTGATTTATGAGGAATCAAAAAGGTATAATTTTTAGTAAGTTTACTATTTTACTGTTCACTGCAATTCTTATATAATTTTATAAATAAATCCTTATTATTGACATTTCTAAGTTATTTTAATTATTTCAACTAGTATTGGAAGCTTCAAAGCCAAATGTCTGGAAAATGGTGCTAGACAGCGACATTCATAAAGTATACATTTTTGTAAAGAAAGTTATAAAATAAGAATTCTATACCAAAGATGAGATAGGTATAATGGTCGTCAGCTTAAAGTCACCACCTCCATATGTTTTGTCCCTTTCTAGCACCGTGTATAATAAATGGCACTAGAAAAGAATGGACCATGGAACTGGTGACTTTAAGCTGACGACCATTGTACCTTAAAGTACAAAAAAGTTATGTCACATTCAATCTATCATAAGCAAACTATGAAAATATTTCAATTCCCCGACCGAATGGATATTACATTACATAAGAAATGAAAAAAGAAAATAATATTTTACATTTAACATCCTGTATCTCTTTAACTATCAACTTTTAGAATAAACTAAAGCTAAATCGTAATATTTTTACTTTAGAAATCTATCCATCTATGAATATTGGCCTATTATCTCGGGACGACCCCGTATAACTGCTGAATCCAAGCTCAATTATATTTTGCTCTGGTGGAGTAAGAATTGTAAACCTTTTACTCAGAATAGTTTATCTAAAACTAGCAAATGATATTCTTCTATCGAATTCTAGTGAAAAAATCAAAGAGATAATCCAAATTCCAATGTCAATTTGGCTTTGAAGTGTAGGTTTTATTACGATCACTGTAACGCTTCATCAAAATGTAGTTCATATGACATAAAATCCCGCGGGTTGCATATCTGACGTCGTACTAATCGATCCATTTGTGGTGAGATATTATTTCGTTTGAAGATTCGTTCTGTAACAAATCGAAAGATGGCGCTAGGCTGCAATCTCTTCCCGTACCTTGTTCTGAAGGCCAATTTCGCAGGTAATTAATTTGTAATCGTTGATAAGACTACGCTGCGAGGGCGATGTCGACTAATGACTTCTGAGTGGGGGGTTGGAGGGGGACGGTTGCCGGTAAAGTCTCGCTTTCTCCCAAGTTTTAAATGCGTCCTCCTTGCCGGGGTAATAAATGTAAAAGGATTTTTTCCCACAAACTTTTCATTAGATTTATTTCCCTTCCTTCGGCGTGAAAAAGACGTCTTGTTGCCTTCAGCTGGGAGTGGATTTCTCTCCGTGTTCATTTCCCTTGGTAAGCCAGACGGGGCTTCCCAAATTTAAATTCAATTTATTTTTAGGTAGATAATATCCTTTGTCGAGGGGTACCGGTGGATTCGACGACATAATTAACTGTGAGGATCGAAGACGGATAGGCAGAGAAGTTAGGTATCCTATATTACAGATGTAATCAATATGTTAATATTCATTTAGTCACTTTAAGTAGTTTTGGAGATGAAAGTTAGTATTATAAGAGGTTAGGTAGGGAATTCAATACAGGATGACTTCTATACCCATTTCATAGGTTCGGTTCAATATATTAAAAAGGAAACGTTACATTTGTAAAATGCAGTTAATTTAACTAACGAATTTCATGTGAAAAAATCATGCATATTTACTACGCTGTTTGGGTTCTGTTTAGTTCGCCCGTAGTAAAAGTGTAGAATATGTGTACCGGGTGAGATGTAACTGGTCTGCTACTTCCTGCTCGGCCTAAGCGGCTCGACTTGCAGAAAGCGACCTACAATATCGTAGGTACTTAACCACAGACCTCTCGCCCCGGGCGATGCGCCAATTAAATTTATAAATGATACTGCAGGAAACAACTACTCCGCGGGCTAATACCCCGACCGGCATTGAATTATACCTGCAGTATCTGTGTGAAACAGCCAAGAACCCTTGTCGGCCACTCCACCAGACATAGACCGGTTTCGGACTTGTTAGCCCTCATCAGTATGCCATAGGTGAGATGACCGACAATTGAACTGGCTGTTCCTTCATATGTAGTTTCACATATAAATCGAGTGCAGGTGAGATGTAACTGGTCTGCTACTTCCTGCTCGGCCTAAGCGGCTCGACTTGCAGAAAGCGACCTACAATATCGTAGGTACTTAACCACAGACAGGAAAGAAAATTTAAGCATTGGTAATACAAATACGAACCAGCTGCATTCATCTGGTTTTAATCTTACAAATTGCCAAAGTTATGTTGTTAATATTTATAACAAGTAATTTAATTTAATTTAAGTTAAATGATATATTAATTGTCACATTGATAAACCTGTTGATTCTTAATAAACTTTAGCAGTGATCTCTTTCTTTAATATTTCACTAGTGGAGTAATATCTCACATTATTCCACTAGAGATGTAATGGCTTTCATTATTCAATTGAAATAGTGTCAAATAAATGCTGTAATGAGGCTCTTTTAATGCAGTTTGTAGATAAAATAACAAATTCGCCGCAAAGTATTAATTATTCAGAGTACCCTCTCACCTGGAAAACCTGGAAAAGTCAGGGAATTTGTTTTAAACGTAATAAAGTCAGGCAATTTAAAAATGTGGCATAAAAGTCAGGGAATTTAAAAATTAATTGAAATTGACAAATATATTTTTTAAATGTACTTCGGTTTTATATCTATTTTACAATATGTTCCAAATCCAAATACTATGTATTCATGCCAAAGAATAGTTATTTTGTTACAATATTTTGAGTTATTTTTGTATAATGTGTCAGGGAAAACCTGGAAAAGTCAGGTAATTTAACATGAATCTAAAAAAGGGAACCCTGTTATTTATTTCCCAATGATCCAGATCCTTCCAATTATGCAGATTGTTACAAAAAACATGTTACGTCTGTATCCCGTATTTTATTTCTAGTATGATCAATAAAAGGACTGCGACTTATAAATTTGAAAAAGGAAGAACTAAGCGAACTTGACCGTCAGCTATCATTTTATTTCTATTATCATCAATAAATGGACTGCACATTTCTGAATTCACTATCATCAAGACCAGCATAGTGTGGGGGCAATCCATAGAAATCATAAAATATATAGAACGCCAGAAGCCGTTACATTAGGCACTCAAAAATAGTCAGACTATGGAGGGGCTTAGAAATCAGCCATCTAGGAAAACTTAATGGAAGCAGTTGGTTGCACTGCATTTTATGTCTAGCATACAATTGAATTCAAAACGGAAGGACCATAGAAATCACAAATTGGACGTAAAATTGTCATATTTTAAAATTCCCGCCTATTAGTGTGAAGCTGCCTCGGTAGTGTAACCAACTCATGAAAGCTAAGTTACTGCAATATTACCAGACTCGCGTTTTCTCCATAGGTTGACTATTTTCGATACCTCTTTTGGCGTTCTATATATTTTATGATTTCTATGGGGCAATCCCAATATCCTTTACCACAAATTGAACATCTCGGTTCACGAGTTCGAGCCTAGTCTTCCGCTTATCGTGATTTTAGAACCTATTCGGATGGCTTTGGGGGTACGTCAGACCGTGCGTCTATGTCAAGGGTAAAATCGTACCGAATCTACTTAAATTAATTAATAGGGCTCAGGGAACTATTAATAAGTCCTTGGGGAAACTGGCGTAAACGCCGACGCGATTGGATGGGTTTCCGAAACGTATGGCTTAGCGCGGTGATTAGGAATATTAGGGGGCAGGGGCGGCGGTATAGGAAGATTTAACTTTCTCATAAATACAGGGTGTCCGGAAAGTAAGACCAGCTTAAGCATAGTTACCTGTGAGCACATACAGCCGATTTAGACACACTTAGCTTGGTCTAAAAGTGTCTCGTTTAGAAGTTACAGGACTTCAATGATCGTAGAGGGCGCTCTTGACAGTTTCTTTTTAACTCATTTTTATCGTATATTTTTTATTGGTCCTACTCTGATACGTCTGACTGAAAATTATGATGGAGAAATTAATTTTGCGTAGAAAAGCTATATACCTGTTCCTTGTTGAAACAATGCACCGTTTTCGGCTTGTACTTGCCTAAAACATAACTGTACCAAGTTTCAAGATGATTGGAAATTTAGTTTCCTAATTATCCCATAACAAGGAAACAATTTTTTTTCTATGAAGCCCTGTAACTTCTAAACGAGGCACTTTTGGACTAAGCTAAGTTTGTCTAAATCGGTTCTATTCGATCACAAGAAGCTATGTTTAAGCTGGATACCATTACTTTCCGGACACCCCTGTATACAGGGTGATTCATTAAGAATGGGCAATCTCTGAACTGGACCAAAATATGGCGATTGAGCCAAATATGCCTTCTCCGAATGTTGCTGGTTTAAAAATACAGGGTGTTCAATGCTAGAATTTTATTTTGAAATATCTCAATAACTTTGAAACCTGTCGGAGTATTTTAAAAAAATGGCACAATTATGTTTTTGGCATGGCAAATAAGAATTTTTAAGTAATTTTGACGTCACGAGGGCGCCACTTATGGCACAGCATGTTTTTTCTAAATGACAGAACTTTTATGCTCTTTAGTGTATCCATCCGTCTATTGAAACAATCGATTACCCTACCTGTTATTTCTGACAAAGGTATACCTTGTTGAAGTCGTTAGGAGTAACAGTTTTCGAAATAATCCTATTTGAAATATTCAGTGCACCGATTGAAAACTGTTATCGTTTCAGGTAAAGTGCCTTTTCTACTGAAAATACAGCAACATTTTACTTGAAAAAGTTGTTCAGAACGGTAAATTATGGGGACATGCAAAATTTCATATCACCCCCAAAATCTTCTGCGCAGAATTTCCGGATATCCTGTATAGGGCGCTAATTTCGTACTAACGCATAAGTATTTTTCATCGTAACATTTTTATGCAAGTCCTTATCTGGATTTTGAATAAATATTTACTTTGTGATCCATTCCGACCGACCGTTAGAAATCAAGTTTTCCATAAATAGCATGCTCTGGAAATTGGATGGGCCAAAGCTGCATGAAATTTTATCCCTTCGCATACATATAAACATAAACTGGAAAATGCATTTTTACGGATTGCCTGATGCTTTACTTTTATTTTGAAAGATGCAACTCGCATATATTTGCTTGAATTCGAAAAAGATTCAGCTTAAAAACTGACATCCAAAGCAGCGCAGGCCATGAAACATGAAATTTTAAAGTGTGAGGTTTGATCTGCATTAAATTTTAAAAGAGCGGAAGTATACACACACGTATAGTTTGAGTTATATTCTCAAAAAGCTTTATTTATTTATTGATAGTAACACAATTTTAGGATTTTTAATGGAAGAAGTACTTATTTTGTTAAATACGCTCTTTTAGTAAATGTTTTACTCAACGGCACAACTAAGCAAATATTTTTAGTAGGGCGGTGGATTAAACGTATTTATTATTAATATATTGAGGGTAATTCGATTATTTTAATATTTTGCTATAAAAAAACAAAATTGAGAAATGGCGTGAACAAAAGAAAGTAAAACACGTCAATGTGAAAGTGGCATATTTTGAAGGTAAGAAGAATTTGAAGGCTTCTACGCTATGGACACTGTCTTTAAAATAGTATATACATTAAAACATACAATAGTTTGATAGTATTTTTGAAAAGGCAGTCCTATGGATACCACGCTAAGAAATCAAATGTTTTTTCAAAAGTAAATATTGCGAAGTGTTTGGAGGAGGTGGATGACAATCATTTTTTAATGGCTAGGGTAGGTAACTAATAATTGCTTGAATTAGGTGTCAGTTTACGAATTCGCATTTTTTGCTTTAGGTTTTGTTGGTTGTGGGAATAGCCGTTGCGGAAGTCAGACTTAAAATTTTTACGTGTTAAAGATGTTACAGCTGAGGAGATGTTTTTTCGTGTAAATATTCCAAATACAAAAACTAGAGTAATTCGTAAATTTGTAATCACCCCGGGAGATATAGAAGAACTAAACTTCGTTGACATTATCAAGAAGTATGGAGACCTACGCCCGGCAAATATTAAACCCAATAGATTCTTTGTTAGATATCGAAGTGGTAAATGTGGTGTACAACCAGTAGGAATTAATACTATTGTCAGGTAAGATGATTGCTCAAATGATTGGTTTGCCGAATTGTGCATTAATCACGGGGTACTGTTTCAGAAGATCTTCGGCCACTTTACTTGCAGATTCTGGGGTCAATGTTTTAAAAATAAAACAAGGAATGTTGAAAATTCTATAGAAAATAAAAAAACAATTTCCGGTTATATTCTTGGAGAGCCGAGTAATACCAATAACATATCACGGAATATTATTGCAAGTTCAACAAATAAGATTTCTTCCGGAATTTGTTTCATTAACTGTACCAACTGCGTTGTAAATATTTATAACTAAATAATAATAAGTAATAAAGTGTCATTTATAAAATTACTGACTTAAATGAAAGTTACTTTATTATTTTTCTGTTGTATTTTGTTTAATTTGTTTTGGCATACTGATGACGTCCTCTGCTTTTAAGGTTCTTGGTTTTGTCATCCGTAATACCAATCATTTTACTAACATTAATGCTATAAAGTTATTATATTACTCGTTTGTTCGCTCAAAACTGGAGTATGGTGCATTGATTTGGTCACCCATATATAACTGCCATATAAGTAAAGTTGAATCTGTACAGCGTCGGTTTCTTAAATTTCTATCATTTAAAGAAGATCATCAATACCCACCTAGAGGATACGATCATGAGTTGCTGTTGTCTAGATTTGGTGAGATATCGATGAATAACAGGCGAATAATATATACTATCAAATTTTTATATAATATAGTGCATAACAATGTCGATTGTCAGCTGTTACTCCAAAATATTAACTGGTTAGTTCCGCGTGCTGAATCCAGACAATCTGTAACTTTCTATAATCATGGCATCAATACCAACATAGGCTTTATTGCCCTATATATAGAATGTGTCGGAACTTTAATAATCTATGCCGTTCTTGTGATATAAACAATGATTCTCTCACTACAATTTTGAATACTGCAGCGCCTAGATTATTATAGTGTTCTAGTTCTGTTAAGTTTCTCATAATTTTTGTTCCTTTTGTGTATATATTTTTTTTATTAGTCATCTAATTTTCTATTATCATATCTTTCTATTAATCTTTGTTATTTTATAGTTTTAAGCTGCATAAGGTAGTGTAATTTTGTATTTCCTATAACTGGGTGTAACCTGTTGGAAATAAATGCTATTATTATTGTGATATATTGGAGTAATGAAAATCGTAGATTTTGCTACTTATTTATTTTCTTTAACGCACACAGAGATAACATAAAACAACGTCGAAATTGGCTCTTTTATAGCGAGCGCTGTACAAAAAAAATAAAAGAAATAAATATACAAAAACAATATCTGACCTAGAAAAACATACACTACTCTACATAAATTTATATACAAGATGTTTGTCAAATACATAACATTTTCCCCCCACAAAAAAAAAAGTTACAAAATTTACAAAACACTTGACACAATCCAAAACATCAATTACATTAAAAAATATATATATACTAATTATACATAGGTTAAACGTTCTGGAGGTTTAACAACTCTCTTAGGTCTATCAGTATCAGAAAAGGAAGGAGTTTGGATACTTTCCTGATCATGTGATGTGTGTGACCCATCAAAATTTTGTGTATGATTTTCGGAAATTTCAGTATCATGTAAGCCACTCTGAGCGTTATATTTTATAATCTGATTAGTATGACGTTTCCATGTTGTTCTCAGTTCCGGTATTCGTACAAAATAAGTACATTTCCCAATTTTTTTTTCAATTACCCCTGGTATCCAAGTAACCCTGTTGACTACTCGATAATCTTTAACAATTACCTTGTCCCTGGCGTTAAAAATCGGTTTTTCTTTCCTTTAAAACTTTTAACTTGATTGCTTTGTTCTCTCTTAACTTTACTTTTTATTTCATTGTTAATAGCATGTCTTAATAAACTAAAACGAGTTCGTACGTCCCGATTTAACATTAGTGTTCCTATAATCAAACAAAAAATTATTTAATGCAACCGAAATGTTTACATTTTTATTTCGACCTAAACTATTTTTTAGCGCATTTTTAATTGTTTTTACAGCATTTTCGGCAGCAGGAAAATAGGTGCAGTGGTTATATGTTTTATCTGATATTTTTCTAAAAAAAATTTAAATTCATGACTGGTAAAACTCCTAGCATTGTCTGATATTATTACATTCGGTAAACCGAATCTAGCGAACGTACTGTGTAAAGCTGATAAGGTAAAACTAGATGTAATTGTATTCGTTGGAAAAACTTCTACCCATTTTGAGTGTGCGTCTACAATTATAAAAATATTTATTTAAAAGGGACCCATGTAATCAATGTGGATTCTGGAAAACATTTTCTGGCCATTGCCAGGGATTTAATTCAGATTTTGGCGGGCTCTTTTTATTTACCGAACAAAATTCACAACTGTTTGCAAATTTCTCAATATCTTTATTAATGCTCGGCCAAAAAAAGTACGATCTGGCAATATGCTTCATTTTTACAATTCCTAAATGAGACATGTGAAGCTGAGACAAAATTCGATTTTTTAATAATTGTGGTATAATTATACGATTGTTCCACATTAAAACATCATTTTCTATAGTAAGCTCGTTACGAATTGTATAAAATTGTTTAAATTTTTATCATTTTTAGCATACTTTGGCCAACCTTGCGTTACGAATTTTTAATATCCTGTAAAATTTTATCTGCAATAGAATATTTTTAATTTCTTCAAAATTTGTTGAAATTATATCATTATTCGAAAAAATTAACGTAATCTACATCTACTGATTCCCAGGTTTCGGTTTCGGATGTGACATGCCGGAAGTCTCCGCCATTTCAGCTACCGCCACCTCAATGACGTCAGCAAAGGTGCACGTGGTTTTCTCCTTAAATAATCTTGCTTGCACTGGCCCTTTATCGAAACCAACTATAAATCGATCTCTGAGCATCATGTCGATTATGTCCTCTTTAAAATCACAGTTCAATGCCAAGCTTCTTACTCGAACTGCCCACTCGTTAGAACTCTCGTGTATGTCCGTCATTGCACTAAAAAATTTAGCACGAGCCACAAATGGAAGTTCTGCCACTTTAAAATGTTTGTTAAATAACTCAACTAACGATTTGTAGCTTATTTCTTCAGGCAACTTTGGAAGAGATAAGTTATATATCAGCTTGTAAGCATCCTCATCCATGGAATTTAGCAGTATAGCTCCTTCTTACCTTCATCTTTGATATTATTCACTATAAAATAGTTTTCTAATCTTCTTTTATAGATAACCCAGTCGCTATTTTCAGCACTGAATTCTCTTAACTGTCCATAATATGAAGGATTTTCAGCCGTCATTTTATTCGTGGATTCTACACACTAGTGTGTAACACAACTCGTCGCCACTGTGATATATTGGAGTAATGAAAATCGTAGATTTTGCTACTTGTTTATTTTCTTTAACGCACACAGAGATAAAATAAAACAACGTCGAAATTGGCTCTTTTATAGCGAGCGCTGTACAAAAAAATAAAAGAAATAAATATACAAAAACAATATCTGACCTAGAAAAACATACACTACTCTACATAAATTTATATACAAGATGTTTGTCAAATACATAACAATTATCATTATCATTATCATTATCATTATCATTATCATTATCATTATTATTATTATTATTATTATTATTATTATTATTATTATTATTATTATTATTATTATTATTATTATTATTATTATTATTATTATTATTTTGCAATTAAATAAATAAAGGGTTTCATTATGTAACTAGTTACATAAAGTAGAACGTTTTGACACTTGTTTCGATAACAAAAGATGCTACTTTATATGTCAAAATTAGAAAAATATCTAATAACATTATGTGTGAATGTGAGACTCTAGACGGTGAAAGCTGTTTTTTATGTTCGTTGGAAATTACATTAATTTTATGCATCCATTTATTCAATTTGATGCAGAAATAACGACAAAAGCTTCACTTGTGAAGTTAAGCTTAATATTTTTCAATAAAGGCTACCTAAGTCTTGCATTGCGGAGTAATTTTATGGTCTGCTAGCATAATACTACGCTAACACTATTTTTCTCGAAAACAGTACAAGGTACAACATTGAAAATGGTGGTACGATAAAATAGCAACAGAATATCCAGGACTTGCCAAGGTAATAGACATTAGATACACTTTTCTTACAGAAAGTGATATGTTTTTGCATTAGACATTGTACATATATTGGTCAGTGGTCGCGCGGTTTAAGGCGTTAGTACTTGAATCGAGGTGACTAGACGGAGTTGGTTCGAGCCCAGCTGCCGGTAGACCGTATATAAGCTATATTCGTGGAGAGGATTGGCACCCTCTCTGTGGGTATGGTAGGGTGGAATAATGTTAGCTTGGGTCAATGTGAGAGATTGATGCCGGTTGATATTTGACCGCCCCCCTAATTAATGAGGTTTTCCAGGTTTTCCTCATTCCTGCACTGAATAGTGGTTAGGGCCTACCAACGTAAGTCGTTCCTGGGCGCAAATGCGGCCTGCTTAATAATAATATGCCGCCCCCTCTCCCGCACAAGTCTCCGACTTCTGGGCTAATCCCTGTGATTAGAATGAGGGGTAGAGATATTATTATTATTATTATTATATATAAACTATGAAATAGGGCTCAGACGGCAAGAACTGTTAACATGTTTCTGGAATAAACGAATTAATTATACAATTAACGTAGGAAAACAATTAATATACATTAACACGCATTTAATTGAGTTTATTCCAGTACCTAAGCCAGTCGTCAACCAATACACCGTAGGTATATCTTAATACTTAATTACTTGGAGACAACATAAATACCCCCATTTAGTATATCTAAATGCAACCGACGATAGTTATTCGCCCGATAGTTCGCTCATAATTAACAAACAAAATAAATCGAGTTCCGGCTTGATTATGGCCATTAATTTAGCTGTGAAATTAGAAGGCATCGCAGAACAAGGGAAACACGTTGTTTTGCGGTCAATAAATTGTTCCCGGAGTTCATCCCATTCCGTTCACGTTCCACGAAAAAGTGTTCGGGTTTCCACTACAAAAGGTAATGAATATATATTGTGGGAGTTTATAAAAAGCACGGACATGGGGTAGCTTGTCGTATTGGAAAAATGGGCCGGCATCGATCAAAATGAAGTGCTTCTGTACGGCGAAGATTTCGACCGAACCTGGCCGGTGTTTTTGTTAGCAGCAAGGGTTGGAGTTGCTTCCAAAGGGTGGTTTAAGGGTATCAAAATAGATTTGTAGTTTTTTAAATTTATATATATGGAAAATATAAGTGCCACAAGTGACATTTTATTTTAAGAGGAGAGAAGTTTTCCCATCCTTTCGAACCAAATAAAATCACTTTTAGTGCATATGTCATACACTATTTTTTCTACAAACACAATTAAAGCTACAAATCAACGCATTTATTCGTTATTAAATCTATAAAATATCATTTTCAAATCTGGTTGACCATGAAGTTTATTGTTGCTAAGGTAATCTTCATTCAATTTTCATACAATCTTTTCTTGAGAAGATGTGATCTGAAAAATATTGGTGGCAGTTGTTTAGTGAAAAAGTGCTTTTGGTATACTTTGAAGAGAAGTGCAAAATATGGAAATTGTCAACGCTTTGGTCAAAATATTCCATGTTGAAGGAGATGACGAACATAAAGGATCAGGACTTCAGCAAATATGTTGTTGCTGAAAAAGTCGATTGTATTTTCCAGGGAACAAATCGACTTTCTCGCATAATCGCATGATGAAATCTCATGCAGAAGGTTGCCGTAATTTCCAGTATATTAGAGCCTGTTGTCGCGAAGAATTGTGCAACTTGACATTCAATAATATCCAAGATTTGGAAATTTCACTAGTTGTGCATATGCCAGGCATAAAAACTAATGTACAACGAATTTTCGTTATTACTGGTATACTATATTTGAACTATTATAAAATGAGCATAACTCTTCGTCCAGCGAACACTAATCATTAAAGAATTTTAATAAAATAAATATAAGAAAGCCGGAATTTTTAAATTTTCTTGATTCTCACCTTTATATACATTGCTTCCGACCATCTTCGGCTAGTTTATTGGCAGACTCTGGTGATAATCTTACTATATTAACATGGTGAATGGAAGTCTAGTACAGTAGCGTAGAGTTATATAGAAAACTCGTTACAAAACAAGAGCACTAGTGGAAAAAAAATTCAAATTGAAATTTCTCAAACTACTGAAAATAGTTTCATGCAACCACTACAGGTAATAGAGTAAAATTATTTTTGAGTGTAGTCTGTGTTAAAACGTTAAAGTGTAGAACTGCATAATACAAAATTATTTTATTACGATTTTCAATTTATTTATAAACAGTTATAGGAGTTGTATGGTGGTGTACATTCAATTTACAACATAATTTGCTTACTGTGTATAGATAATTACAATATACAAAATAGTACAAATTCTAAATGATTTTATAAATTACCCCATTGTTGCTTTGTGTAACTGAGATTCAGATCTTCTGAAGAAGAGAGCGACATGTTTCTAGAAACGAAAAGAGTCTTAAAACGACGAAGTGGCCAACCACCCGGAAGCAGCCAAACCAAAACTTATTTGACTTAACATATAGCTGGTTATGGTTAACATAAATTGTTCCCCTTTTGTTTATGTACACTCACAAACATCAAAGAAAAACTAAACAAAAATAAATCGCACTAATTGTACGCCCCATTATGACTAATAAGACTTTTAGGTTGCCACCAGCATCCTGACACTGCAGCGTTGTCGAACGTTACAGTTTTAACGGGTTTCTTGGAAACTTCAATTGTTTACTTCATTAACACTGATCTAAAAATCAAATTACTAACCAATTACGTTACAGGCGGTTTTACTTAACCTTAATTGTACCTTATTGTGTAATTTCGTAACATAGTTTTGCATATTATTGCAGTTGTATTTTTATTTTTGAAATGTATTTGTAGACACATTATTCGTTTTAGACATTTTTTTCGTCATCGAGTTTTTTATTGCTTTTAATCAGATATATAAGCCCTTAAAATTACGGTACTCATATTCCGGACACCCTGTATAGTTGTAGATGAAAATATAATGAATTATTCATTTGTTCGTATGACGTAAGTCGTCTGAATTCTTGCCGTGAGTATAGAACAGAGTGCACATGTCCAAAGCACATTTTAACATATTATTTTGTAATGTTTAAACTAGGTAGTTGGTCTTTCCGTAGACGAGTCAATTTTTTTCATGTTGATCAAGTTAACTCCTAACTAACTACCTAACACTTTCTGGTGTAGCTTCATTAAAACATCCCGCCCGCTTTTAAACTTGTCTCGGTGGCGGATACGCCGTCTGAATAAAGTCGTTGGTTAAAAACCCATTATTTATTTCGGATTCTTCGCACACTACATCCCGCATTAATTCCAGGGAGGACCTTATCTATTCCAACGCCGCCTTCGTAATTAATGCACTTTATAAATTCGTCTGGAAGGTCGGGGGTCGCCATGAATTCTTAAATTTTAGTTTTATCCGCGGCTATAGTTCGATTCGGAAAGATAAGAGATGCAAATGAAAAGGTGTGTTTGTAACTAGCTGTGTTTTGAATCCTTCTCAAATGGTACGCCTATGGAATCTTATTCCCTGCAGCCTTCACCTCCCTTACTCATTTAAATACTGTAAAAACTAATTTTGACTTAGTCCAAGGATATTATTGTGAACGTTGCCTAAAAAACATGTGTTGAAACGGGAGGGGGGGATGGTAGGGAAGAGGTTATTTTATCCCCCCACATTTTTCTGACGTACGCCTATGCACGATTCCTTATAACGTCGTCATGTAGAATTTTATTTAGAATATTTTATTACTCTTTATACCTAATTTTTCCTAAAACTTTTCATTTTCGAAATTAATTCGATTTTTGAGCAATCAACGTTATAGTGGCAGCAAAATGAGTTTTATAATTGTTGTATTAAAATATTTTTGCGCGGCAATAAAGCAAAACTACTTGTTAAAGGTAGTTAACATGAACAAACGACTTTCTACAAAACATAATGCTCTAATGTTTCGCTCTTACATAACATTAAAGTATTTTTAATGCTTCTGAAGTGACCAAACTGTTTAATTACTTTAGCGCCATGTTTATTCACTTAATTCCAATTGCTTTTCAGCGTCCATCTTGAAAAAATTCAAACAACAGCTTTTACGTAAAATTTTTCTTGAAAATAACTTCCGTTGCTCATTAAAAATAAGAGTTTTTAATATATGGAATTTAGAAATCGAACTGGGAATATTTTTTAGCAACAAATGTGCATGTATTTAATTTTTTAATTTTTTATGTGAGCAAATACAGTATCTTTATTTTTTAGTACTATGCAGGCGACTTTTCTACCTACTTTATTCGTGTATCAAAGTAAAATTTTATTCGTACCTGAAATTCAACTTTGATTTAGATATTTTTGAGTTTATAAGTATAACATCGTATACCTAATATAAACATACTTATAATAGACATATGTCGTAAAGTTTAAAGAAAGTCGAATATTAGCTTTATAGTTGTAATGGGATTGTAAATAAAGCAGAATAGTTGTATAACGTTTTTATAAAACATTATCATGACATGCTTATTGGAATTGTATAGTTTGTTGTATCAATGCTGTAAGATTATTGCTAAAACATAGCTTGTTTTTATATAAAACCCTTGACTATAGACACTACTCAAGGATAAAACTTAAAACACAATTATACAGGGTGTCTCATAATTAGCTGCCAACCCTGAACAGGCCGATTCTATGATCAAAACTAAGTAAAAAAGTTCATATGAACATGGGTCCGGAAATGCTTCCTAAGGGCACAGGGACCCATTGAAGAGGGAGGAATGGAAATCATTTTTATACACAGCTAAATTTTGATGAGCAACTTGATGGACTAATCCATTTATTTCCACAAGAGCCATTGGGGTGGGTACGGGGGGGCCCTTGGTATTTTGCGTGTGTAACTTTTTTGCAGCGTAGTGTATCCATCTGACTATCGAAACAATCGATTCTCATACCTGTTTTATTTGAAAAAGGTATAATACTTTGATGAAGTCGGTAGGAGTAACCATTTTTGAAATAATCCTATTTGAAATGCTCAGTGCACCGAGCAAAAACTGTTTTGGTTTTAGGTAAAGTGCCTTTTCTGCTGAAAATATAGCAAAATGCTACTTGAAAAAGTTGTTAAGAATGGTAAATTATGGAGACGTGCAAAATTTCAAGAATATCGGCGAGGTTTGATGAAACCATTTTTCAACAAAGTAGGTACAAAGATTAGTCCATCAAATTGCTCATCAAAACTTAGCTGTGTATACCAAATTTCATTCATTTTTCACAACGCGATTGAGAGATATTGCAAAAAAATGATTTCCATTCCTCCCTCTTCAATGGGTCCCTGTGCCCTTAGGAAGCATTTTCGAACTGATGTTCATATGAACTTTTTTACTTAGTTTTGATCATAGAATCGGCCTGTTCAGGGTTGGCAGCTAATTATGAGACACCCTGTATAATTTTTATACAGCAACTATGTTTTATAAAAATGTGCCTATTTCACGCTATTAGCTGTGTGCTGATGCCAATAAGATGTTGCGACTAAATCTTGCAAGTTTAACTCTCCAAACATTAGTTATATATATATCCCACTTATAGCGTAACTAACTATTATTTCTATTAATGGAAATGCCTTTACACATTCTGTATCTGGATCTCACTTCCCCGTTTAAAAATTAACACGATTTAATAAATCCTGACAGCAATTAGTACGCCATCCTTCACTCTTGCCTCGTCGTTCCTCTAGATTTGACATGCATATTCATGGCCAGACCCTCGACGCAGTCGGCATCTCAAGAATAACTAACTAACTTGGCTTCCCTCTTTCAGGTGAGTTCGACTGCCGCCTCCCCCAGCCCATTATCTCCCGCTGGAAAGTAAGTACACATCCCCTCTCAATTAATTAGACGCGGGACGGCCGGCCTCGCTGGAAAATCTCAAAGAAAACTTTCATTAAGCTCCGAATTTTACGCAGTTCACCTTTCGCATTGAATTTTTTAATGCCTGGCGGCGGGGCGCCGTTATTTATGTATGGCGGGCGCCAGTGGCGTCCCCAGAAAGGAAATCAGGGGCTGTTCAGTTAATGATATTTATTCTCTGAAGCTATTTATTTGTGGCATAATTCTAGTTTTGCTTTAGTTTAATTGGGTGTTTGCCACTCTTCTGAAAACATAAAGATTCATTAAATAAGGCCTTGCGCCAAACAGATCAGTCTAGGTTTATTTTTGAAACTAAGATTGCCTAACTAGATCAGTGCTGAAGCCTTTGCAAATGGTAAAAAGTGAAAAAATATAATAGGATAAAATCCATTGGAAAATGAAGAGAATACAACAAAAATGAAAGGAAAAATAATTTACGGGTGATCTGAGGTCGGGAAAGTGGAAGGGGGTAAGTTTTTAAGAATAAAAAACGGTTTATCTTGATTTCCGGCAAAACTAAAAGTCCTATGAAAAAAAGTTAAATAGCAAAGTTGTAGGCAATAAAAAGATCTACAACTTTTGTATTTACACTTTTTTCACATAACCTCAAAATTTATGTGAAAAATTCCAATAACCAAGTGTTTGGTTTTTTATTTCTTTTACAAAAAACGAAATTTGGTGAAAACTTACCTTTTTATGTCCCAAATACACTAATTTTTTTGATTTAAAATATTTATTTTTTCACCTTATTTTGACTTAATATCGAAAAAGCACCCTAATTTTCAATCGAAAATTCTCACCTCAAAATATCTGCTTTTTTAAAAAAGTTGGTGGGCTTTTTGTTCGTTGAAATCTCTACTTTCTGATGGTGTAAAAAATATACATTACTATGGTAAATGTTCTCAGAAAATGCAAAGAAACGATGCGACAAACTCGAATCCGAATTTTTTTTTTAAATCATTATGTACATTTTTGAGCTATTTATTAAAATGTATACTTTAATTACCCGAAAAAGGTAAGACTCCATGTTACATTGATAAACAAAAAAATTGCAAGTCGAAATATACTACTATAATTAACAACCAAATAAGTTAATAAAGTTAATATTTAATAAGAAATCTACAATATTTTTCGTTTCTTTGCATTTTTAAGAACATTTACCATAGTAATGTATATTTTTTTACACCATCAGAAAGTAGAGATTTCAATGAACAAACAGCTCACCGACTTTTTTAAAAAAGCAGATATTTTGACAAACATTTTCGTATATAGCTTTTATGTTCTTCGACTCTAACATTCATAGGCCGAGACGTTTCTCCAACATGTTTATTGCATTCACAAGGTATGCTGTAGATGCAAATTTTTGAATTTTGTATATCATTTTGCGGACGTGTTTTTGACAAAAAAGATTTAAAGTATTAGTTGTCTGAAAAACTATTCGGATAAAAAATGTATTACCGATTCTTCTTAATCTTTCCGATAATAGACGAATGTATAGAATTTTTATTGTATGACTAGTTTCTCTATAGGATATTCATTATTTATTGAAACATTTTTAATACATTTTAGTTCGTTGTTAAAAATGTTGTTTGATGAAATTAATTTTGCTCTGTAAACATTTAGCAACACTTTTCTTAATATCAATGTGATGGTTAGATCTAAAAAACTCGCACCAATAGATATTTAAATTTTAAATTTAGATTTTATTTTTTCAGAAGTGTGGCAAAAACCGAATTAAACGAAAAAAAAAATGATATGTATTTCATTCAACAAAAATATATTTTGTTTCAGCCGTATTACAGGTAAAAATACAATAAAATTTTTTGTTATTAAAACAATGACTTTGTTAAATTAAAGTATACAGGGTGACCGGAAACTCCGCGCAGAAAATTTAGGGCGTGATACTCGAAAAAATAATGTGTTAGGTAACAGCTAAATAATTATCGTTATGTATGTGCAATTTAATACTTTGTGCCATTAATATTTGACAATTCATAGTTTTGACGTTTACCGATGTTAGTTAGTCTGTGTAAATCTGGCTCAAGGTTATACACATTTTACATGACAAAATAATGAAATTTTGGTATTTGGAAGCGTTATTTTATGTTCAATTTTTAAATTCTTGAATGTTTATTTTTCACATTGTGTTCATAATTAAGTATATTTCAATTTAAACATAAGTTTTTGGGGGGCTGACTACCAAAAATCAAAATTAAATCGATTTCCTGAAAAATGTAACACCCTGTATAAGAATGGATGTTATCATCAGATTCTACGCGCCATCTAGTGTCTGTATACTAATATTCGTCGCACTGGCTATGATGGTTTCTGGGATATAAGCACTGAAAGTTTTAGGTGGAACACCCAGTATACTTACTTACATTAACATAATTTATTTTGTTATTAAATATTCCTGATATTACAATATCTTTCATCTAAAAGGAAATATCGTAATTGCTTCAAAACAATCCCATTTTGCGGATATGAAAGATGTTACCCATCCAACGAAAACGTTCATTCGGATCAAGCGAGCGCCTCATAAACAAAACACCATCGATCAAGAGCGCGCTTTACTCGCGAAACAACCGAACCGAAGCCAGACTACTTATATTACTTCCCTCCGCGATTTCGATATATCCATAACGCTTCCAGAGGCGACCCAACGTTTTAGATCGGATTTAATGCGGAGTATCAGACGTCATATTTCATTTTCTCCTCGGAATACCTGCCGGTAGAGAGGCGGCCGTGTTGACAAACGGCACGGATTAATCCGGGTTTTCTGCGCTTTTCCATTGTCTGTTTCAGTTTCGATATCGGCTGGTGCTTTCAGCCGGATTGGATCACGCGGACTCCAACTTGCTTTTGCCCTAGTTTAATTGTTTGACGAACTCGTCGTCCTCGGTAGATCATATAGGTGTTTAACTCGTTTCGTGGATTATAAAGTAAATAAACGTTTCAGTTGGTTAATAATATTGTAAAAATAGGACTGTTTTGCGATAATAATTTAATAATAAGTTAGATTTGAAACTTATAATAAATTATATAAAATAAATATTTATACCTATCTACATAACTAATTAAGAGAACACAATTTGGGAAGAAAAAATATGATGCAATGCATTATTACACCTTTTGTGTACCTATTTCTAAATTTAACAAAATATGTGCTTTACTGTCACAAAATACTCAGTGGTGTTGTATGACTGATGAAGTTCAAACGGCTCTTTATTGAGGTGGCAACCGGAGAAAAGTACCACCCAGTATATCGATTTCACTAAAGTTTTAAGAAACAATACGTCGTAATAGTTTAAAAATACGTGGGGTTACGGAGTTATTAATTAAAATTAATTTTATTTTTGAAAACTTTAAAGGCCTATAATTCAAATACCAAAAATTGTTTATTAAATTTTTTTCTTAGATCGTATTTATTGCACACAGCCAAACGTTGTCAGTGAAATTTGCGTACGCCCTGTATCAATATTTAATTTTATTTGTTACTTTTATTACATTTGCAATTTTCTTAGTATATTTTTTCATTGTTTCATTTTTTTTATCAAATTGTTTTTGTCTTATATTAGGTATAGGTACCTACATATTTTCTTTGTCTTTAAATTGTATTGTAAATAAATAAATTAATAATAATGACATTTCCTTTTTCTATAAAATCCATGTCATTTAAATCAATCGGTGTCTGACTTATACGCTTTGCGGGAATCGAATTGAAACCGCCAGCTTCCACCTAGCCCGACTCCACATTATTAAAACATGCTCGGCTCCCTTTAGGTCGACGTTAGACAACTACACCGCAGTCTATAGTATACCGTGATTAGCTAAGTCCTTTAGAAATACAGAGCATTGTTCGCAAACACCTCAGTGTTTGCCTCTCTATTTGGCAGTTCATTATTCAACAGCTAAAGCCGCCGGTATCGGAGCGTCTGACTAACGCTGTCAAAAGTCGTATAGGTGTACCTGTCTGTGTTTGAGTTTGGTAAATACTGGTGTTATTGGAATAACAGTTCATCTCTGATTGAGATCAGACTTAAGTCTATACGCTCGCGCCGTTATTTTATTGGCGAACGGTGGCCTTGTATGGATTAGGATCGAGCGGTATTATCGCTCCTTATCCTTCACCATCTCTGTAGACCTGGGCGGCCTCGTAGAGGTGGGTTCCCTTCTCCGGTCAGCCTCGACCGCTGTTGCGGCCGATGCTGTCGGCTCGAGGAACCTCCTCCTGCCCTGGCTGACCCCCGCCGGCAGGGGGGCCTCTTCTGGCGCTCTTCGTGTCTTCTAGGTTCTTTCTTCGCCGGCCGTCCTAAACCCCCGGGGGTGGTCTTTGTTGGGAGTGGGTTTTGTGAATGGCTTGTAGCCATAGGATGCTCTTCTTCCCGAGCCTGTTACGGTTCGGGAGATGCGAGCGCTAGGTAAGGATAGGGTTTGGGTTGTCTATGTTCTCGTCTTCTTCTTGGTGGTCTTCTTGGTCTTGGTTTCTTCTTGTCCTGAAACAGAAAGTCTATACGCTCTGAAACTGTGTAAACAATTGCTGATTTTTCCTACGCCAAATGGTCTAAATTATATTTATATTTCTTCACATTCTATTGCGTAGAATTGTATATATTTAGAAAACATTTTTGTGAGATTTTATCAAACAAAATATGTTTTTATGTAAAAAAAATATTAAATTAGTTCCGAAATTTTTGAAGGGTCATTCCGTTTTTTTTTCTATCCCCTCTTAAAATATTTGTACTTAGTAAGAGTTAACCCTGTATGCAGGAGCTAAATTTTTATGAATTTACTCGAATCGGTACGACGTAATTTGATGGTGTCATTTTAGGAAAAAATATAATTGCTGAAAATTTCCAATGCGAGCTTGTGTTAGCATCGGCACCTTCACCATTTTTAACAAATATGTAATAAGTCATATTTTCTTCATAAATAATTTCGCGGCAAATCTTTTTTAATTACTTACATGGGTGGTATTATCCTGTAACACTAAATTTAAGAAAATTAATTATTGTTCTGTGATTTAAATTTTGCATAATTTAAAAACCAACCTGCCGATTTTCAACTATTTCTTTTTAGATTTAACCTTATAAATTATTAATAGCAGCATATTTTACTGTGACGCAATTTAATTATACAGGGTGAAATAGAGGAGTAGGATTTACTAGGTGTTATATTCCTACTTGGTTAATGGCTTTTTGTTAACAATTTTTTCATATTAGTATTTTTTTGCACTACACTTTTTTTGATATGATTGTGCTTAAAGAAAGCATAACATTATTTTTATATAAAACCCTAACTGGTTTCCTGGTTCTCCATACATCTAAATTTTTGTGAATTGTGCAATTGTGAATCGCCAAATAACGGTACTACGGTTATCACTGTGAACTTAACCCAATCGAATATTAGTCTGAGCGCAGGTAAAAGGAGATGTAGCGCGAAATAATACGACGTTTAAATTAAGTGACGAGAAAATTTTGTTAAAACATTTCTTGGAACGAGTAACTGCAGATAACTGGCAAAGATGTATACATCATGTACAAAAAGAAGAGGAGAAAATGTGGGAACTCGATAATTTAATTGACGTTACTGTGGAACCTATCGTTATCAATCTAGGAGACGAAGATAATTTATCAGAATATTCAGAGGATGAATTTTAATCTACTTACTGTTTTATTTTCTTTATTGTACATTTATGCAACACTACATTTACTCCTCATAATTTGAATGTTCAAAATATATATATTTTTGTGTGGAATAAAAGTCTATTCATTAAATTTAAATAAATATTTTGATAATAATATTGAATAATTTTATTTGAATTACTAAAAACCCTCTTAACCCGGTTATGATGCTTAAAGTAGCTTCATGTTTTGAAATGCTGTTTTTATATTGTTTACTTATAAGAGAAATGGACCGAGAAATTGAAGCGGCATAGACAAGACGGATTGTCGGGGATTAAATTTTAGCTATCTGCTACAATTTAGTACGGTCCGATCACACAAAGTTTTTTTTAAAAGTACACTTCATCTATACCGATAATACATAATGTAAAAATATTGAATATAAGCACCAGTACTACATTTATTTACGATTTGCATTCATAATAAGCTTTTATTACTCTCTTTCATTTCTAAACAGACAATAACAAGATTTGTTTCAACACCGGCGCATTCACCATTTTTAACAATTACGTAATAGAAATAATTCAAGAAGTTTCCTATAAATAATTTGACGCGAACCTTTTTTTATTACGCACACGGATTACTGCACAATTAATAATAAATAATTAAACCCACTTTCTTTGATAGGCGTTCTTCAGCTTAAGAGAGCATAAAATTGCTATTAGATAAAGTCCTAATTAGTTTCCTGGTTCTCCATACATAAAACGCTCTCCCATCACGGCCCTCCACCAGGGGGCCCATCGAGATAACAAGTTTTAGAGAGATCGCGATTTATTCGTTCCCGATATTCTTTTTTAATGAGGAAAAGTTTGCAAGGGGCGGACTCGACGTCTTCGCGCCCCGAACTTTTGCTGGGTATCGCGTTCCGGAGAGGGGCAAAAGTAAGACGGCCAAAGTAAGATTAATTTACTATCTTATCCCTTCTCAACACTTTCGGGGTTTTTATTGAAAAAAAGCGTTTGCGAGATTAATCTCTTTCGGAATTGTGCCGGGGCCCGAGGTCGGACCCGATATGAGATGAAAAAATCAGTTTGTTAAGGCCACCGGTATTGATTTATGAACTCGGATGGCAGACAGCAAATTACCTACCGGTCAGCTGAAATATTTGGCCACTTTTTTCGAGGGTTTTTTCGACATGTTGCCGCTGATTTTGAAAACACGCGATGTGTGTCAGTTTTACTCGCATTTGGCTTTTGTTGTTGCATGCGACACAGCCATGCTTTGTGATGAAAACACATGTACTGATTTAAATTATTGTGTTACCCAACAAATATTTAAAGTTACGTAAATTTGACCTCTGAATTGGTCAAAAAATGTTCATGACCTATTAGGCCAGGAGAATTACGAAAAAATCTTTCAAATATGGCTCTATCGTGACGGGAACAATCGCATATAACTCGGTAAATATGCATTTTAGAGAAAAAATGTATACTTATAAATTTGTTCGTTATGAAATTTTATACATAGTGTTGGTATATAATTTATTGTTACATCATTAACCGTTACGGCACATACCCTTCCCAACTTTGTAAGTTAATATCTCAACATTTACTGGACCGAATTGGATGATTTTTTTTAAAAAAGAAGCGTATTTCCGAGTACTATTTTTCTATAGTTTCCGATTTTTTTCCACTCGCAAATCCCGCTTCACAGGCTTATTTATTTAAAAGCCAACATTTTCAAACTTTTTAAAACCGCACAAATAATTATTAAAAATTGAAAAATGGTTAAGATAGCAATTGTATATGATAGTTTAAGGGCCCAAGAAGGTGTAAAAGCGCGGGCGCAAAAAAATATTCATAACTTTTAGCCTGGCACAAAATTAAAAAAGTCTTTTTTTCCAGGTAGGTTACTTAACAATTGCATTATGCAAAACTGTCAGTCCGGTCTTAATCGGCCTTACGGCTCTCGATTTGTATTGAAGTCAAGTGCTTTTCTCTAAATGTATGGCGTGATTGGGTTATTTTTCATTGTTAAATAAATAATTTAAAATTACCTTGTTTTTTATCTACTTTTTTGCACTTTCGAGCATTTTGCAGCGAACATTTCAAATCTACGGATATCGAACCAAAACTATCTTGTAGAAAATTTCATAACGAACAAATTTATAAGTATACATTTTTTCTCTAAAATGCATACTTACCGAGTTATATGCGATTGTTTCCGAAAAAAAAACCGCGATTTTCGCAATTTTTTTTCACTTTTTCGTTGTTTATGCAAATAGCACACCTTTTCAAGCTGGCGCACCTCGATATTTTCAATAAGTATACCATTCCCGAGCGATTCCAATAGTTATCTAAGTTACGTCACGTTAGAGCCATGCCAATCTGTAACCCTCCTGGCCTATATTCCGTATAGGGAAATTTTACCTAGCCTAGCGAACGGCCGATAGATGTAGTTAGTTCTACACCGCGTACTCATGGTCCCTTCTGTCGGATTAGACAGACGAAAGCAGCTAGGATTATTCGTCGGATACCTCACCTATGGCATACTGATGAGAGCTAATAAGCTCGAAACCGGTATATGTCTGGTGGGCGTCTGACGAATGACTCTAGCTGTTGCTATAGGTTTTCCAGGTGTAATTCAATGCTGGTCGGGGCATTAGCCCGCAGAGTAGTTGTTTCCTGGAATTCTGTGTTTGCAAAAATTCACAATTGTCAAATCTTTTCTTTAACAATCGCGATGAACTATTTAAGATAAGGTGAACTTTTTTATTTAGAGTTCTCGAAGTTTGCGTGGTCTCGAGAACGCATCTGGAATCAAATCGAATATAGCCTGGAATGTTCTAGAAAACGTCTAAATAAAGGTATTGCATAAATTATAAATTCAAACGGAAACACGAACATAATTTCCTAATTTAAAAGATAGGTGAGCTTCTGTATCAATATTAACGAATGTTTTCAATATAAGCATCTCGAGTTTCTAAAATTTATCTAAACACCTCCGTTGCTCTCGAAACAATATGTTAGCCGCTCTCATTTTTATTTTTTTATAAATACAATTATTTGACCCCCCTGTATATTCTAGAGTAGCACCATAAATGCTTGCTCTCCTCATTACAAAATAGTTTTACCGTTAAGAGTTAACGCTTTGAAAACTCATAGAGATGTTATATAAGAAATAAGCAAAGCGAAGCGTCTCGTTTCTCTTTTCTCGCCCTTTCTCTAATATTTGAATTCGACTGAAAGAAAGTACATCGACGTTTTTTTACGGGATTTAATTAAAGCGACTTCGTTAGTGAAAGATTGAATCTCCCAAAGTACGACATCCGGCATTATTAGTTGCTTCTTTGAGATGTAATATACTCGGATATTGTGTTTTTCTTACATAACATTCCAATTAGTGAGACAGCTTCAGAAATATCTGATATATAAATTACGTTCTAGGTCTCCATTGAACACATAAAAGCCTCGGGCAATGTCTGGCTTCAGAGTATTCCAATATGTAAGCTCAAAAATAATAAAACGCAGTTGTTATACAAGTCGTCTCGTTCTAGGTTGATTTTTGATCAAAATACGTTAACTATGACTCAGCATAAACATTTTAAGAGGTTATAGTGAAAAATAAAAGTTAACGAAAATTTCCAAACATCCAAACTTATAAAAATACACTTTTGCATGGCATTGGAAACTGATCCACTGTAAAACCTTACAAGGCAAAGCATGCCATCAACGACTGGACAAAAATGTTAAAGAAGGGAGATAAATAACACCTATTTTATACAGCAAATTCAACTGCTTTTGCACCTATTGTTATTAATTATTAATAGAGAATAGGTTTTAATTAATAAAATAGTTTGACATGATGCTACAACAACAAAATTACATTCGATGAGACATGACTAGCTTTGAACACACCCCTGTATTACGCCTTTCCTGAGAATGAGGTTGACGAAACACACTCCTGAAATATTTTCCAAGGGATCTTTTACGAAAGTAACGTAATTTTAATATGTTCCGTTGCTCTCTTGTCTCGTCATGACACACCTATATATCAAAACGCACTCGCACTGTCAAATTACGAAACTGCGTATAGGACCGAACAGAAGAACTACTAATAACAAAATAAACAAGAACCGAATTTTGTACGCTGTCATTAAACAAAAATAAATCCTTCCGGATGAAATAAAAATAACAAGCCGCTGATACATTATGGAAACGGGTTTGTTTTAGTATGAAGTTTATATTTTGTTACAAAACAAATGTTAAATTTATGGGGTGCTGTTATTTTTCCAATGTTTTATGCGATATTTACACAAAAAAACCTAGAAACAAATGAGCCATGTATTGAATTTAATACGTGAATATATTTAGAGAAGTTAGAAATACGAGTACTAGGTTTACAGGGCTAGTCAAGTTTAAATGGTAAAACTTCAGGAATGGATTCCTTACAAAATTTTAGGAAAAACATGTAAATACAATATACCAATTTTTAACATGCATTTTCTTCAGAATGTTTTGACTCACCTATACAGGGTTAACTACCGTGCTTGTAATGATTACAAGCCACGTGATCAGGGTCGAGATTTTCAAATCAATCGCAGAGCAATTCATATGCGAATATCCTTTTTCTCACTACGGCAATTGAGACAGACAAGAAATCTATTTGCATACGAGTTGTTCTTTGAGAATCACAGTCCTGGTCACGTGGCTTGTAATCATTTATGAAGGCACCATTAAGTGCACACATTTTGATCTCTCGATGTTTAAAAAATGAGACAAAACTCTAAACTACCCTGCAGTCGTTTTTTACAGTGTTTCCAAATGTAGAAACAACGAAAATTAACATAAAAAACGGACTACTTAATATTCTGACAAAATTTTATCTTTTAAAACTTTTTAATTTTTTTTGCCAGGTTTTGATGATTTTTTCGACAGGTAGAAGGAAAATTATTTCATATTAATAAACCGCATTCGGTTTCTTCAATAAAACTGAAATTATATGCATTATACAGGGATACACAAAATATTTTCTTAGCCTAATTTCAAAACACCCTGTAATGAAATTCAGCTTCTTGATGTTGTTCAAAATCGCCCATCCGCAAGATTGGTTTGTATCCTACACGTTATTTTTTGAGTATTTGGATATCTTTTCTGGTTCCAAATCAAAAACACATCAAGATCAAATTTTGTAAGTTGTCCGTTTTTTATACACCTGAGTGTAGTATCTGATAAGTAATCAGTCTAGCTGCAGTAATTTGCATTTGTTTTTCGTTCTTTCGTTTCAGACTGTCAACACTACAGTTTTACTCATTACAGATCTGTCAGTATTACCCACTAATAAAACACACTTCACGTACAGTTAAATAAAATGCCAATTTATTCTACGAAAATCGAACGACAGCAATACTATTAGACAATAGAACATTTCAAATGCAAACGCTGCAATCTTTCATTTGAAAGCGTCTGGAAGAAACTAAATAAAACTTAAATTCATCATTTCGTCTTAAGAGATCGTAATTCCTCCAGATGGGCTTAAATAAAAGAAGACCATATGAAGAACCCCTATTAAAATCGGTCACACAATCTACCCTCAAATGTATTGCATATTATTCGAGATCACCCTGTATATATCTACCTCTCAAAAGCTCTTGATCGTATAGATCATTACACTATTTTGGAATGTTCTGGTCTTCCGACAATTTGTTTAAGCTTTTTAATTCGTATTCGTCGATTCCTTTGATTTCAGTCTATTCAGTATCTTATTCCCGGAGTACCCCAGGGATCTAATTTAGGTCCTCTTCTATTTTCTATTTATATTAACGATATTATAGTTTACCTTAACTGCCATAAATTAATCTGTGTTGATGAGTAATATGTTTTGAGGAGAAAAAACAGTTTTTGGTTTTCCGGGTTGACATGGCAAGGTAACTGGTCGCTGCCAGTAACAGAATTAATGTAATAACAGTATCAATATGCGATATTATTTAGAAAACTATTGTAAATCAAATAACAACAACAGCCGTGTATGCCTCAAAACAGTTATAATCGAATTTTTATTAGAATAGTGTAAATACTATTACTCATTGTCTGAATTTTAAATAGGTATATATATGTTAACAGGAAAATTGTGGGAGAGGTTAACTGCAAAAAAAACTTCTTTATTTACTTCAATACGTTTCAGTTTATATAATATAATATTAATAATAATAATAACTTTATAAGCCATACAGGTACGAACGTCACAGGTAGATAAAACTTACAAAAATTGTGGAAAATAAAAAATATCAAGAACAAACAAGTTTACACACTATGTTAAAAATACAATATTACGTACAACAGATCTAGACTAACAATATAATGTGTATCGTGTATCTAGAAAATCACTTAAAGTATAGAAATTTTTGTTATAAAGGAAATCCAGAAATTCTTTTCTAAATAAAACCATCATCGGGACGCTACAAATTCTGTTTTATAAAATGCACATTAATAGGAAAAATACATCACAAAATAGGCAGTACTTACTAGATGGTTAGTTTTGCTTCACGGTTTTGATGTTTTGGACACTTTTATACTATACGATTTATGAGACTAAAAAGAGACAGAAATTATATATTTCTGTAAGTACTGCCTGTTTTCTGATGTATTTTTATTATTAATGTTCATTTTATAAAACAGAAATTGTAGCGTCATAATGACGGTTTTATATAATATATAAATAAGAAGTCTTTTTTGGAGTTGACGTCTTTCCTACCATTCTCCTGTTAAAGAAACTTTTCAATTGGGTCACTATCCTAAACTACAGAGGTATATTTTTATTTTTTTAAACTTTAACGAGAAACCAAATATTGTACCTATTCTTTTGTTTTTAAAACTTATTACTCACAGTTGTGCATCTTGTCCTGTAGTAATTGTAATTGTTTTTCGTTATTGGACACATAATTTGTAAACATAAATAAATTAAAAGTTTTAGTTATTGCGATATAATAACGATACGCCGCCCCCACATTGATTTCCCAGTTAATTTTCCTAATTAACGACGTAATTAAGGGAAGATGTACGTATTATCGTTATCGCAAGGCAAGAAATTACGCAACAAAGCGTTTATATTTCCCGCTAACAGAGAACTCGCACGGAAAACCCGACTCAAGTTTCGACCTACGCAGCGCTGCGCCCCGACGGTGGGTTTACGGGGGTACCCTTTACTAAGTGGCCCACTTAATTAAATTCCATGGAAATAAATTATTGAGGGCGTAATATAGCGCAGTGATACAACCATTACCGCTTAGGGGGTGGCCCTGCCTCGGCCCCCTACGACTGAATGGTCTTTTGAAGATGGGATAATCACAGGTGCTCCGGGGTTTAGTACCTACGGGGCGGGAAGGGAAAGGGGTGTTGTGAAACAATCTGCCTCGGTCGTAAAACGAACGTGTTCCTCTTGCAACGTTGTGTTATTAAGAGAACGTTTGCTGACGAGTGTTAATAACTCCGAAACGATACTATAGTTAACCGGTTTGGAGACAAAAGTTATGTACACGGTGGGCGATCAATAATGGGTCATAGAGCAGGAGCGACATTTTTGTAAAGAGAATTGTAAGATAGTTCAAAATAAATATTATTCAACCCCTAATGCCATTTAAATATTTTGGGATGATGCTTACCCTTGCTTGAGGGTGAAAGTGGAGGAGTCAAAAGTACCAGCAAATAATGTCCCCCTTTAATCTAAAATCGACGGGTCTCAGCGTTTTTCTACAATCTTGACGCAGTTCCTGAAAATGGTTCTGTTTCGTTTTCATCTGACCACCCTGTATAATGAAAACAGTCAATTACAAAATTTACAATAGTTTCGTGATTTGTTTTGTCCAAGACCTTAGAAGCCAGGCACTAACAGTGTCACTTTTTAACGCATCAATTAAAAGATTGGCTACTCAACTCCCACAAGCATCAGTAGCTTCGTGTGTAATAAAATAAACGAAATTGTCCTCAATGTCTTCGCGTATTGAAGTCAGTGCATTGTTGTAAACCTTATCAGCATATCTTAGTCTTAACGTACTTTCATAAGAGATTTTTCAGTCCATATATTTTTCTAAAAACGTACGTAACTTGAGGTTCTCTAGTTTGTGTAATGGAATATTGTTTGTCCTAAGCTTTTTCTAAGCTAAGCCTAAGCTAAGTGTTATATGTGAACATACATATGAAGGAACAGCCAGTTCAATTGTCGGTCATCTCACCTATGGCATACTGATGAGAACTAACAAGCCCGAAACCGGTCTATGTCTGGTGGTGTGTCCGATAAGGGTTCTTGGCTGTTCACACAGTGCACTCGGTCGGGGTATTAGTCCGCGGAGTAGTTGTTTCCTGCAATATCATTTTCAGAATATAACAGTTTTACAAATCGTCACACGATGGGCGAATTACGACTCCGCCCACCTGGAATAAAGCGGAGCAACCTTTAAATTGAACACCTGCTATTGATTGTTATTGATTAATAACACTCTATTTTTCATTCATTTTGTGTTCAATTTATCCGGATATGTGTACTTGATAAGAGCATTATGATTTATGAAATAATTTAACTGTTGCAGCATTTATTTTCTACGGACACGCCGTATAACACTCATCGGCAAGCTTCGACATTTTTTTGTCTACTATAAGCCCGAAAAGAACTATACTTCCGCACGTATTATATACCACATAAACGGCACGGCAAATATTTTTTTAGGGCGCATATTTGAAGAAGGCAACATTTAGACAATGCCTCCGGAATACCCAACGACTGCTGTAGATAAATACAAATCAAAACGAAAGCATCGGATATCGGCGTCTCCTCGCCCGCCGCCGAAGAGCACACGCAGCCGCGTCGGCAGCACGAGGCGTCGGAAGCGTCGCGATGCCAAACCCCAGTTTGCGAATCCGTGGACCGCGGATCGACGCGTCGCGACGCCGTCCTCCCGGACCTGTTGAGAGGCGTCTTCGAGGGACTTCCTTCCGGAACCTTATCTTTGCGTCTCTGGGTGTCACTCGTGCTAGTGCGGAAAAATACATTTTTTTTAATACCACACAAACGTTCGAACTATAGCCGGTCTTACGCCAGCAAGTGTTTTTTTTGCTGTAGTGACAAAGCTATATTTGTAAGGGGAAGTGTTAACCGTGCAAAAGATTGTCATTGTGTCAAATAGTGTTAAGAACATTTTTAGGTGACAGCATCGTATATTGTAGGTTTATATTAATATGTGCCATTTAAAAAAAAAACATTTACGCAATAGTTTTCAGCGACAGGAAATGTAAGTCTCAGTATTGTCACTTTTATCTTCAGTGGGATTAAGTTAAAAATATTTAGTAGTTGTTTTAGTATCAAATAGTCACCACGAAAAACCACATTCTACCTAATAAAAAAGTCAAATCTATTTAAATCTTCCTTATAAAAATAATATTATCATCATATTCATATTGTAACCTCTACGTTGACCGTGGAAAACGTCACGTAGAAAAACAAACTTACTGTCACTTCTTGATTACACAAGAAATATCCTTCAAAAAAATGTCTTTACTTTGACGTTTCAGCGAAACCGATCTGCTTATATAGGTTTTTAGGGTTCTAGAAGTTTCCGCGGTATCGAGAATCAAATAGAATGTGGCCTGAAATGTTCCAGAAAACGCCAAAATAAAAGCATCGCAAAAATTATAAATTCTAACGTAAACAGGAACATAATTAACAAACTAAAAAGGTAGGTAAGCTGCCGTAACATTATGTACAAGACTTGGTACTAATATGTATAAATATACCAACAATAATGGCTCTAAATATGTACCTTGACACTTTCATTACTGCATTACTCTTTGAGTAGTGTTACTATAAGTAGTATGTATGCTAACTCTGAAATATGTATGAAACTGCTACTTATAGTAACCCATATTAAATATTTCATCGATTTTTTTTTGACACATCTACTACAAATATATGACTTACATACAAAATTTAAACAACTTTTAATTTTTGAACAGTTTCATCTTTATTCCTAACAAGTATTTTAATACATCATCACTTCTTGGTCTCGGGTAGTTTCCAAAGCTTGTCTACTGTAACATCTAATCTCGCTAGCATCTTAACTTCACAGAGAAAAACTACGTCAGTAGATCCATCATCAACCCGCGTGATGCAGTCGTTTTATTGCTTCGGCGGCAACTTCATCTAACATAGTCCGTTAGCAAATGAGAATCCACCATATTCATTACCCTGGAGAGATAAACACAGCCCAGGTGAATTTCCTTATCCCCGAGTAAATTGTAGGCCATACGTCTTGTGCATCTCTCTGCCCTTTGCCTGTTAGACCAAGTCAGAATGTTGCAAAGCAGCCCAGTAGTTTCTGCATCCTGAGTTAAGCAAGGAGTTCTGTAAACTCGAAACGTATTGCAGCTTTATGACTGTTAAATGTTCAAAGCAAGTTTTAGTTATAAACCCGCAGTGTGTTAATATAGAAATTTGTTTTTTTTTTAATTTTGACATGACTGATTACTGAATTTATAAAATTATTTTATAAATTAGCTTAGCCATTAAAAAATTATTGTCATCCACCTCTTTCAAAACCTTTTTCTTAGCATGGTATCCATAGGACTACCTTTTCAGAAATGCTATCAAACTATTGTATGTTTTAATGTCTATACCTTATTTTTAAAGACAGCTCAGTTCTCATCATAGAGTACTGTATTCATAGCGTAGAAGCCTTCAAATTCTTCTTACCTTCAAAATATGCCAATAGTACTTTCTCATTGACGTGTTTTACTTTCTTCTGTTCGCGCCATTTCTCAAATTTTTCATAAGCCAAGTCATATACCGCTTTGGATTTTTCAGGAACCAGTGAGCATATGACAATTCTTACCGCTTCTTTGATATTGCTCGGTATATCGTCAGAATCTGAATATAAATCACACATTTTTCCTAATAAATGGTAATAGTAACGATCAGCGTCACAGAATAGATCAGCGTCTATTAAATTTCAGGCCAAATGACAAGAAAATTTAAACTGATACTGACCTAGTAGATAATTGTTATTTAAATTACCTACACTATCTATTGATAGAAAAGTAAACAAACAATATTTTGTTATATATAATTCAGTGTATCAATTTTTTTGTACAAAGTAGAGGTTGGGTTTTTACCATTCAAAGCCTCGTGATGTTATGTAAAATTTCATTTTACAAAAAATATCTTGATTTTCGACGAAAATGCAAAAAAAACTGTGGTAAAGTCAAGCAGGCGAACTCTGTAATTGTACTTATTTATCAAGTGTGTATGTCAAATCCCGAACTTTTCCATTGATATGTCACAGAAATTACGGTATATTCTTTATTTTCTGATTTGAACAGTATTGTAAAAATATTGCACCTTTCCACTACATCATTCACCAACATATTCGCGTTTGATTCACGAATTTCCTTTAGGTATCTGTTACATCTTGACGTTTAGGTCACGCTGATTGGCCACTACATATTAATATGCTATTAGAACAACCGAAATATGAAAGATGACAACACTTTCCTAGACTGTGGTCTAATTTATTTATAACATCATTTTTGGCACAGGAGTATAACCATTCACAAGGTAATCTCATAATCCGGCGTTAAATTCTTTTATTCCTGCAAAAGTTTTAGCACACGAGACATCTTCCGGTACATTGTAGACCTCACACTCGCTTTCGAAATTTGTCATTTCAGGGTTTCAAGTGTGTGGGAGAACAATAGAGTAGCCTTTCAATCGCATCCTTTGTATCGCACAGCGTTTAGTTTCTGCCTCCGTTTCACGCTTTATTTACTCCTACGTATCTGTCAATTGATGGGTGGCGGTACAAATATTTTTTTTTGGTATCAGGTTTGACCCAAATAATACAGTCCAATAATGCCTCCCCCTTCTGAAAATCGTACAAGTATGCGACATTAAGGCTATACAGGAATGTTAACTTGAAGTGGATTCAGATCAGGAATATTCAGTGGATCATGGATATAGTTGGACCTATTTCCAATGCATGTACGAGTAGTTTTGATTCTTTAATTTTTTCAGTTCAGAAACTGTGAGTATACAAAGTGTCCGAAATGTGAGTTTCTTTATTTTGCTGTACTAAAGATTGTACCAAACAAAACATTTCAATTTTTAACTCGATTTGGTATAAATTTGACCAAATAATTAAAATTCTAGATGTTATTCTAAGATTTTTGTAAATATTTTACACTATCAACATTTTTACAAATAAAACGTGTTAACTTTTACACCACATTATTTGACTTTCTCTAATGTAATAGCATGCAAAGTAGATTCCAGTTTGAAGGATTTTTAGGTAAACTTTTACTCTTTATACTTCATTAATACAAAAAAAACTTACAAAACAAATTACGTTAAAAGTGCCTAAGAGTTTTTTATTGCTTTTAGTCAGATTTACAAAACTTACCAGTGGCTCTTACATTCTCAGAATCCGGTATAACTGTTATTTATTTAAAAATGTTTCTATTAACATTTAGAATTTGTCGCATCAAAAATTCCGCGTTACGGTAAATTGAAATTAAACGAATGACTGCACTTAAAAATATGATATTGCAAATAATATTGGATTTTGTATGAAATCTAGGAAATATATGGAACACTGACGAAATAATATTATTTTATGTATTGTGTACATTTAATTAGTAACGTACACATTGCATTAAATTAATTTAATTTTTTGTTGCTATTATACGAAATTTTATTTCATAATTCACAGTGTTTCATGTTCATTTCCCAGTTTTTATTAATTGACATAATTAGTTATTCGGCAGGGCTTCGGGATGATTAAATTATCACGCTAATATAATTACGACATCAGTAATTTTTTGCCATACGAATAATTATTAATAGTTACAATACCTGTTACATGTATCGTAGGTAAAAAGTATTTTACTGTTAATATTTGAAGGACGTAGTATTACTATTTTTGGCACTCCGCACTGTATAGTTTTATTATTCTCAGTTGCAGTTTATTAATTATGTTGATGAAAATACAGTGTGGAAGAAAAGTATGGAACCGATTCAATAAACGCTGCAGTTGACAGATGTCAATTCTGATTAAATTTTGTTTAGCTGCCAGAAACAGTTTCTGAGGTGACTTGATTTAATTTGTTGTTTTTGCTATCAAAAAATGTAATATTCTAACATGCAATCTAATAAATCTAAAACAAAATAAGGGGGTCAAATACGATTGAGGCAAACAGAATTTAATTATTATTAAATTGTTTTAAAAATGAAGAGTCCTTATTTTGTGATACTGCCGATGAATTAACTATATCCATTTTGCTCTCAACCAGCCCATCACAGACACAAATGGGAATATTCACATTTTTTTCAAGCCGATTTTATTGGATCTTTTATTATTTTTTTTCTCGGAAAGTTGAAGGAATAAAGCAATAAAATCATATATTTTTGAATTCAGCAAGTTAAGCTCTACAAGAATCCGATGAAAAAATATAGGGGTTCTATTTAAAAAAATATCCGATGACGTCATCACGCGAAAATAAATGAACGTCGGAAATGCGTTGGTATAGAAAAAAGAGTCTTTTTAAAAAGCAAAATCGGCGTGTCCGAGGAAATTTCATGAAACTTCGTTGTTTTAGAAATAATGAATTTATTCCATACTTTTCTTCCACACTGTATAATGAATTATTCATTTATTCGTATGACGTAAATCGTCTGAAATCTTGCCGCAACTATAGTGCCAAACGATTTACATTCAAAATTGTGAAGTAGATTCAAGGAAAACGTTTAAGTGCCCACCGAGTTTTATTGTGAACGCACCCACATCACTAGTATATTTTGATTATTCATTTCAAACTCATATTTGTAGTTTTATTTATGTGATTTTATATACTTGTTCAATTTTTAACAAAAGTTACTTACGATTAGCTATATAATATTTTTACGTAAACGTGTAACACTTGCAGAGACAATACAATCTCTTTCCATGTAGGTTCACATTTCATAAAACTCTTGGAAAGGTTATTATATTTTATGTACTTTTCTTCATAAATTTTAGTGATATATACGCTGTACCTGGAAATTTTTTATGCACATCGAAAATTTCACCTGACTGAATTGTATAAAAACTGGGGTGGCGTCAGATTTCAAAGATTATTTTTAACTAGCTGGAAGGAACGATCTGTCGGCTAAAGTATGGCGTGCTTATGGCAGATAAACACATAAAGCTCCCGTCTAAGTGATTGGAAGGAGTCGAGCAGAAGCCAGTCAGCGTTTTTCCGAAAGCATTCGTCTTCGAAAGGCTGTACGGTCTGAGGGACCAGCGGCAGCTTTTCTGCGGCGCGCGGCTGTTATTTATGCGTGTTACATTTACATTCAGTTTATGGCTATTCGATACGCTAACCGTATGCAAATTCGGACGTAATCGCGGGGTTTACTGGCTTTTTTCAGCGTTATCACACCGAAAGTCTCGGTGGTCATAATATATCAAAACAAGAACGTGCAGAGAGGAAAACGGAAAATTGTTCGATTCCCCTCGGCAGATTTTTTCATGCGAATGGGATGTTTTTGGGAAGGATTTGGTGGAAAATAAAAACAAATTCGATTAAAAACATAGATCATAATACATTGTGAAGATGTTTGCAAACTAAAGCTTAAATGAGAAAAGTAAATAGTACTTTCTTAGGCACAGTGAAAATGGTATTACGCATTATTAGTGCTCTCTGTTTGAACGGTTCTGGAGATGTTTACAAACAACCAAATTTTAAGCCCAAAACCCCTAAAAATTTAAGTTAGAGGTAACAAAGAAATTCGAGTCAAACAATTTCTCAAGTTGATTTATTCACAATATTTTGTAGTCAACATGTACCTATATAAATGGCTAAATTCGGTTTATACAGGGTGTCCGTAGTACGAATGCCAGTATTAAAAGGGCTTGCATATCTGACCAAAAGCTTAAAAAAAATCTTATGAAATAATTTCTAAAGCACGCAATCTTTATCTGTAGCTGCTAACCTCAAACTGTAGATCAGAATAGCTGTGAATTCGTTTATTTCGTCCTTTATCTAGTGTTTACTTGATGTTTGTAAGTGCAGATATAAATGGTGCATTTTAGTAATCATGAGATGCATGCCATTGGAATACTTGTGATTATTATGTAGAGAACCCGACATTTTAATTTATTTACGGTGCTATAACGATTTTAAACGCAACACCCTGTATATATCACCTGTTTCCAAAACAATACAGTGTGATTCATAACTTATCTAAAAATAAAATTTAGATCAAAAACTTTGTGACATCACATGTTAAAATTCGAAATTTATATGTGACTAAAAACTTATAAATGGTACATTTTAGTAATCATGAGATGCATGCCATTGGAATACTTGTGATTATTATGTAGAGAACCCGACATTTTAATTTGTTTACGGTGGTATAACGAACTTAAACGCAACACCCTGTATATATCACCTGCTTCCAAAACAATACAGTGTGATTCATAACTTATCTAAAAATAAAATTTAGATCAAAAACTTTGTGACATCACATGTTAAAATTCGAAATTTATATGTGACTAAAAAACTTTAAAAATTTACAAACTTGATCTATATTTATTAATAATTTAGGACTCTCGCTATGAGATGATCTCTTAAGCAACACCAGTTTACATCTGGAGCGGCGTTGTAATGCTTAAGTTTTGTATCTTTAATTAACATAATTAGTCGTTTATTGCTTTCTAACTGGTCGTTTATTTTTTCTGTTATCTAAAATATTTGACTTTATGTTGATTTTATTAAAGATTATATAATAAAAGTAAGAAAAAAATAAAAATAACTGTATTCCTTTGATTATTTTTAAATACCTACATAAATTTTAAAAATGTGTGATGTCACACCAGGGGGGAGGGGGTTCTGAAAATGTGACAACCTGTGACAAGGACGGGGGGAGGGGTTAAAAAGTCCTAAAATTCGTGTGACGTAATTTATGGATGGCCCCTTTCAATTAACATAAATAGTCACAGAAACGTTAATACCTACAATGCGAATACACCCTGTGTACGACACGGGTTATAAAATATCAGCAGGCCCTGATGAGTGCCTCAGACAAACGAACGTCTCCTCGCCTACTAGACGCGCATATCCAAAATTAGTTTTTAATCAACTCGCGGTAATTTTGCGCGAACGGCTTAAACTAATTGGTTCATTGTTTGTGCCTGTGTGCCCATTTCATGAAATTTGCACTAGATTGCGGTCTGGATATTTACATTTCATTCTCTGCCATATAACAGTGTTTACTAAAAATACCCCAAAACTTCAATCAGGCCCGTTGAATAATTATCAGCCCGGATTATTTGCCGAATGGAAACACTTTTTCTGCCATGTAAGCATTATCGTTACATGGAATGGTATATACGAGGGTCATCCGAAAAATAATTGAGTATGGTATCGACGGATTTTGTTATTTATTGAGTTGATGTGGTTCGTAGCTTTCTTACTGGAAATAAACAAAGCATATTAATCAATCAAGGCTGTCTATATTCGTCTTAACGTTTTTTTTTAAATTAGGTTCCAATTTATAAGTGAATGATGATTATCCCTACTGTATCGTATTGAATTCAGATACGGCACTCAAGAACTGGATGACTATTAGGAAAAGTGCAATTTAAAAGTGATTTCATCTCGTAAACGTTGACGAACAAAGTAAAATAATAATAAAAGATAACGACTTACGTGTACGTAACAGTCGACCGGCGTATTATGATAAATTGGACGATGTGGATTATGAAGAATTCGCCGTCGGTGGCCTGGCTATTCATCATCCCCCTCTGCCTATGTCCACCGTTTAATGGGGGTATAATAATACATATTTAGAAAGAGAAATGTGCCCCGAGTAAGCCAGCTCGGGTCGGCGAGCTGATCCTTTTTTAATTTACTTTTAATCCAGGCTAAAAGCGGTACCGCCGTTGTAGATTTAATTGTTTCGTTCTTGTTAATAATCCACCTTAATTTGGTCCTTGTTGAGCCGTATTTACAGCTATTTCAATTAGGATTCCATTCCGTTGCAGCTTTCTTAAGGGAGCGGATGCTTTTTCCATAAGTTAGGAGAAACATTGATTTTATTCTACACTCGCTTAATTTATTTTTTACATTTACCATTTTTACGCACTATAAACTTGCAATAGACACTTTTGTTAAAAAGTTGAACCTTTCCACTGCATCATTCGCCTACATATTCGCGTTTAAATTGCGAATCCCCTCATATACATTGATTATTATAATACAAAGTTCTACAAGGTGTTCCTAAAATTGATATTCAAAATTTCAGTGCATGTCCAAAACCTTAGTTTAAATTTTCCTACAAACACCTTCTAAGGAAGCTATCGCCCCAGGGGTGTCAGAAAATAGCTCCATCGAAGGTAAAGATCACTTTCATATGTGGGTTTTTCTAATTTCTGAATAAAAATGTGATAACTTGATATCTTTTAACGTATGCTGTCAGTATCTAAAATATCATTTTAAGGCACTGGTGTTAAAAGTTGCTTTTAGCACTGGTTTATGTTATAGAAGTTCCAAAGCAGTTGTATATAAACATTTGCAAATAATTTGAACGCACTTAAATAATATTTGGTTTTCTATATTCGTTATATTACATTAATTTATATTTTTGAACTACATTTATTATAAATTCCAAAATATCTGATGTATGAAAATATTTTATAGAACAAATATATTTTTTGAAGAATTATTATAAAATATGTAATTTGGCAACATATTACCTTTCTTTCCTATGTTTTATAAAAGTGATAGTGAACATATTATAGTGTTTAACGACGTTTTTTAGTTTTTTAATTACTTAATAAGTATTTTATAAGAGCAATGTCAAGAGTAAGCTACGGTCGAGTACAATAGGCTTTCTGCAATAATATTGCCTCAAAAATAGTCTTAATAATACTGTCCAACTACACCTTTACGATGATAGTTTTATAAATGTTCGCAAATAAACGTCGTTTATTGTTATTAGGAAGCTGTTATACAGGGCATTTTTAAATGAAGGAGCAAAAATGAGACCCCAGATTCCTTAGGTTAAAATAAATCGATTCTCATATCTGTTATATCTGAAAAAGGTATACCTTGTTGAAGTCGTTAGGAGTAACAGTTTTCGAAATAATCCTATTTCACATATTCAGTGCACCGATTGAAAACTGTTATCGTTTCAGGTAAAGTACAGTTTTTACTCAGTGCATTGAGCATTTCAAATGGGATTATTTCAAAAATGGTTATTTCTACCGACTTCAGCAAGGTATACCTTTTTCAAACAAAACAGGTAGGAGAATCGATTGTTTCTATAGTAAGATGGATACACTAAGCTGCAAAAAAGTTCTGCCATTTAAAAGAAACATGGCGAGAGAAAAATTTGAATTTCTCGCCCGATTTACAAATTTTATATAAATATTTAGATTTCTTAAGAAGTTATTTACAAATATGGAAAATAAAATTTTAACTTTGAATCTGTGGTCTCATTTTTGCTACTTCATTTAAAAACACCCTGTAAATCAGTCTTACGCTGTATTTTGCTTAGAATATTCAGTTTATAGTAATTGACGAAGTCATTTATCACAAAATTAAAAAAATTGCTAATGTTATGTACTTACGAATAATTACATCAACGTCGTAAAAGTACGCTCTACTAAAATGAGAATTTTCTCTTGAAAAACGTTTCGCTAATTAAGTTGTAATCATTATTCAAACGCAATTCTCCCAAAATAAAAAAAATCCTTTGAAGTGGCCTGGGGCCGTTCAAAGTGCGAGCCCGAGTGATGTTTCGGCGTTTAGCATTTCGAAAACATCCCCCGCGGGCAGGGGTAACATCCGAAATTGACGTGGCGGGGGTATCGTTACAGGAGGGTCCGGTAAATATTAAACCCCACCTTTCCGAACTCCTTTATTAAATTGCCGCTCCGATTATTCCAATTTAAATTTTAATTAAGGGAAAAATTGTATCACTTTTAGCACAGTTTTTTTCTCGGTGGGCTCAAAGGTCGCCCTAATTAAAATCTTTTGGTCGAACGGGCCGGCCGAATCCCGCTGACGATGTTCGTAAATTTGGATTAATTACTTTGTATTTATTACCTCGAATTACGGCCAACGGAAGAATATCGAATTCAATTTTAATGAGATATAAAATAATCAGTATATTAATAGTGTGCTCTCAGGAGAAGCAAATCTATGGAGAAACGCCTTGTCTGCATATCTGATATACCTCAGTGGTGGCTCGTGGTAGCTGCAAGAGGTGAGGCCCAAATAATACCTAAATAGGAATAAATTTACACGTCTTCCTTGAGGTAATATTCCTTGACGCGTTGACCATTTTTTATTATGGAGGTCTTCGCCAATAGCCCTACTATAACCATAAATTAAAAAACTAAATAACATCAGAACTCCGATTTTTATTTACAATATAAATAATAGAAAAAAATATATGTTTCAGCATCTAATAATTTAAAAAATTGTTCCTACGTGTTTAAAACACTAAAAAATATGAAAAAATATAAAAACCAATTTTCAAGTTGTTGAAGCGCTCTTGTGTCATCGTATTTCTTAAGTAAGTCTTAATGCGCTTAAGGCACGAAAAGTTTTGTTCTACTTCAATTTCAACGGCACTACAATATGTATAACGCACATGATTGTATAGACAAGTCGACCATTACTGGATCGAGATGCCATAGGCGCATACATTAGACTGTGTTTACCGTAACTGGCTCTGTCTGGAATTTCACAGACATGTTTTAGAGAGTAATGCATGAGACACTTTTTTTCATTTCATCTATTCCAAAGACCACGTACGGCTCTTATAAATCGTTGTACGACAGGCCCTGTATATTATCTTTTAATAACGGGCTCTGTAAACTGGTGGCATATATTCTTTTTGAGAGCGTATGTGTAATTAAGTCCATCCAGTTGTTTTAAAAATCCATATTAATTAAAAAACGCTGCCGTGCCCGCTCCGCTTCAAAGAGACAAACCAACCAAAAAAAAAGGCATACGAATTAACTTGAAGCCTGTGGTCGCGCGTTTGTAAAACATTCTCTATATTTACGTTTACTGCACTTTTCTAGTGCAGCGTCTGCAACAAACTGGAACGTACGTATTACAATAGTTTCTACAAAACGGGGGCTTTGTTTCAGTTGAAGTTGTGTGTAACGTGTTAATTAGTTTTTAACTGTAACTGTATGTAATTTTAAGTGTGTTTTGTCGTTGTTTACGTTCGCTCTGTAAGTACTACAGTTCGGCGGACGCGGTTGTTAACAGAGCCGTACTTAGTTTCACTTTCGCAGCTGTCGTTGTAGACGTTGTTCATGGCGGTCGGTTGGATTTTCCAACATTTATTTCAAATTAAATCTACAATATGTATTTTACGGAACGACATATTTTTAAAGCTATTATATTGAATACTACCCCTAATCACGTTAGCCTTGATAAAAACCCCTGTTGAGAAAATCAAATTTGTGTCTAAACGGCTGTAGATACAAAAAAATGTGTAGAAGGAAAAAATGATTAATGTAACGGACCATATCGTCAGTTTGGAACAAAACAGTCACAACTCAAAATTCTCATATTTCAAGATTTAGTGGTGTATCAACTCCAAATATTGCATATTTTTATGTGGAAAAAAGTTACAAGTGAACTTTGCTTAATAACCGTCGAATGGCGCTGCGTTGAAATATCACATCTCCAACATTGGTTTTGTGGACAAAAATTATTTCAGCATTTGAATATGCATAAGCCATAATTATTAAAACTTAGTCTTTTTAAAAAGTAAGATTAATTTGACAATACACAATATTAAATAAGATGACGGTTTATTATTATTATTGTATTGCATGGCTGCCCTAAGATAATACAGAGGCACATGATGACCTACTTTATTTGTTATTTTATACAGGATGATATATATTTTTTTCGCAAATACTGGTAGGTTTCTAAAACTGGTAATTTTTCCGTTTATACCTACTGTCAAACTAAATATGTATAACGAACTTGGCTAAATTATCTCAAGTGGTTTAGAAATTAAAAACAGATTTACATAATAAATAACACTTATTTTTAGTAATATGCCACTGGATTTTTGACCTCTACGAAACCTGTAGAACTATAAATTAAATTATAGCACTGTGCTCATTTGGGTTTCTACAAATTCAACTGTTACATAAACCTCCTAGAAACGTTGAGATCAACAATCTTGTTTTATAAAAATATATTGTAAACATTCTCTAACTCGAACTAACTACATCTATCGGCCGTTCGCTACTCCATGCCGGACGGAAAATGTCACAGGCACGAAGCGTTCTACATGCAGTAGACACCATTGAAAGCTGTCGACCTTTATCGCGATCGGCGAGAAACGATATTTTGCAAACACGGAATTCCAGGAAACAACTACTCTGCGGGCTAGGATTATTCGTCGGATACCTCACCTATGGCATACTGATAAGAGCTAATAAGCTCGAAACCGGTATATGTCTGGTGGGCGTCTGACGAATGACTCTAGCTGTTGCTATAGGTCTTATAGGTGTAATTCAATGCTGGTCGGGGCATTAGCCCGCAGAGTAGTTGTTTCCTGGAATTCCGTGTTTGCATTCTCTAACTCCTACAAAACATCGAATTGCTGGTTACAAGCAGTCGCAAAGTACGAATAAAAGAAAGGCTTTATTATTGATACAGGACAGACAAGGAGACCTACTCTCAACGCTTCTTTTTAATTTAGTACTATAAAAGGTCATAAGAGATAGCCAGTTGAACAGAGAAGGACACATATTGTTTAAAAGTCACCAAATAGTAAGTTATGCAGATGACGTGGTAGTATTGCTAGAGAGTAGAGATAGTACGGAATTGGAAGAAGTAACGAGAAAACTTGTGCAGGAAGCAAGTAAAGTGGGATTGCATATAAATCAAGAGAAAAGTAAGCTTTTGAGAATAGGAGAACAAAAAAGGATAGCAATTTTAAATTGAGAACTGAGCATGCAGAGATGGAGTTTGAAGAAGTTCAAGAATATGTGTATTTGGGGGCGCTAATAACAGCTAACTGTGATGAGGAACAAGAAATAAATAGGAGAATAATAAAAGCAAACAGAAGTTCGGCAGCAGTCAACCACTTAATGAAATCAAAAAATTTGTCCAGAGGAGTAAAATTTAGAATGTATAAAATAATTTTGAGACCGACAGCGCTGTATGGTAGTGAAACCTGGGTTCGCAATAAGAAGTCAAGAGAAAACCTTTTAAGGTGGGAAAGGAAGATCTTAAGAAGAATTTTAGGGGGTAAGAAGACGGAGGAAGGCTATGTACCAGGCACCAACAATAGACGAAATTGTAAAAGCCAGAAGAGTGCAGTGGCTAGGGCATTTAGAATGTATGGAAGATGAAAGGGCAATTAAGAAAATAGTAGGGAGTAAACCTAACTACAAGAAAAAAAAGAGGTAGACCAAGGAAGCGATGGAGAGAGGCAGTGGCAATAGATCTAAGGGAGAAAAATGTAACGGATTGAAAAAGAAAGGCGAAGGACATAATGGAGTGGAGGAGAATGACGCAGCTCTGGGCCTAAAAGGCCTGTAAACAGCTTTATATATATATAAACATTCTCTCAACTCCTACAAAACATCGAATTGCTAGTTAGAAGCAGTGGCTTCTGAGTAGGGGCTTAGAAACCAGCAGCAACCTCTTTGCTTATAGCAGTAGAATATCAGCATTAAAGTTAATAAATCGAGTACTTTACAACGTTGCAACCACCTCTCTTCATTAATCGAAAGATATTGAAAGAAATTCAACATTATCGAAAAATATCGTAAGCTTTAAAACTGAAATTGCTCTTTCTAATTGAAAGTTATGCACAGCAGGTCTTTTTGCCGCACCCAGAGGGTGCCCTGCACTGCGATTACCTCATGAATTACAGCGCTGTTCTCATCCCCAGTAATATATTAGACTTAAATGGAAACTGAGCCTGCGAGGCGGTTTTTATCTGATGGAGGCGAAGTTTCCAGCCCTTGGATAGCGGAGATAATGTCGATGGGGCGAGTTGATGAGTTGCTTTATGAGTGTTCCAGAATCGGTAAGAGAGCACAACGCGTTGTCGAACGCCGTAAACGGGAACACGTATTCGGTTTCAGAGTCGTATATCATCCGGATAATTAGAAATAATGTTGACAATGCTATAATTCTTCCGGGCAGAGTTCTCAAATATAAATATAGGAATTCACTTTTCGGAGATATTGAATTATGTCGTGTAATTTATATTTATGAGCTATTTTGTTCCGCGTCGGTTTAATTAGGTCGAGAAGGGGCTATCTTCCGGGGACGTTATTTATGGAATGTGATTAAATTTCGTATAAATGGCGACCTTACTTCAACTGATGTGCGAATCGATAGCCACGGCGGTTAAATAACTCACGGTCTCGTTCCAGTATTCGTACGAAGAACGCGAAATGCGAAATATTTGCGGCTAACATCGCAAAACAGCTTCCAACCTGTCGACAATAACGACCCAAATATAAACTTGTTTATTCACTTCTTCGAAACAAAAAATTGAACAAACACAATTTTGTAAAAAAACCCGCTATAGTGTGGAAGAAAGGTATGGAATAAATTCATTATTTCTAAAATTACGAAGTTTCATGAAATTTCCTCGGACAGGTCATATTCGCGTTTTAAAAATACTCTTGTTTCTATACCAACGCAATTCCGACGTTCATTTGTTTTCGCGTGATGACGTCGTCGGATATTTTTTTAAATAGAACCCCTATATTTTTTCATCGGATTCTTGTAGAGCTTAACTTGCTGAATTCAAAAATGTATAAACACTTTATTCCTTCAACTTCAGCAATAGTGCAGCTATTGAAAACTGTTATCGTTTCAGGTAAAGTGCCTTTTCTACTGAAAATACAGCAAAATGTTACTTGAAAAAGTTGTTCAGAACGGTAAATTATGAGGACGTGCAAAATTTTAAGAAGATCGGCGAGGTTTGATTTTGAAACCATTTTTCAACAAAGCACAAAGATTTTATCAAAGCAGGCCGATCTTTTTAAAATGTTGCACGTCTCCATAATTTACCGTTTTGAACAACTTTTTCAAGTAAAATTTTGCTGTATTTTCAGTAGAAAAGGCACTTTACCTGAAACGATAACAGTTTTCAATAGCTGCACTATTGCATCGGACTGTTCAAATTTTTCCAGTGCAGTATTGTTTTATAATTTTTCTTATAATTTGTTCATTACATGGTGGATTTGTTTTTGAACATTTATTTATTTCTTCTTTCTATCAAATAGTTAATATCATTTCATCAACACTGATATACACTCTGCAACTGGCGGTTTTATCTGGCAGTGAGATAATTATAATCAAAAGTAATTAGTATAATTTATTCTCGTATCGTTTAATTAAAATTTCCGTGTTTCAGTCTACCGCCAAAACCAAAACCGAAACCGGAATAATTATACAAAACTATATATAACAAACAGTCACAGCCATAATAACAGGTTTACCGGCTACGCTATCTCTAATTGTGTTTTGATGCCTTTGTAAATTGTTATTTGGACTTAGCGAGTAGTATAGTACAGGGTGTGTCACAACGACAGCAAGTTAAACATATAGGTATACAACATTCCATATTAAAATATGAAAATGTGTATATACAGAGATTTCTCGCATTATACCAGATATGTTTTTTTTTGACATTGGACAAAATTTAACTTAATCACGTATATACGTGATAAATTTATGTGATAATTTAAAAAAAATAAATCAATTGAGACAAACTTGGACGACTTTTGTCAAGTAGACATTATTTACACCGATTTCAGGCATTTGATAAGATAGATCACGATTTTTTACTGTATTAGAAAGGTATTTTAAGCTAATATAAATCAAATCTCCTACAATTCCTATCAATGGAGTCATATGTATGTTCTCTGATACCAAACATCTAGGTATGCTAATGAACAATTCCACAGACAAAGATCTATACAATAATTATCTGAAGAAGTTAATCTATGTACTAACCTGCTTTAATGAATCACTCTATAAATATCTAACTCCACTTTTTGGCATAAGCTCTGGCTAATTGGTTCGTCCAAACCATACATTTTATCTCACACACACACACACACACACTTTTTGGCAGTGGGAATACGACAATTCAACCACAATAGATGAGATCTGACCTATTTCTGCATTTTTAGGATTGCTTCTTCAGGTGGCCTCCTTTAAATTGAATCAAATATCTAACTATAAAAATTATTATAAAAATTAAAATTATTTGAAGTTAAATATCGACAATGACAAAAGTGACAGCCTGTCAATGAATTAAATATGACAATACCTACTTGAATAATGTTCACCTTTTTTGTAAAAGTTTTTATATATTTTTAGGTATTAATAATATTGTGTGAAACTAACTACTCAGTGGACAAAAACCCCAACCTGCGTTGAATTACTTAGCTTTTGTAACATTTTTTACTGTATTAGAAAGGTATTTTAAGCTAATATAAATCAAATCTCCTACAATTCCTATCAATGAAGTCATATGTATGTTCTCTGATACCAAACATCTAGGTATGCTAATGAACAATTCCACAGACAAAGCTCCACTGAGTAGTTAGTTTCACACAATATTATTAATACCTAAAAATATATAAAAACTTATAGATCACGATATTTTCTTACTTAGACTTGCTGATGTCGGTGTGAATGGAACACTTCTGCGATGGATTTAATCCTATATAAAACATAGATCTCAGTTTGTGGTACTAAATAATTGCAGGCTTACATTATTTAGCACGTCCCCAGGTGTCCCGCAGGGATGCTATCTGGAGCCATTACCTCCTATTTATTATTTATATAAATAATATAAAGAAATAGTTGTAGACACGGCAAATTTTCTAAATTTCACTATTCATTTAGCCGTAATTTTAACCCTCTTGTGTCTGATTATAATGTTTCTGGTTCAAATTTGAACAGAGTCAATACGATAAGCGATCTGGGTGTTCTGTTTGATTCCAAGTTAATTTTATGTGATCATATTAATTAAATTATTTCTAGCGCATCAAAAACGCTAGGCTTCATACTTTGTAAATGTAAAGATCCAATGTCCAATTATTCAGCTATATTATGCATATGAATTTAGTAAATTTAAATTTGCTTTATCAGTGCGGAATCCCCAGTACAATGTTTAATTAACCGTTTGGAGAGTTTACAGAATAATTTTTATCTTTTAAAACTAATTTTAAATAGTAATTATAATGATGCTAGTATATATTTTAATCATATATATATTTTGAGAAACGTCGAGTTGTAAATTACATTAATTTGACATAAATTAGTAAATAATAATATTAGCTGCCCTGATCTCTTATCCATAATAAACTTTAATGATCGAAATCATAAACTATTTAATTTACCCTTTAGAAGAACTAATTATACGGGCAATTCACCCAATTCACAATTGTTAAACAGGTAATTGCACGATGATATGTTATATTATGTTAACCTGTGGATGCTGTTTATGAGTTTATCCCGTTTGTGTCCCTAAATGTTTAAATAAATAAATAAATATTAAACATTCTTGTTGATTTTGTAGCACAAACATTAATTACTGCTCTATATGCTACATTCACGATTTCTTCGGCGGTAAAAAAGTTCCACCAGATTTCCTTCGAGTTTGACCCTGTTCCATCCTAAACTAATAAATATCCGAGAATAGGGGAGGCAGATAAAATGATACACATTAAATAAATTGTTTCAGGGCCCATAAATATCCGGCAACGGTATCATTATTTCTCCAGATCTTTAAATGTTAAAATCAGGGGCATGTAGTTTATTGTTAATTTATTTTTTATGTGATCGCGCCGGAGACAGATATATTTCGATCCCTTAACGCGACCAGAATGTTTTATTGATGAGGAACATGTATGGCATACACGCCCACGGCCTCAGAACAAATATATTTCGCAGAGGCTGGTGGGCACCGGGAAGGGTATAGTTGAGCAAATATTTTGAGTCGAAATCGTTTTGTTTGTCTTTAAAATATGTGCTTGCTTAGCAAATACGACCCTAGTGAATTGTGAGGAGATTCATTGTCAGCCTAATAGTTTGCATTATAACCACCTATGTACACAGCTATAGTACAATCGTTTTCAATGTGTACATGCTTATGGTATAACTGGGTGGTAGTTGGCGGGCCAGTCCGAATTATGCTAGGAAGGACGTCTTTAGGCATGCATATTTGCGGAGAATTTCCAAAAAATTGACTCCTGGTATTGTAAATAGTCTAGGAATATTAGTTTTACTATTGGGAATAGTCACTTTAATGAACGACATTAGCATCTTCAATGTTCTCTGTACGTGAATAAGTTAATTCTTCTCTTCTACAGGCTACAAATATACCAACAATCAAGACAATATTTTGGACCCGTTCCTTGGAAAATATTCTAGATTTTCTGGGTATATAACCACTTGATTGATATACAAGGTGTACCAGTAGTAAGTATTCAAAACTTGTGAGCTTGTAAAACAAGTCGAAGAATTACGAAAACCTTAGTACAACTTTTGTCAGTGGCGGCTCCTAAGGGAAATATGCTCACTTCAAGGGGTAACCTCAGAAACAGTTTTTAACGCGTAACATCAAAACGGTTCAACATTAAGTCTCGAAATTTTGGTGAGATATTAATCTTGACGTGTTTAATAAGTCTCATAAAATATATTTCAAAATTTTATACAGGGCCCTGACAAAGTGCAAGACTCAGGGACAAATTTAATCATATCTTTTTAGTAGTTATTTTTTTCTAGTTTCTGACTCAAAAATATTGAAATTTGAAGTATTTAACATAAAAAGGTACTCTTGTGAAATTTCAATAGGATGAACCGTTTTTCAGTAAAATCGATTTCAATCATTCTTATCGTTTCCCACATTCAACATCCATAGCCAAATAAATTAACTGCAGTGTGCCATGAAGAAACCAACTAATCTGACAGTTAACAAAAATGTCAAGTATTTTTAACACTCTTAACAATAACAATTAAAAACAATAGTACAAATAAAAATACCGTAATATAATAACAAAGACAACGCCTTTCGGTGCAAAGAAATATTTTATAACACACCCATGACACTGCACTTAACGTCAAAAGCATATCTACATACTCAGAATATGTATAGGTGCTGTTGCATTTTTAAATAATTTTTATATATTTCTGTTCACTATAAAATAGCACCGCGTAGACTCAAATAACACAATTTTCAAACTAAAAATACTTGACATTTCTGTTAACTGTCAGACTAGTTGTTTTCTCCATGGCACGTTGCAATTAAATTTTTTGGCTATGTATTGGATGCTAAATGTGGATCACGTTAGGAATAATTGAAATCGATTTTACTGAAAAACGGTATATCTTATTGAAATTTAACAAGAGTACATTTTTTATGTTAAATACGTAATATTTTAATATTTAGGCGTCAGAAACTAGAAAAAAATAACTACAAAAAAGATATGATTAAATTTGTATCAGAGCCTTGCATTATTTCACGCCCTTGTAGAAAATTTTGAAATGTATTTTATGAGACTTATTAAGCACATGAAGGTTAATATCTCACCAAAATTTTGTGACTTAATGTTGAACCGTTTTGATGTTACGCATTAACAACTGTTTCTGAGGTTACCCCTTTAAGTGAGCGTATCTCCCTTAAAAGCCGCCACTGACAAAAGTTGTAGTAAGGTTTTCGTAATTTTTCGACTGGTTTTACAAGCTCACAAGTTTTGAATACTTACTACTGGTACACCTTGTATATTGGTATGCGCAAAAATGATTGCACGAATTTTTAGACTGCCTAATCCAAATGCGTATACTCAGCAATGTCTTCGGCGATCTTCAATATTCCTATTAGTTGGCTGTGGGGAGATATTTTGAGTATAAAAAGACAATTGTATAAACATTTATAAAGATTAAAAAAAATAGTTTACTATAGTTATAAAATTATTCAAGTTTGTCAGTGTCAGAGATTAAACAGTACAATAACTCGGTAAATGAACAAACCATTACACTCGCAAAGTATTTTCTTTTCTACAGAACACAGGGGGGAAAGCTCCATCGCGACAGCCATCAGTTATTCGCCTAATCCGATAAAGGAGCGACCATATTAAAGAAAAATAGGTGAGGAACGCATCATATCTCTTAAGGCCATTACGCGTGGGGTTTCACAAAAAAAAAACAAATCGACGTAGGCCTTGGGATATGAAAATTTGAAGATTTCCCACGGGATATGACGAAAAATGCCTGCACTTTTGTTTCTGTGAATTTGATGTATTGAATATCGTATTACTGTACATCTTTCGGATAGGAATTGTGTCATATATCTGTAATATGCTTAAATATTTAATACAAGTAATATAATTCGTTTTCTCGATAAATAGACATATAATCTATATTATCTTTAGTGTCGGCAAACTCGACTTGCTGTTCTTTGGTCTTATAAGACATGACCTAACAGTTCAAATTGCAAGTTAAAACAATGTTTAAAAAAAATTGCGAGATATTTTGCAAATATAAGAAATCTAAGGGAAGGTAGGTATATATTTTGTGTAAAGTTTATTGAGCCTAGGTACAGTTCTGCTGGACTGAACTATTTATAAATTTACTGCTACTTGACTGACAGAGTTCCAATTCTGTTTCGTCTTTTCCGTCTATAGGTTTGTTTTAGCAGACAGTTTGGGACTGTCTCAAACTGTCAAATGTAGTCAGTCATTTAAGTTGCTACTATATGTTTATGTTATATTTATACGAGGTTCACTTGGTCAAACAATCTCTGATAGTTTGAAACCAGTCCTTAATACTGCTAAAACAAAGCTTATATATAACTTATTATACAGGGTGTTTTTAAATTAAGTAGCAAAAATAATACCACAGGTCCCTTAGGTGAAAATAAATTGATTTAACCTAACATATCTATATCCCAGGTCGCATAATAAAAAGGATACAGGGTGTCAAAGTTAAAATTGTATTTTCCATATTTGTAAATAACTTCTCAAGAAATCCAATTACATAAAATTTGTAAATCGGGGGTTTTTGCGGGCGAGAAATTCAAATTTGTTTCTAATTTTGACGTCATTAGTAGAGGGCGCCACTTGTGGCACGTTTCTTTTTAGAAATAAAATCACACAAAGTGCTTCAAAACTCAAATTCCAACACAAACAGTCAAGATGTGGCAGGACAATTTAATGTCTCATGGAAATATGTTGAAAAACTTTGACTCCCAGTCACGCCTACCTCCTTTCTTTAAAAAAAATTGCTCGGGGGTGTGTATCTATACACACTTGAAAGCGCCGAACAAATTTAGTAAACTTTCCCCTTGATATTTGCACGTCTTTAAACAATACTGTACCTTATCTGCCGTATATGAAATATGCTGACAGGCGTAACCTATCAAACTGAACGACGTTATTCTCACTTTTGTTGTTTCCTCTATTTATTGTAGATTATATAACGATTTTGCCTGCACTAACTCTAAACGAACGAATTTGTAAGATTTCCGCTCAGCTGGCAGTGTTAGAAACTACGCAAATAATGATTTAATAAAATTGTAAATGCAAAAGTTACTTCGCTCAAATTTTAAACAAACGAACACTGACAACTGAAGGATGGACTAGGGTGATCATGAAATCAAACGAACACTGATTTAGTCAACAGAATAATAGCGTGCTGCCTCTTCCGTTGTGTTCATAGTAACACTACAGGGTGGTCCATTTTCCATGACTACCCATTTAATAAATATATAATAATAATTAATTTATTACAATAAATTGAGTACATATAAACAAAAAAACAAAAAAAATAGTAAAGGGGCGAAGTGTCAGTTTAAGACTGCTTTTCAACTTAACCCCAAGGAACAGTATGAAAAAAGCAGAATATCCGTAAATGTGATCTAAATTTCAAAATTTTTCGCACCTACGTTTTCTTAATATAGGTTTCCAAACTCAAGGATATATTTTGTTTATTTCGATAGTAGATGTCAATGCAATGCTAAACTATGAAAAATGGACCACACTGAACATAAAATATTATAAATACTATTACGTATTTCACTGTGGATCGTTAGATTTCGCATACGTCTGCAATTTCGTAACATTTTTAACACACTAAACTAACTTTTTCTAAACATCTTTGTTCTTCTTATAACAGTCGAGCATTACCTCAATGCTCAATCTCGATACCGTACCCGAGCGTCGCACTACCCGGAAAAATCCGGTCCGGAGCTCATCTCAAAGGATTTCTACTTTGAACTTTCCAAACTAATTCTTACTCGACTGGAGTAATTGGTTTCCAAGTTTCTAATATATTTTTAATTTTCTTCTGTATGTCTTTTTCCGATAATGTGGCCGGCTTTTTATCAGAATAGGTGGCGCTTTCGGAATTGCTTTCCGGAAATTTTTAACGAATGTTTGCCCAGTTTTCGTTTTAATACCGAAAGAAGGCTTCGGGGCCGAAAGTACAAAGCAAGGAATGATAATGATGAAGAACTATTCTATTTTATATATTTTGGCGAACTGAAATTCGTTTCCTTATGGAGTTCCATAATAATTGTAGAAAGGTTAGAGCCTACTTGGATTTTATAAGGTTTTAAAAAGTATTTATTATTTGCCCCATTATTGCACCGAAGTTCGTAAACTTAATCTTAAACTTTTTTAATGTTTGTTTTAAAATTCTTTGTCAATCTGTCGGGCCAGATTTTTTAATTTCAGATACTTTTTTTATAATTTTTAACTAAAATCGAATATTTACTAAAATACGTTTTTTATTCAAATTTCTACCCTATTCCAATCATGCCATTTAATTGATTTTAAATAAAAATTATTTATTCAGAAATAATTTATTTTACGAGAAAATTACAGCAGGGAAAATCAACAAATTATTTACTGAGTGTCTTCTTCGCAGCAGAAAAAGTTTACACAATTTCATATCTGTCACTTTTTTGGTAGATATTTCTAAAAATAATTCAAAATTCTTTTCTAAAACTCTCTTTAAGGGGTTGTTCAAATGAGATTTTTTTATATCAAAGAACTACTTCCACAGGGAATTACCCCCTGAATATTTTCGCATTTATTTAGTTATTGGTAGTCTGGAACACCTGGAATATGAAATGATGTTGATATCTGTCAAAATATAATATAGAAAAATAACAGTACCTTTAATAAAAACGTAATAATATTAAGACAAAAGTTGTAAAATTTTGAATTTTATTGACTAATATTAAATGGATACAACATTAATCTTTCAGCCGACGGAAAAAAAGCAAAGCTCTGAAAAAAATGGTATCGGTTGTGATTAAACAGAAATATTTTTAGTCTAATTATTCAGTATGTTTAAATATTCTCATTATATGCACAAACTAGATTTTGGAAACGTTAGCAAAATGTTTGTTTTTGTTCATAGAAAGTCATTTTTATTTATTTAAAGGAACTATTTTTGTGTGAAATTCATTGGCGCTTCAGAATTTGCTGTCAAATGACAATTTTTCCAGTGGCGTAAAAGTTATGGGGGAAAAACCCCTCCGATACCTTAAAATCTCCACCACTGGCACGTCCAATAAATTCGAGAAGGCTGCTTAAAAGTAGTTATTAATAGTGGTAACGTGTTTACAAAACCTCAGTCCTGTAGTTCAAACGGTTCCTAAGAAATTGGAAAAAAAACAAAAAAAAATAAAATTAAGTTTTGACGCCGTGTATCTCGAAAACGAAATCCCGGAGAGAAAAATGGAAAAGGAAAACAAATTTTTCTTTTTTCAAGAGGAATTTACAGTTTTCCCTTGCGACACTTATTTAGAAACACCCTGTATACATTAAAAAAGAGACGAAAAGCAACACAGCACTCTGAAATGCATTTTGTTCAGCGATAACGCCATTTCCTGGGAAAATATTTTTCCCGGACCCGACAAATGCACGCGAAGCCGTTCGATCGATAAAATTCTATTTTGGCTGTACCTGATTTGCATAACACTTTTTTTTTAAGAAACTGCCAGTACGAAAATACACGCCGAGATTTTGAATGGGTTCCGACGTCACGGAAGGATGACGAATATCCGCACCGCTCTTAATACATTTTAATAAAACGTCGAAAATGTCTGCCGGCCTAACTTTTTAATTTCTCTGGAAATTTGGCGAGGCGCGAGTTGTTAACCGTCACGAAATTATGTAGGCGTCTGCCTCGCGTCTGTAGTAAGCGCCCCTAATCCGCAAACGGAAAATTCGGGTTCAGGAGATTCATTAATTTTAACCATTAGCGGTAATTAATGAGGCGAAATTATGTCGTGCATTTAATATAAGGCATTAGGCCCCGGCGTCACGTGGGGATGCTCAACATTGGGATGATTTAGAGGCTGGGAAAGCGCCGTTGCTCGAGAAATATCTATTCCAAAACCGAGGACAGGTTAAGGGTAAAGGTAAAAAACCTTTTATAATGAAATGTTGCATGTTACATATAGGATACAGGGTGTATCTAAGTAAGTGCGAAAAAATATAAGGGGGTGATTTTTTTGGTGAAAATTAAGAGGGGTCTTTTATACATGGTTAACCTTAAACAAGTACAAATATTTTAACCAGACACATAATAAATAGTTTTTTTTACAAAATAAGTTAAATTTTAAATAAATGTCGTGATTTTTCAGTAGAAAACTTGTTGAGGATCACTGATCCGACTCCTATATTAAGATTTTTAAGAGTCATGGTGAATGTGTATTCCGCAAGGTTGCCAGTGTTACACTAATGTCTTGGAATAAACTTCAAGAGAGTATTACTAGAATTTTTAGACATGTCAAAGAATATTTTTTTACTGTTTAAGAAAGGTATTTTAAGCTAATATGTATCAAATCTCCTACAATTCCTATCAATGAAGTCATATGCATGCTCTCTGATACCAAACATCTAGGTATGCTAATGAACACCCACAGACAAAACTCTATTCAATAATTATCTAAAAAATGTATTTTATTTACTAACCTGATATACTCTATATATGAGGTGGGAACTCGAAATTCAACCACAATAGATGAGATATGATCTATTTCTGCATTTTTGGATTGCTTCATCAGGTGGCCTCCTTTAACTTGAGTCAAATATCTAACTATAAAAATTATTATACCAATAAATTAAAATTATTTGAAATTAAATGTCAAAATGAAATTAAATAATGTCGACAGCGTCAAACTGATTAACTGTCAAGTATCATAACAACCTACTAAAATAAATAAAAATGTACCTTTTATGTATAGTTTTTTCATATATTTTCAGGTATTAACAATATTGTGTGAAACTAACTACTCAGTGGACAAAATATATGAAAAAACTATACATAAAAGGTACATTTTTATTTATTTTAGTAGGTCGTTATGATACTTGACAGTTAATCAGTTTGACGCTGTCGACATTATTTAATTTCATTTTGACATTTAATTTCAAATAATTTTAATTTATTGGTATAATAATTTTTATAGTTAGATATTTGACTCAAGTTAAAGGAGGCCACCTGATGAAGCAATCCAAAAAATGCAGAAATAGATCATATATAGAGTATATCAGGTTAGTAAATAGAATACATTTTTTAGATAATTATTGAATAGAGTTTTGTCTGTGGGTGTTCATTAGCATACCTAGATGTTTGGTATCAGAGAACATACATATGACTTCATTGATAGGAATTGTAGGAGATTTGATACAGATTAGCTTAAAATACCTTTCTTAAACAGTAAAAAAATGTTACAAAAGCTAATAATAAAGAATATATGGGTAGATATTGTGGGTGTAATTCAACGCAGGTTGGGGCTTTTGTCCACTGAGTAGTTAGTTTCACACAATATTGTTAATACCTGAAAATATATGATAAAATGTGAAAAGAATAATTTAAATATTTTTATTTGTAAAAATCCCCTTTGCCATTTCTATACCTCACCAATACAGTATCTCCATGTATCTAAGTACATGAAATTAAAAACATAAACCAGATTCTCTACTCACAGTTATCTAGAATTTTGTCATTATACATTTTTGTTACATTTCAACTGATTTATCACAATAAATAGTGTTGCTATCACTATCACTGATTATCGCTGCTTAACAAATAGGTATGCTTTTAGCATGCCAACCCTTTCACTGTTTAAATAATGCGCCATATTTTACTTAATTACTGTACTTCACCGAAAAACACAAGACACTTTAGTTTAGTTCGGTTTCAGAAGAAAGTTAATATGAGATGCAGAAGTATTCATTCAGTGCCGGTTTTAACACTACCAGCGCCCTGGGCGAGATTTCTACGGCGCTCCCCAACTCACTATGAGCGATGGGCTTTTATCCGGCGCCCTGGGCGATCGCCCAACCGCGTCCTACCCTAACGCCGCTACTGTATTCATTTTACGTGTATTGAAATTATCAAATCCCTTTCCACAAATATTATATGTTTTGTTTCCACTTGTATCTTACCTTTGCCACAATTTATTCCTTTGCCCTGGACCATACCAGTACATCGGGATCAACATAACCTCTTCGTTGACCTCGACGCACCAGTCTCATCTTCAATTCTAGAGTATGGGGCTGGTGCGGGACATTTCGCCTACTGCCCGTGACACCTACCGGTTACCTGTGTCTACGATGCCAGCTTATTTACATGCGATTGACACTGCTTTTAAATATTTTACATTGACTTCTCTTCATATTGAACGCATCAAAGTAGTTATTTTGTTATTCCATGTTATGTATTTATTTTTAAAATCTGTTTCACCCACTACAAAACTACGAAGTACGAAATGGTTAGCACCGACACGTTGTTTGAGGCTATGTGGCGAAAATTAACTCTAAGGTGTTGTATAAAAATCATGGTTTTTTATTATTATTCACAAAATAATTTAAGGGGATAATTTGTGATAACCTTTCTAACAATGTACCATGGTATTAACTTGTAAAATGTGGATAACTGTTTACATAGTTGGTTTTTCTGCAAGTAGATGAGCTTTTATGCACATTTATGGATAATTTTTTGAATCATTGAATAATGTAACTTCCTAAGCACTTTAATTGATGATGAATTTACGTTCGAAAATTATTTATCTTACAGACGATATGGCAACCTCGCCTTCAGTAAATCATATGGTTTATTTTATTAGGTCACGTCAGTGATCTATCTGATCAGCGGTCCTCAAAATATGGATAGTTTTTTGTATAAATTAATATCTCCGTAGATATTTGAAATAACTTTCTCTAGACTCATCTATATAACGATCTATACCTGCATTTTAAATATTTGTACTTATTTAAGGTTCGCCCTGTATAATAGTTTTTGAAAAAAAATCCTTTCCTAGAAATTTACGCCCGTCCAAAAGAGGAGAAAAAATTCGATTTAATTTGTTTTTTCCCGCCAAAAATGTCGGATTTTCCCCGCACTTTCCGGATAATGGAGGCAGTTATACAACTTCTTGAAACGACAAGTAAGCTCACATTGAAATTTTCAGTTTTTCTGCATTTTCTGGAGAATGAAGGTGACATCAAACTTTTTGAAACAGTACAATGTTAGGAACAACTAGCACAATAGAGAAGATTGATTCTAGAAAAATATTATACCTATAGTGCAACCTTAATTTTTTATTTTATAAAAAAATGGAAGGGGCTACAATCATGTGTTGATATCTTCAAAAAATTAAATATTCTTACTTTATATGTTATAGTCTATTCGTTTTTGAGATCTGTGTATTCGTTTTTAATAATAAACCGAAACTTGTTACTAATTTTAATATACTGTCACGGATTTCCCAATCCGTTTTTTTCTTACAGCCAGAAAAACAATCCGTTAATTAATCACTTCTTTATTAACTGCTCAGTACACTACTGACTACTAATTACAGGTCAACTAAACACTTATTTAATTAATCGCTATCTAAATCGCTTTGATCTCTCTAACTAAACACTTCACTTCAGACTGTAACACAAGACTAATACAAGACTAACTAACTCGGTCGTTTATTCTTCTTTTATATACCCAACGAATGTTCCAGGTATTTTCTAGCATATCTAGACCCATTTTCTCGAGCGACTGGAACGCTTCTCGTCGTTTCCCCAATATTCTAGTAACGCCTCGATTCACGGCATGTTGTTTGTTTACCAGAATGGCGTAGGGGCGATCGGGGCAATCTTAGACAATTCGCGGTGCCACAGTCGTCGGTTTGGGAGTGAGTGGGGCAAATTCCGTGACAATACATAATAGAAATACTAGAGCCAAAAATGATTTACATCTCCCTTATTCCAGAGTTAATCTGTCGTATAAGGCCCCCAGCCGCATTGGGGCTAAGATGTTCAATAATCTCCCCGAACATATTAAAACTATTCAGAGTAAGAAGAGCTTTAAATATAATCTTAAACGTTTTCTTGTCGATAAGTGTCTGTATAATACCGCTGATTTCTATAGCTAAATGTTCCTGTGATTTTATTAGTGTACTTACATTGTGACTCACTTGTAAACTTGTAGCAATGGTGCCTTTGTGTATTTATGTCTTTGTTTTTATCTATAAGTATACTTTTCTTATACATCTTGTATGTATGTATTTAAAGAATAAAAGGTTTTTGAATTTTGAATTCACACTGCCATCCTTGGCATGACTTAAAATCGCCACTTTTCCTTACCATCCGTTTGATATAAGTACCGTTGACAGTTGAATATACCGAAATAGTTTTCCTCCCTTTCCCGAGTTTCACTTCATCAATTAGCTCCACCCGTGTGCCAGTGTAGTTCGCCTCGAATTTTCACATAAATTTAATCCAAACACATCAGCGTGAACAGCATTTGTCAGCGGTAGAAAATAATTGGCTGACATAGGCTCATTACTGTGGAAACCGTGTGACGCAAGTATGTATCGCGTTTGCAAACTTTCCAAAGGAGGAATTCCAGCTGGAAGAACGGCGGCGCTTTCTACGAATTAGCAGTTAGGCGTTAATTTGACTGTCTAAAGCAATTGTTTGTTCTTGGCTCCGTGTGTGAAAGCGAAACCCTTTACGGATATGATTTGGCAATTAAGTGGAATGCGCGCCCCTCGCCATGTTGCCGGATGAGGGGATGGTTCGGATAAAGGTTTTTTCGGCTTACATTTCAACTTGTAAATTAAAAGAGCATGTTTTAATACGGTGTACAAAGTAGGTACCTTTGTTGAAAAATGGTTTCATCAAACCTCGCTGATCTTCTCGAAATTTTGCACGTCTCCATAATTTACCATTCTAAACAACTTTTTCAAGTAATATTTTGCTATATTTTCAGCAGAAAAGGCACTTTACCTAAAACCAAAACAATTTTTACTCGGTGCACTGAGCATTTCAAATAGGATTATTTCAAAAATGGTTACTCCTACCGACTTCAGCAAAGTATACCTTTTTCAAATAAAACAGGTAGGAGAATCGATTGTTTCGATAGTCAGATGGATACACTAAGCTGCAAAAAAGTTACACACGCAAAATACCAAGGGACCCGTACCCACCCCAATGAACCTTGTGGAAATAAATGGATTAGTCCATCAAATTGCTCATCAAAATTTAGCTGTGTATACCAAATTTCATTCATTTATCACAACGCGATTGAGAGATATTGCAAAAATATGATTTCCATTCCTCCCTCTTCAATGGGTCCCTGTGCCCTTAGGAAGCATTTCCGGACCCATGTTTATATGAACTTTTTTACTTAGTTTTGATCATAGAATCGACCTGTTCAGGGTTGACAGCTAATTATGAGACACCCTGTATAGAGCAACTTTATATTACAGAACGTGTTATATCATAAAATTGTGCCATGATTCTAAAACTATATTATACTCATAGCAACCTTATTAGTCGGTATGTATAACTGTTTTGCATATTTTGACCGCAAACTGAAAATAGGGAGCTAAGATTGTTCTCTATACAGATGGTAACGTGCTGTATTGTATTCTTTTTTTGTTAAATCGTAACACTAATGAGTTGGGAGAAGCGTTGCTTTGTACCTTTTTAGCTTACAGACCATGTCGCACTGGCAGCGATTGGCCAATAACGATAACAATAAATGAGAAAATTGATGCTTGGCCATAAACCTCGAGCAGATTGCTCCCTGTTTTTTAATGGTTAATGGTTTTTTAATGGGTAATTCCAATATTACTGAGTACACAACTGGATTTAGAAGCGCCGCTTTCCTGAAACTTTTAATTGAAAAAAAAAACTCTTAAGTAATTCGTTTGCCGGGCAACATTTGAACTTTTTTAATTTGCCCGATGTACTTCATTCGGACGCAAATCGATGAATAAAATCGGGTGAAATCCATTTAATCTTTAATTAGAGCACGCCGTTTTATGCTCAATTCGGCTCTTTATATCGCGATCTAATATGTAGTGTAGTGCAGTTTAGTGGCTGCGTGACAGATTGTACGGATATTTTGATAATGTTTATTTTACGTGCTCCAACTTTTACTTGTTATGCATAATCTCCAAGGATTTTAAAGCTGGATGTTAAACTTTATTGCTGTGACACGGTTATTTTTAAAATGGTGGGTCTTAGCGGCACGTGACATCAACACGTAGTTTTGGTAAAATTTTTAATAAAGACGATGTTCTAGAATATGGCAAGCATCGCAGTAAACAGATAGGTAAGCGTGATCACGTGGAAACGTTAGATTAGACTGTAACTTTGTTATGTTAAAAGATGTCGGAAAATTGGAACGTGCAATCATTGACTGATTTTTCACAAGGATTTCAATTTTCTTATCAAACAAATAGTCGAGCATCACACTACAGAGATATTTAAATATATAACCTTGTTGTTTCTTATGAAACACTCTGTATATATGTAAATGGTACCGAAACCGGTCTATGTCTGGTGGTGTGTCCGACAAGGGTGTTTGGCTGTTCACACAGATACTGCAGGAGTAATTCAATGCCGGTCGGGGCATTAGTCCGCGGAGTAGTTTCTTGCAGTATTATTTACAGATTTAATGGCTCGACGCCCAGGCTGAGAGGTCTGCGTTGAGTACCTGCTGCAATGTAGGTCGCTTCCTGTAAGTCGAGCCGCTTAGGCCGAGCAGAAAGTAAGCTGACCACTTATATCTCACTCTGTATATATTATTATATTGCTGGATTCTCCACTTTTTCTTGATTTCATTGATATAAACATATAATCTTTGACTGTTCGTCAGATATTGTTGATTAAGTAATTCCATAATTAAAATTTTATTTATGTATTAAAAAAAAGGCAAAACTATATTTAAATTAATTTTATTGGACAATTTAAAAAATTGTTCTAACACAGTTCCTTGCTTTTCTATGAAAAGCTTATATCAATTTTCTAAATTATTTAAACAACTATGTATCATTTTTGGGTGCGATGTAGTGCGATGCTCGATTGTTTTTTGATAAAAAAAATTGAAATCCTTGTGATCACCTTGTACATATTTTAAACGAATTTTCAACGAATGCAAAACTGAAGTGACATCTTTAATTATCAAACTTATTTTTTGGAAATTTGATATAATTTTCACTACTACCAAATTTTAAAATGATTTCCTTGGACTATATCGAACTATATTGGACCTGGTGACTCCAAAACTGAACTCAGTTTCTTTCTAGTCCTTGTCGTCATTTCTCTGTTAAAACGGACAACCCCTATCCAAAATACGTACAAAGCCGTTCTTAAGTTAAGTTATAATAAACGTTTTGTTTACATATGTCCATTAAGAAATTATTAAATAATTAGTTCTTTATTTTTTGCACATCTTGTTTTTTTTTATTTTAGATTATTCATACATTTTTATTTGTTAATCTGAAATGTCCAACAATAAAGTGATTGAACATTAATTTCGAAGTATGATGGATCTCCCATCGAATAATTAAGAATTTGATTGATTTGTCCATTTGCTGATGAAACTCCTTGGCTTTTATGCCATATCGCCTTAGTGCTATTTCGCCACTACTTCAAATAACATCAATCAAACCAAATTACTTAACAGATTAATAATACAGACACACAAAAATAAAAAAGTTCTGTGCCCGAGCTCCGACCTATAGTTCCCCATGTATTTTTGGCTCCTGAAACCGAGCCCGGGGTCGGTATAGCCCAGACGTTCCATATTTGCGCCCTACGGTCAAAAAAATTACCAAAATTTGGCCATTACCTGGAAATAAGCGCAAAGCTTTATCTCGTGCCATTGAAGGGTCCAAACATGAATCAGTTGTTGGATAGGACCTCGCACATCCCAATTGTCACTTGAGGGCCACGAATTGGCAGAAAATTAGTCCTAAAAAATTTCAAATTGTCAGAAAAAATCATATGATTTCACCGTATTCAGGATCGAATTGATTTAAGAGGATTGTCTTCATGTAGCATTGCACAGTGAATAGACAAAAAAATAAAAAAATAAAAAATATATACTAAATAAAATGAAAAAAAAATTCAAAAAAAAAAATTAAAAAAGAAAGGAGCCACAATACTTCCTACGTCAACGTCATTAGCAGGGTTGCAGTTCCATAAAAATTTGTGAACAGTGTTATTTCCAGGTAATGGCCATATTTTGGTCATTTTTTTGACCGTAGCGCGCAAATATGGAACGTCTGGGCTATACCGAGCCCGGGATCGGTTTCGGGAGCCAAAAATACATGGGGAACCATAGGTCGGAGCTCCTGCACATAACTTTTTTTTTGTGTGCCTGTGATAATCGTTCCAAATAATAAGTTCACATTCATTCGATTGTGTCCGTCAACAAATAACCGTTCGGACTCCAGAAAAGTTTTCATGCGAATCACCGACTTCCGTTAAAACCAATTTACTAGTTCATCGCCGTTGCAAAACGAATTTCGAGCACAAAGGGATCCAATTTGTAGTTAGTTAAACATTGTCTCCGCGCGAATTTGAATAACAAAAAAGGGCAGGACGGCAGGCAACGATATGCGACCTTTTTAATTTTCGATTCAGAAGTCGCGCCAAGTATTTTTAAAAGCAATTTATATGTAAAATTTAGATTGAAAAGGCTAGGTCGTCCATGCGATGCATGAGCAGTATCGGTGCGTTAGTGCGAATCAATTTACGACACTGGCAGTCGATGAAAATGAGTAATTTTCGTGTCTTATGCAAATCCAGAATTAGCAGAAGTGGTATGAGTGCTTGCGCTAATCGAACGCCCAGTATGGAGAAATTCGGATACAGTTTTCCGTTTAAAGTGGTTTGGTCACTTACTGGGATTTGATGGACCCAGAATGTATTAAACGAAGAAATGTATTTGAATTTTTTAAAATTTTACCAGCTGAACTAGAAAATGTACCCCTACTTAATGTGGTTCATGCATGATGGTGCTCTTTCTCATTTTAAAGTAAATGTTAGGGTCCATCTCTATGAAAGAATTTTGTGCTACTAAGAGGTATAAGTTATTAAAATGTTTTTTTTATACATTTTTTATTAGGTATTAATAATACATATTGTGTGAAACTAATAGCTACTCTGCGGACCAATGGCCAATACGTGTTTATAACTTCCCTACGATCATGCGGAAAAATACATAGGTTTTCGTGGCGAATGTGGCACTTTTCCGCACTAGTACAGTAAAGTGCACCTTTCTGCATGATTTTTGTTACATTATACAGTAAGCATATAGTGTTGCTGTGACAATGCTTGTGTACAATGTAATTCATTGGATGCAGGCAGCATTAAGCGAAAAAGTTGGCGCTAGATTTTTCTCAAGGTACTTATGAGTAGCGCTCGATGCAATGTACTGTCTAACAGTAAATAGCAGTAAAACTGCTGCGACGCTGAATTACACTGGACACAAGCAATAACCGATAAAAATACCTGTCGGTTCCATAACTACGAGTACGTGCAGTTTTGATTGTTAATATGTTTTGAAGCTCACAAATTATTAATCAGTTCAGTCAAAAGATTGATTTATTTTTCATTCTTCTTCTTCGTAAACTATCCAAAATGAGTGAGGAGTCTCTCAATGATGTTCCGACAGAGATATTGAAGACCGCTAATGATGTAAGTAATGCATTAATTCCTGCAATATCAAGAATTCGCTATGAAAAAGAGGTTGTTGCTTTCCTCCAATGGCGCATGGAAAAGAACACTTCATTTTTAAAAATAAGTATTTTTGGACTATTTCCAAGATATTTGGAATAACAAAAAAATAGCCCACAGCTTTCTCAAAGCATCAAATCCCCCATCAAAATTTCAAGAGAACCGTGTTGAAGCACGTAGTACGTTAACAGTAACAGTATGTTCCGTGACTGAAGAATAGCATCTAGGAGATATTTCCTTATCACTGAAGTTACAAGCTAATCCTGTAGCACATACATTGTCAACAGTGAATGCCACTGTTGAAATATCTTCACTATTCTCTCCACCTCAGCAATGAATTTATAAAGTGCCACAGATTCTACATTTAATTTCAATGTTTTTCATTAACATATTTTATTAGTTTAATTAACTACTTAATAATTACTTGTTAATGTTACAAATTTGTAATTAAAATAAACTGTTTCGTCTGATTAGAATTATAATGATCGTAGGATAAATACTGTATCTAACACGTGCGGGAAGTGTCTTTTCCGCATTCGATTGCTGCAATCAGCTTGCGGAAAAGTATCAATTTCCGCCCTTGTTAGGTAAATAACTATTACAATATAATGTATGTCTACGTGTGCAAGCACAGTAGTACCCTCTTAGTCCAGGGCATTTAGAACAAAATCGACCGAAGAGCGGAAATTTTTAGGCACAACAGATATCGAGATGCGGTTTTCTGCATTGTGTTCAGGAAGGTCCCAGGAAAAAGTCTATCGTCTGGTTTAGCCATTTTTGAAAAATGCATTCTGGGGCGGAAAATTACACCTTTATAGGAACACCTGGAAACTCGGAAAAATCACTCGGAAATCGTTGCTCGGGGGTTTTCGGGGCTGCCAAACTCGATTCTGGCAGTAGAATTACCCGGGGATGCACGCGGATGGCTCTGTTGGGGGTGCGCGAGGGTGAATTGGGGGAGAAATGGCAGCGTGCATGAAAATCGCTCCAAACTCGTTACTCGGGGGTTTTCGGGGATGCCGAATTCAATTCTGGCATTGGAATTACCCGGGGCGCTCGGGGGCGGCTCTGCGGTTGTATCCGGGAGGTCATTCTGGGTAGTCCATGGGAACCGCTCCAAACTCGTTACTCGGGGGTTTTCGGAGATGCCAAATTCAATTCTAGCATTAGATTTCCCCGGGGTGGCTCTGTGGGGTTGTCTGGGGGGCTTGGGGGGAAATGAATATTTGTTATTTGAATAAAGTATTATTTTCATAATTTATGATTTTTCACTTTCTCCTTTACCATTTATCATTTTAACCCTCCGCGCTCCTCCACAGAGCCACCCCCGTGCATTCCCGGGTAATTCTAATGCCAGAATCGAGTTCGGCAGCCCCGAAAACCCCCGATAACGATTTCCGAGCGATTTTTCCGAGTTTCCAGTCGTTTCTATAATGGTGTAATGCATTTTCTGGCCCAGAAGGCATTTTTCAAAAAATGGCTAAACCAGACTTTTTTCCTGGGACCTTCCTGAACACAATGCAGAAAACCGCATCTCGATATCTGCTGTGCCTAAAAATTTCCGCTATTTTTCCTAACTTTCCTGGACCATTGTCTGAAGCTATTTATTTGTGGCATAATTTTAGTTTTTCTTTAGTTTTGTTGGGTTTTTGCCACACTTCTGAAAAAATAATAAAGATTAATTAAATAAGCCCTTGCGCCAAACGGAACAGTCAAGGGTTATTTTCGAAACTAAGTTTGCCTAACCAAAAAATCTCACACTGAAAAAAGCAGATAAGTAAAAATAACAAAAATCACATCACTATCGCGCACTTCCGTGTTATTGACGTTTCGAAAAACTCTCTGTTTTCGTTCTCAAAATCGTAGTAAAAATTTTTAAACGTATGTCAAGTTTGACTGGACTATCTAGACTAGAACTCTAATAATTTCAATATTTTAACTATTTTACTGTAAATACTATTTTTAACTTTAATTTTTTATTTAAAAATCTGCGCACCCTTAGGTACTTCAATATCTGTTCCGAGCATTTCTTCATCTCCACGTCTTTCAGGAGCGAAACTTCCAAAAAGCGTAGAAATAATCCGCGGGGCAATAATCTCCACCAGTTACTTTTTTCCCGCACAAACTCATCCCAATAGAAACACGTCGATCTATCACATCGGCCCTAACTTTTTTATAGCTGCCCCAACTGCGACGCCATTGATCCGATACGCGTTTCGACATCAAAAGTTCTGTCATGTAATATGACACCTACAAAAAGCGAACGTGTATCATGTCGCACGTCCCGGCTGATATTTCGCAGCAATATTGTTTTTGGCCATGTTATAGGTCGATGTGTTCCGAGGCGATAAGCCCTCTCGGATCGACGTAAAAATCATTGCCTACATGTGTCGCTTAACGGGACGCGATTTTGCGAATTTTTGCGATACCGCAGGAGGTCGTTTGCTGGTATGGAGATTCGCTATCGCCTTGATATTCGAAGCAGTTGGGTTTCCTTTTTTCACAAGCAAAGATCTTTTTTATATTCTTAAAATAATACAGGGTGTTTCAGGAGGCGATGTGTATATTTCAGTATGTTTTTCTATGTTCAATTTTAAGCAAAAAAAATCCTATGAACTTAGGTCTGGAAACGTTTCGTATAGAATATACTTACAGGATATCAAATTGAAAAAAAAAATAATAATTAAATTTTCTTTAATAACTCTCGACTACTTTGAGTTAAATTCATGAAATTTTGTATGCGGAGGTTTCTTGGGACGGGAAATCCAAATTGTATGCACAATTTTCTGTATCTCGAAGAGGGCGCCACAAGCGGCCATCAGAACCGTTTCAAATCGCTTCAACATTTTGTGCCACGGTGTATGTCATTTCGGAATAGAAAAACATTTCCCCTTACCTTTTCTACTCAAGCCGTTTCTGTTAAAAACTCATCTAAAAATGATGATGCGAATTATGTATTAGACTGAATCGAAAGGTATTGTCAGGTTTTGTACATTTTGTTTAGAGATTTTATATTTGCAATTTTCACAAAAAATTCTGACTGTTTCGATTAATTAATAGAGTTCTTGGTCTTTAAAGTATTATGCCTTGTTTGGCTTGTTTTTTAGATAAAAGTAAGGTAGCAATACATAATTTGCATGCATCATTATCTTTAGGTAAGTTTTTAATGGAAACGGCTGCTCCTGCAGCAATAAAGTAAGTAGAATAGGTAAGGAAAAAATGTTTTATACAACCAATTGTGCATAAAATTTGAATGTCCTGCCCAAGAAATTACATGAATTATTAAAGAAAATGCAATTATTTTTAAATTTGACATCCTGTATGTTCTAAACGAAGCGTTTCCAGACCTAAGTTTATAGTAATTTTTTGCTCAAAATTAAACGTAGAATAAAATACTGAAGGAAGTACATCTCTGAAACACCCTGTATATTTTACCTACGATCATTACTATAAATAGTAAAAGACACTACCAACCATTTATCTATGTGAATTGAATATTACACACAGTAAACAAAACGCACAGAGCACGGCGAATACATATTATAGAGACGGCTGTGATCGTTGACAAGTGGGCAAAAAGACAAATGCGCTTACATAACTGTCAAACGGTGTTATTATTCGTTGAAAAATATTGTTAACGCATAAATGCAAGCTGAGTAATACGAAATATTTGTAAAAATGCAAGGAATAGTGAGAACAACGAAATTCTAGCACCTCCGAATACAATGCAAATTGCAGAAACTGCTACAAGTAACTCATTGCCAACAAAATCTCAAGAAAGATGTTGTATGTTGGTAACGATTTTTAGATTAGCTGGTGTCTGCAGACGAGAGGAGGTAACGAAAATCTCTGTCGACGGTATAGAAGACCTGATAATTGTCAACATCAAGGACTCCAAAAATCGTTCCTTTGTGATATGTAAAGAAACAAATTATGGATATTTTTTGAATGTATACAGAAAATATACAGGCTTAGTACAAACATGGAAATGTCCAACTTCTAGGCATCAATTCAATAGGAAAAATACCCTCCGAAATCGCAGCCTATTTACACCTTCAAAATCGGAAACTACACACGGGTCACAGTTATTAAACGTTTAGGGGGGTGGAAATCAACTTTTGCTGAGGGGAAGATTCTAAAAATCGGAAAAAAGAAATGTCCAACAAAATTCTTAATTTAAACAGTCCATCATCTTCAAACTGCAATTAACAGCCATTAACGTCTTGCCCAGGTGTACCATCATTAACCAACATCCACAATTTGACGCCTGTTTCTGAGGAAACTTCTTTCCAATATAAGCAGCTAACTTCAACCCACATGCTTCTTCCGCAATTACCTTATCACTTCCGGAATTAACTTACATAAAGCGTCTAACTCTACGTTTACAATAATTAATATCACTATTAAGGCTTACGGTGAGCGCTCGGTTTTAATAGACTACAAATATTATTTTACGTCGACGCTGTGTTTTGAAATTTTGAAAATACGCAAAATCCATTTAAAAAAAATTAATTTTACACTTGTTCAAAATTTCAAAACACAGCGTCGACGTAAAATAATATTTATAGTCTATTAAAAAAAACCGCATATTTTTATCATTATCCGTTAAGGAGTTACTGAGCGAAAACTACGGGTTTGTTCCAACACAGCAAGAATCGATTCCGAACCGTCCAGAATTAGTCAGTCAGTTCAGTTGTTAATGTACTCTCGGCGAATGCGACGTAAAACATTTCTCACGGTTCTAAACCAGTTCTCGACAGTTGTTGGAATAGAATATCGTTTGATAGAGCGCTCACCGTAAGCTTTAATAAGAACTCTCTTATTCCAATGTATTTACTCTTGTTATGTTACTTTTGTTTCCGTTTGGATTAATACAGGTTTAAGAACATGAAAATTTCTATTTATTTTCATGAGCTTGTAAAACAAAATTTGTTCCTAACTCATGCGGAAAGTGTCCTTCCCGCACTTGTTAGGAAAATAACTATTTTTAATGCATTTTTAACAATAATTGAAAGATCCGCTTATCGTGTTTAGGAAATGTGAGGTTTTACTCTATATAAAATGTTATTAATTTATTGCATAGTACACGCCGCACAAAACAAACACCGCACTCATAAAATATCTCGTATCGATTCTCCTGATTTTTATTTTTTCCCTTTATTAATTCCGGCCCCTGTATCGATATTTTCCAGGCTAATAAAACCGTTATTGCAGCCTCCACCTGTTTTTCGGTAATGAACACCGGTGATTGATTATTTCTTCCTAATATTGCCCGCAATCAATCATCAGATTATGACAAACCTGATATGAAAAACCGATTTCACCGCCTTTGCTTTCTCTTAGATAAGCCATTGTTTCCTTATAATCTCATAATGGCGGATGGTTTTATTAAACTTATATACGTCGATCGGTTTTTGCCGTCTCGAGTGGAGAACGATAGAGAGAAGCTTTACCGAGTAAACACATACGTATTTTAAAGGGTTTTCAAAGTGTTGGTTGAGAAACCGGCTTACGTTAGAGATTCGGTTTTTAGTGAAAAAGATACTATTATGTAGGGTGTTTTAAAAACATGGCAATATTGGGTACGATATAGGTGGGGTTTACTTAAGAGCGCCGTATTCTTGAAATAGTGTTTTCTACAAATACAGTGCCTTCACAAATTAATGATTACAAGCCACGTGATCAGGATCGAGATTCTCAAATCAATCGCAGAGCAATTCATATGCGAATATCCTTTTCCTCACTACGGCAATTGAAAAAGCCAAGAAATCTATTTGCATACGAGTTATTCTTCGAGAATCACAGTCCTGGTCACGTGGCTTGTAATCATTTATGAAGGCACTGTACAAAGTAATTTTAGACATTTGAGAACTGAATAATATAAAGTTAAGCAAATAACAAGAATGCTATCTCATGCCACCTACGAATATTTAAAGATATCGAACTAAAACGAATATATAACCACAAAAATTGGTCTAACCAACAAATTTGTAGATACAGAAATCTTTAAGAATATGTTTTTTTTTTAATTCAACTGTATATGTAAATGTTGTTGTAACATAAACTTACATAGCATATAAGATTGTTCACTTTTGTTTATAAATATGTGAAAATAGTTGTTAAAATGTGAGGTTAGAATAATGTGTGTCACACAAATACATTTTAAAAGTTGTTATATAGTAAAAGTGGACAAACAAAACATCAATAAGTTTATTTCTGATATTACTTTTGCTCTACGTGTTTTATTTTTTTATATTTATGTACCTAAACAACACCGCCAATTTGATCATTTTACGGCGACCCTAAAACACATTCTTTTTTGAGATACAGTGTGCAAATTTTTGCACTTACTAACTTAATTCTTTGCGTTTTTGCCTGCTTTTGCGATTTACTTAAAATTTTGAAGGTATTTGCAGCGGCAATTATTTGGTAAACGTGTCGGGAAGCCTTTCTTTGTATAAGTTGGTACTTTTATTGACTCCCGATCATTTTCTTGGCAGTAAATGTAAACTAATCTCGTATCGGATATTTCTGCATTAGTGTAAGGTACGGCTACAGCGAAAAATATAAGAATAAAATGAAAACTTTTAAAATTAAAAGAGGAAGATTAAATCGTTTGACACCGTCTATACGTATTTCTTCGGTTTTAAATGTTTGATGGTCAGCGTTTTCAATAAATATTGTGAAATCATGCAGGACGTATTTTATAGGTATTGATACTCCAAAATCAAAAGTATAATTTCTAAAAGATTTCTCAACACACGTAGTTAAATATACAGGGTATTCTGCATAAGAACCGACACAGAACAGAAAAAAATATCTTTAAATTACTTTAACAAAAATTGGAATAACCAAATTTGGTACATGATTTTGGTTTAATCTTGGTCTTCTTTGACTATGAGTTCAAGTAAATTGAAATATTGTAAGGTGTTCACTGAGGTTGTCATTCCTAAAATTATAGCAATCTTTATTTATTGATCCAATTTAGAAGAATGATAGTATCCCACGCAGAATTTAATTCAAAACACTTTTTACTCTTGTTAAATTTAAAACTTTAAGTTTTCAAGAAATAATTGATAGTTAAAACAAGATTATAATAGTGTTTATTAGAAGATAATAAAAAAGTCAATAGTAGGCTTTGTCTTTAAAATTTGATTGTCATCATGCATGACTGATTTCTTCTAATAAACACTATCACAATCTTGTTTTAATTAATGCATTTTTTCTTTAAAACCTTATAAAGTTTCTAAAAGTTTAAAAAGAGTTTTAAATTAAATTTTGTGGAGTATATGATCATTCTTTTTAAATTCGATCAATGGAAAAAGGTTTGGTATAATTTTTGGGGGTGGCTCACCCTCAATGAACATCTTGTGTTTCAATTTACTTGAACTCATAGTGGAAAAAGACCAATAATAAATATAAATCATGTACTAAATTTGATTATTTTAAGTTAAAGTAATTCAGAGATATTAATTTTTTTTTAGAAATATTTGGTCCCACTTTGAGGGCCTGTAACTCCACTAGTGTGCACCTTTGTATATAGGTTTGTTTGGTTAAACTGCAATATTTTGGAATCCTCTACATGCATCTGCTCTGCGCTCGTTCTTCTGCGGAACACCCTGTATAAAAGTTGATTCTACGTTACGACAGTACAAATTTTTGATACAGTATTAGTTCATAATAAACGTTTTACGTACGTCTGTGCGTTTAATGGATAGGAATCTCCTTGTTTCCTATTTAAAAATAGAGTATATTTGATGTCTACCCACTTGGACTGCCAATTCCATGTGTAAAAATCAAGTTGTGGACGTTCCAAACCGAAGAGCGGGCAGATGTTTTGGACTTGGGACTAATTGAATGATAGATTGCCTTTAAATTTTTCCTGCAGTTGCTCTGCAGAATTAGATTTGCGCTTTACAGACTGAGCGTCATCCGACTCGCCAACTAAGTAGAGAAATGCAATTTGCAGGCGTTGTTAGTCTGCGAAATGGTTCCGGGTTCTAATTACAGACCGAGTGCTGTTTTAAATCACTCTCTAACAACATAGGGATGTCACCCCTCTAACGAGTTTTACAAAAAATAAGCTTAAAAACGTCTCAACTTCATAAATCTTTGCTATATATGTCTAAAAAATGTTTCCAGCGCCTTCGTTTCGGATTTATCGGCTCTCACCAGCGGCGAATGTATGCGATAACCTCACCAAATCGACTTTTTTACAGGATTGAAAAATCTTAATTAAAAAAAATTGGTGATTTAAAAGAAAAACGATTTTTTTTCCAAAAATATATCAAAACACATAATATATACCTAGTGTAATACACTGATAGAAATTTGTCTGAAATTTCACATAACTTCACGTTGGTAATTTGTTACCAGCGTAAAGTTCGGTAAAACTGCATATTTTTAAATGAAACAAGTACACTGCAATATTACAGAAAGAAACATGGATAAAATTTCATATGTTGTAAACCATTACTATTTTTACTGTCACAACGATAAATATGTTGTTGGAAATAAATGTTGTTGTTAGGTTTAGAGACACACATAATGGCGCAGTTTTGATGCAAGAATCTAAACAACGTACCGTTTCAGTCATTTTCTATTATGTTTATGAATTGTATAACTTTAAATTAGCATAAGCTGCAAGTGCACACGGTACAAAATATAATCTTATACTTATTTTTTCGAATTTATCACAAAAAGTTCTTATTAATGAATCATACGTGTTTGTCTTCCACACCTTAACACAACTAAAACACATTAGGTTAGAGGTTAGATTGTTGTGCCTCTACGCATGTGCAAGAGTTCGGGTAAAAGAAACCACATAAAAAATTCTGTAAAATATCCATATAACTTGATTAAACTCACTACAAAAAAATATTTTCCGATCGCGACATAGTAGGTTTGTTCCTGCAGCAGTTGCAAACGGTTTGAAACTATCAGAAATAAATGTCCGTCCAACTACTTCTTGAATCAAAAACGCTGGTAACTCGTTGTCAACTTGACTGGTCGAATATTTCTGATGGTTTCAAACCGTTTCCAGCTTCTACGGGTAATAGTTTTGATTCGATAAGAGAAAAGTAGTGTGACATAAAATTTTAATCAAGACATGCGAGGCAAAACTTATGTTTTCGGACAAAATAATTAAAAAATGCAACAGTTGTATAGTGGTGGAAATCCTAAGATTTTGTGTGCCTTGTTCATTTAGAGATTAGAAACAGATTAGGAAATGAAAAAGCAACTAAACTAGTATTCAGTTTCAAGTATTATAATACGCAGTTATTATTAAAGTGCAACAACTCTTTGTTTTTTATTTTCAGGACATGATTTTTATTTTCTGTTACAGGATTGCTTAAAAGTTTTATTTTATAACTAAATTTGTTTTAATTACAATTTTTTTATATCAATGGCACTTGATTAAAATCATAATTTTAGTCGTTGATTTAAATCAACCGGTTTATTTCTCCTTCTGCGTTTGTGTTAAAATTATACGGTCATTTATTGAAACGGGTTAAAATTTTGTTTGAATTGAACATAACCACTCGATTAATTAATAATAATGAGTATTATAATGCGGACGGGGATCCCAATCAGTTTTAATTTGGAGGCTTTGTAGTGGCATTTATCAATTTTGCGCGAATAAAAACAATACAAAACGAACGTGTATTGGCAAAAATAAATCAGCTTAACTGGACCCTTTTATGCAAATGGTACGGGGTAAATGTAAGCGCTTTGTTAATGCTTTCACTCAATGCCGATATAGGATGTTAACCGAATTGCCTGCCGGATCAAAACTTGTGTAATTTGTACGCCGCCGCTTAGTTAAACGATTCTTTACATACAAAAAAGGTTTAATCATTTGGCTTTCCATTGACCAAATGTAAATGGAACTATCAATATTTCATCCAAAGGTTTAGTTGAACATTCGTGCGCACGATACTTTGATATGCGCCATATGAAATCTAAATAATCATAAATGATTATCAGGAGAGCTCGGGAGAGGTGGCTTACAACTTGAGATACCGTGTGTTTGAAAATAATATCTCTACCCTTCATTCTAATGACGAGGATTAGCCCAGATGTCAGAGACTTGTGCGGAAGAGGAGGCGGTATATTATTATTAAGCAGGCCGCATTTGCGTCCAAGAACGACTTACGTTGATAGGCCCTAACCACCATTCAGTGCAGGAATGAGAGAAACCCGGAAAATATGTCGCAATATAGTACTAGTGTACTTAACAGTAAGGTTAAAAATAAGTTAAGGTTAAGGATAAAATATGTCCTGCTTTTAATATGTACGCGGCTGCATCACTTAGCATTACAAGAACCTCTTCTCTACAAAACCCATGTTGATTATGAGAAATATAGTGCTTAAGATGGGCATAAAGCTTCTCATATACAATACATTGGTAGCAGTTTAGTTTACTTAAATTTAGTAGGGAATATATACCGCTATTGATGAATAAGTTAGATAATCTTTGCAAACTTTAATTACATAACATGGGATATCATCAGGCCCGGCAGCTCTTTTAGGCTTTAGTTTTTTAAATACATTCTCAACATCCCCAACTTTTTTGCATGTAATATGAATTTGTCAACGTGATATAAATCGTACCAGAAAAAAGCAATAACTATTGAGTGCTCTCAGTGTGAAAAATTGCAGATTTCAGTGAATTCAATATAATTTCTACCTAAAATTCGTATCTGTGAAACGAATTAAAGTAGTACAGCTATCTCCTTTCGTCTTGCTCTATGTGTCGCTATTAGTTTTTAACAAATCAAGGCATGTCCTGAAATCTGTATTGTTTGTGGAGAATTCCCATCTCGCAGACAATTTATTGCCGGCAATATACAGCAGCAGACAACTCCAAAACAGACGCAGTACAAGAATTTCATTAGTTTTGATCTATAGTTGGAACACACAATACCTGGAACTCCTGAGTTCGTGCTATATAAATTACAAAAGTCATAGCTTGTTGGGCATGTGAGGATTTATTTCATTTTTCGGTATGATTACAAGAAGGGAAGTTTTTGTAAGAGTAAGTTAGGAACGATAACTAGAGGTAGATAAAATAGTAAGGACGGTATAGAATTTTAATATAGGGTGATCTTAGTTAGTTTTCCTTTTGACACTAAACAGACCTCAGGAAAAACTAAGCAAATTCTTCAAGTAACGGTTTTTCGAAATTTCGAAACCAATAGAAATATAGGTGTACGAATTTATTAATAAAAAAAGTAAAATTATAATTATTACAACATAAGAGGAAATAATGAGTCTCACAAAAAATTAACAGCAGTGGCAAAAAGTTGAAAAATTGAAAGAATTTCGCAAGGAAAGAAATAAATAAAATTTTATAATATCTATCCATTTTATATCATATTAAACTACTTTTGCCGCGATTGTTATTATCAATTAATAAAATTAATTTGTTGTTTTAATTAATAAAAAACCGCTCTGTGTTTTGATTCCTCTAGCGTTTAGTAAAATGCAGTCTATTCAGCAACCGACTCGGCTCCCGAGGCAGCACAAACGGCTTTGTTTGTCGTCGCCCTTTTGCACGATATTTTGAAATAGTCTGATCTAGTTTCTTGCAAAGGTGGCTATGAAATTGCTAGCAAGCTTAATACAAAACAACCAAGCAAATGGTTACTTATGATATACTGTTTATTTTGTTTTTAAGTTAGGAATTTCACAGTGATCCTTGCAAAACATCGGACAATTTTAATTACCTACTTATCACAAAAACCGTCAATAATAGAAAACTTAAAAGAGATGGGTATAGGGAAGTGTAATATGGATAGATAGAGGATAAAATTCTACAAAAGTTTTTGATTAAATACATAGGATTTCGAAAAAACAAGTTTTGGCGGTTAGAAATTAAGAAAATTCGACAATATATCTTCAGTTCTCAGTACCTTTTTTAATTTTTAAACGTTTCATAGCTAGGTATTAAATAAAGAAATTTGTGTTGGGTGCAGATACTTTCCCACAATATAGTTCGCCAGTTTGGTTTTCTAGGTTATGGGACTAGACTGCCGCGGGTACATTAAAACTTTTCTATTATCTATTCCTTTTGTTCGATTTTGTTATAATTAATAGCCATTTTATCTAGCTGTACCTACGGGAAATGTGTTTTATCGGTAGTGAGTGGTTATAATGAATGAAAATGTTGCAGTTTTGTCAGTTTGTAACGAAATAATGAAAAACGAATGCAAAATAGTGGAGGTAACCGGATTAACTACCTATCTATAAGGTATTATTACTAATAAGAATGTTACTTTTTGTCGCTTCTGAATTTAGAAAAGCTGCAAAAAAAATCGATCGCATGGTAGTAGTTATTGTTGACATATGTAAGCTTATCTATGGATCTAAGCCATCTCAGTCGATACTTATCATAGGCGCCGACTTTCCGTAGGAAAAGAGGGTTTTGCCCCCATTTTTTAAATATCGAGCTAAAATTCTAGAATAATTTTTTTATGGTCTTTTAGGCCTTCCTGAGCACGTGGTTAAAATTGTTTTACTTAGTCATAATTAACCCTGTATATTTAAGAAAAGAGTTTCAATAAGATATGTTTATTGAAATTTGCCCGTATAATATTGATGAATATTTTCAGAACAATGTTGTTCAGTAGTTTATAATGATGTTTGTATTTTAATAGATTTTTTATCCATCCAGTATTTTGTATTACATATGTTAAATAAAACATTTATTATTTTTGTTTTAGATATCGGTGTATTTTTCCGATAGGGAATAAGTACACAGCCGCAGCTACTTACTTTTTACCGCCATTTCTAATTAATTCTCAGATTTCGCCGAATCAATTCGCGCGGAATCCCCCCAGGGGATGCCAGGTTACCAAACAAGGGCCCATATTGGATCGATCCTGAGTAAACCGAGACGAAGATCTTGTGTTTACCTTCGGATAAACAGGCTGGAATCTTCGCCCACGGTTCGGATCCCAATTTTCTCCGGCCGTTTGTTATATGTCTTGCTGGTGTCTGCTTAATGTCAATAGGCCTTTTCCGCTCCACTGATTTTTATTATTTCGTCGGGATTAAACAGCCGTTAATTCGGGAAATGTATTTGACGCATCCTCAAGGAGGGATATGTTAACCTAAATAAAATTGAATAATTAAAGAATTTTTAAATCCAAGCAAGAGCGTAAACCCAATACGAAATTATTTGAGAGCTTTACGCGGTGTAGAACTAACTACATCTATCGACCGTTCGCTACTCCATGCCGGACTAAAAATGTCACAGACACGAAGCGTTCTACATGCAGTAGACACCATTGAAAGCTGTCGACCTTTATCGCGATCGGCGAGAAACGATATTTTGCAAACACGGAATTCCAGGAAACAACTACTCTGCGGGCTAATGCCCCGACCAGCATTGAATTACACCTGGAAAACCTATAGCAACAGCTAGAGTCATTTGTCAGAAGCCCACCAGACATATACCGGTTTCGAGCTTATTAGCTCTCATCAGTATGCCATAGGTAAGGTATCCGACGAATAATCCTAGCTGTTTAGTCTGTCTAACCCGACAGAAGGGACCATGAGTACGCGGTGTAGAACTAACTACATCTATCTATCTATCTATTTTCAGTCCGGCATGGAGTAGCGAATGACCGATAGATGTAGTTAGTTCTACACCGCGTACTCATGGTCCCTTCTGTCGGGTTAGACAGACTAAACAGCTAGGATTATTCGTCGGATACCTTACCTATGGCATACTGATGAGAGCTAATAAGCTCGAAACCGGTATATGTCTGGTGGGCTTCTGACGAATGACTCTAGCTGTTGCTATAGGTTTTCCAGGTGTAATTCAATGCTGGTCGGGGCATTAGCCCGCAGAGTAGTTGTTTCCTGGAATTCCGTGTTTGCATTCTAAGTAACCATAGTGATTAAGAACCAAACACATGGTTGGTCGAAAGTTATTAAAGAAAACGCGATTTATTTTTTAATCTTTGACACCCTGTAGCTCCGTGATTATCAACTTTTGGACTAAGGCAAGTTTAGTTAAATCGACTTATTTTCAGCTATACTTTATGTGGCGAAACGCTGTTTTAGAGACACCCTGTAGAGAACGATAGCTTTTGATACTGCAGTTTTGTTAAAAATGATCAAATCATGTTTTGCTTTCAGATTATAATGGCTTGGAAACAAAATATGCGCGAAATATTGAAAATATGCAAATACAAATATTTCAAAAATACAAATATATTGTTTCATTTAAAAATAGACAACTACTACTACAACAACAAACATTGCACTTTCCAACTTAACTTAAATCTCAAGCTATAGCAGAAACATCCGCTAATAAAATATGGTAGGCATTTATAAATGTTTCGCGAACTAACGTGTTTTCCGGTCCGGAAGTGCAAGTCCGCCTCTGGCAAACTACCGGGTACTCATCTCATGAAATTCTCGGTGAAGTATCCGTGGTGTCAGATATACTTATTTGATTTGTCACCTCGTCGTGGGTAACGTAATCAGCGCTATCTAATTTGGGGCGGTAACAAAATTAGGAGTCGTGTTGGCGCCTGAGGCGTCGTCGACGTCGACGGCTACAGTCGTAGCTCTTTGGAATCGGTCGAGTGGCTGGCATTTCTGTGGAGTTTATATGCCAAAGATATTCACAGATTTGGTGCGAATGTAAGTCAATAAGGTACCTACGTCAGAGTTGTATGGAAATTTTCGGATATTTACGATTGCTCTCTCTCTCTTTTATTAGAGCTCGATTCTTGCAATCGGCATAATAACTTCTATATAACACAAAAATAAAATATACAATAGTATTAGTTGTCACGTTTTTAAAAATACTTAACAAATTAAACAACTTGTACAGTAGTTGTACAAAGATGTTTTTGTTTGGAAGATTCATTTATAAAACTGTTGTGTGTTTCTATGAATAAAGAGAAATGTGTTTTATAAAAGTAAAATATTTAAATCCGTTATGCACAATAACATCATCGGTTGTGAGTAATATGATAATAAAACAACACATCGTCAGTTTGGAAAAGACAGCCTTAACTCAAAATTTTCATTTTTCAAGATATAGTGGTGTATCAACTCCAAATATTGCATATTTTTATGTGTAAAAGAGTTACAAGTGAACTTTGCTTAATAACCGTCGAATGCCGCTGCGTTGAAATGTCACATCTCCAACATTGGTTTTGTGCTTTAGACAAAACTGTCACAATTAGTCGTGCTGTGACGTTTAATGAGATGAGATGAGCAAATTTTGGAAAAGAGTGTCACAAGTCGAAATAATATCAATAAGAAACTAGTTTCTTTATGTGTATTTATATGCAAAACTGTCACATCTTTAAATAGTCATTCTCGTAAGCTAAGTACTTTTTTGTTCCCATTTCATACAATAAACGGTAATATTTTGCGCAATATTATAAATATTTTTATAATAATCTTTAAAATTGTATTATTTTAGTCTACTTTAATAAAATAATTTAGTTTATTAGAAATGTATTTCATTTTATTACCTAAACTCATGTTGAAAAACTTGTAAAAAATATGTGAAAGAGAGTCACAACTCGGAATTATTTAACAAAAATAACAATAACAAAGTGCCAAAAACCAAAGTAAACAAAATTTTTATTAAAAATACTAAGAACTATCCACACAAACATTTTAACATGATTCAAACATTATATATTTATTTATTTTCCAATATTTAGAGTAAGATTATTTATAAAACTTTACCGAGCTCTCCTGAAAATTTACATTTTTTGAGTTATGACAGTCTTGTTCCAAACTGGCGATATGACAACGCGCCTATATAATGTTATATTAACTTTAATAAAACTTAAAATTCTTACAAAAACATCATCGTCGTTAACGTTTTTAATATTTCGAAAAGCATAGGTTGTACCATCGTCTGTTAAATCGCCTCGCCTTTATAATACTTGCTGTCGAATCACTTGAATTTATATCTATAATGTAATGTGCTGTTGCAATTATTATTTTTACTTCTGATCATAACTTCTTAATGAAAATAGATAGAAAAAAAAATGTAAATAAAAGTTTATCGAAAAAATATGTTTTTTTAAATATGGAAAAAAAATGTCATGACGTCATAAACACAATTTTCGAAATATCTAAAACTTTAATTTTTGGTACAAAATGTACCACAATCCATGTCGTTTGAACTCCATTTTTCAAATTTTCAGAAACTTCTGAAATTCCTCATTTAATTGTTAGTGACGTTATTTTGTGCGATGACGTAGACGACAAACGACTAAACTGACCTTTTTCCGCATCAGAAGAACAATCGAGTAACGGCACGGCGATGACTAGCATAATTAGCGGACCGAAGCGGTCCCCGTGTCCTGGACGCAGCGCACTTTGTGTCCCTTAATTGGCAGACTTCAACTGCAATTAGCGAGGAGAGATGCAAGAGAAGACGCGACTCATGCGAACGGGCAAAGTAAATATTAATTAGGGTTGTATTTCTCTACCTAAAGGACCCAGGACTTCATTAGGGGACTCAGACACAGCTAAGTGGTTAATACTAATTATTGTCAGGTATATATTGCCCAGATTGAATGAATCCGCGGTCTACAATGAGTTTGTTTCACTATTTTTTAATTAGAATACAAAATTATAGTCCCAAAAAATGTTTTTATTTCCAAAATAAACTAAAAATAAAAACATAGAAACTAACGAGGCTAGCAAACGTACCTGCAGCGAGATTAGCGCTTGTGACGTCACTTGAACTTGAAGATAATCTGGGTAACATGGGTCCCCATAATTTTCTACAGAACTAAAATGTAATTTTTGAGGTAAATATAAGTTGCAAATAAAGCGGTCTATAATTAAAAACGAAATAAAAAAATTAAATTACAAACATCCGGGAGCGTTCACAATAAAACTCAGTGGTCACTTACACGTTTTCCTTGAATCTGCTTTACAATTATTAATGTAACTAAGTCGTATATACCTAATCTAATATAAGCGTATATTTCTCTAGAATAGTAAATGAGATAGTAACACATTTTACTTACAACTTTTTAGTACAATTTATTTAATAAACATTAAGTTTTAATTAAATCAGTCATATATTAGTGTTATTTGCTACCTCGCAGACAGAAATTTTTGGAACACAAATGTGTATGAAATAAGCCATTTATATTTATAATATCCTTAGAAGAAAAATTTTGTTAACTGCATTTATGAAAATTTGCTACCTATTATGCAACTTTTTCCACATCTTTTTGTCCGACGTAGCAAACTTATTACATTAAATTTGTAACACTATATAATAAACTACTAAAGATTTGGTACTATATTGTACTTATTTAAACAGTGCTTTCGAAAAGTAACGAATAAATCTATTATTTTTGAAATTGAGAAGTTTTAGAAAAAATCCCCTTTTTGACATACGACCCATATTTGTGACGTAATCGTTGTTCGAGATATGACGTCATCGACAATTTTTTTTAAATAAAAACCCCCAATTTTGACCATGCCATTTGCAAGAGCGTGTCATTTTAGATACATACATCATGAAAAATTATGGTGTCACATAACAAACATTTCAAGAAAATAATGTTTGACGATTTTAAAATTTAATTTTCACAATACTGTGCACGTCCCCATTATGCAACACCTGTCCGTGCTTATTTAGATGAGCTGTTCCCTAATCGTTGGATAGGGAGAAGGGGGCTGATTGAGTGGCCAGCCAGATCGCCTGAGTTGACACCCCTAGATTATTTCTTGTGGGGATACTTAAAAAGCAAAGTATACGTTACTAGACCGATTAATTTAGAAGATTTAAAAGCAAGAATGCCTCCTGAAGTTATTGATAATGTCCAAAAAGAATTTATTAATCGTCTTGCACAGATGCACAATTTAGTCGATTTATTACATAATCATTATCATTTTCAGTAATGTGAAAATTAAATTTTAAATTATTCTAACATTATTTTCTTGAAATTTTTGTTATGTAACACCATAATTTTTCATGATGTATGCATGTAGAATGACACGCTCTTTCAAATGGCTTTGTCAAAATTGTCGACGTCATATCTCGAACAACGATGACGTTACATATATGGATCGTATGTCAAAAAGTGCCTTTTTTAAAAACGAAATCGACGTCCCAGGGGATTTTTTCGAAAACTCAATTTAAAAAATAATGAATTTATTCGTTACTTTTCGAAAAGATTTCCACCCCCATACATCTAGTAACAATGTTAAAAATGTATTACATTCCATTCTCCGGGTTATGAAAATTTCTCTTCCGGGGAGGTTCTTTGATATCTCGGGGCCTCCGCTTCACCCCTCACCCCCCTGTCGAAACGCGATACACGTGCGTTTTACTGCCTCTCGCGTGCGGGCGCAATAAAGTAATTATTTATATAGAACGTAACGTTCATTTGTCACACGCTAGTACTCCCCCGACTCTCTTGAAGAAGGCGGTGGGTAACAAGTGGATCGTAAAATATTTAATAGTTATGTCCCATCTCCAACGAACGGGAGGGTGCCCCGGGTCACCGGCGAAGGGCTGGAAGGTAATGCCCGGGGATGTACTTTTCTACTTGGTTGGGCTGACGCGATGAAATTTCATGGGTGTGAACGACGGAGGGCGCGAGTGATATGCCCAGAAAACGGCGATACGTCAGGTTTAAGTGTTCAACCCAAATTTTAATAAAAAGGGATTGCTTTGTACTGTACATGGGTTTCACTTTAAGGTTGCCAAAGAAAATCATCAGATTCTGGTGTTTTTAAGTATCGGAATTCCAAATAATAAAATAATACCATAACAGCAAGCACAAAAATGAAATTCGTTGTTTTGTTCATTTATGTTTTATTTTTGTCTAGAGGTGAGTCACCCTATACAGGGTGTTTCATAATATATGCGCAGGACTTCAGGATGTGATAGCTCGTCCAAAAATTTGAAAAAAAGTTTGTATTAACTTACCCTCTAAAATGCACAATTTTCGAGATACAGGGTGTTGAAATTGTAAAAAAAATTTAGTTTTTTGCGAATATCTCCGGAACCGTTTATCGTACAGAAAACAGCTTTTGTAAGCATTTACTACTGATAATAAGCTATGTTCTGTGCGAGAATTTTTTTTTCTCAAAGTCATAATTGGTAAAGATTTTGAAGAGGATGTGGGTGTTTTTCTCCTTAACTTAACGCCACTGGAAAAAGTACGGTTTTGAGACGCCCATTTGAACCGCCAATGTTTTCTACACAAAAATGTACTCTTGGTCATAAGCTCTCAAGTTGACCGTTTTCGGGAAAAATCTACTTTTATGTTGAAAAACATGGTCAAATTATGTTGTAAAATTACACAATCTGATAGATGTGATATTGTTGAGAATATTTTCAGATCATCAGCATATAAAAGGCAACTTACTGTGAGATCATTTACTATGTCATTAATGAAAATATTAAACAGTAACGGGCCCAAGTTGGAACCCTGGGGAACACCTGACGTAGGTTTAATCGCAACAGAATTATGCCCACAATATAATACATTTTGTGATCTGTTACTTAAATATGATTTAAAAATTCAATAAGTTCTCTACAGAGTCCAAAATCAACTAGTTTGTGTAATAAAATGTTGTGATCCAGTCGAAAGCTTTGGAAAACTCTGTATAAATGATATCCGTTTGCATACATTTATCAATAGCCTCAGATATATAATTCGTAACACAGAACAAATTAGTGGTGGTAGATCTGCCCTTGTAGAAACCATGTTGCACTGGACTTATTTGATTTTTCACAAATGGAAATATTTCGTCATAGAGAAGTATTTCAAAACGTTTTGGAAAATTGCTTATTAGAACGATTGGTCGGTAGTTTGTTATATCGTCTTTTGCTCCTTTTTGTGAATAGGTATAATCTTGTGTTTTCACATGGATGGAAATCTAGATGACATTAAAGACGTATTAAATAATACTGTTAATGGTTTAGCAAGTACTGGACAGTCTCGTAAAACAAAACATGGAATATTATTGGGCCCGCTTGTTACTTTAGGTTTTAATTATTTGAGTGCTATGGTTACCTGCGCCTCGGAGAATATAAGAGAGATATTAGTAGGTGTTATTGTGTTAAACAGACTTTGGTATTGAATATAGTTGCAAAATAGACTCGTAAAACAAACACAGAAAGTTCATCTCCCTGGGCAAATGGCAGCACCTAATGAAAAATATTTCACCATCCCAAAAAATGAAGCGAAAAATGTGACGCAGAGCGATGAAGCGCGATGAAAAGAAAACTATAAGCTCTTCAGCAATGCAACGTTGTTTGTGAACATCATTTTAATGTAAATTTAATTGCAAATACGTAGGTACGTAGATTTAAGTTGATCGAAAAAATTAAATTGTAATGTTGTAAAGAATCAATTAAATTTTTTTTTAAGCTGTCATAGCAACATACCTATAAGTATTTTTTTTTCTTTTATTGAATTCAGCCCTTTATTCAGATTCCAAGTAACATGTTCTGTGTTGGCTCCTACCATTTACGAGATACAAACTTTTGCAATCTGATCCCACTACATTAAATTACCTGTTTTATTCTGTAATCATAATAAACAAAAGTACAAAAATAAGGTTTTTCTACAAACATGTTACAAATGCAAATTTTAACACCAGTGCCTTAAAGTAAATGTCAAGTTGTGACAGTAAATTTGCAATATATTTAATTTGTATTTTCTTTATTAACATGAATTACAATTCACACAATTTGAAAAATTTCCACAACTCTACCACTATCAACTGAAACGACCGCATTTCTAGTTGACGTTTGAGCAGAATCCGCTGATATTGATGGCACTGAAAACAGTTTTCGGGCAATCGAATTTTTATTTTTCAACGATTCTTCGATATATTTCTCGGAGACTGTTAAATATTTCCATCTCCCAATGCCGCTTAATTTTCGTTAAATATGCTCCACTATCCGTTAGTAAGCTTGCCGACGAACGCCGAAAACAATATTCAGTATAGAGGTTAGAATTTGGAAGTTGCAGAAATTTAACAATAGCAGCAGGAAATTTTCCACACGTATTTATTCCCACAGGGAACACTTACTTTTCACATACTTTAGGAAAAGCCTCCGATGTCCCACATTTGCTGGACGAAGAGCCATGTATCTCCGGTAAAAATCCAAATAAAGTCTTCAACGATAGTGACATTTCGTGGAACCTTGATTTTGGTATCTGATATCTTAACCAATATTGAACTGGAAGTGCCCACAATTTCCAAGTTGTCGAGAGTCAACTGGCAAAGCTCCTCTCTACGGCAGGCACCAAATATTCCCACAATAGTAGCTACTTTCATTATAAGATAGTCGTCATCCGGTGCGCACTTCGAAAACTATTCAATTTGATCTCTGGTCAAGATCTTTGATTTTTTGGGTTGATAACCTTCTCCTTGACGCTTCAAAAACGCAATGAGCTTAAAATACTTGCTGATATGTACGTCGCTATTTATTCATAACATAGCTTTAATCAGAATAATTAGACCATGGAGATGAAGATTTCCAAACCTTCTATTTCTCCTCAAAATTGGTCAAGATTACATTTTCAGTATATTTTCCAGGAACGCCTTTTTCTTCACACCACTTCACAAACTTATTGTATGCAATTTCATATTGAATCCAGGATTTTCTTGGTAATAAGTCCAAAGTAGCTCGGTTGGCTGCTTTATCAATTTCTTTAAATGGATTGTTCTTTTCCATATTTTCTTTATATTTGTTAAGGGCAAAAAGACGCAACGTTTAAAAGTGACAAGTCCAAAGCTCTCAAACTTTTCGTAAATGATGAATACAACAATGGTTCATTCTTTTTAATGCTGTTTGTAGAAAAAATATTGTATGATATTTGTGTTATAAGTGTTTCCAAAGCACTGATGTAAACCTTATAGTCTATTTATACACATCAGTGATCAGTGCCGTAATTCTACTGACGAATTGGCCAGATTTTTTTACTGCATAATAATAGTAATAATAATAATATCTCTACCGCTCAATCTAATCACGAGGATTAACCCAGAAGTCGAAGACTTGTACGGGAGAGGGGCGGCATATTATTATTAAGCATGCCGCATTTGCGCCCAGGAACGATTTACGTTGGTAGGCCCTAACCACCATTCAGTGCAGGAATGAGGGAAATCTGGAAAACCTCATTAATTAGGGGGTAGTCAAATGTCAACCGGTATCAATCTCTCACATTGACCCAAGCCAACATTCTTCCACCCTACCATACCCGCAGAGAGGGTGCCAATCTCTCCACGAATATAGCTTATATACGGTCTACCGGCTGCGGGGGTCGAACCACACAGTTATCTAGTCACCTCGATGCAAGTACTGACGCCTTAAACCGCGCGACCACTAACCGAATATATTCAGATCACTTTGTTTGATCGCCTACTAACTCCTTTTACGGACTACGGACGGATATGTGTAAACTGGCATCAGTGATCTACCACAAATAGCACTGACCTGGCATTCAACTGATGCGTCACTGATGTGTTTAAATGGACCTTTAAGGTGAGTACGATCATGGCCGTTTAGAAATAATAAGAGGGTGGTTGTTCTGGATAATATTTCCATCACTGTCAGTGTACGATTTATATCCTCCTCGTTGCCCAAACCGACTCGATCACGAGGGCAACTTCCTCACACCCCCTTCCTCGAAGGATATACTTAATCTGGCGTGTTGCCGGTATGACGTGTAATAATTTATAAACGCCCTGGAGTCGGTACGGTTAATATTTTACGGGGACACGCGGAATACCCCGTAAGGATAATCTTGGCGAATGCTTTCGCTACGGCGATTAAGGATTAAGCGAACAGGAGTGCAGCACTGTAAGGCCTCCCGGGCCATTAGCCGGCGCTGGAATACGGCTAATGGCCGGGATAGTGTGACAGCGTACGCGACAAAGCGATTAAATTTTTTATTTAAATGAAATTAACGGTTTCCGGGAGGTGTCGAGTGTTCGCTGCGTCGCGCCGCTCGATATGGTCTCGCGTTCCTGCAGGGTTTCATTAAATTGAACGGATATTTTTTGAAGCCCTTTTTGATCAATGGGGAAGTTGCATGCATTTTATATTAATAAATCATATAATAATTAAAATATTAATATTAATAAATTGCCATAGAATGTAACCAAATCACGTGGCCCAAAACGCTATATCATTGGAGTGACCGTTTAGAGCGACTTGATTTCATGGATGCAGGTGCAGATTACGATGTTGGTGATGTAAGCAGGCGTTTATTTCTTGTATTTTTGCATTCTTGTGGCATATGTGGGTCATAGATACATAGCGTAAATACTGTGTAATGCTATAATTATTAGTGGTGATGTGGTGAACTTACGGTATTGTTAAACAACTTATTCCTTTGTTTACAATATAGATCCGCTCGTGACAATTACAGCGATAATGCTGTTGGGTACGTCCAGATAGATGGTTTTACTTGAGGTATTTATAAAATTATAACATTTAATTTCACATTGAACTACTTGTTTTAATTAAGATAATAAATAAAAGTATTTAATAATGGTATTTAGCATATTAATATTTTTTTAAATTAATTTAATAAATTTGTATTGCTATTTACTACTGATCTCACGCCAACCGAAACTTCATTATGCTTAACAGAAGCAACATTAGGATTGTCATGATTCTCCTAACAGGCCACGAGCATCTGAACACGCACCTAGATAGGATTGGCTTAAGCAATGTCGCGAGGTGCAGACTTTGCGACAATGCAGATGAGGATTCGATTCACATCCTTTGTCAATGTGTTAGATACGAGAAAATGGATTCGACTCGGGTGTTTCCAGATTCTAAATTATAAACGGAGACCGCATATCACTCCAACGAGGGTTTTGAGCCGAATACTTTCGCGTCAAGTGTCACGAGCAATCCGGTCGTGCGGCCGGCTTCATAAATAAAGTTATTGTTTGTAGGGCAACGGCGGCGGTCCCGGCCTCGTGAAAATGGAATGCGACACCTCCAAGGAATGGGAAACTTTTGACCAGAACGGAATAATTTGTACTGGCTTTGGCTGCGGACATGAGCCCGGCAAATATTTACCGACAGTCCGCTGAAAGTTTCGCCAACATTAATTACAACAACAGGCAAATTCCAGTACGTGGGCGGGAACCGCAGCGGATTTGACGCATGGTAGCGACGGTTTCGGGCGGAGATATCCGTGAAGTCTACCAGCAGTAGTCGATCGATGCACCTACTAGACCAGGGTCGATAATTTTTTAAACAAAGAAATAATAATAGTAGGATGAAACGCATTGGAAAAGGAAGAGAATACAACAAAAATGAAAGGAAAAATAATTTACGGGCGATCTGAGGTCGGGAAGTGAAAGGGGGTGAGATTTTAAGGGTAAAAAACGGTTTATCTCGATTTATGGCAAAACTACAAGTCCTATGGAAAAAAGTTGGCAAAGTTGTAGGTAATAAAATGATCTACAACTTTTGTATTTATACTTTCTTCACATAACATCAAAATTTATGTGAAAAATTCAAATAACCAAGTTTTTGGTTGTTTAGAAAAGTTTTTTTTTCACGAAGTTTGGTGAAAACTTACCTTTTTATTTCCCAAACACACTATAATTTTTTTGATTTAAAATATTTATTTTTTCACCTTATTTTGACTTAATATCGAAAAAGCACCCTAATTTTCAATCGAAAATTCTCACGTCAAAATATCTGCTTTTTTAAAAAGTCGGTGGGCTTTTTGTTCGTTGAAATCTCTACTTTCTGATGGTGTAAAAAAATATACATTACTATGGTAAATGTTTTCATAAAATGCAAATAAACGAAATAATATTGTAGATGTCTTGTTAAATATTAACTTATTTGGTTGTTAATTATAGTAGGTAGTATATTTCGACTTGCAATTTTTTTGTTTATCAATGTAACATGGAATCTTACGTTTTTCGACTAATTAATAGTTATTTATGCAACAAGTACAAAAAGTAAGTGTTTATTGCACGCGACGTGAAATTGTCCAACGAGGCCGTTAGGCCGAGTAGGACAACACGTAGAGTGCAATGAGCACTTTTTGTACGAGTTGCATACAATATTTTTCTACGTTAATGCAAAAACCCAAAAATGATATTTAGATGACACTAAGTCTAGGAAAATGTGACGTCGATTTGAACGTTTATGTTTGTCATGATGACAAAACGCTGTAGTAGAATGACAGATGAATGCAATAAACATTTTATTGCACTAGTGCAATAAAGAACCACTTTTCCACTAAATATAGTTCAATAAAGTTTTGTTTTTTGCATGAACGTAGAAAAAGTATACATTTTATTAAATAGCTCAAAATTGGACATAATGATTAAAAAAAAAATTCGGATTCGAATTTGTCGCATCGTTCCTTTGCATTTTCTGCTGTAAGTCTAAACATGTCTAAATAAAAATAACATACTCGGCCTCGATTATCCAATGCAGTGAAATTCAGTCCACTTCCCGAGTATATTATCATATATGTATATATTTACAATTTTTGAAGATTTATATTTGAAAAAACTACAATCAGAATGGTCAAGGATATAGAATAAGATTAAATTTGTTTTAATATAAAGTGTATTTAAACATTAAAAGACAACAGATTATAAATCCAGTTATAGGACTAATATTAAAATGAAATAAATAGGTAGTAATAGAAATTTACAAGAAAAAAGCATATAACAAATACATATTATGTATACGAGGTGTGATTGGTTGGAATTTTGTTATATCTTGGGTTGTACAAGTCCGATTTGCCAGATATTTTTGTTGTTGTGATGGTAAACATGTCTGAAAAGTGTCTATACATTACTAGTCTGTATGTAAGTTACTATATTTGCATTCAAATTAAAGTAATAATTATTATTACAATACTCTTTTGTTCACATTCGCATTTGTAATACTCTGCAATCATCAATATCTTTAATCTTAGAAAATATATTTAAATCATCTGCGAATAATAGTTTTTCACGTATTTATTACATTAACAATGTCATTCATAAATAATACAAAAAGCAATGGTCCCAGACTCGAACCCTGTGGTATACCAGAAGTAGCTAAGAAAACTGTTACATGACCGAAGTACATAACATTACCTTCTATCATAACGCTAGATAATTTTCGCGCCTTTGATTTTTCAATAGATCAGTTCAAGGTAGGTAACTTTTCTTACTATATCAATTCATTTGCTGTTACCGTGAAAATTTACAAAGAGAGCGGCATTCTAGAAACCCCCCTCCCTCCCACAAGTCGTCATTGGTCTGAATCAAATGAATTACAAAAAAGAACAGACGCGTAATATTTTAGAACCTTTTGAGTTGGATGCGAATCTAATGTCTTTAATATAAGCGGATGCATATGGCATTAATGCTGGTCCTTTCGTAGTAAAAACACTTTAGAGGAGGTAATCCTTCCTTTTACAAAACCACCCTATGTAAATACAGAAAGATCAACCCCCAGTAGATCAAAGGTTGTCGGATGACACGTTTACTTTTATTTACGGCTATACGGCACCCTCGACATCGCCACCTGAAACTTTCCTGAAATACCCCAGCTGAAAATAATTCTAGGCCCATAAACTTTTCCAATACACGTACAGGGTGTCGAGCGTAACGCTCTCACTCGATTTGTGGCTTTAATGTCATAGTTACAAAAAAATGTCAAATACAAAAATTGTGTCATTTTTATAGATGGTTCGACGTGCCTGAGAAAAAACAATAGAACATCGAATTAAAAAAATTATTTACCGAAGTTCAATTTTTTTTAAATGCAACACCCTATGTATTTTTTAAAATTCTGAAAAGCATACAATTCTGATTACATCCATATGATACACTTATATATTTGTCCCAGTAGTTACTGAAATATAAAGGAAAATGTCGAATATATCTGATATATCAATACATTTTTCCTTTATATCTCAGTAACCACTGGAACAAATATATAAGTATATAATATGGATACAATCAGAATTGTATGCTTTTTAAGAATTTAAAAAAATATATAAGGTTTTGCATTAAAAAAAAATACTTTGGTAAATAATTTTTGTAATTCGATGTTCTATTGTTTTTTTTCTAAGGCACGTCGAATCATCTATAAAAATGACACAATTTTTGTATTTGATATTTTTTTGTAACTATGACATTAAAACCACAAATCGAGTGAGAGCGTTACGCTGGACACCCTGTACATATAGGGTTACTCAGTTAACATCTTTAAAGCTTATTAAATTACGTGGTGATTTTCATACAGAACAGGACAAATACTTAATATGTATTTTCTTTTTTGTACAAGTTTTTCGAAATGGTAACTAGATAGTAAAAACAGCCTGAAAAATTTTACTTTAACGGGCTGGTACTTACATGGAAACACTTTGGCGGAGCATTTTTGTTTACTGAAGGATGATTTTGAAACTGGGGTATTAATTTTAACTGATGACGGTACCATAATTTAAATAGAACGTATTCTCAAAAAGAATATGTATTTTTAAATAAAATAGCAAAAACGAGACCTTATGTGAAAATAAATCCATTTAACCTAACACACCTATATCCCAAGTCGCATAATAAAAAAGATACAGGGTGTCAATATTAAAATTTTATTTTCGATATTTATTAATAACTTTTTAAGAAATCCAAATATTTACGTAAAATTTACATAAAGTGCCTTTTCTGCTGAAAATACAGCAAAATGTTACTCGAAAAAATTGTTCAGAATGGTATATTATGGAGACGTGCAAAATGAAACCATTTTTCAACAAAGCACAAAGATTTTACCAAAGCAGGCCAATCTCTTTGAAATTTTGCACGTCTCCATAATTTACCGTTCTGAACAACACTTTTTCAAGTAACAGTTTGCTGCATTTTGAGTGGAAAAGGCACTTTACCTGAAACGATAACAGTTTTCAATCGGTGCACTGAATATTCAGGAGCATCGATTGTTTCAATAGTCAGATGGATACGTTAAGCAGCAAGAGTTCTGCCATTTAAAAGAAGCATGATGAGCCATAAGGGGCGCCCTCTTTTAGTGACGTCAAAATTAGAAACAAATTTGAATTTCTCGCCCACAAAAACCCCTGATTTACAAATTTTATGTAAATATTTGAATTTTTTAAGAAGTTATCTACAAATATCGAAAATAAAAGTTTAACTTTGACACCCTGTATTTTTTTATTATGCGACTTAGGATATAGGTATGTTAGGTTAAATTGATTTATTTTCAACTAGGGAATCTGTGGTCTCATTTTTGCTACTTCATTTAAAAACATCCTGTATACGGAACTCGTCCTTAAATATACCTTAATGGGATTCACCTTACATGAGACTCCGCTAAAGTTCTAGCTCAAGGAAGTTAAGTAAATAGCTATTTCTCTTAAATAATATTCCGGTATTCGTTTCTCGAAATAGCGAATTCCTGCAAGAATAAGTGATGCCAAGTTTTACTGGAGCCACCAAACAACTTCATGTGTGAATAACAGTACTTTGCGAAATGTTGTTTCTTATAATCTAGGTAAACCATCTCATAGGCTATAACGTCAAGCCGATGATGTGTTTCGTGAACTTTTTGAGTTATGTGACGACATCACACGAGAAGCAACTATAAAACTTATACTGAAAGTATCCCAAATGCGCGCGAATGGGGTTGGGAATTTACTTTTTTTATGGTGACGACATTCGGGGGTCGTATATCAACGTCTGAAACTTCTTTCGGTCGCTTAAGTTCTAAACATTTTATTTGGCACAACGATACTGTGGCTAAATATAGATTATGAGAAAATCCCAAAAGTATGTTTGTTTTATGTCATATAATATAAAATAAATTGATTAATGTACATTAAAGTTATTATATTTATTTTTTGTAAGCGAACAATCCTGAAACAGTTATGATCGGCACCTTTCAAGACATTTGTTGGACAAAATCATCTATTAGCGCTGTGCAGATCCAATACACATTATTTTTATTATCTGACATGGCTATAATAATATTTTTTTAAAACTGTTTGTAACTTCTAAACGAAGGAGAATCGAACCTATGTTCATACAAGAAAAAATGTTTGACGTTAGCTCAGCTACCATCTGGCAAATTTTGTCATAAAGCCTGTAAAACACTGTGTTTACATTTCAATAGTAAATTATTAGTACGTTTACACAAACCGGCACCTAACGCTCTCTGTACATTCGAGGAGACACTACAGATTTCATTGAGACTGAAGTTGCTACTACTCCGAATACTTTAACGCCTCGAGTGTTGGCAGTAGAACTCGGTAATTGTTAATTTTTCGTCTCGAATAAGATTTCAACCGGTTCTTTTGTGTAAGTACTCATTTAATAATTGTTATTATAAACGAAGCGGTGTTCTTCCTCGACTCCAAGTCGGAACGTTCCCATGAAAAGAAAGCAAGATAAAGTCCCCCGGAGAACGACTTAAAAATGTTAATGCGAGCAAACTTAGTTCGTTTAAGCGCCGACGTTTGTAGCTGCACTCGTTATCTCTAAGTTGGACTTTAGTTTGAGGACCGAAGAGCCTCATCAATTTGACAGCGTACTCGGATTTATTCTTGCATTTCTCTCGTCACGACTATGTACACAGTCGCTTGTTTTTAACTCGATTTGATACTTTATTTAAATACTAGTAGGTGGCAGTACAAGTATGTAATATTTGTTCTTGTTTTTTTAGATCGGAAAATTGCGATGTTGCCTAATTATGTCCCTTATCACTACATCTGAATACGTGATAAGTTTTATTGAAACTCAACAACCTAAGAACAATTCGAACGAACGTTTATGCACATTTTTCATGCCGTAACATTGATTCTGGAACTCCATAGAGCATGAAATATGGAATTTATCCAGGCATAACCGTCTCATTGTGTGTGTATAACATTACCCAACAATACAACGCGCTGAATACAAACGCCAGATCGCGTTTTATGGTTTAGAGAATGCCGAATAACATTGCCAAATTGCATGCGCAGTTTTACTGCCAAATCAGAAAACAATGATGTAGTTGGCTGCCATGTTCTGTTATTTACGATTAAGTCTGATTTTTAATTTGTGTAAACCGTGCCAGGACAAAGAGCTTTCATACTGACGATTTCAAGCTAATTGTTTAATGTATCAACAAATATGTATATTTCGTATTCAGAAGTTTGTACTGATAGAAGAATTGACTAATTTTTCAGTATATTTAGTTTTCAAATTTAACAATTCTTTAAAAATGTTGTCAACTTTTTGAACTTGCTTGAGCAATATTATTCTTGGTAAATAATGTGGATTTTTGCATAGAATAATTACGTTGTAATTTTGCATTTAATATATTTCTGTGTAGTTCGATGTTATTGCATTATTCGTAAAATCAGTTCGTAAAGATCTGTCGAATAAAGTTTTATGGGAGGAACGCCCGAAGACTGCGTCGGTCCTTTTGAACCCCAATCGGGCGAAGATTAAGACCCCGAGCTGTTTCCATTGCCCAAAGAAAACTTAAATCTCAGCTAATTAAACGTTTTGGAGTGCCGGGCAGTGTATTTAATAATAAAACATAATTAATGGAGGAAATGGGTCCGCATTAGCGCCCGGCACAGTCGGTCGTGAAATTGATTTTCATTATTGTCGGGTCAACCCCGCTGCTTCGGCTGATGTCACGTCGGCACGGCCTTTAACCGACTCATCATCGCCGTTTATGCCCGATTTAAGCGTTAATTTATCAGAACCGCGCTCGCGATTTGAATATTTCACCCGGAGACTTCGAACGCGGACCCGCATACACTGAAAGAAAGGTTTCTTAGTAATTGTTTTTTTATATTAGCAGATTTTCTCTATTTCGTTTTATGTAATGCATAGTAGCAGTAACACTTTTCGGGACAATTTGTGCAAATAAAAGACGAAGGCTTTTAATGTTGAAAAACAAAATATGAAAGGAACAATTCTGAACATTTAAACCGCTTCGCGCAGTTTTATGGTCTAGGTCTAAGAAGTTGTTTCTAGCATTTGCGGGCTACGTTTTACCATATTTAGAATTTATTCTTCCGTTCCTAGACCAGGACCAGCTTGCCTATCAGATGTAATTTTCACACTGGGAAACATTGCAGTTTCACGTGCATTGTTGAAGACTGCCTGGAATACATTTCTATCCGGCACTCTTCTGTTCGGGAAGAGATGTCGATATTCAGCAACTGCACGATTAACGCTACCGTTGCAATACTCATATATAAAAATAATATCAGCATATTCTCGATGACAAAATGTGGCAGGCGAACGTACATGTAAAAATAAATGCGACAGTTTAAAAATAAGCTTTTAAATCACAAACGTCAAAATAAATGTGACAATTAGCAATCACTAATGTGCGTTTGGTTTAGAATGCATGACCTACTCAAAATAAAATGTAAAATACTAACAGCTTTCGCAAAAATAGCAATAAACATATTTTCATTGCTCTCAGTAACCGTAACACCCTTTTCGAATATTTAGGTTTTCCCCCAATTACCCTAATATACTCTCCGCAACTGTATTATATTTCTAATCACCCTGTTGTTTTACCGTACCGACTAGAAGAGCCGCGGATGTTCTACGGAGACTGTTCAGTATACTCTTCTAAATATATTAGATAGTTTCAGAAATGAAGCGACTTCTTTTGGTACGCTTGAAATTTTATGAATGCTCATTACTACTTGATGGCATTTCCATTTTGTTAATTAATAACAAAGTAGTGTGATTTGTTATGTGAATGTTTATAATCTTTATGTTTAATAATACGTATACATGGAAATATAGTTTAGACTTCGTAGGAGAGCACAAATTTGCCAAACTAACACCTGCAGAGGCCCACAGGCGTATATGAATATGTGTTGAATGGTAAGATATTACTACACTAATGATATGCAATATATAAGGTACAGTTTAAGATGTCATACCATACCATATCAACATTTAGAAGAAGAGGTTGCGCGAGTATACGTAAGTGAATATTTTTTGCGTAAATTCCTAATGAAGTATTCATGAGATACTTGTTTAGAGTACTGTAATGCACCTAATTCGAATCTACATTATTGTCTAAACTATAAGCCTACAAAAGAAGTAAAGGGCTATTTAACGGTTTAACAGTGCTTCCAAAAAGTTTTACGCACTATTTAGTATCTCTAGAAAATATTTTTGTATCTATTTTTAATAATTTTTTTCGCACAATCGTTCTGAAATATGCACTTCCTGTCATTGTTGACACATTCTGTAAGTTGAATATACAACACTGTGGTTTGTTTCCATAGAAATCAAAAAAATAATAGTATTGTTTGAGTTTGTAACAGCATTAATGCGGTAAGTAAAAATCAGTAATTCTCTTCACCAACAAATGCTGGGCTCATTTATTGTAAAAATTAAACGTACAATTTGTACAATTCTTAAACGTAATAGTTTTTTCCTCGTTTTTATCTATTGCTTTTACAGTAACTGAATTTTCTGTATTACTTATTGAGTTAGATATGTTAGGATTAGAATAAACTTCAGTAGTTCTGTCTTGGAACTGGAATGGAGTCAAATTCATTGTCACTGCCGCTATTGGTTTCTTTGTTAAAGACTCTGCAACATATCCTTCAGCGACACCAGAAGACCTAAAATTACATTTTCTGTTAGTCAAATAATACATTAATGTTATCACTAAAACCTCCAGCCCCCATGACGTTTGAGTGCCATAACATCAACTCCAGTATTTGCTAACAAAGTCGCCGACGTCCTTCTAAAAGCATGTCCAGTATAGGATTTTGGATCTTGCAGTTTTAAATATTCGGCAATTTTTTGTGGTATTTGTTCCAATGTATTTATACCCACAAGTTGATTTACACATTTTCCCTGACGAACTGAGTAGAAAAATCGACGAGAGTTAGTCTCCTTAGGTCTTAAGCCTATATATTTTCGCAAAATCGTCAAAAAAGGGACTTTTTCATTGGCCTTGTCAGTGATTGTGAAAATTCGACTAATATGTGTTTTGCTATCAGGCACTTTAACAATGACAACTGAACCTTCATCCGTAATGTCATCAACTGTCATCTTCATAAGTTCATCACGCCTAAGAGCCCCAGCGACTCCCATTATCATCACTGCTTTCATCATAATATAGGTTTCATCGGGGCTTCCAGCAGGAATTTGTTCATCTCTTCTCTGTTAAATATCTTTGATTTTTTCGCATGATGCCCAATATTTTTCTTCTTTAGAAATGCTACTAAATTGTGATATATCGACACCATTATTTAAGTTGATCGTACTTTTAAGCATAGAGTACTCTGCCCATAAGCTTCCCGGAGACTTCAATCTTAAATTTCTTTGAACAAAGCCAGCAAAGTTTTTTCAGATATCTCCGCTTTCCTCTCATTCAACCATTTCCTGAAAGCATCATAGACTTTTTCATACCTCACCTTTGATTTTGTGGGAATTAATGACCCACAACCTATTTGATACGATTCTTCAATGTCCGAATCTACATCTGACTCGTCTTTATCAGCCATTATAAACACAGTTTTGACAACAAAACACAAAATTTTTCAAACTTCAAATTGTTTTTTTTTTTTGGTTTCCAACAAAATAAATTCAAAACACGCTAGATAGGCCATGCCATTTCAGCAATCAAAATAATTTTTTTATTATTTTATTTGATAAATGCGATTGTGCGAAAAACGTTATACACTATACGGTTGTTAAGTGGCTAACAGAATCTCGGAACCTAATAGTGTAATATGCTATTTATTTGCTCTCGATACTCGATACGGTAACTAGGTAACTAATTATTTTACTAGTAAAATAATGATTTAACAATAGTGAAGTAAAACTTTAGAGTTACACTCTGTATGTTTCTTAAATAAATCGTGCTAGGTGCTTCTAGTTTCGTATTCAGACGCAAATAAACGCGGCAAGACAACTAAATAAAATTTTTACGGCAACCGCCCTTGAAGACGTCCCATTTTAACGAGGTAACTTCGTCAGCCGTAAAATGGATTTCGCAAACTTTTTTCCTCCCAGGGCAAACTTTAATGCACAAGTTCTTTCGGGACGCAGGTTTATTTACTATTGTGTCTAGTTCTCGCTAATAGAAGGAAACTAGAAACGGTAACAATCCTTTTAGAGTAAAAGCCCCGCTGAAAAGTTATTGACTGTCCTAAGTGATTTCATTTTGCGAGTCTTTATCAAAATATTTCTCGAACAAATATCTGTCCGACTAGGGGCCATGGGAACGAGTTTAATTTGGAGTGGAACGTCGACGTTGGATTTGTTTGATTTGCAATCGGTTCGAATGGGGACCATTTAAATTAGAATTCGTTCTCGTAAAAACAGACTAGGGGTCGTGCAAAAGTTTTTTTATACGGTGTGTAACTTGAATTGGTAATTTTCGTACTACGTTGCTGAATAGTCTAGTCTGAGTTAAACAATTACGCATACATTGTTGTCAAATCTCTAAATTTAAGAAATTTATTTTAATCTTTAATTAAATCAACCATATCATATTATTTTCTACCTCGCACACCGAGAAATTTTTGGATACAACACAAAAATCATTTATTTTTATATTATCCCTTTAAAATTTCAATAAAAACGAGTTATTTTTTGAAAATTAACTTTGATTGACTGAATTTATAAAAATTACTACACTGAATTTGTAACAACCTATATAATAAACTACTACTAACGGTTTTATACTATATAATACTTATTTATTATAAAGCAGTATATGCTTTTGCAATAATAATGACACTCTCTCAAAACAGTATTTGAACTTCTAGAAGTTCTGAATAGAAATTTCATTAAATCTCTTTTGGTGAGTGTAACAACTAAGAACTAGGTACGCGGTGTAGAACTAACTACATCTATCGGCTATTCGCTACTCCATGCCGGACTGAAAATGTCACAGACACGAAGCGTTCTACATGCAGTAGACACCATTGAAAGCTGTCGACCTTTATCGCGATCGGCGAGAAACGATATTTTGCAAACACGGAACTGTGACATTTTCAGTCCGGCATGGAGTAGCGAATGGCCGATAGATGTAGTTAGTTCTACACCGCGTACTCATGGTCCCTTCTGTCGGGTTAGACAGACTAAACAGCTAGGATTATTCGTCGGATACCTTACCTATGGCATACTGATGAGAGCTAATAAGCTCTAAACCGGTATATGTCTGGTGGGCTTCTGACGAATGACTCTAGCTGTTGCTATAGGTTTTCCAGGTGTAATTCAATGCTGGTCGGGGCATTAGCCCGCAGAGTAGTTGTTTCCTGGAATTCCATGTTTGCAACTAAGAACTAATGTTACAAGTTTAAAGTAGATTTCATTACGAAATACGTCAGAAGTTCAAAAGAAATCTCCATTTTAATGAATGACGCAAACGATTGTACTTTCAGTTTCACTTTTACACGTTATTTCACATGGCTAAAAATTTTAACACCACAGTAACATATACAGTTGCAAGACTCTGTCGTTTGAAAATTAACTAATTTATTATACAAAGTGTTTCATTAGGAAATGTTCAAACGTTAACAGTGAATATACGACATCTAGAAGGTCTCCAAAAAGCTATTGTTGGCGGGTCTATCCATTGTCTTTACCGAGATACAAGATATTTTATGGATTTTAGCAATTTTTTTAACTTGCCATAAAAGACGACTCACAACATCATAAATAAAGCAGAAGTGCAGGTTTGGTGACATATTTTTCTTATTCCCAAAAACAACACCCTGTATGTAACATTTTGTTCAAACATTTGAGTACAGCAGAAAAAGAGTTTGTGGTGAATGTGCTATAGTCAAATATCTGTCTGTGAGAATATTTTTTTTAAGTAAAAAGTAGTAAATCTACTTTTATCATCACATTCACAATTAATTCTTATTTTTATACGTAAGACTTTTCCATTTAGGGGAAAACGACAGATCAATAGATAGGTGGGGGTGGGCCTATTGAGTGGCCTGCAAGATCACCAGACATCACTCCAATTGATTATTACCTGTGGGTTAAAAACGAAGGTATATGAAATTGAAATTAACAGTAGCGAGCAATTAATTGAGCGAATTGTAAAAATCTGCAATTAAGTAAAAAATAAACCTGATGTAATAAGAACATCTGTAACAACTTTAAAAAGAGCATGGAAGTATGTTCAACATAACAGTGGACATTTTGAGCATTTATTGTAGTGTTTCCTAAATTTTTTTTCGTTTTTGTTTTTTCTTGTCCGTTGTTATTACTATTTGTTATTTAACGTACTGTTTCATTTTTCTTTTTAAATAAGTTTATTAGTTGATTATTGACTGCATTAAACAATTTAAAAAACCGTTCAAATTTACAAAAAAACAATACATTCTTATTAGTATTATTATTTCTGCACATAAAATACTGTTTCAAATTTTAATGAAAAAAAAAATTGAATTTTCTGGTATTTACTGCAGGATTCTGTATTTCCATGCCTTAATTAAAATTTTAAAAAATACTACAGAAGGAAGGAATCAAAAGACACAACGATGTTCATACGCCAGTAAAGGCAGACTATTACATGTACCTAACCTTTAATTCTCACGTAACCTTCCGCTATATGACGTCACAGATGATACGGTTATCTTTAATCATTTGTATGTATTTTTTCTGTGAACATAGAATAGGGATTCCACTGAAACAATTTCATTTAAATTACATAATCTAGCTTTTGTAAAGATACATCTAAAACAGCTCCAGTTTAATCCAAAAAGCCGTTTTAGACACAGATCCTGACCACTACCGCCATTACGGTGGGTAATGTTCGAAAAGAAGTGCACGCCGACCAATTCATCAGGCTTAAGTGGCGATCAGAATCACCGGAGCATTCCCCGGATTAGGGCAGATTTACAAGGCGCAGTTTAATCTTTTTACTTTACACTACATCGACACTTAAACCGCCGTAACGTCTTATTTAAGTTGGGGGGAGTGGCCGATGGCATCGGATAATGTCTGCTGCCTCGGAACCCCCGGGAAGCACGGCTGGCTGAGAAAATGGCGCAGTTTTCTGAATGATAAATTGGTGCTCGCTTTGTGCCGTTTTTGCTTTGAAGTCTCAATTCCGCGTTGAGAAGTGGGTTGAAACTTTGCGCTTGTAGTTTTTCCCTTAAATTTCCTGCTTGTTATTTCTCCCCCCAACTGGAATACCATGCGCACCGTATACACGGTGTTTAGATCTATTAGAAGTTATAGTGATATTTGTGATCGAGTTTTAGCATAATTTTTGGCATGTCAAACCCGAGTTACTGCGTTAAATAAATATGCTATTTCCCTATAGTAGAAAAAAGTCCTATTAACAAATTTTCTCAGACATGTGTTTTTAAATATATCTATACCGTTGTCCTTGATAGATTTGTTTGATACTGTAGTTCTAGAAAATACTAATTGGCTTAAATGTGGCTTTCTTTATAGGACTAACATTTGTATTTGTACGAATGTATTTTAATAGATGGATTTCAATTTTTTTTTATTACAAAGTGGTGACAAACAATCACTTTTACTAGTCATTAGTACCACGTTCAGCAATTAAAATTTTGCGATGATCTTAATGTCACTAATTTAACACAACAGTCCTAGTACATTATAACATACGAGGGCTAAGATTGAAGCAATTATTTTATTTTGTTACATTGATTTTTGATAAATCGGATGCAGTGAGGCCCGGCCTCAGTTGTTTCATACGACGAGCCACCACTGTTGTATTTGTAGAGAACACAATTTCAAGAATACGGCGAATTTGTTCATTTTCACGTCTTTTTAATACTGGTCAAAAATGTCCGTATACATTTTGATAAATTGGATGTTGTTTGAATTGATGACGATTTGGATAATTATATTATTTTCGCTTTCGCCTCTTAGAAAGCACTATCTGATACATTAACGGTTTATCAGTCTCGTCTTATTGTTCCGCTGAGTTATTCCCGTTTTACAAGCGTCATTGAATCGTAAATTTAACCTCATTGTATGCATGCATCCATATCTCGAACAATAAATCTGTCGTAACAATCAATCTGCCGCATTTGTACCAGCACAGTAAAACCACGTAACGACCTTTATAAATTTTACGAACTCTCCGGTTTTGTCGTCTACTAAATGCACTTGTAACCCCTCACGTACCTCCTAAATGGAAACAAAACTAGGGGGGTAGTTACGAAAATATGCCTCCCCATCCGCCCGACGATCCTTCATGTCAAAAGCGACGCTGCTAGATGAAGAAATTACTCGTAGAGCAGGAAACGGAAAGCGCCATCTTATTCGGTTTTATTGTACTTATATGTCACGTCCTCGGCGTAGTTCGAAAATTGCTGGTTTGCAGCTGGTTTCGTTTAATTTGAGTGCGGAATGAGAAAGCACTGCCTATTCTCTAAGAGAATGGAACTTTACAAGGCAGTTATTTCTTCGTACGGTAGCAATACAAGGCGGGATGGTTGAAATTGTCTAGCAAAGGGGCAGTAAAGGTATATACAGAGACTTCAACAAATATTTTCATTCATGAAATTACAAAATAAAAATCATTAACTACTACGGACTATGAAATATCAATTAATACTGACTCGTTCGTTATTTTTATCGTCTGTTTATGGCTGTAATGTTCGCAGTTTTACAAAGCCGTTTTTAGACGTCCACGCGCTATCAATTTTCTCCTCAATGGAAATTCGTATTAAGATGAAGCAAGTTTTAATCAACTAATAAAAGTCTATTTTACTAGATAGCAGAGCCATATTTTAAAATAATAATAATAGATCTGAACAATATTTCGGTCGCAATATTGCCCACATTTAGGACTGCGGTGAGACTATTATACAAAAAGAAATCTGTAGGCTAGTAAATCAAGTCTTCATATAACAGACAATTGCCTCAGATTTCAATTTTTTGCATTTATATTCATGAAATCTGTCCGCCAAGAAGACATGTTTTGCTAAATTTCTGCATACAATTGCCTAACTTACAGGGGCACAAAGTTAAATTTGCCGTTGAAGGTGCTGATGGGCGGAGCCTGATAAAAGCTACACTGTTTGGCCGAACATTATACCCTTATGCTTGTTATTTATGCGATTTAGAAATATTTACCAGCATTGATCTGAAAAAAATAGTTTTTCAAGAATTACATTTCATTAAATCTCAAACGAATTTTGGTGGACTACATTGCAACCGTCGAGAAGGCCCTCTCCGATTTTACACTTATTGGTGAAATTGGTAATAAAAAATCGTGGGATACACCATTTTCATATAATTACGTTTTTTTTGGCTTAAGTAGGAAATAACGAAACTTTCTTATTTGTACTTGAACCTGGCTGAAATGGATACATAGACTCTTTCAGACCTTGCTTTTATGCACTGAACAAAGCCGTATTAAATATATCTAATAGACTGTAAAGCAGTTATTACTTTGTTAAAATGTGATCAATATTCAATTTTTTACATCTGGTCACTAAATTAAATATGATATCTGTGTATTAATTAATTATTCTGGGGCCTCATATTTCACATTCGGCATCAACGTATCTATAAAATTGATCCGTCAATCCCGGGAATCAAGCTGACGGAATTCCGGGATTTTTGGGACTGAAAATTAGCAGAATCTCGGGATCCCGAAAATTGACAGCCCTAAATATAAATTCTACGTTGAATTTGCCTTCAAATATGTTCAACAGATAGACTTCAAATAAATGAATAACTGTCAAATGAATCTTTACTTTGATGTCCAACTCTTTCGCATTTGACATCTCAAAATAAACTGACATGGAGGTAATCTGCTTATATATTCTTCGGGTTTCGAAGTGCCCCGGTTTTTGAAAACGCATCTCGAACCAAATCGAATATAGCTTGGAATGTCATAGAAAACGTCAAAATAATGACATCAATTATAAATGTCAATGCAATCAAGAACATAATTATAAAACTAAAAGTGTAGGTGAGTTTCAGTATTCTCTTTTTTAGGAGAATTTTAATTCAGAATTCCCAACTGAGTGTAAGTAATTGAATGCACTGTATTAACACAGTTAAATAATCCTAATTCAATATAAACGCTTACTATCCTCTTATATTAGATCAACTACATTTCTAAACGAAATATTTTTCTAGGTCAAACTCGAAGAAAAGTTAAAAATATCTTATTGTAATATGATTATTTTGTATTGTAACCTCTACGTTGAATTCACCAAATATATTCAACAGATATACTTTAAATAAATCAACAACTGTCGAATGAATATTTACTCTGACGTTCAAGTCTTTGCATTCGAAATCTCTCAAAATAAACTGACTGTCAAGGAGGAGCCGATCTGCTTATATATATATTTTTTGAATTCTTGAAGTTTCCTCGGTCTTCGAGAATGCATCTCGAACCAAATCGAGTGGAATATCATAGAAAGCGTCAAAAGGTATTATATAAAAATTATAAATTTTCAATCACGAACATAATTAACAAACTAAAAAGGTAGGTGAACTTCAGTATTCAGTTTTGGTAAATAAATTTAAGTAGATATTCTTGTATTTTCTCTTATTTAGGGATTTTGATTCAGGATATCCTACTTAGTGTGTACTGTATTAATACAGTTAAATAATTCCAATTCGTTACAAAAGGCTTACTAAACTCTGTACAACTATTAAATTATGCCTGAAAAAGAAAATATCAATGTTTGTGTGAGTACCTATTATTTGTGTATTACAACACTCGGTGTATGGAAATTCCAAAAGCCGCAGGATTAACAGAACAGATTAAGCTTTATTACCTTCGGCAAGAAATCAGCGCTTTCAGTGTAGACGCGCAACCCCGCCGGCCAACCCTAAATTTATTCACTTATTTTCCATTAACGAGCTCCAACTTTTTAAAGAACCCATTTCCATCTCGGAATTCTCTCAAGATGTACGGCTTAGTAAATCAGTAAGCGGCATTAAGCAGAGGGAACCCTTACAGACCAGGGGAATCGACTCCCCAATGATTTTGCTACTCCCCATTTAGGGAGATGTATGCGGCGAAATATTAATTTTTAATGGACGCTCCTCGGAGTTTAAAACGACCGAAAACTGGAAACTACTCCCTGAGCCGGTGTATTTTACTGTGACTATGATTTGCAAGTATTTGATTATGATTCAGGAACGGATGAGCTTAAGTATGAATTATATGTTAGTGGATTGACGGCATGCAAACGAAAGTATAAAAAAAACAACAAAAATATTTCGTAGAAAGATTAATATGACTCCAAATGTTAAACGTGTGTCTTTAAAATTGTCATTCGATTGTATTGGGAAAATACAAAAATTCTGTTGGGATGAAGAAGTCGTACTCTTCGTCATACTTTTAAAAACATAACGCTAAAAAATTGTTAAGTTAAAATTGCCTAATCATTGAAAGGCAATTGCATGGATGCGAGAATATATACTTAATTGATTCATATATTTTGTATATTAACAAGTACATTCAATAAAAAGTCTGCGAACTTAAGCATCAACAGAATATTACATTTTTGCGTTTCCGGGTCGTCACTCCGCCTTACCAATTTAAATGGATTTCTCTCGACTAAATCTCACTTTGTACAAGCGAAAGACAAGCAAGAAGTGATGTAAAAAATAAAGTTAGCAATAAAGCCTTATAAGTGTCTATATTTTTGAAAATCTCATTATATCCCCGGGGCTTTGCTCGTAACGAGACGCTTCAGAATATGTTTTTAAACAGAGTTGCGCCTTAAAGCATGGCTGTAAGTTCCCGATATTTAAGGATTGGAGAGAATTTTTTCTCCAACTTCAAAGTTGTTAATCCTTGAAATCATACGGAAAGGTTTGCTTTGTTTCTTTGTACAATTTAGTTAGATTGGATCGTTAGATTGTTTCTTTTCGTAACTCGATTTTATAAATTATCTCGAAACGATCTTTTCCAGTTGATTTGAATGCTTTCTATCCATAGGGGTGATCTTACTATACATATTTCCTTAAAATGTTGCGAAAGCTGCATTAGATTCAATAAAGCTAATGCATAATCATGCAATTAAAACCCACTCAGAACATTCATAGCTTGCAACCTTTCTGTTAATAAGAAAATTTAATAATATTTATACCGTCCCGTTAGGCTTCGTCTCGTAATCTCCAATTCCACCGAATCAGCAAAAGCCCGGCTGCAATAGGTAATCCAATTGAAGACCTGGACTGCCTTAATACGGGATCGATCGGTTAATCTTTTATTATTTGCTGGCGCTCATATTGTCGTCTACTCACGGATCTTGTAGCCTGCATAATTAAATTTGTCCCTCTGATATTCGTCGAAGCTTCGCTCGACAAGTCAAAGGTAACAGAATCACGTCTTAATAACGTTTATGGTCATCACCGCATAATAACGTCGCTGCAGCGGTCTACACTACGTGAATGGTTATTATAACCAGTGACCAAAAGCTAGTGTTGAACTAAATTTCGATGACGTTCATTCGGTAGAAAGGAAATTGCTTTGACGCGTGTCCACTAGGTATTTCCTGCACCCCCTTTCGTCTCACTGCCCTGATCGATGCCTCTCGCCCACGCGGAGGTTCCGCCGCGATCACAGATGAAACACGACGTCGCAGAGTGAGCCCTTACGGGTCGTAAAAATGGGGCGCGCAGGCACTCGGGCCCATCAAGTGACCCGGTTGCAGGTTTATGGAGGAGACAAAAGACGAACGACCGGTAGCCTGACTCCTGTAACGTAGTTAGCACGGCAGAGATGGACTGGCTCTGTCGGACATGGCAGAAGCCATAATAAAGATCTTGTTAGCGCATTTCGATTTTTATAACTTAAAATGGTTCTATTTGATCCTAAACTTAACCATTTTCTAAATGTTGTCATTGGATAATGCGCATAACTTGGTCATATTGCAAATTTGAAGGTGGGATGAACACTGGCAGTGTCAATGGTAAATACGCCGTGCTTCTTGCGAATAACGACAGTCTTTTCAGTAAATTATTAGGTCTATTGCAACAACCATCGAGAACTAGTCCAGAAATGTCAAAAGTACATTAACACCTGAACTTTTGTAAATTCGTCTTCATGGATCTCGAAAACCCTCTAGGGTGGAATTCATAGATCGCACTCAAGGTTAAGTGTGCATTTAGCTTTGCAATTTACAAGATAAAAATGCAGGGTAACAACTTACTAATAGTTTCATGCCACACTTTAATAGGTTTCTATTGATAGATATGATACAAAATATTAAAGGGGGTATCTTATTTAAGTATACCTTAAATGGATAGTCACACTTAAGTGAAGTGTTGACTATGAATTCCACCCCTGGTAACTCTTTTCAATCCCAAATATCATTTTTTGGCATTTTGAGGTCGAAATCGTCATCTCGAAATATATGGACGTGCTAGAGCAATTCTATGAGCAGATTTGGATTCCATGTTAAAAAATCTACAATAAATGATATATTTTATTCAGGTGGCAGAATTACTCTAGCATGGCATCATTTCGAGATATTCTAACCTCATTACGGTTATCGGTGATACATAATTTCTGTTAAAAAAACATCGACATTTTTTCTCTCAATTCTTCTTATGCTCTCATTGAGTACCCTTCCTCTTCAATTTACAAAATAGGAGTATATTGGAAAAAATTACTTCGAATAAAATTAATAGAGATTATAAAGGTCTCAAATGTCTTCTTAAAGATAAACTGTTGTAAGTTTGTGTTCAGAGATCTCGAAAACTCTCGAGTAACTATTTTCAACCGCAAATATCACTAAGAATCGTCTTTTTGGCATTTTGAGGTTAAAATATCTCTAAATGTTGACGTGCTAGAGCAATCGAGTGGATTTAGAATCAGTGTCAAAAAATCTACAATAAATGATATATTTATTCAGGTAGCAATGAAGTTAAATGTAATTGTTAAAAAACGTGCATAGTAACTTATCCTGTTAAAATAATGACAGTGAATCACACTCTGTATAAACATAAATCTCATGAGTCAGGTCCTGTATCCTTTCCAGGAGATACGTTAAAATTTTCAGTTGGGAGGTCCTGTCTTTTGCTGTATCACGTTTTATATCTTGTTAGGTGTCTGATATGGAGCTTTCTGGGGGTAAGGGGGTGATAAAAGACATATATCCCTTGTTTTGTAAAGATAGGCGCAGTAAATATTTTAGAGAATTTTATCATAAAATTTATAGGGTCAAAGCATTCGAGAAACAAAGTCAGGATATTAAAATACAAAGAAACGCACTAGAACTATACTAGACAAATAGAAAATTATTAATTTAAACAAGTTTTTCATATTTATAACTTGCTATTAAATACACACTACGTCAAAAGTCTTGGACCCCCGTCATTCTTGTTAAAGAAATCTTTTTGTCAGAAAAACCAAATACATTTATAAACGAATATTGTTTTCTGAATCTTTTCTTTTTTTTGTAAAAAAACCAGTGTGTGACATTTTTGATCAAATTTATTAAATCAAAAAGAAGTAACAAAGCAAGTTCTCTACTTGACTAATAACCAGTATGTCCTCCACCACGTTCCAATAACATATTGACACGTCGGTGCATTGAGATAATCAAGCGGTTAACGATCTCTTGCGGAATATTGTTCTATTTCTCTTCTGCCGCCACGAGTAACTCATCTGCAATCTGAGGTGGAGGAATATGATTATGAATGGCTCTAGCAACGAAATCCCACATGTTTTCAATACGATTGATGTCAGGAGAGTTGGCTGACCAATCTAATCTATCCTGTCCTGCTTTGAGTGTCTCTTGAACCCTTCTTGCGCGATGTGGTCGAGCGTTGTCGTCCATAAATACAAAATTTTCTCGCGCCCACTGGAGATGGGCAGCAGGATGCCTTGGAAGTAGAGTGCCCGTAATGGTCTTCTAGCACGTAAATTTGCGTTGTGGAGTTGTCTTCGATATAACATGGCGAAACGTACCTTGAAAGTGGGTCTTGCGAGCTAAAGCTGAAGATGTGCGGTATCTACGGGCATATTGCATCACATACCGATCCTCCCTTTCATTAGATACTCGAGGACGTCCACTACGTGGTCTGTTTTCCACTGTATGAAATCCTTCATATTTATGTACTATTCGTACAACAGATGATCTAGGAATGCCCAACATGTTCGATATCTGATGATTAGAATGTCTTGCATCGTGTAAAGCAGTCATCCTTGCTCGGGTAAACGCAGAAATTTCACGTCCTCGGTATTATAATGTACAAAAATTCAAAGGAACTTGGCTGAATACACTGCCAAACTGACCAGATTTGTAAAAACATTAGGAATAAAGTAAAGGTTCATGGTCTGCAATTTTTTATTGTGTTTTTTGTTCCCTAAGTACATGTACTTTTTTACCACATTAAGAAATACCACTAGGTTTAATCGAATCATTTTATATAAGGGGGTCCAATACTTTTGACGTTGTGTGAATTTGATTTTTAATTATTTTTTTCTAATGTGTTAAACTACAAACTAATGCAAATGCATGGAGCGTGTATATTTTTTTAACTCTAGCCCATTATTCATGTATTTAAAGGAATTAACTGAATTATTACTCTGTGACGTTTGCTTTTGTCCGTAAATTTTCCATCACGAGATAATTGAAAAACTAAAACGCAAAAAACTAGGAAATTCGCCAGAAATAGGACGGTTAAATATTATTTCTGTATAAAGCGCTGTATCGTAAAACCAGGCGCCAGGACGATGTATGATTGCATGCTTATTAAACCGAGCGAAATCCATTTCTCTGCAGGAAATGACAAAATATTCATTTTAATTCGAATGCGAATTTGCTGGATGAGGCAGGCTGATGAATATTCTGGATAAACCCGACGTAAATCTGGAAATTTAATATATATATAAAGTGCAACATAGCGAATGCAACTTGTTTTATTTCCACAGCATGAAAATTATGTCGGTCGATATCTCAGGAAACGATTTAAAAAAAATAAACAAATAAAAATATATTCAGTCAATTTGGTTCATTTGGAGTCGACTTTACGCAAAGATGCATATTAATTTATTATTGTAATAAGCATCCAGTGGGGGTATGGAGTATACAGGATGATTTAGATTTTAGATTTAAATTTTTTTTAATGTATAGAGAACCTTACAAATACAATATTGTAAAAAAAATCAGAAAGGGTAGTTTGAAAATGCACTGCGCGGCACTGGAAACTGATCCACTGTAAAACCTGACAAGACAAAACATGCGATCGACGACCGGACAAAAAAATTGAAAGAAATTCCCAAGGAAAGAAATAAATAACATTTTATAACACCTATTTTATATAGCAAATTCTCCCCACCCCACAAAATGGAGTCCAACGGATTTAAAGTCAGGAAATTGCGGTGGCTATGGTACCGGTCCTCCTCGTCCAATCCCTTGGTATTAATGCTTGGACATGCTATACATTGTACAGATATAATTGAGCTTTGTGCATAATACGCCACACTGCTGCAATACGCCGTGTACGCCCTGGACCTCCATCTCCTTCACGATGCGGTTTCAAATTTCTCGTGTCACGCTCGCGTTGCACTACACTTGCACTCACTGCACACCGCGGTAAAAGTAGCTGTATTTGGCAGTTGTTTACCGGGAAATCGTTCAGCTGAAGCATTTTCTCTTCACCATAAATTAAAACAATATCCATCAACTCTGAGTTGCCATACGCGTAAGCCATTTTTGCCACTTGAAAAAACTAATGTAAACACTCGCGTCACAAAAACTTTAATACTATAAGTAATCGGATTTCAATATTTGGAATCGCCTGGCTAGAGGCTAGTAGCCCAACGCTGTAAAGGTTGAAAGTACTACTAACTTCAATCATATTTTTCTCGGAAACTATAAGAATTTTACAAAATAATCTTTTACGATATTGACCTACTCTGTATAAATAATCCACATACATGCGTTTAATTTAGACCGATTGATACGATTTGAAACATATGCAAAGCTGACAACGTAAATACTAGTGAATACAAACTGGATTTATTAATTTCGTTTGTACTCGATAAGTACAGGACTTAATATTGTTTATCTGGAAAACCTGGACATCCGGCAGAGCTTTTCGCTGGGCACGCACTCCACGGTTTTCCAGGCGGAGGTTTTTGCTATTTTGATGGTAGCAGGCAAGGAAGAAGTAAGGAATTGTGTGGAGGAGAAAGTCTTCATCTGCTCGGACAGCCAGGCTGCACTTAGGGCTCTTAGCTCTCCGGTGACTAGATCTAGTCTTGTCCAGGAGTGTGGAGATGCCCTGGAGTCCCTGGCCAGACAAAGGGAGGTGGAGTTGGTCTGGGTTCCTGGCCATAAGGGAATCCCCGGTAATGAGACGGCTGACTTGCTAGCTCGTCTTGGATCTGGGGCACCGTGCCAGGGACCCGAACCCTTTTTGGGAATTACGCGAGGTAGTATGAATAGTGCCCTTAATAAATGGGCCTATCAAACACTAGGGGGGAATTGGAGAAGGAGCGGGGGATGTAGACAGGCCCATGACTTCTTCAATGAACCTAATAAATCTAGGACGAAGTGGCTTCTGAGCCTTAGTCGAAGGTCTCTGAACCAAATGGTGGGGGTCCTGACAGGCCACTGCAGACTCAGAAGGCATTTGAATTTGATAGGTATAGAGGATATTCCCGTATGTCCGGAATGCGGAGAGGGGGAGGAGACCCCTATCCATTTTCTAGGATACTGTGCGGCTCTTGGAAGACTAAGATATAGAATCTTTGGCACCGAAGATCTGCAAAGGAAAGAGATGAGGGGCCTACCATGGACCAGGATCCTGGCGTTCATTAGGGCGTCGGGTAGGTTCGAGGAAGGCCGAGGGCGAATAGTGGAGGGGTGATGGGATGCCAGGGTAGGCAAAAAGGGCCCACGTGTGGCCTACTTGCCAGGCTAAGGCCGCCCGCACTTTACTACTACTACTACTAATATTGTTTATCTACTTCTACTGTAGAAAGTAAAAAAGTCATTTCGAGTCATGAGAGCAAATATAAAGATCTGTTGAGCTTGAAATTGTACTAAATTATTAATTAATACATCTATAGTAATCGCAAAATTAGGTATTACAATTAATAATAATTTCCATCTGAAAATCACTCGTTTCGACTTTGAATGTGTGGTTAATTTCTTATTTTCAAGTTTATTGAAATAAGAACTGTTTCTCTGTTCCATTTTTTTGAGTTGCAAAAACTGCCCCATCTTTGAATTACTGTGTACACAAGAATCAATGAAATGGCAATAAATGCATGGTCCCTATTTAAATATGACTATATAACTTTTCTAGGCATTCCTGCAAAGGTACGAGACGTTCTGGGGTCACGATGTATGTCGTATGTTGATAGCGCCTTAGTACTGTAGCGAATCCTTACTCTCTAGTAAAATGCTGGAAGTATGTCCCCTCCGGGACGACATAAGGCTGGCCTCTGGGGGTCTAAATGGATTTAAAATTTAAAAAGGAAGTTTTACGTATGGCCATAAAACCGTGAAGGGACCTAACAAATATACCAGCCGTAGAGCTGGCGCGGAGTTGTTGTAGCAGGAAATATCTGGCACTCGGGAGCAAATTACCCTATTCGGAGTGCATCTCGGCTGAAAAATGCATTAAATGCATTAAGTTTTCAAGTCACTGAAAAAAGTACCGGCTAGAATAACTCCAAGATATGCATATTGCCGCTCTAAGCTGAAAACTCCCAACTGATTTATAGATTACGGAATAAAGTTTTAAAATATGGAGGAGTTTTCAATTTAATTAAATATTTTCGATATATATGTAAACAGGTAGAAAGTTTTTATTTAGTAAAGTAGTTAGAGACACGGATTTATTAAATATCACATTTCTGAAACGTGACTGCTATAACTATAACTTAAACAGCCAAGCGTTTTCACATGAAACCAATGAAGAATATGAAGGTAGTAATAGCCTTAAGCATTGAGGCAGAAGAAGCATGTTGCTCTGATGCAAAATTACTTTGGAGAATGTCAAATACAAAAACGTTAATAACATTATTGTTACTATTGCACGTTCTAAAATTGATGTTGATGTTACTTACGTTTACACTTACTTCTTGTCCAGGTTGTGTCTCTCATCTAGAAATTGTCAAGCTGCTTTATGTGTTATTAAGAAGGTAGATGCTATAACCATTGATTTTATAAATAAATCTAATATTATAACCAACTAGTCATCAAGAACATCCTTTCTAGGCTTTCTAACAAGAAGGCGCAGTTTTTGAAACTAGAAAATTTTCCAAAATACAGGGTTAACTATGACTAAGTAGAAATAATTTAACCACGTGCTCAGGAAGGCCTAAGGACAATAAAAAGTTATTCCAAAATTTTAGCTCGATATTTAATTTCCTACGGAAAGTCGGCACCTATAAAGTTAGGGCCTACCAACGTAAGTCGTTCCTGGGCGCAAATGCGGCCTGCTTAATAATAATATGCCCCCCCTCTCCCGCACAAGTCTTCAACTTCTGGGCTAATTCTCGTGATTAGAATGAGGGGTAGAGATATTATTATTATTATAATAAGTATCGACTGAGATACTGAATGATAACATGACTCCATGACTATATATTTTACAATCGTGTTGCTAGTTGCCTACGTTACCTACTCTGATTCTGATTCTGATTCTGAAAACGTTAATAACATTATTGCTACTATTGCACGTTCTAAAATTGATGTTGATGTTACTTACGTTTACACTTACTTCTTGTCCAGGTTGTGTCTCTCATCTAGAAATTGTCAAGAAATGTATTATTATCATTAGGTTAGAGATTGACGTTGATAATTCACGCTGCTTTATGTGTTATTAAGAAGGTAGATGCTATAACCATTGATTTTATAAATAAATCTAATATTATAACCAACTAGTCATCAAGAACATCCTTTCTAGGCTTTCTAACAAGAAGGCGCAGTTTTTGAAACTAGAAAATTTTCCAAAATACAGGGTTAACTATGACTAAATAGAAATAATTTAACCACGTGCTCAGGAAGGCGTAAAGGACAATAAAAAATTATTCCAAAATTTTAGCTCGATATTTAATTTCCTACGGAAAGTCGGCACCTATAAGGTTAGGGCCTACCAACGTAAGTCGTTCCTGGGCGCAAATGCGGCCTGCTTAATAATAATATGCCGCCCCCTCTCTCGCACAAGTCTTCGACTTCTGGGCTAATTCTCGTGATTAGAATGAGATATTATTATTATTATAATAAGTATCGACTGAGATACTGAATGATAACATGACTCCATGACTGGATATTTTACAATCGTGTTGCTAGTTGCCTACGTTACCTACTCTGATTCTGTAAATGTGTGGCGGACAAGTCGCATAGACGGCGTTAAATAAGAATTTCGAAAAAATTTTTTCGCTTCATAAATAACTTTGGAATTTTTCTGAAGGGTGATTTCGTTAATTCTTAATTTTCTCTATCTCCTCTTAAAATATTTGTACTTTGTCATCGTTAACCCTGTATATATGGGACATTCATTGAGGAGAACATCGACAGCCGTAATGCAGGAGTGTATCTGTCAAAGCAACAATGGAATCATCCGGAAATTGACAGCAACCAACTAGTTTTTCCGAATAATGGGTGTAGTAAAACTGCCTCTTCCCGACGTGCAATACTTTACATATTATTTTTTAACGTCGAAACAGTTAACTTTATCAAAAAAATATAAGAGAGAAAAAAGTTTCTAAATGAATCGGCTTAACCTAATTTATTTTTTTCTATGTCGTTAAGGAAGTTTTACGAAAGTATAGTTTAAAAAACTGAAAGGGGTAGTTTATTACAACCCTTTCCAATTATTTTCAAAAAGTAAAAAAATATGTCACAAGTGTCTTTCGATGATGGTAACACTTCCACAAAATTTTACCATTCCCACGCTTTTCATTTCCGAGAAGAACAATAAAAACACTCTTTTTTTCGCCATCTTTGAAACGCGATATCTCCCTAATGGTTGACTTGTGACCCAACGTTTATATAACAAACTACCTTTTATTTTCAACAAGGAATCACCCCCTGAAATTTTTCGCCTTTGTTTTGAAACACCCTGTATGACGATAAAGTATTTAAGTTTAGTTGCAAGGATGGCGTGGTCTAAAGTATCAAATGATTTACTATAATCCAAACTAAACATGTATCTGTGTCTACCATTACGTCAACCATAAATAATATCACCAGTAAAACCATGAAATGTAATAAATTTACAACCGGAATGACTAGAAGAAATAATGTTATTCCCTGTCAAGTATTCATATACAGACAGAATTAATACATTTGAATATACGATTAAGAAGTTTTTTATAAAGAAAACATAATTTTATAACGTAAATATAGAACCTGCATCTGTTTTTAATATTCCCCGTACGAGTAAGCGGCGTTTTAAAATTTTTAATCCGGAAAGCGTCCCGGCAAACGTTCTTTCATGTAATCCTAACTCCGCTTTGGACAGTCCGCATCCGCATAATGGAGCGACTATGTACAGGGAACAAAGGACAGGAAACAAAAATCATTTTTCATTCGGACTAATCTACGTAACTCGCGATCGAATCCACGATTGAATATCCCGCTTTTCGAAACTCCATTTGAGATGGAAATGGTACCATTTAACGTATCTCGCATATGGACACCCCAATAGCTTTGGAAAGCGGACCGAACATCGAACAAAAAAAATTATTTAAATTAACTTATATCAGCAGCAGCAGCAGGGATATAAAAGTATTGGATTTTTTTGCATTTCACAATCTGATTAATGTTTTGTTTTAGTTGGCATAGTATCTACATACACTGAGAAAAAAACCCAGCAAAATACTTAAAATATAGGACAGATACACAATTCAGTTTTAACAGCTAAATAAAGTTTTTTTTATATATTTTTAGGTATTAATAATATTGTGTGAAACTAACTACTCTGTGGACAAAAGCCCCAACCAGCGTTGAATTACACCCACAATATCTACCCATATATTCCTTATTATTTACTGTATTAGAAAGGTATTTTAAGCTAATATAAATCAAATCTCCTACAATTCCTATCAATGAAGTCATATGTATGTTCTCTGATACCAAACATCTAGGTATGCTAATGAACAATTCCACAGACAAAGCTCTATTCAATAATTATCTAAAGAAATTAATCTAGCTAAATTTACTAACCTGGTTTAATGAAAACACTCTATAGATATCTAACTTCTGACAGTGGGAACTCGAACATTCAACCACAATAGATAAGATCTGACCTATTTCTGCATTTTTAAGATTGCTTCTTCAGGTGGCCTCCTTTAAGTTGAGTCAAATATCTAACTGTAAACATTATTATATTAAGCTTAAAATACCTTTCTAATACAGTAAAAAATGTTACAAAAGCTAATAATAAGGAATATATGGGTAGATATTGTGGGTGTAATTCAACGCTGGTTGGGGCTTTTGTCCACAGAGTAGTTAGTTTCACACAATATTATTAATACCTAAAAATATATAAAAACTTTTACATAAAGGGTAAACATTATTCAAGTAGGTATTGTCATATTTAATTCATTGACAGGCTGTCACTTTTGTCATTATCGATATTTAATTTCAAATAATTTTAATTTATATAATAATTTTTATAGTTAGATATTTGACTCAACTTAAAGGAGGCCACCTGAAGAAGCAATCCTAAAAATGCAGAAATAGGTCAGATCTCATCTATTGTGGTTGAATTCTCGTGTTCCCACTGCCAAAAGTGAAGTTAGATATTTATAGAGTGTTTTCGTTAAAGCAAGTTAGTAAATTTAGATAAATTAATTTCTTTAGATAATTATTATTGAATAGAACTTTGTCTGTAGAATTGTTCATTAGCATACCTAGATGTTTGGTATCAGAGAACATACATATAACTTTATTGATAGGAATTGTAGGAGATTTAATTTATATTAGCTTAAAATACCTTTCTAATACAGTAAAAAAAGTTTTTTTTGTTAAAATACAAATATGGTTTAATTGCTAATGTCAAAACAAAATAGGCAAATAAAATCATGCAAATTATGCTGGAACAAAGAGAGAATCTATAAATAATTCATGGACAACTAACAAACTCACATACACTAGCATGGAGCATGAAAACAATCATAACCATTCTTGAATGAATGAAATTAAAACAGTTTTCATTTCAATATAAGCAAAACATTTACAATGAGTTTTCACAATAAACAAAAATCATGTAGTGATATAGATATTAATTTTAATATCGTTTCTCGCCGATCGCGATAAAGGTCGACAGCTTTCAATGGTGTCTACTGCATGTAGAACGCTTCGTGTCTGTGACATTTTCAGTCCGGCATGGAGTAGCAAATGGCCGATAGATGTAGTTAGTTCTACACCGCGTACTCAAAGTCAGTTTTATTTCTCTAGAGAATAAAGTGTGGGTTTTTACTGCTCTAAAGAGTGAATAAAACGTCAGTTATATAATGATTGTGGATGAACCCATTACTTGTTCTATGTCTTCAAAATTTCTCATTTACCCTTGTTAACATTATCTGCCTTTCATCAGGCCAAAGTAAACACTAATTAGTATTTGCCCTCCCCCAAAACATATTTCCTTATTCTATACATTAACCGCAACATGACGCCGTACCCACCCCACGCGCACGCCATCTCATCGTCAATTCGGGCTTATTTAAGTGACATACTTCGTTTGCATAAGTACGCAACAAAGGGTGAACTCGTCTTATCCTGCCTTGTCGTCGGCGTGGGTCCATTAACCTTCCGAAGAAAATGTTTTGTAGTAAACCAATTTCCGACCTCCCTCATGGATTATGCATGGTTAGTTTGGCTTCCCTGTCAATACGGCTCCGTCAGCGGTGCGTTGACGCGACTCCTTTGATATGCCCACAGTTTTTATAAGGATCTGTCTCCTAGCAACCTCGTTTCGACATCTTCACGAATAATCTGATGAGGCCCCAATTTTTTTACACCCCGAAAAAAATTCGCAGTTGCTTTTTTTATGCAATATATCACGTCGAGGAGAGAGTTTTCCTGGAAAATTGGATGTGCCGCATTTAATTTGTGAATAGTTATAAATATATATAATATGGGTCCGGAACAGATTTTTGTCAATTTTCCTCTTTTATAATAGAATCATTAGATCCATGTTTCAGTTTTACTTATATCTCTATACAAATTAATAGATTAGGGTAAAAACACGTTATCCTGACGTCACGCGATACACGTAAACTGACATGGCGTAATATACAGAGTGTTAAAAAAAGAGTGTAAAATATTTCATGAGGTAATAGTATGAACCAAAATAAGCAGAAAAGCCTTAATAAACATGGGTCCGCTCTTCAAATATCCCCAAACAAAGAAATCTAGAGGGTTCAGATCAGGCGATCTTGGAGACCATAAAACAGGTCCGGCCCTTCCTACCCATCTATGTAGAAAAGTTTGGTGGAAATGCTCTCTAACGATTAACAGGCGCTGCTTACCTCAACTTTCTGCAGAACACACTGTATGAGTTTTTGGAGGACATTCCTTTGAATCAGAAGCAACAAATTTGGTTCGAGCATGATGGTGCTCCAGCTCATTTTTTCATGGTCGTTAGCGTTTTATTAACAATAACCTGATAGGTAATAGTTAATCCGGTTAGCTGCAGTATTTTGCATTCGTTTTTCGTTCTATCGTTTCAAGCTGTCGATACAAGTTTGTCAGGATTACCCATTAACAACAAAACATACTTCGCGTACAGTTAAATAAAATGCTCATTTATTCTAATAAAGTCGAACGAAAGCAATATGTACTAATAAATTTTGAATGCATCCCCGGCGAACTACTATCTATATTATAGGAAAACACAAAATCACAACATAAACACACAAGATTTCAATTATGAGAAAGAATTTTATCGTTTAGTGTTGCTGGCTGTCTCTCTAAGCGTCAAACGTGCGGAAATTTTTTGAAAAATGATTCCGTTAATTCTTATTTTTCTCTATTCTTCTTAAGTTAGAAAAAAAAATTGTGTCATTCTGTATAATATTAAAATCGATGACATTTTTAAAAGTACAGTTTAGTTTTAGACAAATACTAATTATTTTCATATATGTTGTGCTTATTGACGAATCTGACTTTTTTGCTTCACTGTTTCTTTTCAGATTTTTAAATATTTTGAGCGCTTTTGAAAAATTAACAAAAAAAGTTTTAACAGAGAACATACTACACAATATACTAATTTGTTGTATCTCTTTACATTAATTTGTTATAAAGACATGAAGATTTTTAGTATTTGTTAATATTTATTAGATTTCTAACACTTTTTCACGTTCATTTTTACAAGGAAATACTTCCGTTACTCGCATCCCCATCAGGCGTAATAGCGCTTTTCTGTTATTAGTTGGGAGGAGTTTTACAAATTGCTCCATTAATTTTTTTTTATTAAAATGAATGGTTCCCGTCCGCCCCATTTTCTCCGCTAATTCTTCTAATGGAATAGACAGCATTCATCACACTTAACATATGTTTCATATTTTTCGCGCTGTGTTTAGAGACGCTTTTCTCATTTTTCGCATGAAGGTATTGTTCGTTTACCCTCCAATATTTCACACAAAGGCTGATCAAACTTCTTTCTTCAAAAATACATACGTTGAATTTGTATGAAAACACAAATCAACTTAATGAACGTATGGGGATAGAGTATAAGTTCGTAGAGATGTAAAGTTGAAAAAAGTTTGAGTTTAATTAACGTATTGGATACTGCTGTAAATGTAACTAGTACCTTTAATTTCACTGTAATAGTTTTGTCATAAAAGGTTTTTAATAATTATATGATTATATTCATAAAGATACATATTTTATATCATTTTGTGTCTAATCAATTCTGTTTAAATGCTTGCTGTCTCTAGATCTCGTCTTCATCTCGCAAGACAAAACAAGACCAAGACAAGAGTTTACAGTTCGAATTGCATCACAAGGCAAAATTATAAGGTTAAGCTTCGACCCTTGAATTTTAAAAACTTTTTCCATGAAAAAACCTTCAAAAGTCAAGTCAAGTTGTCATCCGACTACGCTCATCTGTTTAGGCAGCTGGTCTACCAATCCGTACAAGCAGTATTACATGAAAGCACTCTAAACCGTTGGTTCCAGGACCGTATTAGACGTAACTGTGGCAAAATTTTAAATTTAATTTACAAACATATTTCATTTCATTCTTGTATGAAATGAACAAATAATTATAAACAGTTATTTAGCCTTCGGTCGAAGTATAGTGTTTCTACTTGAGATTTCGAGGAATTACAAGCCAAATTAAGGTTACAAGCCTTCGGTCTATTTTCTTTTCAAAATTGTCATCTTTGTACCAAGAAGCAAATGAAAGCCATGGTTTTGTAAACTTATTTAAAATAGAAATGGTTTTGTATATCTTACTGTATATATATATATATATATATTGAAAAAATTAAAAGTAGTTATAACTTGGATCGGTTATTATTTTTTTTCTCGGAAAATTGAACGAATAAAGTGTTGAAATTATATATTTTTGAATTCAGCAAGTTAAGCTCTACAAGAATCCGATGAAAAAATATAGGGGTTCTATTTAAAAAATATCCTATGTCGTCATCACGCGAAAACAAATGAACGTCGGAAATGCGTTGGTATAGAAAAAAGAGTCTTTTTAAAAAGCAAAATCGACGGGTCCGAGGAAATTTCATGAAACTTCGTTGTAGTGTAATATATAGATTTATTATTATCAGTTGCAGTTTCTTAAATATTTTAATGACAATTGCCACAACTGCTAACATAGATTAAATAATCTTGTTCGTATTATTGATTTTATGTCTAATACGTTGGATAGCAGTGGACAGGTTAAGGTGGCTTACTCTGTCAAAGGCTTTTGATAGGCCCGATCACGTTATTCTCCTTCGTAAGCTGTCTAATTTCGGTTTGTCTATAAACTTTTTAAAATTCTTTGAATCTTATCTTTCTAATAGATTGCTAAGCGTACAATATCGTGGTCTTGCTTCGTTGCTACATCTGGGGTGCCTCAGGATTTTTGCCCTCTATGTGTTTATTATGTTCACAGATATCATTATCTGTGACTGTAGGATATTGAATATTTGTACAAATTTATACATAGTTTTTGATTCTGAGCAAATGTATCTTATATTTTATAGAAATAGCAGTTTGCTAGTGAATAAAACCAGATATCATAATTTCCAGGATTGGAAAGGTATATTAACGAACGATGATTTTGAGTAAAATTTTACTCAACAGTTTTTACGGTGGATACGGGATAAATATTTTAAGGACGTCCAGTATGTTGCTATAAGAAATACTATCAGTTGCAGTTTCTTAAATATTTTAATGAAAATATAATGAATTATTCATTTGTTCGTATGACGTAAGTCGTCTGAATTCCTGTTGAGAGTATATCTGTATCTGTATAGATTCCTACTCATATATTTCTTCCTCTTGTCTGGATGTATAACTTCAGTATCTATTAACTAATGGATTACATCATCACCCACCCAATTCTGAAGGGCCCTTCGCTCCGGCATACATTGCTGATTCATTTCAATTATATATCCCCTTCGGAGCCGTTCGTAAAAAAATTGCTAATGAATCAACTCAAAAGCCTTTCGCTCGTCTCCTGAAAGAATGCCAACCCTCCACCGTCCTCTAAATAATGAATCAACATTAATGTGTCTCTTTAGCCTTGATCCCCGCAAGCGTGTAATCGCCTAACAAACCCAATTTCCGCCGAAAACTGCGCGCAGTCCACATTTCCTTCCAATTACCTCACACCTTGTGGAGCCGAGCACGTAAAATTCCGCCGAAAACATATTTCAGCAGCGGCTGTCAACGAGGGCAAAAAAACGTCGGGCTAACAGGCGTCGACAGAACACATTTACGTAACTCGTTCAAGTTAATTTTTATTCACTTTATGCGGACTTGGCGGAATAACAAGTCGGTTAGCTGGATTCTAGATGAGAGCGCCGTCACGCGAATGGACCGGAAGGGAATGAACTGGCAGAGCAGCGGTTTTGAGAGAATTGGAACGACGAAGAGCTCATTAACATATGAATCGGGGATGGGTACAACTATCGCTTGATATTGCAACTGACACAATGGGAACTGCCGCTGAGTGTTTGCTCTGAACGGTAATTTACACAAGTACACGCGAAGGAATGCCTCTAAAGGACCTCCAAATGTATTAACAGTAATTTGCTTGAATAGCGTACACTGTCGGAATTTATTCGTGCTGTGGAATATCAGAGAAAGGATATGTTTCAATACAGCTTGCTCCTTCATATTAACAATGGCTTCTGTAGAGCAGTATTAATATTGGACGTGTTTAAGAAATTTAGCAACATGAGTTCATAAACATTCAATATGTGATATCTTACCTGAATCTGTAGAAATTACAATATCTGATATATTTGTTTGTTTGTAAGTAGAATATTTGTATTGATTTTTTCTTGCTTTAACCAGCTTGTTTGATACAGAGTCTTCAATGTAACTTTCTGCTATTGCTGAAGACCGCCACACATCCGTTTGATTGTTATATGACGGTTCTTATTCGCTAACAAAATTGTTGAAGCATGTCTCATGTAGTGTTATGGTATGTTCAAAGTGAGTGGGCCAAAAACTAGCCCTCCATTGCGACCCTGTGGCCTACTGTGCCTCACACCGTTATTATGCTTCACTCAACAGGTTTAACCTCTTTATGAAGCCAACAGCCTTATTTGGTGAGATTCTGTTCAGATCTCCTGGAAAGAGATGCATCTTGCCAAACCAGGGCTCCAAAGTCTTTTGAGAGTTCCATAGGTAGGATCCAAGTAGTTTTCCAACTGTTTGACTATCGAAAAAAACAATTATCGACCTGCGTGTGAGTTTAAGTTTTTCCAGCCTCCATACACAGCTCAATGGAATAAATTTACTACAGTCGGCCTACTGTAACGCGAAGCAGAAGTAAGAAGACCTGAAGATGGTAAATGAGATTTTACCGAAACGTCAAACAAATGGTTCTTTTGAGGACCATGCAGATTCATCGCGGAAAGGAACCCGGAGAAATTTTACAACCACATATAATACCCGCGGCAGCCTACGAACATATATATATATGTAGGTGAACTTACTAACAATAGAATACTTCGAATATTTTTGAAGATACAGACGGTCTCAATTTAAACTGGGTATGTTTCATAAATATAGCTGGAGGCAAGATTTATAAACATCGCATCGCGACGCTTCCAGCTCGGCGGCCAGCAATCAATCAGCGCCTCCTGACGACCATCAGGCTCGTTCATCGTCAGATCTGCCCTGCGACCGTTATTGTTGGAAAGGAACGTAATTAATCATATCGTTTTTCTATCTTTTAGTTTGTATCGCTCTTTATTAGGGTTGAATGGATGGAGTCGGTGCCTTAGAAATTGATGGGAGATGCTGGTAAAAATCGACACGGGGTTGTGTCGATGTTTGTTTTTAATCTCTTTTTAATTTCACAGGAGAAGGCATCCGCGGTTTGCCAGAAGGATTAAAAATCGATGGAATGTCATTTGCGACATGTCTTTCGAACGGATAATCAATCAAAGGGGGCAAAGTGAGTTGTAAGTCTCGGAGCTACAGAACGAATGTAAATAGGATAGAGTTTCTGACGATTGTAATCATTTCTTTATTAAAGTAAATTCTCAGTTTCCAACGTCAGAAAATTTAGTAGAAAGATCACATTAAAAATTGACAGCTTCTTTCTTTGTTTTTACTTCTTAGTTGTTCGTTAAATATTAAATACATAATCTAAATAACTATTCTTCCTTTGTATATTTTTGTACTGCTTTGTTGGGTATATGTAAGGAGAAAAATCAACAAAACGATGTGGTTACTACAAAAGCATCCTCCCGAAGTCGGTCTACTGCCGCCCACACACTTCTTAAATTAAATACAGCCCCATTTTGCCGAAGGATAATAACGTTTAATTTGAAGTAGTTGGAGTGGCGCGATAGATACCGTTTGCTCGACAAACATTGGAAAAAACCTTCTCGTTAGTCGTTGGGTGGGTTGAACATTAAAAGAAAATATAAGCCTATACCCGCAGGTCTGCAGCAGAAAAAATTAAGCCACCGTCCATTCTCGTGTCTGACTAAAACATCTAAACACTTTAAGAGTTCTCTAAAAAACCTGACAAGCTAAGAACTGTTTTAGAATATGAAGTAGGAAAAAAAAGTTCCGACTGAAATTATGCGACAACTCGTTATTGTATGAGAAATTGTATAGTAATATAATATCTCTACCCCTCATTCTAATCACGAGGATTAGCCCAAAAGTCGAGGACTTATGCGGGAGAGGGAGCTGCGTATTATTATTAAGCAGGCCGCATTTGCGCCTAGGAACTACTTACGTTGGTAGACCCTAACCACCTTTCAGTGCAGAAATGAGGAAAACCTCATTAATTAGGGGGGTAGTTGAACGCCAACCGATTTCTCACATTGACCCAAGCAAATATTCTTCCACCCTACCATACCCGCAAAGATGGTGCCAATGTTCTGCACGAATATAGCTTATATACGGTCTACCGGCTGCGGGGGTCAAACCCACGCCTTAAACCGCGCGACCACTGACCGATCCAAGTGTATACCGATACATTTCCAATGACAACTATTTACGGGTAAATTATGAGTAGATCCTAGTGCTTTGCTGGGTTTAAAATGCTCACTAAATCAATCAGTGATAGGTGGTTTTGGATGATCGTCAACATCAACTGACGAGGTCATGTTACGCGATTGGATGAAGTTGTCAACTAAAGATATATAACTGAGAGTGATATTACAGCAAAGTTTGTTTTCCGACTCATGTTTGGGGTCAAAAATAGCAGCAGGTTGCAGTGGAAGGATCTTCTTAGAAAGACAAATGGCAACACATTCCTTGAAAGCATCGCGCAAGGTCATCACAATGAAAAAGCAGAGATCGAATATAGCACGTTAGTCAAGATTGAATGTCCAGGACATGTTGACTGATACGATTTGATGGAACTATACAGGACTTCAAACGGCTCAGTTCTTACCTGCATTCAGTAGCGAAAGAAGTTTGCAACTAGGCAGAAAGAGTAGTTTGAGACGTGATAAGTTTCTAAATTTTATAAAAAAATCAGTCTTTGATCAGATCTCGTATACCTGAACGAATACATAAACTTTTGTTGTTTGCCAGTCGGTCAATATAGAATCATGCAATATTTATGAATCCCTTCCTGGATATTTATTGCCGGAGTGGCAACGGGAGGGACATCTGTCTCGGAAAGATAACAGAAAGAATACATTGTCTTCTTTCGGTTATTTGTAAGCGAATGCGGAGGTAGTTGCTTTCGCATTATCCTTTTTTGATGGAGCTCATCGCGAAAACAGTGAGAACAGGCATTACGACACAATATTTTTATATGAATTTAACGCCGCACTACATCCGCCGCACTGAAGGAAGTCATTTTAAAGACTAATTCATATTTATAAGATATCCTGCAGCAAGCAAGCGATCATGAAAAATTTATTACAAGTATATTTATATTTTTTGGTTCCCTGTTATTGTGATTTTAAAATTCTTCGACTGTAGTTTTTTAAGTCGATTGTGAAAGCACCGAACATTAACAAGTTCACTCCTGACGTTTTCGCGAGATAACAGCCAATTTGGAAAGCTGGCAGCATATCCAAAACTATTCCCCAGGAATCCGACAGACGTCGACGAAATCACTGCACTCGATTGATTTCACGCTGAATTTGCCCAGAACTCAGCTACGGAACGATTGAATTGCGCGCATTTCCAAATATCAAGAGCAAACCTCGCAAATCGCCTGGCTGAAGCATGTTAAGTATTATTCTGTCGGGGTCCTGTGAAAAAGCTGACGCAACTAAGCGGAGGCAGGATAATTGGGAACCTTCGTCCCGAATTGCAACGCTAGATGCTGTATAAAATCCGATAATCCGGGGAAATAAGCTTTTTGTTTGTCAGTGTCAGTGGCTAAAAGGTCAAGAGGGTTAAGTTGGAATAATTGCCCTCCTGACTATCCAACTCTTCCACGTTAACAGTACTCCTACTTAAAAAGTTGATTTTTTTCTAAAACAATTCACAATTACAAGAAACTTAAATAAATTGAGCTCATAATCGAGCGTTAAAGTTTATTAGAATTAATAAACTGGTTTTTTTTTGCATAATAATATTGAATTATTTAGCAATAATAAATGTTTCATTGTGATGAAAATACTGAATACTTCTCTACACATTAGCTAATATCGTCGCTGTTATTACAAAGAGGCCTATCTCATTTTTTACAATTTTTCAGGAGAGCGATTTAAAGAAAACTGTGGTGATTATTTTGGCTGTATCTCTAATACTTAAGTCTTATTTCAATTTATTTTTTCGCAATAACGTAGATAAATCAATGTAGAATGATGAGGCATACACATTTTTTTTAAAATTATAGGTGTTTTGTTTTAATAAAATATTAGTTAAGATAGGCCCTTTCGTAAAAATAATAACAAGTTCTGGTTTGTACATGAAACCAAATAGGCCCCTCTATTATTAATAAAAAAATTGTGTTTTTCAATGAAATGGTAGGAATTTTTTTAACTTTTAGTATTTTTATTTAAGGAAAACATACAAAACATAATATTATATAGTACTAAAAAAATGAAACCTATCTTAAAAATCTACGTATTAGGTAATGCTTAAAAACTAAAGAATACCAGTCTGAGTACCATTTTAACTAAAAAAAAAAATTAACAAAAGAGAAAAAAGAAAACTCTCAATGTTTAACAGTTTTAAACCTAAACTAAAACGGTACTCTGGCAGTGAGTTAACATGAATGCTAACATAAAAGTCATTACTATGATTGTGTGTGCGGCAAAAACGGTAAAATAAAACATCGTCAGGACATCTAACGACAGGCTTGTCACCAGTACATTACATTAAATCATTGTATTATAATAAAGGTATTGGCTTGGGTTCCTTGCTTAACTTTGAAAGAGTTATAATGCCATTAACTTTTCTTTTTATGGTGATAGCTCGATATTGAGTTTCCAGATGACTGGTTTTGAAAAATAACTTATTTGGATTATCTTGTTTTACTGAAAACTCAAAGATGTCGGTCCATTTAAAATCCTTGCCATTGTCATCAGTTCTTATGGACTTGAATCTATAATAATCTTCGCTCAATTTTTCAAAATTCAAAAAGTCATCGAAATTTAAAGAATAAACTTGATAAGGCTTTTTCTGTCTGGCTAGACGAAATACGGGCACTAGTTTCCTGGTGATTTGGTATTAATTATGAATCGATGGCGACGTGCACACACAACCTTATAAACATTGAATCTCGCAAATAACAACTGATTCATAATCAGTCACAATCAGTCGCATGCCGCTTGGCCTGCACGTTGTCTTGCACCCTGTTAGTTAGTGCAGGGTTGCTAGATTTAATTTATAATTCTTTTGGTTACGTTATCAAAATTTCCAAATGCCTAAATTTTAAGAAAACAGCTACAGGAATATCTAATCATTTATCTTTTGGCAAAACAAATTTCATTTTTTTTGTTTTTAATTTAGTTATTAATCATTCGATTGCCTTTGTCAAATAAAATCATAATAATTAATAGGTAATGTACTGGGCCTATGTGAAAATTACTTTCCATCTCTTGCAAAAATATTAAACATAAAGGCATATATTGAGATTCACCCAGCCAGACGCGCTTTAAACATATGGCATAGGGGCCAATGTCAACTTTGGCCTTTACGTAAAAATATTTTTAAGGCTAATCTAAGATAGGCCTGACTCTTATAATTCCATAAAATATAAACGGTGTAATATTAAGTTATGACAGTTTGCCATAACATAAATAAGGTCTACCCATGCCTAAATATGGGCATAACTCATTTCGCCAAATATCGAGTTAGGCCCTTCGTAATAACAGCGACGATATAATAGATAATTAATCCTCTTACAATTTATTAATACTAATAAGTATTTTGTTGGTACAATACATTTTTATAAACGTATTTGGTTTTTCTGACAAAAAGATTTCTTTAACAAGACTTTTAACATTGTGTGTAATATCGATATGAATTCAGGAATAATAATAGGTTTATTATTATGAATATAATGGATATTTCTATATAGTATATTAAATTATAATAGTGGATTTTCTTAACGTTTGTTAGAATTAATAAACTGTTTTGCTAGCACAAACATTTTAGCAACAAATCTAGTTTATTAACCATTACTAAATCTACACCGACTGCGAATCAATATTCACAGTTTCACCTTCGGTATTAGCCCCGTTAGCTACGATGCAGAGAGGATGGTTTGATGGGATCAACGTCAAATAAATTAACCGTTCCATGGTGTAATTCAGAGCACGCAGGCCCTTGGAATAGCCCCGTGTATAGTTTAATTTTGCTATTCACAAAGGATAGCGTTTGCACGAACCTATTCATTACCCATGCATGTTGATTACACCCCAAAGTTACGCGCGGCATTACTTATTGAACGAATTTCATATTTTGTCTTAATGTATTCTCGACAGAATTTGCAATTCGGTTATCTCGGGCATCCACCCATAACACGAGGGATGATACAGCCTTCAAGGTAATGTTAGTGGTATACTAAAATACATTTAAATGTCAGTTTCAATCTTTTGGTATACTGGAACCGCTCTTCTTTCGGTTTTTATAAATATCGTCATTATTACCGACGTCATTTATTTTGTGATTATTCACGACGTTCGAGTATTGAAGACGTCAGCAAAATAGAAGTAATTTCTGTGTGGCGGATTAACTTTTTGTTAGCACTGATTGCTTTTGGATAAATATTCTTTTTAAATCTACCTTCATATTTCTTTTTAGTGGACATCTAAATCTCCATGCAGGATAAGTACACATTTGTGTTTTTTCTACTTCATATTCCATTTCAAACAAATATATAGCCTTGTTCCACACATAACTTAAAGAGCACAAGTGTTTGTTGACAGAGGTAGAGGTCGTAATAGCAGTTTAAGAAAATTAAATAACATATAACTATCAATATTAACACAGTGGAAAATGTCAGTTGCATAACACATACATATGACTTATTACCGTGACGTGACATATGACATATTAGCGACATCAGGGGTTCCACAGAGATCGGTACTTGGGCCCCCTTTTATTTATAATATTTATGAATGACATATTTAGACACTTGCCTCTTATATGCCGATTGTCACAAATTCTTTACATCTGTTGATTTTGTTCAAGGCTTTTACTATTTACAGCAAGAACTGTTAAAAATTAACCAAATGCCAAGTGCCAAAATAACAAATTACCGTTAAATTTATTCAAGTGTAACGTCACGAGTTTTACTAAGAAAATGGCTCCTATTCAATATAACTATATAGCGAATAATGCTTTAATGCATCATTAAACAATTGTACTCAGCTTAAGGATCTAGACGTCATTTTTGATATAAAATTGTCTTTTGTTCCGCATATCGAGCAGGTCTTTGGGTTTTATTAAAATAAATTCACGCCACTTTACAGAGGTGTCTACCCTTTTCTTTTGGACTTTTGGAATATTGTAGTATTATCTGGGATACTATGTATGAGTAAATGATACTGCAGGAGACAACTACTCCGCGGACTAATGCCCCGACCGGCATTGAATTACTCCTGCAGTATCTGTGTGAACAGCCAAGAACCCTTGTCGGACACACCACCAGACATAGACCGGTTTCGGGCTTGTTAGCCCTCATCAGTATGCCATAGGTGAGATGACCGACAATTGAACTAGCTGTTCCTTCATATGTATGTTCACATATAAATTGAGTGCAGGTGAGATATAAGTGGTCTGCTGACTTCCTGCTCGGCCTAAGCGGCTCTACTTACAGTACATTGCAGCATGTACTTAACGCACACCTCTCGCCCTGGGGGACGAGCCATTAAATCTGTAAATGATACTGCAGGAAACAAGTACTCCGCGCACTTATATCTCACCACTATGTATGAGATTCATATAAAAAATTTGGAAAACATTCAAGGGAAATATGTTAAATATCTTAGTTTTAGACTTGATGGTACTTATCCACCTCGCGGGATTCCTCAATCAGAGCTATTGAGTAGATTTAACTTAAAGGAATTAGCCACACGTCGCACTTACTTTTCAATATTATTTTTATATAAACTATTGTCTACTGTCATTGATTCTCCAGATATTTTGAGTAATTTTAATGTCAATATCCCTTGTATTTAAATTCGTTCCCATACACTTTTTTATTGCCTACTGCAAGAAGTAACGCGCTTAAATATTCTCTTATTTATAGAATGTGCACTGAGTATTCGAATTATCAAGCACACTTAGACATTTTTAGCTGTTCCACTGCTACTATAAAGCAATGCATATTAAAGTAATTTTATATTGTATTGTCATTGTGTTTTCTTTTTAACTAAATTTTCTTTGCTTATTATTATTATTTTTTAATTTGTATCCAAATTTAAGTACTTATTTATTGTCATCTTTATACCAATTTTTATTTTATTTTGTTATATGTATGTAGTTTTTTAGTTGTTTGTGTTATTTCTCTTAAATGTAGGTACGTATGTAAATTGTAATGTTATGTTTGTTCATGCCCTTCAATTGTATTTCTGTCCGGGAAGCAGTAAATAATAACTTTTTTTTGTAGTGTATTGATTGCATTTTTTTTATATGCATTATTAAGAATGACTTTATTTGTCTGAGGTTCATGTTTTATTGTAAAACAAAAAATGTATGTGATGAAGAATTTTAATGGAGAAAACACACTATGCGGTCGCGGTTTAGGCGACCATGCTAGTCTCGTTCTCTCCTTAAGTGTTGTTGAAAAACATGTCATCCTTACAGTTAAATCAAGTAACTTCTTTGACATTAATCATAAAAAAATTGCTTTATAAATCATTGTCGGTGTGTCAGGAGCTCACGACGTTTTGACCTTATTTGTCAAAACATTTTTTTTTTAATTATAGCGGGTTTTGTGTTGTACGAATTAATAATACGACTACGACGTGATTTATTCATAACTTCACAACGTGAAGTTGATTTAAATGTTACTGTTGCTTTGAGTTAAATGATTAATGTTCCTCTTAAAGGAAACAGCAGTTCGATTTGAGGCCAATGGTTCACCCCGCAGTGGCGGCTCGTGGGCTTAATAATAGGTGAAGCGGAAGGATAAATAATACTTGTCATTTTATAGTAAAAAAGTACCTATCTAGTTCACCCATCTTCTTTTTAAATATAGTATTAATTCTAAAATTTTTAAAAGTTGCAAACTTATCGATGATGTGGTTGTTCACTTAAGGATAATAAATAACCCTTTATTCATTAAAAAACCGAAACAACCTTAAATAAACATACATTTAGCATAAAAATTGAATAATGGCTAAGTAATTGGAATCAATAAACGTGATGATCAATAGGATTAGTATTTGACTCGCAAATATTGTTGACACATACAAAGTGGTATTCGCAAAAGTAACAATTTTTGTTAGGTTAAGATCTGGTTTACAAAATTTGCGAATTGATTGTAACCCGAACATTTCCCTGTCTGCAACTCTGAAAAAGCTTTTATTTCTGTCAGAAGTATCTGATATATGAATAATATATATATTTGCAGTTTGGTACACAGCAGTGTAATCAGCAGTATTCTTCCCAGGCATTTTATATTAAAAAATAAAACAAACAAAAGCATTAAGGCAATTTAGATAATTAATTCACTAATTATAATTAACTGTTCGCGTTATATCAAATTTTAGTCAAACACAGAAAACAATTATCAGAATGCACTAGAGCGATAATTTACCTTCATCGCGTTGCAAGAAAATATTAATTTTTAACCATCCATGTTCCATGTTTTAACCTCATATTTTTAATTATTATTGTTTCTTTTCGCTACAGCGAACTCTACAAGATATACTCCAACTTTGCTTTTCTTTTTAAATTGTGACAGTTTTCTGTTCTCTAATTTTTCTCAAGTAGTAGTGTTTTTCCAAATGACCATAAAATGGCGCTCATGCACGCGATGTTTCTCAACCTATCCTTTTAAAGCGTCTTATTTATTAGGCATATGGTGTAACCAACTCATGAAAGCTAAGTTACTGCACTATTACCAGACAGAATTATCAAAGAAGACACCCACAAAGAGTTTATGAAACGTTGGGATGAAACAAATGGCTGTCATTTTGCTAAGGAGTTCCTAGAGTACCCCTGCAAGGCTACAGCCAAAAAGTACCTGGCTATGTCTAGGACAAACCTTCGTCTGGTGACAGGTATTCAAACTGGACATTGCTGGCTAAGAAAGCACCTCTGAGGAAGTGTGATACACCTCTTTGTAGGGCTGCCAACAGGAAGACGAGACAATAATCTATGCACTCTGTGAGTGCACTGCCATCTCGTCAATAAGAGAGTTCATGTTGGGAGTGCGATGGCCTTCTATGGCCTACATTAGAGAGATCCCCCTGAGCAACGTCACCACCTTTTTCTCCTTATTAGGTTGGCTGGCGGCTCAGGTGGACTAATCTCCTAATGGGAGGAGGTACAACGGGCCCAATGGGGCCTAAGTGCTGTAACCTTTTTGCTACCCTCCCTTAATTCCAGAATCCAGATTACCAGACTCGCGTTTTCTCCATAAGTTGACTATTTTCGATACCTCTTTTGGTGTTCTATTTTATGATTTCTATGGATTTTGATAAATTATACAATAAATATAAACCACGCATGTTAATCTACAGACACAAATTACAAAATGTATATTCGATGAAAAATAATTTTAAGTGTTACGCACACCCAATTGTTATAGGTGCAGTAGTGCATCACTTGCGTCACCTGACGAGTCGCCACTGTCATCCCGTCCCACTGAATTTATTAAAAACTTTATCTGCTTCGTATAGGAATAGTTATAAATGAGTCTATCAATACTGTTGTCTCCGTACATCATTCTCAGTTCTCCTCGAATGCACCGCGGGGTAGTTTATCATTTTTAAAACACTACCCCATTATCATAAACATAACTCACACGGAGTTCTTATCACTTTTCCATTCCGCTACTTTCGACGTTTATTTTTCCAAGAGTTCCCCACCCTGAATTCGCATTGTGTTCGCTGATTTCATTGGCGATGTTTCTATGAAATGAGAATATGTTTACTACGGGCAGAAGTTGAAAAGTTTAGCTATAAAATTTGATATAGGGATAGAATTCCAACTTCAGAAGAAGTTCGTCGTGGAGTTGATATAATATTACAACAGTTAACGTCAAAGTTGTTTCTCGTTTCGATCCTGGTGGAACTCCGGTGAATGTTGCACGTCCTTTGTCTGGAATTTTATGCGCCACGCACGATTGATGATAAATGTTATTAGAAACCGTGCACTGTATGTAATGGATACGATGTTTACGGACTATACAAACATTTTAAAAAATACTGAACGTTTGTAAACCTGGATAATTAAATTCATGTAACTCTCGAACCAGCGTCATCTTAAATGGATCAAACTTGTGTTTTTCAAAATTTGATGAACACTGGAACGGGATACGCCAGAAGCTTGAGACACAGTTGTAATCGATTGCTTATTATCCATCTGTACATGACCCAAAACTGCCACTTCAACTGCTTCATTTCGAACTGGCCCAATTACTTCACGTTTCTTATTTAAAAGCGAACCTGTTGCAACAAATTTGTCAATCAGGTGTTTAACGTACTGGTGGTTTACATTTTTTTCAGGATGATTGGCATTAAAAATTCGTGCTGTAGCTTTAGCGCAATCGTGATTTCGATAATAAATTGCAACAATTTCTACTCTTTCCGCGATAGAATAAACCATTTCAAACACACGTTAATACTTTCAATAACGGCTGAAACTAACGATTTCTTGGTCACAAGCAAAAAACACCGACTTTTTTGTAGTACTGATTTTTGTTATTTTGAAAAGGTCTGAATTCCTATAAACTTAAGTATCTTCTACTAATAACTATTTTAGTATCTAGTTTTATTTGCTTCATCTTTTTATTTCATTTCTGACTTTTTGTATACTGATAGACACATCAATAACAATTAGGTAATGCGGTTATGTGTAGTAGATGAAAAACTTATTAGTGGTGGGCATTTGTGTAGAAATTACTACGCGTAAGTTGGTTTGTCATCTTTCGTTTGTAACTAATAATTCTGTCAAATCTCAACCGATTTCTAAAACGGTACGTCACTGTATTCTCAATGAAAAGGGCTTTAAAATGATGTGCCACAAATGGGGTAGTTGCATTTGAAATTTTTAAGTTGGGGTTGCTAGGCATTAGGTGGATGAACATATCGAGTTGGATTGACTGTCAAAAAAGTTCCCCCCAAGAACAAAAATCGACGGGTCTCGGCGAATTTTGAAATATTATTCGTTTTTTCAATTATAGGGGGGGTGAAATTTTCATTGGGATACCCTGTATATACCAATGTTATTGCTTCCCTCAAAAGAAAATCAAGTAGTTGTAGACCCAGAAAATCCAGAATATTTTCCAAGGAACAGGTTGAAAGGTTTATCAAAGAGGCACATGATGAAAAGTACTTATTTATTCTTATGGGAGAGAAGAATTAACTTACTTACGTACAGAGAACATTGAAGATTGTCAGTCGTTCATTAAAGGGACTATTCCCAATACCAAAACTAATATTCCTAAATTATTTACAATACCAGAGGGAGACATAGAAGGAGTCAATTTTTTGAAATATTATACCTCCATCCACATTTGATCACAACCCATTTTTTGTCACCTACAAGATTTCAAAGTGTACTACGCAAGCAGTGGGTATAAATAACAATTCCTAAAAAGATTGCCGAACTTTTTAGATTACCCAATGTTGAGTAAACTGCAACCTTCCTTGCAGATGCAAGAGCCAACATATCGATACTCAAGAGACACAGAACTTGGAGTTCGACTTCTGTGGCAGAGGGTTACATAGAAAATTCCATACAAAATAACCGGGCGATAGCAAGGAAAATTCTCGAAGAGAAAGAAAATACCATTCCAAAAACTCAATGCACCAGTAGGATCTTGCTGTGGATGTTACTTCCTTCCATAAGTTATATGAAGTGAAGAGAAAAATAATGTTCACGTAATGTCCAATTATTCGATTTGAAAGATTGTGTTATTAATATCTATAATAAATAAATAATTAAACATTTTGTTATTTTGTTTTACTTTTACGCACAGGTGCATAAAAGACTGTCATTTCGATACTGAAGTGACAATCAAGATGTCATTATTATGCAACGATTTTACCAAAAAATATTTAATGCAATTTACAAGGTACAATCTTACAACACACCTATATCTTTCCGTGTATACTGATTCGGAAATTGCGGATCTTTACAGAGAAAGTAGAAATTGCCGCTTCATTTTAGGGAAGGTACGAACTTTAAGAGGGGCGGCGACGTGCATTGGTCTAGCATTCCCCACTACTACGGTAATCGGTTCCGTATCGCCAACGCCAATTTGCCATTGCAAATCTAACTGTCCGGTCAACTGATGCCAGTGTTGTCAGATCTCATGCATTCCGATGAAATCTCATGATTTCATATTTTGATTACAAAATCTCATGCTTTTTAATAGACACAAAAAGAAATAATAAAATTATTAAAATTACTCTTTTAAATCTACCAAAACAAAGACCTAACGAGAAATAAAGGCAAAATCGAGGGCAAAATTGAATAGATAGAGGTAGGTACCTACAATATTTGGTTACTTGAAATGTTGACTGCTCTCTTAATAATTAGCAATGAATACATAAACGGGTATGACAGTCTACGGATATGCGGTGTGTGTGCTGTATTCACGCTGTATTGCAGTGATTCTTAACTCTATTCCGTAAGGGTACCTACATTTTCTGGAAACAACAGATTTTACGACCCGTGAGTCACCCTGCGTCACGTCAACTGCGCCTCAACGTTCGCCCGGCCTAACAATAAAATAAATTAGAAAGGTTACGTGGTTAATAACTTTTAAGTAAGTACCTGTAACTACCGACTTACAATGTAATATTATGATAAAATAGCAGAACATAATGCTTTTTAATGAAATAAAAATGGCATTACAAAAGTAATTAAAAATTAAGCTGTGTCAAGAGGTGTTTTTTGATAAATTAAGCCATCTCATGCTTTTTTCTCCAAACCTCATGCTTCTTTGAAATTATTCTCATGCACTGAATTTTTCCCACCTGGCAACACTGCTTGATGCAAACACGCTGTGGTCGAAGTATGCGTGTAGCATGACACAAATACACGCAAGCGGCAAAATACAATTCACCATCAAGATCCTCACTTTCCAAATCTGTATATCTCTAATACAATCCACTATGTTAATGTTGCAGACTTCTGACACAAAAATTTTATACATCCCGAATTACACGCTGGAATATCCATAATTTCTTTTGAAGCGTAGTTTTATAAATGTCTTGTATCTATAATTTTGTAAACAAAAGATGAAACTACGAGTAATACGTTTGAATTACAGCAACTATATTTGGAATAGCAATACTGGGCATCTACTTATAATAAAATGTTCACTTTATAAAAACATCAGAAAGGTTTCAAAGTGTCTCGAACTGTATTCAAAAGTCCCATTTAAAGTTCTTAACATTTGCGGTAAGGTAGGCGATGGTAGTTTTATTTGTTAAATCCGTGTAAAATGAAACAAAGAAAACTACAAAGGCCTTCAACTCGGTGCGAGAATTGAGATAAATCCAGTTTTATTATAAAGAGTTACGCGAGCAGGTAAAATTCACAATGCCAGAATGGAAAATCCAGTGAAATGTTTGTACTTTGAATTTCTGAGTATAGTGTAGCCCGTTTAAAGATATCTGCGCGGGATATTATCATTCTTTTTAAATTCGATCAATGAAACAAAAAGTTGGTAAGACGCGTTCGCCTGTGTGTAATTTTGTCTATAGTATATTTGGTTAAATTGCAATATTTTGGGACCCTCTACAGGCACCTGCTGTGTGTGTCGGTTACATGACTTTTACAAATTATCTCCAAAAGATAAATAATTTATGACAGTTCGCAGACTTCAAATAGTCTCCTGCCCGCCGTAAAGTAAAAAATTTGCAAGCCAAGCGGTATTCCGTAGTATGAAAATTCACAGAGACTCAACTTTTAGTGCAGCACAATGTGAATTATGGGTGGGCGGGGTTCCTCTGTGGCAAGCTAGTTCGACAGAGCCGACCGTCGTGGCATGCAATATCAATGAGATGTCCTGGTTACTTCCATTGCCAGTGGCGGTCTCTGAAACTGTAACGGAGTTTGGATAATGTAGTGTCCTGTCCCTTTGAATACAACTTTAGAGTTATGCTACTAGAAGGAAAAATATGTAGTTATTAAGCGTGAATAAAGTGTGATTTATTGCATGCATAAGATCGTATACACAGCAAGAGAGCAACTTTATATGCTATTTTGGAAGTAGTATAATAATGTAGTGTAAAATGTTATACGTTTTATTTATAAAAATATTGAAAGTGTAACAATCTTAAACGATAAAATCTAGAATTTTAATTATTTGATCAAATTTACTCCAACATAAGAAATATACCAAATCGAGTTAAAAATTTGAACGAAAACAGATGAACCTTATTCTCTTCCCAACTATAACTGCCGTTTGCTATCCAATACGCATGCAAGCATTACTAAATGTTTGTGCCTGTTGTGTATTTCACTATAGTAGGCAAATATCCCATTAAGACATTTTTTTATCGTTTTAAATATAATCTATACGGTTGTCTTTGATAAAGTGACCTGAAGATGTAGTTCTGGAAAATAGTAGTTAGATTTTGGATTAAATCTGACCGATCTTTATAGAAATACATTTTTTATTTGTACTAAAAATGGTTTTGAATGTAAATAATGATACTTGATAAGTCAAACTTCGAAGAATTAATATATTTTCAGACAGATCTTTTTGAATCCACGTTATACAGTGAAATTTACTATTTCACTAAACATTTGATTTCTGTACATCAACATGGATTTATGCAAGGGAGATCTACAATGACAAACCTTTCTATTTTTTCCCAATATTTATCAGATACCTTAGACGCTGGAGGACAGGTTGACGTCATATTTACAGATTTTCAAAAGGCTTTCGACCAAATAAATCATAATATTTTATTAGCTAAACTGCGTTTGTTCAGTTTTTCGGATTCATTGGTCTTACTTTTCGAATCATATTTAGAAGATAGACGCTTCATGGTTAGATATCAAAATTTTACTTCTCGTCCATTTTCTCCCACTTCGGATGTCCCTCAAGGCTCGAATTTAGGGCCACTTTTGTTTTTACTTTTTATCAACGATCTGTCAGACCTGGTATCATGTGAAAAATTGCAATTTGCAGATGATTTTAAACTTTATTCATCGATAAATTCTCCCTTGGATTGTGAAAAGCTTCAGATGGACTTAAACAATATATCATTATGGTGTGATTTAAATCAATTGTCTCTTATCTCCAAATCCAAGTCAATGTCCTTCACCCGTAAAATGAATTTTATCGCTCATGATTACTGCGTTATTGATTACACTATTGATCGGGTTGAAAGCTTTAAGGATTTAGGAATAACTTTTGACAACAAATTGACTTTCGTTGAACATATCAATAATATTGTGTCTAGTGCATTCCGTACTTATGGATTTATATATCGAAATTGTAGAGACTTTTCTGACGAACACACTTTTAAAACCTTATTTTGTTCTCTCGTTAGATCGAAAATAGAATACGGGTCAGTAATCTGGTATCCCATTTATGGTGTGCACAGTCAAAGGTTGGAATCAGTTCAGCGAAGGTTCTTAAAATTTGTAGCTTATCGACAAGATGGCTTCTATCCACCTATAGGCATTAACCATGTTGAACTCTTGAATCGCTTTAATATGGAAGCACTACAAGTACGTCGTGATATATCTTTAATTCGTTTTTTGTACAATCTATTAAACAACAAAATTGACTGTTCCATCTTGTTGGCCAAAATAAAGTTCCGAATTTCGCGAGGCAATTCCCGTCAGCAAGCATTGTTTTATTGTGATACGCCCAGGACAAATATCCTAACAAAATCTCCAATTAATTTGATGTGTGGACTATATAATAAAATTGGAAATAGTTGCGACATATTAAGTGATAGTATGAATATAATCTGTAGTTTTGTGCGTCACTTGTGATGAGTTCTTAAATGTTCATAGTTATATAATCTTTAGATTTAGTATTTCAATAAGTAATATTTTTTTTAAACTTTTTTTTAATTTACTTATTCCTGTAATTGGGTTTTCCTGTTGGAATAATAAAGATTATTATTATTATTATTATTATTATGAAGTGCTTCTGTGATAGATCGAAGTCCAAATGTACCCTGAGAACTTTACTGTTTTTGAAGGATTTAAATTTAGGCGAATGGAAAGAATCCAGTCTTGTACCATTGTTTAGGTTTGACTCGTTTTAACAAGCAAGTTGCCAGTTTCATGGCAGCAGTTTGTAACATTCCTATCATCGGCCAATCGAGTTATCTAAATCATTAACGTAAATCAAAAAGAGAAACGGACCAAGAACTGACCCTTGCGGTATTCCTATATATACACGTCTTTATTCTTATCGATAAAAAATGTAATGATGACCAGAACGTAGATAAATACTACACGTTTGACTCTCAAATTGTGCATGCGTAATTTAACTCGATCTGTATTATGTTTATCAAGAAAGTTGGTATAAATTTCGTATATATTTTGTGTGTGTCTAGCAAGGTTTTCTGTATATCTGCTTGTATTATCATTTTATTCTGGAATAATATTCGGGAGGTTAGACATACACAGGGCTCCACTGAATATTTATGTTTCAAATTTTGAACGAAAGTGTATAAACACAGCCCTCTTCAAATCGCCACTGGCCGTTCACTTCCAATCCCCGCTAACATCCCCTTCGCTTCTGCAGATCATGGCGTCGTCCTGTGGCCACCCATTTCTGGTCATTTATTATTTATAAACGTCCCACGTGTGTTTAACAAACCCAAATACATTTTACGTGTGTTTTCGTTTTTAACCAAGGTTTCGTTTTTTAAATTTTAACCAAGAGTCAATAACACTAATTTCAAGGCAATATTATTTCTGCTCACCAGGCCGTTCAGGATGTATCGTCTTCGAAAGATACCATGTGAATGTGTCTTATATTAGGAGGGGAAAACATAACAGCAAATTTATTATGTCTGGTGGCTGCGAACCCACTGCTTACCTGATAAATGATGTTCCTATATTATATAGCCTCTTCGGGACACTTTTTCAGGCAACACATTTTATCATCGTAATCATTATACCCCTGGGAAATCTAGCAAGCTAGGGGTGTTAATTTCGGATGGGGATGAAGATATATTCACAATTTTATGCAGGTGGATTAAGCGATTTGTGCCCCAAATTTGAGGAAACCTTTGCGGTGTTTCTTTCCTGGCTGTTACACATGTTATTTTATCCTGTAATTATCTCGTTTGCTGCTTTGCATTCTGCCATGAAAACAGTATTGCCGGTATATGTCAAAAATGTAATCGAACTACAGCCTATCTAATAATTATAAAGTCAAATGATCTTAAAAATTACGCATATCGGAAACATTTGCCGGGTCAGGAAGTTTTTCGTTTAAATTTATGTAAAGCTACATAACGACATTGCATTATTGTAATTCGTGAGATTTGTTGGGCTTGAAAGGACATGACGGCAACAAACTGTTACAACTGTTAAACAAATATTTTTAAATCTCTACATCTGTTTTCCGTGCATTAAAGGCCTTTTAGCTTACTAGTGGATTAGAATTCATAATACCACGCTTCGATTTTATAGCATTTTATTTAGAATTATTATTATTAATATTAACATTTATCTCAAGAACGATCTTGTCATTTTGACCGGGATTATTTAAATTCAGTCGATAAGGAGTTTCTGAAGGACTGGAGGGGGCCACAACTTCGCCAGGTAGGATCTGGATTTTTTCAGCAATTGCCATCTTGCTGGACAGAGAATTTTCAATATAACTTTCCGCTACCATAGTCGATTTCCATCCACCTTGACGCTTCACAATGGTAATATCACCAGTAATATTGCCGAAGATCGCCTTATTCCATGTTTGGTAACTTTCTGATCACCCCAAGAAATGCAGCCACCTTTGAAAACGTTTTTGTGTTGATATCTACATGTTATGTACCTTTCCAGACACATATCGCAAGAACAATCTCTCACCGGCATTTTTAGGTAGCAGATTGATGTATTTTTGACACATTCCTACGGCATTGACTGAAAAAGCTTCTTCCATGATCGTGAAACTTTATTAGTTTTCGTATCCGGAATGAGTACGTATAGGTAACTGCTTTTGTCTTGGATATGGGTGATATTCAAAAAGGTTAATTCATTGCATCGACAGGCACCTGCGACTCCCATAATCGTTGCAACCTGTAAAGAGTTCAAAATAAAACGCTCTATGTATGAATTGAAATATTAAAATCGTGTATTTTCTACCTTAAGGCTTACGGTGAGCGCTCTATCAAACGATATATAACATCTGTTCCAACAACCGTCGAGAACTGTTCAGTACCGTGAGAAATATTTGACCAACACCGTCTTACTTCGCATTCGCCGTGAGTACATTAACAACTAAACTGACTGACTAATTCTGGACGGTTCGGAATCGATTCTTGCTGTGTTGGAACAAACCCATAGTTTTCGCTCAGTAACTCCTTAACGGATAATTATAAAAATATGCGGTTTTTTTTAATAGACTTCAAATATTATTTTACGCCGGCGCTGTGTTTTGAAATTTTGAAAAAGTGTAAAATAATTTTTTTTAAAATGAATTTTGCATATTTTTAAAATTTCAAAACGCAGCGCCGACGTAAAATAGTATTTGTAGTCTATTAAAAAAACCGCATATTTTTATCATTTTTCGTTGAGGAGTTACTGAGCGAAAACTATATCCCTTTGGATCGAGCGCTCACCGTAAGCCTTAACTTGTAAATATTCCTCATCCGGTGCTTTTTTTAAAATTCTTCGATTTGTTTTCCCTCCAGTATCTTTGCCTTCTTTGGTTTATAATTTCTTGATTCTACTTTCAAATATAAGGTAAGTTTACCATACTTCAGAATATCGACACCTTTGTACACTTTCAACATTGATTTTAGCATGGAATATTTTGTCCACATCGAAGAGGCAGCAAACCGTTCCTCCACACTGAAAAAGTAGGATAGTAGCATCTCTTCTGTAATTGCTCCTTCTCCTGTGCCCCTTTTTCGCCAGTTATCGAATTTCAGCAGTTCCTTCTCGTACACACTTTTACTTTGTGCTGGAAGAAATTCTCAGCATTGTCACTCATTTCTTATGTCGGCTTTGCAAATTTTTTCACCATTGTTGACAAATAAACAAACGCATGTCATAGAAACAATTTCAAGACTTTCTAGTATTCAGCTGACAATCAATATTCTTTATTAAAATGAATTTGTAAAATATGACGTTTTTGAAAACCATAATTTTTCACCTGCCCTCACACGGCTTTCACTCTCCTAATTGGCCCGTTTTGGCCGTGGCCGTGGAGAAAACGTTGAATTACATTTGGTAAATTAATCAGACTTTAATGCTCTTGAAAAAATGTTATAAAAGTAGAATGACAGAGAAACCAAAATGTGAGGTTACGAAACCTTGATTTGTGCATTAATGGGGGGTCTATAGGTCCGTTAACTCTAACAGCACCACGCCCACAATTTAATCATGATTAATCATAATTAATGCTGAAAGTCCTCAAATGATCTCTGATAAATTTGATCAACTGTTAAAGTACATTAGTCATGGTTAAATGAGACTGAAAGTACCAGTCCTTAAAGTTTGTAGGGCTTATATAAAACAATGTATGCAACTCGTCCTTAAATAGAGCTTCATCAGACCTGATATTGCTGACTAAAGGTATATTAATTTTTAGATCTCGTAACAAATCGATTTGATCAGGGATTATTTCGACTTCTAGACGAATTATCCTTTACCCTGTTTCGCCCGCCGATTCAGTGAGCATCATCAATCCGTTTTACTCACTGCGAAGTCTTGATTAGCGTTATTAATCGTTACATAACCGTCTTATAAATTATCCAGGATTGGACGCTTCGCCTCGGCTAAAAGGTCGCGTTTCACGATTAATTGAAATAGTCTTCCCGACTATCAGTCGGGCAAATCACTGGGAAACCAAAACAATCCGCTAAACTGCCTTCCTGCTTGGGCGGCTCCTTGGAAGGACTGATTTACGTTCTGCAGGATTAAAGGTTGGGACTTGAAAAGGGTTGAGTCAAAGTGACATGTGTCGCAGTTTATCCCATCAGTCATCGGGAGATAATGCCGCGATACATTGTAGTGCCAAGAGGGACGGGAAAAAGATAAGCGAGTGCACTTTTTGAAGGAGCTGTTATAATTCTTCCAAATGGGCCGGATAATACGATGCTTGCAAGGCGTGTGGGTGGAGATCTATTTAAATAATTCTTGAATCAGTCACTGAAACAGTTCTGTATTTGTAATCTGTATCAAATGATGAAGGTGGCATAAATACTGATGGAAATAGATGAGATGTCAACATAAAATCACGTCTCGTGTATTGTGACTGATAGCGTGCTCGTATATGTTCAAAATGGATTTTTTCTATGAAATTACTTATTGATTTAGATAGAAATTGTTGGAAATATGATTTATATTAGTTGAAATACCTTTGCAATAGACAGTGATAACAATTATTTGTAATATTACACAGTAGATTCCTGATTATTTATTACCTAAATCAATAACGCACCAAATTGTAATGCGATTCGCGAGGAAGTCAACTTTAAAATTGAGGCTAGTTTTTAGTGGCCGGTTTTTTTGCCGGTGAGTTTATAATGATATACTTTAAGTGAAATGAATTCCCATTTGAATTTATTTCACTTCACTTCGAGAATCGAGGCCAAGGAGTGTTGTTTTTATTCATACATATGTTGAGACTTACAGCAAGTTACTACCTACTCGTAAAACAAAGCAGTTGAGATGAAACCGTACGTTGGGATACGTAGTTAGAAACAACGTTATATTGCTACGCTCATTTTGACGGCATAAAAAGTATTGTACAGAGATTACATTCAAGTAATGCTACTTTTATTCTATATCCTCAACGGATATTTCACGATCCTAGAATACGCGAAGATTTTAGCATACATACATTGTAATTATTCACGAATATCCTCAGTTATTCGCCGACTTGAACTGTGACAGCATCAGGATATTCAATAAATAACTCAGTAAATAATGTTTTCCATTTGCGACACTTTATTTTCCGGTTATAAGGCTGAACGTGTGAAGAAAAAAATTGATACCGACTTGCAGACTAATCCGGGATTTCTTGACTTTATGCCGTATAGTAGATCTTGTTGAGGGCAAAGAAGTAGATTTTTTGCTGAACCCACCCTAAACGTGCTATCCATGAAAAATTATATATACTTTAATATGCCCCAGTCACCTCTGTGGACGTTGAACATACATTTCCGAAATCGAAATGGATTACTAGCGAAAAACGCCACAGCCTAACACCTGAACATTTACAGCAGTTGCTGGTTATTACATTTTATTCCAGTACCACAAGTGAATAGTTATGTAGAATAATGTTGGATATTATAAATTACCAGTACAAGGTAATATGTTGATTTCCACTATTTGTAGGTGTATGTTTACAACTCGTTTTCTAGAAACATTAACTTCGTCCTGATAATGACGTCATCTGCAAACAAAGTGTGAACTTTAGTTATAATTATGATTGAATCCTTTGTTTTAATAGAGAATACAAGGACGATGAGATAAAAACTCCCCTTTCAGTTGTGATTTTGGCAATGCGCGTTGTTAAATTTTTACTTTTCGTCGATTCCACGTATAACTAACTCTCCAGCTCTCCGCAGCCAGGGGCAGCAGCTAATTAAATGGAAGCCGTAGCAGGAGCAGGAGTTGCAAACACATGCCGAGGTGTCTGTTTACATTTTAGACGCATTAATTAGCCAGCACCAGCTGCGACGGTGGCGAGACGCAATTTCTTAAAGAGACTTCTTCGCTAATGCCCTCTATTTGCTCTCAATGTCGGCGGTTGGCGACTTCTCCTCTCATAGAACGTATTTACCGATAAAGAGCCAGACGTCGAGTTTGAAGACAGCGTGGATTGAATTAAAACACTAGGTCGGCCTTACATTTTACAGCACTCAAAGATATTGAAATTTATGCTCTAAAGATCCGTTCTATCACTACTTGTCTATCCGAGTAAATTCCTCTACATGAGAAATTAAATGGATTGGATTATGTATTGACTTACACTTCGGTTTGTTCGAAGAACTAGTAAAAACTACAACGTTCATCTCATAATTAAGTACTGTGTACAAATTTCTATATCAGTGTTGCTGTAGACATTTAAAGTTGCTCTGAGCATACAATATTGATCATAATGGAGAAAAGTTCATACGTTTGCGTATTTCAGAAAAATATACCAATCGTACATTTACTTAAAAAAAACATAATTTTATTCTCCGCCCGGCAATCGATAAATTTTGTATATTGTTAAGCCTCAAATATTTGTGATAGTGTTTGTTATGTGCCCTACGTTTAGTTTACAAATATTGTTAAATAAGATGTTTCGGATAGCTTAGAATCAACAATTACTTACCTTATTTTCTAGCGCCAGTCCAAAACATAACACTTTGAAATTGAATATAATAAAAAGTTCTTAATTTATGTTGCTTCAGATACTATTTAAAAAAATATATAAAACAAGATAAGCACTGTATAATAATATTATATTAGCATGAGAAACCCTTTGCTCAGGAGTGGTTCAGTGAAAAAATTCTGATTTCAAGGTAAAAAAGAACTTTTCTTTCTTTAACAATGATACTCAATTTTGAATTTTACTATATACCTAAATGACTAATAAACAGATAGATTTCAATTTTCCATTATTAACTTACCATTAACCTACGCAACCTGCGCTAACTTAAATTATGAATTAAGGAAATCGATGTTCTTATTATTATCATTACAAATGTTAAGTTTTAGGTCCCATAAACCAACCTTTGACATTCTAATTAGTCAAATTCTTCGTATTCTTTACATTCCCAATTTTCTCGGTTTTTATTCTTCTTCTGCGCTTGCCCTTATTTGCTCGCCGTCGTCTGCAAACACCTTCTACTGCTGCTTCCTACTATTTTTAAATTTAGCGCCTCCACATCAGCTGAACTGGCAGATTTCCTCTCAACCAACTCTCGTAATTGTCAACAAACAGTTTCCATCTGATTTTGGGAGATTATTATTATTTTACCTTTATGTGTGGTTTTCTCGGTGGTGTTCCTCCCGTTATAGGGGAAATAGTGGTTATACCACCTAATGTCCTTATTCCTCGGCCCTGGGATATTAGATTTTACAGGAACAATGTTGATTTGGCTTAGAGGTACAGGTCTGGACTCAGGTACAGGTTGTACTTTATATTTCTTTTAAAAAATTTTCAACTCCAAACGAAATTCTGGCGTACCCCCTTATTTTATAAAATCAACAACCTTTTTCGTTTTGGTCCTCGTTACTACGCAATGTTCGCGGTATATCAATGAGAGTTTTAATTCAGTTCGCACTTAAATTTACTTTACCTACACACCAGTGACGGCTGGTGCGAAAGGGCACAAGGGCACGTGCCCACCCTTCACTGTACATGTCACGAAGAAATATATGATGCTATTATAGATTTATTTTTTTTTGTAATTCTATTATCGGTTGCGAAAAACTACTCAAAACTTATTTCCCGTTAACCATCCACGCGCCGAACTATATCAAACTTTATTTCCTGGGAACCCAAGAATTGTCTCCAAACGTGGCTCATTTTCCGACGTTCGGGACTCCTCGGAGTAAATGAAATTCGCCGATTTAAAGCCGACAAAGGGCACTGAAATACGTGTCTCTGTCCCTTCTCCACTAGTCTCCACTGTCTCCAATCACCATCACTCCGTCTCCCTCAGGCATTCTGTTTTCAGTTCTCAGTAGTCGCTTGCTTTGTTTAGTACGTACTTGTATATACAAATATATTTCGCTTGCAGAATAGTTGTGTAAACAAATTTGTGTTTTAACTTAGCTGGTTTTAAAGACGATTTCTCATTATAGATATAATTTTAAAGTGATTCTGTGTATTTGTACATACTTATTAAAAGAAATGGATCTGGAACCAGAAATAAATTCTGTTCAGTATCTGTTAAAAACAATCCAGTGCCATTTGATCAAAAATATTTAATTAAAAGAAAGGTAGGCCTACTGATTTATATATTAATTACGAATCTACAAGTAAAGCTAGAACATATAATAGAGTTTTTAATAGAAACATATACGAGAAATATGGTTGTTCTGTGACAAATAAATTGTTATGTTTTGTTTGTTTCATATGTTACAGCGTGGACCAAATACGGACTTGACGATTTAAAGCACATAGCGGATAGGGGCAAAAAACATGAAAATTCTGTGACTCATTTAAAAGCATATATGGACTTTAGTGTTTTAGGAAAAACTGACATACGTGAACAATTAGATATACTCGCGTCAAGAATTCAGACGTCTACGTCACGGCTGACGTTACACATTTGTTTTTATTGTCAACGTAATTTTCGATATTTGGTCGCGTTATAAACAGTCATTTTTGCAATTTAGTGCAATATATAATGCAAACTTTTAGTCGAGTATGTAGTTTTATAACTATCAGTTGCAGTTTCTTAAATATTTTGATGAAAATATAATGAATTATTCATTTGTTCATATGACGTAAGTCGTCTGAATTCTTGTCGCGAGTATAGTGCGTATTTGCGCTATAAGTTAGGACCTCGGTTAGAACATAATAAACAGGTGGAAAAATCGTCACATTTTGCGTCGTTTAATAATGTGTATAAAGTTTTTGTGGAGCCTTCTGAATTAGCTTTGCGAGGTCATGATGAGAAGACTTTGTTCAAAAATCCAGGCAATTATATAGGTTTCATTAACTTTTCTGCAGAATTACATTCTGTTCTTGCAATACATTTAAATGAATCTACATTTATTTTTTGTGCCCACCCTTTGAAAAACCCACGGGCCGCCACTGCTACACACTAGATTTTACAATAATTTTGAATTTTTTTTATTTTGATATCTATCTATTTATTAACTTATTAAATTTTGCAATTAAATGCTTATCATTTTGTCCACATAACTTATTATTCTACAATATTATTTTCATGTTAAATCTGTTTATTCAGCTTCCTCAATTTTATTTTTAGGTAGTTAGGTCAACTTAAGGTTTTTTGTTCACCCTGCATACTCTTCTGTTATTTTCTCTATTACAGAGTTATGTAGACAGACATTTAAACCAAATTGCCGTCCCGCAGAATCTGCATTTCGTTCTCCTCTTAATTACAAGCTTTACCAGAATATACACCTCCATAAAATTGAGGACTCGTTATTATGTAGTTTATGGATTTGCTTACAGTCATTCCAACTTACACAGTCGTAAAATCAGATGCAATTCAAACACTGTCTCGGAATATTCATCAGAACAGGACTCGGGAACTGAATGCAAATAAAACTTTGCTCTTAAACGTGTCCATTGTTCCCGTGAACAAATTTATAGTTCTCGAATGTACGAGTGGTTCCTCTATCAGTTTTAATTAAATCGTATTTTAGTAGTTTTATCTGTGTTAGAAGTTAGAAATAGCTTGTTGAGTATGTCCTCAAATTATAGGATGGATTAAATATAAACTGAATTTTTATTTTAACGCGCGCTCGGGAAAGCGATGGGTGCGATCTCTTGATATACATTAAATAGAGATGTGAGAAAGAGAGCACCATGTCTGAGCAAGAAGTACATACGTACGTTAAGCGATAAATTATTATCAAATTTTTGTCGCAGAACCTAATTGTTGTTGTTCAATAGAACTACAATTTTATAGTGGAAAATAAATCTTAGTACAGCTCTAGTCAAAATATTACCGTTTGACAGCTCCTAGCCTCCTAGCGGTGTTGCCAGATAGTATCATTTTACGGAAATGTGTACAACAAACAAATAAAGAGGAAAAGGGTTTTTATACTTTTTTTACGGAAACTTTGGGCAATTTAACACAATCATCGTTTTAATGAAGATAAATAAACTGTAAAAGTGAATCGGTTACTTCTTTGTAAAAAGTAATGTGTGATCCCAAATAAGATGTTTGTAAAAACAAAATGCAGGATATTAGAAAAAAGACTGCTATTATTTTGACAGGCGATAAGTTAGATTTTTGCAAACAAAATTGGGTGCAAACTTACCGCTTTTATAAAAAATGTCGAAAATGATATCCATTAACGCGGATGCAGACCTGGCAACCACAAATCCAATTTAGGCAAACAAATAGCACCTTAAGTTTATTTTTTACTTAATGTAATTTACAATAACACTATTATGGACTCTTCTGTTACTCAAATCAAAACAGCAAAACAAACACAACACAACGCATGTCCATAAATACAATAACGTAATCCACCGATCTTTTTAACAGACTTGACTTGACAATTTGAACATTTCCTTCACATAACATAACCTCAATGGAAAAGCAATTGGAATGCTTATTAACAAGTAGCTTTGATATAAATTCTCATAAATTGAGTAGATATTATAATTTACAATTTCCTTTTGTTCAAAATAATATCAAATGTCATTTAACGATCACGAATCGAACGTCTGCTCTGCACATGACGCTACATACAATTGAACAAAGAGCGTGATATTCGACTATTTATGAATCGAATAAAAATGTATATAAAACTAAGTGAAATGGAAAATTCTTCATATTTTAGTGATTCGAAAATAATATTTCCCTCACAGGGGTCAGATTTTGGGTCAAAATTCTTCAGGTGTGAAAAAAATATTCACTTCTGACAACATTGACCTTGTAGTCTTCACTACACTCCATTCCACTTCATATGTACACCTATCGCAGTGTGTTTTTGTCACTTTTTGTAATTTTTGTTAAAAATATTCAATATTCAAATCTCATAATCAAACTATGACCTATATCATTTTACTTAATTTGCCTTTTACTGTCAGGAATCTTGGTTTTTATTATTCTGCATTAGAGACACCACACCCTGTATAGAAAAATAAAGTGCATTAGTTTTCTTTTACTGTGACAATAACTATAATATAAACAAATTCCAGTTTATATTTGATGTATCGAAGAGATTGTTGCATCTCGACTTAAATCCGTACTCCAAATGTATATAAAGTTGCGTGTTATTAGGAAAGCAAGAGATCTGACCCTGCTGCTTGTAAAGGCGCACCGTCGACATAAATCCAAGAATGTTCGGTAACAATGGGGCTCATCCGCTGAAATCCGTAATTTGTTTCCAGCGCTGTCTAACGAATTTCATGGAATTTGGCGAAATAAATTGATGTGCGATTAAAGGGATTATGCGCATTACTGAGGCGTGTAAACATTTCCAACATTTTTTTCAGATGTATGAGTTCGGATCGGGCCCAGTTTAACATGCCAATAGTAATCTGACAACAAAGGACTTCCATACAGAAAAATGTTGCGCAATTTATGTGATCCAGTCGTGTGCATGTATCATGAGGTACATAGACAGCGGGGAAATGATGGTTTGAACGTAAAATTTGATTTTTCAATTTTTGTAGCAGTAAGGAGCGTTTTTGTTTTGAGGTTCGATACATATACGGAACGTGGTATCTTATGATTTTTATGCATTATAAATACCACAATCTGTATACAGGGTGTTCCTAAATAAGTGTCGGAACAGAAAACTGTAAATTCCTCTTGAAGGAAGAACCATTTTTTCCTCTTCCATTTTTTTCTCCGGGCTTTCGTTTTCGAGATACACGGTGTCAAAACTTAAATTTTTTTTTAAGTTTGTTTCCAATATCTTAGGAACCCATTACCACTATTAATAGCTACCTTTCTCGAATTTATTGGCGTGTCAGTGGTGGAGATTTTAAGGTAACGACAAAAAATAAAGATTAATTAAATAAGCCCTTGCGCCAAACGGATCAGTCAAGGGTTATTTTTTAAACTAAGTTTGCCTAACCAAAAAATCTTACACTGAAAAAAGCAGATAAGTAAAAAATAACAAAAATCACATCACAATCGCGCACTTCCGTATTTTTGACGTTTCGAAAATCTCTCTGTTTTCGTTTTCAAAATAGTAGTAAAAATATTAATCGTATGTCAAGTTTGGCAGTTGAATATTTGTTTATCTGCTTCCATAGGGATGTTAAATGATTTTTATTTTATTGTTACTTACTTCTTCTTGATACTACTGTAGCCAACAATGATCGATGTTTACTGAACACTTTGATACATACTTATCTCCGTTTAACAAAATAATCGCGGTCTTTTTTAATTTTCTTTTTGGTGTGTCATCTTCCTTCTCTAAAATTTTTGCCAAACCCCATTTAATCAAATGACCGTTTTCCCAAGCATGTTCGCAAATTTTGGATTTTTCAAATTCCCGTCTTTTTATATAATTTTTATGTTCCTCAACTCTAACATTCATAGGCCGAGACGTTTCTCCAACATAATGTTTATTGCATTCACAAAGTATACTGTAGATGCAATTTTTTGAATTTTGTATATCATTTTTTGGGCGCGTTTTAGTCAAAAATGATCGTAAAGTATTAGTTGTCTGAAAAACTGTTCGAATATTAAATTTATTACCGATTCTTTTCAACTTTTCTGATAGTATTGGAATGTATGGAATTTTTATTGTATGATTAGTTTATTTTATTTGTCTTAAAGTGTTCGTTTTATCTGTAATATTTTTTAATGTTCTATCAACAACATTTGGAGGGTATTCATTATTTATTAAAACATTTTTAATAAATTTTAGTTCGTTATTACAAATGTCATTGTTTGATGAAATTAATTTTGTTCCATCATATAAACATTTAACAACACCTTTCTTAATATCAATGTGACGGTTAGATCTAAAATTTAAATATCTATTGGTGTGAGTTTGTTTTCTATAAACAATTGTTTTTACAAAATTTTCGTGTTATTTAATTACTTATTAATATTTATAGTAATACGTTTAAGAAATATCAAGTCGTGCGAATATTTTTTTATTAAATTTCAATAATTCTGACTCCACAAATGATGGTGAGTGATTATGGATAAAACGTTGTATTGCATTCGTATGTTAATTGCCTTTTATCCACTTAACTACGTTCTCACGTTTAAATATTATTACGTAGATAAAATGCTACTTAAAACACTTATAGAATAAATATTAATGATGTTTGTAGAAAGAAATAGTGTACGACATAAATATATGCTAAACTTTCTCACAAAATAAAATATCACTTTTTGCACTTATAAATAACTAGATATTTTATTTAATCTTTATTTAAAATACCAGTAAATTATTATTAAATTTCCCTTGTTTATGTTATCGATTTTGAGTGTGTAACTGGACTAACTTTTCCTGTGTCCCTTCGTACGTGACAAAATAACTTATTTACGACAAAAAGAAAATCCCCAGCATCTGTCTGCGCCCCCTTGTCGTCCGCCCTCGGCTCGTCGTTTAATCTGGACCGTTCATGGCATTCCTTTTGGGCGAGCCGGGCCCTTAGTAGCTCCAACCGATGAACGCTGTTCCAGATTTGCGGCCCTAAATGGCCGTAATGTGGATTCGAAGCGAAACAACTCATAATTCCCGGACCGTATCGCTCAAAGGGATGTTCCCGCTTTGTAATTTACAATGGCAAGTTCGAGAGGATATCAAATCTGCGGCGAAATACTTCCACGAATCGGAAATAAAACTTGGCCTGCTTCAGTTTCGAAATGAGAATAGATGTTTTTCTTATTACTCTTATTACACCACCGTCTTTCTGTGAAATTCTTTCAATACTTTACTATTTGTATTGGTCACAGTTTACAGGCTGTGTCAAAAAATCAGATAATTTCAAGAACTGCACATTTTCTACTTATACAGATTCGGAAATTGCGGATCTTTACAGAGAAAGTAGAAATTGCCGCTTCATCCCAGGGAAGGTACGAACTTTAAGAGGGGCGGCGACGTGCATTGGTCTAGCATTCCCCACTACTACGGTAATCGGTTCCGTATCGCCAACGCCAATTCGCCATTGCAAATCTACCTGTCCGATCAACTGATGCCAGTGTTGTCAGACCTCATGCATTCCGAGGAAATCTCATACTCTCATATTTTGATTACAAAATCTCATGCTTTTTAATAGACACAAAAAGAAATAATAAAATTATTAAAATTACTCTTTGAAATCTACCAAAACAAAGACCTAACGAGAAATAAAGGCAAAATCGAGGGCAAAATTGAATAGATAGAGGTAGGTATCTACAATATTTGGGTACTTGAAATGTCCTTTATTGTAGACTGCTCTCTTAATAATCAGCAATGAATACATAAACGGGTATGACAGTACGGATATGCGGTGTGTGTGCTGTATTGCAGTGATTCTTAACTCTATTACGGAATAGGGTACCTACATTTTCTGGAAGCAACAGATTTTACGACCCGTGAGTCACCCTGCGTCACGTCAACTGCGCCTCAACGTTCGCCCGGCCTAAAATAAATTAGAAAGGTTACGTGGTTAATAACTTTTAAGTAAGTACCTGTAAGTACCTACTTACAATGTAATATTATGATAAAATAGCAGAACATAATGCTTTTTAATGAAATATAAATGGCATTACAAAAGTAATTAAAAATTAAGCTGTGTCAAGAGGTGTTTTTTGATAAATTAAGCCATCTCATGCTTTTTTCTCCAAACCTCATGCTTCTTTGAAGTTATTCTCATGCACTGAATTTTTCCCACCTGGCAACACTGCTTGATGCAAACACGCTGTGGTCGAAGTATGCGTGTAGCATGACACAAATACACGCAAGCGGCAAAATACAATTCACCATCAAGATCCTCACTTTCCAAATCTGTATACAAAAATGTGTTAGAATTGTGGTTAACCGAATCCTCAAGAGCATTATTGAAAACAAACGTAGAAACTGGAGGAAGAAGGTCTTTTCTATTTGAGTTGAACATTGTCTATGGGCTTACATTAGAAAGAACCAAAGAACAGTGTGAATTTTTTGTTTTAGATATGATGAAGGCCGAGAAAAAAATGCAGCAGCCTGTTTAACATACTTCTTATTTACGTACTTATTTGATTAGATACTTTTTATCGGTTGTGGATAAGTTTTGTGTTGCATCCCTGTGTTTATATTATAGAATTACTAGGTGACCCGGCAAACGTTGTTTTGCCATATGAATTATTTCTAGTGAATATTTTGGTAGTCGGCTTCGTTCTCATACCTACTGTTTACTGGGTGAGAACATAGAAATCATAAAATATATAGAACGCCAAAAGAGGTATCGAAAATAGTCAACCTATGGAGAAAACGCGAGTCTGGTAATATTACAGTAACTTAGCTTTCATGAGTGAGGAAATTTTAAATATACGTTCAATTTGTGATTTCTATGACAAAACATTCCGTTTTGGATTCAATTGTATGCTGAGATTAAAATGCAGTGTAACCAACTGCTTGCATTAATTTTTCCCTAGATGGCTGCCTTCTAAGCCTCTCCATAGTCTGACTATTTTTGAGTGCCTAATGTAAAGGCTTCTGGTGTTCTATATATTTTATGATTTCTATGGATGAGAAGCACAAACCTAGAAAAAATATAGACTGTGCCAGTGTCATATTGCCGGCGACCTCTAATTCATGGCTGCCCTAAATGGTCCAGAATCACTAAAACTTGCTTTTTATGACAATTTACGTTGGTTGTATTGTAGCGTGAATCTCTTTTGTTTACTGTGATTAGTCACATTCATGTCACATTCTTTAATGACATTTAAAATGACAGCAAGTTCCTAGAAAACGCGGCACCTGTCACGTGACTTATATCATGAACCGACGCTGTCTCTATTTTTTCTAGGTTTGTGGTGAGAAGTGACACCGGTAGACGCCTGGCGGGGATGACGGATCTAGTGATCATTGATAATCGATCAGTTATCTACCAGGATTAAAAATGATTAAATTACTAAAATGGCTATTAAAAAATATGGATGTGTGATAGAAGGGTGAAGATTAAGGGTTGTATGTATTTTTTAATGCCACATCTAAAAAAAATAAAAATTAAAAATTTTGTCCAAAAAATAAAAATATGATGTTTGGGGTGGACCACCCTTATTACTTTACTAATTTTGTATCATTTAAGAGAGTAAGGTTGAATCTTCATATTTTATCACAAAAAACATACAGCTAATGGGATGAGCTGCTTTTTTGTTATACCCTGTATATACCGTTTTTAAGAGAACCTTTGTTTGCTTCACCGACTAATATCAAGCGAAACGAGTCAATAAAAGGGGCGTCGGATCGTTTCCTTTAGGTCCGATTTCCCGGAAAAACTGCTTTTAAAATTACATATCCACTTTATGGCATTTTTTTATTTTCCGGCTCCTCTTTCCCGGAATCATAACCAGACTTCGGGTACGGGGGTGGGGTGAGAAATGGAAAGGAATGGAACGGAGGAAAAGACCTGCGTCGATGAAGGACGTGAGCAGTTACAGATGGCGACAAAGTACCGGCTAAAAATGGGACAATACAGGGGATCGGGTGCGAAGTACAGATAAGGAGTCAGGATTTATTGGGGATCGCGGAAAAAGTCCGGAACGGATTCAGCAGCCCAGACGGGGTAAAATCTTTGCTTGTCATATGGGGATATAAGCAGTCTGTAATGTATGTTGTTAGCTTTCTGGTAACTGAGAAAAAAATAACAGAATCTGGAATTCGCACCATTGCTATGTAGAAATTTAATAACTTTGGAATCTACAATATATGTAATTCTTAATTTGTTAGTCTTTGAAATAGTTTCTTTTAATTGTTGACAAAAGAATTCTGGAAATGTAGCTAAGACATTAAAAAAATAATTTATTACAAACAGTTTTTCAGGAAATTTATCGAAATTAATAATAAGTTATACAATGTCTTATTCTGTACCTATTAGCAAAAGATTATTCCTTCTAACATCTTCCTAGCAAGTGCTATAGCAAATGAATATCAATTCTGTAAATGCCAATAATATATTTTGAATTACAGTAAACATAACATCAGTATGTCAGCAAGTCTAGAATTCTCACTTTATTGCATTGCGTAGGTAATATCTAATTAAGAAAAATTGGCAGTTTCTTAATCAACTTATTAGATCAAACATCTATCAATGGAAAAGTTATTTGTTGGATTTTCCCTTTTTCAATGTCTCTCTCGATATTTCCTGTTTTTGTACCACTAAATATACTTTCAATATAACCGTTATAATAAAAAGCACCCAATTATTCGTTACTGGCAAATTAAAGAAAGTTGTCCATGTGTTTCAAAACCCAGTCTTTCTCTTATAAAATCGTCCTCGCCGTTTACAGTTCCAATATTTCAAGCTCGAGGTATTCCAAACAACGTCGTCGCCACACGACGTAGTAATATCCCCGAGGGTACGGTCTATATTGCGGCACGCACTTTCAGACGGTTGTAAAGGCCCCAGGCTTCCCAGCGCATGTGCTAAATTCATGTGAATAAAAACAAATTGAGCGTAAAATTAAAAAGGGTGCGTGTACCTGCCTCATATTTTCTAAAACATTTTGTGGCTCCAGGCGAACTCCTGTCACACACGAGCCCTCCGACGGAGCAATCGCAGAGCCAGTATTTATAACTTATGTAGCATATTGCCATCCACTGGAAGCAATTTGGCTACGAAGACGTGCCCCGGGTGCAAATATTTCTAGGTTTATGTTAGATCTGCATCGTGGCGGTGTATTTTAAAAGTTATTTCACCTAGTAATGCACATGTTATTGTACAGACTACTAATTGGAGTTTAGTAGAGGAAAAATAATTTGATCGATGTATTCTCTATTATAATTTTTCGTTTTAGGTATTATGAAGGATGAAATAGTTATTTACGTTACAAGGCCGGGAAATGGACGAGGCGACGAAGGAGCCGAGTCAGGAATTTCTAGACGAGTACTTTAATGACATTTCACATCCGTGTATCGTACAACGTTTTATTTCATACTGTGTGGTATTAAAAATTAAATTTTAATGTTTTATTTTACATAACCTGCCTGTATGTAGGTGTTAGCGTGGTTTCGATTCTTGTTTTATCGCATAGCTTTTGATTTAGCTTAGTGATGTCATCCCGTGCGTATTTTGTGATAATTTTCGTAAAAAATGGAAGAAATCGAGCTAAAATGTGCTGAAGCAACCAGTAAATGGTGCCTACGAAGTCATCTGCTCGTTATGAGAAGGAATATCAGCTCTTCAACGTGTGGAGAAAAACCTATAAGGTGGAAAACGGCCTGAATGAGAATATCTTTTTGGCGTACTTCTTGGATATCTCCAAAAAGATTAATCCTGCGACAATGTGGGCAAAATATTCAATGCTCAAGTCTATGCTGATGGTAAAAGAAGGGGTGATATTTCAAAATATTCAAAACTGGTGGCTTTCTTAAAAAGGCAAGCAGTTGGTCATCAGGCAAACAAATCAAAAGTTCTAACAAGAGAAGAAGTTAATAGATTCATGAAGGAAGCTCCATCAGAAGAGTATCTTTTGATGAAGGTAAGCAAGTTTAACCTTTTCATTAGTTTTGAATTAAACAATGTGCATCTTGAATGATATAGGTACTCAATGTCAATTGATTACAAAAAATACATTTCTTAGTTTCGTTAGTCAAAATTTCATCAATTTGACAATCAGTTTTAAACCATTTTCTCTATTGTTACAGGTAATCGCAATGATAGGCATTGCTGGTGGTTGTCGGCGAGAAGAGTTATACCATATGACCCTAAAAGACATTAAAGAGTGTGGCACCAAACTAATTATAACCATTCCCATTTCTAAGACGAATACAAAACGGATATTCACTGTATTGAGTGACGACAATGAAGGAATAAACTTTCTGGAAATATTCAGAGAATACGTTAAGCTTCGACCTAAAAAAATTGCGGGATATTTGAAGTTGGAACACCCAGAAAAATATACGGGGCATTGTTTCCGCAGAACATCTGCCACTTCCTTGGCGAATGCGGGAGCTGATTTATCAACACTGAAACGTCATGGTGCATGGAAAAGCTCATCTGGTGCGCAACAATACATTGAAGATTCCTTAGAAAACAAAACAAAAGCAGCAAGGATGATTCAAAATGGAGAAAACTTTATACAGGTTCTTCAGACCAAGCAACAAACTATATCCACCACCACTACCGTGTCTAGTGAAGATTCTGTCCCTTCTGCATTCAGCCTGCAAGGCTTGATTTTGTAGTTTTAAAGATAAAATCTTTTAAAAATGTGAATATTGTGTTTTTTAAAGCAGTCCGGGAAGTAAACATTTTCCGGACTCATTACAGTACAGTATGAAGTAAAATAATGAACGAAATGAAATATGTTGAAGTTTTATAATAGAAGCAATTGAGACAGCTGTCATAAGTACTTCTTTCATTACATTTTTCAGTTGTGCATGAAATTTTGTGCTGCATTCCTATTTTAATACCACAAAAGACATGCAATAAATAATTATAATGTTAACGTGGGTTTCGTGGTAACCTGAGCGCCCATTTGGGTCAGATTTCGAGGACTTGCTACATCTTAATCTGTCTTATTCAGGGCCAGATACAAAGAAAGCTGGATTTTTTCTATTGTGTGCGCCCCAGACGAATAACGTCCATTCTTCCGAATGACAGGCTATTAAGCTAAAAGAAAATATCTGTTATGGTCCTGAATATAAGTTGTCTCTCCATTCGGCATCGAGTTCGACTCACAGAGAATCGAGAATAGCTTACTATTATTCTGATATTCTATATATCCTCGGTATTTAATCTGGTATTTCCATTATGTGGAGGATGGAATAACAAAAAAAAGTATATCCGCTTTCAGAGAGTCGAGATGCTTTAAATACGGCACGTGCGCACATTTCACGTCGGCTTAAAAAAATGCAAGTCATGGATTTTGAAAAGCCTACGAGTAAGGAATAACGAGGTAAAATGATATTGTGGCGCCTTGCTTTCTCCATACTTCAGTTTTTTCTCGACTCGTCCGAGATTTCTTGTATAATCTTCCTGAGAGGGTAGTTTCTATATACAGTGTGTTTTACTAACAACGAAAACACCATTAACTTTTTATTTTATTATTATATATGAGTGTTGGCATGTAGGAAACTCTTCTAAATTTATGTTCACTTATTGCACAAGGGGTTTGAATTTTACCGGGTAAATTTGGATTGTTTAATGAGAAACTGTTGCTTAGCAATTATACGACAAAAACTATCAATTATTAAAAATGTGACACCGAGGCTGAAGCGTTTTTAAGTTGATAGTTTTTCGAATAAGATTGCCAAAGGAAACAGTTTAGAATTTAAACAACACAAATTTACCCGGTATCAATACAAACATCGAGTGTAATTCGGCAGGACAATTTAATGAATAATAAATTTAGAAACATATCAATGCAAACTTTATATATGAAACACTAAAAATAAATACATTTTTATTTGAGCGTACAATTATAAACATGCAGTTATTGAAATTCATACGAGGAATACTAATGTCGCCACAGCTAATCGTTTCTGTACAGTAGCTGTTGAAGTTTTTTCCTCTTCCAAACGAATCGATTAAATATTTGTCGAATGATAATCTTTGTCAACTTGTAAGTATGGTTTTATTGATGATAAATTGTTGTGTCCTGTTATTTTTATTAGAGCTTGTTCTCTAATTCCGCTTTTACTTAATTCGCTAACTGCTGCCGCTCGATTTGACTGATTTATAATTTTGACACATTTCACATCTATATTAATGCCTTGTGCTGAGCGTTTAGTCCATTTGGAAATTTCATTCACTCCAATCGGCACATTTATACCAACCTTTAGAATTTTTCTTCTTCCAAAAGGGATTTGGTGTAAGAAATACTCTGTCTAATGTTATAGAAGTGCCTCGTTTTTCCATCAACTTTTTAAATAAGCGTACTGGGCAAATATCTTCCTCCTAAAAATATTAGGTGTAATCCATTTGCTGTCACATAATTTATTGTCACCGCATTGTATCGTTTTCGACAATAGAGGATTATACGCTGTACGTCCACTTTCTTTTCCATTATTTTCAATTTTAGATACGAAACAAGTGGTTTTGCAGTAATTTGATTCTTCTCCGTACCAAGCTAATTCAAACGTCAAAACGTGATATAATTTCTTTTAAAAGTCCTTCCTATTCATTTTTGTCATATAATGGTCATTCCAAATATTTCATATTTATTAAGAACTAATGCACTGGATTTTCTCTTTTCGGGTTCTGCTTATAGGATTTTACGTTTAGCTTTACGTGCAGCTTGTGATGATTTAAACTGTACGTCGGTGAAAGGGTTAAATACAATATTGAATTCTTTTTAATATTAACTTTGCAGTGATCCGAATTATTTTAACCACTTCTTTTAGTCTTTTCCGTCACATTTTCGCATACTGAAAGCCCAATCTTGCAATATTACATTTCCCTTTCTCGATAGAAATATCTGGCTCAAATTTATATCCTTTCGCATCGCAAAAAGCAGAAATTTGTCACCAGATTAATGAGCCGCAACTGTATTAGCAGGCGCACAGGTATTAACCATTTGACTAATTTCGTTGTTCGTACTCACCAAATCGACTCATTGTTAGTGTTTAATAATTCAATCAGTTGTTGACAAAAATGTGAAACTATTTGTTTTGGCGATGACCAGACACCGTGATAATTGATTAAAAAATGAATAAATGATAAAACCACTAGTGCATCTGTCGATGTAAAAATTGCAGGTAGCCTGTGCCGCTGTCAAAGTGACAATTACACTGTGACATGCGAGCTCTCTTATACATATATAAATTAAATTGTCATTTGTAAAATCCACTTTATGCTAAATTTTAGTAAATATTGGGCGGAACCTATCATCAATACACCTCCGCTTCATAACAGTTTTGCGTGGCGGGTAAAATCGTCGGTGGTAAACAACAGTGTATGGGGTTCTCGAGCTTGTAATCATCAATATCAATACATTCACGCCTGTACGCCACTCCGGGACTATTACGCGGCAGACTAAAAAGCAACACACCGCAGCAAACGACAATCATCGACGCCATACAACGGGAATGAAACGAAATTAATTGAATCGATACATCAGGAACATATGTCGGCCTCGGACATGGGGTTGTAAATAGCGGCGGTTTCGCTGTCGCTGGGTAGTAATAACCATCGTCAGACGGATGCCAGCCGGGCCTAAAAAACCCTACAGCCAGAACCGGATTAAGGAGTAATGGTTGTACTCTGAAAGCTGGTTTTGGTCCTAGGGGAAATGTACTCAGCCTAACTGTCTTGCTTGTTTTCTTAACCATTTAGTAATTGTAAACAATCCCAAACAAGTTTTATTTATGGCTTCATTAATAGGAAGACAGATTTATAATAGCTTAAATATCTTTACAATACAGTAAATAATAATGATAAGAATCAGAATTTTTGTTAGAGTATTATACTATGTGAATATCCACTGACGGATATATCAGTGGTCAGCGCCCTAGAAGTCTTGAAAATGTCTTTGGATTACTTAAATATGTTTTAGAATCAAATAAGAGATGTCAACAATAACCCTTATTAAGCTAAGCTAATTCAACTGAAAGTTTTCTAAATTTCAGTGCCGATCTTATTGCAACTCAATTCAATTAGAAGTGAATAAAAACTGTTATTGGGTTTCAATTGATGTGAGGATTCAACTAAAATTCAGTTGGAATCGAATAATCTTAACTTTTACTTTTATTGGAACTAGATACAGTTGAAATTCAATAAAAACTGTTATGGATCCAGTTGGAATCTACTTAACTTGAATTCAATGTGAATCCCAAGACTTAAATAAAAGCCCCAAAAAAGTGTGCAGTATAATTTTACGGGCTTACCTTCTTCTCTAATTTCTAATTCCGCGAATCAATTCAATCAGATTATATCTAAAAGTAGATGAACGTTACGACCTAGATACAAACAGAGTTGAATGGATCTGTTTTTATTTTCTAACCACGAATTCTGGAATGGAATTCTGGAATTGTGGAGAGGGTAGCAGTAAGGCTAGAGCAGTAAGGCCTCATTGGACCCCTTGTACCTCCTGCCATTAGGAGAATAATCCACCTGAACCGCTAATCAACTTAATAAAGAGAAAAAGGTGGTGACGTTGCTCAAGGGGATCTCTCTAATGTCGTCCATAGAAGGCCATAGTTCTTCCAACACGGATTCTCTTACTGACGAGCCGGCAGTGTACTCACAGAGTACATGAAGTATTGTCTACTCTTCCTGTTCGCAACCCCTATAAAGATGTGTTTCACATTTCTTCATGTAGTAGAGGTGTTTCCTAAGTCAGCAGAGTCCAGTTTAAATACCTGTCAGTAAGCGAAGATTTGGCCTAGACATAACCAGGTACTTTTTGGCTGTATCGTTGCAGGAGTGCTCTAGGAACTCTTTAGCAAATTGACAGCTATATGTTTCATCCCAACGTGACTACTCCATTCCACAGGCGACTCCTAACATCTCCACATTCTACATCAGATATAATACCATAATTTTTCTAACCACTAAAACAGTTTATATATAAATTCCTAATTCTGCTAGTTGCGTTGTGCGTTAAAGTAATGGTGTAAATAGTCATACTACACACAACGTCAAAAGTCTTTGACCCTCCTCATACATTTATAAAAGTGTATTGTTTTCTGAATCTTTGTGAAAATAATATGTTTGAAAAACTGAGTACTTAGAAAATTAGAAACCAGCAAATGTGTGACAATTTTGACAAAATTTATTAAATCGAAAAGAAGTAACAAATCAAGTTCTCTACTTGACTAATACTAGATGTGGCCTCCACCACGTTCAAATAGCATATTGACACGTATGTGCCTTGAGATCATCTGCAGTCTGAGGTAGAGGAATATGATTATGAATGGCTCTAACAACGAAATCCCATATGTTTTCAATAGGATTCATGTCAGGAGAGTTGACTGGCCAATCTAATCTATTGATATGTCCTGCTTCGAGTGTCTCTTGAACCCTTCTTGCGCGATGTGGTCGAGCGTTGTCGTCCATAAACACAAAATTTTCACCTAATTCATTACGTAGATAATGGGCGTAATAACTTGTTCGATGTAAATTTGACTGGTCATATTCTGTGGTATGGATTAATGGGGTGCGGCGGTTGAACATTATTCCACCCCAAAACATTACGGTACCCCCTTCAGGAGCAACTTCGCGGGGAAAATAAAATCGTTGCTGACGACCTGGTTTTCTCCAGACTCTTTGTCGATTGTCATTAGTAACCAGCCCAATTCTTGTTCCGTCTGTAAACAAGATTCGCCACTGGCGTAAAAACCAATCCCTATGCTATTGCACCCACTGGAGACGGGCAGTACGATGCATTGGAAGTAGAGTGTAGACCTGTAATGGTCTTCTAGCACGTAAATTTGCATTGTGGAGTCATCTTCGAATAGTAGGTGTCGATATAACACGGCAAAACGTACCTTGAGAATGGACCCTGAGAGCTGAAGCTGAATATGTGCGGTTCTACGGAATATTTCACCAAATACCGATCCTCCCTTTCAGTAAATACTCGAGGACGTCCACTACGTGGTCTATTTTCCACTGTATCAAATTCTTCATATATGTGTACTTTTCGTACAACAAATGATCTAGAAATGGCCAACATGTTCGATATCTAATGATTAGAATGTCCTGCATCACTTAAAGCAGTCAATCTTGCTCGGTAAACTCAGAAATTTCACGTCAAACATTGATAATAAAGTAACGGTTAATGATTTTTATTGTCTTTGATCCCCATGAGGATTAATGGAATCATTTTATGTACAGGAGTCCGGGTGCAAGACTTTTGACGTTGTGTGTATTTACGTATCTTTAATTTGCGAATTGACGTGTCGGCGATAGTTTGGCGCCCCAGAGCTATAACACTATTAGCCCTATGAATAGTCCGGCTCTGCTCACCGTCGGGTAAATAACTATTTCAGCGTCTTTGTTTCCGAATTCAAATCGTAGGCGGCTAGGTAATGCGTCACTGTCGCCTTCTCTAATAGGAAAAATAGAACCGCTTGTCCGCAGCACGGGTGAAAAATACGACACCGGGGGGAGTGAGTTTTCAGTTGGCTCCGCTGGATCTTGAAGTGACGCAAAGACGCGACAGTTTGGGTGTAGGTCTGCTTTTTACCCTCGCACTTTCGAAGGATAATCAATTCTCTGCTGTAAATACAGCGTCTCTAGTAATAATATCATACGAAGTGTGTGAAATTTAAAACCCATCTTTGCACAACTAGATTTTTTATTTGTATTATTAATTTTTTAAATTTTATAGGTGACATATTGATGTGTATGGAGTTCAAAATAAACAAATCTGTACCAAATTGCAGCTTTCTGTTGCAAAATAATGACGCTAGATGGCATTTTCTAAAATCGTTATTTTCAGTTTTTTCACAATATTTTAGCAACGGTAGCAAATATCTTGGACCTGTTTGGTTTATTGCAACGTTTATGAAAATGCGCAACTTTTTTTTTATTTGAGCTACCCTGTATATTTTACGGTTTCCTATATTCTATTTTTAAACTGAGAGGAGTGATGGTCATTGGTTAATTTGTCGCCAAGTTTACATAGCATCGCATAAAATCTTGTGTATTGTCAATGCCAACTGCTAACCTTTAAAATGTCAGTTGTGTTAGTCTAAGGTTAACGTTGCCACTTCGTAGATTTATTTTGTATTTAATATTCCTGCTTGTCAATCCAAAAGCAAATCAAATAGTTATTTTCACTCAGCAACGAATTGTATTGCTCTTTTTGCATGTTTTCTGTTTTTTTTTCAAATTTACCGCCAAAATATTCTAGTAATATTTTCTAATTATTGTGTATATATGACTTCTTCATTTACTTCTCTTAATTTAAAAACATAATATAGATGTCAATGGTGAAACCGTGAACTGTGAAAAACATACCCTGTATATACAGGGTTAACTATGACTAAGTACAACAATTTTAACCAGGAAGGCCTAAAAGACAATACAATATTCTAGAATTTTAGCTCGATATTTAAAAAATGGAGCAAACCCCTCTTTTCCTGCGGAAAGTCGGCACCTATGTTAAGCATCGACTGTGATGGATCGATAAATAAAGCTTACATTTGTCAACAATATCAACTACCATGTGGTCGTTTTTTATAGAAACGACAAATATTAACATTATTATAAGTAATAATACGTGATAGATAGGTAATAGTTAATCAGTTAGCTGCAGCATTTTCGTTACAAACTGGCCTATATTTTCACTCATTACAACCACTCAATACCGATAAAACACACTTTCCGTAGGTACAGTTAGATAAAATGCCTATTTATTATAATAAAATCGAACGAAAGGTATGGGTAGGTACTAACAGATAATAGAAAACTTTTAGTGCATCTACGGCAGTCTTGTTCCATAACCTAGAAAAACAAACCCGTGAACTATATTGTGGAACAATATCTGTACCCGACACAAATTCCTTTATTTAATAACTATAAACCGTTTAAAATTAAAAAAGACACGAAAATCTGAAGAAGCACATAAAACTACAACGTAAACACAGGAATTAAATTATAACATGACAGTGAATTTTATCCTTGTGTTGCTGGTTGTCTACTTTAACTCTGTAAACTTTTCGACTTACCACAGTTTCAAAAGTGAACTTAGATATTCATCATTCATTAAATCAGGTTAGTAAATTTAACTAGATTAATTTTCTTTAGATACTTATTGAATAGAGCTTTGTCTGTGGAATTGTTCATTAGCATACCTAGATGTTTGGTACCAGAGAGCATATATATGACTTCATTGATAGGAATTGTAGGAGATTTGATTTATATTAGCTTAAAATACCTTTCTAATACAGTAATAAATAAGTTTCTTGAAGGATTCTTGAAGTTCCGTTAATTCTTAATTCTCTATCATCTCTTAAAATATTTGTAATTAGTCATAGTTAACCCTATATATATCTAAGAATTTTTTCCATTGTTTCATTTCAAAACAGTTACAGTTAACAGTTAACTTTCGCCTATCCTGTCAGGAACGGAAGAGAGATATGCCTCGGAGGAAGTGATACGTCACGATTTGACAGTTCACGTTGGGGAAAACAAATGGCTTTATCTGGAGAAGTGAAAACCGTCACATCTGGATATATTTCCTGGAATATAGTTTCAATAAATATGTTCACCGATCTATTAGCGTTTAAATTGGAATGTTGTTATATTTGTCCGCAAAATTGAAAATTTAAAATACGTGTACCGCACAAAAATAGTTTTATCGAAACGCTGTCTGCTTATTTAACCACCATGGCGTATATAAATTGGAAAATTAACATATGATTTATGATTTATGACCTCATTAGCCCGTGCACACAGAAAGCTATCGCGTTTCGTAATATATGGATTAAAAATACACTAGGTTAGACAAATATTTAAACGCTTTTATGTAAACTTCATCAGGAATTTAACTAAAGTCAAACTAAATTTGCAAAGGACTTATTACACTGAGAGAAATGTCAACAGATGTCGGATGAAGAAAGTATGAATGTTTTATTCCCACTTCGTGCAGAATGATAATTTTAAAAATAAGTATGATTATATTCGATATTTGTTTTGTGATTACTTATAGAAACACTCTGTATTACGTTACACTTACAGAAATTTTGCATTTACCAAAATAGAAATTTTCGTTATGGAAAATAGTGGGGGTAGTTCATATAACGTTTGTAATCTTAAATCGGTTAAACTTTACGATATAGTATTCTCATTGTTAAAGAAAAAACAGTTTGACAGGAAATTGTTTATTTAAAAATTGGAAACATTGTTATATACAGGGTGGCTTGTAAGTCGTTACAATAATTTTAGGAGGCCATAGAATACTTGATTTTGAGTTGATTGAAACAAACATAAAACTCTAAGAGAATATAAAAACAATTAGAATTGAGTAAATGGAAAAAAATAATAAAAAAACACATAATTAATCAAAAAGTAATAAAAATACCTTAGAGTATTAAAAATATTAATATAAAAATGCCAAATACGGAGTAGGTCATTTATATTTTAAAATTATAATACCTACCATCTTTAAAATGCTTCTAAGCAGATTTTCTGCACAATTAATAATAATAATAATAATATCTCTACCCCTCATTCTAATCATGAGGATTAGCCCAGAAGTCGAAGACTTGTGCGGGAGAGGGGGCGGCATATTATTATTAAGCAGGCCGCATTTGCGCCCAGGAACGACTTACGTTGGTAGGCCCTAACCACCATTCAGTGCAGGAATGAGGGAAACCTCATTAATTAGGGGGGTAGTCAAATGTCAACCGGTATCAATCTCTCACATTGACCCAAGCCAACATTCTTTCACCCTACCATACCCGCAGAGAGGGTGCCAATCTCTCCACGAATATATCTTATATACGGTCTAGCGGATGCGGGGGTCGAACCCACAGCGATCCAGTCACCTCGATTCAAGTACTGACGCCTTAAACCGCGCGACCACTGACTGATCCAATTAAAAATGTCAATACAATATTGTATATGATTGTAATGCCTACACATCGAAATAAGTGGCGAAGAAAGATGTTGGTTTGTACTTGAACTGTTGTAAGCAAATGTGACGTTATTCCTCACCGAATACCGAGGTATATGAAATTAAACCATTGACAAAAACTGTATATCATCTATAACATTATTAATAATTTTATGTAAATAAATTATCTGATGAATCATCCAACGTTTTTGAAGACCATCATTTGTGGTGTGTAACAAATCAGAGTAGGATATATTTTTATTGGGGTAGTACCCAAACTGTTTAAAAATTTAGAACCTGCAAAATTTGCGCTGAATTATCTCAAAAGACTGAACATGTACCTTATAAAAAGGTACCCACACCATGCAAGCATACTCTATCTTACTATGAACATAAGCATTATATGTATAGACCGAGAAAACCAAGTCCTGCCCTGAACAATTCGTATATTTTTAGTGTACAATATAACAGTAGTAGTTGCCACAATCAATCTTTGGAATTAAACGATATTAAATTTAGCAAGATTTGCCATTTTAATGCCAGATCGGTAGCAAACAAATTTAACGATATAAAATCATTTATTATAAAAATTCCTTTTAATTGTTGGAATCAGTGAGACTTGGTTCTCTGCTGATTATGATGACGACATGTTTAATATACCGAATTATGTATTAATAAGATCCGATCGCATCACAAGAGGTGGAGGTGTTGCTCTTTATATAAGAACATCGGAATTCAAATCATATTCGGTATTAACAATTCCAACTAATAGTATTTATGATATTGAATATTTAATTGTAAAATTGAGACTTGCTTGTCAAACCTTTGCTGTGGGTGTCTTTATAAGACTCCTGATTCTCATTATTCAAATCTTTGTATTTTGGCTGATGTTGTTCAATACTTTATGGAAAATAACATTCATGATTTTGTATTTTTTGGAGACTTTAATGTAAATATGTTAACTAACGGGCCTGATTTTGTATTCCTTAATGACTTGTTAATTACTTGTGACTGTAAACAATATGTCTCTGATCCCACGAGAGTGACTGCTGATACTGAATCTTTACTTGACTTAATAATTACTAACTCTGATTTGTGTATTAAAAATGTAGAAGTTTTAGATATTTGTTTCTCAGATCATAATGTAACATCTTGTGATATTGCATTAACCAGTAGCGTGCCTAAACCTGTTGTAAAGGAATATCGTTGCTTCCGTAATTTTAATTGGGTAGCTTTTAATCGTGATGCTGCCAGTATTGATTGGAATCACATTTATAATATTGATTCTTTGTTTAGTAAAGTAAAATTTTTCAATGATTCTATTTTAAGACTCTTTGACAGACATGCTCCATTAAAGAAGCGTACTCTTAAATCTTCTAAAAAAAGGGAACCATGGTTTACGGATACCTTATGGGAAATAAGGAAGATTAAAAATAGAGCCTGGTTCATAGAAAATTCTTTTGTGACATTTGCAATTATTATGGTATTGTTGTAAAGCAAGAACGCGCTGCCTTTTATTCTTACAGTATAAATAGAATTAAAAATGATTCAAAGCAATTATGGTCAAAATTAAGATCTTGGGGGGTTGTAAGTGATAGACTAAATGAAAATCTTCCTGACGAATTGTGCAATGCTACTCTTATTAATAACTATTTCATTGATTCAACACCTAATTTAAATGTTAATGAAGATTATATCTCTTACTTTTATAATTCTAAATTTATGGATGATTTGAATTTTACATACAGCCCTACAGACATTAATAAAATTGAAGATATTATTATGAAACAAAAATCTCATACTATAGGTTCAGATGGTATTTCTGGTAAAATGCTACAGATGTCGGTTAAATGGATATCAGCGCCTCTGACACACATAATAAATTATTCATTGGAGATTGGTCAATTACCGGAACAATGGAAAGTTGCTTGTATTAAACCATTACCAAAAAAGAAAAATCCTATAGAATTTAAAGATCTCCGTCCAATCAGTATGCTATCTGTACCTCTCAAAATTGCTGAATCTGCTATCTCTGAACAATTGGTTGAATATTGTGTTAAAAATTCTATAATTCCTGTAAATCAGTCAGGTTTCCGGAAAGGGGTTAGTTCTTCAACATTATTGGCTAGTATAACTGATGACATTTTGACAGCTATTGACAATTCCCAGATTTCATCTCTCACATTACTAGATATGACTAAGGCATTTGACTCAATCGACATCAATTGCCTTATAGCTAAACTTCATTATTACGGTATATCTAGTAATATATTGTGCTGGTTTTGCAATTATTTACATGGCAGAGAACAATATACTAAGTTAAATACTTTGTCCTCGATACTTACTTCACCTTATAGATCAGTTGGTTCTGGTGTTCCTCAAGGATCTAGATTAGGACCACTTTTATTTAACATTTTCACAGCAGACTTGTCGAGAGTTCCTTTGAATTGTAAACTAAATATGTACGCTGACGATATACAACTTCTTTATAGTTTCAAGTCCTCCAATTTAAATACTGCCACAGAAGTAATTAATAATGATTTAAAAGTAATTTATGACTGGGCCATAGAAAATACTTTATTAGTTAATCCTAACAAAAGTCAAAACATTCTATTTGGAACATCAACTCAATTGCGAGATTTAGATAATTTTTCCGTTTTAATTAATAATGAAAATATTTCTTCAACTAATGTTGTTAAAAATCTTGGCTTAACTTTTGATTCCTCGTTAAGTTTTTCGAATCATGTAACTGATATATGTAAGAAAGCATTTTTATCCTTAAAACAGTTGCAATGCTTTAAAAAGTATCTAAATTCTCAGACTAAAATTTTACTTACTGAATCCTTAGTTCTATCTCATTTGAATTATGCTGATATTGTATATGGCCCCTGCCTTACTCAAGACGATAAACACCGACTGCAAAAAATACAAAATTATTGTGTATATTTTATTACAACTGTCCCTCAGTTTAGTTACGTAACTCCATATTTGCGATTCTTCAATTTGTTGAGCATTTCTGAGAGGAGACTTATTCACTTTGTTAGTTTTTTACTCAATATTTTAAAGAATAATAAACCTAAATACTTATGTGATAAAATAAAATGGAGATCTGAATCTCACACTAAAAATTTGAGATTACTGAGTAGCAGAGCGTGCATTCCTTTTCACAAAACTGAGAAATTTAAAAATTCTTTTTCATATTTGGCTTCTTATGTTGTTAATAACTTACCAATCCAGTATCACAATTTGTCAGTGTCAGCAGTTAAACATAAGATAAAAAATAATATACTTTCCTCTGATTTGGTATTGTTTGATGTATGTAGATTTTAATTGTTTTTTTTTATTGTTTTTTTTTCTGTTTTCATCTTGTCTTATTGATTGTTTTATTTACTGTATTTGTTTTTATTCTACTATTTTTGTCTCAGGAGGTGTTGTAAATCAACTTTGTTGATACACTGTCCTTTGTAAAAACGTTTGTATACTTTTTGCAATAAATGTATTATTATTATTATTATTATTATTATGTATAAAGTTCTTATCGCTGCGATATCATGGAAATCTCTGGAATTTATGATTTGAAATTCAAAGCATTTTCGCATACCACATCAAAATGTTCCCAAAACGATAATTTAGGATCAAACGTCACTCCAAGGTCTTTAATGAAACTAATTTTTGGAATCTCAATACCGTATATAGTAATATCGAAAGAGGCTTTTCTAAACTTGTTGTTTAATATACTATTACTTATTACATGTAATAACGATAATGTTGTTCATATTGCGCCTGTCTTTCGAAGATACCCAAATACAAAACGTGGTTATCGCGCAACTGCTTTTTCATATTTCCTATTTAATTTTCCGTGCGTCTCTCCCAGGGCAAACAGGATCGGCTCGAACGGGGAGCAATCTACAGGTCCAGCCACCTTATCGGGGTAAGAACGAGGTCACAGAAACACGGTTGTTTGCCTTAGAACGAGAAATCTTATCGAACAAACAACAGTTCTAGCCCCGTGGGCCGGCTATATCGACCCACCGCCGCGTATCCCCTTTTTACTTCCAGGCGCACAGCGAGAAGTGGATTATATTTCATGGGATATGGTAATTTTCCCCGGATAACTCCAAATCGCGTAATATGCGGGCCGTTCTCTTGACCTCCCGCATCCTGGTGGACCAGAAAGTATTAGGCTCTCTGAAGGGTTTATGTCTTCGGCCAAATTTGTTTACAATAGGCTCCGGGATCTATAAAAAGCAACCTCTGTTTATTCGGCAGTGTTTCAAGAAAAGGCGGAAAGTATATAAAAATACAAAGTGTGAGTTTCGGTCAATAACTAAGTGGCCGAGGGTTCCCGCATCCTTTGAATTTTCTTTAAGTTGAAATGCTTACCGAATACTCTGTGGGCGTTCGCAGAGCTCATTACCAAGATTTAAAATCATTTTTTGGGCAGCAAGATTTGGGGTACGTGGTGTTAAATTGAATGAGACCAGTAGTGTTCGTTATGCCTTTTTGGCAAACCATTACTTACAAGCCAACTTTTATCCGTCCAAAGAACGTGCCGGAAAAATATGAATAAATTCCGTATAATCTCCATTGGTCCAATTAAAGCGGTAATGCCATTTATGTTCCTTTCCCTAATTGTAGGACCAGTTTAACAAGATAAACTTTCAACAATTATTAATCATTGTTATGGGCAAAGAACACATTAAAAAGGAACAGTCATTAACAACGCCAGTGCAATATCCCCTACAATTTGTAATTTTAATAACACCTGAAGGTAGAAGCAATGAAACAACTTTGAAAAGTTTGCTAAACTTAATGAAAATTAGTCTCCAAACTGTATGCAGCTTCGATATAAGTACCAAATTTTGTTTATTTTCTATAAACTCCTAAGCTAAATGAAACTGAAGCAGTAACCATTCTGAGTAGTTAAATATTTCTGGAAAATAATAAAATTGTTTTACGGATTTGAAATTCACGGCTTTTAGTACTCACATCAGTTCTGGCTATTTAAGCATGCAGTCAGTAAGGAATGTGGGCGAAAAAGTAAAGTAACAGGAATATTTCCGAAGTTGGCAACTTTTTTCCTGGCAAAATAACTTCCTCGATTCTTAAGAATTTTCCAATTATTCCAGCTTCGGTATCACGGCAACCCGGATCTTGTTCTTGCCGTTAAGAATTCTAATTTAAAGTTTAAGAAATACCTTGATGAGCTCCGGTGTTATCCGCTTATTTTTCTTAATGAGCTGCCACCTCAAAGAAAATGCAGTCTCTGAAACTATTCCAAAAAGTAAATGTCTACTCTGGTGAACTTTCCGATATTCTAAAACCAGTTTGTACTGCATTTTTCTAAAGAATAAATCCAGTCGAATGGACTCGGTTTTCACAAATAAACCTTTCCGTTTCAGCGAATATATCGACAGACGTTTTTATGGTATTTTAACAGTCATTTATGGACTCTTTGGAAATTGACATTGTGCGTTAGTAGATTTATTGGAAGCCTTTGAGGATAATTGCTTTATAAGTACAATAATTCAAGGCATTACTTCCGAATGGGCCATTCTGGGCGTTTTTAATGGGTGGCAGGATTGCTCTTGGTGGAATTAAGGGGAAAGTCGAACTTTGACCGTAAATCTTTTTAAATGTTCTTTATTTATTTGTAATACAGACATCAGTATCATCTAAAGTAAACATTATAATTTTTTTTATTATAATAGTTGTCATAATCATCAGTTGGATGTCAGTGAGTTGACGGTTGTTGAGACAGTAGGTCAAGTGATGTTTCTGCTTTTCTCATTTAACTGTTATTGTTTTATATGTATTGTGGTTTTGTAATACATTAATGTTCAAATACTAACACATTATGTTTGGCAATGGTTTCATGTATTGCATCATAATTTTGTCAATGAAATAAATACATTGTAATATTACAGAAATAAACATGGATAGAAACATATATTATGTGGTTTTACAACAATTATTTTAAATTCCATCGTAAATTCCCAAATATAAATATGTAATTTTACTGAGTAGATAATAATTTAAATTATCTTATATTTTGTATACTTACTTTTGAAAAATATTCATAGAGAAAACTGTTTCAATAACTTAAATTCTTTCACATATCAGTGTATAAAAAAATTTCTTTAGTGAGCAATAAGCACGTATTAAAATATGTATAATATACCAAAGAGTTCACCAATCAGTTGAAATATTTTGTTTAACCTGAATAATGTAACAGAAGCCAATTTAAAAATGTATTAATATTATTTTTGTTTCCATATAAAGTGTTGACAAATGTTGGAAAGAGAGAAAACTTTTTCTTTTAGTGTCATGGAACAAAGTTGCTTCTGCTTAGTAAAATGTACAAATATACATATGCAGGATGTCTCTTACTAACAAATTATTAGAAATGCAGTAAATTTTATTATTAGAATTCAATAATAAACACACTTAGCGAATATATTTTTATTTATAAATAGTTTAGAAGGCCTTGTCAGGAGCAGGAAGATTTTTTTAGTGGAATTTGTCAATTCATCCCCTAAAAGTGAATTATCCATCCTTTTCTCTAAAAGTGTATTGTTCATCCATCATCTAAAGATGTATTACGATGTATTGTATTTGGATTAGAAAATGTGTGAAAATTAATAATATTATTCCTCGATTTTTGCAAATATTTGTAGATATGTGTGAAAATAAATATTTTCTCCACGAACTTTAGTAAATGTAGTAATTCCGAAATCATTTTTAATAATAGAATGTAAAAATTCTCACTTTTGAGTTAGGATATTTATTCTAAAACACTTACTTCTTATGTGTTTTGCATGGATTCTCATTCTATAACAAGGTACAGAATGAATATTCCGTAATCGAATTTCTTACAGAATATACTATTATAATACTTACCATAACATCATACTTACCATTTCTAGTGGGAGGATCTCAAATTTTTGCTCCATAAAATCAACTTCTCCACTCATTACGTTACACTCAAACTGATGCAAGAAATCGCCGACAATCCGGCAGTAGGCAGGAAGAAGAGCGTCGGGCGAAATACAATTAGACGAGAGGCAGAGAGTGAATCAGAGCTATATTTATCCTATTTTGTTTCATTTATCTTTATCAGAATAATAATAAATAAAATCAAACAAACAAACAATTTCGGAGTCTGGTAACGTGGTTTTGTTTCTCTCTGTGTGATTGTCTCAATATTTATTTAGACTATTTCTTTCTTTGCTATTGTAGACTAGAGAAAATGTTTAAACTTTCCATATCTGCCTTAGTACAATAAAGGGTATAGAAAATAATGTTAAAAGATACTATGAGAGAAAAAAAAACAATGGGAACCTGAAACTGTGCTATTCTAATTCGTCAACAATGGAACGTCAGGTGTGATTTGTGTTGCATAATTTTCAACTTAGAGCCCGTAACGTCTTCCAATTTTTTTCCTCGAATGTCATGCAGTTCTCCCTATTAAACTTTGTAATAGATGCGACTGGCACACTTAATAGAGTTAAGACAGTTTTCGGAGACGCGGATTCGGCTGGAAACTTTAGGTAGTCTGTAAGTTTGGCTTGCTACCAAGTTAATTTTAATAATTCTGTTGGAGAAAATAGAAGTTGGGGCGAATTTAATAGGCACGGTTTGGGCGAAAATTTGCTTTTAATTAAAAGTTGTTCTGTTACGGTGCTATTAAGATCATATATTCCTTAAACGTTGAAGGTTATGTTTAATTCTCAGTTCATTCTAGAGTTTTAAGAGTACTTTACTAGAAAATTACCTTAATATCTATGCTAGGTGAACCAAGTGATAATTTCACTTGTAGATGGCACTAGTTATGGGTGTTTCTTTAGTAGAGGTCAAAATGCAGGGGCGTATTTTGTAACCAAAAATAAGGGTTTTTTTGTTCTATAATTGTGGGGTCTTAGGACAGTCATTATCCAGCTATAGCATGTCAAAAATGAAATGAGATCTCTATTTTCAATTGTAGGTGTGTATAATTTGAATGTAGTTGATTTGTGTTTTACATGCACTGCCATACTCACTGTACTTGAGTACACCTTGTATACAGGGTGGGAAAAGTAACTTAAAATGCGTTATACTTGGTTCAAAATCAGTCAAATTGTGACACTTATGTGCGTCTTTTATGGTCTTCCTATCTGCTGTGAACAAAATGGTCTCAAAATATATGGAATGGAAATGAAACTACCTACCTAGGTCTTTATGTAAAATTCTAATTATCTCCATCTCCTATAGTGACCATTGTCCGCATCGGAAGTGTCGGTTGTAAATTTATCTACAACAAATACCACACTAGGGGACGATAATCCCATCTAACAAAGACCCTTTTGTTCCGGTTTAATTATTTTTAACAACCAGGGCAAAACCTGACAGATATATAATTAAATTCGGGTAAATCGTGCAAAATCGGAATTTATACCTCCCGGAAAATGAATAAATTCCTTAGCGGGGGTACAACAGACGCCTTGTAGGTGTCTGCTCTTATTTGCCTGTCTGTGATAAATTAAACTGCGCGATAAATCTCAATTAGCTCGGATAAGATCCTTCTTAATTTCGATTGTCGTGCCATATTATTTATTTCACACCGTTCCATCCGAGTTTGACAGGACTAATTTCACGGGAAAGACTTAGACTTAGAGGAGATGATTAGATTTCAGTTTCCAACTTATCGGTATGTATTAGTAAATTCCAGGAAAAAGTACACAAGTACAAGACAGAAGTAAACAAAAAAAATCCATATTCATATTATATGATTTTACAGCTGTTACGCTAAATTCCATCGTATATTTCCGATACTCTAATTTGTACTGATTTATACATTGTAATTTTTAGGTTAGGATTGTAAAATGTATGTTTAATTTTCTAATATTTTATATACAGGGCGGCGAAATGAAAATGAAACAGTGTCATTTTCAGGAAAGGGGGACATTCTTTGCTGGTATTATTGACTCCACCACTTTCACCCCCAAGCAAGGGTAACCATCACCCCAACGTATTTAAATGGCATTGGGGGTTGACTAATATTTATTATGAGAGCTTTTACAATTCTCTTTACACCAGACTCTAAATTTTATCATTAAAAAAAACAAATATATACATAATAGGTTTGTTTTGCAGCATTTGGAACGAATACTGAAAATGGTAATGATTATGTAAAAAATCGACTAAATTAAATGTTCAAATTGTGCACCGTTGGCTGCCCGACAGTAGCCAAGACGATTAATAAATTCTTTTTGAACATTATCAATAACTTCAGGAGGTATATGATATATCTCGTGACAAATTCTTGCTTTTAAATCTTCTAAATTAACCGGTGTAGTAACGTATACTTTGCTTTTTAAGTATCCTCACAAGAAATAATCTCGGAATATCAAATCAGGCGATCTGGCTGGCTACTCAATTGGCCCCCTTTTCGGGTGATACACTTCGGTGAAAATTAAATATTAAAATCTTCAAACATAATTTTCTTGAAATTTTTGTTATGTAACACCATAATTTTCCATGATGTGTATGTAGAATGACACGCTCTTTCAAATGGCATGATCAAAATTGGGAGTTGCTATTTAAAAAAATACGAAGACGTCACAAATATTATTAAAAATTATGGGTTGCATGTATATTTCCTTGTGTTGACTGCTATAAATTGTGAGCAGCTTTATAACATGAGTCACTCTCTACAATTTTGGTCGTCGACTATAGTTCAGCTGAACTGAATTTAGACTTAATAAACTTTGATTTTAAAAATAAGTTTATGCTGGATGTCCTATTAATAAAGTATATACCTACAATATAAAAAATGCAACATTTATTTTCTCAGATAGCATTCATTGAAATATTACTCATTCTTATATTTACAAAACTTCTTGTCATAGCAATATGTCTTGTCTTATCTTGCAAGACTTTTTTAATCTTGTCTTGCAATTCCAACTGTCAAAACTTGATAGGTAGTCTTTGTCTTGTCTTGTTTCCTCTTGCAAAATCAAGACAAGAGCAAGAAAAGCAAGTCAAGACGCCAACACTAAAAGGGATGCATTTATTAACATTGATATTTAACAAAAAGCATTATTAACTACTCGTAGATTTCATGGAGCTAACATTTTGAGGATCTCCAGACCGTTTTAGTTAGAAATTTCATGTGCCTGTTAATTTATTGTTTTCAAATATCGAAATAAGAAGGAATCCAGTCCAGTTTCCAGCACAACCCCAAGAATATCATTCGAATTACAGAGACAGTCGGCTGACCCGCAGGCCCGCTCCAATCCCGTATCGCGTTCCGTTAATAACGCTGAATGGGAGAAAATCGATACGGGGGGGATTAGCGAGAGAGAACGGAGCGCAATGGAGGGTGCATAGGACGAATGGGGCGGAATAATGGGTTCGTGAAATCCGCGCGACAGCTATTAATTGGCTCATCTAATTTTAATGGGCCTGAATAGTTGCCGGAAAAATTGATGGCTCTTAACAGATCAACAATCTGCAGCCGCGCTGATCCGTTCGAGTGGCGGAGCGGTGAGTGACGGCCGCGCAAACACGGCGGTTGGTGAATGCAGTCCTCCTATTAATCACGCCGTGATTTTTTTTTAATTCATAACAGTGCGCTGAGGTGCATGAAAACACCTAAAAGATGCGCATTTGCCGGGTAATATCGAAAACTGTGTCAATTACTTCTTCTCAGTAGAAATGTGTCGTATGCATCAACGACTATGATCATTAAAGCCCGGACGAAATCCGCGGATGACTTCATTATCAGGGGCGCACTTAGGAGGTGCACATTATTGAATCACAATAAAAGTGTATGTATCACCTATCCCTTTTTAACGTTACTTCACAATAGAAACGATACTGTAACCACTACCACTGCAGCACGTACCTTAAAAGCCATGTTTGCACTGTATGTATGTACAAATGTTCGAAATTGATTTGCAAGTTGAGAATGATTCGATATCCCTAGACGGCTCCTTATATATCTAATATTACTGCTACGATTTCTTCACAATTACATAACGATACGAATTTCAGAAACACAGACATAAAACGAGACCTAGACTACACCGACCTAACACATACCATACACGCACAAAAACCATTAACAAAGCCACAGACCACGACAACCCCTGCTTAGGCAAGCCGTCGACTACGCCCCCGCCCCGACAGACAAACACAAACGTCCAAAACACCAATTCCTCCTGACAAAACAGCCCCCCGTTAATCTTTTCTGTTTCAGGACAAGAAGAAACCAAGACCAAGAAGACCACCAAGAAGAAGACGAGAACATAGACGACCTAAACCCTATCCTTACCTAGCGCTCGCATCTCCCGAACCGTAACAGGCTCGGGATGAAGAGCATCCTATGGCTACAAGCCACTCACAAACACCCACTCCCAACAAAGACCACCCCCGGGGGTTTAGGACGGCCGGCGAAGAAAGAACCTAGAAGACACGAAGAGCGCCAGAAGACGCCCCCCTGCCGGCGGGGTCAGCCAGGGCAGGAGGAGGTTCTCGAGCCGCCAGCATCGGCCGCAACAGCGGTCGAGGCTGACCGGAGAAGGAAACCCACCTCTACGAGGCGCCCAGGTCTACAGAGATGGTGAAGGATAAAGAGCGATAATACCGCTCGATCCTAATCCATACAAGGCCACCGTTCGCCAATAAAATAACGGCGAACGATACGAAGAAATGACCTTGAGGAGATCGCCATATTTGATTTACGTCATACTTTCATTTGTTAATTTCAGGGCATTTTATTTTCGATATTTGTAAATAATTTCTTAAATAAACCAAACATTTACATAAAATTTGTAAATCGGGGGTTTTTGCGGGCGAGAAATTCAAATTTGTTTCTAATTTTGACGTCACTAGTAGAGGGCGCCACTTGTGGCACACCATGTTTCTTTTAAATGACAGTACCTGTTTTAATTGAAAAAGGTATACCTCGCTGAAGTCGGTAGGAGTAACCATTTTTTAAATAATCCTATTTGAAATGCTCAGTGCATCGAGTAAAAACTGTTTTAGTTTCAAGTAAACGACAGCATAAAGAATAAATATAATGAACATATCTGAGCGTTACAAAATCCGCATGCAATTAAATCAAGACGATTTCAGTAAAGTTTCAGTCAACATTTGGGATAGCATTTTCAACAATAATTTACCGAAGAAACAATTGAATATCGGATTACACAATTATATTAAAACTTAACTTTTTAAAAACAGAATCATATCATATACATTTGGATTGAAATGAACAAATTTAAATTCGCGACTGCAGCCACGTGTCTTCTGTAATAAAATCTGCTAAAATAAAATCTCAGAAGCGTTAGCCTAGCACGAAACTGCATTATATCTGCAACAATGACTAAATTTATTTGCTAATTCTGTCTGTAAAGCGACTCCATATTGAACGCCGCGCTCCGGAAGAATACAGAATGCATATAAATGCAGACCCAGAATGAAAATTAACGGTAGATAGTGCGGATTCATGTTTTAACCTGTTTTGTAGGCATGGACGTGGGTAATCCAATTTGTATCTAGCTGAATGATATTTCCATAACTCCCCCATTGCGCTTTGTGCAAGGAAGGTAATAAAAATTATGCAATAGTCTAAACAAAGCAAAAGTATTTATTTGCCTGCATTTTTATACTGTTTCTGGTACAGTTCCAGCTGACGTGTATCGTGGTAATATATTAAAACTGTTTGTTGTCGGGAATAACATCACAGGAGGGCTTTTGTATATAAACAACAATCTTCCCTTCTCTTCCTATATTTTGAGAAAATATGAAGCTGTGTTTGTTTACACACTCGTATACACCTGTGGATTGTCTGTGACGTTTTGCATCGAAATTTGCATACTTATATGAAGTATGCGCCACTATGCACTCACTCGTTTGCTAGCTTTTCTCACATCCTTTGATCCCTTCTAGATCGTATATTTCACTGTATAAATCAGAACAGCTGACAAAAATATTACATTTTATCACATTTACAAGGAAAGCCCTCTTTTAATTAATATTTTAGCCACGTGTGTGTGTATTATTTCTTTAACCTTTTCGCGACGGGTACCTGTTATATCCGCAAAAAATGGTCGTGTTCGACATACGGGAAACGGATATTTACGCAACGGCTGAGGAACATCAGCAATTACAGGTGTTTGTTATTGCCACAAAGATCATGAAAGACAGAGAGAGAAATAGATTGGTGTGACTTTTTCGCGCCATAGTTGAGCATGTTATGCGGTGCGGTAGTGAGTACTTGAAGCAACCTGGCAATAATATTAATATAGTAAATAAGCTGCATGAATGGTTTGATGTAGATTTTAAAAATCAGTAGAATAATATACGCACAAATTCCTAGACTAGATCAAATTTTATCATCTTAAAAATCCCTAAGTACCAAATTTCATGCAAATCATGTTATTATTAGGATACATATTCAGAAAACAAGTATTTTTTTGGCACCTTATATTTCGTGAACTATCAATTTTTGGACTAAGGTACATTGGTAGGTTAGTTCTATTACCGGCAGCGCAGTGACGTAACTTTTCACGCAAAAGAGGTAATAAACATAAATAAAATCGACGAAAAAGCATGTACTGTGGTGATGGAGTATCTGAAACTCCCGCGAAACTGAAGAAGCGGCGCGACAAAAGTCACATCTCATAACGTTTTGGTGGATTTGAATAATAACAGCCATACGTATGCGAGGTAACATGGTAAACGGAAAATTGAATTTTCTACTTGTCCTAATGCCTAATACGGGCGTCGAGATAAAAGCCTTTCTCTCGAAAGAAAACTAAGCTCTCACTTTTCGTATCAACATACATCGAATATGTATGAGTTATTTTATGGAATGCAGTGTGGTGTTGCGTGGGAGGGGTTCCTGTTCCGGATTGTAGCTGTGCAACAAAGTGCATTTTATTATTCTATAGGTTTGTTCAGAAAAAAAATCTATAATAAAAATTTATATATACTTATTCAGCTTATACGGAGAAAATCATTTGTTTTAAATGTCTTTAAAAGCGATCTTAACTTTATTCAAGGATTTTATTTATTCAATGCAATGTACTGCCTTATATCAAGTATAAATTACATCAACTTTTACATGTTTTAGAGACGGTGCCAGAATAGACCCAATATCCATATATTTTCTCTTAGGATCAAAATATCTCCAGAAAATACCTGCAATATGTCTAAATTTCTTAGCTTAGCTTAGTAAACGACTAAAATCGGACTGGGACACATTTTTTGGGGGATCTTTAACAGAATATCATCCATAGAGTTTTTTAGGAATAATATATCTTTTTTACTGCATTAGAAAGGTATTTTAAGCTAATATAAATCAAATCTCATACAATTCCTATCAATGAAGTCATATGCATGCTCTCTGATACCAAACATCTAGGTATGCTAATGAACAATTCCACAGACAAAGCTCTATTCAATAATTAGGTATCTAAAGAAATTAATCTAGCTAAATTTACTAACCTGGTTTAATGAAAACACTATAAATATCTAACTTCACTTTTGAAACAGTGGGAATTCGAAAATTCAACCACAATAGATGATATTTTGCAAACACAGAATTCCAGGAAACAACTACTCTGCGGGCTAATGCCCCGACCAGCATTGAATTACACCTGGAAAACCTATAGCAACAGCTAGAGTCAGATAGATGTAGTTAGTTCTACACCGCGTACTCATGGTAACTTCTGTCGGGTTAGACAGACGAAAGCAGCTCGAAACCGGTATATGTCTGGTGGGCGTCTGACGAATGACTCTAGCTGTTGCTATAGGTTTTCCAGGTGTAATTCAATGCTGGTCGGGGCATTAGCCCGCAGAGTAGTTATTTCCTGAAATTCCGTGTTTACAAAATATCGTTTCTCGCCGATCGCGATAAAGGTCGACAGCTTTCAATGGTGTCTACTGCATGTAGAACGCTTCGTGCCTGTGACATTTTCAGTCCGGCATGGAGTAGCGAACGGCCGATAGATGTAGTTAGTTCTACACCGCGTACACAATAGATGAGATCTGACCTATTTCTTCATTTTTAGGATTGCTGCTTCAGGTGGCCTCCTTTAAGTTGAGTTAAATATCTTATTATAAAAATTATTATATAAATTAAAATTATTTGAAATTATTTAAAATTCATTGTCGATATTTAACACACATAAAATGTGGTACACAAAATAATAGTTTCACACCATTAGTTAAAGGAGAGTGCATTATAATGCCCGAGGGCGTTAATAAGACTCTCAGTTATCGCCCGAAAATTTATCTATAAAATACATATTCGGTCATGTATGAAAGTTATTTTTATCTGTTATAGAGAAACTCTTTATAAACTACCAGCTACAAACAAACAAATAATGCTGTTAATTTCAGTCGCAACTGCTTTGAAGTAAAATACGTTTCCAATGTAATGCCTTCTTCTAGTTTGTTGTCTTTAATCTCATCTCAAACATAATCATATTCCACACCGTCGCTAACAAATTAAATTAGAAGTTACAGTTTTCGTTAATAATTTGCTCAAATATTCATTGTTATTATAGAATCTTTATATAGTTTAACGTCAACACTTTAATTATCCGGTTTTCAAAAGAGTGAAGAAACATAAAGTTTAATAACATTTTTTTTGTGACATGTTAATACAGAAAAAAAGCGGATACATTTTGATTTCCAAATATTTCGCGTCATTTTTCGTTGCCCGCGTCAGATTTCGGCGATGGTACATCAAAGCGATATTCAGCCCAAAATATCCTTCTTTTCCACTCCCATAATTCCGAAGTCACGTATCCCGAGACCCTAACTTTTCGACACATCCTGGTCTGTCCTTTATTTAAAACGAGATATAAGTTACATATCGATGTATCCTGAAATACATAAAATATATATTTTCCGTGACACTGATATCCCGTAATGCGATACCACGAAATATATAGGCGTCAGACGGGAAGAATTGCTTCTCTGTATGTATGGGATGGTTGGGTAAATATTGAAATTCTCAACGATAAAGATCTCGGTGTCAGAGTGGGGAAAAATAACACCGCTACCGCCGCAAACCGGCCCAGTAGAAGTAAACTTTGCCAAAAGCGACATTAAAACAGTATTTTTGTTATGTCATTCTAGTTTATTATTGTATTTTTATTGCTTAGTTAGCAACTATATAATAGTTACGGCTCATTCTTCCATAAAGACACAAAATAACAGTTTTGGGTTACCTTTATTAATAAAATTATAAAATATGAAATAAAATTATTATCTAAATATTTATCTACAGGCCCAGAGCTGCATTATTTTCCTCCACCCCGTTCTGTCTCTCGCCTATCTTTTCCAATCCGTTACATTTTTCTTCTTATAGTTAGGTTTACTCCCTACAATTTTTTAAACTGTATTTTCATCTTCCATTCGTTCTAGATGCCATAGCCACTGCACTCTTCTGGATTTTACAATTTCATCTATTTTTGGTGCCTGGTACGTTCCAAATATATCCTTGTTATTTCTCCTTGCGTAGCCTTCCTCCGTCTTTTTACCCCCTAGGAATTTTCTTAAGCTCTTCCTTTCCCACCTTAACAGGTTATCTCTTGACTTCTTATTGAAGATCCAGGTTTCACTGTCATATAGCGCTGTCGCCCTCAAAATTGTTTTATACATTCTAAATTTTACTCCTCTGGACAAATTTTTTGATTTCATTAAGTGATTGACTGCTGCCGAACTTCAGTTTGCTTTTTTTATTCTCCTATTAATTTGTTGCTCCTAGTTCACACTTAGGTGTTATCAGCACCCCTAAATACACATATTCTTGAACTTCTTCAATCTCCATCTCTCCGTGCTGCGTTCTCAATTTGAAATTGGTATCCTTTTTTTGTTCTCCTATTCTCAAAAGCTCACTTTTCTATTGATTTATATGCAATTCAACTCTACGTACCTCCTCCAAATTTTCTCGTTACCGTTTCTAATTCCCTACTATCTCTTTCAATTATGGCGACATCATCTGCATAACTCACTATTTGGCTACTTTTAAATAATGCTGCTAGTGCCCTTCTCTGTTCAACTATCTCTTATGACATTTTCTAGTACTAAATTAAGGAGAAGCGTTTATAGTGGGTCTCCTTGTTTCAGTCCTGTGTCAAACCTTCTGAACATTCACCTTTTATTCATACTTTGCTTTTGGTATTTTTTAAGGTAATTTTCAATTGTCTCAAAGTTATTTAGTTTATTCCTTTTGACAGAATCGTATGCTTTTCGACCGCAACTGACGTATTCTTCCATCCACCATGGCATTTCAACTTAGTCATATTCTAGTTCTAGACTCTGCTGGAAGAGCCAACGTAAACCTTACTTATATTTTTAAAAAGGATTACTAACTTTTATCTAAACCCATATATTTTGGAATGATAAATGGGATTTTTCCAAATGTATTTTTATTTGAATTGGTTTTTCTGCACAACCATGTAGTAGTAGATATGCACTCTCTTATCAGATTTAAATTGTTAATTTCGTCTTCATCAACAATGGTAAAAACGCTCTTCTTATCGGTTTTCACCTTTGGTATATTTACCACAATTGATATTCTACCTTCTATGTGAGTAATTAGCATAATCACAAATTCTTGTCGTTGACATCCGTCAAATACACTAAATACAGTGCCTTCATAACTGATTACAAGCCACGTGATCAGGGTCGAGATTCTCAAATCAATCGCAGAGCAATTCATATGCGAATATCCTTTTCCTCACTACGGCAATTGAGAGAGACAAGAAATCTATTTGCATACGAGTTGTTCTTCGAGAATCACAGTCCTGGTCACGTGGCTTGTAATCATTTATGAAGGCACTGTATTAATATACTTATTTCCTAGTAAAGTATTCTTTACTATTTAATATCTGAACCATAGGGAAATGCTTCAGAGAGATCACTAAAATATCCAAGTAGCAATTTCTACCTTCCAATTTAGTAATTTGTCACATTTTTTGGAGTAGGTGTCTCTCCATTTCTTTGGTAGCAAGTTTTACGTCGCTTTTTTACAATTTCGTTACAACTTTCCCTCATTTTGACTTTAAGTTTTACAGCTAGCTACATTTTTTATCCCAACAAGTACAGCATTTACCTAGCAATAATTCCGTCTACTATGATCAAATAAAAATTTTATTAAACCAAATTATTAATTAATTATTTATCGCTGTGGATTCGAGCCCCGCAACTATATTCGTAGAGAGGGTTGGCACTTTCTCTCCTGGTATGGTAGGGTAGAAGAATTTTGGCTTAGGTTAATGTGAGAGATTGATACCGGTTGACGTTTGACTACCCTCCTAATTAATGAGGTTTTCCAGGTTTCCCTCATTCCTGCACTGAATGGTGGTTAGGGTCTACCAACGTAATTCGTTCCTGGGCGCAAATGTGGCCTGCTTAATAATAATATGCACCGTCTCCCGCACAAGTCTTCGACTTCTGTGCTAAGCCTCGTGATTAGAGTGAGAGGTAGAGATATTATTATTACTATAATTAAATTTTACGATGTGTTCTCATTACTTATACTGTAGATGCAATAAGAGTGATGCAATCGTATGACATACAAGTTTGTATGCACCGATGTCTGTAAACATATTATGTAATAACGTTGGTACATAAATAACTATTAATGTTACAAATACAAGTTTTTGTTGGAGGGATAAGATCAAAAAGAAACTTATACCTCTCACTCTGGAGGCTGGATATCGATTAGATTTACAGCATGGCTGAAACCACTTTTGCACATAATTCAAATGCGTTTTAAAACTTCTGTAACTTTTACACCATTTCTCTATTTGACACTTTCATCTCAAGATTTAAAAAAGGAAGTGTGTAGATTTATCTTCAGAATGTAATAATATCCTAAAGTCGTATTTGATTTTCAGAAGATAAATTTATTATTTGGACAGTATAATGTTAAAATGAAGTAGCAGCAAGTTCTTTTTGCTTTATTGTTTCTTTTTGTTACTAATTTTCCTTTGAACGCCTTGTTCCCGACACATACCTTAATTTTTATAACTTTACTCGACACTTGACGTGTGTATTAAAAGTCGAAGTGTTTTCAAATCCAGCTATCGCAGCATAACTGACTACGGAACGTTGTAATATATCTCCTTGATGTGCGTCAAAGGTCCGTAATAAATGTCGGTTAACGAACGTTTATATGACGACATTAAACAAGTTATGAATATCTTCAAATCCGCAGTTGAGCTTGCTAAGAAAAATATGTGTAGTTATTAATGTTTTAGTGTGGAATACGCTACAAAATTGGATGGCTCGTAAATCATAGGAAGAGGAATGTTACCAAGTGCCTTTATAGCGCAAGTTGAGAATTAACATGAAACTGATTGCAGTATCAGAAACAAAAATATTGTATATACTCGTATGAGAAAAATTAAAACTAGACTCTATCTAACGCCATATCTGTTAATTCTTGAGTTGAGATATTGTTTTAATAAAACAATTCAAATCAATCTGCAGACAGAGTAAATTGTATGGCTTTAAAGCGACGAAATGGGAAAGAAGATGCAGTTTAACTGTAAAAGATATAGGAAGATATGAAGAAAATTTTATTTATAACTTTACATGATGCCAAAAACAAACGTGTATTTACTGTAGAATCAGAGTGGCAACGGATATGAAATTTATTAAAGTGTTTACGATTGAGGCCCAAACAAGTAAATTAAAATAGATTTTTCATATAGTATAATCACGGTAAGTGCACAATACAATCAGTTGGCATTAACAGTTTTGCAAAAATTCACCAAAAAGATGCAGAGCTCCCAGATGCATTCAGTTACAATGGCGATTGCTTGAGGAGGATGTTTGCCACCTTCCTCGCTGACAGTGAAGTGGATATTCACACACTTAAAAGACATGGAGGATCGCAGTCAACTAGTGTGGTTGAAGGTTATATTGAAGCATCGTCAATAAATGAAAGTTTCAAAGTATATTTCATCAGCAAGAACTAGTGGCACCTCAAGATCATTCAAAAATGCAGATAGAAAATCATAATAGTTTTCAGGAAGAACAAGTAGAATGGATAAATTTCGAGTCGTTAACTTTTCAAATTTGAATAAGTGTATCTTTTGATATATATAACAATGATTCCAATATTTAAATAAACAATTTTCTCTCAAGCTGTTTTTTTTTTATTAACAGTAATATTCTAGTAAAGTGTCGTTTCAATGTGGGAAAGAGACAGAGTAAATCATTTTGAATTTAGTAAAATAGCATACTGTCCACTATTTAAAACTTCCCGAAATGGGTTTATTTATAAAATAGTGTTATAGTTGTGTTTAATATATAAAAATATTCCCTGTTTTATAAATATGTTGTAAAACAAAATTATGGCTTGAGAAAACAAAATTATTGTATATTCCGCGTAATAAAATTCTAAATCTGACCTTAATTTTGTATGAGTGGAATAAAATCGTTTTGTTATAAGTGGCCATGTTTAAATGAATATTTGTTGGATCAGCGACTGTCACCATTATGCAAAATTAGTTGAAAGTCTTAAAATTGTATCTAAAACACGATTTTACTATTTTTGGAAGATTATTTCGTAACAAGATCATTGAATATAATTATACAATGATAATATAAATTAAATAAAGCATGATTTTAATATTTTTAAAATTTATTTTGTATAATTTTAAGGGAAATAATAATTTTTTTGTCACAAACATATCTATAGTTTATCAATAAAATTTGCGGCGCAATAAAATTGAAACACGAGATTGTTGAAATGAAAATATTTAAGTATTATATCTATCTACCATGTACACAAATGATTGCCAATGAGTTTAGGCTACCCCATTTTTAAATATAAGCACAAATAATTATGAATCTGCCTTATACACCAATCTTAAAATGATTTGGTTTTAATATTTTTCACTAAAAAGTATAATGTTTCTTTAAATAATACCAAAATACAGACTACGTTTTTATAGTTGCTGGATAAAATAGTTTTAAAAGTGTTGTATACATTTTTTATAGGACTGTTACATTACCAAAGTGTTTTATAAAAGTGGGCCCTTTTCGATTCTATAAGTATTTTATAAAACCATTTAACCACGTTATATGAATTTGAAACTCCAATAAAATTTATTTTATAGCAATTTATTTTGCTAGTTGGGTTCAAGGTCGTCCAACCATTGAATGAAAAAAAAAACAAATTATTTTTATAAAATCGAATTATTTCTGAATATTATCTCATTTCCGTAGAATACAGGAAAATGAATATAATTCAGACATCACTTTCATGGTACTAGGAAATATAATGGAAACATAATTTTTATGGAGCACTGAGCCATGGACAAACAGATGAAGTGCGTCAAATCCTGTGGGATTAAAGCAGTAAAGTGGTTTTCTGCAGGTGCACACAGTAACTGTCAGGGATTATTAGCTGTTCCACCGACCGAACTGAGCCACCTTCCATCAACATGAATTTGGCATTGCGGCGCACCTGCATCCACTAGGATTTGCTGCATATTGTCGCATCAATACTAATTAATTAATATCGGGACTCGCCCGGAGCCAATTTATTTGTATTATGTTAATTCCATCGATTCGTCGGGGCACGACAATTGTTGACTGTAACAATTAATTCTCTCGGAACGTTATAACTGAATGTACAAGCGTTTCTAAAGCATTTCCATCAATTTTTTTATCGATAAACGTCGCTCCAATGAACACCGAAAGGGACCGAATGGCGACAAGTTGCCAGGCTTCCACAGGTTAAAACTGGGTCGCGATAAAAAATAAAGCCCATCGCCGCCCCACAGCCCCAACTGATCAATCTTGCTCCCTCTTAAGTACGCAGCCTTAAAGGCAGGAGCTTTCGTAAGGCCTCCTTTATCTGCAAAAAGAGATGTTTCGCGGTCGGGCCGCATTTACTTGCTAAAAGATCGGCGAGGATATTTTTTAGAGGAAAATATAAAGCGGGTCTACCCACTCGTTCAAAACGATATTATGTTTAAGAAATAATATTGTATTATAGTTATTAATTATATGAGGGAATTGACAAGTCTTTAATCCATCATAAAAAAGGACACTCGAGGGTTTTATCGTTTTATCCACGGCCAAAACCGGTCAATTAAGAAAGTGAAAGCCGTGCGAGAGCAGATACAAAGTTATAGTTTTGCAAAAAAGTCATATTGAAAAATTTTAATCATGAATATTGCAGCTGAATATTAAGAAAGTCTTGAAATCGTTTCCATGGTGTGCGTTTGATTATTTCTCAACGAGAATGAAAAAAATTGCAAAATCGACACAAAAAATAAGTGAGAATACTGAAAATGTCTTCATTCCGACTGAAATCCAGCAAGAAGCCGAACAAGCAACATTACTGGCTAATGCTAGGGGTGATATTTACCAGAACTGGTCAATTAGGAGAATGAAAGCCGTGTGAGAGCAGGTCAAAAATTATGGTTCTAAAAAAAGTCATATTTGACAAATTTAATTTAATGAGATCGCAATTGCTGAAAATATCCAGGTCCTACTTGACGAATTTGCAGGCCCCTTAAGTCCTTCAGACACTGCTTATCTAGTGAATTTAAATAATCCTGGTCAAAATGACAGGATTAATAATAATAATTCTATATAAAATGCTATAAAATCGAAGCGTGGCATTATGAATTCACTGGTGTGTTAAAAGGCCTCTAATCCACGAAAAACAGACGTATAGTGGTCGTGGATAAACAGCATTTATATCCTGGGATTGCAGGTCAAATGAATAAAACAATATTACATCTAGTTTTACGTACGTTTTGAGTTTAATTTTTATAAAATATCCATCTTCATAAACTCTTTTTATACTAGAAAAATGAACCATTTATAATGTAGACAATTAAGAAATTGGTATAGACAAAATACACAAAAAATAGTTTATTGTTTGAAGAAAGAATTTAGATAGCAATGAAGATTACATGCTTAGAAATATTGATAAAAATAATTTATAAAAAATGTCAGATAAAGGAAACAAGCAAGGTTAAGAAATTTAAATAATATACAGATAGTGTAAAAATTTATGAACATTTCTAAGCATGTACTCGTCATTGCTATCTAAATCTTTTGAACAAATAATCAATTTATTCTGTTTAGAACCACAAAACTACTTAAAACAAAATGCAGCAAAATGTTAGCAGCTTGATAATTGTCTCATAATTAGCTGTTTGTTAATTGTTACTATTTTTTTTTTAAGAACTTTATCTTGCATGAAAATATTATTCAATGATTGAATATTTTTCAAAATTTAAATTGTAGAAAATAAACTTACTATGGTTCGTATATTTCGTCAATATTAATTTTTTAATTGATGGGTATTTTACAAAAATGAACCCGAATCGTTCATAAAACTAATGAAATATTGTTCTATTAATGCTGTTAATTCATGAGTATGTGGTCCGAAAAAATTCATAAAAATAATATTGGTACAAGTAATATTAATAACGAGTGTTAAAATGTTGCGTTCTGAGCGAATTTATGAATGCGAAATAACAAACATTAACAAATGTAAAAATATGGTTTTCCGCGTTTTGTCGTTCTCAATTTGGCAAAATATAGAGAATAAAAAATAATAGGAGTCTTTGGTATAACAACTGATACACAGTATTAAACTTAACAAAAAATGTTTTATTTTCTTTATTATCTACTAAAAAAATAAATATTTTTCGTTCAAACTTGGTGTGCTGTAATCATAAATGTAACTATTTTGACGTATATAACTTTGTTGAACTAAAACCAGTGGCGTAGGTATGGGGTTTCGTTCACCGTAAAACAGCATCAATTCACGATTGTTGTATATCGCTAATATACACCATTAAAGAGAAAACTATGTCAATCAGATATTTGTGTTTATCTCAAAAAAACCTTATTTTCCAAATTTTGTATACAATTACCCAACAATAGAGAATATGGTAAAAAAATAATATGATGAAAACAAGAAATAAATAAAGTATTTTATAACTAATTATGGCCCATTTTTTATTGAACACCCTGTATACAAACTCATCGGCATATAATTCTGCACCCAAAAATTATGTGCATGAGTTTTGTACCAATTTATTGACAAATGCATTGAAATTATTTTCATATTATTTTTATTAACTAATTTTCGTTTAGGTGTAAAAGTTTGAACCGATCTTATTCTGAACTGTGTTTTAGTAAATCAAAAATCTATCTACGTATGTGGTTTGCCGTTAATTTTGCGAACCGTACAACAGCAGTAATAAAAATGGCAAATTGCAGAAACAGCATCAATTCCGTTCGATTTTAAATTACGGGAATTTGTTATATCAAAGCGGCGCCATTATATTGAATAATATAGTAATACAACGCTCGCTTTGTCTGTTTATAAATACCAGCCCAATTTAATTTGTTTTTTAGCAATAAATAATTGACGGAGAATTGGATATTGTTGTGTCTATAATAAAAATGACGTATCGGGCGCCTGATATCTTCCAATGAATGTTCCATTCCATTTTCCATTCCATTCCGTTTTAACTGGACGCAAATTCTCGTCATAATCTTTTTTCTGATTCTTTGCCGTTGTCCCATTCCTCTTCTACCGCCACGACTAACTCATCTGCAGTCTGAAGTGAAGGAATATGATTATGAACGGCTCTAGAAACGAAATCCCACATGTTTTCAATAGGATTCATGTCAGGAGAGTTGGCTGGCCAATCTAATCTATTGAATGTCCTGCTTCGAGTGTCTTTTGAACGCTTCTTGCGCGATGTGGTCGAACGTTGTCGTCCATAAACACAAAATTTTCACCTAATTCATTACGTAGTGGGTAGATAATGGGAGTAATAACCCTATGCTCCCGCGCCCACTGGAGCTGGGCAGCACGATGCCTTGGAACTGGGTACTATTCGTACAACAGATGGTGGTAAAAACGGTCTCAATAGAGTAAAGATTCATGGTCTGCAATTTTTTATTGTCTTTTTTGTTCCCTAAGTACATGTAATTTTAAACCACATTAAGAAAACCAACTAGGTTTAATCAAATCATTTTATATACAGGGGGTCCAAGACTGTTGACGTTGTGTGTAGTTTCCAGTATAAACTCCTTGGTAGTGGTACTTCGATGCTTTCTACTTTGTTGATAAACCTTAAAGCCTACACATTTTAAAAATAAATAATAACTAAGCTTGCGAACCTTATTCACATCTCGCAAGTCTAGCTTTGAGCGATCAACGAGATCAAAAGCTTCTGAGAAATCGACAAACAAGTCACGTATGTTCCATATTATCTTAATGCCTTAATAATATTTCTGTGAAGTTTACACAAAGCGGATTTAGAGTAGAGAAATGTACTTTTTAAAAGTACTTTGCAGTTCACTCTTGAAAGCTAAAATTAAACTTCTTAAAAGGTTATTATGCTGATATATTTATTATTATTACCTTTTTGATTCCATGTTTTATATATGTACCAAACAATGTAATTATTTTATTTATTCATTCATTATCATTTAAAAAAAATAATAATAATCAGTTGATGCATGCCAAGACTTAACAAGGACTGAGAATATGATTAACTATTTTTATATATTGAAGATGGTTAACCCATATAAGTAGTAGATAGATAGGATGTTATAAATAAGTCTAAATTTGTTTAAATTTTTTTTACCAGGTTTAAGACATAAAATATAACACATAAGTTTGTGTGACGTCACAATGTTTAATTTGCCATATGGCAACGTTGTAAATTAATTCAAATGTTCTTAGCATATTTAACTTTGGCGGGAACACCATTGTCAGCTCTTAGTGCATTAAAACTGTTGCGCTTAGTTTGATGCCATATTTTATTTATATTTAGTAATTTATTTACATTGAAGTAGAAAGAAAAACGAAAAATGGTTGTCAAAGAATGTTTTGTACCATGCTGTCCCAATAGCACTAAAAATACTGTTTTCTACAAATACAAATAATTTTAGACATTTAAGAACTGAATAATATAGAGCTTAGCAAATAACAGGAATGCTATCTCACGCCACCTGCGATTATTCAAAGGCACCGAAGTAACATGTATATACGACGACAGAAAGCGGTCTAACCAACGAATTTTTAGGTACATAAATCTTTCAAAATACGTATTTTTTTAAATTTAATTGTGGATGTAAATAGTGTTATAACATAGCCTCACATAGTTCTGCATATGAAATTGTTCACTTTTGTTCATAAGCATGTGAAAATAATTGTTAATATGAGGGGTTACAATAGCAAAGTAATGTGTGTCTTATAATAGTATATTATTCAACGAGCGTATAATGATGGTGATTTGACTGGTGACTCGGTGATTTAGGCCACGAACCGTAGGCGAGTGGCCATAAACCTCACATCGTGAATAATACCCATTATACGGGAGTAGAATACTATACTTTATCCACGACTACTAAATATATTCAGAAAATTAAGTGGTTTTCATTTTCTTTTGCCACTTCCAAAAAGATTCATAGGCCATATATATATACTTTCCTTGACTTTTCCGGCAACACATTTAATGAGGCAACTTCAGCAGCTTCTCTAATTTCTGGTGGTGTTAAAGAAAAGTCATTTTCATTTTCAATATGCATTTTTAGTTCGTTTTTTAACACAATTTATTTAACACCAAATATCAAAACACTGAGAAATCTATGCACACAAACAATATTGTTGACAGGTTTGAGTCAAATTTGTTTTGTTTTAAAAGCTACTTAGATTTATGAAATGCTTCGAAAAACATGGTATGTTAAGAAACATATATACGACACGCACGAACGAAGTCGCTGATGGCTCAGTCACAGAATAAAGGAACTACCAGAAGCGAAAGCTAAGGCGGCGCCTTTGATCTTGGATGGTCACGAAAATTTAGCCTTGAATTTGAAACTTGAGGTATATACTACTTACTACACTGAGAGAAAGTTGTATATAATATCTACAGTCTACATAGAGAAACAAGTTGACACTATATTTATTTAGTCATATTGAAGCTTTAGCAGTATAAAATACCTACTATTTATAAAGTTAATAAAATATATAAAATACATTTATAAATTGCATTTATTCCTGTTTATTTTTTTTTATTGTTGTGAAAATTATATATTTTATTTAACGTGGGAGAGCTTTTCAGATACATTTGCCATACAGAAGATTTGATACTGCAATTGATGTTTTAAATAGTATAGTCACTAATATTTCCTTTATTTCAATTATGGAAGCTATTTTAATTTCAAGTATAGATTTCAGGTATGAGTAACTACTTGGTGGGCCACGCTAGATGCAGGTCAACTCAATCATTCCGCAAAGCACACAGCAATCATCCGACTTCTCTTACATCTTTTGCTCTTTCCTAGTTCCAAATTTACAAAGTTATTCTTAATTATTTTCAGAAACAAAGTGTACATAAATTTAAAAATAATTTTCCTCCATTTATTTTGTTCACTTTACGTTTAAAACCTTAGTTTACTTGTGTCAAAAATATGATTTAGGGCACCCTGGACACTAGATTCTAAGAGCACTAGTGTAAGACTCAATTGAGATCAATATTATGGGAGTTATTTTGAAACTAGTTTCAAGACACCTAAAGTTTTAATTTTGAATAAAAGTAATTTACTTTTCAATGTTTACAGAATAATAACGGAATAATAAAGAAAACACAAATATGGTTCATGAAATATATATTTATACAATACCTATTTTACATAACTATAAATTAAAAGAATCTATCACTTTCCAAAACACACCAAACCGACACAGCGACACACATAAACAAGAAAGCAAAGCGAGGTTGATTAATAAACAACTTGTAAAATGGCGGCGCCGCACATGCGTACTAAAATTGTGTTTTGGCGGCAGCTCTCTCCTTCGCTTCTGGTAGTTCCTTTATTCTGATGGCTCAGTGTAGATGCTCCTTCCTTTCCAACCGCGGGTCCCAGGTTCGAATCTGGTCTAGGAAAATTCACTTTTTTAATTTTTTTTATATGTACAGCACTGAATTGAAAATATTTAGTGGTTTACACGATAAAATTTTAAAAACCGGTTTGTAGCAGAACAATATAATATTATAGCTTAATCAGGGAAGCATCTGACAGTAGTGATTAATGACTAATTAATGACTCATTAATCACTGCCGTGATTAATGGATATTAATAGGGTCGAGGAAACAGATGTATAATGGGTACATTATACAATAGTCGTGGATAAAAGTTATTATTTTATTTGAGGACAATTTAAATAGTAATACGTTGGTAGGCCCTAACCACCATTCAGTGCAGGAATGAGGGAAACCTGGAAAACCTCATTAATTAGGGGGGTAGTCAAATGTCAACCGGTGTCAATCTTTCACATTGACCCAAGCCAACATTCTTCCACCCTACCATACCCGCAGAGAGGGTGCCAATCTCTCCACGAATATAGCTTATATACGGTCTACCGGCTGCGGGGGTCGAACTCACAGCGATCCAGTCACCTCGATTCAAGTACTGACGCCTTAAATCGCGCGACCACTGACCGATCCCAGTAAAAGTAGATAAACAAAATATCAAGAAGGTCGCGACTGTGAAAAGATTAACAAACTTTATTGCCGAACTGATAAATTAGAAAAACTGAAAACTTGGAAACATGATAGAATATGATTTATTTACAATTATGTCAGAACCTTGTAGAAAGTTTATTGAGTTGAGTTATTGGGAGAAATCTATATTTTCCATAATTTGAAAACAGTAACCAATTTGTTAATATCGGTTAAAACTTTTAACTGATTTTATTGATTATTAAGAGGATATATAAACCTAGAAAAACATTTTGTATGTTAATATAATTGTCATTCACATCGATAGAGGAGAAGTAGCCACGAATTTATTCCTTGAGGAACACCAAAAATGTGGCTAACATTATGTGATTTAATACTTTCATAAATAAATGTTTTTATTCATACATTCGCATTGGGTAACTTCCCTTGTAAAAAATTTAATTATATTTTTATGATTTTATATCAGTTTTAAGTATTTTATACACCCTGGTTCATAAATATTAATATTTACAACGGAAGTTCCGGTCGAATGCGTTTTATTACACTTTCAGCTCCTTAGGGTACAAAAATCCTAACAAAATATAAAGAGTAACATAACAAACATCAAAAATTTCGTTTGAGATTATTACTTTTGGCAAAATGCGGAGTTTTGTTAGTCGGATTTTGGAAGTCATTTTCATTGAAACTAAAAAAATGTTATAAGCAGTGAGTAAAATAATTTTTATGATTAAGCCTTAATTGAAAATTAGAGTTGTAAAAATTTGTAAAAAATCGTTTTATTGATTACAGGGCGAATCAACGAGTATATATATAAGAAAATATTTTTTCTGAAAAATTCAAAAATGTAATAACATATTTGGCCATCAATTTAAACATTAAATATAGATATGTAATTTTACTGAAGAAATAATTTAAATTTTCTTATATTTTATAAATCAAATCAAATATGTTTAGTTGCCCAACAGAAAAAATATCCATTTACAGGACAAAAATTAACACAAAAGTAATGCACAAATAATAAAAAAAAAATATAGACAAAAAAGTAATTAATATGCACGCATTCCTACAATATGATTAATACATTACTTAATTATTAACAGTAAACGTTATATAAAAAGAAAAACAAAACAAAATATCTATCAAAAAATGTATAGCTCTATTTATAGATTTAATAGAAGAAAAGTTTATATCACAATGATCAGATATGAAGTTAAAATTATGAGACATGATATAAACTGGAGACTTTCTTAAAATATTCGTATTGGCTGCTGGTAAATAAAAAGTATGATTTTGCTTAAGACGAAAATTAGGAACTCTGATATTAAAAAATTCTAATAATGACATGCATTGTTGTTAAACAAATTGTACAAAAATAATACACTATTTCTAGCCCGTCTTAATTTTAATGAGGGAATATCGAACCTAGAAAGCAATAGTTCATGGTTGCAGCCTCGAGGGGGATATACACCATCACACTTGAATGAAAGAAACTTTAAAAACTTCCTTTGAACTGACTCAATATTCAAACAATGTGTTTCTTAAATAGGGTACCAAATTATAGCACCGTATTACAACTTAGACCATACAAACGAAAAATGGAGCATCTTTAGCGCATTAATATTAGAAAAAGATATATTGTATACTATACTATCCATATAATATATAGATATTGTATACTCCCTCTGAAAAACAGTATTGTATAAAGAATAATGAAATAAAATAGGTTCGTGTTTCCTAGAATAAGTAACCACTTTAAATTTAGATAAATTCAAATTAAGTTTAAATGTTTCACACCACTCTTCAATTATTGATATTTGAGATTGTAAAAATTCACAGTCATTACTGTCATCAATTTTGCAATAAATTTTCAAGTCATCGGCGAAAAGCAACTTTTTACAGCTAATAATTTTTGTAAGATTGTCAATAAATATTAAGAATAGTAGAGGGCCAAGATTGGATCCCTGAGGAACACCAGAAGCAGCAGCAAACAGTTCAGATTTAAATCCATTGTATGCAACATAATAAAACCGATCGTTTAAATATGAATTAAAAAACTGTATTAAATTATTAGATAACCCAAGTTCAGCTAATCGAAACAACATTATAGTATGGTTAACTGTGTCGAAAGCCTTGGAAAAATCCATATATAAATACTTACCTTTATAACTAACATTGGAAAATATGCATAGACAAAACTTTTTCCATAACTAATATTATTTCACATATATGACTGAATATCAGTGAGTAAAAATGGAATAATATGCACCAGTTTAAAAAAATGTATATACCAAAGAGTTCATCAATCAGTTCAAATATTTACATTTTGTTTAACCTGAATATTATAACAGAAGCTAATTTAAAAATGTATTATATTATTATTGTAAAGATATGCAGAGTGTATTGAAAGATGAAGTTGAAAGAGGGAAAAGTTTTTACTTTTAATGTCATGGAAGAAAGTATCTGCTTGTTAAAATGTACAAAAGTACAGGTTTAAGCTAGTCAATATAATAAGCAAGATATCTCTCACTAACAAGCTATTATAAATACAGCAGATTTTATTATTAGATTTCAATAGTAAATACACTATGCGAGTCACATTTTTATTTCCAAATAGTTAAAAAGGCCTTGTCAGGAGCAGAAATAACTTCTGTGTAAGAAGATTTTTTTAGTGGAATTTTACCATCCATCATCTAAAAATGTATTGCAATATAGGTTTCATTCGCATTTGGAAATATGAATATTTTTACACTTGATTATTCCTTAATACTTGTACAACGTAAATTAAAATTTTACACTAAATATTATGTAAAACGAGCATAACAAAACATGGAAATTTCTACTTATTTTTTATCAGTGTAAATCTACTGTAAGCCCCACCCTGTGTATCTCAGAACAAACCGCCTAATAATAATCCGGCTTACCTTGCCGAAATTATTAATGCAGGAAACTCCTTAGAGCATCCCTAGAAATTAATAACTTCCTCAAAATAAGTGTCTGGAAACTTTTAACAATCTACGACATCAGCTCACACACTTAGAGTTGTTCTTGCTTTGCCTTTATAGGCCCAAGATTTTCATTAACAACCCCAATACGCCTCACGGCTGTGAATTCGGCCGTGGCCGCAATGTGGCGCTTTTGGGCTGAGATTTATATTCTAATTATTTCAGAATTAAGTTTAGGCAGTGCGCCTAAAAGTTTAACGCGCTATAATCTAATTGATGTTTTAGCTGTAATAACGACACCGTTAGCCGTTTTATTGCGGCTCCGATTTTAATAACAATGTAGTCGCAGCTTACAAATAGTTTACGACATATTTTATGAAGAAACAGAAATATATCGGGGGAGTACATACCTAATTTGTACGACTTTTGAGTTGCCAACATTAAGTTGTTAAATAGATGCAAATAAAACCAAAGGTAGCAATAATTTATTTGGGATTGTACAAGGTGTATGTATGTCTACCTTTAGTTCATAAAAAATGTATAGAAATAAAGTTACACTACGATGCAATGTCCCATTAGCTTTTTGTCTGTATAAATCGATTGTGTGATCCTAGATATGAAGGAACAGCCAGTTCAATTGTCGGTCATCTCACCTATGGCATACTGATGAGGGCTAACAAGCCCGAAACCGATCTATGTCTGGTGGAGTGGCCGACAAGGGTTCTTGGCTGTTCACACAGATACTGCAGGTATAATTCAATGCCGGTCGGGGCATTAGCCCGCGGAGTCGTTGTTTCCTGCAGTATCATTTATGGATTTAATGGCGCATCGCCCAGGGCGAGAGGTCTGCGGTTAAGTACCTACGACAATGTATGTCGCTTCCTGCAAGTCGAGCCACTTAGGCCGAGCAGGAAGTAGCAGACCAGTTACATCTCACCTGCACTCGATTTATATGTGAACCTACATATGAAGGAACAGGCAGTTCAATTGTCGGTCATCTCACCTATGGCATACTGATGAGGGCTAATAAGCCCGAAACCGGTCTATGTCTGGTGGAGTGACCGACAAGGGTTCTTGGCTGTTCACACAGATACTGCAGGTATAATTCAATGCCGGTCGGGGCATTAGCCCACGGAGTAGTTGTTTCCTGCAGTATCATTTATAGATTTAGCAGACGGTGGTTGTACCTACAACCAGTAATTGTAGATGAAGCGGTGTCCGTCACTTGCGTCATCTGGCGAGCCGCCACTGAATTGAACAAACCTCGTAATATTTACATATCAGCAAAAAAACTAAATTTTTCGAAAAGCATTACGCCTTTACTAACAAAAATATTTTCTACCGATATCACTGAAGGGACTGCTTAATTTTAGATAGTTTTTTTTTGTCTAAATTAAGTTTTTTCCTCCGGTTACAACACTTACATTCCGTGCCAAAAACAACAGGATCCTAACCCCAATTTAAATGGCGGCCTCGGGGCTCCTCTTTAAAAATGTTTATCCTAGTCGCCTCTGCAAAAACATTTGTGAAGTTCTCAGTTGGCAGCGTCTTCGGTGCCACCCAACATTCCTTTTTTAAAGAAGATTTATCGTTGGACTTTCTCGGCAGAGAGACAGCCAGTTTCGCGGAGGATATTAATCAAAGGGACATGTTTTGTCCTTTAGGAGGAATAAAGGATGTCTCCGGGAATGTCGATATAATGAATGTCGTATACGGAATGATATTTTGAGTCATGATTATATTTCTTTTTATAGGAAAATCATCATAGAGAACTTATGATTTAAAGAAGTAGGTTCTGTTTTATGCTGGTTATATCAATTTTGATTTCTTTGCTTCGTACCTATGTGTCATTTTGGCGTTTTAAAAAGGCAAGTAACTTTTTATGTTGTTATATATCCATATTTTCGTTCGCAATACTATAGCTTTAGCAACTTTTTCTATATAATTAAGTCACATGTAACATTTTTTTATGTAGAATGCATATTTGAATAAAATTTTTAAAAAATATAGAAAAAGCTACATAGCATTGTACTCATAACTCGTGCTCTCTATGTCACTTGATAAAACTACCATATTAATCACGATCAAATACACTTTAAAACTACATATGAAATTCTATTAAAATCGGTTAGGAGGTTTAGGAAACATTTACAAAAATTAAATTTTGGGCCCAATCCAAGGGGCTATTTCTAGGGACCCTAGAGCCCCTGATAATTAGAACTTCTTGAAAATAAATGAAAAGCGGTCAAATAATTTCTTAAGTTGACTATACACGATGTTAACAACATAACAATTTTCTATTCGAAGCTTAATAGGGGAGTTACAGTTTTATATATTTTTTCTTTTTTTATCCATATAATACAGGAAGATTTTTTGACATTTGGGCGGTGATATTTTTTCAATATGAGCTATTTATTCATGCACTCATAATAAGCAAAATAAGATGTGCCACTGATATTCCTAAAATTTCAAAATATTTTTAGAATTTTCGATCAGTTTTTGACAAAAAAGTATTCCTGTAAGGTTATTAGCAATTTAAAACAAAAATAATTACAACAATAGAACTACAAATCAAGTATGTGACATTTTTAAATATTTATCGTCAAGAACAATTATTACAGTTCTCTAGCAACGACATTTTATGGAGTAAGTTGTCAAACCAAAAAATTGTACCTCCCTTATTAAGCTTTGATTCAATAATAATTGTTATTTTGAGTAACCCCAATAATTATTTTCTTCGATAAAATATGTGGGTGAAGTTTGGCCAGTCTTGTCATTAACACCCTCTATAGGCCCTATATGTACTCATTTTCCTAGTATTTCTAAGTCACTGATAAGAAGGCAACATTTTCCGTTGTTATTGTTTTAGAGCCAGATTTCGTTTAGCACAACCTTTATACTTTTAATCAGCATTATTTTAAAATTCATACATATTTAAGCCTGCTTTTTCGAATACAGAAATATATTGATTTGAAATACCTCACGCGAGATAAAAAAGGTACGTTGCCGGCAAAAAATTTGCAAGATTATAACGCTTTTCATATCTCTCGCAGCCTACTATGTGACCAAATTGACTTTTCGGCTCCGTTATGCCTCCTGGCGCATAATTGGCTATGTTTTGATACGGACGCCCTTCCAAATATATTCCAGATCCCTCCCGAAAATTTATTCAGCAAGGGACTACGCGCCTTCCCGAAAAAAAAAAGAATAAATAACTATAAAGCGGCCTCTCTTTCGCGCGAGAGCGTTAAAGTTCTATTCGATAACGATATTTAGGCGGAAAAATTGAGAATGATGTGTAATTGAGGGGCTGCTCAGAGTCGGCTCGTAGTTGATCAGGGCGGTTCGTCATTTTCATGTAAACGGGAAATCGATGATGATGGATGAAAGAAAGCGTATGTGTATGTGAATATGTGGGTGTATCAGTGCGTGTGTAGAAGTTTCAGACAGTCAGAAATGTTGACAAGCTTGATTGTTAATGCATATTATAGGGTGATTCTGACACACTGTCATCAATTTTAACCACGTATTCAGAAGGCCTAATAAAGACGAAGAAACGAAAACAATAGTATATTAAAAAAGTTCAGAAAAGTTTTACTTAATGAATATAACTTTTGAGTATGAGCAAGCGAGTAACTATATGATTTTAGTAAAACTGTTTTTCTTACGAGATTTGTTTATACTATTTTTTCACATTTCGTGTTAGTAGATAATTATAAGCAAATAGTGATAGATATAAAAGCGTTACAGTGTTAGAAATTTAAAAAATCATCCTGTTTATACACAGTATGGAATAAAATTTATAATTTTATATAAACACTACATGAAAAAATTGTCGAGACATTTTTTTAGATCAGTTGTTTGCACCTTTTGGCAACCTTGACCTTGTTGCAGAGCGAGCAATTTCGTTTCTATGGCAACCAATTTTGTTTTTTTATATAGCATTTTTTGTCCTTACTTAATCCTTTTTACGCACGGCAATGATGATTGAGTGGGGGAGGAGTAATATTGACAGTTTCAAACTAGTTTCAACTTTTATTTTCTCTCCCTGTCTCTTAGTTTTAATGCAAAGGGACGGTCGTTATAAAATATTACCGAAATGTGCCGCATTTAGGAAATTGTGGTCGTCCTGCAGTTGCTCTTTCACCCAAGTCGTCCCGCAGCGTCCTCTGTTGTTGCCATCTTCTTACTTCTTATTCTCTTTCCTATTTGATGTATTTATAAACGATACAATAACAAGGGGCATGCCAAGAACGTGGAAGGACTGACAAAGTTGCTATTTTTATATAACATAATCTTATGAAACCATTGTGTCCCAAAAACTACTATTTTATTTGTTATATTTACAGTATTTTATTATTGTACAATGCAATGTGTCAAGAAAAAAAGAATCAGTTCTTTTTTTAGAAATATTGTATCTGTTTTAGTTTGGAATATAGATCAGTTCTGCAAATAGAAATGTTGTATCTATGAGAGAATCTGTCGAACTAATTCAATCAGTAAAAAAAAAACTTGACTGCGTTTAGAGAACAATTCACTAATTGCTGATTGCCCTATTTGATGTATTTATAAACGATACAATAACAAGGGGCATGCCAAGAACGTGGAAGGACTGACAAAGTTGCTATTTTTATATAACATAATCTTATGAAACCATTGTGTCCCAAAAACTATGTAATATTGTTAATATTTTTACTAGTATTGTACAATTGTACAATGTGTCAACCTTTAAAAGAAATCTCGATATTTCTTTTGTTAGCAGGAGCAGTTTCGTTTACAGGTAATAGAAATTAGTTCTGCAAATAGAAATATTGTATCTGTGAATGTTCTGAACGCTTTCAAATCGAGGGGCCAAAACTTGACTGCGTTTAGAGAACAATTCACTAATTGCTGATTACCGACTTAATTCTCCTAAGTCCTGCATTCAATGGCGCCAAAATAACTTCCCAATGTGCCAAGTTTTCATCGAGGGCGTTTTGCGAAAATATTTGAAATTCAAACTCGGCTTCCGTGTCGTTTATAAACGAATTATCTGCCGAAATGAATAGCAATTATAGCGGAATTTCTGATTAAATTAATGTATTTTCGACGAGAAGTCCGGGGATCCGCGTTAAATTTAAAATTTAGATTTAATCTACGCTCGAATTGTTGCTGTATGAATTTTATAAGCATAATAATGGAACTGACGGTTTCGACCAGTCTTTGTTATAATAATTTTTATAGTTAGATATTTGATTCAATTCAAAGGAGGCCACCTGAAGAAGCAATCCTAAAAATGCAGAAATAGGTCAGATCTCATATATTGTGGTTGAATTTGTCGTGTTCCCACTGCCAAAAAGTTAAGTTAGATATTTATAGAGTGTTTCATTAAAGCAGGTTAGTAAATTTATATAGATTGTTTCCTTTAGATAATTATTAAATAGAGCTTTGTCTGTGGAATTGTTCATTAGCATACCTAGTTGTTTGGTATCAGAGAACATACATATGACTTCATTGATAGGAATTGTAGGAGATTTGATTTATATTAGCTTAAAATACCTTTCTAATACAGTAAAAAATAGTAAACTCATGTTTTAGATATAATTTTAAGACTTTCAACTAATTCAACATAATGGCGGCAGTCGCTGTTCCAACAACTATTCATTTAAACATGGTCACTTGATTTTATTCCACACATTATACTAAAATTAAGGTTAGGTTTAGAATTTTATTACGTGGAATATACAATAGTATTGTTTTTATAAATAAGCCCATTTCGAGGCTAAAAAATAATTGTATTAATTTCCTCATATATCCTTAATAAATAATACAAATATTTTATAAGGTTATAATTAAAAGTTATTTACTCAAGTATACGACTCTAGCACAATATGTTTACAATCCTTATTGTATTATATGTATTTTTAAATGTTGTATAACGCATTATAATACTTTTATAACATTTTAAAGAACTGAAACTTATTTGTTCTATAAGACACTGTAAAAGCTATTATAAAACAATTTTACACAATTACTTTCTACAGGAACAAAATTATCACAATTATTAATAAATATATATAATATCGATAGTTTTAAAATAATTCGCTTCTTTTAATGTTCTATTTTGCTAATTGAATAGAACTTTTGATTTAGATATCACATTTCCAGAAAAATGGATTGGGATTAATGGACCTATTCAGTGGCCCGGAAGGTCAGCAGATCTGTCACCCCTCGATTTTTTATGGGGGGTTTTAAAAAATAAGGTTTACAAAACACCTTTGCAAGATATTATCATTTGCTCATGTTAAATTTTGATTACAACATATGTCTTAATGTCATGTTATGTTTGACACGTGTTGACATTCAATATTGTAACGAGCAATAAGGACCTACACAATACAATTCCAAATACAACTTAACTAATATGTACAGATTAGTTGAGGTTACTTATGAATGCTAAATCACAAAAGTATACAGGGCTGATAAAAGTGCAATTTTTGGCTGTGAGCCTGGAATATTTGATTTTAGTAATATCGAATGTTGTACCTTTCTCCAAAATTCTGCGTATTCGAAAATTAACCAAACTGGACGGTGGACAGTGGACACATTCCGCCGACTCAAATTTCAGTGGAATTAATTTCCGATAACGACCGCGTCCTTACAAAACCCATTAATTGCCGCTCCGAACCCGTCCCACGCCCCTGGCGTTATGTAAATGGCACTTTCACCTGCTCCAGATTTGCAAATGAAATTCGCTGATTGATATTCAACACAGCGCTCGTGTCAAAAGACCAACCACACCAAATCCGATGGCATAATAATGTATTATACTTGCAAAATTAACCGAATGTGTTTCAATTCAAAACGTTCACGCATGTCGGGGGCCTGTTGCGATGCAGTCTATGTAAATTCCGGCAAATCGCGTTACAACAGAATTTGTGCTCTGCCCGAGATTGATGACAGGCGCAATTATATTTTTGGAGGTGGGAGTTCGCTCTGTTCCGCGAAATTAGCCTACAAAATGCATAAAGGGTATTTTGCCCGCCACTAACTTATGGTTTTAGATTATTATTTACTTTTATTTCTTACAATGTAATAATTATACAAGATGATTCAGAATTTATCTAAAAGAAAAACTGAATGTATACTGGGTGGGCAAATTTCGATTTTATAGACTATCGTTAACTATAGGAGACAGAAAAATGACCCCCCTCCCAACTCTCGATCTCTTTTTTAAGATAATATTAATGGTCAAAACCAAAATGATTTTATTTTGAGAATTTCAAATTTTCCAATTTTTTGTAACTTTATTCATTTTTGAGTTACAACCTAAAGTTGTGTTTTTTTAAAAACAAACCATGTGACCATGGGCCAGTTGAAATTGTTATTTTGTTCTCTTTTCATTAATATACAGGGTGTTAAAAAAAGTGTAAAATATTTCAGGCAGTAATAGTATGAACCAAAATAAGCAGAAAAGTCTTAATAAACATGGGTCCGCAAAGTAACGGTTGCGGAGATATGGACCAGTATTCGTTTTTTAAACATTTTATTTTATTAGGAATAAACCGACAAAGGAAGCTTATAACAAACAAAAAACAAAGTAGCAGAAGATGTTCAAAGTGCCCTCCGTCCATTTCCAAGAGCACGACATCTTCCTCTCAAAGATATTCGAACTTTTTCGAAAACACACTCCTTGGTTTGGATTTCTTGACACTTTTGATTAATCCGTAGCTGCAGCTCTTCCAGGCTATTTACAGGAGTACCATACACTAATGTCTTCAAATATTCCCAAACAAAGAAATCTAGAGGGTTCAGATCAGGCGATCTTGGAGGCCATAAAACAGGTCCGGCCCTTCCTACCCATTTGTGTGGAAAAGTTTGGTGTAAATGCTATCTAACGGCCATGGAAAAATGAGCTGGAGCACCATCATGCTGGAACCACATTTGTTGCCTCTGATTCAAAGCAATGTCTTCCAAAAACTCATACAGTGTGTTCTGCAGAAAGTTGAGGTAAGCAGCGCCTGTTAATCGGTTTGGTAAAACAACAGGACCTAGAAACCTGTCACCTACCATACCCATCCAAATGTTTAATGAAAAACGTGCCTGATGTCCAGATTCTATTAGAGCATGGGGATTTTCGTCGGCCCAAATATGCGTATCGTGAAAATTAAACACTCCATTTCTTGTGAACCCAGCCTCATCAGTAAAAAGAATGTTTGCAAGAAAACGAGGGTCTTCAGCATCATGACGTAGAAACCAAACCAAACGTGCTTGATGATCATTTATTGGATTTAAGGCCTGTACTCGTTGCACATGATATGGATAAAGCAGTTGCTCGTGAAGGATTCTCCAAACAAGAGGACCACTAATTCCTATCTCGGCTGATATTCTCCGCACACTCGTACCTGGATTCTGCTCTACGAGTGGTAGAATTTCTTCTTCTGCTCTAGGAGTGGATACCGAACTTGGTCTTCCGGATAAATGGCACTGTTTGCTCAAGGAACCGGTATCACGCAATCTTTGGTGAATTCTTCCAAATATGCGTTGTGAAGGAATCTGGCGATTTGGATAAGCGTCAACATAAAGACGTCGCGCTTCGGTGGCGTTCCCATTAGCACGACCATACATGAAATGCATGTCTGTTAATTCTGCGTTAGAGTAACCAGCCATAGCGAAAGAAAACTTGTGCACTGAGAACTGTCAAATACGTACTGTTTATTTCACTAAACATCAACCAACTATTATAAGAAAATACACAACGTTTTTGCAAAATAAAAAAGGGGCTAAAAAACATAAACCATATCTCCGCAACCGTTACTTTGCGAACCCATGTTTATTGAGACTTTTCTGCTTATTTTGGTTCATACTATTACCTCCTTAAATATTTTACACTCTTTTTTTAACATCCTGTACAGTGCTTTCGAAAAGTAACGAATAAATTAATTATTTTTGAAATTGAGCGTTACTTTTCGAAGGCACTGTATAATATGTGGGGTTAAATATGATTATTCACCATTTTACTGAGGAAACAGTTTATTCCAGAGTAACAATTTAATTTCTTAAATATTTTTGACTAGACATTTTGAAAGAAATCTTGACAGAATTAGCTGCTAAACAAATAACAGTATTATTAAAATGATATATTCGCAATAACAATAATTGTGAGAATGTATCCAAGACGTAATTAAATCAATATACGGAAAAAGCTAAATAACATTGGTGATATGTAACAATCGAAACAAAAATGTAACAAATTAGTAACAGGCAATTATTTCAAAAGACACACGCCTACTTCAAGAAAATGAAAAAACAAAATATGCTATAATAAATTGTTGTCTCAATAAAATGAACAATAATCCCCACATATAATAAATATATTAATTTAAAGAGAAAAAAATAACAATTTCAACTGGCCCATGGCCACCTGTGGTTTGTATTTAAAAAACACAACTTTAGGTTATAACTTAATAAATAAGCAGCCAAGTTGTAGACTTGTATCGAAAAGTGAAAAATTTGAAATTTTTTTATTACGTTGACCATTAATTTTGTCTTAAAAAAAGAGATCGAGAGTGGCGGGGTCATTTTTTTCTGTCTGGTACATTTGGCACATATTTACCGGCAAATCGCCACCAACCAATTCAAACCATAGCCATCAACTCCAAGTTGCTAGATATACGCGAGAGCCATTTTTTACACTTGAAAAACTAACGTAAACTCACATCACAAAAAGGTTAATACTACAAGTAATCGGATTTCAATATTCGGAATCGACTGGCTACAGACTACCGTAGCCCAGCGAAGTAAATGTTGAAAATACCACAACCTCAATAATTTTCTTCTCGGTAACTATAAGGATTTTACAAGCATTTTTTTGACTTATTTTTTATGAGGCATCTATTCCAAAAAAAATTTTAGATGAGTTGTGAATCATTCTGTATAGAGTGTATATAATTTTTATATAATTTATTGAATGATATATAGTGTGCAAAAAGTAAATATGCAGATTTAATAATTTAATAAATTGAAATTCCATGTATGATGTTTTATTTACGAAATTTCTCGTGTATGTCCGAATATAAAATTTAATAAGTCTAATAAATTATAATACAGCACGTGGATGGCTTGTCTCGCAATAAAAATTGCGTATTCAATCGAGCACAGCCATCAGGCAAAAACTGCTCGTGTTCTCTTTTCGTGATACTTCAGAAAGGCGCCCCCGGAAGAATCCGAACCGATAAAAAGCTCAGAATTAAACGTCAAACCCTTAGATACCGTCGCCAGATAGCGCTAATGCTGCGAGAAGCTATATAGGCACGCGCGCTGCCTGGTTAATTCTGGTAAACGCTTATCTAATTTATCTCTACTGGAGCTCTGAATGGGGAGGTAATAACGAGGCTTTGTCGAGCAGAAGGAGCAACTCGAGCAAATCGACAAAGTTGCACAAAAGGCACTCTTTTATGAGAAAAAATCGGATGGATGGGGCTATGCATGGTCGGGTCGAATGGGTTTCAATTTGTGACTCGGTCGACGACATAGAATGCAACCGCTGCATTGGGACTTTTTGTCAAATTATTCACATATCAATGCTACTTCATTTAATGCGGTAATAGAGACACAGTGTACCTACGTGCTGTTAGCTGCCATTTTTTAAGTTAACATACTCTTGTATTTTATGTATCACTTAATCTAATACCATGTAGAGTTTATACATCCTCGTTGTCGAATATCAACGGCTACTGAGATGGCAATGAAAATATTTTTATTGCTATACTTGCGAAAGTTGTTATTATTTGATATTTTATTTTAAGTGGGTCATGCATTCTTAACGAAACTCACATTAGTGATTACTAATTGTCACATTTATTTTGACGTTTGTGATTTAAACGCTTGTTTTATAACTGTTGCATTTATTTTTACGTATGCGTTCGTTGAGTGTATTGTACACACATAATAATTTCTTAATGCCTGGCACATTTAGTCATCGAGAATATGCTGGTATTATTTTTATTTATGGGTATTGCAACGGTAGCGCTAATTGTGCAGTTGCTGAATATCGACGAAGAGTGCCACATAGAAATGTATTCCAGACCGTCCAGGCAACAATGCACGTGAAACTGGAATGTTTCCCATGGTGAGAATTACATCTGACAGGCAAGGTGGTCCTGGTCTAGCAGTGGAAAAAGAAATTCTAAATATGGTAGAACGTAACTCCGGTGTGAGTACAAGGCGCATTGCAACCCGTCTCCAAATTAATCACACTGCGGCATGGCAAAAAAATTGGTTTCTTTGGTCGAATATCAGAACATGTATCACGATGGTGTAAATTGCTAATATATAACACGATTATTCATCCTCATATAACATATTGTTCGTCTCTATTAATCTCTTGCAACAAAACTGAAATAGAACAGGCTACAGTTTTTACAAAATAAAGCTATGCGCATAATTCTTTCGTGTAGCAAATACACATCTTCAGTTTATATGAGAACACAACTTCAATGGCTTTCTATAGACCAGTTTATTGAGCAATCATGTTTAATACTAATTTATAAAATTGAACATAAGTTGATGCCAGTTTATTTGAATAATTTCTTAATTAAAAGGTCAGATATTCATGGATATGATATTCGTTCAAAAGAAAAGTTTGATATTTCAAGATCTAAATTAAAAAAAGATTTGTTACATAAGGGGTTAAAGTTATATAATGATTTTCCAAAACATGTAAAACTGGCAATTATTATTATTACAATAATTAACTCGGGTAAAAATATCTTCTTTGCTGTCTCAGTAACCGCTGATATTTGACCATATTGTTTATTACGCTTTCTTGTTCACTTTCGCCCCCTGAACACGCCTATCGAATATTGAGGGTTCCCACCCAATCACCCTCTATTTTAATAATGCAATAGTTTTGTCGGTGTAAATAACTACGGCAAATATCCGGTTCCGCGTTGGTAAATTGAATGTTTGTGCATATAATATTAGGGCAGCCAGGTAATTATACCGAATTTGAACGCAAATATACATGGCACAGGATTTGCATAAATCCTGTCTGTATATTTTTGGGAATACATGCCTCTAGGTTACTATTGAATCGTACCACCTAACTGTTATCATCTGTGCTACAATGTGATTTTCAAGCTGAAGCTTTTCTTGTAATAGTGAATCGAAAATATACTTTTTTTAATGACTATTGTCAAGAAATTCAATAATGAGAAAAAATCAGTCCCAAAGACTGAGAAATCAACAAGATTGTTGGTTGCTGTGGTGGATTGTTTATTTAGTTTTGTTGGAAAGGCTGGCGAAGGAGCATATTGAAATTATAAGTTAATTAAATATGATCTACGGGAAAAGGTGCATTGATCGAGATGGTCCAGTTGCTTGGCCAGCTCGATCACTGGATCTCAATACACTAGATTTAGTTCTCTGGAAAATTGTTCAGAAACATTTTCTATACGTTCAAGGTCGAATTGATATGTGCTACAGCTTCGTCAAGATTGTTTTTATCAAATGTTAAGTAGAGTTGTGTATAGTCGGCATACATATGTGAACTGCAATATTTCAGGTCATTACAAAGATTTATAGTGTAAATATAAAAGAATAACGGTTCTAAAATTGATCATTGAGGTACCCCAACATCCAGAATATGTCATCTGAGAATTTATTTTAAATTTTTACTTTTTGAGAACGATTTTCCATATAATTTGATAACAACTTGACTGCATTTGTACCCAGTCCAATAAAATGAAAAATAGCTTTAAGAATAGGATGTTGCAGTGTGGTAAAAGCCTTGGTAAAATCTAACAATATCAACGCACTAATTTTATTTTCATCTGATGCCTTTAAAATATCATATGTTACTCTTAATAAGGCTGTAGTACAACTATGATGCTGCCTAAAACCATATTGATGTGACGCAATAATACTGTAGTTTCCTAAATGTTCAATTAACTGAAGATATATTACTATTTCCAAGATTTTAAATTAGGTTGGTAATATACTGATTGGGCGTAAATCTTTAGCAGATTTTGGATTCGAAATTTTAGGAATAGGTTTTTGTAAATTATTTCAAGAAAGATGGTTCCTAGTTTCCTTAAGATGTTATAGACTATTGTGTAGAAGCGGGGGTCTATATTACCAATATAGGATAAAGAAGGGATATGCACTCAATCCAACGGGCATGCCGCTATCCTTAAAAATATATCCTGCAACGTTCGTAGCACTTTCAGTTCCTGAAAATCCAAAACTTTACTGCACTTGCCGTAAAAGAGAAGCGCGTCATATACAGTTATTACTTACTCGGCAGTGAAACAACTCAAATAAAATCGAATTATAAATAAATTTTACGTGCCTTCGTTCGTAACGGCACCGGCAATAACATAATCCCTCCAAATGGAAACAATCGGAGTAAAACCCAACGTCTTTCCGAGAAACCCCATCATAGTGCTGAAGTTTGTCCTACAAGCCGCACGATACAAACTGCAGTAAAACGTTTTAGAACCGACTGCCGTTGCTTTTTAAAAATAAAGTCTCAACGACAATACCCCATTATCTTTCTGGCTTAAGTAAAAATTTACAGTCGTTGGAAAGTCCGTAAATTTTTAGCATATCGCGCTGAGAATTGTCACGCAGTAAACAGTCGATAAAAATGACATTGTTTTGTTGTAGTTATTAATGATACTAGTTCAACAAGATTTAACATTTTAGCAAAAGAAAACATAACTAAATTTTTGCTAGAACCAAGCGGTATAGCTCATTTTATGATAAAAGTTGCATTGATAATGGAACTTGCAGGTGCGTGCATACTGAATTGACAAATCTGCGCCTACAAAATGTTAAAGATGCATATACAATGCATTCATATTATTATGGTGGAAATGGTTCGAAGATATATAGCGATGATGCCAAGCAACACAGATCATACTTTCAGACATTGATGGCCCTTCAACAAGTTCAAGCACTCGGGAAATAAACTTTCTTTCTAAAAATACAGCTCTCCATTTATCTGCTGCAATTAATTTAGCAAATTTGTATTAATGTTAACAAATAAATATTGTTGAATTTTTTATAGTTCGATCTGCGAGGATTTGTTGCCGTAAACAAAGTCTGCAGTGGGGGGAAAAGGATGGAGAGAGGCCAACGAAAGCGAAGATGTCCAAGTCACGACTGAAGGCAATGTTAATCGTTTTTTTTTTCTATATCAACGGCATAATTCATCGTGAATATGTTCCTGCCGGCCAGATAGTGACTGGACAGTTCTATGTTGGCGTCCTGGAACTCGCCGAGAACGGCTGGATATTGCACTACGACAATGCGTCAGCCCATTCCTCGTTCATTGTGCAAAAGTTTTTGGCAAAAAAGGCATTCCAACGTTGCCGCACCCACCCTAAAGCCCCGACATTGCCCCCTGCGATTTTTTTTATTCTCCAAGATGAAGTCGCACCTCAAGGGAACTCATCATGGCGGCGTACAGGACGTCAACGAAGCTGTAACCGTGCTGCTGAACGGGTTAACTGCGGAGGATTACCAAAGGTGCTTTCAATCGTGGGAGCAGCGTTGGAATCGTTGTGTAGAGTTAGAGGGAGACTATTGCGAAGGTCGATAATAAGATTGCTTGTTTTTTTTCATTGACAAATTCCCGGAACTTAATTACCTCACCTTGTATGTGTGTACATTGATGTGTGTAGGAAAATTTAATTTTCACGGGTTTTCACATACATTAGAGGTTCACCATTTTCCTCCCCACTAACAACCCTGTAATCGCTAGACGACTCCTATTCGATGCAAGAAGGTCCAACCAACAAGACAAGGGCGAGAAATTTTGCAAATTTTGAAAAAGTCTTGCCTTGTCTTGCAATTTAGCGATATTTATTTTTTCAGCTAATGTTCACTTAAATCCGTAGCCGTAGCAATATTTTTTGTCTTAGTAAGACTTTTTCTAAATCATATCTTGTAATTTGAGCTATCAAGTCTTGTCCTGATCTTGTCTTGTCTTGCGAAGTCAAGAAAAAATCAAGAAAAACCAGGACCAGATGACAACACTAAAAATCGCTGAACATTTAACTGAACACTTTGAAAATTTATATGTCCTATATATCTAGCGTTACTCTGTAGATTCCGTAAATGTATAAAATACGTAAGTTATAGATTGTATGGGACAAAGCGTTTACGATAAAAACAAACCATCAAGTATTCGATAGAGCAATGTTCTCTAATCCAATTACAGTAGGATATTATCTAGAAGCATAAACACGAGCGTTCGTGTTAAAGTACGATCTTAACGGTCAGTCCAGCAGGGCGCTACGAAACATAATGAAATCCGATACCCAGAACCTCTTCATTGTGTGTACTAAGCTTCTGCTAAGATTATTGCAAACAATAGCTCTCAATTTCCCTGCTTCATCTGGCCCAAATTTACTCGCCAGCATTAGCGCATTGATTAAATGCGTTTTGGGGAGACGTAATATAAATCCATATATCCATTTCACGTCGAGAAAGTCATCCGCTTGATGGTCGCTGGCCTTTACCTAATTGGATTCAATACAGGCGTTTGCACTAATAGAAGTGTTTGTATAAAAATGAATGATAGAAATGACGGTTCGACAAGTTTTCCATCCAACACGTTTGCATTTTTTGATTTATGTCCTGTAGAAGCAATTTTCAGCAAAGCCGTCAGTTTTATCGTAGTTTGACAGGTCTATTTTTATGAGAATTTCCAAAGCAGTCGTCTGACAGAATACTTTGCCCCCTTTGATTGAGTTTTTGAAGGAATATTCTTGTTTGCCTTTAAAAATGTAGTTTTCTTTTAATTAAAGACTCGACTAAATTGAGGTTGTGTATTTATTACATTCGTATTTTAGTCACGTTTTATCCACTTGAGGCAATTTAGACTCTAGAACTACATTCTAATACAATAAATCACTGTTATTTTGTATCAGCGAATAAAAAGATCTCAGGTTGATTGTTATGTTCCCAGTTTAGACTTATCCAGAGATATATATCTCACTTCTTCTGAAAAATCGTTCGTATTTCATGTTTTTTGCGGTGTGCTAGTCCGCATTATTCCGTTGTAGAGTATGCACTCACTGGTCTGTGACGGTTCGGAACTTGATTTTTACATATACGCGCTTAGTTCTAAGCCGTCAATTTGGTTGAAATTACTTCGATTTTTGCTTGGACCTTTGCAAGCATTTGATCGTGCTTTACTCGATTTTACGTCCGACATGCAGGAAATTAAGTCATTCGTGAAGCACCGGATTCCAACCGCACATTGAAATTTAACCCCTAATAACAATAGCGGCATAGCGCCAGCACCTAGGTTACGTCTGCAATCTACGGTATTATTTCGTTGTTAATGATCACATACATTGGAGCACAGGACCGTAAAACACAGGTATAGGCAGGTACAAAAGCCCTTATGACGTATATTGAGGTGAAATGTTTGAAATAGGACACTTTCGTGCTTGTTGATTGATATCCCGGCTCTAGCTAAGTACTTAGCTGCAAATTGAGCCATAATTCATAAAGCATTGACGTACTGTCGATTTTCGTTAAGGGTTATATATAAAATCTTTAATATCACGTGATCAGATTGTTTTTGGCGCCAAATTTGATTTTTATATGTTGTTATTGGAGAGAAGTTACCAGAGCAAAATCGTTACATAGCAAAAAATTGGTGTGTAATTCACGATGTATAAAATGTTTAGAAAACTCAAAATTGTTATACGTTTTACACAGTGCCGGTTTTAACACTACCAGCGCCCTGGGCGAGATTTCTACGGCGCCCCTCAACTGCAATTCAAACCCATGCGAAAAAAGGGAAAGGATATAATGAAATAACCATTTGTTAAAAGAAATAAGTAATTATTTATTATAAAAAATAACCGTTTATTGGAAAAAAAACTAATAAAATTTTACTTTTCTGGCCTTTCTATGAGCGAACTCTTTTATAATGTTATCAAAGTTGATGTTTTCAGCAATTTCGTTTTCAATTGACAAAGTTGCTAACTTTGTCAATCTAGATTGAGATATTGTTGATCGAAGATAGGTTTTTATCAGCTTCAGCTTTGAAAAACTCCTCTCCCCACTAGCAACCGTTACAGGTATGGTCAATAATATTGGCAATGCTATCCATACATTTGGATACAGTTTTTGTAAGTTGCGATCTTTGATAAAATTTAAAACAAAAATAGGAGTAACCACATTCTGATCAGGCAAAAAGGAGGGAGTTCATCACACAACATACTACCATCTATGTCTGATTTAGAGTCTACAATGTTTATCTCTATGGTTGGGGATTCCCGGTAAAATGAACTGCATGCAGTGCTCCGATCGAACAGATTGAATACTGCGTTCCATTCAAGTGTGGCCAACATAAAGATTTTTTCGCTTAAGGCTTACAGTGAGCGCTCGATCAAAAGGGATATAGGGATAACGGTTTTGGAACAGATCTTATATATCGTTTGATAGAGCGCTCACCGTAAGCCTTAATTTAGGGAATTTACGAGTAAGACCTCGAACTATGAGCGATGGGCTACAAAGGGTCCCGGCGATCGCCCAACCGCGCCCTACCCTAACGCCGCTATTGGTTTTACACAAAATGGGTTAAAATTACTATTAATATAGTCAAATATAAATAATCTGCGTAAAATTTTGTCAATAATGTGTTAGGTGTATTCTGTTCTGTGTTAACACACTGCTGTGTTTTATAACCCTATTCCTGACTGAGTTGTGTTACGTTCCAACACATAAGTAATATGCCATCTTGCTCACCTTGCATTGTTGTGTCCAGTTAAATCTCGTTTATAGTGTTGAAATTGAGAATATTTAAATATAACGGAACGACTTACTTTGGTAGCCCCAACCACCATTAAGTGCAAGAATCACAGAAAAACTCATTTGTGAATGGTCAACCACCGGTATTAATCTCTCAAATTGACCCAAGCTAAAGTTTTTCCAAGGTATTTTGCGTAAAACGTGTAAAGAAGTTAGAATGTTAAAGCTAGATAATTGCCTATTTGTTATAAAAAAAATCGAACGAAAGGAATAGGTACTTATAGATAATAGAAAACTTTTAATTCACCCGCGGCAGTCTTGTCACATAACCTAGAAAAACAAACCGGCGAACTATATCGTGGGAAAATATCTGCACCCGACACAAATTCCTTTATTTAATAACAATAAAACGTTTATAATTAAAAAGCACAAAAAACTGAAAAAGAACTACAACCTAATCTCAGGAATTAAATTATGACATGACAACGAATTTTACCGTTGTGTTGCTGGTTGTCTACTCTGACTCTGTAAACGTTAAACGTGTGGCGGACGGATCGCATAGGCGGCGTTAAATGAGGATTTAATATAATATCGAAAAGCTTTTTTTTCGCTTTATAAGTAAGTTTGGATTTTTTTTGAAGAGTGATTCCATTAATTCTTAATAATCTCTACCCCTTCATAAAATCTTTGTATTTAGTCATAGTTAACCCCGTATAGGCAGGTATAATAAGAAAACTAAGTATTATCTTGACTGAATAGAGAAACAAAGCCCTTATAATTTCGTGAAACCTTATAAAGCACATATTTATAAATGATTTTTTTATACGGACCCTTTCTGTATTTCATTCGGCAATTCCGAGATCGCGTAACCCTTGGACCTATACTGCCTTCGCCCTGGTATATAAAAAACATCCCTCTCTTTTATTACCCTTTATTTCGTATTCCGTTTTTTTATAGGGGCGGAGGAACGGAGTAAAAAAATACGTCGTGTCACAAAACAATCCCATCCCCTTGTTGTTTACCCCGAGACAGCGGAGAGCTGGCACGTTTCGCGAAAAGATATTAATTATGACGAGGAAATTTGTTAATAAAAGTTTAGAGTACCATTCCGTGTTTCAGCACGGCGAGGCTTTACGGTTATGCCAGCTGGTGACATATTTTGGCTTTCCCAGGCTTTGTTATTCACTAGCTTCTGCTGCTTCTAATGGTGATGAGGTGATGGTAAAGATGAAACCATGAATCTTACGCTTATTTATACAGGGTGTTTTTAAATGAAGTAGCAAGAGTGAGGCCACGGATTCCTTAGGTGAAAATAAATCGATTTAACCTAACATGCCTAAGGAGTTCCTAGAGTACCCCTGCAAGGATACAGCCAAAAAGTATCTGGCTATGTCTAGGACAAACCTGCGTCTGGTGACAGGTATTCAAACTGGACATTGCTAGCTAAGAAAGCATCTCGATTACATGAGGAAGTGTGATACACCTCTTTGTAGGGGTTGCGAACAGGAAGACGAGACAATATTCCATGCACTCTGTGAGTGCACTGCCATCTCGTCAATAAGAGAGTCCGTGTTGGGAGAGCGATGGCCTTCTATGGCCTACATTAGAGAGATCCCCCTGAGCAACGTCACCATCTTTTTTCTTCTTATTAAGCTGGCTGGCGGCTCAGGTGGACTGATCTCCTAATGGGAGGAGGTACAAGGGGCCCAATGGGGCCTAAGTGCTGTAGCCTTATTGCTACCCTCCCCTTAATTCCAGATTCCAGAACCTAACATACCATATCCCAAGTCGCATAATAAAAAATATACAGTTTGTCAAAGTTAAAATTTGATTTTCGATATTTGTAATAACTTCTTAAGAAATCCAAATATTTACATAAAATTTGTAAATCGGGGGTTTTTGCGGGCGAGACATTCAAATTTGTTTCTAATTTTGACGTCACTAGTAGAGGGCGCCACTTCTGCCACATCATGTTTCTTTTAAATGGCAGAACTTTTTTGCAGCTTAGTGTATCCATCTGACTATCAAAACAATCGATTCTCCGAAATTTAAGAAGACGATTGGAAAAATATGTTCAACTAGAAGGGGGTTTGGTGGAGAAAACTAAAATTCAATTTAGATTGTTTTATAATTTTTTGTTTAACAACATAGTTTCCATAATTTGTTACATGTTTTGTACCTTAATTATTTTCACTATGGCCACAATTGAAAGTATTAAATTTGTAATGTTTATGTTTATTTCTTTATCCGATTGGTATTTGTTTTCACTTTCATGGCAAATTTTGACCTGCTCATTTATAATTTTCAGTTTTGATTTTTGGCACCCCACAAAAAAACTGTCAATATACATATGTCGATCAAATTTGGTGTATAGGTATTTTGATCGGTGTAATTTTTTTTTAGGGTATATTTTGGTAATAATGTCTTTTATATTTTGAAATTTTAACATAAAATTGGTCCGTATTTCTTTTAGGTCCAATTATCTTATTGGAATAAAATTCTTGCTTACTAATTATTAACTTCCATATTACTTTAGTTTTTTTCCCCACATAAGGAAAAAGGCCAACGAATATAGGTAAACTTTTCTTATACGGAATTGGTCATGTAAAGTTTTTGACCAATTCAGAGATCAAGTTAACGTAATTTTAACTTTAATTGTTTGTTGGGATACACTTACATATTATTTGTTACTAGTGACCTTTAGTTTACTGTAGAGGAAATTATTGCCTGGTGGTAGGTCAGTAGATTTATAAAGAATTTTTTTTGCGTACTGCCAACGTTTCAGCCTATATTGGGCCTTCTTCAGGACTGTACAAGTTACGGTTATATATTATACAACTTTTCTAAAATTACTGTAAAATAATTAATATAAAAAAACATAAAAAACACGTTGCACATATTAAAATTACAAGTATTACTTTGGTTATTAAATAAAATTGGTTAAAATAGTAAAGGTGCGCAAAATTTAATTAATAACAAACTTAAGAACAAAAAATTACAATGATCGAACAATCTAACTATTACCTGTAGTGTAATGTTTTTCTTTGTCTTACATAGTTCTGTGGAGAAAATCTGGAATTACAATAGCAAAATAATGCGTGTTTTAAAAAGGATTTTTAAAAGTTATTATTTTATTTGAAGAGCATTTAGATAGTAAAATTGTATAAAGAAAACATCAGTAATTTTATTTTTGATATTACTTTTGTTCTACGTGTTTTATTTGTCGAGATTTCAGTACCTAAAAAACCACAAATTTAATCATTTTACGGCGAGAAATACGGCGACCTTAAAAGTACCAGCATTCGACCTTGGGAATCTCGCGTTCTTAATGAAAGTTATGCTATAAAAGTAAAGAAAAAGATCATCTGTAATTCAGAGCGCATCTCCGAAATCCCACAAATATATCATGGCTCCAAAGCAGTCATAACTTCACTTATTTCGTCTTTGACATCTCCCGCAGGATCGCCCCGCTCCCCCTTAATCCCTTTCCCGGAACCCTCAAAAATCCCACGGTGGCATTCCGACTGCCAGCAATCAATCTACAATTTGCGAGAGAAGCCTGCACGTAAGCATTATCGTGCATAATAAGACGACACAGCGTCGGAATACCAAGTACGGCATCTTCGTCGACGTACGTGACTTGACGGCGGTCTACTCTTGGTATTCATAAGGCCGGATAGCGCCCTTGGATTTAATTGCTAGCCTCGGCAACGGTGCCACCCGTTGGTTGCGATATTCTCGACTTAACAGTAAATATCTGGTTCACACTGAGAAAAAGTGTATACTGAAATTGTTTCAAAGTATGTTTTACCTCATCGATATAAGGGAATAAAAAATCAGCATAAGTATTTGCCGTAAAAACGTCAAAGTAAGTAAGTCCAAAAATACTTCAGTTAGATACCAGTATTCGCTCAATTTCGCCGATAATAATTTAAAATAAATTTATGTATACAATAATGAATGTAAATGCGACTCTTTGGAAAAAAAAACAAGTGCTGATTACCTATTTTGATTAAAAAAATCCAAAGAAAAATACGAGAAGGTATATAAAATATGGGTATATCACAATATAAAGAACTATGCTATGTTTTTAAAAGAAGCTCCAGGCGATAAGTACTTATTAATGAAAGAGGCACTAATATTTGGTTAAAATGGGGCATATTGGTGTGAAGAATTGTGCAGTTGAACTGTATAAGATATAGAAGACACGGGGAAAATTTTGGTTATAAATTTATCAGAAGTATTTACGATTGAGACCCAAACGAGTAAAACGATAGATTTCTCATCATGTATAATCACGGTAAGTTCACAATAAAGTCAGTTGACATCAACAGTTTTGCAAAAATCCACCAAAAAATTGCAGAATACTTAAAACTCCCACATTCATGTCAGGCCAAACAAATTATTGTTTTACCACTTACCTGTATTACTCCAATTCTCGATTCCCAACGTTTTCCTTTCTTTTTGCCAAACAACGACGACATTTAAGTTTCTTTATGCCTTTTGTGTATCTCCGCGAAATAAAAGGCCATAATTATGATGTTTTCGGTGCGAAAGAAATTCACCCTACTCTTATTCCGCCTAACGCTCCCTTACAGTAGATCCGTTTCTTTTCCACATACTCCCGTTAAGGAAATTAATGGTTATCGTCTCGGGGCGCTCTTTGAAATTTTATGCCACCCTCAAGACGTTTATTGAGGCAAAAACCAATGGCATAGGTGGAAAAGGTTCCATTATTGGTCGGCGTAGGTGTTGGTGCGTCCCAGAACAAATGAATGCGTAGCAACGCGACGTGCAGGCCTTGAATACGTATTAGCAGGCTCTCGGGTTAGGATAAATTATAGTATTGATTCAAAGCTATTTTTGTTTATGTTTGTGCAAACCGTTGGAGTATCCTATGTAACTTAGTATACGTATATTTCACGGGCGTAGCCAGTATTTAGTTTTGGGGGGGTTTGGTTTGAAGTAAATAAGACAACAAAAATATACTTACCTGAAATTTAATATCTATATATTTATCGGAAAAATTACGACATAGGTATTTATAAAGAAAGTTCTTAACTTTAAATGAAATGGTTAAATTAATTTCGTTCCTCTGCGCTAAATCTAAAACCATTAAAGAAGAAATCCTCGGCTTTTTCTTTTAAATATATCTACTACTTCATCTGCATGAATTTCTGTTCCATAGTGAATGTTCATGAGAGTTCATTGCGTCTGTTTTCACTTGTAGTGTTTCGTAGATAGTTTTTCAGTCTCCTTAGGCTGGAGAAAGACCTTTCTGGGGTAGTAGTGGATACAGAAATGGTAGCCAAGATTTGTAGTAATATGTAAATATTAGAATAAAGGTTTATATCGCACATATCTAGGCATTCCAAACTAGATTTTGGGGTAGGCGAGATACTTGTCATCACTGTTTTCCATACTTCAAGTTCTGCTTTAACCACTGATATGTTGCTTTCGGGAAGCAGTGACGAGTAAATGAAAATTGCTTCTTCAATTTCAGAACTGGCAGTAAAATTTGAAGGTAGCACACCAGATAATGCTGATACTACTTTACGATGTTTGGTAAACCTTTCAACCAATTGTTATGATCAAGAAATGGAATGAACAAATTAATTTTGTAATACGTGCATACATCCAATGAAGGAATGTTTGGTCTATTTAATTGTCTTCCGACGACGCGTGGCATTCGCAGTATACCACCATTTTCTTCCAGTAAAACCTTTGCGTCTTCATAGAGATGAAGATATTCGACGTCAGTGTTGTTTCTCAGGAGTTGTAAGACATTAATAACATCATCTACATGTTTGAATGCCGTGATCGATGTCAATTGTTTGTAATTGTTTTGATAGCGACAATATATAGCTTATAACTTTTTGAAGAATCACTAAACACATCACAAAATCCGAAGATCGAAGCGTACTTAGCAATTGGGCGGCTTGTTGCGATGTTTCCTTATTGTGATTAAATTGGAGTTCTTCGAGAGCATTCATAATCGCTGAATAGATTTCCCTGAATCTTATAATAGCTTCATGTTCGTGGACCCACCGTGTTTCACACATTGAGAGCAAGCGTTTTTGGTTACCGACGGGTAGTAGCTTTTGAATTTTTTTTTTCAACAAAACAGTGCGTTGAGCAGAATGTCGAAAGTAGGAACCAACAGACTGCACAATCCCAATGCAATTTCGGACATTTGCTAATTAACATGAATGTAGTGGGGGGCATTTTCCCTCTAACTGTTGAATGCAGTTATGTTTGTAGTCCGGTTATAGTTCAGCTGCAACTGCGTCTGCCTCTCGATTAGGTAATATTTTGCTTATTTCGGGGGGTTTGGACCCCCAAAATTCCCCCCCTTGGCTACGCCCGTGGTATATTTGACGCATTGCAATTATAACATCACAAAACTGTTACATACTATGATTTGTCACTGTTTTGAATGTCATAATGACTTACATTGTCCCACAGGTGCTTTTTTAAATTTATTAACGCACTCAGTGTGATAACACAGTGACATTTGTTAAATAAACAAATGATATGAAACCCATTTATTCAATACATGTATCTACAACTGCTTTATAAAAGCCTCATTACAGCATTTATTTGGCACTGTTTCAGTAGAATTACACAGTCACAGTCATTACACAGTGGAGTAATGTGACATATTACCCCACTAGTGAAATATAAAAGAGATCACTGCTTAATGGTTATTTTTATTAAGAACCAATAGGTTTATCAATTTGACAATTAATGGATAATTTAACTTAAATTAAATTGAATTACTTGTTATAAATATTAACAACACAACTTTGGCAATTCGTAAGATTAATACCAGATGAATGCAGCTGGTCTGTATTTGTATTAACAATGCTCAAATTTTCTTTGTAAGCACTTGAAGTAGCTTCAATAACGGCAATCTCTCCTACAAAAACTTTTGTGGCGATTTTTTTCTTGTTTTCGAGAGACGCGCCAATATAGCGTTCACACACAGTGTTGGACTTCCAAGCACCATGTCGTTTTATAGTTAGAAGGTCTGCTCCTGTGTTGACTAGAAGTGAAGTAGATGATCGTCGAAAACAGTGCCCTGTATATTGTTGAGGCTGTGATAAATTAAGAAAGAAAGTAATCTTCTTTGGCATTACACTAAAAGTAATTATACCAACAGGAAGCTTCATGCATATACCACCTCTGTAACCAACAAAAGATCGTCCATGATGTTCTATTTTCTTGTTCTTACCTTCGTTAGCAAGAATTTTGTGTCATCGGCATCTTTTGAAACTTCCTCATTCGTTAATATCCTTGACTTTTTTAGTTCCCCACTGATTGCTTTTTCAGAGAAGCAATTAAATTATTGAATTTACTGGTGTCAACATTTTGCCGCATACATATTGTAGACCGCAGCATAGAATAGAACGCCCATATACTAGATGATTTGCACTTCTCGGATAATTCTTCATAAAATGTTAATAATACTTTTTCTTCTGTTTTGTATTTTATGTTCTTAGATGCACACCAATCAGTGAATCGTTTATAAAATTGTTCGTACTTGGTTCTCGATTTATCTGGTAAAAGTAAAGCTACAGCAGTTGCAGCGGCTTTTCTAATTTCAAGAGGCAGTTCTCTGTTTCTGAATCACTCATTATTTCAATCTACACCACTATTTTTACAAGAAAATGAAAAAACGAAAACTCAATTTTGTTTATAACAAGTTTGACAGGAAGTTTGGCATAACAATGCCTTTGCTTCTTGATTTTGAATCAAAACTTACAAATTGGATCTGATTTTGGATTTTTCTCAATTTAAGGTAGCTGTAGATAAAATTGTTTGCAATTCTAGATAAAAAAATTTGTAGTACACGTGATAACGGTATTTTTTATTACATTCCTGTAATTACTTGACTCGGACTACGTCCTCATCATGCAAATGTCTCACTCATGTATAATAATGCCTATATCCCATTTGTACCATAAATAACTATTATTTCATACTAATACATTACAAACAAACTAACCTTTAGTTGCCGTAACTATAAACATGTTTATAATTCCCTTGAAAGTTAGACTAAGTAGTTATAAATCCTTAACTCCCTCTAATGTGTTTACAAAAACAAACCGACAGTTGTCGAATTTTTCACTGAATTGTATGAATTTTCCGTTGAACTGTTGTCCCTGCATGTGACTGTAGTCAAACATAAAGTTGATGTTCCACTTCTATCATGTGCCAGTCAACATTCTTGCAGTTTTATTTTTCACTTCGCCGTCCACCATGTCTCTTCAGTGTCGTCATATTTGCTCCTGCATTGACCAAGTCGTGGAAGTCCTCCACAGACAATGTCCTGTGAAAGCAAACCCAAAATACTAGCAATTTTGCACTTCACATGGATATGTATGTCTATATTCCACCTATTGCTAAATAACTATTATGAAATACTCTTTCGCTATAAACAGATTTCCAATATCAGTTACTAGCTGAAAGCAATTTCGCTGCAAAATCTTCATACAGACGGGATATGCGATAAGCGGTATGAATTTTTCCATTATCTTGGTTATAATATACTCCCGATCCGATATGGGAATCCCTGCTACGGAGTTTTAACTTCTTAGCAGCGAATTGTAACTTTATAAATGGAGATTCCTCAGTTGCATGCTGTTTGCGGGAAACGCCGACAGAGTAGGTCCCAGAAGCGCACGGGAGAGCTCAAGAGAGCTTTGAACGTCGGAAACTGAATTTGATCGATCTCACACCTAACCTAAAACAAACTTTATCAAAACGTTATTTCGGAGAAGTTTAACTTCTCAAAAATAGTTTATTTACAACCTTATCTGTAATGTTGATATTTCAAACTAGCAGTAAGTTTGAAAGAAACATATTTCTGACTGACATTTACCAGAGAAGAAAATGATTATTTGCCACCCGGACAAAAATGTCACTTTCAACCCAGATAATTTTCAACATCGTTGAATAACCAAATGTTTCTTTCATATACCTTATTATACATTAAAACATTCTCAACAAATTTTATTCACATTAAGTATTAAAATTATTTTACTAAATTAATTATAACATTTGATTGATCATAAGCGGCCATGCTTAACATCCTGCGTAGAAATAGTAACGTTTTTATTACTGGAATTTGGCATTCCGCCAGATATTTTAGTGGTAACCCAGAAATCTTGAAAAATAAAACATGAAGAACAAAAGTAATATTTTTTATACATTTTTAGGTATTAACAATATTGTGTGAAACTAACTACTCTGTGGACTAAAGCCCCAACCAGCGTTGAATTACACTCACAATATCTACCCATATCTTTATTATTAGTTTTTGTGACATTTTTTACTGTATTAGAAAGGTATTTTAAGCTAATATATATCAAATCTCCTACAATTCCTATCAATGAAATCATATGTATGCTCTCTGATACCAAACATCTAGGTATGCTAATGAAAAATTCCACAGACAAAGCTCTATTCAATAATTATCTAAAAAAAAATAATCTAGCTAAATTTACTAACCTGGTTTAATGAAAACACTATAAATATATTAGCATACCTAGATGTTTGGTATCAGAGAGCATACATATGACTTAATTGATAGGAATTGTAGGAGATGTGATATTTATTAGCTTAAAATACCTTTCTAATACAGTAAAAAATATTACAAAAGCTAATAATAAAGAATATATGGGTAGATATTGTGGGTGTAATTCAACGCTGGTTGGGGCTTTAGTCCACAGAGTAGTTAGTTTCACACAATATTGTTAATACCTAAACATATATAAAAAATATTACTTTTGTTCTTCATGTTTTATTTTTCAAGATTTCTGTACCTAAAAACACCACAAATTTGATCATTTTACGGCGAGAAATACGGTAACACAGAAAAAATTGGTTGGTTTCACAGTTTTTGGAGAAGGAAGGATTAACTTTATAAGTTAAATCAGTATAGAATGTGGTGTTATATGATTTTTTTAACTTAATCCCCTTTTGGTAAAACTTCTGCAAGATAATAGTCGTACTTCAAACAAAACTTAAAAAATTATAAAGTAGTTGTTTGGAGCGCGCTGTTATTTTTTTTTAAATAAAGGTTGACTTGCTCTAATTCTTTCACAGCTGAAACCAAGTGAAACGAAGAAACCTAGCGAACTGCAGTGCATATTTTTATGGAAAATCGAAACATCGTCGAATTTATAACAGAGATAAGTCACCAAATCGAAACTACAGTGAATTCACGATACCGCATACTCGCATTAAGGCCGTCCCCGTCGAGTTTGCGGTATCAGAGGAACCGCCGCCGCCCTCATTAAGTCAGAGATGCAACGCCTGAACCTTTGAGGACGTTCTGCGGGTACACGCCAGCGATCCGGAGTGCGGTGCTCGCCGGTGACTGCGGTGATGAGGGTGGCAGTGCCTGAAGTCTAGCCGGGCCTCTAGTAGTGGGCATGTGTGTCAGGGACAGGTACGACCCTATACTTTCGGCCGGGGGTGACGTGACCCGCAAGGGATGCGCCATTTTGTTCTATAGGGGTTAATTGTAATGGAGACATCAGTAATTAAGCTATTCCACAGGACGCTGTCAAATATAAACAACTAGTAACAGTACAAAAAAGTGTCTGGAAAAGATTATCTTACATTACCTATATACAGGGTATTACAGAATGATGTTTAAAAATAAGGAAAAAAGTTTATATAAGCATGGGTTCAGATGTTTTTTTTTAATTAGCATTTCAACGTTGGTCTAATGTAATGATTAATAAATTAATTTTTGTCTCGAAAAGGGTGGGTCAGGAGGAAAAAGTCCAACATACACTTTTTAAACAGAAATAACTTGGCCTTAAGAGAGCGATACCAATTTGTCCAAAAAATCAGTGACGTACATTTTTGTTTTGCTAAAAATGATTACTTCACGGCACGCCGCTGGTACACGTAAAAGTAGCCGTTCACTATACGCTGTTGTATACCAAATCTCATCTCAATATCACGATCGGTTTTCGAGAAATGAAGACTGGTATTTAAGAGAGAAAATTTTAAACACTTCTGGACTCATGTTTATACAAACTTTTCTTCTTATTTTTAAACATAGAACCTGCCCGTATATCTTTTTAACATCATTGTATAACATCCTGGATACTTTAAATTTAAAAATCAATTCATAAGAACAAATTCATATCTAGTTTCTAAAATATAGTAAATTTCATAAAATCTCTTCTCTTAGTGTAGATAAATTTAAAATTTTTACATAGTATTTCCTAGTACGCCAAACTGAAGTAATTACAAATAAATTATTAATAAAATAACAGCGCTTAAAATCTGTGGATCAAAATGGCGTTTCCTTTGATTTTATGTTTGAGCTGGGGTAAATTTGGCCTTTTATTTTCCTTGTGAAGTTAAATTAAGGTTAAATAATTGAGTACTTAACAAGAACAGGGCGTATTTTACTATTTTTAGGCGTCAGTATACAGGGTGATAACGGAAAGTGGGAACACGCTGTAACTTTTTTACGACTGCTGATAGATGGTGCTATGAATTCTTTGAGATCATTTCGGATTTCATGACATTTCCGGTTTGACTGGAAATGACCGTAAATTTATATTTCTAAAAGGGACACCCTGCATTTTTTGACATTTTTGGAATCAGCGGATTATTTTACGTATGGTAGGACCAATTTTCCCACACATTTTCTGGATGTAATTTTTTTTAGTTTTTTAAAATAAAACTAGAAGGCCGCGATTGGCAGAAATTGTTTTCTTTTTTGTTTGTAATTATTGGAAAAATTCTAAATTTGAATAATTTTTATCAGCAGTCGTAAAAAAGTTACAGCGTGTTCCCACTTTCCGTTGTCACCCGGTATATACCGGCCAAACTGGGTTTTTATAATTTTATATTAAAAAGGTACGAGAATAATTGGCAAATATTAAATAGCTGTTAATGTTTTATGAAGCTCTAATATTTGTGTAACGTTGTATACAGGACTTAACTTGCTCTACTATGTTTGTAACCATTTTTTAAACACCCTGTATATGGAAAAGTATCTATTTTCAAATTTCTATCAAAAGTATTACATTTTGCCAATTGTATAGTGTAATTAGAATAGAATCCCCGAAGCTAAAAGAAGTATGAAGTTGTAAAAGTATTACAAAAATGTTTCACATTTTCAAATCATGTAAGCTTATAAAGAAATTAAAGATAAAAAATGGAAATTGACTTCTCCATATCTTTTTTATAGTTTGCTGTAACGTAATGAATAAAAAAGGTGTGGAAGAAACGTTTTCTATTGATTTTTCAAGATGTTTCAGAACGAAGCGACTTTTCAATATCTCTTCACGATCTAAAATTCCTTGAATGCACACCGAACTTATTGGGCATTAAGAAAAAATGTATATACATATTTAGGAAAATATATAGTGTATATATTAAAAGTGGACACCCTGTATCCCAAAAACTTGCTGTATTTATTTGTAAACTAATATTTTCAACAATAAAAGGTCAAAATACCCATTTGTACACATATTGGAACTGGTCTATTGGTTTCGTCACTAATGTAGAAATTTCCATCAACCGGTAAATATTCACAGCCCTCAAAGGTTGGTTGAAAAATAAATCAGCGCCCAACAAAAAGCTAAATTTCAGTTTTTTCTTTTCACACGAATCAAACTAAATGTTGAACTCTTCAGCTGTTTTTCTGATAGTTAATCGATGATTTGACCACGTTCGTTGTTGACAATCGACCAAAACAATTGCCATCTCTGGTGTTCTTTGAATGTTTTAAACCGTTCATGGCCCCTTAGCCGACTCAAAAGCAACATAAGTTGGACATTTAAAATTGGAAATGCCTGCATTAGTGTAAACGCCAATAGCCTCGTAAAGAAAATTAATACAGTTGCACCCAGCTCAAACCCGGCCGAATCCCTGACACCCCCGTCGATATACAGGACGTCCTGCTATGAGCGAGCGTCCAAGACCATGAGGCGGCCCCTTGGCATGGCTCTCTTCGGCATGGTGTGGCTCCTACGCGTGCGCTCCGAGATGAAACGCTGCGCCAAGTGTCGTCGCGACGGTTTGTCGGCGCAGCAGCGCTCCGAGCGCGACGGCCAACGCGCCGAGCTGCAGAGGACGCCTGCGTCTTGCTCCACCTTCTTCACGATCGACGCGCCCGGCGCGATGCCCTCCACGGAGACGCTCATCAGCCCCGAGAGGTTGGGGCCCACCACCTACTGCGAAGTGCACGGCTACAACCCCCCCAAAGAAGGTAATTTATGTTTGAATGGTCGATGAGGAGTGTAAATTCAATTTTGATTAGTGTATATGTCAGAAAATGGTTAATAATTTGTAAAGTTTAATTCAGATACGTAGACGACTGAAAGGTGTTAGCAAATAAGCTATCACATTGGACGTCTTGAGGAAATTGGTATATTTATATGATCGTGGACAATAGAAAGTATCTATCTTTTGTTGTCTATGGTTATAATCTGCAAATAAATATTATGTCTGTTTGATACAGGCTTCTGTGTCAATGGTTGAACAATTTTCGGGCCGGCTTCATCTAATCCAATTTTCATAAGTAACTTGATTTAATATACGCCCTAGTGTTCATGATGTTTCAGTTCATGGTGTGATCTTACTTGCCTAAAGATTTCCGTTGCTTTTTTGTAGAATCTTGGCTAAAATATTCTTTCTCTCACTAGATGCTTGGTTTCATCAAGATGTATCCAGAACTGCTGAGGTTTTCAGTGTTGTTACTCTGTGTGTTGTCATTTGCTTCATGATTTCTGTTGCCTCTTTGTACAGTCTTGGTCAAAATCTTCTTTCTCTCACTTGAAGCTTGGTTTATCTAGATGTAAGCTCTGTATCCATAACTGCTGCCTTCTCAGTATTGTAACTCATTGTGTTATTTGAAGTCACTTGCCTAAGGATTTCTGTTGCAATTTTGTAGAATATTGGCCACAATCTTCTTTCTCTGACTAGAAGCTTGGTTTTATCAAGATGTATGCCCGTACCCGTAACTGCTGACCGTGTTGTTACATTTGTATTTATTCAACCTCTGGATAACATGTCTCTCTGTTGTCCAATGTATTTCTATATGCTGTTCTATATCAGTGTATTTGACTGCATTGCTCTTGAAGTTGGTCTTAGGAAAGGCTGACATTATCTTTGATGATGTATTGCAGATGATATTAACATTATGTTTTGTTGAGAGACTACCTTGAAGCCTTGTATATAAGGCAGATATATTATTGTCCGGTATTCCTCCTTTTTATTGATCTTAGCTGTTTTCCAATATGTTTTTCTTCCAAATTTTCTGGTTCACACATAATTCGAAGTCAAAGCACAAAGGTGATGGATAGTGATGAGATAGCATTAAAATATCTGTCAATTTAAGTAGGTTTTCTATAAGCGTGTCACTTCTTTTAAAAAAACTGGTCTTCGAAGGTTTCTATGAAAGTGTTTGCCAGAGCTAGTGAGCAAACACTTGCTTTGAACTATTAGGAATTTGCAACTCATACTTCAAAAGTCAAGTGACTTCAAACAATACACGATTAAATCTCGAATTTCAAAGGTAGTAGAAGAGTGACGTATCTCGATCAATAAACGCACATCGACGACTTGGCAACCAACCCAGAAATAATTAACCATCCTGCAGTACACACGGATAAAAATCATGAACTGCAACGACTAATTACTGCTTGTAGTGGCGTGTTATTTGCAATATGTCCAATTAATTCCAGTATATGTACTGGATTCTATTGCAGGAATTTCAGTTAGTGGTTTTCAGAAGGATCAAAACGAATTTCCATTGTTTGGGACCTGTTTATTAATATTTCAAAAACCCATCTATAAAGCTTTGATATTCATAGATTTCATATATGACATATCAATAAATCATCAAGCCACAAAATGTGCACAGCAGGAATATATTTAACAATCGTTTACCTATATACGAGTTTTTTTACTAAAAAAGCTTTTAGCAAATCATGTACTTCTATTAAAGCTTGCCTGCTGTAGATGTAAGAACCCGGTATATAAAGATTTAATCCTGTCTGTTCGGAGTTCCTGGGACGAAGTCCCCCAGGAAGCGTCAGCTTATTGTTGTTCATTTCTGCAGAGTGTGCATAGGAATATGACATGCCTTGGGGTGACACGAAATCGATGGTTTTTAACAAGCTAGGGGCGGTTCCACGAGGGGTTGGTTTACAGAGTCGATCTCTTGAGACGCTCGGCTCAAGGTATTTGTCACGTCAATTACTTTAAGTCTAGTACGAGACCGGAGATTATTTCTTTATTATCAATGTTTGCGCCTGCCTCGAGCATCGTAAACACTATGGAGAACTTTTCAATCTGCTTTTATTCCAACACGATATGGTACGAAAAGGTCAAAATAAATTTTTCGTAAAATCGTTGCATAATAATGAATTTCGATTGTCGTTTCAGTACACATGTACTTAAAACAATTTTTTTACGCACATCTCCGAAATTTTACATATCATTTTTTCGGCACAATAGGTGTTTTAGACACGTCGCGTTCTTATAACACCACCATTTCTCAACTTGTATCGAAAATAGCTATTTTCGTTTCTACACTTTTGAAAACGAAATTTACTCTAATTGACATTTCTTAAATCAGTCGCACCCTTTAACCGAAACTAAGGAGGAATAACTACTGGAAAAAACGTCCAATGACTTTTATTGCAGTCATCATGAGGCTCAGCCTACATAAACGGCCTTAGAATGTTCGGATAAGCTTCCTCGTATTCAAGACTGTAATGAGGACATTATTAGGGCCATTTAGGCCGTTACGTCTACCCATAACTTCGCTGCTCGGGTCAAACGTCGGCTTTGTTTTATTATTGACCAAAATGCGATGTTATGGCGTGTTTCGCTTTATGATCCTTTGGCTCTTCATCGAAGAGGGCCAGTTTCAAAGCGAGAGCCCCGCTAGTTTTTATTATGCTTTGATTCTTGTCTCTCGGGTTTTAATCTTGTCTGTTTTATGGGGCGCATCGAGTTTTATGCGTGTTTTGTTGAAAAAAACAGAGAAAGAGAGAGAGAACATTTTCTGATGGGAGCCAGTTAATCCAGTGGGTTTAAAACACTTTGTAATAAACGTGTAATCCCGCTTACATTGTTTGGCGCCTTGCTAGAGAGATAGCCTGTGATGTTGTGTAACTTGTTAAATTTATTAAAGGTGCCTACACACACACATATATGTCAGTCATCTTTATTGTATACACGTCGACAAGTAGTGACCATGAATAGTGTATTATGTTAAAAGGAGTGGAAGGTTAATATTATGTGTTGAGCGTAGAAGTAATCTACGTATTTCTTTTGAGACTCTTTAGGGCGCTATTGCTTTATAACTTTTAAACGGGAAGTAATACAGACAAAAATTTCTAATAAAAGTTTATTAGAAAAACGAGAGCATCACTCATTTCCAAGTGATCAAAGAGTAAACAGAAAATGAACTGCGAGATTATTTAATTGCGAAAATTAAAGGTAACAAATAATGTAACATTATTATTTAACTATCGACCTATAGCCATTTGGCAAACTTTGCTAAGGTTTTAGAAAAGTCATTATATGCATATATCTATAACAATGTCAGTACCAGTATTTCTTCTAATCAACATGGGTTCGTTGCACGTCTTTCTACTGTAACTAACTTAGTTGAATTTACTCAGTTTTTATCAAATCATATTGAGAATAAAGGCTAAGAAGATGTAATATATACAGATTTTGAGAAGGCATTTGACGAGGTAAATATACACTATATTATTACAGAAATTGAAATCATTTGAATTTGATGATTCTTTGCTACTTCTTACAAAATCTCATCTTGAGCGTCGTTAATTGTATGTGTCACATAATGGATACCGTTCTAACATTTTTATAGCTCTTTCAGGGGTACCACAAGGATTTAACTTGGGAGCACTCCGGTTTATTCTTTATATAAATGATTTACTGTTAACTATGTAATATAATTATCTTTTTTTCTCAGATGATCTAAAGCTTTTTCGTAGTATTAACTTTTATTATGATTGTCAAGCATTGCAAGAACTTTTGAACACAATACAGGTGTGGTGTAAAGAAAACATGGTTTCTATAAATATTGATAAATGCAAAGTCTGCTTTTTCAGTTTGAAAAAAAACATAATTTTATTTGTTTATAATCTAGATTCAAAGCCACTGGCACGCAATTAGTTATAATCTAGTTTGTCCTGTAATTGGAATATCTATTCTGTTTGGCAATAAACGCAATATTATTATTATTATTCTAATAACTGGCTTATTCATACAGGGTTAACTATGACTTAGTACAAATATTTTAAGAGGGGATAGGGAAAAATAAGAATGAACGGAATCACCCTTCAAAAAAATTCCAAACTTATTTATAAAGCCAAAAAAATTGTTTTCGATATTATTTTAAATCCTTATTTAACGTCGCCAATGTTTTAACTTGCTTGTTGGTTGCCTACTCTACAAGCATGCAACAGTCGCTCAGTCAGTATCGCTGTCATGTCATAATTCTATTCCTGTGTTTACGTTGTACTTTTGTGTTTTTCTTCAGTTTTTAGTGCCTTGTTTAAATTTTTAAACGTTTTATAGTTATTAAATAAAGACATTTGTGTTGGGTGCAGTTACTTTCCCACAATATAGTTAGCCGGTTTTGTTTTCTAGGTTATGGGACAAGTCTGATGCGGTTACATTAAAACTTGTCTATTATCTATTTTTTTTTTGTTCGATTTGGTTATAATAAATAGACATTTTATCTAATTGTACCTACGGAAAGTGTCTTTTATCGGTAGTGAGTGACTGTAATGAGCAACTATGTAGTTTTACCAGTTTATAACGAAATAATGAAAACCGAATGCAAAATACTGGAGCTAACTGGATTAACTGTTACCTATCTATCAGGTATTATTACTAATAAGAATGTTAATTTTTGTCCTTTCTACATTAATTTAGAAACGCTACAAAAAGACGACCGCGTGGTAGTTGATATTTGTTAAGATTTAATTTTTTACTTTATCACACTTTATCTATGAATCTAAGCCATCTCAGTCGATTCTTATCATAGGCGCCGACTTTCCGTAGGAAAAAAGGCCCCATTTTTTAAATATCGAGCTAAAATTCTGGAATAATTTTTTTATGGTCTTTTAGGCCTCCCTGAGCACGTGGTTAATTTTTTTGTACTTAGTCATAGTTAACCCTGTAAATATTCCTGCATTTAAAAGTGTCTTACGTTTGTAACAGTTTCATTATGGACGTGTTTTCATACATTTTGCTGCCATTTACTCCTCAACAGCCGGTAAGCGATGCGTGAAAACATTTTTATTTTTCTTTATGGAGAAAAGTCTTTGCAACTCCTCAGATTCGGCACAGGATATTAATCAGGCGTCACAAGAACCGATCCACTCGGCAGCCAACCGCCCGGAGATATGAAAAGCGGCATTCACGTCATCGGATCGTTTCCGTAAAAAATGACTCTCCGATACCGCGTAAATAGAGCCGTCCTGGCACTCAATATTTAAGCACAAAGCTCGGATTCGGAGGTTGAGCTCCATCAAACGGTTCCTTCTCTTAAACCGCCGTCGTTTGGCTTCGACTTCCGAACTTCCACTAACGTGGGAAATTTCTGCGAGGAAAATCGCCCTTAATATCTGTCGACTAAGAAAATGTACGAATACTTGTATGTTGGCGATTCGAAAGGGTAGCGAAATATGTTTTTTAACTTTTGTTTCTTAATCCAATTGACAGTAAAACATAAAACCAACCGTTTTTTAAAGAAAATCATATATAATTTGAAACTTAAATCTCATCAAATAAAAAGAATTATAAAATACAAGTAACAGTACACAGTACAGTTAATAGTTATTTATGATGGTATGTGTTAAAAGTGCCTTTTTAAGGCACGCATGTAAAAGTTTGCAGAATGAGCGCAGCTAATACAAAGAAAATCCCGGATTCAATATGAAATTGCATACAATAAGTTTGTGAAGTAGTGTGAAGAAAAATGCGTTTCTGGAAAATATACTGAAAATGTATTCTTGGTCTATTTTGAGGAGAAATCAAAGGTTTGAAAATCCTCATCTCTATGGTGTAATTATTCTATTGTTAAAGCTATGTTACGAATAAATAGCGACGCAGATATCCGCAAGCATTTTAAGCTCATTACATAAAGCGTCAAGAAGAAGGTTATCAACCCAAAAAATCAAAGATCTTGACCAGAGACCAAATTCAACAGTTTTTGAACATGACGATCTTATGATGAAAGTAGCTACTATTTTGGGAATATTTGGTGCCTGCCGAAGAGAGGAGCTTTGTCAGTTGACTCTCGACAACTTGGAAATTGTAGGCACTTCCAGTTGAATATTGGTTAAGATATTAGATATCAAAATCCAAGGTTCCACGAAATTTCACTATCGTTGAAGAATTTTATTTGGATTTTTACCGGAGATACATGGCTCTTCGTCCAGCAAATGTGGTACATCGGAGGCTTTTCCTAAAGTATGTGAAAGGCAAGTGTACGAAGACCCTGTGGGAATAAATTGCGTTTGGAAAATTTCCTGCTGCTATTGCTAAATTTCTGCAACTTCCAAATTCTAACCTCTATACTGGACATTGTTTTCCGCGTTCGTCTTCAACCTTACTAGCGGATAGTGGATCAAATTTAACGACAATTAAGCGGCATAGGGGAAGGAAATCTTCAACAGTCGCCGAGGGATACATCGAAGATTCATTGGAAAGTATAAATTCGATTGCCCGAAAACTGCTTTTAGTGCCACCAATATCAGCGGATTCGACTCAAACGTCAACTAGGAATGCGGTCCTTTCAGTTAATAGTGGTAGAATTGGGGAAGGATTTAATTTTTCAATTTGTGTGCATTGTAATATAAGTATTCATGTTAATAAAGCAAATACAAATTAAATGTGTTGCAAATTTACAGTCACAATTTGACATTTACTTTGAGGCACTAGTGCTTTACGCTTAATGTATTAAATTTTTCATTCTCCCCTCGATTTTATATAAAACACAATTTAAAAATGCTGAAAATTCTCTGTAATAAAATAGGTATAAGGCGGTTTATTGGCCTAAAAATAGTAATATTATATCAGAGTATGTTGTTGATATTACTTTGGTAACATTCGTGTCAACAAAAAATATTATTTTGACAGTTATCAAATATTTATTTTCAATATAAAGTTGATAAGTATGTTTTTTAAGTTTAATATTTGGCTAGATTTTGTTAAAAATGTATCTCATTGGAGAAGCAGCAATTATTGCGTGCAGAAGTTTCTTACCGGACAAATCTAAAGACCGTTACAATCAAGCTTATAAAAATTTCATCAAATGGGTACAACGAAAGATGTGTCCACAATAACGGAAGATGTATTATTGATATTTTTCTTAGAAAAATCAAAGACATTGTCCCCTGCTACATTATGGTCAGAATACTCAATGTTGAAATTGACTATTTCATTAAATAAGAACCATATTTCAAAATCTGGCCGCTTGAAAGAATTCATAAAAAGGAAAAATGACGGATGTCAATCTCGAAAATCTCAGGTATTTACAAAGGATGATATATCAAAGTTTTTTGTTAGAAGCTCCTGATAAAATATATTTAATGAAAAAAGTGGTAGCGATTTTTGGAGTAACTGGAGCATGCCGAACTGCCGAGCTATATAATCTAAAAGTGAGGGACGTGGAGTATCAAAATTGTCACGTTAGTGCAGAATCTTACTATAAAGAATAATGTGCAAAGAATATTTGTAGTGACAGACGGGAAATAATAAACCTGACGTAATAATAGTTATAATATATACTAGTTATTTATGCTAGTGGCACTGACCATAGTAGGAGCAGATAAAAATAATGTTTCCCTCATTTTAAACGAAAAATTCGTCGATTACGTATATGGCTCCCCTCTGGCAGTAACGTCCGTTTCAGATAAGGCACGCACGGACAATTGGAATAATTTCGTCGAGTATAATTGAAATTTAACTCGCGCATTTCGAATTTAAATCGCCGAAGATTCACGCAACTGAATTCCCCTATTAATCGGAATTACTTAAAGCGAAACGCGCCCTAATCGCTGTTTGCAGAACTCTTATATGGCCCGTGTAATTGCATCCCCCTCGATAACATTTACATGCATTTTAATTAAAATCGCCGAGTTCGCTACATTGTGACTTTCCGTCGAATAGGAAACCGCTTCCTATGGGATACCAGCGAATCGCTAGACCCATTGTCTCGACTGTTAAACGGTTAAGCTGTGGAAATTAAGTGGAACATCCAGAGTTTTAATTGGTCGAGTTATTCGAGGAGATTTGGTAGTTGCGATTCACTTTGCGTCTTCGAAATTCGCTCTAAAAGTTTCAAATGCAATTTGCAAGGATACTGGCTTGCTAATAGGATCATTAGATTTTTTCAACACGTTTAATTCTTTTCTATTTTCAATGGTTTCATGTAGAAAAGAAATGCGAAGTATAAGAATTAAATGTAGTATGTCGGATGACGGAAATTTCTGAAATCAATGACCACTAAATGTGGACACTACATATCACGTTTACTCATGTCCTTCTGTCGTTTATGACAGAGAGCGGACAGCCGAGGTTTAAAACAAGTTTGAAACCGGTATATCTCTGATTGCACCGCTGACGACTAACCATTTGCTACCTGAAGTTTTTCTGGTGTCATTCAATAATGGTCATGGCGATACAAGTCCGGGGCTTTCATAGTAGTCATAGTTTCTATGATGGCTTACTCTATATTTGTGGCCATATCTAGGTCCTGCATTAAGTAACCAGTGACCGTTAGATGTAATTTAATAAGACAATATTATGTATATACAAAGTTATCTACTACTAAGTACAAAAATTTTAGCCACTTTATCAGGGAGTTCTAAAGATAATAAAAAAGTTATTTCTGATTTCTAACTCGATAGTTCAAAAATGGGGCAAACCCCTATTTTCCTCTGGAAAACCGGCGCCTATGGTAAACATCGTGCGATATATCTTGGATTTGTTAACTACCTATCACGCCTATCGTTTTTTACAGCGTTTCCAAAAGTAGAAACGACGAAAATGAACATTTTTATTAATAATAAACACCTACCTAGTAGGTAAGAGTTAATCTAGTTAGCTGCAGTATGTTACATTTGTGTTTCGTTCTTTCATTCCAAACTGTAATAACTACATTTGCACTTTTAGAAGTCCATCAGAATTACCCACTAACAACTAAACACACTTCCCATACAGTTAAATAAAATGCCCATTCACTCGAAAAATCGAACGAGGAATACTAATAGATAATAGAAAACTTTGAACCCCGCGGCAGTCTTGTCCGATAATCTAGACCTAGAAACAATCTGGCAAACTGTATTATAGGAAAACAGTTGTTCCCCACACAAATTTATTTACTTAAGTACTACGAAACGTTTAAAATTAAAAAAAAATAGGCACTAAAAACTGCAGCAAAACACAAAAACGCAACGTAAACATACATGATTTGAATTTTGACAACGAATTTTACAGTATAGTGTTGCCGTACTTTTCAAATGTCAAACGTGTGAAATAGATAACGTCGAGACGGGCGGACCGCCATAGTTGACGATAAATAAGGGTTTAATGTAGTTAAAAAAAAAATTGTGTCGAAATTTTTTTAAGCGTGATTCCGTTAATTCTTAATTTTCTCCATCCCCTGTTAAAATATTTGTACTTGTCATAGTTAACCCTGTACAAACAGAGATTATTAAATGATTTAACACAAATTGTAGATATTATTTTAGTGGATTTTGTATCATTCAACAACGATGTAGAGGAAATTATATATTTTTGTGCAATAATAACATAATTTTGCCCATAATTCAATGTAAAAAAAATAATCGCGTTATATTTACTTACAAAATACACAATGATACCCCTTCAAATAAATATATATTTATTTGCACAAATTATTGTACAAATATTGCAGTAAAATTTTCCATATTTCTCTCTGAGCATCTGAAGCAGAATCGGCATAGCTTATCTACTGTTACTACATTTGCAGTCTGAAACTTCAAAGGGAGCATTTTAAAATATAGTCACTATTAAGAAATTTTGATTTGATGTTGTAGTTCGATCTTTTACCTAATCGGTATGATATTTAAAATAATAATATTATTATTTTCTATTTTATTTTTCTGAACCAGTCGCAGCAATGCAACATATTTTTAAAATAGCCAAGGGAGCGGCTATATTTCCAAGAAAATACTGCGTAATAAAGGCACTAAGTTTACTCTGTTGGAAAGAACTAAAGCCATCGAAACCGAGCAAAATTGTTACTGCAGCCGTTCTTTTAACTTATTGACCTTTTGCTTGTTTGCTCTTATTTTCCTCGGATTTCTTTCGAGATTGTATTAGAAGATATTTCTTGAACTATATAGGTATGTCGGTATGGATTCCGTTAAGCTATGGTCTTATTACATAGATTTATATTTATTATCGCTTCTGATGCATTACTATACAGGGTGGACTATTAATAATGGGCAATAGAGCAGATGCGACATCTTTGGAGAAAATATGAAGGTATAGTTAAATATGTTTTAATAAAATGTTGCTGTAGAAAAAGGTAGGTACAGGGTGTGAAGGTGAAAATATTTTTTCATTTTTTTGTAATATCTCGAGTCCCCTCAACCGATTGTGTACTTTTGTGTTTAAGAATGGTATTAGAAGTGAACATATTCATTTAAGAATGCAAAAGAGTTACTAATTATATTTTTTTCGAAAATTGCAATAAAATAAGACATGTGCAACAATTTAATTTATATTTAAAATCGTTTGAAGCGTGTTTGAATCAAGACGATTTAGGCGCGGTGACTATCAATACGATAGCAACCTAATAAACAACAAAAATTAGTTATTTGAAAAAGTAGTGTCAGCATTATAATAATAATAATAATAATAATATCTCTACCCCTCATTCTAATCACGAGAATTAGCCCAGAAGTCGAAGACTTGTGCGGGAGAGGGGGCGGCATATTATTATTAAGCAGGCCGCATTTGCGTCCAGGAACGACTTACGTTGGTAGGCCCTAACCACCATTCAGTGCAGGAATGAGGAAACCTGGAAAACCTCATTAATTAGGGGGGTAGTCAAATGTCAACCGGTATCAATCTCTCACATTGACCCAAGCCAACATTCTTCCACCCTACCATACCCGCAGAGAGGGTGCCAATCTCTCCACGAATATAGTTTATATACGGTCTACCGGCTGCAGGAGTCGAACCCACAGCGATTCAGTCACCTCGATTCAAGTACTGACGCCTTAAACCGCGCGACCCCTCACCGATCCGGTATATATTGTAAAATTCATATTCTAAGAGTGTTGTGTTCAAAATGAACTCGGAAAGTGAATAGGTACAAGCATTTACCAAGCGAAGTATTGAAAGCGGCACAAAATGCTGTTTCACAATTAATCCCCAAAATATCGTCGAGACAGTTCAGTATAATAATTTAACTCACTGAAATATCAACACTTTTGTATTGAAATGTTATATTACTTAAAATGTATATTGTTTAATTAATAGAATCGTAAATAAGTTTCGGCAAAATGACAAAATATATTGACAATTGTATTATGTTCTAGAACGGAAAAGATTTTGGCGTTCTAGAACATAAAAGTATTTCGCAGGTAGCTGTCAAAAAAGGCCACTTTGTCAACTGAAAATTTAACGAAAATTACATTCGGTTGGTCCCTAATAAATATTCAAAACTCAAGTACCTATGTAATTGTTATTGTTACTCTTTAGATGTGTCATTTACAGACCATGTTGTTGGTTTTTGTTGGGAGTGTTATAAACAAGATTTTCTGTAAATAAATTTCAACAGTACTTTTAAAGTTGCGCGTAAGCAGAAATCTTTTAGGTGAGTTTTCCCCAGAAACTGTAGCAATAATTATGAAGTTCTATCAATTATACTCTTTTTGCGTAGAAACGACGCCCGGATAAGATTTTGTAGTAAACCGAACGTTGTCAACAAAAAATTAAGAGAAATTCATCATCAGCCATTGATAATGTGGATCCTTCTCCCTCTAATACCGATTCTGATTTATTACATACATTATGATTCCTTGTCTTTAAAAATATTTCCCTATGAAATTTGGCGGCAATCGCTTGAGCGGTACTCAAGTTATAACAAAAAAAAAGTCAAATTTTACATCCAGTATCTTTTTCCACGGCAACATTTTAGTTAAGGCTGTAATATTCGCAATTTTACCAAAGCCGTTTTTAGACGTCCACGCACTTTCATATTTCTCCTCAATGAAAATTCGTATTAAGATAAAGCAAGTTTTAATCAACTAATAAAAGTCTATTTTACTAGACAGCAGAGCCAAAATAGATCTGAACAATATTTCGGTCGCAATTTTGCCCTCATTTAGGACTGCGGTGAGACGTTGTTAGGCACTATTATAAAAAAAGAAAGCTGTAAGCTAGTAAATCAAGTCTTCATATAACAGACAATTGCCTCAGATTTCAATTTTTTGCATTTATATTCATGAAATCTGTCCGCCAAGAAGACATGTTTTGCTAAATTTCTGCATACAATTGCCTAACTTACAGCGGCACAAAGTTAAATTTGCCGTTGAAGGTGCTGATGGGCGTAGCCTGATAAAAGCTACACTGTTTGGCCGAACATTATACCCTTAAATAGATATTAATAGTCATTGCTAGAAACGCCTGAAAGTAAGTAGTAATAGTAATTTAATAATTGTATTACTGCTGCTAATAACTCCCCTTTCTACTAGATATTTGACCCAGTATGAAGTTACTACTATGACTGATTTAATGAATGAAAATCTCAACAAAAGATATATTTTTATTCTATAATTTTATGTACCTATTTACATTTTCATACAACTGATTTTTTTTAACCTCCTACAACAAATACCATTATGAGGCTATTAAACAAAACATTATTCAGCTGACTATTTACTTATTACAAATATATAGTTTTAATTATGCATACCTTCACCCTTTTTCAGAATATTTAATTTTCAAAATATGCAACTTGTTATCTAAAAAAAATTAATCTATCTAAATTTACTAACCTGGTTTAATGAAAACGCTCTATAAATATCTAAGTTCACTCTTGAAAATGTGGGAACTCGAATATTCAACCACAATAGATGAGATTTGACCTATTTCTGCATTTTTAGGATTGCTGTTGAATATTCCAGTTCCCACATTTTCAAGAGTGAACTTAGATATTTATAGTGTTTTCATTATGCAACTTGTTATTGCTGAACAATTACTTTGATTAACATTTTGTAATTAGTTTTCTTAGGAAAAAGTTCACTTTACTGACCTAAATCACGAGAGAATGTAACCGAATCAAATCCGGTTCCCTTCCAGGCCCTTTCGGTCCATTTACGACGCCGTTACGAGGGTGTACGTCTTAACGAAACATCGAGCAATGGCTAAACTTGTGTATTAAACTAAATATAACAGTACGTGTTCCGCCAAGTAAAGCCGTGCTCTATTTCACGTACGTATGCCCTAAGTGTCTCGAAGGGATTAATTTCTAACCCCATTATCATAATTTAGGGCCCGTAGACCTGGCTCGTCTAGGGTCCTTAGTATATATTATACGTGAAATGAACTTGGGACGGGGCAACGAGTGTTTAAGGGATGATGTGTAGGGGTTGTAATGACTGGGATGTTACAGAGGTTGTCTTAGATTTCAGGTAATTTAGGGGAGATTATTATACAATTTAGCTCGCGGGTAGAATTGTTTGAGGGGAGGTGTGGTTTCGAAAAGTTTAAACATTCATTAGTCATACTGTCAAGAGAAAATAAGAAGAGTGTAAAAAGTAATTAATGTGTGTGAACGGATTTTAAGACATTCTTTAAGACGGGGATTTTGTAGAAAAGAAATTGCACAGCTTGAGTGAGCGAAATGGCGAATCAATGAGGTCTATTAGACAGTATACAAACCGTATAGGCCCGAACCACAAGGTTCCCTGAAGTTTATCGTACATTTTGACGCACATAAAAATAAAAGTCGTGATATATGTTATGATTTTACTCGAGGACACAAAATGTAAAATTAGCAATAAATATTAATCTGAAAGTGAAACACAAGTTGTCCTGTATGTCCTGGCTAGTGAGTGAAGTAATTTGGTGGCTGTGGCTTGATAATTTTGCCGTAATTGCGACATATTGGCGTAGTAACTGTGTGGCTAAAATTGAGGTATTTTAACATTTATTTTAATTATTCTTGTGATTTTATGAGCAATGAAAATTATCTCACGCACTAGCGGGAACCTTTGTGAATACGTTGATATATAATAACCAATTATTTCAATTTTCTTGGAGTTCTGTGTCCTCGCTTGAAGCCCTGTTAGACGGTAAAAATATATATACAAAATCCCAGCCTTAAACTGTAACCGATAGTGGTAGTTCCAGCTCCTATCTTCTATGATATATCCTACAATATTCCATTCCGACATCCTATTACATCACATCTAAATGAACATTCCATTTTAAGTATGAAAAATAGGCGCTTACTTCATACATATAATCTATTATACAAATTTTTTGAAACCGGTGAACCTCATTACATTAAACAATATTTTTTATTAGCTCCGAACTACCGTACAGCACAGAACTGCAGCCTTTCAAAACTCTTTTTCATTCAATGTAATTAATTTATGAAATAAATGTAATGATAATTTTAAAAAAATTAGCAAACAGACCTTTAGTGTTCATGTAAAAAAATGCTTTTAGAGAATCAGATTTCGCTTGCTTGCTTTGATGTGTGATTTTGCGCCTGCCTGTCGCATAATTTTTTTCTTTTTTCATTCCTATACAGGGTTAACTATGACTAAGTATAAACAATTTAACCACGTGCTCATGGAGGTCGGAATTCTACCTCAATGTTTAAAAAAGGGGCAAACCCTCTTTTCCTACGGAAAGCCGGCGCCTACGATAATCAATCATCGTCCGAGATGACTAGATATGTCAACTACCGTGAGGTCGTTTTTTGCAGCGTTGTCAAGTGTAGAACCGATGAAAATAAACATTTTTATTATTAATAATAATGCCCACGTACCTTATAAATAACAGTTAATCCGGTTAGCTGCAGTATTTTGTATTCGTTCCTCGTTCCTTCGTTGCACACTGTCAAGACTACATTTTCACTCATTACAGATCTGTCAGAATTATCCACTAACATATCCGACATAAAATAAAACGTTTAAAATTAGTCACTTAACTGTTATAAAATAACATAACCTAGAATACTGCATTGCTAGTTGCATACTCTCCAAACCTCAAAGAACCAGCGAAGTTAGTTATATTCTAAGGGTCCAAGAAACATTTTTACAGAACACTGTAAACATCTTGTGATGTTATGCTTTAAAATATTACTAATTATTTTATGCAAACATCGTCGATTATTGTTACTATTATTAGTATTAACAGAATTTAATTACCCAACAAAACAAGAAGTTTAAAAATTTATCGCCGTGAAGTGCACCTTGTGGCCTACAGATGTCGTCTGCAGATGTCAAAAATATTGTATACAGTTACGATACGATACTCTGATTAGTTTGAAATAATTTTTCAGTACTTGCTTTTCGCAAATTTAATAATCTACATTTTGTAAGCAATCTTTGACCAAAAATGTTCTCTTTTTTTGTTTTGTTTTACTTAGTTTAGTTAAGGGTCCATAGAAAGAGCACCATTAGGTGAATTTATGGTTTCGTTTTACCAGTTATTGTAAATACTCTTGTTATTATATGTATGTACTGCATAATTTCACTATTTTTTGGTATTAATATTATTATTATATGGGGTGTGAGATCTGAACATCGATGATTTGACGTATGTTGTTTATATTTTACAGTCTGTTTTAAATATTAGAAGATATTTACTGGTCTCACTTCCAAAAAATACTTTTTAAAGCATGTACTTTAACTGAGAAATAAATCAGGAAGTTTACAATTTCCATCAAGAACTCCGTCAATATTAGCAGATTAGTTGAAGTAAAAGCTAAAATGAAATAGTTTTCGTACATATTAAATTTGATACATAAATAATTGATTTAAACGCCGCTTTTTAAAAATATTAGCCACAGTAGTACTGCCATGCTAAGCTGAGAAATCCTATTTCATTTATAGATTATAAATTAAAGTTTTGTAATGTTAACGAATGACGTTTTTATTACATCATCTCTTAATTTCTTAGCTTCAATTTCACACTTAATTGAAGAATTCTTTGTTGCTCCCTTCTGTTTAATAGTTTATACATTTTGTTTGTATCATTTATCTTTTTACATTTTAACGTGTTCGAAATATAACTACCTATACTTAAAAAACTTGTATGTATGTGTACTAAAATATTTTTTCTTTTTTTTCAGGTATGTCACTTATTTTGTAAACGGCAACTGTAAGTATGCATTAATTTTCATATTTCTGAAATCGGTCAAAGTTTTTATACATAGTAAGAAATTGTATAAACTGGGAACGGAATATCGATAAGTTTTAATGGATTGAATTAGTTTGACGTCACAAGATATACAACCTGCAGTATTTGGTGCCATAAGAAACATCATTTAAATCAAGTGTTGTTATGGTGAGCTTCTAATCTATATTTAAGAGTCAAATTTTGATTGGAAAAGCATTGAAATGTTGTTTGTTTTTCTTTTAAGACATGTTAAACAGATTTCTTCACTTGCATTCAATAGAAGTGTAATGATCGTTTGTTTTGGATTATATCCAAAATATTTTTGGTGACAGTATCGCCAGACATATACCATATGCTTCACTTATGACCTTTATATGTCTGGTGGCACCGCTGACGACTAACAGTATCTGTTTGCTTTAAGATTTTTATGTTTCACGGGCCTTTTGAAATCTCCCTGTTGCAGCCTAATTAAATTCAAATAGACTATTTACAATAGCATACTAAATTATAATAAAATGGGTTTTGGGGTTTAGGGGATATTTTTGTAAGATGAAAAATATTGGGCTCAATTTCAAAAGGCCTTAAAATTTGAAATATCAGAGAAATATGAGGCAAGTAATTACTCAAGTTGATTTGATTATAAATATAAATAATCCACTAAACACTAAACGACATTTGCTCTGCTTTTTCTATATCAATTCAACTTTATAGTTTAACCAATAGACGTTTAATACAGCCTCAATTCGGCATCGATCTGATACGACCTGCGACCTCGGGGTGCTGTCCTGGTCGAACTGCTATATATTAACCCGCTGCCCCAAACTCCAGCTGCATTACATGCATCGATTAACTCAGTTCTAATTGAAATCTTCGGAAACGTGCCAGTTAGGGAGTTGTACTGACGGAATTTAGTGCTAGGCAACATTATTTTACAGCAAAACAAGAACTTGTATCTTGACAAGTCGTAGTTGGAAACAGTTACAAGTTTTAAACAAGTTACGTGGCGCTGTTTTGTGTAAACGGTTCGTAACTTTAGAGAAAAAATCGTTAGTCGACACGTCGTTTATTATTGACCTGCTACTTGAGACGTCACATAATCAGCAGTTAGGCATTGTTTAGATAAGAGCTTTGTTTTGGTTTCTGAAATCGAGAACCAGTTGGGATTATTTGTGTATCTACACTATACTGCGAAGGTGGATCAAATATATCATAGCAATGGAGATAATGTCTGTCATCTTTGGATATTTGTCCAACAGAAGTGACATTGACAACTGTGGTTCGCCTCAAGAATGTTGGTATTAAGGTTCGCTAGAAAGATGTCCCTTCTGCGGGCAGATACTGACAGTATTTCTTCCAAGTTTGCGTCTGGCAGACCATACATAATACTCATTAGGAATGAGGAGGAGGTCACTAGTGTGGATGTAATAAACATCTTCACAGACAGATCAAAAAGGAGGGACAGTGGAGGATGTAGGATCTTTTCCAGATCCCTACATATTCAATATCATTGGGCAATGAATAGCATGTCTATTCTTATTCCGTGATACAAACGGAGTTAGCAGGTATAACCATGGCTCGTAGACATACAATAGCCAAAATTATCAGAATCTACACAATATACAAGCACTACTGATTTTACCTAATCATAAGATATTAACTAGATCAGGTTGGGACTACCATCAGGCATTTGCAATGGTTTCAGATCGAACACAAGCGGTGCAATGGCATTCTGGTCCCACCAGTATGCTTCCGTTGTCAGTTCTTGTTGGAATTATCAAGAAGAACACCCAGAAAGAGTATAGGAGACGGTGAGATGAAATAAATAGCTGTCAATTTGCCTTCCTGGACCATCCCTGCAAAGGTACAGCCGAAAAGTACCTGGCAATGTCTGTTCAAACTGGACACTGTTGGCTAAGGAAACACCTTTACTGTATGAGGAAGTTTGAAACACCTCTTTATAGGGGATGGGAACAGAAAGACACAAGAGAATCCGTCCTGGAAGGTCGAAGGCCTTCTATACTCTACATTAGAGAGATACTCCCTGAGCAACATCACCACTTCTTTTTCTTTAATAAGTTGATTAGCGACTCAGATGGGAGGAAGTACAAGGAAGTACAAGGAGCCCAAGTGTGGCTTGTACTGTAGCCTTTTAAGCTCCACAACTACAGATTCCAGATTAGTGCAATCGATGCGTCGCGTATTTTTGCTCTTCCAACTAGCAATTTGCTATTTTGTAACAGCTAAAGAATAGTTAAATAATAGAAACAAATCAATTTTGTAAGAGCTCTATTTTGGTACCTTTAGTAGCAATAATACGACATTTTTATGTGTCTCGTGTGATTATCATAATTAAAACGGAAAAGGTTTTTAGAAATTGTTTATTCTTATACAATGACTATGAAAGCTAAAGCAAGATAAAACTAGACCGTTCTCTATGACCCAAACAAAACAAGGTCCCCCCATTTTGTTCCGGATAAGTTGTACTAAACAAGACATATTTGACTTAACAATTTTTTTTTCTGACCAGCGGACAGAATTATGACAGCAAACAGGTCTTGAATATGTGACAACGTTGCTCATATACTATCTTAGGATTGTTATGTATTTATACATAATAATTACCTAAACGTAGATTTATTCAGTTACTGACAACAAAATACTGGTGTTTGCCGCTGTAATAAAACAAACATACATGTCTGTACAATTGCGTATAATCTGAAAATTATAGAACTGTTTTGTTGTGACATCACGTAAATAGCAGTTAGATATTGTTTAGACAAACTATTTTGATTTTCTTCATTATAAATATTTAAAATCTTACTTGCCGAAGACGTCTCATTGAGTATTCTGTATAATTACCATCCGTGTTCATTGCATTCGCTTATAAATTAAAAAATTGCAGTGCAGCACTTATTCTAATAAAATTACTGGGAGCCCTTATAGCTATACGCAGCGATGAATTAATTTTAATAACTTAAAGTGAAACTCTTTTCGACGGAAGTTAAAGAAGTTATGTAAATGCAATTTACCCCTACCGAACAAAAAATTCTCCTGCAACTCGCGACTGCCGCCGTAGAGCGACGTTGCAGGAATATGGCATTATTAACGTATTCCTGAACTTGCTGCTGCTATGCGATATTAGTTTTGCAAATTTAATCATTTACAGTATCTGTAGCGCTTAAGAACATGCCTGGGTTGCAATTAGAAGCCTTGAGATGGAACGACACGAGTGTAGACGGAGATAACTTGTTTGCACGGGCTTTGCAGCTACCTATGTGTTCTTCAACAATTCCAATACAAGCGAAGTTATTAATGGTACCTCTTCATTCACGATGGGGTTATCCTGCGAGAGAAGTATTTAGAACATGTGGAATGCTAAATACCAGATTGTATCCAAATTGTATGCATATTTCACAAATTCAAGGTGTTTCAGGTCTAAATTGCCAACGATAGATCTTTAAAAAAATGGTCATCCGAATTATGGTGTTATGATAATCAAAATGTCAGACATTATCCTGCATATTAGCTATGCAACCATCAACACAATAATTTCTTGCCAACTGTATTAAATGAACTATTTTTTGTGTTCTTGTGCCATCAAATCAGTAGATTTATTAGAACTCGTGGTATTCCACGCTTCGATTTTATAGCATTTTATTTAGAATTATTATTAACATCATTTGACCGGGATTATTTAAATTCACTCAACAAGGAGTTTCTGAAGGACTGGAGGAGCCCACAACTTCGCCAGGTGGGACCTGGATTTTGCTGAACAGTGAATCTTCAGTATAACTTTCCGCTACTGTAGTTGATTTGAGTTTTTTTAGGTCGCAGATTGATATACTCGTATTTTCGACACATTTCTGCAGCATTGACTGAAGAACCTTCTTCCATGATTATGAAACTTCTTGAACTTTTCGTATTCGTAATGAGTACGTATAGATAACTTTGTCTTGGACATGGGTGATATCCAGAAAGGTCAATTCATTGCATCGACAAGCACTTGCGACTCTCATGATCTTTGCAACCTGTAAAGAGTTGAAAATGAAACGCTCAATGTATAACTTGAAATATTAAAATCGTGTATTTTGTATCTTAACAAAAATTCTTCCATTTGGTTTCTCTCCAATATCTTTGACTGCTTTGATTTTTAATTTCTTGATTCTGCTTTCAAATATGAAGTAAGTTTACCACACTTTGAAATATCAATACTTTGTGCACTTTCAACATTGCTTTTAGCATGGTGATTTTCCGGAATGTTGTGCCGTAACCTCGGTAACTGGTAGCTGCCAGAAACAGAGTTAAAATGCACATCCCTAGCATTAGCCGGGATTCTTTTACCTGCCCTGGTTGTTCTCGGGCTAGGCTCTGTGGGGGACAGACCCGTTATCAGTGTCTCTGGGCCCGTTCATACCGAGGACCACCATTATCCGAGGAACGGTTCCGACCCTAGCAGGTAGGAAAATCAAATGTTTCAATAGTCTGATGTAAGGACACACAAGTTCTGTCATTTAAAAGAAGCATGATGTGCCATAAGTGGGCTTTCTACTGATGACGTCAAAATTAAAAACAAATTTGAATTTATCGCTCCCAAAAACCCCGATTACCAAAATGTATGCAAATATTTGGATTTTTTTAAAAAATATTTACAAATATCTTAAATAAAATTTTAACTTTGACAGCCTCTATCTTTGCAACCTTCAACTTTTGACTAAAGTAATTTTGGCAACATCGCATTATTTTGTCGTCAGGGGTCTACTCTTGCTCTATGTTGCATTTATTTCCGGACACTCTGTATATTCACCTACATTTGTTATTGTGCCACGCTTTGAGAAAGAGCACCCTGTAAAAAATTCGATACAATTACAAACAACTTCTAGTTGTTAGCTACAATTTTCTTTTTTGCTTTTTCAAAAATATAAAATATATTTCTCAAATGAGATTCATAATTTTTGACCCACCAACCGTTTTATTATTAAATACCACTATTTTTCTGATTTAATCTTGTAAGTTTTATATTTGCGGACATGACAGTCGCCCTGTACGTCAGCTCCAAATTCGCAGTTCCATCAGAAATGAACAACAGCGCTGAAGCGCGGTTGACCTCAACCTCACAATAAATTAACATGGGTCGTCGCACCAAAGCCAATATCCCCCATAGTCTATTGCGAAATGGTTTTAGACGATGGTATGTAATTTCAATACAAGCGTTTTAAGGCAATTGAGTAAGCTGGCGTATTCGAGATAATGTACGGGGCTTTCATGATACCAGATGATAACAGTGTATTAATTAACATAGCTACACCTAACTTTGTGTGGCGGATATTGGTTTGTGAGGTGAAATGTGCTTGCTTCTTCTAGGGGCGATATTTAATGGTGCAACATGTTTGTAACTGTAATACAATAGTTATTATATTGAATTTTGTAATGGAAAAATAAATCCTAGTACAGTCCTGGTCAAAATGTCCCGTTTGGCAGCTATGGACGTAGCGGTTGCCTATGCAAAGGCCGAGGCAGTGTTGTCAGATAGTATAATTTTACGGAAATTTGTAAAACGAATAAAGAGATAAGAAACCTGGTATAACTTTAGACATTCCACAATTATTTTTATTGTTTCTTCAAGGCTGCACTAGATAACAAATAGTTGCGAAAGTCGGCAAGGTTTAAAACAAGTGTTTTTTTAATAACAAGAATAAATTCCCTATTTGCTTTTCTATAAATGGTAATATGTTATCCGAGATAGGATATTTGTTCAACAAATATACCGAGTGACAACAGAAAGTGGGAACACGCTGTAACTTTTTTATGATTGCTGATAAAAATTTGAAATTGGGTGGGTTTATACTACATGCCATGAATTCTTTGAGGTTATTTCAGATTTCATGATGTTTCGGGTTTGACCGGAAATGACCGTAAATTTGTATTTTTAAATGGGATACCCTTGCGCCGCTGATTACAGAAATGTATCACAAGTTGCTTCAAATATGTACAGGGTGGGCAAAAATACCAATGGTGTTTATAAAAATCGAAAAGAAAGTTATACGTTACTAAATTCAGATATAATGCTCCTGTCAAATTTTCATAAAAAATATGGACCAAGAATTGTATTTCTCAGAATACCAGCTCACATATTGACCTTTTGTGGTCGTTGCGTATGGTATTCTTGCATCCAATGTGGATTTTTCTGAGACCAATCACCGGTGTTTTGAGGATTAACATGTCTATTCAAATAAAACGTTGGCTCCTCGGAAAAGGAAATGTCAGCAATTAAATTATTATTTCGAATATTTTGGTGCAATATATATGCGCAGAATTCCGTTCTTCGGTCAACGTCGTCTTCAGCCATTTCATGGATGAGATTGTTTGGGCACGCAAATATAACTAATAAACGTGTTTGGGGTGCCTTTTAAGGCTTACGGTGAGCGCCTCTATCAAACGATATATAAGGTCTGTTCCAACAACCGTCGAGAACTGTTCAGTACCGAGAGAAATGTTTGACCAACACCGTCTTACGTCGCATTCGCCGAGAGTACATTAACAACTAAACTGACTGACTAATTCTGGACGGTTCGGAATCGATTCTTGCTGTGTTGGAACAAACCCATAGTTTTCGCTCAGTAACTCCTTAACGGATAATGATAAAAATATGCGGTTTTTTTAATAGACTTCAAATATTATTTTACGTCGGCGCTGTGTTTTGAAATTTTCAAATGTGTAAAATATTTTTTTTTAAAATGAATTTTGCATATTTTCAAAATTTCAAAACACAGCGCTGACGTAAAATAGTATTTGTAGTCTATTAAAAAAACCGCATATTTTTTATCATTTTTCGTTGAGGAGTTACTGAGCGAAAACTATATCCCTTTGGATCGAGCGCTCACGGTAAGCCTTAATAGTTTATCTTCGAATAATGTTTCTTTCTGCCGCTGCGGCTTCACCTCTATCGGTCAACTCTTCGATACTATTGACATGGATTTCATAAACGATGCATTTCAGATGTCTCCATCCGGCGGTTCGATTCGTCGTTCTCCAGATGTTCTCTTGAGGTCTTGCACTTGCAAAATGTGAGGGTGTCTCATCATATTGTTAATTATTACTCCCTATTTTTTTAATTACAAAAGATATTCGAAACGTTATAAAAATGTTGTTTTTGTTCATAGAAAGCCATTTTATATTGAAAACGGTTGACTTTAGAGCAATGAAGCAAGAGAACTATTTTTGTGTAAAATTTATTGGCGCCACAGAATTTGCTGTCAAATGACAATTTTTCCAGTGGCGTAAAATAAAAAATTAAAGTTTTGACACCGTGTTTCTCGAAAACGAAAGCCCAGAGAGAAAAATGGAAAAGGAAAAAAATGTTTCTTTTTTCAAGAGGAATTTACAGTTTTCCGTTGCAACACTTATTTAGGAACACCCTGTATAAATGTATTTCTAATATTTTGGCCAAAGTTACAGAGAAAGCCACAGCTTTTAAATTTCCAGCTACAGCTTGAAGAGGAAATACAGCAAGAGAATCAAATATTATATAAAAAAATGATGACTAAAGCACACTAAAGTATTCACTGATCCCCACTATCATCCAAGCACGCCCTGGCACGTTTCGTATTATGTGTTTAACGGAATCTAATAAAACTAAACCAGGCAATATCATGTATCGGTAACGGGGGTATAATAGCGAATAATATCAATATTTACGTGGAATTACGGACACCCTGTATCTTTCAATATAGAGTTCGCATACAACGACAAAGGATTGCACAAAAAGAAGCATCGCAGGATTTCACACTTCTCATCTCACAGCTTGGCGCTTGCAAAATTCATCCGGAACATTTTCCCAAGCTTAATCGCTTAATCTCTAAATACAAAATCTGAATTTAAAATGCAAACTATCCGGATTTAAGCTCCGCGCCGGAGCTAGCCAGTGTGTCTAGCCGTATAATGGACAATGTAAATTAGCCTGTGGGATATACGACGGTTTAATTCTGGAGGACACTTAAAATATTACAGCTAAAACTTTTCAATAATATGTTAATGTTTTTAAAAGCCGTCCTAAGATCTATATCCGACGGTGTGGCTGTAGCCAGGGCGTAACGGATGAGAAAATTATTATTAAACATAAGCAGCAAGTGGAAATTTAAAACTGCGAGAGAATTTATCACTAGTCCCTTTTCCACAATTTCTGCCTGCAGCAGGAATTAAAATTTATAGAAACACTGAATATTTAATAATGCTTCTGCCTCATGTTTATTTTATAACGCATTTCCACAGTGGATAAAGAAACGTAAAAAGCATGTAAAGAATAACACCCACGAAAAAAAAACAGAATAAAGGACTCTTTATGAATAGATGTTTGTTATTTGGGTCAGTTTCGGTTTACAGATAATATCTAGCTGTATTATACAAAAGAAGAACAAAATAATGCAGACTATGTAAACGAAAATTTATTTCAAACTTTTGGAAACGGACCAATGCAATGCTATAGTAAGTATATTTTCTTTTATGCTATTGTGTTGACGAAATTTGTTTTTAACAAAATATTTTCTGGCCAACATCATATGATTTTTCAGAATCACTAAACAATCTATTCGTCTCTTTGTTGATGACATAATTAAATTTGCCCGTAGACATACAACGGGCAAAATCATTAGAATCTACACATACTCGTATAGTAGCACTGACCTTACGTAATCATAAGATAACAACTAGATCAGCATGGTAATGCCATCAGGCACTAGTAGTGGCCTCAGCTAACATCAGCGTATCTGTATGCTGGGTAATGGGGCACCACCGGTGCAATGGCAATAAAATAGCTGACAAGTTAGCTAGGAGTGCATCGGGTCTGAATATTTTTAGATCCTTCGGTATGCTTCCGTTGTCAGCATTTGTTGAAATTATCAAAGGAGACACCCAGAAAGAGTCTGAAACGTTGGGATGAAACAAATGGCTGTCAATTTGCTAAGGAGTTCCTAGAGTACCCCTGCAAGAATACAGCCAAAAAGTACCTGGCTATGTCTAGGACAAACCTTCGTCTGGTGACAGGTATTCAAACTGGACATTGCTGGCTAAGGAAGCACCTCTATTACATGAGGAAGTGTGATACACCTCTTTGTAGGGGTTGCGAACAGGAAGACGAGACAATATTCCATGCACTCTGTGAGTGCACTGCCATCTCGTCAATAAGAGAGTCCGTGTTGGGAGAGCGATGGCCTTCTATGGCCTACATTAACATTAGAGAGATCCCCCTAAGCAACGTCACCACATTTTTCTCCTTATTAGACTGGCTGGCGGCTCAGGTGGACTGATCTCCTAATGGGAGGAGGTACAAGGGGTCCAATGGGGCCTAAGTGCTGTAGCCTTTTTGATACCCTCCCCTTAATTCCAGAGACATAATTAAATATATTGGAACTTGGACAGTATCTTGTAGAATAAAATTTTGAACACATATGTAAACACTACTATTTTATTTGATGAATAACTCATAAGTTTTAATTTTTTATTAATTTTTCATCAATACCTAAAAAATGTCTTCAATTTTGGTCAAAGGATAAAATGTACTTTTTCTGTTGTCACTCGTTCCAGCATTTTATCCGATCCGATAGTCCCTTTTAGTTCCTTTTTCTTTTCGGTCGTATAAAACAAATATCCAGATATAATAAAATTGAAGATGCAGGCAGGGGGAAAATGGGACAACTTATTTATCTGTCCTCCACTGATAACCGGCGAAACCTGAGCGAAATATATTGAAAAATTAAATTTGCCAACTCCAGGGTAAACGAGCGTCGAAACGGACGATTTAAATTGCCCAAAAACATAGCAGAGAATAAAACTTTCCGATGAGATAATGCCGGTTCCTTTAAACTTCCAAAGGTGTAGAATGGAAAAACTTTTCCCAGGAACAAAATTTAATAATCCCTCTGAGCTTTCTGCCTGAACACTGAAGTGTGCCGTGAAGTGTTGACCTCCAGACGGGAGTTAAATGGGAGGATGATCTTGCTTTAAAATCCCTACAACTTTTTCTATTGTTCGAGCGCCCCCTTTATATTAATTGTTATATGCAGATGATTAAAAAATATTTTCTTCTGTGTAAAGTACTAATTATAATGCATTCAATTTCAGGATCAGTAGGGTGGCATGGTGTAATTTCAATCATTTAAATCTAACTACAGCCAAATGTAAAGTAGGTGAGATATAAGTGGTCTGCTCGGCCTAAGCGGCTCGACTTGCAGGAAGCGACCTACATTGCAGCAGGTACTTAACGCAAACCTCTCGTCCTGTGCGACGAGCCATTAAATCTATAAATAATAGAGCATCTGCGGCACGTGATCAAAATAGGCGTGGCTACTGGCTTGGAGGATAAACAAACAGCGATCATAACCTCAAACGTATTTATTACTATTTATTTATTATATGTTTTCACGTTACCTTAAGTGGTTGTGTTCTGGTTATAGTTTATTGTTGTTATTATTTTTCGTTTTTTTGTGGCTGCAATATTCCTTCATTTATATAATCATGTATAGTGAATATTATTATACACTGAAAGTCATAGATGCTGAAAGTGCTGATGGATATAGACATAAAATAAGTGAAATTGGAATAGATCCATACACATTCAATCTGATAATGAAGCAGATTTTCCTAAAACTTTATATCCAAATACTGTAAATTATTTGTTATATAATAAAAGTGCTTATACACATACATCAAATTTGTGGTTTTTTAGGTACTGAAATCTCGAAAAATAAAACAAGTAGAGCAAAAGTAATATCAAAAATAAAATTACTGATGTTTTGTTTATCCACTTTTTTACTGTTTAAACTCTCCTCAAATAATATATTAACTTTTAAAAAGCATTTGTATGATACACATTATTTCGCTATTCTAACCCCACATTTTAACAATTATTTTCAGATACTTATCAACAAACGTGAACAATCTTATATGTAGAACTATGTAAGTTTATGTTACTTACATCTATTTAAAAAAAGTATTTTGAAAGATTTCAGTAGGTACCTAAAATTGCTGGATAGATCGTTTTCTGACGTTATGTATTGATTTTACTTCGGTACATTTAAATATTCGCAGGTGGCATGAGATAACATTCTTGTTATTTGCTAAATTCTATATTATTCAGTTCTTAAATTACTTGTATTTGTAAACACTATTTCAAGAATACGGCGCCCTTAAAGCATATTAAAGGCTTAGAAAATAAGTAATTTTTCTCACGGAAAATGTACGCATATTATGTATATAGGTATGCATATACAACATGCTAAAACAGTTTCATTTCTGAATTCTATTTCAATAATCTAAATTACATACAATAGAAATATTTATTTATAACTTATAAATGGTACTCCGATATGGTATTCATTTTACATGAATTTATATAAAATATTAACTTTTCACAAAAATATTAGGTACTGAAAATATTTGAATTCGTAAATATCAGAAATATATGCAAGTTTTAAACAAAGTTTTCCAAATGTAGTTATCTACAGAATAAGAATAAATAAAAATTTAGTCCTTAAATAGGTTGCAACTAAATACAATCAATACTTTGCTGCTGTGGCGTTTGCACAGCCACGGAAAATTTATATGGTTTATTTTTTCAAACCTCTTTTCTTCATTTAATATTTTTCACCTCATATCTATCTCTTCTTGATTCTCTTGATGAAGTAGCAGATGTATATCTCATATTCACAGTGGGTATCCAATACGGATTATTTTGCTCGTGCAATTTTGCAGTTTTCCTATAGTATAATAAATGTATACCTAATTTTTGCTCTTTTGAATATTTTCTTCCAAATTTAATTTTGGATTCTGTAAGGTCAGCTCTTTTTAAAATATTCTTTAAAGTCTTTCGCCTCTCAGATGCTATCTTTTTAAATTGTTTATGTCTGTCGAATTCAGAATGAATTCTGAAGAAACTAACATTGTCCCTTGCAGAATTACTGTCACAGTTTACTACCATACAATAATTAGGCATTTTATAATACAAATAACACTCAAATATTTAATAATAAATTGGAATAAATATAAGGTTATACTTTTGTTTATCCTTCAAACGACCACCTTGAAAATCGTGACGTCACGTGCAGATGTCCTATACTGCAGGAAACAACTACTCCGCGGACTAATGCCCCACCGGCATTGAATTACTCCTACAGTATCTGTGTGAACAGCCAACATTTATAAATGTAAAGTAGTTTCCTTTACCCTTAAAATGTGTCCAATTCCGTTTAACTATGAAATTGATTCGGAGAGAAAAAATTACTGTATGATATATATGCTAATAGTGATTTTACTTTGTTCGAAGCGATGGGCCTTGTCACTTTTGGCATTTATACCATAAATAAATATTAAAAGCGTAATATTTTAAATTAATTCACAATTAATACGCAAAAATGTCTACATAATAATATGCACAAATTCTACCAAGCTATTTCTTACAGTGTACTCTTTTTCCCCGTTTCTGTTTCTTCTTTGTTTTTGCTGAATTTGCAATTCAAATTTTACCTTCAGTGCTTTTGATAACTACGTAAATATTTATGTTCGCCACCTTTTTCTGTTACAATAAATACCTATGTTTTATTCTAGTAAAATATCTAATAGTAAATAAATCAGTTGTGATAAAACTAGAACAACGCTTATCGTTTTCACATATCTATTTAGCGCGCTCTTATTTACCGATCGATTCTAAGAGAGGAAAATTAACGAAGATCTGCTCCATGAAAGAATAAAAACTGATAGTACCTATTAGTTTTTCTCCGAGCTTTGTAAAAGGTTTCTGATGTAAGTGACTCTTTATAGAGGAAGGTTTATTTGATGTAAAGGTAGAAATCTCGCAGAAGGCATACCTGTCCTTGCAAACTGAAACAAAAGGTTTCTATTACAAAAGAGTCTTTATGAAAGCAGGAGGTGATGATTAAATCAAATGTATGTGAAATTAACTTTAAATTTTTGTATCCACAATTTGCTAAGAAAAATTGCTCCCACTTTATAGTAAACGCTCAGAAATATAATAGACGCAATAAATCTTGTAGTGAGTTGATAGCTATTTATATTGTAAGTGCCATATGAGGTATTTTATAGCACGCGTCTTATTGACAGACAAGTGCTATAAATTACAGATATAATATTGTGTAATATACAAGATTTTATCTACGCTTTTTTATACAAAAAAAAAACTAATGAATTAACATAGTCAAAATAGTCAACACTACTTAACTACACAATTTTGACAGTTTATGAGGCTGTCTCCAGATTAGCAAGAAGTTGTCTTTTTATTAACAGTGATACAAACATCCAGTTTATTTTGTGTTCCTGATACTCTTACCTAATATTTTAATTACAGTTTTTTTTATTTTCTTCAGCATTCGCTAATATTAACGTTGAGGAATATCGAAATTATTTAGAGTTGGATAGTTTCAAAAAATTGGTCATTTTAAAGGGTACTGCCCCAATTGTGTTTATATCAATCGGTGTACCCACTTCTTATTTCTGTTATGTAAGGAAAAAAACGATTATATGGTCACATTTCAGCATATTTTTTAATAGTATCCATTAAATCGACACCTATGTCTCCTTAAAAATTATATATTTTTGTATCCTTAACCCAGATGCAATTTCCGTCATTTATAACATCTTCTTTTAATATATTTGCAGGCGAATCTTTCTGGATTCAATGTTCCTAAAAATAAAACGTGGGAAGAGCCTTACTGCAAAGTCACCCCCTAGGGTAAAACGTATTCATAATAAATTGATTGTGAGCAAAATGCTTTCACATAATAAAGCGAATATTACAAACGAATTGTACCAGACGTCAGTAAATATTAACTTTCTTTGTATCGTATTTTCCCCAGGCTGAGGTATTTTATAATTCACGAGTCTGAGGTTAAAGAAAATTTAAGCCGAAGGCGTCCTATTCGCTCGTGTCTAGACAGTATACAGATATTAATGTGAAAGGTCAGACAAGCAACAAATTAGATTACTTGTCGGTGCGTGCGATTTGCTCCTTTGTTGCTGAATTCTCCAAGAAAAAAACTCACCAATATCTCGCGACGTGAACGTAAATAGCGCTCTTTTTTTGTTTTGTTTTGAACGCACTTAAATGGAAAATTTATCTGAATTTGTCTTTCAACTTTTTCTTCTAAAGATGTAAAAAAATACAATGCAATTTGCTCTTTTTTATCTCACGACATTATTTACCCAGATATATCGAAACGGAATCTTCGTCGTGACTGAGCCCCCTGCTTACAAATTAAAGTAAGTAAAAGCAAAAATAATTACAAAGAATTTAAAACGTCAATCCGTAAAATCAACCAATCAAAAGTTGTATGTATATGTATAGAAGACAGTGACATAGCACAGATTAACTACAACTATAAAAATAGCAGGAATAGCAAGAATGGAACATAACAAGTGAATTCAGATTAAAACAAGAAAACCTAGTTCTAACAGCAGAGTACTCTTTTAATATCCATAAGAGAAGTATTAAATAAGCCTAGACTATTCTCCAAATTATCGTAATTAATTAGCATTTGGTGTATGGGAGACCACAGCAGCATATTAGTGCGTGAAGGAGGAAGACTGAACAAGTTATTTGATCCGCTATTTTGTCGAGGAACGCGGTAATTTATTTTCGATGTAAATCTAATACAATCAACACGGTTGTTAACTAATTTATATAGAAGCAGTATTGAGTACATAATCTTTCTCCTAATTGGGCAGTATATCTCAAATCTATCTAGTAATAATACACTTTGAGGAGATCCCTGAGCTGGATAGATCCGATCCAAGAAAAAACTTGCGGATTTAAGAAACCATCTCTGCACTTTTTCTAAAGATGTAATATAACAATTGTAAGGAGACCAAGGCGAGAGGCGTACTCCAGCTTGGGCTTAGCAAAGCCTATGTATAATGTATGCAACGTGACACACATGGACATGTCTTTATTGTTTCGCAAAACGGAACCCAATCTTCTGTACGCCTCCATGACATATTGAGCAATATGCGCAGAGAAGGTTAATTTCGGGTCAAAGATGACCCCTAAATCCTTAACATGCTCAGGTCTATCTAGCATCTGACCACGTAAACTGTAATCAAACTGAATAGGGTTCATTCTAGGGGAGGATGACATAGCATTACATTTTGAGACGTTTAAGAGAAGCCGATTACTATCACACCAATTGGTAAAGACATTCAAACAATGCTGAATCCTATTACAGTCAGATACAGAGGTGACATCGACATAGATCTTCAAATCATCAGCATATAACAGAATGTTGGCGTTAAAGTTTTGCGCTATATCTTTTATAAAAATAATAAAAAACAGTAGTCGCATAACTGAACCCTGAGGTACGCCTCATGTTAGATTAAAAGTATCAAATTAATAACATTGATATTGCACAAATTGAACACGATTTGATAAATAAGATTTAAACACTAGCAAAAAAGCATTGTTGATACCAAAACTGTGAAGCTCGATGAACAATATACCATGATCCATATATATAATATCAATCTGACCTCTAGCATCTAGAGTCTCATCAATAAACTGGGTAGAGCACAAAATATTAGACACAGTAGATCTTAGTTTATTTTGATAGACTTTCTTATTATAAAAAGTATCTTATTACAATAGCAAATTAAGTTCTACACATGGAATAACCTACGAGTAAACTTTATCACTACTGTAGTTGCCAATTTTGCTTCAAATTGTAACAGTCTTTCTACAAATACATAACATCTATATAATTTTTCTCTCCATTTATAGAAAAGTCTTTTATCTATTCTTTATTCTGTAAAGTATCTCCCAGTGGCACTAATATTATTAACTTCTCTTTGACGTTGTTTTCAATTTCGCATGTAATCCAGCTTCCAAAGCGACGTATTTGAACATCCATCGGCATAGCTAATAATAGAGCCGAACGACGGTTCGATAAACTTTCCCCAACTCGCGCCATATCTGTTGGAGACGATTTAATTATGCCGTGTCATATCTGACAGGCGATAATGAAGCTTTCTATTTAGTGTGCCAATAAACTCGCTCGCAAACTTTGTCAACAGTTTTGAGAATGTCAGCCTGCACATAAACAAACGTGCATAGCTGTAAGAGAACTCCTTAATGATCGTGGGATATGCGACAGTCTACAAATGATGTGGATTATACACGTACGAAGTGATAAAGCCTAGTAGTGTTACTGGAATTTTTGTAACGGTGCCTTGCTTCTTCCGACAGTCACGTAATATTTGGAATATAGCGATAAACAAATTTATTTTGAATTTAGAGCGCTAACCGATTGAAACTACCATTAATAATCAAATAGACAGTGAATCAATCTAGAGCGCTATGATTGTAAACGCATTGGCTTTGTAGGGGGCTTTTATTGAATATTGTGTAAATCGGAGTTTTTATTATCGTACTCTTCGACAACAGCATTTCGGGTAAATTTGCCATGCAGATATCCACTGACGGGAATACTGGTATAGAACTAGTAATTCGCGTGTTGGTCTAGTAGTAATTCGAATAGAGGATATAACATTGGAAACTGGTGGAATTCGATGCGCTTGTAGGTGACAGCTTCATTTGCTAAACAACTCTCTGATTAAAGTCACTGATTAATGGAATAAAAGCGTGTTCTTTTAGTCATGTAATTTACCAACTTTAGCACTAACTAAAAATGTGTGAAAATTTAAAACTTCAAGGTGTGTAATATTTCATTTGATGATTTTGACTTTTAAAAACACATATCACAAGTTTATTTATTTTTTCTTATTCTGTAGTGACAACCAATTTTCGCTGCTTTTAACCAACATTCCAACGTTACGCTTCTAAAATATTAGCAATTATTTATTTTGTTTAGAGAAGTTGTACAATAAACAGGTGTTATGAGCTTGCAATAATAAAATGTCCTATGTAAATAATTCTTAGCATTTTAGAAGCGTGTGTAGGAATTCTGATCCTTTATCTGTAAATAAAAAGTGAGGTATACCTCGAATTTCCTTGCGTCACAAGTTAATTGCTTCTAACTATTTTTCTGTAAGATAATTTCTTAAATACCACAGTTTTCCAGATCCTACAAACTGTAACTAAATAAGTTAAAGTGTAATTGCGACCATGAAAGGTACATAACTTTGACGTTTAAATAAATACACACATATTTCTTTTCTCTGATTCTGTCGTGAAAAATATTTTTTTCACGTTTTTTCGTCGAAAATAACCTATCGTATTACAAAAACCTTCTCGTAAACCAATAAACTCAAAACTAAAATAAATGTAATTAAATTAAGTGGTGGCATATTCGCCAAGTCTTATTTCGTTGACTGTTTGTTTTTTGTCCGTCTACTGCTGTTTGACATATCATAGCGCATGCTCGTCTAAACTTTAAAATATACATGTAAAGTTATTTGATAAAATATTTAATAAAAAAAATAGTTTTAGGTTAGTATTTTAGAGAGCACGTAGTATTATTCCGAAAAAACTGGCGGTTTATTTAAAATTACGCCCTATATAGTTTCTACCGAGTACGATCGCATTGGGGGCAAGCAGAGGTCATTATTGGTAGCAGCCTTCACGTGGTGAACACGCGTGAACGTACAAAAAGTCGATAAAAGGACACTTAAAGCCTCGGAAGGACGCTAAACCCGTAGAAACCAAAGGCGAATAAAACCCCTCTTGAATTTTTAACGCGGAAACTTCCACAGGGATTTCTACTGAATGATTCCGACATGATTGTTGCGGGCAATGGGCTAATTTAATTAATAGCGAGTCCCGCTAATTGTCTTAACAGAAAATTACTGCGATTTCGAAGTTAGGCCGCAGGATTTTAAGCGCTTTACTCTGGGTCTGATGTAATCCGCAGTGATTATATAAAAGTTGGAATCATTTAATTCGCCTTGATCTTCCAGAGCGTTGGATGTATCGTGGAGATGAGAAATTGAACATGAAGCAACATAAATAAAAATCCTTAAACAATATATATTTATCTTTCTACTCTGTTAAGTACCGCCGGTTCTCATTCTTACTTATACTCTAATCTTTGCAATTATCTACACATTTATATTCTATTTGTTATGCGATAAGGGTTAACTGCTATTATTTTGCTTTTGTGTAAGAACAATGCTTCTCGTTATCATTAGAGATCGTCTCAGTTCATATAGAACCATTAAATTCAAGTCGTTAGTGGAGATAACCCCCTTTTAAACGAGAATTCGCTGAAGAGTCAATAATCAATGCTCAAGTGTCCCCTAGTTTACTATAGATGTGTTTAGGATTTTAAGGTATTCCTCATTATTTACTTTCAGATAATGAACCAAAATTCTAACGTAATGCTTCTAAACTATTAGCAATCGCTTGAGAACTTGTAAAATAAACATATTTTATGAGTTTGCAATAATAAAATGTATTAAGTAAATAATTGTTAGCATTTTAGAAGCGTGTGTAGGAATTCGGATTCTTCATCTGTAAGTAAAAAGTGCGGTATACCTCAAATTCCCTTGCGCCTCAAGTTAATTGCTTCCAACCCTTTTTCTGTAAGATAATTGCTTAAATACCACAGTTTCCCAGGCCCTACAAACTGTAACCAGACAAACTTTTGCGCCAAAGTCCCACGTTGTCGGTGTCCCTGGGATTCGACCGGTCGATGTGTGCATTCCAGAATGGCCGTACTCTGAACTCGAACTCGAGCTATCTCCCAGGCGTTGCGGGTTTCTCAGAGGTCCCGAAGTCCTCTAATCGACCACTCTTCCTTCTGGGATTACTCGAGATGCCTCAGCTGGACTAGGAAGTGGCCCGTCTTCTAATTGCAACTTTATTGTACCGTCATAACGTCGGTCTTGGGGTAACGGCTTTAAATGAGGGCCTTAATTTATCACGGGTTTGACTGAGAATGGGATGGGGTTTAGTTGCCCCTAGTACAGGGTGTCGAAACGTTAAGGGGCCATGATTGAATATTGATATGAAATGATTTCACAGCATCGACATCATTCAGTCCAACTGCTTGCCTATGCAACAAGATAAAGTTGCTCGGCCAACAGGAATATTCTCCCACGATTAGCTCTTAGCACTAATCAGTGCAAGTGGGACTGCAGGGAACTGTTCCGAAACTTCCGGAAGAAAAAGTAGTTGGTGAGCTCTCTGCTTTCAAATGCTTGTCAGTTCCTCTACGGGTAATGCAATTAGTTCTAATGGAATGCCTCTTGCTGCCGTTTAATTTAGTACCTGATACAAAAATGCAACAAGAGGCGAGGGTGAGGGCAACCCTTCTCTAATGAAGGATGGAGTCGAGGTAATTGAGAGCTTGTTACCCTAGGCAAGAAACGTTAAACATAACGAGATTGCCAATTAGTTGATTGGATTATCAAATCCTTTTTATGTTTTACTTCTTAGTGCTATATTTCCTCCAGAGTTATGTTAGATTAGAACACATGTGAATGATAGAACCTAAATGGATAAGATAAGCATATACGATTACTTAATTGAGATAACATAAAACGTCTTCAATTTGATACATATTGATTCTGAATGGTTATATTCGAGAGTGTCGCATCTAATTTCGTTTCGTTTCGTTGATTGACATAACAAAGCATATTTAACTTTAATAATATTGTATTTCTTCCCTTGTCACGTCGCATTATTAAGGCCGCCCCCAGAAACAAACCCAAAGTGTTTGTTTCCAATTCGTCAAAGTAATTTAAGACATCAAACACGAGAATGTCTTTTGAGTACTTATGAAAGCATTTATATATAATTCCAATGCTTTAATTCGAGTTAATATCAACAAGGTCGTTAATATTCTAAATATGACACTCCTCTTTCACTAAAAACTCGTCGGAAGTATTTTCCTTCTATTGAGGCCTTTGATGGTAATAACTTTTTATTAAAGTCAATTCAATTATAAGCCCTTTTAGAAGCTTTTACATGTATTTACAAAGAGAGCACTCCGCAGGTACTAAGCTATTTAACAGCGGTCGATACTGATACGGCTTTTACTTAGTTTTGATGTTACAATTAGTAACTTGTATAAAATTTATCTTCATCTGGAAATAAATTCATGAAAGGATTAACGAAGCCTCTTTTTAATCTCCTTCATAAAAACAGATGAAGTTGAAAGCTAAAATGTTAAGTATAGGGAGAAAGCTTTTAATGCATAGTTATGTATAAGAACGTTTTGTAGATGCAATTATTTTATAGCTTCTAGTAAAGGTTTAATGTCTGCTATTTGATGTCTTTAAACATAAATAATATATGATCTAGTGCTTCAGCTTCACCTATTGTTGTCTAGTTTTGAATATTTTGGTAGTGTCTTATTTATCCATGGCCCAGATGCCTTTAACTTTGTAAATAAATTGGAAAAGTATACAATCCTGATATTGATACCATCATATCAGCAAGTCTTATTTTTTGTGGCAATAGCTGACGAAACATTTGCAAATGAATTTGGTTGACAATTTTTGTAGCTGCTTCTAACCTGGACATCATCACCACTGTCCACTTTAAATATAGCTTGCGAAGCAAAATCTGACTGTGATTGGAGCAATAAATGAACAGACATTTTGTAAGCAATATGATTATAATAAAGAAAGTTATGCATTACTGAAAATTAATTACATTATAATAATATTGATTCCAATTTCGGAAAAATAGATGTGCAGAAAAAGTAAACAATTGTAGATTTTTTTTATACTATACTATTCTAAGGGGAGGTCAACAACGGACCAAATCTTCATGGTGAAGGAAATCCTGACTAAAACAAGTCTTATTCGTGGACAGAAAAGCATATGATTCGATCAAAAGAAGTAAACTAACTAAAATATTGAAACAATTTGGAATACCAACTAAACTGATTAGGCTATAAAATAACCTTAGAAAATGCTAAAAGCAAAGTACGAATAATAGGTGAATGTTGTGAAGGTTTTACTGTTGACACAGGACTGAAACAAGGAGACCCACTCTCAACAGTTCTTTTTAATTTAGAACTAGAAAAGGTCATAAGAGGTAGTCAGTTGGACAGATGAGGACACATATTGTTTAAAAATCCCCAAATAGTAAGCTATGCAGATGACGTGGGACATTATTGCTAGATATAGTAGGGAAGAAAGCTTGTGACGGAAGCACGTAAAGTGGGATTGCAGATAAATCGAGAGAAAAGTAAGCTTTTAGAATAAGAGAACAAAAAAAAGATACCAATTTCAAACTGAAAACGCAGCATGGAGAGATGGAGTTTGAAGAAGTTCAACAATATGTGTATTTGGGGGACGCTGATAACAGCTAATTGTGATGAGGAGCAAGAAATTAATAGGAGAATAATAACAGGAAACGGAAGTTCGGCAGCAGTCAACCACTTAATGTAATCAAAAAAATGGTCCAGAGGAGAAAATTTAGAATATATGAAACAATTTTGAGACCGACAACGCTGTACGGCATTGAAACCTGGATCTTCAATAAGAAGGCAAGAGAAAACCTTTTAAGGTAGAAAAGACGATCTTAGAATTCTAGGGGGAAATATATGCATTGTACCAGACACCAACAATAGACGAAGTTGTAAAAGCCAGAAGAGTGCAGTGGCTAGGGCATCTAGAGCGTATGGAAGATGAACGGACAGTTAAAAAAATTGTAGGGAGTAAACCAACTACAAGAAAAAAGAGAGGGAGACCGAGCAAGCGATGGAGAGAGGCAGTGACAATAGATCTAAGGGAGAAAAATAATTTTGAATTAAGATATTTGATTGATTTTCTCTTCGAGTTTCTTTATAGTAAATTCGTTGATCTTTTAGATTGTATATCAACTTCACTTCAAAACATCGCTTTCTTTCCGACTGTCGACTGATCGACTGTCTCTTGTAACATTCCACAGATACCCTTTTACAAACATAACTCTGTTTTTGAGGAAAACAAAATTATTTTCGCCGCTCTTTCGAGTATTCACTGACGGAGTGATATATAATCCAGTTGTCATTAATTCATTGGCCATCCGCCGCATAAACCAAGACAAATATTTTCTCGAAGCTTTTCCCTAACAAAAACAAAACTATCGTTCGCCGATTTTCTCGTTTTTCCACTTGCGCCCGCCTTTCCGAGTTAGTCCCCGGCAATTCTGGGAACTCCGCGGGATTTGTTTAACCAACTCCGAGTTTAATATCGGGTGGGAGACATTATTCAGAAATAAATGTTTGTTCGGGGGAATTAAAAACAAATTAAACCGAGGCTTAGAGTAAGATATTTCGATGCGGTTCGGGAGGGAACCGTATTGGCGCGGCAGTCTAAAGGACCTTTTTACATATTTTATAATCGAGGTGTGGGTGGACATTAATTTCTTTAAGAGCGACGGGAATAATGAAGACGTTGTTTGAATTAATTTTTTACATTGTCTAGAAAAACGCTCTAAGGGGCTTGCTGAAGTGTATTTTATAAAAGGAATTTTAATTAAGGTAGAGAGGGCTAAAAAAATGAGATTCTCCAATCCATAATAAATTTCTGAATGAATCAACATTATTTATGCTTGTGTAGTTACACTGAATAAAATTTTGTTCATAATATTTATGAATGCCGTTCATTGAACAAAACTTTATTAAATAAATAAATATATTTGTTAATACAGTGCTTTCGAAAAGTAACGAACAAATTCATTATTTTTGAAATTGAGAAGTTTTCGAAAACATCCTCTGGCACGTCGATTTTGTTTTTAAAAAAGCACTTTTTGATATACGACCCATATTTGTGACGTCATCGTTGGTCGAGATATGACGTCATCGACAATTTTTTTAAATAGCATTCCCCAATTTTGACTATGACATTTGAAAGAGCGTGTCATTCTACATACATACATCATGAAAAGTTATGGTGTTACATAACAAAAAGAGAATAATGTTTGAAGATTTTAAAATTTAATTTTCACAATACTGTGCATTATGCAACATCTGTCCGTGCTTATTTAGATGAGCTGTTCCCGAATCGTTGGATAGGGAGAAGGGGGCCGATTGAGTGGCCTGCCAGATCGCCTGATTTGACACCCCTATATTATTTCTTGTAACGATACTTAAAAAGCAAAGTATACGTTACTAGACCGGTTAATTTAGAAGATTTTAAAGCAAGAATTCGTCACGAGATGCATCGTATACCTCCTGAAGTTATTGATAATGTCCAAAACGAATTTTTTAATCGTCTTGGCTACTGTCAGGCAGCCAACGGTGCACCATTTGAACATTTAATTTAGTCGATTTTTTACATAATCGTTATCATTTTCAGATTGTCATTGTCACGGATTTATATTGTAAACAAAGGAATAAGTTACGTTTAATAATACCGTTAGTTCACCACATCGCCACTAATAATTCTGGCATTACCTACACAGTATTTACACTATGTATCTATGACTCACAAATATCGCAAACGCAAAAATACAAGAAACAAAAGCCTGTTTACATCACCAACATCGTAACCTGCACCTATATCCATGGAGACAAACCGCGCTGGACGGCGTGTAACGCCACACCAGTGATATCACGTTTTTGGCCACGTGGTTTTGTTTATATTCTATGGCAATTTATTAATATTAGTATTTTAATTATTATGTGTGTAATGCGTTAAGCCTTGTTGCGATTTAACCCGTAGTAGGTCCCCGCTGCAATGGCACTTGATCTGTAGGCTGTTGGACAGTTTCGATACTACACTTTTCATAAAGAAACTGGATGCTGCTATATAATAACTTTTATTACATAAAGAACGTCACAGTTACATACAAAGAAGAAATACTGACAAAAATAATACATATCACTCGTATCAGTGCCTAGCTCGGCTCAGACTGACTGTTCGCCTAACTTATACACTACCCCCTCTTTCCAATATCTCTGTAGCCCCTGGCACATATACCACCAACACTACACTTACACTTCACGTGTGATTTTTGCCGCCAGACACATGTTCTGACCTTTCAATATATTTGAAAGATTATCTTGTAATGCATTTCAAACCAATATAAAATTCATGCAACGTTCTCATTGGTCGCATCAGCTACGTATTATTTCTAGAAAGTAGTCATTTGGATTTCTAGCAGTGTTTAAATCTCCGACACGAAATCCTATTGTCTTCCTAACGAGACGCCTTATTCACTGTTTAGATGAGTCAATTTCATTGAGTCGCGACCCAATCTAACAGAAAAATCAATTTGCGACCTACGACCCCTCATCATCGCCGATTTCCCAATTAAAGTGCAGCGGCATGGAAATGCCCCGGGGGCAGCCTTCTATGATGGATGCGGAGATTGGCGTCGAGGCTTTTGTGAAAATTGAAGATTATATCGCTCGGATTTAAAGGACTCACCTTCTCTCTCCGGAATGGATTTATTAGGGCGATTGCCGGGAACGACGCAAAAAATTTTAGACTTTATGGTGCTAAATCTGGATTTATGATAGTTGGACGGCCGGTTCTGAATGTAAAGATGGGTAATTCTAGCTTTAAGGCGATATTTATGTCGTATGGATATCATAAAGACGTAATTATACGGTTACATAAAAGAGGATGATCTCGATAGCCAAGTATTTTCAAAGGATTTTCAAACGTGGATACGTGATGGATGTAAAACTCGACTGTATGTCTCCAGAATTCTATTGAATAGTGAATCTGGTACTTGTAAGTCCGTGCAGATGTCTATTGTGCGTAAAAAGTGGTGACAGTTAAAGAAATTATTCGATACTGAATATACCAAAATAAAAATTGTATTCAAACTCGATAGTATGGGCAATCATATGTTTTCCAAAAATATACCCAAATCTTTTTCCTGTTAAAAAGCTCTCTATTTTCTAATAAACTTTTATTAGAGAATTTTTTCAGTATTACTTCCCGTTTAAAAGTTATAAGCAGTGTCATCCCAAGGAGTATCCAAAGAAATACCACCTAAAAATCACATTAGCGATGGAAGGAACAAGTGGTCGTTGGAAAACAATTGAATGTTAGTTGTTTAAAGTGCATAAATATAATATAATAATAATAGTATTCCGTGTTTGCAAAATATCGTTTCTCGCCGAACGCGATAAAGATCGACAGCTTTCAATGGTGTCTACTGCATGTAGAACGCTTCGTGCCTGTGACATTTTCAGTCCGGCATGGAGTAGCGAACGGCCGATAGATGTAGTTAGTTCTACACCGCGTACTCATGGTCCCTTCTGTCGGGTTAGACAGACTAAACAGCTAGGATTATTCGTCGGATACCTTACCTATGGCATACTGATGAGAGCTAATAAGCTCGAAACCGGTATATGTCTGGTGGGCTTCTGACGAATGACTCTAGCTGTTGCTATACGTTTTCCAGGTGTAATTCAATGCTGGTCGGGGCATTAGCCCGCAGAGTAGTTGTTTCCTGGAATTCCGTGTTTGCAAAATATCGTTTCTCGCCGAACGCGATAAAGGTCGACAGCTTTCAATGGTGTCTACTGCATGTAGAACGCTTCGTGTCTGTGACATTTTCAGTCCAGGCATGGAGTCGCTACTCCATGGCCGATAGATGTAGTTAGTTCTACACCGCGTATGCATAAATGCCATTAAGAATAATTAATAAACAGATTAAACTTAATAATTCAACAAAACAAAAAATGATGATAACACAACAACATTGTTTCTGACCCTTTGGTCAATTATTTGGTTCTTCGGAACAGAAAATGCATCTTCATTTCGTCTGTATCCTCGTAGTAGGCCCATACTATCGAGATTGAGACCCTCTGTACATTTGCATAGATAACATAGGACATAACTCTGCCAAGCTATTTCTCATAGTATGACCATAACAGAAAGAATTACTCTAATGGAAAGATATTTTGTGAGCCTCCTTCAATAATTCAAGAACGATAAAGTCATCGAATTCCACGCACATAAGACCAGAGCTAAATCACCGTTATATCTTTATCTTTTTCCCCTTGTAATATTGGGAAGGCAGTAAAAATGAACCGCCCTCACTAATGACACCGCAGCAATAGAAACCGATAACAGTTAATAACATCCCGTCTTAATAAAAAAAAAATACGCGCGACTTGGCTCTGCGTGAGACCGCAGATAGACTAATCTAAGTGGGAACGTTATCATGGGGGAACGAGAACGAAATTTTTAATTTCCTGCGTCCTAACGATGGCTGGATGACGTTTCTTTAGTGTTACGGGGTCCCGTGCTCGCTTCCTTTTGATCTCTGATGTTTAAGGCACATCTTGACGTTTTTCAATCAACAGGGCTGATGGAACTGAGGTGTTATACGTAATGAAGATTGCTCAATTTCATTCTCTGATAGTATTCAAAGCGTCTCCCACCAAAAATCAGTTTATTTTGTGGCAGAAGAATATTTAAAGTGGTGGCGCAAATCGAATCATATTTTACCTTAATATTTTTGTAATGTCTTTCATTGCTTCTTTTGCCTTTGGAACTAAAATACACTTATTTTTAATGAGATTGTAGTTACATTTTTTATAGTATGGAAAAGATTCAGTGAGAACTTTGATGAAGTATTCGAATAGGCAAGCAATTATCCATTGAAAGATTAGATTTACAGTTAGGAGAATATTTATATACCTATTAGTTAGATGTTCAATTGTCGTGGAAAATAGAAAAGGATTACGATCCAGTGAGAAAAATTATCAGCCTATTACTATAACTGGTACTTTGATCAACTATTCAAATAGACTAATGCATACTGAAATATTAGATTTACATTACATATTTATATGCCTCTTGGATTTTTTGGTAATGGAAAACAAAAAGAGGAAAGATTCAGTGAAAAGAATCATCAGCTTATCACTATACATAGTAACTTTGACCAAGTGTTCGAATAGGCCTATACGCAGCGAAAGATTAGATTTACATTAACCAGAACATTTATATACTAGAATTTTTAACGTCATGGAAACCAAACATGAGGAAAGATACAGTGAGAGCAATCATCGGCATATCACTATAACTGGTAACTTTAAACAAGTATTCGAATAGGCAAGCAAACACACAATGAAAGGCTTTTACAGTCAACAGCATATTTATATACTAATTAGATTTTTTTATTGCCATGGAAAACAAAATAGAAGAAAGATCCAGTTGGAAAAATTATCGGCTTATCACTATAACTAGTAATTTTGATCAAGTATTGAAATAGGCCAATACACACTAAAATATTAGATTTATGCTAGTTAGATTATTTAATGTCATGAAAAACAAGAAAGGGGAACGATCCAGTTAGAAAAATCATTGGCCTATCACTATAACTAGTAACTTTGATCAAGTATGGAAACAAACCAATACACATGAAAAATTAATATTATTTATGCTAGTTAGATTGTTTAATGTCATGGAAAACAAAAGACTGAAAGATACAGTGAGAACAATTATCGGCATATCACTATAACTAGTAACTTTGACCAAGTGTTGAAACACGCCAATACACATGAAAGATTAATAATTATGCTAGTTAACTTATTTAATGTCATGAAGCACAAGAAAGGGGAACGATCCAGTTAGAATAATCATTGGCCTATCACTATAAGTAGTAACTTTGATCAGTTATTGAAACAAGCCAATACACATGAAAAATTAATATTTATGCCAGTTAGATTTTTTAATGTCATGGAAAACAAAAATGGGGAAAGATCCAGTGAAAAGAATTATTGGTTTATCACTATAACTAGTAACTTTGATTCAGTATTCGAATAGGCCAAAACACGCGGAAAGTTTAGATTTTCTTTAATCAGAATATTTTATATAATTAGATTTTTTAACGTCATGGAAAACAAAAGTGAGAAAAGATACAGTGAGAAGAATTGTCGGCCTGTCACTATAACTGGTAACTTTGCTCAAGTATTCGAATAGGCCAATACAGACTCAAATATTAAATTTACAGTAATCAGAAGATTTATATGTGAATGCACGTGCTTATGTTTACTGCTGATTTTTCGAACTGATTTTTCGAAAAGCTGGATCATAGAATTTTACTCACAGAGCTCTGTCCAAAATCCCTTTTCATTTTCTTTATTACATGCTTATTTAGCATATAACATCTTAAAATCGTATCTTGCATATGGTACTACTTTAGAAGTTGCAATTATTAAAAAACGCCATCTGAAAAAACTGAAACTAATTTCGAAGCCCTACAGAATTTATTGTTCTAGACTTGCATACGAGGATTTTAAGGGTTCTAATAGTAATTTTTAATAGTCCATTGTTCAAATCAAATGAACCGCCTTGCGCTACGCCTTAATGTTACTAAAGTCGAAGTTCGAACTTCGAATTGCATCGACTTCCGGACCGGCTGAAGACAAAATCTCCACCGAGGAAATTCAAGTGAGATAATTTAGATAAGCGCGCGACGAGTAGAAAAATAGTTCTATTATAAATCTCTGGGTGTAATTTCCTGTTAGTTCTAGCGTCGCTCGAGGACGATAAGGACGGGTAAGTGTTTTATAATTGAAGTTTTTTCTGTCTAGGAAATAAGGTTGAAAAATCGGGGGGGAATTTATTTCCGCTAAGCCAAGACCGAGGAGCTGACACAAATAAGGAAAAACTTAGTTAGTTTAACAAAATAATGTGTAAAACTCAAACAAAAGGAGTGTCATTTACCCACAATTAAATTTGTAGTTAAGCGAAATAAATATTTCCCTGTGGACTAAGTGGTCAATGTTAAAATCAATGATGACAATTTATGATAATACAGACGAGAGAAAGTTTCATGAACTGGAAAGTAAAGGCTCCCACCCTCCTTGGTTTGGATTTCTTGACACTTTTGATTAATCCGTAGCTGCAGCTCTTCCAGGCTATTTACAGGAGGACCATACACTAATGTCTTTAAATATTCCCAAACAAAGAAATCTAGAGGGTTCAGATCAGGCGATCCTGGAGGCCATAAAACAGTTCCGGCCTTTCCTACCCATCTATGTGGAAAAGTTTGGTGTAAATGCTCTCTAACGGCCATGGAAAAATGAGCTGGAGCACCATCATGCTGGAACCACATATGTTGCCTCTGATTCAAAGGAATGTCAAGAAATCCAAACCAAGGAGGGTGTTTTCGAAAGAGTTCGAATATCGTTGAGACGAAGATGTCGTGCCTGCTTGGAAATGAACGGAGGGCACTTTGAACATCTTCTGTAACTTTGTTTTTTGTTTGTTAAAAGCTTCCTTTGTCGGTTTATTCCTAATAAAATAAAATGTTTGAAAAACGAATAGTGATCCATATCTCCGCAACCGTTATTTTGCGGACCCATGTTTATTAAGACTTTTCTGCTTATTTTGGTTCATACTATTACCTCCTGAAATATTTTACACTCTTTTTTTAACACCCTGTATTATGATAGCATGAATTTAGTGTTGAGAAACTTGTTATCAATAAGACTACAAGAAATACTCACAGTAATAAGTTATTTGTGTTTCCAGGTACTTATAATGTAAGAAATGTAAATAAATAAAATAGTAAGAAATGTTATGTAAGAAATTAGAAATGATAGTTGATAAAGAGCACACGATTAAACGAAATAAGTAAATACTTGCACTATTTGAATTAACAAATTCCATTCTACGTTTTTATGAAATTATTTATTCTAAGAATTTCTGTTAAATTTAAAAAATATATAAATATATAAATACTTCGTTTTTTAATTAATTAAAATAAATTGACAAAAAAGTACATATTAAATTGACGATTCTGTTTTTACCATGTACTCATAAACGAAAATGATAATTTAAATAAAGCACACTGTAGTAGAACCATCTGCGTTATTTTTTCATTACAATAAGCAGGGAGATGGAGAATCTTTAGACCAGAAAATTAGGTCGGCCGTAATGACCCTATTTACCGAAACCTTAGACTAGAATGTTTTTCATTGTTTTTTTTTAAGTCATTTATTTAAAAGGCATGGACGAAATAAGGGTTAACATAATGGCTTACAGTTAAGAAAACACCATCGTTGTAAATCAGGTTGGCGTAAAAATAAATTTATATTCATATTTGTCTCCAAAAACCCTGTCTTAAAAAGCTGTGCGGATTAAATAAACAAATTCTGATTTTTTACATTCTATTAAGTAGAGAATTGCTTGCATTCAATTTATATACAATTTTTGTTAATTAAAGTTATGTATATATTTAATGAACATTTTTTGTGCATTTTTAAAAAATAATATGTGATGTTTTCATAAAAAATTATAACAATCACCAAAAATTTAACCCCTAGAAGTCATCATTAGGGAAAGAATAATTTAGTTTTGCTAAATGAAGTAAAAAAATACATGGTATTCTTTTTGAATTAAGATAGTTTTTGCTTATTGAAACTTGTACAGTGTAACTGGAAAAATGTAACACTTGGTGTAGCATTATAGAACTGATATTAAAACAAGAAGGTGAAACAGTTTAAGAGTTTGTGGTATATCAAAAATTAAATGCCTAATTATAACACGGAAAAAAAGTTATTACAAACCTCTTCAACTTTAAATGTCAAATAACTTTGAAATGAAAGGTATATGTACAGGAGAATAACACACAAGCACACGGATAACAAAAAACGCATTTTTTTCTCGGAATAGTCAACCCAATTATTTCTTAAAATATGTATATTAAAATGTCTTTTATACATTTTTCCATGGCCTATTTAGTAGAAGACGACCGCGTCTTTCACTATTAATTGTTCCTGGGAGGAAAGTTTATGGAATTTAGTTTCACACAACTTGAATTGCATTTTTATTTAGGTGAATTTTAAAGTTTATTATTATATACATTCCGCCTATGTCCGCTAGTGATTACTGCGGTTGAGCATTTATTATGGGACTAATCAACGAATTCGGGACTAATCTGTTAAATATTTATGATTTCATAATCATATCATCAGTTGTTCGTATTATATTAATATTTACCTAAGTTTTTTTAATTAATGACACTATGACTGCACCTGTGCATAGTATTCCAAAATGTTTTTACTCAAAATTCCGTGCCCTCTCGGAATTTCCGGACATATTATTTGAATATTTTTTATATTGCCTAACAGTAATAAAATAAAACTTTTATCAAAAGCAATTTATTTTCTACTATATGCACAAATCCATCCTGGGTACTGTATGTGCTCAAAGACTCTTTGCCTTATGAACAAATCCTCTGTCTAGATTATATAAAAGTAAGTCGCTTTGGCAGCGATACATGTTGACATAGAGGAATATTTCAATACCGTCCCCTTTTCAAAGACATTCACAAAAGCCTTATCCACTCTTCCATCGAACAACAAATTGTCCCGAAAGCTACATGGAGCGGAAAATAGATATTAAGACACAGCACTAAATGTTCGTGAATTGAGACGTGAGTTTATCTTGTTAGGAAAACTTAACATGTGGTCCAGAAGTTTGATACCGACAAAGTTAAAGCATGTTCCCAGGACATGACGCGATAACCTCCTAGTTAGCACTTGGGACTCGAGAACAACATTGGGTTATGGTAGTAGCATCTTTCCCAAGTAACTCTCTCTCCGAAGAACAAGTTGTGGATTACAATTAACACAAGATAAACTTCAGCAAGACTAGGGCTTGCTTGTACAGGACTGGGATTTAGACCACGAGGCGAAAAGGAGCGGAGCCTCTAGCAGAGATTATCACCGTTTACAACAAATAAAAACAATGTCCTCATGACCTTATTAACTAAATTGCTCAAATGAGTGTTTTGAGAGTTTAGTGATCTTTGTTTGATCGAGATTTTAACACCTAATAACTCATGTGATATATAAACGTTTTTATTTCATACTAATGCAATTTGAAAACCTTTGTTGGTTTTCAAAATTAAACAAACGTTGTTTAATAATAAAGCAGGCATGATTATCATGGATATATCAACTGACACGTTTGTATATAAAAGTTTATCAAATTTATTATTTATTTGTGGAAATGAATGAAAACCTGGAGAGAATTGAGATTTCAGGCGATTTGTTACAAAAGACTGAGAAACCTCGTACCGCACTATTATCAACAAAGTCGGAACCAAAGTATAAAAAAGAATATGACAAATTCCTGCAGTGGCTGAAAGTCTTTGTCACAAAAATAGACGACGGGTTTGTTCTCTGAATATTTATAAATTTCCTTCAAATAGGTTATATTACCTTTCGTATAACTTCTTTAATTTTTCTGCCAACAAACTTAAAGTTACAGTTTCTGTAGCATTTGTCAGTTTCATGTGCCTCCTTTTGTCTGCTCCTAGGTTTGTCACTTTATATGGATGCGCAGTGGAACTAAAAGCATTCCACATCGTATATTTCAGTGATTGGATCACAGATCTACATTCGGTATTTTTATATTTAACAGAATATAGGCAGCCTGGAACACTCAATAATTCTGAACATTTACAAGTTTAAGCGAAACCAATCAATTACCCACAACACCGCTCCGCAATTGCTGGTTGCCTATGGACGAAAACCAATCCGTTACGTCTAGACCCGCGACGCGAGATTTAACAAGTTTACGAAGTATGTATGTTGCGCCATTTATATCCCTTAAGATAGTGACAAATCAGAAAGTCACCAACGACCAGCTAATGCATCGGAGGCAATAAATATGACGAAAAGTTTTCGAAGGCCATAAAGCCAGTCATCGCTCGACGATTTACAACAATGGCGAAACATTAAATTGAAATTCTGCGGAACGCGGGAAGTAAATAAAGCTTTATCGAACGTAAAATCGGGTTGGCCTGGAAACAGAGGCCGGAAAATTCTATATTAATTATTTATTGGCGGTGGAGATTTCCCAGGCATCCTTCTGGTTCATCGCGTCACGTTAAGTTTCCGAGTTATATTTGACGTTTAATAGGAAGGTTTACATTTTACCTTGAAGCCAAAGAAAGTTCTCTTATGATTGTAATCGATAGATAAAGGTTTGAAAGAACAAGGGAGGTTGATACAGAGTATGTTTGATATAAATATTTACATATTCTTTACATACAAGCATTCTTATACTTCATTCAACACTTTTCTTTTTTAAAATGACACTAAATTTAAGTTTTATTTATGGAATACTATTTTGTTAAATTACAGGATCTTAATTAAGTATGTACAGAAACTTTAAGGTATGATTGATTTTAAGACAAAAAGTTCGTATAAACATGGCTGCGCCACGGCTTTATTTTCCAGATACAGGGTGTTTTGTCTTTCAGATACAGGGTGTTAAAATTTGATAAAAAAATTAAATTTTTGGATCTATTTTTTGAGTAGTAAGACCTACTTAGTTGAAACTTGGCACACCCTAATAGGTATTTACAGACTACATTTTGCGGGTCACTTAAAATAAAGGAAAAATAAGTTTATTTTGAGAAAAACAATTGTTGATTCAAGTAAGCCAAATTATATAAATAAAACAAAACGATTCTATAAACAAACATAACTTTATCTCATATATTCTTTGTTATATCTGATTGATATTATGCATTTGTGCTGTCCCCTCAACTTGTAATTGTCCTTTTGGCTGTAAGTTGATGTATTCAATAATACAAAAAAGACCCCTAACTGCAAATACAAGAGAAGTTAGAAATTGATAATTTTTTGTATTCCGCTCTAACATTCAATTGTTTCTCGAAAAAGTAGCACATATTGCAAAAATTGTTCTGAGCTATATTCAAAGTTGAACTCTGAAAATGTTTTTTTTTAATATTTCTCAAACGTTTTAAGATTTAAAACTCCTCATGTTTTGGGTTAGCACAACTTACTCTTAAATAATAAACTTCATTAATTTAATTATTTTATTTATTATGTACTTTTATAACAACATATTAAACATTATCAACAACACTTTAGTCAAGACACAAATCTAAGTCAATCTCACTTCATTGTCCAACTAACCTTATTTACAGTCAATTATAACTTAGTGGTAGTAAGCGGGGGCAGCATACGCCAGGGGAGCGGCGAATTTTGCCACGGGGGCGGCATACGCTACAGGAGCAGCCACTTTAGCCACAGCCGGGACTCCTACGGGTTGCCTGGACACCACCGCGTTGAATCCGTTGATAGGGTCAGCTGTGTAGTCCACTGTACGGATGGTACCGTCGGAATCCACCAAAGAGTAGCTTCCTTGGACAGAGTCTCCGTTCCTGGTTTCGCTGTGTTGCTTGTTGTCACCGGTTAGACTGTCGTGCACTTGATATCCGTAAGAGTACTGTGGATTGGGGTCGTAGTCATCAGCTACCACGGTTTTGGATACCGCCAAGGGAGCAGAGTATGTCAGTGGGGCTTGCAGGATGCCAGCGTTGGCGACGGCGACGACGGCGGCGATTACCAGGATTGTGTAAGACATTTTGTCGCTTGGAAGGTGGAACTGCTGACTGATGCTGTTTGGGTGATTCCATGGGGTTTTTATATTGGTAAAATAACCGGATTCCTATCTAGAATTGTTTATGTGCGTGTGAGCTTAACTGGAGCAAGTTGTGAAACCAACGCGTATGTGTGCTTGCTGCTTTAACAGGTTTGGGTGGTTTGGAATGCTTCGATGGATTTGCATTTTTAAAGATTTCAGTTTGATTCGGTAATAAATACTGCAAGTAATTTTAATGTACTTAAGCAACAAAACATGACATTTTAGCGTACCTAATTAATAGTCTTGTTATTTTTGAAATAAATTCTTAATATAAAAGATTATCTTCGGTTCAGATTATATAACATTCAGGACAATTTTTTTCTACAACAGTTCGGACTTTATAATCCTTCAAAGCTTTTAAATACTCAAAAATTATAAGGGTATAAACTTAAAGTTTTGTACAATCCAATTATTTCGTTATGTGCAATTCATTTAGTGTTTAGTTTAGTTTCGTTTAGTTTATCAATTTGTGCCCAAGTGTACAGAATGTTCATAAGTTAAAAAGTGATAGAAACGGACAACAGAAAAAATACATCAATTCCTGAAGACTTTAAAATGCATTGTGTAAAAGATACTCCTTTAACTTGTACTTAAAGCTTGTACAATTGAAATCTTTAATTATATTTGGTACGGCGTTATAACACTTTTTCCCAATAACAAGTTGGTACTATTTCTGGTATGATGAACATGAATCTCACTCCTCGCAGTATAACTTCCAATACTGTTTTATATATTTTATAGAAAATGCAGAATATATACACAAGGCAGTGTTAGTATATTTAATTCAATACATTTTTTTTATTTTGAGAATAATGATACTTGATTCAAGTAAGCCATATTATATAAATAAAACAAAACAATTCTATAATAATATAGGGGTTGGTTTTTACGCCAGTGGCGGTGGATCTTTTTTACAGACGAAACCAGAATTGGGCTGGTTACTAATGACAATCGACAAAGAATCTGGAGAGAGTCGTCAACAGCGACTTTATGATTGATTGATTGCCCGTGAAGTTGCTCCGTATGAAGGGGGTACCGTAATGTTTTGGGGTGGAATAATGTTCAACCGCCGCACCCCATTAACTCGTATACCACAGAATATGACCAGTCAAATTTACATCGAACAAGTTGTTTACGTCCATGATCTACCCGCTACGTAATGAACTAGATAAAAAATTTTTGTTTATGGACGACAACGCTCGATTGCGCCATGTCACGCAAGAGGGGTTCAAGAGACTCTCGAAGCAGGATATATCAATAAATTATATTGGCCAGCCAACTCTCCTGACATGAATCCTATTGAAAACATGTGGGATTTCGTTGCGTTGCTAAGTCATTCATAATGATATTCCTCCACCTCAGACTACAGATGAGTTAGTCGTGGCAGCAGAAGAGGAATGGAATAATATTCCGCAAGATCGTTAATCGCTTGATTATCTCAATGCACAGACGTGTCAATATGCTATTGGAACGTGGTGGTCATACCGAGTTTTAGTCAAGTAGAGACCTTGCTTTGTTACTTCCTTTTGATTTAATAAATTTTGTTTATCAAACATATTTTTTTCACAAAAAAAAGGTTCAGAAAACAATATACTTTTATAAATATATTTGGTTTTTCTGACAAAAAGATTTCTTTAACAAGAATGAGGGGGGTTCAAGACCTTTGACGTTGTGTGTATAATCTTACTTTTCAAGAATAAGTTCATCTTTTAATAAAGTATTTGAGGAATAGTCCTAAGCTAGCGTTGAAATAAGTGTTAATCTTAATATTAATATAGCTTTATTTCCTTATTTACTTTAGTCATTGTTCGCTTTTGTTATTTTGAGATTGTTGAATTTTTTATCACTAAATTTTCACCCGTTGTATTAATATTTACAGTATAATTAATTTGTGTTGTTTTACTGACTTTATATGACTCAACAATTCAAAGGGCAGTTATTATGTGTTTTTTTATGTCTAATACATGTAATTTACAAATGCAAAATTATTGATTTTTACGGCCAAACATAATAACAATATCATAGTATTATATATCACTTGAAAGAGAATATTAAACAGAATTAGATTATGGAAAAATATATAGGGTGTTCAATTAAGAAAGCATAATTTTGGGTTAAAACTCAAAATATATTACCTTCAGAAAAAAAAACTTAGTACGCCCCTGCATTCCACGAAATATATATAGTAGTCCGTATTAAATATTTCAAAATCTTAACTCTAAATACATTACAATAGTTTAAAAATGCTCATTTTTTAATATCCCGCTCAGAAATAAAGAATGCTATGACAGTTCTATCAATACATTCAATTGATTCTTGAAAAAGTAGCATATTGCGAAAATAGTTCTGAGCTATATTCAGTAATTTTCAAGATACCTATGAAAACCATCGAAGGAAGGACACTGTGTACATAATGTTCAATGCTGAACTCTGAATTTTTTTTTAATATTTCGTTTAAAGATGTACTAAAACTCCTCATATTTTAAATAGTGATATAACGTCATTTGTATGGGTTATCACAACTTACTTTCTTAAATAATAAGCTTAATTCATTTAATTATTTTATTTATTATGTACTTTTATAACAACATATTAAACTATCAACAACACTTTAGTCAAGAAACAAATCTCGAAAGCCATTCTCCAACTAAACTTATTTACAGTCAATTATAACCTAGTGGTAGTAAGCGGGGGCAGCATACGCCAGGGGAGCGGCGAATTTTGCCACGGGGGCGGCATACGCTACAGGAGCAGCCACTTTAGCCACAGCCGGGGCTCCTACGGGTTGCCTGGACACCACCGCGTTGAATCCGTTGATAGGGTCAGCTGTGTAGTCCACTGTACGAATTGTACCGTCGGAATCCACCAAAGAGTAGCTTCCTTGGACAGAGTCTCCGTTCCTGGTTTCGCTGTGTTGCTTGTTGTCACCGGTTAGACTGTCGTGCACTTGATATCCGTAAGAGTACTGTGGATTGGGGTCGTAGTCATCAGCTACCACGGTTTTGGATACCGCCAAGGGAGCAGAGTACGCTCAGTGGGGCTTGCAGGATGCCAGCGTTGGCGACGGCGACGACGGCGGCGATTACCAGGATTGTGTAAGACATTTTGTCGCTTGGAAGGTGGAACTGTTGACTGATGCTGTTTGGGTGATTCCATGGGGTTTTTATATTGGTTAAAATAACCGGATTCCTATCTAGAAATGTTTATGTGCGTGTGAGCTTAACTGGAGCAAGTTGTGAAACCAACGCGTATGTGTGCTTGCTGCTTTAACAGGTTTGGGTGGTTTGGAATGCTTCGATGGATTTGCATTTTTAAAGATTTCAGTTTGATTCGGTAATAAATACTGCAAGTAATTTTCATATACTTAAGCAGCAAAATATGACATTTTAGCGTACCTAATTAATAGTCTTGTTATTTTTTAAATAAATTCTTAATATTAAAGATTATCTTCGGTTCAGACTATATACATTCAGGATAATTTTTTTCTACAGCAGTTCGGGCTTTATAATCCTTCAAAGCTTTTGAATACTCAAAAATTATAAGGGTATAAACTTAAAGTTTTGTACAATCCAATTATTTCGTTCTGTGCAATTCATTTAGTGTTTAGTTTAGTTTCGTTTAGTTTATTAATTTGTACCCAAGTGGACAAAGTATTTGCACAAGTTAAAAAACGATAAAAACGGACAACATAAAAAAGACAGCATTGATAAATTGCTGTATAAAAATTCCTAAAGACTGTAAAATGCATTAAAATATACTCCTTTAACTTGTACTTAAAGCTTGTACAATTGAAATCTTTAATTATATCTGGTACGGCGTTATAAAACTTTTTTCCCAATAACAAGATGGAGCCTTGTAAGTTGGTACTATTCCTGGTATGATGAACATGAATCTCACTCCTCGAAGTATAACTTCCAATACTGTTATATATTTTATAGAAAATGCAGAATATATACACAAGGTAGTGTTAGTATATTGAATTCAATAAATTTTTGCCTGCAGTCCTATCTAGTAAGTCTAGTTATAATTTGTATCGCTTTTCTCTGTAAAGTACCACCATTCGATGACACTTTTCACTAACATATCTGAGAAATAATCGACGTTCTAATCCGGATGGCGTGAAGCCACATATTTTCGATAAAAACGTAAATCATTGCCTCCCAGTGCAGTAAAAGAGCGTGATCTCTTGGTTTTGGTATTGGGAATTTTTATAATTACGGCGGATATCACGTCTTCAATATTATCAATTGTCAAATTGACTAATTCATCAGAACGGGATGCGCCTGCAACCTCCAATATTAGGACGATCTATAAAGAAGCGTTTTAAAAATGTTGCTCTTTTATTTTTAAAGTGTTTACTTTCATCATGAAATATATATTATCAAGTGCACTATTCACATAGCATCAACTTGCTCCTTTGTAAATACTCGCGATTTTTTCAGTACATATCCCTCCATACTTTGTCTGTTGAGAAAAGCACGTAGCTTTAAATATTTGCTTCAATCCCCTTTTTTTATCCAACGTTGACCGCAACATTGAATATTGTGACCAAAGCGTCGAGTTGACTTGCATCTAGAGTTGCTCCTTAAAGGAAGGATTTTGGTTGGAGAAAAAATAGCATATTTTATTCGGATTAAAAGTGTCTTTTTTGTCTCGCACACAAAAGTGACACTTTTAATGGTAATGTAACAATATACTATTAATGTAGGTGCTTTCTGTTTTGTTTTATCATGTACATTATTCGAATACGGAACATGGAATCCTACAAAGAGAGCCCCGTCAGTTAATTTATCAAGACGTATACCTCTCCTTAACGGGCCGAATTCCACTGGAATTGCCTCCCGGGGGCCCCTGCTCCATTCATACCCATCTGACACCTGCCCCGCTTGATGGCCGCCCCTGTCAGGTCGATCTGCTTAAGTTTCCCTGCCAGGAGATATATACACACCGACGTCGGCATCCAAAATATTTCACTGTCTCGCAACGGACGGACCCGACATATGCTAAAACTTTTATTAGCCGCATCTAACTTTGCGCTATTAGACTTGCTTGTTTTACTTGCGGACTTTAATGGAATTGTCAAAAATGATTTGTCTGGCTACCGGTGTCACTAGCACGGGCAGAATCTACAGGAATACTGTGTCTTTAGGGTACAAAAATTTATGAGCTGTGATAGAGTATTAAAGTAAGCTCTAGAATGCAAGAACAGAACAGAAGGCTGTAGTAGTGCTCGGACAAAAATGCTATAACGTAAGGATGTTATTTAACCTTTTATTTTTTTTTAAAACGTAAGAAACACATAACAGTTATGTGGTACGAAACGTAAAGGTTATCTAGTTTGTCTAATGGAATATTGCTTGTAAGAAAGGCGTCTGTAAGAAAAATATAGAGTCTTCAGGGCTGGACAACAGTACAAAACAAGTAATTTACTTTAATACGTATGTCCCTACAAACCTCAGGATCACTGTCAAACCAAATTTGTAATAATTCCCAACAGTTCTTCTCTCCTTTGGCATATTACTTTACTGCATTCACTTCTTCCCTCAACGTTGTTAATGTAAATTGTGTTACTTTTTATAAACATATCGACGCAACACCGACTATTACAGCGTTCCGTAAATAACTAAAACTATCGGTAGTGTTTGAAATTATTACACAATTGTATTATGCACAAACATGTTCACTTTCGTTCCGGATACGGCCACCCTGTACGTATGTACACCGGAGTACTCCGGGCTCCGTCTCCGTCTGTATCCTCGAAGCGGTAATTGAATGGCAGCCTCCCCCGTTAATTACCGGAAACGAAGAAATACGGGGAGAGTAACACAGTCGTTATGCAAATTTCGGCGGGGATAATAGCGGAGTGCGGCGCGACCGTACATTATCGTTAAATGGCTCGGCGCGGCTCTCGCACACACGCCTCGATGAGCCAAAAATTATTCCATTGCGCCCCGGGTTTTATTTGATGTACTCCCGAGAGGGGCGGCAGGGAATGGGAGGACGTGATATGTCGACGACATAATCGTTTCGGAAGAGATTACTCCGCTGCGCCAGGGGGATCATTTTTGATATTTATTTTGCTTTCGGAATTTTAGGGACAATCTACACCACATTACGTTCTTTTAGAAGGCTGGAACAGATCTGTATAGTGACGACTAGTATGATGCGGAAGTGCCTCATTATAACAATAATAATGTACCTAATCATAACAAACTCAAAAATACATAAAAATAAGGGAAAGAAACAAAAATAAGGAACAAAGGTGATTATACCCACATTACTCGTTATTGTAAACAATGTTTTTTATTGTGTTCAATGACGCAAAATTGATGTCACAGTAGTTACAAATATTATTAGAACTAGCACATGGGTTATATATAGGCGCTTTACGTAAAATATTAGTTATAGGCCTGTCACAATAAACAGTTTGATTATATCTTAAACCAGCACGCTACACAAAAAATGTATCTTACTGAGAAGACTATCACAATATATATTGTCACATAATTTGCCCCACTCACACCCAATTCGACGACTGTGGTACCGCGAAATGCTAAGATTGCCCCGATCGCCTCTACGCGATTCTGGTAAACAAACAAAATGCCGTGTATCGAGGCGGGACTGGAAACATGGGGAATCGACGAGAAGCGTTCGAGTCGTTCAAGAAAATGGATCTAGAGATACTAGAAAATACCTGGAATATTCGTTTGATCTATAAAAGAAGAATAAACGGCCGAGTCAGTCAGTATTGAATTACAGTCTTGAATTGAAGTGATTAGAATTCAGAGCGATTTAGATAGTGATTTATGAAATAGTGTTTAGTCAAGTTGTAATTAGTATTCAGCTGTGTACAGAGTAGTTAATAAAGATAAGTGATTAATTACCGGATTGTTTTTCTGGTAAAAGAAAAATTCGGATTGGGAAATCCGTGACAATATTATGGTGTAACAAATTATATAAAAATGATGTAACTGACCATATTCGTCGTACATGAAGAGAAGTAATATCAAATATGTGAAATACTTGATTATTAATTCCCCTGGCAGGACAGTTGTCATCTTCCTTAAAAGAAAGGTATTTCAAAAAACGCATGGACAGATTCTATATCCGTACTCAAGCTTACGCCTAACTAATGTATAATATAATATTTTAAAAGTATTGATATTTTTAAAATATTTACAGTTTCTTAATATAAAACCTAAAGCCTTATTGGCATTACTAACTATATTGTTAACATGCTCAACTTATGATTACAATCAAAGAAGATGCCTAAATCCTTTACAGAATCACTTCTTGAAGTTGTAATATGACTAAGTGTATATTAATAAATACATATACTTCTTTTCCTACTAAATGATACTACATAACATTTGCTGATGTTTAAAGTTAGACGGTTTGTTTGACATCATTTGTTAACCTTGTCAGCCTGAGTTTATATGCACAATATTCCACACTCTCAATACTTGTATAAATGTTTAAATCATTTGCAAAAATAAGATTAAAGCAAGATAATAAACAAAAGGAACAATAAGGATCCTAAATTCGAACCCTGCGGAACGCCAAATACAACTCTAAATTTAGATTAATAAAATTCCTCACACTTTACAAACTGCTGTCTCTCAGTTAAATACCATTTTAGAAAACAAAAAAAATTATTTGACAGGTCAACACTGTCAAGTTTAGTATGTAATATATTATGATCAACTTGATCAAATGCTTTGCTAAAATCCGTATTCTTACAGCCATAGCAAGTGTTCTATAAGTGTAAAAGGGCACTAGATTATAAAACAAAAATGTGTTGTTGTTGCCGTATACACTGAAAAAAAAAATTGGTGTCTAAAATAATTGTGTTTTATGGAAATGAATGATTAAGTTTGTATATGACCAAACAAATATTTATTTTCTGATACCAAATCAAAAAGCAAAAACACACTGATTTTATGAAAATATAGCATTTGTTTCCATTAAAAAAAACATTATTTCCTTTTGAATGATAGACTTCTGGCGTGGATTTAATTATATTCTATGATAAAACAATATTTGTAAATTTCAAATAATTATTCTCCAATTAAATAACTGTTTATCAAGGCCAACTACTTATTGTTCAGGAAACTGTTTGCTAATACTCCGACCAGCATAGAATTACACCAATAAATTATTTATTTGTTTAAAGCCAAAACAATATTTTTATTTCTTGATACCAAATCATTTTTTTGAAAAAGCCAAAATATAGTTATTTTGTGTAAAGAAAGTATTTAATTTCATTTAAAAACATTATTTGCTATTCAGTGATACAGTGTAGTGTTGATTTAATTGTTTTCTATGATAAAACAATATTTCAAAGAACTTTTTTACAATTAAACAACTGCTTATTTAGGTCAACAACTTATTGCTAAGGAATTTCAAGAAACAACTGCGAGCTGACACCCCGACCAGCCTTGAATTACGGCTGAAAAATCTACGGCAACTATATCGGTTTCGAGCTGATTAGCTCTCATCAGTACGTCACCGGTGAGTGGTGAGTTAACTGACGACTAGCCTTGCCTGTTCATATCTCGCAAACTCGGCATACCAGTGTATTATTTTTTATTTATAGGAAACAATTCAAATTTTTCCTTACAAATAAATACTTTTTTGACCATACGACTACGTATATTAGGAAATTGAGTTTATTTAATTTATTGTTTTTTTATTACATTATATGACCTAATAAACCTTTTATTTAATTTAAACAAATACTCGTCAAAAAATTAAGTTTTCTTACCAAATAAGTCAATTTATTTTTGACAAAAAAGTGATCACTACATCAAAAAAGATTTGTTTTCCGATAATTTTTTTTTAGTGTAACGACGTATAATGTATGTAGTTCATATAACCTTTTCTCCTACATTTTTTTTATTGAATTAAAGTTACTGACTAGAGAATGTTAAATATTAAAATCTTATTTTTGTCTACAATTTCTCAACTCTACATTGTAAAGATCGATGTTCAAAACTAACGTTTACTCACACTCTATAAGCCCAATCTGTGCTTTAATTATAGCATGTGATGGCAACATCCATCAGAAATGTATTTTCCGCTATTTATACCAGATTGCTCTCGAAGCGAAAGTGAAATATATGGCGAAGTGATTTACTTACGCGGCTGTTGAATTCCCAAACGAGCTTATACTAAGTGAAGCAGAAAATGCTGTCGAAATAACTTTCTTCAAATTGGATTCATCCTCGCCTTTTGTGATATTTATTATTTTATGCGTTTGTGTGTATAAAAATCTATTGTGATCAAAAGTCATTAAGGTCCGCGAGTCAATCGTACATTGCAGAGGCGTACTTTGTCTTCATACATTTCAAGAAACACGGATTTGTCTAAGACATGCTTATTAGACATACAAAACTAACAAAAATCATCTATAAAAGAATTAAATTATTTTTTGAACATCTAATATGTATCCGTTATAGAAATAAATCTAATAATTATTTAAACTAACCAATTAAAATTTAACATCGTTTCAAAAATGCTTAAAAAATAGTTTTAAAATAATTTATAATTAATGTTTCATCTACGTGATAATGCAGTAGAATATTATGAGTGAAAATATGAGTATTGTATAGATCTTGCATTAAAATTAAAATATTAGCCATATTGCTTTATTACAAAAGAAAAAATTCTCCCTACTATGGTCCATGCATTGAACTAATATGATATTTTATAAATTTAATAACATAAGATATGCATTGATTTGTACTTCTTCTAATTGTGTTTGTAGAGAAAATAATGTATGAAAAGAAACTGAATTATCAAGAACTTCTGTACACCGAATTCTTAAACGTAATCTACTACATCCATATCACATTAAAAAAGTGAGAGAGATACTACCTCAAGGTTTGCATCGACGAGTGATTTTTTGTGAGTTTATTTTGCATTAGGATATTAATTTTCATAAGAAAATGATGTTCACTGATGAGGCTTGTTTCACTTGTAGGGGGATTATAAAAACGTTCACAACTTTCATGAATATTCCGATGTAAACAAACACGTAGGCCAGACATTTTTAACGCAAGTTTAAGATGAATGTTTGTGCCGCTATTATTAATCATTGATTGGACTAGTTATTTCGCAAAATCGATTAAATGGCGAAAGTTATTTGGAGGTTCTGCAAAATACTCTCCCTGATTAAATCGAAGATTTACCGTTGCAACTTAGACTAGAGTTTTGGTTTGAATTTGAAGTTTCTAGATGATTGGGATGAGGAAATAATTGTCCTCAAAATTGGCTACCACAATCGCCATACCTCAACAAATATGGAACATTGAAGGATTTTGTTTATTTCTCGTCAATTGAATCTCGAGAAGATTTCTTGAATCGTATTACGAATAAATGTAAAATTATAAGAAACGATCATCACTTATTAGACGGAGTAAATTTCAATTTTCGGCAAAGAGTAAATTTATGTTTCAGAGAAAATGGTGCTCATTTTGAACAATTTCTTTAGTTTTAAATTTATTTTATTTTATAATTTTTTTACTAACTTCCCATAAAATAAAAAATCACTTTTAGCACTTATGTAATAAATAACTATTTCCGTTTATTCACTTTAACCGTGCATGTACTACAGTGCCTTCATAAATTATTAAAAGCCACGTGATCAGGGTCAAGATTCTCAAATCAATCGTATAGCAATTCATATGCGAATATCCTTTTCCTCACTACGGCAATTGAGAGAGACAATAAATCTATTTGCATACGAGTTGTTCTTCAAAAATCACAGTCCTGGTCACGTGGCTTGTAATCATTTATGAAGGCACTGTAGATAAGCAAAGGCCGACTATGGGACCACCACATGAACCCATAAATTCCAAGGGTGCAAGTTCCGCCGGCGAATTTCCATGAGCAGCTTCGCCGTGGATAAATGGCGATTGATCGGGGCTGTCGGCAAAAACAGTGACGAAGTAGGTGGGTAGAAAGTAGACCGAACACCCCTTGATCTAGTGTTACAGATTGCTCAACTGGCGATCGAAGGAGAGAGGAAATTTATTCATCTACACCGAACAAACTGTTTTTTTTTTGTTGTGCAAACATCACCGCATCTTTACGACTACCAAAATATAATAGTATGTTAAGGAATACACTCTTGTCGTCTGCTCATGAAAATTGCTGCTTGAGTCACATCCAAATGCAGCAATCATGCAAATTACTAATCCTACCACCACTGCACCACCCTTTGAATTCGTTGTAGGCAATCTCGTACTGTCTCGACGATTTTTTGACACTTTACGAGCTCATTTTGAATTAAACACTCTTAACATATGAATTACAATATACAGGGTGTCCCAAAATAGAAGGCCATACCATTAACCACATACTCTTTGGACAAATATAATGCGACTTTCCTTATGCCATTTTTTATTTGGGCGTCCCTGTTTCAATGTACAGGGTGTCAAAGTTACATTTGCAAGTTGCAAGTTTTTACAAATGCAGTGTTTATATGGCTAATTACTTTTTCCACACGGAAACAAAACGCTCGCTTTCAATCTCAGTCGTCGAAAAATATTTTACTGCTCTTTTTGTGGAAATTTTTGTAGAAATCAAGATGACAGAATAGTTATAATACAATTTCAAGTTTGTTCAAATTTGTTTTCCTACACTGAAAAAAGTGACTTTTTGCAAACGCTATTTCATTTATTTCTTTGTGCGGTCATATGTTTGACAAAATATCCTCTTAAGAACACTGTAATGTGATATTTGATAAACTTCCACCTAATGATGCGAACAATGCAGTATTCTGGTTCGTATAATGTTGATAACGTTTCTTGTTTGTTCCAGATATCCAAGAATTTTACGAATTGACGCTGCTAGATGAAAACAAGTCAGTGCAAGAGAAAACCGCGGAGACTATACGGATCGCCAATAAATGGGAAGCTAATGATGGACCAATCACACCCTCCTATACTAATAATGATGTAAGTAGACTCACCAATAATATCCTTATCATGGAAAATAGGTAATAGGTAATACAACATGTCCGGTTTTATTAGACTTTTCCAAAGCTTTTGATACTCTGGAGTCTGGACCAGACTTTACTTTGTGAAAAATTGTCTTATTTTGGGTTCGATACAACATCCTTGAATTTGTTTAAAACATACCTTCAGGGTTCAGAGTTTAAAGTCTAAATTAAGAGATTAAAGTCCGAGTTCAAAGTTTAAAGTCAAAATTCAGAGTATAAAGTCTGAATTCAAAGTTAAAAGTATGAATTCAGAGATTAAGTCAAAATTTAAAAAAAAAATTAGATATGACCCTTCTAGGGCTCCGTAAAAATGTAGCTGGTGGCGATTTCTGTAATGTTTTTATTTAGCACTCTATCCAAATAAAATACGCCAGTTCCTCCGACCACAGCCTTCGTGACTCATAAGCAACTCTCGTAGGCACAGCGCCGCCAACATTAAGTCTAATCTAATACCAGATTTACCAAAATGGCGACAATATTCGGAATGTTTCCCTAAATCTTAACTGCGTATAGACAGGCTTCCGGCTTTGGCGACGAAGAAACGGGACCGTAATAGGGAACTATGTGACGGGAAGGATCCTGGGACGTAACAAAATTAAAGATTAACCCGATCCCCTCCATATTTTAACCGAAGGGAATCCGTATAGGAAACATTAAGACGCTTAGGGTCCTGATAGGATGTCAATATGGTTTGTCTATAGAAATGATCTTTAGGACGTGTGTCTTTATAAAAAACTATTTTTTCACTGGACCAAAAATGTCGATAAATATAATTAAAATAGTTACGCTAATGTGATAAACATTTTATTTTTATTTCTTAGATTAAAACATTTTATTAAATTGTATTTTTCATGTAAGTAACAAACTATTTTTAATTTGTGTTAACACGCTTCTACGGATCTATAAAAAGCAATCGACAGAATTGGCCATGGTTTCAAGTGTCTCAATGTGCATGCATCGTCTGGTGTTCCCTAGGGTTCAGCCTTGAGGCCGCTCTTTCTCAAATAATATAATTTTGGACATTAGGTACCAGTAATGCTTTGATGACCTAAAATTGTTCAGATATATTGACAACATTGAAGATTGCTATCTGATCTAGCAACAATTAATCAATGGTGTAAACTTAATAAATATTTTACTATGTCATATACTAAAAAGATTACCCATATAAATTAAAAACAGTATTTCCAGCAAAATATGATAATTTTAGAGATCTAGGAGTTTTATTTGATTCCAAATTAACATTTGTTAACTATATTAATACCATTACTAAAAGTACTTACAAGTTTCTAGGATTCATTATTCGTAATTCAAGACAGTTCATACTATCAACTGCTCCATTTCTTACTCGTTCGCTGTAAACTAGAATATGGTAGTACAGTACAGCACTGAGGCAATTACTTAAATATATTTTTTTTAAATCTGATAAGTGTGAACTATTGCCTAAGTGTCATCCATAGATTTAGGAAGAAGAAGATAGGTCAAAGACTGCGCATCCTGGCAATTTCCCACACCTGTCACCCACCAATCACAGACATCAATTTGAATAATGCCATATTACTGGTTGTTTGATCGTTTACTAACATTGTTGGTTGATGTAGTTTGAGATTCCATAACATGTGTCTGTACCAAAACCGTATTTAATATAATGTTGTTATTTATTACTACTAGTGGTAGTAATTATTAATTTCTGGATAACAAAATAATGTAATTGGGAATAAAATAAAATGTGATATTATTTACGGGAACTTCCTGCTTGCTTGCTGCAGTTTTATTTAGAATTATAATTTTGGATTTTCTAAAGATGAAAGAAGAAGACTTATGGATAACTGCATTAAATTTAAGAAAAGTGGATATACAGGGTGTTAAAAAAAGTGTAAAATATTTCAGAAGGTAATAGTATGAACCAAAATAAGCAGAAAAGTCTTAATAAACATGGGTCCGCAAAGTAACGGTTGCGGAGATATGGACCACTATTCGTTTTTCAAACATTTTATTTTATTAGGAATAAACCGACAAAGGAAGCTTTTAACAAACAAAAAACAAAGTTACAAAAGATGTTCAAAGTGCCCTCCGTCCATTTCCAAGCAGGCACGACATCTTCGAAAACACCCTCCTTGGTTTGGATTTCTTGACACTTTTGATTAATCATTTTTCGATAGCCGATAGAGAGGATTTACACCAAACTTTTCCACATAGATGGGTAGGAAGGGCCGGACCTGTTTTATGGCCTCCAAGATCGCCTGATCTGAACCCTCTAGATTTCTTTGTTTGGGGATATTTGAAGACATTAGTGTATGGTACTGCTGTAAATAGTCTGGAAGAGCTGCAGCTACGGATTAATCAAAAGTGTCAAGAAATTCAAACCAAGGAGGGTGTTTTCGAAAGAGTTCGAATATCGTTGAGACGAAGATGTCGTGCCTGCTTGGAAATGGACGGAGGGCATTTTGAACATCTTCTGTAACTTTGTTTTTTGTTTGTTAAAAGCTTCCTTTGTCGGTTTATTCCTAATAAAATAAAATGTTTGAAAAACGAATAGTGGTCCATATCTCCGCAACCGTTACTTTGCGGACCCATGTTTATTAAGACTATTCTGCTTATTTTGGTTCATACTATTACCTCCGAAATATTTTACAATCTTTTTTTAACATCCTGTATTTCAATATTCTAATGTATGCCACTTTACATGTAATTCTTTTACTTTTTTGTTTTGTATTGCTCCTATCATGTAATTGGGCGTCTTGGTAGTTGTATCAAATAAATAAGTAATAAATAAGTCAAAATAGATACTCTTTACTTTCAATAACAATGCGCGTGTATCTACAACCTAAGTGTATTGCAGACAATCAACTTTCGATAACAGTTTCGTTTTCATTGATACGTTTACGCGATGGAGGTCGCAGTGACGTAAAGTCGATGTAAAAAAGCGACCCACTACGCCCCTATTAACATACCGGACCATTGTGGCGATCAGAGCGATATTATTTTTAAGCGAATGTTAACAGGACGACTTTTTAAGACATCTAGGTCAGATTTCAGAGGACTGTGTCTCGAAGAACATGTTTTTCTTTGGGCATGGTGGTCGCTGGTTCGGTACGCAATGCTCCTGAGAATAATTAGTGTTTTTTAAATGTTTTTGAATTGTATGCAGTAGTAGATATTTAGGAAAAGAGAATTGGCGCAATACCTATAGTAACGCTGAAGACTTGAAAAAAAAAACAAAAATTGAATAACAGTTTTATGCATTTCTTTTGAACAGTGTTAGAAAGTATTTAATTGATCTGATTTAATGTACAAAGTAACGACATCATAAAAAAAATCATAAAAAACAGAAGACAAATTTATAAGAATACCTAGTTCAATATAACCTCATTCTTTTCAATGAATATTTTTTACTAAATTTTTATATTCTTATATTCTATTAACAGCTGATTCCTGATTAGAAACGCTTGATTTTATATTTTTATTATTTATTTATTATTTACATGATGTGATATGATAATTAACATGCAATGTCTCAAATTCGTGAAATATTATTATCATGTAATACATGGATATTTGAAGACTTGTTGACGGTCTATACAATGGCATAAAAATGTTATGTTATATTAAACCAAGAATTTCCCAAGGAAAGAACTAAAAATTTTTTATAACACCTATTTTATTAACAAATTCAACTGCTTTTACCGCTATTGTTATTATTAATTAATAAAATTAATTTGTGGTTTTAATTAATAAACTGATTTGATATTTATTTATTTATTTATTTATTTATTTATTTATTTATTTACTTTATTTACATTACACTCTTCAACAGGTACAAGTAACCCAGTTACAGAACAGGAAAACACAGAACAATATGCATATATAAAAAGTAATAAAAAATATAAAATAATCATATACAAACAAACACTAAAATTCCTCGACCACCAGCTTAGGACGATGTTTGTGATTGAGTTCTCGGCTCCCGCAGAGAACAACATCGTCCTAAAAGAGGAGGAAGTATCGAGATCTTCTCTCCGAGCTCCGCAGGCTGTATCCAGACCACTCTGTTAAGATTGTGGTGCTAATTATAGGCGTCCTGGGTGGAATGAGACATACGTTGCTTTCTGACTTAAAGATCATACCGGCTTGTTGAAATTCGGCAGAGATCTTAGCCGGCAGAATGCAGAAGGCAATCGTCCTTGGTTCGCTACGTCTGCTCAGAACACACGATTTACGGGCGCAATGATTACTGACTCCACAGAGTGGAGAGTGGTCATTGCTTGACTCACCACAACATCTCGGAATGTGTCGGAGCCTCGGAAGGTGTTTACTGAAAAAATTATAATAATAATAATAATAATAAATCGTTTTGCGTACAGACGAGAAGCTGCTAAAGCATTTTATCTTCCTTCATCATAAATTAAAACGATATCCATCAGTTCCAAGTTACTATACACGTAAGTTTTTTTGACACTTGAAAATCTAATGTTAACACTATCACAAAAACGGTGTAATACTAAAAACGCCGATAGAATTCATTCCTGTGAAGCTAGAGACTGCAGTAGCCCAGCGATGTAAAGGTTGAAAATACTACAACTTCAATAATTTTTTTCTCGGGAACTATAAGGATTTTAATTTTTTTTTTTAATATATTGACTCCATTCCCAAATTTTTTAAAATAAGTTGTAACTCACCCTGTATAGTGACACAAGCGCTTAGAACGCCCTGTACATTTAATCCAAAAATCAATTAGATATTTGTGTTTATTTTATAAAAAAATACTTCTTTTTAAAAATTGAGTACAATCGCCCAACTAATAAGAGAATTATTGTAAAAAAATGAAATAATAAAGGAAGTTTCTCGTAACTTCTTAAGGATGCAAGGTTGTACCAATTTGATTTAATTCACTTTATTTTTGTCCAAGGAAGCGGGTTTTAAAGTATGGCCCATTCTTTGCTGAACACCCTGTATAAAGATCAAATTCAATTTTACCGTACACTTTTATATCATTTGAAAGGAGTCAATTTATATTTTTCGGAGATACAAAATTCCCTTCGCATAATACCCCAGGGGTATCTTTCCTGCAACTAGCGGAAAAAGGCAGCACTCGACAATACAAAACATCCTCAGCGATGTGTCGCCCAGAGAACATTTTAAAAATTCATCAATCCCTTTTATAAGCGCGCCGAGCATGAACTTTGGCCGGCTACGAACAAAAAATCATGTTTCCCAACGTTAAACCACTTCGGCAACTTGTTCGGCACGTTCCAGTTTATCCTGGAACGGTTTATCCTGGATGCCGATGTCCTGTCGCCTATTGTTAAATGTTTCCCGCACATAAAGTAACCAGCGCGACAGCTGAAGCGTTAATTTAAATTTTGATAGATGTATCTCTGAAGCCGTCTCTATTTAAAATGGAAATTGGATATCGCAGGTATTCCCCCTACGGAAAAAAACATTTTATAATATATGAATAACTGCGCGTCGTATAATACGCTGGAAGCCAGCGAAATATCCCTGCAAAAGTTCCTGCAAATCTAAAACTTCATGAATAAAACGGAGGTGCTTTTGTGACTTCTGAAAAAAATAACACCTCGCTTCCATTATCGGCAAGACACGAAAACGTCTACTGGCATATTCAGAGAATATATCCAATTTCTCTGCGTTTGATGCTTTCTTTCTAATACCATATGTACAGGGTGTCCCAAGAAGGATATGGTTCGCTGTGTTAAAGCCAAGTTAATTCTGCTTAAAAAGTGTCCCTTGGACTTTTTCCTCCTAACGCACCGTTTTCGAGATACAAAATAGTTTATTAATCATTACAATACAGAAATGATCTTCAGAAACTTGCATAAAAATAGTTGGCGTAAATATTAGTCTTAAATGTTTGTGTTCAGCATGACTTAGAGTGAAGAATACTTTTTGTAACATTCGTTTTGGACATACAGGATACAATTAAACGTACAGGGTGTTAAAAAAGAGTGTAAAATATTTAAGGAGGTAATAGTATGAACCAAAATAAGTAGAAAAGTCTCAATAAACATGGGTCCGCAAAATAACGGTTAAGGAGATATGGAATGTTTTATGTTTTTTAGCCCCTTTCTTTATTTTGCAAAAACGTTGTGTATTTTCTTATAATAGTTGGTTGATATTTAGTGAAATAAACAGTACGTATTTGACAGTTGTTCTCAGTCCACAAGTTTTCTTTCGCTATGGCTGGTTACTCTAACGCAGAATTAACAGATATGCATTTCATGTATGGTCGTGCTAATGGGAACGCCACCGAAGCGCGACGTCTTTATGGTGACGCTTATCCAAATCGCCAGATTCCTTCACAACGCATGTTTGGAAGAATTCGCCAAATATTGCGCGATACCGGTTCCTTGAGCAAACAGTGCCATTTATCCGGAAGACCAAGGTCGGTATCCACTCCTAGAGCAGAAGAAGAAATTCTAGCACTAGTAGAGCAGAATCCAGGTACTAGTGTGCGGAGAATATCAGCCGAGGTAGGAATTAGTGGTCCTCTTGTTTGGAGAATCCTTCACGAGCAACTGCTTTATCCATACCATGTGCAACGAGTACAGGCCTTAAATCCAATAAATGATAATCAAGCGCGTTTGGTTATTTGTCGCTGATTTCTACGTCATGATGCTGAAGACCCTCGTTTTCTTGCAAACATTCTTTTTACTGATGAGGCCGGGTTCACAAGAAATGGAGTGTTTAATTTTCACAATACGCATATTTGGGCCGACGAAAATCCTCATGCTCTAATAGAATTTGGACATCAGGCACGTTTTTCATTAAACATTTGGATGGGTATTGTAGGTGACAGGTTTCTAGGTCCTGTTGTTTTACCAAACCGATTAACAGGCGCTGCTTACCTCAACTTTCTGCAGAACACACTGTATGAGTTTTTGGAAGACATTTCTTTGAATCAGAGGCAACAAATGTGGTTCCAGCATGATGGTGCTCCAGCTCATTTTTCCATGGCCGTTAGAGAGCATTTACACCAAACTTTTCCACATAGATGGGTGAGAAGGGCCGGACCTGTTTTATGGCCTGATCGCCTGATCTCAACCGTCTAGATTTCTTTGTTTGGAGATATTTGAAGACATTAGTATATGGTTGTTTGTTAAAAGCTTCCTTTGTCGGTTTATTCCCAATAAAATAAAATGTTTGAAAAACGAATAGATGGACTATTATTCGTTTTTCAAACATTTTATTTTATTAGGAATAAACCGACAACCGCAACCGTTACTTTGCGGACCCATGTTTATTAAGAGTAAGACTTTTCTGCTTATTTTGGTTATACTATTACCTCCTGAAATATTCACCCTGTATAAAATTTATTCATCTTTAGCAGTTGTCGATTATATTTTTCATTTCGAAAAAAGTTTTAATTACATATATGTAAATAAGACACATTGAATTTCTTGCAGAGTACTATATTACAAATAAATAAAAATGTACAATAAAACGGTTTTCGCCACTTTTAGTAAAATATCAGTCATTGGCTTTGAAACAAAAATGAGTAGTATATGAAGATAAAAAAAAATATTTCGAAGTGAAAATTTAAGCTTGAATACTTGCTCAGTTTCATCTCAAAGCAGAACAGTATTTTTTCGAAACGATCGTAAAGTATTGTCGTTTACGTAAAAATACGCCATTTTTATTCATTCGATTAGTGTAGAACGGAGGTAGAGTAGGCCAAGGGAGAGCCGATCTTAGTTACTGGGGCGGCGTACGAAAGAGGGGCGGCAAACTTGGCGTAGGCGGGGGCTGCGTAGGTGGGGGCAGCGTATGCTTGGGCGGCGTAGGCAGGGGCGGCGTAGGCGGGGGCGGCATAAGCTACAGGAGCGGCTACCTTGGCCACAGCTGGGGCAGCAACGACTGCAGCCTTAGCTACGATGGGTTCTCTGTGGACGACAGCGTTGAATCCGTTGACGGGGTCAGCGGTGTATTCTACGGTACGACGGGTGCCATCGGGGTCAGTCAAAGAGTAGGAACCTGGAAGAACAAGTCATGGTTTATACAGTGTGGAAGAAAAGTATGGAATAAATTCATTATTTCTAAAACAACGAAGTTTCATGAAACTTACTCGGACACGTCGATTTTGCTTTTTAAAAAGACTCTTTTTTCTATACCAACGCATTTCCGACGTTTATTTGTTTTCGCGTGATGACGTCATCGGATATTTTTTAAATAGAACCCCTATATTTTTTCATCGGATTCTTGTAGAGCTTAACTTGCTGAATTCAAAAATATATAATTTCAACACTTTATTCCTTCAACTTTCCGAGAAAAAAAATAATAACCGATCCAATAAAATCGGCTTGAAAAAAATGTGAATATTCCCATTTGTGTCTATGATGGGCTGGTTGAGAGTAAAATGGATATAGTGAATTTATCGGCAGTATCACAAAATAAGGACTCTTCATTTTTAAAACAATTGAACAATAAGTAACTAATTAATTAATAATTAAATTCTGGTTGCCTCAATCGTATTTGACCCTCCAATTTATTATTTTGTTTTATTAGATTGCATGTTAGTATATTACATCTTTTGATAGCAAAAACAACAAATTAAATCAAGTTACCGCAGAAACTGTTTCTGGCAGCTAAACAAAATCTAATCAGAATTGACATCTGTCAACTGCAGCGTTTATTGGATCGGTTATTATTTTTTTTCGGAAATTTGAAGGGAATTTGAAGTGTTGAAATTATATATTTTTGAATTCAGCAAGTTAAGATCTACAAAAATCCGATGAAAAATTATAGTGGTTCTATTTAAAGAAATATGCGATGACGTCATCACGCGAAAACAACTGAACGTCGGAAATGCGTTGGTATAGAAAAAAGAGTTTTTTTCGTTGTTTTAGAAATAATGAATTTATTCCATAGTTTTCTTCCACACTGTATGTATTAACAAAAGGATACCTACATACAATACTATTTGATGTTTTACTTTAGGAAACTAACTTATTTACTTTAGTTTAATTGGGTTTTTGCCGCACTTCTGAAAAAAATAAAGATTAATTGAATAAACCCTTGCTCCAAACGGATCAGTCAAGGATTATTTTTGAAACTATGTTTGCTCAACCAAAAAATTTCACACTGAAAAAGCAGATAAGTAAAAAATTACAAAAATCACATCACTATCGCGCACTTCTTTATTTTTTGAAGTTACTAAAAACTCTGTTTTCGTTCTCAAAATAGTAAACGTATTAAAAGTATGTCAAGTTTGACAATTTAAAATAAAATTTGTTTATCTGCTTACATAGAGATGTTAAATGATTTTTATTTTAGTATTACTTACCTCTTCTTGATACAACTGTAGCCAACAATGTGCAAGGGCTTATTTAATTAATCTTTATTTTTTCAGAAGTGTAGCAAAAACCCAATTAAACTAAAGAAAAACTAGAATTCCGCCACAAATAAACATCTTAACTTATTTACCTTGGACAACATCTCCATTCCTGGTTTCGAACTGGTTCTTGCTGTCGCCGGTGATACTGTCCTGGACGTCGTATCCATAGGAGTACTGTGGGTTGGGGTCGTAATCTTCAGCAACTACGGTTTTGGCTACTGGGGCCGCTACTTTTGCAACAGCGGGGGCAGCATAAGCAAATTTAGCGAAGGCGGGGGCGGCATAGGAGATGGGTGCTTGGTGCAAAACGGGGGAAGCTGCATAGGAGATGGGAGCGTGGTGAACCACGGGGGCGGCAGCGTAGGTGGCTACTGGTGCTCCGATGACTCCGGCCCTGGCGACGGCGATCACGGCGGCCAAAAGAACGATCTAGAACAAAAATTGTAGTCAAGCCACGTCTTACAAATTAAATATTTTTTTATTTTTATACTAGAACTCATAAATATTGTTTATAAGTAAAATATCTTTCTGTCAATCTAATTGAATCAAAATGAATTTTATGAATCGTCTTACCTTGAAAGCCATTGTTGTCGAAGACTGTACTGGATCGAGTGTGCTTTGGAAGAACCCCATCGCGCTTTTTATATTGAATCGTCGTTGGTCTGGTCCAGCGACTTCTTGCAAATCGGGCAAAACCACCCGACAGAGCGGGAAAATTGCTCAATGCGACCACGCCTAACCAGAGGTCACGCGTCACGCGAAACAAGCAGTCTCCGCCAGATTTGGATGATTTCAGATAGGTGTCGACAATTTGCCATTCAGATTTGAAGATAGAAATCTGCTACTGATTTAATTAGTTTGGATGCTAAGTGCCGGTTCTTGTTGTTATAATCGCACCTTGGCAATTCACGACACAAGTATATAGAGAATGAAGTGAAATATATCCGTAGATTTGAAAATTGCTATACAGGGTATGTTAGATACGGGTGTCTTAAAGAAAATAAGTTTCGGCTAACTTCTATAAATACCAAAAAGAAATTCTTTTCTCCTGATATACAGGGCGATCCGTAAGTAACAGCCTATGGAGACATACAACATTTTTCACTTCGCAATATTGCGATAAGTCAATGCGTTAATAAATAAATGTAAAAATTTAAATATTACCTAAGTCTAAAAATTTTTTTAGACTCAATATTTAAATGTTCTGCGAGAAATATTTAATGAACATAAATGATCTAAATATGCCCTCTTTCCTCTTCTAATAAAGGAAACAACAAGATTACGTAACTCTTTATATCTAACCCAGTCATTTTCATTCCTGGTACGTTGTACGCAGTGCCTGAGTCCTTTCTTTAATCATAATTTTAATGTTAGGCTTAACCCAAGGAGCTTTATGTTTAGTGACTTTAACTTCTTTGATAGGCACGTGAATATCAAAAAGAGAATTAAGAAAATTGTTAAACAGAATCAATTTATTATTAGTATCTCTGACAACATTAAACCATGGCAAAGCTATTAAGTCCCTATAGAATACTTCATAACTGAAATTATAAAACATCTGTATTTTATATATTTTGGCGGCATTCTATATCTTTCAAATAACAAAAAACAAATTTGTGGTTTGACATATCGTGAGCCGGCAATGTACCACAAGAATTAACCACTTATGACGTAAAAGTGAGCGTATCTTTTTTGTATCTAAGGTTATCACGTTTTTTATTAAAAAATCTTAAACCTACATTGTTTTTGTTGAAAAGTAAACGTAACGTAAACGTAAAGTAAAAAAAGAAGTATACTTGTCATTAGTCTTAGAAATTGACCATTTTCCAATAGTAAGTTAAATTTTAACAATTATTAGACAAAATTATGTTAGAGTTAATAATGTTACGGATTTCTTGACCCGACTTTTTCTATTGCCAGAAAAACAATCCGTTAATTAATCACTTATCTTTATTAACTACTCTGTACACTACTGGATACTAATTACAACTCAACTAAACATTATTTCGTAAATAACTATCTAAATAGCTTTGATCTCTCCAACTAAACACTTCAATTCAAGACTGTAATACAAGACTAACTCGGCCGTTTATTCTTGTACAGACCAAACGAATATTCCAGGTATTTTCTAGTATCTCTAGATTCAGTTTCTCGAACAACTCGAACGCTTCTCGTCGATTCCCTATTTTTCCAGTCCCGCCTCGATACACAGCATTTTGTTTGTTTACCAGAATCGCGATCGGGGCAACCTTAGCATTTCGCGGTACCACAGTCGTCGAATTGGGTGTGAGTGGGGCAAATTCTGTGACAATAAGTATTACTAAATGTAAGGTATTTATCCAGTTTTGGTTAAAATCAATTACTTTACACAATCGCAAAATTCGGAGACAATAATTTTTCATATTCAGATATTAGAGATGACTTATTTTTTGGCAATTAAATTTCAATGGACCCAGCACGGAACGATAATATTTGGGAGGATTTCGGAACAGTGTTGCCAGGTCAATTTTATTTCCTTCAGTAGATTGCTATCTAAAATCTAAATAATTCTCCAACAAAGTTAAAGGTTAAAAAAAATGTTCATTTAAAAAAATAAATATCTACATAATCACAAACTTAATAAAATCAAACAAAACAAAGTGCTTAACAATACAACTATTAAGAACTATAAAATATTTGTACATTCTATTTAAAAAAAGACAAAGAAGTGTAACATTTTACTCAGAATCGGTTCTCATCATTTTTCTTATACATATCATTTTTATGTAAATTTAACATATCCTTTGGAAAATTAATATTGTAGGAGTTCTGATTTCTGCTTCTGAGGTAATTTTTTGTATGTAAATGACCAACAATACTGACAGTAGATAGTCTATTCCGTAGATTTGTTTTCATGAGGTTCACATCCGCTGATGAATGTGGCAAAATTAGCATGTTGAATACAAAATTCGACAGTGATGGAAACATAGGGGTATCATCAGAATAACGAATTTTTTCGATCCCATTCCAGAATTTTTCATGGATTTGTACTAACCTTAGTACGGGCATAACGAAATTGTAGATTTAAAACCGTTAAACTTGTAACGTAGTTTCTCAGTGTTGAAAAATTATTTCCCATCAGGCCGAAAACGTGTTGCAATGGGTGTGGCCAGCGCTAAGGAGCAGACACATGTTTTTCGTGTTGTAAGGAGCAATTAAGTGGTCCACAGACTTTAAATTGGGTCAAGTTCGGCACTTATTACTTGAAATGTCAACAGGTTCGATTCCGATGAAAATAAAATAAATGATACTCATTCGCGTTGGCCAATCTTATCGACGATTTTAATCAGAAACTGGAGTTTGGTACGTGTCGAATGAATTATGTTGAAGGATGACTTGATTGAAAACAAGAAATCGTTATAAAGAACTAGCAATGATTTTGAAAATATACGTCTAGCGATACACATTACTTATTATAAATAAGTAGATATAGTTAGATTTGTCAAGTACCGCAATCAATGTTCTCGTGTTCTCCAAAATGGTGATTTGGCAGATGTCATTTTCTCTCCTAAACGCCACATTCAATAAGACAATAAAAGCTGGAATAATATATAAGCAGTTTTTTAAACATTTTTGGAAGAAATTCAATCTCATATTTCAATGTTGGCAATAGGGATTATGCCTAAACATTCTGATTGAGTTCGATCGTCATATTTGAACAGAACCATCAGTTTGTATAAGTAGTAACCATGACTAATATTGTAACAAATATTCTAATACCATCATCAGTCGATATGTTCGTTCATGCAATACCTAATAATTTGAAGTTTCTAATATTGGCGTGACTGAGCTCAGTCGCGGCGAAGCTTTTGCGGAGTCACCACTGAAGATGCCGACAGTGAAGAGCGGAGAAACGGTTGGAAGCATGGGATGCGGCCAGTTACAGCGGCGGCTACGGAACGCCTCGGAGAACCACCATTATCCGAGGAACGGTTCCGACCGTAGGAGTCGTAATACCAACAATAGGAACCGAAATTTATATATGGACGGGCCCAGAGACACCGATAGCGGGTCTGTCCCCCCACAGAGCCTAGCCTGAGAGCAACAAGAGCAGGTAAAAGAATGGCGTCTAATGCTATTGATGTGCATTTTAACTCTGTTTCTTTTATCTACCAGAACTCACTATGTATCAAATGCTAGCCTAGAATCTGTAAAACACTGGCTCAAACACAAGTTTGAATTCAAGTCACAAATTACTTGTTCGATAGGTTTTCCACTTGATGCAATTGTAATATCGTCAGCAAATGCGCTGAAATAAGTAGATATATAACTATTCACATTATTAATACATAGCAAAAACAGCAAGGGTCCAAGAAGGCTACCCTGAGGCATGCCCATATCAACATTTAAGTACAAAGATCTGCCATATGTATTTATTCGTGACGTGGCAACGCTCTTTCTCTTCAACGCTCGAACGCTATATAGTCCAAGGCATTTAGATCAAAATCTACCGGAATAGCGGAAATTTTTAGACACAGCAGATATTGAGATGCGGTTTTCTGCGTTGTGTTCAGGAAGATCCCAGGGAAAAAGTCTATATCGTCTGGTTTAGCCATTTTTTGAAAAATGCATTCTGGGCCGGAAAATGCATTTTCCATTTGTATCATTACTTGCACCATTATAGGAACGACTGGAAACTCGGAAAAATCGCTCGGATATCGTTACTCGGGGGTTTTCGGGGCTGCCGAACTTGATTTTAGCATTAGATTTCCCCGGGGGGCTCGGGGGTCCCTCTGTGAAGTTATCTGGGGTGATTGGGGGGGGGGAAATGGCAGCGTCCATAAAAATTACTCCAAAATCGATACTAGGGGTTTTCGGGGATGCCGAATTAAATTCTGGCATTAGCCTTCCCCGGGGCGCTCAGGGGTGGCTCTGTGGGAAATGGTAAAGGAGAAAGTGAAAAATCACAAATTATGAAAATAATGCTTTATTCAAATAACAAACATTCATTTCCCCCCCAATCACCCCCAGACAACCCCACAGAACCACCCCCCGGAGAAATATAATGCTGGAATTGAATTCGTCATCCCCGAAAACTCCCGAGTAACAAGTTTGGAGCGCTTTCCATGGACTATGCAATCTCCCCCCCTTCCAGAATAACCCCCCGGATACCCCTGCAGAGCCGCCCCCGAGCGACCCCGGGTAATTCCAATGCCAGAATTGAATTCGGCATCCCCGAAAACTCCCGAGTAACGAGTTTCGAGTTATTTTCATGCACGCTGCCATTTCTCCCCCAATTCACCCCCCGCGCACCCTCACAGAGCCACCCCCGTGCATCCTCGGGTAATTCTAATGCCAGAATCGAGTTCGGCAGCCCCGTAATGATGCAATTATTGGAAAATGCATTTCCCGGCCCAGAACGCATTTTCAAAATGGCTAAACCAGACAATATAGACTTTTTCCTGGGATCGAATATAAGCCCCTAGAGAAAAAATTCCAACTAAAAAGTTATTTCTTATTCTCATCTACTCAAGTCCGAGGACAACCTGAGGATATTATAAGAGACACTCTTTTTTTGTGTAATAAAACTCACTTGATACCATTATCATATATTATATAAAATTTATTTGACATTCATTTTTGTGGCGTACCTGATGCAATTATTAGAAATTAAATTACCTGCTCACGTCATAAAAGCTAATTTCGAGGCAACCTCATTTCGCGAGAGCCACTGAACGTTTATATTATGTTTCCTGAACGCCTTTTGATAAACTATTTTCGGGAGACCAAAAAGAAAATTTATCTTTTTAAGAGCTACTCTTAAATTAAACATCTCAAACGTCGTTGTCTGAGCGTCTCTCTTTGAAGACTCGAGGCCATTAAAGCGATCCAGATTTTTAACTGGAAATACCTGTTTAGATGCCTCTAATCGCGTTCGGAGTTCGATAAAGTTTGCTTTCAAAGGAGGGATTTATTTCAGTAGTGCGATCTGATGCGAGAAACGATTTTTTCCATTATGTCTAAATAGAGCTAATCGGCTTGTTCTCATTAACCTAATTGTGTTGATGGAACTGGATGGATGAATTGTGATTTGTAATTTTGAAATTGACCTTTTATCTTTGGCTCTTATTCTTAAATATCTCATCAAGCGAATTATGTCAAAGACAAAATAAACTGCTGGCATAATTAATATAAGTTAGAGACAACTTGTAGTTTTTTTGTTTTAAAAATAAAATCACGTTTTCCGCTTTAACTAAAGCTCAACTATATTGATGAAGAAGGCAATAAAACATATTACCCATAATTTTACTTTATGACCCTATATCAGTTCCAGAGACTGTTGCATCTTTTTTAAACACACTGTAGATAGAGTCATTCCATTTGAAATCGTCTAATTGGCAAAGCCGACCCATTTTAGATTTTGGTGTAACTTTGAAAATCTCTTCTCTAGGGTCCCAAACAACAAAATTTACACGAGTTTGATTTTTACAAGCGCTTGTTTCCGCCTATTTTAAATAAAGACTTAAAAATTGCTATGTTTAAGCTTTATTAATTTTTACTGTCAAATTTTTCTGTTTGATATTTGAATGATCAAGACCGAATTCAGAGTGGGAAAGGTAGTAGTTTCAGTGTAAATGAAGATAATTGGCTCGGACGATCCCTTTGAATAATAGCAGCGTGCTGAAAATGAGTGTTTTTTAGTCATTTTTCGTGAATTTCAATCGACTCTAGCGTCTTAACTGTTGAGAGTTAAAAATTCATGCTCCGCGGGAATTAAGTATACATATCATAGACAAAATTCAGCCACAAGTTGACCTGAATAGCCCACTCTTTATAGAAGAAAACTTTGCTTGAAGTTTTGAAATTTTTAAAAATCCCAATATTCAGGCTATGAAACGAGCGTGTTGACTGCGAGATAAAAATCTGATACTCACAGAATCTACTGTTCTTACCTTCAACTTTAAATGACTACATCACTTGTTTTGTTATTTTCATGTTTTGTTCGTTTTTCATCAGTGGTAAAAAATTAAATCTGGTGGCCATCAAAAGTTCACTGAAAACTTGGGCATCTGGTAGGCTTAGAATGCTAATGTCAAACAACATAAACGTACAAAATTTGCTTTAAACATATCTCATATTTCTTTCCAAGAAATTGAAAAATATCAAAATGCTATTTTTTTATAATTCATAAGTTAAAAATAAGCTAACATTTTGACTTCTAAGTGGTCAGCATTTCTTTACTTCAGATTATCATAGGGATTTCTAGTAATTTGGCTACTATATTATAGTTCGGCTATCTTGTACAGTTAACTGCCTACTGCCGTATGGTTCGCTTTGCCACTTCGTAGTATTTAAATCCTCAACAACAGATCACCAGCAGGAGACTTCCTTTCAAATTAAAAAGGTTCTCTTCTCTCTTGCCCTCCATGTAGTTTCTTTCTAATGTCTACGGAAAAAATTACGGTGTAATTTGTTACTGAATATTCCGAAATGAACCTGCTGTAATAAGAGAACGGGAGGGAAGGAAAGACGCTTTTGTTTCACCACTTTGCTCCTGCTACAACGTAACTTCAGCTGGCAAATGCGATAAAAAGAAATTAGAGAGGAATTTTAAAACAACAGTTTCTGCTCCAGTTGCAGGGAAAATGTGTACGCATAGTTTTCTAGTTATAAATTATTCCTGTTTAGCATTTTCCTAAAAGCAACTATATTCAATGAATAATTCTGTACAGGGTTTCTCAAACTCGATAGTATGGCTCTCTTTTTTCTTATAAACTTTTATTATAGGAATGTTGCTGTATTACTTTTAAAACCGTTTAAAAGTTATAATCAATATCGTCCTAAAGAATCTCAAAAACAATGTCACCTAAAAATCACATTAGCGGTGGAAGGATCAAGTAATCATTGGAAAATAATTGAATGTTGTTTAAAGTGCATAAATGTCATTAAAAATAATAAAACGATTAAACTCAATTTTTTAATGCAGTTAAAACAAAAGATGATGATAACAATAACTAAACTTAAAAAACGATGCATACATATTACAATCAACTCTCTATATGACCTCCTCTCATTTCAATACACATATCCAACTTCGTCTGACTTCTTTGTGGGCTGCGTTTTTTAACATTTCACCGCTTAATTCATTTCAAGCGTTTGTAATTTTTTTGTTTCAAATGATTAATATCTCGCGACCTTATTTTTACCTAACCTTAAATAATCTAACGGTGTTAGATCTGGTGACTTTCTGGGCCACTGAATAGGTCCATTAATCCCAATCCACTTTTCTGGGAAAGTGTTATCTAAATATAAATATTGCTGCACAATCCTGACCTTGTAAGGTGGAGCTCCGTCGTGCTAACGCCATAGGTTTCTCCTTAGTGCGAAGGCAGGAAGTTTTTCTCCTATGAAACTAACGCTGTTCAATGTATGTTCATAAAAATAAGACCCAATTAAATGCCTACCGCATCATACACTTACTCCAAAATGGCATTCGTTTTGGACTGGATTTACTATGTGGGGATTTTCAGTGAATTAGTAGTGTTCATTGCGCCTGTGTAGCAAACCATTACTGACAAACCGACATTCATTCATCCAAAGAACGTGCTGAAAGAGGTTATGATCAACAGTTTCTACATTTACTACGATTTGAACTATAAAATTAAGTCTGTTTTCAATGTGACGCTCAGGCAAATACTCCAAATTGTCAATTTTGTAGGCATGATATCCATAGGTCTTTAAAATTCGTTGAACTGTTGATTTATCTATTTCAAGTCCCGACTAGCCTGCCGTATAGAATTTTGTGGATGGATTTTTTCGTGGATGGATCTTCTAACATTTTTTTGTTACCGTGAATTAGCAATACATAATTTTTTTCTGAATGAGAAAACATGTAAACACAAAAGTTATACGTTTGATGTTCGTATTGAGTAATGACAAGTATTTTGTGACATTTATGTACTTTAAACAACAAATATTCAATTATTTTCCAGCGACTACTTGATCATTCCACCGTTAATGTGATTTTTAAGTGGTATTTCTTTTAAGACTCTTCAGGACGATATATATGCTTATAACTATACAACGGTAAGTAATACAGACAAATTTCTCTAATAAAAGTGTATTAGGAAAAACAGAGTTTTTTAACAGGAACAAAAATGGGCATATTTCTGTTAAAAAAACACCACATGTCCCAAATTTTATTTACAGTTTTTGTATCCTTACAGTAGACCCGTACTATCGAGTTTGAAGCACCCTGTACATATTAACGTTAAAGTTATGCGCTCTTCGCCTGCGCCTGTGTCATTTAAATAAATTTTGTGGATCGTACTTTCTTCAGCCACCTCGTAAAAGTAACAAATGAGGTGCTAGGACACGCGCCCATTATTTTCGAGACCATATTATACAACAGCCGCCAGAGGCTAAACGAGAGAAATGAGACGGTTATTTACCTTGGAGTCATCGCTACACTATAGCTGGATACCTGTGTTGGGTATGGTATGGTGATAAGCCGTCATTGTCGCGTATTTATATCAGGGTGTACCAGCTTTGCGAATTGCATGCGCAGACTTTTGGCGTGGGTTTCGCAGGGCTCCGCCTAATGTCAAGTTTATTATGAGAATCAAGCGGGCGAGAGTGAGAAACGGTCGTTTCGGGTTGCTACAATGAATGATACATATCCGGTGACCAAAACAACCTCGTATTAATTGTTTTTAAACCGCAATATGCGTGAAAGATTTAATTTTATTTCATACTAATACATTATAAACAAATAAACCCTCAGTTGCCGTAACTGTAAACATGTATATAACTCCCTCTAATGTATTTACAAAAATAAACCGACAATTGTCGAATTTTCCACTAAAATTATTGCCCGAATTGCAAAAATTTTCCGTTGTACTGTTGACACTGCCTATGACCGTAGTGAAACATGAAGTTGATGTTCCACTTCTTTCATGTAGGTAACATGCCAGCCAACATTTTTGCAGTTTTGTTTTCCTGTTCCATGCTGTCGGCCAAATACCCTTCTTCTACCGTTGAACTTTGCCATCCACTATGTCTCTTCCATGTCGTCATATTTTCGCCTTCATTGACCAAAGCAGTCGCGGAAGTCATCCGCAGACAATGTCCCGCGAAAGCTTCTGCATCTGGCAAACCCAAAAAACTAGGAATTTTGCTTTGTATAACGCATATACTTCCTCACTAGACCCAATGCAGAGAACTCGTTTTCTTCCACAATTGGAAGAATGTCAACCACCATAACCGAGCCACTATCTTCAGTATGATTAATCTTCATATTCAAAAGTTCTTGACCTCTACAGCTCCCGAAATAATCCATAATCAGAATCACCAGTACAATAAATGTGTAATTCTTACAGTTCAAGCCCAAGTCTCGGCTTTATAAAATAAGGCAGTGTCGTCAGCAAAACTAATTATTTCTGCACTTGAGAGTACTAAAAACAATCCATCAATGCATTACCTTATGTAGTAAATGTTCCTCATCGGAAGTTTCTTTCAAAAATTTGACAATGTCATCCCGACGAAACACTTTAGACTTTTTTAGTTCATAGCCTTTACTTTTTCATTTGAAAAACTCTTCCAGTTCATGAAACTTTCTCTCATCTGTATTATTATAAATTGTCATCATTGTTTTAACATTGACCACTTAGGCCACAGGGAATTAGGACTGCGCGATTCAGACTGTAAGAAAAATGAATCACTTATACTAGGACGTGCAAGAATAAATACATACCATATCTTGAAAGTAAGCCAACATTATAGTTTCATTTACAATTTCGTTTTCAATACAGTTAACTTCCAGCCACTGCAGGAATTTATCATATAATTTTTTATTCTTTGGTTCCGACTCTGTTGGTAGTAAGAAACCGCCTGAAATATCAGTTCTCTTCACGTCTTCATTCATTTCCACAAATTAATAAATCTGACAAACTTTTATTTACAAACTCGTCGTGATATATCCATGGTAATCATGCCTACTTAATTATTAAACAACGTTCGTTTAATTTTGAAAACCAACAAAATTTGGTTTTCATATTTTATTAGTATGAAATAAAAATCTTTATCTATCACGTGAGTTATTGGATGTTAATAATCTCGGGCAAATATCAATCTGTTGCCTTCGATAATATTTGATTTTGGGGTTCCATGTCATCCATCCTTTTTATTCTAGCCTATTCATTTTGGTGAACCGTATGATAAAGCTTCTAAAATATTATCTGCAATAAAACATCGTCGTTTTCTACTGCTAAAAAACTGACGACTACGTAAAATGAAATTGATGATTTGATTAGTAAATTTCTAAACGCATGTTACTTAGAATATGCTTCCACTAAATGTAAATTGGTTTAGCATTTGATGGTCTGATAAATGCCGGTATCAAATTTAGGCCATAACTTTGAAAATTAATAGAAATAATACTGCCGCATGTATTTTGCAATAAATTATATTTATTTACAATCACTTTGGAAAATACTATATACAAATTCCTGATTGCATGTCATCATTTACCATAAAGGAGCAGATTTAACCAGTGGCGCTGCCTGCCAAGGAGCGACAGGTCCAACAGAACGAAGAACTGGATGACCCGCCCATGGAGCTGGGGCAATTGGAGCACTGCGAAGAATTGGAACGGGAACTGGTGCTACTGGAGCCACTTTTGCTACTATTGGGTTTGGAAGACCCGTCCATGGAGCAGAGGCGATTGGAGCACTGCGAAGAACTGGAACTGGTGCTACTGGGGCCACTTTTGCTACTACAGTTGGTAGCCTCTTGGAGACGACAGCGTTGAATCCGTTGATGGGATCAGCGGTGTAATCCACTACTCTCCTTGTGCCATCAGCTTCCAGTAGGTTGTAAGAACCTCTGACGACGTCTCCACTGCGAGTTTCGACTTGACCGTGGCTATCTCCTGTCAGGGGGTCCTGGACGTCGTAGCCGAAGGAGTACTGGGGATTGGGGTCGTAGGGTTCGGCAACTACGGTTTTGACTATCGGGGCGGCTATTACTGGGGCTGATTGGACTAGGGTGGGAGCTACACCGACGACGCTAGCCTGGGCAGTTGCCGCCAAAGCAGCAAAAACAACAAACTGAAAACATGATGTCATAAAATACTATAACGAAAAGAAAACAGTTTTGTTGTAGCAGTAATTTGAAGTAAAAAAAAACAAAATTAAAAATTTATTTTTTTATTGCTTACCTGGTATGCCATGTCGATGCTGCGGAGAACTGATAAGTACGAGGAGTATAAAATTTGTCCACGTTATATACCCAGTAGTGTTTGGATTTAATTGTTTTATTACAAAAATAGCTAGATGTGTAGCAAGGCCAATGGCTAGTCCTGCTTCCATTTTTTAAAGTAAATCTGTGTTATTATGCAAATTTCAACGGGCTAATAGGTTGTGATCAAATTAAAATTTTACGTTATCAAATGGAATGTAAATTAGAGAATGCAGTGGTATTTTTATGACCGGCGTCTGGTGATTTATTATTATTATTTATTTTAATGTGTATCGACTGTTTTATCAGTTTGTTCAATTACGCCTTTTAAAAAATAATCTATCTAAAATACTTAGGAACGAAATTGCATTTATTTGTATAAATCTATAATGTTTACAAATTATGATATCTACAACGTCAATTTAAAAGAGACTAATGTGCCAAATGTGTAGGTTTTGGTATATTACGAACTAGGAAGTCAATAGCTTAACTTGTAGTGAAGTAAAATCGCTGTAGATTTTTATGGTATAACCAAATGAAGTATTTACCATCTTGTAGAGGGACAATTTGAGTATTCGAAATGAACTTATAAAACTGTTTTCAGTAGGGACAAACTTTTTAAAATTGAATTTGCTTCGGACGCTATTTGAGAATTATGTTTTTCGTAAGATATATCGTGTTTGTAAATCAACGATTTTATCTATATTCATAACTTTTTCACAACTTATATAAAGAACTATAACGCATCTAATAGTACTTATCAATTTTTGACAACTTTAAGGCTTTTGAAGATAATTCATCAGTAAAAAGAATGTTTGCAAGAAAACGGGGGTCTTCAGCATCTTGACGTAGAAACCAGCGGCAAAAAACCAAACCTGCTTGATGATCATTTATTGGATTTAAGGCCTGTACTCGTTGCACATGGTATGGATAAAGCAGTTGCTCGTGAAGGATTCTCCAAACAAGAGGACCACTAATTCCTACCTCGGCTGATATTCTCCGCACGCTCGTACCTGGATTCTGCTTTACCAGTGCTAGAATTTCTTCTTCTGCTCTAGGAGTGGATGCCGACCTTGGTCTTCCGGATGAATGGCACTGTTTGCTCTAGGAACCGGTATCACGCATATTTGGTGAATTCTTCCAATCATGCGTTGGGAAGGAATCTGGCGATTTGGATAAGCGTCAACATAAAGACGTCGCGCTTTGGTGGCGTTCCCATTAGCACGACCATACATGAAATGCATGTCTGTTAATTCTGCGTTAGAGTAACCAGCCATAGCGAAAGAAAACTTGTGCACTGAGAACAACTGTCAAATGCGTACTGTTTATTTCACTAAACATCAACCAACTATTATAAGAAAATACACAACGTCTTTGCAAAATAAAAAAGGGCCTAAAAACATAAAACATTCCATAATTCCGCGAGACTTCTCTGCTTATTTTCGTTCATACTATTACCTCCTTCAATATTTTACACTCTTTTTTAACACCTTGTATAGTTATATGAGGCAAATGTAGCCAAAAATATAAAAAAGTTTACTTCACTAGGTGTTACGGTTCATAAGAAATTGAATTTTGTATGTGCGTCATGTGCATAGCGAAACTTATACTTGCGGTGCTTTTCGGAAATAAGACAATGCATTCATTCGACGGGTTAAAAAAAAATTATATTTTCTATAAAGACAAAAATATTTTTTGTATATATTATCATGGTGTTAGATATACAGGTTGTCTCGAGTTGTAACCAAATTTTGTTAGCACTTTTTAAATTAAGGAAATAAGTTCATATAAATACGGGTTGGGAAATGCTTAGTTACCAAGTTACAGGGTATGAACAATTTTGAGTATTATGAACATAGGTAAAATCGTACGTGATATATGTTACGAAAATAGTATATTATGCAACGATCATGTCGCATAAACCCGGTTAATGCCCGTGTATTAATAACCATTACATGAGAGTTGCATACGCTATTTTTTCTACACCCGATAAATAATCAAAAACCATAAATTTTATATTTTTATTGAACACAATAGGTAACAGTAATTATTCGTATTTCTATAAAAAAAAATCTACAAAATTGTAATTAATACCTCGGGTATTGGTATTGCCATAGATACAAGAAAACTATAAACATTGTATTTGTATTTATATTTAACATATAATAATTGTAATTTTGACATCTAAAATAATTACATAGGAACCTAGGATAAACGTCAAATGCACAGCATGCTTGATTGAAAAATTATGGGTTTCTATTGATTAAAAATCTGTATCGTAATGGGTATCATTATGAAACGTATTATGGGCATATAAGTGCATTGTTATAATACGGGTGTAGAAAAACATAATTGTCAAATAACGCCCAAAGCATCGAAAATTCGATTTCAAAAAGTTCGTACCCACTGAGAAAAATATTATAGGTTGTAGATATAATTCCTTGTTGGATGAATTCGGAGGAATTCTTTCTCAAAATTAATAATAATTGTTATCTCTAACTGAAGTGGTACAGAAACATAAAAACGTAACTATTTATAAATATAGCTGAATAAACCAATTAAGCTATTTTTAAGAACAATAAACTAATTATAAATTAATAATCCAAGCCCTTGAAAATATTCAAATACTGCCACGCCACTTGGCGTATAGACCAAAACAATACGGCTCTAAAAAATTCTTCCGCATATATCTCACGGCCAACTTGATTCTACTACTCTGCTACATACGAATGTGTAATGAAGATATTAGCGGTAAGTAAAGATATACAGGGTGTCTGACAACGAGCGCGCATCAGACGTATTTAGGAAATCGGAAATTATATAAATCTGAATTTTCGTTTTTAGAGGTTTTCAGCACTGCTGAATTTAAACCAAATTTTTACAGTGACGTGGCACTTCCGGTTATACCATATTCTTTTGAAAATAAGCTGTTGGTCACACTCTGAAAATGTTTAGATAAACACAGCTAGATTAATTAGATTAAATAAATAGATTTTTATTTAGCATTTTTGTTTCACCATCACCCATATATATTTACATAGGCATATTATAAATCAGCCAAACAAACAAAATCAGCACGCAACATCAGCACATAAGTGCATTATGAATTCCCGGAAATCGTCGTTAAAGTTTTGCGACTAAATTGTTATTTTGTAGTGTAATATAGAAATTATTAACTTAGCAATAACTACGGCTACATTGAGATGATGATATAGTCCGCGATGTGTTTTTTTGGGAGAGTTCATTATAGCTTTCAGTAATTTTCCAAATTCGTTGACATTCTGTTAAGAATGATCAGAAAACCGGTCTCCTTTGAATGCTGACCGGCAGCCGGTCTTGTTAAGCTGCGTTTTCCTAGGATGCGTGACGGAGACGGGACGGATTTCGGGGATGTTGCACATATGCAAAATATAAGGTGAACCCAGTGGAAAACCAGCAAGATGGCAACCCTAGTCAGAATTCATAAAGACTAAGAATTTATCAGATCTGTAACAATATTGCGACTTATCTATTTAACCGTTGCGTTGGTGCCACTCTACAGAGAGAGCTTAAGTATAAATATATATTTATTTACTAGCTTTCGACTAACGGGATTTAACGCGAGAATCCTTTGTCTTTCTGAGGTAAAAAACATCCTATGTATTAAACTAGATCATGATCTTCTCTTCCAAGTTTTATCCAAATCTGTTCAACAGTTTAAGCGTGATTGAGTAACAAACAACCAAACACACAAACTTTCGCCTTTATAATATTAGTACGATTATCAGTTACCAATTAAATGATTTTAATATTAAAAATAAATGTTTGCTAGGAATACTCTACATTAATTCTATATAATTTTATTGTTATTCATTTAGTATTACATAAAGACTATATTAAATTACTTACATCTTTTCCAGTGAAACTTCGTTTTCATGTGTCACGTTATTTTTATTGGTATCAGCGGTAGTATTTTCCAAATACAGCACTTATAGCTAATGTCCAAAATAAAAGTTTTTACTACACAAAGTTGTGACATATGGTATGGTAGAAAGGTGACTTAAAATTACACGTAGAATATGAAAATGAAAAAAAATATATAATTTATATATTTTTAGGTACTAATAATATTGTGTGAATTAACTACTCTGTGGACAAAAGCCCCAACCAGCGTTGAATTACACCCACAATATCTACCCATATATTCCTTATTATTAGCTTTTGTAACATTTTTACTGTATTAGAAAGGTATTTTAAGCTAATATAAATCAAATCTTCTACAATTCCTATCAATGAAGTCATATGTATGTTCTCTGATACCAAACATCTAGGTATGCTAATGAACAATTCCACAGACAAAGCTCTATTCAATAATTATCTAAAGAAATTAATCTATCTAAATTTACTAACCTGCTTTAATGAAAACACTGTATAAATATCTAAATTCACTTTTGGCAGTGGGAACTCGAAAATTCAACCACAATAGATGAGATCTGACCTATTTCTGCATTTTTAAGATTGCTTCTTCAGGTGGCTTCCTTTAAGTTGAGTCAAATATCTAACTATAAAAATTATTATATAAATTAAAATTATTTGATATTAAATATCGACATAGACAAAAGTGACATTAGCCTGTCAATGAATTAAATATGACAATACCTACTTGAATAATAGATTAATTTCTTTAGATAATTATTGAATAGAGCTTTGTCTGTGGAATTGTTCATTAGCATACATAGATGTTTGGTATCAGAGAACATTTATATTAGCTTAAAATACCTTTCTAATACAGTAAAAAAATATCATGGTCTATTTAAAATAAGGGAGCTGACGTCTTCTTCCGGTACAACAGGAAGTGCTACGGCATTGTAAATATCTTCAACTTAGCAGTATTGAAAATCCCTAGAAGCGAAAATTTAGATTTAATTTCCGGATTTCCGGTTTCCTAAATACGTCTAATGCCCGCTCGTTATGGGACACCCTGTATAGTCAGTGTAATTTTTAAGCATGAAATTGCAAAATAGGTCCGACGCATCGCTCGTCTTGTAATTTAGAATGCAGCGCGTAAACTCCATAGGGTTTGCATCAGCCTGATACAGTTTTCGTCATATGATTAAATTTCGATCAATGACAATTTTAATGTATTCAGCTGGCTTCCCCTAATGCTCCGAATGAATTTCCGTCTTAGTTGGGCGGGTCCGGTCCCATCTATAAAAAGCTTGCAAAATTTTTGTATCGGCACAATTACCACAAACGTTCCTTTAGCAAACATGGCCGCTAAGGTAAGCAACATCCAGTTCATTTATGCTTATGTCGCAATAAACAAGCTAATAGTTTTGTTTAACTGCCTGTAAATTTGCAAGGAAATTTAAAAATGCGATTACCTGGTAGAATTATTTTCGTCAATTTTTAAGTGACTTTAATTTCTTTACTTAAATTAACTAAAATTTTATATGCCTAGGAAGTGTAGTGTCATTAATTGTGGGTTTAGGTCAGTTTCGAGTGTTTGAATTTTGAAATTATCAAAATTCAGGAATCGGTAGAACTTGAGAAAAAATGTCGGTCCACTATATACCTTTTATTTCGAAAAATACAGATTTGAACTTTTTATGTTTCAGACATGCGCTAATTGTTTTAAAATTAGTTAGTTTGTAAAATCAGTAACATGTATTCAATAGTTCCAAATACCCTTAAAAAAGTGAAATGCCTCTGTACTAAGTTTGATATACTGTCAGTTTACTACAAAACATTACTCTTGCGTTTTTTCGCAAGAACCATAACCCGTCAATAAAAGAATGATGAAAATATATTTTTTTCTTATTTAGCATTATATATTTAGTTGTTATTTCGATATTTTTTTTTATTTTTGACTAATATTTCATTTGTTAGTGTATACAAATAACAATTATGTGCATTTCTTAAACGTACTAAAATACGTACTTGCTTTACGAAACGTATATATTGTTTATGATTTTTTCCATTGCAAGTTTATACAATAAATTAATATTATGAACTATTGAAATATTGCCAACTAAAAGTATTTCAGATTATGATGTAAAAAATACAATTTATTCAAAAATTATGATATTTAAGAAGTTACGCAGGTAGTTCTTTGTACCATCACACATCGTGATTTTTTCTTAATTTAGTCTGGCGTTCCACATAATTTTTAAAGGGATAATTGGAATTATTGAAATTTTAAATTGACTTGTAATTTTATTGGATGATACAGGTTTTTAGTCAAATATATCACTTAACATTATAAAACAATTAATACTTTCCGATATACAACAGAAAATTGTTATTATTTTTATTAATTTGAACATCATGTATCTGAAGGATCAAACTAGAAGGTTCTTTGTGATCCCAATAGATATAGCTTTTACCTTTGTTTTGCAAGATTTAAGTAATAAAAAGAGAACAAAAAAGAACTGCTTTGTTTGTCAACGCTTCGTTGGTTTTAAGGTCCAACACTATAATTATCAATAAAGGCAATTGCAAAAGCTGTAGCTAATAACGTCACAACTAGTAAAAATAAAACGTAATACACAAATAACATTAATATTTGAATTATTAAGTAATATATAATTAATAAAACAACATAAACTCTTAAGCTAAGTTTATGTCTTGGAGTTGTTGGAATGAAGAAAACAACTTTTTACAAATGTATATTTTTAGTTTCCTTTTTACGGCAAAGCTAATATTTTCCAGTTCGTCGTACTCGCTGCTTTCGTAGTCGCCGCCCGCGGAAGCGGTCTCGTCTCCGCCCCATTGGCCGTGGCACCCGTAGCCAAAGCAGTGGTCGCCGAACCCTACGACCCCAACCCCCAATACTCCTACGGATACGAAGTTCAAGACCCCCTCACCGGCGACAGTCACGGACAAGTTGAAACTCGCAGCGGAGATGTAGTTCAAGGTTCTTACGCTCTTTTGGACTCCGACGGTACAAGGAGACAGGTCGACTACACCGCCGATCCAATCAACGGATTCAACGCCGTCGTCCACAAACAACCCCTTGCCGTCGCCGCTCCTGTGGTAGCACGAGCTCCAATTGCCCCAGTCGCCCCTGTACTTCGTTCTGCCCCTCTTGCAGCGGCCCCACTTGCCCCAGTCGCCCCCTTGCTTCGTTCTGCTCCTCTTACAGCAGCCCCACTTGCACCCTTACTTCGTTCTGCCCCTATTGCAGCGGCTCCACTCGCCCCCTTACTTCGCTCGGCCCCAATTGCCCCTCTCTCCCCCTTGCTTCGCTCCGCTCCACTTGCAGCTGCCCCATGGGCTGCTCCAGTCCTTAGATCGGCCCCATTATGGTAAAGAGGACAGCAATGGACATAAATTAATGTGTACAGTGTACATATGAATATTACAATGGAGATTAGGGATAAATAAATTTATTTATTGCATTGTAACACGTTTTTTATTTTGCTACCATATTTTACACCTATACTATTCAAAATATCACTCCGTTTAAAAAAAATAGCCACGTAAGTGTCGTTTTTATAAAAACGTGTTTTACACGAAATACAAAAGCTTTTAAAAAATTAAGAGCGCCAGATTGTTGAAATAGTGTTTTCTACAAATACAAATAATTTTAGACATTTAAGAACTGAATAATGCAAATGACAGGAATGTTATCTCATGTCACCTGCGAATATTCATAGATATCGAAGTAAAACGAATATATAGGTAACGATAGAAAGCTGTCTAACCAACAAATTTTTAGGTACAGAAATCTTTCAAAATACGTATTATGTTTAATTCAACTATAGATGTAAATATTGTTGCATCATAAACTTACATAGTTCTGCAAGTAAGATGACATTTTTTTGTTCATAAGTAAGTGAAAATAATTGTTAAAATGTGGGGTTAGAATAGCAAAATATTGCTTGTGTTACAAACGCTTTTTAAAAGTTATTGTTTTAATTGAGGAGAATAGTAAAAGTCAACAGTTTTATTTTTAATATTACTTTTGTTCTATGTGTTTTATTTTTCAACATATCAGTCCCTAAAAACACAACAAATGTTATCATTATGTTTAAGACATAATGATTATTTTCTTTTGTAACGGAGAACCAGAAACAATAAAAAAAGAGTAAAAACAGGTAGACGTTTTTTTCCATAAAATACTATGCGTAATTGAAACTGAAATCTTTTTCAGCTCAATGAAATCAATGTAATTATTTACCGTCTTTTTCTTACGTCATCATTGCTTCTGCCTGGCATATCAATTTAAAATCGAGCACTAAATGGTAAAAAAATAGAGCAATGGGGCAAATTTTGTAACACCAGAATGTACTTTGTTATTTTAATGGTTTTATATTGCAAATCGTTAGAAATTGGTACTTGAACATATAATATGTATTACATGGACTGCAAGGTTAAGAAACTGACACTGAAGATGAATTATTTATTACTTTCAGAAACGCATATTAACAAGACAAATATCGAATTTGATCCTATTCTTTACATATCTGAATATACGTATCTGTTCAAATAAGATTCTCCCTTTCGTTTCTTTTTATTTATTTATTTTTTTGATCTTCCATCTAGAAAAAAAAATATGAACATTTTGTTACAATTCCAAAACAGACTACAATTATTATAAATCAATGCAATGTTGCAAGCAAAACCAATTTGTTGGTGAACCGGCATTTCGGCTGTATTTAAGCTTTCTTTGGGATAATCCAAGAATGATTTTCCGTGTAATGACAATTTCTCTATCCCACTGCCTTAACACAACAGTTTATTTCTTTCTATATCATTGCATACAAAAGATAACGTTTGTATTTTCGGAACTTGTAGAATCAGATACAAATTGGAACTGAATATTAATATTACAAGATTAAAGACAACTTTGTAAAAACAAACTTATGATCATGATGATGTGTTTATAAGGGACAAGCGATTGATTGCTTTATATTCGGATATTATTAAAAGGCGCTCCATATATATCAGTTTCAGGAACAGAGTGTGCCGTGACGTTGGCGTCGCGGTAATAAGATGAGTTTTTTGTCATCCACTACACTTCCAGGAAGCTTTCAGTGTCGTACAAGAAATACATTACGTTTATTTAAAACGGGCCCCGAGAGAATAAAAATACATTAACCCTGTCCCACGCAAGAGACGGGGAAGATGAACGGAAACAAATATTTCGCCTGGAATATTCGTCAGGAGATCTGAACTTTTGTTATGGGGCAGGCATCAACGAAACCGAATCTTATCTTGACCCAACGACGTTTACATGCGTTTCTTAATAGTTTCAGAACTGCACGACACAAATTTTAATTGAGAGGAATACTGACAGAAATAAAACATCGAAACATCTGAAAAATTCTAGTGGTTCAGTGAAAAAGTGTTTCTGGCATACTTTAAAGTTAAGTCCAAAATACGGAAATCGAATCTGGCGCAAAGTCCACCCCTCTCCTTTCCCCTTTCTTTCAGGCGACAACAGTTACATAATTGATTATAGCACACTGTTTATGTTACACAAGGTGCTCAAAAAATTAGTTACACACTTTAGAACATAGTACAGGAGGTTAAGATATGAAAATATAAAATACGAACTGCCGTCCAAAGACCCGTTTTGACACCAACTGCTACCTTATTTCTGTGGCAAATTAAAAATTATCTCAAGAAGACTTTTTTGTGGAGTTACAAGAAGTCAGTGGTCTATGATATGATCCATGAAATCTTGCATTACATCCAAAAAAACCATACGCTAGTTAGTTGAGCTCAGCAGGCATACTTTCCAGTCCATTGACATCTTTCCCTTACTAAAATCTCCATTTAGCCTTCGTAGAAAGTCTGAGGTGGAGATATGAGGACTAGGTACATAGAACTGTGTTACCTAACATAACATTTGAAGTTCTCAGAGTGGATAGTATGCAGCATTTGTAACTGCGGTTATTTGAGGGTAGACATGGAAATCGCTTTAGCTGCTAGGTAATTTTGCATTCTGTAACTAGCCGGTGAAGTAATGGAGCTCATGACACTGTAGAATGAAGCTACCACACACTGGAAAACGAATTCCGTGATATTATATTCGTTTACGCAAGCATTCGGTTGAAAGGGGCTTATTGCCTTGTCGAAAGAAACACATTTTGTTTACATATATGTATATTTGATGACAGTATTAATAATAAATTTCTGTAAAACATTAAAGGAAAACTTAACGTGCAATCATTATATTCCTGCCACTACACATCACATCTTTCGTAATGTTAAACTACGAGACATGCACATTAAATCCTATAGGACCTACGTGGATAAATATAAGGTACTTATTCTGAAATTCCTCAACATATTCTGTAACGGTGTATTATCAATGGGTATTATCTATGAATTTTTTTATTCAATAAATTAGTCCCTGCGACAGACAGAAACGGTTTGAAAATGTTATAAATAATCAAATAATTAAGTTGTGAACGAGGTACCAGTGAATTTAAGGCAAGTTGGACGGAAATTTCTGACAGTTCAAACCGTTTCCAATTGCTGCGGAAACAAATATGAGACGTAGACATATAAATACACTATTAACATATCAAAATCGTCCAAAAGCGATTATACAAAGGTAGTAATATAAAAACCTACTCACTACAGTTTTGAAACTGTTTGGCTAAGTTCTGGCACACTTTTTGTATTGTGATATTGCAGGAAGCGACCTACATTGTCGTAGGTACGTAACTGCAGACCTCTCGCCCTGGGCGATGCGCCATTAAATCTATAAATGATACTGCAGGAAACAACTACTCCGCGGACTTATGCCCCGACCGGCATTGAATTACACCTGCAGTGTCTGTGTGAACAGCCAAGAACCCTTGTCGGCCACTCCATCAGACATAGACCGGTTTCGGGCTTGTTAGCCATAGGCCATAGCACAAATTTGTAGTAACTATTTCCGTAGTATTTCTTTCAGTGTACAGTGGCATAAAAACAAAACACCGTCGGGCCATATTTACGGCTCTGAGTCATAAAATTAAAAAATACATTGTTACGTGGAAACTAGCAGTTTTATTTTGAAAATGAATATAAACAGCATGAAAGAAATCTTCTTTTTTCAAATCATAAATTGTCTACGGTTGGAACATGTTTTTCTTCTATTTTAAAAGTAATACAAAGCATTTTATTTTCGTTCCTTCTTTCCAGCTCAATTTTCCGATTTAACCTCTCCGTATTTTCTCCAAATTTATTTTAATAGCCCGCGGATCTGGTCGACCTTTCGTTTCGTTATGACATCGTAAACCCGCACTGGGTCAATGTCATTGTGATGCCTGCAGTTTGGGCGCGTCCAACGAAAGCAAAAGTAATTTCTTCACTGGTGGAGACCCGGTCGCTCCGTAATTTCCTATTATGGAGGTCCTAATTGGGCCAGGTACTCAAAAGCCATTCAACAAGTTTCAATTAATTCCGATTCAATTTACCGACTTTAAGTTTTGGAATCGGTAGGAATGCTCTTCATCTTTTCAACAGAGGCAAAGGCAAAATGACGATTAGGGTAAATTAATAAAGGTAATGTCCTGGAAATGTACAGGATGTCTTACGCGTTTCATCAAAGTAACTTACGTCTAATAAAATGCAGTGATGTTCAAGTATTATTATACAAGCTGTCTTATGGTGAAGACCCATTAGAATATTTCAATGACTATTTCCAATTCATTCAATTCTATAAATTTAGGTTTTGGGGTTTTTGGGGGTGCTCTCCTTAAATAAACTACTTGCTTGTCTTAAACGGAACACCCTGTATATTTGGATTATTTCTTATATCTGCCTCTTTGGAGTTCGGGATGATATTGACATGATGACAGTTTTTGTTGGAAGAGAGAAACGAATCAGAATAGAGAGAAGATTAAGATAAATTCGCTGTATAGGTTATACGAAGAGAAAAGTGTTCGTTACAAAGTGAAAAAAAATTTGAAGAGCAACGTCAAAGAAAACCTGAATTTTTGTGATATTTTACGATTTTTGCAAAATGTTTTGGTGATGAAATATATGTGAAAAATACTTGATTCAATCTAGAACGCATTATTATAAAGTTTCTCATTAATATATTTGTTTGCCATATTCAGCATTTTCGATTTTCGCAAAATGTCTGATGAAGCTGAACATACTTTGTTTGAACGCATCAAAATACATAACAAACATACTTGTACATACTAATTTTAGACATTTAAGAAATATAATATAGAATATAGCAAATAACAAGAATGTTATCTCATGCCACATGCGAATATTCTAAGGTACCAAAGTAAAACCCCCCTCTATAATTAGAAAACCGAAAAATATTTCGAAATTCACCGAGACCCGTCGATGTTTGTTCTTGGGGTGAGTTTTTTTATCAGTCAACAAAAACGTCACAAATAAAAAAGCTGAAGCAAAAAAAAGTTTATACGAATTCCAAACTTATTTCTTTTTAAAATAACAAAAAGTCACTGTTACAAAAAAGCGCTGTTTTTGGCTTGTGACCACGAAATCGTTAGTTTCTCAACCGATTTCTAAAAACGGTACGTCACTGTATTCCCAATGAAAAGGGCTTTAAAATGATGTGCCACAAGTGGGGTAGTTCCATTTGAAATCTTAATGTTGGGGTTGCTAGGAATTAAGGGGATGAACATATCAAGTTGGCTTGTCTGTCAAAAAAGCTCCCTCCAAGATTCTAATTATAGAGGGTCAAGTTTTCGTCGGGATACCCTGTATGACGATAGAAAGCGGTCTAACCAACAAATTTTTAGATACAGAAATCTTTCAAAATACATATTTCATTCAATTTAAGTGATTTAGTAAAAGTGTATAAACAAAACATCAAGAATTTTATTTTTGTTATTAGTTTTACGCGTTTTACTTTCCAGATGTCTGTACCTAAAACACCTCAAATTTGATCATAAATAAATAGCCATATTTTCTAATGTGTTTTACTCCAAACGTTAAAGGATAATTTACTCTTACGGTAATATTATTGATTGTGTTTTCTTTTACTACTTCTGGTATTTAAAGAAGTATCTGAAAATTGAATATATTTTCTTTTAAAACACCCGTATCCAAAATGCTTTGTATAGCAATTTTAAGTAGTATAATAGACTGCAAATCTTCTTTATTTGCAGATGACTTAAAAATATATCATAGCGTGGAATCAGTGAATGAGTGTGAATTTATTCAAGGTCAGCTTAATAAAATTGAGACTTGGTGTACCATTAATAAACTAGCAAGTGTAAAATTATGAGTATTTCTTTGAAGAAACAATTTGTTGAATTTGAATACAGATTAAATTCGTCAGTATTATCTCGTTGTAATAGTAATAGAGATTTGGGCATAACTTTTGATAGCAAATGGTCGTTTAATGGACATATTTCTTTAATCGTATCAGCAGCGTTAAAGATGTTAGGATTCATAATAATTAGAAATTGTAAAAATTTTCGTAATGCACAAAGTTTTAAGGTTCTCTATTACTCCTACGTTAGATCTAAAATTGAATATGCTTCGATAGTATGGTTCTTGAAATTTATTTATTTTAAAGATTATGGTTCGTATCCGGAAAGAGGATTTAGTCATGATTTATTATTGAACACCTTTGATGTTACATTATTAGAAGTTAGACGTGTCATTTCTAGTTGTACATTGATTTACAAAATTTTACATAATGAACTTGACTGTTGCGATCTATTGCACGCATTAAATTTTCATGTTCCGCAATATTCTGCAAGACGGGTTGCTGATTTTGTGTTACCATTAGCTAGAACCAATATAATGCTGCGCTCTCCATTGTATGTCATGTGTAATAATTTAAATAAAATTATACCAATTTTATTTAAATTATTAGTTTTGTAACATTCATTCTGTAGATGTTAAACAATTGCGTTTTTTTATTATTGAATACCAACATCTGTTTTGATATATACATGCTTTTTGTATTTAGTATTTGGTCTAAATGAAGGGTTCCTATATTTCTATATATATATTTTATAGATTTGTAGATTTGTAGAATCTCACTTCTTAATTCCGTCTTTTTTTTTGCTATATTTAATAGTTTTATGATTCTTTATGTAAATGCACTGGAAATTGTTTTTTCTATTGTATTTTGTTAAATATTCTTGTTGCTATATTATGTATTTGTCCTGTAACTGGATCTTGTATCTGTTGGGCAATAAATGAGTATTATTATTAAGCTTAGGTAAATTCGTGGAGAATGACCCTGTATTTGGGGCGTCATTTCCATCAAATTTTTAGATTATTCATGAAAAAAAACAGAAATTTTAACAATCCGTGGTGTAAAAAATAAGAATATATGTACACAAATCAAGGCGGTAAGACTATCAAAATTCATCGGCATCGAACAGCGGGTAACTAACAGGGGAGACATGTATTTCTGTTATATCCTATTTTATTACCATCGAATAAAACCCGTTGACGTTTTGTCGACCAATCGTAATTAACAGATAACAAGTCCAGGCAAACATACGGATCCGCACATACAAGCAATAAAATAAAAACGGCCACTGTTACATGCGCAATTATTAGAGACATAAAGCTTGCATTAACCAGGATCAAACTGGTGGAATAAAATTAAAAACGGGGAGTAATAGACGGCGGACTCGTCTATTTAGTGCATTATTAATTATTCCATCAAAATCTAAAATAGTTTTGGTACGGGAAGTTTAATAGTTCAATGCTTGTTATATCGTTTTAATGTTTGATGAAATTTTTACGTTATTACGTTAAAAGTCGGTCCTGGAAATGAATACTTCAATCTGACTGTATACATGGTCCAAATAATGTCGATACTTTATAACAGGGTGTGCAAAAATTATCTTGCCCAAAATTAACAATAGATTCTACGACCAATAATAAATAAGAAAAAAAATGTTATATAAACATAGGTCGGTAAATGACACCTAAGTGCACGTTTATGTTGGAGCGGTACGCCAGGCCACGACAAAAGCCACACGCTGGGCTGCACACCAAGCTCCAAGACAAGAGCTAGGAAGAGTGCGACAGTGTTTATGTTGGAGCGAAGCACCAGGGACTCTTCTAGTTTATAAATTTCAATGTTCTAACAGTTTGGCCACAGTTCTAAAGTTAAAGTCGTAGCAATATGTATACTGAATCGTCGTCTTCATCAGATGAAAGGATTTTGTTAGAATCGACGGCCAATTAATGGTGTTTTTTAAATAAAATACAAGAAAGAAAATATTTTGTAAAGAGTGGGCCAATGTCGACACTTTTAGAGGGTTTCTCTTCTTTTATTTAGATAAATTGTTTCTTTTTCGAGCAATATTAATTTAACCATTTTGTAACAACAAAAGTTTAAGATGGAAATTATAAATAATAGTCAAAATACCCCCATTAGGCTGTGCGAAAATACTGTCGGTTTATTTGACACATATTGAAGATGTCATTCAAATGTTCTGAAGTATTAAAATAATATTGAAATGCATATCAATAATGAAATTGTTCGTAAATTTTTGAATTTTAATATAACCTATTAATACTTCAAAAAATTTTAAAAACATATGTAATATCTTTCAAATAAACTAACAGATACTACCCTCTCAAAGCCTGCTAGGGACAATTTGTGATATATCACAAACAGTTTACCACGCCTACGACTAATTATGCGGAATTATTATTAAAACATTAAATTCGTAATCTAGTTTTGATTCTCAATTTCAAATTTGATTACTTATCGAAGCGTTTTGAATAACAAACTTGATAGGTCTTCTCACATAATTGTTTTGAATTGGGCGGAAGTAATGTCATTTTCACAGCTTGTAAAATATCATATGGTAGGTAATAAAACATCGTTTGTATCGATTTCTAATTTAATTTAAGAAAAATTGCGCGCGAGCTGCTGCTAAAAAATGCCAACTACACAAAATGAGTTAATGTGGCTACTGATTGTCCATTGAACGTTTTTTTTTTGGCATATGATAGATTATAAATGTCATTGTCAAATTTTCATATTTATTTTGTTATATAATAATTATTATTAATGAAACATACTACCGTTTTTTTGCTGTGGATTTTCGTGGACATCGTCAATATGAAAATTTTGAATTATTAACCAATTAACAAAAACTGTACCTGGATTTTTGAAAATAATGTAGGTATACCTACTTATAACTTTGAAAAGAAGATATGCATCAACCCCTAAATTTATGTTCAAATGTGTTCAAATACTTTGTTTAGAAATTGTAAACAAAAACGAGATTCAAATTTTTAACTTTAGTAATAATAGAGCAAAAAGTTATATGGGGAACAGATATTATTTTAATTTCATCTCTATTATCTTCCAGATTTTTTACATCAACTGCTGGGAAACCTTGCATATTTATAAAAAAAGTAATTGCATTATTTGCTAAACATTTTAAAAATTGTTAATTCAAGCCTAGACGCATTAAGAGAGTAAAAACTATCCATCAGAAATTCTCTGCAGGGTCACTGCTAACACTCATGTTTATGTAACTTTCTAAAGTAGAACGATCGTGTTCAGAGTGTAGATAAGCTTGGACATAGACGTCTGATTGAATGCATTTTAGGTGTAATATTATAAGATTGTCAATACAATATTTTAGTAAATCAGATCTTCAGATCTAAAGTATCTTAAATCAAGTTATGTTCATGATTGAGAAGGCATAATTTATTTAATTTTGTATTTTGTTGTTATAAGTATAAACAGAATATAAACCACACGCCCATAAAACTGTTAAATTTTACGCCTATGGTTTAATAATATGGTAAGCACGTATCATTCATAAAATTACTTGAATATCTATTGCTGTGCTGTGCTTTCGATGTGTGTTGAAACTACGTTACTGTAATATTACATTGAATTGTACCAGTTAATCTATTATCTATAATTTTCTCTAACGTAACGTTTTTATACTAAATATATATGTATTATTACGATGCTTGCTTAAAAAAATGTGAACTGTTTTGTTCCTAAATACAATACAATACAGCTTCGATCTGGAAAAGTGTCAAAAGCTTATTTATATTTTGGCATTTTACTCAAATACTAGGTTTTTCAATAATTTTATAGTGGAACCACATAAATCACAGAACTATATGTAAACGGTCGACTTGATTTTCAGCGCATTGAATAAACAAACAACAAATCTATGCAATAGAATAAATAATTTATTAATAAATACCTAAATTATGTACAGTCATTTAAAAAGTCATCAGTGGTGGTACAGAGGGGCGGCATAAGCTGCGACTTTAGCAACGGGGGCGGCATAAGCAAGGGGGGCAGCAACTTTGGCCACTGGGGCGGCGTAGGCAACGGGGGCGGCCACTTTAGCCACTACAGCCTTCTGCACGAGGGGTTCCCTGTGTACGACGGCGTTGAATCCGTTGTGGGGATCGGCAGTGTATTCTACGGTACGTCTGAAACCATCAGGGTCAACCAGAGAGTAACTTCCTTGGACGACGTCTCCGTCGCGAACTTCGTGCTGGTTCTTGCTGTCCCCGGTGAGACCGTCCTGGATGTCGTAGGCGTAGTTGTACTGTGGATGAGGGTCGTATTCTTCGGCGACTACGGCTTTGGCCACGGGGGCGGCATAGGCAACTGGGGCGGCCACTTTGGTGTAGGCAGGGGCAGCGTAAGCAATGGGGGCGGCTACTTTGGCGTAGGCAGGGGCGGCGTAGTTCAGAGGGGCGGCTGGGAGGAGTCCGGCATTGGCTACTGCCAAAAGGGCGGCAAGAGCGACAAGCTTAAATAAGAAAAGTGCATATTTGAGAAAATATAAGCATTCGTTTAAACTAATCGAATCGTAATAGGTTTGTTACCACAAAAGTCGGAGACTAGTTTGAAACTTAGAAATGTTCGTCAAACTACTTGAATTACATGGACTGAAAACAAATCCACAACTTAACTATTTGAATATTTGAAACCAATCCTTGATTTTTGTGGGGACAGACCTAACTAAAATCGGATATTTTCGTTTGAAGACAGTAATAGAAAAGTTATGCAATGCAATATTAATGAAATTACTAAAATTTATTTTAAATAATATACAGGGTGTGCCATTTAACTCTCCCGCTGCTATTATAGTTCCGGAAACTGGGGTTGTTAGGTCCCTCGAATAGCTTCAAATTGTAGTTAGAGTTGTTAGTTCAAATATATTTGTATAGATGGAGTGGCGATACAAAAAAAAATGTTAGGGAGTGTCAAATGGCACACCCTGTGTAGGGTGATGTTCAAATATACTACCATCAATCTCATAAGATAAAAAATAAATAAATATTAGAATTCTGAAAAACAAAATAATACGGGTAAAGAAATTTCTTCATTATGTACCCATTTTTTTCCTAATATTTACTCACTCTATATAGTGTTAAACACATTATTCAATGACAATAAAAGTGTATGTATCACCTATCCCTTTTTACCGTTACTTCACAATAGAAATGATACTGTAACCACTACCACTGCAGCACGTACCTTAAAAGCCATGTTTGCACTGTATGTATGTACAAATGTTCGAAATTGATTTGCAAGTTGAGAATGATTCGATATCCCTGACGGCTCTTTATATATCTAATATTACTGCTCCGATTTCTTCACAATTACATAACGATACGAAGAAATGACCTTGCGGAGATCGCCAGATTTGATTTACGTCATACTTTCGTTTGTTAATTTCAGGGTGTTGGCCGTCTCAAGGGGGCATTGTTCGAGAAAAGTAGGCGCTGGTGCATAGGTGGCTAGATCTCTATCGGGTCGAAATTGTGTCAGATTTTCGATACACTATGTCTTTGTTGATCTAAAAATGTCGTTAGGTATCTAAAACGTGTTTACAGGCGGTGTAGATAATAATGCTAATATTTATTAGTCGAATAGGAACAAAATCATAATATAAAGGTAAAATAGTCTAAACTAATCTCAAAAAGCTAGTAGTACTCGTAGATGCATAGATATAGCAAGTAAAAATACACAAATAGAAAAAGGTACTGTTACATAGTTATTTATGTACCCAAGGAGATATAGGGATGATTATGCCCCCAGGCAAGTCATCTAAGGGCATAATCATCCTAGTATCTGTTGTGGTGCATACAACGTTTTCTATTGCACTTCATATGAAATAAAAGCTGTAAAAGTCATAGCTTTGACGTTTCTTGATTTGTGGTTATGATTGATGCTAGATCATTTCAAACATATCCCTAACAACCCAAGCGTCATTATTTTTGGGTTCACATGGCAGTGTGAGTTCTATGACAGCGGGCATTGTGAATGTGCGGGATGATGTATATACAGGGCTAACTATGACTAAGTACAAATATTTTTAGAAGGTATAGAGAAAATTAAGAATAAACGGAATCGCCCTTCAAAAAAATTTGAAACTTATAAATGGATATTAGACCCTCATTTAACGCCGTCTATGCAGCCCGTCCGCCACGTATTTGACGTTTACAGAGTCAGAGTAGACAACCAGCAACACAACGGTAAAATTTTCAATCATGTCATAATTTAATTCCTGTGTTTATGTTGTAGTTTTTTATTGTCTCTATCCTTAACTGGAATTCTTTAACCTGCTCTTGTTGTTTTTGAGCCAGACTGTATTAGTAGCTCTGGTTTGCCCACATATTGATTTTTTTAAATATTGTTCCTCTTTGGTTGTTCGAGGAGCGCTTTCAACTATAGCAACCGTAATACCAACAGCAGGATCCAAAATATGGGACTATTTCTAATTATTAGTAATTATAAATTTTAATGCTTTTGAAGCTATCTTGCCTCATTACATTATACATACGTCGCGAAAACCTAAAAGTACTGTCAAATATAACGACCAAGTCATTGGAAGAATTGTGTCGAATGGGTGTTTGCGAATTAATGTTGTTTTACATTATTTTCAAGTTTATTGTTAGAACTCCGAATATTAAAGAAATACAAACACAAATGCTAACGTCAAGATACTGGTAATTGATGAATAGAAGAAAGATTAGTGGACTCAAATTCAGACCTCGTGGAACCTCCAATGCCGCCACTCATATATTAGGTTAGAAAACATTAAATTTAAAATATTGTATTCTGTCATATAGGAATAAAAAATATAATTTATTTAGTGTTGGCAATCTAGTCTTGGTCTCGCAAGACAAGAGAGGAAATATTATTATAGCAAGAAGGAGTAATATTTAAGAGAACATTAGCTGAAAAAATGAGTATTGCATTTTTATTGTAGATATACAATAGCTTGTGATTCCTAAAATTCTTTTATTTGGTTTGTTCCTCGCAAACCTAAGCCAATATCATAGCGTATCCCCTTGAATACCTGATCGTTATAGCGACACATCATAGAAGATAGGAGCTATGACTGCCGATACCGTTAGTAAAATTACGGTTTAATAATTTCAAATATTTTGTCATTTTAGATTTTACAAATTGGTTTTATAATACATATACCTACTTTATTTAAAGGACATTTATCATATACAATTATTTATAACTTATTATGTAAAATTGGTCGCTTCTATACTTTATAACGTCTTCTAATCGACCAGTGTCGATGATCTACCATTTTGATAGTTACGTGTGAGCTCCGAGCGGGACCGTAGCCGACCGAGAATAACTGTTACCAAATTCTTAATATGAGAAAGAAAGGAGCTTAAAGCCCGCATTTCATTGAGGCTGGTCCAGCCAGGCTGGTCCGGCCTAGGCTAGTGGCTGGAACAAGTGCAAAGGTCGCATTTCATTGAGGCTGGTCCAGCCAGGCTGGTTCTGGTCTACTGGTGACTGAGATTGTACAGCGACGTAGATACTCACGTGGTATAAAAGCAGAAATCTAATTGGTCTATATAGGATCCCGCATAGCTGGTCCCGCTTGAAAATGTAAATTATTACAAACATGGCTTGTGCCGCCTGAGCTCGAAAGCAAGCTCATCGTGTACCAGCCTGTGTGAGTGTATGACCATTTGCTATACTACATTTCAAATTTGGCTGGACCAGCCGGGCTGCACTAGCCTGGCTGGACCAGCCTCAGTGAAATGCGGGCTTAAATGGATCATAATCTTAAAAGAAACAGATGGAAGAAACAACGAAGCAACTGCGGACAACGTTGTTTCTGGGTTTTTGCCCTTCATCAGCGCAGTGCAGCTTAGAAACAAGGTTCTTAATATGTTTCTCTATGCAACAGTCTCAAAAGAATCATGTAAGAGTCTTGCAAAATTGCGAGGCAAGATCTTGTGAGATCGAGCAAGAACAACGCTTTAAAGAAACTATTGCCTTGTATTACAACGCAAAATGTTGCACTAAAACCAAATGAGTTGAGTTTTTATAGTAAAATTGAATAGTACGAGTATATAGGAGAATGAGGAGTTCACTTCAATATAAATTAGAATTATAAAAATATAACGAGTAAATAAATAATAAAAGTAACAATTTAGATTAGATTAAATATGTAGGTTGTAGGTACATATGATACTCGTTTATTGAATTACAAAAGCATTTTATTGACACAGCTTTGTCTAAGTCAATTTGAAAAATATTCATCGTCAAACAGTGGAAAACATTAAAAACATAATTCTTTGCAGTCAGTTATTAATCCAATATTTGCCTGCGTTCCCAATTGGTTTTTTGTCCGCGAAAATTTAATGAACCAAATTTAACATCCAATAATGCGTTTGTGTTCTGTTGCATTCGATTGAAGCCAGTGGCATATGGCCCCAGTAAAATATCAAAAACTTAGACGTGCTCTGTCGCTACAAATACCACAGTGAAAGTTTCACTAAGGTTGACCGAAGTGATTCGTCTAGATTCCCTCCGCCAACCCGCGTTCGGTCTAATTGTGACAAATATCCTCATCATCCGGCTAATAATTGATTCCGACCGCAGTCGTATCGCGTAGGAATATCAATTCGGCTCTAATTGCAAATCGTGATTCATCGACGCAACATTGTCTAACGTTACTAAGGCGTGCTAATTACCCTTTCGCTGATAAACTGCCTGCAATATACGAACTTGATTGACGGGAAATTGGATCGTGCGGCTAAGTCACTGTCAATATCAAAGGCAGCGCTAGTCGCCCGAAGGTTCTTTGTTTGGAGTGGTATCGTTCTTTGGCATCTTAGGAGGCTCTGGAACGGCTTCAGGGCTAGCTCCGTTCGGATGTTGAACGCAGACTTGAACAATTTGAAACGCTGGTAAACTTCGTTGATAAATGATTTGGCAATTGATCTGTGACGTGGTTCTACCAACAGCTTCAGTAACCAACACGGAAAAAATCTAATCTGTGTTTTAGTACAATAATATACTTAAAATTTTAGGGGTTTTTGCGGGTGAGAAATTCAAATTTGTTATAACTAACTGCTTTATTCTAAGTATATTCATACATTCTGTGTCTACTGTTCATCTGGGTTTTATATTTATGCAGATACCTAGAACGATGTAACATTTAATTGATCTGGACGCTACTGTCGCCCAATTTTTTCAGCGTAAACTGCATAAAATAGTTTTGTATTACACTTCCATCACTGTCATTGTAAATTAATATTTAGTATTCGACAAATCCTTAATATTGGCGCGTATCCATGAATACCGGACGTATTTATCAATAAAAGTCGGAGCTTTGGTCGGTGTAATAAATACTTCCATTTATATATTTTCGAGCAAGAAATATCGACACATGAAAACCATGTAAATTATCACTGGTGAATGTGTACAATGTATGCCTTAAATTTGCACATTTATAGACAGTTTAGTAATGTTAATAATAAGAAATGACAGCTCCGAGTTCTATTATCACTTTTTTTCAGCAGGACTTGATAAATCTTATCAGTGGTAATTTTTGTTTCTACTATACTCAAAAGACTGTCAAATATTTGCAAAATCTTTTTCATATAGGTATTTTCAGGTATTAACAATATTGTGTGAAACTAACTACTCAGTGGACAAAAGCCCCAACCTGCGTTGAATTACACCCACAATATCTACCCATATATTCCTTATTATTAGCTTTTGTAACATTTTTTTACTGTTTAAGAAAGGTATTTTAAGCTAATATGTATCAAATCTCCTACAATTCCTATCAATGAAGTCATATGCATGCTCTCTGATACCAAACATCTAGGTATGCAATCCAAAAAAAAATGCAGAAATAGATCAGATCTCATCTATTGTGGTTCCCACTTCATATATAGAGTATATCAGGTTAGTAAATAGAATACATTTTTTAGATAATTATTGAATAGAGTTTTGTCTGTGGGTGTTCATTAGCATACCTAGATGTTTGGTATCAGAGAGCATGCATATGACTTCATTGATAGGAATTGTAGGAGATTTGATACATATTAGCTTAAAATACCTTTCTTAAACAGTAAAAAAATTTGCAAAATCTATTAGGCAATAAGTTTTTTTATTGCCCAATAAGAAGAACAGAATTGTATATACCTTCTTTGTCAATACCAAAAATGAAAAGGTAAGTTTTTACATCTTAAATAAGTAAATGATAAGATCAAGGAAAATCAGAAGAATATTTAATTGAAGTGAACTCTTTTGAACTAAAGGCAGTCATGTGGGTATGGGTTTTGTTCACCCTTGAATCCCATAAACTTCTACTCCAAAGGTAATTCGATAATATTTTCATTGCAAATATTAAAATTTTGTTCTATTTTCTGAAAAAAATTGTATAAGAAATCAATGCTATCGTTACATTGGCTAAAATGGATATCGCTTTGAGCCTCATTTAAATTAAATTGTTTACAAACCGTTGTTTCATTTGTTTAATAAATGATTGAAAGCCATTTTTAATATTTCACAGGGTAACCCTGATTAGAAAAAGTCGAAATGTCTGAAAAACGAAGCCTTTTAGTGAACTTTCTCAAGGACACTTTTTTCATAAAATTTAAATATTTATGCATTTCACCATTGACGTAGAAATTTAAGGCTGCTCATGATACGAGAAGCACTGAAGATGCCATCTGTTAAGTATATCGAAATGTCTACAGTTAAGCATCGACCACGGGAAAACAATCCAGAAGGTGTATCATTCCCTATTATTTTATTATGCTCTATAATTTCCAAAAGTTAAGAACGAAAAATTAGGGACATTCTTTATGTAAGAGAATGTGTCTGCTTATATTTTTAGTGAATAAAAATGAAAGCAACAAGTCGAATTAACTTTGTATTCTTTATAGAGCTAGACCAGTTCAATGGCGCTCTAAAAGACGCAAAAGTATGCACTTGTAGCGAGTCCGCAGCTCAATTTGCAGCGCTTAAAACCACTAATTACAGGTGCCGCACCGTTCTTCCTTTGTTATGATAAATGGAATCCAATTACCTGCCGGCTCGCGATATCCGCCTAATTGAGCAATTAATTTGCTACGGCGGATTACCACAATGCGAAACAAGAGAGGTAAAAAGTTCGTTAGATGCAAGTTTTGTCCGTTGGAAGTGATTCTCTATATTTCAGGTGTGTTACTTAATTAAAGAGATTATTGATGAATACCAATGGGATAGTTGAAAAAAAAAACCGAAAATTATTTTAGTTTCCGGTGAGTGGCTTTGGGCCTCGGCAATTCCGTTTAATGGTCATTCCATTAAAGCATTGATTTGCAAAAATTTTCACAAAGCTTCGGTATAAGCTACACATACCTGTAAAACGTTTTACTTCTGTAGATGTATTTGGTCTGGGAAGTTTCAAGATGTGACTACGTTCGGGGTTGTACACAAGCCTTCTTGATCAAGTACAAATTCTAGATATTTCAGACTTTGAAACAAAACATTTATCTGTGTTTATTGTTAGCTTAGCTTCTTCCAGCCTACTTGAACTAACTCAAAGATTTGGCTTTTCGAACGTAGCTGCTATTATGATGTCATATAAATGACAGATATATGGATCTAATTGTGATCTTAAAACACAATTCATTGTCAATCGCTGGGCGTTGTATTACATGAACCAAACGGCATACAACAGAATTGAAATGGCTCTCCATTAGTCGTCTCAACAATCAAAGTAGTGCTTGATCGAGGACTTTCTGATGCACGATCTACTCGGTTTTAAACATTTCTAATTTTTAATTTAATTACCTAATGTCGTTTAATCAACTACTGAGCTAAAAAATAAAAGTGTTCTGCCTCGATTTGTAAATATATCATTCATTCCACAGCTGACATGAAGGCAGTGACAACTATCAGCTGTCACATCTACTGTCTATGCATTTTTACTACCGCTAAATTAAAAATTAAAATTTATTCTTTAATAAAAGTATTTTTATTTATTGTAAACGTTTATAGTGAAATTAGAACAGCCTGTAAGTGATATGCCTTGTCCTGTTTGTTTTGAAACATTTTCCTCGTCTGTGTAGGTTGAAGTGTTTTCACTAGTAGATGGTTTATAAACCATTAAATTCTCCAAAGGGGTAGAACTATTTGAAAAATCGCTAGTGTTGGTATTACGACTGCTACGGTGGGAACCGTTTCTCGGATAATGGTGATCCTCCGAGACGTTCCGTAGCCGCCGCTGTAACTGGTCGCATCCCATGCTTCCAAACGTTTCGCCGCTAGTCACTGTCGGCATCTTCAGTGGTGACTCCGCAAAGCTTTGCCGGGACTGAGGTGACCTCAGCCCGATAATCAATAATTTTTATATGTTTGTCGATATATCTTTTTCTGGTAATAAATTACATTACATTTACTTTGCTGATTTAATAGTTTCTAAATTTTTTAGATAGCAATAATATGGCGATTACTGTGTAATGTGTAAGTTATTTACTTAATTACGCTTGTCTCATAGCAACCAGAGACGTCTGATATTGTTATACATGAAAGAATTATCATACAATTTTAATAATTTAAAATAAATGGCTTTGTTTGCTATTATGATAAAATTAAAATTTATTGGCGATAAAATTGTGTTTAACTTGGCAGTAAAGTAGATTTGACGCCTTGGCTGCTTTAAAAGACTCGGTTGCGCCTCGTCTATTAAATAGCCGCAGCATTATTCCATGTACTTTACTGCCTAGTTAAAGAAGCAGCTATTGGTTAAGACTTCAAATAATAATTATTATAATTTAAATAAGATGTAATACCTCATTACTGCGGCTCATCATGGCCATAGTTTGCTTCAATTGATACAATAACCATTTAATTACCACCTGATTTAGCGAAATTTTGACATTCGTATATTCAGCAACGAATAGTTTGAAATTAAGCTTGAAATATTATTATTTGGAACTGTACAGATAAAGTTAAATGATGTGTTAATGATATTTTACTCAACCGTTAAATTATTTCACTTATATCATGTACGGTTTCATAAAGCATCCTTCTAATGTATATTTCCGTTTAAATCTACTTCTAACAAGCGACTTTAGTTACAGATGCATGCGATTTGCAACACGTCACACATTTCATAAACAGGCTTAATATACGACTAAAATTTCCTTTTCGACGAGCTTTGTACTAAATTATAACAACTACAAAACGAATTTAGCTTATTGCATTTTCATGTATAAGTCTGTACAAAAGAGAGATATATTAATATTTCATGAAATCAGACAAATCTCGTGGATATAAACTTGTATTGTCAGTGGAAAAACAATGTCAAGGGTTCTCTGAGCGCTTTATATTTTAATATTAATTTTTAATAAGTACATTTAGCACTTTTTGTTTATTTTAAAATTTATTAATCGGAAGGAAAATTCAAAAACTAAATTAAACAACCCGATACACTCATTAAATTTAAATTCATCAGTTTTGGTAAATCGGTATGAATGTATTAATTCGGACAATGTTTAATTTTCTAAAAATTTCGCATGCAAATCTATATGAATTAATGTTAGTTGAGCTAATTAGTTTACGCAGATTGGAATATTTGCTTTAATTAACAAATACAGAAGCAATATAGGCATAGTACTGTAGAAACTGTGTATTTGTTAAGTATCTGAATAAGCTGTAAATCATTTTTCGTCTTTATTCTCCGACAGAATGACTTAATTTAATAGTGGAGAAATTGCAGGATTTTTCTAAATACGTGTAGAAAAATAATGTATTATTTTAATCGATCGTGGTTTATTCTAGACAATTTGATGGAAAAATCCAGCGTAGACCTGTGACGTCAGACGCCGTTCCACGGGTATACCTAAATACACCAGTGTGCTTTAGTTTTTTTTTGAACAACGAAGTGCATAAGTTTAGAATGTATACAAGGCGTTTAAAAAATTACTGATAAAGCAAACTTACAATGTTTTCATTTATTGTATTCAGCGGTTCATTCCGATTCCAAATAACATGTTCTGTATTAGCTCGTACCATTTACGTGATGCAAATCACTGATTTAATCGCCGTTTTCTAAAAAATAATGATTTAGAATTGTATACTGATAGTATAACACACTACTAACAATATTACTTTTGCCAATGTCAGCGGATAAGGTTTGCTAATTAATAATAATAATAATATCTCTACCCCTCATTCTAATCACGAGGATTAGCCCAGAAATCGAAGACTTGTGCGGGAGAGGGGGCGGCGTATTATTATTAAGCAGGCCGCATTTGCGCCCAGGAACGACTTACGTTGGTAGGCCCTAACCACTATTCAGTGCAGGAAGGAGGGAAAGCTAGAAAACCTCATTAATTAAGGGGGTAGTCAAATACCAACCGGTATCAATCTCTCACATTGACCCAAGCTAACATTTTCCACTCTATCATACCCGCAGAGAGGGTGAGCTTATATACGGTCTACCGGCAGCTGGGCGCGAACCCACACGGATCTAGTCACCTCGAATCAAGTACTGATGCCTTAAACCGCGCGAACACTGACCGACCCAATTAAACACAATAATAGAATTTCGGTAGTCACAAATGAGCGATATTTATGCTGGAGTTTTAGCAAATATGGAGTACTCGTGATACGAGTATTTTGGATTTGCTTCTCATTCACTATGTAGGACAATTAAAGGCTGAATCAAGTAGATATTTTAAAAATAATAAAATAATTTTTTCGTTAATCGATATATGTGAATATGGCAACAGCGCGAAAAGTACAGTGACTACAGATCAGTCTGTCGCAAATTCTTTTAGGTATTACTATTTCTTTAATTTTTATTTGTTTGTTGCAATGTTTAGCAGAAGTGAGTACCACGATGTGTTATTATTGTTATTAATTTTATTTATGATGAAGCTCTCCGCAATTCTTCAAGAGCGCGACGTATTTATTAAGATCGTTCCCAACGGCGGCTGTCTAATAGGGACATTCGATGTTGATATTGGTAGTGCTCAAAAATTGCATAATTATAACATTTTTGGGTAGTGTCGTGCATGAGTGGACAATAGCTTGTATTTTGATTTTCGGTAAGTTATGATTATTTCTGCGACGTCTTCTTAAAAGTTTTTATTACTTAGTTTTCAAATATTTATTTAGTTTCAGTTATGTCACTGTTTTAAACATTTAAAAATCACCAAAATTTAAACATGTAATAAAAAAATTCATTAATTTTACCATTCTCTGTTCAAAAATAAAATTGCAAAACAGTTGCCTAAACTAAATTCGTTATTTTTCACAATATTTTTTTTATCTTTGGATTTTTTGTCATCACTAAAAAACAAACTGGCACGTGGTAGGCAACTCACAAACCACTGGCCTGGCACAGCGTCTATTCGCACTGTTGCCACGTTGTGTTAAAATTTCTTGATATAACTCGACTTATTGTAAGAACGGCTTGAGTTATGTTAATTTTTTTGTTCATTTATACTTTATCTGTCTTATGTTGAAGTTATAGCAGTTAAAACTCTAACACCCTGTATATACAAAAAAATGTTTGTTTACTATGTTATAATAGACAGAATATTTTTTGTGCGTGCCATATCTTTTCCAAATTGCAGTTTTACTCAACTGCAAAACCAGCCTTAAAATATAGAAGTCAATACATAAAGAGTCTAGCAATAAACCATTCAGAAACTGAATTATTCATTCTTTTGCAGAAATAGTGACTGCAATTACTTATTATAAAAAAGGAATGTATGCAATTCGATTATTAAAAATATCCGAGTTATTAAAAAGTAAACGGTATTGTTTTATTAGTGACATCCTGCCTTGTCCCTTTGTTCATTCTCTTTGTATTTTATGATTTTACCTTTTGAGGGTGAAACAGGTCTATTGTAAAATGCCTTTCTCAGCAAATAATCGAATAATAGGAATGAAAGGTTGAAATCCAGAAATAATGGACGCAATATTAAATCATAATACACTGAAAGAAGTATTTGCGAAATTTGTTAAATATGTACCAAAATCTAAACTTATATTTACTATAAATTAAAAATTAACTACAATTTTAAGAAATAGAAAAACAAAATTTGTTTTTATAATAAATTATTTAATATTATTGGTGACATAAATATACTTATATGTAAAAAGTACAAACTACTTCCATAAAACATTAACTAAACACGTCTACAAATAATGGGCAGCTTTATAACGCTGTAGAATTGAATATAGCGTTGGATTTCCATAACCATAGCCCCCTGACGAGTACGATAGATGACTTACAAGAGGTGCAGAGTACGTTGAAAGACCTAGAGAAAGTGATGTAGAAAAAATTTTTTTTGCTAAATTATTGTACTTATAACTAATTTATTAATATATTAGTCCCAATAAACACACATATGTATTTTAAATATATTTTGGTTGATTCGTTTAAATATTTTTAAAATGGTATTAGGTTACAAGGTGTCCCAAAGTTCGCGTCTCCGACTCATAACAAACAAACGAAAAACTACATTAAAGATCTGTTCATGAATAAAGACTCAATAAGGTCCATTTATCACTTGAAAAACTTTTTGTTTCAAAACTCAAAAACTTAAATGACGTAATCAATTAGTTTTGCAACGGAAGAAAGTTACAATGACAAAAAGTATACAAACATGTATTCGACCATGATTTAATTAACATTGCCGTGAAAAACACGCCGGAACTGCTGTCATAAGTTTGTTCACATATTAGTTTTTGTATATTTCTTAAAAAGTTGTCAAACCATATGAAAAATTATTTATAAATAATCGAATGAATAATGACCGAATACATTTTTGTATAATGTTTGTCTTTGTAACTTTTTAAGGAAAAAGATAAAAAAAAATCTATATAAAAAATAAGATGATTTTATTTATTATAAAATATGGTTATGTTCATGGGGAAAAAAATTGAATTGACTCATGGTTTTTGAGTTTTCAAGCAAAATATTTTTCGAGCGAGAAATTGCTGACCATCTGAACAAATTTTTACTGTCTATTCTCGTTTGTTTGTTATGGACCCGTAACGCAAACTTTTGAACAGTCTGTACATACATATGTGTTTATTGGGATATGAAAACAGATTTCAAAAATAGCAGTTCCGCAGGGTCCTTTTTGATTGTATATCTACATTAAGTACTTTTTCATTGAGAAAGATATTGTTTTTCTACAAAGAAAGTTCACCACTTACCAATCGGAGCTATCAAGTGTGCAGGGACGGGAGCGCTACTGTGAACAACACTGCCAGAGGTGTGCACCAAGGAAGAAATCGGGGCTACTTCAGCTGATACAGGAGCAACAGGAGTTAGTTCTTCTGGTACAGCTTTGCTAGTTTTGGTTGCCTCGGCAGGTACCCAATAGGCTGCAGGTGCTACGTTGGCCACCAAGACGGCATGATTTGGTACCAGGGGAGTTTTTCGGACGACGGCGTTGAACCCGTTCACCGGATCGGCAGAGTAGTCAACGGTACGGCGAGTGCCATCTGGATCATTTAGGGAATAGGAACCTAGAAAATACCAGTGCAGATAGTTGTTTATTTAGAATCGTGTATCGTTTTTCTTCAGTTACAAGAGAGGTATTTAAGGTAAAAGAATTTGACGCTTAACTAATTACATTAGCATCGTCTTGAAGAAATGATAAGTCAGTTATTAAATTGACGAATTATACTTTATTCAGCAAACCATCCTGTATATTCCGGCTTACCGTGAACTACGTCTCCGCTGCGGCTTTCAACTTGACTCTTGCTGTCTCCCGTTAAAGAGTCGTGGACGTCATATCCATAGGTGTACTGTGGGTTAGGATCGTAGTCGTTGTCCACGAGGGCGGTTGTTAGAGGAGTTATTACAGAAGTCGATGGCAGAATTGCTGCTTGAGCAATGGCAATGAAAGCAGTCAATATGGTCACCTGCAAAAAGGAAATCAATATACATAGAAAATACTGTTCTATCATGATAACATGAAAAAAATTATAAATACATTTTCCAATCCCTTACACATTTATCCATAATGAAATAATAATTCTATTTTTTTTTCGATAATGTTCACTAAGTTTAATTTCTCTAGCTTGATATACAGGGAAGAAAAAAAATTAAATCAAATTTATACCTTTTTTTGGAGAGGCGTAAATTTTGAGGGGAGGGTTTTTTAAAAAATGTTATATAAAAATCCACCTGTATAATGTCTACATGTGGTAAAAAGTATGAAATCTAAGTTGTGGCTAAGGTCGCCGTATTTCTACAAATATAAGTAATTTTAGACATTTGAACTGAATAATATAGAGTTTAGCAAATAACAGGAATGTTATCTCATGCCACCTGCAAATATTAAAAAATTCCGAAGTAAAATGAATATATAACGACAGAAAGCGATCTAACCAACTAATTTTTAGGTACAGATTTTTTTCAAAATACGTATTATTTTTTAAATTCAACTGTAGCTGTAAATATTGTTATAACAAAAACATAGTTCTGCATAGAAGATTCTCCACGTTTGATTACAATTATGTGAAAATAATTGTTAAAATGAGGTTAAAATAGCACAATAAATGTCTTACAAAAGCTTTTTAAAAGTTATTATTTTATTTGAGTAAAAGTCGATAAACAAAACATCAAAAATTTTATTTTTGATATTACTTTTATTGTACGTGTTTTAGTTTTCGCGATTTCTATACCTTTACAGCATAGAATTGACCATTTTGTGGCAAGAAATACGGCAACCTTAAGATGCGAGTAAGATAGATGTCTATTAAAATTATTTTTCACTTTCAAATTTTGCCATTAGTTGGCGTATTTCTGAAACCAAATCAGAAAATGACAATTTCCCAATAAAATTAATACTGAAACTATGTATATTAATTATTTATTTAGACATTTTGGTCAGTTTCTTAAAATAAGAGGTGAGGTGAAGGTTTAGCAAAATAAATTCCCAACTTTTACATGAATTTCATATGACAGGCGTAATTTTATGTCGATTAATACAGGATGTTACGAAAAAAATTTATTTTTGTTATAGAAACATTCTCATTTTTTTGTTTGAATTTAAACAGATGCGATAAAATTTAAAAGTGGAAAACAATTTTAATACACTTCTCGTTATCACATTTGCTACGAATATTTTTTCCGAAAGTTTTACGACAAATACTTTTCGAGACACAACCGCTCGCCGACCTTAGCGGGACACCCTGTATATTTACCTCTACCACGCACCTCAAAGTACACAATATATTTTCATATTCAACATATCAATGTGTTTTAATGAGTTTATTATTAAAACTAATATTATCTGTTAATCTTTAATTCAGCAACCTTTAGTTTGAATAACGTGAAACAAAACACTAATAATCACAATTGATTCGAGAATAGCACTAACCTTGAAGAACATCTTACAGGATGCGAGGTCAGTAATATACCAACTACGTCAACTTAGGCAAATGGTATGCTAAGAACCCGGTAGCTAGTTTATATAGGTCGGATCTAAGCCGTCTTTGACCAGTTTTCATGTAGGAGGGATACGGCCCTTATGAGCAAATCGAAAAAGTGCCAAGAGTAATGAAACTTGCAGCCTGTAATGTTTCAGGGGTTTTCTGTATCAAAATCAAACTGGAAATGGTAAAATAATTTTGTGGTATTGCCATACAATAACAAATTTCGCTAAAGCTAGATACACGTTATGATCACGTCACGTGATACATTAAAAAATTTGAGCGTATGATTTTGCGTGAATTTATAGGTCAATAAACTGCCAATTTGCTTTGATATCGTCACATCAGTATCGCCAGGCTGTATTCACGTTTTTTTCATGTTTTTAATACTACTATAATCAAGGATACTACTCTTTCATGAAGACAAATAAATTATTTTAGATGCAATAGTGAATATTATGTTTTTAATTTCAGAAAGTGCATTATCTTTTTAAAAAGTTATTAAAATATAAATTACATTAAATATCAAGTCAAGTCAAATATAAATTCTATATTCCAACTGTTTATTCTTTGCAAGTTTTATATCACACATAAATATTGATATAAACATTAATCATGACTCGCTTTTTGTTATATATCCACAATATCTCTCCCCAAAATTGCTGAAAGCATGTAATTTTGAACCGCAAATGTAAAGTTATTTATTTAAAAGGCATATAAATCACGAAATTTTGCGGAGGTAGCACGCCACTCTTTTATTTGGAAATGCGTTGTATGATATTTCTGTACAAAATATACCCCGTAAATTCATTCATTACTACTAATTTATATGCAAAACAGATTAAATTTCATAGTATTGCATTGTATATTATTTAAACTATAATACAAAGGCCGTAGTAAAAATACAGCTTATTTAATATTAAAATACATCACCTGACTGTGGGAATGAGCATGGTACAATATCGGATAATACTGGAATACTTATTTTTTCGATGTATTGAAACGTGTTGTAGTTCTAATTCGTTTACAATTTTGTCAAATAATTTCTCAAGTCGATTGTGTTTCCTAGTATTTCTAAATCGCCCTATACAGGGTGAGTCAAACGTCAGGCCTAGATTGGACCCCTTCAAGTCAGTTTTAAGGTTATTTCAAGGTCGAGTCGAAATATGGATATGCATATAATAGACCAGAGTATCATACATTTATGTTTCTGGCATCGTTTAATCTGAATCGGGGATTCATTTCACCCCATCAGCTTCAAGGTTATTTCAAGGTCAAATAGAAAGAGTAATAAAAAGTAGTCTGTCCAACGAACTAGACATATATATCTTTATGTATTTTCACACGCTGAATCTAGGGTTCATTTAACCCCATCGCACTAGGTTCAAGGTCATACCAAGGTCAAAGCGACAGATATATCAGCAAGTGGACCAGACTTTCGTACATCTATGTTTTTTAGATCGCATAATCTGAATCGAGAACTCATTTAATCCCACCAGATCAGCTTCAAGGTTATTTTAAGATCAAATAGAGTATCTAATAAACAGTGGTCTGTCCAATGAACTAGATCTATATATTCTTATGTATTTTCATGTACTACGCTGAATGCGAATTTGGGGTCCATTTAACCCCATCGCACTAAGTTCAAGGTCGTACCAAGGTCAAAGAAGAAAGATGGACCAGACTATCGTACATTTATGTTTTTGGGATCGCTTAATCTGAATCAGGGACTTATTTAATACCATCAGATCAGCTTCAAGGTTATTTCAAGGTCAACTAGAAAGAGTATCTATTAAAAAGTGGTCTGTCCAACGGACTAGACCTATATATTCTTATGTATTTTCACACGCTGAATGTGAATCTGGGGTCCATTTGACCCCAACGTACTGAATTCAAGGTTATACCAAGGTCAAAGCGAAAGATATATATGCAAGTGAACCAGACTATCGTCACTGAATCAGAATCCGGAATTCATTTAACCACAGTAGGTTATTTTCAAGGTCAAACCGAAAGGTAAATATGCAAACAACGTAGATTTATGGTATTGGGGTCGCTGGATCTGAATAGGGGATTTTTTATGTAGGAAATAGATTGGCAATTCCCAAAATCGCATGTTTTTTAGCCTGTTCAGTGGCGTACAATACCACTGGTTATAATTTGATTCTGGGTTTTAATTCATGATGATCCACTTTAAATAATAAGTACCTAAAAAATTTTTGGAAGGTGGTTTTCGTCAGTTTTGAGTAACCGGGTAAATTTGATTGTTTTCCATGACCTTGATCACCCTGTATCTCTGTTGAAGAGCGAGGTAAAAGCTATGTTGTATTTTATTGTTTTCTTAAAACGTAAGGAATATATTTCTGACGTTTGACTATTTAAACTTGATTCACCCTATATAAAACAAGCAATAAAAAAAATATACGTTCTAGTTTCTTGATTTTGCGATGAAAAAATTCGACTAAACTTTTTTCCAAACTTATTAGTATTGTTATCAACAGGTAGGTAGTGAAATTCGTGGGCATTACAACATGTCGATCGTAAATAGCTTACATAAAGATGGCCAAAATGTTGCCGACATCCTTTTGGAAAAAAAATGGTGCAATTACGAACGAAGCGATTGATATTCAAGCGCTGTCCCTATTGGAAAGTTAAGACCCTATAAAAGTCTAGGCGTAACCGGGTTCCACTATCAGTCGATCTACATTGACATCCTCTAACGTTCAGCCATGGCATTCAAGGTAGGTGCGAAAAATTGTGCCGAGATAGCGTAAATCTTCTTTATTACAACACAGTTAAAGTGTCAGGAGTAACGTTTGTAGCAGTGCTAGTGATAAAGATAAGAATTGCCGGTGTGTGTTGTATCAAGTGCGAGCCAAGGAACAGGATTAATTTTTTGCTGTAGCGGGAAGAGAAGTCCAACGCGGTGGTTACTTGAAATATTGCAGATATTTGCGGCACTCACAAGTCGCTAGTTTGCAATCTTTAAGTTTTGAAATGTTATTCTCTGAAACTATTTGTTTGTGAAATAATTCTAGTTTTTCTTTAGTTTGATTGGGTTTTTGCCACACCGAAAAATTTCACACTGTAAAAGCAGATAATAATAAGCAATAAGTTTGAAATAAATAACAAAAATCACATCACTATCGCGCATTTCCGTATTTTCTGACATTTCAAAAAACTCCGTTTTCGTTCTCAAAATAGCAAATGTATTAAAAGTATGTCAAGTTTAACAGTTTAAAATTTGTGTATATGCTTCCATAAAGATGTTAAATGATGTTTATTTCATTGTTCCTTACAACTTTAGCCAACAATGATCAATATTTTTACTGTTTAAGAAAGGTATTTTAAGCTAATATGTATCAAATCTCCAGGTTGGGGCTTTTGTCCACTGAGTAGTTAGTTTCACACAATATTGTTAATACCTGAAAATATATGAAAAATGATCAATATTTACTGAACAGTTTGACACACACTTATCTCCGTTCAACAAAATAACCGCGGTCTCTTTTAATTTTCTTGTTGTTACATTATCCTCCTTCTCTAAAATTTTTACTGAATCCCATTGAATCAAATGACCGTTTTCCCAAGCGTGTTCACAAACTTTTGATTTTTCAAATTCCCGTCTTTGTATATAACTTTTATGTTCCTCGACTCTAACATTCATAGGCCGAGACGTTTCTCCAACATAATGTTTATTGGATTCACATGGTATGCAAGTTTTTGTATTTGGTATATCATTTTATGGGCGTGCTTTTGACAAAAAGGATCGTAAAATATTAGTTGTATGAAAAACTGTTTTAATTTCAAGTTTATTACTCAATTCTTCTTAATCTTTCTGATGATATAGGAATGAATGGACTTTTTATTACATGATTAGTTTCTCTTATTTGTCTTAAAGTATTCATTTTATCTGTAATATTTTTAATGTTCTATCAACAACATTTAGAGGGTATTCATTATTTATTAAAACATTTTTAATAAATTTTAGTTCGTTGTTAAAAATTTCGTCGTTTGATGAAATTAATTTTGCTCTATCATATAAACATCTAACAACACCTTTCTTAATATCAATGTGACGGTTATATTTAAAATTTAAATGTCTGTTGGTGTGAGTTTGTTTTCTATAAACACTTGTTTCTACAGAATTTCCATTTCTTTTATTAAAACGTCTAAAAATGGTAGAATATTACTGTTTTATATTTTCAAAGTGTTTGGTATTGTTGGTTCTTTATTTTTAATATCATTTGAAAATTAATTGTATTCTGTAACAGTAAAAGGTCAAATTGCAAAAATGTCATGAAATGTCGATGTGACTTTTTTTTGTTGAAATTTAAAATATTTGCACTAAATAGAGAACAGATAAAATTTGCAAACTCAATAACAGAAATAAATTAAAGTTGTAGACTAATATAAACGTTACATTTGATTCTATTGTTATTATATTTTTGTGCCTGGAATATTTCATGGAAATATTTTTTAAATACGTTTTTGGCCTCCATCAAAAGAATTGGTTAAAGAATAAATGTGTACTTTTCAAGAACTTGGGTAAAATTATATGTTGTCTGATTTCAGTTGGTGATATTAGCTGCGATCATAGCCTTATCCAGGGGCGGAGTAGTGGGGGCATCCGGAGTAGTAGCGGCGCCAGCGGTCTTAGCTAAAGTCTCCGACGCCACAATAGACCCAAATCCTCAGTACTCTTTCGCTTATGACGTTCAAGACGCTCTCACGGGCGACTCCAAGTCCCAAGTGGAAAGTCGCGCCAATGGCGTAGTTAGAGGACAGTACACGGTGGCGGATCCAGATGGCACCAGGAGAATAGTCGATTATTACGCCGATCCCATCCACGGCTTCAACGCTGTTGTCAGAAAGACTCCCCAGGCTGTGGTAGCACCCGTGGTGGCCAAGGCTGCACCAGTGATAGCTAAGGCCGCCCCCGTGATCGCGCCAGCTCCAATTGCACCCGCGCCTTTGCTGTCCAGAGCCGTCGCCGCGCCCCTTTTAGCCAGAGCTGTTGCCCCAGGATACGCCCCACTAGCCGCCCCGGCTCCGTTAGCTGTTGCACCAGGATACGCCTCACTAGCTGCTCCCGCTCCGTTTGCTGTTGCACCAGGATACGCCTCACTAGCCGCCCCGGCTCCGTTAGCTGTCGCACCAGGAATTGCCCGAGTTGCTGCTCCCTTCGTAGCGGCTCCTCCATTCGCGCGAGTGGCTTCGCCATATTCTGTATGGTAGACGCTCAATGACTGATACAACGTAGTTTAGCCATTTTTTGTATTGTAAATAACGACATTGTAAATAATAACCGATAGCTCAATATTTAATAAAATATGCAATCCCTTTAAGGTTCGTTTCAATAAAGTCAGCAGATATTCTCAGCTTGTATCAAGAGTTAAGTATGAAACTCTTTAAAAAAAAATGTATATAGCTGTGGACAATAAAAAATTTCCAACTCCTTACGTGTTTTAGGGCTTAAAACGTTTTTTGTCCATAGCTGTAAATGTTAGCATCAATCGAAAATGTGAAGGTAGATATTGATAGCAAGGGAGGTGCGTGCCCTTCTCGTTTTTAGACACATATACAACATTAGAAAATTTGATTACTTTGTATTATTTTGAATTACTTTTTATGTTTTTTATTTACCCTTGCTTCTCCAGCAAATCTGCAATAAAAAATTAATTCTTATTTGTTTTTGCCCCCTCAACAATTTCTTGTGAACGCCCATGATTGGTTTCACTAAAACACCTTTTGATTCTTAATCGATCTTCTACTAAATCGCGTCGCCTTTGTAATACTTGCCTGTCGAATCACCTGAATTTCAATATAGAATTCTGTAATGTGCGACACCAATGTTAGTATTTGGAAACAGACATCAGGTCGTAATTGTCAGAATAATAATAATATCTCTACGCCTCATTCTAATCACGAGGATTAGTCCAGAAGTCGAAGACTTGTGCGGGAGAGGGGGCGGCATGTTATTATTAAGCAAGCCGCATTTGCGCCCAGGAACGACTTACGTTGGTCGGCCCTAACCACCATTCAGTGCAGGAATTAGAAAAACCTCATTAATTAGGAGGGTAGTCAAAAGTCAACCAGTAGATATCAATCTCTCCCAAGTTTGTGTTTGACAGACCCTACACGGTACTTATCCGGAATGAAGAGACCTCCAGTGAAGATTTTATCAACATCTACACAGACGAGTCAAAAAAGAAGGAAGGTGCAGGATGTGGGATTTATTCCAGATCCTTGCATATTCGTTATCAATGGGCAATGGATAGGCATGCTACCGTAGTACAAACGGAATTAGCAGGTATAACCATAGCCGCCAAAGAAATTGCCCGTAGACATACAACGGGCAAAATCATTAGAATCTACACAGATAGTAGACAATCACTACTGATCTTACGTAATAATAAGATAACAACTAGATCAGCATGGGAATGCCATCAGGCACTAGTAGTGGCCTCAGCTAACAACAGCGTATCTGGGCAAAGGGACACGACCGGTGCAATGGCAATAAAGTAGCTGACAAGTTGGCTAGGAGTGCATCGGGTCTGAATATTTTTGGACATGGTCCCTCCAGTATGCTTCCGTTGTCAGCATTTGTTGAAATTTCAAAGGAGACACCCACAAAGAGTTTATGAAACGTTTAGATGAAACAAATAGCTGTCATTTTGCTAAGGAGTTCCTAGAGTACCCCTGCAAGGATACAGCCAAAAAGTACCTGGCTATGTCTAGGACAAACCTTCTCTGGTGACAGGTATTCAAACTGGACATTGCTGTCTAAGAAAGCACCTCTATTACATGAGGAAGTGTGATACACCTCTTTGTAGGGGTTGCGAACAGGAAGACGATATAATACTCCATACACTCTGTGAGTGCACTGCCATCTCGTCAATAAGAGAGTCCGTGTTGGACTTCTTTGGCCTACATTAGAGAGATCCCCCTAAGCAACGTCACCACCTTTTTCTCTTCATTCGGCTGGCTGGCGGCTCAGGTATACTGATCTCCTAATAGGAGGAGGTACAAGGGGCACAATGGGGCCTAAGTGCTGTAGCCTTTTTGCTATCCTCCCTTAATTCCAGAATTCCAGAATCAATCTCTCACATTGACTCAAGTCAACATTCTTCCACCCTACCATACTCGCAGAGAAGGTGCCAATCCTCTCCACGAATATAGCTGATATACGGTCTACCGGCTGCGGGGCTCGAACCCACACCGGTCTAGCCACACCATAGATATAATAGATAGAACCTACTTATTTAATTTGGTTTGCACAAATATACGTATTTTTTATCTACTATTTTAAAGCATTAAAATATGCGGCACTGATACTTCACACAAAGCTTATGTGTCTAAATATTTTATATTTTTCATAAAACTGGGTACATACTGGGTGTATAATGGACTGCTACTCCTGCGTTTTCATCATAAGAACACAATATTTTATTTTTTATTTTAATTATTTTAGGTTGTATCAATTTATAAATTTAAATATTAGACGTAAACAAAAACGTACATCTTAACATATATTTGACATTTGTCATAATTTCCATGAAACAATTGACGACTATGTCCCGAGTACTTGTTTATTTTTACTAATAATTAAAAATCAACACGCCATCTATTGTTATCCGCAGGAACTGAGGAATATTTGTGTGGGACAGAGAAATTGTATTATTATTTTATACACATTCAACGCAAAAATATTATCTTACTGTTTGGCGTCATCGTGAAAACATTATCCTGTCAAAAAACTATTAGCTAGGGGTATTTTTCTCTACAGGAGATATAAAATAAGCTGATAAGGAATGTAGGACAGCGTAATAGTCAATTAACAGTAATAGAGCTTTGTTATGATATCGTTACTAAAGATAGCAATATTCTCTCCCCCGGCAAAAATTACGGTAAATATAATGCGGATAACATCTGACAAATGGTGGCAAAATTAGCTCTCAAAGAAATTTTACGACAGTAAAATGCGAAGGCTTCCTGAAAATGTAAATTAGTAGCAATAAAAGTTCACAAAAGAAGACATAGTACCTACATTTTAATAATGTTCTTGTTCATTATTTGGATTTTTAAGTTTGACTCGTAACAACAGGATGCGCAGTGAACTTGGCCGTGTCCCTACTCTTAGTGTACTTCTAATAAAGGGTATTTAAATATAAGTATCCTACTCTTCAACTAAGATATGAAAATATGTTAATGATATTGTTATATTATTCTATTTGTAACTATCATTGTGTATAATGTATTAACTACTATTAACTATCATTATGTAATGTAATATTATGTAGTTTCAGTTTTCAACAACACTATCATATAGAGCCGATAAAATTTCGTAAATAACTCTTCTGATATTGTTTTAGATCTGCAGTTATTTGAGGTGCATTGGCATACTTCTTAAATAACCCCAAAAGAAACCTCCAAATGTTTCTCTTAACAAATTGATGATTCCTAGTATGGGCACTAACTAAGTCTCATACCATTAAGTGTGGGTCTCAAATAATCGAATATCATTGGTCAATAATATCACAGGTCCACAAAAACAAGTGGTGTGTGCTGAGGGTCCCATTATATTTTTTCCATGTATTTTTTCCCGCTGAACACGAATCTGATGTCAAAATGGGTGGTCGCACAGCAAATTTTAGAGAAAACCCATAAAAACTATAAATATCACATCAAAAGTTTCACAGGTTCACAAAAAAAGTCATGTGTGCTGGGAGTCAGATTATATTTTCCTTTCGTATATTTTCCCGCTGAACACGAATCTGAAGTTAAAATTAAGGGTTACACAGCAAATATTTGAGAAAACCTAAAAAAATCGGTAAAAATCACTTTCTCGATTTATTCTGTATGATAAAACTGAAACAATGAGAAATGATATGAATTAGTGAATATTTACTATTTTACAGCTATAAGTGTACTTATTTTGGTTAATTGTTTTAAAATTGCATAAAATTTTGTCTGTCCTAGTTTTGAAGATACTAACACGTTCAGTTTTTCAGAAAAAATATGAATAGTGATTATTTTCAACACTCTATAGTCTATTATATTGACTTGTCGTCAAGACAAGTGAAGATAGGCGTTGCAATATGCTCTACAATAAGGTTACGAAGCACAACAAATAAATACTACATCTTGTAAATAGAAATATTTCAGTGGTACTTAAATTAAACTACCCAATTATATTGTGGCCGTTTTCAATATTTTGTAGTCTGTACTTCAATTTTTTCACCTGCTATGGAAATTATGTACTGCCACTGTAGTAAAGATATACTTATATCAAAAAATGTATACTGTTCTATTTATAAACACATTTTTCAATGAAAATCAACGCAAACTATTTTTGTTGTATTTACTATTAATACAAAAAAAATTGAATATATACAAAATGCGTCAATTTCTTTTTTTTTGCAAAAGTGATAAACACTTACATGTTTACACTGCATTAAAAAATAACTTTGAACTTGTTTCACTATTTTGTTACTACATTATAAAAGCAAAAATAATATAATCAGATGTGCTATTAAAATACATCTGTAGGTAATGTCATAACCTCTATGAAGATGATAACAGAATACTAAGTAATGTTACAAACATAAAATACTATTGTTTGGAAATAGACTATTAATGATGCATTTTAATGCACTGTTCTGTAAAAATCGAACTTCGTTTCACTAATAGCCGAGACGCTAAAATTTTAAACGTGATAGCAGGAATGCTGCAAGATCCTTGAGCCTAAATTTACTTCTTCAGAAGAAAGAGTCGGCCACCTTATCATCTAATCACTTTTCACGTACTCACCGTGGCACCCAATCGCAATACTAATGATCTCTTAACGTGCAGCGCTATTGCAGCAGTGTTTTAAGAAAATGTTGGCAACAATTAAATGATATGATGTCAAGTACGAGGCTTAACCCAAAAAAATACGTTTTGAGGTGGCTATGAGGGTTGCAAAATCGATTAGTATTCCATCGCGATCGAATATTAGTTATGAAACGAACGTCTGGTGTTTGTATATAAAGTGGGATCATCTCTGGAGAGTTATCAGTCGATCTCCAGTGATCAAAGAAGATAACCAAAATGGCTTACATGGTAGGTTGTTTATTATTTCTCTCTTACATAATTTATGAACAGTGTTTTATGCAGTTTCTTGTTTTGCAGTTCTTCATTCTGTCTGCTGTGGTAATCGCCGTCAAAGGAGGAGTAGTCCCAACTGCACCCGTCGCAGTTGCCGCTCCTCTAGCAGCTGCACCAGTCTTAGCCAAGGTCTCCGACGCCACCGTCGACCTCGCCCCTCAGTATTCCTTCGGTTACGACGTTCAAGATGCTCTCACCGGCGATTCCAAGAGCCAGATAGAGACTCGCAACGGAGGCATCGTCAAAGGCCAATACAGCCTTAACGAGCCTGACGGTACACGCCGTATTGTCGATTACACTGCCGATCCTATCAACGGCTTCAACGCCGTAGTCAGAAAAGCTCCCTTACTTGCCGCACCAGCAGTACCAGTTGCACCAGCTCCAGCGGTACCAGCTGTTGAACCCCTTGCAGAACCTGTGGACGTGGAGGTAGTAGCAGCCGCTCCTGCCAAGGCCGTCGCTGCTCCCTTGGTCGCCAAGGCTATAGCTGCTCCTTTGGTAGCTAGACCTGCTCCTGCTGTGGCTGCTGCTCGGTTAGCTGCTCCTTTGGTGACTGCTCCTGCTGCTCGGTTAGCTGCTCCTTTGTTGACTGCTCCTGCTGCTCCTGTGTTAGCAGCTGGTCGTTTTGTTGCTGCTCCTGCTTTGTCTTATTCCTACACCAGTTTTGCCTCACCATTTGCTGCATACACTGTTTGGTAAAATAACTTTTCTCCTGTATATATGTAAATAAAGATGATTGCCAAAACTGAAACTTGTTTTGAAAGTTTTACATATTGAGATATGAATAAGTAATGAAAATGAAACAAAATATAAAATTATCCTATAAAATGTTAAAAAGAATTAAAGCATTATTGAAATACAAATTTTAATATTTTCTCCAGTAGTACTTCTACGATTTTCGTTTCAATTTTTATAAGTATCATATGGATAAATGACTCGCACCTTCTTCTTTATATGCCCTATTGCATAATAGAAGTATATTTGGAATTTGAACAATGTACACAACTTTTTCTCAACCTGACCTTAACACTTTTTTAACTTTTTTCTAAATGAACAAAATGTTCTGAAAAAAGTAAACGGAATTATAGAGAAAATATCTTTTTCATCACATACCACAGGTTAAGAAGCTGCACTAGGAATTCTGCAGTACTAAATCCTTATTTAGACCCAGTAAAAAATTTATTTGTACTCGTATATCTACATAAATAAGACACTTGTTCAATTTTCTTTATTTATTGAAAAAACGTATGCTCGTATCACAGTTTCACCATACATTGTAGGCAACGGGGGCAAAAATTTCTCCATAATTCAAGGCTGGCGTGGCAGCGTACCCGGCTGGTGATGGGGCGACCAAGGCGGCACTTTTTGCCAACGGGGCTGGTTCAGGTGCTTCAGATTTTGAAGTCACAGACCTAGACTCGACATGTTCGCTTAGCGTTGAAACTGGAGCTGCTGATCTTGCAAGAGAGGCTGGTGCTGGTTGACCTAGTGGAGAAGGAGAAGAAGTTAGAGGAGCAGGAGATGCTGGCGCAGATCGAAGTTGTGGAAGAGACTGAGACTGAGACTGAGAAGAGGGCGATGATTCTGAAGAGGATGACGAGCTGGTACGTACTATGCCGAAAAATAAAGGAGCAGGAGGAATAGATGAAGGTGATGGAGTCGAAGAAGCCAAAGGCGCAGATGAAGGTTGAGCGGATCGGGCCAGTTGAGCTGAAAGCGATGTATTAGAAGCAGAAGATGATGGAGCAGATCGAAGCAGTGGACCAGGAGATGATAAAGGTGCAGGCACAGCTTCAGTTATTATCCCAGCTTCAGCTGGTGCCGCCGGTGACGATGTTCTAGCTGCAACCGAAGAAGCAAGCAATTCTGCAGGTGCTGGTAATGCTCTAGTCAACAAGGGAGCAGTAGGTAGACCTCTAGTTGCGAACACAGGAGCAGGTAATGCTCTAGCTGCTAATAATGGAGCAGGTAAGGCTCTAGCTGCTAAGAATGGATTAGGTAAGGCTGCAAGAGGTGCAGGTGCTGGTAAAGCTCTAGCTACCAACGGTGCAGCTACTGCTCTAACTGCTACAGGTTCTACAACAGGTGCCACTGCAGCTGGGGCCACAACTGGGGTAGCAACAGCCAAGGGCACTTTTCTGACAACAGCATTGAATCCGTTGATAGAGTCTGATGTGTAGTCTACGATTCTACGTGTTCCGTCTGGATCGTTGAGACTGTATTGACCCAAGACGACATCTCCATTGCGAGTTTCAACTTGACTCTTTGAGTCTCCTGTAAGCGCGTCTTGAACGTCGTACCCGAAGTAGTATTGGGGTAGAGGATCGTAAGTGGAATCAGAGACGACACGGCCTGCCACAGGTACGCTAGGTTCCGCCCTAACTAATGAGACCAGAGCGAAGAGAAAGAACAACTGAAAAAAATATGTTATTACTTTCAAGCGAAAAGGTAATACAAAGTTTGAATAAATTCTAAACCAATATAATATATTTCAATACAAATTTTAAGTATATAAGTTCAAAAAAATTTTTTTTAAGCTTTTGTTTTTAAGGCTTAATAAATTTGGTTAAAATAATGTACTAGGTAATTATATTGAATTACAAATAAAACTTACTTTCTCAGTTGATGCCAGATAAACAGAATAATCTTGTTACAGATATTAATGATGAAGTTCAGATTTAGATTAATAGTTACGGTTTGTTGAATGATAAGTTGATGCAAGTACAAAGCTCTCGACTTTACTACGTTCCTAGTACAAGCAACTTACCTTGAGTGCCATCTTGCTACAATTTGTCAATGTAGATCAACTGATACTGGACTACGAATGCACCTGCTATATATAGTTAAACCCTACATTTCACAATCAATATTAATCGTCCCCATAGAATACCAAACGCAGAAGTAGCACACCCAAAAAATCGCGAATAAAAATGTAATTCTGTTTTTCGTACTTGTTATACATATTCAATCAATCAATTGCACATTTCTTAAATAATACCCCGTAATATCGTTCAACTAATTCAAGTCATTTCTGCAATTTGAGGTTCCAGTTGCACATACCTGAATACATTCATGAGATTAGTCATTTGTTTTATTTTTTATGTAACAGGTTATGACACCTTGAAAGTGCAATTCGTTAGAATAGTTTTTTACAAAATTCTGTAGCAGTTAAGCTAGTAAGATAGTCAAATAACAGCAACATCAATTATTTTCCGTAGGATATGAAATTATTAATTTCCTCATGCGAATAGAATTGCAACAGTGATCAATCAATGCAGAGCATGTCTTCATATATACTTGAAAATAAAACTTTTAACCGGTCACAATCAAAGGAACAATTTAAAGTTGTCGTATTTCTTGCCGTAAAATGGTCAAATTTGTCGTGTTTTTGGATACAAAAGTTTAAAAACATAAATCATGTAGAACAAAAGTAATATAAATTTTCTTCAAATAAATAAAAATTAACTAATAAAAAGCCTTTAAGTAACACACAATATTTTATTTAATATACATAGGCGTGCCAAACTGGGGGGGAGGGTTATTGGATATATATTGCTCTAATTTTTTCATGTTTCGAGGTGTTTGCCGTCAAATAAAAAAATTAAAAATGTTGAACAATTCTACAAATAAAGGTACTCTTGTTTTACTTCGATAAATTATTCCGTTTACGAGTAATATTAATTTAAAAATTTTGTGACATACCACAAAAATATTATATGATTATATGTGCTATGCAAGCGGAAAATTGGTTCTAATAGGCTTTGAAAAGTTATCTGTCAGTTTATTTGACACATATTACATATGTATATGATACTGCAGGAAACAACTACTCCGCGGACTAATGCCCCGACCGGCATTGAATTACTGCAGTATCTGTGTGAACAGCCAAGAACCCTTGTCGGACACACCACCGGTTTCGGGATTGTTAGCCCTCATCAGTATGCCATAGGAGAGATGATACTGATATGCATTTTAAAAGTATTTTAATATGTTAAAACTTTTGAGAAACACCTTTAATATGTGTTAAATAAGTCGACAGTATTTTCTCAGAGCCTACTAGGCCTATTTATAGTTTCCATCTTAAACTTTTGTGGTATGTCACAAAATTTTTAAATTAAGATTACTCGAAAACAGAGCAGTTTATCGGATTGAAATAGGAGTACCTTTTTCATGTAAAATAGACCAGAATTTTAAATTTTTTGATCTGACGACGAAAATCTTGAGATACAAGAAAGTTAGAGCAATATTTACCCACTGACCCCCCAGTTTGGCACGCCTATGACCAATTATGAGGAATTATTTTCAGAGTATTAGATTCGCGATGTAATTGTGATTCTCAATTTCAAATTTGATTACTTTATCTCGATCCGTTTTGAAAATATTTGGAGAAAATCAAATTTTGGGGTCCCCCTTTAAAGAGCAATAGTTCAGTTAGGGGGCGTCTACGGACTTATGATTATATAACTTTTTTTCTTATTTTTGATTGTAGAATCCACAGTTAATTTTTGGCAGGCTAATTTTGGGACACCCTGTATAGTTATTTTCCGCGTTATGCCGTGACCTCGGTCACTGCTAGTAAAATAATGGTCCCTGACCTGCCCTTGTTGTTCTCGGGCTAGGCTCTGTGGAGACAGATCTGGGTCCGCCTATGTATTAATTTTGGCTCCTGTTGTTGGTATTACGACTACGGTCGGCCGTTACCACAAGTTACAGAAGCGGCTATGCAACGTCTCGCAAGACCACCATTATCCAAGGAACGGTTCCCACCGTGGCAGGCGTAATACCAATAACAGGAGCCGAAATCAATATACAAGCTGGCCCAGAGATACCAATAGCGGGTCTGCTCCAACAAAGTCTAGCCCGAGACCAACAAGGACAGGTCAATATATCAAATAATAGCACCGTGAAAGCCTGAAAGTCACTACACAATATTACCTTACTTATTTATATAAATGCAAGTGAAAAATCTTATATATATATTAATAATATTAAGTAAATTTATGTTATAACGATACATCTACAGTTAAAAAAGTAATATTTTCAAAAATTTCTGTACTAAAAAATTTGTTGGTTAGACAGCTTTTCCTCGTTATTTAGGTAATCGTTTTACTCCGGTATATTTGAAGATTCGCAGGTGGCATTAGATAACATTCCTGTTATTTGTTAAGCCCTAGATTATTTAGTTGTTCTGAACAAACAACGCATATTTTGAGTTCGTTATTATATCTTTAAAAAATGAGCGCTGATATCAACAGTAAAACAGCAATGAAGCATTTGGCAGCATTATATTACAAAACGTCTCAGAAGACCACCTTTGTCTGAGGAGCGATCCCAACCGTATCAACCTTAGAACCGACAATAATCAATATATGAGCGGGCCCAAAGGCTGCGCTTTTACAGAGCCTAATCCCAAAACCACAAGAGTAGGTTAAATATTCCTAACTGGTACGTACTAGGAAAGTGCATAATATTTCTGGAACTAGAACAACAATTTTAAAACCCATAGTAGTTAACGTATATGATATATGTATAGAAAGTGCTCTGTTTATTCTTCAAAATCACTGCAGAGCAGACTGGGGAGAGAGTACTTCTTGAAAATATAGTAAGGATGCCGCATCGAATTTTTTGTCATCAACGTTGCATATACAGGGTGTTAAGAGGATTTTTCTTGATTATCTTTAAATCGGCTAAAGTTAAAAAAAAATGTACAGGAAGCAGTGGCATGGACGAGGGTAGTTTGAGACGTATAATTGAAAGAAAAATGTGTTAAAGGTCAACATTTCTTAAATATTTTATCAATTCAATGAAATCTTGTGACAATTCAAATTTCTGTCCAATTATACTGAAGGAATGATATAGTTATTATGTGTATTTCAATATAAATTCGCCATTCAAAGAACTCGTCGTGTTTAAATAATATCCAATATTTTTATACTTCAAGTTGTATGTATGTCCAGTTGAATGTATATGAAAAAATAATATTTTTTATTGTTTACTACATTTTTTCAATTTCTTTAGTTTCTTTTTCTCTTATATTTGTGTGACATAGATGTTCTCTTTTTTCTTCACTTCTTATTTATTTTACTTTCATGTAAAACCCTTTATCAATCTTTTTAATATATTTCCAATTTCTTCATACTGCATTTTTGGTAGAGATGGATTTTGTGAATATATATTATAATGTTTTGTGTATCTACCTACATTTACATAGAGATATTTGAAAATATTTAGTATTGTTTCCACGTTTGTTTATTTAGGGAATAAAATAGAGGATGTTATAGATGACATTATAATTTATTAAAAAAAAAAAGATAAATACACGTCTTCATATCAATCACATGGCTATCTCCTAGTAGAAGGACACATACGGGGAAGCTGCCCGCAATGCTGGGGCCACCGCCAAGGGCGCGACTGGTGCTGGTAGCACCGTCTTAGCCACCACGGGGGCGGCGTACGCCAATGGAGCTTTCCTCACCACCGCGTTGAATCCGTTGATGGGATCGGCCACGTAGTCGACTATCCTTCTGGTACCGTCAGGTTCAGCCACATTGTATTGCCCTTGGACTATACCGTTGGCGCGGCTTTCCACCTGGCCTTTGGAATCACCGGTGAGGGCGTCTTGGACATCGTAGGCGAAGGAATAGGCTGGGTTGGGGTCGAAGGTGTCGTCAGAGATCCTGGCTAGGACTGGGGAGGCTACTAGGGCACCTGGGGCTCCTATTACTCCTCCCCTGCAAAGGGCTACTAGAGCTGCTAGGATGAAGAACTGCAATGGGTATAAACCTTTAGTCTCTTTAGGTATCTTAAAACTAGTTTCAAAATAACTCCCGAAATAATAATTTGATTTTAATGCGGCTTGCACCCGTTTTCTTAGAAAAAAATCTAGTTTCTTGGATGCTCTAAATCATATTTTTTGACAGGGGTAAACTAGCGGCGAATTATTTTCTCAATTATACAGTTTGTCTCTGAAAATAATGGATAATACCTTTGGAAATTTGGAACTAAAAAAGTGAACTAAGTTAAAGCCGCTTGCGTTCAAATAGTATCAGGCAAACACAGATGTAAGGGAAGTCTGACTGTTGCAATGCACTAGCTGAACCATCAAGATGACTTGCATCTAGCGTGGTCCCTTAAGTAATAATAATTCAAGTTTAGGGAAGATGTACTAATGATAAGTGGCTTGCGGTATTTGAAAATTTAACTACTTTTTTTGCAAAATATACTGAAAATCAAGTTAAATACTAAACAAGCTAGTCTTCTCAAGCCTTTTGGGAACACGGAATTATCCAAAAGTAAACCGAAACTTTCCCGCACACTAAAAAGTACTCCACTTTCGGATATCCAAATCTGGCGCACAATTTCACTACACCTACCTTGATAGCCATGTTAATTGTTGTCGATGAAGATGAACTGATATCGATAGCCGCAGACACCCGCTATATATACCAGCCTACTTAGATTTCATAAGTGTCTAAATTCGCTCCGCAGAATACTAAGCACTTTGGCAACGCTCCATCTACGAATTAACATAAACCTCCTTATTACCATACATTCCGTTTCCAGCAACTTGTAATCCTGTTATCTGGGCTTTCGGGGATGTATGTGCAGTCTGGCGGGGCGTTTTTCGGCCCTTCAATGTCGACAAAAAGCTTCGAAGGGTCCAGGAACGTTACGTATTTATCAAGCTGACAATGGGACGGAAAACACAATGCTTCCTCATCGCAACAAAGATATACGTGTCATCTTTTTTAACATCGCGCGTGGATCTGAATCAATTGTTGTTTGCATATTCATTCCTATTATTTTTCAATTCAGCACGAGATGATATACAGGATGTGATAGGGTAGAGACATTTTTTTTTCTATGAAATAGCCAATAAGAACAAACGCGTGAAAAAATAAAATTGACATAATGGTCTAAAGTCACGAAATATCGCAGTATTTGGGCCTACCGAAAACAGAAGAATTCCCAGCGCACTGTCTTAGGCGATCTTCTGCTACACTTTTAGCAAAATTTGACAAAATATGGTAAACATTTAAGCGCCATGGTGGATAGAAATCCACATCGGTTGCAGAAGGTTATATCGAAAGATCAGTTCAATCCAGGGAGAAAATTGCTCTAAAAATATTTGCAGATTCCAACAATGGTCGAGTAACAAACGAACAAATAAATTCAGTGGTGCCATCGACGATATAATCAACTTTCGACTGTTCTTGTAAACTTAATTTTTTAAATTGTATTTATTTGTTTAATCTCAATGCCTAACAGATTAAAAATTCAATAACAGGACAAATATAAGTTGTGATCAAAAAGAGGGCAGCTAATAGCTAATGGCTGTAAGCGTTTTCTGCATGTGTGACACACAACTGTTTTTCACCTATCAAAAAAAAGGATAGTAATACCAGAATGTATAGGCTTTTGGTAGGTATTTGAAATGCTAGCAGTATGGTGACTTATTTCTGTGGATGGGGTTGATGGTGCATTGGAATTATCTAGATTAACCGGCAATTCATTTATTTGGTCCTAATTGTTTAATACTTCAGTTGTGTTTTTTCTGCGAATATTAGGCTGGTTTGTCAGGGTTTTTTGAAAAATATTAATCTTTTTAGGCTGGTAATTTACAGAATCCGTTTCAAAAATGCTCGAACTTTATGAAAATTCAAAATCAAAATTAATATTTTCCTTGACATTAAAAGTGCTTTTCAACATTGAAAATTCAGACCATAGTACAGGTACCTGCATTTACAATGTTTGATGTTTCCGATAGAAGACCATTACGGGTCCCCCCTCTACTTCCAAGGCATCGTGCTGCCCGTCTCCAGTGGGCGCGAGATAAGAGTTGGCTTTTACGCCAGTGGCGGTGGGTCTTATTTACAGACGAAACCAGAATTGGGCTGGTTACTGATGACAATTGACAAAGAGTCTGGAGAGAATCAGGTCGTCAACAGCGACTTCATTTTCCCCGTGAAGTTGCTCCGTATGAAGGGGGTACCGTAATGTTTTGGGATGGAATAATGTTCAACCGCCGCACCCCATTAATGCACATACAACAGAATATACCCAGTCAAATTTGTATTGAACAAGTTATTACGCCCATTATCTACCCGCTGCGTAATGAATTAGGTGAAAATTTTGTGTTTATGTATGACAACGCTCGACCCCATCGCGCAAGAAGGGTTCAAGAGACACTCGAAGCAGGGCATATCAATTAGATTGGCCAGCCAACTCTCCTGACATGAATCCTATTGAAAACATGTGGGATTTCGTTGCTAGAGCCATTCATAATCATATTCCTCCACCTCAGACTGGAGATGAGTTAGTCGTGGCGACAGAAGAGGAATGGAACAATATTGCGCAAGAGATCGTTAACCGCTTGATTATCTCAATGGACAGACCTGTCAATATGCTATTGGAACGTGGTGGAAGTCATACCGCCTAATAGTCAAGTAGAGAACTTGCTTTGTTACTTTATAAGTACCTACTCACTGTATCGAACATATTATTTTCACAAAAAAAGATTCAGAAAACAACATACTTTTATAAATTTATTTGGTTTTTCTGACAAAAAGATTCCTTTAACAAGAATGAGGGGGGGTTCAAGACTTTTGACGCTGTGTGTAGTATAGCTTAAATCGCTATCGCTTATGATCCCATTTGCGTCTTTAGGTACACTACGGGTTGATATTATAGGGAATTTATAACTTAACAGCTTTGCTTGTTTCGTTTTGTTCGATTTAATCCATTGTCTTGAGTCAGCAGACGTCGAAAAGGCTCTTCTGTCTCTCGGCGTACCTTGTAGGTCGTAATCTGCAATTTATCTTGCCACGTTAATGTACTTTTTATGGAAATCTGGCACACTAATTTATAGCATTTGCATAAATTACTGCAGATAGTTGGAACGCTTTGCTCAAAATGGGAAACTGAGGTATGAATGGAATAATTAATCATTTAGGTATTTTATAAAGCCTTGCGTAATCCCTAACACGTGTCGTTTGGTTCGGAAAAAGTACCACTTTAGATTTTCTATCCCACAACTTGTAATAGTAAATTTAATATATACTATTATTGATTTTAATACAGTCTAGAATTGCATGAATAAGTGCAATCATCAGTGTTCATCAGGAAGCCCAAGAAATGCAGCCATTTTTGACAACATTTTCGAAATTGTGGTCGTTTTCAACATAAAATTCGGATTCAGCGCACACAAAAGCCCCCATAACGATTTTCGGTTCGTTATTGTCGATATTTCCAGAAAAATTCTCGAAGATGACGTCCGCGTCCAGGTTGGGGCCCACCAGGTGTCCGTGGGGTGTTCGCCGATGGTATATTCGAATTCAGCGACCCAAAAAACCCCCGGGTGCCCAGTTTCTCTCCTCTCTCGCATAAAGTTCGGGATAGTCCCCGGAGATGACTTTCGTCGGCGTTCCTGAGCTCCAGGTGTTCGGGGGGTCAATTTGAACATCATAATCGTGATCAGCGACCTCGAAAACCAATTTGCCAAAGGCCTCTCAAAAGATGCAATTTTTACATGCATTTTTGGCTACAGCAATGCAACTTCCGGTTTGTAATAGGTACAAAGTAGGTACAAATGATATAAATAATTTTTGCAAGCGAATGCAAAAAACCGCATTCCGATACGTCCTATCCTAAAAGATTTCCTATCATAATGCTTCATTGTCTCGACTAGTAGTACATTTTCCAGCCACATATCGCAAGAAAAATCTCCCACCGGCATTTTTAGGTCGCAGATTGATGTATTTTCGACACATTTCTACAGCATTGACTGAAAAAGCTTCTTCCATGATCGTGAAACTTCTTGAAATATTTGTTTTCGTATCCGGAATGAGTACGTATAGGTAACTGATCATTGCAACCTGTAAAGAGTTCAAAATAAAACGTGTGATGTATAAATTGAAATATTAAAATCGTGTGTCTACCTTAACTTTTAAATATTCCTTATCCGGTGCTTTTTTTAAAAATTCTTCGATTTGATTTCTCTTCAGTGTCTTTGCCTTCTTTGGTTCATAATTTCTTTAAATTTACCATACTTCGAAATATCAATATCTTTGTGCACTTTCAACATTGATTTTAGCATGGAATATTTTGTTCACATGGAAAACACAGCAAAATGTTTCTCCACATTAAAGGCTTGTTAATTCCTTTATTTAATTAATAACTACAGTAAGAAATGCGTTGATTTGTGCATGGTGTAATGTGCAGACAAAGATTTTATTTTGTTCGCATTTTTTGGCGTCGTAATTGGTTACTTTCAGCAAAATAAGTATATACCATTTGACAATAACAGTACATTCTCATTCAATTGATTGACTCCCTTAGTGTCAACATCTAACTAGATGATGTTAAAATTAAATTAAAATTATGAAAATACGTGAAGATTAAATCCAATGTACGATATCAGCCTTTGGCGGTAATAGCGTCTGCAAATTAAATTTGAACCAACTAATCTCCAACTTCTTCTCTGTTTCAATTGCTGTTTTCCGCTCTTCAGCCATTGTGGATTCGTACTCGGTCATTCAGCTGCGCCAAAAATTAATGCGTTATACATACCGCGGCAATTTTCCGAATAGAAACCGCCAAAACAGTACTTTGCAAGACAAATTACAATCATTATCAAATAATTGAATTCCCAGAACGCCCCAGAAGATATTCCCAGAGCAAAGTGGGGGCGCGAACTTTTTAATAACCTAATCGGAGAAATTAAAGAAGACTTTCAAGTCGCAGCGGGCTCCGTTTCGGCCATTGTTCCCGCTCCTTCAGGGGTGGGTAACAAAACAAAGTTAGTGTAACCGAGTAGAGAGTCTCGCAGTGGGCTTATTTAAGTCGAACAAAGCTTATTGTGAAGTTATAATTGGCAAAAAACCTCCGTTGGTCTTGAACTTGGCATGTTTGCGGTCGGGTTGAGTGATTCGAAGGTGCACAAGAAGTAAGAAACATACGGAGGGAGTGTCTCTGAAGCTTGGCAAAAAATGTTGAATACTTTACACTGTATAAGGTTATTTATCTTGTCTTTGTATGGAGGGAGCTTCGAGAACGACATTATTTAACGTTCTCCTTAAGTGTTAATGAAGATGCACTGTTAAAACTTTGTATGGAATAACTAAATGAGTGTGATTTTTTTGCTTAAACTGTGTCAGAAATATTTAGTGACATGATCTAAATAATAATCGGATCGGTCAGTGGTCGCGCGGTTTAAGGCGTCAGTACTTGAATCGAGGTGACTGGATCGCTGTGGGTTCGACCCCTGCAGCCGGTAGACCGTATATAAGCTATATTCGTGGAGAGATTGGCACCCTCTCTGCGGGTATGGTAGGGTGGAAGAATGTTGGCTTGGGTCAATGTGAGAGATTGATACCGGTTGACATTTGACTACCCCCCTAATGAATGAGGTTCTCCAGGTTTCCCTCATTCCTGCACTGAATGGTGGTTAGGGCCTACCAACGTAAATCGTTCCTGGGCGCAAATGCGGCCTGCTTAATAATAATATGCCGCCCCCTCTCCCGCACAAGTATTCGACTTCTGGGCTAATCCTCGTGATTAGAATGAGGGGTAGAGATATTATTATATTATTATTATTATAATAAACACATTTATTGCCCAACAGATTTCTCCAATAATGGGACAATATTATTACACATATAGTTTAGCAGATATAATAATAATGTAACACGGGACATAACAGAAAAAAAAGAGAAAATAATCCGTACAATACTACATACTAGATGCATAGAATGGAATTGATAGGTACATACAAAATTATTGAATATTACTAGAAATAGGTAAACACAACATGCAATATGCAATGCTATTAGCTACTGTACCGAAGCCACCAGTCTATCCACTATTACATTTAGAGTATCAATATTAATATCACATGACTCAGAAATTCTATTAAAGTTAAGCAACATGTTATAAATGGGTGATTTAATTAGAAGGTTAGAATTTGCATGAGGCAGATAAAAATAAAATGACAGCGAGTTGCAATAGGTGCAAAATGAAAGGATATTTTTGTAATAAATTAGGCGAATCAATTTTATTATGAATTAGGAAATAAAGAAATTTCAAACTTAGCTGCAGCCTACGAATCTCTAATGCGTGAAAATCAAATTCATTTAAGAGCAGCTGGTGATCACAACCTCTAACAGGATAAAGCCATGCTACAGATACTTTAAAAATTTCCTCTGAACTCTTTCCAAACCTTGTTTATATATGTTATAAATAGGAGACCATACTACACTACAATATTCAAGCCTGGATCTGACATAAGATAAATATAATGTCCTTAATGCTTTGATGTTGTTGAAGCTATTACAATTTCTAATAAATCCCAGCTGTTTAAATGCTGCGGCTTCAACATTTTTAATATGAACAGCAAATGTCAGCTTATCATCGAAGGTAACCCCTAAATCTTTAGTACTATCACATCTTTGTAAAGGACATGAGCCATAAGTATAATTAAAATTTACAGGTGATGGTTTCCTCGTGTAGGTCATGACTTTACACTTTGAAATATTCATACCAAGGTTGTTAGTCTGGCACCAATGTTCAATTTTAAGTAATTGATTTTGGATATAAACACAATCAGATACAGTATCAATCTCAGAGTAAATCTTAAGGTCATCAGCAAACATTAAATAAGGACAATCAATAATGGAACATAAGTCGTCTATAAAAAGCAAGAACAATAGCGGACCTAAATTAGAGCCTTGCGGTACACAGATGTTGAATAAATTATTCGAATCCAGTTATACTTGTGACAATTAATAATCATAAATGTGAATTTGGTTTAGAATGCATGACCTACTCAAAATAAAATATTAAATATTAGCAGTTTCCGCAAAAATATCAATCAAAATATTTTCATTGCTATCTCAGTAACCGTTGATATTCGACTATATTTTATTAGGCTTTTATATTCACTTTTGCCCCCAAAACACCCTTTTCGAATATTGGAGGTTTCCTCCCCCCAATCATCCTGTATAATTTGTTGAATGGTACACAAAATCCACTAAAACAATTTCGACATAGTATAAGCAGAAATTCTACTAAGCTGTTTCTTCCGAAATATTATTCCGACAAAACACATTTATTTATTACTAAAAGCCCACTGTTTTAGTATTATAATAAAATTAATCGTTTTTTTTATTTACCTCTCAATTGAGAAAAACAAAAAATTCTGGGTACTTGCACATGTTTGTGATGACCAAAATTAATTTCTGGAAATTTGCTTATTTCTCGTCCCTCCTCCATTATTATTCAGGAGAAACATTAATCCTTCATACCGCAATCTGCAAAGCACAAAGCCTAAATTTAAATATTGACTCAAAACTGCTAAATACGCGGCTTCCCTTCGCAACTTCTTGTTTTGCGCAATACTTTCATCACATCAGACCCTTTTATGACAACAGCCATTCCCTGATTAACATAAAACCGCTTCTTTACCTCGACGAACTCAATTTCCCTCTACTCCGCCCCGATTCATCACCCCATTGATCCCATAAAAGGCACACAACTCCCTGCGAAGTTTTTACAACGCAGGAAGTTAATCAGAGTAAGTGAAAAGCTACCACAATGGCGTCATTTGCGAGATGGTTATGTTTACATACAGTTGATAGGGCTGTTTAAACATGCGAGATGAGTATCTACTCAAAACCGAGAAGGTAGATCAAGACAATTTCAATCAAGTAGGCCTAGACTATTTAATTAATAATTCATTTGTTATAAACTTGAGAGCCATATGAAATCTTTAAAAATATATCATATTCCACGAGTTATGTGATGTGGTATGATGTTGCATAATATTTAACAATAAACAGTGGCGTAGCTAGGCGTGGGCGAAGCGGCCCCTCGCCCACGACCAGTTTTTTATTTATTTATTTATTTATTTGGGATACTTACAGGACAAGCCCAAGAGTAGTATCCACTAAAATAATATAAAAGTTATTTCATATATAATAGTACACAATAATATAAGTAGAGAAGTATACAATAACATATTTAAATTAATATTCTAAATAAAGTAAACAAGAGAAGAAAGGAAAAAGTGCGTTATTGCAACTAACAGAAATAAAAATTAATATACAAAGCAAAGTGAATGAATAGAGAACATGAATATTTAGTTTTCTATGTTACATAAGATCTTTCTTTAATTTGCTTTTAATGGCAGCGTACGAAATTGTTTGAAAGTCAACATCAGAACAGTAGCGGTTCGCCAATCTCATCATTCTACAAGAAGGTGCATTTTGTGAGTTATTTGTTCTCCTAAAAGAGATATTAAAGAGATAGGTGGATCTAAGGTGTCGAGGGGCAACATTAAAATTAATATTGGCCAATATTTGAGGAGCATTAGTGACTAGTTTATACATAACTTTGAGATAATTTAAAATTCTCCTGTTCTCTATACTTAATAGATTAAAATTGTGTCTCACAGCATCTATATTAGCGGCAACTAAATTATAATTATACTTATAAGCAAGGCATTTTAAGAATTTCTGTTGAAAAGTTTCTATTCTGTGAATATATGAAGAATAGATAGTATTACAAATAGTATATGCAATATTTATTCTGCTATATATAAATGCATAATATAAGTGTAAATATGATTTAACATTTCTGAAAGGTCTCGTCTGTCGATTTATAAAGCCTAACAACTGAAAACATTTAGTGACCAAATTATTAACATGCGAATCAAATATTAACTTCTCATCAAAAATTACACCCAGATCCTTAATCTCTGAAGCTTTTTTTATGTGACAACCGTTGATAACGTAATTGAAATTAAAAGGTGATCGATTTCTTGTAAAGAAAATACATGAACACTTGTTAATATTTATGAAAAGGCTATTCTCTTCACAGTACTTTAAGAAACGTTGCAAGTCCTCCTGCAAATGTAGACAGTCAGATAGAGATTTAACTGTTGTAAATATTTTTGTTTTTAACTCATCTGCATATAGAAGATATTTACAGTAATGGAAACATTCACTAATGTCATTAATATAAATCAGAAAGAAAAGAGGACCCAGATGGGATCCTGAGGGACTCCAGATATAGTAGATAAAATGTTAGATTGCACTCCATTAATTGTCACAACTTACGATCAGATAAATAAGACTTTATATACACTAATGTCCGATCGCCTTTTGTTTTCAAGATACAGAATTTAAAAAATTTATGTAAAATTTAAATTTTTTAATTTCTCCCGATTGTGTGAAAATATTTGAACAAAATTGATGCACACTGTGACCTTGCATGTAGTTATTATGTGTCACAATATTCAGTTCATTCAGCATCCAATGGCGGAAGAAAAGGGCCCCGCGGATGCGACTTCGCCCACGTCTAGATTAGTACACGCTGCGCCACTGACAATAAACATGTAATATACTGGCGACAAGAATTCAGACGACTTACGTCATACGAGCAAATGAATAATTCATTACATTTTCATCAAAATATTTAAGAAACTGCAACTGATAGTAATGAAACCATATACTACACTAAATGTTTGCATTTTAAATTGCACTAAATTGCAAAAAATTATTGTTTTTAACGCGACCAAATATCGAAAATTACGTTGACAATAAAAACAAATGAGTAACGTCAGCCGTGACGTAAGACGTCTGAATTCTTGACGCGAGTATATCTAGAAAGATAAGCTTCCTGTATATAGGGTAACCATGACTAAGTACAAATATTTTAAGAGGGGATAGAGAAAATTAAGAATAAACTTAAAAAAAATTCCAAAGTTATTTATCAAGTGAATTTTTTTCGATATTATATTAAATCCTTATTTAACGCCGCCTATGCGACCCTTTCACCGCACGTTTAACATCTACAGAGTCAGAGTAGGCAACCAGCAAGACAACGGTAAAATTCGCTGTCATGTCATAATTCAATTTCTGTGTTTACGTTGTAGTTTTGGGTTCTTCTTCGGTTTCTAGTGCCTTATTTTAATTCTAAACATTGTATAGTTATTAAATAAAGGAGTTTGTGTCAGATACATTGATTTTCCCACACTATAGTTTGCCGGTTTGTGTTTCTAGGTTATGGGACAAGACTGCCGCGAGTGCATTAAAAGTTTTCTATTATCTATTAGTACCTACCTATTCCTTTCGTTCGATTTTCTTGTAATAAATAGGCACTTTATCTAACTGTACCTCCGGGAAGTGTATTTCATTGGTAGTGAGTGGTTGTAATGAGTAAAAATGTAGTTTTGCCAGTTTGTAAGGGAATAATGAAAAACGAATGCAAAATACGGGAGCTATACTCGCGTCAAGAATTCAGACGTCTTACGTCACGGCTGACGTTACACATTTGTTTTTCTTGTCAACGTAATTTTCGATATTTGGTCGCGTTAAAAACAATAATTTTTTGCAATTTAGTGCAATATAAAATGCAAACTTTTAGTGTAGTATACAGTTTTATTACTATCAGTTAAATATTTTGATGAAAATCTAATGAATTATTCATTTGTTCGTATGACGTAAGTCGTCTGAATTCTTGTCGCGAGTATAACTGGATCATCTGTTACCTAACTATCAGGTATTATTACTAGTAAGAATGTTAATTTATTTTTGTCGTTTCTGCATTTATAAACACTGCAAAAAACGACCGCATGGTAGTTGACATTGTTCACAGATGTAAGCTTTATCTATGGATCTACGCCATCTCAGTAGATACTTATCATAGGCGCCGACTTTTCGCAGGAACAGAGGGTTTTGCCCCATGTTTTAAGTATCGAGCTAAAATTCTGAAATAAGTTTTTCGTTGTCTTTTAGGCCTCCCTGCGCACGTGGTTAAAATATTTGTACTTAGTCATACTTAACCCTGTATATATATTTTTAAAAAGTTCAGTTGACGGTCTTTCCAATACCACATCTCTCTATCACATCTTGCAAATGCGGTATTCAGTTGTTTTTGTCATATATGTTTTAAAAAAATATTTAAAAGTTCCTATAACTTTTATTCTTACATCTTTTTTCGAATCTCAAATAATAACAGTCCAACTAGCAATTTGGTATGTTATAGCAGCTACAAAAACGTTTTTTAAACAAATTTTATGAGACTTATGGTAAGTCACAAAAACATTGTAAGAATGTATTCAGCAACCACACAATCAAAATTGGCACCATATTATAAAGCACTTTTGTGAACGTAGAGATTTTGTAAGGCCTGTTGGAAACAATTAAAAAATATATATATAAAAGCAAAGAATCAACTAAACAACAATTTCATTAGGGTTCTATTTGGTATCTTTAGTAGCAATAATATGACATTTTTGTAGCATAAAATGTATCAATAAAAGTAAATTATTTATAAACTAACGAGCATATCTGTTTAATTACAATCTCTGTAACTGGAATGTTATGTGGTGTATTACTCAATATTATTTTACGTGTTTTACTGCACTTTGTGGAAGCAATTGTTATTGCGAAGAAAATTGTATTATGATTTGTATGGCCCACGCCAAGTTTCATGGTTTTGACGTTAAAACTAACACCAAAATCATTAAAATCAATATAACTTTTCATAATTGTCTTTATTTTAACTATTCATTGGTCAGTGGTCGACTAGATCGGGGTTGGTTCGCGCCCAGCTGCCGGTAGACCGTATATAAGCTATATTCGTGGAGAGGATAGGCACCCTCTCTGCGGGTATGGTAGGGTGGAATAATGTTAGCTTGGGTCAATGTGAGAGATTGATACCGGTTGATATTTGACTACCCCCCTAATTAATGAGGTTTTCCAGAATTCCCTCATTCCTGCTCTGAATAGTGGTTAGGGCCTACCAACGTAAGTCGTTCCTGGGCGCAAATGCGGCCTGCTTAATAATAATATGCCGCCCTCTCTCCCGCACAAGTCTCCGACTTCTGGGCTAATCCCTGTGATTAGAATGAGGGGTAGAGATATTATTATTATTATTATATTATTATTCAATATTAGGAAATCGGCTAAATTTGTGATACTTTTATGCTGCCACTTATAGAATAATTTAGCTGTAACAATCAGCGTTACATGACAAGGAAGCTAAAGCAAGAGGTAAAACTAGACTTCTACCCCGTTCGCTATGACACAAATAAGGTCCTGCCATTTTGTTATTTTAAATTTGTTTTATAGAACGGTTTGTCAATGTAATTTTGAATCAAAATAAACATTTCTCTCTTGTAATTGTTACCATTCTTGTTTTATAACTGATAATATCATTACGTAATAACTATATTACAGTGTATTACAGCTATTGGTTCATTAGAAGTAAAATTGCCTGAAAAGTATCTTTTAATTTAATAGTTGTATAAGTTGATAACCCACATCTAACAAACAATTATATATATTTTTTACAGAGCTATTAGAGATACTATTAGACATTACTAAAAAAAGTTATAAAACACTTTAGTTTTATTAGCTAAAATTCACGTGATCACCTTGTACTCAACTTGATAAATAATTTTAGAAGCATAGTGTTTAATTAATATACAGTTATGCACACAAATTTCTACATAGTATATGCAGAAATTCAAACGTAGTTGAGTGCGTTCTCGACTCACTTGAACTATTCACCATCCCTATTTTTATCCTTTAATTTTGCAATCTTCATTATTTCTCTGGTAATAGGCTGCCGTCAAGGGAGCAGCCCGAGCTAACTGTCCCCTATTATTCTTCCCCTAGAAAAATAAAAGCCGCGCACTTGCCCCGTTCTTTTAATTAGAGAGATTGCTGCAATAATTAAGGAAGTTTGCCAGAAGTCCGTCCCAAACTGCAGACCTCAAAACTCGGGAAATATTTCACCAGCAGGTCCAGACGGCAGGCACTTCCCTGGGAATTTAATTAAAATTGGATCGCTATATTTGTCCGCGTATCCTTTACCATTAGACGGCCTTGGAAGTTTACCCCTAAACAATTTCAGTCGAGAGATTCGAAAGAAAACAGTGTCTAAAAATAAAACGCAAAAATGAGGCCCCGTCGACGTAAGAATTAATTTCCGAGGTTTCATTTCGAAGGCGGATTATATTCGTTTTGCTACTTTATTTATTATTATTAGGTATATTACATAGATCATAATAATTAAAACAAAAAATTGCGTTGAAATTGTTTGCATGCGCTATTTGTAGTAAAAGCATATTTTTTAAATATACATTAACGTTATACCGTGAGGCGATAAAGTCAGCAAAAATAAAAGTATTTTATAGGAGTTATTTAAATTACTTTAAGAAAGTTCTTACACCATTTATGCAGCACTCTAGTTTCAGAAAACTGTTTAGCTGTATAATTGCAGCATTTGTTTTATAAATGCTGTATTAAAATATTTTTGCGCGACATTAAAGCAAAACTACTTCTTAAAGGTAGTTAACACCAGCAAACATTTTTTACAAAACATAATGCTCTTATGTTTCACTTTTATTTAACATCAAGGTTTTTTAAATGCTTCTGAAGTGACTAAACTGTTTTATTATTCTAGCGCCATGTTTATTCACTTAATTCCAATTGCTTTTAGCGTCCATCTTGAAAAAAATTAATTTTTCATGAAAATAACTTCCGTTGCTCATTAAATATAAGAATTTTTATTATCTGAAATTGAACTTTGAATTAGATATTTTTGAATTTATAAGTATAACATCGTATACCTTATATACTTATAATAGACATATGTCGTAAAATTTAAAGAAAGTCCAATATTAGCTTTATAGTTGGATGGGCTTGTAAATAAAGCTTAATAATTATACAGGGTTAACTATGACTTAGTACAAATATTTTAAGAGGGAATAGGAAAAAATAAGAACTAACGGAATCACCCTTCAAAAAAATTCCAAACTTATTTGTGAAGCCAAAAAAAATTTTTTTCGATATTATTTTAAATCCTTATTTAACGTCGCCAATGTAGTGTAGGCAACCAACAAACAAGTTGGTTGCCTACTCTACAAGCATGCAACAGTCGCTCAGTCGGTATCGCTGTCATGTCATAATTCAATTCCTGTGTTTAGGTTGTAATTTTGTGTTCTTCTTCAGTTTTTAGTGGCTTTTTTAATTTTTAAACGGTTTAGTTATTAATAAAGACATTTGTGTTGGGTGCAGATACTTTCCCACAATATAGTTCTCCAGTTTGGTTTTCTAGATTATGGGACAAGACTGCCACGGTTACATTAAAACTTGTCTATTATCTATTCCTTTCGTTCGAATTTATAATAAATAGGCATTTTATCTAATTGTACCTACGTGTCTTTTATCGGTAGTGAGTGGCTGTAATGCGCGAATATGTAGTTTTATCAGTTTATAACAAAATAACGAAAAACGAATGCAAAATACTGGAGCTAACTGGATTAACTGTTACCTATCTATCAGGTATTATTACTAATAAGAATGTTAATTTTTGTCGTTTCTACATTTAGAAACGCTACAAAAAGACGACCGCATGGTAGTTGACATTGTTGACAGATGTAAGCTTTATCTATGATTCTAAGCCATCTCAGTCGATTCTTATCATAGGCGCCGACTTTCCGTAGGAAAAAAGGGTTTTGCTCCTTTTTTTAAATATCGAGCTAAAATTCTAAAATAATTTTTTTATTGTTTTTAGGCCTACCTGAGCACGTAGTTAATTTTTTTGTACTTCATAGTTAACCCTGTATAACGTTTTTATAAGACATTATCATGACATGCCTTATTGAAATCGTATAGTTTGTTGTATCAATGCTGTAAGGTCATTGCTAAAACATAACTTGTTTTTATATAGAACTGTTAAAACACAATTATATAATTTTTATACAACAACTATGTTTTATAAAAAATGTGCCTATTTCTTGCTATTAGCTGCTGTGTTGATACCAATAAGATGTTTATGCGACTAAACTTTGCAACTTTAACTCTCTAAAAATTTGTTACAGGAACATTCTTAACCTTCGCTATAAAATATTTTTTGTCAGTTGCCCGCCATACCGGTTTCGGGCTTATTAGCTCTCATCAGTATGCCATAGGTGATGCATCTAACGAATAATCCTAGTTGTTTTAGTCTGTCTAACCCGACAGAACGGACTATGAGTACGCGGTGTAGAACAAACATCGTGACGTTGTGACATTTTGAGTCCGGCATGGAGCAGGAGGTTATTTTGAAAATAAAAATCGAACTATTTTTTCCCAAAGACATCCTACTAACCGTTGACCAGTTACAAGGGGGGCAAGACTATAGCCTCAGGTTATGAATTGACAAAAATAAATGCACTATATTAGCAACTAATTTATCTAAAATTTAATACTATTTCCAAATTTTGCTAATCTGGAAATTTCCTTCTATCAAATTTGTATGAAACTCATCACCTTAAATATATAGTTTTTTTAAATTAATCAAGTTATTTTAAACTCTATCAAGGTTAGTGTCTTTTTAGAAGTTAGAAATTTCCGAATCATTTTCGCGCGGTGTATTCAGTGTCAGTATCCAATTCTATTCCATTGACCTTCGTTCGTGCCGCAAAGCTCTGTATATTAGCCTAGGTATTCAAAGTATCATTGCGACTGCGGTTACGTCTTACTTAACTGGCAGATAGTGGTCGTATAGATGGCTATTACTTCCCTTGTTGTAAAATTATTGCACCATCGTGGGCGCTCCAGCGAAGCTTGTATATTTCTTCTCATATCATTACTCGAGTATGGTATAAATCACTGGTCTGAACAGGAATGCCTCGTTATACACGCACGGTGTGTCCCACCGCGAATAGTATATAGAAAAATATATATAGGGTGATTCTGAAAATATGGTTACTTGTCAATGTGAGTAAGGCCACCTTTTTAAATACTTTTATGTTTCTGTCAGTTCCGTTTATACCAGAAGTTAATACCAACTTGCTTATTTTAAACGAAACACCTATATTATTGCATATTTTGATTCTACGTTTTTATACAATTGTCTATACCTGAACTCAGTTCTTTTCGAGTTACTGAAAGTTTGAAATATTTAAGTTTTTGTACATTTTTATAATAAAATCGAAAACTTTACGATATAGGTGTATACGAACGATATAGCATTTGGTCGAACTGCATATACTGGATGTTCTATTTAAAAAATCGAATTGGTGACTTATTAAATTAGAAATTAGACTCCCAATTTTCGAGGGTCCTGTATGTTTGTCAGTCATAAGTACAAGAAGAAGACACAAAATTTTACATAACTTCGAGTACGTAAGTAAGAACATTATACATAATACAAAAACAAAAGTAAAAGATATCCTAGAAGAGAGAGAAAACTTTAAGCTAGTTGCGAGGCACATGGCTACAAATTACACTTATATTATCATTAAAGATATCACAATCCGATGTGAGTCTGTTATAAATACTACACATTAGAAATATCGGAGATTTGGCTAGGACATTGGTTCGAGGTGCACTGCAATAAAACAGTTAATATAATTTAATACAAATTTAATGTGATGGAAGCTTAATGCCTAAATTTTTTACACCCTGTATGCTAAAAACTTTAAAATAATAAATCTGGGTAGCTTGAACCTTAGACTAAAAAAACGTACTCTTGTTTATTGTCGATAAAATGAACCATTTACGAGAAAAGTTTGACCTATGTTGCATGTTGACAACTCTTATGAAGTTTTTTAATAATTTCAAGATGCCTGCTGAGACCACTGTGTTTTTTTAAATTTTGTATTTTTTCGGATTAAACATCTTAAAATCAAACTTTCCTGTTGTTTGAATGACTTTCGCACTTTGTTGTCAAGAAAATTAAAATAGAAAATACTTTCAAATAGTTTTCGGTGTATCTAACGACTGTTACACTAATATCTTCTTCGTTACTTTTTTCACATTCCTTCAAATTATCGCATGGCCGCATCCAGAATGCAATTTCTGCAGTTTTCTTCTGTTTGAAACCAGCTGGATATAAATCGCTGTCAAATTATATAACGATAGTCCCAAACAAAGTAAGTAGAGCACACGACGTGTCGCAAGAAAGTGTGTCAATGTCGTACAGTGCACGATGGGCGTAGTCGAAATATGGGCTTGAAAAACTCGCTGATTAACAATTCAAACCGCCGGCGACGATCTTGAGCAATTCTCACCTTTCATGTAACGCGAGGTTTGTGGGAAGCTTCCTAAAATTAATTAGAATATTACCCTGTTTTCTAATTTCTACCAACCCGAACTAGCACATATATAGATATTACAAATGTGAAATAATTTGAGAAAATATGGCACGAATTTGAACTTGAATGTTTAAAATAACAAATAATTTGAGTTAAAGACAAAAATTTGCAAGTTATAACATTCTGTTAGCTACTTCAATATTGTTATACATACTGTCAGCAGCATAACCTTGTGTAACAGTAGTGTAGTTCCCATACACCGTGTCTCTTGATAGCTAATATATCATATCCTGTATTATAATAATAGCTCTACCCCTCATTCTAATCACGAGGATTGGCCCAGAAGTCGAAGACTTGTGCGGGAGATGAGGTGGCATATTATTATTAAGGAACGACTTACGTTCGTAGGCCCTAACCACCATTCAGTGCAGGAATGAGGGAAACCTGGAAAACCTCATTAATTAGGGGGGTAGTCAAATGTCAACCGGTATCATTCTCTCACATTGACCCAAGCCAACATTCTTCCACCCTGCCATACCCGCAGAGAGGGTGCCAATCTCTCCACGAATATAGCTTATATACGGTCTACCGGCTGCGGGGATCGAACCCACAGCGATCTGGTTACCTCGATTCAAGTACTGACGCCTTAAACCGCGCGACCACTGACCGATGGCCAGTATTAGCCAGTAACATTGCCGATGTTCTATATATATTTTGAGATATTCTATATTCCAAAACTGTTGTTAGAAGGTGTTGCTATCATAACAAAACAAGATATTTTTCATAAAATTGTAACATACTCCCTATGAAATATCTTCAAAATGTGTCCTTATTAGTAAAACTATCCAAAATCTTTGTTCGTTTTTTTCATTCGTTCAACTGCAGTGTCCTGGAAGCATTGAACCTAACCTCACTTTCCGTGTCGAAGTTGCCCGGGTCTCCCAAATAAAAATCAGCTTATTTCCTCAATTTTTTGTATCGACAGGGGCCTGATCTCGTTAGGCCTTTGACCTAAGGCAGGACAGTCGGAAGAAGGAAGCGAAAAGGGGAGCGGAACTATGTAAAATCATTGATTTACGAGGGCGCAATAGCTGCCTGAGCAGGAAATATATTTCTGTAATAAAAAAGATCGAGATCCGAGAGCGGACGTTTGTTTGGGAACGGTATGGATTGTCTGGTCTCCCCGGTTATTACTTATCAATGCCGGAATGCTAAATTGGTTATTTATTGATAGGGCCCTTCGCCCTTCTTTTGTCTCAAGGCGTAGTAGCTCAAGCGGAGCATCACTCATTCTTATTCGAACGGAGCAAGAAAAGTAAATAATGAATGAATGAATAAAACAAATAAATGTCGTTAGAAACACATGTTTCTTCGAGGAATCCGTAAATTTCACTCAAACCGTTCAGGGGGATTATGGGGATTATGGAATCACTTCGCAGTGTTTCTTTTGTTTCCGTGGTAAGATTCCCCTGGAAATGAATACATCGTTGCCTTAAAATTATAAAGTTCCGTATTACAAAAGACATCACATGAAAAAATAGGTTTGAAATTTAGGGTCTTATAAAAGTTATAATAATAAATATATATTATTAGTTTGGTGTAAGAAAATAGGGTTTCATTTAATGTACAGTTTGATATGTGATTCCAGAAAGATCAAATATGAAGTACTTCAGGGGACAGTATTGGAACCATTGGACCACAATTATTTAATTTAATACCCACTGAAATGAAAATTACAACAAACTTTAAACGAAATAAATGTGAGATCAAAACCTGGCTGTTGAATACACCACGACATATTATACACAAATTAATAAACCATAGATAAACAATCTAAACTGACAATTATTTATTTAATATAGGTACATACTTACCTGATTTGTTAATTGAAAACACGTACAAGAAGTGGATCTTTTCCACTTCAGTGTATTTTCTGTCTATTTTTGCATTATGACACTATTTTTTCTGTATGCTATATATGTACAAAATTTCGTTACAAACTGGCAAAAATACATTTTCACTCATTATAACCACTCACTACCGATAAAACACACTTTCCGTAGGTACCGTTAGATAAAATGCCTATTTCTTATAAAAAAAATTGAACGAAAGGAATATGTAGGTACTAATAGATAAAAGAAAACTTTTAATGCATCCGCGGCAGTCTTGTCTCATAATGACCTAGAAAAACAAACCGGCGAACTATATTGTGGGAAAATATCTGTACCCGACAAAAACTCCTTTCTTTAATAATTATGAAATGTTTATAATTTAAAGAAGGCACTAAAAACTGAAGAAGAACACAAAACTACAATGTAAACACAGAAATTAAATTATAATATGCCAGCGAATTTTACCGTTGTGCTGCTGGTTGTCTACTCCAACCATTGCCGGCGGAAAAGGGGGGCTAGGGGGTGCTAGCTATTTTTAAATTAGAAACAACCGCAAAAATTGAATTTACGTTAAACAATTATTTATCTTACAGACGATATGGCAACCTCGCCTTCAGTAAATCATATGGTTTATTTTATTAGGTTACGTCAGTGGTCTATCTGGTCAGCGGTCCTCAAAATGTGGGTATTTAAAAAAAATAATATCCGTAAATATTTGAAATTTTTAAAAATGACTCACTAGACTTATCTATATGACGAACTGCACCTACAGTTAACATATTTGTACTTATTTAAAGTTTACCCTGTGCACACTGCTCTGACGCTACAGCACGCCGCGCCACTCCATGCCATCCGACGTGTTTTGCAAAGAAAAATAGAAAACTTGTACTCATTTGAATGTTATTTTTATCTACCTAGTACATAAGTAGATACATCTTGTTATATATTTTATATGAATTAACATTTTTTCAGATATGAATAATTATGTTTTATTTTTAAAATATTATGCACAGATAAACAACCTGACAATGATCATCCGATATGTTTCACCAGTTTGGTAAAATTTATATTGGTTTTTATTTTATGAAAGATTGCATTTTTCAAGGGGGCTCAAGGCCCCTCCCAACAAAAGATGTTCCGCCGCCAATGACTCTGACTCTACAAACGTCAAACGTGCGAGGGACAGGCGGACAAAACAATTTTTTCGCTTTAGAAATAAGTTTATTTTTTTAAAGGGTGATTCCGTTGATTAATTTTGTCTATCCCCTCTTAAAGTATTTGTACTTAGTCATAGTTAACCCTGTATAATCTTATTAGGCATGTATAAGTTATCTTTCAATAAATTATTACTATACTTAAAGAATAGCGAAACTAAGCTAGCGTTGGAATAAGCGTATTATTCTTGATATTAGTACAGCTTTCTTTCCGTGCACGGCGCCACCTAGGGGTCCTATCAAGAGCCGTTTTCCGTCCCGTTTGCGGACAAAGCCCGTCTGCGGATTTATCCCCGAACCCCAATTGATGGCTTGGACTTTACCTTCCCGGTCTCTGGGCCGTAATAATTCCATTAGATAACGTAGAGATATGCGGGCATTAAAACTTCTAATCCTCCATCGCTAACGATGGGAAATAATGATTTATCCGGCGACCGGGCTCTGCGGGTTCATTAGCATGCATCGCCCACCTAAGCCACTCGTTACACGGCCGTTATTAACTCCATAAACAAAACACAGGTCTGCGTATTTGGTCTCCGGCTGAGAACTTGTCCGATTTTCCTACGGGTCGAGCCGTGAGGGAGAGGCTGGATTATGGCGTTGATACGGCGGTTCAAAGGTTAAGCTCTTATGCGTACAGGTACAGGGTGGCCGCCTGAAAACCCTCCGTTTTGTGCCTCGCGTGAAACCGCAAAGAAATGGAAACTACAGCGAATTTTACTATACTCCCTTTTTACAGCTATTCCTATTTATCAAAAATGGTATACAGGGTGTTTTTAAATAAAGTAAGTTGCAAAAATGAGACCACAGATTCCTTAGGTGAAAATAAATCTATTTAACCTAACATACCTATATCCCAAGTCGCATAATAAAAAAGATACAGGGTGTCAAAATTAAAATTTTATTTTTTGATATTGTCACGGAATTTGCCCCACTCACACCCAAAACCGACGACTGTGGTACTTCGAAATGCTAAGATTGCCCCGATCGCCCCTACGCGATTATGGTAAACAAACATCATGCCATGAATCGAGGCGTTACTCGAAAATTCGGGAATCGACGAGAAGCATTCGAGTCGTACGGGAAAATGGATCTAGATATACTGGAATATACCTGGAATATTCGTTGGGTCTATAAAAGAAGAATAAACGGCCGAGTTAGTTAGTCTTCTATGAGTCTTGTATTACAGTCTGAAGTGAAGTGTTTAGTTAGAGAGATCAAAGCGATTTAGATAGCGATTAATTAAATAAGTGTTTAGTTGAGCTGTAATTAGTACTGTTCAGTAGTTAATAAAGAAGTGATTAATTAACGGATTGTTTTTCTGGATGTAAGAAAAAGACGGATTGGGGAAATCCGTGACAATATTTATAGATAACTTAAAAAATCCAAATCATGAATAAAGATGTCATTTATCCCTCTGATGCTCTGTTTAGTGATACCGGTGTTATATACGGATATACGGTCACTTTTTTACTATCAGTGTACATTGCATCAGTGGAAACTAAATGTAAAAACTATTTCCGTAAAAATTATTAGAGCAAATATAAATAGCAATCTAAGAGTTCCTAAAGCAAAAATAACTTGCGGACAACGATGCTTTACGTATCTCAGTGTAAAAGCGTATAAATCGCTTCATGTTACCCTTAAACATATGACTACCCTTGAGCAATTCAAAATCAAAGCTAAACAACATATTTTAAGCAAATCCAGAAAACAAATTTATGACATTATAAATCCTAAGCAGAGATATAACACATTGTTTTAGCTTCTCTCATTGGAGTTTCATGTATTGCGTAATATCTACTGTTATGGTTTTAATGACAATTTAAGTCCAATTTTTAATTGTATTTTATATTTTATTTTTAATTGTATTTTTAATATATCTTTTCTTGATTTCTTCATGAATGGTACGTGTGCACTTATATGAAGTATTGTGGTTTATTTACAATTTTGCCATTTTACTGATGACTATGTTTTTTATATTTTTTAGTAAATAAACTCTATTCTATCATCATGCCGTGCAATCTTAAGGATTTTGGCTAATGCTAAAAGCATTCTAGAATGAGGTGGATTATTCCTCTTTTCCCGTTTTTATAACCTTCTGTGGGTCCTGGCTGTTACAGTTATTTTATAACATTTTTTCCGATCTCTGCACTTTGCCTTCCAGTCTGTTATTCCCATCTTTTTTACATCGTCTTCCACTTCATTCCACCATCTTTTCATGGATCTTCCTCTACCTCTTGGCCATAGTGGTAATCAGTGTTATGGTGGTGGTGTTATTTTTCTGATCATTTCTGAGGGTTTTCTTCTTAGTACCTATATGTTCTACCCATTTCAAACGTTGTGACTTTATGTATTTTACTATGATTTCTCCTTCTACTTCCTCTTCGATTTCTCTGTTCAGCCTCCTTCTCATTTCCCCATCCTGTGTTACCTTAGGTCCTAATGCTATTCTCATTGTATTTCTTCATTACTGTAGTTTCCATTGTATATGTAATTACCGGTCTTATCAGGGTTTTATACATTTTTATCTTAGTTTTTTTCAATAATTTTCTATTTCTGCCATATGCTCGATTTCCTTTTGAATTCTAATTCTTTCTTTCACTGTCTTTTCCTGGTTTTCCTATCACTGTACCTAGGTAATTAAAAGATGATACTGTTTGAAATTTGTATGCCCCTGTATTTAAATATCTTTTTATCTCCGTATCTCTCCCAAACGTCATGTATATGGGGATATAGGTATGTTAGTTAAATGACTTATTTTCTCCTAAGGAATCTGTGGTCTCATTTCTGCCACTTCATTTAAAAACACTCTGTATATCAATATAACTGAACTATACGGGGTGTTTCTTAGGTAGAAGTCAAAACTGCATGGGTGTATTCGAATTAACAAGCTTGAAAACGGTATATGTCTGGTGTGTCGCTAATAAATGACTGGCAGTGTGCTATTAGTCTTCCAAGGGTTTACTTACACATATTTATTTTCTGTGACCCACCTTATTTACCTACATATTTTAACATATTTAAATACTACTCTAGAAAGGAATACAACAGAATACTAATTATGTACTCTAGTTTTATTTTTTCTTAATGCAATGTTATTATTAATTCAAAATTATTTTTAATAGTATCTCAATGAAACCCCTCCCTATATATCGGGACGGATGACAATCCTGAACGTGAGTGAAAATTAAATAATACCATACAAATTGTTTGAGGAAATTTATAAAATTCATTTTATCAAATTACTATTTACTTTAAATAATTAATATTAGACAAAATCGATGTCTCACTGCATAAAATGAATAATACAAACTCGCTGATCCTCCACTTTCGTTTAATGAAATAAACTTTTGATAATATTTAAAGTATAATTTGAATTTTATTTATATAAACCTCTTCACCACGACGTCGGTCTACTACTACATAACTTATTAGAGATTTCACAGTGGGAAAGTAGTTAGATTTGTAATTTCCTGCACACAAATATCACACATTTACATCAATTTACATTTCTAAAACTCTCTCGGTTTTGCAAATACTGCATTTAAATGTTGATCACAAAATGGAAAACTCAAAAATTAATAGTAATGATTATTAGACAGATTCTCATACAGATGAAATGGAAAAAGATTTTTTTGTTTAATGAGGCGTTATTTGTTAATATTTGATATATTGAAGTGGCAGGAATACCCAATAAACAAAAAAATGTCTACTACAACCAGTTTAGAAAAGTGAATATCAGGTGCACGAACTTTGCTGTACAGGGTGTCCAGAATATGAGTGCCTATATTTTACTATATGATAACTTGTGTCAAACAAAGCATATTTTGCTAAATAATTTTTCTTCTGTGACCAACGGTTATGACAACAAAAAGGTCTTGAATATGTCTTGAGAGTTTTGCCCAACTTTGCCATAAATTAACATGTCACACAGTTGGTCATGGTTACTATAAATTGCTCCTTTTTTGTTTATGTAAATCCATACAGGGTGTTAAAAAAAAGAGTGTAAAATATTTCAGGAGGTAATAGTATGAACCAAAATAAGCAGAAAAGTATTAATAAACATGGGTTCGCAAAGTAACGGTTGCCGAGATATGGACCACTATGCGTTTTTCAGACATTTTATTTTATTAGGAATAAACCGACAAAGGAAGCTTTTAACAAACAAAAAACAAAGTTACAGAAGATGTTCAAGGTGCCCTCCGTCCATTTCCAAGCAGGCACGACATCTTCGTCTCAACGATATTCGAACTCTTTCGAAAACACCCTTCTTGGTTTGGATTTCTTGACACTTTTGATTAATCCGTAGCTGCAGCTCTTCCAGACTATTTACAGGAGTACCATACACTAATGTCTTCAAATATCCCCAAACAAAGAAATCTAGAGGGTTCAGATCAGGCCGGACCTGTTTTATGGCCTCCAAGATCGCCTGATCCAAGCTACTTTTGATCATATATACAAGCACCTCTAGTATCGGCATATTCCGGACACCCTGTAATTATTCAGTTATTATTAACGTCACCGTCGAACTTCTATTCCTGTTCCCTACCGTCTAACCGCCCTTCTTGCATTAGAGTCACGAAGACGCAGATATTGAAGGATGTGTACATTTTTTTTCAAATTTTCGTCAGTACTTTATTTTTAGACGTCCCCGTTGAACTGGAGCATCGAAATTAACGTCGAGCATAACAATTGAGGTCCAATGAATATTAAAGGCACAACATTTATCGCCGTATTGATCCGAATACGAGTGGCGGGTCGCTTTCTAATTGCGCAACACCCCGATTTATATTTATTGCATCTCATTCGTAAAATAAAAGTAAGCTTTATGAGGTTTAAGTAACATTTCCAACGACACGTCTCAATTGCGAGACGATACGTTGAAAAAAACAGCCTTAAATAATTTTATTGTAAGTTTTTTCACGAGTTGCAGCTCGAGGACTTAATAATAAGGTGAAACTAAGGATTAATAATATTTTGCGACGACTTTGCTATTTTATACAGTATGATTCAGAACTTATCCAAAAAAAAACATAGAGGGCAGTTTAAAAATGATTTAAGATTACACTTCTGTAATGTAAAACCTCATTTTGCGCAAGGCAAAGCATGCAGTTGGCGACTGCACGACGGCAAAATGTAATACAAAATGAACGGACAAAAAATTTAAAAAGTTTATCAAGGAAACTTAAAATAAAGTTTTATAACAGTTATTTTATATCGACAAATTTAATTGTTTTTGCCACTATTAATATCTCAACTTCTCATTCTAATCACGAAGATTAGCCCAGAAGTCGAAGACTTGTGAGGGAGAGGGGACGGCATATTATTATTAAGCAGGCCGCATTTGCGCCCAGGAACGACTTACGTTGGTAGGCCCTAATCATCATTCAGTGCAGGTTCGGGGAATCGTTTCAACAAACCAACTTTAAAATGTGTTCCTCAGCTGCTGCAATACGTCGTGGACGTCTTGGACCTCCATCTTTTCCACGATTCGGCTCCTAATGTCCCGTAGCACGCCCGTGTTGCACTACCGTGGTAAAAGTAGCTGCATTTAGCACATGCCTACCGGGAAGCCATTTTTGACACTTGAAAGACTAATGTAAATACTATCGCAAAATCATACTACAACTTCAATATTTTTTCTCGGAAACTATAAAGATTTTACAATTATTTTTTACGATATGGACTTAACATTTTTCATGACGGATCTATTCTGAAATTTTGTTGTTGTGAAGTTGCGAATCTCGCTATATCAAAAAGTCTCGCCGATTTACTTTCTATATATAATGTATATGCTTCGATCTTTTAAAGCTGAAAGTTATCGATGATGTAAAATTCAGAGAGTCAAATTTTCAGGGAAAAAATAAACGTCCATCGCCGCACATTCACCCAAATTACTGTACACCCCTTAGGGCTGGGCCATTTGAGGTGATTTTTTTTAAATGTTTGTCATAAAATTCCCAATCGATCCCTCTTTCTCAATTTTCGCTTAGGGTCTTCATTTTCGCGGAATTTGACTTCAAAAATGGGTTTGCATGGAAAAAATTAGATTTTTCGCACAAAAATGACCCTACGAAACACGAGATTGAGATTTTGCCGGACTTTTTTATGGGGGAATGTTCGTCATGGAAAGCCCTACAAGACTGTCCACTTAGATTTCGGGGAGAAATTTTCCGTTGCCCTTAAAATGGCCACAATCATCCAAAACTTTTCACATATCAGAAATCGTTGTACTGGGAAAACTGGGAAAGTATTGGAAAAAAATCCCATCTCACAAAAATTATTTGTGTTGACATTCACAAATATGGCCACATACAGAGATTTTCCAAATTTTCCCGTAATTCTGAAAAAGGCCAGGAAGGTTCCATAAATGATTTTGAACACTTTTTTGGGAATTCAATTTTTTGACAAAAGTGGCCATTTTAGATACAATAGTTTTTTGTTAATGAGAAATGATTGATTTTTCCTGGAACTGTTCGGATGGAAATGTATGATAGTGAAAGTCTGCAGAATCTACTGGATGCATTAAACTTTCGAGGCCATAAGATTTTATGTGGATCTTTGAATTGAATTCACGCGCTTCGCGCCACTGTGCGCCGTGAATCAACCTGCATGTTATAAACCCTTATTATTGTTTTATGATGGACCTTTTAACCAAAATTAAAAACGAGAACACCCTGTATAATGCAATGAAAATTTCGTGAATGGACTATGATTTATAAAAGAGGAAACCTGTTATCGTGTCGACGAATATTGCCTGTTTGTCCGGTCTATTGTAAAATCAGGTGATGGTCGCGTCCAAGAAGAGTTACGCGTTCAATTTCCAGGGCTGATACCGAGATAAATCCTAATTTAAAACTGCAGACTCCCATCACCAGACGAACTATCCATCACTGCTAAAACCTTGTTGCGGAGCAGTTTGTTACGGAACGGACTTGGCAGCGACCCGATATTTTCAAAGAGAGGTGCAGAGTTACCAATTACGAGTATTTATACAACCTTAGAATAATTCAAAGATATTACATCAGTGCCTTAAAAACGCTTTGAACACAAATATCATACACTATTTTTTCTACAAACAGCATTAAAAAGAATTAACCTGAGTAGAAATAAGTTAAGTTTTAAATAGCATCATAGGCACTATATCAAATTTTCGAAGTGGGCACTTGCCAATGATATATAGTAACCATGGTGGCAACCATTGTTGTATTCATCATTTACGAAAAGTTTGAATGCTTTGGATTTGTCACTTTTAAACGTTGTGTCTTCTCAAACGTCAACTAGGAATGCGGTCGTTTGATATTGGTAGAATTGTGGAAGGATTTAATTTTTCAAATTGTGTGAATTGTAATACAGATATTCATACAAATTTGCAATACAAATTAAATGTATTGCAAATTTACTGTCACAATTTGACATATACTTGAAGGCACTAGTGCTTTAAAGTGATCAATTTAAGCCACTGGTGCCTTAAAGCTATATTTTTAATGATACAAGGGAGTGTTAAAAATTGCATTTTTAACATGTTTCTAGAAAAACAATCTTAAACCTACATTGTTTTTGAAGAACAAAGCTATACTTGTCATTAGTCTCAGTAATGGGCCATTTTCGAAAAAATAGCTTTTCAGCAATCAGCTGCATAGTTCATTGTACAATATTTTAACAAAACTACATTTTCACTCGTTACAGATTCATTATAATTATCCACTAACATACCCGACATAAGGTCCTTTATTGAATTATTATAAAACGTTTAAAACTAAAAATTAGTCACTAAAACTGTGCTAAAAGTGGACCATTACCTAGAATTTTACATTGCTAGTTGCATACTTTCCAAATATCAAAGAGCACTATCAAAGCTTAGCATATAGAATACTGTAAACAATGTTGTAGTCTAAAATAGTACTAATTATTTTATGCAAGCATCGTTGATTATTGTTAATTTTGTTGCTATTATTAGTATTAACAGAATTTAATTCCCCAACACACCAGAAGTTTAAAAATTTATTGCCATGAGGCGCACCTTGCACTAATTGCCTACAGATGGCGACTGCATCAGATGCTGTCAAAAAATAAATAATAATAATATCTCTACCCCTCATTCTAATCACGAGGATTAGCCCAGAAGTCGAAGACTTGTGCGGGAGAGGGGGCGGCATATTATTATTAAGCAGGCCGCATTTGCGCCCAGGAACGACTTACGTTGGTAGGCCCTAACCACCATTCAGTGCAGGAATGCGGGAAACCTGGAAAACCTCATTAATTAGGGGGGTAGTTAAATTCCAACCGGTATCAATCTCTCACATTGACCCAAGTCAACATTCTTCCACCCTACCATACCCGCAGAGAGGGTGCCAATCTCTCCACAAATATAGCTTATATACGGTCTACCGGCTGCAGGGGTCGAACCCACAGCGATCCAGTCACCTCGATTCAAGTACTGACGCCTTAAACCGCGCGACCACTGACCGATCCAAATAATCATCTACATTTTGTAAATATTTTTTCTCTCTCAAAGCAGAGCAAATTTATACATGTGACAAAGCAGTGCCCTGTCACTCCCTCTGACACCTTTGACTTTGGGGGATTTACACCGAACCTAGCGGCTGACAGAAAGTCAGAGTTGGCGATAAATAGGGGTTAATATAGCTTAGAAAAACAAATTTTTTGGCGTCATAAATAAGTTTGGAAATTTTTTAATGAACGATTTCGTTAATTATTATCTTTTTCTATTACATCACATCAGTCATAGTTAACCTTATATATTGAAACGACACTTTAAATTTATTGGGCTCATGGGCTTGTGCTTTTACCTCTTTGTAATTTTCTGCCGTCAATGTCTTTGGTTGTCTCTTTAAATATTGTGTAAAATTAAACTAATCGGCGATTCTACATCCTTGCCTTATTCAACCAATTACAAGTGGAATTAGAAAGAAAATGAATAGGAAAATAAAATATATTTTATCTCATCCTTTTGAAGGGCTACTCCTCCATACCAAGACAATTCACTAACCATCCTGTGTATCCAAAGCGTCAGGTCGGTGAAAGAAAAACATTGAGGACCCCTTTCAGAACTTTCTTCTCGTCCATTTGTCATATTCCGTGTCGTTTCCTCTATAACAAAGCATCTGGGATAATGGAATCCACAATGGACGAAGGTATTGTATCATAGAATCCCGAAATGACTTCATCCAAATCGATCGACCCTTCACCGTACCCTCCTCAGGGTTAAAGTTCGACATATTCGACGACGAGAACACTGATATTCCGAGGGATAATTGGGAAAATTCCATTACCCAGCATCGGAAGACGCAGACTTAAATAAATACGTACCTACAGCGTGCACGATCCAAATCCGATGCTAGAGACAGTATTTCTGGGTCATCTTGTCTCAAATTTTAACATTTGTTGAAGATTTTGTTCCATTTAATATGAAGTCCATTCGTCCAAACCCAAACAACGAATACAAACAGTAAATATTTGGTTAAAATTAATGACAGAATCACCCTGCATGATAAATGTTTGTGTATTTCTCCTGAGAACGAATATTTTTAGTGCGCAATTGCGGGGTACAGAGAGTTCACTGTACATCGTAATTGTTCTGCTACAAAAGTTCTATCTTGATGTTATCAATAACCTGGTGTTGTTTGGTCGCCTTGTATGTGCAGCTATTGGCTGACTCGTACATTGTTAAAATAGACGGTCTGAGCCCCCGTCGCATTGAATACAAATGGTTTGGTTCTCGCAACACAATTTCCCATCAGCGCGAAAGCAGTTGACTAATGGATTAGCAAAGTGGCTGGATCAGGCAAACAATTTGATCATGCCGATGCGCTTAGGAATGCCTCACGATACGTCATTCGAGCAGGACCGATAAACACGTCACTGTGCTATTGTGCTCTGTGTTTCATCTCAATTGACGCCTTGGATGCAGTACGTAGATCCCTGGAAGTCGTTTAAAACTGGAAGGACGGATATTATCAGAATCGGGTGAATGGGTGAACATTATGTGTGGAGGGAGTGAAGATTATAATGATTCGTTTCAAATACAGAAGGATATAGGATATACAGTGGGTTCACGGATGGAGTTGACAAGAGGAGAAACCCTTTTGTTTTTGACTTTATCAAAAAATGTCACTCTTTATAAAAAGTTCTGCTTCCCGAAAAAATGAAATTCTCATAGAAACTTCTTAGATCAGATATACAGGGTGCTCATAAATTAAGAAAACAAGTAAATACTCATGAGAAAAGTACCATTAATTATTATTGTATACAACATTTTTATGAAACAAATCTGTTTATAACTTCAAATAGAGTTCCAATACAAATTTTAAAATCAAAATTTAAATTTTAATATTTACTCTACTTCTACCTCCCACCTCAACACATTTTTCCGTTAACTTAATAAATTGTTCGAATAGTTAGCGGCTCATTCAGTTCATGTATTCCTTGGATTATGTGTTCTTTTAATACTTCCCTATCATGTGGCAAACCATTTGAATAAATGTTTTGTTTTAGGGCACCTTGGAGAAAAAACGCAAGGGGTGTAACGTTAGTACCAATCCTAACCTTACCCAAGCCAAATCTTCCTGTGAGCAGGACAGCCATCCTGTTGCCAAAACATTTTGAAAACATTTGGTTTACCATTTTTAAATACTTGAGAGCCAGAAGTACGCAATAACCTGTTTTAGCAACAGGACTGTTGTCCTGCTCATTTTACAGCCTTGCTCAGACAATGGTGAAAGGTGCATAGGAAGATTTGGCCCATTATCCTGCTAGACCACCTGACCTTACGCCCCTTGACTTTTTTCCTAAAATAAAAGGTTTATTCAAATGATCTGCCACATGATATTAAAAGAGCGCATTAGAGAAGAAATAACAAACTATTCGTAGTGTGTAGAGTAAAAGTCAAAATTGAAACTTCGATTTTAAAATTTGTATTAGGACTCTATTTCGGGTTATAAACAGATTTGTTTCATAAAAATGTTGTGTAAAATAATAAATAATGGTATTTCTCTCTTGAGTATTTTCATGTTTTTTTTTAATTTATGAGCACCCTGTATATCTGATCTAAGACGTTTTTATGATAGTCCCATTTTTTCGAAAAGCAGAACTTTTTATAAAGAGTGACATTTTTCAAAATCAAAAGACTTTCTCCTCTTGTCAACTCCATCCGTGGACACACTGTATATTGAAATAAAATTAAATTTTAAACATATAAAATATAATGGAAATTTTCAGACCTTGTAAAACATGTAAAATAGTTAGTGTTGGTAGGAAAAGAAGGTATAGAATTGTAAATATTAATATGAAGAAGGATTAATTATAGCATATTATAAGAATAACATAGTCAAAATTTAATAATTTAAATTTTAAAAAGTTTAAACCAGATTAAAATTGTAAAGTATATCAGTACATAGACATTTAAAAACAACAAGTACATATTAAAAATCAAAAATTAACCCAGAACTAGACATATCAACCGATAGCTAATGAAACAAGGATGACATTAATATACATATCGTTAGCATCCGAGTCAGATATAAAATAAAATCGATGAGATAAATAGAATCCAGACGTCAGATTTTAAAAATTTTCATAAATTAAATCTATTAATTGACACCTGTCAAAAGTAAAGATGGATACGCAAGGACACGACAGCTATACCTAAAAAAGAGATAATTAATGAATATTTCACAAGTGGAGAAATTTGTAAATAAAAAACATGGACAATATTTAAATTTGTATTTAGCTATAAGAAGTGCAGTGTAGTGCGCGATTTAAAATTAAAAGCGATATGAAAAAAAATTGTGAAGGTAACTTAAATCAAAAACTAAAAGTCTAGATTCCATATAGACCGGGGGAAACAAAAAAGTTGTTGATTAGTTACGGGGAAGAAAAAAAGGTGGGAAGCGTCGTTTTTTCCAGCGTTCCCGAAAAATTTAAGAAAATTAAAGAAATTTCCAGATTAGAAATACCCAATTACTTACCAGTAACAGAAAAAAAAAGGTTACATCATTTGAAATCCTAAGCAGGTCCAGTTTCCAGCCCTCTCAAGGTTGACCAAGCCCAGCTTAAAACTTCTAGTGAAATTCCAGCCAGTATTTCTACGCTTCCAAAAAGTTTAAACTGAAAATAAAGGTACCAGGTACTGTTTTTGATTTGTGTACGCATAAAATTAGCTATCCAGCAAAGTCTAAACTAATGAACAATATATAAACTGAACCCATGAATTCAATAAACAGCAGGACTTGCCTGTATCATTATATTTAAATAAAGGCCACTAAAGTTCACGGAACTATTGGACATTTTTCTACAGCAGTCACAATGGCCGTATTTTTAGAGCTAGTAAAAGGTTTTAATGTTGATACTAGTGCACTAGTATGGTTCAGAGCAAATGAATAAACTGTGGCAAAGGCAAGTGGAAACAAAACATGTAATATTTGTGGAAAGGGATTTGATAATATCAATACACGTAAATTGAAAGTTCATAGTAGATCTTCTGAAACCGAACTAAGCTAATGGTTTTTTTAAGTACACTGCTTGAGCAAGAGTTGGGGCACTAACGTAATCGACTTATTAATTTCACGCTGTTTTTCGCTTAAGTGTCTTGGATAATAACCAAATTCTAGATTGAACTATGATTGTGAGCAGAGAATATGGTTTATATTTTTAATTTATTGGTGATGTATAGTGAATGGCATAGGGGAGGAGATGGCATAAATTAACATATTTCAGTTAGTATTGTTGCCTATTCGAAGACATTAGTGTAACACTGGCAACGCTCTGGAATTCACATCCACCATTACTCAAATATTAGTTCTCAGGTGGATCAGCGGTCTTCACCAAGTTTTCGATTGAAAAATCACAAAATTTATTTAAAATTTTACTTTTTTATTCCTGATTTCTTTGTAAACAAATTTTGCGTTCTACACAGTAAACTGTTCTGCTGGTTAAAACATTTGTACTTATTTAAGGTTCACCCTGTACGCCGTTATTTTATTGGCGAACGGTGGCCTTGTATGGATTAGGATCGAGCGGTATTATCGCTCTTTATCCTTCACCATCTCTGTAGACCCGGGCGGCCTCGTAGAGGTGGGTTCCCTTCTCCGGTCAGCCTCAACCGCTGTTGCGGCCGATGCTGGCGGCTCGAAGAACCTCCTCCTGCCCTGGCTGACCCCCGCCGGCAGGGGGGCCTCTTCTGGCGCTCTTCGTGTCTTCTAGGTTCTTTCTTCGCCGGCCGTCCTAAACCCCCGGGGTGGTCTTTGTTGGGAGTGGGTTTTTGTGAGTGGCTTGTAGCCATAGGATGCTCTTCTTCCCGAGCCTGTTACGGTTCGGGAGATGCGAGCGCTAGGTAAGGCTAGGGTTTGGGTTTGGGTTGTCTATGTTCTCGTCTTCTTCTTGGTGGTCTTCTTTCACCCTGTATGGGTAGGTATGAAGACAGATTTGCCCGATTCTGTATATCCGCCGCAGGTTATTAAAATTCCAGCTCGGCCACAAATTAAATTATCCAGTTAGACGTACTTCTCCTGCAACAATCGCGCGATCCATTCATTAAAAATCGGCTTCGCTTCAAAAACAGATTTTCCCGGAATAAATTCCAATAAAAGGCGCGATAACTTTTATCGGTCGTTTTTGAACGGCGCAAAATGAACACGGCCGCATACTGCGGATACAAAGCTTAGATCCGGCTGATACGGCGCTGCAGGAAAATACCGCCGCCTTTCTGGCTGGATATTGGGACGGCTGCGATACCAAATCGAGTTAAAACCTATGCGGAAATTGAGATTCATATCGCGGACGGCGAATATGCGGCGCGCCAGTCTGCGTGTTACACGCCGGTGCATGTTAATTTTCCAGAATTAATTTCTGGATAGGTCTTTGGAAGTTCCGCAGGAAAATTAACAATTTTCCTGCAGGTGCTGCACTTGTTAGAGGCGTTTAATGAGCCCCGAAGCAGGATTTTAGTACGACGAGTCTCTGTTATTCATTTGTTCGTGACTTGGGGTATATGTTCGCTCACTGCGATTACAGAGAGTTATAATACAGGATGTTCCTGAAATGATAGAAATACACACGAGATATTTTTAAGTGAGCACGAAATACTTTTTTAGTTTTAAGTGACAACAAAATAAGAAAAAAAAATAATATATTTCCTTCCTATACAGGGTGTTCTGCAAACTGCATGACAAACTATGGCGGAACTTTTTCCTTATATGAACCTAGGTCCGATTCGTTTTTGTTTAGTTTTTTTTAACAATTCTTAAGACTAAAATTTGTTCAGAATGTCCATCCTCAATTCGAACGCAAGCCTCCCTTCGCTGAATTAAAGATTTCCTCACTCGACGGATGAGATTTGGATCATTTCTTATCTGGTTAGCTGCATCCTGGATATCTGCTAACAAGTAGTGATTTTAACAAGGTAGACAAACTGCTTCATACGTCTCCATAAATAAAAAAGGTAGTCATGCAGTTGGACTTTGTTGATCTATCCATTTATTCGGAAAAACTAGTTGGCTGCTGTCAATTTCCGAATGTTTTCATTGTTGCTTTGACAGATAGCAAATGGTTTGTACCTCCCGGTGTCGGCCTGTATCAAAACTTCTTTTTTTGAATTTTCCGGATTCACATAGCCTTCGATGACGCTTAGCAAATATACTGTGATGAGGAATTCTACGATTAGGATACGCTTCTGCATGAAGGCGACAAGCATGTAAGGAATTTCCATTTGCCCAGCCGTACATAAAGTTCATGTCTGTCATTTCTGCATTTGTGAAAATAACCATTTTTGTTGTATTAACTTAGTATTGAATCCCAACGTACTCCGCAATCAAACACATCACACAACGAAAGGCAAATTATCCCGTAAACCACTCTCAAAATGTTAAAATAGTACAAACCATTTGCTATCTGCCAAAGCAACAATGAAAACATTCGGAAATTGACAGCAGCCAACTAGTTTTTCCTAATAATGAGTGTAGTAAAACTGCCTCTTCCCGACGTGCAATACTTAACATTTTATTTTTTAACGTCGAAACAGTTAATTTTATCAAAAAAATATAAGAACGAAAAAAGTTTCTAAATGAATCGGCTTAACCTTATTTATTTTTTTTACGTCCTTAAGGAAGTTTTTTTGAAAGTATAGTTAAAAAACTGAAAGGGGTGGTTTATTTCAACCCTTTCCAATTATTTTCATAAAGTGAAAAAATATGTCACAAGTGTCTTTTGATCATGGTAACTTCCACAAAATTTTACCATTCCCACGCTTTTCGTTTCCGAGAAAAACAATAAAAACACTTTTTTTCCGCCATCTTCGCAACGCGATATCTCCCTAATGGTTGACTTGTGACCCGACGTTTATATAACAAGCTACCTTTTATTTTCAACAAGAAATCACCCCCTGAAATTTTTCGCCTTTGTTTTGAAACACCCTGTATATGTTCATTATGATTATTATTTATGCCATCTCTAGTAAAACACGTTTCATCGGACCACATAACAAGCGAAGTGAATCTATCATGTTACCTGCGATAAAATTATAATCGCTGAGGAGCATCTCCAGCTTGTAATGCTTGTATTTTGGCGATGAAACGGATGTTTCAGTAGGACAAATAGCCTTTACCTTCTCGAAGTCTACGATATGATGCACTAAAGACTGTGTAGACAGATTGATGTCTATTTGGGTATCTTCGTCGGTGTTTTCGGGCCGCTTGTCTGGCGTTCCCATTGGAATACCCATATACAAAGACAAATCTGCATGCTCTTGAGTTATAAATAAATGCATTGATTGATGTTTATTGTTATAGCAACCATCATTTTTATCAGGCGACTTTGATTGAAATATGAAATTATAATTTTTAAAATGCTTGCAACTTCTAAAGAAAAACTAATCGGACCTACGTTTATATAAGAAAAAATATGTTACATTAACCCAGCTACTATCTGCCAAAGTTTATCTTGTAGAGCACCATAGAGTTGACGTGAATCAATTTTTAGTGCCGCAAAAACCTACACTATTCATTAGAAAAATAAAAGTGGCTAGTGACATAAATAAGTCTCTATTTCACTGCTACGAAAATCTATGAATAATCAATACCAATCATTAAATTTACAGAATAATTTTTTTATTAACATTGACTTTGACTTCCTCGTTATTCCTAGACATATTGTCTGCATCCTTGGAAATTACTATACCTGATATCTGCTTGTTTGGAAGTAGAAGATTCTTATCGAATTTTGCATGCTATATTCATATTATTGGATACAAAGCCTTCCATGTAACTTTCTCCTATTGCTGAAGACCGCCACCTAGAGTGCTGTTATTTAGTTAAATATTTTGGTTTGGTTTTTAATTAAATAAGAAATAATTTTTCCTTGAATTTTCATTTAAATGGTTTGCAGACTTCTGCAACTTTCATATCAGTTATCAATAGCCAAATATGAAATTAATTTAAAGTTTTTCCAAAATACTCGTTGTCGTCAAAATTTGATATGATACTACTTCTAGTCTACCCCCTCCCCTCTACCTCTACCATTTATCCGCCCTTATTGTAAATCAACCCCCTGATATTATTGTAGACTTAGAAAATACCCTGTAGATATAAAAAAATTGTGATTATGTTTATTTTTCAGACCTGTCCCATTACCACAATGCTCTCCAATTTACGCGAAGCCCGAAGTTCTAGTAGAGAAAATGTCTGTTACAATCAGGTATGATAATTCATTTTATTTGTTTCACTTTTTGTTGCGTTGTGATTTCACTTTAAATACATAAACTACAGGAATAGATTCATTACCAAAAAATAAATAAAGTTTTTTTTCTGCGGAAGCGGTATTCGAGATACAGTGTTAAACTTTACAAAAAAATTATATACCCGTATTCTGTCATATCTTCATAATGGGCCGATGGAATTGAATACAATTTTGTTCACTTAATTAGACCTTTTATTGTGTGCGTGGTACTGAAGGTGCCGTCCCATTTTCCCAAGAAAAAATACGACACTGACAGATTTTTGTAAAAATAATGTTAAATTAAGGTATTGTTACGTTAAATGAATGAAAAATGCTTCTTGGTGTTTTTAATAGTAGCAGTCCTTTACGTTTGCTTTTACGGTTTGTTGAACTTTTCTAATAAATTAAGCCTTTTATTTGATGAAATATTTGGCCATGTGTAGGTCACTACCGCGAGATGTACTTACGCCGTTCAGTTTTTAAACTTCTTGTGTTGTTGGGAAATTAAATAGTGTGAATACTAATAATAGTAAGAATACATGTTTACATAAAATAATGTATTGTATTTAACAGTAATTTTTGTATTTATTATATTAAACTGTAACTCCCGAGACGAGAATGAGCATTTTATTTAACTGTATCCGGACTGTGTGTTCTAGTTCATAATTTTAACGGACCTGATGAGTTTAAAATGTAGTTTTGACAATTGGGATTGGGATTGGGATTGGGAATACTTCTAGCAGATTATACAGGGTGTTAAAAAAGAGTGTAAAATATTTAAGGAGGTAATAGTATGAACCAAAATAAGCAGAAAAGTCTCAATAAACATGGGTCCGCAAAGTAACGGCTGCGGAGATATGGAATGTTTTATGTTTTTAGCCCCTTTTTTTATTTTGCAAAAACGTTGTGTATTTTCTTATAACAGTTGGTTGATGTTTAGTGAAATAAACAGTACATATTTGACAGTTATTCTCAGTGCACAAACTTTCTTTGGCTATGGCTGGTTACTCTAACGCAGAATTAACAGACATGCACTTCATGTATGGTCGTGCTAATGGGAACGCCACCGAAGCGCGACGTCTTTATGTTGACGCTTATCCAAATCGCCAGATTCCTTCACAACGCATGTTTGGAAGAATTCGCCAAAGATTGCGTGATACCGGTTCCTTGAGCAAACAGTGCCATTTATCGGGAAGACCAAGGTCGGTATCCACTCCTAGAGCAGAAGAAGAAATTCTAGCACTGGTAGAGCAGAATCCAGGTACGAGTGTGCGGAGAATATCAGCCGAGGTAGCAATTAGTGGTCCTCTTGTTTGGAGAATCCTTCACGAGCAACTGCTTTATCCATACCATGTACAACGAGTACAGGCCTTAAATCCAATAAATAATCATCAAGCACGTTTGGACTTTTGCCGCTGGTTTCTACGTCATGATGCTGAAAACCCTCTTTTTCTTGCAAACATTGATAAGGCCGAGTTTACAAGAAATGGAGTGTTTAATTTTCACAATACGCATATTTGGGCCGACGAAAATCCTCATGCTCTAATAGAATCTGGACATCAGGCACGTTATTCATTAAACATTTGGATGGGTATTGTAGGTGACAGGTTTTTAGGTCCTGTTGTTTTACCAAACCGATTAACAGGCGCTGCTTACCTCAACTTTCTGCAGAACACACTGTATGAGTTTTTGGAAGACATTCCTTTGAATCAGAGGCAACAAATGTGGTTCCAGCATGATGGTGCTCCAGCTCATTTTTCCATGGCCGTTAGAGAGCATTTACACCAAACTTTTCCATATAGATGGGTAGGAAGGGCCGGACCTGTTTTATGGCCTCCAAGATCGCCTGATCTGAACCCTCTAGATTTCTTTGTTTGGGGATATTTAAAGACATTAGTGTATGGTACTCCTGTAAATAGCCTGGAAGAGCTGCAGCTACGGATTAATCAAAAGTGTCAAGAAATCCAAACCAAGGAAAGAGTTCGAATATCGTTGAGACGAAGATGTCGTGTCTGCTTGGAAATGGACGGAGGGCACTTTGAACATCTTCTGTAACTTTGTTTTTTGTTTGTTAAAAGCTTCCTTTGTCGGTTTATTCCTAATAAAATAAAATGTTTGAAACGAATAGTAGTCCATATCTCCGCAACCGTTACTTTGCGGACCCATGTTTATTAAGACTTTTCTGCTTATTTTGGTAAATATCTCCTGAAATATTTTACACTCTTTTTAACACCCTGTATTATTAATAAATATGTTCGTTTTCGTCGTCTCTACATTTGGTAACGTTATAAAAAAACGACCACATGGTAGTTAACAGATTTAAACCATCTAGGACTATGCTCATCATAACATTCCAGAATATTTTTTTATTCAATTTTGCTTTGTGACCTCAGAATATTATATAGTGGGGGTATAGTTGGTTTTAGGGCACTACAGTGATAAAAAATGGAATAATAATGTTTTTATAATAGCATAATTATAAATTTTTGTTAAAGTACCTATATTAAAATCAAATAAAAGACAGACAACAAGTTTAACAACAATTACAGTTGATTTTTGGTTTTTATTGTCAAAAATCTATTAAATAAAAGGATATATAGATAAATAAAATTTAAATTTTGACCTGAAACCAACTATACCCCACTACATTTTTTTTATTGTCTTTAAGACTTTTCTGTACACATGGTTAAAATGTTAAAATACCGCGTTTCCCAGAAAAAAAGTTTATTGAGCAAACTCTATTTATTTTTTGGTAATGAATCTATCACACTCTCTGTATCTAAACTGAAGTCACCCTGTATAATTATCATTAATCTAATCTAATTGTTTTTTAAAGTGAATCGATATTAATATTGTAGTAAACGTTCAAAATGTTTTTCCACAATTTTACCACCTTGAGTACGAAGGGGATATCGAAGGAAACAATTCCTACTTTTACCCCACTTCCGAATCTCTTGATAATCATTAGCTATAAATTATCAATTCAAAGTCTCTCTTGACCCCGTAATCCTTTAACACTCGTTTACACCCTTCGCACACCATCGTCAACGACGGAGCCTTTGCGGGGTAGACGCCCCCCAGTGTCTCTTTTACCAATAAAAAGATATAAACTTGTTTGGCAACACAAAAACAGCCCTTCGGCAATTAATCTTGTTAGGGGTTAATTACTTGAGGGCGACTCGGGCCGGGATTGTAAAAAACAAGCCTGGGAACAGCCTAATTTGGTAATGAAAGGGAGGAGATGGTGGGAAGGAGCCTGGCCGAGTTTTTATAGTCCTGCTTCCGGAAATCGTTACAGTTGTCTCTGCGATAAAATGAGACAAATTTATCAGTCTGGGGGGGATGAAAAAAATGCTTAGTTGATATTAAAAGTGGAAACGATACGAGGACGTTGAACGGAAGTTTTATCGTAAGTGTCATTTCCCAGTTTCAGAAGTTTTAGGAAGCAAATTATTAATAAATTTCTTCTGATGTTAGTGGTAAAAAAAATTGGTGATTTCATATAGTAGAAACAACTTTACACGTTAATTATATATACAAGGTGAGCAATACTTTCAAGCTAGCTCCCTTGAACAAAAATAATAATTTAAATCAATTTACCTTAGTACAATTTTGCTTCCTTAAGAAGTCACAGGCCTGAGAAGGTACCTTTTTATTTAATTTTTTTATGATATTGTTCTTATTTGTCTAATTGTACTCAAGTTTAAAAAAAATGTAGAAGAAACAGTATTATAGAGTTTAGAACGCCCTGTACATCTATAGTCGCAGCAAGATACGTGAAAAACGGGTCTAAATAGGAAAAGTTCCGTACAAGATGGATCGGAATGCGGTTTTCTGCATTTGCTCTAAAAATTATTAATCCAAAATTCACCTAGGTGGGAATATGCCGAAATTCGTAGTTGCATCGCTGCAGCCAAAAATGCATTCGAAAATGCATTTTTTGAGACGCCCTTTGGACGACTTAATAAATTTGTAAAAAAGAGTCGGAATTGGCCCAGAATGGGTGCTCTGGGGTTTTTGAGGTCGCTGATCACGATTATGATGTCCAAATCGCCACCCTGACCACCTGGGGCTCAGAAACGCCGACGAAAGTCATCTCCGTGGAACTCTCACAAAATTCATCCCGGGAAGGAAAAATACTTGGTGCCCGGGGGTTTTTTGGGTCGCTGAATTTAAATATGGCATCGGCGAACACACCCTAGACACCTGGTGCGTCCCAAACGGGACATGAACGTCATCACCGTGGAACTCTCACAGAATTCATGCGGAAAGCAAAACACTTGGTGCCCGGGGTTTTTGGGTCGCTGAATTCAAATATGGCTTCGGCGAACACCCCCAGACACCTGGTGCGCCCCAACCTGGACATGAAGGTCGTCTCCGAGGCTTTCCAGACACACTCGAAAAAGATGAACCGGAAATCGTTAAGGTGGGTTTTTCGGTCGCCAAAGCAGAATTTGACGTCGAACAGGATCCCCCGAGCACCTGGTGCACCGCAACCTAGACCTGAAAGTCGTCTCCAGGCTTTCCAGACACACTCGAAAAAGACGAACGAGAAATTGTTAAGGGGGGTTTTTTCGGTCACCAAAGCAGAATTTGACGTCGAAAAGGATTAAAGTTCAATTATGTATCCTGGAAAGAAATAGAGTGAATAGAAAGCCGATTTTTATGTAATTGAGTTTCAGAAACTCTTTATTGGTATCAAATCAAATACAATTCAACCGTAACTTGACCTAACCTACTTCATTCATAATTTCAACTCGTTACTAAATATCGGATTCTCCATCAAGTGACAAATCGTTAGCCTGTTCATTTTCTTTGTCATCTTTCTTATCTAAAGTCTCTTCCTCTGCCGCAATAATGTCTTCAACTGAATATCGATCGGTATTGCTGCAAGTAGCGCCTTCACAAATTTTACATGCAACATTGCAAGGGAGGCCGTGCTTCCTACAAGTACAGTTCATCAGATTACAATTTCCTGCACATCCACAGAATATTAGTTCCATAATGTTCTTGGGCGCAGGTTTTTCTATCATTCTGACAGGGATCAGTGTGTCGCCTTCCTTTTTCCACCCCCATTCTGTTGCATCCATGGTCACCTGGTCTCCGTGCAGTCATTCTTGAACCCAAGAACATTATGGAACTAATATTCTGTGGATGTGCAGGAAATTGTAATCTGATGAACTGTACTTGTAGGAAGCACGGCCTCCCTTGCAATGTTGCATGTAAAATTTGTGAAGGCGCTACTTGCAGCAATACCGATCAATATTCAGTTGAAGACATTATTGCGGCAGAGGAAGAGACTTTAGATAAGAAAGATGACAAAGAAAATGAACAGGCTAACGATTTGTCACTTGATGGAGAATCCGATATTTAGTAACGAGTTGAAATTATGAATGAAGTAGGTTAGGTCAAGTTACGGTTGAATTGTATTTGATTTGAGATCAATAAAGGGTTTCTGAAACTCAATTACATAAAAATCGACTTTCTATTCACTCTATTTCTTTCCAGGATACATAATTGAACTTTAATCCTTTTCGAGGTCAAATTCTGCTTTGGTGACCGAAAAACCCCTTAACAATTTCTCGTTCGTCTTTTCGAGTGTGTCTGAAAGCCTGGAGACGACCTTCAGGTCTAGGTTGCGGTGCACCAGGTGCTCGGGGATCCTGTTCGACGTCAAATTCTGCTTTGGCGACCGAAAACACCCACGATTTCCGGTTCATCATTATCGAGTGTGTCTGGAAAGCCTCGGAGACGACCTTCATGTCCAGGTTGGGGCGCACCAGGTGTCTGGGGGTGTTCGCCGATGCCATATTTGAATTCAGCGACCCAAAAAACCCCCGGGCACCAAGTGTTTTTCCTTTCGCGCATGAATTGTGCGGGAGTTCCACGGAGATGACGTTCACGTCCAGGTTGTGGCTCACCAGGTGTCTGGGGGTGTTCGCCGAAGCCATATTTGAATTCAGCGACCCAAAAAACCCCCCGGGCACCAAGTGTTTTTGCTTTCCCGCATGAATTCTGTGAGAGTTCCACGGAGATGACGTTCATGTCCCGGTTGGTACGCACCAGGTGTCTGGGGGTGTTCGCCGATGCCATATTTGAATTCAGCGACCCAAAAAACCCCCGGGCACCAAGTGTTTTTCCTTCCCGGGATGAATTTTGTGAGAGTTCCACGGAGATGACTTTCGTCGGCGTTTCTGAGCCCCAGGTGGTCAGGGTGGCGATTTGGACATCATAATCGTGATCAGCGACCTAAAAACCCCAGGGCACCCATTCTGGGCCAATTCCGACTCTTTTTTACAAATTTATTAAGTCGTCCAAAGGGCGTCTCAAAAAATGCATTTTTCGAATGCATTTTTGGCTGCAGCGATGCAACTACGAATTTCGGCATATTCCCACCTAGGTGAATTTTGGATTAATAATTTTTAGAAGCAAATGCAGAAAACCGCATTCCGATCCATCTTGTACGGAACTTTTCCCTATTTAATCCGCAACTTGCTGCGACTACTGACGCAAAAATTAATCAAATTCTCACAAAAAAAAATCGTTTTCCAAAATTTGTGTATAATTACCCAACACATAAGAAAATTATCTTAAAATAAATAAATAAAAAGGGCTCTAACTTGTTAAGGAAGCAAAATTGTACTAAGTTGATTTAAATCACGTTATTATAAGTATGGCTCATTCTTTATTTGACACCTTGTATATTTTCTTTAATGTACTGATGAATACACTGATAACTATAAGCTAGTCTGGTATATTCAAATACAACTTTTATCATATTTGTCAACACATAATGTCACCTATGCCAATTTTTCGTTTCCAAATTTACTTTAAAAAATGTATATTTACGTTGATATAATATACAGTATGTAAAGTATTGCACGTCGGGAAGATACAGTTTTATTACACCCATTATTAGAAAAACTAGTTGGCTGCTGTCAATTTCCGGATGTTTCCATTGTTGCTTTGACAGATAGCAAATGGTTTGTACTATTTTAACATTTTGAGAGTATTCTAATCGTAGAATTCCTCATCACAGTATATTTGCTAAGCTTCATCGAAGGCTATGTGAATCCGGAAAATTCAAAAAAAGAAGTTTTGATACAGGCCGACACCGGGAAGTACAAACCATTTGCTATCTGTCAAAGCAACAATGGAAACATCCGGAAATTGACAGCAGCCAACTAATTTTTCCTAATAATAATGGGTGTAGTAAAACTGTATCTTCCCGACGTGCAATACTTTACATTTTATTTTTTAACGTCGAAACAGTTAATTTTATCAAAAAAATATAAGAGAGAAAAAAGTTTCTAAATGAATCGGCTTAACCTAATTTATTTTTTCTACGTCGTTAAGGAAGTTTTTTGAAAGTATAGTTAAAAAAACTGAAAGGTGTAGTTTATTTCAACCCTTTCCAATTATTTTCAAAAAGTGAAAAAATATGTCACAAGTGTCTTTTGATGATGGTAACACTTCCACAAAATTTTACCATTCCCACGCTTTTTGTTTCCGAGAAAAACAATAAAAACACTTTTTCCGGCACCTTCCAACGCGATATCTGCCTAATGGTTGACTTGTGACCCAACGTTTATATAACAAAGTACCTTTTATTTTCAACAAGGAATCACCCCTGAAATGTTTCGCCTTTGTTTTGAAACACCCTGTATATAACGAAAAATATATATTTTTTAGAAAAGAAACCTTGTCATCAAATCATTTCATATTTATTAACTTTATAATTTAAGACATGGTACAACATTTTGTATGCAAGTTTTTAGTAGTTATTTTAGGCCGAAATGACATTTATAACAATTATTTTTGATGTACCTTGTGTGAAATTTAAAAAATATATATGATGTACATATGACTAAAAATATTTGACTTAGATTGATGAAAAGGACTTTTCCTTTTGAATAAATGTTGTTTAAACATCCTTATCTCGTTAACCTTTAGTGTCAGATTCTTGATTCAATAAGACTATTTAGTGTATAATTTCCGGAGAGAAAACCTTTTTAAAGATATAACATGTAGTTAGAAAACACCCAGTACAAATAAAATCAATGTTTCTTGCCGCGGCAGATTCCTGCTGTGAAGTTCCCAACACCGCCGTTAGGTGTCAGCAGGAGCGTTTTCCGATAAAGTTTCCTGCTTTCCCTACGCCTTAAAGCAACGCAGCGTTCTTCTTTACCGACACTCCGCAGGATTCCGCAATAGAGACAGCTGCCTGCTAGATGTCAGGATTAGCCGCTGTTCTTGCAAAATTCCATCGCCGGTTTATTTCAATTCAAATTGATTCATTAGCGAGGGTAAGTGATTTACGGTTTGTTTATGGATCCGAGGTTTATAGCTGTTGTGTTTGTTTGCCTGTGGAAGATTTATCTCGTTGCGCGATTTAATGTAATTTCGAATTCGGCTACGGATTTGTTTTTGTTTCGGTGAAAAATACATCAGGTGGGCTTGTTTTGTGAAAGCTGGATTATAAATACGAAGTCGCACCTTCGAATGCGTTAGCGATGATTAGATTTCGGTTTCGGATGTTCAGAGAATACATACTTACTGCATATTAAATTTCATTACCTTATTAATTCGTATCTTTCTTTTAGTTTAGGATATGACTAATGATACAATTTGTAACATTCTTAGACATTCCCACTATTTCCTAAAGATAGACATATGTTTTTTATATATTTTTAGGTATTAACAATATTATGTGAAACTAACTACTCTGCGGACTAAAGCCCCGACCAGCGTTGAATTACACCCACAATATATACCCATATATTCTTTATTATTGACTTTTGTAATATTTTACTGTATTAGAAAGGTATTTTAAGCTAATATAAATCAAATCTCCTACAATTCCTATCAATGAAGTCATATCTCTCTGATACCAAACATTTAGGTATACTAATGAACAATTCCACAGATAATGCTCTATTCAATAATTATAAGAAAATTAATCTAGCTAAGTTTACTAACCTGGTTTAATGAAAACATTCTATAAAAATATCTAAGTTCACTTTTGAAACTGTGGAAACTGCATTTTTAGGATTGTTTCTTCAGGTGGCCTCCTTTACGTTGAATCAAATATCTAACAATAAAAATTATTATACCAATAAATTAAAATTATTTGAAATTAAATATCGACAATGTCAAAAGTGACCTTAATCTGTCAATGAATTTAAATTAAACATGATAACTACCTACTTAGTTAATAAAAAAAATTAGTATTTTAATCTATATTATGAAAAATGGAGTCAATATCTTAAAACAAATTTTTGTAAAATCCTTATAGTCTCCGAGAATGAATTTATAGAGAAGTGAAAATGCATTAGCAGAATGATTTCCCGGTAAACATATGCCAAATGCAGCTACTTTTACAACGGTGTGCAGTAAGTGTAAGTGTAGTGCAAACGCTAGCATGACACGAGAAATTTTCAACCGAATCGAGATGTAGGTCCAGGCTGTCCACGGCGTATTGCAGCAGTGTATCGTATCATACACGAGGCTCAATTATATGTATTTTTAAATCATTTTTAAAATGGTCTTTTTCATTTTATTTTTACAAGATTGTACTTAGATAAATTGTGAATCATCCTGTACACGTTGACGTTTGGCTTTTGTTATTACCTCTAAAGTTATACTCTGTATAATATAATATCTCTACCCCTCATTCTAATAACGAGGATTAGCCCAGAAGTCGAAGACTTGTGCGGGAGAGGGGGCGGTATATTATTATTAAGCAGGCAGCATTTGCGCCCAAGAAAGACTTACGTTGGTAGGCCCTAACCACCATTCAGTGCAGGAATGAGGGAAACCTGGAAAACCTCACTAATTAGGGGGGTAGTCAAATGTCAACCGGTATCAATCTCTCACATTGACCCAAGCCAACATTCTTCCACCCTACCATACCCGCAGAGAGGGTGCCAATCTCTCCACGAATATAGCTTATACACGGTCTACCGGCTGCGGAGGTCGAACCACACAGCGATCTAGTCACCTCGATTCAAGTACTGACGCCTTAAACCGCGCGACCACTGACCGATAAGTCGAGACTCCTAAAATCTGCCGCAAAAATTTCGTAGATCGCTTCTCAGGACCTTTCGTGCTCCACGCTGTATTTTTTTGGGCCGCTTTGTAGTGTGTTACCGTCTCCCGGGCAACGCTAGGCCCCATCGTCTCCGAGTCGCCGCCGTCGGTTGCAGGACGCCCTAGTCCCGTGCAGGCGCCGCGGACGAGTTACGCTAGTGGGCTAGGTTCATCGCGATTGTTCGCGCAAGAATTAATATTTACGTTTGTTTCAAGATAAAAACTTAGACAAAGTAACTATTCAACTGTTCAAATATTTCTGCAGCAGGAATTTCTCAATTTCGTCATAGACGTGGTGTATCTTCATAAATAAGGAAGCTCCTGCTGCTTGTAGGAATGTAGAAATAAGGTTAATTGTTGACAGCTTAAGTAGGATATGTTCATTATGTTTTATCGATGCCAATTTTTTATTGTTATGCCGATAAGTTACAACTACAATGTCCTGCAAGCAGCAGGAGTGTACGTATATCAGGTTTTTATTTACATTATTTATTTTTATTTATTCGAAAGAAAGTTGTTCGTATTGTCCGCTTGAAGAAACAAATAATTGTGTGGTAGCAAGAAATTATTTCTGCTGGAATGAACAAAATTTAATTTATGTAAGATTAATTGCTACTACATACATGCATATACTTATGTATCCTTAACTTTTTAACCTTTGCAGTGTTTTTCTGCTACCATAAGAATTTAAGAATTTAATCCACTGAAAATTAAAATATTTATATCTTAAAGATTAACGTACGCAGGAAATTTGTTATGACTTTTAATGCAACAGCTTAATTCATTTTGTTTTGTTTTATGTATATATGCATTTTTTATTGGCGTGTAAATGTTTCAAAATATTTCCTGCTGGCCGCAGGAAATTCGCTATGAAGTTGTTTTCATAATTTTATTAGACGCCGTGTGGAACCTATTTTTAGCTGCATAATGTTTATTTATCAATTAAGGAACATTTAAATGTTCCTGCAGGCAGCTGGAACGTATCGGCAAGTGATTAATTAACACAAAGTGTTGAATTCGTAAGTCTTTTCTGCTAATAACATACTTGGTATTGTTTTAAATTTGTTTAAGATTATTCCTTCCTGCTCGTAGCAGGAAGGGTGAGATATAGAACGGTCAGGTAAAAATCTCAGAAACGATAATAGGTTTAATTTGGGTAAAATTAGAAATAGTTGCACAATGATAAGCGATTTTAAATGTAAAATAATAATACAGACGCATATACCAAATATACAGGGTGATGTGAAAACGCTAGATGTAATGTACGTGTAATTTTGCTACCTACTCGTATGTAGCAGAATATACTGAAACGTGTATTTCATGAAAAATTTTTCAATTTTTGATTTAAATTTTTTTTTTCAAAAAAAAAACAATCGAGCAATGAATTATAGCTTTGTATTCTTTATAATGAAAAAATCCAGTTTTAATTGTTGGAATTATTTGGTTACCAACATCTCGTAAGCAAGATAATCCATGATATGTTTATATCAATGCGATCAGGAAAGCGTGCAGAATTCAAAAATGTAATAATATACAGGGTGTCTTATAAGAAAAAAACAAAGTTAATATCAATATCTCTGTAATGCGATGCTTGATTGTGTTCTTGTTAAAAAAAAAATCCATGTAAAAAATTATTCAAGGAATACCGTTTCAGTTTTCCAATATCCTATAGGATAGGATTTAAAAAAGCATTACAAATTTTAGAAAAACAAGCAGCGTAGCTACTACTTTATTCTTCAAAAATATCCATTTATTTACCTTCAAGCGCGCCACTGGTAAGTGATTGTATTGCAAAGGATGCCCCTTCTATAGCTATCAACACCTCATTGTAATATCTCAAACGGTTTTCAAGAAATTTAACTTTTTGTTTTTTTTTTTTTCAATTAAACTATAACATTTTGTATATTAGTACGAAACATTTTTGCACTATAGTTTATATAGTAAACTAGGGTTATTTTTTTATGTAAAATTCATGGTTGATGATATGGCGGTTTGCTTTCGGGACACCCTGTATAAGATGCTCATAACATACTACAATATTTTGTCTGTAGTAGAACTATAACAGTCCATAACATTGATGTTTTAAATTTTCTTTTCAATTTCACAGATCATTAAACAATGTAATAATAATAAACTTATGTTTATTGTCTGCACAGGATGTCCGGGAAAATGTGGGAAATCTAAAAGATGCAGATAGAACATGAAAAAATAAGATGAAAAGTTCCTATAAAATTTTTTCCTACAGGTCCTCTCTACATAAGAAGGTTCAACATGCGAACATAGGTAGAACTTTTTCTCGTAAACGATAAACGAGAGTACCTTTTTTAATCTAAGGTTGAAGCTACCCAGATTTATTATTTTAAAGTCTTTATCATACAGGGTGTTAAAAATGTAGGCATTAAGTTGTAAATCTTAGCCGCCCCTCGTAAACTAAAAAAGCTAAATACGTTTTAAGGACACTATTTTAAGAGATCCTTTAGTGTCCTTCACAAACATTTTTTATTAAATTATATGAGTACTTTAAAAGTTATCCAAGAAAAAATGATTTTCTGTGGCGTCCTTTAGAGACACATATCTCCGTAGGGAGGGCCTGTAGGAAAACTGTTTATAGGAACTTGTCATTTCATTTTTCATGTTCTATCTCCACCCGAGAGATTTTCCACAATTTCCCGGACACCCGACATTTCGATGGCGGGCATCTTTAAATGAATCATCCTGTATGTATCTAATTTCAGCTAAAATTAAACTTTGTTCTTATTACAAATAACAAAAATCATGTATGTTAAAAGTACATGCTTAAAATGGACTGTAAAGTATTTCCTGCTGTCAGCAGGAATGCTCATAACATTTCTATAAATCATCTTTGACCTATCAAGCCAGATTTCCGTTTTATTAGTTCAAAATGTTATAAAGCATATGGGAAAGTGCCCGAAATCCCTCGTAATTCAATATCCTTTAGACGAGCGACGTCTCATTCACATTTAAACGAATGCCCAGTTCTAAAAATACCATCTGCCGCTTTATTATTTTCGGTAAGTGTTCACATTTATTGTTTGCGAAGGAAGATTTGTGCGTATGACGCAAGCCTTGTTTTCTGTAGCCGCAAGAATGTACGGCATTGCGTCGAAACATTTGTTACACGTTGGCAATTCATTCATGGGAGACAGAGGCCAGGATTGTGGGCGCAGTTTCCGCCACGGTCAGAATGCTTTTCCTGTGTTTTCCTGCACAATGGCGAGGCGTCTGGCGCAAACAAGTATCTGTCACCTCGGTCGGCAGCGTTGTTTATTTTGCCCGATTTTGAAAGGGTGACACGAAAACTAATGTTAACGATAGTAAAAATACACACAACGTCAAAAGTTTTGGACTCCCTCTCATTCTTGTTAAAGAAATCTTTTGTCAGAAAAAACCAAATACATTTATAAAAGTATATTGTTTTCTGAATCTTCTTTTCGTGAAAAAAATATGTTTTATAAACAGTACTAGGAAAATAAAAAATCAAAAATAACTAACAAAGCAAGTTCTCTACTTGACTAATAGTCGATATAACCTCCATGACATTCCAATAGCATATTGACACCTGTGCATGGAGATAGCGGGATATTGTTCCATTCCCCTTCTGCCACCACGACTAACTCATCTGCTGTCTGAGGTGGAGGAATATGATGAAATCCCACATGTCTTCAATAGGATTCATGTCAGGAGAGTTGGCTGGCCAATCTAATCTATTGATATGTCCTGCTTCGAGTGTCTCTTGAACCCTTCTTGCGCGATGTGGTCGAGCGTTGTCGTCCATAAACACAAAATTTTCACCTAATTCATTACGTAGGAGGTAGATAATGGGCGTAATAACTTGTTCGATGTAAATTTGACTGGTCATATTCTGTGGTATGCAAATTAATGGGGTGCGGCGGTTGAACATTATTCCACCCCAAAACATTACGGTACCCCCTTCATACGGAGCAACTTCACGGGGAAAATGAAGTCGCTGTTCACGACCTGCTTCTCTCCAGACTTTGTGTCGATTGTCATCAGTAACCAGCCCAATTCTGGTTTCGTCTGTAAATAAGACCCACCGCCGTTGGGTAAAAGCCAACCTCTATGCTCTCGCGCCCACTGGAGACAGGCAGCACGATGCCTTGGAAGTAGAGTGTTATTTTTCATACATTTTTACTGTGTGGGAATATATGTTAGGCTTGCTACAGACTATGCGTGTATTCGCGATTTGTCATATGCGATTCGTGATAGGTGAGGAATTCGTGAATAGTGTGTAGGGTCTTGTTTGTTAAAAATCCATTCATAAAAACCCTACATACTATGAACAAATACCTTACAAATCGCCCATTCACGCATAGTCTGTAGCAAGCAAAGCAAACATTTTTAAAAGTGAACAGGCAATCTGCAACCTGGGCCAAAGAAAAACGTATTGAGAATTTTACAGAAAAGGTATTACTAGCCTACTTCCTGAAGCTATCCATCACGTTAAGGCAGTTGACTTTGTGGAATAAATATTCGATGCTCCGCACTATGATTTATCTGAACAAAAAACGTAGATAATAGCAAATTTACTCACCTAATTGAAATTTTAAAAAGGAAAGCTTTCGAATATCAGTAAAAGAAATCAAAAATATTTACCAAGTTGGAAATACATCGCTTTATGAAACATGCAGAAGATAAAGAATTCCTGTTAACCAAAGTTGTTTTAATAGTTGGAGTTATTTGAAGCTTGTAGGAGGGAAAAAATCACATTTTGACAGTAGATGCCATAAAAGATTGTCAGTCATTTATTAGTGCCAAAACTCCGAACACAAAACTCATGTTCCAAGAATGTTTACGATTACTGAGGGATGAATAGATGGTATCAATTTTTTAGAATTATTTCGTAAGTACGCAAAACTTCGTCTACTCAATACGACACATCAGCGATTTTTCTTGACATATCAAAGTAATAAATGCTGTACCCTGCCATTTGAAATCAACACAATTGGAGGTATGCCAAAGATAGCGGAATCCCTTGGACTATCCAACGTCAATGAATACACTGGCCATTGGTTCCGGCGCAGCTCTACAACAATGTTGGCAGATTCCGGAACGGACATGACACTTTTAAAGCGACATGGAGGTTGGCGATCAAGTTCAGTTGCCGAGGGTTATATCGAAAATTCCATTGAACAGAAAAACGAAATAGCAGAAAGAATCATAGGTCAGAAAGATACACGAAATAAGAAATTAAAAAAAGTTCACGCAGAAGCAGAAGTTGGCAGTATTGCCACTACTAGCAATTTATTCATTCCTACTACTAGTACTTGCATTGCTGTTAGAGAAGAAAAGCTGGATGCCTCTAGTATTCACTTTAACATTTTACATAATTTTACCTTTAAAATGTATAATACCTTAATAAATATGTTAATTGTTTTTAATGTTTCATGTATGACTTTAAGAAAAAATTATTATCAATATTGTGAATGCAATTCTTTGCCATTGTTTCATTATACCGTAAATATAATTGCTGCTGTCATCATTGCTGTTGTTAGTTATGTTTTTCTTGTAAAGTGTATGTATATTGGTAATCTTTTATTTATATATTAGGACATCATCCCTACTTAATAAATGATTATATTATATTGACACGGATTTCCCAATCCGTCTTTTTCTATTGCCAGAAAAACAATCCGTTAATTAATCACTTATCTTTATTAACTACTCAGTACACTACTGAACACTAATTACAACTCAACTAAACACTTATTTAATTAATCGCTGTCTAAATCACTTTGATCTCTCCAACTAAGCACTTCAATTCAGACTGTAATACAAGACTAACTAACTCGGCCGTTTATTCTTCTTTTATAGACCCAACGAATATTCCAGGTATATTCTAGGATCTCTAGATCCATTTTCCCGAACGACTCGAATGCTTCTCGTCGATTCCCCATTTTTTCCAGTTCCGTCTCGATCCCCGGCATTTTGTTTGTTTAACAGAATCGTGTAGGGGCGATCCGGGCAATCTTAGCAATTCGCGGTACCACAGTCGTTGATTTGGGTGTGAGTGGGGCAAATTCCGTGACAATATTATATTTTTAGTTTTAGGTACTAGTGTCTAAAAGTGTGTCATCTTGAAATTCTAATCAATACCAACATTTGTCAATTTCGAAACGCTTTCACAATAAGTTTTAAGCATTTTTGTATCTTAAATATTATTAATGTTATTGTTAGTAGTGATATGACAGCTTTTCTCATGAGTTGTAACTTCCATAAGTAAATGTTCTTGATTTATCAATGCACCAACTTTTAGTAAAATTGCAAAAGTTGTTTTGAATTTAAATATATATTTTTATTGTAAGTACCTAGAATACAGTTTTTTCGGACGATTCGTTGTTGTTTCGGGACGAGTCGAAGCGAACAACATTTCTTTCTTAAAGCTCCCAACAAAACACTTATGACTAATTTTATCAAAACAAATATTTCTCTCGAAAATAGTGAGTCTCGGATTTTAATGACCATGCCACCATTAAATACAAAATAACTATTGACGTTTATTTTGTATAAAATGCGTCATGGCAACTTATTGGGATTGATTCCGAATAAAGACTCACATTAAGGATTCAAATGAGTCCGTAAAATAGCTATTTCTGGGAGCGTGTACGGCAAAAATTTATCGGTAGCGTTCAAACTAAGCACATTATTTTGTATTAAAGTTTTTTTATTTCGTTTTATTTTGATCCAAGAACAGTATCCCCTATATAGAATTAACACATCACTGGTATATATTAATTATAATACGTTAATTATTATTTTTTTTTTTTTTGTAAAAAGCTCATTGACTTCTGTAGTGTAAATGACCGATGAATCTAGTTAGAAACGTTCTGGCATCTATCCCGGCGATGTTCGCGGATTTAATGTTTCCAAATGCCCGATATTATCTCTAGACAAGTGTAATGTCGGTGAAATATTGCCATTTATCATGTTTCGATGTCAAAAGTTGCTGTTTATACCGACCGCAGACTGTTAAAAACAAACATTGGGAATGCGATAATAATAACAAAGATTTTCATTGGAAAATACAAATGTTTACATTTATTTGTCTGCAGTTTTTAACAGAACAAAATTAGATTACGTTTATATTACAAGAATTAGTCCTTTTCTAAGATTAACGTGTTGGTTATTTTATTATACAGGGTGTTAAAAAAAGAGTGTAAAATATTTCAGAAGGTAATAGTATGAACCAAAATAAGCAGAAAAGTCTTAATGAACATGGGTCCGCAAAGCAACGTTTTCAAACATTTTATTTTATTTGGAATAAACCGACAAAGGAAGGTTTTAACAAACAAAAAAACAAAGTTACAGAAGATGTTCAAAGTGCCCTCCGTCCATTTCCAAGCAGGCACGACATCTTCGTCTCAACGATATTCGAACTCTTTCGAAAACACCCTCCTTGGTTTGGATTTCTTGACACTTTTGATTAATCCGTAGCTGCAGCTCTTCCAGGCTATTTACAGGAGTACCATACACTAATGTCTTCAACTATCCCCAAACAAAGAAATCTAGAGGGTTCAGATCAGGCGATCTTGGAGGCCTACTAGGTCCAGCCCTTCCTACCCACCTATGTGGAAAAGTTTGGTGTAAATGCTCTCTAACGGCGATGGAAAAATGAGCTGGAGCACCATCATGCTGGAACCACATTTGTTGCCTCTGATTCAAAGGAATGTCTTCCAAAAACTCATACAGTGTGTTCTGCAGAAAGTTGAGGTAAGCAGCGCCTGTTAATCGGTTTGGTAAAACAACAGGACCTAGAAACCTGTCACCTACAATACCCATCCAAATGTTTAATAAAAAACGTGCCTGATGTCCAGATTCTATTAGAGCATGACGATTTTCGTCGGCCCAAATATGCGTATTGTGAAAATTAAACACTCCATTTCTTGTGAACCCTCATCAGTAAAAAGAATGTTTGCAAGAAAACGAGGGTCTTCAGCATCATGACGTAGAAACCAGCAGCAAAAAACCAATGTGCTTGATGATCATTTATTGGATTTAAGGCCTGTACTCGTTGCACATGGTATGGATAAAGCAGTTGCTCGTGAAGGATTCTCCAAACAAGAAGACCACTAACTCCTACCTCGGCTGATATTCTCCGCACACTCGTACCTGGATTTTGCTCTACCAGTGCTAGAATTTCTTCTTCTGCTCTAGGAGTGGATGCCGACCTTGGTCTTCCGGATAAATGGCACTGTTTGCTCATGGAACTGGTATCACGTAATCTTTGGTGAATTCTTCCAAACATTCGTTGTGAAGGAATCTGGTGATTTGGATAAGCGTCAACATAAAGACGTCGCGCTTCGGTGGCGTTCCCATTAGCACGACTATACATGAAATGCATGTCTGTTAATTCTGCGTTAGAGTAACCAGCCATAGCGAAAGAAAACTTGTGCACTGAGAACAACTGTCAAATACGTACTGTTTATTTCACTAAACATCAACCAACTATTATAAGAAAATACACAAGGTTTTTACAAAATAAAAAAAGGGGCTAAAAAACATAAAACATTCCATATCTCCGCAACCGTTACTTTGCGGACCTATGTTTATTGAGACTTTTCTGCTTATTTTGGTTCATACTATTACCTCCTTAAATATTTTACACTCTTTTTTTAACACCTTGTATACAAAGTTGAACACAGGCCCCACTTTGAAGGCCTGTAACTCCACCTGTCTGCAAATTTGAATAAATTGAAATATTTTGGGACCCCCTACATACACATGCCCTGTGTCGATTCTTATGCCACACACACTGTATTGGTAGGTCCCTTTTACACCGAACTCACACGACAGTATTATTTTTATTGCAGAATATTTTCCTGTTTATAATATATAATTACATATATTACATTACTCTATTAACCTTTACTGCATTTTGTTCTGACCAGTAAAACATAGCATTAGCAGGAAGTTTATTATGACTTTTAATGGAACAACTTAATGCATTCAATTTGTTTATGTATACGCACATTTTATGATTGTTTAAAACATTTCCTGCAGACAGCAGAACTATATAGAATTCGTGGTACGGTAATTGATCAAGAATTTTATATGGAGAACCAATAAACATTGAATAGAAAGGAAAACTACCATGTGTATGATATCGACATCTCTGATCACTCTAGCATTTTAATTAGGATTAAGTCTGATTGTATGAAAGGAGGCACAGGTACTAAGATTAGTTGCAGGCCAGTATCAGACATTGGACTGTTTGACCTTTATAATAATATTGAAAGGCAGGATTGGATCTTTGTCAATGACATCAAGTTAAACATTAATACAAAATGGATAAATTTATTATGATTCTTACCTCGGCTATTAATTCGAGTTTTCCTATTCGATCTAGATTACTGAAACCTAACAAGCCTGCTTCAAACTGGTTTAATGATCACCTCAAACAAATGAGAAACTACTTACATTTCTTATGCAATATTAGCTCAAGATTTCCCAATCTTATTGACAGAAGCACGATAAAATCATATAGATGTCACTATAGACGTGAAATATCACGGGCAAAAACTACAATGATATTTATATAAATAGAGCCTGTAACCCTCAAGCAGCCATGTGGAATATTATAAACAGTAATACACCAAATTTTACTTCTAAATCACCTACTGAATGTATTAGTGCTCAAACATTTAATTCCTTTTTTTCTAATATTGCCGAGGAAATTCTAAATAGCTTACCGCGCGCTGATAAAGCTTTCGATGATTACCTTAAACCCATTACTCCATTAACCGATTTTGAATTTCATGAGATAAGTTTTAACGAAGTCAGAGACGTTATTAAGAGCTTAAACAATAGCCCAAGTAAAGATCCGCATGAGATGAATGTGCGGATTGTAAAAACATTAGTGAACCTAATTGTCTACCCCCTTACATATTTATATAATGAGTGTATTCGGTATAGTACATTTCCTGATGTCTTCAAAACAGCAAAGGTAATTCCTATTTACAAGGATCCACTGACGACCCGTCAAATTATAGGCCTATATCGTTAACATCTGTTTTGGGTAAAGTTTTGGAAAGGCTGCTAAAAAATCAAATCAATGCTTACCTTGAGGACCATGGGTTATTTCATGATTGCCAGTATGGTTTTCGCAAAAACAAGTCCACGACTTTAGCTATTAATAACTTGTCTCAATCAGTTCTTTCAGATTTTGAAGTTGGTAATATTACTGACTGTAACCTTTATGATCTGACAAAAGCATTTGACTGTGTTATTCATGACCAATTATTAAAAACTTACTCATTATAAGTTTAGGAATTCAAGTATTTTACTAATAAAATCATTCCTGGAAAATAGGTTCCAGTATGTTGACTTTAATGGTGTTAGGTCTGATAGACTGCCTATTAAGTACGGAGTGCCACAGGGTTCCGTCTTGGGACCTGTGCTTTTCCTTATATATATAAATGATTTGCCTAATTGTGATACAAATTGTAAATTTATACTTTTTGCTGATGACACTACTGTACTGATTAGTGATACAAATTTTGACACCCTTAAGGATAAAGTATTGGTAACGCAAAACAATATTAGACAGTGGTTTCTTGCTAACAAATTATTCCTTAATAAGGACAAAACACAATCAGTCTTGTTCTCCTTACGTAAAGAGAATGGGACAGCTGCTGACTGTGCTTCTCAAGCCAGATTTCTTGGAGTAAGCATCGACCAAAAAATGACTTGCTAACCGCATATTGGTCTCTCTAAGAAGTTATCAACAAAAATTTTTATGATTAGAAGTATGACTAACTCAGTGTCCACAAATACTTTACTAACTGCCTATCATGCTTTTTTTCATTCTAATATGACTTTCTCTATAATAAATTGGGGTCATTCTTGTCATTCCTCTAAAATATTTAGTTTGCAGAGAAAGTGTATTCGAATTATTGCTGGTCTTCAATACAGAGCTGATTGTAGAAACCAATTTATAAAATATGGTATTCTTACTTTTCCCTGTGTGTTTATATATGAATGCCTTGTTTACATTAGGGAGAATTTGACCAAATTCCAAGAGAATAGATCATACCATGATTATTCGACTAGAAATAATGACAAGATTAGACCTAGTTTTTTAAGGATGAACAGGACTAGAAGTGGTACGAATTATTACTCCATTGTCTTCTATAACAAACTGCCCGAAAATTTTAAAAAATTGTGTGTTAAACATTATAAAGATGAATTGAGAAAATTCCTCAAAGTAAACGCTTTCTATTCCTTTGATGAATTTATTGATTATAAGTTTTTGGATTCATCTTTGCAACTGGTTACTAAGTGTAAATACTGTATTTTGTAACTGTCCTATATATTTTTATATTATTCGTTTTTATTTTATGAATACTGTTTTATATACTTTTTTATCGTTTGTATTAGTATTTAGAAATATGCTTTTAGGCCAATTTTGTGACTTGTGTAAACATTTTTATATGTAATGGCACCAATAAACTACTTCTCATTTTTTTACTTTAACTTTAAAAATTCCCTTTCCAAAGCAGTTTTCATAACTTCGGCGATTTCACTGAGTGAAGTATCAAGACTGATCTCACCCTCACTTCACTTTACACCCCTCTTAACCACGCTCTCTCTTTACCACTTAAGGCCTCGTATTCTTTGACTCCGACTCCTTTGATTACGCGTCCTTTATATTATGCCTTGGCGAGGATTTGACAATTTAGTCTACGACCCCAACACACGAGGACCTCTGAAGCCGTTCAGACGTGAAAAGGGCGTAAGTGTGTATTATTCTCGCCTGATGTTCTTTGCGAGGTATTGATTGGGGTGGCTTACCCCGGGATCTACAGTAATTAGATTCTTATTGACTACAATTAAGTTTTTATTGATTCCTAGTTAGATTTCATTTGTGCCATAATGTTTTATAATGAGTTATAATCCAAATTAGTTCCATTTGGTATTTGTTGGATGCGAATAATATACTTGAATTCAAATTGGAATTGGGACTTAAAGAGAATTTAGTTAGGATGAAATGTCTAACAGATAGTAAAATTGCAATCTAAATATCGGAATTCTAGAAAAGTCGTACCTACCTAATTCAGTTAGTGTTGAAATTCGGTTAGAACTTGATGAAATCTGAAGGTTACTTAGAATTCAGTGGGTATAAGAATCCAGTAGGAAGTGGAATTGAATTCAGTAGAAACCAGATTTTAATTGAAATTGATTTGATGAAGATTTCGTTAATCTATTTTAAATTTCAAGCAGAATTTACTCGTAAAATTTTAATTGCAATTTAAATAAGATCCTATTAAAATTTAATGAAAGTTAAAATTCTGTTGGAATTCAATGGAAATTGGAATTTAATTAATATGGAAAGGGAACTGGAATTCAATTGAAATTGACTGAATTCCGGAATTCCGTTAGGCAGCAGATCCAAAAATATTTTTGAAATCCAGCTGAAATGTTATTAAAAGTACAAATTCAAGGAGATCCTGAATGCAGCTGGAATTCAATTGCAATTGAATCCAGTAGAAATCACGTTTTAATTGAAATTGACTCAATGGAAATTTTATGAGTGATAGTATTGAAAATCGGTGAATATTATATTTTAGTTCTCATAAGAATTAAATTTAATGAAATTAAATTTATAGCTGATTATTTGAGACACAATAGAAAGTTTCTTGAATATACATTTCCCAATTTTTTAATTCCAATTAGGATATATTTGTAGTAGTTATGATAAAATAATTACAGTCTAGAAGTCAATCAAATTCTACGAATATTGCAATTCAGTTGGAATTTAACTACCTAAGAAGAATTTAGTTGGAATTCAGTGATAGCCGGAATTCAGTTGGGGTTCAGTGCAAACTGGAATTTAATTAGAATTTAGTGACAACAAGAATTCAGTAAGACGTGAAATTACATTCTAATTGAAATTGTAATTTAGAATTTAATGAGAATAAGAATCCAGTAGGAAGTGGAATTGAATCAGATTTTAATTTTATTGAAATTTACTTTATGAGAATTTCGTTACAGTAAAACTATTTTTAAATTTCAGCTAGGACCCACTGGTAAAATTTGAATTGTAATCTAAAAAAAAACTAATTGAAATTCAATGATAATTATAATTCTGTTGGAATTCAATGCCAATTGGAATTTAATTAAAATTGAATGGAAGTTGGAACTCAATTAGAATTGAGTGAAACAAGAATTAAAATTTTTTAAAATTGAAATTCAGTTCATATTCAAGGAGAGCCTGAATTGAATCCAGTAGAAATCAAATGTTGGAATTCACTCGATAGAATATTGAAAATCAATGGATATTAAATTTCAATTCTCATTTTTTGATTAAATTTAACGAAATTGGAAATATAACTGTTTTAGACACAATAAAAATTTTCTTGTATTTACTATTCCCAATTTCTAAATTCCTATTAGGACATATTTGTAGTAATTATGAAAACACCATTACAGTCTAGAAGTCAATTGAAATTCTACGAATATTGCAATTCAGTTGCAATTTAACGAGCTATAGAAGAATTTAGTTGGCATTCAGTGACAACAAGAATCGTGGACGTGGAATTGCATTCTAATTGAAATTGTTACTGTGCTTGAGAGCCAATGGGAATTTTAGTAGCATATAATTTTCAGCTTTTAAATTCTAATTACGACTTATTTGTAGTAGATAGAAATCATTACAATCTATCATGAACTTAATTAAAATTCAAATAAAACTGGAATTTAATTGGAATTTAGTGGAAACTAAATTGGATTCAGTTAGAACTTAGTAACAACATGAATTCTGTTAAATATGAAATTGAATTCTAATTGAAATTCATTAAAGATGAAGGATGAATATATCACTAGTTTGTCATGTTGATAGTCTAATCTTTTGACCAAAAACGTAATTATAGTTCTCTGTACGAGTCACTATCATTTTTCTCTAGTCTTACCGAACATTCATCAATCGTGGTGCCGTGTCTGCCTGAGCAAACGTCTCGAAACGATTTTATAATAACCCATAACGGTCGGATGGCTCACACGCAACCACCTCCTCGTTCGATTCGAGTGGGCCGTTTCTTATTAGTCTGTCGTCTCAGAACTTCTGTAAGTAATTGATGGTGCCTCTCGCTACGCACTTTCCCAGATTGAAAAATCAGCCGCCATTCATCATCCGGCCATGAACTGGGATTTTCTTAGCTACTGCGTAATGGAGAGGCTTTACTGGCAAGCGTATATACGAGTAGGATCAGCCGTGAGGTTTTTCCGTTTGGAAATAAAAAATGTCATACATGATCAGCAAGAGACTATACTAGAATTGTGTTGGTTGTTTACATCTGGGTCATTCCATTTGAAATCGTCTGAAAATAATAATAATTGTTGCCGGCCCATTTTAGATTTTGGTGTAAATTTGAAAAACTCTACTCTAGGGTCCCAAACAACAAAATTTCCACGAGTTTGATTTTTACAAGCGCTTGTTTCCGCCTATTTAAATAAAGACTCTTAAAAATTTCTATTTTTAAGCTTTATTAATTTTTGCTGTCAAATTTTTCTGTTTAAAGATATTTGAATGATCAAGACGGAATTCAGAGTGGGAAAGATAATAGTTTCAGTGTAAATGAAGATAATTGGCTCGGACGATCCCTTTGAATAATAGCCGCGTGCTGAAAATGAGTGTTTTTTAGTAATTTTTCGTGAATTTCAATCGACTCTAGCGTCTTAACTGTTGAGAGTTAAAAATTCATGCTCCGCGGGAATTAAGTATAGTCGGAACAAGAATTCAGACGACTTACGTCATACGAACAAATGAATAATTCATTATATTTTCTTCAAAATATTTAAGAAACCGCAACTGATAGTAATAAAACTATATACTACACTAAAAGTTTGCATTATATATTGAACTAAATTGCAAATAATGATTGTTTTTAACGCGACCAAATCTCGAAAATTACGTTGACAATAAAATCAAATGTGTAACGTCAGCCGTGACGTAAGACGTCTGAATTCTTGACGCGAGTATATACATATCATAGACAAAATTCAGCCACAAGTTGACCTGAGTAGCCCACTTTTTATAGAAGAAAACTTTGCCTGAAGTTTTGAAATTTTTAAAAATCCCAATATTCAGGTTATGAAACGAGCGCGTTGACTGCGAGATAAAAATCTGATACTCACAGAATCTACTGTTCTTACCTTCAACTTTAAATGACTATATCACTTGTTTTGTTATTTTCATGTTTAGTGCATGTACGAGCCGTTTTTTTTACAGGAAAAATCTGGACGTTTTTACTAACGAATTAAAATTACTTACCATCAAAAATAATTATAAATATGAAAAATAATTCAAGTTTTAATAATGTTATGGATATTTAGGGTGTAAAATTGTTTCTGGAAGTAATTATCATAACGAAATAGTAACTGTAAACAATGGAAGAGATTTTCAAAGTTACACCAAAATCTAAAATGGGTCAGCTTTGCCAATTAGACGATTTCGAATGGAATGACCCATCTAACAACGTAGCAGTATAAACGCCAACTACACGAAGTAGTGAGATTCCTTCCGTGTTTGTAGCAAATCATAATTATATGTATGTAGCAAAATATGCGTTGCCTGAACCTATTTGTTCCGCGGGAAAATTCAAGACGAATAAAAACGTTCTATGTAGAAGTAGCGGGAGCAAATTTGCTGCAAAATTATCCTATTTTTATGTGTAGAATCTATAATGACCGTAACAATATAGATATTCTTAATTGTAACCTTAAAGATTTTTAAATTATATTTGAAACAATTTAAATAGTGTTTCGTACATGCTTGTTTTATTGCGTTTCGTTACTATACAGCATGATCTACCTTCGAGTAATGACGTCATTACCGGTTTTTTTTCATAGAACACCTCTTTTTTCTCCATGAATGTAATAAAAAATGCGTTATCCCACGTGTACTATAAAGTTTTATCTATAACTACCTTAAATTGAGAAAAACCCAAAATCAGATCCAGTTTGTAAGTTTTGATTCAACATCAAGAAGCAAAGGCATTGTTATGGTAACCTTTCAAACTTGTTGTAAACAAAATTGAGTTTTTGTTTTTACATTTTCTTGTGAAAATAGTGGTGCTGATTGAAATAATGAGTGATTCAAGAACAGAAAACTTGCCTCTTGAAATTGAAAAAGCTGCTGCAACTGCGTAGCTTCACTTTTACCAGATAAATCGAGAACCAGGTACGAACAATTTTATAAACGATTAACTGATTGGTATGGTATTATCCAAGAAGTACAAATCATCTAGTCTTTGGAGGTTCTATTCTATGCTGCTATGCACAATCTGTATGCGGCAAAATGTTGACATCAGTAAATTCAACAATTTAATTGCTTTTCTGAAAAAGCAATCAATGGGATACAAACCAAAAAAAGTCAAGAATTTTAACTAAAGAGGATGTTTAAAAATTTTTACAAGATGCAGATGACACAAAGTTCTTGCTAACAAAGGTAAGAACAAGAAAATATTTACTATTTGAAATTCATAAATGAATAATTTAAGTTTAATTAATTTGCTGTTATAAAACGTAAACAGGAAGGAAACATTTTTCATATCTTCATACCAAACCAAAATTTTCCGAGAATTCTGTATCACTGCCGGGGTACTCGAAAATGTCAATATGGTCCAAGTAATACAAACATACCTCGCCCTGCGTCTTAGTCATGCCGATCATGGAAGATTTTTTGTTGGTTACAGGGGTGGTAAATGCATGAAACTTCCTGTTGGTATAAGTACTTTTAGGGTAATGTCAAAGAAGATTGCTTTTTTTCTCAATTTATCACAGCCTCAACAATATACAGGGCACTGTTTTCGACGATCATATACTTCACTTCTATCCAACACAGGAGCAGACCTTCTAACTATAAAACGGCATAACGGTTGGAAGTCCAACGCCATGTGAGAAAGCTATATTGATACGTCTCTTGAAGACAAGAAAAAAATCGCCACAAAAGTTCTTATAGGAGAGATTGCCGTCATGGATCGGATCGGTCAGTGGTCGCGCGGTTTAAGGCGTCAGTACTTGAATCGAGGTGACTGGATCGCTGTGGGTTCGACCCCTGCAGCCGGTAGACCGTATATAAGCTATATTCGTGGAGAGATTGGCACCCTCTCTGCGGGTATGGTAGGGTGGAAGAATGTTGACTTGGGTCAATGTGAGAGATTGATACCGGTTGGCATTTAACTACCCCCCTAATTAATGAGGTTTCCCTCATTCCTGCACTGAATGGTGGTTAGGGCCTACCAACGTAAGTCGTTCCTGGGCGCAAATGCGGCCTGCTTAATAATAATATGCCGCCCCCTCTCCCGCACAAGTCTTCGACTTCTGGGCTAATCCTCGTGATTAGAATGAGGGGTAGAGATATTATTATTATTATTGAAGCTACTTCAAATGCTTACAAAGAAAATTTAAGCATTGTTAATGCAAATGCAAACCAGCTGCAAATATGGTATTGATCTTACGAATTTCCAAAGTTGTGTTGTTAAGTTAAATTATTATCTATTAATTGCCAAATTTTTAATATTTCACTAGTTGGGTAATATGTCACATTACTCCACTAATGGTGTAATGACCATTATTCAACTGAAGCAGTGCCAAATAAATGTTGTAATGGGGCTCTTATAAAGCTGTTGTTGATAAATAATTTAATGATTTGAGGGACACGTCATCGATTTGGTGTGAATTATCGAAAGAATTGTAGCTGACCTGTGCACATATGTTTCAGTATTTCCTTCGATGTAGGTATTATTGAAGAATTGCATTGGTTTTCCGCGAACTGTAGGGCAAGTCCAAGCGTAGCTCCGCCAGCTTCAACCAGACGTGTTCTATATTTGCTAGACACGGGAGTCGGGCATTGCAACCCACCTGAGTTTCCCCACGGGCTTTCCGCCGTCAGTACCACTCCTGCGTCGAAAAAACAAGGATGAGGCGTCTCTTCTGCCGGCGCTAGAAACTATCTGATCGTCGCGTCTCTGCTAATAAGTTTCTCGATTCGATACTAACATCTCAGACAGAATATTAATGCATCAGGATGTGTAGTGGCTGTATCGCAGCATGTGGACTATTTTCGTTTCTGGACTAGTGCGAAATCCGAGGGAGTGTGTTTACAAACAAGTATATTGAAATAATGGACTGTTTGTGTTTTTGAAAATATGTGTATAATTTGAGGAGGAGGTGATGTGAGGATATTGTTTATGATCTTAGAACAGGAATTAGATGATTAAAATTAAAATTTTTCACGTATCTGAAAACTATCTAACAATAATGGAAAGAAGGGTTATACCTGACAGAAAAAAATGTAAAAAGAAGACAGGAAAATATTATCGTACAATTTTACATTTACTTAGTTGACGAGCTGAAATAAAATATGGCATATTTGTAACTAATAAGTTTTTAATTGATTGGATTATGTTCTTGTCATGGTGGTAGTAACATCGCTCACTAGATGGGGTATAACCACATCAGTAATAAGCTGAAAATTATCAAAATGTTTTAGTGCAGAGCATCTTTTATGAACCCATTTTGTTCTCCGCGATTTTGGTAAATGATTCCTCAGAGCAGTTGGAATTAGAATAAGTTTATCATCTTCTGTTTAACATTTCAAAGCATTTCAATGTCACGTAAAACGAGATAAAGTGGTTTGGTATGTCCTCTCTTGTTGTGATTCATGTGCTTATCTAAAAAAATGATATCATGCAGCTGTGGCTTAAGCTAAAATTTATATATTTACATAGAAAATCGATGAAAATTACCATAGTGCTATAGTGCAAAACTTTATTCAAATTAACATTATTCGCGGGTTGCACAAAAATGTATTTACCTATTAGAATAATAAATTAACATTTTATATTCAAACGAATGGATTTTTTCAATTTAAGAACTATATACAGGGTGTTTCAGGTATTACTGGTATCTTTGGAAGGGGTACAGTAAAAGTAAATGGGATTTACCCCAATATACCTATATCTAAATGTTCACCGGGTCCGAGATACAGGGTGTCAAGGATTTCTAAATTTTTATTATATTCTTTATTTACTTGGAAACCCTTTGTGATAAAACAACAATAACTCTAGCTTATAATGGGATACTTTAGGTCTAATTATTCAGTATGTTTAAACATGACCATTATCACTAGTGCTGTAGAAACCCTATGCCATTATTTTTTATTTACAACAAAAATAGTACGTCACTGTCTTAATTTAAAAAAGTAAGATATTTTAATTTTTGAATATTTTGGACAAATAACTATTTTTTACAATTTTCTTTAAAATGCATTGTATTCAAGCAATTGTTCATTTAAAATATCTCTGCATTTCGTAGTTTGTGCATATTTGTATGAAGAGCTGAAGGAAACTTGAAAATCCACTTTTAAAAATTATGCACATAATTTACCATTTTGAGAAACTTTTTCAGGTACAATTTTGCTGTATTTTTAGCGGAAAAAGCGCTTTACCTGAAACCAAAACAATTTCTCCTCGGCGCATTAAACATTTCAGATAGGATAATTGTGAAAACGGTTACTCCTAACGACTTCAACAAAGTATACTTTTTTACATAAATAAGGTAGAAGAATCGATTGTTTTAGTAGTCAGATATATACACTAAGTCGCAAAAAGTTCTGCCATTTAATAAAAGCATGATGTGCCATAAGTGGCGCCCTCTACTAGTAGCGTCAAAATTAAAAACAAATTTGAATTTCTCGCCTCCAAAAACGCCCGATCTCCAAAATGTATCCAAATATTTGGATTTTTTAAAATATTATTTACAAATATCGAAAATAACCTTTTTAACCATCAACTTTTGAGTAAAGTAAGTTTATCAATATTATACTATATCATATTATTTTGTCGTCAAGAATCTACTCTTTCTTACTCTGTGGTGCATTAATTTCAGGATACCCTGTATTACTGAAGCATAATAGGTCACAATTTGCAAACTACGAAATGCAGAGTTATTTTTAAAGAATAATTACCTAAATACGATGCATTTTAAAGAACAATTATTTGTTCAACATAATCAAAATTTAAAGTATCTTACCTTCTTTTATAATATATATAAGACAGTGGCATACCATTTTCATTTTAAATAAAAGGAGAGTGCCACAAGGTTTCTACGCCAATGGTGATGATGGGAATATTTAAACATACTGAATAATTAGACTAAAGATATCTCATTACAACCTAGAACTATTGCTATTTTATCGCGAAACCTTTCCAAGTACACCCTGTATCTCGGAAACGGTGAACTTTTAGATATAGGTATATTTCGGTAAATCTAATTTATTTTGACTGTACAATCATCCCCTTCCATGGATGCCAGTAATACCTTAGTCACCCTGTATAATTCGATGTTTATCTCCGATGACGTAAAATTTCTATACCATTCTCTTTCTTAGATAAATTCGCTTTTTCCAGTGTAATGAAAACCTTAAACCCCATAATCGGTAATACTTATTTTTCCCCAAACATTTCAAGTCTGCCACTAAATAATAGTCTATAGAACCTAAAACTAGTTTACTTGAATAAGTATTATCCAGTGGTGGTTTTATTTTTTAAACCGGTTAATTATATAATCTTCTAATTTTCATATAGTTGATGATTATCTTTTCGTTGCTTTTCTTCATCACTAATTCAAGCATCAAGGAAAGAAAGATTAAGTTTTTCTATTTAATAATAAAAAATAAAATAAATGTTGTGTTTTTAATTGTTCAAAACTTCTTGTTACCTATTTCTGCTAATATTAACGTTTATGCCACCTTTTGTAGTTTACCTTTCATAAACTGTGGCCTTTAAATTTTGTATTCATATACTATATTTGGAAGAACAACAAACATACCAAATAGAAATAATCTGTTCTATACTTGATATCTTCTCTCGAACCTTTGGCAAATAAACCTGTGTTGAACTCAAAATTCTCTCACTAAAATGCAATACTTTGTTTTATTTAGACTTCGATTTATAGCTATGAAAGTTTTGGTTGGTATGAGAGTATTAGTTTCTTGAAAGTTTATAAATTCCTTTCCTAAACACCTTTCAAATTTATGTTCCACAAACATCGTTCAATAAGGAATTTTTGTTTATTTTCTCTATATATACTTCCTCGTTCAATTCATTTGTTCCAGACTATGGTAATGAATATAACAAACTGTGTAATAAACATAGACTGTACAGACATAAATACAGTATAAAGTTGTCTCTCAAGGATCAATACTTGAACTCAACTGAAACCTCATTACCCATCAATGATATTGACAGCATAACTGTAGCAATAACCTCCTTAATTTATTAATAAAACTAGTTCTACTTATCTGTGCTTGTAATGGTCGAACCCGCAATAAAATTATTATTTATATTCATTTTTAATAACGATACGGCTTATCTGCCGCATTGTAAAATCGTTCGCGCACTCGGTTCAGTCAGTTGCCAAAAACATGTGAATCAGTTCCGTTAGCCTGGATTCCGCTTAAAAATAGCGCTGCAGATTTTTCGCGTTTGATGCACAAATGGCCCCAAAATAAACTGGAAATAATTCAGTAATTAAATAAATAACACGTCTGCCTCCACTGTAAAACATTCCAGGCCCACTATGTCATAAAAGTCTAGTTTTAGATTTATTCAGCGCAACAAATATTATTGATTACTTTCTGTGAGACGAAAAAACAGAACTGGGTTTGGGACAAAATTGTTCATATGCAGGAAAAAAGCGTAGTAGTATTCTGCTGTTTAATAAAAAGTTGTATATACGAGTATACAAAAAATGTCCATACGTAGGGCTAGATTATTGAGTAACAAGTCATTGGCGTTGACACGGTGAGGTCTCAATTTACTACCGGCTCAAATCATATAACTAAATGCAAAAATTTTAACCACTCACTCAGAGATATAAAATACAATAAAAAAAATTATTCGAAATTTTAGCTGGATGTTTAGAAAATGTGGAAATACTTTCTTTTCTCTCGGAAAATCGGCGACTATGAAAGATGGAATTATTGGAAATGAAAATAAACATTTTTATTAATAATACCTGATAATAGATAACTCGGATTGCTACAGAATTGTATATTCATTGTCCACTAACAGCAAAACAGCATTGCGCAGTTACAATTCAAACATTCATTAATTTTATTGGAGTAAAACTATATCAATAATAAATATGGGTATATACCACAGAAAATACTATAACATCGTTAAAAGAAAATATCTAAAAGTGATATTAAAATACACGAAACATAATATATACATATCTGTCGATGATTTGACAACTCTGATTGCACGAAAAACAAAAAACTAGTTTATTACTACAGTTGGTAAGACATATATGAAATTGTTGTGTTAATTGTTGCATAGTTAAGTTGCATATTAATGCCTAATATTTTGACTGTCATAACACAAGAATTGAGTGTTAAAGTGAATTCTTTATAGAATAAATAAATTAAACTTCAGAAATATGAGTGGGTTAGAGTTAAATAAAACCAGCAAGTCTACGTTTCGACTGTATTTAAGCCTTCTTCAGGACAATCCAAGAAAAGTTTTCAGTGTAAAATATAATTACCTATATATTGATTATTATTCTGAACATTGTTAAGTTATGTATTACTATGTCTTATATAATGTTACATTACCTATTTTATTTCCCTTTTTATAGAATTGTACTTTACACGAAAAACTGTGCATGGACTGTCGTGAAGAAGGCTTAAATATAGCCGAAACGTGTACTTGCTAATAAATTGGTTTTGTTTAACTTTGACCTCATTACCAATCATATTTGTGAAGATTAAACTATTGGGTCATAAATATTCTTACAAATAAATTAAAATTAAATTAAATTATTACGTAACTCGCTCTATCACTAACAATATATTATTCTTGTATATCTTAAATTTGTGAAAACCTCCAAATGTATATTAATTTTGAAGTTTTGTTGCAAAACAGTTTTTTGTCTTTGGATAATCGTGTAAAGTTATGAATGATTCAAAAGCGGCTTTACAAACAATAACAGAAGACTCAGGAAATTATGATATTAGCTATGACCAGCACGGAACGTTCTTAAGTCGATTGCAAATCGAGATCCCGCCATGCCCACTCCGATGGCTTACATTATAACATATGCAGTTTATTTTCTTTGTTTCCAAATTTAAACAAGATCTGTATTTACATCACGTTGTACCCCCACAAGTACTGCCAAACCTACTACCGACACTATATTTATTTACTATCTATTAATATTGTTGCAACTGATTAACTAAAAATGTGTTTACGTAAAAAAATATATAACGGCAGTCCAAAATGTCCTGATTATGTGTTATTTAAATAAATAATAAGATCTGATTTCTTACATCCCCACCTTCAACAATAATGAAATTAAAGTGCATGCATAGTATTTTTCGTGCAACTTAAGTGACTTGTTTAATTTCAAAAAGACACTAAATATGTCTGCTAACAATGAACGCGCATAGTCTAAATATTGAACGGAATATCTGAACTTTCTAAAAGTGTTTCTGGAGCCGCGATGATTGACTGGGTGTCGATAGTGCGTCATTCCCACAGGAGGTTCTCTAATTATATGTACGGGGTGCCGAGTAAAGTTCGCAAACGTCGCCAAAAGTTCATCAAGAGACAGCAGCAGATGCCTGGTAACGGCGCTGCAGCGGGTATGCCCCACGGATCCAAATGTTCGTGTTGTTGGGCAGGCGACAAAGTGCAGGTTAGTAGTTGTGAAGGTATTGGTGGTATTGGCTTATAGAAGATTATGACGTACTGAACATGTAGACTTATCTAAAGTATCAGCTGTATCCTTAGAACATTTACCAAGCAACGTGCTTGAGAAATTTGACATAAAGTGATGAGGCATTTGCATAGACCTTGTGAATGTCAGAGAACAAGTATTTATTTATTAAAACAGTTAGTAAACGTACAGTTATTAAAATTTAAGGCCACTAGACTGGCTATTTTTTTCATAGTATAGAAGATCTATTACGACGCATAGTATTTATGATCTTATTATGGTGTTCTTGGTCGATGTTTCAGTATGGTTTTATAGAATTTGAATTGTTGTGACCAGTAATTTTCAGCAATTGTTGTTCTTGCACACCATTTTTTACTAATTCACTAGCAACAGTTGACTTGTTCGAATGGTCTTTTATCTTTTTGTCCTTTACATTCAGGCCAATAACCTCAGCAGACAATTTAGTCCATCCAATAATAGTATTTTCTCCAACAGGGACGCTGTTGCACCAATTATCGGTTTTCTTTTTCCAATGTCGATTAGGCTCTAAGAACAGCCGTGGTGAAGTAATATATTCGCCTAGTTCTGATATACTCGCGAAAAGAATTCAGACGACTTACGTCATACGAACAAATGAATAATTCATTATATTTTTATCAAAATATTTATCAATCTGCAACTGATAGTAATAAAACTATATAATACACTAAAGGTTTGCGTATATATTGCACTAAATTGCAAAAATGGTTGTTTTTAACGTTACCAAATATCGAAAATTACGTTGACAATAAAAACAAATGTGTAACGTCAGCCATGACGTAAGACGTCTGAATTCTTGATGCGAGTATATCAGTTTTTGAAAAAGGCATACAGGGCAACTTTGACTTTCACCATTGGCAATAAACCAACTGGTACAGCTTTTTAAACCGCCTTGGCATTGAACATCGGATTCTATATCCAGTTATCGTTATTTTTCTCGATTTGATGCTATGCTTCCGCACAGTATTTATTGTTGCTTCTTTGAATTCTATACCATCTTTCTTCCTCATATTGACCACCAAATCTTTTAGTGTCAATGCCAGTTCTTCTACGCTACTATGCTCATTTAATTCATGTTTTCGTTCACAGTAAAACTCCATAAATATTCCCCACTTGTATTTACGACTGTTTGTGGAATTTTTGGAAATTTTTCTTTAGTTAGCGCGTTAATAGATTGAAAATTTGCATTGCCAAAACGTAGCATTTAGAAATTTGTTTGAAATATGACGCTGTCAAACTTAAACAATCTTGGTGTCATAGTGATGGGAAACATCCCTGGTTGTTATTATCAGTTAAATGTTGATTGGGTGATTTGTGTCACATGACAGAAAATAACGAAATTTTAAATGGCTCTTAGAACTGTCAAAAAATGTTCATGTAAAGAAATTTTCTCTATTCAGTTCAAACGTATACCGGGGGAGTCAGAAGTATGTATAAAGCATTTAAGTTAAGATTTTTCTCGCCAAATAAATTTTTGTTCTAACTTGCCTCCTTACAAGGACACAAGAACGTATTGAAATTTAGAAAAAAAATAGTTTTTTAGTGGATATCCCTAATAACTATTACCCAGTGTAGAGACTGTAAAATAGGAAATGCTAGGCCATACATGCATATAAACTATATTGCACCACTGACTAATATTAAAAATAATAATTTTTTAGATTAAGCCATTTTCATGATCAAAAAGTTCATTTATACCAAAAGGGGACTCAAATTATGTAAGAATACATTTTTGTAATAAAAAAATGACGCAACATAGCTCTTTTAAAAAGATTCACTATGATGATTCCACGCCACTGGATTTTCTTATTTTGCTTATGACCACTTCATTTTTGAAATACAAGGCAAAATTTAATAAACTAGTTTTAAGGAATTTCTTGTATTTCAGCTGGGGTATCGGAATAGTGAAAATTGATTTTGATATACTTTATTACGTAGAATTCAGTGTCGTACTTGTAATTTATCTACCCTGTTTTCAAATGTGACCCAAACATACAATTTTTTTTATTTATTTATTTTTTTGTATAATTTTCTATATATATATATATATATGTAATTCTCGTGTCACAGTGTTAGACGCCATACTTCTCAAAGACGGCTTGACCGATTTTTATGAAATTTTATATGTATATTCGGTAGGTCTGAGAATCGGTCGTAATCTATTTTTCATACTCCTAAGTGGTTCACCCCAAACATTTTTTTTATTTTTATTTTGTTATGATGTGGCATTAAGAAATACATACAACCCTTAATTTTCACCCTTCTATCACAAACCCCTCTTTTTTAATAGCAATTTTAGTAATTTAATCATTTTTAACCCTGGTCAATAACTGATCGATTATCACTAGATCAGTTATCCCCGCCAGGCGTCTACCGGTGTCACTTCTCACCCAGTAAACAACATGGAGTAGGGATGAGAACGAAGCCGACTACCAAAATATTCACTAGAAATAATTCATATGGCAAAACAACATTTGCCAGGTCACCTAGTAATTATATAAAAACGAATGGCAAGAATGGCATACACCACGCAAGTTTTATTAATTTGACGTTTTTTTGACAATTTCCAAAATATAAATCATTATGAACGAAAATGTATAATGAAATTGAATTGCATAAAAATATACAAAATATTCCATTTAAAAAATTGTGTATTTGGGTCATACTTTAAATTATCAGAAGTAATTTTCACTATTCCAATATCTCAGTTATTCTCTGAGATATAAAGAATCCCTTAGAAGTAGTTTTTTCAAATTTCGCCGTGTCCCAAAAAACCAATAGGCCTATGAGTTCAAACCTAAATTTATCAGCAACTCTTCTAAACTTAATGAAACTTCTCTGCCAACATTTATGCCACTTTTAGAAACTCCAGCCCCCACGTTGATCTTAGAAAATATATTACAAGCCATTCATTACTCGTGTTGTTCACAAACGCTCCAATCTACATAGCTCATGTACTTATGATCCGACCAAAGCTCTAATGCAACTTGCGTTGCAGCCTGCATCCAACTTATCTCTCTAGACAATAAATCATGTGGGTTCCACCGAGAATTAGACTTAATACTACCGCGGAATTGCTGGAACGGGTGGAATTAGTAGTAATGGTACAACGTTCTAAGCAAATTTCGATTCGTTCTCGTTTTTTGACATTGACAATTTGTTGCAGCATGCCCGCTACGCGGAGGAGGACATGCCGCCCCCACCGTCGCCGCCCCTCCAAGTCGTCCCGCACGATCCCATCTCCAGGCAGGGATCCCTGGATAGGGGCGGCCGCAGGAGGAGCTCGGTGGAGAGGGAGCCAACCGTGAAGGAGGTCCACGTACAGGTGAGTGTTCCACACTTCTAATATGCCTTGCGGCCGAATCTAAAAATAGAAAAGCCGTACGTCACTTTCGATTTATATTTTTTGCTCAAAAACCCGGCCAGCTCCTTTTTTGAACAATAACTGAATAATAGTATATTGTTCCATTAGGATTAACTGTCACTCTTTTGGCGAGCAAAATTGCACATGCTATTTTTTCTCCAACTTTTCTCCAACCCAAATCCCCCATTTAATTATTAATTTAAGCTTTGAAATTATTCAAACTAAATTTGGATAATAAAGCAAAGTAGGATATATCAATGTAATCATGGATACTTTGCAAACATTAATTGCCATATTGCTGATTGAATCCATTTGTGAATGTTTGCGGTTCAATTTGCTGAAAAATCTGTAGAAATGGAGTCTAATGAAGATTTAGGTGTACCTGGGGAGATACTGGAGTGTGCGAAAGAGGTTTCTTTGAATCTTCTCCCAAATAAGCTTCGAGAAATTTATGAATGTGTCTACCTATTTACTAAATGTGTTTTATGGATTGGGGCAAAGAAAAAAACATTAATTTGTATTCAGGAGATGTATTGATGGTATTTCTCAACCTTAGGAAATAAAATGAAGCTGTCAACGCTTTGGTCACAATATTCAATATAAGCAAATAATCAAAGTTAAGCACTTTTCCCAAGTGACAAGTATTTACGAAGGAGCAAATTGGTTGCTTTTTGAAAACTGCACCTTATAATTTATATTTTATGATGAAGGTAGCGTGTTTATAGGTCGTCGTAATATTGGGGGTTGGAGGCGCATGCCGTTCTGATGAATTAGTCAATTTAACAATTGATAATGTTGCAGATATGTAATACGCCTTAATTATAAAAATTTCCAATACCAAAAAAACATGTTTTTTACTGTGCTAAGAGATATTTATTTAAGTTTTTATCGAAAATATGTTGCTTTACGTCCAGCCGGATTGGTAGAACGTCGATTATATCTCAGATATGTTAGTAGAAAGTGTCATCGAATGGCGGTTGGTATCCGTAAAATCAGTGTCGCCTCGCAAGAAGTGGCAAAATTTTTGAAGCTGGACAACTGGAAAGAAGCAGTGGATACGCATTACGACGAACGTCTGCTACCCTTTTAGTTGACGTTGGTGATGACCTCACTTGTCTTAAAAGACACGGATGGATGTCGGGCATTGTGACGGAAAGCTACATTGAAGACTTACTTTTGAATAAAGAAAGTATTTTACAACAACTGAAAATAATACAACTATTAATGAAAACGTGTTGAACTACTTTGAGAATTGCTGCAAGAATGAGGATAGTTTCAGTTTAAGTGGTTTATTTTAATACTTCTTCAAACTGTGTGTTTAATATCAATGTGGATAAACAAAAATTACTGTAAATACTGTTGAATAAACTTTTATAAATTAGAACTTTTAATCTAAGGATAACAAGTGTCAACTTGAGCTCCGAATATTAAAAATGAACGTAAGCCAAAAAAAGCTCCTCTTCCCACTCCACTTATAGACCATTGGTGTCAAATCAGAACTTTAGGCTGGCCATCTAACGCATCTCCCTCTCTGTATCCATTTATCATTACGTCGTAAGCTTTTTAATGATTGGAATGACAAGATTGAAACAAATAAGTAACATGTATACAATTGGAAAAACTAGTAGATTTACATAGAAAAATAAGTTTGGGTCATGTTTCCTTAGTGCTGTGCAATATTTGGAAAAATATGTACAACTCTTTATTTGCCATATAGTTAACAAAAATTATAGATCACCCTGTATTTGATCTACTAATGTATTGTAAGATACTTTAATTATGTCAACATAATTGAAGCATCACTTCTAAAAATTCTTTATATCCAGCTAAAAATCAAATGATTGTTCTCTGTTCACATAAAAGTGAAAAATGTTCTTCACGATTCACTAAATTTTGTATTTAGAACCGATGGAAAAACTCGGTCTAATTTATAGAAACCATGCATCAGAACGTAACTTCTTGTGCGGTTCGTCGTAGACTTTAACAATATTTCACAAAACCAGTCAGGAACATTTATCTACATTATGTCTTCGGTATGGTTACCTGGACTTGGCAAAATCACAGAGAATATTTGAGCGTGGCGAAATTTTATCGCCCACAAGTCGTTGGGCCATGCCCAACTCAACGTCAGACTTATCCTTTCCCATTTAGCTTTTTAAAAGAGAGGTTTAACCACTTTTTCTGATACATTTCCTGTGAAGCATAAGTAATAGGTAATCCTCTCTACATATACGGTATGATAACAGAAAGAGAGAACAGGATTGGTACAGGTACAATCTATTGTAATAGTAATGGTACTTTCTGAAATCAGTATTTGAACTACTGGAAGCTCTGAGTAGAAATTTCATTAGATCTGTATCGGTGAATGAGAACAACTACGAACTAATGTTGGATGTATATTTATTACGAATACCTCAGTAGTTTGAAATCAATCGTTCAAAATCGTTTCAAAGGAGATAATAATGAGGGATTTACAACAATTTTAATGTAGACTTCATTTAAAATAATTTTCTAAAAAAATGTTGGCTATGAAAAATGAATTTAAACAAATCAAATAGCTTCTTTTAAATCGCCATATGCGGAAAAGACACTTTTCCTACTAATTGCACATACGATTTTTGTTTTGATAATATTGAGGGATTATTGACATAGAAATGAGTTTGTTTATTAGGTTTGTTAGGATTGTTGTGTCGGTGATTTATGAAAAATGTCAGAATCTTCTGCTTACAACCATAATATGGAAGATGATACAGAAGAATCATCAAAAATCGAGATTAAATCAATATTGCCGACAAAATCCAAATATTTGAAGACTGAAGTTTTCAAAATAGAGTAGCTATTATCACTGAAGTAGTTCAACTAGCCTATTTTGAACAAAAATGAAGAGTGTACCAGAGTTTTATGCTGTGGCGTCGTTACTTAATGATAAAAACAACATTGTCAGTAAAAAAAAATTGGAGGATGGAAAGCAACAAACGTGGAAAAATTATATATAGAGGATTCAACGAAAACTAACAAATACTGGGCCAAAGAGACATCAATATAAATACAAACTCGGCTTCTAGTTCATCAAATACATCTACGACACTAGATGGTATTTTCTAAAATCACAATTATCAGTTTTTTCACAATATTTCGGCAACGGCTGCAGATGTCTTGGATCTGTTTGATTTACTTTAATAGCCATCAAAATATGTTCTTAGGACTAACAAATGCATAATGACAATATAATAATATAGCTTCCCAACGTAACTCTGGATGCAATAAATTAAATAAGTATTTACGCTATGTCTTCTTGTTCGAAATCGTTTACGGTTGTTGTATTTATTTTTGTACAGCAGTCGGCAGTATAAATACACCTAAACAATAAAATTTTTACTGGCAGAAAGTAACGTCAAAGTTAAAAATAAAATCCCTGGAAAAAAACTTTCACACCACGCGAAAATTAAGCCGAGATTCTGTACTCTGGATCGACGTGGAAAAACGTTTCAAATCTTCAATTAGCCTAAAATGTTCTAGAATGTAGGTGTTCGTCTGGTTGAGACAGCCTTGTCAGAATAATAGGCTCGAGCTGGCAGAAATAGAATGATTTTACGCTATCGCATGCATGTAGCTTTTGATAAGTAAAATGGTACATCTGGTAAGCTTACTACGAGTTTGTTTTGTAAATCTGCCAATGTTTTCTTGCCTGAAATATGTCAAAGCCGCAGTCTTGTAATATTACTACTCTAAATCAAACACGTTTGAAGTAGGATCCAAAAATTTTGAATGGAGTGGAGACATCAAAAAATAAAATAGAAGTAGTGGTTTTTATGTTTTTATATATTTTACAGGGTGAACCTTAAATAAGTACAAATATTTTAACCAGCAGCATAGTTCACTGTGTAGAACACATAATTAATAGTTTTTTTACACAAAAAATCAGAAATAAAAAAGTGAAATTTTAAATAAATTTTGTAATTTTCTGTAGAAAATTTGTTGAGGACCGCTGACTTTCATGCACTTATAAGTCATAGCGCTTCAGATTGAACGTGCAGTTCACAGTGTTGCCAGTGTTACACAAATGTCTGCTTTTAAATTTAATATGTTGTGTGAAAATCATAGTTTTTCGTTATTATTCATAAAATAACTTAAGGAAATTGTGTCTTGTGTCTCTTTCTAACAGTGTACAATGGCATTTAACTTATGAAATGTGGATTACTGATTAAATAGTTAATTTTTTAACAAATAGGTAAGCTTGTGTGCACGTTTATGTATAATTTTTGAACATTGGACATAGTAATATCATGTAATATCTTCCTAAATACTTTACGGTAGTATTTAACTTGCGGAAACTCATTTTTAATAGTTTATAGTAAGGTCAGTTAAGCAGTTAAAATGTATGTTAATATTGCTGCGTATCATACTACATACCCAACTTTACTGTACTTATGCTTCTAACAAGTATTTTTAAAATAGAATTAACCGTATTACTTTACTATTACGTTAAGGGAAACGTTATATTTATATTAGAGAAGATATGGCAACCTCGCAACAAATCATATGGTTCATTAGCTTGGTTAAGATAGCGGTTCACAAAATGTGGGTATTTTTAAAAAAATTTAATATCTCCGTAAATATTAGAAATTTTTAAAAATGGCTTTCACTAGACTGATCTATATGATGAACTACACCAGTAGTTAAAATATTTGTACTTATTTAAGGTTCACCCTCTATACAGGGTGATTCAATTTTTAATGAGCAAACTGCGAGGGTAAGTAGAACTGTAAGTATAAAATAATGACAGTTTATTATATAATTTTGGGGCTTTATAAGGAATATACAGGGTGTTAAAATTTGAAGAAAAAAATTGATATTTTGGTATAATTACTAAAGTAATGGAGATATTTAAGCCATACTAAGTACACACTGTAGTTAGTTAAGGTGTCATAAAATGTGAAAATATCAAACACTTTGAACAACCAGTGGCAGAGATATGGGCAGTTCGTATCTTTAATTTAGGGAAAAAGTTGTATCACCCTGTATAATGTTAAAGTTTATGACATTTTTAAATGTGTATTTTAATTTTTAACAAAATCCCTATCTAACATTAACACCCTGTATCTTCCTTATAAAGCCCCAAAATTATAACTATTATATAATAAACTGCCATTATTTTTCAAAGTTCTACTTACCCTCGAAGTTTGTTCATTAAAAACTGAATCACTTTTTAACTTCCATCATTCACACCCGTATCTTTTTCTTATCAGCATTTTATTAAGGCAAGTTGGCTTAATATTTTGAAATGAAAAATCTCCATGGGCCGTTACTGTTTGATAACAATCCTAGTTATATTCAATAAAAACATTATAAATTAATAAACCCCATACAAATTTCACTAATCTTGGGTAATTATACTGAGCTTAAACTTCAAAACAAGCTGAGATATTTGATTTTACAAGCAAATCGTCAAAATTATTTCTCTTTTATATGAATGCGTAGGAAATTGGAAAAAGGAAAGCAATAAGCTGGTTCATATTCCCTAAAACCCCGACAGCGTTTGTCTACCAGTGATTTTATACATTTATTAAAATCACGTCGCACGACTCTACATCCAAATATAAAGCAGACGGTCGTTGGTCACATATATGTGCGCTCCAAGACCGTGCAGGTGTCAAACACCTGTGTCACGTAGAGTTAAATCAAAATATGCTTATGCCGAACGTAAGGTGTGGTTACGCGCCAAAAAAGGAACAGAAGTCCGGAAATGTTCAATAATCCAGGTTGTTTCAGATTATTGCATATTCACTTGGCCAGTAACGTTTTTCCAATGATCTAACATGTATGTGAAGGATATTAAATAAAACAGAACATATATATTATACCCAGTAACATTAGAATATATTGACTATGTGATATGTGCATTTAAAATATTATTAAAAACAGTATTATGCCACACACCTTTTCATTGGTCAACTCATCCTGTAGTTACTAAGTAAACTAATTTTTAAAAGCAAAATTAAAATAAAAATTCCGAGAAAAATTCAATTCAGTTATACTTTCTTTTACAAAAATATTCATAGATACATCTCTCTAATTAATATGCAATAACTTTCGGTATCAAATTATTTCCTTCGCTACAACATGACTTTTTTTATTAGCGGTTTTTTCATTAAAAAATAAATAAATAATTAAAAAATTAAATTTAACGCTCTGCAGATATCCTAGAAACGAATTCTCTTAAAATGAAGTTTTCTAAAGAATGTCCTGCTATTTAAAAGTGAGACATCCTGTACATATATAGACGGTGTTTCTTAAGTAGAGGTCAAAAATCCACGTGCGTATTCTGTGCCAAAAATAAAAGTTTTTTTATTATACAGGGTGAACCTTAAATAAGTACAATTATGTTAACGGCAGTTGTAGTTTGTCATATAGATGAGTCTAGTAAGTCATTTTTAAAAATTTCAAATATTTACGGAAATATTAATTTTTCTAAAAAAAACACATTTTGGGCACCGCCGACCAGATAGACCACTGACGTAACTTAATAAAATAAACCATATGATTTACTGAAGGCGAGGTTGTAAGATAAATAATTTTTAATGTAAATTCAATTTTTGCGGTTAATTCTAATTTAAAAACACTTGTTTTTAACAGTAAGTAAAGTGAATTACGATTGAAATATGAATTTCCGCAAGTTCGATACTATCACTTAGTTTTTAGGAAGTTACTTTGTTTAATGATTCCAAAAACTATACATAAACGTTGATAAAAGCTCACCTACTTGCTGAAAAAACAACTATTTAAACAGTTATCCACATTTCACAAGTAAATACCATTGTACACTTTTACAAAGATATACAAATTATCCCCTTAAATTATTTTATGAACAATAACAAAACACTGTGATTTTCACACAACACCTTAGAGTTAATTTTCGCCACATAAACCTCAAACAACTATTTCATACTTCGTAGTGAGTGAAACAGATTTTAAAAATAAACGCGTTCAATATCAAGAGAAGGCAAAGTAAAATATTTAAAAGCAGTGTCAATCCCATGCCGAAAGAAGCTGGTGTCGTAGGTACAGGTAAGAGGTAGACGTCACGGGCAGTAGGCGAAATGTCCCGCACCAGGCCCATCCTTTAGGATTGATAGTGGAGGTCAACGAAGAGGTTATGTTCATACCGGTGCACTGGTATGGTCCAGGACAAAGAAATAAGCTGTGGGGAAGGCAAGGTACAAGTGGAAACAGAACATGTAATATTTTGGAAAGGGATTTGATAATTTCAGTACACTTAAATTTGAAGTTAATATTATGAGATACTTTTGCATCTTCTGAAACCGAAATAAGTAATGCACTGCTTGACGCTGCAACTAACGCATAAAACGTATTTAAATCGTTTTATTATTTTCACGGCCAGTGCTTTTCTCTTAAGTGTCTTGTGTATTTAATTAATACTGTTGGTGAAATACAATAATTAAGTAAAATATGATGAATTATTCAAACAGTGAAAATGTTGACATGTTAAAAGCATGCCTTTGTTAAGCAGTGATAATCAGGGATAGTAATAAAGATAGTATGTATTGTGATAAATCAGTGGGAGTATAATAAAAATGGATATTGGCCAAATTCTGGATAACTGTGAGTAGAAAATCTAGTTTATGTTTTCAATTTCATATACTTAGATATATGGACATACTTTATTGGTGAGGTATAGGAATGGCAAAGGGGTGATCATCAATATTTTTATAAGTAAAAATATTTCAATTATTCTTTGACATGTTTCAAAATTCTAGTTATAACTTTCTTGAAATCTATTCCAAGACATGAGTGTAACACTGGCCACGTTGTGGAATACACATTCACCATGACTCTTAAAAATCTTAATGTACGAGTCGGATCAGTGATCCGTATTGACGATCACTGATTCTTTTTCTATTGAAAAATAACGAAATTTATTTAAAATTTGATTTTTTGTTCCTGATTGTTTGTAGAAAAGCTATTAATTATGTGCTCTGCACAGTGAGCTGTACTGCTAGTTAAAATATTTATACTTATTTAAGGTTCACCCTGTATAATAAAAAAAACCGTTATTTTTGACCACAGAGTACGCCCCTCTACTTAAGAAACATCCTGTATAGGTAAGTTTGGTGCAATTACAATATTTTGGACACCCTTACATGCACCTGCCTTCTGTCGATTCTTATGTGGGACAAAAATCTATTAATTTAATGGGCTCTGTTTTTTAACTTCATTTCCTGCAACCAGAATGAAAGAGTCTCGGAAGCAAGTACGTTTACCTTTCAGCAGGACCGCGTTTCTTTGTCACGACGCCACCCCCTTCGTCTCAACCCTTGCACCGGCCGTATATGAAATGACCTACCGCGGCCGATCGAGGCGCGCGTTGCCTACCCCAAACTCCCCGTGCGTGCACCGCGCCCGCAGCGCCATCTGCCGAGCGAACGGCGGAGGCCCGGCTCGGCCGTCGAGGCGGGTAGTCCGCCCAGCACCAGTGCAGATCGCCGGTGTGCACCGTACGCCGCCGGGGGCGAATCTCGGCGTCCCAGCCGACCTGACTTGTTCAATTCGACGTGCGAGGGGATGCCAGTGACGTCAACAGGTACGTTCGGGGGGCCCCAGTGGTACGGACGGGGGTGGACCGTGCCGTTTTCTGATGGCCTGTACGTCAATATGCATGCTGTGCGAAATGTAAACGGTCCCGTCAGCTGTCAAAACGGTTGGGTAAATAACAGCGCACACTTTGTTTATAAGTCTTGCATTTCTCAGTTGGAAGCAATTTTTTTATCCTTTATCACGGTCACTAATGAGTTATGTATATTTTTGCCCTGGAAAATTAAGTAAATTCGAAAATTATAGATTTATTTGCTAGAAATTGTGCCTTATTACTATTACTGTAATATGTATTTAAATTCTCAATCATTCTCAGAAAAAAAACTATATATACAGGGTGTTAATTAAGTAAATGCACAGACTTTAAGAAATTCATCTTTGGTTCATTTTAAAACAAACTAAAATATGGGTCCGTTTTTCATATACAATGTTAAAATTTGATAAAAAAAATTTTTAAATAGTAAGTTAACTAAAGCTTGCATAACACACTTTTAACTACATGTTGCAAGTATTAAACAACATTAATTCAGTCATAAGCGTAGATATGCGTAAACTTCTCAGGAATTATTTATAAGAAAAAAATAGTACGCCACTGATTTTTTAAAAAATTGACAACTGGCACCGTTAAAATCGCCGTAAAAATAATCAAATTTGTGCTGTATTTAGAGACAGCACAAATTTGACGTAGAGCAAAAGTAATATCGATAATGATATTTTTAATGTTTTGTTCATCCACCTTTACTATTTAAATTTTCCTCAAATAAATAATAATAACTTTTAAAAAGCGTTTGTAAGACACATTATTTTGCTATTCTAACTATCCATTCTAAAAATTATTTTCACATAAACAAAAGTGAACAATCTTATATGCAGAACTATGTAACAATATTTACATCTACAGTTTAATTTAAAAAAAAAACGTATTTTGAAAGATTTCTGTAGGTACCTAAACATTTTTTGGCTAGACTGCTTTCGGTCTATATATATAATTGTTTTACTTCGGTACCTTTGAATATTCACAGGTGGCGTGGGATGACATTCCTGTTATTTGTTAAGGTCTTCTAATTCAGTTCTTAAACACTGTTAAGGCAAATAAGAATAATTTTTTAACAAAATTTCCTAATACAGTCTTTATACACGCTGCACAAGTATAAGTAAAAGTAAGGCGTATAAACAAATATAACGTTTGCATTTTACTAGATGAAATTATACAAAACATTAGCAATTCATTGTAATGAAATCTTTCAACGATAGCATAATTCATACTCATGAATGTTATGATTTCAGAATTAAAATTGTAAATGTAAAGCTAAACGGCAACATCAAAATGTGGTGTAAGGGCTTTTAACGAGTTATGAATATTAATATATTTCTTCAATGGACGAAAATTTATGTAATTATAAGCAATTGTGCTCTTGGAATCGCGTATTTATCTGAACCAGTAAACAATTATAAATGTGCTTCTTAAAGAGAGAGGGGGAACTGGAAGAGCTCCATTTTTTATCTCTTTAAAAAATAGTAGCAAAATTCAGATTGTAAAATCACTTTAACGCCTGTGGACGATAACAGGACTCCTGGGTGATAAAGTAAATCACACTTGCATTTTCGCAAAAATACACTTTAACGCTTCGCGTGGGTCATTCCCAAATTTAATTAATACACTTATTATTTGCCTTTATTTAATACACTTTTGCAATACGTACGTTTACGTATAATGCATTGTAATGTCTAATTTTGAATAATAAAAATATATTTAACGACCGTGAGCCATAACAGAATCCTTGGACAATAAAGTGTCACCTTAAATTTTCGGAATATCCACTTTAATGCTCAACCGTGGACTTATTCTTAAACCTCTGACTTAATAAAATTTCAAGCATTGCGCTTATCATATAATGATACTACAGATCCTAAAGTTTAATCGGTTTCATCGTGTCTGTAATTTTTGTAAAACTTCATATCTTGTCACTTTCAAAAATAATAACAAAATTTAATTTATAAAATCGCTTTATCGCCCTTATGCGGTAACAGGACTATTGGGCGATAAAATGCCACCTCAAATTTCCCGAAAATGCACTTTAACGCTCACTCGTGGATTTAATCCTAAATTACCTGTCATTTCATTAAATTTCAAGTATTACGTTTACCATATATTACACAAGCTAACTAATATCTAAAAATGTCGTCGTGTCTATAGTTCAAACTGATTGTTTCTGTAAAACTTCATTTTTAAGACTGCATATCTTGTCACTTTCAAAAATAGTAGCAAAATTCGATTTATAAAATCGCTTTATCGCCGTTAAACGATAACAGGACCATTGAGCGATAAAGTGTCACCTTAAATTTTCCGAAAATGCACTTTAACGCTCACTCGTGGATTTAGTCCTAAATTACCTGTCATTTCATTAAATTTCAAGTATTACGTTTACCATATATTAATACTACACAAGCTAACTAATATCTAAAAATGTCGTCGTGTCTATAGTTCAAACTGATTGTTTCTGTAAAACTTCATTTTTAAGACTGCATATCTTGTCACTTTCAAAAATAGTAGCAAAATTCGATTTATAAAATCACCACTTTATCGCCCTTAAGCGATAACAGGACCATTGAGCGATAAAGTGTCACCTTAAATTTTCCGAATATGCACTTTAACGCTCAGTCGTGTATTTGTTCCTAAATGACGGGTTATTTAATAACATTGCGTTTATTATATATTGATATTACACTAGGCAATATCTAGAATCTCATCGAACTGATTGTTTCTATAATACTTCATTTTTAAGAGGGAACATCTTATCACTTTAAAAAATAGTAGCAAAATTTGATTTATAAAATCACTTTATCGCTCTTAAACGATAACAGGACCATTGGGCGATAAAGTCTGTTTAAATTTACTTAATATGGAGTTTAACGCTCAGCCGTAAACTTATTCCTAAATTACCAGCAATTTGATACAATTTCTAGCATTGTTTATCATATAGTGATACTACGTATTCTAATATCTAATAAATTTAATTGTGTCCATAGTTTAAACGAATTGTTTCTGAAATACGCGAACTGGTAGCCCTGGATCGTATCGATTGGGCCTCTTGTAATAAGATAAAAGAAGTTACCGAACAGCAGTGGAAGCTGGAGGTAAACTAATAAAAGTCTGGTCCAAAATGTAGACAGGAATAAGCTCACACTGAGAAAGTTTGACGCGAATAATTCGAAACATCTGTTTTGTGAAAGAGCCTACTTTTGCGAGGGATATATCGCTTTGGATTTTAGATCGATATAGGTCTGGCATAGGGGTTGGTGTTGGTAAATATCAGCTGTTTATTTTTGGAACTTGATTCCTGAAAATCTGCACAATGATACGTAGGTTGGCGCTGATTTTTTTTCATAATCACGTAAACCGACAAAAACTTGAACACATTGCTTTGTTTATTTCTTATCCAATACTAGATTTGAGCAATAATCAGAGTTAATATAACTTAGTTTGCATATTTTGTTTAATTTCCTTGATGCTGATTATTGTAGAAGCTCATTTAACTAATCTTTGGTCTCTATACAGGGTGTCCGGAAATTATGAGCAAAAAAATTCAGGGGATAATTCTAGACCGAAAATAAATGCTATCTCTTTCTATAACATTTTTTCCAAAACTGATTATTAACGGAGTTACAGGGTGGTAAAGTTAAAATTTTATTTTCGATATTTGAACATAACTTCTTAAGAAATCCAAATTTTTACATAAAATTTGTATATCGGGGGTTTTTGCGGACGAGAAATTCAAATATGTATCTAAGTTTGACTTCACTAGTAGAGGGTGCCACTTATGGCACATCATGTTCCTTTTAAATGACAGAACTTTTTTGCTGCTTATTGTATCCATCTGACTATTGAAACAATCGATTCTCCTACCTGTTATATCTGCAAAAGGTATACCTTGTTGAAGTCGTTAGGAGTGACAGTTTTCGAAATAATCTTATTTGAAATATTCAGTGCACCGATTCTGATATCGTTTCAGTTAAAGTGCCTTTTCTACTGAAAATACAGCAAAATGCTACTTGAAAAAGTTGTCCAGGGCGGTAAATTATGGAGATGTACAAAATTTAAAAAAATCGACCTGCTCTGATAAAATTTTTATGCTTTGTTGAAAAATGGTTTCATCAAACCTCGCCGATTTTCTTGAAATTTTGCACGTCTCCATAATTTACGATTCTGAACAACTTTTTCAAGTAACATTTTGCTGTATTTTCAGCAGAAAAGGCACTTTACCTGAAACCAAAACATGTTTTACTCGGTACACTGAGCATTTCAAATAGTTACGTCGACCGACTTCAGCAAGGTAAACCTTTGCAAATAAAACAGGTAGGAGAATCGAACTGTTTCGATAGTCAGATGGATATATTAAGATACAAAAAGTTCTGCCATTTAAAAGGAACATGGTGTGCCACACGTGGCGCCCTCTACTTGTTACGTCAAAATTAAAAACATATTTGAATTTCTCGTACGCGAAAACCCCCGATTTATAAATTTTATGTAAATATTTGGATTCCTTAAGAAGTTACTTACAAATATCGAAAATAAAATTTTTACTTTAACACCCTGTATAATGAATGTACAGGGTGTAACAAAAACTAACGTACAAAATTCAGGAGTATAAAGCGGCAAAATGGTACTTCTTCCTGTATTTTTTTCCTAGAATCCTTCTATGAGGAAGAGTGCTGGGAGTTAAAGTTTAAATAAAATTATTGTTTACAAACTTATTTTTTTATTATTTTTAAATACAAACACTGTTATATTATTGGTTTCACTACCAGTCGCGCAAAATGTGGTGGAGCACCATCGTGAAGCAACCCCATATGCTGTCTAACGATGAGATTAATTTCTTCGAGGAGTACCGGTAAATTATTATGCAAACATCCAATCCTTTGATATTCTTGGACACTATGTACATGGTACGGATATAATTGAGCCTCGTGTATGATACGATACACTGCTACAATACGCCGTGGACGTCCTGGACCTCCATCTCTTCCGCAATTCGGTTGCAAATTTCCCATGTCACGTCCGCGTTGCACTACGCTTGCACTCACTGCACACTGCGGTAAAAGCAGCATTTGGCACATATTTATCGGGAAATCGTTCTGCTAAAACATTTTTACTTTACCATGAATTTAAACGATATCCATCAACTCCGAGTTCGTATACACGTAAGCCTAAAAAATTAATGTGAACACTATAACTTCATTACTATAGGTTGTTAGTATTTGCTTTGCTGCTACTACTACTAATACTTTATCAGTGCAACATACTGCGTCGGTATTATAAAAATTCCTGTTTAAATCTACTAATTGAGTTAGCAATTAACCAAGTGGTCGGCACAACCAATAATTATTATCCAAACCAGGCTCCCAAGCAGGCGATATCGGATTCCAAATTGAATCGTACCGCGCGAAGTTAAATACAGCCAGCGGAGCGTCAAATAATTTAGGTTATCGTCTGGCTGCAGAGCTCGACGAACAAAACACGTTGGCTGACTGAGTGCAATGGGGACACTCGACGTCGCTATATGAAATTTTAATGATGCAAGTTGTAACCCGTAAGGCTGTACGAATGCATATTTTAAACGAAAGCGTCGACGAACATTGAACTATGTACACCCTTTAATTTTCTAAAGCGTGTCAGGAAATCTATAACGGAGATGTTCGTTTTGAACTCGTAAGTTATCATTTTTTAAATATCCCACAAGAAGAAGTCCAAAGGATATAAGTCAGGAGATCGTGGGGGCCATGGTACCTGTCCTCGTCCAATCCATCGTACTCCTCGAAGGTAGTCCTGAATATTTTGTCGCAAATAAGGGGAAGCACTATTGTACAAGAACCACATTCGGAGTCGGACAGCTAACAGAACATCCTCCAGAAGTCCATGTAGATCATTTCGAAGGAACTCCTAACCTAACACCTCAGCTATAAATCTGGGATTTTGAGCCTTTTGTTGCAGCAACCATTCACAAAATCTAATTCGTGAGGGATAATCCCTTGGTATTAATGCTTGGACGGGAAATTTCTTCAGCAATCTCTAAAATGTGTTCCTCAGCTACTGAAATAGGCCGTGAACGCTCTGGACCTCTATATCTTCCACGATTCGATTAAAAATTCTTGAATCACGCGAATCCTTTTGCGTACATTCGAGAAGCTGCTAAAGCATTTTGTCCTAGTTCCCCATAAATTATAACGATATCCATCAACACCGAGTTGCTATACACGTAAGCCATCTTTGACACTTTAAAAACGAATGTAAACACTATCGCAAAAACGTTAATACTAAAATCAGATTTCAGTTCATATTCGGAATCGTTTGTTCCATTGACGCCAGAGATTACAGTAACCCATCGATACAAATGTTGAAAATACTACAATACAGTAATTTTTTTGGCGGAAACTATAAGGATATTACAAAATATGTTTTTACTATACTAACTTTTTTTTGGGTAAGTTACGATTCATATTGTATATCAAAGATGAACAATATAATAGAAAATGTGAAAGCGTTTCAGTATTCAATTTAACATCATCAGGGAATTTGTAGGTCAACACGTGTACTTTAATTGAATATATCACAGTTAAACACTGTCGGAAAATGTAAATCAAACCTAGAAAATGGGTCAACAAACATGCATGTCTGAGGAATCCATGATTTACTCTCAGAGACAAAGGTAAACAAGTTATATAATTGGTTCTGAAAGTTGCACTCTAGTCACAAACATAAAACTCATATTTCTACTCCCGTTCTTTTACTTATATCTTACGAAAATATCCAGATTAAAATTGATGGAAAGTAGTAGTAGACTCCTTTGGGTATACTAGGTTAAACGGAGATGATTTCCTGGATCAATTTAAGAAGAAAATGTGCTATGAAGCTATGCCCCAGTCGGCTTAGGTTTAGTTTTTTAAATATCACATCGAGACAGATATATCTGAGAATATTCGAACAAGTATAACATCGGTCCATGCAACCTGTCCATCTTTCCACAGTTTCTTAAAATAAAAAAGTTAGCCTAGAATATCCACTAAGATATCCTCCTGTATTTTGATATGCTGAACAAGCATTTTACGCCAGATTTGACGTCAGTTATTAGTTATAAGGTTTGTTCCTACATAGGAATGACTGATAGTTTACAGCACTCTTTTAATGCGCAATTGCCATTCATGTACTAGTTTGAAATCAGTTTCTAATTCCTTTGTTGGAACGACACGTTTAGTTCAAGCAGTAACCGTTAGGGGTATAGTTTGTTTAAAGTAATTTTCATTTTTCGGTCATTCATGCATAAGGAAGTGAAGTGATAAATCTCATCATCACTAGAATCCGAGGTACTGCTGTAATTGCTAACTTGCTCCTCTTCACTAGTCACTCATTTTGAAAAACTACAGAATTACGTACTTAAAAATCTGCAAATTAATTGTGCAACTATAATAACTTTCTCAAATAGCATTATTACATAAAACTATAGTTACGTTCATTACCTAGCCTACCAAAAGTTGACTTCTGTTAGCGGTTAGATTCTATCTGCGCATGCGTCTGACTAGTGGTTTCCTAATAATCGTCAAACCGATTTGACTGTCAGCAAACAATTTCCAAACCATCCACTTTTGTGTTGGAACAAAAAATCTTACAACTAGTTCCCGGATTGATTGTGTTGGAACGGTTAAATTTCTACTGCGCAAACTCGTGACTCGTTTGCTGCTAGTTTGATGCTGTCTAGGAACAAACCTATAATTTTCCAAGTTTATGCGTAAGCATCACCCTGTATATCTGGTGCTCCACATTTTAACTGTATGGCTGAAAGTTGAACGATTTTTCTCCAAATCGCTTGAATCTACCGTCAAAATGAACAGAAAAAACGTAAACACTTTTATATTTAATTTGAGATAGTGCGAAGTCGAAGAGTACCCATTTACCAACTTGTCATAAACAAATCTGAATTTAATTCCAGCTCGCCTTTGTTCTCGCGTAGAGAGCAGAGTTGAAAGAAAGTTCTAATTAAATGTTATCATAAATTTAATTAAATCCGAGCTAAATTTGCCGCTTAGCTTCTTCGCGAATGAAAAATAGTTCCGCATTTAAATATATTTGTTTTAAGTCATTTTTCAGTTCAACTAAACTAGAGGAGAACACAAAATAACAGTTTAAAAAATTTGTGTGTTAATAGCGACTATATTGTACTTAAGATCCAAATATCACACTCATATTTTCATTATTTTTCATTTTGTTTTGCAAAACAGAGTTTAATATCAGTCATAAAACCGTTTTTTTAAAGCCCATAAAAAGTTTACGTAGCCGCCACATTTTACTGCCTCCAGAACTTGCCTTTGGAAGGCCTGTTCCTTGGGGAAACATCCTTTTGTATTATTTTCCTTATCCTGAGATTACATCGACAGAAGTCTAATGAAAGTGTCACTTTGTTATGTACGTAAGGAAATAAATCATTTAATACCCTCATTACTAAAATACTCAGACGTCAGTAATCTTTTTTTGTTATCCGATAAATTATTATTCAACGCACTAAATTTCTACCTGCAGCATATATCTTGATAGTGGTAGTAACAACCGTTTAATAAAAATTATTTTGGAGTATACGTACCCAAAAGAATCTTTGCTGAATTTGTTCTATTAATACATACAGGGTGTGATGTTTGGTAGAGAAAAATTTGAGAGCAATTTCCTAACAATAAGGCCCTTGACATAAGGATTCTATCAAATATAGGTTGGATACTGAAAGTTACGCTAGAAATTACAGTAGCCTAGCGATTTTTCATGATGCATCTTTTCCTGATTTTTTTTGGATAAGTTTGAATCAGCCTGTATATTTACATTTGTAAACCGGAGTAAACAAGAAACTAATTATTAACAAATTAAAAAGGTAGTAGGTGAGCTTTCGTAACAATAGTAGGAACAGAAATTCTGCTAAGCTATTTCTTAGAGTATCAGAAACATACATTATTGTATACTTTTATTATATTGTATAATAGTCTTGAGAATTACGAATATTAAAATCCAAGTTTTTATTTATTTATTCATTTCAAACAGACAATTGTATAACTACATGGAACAATTAGGTAATATTCAACAATTTTAAAAATAAAGTGAATGATGGAAACAGTAATAATGGAACATAGCTTGTAGGTACAATTTTAAAGAAAAGAAAATACACAAATTAGTATACAACATAAGTAAAACAAAAAACAATGCGGGGCGCGAATCAGGGTAACTATAATTTAATAAGTTTCGAAGGGTGTTATAAAATTTACAAAGAGATTTATTTATTTATTTATTTAGTTTACATCCCCCGGCAGCCTAAGCCAATTAATGGGTGGGGATAACATATAATATTAGTAAAAAAAACTTAAATATACATATGAAATAAACATAGATAATACAGAGAAAAAAAAGTTATACATATGTAACAAAAGAATTACAGATGAAATACAAACTAAGAAATCGAATAAGAGAAAAACAAATTGATTTATAGTAAAATAAATATAAGTAACATGATTTGCTAAGTTGCAAAGACCTTTTTCTTAATGCATCTAATAGTATCATGAAAAATGTCCACAGAATTTATTTTGCATCTGACGATAATTGAAATCCATTACGTACAAAGGTGAAAATTTTAATAGATTAGTTTTAGGGGTGGGAAAATAAAAAGGTCCTGAAAAACGGGTGGCAGAATGGGGAGCGTGAAATTATAATGCAGCTAGTAAGTCTAGACAGTCGATTTTCCCAGTTACAATTTTATTACCAATGAATTACATATACGTCGTGTGCTTAGGTCATTAAGATGGAATCGACTTAGTAAAGTGCTTTGTGGTATCCCTTGAGGTGGATAAATATTATCATTTCTAAACCATAGGTACTTAACATATCTACGTTGTATGTCCCCTAATTTCTTGACATGGATCTGATAAGAGGGACACCACACTAGCGACCCATATTCCAGTTTTGGCAAAACAAACGCGTTGAACAATAAGGAAATCGTATCAGTTTCAGAAAACTGTTTCGAGCTTCTTAGAACAAAACCGAGATTTCTATAAGCCTCACGTTGTATATTATTGATGTGTTCAACGAAACTGAGCTTATTATCAAAGGTTATCCCGAGATCTTTAAAACTATTGCATTTTCTAATTGGGTTGCTGTCAATCTTGTAATTAAAAGTAACAGGATTTACTTTCCTCGTGAAACACATATAATTGCACTTTGAAAAGTTCAAAGGCAATATATTTTCAGAACACCAATCAGAAATTTTGTCCACGTTTGACTGAAGCTCGAAACAGTCATTAATATCTGACACAGACAGATACAATTTGAGGTCATCTGCATAAAGAAGGACCTCGCAATTCAGGCTCTGAACAATGTCATTAATGAAGATTAGAAACAATAAAGGGCCGAGAACCGATCCTTGAGGGACCCCAGAGGTAGCATTTATTTCTATAGATCGGAAACCACGATACTCCACTGTCAATCTTCTTTGAGAGAGGTATGAGGTGAGGAAATTAATATATGGTTTAGTTAAGCCGATATTTGATAATTTTAACAGTAGAATACCATGGTCCAGCCGATCGAAAGCTTTGGAGAAATCAGTATAGATGACATCTACCTGACCACCACCATCCAATTTAGTTGCGATATATTGCGTCAGACACATCAAATTGGTAACTGTTGAACGACCGGGATAAAAGCCGTGCTGCGCAGTGGATATGTTTGATTTTACATGCGAGAAGAGACCTTCGTAGAGCAAAATTTCAAAAACTTTAGAAGCAGTACAAATTATTGTAATAGGACGATAATTCTCGACCTCACTCTTGTCATCCTTTTTAAAAATGGGACAAATTCGGCCAGAGTTCCAAATATCAGGAAACTTACCCACCCTAAGTGACAGATTATATAAAAAACCTAGCGGTTTAGCAAATATTGTTGCACAATTTATACACATTAGTCAATCGTGCCTCTTACTTGGACAAGTTTCAGTAGTAAAGAATACCCATTACTTCTTGAAGATTTCATTTTAAGTCAAACAGTTATACTAATTATTCCTGCATCCTGGATCCTGTATGTAAAGTAATTTATCAACTAAATGAACTCACAGAGTGTTTATACGACGAGTAGATTTATGTGACGCGGTAAATATAGATTTTATGAGCATAACCGTATAATAAAATTCTTCTCTCAAATATATGTATATGAAAATTGATTGTATATTGATTCTACACACCAGACAGAAATTATTATTCCACATCTACTTTATAATATTTATTTTGAAGGCGAAGAAAATAAAACAGACTGTACGGGAGTGAATTACTGGAGCAGGTGTGGATTGGTTTATATTTACGAGTTTATCGTTAGGAAAGTCCTGTTCTCGGTTTTTGCGGTCTGACAGTTTAATTAAACCCCGTGGTTTTCTTCAATTAAAAGTTGGTGATTAAATTTTGTTTAAAATTCCGTTTCAATTTTCCCCGGTCAAAGTTGGGACTGCGGCTGTATATTAGTTGATCTCAGTTGAAGGTTGTAGTTGGATTTGGATACACACGTCAAAAGTCTTGGACCCCCCCTCATTCTTGTTAAAGAAATCTTTTTGTCAGAAAAATCAAATACATTTATAAAAGTATGTTGTTTTCTGATTTTGTTTTTATTGTGAAAAGAATATGTTCGATAAACTGAGTACTTAGAAAATTAAAAACCAGCAAATGTGTGACATTTTTGACAAAATTTATTAAATCAAAAAGAAGTAACAAGTTCTCTACTTGACTAATAGTCGATAGGTTCCAATAGCATATTGACACGTCTGTGCATTGAGGTAATCAAGCGGTTCGCGATCTCTTGCGGAATATTGTTCCATTCCTCTTCTGCCGCCACAACTAACTCATCTGCAGTCCTCCAGAGGTGGAAGAATATGATTATGAGTGACTCTAGCAACGAAATCCTACATATCTTCAATAGGATTCATAAAACATTAATTCTTTTACAAATCACAGATAAAAATACTGACAACAAAAATAAATTTTTACAAATACAAATTATTATAGAAAACCATTTAAAAATCATTTTTTTAACCTCTAATTTTGTTGTTTCGTTCTTTTATTTTAAGTACTTTTTGTACCCATGGCACATTTCAACATATCAACTTGATCTTTAATGTGTAGATATAAATATTTCTTGACAATTTATATTCCCAGAGATTTTGTGTTAAATCCCGGAACCCGGAGAAATTGATTCTAACCCTGAAATTTCGGGTCAAACCCGGAGGGTTGGCAACCCTGGCTGAGGCTGAAGATGTGCTGTGTCTACGGAAACAATTTAGAAACATATCAACTTTTTTTACGATATTGACATTTTTCATGACATACATTCCAAAATTTTTTTTAGATAAGTCTGAATCAACCCGTGTATATATTTTTTTTTCATGAAATCTGAGTAAAATTACGACGATGTAAGCCTATCAATGCTATAATAGTATTTCAATTAAATCGTATATGCCATGAAAATTTGCATAAAAGGAAAACGAAAATACCCCATTCTTGTCTCTGACAAATAATTGGTTGAATTTTTCAAGAAATTTCCCACTAAACATAATTAAATTTCTTCAATGTTATAGAAACATTTCTGTACTAGCTGTAATGTTGCTCTCAGACTTATAATTAACTGTATGCAATGTCCCAGGGACCTTTATTCTGCAGGCTAGAAACATTGCAGTGTAAGGTTCCTAAGGGAACACATTACTAGCAAATTGCATTTTAATTTCTATTAATATTGCACACAAGTCGCAGAGCAATGTTCTTTTATAACATTCCAGACACTGCATTTGGAATGTTGGTAAGAATGGAGTACCTATTGATTTTTTTAAAATTTAAATATACAGTATACACTACAGGGTGTATATTTTCTTCGGGATTTTATGACCAAGCATAAATTAGGGAACTATTATTCCCTTGCCCGAGTTGCCCGTGGTGCCAACCGTGCCAATTGCCAAAGCTCAAATCTTGTAGATATCCTACCAAAATTCGATTACACAGTATCAGGGAGATATAAGTGGCGCCATCTGTCGGCGATTAATATACATATAATTAACTGAATCGTTTTGTGATTTTGATAAAAAAAACGCATATTCCACAATTTTAAAGAATATTTATAAACTGGCCCGCTCGTTTAGCTGAAGCATAATATTTCTGAGAGTAACTATAGATTAAACTAAATAATACCATATGAAAAAGATATGCAAATCCGTTGCAGAAATGTTGTAGAATTAATTTACCCTCAACATTTTTAAATAATATTATATTATGAAACATTGTTCAAAGCATTCCACAACTTTCATTAGTTATGTATCGTAATTCAACTCAAATTCAGCTGTATGCAACGTTGCACAGATATGCTGTAATGTTTCATGCTTAGTGGGTTAGATATAGTATAACTGTATCTATGAAGAAATGCAGACATATCTATGAAGATATTGAGTAACTTGATTTTACTTGTCATTTATTTGTTTTTACTTTGTGTCTTTTTATATATATTTGTTTGTTGTTATATAAAATGTATTAGTGTAACAGTTTTTTGTTATTGGGCAGTTGTATACTAAATTAAAAATAGTAATATGAGTTGTAGAAAAATAAATTGATTTGAAATATCTTAACAGCCTTTACAGTAAAACAAAAAAACAGTAAAAACTAACAAAAAATATGTGGGTAAAATATTGTACGTTAAATTTTAGTAATACCTAATAAAACATGTAAAAAGTATGTACAGTTAGTAATACATAATTTTTGGTATTCAAATAATAGCGTCTCAAATCCATCCAAGTACATAAAGATGTAATTTCGTCCTTTATATCGTGCAAAGAAAGTGTAAGAACCCCATTTCGCTCAAACTGACCCTACAACGACATATTCGCAGCCTAAACTCCTATTTACCTCTCAACCGGATTACGCTCGCCTTCTCCAGCCCCGATCTAATCTTTTACTTGTCTAAAAAAATCCCGCAAGACCTCACCCAATCGATATCCTTGAAGGAAAGCAGCCGCTAGGAGCTTGCAAGGAACTATACCTGCAGCGCCATCTCTCCGAATATGCCATAGTTAATCGCGATGATGGCTTCGGCTGCACTACTACCCACTATTCTAGAATTATTTACGGTGAACTAAGAGTAGATGGCGGTACTGTAGGTAATTTTAATGATGGTTGTGTACTGGAAATATTGAACGTTGCTCGTTGAAAAAACTATGAATAATATGTGACATCTATCTGAAATTACAGTAATATCGTAAAGTCTCTTCTTTAAACGGTCAATAGCAGTATAATTTAACTTATTGTCTTTCCATCATTTGTAGAATCATTTTACATCATATTTCACTTATAATTGCACATGAAGTTTGTTGTTGTCGAGTGTAATTCGGCAGAACAATTTAATGAATAATAAATTTAGAAACATATCAATGCAAACTTCATTTATGAAACACTAAAAATAAATATATTTTTATTTGAGCGTACAATTATTAAACACGCAGTTATTGAAATTCATACGAGGAATACTAATGTTGCTACGGGTGCCACAGCTAATCGTTTCTATAGTACATGTTGAAGTTTGTTCTTTTTCCAAACGAATCGATTGAATAATGCTCGAATGATAGATATTCTTTGTCAACTTGTAAGTGTAGTTTTATTGATGATGAATTGCTGTCCTTTTATTTTTATTAGAGCTTATTTTTCAATTCCACTTTTACTTAGTTCGCTAATTGCTGCAGCTCGATTTGAGTAATTTGTAATTTTGACACGTTTGACATCAATACCAATGCGTTGCGCTGAGCTTTTAGTCCATTTGGAAATTTCATTAACTCCAATCGGCACATTTCTATACCAACCTTTAGAATTTTTCTTCTTCCAAAATGGATTTGGTGTAAGAAATACTCTGTCCAATGTTATAGAAGTGCCTCGTTTTTCCATCAACTTTTTAAATAAGCCTACTGGGCAAATATCTTCCTCTAAAATATTAGGCGGTAATCCATTTGCTGTTATATAATTTATAGTCACCGCTTCTTTGCGTCTTTTCCGTCACATTTTCGCATATTAAAAGCACAATCTTGCAATATTACATTTAATTTTTCGATGGAAGTATCTAGCTCAAATTTATATCCTATCGCATCGCAAAAAGTAGAGAATTGTGGCTAGATTGATGATTGAGTCGCAACTGTATTAGCAGGCGCATAGGTATTAACAATTTGACTAATTTCATTGTTCTTCTTGTTGTTAGTCTTTAATAATTCAATAAATTGTCAAAAACTACTATTTATTTTGGCAACGGACACCGCGATAATTGATTAAAAAATGAATAAGTGAAAAAATCACTAGTCCATTTGTCTTTCTAAAGTATAGGATCATTGCTACCACTTGGGATACAAAATTTGCGTTGTGAATGCAAACAAGTCCAAATAAATATAACAACGACCCAATTACTTCAACCACGTCAGCCCATAACCACCCAGCCATAATATACATATATTTCAATGACCTAACAACAAAGTGACAATAAACTTTTTCTTTCGGTTAAAACTAAAGTGATGCATTGGGATAAGTGTGTGTAGAATAACTATAGACCAAAAAGTGACCAAATGTCAGTTAAAATATGCCCCCAACTACTGACTTTCCCAAAAAGATGTGCTCTCTGTGTCCCAGGAAGAAACCTCTTTCAAAAAAGGCAGTTCGTTTCGATTCCATCGTCGACACCTTCTCAATATCCGACACTACGTCTCAGCATAGGGTAAGTAAGAAAACCATTTCATTATTAGTTATTTATATTTAAATAAAAATAAAGAGGTATAAGCTAAAGCTTAATGTCTAGTCCATTTAATATTTCATGTGCTAAAATTTATAAAAAAAATTGACAATGGACAAAGAATACTATTGTTTTTGAACTAGTTTCTTCCACAGTTGTGTTTGAGTGATATAATATACAGGGTGTGTGGGGTTTAACTGACATTATTTTAACAGATAGGTATTAGATTAGACCAGACAAACGACGAAGTGTTATTTAAAAGATGAAAAAGATTTATTCTTGTGTTATACAGTGTCCGGAAGTTATAATTTGTTTTTTGGCTATAACTTTTTTAATACTGGACTGATTCTTTTCAAATTTGACATACTTACTTGTTACTTTTATAGAGATGCACTAAAGGGTATAAAAGGCACGTGCTAGGTGAAGAAATGATCATAACTTTTTTTGTCTTGAAATTTTGCAGGGTAAATTTATTGGACATATTGGTGAATCTCATTTCTTTTAGAATGTAAGCAAAGTGTACTTTGAAAACAATTGAATGATAGCTGTCGTAGCATTGCTTTGACGGTAATTTCAAACCTTATACTTCATTCATACAAGGTAAATTAAGAAAGTCGACCTTTTTCAGAAAATAGACATTTAACCATATATTAACTTTGGTAGAACAATTTCCGGACTGGTAGTTGATTTAACTTCCTTGGTCCCCTCATTCTAATCTCGAAGATTAGTCCAGAAGTCGAAGACTTGTACGAGAAAGAGGGCGCAATATTATTATTAAACAAGTCGCATTTGCACCCAGGGACGACTTACGTTGGTAGGCCCTAACCACCATTCAGTGCAGAAATGAGGGAAACCTGGAAAACCTCATTAATTAGGGGAGTAGTCAAATGTCGACCGGTATCAATCTTTCACCTTAACCCAAGCTAACATTCTTCTACCCTACCATACCCACAGAGAAAGTGCCAATCCTCTCCACGATTATGACTGATATACGATCTACCGGCTGCGGGGATCGAACCCACAGTGGTCTAGTCACGTCTCGTCGATTCAAGTACTGACGCCTTAAACCGCGCGACCACTAACACACTTCCTCAAAAACAATGTAGGTTTAAGATTTTTTAATAAAAAAACGTGATAACGTTAGGTCTAAAAAAGTTACGCACACTTTTACATCACAAATATGGCGGATATGGCGCCCTCTAAAATCATAAAAGTTTTTATTTTTATCGGATAAATTTCTGTTTCTAACGAAATAATTTGGCAGTCAATAATTTTACGAGAAAAACTGGCTTGAAAAAAATCGCGAGATCGAAGGTCGAGCGATTTTGTCATATGTCAAATTAACGATCACATATGTGAATTTAAACTGACGCCGTCTACTAAGTATAGTTTAGAGGAACAGAAGTTTTTATCGGTAATAAAAAGCTACATACATTTTTTATCTCTGTCAAAGTGACAAACATGTCACTATTGTAGACACATCTTTACGAATGAGAGCAATTTGGTAGGTATGGTAGCATCGTGTTAGCAATATCCAATAGTAAATTTAAATTCCTGTAATTCTTTCAGTAAAGCCTTTCATCTGTAAATTATACTGCAGGAAACAACTACTCCGCGGACTAATGCCCCGACCGGCATTGAATTACCCCTGCAGTATCTGTATGAACAGCCAAGAACCCTTGTCGGACACACCACCAGCCCTAGTAGCACGATATAGTCCCGTGTACATCCGCTGAACATTCATATCAGGATATAGAGTAGATCCTATGGATGTACGGAAATATCCATGGACATTTGAAGGATGTACAATTGTATTACATATGTCACAACTTCGAACATAAATTGAACGAAATGCAAGGATATCCATACAACATCCTAAAAGTTAAACAATATGCATCCGCAGAGAACCACAGAAGGATGATCATAATTCTACATTCACTGAACATCCACATTCATACATTCAGTACATCCTGTGGATGTACAGAAATGTCCATGGATATTTGAAGGATGCACAATGGTGATACAGAATTCACAATTTGGGACATAAATTGAATAAACTGCAAGGATATCCATACAACGTCCTAAAAAGTCATTCAATACGCATCTGCAGAGAACCACAGATGGATAATTATAATTCTACATTCACTGAACATCCACACTGAGACATTCAGTACATCCTGTGGATGTACAGAAATATCCATAGACATTTAAAGGACGTACAATTGTGTTACATATGTCACAACTTTGGACGTAAACTGAACGAACTGCAAGGATATCCGTACAACATCCTAAAAAGTCATTAAATACGCATCCGCATTCCGCAGAGAACCACGAATGGGTTATCATAACACCACATTCATATTTCATTGAACATCCACACCGATATATTCAGTACATCTTGTGTATGTACAGAAACATCCATGGACATTTGAAGGGAATTGCCAGGGCCCAAATCTTGTAGATATCTTACCAAAACTCGGTTACACAGTATCAGTGAGATATAAGTGGCGCCACCTGTCGGCTATTAATATACATATAATTGACTTAATCGTTTCGTTATTTTAATAAAAAAAGCATATTTCGTTGCATCGCAACTTTTCTTTTGTAAATTATGTAACTTGCACCAAGTACTAATATGTAACGTCACAGAAACTTTTTGCGGTTCACTTATAACAAACTATCTAGTTACAACATTCATATGAAATATTCTAGCAAACGTGCATTTACTTTACAGTGTAAAATTGCATATTTAAAATGAATGCAACTTTGTTAAAATGTTATGTAAGGTCTCTTGTTTAGTGGGTAAATTCATGTCCCTAAAGGATATTCACGCAATATCCATGGCAAACATAAAAATATGTATGTTCCATTTAGAGTGTCCATAGGACGTCCACGATGAACAGTATAAATACACGTCCCTAAAGGAGATTCATATAATGTCCATCACCAACAAAAATATGTATATTCCACTTAAAATGTCTACAGGACGTCCACTACGAACAGTACAAAAATGCACGTCCCTATATAATATTTGTGCAATATCCATTGCGAACATAAAAGTAGGTACGTCCTATTTTGAGTGTCCATAGGACGTCCAGGATGAACAGTATAAATGCACGTCTCTTCAGGTTATTCATGTAATATCCATTGCAAACATAAAAATATGTACGTTCTTAAAGAATGTCCATTGGACGCCCACGATGAACAGTATAAATGCACGTCCCTTTAGGATATTTATTTAATATCTATTGTGAACATAAAAATATGTGTTACATTTAAAGTGTCCATAGGACGTCCACGATAAACATTATAAATGTACATCCTTTCAGGATATTCTTTGGATGAGTTTTACAAGCATGAAAATAAACACGTCGCACTAGAGAGTTCAAAGGACATTCTTGATGAACAGTAAATATGCACATCCCTCAAGGATGTTCGTAGAACATCCACAATGCACATAAATATTAATACGTCTTTTTGAGACATTCATAGGATATCCCCAACAAGCATAAAAATATGTATGTCCTTTGAGGATGTTTGTAGAACATCCACAATTAACATAATATTTTTTTTATCCCAATAGGATATCCATCTAACATCCACAGTGGTTGTATTATAATTTACATTTTAATCGGATGGGCATATTACGTCCATTCATATATACTGGACGTCCATGGATGACTCGGACCTTATGTGGACATCCTCTGGACATTGAATGCTACTAGGAGATATAAACCGGTTTCGGGCTTGTTAGCCCTCATCAGTATGCCATAAATGAGATGACCGACAATTGATCTGGCTGTTCCTTCATATGTATGTTCACATATAAACTGAGTGCAGATGAGATATAGCAATGTAGGTCGCTTCCTGTAAGTCGAGCCGCTTAGGCCGAGCAGGAAGTAAGCAGACCACTTATATCTCACAAAGCCTTTCATGTATAATAACTAGGTATTCATTTGGAAATTATTTAGGTTGGGGTATCAATTTTAATTTTGGACGTGCTTAGCACCCCCAACCCCCATTCCTAGTTGCGCCTATGTCTGTACATCTATCACGATCGTTTCCTTACGGCGCTATACCTAATCGTCAGCCTGTGGCGTCCCACCGACCCGTAGGTAAGTTTCGGCGCGCGCGTGACAGACGTCGCGACGCCCAGCATCCCTTCCGCGTTTCGGTTTCGGTTTCCAGTCATTCCGACGCAGCTCACGTGTCCGGAACTGAAATTTTGCCGGAAGTTGCGCGCCGACACGCGTCAAACGCCGAAAGTTCGCAAACTTTGTCGCTGACTCCTTTTTAGTAAAAAAAACTAACTAAAACTAAAATATTGCTACATACTTCATTAATAGGTTGAAAATGCTATAGTTTTTAAATTTGTCCTAAGAATTTTGAAATGTACATAAGTAGGTAAATAGAAAATTCACACATTTGTTTTAAATTATTTGTAAAGGAAATTGCACTTTGTTAAATTACACCCTTAAATTTTTACATGTAGAAAAAAGGTAAAAACTTAGTTCACAAGATTTGTTGTTTTCAGTTTTTTTATGAATATTTTTTATTCGTTTATTTAAAGAATCAAGGAACTTATAATAATTGAGGTAAACTTAGATTTCATTTGAATTTGATGATTTTAAAGTATCGAGCTTTGCAACTAGCTGGAAAATTTCATATTATGTTGACTTTGATTAATTAATTGTTTTCTTATAATGACATTCTATAATATTTAAAGAAAAGTTCAAAACAAATTTTTAAAACTTAGATAACAGTATATTTCCTGAATAATTGTATATTTTTTCTGAATGTGACTTTTTTTTAAACAACGGTGAAATTTGAGATGGAAGTTTAAATTTGCACTGATGTAAATAAGTGTTTTAATAAAATTGAGGCAAAAATTAACTTGTAATATTCGACCTTATGGAAATGTGGCTTGTCAAAAATAAAATCAATAAGATAATACTTAATATTTTCTTTTTTAATTCAATTACCGTAGTTATTTAGTAGATCATGTAAATATATAAGTATAGGAGGTTAAATAAAATATTGTCCATTTTCGATTTAATGTAATGTACATTTATATTTTAATATCAAAAAGCAAATGCAAACTTACTTAAACCAGATTTAATTTAAGAAATAACGAAAAATCAACATAATATTAAAAAATTAAAAACGTTTTCTGTTAGATGACAAATATACCAAATGAAATTAGTTGCCCAACTGATTCAGGTAATTTTGCTGATTTCACAAACTTCAGTGATTTCAGAAGATTTCGCATGACTTCATGAAATGTGCCTGATTTTATTGATTTCTACATATTTTTTTGATTTCACACAAAATACAGTCACACCCCTTCTGTAAAAGTTTTCGAGAATTATTTTTATAGTTTATAATTTTTTCATATTTAAATTATCAAGCAAATTAATTGAAACTTTAAAATATTCCAAAATATGTACCTATTATCATTACAAAAAAGCATCCATCTCATTTTTAGTTTCAATAGCAACTACTATTCTCTAGATCATATCTTACATTTGCTCAATATGATTCAGATTAGAATATGACACTGTCTAGAGATATATTATGCTAATATTAATTAAAATATCAAAGGTATTTCTGAAGAAGAAAGCGAAATATTAAACGTCAAGGAAGCTAAACTGACGACACGGCAACCAGTCTGGAAATTGTTCCACCAAGGTTAATTTTTTTTGTTTTTTATTTATTTTTACTTTGTATGCACAATTAATATAAACTTTAAAATATTCCAAAATATGTATTATCATTGCAAAAAAGCATCCATTTCTTTTTTGGTTTCAATAGCGCCTAGTACTTTCTAGATCATATCTCACATTTGCTCAATGGGATTCAGGTCAGGACATGCCACTGAACTATTTTTGCACCCGTTTTCATTTTACCGCTACTATGCTTGTGGATGAATTTTTAAACTTGTAGTTGAACCTTGAAATACTAAACACTCTGTATACCATCATTTTCTCGTAACGTATAAATTATGTCCTGAATTATACACAACATCGTCTAACGTAGTATGGGGCATTGCGCAAAAACGAAGTTTATTAATTTAGGGCAGGCAGTTGCGTGCTGTCGAAATTTCTGTACCAAGCACGGTGGGAATATAACTGCCAGAGAAGTGACGTTAGGCCTAAATTGTTTTCGGAATATCGTGACAACAACATATTCTTCATGAGGAAAGGGGCTAAAAGTTTACCTGTCAAGAAAATACTGATATCAATAAACTACCTTAATAGTGAAAGAAAAAAGTCAGAATTGCTCATATTAACTGGTGTAAAAATGTCTAAATATCCTACGGAATGTACTAGATTGCAATTTTAATTGTTATCTGAACCAAAATAGCTTCAAGAATACCAGTTGGGCATAGTTAAACTCCTAATCACATTAATAATATCTCAATGACTGTGTGTTTGTGTTTACATGGAAAATAGTTAGTTATTTTTAGCCTTACTGACAAATTTTTGCTTAAAACAAAATATCATATCGTTATTTAAAGTAACATATATACTAGACCAATAGTTTCCAAGTTTATAATCTTCCTGGTAGCTTCCCAATATTTAAATATCATAGCGTATGCACTAGATTAAAACTTAAATTTTTATTTGTACTGGAATATCCTCTAGAATATTACTAGAGGGAAATTATAATTCTTCTAATCACATAAAGAGTGCCTCAGGGAACCGTTTTGGGGCCTATGTGCCTGTTTGGAAAAGTTTTGATAGAATAACTCTGAAAATTGGTAGTGTTGGATTTTTTTTTGTGAGAATTACGAATTTGAAGCAGTAAACTACAATTTTAATTGTTGGTTGTACTGATGTATTTTCTAGAATATTAGTTGAGCAAAATTAAGCTCATAGTTAAAGTAAAAGTTCCACAGGGCTCAATTTTGGGGCTTGTGCCTCTCTCTTTATATGTAAACACGTTTTTCTAGCACTACTTTCAAAGTTTTGTTTAAAACAAAACGACAGTGACAATGTCTCATCATTTAAAGTGACATATCTACTAGACTAACAGATTCCAAGTCCATAAGTTTTCCTGTTCAGTTCCCAATATTTAAACATCACAATGTAGGTATATAAAATTTAAATTGTTATTTGTACTAAAATATCCTTAAGAATATTACGAGGAAATTAAACTCCTAATTACATAAAGAGTACTTCAGGGACCAATTTTGAGGCCTTAGTGTTTCACTTTACAAGAAAAGTAAGCCAATCTGAATTATTTTTGGCCCTTTTACCAAATTTTTGCTTGATACAAAATGTCATTGACTAATTTCACATTATTTATTGCTAGTAAACTGAATACACTAGAGTAATAGTTTCATAAACCTTTCCTATCTCCTCGCATTATATAAATATCATCATATTATATATAGTATACTATAATTTAAATTGTTATTTGTACTGAAATATCTTCTAGAATATTAGTTAAGCAAAATTAAATTCATAGTTATAATAAAAGTTCCTCAGGGACCGGTTTTGAGGCTAAACCTGTTAGAGTTTTTCTAACCTTTCTGCCAAAGTTTTTCTTATAACAAAACGTCAGTGACAAATTTCTTACCATCGATAGTAAGCCATATACTAGAGCAATAGTTTCCAAGTCCATAAACCTCCCTTATATCCGGCGCTATTTCAGACACGTCATGTATGTGCCGTAAATCCAGGGGAGGTAAACAGCGGCTTGATTAGAAATTCCGCATCGGTACGTAGCCAAGTACCTCCAACAATGCGAATTAATTAAAGTGTATGGAATGCGTCTCATATCTATCTCGACGGTTACCCTATTAATCTACGGACGTAACTCAAGTGAGTTTCGGAGAGCCCCCTGATCGAGACGCGATGGGATTCAACGACAGGAAATTGAAGAGACTGCGGAGGTTCCGCTTCTTCGGACGGGCCAAGGTGTACCTCATGGTCCGGTGGCCTCTGTTGGTAGGTACAGTTTTCACGTAGCTTTCGATTTTCTTATAACGTGACTGCGTATCCACAAGAATATGTATTTGTATGTAGAATTTGTATACCGTAACCGTGTAGATTAAATGAAACTTGTAAAATACAGACAGTAATTAAGAAAGACAGTCAGCTCAAAAACATATCAATTAAGCAATTTGTCTAATTTGTAACATACGTTTTATCTCTTCTAGGAAATTACTTTGAAACTTTACCCAACGTTCGTAACAAATGAAAAAGCACGTAAATCCAACTTCTAGTAAACATCAGGCTAGCATTGTAATAAATCTACAATACCTGTAAAAGCGATGTACAGTTAACTTGTTAATCAGATAATAGTTCACTGTAAAAAAATAATTACACATTTTAACACAATGCTGTATTTATAATTTGAAAAGCAGGCAGGAATATAATTAAAAAACTAGAAAGTAGGTGAGTTTTTGTATTAATATATAGTATTTTCAGAGTTATGGTGTTAAGTAAAAATAAAGAAATATGATTTTTAAAAAAATATATAATTCAGGTCAAATGAACAAGAACCAATAAGAGACTTATAAACTAATAATGTTTTAGTAAATCCTAAACAACAAACATCAAACAAAGATGTATTTAGGCACTACATAATAGAAGTTTACGAAAATTAACTTGTAGTGATCTGAACATGTCGTTTTCTTTCTATAAAGTTACAAGAAAATCAGATCTAAAAGGTCAAAGTAAACTAATATGTTTAAGAGTTATAGTTCTAATTAGTTTCAGCTTTATCACAATTATATAAATATCAATAATATTTGTTTTAATTAGATAAGTACTTGCCATTTTTGTTATCAAACATCAATTTAAATTTAAATGTTCTACATTTGAACACAGCGAACGAGAGGTAACAGAACACAACAACGCTACACGACCAACATGGCCTAGTGTCTTGTGTTGGAACTTGGAAGAGCTAATATACTGTAACTGTGCAGTTGTACCCTCTCTCTCTCTCTCTCTATATATATATATATCTAATTTATTGCTCCTAATCACAGTTAGCTGTTATTAGCGCCCTCAAATACACATATTCTTGAACTTCTTCAAACTCCATCTCTCCATGCTGTGTTCTCAATTTGAAATTGGTATCATTTTTTTGTTATTATATTCTCAAAAGCTTACTTTTCTCTTGATTTATCTACAATCCCACTTTACGTGCTTCCTCCACAAGTTTTCTCGTTACCTCTACTAATTCCCTACTATCTCTAGCAATAATGAACACGTCATCTGCATAACTTACTATTTGGTGACTTTTAAACAATATGTGTCCTTCTCTGTTCAACAGACTATCTCTTATGACGTTTTCTAGTACTAAATTAAAAAGAAGCGTTGAGTGGGTCTCCTTGTCTCAGTGTCAATAATAAAACCTTCCGAACATTCACCTTTTATTCGTACTTTAGTATTTTCTAAGGTCATTTTCAATAGCCTAATTGATTTAGTTGGTATCCCAAATCGTTTCACTTAGTTTATTCCTTTTGGCAGAATTATATGCTTTCCTGAAGTCCACAAATAAGACTATTGTTTTAATCCCATATTCATAATATGTAGTCAGGATGAAGATTTGGTCCGTTGTTGACCTACCCTTTCTAAAACCTGCTGGATACTCCCCTATCTGTAGTTCCGCTATAGGTTCTATTCTCTGTTTTATTAACGTTGCCATAATTTTATGCCCTATTTATGGCAATTATATACCCCTATAGTTTCTACAGTCCCAGTTGTACCCGCTTTTCTAAAAATGATATAATCATAGCATCTCTCCAATCTTCACGCATACATTCTCTTCTCCAAATCTTGCATATCATTTTGTATTATTCCCTGGACTTTTGTTATTCTTTAAAGCCTCTATAGTTATGTCTGTTTCCTTTTCTGTAGGTTCTTCTACATCCACTTCCTCTTCCCTTACCGGTATTATCTCCTCCTGATCCTCCCCTTCCCGGTAACGAAAAGACGCTTTATTTCCGGTGGCACCAATGTTTAATTATCATAAAATCAGCTCCATCTGAGGTGGGCCGAAAGAACAATATTGAGGCAGTGGGAGCTCGAGCCGGTCCACAGCTCACTGGATAATCTATCATTACGTAAGCCTAGGAGACCGTATATCATCTGCAAAGCCGACGCACCTGGGGATTGCCTATTGACGAGCAGGGTTTTAAATCACCCCGGAGATTAAGTAGTGACGGGTTTGTTTCCCTGTAATTGGTTTTGCCTGCCGTGAAAACTACCCACTAAGCATAGAGAATCATTTGAAGCGACCTCTGTGAAACTAAATGCTTAAACAATTTAGAAGTGAAACAAATGTATCAACAGCGAATTTGATGGACTATAGCATCTGTCCAGTTTTGCCATTGCGCCAAATTTAAATGATAGTAATCAAACGCGTAAATGCGGCCTTCTTAATAATAATATACCGCACCATCTCCCGCACAAATCGCAGACTTCTGGATTCGTCCATAAAATGAGGGGTAGAGATTTTATTATTATTATTATTATACAAGGTGACCCATTAATAATAGGCTATAGCGCAGGGATGACATCTTCGGGACAAAATGTGAAGATATAGTCTTAGAAAAATGTTACAAGGTGTCAAAATTGAAATTATTTTTTCTTTTTTTTTGTAATAACTCGAGTACCGCCCACCGATTGTCACCCAGGAGGAAAATATTTTTTTAGAAACATAGAAATAGTCATAATTTATGTCTCTAATTTAGGCCAACCTGTATATTTTGCTGTTTCCGATATGTCAATGGTGTGCCATGAAAGAGGAAACACCCTGTATACAAAGACAGAAAAGTTCAAAATGAGTTCTCTTGTTGACATCGGCGCCTTCGCCAAAAATGTAAAATATTCCATTATTCATAATTTTTCTTGTTAATGGTGTAATAATAATATATTACTAGTGTAATAATCTACAGGGTGGACTATTAAAAATGGGCACAAAATCAAGACGCAAAGGCATTGTTATGGCACCTATCAAACTTCCTGTCAAACTTGTTATAAACAAAATTGAGTTTTCGTTTTTACAATTTCTGGTGTTGATTGAAATTCAGAGACAGAAAACTTGCCTCTTGAAATTGAAAAAGCTGCTGCAGCTGCAGTAGCTTCACTTTTACCAGATAAATCGAGAACCAAGTACGAACAATTTTATAAACGATTTACTGAGTGGTGTGCATTTAAGAACATATGAAGCAAAAGAAAAGGTATTATTAGCATTTTTTGAAGAATTATCCAAGAAGTACAAATCTTCTAGTCTTTGGGAGTTCTATTCTATGCTGTGGCCTACAATCCTCTCCCGCACAAGTCTCCGACTTCTGGGCTAATCCCTGTGATTATAATGAGGGGTAGAGATATTATTATATTATTATTATTTCTTCAGTAAACTCACGTTTCTGATACATTGTAAAAAACTTAAACTCCATTGAATTGTGTCAATCGAGGCAAACTCCTGGATTTTCCACGACAAATTACGGCTGTCCCTATCCCCAGCTCTACGTCTCGAACCTGCGGGATTCCCTGCTGTTTGCAATCAATTACAGGTGGGGCTTAATCGAGAGCGCTCTTATACGGGCGCCCCCTAATGTATGGTGATGCCTATCCTGCCGGCCTTCCTGTGATGGGGTCATTTTAGTAATTACCCCCATAATTACTGCTGATGCGGTCGTATTACTTTTAATATGGAGTGTACGCTTTGCCCTGTCCTTCAATTCTGCGCGTATACCTCTGAAAACGTACTGAAAAGGGTTATTAGGAGACGAGAATATGCTTGTAAATTTGGTGAAATGAGACGTACCTAAGTGGTTGTTGAGTAATATCAAAATGTGAAAGGAAATTTGAATAAAACTCCCGTTTTTGTCAATTTACATATTAAAGTTTACTTTATCTTCTCCCTGTCCGCACTTTGGCCTCAAAATTGGAGTGGTGTTTGTAAAATAGACTCAGATTTTGCTGTACAAGATGTTTTGTTAAGAGTTTTTAATAGAGGTCCTTGTGGGACCAAGCCAAACGTGCTTTAATGAAATGTTATTGCTTTTTGGTAGGTATACTAGTTGAAAGTGAAAAAAATCCAACAGGTTACGAGATAAAAGCGTTTCTTTGTTTCAATGTATACATATTACAAAATATTTGAAATAAGATGAAAATTACATAAAATTCGAAATTTTCCAAATAAAAATCTATTTTCCAAAAAAAATTAAAAAGTCTTTTTCTGTTTATTTAGGTTAAACTACTGATAACAATACCGACACTTTTTTCCATCTTCTGTTTTTACCTCACACAGTCAACTTACAGTTCATTTTCAATTAAAAGTGTCAGCATGGTGTACACGACTGCCGAAAGAATCAAGATTGTGCCTTTCTATTAAAAAAATAACAACTGCGCACGAGCTGCAGCGCGTGCTTTCAATGAAATGCATCCCGATAAATTCATTGGTCATCAATATGTTTCAAAGTTGATGCAAAAATTCATGGAAACTGGATCAGTGGCAAACAAAAAACATCAACCAGAAAGACGAATTATTAATGAACCTGTTGAAGTTGCTGTTTTGGGACACGTTGCAATGGATAACAATCAGACTTTAAATCCACTTTCCCTGGCATCAGGAGTTTCAACAAGTAGTGCAAGTATGGAGAATTTTAAACAAGCACAAATTTCACTCATACAAGACAAAACTTGTTCAAGAACTAAACGAAGACGACGATAATCTAAGACTACAGGTTTGCAAAATTATGTCAAATAATCTATTGAATAACGTGAACTTGTTGGCCAATATTTGCTTCAGCGATGAGTCAACATGCATAACTGTAAGTATTGGTCCGACACGAATCCCCATTTAGAGAAACCCATACCCAATATCCTTAGAGACTTAATAATGTTTGGAAAGGTATTTTAGGAGACCACATCGTTGGCCCATTCTTTATTGACGGTAAATTGACTGGCGCTACTTACCTTGAACTTTTTGATACCGCTGTTGATCCGCGCATAGCAGAACTACTCGAAAATGACGAAAATTTGCTGGAAAATGAACTAGATTTCCAGCAAAATGGTGTACCTCCTCACTATTCCGTTCCCGTTCGAGAATTTTTGAACGATCGGTTTCCTGGACGATGCATTGGAAGACGTGGTCCCATCGAGTGGCCAGCTAGATCACCCGACCTGTCTCCGTTGGATTATTTCTTATGGGGACATTTGAAATCCAAAGTGTATGCAACACAGCCAGGCAACATTGAAGATCTTAGGCAGAGAATAATAGAAGAATGTCGACAATTGACACTACAAGTTCTCGTAAATGTTCGTGAACTCTTTCAAAGTCGTCTGTATTACTGTATAGAAGTTAACGGAGGCCATTTTGAACAATTACTTTAATGGTAATTCCTACTATTCTGTAGATTAACCAAAATAAACAGAAAAAGGTTTTTTAATTTTTTGATCTCTCAATTTCACGCGAATATACAAAATGAATAGTAGAATGCATTCCCTAGGAAATAACCTTTGCCACATATGGTATGGTGGCATTTGAAAATTTAGAGAGGGTGGCTGTGACGGCTAAGACGTTGATGGCAGAAATTCGAATTTTATTTAAAAAGATGTCCCCTTTGTTTTCTTTGTTGACATGTCTCGGCAATTTTCAACCAAAATATAGTTTTAAAAGATACTAAGGGTGGCTACTTTTCGTTGAAAAACCCTGTATAACCGTGAAAAAGTGTTAATCTAATAGTTTTTGAATAGATTTAACAGTTTTTTTCTCGATGTTTCTTCAAATTCCTCCATACATATATGTATTTATTTTCAGGGTCAGCTTTTATTAAAATTAATTTTCAGTGACTAGTTTGCGTGGAAGAATATGCAACCAGGACCATATAACTCCGTTTAAAATTCGCGTCTCAATTCCCGGAGCAGTTCTGTCTCTCTGGCATTACCAGTTCAATTTTAATTCCCCCAGCTGCGCTTAATGTTTTTTTGCGTCGATCATGATTTTAACTCTCAGTGCTTGCCGAGGCGTGCATTTTAGTATTTTATTTTCTTGCTAAGAAAACCGTTTTGTTTTTATAACGAAGTTTATTCAGCTATAATTATTTTTTGCTTCCAAAGAAGCCTTATGCTTCAGGATCCCACCAGAAAATGTTATTGATAAGTGGCAACATTTTTAAAATTCTATCGTTCTCTGACACACACTATGTATTACCCTGGCATATCCACTTGAAGTAGATATACTGAAAAATATGATTTATGTAAATTTACCATCATGGTAATTTTACTTAAGATTTGTAAAGCTACTAATGCTCTGTAAAATTTGAATGTAATTCAACAGATAATCCAGTACAATGTAAATGTTATATGTGTTTTTACCATGAAAATTACGTATACTCGTACATAATTATAAATTTATTAATTATTTGTAAAATTAAAATGTAATTATTCATTCAATACATGCAATAATTATAAGTACTTGTATACATATATTTTTGCCATAGAAATGAAATTTTACACACATTTTTTAGAGTGTACACACATATGCATTTGACTTGCAACGCACTTTTAACTTGTATTTGTATACAAGTACAGTAAAATTTGTCTTAGACGTCATTTTTTCACGAAATAGCAGCATAAAAAGCGCTAGGTATGCAGAATCCGTAACTATGTAAAAGGGACAAGTATCTAGTGGAATCTTCGACAAGCAGCCGATTCATAACGGGAATGTCTGCTGCATGGCATCCTTATAAGATGATAACAATAACTCGTCGCCTATTCATATTCAAATTCCATTATCGTACAAACAGCAGGGATGAATGTTTGTTACAATGCAAACTCCACGAGCAGGGGGGGCTTGGGGAGGGGTAGAGGATCGTAAACGTTTCTCTTCTGTTTGCCTTAGGACAGCTTTGCGAATGTGGAACAAGATATGACTTAATTAATGCCGGTATAAAATTAGAAATACTTTACTAGAGTTTCTGTACATTAACTATTAAGCTAAAATCAAAACTAAAATAACAGGAAAAAGCATAGGTTGTTAGAAAGTCCAAAAGTAAGACAAAACAAATAAAAATCACGTATTTCAGCAATACAAAAACAGTAAATGTGACTGAATTTCAAATATCTACAATATAATTGCTATAAATCATTAAAAGTGGGGTAGAAATTTTGAATTTGATGATGTTAAAGGATACATACATAAAGGTCATAATGTGTGTACTTAATGATTGTTAAATCTGTATAAAGCTAAAAACAAAACAATTCGTCGGCACAAAATTTTCAACACATGTGCAACATCAATTTCCCCTGGCTCGATTATGGAGAGACCGAGCCCCGATAAACAGCGATAAGCAGCTAATAAAAGGGTATAAATTACCCTAAAATGAACTCCGGTACCCTTATCGCGGGATACTCATTATTTACATGTTTTTCCATGTCGCTTTCCAGTGGCATCGCGATCGAAAACAATAAGGAGATTAACTGGCGGACATATTTTACGCAAAATACGAACGGGTTTCCTGTCGTTAGCAAGCGCGTTCTAATTTATCGGCAGAGGGGAAAAAGTGTCTTGTAATAATTTAAATTAATGGGGGATCTTATCTTCATACGCGCGAGGTAATTTGTTGGAAGCTTTATTGAAGTAAGCGAAACAGAACAAAATTAATGATGAAATATGAAGAAAAAACAGTAAAAATAACATTGAAACAACACTAAAAACATAGCGCATGCCTCTTTGAAGAGTAAGAAAATACTTATTTTGTCAACTGGGGAAAAGCGACCTATTGCAATATTTTACACAAGTTGTTCTGCAAAATCTGAATATATTAGGGTTTTCCTGTGTCAACAGAGAGATAGCACAGAAGACCACGCAGTCAGAAGTCAGAAATGTTAACAAGACAAACCTTTATAACAAGAAGTTTCAGGACGAGATCTACATGTATGTATGTACGTTCAATTTTAAGCAAAAAATTTTCTATGAACTTGGGTCTGGAAACGCTTCGTTTAGGATATACAAGATGCCAAATTAAAAAAAAAAAATCATTTTCTTTAATAATTCTCGACTACTTTGAGTTCTTCATAAAATTTTGTATGCGGAGGTTTCTTGGGACGGGAAATTTTACGCACAATTGGCTGTATTTCCAAGAGGGCGCCACATGTGGTCATTAGGATCCTTTTAAATTGCTTTAGCTTTTTTGTGCCACGGTGTATGTCATTTCGGAATAGAAAAACATTTTTCCCTACCTTTCCTACTTAAGAAATGTAGATCTTATTGAAGCCGGAAACGGCTGTAGCTAGATACTTCAATTTTTTATGTTCTGTCTAACTTTTGTAAACTTTATGGATATTAGATATTTCTAAAAATATGTATTTATCTTTTTAAGCAAAATGTAAGTCATAATTTTACAAATTCTACTTTTTTTTTCTTCTCCTCTTCTCTCCCAGTTGAAACTGATGCTTCTAAACTGTCTTCATCAATCTAAAGTGAAATTTTCCCATTACTTTCGCCACATATGACTGTTTTAGAGAAGTTGCCTCGAATAGACTGTTCCATTAACATTTTTAAATTAGATTTCAGGAAAGAAATCGATGCTCTTCCATCATTAATTAAGTGAAAGTTTTCAAGGATGGTGGTGGCAATTTTCCGCTGGCAGTTTTTCATCAATCACCTCTCCAATATCGCGACAATATCGCTTGATTTGACTTGAAATGCCAACAGTTTAATTGTTAAATTAAATATTGTTTTTATTTTCAAGTTGAAGGTATAAAAAGCAGGAGAATTGCCGTTATTTTATTTATTTATTTATTGAACTGAAGATTTTTTGGCAATATGTTGAAAATGTGTGAATTTTGCACCAAAAACATAGAAATTGATTTTAGCAACTGCAAACCAAAAACAAATATATAACATGTTTATATGAGTGACAGGTTTATGAAATTTAGATAGAAAAGTAATTGGATTATGCTTTTGGATTATGTAATTCAAAATGTCTAAAAATACGTTTAAATTTGCAAAGGTACATACAATAGTCCACAACCAACTCCTTTTTAAATAAAGAAGAATAAGAAGTATCAAAATAACAACCATTTTAAATAATCTAAAAATTTAAATCACACCGATTTTCAAATGTCTACTTTTTAGGCAACTGCTGCATAGACCAATAGCAAAGCATCTAATGAGTTCAAACCGGACTCAGTGGACGTTTTAAACACGTGTGTGACGTCACTGTTTCAACGAAAAAATATAATGTTTTGAACCGGGTTGAACACATTTCCTCGCAAAAACAGCTCTGGTGCCTGTCGATCCTGCGAATTAACAAATTTGAAAATTATTAACAATGTATAAAATATTTCCTGGGAATTGGTCAAAATAATAAAACCATAATTTAAAATACTATGCAATCATAGAAATTTATTATTACGATCGTTTCGGGATACCACCCACCTTCAGATAAAATACATTTTTTAAATAATTTTTCTTAAATCTCTAATATGCCTACCAGTTAAGTGTTGTATCTAGTCCAACTTTCTGAAAATGCAGTTTTCTATGCTAAAAGCAGGCGCTTCGTATCTCATTTTTCGTAGTTTCCGTCATCTTTCTCGTACATATCAATAAATTAGAGCAAACGTCTTCGGGTCCGGCATAAAAGTTATAAACTAGGGCCACTAAGCTGCATACGATATTAGATGGGACGTACAAGACTCAGCTTGAGAATTCAAGGAACGTAACATCTTACTGCAGTATCATTTGAAAGTGGGTCACGTTGTTTGAGATGTAAACCGACTTTTTGATATACATTTAGTGTGTGGGAAGCCATATTTTAAGGGATAAATATTACGTTTTGCAAATTTCGACATTACGGGTAAAAATATGTAGCAGTTTAACTTGTCTAACCATTTAATAATAAATATAAGTACAAACAATGGTAAATGATGACTTAGTGCAGCATTAGAGATGTCCACAAAAGAGTTAAATTTAGTTTGAACGTCATAAAATGGTTAAATCTGAAATATCAATATTCATCTGAAGGTACGAAAGGCTTATACAGGGTGTCCGGGGAAGTGTGGGAAATCTCTCGGGTGCAGATAGAACATGAAAAAATGAGATGACAAGTTCCTATTATTTTTTTTCTACATTCCCTTCCTACGGAGATGTGTCCCTGAAGGACGCTGCTGGAAATCGGTTTTTCTTGAATAACTTAAGTACTAAATATTGTCACAGAATTTGCCCCACTCACACCCAATTCGACGACTGTGGTACCGCGAAATGCTAAGATTTCCCCTACCGTCCCTACACGATTCCGTTAAACAAACAAAATGCCGTAAATCGAGACGGGACTGGAAGAATGGGGAATCGACGAGAAGCATTCGAGTCGTTCGGGAAAATGGATCTAGAGATACCAGAAAATAGCTGGAATATTCGTTGGGCCTATAAAAGCACAATAAACGGCCGTTATAATCAGTCTTGTATTACAGTCTGAATTTAAGTGTTTAGTTGGAGAGATCAAAGTGATTTAGATAGCGATTAATTCAATAAGTGTTTAGTTGAGTTGTAATTACTGTTCAGTAGTGTACTGAGTAGTTAATAAAGATAAGTAATTAATTAACGGATTGTTTTTTCTGGCAATAGAAAAAGACGGATTGGGAAATCCGTGACAATATAATTTAATAAAAATTTAATGTGATAGACACTAGTAAGGAAACCTCATTTTAAGATGTTTAATCCGAAAAAATACAAAATTTAAAAAACCGCAGTGGTGTCCTATGAAGCACCTTAACAAAATTATTGAAAAACGTCATAAGAGAGTTCAACATGGGCTCCGTGAAGCCTAACACTCGCGGGCACGAAATGAAACTTTCCTGTTGTTTGAATGAAAGGTATCGCACTTTCTTGTTGAGAAAAAAATAATAAATTATTAAAAATAAAACATGAATTAGTTTATTATTCTTTTTTTCGTAAACGGTTCATTGTATCGACAATAAACAAGAGTATATTTTTTTAGTCTAAGGTTGAAGCTGCCCAGATTTATTATTTTAAAGTGTAAAGTAAAGCTTAGCCCAGCCCTGGTAAACTAAAAAAGATAAATATTTGCAATGACACTATTTTAAAAGATCCTTACTAGTGTTCATCACATTAAATTTTTATTAAATTATATTAAGTACCTGATCGGTCAGTGGTCGCGCGGTTTAAGGCGTCAGTACTTGAATAGAGGTGACTAGATCGCTGTGGGTTCGACCCCCGCAGCCGGTAGACCGTATATAAGCTATATTCGTGGAGAGGATTGGCAGCCTCTCTGCGGGTATGGTAGGGTGGAAGAATGTTGACTTGAATCAAGGTGAGAGATTGATGCCGGTTGACATTTGACTACCCCCCTAATTAATGAGGTTTTCCAGGTTTCCCTCATTCCTGCGCTACCAACGTAAGTCGTTCTACCTGCACCCTAGAGATTTTCCACAATTTCCAGGACACCCCGTATATCACACAGCGGACCAGGCTATCGCACGAGAATTAGTGAATAGGTTAGGTTTTCATGTAATAGTAGGCCAGGTCCACTATAAAAAACCGATGCTACAATTACAATAATTGCCAATAATAAAACAGTTTTATATCTAAATTTTATCATATTTTTTTGCTTCAGGGTAACGACAATTGGCAAGGAAACGACAGTGATCAGGTGAGTTATCTGAGAGCTTCCTAATTTATTTTATGTACAAATGTGAAAATTAATTTATAAGACTTATATGCTTCGAATATTATTTCTAAATGCGTGAATTGAACTTCACTTTACCGAAAGAGCGCCAATATTGGGAAAAGTGTTAGGTAGAGTTAAAGACTGTTGAAATTATAATTAAACATTGGGTTTGTTCCAACAACAGCAAGAATCGGTTCTGAACCGTCCAGAACTAGTCAGTGAGTTCAGTTGTTAAGGTACTCTGGGCGAATGAGACGTAAGACGGTGTTGGTCAAACATTTCTGATAGTTCTGAACCAGTTCTCAACGGCTGTTGGAACAGACCTATAATCATTGAAAGTTTTAAACTATAAGGTATTGTTACGAAGGCTCACCTACCTTTTTGGATTGTTAATTGTGTTCCTGTTTATATTAGAATTTATAATTTTTGTGATGCCTTTATTTTGACGTTTTCCGGAATATTCCAGGCTATATTCTATTTGTTTCTCGACACGTTCACGAGATCTCAGAAACTTCGAGAACTCTAAAAACCTATATAAGCAGACCATTTTCGGCCGCTGCAGTCAGTTTATATTGAGCAGTCGAACGCGAATGACTGAAACGTCAAAGTAAAGTATTTGACAGTTGTGAATTTGTTGAAGCAGATTTCTTGTATAATCAAGAGTGACAATAAAGTTGTTTGTCTACGTGACGTGTTTCAACGATAACCTAATTTAGAGGTTACAGTGTTATATTCCACTTTTAAGGGTTCATAGGAATTTTATTTAATTGGTACTAGTTATCCATTTGAGTTAAATTATTTTGAAGACAATATTCTTCATAGAGAAGACACTGTACTTTAAAAACTATTAGTTATGTCATTGATAAATATGTTGAGCCCGAGGAACAGTTCCCTGTGGGACTCTAGAAGTGGCGAGTTAAAAAGCACGTGTTGAAATATTTGTTAAATGGGATATAAATCATTTTAAAAAGGCGGAATTAAATGTATACTTAAGGTGCCCGTATCTCTCGCCGTAAAATGATCAAATTTGTGGTGTATTTTAGGTACTGAAATCTCGAAAAATAAAACTCGTAGAGCAAAAGTAATATCAAAAATAGAATTATTAATGTTTTGTTTATCCACTTTTACTATTTAAACTTTCCTCAAATAATGTAATAACTTTTAAAATGCATTTATATGACACACATAATTTCGCTATTCTAACCCCACATTTTAACAATTATTTTCACATACTTATAAACAAAAGTGAACAATCTTATATGCAGAACTATGTAAGTTTATGTTATAACAATGTTTACATCTATAGTTGAATTTAAAAAATACGTATTTTGAAAGATTTCAGTACCTAAAAATTCATTGGATAGATCGCTTTCTGATGTTAAATATTGATTTTACTTCGGTACCTTTGAATATTTGCAGGTGGCATGAAATAACATCCTTGTTATTTGCTAAACTCTATATTATTCAGTTCTTAAATGTCTAAAATCATTTATATTTGTAGAAAACACTTTTTCAGGAATACGGCGCCCTTAATAAGCCGTTCATTTTCACAATTGAAATAACACATACGTTAAACTATAGCGACACCTAAATCCTTGTCTTTAAGAAAATTAAGATTCTACATAACATGTAAGAAATTACATCGTAGATGAAATATAATATTTAACCTTGAAATAACGTAAATGTTATTATGACCAAAATGGGATACATACTTGAGCTGAATGACTTTAACCTTCCTGATAAATTTTCATATTATTGTGGCCCTGCAAAAATTATTGCCCCTGGGCTCGTCTGGCTCTCGACAGTCCTGCATATAGTCATGTATCTCCCCTTCACAGAATCTCCTGTTATTTCCACGTGTTTATCTTCCACTCCGCCCCGGAAATACCCATGAAAATATAATAAAACCCATATTGAATCCTCCCCGATGGGAGAACCGGAAGCATTTCAATTCCAGGACTAGGAAAGGGATTCTCACGCAGGTGGGTGTAATACTAAAACGCAATCTTGGTTCACCGCTTACGGCAGAAGATACGACACGGAGCGAGTTATATTCTTGGAAGTCTAGGGCAGATACGTATTTTTTTCGAAATGAAACAAGTCGGAGTTAGTTTAGTGCGGTAGCTGAATTGTTGGTTGCCTATATGTAGAGGCAAAGCAGATACGAACGTTCGGGTTGACTGATAGATGCGGTTTACATTCAAGAAACTCTCGGAATGCAAACATTTTTTTTGCAGAATTGGTCTGTCCGATTTACTTTATGTGCTCCATTTTTCAAATAGCGTACAGCCATTATGTGAAGTCTATACTTTCCGAAATAAAAAATGATTTCTAAAGTAGAAAACTGCGTGTGATTTTAAAAACGTTTTGATTCTAAACTTATACGAAAAATGTATACAAACTTATCGAATAGGTACTTACATATTTATTTTTATATACAGGGTGTCCCGTTTATACTTCTACTAAGCATTAAAGTCTATTCAATATTAAGGAAGTAAAGATCAGCTTTAAATGACAAGTAATCTAATTGAGCGATTTTTATAAAACACTGGAAAATACAATTTTGTAAAGAATTTATATCGGGTCGTATTGCAATGACTTTTTATTTTACAACTGATAATATAATAGTTATATAGGTTGATAACCCGTATCTAAAAACAAACAAATAAAAAAATATTTTATAAGCTTGTCACAGAAATGTTTACAAAATAGTTATACATTTGCCGTACTTATTATTTAGTGAGGGGTAAACCACTGAGGTATTTTACTGTACACGCTAATTAAAGGTATTTTTTAATTTTTTTGGGTATTTATGTGCACTTATAGGTATTTTTTCGGTAGTTTTAGGTACTTTGTGTATTTTTGGGTACTATCAAGGTAATAATGGGTATTTACTGGGTATTTTATAGGTATTACGAAGATAATTAATGGGTATTTTAAGAGAAAACTAGTATTTTCCCGCCAATTTTTAAATACAATAGCGATCCGATGGATTATTACGATGGCACAGTTTAAATATAAGTAAACAACTGACCGACGGCGACGCAATGGCAAATATAAAAATTATTAAAAATAGATACAAAAATATTTTCTGTAAAATTTTTCGGAGGCACTGTTAAACCACTATGTGGCCTTTTATTGTCTTCGTAAGTCTTTAGTTTAGAAAATAATATAGGGTGATTCGAATTAGATACATTCAATTGCAAAAATAATGACACTTCCTCAAATCAGTTTTTTGACTACCTACTCTGTGGGTGAGTGGAACAACTAAGAACTAATGTTTAAAATTGAAAGTAGATTTCATTACGAATATGTCAGCAGTTCGAAATAAATAGCCAAATTCAACTAAACAGTGCCTTTATTATTGCAATAGATTGTACAGTACAGGACCATATAAACAAGTATCATATGAACGTTTTATAAGGCGTTTACGCAGAATATATCCACTCACATAGTAGCACATTCCCCTCTTCTGTTAACAAATTTTAGTATGGTATAATTTTTTAAACTTTATCTTTAAATCAATGTAATATTACATATTATTCGATGCGACGTGTTAACGATAAGTTTGGTCAAACTTCTCCGACATATTCTATTGATCAAAAATATGTAATAAAAAGAGAATGAAAGTCTACACTAAAAATTAAAATATTGGTAAATTAGGTTTTCCTATCATATTTAATAAAAAGGAGCCTTTTTATGTAAACAACTGCCAATTCTAATCATACATGACGGAAAGCAAGGTAGGGCTGAAATTGAAATCTCCCTCGATACCCATGCATTTACACTTGCTAATGAAAGATTTTGGTTGTACTTTGTACTGGAGACGCCGATGGTACCCGATGAGTATTTGGAATGCGGACAATAATTTTAGGGACACCCCTATGGACCGAATATTATATTTTATATAATATTTCATAGACGAGGAAGAAGTTTGTTTTTAGTCAGTTTGAAGAGGGCATGGTGTAGGTATTGGCACCCTCCTTGGGTGCTCCAATGGGTTTATTTTATGTAAACCAAAATGTTCTTTCCAGATGATGTATTTAAATCGAGTCGAAGGAGGCTTTAAAAAAATCTGAATTATTTACGTAGATCTGTAGATGGAATAATTTCTAAGGAAATGAAAGACAGTTTTGGAAAATCAAAGGTATATTAAGTAAAATCATGGGTCATTTAATGTATTTTTCGTTTCTTAGATATCTGGGTATTTAAGGGTATTTTTGGATACTATTAGGTATTTCTGGGTACTTAACGGGCAATATATTACATATTATTCGATACGACGTGTTAACGATAAGTTTGGTCAAACTTCTCCGACATATTCTATTGATCAAAAATATGTAATAAAAAGAGAACGAGTCTATACTAAAAATTAAAATATTGCTAAATTAGGTTTTCCTCTCATATTCATATTCTATTTAATAAAAAAGGATCCTTTTTATGTAAACAACTGCCAATTATCTAATTCTAATCATACATACATGAAAGCAAACTAGGGCTAAAATTGAATTCTCCCGCGATACCCATGCATTTACACTTGCTAATGAAAGATTTTGATTGTACAGTGCCTTCATAAATGATTACAAGCCACGTGACCAGGACTGTGATTCTCGAAGAACAACTCGTATGCAAATAGATTTCTTGTCTCCCTCAATTGCCGTAGTGAGGAAAAGGATATTCGCATATGAATTGCTCTGCGATTGATTTGAAAATCTCGACTCTGATCACGTGGCTTGTAATCATTTATGAAGGCACTGTACTTTGTACTGAAGACGGCGATGGTACCCGATGAATATTTGGGGTCCGGACAATAATTTTAGGGACACCCCGTATAGATCAAATAATATGATTTCATAGACGAGAAAGAAGGTTGCTTTCAGTTAGTTTGAAGGGGGCATGGTGTAAGTATTATTGGCACCCTTCTTAAGTGCTCCAATGGGTTTATGATACATTTTATGTAATCCAAAATGTTCTTTCCAGATTATGTATTCAGATCGAGTCAAAGGAGCCCTTAAAAAATCTATATTATTTACGTAGACCTGTAAATGGAATAATTTCTAAGGAAATGAAAGACAGTTTTGGAAAATTAAAGGTATATTAAGTAAAATCATGGGTCATTTAATGTATTTTTCGTTTCTTAGATATCTGGGTATTTAAGGGTATTTTTGGATACTATTTGGTATTTCTGGGCACTGGGGATTTTTAGGTACTTAAGGATATTATTGGGTAATAGTCATAGGTCTTATTTGGGCACTTGAGGGCAGTTCGTGGTTTTTGGGTATTTTTGAGGTATTTGCTTAATTGTTGAGGTATTTTTTTGGGAAATATTTTTAAAAAATGGTATTTCATTGTACAAATTTCAAGCACTCGTTATTTAGCTACCAAAACGTTGAAAATTATAAAACTGTATTGCTGGTTGGGTAAATTCTATTCTTAAATCTCAATTTACGCGCAAAGACCTCACCGGCACGAAATATGAAATAATGTTTTTTGAACGTATTAAAACAAATACCGCAAACGTGCCGTTTGTTTTAAAGTTTGTACAGTTAACCCCATTTATAACAGACCACAATCCGGTTTAGTTAAATAATAGATACCGCCGTAATGTTTTATCATAAATTACACACCGTTTTATGTATCGCATTTATTATTAAATGTGGCACGTACCCTTATCACATCGTATTATTCATGCGATCGTGTTTTGTTCCACAAATATAGCCGCTTTATTGATATTTCGTATTGTTTTACCGAGCCTACTCGATCGGTCCTCCCACTCCTTTAATTATATCAATAATCGGAAAATGCGATGCAGATTGGCGCCGTTTGAAAAACACACAGCTTCAGAAATATGCAACTGGCAAAATTAACTGTTTAGTTACAGTAATACATTTTTTTATTTTAACAAATACACTACCCTACAGTACACATCAGCCAATTTACAAAGTTTAGTGTAAATGCTCTCTAACGGCCATGGAAAAATGAGCTAGAGCACCATCATGCTGGAACCACATTTGTTGCCTCTGATTCAAAGGAATGTCTTCCAAAAACTCATACAGTGTGTTCTGCAGAAAGTTGAGGTAAGCAGCGCCTGTTAATCGGTTTGGTAAAACAACAGGACCTAGAAACCTGTCACCTACAATACCCATTCTAATGTTTAATGAAAAACGTGCCTGATGTCCAGATTCTCTTAGAGCATGAGGATTTTCGTCGGCCCAAATATGCGTATTGTGAAAATTAAACACTCCATTTCACTCACTTGTGAACCCGCCTCATCAGTAAAAAGAATGTTTGCAAGAAAACGAGGGTCTTCAGAATCATGACGTAGAAACCAGCGGCAAAAAGCCAAACGTACTTGATGATCATTTATTGGATTTAAGGCCTGTACTCGTTGCACATGGTATGGATAAAGCAGTTGCTCGTGAAGGATTCTCCAAACAAGAGGACCACTAATTCCTACCTCGGCTGATATTCTCCGCACACTCGTACCTGGATTCTGCTCTACCAGTGCTAGAATTTCTTCTTCTGCTCTAGGAGTGGATACCGACCTTGGTCTTCCGGATAAATGGCAGTGTTTGCTCAAGGCTAAAGGAACCGGTATCACGCATAGACCTTTAAAGTCTATGGTATCACGCAATCTTTGGTGAATTCTTCCAAACATGCGTTGTGAAAGAATCTGGCGATTTGGATAAGCGTCAACATAAAGACGTCGCGCTTCGGTGGCGTTCCCAACGTTTTTGCAAAATAAAAAAAGGGGCTAAAAAACATCAAACATTCCATATCTCCGCAACCGTTACTTTGCGGACCCATGTTTATTGAGACTTTTCTGCTTATTTTGGTTCATACTATTACCTCCTTAAATATTTTACAACCTTTTTTAACACCCTGTATATTAATGTGCAATAATAATTTGACCAAATGACTATTATTAGAAAAAATGTTACTGGTGTAAAAGACTAATTAAGAACTTCATTACGACTGTCACATTCGTCGTCATTATCCTTTATCTATTATGTAAGGGAGCCTAATGATCTAATAAAACAAATTGCTGCGAGCTCTGTAATTTGATGTGTCGATATCACCGCTTTATATAAATAAAAATAGATTAAGAGATTGTAGAGAGGATTAAAATAGAAATATTAGGATATTTTTATCGAGAGATATGGGTAATCCTAAAAGTGTATCATCACGGAATTCCTATAGAGAATAAGTTGTCATCGTTTTGTTGATAAATCGCGATGTGAATTTCAAAATACATACCTACGCCTTCGAAGTTTGTTCCAAAATGGTAGTTGTTATGCAGGTATTTGCATTTACAATTTTTGTATTAAAAAAAAACATTTTTTTTTCAAAAGCAATTAATTTTGAGTGCTAAGAATTTTATAAAACTTAACTTATAACATAAAAGACGCACTTTCTGAATTTTCAGTTCTCTACGAAAATATGTGATTTGAAGCTCTTAGTTACTATTCCAAATTGTATACAATATGTCTACGGTTAAGGTGAATAAGAGGAAAAATATTTTTAATATTTATTCCATTTATTTCAGATAGTATCCTCATTTTTTATGCTTTTCTACACTTACATACAAACATAAAATTCTGCATAAAAACTTTATCTTAAAAACAATTATTATTTTCTTTTTCGATAAATGAAACGCTATTTTTTCTCTTGCTCACTCTACCCATATACGTACTATACCTATGTGCTTATAGCAAATTTATGAAAAAGTGTTTATTTACTTTATTTGATACTTTCTCGCTATTGTGTGAATATATTTAATTATTTTCTACATAAAACTTTCCACATGTTCTCGACTCATTCTAAAAACTTCAACATAAAAAAATGTAGGATGTGGATTATGTGTAGAACACCCGTTATCATGTCCCTTCTAACGAGTACGCCGTGTCATGTTATCCTAGCCCGCGGTGTCATAAAATACGAAATTGATTTTTCTCGGCATTAGCACGAACACCGCTCGAAAGTAATAAAAAAAATCTCCTAATTAAAAAAGTTCATTACATAGCATGCATGCCATACAATGAACTAATGGCTTTGCGACATCCCTGTACCCTAGCGACAATCTAGCAATCTACCTTTTAAATATTACTTTCTGAGGTTCGTGCGAGTCCGACCATTGTCGAATTCGGTCCGTAGACGCGGACAGGGCAGTACTTAGGTCAGTTTGTTACACAATAGACTGACAATAGTGTGTAGGGGAGTGATCACAGACCGGACTCCGGAGTGATATTTCACGAATTTCATTTAGGAATTACAAAACACATGATGATGATGGGGATGATGACGGGAATTTGAACTGCCAACTTTTTAGTGAATGATTTATTTATCCCTGTTGGAGTTTTGTAATTTCAATGTTAAATATTTTTCATGTTGACACCAGAAAGAGAGCGGTCAAGTTTTATATTTGCATTTTATAAATCTCCGACATCCGACATCACTACTTAATATTAACATGCATAATGCAAAAAATAGACAGAAAATACACTGAAGTGGAAATGGTCCATTTCTGACCAATTATCTTTAAGCAAAAGGAAATTTAAATTTAATTTCTCTGTTTCTAGTTTTATAATAATGTTCAGTTTTTTCTAATATCATTTTATTTTTAAAAATATTAAGTAAATCATCTGGGCTTTCCATAAATTATTTTTAATATCCACTTCTGTATAACGTTTACATTTTTCAGATAACAATGTTGAGGTCCACCCCATCCTATAATTCCATAACAAATTTACGACTGTCATGCATGGATGTGTCAAACGATTGAATTCTCTCTAATTTGAAACAACTGTCATTTTCAAAATAAAACTACAATTCCATTAACATTCCTTTAGTCGCCTTTGGGCTGTGCCGGCCCTGCGGTTCCGCAGCCGTACCTTTGCGTGACGTATCACGATATCAGGCCGCCATGCAGGCAAGCTGCCAGCGGTGACTTGACCAAGCCACAAGTGGTCGAAAATCGCTTTTTGACGTTTCCACCGGTGCGATGTTTTCGTTTCGCGTGATTTTCGTCAAACGTGGAGGAGTTTTCCGGCACGGAAAAATCGCGAGGACGGCCGCGACCCGCGAATATGGCGCGTGAGTGCGGTATCCAGTGCAGTTTAATTGAAAACTAGTTTTGTTATTGTTGCATTCAAGTGTCTGACATTTAGCGGCGTTTCGAAGGTAAATCTAATTCTTGTGCAACCATTCCAACCGTATAATGTGCATTCGTAGTGAACCCATAGAATTTATTGAGGTTTTGGATCGGTTATGTGGCTGTTGTTGTGCAACCTAACCTCAAAATTGTCCCGAGCAGGTATTTGACAGGTTTTCACTACCTACGCCTACCTTTTCCTCTTTTTTTTGTCTTTGATAAAACCCGTACTGCATCTATTTGACTTCAATAGCTAATCACGGATACATTTTTTTATCGGCTGATTAGAAATTTTACGACTTTCCATTAATTCTACATAAGATAACGAGCTTATATAACTTTTATCAGGTACGTAACTACAAATGCATATTTATACAGTTTTGGTGTAACTGTACCATGTTGGTAAAAGGTTATTGCCCATGGAATGGCTAGAAAAACGGGTATACACGGTTAATATCAGCAAGTACCACTATGCTATGAGATAACAACGCGTTGATTTCTTGTTAAATTCTTCAGCTTCTTCTCACAAACACAGGTGATATAATAAGTAGGTACCTACAGGTTATTTTATATTTTCGCTTCACTTCCCCAGTGCATAGCATTAATTATTTATATATCGTGGGAAACTGGGGAGGATAATAATTACTTACATACCACATATTTATTGATGTTGGGATTCCTTGATACATTCATGAGTAATACTGTCATTTTTGGATCAGATAAATTTGAATACTTATTCGATAAAAATTTTATCAGGACATGCCGTGACCTTTTGCGGCTCTAATTTCCGCTACATTTTCAAGGTTTCTAAAAGTAGATATGATAGAAACGAGGATAGAAATGAATAGGTACATAGGTATTATATACAAGGTGTTACAGAATGATATTAAGTAAAAGGAATATTTCACCATATTGACTTATTTTGTAAAAAAAGTTCGAGAGATACGTGAAAAATTAGTAGGAATTTAACGGCACGAACGTCACTGATGCTAGTATATTACAAGAGAAATTTATACACGTAAAAGTAGCCTTTCACTATACACTGTTGTATACCAAATGTCATCTCAATATCTCGATCAGTTTTCGAGAAATAGAGACTAAGTAGGTATAGTCTTGTATATGAGGCATTTCCGGACCCATGTTTTATAAACTTTTATTCCTATTTTTAGACATAGAACCTGCTTCTAGATTTTCTTAACATCATTCTGTAACATTCTGTATAAGGGTACCAGTCATTTAGAGATATTGTCAATGTCATTAGACAAGGAATACTTTTTTTTTTGTTGAACTATGATGATTCCTTTTTATTGAGTTTATAAATATTGCTGACATTACCAGGATACCCGTTTCCTTAACCTAAACTCTGCTAATTTAAAATTCTCCTTTCCCAGGTGTTAAAACTAAGTGTAGTGATACCTTTGAATATATTATGATTTCGTCTTCAAGTCGCGAGTGAATGTCCTTATAAACGACCTCGAATGGTTATTAGTGCTCTTGTAATGACTTGTGACGTAGATTTTAGTGCAGTGTAGTTGATAGTGTGGGAATAGCTTTAGAAAATGACTACGAGGAGGAAGAAGAGCAAGCAGGAGAAGGACGGTTTCATGAAGAAGGTATCGTCGTTGTTCAACTTGGACACGGTGAGTTGCAAGTATATTATTAGAACTAGCTATAATATTATACTTACATATTAAAAATAATAACATTGACCCACACAATTAGTTTAACCTACATAATTACATCATTTGGTACCTGATATATAGGATCGGATGTAAATAATATGATTTACACCTAAATTAAAATATGTAATATACCTACTTAAATTTATCTATGTTTAGTAACTCCAATCACATTAATTTAAGTACCTATTAATTTACGTTTAACAACCGTAGACATATTTGTTTTATGAGCTTATTACTTAGGTTGTTGAATTTTGAGCCAATTTTAAACGGACTGTAGGTTTTTTTCAATTTTATTTCCAAATATGTCTTACTACAATGACATTTGTTTCTGTTTGCCTGGCAAAAGGAAGTATTAATAGCGGATGAAGCACTTATAGAACCTTGTACTTTTGTAGGATGTATAGATTGTTAGTTAACCAGAAACAGAAACGATGTTAGTAGGTACCACTATTGTTTTTGCTTTGATGTATATTCCATACCCGAGCCCATACCGATTTCGTGGAACTAGGCAGGCTCTTTTTGGAATCATAAGGCCTTTATGAGGGTCAAGCCAGGACAATTTACCTCTGCCAGCTCTGGAACTGAAATAAACAGAGTAATAAATGTTTTTCAAGTACCTACAAATTCTTGAAAGGGATATTCAGAGCCAGAGGGTAACCACTGGGATCGAAATTGTGACAAGATTTCGCAAAATAGAGATTTCCAAGGGATTTCGTGGAATTCCGGGCAATTTCAAGGAGTTTCCAAGGATTTCGCATTTGATAAAAATTACCTCGAAAATTACTATACTGGATGTATTTACAGGCAGCAAAAAATTACTAAGTACAGTTGACAGCAAATTTGCGAACATATTTCAATTTGTTGTGCCAGAAAATTCTCTGTTCCTATACCTACTAAGTTTATATGAAATTATTGAGGAAAAACTAAAATAAAACTGTAATTTGAACACCCTGTATCTCGGAAACTATAAAATTTGGACTAAAGTAACTTAATTTAGATCAACATCTTTCTAACTAAGATTGCTCGGGATTGTGACATTCTTGGTCAAAAAACTGATTATGATCACACCCTGTACAACAAGAAAAAAAACCTTAAAAAAATTATTTGATGCCAGTGGCGAAGATTGTCAAAAAATGTGAAATTGACAGTTTCTTAGAAATGGCGGTTTTTTGCACAATATTTAAATTGTTTCACAAGGTGCGAAGCGTCAAAGTTAACTCTCAAGTTAACCCTCGACTTGCCCCACCCCCCTGGTACAGGGTGTCCGGTTTTAATGATTATAAACTTTTAGATAAACTAGTGAATACGTAGGGGCTTAATTAAAAAATTAACGTCGAAGTGCAAAATCAATAAAATGAAACAAAAAACATTAAACATCGAAGACAAACAGCCTTCAAGTAGTTAATGTGAGCTGGGACCTGCGTTATTCGCGAAACGGAAACGAGAATAAGTATAGTAACTTCGATAATGACGCAAGTATTGTCAGTTTTTACGGGTAGATGTACCTTTAGATGACGCGGAATTTTGCGTGATTTCGCGCGATCTCTCGGGATTTTGCACGATTTCTCGAGATTTTGCACCATTTTTCGGGATTTCGCAAGGATTTCACAAGATTTGTAACAAGATTTCCATGGGTGGTTGGCCCCTCGTTTATGACAATTAATTTTATTTTCTATGTTCGATTAAAGTGAATACAAGGTTTTAAATTCGGTTTTAAAACTACTTTTATTTTTAATCTTTCTGAAAAGTGTCGAATGAAAAAAAGTTTGTTCATTCTAACTGTGGATATAAGTACTCCTTTTTCAGGTTGCCATAATCGCAATGTCAGCGACTAACATTAATAGCAACCAAGGTATTAAATGCACGCCCCATTTTAAGTTATGTAACATTTAAAGAGCCGTGTCTCGCACTTTCTATTTTTTTATTCGCTCAAAATAGCACAATTGGATGCTAGACGAATGCCTAATACAATCGGAATCGCCCACGCCTCTAAAAAAAGTAGGCTTGGTGTGTCGCCGTAGGTAAATAAAACAATATAAAGTGGAACGCTCTGCGTGAATATAACTTTATTGGAAGTTGCGTAACGGAGAAGTGTTGCCAAACAAGACTTAATGTCAAGCAGAATTTAGTCAAAACATAGTTCTATCAGTTTGACGTTAAGTTTTGTCTAAACTGCGATAAAGCGTCAGAAAATTAATTGTTAAATAGGTGAACCGGTAAACGACTGGTAACAATTTATACACTAAAATGCCAACGAGTATATACTAGAAATACCAGATTTTCTAAAGAAAATACCAAAAAAGTACTAAAAACTCAAAAATATAAGTAAATAAAAAAAACGAGAATTCCAGAAAATACCAATGAATGAAATCATTTGTAACACGATTTAATATATCTACCCCTAAGAACCGATTGGACTAATCCGAAGAGAAAAAAACATCGAAAAATGCCAATAAATATTTTAAAAAAATATCAAAAATGCCAGAAAATTGCCAAAAATACCAAAATTAAATCCAAAACGTTTTTAAAATACTAAATATGCCAGTAGGTACTGTGTACAATCGTTTGCAATAATAACGGCACTCATTAAAATGAATTTTGCGATTTCTTTTGCTGCCGTATTCATGCCGTATGAAATAAGTATACTTTAAATTTTTAACATTACTTTAGTTCTTAGTTCTTTCACTAACCATTTACTGAAATTCCTACTCAGAACTTCTAGAAGTTTAAGAACTGTTTTGAGAGAGTAGCATTATTATTGCAAAAGCATGTACATTAAAATACCGACTTCTAAAAATTAAATTTCTTGTGATTCTTATAGATGTGGTTGTTTGCGGTAACATTTATTTCATTTGTAGTAAACTCAATAAAAGTTGTAGGACCTTTAAAAATACTCGTAAATCTGTATGTTCGTTTTTATAGAAAATGGTTTGTAGTTGATTTTAGTGGAAGAATTTTCGTTGAGGATTAGTGCGGAAGCCGGAGACTTGTGCGGGAGAGGGTGCGGCATATTATTATTAAGAAGGTTGTACACTAAAATGCCAAAGTATGACAAAAATACGTACTAGATTTTGTAAAGGAAATGTCAAAAAATAATAAAAATTTACAAAAACATTCAAAGAAAAGTATACAAGAAAATACCAATAAATGAAATAATCATTTATTTGTAAAACGCTTTAAAAATAGATTCAGGGTCATCACGCAAAAATATTAGATTCAGTTGTAACTTATAGGAAGTCTAAGATCTCGGGATAATGATGAAATGAGCATTTCCTGACTAATTTTTCACAAGGATTTGAATTTTTTAGCAAAAAAAAAGAAAAACAATCAAACATTGCACTACAGATATATTGATATCGAGATTGATATTAACTTTACCTTATTTTAAGAACCGATTGGACTAAGTATTTAGACAAAAAAAATGCCGAAAAAGACAACAAAAAATAGGTACCAATAAAAACCAACTTACCAAAAATACCAAAATTAATTCCAAAAAGTTCCAACAATTCCAGTACTGTATAAGAATTAACCGTCTGATTTCAGTAGGTACCGTTAAATTTAGGAGTATTTTGAAGCTCCTATACCTTTTTTAATTTACTACAAATAAATAAAAAATGTTTACTATAAATCATGAGCTACAAAATTACAAAAAATTGGATATTTAAAACTCGGTGCCGGGTTCACGTAACTAACATTTTATAGAGTATCATTAAAACGAGCATTAAAAGTACCTAGTTCTCACTTTCTCACTGTAAAAATTAGTTGACAGATTCGAATAATCAGGAAGTGGTCTATCTCAACCCGCAAGAAATTGAGAACCCATTCCGCAATCGATACGGACTCGCGCTCTGGATGGTTTTTACCAGGAAGTTGCGTACGATTACAACAAACTGTCTAGTCAGTTTTTCCAACTTCATATCTTTTTTTTAATATTATAGCATTGCTGAAGGAAATTCCAGACCCAGTTGCTAATCCTTCTCGATGAACGTATTTTAAAACAAATCGAAAACTATTTCGTATATTTGGAGATTGACTGGAAGAAAAATCGTCGGGACGAACGAAAGAGCTCTAAGCCACCATTTCCTAGTTTTTCCGACATCACTGTAATCCCAGCGCCTATCTAGATCTCTAGGCGCGAAATAAATGACATCTCCACGAGACTGACGCGTACTATCAAAACAGTGATCCATCACTAAATTGTCAGCGTCTATTGTCGATGTCGAGAGATCCACGACTAGGAAGCGAATTTAAATAAGGGTAAGTCGTGGCGGGAGAACGACTTTTAAAATTGTGATCGATATACCTTGAATCGCTTGAAACATGACATGAGTTGGTCTTCATATGTTGTGTAGGAACATACGAGGTGTGGCAATTAAGTTCCGGGAATTTAATTATAATTCGGAAACTGGCAACACTGCATCGTTCTTCAACGTTTTTCTAGAGAGGGGGGAACCTTTAGTTTCAGTCCAAGGTCGATAGCACGTTTGGTTTGTGCGAGGGTTTGTGTTTTATGTGTATTTTTTTGGAAGTAACTTTTTTAGTGGCGTCGTGAAAATGAGTGACTTAAATTACAAGCAACGTGTTGTGATTCAATTTTTAGTGAAATCTGGCGTAAAAACCCTCGGAAATCCTTCGAAAATTGCAGGTGGTGTATGGAGACGAGTGCATGCCGACCACCTCTCCTACTGACGCGAATGTTGACCGTGTTCGTGCACTGATCACGTCTGATTGGCGCCTAAGCATTCGTGCGTTGTCTGACGAGTTAAACGTCAACAAAGAAACCGTTCGCAAGAGGTTACACGAAAATTTGAAAATGCGAAAGGTTTGCGCAAAGATGGCGCCAAAAGTTCTCACCCGTGAACAGAAAGACATGCGAAAATCGATCTGCGAGGAAGCGACAGTAGAGACTGGATGAGTTGGGTAGTTACTGGAGATGAGACCTGGATATTTGAGTATGATCCCGAGACCCGTAAACAAAGTCAGCAGTGGGTGGAGAAGGGTGGAGAGGGGCCAACGAAAGCGAGGATATCCAAATCACGACTGATCGTTTTTTTTTTAGTTATCCATGACATCATTCATCGTGAATATGTTCCTGCCAGCCAGACATTGACTGGAAATGTCAGAAAACTGGAACAGAAATTCACTAAAAAATGGTAAAGAGTTGAATAACCTCTAGGGCTGGCATATTCACACTCGAGATCGTGCGTGATACTTTTTTGGAAAAGGTTTCAAATGTTCAATGCATGGTAACTCATTAATTCAGATTTGACAATAATTACAGAACGCAGAAATAAGTGTTTGTTTTATGAAAATTAAGACATTACCGAACGTTTGTTGTTGAGAAAAAGCTCCCGTCAATAACCTGCACTGACTCTAGTGTACCCAAATGTCAAATATACCTCACTAAAAAGAGCAACATGTTAAAACATAGATTTCAAGGTACGTATTTGTAAAATAAGTATAAACAATGTCTGTTTGTAATGATGCCTCTTTTCTTTCAATATCTTCATTATTTTTGCTGTAAACTGTGTGAAAATGCGATTCCATAGGCGTATCCTTTTAGTGTACCTATTAAATGATTTGAGAATCCAAAACTGTCCAATTTTCTCAAAAGAAACGTACCGGCAAACATTGTGTTGTGCTGAATCAATTTTAAATACGTAAACTTAGTACACTTGCTGCAGTTAAGGTTTATTTCTAAGTCCACGTCCGTAACACAGAGGGATCTGATGATAACGACCCAGCGCGCTTCCTGGAGGAAATTGGATTAATTCTGACAAGACCATTTAGTTCAGTTCTTCATCCCCGGTTTCTGACAGACCCCTGTAACATATTTTATTAGATAAGGAGGCGTTTACTGTTTTTGGGAGCGACACGAACCAGTAATTTACGACGTCCTTGCGACTTAACGTGTCGGCAATTGTATTTAAAAATGTTTTTTAATCTGCCCTGGGATAAATTTTGCAAGATAAAGAGATAAAGAATCAACATTTATTTGGGCTGTCAATGGAAATTTGAGGAAATTGAGTGAAATCAATAATATCAACGAAATGATTCGAAATCAGCGAAATCAAGTGAAATCAGTAAAATCAAGTGAATTCATATAACACTCCCTATTACTTTAATGGAAATCAGCGAAACCAGATTTCACATGAATTCCTGATTTACCTACTTGATTTCTCCTGACTCCACTGATTTCGCATGGTTTCGTTGATTTTATTGATTACACTGGATTTCCCTTAGATTTCATTTGAATTTGATGATTTTAAAGTATCGAGCTTTGTAACTAGCTGGAAACTTTCATATTATGATGAGTTTGATTAATTAATTGCTTTCTTATAATGACATTTTCTAGTATTTAAAGAAAAAAACTCGGAAAATATACTAATAATTATCTACGTTTTAAAAATTTGTTTTGAGCTTAATAGGATGTTTTTTCTGAATGTTTCAAGATATGACTTTTTTTAAAACAACCGTGGAATTTCAGATGGAAATTTAAATTTGCACTAGCTGTAAGCAACCAGCTTTGCAAGTGTTATAATAAAATTGAGGCTAAAATTAACTTGTAATATTCGACCTTATGGAAAGGTGACTTAGTCAAAAATAAAATCGATAAAATAATATTTAAAATTTTCTTAATTCAGTTACCTACTATACTTATTTAAGAAATATTATTTAGTAGATCTTGTAAAGATATAAATAAGTATAGGAGATTAAATAACATTTTGTCCATTTTAATTCCTTAATCTTAATCTTAAATTATTTGTACTTAGCCATAGTTAACCCCGTATATTTTTACTTGATTATAGGCGATCAGTAAAGAAAATGAAGTTTAATTCCGTGAGATATCTTAACAAGATTTTGTCAAGGTGCCAGTTGACTTTGTCGATTTAATTTGACGGTATTACGGATTAACTTGCAGTCTAGCTGTGATTTTTCCGCTATTAAATTTAGCTCAACCTGAACTTTTTAAAACTTTCCAAATAAAATTTCCACGAGGAAAGTTTCAACTTGGAGTTAATTCAGTTAGCAGTTCTCAAACTAGCAACGATCTAACTATCGTATAGTTTCTGTTCTGGAGCAAGGGTATGTTTTTTTTTAATTTGCGCCATTAGCAGTTGCAGTATTTTAGTAATTGTACAAGAAAAAGGGAGTAAGGAAATTTAAACTTTTCTTGAGGTAATTTCGTTGTATGGGAATACACCCTAGGCACATCTACTGTTAGCTATAACATATATAACATTCGAAATCCTCCGCTGCTTATGTTGCCTTTGGGATTCAGGAATCTTACCCTTTAAAATAGATAAATGTTTCAGCTCCGAATCCTAGGTTTCCAGCTGGAATTATCACTGAAACCATTAGTTTCGCTTGTAAGTCGCGACCTCGCTTCTACCGAGCAACATGTGGGATAACGTCTAGCCTAGCTCTGAAATTATTCATGCTTTGGTATAACATACTGAGTGCTGAAGACATTTCGCTGATAAGCTAGAACTTTGTGAAAATCAAAAAGGATATCATATCGTGATGGTTTAGTATTTTTTTCCAGAAAGGTTTTATCGACGGCCGATCATCGGCTATTAATGGTTGTACCAAGAACTCGAATGAGTTAATTTTATTGATCAGTAATAATAGCTTGTTATAGATGTTACTGTTTAGTCGATGATTGTAAAGCTATTGTGCGGGATAATATTTAGTTTTTTCACTTCAAGAATTCAAATTTATGAATTAAGTACCAATATCAACTGGCAATTATCGCGTGGCTGTCCTGTACGTTTTCGCAATGCTAATTGTTTTAAACATACAACCAGTTAATAGATTAGTGTTTGCTAGAACTGGAGCGGAACTGACTTCATTTTTCCTTGTTTCAGGCACACTCACCTTTGCTGGGTTCTGGCGACAAACCTGTAAGTATACAGATATCAAACAGCACATATTTGTAGCGTAGTATAAATCAGTGGCGACTCGTCAGGCTTTTAAAACAAATAAAATCGCTTCAGAAACAGATGTGCTTTCTGCTTTCGTTGTTGCTTGAGTAAACAATTTTCAGCCAATTGCCACATCAATTATATTTGAAATAAGGCAGTCAGGTAGAGAAAAACACATCCAGCGTTGTCAGACTGTGGATAGATATAGGTATCTTTGGAATGCAAGCGGGAATGTACGCGCTCACGGTACAATGTTTTAAAATAGACGGTTCACTCTCTACTTCCGCTGCTGTTTGTTCTTGAGTCAGTTGGAGTGACCCGCAAAGGGTGTGGAAGATTTGATTTTATGGAGGAAGAATTTGAGATCCTCCCACCACAGATGGACAGGGTTATCGGGCGCTTTGCCAATGTAACCATCATTGTATATCGCACTTAGGTAATTTGTTCTGCTTGCACTGCTTCTATGGAAAGTTTTGACCAATTGTATCTCACCTTAGAATTCAGGTATTATCGAAGTTAAACCTAGGTCATAATTTTGTATACAGATTTCCTGCAGGTCGATGCGTTACCCACAGTATAGTGAGTCGAACTCTGCTTGTGGTCGCATCTAGACCCAGCATTAAGCAGCTGGTGACCACAAGGTATATACACTTTTCGTTAACTTCTCTATGACTTTCTTATGAACTGCTTCCTTCTACCTCCCGTGAGTGAGTTCCTCAAAATTCTCAGTCTCTCAGGATATCTCCTCACTTCTTGCATTTTTTGACTCGATATTACATTCCGCTTTTGTCATAATATAAAGCCGTAAAACATCCAAGCAAGTAAAAATCCAAGAAATCTTTGCTACTAGCATACCAGCAATCTATGTTGACAATTTAAAAATAGTAATTAGATTTTGATATTACGATTTTCTATACCAAAACACCAACAGCAGTTTCATATTTTTCAAATCCCATGAGATCATTATCTTTACTCACGCTAATGATTTCACATTTTATTTATGGCGCTCGCGCACCACACCGAAAACGCGTGTCTAATTTCGCCGGAATTTTCTCAGACACAAACCACACCAGCAGCACACATTTGATAAATTATCCAAATAGAACAGAAGGCGATGGCCAGATTTATGTTCGAATTAAAAATAACGAATCGCCTTGTTCCACGCCTGCTTGGATCGGGATTAAAACCTTGTCCGCCTGCCAAGACCGTTAATATAAAATTAGAAATAAATAATTTACAACCGCCATAATAATATGAGATCGGGCATGGGGCATAAATCCCGTTCGGTGGAGTATTCTTTCGATTAGGGCGGGGGAAGCAAGGAACGGCGTGGTCGGACATTGCGTAAACAAAATTAGAAATTCAGATTAATGGGATGAATTTATAAGGAACGGGGATAAATAATGTATTATTATTTAATGGAGTTGCGGGCCTGCCAAATGGAAAACTCTGAGTGTGGCGGAACGAATGGGATAATCGTTTTAAGTATAAGGACACGGCAGTGCCGGCTCGTGGACTAGGTGAAGTGGAAGAATAAATAATACTTTGTGACGAATTTGTTGTTTGCCGCAAATGCGGCCTGCTGAATAATAATATGCCACCCCTCTCCCGCACAAGTCTCCGACTTCTGGGCTAATCCTTCTGATTATTAGAATTAGGGGTAGATGTATTATATTTATTATTTTATATTAAACAGTATCTTACAAACCCATTTATTTTTTAAATCTGTCTCTTAACTGCCTGAAACACATGTCCCCTCTCACTCTCTTGATTCCATAGTGTCATTAATTTTAAGAGAATATATGCATATTTACGCCGAAGAAAAATATTTTCAAATCATGATTTAAACTACCTTTTTAAACTGTGACTGACAATGTTGCCAAATTTAAATATTTTCCAACAGTACGTAAGTACTTATTGTAATATGTGATTGTGAAAATTAAGTTTTAAAATTTTCAAACATTATTTTCTTGAAATTTTTGTTATGTAACACCATAATTTTTCATGATGTATGTATGTAGAATGACACGCTCTTTCAAATGGCATGGTCAAAATTGGGGGTTGCTATTTAAAAAAATTGTCGATGACGTCATATCTCGAACAACGATGACGTTACAAATGTGGGTCGTATGTCATAAAGTGCCTTTTTTAAAAACAAAATCGACGTGCCCGGGGATTTTTTCGAAATCTTCTCAATTTCAAAAATGAATTTATTCGTTACGTTTCGAAAGCACTGTATTTTGTATATTCGGGCGTTATTTAGTGTTCTGACCTTTTTATTTGATAAATCGTTTTAAATATAAATTTTGGAATGCAAATTCAAACTGGTAAATACCTCTGCTTTATTTATTTTCTTTTAATGAAAGTTGACTTCGTAAAATGTGAAACTTGTACTTAACCAAAACATTTTGCATATTGTTAAAATCAATTATAATATACTTATACGTATTAAAAAATATTTAGCCGTGATGTGGCAACGCAGGTGTGACGTTGTTCGTTTCACCGCACGACGCGCCGTATCTATTACCGGGGTTGTGTGTTGATTTGCCTCAATTTAAAAGGTCGAGAAAAGTTCTATAGAGATATTTTGTCATTCTCAAGCTTTCCGAATACTGTTACGGTTAAAATTAATGGCATTATGACTGAATCGCCTTGTACAGGACATCTTTTCCCTACCGATAAAGTCTGCTTGTTTTCGCCGCAAGTAAATGGTTTCTATTCGACGACTGTTTTCTGACACACCACCGTAAAATGCATGCATTCGCCTCCATTGTTAGATTTTATACAGATTTGGAAAGTGAGGATCTTGATGGTGAATTGTGTTTTGCCGCTTGCGTGTATTTGTGTCATGCTACACGCATACTTCCACCACAGCGTGTTCGCATCAAGCAGTGTTGCCAGGTGGGAAAAATTCAGTGCATGAGAATAATTTCAAAGAAGCGTGAGGTTTGGGGAAAAAGTTTGAGATGGCTTAATTTATCAAAAAAACACCTCTTGACACAGCTTAATTTTTAATTACTTTTGTAATGCCATTTTTATTTTATTAAAAAGCTTTCTAATTTATTTTATTGTTAGGCCGGGCGAACGTTGAGGCGCAGTTGACGTGACGCAGGGTGACTCACGGGTCGTAAAATCTGTTGTTTCCAGAAAATGTAGGTACCCTTACGGAATAGAGTTAAGAATCACTGCAATACAGCGTGAATACAGCACACACACCGCATATCCGGCGACTGTCATACCCGTTTATGTATTCATTGCTAATTATTAAGAGAGCAGTCTACAATAAAGGACATTTCAAGTACCCAAATATTGTAGATACCTACCTCTATCTATTCAATTTTGCCCTCGATTTTGCCTTTATTTCTCGTTAGGTCTTTGTTTTGGTAGATTTCAAAGAGTAATTTTAATAATTTTATTATTTCTCTTCTAAATATAAGAGCATGAGATTTCCTCGGAATGCATGAGATCTCATGCAAAAGCATGAGACCTGACAACACTGGCATCAGTTGACCGGACAGTAAGATTTGCAATGGCGAATTGGCGTTGGCGTTACGGAACCGATTACCGTAGTAGTGGGGAATGCTAGACCAATGCACGTCGCCGCGCCTCTTAAACTTCGTACCTTCCCTGCGATGAAGCGGCAATTTCTACTTTCTCTGTAAAGATCCGCAATTTCCGAATCTGTATATTCATGCTCCCGCCGACTAATGAATTCCGGTACGATCTCCGCCGATTATTTTCCCCTAATTCTGTGGGAAATACGTGAACAATCCAGCCAGCGTATCAGCGCGTCCGCGAATGTAGCGGCTCGAGAAAAGTAGGCTAAGATCTCGAGTTTAGTTGGCTGCGAATCTCGATTGCGCGTACACTCCGTCACTTCTCGCGGGGTCTATTTTTAAAAAACGCCGTGACCTTGTTCGCCGCCACCGGAGTTTTAAATAGTCGCGTCTTCTAAAAATGAGTTAACGGTTCATCCGTTCGGCTATTGTTGTTGCCGCGACTGCTACGATCGGATTGGAGTGCGGGCGGGTTGTTTTGTGTCGCGCGTCTTTTCCTATGTGCTGTGACATAACCTAGTTAGATGGGTTGCGGAGTGAAAACGAGACGCTACGACGACGCCGGATCCAAGCAGGCGGTGGGTGTCGATTTCAGCTGTCCGCACTTTAAATCCAAACGTCCTCTAGAGATAAATGGCATGGCACTAACATTTTTTTCTTATAATATTCATCTCTAAGGGCTCTACGAGCCTTGTAAGAAACGAGGATTTAATATATTAAAAAACATTTGAATGTAGCCCTCCTAACACCGACGCCACTTCATAATTTGGTAGACTTTAATTAGATTTTGCTTGTATTTAACCATTGTGAAGAATTTTACTATACAGTCTTTGAATTCTTTATTTTTAGGCGATAATGTATTGTCGCTTAAAAATTTGTATTCCCCTGTGAAATCGGTTTTGGTACTCCACTGACTAGGTTTTGATCCGAAACACTTTTCTTCTATACTCGTTGTTACTTGAAAAGTGATATTTAAATTATAAAAATGATAAAGGAAGATGTAGACATGTACATACAGTACCCATCTAAGTCATCGAGGTGGAATAATAAACAATCAGTGGCGTAGTAAAATAATTTTGAAATGGAAGTTTCATATCAGTTGTCAGTCAAAGAATCAATACGTTCTGCTGTTATCGCTAGTAATAGAGATTTTGTAGCTTTGTACCGAGCGGGAAAAATATGAAATAATTTTATTTAAGAATCAGGTTTTTATTTTTTAGAAAATCGCTCAGTCTTCAATTTTTAGTTGCACTTTTTTTTAAAGTAACTTTATTAAATGAAAACTTTCTTTTTTATATTTTTATTCATTTGTCATGAAATGCTAAGTATTTCTTATGTAATATACCCTGTCTTTAACTATTTTGGAAAAAATGGCGTCTGAAAATCGACATTCACATTTCGACAATCGCCAATCACTTCAGGACGTTTGCTCGACGAGTAGGCAATAAAACGTTGGTGAAACCCGACATATACCTCTGAGCCCTTTCCACTTGTTTGTAATATACCCAAGTAATGCTCAGGTACGCCCCTTAATAAGGTACGCCTAACGTTACCGAGAAATTACCTGCAATAGAAAAGGATGGCCAATAAGATGTAGTTCTTGTCAGAAACAGACGGTTGAACAGAGCCGAACTAGAAACAGTTGGAAGGTGTTGATCCGAGTGTTGATCATTCCATTGCGTTGTGATACAGTGATACCGGTTTAACGAAATTTGAAAATGGCTCATCGTGAAGTTTTGATCGAGCAAAGTACGAAACTTGTGTTAAATATTTTGGAGCTTTTACTATCATTGATTATGAGAAAATTTACCAGCCGACTCTGGCAATTTACATCCAGAGATAATTGAGTACCGACATACCTGCACTACTCAAATCTTTCCACCGCACTTGCATTCCTAAATACATCCTTCCTAGCATAATTTGGGCTGGCCCGCCAGCTACCACCCATTATACCTGTGATAAACAGGTATAAGTTGAAATGAAATAAATGTATACATTTCGTCACACCAACATTTTATTGCCTACTTCGCTTTCCGAAAACGTTGTACTATAATAGCCGTTAGAGAGGAAGACGCGGACCAATAGAGTGGTCTCCAAGATTACTGGATCTTACACCCATGGATTACTTTATATGGGGTTATTTACAATTTAAGCAAACAGACCTCAAAATATCGAAGACTTGAAAAATCGAATAAGGCAAGATATGGGAAAAATTGAGAGAAACGTATTAAATAATGTTCAAGATGATTTTGTGAACAGGCTTGACCATAATCATATTTTTTTTCTTTACTCCGTACATGAAGGCTGGTTTAAATGCGCAACTAAAAATACAAATTGACGGGTACCAGCGATTTTCCAAAAAACGAACAGCCGATTTTTAAATAAATTTATTCCCAACTTTTGCTGCTCACTGTTTACGTACATACACACAAATTATACCCAAGTTCTAAAATGATAGAGATAGTAGAGATAGAGGTAGGTTGCACAGGATAAGATTCAATAGACGTACCACTTGAGAAAGGGTCAAAGAACATAAATTAATGTTTAATATTTATAATACACTGCACAATACATACACACTATACACTACTCCATAAAATATCATCTATGAATTGTTCTACCAATCGCGTATTTTGTGTCGTCATCAACTTCTATCCTTTTCCTTTCCTCAAGCCTCTACCACTTTCCATTTCGCAGTTGTATGTTGTTCTTTATTGCGCAATGTACACTATTCACCGATATGCTTGTTAAAGGAACTACATATTTCAACCACATCATTTACACTCATATTTTGGTCTCGCACCCTAATCCTTCCATACACATTTTTATCATCCGATGTTCCTTACTTGTTAGATTAGGGCGTTTACGATTTTGAGAACAGCTTAATTATACTTTCCATTCTTATGAACAAACACAAAATTACTAATACATTTATTACAGTAGCCATTAAATTAGCGGATATTCGGGTATGATGTGCGTGATTTCCGGAACACACAATTTTGAATGGATATTTTTCACTTCCACGATTAGGAGCATCCTAATTATTATTGTTTGTTTAAGACATTCTCAAAAACAAATAGTGTCGCTACAATCGTTACGAAATCTCGTATTACAAACAAATGTTAGCACTTGTAGAATGTGGTTTCTAAACCAAGGTGTTAATTTTAGTGTACACCAACTCTGACATATTTATTATTCATTTCGGTTTACGTTTTATCGCCTAATTTTTTTCACGGTAACGTGTTTATTGACATTGAATCGCTTTGATGCATAATTTGAATAGTCTTCGCTTCGTTGTTTGATCACGTGCACGTCTTGTCCGAAAACAAACGATGATTCCCTTCATCTTGGCGCTTCTGGCATAGTTTTGGGTCTGTGGGGCGATATTATTAGCTCATGATCGAATGTCGAACCGTCTCACATCCGATTTATTAATAGTTTCCAGTGTTTATGGAATCCGAAGTGAACTGTGAATCTTTAATCTTTTAACAAATTATGTGGAATGATTAAATAAATTAAGAAAAAGGGATATTTAGAGATTATGAGGTATTTCGTGTATGGCACATTTCATAATGTGAGGCCAGATATGATTGTTAAATATAATAAAAATTCGGTTTGTTTGAGGATTTCCTTCACTGCTTGTAAGTTATTATAATGTTCTTTATAAGCAACGTGTTGAGATTCAATTTTTAGTGAAATCTGGCGAAAAACCCTCGGAAATCCTTCGAAAATTGCAGATGGTGTATGGAGACGTGTGCATGTCGAAAACACGCGTGTTTGAATGAACAAAACGGTTCAAGGAGGGGCGTGGATCGGTAGAGGACCATCCACGTGAAAGAGCTCCCGTCACCTCTCGTACTGACGCGAATGTTGACCGTTTGCGTGCACTGATTACGTCTGACCGGCACCTAAGCATTCGTGCGTTGTCTGACGAGTTAAACGTGAACAAGGAAACCGTTCGCAAGATGTTACACGACAGACTAGTCTAGGGCTCGTTTAAGACATTTTGCACATATTATAGTCCCATCATCTTGCCGACATGGTTCACAACTAAGGCCGGTTGACTAACTATACTTTATATAAATACTGCCAATAGTATGTGAAATGTTCAAGTCTCTAATTTTCTTGTTCATTACCATTTTTTCTTTGTTCTCTTTTATATTTATTTATATACTATTTACTGATATTATTAAATTTCTGACTTCTTTCATTATACATTTGGATTCATCAATTCCTCATTTGTAGAAATTATATTACTGCAAGTTTTAATATCATCCATCTTTGAATTATACTGTTGCGTGCTTTTAGTTCACGTCTACTAGGTATTTCCTTGCAATGTCATAACTAAGGGCCTAAATCTATTGGCTTTCAGTTTTCAGCTCGGTCTGTAGATAATAATGACGCTATATGGCATTTTCTAAGATCGCTATTTCCAGTTTTTTAGCAATGGCGCAACCTATTTCAAATTTAAGCCACCCTGTATATTTTACAGTTGTCCGAGAAAATCGGACCACCCTGTATATGTACAGCTGAAGTTTAAAACAAATATCGTTGTTACAGATTGGATTTTTATTGCTTATACAATTATGTATTAATCAGTTTCGTACAAAACCAACACTTTCAGATGTTCTTTCAGGAATATAAAGCGGATATAATTTTTCCTTAGTTTTTATTAAATCAGTCTTATAGAGATGTGCAAATGCCAGCGGTCGCGAATATGACATGCCTTTCAATTTTTCGAGTTCGTTGCTGGATTTATGTGGAAATCTAGCTTGAGCCTGTAAAATCCGTTCCATTTGCAGTTTATGAATAATACGCTCCGCTTAGAAAAATTATGAATACTGCCGTCGCGTCGCGAAATTCCCAGCACTAGGTCGTCGCGAAGCGGTGTACTCTGGCCGAAATTTAAATATAGAGGATGATCGTATGCGGTGTACGTTCTGAAATAGACGGGAAAGATTTGTAAAATCTGCTGGTGCATATTAATCAACTCAGTTCAAAGGGAAAATTTAGATTTATTAGATATTGGGCGGATTTTTCAACAGTAGATGCCTAAACTTGACTTTGTAAATGCTATCGCAAATTCTTACATAAAGATGTGCGTACGAAACTCTTCAATTTCATTCACTATACAAAGTGTTCCAAAATAACAATATCTACATATTCAATGGGCAATCTTTGAATATTATTTTTATTATATCTTGGATATCTAGTCCTGTAAGATTGTACATTAAATTAACAACAAGAATTTTTAAATTATTAGAATTATTAAAAGCATTTAATTTGCGTTAAAGTAAAAAACATATTTATTTTAGAGGCAATATGGCATCCTCGCCTTTAGCAGATCACAAAGTTTATTAGGTTAGTTCAGTATCTGGTCAGTGGTCCTTAAAATGTGGGTACCTTTTTTAAAAATATCCCCGTACTTAAATATTTGAAATTGTAAAAATGGCGTTATTTTTTCACATTTTTGTGTCTATAAAAATTTTATCGTTCGACTGTTACTCAATCCGTCTCTCTGTCCATTCCAGGTGAACGGCGACGATGAGTGGGAGTACGAGGAGATCATCCTCGAGAGGGGAGGCGCCGGCCTTGGCTTCAGCATCGCCGGAGGCACGGACAACCCCCACATCGGCGACGACACCGCCATCTACATCACCAAACTGATACCGGGCGGAGCGGCGGCGATGGACGGCCGCCTCCGGGTCAACGACTCCATTCTATCGGTGAACGACGTGCCCGTGGTGGACGTGCAGCATGCCGTCGCCGTCGAGGCGCTCAAGAAGGCCGGCAACACTGTCAAATTGGTGAGTAAGGATTGTATTTTTTAAGATTTTCAGCGTATCCCACTTTTGAAATTTGATGAATAGTGTTTCCAGAAAGTGGTATTAGGCTGTTTTTATTAAAAAGCCAAGCTATTCAGCACCCATCAAAATACACATATTCCAAATTTGAAAAATATCTATTTTATGTTTTTTATGGGTTGCCAAACTTCGAAAAATCAGACAACTAAAAATTATAATAAGGTCAAAGATTGCCATGAAAGTGAAAACAGATAAGTACTAATCGGACAAAGAAAAAACGCATACAAGTTTAACATTTTTAATTGCGGTCACAGTAAAAATAATAAACGTAGAAAAAATGTATTGAATTATAATTACTAAATTGTTAAACAGAAAATTACAAAAGGTTGATTTAAATTAAATTTTAGTTATCTTTACTATATCCCCTCCATATCATTTGTCAAGTCGCATTTTAAAATGTCAACAATTTCAAACGGTTCTCCTAAAAAAATATCTGTAGTTGATCAATTGTATTTAACACGTGACTTGACGAATAGGAATCAAATCTCTCCTGATTGCCACATTGTTGCCAACTGTATGTAATGGAAATTTTCGATTTTAAGACTGGTTTCAAATTACAGATTAAACAATTTAAATTAAATAATAGATTTAATAAGTTTATGCATGATTTTATGTTAGGGACTAGATTTTTTATTTAATTTAACTTCATGGGTTATTGTTCAAATAAGATAATAGTGTTACATACGTGTTTGTAATTTTATTCTTCATTTGTTGTCAAGATTCAATAAGGCACCTACAGAAAAAACAATTGAAAGTTGCAAAATCGAAACTGATGGCTGTAGCAATTTTCTTTCAACGAAAATAGATTTATAGCACCTCTCTGTACCAAATTTCAGTTCTTTCTATTGTGAAATAATAACGCTAGGTGGCATTTTGTAAAATCACCATTTTTTTATCACAGCAACAGCAGCAGATGTCTTCAATTTGTTTGATCAACACCACGAAGAAAAGACGCTTTTTACTAATTTAAGTCACTGTATATTTTACGATTCCATAGATGCCAATGGTGAGCCATGAACAACAGACCGCTCAGTATATTAAAACAGAAATTTTGTTGAGCTTTGTCTGCGCAAAATTATTATTTAAAAAAATAGCGGCAAATTCTTAGTTGGTAATTTATTTTGCATTTCATGTTTGTCTATGTAAATAGTAAATGTTGTACTTTGCTTGATAAAAACCATTATCTATCAGCTTATTGTTTATTTACCTTGCACGAAGTCCACACAGTTGATATTTAGCGACAGGATACGTAAGTCTACAGGAAGTTAAAACGTTGGTAACATCGCGTGCTGGCGTTTCAGTCACTTGTTACAGCTTTATGGAGGTAGATAACGTAGAATGGCGTGGAATGGAATGACATTGCTGCAAAGGGAGAGTATCAACTGGACTGGGGTCCATCTCTAGCGATTGTTAATTCGACTTGTTAGTCGTTTAAAATTACGCTGTGTTCCTAGTTACCTAACAGCACTTTTTATATTGTTATTGTTAATTTTGAAATCAAGTATTTTTCTGGACCGGGTGATTCTGTCATAATGTCATTAATTTTAACCACATATTCGGAAAGCCTAGACAGAAAATCGAACAAAAATTGACTCGGTCTCTCAAAATATCACAAACAAATCACCTCATAACAATCAGTAATACGACGCTCCTGATACGCTACAAATTTTCCGATGACGCGTACGAGTGTTGAAGATTATAGAAGTCCAGCAGCGTTGCCACTCAGGACCACAAACATAACAGCAGACTCGGAACTCGTAATGCAAGTTCGAGCTTCGCAAAATTTTAAACAGTAAATAAATTTGGAAAAAACATTAAAAACATACCTATTTTGTGTCACATTTTCGTTACGTTCTTGAAAGCAAAATCAAGTTGAGCTTGTACATTGATATTCCCAAATAATGCAAGTCGCATTTAATTATGAATATGAATCAGAGTCAAAGCCATTACTCATGATCTGTAGGTACCGAATAACACATACGCACACGGAAAACACAATGTCTATTAAAATGTCTTTTACTACTTTGCTTTAGGTATCCAACTTGAATTGCATTTTTATTTAGGCAAATAGCACATTTCATTAATAATTATAACTACATTGGCGACACAAATACACGAAATTCACCAACCTCTACCACGCAAAAATAATGACTGATGGATGAAGACGGTAAAGTCGGGTCGGGCGCATCTGATCCAGATGCAGTCGACGGCGAGGTCGCCTGTATAGGAAAACGGATCCGAAGGATGTTCGACTTATTCCGCCTGTAACGTATTAAATGGGGATTTGAACTGCCAACTTTTTAGCTGTGTTGATTAGAGCTTATCCGATGTCGGCGCTGATTACTGGGGTTGGGCATTTATTATAAAATTCTCATGATTTCATATTGATTACACTGGGTGTTGATATCTGAAAAGGGAGTTTAAATAATTGTTTGAAAATATTTTTTTCGGCGTAAATATGTATTTAAGTTTTTTTAATAGCGTATTCGTATTATACTCCTTTTTTCTCTTAAAATTAATGGCAGAGTCACCCTGAATACATGTCATTTTTAAATCCTAGTTCTTCTAATTTATATTTTCCTTTAGCTGCACACCATATTCTGAAAATATTTTTTTTTGGGTTATACAAAGAGCAAATACGTTAAAACGTATGTAAAATCTATTTAGAACCATTTATACATTTTCCATTTTCTCATTTGTTATTATTTTATAACTGATCGACCCTTATCTTTGAACCTGTAGGGTGATTCCGTTAATACTTATTTTTCAATATCCCCTCTTAAAATGTTTGTATATACTCAGTTATTTATCGATTACACCTATATGAATGCCGTGACCAATTTGCGCTTACCCCTCCGATTTACATTCGGCGTTTGTCTCATTTACCCCGTTCAAATGCGTTCGAATTCTCCCTCGTTGTCTAGTAGTCGAGGCACGAGCGCGAATTTGTTTTCCGAACGGTTCCATTACAACCTAAGCGTATCAATCAAGAGGACCTGCCAGTTTCGGCATGCCAGTGTATTATCTGCCCCAGACGTCGAAGTTGGCGTTGACGGATCCGGAGAGTTACGGCCCCTTGACGGGAATCGCGGTTTTCAAACAGGTCAGGAATAAGGAGGAGAGCGTAGCGATTTTTTTCCTAATCTTTAAAATTTCAACAAGAATTCTAGAGTTTGTCATTTCAGTGCGTAGATTAAGCGGCGAAGTGAAGGAGGTTGCAAAGTTTCCATCGTGGACTGAAGTTTCCGTTTCGTTCGGTGTATTTTAAACGTTGGGATGGGTCGCTACATGAGCCAGTAACAAAATGTTTATGGAGAAACAATGTGGAAGTTGTATGAATTTTATATTGATTTGAAATGTATTACAAGATAATCTTTCAAACATATTGAAATATATGTATTTCCAGTTAAACTTACCTACATTGAAATGATCTTCACAAACAAACAATGTTGCAATGGCACGGTAAAATATTTTTTAACAGGCGCTGTACGCTGTATTTGTACATAATGGCATAATGCAATACTTCTTCCATTAACCCGATGAGATGCACTTTCTCTGCTCATTTTACGAGTTTATTTTGCAACTTTGTTCAATACCAATGTCTGTTTAACACAATAACACCTAATAATATCACAAATAACACATTAACTGTTCTAAACGTATGTAATGCGTTGTCCGAAAGCGTGGAAATCGTATACAGTGAATATGAATATGTGAACTAAAGCACACTGCTGTATTTAGGTATACGTGTACACGTACGAACGGCGTCTGACGTCACAGGTCTACGCTGTGGCGGCGATAGTTTTGTGGGGGCGTGGCCAGATTAAATATTTCAATATCGTTTTCAGGCTTACTTTTCCTGGAAATTGTCTATGACAAACGCCATTTCGATTAAAATACCTTCTTTCTTCTGCGCGTTTTTGGATAAATCATGCAAATTCCCCATTTTGAACTTGTGTTAAAAGTCGAAAGATGGAGAAGAAATAGAGTCTGACAGTGACAGCTGCGGTACTATTTAATATAGTTCAGTTTGTAAGTTCAGTTTGCATTAATATAATAATAATTGTCGATTAGTTTGATAAAAATGTTTGCGCATTGCGTGAAAGAACCGATACGTATTAATGGTACGATCATTACGGTAGAATTTAATTAGGCTAAAAAAAATGTATTGGAAAAATAATAAAATGGGAGACTACTACGGAAGTTACTTTTTAATAATACAAAGTTCACATTCCTTTTACAGCAAAATGAAACGCTGAAAATCAAATTCTAGTTTTTATATTTTTTATTATTTCACCTGGTGTGGTTTTTTTCAGTGCGTGCGGCGTAGACGGCAGCCGCGCAACATGCGCCTCATGGAGATCGAGCTGGTGAAAGGGAACAAGGGCCTGGGCTTCAGCATCGCCGGCGGCATCGGCAACCAGCACATTCCCGGCGACAACGGCATCTACGTCACGAAGGTGATGGACGGCGGCGCTGCGCAAGTAGACGGCCGCCTCCTCGTCGGCGACAAGCTGGTGGCGGTCAGAGACGCCGTGGTGAGTACAAGTTTTGACGAAAAACTGCAACGATCTAATTATTTTTCCATCAGACGCATTTTGTCGCCGGTACTTTTACAACGCGCGACAATTGTCGCGTAATGTAAGATGGGCCTTAATTAGACGTATTTGAATTGTCAATGTACAGGGTTAACTACCGTTAAGTACAAAAATTTTAACCACGTGCTCAGAGGGGCCTAAATGACAAAAAAATATATTTCGGAGTTTTCTCGATGTTTAAAAAATAGGACAAAACCCTTGTTTCTGCCGGACAATCGACAGCTATGATAAACATCGTCAGAGATGGCTTAGAAACGACAAAAAAGAACATTGTAATCAAGATTAGCTGCAGTATTTTGTATTTTGCACTCGTTTTTCGCTCTTTGGTTCCAAACTGTCAAAATTACATGTTTACTTATAGTCCTTCAGGATTACCCACTAACAACAAAACACACCGCGTACAGTTAAATAAAATGTATATTTCTGAGAAAATCGAACCAAACTAATAGATAATAGAAAACTTTGAATGTATATTTATGACCCTATAGTTTAATCTTCCGAAATACAGGGTGTTAAAAAAAGAGTGTAAAATATTTAAGGAGGTAATAGTATGAACCAAAATAAGCAGAAAAGTCTCAATAAACATGGGTCCGCAAAGTAACGGTTGCGGAGATATAGAATGTTTTATGTTTTTAGTCCCTTTTTTATTTGAAATAAACAGTACGTATTTGACGCACAAGTTTTCTTTCGCTATGGCTGGTTACTCTAGCGCAGAATTAACATTTCATGTATGGTCGTGCTAATGGGAACGCCACCGAAGCGCGACGTCTTTATGTTGACGCTTATCCAAATCGCCATATTCCTTCACAACGCATGTTTGGAAGAATTCACCAAAGATTGCGTGATACCGGTTCCTTGAGCAAACAGTGCCATTTATCCGGAAGACCAAGGTCGGTATCCACTCCTAGAGCAGAAGAAGAAATTCTAGCACTGGTAGAGCAGAATCCAGGTAAGAGTGTTCGGAGAATATCAGCCGAGGTAGGAATTAGTGGTCTTCTTGTTTGGAGAATCCTTCACGAGCAACTGCTATATCCATACCATGTGCAACGAGTACAGGCTTTAAATCCAATAAATGATCATCAAGCACGTTTGGTTATTTTGCCGCTGGTTTCTACGTCATGATGCTGAAGACCCTCGTTTTCTTGCAAACATTCTTTTACTAATGAGGCCGGGTTCACAAGAAATGGAGTGTTTAATTTTCACAATACGCATATTTGGGCCGACGAAAATCCTCATGCTCTAATAGAATCTGGACATCAGGCACGTTTTTCATTAAACATTTGGATGGGTATTGTAGGTGACAGGTTTCTAGGTCCTGTTGTTTTACCAAACCGATTAACAGGCGCTGCTTACCTCAACTTTCTACAGAACACACTGTATGAGTTTTTGGAAGACATTCCTTTGAATCAGAGGCAACAAATGTGGTTCCAGCATGATGGTGCTCCAGCTCATTTTTCCATGGCCGTTAGAGAGCATTTACACCAAACTTTTGCACATAGATGGGTAGGACCTGTTTTATGGCCTCCAAGATCGCCTGATCTGAACCCTCTAGATTTCTTTGTTTGGGTATATTTGAAGACATTAGTGTATGGTACTCCTGTAAACAGTCTGGAAGAGCTGCAGCTACGGATTAATCAAATGTGTAAAGAAATCCAAACAAGGAGGGTGTTTTCGAAAGAGTTCGAATATCGTTGAGACGAAGGTGTCGTGTCTGCTTGGAAATGAACGGAGGGCACTTTGAACATCTTCTGTAACTTTGTTTTTTGTTTATTAAAAGCTTCCTTTGTCGGTTTATTCATAATAAAATAAAATGTTTGAAAAACGAATAGTGGTCCATATCTCCGCAACCGTTACTTTGCGGACCCACGTTTATTAAAACTTTTCTGCTTATTTTGTTTCATACTATTACCTCCTGAAATATTTTAGACTTTTTTTTTAACACCCTGTATAAATGAAAATATGGCCACTGCCCAAACGTTGTATCCATGTAGGAGAATGACATTCTCTGATTATATCAAAATATTAACAATTATATCTCCCCTTCTCTTAAATCTAATCTGTAGTCTCCACTACTAAAACAGATACACCATGTAAATAAGCGTGGCATTGAAATATAAGGACAGGACCGTAGCCTTAAAATAATTTTTTGTCCAAGAAATCTCCTGACAAAATAAACGTTTCCACTTTAAAGTGTCTCTGTATTGATATTTCTTTTTGTGTCGCAGAGGGGGGAAGTAAATCTGGAGAACGTGACGCACGAGGACGCCGTCGCCACGCTGAAGACCACGCAGGACCGGGTCGTCCTCGTGGTGGCCAAACCAGACAGTGCCTTCAACGCTCCCGCCTCAGATACCTCCTACTCGCCGCAGTTATGTAAGTACCTGTTTCAGGACCGACAAATTAGATTTAAATCGATGGATTTTGTATTTCTGAATCTATTGTATTATTTGCATTGATATTCCCTTCCCAATGACTAGTTTCCTACCTAGACCGAAAATGTTGGTTTAGTAAGGTATCTGATTAACCCAGATTAAAACAGTAATGTTTCAAATGAATTTAATCAATTTAAATGGCAACACTTACGTATCTGAGGATTTCCGCTCCAAAAAGGAAGGATTTGATATTGCAAAATCTTTATAAACTAGTTTCTTTTCTTTGTATCATAACTCTCTCTCTTGGGAAAAAAAATATTAGCAATTTTTCACTGTACTTACTTCTTAGCTTTATAATTCATTTTTTTTAGCTACGAAGACGTCTCATGGTTACGCGGATTCCGTACACTCGGTACACTCCTCGAACATGGCCCTCCACGCCCCGTCTACTCCAAGAGCTGTTAGTGCAGAAGACGTCTCTAGGTAAGTCCGATTTTTCTTATAAACACCGAAAAGCATCGTCCACGACCGACGGTTCGTGTTTGGGACGTCAGCGTTTCCCAAACTGTTGACTTTTGTGAAATAATCGTGAAATATATAAATTTATTTAGCAGCTTTATTATACGATTATTTGAAATAGAAAATACTATTCTGAATAAAGGGAGAAGTGGTTTGTATTTGAAAGGTCAGCGTTTCTCAAACTGTAAAGTTTTGCTCTATAATCATACGTCATCACGTTATCATTCGAATCCGTTTTACCAAAAAAAAAAATATGTTTTGAATAAATTGAGCATTGATTTATATTTTAGATGTCAGCGGTTTCCAAAATGCTGTTTGTACACTATAAAATTAATAATTATTATAAAACGTCATTTTATTTAACTGAACTATATTATTGTTTGAAATACATTTTTAACTAAAACAATCTTTTGAATAAACTCCGGAGTGGTTTGTGTTTGAGACGTCAGCGGTTCCCAAACTGTTCACTTTTGCGTCATAATCGCAAAACATTAATTTATTTAACAGCTTAAGTATACTGTCATGGTAGTTCCCAAACTGTTGACTGCGTTATAATCATGAAACACAATTTTATTTAATAACTTAAGTGCAGGATCATTAGAATTATTAGAGCCCTTTTTACCCAAAACGATTTTCTGAAGAAACTGAGTAGTTCAGACTCCAGCGGTTCTCAAACTGTCGACATTATCTCTCTATTCATACACGTAAGTGAATATTTACATTTAACTTTAATTGTTTATATGCAGAATAATCTATTTCTGCAAATAATTTTATTATTTTTAAAGGAAATAATTATCTGGAAATAATTTAAACCGTGATTTGATTTGTAGGCATTATGTCAGTGGTTCCCAAACGGTTGACTTTTGCACAAACCCGTAATTTTGTTCATTTGATATAATCCTTTTTACGTAAAATATTAATATTTTGAAGAAACTGAGCAGTGGTTTCTGTTTAAGACGTCAGTGGTTCTCAAACTGTCGACGTTTGCGCACTAATATATACATTTAACTTATTAATGTTCTGGAAATAATCTAAACAGCGGTTTATTCTGAAGATATTATGTCAGCGGCTTCTAAACTTTGGCTCTGAGTGTTAGAAAGCATCGTACTGAATTAAACGCTAGTAATCGATTACTATAGAGTAAAAAAGTACTGTTTCTACTAACACTGGTTGTAAAACATTATTTTGCATTTCAGTTCGTTTCTGTTTTTTTTTTCCTTCTGTTCGTAGCTCTTTGTTTGAACCTCGTAATTGAAACTCGGGCTCGAGCTCGATCTGCTACAATAAAGAAATAAACGAATAAATCGAGAATTCAATGTAAATTCCGGCGGTTCTGAAACATTCTCTTTACAGGACGCGGTTCGATCTCGCCGGGGAGAAACTGCAAAGGCAAATATTAGCCTCCGCATTGAACAAACGAGCGTCGGCGGATTTTTTAATTAAAGGGAGCTCCGTCGTATTCACGTTGTTACAACGGTAATGTTAGTGCACGTTTATGTTGGACGGCACGCCAAGCCACGACAAAAGCGCACGTCAAGCTCCAATACAAGAACCAGGAGGAGTGCGGCAATGTTTATGTTGGAGCGAAGCGCCAGGGACTCTTCTAGTTTATACATTTCAGTGATCTAACAGTTTAGCCACAGTGTTAAACTTAAAATCGCAGCAATATGTATACCGATCGTCTTCATCAGATGATGAGATTTTATTAGAATTTTCTTAATAAAATACGAAAAGAAAATATTTTGTATAGAGTGGGCCAATTTCGACACTTTTAGAGGGTTTCTCCTATTTCCCGAGGAGATAGAATAAAAGTATTTAATGTCGCACGAGCTCGATTTTTAAGAAAAATTGAATGCCTAGAACCGCACTGCGATATTTCGATTCGTTTAAACGATACAGGGCGTTTCTTATATATTTTGTATTCTTCTATGACGCTTTATAACTTTCTTACTTTCTAATATTTTAGATTTTTGTAAAAACATTATTTATTCAGTTTTTACATAGATTTCAGTGGTGTACGCAGGTTTTTTAATACTTTATATTTCTTCTATCTTCTACAAAAATTACTGTGTAAATCTGATAAGTGTAGTCAATACCTGCCCTAATACAATAATTTATGATGAATTTTCTGGTTAGTTTTGAAAAATCATTAAATTCGTATAGAAACCATGACATAGTATTTATTTTTTGACAGGTGTTAGATGCTGGATACAAATTTTTACATACTTAATAATAATAAAATATTAATAATAGCTTATTTTTTAATAAATCAATAAGCTAAACGGATAATGACACAAGTTCATTATTAAGATTACTTAATGATTTTAATTACATTTTTTACCATAAAGAAATAAAATATAAACTAGTAAACAGTATAAGTTGGCCATAAAAAAGGAAAAATTCCACACATATTGCTATAAAGAAGTATATTACATTGTTGGAAAACCAATGAAAAATGCCGTGTGATAAAATACAGGAAGTTCCATTTAAAAAACGTAGCTTTGAATAATTATAACTCAAAAAATAAAGAGTATTTTAAAAAACTGCATACGCCACTGAAATCTACGTAAAACTATGAATAAATTTTGTTTTTACAAAAATCTAATATGTTGACATACAAGGAACTTAAAGCTTCATAGAAAATGCAAAAAAAATTATCATTCTGAACAACTTTTTCAAGTAACATTTTGCTGTATTTTCAGCAGAAAAGGCACTTTACCTGAAACCAAAACAGTTTTTACTGTGTGCACTCAGCATTTCAAATAGGATTATTTCAAAAATGGTTACTCCTACCGACTACAGCAAGGTATACCTTTTTCAAACAAAACAGGTAGGAGAATCGATTGTTTCGATAGTCAGATGGATACACTAAGCTGCAAAAAAGTTCTGCTATTTAAAAGAAACATGATGTGCACTGAAATGTAATGTTATATTATGATGACTGGAATGCGCTAAAAGCTGCGCGAATGGATTATTTATGATCAGCGCCATATTTTGTTTTGTGCCTCGAGCCTCGAGTAATGGCGGAGCAGTAGGGGCTTAGCTGATTGTGAATTGAAATGAAATTGAATTCTGGATATGAAGAATTATTTGGTGCCATATGCTGGTTAATTTTACAGTCCCTTATAAAACACGACATGTTCCAACAATAACACCCACAAAAATACACAAAGAATAACACTAACGAGATACAAGATAAAAGAAGAAACCACACTGTACGCCAATGACGTGTTTGCAAACAAAATAATGGGAAATTAAGAACACAATTCATATCGTACGTGCAGATGGTTGTCTCTCTCGCACTCACGTACATAACCAATGAAGTATGTCTTTGCTGAGTTTCGTGTGCCTCCTTTTGTCTGCTCCTAGGGTTGGTACCTTTCTTTTAGAGATGGGTAGTTCGCGAACGAACTAGTTCAAACGAACTATTCACTTCACTGAATGAAATGAATCATGCCTCCTTGTCGGACTGAATCATTCCCTGCGAACTAAAAGCAACGTTGATTCCAAAAATTAGCAATGTAATTCAGGCGAGACAAATTAGACAATTAGACAATTTATGAAATGAGGTTTTTTTTTATTTTAAATATAACTTCTTTTGTTAATTTAATACAATATTTTCACATATGCCTCTAAATTACGATACCACGGGAGTCATAAAACAGTGCCGTTTGCCGTTTAAGCAAACTCCGATACCTATTGAACGTCGAGACTGAACGATCGGTGGTCGAATTACAACATATTATTATCTAGGGAATTACAAATATACAATTCTCGACCATACTGAATCAATGGGACTGAAAGAATGAATTCGCCAAAATGAACTAAAAGTCCCATCTCTACTTTCTTTGGATGCGCAATGGGACTAAACGCATTCCATATCGTACATTTCAGTGATGATGTGCCATAAGTGGCGCCCTCTACTAGTGACGTCAAAATTAGAAGCATATTTAAATTTCTCGTTCGCAAAAACCCCCGATTTACAAATTTTTTGTAAATATCTGGATTTCTTAAGAATATATTTACAAATATAGAAACTAATATTTTTATTTTGACATCCCGTATCTTTTTTATTATGCGACTTGGGATATAGGTTAGGTTAAATCGATTTATTTTCACCTAAGGAATATGTGGTCTCATTTTTGCTATTTCATTTAAAACCTCCCTGCATAACATTGATATGGTCAAACCCCAAAAATCCCAGGAACCAAGCCGGGATTTTTGGGACTTAAAATAAGCGAAATCCGGGGATCCCGAATTATCGGGATCCCGGGATTGACAGCCCTAGTCGTAGCCTGGCGTGCCGCTTCAACATAAACCTGCACTTACGTAGTTTTTGTGCGGCGATGCTAGATGGAGACCATTCGGCCGCGGCAAAACGGCAGCTTTGAATAGCAATGAGTTGTGCCCAGATGTCTTAATTTATTATAATTTTCACGTAGTCGAGAGTGTATAGGTGGCTACGGGTCGGGGCCGGGGGATCGGGCATCTTCGCCGTGGCGCTATTTATCAATTACTCCTTTTAGCATTCGATTACATGTGAAGAAAATATCCGCGGTATGTGTCACTCTTTTTGCTCATATTAAATGCGATGCAAATTAGGCCTGTTTCAGCCCAAGTGTCAGTGGGTGCGGGTGGTGTATCGCTTTGAGATTGATCGTCGGAGGAATTTCAGAAGAATTCGTTTAAATATTGTCAGTTTTTGGGTGTCTATGTTTATTTGGATTTATTATTAGTATAGGTGGATACCCGCCATGTACAGGTAACACGAATAATAGTTCTAATTATCTGCATGCGTAATTAATTGGTTAAAACTTAGTGACTATTATCTAAATACATTCATAGAGTTTCGGTTACAAAAGGAATAGTTGCTATTGGAATCTTCAATGCGGAAAAAATGTTTTCATTAAATCGTTGCATAATAATGACATTCCGATTGTTGTTTCACTTTCGAAATGACAGACTTTTAGGCGCATGTGCTTAAAACAATCTTTTTACGCACATGTGCGTAAGAGTAAAATAAAATAACTGAATTTTAAATTACACAGATCCACAAAAAGAAAGTGGTGTGTGCTGAGGGTCCCATTATATTTTTTCTATGTATTTTTTTCCGCTGAACACGAATCTGAAGTCAAAATGGGGGGTCGCACAGCAAACTTTAGAGAAAACCCATAAAAACGATAAAAATCACATCAAAAGTTTACACAGTTTCAAAAAAAAGTCATGTGTGCTGGGAGTTACTATATTTTTCTTTTGTATTTTTTCCCGCTGAACACGAATCTGAAGTTAAAATTGTGGGTTACACAGCAAATATTCGAGAATACCTAAAAAAATGGATAAAAATCACTTTCTAGTAATTTATTATCTAAAACTGAAAAAATGAGACATGATCATCTTCAAACTGCAATTTACAGGCATTTACGTCTTGCCCAGATGTACCATCAGTAATCAACTGCCACGATTTGACGCCTGTTTCTGAAGAAACTTCTTCCCAATATTTGTTCCCCATATTATAGCAACAATCTTCCAAGAAACAGCTAACTTTAACCCACAAGCTGACTTCCGCAATTAACTTGCATAACGCGCCTAGCTATACGTTTACAGTTAATATCACTAATATAATAAGTAAGAAGATAATACTTCTCTTATTCCAATGTATTTGTATTCAGTCTTGTTATGTTACTTTTGTTTCCGCTTCTATTAATACATATTTAAGAACATTAAACTTTATTTTTATTTTATGAGCTCGTAGAAAAAATGTTCCATTTTCCGCACTCGTTAGGAAAATAACTATTGTTATATTTAAGGTGCATATTTTTGACTTGTATTCACAGTGTGACAAGTAAAGTTTGTCAACGCGATGCATAAATAAAGCGAAATTTGAGGAAGTTGGTGGGTGTTCCCTAGCGTCGTTCGGTGGCATTGTGGCGTGACGCGTTTCGTTACTGTATTTCACGCCTTGCTGCTTGTACAGTTTCCTACATGCATTGTGTAAATAAACAAGCAGAGTAACATCTGCCTTACGAAAATTGTAGAAGCGAAACTAAAAGCAAAATTATAAAATGGTGCGTGTTTAAACGTTTTTAATGACACATACGAGTACATATATAAAAGGAGCAATAAATTGTAATTACTCAACGAACTAACTTACACCCAAATGTCAGTCTAAATTGAACATATATACCTTGAGTATTTTCTATTGTCACTATATTTGTCCGGGACACGCCTACTGCGATATTCGTTGCTGTCGCGAGATTTGCTGCTAACTGACGTATCTTCTAGATGCAACAGGATGCAGTTTTGTTTAGATCTGATGATTTTAATAGAGATTAATTGGATATATTTATCAGTCCTGCAGTTTAAATATATTGGCTAATGAATCAAATTTGTAAATGTTAATTAATTGTTATTTTCGTGTGTCTGGAAGAAATTAGTCGAAAATTTGCAACATTCTCTATCTAAAAATAATTATCAAAATTCAAATCAAAGTCAAAAATTAAGACCATTAGTAGCAGTATTTAATTTACACTTTTTACAAAGGAATTTGTCTTTTTTGTTTGCTTCATGAACCTTTTAAATTAAATAGATAGGAAATAAGCTGACTACTGATATTATCGTTTTATAGACAACCGCTACTGCTGTTGGCATGTTTTACTGGTTGCCTACAACTTACATGACTTGTGTAAGTAATTATAATAAATTAATATTAACACTAGGTCGCTTCGTAAATTTAATTATGCTGCTTGCGTCTACTAAAATGATTAAGTTATTCATAATTGCATATTGTAGGTAAGTCGTAGGCTAAAACTATTTTAAAAGTTATATGTGGAATTAGATATTATAATTTCTTTTACAAGGTGTTTTTAAGATTTCTTAGAATAAAACAAGGTAGAAATTTTCATTTTGGTTTATTTAGGTAATATATATATTTTTTAATGGTTTTAAGGTCTCAATTTTATTTTCTTATATCTGCTTTACTGACTAATTCAAAAGTTTTCGCCACTTTAAACACCCTATACCTATATCTCCGTTATTTTTCAAGATACCTTAGGGATCAAGGTATCATTTTGTAGGTGTGTTCAAGGCCCTCAAAGCCAACTATTTAATTTTAAAAAACAAATTACTTTTACATAATGGTTGCCTTTGCAAAAGTTATTTTCCAGGAAAAGAGCTATAATTTGATTTATGGGATGATAGCTGCTGTTACTGTAGTTTTGTTAAACATGGTCAAATCACGTTTGGCTTTCAAACTGCAATGACATGTCCTATCGGGACATATTTGTAGCTTCTGGATCTTCTAATTAAAGTTAAAAAATACATTGTCATATGGGAACTATCAGTTTTATTTTAAAATGGATATAAACAGCATGAAACATCTTAGATCATAAGTCTTCGAAGTTTTCTACATTATGAGCAATGAGAAATTTATAACGTTTTTTTAATAATTCTGTGTTTACGCACTTTGTATATCTAGCGGTGACAGAAACTAATCACATTTTAGTTGTTCATAGTTTTTTAGGTCATCTATCAATGGCATTTTTATCAAAATATCGATCACTCGTCCATTTTGATTAGCACTGTACATGCATATTTTATCTTTGGAATTAATAAAACAAAAAATAAAAAAATACAGGGTGTTTCAAAACAAAGGCGAAAAATTTCAGGGGTGATTCCTTGTTGAAAATAAAAGGTAGTTTGTTATATAAACGTTGGGTCACACAACATTAGGGAGATATCGCGTTGCAAAGATGACGGAAAAAGAGTGTTTTTATTGTTTTCTCGGAAACGAAAGGCGTGGGAATTATAAAATTTTGTGGAAGTGTTACCATGATCATACTTGTGACATATTTTTCACTTTTTGAAAATATTTGGAAAGGGTAGAAATAAACTACCCCTTTCAGTTTTTAACTATACTTTCAAAAAACTTCCTTAACGACGTAAAAAAAATAGATTAAGCCGATTCATTTAGAAACTTTTTTCTCTCTTATATTTTTTTGATAAAATTAACTGTTTCGACGTTAAAAAATAAAATGTAAAGTATTGCACGTCGGGAAGAGGCAGTTTTACTACACCCATTATTAGGAAAAACTAGTTGGCTGCTGTCAATTTCCAGATGTTTCCATTGTTGCAGATAACAAATGGTTTGACTTCTTTTTTTGAATTTTTCGGATTCACATAGTCTTCGATAAAGCTTAGCAAATATACTGTGATGAGGAATTCTACGATTAGGATACGCTTCTGCATAAAGGCGACAAGCATGTGAGGAATTTCCAGTGGCCCAGCCATACATAAAGTGCATGTCTGTCATTTCTGCATTTGTGAAAATAACCATTAACTTAGTATTGAATCCCAACGTACTCCGCAATCAAACAAATCACACAACGAAAGGCAAATTATCCCGTAAACCACTCTCAAAATGTTAAAATAGTACAAACCATTTGCTATCTGTCAAAGCAACAATGGAAACATCCGGAAATTGACAGCAGCCAACTAGTTTTTCCTAATAATGGGTGTAGTAAGACTGCCTCTTCCCGACGTGCAATACTTTACATTTTATTTTTTAACGTCAAAACAGTTAATTTTATCAAAAACATAAGAGAGAAAAAAGTTTCTAAATGAATCGGCTTAACCTAATTTATTTTTTTCTACGTCGTTAAGGAAGTTTTTTGAAAGTATAGTTAAAAAACTGAAAGGGGTAGTTTATTTCAACCCTTTCCAATTATTTTCAAAAAGTGAACAACTAACGTCCACCCTCTTTTTCCGCCATCTTTGCAACGCGATACCTCCTAATGGTTGACTTGTGACCCAACGTTTATATAACAAACTACCTTTTATTTTCAACAAGGAATCACCCCTGAAATTTTTGCCTTTGTTTGAAACACCCTGTATATCTTGATACTTTCTAAACACCCGTTTAGTTTAACACTCCCAATTCGCCCATGCCCGAAGTAAACCACGATTTGAGTACAGATCAGCTCGCCTAGAAAAAAAAGCTGGATGTACCGTTGCTTTGTACTTAACACACATTTTGCATAGAAAGAAAAAAATAGATACTTATTAGTTAAAGCAAACATAAATTTAATAGACTTTCTAGTCTAGGATCATGATACACGACATTGATTATAGTAGAGCGGATAGCTCTAAAAAATTAACATTGGGTCAGCGTTTTTACATAATGCTTACAATATAAAAAAAATTATTCCTTTTATTTTTTTTAGGGTTGGCGTATTTTTCGTTGCGAAATGTTAAATTTCTGGTGTTTTCTAGTACCAAATTTCGAAAAATATAATATTGATCTACACAACATTAATAGTTAATAACCTCGTAAAAAATGTATTCGACTTTTTAAAAGAGAAGCAAATCCACACAACTCCCGCTAATACGGTGATCCTGGTAGGTAATAAATTATCTGATTACGAAGCTATTATACCTTAACAGTTAGTTTATTACGGATTATTTTGCGTGTCGGTCTCTGGGACTAGCTGATTTCCTCAGTCGTTTTGAATCTTATAGTGGTTTCAAAATTAAAGTACAGCTGATCCCAACTTTCTTAACAAAATGCTATAGATGGATGCGTGTCGTTTTACCTGTGCTGGTGTTTTAAACGGGTAGATACCATACTAGTTTTTGAAAAGCAGTAAGTTCTTAGGTATACATAACTACAAACTGAATAATTAATTCAACATAATACTAAAAAATCATATTCAGTTGGAGAACGTTAATATTGACAATAAATTGTAATAACGTAACATTCGAAAGCAATTATCCCTATACCTGCATTTGTTTTTATTGACAAATAAATAATACCTGTTAATAATAAGGTAAAATATCTTATTCATTCATGGATTTAGGTAAAAAAGGTTCTTCACTCCCTGTCGTTGAACACACATTAAAAAGGTAATAAAAACTAGGTTATTGATCTAACAATATGGTAGGTCAAGATTCACTCTCTATAAACCTGGGCATCGGATCAGAGACGTGCCGCATTCTTTATTACTGAATGTGTCTCGGGCTGTTGTGTCGACAAGACGAGGGCCTTTTGTATCAATTACAGTCTCAGCAATTAATTATGAAAAACTTTTAAACCTATCTTAATAATTTACCGTTTATTTGTATTTAATACTCGGAAAGCAGTTAAATTCGGCGACAACGCATCAGGTTGCCAACATCCCATCAGGCCGAAAGCGAATTTAGTTGGGAGTTGTGATTGAATCGAGGCCAGTGACAGTCCGAAAAGGAGTTTAAATAATGATTTTTTTCAGCGGAAATATACATAAACTTTTTTAATCGTGCATTCGTGTTATCTATACTAATTTTTACCCATCTTCCCTTAAAATTATTGACATTAGGACTGAATTACAGTGTGTATACAATCCTTGTGGTTCTTCATATTTGATTGTTTCTTTTTCGATTTACGACATTGTATGTGTATCCGCTCCACTAATGCCAGCACCGACATATATTTTTTACGGTCTACTAATGCTAATTACGGCTTTGTGCACCTAATTTCTGTACATTTACGGCTTTTGTTTATAGTGAGACGAATATTACCGCCCGTAATTATGTCAAAGAGTCTCATCTTAACTTTATTACGGCCATAATTTTGACGTAGACGTTTATTTGGCATTGTGTATAAATTATTAAGGCGATGCTTCTCCCCGTACCATTAACCAAGCATAATTAATGTGGTAATTCGTAATTTTTTGGTAATATCAGATGAATAGAGGATACGGAACTTATAACTATAATATACTATAGAATATAATACAATTGTTGTTACTATAAATGTTAACTAAAAGAACAAAACACTTTAATGGGGATTACTAGACTAGTGTGGTTTATTTGAAAGGTATTAAACATAATTACTTATTAACTTTTTTATCGAAAATCTGGCTATAGAACTTTGTTTTGCATCTAATAAAAGCTGGAAGTTTTAGGAAATTACATCATTATCAACAGGGTGTCCTTAGTTTTTGTTCTTAACTTTAATAAAAGATAGAACGTGAAAAACTAATAATTATCTTTCCTATAACATTTTTCTTTTTGTTTTCCCGATACAGGGCGTAAATTTCTTATATTTTTTATCTACTAATAAATAAATATTTTTCCTTCAAACTTGAGGAATCGTAATGTAATAAAGGGTTACTATTTTGACGTGAATAATTTTTTCTCCTCTTCACCTTTGAAGCCCCTAAATTTCTACGCCAATGGTGACAAATATTTTTTGTGTGAATTAGGCAAGTGGTTTGCGTTTATCCAAAAATGCAGCCGCAATTCATTATCACCGTCCTGAAGATTCTGGATGCGCTGAATATGGAAGGTTTTAATTTTTGTGAATGACTTCCCATGCCGTAGTTTGATGAATTTTGAGACGGGTTGCAATGCGCCTTGTACTTACACCCGGCCTACGTTCTACCATATTTAGAATTTCTTCCATCGCTAGACCCGGATCAGCTTGCCTCCGAGATGTAATTCTCATACTGGGAAACATTCCAGTTTCACGTGCATTGTTGAAGACTGTCTGGATACATTTCTATCTGCCACTCTTCTGTTCAGGAAGCTATATCGATATTCAGCAACGGCATGATTAGCGCTACCGTTGCAATATCCATAAATTAAACTATTAGCATCATATTCTCGATGACTAAATGTGGAAGGCATTACAAAATTGCATGACCTATTATCAAATAATAACAGCTTTAGCAAAAATAGCAATCAAAATATTGTCATTGCTATCTCAGTAACAGGTTCCTCTCCAATCACCCTGTATATTTGATTAGTTTTAGTATATACAAAATAAAATAGGTATATATTTTTTGTTAAGTTGAAGGCCCTATACTAGGGAAACGAAGTGTCATAGAGAAATATGTTATAGGAAAGATAACTATTATTTTCTTATGTTCTATTTTCTCCCAAAGTTAAGAGCGAAAAACTGGGAACACCTTACATAATTTTTTAATTGAACTTTTGATCTGTCTTTCAAGGTTATAACGTTATCCAACATTATCGAACTTTTTGTTCAGTAGTTTTAGGTTTATTTGGTGATTCTGTACTGATTTTGAGATATATTTTCATTGTGTTTTATAACAACTTAAGCTCATTATACATTGGAATTGTAGATGTAAACATAAATATGCAAATTTTGTTGCATATGATGGGTCTATACAGGTTCCTTGAGGTACATGTCATTAAAAATGTTCTAATTATCATAATCGTGCAAAGCGATCGACATACTAATGTTTTTTTCTCAAATAAGGCCGTATATTGTTGTTCCACTTTTTCGAGCCGCTTATTTCGATAAGGCTGTGGTTGCGTGCCCTCACATTGGAAAGTAGAGCGTCGATGAAAATCGTATATCATTCCACTCTGTATTGACGACGGTGGAAGTGTGCGGTGTCGCTGCGAGTATAGAATATCAACAGATTGCGTAAAACGTACCCGGATAGATAGGGATCGATAATGGAGATCGGTATCGGAAAGATTTTGAAACTGCTTCGGTTTTTCTGTCAATAGATTTTTATCTAGGAGACGTTATGTCGCCAATTTAGGTTTTAATTGGTCGAGGGAAAGTGATTGTCAACTTTTTTAGGCGATAATAGCAATGGTAGATTAACTAATTAGTACGAAGTCGATGAAATTTAATTAACAGTTGGAACTTTCGACATAGAAGCAAAAAAATCATAATGTCTTAATTAGTGGCGTATGAAAAAAATATGTTGCCATTTTCACATGCTTTAAGGCGCCGTATTCTTAAAATAGTACGTGTTTTCTACAAATACAAATAATTATAAACGTTTGATAACTGAATAATTTAGGACTTAGTAAATAACAGGAATGTTATCTCATGCCACCCTCGAATTTTCAAAGATACTGAAGTAAAAAGGTAAATAATGAGAAAAGACGATCTGACCAACAAATTTTTAGGTATAGACATCTTTGCAAATGCGTATTTTTTAAATTTGACTTCCATTAAGTAGACAAATTTTAACCACGTATTCAGGAAGGCCTAAAAGGCAATAAAAATTATTTCGGAATTCTAGCTCGATATTTAAAAAATAGGGCAAACCCTCTTTTCCTCCGAAAAATCGGCGCCTATGATAAGCATCGTCCAAGATGGTTTAGATCTGTCAACTATCTTGTAGTCGTGTTTTGCAGCATTTGCAGACGTTTAAAATTGGAAAAAAGGCACTAAAAACTAAAGAAAACAAAATCACAACGTAAACACACAGGATTTCAATTATGATAACGAATTTTACCTTTTAGTGTTGCTCTCAAAACGTCAATCGTGCGAAATGAATAAGGGCGATAAATAGGGGTTCAATAAGTTTCGAAAAAAATCGCTTTATAAATAAGTTCGGAAATTTTTTGAAGAGTGATTCCGTTAATTCTTATTTTTTCTATCCCCTCTTAAAATATTTGTACTTAACCCTATAGATGTAAATATTCTCATAACTTGAAGACATGAAAAAATTAACGCGGAATTATTTTAGACTATGAAAAAAAAAGAGATATAATTTTATATCGTTGAATTCATTGTATTTATACGAAGAAATATAAGGAGTCATATTTTATAAAATGTCGGGTTGTTACAGCTCAGACATGTCTTAAGAAATATTATAGAAAAGTGGCAATTTCTTCACCTATACTAATTGGCTTTTTCAACTACTTTCGTTTTAATCTCATTTAGAAGAACGTGTGTGAACTGTATTCTATCATTTTGGGACACACTGTATATTAAGAACTGTGCTGCGCTTATAATCATTTTAAATGTGGTCCTTATTCCTAGTGACAATGAACTTTTCTACCTGCGATTTCAGTCGTAGGAGGTAAATAACATTCATTCAAAGAAATTTTCATTTTTCTCAGGTAGATCTGATACGTAATATTGAATAGTCGATTTGTGTCAAACAAAAAAGGTGTAACAAGGAATAATTTAAGAGGTGCTTATATCAACCTCCCCCAGTGGACAGAAATTTTCGAAAAAATGGTTGAAAATACAGTTTGTTACTTCTCCATATTTTTGTGGAAACTTTAAGTGACTGTATCTTCACGGGCTAATCTTTTTACAAAAGTAATTTTTATGCAAAACGTATTAATTTTATTTGTAGATTTATCGGTGCAATTTGTGTTATCTGTATAATTAATTCCCCTTTGATATTACAATCTAGTTCTAGGAATCTGCTTATATTCGTGGTTTGACTTCGATTTCCTGAGAATTTCCTGCACTTCTGATTTACCAATTTTTATCACTTCGCCTCGAACAATAATCGTATTTCATTACAAAGAATGCCCAGCGTTTTACCCATTTTCTTCTGTTATTTATTAAATTTAATAGGGTATTCCAGGCTGCAACCGTATATTTTACATCGATTTGCTGATAAATCTAAATTCCATTAGCAATAATTTTAATTAAAGACTACTAATCCTTCTCGAGCGTTGTAGGTAGTAGAAATATTCATTATCATTACTAGCTTTGGACGAGCCGTTAAATAGGGGTGCAGCTCATACACCACCACAAGGGCGGTAGACGGACTTAAGGCCTTATGGTGTAGTTGAAAGAGAGTGCAAATGGCGTGGCAGGCCTTTAATACGGTTCTGCAAGGTTAACTCTGGCACAGGGTCGTATTCAGGGCAATTATTGTTGCTTTACAATTCTCAAAAAAAAATTTCTCTTGTTAAATGTGAATTCTTATATTACATTTTAATCTTCCATATTCGTAAAACTTCATAGATATAATAATAATAATAATAATAATAATAAATGCCTTTATTTTCACAATCATACAAAAATGTAATACATTTTAAAATTTTATATGCGCATTGAAAATCACAAGGGAAGTTCATAAAATTGTGTTCTACCACTTAACCCTTGTTAATTATAAAATAAAATATATATCTGGTAACAAGTACCACTAAGATATCTAAACAAAAACAACATTGTATATTCAGGTAAGTTAATAAACAGATGCTCAATAAAAATATTAATAAAATATTTCTTATTGACTTGAAAATAGAATATCCCTTAAACGTTTTTTAAATTGTGGCAAAGAAAATAATTTAAGTTCAGTGGCATAGAATTATATGACTGATAAAGATCAAATGTAAAACATCTCTCAAAAAGTGCAGTGCTATGAATATCGCAGGAAATTTAATAAAAAATGACAATGCTTTTACGTAACAACAATACGAAGTGTGGCAATTACGTACCGGGAATTTTTCAATGAAAAAACAAGCAAATTAAATTTCGCTAAAATTTTGTTATCGACCTTCACAATAGTCTCCCTCTAAATCTACACAACGATTCTAACGTTGCTCCTACGATTGGAAGCACCCTTGGCAATCCTCTGCAGTTAACGCGTTCAGCACCACGGTTACACCTTCTTTTACCTCCTGTACGACGCCATGATGAGTTCCCTTGAGGTGCGACTTCATCTTGGAAAATAAAAAAAAATCGCAGGTAGTAATATCGGGGCTATAGGGTGGATGCGGCAACGTTGGAATGCCTTTTTGGCCAAAAACTCTTGCACGATGAACTAGGAATGGGCTGGCGCGTTGTCGTGGTGCAAGATCCAGCTGTTCTCGGCGAGTTCGGGTCGCACACGGAAAGCGCGAACCCGCAGCCGTTCCAGAACGCCAACATAGAACTGCCCAGTCACTTTCTGGCCGGCAGGAACATATTTACGATGAATGATGCCGTGAATATCGAAAAAAACGGTCAACATTGCCTTCAGTCGTGACTTGGACATCCTCGCTTTCGTTGGCCGCTCTCCACCCTTTTCCACCCACTGCTAACTTTGTTTACGGGTCTCGGGGTCGTACTCAAATATCCAGATCTCATCTCCAGTGACTACCCGACTCATCCAGTATCTACCGTTCGTGCCACATCTTGCGAACGGTTTCTTTGTTGATGTTTAACTCGTCAGACAACGCACGAATGCTTAGGCGCCGGTCAAACGTGATCAGTGCCCGCAGACGGTCAACATTCGCGTCAGTACGAGAGGTGACGGGAGCTCCTTCATGTGGATCGACTTCTACCTTGAACCGTTTTGCCCATTCAAACACCTGCAATTTTAGAAGGATTTCCGAGGGATTTTCGCCAGACTTCACTAAAAATTGAATCACAACGTTGCTTGTAATTGAGTCACTCATTTTCAACTAAAAAAAGTTACTTCAAAAAAATACACATAAAACACAAACCAAACGTGCTATCGACTTCAACCTTGGACTGAAACTAAAAGGAAGGTTCCCCCTCTCTAGAAAAACGTTGGGGAACGATGCAGTGTTGCCAGTTTCCGAGTTATAACTAAATACCTAGAACTTAATTGCTACACCTCGTATGTACGTGCTTTTGCAATAATAATGACACTCTCTCGAAACAGTTTTAGAAATTCTGGAAGTTCTGAGTAGAAATTTCATTAAATCTCTATTGGTGACTGAAACAACTAATAATTAATGTTACACATTTAAAGTAGATTTCATTACGAATACGTCAGTTGTTCAAAAGAAATCGCTAAATTCATTAATTGGTATCATTATTATTGCAAACGATTGTACATATAGAGTTTCCTAAACTACAAGAGATATAAGGATGCAGTTTTTGCAATATTGGTCTACTTTTTCGATAAACTAAAGATGCCGCAATCAGAATTTTCATAGGCTTCTTGGTTACATAAGATACAGGGCGAAATTTAAAAAAAAATCTGCTTTTAAGAAATTCTTCATATCTCAGAGAATAACTCGGAGGATAACAGAATGGTGAAAATTACTTCTGATAGACTATTTTAAGTAGATTCAGAGCCGCACTTATAATTTCTCTACAGGGTGTCTCTTTTTAAATGTGGATTATTGAATTGCCGTGAGTTTTTTTTTGTTGGTTTATTTACTGCTCTAAGATAGGTGTCAAAAATTGCCTTCATCTTATTGAGGCACACATTTATTGATCATCCTTTCATTCAGTGATTATAGTCGTAATAAAAGACTAAAAGAATATATATTATTTCGTTTGAAAGTATCATTAAAAAAATGGGTGTGCGCCAGTACGGTCCTGCCTTCTCGGTCCGAAAGTTGTGAATTCAAACAAACGCTGCAGGCCTGCCTACTATGTTTCATAGTAAGTTTGTAGTAAGCTGTAGATCGCGGTGGGCAATGGAATAGCGTTTATTCGACGTTCGACGCCGTCAGTTCGACTAAAAGCACCAAAGTGAATCATTTGGGGTGGAAACGGTAAAATGCGAAGTTCCCTTTAAGCCAAGAAGCGTCTATTTTGATAAACTAGTTAATGGGGTGTCAGTGTTTGTGTTTGAAACTGTGAAATCTAGAAATAGTTCGTGGTCTGTTTGTAGTATGCGAAGTGGAATGGTAAATATACATACCTAAGGGTTATTTTGAATTTTTGCGCTTAACTTGGAGAAAATATGAATATAAAACGATGGTTTTTACAGGGTAAACAACGTAGGTGTTATGCTTCGGATGTAAAAACTAGTACTTATAGACTAAAATGTCTATTTCCGTTTGCTCGTTTATTCGTCCAAAAGAGCAAAAGCTTCTTTGACTCCTTTGATACGCGGATATTCTCGGAAAATATCTGCCAGTATTCGTGTTCCTTTAAATTTTTATTTATTTATGAATCTTAACATGTATCGTTCAAATAATTGACTTTTTTCAGATACCTATCTAAAAATTATTAAAACAAAAGTATCTTAATTATGCAGTTCACAGCCCTTTTTGATTTCAATGATTTTTCTGCAGTTATCTACTGTTTGCGTTTTGCTACGTGGGTACGTCCAATATTTGCAAATTAATGTGTATCGTGCATATTTTAAGCAAGGTAGGGGCCAAATATTCGCAAATATTTAAGCCAACCAGTTGAAAATCCTGAATAAATTAAAATTCGCCAATGAGGTCGCGTGTGACTGCTTCGATATTGTCCATTGTTCTAGTAAGAATAATAAGTGCTGCGTATGTATTTCATACACTTTTTTATTAAAAACTAGTGTACACATTTTGCACTTTATTTTTTTAACTAAAATATTACGAGCATTACACCGTTGAGCATTTTCAAGAAGGCTTATTATAAACAAACTAGAGTAGCAACTTAAGTTGTAGGGTTGTATTGGTCCCTGTGTATATTTTAGTATTTGACACATAAAATTTGTAATATCTTGTTCTATATACCACCAATCCATTTAATGGCGTTGCTTATAGTACACATAAAGTAGCTCTTTCTATTAGCGAACATCTGTGTCTCGTTCGTTTCCTTCCCCTAATCCCTCATAAAACAGGGTGGGTCATTCATTCTAGGCTGGTCTAGGGGTGGTTGTGACATTCCTCAGACCTGACGGATATAGTAATCTACTTTGTCGCGATGCTTATCTCTTTCCAGCTGACAGACAGACCCACTAGGAAAGATTGACGGGCTCGCCTAGATATCGCGATAAGTTTTCCTTGCATAATGAATCATCTGCGTTAGGCCCGTATCACACGAAGGCAACGCGACAGCGACAATATTCATAAAAGCGCGAATTCGTATGGTAGGTTTGTTATACTTAATTTAAATTTGTATTAAATCTTCTCTTGCCATTGGCAGCTGCCAAATCTAAAAGAAGTTATCCCTGTTTACATGTTTTTAAAATCCTGATGTCGTCCTAGTCTCACTGTTGAAGCAGTTGCACTTGCAACTTATTTTTTCAGTCTGGCCACTATCAAGCGCACGCACTTTCCATTTCCTATCCATCCATATCCGGAATTGCAAAACCTCGGCTCAAGGTGTTCAAATCGTTTAACTAGGTCATGTGTTTTAATCGACCCCCATATATCCACCTGTATTGTTGTGTGTGGCACTGTTATCTAAGATAAAATCTAGCAAGTGCAAAATGTATATTTCATTTTGATATAATTTATTACAATAATAATGGCAAGCAAGTGGCACTTTTTAAAACAAATTTGGCGATTTATTACGATCATTAGTTTTAATTTGGTTAAGTTTGGAAAATGATAAATGATAAAAAAATAAAAATTATAGTATTCCGTTTAATTCTTCGTAGAAAATTGAGGAAACATCTAAAGATACCTATCAAATAATGCCATCTGGTGGTACAAGCTTAAACAGAAACTTAAGTATTATTCCATATGATTCGGCTATTAAACAGCTTTAAAACAAGACCAAGTTTGCTAAAATCTGTTAAAGCAGTCGGGAGTTTTCCAATTTCTTCTGCAATACACGATTCTACTCTCCCCCTTACTTTAAGAGATAGAGCAAAATATCAAATAAACTATTTTTAAAGTGTCAATAGAAGAGTCCAAAACCGTTCAACATAACATACCTTCTCTATTGATTTTATGGAGATAATCTCACTTTTCGATTTGGATTTAAAAATTCGCAGTCTAGCAATAAAATTTGATAGTGGAAAATAATTTTAATAGACCTAATAGATCACATTTGTTATCAATATTTTTTTCCGGAAGCAGTTGTTTTCGAGATACAGTTGTTGGCCAACTTTAACTGAACACTCGGTACAACGGAACTATTGCTTATATTTGAATGTAGTATGTTCAGAATGGCACGTATAAATAAATAATAACTTATCAAGTTTAGTCGCTGCGGTTTAGTTGTTTTAAATAGCATCTAAGGAAGCATTGGAATTGCACAATTCTGACAGGATGTTGCAAAAGAAGTAATATAGGGCCAGTTCTGAAACAGTATATTTGTTAAAATTTTAAGATTTTTAATATAATCGATTTTATTATTCGGATTATTTTTTCCATTTTTACATCCTTCAAAAATTTCTATCGACACGTCTAGTTTTAAGAACTATATTTTGTTTTTAAATGATTGATTATTATTCATAACAATGGGTGATCGTTGGTCACTAGAATTTTTAAATTCAACTATGCGCAAACCTTTGTATTTGTTACTGTCTGTGTCTATCCCTTCCATCTTTGGTGGAGCCCAATTCGGAATTATATAAGCAGCGTATAAATTGAATAACTGTACAAATTATGATAACCGTGTTTTACGTAAACTAGATTTTCGTAAAAGTAGGGCTTTTAATTAACGGCTAGAGATTTCTGATTAAAATATCATCAGCAACTTCTAATTGCCTAATTTGCCTAATGCATATGCTGATTCCAATGATGTAGGATGTTTTTCAAATTCACTTATTCAGCCAGAGAATAAGTACATATTGCATTTTTAGATCATTTATAATTATCTCTAATCACACAAACTTTCTATTTTCCTTTGTATTTTTTTTTCTTTTTGATTTAGACACACCTAATTTTTTTTCTTAGGAAACAATCCATTCAGAAAGCAAAATTATATACTCGTTGGTAAAAATGTTTGAATGTGAGTGATTTAATTTCGTTAAACTGCTCTGTAACGGTCGGGCAATACATTTTTTTTTAATTCAGAGCTAAATTACTGTATTAATAAACTGCGTTAAGAATTTTGTATAAAACTTAAAAATTCTCATAAAAAAATACTAGCTTTTTAAACGTAATACAAATTGACTGGGCTTACTGGGACTGTTTATATTTTTTCAAAACCAGCCGATCATGAATGTGGAAAATTGAACGTTGAACAAAAATATGGAATCGGTGACCTTTAACAAATATGCGGCTATTAACGTCACTTCAGAGACCTGCCAGAGAGGAGCCGTAGGAAGGCCAAAGTTCGATGTAACATCAGGATTTTAATCGATAGCAACAATCCGGCGATTTACGCAGACGAAAATGTGGTAACCATTACAAATTTTGAAAGATTTTTATGTTTATTTGGAAGAAGTTATTCCGTGTGAGGTATTCAAGGTCACTGTATACACTGCAACGCAAAATTAAAGGATATACAGGATGTTTGGCATATGAACTAACACAGAGCATGTGGGGGTCCCCAAAATATTGCAATGAGTTCATCCAGGTATTCATTGAGTGTAAGTCACCCTTAGAATTATACCAAACTTTTTTCTTTTAAAAAATTAATACCCTTTAATTTTGCTTTGCAGTGTATGTTACAAATAGCGAATATACATCACAGTTCGACTAGTCGTCGTTAAGTGTTCAACTTGAAACCGACATCAATTTAAAACTAGGGTCGTTTCGACAAAGTTAGATTGGGTACTTTGGTTATTAAGGAAAGTTTGTAGCCGTATATCTTTGAGGACAAATTTGTCGTTCAGGAATTTTCTGGGAATCATCATTCTCAGTCTGGAATAGTAACATCGTTGTGGTATATAACACGATATCTTTGGTTGAATCTACTATTTTAGGGACATTGCAAATAGGCCTTAGATATTATATATTAATATACAGGGTGTTCTGCCATTGTATGCCACAAACACTTGGTCTGAGAAGGAAAAATCCTTGAAATGTTTATCTTGTTTTCAAGGAAATTAAATTATGTTTTCTTAAACAAATTTTAACTGGGACAAAAGTCTTAATCGCTTTTTTCCTTATTTTTATTCCCACATTTTTTGACATATAATGCTACTCAGTACTATATCTTGTATATGTTATATTTTTGTACTAGGTAATTGAAATTGTTATTTTATAAAATCTACGTTTTCAGAATGAAGTTCATATAGGTTGTCCCCAAATTCTCGTTCTTAATTTTGGTAAAGGATAAAGTAAAAAATAATAGGTGTTAAACATTTTTTTTTTTTACTTGGTACACAATCATATTACGTTTTGGTAAAATACCCAAATAGTATTTCTTTTAAATTATGAAAATTTTCCTTTCCTTTAACGATAATATCGAGCACAGTCGGAAACCAAGTGCACTACGGCCTTTGTTTATATTGCTCACGTACGTTTGCTATTTCGGAGCAAACCTGCACTGATCACGTGACGGGAACAACCAATAACGGACCCCTTTCACTTCCTAAAATATCTCTCCCCCTTCTATGTTAATCGTATCACTGGACGTAAGGCACTGAACTCCAACCGCTAACCGATGCAATACGCTGGCGGTACGTGATAAACAAAAAATAGAGGTCGTTTCTATGTGTACAGTGTATTAAAACACCTGGTTATATGCAATTAAAAAAAAAATTATGTACGTATACCACGTAATAAATATACAGGGTGTTAAAAAAAGAGTGCAAAATATTTCAGGAGGTAATCTTGGAGGCCATAAAACAGGTCCGACCCTTCCTACCCATCTATGTAGAAAAGTTTGGTGTAAATGCTCTCTAACGGCCATGGAAAAATGAGCTGGAGCACCATCATGCTGGAACCACATATGTTGCCTCTGTTTTACCAAACCGATTAACAGGCGTTGCTTACCTCAACTTTCTGCAGAACACACTGTATGAGGTTTTGGAAGACATTTCTTTGAATCAGAGGCAACAAATGTGGTTTCAGCATGATGGTGCTCCAGCTCATTTTTTCATGGCCGTTAGAGAGCATTTACACCACACTTTTCCACATATATGGGTGGGAAGGACCGGACCTGTTTTATGGCCTCCAAGATCGCCTGATCTGAACCCTCTAGATTTCTTTGTTTGGGGATATTTGAAGACATTAGTGTATGGCCTGGAAGGGCTGCAGCTACGGATTAATCAAAAGTGTCAAGAAATTCAAACCAAGGAGGGTGTTTTCGAAAGAGTTCGAATATCGTTGAGACGAAGATGTCATGCCTGCTTGGAAATGGACGGAGGGCACTTTGAAGATCTTCTGTAACTTTGCTTTTTGTTTGTTAAAAGCTTCCTTTGTCGGTTTATTCCTCATAAAATAAAATGTATGAAAAACGAATAGTGATCCATATCTCCGTAACCGTTACTTTGCGGACCCATGTTTATTAATACTTTTCTGCTTATTTTGGTTCATACTATTACCTCCTGAAATATTTTACACTCTTTTTTTAACACCCTGTATTTATAAAAAATTTATATAAAATTCATACGAAAAGCAAGGTGTTATCACAGATAAATATAGCTAATAATGTATCTGTGGTGTTACGCATAATCGTTTATATATAGAAAGTTTGATTTTGAAAATGTGATTAATTTATGTAGAAAAAAGCAGGGGGCCTAACACTGGGTTTTGCGGTACTCCTGAGAGCCGCTATAGAATTTATTGATGAATTTATAGTCGAGATGTTGACGTAAAACTCACGATGTAGTGAATCTGATTGCTCCATAGCTATTGCACTATACAGGGTAATTTAGTCATAATGTCATAAATGTTATTTAACCCCGTATTCGGAAAGCCTAATAAAGATAGAAAATCGAAAAAAAAATACTCGACCTTAAAAACAAAGTTATTGACCTAGATACGGTAGGTCAAGATTGCCGAATCACTCTGTATATGTCATTCGCTTCAAGTAGGCGACTTCAAAGGAAGACACCTGAGTTCTTGTTACATAACTTCCTCCGCGACTTCCTAGGTGACGACTAATTCCCCGTAATGATAATTATTATTGTTATAGGCGTGTAATGCAATACGATTTAATCAACCTTTTCCTAGTGCCTACTTGGCAGGCTCGATTAGGCTATTAGAAAGTGGCATTCTGCCTATATCTATTGTGTTGCACAGCATGTATGTAATTGATAAGGTGTGATGCTTATTTATAAAATGAAAAGGTTAGGTAAACTTCTTGTAATTCGCTAATTTTGATTTTAAGGTCTTATTTCTCCGACTGACATCTCAAAAATGGGAACTCCTTGTAGGTTAAAATATGAAATAAAAAGATTAAAAACGTAACCTTCAAATTTGTTGATAACTTCTAAAGCAGCAACCTTAGAAAATTAAAGTTATTTGGCGCCAAAATCAATCTGGTTACACGAGTGTCAACATTGTTGGAGGCAGTGTATAATAAGCACGTAAACAGTAAGGTTTCTAATTAGCTATGTAGCCATCAAAAGTCTCATAAAAAAACAGTCAAAGCGTGCGGACGAGACGTAATGTGTTTTTGTAGGTCCGTAATGAATGTCATTTAAAATAAGGCTGTTACACGTTATATAATAAATAAACGAAGGTTATTTGGTTTCACAACGACGGTAATATAGAAATGATTGCAAGGTAAGGAGCGGATACGATATTCTGAGGTTATACAACCATTGTGCAAGAAAATATGTCCTATATTTTTATTTTTATGAAATTTCCAGGCGATAGGATCGTGCATAAACGAATTGCGTTACTTCGGAATAAAATAATTTGTAACATGCTTTTTTGTAGAAAATGTAAATACGTAAGTTATCAATCGGTAAATCATTTGATGTAGGTACAGAGTGTTTCCAAAATGTGGTGTCAAATTGAAAGATTGTGAAAATTAAATTTTAAAATTTTCAAACAATATTTTCTTGAAATTTTTGTTATGTAACACCATAAGTTTTCATGATGTATGTATGTAGAATGACACGCTCTTTCAAATGGCATGGTCAAAATTGCTATTTAAAAAAATTGTCGATGACGTCATATCTCGAACAACGATGACGTCACAAATATGGGTCGTATGTCATAAAGTGCCTTTTGTAAAAACAAAATCGACGTGCCAGGGGATTTTTTCGAAAACTTCTCAATTTCAAAATTAATGAATTTATTCGTTACTTTTCGAAAGCACTCTATAGTACACGTGGGATAACGGCATTTTTTATTACATTTGTGAAATGCCTCACTCATATATAATAGTGCATATATCCCACTTCCCCCTACTATAAATAATTATTCATTTTATAGAAAAATGTCATGGACGATTTTTTTAACAGAAGCCTTTTAAATAAACGAACCCTTCCATGCCGCTTTAACTGTTACGTGATCGAATTAAACTACGTAATCTAATACGTGAGCGACCCCGCCCCCTTGCGCGTATCGAATTCCGCGAAAAACTGCTCGGCAATAGGAAATTGAATCCGGCTAATTAGATCGTTATAACAAGTACACATTATGTTACCGCCCGATTGTGTACCAACAGGCAAAAATCTATCTAATCAAATCATCGTTTAAGGTCGATGTTGGATGGTTGGGTAATCAACACGCCGCGCCGTTTCGTTAGCATTGGGAAACTCGGCTGACCGCGATATGCGATGAGTTTCACTTATGCCTGCCACTGAAAGACGATTTTTCGTATTTGGACGGTAGAATATGGAGCGGTCATGTCTTCGCTCTACCCATTGCTTGAGGGTCACGTATTCTTGAAATACTTGTACTCGACTTTCAAAATAGTAGAGGTTAATTTACAGCACTTGAGTGTGTAAGGCAGGCGAGGGTTGCAGGGATAAGATTCCATAGTCGTACCACTTGAGAAGGATTCATAGAATACAAAATTACCATAAATAACATTTTAATTTATCCCTGTCATCCTCTTTACAATTGTAAAATGCCGTCATTTTAGACGGCAGTGGCCTACCACCACCCACTTACACCTATCTGATGCGTACTCAGCGGATATCACACTTATAATACACTGTAGTGGACATATGCCCTATATACTACTGGTTACTAGCACTGTCACTATAACTGTCACACATTAACAGTTATTGGCTATGATAGGGTGAATTATATCCATTAAAACTAGAGTAACAGGTTCCTTATGTGGTAAAACAGATTCGAACTATTTTTCAAATACTTCTCATAACAGTCTCCTGTTCGTCGTGATTCAACATCAAGTAAACCATGTTCCAAATATATTACTGTAGGTCAAGTATATGCGTTATTATTAGGCGTCCTTCTTTTCCAAAAGTGTCGAAAATTCTCAAGATATGCTTTGGATATTGCGATCGTGCCACACTTTATCACCCAATGACCTTCATTTATCCATATGAGATACTCTATGATTCAGATTTCTGTATTTTAATATTTGTCTATCAGTCATCAGTATTTCGACTTTCTCTATCAATATACTCTTTCAATTTTGTTTCATCCTGTGCTCCTTTTTTTATTGTAAGCTCACTTTTAAAATATCATCATTGAATTGTTCTACAAATCGCGTATTTTATGTCGTCATCAACCTCTACCGTCTTCCTTCCCCGAGTTTCCACTATTTTTCCTCACTTACACTCATATTTTGGTCTCGCGCCCTAATCCCTTCATAGATTAGGGCGTCTCCGATGTTGAAAACACGTTGTAGAGCTTAAATTATTCTCCATTCTTAAGGAGACGTCAAATTCAATAATAAATTAGTTCCAATTGTAAGGGGTATTTTTAACAAGAGACAAATATTCCAACAAAACAGAACAGATTTATTAAATATGACTAACACAACCTTTCGTAAAGAGAGCTATATTCAGAATACTCTAACTTATTATCGTGATCGTGTGCCTTACTTATTAGCATATATAGCTACATCAGCTTAATATTTATAAACAATATATAGCAGTGACTGTTTAGTCTAAGCCAATATGCGACTTCTACTTGATGTCCATTGCCATGTGTCAAGGACGCATCAAAGAAGCACAGCAAGCCCAATTTGACGCCTTCCAATCATAATTAAATTAGCGGAAAGATATACTCCGACTCGGACAGCGTTGTATGTGTAGTTTAAACCTAATAAGCCTCCCGTAGTCCAATACAATATACTTTTACACCCTGTACATATAAGTAGTAGTTACAAGCATTAGAAAATCATTTATTGCCTGGTAAAAATCGTAAATTTCCAACGGTACAGCCTCGTGTAGATCATAACTTTGATCTATGTCGTCGCTTAAGGAGAAAGGTTCAACGCACATATGCAATATCTGCAGAAAACTCGTAAAAAGACGATAACTGCTGTCGTGCCAAACGTAGAAAGTAAACCATTGTCGTGTGAATTAGAAAATGGGAGACATATGAGACTTCGCACGCTGCATCACACTCGGTTTTAATTAATCGACAAGATTATTAGCGATAAAGAAGTTCGAAATTAATTGAGTCGATTCTCGTGTGAAATTCCCGATGTCTATCGGTGTCACTTCTAATGGATGCTTTATTGGAGCGACTCCGATGTCTTCGATGACTTGGCCAGATAAGAAAACATTTTTTACACGCGCCAAACTTGTAGAAGTCATTCGCATTGATGTTTTCGTCGACGTATTTAATTAAGGGTCCCGTATTCTTGATATGATGTTTTCTACAAAGCCAACTGATTTTTAAAAGTGAATTATACAGGGTGTCTCGTAATTTCTGACGACAAAATAATGCGATGTTGCCAAACTTACCTTAGGTAAGTTGATGGTTAAAAAGATATAGGGTGTCAAAAAAATGATACTACCTTGAAAATATCATCATCAAATCGAAATGAAGGTTGCTATAAACTACTTACAAACGATTTTGTAGCCTTCGGTTGAGGTATATTTTCTCTACGTTAAATCTAGTCAAAGCCCGACAAAATTATACTATTTTTTTTTTTTCAAAATTGTCACTTCTGTACTAGTAAACAAAGAAAGTAATGGAAAAAGTTACTGTTTAGTATACATATTTAAAATAGGAATAGTTTTATTTATCTTACACGAGAATTTATTGAAAATTTAAGCTATAACTTTTTTTCTTTGCTACTATTAACGAAAATTTCACTACAAACAATTACAAACGATTTTCTATAAGAGACAACAATCAGAATTTGGATGGGGGTGATTTTTTTCAAGATCATATATACAGGGTGTTAGGTAAACATGCGGCAAAAATTCAAGGGTTTATTCCTTGGCCTATTCTAAGAATATTTAGTCCTATGATGATTTCTGAAAAACTCCTTTGTTTCGAAGATACAGGGTGAAGAAAATTTGCGACAGTAACAACATTTTATTATCAAAAAGTACATGTAAAGTTGCTCAATCTACAATAAATGTTCGAAACGACTTCCTTCAGCCTGGATAGAAGCATTCAATCTTCTCGTCATTGAGTGCCGAACTGTTTCAAACACACCAGGGTTGTTTCTAATTGAGTTACACCCAGCAATTATCCGATTTCGCAATTCGTCCAAATTCTCCACTGGAGTAGCTAAACTAAAGACTTCAGATAGCCCCATAAGGCATATTAGATAGTCACCCACAATTCCAACCCAAATATTCAAGGAGAACTGATGTTGAAATCGATCGTCACATACCTCATGCGGAAATTCATCTGCCCACAGGTGGTTGTTATGAAAATTACTTATTGCATTTCTTGAGAAACAAATCTCATGCCACCTTACCATTTTCAAGGATACCAAATAACACCTAAAATGGTATAACCAATAATGTTTAAGTGCAAAATCTATAAAATACATTTTTTTTTAATTTTAGTTCCGATGTAAATAATTTGAAATTATTTACTTCTATATATAGATATGTGAAAATAATTGTTAAATTGTGATATCAGCATAGGAACAAGTACGTGCCATAGAACAGTTGTTTGAAAGTTATTGTTTAATTTGAAGGAATTTCAAATAGTAGCAATTAATATACAAAACATCAAAAATAATATTTTGTGTTTGCTTTTATTCTACATATTTATTTGTCGATATTTCAGTACCTAAACATACCAGAAGTTTCGGCATTTCGTGGCAAGAAATAACAATATTAATAAATTAATGTAATTCAATCTCGATATTACGCCAAGTCCTTGTTTATACTTATTTCTGAAATCCTACATAGATTGCGCCACATCTCAAAATAGTTTAATAATTCAAATTGTATATTTTCCTTTCCTTGTTCCTGTCTCCTATAGATTTTAGACATAATCGTACGAATACAATATAGAAAATAGGAAACGAACGAAAATAGTAGGTATACAGTGTATTGCCAAATGGTAGTCCACTGTACTAAACTTAGGGTGGAATTCAAAATCAGCACTTCACTTAAGTGTGACTTTTCATTTAAGGTATACTTAAATAAGATGCCCTTCAGTATTTTATTTCATATTTAAACTTAATGGAAACTTATTAAAGTGTGGTACGAGACTAGTTGTTACCCTGCATTTTTATCTTGTAAATTGCAAAGGTAAGTGCAGGTAAGTCCTTAACCTGAAGTGTGATCTATGAATTCAATCCTTATTTGTTGGTGATTTTTTGAGAAAATGTTATTCTTGACAAAAAAGTTTTTATTATCTTCGGACATGAGCTGTTATTAAATATATAGTCAAACATACAGGACGTTCAAAAAAATTTTAAATATACATTTTTATGAAACGAAGTGCTTTTATTTTTTTATTAAAAATTTTAGTTATGAACTTGTATTTTAAAGTTAATTAAAAGTTATTTTTTTGTTTCAAAACGCATCAAATTAAAAATTAAAATTGCAGTAATATAGTTCAAACTAGAAATATTAAATAATTTTCAAGAATATATTAGATTAGTTAAATTCGCTTAACATTAGTATGGTTATTCCTTGTCACTGTCAAAAGTGAAAAAAAAAGTCAAAATAATATAAATTTTCTAATTTTGTACTTCACAAAAAAATTGTGTACCTATTAATAATGGACATTAAATATCATAATTTTTTATTACCAAACTTCTAGTATTCTACTGGACTCTATTTTTTTCTACATCCACAGCGCATAGCAAAAAAATCAATTCCACAGCTTGCGGTTATTAATATGCCAGGTATGTGACGAGAAAATTGATATTTAATAAGTTTATTAACTTGACAAATTATTTTCTAATAGGCGTATGATAACTAAAACTATCTGGTTCGACTATCTAGGCCTTGCTCAACAGCTACGGTGTTGTTCGGTTATTGATATTTTTGACACAGTTGCGATAAATTTATAAGAAACAGTTATCCTAATAAACAATTTATGTGTTACTTTCTATTCGTCTTTTTTATTTATTCACATTTTGCAATTTTCGATAATAAATCTAATGAGATTTGATTCTGAACATGATGCTAATTGAATAGAATTGTTTATTTAGTCATCTAGGATTTGTACCCAATCATTAGAAACACCAAGGTCCTTCAATTGCCGGGTTGTTGAATATCTTGTAATAAGAGGTTAGTTTCACTGAAGCAAAAATGTCCATAAATATAATTAAAATGTCTTTATATTTTTTCTTGTTCTGTTCCGACTTTTTCTCTTAAATATTCTGATAAATTCCTGTGAATGAATAAATTGTGTTGATATTTTTCCCAGCAACATTTTTAGCTTTAAATCTATAAATGATACTTCAGGTACGATATTGTAGGTCGCTTTCTGCAAGTCGAGCCGCTTAGGCAGGAAGTAGCAGACCAGTTACATCTCACCTGCACTCGGTCAGACATACGTACCTACTAGTTAAAAACCATTTAGGTATTTCATAAATCAAGTACCTACAAATGATAATAGAAATTAATTATTATACTGACACATAATACATATTCTTACCTTTCTCCTACAAAGTCGCAAACTATGCTCACTCACGCTGAGGGGTCAGCAGGGGGATGAAGCTTAAAGACAGAAATGGCCGAAACAGAGCCGATAAGTGACCTATCTCACATTTTTGCTCACAAGTTTCCAAATTATTGTTAGTGATGTATGACAATGATTGAAACAACGTAGAGTTTGTTAATATTTTTAAACACTGATATTATGAAAATATATAATCAACTTCACGATTAATAGAGGTTTTCATGTACTTAATTAAAACATTAATTGAATATGTAAAATGCGTTGCTTTAATCAATATTTTTCATTAGCTAATGTAATAGTTACTTACCTAACATGTGCGGGAAGTGATACTTTTCCTCACGTTGTTTGCAGTTGACCGACTTTCGCCACGAAAAATCCTGCGGAAAAGTACACTTTTCCGCATGATCGTAGGAAGAAATATTTATTAATGCAGTAAATGCCAATACATTGATTCAACGAACACAGTTATAAACTAATCAACAAGTGTACGTTATGTTAACAAATTAAATCATTATTTAATAAACTTTTATCTAGTAAACCATATTTTTCCAGTGTCGGTATTAATTTAGGCGGGAAATATTAACCTTGTTTTCCAAATTGCAGGTCTGGGAAAGTTATTAAAAATATTTGCTTGAATTTGAAAAAATCGATATATTCGTCCTCTAATGAAATCAGCATTAATTTTTGATTAATTATACAACCATAACCATTTAGGTATAGTTGTTTCATCAACAAAATGTCTTGCATCAAATGTTCAATCATATAAAATATAATAAAACTGCTGTTATTGATAATATGATGTCTTATAAGTGTGTAATAGTACGCTTGTGTATAATTTCACCTCTGTAGGTGTTCCTAGATGCTTAACCACCATAACATATGTCCAGATTTAGATTCCGGATATAGTTTTTTACCTAATTCGTCGACCTTATCCATTCTTCTACATACATGATTCCGTCGAGGCCTTCGGCTATGCGTTGACCAACATAATTACACGGCATGGGTTCATTCTTATCTTACCACTGATTATTTTAAAATTTGCTGTAAATGATATCTTGTCGTTATGGATTTAAATTGATAGTGTAACGTCATATAGTTTCACTGTATACAGCGCCTGTTTTTCCTAGCTTTTATGTATTTTTATCCAGGGCAATAAAGTCGGTTCTAATTTATTGCACCACTGTATCTTTCCGCAACGTGTACAATTTGTCTTTAATATTTTACGGTTTTAATGAACGTTTGACATTTTCATGACTTGGTCTACCACGAAGAACATAAAAAAAGTTATAGAAAAATACAAGATACGTTTAGTCTCCACAACCCTAACAAGTTAGCAACAATTAGCAATTACATTTCCATCTAGTTAAAAATACTAAAATTAATTGATTTATGTAAAATTATACAGTGTGGAAGAAAAGTATGGAATAAATTCATTATTTCTAAAACAACGAAATCTCATGAAATTTCCTTGGACACGTCGATTTTGCTTTTTAAAAAGACCCCTTTTTCTACACGACACATTTCCGACGTTCATTTGTTTTCGCGTGATGACGTCATCGGATATTTTTTTAAATGGAACCCCTATATTTTTTCATCGGATTCTTGTAGAGCTTAACTTGCTGAATTCAAAAATATATAATTTCAACACTATATTCCTACAACTTTCCGAAAAAAAAAAATAATAACCGATCCAATAAACGCTGCAGTTGACAGATGATTTCTGATTAGATTTTGTTTAGCTGCCAGAAACAGTTTCTGAGGTGACTTGATTTCATTTTTTTGTTTTTGCTATCAAAAGATGTAATATTCTAACATGCAATCTAATAAAACAAAATAATAAATTAGGGGGTCAAATCGGTTATTTTTTTTCTCGGAAAGTTGAAGAAATAAAGTATTGAAATTATACATTTTTGAATTAAGAAAACAAAAATTCGATGAAAAAAAAATGGCTCCGTCACGCGTATACACGAGAAAACAAATGAACGTCGAAGTACGTTGGTGTAGAAAAAAAAAAAGTAAAAAAGACGTGTCCGGAGGAAATTTTTCGACGTCGTTCGTTGTTTTAGAAATAATTTATTATACTTCTTTAATGAATTTCCGTTCCATACATTTTCCGCTATTATATTTCGTTTTTGTACTAATATCTACATCTAATATCTACATACATCTAATTCGTTTTGGTTAAATTTCAAATGTGATTTGGCAATGCCCAGGGCCTCAAATACAAGAAAACATGAGGATTATGCTAACGATATTATTAGTAATTATTCAATAAATAAGCCTTTTCAACATTGCCAAGAATGGATATTCCAGTTTAAAAAGTTGTCGGGGCATTTATTAATATTTCATAATAAAATTGTATTTTTTTCAAACTACAAATTAACAATGATAAGTACAAGTAAATAAAATATTACAACGGCATTGGACGAAGCGCGTAAAATGAAAATAAAAAATTAATTGATTTGAAAGAAAGTTCAAGGAAATCGACAAAAAAATAGCGAAAATTTAATTAAAGTCAACTCTGATGAGCCTGATTTTTATAATAGAATTAATAATATACCTGTTCTAGAATCTTTAGTCACCAAAATGTCCTAGTTTGTTCATTGTTGCTTGAAATTCTTACCAGCTGCATCAAAATGTGCAAAGGTGTCTTCTTATATCTAGAAAGACACTAAAATTATTAAATTCAAAAACTTACTCTTTATTTCCATCAGCTACGTGACACAGCAGGAGTGACTGTTCACCAAATTGTGTTTCAAGTGTTCAAAGCTTAATATGAAAACGTGATGTGAAATTTTAGGCTGTGAGCTGTTACCGTTTCTATTTCAGAATTGTTGAAGATTTGAAATAGATTGTTTTGAAATGAACTGAACGTGCTATACTATACACGTTCTTTCAGAACAAACGTACTGTTATTGTTATTAGTCAGATCTTAATCACCACTTGGTATGCACTGGGTGAATTTGTTTAGAAATGTTATGTTGAAGGTATTTCAGTATTTGTATCAATTTCAATTGTAATAACTAGTAGAGGGCGCCACTCATGTTCTTTTAAATGACCTAACTTTTTGCGGCTTAGTGTATCCATCTGACTATTGAAACAGTCGATTCTCCTACCTTTTTTTATCTGAAAAAGGTTTACCTTGTTGGAGTCGTTAGGAGCAACCGTTTTTGAAATAGTCCCATTTGAAATATTCAGTGCACCGAGTAGAAACTGTTTTGGTTTCAGGAACAGTCTTTTCCGCTTAAAATACAGCAAGATTTTACTTGAAATAGTTATTCAGAATGGTAAATTATGACGACGTGAAAATTACAAGAAGATCGGCAGCCAAGAATTGCTTCTTCAGGTGGCCTCTTTTTAAAATAGAATCAAAGTATCAAAATATAACTACATATTAATATATGAATTAAGGTTTTCTTGGAAAATTAAATGATACCAAGGCATAAGTTATTGAGTAGAATTTGTTATTTTTTTATTTCTATAAAACGTTGGGTTTTCTGTGATGTTTTGCTTTTCTTCGTAGCACGTTTTGCTTTTGAACCTATCAGTGCAATAATTAAAACCAATGTTTTTAAAATAGCAGCAAATGCACACCCCGACGAATTCCCATTTCCTGGGAAATCGTAAATAATAAATTCTGCTTATATCCCAGGTAGAATCGGTACGGTGCGTCGGGCTGTGTGCATTCCAGAAATTCCGCAGGGTTTGGAATAATAAACAAAGGCCAGATTTGAGTCTCCATGTGCGCTAGGTTGTATGTATTTATAGAGTTATGAGAGTTTATTGACTTTGGACGTATCTACACTAATCATTTTTTATGGCGATAAAAAACTGGATAGTTAGATTTATGTCTGCCAGTGCGTAATGCTAAAAGAGTTTCGAGATGAAAAGGCATTTGTAATTTGAGACTCACTTGATCCTGGATTTTTAAAGTTTGTAGCAGAAGGAAAAGTAGATCGATTTCACGACAAGTATAATGAATTCAAATGGTTACTACTAGTTTAAATATCGTTGAAATATTAAGATAAACGAGTTGCTTAGTCCATACTATACAGTGCGTTGCATTTGTATGCACACGTAGGTTATTTACAAAAACATTTTTAAATTACGGGGTAAATAGTTGTTGGTTTTGTCTTGAGACACGAAGAAAAATCAAAAGCACTATTTAATTTTAAGAAAGAAATATAAGTTTGTTTGTAATAGACAATTCAAAAAGTAACAGTCTTGTCAAATAATACATTTTAAATTAGTTCTACGTACAATCGTTTGCAATAGGACACTCTCTTAAAACAGTTTTTGAACTTCTGGAAGTTCTGAGTAGAAATTTCATTAAATCTCTATCGGTGAGTGAAACAACTAAAAACTAATATTAAAAATGTGAAGTAGATTTCATTACAAATACATCATAACTTGTAAAGAAATCGCCAAATTTATTTTAATGAGTGTCATTATTATTGCAAACAATAGTACATTCTTCTGAAATAATAATGGCACTCTTTAAAACGAATTTGACGATTTGTTTTGAACTGCTGACGTATTCGTAATGAAATCTTCTTTAAATTTTTAACATTAGTCCTTAGTTGTACCATAGAGATTAACGAATTTCTACTTAGAACTTTCAGTTCTGGCAAAATTCATGAACCACTAGATGTCGCTGTATATTGTACGCCTATGAAGTTTCCTCAAGTTACTTGTCCAGGGTTTCTCTTTTACTATTGAAATAATAATGATAGCTATTAATACAAAGCGTTTTTGTTATCGGACGTTAATTAAAATTCATTTTCTGTCGCATATCATCAATTCTATAGCAATACCAAAAGCTATTCAGTGATATGATTCACTGATACATAAATGAGTAATTAATTATTCGAAACAATTGTGTTCTTTTATTTTATAAAACGTGTTAATTAAATCGAGGAAAATCCAGCCACCTTTCCGTCACGAAATAACTCGCAGTTTTTTTTTTAGTGGGCGCTGATAGTATCCCGTATCCCCGTCGCGCTTTTTCTTCCATTCAGTAGCAGGCCTTGAATCGCGATGCACATTGCACAGCCTGCTGTTGACATTGCGCTGTTTACAGTCGCCACTTTATTGTACGGTCATATATCTTGGTTTGTACAAATCGAGCCGGCTCGTAAACACCCAGTTAAACGATTATTCATATTTTCTCCAAGTTCGTCAGTGAGTCACCGCTTTTAGCCTCACTGTGCGTGCGGCCGCTAAGCAAGTAGCAAATTCGATCGACATGTGTAGGTGGTGCGTTGAGTGATCGCGACGAGGATTTCGATGGATGTCTGAGTTAAATGTCTGTCCTGGGGATGACGAAGAATAAGCAGCACAAGTTCCCCCTGAGGGCCAGCTTCGCTACGCTCAGCAGGAGGTTCAAGAAGAAGGATAAGCTTAAGAGGTATACTTGCCTTAATTTTTTGGTAACCTAGACCCAGTTCTTTTGGCGATTGTTGCGAAATCGAAAGCTTCAGCTTGAAAAGAACGTAACGATTTAATCCGATGGTCACCGCAAGGATGTCTGAATTTTTGAAACTAGCTTATTATTTTTGGGGAAGCTAAAGTTCAAGTATGCCAAAGGTGTTTTATATTTTTCTTTTCGACTGGCAGTCTGGACATTGTTTTTTTACCTGGGTGTATCATAAATGATGATTTTAATTTAATGGGCGACTCCTTGTCATATTGGTGTCCATAAAAACGTATTTTGATAAAAAATCAGTTCCCAATTTGAGCATCTCATTAAATTATTATCATTTTTCGTTGATATTTCAAGTTCTCGAATAAAATAAAATAAAAACGTACCATTTTTAACCAGCTGCTTGAAGACTTTCCAGTTAATAATTAAATATATACAGGGTGTTCCGCATAAGAACCGACACAGAGCAGGTGCATATGCAGACCTTCAAAATGGGGCCAAATATTTCGAAAAAAAATATCACATTTGTTGAGACAAAATTCTAAGAGTCTCTAACAGTAACACTAATCATGCATAAACCACATCCCGATTGTAACCAACCTTGAACTCAGACTCTCTTACCATTTTTGTTTTTAATTTTTCTGTGTTGTTTCCACTAGATCTTTTTCAAATGGTAACGGTTAATGTAACTTTAGAAATGTCCATTTCATATTGATATACTTACATTTAATTTCAAAAAGCGTTATTTGTATTTCAGATTGATTTTATTTAAAAACATCTTAATTGGTTCACTATCTTGCCGCTAGAGAGCACTTTATCTAGACTCAAAATGTTATCTTTTTTTCTCTTGCTAGACATTACAAACTTTAATGCGTTTTTATTTTTTTGTAACATCTTGTATAACTGATTGTATGAAAGTTATATTTTCATAGTTTAATGCATTAAGTACTAAGTAGTTTTAGTAATTCAGTTTAAAAAAAATGTATTGTGTGTTATAAATATGTTAAGCTTTGTAAACCAGGTTCGCTAAACTCGCGTTGGGTGAACGACTGTGTGCCACGCAGATCCAGACGCAAATAGTCCACAATAAAAGCTGGTGCATCCTGGAAAGAGACATTTTCTAACGCCCAACACGATGCAGATTGCGCTCGATGATTCATTTCTTAGGAATGATTTAATTGTCCCGTTTTTCCGCCGCAATGTTTCACTTTTTAACCGTTCAACACGCGTACGGACATGCTGCATAAATTTATTAAATATTTGTGTTTATTCTACCAGCAATGTCATTGTCGATTAAATAGTTGAACTCAACAAGTTTGATTTTTTTTTATTTCAAATATACGTTTATTCAGTTGATTTCCGTCCCTAAGCAGGTCTTGGAAACGATCCAATCAACCAGTTGGCGTAATATTTGTAAGTTTGTAACTATCACACTGATCACTTTATGTCGTTTACATTTGATAGTAATTGTAAATATTGTAACTGATTGGCAATATTGTTTTTCAAAAACCGTTCACTACTTCCCTGATACACATTTATTATTTATTTATGCTACCACAATATTAGAATAACTAAAAGCGGAAAATAACATTTTTCCACTCCTAAGCCTAAGACTCATTGCAGGTGTAAATCTAGAAATAAGATAGAAACGCAGGAGAGGATTTAAGACAAAGAATATACGAAATGATCCGAAAGATTTGGAGAAGAGAATGTATGCCTGAAGATTGGAGAGATGCTATGATTATACCAATTTTAAAAAAGGGAGATACAACAGACTGCAGAAACTATAGGTGTATATCATTACTAGATATAAGGTATAAAATCATGGCAACGTTAATAAAACAGAGAGTAGAACCTATAGCAGAACTACAGATAGGGGAGTATCGAGCAGATTTTAGAAAGGGGAGGTCAACAACGGACCAAATCTTCATGGCGAAGGAAATCCTAACTACATGCTATGAATATGGGACTAAAACAATGGTCTTATTTGTGGACTTCAGGAAAGCATATGATTCGGTCCAAAGGAATAAACTAAGTGAAATATTGAAACAATTTCGGATACCAACCAAACTGATTAGGCTATTGAAACTGACCTTAGAAAATACTAAAGGCAAGGTACGAATAGAAGTTGAATGTTCGGAAGGCTTTACTATTGATGCAGGACTGAGACAAGGGACCCACTCTCAACGCTTCTTTTTAATTTAGTACTAGAAAACGTCATAAGAGATAGTCAGTTGAACAGAGAAGGACACATATTGTTTAAAAGTCACCAAATAGTAAGTTATGCAGATGACGTGGCCATTATTGCTAGAGATAGTAGGGAATTAGAAGAAGTAACGAGAAAACTTGTGGAGGAAGCACGTAAAGTGGGATTGCAGATAAATCAAGAGAAAAGTAAGCTTTTGAGAATAGGAGAACAAAAAAAAGATACCAATTTCAAATTGAGAACGCAGCATGGAGAAATGGAGTTTGAAGAAGTTCAAGATTATGTATATTTGAGGGCGCTGATAGCAGCTAAGTGTGATGAGAAGCAATAAATTAATAGGAGAATAATAAAAGCAAACAGAAGTTCGGCAGCAGTCAACCACTTGATGAAATCAAAAAAATTGTCTAGAGGAGTAAAATTTAGAATGTATAAAACAATTTTGAGAAGTCAAGTCAAATTTTATAATGTAGGAAAGGAAGGTCTTAAGAAAAATTCTATGGGGCAAGAATACGGAGGAAGGCTATATAAGGAGAAATAATGAGGAAATATATGCAATGTACCAGGCACCAACAATAGACGAAGTTGTAAAAGCCAGAAGAGTGCAGTGGCTAGGGCATCTAGAACGTATGGAAGATGAAAAGATAGTTACAAAATTGTAGGGAGTAAACCAAACTACAAGAAAAATAGAGGGAGACCGATGAAGCGATGGAGAGAGGCAGTGGCAATAGATCTAAGGGAGAAAAATGTAACGGATTAGAAAAGAAAGGCGAAGAACATAATATAGTGGAGGAGAATAACGCAGCTCTGGGCCTAAAAGACCTGTAAACAGCTTTACATATGATGTGATAAGAACTACTTCTGGAATTTTTGCACGTGTTCGAGCTGCAATTTCAAGAAGATGCATGTATTTTGGCTGAAGGTGACCAATTCCAACCCTTGTTAAAATAAATCCTAGTAAAGTAAATCCATTGTTAATTATTTATTTTGTTTTTATTTTAAGTAATGTAATGAGCATCTTAAAAAAGCGCTTCAATTAAATCAATTTGTTAATCGGTTTGGAATACGAAAAAGTGTAAAAAACAAAAAGAGAAGATAATATAATGGCGCATATGATAACCTATTTTAATTATATTATATAGGGTGGTGTATTTTTTGGCAAATAATGATCATTGATACACTTATTTATGACGTCACTTTCGATAATTTCGACACCGAAGTATTTTACAAACAAAATAATTACATTCACTCTACGTGTCAAGGTCCAGCAGGTGGCACCGGACTTTTGTTTGTTGATCAACGCCCTCCCTATCGAGGGTTGCCCACCCCGTACGTGTCGGGGGGGTGCAACAACGTGTGCAGGAAACGGGATAACAAACAATGGCGGGGGCGAGTATCGATTGAATTTCGGAATCGTCGACGACATGCAGAAGGCAAAATCGGCGCGCGCAGTTTTTCCACGGGTATCGTGAACACGGGGCTCCGGATTCGGATGCAAGTTGGTACAGGTCAGGATTGCATCTGCGAACTTCCCCTTGGACGTTGCCGTGACCCACCTCTGCGAAACAACGTACGTCCAGATGATCTCGGTGGTGCGGCCGTTATTTTCAGTTCGATTTTGGTATGCTTCCGATGGAAATCCGTACGATTGAGTAAGTTTGATGGTTAGAATAGATGATTTTAGATAGTAATAGTCCTACGTATAATACAGTAATAGTTAACTTTTCATTTTACCCTCGATTTTATATAAAACACAAAATGCTGAACGTCCTATGTAGACTAATAAAATGGGTATAAAGCCATTGCCCTAAAAATAGTATCACAGCGTGTTGTTGACATTATTTTATAAGTTGATAAGTATACACGTCTTTTAAGTTTAATATTTGGCTAAAATTTAGTTAAAAATGGATTCCATTGACAAAGCAGCAATTATTGCGTCCAGAAGTTTGTTACCGGACAAACCAAAAGACCGTTACAACCAAGCCTATAAACTTTCATCAAATGGTGTACAACGAAAAATATGTCCACAATAATAACGGAATTAGCGCAATCTCTTCATAAACATGTAAATAATAAACAGGTACGAACAATATTTGTTACAAAAATGACAAAAATAAAATTAGGACTTAGTTGCAGGTGAACCCTAATGTAAGGTTTTCGTAGATCTAGTTCACTGACCACGTTGCTAAATCTTGGCGAATAGAGTGATTGCAGATTTGTAGTGGGACATTACCTATATGACCTAACCACCAACCCAACCCATGGGGGGGTTCTGACGCCACTGTACGCATCTCCGATCAAAAAAGGCTTGAGATGAACGCTTCTTTAATCGGGATGAGCGTGGCAGATGTGTAAATCAGGTGGTTGGAAACAATTTCAAGAATTCCCTACGACAGCTATCAAAGCATTTCAAACCCAAATCAGTACATCGGCCGCTCGTTACGAAGAACGTCCTCTGCATGACTAGCAAATGCTCCAGGTGTGGACATTTTAGATACGAAAAGACACGGGGGTGGAAGACCTCAGAGGTAGCGGAAAGATATATCGCAGATTCAGTGACCTATAAAATAGATGTTGCTAATAAAATCATGCCCGCCAAATCGATATCTATTTATCAAAGCAAACATTAATAAACAGAATTTAATAAGGATACCGTTTTTGTGACTGTTATAATGATATTAAAAAAATCGAATTGTTGAAATGTTAAAAAAATTATTAAGTAATTTACTGTTAATTGGCAAAATCATAGTAAGCTATGAAACATGATGTATTTTTAAAGAAAATAACCTCTTTTCAACAAATACGTAAAATATCCATAAGATATTAAAATGAGATATGAAATTAGGCCATCTTATTAGCGTTAAATTTACGACGTTGCCGTTTCGCAAAGTAATGGTTATGATGTCACAAAAACTATTTTTTAGCGTTACAAATAGCCGAAAAAGTCAATAAAAAATTATAATTATCATATATGAGCACAGTTTTAGTATGTCTAAATCGATTACATATTTTTATTTCGTTCGCGAGTCGATTTTCAGGCTTAGCATATTCGATTTCTTTCTGTGATGAAAAATCAAGCGAGAGTGACAACGCTGGTCGAGTTTTACAGAATTCCCGCGTGGTCACAATGAAATTTTACACTTTGATCTCTGATCTTCCAACCTATCGACATTTTTTACTATTTACCCAAGCCGAGTGCTAATTGCGTCAATTTTCTTGCAGAGAGGTCCGAACTGTCATTCTCCAGAAAGGCGCCGGCGGTTTGGGTTTCAACATAGTCGGCGGTGAAGACGGCGAGGGCATCTTCATCTCCTTTATCCTAGCCGGGGGACCGGCCGATCTGTGCGGCGAGCTCAGGAGGGGAGACCAAATCCTCAGCGTGAACGGGGTGAACTTGAGAAATGCCACTCACGAAGAAGCGGCGCAAGCCCTCAAGGTAAGTCCAAACTGAAAATGTCTAATAAGTCGGTTAATCTCCATTTCGTGTCTAAAAATTTCCTCCCACCGACGCACTTATCCTTGCCTACCAACATAATATCGAGTGTAAAGGTGCTCAAAATGTTTTCCATTCCTGCATAGGCCGGCAAATGTAAATACATCATACTGAACCTTTACTAATTTTTTAGTTAATATTTTGTATTTCAGTTTTAAATCGTAGCTGTAGTTGTTCTAAATTATTCTGTTTATTAACATAGACCCGCTATTTTGAGTGTCCCTAAAAATAAAAATTCCAAGGGGTTTAAATCAGGTGAACGTGGTGGTAACTCAGTTGGTCTTGTCCCTGTAACTGTGTACCAGAAAAATTATTGTCAAGTACATTAACACGAGCATGAGGAGAGTTCTGTTTTGTTGAAACCATATCATTTGGTTGGGAGCATCATCCTCAAGTGGAAACGTAGAAAATTCAAATATCTAGCAGTAGTTAAATTTTGCACAAAGAAGTACCAAGATACAATGTCTTATCATTCCCTACCCCTACATTTACTCTACCTTGGTGCTGGCAGTGAAGTTTTTGAACCCAATAGGCATTCTTTTGAGATCGATACCTGCAGTTATGACAATTTATAGTTTCTTTCAAGGATTGTAAAGGTGGGACTTTAGTTAGCAATTTAAATCTGTGAAGTGATAGAGATGGTTGTTTATACCTAGCTGCTGGAAGAAGTATGAGGATTTTCTCTCCAAGCAATACATCTAATATGTTCATCAACTTGGGCTCTGCTTTGTTGGAGTAAACGTATTACCAGTTTCCAAAATTTTTGAACTACTAGATTTACTGTTGGTCATGAAATAGGCTGCACTCTAAGAATGTTCATCATTAAATCATTGACAACCCTTCTCATAAGATCTTAATATGTCACCATATCCATCATTAATACATCAAATCTCTATCTTTCAGTCAAAGACACCATTTTTATTTAGACATTCACTTATTAGAACAATTTCTTACGACAGTTTTCATTTTTTAAATAAATTTCTTGTTTACTGTAGTTGCCACATTTTGATTTAACTTGTATTTTTTTTTAAATGTTGTCTATTTTAACAATAGTTAACATAAAACTACTATCTTTGTACTCGAAGAACTGTAAGACATTAATTTTTATTTAAAAAAATTTAAAGCTATTATTATGTCACAGACCGTAAATGCCGCCAGCATGTCTGACTATATTATAGAAGTAGTCCAGCTCATTAGAATATATTTAGACAGTGGTTTAACTAATTTGTTTTTTTTTTACAAACAGGGCACAAACCAAACCGTCAGCGTAGTAGTCCAGTACCGACCGGAAGAATACAACAGATTTGAAGCCAAAATCCATGACCTTAAGCAGCAAATGGCCCATCCTGTCACGGGGGGCACCCTGCTCAGAACATCACAGAAGAGGTCTCTCTACGTCCGGTAAGATCCACGTCTACGAGCGGAAATTAAAATTTTATCATCCCCTTTGACTTCTTCTTCAGGGCTCTGTTCGATTATGACCCGATGAAAGACGATGGCCTTCCGAGTCGCGGTCTGGCCTTCCACTATGGCGACATCCTCCATGTCACAAATGCCAGCGACGACGAGTGGTGGCAAGCGCGGAGAGTACTTAACACGGGAGATGAACAGGGTATGGGTATCGTGCCCTCAAAGAGGCGCTGGGAGAGAAAGCAGCGCGCCAGAGATAGATCTGTTAAATTCCAAGGCCATATGCCTAACATACTCGAAAAGGTAGGTACTGCCAATTTTTTTTTTATCTATTTAATAAGGTTTCAATCATTCCTGCACTAAATGGTGGTAAGGCCAACCTTAGGCCTTCTTCTGACCATTTGAATAATAATATGCCGCCCCTTCCCCACACAAGTCATGTTATAGCATTTTCTTAAAATAATAAACTTTGTTCCAGCAATCAACTTTAGATAGGAAAAAGAAAAACTTTTCGTTTAGTAGGAAGTTCCCCTTCATGAAAAGCAAAGATGATAAGTCAGAAGATGGTTCAGACCAAGAACGTGAGTATCATTACTTTTATCGTAAATATAAATCTCCACCGTTCCTCGTACTAGTTTCTACCTGTTTTTAAAATAATTTGGTTGGTTCCGTACACTCTGTTCCGTTAGATTTTAATTAATATTAATTTCATATAGGGGTATGTTCCGTGATAAAGCTGTTAGGTAAATCTTGTTGTGCTCAGGCCCACACTTTTCCATATATATTGTATAAGTTTAATTTCAGAAAATGACATTTGCTTATTTAATTGTTCCCCTTCTGAAATAAAAGATGATAAGTCAGAAGATTTCTGATATACAAGTTACTTTTGTCTCAAATATAAATCTCCACCATTCCTTGTGACATTGTTTTTAAAATAAAATTGACACTTCCTGAGGTACAATTTACATTATACGACTTAAAACTAACTTTTCTGAAACATAGTGATTGTTTGTAATACAATTTATATTTCCATAATTAAAACCGACTATTCTGAAATACAATTTATGCTTTCTAATATACAATTTATATGCCATGAATTTAAATGTACTATTGTATGATACAATTGATGGCATCTGAAATATACCATTTACATTTTCCAAAATACAATTTATTATTTCAGATATACAATTCATATTTTAATGAATTAAATGTACTATTCCATAAGATAATTCAAGCTTTCTGGAATACATTGGATGCTTTCTGAAATACAATTTATATTTTCTGAGATACAATTTATATTTTCTAAAATACAGTTTATATATGATGCGTTGAATGTACTATTGTATGATACAATTGATGATATCTAAAATACCATTTACATTTTCCAAAATACAATTTACATTTTCTGATATGCAACTCTGTTTTTATGAATATACTATTTTTTAAAGTAAAACATATTATGTGATACAATTTATATTTTTTATAGTACAATATGTATTTTTAATTTAATTGTACAAATTTCTAACACAATTCATGCTTTCTGAAATGCAATTTATATTGTCTGACATATAATTTACATTTTCTAATATACAATATATATTTTAATTAATTAAATGCACTATTCTATAAGACAATTGACATTTTCTGTAATACAGTTTACATGTTTTGAAATACAATTTTATTTTGTGAAATAAATGTACGATTGATACTTTCTAGAGTACAATTTTCATTTTCTGAAATATAATCTGTATTTACAAAGTTGAAACGTATTATTATACAATTGATGCTTTCTAAAGTATAACTTACATTTTCTGAATTAAAATGTAATGTTGTACTATTGTGCGATACAATTTATATTTTTTAAAATACAATATGTATTTTGAATTAAATGCTTTCTGAAATGCAGTTTATATTTCTAAATAAGCACTGACATTTCTAAGATACAGTCTGTATCTCTGTATGACACGTGAAAGAGCAGTGATCTAATAATTGTATACATTTTTTTTTTGTTATTGAAAGTTGACAATTGACAATTTTTTGATTTTTTAAATAAACTGACTTTCCTAAAATACAATTGACATTCTCTGGAATATATCTGGATAAGGTGTAGATACTAATTTCTCGTAAATAAATATCTCAAACGAGTATTTTCAACTTCAAAGACCATTTACAATTTTTTTTTTTTTAATTTCATGGGTCTTGGTTCAACGTTAAACACTAACTATGTTCTTAATTTGTACTAATAGCATCGGTTACCTACATTAACTACTTATTAATTGTGTCTCGAGTTATTACAGAACATACCCAGGTTTTTTTTTAGTTCTGACCTTATTTTTATTTTTTTTTTTTTTTTACCCATAGAAACTCCCTCCGAACACCAATTATCTGCTAACGATAAAGAAAAAACTCCTCAATGTAAGTACTGACAGTCTTAAAAAAATAAGAACGAACACACTTCTCACACCCGTGATAATTAGACACTATGTATATAATTTGTTGCCGTAGATTTAGCCGTTCACTAACTTACTAACCGTTTGGCTTGGCCTCTACTAATCCTCTTAATGACTAGATTTTGTTTAGTGTTGAATAATCAGTGCGATGGTAAATTTTTTCCTGCAAATTTTTACTTGAAGTTTTGCTTTGGTTTGAGCAAGTTACTAAATCGATTTGATTGGGTTACCTTTTCCGCGAGATTTGACGACTTTGCCCTCAGAGTGTTGTGCCGCACCGTCGTTTAATTTTTTTAATTGGACCCTTTTGTATTGCAGCCTTCATGCTCTGCTACACTCAAGAGGATGCCAACACAGAAGGTACAGTATCGATTTGATATCTTAAAATACTTTAATAATTATATACCGCATTGACATTTTGGTTTTACTACATAATTTTTTTCTTTTTTGGCTTCTTTCTGTGTTTCATAGTACAGGTGAAATATTATATCGGGTTGAGCTACCGTATATGGAAGAAATTACTCTAATTTATTTGGAAGATAATGACAATTTAGCCGACTTTAGTAAGTGTTAGTGTTGTGGATGCATGGCGGCAAAGCGATCGCGACCCTTGTACTGCACTGATTTGAATCCAGCGTGTTTTTTTTCGATGATCATGTTAATTCAGTATCTCATGCAGCCGTTGCCGTAACAGGGGCAGCCACCACAAGCCGTGTCGAGGAAAAGACAGACTCGTTATTTTCATTACGAAATTGTGGTCGCTGCTTCTGTTGCTAATATTTCATGATTTTATCGTTCATAACATTTTTTCAGTGCCATAACCTCATTCATTTATAGAGTTTATCCAAAGAACATGGCCGAACGTGATGGGCATGTCCTACATATTTTTTTAGGTAACGTTTAGTATACAGGGTGTTGAAAAATAGGTGTTAGAAATCGGAAAGAGGAAAAACAAATGATCTCAATGATTAGGTGGTGGTTTGAACTGTAGGAAAACTACACGCTATTGAATATCAGGAGCATCAACAATAGGTTTGATACATACGTTAGTACGTCTGCTAATTCTTCGTTTGAATAAGACATTTTAAAATAAAACAATGTACAGGCTGCCCAAATTTTGTTGTAATTGCAATGTATCTCTGAAACTACAAGAGATAGAAGGATGCTGTTTTCACAACCCTAGATTACTTTTTCAAGAAACTGAAGGTGCTGTAATCAGAACTTTCGTAGACCCTTTCATTTTTGAGATACAGGGCGAAATGTATATTTTGGAAATTGTCAAAAAACGTTAAATTGATAAAACTGATGTGTGGTGCATAGTTGGCCATGCTTTTTTATATAATTATACAAAATTAACCAAATAAGTAACGTATAAATACCTTTAATTAAAAATAAATGAAAACACAAAAAAATTTGAAAATAGATAAAAACAAAAAAAATATTAAGAAGGAAATTAATCGACAATCATTTAAAAAAGTGTTGAAAATGATTTAATATTGAAAAAATATTTAGAAACTAGTTAAATTTCCCTCTGGTGAAGATTTTAAATATAATCATAAAAATAGTCAAGAAAAAAATAATACATTTGATTGCCATAAAAATGTGCAAGGAATTATATGTAAAAAATATGTATTTGAGTCATATCTTAAAAGATACACCCTGTAGAGAAATTACAAGTACACCACAGTTCTACAAGTTCCATTGGAAGCAATTTTCATCTGTACCTAAGAAACAAAGAGGTCTATGAAAATTCTGATTACGGCATTTTAAGCTTTTTGAAAAAGTAGTCCTCTAGTTTAATTTTGAAACAGGACATTCCCATTGACGAGAACTTTGTCAGCCGAAAAGATTTGGATAGACTCGCTGCTTCGCATCACTCGCATTTAAACAAAAACTAAACCATTGGCGTTTCTTTTTGTATTGATAAGTTCAGTCGGCTCACTAATACCTGATAATCTTAAAGAGCGTCACCGTTAACAAATTTCATCTTCAGGAATCAATCATCTCGTATACGAGCTTAAATAATGTGACTGTCACTTTAGAAATTGTATATTGCATAGAACAAAAGTGCCGTCAGCTTTAAGTGTTTTTTTTGTATAAAGATGTTTTTTCTGTGTGAAAATTTCGTGAGTTAGTTGGTATTTGTGTGTCAATCACTAACAATCCATGGTTTCCAGACATTGTCTCGTTGCATCTTTTCCAGGTGTCAGTTTGTTGTAAATAGATTTTCAGAAAACATCGATTATATTTGAGAAAGTTTCGAATTTATTTCAATCAATCTCTAACAGTTTTCCACTCTTTTATATGACAACATAATAGAATCATTAAATTAATTTGGTTTTAATTTTTTATGAAGTGCATTTTACATGTTCAGAATTAAAAAATGCTTTTCTGATATACATTTTCTAAGATACATTTAATAGTTTCTGAAATACAATGATTTATTTTGAAATTATGAGACCTCATTGAAATACAAATGACGTTCTGAATGAACGTAAGCTTTTCTGTAATACAGTGATATTTTCTAAAATACATTTCTTATTTTCTGAAATACAATGATTTGTTTTGAAATTATGTGAACTGATTGAAATACAATTGACATTGTTCTGGACGAACATAGGCTTTTCTGTGATACAGTGATGTTTTCTAAAATACATTTAATATTTTCTGAAATACAATGATTTATTATGAAGTTATGTGATTTGATTGAAATACAATTGACATTGTTCTGGATGAACATAGGCTTTTCTGTGATACAGTGATATTTTCTAAAATTCATTTAATAATTTCTGAAATACAATAGGCTTGTTTTTGCAGCAGTTGAAAACGGTTTGGAAACTGTCAGAAATATTCGACCAGTTAAGTTGAGAACGCGTTACCATTGAATTTGACGCAATAAATAGTTGGACGGACATTTCTGATACTTTCCAAACAGTTTTCAATTGCTGCTAAAGCAAACCTACTGATTTATTATGAAGTTATGTGATTTGATTGAAATACAATTGACATTGTTCTGGACGAATATAGGCTTTTCTGTAATACAGTGATGTTTTCTAAAATACATTTAATATTTTCTGAAATACAATTATTTATTTTGAAACTATGTGATTTGATTGAAATACAATTGACATTGTTCTGGACGAATATAGGCTTTTCTGTAATACAGTGATGTTTTCTAAAATACATTTAATATTTTCTGAAATACAGTGATATTTTCTAAAATACATTTCATAGTTTCTTAAATACAATTATTTATTTTGAAACTATGTGACTTGATTGAAATACAGTAGACATTGTTCTGGATAAACATAGGCTTTTCTGTAATTATACAGTGATGTTTTCTAAAATACATTTAATATTTTTTGAAATACAATGATTTATTATGAAGTTATGTGATTTGATTGAAATACAATTGACATTGTTCTGGACGAATATAGGCTTTTCTGTAATACAGTGATATTTTCTAAAATACATTTCATAGTTTCTGAAATACAATTATTTATTTTGAAACTATGTGACTTGATTGAAATACAGTAGACATTGTTCTGGATAAACATAGGCTTTTCTGTAATTATACAGTGATGTTTTCTAAAATACATTTAATATTTTCTGAAATACAATGATTTATTATGAAGTTATGTGATTTGATTGAAATACAATTGACATTGTTCTGGATGAACATAGGCTTTTCTGTAATACAGTGATATTTTCTAAAATACATTTCATAGTTTCTGAAATACAATTATTTATTTTGAAACTATGTGACTTGATTGAAATACAGTAGACATTGTTCTGGATAAACATAGGCTTTTCTGTAATTATACAGTGATGTTTTCTAAAATACATTTAATATTTTCTGAAATACAATGATTTATTATGAAATTATGTGATTTCATTGAAATACAATTGACATTGTTCTGGATGAACATAGGCTTTTCTGTAATACAGTGATATTTTCTAAAATACATTTCATAGTTTCTTAAATACAATTATTTATTTTGAAACTATGTGACTTGATTGAAATACAGTAGACATTGTTCTGGATGAACATAGGCTTTTCTGTAATATACAGTGATGTTTTCTAAAATACATTTAATATTTTCTGAAATACAATGATTTATTATGAAATTATGTGATTTGATTGAAATACAATTGACATTGTTCTGGATGAACATAGGCTTTTCTGTAATACAGTGATATTTTCTAAAATACATTTCATAGTTTCTGAAATTCAATGATTTTTTTTTAATTATGTGACTTGATTGAAATACAATTGACATTGTTCTGGATAAACATAGGCTTTTCTGAAATACAATATTTATTTTGAAATTATGTGACTTGATTGAAATACAGTAGACATTGTTCTGGATGAACATAGGCTTTTCTGCAGTACAATGATATTTTCTGAAATACATTTCATAGTTTCTTAAATACAATATTTATTTTGAAATTATGTGACTTGATTGAAATACAGTAGACATTGTTCTGGATGAACATAGGCTTTTCTGCAGTACAATGATATTTTCTGAAATACAATGTGATATTTTGAAATAAATGTACCCGAAATACATCTGCGAAAGATGGAAATAAAATTCTAGATCGAGTGAGGCAGTCTGGATTCCTAAAATATTTTGTGTTTTATGTTTTTACACAGTTGAAACAAACGTGCATTGATATATTTTGTATATATAGCAAATAAATATTCAAATAATTTTTTATACTTAGCTGGTATACATAGCTTAGCAAATATATTTAATTCGAACTATCGTAGGGTATCGTCACATTATTTAATGTAGATTTAGTATCTGGCACACTGAATATGACAATTGACCAAGGAGCAGTTTCTTTGTGCATGCATAGACAAGTATGTTTATAAAATTAATATTGTCGAGAATACAGCTGCTTTTAAAACAAAACAGTATTTTGCAATACAGTCGGTTTGGTCAGTTGTCAGTTTGGCATGCCACGTATCACGTAGGACGAATGTGCATATAGTTCCTATAGGAGACTAGTGAATTCTGCATTAACAATAGACTTTAGACGTACTTTGAGTGTACGTAAGTAGGTGGACTTTGTGGTATTCCGTTTAATTTGCGAATTTGCGATATATTTATTTTTTACCTGCGATACTGTCTCGTTCTTTCAACTCTTTTATCTAATAAAAAGAAAGTATCTAGAAGTTTAACATGTTTTTTAGCTTCTTCTTAGGGTGAGATTTCGGTCTACTTGTGAATGTTTGTCGAACAGTTTTTTAGTAGTAACTTCTTTGACTAGCTCCGATTACTTTAGCTTTTAGAGTAGTGAACATCTTGACTAAAATTAATCACTAATTTTTTTATTATTTTTTTTTTTGGTTATGTTCGATAACCGATCTCTGTATTTTAAGGAGTCACTTGAACGTTTTGTTTGCAGGCAACGAGGAGAGCGTATTGTCTTACGAGCCCGTTCAACAGATGCATATTACTTACACTAGACCAGTTATCATATTGGGGCCGTTGAAAGACCGTATTAACGACGATTTGATCTCGGAATTTCCCGAAAAGTTCGGCAGTTGCGTGCCACGTAAGTATTCAATTGTTTATGTTTAATGGTATCACTTGCGTTGTGTCGATAATTTAAATCAGGTTGTAGATTTGAGGTTAGGTGTGGGGTTAATTTTTAGTTGATAATGTAGATGGCACTGTAGTTTGTTGTTACTACATTAAATCTGTTGTAGACACTACAAGACCAAAAAGAGAATACGAGGTGGACGGTAGAGATTACCACTTTGTAGCGTCAAGGGAACAAATGGAGAAAGACATCCAGAACCACTTATTTATCGAGGCGGGTCAATATAATGACAACTTATACGGCACGTCAGTTGCTTCCGTAAGGGAAGTAGCCGATAAGGTGATTCTTTGTTTTGGTGTAATTTGAATAAATTTTAAATGTTTTTTTTCTCTAGGGGAAACATTGTATATTAGACGTTAGCGGGAATGCAATAAAACGATTGCAAGTAGCGCAATTGTACCCTATTGCTATCTTTATAAAGCCAAAATCTGTAGAATCTATAATGTGAGTATTTTTACGAAGGAGAATGTACGGGGGGATGCTAAACGCAACGCTTTTTTACAGGGAGATGAACAAGAGGATGACAGAAGAACAAGCTAAGAAAACATATGAGAGAGCATTGAAAATGGAACAGGAGTTCGGAGAATATTTTACAGGTAAGAATTGTATCCAAATGTATGGATTTTTTAAGGGTTGTTAAAAAAATCTGTACATCATTGAAAATTATAGCTACCTAAAATAATGTAACCAAATTGTTACTGTAATCGAACTGCTTCATTACCAACTGGTAATCCAGATTAAGGTTAACCCTTTCGCGACGGGGAACTTTTCATTTAACTCGGCCGCCTGTACGGGTGTCGTCAGTGCTTGCTGATTTATTCGATTCCCGTTACGAATCAATGATGTATGTACGCTGATCTAACCGCTTCCCGTTCGGAAGAGTATTTTCGTGTTTTAAAAAATATTATGTTTTTATATGATTCATGCTGAAAAAAATCTGGAACTGTATAAAACTTTACGTGCCAATTCAACTCACAGTACTCACTACCGCACCGTATAACATGCTCAACTATGGCGCGAAAAAGTCACACCAATCTCTCTCTCTGTCTTTCATGATCTTTGTGGCAATAACAAATACCTGTAATTGCTGATCAACACGTTGCCCTTCTCGAAGAGGTTCCTCAGCCGTTGCGTAAATATCCGTTTCCCGTATGTCGAACACGACCATTTTTTGCGGATATAACAGGTACCCGTAGCGAAAGGGTTAACCGTAACAGGTAATAGATTGCAATGTTGCCATACGTTACAGTTTGAAAGATTTTTAGGAAAACTTCTGTTGTTTACTTCATTGGCACTGATAAATTAAATTATGTTAAAGGGACTTTTGTTTACCCTTAATTGTACCTTAGTTTGCAATTTTGTAACAGATTATTGCTTTTGGTCTTGACCTTGAACATTATTTCTCACGGTCACATAAACCGAGACGGATTTTCGCATTCTATATGTCAGCTTCTCGGTCGGCCTTATGCCGGGTCCAGACCAAGCAGACAAAAAGTGAACACGATTTTGAGACAAACACGCGACAAAATTTTAGGTATTCAGACAAGACAAAATTGAGACAAACTGTCCACACCACAAGGACAAATGTGCAACAAAATTCAGTTGGTGCGAATCAGTTGTTTAACCATGTGGCGTTTCCACCAGGAAGAGAATTTTAATAATGAAGATTTATTGCTAGCCGCCACTTATATCTTTCTCTCCTCTTCATCCAATGTTAGAAAAATGAAACGCAAACATTTTTGGATGAGACCAAGCTCAAAAAAGCGAGCTATTAATTTGCAAGTATTTTCTGTGTTACACTTTTTTTCCCCCGACATTTTTCGCAAAGGCACTAGTACTCCACTGATTTATTGGTCTCCTACATTTGTCAGTGCACACCGTCCACACTGCATCGAGAACTTGTCGTAAAATATGCAGACAAAACAGAGACCCTCTGATCTTTACCGACTCGAGACGGGACTTGCAACTGTCTCCGAATTTGGAAACAAAACAAAAATAAGACAAAAATGTTGCAGAAATGTATCGGATTTGTCGCTACTTTGTCGCGAAACATGAATGTCTTTGTCTTGTCGTTGTTTTGTCTGCTTGGTCTGGACCCGGCATTACATTTATAAACAGATTGACCGAGCAGCGGAACTAAAAGCTGCAACAGTGGAATTTCGTTGAAACAATCTAAGCACATGCAATCGCAACCTCTGTAATATGTTTGGACTTTTTAAAATTTCTTGCAATCTGCCATCTGTGTAGACAATCTGTACACAATTTTGTAGGAAAAATATACAGGCTGCATTGTGAGCAGGTTTATAACATGACTCACTACAATTTTGGAAGTCAACTATAATATATATTAAAAGTTATATCAGTGTGTGGAATTATGAATTACATTTCTTAATGTATTTATTTCATAAGTTTTTTATTGCATTTGGTCAGATTCACAAGCCACTTCAGTATTGATATTCATATTATGAAGACCCTGTAAATTAAAACACTAAAACAGTACCTAGAACTACATCCACAATAGTTTTGTTCTGCTCCGATTGTTCCCTCAAGAAATATGTTAAATTTCAGTTTTTTATGAAAAATGAAAATACAGTTTCTTCTTCAACTTTTCCGGTAACAGTTAAACATTTTTTCAGCCGTGGTGCAAGGCGACACGCCCGAGGACATCTACGGCCAGGTGAAGGAGGTGATCAAGGAGCAGTCGGGCCCCAACATCTGGGTGCCGGCCAAGGAGAAACTGTGACCTTTAGCCCCCCTGGTGTGGACGCTGCCCTCGAGGCCCCAAAGGCTGCACTGAAGGATGGCGGCTGGTCTCTGCCGGAGACAGCCGCGTTGTTGACTCGTGCAGTGCCTATTACCTGCGTGCTTGCGAAAACCAGCTCATTAATAATTTATTCATTTGTTATCTTGGGGTGTGTTACCGCCGACGGGGACGCGACTGCAAAGGGGTGCCGTTTGGTTGAGATTTTGTCGATAATACTCACTGGATACCTCTCTTTTTTTGAATATTGCAAAGTTTTTAAGGTTTTTGTAAATATTTTCTTGTGTATTTCAATTTTTTATTTGAGTTTCTTGGTAGAATGACGTAATAAAGTTAAAAAATTTCTTTCCTATTTTATCCCGCTTCTGATGCATTGAGGGTTGGCCGTAGTCGTGTACCTCTTGGCCGTAAGGCGTTCCGAGTTTGTTACTGACAAATACACAAGTAGACTTAAGGAAAATAATCTTGTTAGCGTTGGATGGAGCGCGCCGCGTCTCACTCTACCGTATAAGCTTGTATAGATGTGGATAACCTCCGAGCCCCTTGTTTTGATTGCACTTGTGTTATTTAATAAATTAATATATTATAAATATAGTCAAATTTTGAAACCTTTATAATATTCAATTGTTATCTGACGTATAGGTAGTTTTATCAATGTTTTTTTGTAGTCTATGTATATTTACATTTGAGGATTCCCCTGCCAATAATTTAAATCAAAGGATTGTATATACACAGATTATCTATGTGTAGTATTATTATAACAGGAATCTGTTATTGTTATTTGAAAAAAGTTGTCACCTAACTTATTTGAGTTAATAAAACAAATTTTACTAAGCTTGACTTTCATTCAGACAGAATTCCATACCCGCCATCTCATTGTATGCAGGAGATAATGTGCTCTTTACGATCAGTATTAAAAACCAACTTCCGAGATGTAATTTTGATGCCAAACAAATTGGTACAAATTCTTGTCAATAGATGGCACCATCACAATTTTTTATATCTCACCCACACTATGTACCCGGAAAGTTACTAATAGTGAGGTACCCACAAGGGTGGGGACTGGGGAAGGGTAGGTATCTACGACACGCCTAACCTACGCAACGATCTTAATGAGACGTCAAAATTTCCAGTCCGATCAAGAATTGTAACATGTTTTAGGATGATTGCTGATAATTCTGTCTGGTTTGTTTTGTTATGAGGCAATTTTTGCTTCGTCGAGATGTAATTTTTGATGTCAAAAAACTTGGTGTAAATTTGTCTCAACAGATGGCGCTATCACAATTTTTCGATATCTCACCCACATGACATACCCGGAAAGTGACTAATAGTAAGATACCAACAAGGGAGGGGATGGAATGGGATCTATGACACGTCTAGCTCTAGCCTACCCAACGATCTTAATGAGACGTCAAAATTTCCAGTCCGAGCAAGAATTGTAACATGTTTTAGGATGATTGACAAGAATTTATTCTGTCTTTTTGGTGTTATCATACAATTAAGATGGTCTATTTTATTTTAATAAAATAGACAACCCTACCCCCTCTTTTGCAAAGGAGTTACTGAGTGGAATTTTTTTTTGACATATACATAACTTTTTCACAGTAAACTAGTGACGGTGAGATGTAACTAGCGCCATCTGTCGGTTGATTAAAAAGTACGATTTTTGCGGAAAAATAAGGACGAACCGTTACAAATATCAGTTTATTTTCATAATTTACTTTTTTTTTTATTCTTCTCAAATGTATCCAGGGTACATTTGAACTACTGTGTCACAAAATGTGAAACTGGATTTGGATATTATAATTTCATTGGTCTTCCCAAATTTGTCCAGTACATTTGAACTACTGCATTTGTCCTACTAAGAAAATGCGATTTCCTTAAATTGATCTCAAATTTATCCAGGGTACATTTGAACTATTCATTATTAGTAAATTGTGAAACTCGATTCGAATGCTTACAGCAGCAAGCACAGTGTATTCGATCAACTTCTGGGACAGTAAAGAAAACTCGAGAAATGATCGTGATTCATTTTATTTGCAATAACAATTTATCTTGTGATTATCAACTTATTTTTACATTTTTATTCAAATAACATTAGAATAATATACAACTTGTATAAAATCAAATACATACAACAACCTACTAAATATTTTAGTACTTAAGTAGTTAAGTCAGTAATAACATATTCTTTTATTAAAATACTAACAAAGATAAAGTACTCACAATCCGTTTCGCGTTTTCGAGGACTGCTAGGAACCGTAGTAGTCATTGTGCGTATATAGTAAGATTACGCAATAACAAAAGTGGAACCAGCCTGCCCAAAACATCTAAATATAATTTACCGCTAAAAATGTAATTAAATGTACATAAAATATAAACTCTACAAACGCTTTAAAAATGTAAATTTGTAGAGTATATCAATTCCTGCATTTACATTTAGGCACTCGTAGGTCATAACAATCCTCGAATGCGACACGGACTCGTCTTTATTCCCTATAAAAACTGTTAATATCAATAGATCAAAACCAGTTCATTCGTGGAGCTTACAAAACTACCCACTAAGCCGGGGTTGCCCCACCAACGAACCGTTTTGGTTATATTATTAATTATTATGCAAAAAGGTGACTATCAATAGCACTCGAAAGGGAATGTTTCAATTACATTAATTAAAATTGTAGAAAATGCTTACAACTAGGTTGGGTAAAATTAATAAAAATTATATACAGGGCGTGTGGTAGAAACGACTCTCTCGCTCTTAGCTAAGAAAGATTGGATACATCTTCGATAAAGTGAGATATTCCGAACATCTCTTGGTCAAAGTTGAGTAAAAAGTCAGTGTGTAAAGTGGGTAATAAATTCCTTAGCATTTATGATTAAAAAAATAAAATAAAAATGACAGATTTATGGTCCTCAAATATGATAGATTTGAAGTCCTCGATCATAACATATTATATCAATAAAAAATTTTGAACTTCTTGGCCACAATAAAAACTTTTGTAAATATTGCTAGGAAATTTATTGCATCCACAATACCGGTCAACAATTAAACATGGTAATAAATGATTTGTTCGATCGCCACCCTGTATAGAAATGCGCAACAACTTCGGCCTCAGGCTCCCCTCAAATCATCAAACTTAACGTTACCTTACTTACACATTACGAAGCAACGAACTAGGTTCATTAGGTATACCTTAATATAACATTTTTTTATAGAGGCTCTTGTTATCCCATGTAAAAATAAACAAAGGCTTTGCGGTCAGCGATTGTTCTAACATATATATATTATATATTCAATTGGCACACACAACTTAGCACTAGTCAAAAATATATTGCAACTTATCACTTGGGGATATAATTAATACTAAGTCCGTTTGGAAGGGCACCCAACAGAAAGCGTCCGGTCTTATGTTGGCGCCCCGGGTTGGAAGTACCTCAGGCCATTTATCTGGAAAAATCGTTAGACTAAGAAACAATCACAACGGTTTGTACAATGTAATATTAATAATCATAAATTCATGTTTATTCCAATACGCGCAGTAGTAGCCATTTTGGTTCCCCACATTTATTACAGTATACAGTACATGCAAGCATCGTCAGCTACATCGCAGCAGTCGTGCTTTTTCTAGTCTGTTCCATTGCCTGTTTGCAGTGTGCGACAGCACAAATGACGCAGTAGGACATAGTCGTCAAATGTTTTCGTAGAAATGTCAAATATCTTGTTTTAAAATAGTAGATAAAGAATACGTACATTTTTTCAAACCAAATTAAATAAGTAGGTTCTATTAAAAGATAAGTTATTACAGTCTCAATATCAAATGTCAAATGCGAACATTTATGGCCTGATGTGTATGTTTCCAAATACTAACATTAGTGTCGCCACATTACAGCACCTTACAGAATTGTAGATTAAAATTCAGGTGATTCGACAGACAAGTATTACAAAGGTGATGTGATTTAGCAAATGATGATTCAAACTTCTAAAAAGGTTTTGATTATTTTTTCTAATATTGCAATACCCAAGCACCAAACAAACAAGAACCAAAATGGCGATTACCTAATCCCACTCTAAACTGACTAAAGCCTTGTTCTCATGGACGCAAAATAACACTATTTTGATTATGTGGGCTTTATAAATTTACTTGACCTTCTGACAATCTACCATGACAGTCGATGATAGTTTTATCACAGTTTATTATACAGTTCGTCGAGTGAAGGTTCCAGAGGGTGTGGCTAAAGTGCGGCTAAATGCGCAATGAACACCAATGAAATTCATATGTACACGACGAAGTGGGAAAAATTCTATTTCTTGACAAATCACCGTGCCCCTTGAGCGCGCGAATGTGCGCGGCTAAATGCGCAGTCGTCTTTTGGTCGTCTAAAAAAATGAAATCTGGGACCTCCACATCAAAGGAGCCGACGTGAAGACGCCGGACTGTATAATAGACTGTGGTTTTATGATGTAAATGATAGAGTTGGCAAAAAAAGTTGAGACTTTTTGCACCAGTAAATAATTTGGGAATTTTCTGATACACAACGTTTAACATGCACTATGACATGTAGCAGGTGCAAAGCTAAAGATCTCCATATTTCATCACAGATTCCGTCGTTTCTCTCTCTGTTCACAAGAAAGATATAATTCTATCATATTAATTGTTGTTTTATGACATCATTCTCTACAATTTCCACATTGGAGTTTATATTTGTCAGAATCAAAGAATCGATCATGTACAATCGCATTTTTTGAAAAAAATAAACTTAGAAAATGGAAGACCACCCTGTCTGATGTATACATATTCACTACAACTTATACGCTGATTAGTGCTCCAATTTGCGCCACGCCATGTAACGATTATAACAATTACTACATAAAAGCTGGCATTTAGTTGCATAAACAAAGTTTTACAGCGAAAGCAGCTATAAACATCAAAGCGAGACTAATTTACGATTTCTTTTAAAGCATGCATTTGTTCCACTTGAGCAAAGAAATTATTAATGTGGGATAAAACATAAAAGTGACATATAACCCATCAAGGACGCGGAAAAGCCGTAAATCTTCGTAGAAAAGATTATATCGGTTTAAAAAAACTTACGGTCATGTCGTATTCCGTGATAAAAGCAGGTATTTCTAGTTGATCCGGCGACATCACGGAGTAGAGGTACTCGACGCCGGGTAAACTGTGGACCTTCTGTTTTATGGCCGGCGCCATGAAGGTAGTGAACCACCACGTCATCATCTAAAAAAAAAAGGTTTCAACAGACGTAGATAATTGTTTCAAATTTCAAAGCAAAAAATTTTCATCAGCTCTTGAAGACACTAAAAATAACATTATTATATGTTATAAATATTATAGGCCGATTTCCATTTATACGTTTTGACTAGGGTTTTCACCCTGTATCAACCACAAAACTTTTCACCTTCACACTTGCGCATTTTGAGTGAAAAATCCTGGGTGTTCACCCTTGAAATTAGAACATGTTCTATTGTTTGCTGTGGGTAACGGGTTTTTCTTGAAAAATCACTGGACTGGTGTGTTGGTAACATTGTTTTTAACACATACACTACATGGTACTATGTTCATAAATAAATAAAATTAGTAACTTCTTGAATTATTATATAAACATAATAATAGCTAGGTTCGACCCAACTACAAAAATTAAAAAATTCTTTGAAAATGTTGGTATTTTTATGTTTAAACGATTGAAAGAGAAACCCTTTTCAGAGTAACAACTGTAACAAAATGTTAATAAGAATCATCTTCCCCTACAATTAATGACATTATGACTGAACTTTCCTGTATGAAAGGAAGTTACGACAGTTGACTTGGTCACGAACTTTTTTCCAAATTTTTCTAGAGAAAAACAATCTGGTGAAATGAAATTTTGTAAGCGTACGGTTTACCTTTGTCCAGAACGTAGGGTGAACTATGTAGAAGGCCTTAAGGTTCTTCTTGTACTTATAAGGCAGCACGTTGTAGACCTCCTTCAGCCACGAGAACGACGGGTAGTTGCTACTCGACGTCAGGGTGTGGAAGTACGCTATGACATAGTCGCCTTTGACGATGGGGTCCAGAAGGGTGATTAGGTACAGCAACGCCTACAAAAAATGCATTTTATTTAATTTAAATTACTTGTTTATACACTACAAAAAGAGAATTTCAAGAAACAACTATTCTACGGGTTAATGCCTCGACCAGTATTGGAATTACACTTGAAAAAATGATTGTGAACAGCCACGGTTAATCGTGCAGGGCCAATAGTCATATACCGGTTAACAATTAACCTGCGGATTAATGCCTCGACCAGCATAGAATTTAATTTAATTTATATAATTTTCGCGTCATTTATAAATATCAAATAACAGTATAGACTACGTGGCACAATTTCATCAAAATTATCAATAATTTATATTCAAGTTTACAAAAATTTACGCTGTCCTTGCTCGATCTCGATTCTCAACTCGTAGAACACATTCGAGCAGGAAAGTGACTTAAATTCTCATGAGAAAGTTATTTCACATAAAAGATAGGGGAATTATTTCACATGGTTTTTGCCAAAGCAACATAAAGCTTCAAGAATTGTAAATATACACATATTGTAATATACCTAATCGAATCGAGGCCCAGAGCTAAAGGATTACGCTTAATGAAAATTGTAAACGCTAAATCAAACATTAAAACAATGCAATGAAATCATCACACCCCCTAGCTTTGCGTGTTAGTCACTCGTGAACGTATCGATTGAAAAAATGTGGCGTTCTGACTTTAAACTGACATTTACATGATATTTTAACCCCTACAACCAACATTAAAGGTTAAAAGTAGATAATTCGATCTAAATGCTATCCCTCGGATATTTTGTTGGACGCTGTTTAACGATTTTTGAATGAAAGAATATCATTTTCACCGTTATCGACATTTCTTCACAATGACAATATTCTAATTCAGTCAAGTAAATAAATTAACTGAAGAAATAAGTTTAATCTTTAATACTGTTACAGGTAACAATATCTGAACTATTGTGTGTATAGAAAGGTAATGGTTTTAAATACTATGTGATGTGATACCCCATGTACTTTTACGGTTATATGCGTATTTAATACCGTAAGCCGCATTGAGCATATACGAACTCACATATAAAATTTAATACTAAACAAAGTCGCACCTAATCTCAATATAACATATTTGTAAGATGAAGTTTTATGACACATGAACAAAATGAAATTGATGCTCAATGGAGCTCTTTTCTGTTTTGCTATTGGTAGAGTAAGCAGGTATGACGACATTTTACCACGTTTAAATACCGCTTTACATTTATGCAATTCTTATTGCATGCAAAGAAATATTGCATGCGCGCATGCGCATTAAAGTTAAAATTAATGACCGACGCAATTTTCAGTCGATTGCACGAATATAGAGTCTGCTCTAATTTGATTGCATTGCACGTGAAATTCTGGTTCCTTTTCTGGTAATATTCAGTGTTGCCATCTTACACAAAAGAAACTAACAGCGAGGAATTAAGTAAAACGTGAATTAACCTCAATTAACCACAATAATTTTCTTTTTTATTTCATCCATTGAAACTGTAGGTTGATTGAAACTTCACACCACAGTACACAACACCTGTATGTTTTGATGGGTTTGCAGCAAACCAGCAGATCGAAATCATTTTCATTTTACTAATTTGGCAATGGGCAATATATTGCATAAATGTAAAACAAATGACACCTTATAATATTGCATGAAAGATTTTGCTGCAATATAGTTTTCATTGCATTGCATGCTCCATTGCCTAAATGTAAAGCGGCCTTAAGACATTTAAAGAGAATGGTACATTAGAGAAGAGAAAAGCACTATTTTCCAGAAGAATTTGTAGCAAAGCCAGAGGTCTACAAAAATATACCGAGGGATAAATATTCTCTCCCAAGGTGTATATAGTTGCGGTAAGAATCTTATAAATTAGTAAGTTTTGAAACCGACAACTTGACAACATAACTTGTTTTATGAACACAGTGAATTTTCCAAAAATATCTGCCCAAAATGCGATAGGAAGAAATGAAAGAAACTCAAAAAATTATTGATGGAGCTACTGCAGCTGTGCTAAATTTATTTTAGAGAATGACGTGCTGACAAAACAGCACAAACTTTTACTGAAAATGTTTCGTGAAATTTAAAAATTACAGGTCTGCTCTGCTCACAATATTCACTGAAATGTACGATATGGAATGCGTAAAGTCCATTGCGCATCCAAATAAAGGTATCAAACCTAGGAGCAGACAAAAGGAGACACATGAAACTCAGCAAAGACATACTTCATTGGTTATGTATGTGGGTGCGAGAGAGACAACCATCTGCACGTACGATATGAATTGTGTTCTTAATTTCCCATTATTTTGTTTGTAAACACGTCATTGGCGTACAGTGTGGTTTCTTCTTTTATCTTGTATCTCGTTAGTGTTATTCTTTGTGTATTTTTGTGGGTGTTATTGTTGGAACATGTCATGTTTTATAAGGGACTGTAAAATTAACCAGCATATGGCACCAAATAATTCTTCATACACAGAATTCAATTTCATTTCAATTCACAATCATCTAAATCTTTATTGCTCCGCCATTGCTAGGAGAACCAAAACAAATATGGCGCTGATCGCGAGTATCCCATTCGCGCAGCTTTTCGAGCATTCCAGTCATCATAATATAAAATTACATTTCAGTGGCTTCTGCAAGCTTTCAGCGTCATTTAGAGCAGTGGTATGATTAAGCGGGAAGCTGTAATGCTTAAAATGTTAAAACATTAGTCCCGGAACTTCTCCATCGGACCTAGTATGAAAATAAGTTATTCTCCACCCCTATTTAAATCGCAGATCCCTATCTCGTAAAAATCCACACTGGCTATCATACTGCAAACTTTCCTAAATGAATATTAAAACGCCCATTGGTCCCCGAAACTTTTTATCGCGACCGACTGACCGGGAAACGGCCGTATCTCCCCATCAAAACCATCGCCTACACCTAAATGGACCGAGTACCAACATCGACTCCCCTCCGTCCCCCCCGTTCGATTCCCGCGGATCTATTGTATCACTTCTCTCAATGCCCATTGTGATTCGCGACAATGTTAAGGATCCGACGTTTGTTCAATTCAATGGGACTCTATGCGCCGCATTACCTATTTATTCGCTCAGTTTTGTCGGAGTTTAACTAACCGGCTGAATCAGATATGGGGGGTATTGTACCCGTTAGAGAAAAAATGTAGCCGTGCGGATTCTATTCACAGACGCTGGAATTCGTAAGGCACGTTTTTTAAGTTTGTTTGTATTCGACGGTTTTAACCTAGCTAGGGTGGAAAGTAAGTAAATATTATTAGTATTATACAGTTAACTATGACTAAGTACAAACATTTTAACCACGTGCTCAGGGGGCCTAAAAGACAATAAAAAATATTCCAGAATTTTAGCTCAATATTTTAAAAATGGGGCAAAACCCTTTTTTTCTGCGGAAAGTCGGCGCCTATGATAAGTATCGACTGAGATAGCTTAGATCCATAGATAAAGCTTTTTGCAGCGTTTCTAAATGCAGAAACGACAAAAATTAACATTCTTATAAGTAATAGTACCTGATAGATAGGAAACAATCCAATTAGCTGGTCATTATTTCGTTACAAACTGGCAAAACTAGATGTTCACTCATTGTCATTACAACCACTCACTACCGATAAAACACACTTCCCTTAGATACAGTTAGATAAAATGCCTACTAATAGATAATAGAAAACTTTTAATGCACCCGCGGCAGTCTTGTCCCATAACCTAGAAAAACAAACCGGCGAACTATATTGTGGGAAAATATCTATACCCGACACAAATTCCTTTAATTAATAATGACTATAAAACGCTTGAAATTAAAAGCTATTTTTCGTTAATTCTAAATTTTTTTCTATCCACTCTTAAATATTTGTACTTAGTCATAGTTAACCCTGAATATTAGATGAGATAAGAATAATGGAAAATTACGAAAATAGTCGTAGTCAAAATGACCACCTGCCGAGCTGTTGCGGCCGTTCCCGAAGTGTACAATGACGTCATTTGTTGTAGTACTTGTCACCTTGAAGGTTAGTCTGACAAACTAACACAGACATTTTCGTTTTCTGTATGTTCCAATATTTCTTTTAAGTGTAATTTATAAATTTAAGACATTTTTATTAGTTGTAAAACATTATTAAATCGTGGTAATTCGAAAAGAAAGGCACAATAGTAAGTTTGTTATATTCTTTTACTTTGCGCCATGAAAAAAGTTAGGGGTATATCTTTTATGAAGTAAACTACTTCACAAATTTTGAGCAAAAGTATAGGTTAGGTAATAAAATAATTTAGTTAAATATACGTATTTTAATAATAATAGTGTATTATTAGAATCTGTAAACAAATAATATATCACAGTATTTTCAATATGGCCGCCATGACGACAAACGTGTTTTATGTTATGGTTTTAAATAACTTTTTCATAAAAATAACACATTAAAAAATAAACTATGTATTAATGAATCATAATTATTAGGTCAGTAGAAGTTATTCTCATAAATAGCAAAATTCATGACTGTTCCCTATTAAACACGAATATGTTCGTGGATGATGCCGTAGAAATGTGCAGTTTTTAATAAAAGTTATCTTTAAAAAATGGTGGAAGTGAAAAAAAAGCGAACAAGTTAAAGACGTAACGGAAATTGACAACAGCATTAGAAGTACCTAATTCCGCCGCCACTGATGTATTCTTATTAAAATTGCACACATAACCGACATCTATGAGAAAACTTCAAGGCAAGTTCGAAGTGTTGAAATGGGAACGACAGAACAATTATTTTATAGTTAGATTTTAGTTTACCGGGAAAATATTGGATCTTATCCAACCAGTTGGCTTCTTTACCTTGAAACTTGCACTCTCACTTACTCATGCGGAACGACGTTTCAATTCATAAAATTCGACGGAGACCTCTCATCGAAGAATTATCAATATGATTGGCTTTATCTCTCGTTATCCCGTGACTCAACTAATTTACTCGTCGAGTACAAAAAATTGTTAATAACTGCGATAATTATTACGGAAATTAAGGCAGGCAGAACACAATACTGCTAATTAGTCGTGTGAAGTTACATTTGCATGTGTACTTCCTGGATATATTTCACCATTGATGTCCTTCGTCGGAAGCGTCTTTTTCGAGACACATGTGTGTGTGCGTCCGAGAAGTATTATTTATATCCGATTGGCAATTCAAGCTAAGAACTACGCCCCCGTGAGGCAATAGTTGTTAACACTTCAAACAATTCTTCACTCAGAACAAATATGTAAAAATACAGATTAAATAAAAAAATAATACATTGATTCTAGACCAGAAACGAACAATCAAAATGAACATTTGTCCAAACTTAGTAGATAGTCAACCAACCCAGCCTGAGAAGCTCGAATGTATGCACAGCGTTTTCCGGAAAGGTTTCATCTTCACAAAGAACCTTCTGTTCGCTTGACACATAAAGCTTGGGATACAGGACAATCACAATCAATATGTCAAAGTGTAGATCGTAAGGTCGAAGAAAATATCATGCATAGAGGAAAATTCTTCAAATATTCGTTCTATAGGTCTGTTCTCAGAAGACAGAAATGTGTCCAACTACTTCTTGAATTACATGCATCGAAACACATTCGTAGCTTAACTGGTCGTATAATTCTAACAGTTATTTGAAACCAATCCATGACCCTTGTGAGAACAGACCTTATAGTAAACGAAGAAAGTATTTTCCATTATACCGTCTGACGTACTTCTGTAATTGAACGAAAAGTTTACAAGATCTGTAAGTATGCGAATATATAAACAATCGCTAATATGTCACCACGTCACATCTGCATTAAAACAAAGATATGGGAGTATATCTAGCTAGATAGTGGTACTTATGCATATGCATATCAACGATACGTGACATGTTTGTCAGAAAAAATATCCATCTCTTCTTTGATGTATAAGTAATATCATCGATTCCGGTATTTCCCGGACTAATATATTTTTTTTGTAATTCTAGTCGCGTTGAAATACTGTCTTTTAACAAAGACACGTGTCGCCCTGCTTTGTGAAAACCTTAATCCGCATTAGAGAAAAAATAAAATATGTATGAATGAATACATCAGCCTGTTGTGATATAACATAATACATCTCTACAGTGCAGCGTGTATGAAGGGATTAGGGCGATGGGCCAAAATATAAGCGTAAGTAATGCGGTTGAAATATATAGTTCATTATTAAGAATGTCCGTGAATAGTGTATATAGTGCAATGAAGAGTGACAAAGAACGTACAATTGCCAAACAGAATAAGATACAGGTTGATTACGACACAAAATACGCAATTCGTATAAAAAAATAGGTTGCCTAGAACAAGACTTTGCCTACAATATCTACGAGTAAAAGGATGCTGATGAGAGTATGCTGATAGAAACAGATGAAATAGTAGTATGATGAAACTATTCAAGACAAATATTACAAGGTCGAAATATGAATCAAATAAATTATAGGGACGAAACATATAATTGAAACCCATACAATAACAAGTGTGGCACGAATGCAACATCCAAAGCAAACGGAAGACATTTCTTAAAGAATTTTCAACTGAACTGAACTTCTTGAAAGAACGGCGTCTAATCATAGCGCATATTGGAAATACAGCAGGATTTTTGGCACATGATTTATTTGGATATGAAACACGGTGAACCGGATATTATCATGAGGATATGGATAGCCGAAGTACCTATTTGAAAATTGGTGGTTTGTTGGAATCTGTTTTGTTACAAACCTCACCTCTTATATTCATACTCAGCACGAGCGTTGCGATTTAGCGAATAATGGTTCAACTCTAATCGTGCCGTGTCTCCAAATGCCCCGATATCTAGAGACAACGCCGTAGATTTTTCATTTATAATTGCACAAGCAGCAGTTTGTATTTTACCGGGTAAATTTGGATTGTTTAATGATATACTGCTGCCTAGCAATTAGACGAGAAAACTGTCAACTATTAAAACGCGACACCACGACAATAATTGATTAAAAAATGAATAAGTGAAAAAACCACTAGTGGGCTTTTTTATACACATATATAAATTAAATTGACAAATAACTTCTACAGCGCACAAAACAATTTCTCAGTCGTCTTTCGAACAATTTGTTAAAAAAAAACTAATTAAAGGGCCGTACGAAAGCGGACCAGCTTCCCTCAGAAACTATATAAGTCTTTTTGTGCAGCTTTCCGCATCCGTATCTGCGGTTGAGCTCGTCGACTAAGTTTCAAATGCCAACAAAGCGACGAAGAGAACGGCACTCACCTTATCTAAATTGATTTTATTAAAGGGGAACCATTTTCCGATGAAGACGACGACGGGCCGTCCCAGCCTGTCAACCCCGCTCTGGTAGAGGCATCCGATGCCGGATACTTCCGTCAAATCCTCGGTCTTGGCGCGCCTCAGCAACCGCTCGTATCTGCAACAGAAAGACGATGTGAGACAATCGACATAAGAAAAATATAGTAAAAAACTGGAATAGTAATATTCCGTGTAAGACAGAACAGTATATAAATTAAATGGTGGGTAAATTTTAACGCCTTATTAATTTACTGTAATTCCCTTGTGGCGTATGACAGTTTGCTGCTGCCACAGTTCTCTACGGTCCATGAAATCAAAAGTAGGTTCTATTTTTTGATATTTCTTTGTAATTTTACTTTGACAAATATAGCATTTTTTTACAATCATGCCAAAAACTGTACTTTTCCGCACGACTTTTCGTGGCAAGCGGTACTTTTCCATACTAGTACGATAAAGTGCACTTTTCCGCACGATGTTTGTTACATTATACAGTAGGCCTATCGCATTCTTGTGACAATGCTTGTGTGCAACGTAATTCAGCAGATCCAGGCAGCATTAAGCTAAAAAGGTTGCGCTACATTTTTTTTGAGATGTTTATGAGTACCGCTCGATGCAGAATTATACTGAACACAAATAATCACCGATAAAAATTTCTGTCGTTTCCATAACTACGTGCAGTTTTGATTGTTAATGTATTTTTGACAAGCTTTCAAAATTTTCATCGATTCAGTCTGAAGGTTGAGGTTACTTTATTTTTCATTTCTCTTCATCGTAAACTACCTGTTCCGACAGAAATATTGGGCGACGCTAATGACACAAGTAATGCATTAATCCCTGCAAAATCAAGAATTCGCTATGAAAAAGAGTTTGTTGCCTTCGACCAACGACGCATAAAGAAGAATACTTCATCTTTAAAAGAAGAGGTATTCGATGTTAAAACTATACTTCAAAGTAAAGAAGGACATTCACGTTGGAAAATACCTCAAGCTAACGCCATATTTGAAGAAATCAAATGTTGGTTACAAGCAAAACCAATCAAAGCTATTAGGAAAAAGGAAATAGAAAATTTCCTCTTAAATGCCCCAGACAACGAAGAAACAATTAAATATGTCGATATCTATAGAAGTTATACTATTTTACGCAATAGAGATACCCCTTACGATCAGTTTTGCTTATTCTATAAAGGGGGTAAATGTATTAAGCAATGTATGGGTATCAACAGCTTTGGAAAAATGACATCTAACATCGCTGGTCTACCGAAGAAGCGTATACAGGATATTGTTTACGGCGCTCTTCTGCCACATTATAAGCCAACTCCTGACCCAATATTACAAACATAAAACGACATGGTGGATCGAAGTCCACAGCGGTAGCTGAGTCATACATTGAGGATTGCTTGGATAGCAAAAAGAAAATAGCTCACAACATTCGGAAAGCATCCACTCCCTCATCAGAACCTCAAGAGAACCGCGCTGAAGCACGTAGTACATCAACAGTAACAGTATGTTCGTTGACTGAAGAACAGCATCTAGCCGCTATTCCCTCATCACTGAAGTTACAAGCTAATTCTGTAGCGCATACTTTGTCCACAGCGAATTCCACGAATGAAGGACGTCCTCAAGTCGCTATTACCTCAGCACTGAATTTACAAAATGCCACAATTTGTACATTTAATTTCAATGTTTGTTGTTAACATATTTTATTAGTTGAAATAACAACTTAATAATTACTTGATGTTATAAATTGGTAACTTAAAGTGGTTCGCCTGATTAGAATTGTCATGAGCCTAGGAAAAATATTGTATCTAACACGTGCGGGAGTGTCTTTTCTGCACTCGATTGTTCGTACTGCAATCAGTGTGCGGAAAAGTATCACTTCCCGCACTTGTTGGGTAAATAACTATTTTGACGTTTCGAGTTTGTTATTGATGGAATCAGCGACATAACTCGTGGCAATCTCGCTGGATTTTCATATCGCTCAACCTCTTCTAACAGAACATCTTCTGTTACCCTAATCACACCATTTTTTTTACCTCGAAGACAATATTTTTCTCGCAATAAACTTGAAGCTACGCTGGCTTCCTTAATAATTGCTTTATTTTCACCAAGATGCAGTTAACAGTATAACATTTTTCCACCTGCCTGTCATTTTCCTATACAATGCGAGTAAATAAAACCGACCCATTTAACCGTAAAATAGTCGCATAAAAAATGACTCGACAAAAGTTGTGGTGTAACGCTACGCCTGGGATGTATGGACTAACTTCATTTAAATTTAGTAATGCTGTGTATGTTACGGGTATAAAATTCAAGGATTCCAGACCCAAACTAATTTATTATAGCTAATTTTGAGAGGCGAACATAAAACACGATGAATGCAACGCAGTAACTTAATATACCGACGCAGATTGTCAACAAGGAGATAAAATAATTTTTGTTTAATTCTTTACCGTTGCATCTACAGGGTGTTAAAAAAAGAGTGTAAAATATTTCAGGAGGTAATAGTATGAACCAAAATAAGCAGAAAAGTCTAAATAAACATGGGTCCGCAAAGTAACGGTTGCGGAGATATGGACCACTATTCGTTTTTCAAACATTTTATTTTATTAGGAATAAACCGACAAAGAAAGCTTTTAACAAACAAAAAACAAAGTTACAGAAGATGTTCAAGGTGCCCTCCGTCCATTTCCAAGCAGGCACGACATCTTGGTCTCAACGATATTCGAACTCTTTCGAAAACACCCTTCTTGGTTTGGATTTCTTGACACTTTTGATTCATTCGTAGATGCAGCTCTTCCAGGCTATTTACAGGAGTACCATACACTAATGTCTTCAAATATCCCCAAACAAAGAAATATAGATGGTGCAGATCAGGCGATCTTGGAGGCCATAAAACAGGTCCTTTCCTACCCATCTATGTGGAAAAGTTTGGTGTAAATGATCTCTAACGGCCATGGAAAAATGAGCTGGAGCACCATCATGCTGGAACCACATTTGTTGCCTCTGATTCAAAGGAATGTCTTCCAAAAACTCATACAGTGTGTTCTGCAGAAAGTTGAGGTAAGCAGCGCCTGTTAATCGGTTTGGTAAAACAACAGGACCTAGAAACCTGTCACCTACAATACCCATCCAAATGTTTAATGAAAAACGTGCCTGATGTTCAGATTCTATTAGAGTATGAGGATTTTCGTCGGCCCAAATATGTGTATTGTGAAAATTAAACACTCCGTTTCTTGTGAACCCGGCCTCATCAGTAAAAAGAATGTTTACAAGAAAACGAGGGTCTTCAGCACCATGACGTAGAAACCAACGGCAAAACACTAAACGTGCTTGATCATTTATTGGATTTAAAGCCTGTACTCGTTGCACATGGTATGGATAAAGCAGTTGCTCGTGAAGGATTCTCCAAACAAGAGGACCACTAATTCCTACCTCGGCTGATATTCTCCACACACTCGTACCTGGATTCTGCTCTACCAGTGCTAGAATTTCTTCTTCTGCTCTAGGAGTGGATACCGACCTTGGTCTTCCGGATCAATGGCACTGTTTGCTCAAGGAACCGGTATCATGCAATCTTTGGTGAATTCTTCCAAACATGCCTTGTGAAAGAATCTGGCTATTTGGATAGCACGACCATACATGAAATGCATGTCTGTTAATTCTGCGTTGGAGTAACCAGCCATAGCGAAAGAAAACTTGTGCACTGAGAACAACTGTCAAATACGTACTGTTTATTTCACTAAACATCAACCAACTATTATAAGAAAATACACAACGTTTTTGCAAAATAAAAAAACGGGCTAAAAACATAAACATTCCATATTTCCGCAACCGTTAAGGTAAAGGTAATCAAGCTTACTGGTAATTAGGCCATATTTGGCCCTTTTTACCTACTAACTTATACTACCCTCCACCTTTACAATCACAAACATCCATGGATAGGACAGAAAAATTCGCCCCGTAAGTTGGGATTTTGAACCAACTTCCGGCCGTCAGGTTGTTCCTGCAGCGACTGCTCGTCACCGCCTTGACCGCTCGGCTACCGTCAGCCCTTCCGCAACCGTTATTTTGCGGACCCATGTTTATTGAGACTTTTCTGCTTATTTTGGTTCATACTATTACCTCGTTAAATATTTTACACTCTTTTTTTAACACCCTGTAGATCTAAGATCTAACCTAACAACGTCAAATCTGGTAAATGCTTGCATACGTTAATAACGCACGTGTATGCGCATATTTTCACAAAATTTATTAAAAAAATTGCCGAGGTGGATCTACCTGAACACCAAAGTTACTTACAAGGGCTCATCCAACTCGGAAAAGTCATTGGGAATCACCAATTCCATGACAAAGATGCAGAAGACGAACAGTTGGCACCGATCAAAGCCTGCTTGAATTTACTGCTGTTGAAATGTGAACTCTGAAAGCTTCCTGAATATCTCGTGACATGATCCGAGGAAACACGTAAATACTAAGTCGGGAGGTTATAATCGACAACGCGAACTTATTTTCGGACCGCACGTTCTGCGGACGTCATTATTACTTTTTAAAATTAGACTGGGATAGTTTCATTATGAGGACCATGTGGGATATATACCGGCACGCACGGGATTCGATTTTTTAAGAGTATTGATTATTCGTGATGGGTTAGACGTCGCATGGACTTGGATTAACAACGTGGATCTTCGCGTCTACAACTCTATTAGCAAAGAAGAAGTAGCTCAATATGATGCATGCCTTATTAAAAAATTATATAACTGTTTTAATTTTGAAACTATTACTGAGAAAAACAAGTTCTCACAACTGTCATATTAATGCTAGTGCCACAAATGGCACTTTAGTTCCTCCTATGATTTTCGTGATGTAATAATAAATAAAAATTTAATGACAAATTTTGAGAAAAAACGCATTTGCCTTGGAACTAAACGATTCACGGCGATGTCAAAATAAATAAGCATCAATTGTTTCATATTTATTTCAAAACTATACTTTTCAAGGAATAGATTTACGTTATTAATTTTTAATTAAAATTTTTTTATGTAAAATGATACTGTGCATCATTTAACAAAAGAAGGTTGTAACATCAGTAGATTTGGAAAAATTAAAATAAAAAACGTGTGTTAAAATTTGGTATACCATATGAAATTACTTGATGTAAACAAATATTATTTTGTTTGAAGAAAGAACAATCGATTTACGGAAAGAACACTAGAGAAAGTATGACTAATTTAATTTATACATAGTTTATAGAAAACCATTATTAAAATAGCTATTTACGTGTCGTACAATTAAAAATAATGATGTTTCTTTGAATATGATACATCCACTGGTTAAATACGTAGTGAATTAGGAAAATATAAATAGCAAAAATTGGTGACATTTTATTAAAATGTTGGAAAATTACTTTGCAAGTCCTAAATTTGCTTTTTCCCATCAAATAGGATAAAAATCTAACCGAAGTAGAGAAATCTGAATTTTTTTCCATTCTTTGCGATTGGCGAACAATGTAAATGTTGAATTATTTAAAACATACAGCAGTGAGTAAGTATATAGGACAAACTTTCATTATTTCTGAATACGCCAAACATTACCATTCACAGTGTTACTTTTTACATGATTTCAAATAAAAATATAATCACGTTAATTTTAAAAATAAATTTTGAAATATATACATATATATTCTTTTCATTTTTTCCTATACTAGATATACAAAAACTGTAAAAATTAACAGCAATATTGATTATTACATAAAAATTTATATTTAAATACACAAAAAGCCTAAGTGAATCAACCTTTTAACCTGGCATTTATTTATATTTATTATTACCTGTCCTCGTCGTCCACCTCGACACTGGTCCACCCCAGCAAATTGGCGACACTGGAAAACAAACTCGGAGAATCCGCCACCGCCTCCACCATATTTCTCAAAATTTTTCCGAAACAAATGCGAAACGCGTAGCACGCCGCGCTAGATTCAAGTTGGCGCTTTCACCGCGGACCGAATCAGGCGTCCTCGAGTAGAAACAACTGCACATCAACTACCTAGCGAGCGCCCGACACACATGGCCTACCCCGATGCGAGGTGCGCTCCTGCTGGGAGTGCGCGTACACTGACAGAAGTTTTTGAAGAAGAAAAAAGAGTGGAATATGCACACCCAAGTGTCAAAAACGTTCCTACGTTTTTAGTTTGTTAAATATGTTACTGTTTGTGATAAAATTTATAATTTTTGTAAAACTTAATTTTGACGTTTTCTAGAACATTCCAGGTCCAGGCCATATTCCATTTAGTTCTATACACGTTCTCGAGACCGCAGAAATTTCGAGAACCCCACAAACCTATATAAGCAGATCGGTTTCGCCGTCACAGTTCAGTTTATGTCAGTTCTAAGTTCAGAATCCGAGAGCGATTGACAAACGTCAAAGTAAAGTGTTGACAATTGTTGGCAACGATAACTATTTGAAAGTGACATTTTGCTAGTGTCAGTTTTCCAGTACCTGATATCTTTAACTGTAAAACAATGGAAATTTCGAGCGACGATGAACTAAGCAATACCCCACCTAATTTGAAAGATGCAGTCAATTTGGTAATTTCAAATCTTTTACCGGAGAAATCAAAGCAGCAGCATGAAAATGCATATCAGCAATTTAAAGAGTGGTGTGAAGCAAATAAAGCAAGAAAAATATCCGAAAATGTGCTGTTGGCATATTTTGGAGAAAAGTCTAAGAAGGTGAAGTCTTCCACGTTATGGGCAGTATATTCTATGTTGAAATCAACACGTAAGTGTTACATACATATATTTTAAACAAAAAAAGTTAGGATTAGCTTAAGACTTTCAGAAAATGTTTCTTCAATTTAAATCGACTGTTCTCTCAGCGTACCGCACAATTTCGTCCCTTCCCAAACTTTTAAACGCGTAAACCCGTGATATTGACTGTTTGATGATTAAATTTTATTAAGGAATAATTAAAAAAATTGCTGTAATAGTTGTAAAAGGTCGGTTATCTTTATAACCAGCCCATATGTAAATGGCGATAAAGCGTCTTAACATTAAAAGGATATACTTATTTTAATAACGTGTAATAATGTGAAAAATAGTATTCACATTGTTACGTTATGTACTAGTTAAAAATTTAATAAACCAACCTTAAAATATGATACAGGGAAGAAACTTGTTTTATTAGATGCGATTCAAAAATAATGAGACCGCTTTAGACCAAATCGTGCACCTGATTTAAGCCCCATGATTTTTTCTTCAATACGTTGATAAGCAACAAATTCTACTCAGACGATATTAAATTTCTCTTAATAAAAATACTGCAAGTTTTCTACAATTCTCGTGTTTCTGTCACATTCTAATAATTAAGAAAGCGATACCATACAGGAAATATGATTCCTATAGAGAAGAATTATTTTACATATAAAACAACATGCATATACGGTATTAAATTTTGTAAATCCTTTACCTAACACCAGTTGCGACTCGTAGATTTAATAATAGCTAAAGGGATTTGTTTTCAAATTATGTTCAGTTTCTGTCCTTGAGGTACACAGATAAGTTTCAATTCCTTTTAACCAAGAAAATTACTAAAATAGTATTTTCAACAAAACACAACAACATTTTGACGAATTTGTATATTCATAACAAGCGAAGTAGTTCTGGATCTCCGCTACACCCGCTAATTCGGATTAGCTACACGCGTCCCCGTTGTCATAGCAACAGTCGTAAATTAGACTTATGATCTGCAGCAAATTTTGAATGCATAACACAATTTAGTCGACAGAAAAATGAATCGATTTTAATGCATTTAAATACTACAGAATGCAAACTAAGACAAATTGGGATAATGTTAGTAAGTACGGCAAGATTAAGAATAAGGCAAGGTCTGAGTCTACCCAACCGATCGACAAAGGAACAGGTGTGCGGATTTTTATACCTGCACCCCTTTGAGAGTTTTTAAGGTAATTGTCGAAGTGGGACAAAGGCAATGGCTTACTGTCGTAAGCTGGGGTTGAACTGTTCGATCATTTGTAACACTTGCAAAGGTCGAACTTGTTCCAATATCGAAGCAGCTAAAATCGACATTGGAACAAACGTCGATCAACACATTGACACCGATTTAGAGAATTTCCAGACAGTTGAACTGTCAGAGGAGAAGAATGAAGAGACAGAAGGAACTGGAGACACTGAAGAAAATGAAAAAAATAGAGACTGCAAACTACAAACACCACGTCACCGCGTTTCTTTCCATAATATATTCTATGACATATCTACTTTATATATTCAAATGGTACAATCTATTCCTTCTTTCATCGAAAAGAAGTAATTTATTCAGTTTTTCACAATAAACATTGTCCGGTCATCATTTCCAAAAGATCGAAGTATTCTCTTCTACTAGTGTGGCAGTTATAGCTTGAAAAATATTAGCGCAATTGAATATACAGAATTTAGTGATAAATATTTTTGTATTCTGTATTTCTTTTCATAAAACTAATACTTTTAAACATATTTGCGACGAAAACCTTTCTCACTGGTTTGAAAGTGTGTTGCACATCGGATCTTGGCGCTCATTTTTTATTTTCTTTCTCTGAAGCATGAAAAAACGATAGAAAAAGATCTTGAATAGAAATTTTCCGGTCAATAGAATCTCTGACGCCTGGACTATCAGGGAAGGCAATGATTGTTTGATTTGTTTATAAACTTATTATTCTTTTTCTCGTAATTAGTGCCTTTGATCAATTATGCAATAAACATAACGCATGTATTCATGTCTAAAAAACAGACATATTTAATATCGAAATATAAATTACATTTTTATTAGATAGTGTTCAACCGGTAATTTTTGGAGTAGCGGTGCGACACCCAGCGAGCCGCCACTGCTTTACGGAATGTACTGGATAAAATCGTACAAGGGTGACGTTAAAGATAAATGTAGAATCGATTATCTAATAATAAAAGCATATTAAAGCAACGTATTGATGGATGTCGTCTTCGTAAAGTTCTTAGAAATGCTCACTCAGCACACGGTACTTTATAACGAATTTTTACTCATATTTGTCAAAACTTTGGAATTTCATATATCAGCGCACAAAAGAAACAGGAACGGTGATTTTTTATCAAATTTTAAGACTTTCATTAATTCATCAATTAACACTGTAACGTTCAGGATGTTGGTAAACAAAAGAAACACATTACGCCATCAGCTTATCGGATTTACGTCGTTAATCCCAAAATTATATAGTAAAAAACTAATTTGGGCAATTAACGGGATTATCCTCAACCTAAATATACCATTTAAATAAATAGAAATAAAAGAAACTGCGTGCATAAGCATAAATTTCACCTTTAAAATAAGTTGAATGTATGTAGGAATCACTTTTGTACCGGTTCATCATCATCATTTTATTTCAGTTCTAACAAGCAATGACTCATACGCCATACGGACCAGACCTGATCCCAAGCGACCTTCAACGGTTAGAACGGGAGCATAGAATGATGTCACAGTATGAAACAATGCATAAAGTACTCGATAAAGGAATCTGTTTTGGAAATTTTCTGTTCACCGATTGGTTAAAAAAGTCCGCTGATGGCCCGTGCATAAACAGGGGTGGATTCAGGACCCTGTTGCTCGTTTTACCTAGAGATAGTGCGGAGTTTAACAGGACCGTAGTCAGTATGTACATAGTACTATTACCAAATAGTAAAAATAAGGCGGCCTTTCGCCATGCGGACAGTAGAGTTTGAGGAAGAGGTTCTGCACCATGTAGAGGCCAATCCGTCCACAAGCGTGCGTGCCATTGCACATGATATGGGAGCGGCACGAAGTACTGTTTGGCGGGTTCTCCGGGATCAACAACTACACCCGTACCGCCTGTTACAAGTATAAGCCATGGGTCTGGAGGACCATCTGCCGCGTCGCCGTTTTTGTCGTTGGTGGTTGCAGCAGGAGTTGAGACAACCACACTTCGGTCGCTACGTTTTGTTTACTGACGAGGCCTGTTCTACAAGAGATGGTTATTTTAATAACCGTAATTTTTTACATTTGGAATGAAAATCATAGTCCTGCGTAGAGACCAATATCAGTTTGTAATTAACATCTGGGCCGGCATTGTGGGCGAGCAGATCATCGGGTCATATTTGCTACCCCTACATTTGAATGGACACGTTTATGCTCAATTCCTGCAGCATGTGCTTCCAGAACTATTAGAAGATGTGCCACTGGACATACGAGCTCTCTGGGACCATCTAAAAGCTTTAGTGTATGAAACTCCTGTTCCCAACCAACAAGAGCTTCAGGACATACCGGGGATATTCCATAGAGTTCGCCAATCAATGAAGAATCGTGCCCAGCTGCGCAATGAGCAACGTGGAGGACACTTTGAGCAATTACTCTAAGCTCTTTCAATAAACTGGTACTTTTTCAAATGTTTTGCTGTAGCGGCCAAACGGCATATTTCCGGACAAGGGTTTATAAGTTTAAAGTTGCTTATTTTCATGCCTTCTACAACCCCCATCATTTTGTCACAATAATTATGGGATACTCTGTATATTAATATATTTGCTGGTAACTGCTGGTATATCGTAGTACTAGTTACACAAATACTAGTTACATATCTAAATAGTTACACACAGCGAATACAACTTACAGCAGACGTATTGGCGCGACACCGACTATTACAACGTTCCGTAAATAACTAAAGTAACGTTCAGATAAACGTTAGTGCAATGGCACTACAATTGTATTGTTGTATTGTAATTGTATGGTGTTAAATATTATTTATTCTGCTTACATAAAATTACTGTAGACTTAAGAAGTTGGGGAATTTTTCTTCTTGACCTTCAGATGGAGAGGTTATGTTTATGTTTTTGTCAACTACGTCCCTATCTACAGAAATTGTTGGTTTTTATCATTTGCCGAATAGTAATTAAAAGTCTACAATTTGCAGGAATAGATGGTCTATTGATTAAATGAGGCCCCACCAATGTTAGCAAGTCATCAAACATTGCCACTGTCATTCGGGTGTAATGAAAAAATAATCGGCATTCTCATTTCGCATTTCTTTATTTAAATTATATAAATGACCTTGCATGTGGTTTCTGCGATTAATAGGTCGCACCCACCATCTCCGAGTTATTATTTTCATTTTTTTTGCATGTATAGTTTTTATACAAATTGACGTCGCTGCAAATAAGAGCAGCAAAAGTAACTTCTAGTTTCTTAACTAAACAGTCCTTTCCATCCATTTTTTAGAAACAAATCAATTCTAAACTAAATATCTAAATTAGAATCAAAGTTAAAAACTTAACCTGCAAAAATGTGAATCTTCTGTTCACTGTCAAAAAAGCTGTTTTCTGATTGGTCCTTGTATGACTGTTGTAAAAGGAACGGTAAAAGCTAAAATGCTTTTAGCTTCTGCCATACAACTGCAGTACAAAGGCGTAACTGTTAAGTTTATCTGAACGTTACAAAAGTCATCCGTATTTCTTGCCGTTTTACTTCAGTATCTTTGAATATTTGCAGGTGAGATGAGTTAACATTCCTATTATTTGCTAATCCCTAGATTATTCAGTTATTAAATGTCTAAAATGATTTGTATTTGTAGAAAACACTATTTCAAGAATACGGCGCCCTTTTTAATAACTTTTTTGCAGTACCAATGCAATCGCACTAATTTTATGTGAATGAAGCTTAAAACTAAAAGCGCATTTCGAAATGGGAGTCAGCTGTGATTTTCTTCAAACTCTCTTGTTGCATTTAACACTTCCACTGCAATAATTCATGCTAACATTAGCAATCACCGTGAGTTATTTAAATCGTAAGTTTAATAACTGGCAGCCGTAGTAGCAGCTTCTATCTCATATGATGTATCGATCTTGTCACCGTTAAATTTAATCTATAAATAACTGTGGACATCTAAAAAATGCCTGTTCGTAGTCATACGTATATTAAGGATGTGGCTTTGAAAGATAATTTTGTTTTTCCCACTACCGTTTAAAATTGCCGTGAAATAATAGTAAATCTCTGTTTTACTAATCCCCACTACTGATTTCTATCTACCCATATAGGCGGTTCAGGAAAAGTAACTGTGTTTTTTTATATATATTCCGTAACAGTAGCAAAAATTTATGGTTCTCATACTATTGAATTAAATCCAAGTACGCCCCTGGAATGTACGGTTGATCCACGGACCTTACTCATTTCATAACGATGTCGAATCGATTTCCACCTTGCTATATGGAAATACGGTTAAGTGTTATTAAAAACATGAATAAATGCAGCTCTGATCGAATTCCATCAAGCAACTGACCACAAAACGTATCCAGTGGACTGTGTCTATTGGTTCTCCCCAATGTTTACCTTCGAACGACACGTATCAATTTTCGCATTGTGCAGATTAAATTTATATTTCCATTAAACAATAGGCATTATTTCATCTCACTGAACCCTACCTGAATTAATTTTAAAACTGACGGGTAAACGTTCTTTTTGTATGAATAACGCATGATTCAATAACATTTTTTTATTATCGAGAAAGAATACAAGTTTCTGTTATAAAAATATTGATTGAAAATGTCATATTTAATTTATCCCGATAAATTAATTGCATTTCGTGAATTATACCAGTATATTTCACCAAACGAATTGCATTAGACTGTAAAACGTTTACGTGTGACCAACGCTGGGCAGTAAATTGAATTGGGGCTGCAGGAATTTAATCAAAGAATATTGAATTATCTATTACACGCGAAATTTTGCCTAATTCGATTATTAGTACAGTCAGACAAATAATCTGATTATTAAAGTCCGCACCGAGATGGCTTAGATCCATAGATAAAATTTACATCTGTCAACAATATCTACTACCATGAGGTCGTTGTTTCGCAGCATTTTTAAATGCAGAAACGACAAAAATTAACATTCTTATTAGTAATAATACCTGATAGATAGGTAGGTAACAGTTAATCCAGTTAGCTCCACTATTTTGTATTGGTTTTTCATTATTTCGTTACAAACTGGCAAAACTACAACATTTTCATTCATTATAACCACTCACTGCCGATAAAACACATTTCCTGTACGTACAGCTAGATAAAATACCTATTTATTATAACAAAATCGAACGAAAGGAATAGATAATAGAAAGCTTTTAATGTACCCGCGGCAGTCTTGTGCCATAACCTAGAAAATCAAACCGGCAAACTATACTGTGGGAGAGTATATGCATCCAACACAAATTTCTTTATTTAATAACTATAAAACGTTTAAAAATTAAAAAAGGCACTAAAGACACTACAACGTAAACACATGGTAAACACAGGAATTAAATTATGACTTGACTGGACATTTTACGGTCGTGTTGCTAGTTGCCTACGTTATCTACTCTAATTCTATAAATGTCTGGCGGACAAGCAGCATAGGCGGCGTTAAATAAGGATTTAATCTGATTTCGAAAAAAACATTTTTTTCGCTTTATAAATAAGTTTGGAACTTTTATGAAGAGTGATTCCGTTAATTCCTAATTTTCTCTATATATTTGCAACTGGGTTTCTACAAACATTAACTTGGCGTCCCAAGTGCGTCCCTGATAAAGACACCATCTGCGAATAAAGTGCGAACTTCACTGATTATAGACCCAACAAAACTAACCTCGTACAGTATATGCCAGATGAAATTATAAATGGAAGTGGCTAGTCCCCCGTCAACGGACGATTTTCTTGATACTTAATCATCCGTTTACAAGTGACTGTCAAAGTAGGATTCAAACAAGTTGTGTTGAAAACTTATTTGAGACTGCTTATAATCGCTAAATGAAGTGGCAAGTAGGACCGTATTATGTGCCAAAACATGGAGGAATAGAAAGAAATGAGAAAGCAGATAAACTTGGAAAAAAACGATCTAAAACTTCGTTCCTATGACCAGAACCAGTTTTCGATATTCCTTATGTTGCCGTAAAAGGGCACTGGGGAGATGAGTTCAAAAAGACGGGAGAAGGGTTCGAGACCAGAGTCGAGTCAAAGAACGAGACAATATATGAAACACTAAATACATTATTAATAATTTACTAAATAAACAAACTAATTACAAAAATGTTTAAAAATGAGATAAAACCTTTTTTTCTCAGAAGTCAAAACCTATCATAACCGTCCAAGATGGCTTAGATTTGTCAACCACCATGCGGTTGTTTCTTTTACAGCGTTTCCAAATGCAAAAACGACGAAAATGAACATGTTTGTTAATAATAATACCTAACAGGTAACTGTTAATCCGGTTTTACTATAGAAATCATAAAATATATAGAACGCCAGAAGCCTTTACATTAGGCACTCGAAAATAGTCAGACTATGGAGGGGCTTAGAAATCAGCCATCTAGGGAAAACCTAATGTAAGCAATTGGTTACACTGCATTTTAAACCTAGCATACAATTGAATTCAAAACGGAAGGACCATAGAAATCACAAATTGGACGTAAAATTTTCATATTTTGAAATTCCCGCCTATTAGTGTGAACTGCCTCGTTAGTGTAACCAACTCATGAAAGCTAAGTTACTGTAATATTACCAGACTCGCGTTTTCTCCATAGGTTGACTATTTTCGATACCTCTTTTGGCGTTCTATATATTTTATGATTTCTATGGGTTTTACTCATTACAGATCGGTCACAAACAACGAAACACACAGTCCGTGTACAGTTAAATAAAATGTCCATTTATTCGAAAGAAAAGAATCCTAATACACAAATGCAGCTGCAGCAGTCTTTATCTTTAATTATAAAATATTGTCCAATAACAACGAATTTTAGCATTTAATCTTCGTTCTGCCGTAGTTGTGCTAGTTGTCGTACTCTCCAAACATCAAACGTACCGAATAAATAACCTCGCGGCGGACGAGCACCCATAGTCATCGATAAATAGAGGTTTAATAGTAAAAAAATTAACTTTATAAATGATTATTTGAAGGGAGATTAAGTTAATTCTTATTTATTTTCTCCTCTTAAAATATTTGTACTTAGTCACAGTTAACTCTGTATTGTGAAAATTAGTCGTGATAAAATAACTACAGTGCTCAGGTTCAGATTTAAATAAAACGTTAGCTAACGTCGATTCTCGCGGTCAATCAAATCGCGCCTTTAAAGAACATGGTACTATAATCATGAATTGTTTACCGATAGAGCAAAACTAAATAAACTGTTTTACTGTCAATGTGTTTTATTTACCTACATGAGCCATACAGTTTGGCGCACAAAAATCACCATATTTCCCCAAATTGCAAATCAACACTGATGGATAAAAATAAACACAATACTGCAAGCAGTACCTGTAAAAATTTGATTAAAAAGTTTAGAAAAATTGTCAAATAGGCAAGAGGCAAGGTCAATGAATTCATTTGATTGACAGCATTTTTTTTTTTGAAATGATATGATTCAATCACGGAATCGGATATATACTATTAGATCTCCAGACTGGTTCCAAACTGTCAAAAACGTCCGTCCACTTGACTGGTCAAATACTTCTAACAGTTTGAAACCATTCCCAATTTCTAGCTTCAACAGACAATGTGCAAAACCGGCAAAAAAACAGAAAATCATAAAAAAAAATCACCAGGTACCATCGACGCCCTACCCTTACCTAGTTTTCGTCATCCAGAGGTAGAAAGCTGTCTTGAAAGACACCCCCGAAGGACTGGTGACCACTTTCTCCTCTTCCCCCATACCACGCGAGTTAGCGCGACGATTCTCAACCGGAAAGTGCGAGAGAATGCCCGGAGAAACTGGCCCCTACCACGAGCGAGACCGCTGAACGCCGCTACGCATCTGACGTCCCAGACAATAAGAAGCATTATGTGAAATGAATAAAATATGACACACGAAGTTAACGGGAAAACATAATGTCAAATCGATACATGGAGAGGTGGTTTTAGGTATAGGGCCAGTCGCTATCGCTCCCTAAATTATATGATTCATTCATATCTCATTCCATTTTTTTTATAAGTAACACGTAAGTCATATTTTAGTAGCAGTAAAAATAACCTCGAAAGGGTTTGAGAAGGTATTTTTGGTAGAAACCCCAGTACCACCAGGTAATTGACGCAGCGACTAGCGACCTCAACAGAAATAGATATATCCACTCTGTACGGGGTGGTGTCAGTGGAAAATATCGTTCATTTGTTGTGCGAGGACAACTGTTTCCAACACGCAACCTATGACAGCTTTAAGGCAAAAAAGAGCGTAATTATCAGGTTATTATTGTCAGCTAACCGAAAAATTCTCACCCAATAAATTGTAACGATATTTTCGTGCCAGTCAGATAGACATATAAATGTATTTATCGTTTCTACTAACAAAATAAACAAATATTACTAAACTCGGACAATGCCATTTAACTTTGTTGATATTAATATTTGATATTTCTTATTTTGGATCAATTTATGCAAAAAGCAGTACAAAACACTTCAACTAATAAGTGACGTCTGCACCAAAGAAAACCAATAGTGGATTTCCTCACTACAAATAAGATTCATTGTTAGCATAACCGCCAATTTGAAATTGTGCTTCATGGGAAAAGATGATTTGGTGTAAAAAATCATCTGGCTGTTCTTTGATCGAAGGATTGAAATAAATATCTTTTTTTCGCCGACGTGTTGTTATTGTTGCGTAAAATATTATATGAAAACAAAGTACGACCCTGTAATGTACGGTTAATCCACAGGCCTTACTTAGTAGGTATACAGGGTGGTTCAGTAATGCCATTAATTTTAACCACGTATTCGGAAGATCTAACAAAGACAGAAAATCGGAAACCAATTTTTTAATTTTTTGACACATTTTCTGGATGCAAGTAATTTTTTTTTAATTTTTAAAAATAAAACTAGAAGGCTGCGGCTGGCAGAAATGTAATAATTATAAACTATACTGGCGACACAAACACACGAAAGTCACCAACCTCTATCACGCGAAAATAATGACTGATGGATGAACAAGGGAGAGAAGTCGGACCACGTGCATCTGTTCCATATCGAAAGCGGGCTCGCCTGCATGGGTAAACGGACTCGAACGATGTTCGACTTATTACGCCGGTAACATATTAAACGGGAATTTGAACTGTCAACTTTTTAGCTGCGCTGAGTGTGCTGATTACAGCCTATCTGATGTCGGCGATAATTACTGAGGTTGGCATTGATTATAAAATTCTCATAATTTCTTATTGATTACACCGGGTGTTTATAAAAATGCAAATGTAATTATTGTTCCTATTATTTAGCGGTTCTGCAGTTCGGCAGCGCTTGTCATCGAGTACATTAAAGACAAATACGGTAGGTCAAGACTCGGATTGCGGGATTGTTGATCACTGAATAGGTATGTCTCGGACTGTTTTTTGTTGACAGCACGAGGGTTTTATTTATTGCTGTCTGCATTTAAATACAAAAAACGTTACAACGTCTCTTAATAATTTAACCTAGTGAGTGGATTTTATTTCATTATTTATGTAATGAAATGTGAATGGTTTATTGTGATTCGTTGGAGTGTTGTAATTTCAATATTAGGGGAGAGTGGGTATGAAAGGGACAGGTCATTAAAGGGACATGAGCTAATTTACAGTAATCTTACATGCTAACGGGTTGCAATGAATCCTAACAGGTGGCGCAGAGATACTCGTAGCGCCTAACCAAAACTACTTTGCGTTTCAAAACAAATCTCAAACGTAATGGAATATTGTACAAATTCGGTGATAAAATTATTGTTTTTGCTGGTGGACTAACTTTAAAATTGTGGTAAGTTAATTTGATATTTTAATTAAGTAATGTTATTCAGCAGTTAGGTGGAAACTTTAGAATAAGATGTTATCATAACTTGTTAAAAATTTAGAGGTTATAATTAAATATAACGCTATATAGACAAAAGTGCACCATGGCAATGAAAGGGACATGTCCCTTTCATTACCTTATAAGATTTCTTCGTTGAGCGCTGTATTTCTTTCAGATTAAAATGACTGAAAATAAAGAAAAAACAAAACGGCTTAGAAAATCATCACATGAATTTGTAGAAGCTGTAAATGAATTTTTAACTTCTTATGTGATGGATCGTCCAATTCCTGCAAACAGTGAACCACCATCTTCAATTCCAAATTCATGTGAACAACCATGTACATCCACAAATCAATCCGATCAACTTGACGCCTCCTTACCAGTTATATTCGAACAAACTAGTCCTCATAAACCTCTTCAGCTTTCAGTTATAAGTCCAGAAAATGTAAGACCATTTCCAAAAGCAGAACCTCGAAAAATGTTTTCCAAAGGCCGTAAAAGGGGTTACTTGAAAAACAGTTAAAGTGTACTAAGAAAAATAAAACTGAACCAAAGAAGAAAGCAATAAAAGGAAAGTGTTTGAAGAATCAAGCGATAGTGATGTATCTCTGAAATACGCTGAAAGCGATGAAGATGATTTTTTACAACCAGAAGAGGACAATATATCAGACCAGAACGAACCTCTTGTACTTGGGGACCATGTTCTAGTTAAATTCGCCACGAAGAAGACAATAAAGTTTGCTGTAGGAAAAATAGTAAATGTTTTACCAGAATCAGAATTTACGGTTAAATTTATGAAGAAAAAAAAATGATGTTTATCATTTTGTCTACCCTGATGTTGACGACATCGCTGATATCGAGTTGAAAGATATTGAAATGAAACTTCCACTACCACATGTTACTCAGGGAACTGAAAGAATCAAATGTTTCTATTCATTTAGCATAGATTTTGAAGGCATAATATTTTGTTAGTCATAATATACAACTGACTCTTTCATACATTTTATTGTCCCTTTCAATCCTACACTGGGTGATGAAAGGGACGAAAACATGATTTGTTTAACCATTTTTATCAAAATTTAGAAAAATGTTTTCGTTGTTTTGTAATAGTACTTTGAACTAATAGATGCCTTACAATATAACTTTGCAGTTGAATATCTAATATACATTAATTTTGACCAAATTTTTGTATTATTTTGCATAATGTCCCTTTCATAGCTACTCTCCCTAAATATTTTTATGTTGAAACTTAATGTTAATTGCATTCTTTTAAAAAATAATTTAAAGCATTAATTACAATAGGTAGGTACTATAGGAAAATATTTAAATTTGGCAACGGTGCGTCAGGCCGACACCGAGTTGAATTGCGGTCAGTGACAGTCTGAAAAGGGGGTTTAAATAATGATTTGAAAATATTCTTCCGGTGCAAATATGCATTTATTTTTTTTTATCGCGTATTCGTATTATACTCACTTTCCCCCGGCTTCTCTTAAAATTAAAGACATTAAGAAGTAAACGAAATAAATCTAATGTTTACCTTTCCTGGTGCTGGATCTCCTTGACCATAATGTCTGCGAGGGGATCGTTAAAAGGCCTCTCCCCCAACAGTCTCTGCTGATCCAGATCGCCCTGCATCTGGCTGAAGGCATGCTCTCCGACGGTGATGGAAGTATCCAGCTGGGAGGACAAGTCTACGGACTCCTCATCCGCTGCAAAACGGGAGATATCGATAGGTTCACGTTTCGTATGCAAATGTATTTTTAGGCGGATCGATAATGACGATTGCTTAGTCTACCTCGTAAATAACCAAATATATCCGTAATTATACCGAAGTAGTAATTCCAAAGAAGTAAAAGCGCGTCCAGACCGCCGCCAGGCGAGAGATCAGTCTGGACGCACCTTTATTTCTGTAATGAAAACATTCGACGCTCTTTTTTGCAGAGGTCTGCTTTGAAATTTACTCACATGACGGAAATTCGAAACTTTCATTGATCATGTTTTTGTCGGACTGTTATTAAGCACAATTAAGAATTTAGCGTGTTGCTTATCTTAATGCCAGTTGATTGCCTCTATTTGGCAACAACATACTGTCACGGAATTTGCCCCACTCACTCCCAAACCGACGACTGTGGCACCGCGAATTGCCTAAGATTGCCCTGATCGCCCCTACGCCATTCTGGTAAACAAACAACATGCGTGAATCGAGGCGTTACTAGAAAATCGTAGAAACGACGAGAAGCGTTCCAGTCGTACGAGAAAAGGGATCTAGAGATACTGGAATATACCTGGAATATTCGTTGGGTCTATAAAAGAAGAATAAACGGCCGAGTTAGTTAGTCTTGTATAAGTCTTGTATAAGTCTTGTGTATAGAGTTGAATTAAAGTGTTTAGTTGGAGATATCAAAGTGATTTAGATAGCGATTAATTAAATAAGTGTTTAGTTGACCTGTAATTAGTAGTGTTCAGTAGTTAATAAAGAAGTAATTAATTAACGGATTGTTTTTCTGGAAGTAAGAGAAAAGACGGATTGGGAAATCCGTGACAATTTGGTGTCGGAAGTGGATTTAGTTGGAAGTTTTAAAGAGCTTTCTGGAACCCTGTCCACAAAGTGGGATTTAAGTGGAAGTTTGAAGAACTTTCTGGAACCCTGTGCGCGGGTGGAATAAATACCCAAGTGTGATATATCACCGCACTCGTCGTGACTCAAGGAAGTGAACGGTGGTATTCGCGAAGGACAATCTCGAACATTCTAGAACTTTGTACAGGAGTGAGACAAATACCCAAGTGTGATATATCACCGCACTCGTCGTGACTCAAGGAAGTGAACGGTGGTATTCGCGAAGGACAATCTCGAACATTCTAGAACTTTGTACAGGAGTGAGACGAATACCCAAGTGTGACATATCACTGCACTCGTCGTGACTCAAGGAAGTGAACGGTGGTATTTGCGAAAGACATTCTCGAACATTCTAGAACTTTGTACCGGAGTGAGACAAAGACCCAAGTGTGACATATCACCGCACTCGTCGTGACTTAAGGAAGTGAACGGTGGTATTCGCGAAGGACAATCTCGAACATTCTAGAACTTTGTACAGGAGTGAGACGAATACCCAAGTGTGACATATCACTGCACTCGTCGTGACTCAAGGAAGTGAACGGTGGTATTTGCGAAAGACATTCTCGAACATTCTAGAACTTTGTACAGGAGTGAGACAAAGACCCAAGTGCGACATATCACGGCACTCGTCGTGACTTAAGGAAGTGAACGGTGTTATTCGCGAAGGACAATCTCGAACATTCTAGAACTTTATACCAAAGTGAGACAAAGACCCAAGTGTGGCATATCACTGCACTCGTTTCATTGTAAGGAAGGCAACGGTGATATCTAGAAATACATTCGTGGACATTCTAGAACTTTCCAAATAGAGTGCATGCCTGTAACTAGAAGCCAAGTCAATATGGATGCACAACTGGCAAAACTATTAGAAATGATGCAGACAATGCAAAAGAAATTAGAAGAGCAGGGACATAAAATGGAAGACCAGGCGAAGACGATGCAAGAGAAATTAGAAGAACAGGGACAAACAATGCAAGAGAAATTAGAAGAGCAGGGACATAAAATGGAAGACCAGGCGAAGACGATGCAAGAGAAATTAGAAGAGCAGGGACATAAAATGGAAGACCAGACGAAAACAATGCAGGAAAAATTTGAAGAACAAGGGCATAAAATGGAAGATCAGTCCCAGATGATGCAGGAGAAATTAGAAGACCAGACGAAGACGATGCAAGAGAAATTAGACGAACAAGGGTATAAAATGAAAGATCAGATACAGGCAATACAACAGGAAATGAGGGATCAGACGAAAGAAATGCAGACAAAGTTAGAGAAATTGGAGAATACACTAGAAGAAAAACTAGAGGAGCAGTCATATAAAGTGACACAACTAGAAGAAAAACTAGAGGAGCAGTCACATAAAGTGACACAAGTAGAAGAGAAACTGTTAACACAAAAAAAGGAAATAGACGAAGAAATAAACCTGGTTAGAGAAACCTGCGAAGAGCTTCGACATAAATTAGACAAGATAGCAAAGGAGGGCGTAATCAAATCAGAAGGACCTGTTATCCGAACTCAGAAAACGAAGCCTCCTGAATTTGACGGCAAGGTCTCCTGGAATGTCTATCTACGTCAGTTCGAAGCAGCAGCTGCGGCAAACGAATGGTCTGACTATGAGAAGGCTACAGCTCTGATAGTTGCTTTACGAGGGGAAGCTCTTGACGTCTTACAAGGAGTTCCTGCGCAGAGTAACTATGACCTTCTAAAACAGCATATGGAAATGAGATATGGGGATAAACACCTGCAGCAAGTGTACCAGGCACAATTGAAAAATCGTCACCAGCAAAGTGGAGAGAATTTACAACATTTTGAGACCGACGTTGCCCGACTGGTTCGATTGGCATATCCAACAGCCCCGTCCGAATTTGTAGATCAGCTCTCCATCCAAGTCTTTATCGACGGCCTAAGAGATTGTGAAACCCAGCAGGCACTACGACTCGCCAGACCCAAAACATTGAACGACGCTCTTTCGCATGCACTGGAATTCGAGGCAGCAAAGATGGCATCCGGTAGACATGTTAAAGTTCGGGCCATCAGTGATAACAGCGATAGTATGGCAAATGGAGATCTAATAAAGACGCTAAAGGAGATTATTGATAAATTCAGTTCATCTACTGGGCCAAATAAAGAACAATCTGATAGTCGAAGAGATCGCCTTCTTAAATGCTGGAACTGTGGACAGACAGGACATTTAAAGAGACAGTGTAGGGCCCCAGTCGCGGATCAGCAAAAGCGCGACTCCCAAGCGGCACCTGCACAGGAAAACTAGGATCAGCCGGCTTGACGGGGCAAAGGCCGGCTGCGTCCTCGTACCATGCCCCACCAGAAGAAGTTACGTTATCACGTCTCCAGGACTCTGACTCCTTGCTAATAGAAGGCATTATTTTTGGTCGTATGTTCCCTATGGTAATCGACACTGGAGCGGCAAGAACTATTGTACGACCGGATATTATTGGTGATTGGCGTATTAAGAGCCCTGCCAAGCGTTATGTCCTTACAACAGCCAATGGACAACAACTGCCAGTCAAAGGGGAATGCGAGCTTGACATAGAATTAGGAGACGTCAAATTCAAACACAGAGCCCTGGTAGCAGATATATCGGACAATGTCATACTCGGACTAGACTTACTACGAGCAAAGGGGGTGAACTTAGATTTGAATGCTGGTACGCTACGGATAATGGGTGAGGAAGTAGTGCTAACGACCACCACTGAGAATAACGCTGTAAGGAGACTCGTTGTTAAAGAAGATGTGGTACTACCTGGTCAGACCGAAACATTGGTTGCCACTGTAATGGATGGGAAATGTCTTGCAGTGTAGGAGTGGTGGAACCCAGTAATCCGGATTTGTTCAATAAATCCATAGTCACCGGCCGCACACTGATTAAACCAGAGAAAACGACAATAGTACGAGTAGTTAACCTGAAAACCTTTCCACAGAAAATTACAAAGGGAACTGAAGTAGGAGTCTGTGAACCTGTTACCATGGTCAGAACACTCAAAGAAAACAACGAAATGGAGAAGAAACCAAATAAGACCAGCCTACCGGAATGTCTAAGGGACATCGTGGATAGGGCCAAGCAGAGATTAAAAGAGACGGAGGTGGGACAACTGGAAGAGCTGCTACGTGAAAATGAAGATGTGTTTGCACTTAAACCAGGCGACTTTGGGAGAACCAATGTTGTGAAGCATCGAATCGATACTGGTTCATCATCTCCTATAAAGCAGCCACCACGAGGACTTCCACTAGCCAAGCGAGAAGAAGTTAACAAGATGTTAATCGAGATGCAAAATCAAGGCACCATAGAGCCATCTCAGAGTCCTTGGGCTTCTCCTGTAGTTCTGGTCAAGAAGAAAGACGGCTCCAACCGATTTTGTGTGGACTACAGAAAATTAAATGACGTCACCAAGAAAGACAGTTACCCATTACCGAGGATTGACGATACTCTGGACACCTTGGCTGGTGCGCAATGGTTTTCCACTTTGGATTTAAAGAGTGGATATTGGCAAGTCGAGGTCAGTCCAGAAGACAAGGAAAAGACAGCATTCACTACCGGCAATGGATTGTGGCAGTTCAATGTAATGCCATTTGGTCTATGTAATGCCCTGCCACTTTTGAACGACTGATGGAAACTGTACTTCATGGCCTGCATTGGGAGACCTGCTTGATTTACTTGGACGACGTGGTGGTGCTGGGACGCTCTTTCCAAGAGCACCTGAAGAACGTGTCCGAAGTGTTCAAGAAGTTGAAAGCAGCGAACCTGAAGTTGAACCCGAAGAAGTGCAGTCTGTTCCAAAAGGAGGTCAGATACTTAGGCCACATTATTACTCCCAACGGTGTGAAAACAGACCCGGAGAAGACAGAGTGCATAAAGAACTGGCCGGTTCCTAAAGACAAACATCAAGTTCGAAGTTTTCTCGGCCTATGCACATACTATCGACGATTCGTCCAAGGATTCTCGGACATTGCCAAGCCTCTTCATAAATTGACAGAAGACAACATCCCGTTTGAATGGACTCCGAGATGCCAGCAAGCCTTTGAGGCGCTGAAAGAGGCTCTTTGCACTACCCCGATTTTGACATACCCAATACCTGGACAACCATTTATAGTGGACACGGACGCAAGCAACATTGGAATTGGTGGAGTTCTTTCCCAAGTACAAGATGGCCAAGAGCGAGTAGTGGGCTACTTCAGCAAGGTTCTATCAAAAGCCGAAAAGAACTATTGTGTGACTCGGAAAGAATTGCTTGCCATCGTGAAGAGTCTAGAACACTTTCATAAATACTTGTATGGCCAAGAATTCCTCCTAAGAACGGATCACGCTTCCCTTAAATGGCTGCTACAGTTTAAAAACCCTGAAGGACAGATGGCCAGATGGCTGGAACGGCTGCAAGAATATCACTTTGTTGTTGAACATCGAGCCGGCAGGAAACATGGAAATGCAGATGCCCTTTCTAGGAGACCCTGTCCTGTCAACTGCAAACACTGTAGTAGTCTTGAAAAGAAAGAGGACATCTCATCAGTTCCTTGTAAGGTGGTAGCAGCCCAACCTGAAGACAGATGGAGTTCAGCGGCGATTCGGGAAGACCAGCAAGCTGACTGTGACATCAAGCCCTTACTAGACTGGAAAGAAGCCAACAACCGACCCTCATGGGCTGAAGTCAGTAGTAAAAGCCCAACATTAAAGAGCTATTGGGCTCAATGGAATTCTTTGGTGTTGGAAGACGGTGTCCTAAAAAGAGCATGGGAGAACAATGACGGAACAGAGGTCAAGAAACAAGTACTACTCCCGAGGTCCCGGGTCAAGGAAGTGCTGCAGGAAGTACATGGAGGTACTGGTGGTGGACATTTCGGTATCAATAGGACTCTACAGAAGATTAGGAGCGTTTCTACTGGTTGAGTTGTAGGACGGATGTAGAAGATTGGTGCCGAAAATGTGACATATGTGCAGCCAGCAAGGGACCGAAGACCCGTTCCAGAGGCAAAATGCGCCAGTACATCGTAGGAGCACCGTTCGAGAGGATTGCCATTGATATCGCTGGCCCCTTTCCGAAAACCCAAAGTGGGAATCGATATCTGCTAGTAGCCATGGACTACTTCAGTAAATGGCCGGAAGTATACCCCTTCCCAATCAAGAGACCACAACCGTAGCAGAAGCGCTAGTCAACAACCTGTTCTGCAGATTTGGTGTGCCCATGGAACTACATTCAGATCAGGGCAGAAATTTCGAATCAGGTGTGTTCCGAAAGGTCTGCGAGCTTATGGGAATCCGAAAAACTAGGACCACCCCACTGCATCCCCAGTCAGATGGTATGGTGGAACGCTTCAACGCCACACTAGAAACCAATCTGAGGATGTTTGTGAACGAGAACCAAACAGACTGGGACAAGCTCATTCCACTCTTCCTGTTAGCTTACCGCTCAGCTGTCCATGAAACTACTGGGAAGACTCCCGCAAGGATCATCTTTGGAAGAGAGCTTCGCCTTCCAGCAGATTTGGTATTTGGTCGTCCTGCGGAACAGCCCACCGAGCCAGACACTTACACCCATGAGCTAGAACGAAGACTAGCAGCCGTACACGATCAAGTCAGATCTCGAATGCGACTAGAGAGCGATCGCATGAAGACTCGATACGACGTCCGGGCCAATACAGTCGGATTCCAACAAGGTGACCTGGTGTGGCTGTACAACCCCACGCGGAAGAAAGGAAGATCGCCTAAACTACAGAACCGTTGGGAGGGCCCCTACACAGTCATTAAAAGAATCAATGATGTCGTCTACCGGATACAGAGGACTCCCAGGAGTAAGATGAAGGTCGTCCATCTGGAGCGTCTGTCCCAGTATAGAGGTGTATCCGATCGGGACGATCGGTCCTAAGGAGGGGGCAGTGTCACGGAATTTGCCCCACTCACTCCCAAACCGACGACTGTGGCACCGCGAATTGCCTGAGATTGCCCCGATCGCCCCTACGTCATTCTGGTAAACAAACAACATGCGTGAATCGAGGCGTTACTAGAAAATCGTAGAAACGACGAGAAGCGTTCCAGTCGTACGAGAAAAGGGATCTAGAGATACTGGAATATACCTGGAATATTCCTTAGGTCTATAAAAGAAGAATAAACGGCCGAGTTAGTTAGTCTTGTATAAGTCTTGTATAAGTCTTGTATAGAGTTGAATTAAAGTGTTTAGTTGGAGATATCAAAGTGATTTAGATAGCGATTAATTAAATAAGTGTTTAGTTGACCTGTAATTAGTAGTGTTCAGTAGTTAATAAAGAAGTAATTAATTAACGGATTGTTTTTCTGGAAGTAAGAGAAAAGACGGATTGGGAAATCCGTGACAATACATAACATATTCAAATAAAAGAGAATGCCAGCTTCTAAAATATTTAGGACAGCCACGTTTTATAATAAGAAATACAAGATATGTTCTCCTTCCAGTCTAACAATTAAATTTATATACAGGGTGTCCAGGAAAATGTGGGAAATATCTTGGGTGCAGATAGAACATGAAAAAATAAAATGACAAGTTACTATAATTTTTTTCCTACTGGCCCTCCCTACGGAGATATGTGTCCCTGAAGCACGCCTTGTCCTTAAAACATATTTAGCTTTTCTAGTTTAACAGGGGCGGGCTAAGCTTTACAACTTAATGCCTAAATTTTTAACACCCTGTATGATAAAGACTTTAAAATAATAAATCTTGGTAACATCAACCTTAGACTAAAAAAAGGTACTCTTGTTTATTGTCAATAAAATGAAACGTTTACGAGAAAAAGTTCGACCGATCTTCGCATGTTTAACCGTCTTACAAAAGTTTTTCAAGAATTTCGTTAAAGTACCTCCTGAGACACCACTACGGTTTTTTTAAATTTAGTATTTTTTCGGATTAAACAGCTTAAAATGAAACTTTCCTGTTGTTTGAATGACTCGTATCGCACTTTGTTGTCGAGAATCAAAAATAGAAATCATGTCCCTTTTTATTAAAAATAAAACATGAAATGTTTATTATTCTTTTTCTCGTAAACGGTATTTTATCGACAATTAACAAAAGTACCGTTTTTAGTCTTATTTTTTCATGTTCTATCTGCATCCGAGGGATTTCTCACATTTTCCCGAACACCCAGTATAAAAAAGACTATTATGTTTAAATTAATATTTCTTAGTTTATTTTTCTTGTCGTTTTGTAAAAGAAACCAAAAAATTTCTGCTTACGATTCTTTAATATAGTGAGGTTAAAATTCTACACAAAGAATATCGACTGTAGTAGCATTTTTGGTTCTTAATACCAAACTTCAACTGTTGATTTTGTATACAGAAATTTTATACAACATTTAATAATTTGTCCAACAAAATATAAGCAAGAATAAACCATTATTTGTCGAAGGAGATATTAAAATAATTTTAGTTCTAACATTTGTGTATCCGATTTTCGGCAGACAAACACCAAAATGATTCCGAATATTTCGCATTTCCTAAATTTTAAAAATTATTTTTTTTCCAACATTTAATTACATTAAATATTAGTGACATCTTCAAATTAAGTACAATTTGTCACATTTTTTCTTGTACAAAATGGAATGATCAATTTTTGAGTTAGTAGTTAGATGTTTCTGCACTATCACAAACCTAGAAAAAATATAGACAGCGTCGGTTCATGATATAGGTCATGTGACAGTGCCGCGATTTCTAGGGACTTAAGGTCCAGAAAATGGATACTTTATTTGCTTTATGTTGGCGGTTGTACAAATGTGATGGCTGCATTGCAATATGAAATTAACTACTTGCTGTCATTTTAAATGTCATTAAAGAATGTGACATGAATGTGACCAATCACAGTAAACAAATGAGCTTCACGCTACAATACAACCAACGTAAATTGACATAAAAACCAAGTTTTAGCCATTCTGGACCTTTTAGGGCAGCCATGAATTAGCGGTCGCCGGCAATATGACACTGGCACAGTCTATATTTTTTCTAGGTTTGTGGGCACTATACTGATGGCTCCAAACCTCTATAGTCATCGGCGATTGCAACTTTTGTAAAAGCGGAATTTCAAGAAACAACTACCCTGCGGAAAAAGTATACGAGGAAATGTCCAAAAGAACTGTAGAAACCAGAGAAAACGAACACGAAAGGCACCATCAGAAAAAAGTATAGAATTTCAAAGAGAACACATTTTTAAAATCATCTAGATACAAACATATTGTAAAATTGTCGTTGTCCGCCAATCTCTTTGACGTCAAAGATGAATCATTGAGTTCAAATTACAATTATGACATAAAAAAAGTGTTTTATATTATATGCGATTCAAATACAAATTATAGCCAACGTTCACAGAATACAATGCATTTAAGTTCGATCACACTTCAATTCTCTGTATTTTTTCCATCATTTCCTGCCTTTTCTCCTAACACGTACCAGACAGCTATTCCACGGGCAATAAATCGTGGCTCGCGCTGCTGTTTTTACGGCTGTATCAGCGGGTGGTCTTTGATCCGTAAGAATCAAAGGTACCGACAGAGTGCGCATTTTATACATATTCTGTGACTTTTACTATGACTATTGTAATTGCGAATAGGCGGGTTATAGTCGATTCGCGGCGTACTTACGGTGCAGGGTGTGCTGCGGATTGTCGATGATGCGGATCTGCCTGTCTGGCATGACGGGCTCCCCGTCGGCTCCCCCCACGTCCATGGGCAGCTGGTATTTGGCGGCGTCCTCCTCGAGCTTCGACCTGGGGAAGTACAGCGGCAGCAGAACCTCGTAGATGCCTAAGTCTACTTTGTCGACGGCGAATATCACAGTGTCTAGGGAACTGCCGTGATGCTCGAGGAACCTCCGGACGGTACCTGTGGAACACCGACGGTGAATGTGTGAGAATTTATTGTGCTATCTCGATTATCGATATTGACTGTTTAGCAATCGCCCCTTATCAGCGGGTGAGTGCCCACTCTTATGGCTCGTTGACGGCATTTAACGTTAAAATCATTTTATCGACGCATCGATAATTGTTTGTTTACACACAGATTAATTCTTGGAGAATATGCGACGCCTTTTTTAACACGCTGTACAAGGTCATTTAATATACGCATTTTGACTGTAGAGTTATTACTTCTTTCAAAAACAAAGCCTAAATGTAAAAGTTGTTCATATTTTTCTTAATTATTTCAAGTTCCAAAAACGTACATCAAGTACTTTTTGTTATCAAATTCGTCAGTTTGTCATTCAAATTCAATTCTTGGCAAACCAATTTTAAGCCTGTCTGAAAATCAATTTCAACTTTCTGAAATCAAATTCAATCACAGGCATATCAAATTCATCCGTTTGTAAATCAAGTTTATGCAAATTCACGCGTTTAAAAGCTAAATTCAACTTCAAATCAAATACACCGTTTTTCAAATCAAATTCATCTATTTGTGAATCATATTCAGTTTTTTGTAAATCCAATTAATCCTTAATAAACCAAATTTCACTTAATTGCTGCATTCACTTATTTATTAATTAAATTCAGATTTAAGCAAACCAAATTCATCTGTTTGTAAATCAATTTCAGCATTAAACAAATTAATTAGTCTGTATAACAATTTTAACTTTTTCGTAAATCAATTTTTCTTTGATCCAATTCACCTATTTGCTAATCAAGCAATTCTAACTTAATTAAATTCATCTATTTATGAATCAAACTGTATTTTATGCAAACCAAATTGACCCAGCTGCAAATCAAATCCAACTTGTGACAATCAAATTCTTTTCATTTTGTAAATCAAACTCACCTGTTTGTAAATAAAATTCAACCTATTTGAGTCAAATTCATCTTAATACGAATCACATTCATTCATTTGTGAATCTAATTCAACTTGCTACAATCAGATTCACCTTTTTATGAATAAAATTCAAACCTATGCAAATGTGATCAAATTCAGAAAATCAAATTGTTGTAATTAAATCATCATGTTGTAAATCGAATTCAAACTTATGTAAATCCATTTTACTCATTAAAGATCACATTCAATTTGTTGCAATCAAATTCACCATTTTGTAAATCACATTCACTCTATTGTGAATCAAATTAAATTTCTTGCAAATCAAATCATTAATACGAATGCCTTGGCGATTGAACTATACCCCCAATATCTAGTAAATACCTAGCCTCATGTGGCAGTAGACCACATTCAAATTCATCAATTTGGAAATCAAATTCAACTTTTTGAAAATTAAGTTTACCATATCAAGTTGAATTTGAGAGAAATATCTGAAGACAGAATGATGTTTATGACTTTATCTCCTATAGCATTAATACATTATGTTTCATGAATTTAAATTTCATTAATAATGAAAAAAAATAACTAAAGAACTTTACAACTTTATATTTACCATTTTCTCTTAAAGAATAATCGAGATAATAAATAATATAATAATAAACAAAATGTAAATAATTTCTTTAAAGAGGTGTCCTTCAAAATTTTTAGGTTGGATTTTTTTGTCCATGCAGATTTATTTTCCAAAAATGTTTGACATAAAAAAGTTTATCAACATTTAGAACTGTCTTTTGTTTTCTAAATTATCAATAATATATTTCAATTATGATTATAGTTAATAAAAATCAATAGAAATTCATCAACTACCCTTTTTTAATAGATTACTTGTTACATACATTTACAGAAGAGTAGCCTTGTAACATTTTTCCTATTTCTACACTATTTTTTTATTATTATTTTAGGATTTATGATGTACAAAGCAGATAAGTGGTATCTTCATATTGATGTACCTACTCCATTATTCAAATGAACAGATAACAACCCTATCACTTACTGGTTATTTTTAGCATTCACATATTGGAATTGGTTACAAAGTATGTTTAAACCATGTGTGGCATAAATAATTTCAACAAAGTAAATACTGCTCACTCACCTTTTGAACATGAAATGTAGTCATCAAAACAATTAAAACCGAATATGAACTAACCATTAGTAATACCTAAACACTTCACATCATAAGGGCTATGTTTTCAATTTTGTTAATTGGGAATCACCTAAATTGATGAATAGTAAGAAAAACAGTTCAGAATTGAAAACAAAATGTGAGGATGTTTTTGAACTAAAATAAAAAAATTGCAACACGAATTATGGAGGTAGAGATGGATTATCTGCATCCTGTTTAAAAATGAGAGATGCCACAGCAACTGCCATCTAGCAGGAAGCAACTGAACCTTTATACAAATATAAAATGTAAGCATAGAAATCATGTTACAGGGTCTTTAATTTTAACTTGGAAGTTTTCAGTTATAATATTAAATTAGCCAATTTGTTGATTATAGTAATATCGTTAGTGATTCAAGTTTAAAATTTTGATTGAGATAATACATTTTTATTCATTTACTCGCTGTCAGGAGAAACAGTTTCATGTAATTTGTTGTGAATTACCAAAGTTAGAAGGGCATATCCATTTTCATTGTAAAATGTAAAATTTTGACTTAGGGTAGAATTTATTTATTTACCGATTTTGTTCACAAAATTCGTTTTGAATTATGCTCTACAGTAGTCTATAGAATGAAACTATAAGAGCATAACCTTTACATTTTTGTATTTTATAGTACCCACTTAAGTGATTTAAATTTCAAATTTGAATTCATGGTAATCGTTTTTATTTAATTAAGTTTTATTCTTTGGAAAAATATTATCATGAATTTTGCTTGGAATTATGTTCCTGAAAGACCAGAAGTTTTAAAATTTTAGTTTTAGGTAAAATGTTTTATGTAAATATTGATTTCGTTCTTAGCAAAAACGTTATCATGGTCTGAATTACGTTCTACAGAACAAAACTCGGCTCATTCATTAGTTATTTAAACTGAAATTTTGATTTTATTCAAAATTTTGTATTTAGTTCCCGATTTTGTTCTTAAGACATTATCATGCATATTGTTCTGAATTACGTTCTCAGGATGAAACTAGATTGATAAGGTTTAAATTTTCGTTCTTTAGATATCATTAGTGAATTAAGTTGTTAAATTTTGATCTTGGATGTTTTATTTAATTATCGACGTTGTTCTGCCATACATTTTGTTCTGAGTAGAACGTAATTTAGAACAAAACGCATGGCAATGAGAACAAAATTAGTAGAATAATAGTCTCACATTTCCATTTTGGCTCTTTATAGTAATTTTATTAGTTATTTAAACTCAAATTCTGATTTTAAGTAATATTTTGTATTTAGTTCTCGATTTTGTTTCTAAAAGACAAAATTACCATGCATATTGTTCTGAATTACGTAATTAGAACAAAACTAGATTGATCAGATTTAAATTTTCGTTGTTTAGATATCATTAGTGAATGAAGCTGTAAAATTTTGGTTTTGGAAAAAATGTTTTAAAGTACTGACTTTGTTATGCCATACATTTTGTTCTGAATAGAACGTAATTCAGAACAAAATTAGTAGAATCACATTTCCATTTTGACTATAGTAATGTTATTGGTTATTTAAACTCAAATTCTGATTTTAGGCAAAATTTTGTATTTGGCTCCAAATTTTGATTGTGAAAGACAACATTATCATGCATATTGTTCTGAATTACGTTCTTAGAACAAAACTAGATTGATCAGGCTTAAATTTTCGTTGTTTAGATATCATTAGTGAATGAAGCTGTAAAATTTTGGTTTTGGATAAAATGTTTCAAAGTACTGACTTTGTTATGCCATACATTTTGTTCTGAATAGAACGTAATTCAGAACAAAATTGATGACAATAAGAACAAAATTAGTAGAACCACATTTCCATTTTGACTATAGTGTTATTGGTTATTGAAACTCAAATTCTGATTTTAGGCAAAATTTTGTATTTGGCTCCAAATTTTGATTGTGAAAGACAACATTATCATGCATATTGTTCTTAATTACGTTCTTAGGACAAAACTAGATTGATCAGGTTTAAATTTTCGTTGTTTAGATATTAGTGAATGAAGCTGTAAAATTTTGGTTTTGGATAAAATGTTTCAAAGTACTGACTTTGTTATGCCATACATTTTGTTCTGAATAGAACGTAGTTCAGAACAAAATTGATGGCAATTAGAACAAAATTAGTAGAACAACATTTCCATTTTGACTATAGTAATGTTATTGGTTATTTAAACTCAAATTCGGATTTTAGGCAAAATTTTGTATTTGGCTCCCAATTTTGATTGTGAAAGACAACATTATCATGCATATTGTTCTGAATTACGTTCTTAGAACAAAACTAGATTGATCAGGTTTAAATTTTCGTTGTTTAGATATTAGTGAATGAAGTTGTAAAATTTTGGTTTTGGAAAAAATGTTTTAAAGTACTGACTTTGTTATGCCATACATTTTGTTCTGAATAGAACGTAATTCAGAACAAAATTGATGGCAATTAGAACAAAATTAGTAGAACCACATTTCCATTTTGATTATAGTGTTATTGGTTATTTAAACTCAAATTCTGATTTTAGGCAAAATTTTGTAATTGGCTCCAAATTTTGATTGTGAAAGACAACATTATCATGCATTTTGTTTCAAATTACGTTCTACAGAACAAGAATTAGAAAGATTCTTTTCCACTTTGATTCTTTACAGTAACGTTATTAGTTATTTACTCATATTTCGATTTTAGGTAAAATTTTGTATTAAATTTCTGATTTTGTTCATGAGAGGCAACATTATCATGCATATTGTTCTGAATTACGTTCTCAGAACAAAACTAGATTGATCAGGTTTAAATTTTTGTTCTTTAGATATCTTGGCAAATGTTTTATTTAATTACTGATTTTGTGTTTGAAAATGAAAATATTAAGTACCTAAATTATGTTCTACAGAACAAAAATTAGAAGGATCATATTTCATTTTGGTTCTTTACAGAAAAGTTGTTTTGTTCCTAGGAAAAACATTGTACTGCATTTTGTCACAATTATTCTGAAAGAAACTAGAAGAATTACATTACCGTAAAAATGTTTATGTAAGTATTGGTTTCGTGCAAACCCTTATGGGTGCATATGATTCTGAATTACGTTCTCAAGAACAAAACCTATTTTTGTTGGGCAAACAGTTTCAATAATCAAAGTGGATTGAATCAAAATAGACAAAGCATTTCGTGGACAAAGCAGAATGATCTGAACAATTCGGGATTTCCTGCATACGTTTTAAAATATGACTAATACCACATTAAAAAATATAAATTTTTCCCATTTTTCATGCAACGCAACACTTCTATCTTTAACCATAAGTAAAAATGTACATACCGTTAAACTTAAATTCCACAAAACAGCCTTTTGTCTAGACCCTTTAACCGGCAATCAATCAAACGATAGAAATAACGCCTCAATTAATATTTCGAAACTAAAATTGACCCGACCAATCTACGTAGAACTAATTATACCCGAAACACACCAGTAATGTACCTCTCTGTGTTTACATAATCGAACAGACGTGCATACATTAAAACCTTCTCAAGTAGATACGATGACGTAAGACTACGCTAACTGGATTATAGATGATCTCTTGTTTCCTTCAATGGTTTCAATTATTTATGAATTTATGCACTGAAGGAGACACTCCTTGAGTTTATGTGGGATTAAAATGCATACGATTTAAATTCGACATGTTTGTTAACTTACTAACCCATACGGTTTCTCTGGTACAATCTTTAATTTTTGATTTTTTTTCATTGTTTAAAGGGACGGTGTAGTATATTTTAAAAAATTGTCACATTTTTATTTTGTACTAGTATAATTTTAAATTTTTCACGTTTACTTTTTTTGAAGAAAGGGACAGTGCGCTACTAGTTTTTAATATTTTTCACATTTTTTCTTTGTTTGAAGGAAGGGACAGTGTGTTACTTTTTTGTTTATTTTCCACATTTTTATTTTAATGTACTAGAATTTAAAAAAAAAACTTTTAAGGAAGGGACGATGTATTAGCATTTTTTTTAATTTTCACATATTTTACTTTGTGTGACGGAAAGGATGGAGTACTATTTTTTTTTAATTTTTATTTTTTTTAAATTTTTCACATTTTGACTGAAGGAAAATTTAAAAAAAATAATCATTTTACTTTGAAGGAAGGGACGGTGTACCAGTATTTTTGTAAATGTTCAGATGTTTACTTTGAAGGATGGAACGGTGTGCTATAATTTTTTAAAATTTTTCTTATATTTACTTTTTTGGAGGTGCACTAAAATTTTTAAAAATTGAGTTTTTTTAAATTTTTCATTTTTACTTTGCTTGAAGGAAGGAACGATGTGCTACTGTTTTTCCATATTTTTACTTTGAAAGAGATGTTGTGATAGTAGTTTTTTTTTTCATTTTCACATCGAGGAAGGGGCAGTGTACTAGTATTTTTTTAAATTTTCAGTTTTTACTTTGAAGGATGGAATGATTTTTTTTTAATTTTTCATATTTTTACTTTGTTGCAGGAAAGGATGGTGCACTAAAATTTGTACAAATTTATAGAGAAGGGACGGTGCATTAGTTTTTTAAAATTTTTCACTTTTACTTTGAAGAAAGGGACAGTGTACTACCTATAATTTTTTTAAATTTTTCATATTTTTACTTTCTTGGGGGAAAGGATGGTGCATTAAAATTTTTTTAAATTCAGAGAGAAGGGCTGCGCATTCGTTTTTTAAAATTTTTCATTTTTACCTTGTTTGGAAGAGGGGACGGTGTGCTATTTTTTTAATTTTCAACATTTTTACTTTGGAGGAAGAGACAGTGTGCTACTATTTTTTAAAATATTTACATTTTTACTTTGACAGAAGAGAAGGTGTGCTAAAATTTTTAAAAATTGTTCACATTTTCACAATGGAAGAGGACAATTCAATTTTTCAATTTTTTACATTTTTTCTTTGAAAGAAGGGAGGTGGTATTTCATAAAATTTTTCATTTCTATTTTCAAAGAAGTGTTACAACTCTTTAAATTTTTCACATTTTTCTTTTGTTTGGTAGAAGGGATGGTGTACCGATATTTTAAAAATTTGTTTGGTGGAAGGGACGGATTGCCAGTATTTTTAAAATTTTTACAAGGAAATTACTATAATACCACCACTGAAAGTTTTCTCTCAGTGCAGGGCTTACGTAGTGCTATGTGAGCTCCCTCGTCTGGGGGGTAGTTTCTTTTTACAGAGTTGACCACACATAATGCTATCGAGTGCAGTCCCATCTCTTTCGCCTTCTGGAGCACATTCCTGCAACGTAAGACGTTGAATTTAACCTAAATCGACAACTAAAGTATGACGGGTCGAAGGTATTTCGACGGACCTACCTGTAACACGTGTGGAGGGTATTTTCCGATGCAGACTGGTACTTTATGTTGTATTTGGGGCCTACGGTGTGGATGATGTATCGTGCTGGCAGTGCGTGACCTTGGGTGAGCCTCACTTCTCCCGTTTTACATTCTGGAAGGCAAATAACAATTCAGTAAAGTACAAAAATTAAATTGTTAGACTGTTTTGTTCGTTCTACTTCCGTTATTCACAAACAGAAATCAAACAAAAGAGAACAGATGTAGCTTTGCAACGCAGTATGAATGTCCTGCAATGACTGGAAAATTTAATTTCATTGAGTAGGGATTTTAGATGCTCCCACTACAAATGAACTAATTTTTTATGCATGCATCACCAAAATGATCCACATAGTATAATGCTATGGCAATAGGAAATTTTAAATTGTATGGGGAAGGGGTGGAGCATTAGTATCCTGTAAACATGGAAAACATATCGACAAGGGTGTCAATTGACCTTACCTCTTATATCTAAGTTGATTTCTTCTTTTAGTTCGGATCCAGCCCTCTGGAAAATCCTGTCGCTGACAGGATTGCTATCACTCATGTACTCATTTGTTGAATTGACGATGGCATCGACTTGTAACGAAGTAATATCACCGGACCTGAAATGTAAAAATTTCCTTTTAGACCCATTTAATTTAAATTGACGTAAATTTTTTATTCTAGTCCCTTTTCGAAGGGCTCATTTTCCATTTTAAGTCTGATAGACAGGTTATTTTTCCGATGGTTACATGAATTTCAAATAACAAAGAGACGATCGCGGTTGATTAATTCTACTGATTGTCATTCAGAGAAACTACAAGTTTTACAAGGCTAGATCTTCTAATAAACCGGAAAATTGGTGATACAATGAAACTTTAAACTATTTGTAATGCCTCAGGAATTTTAATTAGTTCATTAGTTGGTTATCACTGCACAAATGGTCTGGTAATGGATATGTTTATAAATAAATTATACAGACAAATAGAGTATTCAATTTAATCTATTTTTAAATAACTTTCCATCAAATTATTCTCCCTGACAAATTACGAGAATTATTAAAAGAATGTGGAAGAAAGTGACACATTGAGAAAGATTCTTATGAAGGAATCGAGAGCGTCAATTTGATACAAATCCGGGAATATGACTGCTCATTTCTCATTTAACTGGTGAAGTACATGTATAAAAGAGTTTTTACACTACGATAATATAAACCAGAAAAACATAGTATGTATATTATTCAACGAGCATCATAATGATGCAAATACTATACCTTGTCCACAACTATTAACAATACTTAGTAAACTTTTTACTGAAAATATTATACAATATATCGACATTCATAACATGAACTACATACCGTGATAAATTTGAAAAAGTAAATAAAACTTTAATAAGTAAACTTCTACCATCGTTGAGAAAAATGTTAATATTGCTGTGACTGGTATAGTGGGTAGAGCTTTCGTATAGGAGGTCACGTTCACGTGCAAACTCTGAACATTTTTTTTTGTTATCCCATTCCCGATACTGTCATACTGAAAAATTTAAATTTGGTGACAGATGTGATTAATTATTAATCATAAATGAATAATGATTAATCACTCCTATGTTACATAGACGAATATGTCTAAGTTAAAAAAATTTAATACGCTCACGGAGGCCTAAAAGACAATAAAAAAGTTCCTGATAGATAACAGTTAATCCGATTAGTTTTTTTTTGTTACCCTTTGTGTTTGAGACAATCCACCTGGTCGTAGTCGTCGGACCGAGACACTTACACCATGCGCGTTTCGCTAAGAAGCCTCGCGCCATTTATGCGTTTAAAATTATTAAAAATAAAACACAGGGGAAAAACTCACCATAAGATAATTTTGTGGTTGATCTCTGGATCGTAGGGGAAGGGCGAGGTATTGTGCTTGGTTTCGCCTATGGCACTGTAGTCAGTCAGGTAGTGGGCGGGATCCACGTCGCTCCATCTCACCAGGTCTTGTGGCAGTACGATATCGGGAGCCACCCCTAGGGGTTCCTGGTTCATTATGACCCGCATGAAGTACACCTGGAAGGAGAACATCATCAGTAGAGCCCAGACAAAAGTACACAACCAATCAATCTCTAGGTAGTGCATTGATTTAAAAATTCAGTATAAATACTTTAAAAGGACTATACCCATCGGCCGGAAAGTTAAAGAGTGCCTAATCTCTAGCTTTTAAAGTTTTACCCAGGCGTGCCACTTGAGAAGGGTTCAAAGCACACAAAATTATCAAAAATACACATACTATAATTCATGTCGCGCATAATTCGCAAAAACACCCTTTGATATATTCTAGGCATAGTTTCATCCTGTAAGATATAACAATCTAATTTTTTTTTTCAAAAGCTCATTTTTAAAATACCATCTTCCTTCCGCGAGTTTCCACAATTTTCCGTTTCGCAGTTGTATTTCTTGGCTACTGCTTATTGCACTATACATATATATGCTACTCACGTGCATTCTTGTTAATAAACTAGATATTTCAACATCATACTCATATTTTGACCTCGCGCCCTAAACCCTTCATACATGTCATCATCCGATATGCTTCACTTGTTAGATTAGGACGTTTACGATTTTTAAAGTACTCTGTAGAGCTTGAATTACTCTCCATTCTTAAGGACACAAAATCCCTAATAAATTAATTGAAGCTGTGTAATCGGAAGCTTTGCGAGGTATGCGGAATGGCATATTTGAAATAAAATTCGATGACATATAGTTTAATTATTATTCTCTTAATTTTCATAAATATGCACTATTTTACATTTCCTTTATATATAAAATGTTTAATATCGAAATGAGATCAGTTCCGACCTTATTTATTTATTTTTGTCTTTTGAAACGCTGAACTAATTTCTGTTCATGCTTTTCGATAAAATATTTATTTTTATTTATTGTCGCGTTATCTTCGATAAAGAAACGTTTTTTATGCGACCCAGAAGCCCAAATTTCGCGTTACAATTTGAATATGTATTATGTATGTGCCGGAAAAACTTACAAAAGGAATCGATTTACCTATTTTTAGCGGGTCTTGCTCTATAGACTGTAAGGATGTGGTGAAGGGGTATTTCTAATGAATAATTTCCTTCAAAAAGGACGTGGCGACGGTGTGGGGTTTTGTCCTGGGGGTTCTTTGTACCGGTGCCAAGTTCTTTGCAAGAAAAAAAAAAGATAAATAGGTGGAAAATGTGAATTCAAAAGACAGAATACGTGTACTGGTATATCATTAGTAATCTCTCCATTATCTATTCACTAAACAAACACAAATGAGTTGATGGTTTAAGAATTATAAACCACAGTTTTTAAAAACCTCTTGAAAAGAAAGATAATAGGATACGTATGTTATGTACACTAGCTTATTTACACGAAGAATCGCCAAATCAAGGCTGAGTCATTGTTAACACACCTTTACAAGTGCGTATCTTGCTAGGTTATTATTCTGCACATCACGAAAACGTGCTGGTGCGGAAAAACGATAAGCTCTGTTTTCAATATAAGACTTTTCGGTTGGTTTAAACCTCTTAACGATAATAAATTAATAGGGCACATGTGAAAATGATGATTGACCAACAACAGTACACTTTGTTTATGCAGACTGAATTATTAATAAGAGTTGTGTCTATATTAAGACATTTCCAAGAGGTCGAGGGTGCTATATTTAATGCAACCCCATTCCCCAAGGAAAGGCGCAATTATACAACGTAAGTGAACGCTTATATAATTCACTTAAATCAATCGATAACCTCCTACGCTATCTAACAAAGACAACTCATGTGAAACGAACTAAATAAATATATGAAAGGCGTCATAATAATATATATATTTTTATTATTTCAACTTAAAAACAGAATATACAGTTGGACCGTATGTATTTGGGTATGTTGCAAACGACACACTTCAAAACAATCTTTACCATATCCAAAACTTAATAATAATAATAATTTCATTGTCATTCGATAGTAAATTCTGCTAGGTTTTAGATAATTATTGAATTTAACCTTGCCCATGCAGTTGTTTCTTTAGCGTATTTGATACCAAAGGGCATACTTATAACTTCATTGACAGAAATTGATTTGGATTGGTTTAAATACGACCCTGCAATAAATAAAAAAAATAACTAATTTTAATCATATCGCCACACAATTGCGGCTACTTTGCATTTCCATTGAAACAATCTCGCCGTAATACGTCAAGATAATATCTGCATGATCGTACCGCTAAATATAGTCGCAAATTAGTCAAAAGTCGGCCACACAATTTTTTAACGTCAATTGTTTTCCGTAACAAAGCTCTGATGTGACGACATAGCTTTCTTTTCTTCACAACAAAGAGGTAACTTTAATGACTTATATCGAATGGAAATCTAGGTATACGATTTTATGAAAACGCTGAAAAAAAAATATTACACGACACCCTCCAGTTAGTGGTTTAAACAATGGGTTTAAATTTACATACAAGTTTATTCGATAAGCGCACAATAATGACCAACAAACGTCACTGAGGGAAGTTATTAGAGATAGAAAATACGAGAAAGGATCTAACATACCTTTATTTACAGTAAACTGAATAGCTTACGATATCAGTTTTAGTGTTTCATGACGTCAAAGTTATGGTTGGTTGAAAGCGATAATGATCCGGTTAACATTTATACAAAGTTTTATAAAAATTCATAGCATTTTATTGGGTATCTAGATAGACGAGGTTTTTTATTATTCAAAACGGCTTATGCTTGTTCTAACATCGTGTAATTTAACAAATCGTTAAGATTTTTCAATTCACTACCACAGTGCATAATGCACCAGAGATCATAAAATAAATATCTGATTTATAGTCTGTTTGGAAATGAAATAGAGTAATAAAACCCCGAGATAAGAACCGGCCATGAGCGTGGTAATATTTCTTTTAAAGTACTTAATATAATTTAATAAAAATTTAATGTGATGGACACTAGCCAGCCAGCCTAATAAGGCTAATGTAGGCCATATAAGGCCATCGCTCTCCCAACACGGACTCTCTAATTGACGAGATGGCAGTGCACTCACAGAGTGCATGGAGTACTGTTTAGTCTTCCAGTTCGCAACCTCTACAAAGAGGTGTTTCACACTTCCTCATGTAATAAAGGTGCTTCCTTAACCAACAGTGTCCAGTTTGAATACCTGTCATCAGGCGAAGATTTGTTCTAGACATGGCTAGGAACGTTTTCGCTGTATCCTTTCAGGTGTACTCTGGGAACTCCTTAGCAAATTCACAGCTATTGTTTCATCCTACTGTTTTCTAAATTCCTTGTGGGTGACCTCTTTGATAATTCCAACAGAAGCATACTGGAGGGACCAGTTTCAAAAATATTGAGACCCGATGCACTCCTAGCCAGCTATTTTATTGCCATTGCACCGGTCGTGTCCCTTTATCCAACATACACATACGCTGTTGTTGGTTGAGGCCACTAACAGTGCCTGATGGCATTCCCATGCTAATCTAGTTGTCATCTTATGATTACGTAAGTAAGTAGTGATTGTCTACTATCTGTGTAGATTCTGATGGTTTTGCCCATTGCATGTCTACAGGCAATTACTTTGGCGGCTATGGCTATACCTGCTAATTCCGTTTGTACCACGGTAGCATGTCTATCCATTACCCACTGATATTGGATGTGTAGGGATCTGGAATAGATTCCACATCCTGCACCTTCCTTCCTTTTTGATCCGTCTGTGAAGATGTTACATTCTCACTGACGATCTCCTCATTCCTGATAAGTACCGTGTAGGTTCTGTCAAATGCAAACTCGGAAAAAATACTGGCACTGTCTGCTTGCAGAAGGGACATCTTCCTGATGATCCCATTCCACAGGTGACTCCTAACATCTCCACATCCTACTACATCAGGTATAATACCAGTATTTTTGAGCCGAAGCATGGTTGTCAAAGCCACTTCTTTTAGATGAATATTCAAAAGTTGGCAGACATAGCATTACCTCCATTGCTATGGTGGGTGTTGTTCGCATAGCTCCTGTTATGCTCAGGCAGGCAATCCTTTGTACCTGGCTGAGCTTTTGTTTAGCTGTCGACTGTTGGACTTTTGGTCACCAGATGATAGCCCCATAGGCTAACATTGATCTCACAATTGCAGTGTATGACTACCTTTGGTTTCATTTCCCAGTTTGTTTCGTCTCCTCTCCAGATTACCCTGTATTTTTACATTATTTGATTCCAGAGACAATTTAATAATATGCGACTACACTTGCTTGGGAAATGTTTTAGCCCACTTGATTATGTTAAACCCTTCTTATTTCTAATAACGTGACCCTGTATAAAAACGCTTCCAAGTCGCCCCCCTTCAAACATTACGTTATCTTTGAACTGTAACATCGCGTTAAAAAGCGATTCCCGTGAAATTGCCCGCAGAGGCGTCTCCGCCACCGTGTAAATGTCAAAGAGGGCACCGGCGGCTTTAATGTCCTACCCGGCCCCCGTCCTCGACCCACCGGAAACCGTCAGATAGGAGGTTTTGACATTTCGAGGGGGGCCGATCTAAATGTTACACCGCGAAACACGGCGACACTAATAGCCGTCGAATAGGCTGTATTTGCCTATCTGCAATTCAATTTACCGATTCTAGGAACATATTATTATAATAAATGACATATTTTTACAAAGCTTTTACCAACGGTAATAATTTAATGTACGAAGTTCTCGCCCGTAATGTTATTTAATTGGCGGAAAAAATGGGTAGTTAAAATTCTATATTGTTGTCGTGATGGCAAAGTAACGACTTAGAAATATATTATACGAATGTAAAAGTTACTTGTACAAGTAGTTTACACTAAAAGCACTCTATTTTTTTTTAAACGAAAACAAATTATAAAATACTAAAACGTAAGAAATCGGGATCGAAAAATTTATTTTATGAAGGTTCCACCCTACAGGATGTCCGATATACAGGGTGTTAAAAAAAGAATGTAAAATATTTAAGGAGGTAATAGTATGAACCAAAATAAGCAGAAAAGTCTCAATAAACATGGGTTCGCAAAGTAACGGTTGCGGATATATGAATGTTTTATGTTTTTTAGCCTCTTTTTTTATTTTGCAAAAACGTTGTGTATTTTCTTATAATGGTTGATGTTTAGTGAAATAAACAGTACGTATTTGACAGTTGTTCTCAGTGCAAGTTTTCTTTCGCTATGGCTGGTTACTCTAACGCAGAATTAACAGCCATGCATTTCATGTATGGTCGTGCTAATGGGAACGCCACCGAAGCGCGACGTCTTTATGTTGACGCTTATCCATATCGCCAGATTCCTTCACAACGCATGTTTGGAACAATTCACCAAAGATTGCGTGATACCGGTTCCCTGAGCAAACGGTGCCATTTATCCGGAAGACCAAGGTCGGTATCCACTCCTAGAGCAGAAGAAATTCTAGCACTGGTAGAGCGAAATCCAGGTACGAGTGTGTGGAGAATATCAGCCGAGGTAGGAATTAGTGGTCCTCTTGTTTGGAGAATCCTTCACGAGCAACTGCTTTATCCATACCATGTGTAACGAGTACAGGCCTTAAATCCAATAAATGATCATCAAGCACGTTTGGTTTTTTGCCGCTGGTTTCTACGTTATGATGCTGAAGACCCTCGTTTTCTTGCAAACATTCTTTTTACTGATGAGGCCGGCTTCACAAGAAATGGAGTGTTAAATTTTCACAATACGCATATTTGGGCTGACGAAAATTCTCATGCTCTAATAGAATCTGGACATCAGGCACGTTTTTCATTAAACATTTGGATGGGTATTGTACGTGACAGGTTTCTAGGTCCTGTTGTTTTACCAAACCGATTAACAGGCGCTGCTTACCTCAACTTTCTGCAGAACACACTGTATGAGTTTTTGGAAGACATTCCTTTGAATCAGAGGCAACAAATGTGGTTCCAGCATGATGGTGCTCCAGCTCATTTTTCCATGGCCGTTAGAGAGCATTTACACCAAACTTTTCCACATAGATGGGTAAGAGGGCCAGACCTGTTTTATGGCCTCCAAGATCGCCTGATCTGAACCCTCTAGATTTCTTTGTTTGGGGATAGTTGAAGACCTTAGTGTATGGTACTCCTGTAAATAGCCTAGAAGAGCTGCAGCTACGGATTAACCAAAAGTGTCAAAAAATCCAAACCAAGGAGGGTGTTTTCGAAATAGGAGGGCACTTTGAACATCTTCTGTAACTTTGTTTTTTGTTTGTTGAAAGCTTCCTTTGTCGGTTTATTCCTAATAAAATAAAATGTTTGAAAAACGAATAGTGGTACATATCTCCGCAACCGTTCTTTTGCGGACCCATGTTTATTAAGACTTTTCTGCTTATTTTGGTTCATACTATTACCTCCTGAAATATTTTGCACTCTTTTTTTAACACCCTGTATACGGTGTTCGTAAAAGTATGGTAAATAATGAAGAAGGTAATAGAACACGTAAAAATAAGGCTAGCTTATTTATTATATAAAGTTTTGTCGAATACTTGATAGTTTTTGAAACACGGAGTGTCCAAGGTTTTAAAAAAATATAGCTTGTCTACGTATTATCCATTGCCATATAATAATGACACTTTTAAAACGGATTTGATGACTTGTAAACTGCTGACGTATTTGTAAAGCCATCTACTTTCAACTTTCAGCATGTTGTTAATGGTAACTCACCAACAAAGATCTAACAAAATGTTCATCAAAAGTTATTTTGAAGAAGTATCATTATTATTGCAATAACTGTATCGCGATGAAGTCGAGGGAAGCGTAAAATGCAATCAGCAGTACAATCACAATACCAAAGTTAGAAGAAGAAAAAGAAAAATATGCTATACCTATTCAGTTGGCTTAATTAGGTAAATTTCCTTTTTCATTTTTTTCTAGCAACCAACCTAAATGCCCCCCCCCTAAACTCAAGGTCACTAGACTGTAGCCCTGGTTAAGACGCTAAAAATATTCTGCTGAAGTGTTTAAAAAATGTCACAAAATAATTAATTAAAAGCAAATTCCGATTTATATTTGATCCACTCTTACTAGGAAAAAGTACGTGTTGTGAATCCTCAAGATTGCAAAAAGTAAAAAACAAGCATACAAATATTTGGATACGGAATCACTTAAACGTTTATGCGGGTTCCACCTAAGGGGTTTTTCATGTCTCAAGCTGAGTAATAGTTCGTTCACCTACATAGAACAAAAACTCGATAAATCTCAGTACAACGGCCTTCGGTCGAGAATAATCAAGTAATCGTGACGTTACGGAAACACTAAATCAGGGCATTTGTTTTTAGTAGAAATTTGCAGATTACTACTACTATTACAGTTACCTACTGCACCGATGAAAAAAAAACGGGTTGATGAGCAGTCTGAATACAAGAACAAAGCAAACGAATCCTTGATCTTATCTCAAAAAACCCTGCTATACAATGAAGCACTGGGATACCTAAAAATAATCCCAAACTATTGATATTCCTTGAAAGCGTTTATCTATTTTAAATTTCCCACGTAAACAATTTTCCCAGAATGCTACTAGAGGCGCTAACTACCATGTATGGTTTTATCGTAGCTTATTATCAAAAAGAAACCCATAATTTATCCGCTACGTTAATAATTTTATTATTTTTAAATAAGGCATACAGGATGTACTTTTCCACACGATTTTTCGTGACGAAAGTGGCGTTTTTCCGCACTAGTGTGGTAAAGGGCACTTTTCCGCGCGATTTTTGTTACATTATACAGTAGGCCTATCCCTTGAGTAGTTGAGTATAGTCAAGGGCCTATCGTATTGTTGTGACAATGCTGGTGTCCAATCGTAATTCAACGGATGCAGGCTTGCGCTACATTGTTCTCAAGGTGCTTACAAATACCACTCGATGCAGCTTACGCCTTACAGTCTAACAGTAGTAACAGTAGCAGTAAAGCTGTTGTGATGTTGAGCTACGCTGAACACAAGTAATCACCGATAAAAATTCCTGTTCTTTCCATATCTACGTACAGTTTGGATTGTTAATATGTTTTGACATAAGCTTTCAAATGTTCAATCAGTTCAGCTTGAAGGTTGAGTTTGATTTATTTTTCATTTCTCTTCGTCGTAAACTACCCAAAATCAAAGTTTACAGAATAAATATCTGTAAACTTTGCCAAAATGAATGAGGAGTATCTCAATGATGTTCTGACAAGGATATTGGAGGCCGCTGATGATCAAAGTAATCCATTAATTCCTGCAAAATCAAGGATTCGCTATGAAAAAGAGCTTGTTGCCTTAGACCAATGGTGCATGGAGAAGAACACTTCTACTCTATGGTAGAAGTATTTGTTGTTGAAATTATGCTTCAAAGTAAAGAAGGACATTGATATTGGAAAATACCTCAAGCTAACGGCATATTTGAAGAAATCAAATGTTGGTTACAAGCCAAAAAACCAAGGAATTAGAAAGAAAGGAAATAGAAAATTTTCTCTTAAATGCCCCAGACAACGTATATCTTATGACCAAAGTAGCCACGATATTTGGAATTGCCGATGCCTCTCGCTGTGAAGAATTAGGAAACATGACGATCCACGATATAGAAGACAAAAGGGATGTGCTTATTATTACCATACCAAACACGAAAACCAATGTTTCAAGAAAATTTGTTATGCTATTTTGCGTTCTAGAGATATCCTCAGAATCGGTTTTTCATATTCTATAAAGGAAGCAAATCCACTAGGCATTGTGTGGGTACCAACAGCTTCCAGAAAATGCCATCTAACATCGATGGTTACTTAGACCTCCCAAACTCCGAAGCGTACACACGACGCTCTTCTGCCACATTATTAATCAACTCCGGGTCCAATCACGGGCGGCCAACTCGTATAGGAAAACCGGTAACAATCATCTATGCAATATTCCTTCTCAAATCAGTAATCCTAGCAATCAAAATCAGTGCTACTGGCTACAGGTGGAATGATATAAGGATGTTTTAAGCATTTATAGCTTTTTTTTTCTCATTATTTATGAAAAATTTTTATATAACATATTGTAAAATTCAATATTCTTCATTATTTTGTATATATATTTTGATTATTCAAATTTCTTTTTACCTACATATGTGGGTATACCGACAAGGTTTCAAAATCGAAAACTATGTCATAGCAAGATAGAAATTTAAGTTTAACCCAACTTTTTAGTCGTTAAAATATTTGTATTCTTATTTTAAAGAAAATATATCCTCTTGAACGTTTGAAAAGTAGAAAAATTCAGTGAAAATGTTAGTATTGACTATATGTAAAAATACCTACCTACTTCTTATATAAAATTATGAACTTTAATAAATGCTTCATCACATTAATTTGTTATTATATGTTGTAGAGGGATGAATTCTATCTATTTTTTTTTTAGTAGTTATTTTTGATAGAAATTTCACGACTCTGTTTTTTATTTTATAACTTTATTTTACTAGATTAATTTATAAAGTAAGGAGCATTATCCTACTGCAACAGCGCTAAGGATACTACTTATTGGCGCTGTTGCCGGTTTTACATAAATAAAATAAATCTAAATATTTTTACATAATAATTGAGGTGGGCCTCAACATATGTATTTCAGAAAGAGGAATTTCAATAATTATATTTGTTAATATACATGCAGATTACTTTGATTCGTTTAGGTTATTGCTTTGTCGAATAGATCATTCCGAAGGAAGATTTATGAAGACATTCAAGACAAATGGAATATATTCTTTGTCCTTGGATTTATAAGTAATGGAGTACCTGAAGTGTTTCTATTGATTTCATCATTTATTAGAGATTTTTGCTTTGCCCATCACATGAACCCGAAACCCAAATGAAGATTTAAGAAAACATTCGAGACAAATATGTTCTTTATTGTATGGATTTATAAATAATCGAGTGCGTGTGAAGTGTCTTTATTGATTTTTTATTTCTTCTATTGTATTAAAAGGTAATACCCTCGGTAATACCTTAAACTTTGTTACTATATACTGGAAATCTGTAGGCGAAATATGAACAAGAGAAGAATGAAGTATTTTTTTATTATCGTTCATAAAATTGAAATATTGGATTGCCTCCAGAAATGTGTTTCGTTAAGGTAAATTTCCGATATTAACTATGTTTGTCGAATGTAAAGAACACGGTAAATGAATTATAATTTATGTTTTTTAATTTTGTGTGAATATTTAGCTTTGTTCAAAATATACATTTTTTAACAGTTTTGTGATTTTATATAATTTCCCATTTCTAGTGATCAATATTCAATATTGCGTCGCATTAAAAAGTAAATATGTGCAAATAAAATATTCGAAGTCCCCGCGGTAATTTTTAGTTAGCAGCACTATTCGAGTAGATGGCGCTAAGACGTCACAGTTGTTGCCAACCGTTAATAGGGATATTGGGTTTCTTCTTCTTTATATTTTGTGGGTGCAATTTTACAAACATAAAACGGCATGGTGGGTGGAAGTTCACAGCGGTATCCGAGTGGTACTTTGAGGATGGTTTGGATAACAAAAGAAAATAGCCTGAAGAACAGCATCTAGCAGCTATTTGATCACTGAAGTTACAAGCTAATCTTGTAGCACATACTTTGTCAAGTGAATTCCACGACTGAAAACATACTCAAGCCGCTATTGCCTCAGCATTGAATTTACAAAATGTCACAAATTGTACATTTAATTTCTTTCTTAACATATTCTATTAGTCTAAATTACTACTTAATAATTCCTTGTAAATGTTATAAATTGTATGTAAAATTTGTATACCAAGACCTCCCTTCCATTTCATCTTTATATCTTAAATTTCCAATGCAGGAAAGCACATCTATTGATAAATAATCACTGGGACGATACGGATCGATATCAAAAATTCAACTGGAATATGACATATGCATGCAATAGGGACATAAATACAACGACTGCCGCAAGCAGGCTTTGTACTATTTTTGAGCTCGAGGGAAATTGAGAACAGCTTATTAAACTTACAACTAGTGTGAATTAATGAACGTGGACGGCAAATTGGTGGTCTAAATTCGCTGTTTATTTTGAGAAGAACAATTTAAATTGTCGACTATATATGTAGATCTTGTGAATAGAAATGCTTATGTATAAAAATATTTTCCATATCGCAAGATAACAAAAGTGGCATGCATTTCAAAGTATTTTATTTATGTAAAAACATGGCCCCTTAGTGGCCCCAACATTATGCTCTTTTAGGAGGTGCCAGACATGACGTGGCGTCCAATTTAGCATGTATAGCGAGGACAAATGTTTAAATATTAATTTTTCCGGACTGTGTACTGCAGCAGGTCCACGTTGAAAAATTTTCAGGCACAGTACATAAAGTTCGCCTAAAAATTGTAGAGAGCTGAATGACCTGAGGGTGTAAACAGGGTGTTCTGTAAACTATGTTACAAACTTCGGGTGATGGTAGAACATAACAAATAAACTAAAAATTCTAATAAACACAACCTCTTGCATCTTTTTGCAGTTATATACCTTAAAATGTGCAACTACAATAGTTTTTATGACGTAACTCTTTGTTGGAAAAACAGAATGAAATTGTCAGCTATAGGAAGCCAATAAATAATGTGGATATGAATAAAATCTAGAGAGTGAAACGGTGTTTTGTTTATCATCCTGTATTCTATTTTCTGCTAAAAAAAATCTGAAAAGGTACAGCAAATATGACAAGAATTTAGAAATGTTTGTGTCCTTCGTGTTTTTATGTAATAGTTATTTGTTTGACTAGACAGTAAAGTAAAAGATTTAATGCTGCGACTGGTATATTATAGACGATGCGCAGCCGAGTTTATTAAAGCAGACAATGCATTAAATCCACTTTACTGCCAAGTTTTAACACATAATTTTTTGCTGAATAACAAAGAAAACTATTTATTTTATATTGTTAAAATTGTATGATACTTATGAATAATAATTATTTCATCACGTCGCCTGTGGTTGCTATGAGACGAACATTATTACTTATTATATAAATAACTTAGGTACACAGTAATCGCCATATTGTTCCTATTTAAATCCACAAAAATAACTATTTATTACTTGAGTTGAAAGAATTCACATTTACTCCGCCGGAAATTATTGAATCAGCAAATCAAATAGAGTGTAATTTATTACCAGAAAAATCGAAGGAGATATATCAGCAAACATATAAAAAATGTATTGATAACCCGACTAAAAATAACCTTGTATTTTTCAGAAAATATATCTACTATTAGTATATTTTTCAGAATGAAGCAAGAGTATGAAATCTTCATTATAGTAAATACAGGGTTAGCTATGACTAAGTACAAATATTTTAAGAAGGGATAGGGAAAATTAAGAATTAACGGAATCACCCTTCAAAAAAATTCCAAACTTATTTAAAAGTGAAAAAAAATATTTTTCGAATTAAAAAAGCGTTTAAAGAATCAGAGTAGGTAAGGTAGGCAACTAGCAACACGACCGCAAAATTTCCAGTCAAGTCATAATTTAATTCCTGTGTTTACCATGTATTTACGTTGTAGATTTGTGTTCTTCTTCAGTTTTTAGTGCCTTTTTTAATTTTTAAAAGATTTATAGTTATTAAATAAAGAGATTTGTGTTGGGTGCAGATACTTTTCCACAATATAGTTCGCCGGTTTGGTTTTCTAGGTTATGGCACAAGACTGCCGCGGGTACATTTTAATGTTTTCTTCTTTCGTTCGATTTAATAAATAGATATTTTATCTAGCTGTACCTACAGAAAGTGTGTTTTATCGGTAGTGAGTGGTTATAATGAATGCAAATGTTGTAGTTTTGCCAGTGTGTAACAAAATAATGAAAAACGAATGCAAAATAGTAGAGCTAACGGATTAACTGCTACCTACATATCTATCAGGTATTATTACTAATAAGAACGTTCATTTTTGTCGTTTCTGCATTTAGAAATGCTGCAAAAACCGATCGCATGGTAGTAGATATTGTTGACAGATGTAAGTTTTATCTATGGATCTAAGCCATCTCAGTCGTACGCAGGCATAGGCGCGGACTTTCCGTAGGAAAAGAGGGTTTTGCCCCATTTTTTAAATATCGATCTAAAATTCTGGAATAATTTTTTTATTTTCTTTTAAGTCTTCCTATTACAGCCTTAATTTAGAGACATTAAAAGTGATTCCAATGCCTAGGCAGTAAATGTGACCTTTAGTATCTGACATATGTCACTAAAGCTACGCCTTTAATGTCGATCGGCGAAAAAATGTTTAATTTTCTGGTAAGAACAAAAAAATAAACCATTGACAAAAATGCTGCTACTTATTTTACTTGGTCTTGGATCACCCACCACATGCCTGAGTCCCTTCGTGTGGGGATGTACTTTACGCCACTGAAAAACACCCAAAATCTGTATGAATAATTTATTATTTTAAACATAACATTAAAAGATTGCTGACGCTAGATACTGACTTGGCAAACGACATTCGCACATATTTATTTTTCTACAAGCTAAACCACAGTATACTTAAAATTTCTCTTGTGGTTAAAAGAGACTTGATAACTTATGAAACAATATATTTGTCAAGTTTTATGAAACGATAAAATAGTATTAAATACGCCATTGAAAATAATCTGTAAAAGGTAAGGTATTCCTTACATTTAAGGTCATTTTTATCAGTCAGTAGAAGATAATTACCTAGTGACAAATGGAAAAAATATGACCTCAAACTGTTTACAGTATGATTTACTGTTTGGACATGTTAATTAATTGTAAATCAAGTGAGAAAAAATGAAACAAACTGCTTCAGGTATACGGACCGGAATTGAAGAATTAGTTTTTACTTGGAACATTAGGTACTGTAAAACATGTCACGGAATTTTAACAAATTGCGGAAAAACGAGCAAGGTTAACTACTATTTTTATACTAGCTGGTAGAATCGCCAAATCGCTACCTTAAAATTATAGGATTCTATGTAGAGGGTGTCCTAAGGTTTGTGTCTCGGGGAAGAACCACTTCTCACTTGAAAACACTATTTTGTTTCAAACCTCAAAAACCAAATAAAATGACGTCAAATTCTTCCACGGACATACCCATATTTTATCATAAGTAAAATCATATTTTTACGAACATTTTTTATATAGAATTTTTTTCTCTTTTCCTTAAAAATATACGCTGACAAATGTATTTGATTATATTTTATATCAGAATAGATAGATTACTTTAAAAAAAATTCAATATGCAAACCTCCTATTTCTAAACATTTATCCAACCTTTTTCTAACTTGTATCTTTAAATAACATTCCTCTTGAGAGATTTTCACAAGCAAGTCATATTCTAATATTGTTATATTGATCACTACCAGTAACAGCATCATGTGTAGTTAAAAAAGAAGTTTCATAGAAAAAATGTACCTATATATATTTAATGTTCTATTTAAAGGCATGAATATGTGAAGGTTGAATTAAGTATTTTAATTAACTCTTTATTTCTTAATCAAATGTTTGTGACAACCTATTTAAATAAAAACAGTACAAGTAAAAGTATCACCCTGTATGGTACCTAACAGCCACGACACCATAAAATTCTTGACGTAGAGTAGTTAAACCATCTATCATTCTCATTTTACGACGAATCTATAAAACTAATCAGGGTTTCCTAATATTTATAGGCTATAAAAGCCTTATTTCCCCCTAAACACATAATCGTATGGATTGTTACACGATATTTTCGGCATACTCAATCGCTTTGATTTCCCAACAAAACTACCTACGACATTTCTACAGGTTTCTTATATTTTTCATCTATAATTAACTCGATCTACAATAATTACGAAACATATGTTTTATTAATTATTTATAAGCAATTACGCGCAATTTCATTTCCTTACTGCATGTTTATCGCTTGTATTTTTTTGTTTGCTCATTAAAAATGTAAATAAATATCATACCAAAGCATATATTTAGGATTTGTCAAACAAGCTGTTTTCAATAATTTTACTTAGATACGGGGTCATCCGAAGTTACAAAACACTTACGAAAATACATCCAAATAACTTACACACTAGAATACAGGGCGAACCTTAAATAAGTACAAATATTTTAACCAGCAGTACAGTTAGGTCCGCTACAGACTATGCGTGTATTCTCGATGCGTGGTTTGTAAGGAATTCGTACATCGTGTATAGGGTTTTTAAGAATGGATTTTTAACCAACAAGAGTAAAATTACGCTACGCTACAGATCAATGATACATCAACCACTATTTTGTGTCATCAGTCATCAACTGTCATTTCACACGCCCTTCTTCCAGTATTTCATGATGCCTTATGGGTTGAAGAAGATTAACAGCTCTGTCTACTATTAGACCTAGATCTATACCATCTTCTTCTGCAATTAAAATTGCTTCAGGAATACGAATATTATCCATTTTAATTATTTATTAAATCAAAATTGCGATTTTATTTTTTAAGGTTATCCACAAAACACAAACAAAAACAAAACAAAACTGTCATCTGTCAAATGGGTAAATGCGCACAAAGCACGTTCAGCAGAACTCCAAGCGAAGGATCAGTTTTAAAGATCGCTACCTGATCAACTTTGTTCTGCTGAACGCGACCATCAACATAACTTCTTTGTCGACCTCGACTATTAATCCTAGAGAGTGGGGCTGGTACGGGACATTTCACCTACTGCTCGTGACATCTACCTGTTACCTGTGCCTACGGCACTAGTTTCTTTTTTGCATGCGATTGACACTGATTTTAAATATTTGACTTTGCCTTCGCATACATCAAGCTAGTTATTTTGTTATTTCATGTTTTGTGTTTATTTTTAAAATATGTTTCATCCACTATGAACGACGAAGTTGTTATTTGAAAATTATAGTTTTTTGTGTTATTCTTCATAAAATAATTTAAGGATATAATTTGTGATAATCTTTCTAACAGTGTACAATGGTATTAACTTCTGAAATGTGGATAACTGTTTAATTAGTTGGCTTTTCAGTAAGTAGATGAGCCTTTATGCACGTTTATAGATAATTTTTGGAATCATTGAACAAAGTAACTTCCTAAACAGTTTAATTGATAGTATCGAACTTGCAGAAATTCATATTTTAATAGTTTATGATAATTTTACTTTACCTATTGTTAAAAACAAGTGTTTTTAAAATAGAAACAACCGCAAAAATTGAATTTACTTTGAACAATTAATTATCTTACAGGCGATATGGCAACCTCGCCTTCAGTAAATCATATGTTTATTTTATTAGGTTACGTCAGTGATCTATCTGGTTAGCGGCCCTCAAAATGTGGGTATTTAAAAAAAATAATATCCGTAAATATTTGAAATCGTTTGAAATTTTTAAAAATGACTTTCAGTATTATATTTATTTTCAAAATTTCATAAGGTTACCAGGAATACAGGAAGATTACAATTGGTTTTTCTATGACCTAAAAACAGTTTAAACTTTTGGGGTTTAAATTGTCTAAAATAGTCTTCATAAGTCATTGTGAGAAATAGTTTTAAAAATGTCTTTTAATACGATCGAGGTGTGATTATACGTCTCTCCCTGAATTTATGACATGTACTTAAAATTCACCCTGTGTAATACAGAATCGGTAAGTACAAGTACAAACATGATATTGTCACATAATTTGCCCCACTCACACCCAATTCGACGACTGTGGTACCGCGAAATGCTAAGATTGCCCCGATCGCCCCTACGCGATTCTGATAAACAAACAAAATGCCGTGTATCGAGGCGGGACTGGAAAAATGGGGAATCGACGAGAAGCGTTCGAGTCGTTCGAGAAAATGGATCTAGGGATACTAGAAAATACCTGGAATATTCGTTTGGTCTATAGAAGAAGGATAAACGGCCGAGTTAGTCAGTCTTGTAATATAGTCTTGAATTGGAGTGTTTAGAGCGATTTAGATAGCGATTAAAAGTGAAATAGTGTTTAGTTGAGTTGTAATTAGCATTCAGTAGTGTACAGAGTAGTTAATAAAGATAAGTGATTAATTAACGGATTGTTTTTCTGGCAGTAAGAAAAAGGCGGGTTAGGATATCCGTGACAATATTAAAAAAATAAAGAGTGAGCTACAGTGCAACAATTTGTTACATATCTATTCAGAACTTCGTCCAGAATGCTGATTACAGATAAGATTACATAGATTACAGATAAAATTTCATAGATTTCAAGTTTAACGAGATTCTTAGATGATTACAAGATTTAAAAAAAATGTCTTAATTACACGGATACTGCAAAGATTTCAGAAACGATTACATAAAGATTCCACGTCAAACCTACGAAGATTACATCACCAGATCTACCCTCGGTATATTATAGGAAAACATTACATTCCTAGAGCTCCCTCAAAACGATGAATTTAAGTACATTTATAAAAAGCTGCACCATAAAAAGGTTAATATTATCGTTTACTATTATTATGGTCTAAATATCTTTTACAAAGTTTGAATATCTTAGATGATTCTAAGACACGATATATTTTCAACACGCGAGTTCCCTGGTATACCCTTGCCCCATCTGCCTTTTACCTTAAGATTTATTAGGCTTGTTTATAACATTATAACATGTTTCATTGATTATAGTATGCGATACACAACTAAATCATGAAAATTTGTATAATAAAATGGAAAAGTCACATCCACATTCAATATTTTCCCGTACTGTTAAAAGTTTAGGACTAATTTACATGTGACCTCTTATCGTTATCCGAACATCGAAATTTCAGAATACGGATATGAAAATATCACTATTTCACGGTAAACGCTTATCGAAAAAGTTTTGACCCATGAAAACGTGGTCGATACCAAAACGCCTGATTTCCGACGTTATCACAGACAGGTCAGCGAACCTAGTCGCAGCAAACCAGAAAGTAGAGTTTAGCGCCTTAACAGTATCATATAGGGTGTCCAGTATGAACGGAATAAGGTTTATAATTTTCTAGAAACACCCTGTATAAAAAATTGTTCAGATAAGCACCTTCGTCAACATAATTTTCGATAATTTGTCGCGTTAAAAACAATAATTCTTTATATTTTCGTATAATATACAAGGTGGTTCACAAATTATCTATAAAAATTTGGGAACAGATGCATTATGAAAGAGTCATTATCGTAAAAAAAAATTGTAAAGGAGGCTTTTTAGGTTTTGTTTGCGAACGCGGATATGGGCATCATCGACGAGATAGTGTAAGTAGAAATTAGTAGGCGGTCATTAGCGCCCGCGTTTTCTAGCCATATAATACTAGTATTTTTAAAGTTTGCATTGAAAGAAATAAATTCATTGGGTAATATGCTACAATATTTGTAATTACATAAACATTGAAAAAGGTGAGGCTTTAAATATAAAATTCTGTGTAAACTATAACAACGTATTTTTTTATGTACAGAGTAAAATATGTCTCATGTTTATTCATGTCAAAATATATATCGTACTTAACACTAGGCCACTGCCATTGTGTATACGTAAGTATACTCTGTCTTCATCCAATTGTTAGTTCTTTATTAGATGTTGGCTACAACTGAAAGTAGCATATTACATTCACAAAGCTCCTTCTAGAGGTTAGAATTCGATGGTTGTGGCCACGGTCTATTAACTAATGAAAACAAAGGACTTTTGTGACGTATGACACAGTCTATCTCAGTCCATCTTTCGAGAAAGACTATATTTTGTCTTTATTTACGAGAATTTTGTAACGTTACTTGGCCCCGATGGCCCCGACCACTAGATGGAGTCAAGTGCTACATTTCGCCTACTGAATTGTTATTTTTATTTGGTAAAGTGCTTTTGACGCTTTCGAATTCGGATTTTTGCAATTTTACAAAATGTAAATTGTTCCGAAAATTTGATTTTTAATAAAAACAAATTGCGATTTATATTTGACCCACCCTCGTATTCTTTAGGCGACAAATATGACGATATTATCGACGGTGGGGTGATGGCCACTTAGATGGTATCGACCACATATGTAGTACATAAAAATTAGGTCATATAAAAACGCCCAGTACGACAATTGTAACAATCAATTTACTTTGTGCATTTAATTTTCAATATGGTTTACATGCTGATAGAAATTCCAGTCACAAAATCGTTCTACAAACACGGGAAAAATGGGAAAAGTTTAACATATTTATTAATTTGATAGACAGCACAGAAGACAAGACTTAAAATTTCTTTACATGGAGCATCTCGCATCTCGGATGAAAGCGTGTGAAGGAGATACACTAAACAAGCTAAGTGTGATATGCCACCAAACACGATCTATAGTTCACATCTAAATAAGGTTAAGAGTTGGTTAACCTTTAAAGGAGTATTCTCACTTGCTTGCTACATGGAGTTTCACTGCATCGCATTTCATTGTACTGCAAAATGCTGCTTCACTTCCAACAGTAAACATGTTTCCTTACTGGGCCGTTCTCACCTATTCTGCGTTTGAGGCTACCGATGATGCCACACCATTTACTCGTAAATGGCTTTGGTTTTGGAGTGAATTTACAATGTGGGAATTTTCAGTGAGCCAGTTATGTTTGTTGCGCCTGTTTGACAAATCGACTTTCGTCCGTCCAAAGAACGCGCCGAAAAAGGTTCTGATCAACAGTTTCTACATTTACTATTAAATTAAGCCTGTTTTCAATGTGACACTCAGGCAAATACTGCAAATTGTGAATTTTGTAGTCATGATACCCATTGACCTTTAAAATTCGTTGAACGTTTTTGTTCGAAATACTGTAACAGCCTACCTGTATTATCATTGGGTTTGTTCCAACAACAGCAAGAATCGATTCCGAACCGTCCAGAACTATTCAGTCAGTTCAGTTGTTGATGTTTTTTCAGAGAATGCAGCGTAAGGCGAAGTTGGTCAAGCATTTCTGACAGTTCTGAACCAGTTCTCGACAGCTCTTGGAACAGACCTATTGTTTCTTACCCTTCGGTCAATTATTTGATTCTTCCGAACAGAAAATCCATCTTTATTTCGTCGTAAGGTAGCCTCCAATCTTGCAAAGATTCTATGATGAAGAAAGAGGCGCTCTGGATACCTTCCTCGATATAACTCGACAGCCCTTGTTGAATTTTTTTGTGACTCGCCGCAAAATCCATACACTTTCAAAATATATGTACAAAAACATGCGGAAATAGGTATTGTTAATAATTTCTACCACTAATAATCGTTCTATTTTAATCCAAATCTAGTGTAGACAATAGTGTAAACAATAATTAAAAAGTGTGAGGGTGACATCAAAGAGAACGATATATTTGATGACGTTACGTTTTGAAACTATACATTTTCTTGATGCAATACATTAGTGACGTCACCACTGAATACGTTTTGAAACAGTCGATGAATACGGTTCGTCGCAAAAAACAGCTTTGATCCTTCCACCGCTAATGTGATTTTTAGGTGGTATTTCTTCTGAAACTCTTTATTAGGACGATATTTCTTATAACTTTTGAACGGGAAGTAATACAGAAACATTTCTGTAATAAATATTTATTAGAAAAAAGAGAGCTTTTCAACAAGAAAAAAAATGTGGGTGTTTCGGGAAACACGAATTGATGACGTCATTAATCTCAAAGATAATACTTTCGATTGAAAATGGAGGTACAATTTCAACTATGACAATTTGTTGTGGGTTGCCTAAAAATGTGACGTCACACTCAACGAGTCGATTTCGTGTCTTATAACTATTTTTCGTAAAATATTGTCGAATGTGTCGGATAAAATTATTTCTCCTGTTCATCCGGTACGTTTCCAGCGGTATTTTCTTCCAGTTCGATAATCCCTCCGGCTTCCGTGTTACGGAGTAACCGATGCAGGTTTAATTCAAAATAGGTCATCCGACGACGTCGACCCGCCCGCGCCCGCCGCCGTGTGACGTCACGGCGGCGGGATGAATAGGGAATCTCATTCTAATCCGCAACCGACCCCGTTTCAAGTTGATATTACCATCGTCGCAGGGGCCATTCACCACAACTGGAATTTTACGGGCGCGATATGAGTGCCGCAAGGTGGGATTTTATGCTCCGGGGGCCCTTCAACGGGACCGATTTAAATTTCAACTCGCTTTCGAATTTAATAAAGGAAATGTTTCCCTCTGTTTTTGTGATAGTTTCATCCCGCACAGGTTTTTCAAAATTATTTAGATTTGTCGAAAACATCTCGACTAACTCAAATTTTGAAATACATCACTGCGCAGTTCCATTAAATTTTAATTGTGAGTCAATCAATGGGAAATTGCAGGATTTTTCCAAAAACGTGCAGAAGGGAGAATGTGCTATTTAATCGACATGAATTTCGTGGAAAAATAAGACATTTAAAAATTTAGTCTGGCCAGGCCTGTGACGTCAAACTCCGTTCGCACGTTTAATTACGGCTGTGTGCTAGTTCATATCTGTCTCATATACAGGGTGATTCATTAATAATGGGACAGAGCTTAAGGGCATGTTGCTGACCGCAAAATAGAGCGATTAAGCCAAATATGCCTTATCCGAATGTTGCTCCTTTTCGATCTACAGGGCGTCAAAGTTGAAAAAATAAATGACATTTTCTTTATTATTTTTCGATCGCATCGACCGTATTTTATAAAATTTGGTATAGGGGGGTTTCTTGGTACTAGAAATTCGAATATGTCGACGATTTTGGTGTATCTGCTAGAGGACGTCACCAACGATGGTTTGAACCCTTTTAAATCGCTACGACTTTTTTGTGCTACACTGTATCTCATTTTGGACTGGAAAAATTTTTCTTCCCTATCTTTTCTAGTTAAAAAAGGTACACCTTGTTGATGTCGTTAGTAGCAAGGGTTTCAGAGAAAAACGCATCTAAATCTCATGATGCATGCAATTTACCTAAAAGTAAAGTCAAATTGTTGCGTAAGTAATGGGCCATACAGCATAATACTGTGACCAAAATAAGTCGATTTATTTTAACTTATCCTAAAAAAATCCACTAAAATTAATAATAACAAAGATATAGGGTGTCAAAATTGAAGAAATAAATCACATTTTCTTTCTTATCTTTCGATCGCTTGAAGCAAATTCCACGAAATTTCGCTTATTTTGATCACAATTGTTTGAAAAATATGTGAAAGAGCATTCAATTTTCCCCCTCTTTTCGTAGCTTTTTCAAGAAAAAAGAAAAACAATGTTAGATGGCAAATTTAATACGATTTTCGTCATTAATTTTTGTATTTATTTCCATTTAATTGATGAAAAACAATTTTTATTTAATTTTTTAACTATTTAATTTAGTTATAACACAATGTTTAAAAATTTTAAATTGATTTCTAAACGGTATTTTTGATGTTCCTTGAAAATGCCACCTCCTATCGACTTCGAAAAAGAGGGCCTCTTCTGGGTAAAATTGAAAATGCCCTTTCATATTTTTCAAAAACATTGTAACATTTCAATCCGACTATACTCTTTTTACAAAAAGATTCATAGATACCCCTCTATGTCCACCACTGAAACTAATATGCGACGACTTTCGGGTTTCTCAGCAATATGACGATTTTTTGTTAGCGGTTTTTCCTCGGATTTTTCGTTAAAAAAAAATAAAATTCAACGCCCTGTATCTCAGAAACGGTACGTTTTAGGAATCATATTTATAGGAACTTTTAGTCTCAAAATGAAATCCTCTGAAGACTCTTGAAGTCCGTATTTGAAAGTGATACACGTACATCAATGCCCTAACCTTATTCTGATTTTTTGCTCAATTGGCAAACTGTTCAAAGTATTTGCCACTAGGTTTATTATTTTTTAATACGTTTTTATCTGAAGTTATCAATGTCAGAAGTGACATAATCGTGAAAAAAAAGTTTTGGCGAAACGATCAGCTGATTTTTTCAAGTTCAAGAAACTTGTCAGTTCGTACCAAAAAGTTCAACAATTTTCTTGAACAAGTCAGGTGAATTTTGGTGCTCAACCTAAAAAATCTAGGCAGAATTGATGATATTTTCCGTATTATTTTGTGTTTCTCTTTTAATAGAAATTAGGGAAAGTCGAGTGGAAAGCTTAAAAAGGTAAATATGGATAGATTACCACAATAACTTTTGTACCTACAGGCCCATCTATACCCCTAGAGTACTTCAGCTTTCAAACGTTGACTGCACTGCACTAAATTAAAAAAAAGTGAATTGTAAGGCTATTTGTCAAGAAAATTGAGTCAAGAAACTTGAATAAGAAAATTGACAGTTTTAAAATAAGAAAAAAGTGAAAGTACGGCTACGAGTTCCCCAAAGTCATCTGAAGAGGAAGCCAAAAGAAGCCCACATCATAATTGATGGATGCCTCCAAATGTTATTCCCAGAAAAATTAAGTCGACTGATTTATTAAAACTTTTGACAGCAAATAATTGGAAAAGATGGTAGTAGGTCACCTTACCAAGAAAAGAAACAATCTTATTGATTTTATTATTTAATTTGTAATACCTACTGATCTTTTTCAAAACGGAATTAGATTATTTGAGATTGATTTTGATTAAAATATCAGTTAAATATAGTGTTCCTAGAAAATCATGTTTCTTAAACGTGTTACTATTGACATAGTGTAAACAACAAATTGTTAAATTTTAAGCAGATATTTATACACAACCGGTTATGATAATTTATACAGATATATTACAACCACACCATTTTCATACGATTTTCTATAAATATCATATAGGAAGGCTGCATCTGAGAACAAAACAGCTTCGCGTACGGACACTAATTCAGCAGGAATTGCAGGGGATACGTCTTAATAGAACAATAACAATCCACAATTTAATGCATGGTAGGAATAACTAAGTAGATATACCTATAATTATTACAGTACCGTTAGAGTACAAAGTTGTAGAAGTTTTTGTTGGTCATACGTTTATTTCATTTCGAAAATCTATAATAAACAATAAACAACGATACACTCCACGACGTTCTTACAAAAGCTCACTTAAGCGATAACAATAACAACATTAACGCTAATTGTTGACCACTTACAAGTTACTTTGGTCTATAATAATGAGCTCTGTACAAGGATAAACCAAATATCAACTATAACAAACACTATTGTACTCGTAGACTGACAAGCCTACGTAAACATTTACCTGTATTAAAAAAAACTTGACACACTTACCTGACGCCGAAATTTACGGCGACGCAAAAGAATCACTACACCTAGGCCAACTTACAAGCATTTTATAGACAATTTTTTCGCAGCCACGTCCAACCAAAGCCCTCTTCTTACATTTTTAATAAAAGGGAAAACTGAATCAGCAAGGGCAAGGTCAGTAGAAATTGAATTTAAACCCGCCCCAGGGAAACCGCCGGTAGATCGATTTGGGCTGTGCGTAAAGGGTTATGTGACTCACCTAAATTCGGAGGTCCTAGTTTTGATTGCCGTCGTTTTCCGCACAATTCATGACCACTTTCCCAACGCGAACAAATTGAAACAAACGCCTACACGGAACTGTCAAACGCGGTAGCGGAGAAGAGCAATTAGTTTCTGTTTTGCGCATCGGCGCGTCCGTCGCGGCCAACACGGATTGCTGAGATGCAGGGATCCACCGAATTTGGTTCGGAGACGGGGTAAACCGCGCAGTGCTGCCACTACGAAACTGAAAGTAACTTTACGTTGAAGATGAGTGATGATGGAGAGCGCCACTTATCTTGTTATTGCTTCCAAATAGTTCTCGATTACTATATTAATTATTTATACCAATTATTCATTATTTTAGGAACAAAATAGCGCTTGTTTTTTATAGCGTCATAAACAATTGCACGATTAAAGTTAATTTCTATTGTTTGCAAAGCAGTAAATGCTATATGTAAATGTTGATAATATTTGAACTATTTCACAGATTAAAAAAAACTGCCTTTATCTCCTTTCTTGTAAAAAATGGCTACCATTAGTGGTTTTTTCATAACCACAGCTGTATCTGTTAATAATTCTTGATAGCATATTAACACACCAGAAAATATAGGTACCTACATGAGCATTTAATTTTTTTCATCCCTTATTTTAAATATTGGAAGACAGAATGGTAGGTATCTGACAAAAATATATGTCTTACCTTGTTCTAAACATTCAACTCTTCTGATTGGTAATTAAATACATCATACCAACGGTTGGTAATAAATAAATAGGCAGATGTTTTTCTTTTACCGTTCCGCAGATCATATTTTATCTTTATAGATTTTTAGGTGTGAGAGTATTTGAAAGAAAAAGTTTATGAAGACAGGTACTAATTCTGGAAATTAATTAATATTGATTAATACCCCCTCAGTAACACTTGTGCAAATATTCTTGTAAAATTAGATTAAACTGTGCGATTTTTGTTCAAATAACTAGAAAAAAATGTGTAAAAAAAATCGCCCAACGTGGGGCTCGAACCCACGACCCTGAGATTAAGAGTCTCATGCTCTACCGACTGAGCTAGCCGGGCTTGGAAACTCGATTCGTTTATCTGGGATAAAAATATTAGGATACTATTTTAAGTTCCATCCATAAATATTTTTGAAATTATATCAAGAATATATTTTGCTACAATGTATTGATTGTTAAATAAAAATACCAACTGATAAAAAAATAATTAATAACAATAAAAAAAACTGTGATTTATGAATTTTGCTGTCCTGAATTGTTAAATAAAAATACCTATTGGTGACTAAATTGTTTACTATCCGCCCGAACCTTCTGCAAGTACCACGCAATAGACGGACCTGGGACCTGTCTTACTGACGCAGGCCATAACAAACAGTAGCGCTAACGATGATCAAAACAAAACATTTTGTCGAAATGGACCGGCTTCCTTTAGCCGAACTCGACGACAACGAGCATGCATGTTCTGATGAATAAGCAAAGTTGACGAAGCAACGCCTGTGGTGGCGGCGATCCAGCAAAGACCGAGGTGCAGTTAACAGGTTGCCAGTGAGAGGAACTCTCGCCACTCATGGCCGCCTAGTAGCCGAGGTGAACCGCCTGCTGCTCTGCAGTAAAATACGGGGTGGGTCAGGATAACAGACATGCGAAAGCTCCCCGGTGTCAAACATACTTTTTTTTAGAAAATTCAATATATTGAGATTACTCTCAAATAGGATCCTATCTGCCAAGATTAGTGCATTAGATATATTTTTCTATAACTATATTATTACATAACTATATCAGTTCTTTATTATGGATCTTATCATGAAACTTTCTAAATAACATGTTTCACACGAGACAGAGGGATCTGAAACTGGCGACATAAATGTTTGAGACATTTATTGAAAAGTAAAGAATCGTTGAAGGTAGGTTGCCAAAATTTGATATGGAGAGGTTTCTAACAAAGCTGAATAAAAATTCGTCAAAAATAATTTTCTAAAAAAAATCGCAAATGTTATTTCTCGAAAAATTGGTCCTCTCTTTCGATCCTACGTGCAACGCCTATGACTAAATTAACTTGCTTTTACAACCTAAATCGCTATTGTGTTATTACCGAAAAAATTGTTAAATCATTAATTATTCATGAAGATGGGTAATCATTGGTCACTAAAATTTTGTAATACAACCCTGATGTTTCCCCCACCTAAGTCACCCAGTGTCCGGAAAACAGACAGCTTTTGTGCAAGTAAATTTTAGTCTTTGTTACCTTTAACTCTTCCAACCTCTTGGGGTCGAATGTAAATCTGTTTTCAAGAGATTGGTTTCAAATTGTTAGAAATATTCGACCAGTTTAGTTGTAAATATGTTTTCCGTGCATGTAACTGAAAAAGTAGTTGAACAAGTAGTTCCTGACTTGTAAAAACAGTTCCTATGTCGTCGTATACAGGGTGTCAGGAACACGGTTAGGCAAACTTAGTTTCAAAAATAACCCTTAACTTATCCTTTTGGTGCAAGGATTTCTTCAGTTAATCTTTATTTTTTCAGAAGTCTGGCAAGATGCCCAATTAAACTAGGATTATGCCACAAATAAATAGCTTCAGAGAACAGCTTGTTTAGCAATGAAACCAGCACAGACAGCAAGAAGTAAGGAAGTCCTTATAGTTTAAAATTCTGCCAAAATCGAGAATTTTTACAAAACCTTAAGTTTCTTCTCAAAATTATTCGACACAGAATATTTCTTTCCATTTTTAAATAGTTTATTTAAAATAAAAATTATAACTTGGGATTCATATTCTACAGATGTTCTGTCTATACTTATATCTATACGATTTTTCAATTTTAGATTCTTTACTTTCACGAGGATTTTCAAAACATCCTATATATAAATAACTTTTCGTAGCATCATAAATCTTACTATTAGACTTTTACGATGTATTCATAGTTAACTATCTAGTGTGTAGATCCTTGATATTTCAGTAAAATAAATAAACAAATGTGTTAAAATAAAAGACGAACAAACTTACTTTAAGTAAAGGATATTATTGATGCCTACTAGTGGCATGGCATTATCCTGTAACGTTCTATAACCTCGTTTCTCATCCTATAATTTTTTCAAAATATTATTATTTATTTGGACTTATAGAATTTAGGAGCAGCCTTCCTAAGACCAGGAGCCAAAGCGACGTACCTCAAGGCTCTCGTGGCACCAAGAAGTTACTATTGATTATTACTGGCACTGCCAACATAGCCGCATAATACGTAAGTTAAGTTACCAACGTCGCGACAACCGTCTTCAACGTTTTCCTGTCTATGAGTCCCTATTCCACACTATTAACTATTAAAAGCCGATTCCCATCTAAGCAGCATCGAGCAGAGCTTCGCGGCGCAGCGAAATGATGCTTCCAATTGTTTGCTTATATTTAAGTGATACCGTTCCCATCAAAGCAGAGCCGCGCAGCCCAGCGCGACGCGACTAGCCGCAGCAACTTTTTAATGCCTCGGCTAGCATTGACACGCGACACTGCTGCTCTGCTATGCGTGGTGCTGCATGTTGACGGACAGGTGGGGATCACGAAGCGGCCCAAGCAAGCCGCGACTTGTATTATTTTCACCGTTTCTGAGTCTCCCCCCACCACTTTAATCCTCTAATCATTTTATTTAATTAAAAAAAACTATTTTGGTAATTTATAATAGTAATTGCTTGAGATTATAATCCAATTATGGAATTTCTTAATAGGTGTTAGCAACTAAAAACATAAAATCGTCTGACGATGATGTAGAGTCTCCCATTGTTGCTCAAACCCAAATGAGAATTCTGCTGCTTTGCTTGCCGCTGACAGTTCCATGCTGCTTAGATGAGAATAGCTGCAGAAAATTACTGCCACGCTCTGCGCCGCGCTGCGCCGCGAAGCTCTGCTCGATGCTGCTTAGATGGGAATCGGCCTTAACTCTGCTCGTCCAGCTCTGCCCTCTTATATACACGCACATGTCCACTCGAATGTTCAAGAGCGTTCCAGAGAGATCCAGTATTCCATTAATTAACTTCGTTGCGATCGTCTAACCAGCTCCAGTGGCGTCACATGAATCTGTTATTTTATTTCATCGTTGATGTAGAAATTACTCGTTTGTGTATATTTTCGGTTTTAAAGCACATTTTAAAATATCGCTGGCCTCATGTTGGTTTTTTGCAAACCGTATTTTGACCACTCCTGGTACGTATTTCTAAATCACTACTATCCCCCGTACCGCATATTAATAGAGTTATTAAAACTATTAAAAACCAATAACGCTTAAATCTCTCCAAGTAAAAAGGTTTGGGAAGACTTACAACTAGACACTAACGAGATCTTTGTTCTAATAAAAGCACAAATCTGGGGGAAGTTTCTCGACAACTTTCAGGTCCGTCGTAACGATAAATCAGTCAGGTATTAATTATGATCCTCAGTATAAACCATAAAAGTTTCTCTGTGCCTTACCGGATGAGAAGAAAAATACATGGGTGCATGAAAGGACAATAAAAAATCACCTTGAACGTCAAGTTTTATTAGTATATCAATACGTCGTTTCCGTAATTGAATTTCAATACAAAACGTCAAAAGTTTGGGCACTATAAACAATTGGACGGACCTCTTATTCCTTCCTATACAGGATGTCCCAAAATTAGCATGACGAAATTCAACTGCACATGCTACGATCTGGAAAAGTACTGATCCGAAATATTTGAAAATTAGCCGACATGACCTGGAGCGAATATAACTAAAATATCGAGAATTCTCGAGCACTTCCGGTTATAACGGAAGTCGACACCAACTTCGTGGCTGCGACAACTATGCTTTGCCTCAAAAATACTGGTATTCCACCTGAGGTAGGATGTGGAGAAGCTAGGAGTCGCCTGTAGAGTGGGGTCGTCAGAAAGATGCCCCTTTTGCAGGCACACACCGATACTCCCAAGTTTGTGTTTGACAGATCCTACACGGTACGTATCAGGAATGAAGAGACCGCCAGTGAAGATGTTATCAACATCTACACAGACGGGTCAAAAAAGAAGGAAGGTGGAGGATGTGAGATTTATTCCAGAACCTTACATATCCGTTATCAGTGGGCAATGGATAGGCATGCTACCGTAGTACAAACGGAATTAGCAGGTATAACCATAGCCGCCAAAGAAATTTCCCGTAAACATACAACGAGCAAAGTCATTAGAATCTACACAGATAGACAATCACTACTGATCTTACGTAATCATAAGATAACAACTAGATCAGCATGGGAATGCCATCAGGCACTAGTAGTGGCCTCAGCTAACAACAGCGTATCAGACACGACCGGTTCAATGGCAATAAAATAGCTGACAAGCTGATTAGGAGTGCATCGAGTCTCAATATTTTTGGACCTGGTATGCTTCCGTTGCCAGCATTTGTTGAAATTATCAAAGAAGGCACCCACAAAGAGTTTAGGAAACGTTGGGATGAAACAAATGGCTGTCAATTTGCTAAGGAGTTCCTAGAGTACCCCTGCAAGGATACAGCCAAAAAGTACCTGGCTATGTCTAGGACAAATCTTCGTCTGGTGACAGGTATTCAAACTGGACATTGCTGGCTAAGAAAGCACCTCTATTACATGAGGAAGTGTGATACACCTCTTTGTAGGGGTTGCGAACAGGAAGATGAGACAATATTCCATGCACTCTGTAAGTGCACTGCCATCTCGTCAATTAGAGAGTCCGTGTTGGGAGAGCGATGGCCCTATATGGCCTACATTAGTCTTATTAGGCTGGCTGGCGACTCAGGTGGACTGATCTCCTAATGGGAGGAGATGCACATGGCCCAATGGGGCCTAAGTGCTGTAGCCTTTTTGCTACCCTTCCCTTAATTCCAGACACCAACTTCGTTTCTTTAAATGAAACATCCTGTCTAATACAGCATTTTTGGATTCTACGGAAAATTTTAGGGTGGTTTTGTACAGCTAAAAGTTATAGATTCTGTAATTCAGAACAACTTCTTCCTAGAAATAGATATCAAGTTGGTTTTTGGTACGCATAAAGAATGACGCTAAATTATAGTACATGGTAAATTTAAAGATAATATACCAAGCGTTTTAATGTTTGTCGTTACATTTTGACTTCACACAGCTGTAACTTTTTTATTTGAAATGGAATCCTATGCACTTTTTCACCTTCTCTTGCGCACATTGGAATTATCTTTTAGTTGTATTCTTCATGGCCATCTATTCTGGATGTCTGAAGAAAGTTAAAGAACTTTGAATGGTGACAAAAATACTCTCAAAATGCGATATGCCCTAAATTTTACCTTATGATCACATTAAATTTCAAAAACAGGTCGGGATTTAACAAATTACCTATACATATAGGGTGATTTAAAAAGGGTCTAAAAAAATTTGGGAATAGATGCGTCATGAAAGATGGTGTCGATATCGTATTTTTTTTGTAAAAGTCTTATAGTTCCAAGTAAAAAATTTTTGAAGTTGAAGTATTTTCAACCTCGCTGGCCTACTTTAGTCTCTAGCGTCATGGAAATGCAGGCGATTCCGAATCTTGACATCTGATTATTATTTGTAGGTATTAAAGTTTTTGCGATGCAAGTCTTGGGGGATTTACAGTATCTTGTTAATTTTTTGTTTCCTTTAAAAGTCTGTAGATAGTCGAGTTTCCAATCCCTGTCATTTTGGAACACTTTTCCACGGTCAACACTGTTGGTGTTTCAATGCATTTAATATACCTAATAATCTTCTCATTCTGAGACAGCGCACATCTTTTTACGCGTTTAGCAGGTACGTAATCTGATAAGCTCGACATTTTACCCAAACAATATTATATCCACTGGCACAATAGTCACTAAACACAAGTCGAATTTTACTCTACTGCACTAGCACGTCTTCGTATAATCAGCTCTAAGACTGGATTGATCTGTCACAATACACTGGCTTCTGCCCTATGATGTATACAGTAAAATATATTAATGTACACCCATTACCTGTTAGCATTAGTGTTACCCGATAATTACCTAAAACGAAATATTACCACGCCCATGGCCGGTTCTTGTCTCGGGGTTTCATTACTCTCTTTCATTTCCAAACAGACTATTAAGTAAAATTTATTATACAAATCTTTTCTTGTCAACAGAATCCAACGTAATACAATAGTATTATAGCATAAATTTCTCCAATTTTCGTCTTAACGCCGATCAAAGGTATCATTGTTAGCTTAATCTGACGTAACTTTTTTTAGCGGTTTCTTGAGGTCTGTGCGAAGGGACAGTTGGCAACACTGGGGCTATGCCGGTTATGTAAATCTTATTTAATAGCGGTAAACAAGGTATGCTATAAATATATATAAATAATATGCGAAACTGCACACTGCACCTTTAGAAAGTTCAAGGCCTCACCGGTAACCTTGGCTAATTACTTATACCTACAGCCGAGCTCTGAAAAAGGTTCTAGTGGGTAAAAAAGGAGACAAAGTAACGGAAGTTTAGATACATATATTTCAAGTCGAAGTTTCGTCGCATTTGTAAAAACAAACATCCTTAGGGCAACAAGCTTGAAAACATCATTTATGTTCACGTATAGATGAATATTGTGTCGAGAAGCGTTGTTTGTAAACAAATAGCACAAATAAATGTTTATTACTTTTACAATTTATTAGACGTTTCGTTTGGATTACGACTGAAGAATCTGACGTAGCTTGACATTTTATAGAGTTAAATATTCATGAAGAAAGATTTTACATAGAGAAAACTCATCATAGGCACTAATCGTTAGCTAATTATGATCCTCGATGTAATTACCCGAGGCGTTATTTATACTCTGCGTCCTTATTGGAAATATAAAGTTATAGACTTTAATTTAAAAGCATGCCAAACCTACTAGAAACATTGGTCCATCGAAAGAAGGCAGCGAATGAAAATTCATACACGTTGCTGCTTTATATTACAATTGTGACACTATGTCGATTCTTCTGATCGATTAGAACCTTCATATCTAGTCCTGTATACATTTTAGTAGCTTAATAGAAAAATTAATTCTTTACAGCTTTTAATTTTTTCGATTAATGTAAATCTGTATTGTATTTCAAATTAACTAACAATGTTGCAATGCTTCTCGTCGTCGCGCTTCATCACCCTACACTACTACATTTTTCTGGGTGAAATATTTTTTTATTAGGCTCCATATGCAATACTGCATTACTTCTTCCATTTGCCGAGTGAGATGCACTTTCTGTGCCCATTTTACGAGTCTATTTTGCAACTTTATTCAATACCAACACATAATATCACATATAACAATTTAACTCTTCTAAACGTATGTACTGTGGTATCTGAATGTATGGAAATCGTATACAGATATGAACTAAACCACACTGCTGTACTTAGGTATACACATACGAACGGCGTCTGACGTCACAGGTCTACAATGCGCTAAAAGCTGCGCGAATGGATTATTCATGATCAACGCCATATTTTGTTTTGTGCCTCTAACAATTGCAGAGCAGTAGGGGCTTGGCTGATTGTGAATTGAAATGAAATTTAATTCTGGATATGAAGAATTATTTTGTGCTATATGCTAATTAATTTTACAGTCCCTTATAAAACATGACATGTCCCAACAATAACACCCACAAAAATACACAAACATACACTAACGAGATACAAGATAAAAGAAACCACACTGTACGCCAATGACGTGTTTACAAATGGTGGCAGATGGTTGTCGCTCTCGCACCCACATACATAACCAATGAAGTATGTCTTTGCTGAGTTTCATGTGCCTCCTTTTGTCTGCTTCTAGGTTTGGTACCTTTATTTGGATGCGCAATTAATGGACTAAACGCATTCCATATCGTACATTTCAGTGACACTGTGGCGTAGACCGTTTTGCGGGGGTGTGGTAACATATAGGTATTAAAATATTCACAATATAAATCGCAAGTGTTTATATTGCTGCTAAATATTTTATCTATCAAAGTATTGCACGTTTTCAATTTTGCCTTTCCCCGCCCCTTCTTAAGAAATTCTTTGGTCCCCACTGAAATTTTTTCTGCGGCGCCCATGACGGTTGCGAATTTTATGTAAGAGTCTGATCAGGTGAAAGGTATGAAATTTCATACACATTTTACGTTATTTGCCAATTTACAGGTACCCGCTTTACCTCACACCTATTATTAGTATTCCCTGCCAAAGCAGCCTTTGATTTACTGTTAATATACATATAAAATGATTGCGATGTTACATCACACGTCTGCATAAGCCGTCGCTCACGAGAATACTAATCGTTGTTTACTTTTGGAGGATTATTTTCATATATTACAATCTATTACGGATTCTTTGCTAATAATGTGTTGTTTTCCTTCTTTTCTTGATCCCGCCAGATTTAGCTTGCAGGAATGTGGCCATTCTTAACTTCATCAGCATATTTACCGCTTCATTTTAAACATAAAGGTTATACATTGAAAGTATATTTCGTTTCGAAGAATTATGTTGAATTGTGACATTATTTTATGCAGGGTTAACTATGGTTAAGTACAAATATTTTAATAGAAGATAGAGAAAAATAAGCTTATTTATAAAGCGAAAACAATTATTTTTTCAAAATTATATTAAACCCTTATTTATCGCCGACTCTGGCCTTCTGTCAGCCGCGAGGTTAGTTATTTTCCGCCAAAGTCAAAGGTATAGGACAAATGTATACATATACATAAAAATACTGCCACACGATTACCGCCAAGTCATTACAGCAATTGTTCAAGGAGGATTTGCCATAATATTTTGACTACTCGGAAAACGACTTTGGTATTGCTGCAACACGATAATATGGTATTGTCACACTTTCCATAAATCAGCACCTTATCTGTCAACTCGGCATTTGAATACGACATGTTTGGAAATACACAAAAAATATGCGAATTAAATTTGCGAAACACTTAAGTTTTTCAGACTAACACCACAGAATACCTAACAGTATAACACCATAGCGATATTATTTTTTTACAGAATCTGATGCAGTCGCCATCTGTAGGTTACTAGTGCAAGGTGTACCTCACGATGATAATTTTTTAAACTTCTTGTGTTGTTGGTGAATTAAATTTTGTTAATACTAATAACAACAACAATATTAACAATATCCGACGATGTTTGCATAAAATAATTAATACTATTTTAAACTATAACATCCCGAGCTGTTTATACAGTATTCTGTAAAAATATTTGACTCTTAACCCTTAGAATAATAGAATAATATGTTAAATTTTGATCAGTGTTTTTTGATGTTTAGAGAGTATGCAATAAGCAGTGCAAAATTCTAGGTTACGGTTAGTTCTAGTGACTAATTTTAAGTTTTAAACGTTTTATAGTAATTAAATAAAGGAATTCATGTCGGGTACAGATATTTCCCTATAACATGGTTTGCCCTATGCTATGTGCTGTTTGTTTTTCTAGTCAAGGGCCCAATGGAGCCACGGCAATCGTCCAAGATTTTATAATTTTTGTTTTAAGTTTCGATTTTCTTAGACTAATTGCGTGTTTTATTTAACACGGGTTGTGTGCTATCTATTAGTGGATAGTTCTGACGGACCTGTAATGAGTGAAAATATAGTTTTGATAATCATTTTATCGGTCAGTGGTCGCGCGGTTTAAGGCGTCAGTACTTGAATCGAGGTGACTAGATCGCTGTGGGTTCAACCCCCGCAGCCGGTAGACCGTATATAAGCTATATTCATGGAGAGATTGGCACCCTCTCTGCGGGTATGGTAGGGTGGAAGAATGTTGGCTTAAGTCAATGTGAGAGATTGATACCGGTTGATATTTCTCGTGATTAGAATGAGAGGTAGACAACTGCATGGTCGTTTACATATCTAAACCATCCCCGACAATGATTGTCATAGGCGCCGATTTTCCGAGGGAAAAAAGGATTTTGTCCCAACATGGAGCTAGAATTCCGAAATAATTTTTTTGTCTATATCTATATTTATATGAAAGTTTTGTCTTTTTGCCTTTCTTCTTGTTAATAAACCAAGTCCCGGTCCTGTCAAGCACAAAACCCCGGCTCTAAGTATATGCATGCGCATGCGAGAATATATTTTCTAAAACAATAATTATTGGCTTATATACATTTTATAATCAATAGCATTCCATGCTTCCTTTTAAACATTGTTTGTTCGCGAAACGACTTGAAGTGTTTTGTTGAAACATGCGTATTTCAGTAGAAGAAAAAACAGTAAACGTTTTCTAACTAACCAGAGAAAAAAATGAATGAAATTATGCAGTTATTTTGTAACCCTTCGAAAACAGTTGCCGGTTCCGGACGTAGACCGAAGGCCGTGTACTTTCATAAAATGCAGTTTTATTTGATATGCGCTTATATTAATAGAACACAGAGGCGTACGGTCCATTCGACAGGTACTGAGAAAAATAACTGACAGTCCATTGACTGCTATGATTTATAATATACGTATACGAATATTAGCTTTATTGTTATAGAAAAACGCGACTAATTAAATTTAATAATTTGATAATTATTCTAGAAACAGTAAGGAACAAAAATATCATGTAGGATATTGTCATTTTCCGAGTAAATATATATGTCGGCTAATTCTTCAAAGGAGCACTTCATCATATTTACTTATTTTATAAAAAAATGTATTAAAAACTAACTTAAACACTTCAAAAACAAGTCACTCGACACTTGGCTTTAAGAGAGCGATACCAATTTGTCCAAAAATCAGTGGCGTACAACAGTATTTAACGGCACGAACGCCACTGATGCTAGTATATTACAAGAGAAATGTATACACGTAAAAGTAGCCCTTCACTATACTGTTGTGTACCAAATGTCATCTCAACATCTCGATCGGTTTTCGAAAACTACAGGCCATAGGATTTAGACAGAAAATTTTAAACAACCTGTATCTCGAAAACGAGGTCTTTTCGGACCCAAGTTTGACATGCCTCTAACCCTAAATTTTAAAAAATATAATGTTGCACGTAATACCACATCAATTGATATCCACTCACCACGGCCCAAGATAGGAACCTTGAGGCACACAATGCAAAATTATGATTGAATTTACTAACTACTGATCCAATAGAATACCAATACCTCATAAGCTGTGACTTTACGTAAAAACTAGTCACTTAATTTTGAAATTGAACCTTTTTGGTACGTCCCTGCCAAATAACTCATAGACAATCGCCTGTATCTCTGTGTATCACGTATCTATCGTATGTGGATATCACTGCGGTAGCGACGGACGTGGGAACGGATATAATATAGCGTATAAATATAGATCTAATGCATTTTGCACACTTGCTTCGGACGATTGAGTAACTTCCAGGACCGGATTTAGTTTTTTTATTTTGAGGTCTGCTAGATGAAACTGTTGGCAGTTGCACAAGTCGATTTGGTAAATCACGACCTACAGCGATTAATATTGAGAATAATTTTAAAATGTAGGTATGGGATGCATTGGAAATGACGAAAACTTATACAGTTACCAACATTGCTGATTAAAATTAACAAAAATAATAGTTTGGTTTTAATCGACTTTACAATTTTATGCATTTTTTGGACCTGCACATTGTAAAGTTGAAATAGTAACGAAAATGTTTAGCAAATAAAGCATTCTACATATAATTAAAGTCCGTGATGCAATCGTACATTCCAGGACCGTATTTTACTTTCATTGAATATGACAAAAAACAAGTAACAATGAAACAACACATTTTTGTCAAATAATTGGCCTTAGTAATGGCCTAACGATCTCCTAACTTTAAATCATTTGGACTTATTTTTTTGGTGATATTTAAAAAATGAAGTATATCGCACCGAAGTGGAGACACTATTGATGATTTACGCAAACGTATCATAGCTGCTGCCAATAACTTACAAGTTCAAAACGGACAAGAAGCAGAAACATTTGTGTTAGTTTGTAGAAACGGGCCCAAAATGTTATTGAACATCAGGTATATCAAACTATTTTACTAATTAAAATCACAAATTAATTCTATTATTAATTAATAACAATAGCGGCAAAAGCAGTTGAATTTGCTGTATAAAAATAGTTGTTGTAAAATGTAATTTATTTCTGCCTTTGGGAATTTTTTTCAATTCTTTGGACTGCTCTTTTTGATTTTATTTTTACAAAGTTGTATTTGTTAGTCTGCCACTGAATTCTACGTAAAACATTCGATCAGAAGCGATTTTCACTATTCCGATATCCTATTCTCTAAGCTACGAAGTAGTTTTTTTAAATTAAAATTTTTTATTTTATTTTTTTTAATTAAAAACGAATAGATGAAAGAAAATTCTGATTGCGGCATCTTAAGTTTCTAGAGGAAGTAGCTCAATATCTCTCTCTTCTTTCTCTCTAGTTTCCAAAATACTCTACAATTACAACAAAACCGGAACAGTTTTAGTTTATTGAACTTTAAGTTATGTGAGAAGTTTTCACTAAAATAAACGACAATAAAAAAAACAACCGACTGAACAAATTGAACTTTTGAACAAAGTTTAATAAATGTTGTATCAGTACCTAACTGATATTTTCATATTTCTAGACATGTCTAGTGTACGTTATTGTGTTTGTAATGCAATATTAAATTCTATAAAAACTATAAAATTTAAAGATAATATATGTGTCATCATTTCTTTAGACGTGGTGACCTGAATCCGCCCCTGGTTTGTACGGTTCAGTCGCGTACCTTATGATATTTGTAGTCCTGGGTCTTAATAATAATATGTAATTTTATAGAATTAAGTCAGATCATTACCTCATAATTTCCATTTCTCGGGCTTTCTGGTTCGAAGTTAAGGGGCCAGTCCGGCTCTGCGCCGTTAGACGGCATGCCGGCCGCACGAAAAACCACCGTGCGAGTTAGGAAAGGGCATGATCCGACGGTAATCCTTGGCCTGAATAGTGCAGCCAGTCAATAGATTTACCGCGTATGCGTCCAGTTGTTTTCGCACCACTGCAGATGCCCCGATCTGCTGCTAATTAGAGGTCTCTTGCGAAAAGGGGCTTTGGGGGACGCCGTTGTCGGAGATGCGGCTCGGGGGACCTGGCCCGCTCTGCTTTCTGCGACCTTAATTGCCCCGTTGCATAGAATAGAATTCTTGCAACGGGGAATTCTTCGATTCACGTACAAGTTTAAATCATAATTCGTTATAAAAACTGAACACTGTACGGGGTGATCTATCGCGTGCGTCAAAACATATACACAAAGCCAATAATGTCTTTACGTACTATTAACAGCTGCAAATAACTATAAATACTGTGTACCTACACTTAATGGTAGTTAACCATGTATACTGAGACATTACACAAGCACTTAGCATAAAAATTAAATAAGCAAAAATTCAGTACGAAAATTGTAGTTTACTTTTGTTTATAAAGTGCACTTTTAACATGTCATCTACAATTGTATCAATTTTATCCAACCAAGTTACTTGTGCAAAGGGGACAATATAGCACTGCACTGGCATACATTAAATTCTGGAACAAATTCTCAAAGCAAAATCCGACTGAAATTATTATTAATTTTTATTGACCATGACTCGCAGTTATACTGCCATACGTTATGTCACTGCTCCCTTGCTTTGCAAACGGTCTATAGTATGCAGCTGTGAATAGTACGGAAAGTTATTGTTCATGAATCGCGACCCCACCGTGTATACGCCAATGCCTTCCAATAAAGTTTTGAATCTCTCTGTATAATTGCAAAAATGTATAGCTTTATATAAAAAATAATTAACAACGCTTCCATGCTAGATAAACAAGTTAACGATTGAGTAGTTAATATTCCACATAGGAATTTATCGTCGAATCTATTATCTAACTAAACGATCACTTATGTCAGAAAGCATTAAAATCCTGTTTCATTTGAAAGTAAATAACAAGTAATATAATCCCGTAGTACTACGTTTATGCGGTTTATCTAAAATTTATGGACACGAGAATTAAAAGCCTCAAGTAATATTAGGAGTAAAGCAGTCGTACATTTCGATGAAATTTTTGCAAAACAAGACAAGACTTTTTCAAATTTTGCATCCGACAAACGGTTCCAACTTAAGCAGTTGTAATAGCAACAGCAGAAGCCGATATCTATATATGGGCGGGTGCAAAGATACTGACGGCGAGTCCTCCCCTCCAAAGAGCCTAGCCCGAGAACAACAAGGGCAGGTCAAGCTCAGCTAAGACTAGGGATGTACACATTAATTCTGTTACTGGCAGCGACCAGTTACCTAGGTCACGGCAGAACAACCCGGAGAACCATGTGTATCTACATACATACATGCCGCATGTTTTATGCAAAAACAACAAAAATGAGCAAATAAATTTAGCGTTCAATAAAAATTCTGCGACATTATGCATCAACCCGATACGTAGAACTGTCTCCGGAAAACTAAACGCAAATTATTTCGAAATTCGAAACCTGAGTGAAATTTACCCGTAAAATAATAAAGACATACGGTCTGTCTGCCTGCGGCATTCGCTAGCTACCTTACTATATGTATGTAATGTATTATCCTTTGACCCCAGAATTTACGTCAGCATAGAACAGCGTCATAATGTCATAAATTAGGACAAATTGGTCACAACGGTTACCACACGCTGGTGTCACATACAACAAATGACTGAATAAATAACTGGAAAATTGTGAAATATCGCTAAAATTGTAAGAGATTATTTTGATCAGTTTGTGAAGTATCATATAAAATAGTAAATATTCACTTATGCTTAAATATGTCAGCAACTAAATACAGGGTGTCCAAAAGTACTTTGACACTTCAGGACGTGAGTGCTGGCATTATTTTAAAATGAAAAGTCCACATAAATAATGATCCTTGGCGGCTCGTTACGGAGATACAGAGTGTTGAAATATTATCAAAAAAATAAAATATTTTAATTAGCTCTAAAATACATTGAGCTTGTTTTATGAAATTTGGTGAATGAAGTAAACGTTGGTGACGTATTGGGGACCTTTAACAAACTTTTAATAAGGCGACACTTGATTATACAATAATGGCAGTTGTCGCCACAGTATTGCTTCATTCATAAGTGACTTCCACATTTTACATGGGATCATAATTACTACCCTCAAAATCCACTATGACGTAACCTTTACCCAATAGTCACCTGCCTCCTACATGACCTTCTATCACTAGAGAAAATACATCAGTTTATTACTAGTTTTATCCTGTGTCTGTGTGTAAGATGGGTACCAACAAAAAATCTCGCAGAAAGAAGTCTTTTCGGCATTCGGCTTCATTTTATAGAAAACTAAAATGAACAGAAAATGCTACAACGAGTTTAAGAGCAACTTTAAAATTTCCTAATTCTGAGAATTTTAAAATGCACCTAAGCGAAAACCAAGTGTCTTCGGAATCATTTGTTGGATTGCGTCTGAAAGTTTTTCTTTGAGAATAGTTTAAATGTTCTGGCCAGAATAATATTCCGTCATTTTCCCACTGGTATGGAACGACACAGAAACAAATGCATTTTTTCTCTTTTGTAGACACTATTTTAAAATTCATTGTACATATACACTACATATAAAAATGCGCGAGATGTTGACATGAAGTACATATATTGCAATTTTGAGGTTATGGCAAAACAATGTTACTGTAGCGTTGCTACCACCTTTAACTGGTCGGAGAGATGATGGGTTAGTTCCATTGGCCACTTGATGAATATAACTAAAGAGTTAAATATTTTTAAGTTTCTGTCACTTTAAGTATACATTTTAAGTGTATATCTCTTCAAAGTTCTATTTTCAATAGCAGACATGATTATAGATGTATGTTTAAGGTCGCAATTGAGGCGTTCTTTGTATAAAGCCCATTTGTCATTAATTACAACTTTCGAGAAAAGTATTTGGTTGAACAATAGTTGGCTTACAAAAAAATGTTCATATTAGTGATTTATCGTTTTAATAATAATAGACATTTTGCCATAGAAACAGTATTTTTTTTCATTTGGTTTTTTTTAAGGGTCATTTTTTAATTTGACATATGGGGTTTATGCAGAAAATTTCCATTATTTTTCATCATTTTATAGGAAAAAGGATATTTTTAATTTTAAACAAAAACTTTATATTATTTTCTATATGCTCTACTCCCAATATCACACAACTACACATATTTAAAACGTTAATCTATAAATACTTACTGACGTCTGAGCGATAAACTTTCTCGCAAAAACACCATTAGTCACTGACATCTATGGTTCTTGCTGAAAATTGAGCTTGACATATGGGGTTTATGCAGAATCGCCGATGTTTTAATAGCTTATAATTTGGACTATTGTGGTTCTGACGGAATTTTTTCACGCAAGGGACGTAGATATTTATGCCATCAACCCATAGGCGGCGTAAGTCCATTTCCGAGAAAAACTGACATATGGGGTTTATGCAAAGAACGCCTCAATTTTGTAATAAAAATTTAAAAATACTATTACTCATCACTACTGCATGAAATTTCGTAGGTCTATACATAATTATTGGTTTCAAGTAAAAACAAAATTGAGCCATACAGACATAATTTTTTGGTTCGCGAAATTTACACAATTATTTGAACTGTTTTTAAATATCGAATTTTTCAGCGGTGCTTCGAGCTGTAACATCCATATCTGACAGTAAACTTTCAATCGTTGTAATTTTATATGTATACGTTGAGATTATTATAATTCTATATTACATGTTTAGATGAGCAATGAGATGTAGCAAAAGATACCGAGCTAGACACGAATAATTAGCCAGTAAAGACACGTATACGTATACCTAGTAAACTTTCTCTGTTTCCTCGGATGAACTTTTCATCTTAAAATAATGTTAGCAATTACCTCCCGAAGTTTGTCAAAGCACTTTTGATTCATCCTGTAAAATTCTCTGTACAAAGAAATGAGTCAAATTATCTCTACTGCATTTTTGCCCTATGAATAACTTCACTCATTTGTAATTTTAGTATCAGACGCAGACAAAAACTAGACACCAATCGCCTCACCTTGTATCAAATACGCATTCGTAACCCACTTGGAAACCCTCCAAAAAGAATTGCACTTGAAAAGTATGAAAATTTAATCCAGTAGTCCAGGGATTTCTCGCCACAATAATTCTTCCACGATTATAGAGGTCGGCTTTGAAGTTCACTCAATTTATCACGGGTGCATCAGGTGTTCACCACTCACATGACTTATCCTTGTTGTGACCAGTTCTGTTTTTATTTTCGATGGTTTTTCCCATCATTTCAGCACATGTAGGGCAATTCGCGTGCACCTGCATAGAACAAAATACAGGGTGTCCGTAAAAGACGCTACAAACATTAGGTGAAGCGTAGCTACATCCTGCTATTTTCGACATAAGTTGCGTAATAATGCTGTTTCACGCACGTGGCGTGAAGTTTAGTGCCTAAAACACCTATTTCGCAACATATATCAAACAAGATTTTTCGTAAAATCGTCAAATAAATATTCGAAATAGTTTTTTCCGAGGCGTTTGTTTTAAAACAGTGTATCTCCAATAAAAACAGAGATAATGTCGTCATTAAAAATATAAAATGTTCACAAAAAATGAGGCTACAGTGTGACTCTAGTTAGCAACAGCGACTGTAGCTGCTGCACCCCACAGGGTGGTACAAATTTCAGGAAAAAAACTTCGTCTTTTTGTTGTGCTCGTATACGCTCAAATTAAATTCCGAATAAAAATTTCAGACATAGCATCCGTTCCTGAGAAATCAATGTACAAATGAGCGGTTCGAGAGGAAGCCAACTTTAAAATTGGGGCTGGTTTTTAGTGGCCGGTTTTTTTTGCCGGTGAGTTTATAAAGAAAATCTGGATTACCGTTTTGACTTGACGTTTGATCCTTTATTTCCTACCAAACTTAGTAATCCAAGATTATCTAAATATTAGACCGTGTGAATTCCACTTTACATAAGATTAAATACGTATTGTCACTAATATATTTTGAAGTATAGATAAGTCCCAGTCAAATGTTATTTTTCCAAAGCCAAGGTTAAGTCGTCAGAAAACTGATCTATCTGTTATCTATATTAAAACTCCATGACGAACAAGTAATATATGTTAATTGTTCATGCCTGTAAATATGATGCAATTCTAAAGTAAAAGCTTTCTTTATTTGGTTTTACTATTTTAATACTTTTGAATGATAAATTAATTATTTTTTATATAGAATAATATGTAAAATAAGAAACATTTAATTTTCCTTTAACATAATACTGTAGCACAACATTGCAATCTATTACCTGTTATTTAAAGCTTATACTGCACCGAGAAAAAAACTGTTAAATTTACTCAAAAACTGTCAAGATTTTTCACGGTTGTATATGGCGAACCCAAAAATTACTTCACTTAATATTTTAAAAACGTCAACAAATATTTGTTAATTGAATATTCCATTATTATTTTAGTTCGTTGTAAATATACTGGTTAGAGGAACATAAATATTTATTAATTCAATCTGCGATGTTGATTCTATTAACTGAAATAAAGATTCCAAACAACAATAATTACGAAATTGTTCTATATAAACATCATATTGTTAATCTGACATTCGAAAATGTTAAATTTTGTATTTGTTTCAACAATTTTTAAATGTTATAATGCGCACCAATATTCTTGGCAGAACAAATGACGTCGCATATGCGGGGCCGAGAGAGATATCTCCCACATTATTGCGCTGTGCGCTGTAGGACCGGACTGTCCTGGAAAACCGCGTCAGTAAGGATTTTAGTTTTGGAGGTACAGGGTACGCGAAATGTAACAAACTGTCATTAGCTACTCCATCTCGGACGAAGCACGTGCAGCACAAATAACAGTCTTCTTTTTTAAAAAACCATAAAAAAAACTCCAACAAAACCATTCACAGTAACTATGTTTAGGGGTACTTGTAATTATTATGTAGCAACACCTGACGCAGTAGGTGCGCGAACGAGTGTGCAATGTTGTCACATATTCAAAACCAGTTTGCTGTCATAATTCTATTACCGTTGGTCAATTTATCATGGAGCGATATCCTGTATACAGCACCACTTGATGTGTTCTTGTTATTCTCGGTCTTGCTAGCGGTACGATCAACCAACCAACTCCACAGGGTTTGCTCTTAGATTGCTCAACAAATATGTCTATGTCAGCATGGTTTTATTAAAATGAGATCAACAACCAGCAACCTAACCGTTCCATCTCAGTATGTATTGGAAGAGGTGGACAATGGAGCTCAGTTCGATGTTATATAATATGCTGACTTTGCCAAAGCATTTGACAGAATTAATCATAAGATCCTCTTGCAAAAACTTTTCAGCTTTGGTTTCGATTCTGATTCAGTCTTACTATTACAGTCATATTTATCTGAAAGACAACATTATGTTTCTTACAATGGTTATGATTCTGTCAAATATGTGGTGAAGTCAGGAGTACCTCAAGGTTCGAATTTTGGTCCACTGTTATTCCGCTTATTTGTTAATGACCTTACTGCCACTCTGTACTGCTCGAAACTTATGCATGTTGATGATTTAATAACAATTCCTCCTTAAATGACTATGTTACTCTTCAAGACGAGATAGCTAAAATTGAAACCTGGTGTAATTTAAATAATTTACATCTAAATGCTAGAAAATGCAGTGTTATTAGCTTTACAAGGAAGAAATCTCTTTGTTGTTATAGTTACTTAATTAATAACATCGAAATTAGTCGTTTGACTAAAATTAAAGACTTGGGAGTGATTTTCGATAAGAAATTACCTTTTTCCTGTCATATCGTGTCCAAGATGGATGAAGCAATGAAGGCTTATAATATCGAGTCATTTGCTATTTCATATTTTTCATATGTCAGAACTAAACTAGAATACTGCTCTACTGCTTGGAATCCATTCTATTTGTCAGTGTTACTTGAAAAACCACAAAGAAAATTTCTCAAATATTTATATTATAAGACAGATAATACTTATCTTGTAAGAGGTACTCCTTAATGACCATTTGCTATACTACATTTCAAATTTGGCTGGATCAGCCGGGCTGCACTAGCCTGGCTGGACCAGCCTCAGTGAAATGCGGGCTTTATAGGCAACTGACTGATAGATTTGGGTAGAGTAAGATTTAAGGAAAAAATTACACTAGCTTTACCAGTTTTTGCGTGGTCAAATTGATTGTCCTGAGCTTCTGAGTCAAATTGATTTTCTTATTCCTAGGCATAATTGATATTTTTTATTGCTTGCGAACAAGAACTAACCTTTTATTTAAGTCACCGGTATACATTATGTGCAACTTATTTAATACAGTATCGCATCTCTGTGATATAAATCATGACAGCTTAAAACCTATTTTGTTAGTCATTTCACGTAGAAATCTTCATCTACAGATTTCTGTTTGTAGTAATACATATAAGTTATTCTCTTTATTTGTTTTTTTTTATTCATTAATCATTATTATATTTGCGGTGTTATTTTACCCATTGCGACAAATACATGCCAATGCACCTACCACCTAGCGACCCTCCAGAGCCCACAGGCGCAGATCCGGTGGTTCCCTCGGATCGGTTGCGTAACCCGACCACCTGCTCTGTCGACACCGGCGTACGGCTTTCGCCGATCACCGGTGCCTTACAATTTCATAAAAACGTATATAGTTAATCGGGTTACGACCGACAGTCACACAAAGAAATTTTCTAGGCACGTAATTCTATGTGTATCGCAGTTCTCTCGACTTTCGATAATTCAGTTCGATTTTAATGCTTATATAAATTACCGGTTACGTGAATTTTATTTTAAAGCGTTATATTTGCCGCAATTCGTCGGGCATTGTGCAAGGCGACGAAGCGGCCAGCCTTGCGACACGGTTCTAGGGTTGCAACAAATCTTATGTTACATATGTAGCTCGAGATCTTGCGAATTCTTATCGTTGCCAAAATTATTTAATGTTCTAGTAATACGAAGTAGGCTGAATTGTGTACCAGTCTCTGGGAGTTGGTTAAAAATGATTTTATTTTCAATATTACAGTGTGTCAGTGTATAAGAGCTAAGCTAGTTCCTTTAGTCAAAACAAACAAAAAATAATAAAGATTTAAATTCATAACAAAGTTTTAAATCCGTTTCCGAATCAGTTGTACAGTGCAATTTTATGTCGTCCGCATATAGTAGACAAAATATGTAATACGATCAAATTTTCGAGAAAATCATTTATATGTAACATGAAAAGAAGGGGCCCCAAAACGGAACCTTTAGGCACTCTACACATTACAAATATTATAGATGTTGGAAACTTCCACATTCATTAAACTGCGTCTTTTTACTAAATTACCTAATATTTAAGAGTGGCAAGTACAGTGTAGTGCTTCAATCATAGCTTTTTGTTTTAAGAACGGTTTGAGTTTGGTATGCAATGTGCATGTTTTGTTCATGTCAGATTTCAAATCCTCTATGGAAAGAATTGTAAAATCCGTGATAATAACTTTCCTGTTGTCATAACTAAAGATCCCTAAACAGAGGAGGTTGCCTACAACTGCTGATTCCCTTCACTCTCCCCGCCCGCAAACTCATGTCTGACGTCACTGATATTTGAATCGAATTCAGCTTTTATTTGTATTTTAAAAGTATTTTTGTGACCCGTGTTATTATTTATGTGTTGCTGGAATTATTTTCCTGTTTTGACGTAAAAATTGTTATTCTGTATTTGTTACCGTTACGTTTTGTTGTTATTTAAGAGCTGTTGAGAATATATGTTTTTATGTCAAATGTCAAATTATGTTGCGATATAATTCTGGGGACATTTATACATGGCTATTTGTAAAACCAAAATTAAAAAAGGAAATTGGCGAATCTATTGCGCTCTATAGTGGGATGGAAGGTACTAAGATGCAATCGAACCGATACTAATTATCTAGATAACCAAACAATTAGCAGTAAACATTTTCATACAGAAGAATTTAAAAATATATGTTATAGAAGAAAAATTAACGCAGCTTCACAGACATTATTATAACCTACCGTATAGCTATTACATTTAGATCAACCATTTTAGTCTACATCGTGCAATTGCTCTGTGAAGAGTGTTCCATCAAGTATGTATTACTACCAGTACACAGGCTCTCCAAAACACCATACACAAAAAGATAGTAACTGAACTTCCGGAATCGAAAGCCACAATAAGACAAGTATGGTCATGAAATTCCAGTTACCAATGTAATTTTAAATTATTTAATCAAATAAGATAAATGTATACACAAAATCGTACAGATAAGTAAGTACATACCTACATTTAACTGAACAATAACTGACATGCGTTGTACCACTTGTAATTACTATTTGTTTGTGTATTTTCATATTGCGTTTCCTTTGTACAGATTTGGAAAGTGAGGATCTTGATGGTGAATTGTATTTTGCCGCTTGCGTGTATTTGTGTCATGCTACACGCATACTTCGACCACAGCGTGTTTGCATCAAGCAATGTTGCCAGGTGGGAAAAATTCAGTGCATGAGAATAATTTCAAAGAAGCAAGTAATTTTCAATTACTTTTGTAATGCCATTTTTATTTCATTAAAAATCATTATGTTCTGCTATTTTATCATAATATTACATTGCAAGTAGGTAGTTACAGGTACTTACTTAAAAGTTATTAACCACGTAACCTTTCTAATTTATTTTATTGTTAGGCCGGGCGAACGTTGAGGCGCAGTTGACGTGACGCAGGGTGACTCACGGGTCGTAAAATCTGTTGTTTCCAGAAAATGCAGGTACCCTTACGGAATAGAGTTAAAAATCACTGCAATACAGCGTGAATACAGCACACACACCTCATATCCGTAGACTGTCATACCCGTTTATGTATTCATTGCTAATTATTAAGAGAGCAGTCTACAATAAAGGATATTTCAAGTACCCAAATATTGTAGATACCTACCTCTATCTATTCAATTTTGCCCTCGATTTTCCTTTATTTCTCGTTAGGTCTTTGTTTTGGTAGATTTCAAAGAGTAATTTTAATAATTTTATTATTTCTTTTTGTGTCTATTAAAAAGCATGAGATTTTGTAATCAAAATATGAAAGCATGAGATTTCCTCGGAATGGATGAGATCTGACAACACTGGCATCAGTTGATCTGAGAGTTAGATTTGCAATGGCGATACGGAACCGATTACCGTAGTAGTGGGGAATGCTAGACCAATGCACGTCGCCTCCCCTCTTAAACTTCGTACCTTCCCTGGAATGAAGCGGCAATTTCTACTTTCTCTGTAAAGATCTGCAATTTCCGAATCTGTATATTGCTGACATGAAAATTGTGATTTTTTTATCGTCTGAAATTGGTGCAACTTCCTTCTCTCTGATCTGATATAAGTACAGATGAGGTCTACCAAAGTTCTAATTATCGGGTAACTTTAAATACGTTTCCAAAAAGTCTTTAACATTTAATTTTCAAAATCGAGCATAATCTAGGTTTATTACAAGGGAGTTTTTTTTAATATTTTTCTCGCCATCAAAATTTCTATCTAGATAAAAATAAAATTGGCAGAGTCAACAACATATTACATTAACAATTTTAAGGATAAGAATTTTTATTTTTTTATGGTATTTTATCACAGAGTAATAATATATAGCATTTTACTATATCTGCTAAGTTTTGTGCCGTATTTCAGATGTACATACTTGTATAAGGTAATGCTAATTACGCTGCTGCATACTTGTATGTATAGGTAATACTAATTGTGCTGCTGCATAGTGCATATGCACTTGATGAACTTGTAATTTGTTTAGAGGTATAAAATATACTGCTCGTACTTACATGGAGCTCCCCTAATTAAGAATGACTTGCCCTTGCTGGAAGTCAATTTGTAAGGTAAACTTTTTTAGTGGCGTCGTGAAAATGAGTGTCTCAAATTACAAGCAACGTGTTCTGATTAAATTTTTAGTGAAATCTGCCAAAAAACCCTCGAAAATCCTACAAAAATTGCATGTGGTGTATGGAGACGAGTGCATGTCGAAAAGACGCGTGTTTGAATGGGTAAACCGGTTCAAGGAGGGGTGTGAATCGGTAGAAGCCGATCCATGTGAAGGAGCTCCCGTCACCTCTCATACTGACGCGAATGTTGACCGTTTGCGTGCACTGATCACGTCTGACCGGCTCCTAAACATTCGTGCGTTGTCTGACGAGTTAAACGTCAACAAAGAAACCATTCGCAAGATGTTACACGAAAATTTGAATATGCGAAAGATTTGCGCAAAGATGGTGCCAAAAATTGTCACCCGTGAACAGAAAAACATGCGCAAAAATCGATTTGCGACGATTTGTTGTCTCGCATTCAGAGCGACGGTAAAGACTGGATGAGTCGGGTAGTCACTGGAGATGAGACCTGGATATTTGAGTATGACCCCGAGACCTGTAAACAAAGTCAGCAGTGGGTGGAAAAGGGTGGAGAGCGGCCAAGTCACGCCTGAAGGCAATTTTGATCGTTTTTTTCGATATCCTCGGCATCATTCATCGTGAATATGTTACTGCCGGCCAGACAGTTCTATGTTGGCGTCCTGGAACGGCTGCGGGCCCGCGTTTTCCGTGTGCGACCCGAACTCGCCGAGAACGGCTGGATCTTGCACCACAACAACGCGCCAGCTCATTCCTCGTTCATTGTGCAAGAGTTTTTGACAAAAAAGGCATTCCAACGTTGCCGCACCCACCCTATAGCACCGATATTGCCTCAAAGGAACTCATCATGGCGGCTTACAGGAGGTCAAAGAAGCTGTAACCGTGGTGCTGAACGGATTACCTGCGGAGAATTACCAAGGGTGCTTCCAATCGTGAGAGCAACATTGGAATCGTTGTGTAGAGGGAGACTATTGTGAAGGTCGATAATAAAATTTTGACGAAATTTAATTTGCTTGTTTTTTCATTGACAAATTCCCGGAAGTTAATTGTCACACCTCGTATGTTCTAAACTGTTGATAATACTGTGATAGTACTGTTTAGCAACATAAATATCCACACAGAAATTATTAAAGCAACTGAAAATTCAAATATAACTAACACCGAGTTGGATGTCGAAAATCAAAATATATACCATCGACGTCATCCCGTCTCAAAAATACTGCAATGCTACTGGCCGAAAGTTTGTAGGCAACCCCCTCTGTTTAGGGATCTTGGTCATAACCTAAGTTTTTGTTTTGTGTACAGGGTGACCGGAATGTGATTGCCAAGACTAAAAGGGTTTGTATATCTGACCAAAAGTAACAAAAACTTTAGTGTAGAATCCTGCTTTACAGTTTCAAACAATAACTTTTGTTTCTTTCTCTTTCTTTTTCAGCATTAAATGTCCAAAAATAGTGACGAAATTAGATTAGAAAGACAAAGAAGAATGATCTAGAAAGAGAGCAAAAAAGTAAATTCTCTTAGATACAACTGGAGAATATTCTGTGGTGAAACTAACAACCCATTGTAATATCAATAATTAATATTTGTTTATCAATGACGCATACGTTTTGTTCCCTAACATAACAAAATTTTCCTTCACATTGTATTTAGCCTTGAGTAATCGTAAACCATATTCCGAGAGAATAGAAAAACGTGTAGAGAACAGAGATACCATAGACAGGAACATGCTTTAACATTACGCGAACAGGAAGAAAACTTTATTATTACATGTCTAATTATTTTTTCTAAAAGATTTGACTAACTTTCATTACTTCATCAAACAAAGGTTTGTTTATAAACAAGGTCACGGCAAATTTATACGTTATCTGTATATACCTCAACAACTTTTGTTAATTCTAATTCTTAAGGACGCCATTGCCTCATCATGCGGAATTGGACTAAAGCATCGAGGTTGTCAGCAGGAAGGGGTACTCTGCTTTACAAACGTTCGCACTGCTATGGCACCAAAGTGAGCGGGCAAGGGGAGTAACGTGGGCGTTAGAATTGACGAATTTACATGAACTAGATTTAAAATTTCGTAAGTAATGGTTTCTATACGATTTATTTACGTAATGAATATATTTACTCATGCAAAACTACACGAAATAGGGATCACATGATGACCTAATAAACATACTGTGGGTGTAATTCAACGCTGGTCGAGGCTTTGGTCCACAGAGTAGTTAGTTTCACACAATATTGTTAATACCTAAAAATTTTTTAAAAAATCATTTGCTTATCTTTAGAAAGGTCGAGTATTTCTTAAGCCTTCCAAATACGTTGTTAAAATTAATGAAATTATGACTGAACCACCCTGTATATTTCTCCCACTTCGAATACAAAATGTATGGCATTAAAAATAACAAAATACATTGAATAGAGTCAGTTAAACGTCGATGCTATTAAAGCAGACGTAGATATATAACAGAAATAAGTATTATTTTTAGCAATTTATGTTTTAGGTGTAGTCCAACCCTGGAATGAATCAAACAGGTACGATATCATCACGGAGCAGTCGTGTGACAAGGCAATGTAATAGTAATACTGCATGTAATAGCAGGCTATGGTAATTGCGTAAAAAGCGAGTCTCATCTCTCGGTTATGCAAAAAGCGAATGCGGAAGATTCTGATTCGGCAGCAGCTGATGCCTACCTAAAAAGTGAAAGCCCGTGACGTTCTACGCATTTACAGCGGGTCGCCAGGAGATATACGAGCATCGCGACAATTTATTTTATAAAGGCTATTACAGCGCGCTATTTCGCTATTGCTATTCGACGGACAAGCCGGAATGTAAGAGTAGGTACTTTATATGATACATTACGCATTTATTACTACGTGGATATCTACGCAGGAACCTTCCTCGACACGACGTCGTTAACCATACAGGATGTTCCTTTCAAGAGAAGCCTATTCGAATGGTCTAACTCTAAAAATATTGCGCTTTTTTATCGTGTTTGCCACACACCGCAGGTTCAAATCCTGCAGTTGGTAGACCGTATATTATCAGCTTTATTTATCGAGAGGATTGACACCCTCTCTGGGAGTATGGTAGGGTGGAAGAACGTTGGCTTGGGTCAAGGTGAGAGATTGATACCGGTTGACATTTAATCGCCCCCTTAATTAATGAGATTTTCCAAGGGTTCCTCATTCCTGCACGGAACGGTCTAGCTTTTGTAGATATTGTAAAAATATTTGAAATAACAAGTCACATGTATGTTCATAGCAATAGAAATTGTAGGAAAATTTCTAGACTAGACTACAAAATTCTTCAATGTGAAGAAAATATTCACATCTGGCAACACTGATCTTGTAGTCTCTACTACATTCCACTCCAGAGGTCACAGTGGAGGGTACGACGTCAAAACGCGCTCATACGGCCAGGACCGGCTTTAATTTTTTATTTTTGTAATTTTTTATAAAATATTTTTAATATTCAAATCCCATAATCGACCTATGATGACCTAAATTATTATGCTTCGCTTACTAGAGAAATCTAGGTTTCCCATATTCTGCACTAAAGACGCAAGACCCTGTGTTAGGTTAAGGGTTCGATAATGTCTCTATTTCCGTTATTAAAACTTGTGGTAATGTCAAGAGCACTGTTCTGCAACTATTATTCAACAATGGCCATAGAAAATGTTTTTACTACCTAAATTCCTTTTTAGTTTTACTTCATTTCCTTTTGTAGTTACACTTACTGACGCTCAAGTACGCCCTGACTACAGATTTGCACTAAACTAACCTTATTGTTAACATAAATTGATGTGTCCAAATTTTCAGGTCCGGCCCCGACCCCGTGAGCGAACCGGCAATATTTACGGTCACCACAAAGAGAGCGAGAGTCGACATACAAATATAAGAACACAATTGCAGCAACAAAAATATGCGGATGTTATTCATCTGTTTTACTACTACGAATCAAGCAATCGCACTCGTTAATTGCTTGTCCAAAACAGAATGCTTACATAGAACCTTTGTCGATTTTACTGGCCTATTGCCGGCACATAAATGATACGTTTAGTGTCCGGTATGTGAAGATATTTGTTCGATGAAAGTGCGGTATCAATCACTCTACAATTGGTATACAAAAAGATTTATGGATAGCGCAAAACGTGTGTAATCCCCAGAATTTACAAATAAACACAAAAATTCCTGGAAACCAATTCTCTAAAACGCTTTATAAATAAATTTATAGTTAAAATCATTACCAAATGACGATTGACAATGAAAAATTGTCATCAAATCCACCAGATAAAAATGTGTTCATGAACGTTAAAATATCTGGGATATAAAAATACCTCCACACGTCATGTAGAATTTTAACAGTTTTTTAAAGATAAGGAATTAAGTGTCACTACAGTTTAACGTATGTCTTACTTGAATAGTGAATATGGCGGCTTATTAAATTTACCTACATTTAATTCGCGGTTTTATAAATGCACAGCTAAGTTGTAATATTTAAATCCAACTAACAAGGATACAAGATTTAAGTAATCCATTTAATTTGCTTGATGAAAAACTAAAATAATAACTTAGATTTAGTAAAAGCAATACGGCAATTTATTAACGAATTAAGACCATTTTTGGCAGTTCCTCAGAGACAAAAAGTATTCCGGCAGAGCTAAAGGTAAAATTACTGCTTTCTAATTTTATTTTTTGATAGGTGGATTGGTTCTAGTATTTGCAACATTATTATTTTTAACATAAGGTAGTTACCAGACATGTAATGGTGATAATTTTAATTTAGAACTGTCAAAAAACAGTAATTGTATTACATAGGTAACCAATGCTGTTACCGAACATTTGTTAGAGAGATAGGTATATGGTGTTTCTAGAAACTCAGCAAACAAAGGACCACAAAAACTGAGTAAGCTGTATCAAGAACAGTTTAGTTTAAACATCTTTAGTTTTATCATAATTAAATTAAATATATTTATTTTATATTAAAATTAAAAAACAATAGTTGAATTATCAGCAATCATTTAAGCAGGGAATAAATTGCACGTGCCTGTTACCTGCATAATGTCATTCAAGGAACTTGAACAGCTATGTGCCACAATAAATTGCCGTATTTAACCTTTACTAAATCTAAATATATATATATTTTTAAATAGGCGTCAAATAATTTCTCAAGTTGAGGTTATGTACCCATTTTCTTATTATTTCCAAATCACTCTGTATAAGAAAGTATAATTTTGTTTGCAGACTCACGAAGAATTAATTTAGACCTCCTAAAAAAAAATCCCCCCCCCTTCCCCAAAAAAAAAGAAAGCGCTTGGCTACGGCTGTGAAGGGCCATTAATAAAATCTACATAAGTTATTGATTTTTTGACAGTCGAAATCAAGTTACATTGTTTATATTTGCTGTCATTAGCATCTGCTTCAAGAGACAAGGCCTACTTAGGTTAGTGGTGGGAAAACACACTCCGATATCGAAATAAGACGTAAATCTCTCGAATCTAAAATTTGTAGTTAATTTTTGCAGTCTGTTTTTGTCATAAATTATAGTTTAATTATGTATTTAGTGAATATTTATGATGTTTTTATTAAATGTCAAATGAATCTTATTTTTATAAATATTCATCATAATAATCTGAATATATGTATAATTTATGATATGATATTTAATACAACAGGCATTGTTTTAACATAGAACCTATAAAATTAAAAAAAAAGATTCACAGATAACTTGAACCAAACTAATTTGTAGAGAAAAAAAATAACAATTTCAATTGGCCCATGGACACATATGCCTTGTATTTAAAAAACACATCTTTAGATAACTCAAAAATGAATAAAGTTACAAACAAAATTAGGCACGTCACTGGACTCTATTCAAAAAAGTGTCTGAAGAACGTATTAATTATTTTTTTCTAACTTTACAACCAAGTTACAGGTATGTTTGTATTGAAACTAACTACTCTGAGGACTAAAGCCCCGACCAGCGTTGAATTACACCCGCAATATATATCCACATATTCTTTATTATTAGCTTTTGTAACATTTTTTACTGTATTACAAAGGTTTTTAAGCTAATATAAATCAAATCTCCTACAATTCCTATCAAAGAAATCATAATATGTATCTAAAAAAATTAATCTATCTAAATTTACTAACCTGGTTTAATAAAAACACTATAAATATCTAACTTCACTCTTGAAAATGTGGGAACTCAAAAATTCAACCACAAAATATGAGATCTGACCTATTTCTGCATTTTTGCTAATAATAAAGAATGTATGGGTATATATTGTGGGTGTGGTGTAATTCAACGCTGGTTGGGGCTTTAGTTCACAGAGTAGTTAATTTTACAGAGTATTGTTATTGTTAATACCTAAAAGTATATAAAAAAAGCGATTACATAAAGGCTAAAATTTTGTTATTAATTAAGTAGGTCGTTATCACGTTTAAATTCATTGACAGGTTCACTTGACATTGTCGATATTTAATTTCAAATAATTTTAATTTATTGGTATAATAATTTTTATAGTTATTTGACTCAACCGTTGAGTGAAAAATTATATCTTACTCAACGACTCAACTTAAAGGAGGCCACCTGAAGAAGCAATCCTAAAAATGCAGAAATAGGTCAGATCTCATCTATTGTGGTTGAATTTTCGAGTTCCCACATTTTCAAGAGTGAACTTAGATATTTATAGAGTGTTTTCATTAAACCAGGTTAGTAAATTTAGCTAGGTTATTTTTTTTAGATAATTATTGGATAGAGCTTTGTCTCTGGAATTGTTCATTAGCATATCTAGATGTTTGGTATCAGAGAGCATACATATGACTTCATTGATAGAAATTATAGAATATTTGATATATATTAGATTAAAATACCTTTCTAAGTAAACAGTAAAATATGTTACAAAAGCTAATAATAATGTATGTAATGTATGAATGTAAAAATAAGTAAAAATCATTACTTTAGATTTTTGAATATTTAATATCAGTTTACTACTTCAGTAAATTTCAATATTTGCAAGGTCAGCATTCATTTTATCTATGTACCTAAAAAACACCACAAATTTAATCATCTTACGGCGAAAAGTACAGCCGCCTTAAAAATTTAAAGTAGATTTCACTACGAAGACTTTAGCAGGTCAAAAGAAATCGCAAAATTCATTTTAATGAGTGTTATTAGTGCAAACGATTGTACCTATTCATAAAAACCAGTCTATAAATACTGGTAAATAATAAAAAAAGTGTAATTTTGTAAAAGTACCTAAGTTTAATCTGCGGTATCGGCTTTCTAGTCTAGCATAAAAGCTCGTTTTCTTATGAAACAGAGTACCATTATTATAATTACATACCGCATAAATAACGCTTCACGGTATCTTAACGGCGGATGCAGAATCCGCGCGAGGCGAGCTCGCTACCAGGCGCCACCCTGTATACCTGTAATTATGTACAATTTAATCGAATGGAAAAAAAATCAGTACGATATCCGCTTACATCAAACACTTCGCTGGTGTGTGACTTTAAGCTATTCAGGCCACAGCAAGGACGTCCTTGTAGATGTAAGAGTAAGTAAAAGTACTGTCGGTAAAGTAGGTTACTGTTGGCGGGCTGCCACGGCTCGGCCTGCGCCTGTGTCTAGACTAGACCGTGCAGCGGAACGGTACAGAGCGGAGATCCTGCGACTAAACGCCGCGGCGTCAGCGATGGATGATGAGTCTGCAATAGTGTTTTGCACAGCCATCTCGATCATCCCAAAATTTACAAAACATTCAATTTCTACAAAAATGCGTGCAACGACTGCAACTCCTTGCTTATACAGATATTGTTAACGTCAAAATACAGCGCTTGAGCCCAACATACTTTATTCAATTGTTGTTCCTTTTCATCCTACAGGGTGTTAAAGTTGAAAACATGTTTTCGATTTTTTGCTAAATTTTATGAAAGTATAGACAGATTGTTTTAAAAATTTGTAGTCTCATGTTTTTTGAGGTGGCAATTACGAATATGCAAACAGAGTTGAGGTCACGACTAGGGGGCGCTAGTTATAGTGTACTGTCGATGTAAAAATATGTCTAACTTTTTGCAATTTACACTTGAATTTTTTAATAAAAAACTATTGAACTACCTTCAGCTCTAAATAGAAAAGGTATACCTGTTACAAATCGATAAACTCAACCGTTTTCGAGAAACAGACGATTTAGGTTTTTCAGATTCGGCGGAAATTAAATTAGAATGGAATTAATAGAAAATGGTATGGTAGGTAGTAGGTATGAAAAAAAAATTACCTTATACAGGGTGTTAGGTAAACATGCGGCAAAAATTCAAAGGGTTATTCCTTGGCCTATTCTAAGAATATTTTGTTCTATGATGATTTCTGAAAAACCCCTTTGTTTCGAAGATACAGGGCGAAGAAAATTTACGACAGTAACAACATTTTATTATCAAAAAGTACATGTAAAGTTGCTCAATCTACAATCAATGTTCGAAATGACTTTCTCCACATTGGATATAAGCATTCAATCTTCTCGTCATTGAGTGCCGAACCCTTTCAAACACATCAGGGTTGTTTCTAATTGAGTAACACCCAGCAATTATCCGATTTCGCAATTCGTCCAAATTCTCCACTGGAGTAGCGTAAACTAATGACTTCAGATAGCCCCATAAAAAATAATCCAGACGGTTTAAGTCTGGGGATCAAGCAGGCCATGCGTGTGGCACACCTCGAGCAATCCAACGATATCCGTATGTTGCTGTTAAAAAATCACGAGCAACCAAACTGAAATGTGGTGGTGCACCATCGTGTATAAACAAAATTGCAATTCTTGTCGCCGATGATACATCCTGTAGAAACTCAGGCAGTGTTTCTTCCAAAAAGTTGCCATACATCTCGCCAGTAAGTCTTGCTAGTAGAAATACTGGTTCAATTAGATAGTCACCCACAATTCCAACCCAAATATTCAAGGAGAACTGATGTTGAAATCGATCGTCACATACCTCATGCGGATTTTCATCTGCCCACAGGTGGTTGTTATGAAAATTACTTATTGCATTTCTTGAGAAACTGGTTTCATCGAATATGGTTGTCGCAAATTTTGTTCACCCTGTATCTTCGAAACAAAGGGGTTTTTCAGAAATCATCATAGGACAAAATATTCTTAGAATAGGCCAAGAAATAACCCCTTAAATTTTTGCCCCATGTTTACCTAACACCCTGTATAAGGTAATTTTTTGTTTCATACCTACTACCTACCATACCATACCAAAATATGCACACCAAATTTGGTTAAATTATTTCAAGCGATTTACAAATTAAAGACTGTGTTTTTTTTAACTTTTGACATGCTGTAAGCTGGATAATGGCTGTCCTAAGATCCCACATTTGTATAACAAGAAACCCTAGAGTAAACAAGTGTTTTAAATTACATTTTTCGCGGGATATTATCATTCTATTTAAATTCGATCAATGGAAAAAAAAGTTTGGTATAATTTTATGGGTCACTCACCCTCAATGAACATCTGTAGTGTTTTAATTTACTTGAACTCATAGTCAAAGAATACCAATAATAAACCTAAATCATGTACCAAATTTGATTATTCCAAGTTAAATTCAGAAATATGATTTTTTTTCGAAATATTTTCGACCCACTTTGAAGACGAGTAACTTCGCCTGTGGGCAACTTGGAATATTTGGTTTTGGTTTGGTTTGGTTTTGGTAATGTTTGGTTAAATTGCAATATTTTGGGACCCCCTACCTGCTTTGTGTCGGTTCTCATAACATCCTGTAAACGTTCTCGAATCTCACACAAATCAATGAACTGAACGTATATGAACAGAAATAGAGACATAAGGAAGACAAATGTGATTTAAAACATAACTTTCCTTCAGAGTTCAGGAAGAGGAAGTTCTGATATACCCTAAGGACCTCACATCAGAATCAGGCCTCTTCTTTTGTTGCGCATTTACGGGCTCTATTCTTTGACTGGCAAATTTCTTATCTTAAAGTAGATATATTTCTACTTTACGTATACAAGGTGTTACAAAAAAGGAGGCCGTTCTCTTTAAACATAGACAAGGTGTTCGGGATATAAGTGCCAATACTAAAGGAGTGTTTGTATATCCGACCAAAAACAATACAATTCTTATGAAAAAAAATGTTTAAAACGAATAGTTTTTCTACAAATACATTTCAAAAATATGTTACAAAATTACACAGGTACAATTAAGTTTAGTTAAAGACTCCTGTAACGTAATTTGTTTTATGAATTAGTATTAATGAAGTACAAGAACAATGGAAGTATCCAGAAAATCCTTAAAATTGTAATTTAATGGTGTTATTTCCCCAATATTCGAAAGAAGTGTTCAGGGGACAAAAGTGAACAAAAAAACCTAATAAACATATTGCCGAATATCAACGATTACTGAGATAGCAATGAAAATATTTTTATCCGAGTTAATTATTGTAATGCATCGGTAGAGAAAAGTGTTTATTTTGTAGGTATCATAAATTATAACATTGATTAAAGATATAATAAACCGAAATTAATGAATTACATTTTCAAATATACCACCGTTCGCCCCGATGTATGCATCAGCTCATTTGAGGATTGCATGGATAGCTCGTTGAAATGCACGGTGAATTTCTCTTATGAGTGTTGCACAACTGACAATCTGATCGAATACTAATGATTGAAACAATCACCAAAGGCAGTAATCAAGGGGATTCAAATCAGGTGACCTGCTTGGTGGTCAATTTTGGAAAGTGGAAAGCGATTCTTAAGATGAAGGGGCATCATCATGCTGGAAGTACATGTTTTGCCTAATATCCAATGGAACATCGTCTAATAAATCTGTCAAATTATTTTCTAAAAATTTTATATACAGGGTGTCCCTAAAAGGTTGGGACAGCTTTAAGCCACATAAAGTATAGCTGAAAATAAGCCGATTTAACTAAACTTGCCTTAGTCCAAAAGTTGATAATCACGGAGCTACAGGGTGTCAAATGTTAAAAAATAAATCGGGTTCTCTTTAATAACTTTCTACTGTTTCACGTTAATTTCACAAAATTTTGTATCCCGGGGTTTCTTGGCATGGAAAATTCAAGTTTATTGTCCATTTTGCTATATCTTCTAGAGGGCGCCACCGGCGACGATTTCTAACCATTTAAACCGTTAAAACTTTTTTGCCCCACCCTGTATATTATTTTGGACTAGAAAAATCTCTTCCCCAGTCTTTTATAGTTAAGAAAGGTTACCTTATTGAAGTCGCTTGGAGCAACGGTTTCCGAGAAAAACACATCTAAAGCTGATGACTTATTATTTATCTACAAAATTCAAAATTATTCATTTATCCTCAAGCAACACTGGCAATTTTTCTTGAAGAAAGTGCTTCTAGCTCTCTGTAATTAAACAATAGAACCTATTAGATTTGATTTTATTATACATTTTTGTGGGGAACACTTTAAGAACAAGGTCTATTATGTCGTTATAAATAACGAAAATGAGCTAAGAAAACGAATTCGTGCCGCTGCTCAAGATATCTCTACGAATGAAGACATGCTACGCAGAGTACAAATAAACTTTGTACGAAGAATAAATATCTCCATACAACAAAATGGTGGCCATTTCGAGCATTTACTTTAATTATTTATGTTTGCGTTTACTTATTATTTTTTCTCTTTTGTATTAAGATCACTGCAAACAATAGATTTTGATGTGTTTTTCTCGGAAACCGTTGCTTCAAGCGACTTCAATAAGGTAACCTTTCTTAACTATAAAAGACTGGGGAAGAGATTTTTCTAGTCCAAAATAATATACAGGGTGGAACAAAAAAGTTGTAACGGTTTAAATGGTTCGAAATCGTCGTCGGTGGCGCCCTCCAGAAGATAGACCAAAATGGACAATAAACTTGAATTTTCCATGCCAAGAAACCTCTGGATACAAAATTTTGTGAAATTAACGTGAAACAGTCGAAAATTATTAAAGAAAACCCGATTTATTTTTTAACCTTTGACACCCTGTAGCACCGTGACTATCAACTTTTGGACTAAGGCAAGTTTAGTTAAATCGACTTATTCTCAGCTATACTTTAAGTAGCCAAACGCTGTCCCAACCTTTTAGGGACACCCTGTATATCCAGTAAGACGACCATCTAGCACAACTGGGCTAAGTAATTGATTATTAATCATACCACATCACACGTTAATGCTGAAAGTTACTTTCCACCGTGGCGTGCGGATTTTCATCTGACCAACGACATTCATTGGACAGTTATTTGAACAAAATGTATTTGTAAAGTGTATGATTGGCGTTTATCGAATTGCAAAAATGCAACCGCAAATCATTATCACCGTCCTGAAGATTCTGGACGCGCTGAATATGGAATGGTTTTAAACCATTTTTGTGAATGATTTGCCATGCAGTAGTTTGATTAATTTGGAGACAGGTTGCAATGCGCAATGAACTTTCACCCGGGCTACGTTGTACCATATTTAGAATTTCTTCTTCCACTACTAGACCAGGACCAGCTTGCCTCTCAGATGTAATTCTCACATTGGGAAACATTCCAGTTTCACGTGCATTGTTGAAGACTGTCTCGAATACATTTCTATCTGGCACTCTTCTGTTCGGGAAGAGACGTCGATATTCAGCAACTACACGATTAACGCTACCGTTGCAATACTCATGAATGAAAATAATATCAGCATATTGTCGGTGACTAAATGTGGCAGGCATTAGGAAATTATGTGTGTACAATACCGACTAAACGAACGCACATCTAAAAATAAATGCGACAGTTATAAAATAAGCGTTTAAATCACACGTCAAAATAAATGTGACAATTAGTAATCACTAACGTGAGTTTGGTTTAAAATGCATGACCTACTCAAAATAAAATATCAAATAATAACAGCTGTCGCAAAAATAGCAATAAAAATATTTACATTGCTATCTCAGTAACCGTTGATATTCGACCATATGTTTATTAGACTTTTTTGTTCACTTTTGCTCCCTAAACACCCTTTTCGAATATTGGGGGTTCTCTCCCAATCACCCTGTATAATGCCTATCCCCTAGAGCCGGCCATGGATACCATTTCATTTATTTAGGAGAAAGTTATAATTTTTGTTTATTTGTTCATTTTATCCTATTTCTGTTGGGCTAAAATTCCATCTAAACTATTCCAAATATTATTTCATAAAAAAAAATTCCACCACTATTATTTCCTATTATGAATCGTCTCATAATGAATACATCCATGTCCCTAACTACATCATTTCTAGGTTTTCAGTTTCAGATGCGTCCTAGTCCTGGACATCCTTCAGTTTGAAAGTGCTCTTTAAGTAGGGTCCGAAAGGCATTTGCCAGGATAACCGACGGCAGATTAGGCCGCGGTATTAAACCGCCAGTGAAATATACGGGACAGACGACAATACTAACCCACTTGAGGATTTGCGAAGGGTAGAGGGTATAGGCCGTCTCGAATATTGTGGTAGAGCACCTTTTCATCTTCTCACTACTTAAAAGATATTCGTATTCTTAAAATAGTTTTTTTTACAAAACGAATGATAGTAAGTTTGGCCGAATTTCAATTTTTGGCTAAATGTAAGTGTCTGGAGTACATTTTTTGTAGTGTCAAAAAATTCAAATAAATTATAAATGAATTTAGTACACCGAGAAAAAATGTTATAAATGGCGAGAACAAAAACTATTTTATTTAACCTTTTAAAAATGTCATCAAATATTCCATTATTATTTTCGATGTAAAAGTATTTGCTAGAGGATCCTAAAAATGTATTTAGTCAATCGGTCAGTGGTCGCGCGGTTTAAGGCGTCAGTACTTGAATCGAGGTGCCTGGATCGCTGTGGGTTCGACCCCCGCAGCCGGTAGACCGTATATAAGCTATATTCGTGGAGAGATTGGCACCCTCTCTGCGGGTATGGTAGGGTGGAAGAATGTTGGCTTGGGTCAATGTGAGAGATTGATACCGGTTGATATTTGACTACCCCCCTAATTAATGAGGTTTTCCAGGTTTCCCTCATTCCTGCACTGAATAGTGGTTAGGGCCTACCAACGTAAGTCGTTCCTGGGCGCAAATGCGGCCTGCTTAATAATAATAATAATATGCCGCCCCCTCTCCCGCACAAGTCTCCGACTTCTGGGCTAATCCCTGTGATTAGAATGAGGGGTAGAGATATTATTATTATTATAATCCATGATGATTCCATTAACTGAAATAAAGATTCAAGTTTTAAGTTATAGTGCGCGCCAATATTCTTGGCAGGATAAATTACGTAGAATGTGAAGGCCGAGACGGATTATCTCCCACATTATTGTAGGACCGCACAGCCGGATGCCTTCACCTTGTAGAGGTGGACCCCAGGTCACTTCTACGCCCAATCGCGACTGTGTTTGCAGCCAATGTGGCTCTACTGGGAACCTTCTTCTGTCTCCAGTCCTGGCAAACCCCGTCGGTAAGGGTTTACCTTTTGGTGCTTTACAGGGTATGCGAAAAGTATCACCCTACATCTAACGGTCATTAGCTACTCCATGTCGGACGAAACACGTGTAGTACAAATAACGGTAACGACTTTCATTGACCAGCAAAAATCCTTTTCAAGTAAATGGGTATCTACCCTTTTATAAGTATCATAATTTCATTTTATGCACCTTTTTTATTTCAAGAAAAATGTTCTTGCGGCAACAATGAAAAAATTAACATCCAGAAGAATGTTGCTCCAAGAGTTTGCCTTTTCTCAGTGCAGGTGAAAACAGATAAGTTTATTATTTTTAACATATTGTATCGCTCACAGAGAGCAATATCTTTGAAACACTAAACAATAATTAAAGAAAATTTAAAATTTACAACCTCCATGTCCTGGACCTGTCAATTTATAGACTCTACAAGAATACTTCTATGCCACAATTGATATGGCTCCAGCATCGAGCGTCCCATTTTAGAAGGATCAGAGGTGGGATAAACCCCAATTATTATAGATAGAATACATCGCTGAAGTTTGGACCAAACTTATCGTTAACACTCTGTATACATATACTAATCAGTCTCTGTGTACCATGTAAACTGACACGAGGCTCTGGATTCCAGTTCTGGAATATTGCATCGGAAAAATTTTCAGGCGTTAACAGAAACTGCTTTAGAAATTTGTGGCCGTATGGCTTTGAAACTAACTATACACCGTATTGATTTTCCGCCTACTGTCGGAGTTTCAGGTACAACGATCTATTCAAAGGCATTCAGAACACCGGGACGTATTGCGACATAATCAAACTGTATTATTATCTGCTAACTGTATCCAGCGTTTTCCAACGTTCCTCTAATTTGTCAATTTGTTCCATTGCTCAAATTCAGGATGAAACTGCATTGACAAAGCTTAGCTCGCCATAAAGTTGCATTTTAAATTAACAAATAGAAATCAAAGGACTGGGATAATTTGTCTACCTCCGTTTAGCCACATATTTGGAAGGTCTAGTAAAGAGAAAATCGAAAATATACTTTGTTTACTCGGTCTTTTGAAACAGAAACAAGTCAAGCCATAACTGCCGGTAACATGGCCCTACTAGTACGCAACAAATTGCCATGACAAAGCCACAGCTTAAATAACAATCAGCTCACAGACTCTACGGCGGCACCTTTGAAGTATTAAAACCTGAAAATTTGTCCTTGAAGCTTGTCTCTCTCGTTTGGGATACAAATCAGAACCGGATTAAAAATAGTTGTCCCAATTTAGAAAGTGTCATACTAAATATAAATTTGTTTTACTTGAAATTGTTTAAAAATAAAATAACATACCAGTATAAAATACAAGAAAATCAACAAACCACAAAATACAGCATTCGTGCGCCAATAACGCAGTCGTTGACGGTATGGCTATAAGGGCATATTTTACAACCACACGTCCCTGCCGCGATTTATCCCAAAATGGCGGCATGCGCGAAGATCTGCGCGAGACGTTCCCGCTCATACGAGTCTGTGAGCTGATTGTTATTTAAGCTGTGGTAGAAGTATGTGAATGCCAGTGTTGCCGTTTTAGTACATTTGTACTATTTCTAGTACATTTTCGACAGCAAAGTACAAAAGTACATTTCATCATAAATAGGCCTAATTCTAGTACATTTTTAAATAAGACCAAGGTCATACAAATCGGTCGATGATTCTTCGAAGTGGCCGAGTAGAATACAAATATTAGGTTTGTTTTAGTAGCAGTTGGAAACGGTTTGAAACTATCAGAAAGGTCCGTCCAACTATTTATTGCGTCAAATTCGATGGTAACGCGTTCTCAACTTAACTGGTCGAATATTTCTGACAGTTTCCAAACCGTTTTCAACTGCTGCAAAAACAAGCCTAGTATTTGTTTTTTTCGTATACCTATATTTTATGCTATATAATAAGAATATTAGAAAAATAATAGTTTTCTGTTTGATTTTTTGGCATATTAGTAGGTATTATTAAATATAACATATATCATTTATATTTTAAAAAATAATAGTTTATGTTTATTTATATTTATATTTTTGTTTCATGTATATTTTATGATAAAAATAAAAATACTTTGCAAAACATAATAGTTAAATATCATCAGCGCAAAAAAATAGGTCTACGCTATGAGAAACGGCAATATTTCACTTTATCGTAAATTTTAGTACAATCTAGTACATTTTATTGCTCCTGCTCAGTACATTTCAGAAACTGAACGCGGCAACACTGGCTCGAACGATTCGCTGAGCTCATTCTGATCAGTGCCTTAAAAACACTTTTAACACAATCATACAATATTTTTTCTACAAACAGCATTAAAAAAAATTTACCCTGGCAGAAATAAGTTAAGTTTTAAATAGCATCGTAGGCACTATATCAAATTTTCGAAGTGGGCACTTGCATTGGTGTGAAGAAAAAGGCGTTCCTGGAAAATATACTGAAAATATATTCTTGACCTATTTTGATGAGAAATCGAACGTTTGGAGATCTGCATGTTTATGTTCTAATTATTCTATGATTAAAGCTATGTTACGAATAAATAGCGAGATATAAGCAAGCATTGTAAGCTCATTGAGTTTCTGAAGCGTCAAGGAAAAGGTTATCAACCCAAAATATCAAAGATCTTGACCAGAGACCAAATTGAACAGTTTTTGAAGTGCGCACCGGATGACGAGTATGTTATGATGAAAGTAGCTACTATTTTGGGAATATTTTGTTCCTGCTGTAGAGAGGAACTTTGCCAGTTGACTCTCGACAACTTGGAAATTATAGGCACTTCCAATTCAATATTGGTTAAGATATCAGATACCAAAACCAACGTTCCACGAAATTTCACTATGGTTGAAGAATTTTATTTGGATTTTTACCGGAGATACATGGCTCTTCGTCCGGCAAGTGTGGGACATCGGAGGTTTTTCCTAAAGTATGTGAAAGGCAAGTATACGAAAATCCCTGTGAGAACAAGTACGTTTGGAAAATTTTCTGCTGCCATTGCTAAATTTGTGCAATTTCCAAATTCTAACCTCTATACTGGACATTGTTTTCGGCGTTTGTCGGCAAGTTTACTAGCGGATAGTGGTGCAAATTTAACAATTAAGCGGCATGGGGGATGGAAATCTTCAACAGTCGCCGAGGGATACATCGAAGATTCGTTGGAAAGTAAAAATTCGATTGCCCGAAAACTGCTTTCAGTGCCATCAATATCAGCGGATTCTGCTCAAACATCAGCTAGGAAAGCGGTCGTTTCAGTTGATAGTGGTAGAATTGTGGAAGGATTTAATTTTTCAAATTGTGTGAATTGTAATATAAGTGTTCATGTTAATAAAAAAAATACAAATAAAATGTATTGCAAATTTACTGTCACAATTTGACATTTACTTTAAAGCACTAGTGCTTTAAAGTGATCATTTTAAGGCACTGCTGCCATAAAGCAATATCTTTAATGCTACCAGGAAGTGTTAAAATTGCATTTTTAACATGTTTGCAGAAAAAAATAATTAAGTAACGTTATAAATGGAAAATAATACACAAGCTTTCTTTGAAACACCCTGTATCTTATTAAATGAATTAGGACATATTAATTAAGCTGCTACGTTAATTATTGTTCCATTACTGAGGTTGCGAAACCATTTCCTACAAACCCATTCGATGTATTATTGATCAGCGGCTATTTTGAATATTTACATAAATAAACCCATCTGAAAGGTGTTGCCGTATGGTAATAATTCGCGGCGCAATTCAACACCTCGCAGTGGGTACATTTCCCAATCGAATCACCTTGAGCTCGGCTAGGAAATGCCTAAAATTTGTTGGGCAAACAACAACGCAGCAAGTAGCCACCAAAAGCCGCTTTCACCCGCATTGACCAACCGTGAGCGCAGTGTAATAATAATTTTGATTTATAATTATCCACTTCTTAGACAAATTCCTCGACAGGTCAAATTGCGACACGACAGCGGTGTGTTTATATACTTATTTTTCAGTTAATTGCCAGTTATGTAACCGCAGTTTCAGAAAAATAAGGCGGCATGCGCCAAAAAACAACGCCATTGTGCTACGTTTTTGTCGATTTTCAATTTCTGCCAGTTACGTGGGTTTCTGTTTTATTCTGCACGCAATTTTACCGTAAAAAGACTGCTAACGGGGAAATTATCCTTTTTGTTGGCAGGAATGTCTTGCCTCCGAGCCGGCAAGACGCATACAGGGTGTTAGTTTCTCACGGAACAGTGAATGATCATTTCATAGGTGTACTTACCACTCCTCTCACCCACCAAGCTCAAGGATCAATTTGAATAGTGTAGTTGTGATTCCATAACACGTGAGATGTAACTGGTCTGCTACTTCCTGCTCGGCCTAAGTGGCTCGACTTGCAGGAAGCGACCTACATTGTCGTAGGTACTTAACCGCAGACCTCTCGCCCTGGGCGATGCGCCATTAAATCTATAAATGATACTGCAGGAAACAACTACTCCGCGAGCTAATCCGCAGGTGTAATTCAATGCCGGTCGGGGCATTAGCCTGCGGAGTAGTTGTTTCCTGCAGTATCACTTATAAATTCCATAACACGTGTTCGTACCAAAGCCGCATTTAATATAATGTCGTTGTTGTTTACTACTACTTTTGGTACAAATAAAAATGTCATGGTCCCTTCTGTCGAGTTAGACAGACGAAAGCAGCTAGGATTATTCGTCGGATACCTCACCTATGGCATACTGATGAGAGCTAATAAGCTCGAGACCGGTATATGTCTGGTGGGCGTCTGACGAATGACTCTAGCTGTTGCTATAGGTTTTCCAGGCGTAATTCAATGCTGGTCGGGGCATTAGCCCGCAGAATAGTTGTTTCCTGGAATTCCGTGTTTGCAAAATATCGTTTCTCGCCGATCGCGATAAAGGTCGACAGCTTTCAATGGTGTCTACTGCATGTAGAACGCTTCGTGCCTGTGACATTTTCAGTCCGGCATGGACTAGCGAACGGCCGATAGATGTAGTTAGTTCTACACCGCGTACTCATGGTCCCTTCTGTCGGGTTAGACAGACGAAAGCAGCTAGGATTATTCGTCGGATACCTCACCTATGGCATACTGATGAGAGCTAATAAGCTCGAGACCGGTATATGTCTGGTGGGCGTCTGTGTCTGACGAATGACTCTAGCTGTTGCTATAGGTTTTCCAGGCGTAATTCAATGCTGGTCGGGGCATTAGCACAGTCTATATACAGTCCGGCGTCTTCACGTCGGCTCCTTTGATGTGGAGGTCCCAGATTTCGTTTTTTTAGACGACCAAAAGACGACTGCGCATTTAGCCGCGCACATTCGCGCGCTCAAGAGGCACGGTGATTGGTCAAGAAATAGAATTTTTCCCACTTCGTCGTGTACATATGAATTTCATTGGTGTTCATTGCGCATTTAGCCGCGCTTTAGCCACACCCTCTGGAACCTTCACTCGACGAACTGTATAATAAACTGTGGCATTAGCCCGCAGAGTAGTTGTTTCCTGGAATTCCGTGTTTGCAAAAATGTACCTAATAATTATTAATTTATTGATAACAAAATAATGTTATTGGAAATAAAATAAAACGTGATATCCTTTATCAAAATTTAAATATTCATTTTAAAAAACAAAATGTATTTACTTGTCACTATTCAAATCTAATTAAGCTAATTTCATTTATATTTTATATAACTATCAGCAATCACTATATTACAATACAAATGTAATTCATAGAAACTTAAGAACAGTACCTATATAAAAAACTATACTTACTTTTATTTAAGAGTCATTGACTTTCATGATTTATACGTTATAAATTTCTAATAAAAATACTTCACGTTTCTCATGATGATAAAACGCTTAGCTTTAATGATATTCAACAAATAATTTAATATAAATTAATACAAATCAGTATCGTTGAGATTTTGATTTGCTTTATTAATTATAATTTTTTCTTCAGTACTTTATAAAAATTTACATATTAATAACCGAAATTGAAAAAATTTTTTGAGTTTTGTATAGACACTAACTTTTTAAATACAACCCTACATTTAAATTTTCAAACTGGATTATCATAAAATAAAAATACTTACCATTTTACCTACAGTACAAACAATAACACAGCTTAACAAAAATTTTGCCACCTGAGTCAGACATATCATTTCTTGTGCAATTTTTAATATTGAATACAAATCCGGCATCAGAATTGCTATACGGCAACATTTCAATATATCCTAACCTAAACGTACCAAAAACATGGTTTACAGTGATACCTAGTTGAGGTTATGTTGTAAGACCAGCAAGTAATTATGTTAATTTCTGCTTATGATAACATTGAGAACTACGCTTTCCCTTCAAAACAAATTTTTGTTTCTTTAAATCCGATTTGGCCCAACTTGTTCAAGGGAAATCAGTTACAAAAGAAATTGTTCTGTAGGAAGGTTCTACACAAGATTACTAGTTTATAACCAATTTTCTTTTTTCGCAGAAATGTTTGGTTTTCCGGAAAACTCCAATTTTTCTTATATTATATTTTAACTGAAAATTGCCTCAAAAATTTCTTTTTTAAATGTCTATATTACATGCTGCTCTAGAAATACAAAATTAATAAAATTGCAAAAATGTAAAAATTTACGGAAAATATCCATTTTCCTTCGACTTTAGAATAAGGGAATCTGTTATAGAAATGATAATTAGATAATTTGATTTGACTACTAATTTGCGCTTTAATGATATATAATTTTATTTGCGGAAATCTTTTTTAAGGAAAATATTGAGGAAAATCATTTACATATTCATGTTTTTTAGGGTTTTGTGAATAATCGACGGTTAATTACTATTAGTATTCATGTTTTTTGAGTTTTGTGAATAAACGAATGTTATTCAAGTTATAAAAAGTGAATTTGTAGCATTTTTTTAAAATTGAGCGATCTTGGAGTAGGTAACCTTCGATAAAGATTGTCCTTTGCCTCGCATATTGATCAAGTAACGTCTGATTCATTTAAGATGCTGGGTTGGTTAATTAGATGTAGTAAAGATTTTTCTAATGTAAATACTTGAAAATATTATATTTCGCGTTTGTCCGCTCAAAAATTGAATATTGCTCTCTTGTGTGGAATCCTAAATATAACGTTTATATTAACCGTCTTGAGGGGATTCAGAGGAAATTTGTAAAATTACTATGTTACAAATCAGATTCAGTTTATCCACAAGTTGGTTTTCCTCAGGAAGTGCTTTTGACAAGATTCTCAATTGCGGCACTTGAACAGAGGAGTAAATGTTGTTCTCAATTATTTTTATTTAAACTTATTGACAATAAGATTGATTGTCAACATTTATTAAGCAGATTGAATTTTCGACTTCAAACCTTCTACCTCTCCATCCCGAATTCAATTGTTTTTAAATTTTCATCTCTTTTTCATATTATGCAATGTCTGTAATTGTCAATGTGAGAATTTTGACATTTTTAATTGTTCTGTCAGTTCCATAAAAAGTTGTTTCAAACCGTAAATAAATCTTTGTTTTTTTTTGTTGCTCTTGTTTTCTATTGTATTTTTTGTTGTTCTTGTGGTTTACTATTGTTTTTTGTGTTAAATTATATTTTGTTATATATGTTTTTTCTACTCGTTAAATGGGTTTACCTGTAGAGTAGTTGTATGTAAAAATAAAAATAAGATATTGTGGCGGATAGTAATTTTTATGTTGAAACTAATTATTTGAAAAATCTCCATATTCTAATTTTATACAATTAATGAGTTCATCCATCGGATCTAGACTGTTTTTCTTACAATGGCGTCTCCACAAGTACTCACAGAATCGGTCTGCAAATTCGTCTGGTGGAATATGTTACCTTTTAAAACATTTTTTGCAGCCGACTACGACGACTTAATCCGTTGGGTATGAGAACCGTCTTCAGCAACGAATTTAAGGCTTACGTTGAGCGCTCTATCAAACGATATATAACATCTGTTCCAACAACCGTCGAGAACTGTTCAGTACCGTGAGAAATGTTTGACCAACACCGTCTTACGTCGCATTCGCCGAGAGTACATTAACAACTAAACTGACTGACTAATTCTGGACGGTTCGGAATCGATTCTTGCTGTGTTGGAACAAACCCATAGTTTTCGCTCAGTAACTCCTTAACGGATAATGATAAAAATATGCGGTTTTTTTAATAGGCTATAAATATTATTTTACGTCGACGCTGTGTTTTGAAATTTTGAAAAAGTGTGAAAATAATTTTTTTTAAATGAATTTAGCAAATTTTTAAAATTTCAAAACACAGCGTCGACGTAAAATAATATTTGTAGTCTATTAAAAAAAACCGCATATTTTTATCATTTTTCATTGAGGAGTTACTGAGCGAAAACGATATCTCTTTGGATAGAGCGCTCACCGTAAGCCTTAATGCCGAAAATTGGAAACTTCAATTCGTGACAACAAATGAAGTAAAATAATACAGGGGTAACTATATCAAGTATACAAATTCTAACCACGTGCTCAGGGAAGCCTAATAGCCAAATATTATTTTACGTCGGCGCTGTGTTTTGAAATTTTGAAAAAGTGTAAAATAAATTTTTTTAAAATGAATTTTGCATATTTTCAAAATTTCAAAACACAGCGCCGACGTAAAATAGTATTTGTAGTCTATTAAAAAAACCGCATATTTTTATCATTTTTCGTTGAGTTACTGAGCGAAAACTATATCCCTTTGAATCGAGCGCTCACCGTAAGCCTTAACACTATGGTTAACAGTCTAATGCCATATTCAGTGAATCTCTCATACGCTTTCCACATATCCGAATGGATAATAGACCCTTTCTCTACATGTTGTTCCAAAAGGAGAATTAACGTGCCTGCATCCCTTTTATTTTCGGGACAAATTACCATTCTTAAGTCTTCTGAGTTATCGGCAATCATTCCGAATACCCAGGGACCTTCAACTAACTTCCTCTGTTATATTTTCGTTTACCAAATTTGGATTTTTGTGTTCAGAAATACGTTTAGAATTCAAAAATAAAAATTGACATTTTTCCGCTTTTCTACATTTTTTCCATATAGGTAATGAAAATGACGCATTTCCACGGGAAAATTTAGGCGCTTCTGTGTTAAGAACAGCACAAAATATTTTTATGTAACTGATTTCCCTTTTCTAAAGTCCACAAAATTTCTTTATAATGGAAATGAAGCATTTCCATGGGAAAATTTTAATGTTTCTGTGTTCAGAGAAGCCTCTGAATGCTATTTGTTATTTTTTTTTCATAGCTGATTTCTCTTAAACGAAACTAGACCCCTTTTAATATAAACTGTAAAGATAAGGTGAAGTGCCGCCAAAAATGAGTAACAAAATTCACTGTTCATATAATCTCATAATCTCAAATATCACCATAAGAACTGTCCTTTTGGAAACTTGAGGTTATGATATCTCGAAATCCTGACGTGCTAGAGTAATTCTGTAGCCGGATTCGGATTCACTGCCAAAAAATCTACAAATAATACACTTCATTCAGATAACAGAAAAAAAACTAAAACTTTTTTTGACTGTATAATCAACAGTACCAATGGTTATTGCTTTCTGAGCCTTAGTCGAAGGTCCCTGAACTAAATGGTGGGGGTCCTGACAGGCCACTGCAGACTCAGAAGGCATTTGAATTTGATAGGCATAGAGGATAGTCCCTTATGTCCGGAATCCGAGACCCCTATCCATTTCCTAGGATATTGTGCGGCTCTTGGAAGACTAAGATATAGGATCTTTGGCACCGAGGAGCTGCAAAGGGAAGAGATGAGGGGCCTACCATGGACCAGGATCCTGGCGTTCATTAGGGCGTCGGGTAGGTTCGAGGAAGGCCGAGGGCGAATAGTGGAGGGGTGATAGGATGCCAGGGTAGGCAAAAAGAGCCCATGTGTGGCCTAATTGCCAGACTGAGGCCACCCGCACTTCTACTACTACTACTATTGCTTTCTGACTGTTTGTAAGATCTTTTAGCACAGGATACCTGCTAATTAAGCTTATAAAACTAATGTTTTTGATGGCTAGAGGCCTGTACCTACACCTACATAAATTATTTTGTTAAAACTATCCTCATTCGTATTTAACACACATTTTTATCATCAATAACTTTTTCTTTCGTTTAGGCAGCCTTATATGCCAAGATTGGAGTAATTGAGGTTATATGATTATCTGTAGTGAGAGTTTTCCTGCCAGTTTGGAGTTGGAATTACAATTCTAATTGATAGATATCTTGTGCTTTTAGGTTATATTATAATTAAAATACTACTACTACAAGTTCGTTCGGTAGAATGAACTATATATCTTTAACCGGAGTTAACTTGGTGAGTATTCAAAGTATCATTCGACAATCAAACGATATACATAATTAAATAATATTACCTTGTTCAATGGACAATCGAAGGCTTTGCTAACTATTTCGACGATTAGATTGTGAAAGATGCGTAGGAAAGTTACTGACAGTCTAATCATGTAATTGATTTAACAGAGTCTTAACTAGTTCTGAATCAAAACACTGGTGCTTAGTTAATATTGAATTTCGTATTAAATTTAACGTTATTTTCTATTATTCAGTTTTCTTTAGTTCCTTATTAGATAAATGACTTTGAACAGCTTAGCAGATAATTTGTGGAACTAACAATGTGCACAATAATACGTTATTTAAAAAACTTGTTACAGGGTTTTAGAATAAAATGAAATAGAATTAACATACCTTCTGTACGGGAATATTAATTAAACACACAAATTTGTACATGAAAAATGTCTAAACTTCACGACACCACAAACAAAAACAATCGCGGCAGCTTCCTGTTTATGTTTATGGCATTCGGGCTAGATCACTTGAATGAAAGCTTCTTCGTGTTTGACATTTTGCAACGATCACTGCGATCACATTTTAGAAGATAATATTTAATTATTCAGTACATTGCGATAATTTTAAAACAAATTCAGATAAGGTAATATGTTTACAGTAAATTAAATTGTATGCTTTGAATTACTTTTGTGATTTTGAGTTATTCTTCGTGACTGAGTTTTTTTTTTTATAAAGTAGATCCTTCTAGCCTTGTCTTCTTTGTAAGTTATACAACACAATTGGCGATTCAAGATAGGATCACGCCCTCATACGAGGAAAACTTAAACTAAATCTAGAGAGTTATTAGTTCCAGCAGCTTTCAGTTATTGTAGTTCTTTTTTATGAAAGACATTATTTTATAGTTCTCAGTTGCACACTTAAATAAGATTAACAGTTATTATCAAATTATTAGTTAGATAAGGTGGCGTATTTAATAATAATAATAATAATATGGCCTTTATTGCATTACATGAACAGTACACAAATAATTATATCAAAATGAGTGGCGGTATCCAACAGTGTTGCTCAGTACAACCACCCTAATGCAAAAAAATAATTTAAATATTAGCAATATACAAATAAATACAAAAATTGTCACCTGAAACAGGTAACAGAACATAAAGTAGGAATACACAATAATTAAATATACTAACATACTATGTATGACCTCGGCTAGACACAAGAAAATCTTTGATCCTTTTTCTGAATACCACAATACTAGAAGATGATTTAATATTTATTGGTATCAAATTAAATACATTTGCAGAGTTGTAGGTGAAGCCACGATGGAATAAAGTTAGCTTATGTTTAGGTACATTTAAATTATCACGATGTCTAGTAATATAATCATGTATGTCGGAGTTTTTGTCAACTTTTCATATAAATACTGAGGCTGTTTAATAGTTAAGACCTTATATACAAGACATGTCAGATGAATTACAAAACGTTCATGTAAATTAAACCAACGAGAGTCACAGAAAACTGTAGAAATATGATCATACTTTCTAATATTATAACAAAACCTAAGGCAAGAATTTTGATTTTTTTTGTAAAGAACATTTGTCTCTTTTTAATAACGTAGACCAGTACACGACATCGCAATATGTTACTCGAGAGAGAATGGTTGAATCGCATATTCGCAACTTAACATCAGTAGATAGAATATATTTATACATATAAAAGTTTTAATTTGCCAAAAGACATTTTAACTAAATTAGATACATGAGAACTGAATCTAAGATCTGTATCCAATCTAAGACCAAGATTATTACAAGTAGTTACTGGATCTAAAATTATATTATTTAATTCAATAGTAAAGGATTGATTTGAGAGAATAAGATTTCGATGATTACCAAATAGTAAAATTTTGTCTTACTTTCATTAATAATTAATTCATGAGCATTAGAATATCTACTGATGGCAGCAAGATCTGAATTAATATGTTCAACAGCGTTGTCAAGGTCACAATAACTAAAAGAATAATAAATTTGGGTATCATCAGCATATTGATGTGATCGACAATATTTTAGATGACTAGACAAATCAGAAGTATATATGGAAAACAGCAAGGGACCTAAAATACTACCTTGAGGTACTCCTTTATTTAAACAAATATATTCAGAAAACTTGTTATCCAAAAGAACTCTTTGATGTCTATTACTTAAATAATTTTTAAAAAAATTTATGGATAAATCACTAACACCAAAGTATTTAAGTTTAGTTGCAAGAATAGCATGATTCAAAGTATCAAATGCTTTGCTATAATCCAATAAAATTAAACAAGTATCTCTACCACTATCGCAAGCACCAATGATATCATCAGTTACACAGAGTAATGCAGTTGAAGTACTGTGAGATTTACGAAAACCTGACTGAGTAGGAGAAACAATTTTATTTTTCATTAAATATTCATTAAACTGATCATTAACAATTTTTCTAATATTTTAGACATGACTGATAATATACTTATAGGTCTAAAATGACTAATAAGAGTAGGATTTCTCTAATATGATCAAATTTATGGTGTTTTAGGCACAGAAACCTCGAAATATAAAACCAGTACAAAAGTAATATCAAAAATAAAATTCCTGATGTTTGGTTTATTCAGTATTACTATTTAATTTTTTTTAAGACACATTATTTTGCTTTTGTAACCTCACGTTTTAACAATTATTTTCTCATACTTGTGTACAATTCTATAAGTAGTACTAAGTGTATGTTATAAAAATATTTACATCTAGTTGAATTTAAAAATACGTATTTTAGAAGATTGCTGTACCTACAAACTTGTTGGTTAGGTTGATTTTTCTTATTTAATCATTTTACTTCAGAAAATCCATATTATTTATTATATCCTAGATTGCAGGAATTATGAAATTAAATTCATATAGGTTTAAATTTATGCAAATAGAAATGTCTCCTGATTTGGGTATTATCAACAATAATTAAACTTATACAGTGTGTTTTTAAAAGATTACTTACCTATTATTCACTACTTTTTGTACTTACCTTTGGAGTGTTTTTTGACTTGTAACTACTTCTCATCTTTATCATTTTCTAGTTTGTGAAACGACTTTGGAGGGTCGGGAAAAGGGCAGTGGTGTAAATAACAAGCCAAAGAGTATAGTTTCTGAAATGTTTGCAGGTTTTATTGATTTTTATTGGGTTTTTAACATTTTTTTATCTTATACTTTAAAATGGGCTCTAGAACAATAAAAATATACAGATCAAGCCCTCGATAACATATATATATTGAATCAAAATAGACATTTCTTTATTTATTATCTATGTTATAATATAACTTAAAGAGCAGAGCCCCCGCTAGAGGGGGGCCCAGGTAATTGTATATATACGAGGCCAACCAAAAGAATACGTCCCCATTTTTTTACATCTTTTTTTTTGTTTTTTGGTTAGGCTTCATACCCCTCAGTCAGTCACCCTCGCTATAAGTACTTATAGGCGTATTTTGTGGAGGTCACTGTACAGCAGTCTCTAGACGGAGTTGAACCAAGAATTTTTTTGTTGTGATTCGTGTTCCCTTTTTTGACATCTCAGTCCAACTGGTGTTCTAACTAAATTACTGACTCTACGAATAAAAAAATCCAACTACTCAGACCTACAGTTACTTTATGACTGGTTACGCTAATCGCGAGTTATGGAAGTCACGACAATTTTTTTATGAATTTTCTAATACTTATTGCGATCGGGCGATGTAACTGAATTTTCCAATAAATAAGATCGTTTTCGCAGCCTGAAGTCCCGGAATCCAAGAACGGCGGACGCAAACATTTTTTTTAGTGTAGTATAAAAAGGCATTAAACATTTAGAAATTAAATATTACTCCCGGCATGATTAAACAATATACTGATCGTAAGGGCAAGGACTCACTATGCTAAAATTATTGGAAGAAATATTCGTACTGGTGAAAATGCGGTCTTAAATCTGTTCCCCTTTTATTACATCTAAGCTACTGTCTTTTTATACGAATATGATGTCTATGTTGTTTATATTTTATAATTAATATTAATTATCTACGTACAAGTGCTATTTTATAATATGATATGTTTTTTGCTTTAATTTTTTTTCTCCGCTTATATCCACGTTAAAATTAATACGAGTGAATATTTAGTAATAAAATAAACTGATAGATATAAATACACGTGTAACACTAACCTAGGTTAAAACACAAAATCTGTTTAAAATATATTATTTTGTGTTTTTTATAATTGTTTTTTAAAGCAATTTATAAAATTTTTTTGCTAAATTATCTCAAAATGTTAAATATTAACAACTGGATATATTTAAATCGGTAAAATTTAAATAGTAAATGCCGCCACGTTTTGCCTTTCTGCATATAGAAAAAAAAAACCAACCTACTCCCGACGAAAGATAAATTTGTCACAACTATTGACCTGTCTGCAACTTGCTCCTCTATGCACAACTACATTTACATTCTACATAAACATATTTAAAAGATATCCTACTCTCTACGCGCGAACCAGACTTAAGAGGCATTCCGTGCGACGTTTCGGAAGAGCGCCCCGCGCCGCATCGACCTTCCTCAGACTCGGCGCTGGGACCGGCGAAATTGCGCGCCTATCTGGGCAAGGTCAAGGCCGAGCCGCTGAACGGGCGCCCCACGTTGAACCGCGTTGGTCGGATTCAGGCTGCGTATCGAAAAAATCGCTCCAAAATCGCTAAAAAACATCTCACGTACACAACCCAATAGAAATGTGTTTTTCTCACAGCCACACACACCAAATAATGCGTCATATTTTAAGAACTGTCAGCCTCATGGTACTAGAGAGAACCGGCGGGGACCGTCTTGATCGGTAGAATTAATGAGTCGGGCAACTTTAATGAGTCTGGTTTTAAATTTAACGAGTCTTGTTGTTCTTAATGAGTCACATCTGTATTATGAGTTGAATAAACAGAATCTGATCGAGTGTGGACAGTGACGATACCGAGTCAGATAACTTTAAAGAACCATAGTACATCTTAGGTGTATTTAATGAGTCACATCACTTCGTCAGTTAAACTAACTTTTCGCACATCGTGTTTCACAACAAATAGGGTGCTAAAACAGCAATAAGTCGCATTTAATTAGCCTAACGATTTTCAAGTAATTATAGATCAGAATCATATTTAACGAGTCATATAACTTATGAAATGGGTTTTAACGTGTTATTTTACGAGTCACGTATACTTTGCATAAGTTTGGTAAGCATTTTAATGAACAAGGTAACTTGCAAACCTAAAATTTGAACAAATATTTGTATATTGTTTACGAATTTAAACTTTATGTTCTTGAAACTAATTATTTGGCCCTTTGACCTCAAAAAAGCGAAATTTTGTCAACAGAGTGAACTAGGATAAGCATGACCGTGACAAATCGTAAGGTACCGACAAATTTCGTAACGGTTGTACGGACTCTTAAATTTTTGTAATAAAGAAAGCTATTGTTATTTTTACTCATTGTTTGAAAATACGCAAGGCAACCGATGTGCAAAAAATTACAATGGGGAGTTGAATATTCATGTTCTTTGTATTCAATATAGTAAATAATATATAAACATTCTATTAAAAAAAAAAAATGCGTTAATGAGGAAATTACATAGTATCGAAATTTAAATTATTTTTGGTGTGCAAACTTTTCTCAATTCATTGTCAAAAATGTTGTGAAACAGAAGCTAATATCTTAAAATCTGACTCAGTTCATGACTGGACACAAATGTTTGGATTCGTTGATTCGACTCATTATAACGTATTCAGTAAATCACAAAGTCAAGGTTAAATAGGTTTGTTTGAAATGAGAGTTTAATTCTTGGACAACAAAAATCAGACTCACTCGTTCCACGGCCGACTCCTTAAAACTTGTAATCTAAAGAGACGTCGGATCCAAGACAACCCCTTGGGAACCCTTTACAATCTCGGAATGATTTGTTTACAGTGACGCGCGCAGCTTGCGTTACGTAAGGGGTTCTCGCGCGAACCTCAGTCAGCAGTCTGTACGAGGAGTGTCCCATGGTGGCGGCGCACGACAGCCGCCGCCTCTACCGCTAGAGGGCGCGCTGTCGCCCGCGCACCCGCACAGACTTGCGCACATCACGAGCAGCACTGCATCCATGATGGGTTGCACGTGCAGTAGCAGTTGGTCTGGATGATGGGCGCGTAGACGATGCCGTTGGCGTACATGAGAGGCGGAGGTTGCTGGGTCATCATGCGCTGCTGGTCCTGGTAGAGCACTTGCCAGGCGAGGCTCTTGATGAGCTGCAGCGTCTGGCGTCGCTCGTGGCCCATTAGGCAGACGGTGGACTCCTCTACCACGTCGTGGAGGAGCATCAGGTACTGGTGTCGCAGCGCCTCTTCGTCCGGCTCCACGAAGTGGTTCCACAGGTAGTTCTCCAGCTTGGCCTTTTGCTGGGTGATGTCGGGAAAGTCGATGAAGAAGCGCGAGCACATGTATCTGCAACAAAGACCGGTCATTAGCCATCTCCCAAGTACTTTCTAAAGAATTACTACAAAAATATTATGTTCCACTCTGGATACGATTTGGAAACTATGCAGTAATGTGATATAGACTTCATTTAAATAAAGTTTACAGAATAATATAACTTGGATCATTTTCTGTCAACATTTTTATCCTTACGTATCAAAAACTGTCCGCCGATTCGGATGTAGAAGCAGCGGCGCAAGCCGCGATCTATTGTCCGTTGAATAGCCGACAGAATTTCACCTGCTGAAACATGCTAAGCGAACAAGTGGGAAATTATTCTGTTAATTGTTCGTCCTTTTACGTCTGTACGATGGTTGTCTTTTACTACCTTTATAAATCAACTGTATGAAATTAATAGAATGGTAGACTGCTACTGCAATGAAAAATTGTTATTTTTAAGTCTTAGTGTCCATGATTCTGACATTAACCTTAGTTTAGGTAAACACCTTGCTATGCACCTTGACAACAGGATGATGGACGGGTAAAAAACAAACGGTTAGCGTTAATTAAGCGTAACTAGAATGAAATATGTATGTCACCACTTTTATTACATTCATATGATTATTAAGCAAATTTTATAGTTATCAATTGTATAAGGTAATTAACAAGCCCTAAATCCACGGGAAGAAATGGACACTCGAGCGCAGCCGTGAGTTACATTTTGTCGAGAGGATTAAAGGCTGGTTAATTTCCCAATTGTTTTCAGTAACGTTAAGACGAGCGAGACCAAAGGGAATAATTATCACTTCGAGTTGAAATAGAGAGCACGTTTTGTACCGTTATTCGCTAATTATTTAACTGACGATACACCCTGGAACGAAGAACCTACATTCTGATCCACAGTGAGGTTTTCAAGATGAAAGCAATCATAATAATCGACTGTTAGTTCGTGGCGACGTGCTACCCGGACTTCCCTATTGCATTCTCTGGGTAAATATGGAAGACAATTCTGCCTCGTGGGAATACGACCAGGATTAAATAGAACAAACGGTAAGAGAATTAAATTATTGTAGCCGGTGAAACCGAAAAAAGTTTCTATCGAACAATTTTAATTAACGGTACGAACAAATAGTGCTTTTTTAATTACGTTCAAGTAAAAAAGTAATAAAAATTATGTTTTTATATTGTCCACATCATTCTATGGCAAATTATGGAACATGAAATTAAATCATGCACACACTGATGCCCAGCCAAACGTGAGTGACGTTTGAACGTTTCGCCCGCATTTTTTTCCGCGGTCAAGGCCGCCTGCTCCAACTCTTAATTAAATAACACATGTGGGCTTTCCTGAAAAGCGGAAAAGCTGGAAAACCAATTTTCCGATCGATCTGAATTATTATACGCGCTGAAACTCTTTTATCTGTTAATAACGTCGTCGTAGAAGCCAAGCTCGTTCCAAAGGCGCCTTTTTGTATCTATTATTAAATTCCTGCAACGGTACGACTTATCGACAGGAAATATCCGAGATTACGGCTAATAACTCCTGCCACATTAAAAAGGCGTTGTTTTGTCGACACACGCGTGTTAAATTTACTGTACAATAGATAGAATTTTTAATGTGACATAAAGGGTGTTAGGAGGTAATAGTACGAACCAAAACAAGCAGAAAAGTCTCAATAAATATGGGTCCGCAAAGTAACGGTTGCGGAGATATGGAATGTTTTATGTTTTTTAGCCCCTTTTTTTATTTTGCAAAAACGTTGTGTATTTTCTTACAATAGTTGGTTGATGTTTAGTGAAATAAACAGTACGTATTTGACAGTTGTTTTCAGTGCATAAGTTTTCTTTCGCTATGGCTGGTTACTCTAACGCAGAATTAACAGACATGCATTTCATGTATGGTCGTGCTAATGGGAACGCCACCGAAGCGCGACATCTTTATGTTGACGCTTATCCAAATCGCTAGATTGCTTCACAACGCATGTTTGGAAGAATTGCGTGGTACCGGTTTCTTGAGCAAACAGTGCCATTTATCCGGAGGACCAAGGTCGGTATCCACTCCTAGAGCAGAAGAAGAAATTCTAGCACTGGTAGAGCAGAATCCAGGTACCAGTGTGCGGAGAATATCAGCCGAGGTAGGAATTAGTGGTCCTCTTGTTTGGAGAATCCTTCACGAGCAACTGCTTTATCCATACCATGTGCAACGAGTACAGGCCTTAAATCCAATAAATGATCATCAAGCACGTTTGGTTTTTGCCGCTGGTTTCTACGTCATGATGCTGAAGACCCTCGTTTTCTTGCAAACATTCTTTTTACCGATGAGGCCGGGTTCACAAGAAATGGAGTGCTTAATTTTCACAATACGCATATTTGGGCCGACGAACACACTGCATGAGTTTTTGGAAGACATTCCTTTGAATCAGAGGCAACAAATGTGGTTCCAGCATGATAGTGCTCCAGCTCATTTTTCCATGGCCATTAGAGATCATTTACACCAAACTTTTCCACATAGGGAGGACCTGTTTTATGGCCTCCAAGATCGCCTGATCTGCACCCTCTAGATTTCTTTGTTTGGGGATATTTGAAGACATTAGTGTATGGTACTCCTGTAAATAGCCTGGAAGAGCTGCAGCTACGGATTAATCAAAAGTGTCAAGAAATCCAAACCAAGGAGGGTGTTTTCGAAAGAGTTCGAATATCGTTGAGACGAAGATGTCGTGCCTGCTTGGAAATGGACGGAGGGCACTTTGAACATCTTCTGTAACTTTGTTTTTTGTTTGTTAAAAGCTTCCTTTGTCGAGTAGTGGTCCATATCTCCGCAACCGTTACTTTGCGGAACCGTGTTTATTAAGACTTTTCTGCTTATTTATGTCAATTTATGTTTTGTTGTCGATGTCTCCAACTAATTCAAATGTTTGCGCCTATGTTCAAATGAGAGGCGAATGTTTTGTATTTTTTATCTCATTTTATCTTTTTCTAAACATCCACGCTACCACCTTAGACATCTGCTCTATATATACCAGCACAAGAACTAGGCAAAAAAGAATACCAAGGGACAACTACTCCCACAGTTCTTGTCTGAAATAACTTTACAGCCGTTTTTCCCCCCAAGGTGAAATGCATTACCTGCACATTTTCCATTCTTACTTAAAATTTAATACTGTCTGGCTGACAAATTACAGAGAAGAAGAAACGAACACTATCATTACCCCCGACAATAGAAAAACCGCATGGTTTATGCATGGCTTTGTGATATTTCAACGGCTGGTGTAGTTCGGAAGGTCGGACAATACAGAAATAACGGTACTTGGACAACTAAACAAAATAAATTATTCATCTAATAACAGCACGACATAATAGATATATAAATAGTTTTTCGTTCATCGAGCTCGGCTAAATGGGTGTCAATTTATCACACACATGGAATTCAATTCGATTAGTATGTAGTTGTAGATGATCTGACATCACTAGAGTTCGGGGATCTGTAGCTTTTAACAGAACCGGGCTTAGAAGTTGCTACAAGATGATTTTGGAAAAGTTACCAACTTGCCTCATTTCCAGTCTAACAACACTGACATTTTATAGTCGATTTGAGTAAATTTCAATAAAGATCAACAACTACATTTTATATTTCTATTAAACTGTAAATTCTACTCAATTGCATTTACATACATCTGTCCCTATATTTACCTACCCTAATAAATTAAAGAACTACTTCACAATACGTTCACATCGAGAAACGGCATATCATAAGTTGCGCGAGCAGTCTTGTGATATGCCTTGTGATGCTTCGTTTATAACCTTAACCTTAAATAACAACATAACACATACGTAAACGAATCGTACTATTGTTATTTTTTTTATTTTGTATGTGCGTAGTATTACACGTAATTTGCTGACACAGTGATGTAACATAGCCCAAGTGTATTGATAATAAATAATCTGTGGATATGTTATTAGTGTACGAAGAGTGTAATCAAAATCGGCTGGCGCTGCTCTACGAAAAGCATTAACACAACGAACCCAAGATACAGGCAAACGCGGATAAATTCAAACATTTACTGTGAGTGTGCAGAACCGGCTTACATAATTTTAAAATACGAAATCACTTGTTCTTATAATAAATAGACTGTTAAGTGCGCGTCTCCAGGACTCTAGATGTCACAGTTAACAAACAAAAACGCAGACAAGAAGCTTCACTCTCCACTAGAATACGATTCTCTATTTTCATTACCTGACTGGCAGGTTTAGGCAGGCGAAGTTCAGCCGGCTATTCGACGGACAATACATAGTGACTGCTGCGATTGAAGATAAAAGCCGATCCTGTCCTACTGTACTATATACCTAAAATATACAATCGTTTTTCATAATAATGACACTCTAAGTGAATTTTGACATTTCTTTTGCACTGCTGACGTATTCGTAACGAAATTTACTTTCAACTATTAACGTTACTTCTTCGTCATTGTGACTCGCGGATAAGACCTGATATCACCTGTAATTACTTATGTATTTCTAATTTTTGCAACTTTTAATAAAGACAATATTATTAATATTACATCAGTGTTAACCCGTGGAAGAAAAGTTTGCTGTCTATTTCCGTTTTGAGGCAACAATTACGTTTTTTACCTGCAAAAGTTTCATCTTGTCTAGTAGTACATTAGTATCCAGTGTGGAATCTTAAAAGTAAATAAAAAATGTGCCAGTACTCACCGTTGCAGTCCCTTAATGAAGTCGGGGCGGGCCGGTTTATAGTTCTTGACTAGCAAGTTGCAATACTTGAGCAGCCCCCCGCCACGTATCTCCTCGGGATGCCTTGTTGAGATCAGCTTCTTCTGCAGGTGGTAGAGCGCCTCCTGGAAATCGCCGTACACGGACTCGCCCACGACGGTGGGGTAGAAGTTCTCACTGATGGGCAACTCACTGCATTTATAGAACAACAACAGCGAGTCCAGGATGATCTGGAACGAATCGACGGAAAACTCGAACTGTCTGCGCATGCAGTCCACGAACTTGAGTTCCACTCCGCGGCCGCGCGAGTTCCCCAGGGAGATGAGGGACCAGCGGTCTCCGCCGGTGTTGCTGTTGACCTTCACCATCTTGCTGACGTAGGCCTCCTTCAGGCTGCAGGTGGAGATACGTTTGCGGCTGACTCCATCCGGCAGCATCTCGTATAGGGAGCTGAGCACGGCGGACTTAACGCGGTCGAAGTTGCGCATGGTGGAGAGCTCCACGCCGAAGATGAGATCCAGATCGTTGTATGGCTGCGTCTCGGTGGCGAGGACGTGAGAGGCGGCGCCGCCGTTCAGTCGGATGTCCCGTACTCGCATCCCGGCGCCCCCCGACGAGGTGTCCGCCTCCAGCTTCTCTCTGACGACGTTCACCAAGTCGCGGAGGCGGATCTCCAAGGTGGGGAAGTTGCCGCGGCCGTGTATGTACACCACCTCGTCCATGACGTCGTTCAGGCGGCACACCTGCTCGAAACTGAGCACCGCCAGCCGCTGTTGAGATTCCAGGTTCTTCACGTCCTGCTGTTGTGTAGTGGTGCTGATCACGTAGTCGTTTATAGTAAGATTCTTCATGGCCCCTAGATCATCGTCGTCGGAGTCATCCTCGATGCCGCACTGCAACAAAAAAATTAACATTAGAACGACAGCAAATACTAAAGGCAATATTTAGCTGTAAATAACTTAAATTTACTTATTTATAAATCATTTCCCACGATAGAAATTGAAGATCAAGCGAGCTGATGGTCAGCGTTTGCGTTTCTTTTCTCACACTGACTAGCACTATTAAAATTGACACTGATCGAAAAGCCTTCAATGGTACGACAATATTTATCTTGTTCAGACTTGTAAACAGTAGCGTTCCTCGAAAATTAAACGCGTTAAAGTGTATAAATATGTACAATATCAACCGTCCGTTAGCGTGCAGACAGGTATGTAGCATACTGACCGACAGGTTATATGTGAAATGCCATACAAGTAATGCCAACCGTAAATGTGCTGATTATCAATCCGTCAACCATCAGCGCATGTGCCAAACAGCAAACAAACAAGCAATAATTTTAATTGAGGGCCCGTTCCCAAGCTAACGACCAGAGCGTACAGCATGTTGACCATCAGCTTCTATTCAAATCTGTCATACAAGTAATGCCGACCGTCAATGCACTGACCATCAGCGCATGCGTGAAATAGTTCTACGGGTAGATTTAAAGCTTCTTCATAAGTGATACGGTTGTTTCTGTCAATAAAGCAAGCAAAAATTTCAGTAGACCATCAACGTATGTGTGAAACAGTTGTTACGGGTAGATTTAAATATGATATGGTCGTTTTTATTAACAAGCAATAATTTCAACTGACAATCAGCGCATGCCTGAAACAGGTCTAATGGATAGATTTAAAGATCTCTAGTCATCGATCGTTTTTATTAACAAGCTAGAATTTCAATTGACCATCAGCGCATGTCTGAAATAGGTTTAACGGGTAGATTTGAAGCTTTGAAGTCAAAGTAAGCAAGAATTTCAATTGACAACCCGTTTGTACGCTAATGACCAAATATGCAGCGTGCTGACTGTCAGCTTATATGTCAAATCTGTTATACAAGTAATGCCGAGCGTCAATGCGCTTACGATCAGTGTGCTGACCATCAGCGCATGTGTGAAACAGGTCTAACGAATAGATTTAAAGATCTCTCGAAAAACATCAACTGTTTTATTAATAGGCTAAAATTTCAATGGACCATCAGCGCATGTGTGAAACAGGTCTAACGAGTAGATTTAAAGATCTCTCACAAATGACACGAATGTTTATATTAATAAAGCACGTAATAATTTCAATTGACCATCAGCGCATGTGGCGCTGACGATCAGTGATGTCGACCATCAGCGCATCAGTCTAACGGATAAATTAAAAGCTCCTTCGTAAAAGATACGGGCATTTCTGTGACCGAAGCAAAGAATTTCAATTGTAGTTAATTACGAAGCCACTTTTATAGATTTTATCGGCTAGTAAAGATGTGCCGATAAAGCTGCTCAGTGTCCTCCGCATAAAGAGAAATAATTATCATATTATAATGTCAGCGTTGTGCTTCTAAATAGATATAATCTGCCAATACTGGAAAAACCGATATCTGCAAACGTACGCCTTGAATAAAAACTAATGATAGTAATTATGTAATTTGTATTTTATGGTTGTTGGAGTTGTGGACCTGACATTTGAACAAGCTGAATGAGTAATGCTCCACATGGACGGTATATACGAAGTAAAATCGTAAATTTTGCAGCGCATAAAAATTTAAACGCTTTCATTGAAGCAATTTTCTATTTACGGCGTTTTCCAAACAAAAAGGCATTCCTTTGCTAAGAACGGAACATTCCTCTACATAAATTAGACAAGGGAATCGCGAATCGAGAATTGAGGTCGAGACTTTTCCTAAACAATCTATCGATCAAAGGAAACAAGCAATGACCCAAGTTTTTGGCCAAGCCCAAAATTATACAACTAAACAAGCTTTTTTAATCTAAAGGTTAAAAATATACACCTGTGTCGCAAAATACACAGTTGACCGCAAATATTAATTTGCGGTTGTATTAAAATTATGATGTTCCGCGAACTGTGCATTTAAAGTCGAGATTATGCGAAAAAAAATTACGTTAAATAAAATACGACTGTGGTTGTGATATTTACATAAAATTATTATTCACTATGACGTAGTCTGACAAGCGATTATAAGATAAATAACTACTACACCGTTTATATTATCGGGTTTAGTTAGGTATTAACTTACGGTAATTGGTGATTGGATGAATGTCTAAAAGTGTGTATGTTTGTAATTCCTATCACTTTAATCGATAGCTTATTACAAGTGCCCTGCTTAGCAACTACATTATTTTAAATAAATATCTAAAAAAAAAATACTTTTAAAACTCCTGATCGATGAACTCTGGTATATACATTTTTTAACATGTGCATATTGTTCAATTTTTAACACATTGATATTCAGTCATATATGTGAAATAATATTAGTTATTGGAAAAGTTTTGTCTATGCATATTTTTCAATGTTATTTATGAAGGTAAATATACAGGGTGAACCTTAAACAAGTACAAATATATAAATACTTTTGTACGGCCACGATACCGTCACGAGATTATATGCACTGATAATAGGGGCATGCGTCAAGTTTGTACCGTGCATGGAATCGCGAATGTTTGGAACGTTTTCTTGACCGAAAAATGAGTGGGGACAAACATAATATAACCTCTGAATTTAACTTTGAAGTTGTAAACAACCTCGTATACAAGTCATTATTTAAAATTAAAAACTAGTCATGGATGGACATTTTAAAATTACTATTTATCAATAAAAAAAAAAACAACTAAATTGAACAGCTTTAATGTCAAAAAACGAGTTTACTTAGTGCGCATGTCTATACAAACAGTTCACAAGTAGTTCCTACACATGACCACGTACTAATATTACCGCCGTGGGACGGTTCAATGCTCGTCCCAAAGATATTTGGAACGCTAAAGAAATCGTACAATGAATGATAATTTTTAATTTGGAACAGTTTTTTGCTATTGCGCAGACTCGAAACCGTAACCTTGTGTATAAGACATAATTAATAGTTTTCTTAAAAAAATCAGGTACAAATTTTAAATAAATTTCTTGATTTACAATACAAAACTGGTTGAGGATCACAGATTCGACTCGTATATTAAGATTTTTAAGAATTATGATGGATGTGTATTCCGACACGTTGCCAGTATTACACTAATGTCTTGGAATAGACTTCAAGAAAGTTGTAACTAGAATTTTTAGACATGTCAAAAAATAATTGAAATATTTTTATTTATAAAAATGTTAATGAGCACTTTCTCCCATTTGCATGGCAAACACGGGTTATAATCGTTTTCGAAAGACGAAGTAGGCAATAAAACGTTGGTGAAACCAGACATATACCTCTGAGCCCTTTCCACTTGTTTGTAATATACCTAAGTCATGCTCAGGTGCGCCCCTTAATAAGGTACGACTAACATTACGGAGAAATTACCTGCACTATAGAAGGATGACCAATTGTACTACTTGTCAAAAACAGACGGTTGGACAGAGCAGTGTTAACGAAATTTTAAAATGGCTCATCGTGAAGTTTTGAACGAGCAAAGCAGGAAACTTGTGTTACATGACAGTTATACCTGTCATAAGCAGGTAGTTGAAATTAAATAAATGTATACGTTTCGCCTCACCAACGTTTTATTGCCCACCTCGCCTTCCGAAAACGATTGTACTATAAAAGCATTTCAAAAACTTTTGAAGTCATTGTTCCATTATCGCAACATACCGTCTTAGGACTCCCTGCCTGACACTTGCAGCTACCGCGTGCGAGCTGACAATGGCCCTGTTGCTGTTCGGCGATCATCGCGACAGGCAGACCTGACACCCGCGTTTCTCTCGACGCCGACGGAACTCGCTGCTGGCACCGGACGCGGACGACGACGCCTCCGTGAGCGTGTTGCTAGGTGACGTGCGTCTGGACTTCTGGATCTGGTCGAGGGACGCCGCGGTGGCGCCGGCGAGCGCGTGACGTCACGGGAATCTCGTGGGCGGTCTGAATGGGAAGCGTGGGCGAGGGTGCAGATGGGGTACGCGACTCCCACGCCGCCAGCCCCGGGCCCGGAGTACGCAGATCGATCGCGGATGCAGTCACTCTTAGCCGGCTCGCTGGAAGAGATTTTCGGCGATGGTAGGGGATGAAAAATGACAGGCGGTATCTCCTCCCCTCGTTTATACGTTACTACGACGTCGTCTCCGAAGCTCTGCAGCCAACACTTAGGTTATGAATGGGGAAAGGTGTTGAGAGCCTTCAATCATGCCGATCCTAACAACCTGACAACTACTTTTAACGTTTCAAAATATAAAGTCACAAGTCAGGACCTTTTCTCTAACATTTTTCATAACTGTTAAGTTATTCTCGATGTTATATTAAAGGGTTACTTCGCATTTTGTTGCGAAAATTGCTATTTTTTTATTTTCCTAAGTATTGAACAAGTATGTCATAACTTCTTGGTTTTCAAATCCGAAAAATTACACTTAAATTGTTAATATCGAATAACTTACACCAAAACAAAAATGTATTGTCTGTAAAAAAATGTTTCATGGAAATAAATTGTTTGTTTTTATAGAGCCAAACAAACATTTATTTCTTGATACCAAACTATTTTTTAAAAAAAGCAAAAATACAGTTATTTTGTATAAAGAAAGCATTTGTTTTCATTATAAAACATTATTTCCTTTCAATGGTTACCCTTATGGTAATGATTTAATTATATTCTATAACGAAACAATATTTATATACTTCAAAGAATTTTTTTCCAATTAAATAACTGCTTATTTAGGTCAACAACTTATTGTTCAGAAAACAACTGCGGGCTAATGCCTCGACCAGCATAGAATTACACCAGAAAAATCTATAGCAAATAGTCGAGTTCGAGTTTGTTACATTAAAAAAGATTTGTTTTCCGAGAATAGATTACGTTTAATTAAATGCATCGATCTATTTTTCAATGGTCATCAGAATATCATTGATTAAATAAATGTATTCTCGATATAAATTGTGAAATTCAATACATTACATATTGCTACAATTACATTTTTCTTGTAGAATCGTAATATATACCAACATACATATATTATACGTGTATGATTTTAATTGTGTTAACTTTTTTGCACAATAGAGAGCATAAATAAAGTATTTTAGATAAATTCTTTAATAATAATAAAAAGGATTTTTATAAAGCATGTTTCTACGTGTAGGTAATGTCACTTATTCGATAATAAACTCCGAATGTCCCAAAAATATTTTTATAATCTAGCAGCATTGTTTACTCCCACACTGACTCTACCATTTAACCTAAAATAGTGACACAAACAATGATAACTCGAACAAATAAAGTTGTTATGAAGAACCCAACCACTTAGATAACAATATTAACCCTTGATATTGATAAAAAGACACAAACACACATTTTGGAGCATTTCAATCAATACAATGTTTTCCTTAAAAACAATACATATATCTCACCACTTTTACACAACATGTTAGCATTGCCTACTTTCTAATACACGGTGAACCAAAAAAGTAAAATTGTTCATCGATTCCAGTTAGCTAAAATATACATTTTCGGCGAGCTTCTACTTAGTTGGAGAAATGGTTTATTGGATGATATTGAAAGGAATTTTTGTTTGACGACTTTCCAATTTTCTAGAAAACTACATCGAGAATCTCTGAACAAACTTGGAAAGGGAAACAAAATGACATTTTACGCTCTGAATAAATTCGTTTAGCATTTGATAAATCCTATGAATATGATGAATGAAAGGATTCAACTTAAAGCTGATGTTTAATAAATAATAGAAAATCCATTAGAGATTTCTATAAAAAGATACAATTTTAGATTTGCTGAAACTTTATAATTGTCTTTATTTTATTATTATTATTATTTTGGAGGAAAACACGTTAAAAAACATGGCTACTCATTTAAAGACTGAATTGTACCATTTCATTTTGTATCGCACTTCGTCACATACCTAATAACTTACAACAATGCGATAATTCTTAATGACTTGTCAACCTGTAAACTATTATACACGCTTCTTAACATAATATGCACATACTTTTTAAAATTTATATGCATATGATCCTTTCGTGATAATGTTTGTTTACTTCGAAGAAGTTGAACTCCTAGCACTGGGGGGTCCACCTCTACAAGGTGCAAGTGCATTTATAAAATAAATACTGTAATTATAAAGCTATACAGCTTTCTGAACCTAAAGTGGCTCATGCGACCACTACAAAATTCATTTATAACACTATTGTCACTCGTGTAGATTGCTACTACAGACATTATACAGTAAAATGACCTTCTGAAGCAAAAATACTGTATAACGGCTACATATCTTTTATAAAAATTTCTGGTCTTATAATTTTGAATTATAAGACTGATGTGCTATTTGGGAAACGAGTGTAAACCTTTCCGATACCCGATATTTTCGTAGAAATACAATACTAAGTATCTGTTAAAATGATATCTCACTAGACTAATTGCCCTACGTCACAGGACATGTAAAAATCCCTAGAACAATAAATCTTCTTATCTTATCAGCCACAAGAGCACCTCGTCGAATGACGATAGCGATCAATAGTTGATTTGTTTGTTTATTCGTAGGTGTCCCACAACGTTCGTCAACAATTTCAACTCCAACGACGCTTTAAAACCCCCCTAATCTCTCTATTATATCCGGAATAATCCGTGTGACGCGTATTACTTTTAGTAGTATAAGCCGACCTTGACCTGAGAACAGCACGCAATTTTACCATTTACACTGACGAGGCTGAACTTAACACCACGAGTTTTAATCTTCACATCTGATTTTTCTCTACTCAATTAATAAAATCGTGTTGTGTGTATACTCACAGAAACTGAAGTTGGAATGAAAAAGGAAAAGAGTACTTATCTTTGTAAAATGCTGGCTAATCTACATTTAATTTCGTTCTAAAACACGGGCGACACGTGACGTATAATCACGTATTGCATGTAATGATTATAGCGTAGCAATCCGTGAGAGGCTATCCGCCCATTGTTTTTGACAGCCGAAATGCGCGTGGCCTACTACACGTCTTATTCTTTTATTCGTTCTCTTCTTTGTTTTCCATCAAGTAGGTACTTCGAAAAATACACCGAAAAAACATTTGATGCTTGTAAAAAAATTGTTTTATGGAAAAAAATTATTTATTGGTGTATGTGATTTGGTATCTGTAAAAAAAATTGTTTCATGGAAAGAAATTATTTGTTTGTATAGAGCCAAACAAATATTTATTTACCGACACTAAATCATTTTTTTAAATTTAAAAACATTATTTCCTTTTCAATGATACACATGGTGTTTATTTAATTATATTCTATGATAAAACAATATTTGTATATTTCCAATTAAACATCTGATTATTTAAGTCAACAACTTATTGCTTAGGAATTTCAGGAAACAACAGCAGGCTAATACTCCGACCAGAATTGAATTACTTACACCTGAAAATGTGTAACAAATAGCCAACATATACCCGTTTCGAGCTTATTAGCTCTCATCAGTACGCCACAGGTGAGTTAAATGATGACTAACCCTGGTTGTTCAAGTCTCTCAAGCCAGACATATCTTAGTACGCGAAATATAACACAGCTACATCTAGCGGACACCTATTGGCAATTATTTTTTGTTTATAGAAAACCATTAAAATTTTTGCTTTCAAGCAAATACTTTTCAACGGTACGACATATTAGGAAATTGAATTCATTTAATTTACGATTTTTTCAAGATATAAATATAAATAAAATATTTATATAAATATAAAACTATATAACCTAATAAAACTTAATTTAAAAAAAGAATTAAACGATTACATATTTTCCTTTCTACATCCCTCAATTAAAAATATGCATTTTTGAATTAAATAAACGCATTATTTAATTCTAAATGCATATTCATTTCAATCAAAATCATTTTTTATTTCAAAACGTAACTTTTATATAGATTTGAATATGCTTAGGAAAATTAAAAAAATTATTTATTTTTGACAAAAAAAGTGAGCATTACACCAAAAAAGATTTGTTTCTCGAGAATAAATTATGTTTAAAAAAATTGTATTATTTGGTAAAAAACAAAAATAAAAATCGGTGTACTGGAGGAAGTTTTGAGAATTCCACGACGTGAATTATAGCACATGCAGATGGATGAACTGGACTGATAGATAAAAAAAGGATGAAACCGACAATTTATCGATATCTATCTGCCTACACCTTTGAAGTATTCGTTCTATTAATTAATTCTTCGAATATCAATGTGGTACTCAAAAGTTCCATTAGGATTTCTATTTAGGGAAATCTATTGTTATCTCAGGTATATGTTTATAACGATATCACAATAACGTCACAAAGCAACAGCTCTATGCAGGGTTAACTATGACTAAGTAAAAATATAAGAGGAAATAGAGAAAAAAATTTTTTTTTGAAACTATACTAAACCGCTATTTATCGACGACTATGGGTGCCCGTCCCCACAATTATGGCCATTATGACAGAAGACTACATGGTAAAATTTGTTGTTATCGAACAAGATTTTATAACTAAAGATTGCTCTGGGTACACCTAAAGTTTTCTACTATCTATTAATAAACTTTCGTTCGATTTTCTTAGAATGGGCATTTTATTTAACTGTACGCGCAGTGTGTGTTTTGTTGTTAGTGGGTAATCCTTATGGACCTGTAATGAAAAACATATGCAAAATACTGCGACTAACCGGATTAACTTTACCTATCAGACATTATTATTAATGAACATTTTCATTTTAGTTCGTTTCTATATTTGGAAATGCTGTCGAGAGAAATGTCGATTTTCAGGAGGAACAAAGAGTTTTGCTCCGTTTTTCAAACAATGAGTTATATTTCCGATGTTTTTTGTCTTTTATGCCTCTTTGAGCATGTGGTTAAAATTTTTGTACTTAGTGGTTGTTAATCCTGTATAAGTGATAAATTCAAAAGCATGATTACCTGTTTTTAAATTAATTTTCAGTGTATGTATATTAATTTTTTTTTTTGCATTTTTATCAATAAATGAGAAGATACGCCAATGGAAACAACTCCCAGCAGTTTGGGCGATTGTACAAGACCAATTCGCTTTCCAGATTATTGTTATTTTATTACGATTTACGTGTTGTAATTCCAATGTCAGGCGGTATAAAATACAAGTATTAAATAATTCATCTAAACCGTCGACCGTACGAAACTAACTTTTCCTTTTACCCGATTCAATGCTGGCTGGAAACTGTGTCGAAACTGAGTCGGTTGTTTAAATTTAACTATTTCATTACTGATATGTGAGCCAATGTGTGAATTTTACACCACAGCGTTGTGAAAGGCGACTGGTCACACGAGAAAAACGAAATGTTTTTTTCTGGTTAGGCCAAGGTCACGCTACGAAAATTTTAGGTTAAACGGGTTGCTCGGCTTACGGTTTGTTAATAATTGTAAATTAATGTGCATAACATATATGTTATTTTTTTCACAGGTACCTGTTTGGTTCAACGCCTACAAATGTTATAATTATCGTAATATAAACAAATATTTGGGAATGGGGTCTAAAGTTAAAAAAAACCACAATTTGTTGACAAGTCTACGTTTCGGCTGTATTTAAGCCTTCTTCAGGAGAATCCAAGAAAAGTTTTCCGTGTAAAATACAAATATGGGGAATAAAATAAAACACAGTATGTTATATTACATATTTTTCCCCACTTTATATATTTGTATTTTACGCGGAAAACTTTTTTTGGACTGTCCTGAAGAAGGCTTAACTACAGCCGAAACGAAAACTTGCCAACACATTGGTTTTCTTTAACTTTAGATCCCATTCCCAACAATATTTCTGAAGATTAAATTATTGGGTCATAAATATAGTATACAAAAATTTTATTAATAAATCTTTTTTTGAGGAAAAAAGGTATACTTGTCATTAGTCTCAAAAATTTGCCATTTTCGAGAAAATAGCTTTTCAACAATCACCTGCATAGTTAATTGTAAATGTAAATATTTTAACGTAGTAGGCGTTACAAATCTTTTGCAAATTGGATATGTTGCACGTAGATCGATAAGCAATAGGTTTGTTTTAGCAGCAGTTGAAAACTGTTTGGAAACTATCAGAAATGTCCGTCCAACTATTTATTGCATCAAATTCAATGGTAACGCGTTCTCAACTTAACTGGTCGAATATTTCTGACAGTTTCCAAGCCGTTTTCAACTGCTGCAAAAACAAGCCTAATAAACTTTGCACTGGTGTAAAATGCTACGGGTAGTATTTTTCAACATGCAACATTTTGGTGATATTGATTCTTGCAGCTCCAGATAGTTGTCCAGATTTAGCTTGTGGATAATCCGCAACGTCAACAAATTTGTCGCTTTTTTTCTCTTATAACTCCTAAACAGATTTTTTAAATTTTTGATTATCAGGTTGTAATCTATTTCGAAATCCTTCGAAATATTCTAGTTGCTCAGCACGTCCGCATTGAAATTTAATTGCCATCTGAATATGAAAAGTGATTGTCAGAATTTTTCGATTTTGTAAATTGACCAAAACTGGCTAAATACCTTACATTTAGAAATACTTATTAACTTTAACATAAACTTTGCCTAATAATTATCAAAATTTAACTTACTGTTGGTGCCTTACTTACTAAGTTAAAATATTGTACAAGGAACTATGCTGATTGCAGAAAAGCTATCTCGAAAATGATTAATTTCTAAAACTAATGACAAGTATATATTTTATCTTTAAATACAATGTAGGTTTAAGATTTTTTAATAAAAAACGTGATAACGTTAGAATAAAAAAAGTTACACTTACATTTACGTCACAAATAAAGTGAAAACATCTATTTACAAATTTTTAAGTTGATACAGTGTATTACATTACACAGTGTAATTATTACTTTTTTGTTATCAACATTTGTTTATGATCTGTTGTTTTTTCACTTGTCTTATATTTATTGCATTAGTTTTGTAGGTCATTTTGTTTGTATTTTATTCAATGATTGATAATTGTTCCTTGTACCCCTTGTATTCTGTAATTGGAATTTATATTCTGTGGAATAGTGTATAAATAAATAAATAAATTAATTAATGTATATTGGCTTAAATTGTGATATTTTAAAGTGAAATCTAGTATGTCTCCATGGACCATTACTTATGGATCATCCCGTATAAATTCATGTAATAGATACACATCTTTAATTTAAGTCTTGTCGTATTTTGTGCGTTGTTTTCAATTGGATTTAATAAAAACTAAACCAATGCGTACCTACATCAAAACTGCGTGTTACTACACGGGTTAGGAATATTTTAAATTATCGTTTTATAAAATTAAATAAAATACACAAACATAAAAATATTATTAAATATATGGATATTTCAATAATGTTGAATATAAAATTTTAATTAATAATACTTATGATAACGTTATCTGAAAGATAACAGAGCTATCTACAACAAATAATACGGAAAGTACTGCTATAAATCCATCTGCATATGCAACACGTTACTTTTGAAAACGTGTGTCCTTCGCGTATCGTGAATTTTTTCTTTACGTCTCTGACAATATCATCCCACAGATTACCTAAAAATATCGCAAAAATGTGCGATGTCTCACAGAAAATGTCCATTGCTTTGATAGTCGAGTTTTTGGTGGATGCGCTGGGGTCAGCAAACGAGGCTATACTGAAGAATTTTTATCTAATGCTAAGGTCACACACGATTGGCCATATGTTCCCATTAGGAAATCTAATCCCGAGATCCCGGGATCCCGCTCAATATACCAATGACGGGATCCCGAAAAAACGGGTACGGAATCCCGAAAATACATGACCATTACGAACGATGAGGAAGAAGATATTATACCACTTTCACGATTAAATAAAGAAAAATCTCTTAGGCAGAAACTAGGGCAGCACTTAGGCAGCTATAGTCGAAGCTTTAAAACCCCAAAAAATTCGAAAGCGGTCCTGAAAACGGAGGTACATGGGGTTTACATCTGCAACAATGCTTTGACTATCTTTTGACCATACCACCGACAAGTGTAGAATCAGAAAGAGTATTGTCTTCCAGCCGGCTGGAACAAGTGCAAAGGCCGCATTTCATTGAGGCTGGTCCCGCCAGGCCGGTCCTGGTCGACTGGTGACTGAGATTGTACAGCGACGTAGATACTCACGTGGTATAAAAGCAGAAATCTAATTGGTCTATATAGGATCCCGCATAGCTGGTCCCGCTTGAAAATGTAAATTATTACAAACATGGCTTGTGCCGCCTGAGCTCGAAAGCAAGCTCATCGTGTACCAGCCTGTGTGAGTGTATGACCATGCTATACTACATTTCAAATTTGGCTGGACCAGCCGGGCTGCACTAGCCTGGCTGGACCAGCCTCATTGAGGCCTAGGCCTAGGCTAGTGGCTGGAACAAGTGCAAAGGCCGCATTTCATTGAGGCTGGTCCCGCCAGGCCGGTCCTGGTCGACTGGTGACTGAGATTGTACAGCGACGTAGATACTCACGTGGTATAAAAGCAGAAATCTAATTGGTCTATATAGGATCCCGCATAGCTGGTCCCGCTTGAAAATGTAAATTATTACAAACATGGCTTGTGCCGCCTGAGCTCGAAAGCAAGCTCATCGTGTACCAGCCTGTGTGAGTGTATGACCATTTGCTATACTACATTTCAAATTTGGCTGGACCAGCCGGGCTGCACTAGCCTGGCTGGACCAGCCTCAGTGAAATGCGGGCTTAAGCCTTAAAGGCCACAGCTTGTATTTTATTTTAATGCACAGCCTGTCAATGGAGCTTGGAAGAACTCTATTACAGTACGGAAAGCCATCCCTATCATTCTGACAGTTACATAACGGTAGGTATAGCGGGGTCAAATCGGTCGTGACGAGAGCACGGCCCGCAGTCGAAGTAAAAACTGCGTAAAATACGAGCCTTGCAACACTTACGCTTCGTATCTAACACACATTTAGAAAGTGAACGCCTCGCCTCGCTGCTCTCTTGGCGCTAAGGAATCCGCGGAGCCGGAGTAAGTAGAGCGAGCTGATTGCGTCGCCGGTCTGGTGGCAAGTTCCTTGTTAATGCGCGTTATCGAAACCCAAACAGAAAAAAAAACGGACGAAAAGCGATCTCGGGTTACGTAAGGGCGCTGCCGGGCAGCTGATTAGTACCCGGTAGCGCGAAACGGAACCGAGGCGCGCGACAGATCAGGCCTCCGGAAGCGACCTTCTGGCGTATTCCGATGCTCTACTACCAGAAATTTGTGTGTGCTATAAGATTGTGTCAAATATTTCACCTTTCAAAAAAATTCCAAAATTTATAAAGTGAAAAAAATTTGTTTATTTATCCATGTATTATTAGTAATAAGAATGTCCATTTTTGTCGTTTCTGCATTTAGAACCGCTGCAAAAAAACGACCGCATGGTAGGTGACATTAGCCATCTCAGCAGATGCTTATCATAGGCGCCGACTTTCAGAAGGAAAAGAGGGTTTTGCCCTCGCTTTTGCCCCATTTTTTAAATATCGAGTTAAAATTTTGGAATATATATTTTTTTAGTGCTTTAGGCCTCTCTGAGCACGTGGTTACAATTTTTGTAAATTTAATGAAAAAGTCAATATGTTTTTAGTATTTCAAAATAAAGAATATATAATATAGTATAATTATGTGATAAAAACAATAAACCCACATACAGAAGGTATACTGACAATAATTGTAAATTGATTGTTGTTCACATCACACACTAAAAGAAATGCTATTGAAACAATTACTATAAATTTGTGCTTACAATTTTATCAGAATAAACTACAAATGTAGTAAATCATATAAGTTCGTTGTTGTTGTAAATGCAAAAGTATTATAGTAATTGGGTTGTTGTAAATTTTAATATAATTGTAAAACTTTTTACTATACTTCAACAATCATGCTCTTAATATAATCCTAGATCTATAAGTAATCCTAGAGCAGTATTTTACAGTAATATAGACATGAAGTGGAATTTCCATTCTATCTAGCCAGGAAAGTCTTCCTAAAATAATTGTTTGGAAAACCTCCTTAGTGGTAAACCATATTTATAACTTAAATGTATATAAAATAACTTTAAATTTTACAAAAACATATATTGAAGTAACAAAATGGCCATCAGATTTATTACATTAATTGAACAAATATTCAATATTGGCAAAACCAATTCATTTGGGTTCGTTCAACAAAGTAAGTTTATAATGTTAAGTCGATTATATGCCTACAGGGTTTTTTAGTGCATACTTAGATGATTCTATTTTATAAATATTGAATGTATATCTATATTCTAAATCATTACATATAGCACAGTCTATTCAAGAATGACATTCAATTCAAAGCGACAAGAATTTTCTAAAGTATCCCCAACTGTCTAGAAACAGCTTATCTTTATCTTATCTCCAAAAAGTCAAGCACAGACTTGAATAAGTAGTCTCACTACGTCATACAAGTGTTCGGATAGATTTTATGTGTCATTCATTTAATTTTCAATAAATTTATAAGTTTAAAATCTGAAATTTTTATGTAATCTAATCATATATTTACAAAATGTAACGCAAGGTATCATACTAAACCCGCCCTGATGCGTTTCCATTTTTGAAATAAAATAGTAAATTCTAAAACTTCATTAATTGGCTGTTTTCAAAAATCACATAATTAAAATAAAACAAAGTAATGAACAAGTTTTCTCTTAATTTTTTAAAACATAGGATATGTTTGTTAATGTTTAAAATATGATAAAATTATGCAAAAAGCCTCACCCAATTCGGACATACATTTATATAATTGTGCCCCATAACGATATTAGCTAATTTCCATGTAGATTCTTGAATATTTTCCCACTGAGTCACATAATCTCGAATGATATATATATTAAGCGAAGGTCAATGTTGCCAGTTAAAAATAAATGTATCTGTTTTCAAACCATATTGTAAGTAGGGCTAATAAAAAATATTTTCTTTGCTTTATCTTTTCATGAAAAACAACAGCTGCTGCTCTCGAGCTCGTCGCAAATAACATTGCAAAGCTTTTTCAAAATTATTGCACACGATGTTACTCAAGCGTCAGGTTATTGTTTTTTGTAACTGCTAATTGAACTTCCAAGCTTTTTTTATACCTACATGGAATGCACAAATTTCTATTTAAGTCACATTTCTTTAACTAACACATTTCTTACAAGATATTTTTAAAAACTAGTCTACATACTGACCTCATCATCTTTTTCGGCGCCATAAAAAATTTCGTCCAACAGAGTCATACCTCACGACAACAGAACACGAATTGACGCTGTTGCTAACAACGCGCGACTGATCTTCAAGGCTGAATGACCAAAGTATTTATCTCTGATAAAAAATCTTAAACATTATCAGCAAAATACCTACTGTGCGGCATGGTTACCACAGCAACGATAAGAGCAAAAGATGTTATTTAACCTCAAATTCCATCGCGCTAAAATATGGAATTTAAAAAACCTGCATGACACCCATCGCTATGCTAATAAATACAACTTTTCCTTTCCTTTTCGCTTTAAGAAATAGCTCAGCGAAATTTCTGCATAATATACTATGTAGGTATTTTTGTGCATAAAATTGTGTTCTAATTTCACACAATACGCTTTTAAAAATATTTATTGAATTGTATACGTAAATTGCCGTTTTTTCTTTTAATTACTATTTAATAAGTGAGGTAGTACAAAACTGTGCATATTATTTATTGAGAGTATTTAATTTTTGCACAATTTCGCGCACAACAAAAATATTTGAAATGCAATATTGTAGTTTTTATATAGGTACTTTTTTTCCTTGTAAAAGTCAAGTTTTTTAATTAACACTTTGTATATGCAAGCGCAAAAAATGTAGTTATTAAGTTAGGTACAACACAAGGCCCAATATGTTTAAAATGGAATAAACTGTGGAAAAATTGTTAAATTGAGAACTGAAGTTATTTAATTAAATAAGGTAAGTATTAATTAATAACTTATAGTATTTAAATTTTATTGTATTATACAAAAACAGTTTACTTTGTGTATATTTTTGTATCACATTATGTAAGTAGTTCATTTTAATCTTGCATTTAAGGCTGTAATGTTCGCAATTTTACAAAGCCGTTTTTAGATGTCGCGCTTTCATATTTCTCCTCAATCGAAATTCGTATTAAGATGGAGCAAGTTTTAATCAACTAATAAAAGTCTATTTTACTAGACAGCAGAGCCATATTTTCAAAAAAAATAGATCTGAACAATATTTCGGTCGCAATATTGCCCACATTTAGGACTGCGGTGAGACGTTGTTAGGCACTATTATAAAAAAAGAAAGCTGTAGGCTAGTAAATCAAGTCTTCATATAACAGACAATTGCCTCAGATTTCAATTTTTAGTATTTATATTCATGAAATCTGTCCGCCAAGAAGACATGTTTTGCTAAATTTCTGCATACAATTGCCTAACTTACAGGGGCACAAAGTTAAATTTGCCGTTGAAGGTGCTGATGGGCGGAGCCTGATAAAAGCTACACTGTTTGGCCTTTAGACTACTGTCTATGCATATTTTGCAGAAATTCTAAATAACTTTCACCATTTAATCGCGTTGGAAAAATAACTAATCCAATCAAATAACGATCAATAACACCAGCCCAAACATTTATCTTAAACTCGCATTGAAATGTCTAGCAATAGCTCGTGTACTTTTTGAATGTGATATATGACAGATTATTACTCTACATAAACGCACTTTATGATCACTCTTTCCTTAACAATTTCTAGGTAACCATCAGCATAATCCGAACATCAAACAGCAAAAAAAACCGGCGCAAAGCGTTAACGATAATAATAATAGTAATTAATGGGAACTCTACCAAGAAGTGTATAATGAACAGGAAAAACATTGTAAAAATGATCTGCCGAATGACATTGCCGCCAAGGTCATTCGTTGTTGTTATAATGTTATAAAGTATATCGAGTGTTCACTTTCTCTTTCTATCCCAACAGTGTACCTTCTGTGTCCATTATATGTTTTGAGTTACGTAATGGTCAGGTCTGAGCTCAATCATAAATGTAAGGAAAGACAATATCAACAGTATCAAAAGTACGTCACATTAGAAATACCGACGAAATAACTACTATGTAATTTGTAGTTTGGCGTTTCTCCCACAGAGTTCATAATAGAAAATAGTATTACATACAATGGCATGATAAATTTCATTACCTACATAGTTACTGATTGATCTTTTATTATCTAAACCCGAACCTGTCACACATTTGCTATTTTTCATCATTTTTAATATTAAAACATACCATTACATTTGTTTACAAGATGTTACATAACACTATGTATTTATATATAAAGCCTAGAGTTTTCCTACTCAAACTTTGAAATGTGATCACTTCCACGAATATATTTATAATTTATTTATTTTATGGACCTTGGAAGCTGTAACGTATGTATAACTGATCATAAGTCAATGTCTCGTCTGAAAACTGGAACAATTTCAACTCCACTTAATTTCTTTGACAGAAAAAATTAATAATGCTTTTCCATTACCATATTTTAGGGTCTATTTGAGTAGGAACCGGAAGTATCGTTGTCACGCATAAAATATGAACTCCAATGTTGAATGTCTGACCTGGCTAGTGCCAATTTGGAAGGTTTGCCAATAAAACCACTCGCACACAATCAATTCATTAGATCCATGTTCAGAAAAACTATTATATGTAACTGTGGAGCAATAACAACGAAAAACATGGTTTATACAGGATAAACCTTAAATAAGTACAAATATTTTAACCAGCAGTACAGCTCACTGTGTAGAACACATAATGGTCCTCTTACAAAAATTCAGGAACAGAAGGCAAATTTTAAATAAATTTTCGTGATTTTTCAAGAACCGTTGATCCGAGTCCGATACTAATATTTTTAAGAATCACGGTGGAATAGGCTTCAACAAAGTTAACTAGAATTCTTAGACATGTCAAAGAATGAAATATGTTTATTTATGAAAATATTAATAGCCACCTCCACTCCTTTGTCAATCCTCACCAATAAATTGAAAATAAAAACCAGATTCTCTACTCACAGTCATAGTTATCCAGAATTTGGTCCTTAGATATCGATTTTTACTACACTCCAACTGATTTACAATACATACTATCTCTATCATTGATTATCACTGCTTAACAAATATGCTTTTAGCATGTCAACCTTTTCACTGTTTGAATAACGCGTCATATTTCACTTAATCACACTGTATTTCACCAAAACTATTAATCAAATATGCAAGACACAGCCCGTCAAAATAATAAAACAGATTCGTCAAGCAGTGCATTACTTGAGAAAACCATTGGCTTTGCTCGGTTTCAGATGCAAAAGTATCTCATATTAACTTTAAATTTTTTCCACTTGTACCTTGCCTTTGGCACAGCTCATTCCTTTGCCCTAAACCAGTGCATCGGTATCAATCGTCGACCTCGCTGACTGTGACCTTCAATCCCAGAGAATAGACTGGTGACACCGCTTTTAAATATTTTGCTTTGCTTTCTTTTGATATTGAACGTATAAAAAAGCTGGTTATTTTGTTATTACATGTTTTGTGTTTATTTTTAAAATCTGTTTCACCCACTACGAAACTACGAAGTATGAAATGGTTAGCATTGACACGCTGTTTGAGGTTATGTGGCGAAAATTAACGCTAGTGTTGTGAAAAAATCATAGTTCTTCGTTAAGGCTTACGGTGAGCGCTCGATCCAAAGGGATATCGTTTTCGCTCAGTAACTCCTCAATGAAAAATGATAAAAATATGCAGTTTTTTTTAATAGACTACAAATATTATTTTACGTCGACGCTGTGTTTTGAAATTTTGAAAATATGCAAAATTCGTTTAAAAAAATATTAATTTTACACTTTTTCATTTCAAAACACAGCGTCGACGTAAAATAATATTTATAGTCTATTAAAGAAAACCGCATATTTTTAGCATTATCCGTTAAGGAGTTACTGAGCGAAAACTACGAGTTTGTTCCAACACAGCAAGAATCGATTCCGAACCGTCCAGAATTAGTCAGTCAGTTCAGTTGTTAATGTACTCTTGGCGAATGCGACGTAAGACGGTGTTGGTCAAACATTTCTCACGGTTCTGAACCAGTTCTCGACGGTTGTTGGAACAGACCTTATATATAGTTTGATAGAGCGCTCACCGTAAGCCTTAATCTTCATACAATAATTTAAGGGAATAATTTGTGAAAAAATACATGGCGTTTAAAAAAAAACGAACCCTACTCAAGAAAGATCAAGTCGGCGATAGCCGACTTGCCACCTTTCTAGTAGTTTATTAAATTACGTTAGTGGTCTATCTGGTCAGTGGAACTTAAAATGTGGGTACATATTCAGAGAATATATCTCGTAAATATTTGAAATTTTAAAAAATGCTCTACATGACTCAGTTAAATTATTTGGACTTATTTAAGGTTCACCCTGTATAGGCAGAAATCATGTGCCTCAATTTTAAAACAGCTGCGTTTGAAGTTGAACGAATTATAGGCAGACATATTACTTCAAAAAAGCTTACATTTTGAGTAACATTATATAAGAGAGAAAACATAAACACAATACTAATACAACCTTGTAGGGATTACTTTTTAATTTAAAATTCAAAACAAACATGATTTCATGGTCCAGTTTCTCAGCATACACCACGAACATTTAAATTTCATGTTACGCTTTTTTATACAATTTAAAACCTGCGACTTTTACATAACCCATATAATGCGATTTTAATTATGTTTTACAATAGAATATTTTAAAATACTTATTTATGGTAATCCGTAACAGAGCTGAACGTGTAAGCGAATGGGACCCTGTATAATTTTATATAATTACGAGACGACGCGTTCATACAACGAACACGACCTCCATGGGTACAGGATTATTATTACAGAATCATAATTACACCAGTAAACAAGCTTTGGTATAGGTACAGGGTTAACGATGACTACGTACAAAAATTTTAACCACGTGCTCAGGGAGGCCTAATAGACAATAAAAATATTCCAGCTAAATTCTGGAGTGCCCCAGGGATCTGTCCTGGGACCACTAATAGTTTTATCATTCATTAACGATTTACCTCAATGTACAAAATGTGACATGCTAACAATTTTTGCAGATGATACTTCTGTTGGTCTCAGGACATACTTACGAGTCGCTGGTTTCCTCATCGGAAAGTATTTGCAATGCTATCTAGATTGGTGTAAGTCAAATGGCTTAATACTTAACATAGATAAAACTAGGTGAGATATAAGTGGTCTGCTTACTTCCTGCTCGGCCTAAGCGGCTCGACTTACAGGAACAGTAGGTACTTAACGCAGACCTCTGGAGCCATTAAATCTGTAAATGATACTGCAGGAAACAACTACTCCGCGGACTAATGCCCCGACCGGCATTGAATTACTCCTGCAGTATTTGTGTGAACAGCCAAGAACCCTTGTCGGACACACCACCAGACAGACATAGACCGGTTTCGGGCTTGTTAGCCGTTATCAGTATGCCATAGGTGAGATGACCGACAATTGAACTGGCTGTTCCTTCATATGTATGTTCACATATTAACTGAGTGCAGGTGAGATATAAGTGGTCTGCTTACTTCCTGCTCGTCGCCCAGGTCGAGAAGTCTGCCTTAAGTACCTACTGCAATGTAGGTCGCTTCCTGTAAGTCGAGCCGCTTAGCCTTCCGAAAAGTTTTTCGACATTCACTGTCGCGTCGCTTGGATGTGAGTGGGGCTTAAGAAAATTATAATTTTGTGTGTAGAAATGTAGAAAAAATTGTTTGTCTGAAATGGTATTTCTGTTACGAGTTTTGTTTATCTACACAAATCACGTCAACTTCAAAACCTCTAGCTTAAATTATCGGTAACCAAAAGGGATATAGCAGCATCGGGTTCTAGTTGGCGATAGATTTGAAAGTGTTTTGACAACATAAAGCCGCAATGGGAGCTGTTTGTGAACAGTAACCTAATTCTATGTAAAAAAAATATTCCGTTCAACAACAGAATTACGAAAACAGAAATAACATTATCTGGATATTTTTGTGACAAATCAAATTCATGAAATTTTTTAATAATAATAATAATAAAAGGTCTTTATTAGTGTTTACAAAGAACACACAACATCTGGGCGAAGTCTAGCTTTCGTTTTGTTGTCACGCGGTGAATTTGGAAAATGCATAATTTGCGGTATGTCCAACGTCACTATTCGTTTAAACATTGTGCATTTTTTAGCTGTTATCTGCTGCTTACGTAAAACACATTAGTAACTGAATACTTTTCAATAATTTCCATGTAAATATTAATAACACAAGCGATACGCGACAACTTAGTGAATAATTTTGTATGTCCCTTTTGGGGACTCGAATTAGGTCAGCTGTTAAATTACAATTTTAAATTTATACAAAATATTTCATGCATAGTGTAATTGGTTTCTTATTTTGATGTTTAAGCGATTTTGCAAGTTTCTCAAATGATACACTGATAAAAATATATTACCGTAAAAATGCCAAATACTACTGCATACTATTATACTACAAGAATCTCCAGGTACGAGTAAGTACAAGAAGAGTTACATATTTTACGCCAAATAACACAATTTTTGAAAAATTATACCAACCTGTCTGAATATCGTATCTGAGTCGCAAATTTGTTATTTCCACAGAACCTACAACCCTGCACTGAAAAAATCGGACGGGTTTGTTAAACTATTTCTTATAGCAAATATAAGAAAAACGATATCACAAAGGATCTTTAAATACAAATATAATTATGTTGCGTAATTTTTTCTCAGTGTGTGAACTCTTAAATTTGTGGTGTTTTTTAGGTACAGAAATCTCGAGAAATTGAACACAGAACAAAAGCAATATAGAAAATAAAATTATTAACTGATTGATTAGTTTATTTTAACAATTATTGTCACATGCTTATAAACAAAAGTGAACAATCTTATATGCAGAACTATGTAAGTTTACGAGTATGATATAAAAATATTCTCATCTAGTTAAATTTAAAGAAATACGTATTTTGAAAGATTTCAGTACCTAAAAATTTGTTTGTAGACCGCTTTCTATCGTTATATAATCGTTTTACTTCGGTACCTTTGAATATTCGCAGGCGGCATGAGATAATATTCCTATTACTTGCTAAACTCTATATTATTCAGTTCTTAAATGTCTAAAATTATTTATATCTGTATGTAGAAAACACTATTTCAAGAATACGTCGCTTTTAAGGTTATAATAGTTATAATCGTTATGATATTTTTTCTCAGTGTGTGAACTGTAACTGTATTACATGCATTTCCCTCCGTCACAAAATTTATATAAATCTCCTACCAACTTTGTGCAACTTTAATTATGCAATAGCGCAACTGGTGCATTTTTATGAAATGTTAACGCCAACACTCGACTGTGAATTATACATCAACGTCGCTCTGTTGAAAAGCGCGGTTTATCGAATTTGCAGGATTTGGAGGATTACGGATGGATTTAGGTCAGACCGATTTTGGAAGACGCCCCAGGTTTCCGAGACAGCTCCACAGGCTACGAATTTATTAATTTGCAAGAAATTTATTGAGCAACTTGTTATGTGTCTGACATATCTCGCGACAGTTATTGTTATTTTTCAAATCACTTCTAAGAAATGTCAGACATTTATTGTGATGTCCGACACATCACGGGAACAGGTACAATTTGATTGTGACTGTAAGACCAGACAGTTAAAAAAAATATATTTTATTAATCGTCTCAAATTAAGCAGTAAAAAACAACGATAACAATTTTACGGCACATTAAAAAATGTCGAAACAATGAAGTAATTCTAAAGCGCGTCAGGAGTTGACGCATATGATTTATTCCGTATAGTGCTGTTGCAACTAACATTTTAGTATGTGAGTTTATCCTTCCTGAATAATGAAATATACAATGTGTCCAGAAAAAAAACTCCCGTCGCTGATTTTTCTGGAATGGAGATATATTTGAGTTTAGTAGAAAATTAAATACCATTTTTAGAATACGTCTCAATAGAACACAGTTGAAGATATTTGACAGGTCTACCAAACAACCTGTCAAATACCTTCAACTCTTTTGTATTGGCTGTATTCGAAAAATGGAATTTAATTTTCTACCAAAGCATTCCTATCAATAAATAAATTTGGTATAGTAGCGTTAGTATTTTAAACCTTTAAAAATTAAATTTCCTAACCTAACTTTGAAATGATGTGAAAGTTTCAGAATTATCTAACTAATAATTTGATCAGCTACCTGATTTCAATGCGTAATCAAACACTATCAAATTATAATCTTTCGCAAAAAAACAAGTAAATAAACCATACACAGATTAATTATATTATAATTACTCAAAACAAAGACTCTAATTTGATCAAGTAACGTAATCAGTCTGATTCAGTCATTCAGAGAAAGATAAGAAAAAATGAATATACTACAAAAATCCTATTCAAAATTTTTTAAATGCGCCGAAAAAGATATATTTTTAAATCATTATTTAAACCTCTTTTTCATCACACTGTTACTGACTCCTAAATCAAGACGGTGTCGACCTGCTTCAACGCTCCAACATACCAGGAGTGCTGTGTTATAGGTTGATTTGCTTCTCTTTTCAAATGTCGAGTATTTTTTTCGATCTTCTGTCTCTATTAGGCTTTCCGAATACGTGGTGAAAATTACCATTATAACTGAGTCAACCTGTATAATTTTCTTCCTTGTATCTGTTTTAATTTGGCTAACATATTTCATGCTAGATACTTTTTTGCCAAATTTATCCTTGAGTGAGCCCCAAAGTATATTTAATGAAATCACAATTATTTTTGCATATAATTAACACTTTACCGGTATTATCAGGTGGCTGATAAGCACGGAATATTTATCAAAAATATTGTTTATTAACTCTTTAAGTACTGTTTATGATTATTCGAGATTTATTCACGAAATCTAGCCCATAGCCAAAATTTATTTTTTTTTGATAACGGAGCCACAATATGTCATAATTATTATCTATATCTGTTCAATAGATCACTAGATGCATTAAATTAATTTTTAAACTGCTGACCCAGTTATGCGAGGACACCTTGTATATCGCTGCCACAGTCAGCGACCCCCTGCAAGTCGATTGTTTCTAGTCATGCCAACACGCCACATTTAGCTTACACTTATTGACGTCGAGTTCACGATAAACCCTAAAAGGGCAACATATTTATTGCTGTGTTTATTTTTTACCGACCATAATCTACATACACAAATTGAGATATACTCGATCTGTAATTGTTGACATCCTAGTTATTATTTTATTGTTAATTATGATTATCTTGGGCAATTAATTTTATTTTTCACGAAATCGGCAATAGATTTTAATATTGTTAACTGTCTAATTGTTTTTCTTTTATTAACTGATTGTATAGAAACAAATAACCTGAAAAACATTGCCACTGGATACTGATATTTTATAACGCCTATAGCAAATTTACACAAATTTTAGATAGTAGCAAAGTATACAATTTAAGTGGTTAGTTCTGTCAGTGTATACAGGATGTTGGGGAAAATGTGGGAAACATTTATAGGAACTTGTCATCTTATTTTCTCATGTTCTATCTGCACCCGAGAGATGTCCCATATTTTCGGACACGCTGTATAAAAAAAAGATTTTAAATGTACTTAAAATTTATGACAATGCGGTGGGAAAATCCATTTTTTTCATGAACTTAATTTAAAGCAAGGCGAGAAAACGGGAATATGTCAAATAAAATGCTGTGGACTTACTCGTATCCCATTCGAGCCTGTAATAGAGCACTTGACGTCCTTTCATAATAAATGGGTGTCTACCAACAGGTCTACGTGAATGCCGAGACTTTGTACGGTGAAAATTGGATTTCTTTATGGGAAAATACGGAAAAATCGAGAAGATAAATTTATTATAAGTGTAATGTACGGAATTTTCGCTTTATTTATACATCAAAACGCAACAGCAAAATGAACTTAAATTGAATTAATTAAAAGTCAATAACAGAAGAATAATGACGTTTCTTACAAAAGTAGAAAGAGAAGTTTTTACCATGTCCTCCCAAAAGGTCTGAGAAATAAATAACTATAAAGATACATATAAAATAATGTTGAAGTTGTCTTGCTTATTTTTGAAAATTTTCAGAAAAGTTATATGTACTCTAAAAAATATCGGACAACTTTTTTTTCCTAAATTAAAGATACGAATTGCCCATATCTCTGCCACTGGTTGTCAAAGTACCTGTTATTTTCACAGTTTATGACACCTTAACTAATTACCCTGTGTACCAAGTATGGCTTAAATAGCTCCATTAGGTAATTATACCAAAAAATCAAATTTATTCTATACTCTATTTGTACTATTTTAACATTTTGAGAGTGGTTTACGGGATAATTTGCCTTTCGTTGTGTGATGTGTTTGATTGCGGAGTACGTTGGGATTCAATACTAAGTTAATACAACAAAAATGGTTATTTTCACAAATGCAGAAATGACAGACATGCACTTTATGTACGGCCGGGCAAATGGAAATTCCTTACATGCTTGTCGTCTTTATGCAGAAGCGTATTCTAATCGTAGAATTCCTCATCACAGTATATTTTCTAAGCTTCATCGAAGGCTATGTGAATCCGGAAGATTCAAAAAAAGAAGTTTTGATACAGGCCGACACCGGGAAGTACAAACCATTTGCTATCTATCAAAGCAACAATGGAAACATCTGAAATTGACAGCAGCCAACTAGTTTTTCCTAATAATGGGTGTAGTAAAACTGCCTCTTCCTCGACGTGCAATACTTTACATTTTATTTTTAACGTCGAAACAGTTAATTTTATCAAAAATATAAGAGAGAAAAAGTTTCTAAATGAATCAGCTTAATCTAATTTATTTCTTTCTACGTCGTTAAGGAAGTTTTTGAAAATATAGTTAAAAACTGAAAGGTAGTTTATTTCAACCTTTCCAATTATTTTCAAAAGTGAAAAAATATGTCACAAGTGTCTTTCGATGATGGTAACACTTCCACAAAATTTTACCATTCCCACGCTTTTCATTTCCGAGAAAAACAATAAAAACTCTCTTTTTTCCGCCATCTTTGCAACGCGATATCTCCCAAATGGTTGAGTTGTGACCCAACGTTTAAATAACAAACTATCTTTTATTTTCAACAAAGAATCACCCCCTGAAATGTTTCGCCTTTGTTTTGAAACACCCTGTATAGTGTATGTAATAAGACGAAATCGACAATAGATCAACCGTAAAATGATATTTTTCTTCTTGATAATCATGTGTAGAGATTGGATTGCCATTTTAAAAAACAGATCTTATATAATCAATCTAAAGTTCACCCTGTATGTCCAGGGTATTAAAATTTATAACAAAATAAAACAGAAGTTGATCCCAAGACTTTTAATTTTGAAACCAATTTAATCTACTTATGTTTTCTTGGAGGCAATTCAGACTGCGGTATGTTTGCAATTAGGAACATCCTGAGTTGCTAGAATTTCAAGTGGCACAATAATAAATTTTTAATTTACACATCGTTACAGTTGTCTAGAAACCGTATCGTTTAATAGAACTGGTATTTTTAATCAGCATTCCACACTTCAAAGCATTAAACTGTTAGGGTAATGGTGCAAATTCACTTAAGGTAATGGATTTATTAAGTTGTACAAAGAATCTACGGGTGTTAATAAGGAAGTAATCTGAGTCATTGTAGAACAGTCACCAGGTGCTGATTTACACGATCAAGAGTATGTAGATTAGATCAGGAACGAGAAGAAAGGTTATTAATTCTTGTATTAATACGAAAGTACACTGATAAAAATGATAGGTGTAAATTTACATATTGTTCACATCATGCATACTGTACTACCAGGTAAATATAGTAGAATTACATTAATTCTCTGTTTCTGAAAATAATTGATAATAACTTTGTAAATTTAGAACTAAGAAAGTGCTGAGTAACCCTTACGTTCAAATGGAATCAGGCGGTAAGAGATATAACTGATTAAAGACTGTGATGGCCGAATAGGAAACAGTTTGAGGTACAATAATATTAACTTGAGTGTACAATAATGGTAAAATTTTCGTGTTTTTGAATCAATCAATCATTATCGTTGAAAAATACAATTCTTTTTAAGATACAGAGGACTGTAGACTCAGATTTAAATCCCCGGGATTTTAATCAAGTAATTAAAGGCCCTCAAATGAAAACTAAGGAAACACTTGAAATAAATACAAGTATGTATTGTTTATACAAAAACACTTAGCTTCAAAAATTATATTAGTAATAATTATTATGAAACACATTACCACGCCCAATTGAACTATTTCCGTCAACAGACAAACTTTTTTCATGTCATACTTCAGTAGTCCCATATTTATTAAATAAGAAACTGTATCAAAACGCTGCAGATTACACGGTTTATATAAAGAAATGTGCAAATACTTCTTGTGCTAATAATTTTAACCGCAGGAATAAAACAAAACTAATTTCAACTTAAACCTTAAAAAGGCAATTAAGATACATGTTTGCCATTACAATTAGTAAAGCTAATTCCGTCAATTCTGCCTTATATTTTAATTACTTAAGAACAGCGGTAGAGAGAAATCCTTTTAAAACATTTTAAACAAGGTCCTTCGAAGCGCAAAACATAAAAGAATTTTTCTTTCGTCCTTTCCATGATAATTTTTAATTAAAACAGTGAAGTTTCGTGTCATCTTTTTGAAACAACGTTAACACAATCATATGATTCTTTCAGGTTTAATGATGGGCTTTGTTCAGTTCGGTACCCGAAAATTGGAATTTATTAAGCCTCTTTTGTCGAGAAAGGGTAAAATTGGTTTTGTTAAAAAATATACACATGGATAACTGTTGTTTAATTAGTCAAATTGTAGAAGACCAAAAATATCTACGAGTGTGATCAAAATGAAAGGTGAGCAGACGAAGAACAAGTAAGTAAGCAGCTCGGTAAGCAGTAAAGCCTACACGGGGTGTCTACATTTTTTCGTTCTTAACTTTGGGAAAGGAGCTTGACAAAATAATAACGGTTTTTTCTTTAACATTCTTCTGTATGGCACACTATTTTTCAGATATTTTTCTATTTTAACGATTTAACCTAACATCCCAAGTTGCATAATAAAAAAGATACAGGGTGTCAAAGTTAAAATTTTATTTTCGATATTTGTAAATAAATCCAAATATTTACATAAAATTTGTAAATCGGGGGTTTTTGCGGGCGAGAAATTCAAATTTGTTTCTAATTTTGACGTCACTAGAGGGCGCTGTCTGTGGCACACCATGTTTTTTTTTAAATGGCAGAACTTATTTGCAGCTTAATGTATCCATCTGAATATCGAAACAATCGATTCTCCTACCCGTTTTATTTGAAAAAAGTATACCTTGCTGAAGTCGGTAGTAGGAGTAACCATTTTTGAAATAATCCTGTTTGAAATGCTCAGTGCACCGATTGAAAACTGTTATCGTTTCAGGTACAGTGCCTTTTCTACTGAAAATACAGCAAAATGTTGCTTGAAAAAGTTGTTCAGAACGGTAAATTATGGAGACGCAAAATTTCAAAATTCTATTATTTTTCATGTTAAGAACGAAAAATCGGGGAACTCGATGAGGTAATATTAGCTGTTAGTACGAAATGAAAATTATAGCATTTTATGTTTTCTGTGAAAGAGAACTGTTTTTCTAGGATCTCAACAGTCAAAAGCGCTCGATTCTCCATGACCTTTAGCTTGTTAGGTTACGTATCAGAATATATCAATTATTAATAAGATATTTTGCATTCTAATTAGGGTCAAAGAGGCATGTAAATGTTGCTAGATTACCGATTTATTCAAATCCGAACACAAATCGTTTAGTTTGTCACGTAAAATTTTAATAAAATGGTTAGGTACTGTATATAATTCGATTTTGAGATATTATTTATCAGATCAAGAGAGTTACAGCTTTGTTGCTACAACTTACAAAATTTGTAATATTATATAAATTCTATTTTAAGCAAAAGGGGGAACGTTTGATTTTTAAAGAGATACGAACAAATCTAGAAACAATATTATCGCGCCACTTCTCCAATTAATAAAACAAGTACCGATCAGATGATTTCGATGTTCAAATGCAATAACAATCTGTTAAGTTTAGTAAACAACACTTGAGTGTTGAATTACGTCAAAAATAATGCCAAAATATTGTTCTTTACATTATAAGCAGTTAAGGCTGGTTTTGCGGGCAAATCTGCGATTTAGAAAAAACGTGGCACTTACTTTAACGCAATATACAACATTTATATTCTGTCTATACTAATAATTCTTCATATACGTATATAGAACATATTTTTGTATTATGTAAATACATATATGTATTATAAATTATAGCTGCTTTTCCACCTACGAAATTAATTCATAAAACTAATTGAAGTACAATTAACGGTATGAAAGTTTTATTTTCATTTCATTGAGTCGTGTGGGGATACCTATTTTGATCATTTGTATCTGATACTTATATTTCTCTAATAAGTGCTTTGTTCTGTTGAATTTGAACATGTTTTGTGGGAATCCATTTAGTTAAATATTATTTCGTCATATCTGTACTGATTAATGAATATAACCCTGTATAGAATATTATATACGCATTAGCTAGAGGGGCGACTGGAGACAAAGCAATAATAAACACAGGAACGCGGGGCGAGATTCAACAGGTAGTTAGTTGGGTTTGAAGACTTCATCAGGTTGGCTGGAAGACAGTGAATGGTGATAAGTGGTGCATGTGTTCTAATTTTACAGGTCAGTAACTTTTTTTGTATATTGTATTTAAAGATTGAATGTCATTGTGTTCCTTTTATTATTTTCTTGTCTGTTCAATATTTTATTACAGTTCCATTATATTTTATTATAATTTTGATATAAGACAGTACTTGTTGATTTATTGTTGAAATTATATGTATAACTTTAGTTTGAGTCAAGTTATGCTGTTGTAAATGGTATTGTAAGTTATTATTAATCATCTACGACTACTACTTTATTACTTGAATTAGCGGTTTGCTTGTCAGATGTTTGTTTAAGAGCCTTGCTGATTCTATTAATATTTTCTCCCGTGACTGGACAAACATCCGATAAAACATATGATGCATGAGATATGATTTGAGATTTTTGTTCAACCCCTCAACTACTAGCTGGGTAGCCTCCCGTATGGGACCTCAGTACCTTCTGACGCAAGTCGGCTAACTAACCAAAATACTCTTCAGTTTTGTATGTAGAATTATGATTATATTACTGTGTATTCAAGTACTGAAGTACAGATATATTTCTATTATTGTTATCATTATTATTACCATTGCAATAGCGACAGCGATTCTTTGAATTGTAATCGGGATTTTATCTGTCGTGCTCTTTTCCTCCGCGTGAATTCAAGGCTGAGTACGGCACTGATAGGTGGTTAGGTAGGCTATTACACCATTGACAGAAAACTAATAAACGAGGTGTATTTAGTAATTTGTTTTGTTTTATTTAAAACTACTCAAATCTCCCTAACTTCGTAAATATGTAGCACATTCGAGGTAACTTAATAAATAATATCAATAAACACAACGTAGGTAAATCTTCTCGATTATTGGCCAAATACTTCATCTTTCAACGATGTTGAACGAACCCGGGTTACACTACAGTTTGTTCTGATTCACGGCAAAAGTTATTGACGTCGACTAAGAAAATGTAAAATATCTAAAAAAAATGTCAAGACATAAGTAAAAATTTGCACATCAGGTGAACGTGGTTTGAAGACCATAGACGTACGCTGACAAATATTTGCAGGACTCAAGTAAAAAACATTGTTCCAATTTTCAAATTTTTATCTTTATAATAAAGGACATTTTTTTCAAAGTTTTTGATACCTTGTATCTTCAAAACTAACCAAGTGTTAAAAAAATCCTAAAAATGCAGAAATAGGTCAGATGTCATATATTGTGGTTGAATTTACGAGTTCCCACAGTTTCAAAAGTGAACTTAGATATTTATAGAATGTTTTTATTATACCAGGTTAGTAAATTTAGCTAGATTAATTTTTTTAGATGATTATTGAATAGAGCTTTGTTTGTGGAATTGTTCATTAGCATACCTAGATGTTCGGTATCAGACCTGTCTAATACAGTAACAATTAATTTTTCATGTTCTATCTGCACCCGAGAGATTTCCCACATTTTCCCGGACATCTTATACAAAATGAAGTCAATTCGTCGAATAATAAAGGAGAAACATGGTTTACAGCTTGTTCCAACTACTGAAAACCCACCCTTAACGTAATCCACGTGTTTCGGGACGAAATAAAATCACTCCCCCACGATGGCGACTGTATGAGCGAAAGCGACAGTTCCCGCCATGCAAATTTCGACCCAGAAACGAAACGTTGTTTGACGAACATATCCTAGGAAGCCGCGGGGCAGATTTCCCATTAAAAAACGACATAAATTAACGTCACCCTCTCCTCCGAGCCGATTATTTACCCGCCCTTGGATGCGATTATAATTAGAGCGCGTCACATTAATTGGGCATTTTTTATCCGGTCGAATAGTACCCGCCGTCTCGTGCGCTGGCTGGCGCCACAGGAGAAATCACTTGGGCGTCGGGACGCTTTCTCTCATCCCCCAGGGACGCCGGGCGGCAGCGGAAGCGCATAGTAACAATGCGGACCAATCGCCGGGTTCGATTCGGTGTACACTGAGAGAACATGCTTTTGACTTTCCATACAACATTCGTCAAAATGTACTTTTCCACCGCTTCCTCAACCTCAAATTTACAACCGAAATTAGGCGAAGCACAGGCTGATGCATAAAAAAATGTTATTTGTTTGTGTCGTTCAAGAGAAAAGAGAAACTTAAAGACGTAGATACGTCTTTAAGTGCTCCCGAAGACACTTGGTTTTTGCTTAGGTGCTTTTTAAACTCATCAGAATTAGAAAATTTTAAAGATGTAAACAATAATGTTTAAGAGTTGTTCCTTGTTTTAGTTTTCTTATAAAACGTAGTTGAATGCTGAAAAGTCTTCTTTCTGCGAGGTTTTTTGTTACTACCCACACAGACACAGGATAAAGCTAGTAATGGTTACTTTATAGTGGATTCTGAAGGTAGTAGCACCTTTGTAGTAATTTTGAACCCATGTAAAATAATATGGAAATCACTTATGGATGAAGCAATAACGTGGCGACAACTGTCACAATTCTATAATCAAATGCCGTCACATTAAAGGTTTATTAAAGATTCCCAATACGTCGCCAAAACTATTAAAACCACTTTAAAGTTACCATCACTTCTAAGTAATATGTAAGTGATATGGCTTGGTTGCCGTTACCTATAATATCCACTTTAAAGTTTGGGCAACTTTAATGTGCTTAGTTTTCATAACGTTCCAGGCACCAAACCGCTCCACTAAAAATTACAAAACCATGAACAGACTTTCAATGGTGAGAATTACATACTTAGAAATATGCTAGCTATAGTGATTACTATTAATCCTTAAATGAAAAAAGTAAAGAGTATTTTTTTTCTGCAAAGTGGAACTGCTTCAATCTACTGTGAAAAATACAACACAGTTGTTACAGAACTCGATAAATTAACAATTTGCATAGGCAATAATTATTGTTGACCAGATAGTACCAGCTCGAATCTAAAGTAAAAATGCTTAAATAATATCGGCCAAATTAATGATTAAAGAAATTTTGAGACTAGAAAGAAAAAGTCTGTTCTTTCGGTGTAAATTGGACAATTAGCATACTGGGATGAAATGAGGAAATAGCTGCTACGTTCACAGTTCAGTGGCTTTGAGAGTAACATATTTTCCCTTCCTCACGACCTCACGGCAACCACTTTGCATGGGCTTTTCCTAGACATCTCAATAGTTTTACGTCGGCAACAGCTTACACTGCAGAAGTTTCATAAGTCGAGAAATATATGCTACAGATTCAAGCAGAAATACATTTCGATTCGTTTTCCTATACAGGGTGTAAATAAATAAATGCGAAGGAATTTAGGTGGTTCTCTGTAAAAAAAATAAGATGGATCTTTCATATAAAAAATCTCATTTGAACAACTCTTCTTAGAGAGTGGCAAAAGCAGTTTTAATTTTTTTCTGAAATACCCGAAAGAGTGACAGAAATTGCATTAATTATAACAAAGTAGTAGATAAATTGCAGTCCGATTAAATTTCCAAAAATTCATTTTAAATAATTTTTTTCTCACAAATCGTTAATTTTACGAAATAATTACAAGAAACCATGTTTGTTTAAAATGAATCAGGCTATCTGAAATGAATTTAAATAGTAAAGTAGTAATAAGAAGAAACATTTCGTATGAAACAAATGTTAAGGGTGATTTTTCTATCACCAAATTGTTTCATGTCTTCTCGATAGCAGAAGATGTTTAATTAATTTCTACCACTTTTTGGCATTTCTGAAAAAATAAAACTCCTTTTTGATTGTCTCTTTACAGGACGTATTCAAATGAGAATTTTTGAATGAAATAGTCACCTTATTTTTCGTATTTATTTATTTACAGAGCAAGTCTATTTATAGCGTGTCCCGAAATTAAGCAAAACTAAATTTTCACGACAAAATAATGCTACACAAAAAAATACCTTAGTCCCAAACTTGATTGTTAAAACAATACAGGATGTCAAAGTTAAAATTTTATTTTCGATATTAGTAGATAACTTCTTAAAAATCTAAATATTTACATAAAATTTGTTTTTACGGGCGGGAAGTTCAAATTTGTTTCTAATTTTGACGTCACCAGTAGAGGGCGTCACTTGTGGTACATTATGTTTCTTTTAAATTGCAGATCTTTTATGCGGCTTAGTGTATCCATCCAACTATTGAAACAAACGATTCTCCTACCTTTTTTATCTGAAAAAGTATACTTTGTTGAACCCGTTAGAAGTAACCGTTTTGGAAGTAATAAATACCGAGAATAAAAATTTAACTTTAGCACTCTGTATATCGAAAACGAGCATATTTGGCATAACTTTGAAGTCAGCAATCTGCCACTAAGCTCTGCCCCATTATTAATTAATGGAAATCAATGTACAGAAGTTAACTCGAAAAATCAAAAGTGAAAAACTGCATATGAAAAATTATTAAAACTGTTATTTAATTGATTTCACCCATGCCAGTGTTTGAAAATAACTGATTTGCTCTTGGAACGGCCTTGGACGTCGATTTTTTCCGTGTTTCGTAAAATTTCAACAGATTTTGCAATCCGACGGACACCGTTAAAATATAATCTATGAAATTATATACCTCTACAGTTTGATTGCAGTCCTTCGGTGTAATCTATCTGTCCACTAATTGCTTCCTGTTGATAATCATATTTTTCCACGGCGCCGCGATAAACCAACACGGCAGAAAGTTCCATCATAAAACTGCAATAAACTAACAATAATTTTTTGTTTAAATACGGTATTACGATCTCAGAGCGTTTAATTATGCCTTAGACTGTTACTTATCATAGTAGACTTAGTTTGATAAGTTTTTAAAAGCCATTTAACTGTTTATTACTTAAATTTGAGAGCACCGTACACTACACTGAGGGAACAACTAAAAATTAGATCCAACCTACACACTACACGGATGCTAATGTCTGGAAATGTTAAATATACCTTGTTTGAACACAGCCGTGAAATAAAGTTTGTAAAATATTACAGGTTGGACCCACTGAAATGTAATTTTTTATTATGATGACTGGAATGCGCTAAAAGCTGCGCGAATGGATTATTCATGATCAGCGCCATATTTTGTTTTGTGCCTCTATCAATGGCGGAGCAGTAGGGGCTTAACTGATTGTGAATTGAAATGAAATTGAATTCTGGATATGAAGAATTATTTCGTGCTATATGCTGGTTAATTTTACAGTCCCTTATAAAACATGACATGTTCCAACAATAACACCCACAAAAATACACAAAGAATAACACTAACCAGATACAAGATAAAAGATGAAACCACACTGTACGCCAATGACGTGTTTACAAACAAAATAATGGAAAATTAAGAACACAACTCATATCGTACGTGCAGATGGTTGTCTCTCTCGCACCCACATACATAACCAATGAAGTATGTCTTTGCTGAGTTTCATGTGTCTCCTTTTGTCTGCTCCTAGGTTTGCTACCTTTATTTGGATGCACAATGGACTAAACGCATTCCATATCGTACATTTCAGTGGTTGGACCATTAATAATGGGTCATAGAGCAAGGAAAACGGAGGGAATAATGGAGCATAGAGACATCTTTGGGCAGCATATGACTATATAGCTAAATATGTCTCAGTAAAATGTTGGTGTGGAAAAAGAGTCAGGATGTCAAAAAAAGTATTTTTTTTTTCGTTTTTCTAGTAATAACTCGAGTACCGTTCAACCGATTATCCCAAATTCGGCATGGAAATATTTGTATATCAAAAAATGATAGAAATTATAAAATTCTACCAAGTGTATCTTTTTTATGAAGAAATGACCGCCTGCATAAGATTTTGTGGTCAGCCAAATCAGAATGTTTCGTTAACAAAAATTAAGAGAAATTTATCATCAGGCATTAATGCAGCGCCCTCTATGATTTCTTTACTTAAAAAATGTTTCCTTACCAAATTTGGCGATAATCTGTTGAACGGTACTTAAATTCTTACAAAAAAAAAACGAAAAAATTATTTCAACTGATTTTACTGTCTCTCATACCTTGCTTTTCGTTCCTAAAACGCTGTGGGTGTCACTTCCGGACATGGAACTCGAATCTATTTATCAAATCTGGCTGGCTTCATTGCGATTTCTTCAACAAACCGAGTACAATTATGGTCGAGGCCTTCAATTTCCAGAACGTACTCTGTAGGTCGTCTGTTGTTGTGACTCATTTCGCGCATTAGTAGGAGATAATTAATAAAAATCCCATTACTCTTGTGGTACTTGACGAGTGAAGAGGGGTATGTGCCCCCTCTGAAATAATCGGAACTGCAACCTGTGGCTATAAATAAATCGACGGGATGTTTACAGTCCGAAAAGGAGATCTAATCGATCAATGAAATCGGTTTCGTAACTATTAAGGACCTTTCAAAAAGAATTAGCCCAGCAATTGAAAAGTTGTGTGGGAATGGGCGGCGTATTATTATTCTGTGACCAAAATGTAATTCACACAGAGAGAAGTGTATGCGAAATTTCACTTCAATTCTACATGATATAGGAATAATTTGTGTATCTACCACCGCTTTTTATTATAAGCTCAACTATATACATACACACACACAAAGTTAGAAATAGGTGGGAATTTCCATTTTTTGTTATGCTTATTCACGATAATATTTACTGCGAATGCTAATGAAATACCTACACTGTAATACATTTTTAGATGATGGGTGAACAATACACTTTTACAGAGAGGGACAATTCACATTTAGAGGATGGATGGACAAAATCCACTAAAAAAATCTTCCTACACAGACCTTATTTCTGCTACTGACAAGACCTTAAATATTTAGAAATAAAAATGTAACTTGCATAGTGTACTTATTATTGAATTCTAATCTATCTCATTTGTTAGTAAGAGATATGCTGCATATTACAATATTGACTAACTAAAACCTATACTTTTGTACATTTTAACAATCGGATACTTTTTCCATGACAGTAAAAGTAAAAATTTTGCCCTCTTTTCTACTCTGTCTGTCGAATACACTCTCCATATAGCTACAATATATTACATTTTTCAATTGGCTTCTGTTACACTGTTAAACAAAATGTAAATATTTGAATTTATTGACGAGCTCTTTGGTACATATACTCGCGTCAAGAATTCAGACGTCCTACGTCACGGCTGACGTTACACATTTGTTTTTATTGTCAACGTAATTTTCGATATTTGGTCGCGTTAAAAACAATAATTTTTTGAAATTTAGTGCAATATATAATGCAAACTTTTAGTGTAGTATATAGTTTTATTACTATCAGTTACAGTTTCTTAAATATTTTGATGAAAATATAATGAATTATTCATTTGTTCGTATGACGTAAGTCGTCTGAATTCTTGTCGCGAGTTGTATATATAAATTTTTTTAACATGTGAACTTTTCGCTAGTTGCAAATTGCCAACGTAAATTTATGTGAAATTACAGACAAATTTGTATCAGTGTACGGCGTATATACGGTAGGCAAAGTTTACAGATTTATTCTAACTTTGGGATTGTAATTGTACTGCTGGTTGCATAGTTACACTTCGTTCGACTATATTTAATTTGGTAACGTTACACCCTGTTAGTGCTTTGATCGTTTATCTATTCTTAAAATTAATGACATTATGACTGAATCACTCTGTATATTGAGCCCAAGACTAAAATTTAGAATTTGCACAGTTAAAATGCATAGAAATTGCAATTGTTTAAAAATATACTCCAAATTTCATTGCACAACGATGGTTGTAAGACAATATATCGAAACTAATTCCACGGAACACTCTCCTCAGTGTGCGATATTTGTGCAATTGTTCAAATTTAGAATGGCACACATTCCTGTATTGCAAAATTGACCTTGCCCCTCATGGCAACCGAACACATTAATACTAACGTAACACACAAAAAATGTGGACCGTTGCAACCGGATTTTTTTTCATTAATTATAATAATATCCCTCAAAAAAAAATCCGTGAATAAATAAATGACGCAATAAGTTGCTAAATCCTAAGTTATGCGACGCCGATTTAAATTCCTTTGGAATGGAATCAACGGAGTACGGTATTTCAGGCAAGGTCCTTGATTTGTTTTCAGAAACGTGCAGACATTTTTTTTATGCAAAGCTATTGGATCGATTAATCCGCTTCGTTATTTTTGGAAACCGGAAACGGCGGTCAAGTCGCAAAAACCTCTACTATTGAAATAAATGAAATAGACCCCCGAGTTTGAAAACCGATATTAAAAAAACGTAGGGACGAAAAAATTAAATGAAATTTGGATCATATTAGTCTCATTTTTGCTACTTCATTTAAAAACACCCTGTATAGCCTCATTATTACTCAATCGTGTGCTAAAATTTCAATTAGTTTCGTTATTCCATTGTTTAGCTATTAATAAAAATGTTAAAAAATTCACGGTTTTCAGCCTACAAATTAGATACCTTTCAGATTGTCGTTTGCAGTTATTTCCTGCCTACGTCAGTTCTTTTCTTTTTTTAAGGAACGGTCTATTTATGGAGATAGCACTCTCTTCTGATTTGCTTTTGAGACAAATTACCTCTACAGTGCTAAAGACTTCGTCAGTAAAAATTTGTAATTTATTTGATCAATGAACAACAAAATTACGACGAATTAAAGTGAGAAGTACCAAATTTGTAGGCTGAAAACCGTGATTTTCCAACATTTTTGTTAATCTAACTGAAATTTTAACACACAATAGAGTAATAGTGAGGCAATACATGTACCAAATTTTGTCTCCCTTATCGTTATCTTAATATTGGTTTCCAAGTTCAGGAACCTATTACATTTATTTCAATAGTAGTGTTATGCGAGTATTTTAGGTTAGAAGCCACACTTGCTTTGTTATACTTTTCTGCCAAGGCGATCTTGGAATTGCGCGAAATTTCGGCGAATCGTCAAAAGTTTAATATAATTTAGTCGCACCCGTCCTTCCATGGTTTTAGATAAAATATACCTCGCGAAATTGGAAACGTGCTGTACATAATTATTTTACGATTGCTGTTTAGATATATTTTTACTGTCATGCACGCAACGAATGATACCATGTACTTGAGTTTTCAAATTGCGAATAACTGATGCACTGAAAAGTGTGATATCTACAATAAAAAAACTATACTTAGTTCAAAAAAAAAAAAAAAAATTGAGAACTCAAGTAAGGGAAAAATCTGCTTATATATTTACCTTTTACGGAAACATTTCTTTGATATTTTGGATGACGTACCTGAAAAAGAAAACAAACGTAATTAGTTACTAGTTATTTATGATGCAAGTGCTAAAACTGACATTTTATTTTGTGAAAAAAGTCTCATTCCTGCGAACAAAATAAAATCAATTTTAGCACATAATCATGCACTATTTTTTCTATAAAAACCACTAAATGTACATCAACGCATTTCTTCCGTTATTAAATTTTAAAATATCATCGAAGTTTATTGTTGTTAAAGTAATAAAAGTTCAATCGTTTAATGACAAGAGAAATCTCGTGACATGGGAAGTGATCAAGAAAATGAATTTCTCCCGACGGAAATTAAAGAAGCTGCTAAAACCCAAGTAGCACACTAGTCTTATAAAAAATTTATAGAAATTATTTAAACTATTTTCAGAACGTTCTTGTGTCTGCACTTACACAGTATTTTTGCGTCATTTTACTGTATAATGTCTATAGTGGCAATCTACACGAGTTAGTTACTATAGTGTTATAAATGAAGTTTGTAGTGGTCGCATGAGAAATATTTGAGAAGATTTTTACAGTAAAAATAAAAGTATTTTATAGAAGTTATTTAAATTATTTTAAGAAAGTTCTTACGCCATTTATGCAGCACTTTAGTTTCAGAAATCTGTTTAACTGTATAATTACAGCATTTATTTTATAGATGCTGTATTAAAATATTTTTGTGCGACAATAAAGCAAAACTGCTTTTTAAAGGTAGTTAAGACGAGCAAATAATTTTCTACAAAACATAATGCTCTTATGTTTCTCTTTTACATAACATTAAAGTATTTTAAATGCTTGTGAAGTGATCAAACTGTTTTATTATTTTAGCGCCATGGTTATTCACTTAATTGGGCAATGGTACCTGATATAGATGCCAAATTTAATGATTTTTTTATGCACCGGAGATGAATAATGAAAATCTAACAAATTTCGGACTTGCACTACTATTCCAGGATTAATTCCTTTATTTTTATTTACTTTATATCGAGTTTTTTTTAAATCAAATAAATAATTTTGCACCTATGTAGTTTAACAAAATTCGTATAGATGGCGCTGAGGACCAATTTTAAACTATTTTATTTAATTACGTCTATTAGACAAACCATATACAAGAAACCAGTGAAATCGGACTTCAGCAATATATTGCAGATTCTAAATCATGAGTTGTTTAATTTTTTTATCCTATGAATCCAGAGATATCTCTAATAATCTTGTTAAACGGCTTAGCTCTCCCCACTATTCTGGATTGCAGGCTTGGAATCTAGTGGTATCAGAGCCGGCGGCGCCCATTTACGCTTACCTCGCGAATTTTACGTGAATTTTACAATTATATCATGTTTGTGGTAAAATTCGCAATTCGGTAATTCGGCAATAATTCGGTATTTATGTACTATTTCTTTTATTTGTCTATACATATAATAATTAACTTAATACACAAAAATATATTCTTATTAATAGAAAAGAAACAGCCACACAAAAATAAATAACTATCTTCATCACTGTTTTGTTGCTTACAGAAATCAATTATTATTGAATAAGTGAATTGATTTTAAAAGTTTATAAATACACAATTTTTATTTTTCTAGTATTTAACTTTTCACAAAATGCACAAATGTGCGAGAATATTTTTTAAGGTAGAAATACTAGTTTCATTTTTTTAAAGTACACTGATCAGGGTCGTTCATAGGATGTTGGCCGCCCGCGTGCAGACTCCATCTTGCCGTCTTTCTGTATATTTTACTATAAAATCCTAATTCTCAAATAAAACCAAAATATTTATTTATATAAGTTTATTTGTTGTATAAACGAAATAAATAAAACAACACGAACCAGGTATTAAGTACCTAAATTGTATTAGTCTATTATTACATTTATATTGATTATCACAAACATAAATTTTAATATAAAATATAAATATTCTTACTCAATAATGGAAACAACTTAACTGATACATGTTTTACAAAAGTTGAACAACATTAAACAAATGTTTTACAACAGAAAGCTTCAACGTACAAACTTACATGCGAATATAAAAATAACTAAAGAAATAATTTCTAAAACTGAAAATAGTGGGTAACACCGACTAAGTATTTTATCAATAATTTGGAAGAGTATTTGTTCTACAAAGTTTTGGCTTTTTCTAGGTATTAAATTGTGACAGATAATACACAAAAAAATATATATTATTTTTTTGAGTGAGGTATCTAGTTTAAGCCATTTATGCATGTTGATAATTAACATTAATTGCATCAGGAAAAGTATTGTATCAATATATTTTCATATGTCAAATTTAATTTTAATCGTTCGACGCTTTGTTGTTTTATAACCATTATTATTATTATTATTATTATTATATATTAAGAATATAGTGTGATTCACTGGTATATGCATTTCAGGGACGCCCTGTATTTTATGAGTAACAGTAGTAACACAACTATAGGTATATAATTTTCATTATATTTGTCAAATTATTTGATGTTAGTAACAAATAATATATAGTGTTACAACTGAGCTAATATTAAAATGGTCATGAATTGGAACATGTTAAGCATTATTAATTTTAACAGTCCGCGCGACGCCACGGACTATTCCTATTCCCGATATACCTATTTTACCTAATACGCCGAGCTTAAGTCCGAGTTCGACTCTGTCTAGCGTGTGTCATTTTTACTGCAGCCCAGATAATTTATTGCTTCTAAGGACATGCCTACCGGTGATGCCTACCCCGTTCCGCGACCGTAAATTTGACCAATGTGTCTACCATTGCCCACTCTTAATTCCAATTGCTTTTCATCGTCCATCTTGAAAAAAATTCAAACAACTTTTACGTGAAATTTTTCATGAAAATAACTTCCATTGCCCATTAAAAATAAAAGAGTTTTTATTATATGGAATTTAGAATCCGAAATGGGGATATTTTTAGCAGCATGTATTTAAATTTTCAGTTTTTTTGTGAACAAATATAGTAGGTATCTTTATTTTTTAGTATTAGCAAGCGCGTTATGACTTTTCGACCTTCCTTATCCGTTTATCACAGTAAAATTTTATTCGTACCTGAAATTCAACTTTGAATTAGAAAATGTGCCTATTTCACGCTATTAGCTGCTGTGTTGATTCCAATAAGTTGTTTATGCGGCTAAACCTTGCAACTTTAACTCTTCAAAAATTAGTTACAGGAACATTCTAAACCAGTATTATAAAATATCTGATACTTGGGAAGTGACTTTTCTATTATCGCAAAGCAACACTACGAGTTTTCGTTACAATCGTTTCGTGAGATGGGGAAAAAAAGTTCAAAATATGGAAATCGTTAACTCTTTGGTTAAAGTTCTTCATGTCGAAGGCGATGATCAACAAAGAATCAGGACATTAGCAAATATTAGCTTGTTGCTATTTTGAAGAGAGAACGATATCGATCGAAAAAGTCGAGAAAGTATTTACCAGGAAACAAATCGACAAATTTCTAGCAGAAGCGCAGGATGAAACATTGTATTTAGAGCCTGTCGTTGCGAAAAACTGTGCAGCTTGACATTCAATAATATCGAAGAATTGGCAACTTTGCTATAGGTGTGTTACTAATTAGATTGACCATGAAATAACTTATTCTAATTGTAGTTTCTCTAATTGTACATTTAATTAAGTAAGTAAATATTTCTTTAATTTTAAATTCCTTATTTGTTTTCTATCGAGGGATGTGACACTTCCAAGAGTTTTGTACACCTGATTTCAGATTCTCTATACTTTATTGTCTGAAGCTATTTATTTGTGGCATAATTTTAGTGTTTCTTTAGTTTTATTGGGTTTTTGCCACACTTCTGAAAAAATAAAGATTAATTAAATAAGCCCTTGCGCCAAACGGATCAGTGAAGGGTTATTTTTGAAATTAAGTTTGCCTAACCAAAAATTCTCACTGAAAAAAGCAGATAAGTAAAAAATAACAAAAATCACATCACTATGACGCACCTCCGTATTTTTGACGTTTCGAAGATCTCTCTGTTTTCGTTTAAAAATATTAATCATGTCAAGTTTGACAGTTTAAAATTTTAAACTGTCAAACTTGACATACGATGACAAATATACCAAATGAAATTAATTGCTTAATTGATTTACGTAATTTTCCTGATTTCACAAATTTCAAAGATTTCACAGGATTTCGCATGATTTTACAAATTTCACCGATTTCTACAGATTCTTTTGATTTCACACAAAACGTACACCTGATGTCAGGAGTGTCACACCTCTTGTAGTAGATCTTTTTTAAATCAGCATTATTCGTGGATTCAACGCTTCAAAGTTAATCTTTACGTCTACAGTGAATTGTAAAAAATAAATATCTTTATCCCTATAATAAATATGTTGTCATTGATACGAAACAGTTAATAAAACAATAAAAAAATAACAATCAGACGCTAAGGGCTTCTTTTTAAATACCTTATCTAAAAACAAGTCCAGTGTAGCCTATTAAAATTTTCAACGGAATCGTGATAAAAGTGACGATGACCAAAGTTCGTTGTCGATAAATAAAATAAATATATTAAAGTATTTCTTGATTAAGGTGGGATTAAAATATAATAATCAATAGAATAAGTGAGTGATTGACGCGTGGATTTGTATTTTCTGCGTTTGCCTTCTAAATGCCTTTAGCTATCCTAAAATCTATAACCTTTTTCCGTTTCAGACCGTTAAAAAATTTAGCAGAGTCGATAGAATCTAAGCGAGATTTGAAAGAACCAAAACAAAGGCTTTATTTATACGAAGCTTTTCCCAAGCAACAACAAAAAATTCACTAATGAATCGGCACCTAATTACTACTTCTGTGTACACTAAATCAATCGCTGCAATCGCAGGTCATTAGCTTAGCATGCAGGTATATTAAATACAAACAAACAGAGAGGTCTTTGTCCTCTAGGTTTGCCATTAATTATGTTTAGACGAAGCTGCGAACTTAGAAGACCTTTTCTCGGTGTCGTGTATTGCTGTGTACCCAATTTAAGAACTATGTAGGAGCATCATAAGTAAATAAATAGACAAAAGCAAAAAAATATGTCAGGGAAAGGTGTATAACACAATATACTATCTTACAAGACCAAGTTTTGGCAAGCTGCTCTACAAAAGTAGTTATTTTTGTATCTTTTGAACCCGACTTTTATTCTTTTACCAGAAAACCACAATCGGTTAATTAATCACTTATCTTTATTAACGACTCTGTACACTACTGAATACTAATTACAACTCAACTAAACACTATTTCAGTTGTAAACTCCAGGAAATTTCTAAAAAGTCCAGAATTCTAACGAAGATTTGGGTGCAACACATTATCTAAATTTTGATTGTTTTCTTTTGGTGTCTTTAACGCCTTTGATATTTGAATTTTCCACAACTGAGAGCGCAGTTCGGCATGCTAGAGGATATTGTGACGTCACAGAATGCATCTTCATAGAAACGCCTGCTTCATTCGAATTTTCGTTTGCTTTTCCATACATAAAATGTATGTCGGCCAATTTTTCAAAGGAACCATATTTATTTATTTTATAAAAAATGTATTAAAAACTAACTTAAATAATTCAAAAACAAGCCACTCGACACTTTGTGTTATCTTCTTTTGTTTAAGTCTGACATGGAATTTATAACAACCTAACACATGCCATCTAGATTATTGTTTTATTGTTTTGTATTTAGCATTTAGTTGGTCCATTCTAATGATTATTAAATTAAGATTTATTTCGAAAACGGTGTGTCAGGAGGAAAAAGTCCAAGACACTTTTAAGTGAGCGATACCAATTTGTCCAAAAATCAGCGGCGTACATTTTTTTTGCTAAAAATTAGTATTTAATGACACGAACGCTACTGATGCTAGTACATTATAAAAGAAATTTATACACGTAAAATAAAAGCAGCCCTTCACTGCACATTGTTGTGTACCAAATCTCATCTCAATATCTCGATCAGAGAAGATGAGTTTCATTATTATTCAAACGATTGAACATACTGCACCTAATATTTTATACCACATAAATGTAAAATCAACGGGAGTACCCTGCAAAAAATATTTACGTAATTAGCCTAAAGAAATTAACAATAATGCTGACGCTGTTTACCTCAAACTCCAATAGAATAATCGCAATTAAAAAAACAGCAAATCACCCATACTTCTTCCTAATTATTAAACCTAATGAATTTTCATATAATGTCGGTTATACAACTAAGCGTTTTTCCGGCCTTAATATTCAACTTATGTTCGAATCGATGACGAGAAAGTAAAGTATGTACGTACCTACAACTGTTAATTTAAACACCATACGATGAGCGTGGCGAATTGTGGTCTAATTATGTAACGACAGAAGCAATGGAAAACCGTGTGGCCCAAAAAATGAGATTTGTATTCTGAATTAATTTTGGCCCCCAGCCTCTGGCTAAGGCTTAGATATTATTTTTTGGCAAAAGCCTCAAACCCAAATTTCTAAGTTTTAATGTTTTATTATGAACGGTATCGGAAATATTTGGAAAATATGACTCTCAAACTCATCCTATTCACTATTATCACCTGCTCCCATTATTAACAGAGCAGAAAAAAAGTACATCTATAGAATCAATATTTAGGCATCTGATTATAATAGTAAATGACCAAATTCATAGTAGCTGAAATACCTTTACAATATACTAAAAAATACCAAATTTAACAGATGAAGAATATATGTATATCATACGCCAAAAATATGCATGGCAGAAAAATTGAGAAAAATGTGTGCGATGTTTAGGAATATTCTATAAAATGAAGTTCCCACACTAACTAAAATCAAAACTAATTGCAAAAAACGAAGATTTTATGATTGTTCTCAAACATTTTCCTGCATATTATCGATATATTTTCAACTATAATATCCCTAGGACACTAGTACAAGCAATTTCAGCAATTGTTGTCCTTGCACATTATTTTTTGCCAATTCGCTAACAGCAGTTGACAGAAAATAACGAAATTTAATTGGCTTTGGAACTGTCAAAAAATGTTCACTTCTAATATCAAGAGCTTAAATTATTTCCAGGAATAATTTACGCTCGTGTGGTATTCGGTAAGAAAGTATAAATCAAACCTGACACTTTAAATGAATTTGACTCGGCCAAGGTATTGTTGTTGTTGACATGTGTTGATTTATCATTTTTATTTAAACGGTTGTCACAGTAGATGTCAATTACTAATTCGAAGCATATGTACGTCGAGTTTAATAAGTGTAGAGTGATATGTCGCGATTTGATAAAGAAAATCAACGTTATTAAACAAGAAATTCAAAACCTAATACCAGATAACACTAGAAAATCAAACGCAAGTGTGTGGAAACAATTTGTTGATTTTGCAGGTATATCCACCATATTTCGTTAAATAATAAAATTACCAACTTTAGTTACATCAAATGGTAAGAACTCAGGTAGGTAGTAGTTCAATCTATCCTTCTTTGGTAATTCATATGTAGATATATCCACCATATTTCGTATACAGATTCGGAAATTGCGGATCTTTACAGAGAAAGTAGAAATTGCCGCTTCATTCCAGGGAAGGTACGAACTTTAAGAGGGGTGGCGACGTGCATTGGTCTAGCATTCCCCACTACTACAGTAATCGGTTCCGTATCGCCAACGCCAATTCGCCATTACAAATCTAACTGTCCGGTCAACTGATGCCAGTGTTGTCAGATCTCATGCATTCCGAAGAAATCTCATGCTTTCATATTTTGATTACAAAATCTCATGCTTTTTAATAGACACAAAAAGAAATAATAAAATTATTAAAATTACTCTTTGAAATCTACCAAAACAAAGACCTAACGAGAAATAAAGGCAAAATCGAGGGCAAAATTCAATAGATAGAGGTAGGTATCTACAATATTTGGGTACTTGAAATGTCCTTTATTGTAGACTGCTCTCTTAATAATTAGCAATGAATACATAAACGGGTATGACAGTCTACGGATATGTGGTGTGTGCTGTATTCACGCTGTATTGCAGTGATTCTTAACTCTATTCCGTAAGGGTACCTACATTTTCTAGAAACAACAGATTTTACGACCCGTGAGTCACCCTGCGTCACGTCAACTGCGCCTCAACGTTCGCCCGGCCTAACAATAAAATAAATTAGAAAAGTTACGTGGTTAATAACTTTTAAGTAAGTACCTGTAACTACCTACTTACAATGTAATATTATGATAAAATAGCAGAACATAATGCTTATTAATGAAATAAAAATGGCATTACAAAAGTAATTAAAAATTAAGCTGTGTCAAGAGGTGTTTTTGATAAATTAAGCCATCTCATGCTTTTTTCTCCAAACCTCATGCTTCTTTGAAATTATTCTCATGCACTGAATTTTTCCCACCTGGCAACACTGCTTGATGCAAACACGCTGTGGTCGAAGTATGCGTGTAGCATGACACAAATACACACAAGCGGCAAAATACAATTCACCATCAAAATCCTCACTTTCCAAATCTGTATAGATAAGATGCCAATGTGTAGATCATTGTATGTTTACCTTCTAATCTGTCAAAAAATGTCTACTTTATTATCGCCTCGCCACGAAAAAATTACCAGAAACTTCTCTGGTTGCCATGGTAACGAGTCAAAATAAAGGCATCTTATTGGTTTTAAAGCAGAGGTGTGAAATTTTCAATATACTTGTTATTCCATCACGTAACTTTTAATTATACTAGTATGAATGACAGCTTGAAAGGACGAAAGCTCAAAGATTTTAGAAATTACCTACGTCTAGACACGTTGTCAGTCTTACTACTTACTGCTTATACCGAAGGCCAATTTTAGAACACCCAATATATTTTGATTGGTATTTTAAACCGCCTTTGCTACTTTCATTGCCTTGTTTTTAAGCACTCCACGTGAGAGCTTCGCCCATTTAGGACATGTGAAGTGAATCACACCGTCGCCAGATTAGTCACGACAGTCTAAGTAGGAAGGCGTATTTCCTGGATGCCGAAACGTCTTATACTGCGCAAAACGATACACCAATCGATACCGTGGGTACCGCTGGAGATCCGACCGTCGGCGGACAAAAAAATGAAAGTGAAATAACGGCAGGGAAGGCCCGTCGGTTAATAATAGCCGAATTCAGTGGTTGGCCCGTAGCAACAGCCATTCCATTCAACGGTAACTTTAGTATACACGACGACTGGCAAAAATAGATGGCGATCTGGTGACGCAACTGGCTAACCATGTGCTTCGCTAGCCTACAGTCATGGGCGTAGGCATCCGTAGGTGGGAAGGGGCGCATTCCAGAAACTTACCAGAAATATTGATGTACAACCTGATTCAGTCACGATGTCATTAATTTTAAGAGGATGTAGGGAAAAATTAGTGTAATACGATGACGATTAAATCGATAAATTAACTTCCATATAAAATGTGTATACAGGGAGATTTAGAACTTACATAAAAAAATTCAATGTACAATGTAATACAATAATACATACGTGTTGGAATAAACACAGTTGGTTAAGGTGTCTGTCAATTTGACAGAATTTCTACATTTATCTGATTCTAACTTGGTTATTGAAATATATTACAAATATTGTTAAAATCCAATGTTTGTTAACCAATATAGTGAAACCATGTATATGCTTTTGCAATAATAATGACACTCTCACAAAACGATTTTTGAACATCTAGTTGGTGAGTGAAACAACTAAGAACTAATGTTAAAAGTTTAAAGTAGATTTCGTTACGAATAAGTCAGAAGTTCAAAAGAAATCTCAAAATCATTTCAATGAGTGTAATTATTATTGCAAACGATTGTACATTATTACAATTTGTATAAAAGTGGTTAGCCCATCTCATAAACACGATTTAAAAATAGAAAATTGCGTCTCTTCTAACTTAAAAGTTTTATGTGTACCACAGTAACCGCAGGAAAAACGCTTCGTACGCCCATGGCGGCAAATCATCCGTTTGATTGGACCAATTAACATGTGACTTCACTAGGAAACGGTCGTTCTTTCAAGGAAAATCTGATCTAACGTCTCGAGGAGGAACAAATGATCCGCGATATTTACAGCAAAAACGAAACGATTTATGAAATTCCATTCGATTTCGATCGTTTGCGGTTCAGTGTCGCTTGGTCAATCGCGAACGGACTCTTTTTAGGCTCTTTAAATGGCCGGAAAGGATGAACTTGTGTAACTCGAACGATTGGTTCACGGCTCGCTCGATTTTTGACACGAATTCGGTCTTTGTTATGTAAAACAATTTGGAGCTGTGCATGAAAGAATGCGGACGTCAAAAATGCGCTAGAATTAGGTATCGGCAATTTATCGCATTTTGAAATATCAAAGGCAAACAAATGCGGCTAGAATTCCCGCGCGTCGTTGCCAAATCTAGCCGTATCTAAAAACAATCGCAGATTTTATACGGATCGGAAACACATTTCATAAAACGACATCGATTACCAATTATTGCTACTAAAAAATTGCGCGTTATAAAGGGTGTTCCTAAATAAGTGCCGCAAAGGAAAACTGTCAATTTCTCTTGAAAAAAAAAACATTTTTTTCCTCTTCCATTTTTCTCTCCTGGCTTTCGTTTTCGGGATACACGGTGTCAAAACTTTAATTTTTTTTTAGTATTTTTCCAATATCCTCCCGTTTGAACTACAGAACTGAGCTTTTGTAAACACATTACCACTATTAATAGCTACTCTTTCGCACTCTTCTCGAATTCATTGGACGTGCCAGTGGTGGAGATTTTAAGATATCAGAAGAGTTTTTTCCCCTATAACATTTACGCCACTGGGAAAATTGACATTTGACAGCAAATTCTGAAGCGTCAATGAATTTTACACAAAAATAGTTCCCTTGGTTCATTGCTCTAAAGTCATCCGTTTTCAATGAAAATGGCTTTCTATGAACAAAAACAAACATTTTGCTAACGTTTCGAAAATCTTTTGTAATTCAAAAAATAGGTAGTAATAATTAACAATTTTAACGAGATTTAACAACAGTCAGGATTTTAACTTTTTCTATCAATTTGCCGAGTAAAATTTACAAAAACTGTTCAAAATTACGTTGGCGGACTTCAATGCACGCATTACATCTTCGAATCATGTTTCTTTCTGCCGCTGCGGCTTCACCCCTATCGGTCAACTCTTCGATATTATTGACATGGATATCATAAACGATTCATTTCAGATGTCTTGCACTTGCAAAATGTGAGGGTGTCTCATCATATTTAGGTCATCATATTTTGGCCAACGGAATATGAAATTTTTCCCCAATCAATTACAGCCACCCTATATAAGTATAGTAATTTTCGAGGTAATTTTTTTCAAATGCGAAATCCTTGGGAATTCCTTGGAAATCTCTACTTTGGGAAATCTTGTCACAATTTTGACCCCAGTGGTTACCCCCTCGCATATTCTATTACACCTAAAAATCAAGGAAGCAGGCCTGGACGACAATCGTGTAAGTTGCATGAATTCACCGCCCATACGATGAATAAAAACGCATTGTAAAACCGCCGATGCATAACCGATACGACAATAATAATCAACTATTAATCAACTGATTTATTACTTCCAATTTAATTACTTATAGAGTGCCATGAATGCATGACCAGCTGCGAGACTCGTAGAGGCAAGTCAAGTAGGCCGTACGCGAGCAGCAGACAATCGATTTGTAAAGGCGACCGCAGACGATCGCTTATTCGAATTCATGTCGGTGAAATAGACTGGGCATCCGGCCAAAGAGAATTCGAACAGTGACGCCACATAACTTTCTCGCCAAGGAGGGGCGGAAAAATTAGGTACAAACTACAAAGCACTGAAAAAGTTCGCAAATAAAATTGGGTAGTTTTAAATATCGAAAGCTAGGAAAGATGTACTGAATATTATTTTTTTCGAAAACTGTCATCAAAAGTGACATTTTCGTTAAATTTTCAGTTGACAAAGTGAGTCTTTTTTGTCACCTAGCTGAGAAATACTTTAATACAGGGTTAACTATGATTAAGTACACAAATTTTCACCACGTGCTCAGGAAGGTCTGAAACACAATAAAAAAAAATTATTCCAGAATTTTAGCTTGATATTTAAAAATGGGGCAAAACCCTATTTTCCTACGGAAAGACGGCGCCTATGATAAGTATACCGACTGAGATGGCTTAGATCCATAGATAAGCTTACATCTGTCAACAATACCTACTATCATGCGGTCGTTTTTTTGCAGCATTTCTAAATGCAGAAACCACAATAATTAACTTTCTTATTAGTAATAATACCTGACATAGATATCATTATTATTATATTTTGCATTCGTTTTTCATTAATTCGTTACAAACTGGCAAATCTACAACATTTTCATTCATTATAACCACTCAGTACCGATATTAGAGACTTCCTGCAGGTACAGCTAGATAAAATACCTATTTATTATAACAAAATCGAACGAAAGGAATAGATTATAGAAAACTTTTAATGTACCCACGGCAGTCTTGTCCCATAACCTAAAAAACCAAACCGGCGAACTATATTATGGGAGAGTATGTGCACCCAACACAAATTTCTTTATTTAATAACTATAAAACATTTAAAAATTAAGAAAGGCACTAAAAACTGAAGAACAGGAATTAAATTATGACTTGACTGGAAATGTTACGGTCGGGTTGCTAGTTGCCTACGTTACCTACTCTGATTCTGTAAACGTGTGACGGACAAGTCGCATTGGCGGCGTTAATTAAGTAAGGTTTTAATATAATTTCGATTAAAATTCATTCTTCCTTCTGCACGCATTTGAAAAAAAGCATGCAATTTTCCCATTATACTTTTACTGAAGTTTGTAGAAAATTCCGTATTTGGACATTCTAAATGTCCACTACTAATACAATTATTAAAAATAGTCCAAATAGTGATGACGGAACTATTATAATCGTTTATCGCCATGGAGATAACCCCCGGAACGAGAAAACGAATATGAATGGCATATTCTCGCGATTAGGAAGATACAATGTTGTTAAATTGCGTAACAAGTAGTAATAAACGTTTTTTTCATGTTTTATTATAAACAAGCACTATTTTATCGCTGTTGCTGATGCGTTTTATGGAAACCTCGATAACGGTTTTCATTCACTAATCAAATTTCACGCCTTGCTTCGGTAATCGGTCAGCAGTTTGGCTAATTTCTATTATCGAGAGGTGCATGTGGAGCGATTGCAACTAGTAAGCACGTGTTAAGATTTTCATTACAGCAGCAGAAAACTTTGACCTAATTGTTTCGTCATTTTTTGCTTAATTTTATTTGTACTCGTAAAAAGTTCCATCAGCCGGTTTTCTTAATACATTTTTGCTTTAAAAACAAAGAATAACGGAAATATTTTTATTTACGGGCTGAACCGCCCTTGTAGCACTTTCCCTTTTAGCCACAAGAGGTCGCAGACTACAGGAGCAAAATTAGGTAAATTGGTTTAATTTGTTTAAATTTTTTAATTCGGATTGTGTTTGTACGAGTCATGATTTCTAAATTACTCACAAGAAAGATATGCTGTTAGTTCATGGAAAACACCCTCAAAATTGTGACTTAGTAACTCTTATGTATGCACAGCGAGTTCCTGCTAGGTTTCATCTCCATAGAAAATTGTTTGTTCTATGTCACAAAGAGCTTTGGACACAAAACACAACCAACGTATAAGTGTACAAAATATCGCAGATACAAAATTCCCGGAAACAACATCTCTGCAAGCTAATGCTCCGACCAGGATTGAATTACATCGGTTTCGAGCTTATTAGCTCTCATCAGTAAAGCCATAAGTAAAGTAACCGACGAATAACCCTAGCTAATATGCTTGAAAGCTGTAAACAGATATTAACAAAGTTCTTAAAAGAGTAAAATGTATATTGTTGTCCTTGATAGATTTATCTTTTATGATAAAGTTCTGGAATGTGGTAAATGTGGCCTATCTTTATAGAAAAAAGGCATAGCAACTACCAATTACCGCGGTACCCGCTAATTCTGGTCGCCCATACGCGTCCCCGTTGTTATAGCAGCGCCGAAACAAGGCTGACGAATTGTAACTTTACCACAAGTTACAAAATGTGTCACAGTTACAACAGGCCATATACGAGGCAACACAAAGCATACCAATTCCTTCAATTTGAGAAAATGCTACGGTACGGCGACCACCTCGCTGCTATTCAATGGTGCAAATTACTATAACGACACAGTTCGTTTGCTGTCCTTGCGACAACTATTACTCAATTAGAGTTAGATAGATTGTCCCCTAATTAAATTAGAAGTTTGATTCATTCTAGATACGAACTCACCGCAGTTTTGCGGGCGAATCCTCAATAGTGGATTCTCAATATTCAATCTACATGCGGTCAAAAGTACAATACATGTAACCCTTAGTCTTAATGCGTATTGGACTGTTTCGACTGTAACTTTGTTGAAGTTATACTTCTTTGCGCCCGTTAGACACATTGGGATGGGATGTTGGTCGAGAAACCGCGTCACGCTCAAAAGGAAGAACAAATTTTTAAGAACTTTTTTTTTGTACGTTCAGGCTTTGAAAGGAAGTTTTTTTAAAAAAAAAAAAAAAGAAGTATAACTTCCACCGTCTGGTCCGACGCAGACCCAGTTTTTTTATTTTAGGAGATGTCGGAAAATTCCAATTAATTTTATGAAGCAATTTAAAGAATAAAGTTTATATAAATTCAAACTCATTTCCTATATTTTTTACAAATTATTTAAACAATTATGCATCATTTTTGGGTGTTGGTTTATGTAATCTATAGCTTCTTGTATTCTATGTTGAATTTCTAAAATAGTAGTTGGTCTACTTTTATAAACACTATTTATTAAATAGCCCCACAAAAATGTGTATCAGATGGTGTCAAGTCTGGACTATTCTATATGACTATTATTCAAATATTCCATAACTTATCTTACATTATATGGTGGTGCTCCATCTTGTTACCATAACATCCCGTCGACTTATAAAATCATTTATTTCGTGACAAAAAAGATCTAAATAATATTGGGCGTTTAAATTTTCTTGGCGCCACCATACGATTGCTGGCGAATAGTCCAGACTTGACACCACCTTACATATTTTTGTGGGGCTATTTTAAGAATCGTGTTTATCAAAATAGACCAACAACTATTTTATAAATTCAAGATAGAATACAAGAAGCTACAGATTACATAAACTAAAACCCAAAAATGATTCATAATTATTCAAATAATTTGAAAAAATATGTAGGATGCAAACAAGAAAAGTGGATCAAAAAATATAGTGCGTTTCACAAGAAAAAAACCAAGTTGAATATCTCTATAGTGCGATGATGGATTGTTTTATTAAAATAAACTTGAAAATCTTGTGAAAAATTAGTTAATGAATGCACGGTTCAATTTTTCGATTTCTCTTAAAATAACAAAGTTATAGTCGAATTTAACTTCTACACGTGATCACCCTGGGAGGAATTGAAAACTGACACATCGCTTGTAAAAAAACATCGTAAGTAGGTATATTAACTTCTTGGCATTAAACCAATATATTTCGGCATTCATTACAAGCTTCCTACTGTTTGTTCTCAAACGCCTCCAATATTTTTTCTAAAAGCAATTTAGGACGTTGAAGACATTCTATTAGTTTAATTGGCTTCACAACGTCGACATTTATTTTATTTGGTACTAAAATTATGGCGTCAAAGTTCTTCTAATTCCCTAGCACGCGAAAACAAAAAAAAAGTTGTGGAAATTTCTCGAAATTATTAATTATTTGGGTATTGACCGCAACGGCTAAATATAGCTTACCTGAAACGAATTTAAATACAGTTTTACGAGTTACTTCTTCTACCTACTATTTCCATTTTCCTGTGCTACTATGAGACACGAAATTAATATTAATTTATGTTGGTATTGAAACAAATCGATATTCTTGCCGTATCAACTATATTAGTTAAAATTCAGTTATACAACGGTTTTGAAATTTAAAGAAGTCGGCTTGAAAAACGAGCAGGGCCGTAGCCAGATGGGCTAACTCCCCCTCCTCCTCCTCAAAGCTTATCTATAATATTTATTTAATATAAAAAAAATCTGGTCAATTCACATCAACTGACACTGTATCTTTTTCGAAAACAACATTTACTAAAACATATTTAGATATATCTTCATATTTTGAGGTGTTCTTTCTTTGTGGTCAGTTAATGGCCCACCCTGTATATACAATTCAACGGAGTGTTAACATTTAAAACTACAGTGTCGAAATTGCACACAAATTGTTTGCGATAACCGTGAAAAAATGTAAAAAAGCTTATTACACACGAAAAATCGACACATTCCTGAATTTAATCGGAATAATTTATTACCGATTCAATTAAATGATAAAAAAAACGGAATGTGTTTTATTTCGACTTAGTAATGCTTTAAAGGGATTGCGTTCTCAGAAGTCCCTAAAGGCTCGGTTTTGGGCCCACTACTATTGGCTTTATTAATAAACGATATTGTTAGTAATCTGAATGTACTCGTAGATTGTTTACTTTATGCTGATGACATGAAAATATTTAGCAAAATTTCCAATATTGATGACTGTTTGTTGCTTCAGCAGAATTTAGATTCCATTTGTGATTGGTGTAAACAATTTAATTTTAATTCCTAAAAAATGTAAATGTGTGTCATTTACTACTAAGCAGCATGTTGAATTTAATTATAAGATTAACAATCATTTCTTAAGAGAGAACACAAACATTTAGAGATCTAGGAGTATTATTTGATTATAAATTATCGTTTAATGACCACATATTGGATATTACTTCTAAAGCGTATAAAACACTTAGACTAGAAACACGTCCACGTTTAAATCTGCTGAAACTTTAAAACTTCTTTTTTCAACTTTAGTTAGCCCGAAATTAGAATATGCCTCTGTTGTTTGGTTTCCAAATTATGTAACATATGTATATCAGTTTAGAATGGGTTTAACGTCGTTTTCTAAAATTCGTATATTTTAGAACAGATTTTATCCCCAAACTGGCATTTATTAGGATGAGCATTTACAGAAGTTTTCTGTTAAATCTTTGGAGAACAGACGTAGCATTGCTTATTTAGTATTTTTATTTAAATTATTACATAACTTAACGGATTGTGATGATTTATTAAATTAGACTTAATTTTCATGTTCCCAGGGCAGTTTCAAGACACGCTGGTACTTACTTACCAACGCCAAGAACTAATGTTAGGAGATTTTCTCATTGAATTTTACGTGCAATACTTATAATAACTTAGAGCCATCGGTTGATATATTTCACTGTTCTCTTGCAAGCTTGAAACAGGTGGCACTATGATGTTTTTTTAATCTGATGCTATTTCTAGTGTTAATTATTATAATTTTGTGTATCTAAATTTAAGTTTTTTTGTTTTGGTTTCTGTATTTTGCACCTATTTAGAAGGTACTAACATTTATCTGGACTGACCAGCTAGATTACCAGATTTAAAGCCCACTGACTTAGTAATTCTTTTAAAATACCTGTACGTACACATTCATTAACATTTTTATGCTAAGGAACCTATTTATCTGGACTGGCCAGCTAGTTTGCCCGATTTAAAACCCACTGAGATAAGCTCACTTCCAGTCAGCTCATTTTCTAGAATTGGTCACGCGCACGCTTGTGACAGTCGATTGATTTATCTCTTTGTTTGCGAAAAAAATATTGTTCTTGACACAGGCTGACCCAGTTCGGATGACTGGTGAAAAAATGGAGTCCAAAAAATAGAAATGCAACATCGGCGGGCAACGATCCAAGTGGCGGTCTATTTTTGCGGCCTTCGAACTGTGAGGCATGCGAAAATAGAATCTATTTTTAAAGTTATATTTTTTTGATCTCGTCAGACAAAAGCCGGCCGGCACAGGTACGACGAATATAATGACTGGTGTATTTTAAAATCTAGCAGGTGAATGAATTCGCTGTTGACTGGGAATATCGGTTAATAATCTCCATACATGCACAGAAATAAATGTCATAAAGGACTATTTAGTTTTTGTGCTCCCCCATAATGCGCAATTGGTACAACAATTGTTATCATCAAACGATTTTTGTACATATTTATAATAGATGCAAACATTGTTGCTAACATACGTGCATTAGCAAAATGATACACAAATGTCAATGTCATCTCTTTGTTGTACAATACCATACATTTAAATTTATGTAAGTATTAATAACAACTTTTTAAATAACTAATTATCCTAATTTCTACTTTTGAATTAAAAAACACATTATTTTTGCAATATCAATAGTAACTAAAATCCACTGGAATATACAGACCCATCGTGAGCACTGAAAGTCATGATTTGCAATATAAACTGGAAATGGATTGCAGTAGCGACATTCCACATATACTGCTTTATTAGGTATAGTTCAATCAGCTAAAAATTCATCACTAGAATTGTTACCCGAAAATTTCCGTACAAGATACGAAATATGTTACTAGAATTTTATGAAATGGGAAGTGAACAAGAAAGTTTTTTAAGATCCAAGATCCTGGATTATTTACGAGCCATTGCTTTCGGAGATCATTAACTATAATTCTTGTTGACGCAGGTGGTGACAAAACGACACTTAAGCGACATGGAGGGTGGAAATCGACCGTTGTGGCAGAAACTTACATTGGCGAATCTAAGATAAATAAAATGAAAATTTCATATTATGTTGAGTTTGATTAATTAATTTACATTGTGGACATTAAATAAAATTTTATCTATTTTCGATGATTTAATGCAAGTAATTAAATCAAGCTAATCAGTTCTACTTATTTGCACTAAACATGTAACATTGACAGCTATAACTATATTTTAATACCATGAAGCACATAAAAGTAGATACAAACGTACTTAAACAAGATTTAATTAAAAAACACAAAATAAACGTAATATTAAACATAAAACAGATGATTTTCATTAATTTCACGCAAAACGTAGGTAGACCTGATTTCAAGTGTCACACCTTTCGGTCTCATCTTATACATGTTTCTAGTTATAACAACAATACAATTGCTGTAAATATTATTAATGGCTGAAAACCCAAATCTAATTAACATAGTATGCTAAATATGGATACTAATAAGTTGATTCAATCGTAGTTATTTTTCAACTTTTACGAATACTTAAGTAAACAGGAATACAGCTAATGTACCCAAATACGCAAAAACCCGCTATAACACACTACAGACCGTCTACTCGTCTGGTTTTTTTTTTAAGAAACTCGAAAAGCGACATTCGAAAGACAACCAAAAAGAAAAAGGCCAATGGCAAAACATCCAGTGCGGCAGTTTAAGTGACATTTAGGGAAAACTGGTTTAAAACTGGTAATTTTGACTTAACCAATTACCATGGACCTTGACGGAAAATTTACATAATGTATTAAGCGAAGTTTGAAGAGAAAAAACAAATAAACCGTATGTGAGGCAACAGTTTATTGGCGTTAAACGTATGCGGGCTCGTGGAAAAGTACCAGTACAAACAAGAGTTGTTTTTTTAGACCATCGAGATATGTCGCTTATTTATAGGTATTTTATCGAGTTTTCGTGTCCTTCGTGTTAAGATTTATCGACACCAAATTTGGACTGATAAGCATTGCCACTGCAGGTTCCAATAACAAACATTATTTTACTAGCAATACTATACCGCTACCGGTATTGCAACAACTGATTCCTTTCCATGATAACATTAAAAAAATAAACTAAAAGTGTAAATAAATCAAGTAAAATTATATTTCATAATGTTGTTTGGTTTCTTTCAATACATAGTTATTTTTCAAACGGTAAATATGGCCAGAGTTGGTTGCAGAAGAAAAAAACATTAAGGTTGTCGTATACAATTTTCAACAAATTCATATCCTATTTAGGGGCAGTCTAAAAAATGTAGGCAAGTTACAAATAATATTTCTTCATTGTGTCAATTATACAAAGTTTTCTTCAGGGTTCAGTTACGGTATTTCAATAGCGCATTTTTCCTCCAAAAAGTAGGATGAACCTTAAATAAGTACAAATATTTTAACTGCAGATGTAATTCGTCATATAAATGGGTCTCGAAAAATTTCAAATATTTACTGACATTTTTTTTCAAAAATACCCACATTTTAAGGACTGCTGACCAGATAGAGGACTGACGAACCGAATAAACTGCTTCTGCCGATGGCGAAGTTGCCATTTTTTTTACTTTAACTCGTACCTAAGATATAAAATAGGCCACCACAAATACAGGTACGTGTACGTTGGGTAGTTGATTTTTACGCGAAACCCGAGGCTTCACGCAGGGACGCGATTGGTTAGAGATTGATAGAAAAAATCTAGATTCAAATAAATGAAAAATAATGAAAAACTCTGATTTTCACACAACATATTAATGGCAATTTTCTGCGACAATTATTTTTTCTATGCCGTCCCGTCACATAACCTCAAACATTGAGACTGCACATTTTTTATTCTTGTCTTATTAAATTCATCATATTGTAAAATTGCCACATCAATTTTATATTTTTAACTAATAGGAGTCGTAAACAAAGACGGCTTGTTCTTACGTCATGATCCGATCACAGGGCGGTAGACACAATGTCCCGTGGAGCCAGAGCAATAGACAGCCAGCGAAGTCGACAAAGATCAAATTATGGATAATTGTGAATAAAGAATCTGTTTTATGATGTTTTCAATTTCACGTACATACATGCTTTCGCAATAATAATGGCAGTCCCTCAAAACAGTTTTTGAACTTCTGGAAGTCCTAAGTAGAAATTTCATTAAATCTCTATTGGTGAGTGAGACAACTAAGAACTAATGTTAAAAGTTGAAAGTAGATTTCATTACAAATACGTTAGCAGTTCAAAAGAAATCGCAAAATTCATTTTAAAGAGTGTCATTATTATTGCAAACGATTGTACCTAGACGTAGGTACTTTTTTGGTGAGAAAGGAATAGTGAAAGGGAGGAAGTGGCCATAAATATTTTTATAAACATATTTCACATGCTGTAACACTGAACGCTGCGGAATACACATTCATACAATATGCATCAGTGGCTCACAACAAGTTTTCTATTGGAAAATCACGAAATTTAAAATTTAACTTTTTTATTCCTTTTTTTTAATAAATAACTATTAACTATGTGTTCTACATAGCGAACTGTACTACTGATTAAAATACTTGTACTTATTTGATTATTGTATTATATTAATACCACAGTATACTAAGCAATCAGTACGGAATCTTAAACAATTTATGAATGAAATACGTCTGGCAGTTTTTAAATACCCCCACTCTAGAAGAATATGGCGGATTCCACAGAACATACGAAAAAATAGCTAATAATTTGGCGTAAACATAACCAAAGTTGTTTCGTAGTTATAACTTTGCATTAATTCTTAATTAACTGTTGTAATCCAGTGTGGTTTCATATAATTTGAAGTATTGATTGAGAAATTATAGTAATAACTGTCAGTCGCAAACAACATGGCGGATTTTTGGAAGACGCGGGAAAGCTGAGTTTCCCTACTGATTGCTTAGTATACTGTGCCTAATACTGACGCTGTTCCCGTCACATATTCTAACTTCAAACAGCATGCCAAGAGTTGATTACATCATAACACAGATGTGTCCCTCACAGAAATTAAATGAGTTTTTCGACAGCGTGTCACATTCTATAGGATACCGCTATTTTTACGTAGCGTATCAGACATCTGAATTCTGAATGCACATTCACTTGGTCGGAACCACGTAAAGAACCCTACGTCAGCAATTATGCTAAGTGGATGATCGTGTTACGTCAGCAGGTGACTTATATAGCCTTAGTACTAGAGTTTTAACCCCTAAACTCGACTTTATTTTTAGCTGATAATAGCCAGCTCATTGCTAACGCGATTTACAGAACTGTATATGCAAAAATAAGAAATAACAATATTATAGTTGTATATTATCGGTCAGTGGTCGCGCGGTTTAAGGCGTTAGTAGTTGAATCGAGGTGACTAGACGGAGTTGGTTCGAGCCCAGCTGCCGGTAGACCGTATATAAGCTATATTCGTGGAGAGGATTGGCACCCTCTCTGTGGGTATGGTAGGGTGGAATAATGTTGGCTTGGGTCAATGTGAAAGATTGATGCCGGTTGATATTTGACCAACCCCCTAATTAATGAGGTTTTCCAGGTTTTCCTCATTCCTGCACTGAATAGTGGTTAGGGCCTACCAACGTAAGTCGTTCCTGGGCGCAAATGCGGCCTGCTTAATAATAATATGCCGCCCCCTCTCCCGCACAAGTCTCCGACTTCTGGGCTAATCCCTGTGATTAGAATGAGGGGTAGAGATATTATTATTATTATTATATTGAATTTTATTTAAGCAATTCTATTAATTGGTGACCATTAATTCTAGTAAAATGGGAACAGAGAAGTTCATCCAGACCAGGAAACGAAAAGTGCTGCCTTTTCGGTATCAGAAAAGTTATAAATCTAATAAATAAAATATTAGCAGAATTTAAGTAATGAGTTTACGTCATTCATTTAATTTTTGTTCCACCTAGGTAAGATGTATATTTTGTGTATTAAAAATGTATTTTTTAAGTGCTCGTTTAGGTAATAAATTTATTTCTGTACAATTTTATCTTTTAATTACACCTGCTATGTTTTTGCTGTAGTAATTACTACTTTAAATAATTAAATACAGAATGATCTAAATAAGTAAATATTAGAAGTCGTCCATTGTGCAACTGCAGAATTTTTCTCACCAAACGTCTTAAGTGATTGGATTTTTATAAACAAATTTACGGGGATAATCAATAAGTAATAAAAAAAATTGCCTATTATCTACAGGAATACTTTTTGCGGTGTATGTATGTATTTTTACACATTTAACAACATTCATTGTATAGAACAATACTACGTCAGCAACAATTTTTTTTATCTAATCACTTAACTCGGATAATTCTGTGAACAGACGGATATAGGTCTCTTTAACAATCGCTTATCGAGTTCTTTTCCCTTCGAGAACCAAAAAAAAAATATATCGAGTCCCCTAAGTATCTTTACCAACCCCTTGACATGTAAGAAAAGATGATATCGATTTAGTTCTCATGTCTCATGCCACCCCATTCGAATCCGGCGTATCTTTCGAAGGCTAGGCGAACAAAGCTGTACAAAGGAGTTCGGAAAGAATTGGGACATGAATAGAAATTCTAGAACGACTACGGTAGAGCTGTTTAGGCCATTTGCTAAAAAAATTCGTGAAAATGCCAGCTATGTACTACTACGAAATTGAAAATGTACCTATAGAACATTTCCTTCGTTAATTCGACAAGTTGATCACCATCATCTTCATAAGGACATATAAGTCTTTACATGTTTTTGTATGTAATGGAGATAAATTGTCGAGGTTAAAGATCGAACCACTTTTGATACAAAGCGGAAAAATAAATAGGATTGAATTAATATAATACCAGGGTCCATCTCACACAAGCCTGCTGCAATTGAAATTATTGTAATTCACATATGAGATGCGCAGTAAACTTTTCAGTTAATGCGTTCAACGAGGAATGTGACACTTCCAAGAATTTTATACACCTGATTTTAGATTCCCTATTAGTTTAATGGAGATCAGTGAAATCACATGAATTCACTTGATTTCGCTGATTCCACTGATTTCGTTGATTTTATCGACAACACGTACACCTGATTTCAGAAGTGCCGCACCCCTCCGCGTTGAGGAAATAAAAAATATTAAAAAGTATTAATTAAATAACAAACTCTTCACACGTGCATAGTGTAATTAACACAAATGTACAAAAGCTTGTTTCCAAGGTATTTCAAATACATGCCATGCTGTGCAAATGTTATTTTTGTGTGCATTTTATACATAAATGTGTTTACAGATTCACCCACATGTTTAAAATGTCTCGAATGTCTATTTCGAACGAAATAAAGGACGCCACGATCGAATTACATTTTCCAAGTGCCAAGACAGCTATTTTCAAATTAAATGAATCATGGAATACACAAGCATGTTTTTTATAGTGATGAGCATTATTTAAATTATACTACGAGTAATTACAGTGGATTGTAGACAAATGGTAACGTTTTTGTATGTCAGTCCAGCTGGGTAATTCCCAGAGTCGTCAGATGTTTAAGTAATTCAACACGTAAACAAGAATCGAAAGATCTCGAAACTGATCAAAAGAAATTTATTCGAGTTAAGATTTTCAAAAAATACCAATGTAGCAGTTCTTTAATAACAATAGTAGCCGTTCGAAAAAATGAAAAAAAAACGTCACTTGTAATAAGTAAGACAAACGCTAAATTTAGCGACAGAAGGAAAGTTGGCGTTGCAAAACCAAACAAACGAACTCGTCGGTTCAAGGCCGTCTTTGACAAATTCAGAAGAATTAAAGCGATCTGCGAAAAGTTATCATACTTCGTTTTTATTTTTCAAGTTGGTAAATCAAGCCCTGTCCGGTTCTCAACAAGTCGCGGCTCTGCTTTTTTTAATAGCGCGAACGAGCAGTTTTTATTTGGATTCCATGCTGCCTTACCCAAAGACCCATTTGTTTCTGTATCCCTTTCACTCGCACCAAACAGGTTTTGAACAGTCGAGGCTTTAAAGGCAAATGCCAAAGTTTACCGTTTTTGCTGCCAGCAAAACGCTTTTTCTCCCACAGTTTTTACGCGAACAATGAAATTCCACAAAGGTACAAATACACACTCCGTGTATACACACAGCGCCCTTTGCTTTTCAAACAAAACAGTAATTAATTTCAGATTGTATAACTTTAAAATCGAGACTGGGTTTTTTGTTTTGCGCAACTTTGTTGTTCTATAAATGCACTGCTACATCAAAGCTGACTTTCTCCCGACAAAATCCGCAATCTAGATCCAAAACAACAAGTCAAAACTAGCGTCTTTCGTTTTACGGTCGAAATCTGTCGAAGGCGGCGTCGACGTATCCTAAAAATAAAACGCTGAATTAGTGCAGCAATTAAATCACAGCCTACTCGTCGCGCACGCCTTAGCAACAGCGTGTTTGCTTCTCGTAAAAAAAATTATCCGACCGTGGTTAGGTCAGTTTTTATCTCCTGGTAGATACAAAAATCGAACCGAAATAACTTCAGATAATAGTTCATTTACGTATCTCAAGGTCCTTGGTGCTATCTAGGTAAATATGCTTTAAGTGAAAGGAATTTTGAGGTATCGGTTTGTTCAGCTGCCACAGGCTGTTACAGGGCTGATGGAGTGGGTTTTAGCGTCGTTCTCGAACTCTTATAGTAGGTATGATATATGTACGTTGAATATCGATAGATATTTGTATCCCAACACGGTTAAAATCGAGGTTAAAATATAAAATAAATCTCACAATTGTTTCAAGCAGTTTTGCCAATGTAAAATCGTTGGCTAGATTCAAAATATACGCTTTTATACACCAATATAAAAATGCAGATGTTATTGGAAGAGAAAATTAAACTATTTAACATCTACCGATTTAATAATAGTGTTAGTACATGAAGTATTAATCATTCTTGTGCAAATTAATTCTTTTTACCGTTTCCCTAAGAAGAATGACCTAAAAGAGAGCCATATCAGGGTATTAAGCCTGTATAACACGATCCAAAAAAGGGTCAAATTTTCAAATAACTATGATCGTGTCAAACAGTAAATTAAAGTATTACATGATTTGTTCCTTTCAGCTTCACTTGCGTACAAATATACATGTTCCCAAACAAACATATTGGATTAATGTATAGAGCAAGCCTTATTTTTTACTCAAAATTATTCATTACTGCTATTTGCAGCATTATACAATCCTAGATATGTGGCATTTTATATTCAAAATTTGAACCTTTTTTATCATAGGTACACACTTTAGATTTAACTTCGAAGCTTTTCTATTTATTTATCTTGTAATAAAAAATGATAGTCATAGTTGGAATGTAGTTAGAGCCAGTCAGTTTCTTCTAATAGCAGTCGGTTTGAAATCAAGGATCTATAATTAATAATTTTGTTATTCCTTCTGTGGTTCTAATTTGTAAATATTTATTTAACAAATAATATATAAAAACCACTTTCTCTGACAGGCTCAGATGGTACAAAAATTAAACGATTTTAGGGTTAGTGAATTATACACGAGGACGAAGGATACAAAATTCGTATAATTATACACCGATTGGCAGCACTGATTTCAAGTTATATTCTGTAAGTGTTCGTACAAGCCTTGTTAAGGAATAGCTAAATATAGGTCTTGGGAAAATATAACCGACATAATTTTGAGAGATCTGAATAATAATTCAGGAATTTCATGAATTTTTATGTCGACATTATCGCAGATTTGTTAATTGAATGGTTTAATCTTAAATCCGAATAATGGTAACAGCAACAGCGTTGCACAATAAAAAAATAATTGAATTCTTAATAAATATATTCGCCTGTTTTAAGTCAGATAATGACCTGATGCTTTTCCTAGACGATATTTGAATGTAATCGCTGAAAAGATTATAAAAGTGAAGTGGCGCTTTTGTTCAGATAAACCAAAACACCCACGACACCAAAATTTCCACTAGGAAATCACTGGGGATGGGAACAACGGATTTCGACGACATGGCAATATAGGTCACGTAGACACAGGCGCAAGTTAAGGCACCATAGGTCGTGACTGTTTCCCATGAACCTCGAACCGTGCGATTTCTGACACAACAATCACTGGCACATAGTAGGTATCGATTCCTGGACAACACGTAAGGCCTCCTTGGCATATTTCGCAGTCCATTAACGAAATATCCCGCCCAAGCGTACGCATGTGTGGAGCGCTCGACTCCATACGGAAAGCAAGAAGTTTTTACCAACCTGTAGAATATGCGATTCGGCGTCACCTTCCAAGTCGGACACCTGGACGCCGTCTCCGTCGAAGTCCGTGTGGTCCGAGGGGCCGCTGAAGTCGGAGACCACGCTGCTGCCGCAACTGTTGCCGGAATCTTCCATGTTCACCTCGACATGCCTGTACGTCGTACCCATAATCACTGAACTGACCTTTTCGGGGTGGATCGACGGCTGTTTCGGCACTTCCCTTGTAGCGAGCACTGCACTGGCGAACCGCGGGTGTGAGAGAGAGTGTGTGATTCTGTACTGGGTCGATCGATACCAAACCGCACTGATCTCTAGTTCACGCCGCACTGAGAGGCAGGGCGGCCGCGGATTCCGGCAGCGAGTCGCGAAACCCGACGGTCGAGGCGCCTGCGCGAGCGCCTCGACACGGCTTTCTGGAAATGGAAAACTCCAGCAAAGGCGCGATTTTCAACGCGCAGCTGTGCTTTTCTGCACGTAGGAATACGGTGGTCGGAGGGTCCGTGTGGAAACCGCCACCATAGCCGCCGCAGAAACACAGAAAAAATGAAAACATATTAACTTATTAAATCTCGGGGGGCTAAAGCTCCGGGTGCACTGTGAAATAGTATATTACATACCTAGCGGGAAAGTTGATCATTACAGTCCAGGCTTTGTTACCCGCTAAAAGCCGTGGCTGGAATGATCCTTCCCGCGTGATATGTATACTATAGTCTGTTTAGAAATGAAAGAGAGTAAAAGAAGCTTATTATGTATGCAAATCGTAAATAAATGTAGTACTGATGCTTATATTCAATATTTTTATATTATGTATTATCGGTATAGATGAGGTGTACTTTCAAAAAACCTTTGTGTGACCGAACCGTACCAAATTGTAGCAGGTAGCTAAAATTTAATCCCCGACAATCCGTTTTTGTCTATGCCGCTTCAATTTCTCGGTCCATTTCTCTTATAAGTAAACAATATAAAAACAGCATTCTCCTCTTCTTTTTGTATATGATATATACATCTTTGCCAGTTATCTGCAGTTACTCGTTCCAAGGAATTTTTTAACAAAATTTTCACGTCACTTAATTTAAACGTCGTATTATTTCGCGCTACATCTCCTTTTACCTGCGCCCAGACTAATTCGATTGGGTTAAGTTCACAGTGATAAGGTGGTAACCGTAGTACCGTTATTTGGCGATTTGTTGCCATTTCATCGATAACATATTTTTTCTGAACTTTATTAAGATTGACAAGTGTCAAAAGTTCCTTTTTCACCATATTTGTTTCAAAATAAATGTTTTTTCCGGATAACCATTGAATTATATCGGCTTTCCTCCAAACAGTCGTAGGCGTCCGCTCGGTCTGCCGAGAATGGTAACTGGCATTATCCATGACAATTACAGACCCCGGAGGAATAAGATCCAACATCTGTGTAAAATACTCTTCGAAAACATCTGCGTTCATGTCTTCGTGATAGTCACCTGTATTTTTAGATTCAAATAAAAGTAAACCGCCATCTACAAAACCACTGGCACTACCTATATGTGTCACTATTAATCTTAGCCCTTTACTTGAAGGTGCCTTGAACCCTGTTGAAAGTCCATCCAAAAATGCTTGTCGAAAACTTTTTACATTTTTATCTTGCCATACTTTTGTTACAGTATATTTCTCGTTGACCCAAGTTTCGTCTAGATAATAAATATTCCTCCCTTCGTCACGAAATTTTCTAATTGATCTTAAGTAGGATCTTCGCCAACAAATAATTTCATCTTTATCGATAAGAACTGACTTCCTGTTCTGCTTTTCCCAGCAAAAAATCAACTGATTTTTGGTATCGTTGTCCTCTGAAAGTTCACTTAAAATTTTGCTTAGCGTTGGTATTTCTTTTTGAAAATAAAATGAGTGTAGTTTTCTGCGAATGACATTTTTGAAGAAATCATCTATAACGACTTTTGATCTCCCTGTAGATGATTTTGCAACATATTTCAGAAACTATACTGCTTGCATATTTTGTTGAAATGAGTAAAGAAAGTAACATTATGGTCTCGATATTCGATGTTGCGAGCTGTACTATATCAAGCTGTATTTATCATGCTGGATATAAACCTAAAAAATACAATGTTCTCTCAGAAGAAAACATCACTACCTTCTTAAATAAGGCTCCAGATGAATATCACAGATTTCAGAATTGTTTTAAATGGTTGTATAGTTTGTAAACATCGTACCATAGCAACAATATAGCAATAATATGAATGGTTCATCAATGACCATCGACAATCCCTGCCCAAATATTTAAGAAAAAGCGCTGTTGGAACCGTTCAATCGCGTGCGACACTTCAGCCGTAAATTTGGGATTATGAGCATTTTGTTGCAACAACCATTCATAAAATATAATTCGTAATGGATAATCACTTGGTATTAATGCTTGGACACGCTGTACATGGTACAGAAATAATTAAGCATTGTGCATTGTGTCACACTGTTGATTGAGACATTCCTTAACTTGTTGAGCGATGTGCTTGGTACTTATTAAGGAATTCTCTCCAACAATCTCTAAAATGTGTTTCTCAGCTGCTGCAATACGCCATGGACGTCCTGGACCTATATCTTTTCCACGATTCGGTTGCAAATTTCCCGTGTCATGCCCGCGTTGCACTACCGCGGTAAAAGTATCCGCATTTACACAACACTATCGCAAAAACGTTAATATTACAAATCAGATCAGAATTACAGATACTACAGTAGCCCAGCGATGTAAAGGTTGAAAATCCTAGAACTCTCGCCAACTATTAGGATTTTACAAAATTTGTTTTACGATATTGACTTCATTATTCAAAACGATTCGACTCCCAATTTTTTTATTACGATTAAGTCAACGAATTAAGTATATTATCATTTAACCACTTTTGCTTTTTTGTGGTTGTTACAATATCACTAAATATACAATAGATAAAATTGTCTAATCCAGGGCAAACGTTTTTTACCTACTTTGCCTAAAAGATTTGTTAGAAAAAGTGCGTAACGTAAGAAACATCAACTTACGCAAAAATTACAAAGCCGAATTTACGCGTTCAGTAACGTAACTGGCTGGACGCAATTACCCGATTGAGCGGTGGCTGTGAAAAATATACCACCAATTTCACAATACGCGCAATAAATGTACATTATAATTAGTTGTCGCGGTTATTTTACTGTATTGGCAAACGTCTTCCTCGAAATTCACAAGAACTAAGACAGAAAATATCATTGTTTACACCTCTGTGGTAAAAGACTGTTATTTACAAATTAATTCCGACCGCAATTCGCCAGCACTGTGCTACAAGTTTAAGATAATGGGAATACCTGGAATATTTTACGTAAAATTCTGACAAAAAGTAAAAACTTCAGTAAAAAATTCAGTAGCAAATGTCAGTCAAAAATTTACACTCGGAGAAATGCTTTAGTTGATATCCGCAACGTTGTGCAATGACATTTGTAGCATACTTTTAAACAATTGGAAAGTTTTAAGGCCGCTTTACATTTAGGCAATGGAGCATGCAATGCAATGATAACTATTTTGCAGCAAAATCTTTCATGCAATATTGCAAGGTGTCATTTGTTTTACATTAATGCAATATATTGCCCATTGCCAAATTAGTAAAATGAAAATGATTTCGATCTGCTGGTCTGCTGCAAAACCAGCAAAACATACTGGTGTTGTGTACTGTGGTGTGGCGGCAAAAAACCAAACGTGCTTGATAATCATTTATTGGATTTAAGGCCTGTACTCGTTGCACATGGTATGGATAAAGCAGTTGCTCGTGAAGGATTCTCCAAACAAGAGAACCACTAATTCCTACCTCGGCTGATATTCTCCACACACTCGTAATTGGATTCTGCTCTACCAGTGCTAGAATTTCTTCTTCTGCTCTAGGAGTGGATACCGACCTTGGTCTTCCGGATAAATGGCACTGTTTGCTCAAGGAACCGGTATCACGCAATCTTTGGTGAATTCTTCCAAACATGGGTTGTTAAGGAATCTGGCGATTTGGATAAGCGTCAACATAAAGACGTCGGTGGCGTTGCCATTAGCCACATGAAATGCATGTCTGTTAATTCTGCGTTAGAGTAACCAGCCATAGCGAAAGAAAACTTGTGTACTGAGAACAACTGTCAAATACGTACTGTTTATTTCACTAAACATCAACCAACTATTATAAGAAAATACACAACGTTTTTGCAAAACAAAAAAGGGGCTAAAAACATAAAACATTCCATATCTCCGCAACCGTTACTTTGCGGACCCATGTTTATTGAGACTTTTCCGCTTATTCTGGTTTATACTATTACTTCCTTAAATATTTTACACTCTCTTTTTAACACCTTGTATAAGAATGTTCAGAAAGTAATATTTAAAATTTGTTGAAAACTGTGATAAAACCGTTATTGATCTATAATTATTCAACAAAAAGGGATCACTTGTTTATTTATTCTGCTCCGAGTTTTAAATAAGAGTTTTTACACCAGTCTGTGACTGTTAATAGTTAATAAATAAATTATTAAAACATTCGTTATCTTTTTTTACATTTTACAACATTCTTTTATGGGCTTATTTGTCGTATGGTGAATGTCGTTTATGCTGCAACTATCTGCTAAATGCAAGCGTTATGCATAATGGTTTGCTGACTTTATCAAAGGATTTAACTTGCAAATTTGCGACCCACAGTTCACAGCGACCGTCAAGTTAAATGTACCCAGTAGGTCGCTCTTTAGTACTAAAATCAACTTGCAGATTGAGAATTATGTTACACGGTTTCGCCAGATAGAGGTAAGAGTCGTTTAATCGTATAAATGGCGATGAACTTGAAATGTCAAGGTTATCCTGTTGATTGAGATGGTCTTACACAATCGGCATAATTTATAAATATGCGCGAAAGTGCCAGCGGAGTTTTAATATACAGGGTTAACTATGACTTAGTACAAACATTTTAAGAGGGGATAGGAAAACATAAGAATTAACGGAATCAAGTATCAAAAAATTTCCAAACTTAAGCGAAAATTTTTTTTTTCAAAACTATATTAAATCTTTATTTATCGCCGTCACTGGCATTCTATCAGTCGCGAGGTTAGGTATATTCTGCCAAAGTCAAAGGTGTCAAACGTAGTGACATGTCACCGAGTTGATACGTGCATCAGTTTATGCCGCTTTGAAAGAAAAAATAAATATTTACAAAATGTAGATTTTTATTTAATGATTTAATGAGAAACACGATATGATAGCACAGGGAGACAGCACCTATTTTTTCTAGGATTGATATTTGGAGAGATTTTACGGATGCTGTATATTCTGTTTTCTTACTTGTTTAAATTAAAACCTGCCATTGCAAAGATTTTTGTACTTGCTGTGAGACTCTCCTCCCCGCGATCGTTCTTTTTGTTTAAAGCGAGGTACCTGCTTGGTCCGGGGGTCATGACCAGGTCGATTACTTACGTCGAGAGAAACCAAAAACAAAGGATAACAATAAAATAGACGTAAATGCACACAAATACATAAACATACTGCTACGTTTACCGCCAAGGCATTATAACAGTTGTTCAATGTGATTCAAAAAGTATTCAGCATGATATTTTGTGTACTCGGAAAACGTCTTTGGTATTACTCTGCCACACGATAATATGCACTTGTCACACTCCCACAAATCAGCACCTTATCCGTCATCTAGGCATTCGAATACGACATGTTTGTAAATACACTAAAAAAACGCGAACAATTAAATTTGCGGAAAGCAAGTACTGAAAAATTATTTCAAACTAATCAGAGTACCGTAGTGGTAGGCAATATTTGGTTGACATAGCAGACGCCATCTGTAGGACACTAAACAAAGGGACACTTCACGCCGATACATTTTTAAACTTCTTATGTTGTTGGCGTATTAAATTCTGTTAATACTACTAATAGCAACAATATTAACAGTAACCGACTATGTTTGCATAAAATTGTTAGTAATATTTTAAACTATAACATCCCAAGATGTTTACACAACGTTCTGTAAAAATGTTTCTTAGACCCTTAGATATAGCTAAGTTTCGCATGTTCTTTGAGGTTTGGAGAGTCTTCAAGTAGCAATGCAGTATTCTAGGTTATGTTAATTTAGAACATTTAGTGACTAATTTTAAACGTTTTATATTAATTAAGTAAAGTATGTAAGTAAAGTATGTCGGAAGAACGAATACAAAATACTGCAGCTAACCGGATTAAATGTTATCTATCTATCAGGTACTTAGGCGTTATTATGAATGAAAATGTTTATTTTCGTCGTTTCTACACTTAAGGCTTACGGTGAGCGCTCTATCAAACGATATATAAGGTCTGTTCCAACAACAGTCGAGAACTGGTTCCGAACCGTGAGAGATGTTTGACCAACACCGTTTTACGTCGCATTCGCCGAAAGTACATTAACAACTCAACTGACTGACTAATACTGGACGGTTCGGAATCGATTTTTGCTGTGTTGGAACAAACCCATAGTTTTCGCTCAGTAACTCCTTAACGGATAATGATAAAAATATGCGTTTTTTTTAATAGACTATAAATATTATTTTACGTCGATGCTGTGTTTTGAAATTTTGAAAAAGTGTAAAATTTATTTTTTTTTAAATGAATTTTGCATATTTTCAAAATTTCGAAACACAGCGTCAACGTAAAATAATATTTGTAGTCTATTAAAAAAAACCGCATATTTTTATTATTTTTCGTTGAGGAGTTACTGAGCGAAAACTATATCCCTTTGGATCAAGCGCTCACCGTAAGCCTTAACAACGCTGCAAAAAATAACCGCACGGTAGTTGATTTCGGACGATGATTGATTGTCATAGGCCCTGACTTTCCGAAGGAAAAGAGGGTTTTGCCCCATTTTTAAAACACTGAGCTAGAATTTCGAAATTTTTTATTGTCTAAACCTCCCTGAGCACGTGGTTAAAAATGTTGCACTTAGTCACAGTTAACCCTGTAGAATTCGGTATCTAAACAACATCTGTTGGTATGGAGCTACGGTTTTCAAACAAGATTTTATAATTAAAGAGTACCGCGGGTGCAATCCAAGTTTTCTATTAGTATTCCTTTCATTAAATTTCGATTTTCTTAGAATAAATGGACATTTTATTTAGCTGTACACGAAGTGTGCGTTTAGTTATTAGTGAGTAATCCTATACTTGACAGTTAGGAACGAAGGAACGATGCAAATGCAAAATAAGTTAGTTATAGATAGTTAATCCTGTATAACCCGGTAAAATTTTGTACTCGCACACCGCAGCACCTTGTAGGTCTGTCTTTAGCGATGAGGAATGACGGATCCTCCGATTCGAGTCGAACAGTTCAAACAAAGAAGACGACTCCGAGGAATACCAATTCGTGCCGAAGATCGACGCGCGTTCACTTTCACTAGCACGACGTGCAATATTGATCGCAGATATACCGGAATGAATGCGGATGATTTGCAACTTCTTTCTTAAGCGGTGGATTGCAAACAGTAAAAAGTGGGTCACCAGCGAATGCATTTCCGTGGATAACCCATATCCAGCCGGCCTTTTCGATTTTCAATCGACAGGCTCGATCGTGTTCGCTTCTTCGGCGGTAAATGTGTTAGAACAGGACCGGACTTGCTCTAACTACGCATAACACACGCTACGCTCAAAATACAGAAAACGTTGTATAAAAATGAAATTTCAGTTACTGATGTGTAAAAATTAAACTACTTACAGCTTCCTGACGATAATTGTAACAAAAATCTTATACGAAAAAGTTTTATATTTGCGTTTTTTCCATGTCAATTAAATATCACTCATGCATTGAAAAATTGTGAATACTGATCTAACTTAATAAAATCTAAAATCACCTTATTGTACAGGTGTTTTATTCTTACGCGTTGACGCTTCGTAAAATCCTTGGTAGAGAAACACATTTGCCGACTCCGAACGGGGAACGACACGGGAAGCCGCGTAGATGCCGCGAAGACCACGCAAAGGCGTTGTTTTTTTTTGAACCGATATTGTAAAGCGGGCGCAAGAGTAAACTATCTTTATTCTAACTCTTTGTAAAAAGTATCACTAGACAGAGCGTAAAATTATAGAAAGACGGAAAATGTTGCTATTCTCATTTATAATGTTTCGACATAGTTTTTACGTACGAGGTGTGGCAATTAAGTTCTGGGAATTTAGTTATAACTCGGAAACTGGTAACACTGCATCATCCGTCAACGTTTATCTAAAGAGGGGGACTTTCCTTTTAGTTTCAGTCCAAGGTTGAAGTCGATAGCACGTTTGGTTTGTGTTTTATGTGTATTTTTTGGAAGTAACTTTTTTAGTGACATCGTGAAAATGAGTGACTTAAATTACAAGCAACGTGTTGTGATTCAATTTTTAGTGAAATCTAGCGAAAAACCCTTGGAAACCCTTCGAAAATTGCAGGTGGTGTATGGAGACAAGTGCATGCCAAAAACACGCGTGTTTGAATGGGCAAAACGGTTCAAGGAGGGGCGTGAATCGGTAGAAAACGATCCACCTGAAGGAGCTCTCGTCACCTCTCGTACTGACGCGAATGTTGACCGTTCGCGTGCATTGATCACGTCTGACCGGCACCTAAGCATTCTTGCGTTGTCTTACGAGTTAAACGTCAACAAAGAAACCGTTCGCAAGATGTTACGCGAAAATTTGAATATGCGAAAGATTTCCGCAAAGATGGTGCCAAAAGTTCTCACCCGTGGACAGAAAGACATGCGAAAATCGATTTGCGAGGATTTGTTGTCCCGCATTCGGAACGACGGTAGAGGCTGGATGAGTCGGGTAGTCACTGGAGGTGAGACCTGAATATTTGAGTATGACCCCGAGACCCGTAAACAAAGTCAGCAGTGGGTGGAAATGGGTGGAGAGCGGCCAACGAAAGGGCGGATGTCCAAATCATGATTGAAGGCAATGTTGATTTTAGATATCCACGGCATCATTCATCGTGAATATGTTCCTGCCTGCCAGATAGTGACTGGACAGTTCTATGTTGGCGTCCTGGACGCACACGGGTGCGGGCCCGCGTTTTCCGTGTGCGAACCGAGAACGACTGGATCTTGCACCACAACAACGCGTCAGCCCATTCCTCGTTCATTGTGCAAGAGTTTTTGGCAAAAAAGGCATTCCAACGTTGCCGCACCCACCCTATAGCCCCGATATTGCTCCCTGCGTTTTTTTTTATTCCCCAAGATGAAGTCGCACCTCAAGGGAACTCATCATGGCGGCGTACAGGAGGTCAAAAAAGCTGTAACCCTGGTGCTGAACGTGTTAACCGCGGAGGATTTCCAAGGGTGCTTCCAATCGTGTGTAGAGTTAGAGGGAGACTAAAGCGAAGGTCGATAATACAATTTTGGCGAAATTTAATGTGCTTTTTTCATTGACAAAGTCCCGGATCCTAGTATGTAATTGTAAGTTAAGGCAAAATAGGTTCATTTTGTCTTATTAAAAGATGTGTCGATGGATATAATTGATGTAAGAAAAAATTATTATCAGTAGTAAATAGCAACAAAAATGTATTAAATTAGTTTTAAAAAATTAATAAATGTTATTCATTACATTTACTTATTCAAATTAAAACAAGAAGTTTAATGTGACATCAGACGGCATAATTTTATAAATACCTCAAGTATAACCATCTATCTGGTACCCCAACAGCATTGTCACCGTAATTGTCACGAGCGGATCTATATTGTAAACAAAGGAATAAGTAACGTTTAACAATGGCTCAAGTTCACCACATCATCACTAATAACTATGGCAATGTCTATACATTATTTACACTATGTATCTATGACCCACAAAGACGCAAAAATACAAGAAAGAAATGCCTCTTTACATCACCAACACAGTAACAGCCAGTTCCATAATCAAGAAGTAAAGCTTCCTTTAATATTAAAAGGGAGCTTTACCAATAAAATCAGTTCCATAAAGGCATTTTAAAGTTAAAGTGGCGATAAAGTGTACTTTATAATAAAGGCGGGATTTCGGATCTTTATGAGGTTAAAGAAGACTTTAAGAGCACAACATAACCTATATAAATTTGTGGATAATGTTCATCTACGTGTTTTGCTGTAATTATTAACGTTTTCTTGATAAATAATGAATAATTACATACTATATGATACGAGTTCAAGCTCATCCTCAGAAGATGAAGTGATAATTTATTTAAGACCTAAAATTTACAGAGTAAAAAAGTAAGGCAGCATTGTTTAACAAAATATGACGATTTGGAGTTTTTTCAACGATTCCGATTATCAAAATTAACGGTGGACAAGATGCTTTCGCTGTCGAAAAGGTTTTTTTGCTCTTAATGTGCAAACTCAAACAGTTTCTGATGTAGACCTAAAAATAATAGACATCGTAGCTCGGTGGCCCGGATCTTCACAAGATCAAACGATTACCTGATAATACCCTTTTCCTTTTCTATCAACTCTAACAATTTAATCTGATCTTCCACACTAAACACACAGCTTTTCCTGTTTGTTTCCAGTTTAGGTTCCATATCCATATCGAAATAAATAAAATCTGTTTCTACCGTCAGGCAAGGACCCAAATAAATAAGGTTACGTTTATTTTATTCTGACAGTTGACAGTAAGTTCATGGCTTTCCCGCTTGAAATATCCCCATATTTTGGTACTTTTAATTTCTACAATTGGCTTTCGGCATTACCAACACTATAATATATTGATAAAGTGTACTTTAACCAAAGTTTACTTTTAACTACTTTATGGAACGGAACGCACTTTAAACGATCTTTAAAGCCAGCTTTAACGTAAAGTACACTTTGTATAAAGCCATTTATTATCCTTTTATGGAACTGGCTGTAACTTGTACCTGTATCCACGGAAACAAAACGCGTTGAACGGCGTGTAACGTCACACCGATGATATCGCGTTTTTGGCCCCGTGGTTTTGTTTACATTCTATGACAATTTATTATTGCCGCCAGACATTATGTTCTGACCTTTCAATATGTTTGAGAGATTGTCCTGTAACGCCAAGCCAATATAAAATTCATGCAACTTATCAAAAGCCGTTTTCAGTATCACCACCTGTAGTACGACGCTGCGGCGGTCGATAGCAACAATTATTTTAGAACGTACCTACGAGTCTCGTTTCGCAAACCAACAACGAGAAAACCGTTGTCAACCAGTGGAACCGATATATTATAATTATTTCTTTCGTATATGTTTTCCAACTTTCAGCGACCTTATAATCGGCCTTCTGGCGATCGGGCAGCGAATTTTTGTCTCAAGGTTTATTATTAAAACGAAAGTAGAACTGCCGCTGGAACGGACTTGTGTGTGGAAAAGCGAGCTGCGAGCGGCTCTTACGCAACCACCTAGCTGGATTAGTTCTCTTTGTCTCGGCCGGACGGGGGAAGCTTTACCCCACGAAAATGGGAAATTAAACGCCGGCCTGGATTCCCCCGAACGTCCCGGAAGGCGCCTAAAGTGAATCCCGGATTATATCTGACTGTGACCTGCAACCAACCAAGTTATACCATACTTTAAATATATTCTAATAAGTTGATATTTTGATGTGGTCGAATATGCCGTCGTTTTTTTGCAGTAAGCCGTAAATCATATTGAGAGCACGTGACGAGGGTTATCAAGAAATTGTACACCACGTTAAGCAAAACCAACAAAAATATAGGTATGAAATTATTAACACAAAGATCAAATCACATTCCTACACTGAAAAAGTACAGTTTAATAGTTTATTATGTAGAAACCAATTGTTAAATATAGATAACTTATTCTGAATATCATTAATAGATTGTATTAGGTATATCATTTCCTGCACATATATAGCTATTATCATCTGCATACATAAATAGCTCATGATAATCAACATGCAATGGTAAGTCATTAACAAAAAGAATGAACACTAAAGGACCCAGGACAGAGCCTTGTGGGAATCCAGAATTAATTTTTAATTTATCTAATTTCATATTATCTATTTCAACGAACTGAAATCTATTGTCAAGATAACTACCAATAAGTTCATTAACAGACCCTCTCAGACCACAAACATTCAGTTTTGCCAACAGAATTTTATGATCAACTAGATCAAGTCCATAAAAAGACCAACTGTTTTTTACCAGCATCTAAATTATCATACAATTGATCCTGAAAACCCTGTATATTACTGTCTCTGGGCTTCCTGAATTCCTATATCCCTGTTGGAAATCATGCAGTATGTTATATCTTGATATAAACGATACAATTCTAGAGCAGATAACCTTCTCCAATATTTTAGAAACCGTGGGTAAAAAAGATGCAGGTCTATAGTTTTTCACTTTAGCACGTTCACTGTTTTTAGCCTTAATTTTTGAAGATTTTAATATATCTGGGAATATTCCTTGAGTAGAGAGCTGTAGAAACGTGTTGAAAATACAACAATCTGCGACCTGAAAATGCCGGTGAGAGATTTTTCTTGCGATATGTGGCTGGAAAATATACAACTACTAAAACGTTTCCAAAAGTAGCTGCATTTCTTGGGCTTCCTGATCCAGGAAGTTTTACCGGACCTGGAATGAGGTGTTCTTCGGCAACATTACTGGCCAATACTGTAGCGGAAAGTTATATTGAAGATTCACTGTCCAGCAAGATGGCAATTGCTGAAAAGATCCAGGTCCTATCTGGCGAAGTTGTGGGCCCCTCCAGTCTTTCAGAAACTTGAAGATCGTTCTTGATATGAATATTAATATAATTAATAACAATTCTAAATAAAATCGAAGCGTGGTGTTATGAATTCTAACCCACTAATGTGTTAAAAGGTCTTTAATTCACGGAAAACAAACGTATTAAACCTCTTTAATATAGTGGTTGTCGATAAACATTATAATCGACGCTAACCTCACTTTGACTTTCATTAAATTTGGCAACTTAAATGTAATTTAATACCGTCGAGATTAGGACCAACGTAGCTGATTTTGTTAACTTCTGCGGTGTATTTTAGTGTGTTATTGCGATTTAATGTCAAGGCTATCGGAACCAGCAATTTGTAACCCGCAAATTAACAAGAAATTATCACTATGCGGAAAATGGCCCGCATACAAACAAAACTTAATACGATTTGTACATAAGCTCTATAAAAAAAGTGTTAATTAATCGAATATGAACTGGTTTTTGAATGGTGCCGCATTAGCGCGCCTTTGGTATGGTTTCCTTTTTCTTCGGCGTTTTCTAATGCAGCACGAGACCGTGTTTCATAAGAAAAAAAGTTGCAATGCAGAAAAAAGACATTGGCGAGAAATTTTTTAGCGGGACATTCTCAACTTGACCAACTTATTTTGATTTTTTGTTCATTAATAGTGGAGAAGTACTTATTTTAAAACGCAGTAACATTGAGAGCTATTTTTATGTAACAAGTTAAGATAGGGCTTTAGCGAACGAGTCTGATAACCGAGTCCGCAATATCAGATGAGTCATGTGAAATAATTTTTATTTCATACTAATACATTATAAACAAATACCGTAGTTGACGCAAAGACATATACTTCCTCACTAGACCCAATGCAGAGAACTCGTTTTCTTTCACAATTGTAAATTTCTTACGGATATCTGTTTTACTTTCCGGAATGTCAACCACCATAGTCGAGCCCCTATCTTCAATATGATTAACTTCATAATCAAAAGTTCTTGACCTCTACAGTCCCCGATATAACCCATAATCAGAACCACCTGTACAGCAGAGCAATAAATGTGGAATTCTTATAGTTTAATGCATTACCTTATGTAGTAAACGTTCTTCATCGGCAGCATCTTTCAAAAAGTTGACAATGTCATCGCGATTAAACATTTAGCCATATCTTTTGGCGCATAGCCTTTACTTTTTCGTTTGAGAAACGCTTCCAGTTCATGAAACTATATCCCATCTGAATTATTATACATTGCCATCATTGATTTTAACATTGATCACTTAATCTACAGGGAATTAGGACTGTGTACGATTCAGACTGTAAGAAAAATAAATCAATATCACTTGTACTAGAACGTTGAAGAATAAGTTTACTTTCAGCCACTGCAGGAATTTGTCAAATTCTTTTTTATACTTTGGTTCTGACTTTGTTGATTGTAGTGCGGCACAAATTTTCGCAGCCTTCTATAACAAATCGCCTTAAATCTCACTTCTCTCCATTCATTGCATCTACATGCTCTTGCGATTTCTAATATTGTACATAAATTTTATAAAAATAACTGGTCTAATACATATTTTTAGACATAAGTACGTACCTTCGTTGCTAAATATTTATCATTGGCCTTACTGAGGAATTTGTCAAACTCTTCTTTAGAGAAAACTTCTAACTTGTAACGCTTCAAATATGCAATTAATTTAGAATAATTATCAATCTTTACATTATGTTCCACATTTAATTTAGATTTTACCACAGAATATTACGCTCATAATGATGAACAGTTTATGTAGTAAAAATATAAAATATGCTATCACATTTTTTTGTGTAAACATTAGCATTATTTTCGTTCGCCCAATTCACGTTTGAAAGAGGTATACCTTGCTGAAGTCGGTAGGAGTAACAGTTTTCGAAATAATCCTATTTGAACTATTCAGTGCACCGATTGAAAACTGTTATCGTTTCAGGTAAAGTGCATTTTCTGCTAAAAATGTAGCAAAATGTTACTTGAAAAAGTTGTTCAGAATTATAAATTATGGAGACGTGCAAAATTTCAAGAAGATCGGCGAGGTTTAATGAAACCATTTTCCAACACAGCACAAAGATTTTATCAAAGCAGGCCAATCTTTTTGAAATTTTGCACGTCTCCATAATTTACGGTTCTGAACAAGTAACAACATTTTGCTGTATTTTCCGTAGAAAAGGCACTACCTGAAACGATAACAGTTTTCAATCGGGGCACTGAATAGTTCAAATAGGATTATTTCGAAATCTGTTACTCCTAACGACTTCAACAAGGTATACCTTTAGAAATAAAACAGGTAGGAGAATCGATTGTTTCAATAGTCAAACGGATACACTAAGCAGCAAAAAAGTTCTGCCATTTAAAAGAAACATGGTGTGCCACAAGTGGCGCCGTCTACTAATGGTGAGATGTAACTGGTCTGCTACTTCCTGCTCGACCTAAGTGGATCGACTTGCAGGAAGCGACCTATATTAAATTATATTATTAAATCTATAAATGATACTGCAGGAAACAACTACTCTGCGGGCTAATGCCCCGACCGGCATTGAATTACACCTGCAGTATCTGTGTGAACAGTCAAGAACCCTTGTCAGTCACTCCACCAGACATAGACCGGTTTCGGGCTTGTTAGCCCGCATCAGTATGCCATAGGTGAGATGACCGACAATTGAACTGGCTGTTCCTTCATATGTAGGTTCACATATAAATCGAATGCAGGTGAGATGTAACACATCTGTAATACATCATGTAATACATCTCGCCTGTACTGCTGCTGATTCTCGTCGATATATCCGATGTTTTCCAAAATGTCCGATAACCTGCATTTGCGCCGCATCGGGAACTCTCGTCCACGTAATAATCCGTTTGAAACCGTAGCGGTTAACCGCGATAAGGCTAATTGCGGTTTTTTATCATGGCGTGCGAGCATTCAACCTAGTTACACCCGCAAACGAAAATTTTTAATATTCATTTTCTCGGTACCAAAATGTATGCATATGATATGGATATTACATGCTGATATGCAAATCTAATGGGTGCATTGCCGTCCCAGGTAACCAACACATGTCGGAGTTGTTGAGCAACTTGTTTTGAACGCGGCGATTGTGTTGATTAAGAGATATACAGGAGCGTGGAGGAGTATCAGTTAAGCTCACGAACTCATTTTTCCTTTGGATGTAAAAGGACACTAGTTGCTTTCAGTGTTGCCACAACACTTTTTTAAAATGTACTATGATTTCTTTATAAAATTGTACTGAATTTGAAAAATCAATAATAATAAATGCTTTATTAAATAAATCTATGCACATTTCTGTGGCAAATTTAAATTTGCTATTAATTATTTAGATATATACAGGGTGTCCCGAAATTAGCGCGCAATATTTCTGCCATGTATTATACATGTGAAAGTAAATCAAAACGTTCCTATAAACATGACCCGAAAAATGCTTCATAAGGGGGCTAGAACCACCCAAAAGGGGAAATCTTGAAGATGGTTTTTCCAGAATATCTTTCGAACTATTCAAAATAAAATCACGAAAGGTGGGTAGCATACATTTCGCATGCTACAAAATTTTCTGTTCTTTCAACTTGAAATATTTGCTCAGAGGCGTCACATGCTGAGGGGGCCCAAGGTAAATATTGCCCCACTTTTTTTAATTTTTGGGTATTTTCTCTTGTTGAGATCAAATTATATATTTTCATAGTTTTCTACACAAAAAAGGTACTCTTGTTCGATCTCGACAGGATGCGCCGTTTTCGAGCAAAATCGATTTAAAGAAAACATTTATCTCATCATAAAATAAAAATAAATGTTTAATTCTAATAGCAGGCCATGAAAAAAAAGTGACAGATACAGTAAGAATTTGTGTGACAGTTTGTCATTTCCTTTAAAAGATTTGAGAAGTTCTCTTTCTCTTGACAAAATAATGCAGAATTTTTCAAACCAAGAACTCGCAGATATTCATTTTGTGTACGGATTCTGTGGACCGACGAAAACCCAAGAGGAGTACGACGAACTCAGTTTCAAAATAGATTTTCCACTAATCTATGGGCGGCAGTCATTGGGAATCAGTTGATTGGCCCAATTGAATTACCAAATAATTTGAATTCCCAACGATATTTGGACTTTCTACAAAATCGCCTACCTGAATTATTAGAGGATATTCCCTTAGAGACAAGAGTGGGGATGTATTTTCAACATGATGGAGCACCAGCTCATTTTGGGCAGGCGGTTCGTATTTGGCTGAATGAAAAGTATCCTGAGAAGTGGATAGGGAGAGGTGGACAGATAGCCTGGCCAGCGCGAACACCGGATTTGAATCCGCTAGATTATTATCTCTGGGGTCATATAAGTAATCTGGTTTATGTAGCTAAGTTGAATACTCGTGAAGAATTACTTCAAAGAATTATTTTACCTGGCAATCAAATAAAAGAGAATAATTTTCAAATTCTCCGTGCCTGGAAGAATATTCTACGTCGGGCTAGACATTGTATTGAACAAAATGGAAACGTATTCGAGCATTTGCTCAACTAACAAACAAATTTCCTAATTCCCATAAAAAAGTTTCCTCTAAAAATGTCTTATTTATTATTCGTTGCGTATTCCAATTATTATTTTACGATGAGATCAATTTTCTTTAAATCAACTTTGCTCGAAAACGGTGCATCCTGTCGAGATCGAACAAAGTGGGGTAATATTTACCTTGGGCCCCCTCAGCATGTGACGCCTCTGAGCAAATATTTTAAGTTGTAAGAACAGAAAATTTTGTAGCATGCGAAATTTATGCTACCCACCAAATTTCGTGATTTTATTTTGAATAGTTCGACAGATATTCTGGAAACACCATCTTCAAGATTCCCCTCTCCGTGATTAGAATGAGGGGTAGATATAGGTATTATTATATATTATTATTATAAGGATTTTACTCCAAGTGACAGTAAAGTTGCAGCATTTTATCTATCTAGTGGCGAAATTTCCAAAAATCCATCAATCTCGCGCTCCCTCTAGCGGCCCAATTCGGAAACATATTAGCTCACGACGCTCTTACAAAATAATAGAAACTTATAAAGCGTTCATTTTCTTTATTACTAAATCCGCTCTGCGTTGCGATAGCTACATCGGAATCAACCAGTGCATATATTCGTTGCATAATCCTTTGCAGAGAAACAGATATCTGTTGAACTTTAGAGGGCTGCGGTATGTTACAGTGCCTTGAAAACCGTCACGATAGGCTTGTCGGCTGCTCAAATGTGAAAGAAAATGGTTGAGGAACGATCGCTTGTTCTCCCAGGAAAGCTCCGACCGAGTTGTCAAACAATTTAATATTCTGAAACTGTATCTGCATCGTATCTTGTCCATTGTTAGTTTATTGGAAATAATTTCTACTAAAAATGATCAAATGCGCAGTATATTAAATGGAAAATAATAATTATTTACGGATACCTCACCTATGGCATACTGATGAGAGCTAATAATCTCGAAACCGGTATATGTCTGGTGAGTTACTGACGAGTGACTGTAGCTGTTTTCCAGGTGTAATTCAATGCAGGTCGGGGTATTAGCCCGCAGAGTAGTTGTTTCCTGGAATTCCGTATTTGCAAAATATCGTTTTCACCAAACGCGATAGAGGTCGACAGCTTTCAACGGTGTCTACTGCATGTAGAACGCTTCGTGTGTGCGACATTTCGGTTCGGCATGGAGTAGCGAATAGCCGATGGATGTAGCTTGTTCTACACCGCGTAATCCAAAATAAACTAATGGTTTCATTGTCCTTTCCACGTGATCTCCAAATTTGCGAAAAATAAAAAATGAGTTAGATGCGATCGACGGTCGTAGATTTGAGTCAACGCCCTGAAGTGTGGAACAATATTATTATGTACGTGGTTCTGACATGGCAACACTATTTTGCTTCAGCGCTCGAACGTAGTACGACTCCGTCATCAGAAAATTTGTTGTGTACCAGAAGCGCCGTGTAAACATTTTTTTTTCGATTTTCTGTCTTTATTAGGTCTTCTAAATACGTGGGTAAAATGAATGACATTATAACAGAATCAATCAATTTAATGCTTATACTAAAACTGTATTAAACCCTTATTTATAGTCGTCACTGGTCTTCTGTCAGCCGCGAGGTTAGGTATATTCCGTCAAAGTCTAAGGTGTCAAACGTAGTGACAGGTCATCACGTTGACACGTGTATCAGTTTACGCCGCTTAGAATAGTTACTTATGTAACAAGTCCAACGAGGTCGAGTAGGACAACGCGTTGAGTGCAATAAACACCGTTCCTTTTGTTTAAAGCGAGGTGCCTACTTGGTCCGGCGGTCATGACCAGGTGCCATTACCTCCGTCGGGAAAACCCAAACATAAAAATACACGCAAATGTACACAAATATATAAAAACACTGCCACACGTTTACAGCCAAGGCATTACAATAGTTGTTCAACGTGGTGTAAAGAGGATTCAGCATAATATTATGTCTACTCGGAAAACGTCTTTGGTATTACGCTGCCACACGATAATATGCACTTGTCACACTCCCAACAAATCAGCACCTTATCCGTCATCTAATCATATGATACATGTTTGTAAATACACAAAAAATACGCGAAATATTAGTACTGAAAAAATATTTCAAACTAATCATAGTACAGTATGCAATATTTTTTGACATCTGATGTTGTCGTCATTTGAAGACCACTAGTGCGAAGCACATGCCGATACATTTTTAAACTTCTTGAGTTGTTGGGGTATTAAATTTAGTTACTACCAATAATAGCAACAATAATAGACGATATGTTTGGAAAATATGCAACTAGCAGTGCAGTTATTTTAGAACAGATAATGACTAATTTTAAACGTTTTATAGCAATTAAATAAAGTAAGTAGTAGATACCTAATTATGACGAATCTGCAAGAAGTGAAAATGTAGTTTTGGCAGTCTGCAACGAAGGAACGAAGAACGAATACAAAACACTACAGCTAACCGGATTAACTGTTATCTATCAAGTACTTAGGTATTATTATTAATAAAAATGTTTATTTTCGTTGTTCTACATTTGGCAATACTGCAAAAAAATGACCGCACGGTACTTGACTTATCTAGCCATCACAGACGATGACTGATTGTTATAGGCGTAGATTTTCCGAGAGAAAAGAAGGTTTTGCCATATTTTTTATACATTGAGCTATAATTCCGATATAAATCTTTTACAGTCTTTTAGGCCTAACTGAGCACGTGGTTAAAATGTTTGTACCCTGTATAACCAGTGATTGCAATTTCTGTTAGCTCCAACATGAAAAAGTGAATTTATTCAAATTTTTCCGACCTCACGCTTACCCTTTAAAGCCATTGTGATCCCAAAGGAGTAAAAAATTATCCTTTTTTTAAAAGCCGGTTATTACGTGCTCTCGGGCGCACTTAAAGCGATTATTTCCTCCGATTCCGACCACAGGAAATCTGCCCGCCAAACCCGCTTGCTCTCTCTAGTCTATTCCTCGTTCTCGGGATAATAAACCGCCCACCTGCCGCCGCGCTGTAAGTTGGCAGCATCGTAACTTTGCTCGTAACCTGCGCTTCGATAAAAATCTATGAAATGCGAGGAGCATATTACGGCTTTATCGCAGCCGATGATTTATAAAATATTTATACCGGCCGAGAGCCAGCTTGGAAAATCCGGGAATGATTCTCCTATTAGTTATGTTGTTTGTGCGGTAAATAAATCTCCAAGCCATATTTCATTGGTTTTTTTTTCATTTCATTTGAAATACTGCCATTTCGAATAGTACGTACAAGGAGGATCACATATTCACTCTACAGGGTGAACCTTAAATAAGTACAAATATTTTAACCAGCAGTACAGTTGTAGTAAAGTGCGGGCGGCTTCAGCCTGGCAATTAGGCCACACGTAGGCCCTTTTTGCCTACCCTAGCATTCCATCACCTCTCCACTATCCGCCCTCGGCCTTCCTCAGGATCTTGGTCCATGGTAGGCCCCTCATCTCTACCCTTTGCAACTCCTCGGTGCCAAAGATCCTATATCTTAGTGTTCCAAGGGCCGCTCAAAAGAGAAAAGAGATAGGGGTTTCCTCCCCCTCTCCGCATTCCGGACATTAGGGACTCTCCTCTATGCCTATCAAATTCAAATGCCTTCTGAATCTGCAGTGGCCTGTCAGGACCCCCACCATTTGGTTCAGGGACCTTCCACTAAGGCTCAGCAGTCACATCGTCCTAGAATTATTAGGTTCATTGAAGAAGTCGTGGACCTGTCTACATCCTCCATTCAGCAATACAGTTTATGGTGTGTGACACATAATTAACAGTTTTTTTACAAACAGATCAGGAATAAAAAAAGTGAAATGTTAAATAAATTTCGTGAATTTGCAATAGAAAGCTTGTTGGGAATCACTGATCCGACTCCGATTTTAAGATTTTTAAGAGTCACGGTGGATGTGTATTCCACAGAGTTGCCAGTGTCACTCTAATGGAATAGGCTTCAAGAAACTTAATAACTAGAATTTTTAGCCATGTCAAAGAATAGTGGTTTTTAGGCTTTCACGGACAGTGCTGCTGTAATTTGATACATGGTGATTTTCCGGGTTGTTATGCCGTGACCTCGGTAACTGGTAGCTGCCTGTTTCTGTCAAAGAATGATTGAAATATGTTTATTTATAAAAATATTAATGGCCATCTCCTTCCCTTTGTCATTTTTATACCTCACCAAAAAAGTATGTCCATGTATCTAAGTACATGAAATGGAAAATACACACCAGATTCTCTACTCACGGTTATTCAGTATTTGGTCATTATCCATTTTTACTACACTCCAACTCCAAACCAGATTCTCTGCTCACAGTTTTCCAGAATTTTGTCATTATCCATTTTTACTACACTTCAACTGATTTATCACAATATACATTAGCTTAGTTCGGCTTCAGAAGATACAAAAGTGTCTCACATTGACAACTTTCAATTTAAGTATATTGAAATTATCAAATCCCTTTCTGCAAATATCACTTGTTTTATTTCCACTTGTACTTTGCCTTTGCCACAACTTCTTCATTTGCCCTAGACACCAGTATCAACATAACTTCTCCGTCGACTTCCTTGACTATCAATCCTAGAAGATGGGGCTGGTGCGGGACATTTCGCCTACTGCCCGTGACACCTATCTGTTACCTATGCCTACGACAGCTTCTTCTTTGCATGCGATTGACGCTGCTTTTAAATATTTTACTTTGCCTTTTCTTCATATTGAACGCATACATCAAACTCGTTATTTTGTTATTCCATGTTTTGTGTTTATTTTTTAAATCTGTTTCACCCACTATGAAACTTATAGTATAGCACACACTTTGTTTGAGGTTATGTAGTGAAAATTAACTCTAAGGTGATGTGTGAAAATCATAGTTTTTTGTTATTCTTCATAAAATAATTTAAGAAGATAATTTGTATATGTATCTAACAGTGTACATACAATGGTATTAACTTGTGAAAAATGTGTTTCTTATTTTGACGTCACTAGTAGACGGCGGCACTTATGGCACATCATGCTTCTATTAAATGACAGAACTTTTTTGCGGCTTAGTGTACTATTAAAACTGTCGATTCTCATATCTTTTTTATGTGAAAAAGGTGTATCTTGTTGAAGTCGTTAAGAGTAACTATTTTTGAAATAATCGTATTTGAAATATTCAATGCACTGAGTGGAAACTGTTTTGGTTTCAGGTAAAGAGCCTTTCCCGCTGAAAATACAGTAATATGTTACTTGAATGGTAAATTATGACAACGTACAAAATTACAAGAAGATCGTCCTGCTATGATGAAATCTTTGTGCATTGTTGGAAATTCGGTTTCATCAAACAGACAAATTTTTATCATTGTAGTGTTTATAAGAGTGAAGGGTCGATTTTTCCTAAATTAGTTATATTTAACACGCATATTCTAACGTAAAAAGTTTATTTAAACATGGGTATAGTCCTTGATGGTTGTTAGTTTCCATATACCTCAATAACCACTCTCATATTTATTTGTAATCATAAAATACGTTGATGAAATATGTTTATTTTTCACATTTCCACAAACCTCCATTTCGTTATTTGTGACGTCTTTTGGCATATAATATTCAAATTTTGGTCTGTCCGTATAATTACGCGTGATCAAGTTAAACTTACGTAGGCTGTAACTTTTTAATAAAAAAATGCAGTCTGATAGGTTTGTGAAAGTTGCACCGTACAATTTACCATGTGAAGTGTGTAGTACGCTTATAACAACGTAGTTTATTAAAAATTACGTGTCCGCAGTATTATAGATGTCTGTAACATCAACTATAAGATTGCGTAAGCCTGAAGTTAAATGAATACATTTAATTAGTAAGCTTGGAATCAGAAACAACCAATATGTCGCTTATTTAAGTACTCTTATCATTAGATTGGCTATTTTTTTCTACTGTAGAAGATCTATTACCACGCGTAGTAGCATAGATCTTGGTCTATGTTTAAGTATGGTTTTATATAATTTGGAATGTTATGAATGGTATGCTGATGACACCCAGCTTTATTATTCATTTAATGTTAAAGATTATGTCGCAACTAGTGATAAAATTAACAGTGATCTACATAACATTCATGACATATCTAAAAGCATTCTTTGGTCCTAAATCCGACAGTCGGCTGCAACTTTATTTGGAAATAAAAACAATGTTGAAAATCTAAAACATACTATGAACATCGAATTGATGGGTACAAATTTACCTATATCTGAAAGTGCTAAAAACCTTGGTATAATTTTAGATAGATCATTGAGATTTAAAGAACAAATAAGTAAATTTATTGAAAATCATATATGCTATTGCGACTTTTATATCCTCACAGAGGTTATCTCAGTTACAGTACTAGAAAAATCCTATGTGAAACTCTAGTCTTAAGTCATTTTAATTATTGTGTCTCTGTCTATGGGCCTTGTTTGGATCAAAGTTGTAGTGATCGCATTCAGCGCGTTCAAAATTCGTGTATTCGCTTTATATATGGTATCAGGAATACGATCGATGTATATCGTTATGTTATAATTTTTTTACTCTGTATAACACCCTGGAAATTTGTTAACAGTTTATTATTTAATTAGTATCACTTATTGTAATAAGCTTTGTTTTGGCAAAAAAGCAAGGTTAAGGTAACTGTCATAATAATTCAATTCGATTCGAACTATTGGAACAATGTGCTGAGATCTCGAACGAGCATTTGACCGAACTTTCATAGAAACCGAACCAATCAGATTTCAGTGAGTTTTTAGATCTTCGTAGGGTATAAAACCTACAGGAACCTAAATTCTAGCACATTTCGTTCTTATTTTTGTCGACTGAATTATTTAAATATTACATATTTAGTTATAGTGCGAAGCCACATTTTGAAAATAAATCTTAATTTATTGAAGTCATCAATAAGGATGGAGGTAATATGTTTGACTAATTAAGATTATTATCGATAGTAGATTTCATTTTAAACAATATTGTATGTTATTTTTTTGAAACTAAGAATATAAAAATACCTAACCTGATCTTGATCTTTGCTAAAGCACATGCTAATTATTTTTTCTTTAACTTTAGAGGCCAATTAAATGAACATTTAAATGAACAATTAAATGAATAATTAAATTAATTAAATAATTGAATAATCAACAATTAAATCAATCAATCAATAAATTTTTATTTTGAGAATTTCTATTTCTCAAGTTGGAATATTTTGTTTAACCTTGCTGAAAAGTTTTTCATTGAAGAATCAAAATTGAAATAAGAAGGCCATTCTAAAGCTTTGAAATCTAGATTGTAAGCGGCACTATCCAGGTACGACAGGAAAGCTGCTGTTCTCGAAGCACTGCTTTGAAAATCCAGATTGTAGCGGCCCTAGTCCAGGTACGACAGGAAAGTTGCCCATCTCGGAGTCATCTCCAACGTTAACAACGGATGAACTTGTTAACTGCTTCAATTCCACTTCAGTATGTCAACTGCTTCAATTCCACTTCTGTATATCAACTGGTGGGCAAGTTAATAAACTGTGTTTATTTTTTATGTATGTATTTTGTTTCACTTTTTGACTTCAGCAAAATTTATCATCCTCCTACAGGGGTAAAAAAGGCAAACCGAACAGAATATTCTGTAGGTGGCGCCCAATTATAACATCATTTTAAACAGTTTGCTAGTCAAGAACCCACGACTTTAAAAAAGTGCCCTGACTAAAAGAGCAGCCGTCCGCAACATTGTACATTTATCGTTTGTAACAAACGATAGGTAACAAATTGTTGAATTTACTGATGTCAACATTTTGCCGCATACAGACTGTAGAACGCCCAAAGACTAGATGATTTGTACTTCTTGTATAATTCTCCAAAAAATGCTAATAATACCTTTTCTTTTGCTTCATATTTTATATTCTTAGATGCACACCAACCAGTAAATCGTTTATAAAATTGTTCGTACTTGGTTCTCGATTTATCTGGTACCTGGTAAAGCTACTGCAGTTGCAGCAGCTTTTTCAATTTCAAGAGGCAAGTTATCGGTAATTATTTACAACAGCGTAAAACTCTCCAATCTTAACAAAAAAAATTTCCTACCCCCCCTATTTTCGAGGGTGCTGATCACGAATCTGAAGTCAGATTTCGGCGCTCGTATGTAGTTTTCGAAAAAAAAATTGTAACCTCAATGTATACATTACATTCGATTGAAGTTGTAATATAACATCTATATATTTTGACAACAGTGTGACGTCATGAAATGAAGAAGGCAACGTTCCACATAGTCTTTACTGTTGCTTCTTTGAATTCTGCCCCATCTTTCTTCCTCATATTGATCGCCCAACCTTTTAGTATCAATGTCAGTTCTTCTACGCTTCTGTGCTCATTTAACTCTTATTTTCCGTTTATCCATACCACCATATGCGATTAAATAATAGATAATACACCCCTTGTACGTTTATTATCAGAATTTTTTCACACTTCAAAATTTTTATTTAAAAAAATCTTTCAATGGCCCCATTCAAAACAAAACTTTTTTGTATATACACAAATTGCGAAATATCTGCTAGTTTTCGTACAAAAAAATAAAAGTTAAAGCCAGCATCTCAACCCTATGATTCTTACAATACTTTCTGTAGTTGGTGTCTGTCATTGTAGTTGTCAGCCGTTATTACCAATATATTGATTTGCTTTTTATCATTCTTATGATAAGTTAATCGGGTGTTTTGACACTTGAAACCTGATTTCAGCACCTGCTGTTAAAGGATTGTAACTTCTTAGGGGATGTTAAAATTACTTTTTTACATGAAACAGCCTCTAAAGTCGACTAATGAATTAATTCACTGCTTCATTCTCTTTCGAAACCTCCTGTATAAAAAGGCTGTTCGGGAGTCGAAGTACTGGCCCAATTTTTCTATTTTTGCACTTGACCACTGAATCTGGAATCTGGAATTAAGGGGAGGGTAGCAAAAAGGCTACAGCACTTAGGTCCCATTGGGCCCCTTGTACCTCCTCCCATTAGATCAGTCCACCTGAGCCGCCAGCCTGCCTAATAAGGAGAAAGAGGTGGTGACGTTGCTCAGGGGGATCTCTCTAATGTAGGCCATAGAAGGCCATCGCACTCCCAACACGGATTCTCTTATTGACGAGATGGCAGTGCACTCACAGAGTGCATGTAGTACTGTCTCGTCTTCCTGTTCGCAACCCCTACAAAGAGGTGTATCACACTTCCTCATGTTATAGAGGTGTTGACCACTGAAATTTGTAGTAAATAATGGTAACTACAATTGTGTCTCTGTAGTTTTGATATTGATTACAAGAGGTAATACAATCTATAAATATTGTTATTTTGCTCTATAACCACATTTGTAGTTTATTCTACAACAAAAGTGTAAGTACAAATTTATAGTAACTGTTTCGGTAGCATTTCCTTCAGTGTAGTTTGAGTGTGGGTGAGATATAACATACAACATAATTTATACATCGTCTAGCAAGCCTATACACCTGATATTCGATTTCTCTTTAATTTGGAAAATTCCTTACTATTCTAACCAAATACAAACATCCTACTTAGTGGGGCTTTGTAAATCCTGAAACGAGTTTATCGCAATTGAAACAATATAACTATAATTACCAGGGAGAGGAATCGTAATTGGCTAGTTAATTATTCATATTCAAGTTTCAATTTCCCGGAAAATAACCGGCAATTGAGGGAAAGGATGTACTGCCATTATGCCGATCGAGGTCGATAATATAAAATTAATATGTCCAGCCTTTTACTGTCAGGAGAAAAAAAATCTTGTAAAGTTAGTTCCACAGGGTTAACTATGACTATGTACAAATATTTTAAGAGGGGATAGAAAAAAAATAAGAATTAACGCAATTTTCTTTCAAAAAATTTCCAGACTTATTCATAAAGCGAAAAAAAAATGTTTTCGATATTATATTAAATCCTTATTTAACGCCGCCAATGCGAGAATCAGAGTATGCAACCAGCAAGCAACCGTCATGCAACAGTCGGCCACAGTCGGCAGTCGGTCCAGTCTAGTCGGTTCGCTGTCATTTTATAATTTAATTCCTGTGTTTATGTTGTAGTTTTGTGTTCTTTGTCAGTTTTTAGTGCCTTATTTTCATTTTAAACGTTTTATAGTTAATAAATAAAGGAATATGTGTCGGGTACAATTATTTTCCCACAATATAGTTCGCCGGTTTGTTTTTCTAGGTTATGGGACAAGACAGCCGCGGGTGTTAAACGTTTTCTGTTATATATTAGAACCTACCTACTCATCCCTTTCTTCGATTTTGTTATAATACATAGGCATTGTATGTAACTGTACCTACGGGAAGTGTGTTTATCGGTAGTGAGTGAAAATTGTAGTTTTAACTGTTTGTAACAAAATAATGAAAAACGAATGCAAAATACTGGAGCTAACTGGATTAACTGTTACCTACCTATCAGGTATTATTACTAATAAGAATCTTAATTTTTGTCGTTTTTGCATTTAGAAACACTGCAAACGACCGCATGGTAGTTGTTGACAGATGTAATGTCAACTATGGATCTAAGCCATAAGCCATCTCAGTCGATACTCATCATAGGCGCCGACTTTCCGTAGGAAAAAAGGGTTTTGCCCCATTTTTTAAATATCGAGCTAAAATTCTGGAATAACTTTTTTATTGTCTTTTAGGGCTCCCTGAGCACGTGGTTAAAATTTTTGTACTTAGTCATAGTTAACCCTGTATACAGAACGTAACGAAAAACTTCGCAAACTTAAAACAAATAGTACATAACACTACTAGCATGGTAATAGGGTTTTTACTGGCGGATAGAAAGATATTACTGGTGAGTCGTAGACCAACCTGTCACTTTCTAGAACCAGTAAAAACCGTTTTCTTCTGTGTATTATTTTTAGTTATTAATTATACGAGTTTTCCCAGAGGATTACAGGCTGGTTAATTTCCCTAATGTAATTCAACGTTTTATCTACGACCACAGCCAAAACTGGTCAATTAGGAAAGTGAAAGCCATATGAGAGCAGGTGAAAAATTATGGTTTTGAAAATACTAGAGAGTCTTGGAATCGTTTCTATGACATGCGTTTGTTTATTTGTCAACAAGAGTGAAACAATTTGCAAAATCTACACAAAAAATGAGTGAGGATGGTGAGAATTTCTTCATTCCGGCAGAAATACGGAATTACGTCTGTTATCAGAGAAAACCAAAAGTGTGTACGAGAAGGAATTGGAATTCGATAACAGGCGAAAAAGGAGATAGGAGAAACAGCAATTACAGAAGAGATGTTACTATCCTTCTTTTTCAATATGGAGAAACGGTTTGCTGCCTCATCGTTGTGGACAAAATATACCATGCTAAAATCAGTGTTGAAAGTCCACAAAGGTATTAATTAAGTATTCTAAATAAAATGTTACAAAATCGAAGAGTGGTATTATGAATTCTAATCCACTAGTGTTAAAAGACCTTTAATCTACGGAAAACAAACGTTTAGTTGACATTTGTAGATTTCTAAAGGTAATTGCATTTCTCAAGCGAAAGAATGAGCATTATAATCCAAAATATGCCAAGGTTTTAACTAAAGAAGAGCATGAACGATTTCTGTGTGAAGCTTCTGATGATGATTGGTTGCTTGCGAAAATTAACAATGTTCGGAATTTATGGTTGTTGTCGATGTGAACTTCTCTGCCTGACCATGAATGACGTAGAAGAGTAGAAGATGGGCGGTTGGCGGTTTTAAAAACCAAAGTTATATACCGGTCATTCCTTTCACCAATCTGGGTCAACTATGGTTGTGGATGCGGATCGAGATATTTTATCACTTAAACGTGTAGGGGGGTGAAAATCCAGCGAAATTGCCACGATTATGTGGATGATTCCATCAATAACAAAATCGAAATGTCGAAAAAATTATTTCCTACTTCAGCAGTCTCTGCACCAGTAGATGGTTCAATTTCAACTATTTCATCGCCCGAACTTTGTATTATCGGAAGTAACGTAAGTTATCGGTCAGTGGTCGCGCGGTTTAAGGCGTCAGTACTTGAATCGAGGTGACTAGATCGCTGTGGGTTCGACCCCTGCAGCCGGTAGACCGTATAAAAGCTATATTCATGGAGAGATTGGCCCCCTCTCTGCGGGTATGGTAGAGTGGAAAAATGTTGGCTTGGGTCAATGTGAGAGATTGATACCGGTTGACATTTGACTACCCCCCTAATTAATGAGGTTTTCCAGGTTTCCCTCATTCCTGCACTGAATGGTGGTTAGGGCCTACCAACGTAAGTCGTTCCTGGGCGCAAATGCGGCCTGCTTAATAATAATATGCCGCCCCTTCTCCCGCACAAGTCTTCGACTTCTGGGCTAATCCTCGTGATTAGAATGAGGGGTAGAGATATTATTATTATTATTATATAACAGTTGTACCATGATTGTTAACGTAAAGCTGAATTCTCTAACGTTAATAATGCTACTAACTTGTAAAATTTACAGTTAACTTGTACAAATTTGATACGTTAGTACCTAGCATGTTAAAATAAACTTTCTTGATTTATACGGTGTTTTAATAAATTGACATTTACAAATGAAAATATTACTTTTGGTGTTTTATTTACCTTAATAAAGATTTTCTACATTATACTCTCTATTATGTACCTACGAATTTATAATACCTTCAACATTTCAATTTATCTTTAAGTATTAAGCAATCCAGCCGACTTTTACTTAGTTTTATTCCAAGATAACCTTTAATTTATTAGCATAAAATATCAATTAAAACTTTTACAACCGATATTCAAATCCCGACTTTATCTAACATCTCCCAGCGCGTCAGTGAAGTGGACATTAACTTTTGCGAAATGTTAAACGTTACCGGAGGGTCTTACAAAACAAATTATTCAAATCGGGAAATGTCCATCGCAATAATCGCAGGCCAGAAGTTCGCTTGTTGTAATACGAGGAACAAATACTATTGTCTGTTGTTGCCTTGTTTACAAACGACGCTAACATAAAAGTTGTAATTCTGGATTACTGTTAGTGATGGCTGCAAGTTTACAGAACTTGAAAGCTGCAAATGACTGTAGCAGCGACTAACCCATGTTACTAAAATATTACTTCAACGTTCCAAACACTTTCAAGTAGCTGTAATAGGTGCCGCGACGTTTCGGGAACTTTAATTGCTTGTTTAGTGGTGGAACTTGTAAGTTATGTTCATTAGTCCAAACAGCGTTATCGCTGCTCGTAGAATTATTAAGTATCATCGAGCACAGCAACTACAAAGTGCGTATTATACATACATTGTATATCTGTTATCTATATACAGGGCGTTAAAAAAGGAGTGTAAAATATTTAAGGAGGTAATAGTATGAACCAAAATAAGCAGAAAAGTCTCAATAAACATGGGTCCGCAAAGTAACGGTTGCGGATATATGGAATGTTTTATGTTTTTTAGCCCCGTTTTTCATTTTGCAAAAACGTTGTGTATTTTCTTATAATAGTTGGTTGATGTTTAGTGAAATAAACAGTACGTATTTGACAGTTGTTCTCAGTGCACAAGTTTTCTTTCGCTATGGCTGGTTACTCTAACGCAGAATTAACAGACATGCATTTCATGTATGGTCGTGCTAATGGGAACGCCACCGAAGCGCGACGTCTTTATGTTGACGCTTATCCAAATCGCCAGATTCCTTCACAACGCATGTTTGGAAGAATTCACCAAAGTTTGCGTGATATCGGTTCTTTGAGCAAACAGTGCCATTTATCCGGAAGACCAGGGTCGGTATCCACTCCTAGAGCAGAAGAAGAAATTCTAGCACTGGTAGAGCAGAATCCAGGTACGAGTGTGCGGAGAATATCAGCCGAGGTAGGAATTAGTGGTCCTCTTGTTTGGAGAATCCTTCACGAGCAACTGCTTTATCCATACCATGTGCAACGAGTACAGGCCTTAAATCTAATAAATGATCATCAAGCACGTTTGGTTTTTGCCGCTGGTTTCTACGCCATGATGCTGAAGACCCTCGTTTTCTTGCAAACATTCTTTTTACTGATGAGGCCGGGTTCACATGAAATGGAGTGTTTAATTTTCACAATACGCATATTTGGGCCGACGAAAATCCTCATGCTCTAATCGATTCTTGACATCAGGCACTTTTTTATTAAACATTTGGATGGGTGTTGTAGGTGACAGGTTTCTAGGTCCTGTTGTTTTACCAAACCGATTAAAAGGCGCTGCTTACCTCAACTTTCTGCAGAACACACTGTATTAGTTTTTGGAAGACATTCCTTTGAATCAGAGGCAACAAATGTAGTTCCAGCATGATGGTGCTCCAGCTCATTTTTCCGTGGCCGTTCTCTAACGCATTTACGCATTTACACCAAACTTTTCCACATAGATGGGTAGGAAGGGCCGGACCTGTTTTATGGCCTCCAAGATCGCCTGATCTGAACCCTCTAGATTTCTTTGTTTGGGGATATTTGAAGACATTAGTGTATGGTACTCCTGTAAATAGCCTGGAAGAGCTGCAACTACGGATTAATCAAAAGTGTCAAGAAATCCAAATCAAGGAGGGTGTTTTCGAATATCGTCGAGACGAAGATGTCGTGCCTGCTTGGAAATGGACGAAGGGCACTTTGAACATATTCTGTAACTTTGTTTTTTGTTTGTTGAAAGCTTTCTTTGTCGGTTTATTTCTAATAAAATAAAATGTTTGAAAAACGAATAGCGGCCCATATCTCCGCAACCGTTACTTTGCGGACCCATGTTTATTAAGACTGTTCTGCTTATTTTGGTTCATACTATTATCTCCTGAAATATTTAACACTCTTTTTTTAACACGTGTATATAAAATACTCGTGTCAGTGTTAGATGCCATACTCCTCGGAAATTCGGCTTGACCGATTTTTATGAAATTTTATATGTATATCCGGTAGGTCTGAGAATCGGTGGTAATCTATTTTTCATGCCCCTAAGTGATAAGGGTGTTTTTATTTTTATTTTTTTATGATGTGGCATTAAAAAATACATACAACCCTTAATTTTCACCCTTCTATCACAAACCCCTATTTTTTAATAGCCATTTTAGTAATTTAATCATTTTTAACCCTGGTCGATAACTGATCGATCCCAAGGCCAAACGATGTCCGTTTGTGGCTTAGATTTGAGCACACCATGTTTTTCACACGGACAATTATATGTGGCATGCTCTCGAGTCGGCAAACCATCATCCAGTTTGTATTGGCTAAAGATGGACTCACTAAAAATATCGTATGCTCCATTGCACCAAGAGACTGATAATGTTTATTTTTTATTTGTCATAATTTGTGATAGAGACGTAATTTGAAATTTATTAGTTAAGATAATAAAAGTACAATGAATTGAAAAAATGAATGTTTCGTGTTTTGTTATTCTTATAGGCCGTCATCATTCACAGTGCTCCATTCCTCTTTTAGTCATATACCACATCTCCATACACTTACAATAAGTCAGTTATTTTTTATTTAACTACCAAAATATTCACTAGAAATAACTCATATGGCAAAACAACGGTTGCCGGGTCACCTAGTACTTGTATATAAATATACAATGACGTAAATTTTATAATGTAGTTTCCCAAAGTTGGAAGCATTCATGCTCTTCATCATTGTGTAATGCATATCAACACAGAAAATATAGTTACGCGTTAGCTATATATTCTGTGATATCAAATATGCATGTCACGTGTGGAGTGTATTTTTTTAACATAAATCACATTTTTCTATAACTATTAACTAAGTGCTAATTATGGACATCAAAACACCACAAAAGGTCCAAAGAATAAAACATGCAACAGAAGTAACACGCAAAGTCACAAAGAAATGTATCTAATAAAAATAATATAGGGATAAGCAATCTCAGTGATCTATTAGCGATGAGAGACATGGTGGGTGAAAATCTGCTACTATTGCAGACGGTTTGACAGTTATGTAATAAAAATGAAGTAGCTAACAAGATTCTTCAGAATAAAACTTCATCTGCAGTTTACAGTAGTAGTACGTTGCATATGACTATTGCAACGAATCAGTTTGGAAATATTCAGTCTCAGGTGAACGTAATTATCCAAATTTTGTAAACAATGTTGCCAATTGTAATAGTTATATTACTATAAATCTGAATTATCAATTAATAAAATTTTAAGTGCAACAGATCTTTTTATTTGCATTTATCGAACTCACTTTCTCAACCTATAATAAAAATGATTTGCATTGTTTTTTAAACACGTAGGACGAGAAATTACCATGAACATATGAACAGTGACGTATTTGAAAAATAATTTGAATCCGCTTTATCATATGTAGAAGCAGAAGCAGTTGCTGTGATAGACGACGAACCTTAACATAGCAGAACACTCGACAAGTTACCGACATCGGCATGAAGTGAAACAGAAATATTTGTATATTTTTTATATCTGGGCGCCTTCTAAACTGGTACGCCTATGAACCGTTGCCCTCCGCACGCTTCGCCCATCGCGCTAATATAAAACCTAGCGATAAGTCACTTTCTAGATTGGGTACAAATCTTTTCGAAACAAATACGACTTAAATGTAAATCAGGTTCTAATACACTTAAGTTCCAGTGATTTAAAGACCAAATTCTTCGAGTTAAGCTTCGTAAAAAAACTCGTACCAAAGATCGTGGGTGATTAATTTGCCACTTGCCAATAATGCTCCCCTCAACAATGAAACGCCGTTAAACGATCAAGTGTAATTGGGCATAATTAAAAATTATCCTCTCCCCGGGTGTTAAGAGGCATTCTTGGATGTTCTTATGGCACGAAAGAGATCATCTCGACAATAAATCATCATTTAATGGGTCCATAACAGGCGATTCGGGTTTTATAAACGCCGATGGGGGAAATGTGCTTAGCTATTACGTTTGTTTGCGAAAGGGTAACAGGTTGTTTTCGGCTGGGGTATGAAATCGTGGCAAATATTTAATTTTGCTGGAGACGGTGTTGATTATTGGCTCAAAGGGGGAGTATCTGGTCAATTAATATTTGCAACACCCTCTTGAAACAGTGTGTAAAGTTGCTAGGCTGCGTTTGGATTGAGAAAGGCTTAAAGTAACGTCAAAAATAGGATTGCGATGATGTAACATGTAAATATATTAATTATCTGACTACTACAAGCTGCTATCACATAGTTCATTAAATAAAAGTCTGGAGGATTTAGGTGTGGGAATCTAGCAATCCAGAGTATTATAGGTTAGATACTTATAGGTTGTTATACAGAGTGCTAAAAAAAGAGTGTAAAATATTTCAGGAGGTAATAGTATGAACCAAAATAAGCAGAAAAGTCTTAATAAACATGGGTCCGCAAAGTAACGGTTGCGGAGATATGGACCACTATTCGTGTTTCAAACATTTTATTTTATTAGGAATAAACCGACAAAGGGAGCTTTTAACAAACAAAAAACAAAGTTACAGAAGATGTTCAAAGTGTCCTCCATCTATTTCCAAGCAGGCACGACATCTTCGTCTCAACGATATTCGAACTCTTTCGAAAACACCCCCTTTGGTTTGGATTTCTTGACACTTTTGATTAATCCGTAGCTGCAGCTCTTCCAGGCTATTTACAGGAGTACCATACACTAATGTCTTCAAATATCCCCAAACAAAGAAATCTAGAGGGTTCAGATCAGGCGATCTTGGAGGCCATAAAACAGGTTCGGCCCTTCCTACCCATCTATGTGGAAAAGTTTGGTGTAAATGCTCTCTAACGGCCATGGAAAAAAAACTCATACAGTGTGTTCTGCAGAAAGTTGAGGTAAGCAGCGCCTGTTAATCGGTTTGGTAAAACAACAGGACCTAGAAACCTGTCACTTACAATACCCATCCAAATGTTTAATGAAAAACGTGCCTGATGTCCAGATTCTATTAGAGCATGAGGATTTTCGTCGGACCAAATATGCGTATTGTGAAAATTAAACACTCCATTTCGACCTCATCAGTAAAAAAAATGTTTGCAACAAAACGAGGGTCTTCATCATCTTGACGTAGAAACCAGCGGCAAAAAACCAAACGTGCTTGATGATCATTTATTGGATTTAAGGCCTGTACTCGTTGTACATGGTATGGATAAAGCAGTTGCTCGTGAAGGATTCTCCAAACAAGAGGACCACTAATTCCTACCTCGGCTCGTACCTAGATTCTGCTCTATCAGTGCTAGAATTTCTTCTTCTGCTCTAGTAGTGGATACCGACCTTGGTCTTCCGGATAAATGGCACTGTTTGCTCAAGGAACCGGTATCACGCAATCTTTGGTGAATTCTTGCAAACATGCGTTGTGAAGGAATCTGGCGATTTGGATAAGCGTCAACATAAAGACGTCGCGCTTCGGTAGCGTTCCCATTAGCAAGACCGTACATGAAATACATGTCTGTTAATTCTGCGTTACAGTAACCAGTCATAGCGAAAGAAAACTTGTGCACTGAGAACAACTGTCAAATACGTACTGTTTATTACACTAAACATCAACCAACTATTATAAGAAAATACACAACGTTTTTACAAAATAGAAAAAGGGGCTAAAAACATAAAACATTCTATATCTCCGCAACCGTTACTTTGCGGACCCATGTTTATTAAGACTTTTATGCTTATTTTGGTTCATACTATTACCTCCTTAAATATTTTACACTCTTTTTTTAACACCCTGTATATTTTAGCAACCAATTTTTTTTTTAATCTCTAAAAAGATAACTACTCATATCTAATTAGACTTTATTCCTTAACATTTTGTATAGGTTTATAAAACTCTAATGTAAGAATGGTATAGAGACCCTACTACGATAGTTCTATGGTCTTTTGGGAATTATGTAAGTTATACCCTAAATAGAATAAAAAATCACAAATTTAAAACCCTTTCATTTTTATGCCTGAAAACGAATGCAGGGAAAGCAGTTAAACACGGTTGGAGCCTTCTACACCTTTGCCATTAAAAAAAGCATCTTGTACTTGTAAGCGCGTAATAATCTAAGGTGATGAAACTGGTATCTTAAAACAACTTCTATGTGATATATGAGGCACGAGCAATCCTATTTATACGAGTAGATGAATGTTTGACTCCAGTTCGTTGCAGTTCTCGACTGTGTTGAACTGTAACATTTGCCAGCAATCATCTTCGCGGTCAGCGTGCAACGGCGTCTTTCACTGGACCGAACAAAGAATTTGTCCTTCACATAACTGTTATGAATTATGAATTATTAAAGGTGTTGGTTGTCATAACATTTCGGTTCCATGCTTCACTCTAGAGCGGCAGATTTTTCTGTGAGAAACGCCGGTTGGATACACTGCTCTAGTTAAGGATCGTGCTGGGATACAATTGGAATGAAAGATCAAAATTTAACCAGTCCATTTTTTATTCTCAACAAATGGAATTAATAAAGATATACATACAACTTGAATTAAATTCGATTGAAATTCAATAAGAATCAGTTGGAAATAGTCAAATGCAGTTCATTTCTATTACATATGGAATCCTTACCAAGATTTTGTTGCAATACAATTGGAATACAATTGGAATTAAAGGAAATCTAATGCTATCACACTTTAATCAGTCTATTTTCTATTCCAAATAATATCTAACAATAATCCTTCCCAAAATCAGCAGAAATCCTGCTAGTTGAAATACAATTGGAATGAATAAAAATACAATTGGAATTAATAAAATTTATAGAACTTGAATTAAATTCGACTGGAATTCAACAAAAATTAATTGGAACTTGTCAAAATATTTCACTTATATTGCAACTAGGACTTAGTAAGGATCTTGTTGCAATGCAACTGGAATACAATTGGAATTAAACGATTTTTTTATTCCAAATAATATCTAACAACAATCCATCCCAAAATCAGTAGAAATTCTACTAGTTGAAATACAGTTGAAATTAATAAAAATACAATTGGAATGAATAAAACTTATACAACTTGAAATAAAATCGACAATTCAACAAAGATCAACTGAAAATTAACATTTCATTTTGGAACGGTCAGTGGTCGCGCGGTTTAAGGCATCAGTACTTGAATCAAGGTGACTGGATCGCTGTGGGTTCGACCCCCGCAGCCGGTAGACCGTATATAAGCTATATTCGGGGAGAGATTGGCACCCTCTCTGCGGGTATGGTAGGGTGGAAGAATGTTGGCTTGGGTCAATGTGAGAGATTGGTACCGGTTGACATTTGACTACCCCCCTAATTAATGAGGTTTTCCAGGTTTCCCTTATTCCTGCACTGAATGGTGGTTAGGGCCTACCAACGTAAGTCGTTCCTGGGCGCAAATGCGGCCTGCTTAATAATAATATGCCGCCCCCTCTCCCGCACAAGTCTTCGACTTCTGGACTAATCCTCGTGATTAGAATGAGGGGTAGAGATATTATTATTATTATTATTTCTATTACAACTAGAACTCAGTAGTAAGGATCTTGTTGCAATGCGATTGGAATGCAATTGGAATTAAACGAGACCCAATGCTATCAAAGTTTAAACAGTCTATTTTTTATTCTAAGTAATATTTAACAATAATAATCCAACCGAAAATCAGTAGGAATCGTACTAGTTAAAATACAGTTAGAATTAATAAAAATACAACTGAAATTAACAAAGATACCCAATTTAAATTCAACTAAAATTCAATAAGAATACCAATGCTATCAAATTTTAACCAATTTATATACAGTGTGACCCATTTCAAATAGATTCTGGCGCAAAATATTAAAATTTATTTTCCATTTGTAGGGTCTATTTTTTTTTCACTGCCAAATTTTACAAAACCGTTTAGTGATTTTTTTCCTTCAAATGTAACTACGGCACTGGATTCAGCATCCCCTAAAACGATTTTATACAAAATTTGGTAATTAAATATTAATAATTATTAATTTCAATACCAAATTATTATTAACCGTCAATTATATTTTTTTACATTTAATGTGATTAATTGCAAGCGTAAAATTAATTTCTCACTTTTTTAATTCATTGCCAACATTTTTTTTACATAATTATTATAAATGTATTTAATAAAATGATGCCTACATTCGAATTGTTATAAATCCTCGTTATCAATATTTATTTACGAAATTTGGTATACAACTATTTTAGGGGAGGCTAAATCCAGTGTCGTAATTAGATGTGAAGAAAAATAATCGCTAAACAGTTTTCGTAAAACTTGGCAGCGAAACAAATTCAAGCAGACCTTGAAAAATAAAAAAAAACAAGTGTTAATATTTTGCTCCATTTTGAAAATACAATTGGAATTAATAATATATGAATGCGCCTTGAATCAAATTCAATTACAATTCAATAACAATCAACTGGAAATTATAGGGAGTGAATAATTCCAATTCTAATTGGATCTAGTAAGAATATTGTTGCAGTGCAATTGAAATACAATTGGAATTTAAATTTAAGACAATGCAATCAAATTTGAACCTATAATTTTTTTAAATTTAAATAATATTCAATAATAATTCAACCAAAAATCTGTGCGAATCTTACTGGTTGGAATACAATTGGAATTAAACTCGTTTGAACTACAACTACGATAACATTTTACTGGAATACAATAACTGGAATTTTGCTGGAGTACAGTTGTAATTATAACTGGAATCAGTCGACTTTATGTTACATCACGCTCCTACAATAATTTTCCGGAATCAATGGGTATACTGGTATGTAATTGGAATACAATTGGAATTAAATTAATCTAAAATAAATACAAATGAAATACTGTTAACTGTTTGTTTTACATTTCTATTCCAGTTGACATTCACGAGAAATCTGATAAGGACCTTGCTGAATGCAATTGGAATACTGATGTATAATTTAGAACATACAATTGGAATTTTCTTCGAACTGAAATTTATTATTATTTTTTATTTCAACTAACAGTAAATAAATATATAAAGAAGAATTCAATAAAGATCCAAATGGGTTTAATTAGAATATAACTGGAAATTAAATAAACCTAGGAAAAATATTCTAAGGCTTCTGGTTCCTTATTGCCTTGTAATTTTGCACGTTTAGACTACGTCTGCAGAGTTCGTCATGGACTCTGTTATTATCCCATATCTCATCTAGCTAGCGCTTATACAACAGTAATAAACCCGTTATATTCTATCAACAAAAAAAAATGCGAAAGGACGAAAACAAATCTTGAAACCATCGAAAGCTTAATAATTGAAAATGCGTGAAGAACGACCTAGCATTGTTTGTAGAGAAGAGGGGCGTGAAGGAAGTCTGACTTTTACCTTTAATGCCACTTAACGTTTACAATGATGGGAATTTGAATGCAACCTGTGACATTCCAATGAGAGACGTCAAATCGAGAATGATTGGTAATCCATTCGTCGCTGCCACCGTCACCACGAAAAAGCAGCATAGTTTGTTTCGGAAAAACAAGAATTCCACATACAGAATAAATAAGAAGTCGATATCATCAAAAAATTATAATAAAAGTCTAATCGATTTCGAGTAAAAATGTTTAAAGTTCTAACATTATAAAGGAGTATGTAGCTGGGCGCCTGGAGCGCGTGTCAACTAGGGTTGGGAATATTTATCGATATATCGATAATTATCGATAATTATCGATAATATCGATAATAATCCAGAAAAAAATTATCGAATTATCGATAATATCGATATTATCGATAATTTCGATAATATCGATAATTTCAATAATATCGATAATTTCAATAATATCGATATTATCGATAATTTCGATAATATCGATAATTCGATAATTATCGATATATCGATAAATATTTCCAACCCTAGCTTTGCTCAAACCGAAAAAATATGTTGGCACCTCCGGCGAAGACTGTGATTTGAAAATAAGCAAGTATTTAGGGCTCATGCAGCTCAATACAGATGAAGACACATTACTTTTTTGGAAAAAACTAAATTTTCCTCGACTGTCTATTCTAACCACCACTCACCACTGAACTGCAGAACAGTTAATTTTTCTGTCACTAAATATACACCTTATTTAGTGACAGAAAAATTAAATGTATTTTCTTTTTTCGGCAAGAAATACATTATTTTTCTTTTCTCATGTTGTTTAATTAATTTCCGTAGTCAATGGAACAACAATATGCCTAACTTGAATGTACAGAAAATTAATACAAATAAAAAATAATATTATTAAATCGGTAACACCGAAATTATCGAAAATGCAGTATTATTGTATTTATAATTTAAATAATATTGATAATATCTATATATTAATCGATAATATTGATATCGATATTATCGATAGTATGGATATTATCGATAATACTGATATTATATCGATATATCGATATTATCAATATATCGATATTATCGATACCACCGATATTATCGATAATACCGATATTATCGATAATATCGATATTATCGATATATCGATAATATCGGTATATTTTATTTATCGATAATCGATAGTTCCAAACCGTTATCGCCCACCCCTAGTGTCAACACGTCTGCCTGGCGCATAGGGTTGGAGTGGGGATATGCTCTCTAGGTTGTAAACGAATGAGGTCAGTACTGTTGCTTTATTTATCGAAGGAGTGTCAATCTTTTTCAAAATTGCTCATGTGTACAGCAATACGCTTTAGTACTTTAAAATTAGATAAGGCGGGCCCAAATGTATGTACAAGTGAAAGGGAACAATTTTGAACAGTTGTTGTATAAGGTGTATTTTTTTTTTAATTTTACGTTTCTAATCATGACCAAGTACCGGAATTCTTCAAAATTAATATAACAAAACTCTATTCAATTTAAAGACACGTCATTTTAGTCAGATCTATATATCTTCATGGTGGTGTTAGTTTAATCACAGAATAAAGGAACTACCAGAAGCGAAAGCTAAGGCGGCGCCTTTGATCTTGGATGGTCACAAAAATTTAACCTTGAATTTGAAATTTGACGTATCTAATACTTACTACACTGAGAGAAAGTTGTATATAATATCTACAGTCTACACTAAGAAACAAGTTGACACTATATTTATTTAGTCATATTGAAGCTTTAAGCAGTATAAAATACCTACTATGTATAAAATTATTAAAAATATAAAATACATGCATAAATTGCATTTATTCCTGTTTATTTTTTTTTATTGTTGTGTTATTGGTATTACGGTCGGAACCTCGCCGCGACTGAGCAGCTTTTGCAGAGTCACCACTGAAAATGCCGACAGTGAAGAGCGGCGAAACGTTTGGAAGCATGGGATGCGACCAGTTACAGCGGCGGCTACGGAACGCCTCGGAGGACCACCAGTATCCGAGAAGCGGTTCCGACCGTAGCAGTCGTAATACCAACAGTAGGAACCGAAATCAATATATGGACAGGCTCAGAGACACCGATAGCGGGTCTGTCCCCACAGAGCCTAGCCCGAGAACAACCAGGGCAGGTAAAAGTATTTCAGCTAATGCTAGGGATGTGCATTTTAACTCTGTTTCTGGCAGCTACCAGTTACCGAGGTCACGGCATAACAACCCGGAAAATCACCATGTATCAAATTACAGCACTGGCCGTGAAAGCCTAAAAACCACTATAAAAATTACCAGTTACTATTATGTAAAATCAGTATAACAAATTCAAAATAAAGAAACAATACAACAAATTCATGAAAATTATTCAAAGTAACTGACTTTGTTCACTTCTGGGTTCTCTTGCTTCTCTGACTTGAGCTATACCGCCTTAATGACACGATTTTTCTGGTGGAATCAGGAAGCCTCGCTCGAGTCTGTATATAGGCTTGATTTATGTTGATGTGCTTCATTACCTCAGTCCGATGTGGAATTACACGTCGCGAAAGAAATCGGTGATGAAATAATTAATCATAAGGTTGTTCACTCGAGGCGGCCAGTCCGATGGATCTGCTAACCAGGAAGGCGGAAGTTCAAACGGCGGTCAAAACTCGAGAATGAAACTGCGCCGCTTGATTACGTTATTTTTTCTTAGATTACAAACCTTATCGGCCAATTTTAACTTTTCGGGTGTTTGTCACGTACTTGCTGCTGTTTGTTATCAGTTTAAGAGACGTTTCGGTTTTCATGCCGTACTCTTCGTACCAAAACAAAGCGATTATCTGATGGTTAGATACAATAATGTATAATATAAGGTTCTTGAATAACTTAGGTTCTGGTTAAAGAACTACAAGTATGTTAATTCGGTTGATGCTTCTTTAAGACTATTTTCCTTCCTCCATTTAGGAGTTTTAATGGACCATCCTACGGAAGCACCCTGGTGTCAAACATACTTTTTATTTTTAGAAAACTCAATATATTGAGATTATTCTCAATATCTTGACTTTTTTCTCAATATAATGAGAAAAATCTCAATATCTTGACTTTTTTCTCAATGTACTGAGAAAAATCCCAATATCTTGACTTGCTTGTGACCTTGGCTACTGCTGTGATAATTACATTCCACTAGCGATTTAGGTTGTAAAAGCGTGTTTAGTCATAGGCGTTGCACGTAGAATCGAAAAAGGGGACCAGTTTTTCGAGAAAAACTTGCGAATTCTTTAGGAAATTATTTTTGTCGTATTCTTATTCACGTTCATTTGAAACCCTTCTGTCTAAATCAGTGATTCCCAAAGTGGTCTGTATAGACCCCCAGGGGTCTATGACAACCTGCAAGGGGTCTACGTCGGTGAACAAAAAATTTGAGGGTCCATGAAATGAAAATGGGGGTCCACAATGGTGGATCTCTATATACACCGATAGTACCTATTTACTGACATCATACTATCTTATAATATAAAGACATATACATTATTTATAAAAGTACCTATGAACTATAAAATTTATTATATATTTATAAAATTGTGTAAGTTGCAGGATGTAGGCATTCGCTTTGTGGTCGCAATACATTTTAAACTTGTAAAAACCTGCACATAATGATATACCAGTATCAATCAATCAAAGTACCATATCGTTGTCGTTCTTGCTAAACCTCGTATCTCATAATTATTCAAATAATTTTAAAATTAACAGATAAGCGAACGCAAAAAAAACTTAATTTTGTGTGCTAATATCTTGAGTACTTTTAAAGATATTTTATTCAAATTTAGCACAAAGAAGTTTCCTTTTGAATCCTATATCGGACGCCTATGATTGACATTTGATATGATTAGGAGTCTGAAAATGACGACATAAATGCTTCAGGTATTTATTGAAAACTAAATAATCGTTAACTGTATATAGGTTGCCAAAATTTGGTACAGAGAAGTTTCTAACGAAGCTGAATAAAAATCCATAAAAAATAATTATTTAAAAAAATCGCAAATGTTATTTCTTGAAAAATTGATCCCTTTTTTAATACCACGAGCGACGCCTATGACTAAATTAACATACTTTTACTACCTAAATCGCTAGTGGAATGTAAATAAATACATAAAAGTATCACAGTACTAAGAGAAAAGTCAATATATTGAGATTTTTCTCATTATATTGAGAAAAAAGTATATATCTTGAGAATAATCGCATTATATTGAGAAAAAAAGTCAAGATATTGAGAATAATCTCAATATATTGAGTTTTCTAAAAATATGTTTGACACCAGGGTGCTTTCGTACAATCCTGTATATTTAAAAAAGATACAATTTTTATGTGAAATAAATAAGATTATTGTGGGGATTTAGGAAGAGGAAGACTTTTCTAAAATTACTGACAAAATAATAGGCAGTAAAATTATAAAAAATTATTTTCAGTGTACATTAAATAATGGTTTTTTAAGAGATCAAGATCAAAGGCTTCCGCTTTCCTAAAACCCACATTCTGCGTAGGAGTGAAAACACTTTTCCGGCCCTTTTCCCGAGCTCGGCATCCAGGACGTACCAATTACAGGTTTTCCATATAAGGACAAACATGTTCGGCAGCTTTTTCATTCTTATGTAAATAACTCGCGCGAGTAAAATTGCATTACAACGTGATGCGAAGTTGGAAGCAATATTGTTACACTGCCATAATTCAAGAAAAAATTGCTTCTTCGAGCGGCATATATGTATAAACGAGATATAAAACTCGAAAACATTTCACAGAACAGAGCAAATGGGAGATCAGAAGTGGGATTTAAATAGTAGGAAAACTGTAACAATATGTAGAAAAGTCCTCATTCAACACTAATCAGTAATTAGAGGAAATAAAAACAATTAATATAGCTGATAAATTGATTTGCAACATTTAAAAAAATATATGGTAAAGCACTGTCGTGAATAAACCACGTACATTACCGAAATTCCAGAGGTAATTCCTCTAATTAATATAGCATTTTGCATATATTGCAAATAATAAGCTCTTGTTGACCTTTGCGGAAGAATGATAGAATCAATAATACAATTACGAGTATTAGCGATTATTCCAAACCATACACTCATTTTAAATTCGTATTGAAAATTATGATTACGGTGGTACTTAAACTGTTGTAATAGGGTAGAAAAAGCAATAAATGTAATAAATAATAATGATAAATGCATAATTTGTCGGATTTGAGGGCGTTATTCGCAATGCCCTCTGGATCTGGACGACCTACAAGCGTTAAAATTTATGGCCAAAAGTGAAACTTTACTTTGACTTATCAAAGCTTATATAACCAATGTTTTTTGGTACTAAATATAGCCTACCTACACTTAAAATTACTTGACTCCAGACTAACTGGGATCAAATTGGGAATTGTAAAGAAAGCAGTACAATCACTAAATATACTACAAAACTGCATAGTTCCATATTCATATAATTCTTGTTTTTAATACTATTGATTTAAAAATTCTTGAAATAGTTTCTTTATTAAGTAATCCTGTTCTGTGGTGCCCATAGAACTAAATTAATAATACATTTTTTTCCGTGCCACAGCAGTTAAGGAAGTTAGGATCCATCACAGAACATACTTCAGTAAGTGTTCTGTGGTAGGATCCATAAAAAAAGACCCGTGTCAGTTTTTTCCACATTAATAGTATATTATTTAACGAGCGGTAATGCAGGTCTACGACTATAACAGCTTTTTTAGGATTATTATTAGAAATTGATTTGAAAACGTCAACATTATTTTGTTAAAATATCAAATGACATTAGTCACCTAATGATAATAATTGACAGTTCCGCCTACTGACAGGCGTTGGCAATTTAATAATTTTAAAATCTTTTAATTATTCATTCCTTTCCACTTGTTAAAAATTCTTTCCATTTTACACCAATGGAACGTATTTATCGGCTTAAAAATTTTAAAGAATTTACTGCGTACACTATTTACATACCGAATTATCATTGTAGAAGCCCAGCGTGATAACCCACTGTAAAAACTCACGCTATTTGTTTATTGATACTATTAATTGCTCAAAAGCAGTTGAACAATTAATATATAAATTAATAGGAGTAGATAAAGAATTTTGCCCCTGTGAGGCAAATCAGAACATTAAATGAAAAATTTTCTGATTGTTGCTTGGTTTTTGGGTATTCTACGTTTTTTCTCTGAATCATAAAATCAACTACTATACACAGGGTGATTCAGAACGTATCCAAATAAAAATGAAATTGAATATACAGGGGACTGTTGCAAATGCAATTTTGTCAAAAAAGAGCAGCTCGAAAATGACTTAAAAATACACTTAGGAAGGGCACTCGAAACTAGTCCAATGTAAAACCTGACCTTGCGCAAGGTAAAGCATGCAGTCGGCAACCAGGTGCTATTTTACATCAGCAAATTCAACCGCTTTTGCCGCTATTGTTAATTAATAAAATAATTTGATATACTTGATGTTTACAATAACTGTTCTAAATTTTGTGTATACAGTATGGAAAATGTCATGTATTTCCATTGCTTCTGTATAAGGGGAATAAAGTAAGTCAACAGGCTGTCAGTATTTAAATAATTTTGCTCTTTTATACTAGGGCCATTTCATTCCCACTCAGTCAAATAGAATCTGCTTAAAATTAAGTAAACATTCAGTTCCAAAGTTTGGCAACCATGGAAATGTTAGTTTCTCTGTCTACCTGCTTTAATACAAGAATTCTTATTGTAGACCAGGCTAAATTTCACCAAATGGTCTTCACAAACAAACGATGTTGTAATGCTTCCTTTCATCGCGCTTCATCGCCCTAGACCACATTTTTCTTTTAATTTTTTTTGCACGGTGATATATTTTTTATTAGACGCTGCATGCATAATGGTCGAATGCAATAGTTTTTCCATTTGCCCGGTGAAATGCACTTTCTGTGTCTATTTTGTAACTTTATTCAATGCCAAGTCTAACTACACAATAAAACCTTATAATATCACAAATAACAAATTAACTCTTCTAAACGTATGTACTGCGTTGTACATAGAAATCGTATACGGATATTAATTAAGACACACTGCTGTGGCCGCGATCGTTTTGTGGCCAGACTAAATTTTTAAATACCGTTTTTAGGCTTATTTTCCACAAAATTTTCTAGGGCAAACACCGTTCCGATTAAAATAATGCATTATTTCTTCTGCACGTGTTTGGAAAAATCAATTTCCCCATTTGAGCAGCATTTTCTGTGCAACGAAAAAATTGCTTGGAACAACCCGCAGTCCGTACCCTGAGTCTTCCCTTGTTTCTGCTCAAATGCTTCGTGGCTTTGCGCTCGTGCGTATATCACTTGTTCCCAACAACAGCTAGACTTTCACTCTCGATGCCCGCCGGGGTAAACCGGAGCTGAGCCGGAGCTGCTTCGAGACCGTCGGATCGCGGTGGGCCTTGACATTTTCGCGTCGCACGCTCGCAGAAACAATCACCGGCCACCGAGCTCCAGCTCCTTCGGTCGCTGGAGGCCCAGCATGCGACACATTTTCCGAAAGATCGAGGCTCGTATGCATGTCATTGAGAAGGGCGTCTATGCATTTCCCTCACACCCAGAGCCGTCGATGGCCAGGACAGTCCCCGGGGCAAATTTTGCCGTGCCCCAGTAACGTGAAAATTTTTCAGGAAGTTCAAGGTCATAGCGTATTTTCTTTAAATGAACATAACCGCATTCAAATATTGATAATTCCTCGTATATACCAAGATGTTGGACCTCAAGGGGCATGACTATAGCAAATCTATTAAACAAATGTTTACACTTATTTTGTCTCGTACGATTTGGTATTTATTTGAGTAAATAGCTTCATGCAGTGCTACAATAACATAGTAAATAACATATTCATGTTTTTAAGAAATAAATAAATGAAATTAATACTTTAATACACTTTATCCGCAACCACTATATTAAAAAGGTCTGTTTTCCGTGGATTAAAGGCTTTTTAACACACTAGTGGATTAGAATTCATAATATCACGCTTCGATTTTATAGCATTTTATTTAGAATTATTATTATTAACATTAACATTTATCTCAAATACGATTTTGTAATTTTGACTGGGATTATTTAAATTCATTCGATAAGGAGTTTCTAAAGGACTGGAGGGGCCCACAACTTCGCTAGGTCCTAGATTTTTTCAGCAATTGCCATCTTCGGAGTCGATTTCCAACCATCATGACGCTTCACAGTGGTAATATCACCCTCAACATTGGCCAGTGTTGCCGAAGAGGTTAATTCATTGCATCGACGAGCACCTGCGACTCCCAACGTTGCAGCCTGTAAAGAGTTCAAAATAAAACGCTCAATATATAAATCGAAATATTAAAATCGTGTGTTTTGTACTTCAAGTTTTGCATCCGCCGCTTTTTTCAAAAATTCTTTGATTTGATTTCTGTCCAGTATCCTTGCCTTTTTGGTTTATAATTTCTTGATTATATTTTCAAATATAAAGTAAATTTACCATACTCGAAATATCAATACCTTTGTGCACTTTCAGCATTGATTTTAGCATGGAATATTTTGTCCACATCGAAGACGCAGCCGTTCCCCACACTGAAAAAGTATCGCAATGTGACTGTTTGTCGTAGCAATCTAAAAGATGATGGAGAACTTTGCGTTATGTGTTCAAAAGCTACTGACAAAAGCTGTAACTTATTTCGGGCCGGTGAAAAAGACATTTCTTATGCAAGCTTTGACAACATTCATGGATATTACTACAGCCTGAAATCCTCGAAAGGAATATATATTTTTTTAAGTTTACAAAACCAATAGATGTTTTCGAACAAATATATGTTAGATATCTATATACCTAAATAAATCTACTCTTGCTCTGGGTCCCGTTAATTTTAGCACACCCTGTATATGAAAGACGGGTAGCAAGTCCCTCGTGTTACGTTGGACACAAAACTGGTATGTCACTCATGCGTCTACTTATATTAGTCACGTTTAGTACGTGCTAGCAAAATATCTAGCTACGATAGTAACCTCTTCCGTAATTGCTTCTTCTCTTATGAACCTTTCTTCGCCAGTTATCGAATTCCACCAATTCTTTCAGGGACACACTTTTGCTTTTCGCTGGTAACAGATGTTGACCAAATTTGGCCGTGGTCGTCGATAAAACGTTCAATTATCTACGTTCGGGAAATTAACCAATCCTTTTGAAAAAATGTAATCCATTTTTCTCGTAGATTGTTATTCCCTTTCTAATAAAATGGCCAAAAATGAAGAAAATCGTTTGCATTTCTCTTTAGATGAAGATGAAATACTTATAAGTTATATTAGACAACATTCGTGTTTGCGCGTTTTTAACATTTGAAACCAGTCTCTCGGTTCAAAAAATGTATCCTGCCTTCTGTCGCTCTTTGCACAAACACAATAAAATCAAGTATTCTTCATTTTCGTCATCCAACGACGCATTTAAATTGTACTATTAAATCGCGCCTTAATCGTTTTGTTGAAACGTTTAGTCGTATCTTTTAAACTCTACCGCTAAATGAAGTAGAAAGACCGTACTTTTACACTTTATACTAAATTATCGATATTATCAAATATCTAAAACGTAAAACATGAAATAAAAAACATTGAACAAACACCTAAACACTGGCAAAGTATGTACCAATTATATTGAAAATAATGGGATGCCTTTCGGCTTGAATGAATCTATTATTGCATAAAAGTGACAACTTTTAGTCAAATCTGACTCAACAACTAATAAACCTAAATATAACAAATGATAATCTTGAGCCATTATCGATCTCAACGCATTCTTGTAATAAATAAATCGCATCATTTTCATTTCAAAATAATAATAATAATATCTCTACCCCTCATTCTAATCACGAGGATTAGCCCAGAAGTCGAAGACTTGTGCGGGAGAGGGGGCGGCATATTATTATTAAGCAGGCCGCATTTGCGCCCAGGAACGACTTACGTTGGTAGGCCCTAACCACCATTCAGTGCAGGAATGAGGGAAACCTGGAAAACCTCATTAATTAGGGGGGTAGTCAAATGTCAACCGGTATCAATCTCTCACATTGACCCAAGCCAACATTCTTCCACCCTACCATACCCGCAGAGAGGGTGCCAATCCTCTTCACGAATATAGCTTTTATACGGTCTACCGGCTGCAGGGGTCGAACCCACAGCGATCCAGTCACCTCGATTCAAGTACTGACGCCTTAATCCGCGAGACCACTGACCGACCCAATCATCTCATCCCATCCCAATCTATCATTAAAAAACAGATTTTGTTATTTTTGATAATTTACGTTTAGAGATCGACATTAAAGCTAGGATGCACTGACAAACCAATGAATTTTTGATATCAAACGTTAAAACGCTAGTTACAATTTAAAACTACGGTCAGATATCTAATGTTATCCATCTACCATTAAAAAATAATTACTGCCGCTTCTCGATGAGTTTTATAATTATCTCCCACAATCAAAACTATTTCAGTTTTCTCCTCAGAAGATAAATAGAGCTGCCATTTCTTGTATTTTATAAATCCGCTTTTTACGTTAAAGTTATCTCGAAACTCATTTCTAGAGAGTTTTTGGGCTTGTAAGTACTCTATTATATTACAAACTATTAAAACACATCGCGTATCCTTACAGCAACATTTGCCCCACATTCGGCCGCTTTCCCACCCCTTCGTACTTTTTCCGCCGCTCCATTGTCTCAGCCGCAATTTCCTACCAGTTGAACGCTCGGCAACGAGGTCGCGCACCCCCAGGGGGGCGCCTCATCGACGAACCTCTCGACACCCCGTCTAGCTCCGGGGTGCTACGGGGCACCAGCACTCCAATTTAGCCACCGCGCTCTAGATCGTTCAGTGTGGGGTGTTAAAAGATGAGAGCCGATTCGGGGGCGGTTAACGGTCGTTGTTGCTCGTAGGCGGCAATTTGGGAAGTTGTACAGAGGATTAAGTAGATTTGTCGGTTAATAAGGAGGAAAGGTGAAAGACGTAATCGTAGGAAATACTACTGAAACATTTGCTTCAATGTAAATAAAACCACGTGACCGAAAACGCGATATAATTGGTGTGACGTTACACGCCGTTCAGCGTTTGTTTTCCTGGATACAAGTCCAGGTTACGGTGTTGGTGATAGATACATAATGTAAATACTATGTAGGTAGCTAATGCCATAATTATTAGTGAACTTACGACATTGTTACATGTAGCATATTCCTTTGTTTACAATATAGATGCGCTCGTGACAATTATGACGACTATGCTGTTGGGTAAGAACCAGAATTGAGATTTTCATAAAATTATGTATATTGTAACCTCTAAATTGGGTTAGCGAGAAACACGTCACGTAGACACACAATCTTTATTGTCTCTCTTGATTACACAAGAAATATCCTTCAACAAATCCACAATTGTCAGACTCTTTACTTTGACGTTTCAGTAATTCGCGTTTAACTGCTCAATATAAACTGACTGTCAGCGAAACCGATCCGTTTATATAGGTTTTTAGAGTTCTAGAAGTTTTCGGCGATCTCGAGAATCAAATAGAATGTGGTTGAGGATATTCCAGAAAACGTCAAAGTAAAGGCATCACAAAAATTATAAATTCTAACATAAACAGACACATAATTAATAAACTAAAGAGGTGGTGGGTGAGCTTCAATTTTAAGTTCTAACATAAACGGGAACATACTTGTAATTAACAAACTAAAAAGGTAGGTGATAAATATTTCAAATTTATTAATCTTTTAAAATTTCTCCTTAAACATTTAAAAAAAAATCATTATTTATTATTTTGGTTTATTATGTTTCTAGAATGAAACAGGTAATTTAATGTAGTGAAATCAGATAACAATATTTTATAAATACCTCAAAAACATTCTACATTACGTAAATGGTAGGAACAAATACAAAATATGTTATTTCGAATCGGATTGAACCGCTGACAACCATTGATTTTCTAAACGCCCTGTATACATTCTGGTAGCTTAATAGAAAGGTTTAATCGATTCTTTACAGCTTTACATCTTAATTTTTTGATGAACTTAAACCTACCTGTATTTCCCATCAGATCTGGGCAAATTACTTTCAAAAAGTAATTAATTACTCAGGAATTTAGCCACTTTAAAATAAAAGTAATTCAATTACTAATTACTTGGGTGACTGAAAAAGTTACTAAATTAATTACTTTGCTAAAAATGTTTAGAACATGAGGATCTTTAAATATTTGAGGAATATTGAAATGTACAAATAATCAATAAGCAGGAGACAGTAATACAATTAATTAACAAACAAAAAAATACATATTTAATACATTTGTCTTTAAAAACACCAGTTGTTCAAACAATTCATCTGTAAGAGCATTACGTCATGGAGAGTTTATGTATGTCGCGAAAGTAAAGAGTCTTTCGACGGGTGCCGAAGATGGTAGACTCGTATTATATTTAATGAAAATTTATTTTACCTTTGGTAATCATTTAGCATATATATCGTTGTTCTCCTGTCTTCTAGGAATTTGCGAAGTTCTAGTTCAATTTTTCTTTTCAATAAGTCCTCAAATCTGTTATTCTGGACAATGTCTGAGTCAATTACTGAGTAATTAATTATTGCCCAGTTCTGTTTCCAATTAAACTTACATTAAATGGTCTTCACAAATAAACAATGTTGCAATGCTTCCTTCGTCGCGCATCATTGCCCTACACCACATTTTTTTTTGGCACGGCCAAATATTTCTATTAGGAGCTGTATGCTGTAGTCGTATATAATAACATAATGCAATACTTCTTCCATTTACCCGGTTAGATGCACTTGCTGTGCCCATTTTGCGAGTTTATTTTGCAACTTTATTCAATACCAATGTCTAGTTAACACAATAACAGCTGATAATATTTCAAATGACAAATTAACTCTTCTAAACGTATGTACAATCGTTTGCAATAATAATGACACTCTCTTAAAACAATTTTTGAACTTCTGGAAGTTCTGAGTAGAAATTTCATTAAATCTCTATCGGTCAGTGAAACAATTAATAACTAATATTAAAAATGTGAAGTAGATTTCATTACAAATACATCAGAAGTTCTAAAGAAATCGCAAAATTAATTTTAACGAAAGTCATTATTATTGTAAACGATTGTACATTGTCCGAAAGCATGGAAATCGTATACAGATATGAACCAATGCACACTGCTTTGTTGATTCAATCTTCCAAGAGCAAGATAAGATCAATAAAAAGCGAGATCCCAACACTAACCCGTTACATCGATGCCAATTTCTTGGATGATTCAAAATAATGACACCAGTATTCCTAATGTTCGATTTTAATTGCGAAAACGATTATAATCGGACTGCCAGTGCTACTTTCACCTGCTGAAGGTGTATTTATTGGACTGTACTTGGAATAGTATCCGACAATAAATCGGCTTCATTGAAAACTGTGCTGCAGCAAATTTGGAAACGCTTTTAGCACTCACTTACTTTGTATTACGAGATATTTGTTTAACCTACATTTTATAAACTTGCATTACTTGTTAGATAACATTGAATGGTGTAGTAGAATAATGAAATATGATCCGAATTTTAAAAAAAATAGCAGTTATAGAATTATTTGTTGTTCAGATTTTTACTTTGTATCAAGCTTGTTGCTGAAATTGAATCGAAATCAATCGCAATTCACTTGTTCTCTTTAAATTAATAAGTACGATGACCCTGCTACCCATATCCACCATACAGGGTGTCCGGGTATTTATTTTGCTGTATGAAAAATCACAATACAAGACACAATTGTCTCAAGATTTGGATTGACGAGTGACCTTTTGTGAGTTGAATTTATCATGCAGCAAAACATTAATTTTCACAAGAAAATTCTTTTCACTGATGAGGCTTGTTTGACCAGTTATTTCGCCAAAATGATTAACAAAAGTGAACAATCTTACATGCAGAACTATGTAAGTTTATGTTGCAACAAGATTTACATCTACAGTTGAATTAATGAAACATTTACTAAGCGTAAGGTTGTTAAAAGTTGTGAAAAATCTAGGAAGTATAGATTAAGTCACATGCATAACGAAAATTTGGCTATTTTAAAACAAATATCAAAAAATACATTAGATATAGCACAATCTCTAAATGATACGAAAGAATTAGATTAGATTAGAGATATTAGAAAAAAAATGTAATGACTAACGTAACAAAGTAGGCTATTAGTAGTACTTTATGTTTATTTCTGTTGTAAATAACATGAGAAGAAAAATGTTGAAATGTTTAAAAAAATAAAGAAATGTTTGTTTCTTTATTTTTATGTTTTCAATAAACTTTATTTTTGAATATAAAATTATTTTATATAAATCCTAGATGTACTTCTTTTCCAGTAGAATTAACTTGTTTTTTCATGGGATGTCGTAAAATAAAATTTGCAAAAATAATAATTTTATTTGATAATGAAATATTAATTTAACAAAAGAAAAATTAGAATATTTGGTTGTCAACTTTATAACTATTGAAAATATAAATTAATTAAATGCTAATTTCTTGGCATCTTTTTCCGCTTGGGTTGTAGGAAATTTTATCCAGTTTGCAGCAATTTGTAGTGTAACATACCTGGGTTCGTTCAACATTGTTGAAAGAGGAAGTAATTGGCCAATAATCGACAAGATTTACCTACGTTGTGTTTATTTATATTATTTATTAACTTACCTCGAATGTGCTTCATATTTACGAAATTAGGGAGATTTGAGTAGTTTTAAATAAAACAAAACAAATTACTAAATACACCTCGTTTATTAGTTTTCTGTCAATGGTGTAATAGCCTACCTCCCGTACTCAGCCTTGAATTCACGGGGGAAAAGAGCACGACAGAGAAAACCCCGATCACAATTCAAAGAATCGATGTCGCTATTGCAATGGTACTAATAATGATGACAATAATAAAAATGTATCTCTACTTCAGTACTTGAATACACGGTAATATAATCATCATTCTACATACAAAACTGAAGAGTATTTTGGTTAGTTAGCCGACTTGCGTCAGAAGGTACTGAGGTCCCATACGGGAGGCTACCCAGCTAGTAGTTGAGGGGTTGAACAAACATCTCAAATCATATCTCATGCTTCATATGTTTTTAACGGATGTGTGTCCAGTCACGGGAGAAAATATTAATAGAATCACCAAGGCTCTTACAAACATCTGACAAGCGAACCGCTAATTCAAGTAATAAAGCAGTAGTCCTAGATGATTAATAATAACTTACAATACCATTTACAACAGCATAACTTCGACTCAAACTAAAGTTATACATATAATTTCAACAATAAATCAACAAGTTCTGTTTTACCTCCAAATTATAATAAAATATAATGAAGCTGTAATAAGATATTGGACAGACAATAAAATAATAATAAAAGGGACATAATGACATTCAATGTTTAAATACAATATACAAAAACAAGTTACAGACCTGTAAGAACAGATGCACCACTACATTCACTGTCTTCCAACCTATCTGTCGCAGTCTTAAAATCCCACTAACTAAACTAGTAACTACCCGTTGAACCCCGTCCCGCGTTCCTGTGTTTATTATTGCTTCGTCTCCCGTCGCCCCTCTAGCTAATACTTATATAATATTCTATACAGGGTGATATTCATTCATTCAGCAGTACAGATATAACAAAATAATATTTAACTAAGTGGATTCCCACAAATTATTTCAATGGCATTACATACCTCCATTAGTGTTGAACTAAAAGTTTGTTGTGCCATTCGATTCATTTCCAACTTCCAACGCTTTGTTGGTACGAACCTATGGCAAAAAATCGTAAAGCTGCTAAAATGCGACATTCTATCGGCACTTTGGTATTGCGTTGCCCAGAATTCATGTGGGGTGTAAATTCTTCAATTAATTGCCTAACCTTATTTAAGCGGACACATTTTCGAAACTCTGCATTTGGGAGTTCGAAGACATTGGAATGGTCTAAGATGTCTTCTTTCCATTCTCAACGTTCTTCTCCGCTCTTCATCCTCTGCTTCAACTATTAAATTTATGTAAATTGAATCAATCATTCTTTAGAGATGAATTGAATTTTAATGCAAAAAAATAAATCACAATTGATAAATACGGTAAACCATGGAACCAGGAAGTGTATAGAGGATCACCCGGTGAATTTAAACGCAAAAGGCTATTTTGTGGCAAAAGGTTTGAATTTTGAACAATGGCGACCCAATCATGGCAACATAAGAATGGTAAAACTTAAAAATCCCTAAATAATCACAATATTTTCAGGATGCGTGGATAATACAAAAATTCTCTATCGGCGACTTCACTCGATCACAAGAGAAAATGTTGTATAGAGTACCATCGAATAATGGAAAGAAATTTTCTCTCTTTCTTAATTTCTTTCCTTTTCTATTTTTCTTGAGTTACAGAGTTCCACTGGTGGCTTGTTTGTCTGTAGCTGTATTTGAGCGCAAGATCGATGTTCCTTTCATATACTAAGTACTTATGGATTTCTCAACAATTTCACGGAAAGTGGCAATTAATTTTTGCATAATGACACCGTCGACTCGATCACTGTCGTCATAAAGACACACGCCACTCCTTTGTGTCTAGGCAGCTGCGAGTTTGGTCCCCGATTTTCTGACACATGTAACCGCGAAAAACGCGGCATAAAGTCACGAGATAATTCCAGTTATTATTTGTACAATTATATGCTTTGTGCAACTGGCAGTTGCATAAATTAGCTTTCAAATTATTTCATAACGTTTGACAAATCACTTAATGTTTTGCTTTAATTCGTACAAATTCTGTTACGAGGGCTTTTTATGAATAAGCGTTATTGTATAACTGAAAAATTGCGCTATCGACGGCATCGCATCGCTTGCCATTTTGGGGGCCGATAGCCAACTGAGAAATCGGGGATTTACAGGGTTGCCAGGGTTGCTACAGGTAATAAAGCCCGCGCTTCGTTCGCAGATCTCAGGTCCGGACTCGGCGACGACCGTAATATTTAAATTTACTTTATTTAAATTAAAATCAATGTAATCCTATTCATGCTTGCTAATATTCGAAATATTTCTTAAAGATAGGCTTATTCGTTTCTTAAATAAAATAGACTGTTTAAATAAACGTCAATTTAGCTTCAAAGGAGGTTGTTCAGCTGTGAAAATGGTAATGAAAGTAGTGGAAAATATAGTCGAGGGCCTTGAGGAGGGAGCAGTGGTGGGTCTTACTCTATACGACTTATCCAAGGCCTTTACAATAACAAATGAGATTGTAAGCGGAGTATCTGTCTTGGATACGTATTGTATAGAAAATATACGGACTGTAGGTCCTCTAAAACACGTTATTCTAGATTTTTGGTAGCTTATGCTAACGGGAAATGTACAAACCAGGTAATTGGCAAAAACACAATTGCCAAAATTCCATACAGTATAGCATTATTTTTAAATTTGGATAACTCGAAAGGCCATACTTCAGCTACGTTATTAGTCAATGCTGGAAGTGATATTCTCACTCTAAAAATACATAGGGGATAGCAAACAAACGCAGTAGCAGAAGGGTACTTCGATGATTGTATTTCTAAAAAATGTGAGGTAGCCACCCAAATAATTACGGGAGAAAGTACTACTTCAAGTACCAAAAAACGTTGTCTTATTTTTGAAAATTTTGTTTCTAACACAAGTACTTCATCAACGTCCACGAATTTGGAAAATAACAAACAGGAATTCATCACCAGCAAAGCCAATATTTCTTCAGGGGGAATTTTCATTAGTAATTTAACTAATTGTACCATACATTTTAACAATATTTAGTAATAGATACAGATTTGATCTGTACAATTTCAACTATGATAATGTGTTGTGAATTGTCTAAATATGTGACGTCATACTAAGAAAAGTCAATTACGTTTTGTTTGGTACAATTTGTCATACAGCAAAATTAAGGCACTGATATTTCAGACATCCTGTACATAGCGTTCTTTTCCACAAGAATTGAGCTCAACAAATTATCGCTGTTATTAACTTCAACGCTATCTTGTCCAAACGAAGTAGGTAACATTTTTTCCGCGCAGTCTACAATTATTACGTCACCGTACCTCGATACTCTGACACCGCAGAAACAATTTACGTGCGTCTAAAATAAATCAACGGATAATTATAATCCCCAACATATGATTTCATTTCGCCAATCGGGTATTTTGCAACGCCATTCAAACGGCAGTACATTTCAATTTGGTTTTATTATGATCATTATCGGCTAGATCAACCATAAACGTGAAATACGGCCGCATAAACGTACAACTGGGCCGAATTTTATGCACCGGGTTGATTTAAATGCAAATGCATCGCCTACTATACGCCTGTAACCGGAAAGGCTTGTTCGGTTAATCGACGAGCAAGTTGCTCTATCGCAGATGGCACTGAAAAAGTCTTTCGAGCTCTGAACGAAACGATAATAATTGGGGACAGCATTTTTACACTTTTTTTGTTTGCTTTCTAAGTATGACAGAAAAACCAATACACGTTGTACAGAAATTTTAAGCACGGGCTCAGGGAGGCCTAAGAGACACTAAAAAATTTATTTTGGAATTCTAGCTTGATGTTTAAAAATTTAGGCAAATCTCCTTTTGTCCCGGAAAATTGGCGCCTGTGATAACCGTCGTTCGAGATAGCTTCAAACTGCGAACAGCTGTGCGACTACTTTGCAAAGCGTTGCCAATTTTAATGAAAACTAATACCTATTATTATCTGTTCATCCCTATAGCAGTTCCGAAATCTGTCAACAGACTTCGTGATTTTCGCCGATATCAAATAATCAGGATCTCTGCACAATTTTATATCCGTTCTTCGTTTCATGGTTTCAAATTGCCAAAACAACATTTTCCTCATTATAAGGTGGTCAGTATCACTTACTAAGCGTGAACGCCATCTCACGGTCTCATTTCAAGCAGCTATTTCAAATTTTTAAGATTCAAATTGTTGCTTCTACAAATAAACATGGATACATACCTACCACAGAAAATATCTATACATTTCTGCTAGTTGACACTTTTGACAGTACGAAAAACACAAAAACATATCATTACTACAGCTGGCAAGACATCTGTTGTGCTGATGGTTGCACAGCTAAGGTAGGTTTGATTGTCGACACTAGAATTGAGTGTTGCTGAACTAAATTTCTTATAGAGCAAAGAACTAATAAATATTAAGCCAATTTCAACAGCACATATTTCTGATTACCACAATTTATTAACAAAAAGAAATTCAACTGGTCCACGTAGGTTGATATTTTTTGCGTAAGTACTTAATCATAGTTAACCCCCTGTATATTAAATAAATATAGTCAATTGTCATGAATGCTGCAATAGTTATTTAGGTAAAACGGATCCAATAGAGTCATGTTGCCCCCGTCTCTACGCCACTGCAAATGGCAAATTTGAAATAGAAATATTACAGGAATTAAGGATAACAAAAGGAGGCAGTTTTCTAATAAATATACTACGGGTCTCATTCACAAAATGGCACATATAAAAATATATCAAATGTTTAAACCTGTTCTAAATCTATAGGTGTACGCCCATGAATTCCGTGCTTTTAACAAAACTTTTATCCAATTGAGTTAGGAATAAAACTATAATTTAGTTAGACTATGTGTCGAATGCATAATTTTAAATATTTTCTGTAAAGTGTCCAGTTATTGTTTATTCAAACTTACTAAACTGAAATGAACTACATATTCCTATGCAAAAAATATCAAGTATTCTATCACTCATTATTAACTCAATATCACGTTAACAACGGCTTAAAACGTGATTTTCAGAGCTCATTGAAAAATTAATGAATTCTTCCTACCAAAAGTTCTGTATGGTATGAACAAGTGGGGTAGTTCCGCAAACAAAATTTATATGGGATAAGATTTAGAACCTTTCATTGTGGCTTGAATCAGGAAGATGCTCAACAATCTGTGTGATGTTCAATGGAAATAAGAAGAAGCGGATAAATATGCAGTGGAGTTCAGAAAGCAACGTAACAAAAATTCGTTTGAAGAGTAGATACCTTGCATTATTTGGGAATATCAACGTACACGCTAAGCTCAACTTGATTCTGTTTTCAAGAACATAACGAAAGGTTGACAAAAAAATATACGATTGTTTTTAATGTTTTATCCAAACTCACTTACCTACGGTATACAATTTTGTGAATCTTTTCAACTTGCATTACGAGGACATGATGTCAGAACTTGACAAAACGTTAAATGAATACCTTAAATCGGCGCCTAAGCATTCGTGCGTTGCCCGACGAGTTAAATGTCAACAAAGAAACCGTTCGCAAGATATTACACGAAAATTTGAATATACGAAAGATTTGCGCAAAGATGGTGCCAAAAGTCTCACCCGTGAACAGAAAGACATGCGAAAATCGATCTGCAAGAATTTGTTGTCCCGCATCGGAGCGACTGTAGAGACTGGATGAGTCGGGTAGTTACTGGAGCTGAGACCTGGATATTTGAGTATGACCCCGAGACACGTAAACAGAGTCAGCAGTGGGTGGAAAAGGGTGGAGAGCGGTCAACGAAGGCAAGGATGTCCAAGTCACGATTGAAGGCAATGTTGATCGTTTTTTTCGATATCCACGGCATCATTCATCGTGAATATGTTCCTGCCGGTGACAGTGACTGGACAGTTCTATGTTGGCGTCCTGGAACGGCCGCACCCACCCTATAGCCCCCATATTGCCCCCTGCGATGTTTTGTTATTCCCCAAGATGAAGTCGCACCCCAAGGGAACTCATCATGGTGGCGTACAGGAGGTCAAAAAAGCTGTAACCGTGGTGCTGAACGGGTTAACTGCGGAGGATGATCAAGGGTGCTTCCAATCGTGGGAGCGACGCTGGAATCGTTGCGTAGAGTTAGAGAGAGACTATTGTGAAGGTCGATAATAAAACTTTGGCAAAATTTAATTTACTTGTGTTTTCATTGACAAATTCCCAGAACATAAGTGCCACACCTCGTATACCTACCAAGATGCTATTCTCAAAATTATCTCAAATGTTTAGAAATTATGAATTTTAAATTAATGTTTTGCTTATGCAACAAAATTACCTTAATTTGCACGCAATTAAGAAACGCCCTGTGTATCAAATAAATCAAGAACATTTTACCATAAATTCAGCAAGTTCACCTTATCCCCACTTCCTCTACTTAAATGTCTTCGAAACGGGAAAATAATACGATTTATGAGTTGAAGTTTCTGAGAGTGCAACAATCTGATTTTCCTTTAATTCTCCGACACTTTCTGGTTCTCCATGACGCCAGAACGCATGCAGCCCACCCTCCGAAGCTACCCCGACTATGTGGGTTAGAAATCTCTTCCCTTATCTCTCCTCTGCAACAACACACCGCACACCGCCAAGTTGAATGGCATCACCCGCCTACGCCGCTCCCCGCTTACGCAACTGCAGGGCTAGTATCGATCCGCCTTAAAGATGCTAAATTAAATTGCTTGCTTTGTAGTAAGTTCTACATAATAATTCAATTAAACACACACGCCGATGACGCCGCCGTTAAGGTGCATTATCGAACACCTGTCGATTAAAGGAGGCCAGGAGAGTTTAGTAGATCGATGTTTCTGCGACTGAGGCTCTCTTGATGCAGATCCAGTCTCTTTGATGTAACAAACAAATTGAAACGGTTGTAATTCGCAGTCAGTAATATTTTAACTGAAAAGAGAAATACAGGAAAATTAGCTGAAAAAATAAATATACAGGGTGGTTCTAAAAAAATGTTTGAATGTATGGGGACTCTTACAAAAACAATTTTGTAAAAAAAATCAAAAAGGGCAGTTCGAAACTGGCCCACTGTAAAACCTGGTATACCGCTATCACAGCATAGGTAGACCAGCAGCTTCACTCCATTGTCGGCACTTTCTAGTGCCTTCAGTTCTCTACGGTGACCTCGAAATGTGAGTGCGATAGCGCATTCGACGGAATTTACAGAAGCGGCGATCAGGACCGGAATGAGTTTTTTAGTTGTGCGTAAAAGCGTAGACATTTACTCTACATGAAAGTTTACATTATATCTATTCACAATATGTAATAATTAATTATACAGTTATGGATAGGTAAATCAACATGTATTATGTACTATCATTTACCGCTACTAACATACAGTGTGAAAATTCGATTTACTTTGGACTTTTTTAAAAAAGATGAGTTTAAAATATATATTATTTATTTACTTACTTTTTTGATATTAGAGATAATGAATTTTTTTGGGATTTTTTTTAATTTAAAATTTGACGTTTGGTGGAAAAATAATCTATGATGATTTTTTCCCGTAAATGATCTACGTGCGTACGTAAGCCAATTAAACAAATAGATCTATTAATAAAAGAATATTCCTCTATGTAAAACATTTATTATACATATGTAAATATTATTTTATACACATGATAAATAAAATAAAACATAAAAATTAATTGTGCCTCCAAATAATAAGTTTTCTATTTCTGTTCTTTAATTTGAAATTTCTGTTAATATATTTTAATGTATAATATAATCTAACCCTAGCATATAAATGCAAAATATATACAGGGTGAGTCAGTCATAATGTCATTAATTTTAACCACGTATTCGGGAGGCCTAATAAAGGCAGAAAATCGAGAAAAATTTTTACTCGACCTTTAAAAAAAATAAGCAAATCACCCTATAAAAATCAGTAACACGACGCTCCTGATACGCTACGATGGCGCACCCGACGAAATTCGAATGTCACAGACTTGCCGTATTAACCATGGATGCCACATTTACATACATATCGTTTAACACATCAGCGTGTTATTCAAATTTACCTCCATTTAGCACTCTGCATTTCCCGCATTTCTTCCCCCTCAAATTTGTAGATCATGCCACACATCGGAGGGGGGATTTAGAGAATACAAGCAGTAGGTTGTTTATTTCGGTCTAACCTCACGTATTTGGCGTAAATTCACAACGCATAATTTTACAAATTCCGATTATGTGGAAATGGTAGTGTTATACGGAGAATGTTTACGAAATGCGACTGAATTTTATTAATAAAGTGCTATGGACGGATAAATAATACAGTTATAATTATGTGGGCTGTAAACAGGTTAGTATCATACTACTTAAAAACAATACATTTCTAGGCTAGATGTACGTAACTACAAATTGTACATTTGGTTATGTGTGCGGTTAATTGTACTTACGAGTAATACTAAAAATTCATATTTATTTGTAAAACGTAGTGCAAACGTAATATCAAAATTATTAAACTGTAATAGCCTAGCATTCGAAAACATTTATTTATTATCTACATTTGTTTTTATTAACAATTAAATCAATATTTAAAGAAAATTCATTCATGTATCTAGATTAAAAAAATAGTTTTACTCCTTGTCGTTAAATAACAGTACAAAAACTAGGTAACTAGGTTATTGACCTAATAAGGTCAAGGTCAAGATTAACTCTCGATTAGCGGCGTGCCATTTCGGCCTTGGACAGTTTTCTGTCGACAACACGATGGTTTTTTATTAAATACTTAGTATTTAAACACGAAACACTTTTCAGCTTCTCAATAATTTACCCATTGGGTATAGGTTTTTTATGTAATGTACGTAAATGGTTTATTACTCAGTTTATTATTAGACACGTTGGAGTTTTGTTGCAGTCATAACGGCTACATTTGCTCAGAGAAAAATCGACACGCGAGTGTACGGGTATCGTTTGATTGGGCCGTATTTTCTATGGGAAAACCTGAGTGGACCGCGTTACTTGCAATTTTTAATAGAATTATTTGATTATTATTATTATTTGATTTTATTGGGTATTAACATTTTAAATTATTATTGGCTGAAGTTGAACTGAGCAAGAAAAATGATATTCTAAAATAGTCAGTACAACCGTTTATTTGTGATGTCTAAAACCTAGGTGAGTAGGTATAGAAAAATATTACAACTTGACAACGTTGCATCACGTCGATATCGAGTTGAACTGTCAGCTGTAACCGACCAAGGCTGTGACCGGTCAGTGACAGTCTGAAAAGGGGTTTAAATAATGATTTGAAAATATTTTTTTAAATATGCATTTAGATTTTTTTTTTAATCACATATTCGCATTATACTCATTATTCCCTATCTCCTCTTAAAATTAATGACATTATGACTGACTCACCCTGTATTCATACGGAAAATATTGACATGGCGGATTAAATGCTACAGTTTTAAATACGTTTAATAATTGTTTAACAATATCAGGTGTTGTTGAAAAAATTTCAAAGTTCTTTTGAAACAAAATTTCCAAGATTGTGATAAATCAACAAAATTTTGAGACGGCATGTACAAACTACCAAATTTTTCCAATTCTGAGTTGTTATATGCTTTAGAATAGCAATATAAAGTGGTATCATCTAAATTTTCGTATTGTTTCGCATATAATTCACATGTTTTGCAAGAATGTTTTGATAGACATTTCTTTATTAGATATCCACAAATATATCATGTGAAGTTAATTTGTAAAATATCTGATTTTTGATAGTCGGTATCCAATATAACATTTATAAGTATATTTTCATTTTCTTGCACAATTTGAATTTGAGGTAAGTCTACTATCTTTAAAAAAATTAAAAGAAACTTAAATTACTGTTTGATGATGTGTTTAAACATCTAACAGCTGCGCAGACTCATTCCTCGATTTAGGCTCATAATGTTTCTTTAACACGGCTCTGTATTACCGATGTTCGCACTACCAGCGTTGGATGTAGACTGACGGTACTGACACAGCTTAAATAACAATCAGCTCACAGACTCCTATGACCGGGAACGTCTCGCGCAGATCTTCGCGCATGCCGCCATATTGGGATACAACCTTTCACATAGGACCAGGGCCGTCTTGTGTTCTATTTGTGTTACTTTGTGTTTATTGTTATTTATCATGATGAGTGAAAGAAGGAGGACATGTTTGTGCCGTGTGTGGATAACAGTAGTCGGGTGTGTGAGGATCATTTTGAACCCAGGATGTTTACGAATCATTTTCCCAATCGGTTGAATAAAAATGCAGTTCCTACATTTCCTTCACTTGAGGAAGTTCTAAATATTTTTCAGATCATACCTATTCCCTGCCCATGCTAGTCACCCTTAACATAAACATTCTTCAGGATATGGTTTTATGCCAAACTAATGTCTTGGAAAATAATCCAGGTATTATATAGAGTACGGCAGAAAGTTGAACACAATGAAAACATTTTTGTTTCAAATTTTAATTTAATAAGTTTCACTTTTGTTTTGTTTTCTTTTTTAGTCATTAGCAACGTAATGTTAATAAATTACCTATACGTACTTTGAAAAGTAATTGTACATTTTATGTTAATAATGGATCCACGTAGGTGTGGTATTTATATTAATCAAGCTCCCAAATTTAGGTAACATTTCCTATATCTATATTTTAGTAAAACAAAAACATATTAATAACATATTTTGAAATTCAAGTAGGTACACAGTGCAGTTATAACACTTTCTAAATTGGGCAACTATTTTTAATCCGGTCCTGACTTGTATCCCAAAAGACAGAGAGAGAACAAGCTTCAAGGACAAATTTTCACGTTTTAATACTTCAAAGGTGCCGCCGTAGAGTCTGTGAGCTGATTGTTATTTAAGCTGTGGCCGAGGTCTCTGCAGCTTGAAACGGATGCGCGAGCTGCTATGCGCGACTTATTAGTTCGGCCCGAGTGTTTTTACTGGTCTCCTTATACTGTGCCGCTATAGCGGCAATGTGCGACCAGACAAAAAATGGAAAGAAATAAATAACATTCTATAACGCCGATTTTACACAGCAAATTTAACTGCTTTTATCGCTATTGTTATTAATTATTTATAGATTTAATTTGTGGTTTTAATTGATAAAATAGTTTGACATACTTAAGTTATTGGCAGCAACTGATACGTTTCCACAAATCATCAGTAGTATATCCACTTCATTTTTTAGATATCTCCACAAAAAGAAGTCCAAATGATTTAAAGTCAAGAGATCGTGGCGGCGGCGGTACCGGTCCTCCTCGTCCAATCCTTTGGTATTAAGGCTTACGGTGAGCGCTCGATCCAAAGGGATATAGTTTTCGCTCAGTAACTCCTCAACGAAAAATGATAAAAATATGCGGTTTTTTTAATAGACTACAAATACTATTTTACGTCGGCGCTGTGTTTTGAAATTTTGAAAATATGCAAAATTCATTTTAAAAAAATTTATTTTACACTTTTTCAAAATTTCAAAAAACAGCGCCGACGTAAAATAATATTTGAAGTCTATTAAAAAAAACGCATATTTTTATTATTATCCGGTAAGGAGTTACTGAGCGAAAACTATGGGTTTGTTCCAACACAGCAAGAATCGATTCCGAACCTTAAGTAACTCCTTAGTGGATAATGATAAAAATATGCGGTTTTTTTTAATAGACTTCAAATATTATTTTACGTCGGCGCTGTGTTTTGAAATTTGGAAAAGTGTAAAATAATTTTTTTTAAAATGAATTTTGCATATTTTCAAAATTTCAAAACACAGCGCCGACGTAAAATAGTATTTGTAGTCTATTAAAAAAACCGCATATTTTTATCATTTTTCGTTGAGGAGTTACTGAGCACGCTGTACATGATAGGGATATAATTGAGCCTCGTGTATGATACGCCCTGGACCCCCATCTCTTCCATGATTTGGTTTCAAATTTCCCTCGTTGCACTACACTGGCAGTCACTGCACACCGCGGTAAGCAATTGCACGATGTAGACTTAAGCTTAAAGCAAAACATTGCTAAAATGATTGATCTAATAAAATAGCTGTATACAGCACATGACAACAATTGATACCTGTAGGTTATAATTTCTTTGGAGCTGAGTTAATTCTTCTTCTACAACATATATTTTTAAATTCTTCTGTATGAAAATGCTTACTACCAATTCTTTGATTATCTAGATAAACTATATCTGTTCGATTACCTTTTAGCACCTTCCATTCCGCTCTCTACTTAATTAAGGTTCTTTTGTGGTACTATGGAAAGTAATAGATTCGCCAGTTTTCTTTTTTTATTTTGGTTTTACAAGTAGCCACAATATCAATTGTGCCCCCAGAAGTATAACGCAACATAATTTGAGATTTGATTCTCAACAGCACTCAAATAACAACCAAACCGTAACGGTAACAAATACCAGAAGAACAATTATTACGCCAAAACACAAAAATAATAACGCGGGACACAGAAATACGTCCAAAATATAAATAAAAGCCGAAATTTATTAGCAAACAATATTTGACATTTTCGATTCAAATATCAGTGTTTAGGGATCTTGGTCTCAGCCAACATTATTTAGAACTCCATGCTTTTGTCGAGAATCGTTGATATCCGCCTTCAAAAATCTGTTACTTAGTTACTTTTTAATCACAGGACCACGTTGATGGATAATTAATGATCCTTACGCAACACCAGACCGGAAGCAACAGTTCAAAGCAGTTGAAAATCTAGGAAAGGTTCTGAATATCTAATCAGGCAAGGTTAAAATCGATCTTAATTATCTGTATGATATTTCGTAAATATCTCCTAAATGTTACCAAACCCATTATATAGTGATAAATTGGGTAACATAGCATATATGGATACGAGACAATTTGCATCCTTATATTCTTGTTTTTTGAAATTTACAGTATCTCTAAATTGACCTTAAAGTTTAAAAATTATGCTTAAATTTGTTCTAGACAAATACAATGGAAATGAAAACTATATTGATAAAATTCGTTGCTACTTAAAAATGTCATAACATACTGTCAAACAAAAATGATATTTGTGTGAAAATTTAGTTCACCGGTTTTTAAATGAAATACCCCATTTTCTTCCCTATTTCTAAAAAAATTGTCAAGTTAAATATTGTCATGGAATTTGCCCCGCTTGCACCCAATTCGACTACTGCGGTATCGCGAAACGCGAGATTGCTCCGATCGCCCCTACGCGATTCTGGTAAACAAACAAATAATGCCGTGTATCGAGGCGCAACTGGAAAAATGGAGAATCGACGAGAATCTTTCGAGAAATGGATCTAGAGATGCTAGAAAATACCTGGAATATTCGTTTGGTCTATAAAAGAATAAACGGCCGAGTCAGTCAGTCTTGAAATTAGTCTTGAATTGGAGTGTTTAGTTGGAAATTTCCTGGAGCCTCAAAAATAGTGTTTAGTTGAGTTGTAATTAGTATTCAGTAGTGTACAAAGTAATTAATAAAGATAAGTGATTAATTAACGGATTGTTTTTCTGGTAAAGAAAAAGTCGGATTGGTAAATCCGTGACAATATGTTTTGTTTGGTATAGTTTATCATACAGCAAAATGTACTCTTATTCTTGAGACCCTGTATAATTTCTAAGTAAAGTAACAAATAAAGCATTTTAATTTATATAAAACGAATAGATGTCCGCATGTTTGGAAAACCTCTTAAATTTTGTTTTCGTTTGTTTACACTTAAATCTTATAAATATTAATACATCAAATTGTAACGAATCGAGCTGTCAAAACAAATCTTGTACGCCCATGAACAGCCGCTCTCATGAACTGGTCGCGTGACTTATAAATTTTAAAGCCATAAATATTTAAATAAAAAGCAACATTTTAATTCGAGTTACCTAGGAGATATCAAAATCGTGTCCTTTTATGAAGAATAATGTGCAATGTAAATGTTCACGAACTTTTTTGAAGAAAATAATTGGATACTACTTCTCTGAATATTGTAGTTTGACACATTCTTATGTAAATTAACTTATGTGTACCCAAGTAAAAAAATACATTAGGAATGCCTTGCATAAAATGCGTCGCCATCAAAATGGTTTTCAAGAGAAACATGACTAAAAGTTCAATCTTAAAAATAATATTATTATTGTTTGTATGTTATACAGGGTGTCCGGAAAGTATTGGGACCCAGCTTAAACATAGCTTCCTGTGATCAAATATAACCGATTTAGATAAACTTAGCTTAGTCCACAAGTGCTTCGTTTAGAAGTTACAGGGCTTCAAAGAAAAAAAATTGTTTTCTTGTTATGGGCATAATTAAGAAACGAAACATTCAATCATGTTCAAATTTGGTACAGTTATGTTTTAGATAAGTACAAAATTCATTTCTCCATCATAATTTTCAGTCAAACGTATCAAAATAGGACCAGCAAAAAAGATGCAATAAAAGTTAATTGTAAAAAAACTGCCAAGAGCGCCCCCTACGATATACAGCACTACTTACTACTTTAATGCTTGTACTTGTCTAAAACGTAACTGTACCAAATTTCAACTTGATTGGATGTTTCGTTTCTTAATTATGCCCATAACAAGAAAACATTTTTTTTTGAAGCCCTGTAACTTCTAAATGAGGTACTTTTGGACTAAGCTAAGTTTGTCTAAATCGGTTCTATTTGATCACAGGAAGCTATGTTTAAGCTGGGTCCCATTACTTTCCGGACACCCTGTATAATTCTGTATTTTTATAAATTAGTATAAACTTATTCTACTGAAATTATTATTACACAGTCTTAACATTTTTAATTAATACAAATTTTAGTACCTAGCACAGCGACATCTACTTCTACATTTCGACAGATAAGGAGAGAAGAAATAGATGGGAATTATTTCAAATGTGGTTTGGCAGTGATTCCGAAGGTTATAGGGACATGAGTGTTAAAGCAAATTACCTGTTTTGTAATGTGTTTCTTTAGTAAACACTTTTATAATAACTGTCAATAAAGGGGCCTACAAGAAGGGACGTTTTTAGGGAGACTACCAGGCATATATACTGGCGTCAAGAATTCAGACGACTTACGTCATACAAACAAATGAAAATTCATTATATTCCTTATGACAGCAGCACCATACACACACTGCAGGATTTACTGAAGGACCAACATATTTGCTATGGCATATGTTATATTAGATTAGATACTATGGTTTTTTAGTTAGTGCAATAAGGAAATTGAAATCACATGGACTATCCCTAAATGAACACTGACATAATGGATGATGTATCAAAAATATATAATATGATGCCAATAATATACACCCAGTCAGTTGTGAAAAATCCAGGATACACCATTTTGGAAAACATACGTAAAGTTTCAGCTAGTATATACCTAAAGTGACCATCCGTCCCGATTTAGGCGGGACAGTCCCGATTTTGAGCACATGTCTCGCTTTTATAATCCGTATCCCGCTTTTGTCCAGCTTTTATAAAAAAATATTTTCCAAAACTAATATAGAAACACTACACATTACAGTAAAATATAATTATGCATGTATTAAGTTTTATAATGACCTTTTAAAAAATAAATCAATTTTGAAACAAAGTCATCCAAAAGAAAAAATTTTTTCTTAATAGGTTGCTTATTGTAATAGTTGCTTACTATAGCTGTTTATGACTGACATAGTTATGAATGTTTATTTTCAAATAATATACAGGCTGTCCCGTTAATATTGCGAAAAAATCAAGGGAGTTTCTTGAACAAAAATAAGAAAAAACAGTGCCTATGAACCTGTGTCCGCAAATGCTTCGTTTCGGAGATACAGGGTGTTGAAATTGAAAAAATATATAGGGTTTTTATTAATATCTAAAGAACCCTAATTCCGACTTCCTATTGATATTAATATGTAAAAATATGAGACGCCACTGCTGTTCCTTAGGTTTCATATTTTGTTCTAATTATGCGATAAAAAATACAACTTCTTTGTCTCTTTACTCTGTTTGGTATCTAGATTCGTTTTCTTTTCCATGCACATTCTTGATGGGAGTAGAAAACAAAAATAGAACAAAGTACGCCATTGGAGTTGATAAAATAAATTAAATTAAGTCAGACGACGTATATGGCTTTATAAACAAACATAGGAAATTTCAAAAAAATCGGAATTAGGGTTTTTCAGATATTAATAAAACCCCAAAATTTTCTTTAAATTTCAACACCATGTATCTTCGAAATGAAGCATTTCCGGACACAGGTTCATAGAAACTTTTTTTCTTATTTTTGTTCAAGAAAACACCTAATTTTTTCGCCATATTAACGGGACACCCTGTATAAGACGATGGAATAAAATCAAAAAATGAAGTTTTTGTTCCTGTCTCACTTCAAACTTTGCGAAATATGGTCGCTTTAACATATCAGAAGTTACCTGCAAATATATTAATATACAGGGTGACAACGGAAAGTAGGAACACGCTGTAACTTTTTTACGACTGCTGATAAAAATTTGAAATTGGGTTTATACTAGATGGTGCCACGAATTCTTTGAGGTAATTTCGGATTGACCGGAAATGACCGTAAATTTATATTTTTAAATGGGACACCCTGTGTTGTTTGACATTTTTAGAATCAGCGGATCATTTTACGTATGGTAGAACCAATTTTCTGACACATTTTCTGGATGTAACTAATTTTTTTTTTAATTTTTAAAAATAAAACTAGAAGGCCGCGACTGGCAGAAATTGTTTTCTTTTTTGTTTGTAATTATGGGAAAAATTCTAAATTTGAATATTTTTCTACATATTATTAGTTATTACCACTAAAAATTTCGATTTATTGTATTTCCTTAAAAACTCAGTTTTTCCCAATGTAAAGAAAGTGGGCCGTATTGATTTTTTAATAAAGGATTTTTTTCTGAATTTTGTTGTACAATAATTTTTAAAATCCGTCAAAAAAGGATACTATGTTGCGGCATATTTGCTGTGGGCATATTAATATGTTCATTCGTGATTACTTCAAAAGCATAACATGCTGTAAAAAACAACGGCATAATCGACCACATAAAAGTGAGCCAACTTATTAGAACATCATAAAACTATGACTGAAACGACGATTTTGTTTAGAGTCTGTATTAGAGGTTGGCAGTGATCATCTCGACACTCTCGAATCGTGAATATTCTATTTAGACCAGTGGCGGCTCGTGGTAGCTGCAAGAGGTGAGGCCCAAATAATACCTAAATAGGAATAAATTTACACGTCTCCCCTGAGGTAATATTCCTTGACGCGTTGACCATTTTTTATTATGGAGGTCTTCGCCAATAGCCCTACTATAACCATAAATTAAAAAACTAAATAACTCAGAAATCCGATTTTTATTTTCAATATAAATAATAGAAAAAAATATATGTTTCAGCATCTAATAATTTAAAAAAATATTCCTACGTGTTTAAAACACTAAAAATATGAAAAAATATAAAAAGCAATTTTCAACTACTTATCTATTTACATACAAGAGAAAACCACTTTTACAAAAAATGTTTTAATACTTTCACTTCTTATAAAACAAGTCTATTCGTCGCTTTTAAATTCGCAAATTATAATATCTTCATAAAATTGGGAATCGACGCTAAGACTTTGCAACAGTTCTTTTTCTATAGCCATCATCGATAAGTTGTTTAAGCGCTCTTGTGTCATCGTATTTCTTAAGTAAGTCTTAATGCGCTTAAGCCACGAAAAGTTTCATTCTACTGAAACACTTATTGCAGGAATTGTTAAAACTAAGCAAAATAATTTATATGTTTGTATAATATTCCTACCGTTTTGTGAACTTCTAAATTATAAAATTGTTCGTCTCTGTACAAAACATAAAGTTCATTTTTCAACTTATCTATGTCAAATATGTTTGGATACATTTGTAGTAAACAATCAAACAATATTTCCGGAAATTTGTTTGCATATTCGGGATATTTTAAAGCGTTGGCCGACTATTCAAAATTTGTCGTTTCTCTACTTCATTACGTATTGAAAAAGGCGTTTTAAATAGAGATTAAAACAATATCGTGAGAGGGATTCATTATTATACATAAGTATCGACGAGCCTATCGATAATATATATTTAAATTAGGTTCCTATTCTATGTTAAATTTAGTCTTACCTTGTAAGAAAGTTCATCGTCCATTTGCCGCTGAACTAAAAACTTGAGGCGCCAGAAATCTGGCCTCAGTCTCGAGCGAACATGGAGCGAAAAACATCGATTATTCTTCGCTGTTGTCCTACATGATTATTACACACTGTAGTATGCATGATTCATGCTGGCTCGCACAACTAATTCCAATATAAACAAAAAATCGGACTTTTTCTCCTTTCGGTTCGTTCTTATCACTTCATTGTATTTATTTGTGCCGGGCTAGCAACAACTGTGGTGAACCTTCGGGTTTCGTTTGATTTAAACTACTTGGTGGAAAATGTTAAAAACAAATCGGAGGCGTATTTTATCAACATCCGACTCGGATAGTGAAGATGACCGTCACGAATCTGTGTCTCAGAAGAGAACGAAAACCAGAGACCAAAAATATGAGCAAATTATGGCAAAACTACGTGAAATCCAACAAGAAGTGCAAGACACCGCTAGGGCAGAAGTCTTTAGTGATTCCGATAAAGGTAAATAACTGTAATTTATTATTTTAAACTTGGGAGGACAACTTCGAACAGAGTAATCGATTTCATATCTTACTCTATACAATTACGCAATAATCGACAAATGTCTTACTGCTTCGATGGCTTATGAAGGAACAATTGATTTTATATCTTGATCACTTATTTTTTCTAAATTACGTAATAATTGACGAAATTGCCTTATTACAAAAAAAAAATAAAAAAAAAAATTGTCAAATTTAAACCCTCAACACCCAGTATTTCTTAAACCAGCGACATTTGTATAAGGCATAATGAGCTCAAACATAATATTTTGTTGTCTAGTATATACAGCTTAGTGTTAACCCATTCTTTCCGACTCACCATGTATACTAATTTAAAAGAGCCGCCAAATGTAAATAACTGTAATTTATTATTTTAAACTTGGGAGGAGAACTTCGAACAGAGTAATCGATTTCATATCTTACTCTATACAATTACGCAATAATCGACAAATGTCTTACTGCTTTGATGGCTTATGAAGGAACAATTGATTTTATATCTTGTTCACTACTTTCTTCTAAATTACGGAATAATTGACGGAATTGGCTATTACAGCATAAAAAAATAGTTTACTTTAAGACCATCATGTTAAAACGAGTAATAGATTGTATATCTTACTTGCTAGCGATAAAAGGCTAAAATTCATGTTATTCTTCTAGAGGAACACGGGACCAACTCCTGTATCCCAAATGCACCTAAAACTCAAAAGTTAATCGAAATTCTTGGTTCAAATCCAACCTCTAAAGGGGAACAAGGAATGGACTTCCACAACGAAGTAGCTGTTCGTTGGGAAAATTATATTAGGAAGGGCGTCGACAAAAGTACAATTGAGGGAATTGTTAAAAAGTATCCAGCCCCTAAAAACTGCAACATAACGCCACCAAGATTGAATACTGAGATTGAAAACTGTTTGACAAGAGATGTCAAAAAACAAGATCAATTCTTAGTACACTTGCAAATGCAAATGGCAAGTGTTTTATCGGCCATGGGCTCAATAGTCTCAAAAATAATCGAGGACGGAAATAATGAAGTGAGCGAGGAAAACCAACAAATACTGGTGACCTTAGCCGACAGTGGACAAATCCTATGCGATAATGTACACCAAGTATCAAATCATCGGCGTTTTCTCATAATACCCTTTTTGAAAGAAGAAAAGCGCAAAGTTTTAAGTGAATGCCCAATTGACGAGTTTTTATTTGGAAACAAATTACAAGAATCAATCCAGTCGGATAGAACAGTCACTAAAACCAGCAAGGAACTCAAACTAGATTCTAGTTTCAAAAAGTCTTACTTCACGAAGGATCCTCAACCGGGGCCGTCGGGCTTCCCAAGACGTGGAACTGCAAATAAAACTAGCAGTAGTTTTTCTACCAGCGACCTCAACATCAACATGGGACCCGAATATTGTATTAAGGTATTTAGAAAACCTGTTTCGTTTGGAGACATTGTCTTTAGAACTACTTAGTTATAAATTAGTTGCACTTTTAGTCTTAACGTCTGGTCATAGGATTCAAACACTTTCAAAACTTGATTTAAGTAATATTAAAACTAATAATCACAAACTTTAAGTAGATGGGTAAAAGTCATTCTGACAAAAAGCGGTATAGATACATCATGTTTTTCAACACACAGTACTCGACACGCAAGTACCTCGGCAGCATTTAAAGCAGGAATAAACATAGAAACGATTAGAAAGACTGCAGGTTGGTCAGAAAAGTCGAATGTTTTTGTTAAATTTTACAACAGACCTCTGACAACCTGCCGAACCGACTTTGCAAGGTCAATTTCTGAACATTAAAGTTTGCTTTTTTGCAATTAAGTTATAAATAAGTAAATATATAAGTATATAAATATAAATACTAATATGTATTATATCGATTTTGATTGCTTAGGTTTCCATTACCACTTAGCAAAAACTAAGTATAGCAGTTAAGAATGTTTGTCTGTTAAACTGTAATAATTATGGTATGTAAATATCAATTCTTCTTAATGGTTAAAAGTTCTGTATCATGTATTGTTCAAATTTAAATATAATTTTGTGTTAATTAGATTGGTTTCTTTTCTTTAAACATCTACAGTGTGTAATAATCATGTAGGACAACAGCGAAGAATAATTAATAGATTGATCGACTTACCTGTAAGGATGATCGATCTGAATTATTCGAGCTGTTGTCCGGAATGATTATTACATCCCACCCTACCCACATTCTATTTCTCTAGAATTCCCTTCGATCTAATTAACAACTAATAAATACAATGAAGTGATAAGAACGAACCGAAAGGAGAAAAAGTCCGATTTTTTGTTTATATTGGAATTAGTTGTGCGAGCCAGCATGAATCATGCATACTACACTGTGTAATAATCATTCCGGACAACAGCTCGAATAATTCAGATCGATCATCCTTACAGGTAAGTCGATCAATCTATTAATTTTAACCGTCTCGCGTGGTGGGGAAACAATAACGTATATTGATTTTTGATAAGTGTAGTAGGCAATCGGATTGGAAATTATGGGGTATTAAAATATACAGCGAAAGTGAAAGCCAAATTTTACAGTGAGGCCCGGCCTCAGTTGCTTCATAAGAGCCGCCACTGATTTAGACGCTATTAAAAAAAAGGTTCTATAAATGGCGATGCCGTTGCACTGGTTAGAAGTTAAGTAATACTCTCCAGCAATCATCGCCAAATGCGTAATGCAATCGGCATGTTTGCGACGGCCTCGAAGCATCTTCTTGAATGATGTTATTAACCGTATGGATTACTTTCAAATAATCTCGTAACCCGATTACGAGAGAATGTTTAAATTTGTTATTAAATGTCTAATTATATTGTTTGCGCTCCCCGCACAACCATCGCACGATTAATTGACAATTCCCCTCATTACAGTTGCGACACTGCGTCGTCGCATCCAGTCTCGAGTCGTAGACGAAGACGACTTTAGAAAATGTATTATGTCGAGGTTGAAATCGTGTTTCGTAAAAAGAAAAAATATTTTAAACATTTAATAACTGAACCGTATAATTCATCATGTTTTATTGGAGTAGGTACGTGACAACCTCTATCATACTTAAAAATATTAAATAATTACTTAACATTGTACATTGCTTCGTGCAAAATCACAAGTCGCACGAAATCACGCAAAATTTCTGGCACGAAAAATTAGAATATGTCGGCAGATTTGCTGTCAGTTGCAGACGGCGCCACCTACAATATTTCACATGAATTAAAGTCGTCATAACTTTTTTATGCCTGTACATCCAGTACAGAATGTCTAAAAGATCTGGACAAATGCTAACATATGTTTCTATAGCCAAGATACTCGTATGATGATCAAGTCCAATTTACTTCAGTCCAAAATTTGATAGTACTTAATTGAATAGAGTATGAAAGACAAGGAAAATAATCTCAAAGAATAAGAATTATTGATTAAAAAATCAATATACCAATGCAAAATGATGATATAGATGCATGTAAAGCACTGTAGGTATGGCGCCCTCTACAATCGACAGCAAATTCGAGGCTATATTTAAATTTTTCGTGCCAGAAAACTCACCACTACCAAGTTTTATGTATTTACTACAATTTATAATAAAGTTATTGAGAAAAAAATTAAAAAAGTTACGTCCTGTATCTCGGAAACTATGAATATTTTTATTTAAATAATATCGAGGTAAATTGTTCAATATGTCTACCGTTTACTTGTTTAAATTAACTTGTTTTCCAAAAAACTTGGTACCTAGTAGAATTTCGTAAAGAACTTTTAGTCACACTTTTAGCCTTAAATCCAATAAATGACCATCAAGCACGTTTGGTCTTTTGCCGCTGGTTTCTACGTCATGATGCTGAAGACCCTCGTTTTCTTGCAAACATTCTTTTTACTGATGAGGCCGGGTTCACAAGAAATGGAGTGTTTAATTTTCACAATACGCATATTTGGGCCGACGAAAATCCTCATGCTCTAATAGAATCTGGACATGAGGCACGTTTTTCATTAAACATTTGGATGGGTATTGTAGGTGACAGGTTTCTAGGTCGTGTTGTTTTACCAAACCGATTAACAGGCGCTGCTTACCTCAACTTTCTGCAGAACACACTGTATGAGTTTTTGGAAGACATTCCTTTGAATCAGAAGCAAGAAATGTGGTTCCAGCATGATGGTGCTCCAGCTCATTTTTCCATGGCCGTTAGAGAGCGTTTACACCAAACTTTTCCACATAGATGTGTAGGAAGGGCCGGACCTGTTTTATGATCTCCAAGATCGCCTGATCTGAACCCTCTAGATCTCTTTGTTTGGGGATATTAGTGTATGGTACTCCTGTAAATAGCCTGGAGGAGCTGCAGCTACGGATTAATCAAAAGTATCAAGAAATCCAAAGCAAGGACGGTGTTTTCGAGAGAGTTCAAATATCGTTGAGACGAAGATGTCGTGCCTGCTTGGAAATGACCGGAACATCTTCTGTAACTTTGTTTTTTGTTTGTTAAAAGCTTCCTTTGTCGGTTTATTCCTAATAAAATAAAATGTTTGAAAAACGAATAGTGGTCCATATCTCCGCAACCGTTACTTTGCGGACCCATGTTTATTAAGACTTTTCTGCTTTTTTGGTTCATACTATTACCTCCTGAAATACTTTACGCTCTTGTTTAACACCCTGGTAATTTTTTTGTTCAGGGACATAAAATAGAGTGTCCTCTATCATTCTATGCCCTTAGAATGGCTTGTCCGGGTACGATAGTCTCCGTAGAAATTTTATTATTGCTGTGCTCTAGATCGCAAAGTTATGGCTAAGTCTGTAGATGACCCACCTTGTAATTTTTTGGAGTTTATTTTGTTCAGGAGTATAAAATAAAGTGCCTTCTATCATCCTATGCCCTTAGAATGGCTTGTCCGTGGACAATAGCGGCGGTAAAAATTTTGTCATTTCAGTTTTGCTCCAAATCTGGTAATAGCGCGCTCAGTTTGTGAAGTACATTTTGTTACTTGCAACTAATTAAATGTTGTGTAGGTGCAAGAGGGTGGTTCCGAATTTTCTTTTTTATGGTTAACTTCACTCAAGTCATAAGTGGTCCCACTAAAAATAATTTAAGTAAACTGACTTAGTTGAAAGGAAAGTTAATATATTAGCTGTCATCTTTCAAAAGGCCCGGACACGCTCCTGATTTACATAATTTTTGGTCTCAGAAGGCGCTGGAAAAGAAACGCGTGTTCTTAGGGACGCCCTGTATCAGGCACCAATCAGGCGAGCAAACAAAGAACAAAATGCGGCGCCCTTCACGATCTCCTTTAGTGAAAGGCAAGCCGTAAGTAAAACGTCAAGCGAAATTCTTCGGCACGCAAAAAAAGCAATCCACGCGATTACTGATTTAGCGAAGGACGTTCAAGTCTGCTTGGCGGATTTTTGACAAGGTCTTTTTTTATAAGTAGATCTGGATCGAGAGAGATACATTTGAACTAAACCCACGTATGTTTTGATTGTTCGGTCTTCGCCGCATCTCGTTGGCGATCAGAGGAGGCTGCGATTCGTTTTCGTTTGTTTGAAAGTGAAATGAGGAACTGTTACGAAAACGTTGATTTATTCTAAATGATAGTTAACTACTCCATTGAATTTATGTCCCATTAAGGCAATGGCGTAAAATACACGCTATTTTGTAATTAAAAATATGTCTATACATATAAATAAAATAGGCGATGCAAATTTTACTTTTGAGAGTTAGGTGCGGTAATTATTTACAGACGAAACCAGAATTGGGCTGGTTACTGATGACAATCGACAGAGTGGAGAGAACCAGATCGTCAACAGCGACTTCATTTTCCTAGTTGCTCCGTATGAAGGGGGTACCGTAATGTTTTGGGGTGGAATAATGTTCAACCGCCGCACCCCATTAATTTGCATACCACAGAATATGACTAGTCAAATTTACATCGAACAAGTTATTACGCCCATTATCTACCCCCTACGTAATGAATTAGGTAAAAATTTTGTGTTTATGGACGACAACGCTCGACCACACCACGCAAGGATATATCAATAGATTAAATTGGTTAGCCAACTCTCCTGACATGAATCCTATTGAAAACATGTGGGATTACGTTGCTAGAGCCATTCATAATCATATTCCTCCACCTCAGACTGCAGATGAGTTAGTTGTGGCGGCAGAAGAGGAATGGAACAATATTCCGCAAGATATCATTAACCGCTTGATTATCTCAATGCACAGACGTGTCAATATGCTATTGGAGAGCGGTGGGGGCCATACCGACTATTAGTCAAGTAAAGAACTTACTTTGTTATAAGTAATAATAATAAACTTATTTTAATTTTTTCAAAATATTGACTTCTATTCCTTTTCTCATTCACCATTAAAATGGCAATAATTGAGAGATATAAACAAAAGAATAAGGGAATTCCATCCGTCAAATTATTACCCAATAACTATAATTTTCTGAACAAAATAAGGGCAAGCAGTATTTAAATAAACTCGTTCCTAATACTGTTTGGCAGTATTAAAGGGATTTCCAATAACTCTCTATTAAGACAAGTCCCATATATAGATGTTATGTTAAACTATTCAAAAGATAATTTTCTCCCTTTCTAAATCTTTTTTCTACCTTTTTATTGTATTCGTCGAAGTCGAGACCTAAAGCTATTAAATTTACCAAAGATACTTATCCTAAAAGATTTTTTTTCCTAAATAAATATCCTGATAATTCGTTTTAGAACGCCAATCACGAGGTAGTAAATCAAACGATCAACAAATGTTTTTTTTTGTAACGGTACATGTAGTTATTATTATTACTTCCTCTTTAGTCAATACACCCAAGCCCATACTCGCATTACAGCAACGTTCAACTGTTCTTCGCTGATACACAATAGCAACAAGCAACAGCGCTCTACGATCAAATATTAATTATGTATTTAGAACGAACGACTATTTTTATACGTCGTAAACAAGTTGTTATAGTTTTTTGCCGCGCATTTATCCGGTCAGCGCACACCCGGATCTGGGATCCAGCAACAGGGAATTTATGGTCTCTTTTAAGGCCGGGCGTTTGTCTCTTTTTTTGCTTCAGGTGCTGAAACGGTGACCTGATATCCGGCTAACCAGATGTGGCGACTCCTACACTGCGTCGCCACTGGACGATGAGTGACATTGTTTTGTTTTCAGAGCGAGGATGACATAAATATTGATGAATTTTTTGAAACTCGTCCGGATTTGTCTGGCAGGGAAAAAAATTAGTGATGTGCTGCGCATTTTGAGTTCTCCTCACTGTTTTAAGATAAATCGCGCCGAATACATGCATGCAGAGAAGAATTTCTTAAAATTAACAAAACAATATTTAACTCAAATAAAAAAAAAGAAATAATTAATCCATATAATTAGTTTAAAGTTTAAATTTAGTATTTGTATTTACACATAATGTAATTTTGAGAATACACACAACGTCAAAACTCTTGGACCCCGTTCATTCTTGTTAAAGAAATCTTTTTGTCAGAAAATCCATATACATTTTTAAAAGTATATTGTTTCTGAAACTTTTTTTGTGAAAAGAATATGTTCGATAAACTGAGTACTTATGGCCATTTCCACCGCATTGCCTTTTAAGTGTAGTTAACTAAGGGCGGTTAAAATTTTAGGCCTAGTTTAAAATAGTAATGTTTCCATCGCACAATTATTAAGTTTCATTTGTAAAGTCTACCTAAAAAGCCAATATTCATAATTTTTCGGTTTTTTGCACAAGTTGTTAGCTTCATGCCTATTTCTTAACCTCAAAACTGTGTCACTTCACTTCACTCTCACTGTTCAGACTTTATGTTGTTCTGCTAAGTTCTGTTTTCGAATTGGTAGGATTTATAATGGAAATAATTCCGAAAAAAACCCCCGATTGGCAAATTTTAGCAATGAAGAAAAAGTATTACTAATTAACATAATAGCAAATTATAAAAGTATGGTGGAGAATAAAAAAACCGATAATGTCTGTACAAGAAAAATGATAGCAGGTGAATTTAACTCACTGTCGCCAAATAATATTCACAGAACAGCAGAATCATTAAAAGTTTTTTGAAAACAAAAAAAAGGAAGTCCGTTTTATTGGCGATACAGAATTATTACTAAAGATTAAAAATAAATGTATTTTTTTTGTAATTTTATCAGTGATTCTTTTTAAGAGCTTACATATTACTTGGAAATTCAAGATCTTCTTCGATTAAGGTCAAAGTATGCAGCTGTTTCTTTATACAGCCGGTGTCTGCTAAAAAAAGTTAAATTATCCATCGTATGGAAGTGATCACTTCTCTCGTACACTTTTCGAGGAAAACCATACTCTATTATTTTTAATATATCTAAATCATTATTAAATATATCATTTTCATCATAGTTCATTATTTTTTGTTTATTTTTCAGTGGAAATAATAAAACCAAATGATTGAATTAGGTTATGTAGAACCTTTAAGTATCGTTAAAAGAGATAAGCCTAGAATTTCGAGGGCTTATATTTAAGAAGGTTTAAGACATTTTATGTCGGGTTTAGTAAACGGTGGAAGGCAAATTGTATTTTTAAGGTTCCTTAACGCGTAAGCGGAGCTTAAAACAAACGGTGGAAATGGCCATTAGAAAATGAAAAACCAGCAAATGTGTGATATTTTTGACAAAATTTATTTAATCAAAAATAAGTAACAAAGCAATTTCTCTACTTGACTAATAGTCGGTATGACCTCCACCACGTTCCAATAGCATATTGACACGTCTGTGCATTCAGATAATCTATTAGAATCTGTTTCCATTCCTCTTCTGCCGCCACAACCAAATCATCTGCTGTTTGAGGTGGAGGAATATGAATGGGTCTAGCAACGAAATCCCGTATATTATCAATAGGACTCATGTCAAGAGAGTTGGTTAGCCAATCTAATCTATTGATATGTCCTGCTTCGAGTGTCTCTTGAACCCTTCTTGCGCGATGAGTTCGAGCGTTGTCGTCCATAAACACAAAATTTTCACCTAATTCATTACGTAGGGGGTAGATATTAGGCGTAATAACTTGTTCGATGACTGGTTGTTTGACTGGTTATATTCTGTGGTATGCGAATTAATGGGGTGCGGCGGTTGAACATTATTCCACCCCAAAACATTACGGTACCCCCTTCATACGGAGCAACTTTACGAGGAAAATGAAGTCGCTGTTGACGACCTGGTTTTCTCCAGACTCTTTGTCGATTGTCATCAGTAACCAGGCCAATTCTGGTTTTGTCTGTAGACGGGCAGCACGATGCCTTGGAAGTAGAGTGGGGATCCGTAATGGTATTTTAGCACGTATATTTGGGTTGTAAAGTCGTCTTCGTAGATGTCGATATAACACGGCGAAACGTACCTTGAAAGTGGGCCCTGAGAGCTACGGGCATATTGCACCAAATACCGATCCTCCCTTTCATTAGATACTTGAGGACGTCCACTACGTGGTCTGTTTACTACTGTATCAAATTCTTCATATCTGTGTACTATTCGTACAACAGATGATCTAGGAATAATAATAATAATAATAATAATAATAATAATAATAATAATAATAATAATAATAATAATAACAAATTTATTTGTCCAACAGTCACAAACCAATTACAGGACAAAGTTTACAAAGTAAATAAATAAATAAACCAAAATTGAGAATAATTAAGAAATTAATACAAAACAAACTAACACGATTACATACAAAATTATGTATTGCTTATATAACTGAAGGTGGTATATAATTCTTTCAAATTGCAGTGAAAAATGTCACATGAGGTGCATATTTTATTATAATTGCATGTCATTGAATACACAGGAGACTTCAATAAAACATTAGTGTTAGCAATTGGGCAGTAAAAAGTTCGTTGTGTACGACTAGCTACTCTATTTGTTAACAAAATATACGGAATTTAGGATTTGAGGACAATCGATATTATTACTGAGAAGTGAATGTAAAAACTTTAAACTGCAAAAGTTCCTCCTAAACTCTAACGAATTAAAATTGAATCGAGTAATTAATTCCTTATAATCACATCCTCTGTTGGGATATACGCCGTCAACACGAAATGCTAGAAATTTAAAAAAAAATTTCTGAACTGATTCAACTAATTTGATATAGCAATTGTAGCACGGATTCCAAACAAGGCAACAATATTCAAGTTTCGATCGGACGAAAGTGAAGAACAGTTTTACTAGAACTTCGTTGTCTTCAAATACACGACCTTGTCTTACTACGAATCCCAAACGCTTTAGAGAAGCAGAAACTGTTTGCTGAATGTGTTCAGAGAAACTCAATTTGCTGTCGAAGCATACACCCAAATCTCTAGTCGTGTCAGTACGTAATAAAACTTCTGTATCGACATTGTAGTGAAAAAGAATAGGATTTGTTTTACGTGTATGATATTACTTTACATTTCGAAATATTTAATTGTAACTTGTTAGAATTGCACCACTGTAAAACCTTGTTTAACTCATTCTGAAGAGCCATACAGTCATCTAAGCTGTTAATAGACGAATAAATTTTTAGATCATCAGCAAAAATCAACTTATTGCAAGTAACAGAAACATTAAGATCATTGACAAATAATGAAAAAAGTAATGGCCCAAGATTAGACCCTTGAGGGACACCTGACGTAATAGGATAAACCCCAGATTTGAAGCCGTTGTAGGTAACATAATTGTAACGATCAGATAAATAAGATTTTAATAACTGTGCTGCATCAGCAGTAAACCCGTAAGCAGATAATTTGTACAGCAATATTTTATGGTCTATGCGGTCAAATGCCTTTGAAAAGTCTGTATATACAACGTCTACTTGGCCTTGCACATCTAATACATTTGACAAAAATTGTGTCATACAAATCAAATTAGTGTTAGTTGACCGTTTTTCCATGAAGCCATGCTGATCTAGCGATATTATGTTTTTAAAATGAGGGTAGATCCGGTTATATAGTGAGGGAATGCCCAACATGTTCGATATCTGATGATTGGAATGTCCTGCATCATTTAAAGCAGTCATTCTTGCTCGGGTAAACGCAGAAATTTCACGTCCTGGCATTATAATGTACAAAAATTCAAAGGAACACTTGGCTGAATACACTACCAAACATTGGTAATAAAGTAAAGGTTCATGGTCTGTAATTTTTTATTGTATTTTTTCTTCCCTAAGTACATGTACTTTTTTACCACATTCAGAAAAACCACTAGGTATAATAAAAAATCAAATATATTATATGTTTTTAACTACTGTTTCTTGAAACAATGCAAATTTTATTATAGAGAAATACGCGTTTTTAAAACACAGTAAAATTAACAAATCTGTTTTTACTGTGTGGTTATGATTAAAGCTTTTCAATGCTTTAAATTGAATCAGCATCGTTACGTGCTTGAAAAAATTGTAAAATATGCAATAAAATACATTATACAACAAGTAAACATACATATTCATTAGCCACTTGAGTATTTTTTAAAATTCAATACCTACGTGTATAATAATGACCGATTAGATCACAGATATCGCAATTCCAAACAAAAATCAAGTAGCCTGGCAGTGTTTCGACTGTTTAGCCAACGTCACCGTTAATGCTAATGGTGTTACAATTATTAATGTCGCTCGATTTACATAATTAAAGTTATCGAAATATTTAAAAACACGCACGGTGCAAATTCCAAGAATGACTTGTTCGGAGACATTTTTAGTACCCTGTATGACGCTTTATGTTACGATACTGGTTCTCAGTGTCACATTTTACTCCACCTATTAAAGTAATTTCGTATTTTTTATTGGCACGACGAATAAAGACAATGTAAGCATATTTCAACATTTTACACGTTTAATGTTTTTTCCATGACTTATTTATATGTTTATACATACCTATATAGAGAAGTTGCAATAAGTTAATTAATACGAGCTATAACTTTTTTATTTCAAATGGAACACTCTGTATTTTTAGCTCTGTGTGGTGTATATTGAAATATTCTTTTAACCCACAGAGGAAATATGGAAAAATTAGTAAAATATGTTGACGCGATTAAAAAAAAATAAATGCACATTTACACGAAAAAAATATTTTAAAATCATTATTTAAACCTCTTTTGAGGCTGTCACTGAGCGATTCATACACGACACCAACTCGTTGATCGCCTGCAATAATAATGGCACTCTTTAAAATGAATTTTGCGATTCGTAATGAAATCTACTATCAACTTTTAACATTATAGTTCTTAGTTGTTTCACTCACCAATAGAGATTTAATTAAATTTCTACACAGAACTTCCAGAAATGCAAAAACTGTTTTAAGGGAGTGTCATTATTATTGCAAAAGCATGTACCTACTATCTATTGCATAATATTGACACTCTGAAAAAGAATTTGGTGGCTGTTTCAAACTCCTGATGTATTTGTAATGATATCTACTCTCAACTTTTGACTTAAGTTCTTAATTTTTTACTGTATTAGAAAGGTATTTTAGGATTGTTTCATCAGGTGGCCTCCTTTAAGTTGAGTCAAATACAATGCCGTTCCTGGCGGGTATGCAGCGAATGCCCCGCACGCAGGCGCCCAATTTAAGGGGCGCCAAATTCAACTATTCGCTACTCTTGCAAAAACGCACTTCTAATTGGAAGAAAAATCGGCATTAAAGGTATTAAAAATCAAATTATAGCAAAGCTGCAAACTTTGATTACAGGAAGAAACACTCAGTTGAGTAAATTGAGTTATATTAAATTTTTTGTTAATTTCCGAATGGACGTGTTTTATTTATGACCTATATTGTACGTTAATAGTCTATTTTATTTGATGTCGAAAATAAATTTTTTGTCATATTTTTTCGTCGTTTTATTTTATTACGCCCATTTTCATAATCAAACACTTACACTAAAGTGACTTTAGTTTTTAGTCTATAAGGAAACTATTCAGTTTAAACCTCAAACTAAAAATGATTATGAAAATTGGCCTTATCATCAAAATTTAAGCATAGTATATAGGGGCGCACAAAATTATTCTTGCACGCAGGCGTTCGCCACCCCAGGAACGGCACTGGTCAAATATCTAGCTATAAAAACTATTACACCAATAAATTAAAATTATTTGAAATTAAATGTCAACAATGTCAAAATTGATTAATCTGCAGAAATAGGTCAGATATCATCTATTGTGGTTGAATTTTCGAGTTCCCACATTTTCCCACAAGAGTGAACTTAGATATTTATATAGTGTTTTTATCAACCAGGTTAGTAAATTTAGATAGATTAATTTCTTTAGATAATTATTGAATAGAGCTTTGTCTGTGGAATTGTTCCTTAGCATACCTAGATGTTTGGTATCAGAAAACATACATATGACTTCATTGATAGGAATTGTAGGAGATTTGATATATATTAGCTTAAAATACCTTTCTAATACAGTAAAAAATGTTACAAAAGCTAATAATAAAGAATATATGGGTAGATATTGTGGGTGTAATTCAACGCTGTTGGGGCTTTAGTCCACAGAGTAGTTAGTTTCACACAATATTGTTGACACCTAAAAATATATTAAAAAAAAGAAAACGCAGATCTCGGTGGGACGCCCTGTACACTAATTGGCCTTTTTCAATGACTTTTGTTAGTCTCAACTGTAAAAAAATATGAATCTCGTTTCATTATTTGCTACACACTGTATAATACGTGATAAGTACGCTTCTTCTTCTAACTTCAGTATTTTAAAAATTGATTTAAAATAGCAATCGCCACAATAATAATGGTTCATCGCTATGCGAAGTCACTGCTGTACTGGAGTCTTCAAATCGCATAATTACGTGTCCAGCGAAATGGAAAATAGAGTTGCATCTTGTCGTAAACACAGTTTCAAGTAAAAAAAGTTACGTGGAAAAAATATTACTGCAATTAAATAAGTGATCAAACAAAGCCGCTACCTTTCACCTAAAATGAAAGGGAAACCGTGAGAGGTATGCAAATTATTATTAGTATTAGAACCATCGTTAGCCAATAGCTCCTCTTCTTGGAATTTCTAACAATTTTTATATCGCTTGTTGACAGTTTTCGCTTCATACTTGGTTTATTTATCAACTATTGCATCGACACCTAATTTCAAGAGACGATCGACGTTCAAAATTACACCTTCTGCCTCAATGCAGTCTGCTCGGACAAAAGACAAAAGATAGTTCGAAAATGATTAAAAATCAACTGCCCAAGGAAAGAAATAAATAAAGTTGTATACTATTTTATTTCGGAAAGTTCAACTGCTTTTACCGTTATTGTTATTATTAATTAATAACATTAATTTGTAATTTTAATTAGTACAATTATTTAGCCGTTCTCATAAATCATCACTAGTGTCCACTTCGGTGCGATACATTTATTCTTTAAGTATATCCACAAGAAGACATCTAAAGGATTTAAGTCAGGAGATCGTGGCGGCCATGGTACCGGTTCTCCTCGTCCAATCCATCGTGTATATAAGTGAGGTGAGCCTCGTATATGGTCCGCCACTCTGTTGATTGGGATTTTCCTTGTACCTAACCTTGTTGAGCGATTTGCCTGCTACTTATTCGGGGCTTCTCATCAACAATGTCTAAATTGTGTTCCTCAGCTGCTGCAATACGGTTGTAAATTTCCCGTGACACGCCCGCGCATTTAGCACATGTTTACCGGGAAATCGATCTACGTACAGACGAAAAATAGATATCATGTTGATTTTTGGTATTTCTAAAGAACTAAGACCCCGCTAAATTATGGTATATCATAAATATAAAAATATTATGCCAGAATAAAACGCTTAGTATAACATTTTTAAGTTTACAGATATACCACAATTTAGCGTCGCCCAAGTTCTTAACGAATAAACCAACTTGATATTTATATCCAGGAAAAAGTTGAGGACATCCTCCCTGTTTTCGCAAAAATAGCAATAACAATGTTTTCATTGCTATTCGGCCATGTGTTTATTAGGCATTTTTGTTCACTTTTTCCCCCTAAACACCCCTTTCAAACATTGGGGGTTCCCACCCTATCACCCTGTATACAAACAAAGCTTAGGTTAATGCCTATTGTCAGTGGTACCTACTAAAAATATTTTTTCGAGAGAAATGCCTAAGGAGGGAACTTTAGCACACCCTGTATAAGCGTTGTTACGTTTTTGTTAACTATGCGCCTCTTGGGGTATTATTTTATCATCGTTAACTAAATTTATGCAAGTAAAGCAGTCATAGTTCCGATCCGCAGTCGTTTTCATGCCTCTCAGAAGCGATAATCAGCGATTACAACTGCGCTTTTTGCAGTTGGTACTCTATTAATAATAATAATTACCAGTGTCGCAAGACAGCAGCAGCGGCAGATTTTCGTAAGGCCGACGAATGCGCTTAGCTGCCAACTCAAAGAAGATATCATTGCAAAAGCAATCGTCTTTCACCGATCTAGGTTAATTGCTTCATAAGCCTCTATATAATCCTTGAAATAATCGAATTCTCTTCGGTACTATTCATTCTGACATTTACAATTACATGCAGTCCTAATTTCGCGCGTATTCCAGTCGACTTTTTTCGCGGCGGAATGCAGGCAAAACGCGATATTCTTTCTTTCTACGGTCGCGGCGCTGACTGATTAATTTTTTATAAAATAGATCGATTGTTTTAAAACTGTACACCCTTAAAACTTGGTAAACTTGGTAGAATAAATAAGCAATTGTTGATTATTTCTAGACAAACTGTATTTGAAACAGAATTATTGTTTGTGATGCATTGATATACAGGGTGTCAGTAATTATGTCATTAATTTTAAGAGGAGATAAGGAATAATGAGTATAATGCGAATACGTGACTAAAAAAAATCTAAATGCATATTTACGCCGAACAAAAATATTTTCAAATCATTATTTAAACCCCCTTTTCAGACTGTCACTAACCACTCACAGCCTTGGTCGTTTACAGTTCACAGTTCAACTCGATGTCAACCTGATGCGTTGTTGCCAAGTTGAAATATTTTTCTAGTACCTACCTACCTAGGTTTTAGACATCACAAATAAACGGTTGTACTGACTATTTTAGTATATCATTTTTTCTTGCTCAGTTCAACTTCAGCCAATAATAATTTAAAATGTTAATATCCAATGAAATCAACTAATAATAATCAAATAATTCTATTAAAAATTCAAGTAACGCGGTCCACTCAGGTTTTCCGGTAGAAAATACTGTCCAATCAAACGATACCCGTACACTCCTGCCCATACGTTGACAACAAATCGCCTCTGAAAGCTAAACCGACAGCGTGTGGATCTTCCTCTGAGCAAATGTAGCTGTTATGACTGCAAAGAAATTAGCTTAGTTACATTGAAATCACAAAACTCCAACGTATCTAATAATAAACCGAGTAATAATCTATTTACGTACATTACATAAAAAACCTATACCCCATGGGTAAATTATTAAGAGAAGCTGAAAAGTTTCGTGTTTAAATACTAAGTAATAAAAAACCATCGTGTTGTCGACAGAAAACTATATAAGACCGAAATCACACGCCTCTGATTTGATACTCAAAAAAGTTATCGAGAGTGAATCTTGATCTACCGTATTATTAGGTCAATAATCTAGTTACCTAGTTTTTGTACTGTTATTTAGCGGCAAGGAGTAAAGCTAACTTTTTTTATCTAGATACATGAATGAATTTTTCTTAAATATTAATAATTAATAAAAACAAATTTAGATGATAAATAAATATTTTCGAATGTTGAAGTTTTAAGTTTAAGGTTATTACAGTTTAATAATTTTGATATTGCGTTTCGATTACGTTTTACAATTGAATACGAATTTTTAGTATTATTCGTAAGTACAATTAATTATCTAGTTTGTAGTTACGTGCATCTAGCCTAGAAATTTATTGTTTTTTAAGCAGTATGGTACTAGACTGTCGAAAATTCCGGTTTGAGTAAAGTTGCACTTGTACACTGTTAGGTTAGACATCTCCGATATTCCGTAACAGCGGCATTCGCATTTCATAAAAATTCTCCGTATAACACTACCATTTCCGTATATTCGGAATTTGTAAAATTATGCATTGTGCATTTACGACGAATACGCGAGACCAAAATAAAGAAACTACTGCTTACTGCTTGTATTATCTCCATCCCCCCTCCAAATGTGTGGCGTGATCTACAAATTTGAGGGGAAAGAAATGCGGGAAATGCAGAAAGTGCTAAATGGGGGTAACTTATACACGCTGAATTGTAAGACGATATTATGTATGTAAACATGATGTGGCAACGATGTTTAATCCGGCATTCGATTGTCGTATGGGTACGTTATCAGAAAGCTCGTAGCGCACCAGGAGCGTCGTGTTGCCGATTTTTATAGGGTGATTTGTTTTTGCTATGTAACCGTAACAGATACGAAAAAATGTAAGATAGGGTTTTTGTTAGAAATTAAAATACACATTTAATAATAATAATAATAATAATATATTTATTTTCCAGAAGACAATACATCATTGTATAGGAATAGTCAATTGAGAATGAAATCCAACAGGATTTTAAAACATGTACACATTAAACTAAATTTAGAATGACAAAAAATCATCTAAAGTATAAAAACATCGTTCTAACAAAAACGATTTTAGATTGCGTTTAAAAAAATGTAAATTTTTGCTCGATTTTATATAATCCGGCAAATGGTTAAAAATTCTAGTACCACTATGAGTCGGAGAATTTTTTACGATTTTATACCTTGCAAATGGCACATATAAGAGATCTTTTTGCTTTTTAAAAATGTCATAAACTTTTTTTCCTAAATTAAAAATACGTACTGCCCATATCTCCGCCACTGGTTGTTCATTAGCTTAACATGTGATTTTAAGATACATCAATAAAAATGTAGTTCTCAGCTTGTTGAAATCAACACATTGGCGAAGGTAGAATCAATAGTTGCTTGAATATCGCAAATCCAGAAGCATATACTGGCCATTGTATGAGGCGCACTTCAAGAACTTTATTGGCCAATAAAGGTGCTGGTCTTACAACGGCATGGAGGATGGAAGGGCTCCTCTGTAGCAGAAAGTTGTGTTGAGCAGTTCATATCTAACAAACTTCATATTGAAGGAAAGTTGTTCAAGGAAAATATAGTTGTTCCTTATAAGAACGTAACTTGTGCAAATTCTACACAAACTTTAGCACAAACATTTTTTTTGCATTTTTCATGACGTATCTATTCCCAAATTTTTTTAGATAAGTTCTGAATGTTACCAAGGTGTGCAAAAAAATTGTTGTCTCAACAATTTGATGTACAGGGTGTTTTAAAAAGTTATAAAAATTATTCGATACATATTGGACACCCTGTATATATTATCTTGTTTTTAGCAGTCCGCATTTGCAAAAAATGAATGAAAACGCCGAAATGGTTCGTTCGTAATACTCGATGAACCCTGAGATCGCGTAGCCGAGCAAAACAATCGCCTATCTAGTTTCTAACGGCTCTGTTTTATTGGACACATTCGTGGTATTTTAACTCGTTGAAAGTTCATCGGGCCCTCGTTTGCATTGCATATTTCAACATTTATTTATCGTTTCATCATTGTAACTGTTCAGCGCCTCATTTGAATAATTCCAATTTTTTATACTTGACCTTAAACTCACAATGGAAATAATTCTGGGCGATCTGCTTACACACGTCATCATAACCAAATACTTTTTTTGTAACTGTGAATTTTTCTACCGAAAGGTAGTCGGGTTTTAAGGCTATTGTAAACACTTTGTCGCGGACTGAAATGTTTGTTGTTTATATACGATAATAAATAAAACATGTCAGCATACTTTTACGGACTCTTGTTTTTTAAAAAAAATAACGACCTTACCATTTGTTAATTGTCGTTATTGATTGTAGCCCAACCTGTTTACGAACTGCACCTTTGGAAATACAAGGAAATATTAAGGTTTAGGAAATTTTGAGTCCAGGTAGGTAATAAAATGCAAAGGTTATGGCAGAAGCATTGAATTCATCACATTTGTCATTACAGATGTTTGTTGATAGGTGAAAGTTGCGGAAATGTTTAGTTTAGTGACAAAAAATTACTGTTAAAAGTTTGTATTTAAGTGGATAATATATTCATCAATTGTTTACGACTGTCATAACAATTCGTATTTATTTCATATACACATTGGTTTTATGTTAATTTTAATGTGAATTATACAATTTCTACCAAGTACCTAATTTCTAATAAAAGTAACGGAAGGACTCAGTAATCAGAAATATGCGCTGTTTAATATTTTTAATAACTTTGTTCTACAAGAAATTCACTTTAACAACACTTGGTTCTGCTGTTATGACAATGAGAATATCAGACATTACCCTGCACCTTAGCTAGGCAGCCATCAACACAACAATATGCCTTACCAGATGCAGTAATAAAATATTTTTGTGTTGTTCATTATGTCAAAATTGTGAAAACGTCGACAGAAATATATTTCTTCGTAAACTGTCATCAAAAATCGATATTTTCGTTAAATTTTCAATTAACAAAGTGTCTTTTTTGTCACCAAGCTACAAAATACTGTAATGCTCTAAAACGCCAGTTTTTTTCGTTGTAAAACTTAAAGCAAATGTCAAAATAGTTTGTCATTTTTTCGATATCAATTTATGATTTTATAAATTAAACAATATATATTTTAAATAATATAACAGTTCAATACAAAACAGTCACTATTACAAACAGGACGATTACAATTAATTTTAGACTACAAGTAAATTGAAAGTGACGATGTTGCAGTGAGTTAAACTGATGCCAGATCCAGGACTGTCAGTTATCGTAGCTTTTAGTTCTAATTGTTTAAGATTACTGAGCACGTTGTATTATTGGCGAGTTCCGTAGGCTCTGCTGAAGATGGTAACAATTTGTTTACGACTGAAATTTTATTTTTTATAGAATCTTCTATATATCGTCAGTTTAGAACAAGACAGTCTTAACTCAAAATTTTCATTTTTCAAGATTTAGTGGTGTATCAACTCCAAATATAGCATATTTTTATGTGTAAAAGAGTTACAAGTGAACTTTGCTTAATAACCGTCGAATGGCGCTGCGTTGAAATGTCACATCTCCAACATTGGTTTTGTGCTTTAGACAAATCTGTCACAATTAGTCGTGCTGTGACGTTTAATGAGATGAGATGAGCAAATTTTGGAAAAGAGTGTCACAAGTCGAAATAATATCAATAAGAAACTAGTTTCTTTATGTGTATTTATATGCAAAACTGTCACATCTTTAAATAGACCAGTCATTCTCATAAGCTAAGTACCTTTTTTGTTCCCATTTCATACAATAAACCGTAATATTTTGCGCAGTATTATATATATTTTTATAATAATCTTTAAAATTGTAAGTATTTAGTCTAGTTTAATAAAATAATTTAGTTTATTAGAAATGTATTTCATTTTATTACCTAAACTCATGTTGAAAAACTTGTAAAAAAATATGTGAAAGAGAGTCACAACTCGGAATTATTTAACAAAAATAACAATAACAAAGTGCCAAAAACCAAAGTAAACAAAATAATTTATTAAAAATACTAAGAACTATCCACACAAACATTTTAACATGATTCAAACATTATATATTTATTTATTTTCCAATATTTAGAGTAAGATTATTTATAAAACTTTATACCGAGGTCTCCTGAAAATTTACATTTTTTTAGTTATGACAGTCTTGTTCCAAACTGACGATATATATGTGTCCATTACTGTACTAGAATGCATAGACCTTATAAATCATGGACAGGCCCTGGAAAGAGAGGTCCGGTGTCCTGATGTGTACAAGAGGGATGAAGCTAGTCCGGGAAAAAACAGATGTTCTATGACAGAAAAATATATAAACATAACCTGATAAAACCTTTCCTGTTAATATTGTTAATGATGTGTGTGCCCTTTGTGATTTAGTTGTGTTTAGTGTGTTTATTAGCAATAGTTTTTAAAACTTATTATTATTATTATTATTATTAAATGTCATACGTCTGTCATTTACGGTTTTGCTTTTTCGGCCAATGATCTGTGGGTTTTTGCCCGGAGTAGCTCTATCTCTGTCGCACATATCTGAGCATCAACGATTTATATAGGCAGAAAACGGTTTTGGGCGCCTCCATGATTTATAAGGTCTATGACTAGAATGCCACCTTCCATGTTTGAAAGTCTATTATCAGGTGCATCTTGTAAAAATGTCTCAATTTCTTCTTTCGTTGGAATTCTGACGGTGTCCAACTGATTTGCTTTTCAAATATGGTATTAGTTTTGGAATTTTCTGATATTTGGCATTTTTTTGGCATTCGCCGTACTTTTTAACATGGAATACATTGACCATAACGTCGAAGGTTTAATTTTATATTCGAAGTATGCCAGTAATACCTCTGCGAACACTTTTTGAATTTTCTTCGAACACCACTCTTTGAATTCGTTGTAGGCAATCTCGTACTGTCTCGACGATTTTTTGAAGATTAATTGTGAAACAACACTTTGTGCTTATTCCGATACTTCCCTTTGTAAATGTTCGTCTTCACTTTCCGAGCTCATTTTGAATTAAACACTCTCCGAATATGAATTACAATATACAGTGCTTTCGAAAAGTAACGAATAAATTCATTATTTTTGAAAATGAGAAGTTTTCGAAAAAATCCCCTGACACGGCGATTTTGTTTTTAAAAAGGCACTTTTTGACATACGACGATTAATAAATTTTGGACATTATCAATATCTTCAGAAGGTATACGATGTATCTCGTGACGAATTCTTGCTTTTAAATCTTCTAAATTAACCGATCTAGTAACGTATACGTTGCTTTTAAGTACCCCACAAGAAATAATCTAGGGGTGCCAAATCAGGCGATCTGGCTGGCCACTCAATCGGCCCCCTTTTCCCTATCCAACGATTCGGGAACAGTTCATCTAAATAAGCAGTGACAGGTGTTGCATAATGGGGAGGTGCAACAACTTGTTGAAAGAAAATGTTATTTCTTGGAAGATCATGTCCCTCTATATCTGGATATAAAGTTATTAGTTCAGGAATGAGGTCGTCTCGAAGAAAATCCAAATATCTTGCACCAGTTAGGTTGACGTCAAAGAAATAGGGACCCAGAATTCTTCCGTCGACTATACCGCACCACACATTTACTTTCTGGGGACTTTAAGTGTGATACTCCATCATCCATCGGGGATTCTCGGTAGCCCAATAACGGTAGTTTTGCCTATTGACATAGCCGTTCAAAACAAACGTAGCCTCGCGTAGCGTCAGAAAAAATTACGTTTATTACGAAATTATTATCATAGCTGCATTTGCTCGCAGAATTGATTTCGCCGACCAAAGTCGTCTTCAAATAGCTCATCAATAAGGCATACCTTATAAGAATGATACTTTGTTTTTTTCATAATTTTGTGAACTGTGGACGCTACAATATTGAAATCAGAAACCAATTGGTTAAGTGTTAAGTGATGATTTTCTTGTATTGCCAGCAAAACATTAAGCTCATCATCTACTGATTTTGACGGTCGACCAGATTTAGGAAGATCACAAATATGTCCAAAGTTACGGTATTTAGACTCAATAATGCTTACCATGCTTTGGCTAATGGGATGTCGATCAGGATGAGTTTCATTGAACAATTCAACTACTTCTTTTTGGGTGCGCATCCTGTCTCCAAATCCGATCAGGCAAAGAATTTCAATTCGTTCTCGTTCAGTTAATTTAACCATTTTTTTTATATAAAATGGCAAAGTTACTACTCAATAAAAACTTCAAACGCACTGCTTTCGCCAAACAAAAGATAAGAACTAAAGAACTCAAAAAACAAAAAAAAACTATTTAATAAAGTACGATTTCAAGTTTTTATCTGACAGCAATACAAAACATTCTCGGTCGCTAAGACTACTGTCAGGCAACCATGATTTTTGACGATGCGTATGTAAAATGATACGCTCTTTCAAATGGCATGGGGGTTGCTGTTTAAAAAAATTGTTGATCTCCAACAACGATGACGTCACAAATGTGGGTCGTATGTCAAAAAGTGCCTTTTTTAAAAACAAAATCGACGTGCCAGGGGATTTTTTCGAAAACTTCTCAATTTCAAAAATAATGAATTTATTCGTTATGTTTCGAAAGGACTGTACATATAATTATGACATTAGTTTTTCAAGCAGCTAATTTGTATTGTTTATTAGGTTACTATCGTTATGATAGTCACCACGCCTGAACCATCTTGGTTTAAAGACGGTTCGCTAAGCTCGGCAAAATAACTTTCTTTGAACTCAAAAGTACCAGTACGCATTCTAGATACAAAAATAACTATTTTAGATATCATTTTTCTTTGACGATGGCATTGGAATACATAACTCTCTAATTGTTTAATTTTCTACAAGTGAACAGAATTACATAAAACAGCCAACAATTTTATCTGTATCTTCGCCTCTTCATCTCTGTTTATATATTCAGGGGACTCTGGCCATAAACGACTTGATATGCAGACGGTCGTCCACCAGCACGTCATACTCACCACTTGATTCTTATCTGGAATATATTTCATAACACCATTGTAATGCTGATTTTTATTGTGACTTATCGGGTCGATCAACTTGTAAGGGAGTAACAAATGAGGTGATTACCCTTACCCACTAACACGACAAAAAATAATAATGCAAATGGCACAGGCTTTTGGAACGGAGCGAAGATAGTCCTTCACATAATGTCAAAACAGTGAATACGATTAAATTTGGAGGATTGCAGACTATATAAGCTTGTTGCATATTGTTACGGAAGCTAACCTACCTTTTTAGTTTGTTAATTATGTTCCTGTTTACGTTAGAATTTATAAATTTTGTGATGCCTTTATTTTGACGTTTTTGGAACACTCTCGGCCACATTCTATTTGATTCTCGAGACCGTCGAAAACTTCTAGAACCCTAAAAACCTATATAAGCGGATCGGTTTCGCTGACACAGTTCAGTTCATATTGAGCAGTCCAACGCGAATGACTGAAACGTCAAAGTAAAGAATTTGACAGTTGTGAATTTGTTGAAGGATATTTCTTGTGTAATCAAGAGTGACAATAAAGTTTGTTTGTCTACGTGACGTGTTTCCACGCTAACCCAACATAGAGGTTACAATATCTTTAGAATAGGATATAAGTCATATAGATGAGTTTAGTAAAAAACATACCCACATTTTAAGAGCCGCTGACTAGGCCTAACCTAATAAACCATACGATCTGCTGAAGGTGATTGCCATATCGCTGCTAAAACAAATATGAATTTCCGCAAGTTCGATATTGCCAATTAAAGTAAGTACCTATTTAGAAAGTTACTTTGTTCAATGATTCAAAAATTAAAGATAAATGCGCATAAAAGTTTACCTACTTGCTGGAAAACCAAGTATTTAAAAAGTTATCCACATTTCGCAAGTTAATACCATTGTATAGTGTTATAAAGAGACACAAGTTATTTTATGAAGAAGAACCAAAAACTATGATGTTCACACAAGATAATTTTCATCGCATAACATCAAATAACCAGTTTGAATCCAGCCATGGAGTGATTTCGTATTTCTTAGTTTTGTAGTAGATGAGAGTGATTTTACTAACTACACTTGTACACAAAATGTGCAATAACAAAATAATCAGTTTGACGTATATATTCAACATCAAGAGAAGGCAAAGTAAAATATTTGTTGACCTATATCTAAAATGTATTGTAGATTTTGCCAGTACAAATTGAAAGGAAATATGCTGGACGAATTACTAAGAGACCGATTTATTATGTGTTTTCCAAAAGGCGCAGCCACAAACTACATGAAGAAGATAAAGAGCAAAACCTTTGACAAATCAGTGTTAATCGCATGTAAAAAAAGCTGGTATTGTAGGCAGAGATACGTGTCACGGGCGGTAGGCACAATGTCCCGTAGGTTGAGGTTATGTTGCACAAGGCAAAGGCAAGCTACAAGTGCAAACAAATATATAATATTTGTGGATAGGAATTTCATAATTCTATTTCATGTAAATTAAAAATTATTATGAGATTGAATTTGATGTACGTAGGTACATAGACATACTTTATTGGCAAAGGGAAGAAGGTGGCCATAAACATTTTTATAAATAAACATATTTCAATCATTCTTTGACATGTTGTCTAAAAATCCTAGTTATTAACTTCCTTGAAGATTATTTTACATAAAAAGTTAAATTTCAAAACATTAGTGTAACACTGTCAACGCTGTAGAATATACATCCAATCTACAATACCATGACTGATAAAAACCTTAATATCGGAGTCTGGTCAGTGGTTCTCAACAAGTTCTCCATTGAAAAACCACGAAATTTATTTAAAATTTGACTTTTTTATTCCCGCTGCTTTTGTAAAAAAAAAAACGATTAATTATGTGTTTTACACAAATCGTTCTACGTTCTACACGTTCTGTTGGTAAAAATATTTGTACTTATTTATAGTTCACCCTGTATATGTTTCACAGGGTCACAGACCATGTTTATTTTATTGCAAATATGTTACAATAATAAATCCGCTGATATAATTATCTCTGTGGTTTTAAAGTAAAGTTGTGGAAGAAGAATAGTTTAACACCTTTAAATATCACTACACTGTCATAGAAACAAAGAAGCCTCGTTAAGCATGCACTATATTTAGCATATGCTGTACATAACCGATTGATTGTTGAGAAAGGTTAGTCAATGAAGTAACAAAGAATGTAAAGTGTAGATTGGAGTTTTCCCATTTATCTTATATTGTGGTAATTGTGACATTAATAGCATACTTCGTAAATACGAGTTATAATTTACAACTCTCGCCTCACGTATATCATACACCATTAACTTTTAAGTATACAGGGTGAACCTAAATCTTCTGCACTTAATAAAAAAATAATTATTGTGTAAAAATAGTTATTCTACTATTTTTATTATTGTACAAAATTTCTCTACAATATGAGTTATTAGACATTCTAAATTTATCTGTATGTAGCCATATAGTGTGGTACCCACAGATAAAAGAAAGAGGAAATCTTTTTACTTTCAATGTCATGACAAAAAGGTGCTTGAGTTAAAAAGTTTAAGTGAGTCAACATCTGGAAGATGTCTCTTACTAACAAATTATTAGAAATATAGAACATTTTATTATTACAACATTGCACACAAAATAAGATCCACACCTTAACACAATTAAAGCGCATTAATAATAATAATATGGTAAATTAAGTAAAACGAACATACCTAGTGTCATGTTATTGAGTAAAAATACGCATTACTTGATTTTTGTTTAATATTACCAGTAAGTATTATGTAAAAATATGGTTGAATTCTCGAGTTCCCACAGTTTCAAATGTGAACTTAGGTATTTATAGAATCTTTTCATTAAACCAGGTTAGTAAATTTAGATCTAGATTAATGTTTATTTTAGATAATTATTGAATAGAACTTTGTTTATGGAATTATTCATTAGCATACCTAGATGTTTGGTATCAGAGAGCATACATATGACTTCATTGATATGAATTATTGTACGAGAATTGATTTATATTAGGTTAAAATGCCTTTACAGTACAGTAACATTTCCACCCATTTTTATCAGTGTAGATGTTAATTCTAGATCTCTTAAAAATGTCCAGGTATACTCGTATGTAGCAACCTCGTTATCACATTATTATTAAATGTACAAACTGGGTCATATCTCGACAAACCGCGACTATATTTTTATTTTAGGAAAGCAGACACACTGTACTGCTTCACCGAGTCAAAATAAAACGTTTGTGGACTGTAAGGTTTTATAGGTCTTCTGGCTTCAAGTACACCTAACTGAATGATTTAGGTATTTCACTGTATTCGTTTATTTTTAAAAGCCTAGAGTTATTTGTGAGGTTACAAGCATTGAAAACATTTGAAATTTACGTTGGAATTTAATTCAAAAAGAAAAATACTTTCGTCGCATTCTAGCTTCACGAGCAGCCACTGGATCTACTTCTGAATAAAAACAGTGCAACAGGTACGCCAAAAAGAAGGTTACATTCGAACTGCTTGTGCTTTGTGTGTTCCAGTTGGTTAATTTGTCCCTTAGCAGTCAATATTTATCTTCACATCGAACTTGCCTAAGCAGAAAAATCAATTAACTGCTCAAGTGCCTGTACTTGCTGTCGAGGATCTGCAAATTAAAATTTTGCCTCCCACGGCCCACTTGTAAAACAAGACAAAATTATATATCTGGCCATGATAATTGGATTCTTGCTTTGAAGGTCTTCACTAAAAGTTCATTTGCTGAAATAGAGAAGATGAGACAGGTATACCTGCAATGAATTTGTATCTTTAGCTGAGTAGTAAATTTAGGGGATAATTCTAGACCGAAAATAAATACTACCTCTTTCTATAACATTTTTTCCAAACTGAGTTACAGGGTGTTAAAGTTAAAATTTTATTTTCAATATTTGTAAATAACTTCTTAAGAAATCCAAATATTTACATAAAATTTGTAAATCGGACGAGAAATTCAAATATGTTTCTAATTTACTAGTAGAGGGCGCCACTTATGGCACATCATGTTTCTTTTAAATGACAGAACTTTTTTGCTGCTTAGTGTATCCATCTGACTATTGAAACAATCGATTCCCCTAATGACTTCATCTGCGAACGAAGTGATATCCCTCGTAACCTATCGACATGATTTACGATTTACTGCAAAAAACGGCGGCATATTCACTATATCAAAGGAGTGGCTCGACTTATTAGAAATATCTTGAGGACGATACCGATAGCACTTTGCAATCAATTTCCTTTCGAAACGCCAACAAAAGCCAAGAGAAATTCGTCTTTCTCTAAACAGCATAATAGAATTCCAGAGATGATGAGATAGCGTTTACCTTGCCATACCTTATAAAAGCTACAATCTCCTGTCCATTATGCCGTTGACACACTGGGCCATCCTCATAGACCACTTAGCACCACCTGAATGGCAGCGTCGTCGAGGCTGGCTGGCTTAGCTACCAGCCTGGTCAGCATCTGTGTCAGGGTCGTCAGTTTGAGGAATCGTTGAACTTGGGGAATTATTTCGACGAAATCGAAAGCGGTCTTGATTGATGGTACCGATTTTCAAATCTGTCCGGCGCGTCTTCTTCAAGAACGAACTTGACCAACAAACGAACGTCTGACCTTGAGAGGTCGATGAGGAGATGTATTGTGTGTTATTTATTTTTGACGCCGTTCGAACGCTTTTGCGTAAGTGGCATTGGCGGTAGAGTTGTGTAAAAATAAATTAATTTAAAAAATAACCAGGTGCTTCTTTGGTAAGCGTTTAGAAACAGTGTTTGTTATCAAGTTGAAACAGAAATTGTTTGTTGTAAATCCCGACCATGAAAAAATATGGCTTGCTAGCAGTATCGACAACATATAATATTAGAAATACAGTTTCTATAAGAATAAAGTGTAGGTTTATACGGTTGGTTGGGTGTTTCAGTTTTATACAGGGTATCCGGAATATGAGTGCCTTAATTTTGTCATATGAGTTGTACTCAATAAAATATATAGGTCTTGAATATGTTACAACGTAGTTACAGGAACATTCTTAACCACAGCTATAACATATCTTGTATTACTTGGGATTCATACCCATATACAAAAATTAGGATGTATTATACGCATAAATTCGTACTGAATTATAATTAAAAAATGTTAACAAAATTTAATTACTCACTTATGTTTTTCTTAATGTATCCGATGATACCTGTACAAAATCCCAAATCGCTTAATGTTATATTTCAACTATACTACATTAAATTTGGGAATTTATGCAATTATGCCCAACAATAATAATATTTCAAATATGCAAATCTTTATAAATTAATATATGTATCAAGCTATTCTGCTATTCTATTGCATATTATCACTGTGCTAAAATTTGTATTAATATAAATTTTAATATCTAGTGTCGTTTCTGATCACATAAAAGAAGTAGTCTAGCTGTTTATACAGGGTGAACCTTGAATAAGTACAAATATTTTAAGCAGCAGTATAGTTCACTGTGTAGAACACATAATTAATAGTTTTTTTTACAAAAAAATCAGAAATAAAAAAGTTAAATTTTAAATAAAATTTGTAATTTATCTGTAGAAAACTTGTTGAGGACCGCTGACTTTCATACATTTAAGAGTCATAGCACTGCAGATTAAACGTGTGGTTCACAGTGTTGCCAGTGTTACGCAGATGTCTGCTTTTCTTGATATTAAACGCATACGTCAAGCTGCTATTTTGTTATTTAATATTGTGTGTACCTTTATTTTTAAAATTTGTTTCACTGATTAAAGTGCGAAGTCACTTTATGGTTCTGGATTCGAAATGGTTAATACTGACTCATTTGGGGTTATGTGGCGAAAATTAAATTTAATATGCTGTGTGAAAATCATAGTTTTTCGTTATTCTTCATAAAATAACTTAAGGAAATTGTGTCTTATGTCTCTTTCTAACAGTGTACAATGGCATTTAATTTGTAAAATGTGGATTACTGATTAAATAGTTAATTTTTTAACAAACAGGTAAGCTTGTGTGCACGTTTATGTATAATTTTTGAACATAGAACATAGTAATATCATGTAATATCTTCCTAAATACTTTATGGTAGTATGTATTTAACTTGCGGAAATTCATTTTTAATCGTTCAAAAGGACCTAAGGTCAGTTAAGCAGTCAAAATTTATGTTAATAATACTGCGTACCCAACTTTACTGTACTTATGCTTCAAACAAGTACCTATTTTTAAAATAGAATTTAACTGTATTACTTTACTATTACGTTAAAGGAAACTTAATATTTATATTAAGGGAGATATAGCAACCTCGCAACAATTCATATGGTTCATTAGGTTGGTGATGACAGATATGTGAGCGGTCCTCAAAATGTGGGTATTTTTAAAAAAAATTGATATCTTCGTAAATATTAGAAATTTTTAAAAATGGCTTTCACGAGACTGATCTATATGACGAACTACACAAAGCAGTTAAAATATTTGTACTTATTTAAGGTTCACCCTGTATTTACACTGGTCTAATGTGTGACGCCACTGCCTTCTTGATTAATTATCCAACTTTAATAATGACATCCAAATATAAACACTCAACGAAAATTAGATCGTTATTAGCTCTTTTAACTGAAGAATCATTAATAATTTAACCGGATGCTAAAAGTAATTGAAAACATTACTTCTTATTTGCCTAGTATGGTTCTATATCGCCTAGGAAAGACCTCGTCTGTCAATTTCTGTACCTACATCGAACGTCGAGACATTCGGCCTTCCATTTTTGGTAACTTTTACAAACCAATTTGTAGATTTGAATGATACATCTGCTGTGATTTTAAAATCCATTAGTCAAATTAAGCTACCGCCGTTGGTTCCATCAATTATAACTAATAAAGAAAAATGTTAAGTCTATTTATTATTTTTTGATATTTGTAAATATCAAGGTACCTGTAAATTATGATTTTTTATGGGTACCGTATTTTTTCGAGGATATATTAATTGTAAGCATAAACAAATGTTAAATGTTATGTGTATTGGTCAATAGATAGATCACCATGACATTCATATCGGCATTATTCGATTAGAAATTTGCTACTAAATGAACTCTGAAGAATTAATTGTCAACCAAGAAATGATTTACAGTAAACCTACTTCTCTAGTTGCTATAATAATTGCAACACCAAAGTGTTTTTCCTACAAACGTTAGTAATACGCACAACGTTAAAACCAAATACATTTATAAAAGTATATTGTTTTCTGAATCTTTTTTTTGTGATAAGAATATGTTCGATAAACTGAGTGCTTAGAAAATTAAAAACCAGCAAATGTGTGACATTTTTGACAAAATTTATTAAATCAATAATAAATCAATGGGTCGGTCAGGGGTCGCGCGGTTTAAGGCGTCAGTACTTGAATCGAGGTGACTAGATCGGTGTGGGTTCGCGTCCCGCTGCCGGTAGTCCGTATATAAGCTATATTCGTGAAGAGATTAACACCCTCTCTGCGGATATGGTTTGGGTCAATGTAAGAGATTGTTACCGGTTGACATTTGACTCCCCCCCTAATTAATGAGGTTTTCCAGGTTTTTCTCATTCCTGCACTGAATATTGGTTAGGGCCTACCAACGTAAGTCGTTGCTGGGCGCAAATGCGACCTGATTAATAATAATATGCCGCCCCCTCTCCCGCACAAGTCTCCGACTTCTGGGCTAACCCAGAACGTGATTAGAATGAGGGGTAGAGATATTATTATATTATTAAAAAGAAATAACAAAGCAAGTTCTCTGCTTGACTAATAGGCAGTATGACCTCCACCACAATAGCATATTGACACGTGTGTGCATTGAGATAATCAAGCGGTTAACGATCTCTTGCTAAATATTGTTTCATTCCTTTTCTGCCATCACGACTAACTCATATGTAGTCTTGAGGTGGAAGAATATGACTATAAATGGCTCTAGCAACGAAATCCCACATATTTTCAGTAGAATTCATGTCAGGAGTGTTGGCTGGCCAATCTAATCTATTGATATGTCCTGCTTCGAGTGTCTCTTGAACCCTTCTTGCGCGATATGGTCGAGCGTTGTCGTCCATAAACAAAATTTTCACCTAATTCATCATGTAAGCAGTCATTATTGCTCGGGTAAACGCAGAAATTTCACGTCCTGACGTTATAATGTTACCTACTTGTTTCGATACCTGACACCAAGTCGGACATTTGAGGAAAATTTACAATTATAGAAGAAGGATTATGCGTGAATATTGTTGAAATATGCAGAAAATATATTTCTCTGTACCCAATTCGCTTAACACAAGACAGATTCTTTTTAAGATACATCAATCAATAATGTAATTTTCAGCCTGTTGGAATCAATATATTGGCGAAGGACTTTCAATAGTTGCTTCATTCCCGAATATCGCAAATCCAAAAGCATATACTGGCCATTGCATGAGGCGCACATCAACAACTTTATTGGCCAGTAAAGGTGCTGATCTTACAACTATTAAACGCCATGGTGAATGGAAGAGCTCTGTAGCAGAAAGTTATGTTGACGAGTCTATATCTTGATGCAAGATATAGCTGTTCTTTACAAGAAGAGACATCTGTAACTTGTGCAAATTCTTCACAAACCGGCAGATGTTATTGGAAAATACTATTATGGTACAAGGGTTGTTATTAACGAAAGTAAAATGTGATAAAAAGAACAAAATGTCTATTACTAAAAATAAAGTATCACTTTAGACAGTTCATAATATGAGTGGATAATATCCGATTATAAGTTGATTGTGGATAAATATCGGGTCAAGTTTCGTAATAATGTACTTTAAGCCCACATCCCAACAATTAGTAAAAAATAAATTATTTTCGAAAACCGTAGTGTCTAACAATAATAAATTCGGTAGTTTCTTACAGCAAACTCGCCTATAAGAAAAACTTATTGTTGCGCAGATCCGTGGGATTTGTCGATAAAGTTAATAATGCCTTCATTTAAGTGTAATAGCCTGTATATTTATAACCTGCCTTTTTTAGTATTTCACCTTGGCTATAAGGGACTGTGCACATAGTCAGCATTCAACAAGTTTGTCACCAGATCGCAAAAGTTCAAGGCTGCGAAAAAAAGTTGTATATTAATTACATTTGTAGAGTAATCGTTTTGGCACAGTTACTTGTTTCATATGGAATTTTTTAAAGGCGTAACAATTAGCTGAATACGTCAATGCAAATCACACCCATGGTTTGGCTGAAAGGTTGAAATATCTCAATTCTCAGTTCTTCTGACTTGTAATTATTTGTGATATAAGCGACTTTTAGCGCTTGTTTTGTGTGCTTGTGCTAAGTAAGTTTGGCAACATCGCGTTATTTTGTCGTCAATAATCTACTCTTGCTCTATGTTGCATTAATTTCGAGACACCTTGTATATGTAACATAATTATTTACTCGATGTAGTATTTTATCTTTGTGCTGTTTATTCCTGTTATTAGGTTTTCTTTGTTGGAATAATAAAATTACTATTACATTGACATTTACACACAAAACATCCCCCCTTGTTTTGTGCATTTACAATAATTTTATCTTCATTGACATAGACAGACAGGCTAGATATCTATCTATTCTGGTTCGCATTTTTACAAATAACAATGTATGATATACAGTGCCTTCATAAATGATTACAAGCCACGTGATCGGGACTGTGATTCTCGAAGAACAACTCGTATGCAAATAGATTTCTTGTCTCTCTTAATTGCTGTAGTGAGGAAAAGGATATTCATATGAATTGCTCTGCGATTGATTGAGAATCTCGACCCTGATCACGTGGCTTTTAATCATTTATGAAGGCACTGTATCTAGCTGTATGGATGTAGAAGATTCGTATTGAATTTTCCAATCCATCCAACACGTTTGCTTTCTTTGATATATATCCCTTTAGAAACGCCTTGACAGATCTATCTATCTTCCTGTACAATTTTCGCTGTTAGCATAGAATACTTCGTTCACATTGATGAAACCACGTTGATTTTGTGTTCTGTGTATGTTCTCGTTTTAAATATTCTTGAGTGGATAAAAAGCTGTCTAAAACAGTAATAAATAATTATTCTTAATGCGCGGTTGATATTCTGGATGCTGGTAAGAACGTGACAATAGTTATTTACTGCTATAAAGAAATACATACAACGTAAAAAGTCTTGGACTCCTGTATACAAAATGATTCGACCTAGTGGTTTTTCTTAATGTGGTAAACAAGTACATGTACTTAAGGAACAAAAGACAATAAAAATTGCAGGCCATGAACCTTTACTTTATTACCAATGATTTTACAAATCTGGTCAGGTTGGCAGTGTATTCAGCCAAGTGTTCATCCATCGACAAAGAGTCTGGAGAAACCAAGTTGTCAACAGCGACTTCATTTTCCTCGTAAAGTTGCTCCGTATGAAGAGGATACCGTAATGTTTTGGGGTGGAATAATGTTCAACCGCAGCACCCCATTAATTCGCATACCACATAATATAACCATTCAAACAACCAGTCATCGAACAAGTTATTACGCCCCTACATAATGGATTAGGTGAAAATTTTGTGTTTATAGACGACAACGCTCGACCACATCGCGCAAGAGGGTTCAAGAGACACTCGAAGCAGGACATATCAATAGATTAGATTTGCCAGCCAACTCTCCTGACATGAATCCTACTGAAAATATGTGGGATTTCGTTGCTAGAACCATTTATAGTCATATTCTTCCACCTCAAGACTACATATGAGTTAGTCGTGATGGCAGAAGAGGAATGAAACAATATTTCTCAAGAGATCGTTAACCGCTTGATTATCTCAATGCACAGACGTGTCAATATGCTATTGGAACGTGCTGGAGGTCATACCGACTATTAGTCAAGTAGAGAAATTGCTTTGTTACTTATTTTTGATTAAATAAATTTTGTCAAAAATGTCACACATTTGTTGGTTTTTAATTTTCTAACTACTCAGTTATCGAACATATTCTTTTCACAAGAAAACAATATACTTTTATGAATGTATTTGGTTTTTCTGACAAAAAGATTTCTTTGACAAGAATGAGGAAGGGGGGAGTCCAAGACTTTTGACGTCGTGTGTAGTATACACGCGAATTTTGACTACAGTTTGGCACCAGGACGAAGGACAATCGACAGGAAACCTCTACGCATCGATTAGCACCTTCGGTCAACGTTTGGCAGGTATGGTAATTTTTTATTTAATCGGGAGGCAGGGCACTGCCCAGATACTGCGGCAAAATCGGATTTAGTTCAGGTTCACGGCAACTTGACTGCACACGGACACAATATGCTAATTGTTACACCATCGAACACAAAGATTTTGCTAGTATAGAAACTGAGTTTACTGATATGAATATTAAGATGTTTACAGAGAATATATCGCAATTGGGTAATATTCAAAATTATATTAACGCTGACATACAGAGTGTTTCTTAAGTAGAGGTCGGAAGTTTTTTATGATATAAATGCAAGGCCTTAGAACAGCCATTGTCCAGCTAGAGCGTGTTAAAAATTAATAAGAAAATTAGTTTTTAATTTTCAAACCACTTGAGATAAGTGCTGAAGCCTTTGAAAGTGGTAAAAAGTGGAAAAAAATAATAGTAGAATGAAACCCATTGGAAAAGGAAGAGAATACAACAAAAATGAAAGGAAAAATAATTTACGGGCAATCTGAGGTCGGGAAGTGAAAGGGGGTGAGTTTTTAAGGGTAAAAAACAGTTTATCTTGATTTCCGGCAAAACTACAAGTTCTATGGAAAAAAGTTAAATGGCAAAGTTGTAGGTAATAAAAAGATCTACTACTTTTCTAATTACACTTTTTTCACAAAACCTCAATATTTATGTGAAAAATTCAAATAACCAAGTTTTTGGTTTTTTATTTTTCTTGCAAAAAAAAAATCACGAAATTTGGTGAAAACTTACCTTTTTATGTTCCAAACACACAAATTTTTTTTTATTTAAAATATTTATTTTTTCACCTTATTTTGACTTAATATCGAAAAAGCACCCTAATTTTCAATCAAAAATTCTCACGTCAAAATATCTGCTTTTTTAAAAAAGTCGGTGGGCTTTTTGTTCGTTGAAATCTCTACTCTCTGATGGTGTAAAAAAATATACATTACTATGGTAAATGTTCTCAGAAAATGCAAAGAAACGATGCGGCAAACTCAAATCCGAAATTTTTGTTTTAATCATTATGTACAATTTTGAGCTATTTATTAAAATTTATACTTTAATTACTCGAAAAACGTAAGATTTCATGTTACATTGATAAACAAAAAAATTGCAAGTCGAAATATACTACTATAATTAACAACCAAATAAGTTAATAAAGTTAATATTTAATAAAAACATCTACAATATTGCAAAGAAGTCGATTTACTTTAGCTTATCCTAAAAAAATTCAAAAATCCACCAAATTCAATAATAACAAAGATATAAGGTGTCAAAATTGAAGAAATAAATCACATTTTCCTTCTTATCTTTCGATCGCTTGAAGCAAATTTCACGAAATTTCGCTTATTTTGATCACAGTATTATGCTGTTACAGTATGGCCCATTACTTACGCAACAATTTGACTTTTAGATAAATTGCATGCATCATGAGATTTGGATGCGTTTTTCTCAGAAACCATTGCTTCTAGCGACATCAACAAGGTGTACCTTTTTTAACTAGAAAAGATAGGGAAGAACATTTTTCCAGTCCAAAATAATATACAGTGTAGCACAAAAAAGTCGTAGCGATTTAAAGGGGTTCAAACCATCGTTGGTGGCGCCTTCTAGCAGATACACCAATATCGTCGACATATTCGAATTTCTAGTACCAAAAAACCCCCTATATCAAATTTCATAAAATACGGTCAATGCGATCGAAAAATAATAAAGAAAATGTGATTTATTTTTTCAACTTTGACACCCTGTAGATCGAAAAGGAGCAACATTCGTATAAGGCATATTTGGCTTAATCGCTCTATTTTAAGGTCAGCTACATGCCCTTAGGGCATTATTAATGAATCACCCTGTATAGTTTTCGGTATTTTTTGAGCCTTAAATAGTGAAGCTATTACTAGGTAGCAGTATATGCCAAGGGTTTAAAAAACTTTCTGTCTTGTAGACTACTAATACACGGTGTGATATCAATGTTTCCCATCCAAACTCGAAGACGGAGTCTCCATCTTCACACTCTCCGTCGAGGGCAACGCAGCCAAATCGCCGTGTATACGTTTACGTTGCGCAACAGCCGATATGCAATTTAAGAGATTGTTGTTTGCACAAGGTACAAAATCATTAAATTAATTTCAAAAGCGTCGACTATAAAGAAACCGGTAAGCAGAAATCTAAGACATGGATCTGTTGGTGGCCACACCCAGCCGTAGGAAAAGTCCTTGGGAGGTTTTTTTTCGATTTGGTTCGAACCGATTCCGCTCGATATGTTAATTCTGAGAGAGAACGGTCTGTTATGCCTTACGGTATTTAGGTAACAAATAATCGCCTCAAAAACGCTCAGAATAATCACCTGGACGAGATTTATTTGTTTACGTTCTCAATGCGTTGGAGATTTATTCAAATATTGTGTGACAGCTGGCCTACCACTTCTCCAGACAAGGCGTTTTGGAATTTTGGTGAAATACAGATGGAATTTTATTGTAATTTAGTCTTCGATCCTCGACAGCTATTAAGATATCAACACGTTTCGAAAATTAGCATGAAAAATGTGAAAATGGACAACTTTTTGCGGAGAAGTCCAAGTGAGATGCAGTTTTCTGCAAAATGTTCAGGGAATTGTTTATAACAAAAGGTACATCTAACCTCTGTACGCTCGCAAATTTTTAATTGTTTATTTAACAAATGACCCTATTTTGTTGAACATATGGCAAATGTCACACACGATTCAACGAAAATGTCTGGAAAATGTTCTCTCGAAGGTTTTCGAGGTCCCTCTTTATCACTTTGGTGTTAGCTTTATTATTTATTGATAAATTGTTGTAACTGGGCTAATTAAAAACTCCACCCCCAAAATCACTAGAGAACCGGATTTTATCCAGGATTTCTGGCTTATTAAGGCAAATCATCGGCACAAGATTTTTGCAAATATAATTGTTTATTGTTCGATTGTTGCAACCTCGCTAATTAACAAATTAATAACTCTACTCCCGCAATCGTTGGAAACCCAGTTTTTTTTTGCAATAACTCTGGGATCATGGGGAGAACCATCGGCACAAGGTTGTTGCACGTAATTGTTTATTTACCAATTGTTTCGACCTGGCTAATTAACAAATTAATAGGTTAACGCCCGAAATCACTAGAAAACCAGATTGTTTTGCAATATGATGAGGAGAAGCATTGCCACAAATTAATTGCAAATATAATTCTTTATTGTTCGATTGTTGCAACCTCGCTAATTAACAAATTAATAACTCTTCTCCCGCAATCGTTGGAAACCCAGTTTTTTTTGCAGTAACTCTGGGATCATGGGGAGAACCATCGGCACAAGATTGTTGCACGTAATTGTAAATTTAACAATTGTTTCGACCAGGCTAATTAACAAATTAATAAGTTAACGCCCGAAATCAATAGAAAAACAAATTTTTATGCAATAACTCTAGGATGATGAGGAGAAGCATTGCCACAAAGTAATTGCAAATATAATTGTTTATTGTTCGATTGTTGCAACCTCGCTAATTAACAAATTAATAACTCTTCTCCCGGAATCGTTAGAAAATCGGATTTTTTTTGCAATAATTCTGGGATCATGGGGAGAACCATCGGCACGAAATTGTTTATTCTTCTATTTTTGCAACCTGGCTAATTAACCCGGAAAAAATTTCGGGTCTCTAGTGATTTCGGGGATGAAGTTTTTAATTTGTTAATTAGCCCAGTTACAATAATTTAACAATAAATAATAAAGCTAACACCAAAGTGTTAAAGAGGGACCTCAAAAACCCCCGAGAGAACATTTTCCAGACATTTTCGTTGAATCGTGTGTGACATTTGCCATATGTTCAATAAAAGTGGGTCGTTTGTTAAATAAATAAAGAATTAAAAATTTGAGAGCGTACAGAGGTTAGATGTACCTTTTGTTATAAACAATTCCCTGAACATTTTGCGGAAAACCGCATCTCAATCGAACCTCTCCGCAAAAAGTTGCAAGTGAAATGCTAATTTGACGCGACTATACACTATAGAAATTTATGTCAAAGAAAAATATTGGATACTGAACAAGCCGTTGAAGCTGCGCTATCCATATTGGTGCAAGAAAAATCGAAAAATTTGTACGAAAATTCCTACAACAACTTTGAAACCTAGGCCAAAGAAAAACATATTGAGAATTTTACAGAAAATGTGCCTAGCCAATTTTCTGAAGCTACCGGAAGGCCGTCAACTTTGTAGACTAAATATTCGATGCTCCGCACCATGATTTACCTGAACAAAAACGTAGATATTGGCAAATATACAAACTTAATTGCATTTTTAAAAGGGAAGCTTTCGGATAGCAAATAAATCAAAAATATTTACGAAGGTGGAAATAAAACGCTTTACGAAACAAGCAGAAGATAAATTATTCCTGTTAGCCAAAGTTGCTTTAATCGTTGGAGTATTTGGAGCATGTAGGAGAGAAGAAATCACATATTTGACAGTAGATACCATAAAAGATTATCAGTCGTTTATTACTGTTAAAATTCTGAACACAAAACTCATGCTTCAAGAATGTTTAGGATTACTGGCCATTTCTTCCTCCGCAGCTCTGCAACGATGTTGGCATATTCTGGAGCGCATATCACACTTTTGAATCAACATGGATGTTGGCGATTAAGTTCAGTTGCAGAGGGTTATAACGAAAATTCCATTGAATAGAAAAACTAAATAGCAAAAAGAATCATAGGTAAGGAACATACACCAAATAGAAATTAAAAAAATTCACGCAGAAGCTATAGCCACTACTAACAATTTATTCATTCCGAATACTAGTACTTGCATTGCTGTTTTTAGAGAATTGAAGCTGGTACCTCTAGTATTCACTTGATGTCTGGTATAGTGAAATACCCAAATCCTCGACATTATTAAATGTCAAGTTGCACAGTTCTTCTCTACGACAGGCTCCAAATACACCGAAAATTACGGCAACCTTCTGCATGAGACATGTTTAATTCTTCGCAGTATTAATACTGAGATATCCTCGCAGGAAGAATTCAGACGTCTTACGTCATGGCTGACGTTAGGCACTTGTTTTTATTGTCAACGTAATTTTCATTATTTGGCCGCGTTAAAGACAATAATTTTTTGCAATTTAGTGCAACATATAATGCAAACTTTTAGTGTAGTATATAGTTTTATTACTCTCAGTTGCAGTTTCTTAAATATCTTCATGAAAACATAATGGATTATTCATTTGTTCGTATGAGTCGTCTGAATTTTTGCCGCGAGTATAAATAATATTTACGCTTTCATAAAAATAATTTTATACGCTTTATAGTAGTAGTGGTTTTAAGTTATCTATAAATCAGTCTTTAGATTTTCGAAGTTTGATTCTTAATAGATTTTATTGTAATCTAATTAAAACCCCAGTTGGAAACCGCCAATATTTTTGTGATAGAGGAACATCTGACTTCCATTCTAAAGAAACAGCTCAATAGCCTTAATTGTCGATTTATTTCATCAAACCTTTGAATTTACGCGGAACGTAATATTGGAGTAAACAAAATATGCGTTAGTGAATGGCTGAAACAGGCGAAGGCAATATGTAATTACTGAATAAAAACGAAGTGATCCACAGGACTAAAAATAACCGCTAAATAAAACAACTGTAAGCAAATACAATTGCAACTTAAAATAGACTTTAATTTCCTCCCACAAAAATGTTTTCTTTGCATACCCACACGATTTATTAATAATGTATCTTGTGGCACAGTAAAATATTCTGTGATTGGTTTAAAAATCAAAAAGAGCTGCAAATACTCTGGGGTTTGGTATTTTATAAAACATGCACCTGTAAAATATATATTATTGAAATATAAAATCAAACAAAAAGCTTGAGAAAATTCAAATTCATCCTTAGACAGTGTGCTCGAGTTTTTTTTTGGAACAGGTTCAGTATATAATCTAGCCCAATCCTCGTTTCTCCGATTGCAACTTGAATTTTCTTTAACATTGCGTCTACATTTATGTATTTTTTTTTTTCACTTTTATCGTTTTTTTCAAGATAAACATGTGTAACAGATATTGTTATCATACAACATTATTTTTCTGTTTCAGGAAAACAATGGACCAACAATGCGAATTTCAAAGAATCCTTCCCAAACGTTGAGTTTCTCTGAATGATACGTGTGTGGTATAACTGGCACTTTTCTGTGGAGTCATTTAAAGCCAAATATTTATGCCACCTAGCCTGAATCATTACAGGACTTGAGGCAACGCATCGTATACGAGTGTAAAATAACCTTATAATTCCTTAAATGCTCCATAACGTTAGAGAACATTTTGAGCAATGTCTCTACACTAAATGAAATATGATCCATAACATTCGCCTATGTTAGATAATCCCTTTGTGCATGTTTTGAATTGCTGTTTGGTGGAACGATATCTTCTTGATTTTTGGAAAACTCCAATCGCTAAATTTTTCCACGGGCCTGTTCTTCTGGAATTGCATTTTTATTTAGGTAAATAGCAAATTTTATTAATAATTATAAACTACACTAGCGACACAAACACACGAAATTCACCAACCCCTACCACATAAAAATGATAATTGATGGATGAAGAAGCGAGAGAAGTCGGGCCGCATGCAACTGTTCCAGAAGTCGACGGCGGGCTCGCCTATATAGGAAAACGGATCCGAACAATGTTCGACTTATTCCGCCGGTAACGTATTAAACGGAAATTTGAACTGCCAATTTTTCAGCTGTGCCGATTACAGCCTATCCGATGTCGACGCTGATTACTGCGGTCGCGCATTTATTATAAAATTCTCATGATTTCATATTGATTGCACGGAGTGTTTATAAAAATGTAAATTTAATTATTGTTTGTTTCTGTTATTATTTAGTGGTTCTGCGGCGCTTGCCATTGAGTAGATATTATTAAAAACAAGATTATTGACCTAAATACACGGTAGGTCAATAATCGGATTGCCGGATTATTTATCACCGAGGATTTTTTTTATTACTGTCTGTATTTGAATACAAAAAAACTTTTGGATTTTATTTCACTATTTATGTAATGATATGTGAATGGTTTATAGTAATCCGTTGGCGTTTTGTAATTTCAATATTAAATATTTTTTATGTCGAAACTAATAATGTTAATTTGCATACTTTTAAAAAATAATTTATGGCATTAATTGTTAAAATTTGACATATTATCTTCTACCATCGAACATTTTAATGTAGAACTCTTTTAAATTATTGCGACGATTATTCTTTGATTGTTTTATCCTCGTGGAAGTGTTGTGAATCGATCTATTGATGCACCTTCCTTTTGTAATAATTGTTATTATACTTTTTTGCAATAAATATTTTATTATTATTAAATCTAGATGACAAGCTTTTGGTGACCGACACTGTGCAAGACAACAGGTCGGCAGCATCTCTCATCGAATCCTTGGAGCAAACGCATTACCATTTATTATACAACTGTTAATAGAGGTGCTTGAAAATCGTTTCCCAACGAGCACCCCGTGTCTAATTAACTTAATGCCCAATTATTGCATAAATCGCTGGTCTGCATTGGCCAAGAAGCAGAAACCGGCGATTCCCCCACTCGTTCTGCCGTTGATAGCCAGTCAGCTGATCCTCAATACTCATTATTAGATACTACAGAACACAGTATACGGTCTCTTTACTACACAATACCTCGTCTTTTCGTCAAAATTTGCATTACTGGTCATTTTATGCTTAGAATGTCGATGAAATATGGTTGGAACATTGCTGGAATGTCACTGGAGTCAATTTAAATGGAATGGAATTGAAATATGCTTGTACCATGATTAAACAATATAATTCGAAAGGCATTAATATTGTCTGTCTTTTGATATAATTAAATTTAGTAAATCTATCTATGATTTTACATAACAAACAAAAATTACGTCATACGAGGGTTGGTTAGGTTAGGATAGATTTACCTTTTCTATAACGCTGTTTAAAATATGAAATATTATAAAAGTAGGGATAAGAAATAATAGTTATTTATTGTATAAGTGGTTTTATTAGAATTTTATCCACGCAAGAAACGTGAGAACGTAGTTCGAGTGTTTGAGAAAGAAATATCTCAATAACTTCGAAACCTGTAGGAGTATTAAAAAAATGGCACAGTTATGTTTTTGGCACGGCAAATAAGAATTTTATGAAACAAAGAACGTTTTTTCCTATTTTCAATATATGATGTCCGTATTTCTAAATACAAAATTGTTTTCCCCTTTTTATCAAAGGAACAGGGCATAACTGACGCCCTGTATAAGCAACGCCAAAATAAGTTAAATATTCTTATTTGCCGTGCTAAAAAACTTAATTGTGCCAATTTTTTTTTTAATACTCCGACAGGTTTCGAAGTTTTTGAGATATTTCAAAATAAAATTCTAGCATTGAATGCCCTGTATTTTTGTAACCAGCAACATTCGGATAGAAGCTCAAGAAGCAATTTTCCATATACATATTGCCAGCGAAATCCAGGGAAAAAGTGAAAATTTAGCGAATGGAGAGAAACACTGAGAGTAATGACAATAAATGAAGAAGTCATGCTATCGTATTTTTTAATTTGAAGAAAACATATGCAATTTCATCTATGTGGTCAAAGTATTTGATGTTGGAGGCTACGATAAAGTACTACAAAAATATAGATATTGGAATATATAACAAGCTTACTGCTTATTTGAAGAGTGAATCAAGGGAATACAAATTAAAAAAGCACAGTATTGGAAAGAGCACATATTGTAGAATTTTTGACTGGGGCTTCCGATAAAGAATATTTATAAATATTCTAAATTTAAAAATTTAAGCCAGATGGATTCACTGTACCCTGTACATTAGTGTTTTCATCAAATTTAGGAGATATTTCTAAAATAATAAGACCAAAATATAATTTAGTTTTAAATTATTTTTTTAGTAACGCTTCCATTGTCCTCAATGGAGGTAATTTGTTAAAATTAATGTAAAATCAATAAGTTTAGCTGGAAGCGCTCTGGATTTTTTACATTTTATGTTGATTAGGTAGTTGTAGTATTTTCTAAAGCTACATTCCATATCTTTTCGAATTCACTTTCTTTCTACAGTGTGTCCCAAAATAGAAGACCACGAATTCTTTGGACAAAAATAATGCGACTTTCCTTATGATAATTTTTATTTGAAAGTCCCTGTTACGAGTTACGATTTACTAAGTCGCCAAGGTGTTGTAATAATAGGTATATCCACAAAATTTCAGTTTCACTTGAAAATGATAGTGATGACAGATTTATGGGCACTACAAATTGCCGTTTTTCTCCAAAACGGAGCATTTATACAAAAAATTGCAAGAGATAAAATGATCAGAAGTAAATTCTACGTTTGATATTTCAAGAAAAAGCCGCATAGGCGTACTTAAAAATAATTGGAGGGGATAAAGAGTACTGCATCCCTCAGTTACCTCCATTCGCCCTTCGATTTTTTTCACCAAAATTACATAATAAGTATGCCGGTATAAGATTTCAAGTGTGTATCTTACAAAACAATGGAATTAACAAAAATAGTTTTTTAAAATGTAACTTTAACGCCCTATATATTAAAATAGGGAAGTCCAAATAAAAAATGGTATAAGGAAAGTCGCATTATTTTTGTCCAAAGAATATGTGGTTAATGGTATATCCTTCTATTTTGGGACACCCTGTATTTGTTTCTGTTGTAAACAATTGTAATGATCCTATTAGCATCATCATCTTCAAAATATCACTGTTTACACTTTGCAAATGTAATAATCAGACATTTGTTATTTTTGCACAGTAATAAAAATATGTATTAATACAGGGTAAAAAAAATTAAATAATAGATGCGTCATGAAAAATGGAATCAATATCGTAAAAAATTTCTTTGTAAAATTAGTTTTCTAGAAAAAAATTCTAGTATTTTGCAGGTTAGTAAATTTAGATAGATTAATTTCTTTAGATAATTATTGATTAGAGCTTTGTCTGTGGAATTGTTCATTAGCATACCTAGATGTTTGGTATCAGAGAACATACATATGACTTCATTGATAGGAATTGTAGGAGATTTGATATATATTAGCTTAAAATACCTTTCTAAAACAGTAAAAAATGTTACAAAAGCTAATAATAAAAAATATATGGGTAGATATTGTGGGTGTAATTCAACGCTGGTTGGGGCTTTAGCCCACAGAGTAGTTAGTTTCACACAATATTGTTAATACATGAAAATGTATAAAAAAATCTGAATCATACTATATAGTTTTATTATTATTCTCAGTTACAGTTTCTTACATATTTGGTGAAAATATAATGAATTATTCATATGACATAAGTCGTCTGAATTCTTGCCGCAAATATAACTCACAAAGTGTCAAAATAGTAAAATAGAAGAATAGATTATAATTTTAAGTAAGGATAATATATTTAACGTCTTCCAAGAGGTTTGTTTTCTGGATCCAACCGTTGGCCTATCTCGTTTGATCATTGTTGAATGTAAACGGTAGTTGATATCCTTGACAAGGACGTTGGTAGTGCGGGCGGTTGATCCCCCTCTGTCCCCCCCGTTCACCAATCTGGTTCCAGGCTACTTGAAGCGAGCAATTCACATTCGATTTCTAATTGTAGCTTTCTGAGGCCAAACATTCTGAATTGTTACAACATTAAGGCAAAACTACGAAATTGCATATCTTAACACCAGCTTAGCCGCACTGGCAGCCAGCGGCGTCCCGAGAGAAGAGTAAGTGGGGTAAATTTAGTTTATAAAAAGAAATACACAAACCGAGAAAATTTTTGTTGATAATTAATAAGAACTATTACTGATGGTGAGACAAGAATGCAACTGGGTGGTTATTTAATAGTGAACCTAATATAAAGTAATAGTTTGATTGAGCAAAAAGGGTCGCGAAATCGGCATCGGTCAAAATTGGCTGTATTTCATCAGCCTTATTTACGGCGGTTTCGATGACAGTATGACAACGGGGATGCGTATATAATTAACGAATGTCGCGAGCTGTTTCGCCCGTTTGTATGATTAGAATAAGTTTTTATGAGATCAACAGTGAGTGTTATTTCCATGTCGGTGCAGTGGTGGCTCGTGACTTCTTAAACAAGTGAGCCAAGCAGGCTGTGACTGTTCAAAATATGAACTGCAAAATTTAAGATTATTGGGAAACTTAACTTAATCATTATTTATAGATAAATTAGAAAATACAAATACAGGATTATTTGAAATTGCTCTATTTTGTTAGGCGAAAAAATTTTTTTGAATTATTTGACGATTTTCTCAAACTTTCAACTGAAATTTTAAATACAGTGCTTTCGAAAAGTAACGAATAAATTCATTATTTTTGAAATTGAGAAGTTTTCGAAAAAATCCCGTGACACGTCGATTTTGTCTTTAAAAAAGGCACTTTTTGACATACGACCCACATTTATGACGTCATCGTTGTTTGAGATATGACGTCATCGACAATTTTTTTAAATAGCAACCCCCAATTTTGACCATGCCATTTGAAAGAGCGTGTCATTCTACATACATACATCATGAAAAATTATGGTGTTACCTACATAACAAAAATGTCAAGAAAATAATGTTTGAAGAGTTTAAAATTTAATTTTCACAATACTGAAAATGATAATGATTATGTAAAAAATCGACTAAATTAAATGTTCAAATTGTGCACCGATTAATAAATTCTTTTTGGACATTATCAATAACTTCAGGAGGTATACGATGTATCTCGTGACGAATTCTTGCTTTTAAATCTCCTGAATTAACCGGTCTAGTAACGTATACTTTGCTTTTTATCCCCACAAGAAATAATCTAGGAGTGTCAAATCAGTAGATCTGGCTGGCGACTCAATCGGCCCCCTTCTCCCTATCCAAGCTTCAAAAGATTGAAGAATAGGCCTTATATATATTTAAAAAGTAAATGGGTTTTGGAGTAGTGGGGTAGTCGCGGCTAAGCTTCTGCGGAGTCACCACTGAAGATGCCGACAGTGAAGAGCGGCAAGACGTTTGGAAGCATGGGATGCGACCAGTTACAGCGGCGGCTACGGAACGCCTCGGAGGACCACCATTATCCGAGGAACGGTTCCGACCGTACACTCGCAATACCAACAATAGGAACCGAAATCAATATATGGACAGGCGCAGATACACCGATAGCGGGTCTGTCTCCATAGAGCCAAGCCCGAGAACAACCACGGCAGGTAAAAGAATCCCGGCTGATGCTAGGGATGTGCATTTTAACTCTGTTTCTAGCAGCTACCAGTTACCGAAGTCACGGCACAACAACCCGGAAAATCACTATGTATCCTTATAATATAATATAACTAATTTGCCGCGAATGATAATTTTTTATCTTTCTTTTTCACCTATTATTAAATCCACGAGCCGCCACTGATTTAATTACGCGCGCCAGAACCAGTTCGGCCCGCCATAGAATTTTCATATGTAAATATTTTAGCCAGAAACCTATATCGATATTTTATGGTTACAGTGCATTAAAAACCAAGAAAAAGTACATTTTCACCACAACCCAATTCTACACCAATGTACTTGGTTTGAAGCCGGTCCGTAGACGTAGCATAAATAACGCGATTGTGTAAATGTGTAAATATAATGTAAATGTGTGTACGTACATACGTGACAATTTTTCACTTTTACTTGCCGTTTACATCCAACGCCAGCAGGATAATGAATGTCCTTTGCGACAATTATCGAAGAATTCCAAGCAAACACCGATTTTGAAAGGAGCATTTTTACGTTTGAGAAACATTTTTATAATTTATTGCTTTCAGATTGACATTGTCCGACGGTCCAGAATTAATAGTTTATTTTCAACAAACTATTTTTTGTACAGGGTGTTTTTAAGCGAAGTAGCAAAAATGAGAGCACAGATTCCTTAGGTGAAAATAAATCGATTTAACCTAACACCTATATCCCAAGTCGCATAATAAAAAAGATTCAGGGTGTAAAGTTAAAATTTTATTTTCGATATTTGTAGATAATTTCTTTTTGCGGACGAGAAATTAAAATTTGTTTATAATTTTGACGTCACTTATGTCACATCATGTTTTTTTTTTAATTGCAGAACTCTTTTGCTGCTTAGTGTATTCATCTGACTATTGAAACAATCGATTCTCCTACCTGTCATATCTGAAAAAGGTATACCTTGTTAGATGTAACAGTTAATGAAAACACTCTATAAATATCTAAATTCACTCTTGAAAGTGTGAGAACTCGAAAATTCAACCACAATAGATAAGATCTGACCTATTTCTGCATTTTTAGGATTGTTTCTTCAGGTTTAATTGAAATTAATTTATTGGCATAATGGTCTTTATAGTTAGATATTTGACTCAACCTAAAGGAGGCCACCTGAAGAAGCAATCCTAAAAATGCAAAAATAGGTCAGATCTCATCTATTGTGGTTGAATTTTCGAGTTCTCACACTTTTAAGAGTGAATTTAGATATTTATAGTGTTTTCATTAAACCAGGTTAGTAAATTTAGATAGATTAATTTGCTTAGATAATTATTATTGAATTAGAGCTTTGTCTGTGGAATTGTTCATTAGCATACCTAGATGTTTGGTATCAGAGAGCATACATATGACTTCATTGACAGGAATTGTAGGAGATTTGATATGCATATTAGGTTAAAATACAATTCTAACAGTAAAAAATTTTACAAAAGCTAATAATAAAGAATATATGGGTAGATATTGTGGGTGTAATTCAACGCTGGTTGGGGCTTTAGTTCACAGGGTAGTTAGTTTCACACAATATTGTTAATACCTAAAAATATATAAACTTCCTATAATCATTACAATATTTGTTCTCAGTGTAATAAGTTTCTATTTCGACAGCAGGCCAAATTTATTATTACTACCGACATAAAAAAATGATTGATCACATATTCAAACTGATTTTAAAAAACCTTAGGCACAATGAAGATTTCATAACCGTTCTGTTATTAAAATTTTACTTTCGTAGATTATGTAATAGCAAAAAAAAATTGCGATACTTGACTCTTCACTTGGATTTGATAGAATTGAAAGGCAAAAAACGTACACACCTTTCGATACATTATAGAGTAGATTGTTTTGCAATACGGATTGTTGTACAGTAATTCACTGTAAAAGTCAAAGGTAAAGTGTACTGACTGGTGAAAAAAATCGAAAATATAGTGTAACAACTGGATTTCTTGCTAACTGTATTATTAAATATAAAAAAATGTGTCTCAATTAATCTTTCGATAATACGATTTGATTCAGCAGTCCTTTGAAAAACAGTTTATGATTAATAACATAATAACTGTTAAAAATATATTGCATACATAATAATTAATTCTTTGTGAAAGTACTTTTCTTTCCTCTGAAGTGGATATCTCGAAAAATAGAGAGAGTGTTATGACCAATCGCTGGTGTTCTTCCGCTAGTTGTAACATTCACTGTTACTTAATTTTTATGACAAAATACAAGATGTAAGGAGATAAGCTCCGCTATCGAGACATCTAATATACATAGTGTCCTAAGGTTCAGTTTCCATGATGGAAATTCAAACAACAAACTTATATGTATAATAATTTAATTAGGAATACGTCAGAAATTAAAAATAAATCGACAAATTCGATTTAAAGAGTGCCATTATTAGTGCAATAGACTGTACAGTACATTTCATCGATATAAGGTAATAACAAATTTTTAAAAGAGGCCGAAACTAAGTCATGGGATAGAGTGGTGCAATATAATTCAAGTAAGTGACATAAAGATTGTTAGAATATGTGAATATATGCATAATATATAATCATAAATCTATATATGATTATGATATCTATTTTAATCATATAACTCGATATTATTGAAAGCGGAGTATTAAGGAAATATTTTATATCTCGTCAAATCAGAATTATTTTACCCCAATCGAACCCACTGCTCGTATATAGAAACTTGTATCGGAACGGCGACTACAAGCCGTTATTTGAATGCAACATTGTAACACCTCACAAAACAAGTTAACCGCTTTCTGTACATCACGGAAATGGGTCCTTACCTTTATAAAGTTTAGTATTTTAAAAGGCAGTGACGTTTTTAAGAAGTCGTTTAATTTTATGAAGCGTAGGCATCAAACTTGGCAACTATGCAGTCTCTCGTCTACCAACTCTCCGACATACGTCGTTTTTGAATACCGCAAGGAAGACAAAGAAGAGATGAATAGTTGTTTACTTTGCTGGCAGTGCAGGACAGTACTTTTCAGGGCTAGGTGATTTTGCAGGCTCGACCGTGTTATAATTTTTCTTTTCCTAATATACTAAGTGTTTTTAATTACTTAAATTTAAAAAAATTAAATTAAATTATAAAATCTTCAAACATTATTTTCTTGAAATTTTTGTTATGTAACACCATAATTTTTCATGATGTACGTATATAGAATGACACGCTCTGTCAAATGGCATGGTCAAAATTGGGGGTTGCTATTTAAAAAAATTGTCGATGACGTCATATCTCGAACAACGATGACGCCACAAATATGGGTCGTATGTCAGAAAGTGCCTTTTTTAAAAACAAAATCGACGTGCCAGGGGATTTTTTCAAAAACTTCTCAATTTCAAAAATAATGAATGTATTCGTTACTTTTCGATAGCACTGTATATTGTATCTATATATCGCTAAGATATAAATACATCCCAAATGTATTCTTGTATAAGTGTTTTCTGTTATTATTATTTTATTTATTTTCGTTTCAATGGGGTTATTTTAACTTATTAGTAATTTTTCTCTCTCTGTTATGTACCCTTACCATAATCCCACCCTCCCGACATACTCTTACCTCCCCGTGGTCCTTGCCGGGAAATAATGATTTAAAATTACATAATAACATCCAACACTCAGATTTACATTCATTATTATATACTTAAATTAAAGAAACTGCCGAATTCTAGAAGAAAAATCATTTATTTTCGACGCCTACTATATTTTTTGTATTTCGTCGTTTGCAAACCTCATCAGCACACGAAATGAGAGAAAACTGATGCTGGGCGTGTTTTCTGGAAGGAAAAGGTAAAGAAAACACGAATGAGTCAACATGAAGAATGTTATTTAATAATTTATCAGATTGCGAACCGCCTCCAGGCAACGCCACTTGTCCGGCAGGTAGAAGGGCTCGAAAACGTGCGGGAACGGCGTGTCGTGGCCCGTGACTCGAGCTACGGGGGCCTCAAGATGTAGGAAACATTCCTCCTGCAACGGATGGACAGTTAGAGATTGTTTTCTTCAAATCAAATGTCTTTTTAATCTCAGCATGTGAATGGCTGTCACTGTCGATTTTAACAAATACCGTCAATTCGCGAAGATTAAAAATAAATTTACACAGGGTTAGATTAATCAATAAAATAAATAAATAATTTGCACAAGTTACGGATGTCTCTTTTTGTAAGAAACAGCTATATTTTCCTTCGATTTTGTTAGATATGGATTCCTTAACATAACTTTCTGCTACAGAGGAGCTCTTCCATCAACCATGCCGTTTAATGGTTGTAAGATCAGCACCTTCATTGGTCAACAAAGTTGTTGAAGTGCGCCTCATACAATGGCCAGTATACGCTTTTGGATTTGCGATATTCAATGTGTCGATTCCAACAGGCTGAAAAGTACATTTTATTGATGTATCTTAAAAAGAATCTATCTTGTGTTGTGTTTCTGCATAGTTCAACAGCATTCCTTCTATAATTGTAAATTTTCTTGAAATGCCCATCTTGTTGTCAGGTATTTAAACAAGTAGGTAACTGCCAGTCCTGTACGTCCGTAATTTTCAAATTTCTCACTTCGCAACATCGACAAGCACCAGAAACCCCCATTATTAGTGCAACTTAAAATAATTTACAGTTCACTATATGTATACTTTTGTATAAAAGACAGAGTAAAACTGACATCAGCATTTTCAGCAGAGTCACATATTATTTATGACGTACCGTATGCCATCAATACTTCATGCAAATGTTGTACAAACAAATCGTTGACAGCAAGAATTGTTTTATTTATTTTGGAAGGGAAAACAAATTGAATAAGAGATAGATTCTTATAGTTCGTTTCAGAACTCTGTGGAGAGGATTGAGAACAAAAGAAGGTTAAGTAGATTTTTTTGTTAATTTAGAATAGCATACCACAACACAAGTGATGGTAAATCTTACCTGAATACTAGCTGCTAATTCCGCACCAAATCCTCCTGTCAGAGGAGCTTCGTGTGCGACAAGGACACGCTTCGTTTTCTTCACCGACTGAAAAACACATTTATAGTAATCATTCATGAATAACTTTGGAAATCAAACACTTATGAAAATCTACCAACCAATATTGTCACCTCTACGTTGACTTGGCCATGAAATACCTACTTCACGTAGTAAAAACAAGCTTTATTGTCAATACTTGATTACACATCAATTATACTTTAAACAATTCACAACTGTCAGATCTTTACTTTGATGTTTCTATTAGTCGTGTTTGGCTTCTAAAGATAAACTGAACTGTGGAGACGGAACTGATTCGCTTATATAATTTTAGAGCTTCCATCGTTCTCGAGAACGCATCTGGAACCATGTCGAACATAGGTTAGAATGTTTTTAGGAAACGTCAGAATAAAGGTATTACAACAAATGATAAATTTGCAAGCAACCAGCAACGTAGTTAACAAACTAAAAAGGTAGGTGAAGTTCCGTAACGATATGTATTTATTTATTTTACCTACTGTCTAATTATTCGTAAACTTGTTTCAAAAGTGACATAAGCCAGCTAGAAACCACTATCGTTTTCAATACTTAATTATGAGAGGATATGTTTTTAAATTTCAAAAAGATATTGAACATTTTTTTCAAGATCGACCAAGTTTCTGAACAAATATTGTCAGAAAAGGTTGTAACGTTATAGTAAAACAGATAACAGGCGACTTATATTCAAATAGTTATCTTTAGAAAAGCAAAAAACGAGGAATGGTTAATTCTATAGTTAAGTCTATAAACTAAAGAAAAAGGCGAAGGTGATAATTGAACTAAGTAAGCTAAGTGTGCATAGTAATGACAAAAAAATCATTTAGTAGTGTCTAAAAAGTTAGTTATTTAAGTTAAAAAAGTAAATTTCTTCAGCAAAACTGCATTTCTTATGACATAAAATCGCCAAACTGGACCCTATTTCTAACAGATAAAAAATAAATTTATAGTATGTGTCAAAAAGAAATTTCTCTCAGTGCGCATTACCTGATCGTCGAGAAAAGAATTTATAGATCACCTTGAAATATTTTAAAGTAATAACAAACACAAGGCCGGTTGATAATAACAATGTTGACGGATCGGTATCAAGTCTTCACCTACCTTAAACACAGTGTCCATGTCCCAGGGCAATATGGAGACAAGGTCTATCACTTCACATGACACGTCGAGCTGGCTCTGGACTAAGTGGGCCACCTCTTTCAAGACGTGCACTTGGGTGCCCCAACCTATCAAAGTCACGTCATTGCCTAGACAAAATACGTATCATGACATACAGGGTGTCCGCAAAGTAATGGGACGCAGTTTAAGCATAGCTTCCTGTGATCAAATAGAACCGATTTAGACAAACTTAGCTTAGTCCAAAAGTGCCTCATTTAGAAGTTGTACACAGGGCTCCAAAAAAAATTGTTTTCTTGTTATGGGCATAATTAAGAAACCAACGTTCAGTCATGTTGAAATTTGGTACAGTTATGTTTTAGTAGTGCTGCATATCGTAGGGGGCACTCTTGGCAGTTTTTTTGTCACTCATTTTTATCGTATGTTTTTTGTTGGTCTTATTCTGATACGCTTGACGGAGAATTATGATGAAAAAATTAATTTTGCGTAGAAAAGCTATACCTGTTCCATGTAACTGTACCTTCGTTCTGCAGCTCCTCCATTAAATTCATTTTGACAATAAACAGCGATCATATCTGCCGTTTCTGAGTTGGAAAACTGATTATTTCGAGGTATGTTTTCAAAATTTGACAAAATAATACTAATAATTTGAAATTATTTACACATTACATTTACACTTTACACAACTACACAACGACAATTACTAACTCAGTACAACAATTAATATTAATCTGGCAGGCTTCTGATGAAATTTTATCAAATTTAAGCGTATCAACGTCAGTCTGACAGGTGGTAACTTGATCTAATTATAAAATTAATTTCTATTTTAATGTGCAGAAATTTTCAAACGCGTTTTTACCGAAAACGGTGCATTTTATCAACATAGAACAAGTACAGGTTTTCTACGAGAAATTAATTTCTCCATCATAATTTTCAGTCAAGCGTATCAGAATAGCACCAACAAAAATGATGCAATAAAAATTAATTGCACAAAAACTGCCAAGAGCGCCCTCTACGATATGCGGCACTACTTACTATTTCATAATGCTTGTACTTATCTAAAACATAACTGTACCAAATTTGAATAAGATTGGATGTTTCGTTTCTTAATTATGCCCATAACAAGAAAACTTTTTTTTTGAAGCCCTGTAACTTCTAAACGAAGCACTTTTGGACTAAGCTAAGTTTGTCTAAATCAGTTCTATTTGATAACAGGAAGCTATGTGTAAGCTGGGCCGATTACTTTCCGGACACCCTGTATATTAAGAGCATCATAAAATTAGAGTTTGGATAATAATAGACAACTATAGATTAATCAATCTCTAGGGAGAAGACGATGCATTCAATATGTTAATTCATAAAAAAATAATTAACAGATATTGAAAAAGGTTACACATTCCCTCAATAAATAAACTCTTGTATTAAAGCACTTAAACAAAGATACTTATATTTCGCAATTTCGTCTCGAATTATAAATTTAACTACTTGTAGTTTGCACTTTTCAAACTCACCCGGTACGTACTTTAAAGACAAAAAAACCCTTATCTCTGTTACCACACATTCCCAACACGCTCTTACTATCATTGTATTTTTCGTACCGGCCCGGCTACGACGTGAAATAAGAGAGACAGAGTGAAAAAGTGTTTATTGGTGTCGGAAATAGTGCGAAATAGGAAATCTCGCAGGAAAACATGGTTGAAGTTGCAATATAACGCTTCTGCCACCGTTATTATATGACACACTGTTGTAAAAATGAATGGGCATAAAAGTGAAAATCTGAAGATGAAATTTAGAAAAATGCTCAAGTTCTTCAAGTATGTAGATTTTCCGTTTTCTTTTTCAGAAATCAGTCAATGGAAGGATGTATTATTTTCTGGTGTTTGAGGTTCATGAATTCTCACATAACATGAAAGAACGTTCCACAGAACTTTAATTTGCAGTCACATGACTTGCATATACTTCCTAACTCCTCTACATACTCATCGGGGCAGTTTATAGAAGGATATATATATATTCCTCTCTGGTGTTCGAGGTTCACATGAACTCTCATATAACACGAAAGTACGTTCCACATATGTGTGAACTTTAATTCAGTCACATGACTTGCATATACTTTCTAACTCCCTGTACATATGTATCCGGACATGCAAGTAAGTAAATAATTAAAGGGTTAATATACTGAGTAAATGTAAAATTATATATGAGTTATAATATCCCCAAATGTTAAATAGAAGGAATCAATAATGCAATAAGTAAATAGAACTGACAGTTTTTGTCAAGTTCGCAAGTTTTTTTGCTCCAACAGTTTTTAATAATTACTGTACCGATAAAAATATAAAATAGGAGTATTCTCATAAAAGTTTTTAAAACTATTAATAAACATATAATATAGGGTGAATCAAGAAAAGTAGATATGACTCATATAGCTAATAATAAAAGCTAATATTACACACAACACACATAATTTTAATTAACCTTCAATATCTTTATAATGAAATGTATAGAGTTATACATACATTTAGATACAACGTCTAATGGACTGTTGTTACTGTTGTTTATAGATGAATACATATTCATATTTTCTATACACATATCGATTAGATTCAACCTCATAGGACGACTTCCACATGGAGGAGTTCCAAAGCAAAATCTGAGGTGTAGGGACACACCTGGATTAAGTGCTGATGTAATGGTAATAATAAAGTGAGGACCCAAGTAAATCTGAAGCAGGTAAACAATTGTGAAACTGCTAGATAGAAGTTATTAACCAACTTTTGGAGACAGGAGGTGAATTTATTTCTTCATATTTGCTATCAAAAAGAGTGTGGGACTTTTAGGTTTATAATCGTTAAATCCCCACCCCAGATTAGAGGGTTATCACTCAATATTGAATTTTACTTATACAGAGGTCTTAAAAATAAAATAAATACAATATTAAAAATAAATCCTAAAGCAATGATCTCAAGAACGCATAGTGTTATATAACATCTATAAAACAGAAACATTAATGTAACTGTTTGGCTAGCAGTGACATCTTGGTCTTGATTTTGTCTTGGTCCTGCAAGACAAGACTAGACTTGGCAAGAAATATTGCTAGAAGGTCTGGGGTGAAATTTAAATGAACGTTAGTTGAAATAAATAAATAAATAAGTGACTAAATAAACACACATTGCATTTCTAATGTAGGCATATTCTTTATTTAAAAGAATTAAGCATATAAAATTAAAATTCAAGGTGCTTAGGTGTAGCTCTGCTGAATACAACTAATTATAGTGCCAGTTGACTGAAAGAGCTCCGATTTGGCACGCCTATCTCGTCCATTGCTTATTATTATTATTTATTATGTAAAACTAGCCGTTTCTATATTTTATAACGTTTACCAATCGACCAATATCTGAGCTAAGTAAGTTCCGAGCGGCACCATGTCCGACCGAAAGTAACTACCACTGTTATTAGATTGGTAATAAAGTTCCATGTTTCTGATTTCTATGCAAAAGTCTCACAAGAATCATGCAAATTTGCGAGACCTTTCGCAAGACAATATAAAAGACATAATGTTGAAAAATCAAGCAAGCACAAGGCTTTATAGAAACTTTTGTTTTCTTCTGCAAGACAAGACAAGGTTTTTCAAATTTTTGCAACAATTTTTGTCTACCATCCAACACTACTTTTCGCCTCTGTACGGCACCTTATGTGTTTACGGACATGCTTAATACCTTTATTATAACCTTTAAGGTCTTAGGTACAATTACTTGCACATAATATTTAAATGATATTTTAATAAATGGAAAATATCAAACAGAATGTTTATTTTATAACGATAAAAATATTAATAAAAATAGTCAAGCTTTGCTTGTACCTAACCGGGACCGTAAGGTCTAAGCTTTATTTATAATACAAATAACTTTACACTCCCTTGACAGAAAGAGAGGACATTTCAAAGAATATATAAAAAATAAAATGAATAAATAAAATAAAAAATTTGAAATCACACCTGCTGTAAAATTAGAGAGTGGTTAGGTTTTGGAGGAACGTTAGTTGCAGCTCGTTCTGCAGTAATGTTCTGGATGGAAGGTATACAAAGACCTTCGAAAGAGAAAAATATTTTCTCTTAAATATATAATAGAGGATATTTCGATAAATATATACGTAGGTATCTCAAATATAACGAATAACTTTTTATGGAGAGAAAAAAAAATCCTATATTCAACTCTAGAAATCTATTTAGATGCCTCCCTTGTAGGGGGAGAGCAGGAGGTGAAGACAACATGGGCTTTAGATATTGTCCTAAGAATTATTAACAGTTTTCAATGCTCAAAAATCATTTTCAAAAAATGTTAGTTATTGCAAATCGATAACACAATAATTGCTATTTCTTGTAATAACCTGATGGGGACTGTGTACTGTGTGTAGACAGATAAAGCTTAATAATAACGTAGGGAAAGAGATATGGGAATGGTGTGAAATAAGAAAAATAGGGATATATGCATTCTACATCAATATACTGAGAGATATCGAACAATAAAAAAAAAAGTTTGCTAATATAATCTTTATCATCGTTGGAATATTCTGTTAGTACTGCAATGCATGTACCAAGAATAATTTATTTATTTGCCCGATTTTATTACATTCAGTCGGAGTTTTGCTAAAACAATAGACTCTCAGGTTGAATAGACGTATTTTCTATCACTACTTTTACTAAAGGTAACTAGATAACTTAATGAGTAGGTAAATGACTACTTATTAACGGTTAAAGTAGGTGCGTAGTAGGATATAGATATATATGTATATGCATATATATAAATAATAATAATAATTTACCTGTAGCTGAAAGGCTTCAAGCTGTGAAGAAAAGCTATATTTGGTTAGCGCGTCGTGGGTAATCTTTACATATGCACGAATGCATAGCCATTTTATGCTTAACATTACAACAGGAAGAACGGACTGGACAAGACCTTAATAAATATATTATTACCAATATAGGTAATATCTATCTCGTGGCTAATCTTTACAAATGCGCGAATGCATAGCCATTTTATGCTCAACATTACAACAGGAAGAACGGACTGGACAAGACCTTAATAAATATATTATTACCAATATAGATAATATCTATCTCGTGGATAATCTTTACAAATGCGCGGATGCATAGCCATTTTATGCTCAACATTACAACAGGAAGAACGGATGGACAAGACCTTAAAAAATATATTATTACCAATATAGGTAATATAACCAACAATATTTATTTTGTGATATGTATACATTATGCGAAGTAAGTTATATAAAAAGCAATAATATATACATGATACATGAGAGAGTGTGAATAGGGCATGTGACAGTGTTCATTAGCCATCAACGTTAACGAATTTTTGTTTGCTATTACAAATGCTGAAATTGAAGGGCGAGTGGTAGTCGAGTTTGTTCAAACTGTAGGTATCTTCCATATACCATGCCATTGAGTTATATATAACTTATATAATCAATGATGGTAACTTCTTTACAGTAAAATGAAAATTTGGAGACAAAGAATAAATGAACTAGAATTCATAATAGTAGCTATACAGTTACTGACTAAAGTTACCTGAAATGGATGAAAGACTGTCAGCTGCAATATACATTTTTGCTAGTGTCAAAAGTTGCAAAAACTACTGTAATAAAATAATGGGTCCCAGTTGAGTCTATTTAATGCAGATATTTTGCTGGGATTAAACAATGTCTATTAAAGGCTAAACATATTTCCTTTAGTGTACCCGGAAAAACAAATAAATATAAAATAATAAAATACATAACATTATTTCGGTTTTTAAGAATATAAACCGAACGTTAAAACGGGTTTTTTGGAAATATTATTTAACATTTTCAAACAGCCTGAAATAGACGTGTTTGCAATGCACAAAAAAAAAAAAAAAAAAATAAAAATAAAAATAAAATAAAATAAATAATAATAAATAAAAAAGATATCGTAGAAATGAAATCCCCTCATTCCATTATTGTGGATGCATTTACTGTCACACGGAATCAATATATATTTTATGCATTAATATATAACTAAAAATGCAGGTAGACGCTAAATATAAATATATTTTTGATATATAATATATAGGTATGTATATTTGTGTATATACATATATAAAGCAGTATAAAAATGTTTTAATTATCAAAAGAACGATAACTGGTCAATATGTAAGATGCAGGATATAAAGTTTCTGTCTGCACACTAGATCGCCTATAATTCTTTCAACATCTACAAGTAGTTAAATTTATAATTCGAGACGAAATTGCGAAATATAATTAGTAGATCAATCGACTTACCTGTAAGGAAGTTTGATCATAATTATATGAGCAATTTCGTCGAAGAATTATAAATTCCCGCCCAAAATTCCCACCCTAGGCGATCTAGATAGGAAAATACAATGATAGTAAGAGCGTGTTGGGAATGTGTGGTAACAGAGATAAGGGTTTTTTGTCTTTAAAGTACGTACCGGGTGAGTTTGAAAAGTGCAAACTACAAGTAGTTAAATTTATAATTCTTCGACGAAATTGCTCATATAATTATGATCAAACTTCCTTACAGGTAAGTCGATTGATCTACTAAATATACGTAAATTCTCTGATCAGGAATCAAACAAAATATGACAGAGATAGCGTTGGACTTCGACACAGTAGATGGGACTGCACACACACAACAAGTACTGTTATATTCGCAGTCACACAATCTAAATAAAACTGTTCGTGTGTAATGAATGCGGCGGTCATTAGAGCGCGCGTTTTCTAACAATATCAAGTGGCATTTTTAAAGTTTGCTTTGAAATGAATAAATTCAATGAGTAATATTCTACAATATTTGTAATTACATAAATATTGAAAAAAGGGAGGCTTTCAACATTATATACTGAGTAAATTATAATAATTGTTACTTTAAAGTACAGAGTATATCATTTTTATGCATGTCAAAGTATGAGATATATTTTTGTTGCCGCCACTGTCGCATTGGCAAAGTTAGGTCATCAAATCTTGAGGGGCTAAAGCTCCGAGTGGACTGTTATCTTTTTTGTTTAAGTCTGACATGACTCGTATGAGTGATACGCAATTTGTTCAAAAATCAGTGGAGTATAATTTTTTTTGTTCAAAATGAGTATTTAATGACACGAACGTCATGCTAGTATATACATTGCAAGAGAAATGTATACCTACACGCAAAAATATATAATAAATACAATACACTGTTGTGTACCAAATCTCATCTCAATATCTCGATCGGTTTTCGAGAACACCCTGTATATGTATACATACAAACATATTGTGAGCATTTTTTTACCCGCCTATATTTGTGAAGTTGAGATAAATCATTGTCCGATGAATCGAGTTCCATTAATTAAATTTGACGTTATTGACAACCAGTGGCGCATCCAACATTTTTATTTGGATTTCACAAATTGTAACAATTCCCAGCGGATCTGTACCCGTCTGGGTAGAGAAAGGAGAACAAATACCTTTGAGTTACAGCAAACTAGTTTACTACCCTGAAATATTCTCGCCCCTTTTGGGATAATTTCATTTGACGGCTGCATAAACCGTAGTGTCTCGAGCCTTAATATTTAATGAAATATTCCCATGCGATACCCCGATTTTTTCCAAGTTTTCTGAACCACTTATTATTTATAATAAGACTGCTGTATGATCGCACAAAGTTGATTTATTACCTTTTAAAATTATATCAGCTCTTCCAATAGGCAGCTGATAGTCTTCTACTGGGACCTCTTCTACAGCAGCTCTGTACAGAGTTTTGGGTTCGAATACTATACAAGGGTCTGGATCCCTTATACAACTCAGTAATAGCCCTTTAGCCTTTATAGGACCCCTTGGGATCACTATCTAAAAACTAGTGGATGTATTATAAAACTTAATAGCCTTTTTTGCTGAATTTTCTTATAGTCGCGGTAAGAATTCAGACGGCTGACGTTACGTAATTGTTTTTATTGTCAACATAATTTTCGATATTTGATCGCGTTAAAAACAATCATTTTTGTAATTTAATGCTATATAAAGTGCAAAGAATTAGTTTAGTGTATAGTTTTTTATTTCCAGTTGCAGTTTATTAAACATTTTCATGAAAATATAATGAATTATTCATTTGTTCGTATGACGTAAGTCGTCTGAATTTTTGCCGAGACTATACCAATAAGTACATATAAAGCTTTATATGCAAGGTGACAACTTATAAAAAAAAAATAGGAATACCTCTAGATGAAATTCTTTCAATTTTTTGTCTGTTCGGGTCAGTTTTTACTAATAGAACAGTGGCCAGTGCTGTACAGAAATGTATTTAAAAATCATTTTGGAACTGCCCTTTTTGATTTTTTTACACAAAATTATATTTGTAAGACTATATTTAAAAAAATGTATTTTGTAATAAGTTCTGAATCACCCTCCGATTATTATTCTTTAACAATCTCAAATTTTTAGAGCACGTTTTATTTTTTACGTAATTTTTTATGACATGTATAGCATTGAACTGGAGAATCCTGTATACAAACAACTAAACTAAAATGCAATAAAAATTACTAAAAAGAATGTGTCTGTTTCACAAAATCACCGTTATTTGTGTATATCTACCTTAATTCCTGGAGTATGGGCAAAATAGGCCTCCGGGCTTTGTGAATGGTACAAGGCACCATGCCCAACAGCACCACATGGGGCCCTTATGGTTAATTTCCCGCAATCGAACTCCCCTCCGCTTCTGTATCTGTATTTTGCTGCTTCATTTACAATCTAGAAAAACAATGGGTCTATAAATTAAATAATAAAAATACATATCAACTAAATTTATCCAAATAACATATAACAACACTCTATACACGTATACTGTATAGTGTGTTGCCTAATATTGATCTTCAAAGTTGTATAAATCTCGAATTATATCAACTTATCCTCATTTTTATTTAAAATCGTCACTTAATCCTACTTGATCGAATGCAGGGTAGATGTAATCTGCAAACTGGATCTCTGCGATGGCCGTGGACCCGACAGCAGCGACCCCTATGCCAAAACCCACGATTCCCTGTTCGCTCAGAGGGGTATTGAACACCCTCTCCTTGCCGTACTTCTTCTGGAGGCCTAGGGTACATCGAAAGACTCCTCCGAAACCGACGTCTTCACCAAAGATCATGGCTGTTTTATCCGTTGTTAGGGCTATGTCCAATGCATTATTTATGGCTTGGAACATGTTCATTTTTGTCCTCTCTCCTAGAAATATAAGAAGTTATTGTAACCTCAGACATAATATTTGTTTGGGTAATTATTTACAACAGCGTAAAACTCTCCAACCTTAACAAAAAATACCTCTATGTATACATTACATTCAGTTGAAATTGCAATATGCCACCTATCCCACAGTCTATAAACAGTCCGTCGTCTTCACGCTTTGCGCCACTGTGCCACCCAAATTACTGTACACCCCTTAGGGTTGGGCCGTTTGAGGTGATTTTTTTTTAAATGTTCGTCATAAAATTGCCTATCGATCCCTCTTTCTCAATTTTCGCTTTGGGTCTTCATTTTCGCGGAATTTGACTCCAAAAATAGGTTTGCATGGAAAAAACTAGATTTTTCGCACAAAAATGACCCTACGGAACACGAGATTGAGATTTTGCCGGACTTTTTTATGGGAGAATGCTCGTCTTGGTAAGCCCTACAAGACTGTCCAGTTAGATTTCGAGGAGAAATTTTTCGTTGCCCTTAAAATGGCCACAATCATCCAAAAATTTTCACATATCAGAAATCATTCTACTGAAAACTAGGAAAGTATTGGAAAAAATCTCATTTCACAAAAACTATTTGTACACATTCGAGGAATCTGCAAAAAATTTTCCAGAATTTTGGACACATTTTTGGACATGGCCACATATAGAAATTTTCCGAATTTTCCCGTAATTCTGAAAAAGGTCAGAAAGGTTCCATAAATGATTTTGAACACTTTTTTGGGAATTCAATTTTTTGACAAAAGTGGCCATTTTGGTTACAATAGTTCTTTGTTAATGAGAAATGATTGATTTTTCCTGGAACTCTTCGGATGGGAATGTATGATGGTCAAAATTTCTCCCCGAAATCTAAGTGGAGCTTTCCAAGACGAGCATTCCCCCATAAAAAAAGTCCGGCAAAATCTCAATCTCGTGTTCCGTAGGGTCATTTTTGTGCAAAAAATCTAGTTTTTTCCATGCAAACCCATTTTTGGAGTCAAATTACTCGAAAATGAAGACCCAAAGCGAAAATTGAGAAAGAGGGATCATAGGCAATTTTATGACAAACATTTAAAAAAAAATCAACTCAAACGGCCCAACCCTAAGGGGTGTACAATAATTTGGTAATTGCGTCGGCTCCTTTGATCCCAGATTTCGTTTTTTAGACAACCAAAAGACGACTGCGCACTTAGCCGCGCACTTTCGCGTGCTCAAGGGGTACGATGATTTGCCAAGAAATAGATTTTCTCCCACTTTGTCGTGTACAAATGAATTTCATTGATGTTCATTGCGCATTTAACCGCGATTTAGCCACACCCTCTGGAACCTTCACTCGACGAACTGTATAAACTCAAACTGTGCCTATGCCTTCTTCATCCACGATGTCACACTGTTGCCAAAATAGATGGTTGTTATAATGCAACTTCAACCTAATGTCATTGTATACATAAAGGTTACAGTTTTGAAAAAAAAAATCCAAAACTACATGCGATTGCCGAAATTCAGATTCGTGATCAGTACCCTCGAAAATAAAGAGGTAGGAATTTTTTTGTTAAGATTGGAGAGTTTCACGCTGTTGTAAATAAATTACCCTTGTTTGGATAAGTAAGCACGAATCTCAAGGATTTCGAGATCAAAAAATATTGAGATAGCATCCAGTGTTTGTAAATGACAGTATTAAGTAATATCATAACATAATACTACAAACAATATTTAATATTCATAACGCGTGATTCTGTGCTTTATTTTTCTTTGTTTTGTTCTAATATAAGAAAAAGCTCCCCAGTGTATGTTGCATATAACACAAAGATTTTTTTTGTCAAGTTATAGTGCTAACTGGTTTGATTATTTTGTGTTAACATAATTAAACCAATTATGTCTTCAAACTCTTTCCAAAATTGTCTCAACAGTACAGTCTTTTAAACAATGAAACATTCAATTATTTTCCAACGTTAATGTGATGTTTAGGTGGTATTTCTCTTGAGACTTAGGATTAGGACTCTTTTGCTTATAACTTTTAAATGGGAAGTAATACAGAAAAATGTCTCTAATAAAACTTTATTAGAAAAAAGAGAGCTTTTTAACAGGAAATATATTTGGGTATGTTTCTAACTTTTGACATTAGTACTTAGTTGTTACCTAACGAAACTTATACTCAGAGCATCCAGTAGGTAGTTGAAAAACTGTTTTGAGGGAGTGTCATTATTATAGCAATATATTGTACGTTAAAATGTGCACAGAACTACAGGCTTATACCCATTCTTCTTATTTGAAATTACTTATTAAATAAATATAGCTAAAATATTATAGAGCTTTAATTCTAGCTGCAGAACTATTTATTTTTTACAATGTTTTCATAGACCAAGTTATAAAAGAAACATTATATCTATCTACCTTTGCTTGATATGTTGGTGTCGGGAGAATAAGTAAAATGATTTCTACTCGAAATCACACTCAATGTGGCAACTTCACTCTTAAATCCACGAAAACAAGCCGAACATATTTTATTTAATGCCATTTCAACGAAATAATACTGTATAGCAACGGACAGGGCAACAGCAACTACTTGGTATCGTAAACGCGATCGAATGTACGTCAACCTCATGTAGTATTGACCTTGCGACCTCTTATCTGAATTTAAAATGTGAATCGCTAGGCAAACATAAACAAAGAGCATTTCAATGATTGCATTAAAAATAACAACTGATGAAACTTTTGTTATATCTTATCCAATGTTGAGCAAAACAGGCAGGGCCGGCTCTAGGTATTTTGCGTAGAGAAAGAACAATAATTACATAGGCACACAAAAAAAAAAGTTCTGTGCCCGAGCTCCGACCTATGGTTCCCCATGTATTTTTGGCTCCCGAAACCGATCCCAGGGTCGGTATAGCCCAGACGTTCCATATTTGCGCGCTACGGTCAAAAAATGACCAAAATTTGGCCATTACCTGGAAATAAGCTCCTCGCACATCCCAATTGTCACTTGAGGGTCACGAATTGGCAGAAAATTGGTCCTAAAAAATTTCAAATTGCCAGAAAAAATCATATGATTTCACCGTATTCAGGATCGAATTGATTTAAGTGGATTGTCTTCATGTAGCATTGCATAGTGAATAGACAAAAAAATAAAAACAAATAAAGAAAAATAAAATAAATAAAAAAGAAAAAAAATTAAAAATTTAAAAAAGAAAGAAAGGAGCTGCAATACTTCCTACGTCAACAACTAATTCATGTTTGGACCCTTCAATGGCACGAAGATAAAGCTATGCGCTTATTTCCAGGTAATGGCCAAATTTTAGTCATTTTTTTGACCGTAGCGCGCAAATATGGAACGTCTGGGCTATACCGACCCCGGGATCGGTTTCGGGAGCCAAAAATACATGGAGATTCATAGGTCAGAGCTCGGGCACAGAACTTTTTTTTTGTGTGTGGTCCATAATTTTTTTGATAGTATGGTTAGTAGAGCTTAAATAGCAAATACTTTTTTAAATAGTGATTTAATAAAACAACCGATTATTGCGTTATATAGATATTGAAAATTGTTTTTCCTATTTGTACAAGGTGTTCCATTAAAAAAAACATGTTGGCAAACATCATAAAAATTTCAGAAAAATGCCTACAACTTCTGTATTTGTCATTTTTCTCTTAAAGCAATATACAGGGTGTTTGGAAAAGTTGGTACAAAACTTAAAGCGATAAACCAACTTTTCCAAACACCCTCTATAAGCTACTTTACAGTTAAAATAATAAAACACCTATATCAGATTTGAAGTCCTCAAATTAAATCTACAATGGCTTGTTTTTTGATCACAAAATTCTTAGGAATCATTTTAGAAAAAATATTACTATTATTTTTTTATTTTGACAAGAGGAATCAAATCTAATAATATTTTCAACGCGATTTTATAACTGAAAGGATGGATAATGAAAGGCCTAGTACTTTTAAAAAAGTTTATTCTTACAAATTATAAACCCACGTGTATAAATAAAAATACAATATAAAAACCTAAATTTCAGAACTGTCTTCCGATTCCTCCGGAATAGGACTTACTCCAACATCTCTCTCGTTTTTCAGCTCAGCAATCTGAAAAAAAAATAATCGGATAATTTTCGTAAATTTACACGATCGAATTTTAAAAATGAAGACGTTATATAACAAATAATCAGGAAAGTCTATAATTAAACGCGCATATTTCGATGGATGATGCTGTGGAAAGGTGCAGTTTTCAACATAAATATCTGCTAAAAGTGTTTAAGCACTTAACGTGGTGAAATGACAAAAAACAAGTGAAAGGAAAAAATTAAATACTTAATACATTATTGGTTTCCCACCTCCTGAAGAAGCGACTTCTCCTTCGCTGCCGCTCTGTGAAGCAACACCTTAACCTTTTCTAGAAGGTGTGATTTCTTCTCTAATTCCTCAGTCACCTTGGTCAACTCACTGGAAAGAGCCAAAAGCTTATCTTCATCTGGTTTATTCGCTTTATTCGCCAGCTGACGCTCTAACTGTTCAATTTTTTGTAAACTTTCCTTATATTGTTCCTTCAATCGGGCATAGTCTCTTTTAAATTTGTCTCCAGACGGCTACAAAAAAATTACATCTTCAATAAGTAAGATAAAGAATCGACAACAAACACAAACTACAGACTTTCAGCTAGGCAGCATGAAAAACATTTAGGGGTACCACAAGGATGCATTTTGGGGCCTTTCAATTACCTCATTTATGTGCCACTTAATTTAAAATACATTTTTACTTGTTATTATCATAGAATAACGTTTTATACTTACAGAACGATCAGATAGTGGTCTTTTTCCAGTAAGTAGACGCTTGTTTTCAGCCTGAAGTTTTTCTACTACTCTTTTCAAGATAAAAACAGTCCTTTCCAGTTCCGAAACCCTCTTAGCTTCGGCACTGGTAGGATGGGAACTGCAAGGCAAAATATCCAAGTCCTTCTTGGTATTCTCAGTTTTTAGAACATCGACATAACTACCAAGAGAAGAGATAAATAGATTAATATTTTTATTTAAGGTTAAGAAAATGGTGACGTACTTCTCCAAGTGTTGTATTTGTTGTTGGAAGTGAGGGATTTCTTTATTGGACTTTTCGAGGTCCAGTTTTAGGTCTAGGTTTTCCGCTTCTAGGCACAGATTTCTCTTTTGTAGGTTAGAAATAGTGTCCTGCAAACGTTCCAGTTCTGTTCTAACCTCAACCGAACCCTAAGGATTGAAAATGGAAATTTTAGCCACGTTTTAGTGTAAAGTGGGACAGGAACAAAAACTTCAGTTCTTCAGTGAACAAAAAGAAAACGGGGTTTATAAAAGAGATCAGCACACAAAACTCTATTTTTTTTATTTTATTCTAACAAGTCTTATACATGGTGTGCCATGAATATGGCGAAAAAAATAGAAGGTGTTTCCGTGAACAAAAATAAGAAACAATGTTCCTATGAACCTGTGTCCGGAAATGCTTCATTTCGAAGATACAGTGTTGAAATTTAAAAAAAATTGAGGTTTTATTAATATCTGAAGAACCCTAATTTCGATTTTTTTGAAATTTCGTATGTTTGTTTATAAAAACATCTTCTGACTTAATTTAATTTATTTTATCAACTTCAGTGGCGTACTTTGTTCTATTTTTGTTTTCTACTCCTTCTCTCAGGAATGTGCATGGAACATCAACCAACTATTATAAGAAAATACACAAAGTTTTTGCAAAATAAAAAAGGGGCTAAAAAACATAAAACATTCCATATCTCCGCAACCGTTACTTTGCGGACCCATGTTTATTAAGACTTTTCTGCTTATTTTGGTTCATACTATTACCTCCTGAAATATTTTACACTCTTTTCTTAACACCCTGTATAATGATAATAAACAAATGAGACTGTCACTGTGGCACACTTGTGTTTTTCTCACACATTCGACTAACTGCATGTTCTCTATCTGTTGATCTGTCTAGAAAATATAAATTTAAAGACAAGACATCCATCTACTTTATTCAAAAATCTACCCTTTATCGTTTTTTTTTATACATTCTTTATTAGGTATTAACAATATTGTGTGAAATTAAATACTCTAGTGAATTTACGAGCAACAAATGGTTTTAACTGATTAAAGTAAGGATAAAATGAGGACCAAACAACCATCGTCGCGTATTACAATTCATTATTCTGCGACCTAAAAAAAATTGCGGCATAGGTGCCAAACTCTCGACCAAACTCTTTCCATGTAGGCCAAACCACTAACATAACCGTAAGCCTACTGTAAGATAACCAGCAGATAACTGTACACGGCAAAGATGCTTACAGTTTTCACCAGGAGTATCTTCTGGGTATTCCCAAGAATACAATCTGAATGCGAGTGCATTACTGTGCGTGTTTTTTTATTTGTGATATTGTCGTAGTGATTAAATAGAGATTTAAACATCGATTAAGGCAAGTTTTTTTATGCAATTAATAATCTGAGACAATTTCCATAATGGTTTATTAAAATTAATGCGTGTAATGCTAGGGTTTGAGATAATCGTGTCAGTAATATTTTTATTAATTCTGATTGATGTAAATGGTTTGTACTTGTAAAAACTTTAATGGATGTATTTATATTAATTCACAAAATTCATTTAATTAATAAATCTAATTTATTATATATACACTAATAAATTTGCTTGATTCCATTTATAAAAAAACATAATTAAAATTTCAAAAGAATCCTTTGGAAATTTGAAATTTTAAGAATTTCAAATTCAAAATTTGAACTTTAACGCCCTATAACTTTTTTATTAGCCACAAATGGACTAAGGTAAGTTTGGCTTAATCCCATTATTTTGATGTAAGGAATCTACTCTTGCTCTGTGTCCCATTAATTTCAGGACACCCTGTATATAATGTTGATATTTCAAACGTTCAGTAAGTTTCAAAGAAACATATTTCTGAATTTGACATATATCCAGATGGAAAGTGACATTTACCGGTAAAGTAATCACTTTCCACCCACACAAGTGTCACTTTCAACCCAAGTAAATGTCAACATTCATTGAATGACCAAAATGTTTATTTCAATAAATATCTTATTGTACATTAAAACTTTCTCAAAAAAGTTTATTCACATTAAGTATTATAAATTATTTAACTAACATTTTGGTAATTGATGTTGGAGTCTCGATGTGAACTTTATTTTCCACGATATTAACGTCAGTCAATTTCATTTTACAAAGTTCGCGACTTCGGCATACACCTGATACACCAATTATGAGTGCAATCTTTATTAGGTAGCATATCACTAGGTGCATTCTTCAAAAACGCCGCAATGTTCTCACTGGAAGTGCTTGATCGTCTGGATACATATCCTAGATTTTGTTGTTTCAAAAACGCTAATAACTTCGAAAATTATAAGATATCTACTTTATCTTTGATATTTAAAGTAGTACGCAACATTGAGTAAATGGACCAAAAGGTTGACGGCTTTATGAATTTGGCAATTTCATTAAAATATGCCTGCACAATAGTTTCAGAAACAGTTCCCTGAACACCTTTTTGCGAGAACTATTTCTGAAAACATCATAAACTTTATCGTACCTTGCACGATTCTTCATAGGTAATAAATCTTTTTCCAAACTTTTAATGGCCCCCCAGTTGAGGAGGAGTATAAATAATTTCATCTGAATCTCTCATTCTCTTCATTCTTGTATCGAGAAATGGTTTAACCTTTTCTCTCGACAAAAATGAAACACTTTCCAACTTGGTATATAAAATACCATTTTTTATAATCGTTTTTTCTTGTGCCAGTAAACGTCCTTTATGGTCGAAGAAAATGTTGATGCTTACAGAGGTTTTTGAGTTAGCGAAGGATTTAAATCAAACAAACCTTGTATTTACCTAACCTCCCAAAAAAGCAAGTACGTAAAAATAATTGTATTTACTTCATTTTCAGAAAATGTACTCCATAATATCCGAAAACATCCCCGCTATTCTTACTGCAATCATCGCCGTACTGATATACGCTTACTTCAAGCACTCTCACAGTTATTGGTGTCGGATGGGGGTCCCCCAGCTAGACCCCACATTCCCCTTTGGCGACGTCGCCTCCGTGGTATTCCGCAAGCAGAACATGGCCGAAAAAGTGAAGGAAGTTTATGATCAAATGAAAGGCCAAAAATGCGTGGGTATGTATTTCTTCAGCAGACCAACCTTCTTGCCCTTGGACCCGGTGCTGATCAAGAACATCCAAAGCACCGATTTCGAGCACTTCTACGACAGGGGTATTTACTACGACGAGGAGAACGATCCTATCAGCGCCCATTTGTTTTCCATTGCAGGTAAGAGACCGACCAACCTTTTAAACCATATTTCATCATAATTCTTCATCTGTAACTCTTTCTGAGGTCCTAAATGGAAACGACTTCGTGCAAAGATGACCCCAGCATTTTCACCAGGTAAACTGAAGTACATGTTCGACACCATAGGTCAGTGCGGTCACCAGATGATCGATCTATTGAAACAGCTAGCTTTGGAAGAAGGTGGTGCCGTAGAAATCAAAGAGATCCTAGCCAGATACACTACTGATGTCATAGGATCGTGCGCTTTCGGTCTAGAGTGTAATTGTATGAGAAATCCTCAAGCAGAGTTCAGAATGATGGGAAAAAGAGCCTTCACGCAAACCATAGGGGATTTACTGAAGATGGTGAGATGTTCAAGAAAAATATATATCAAAATTTGTAAAAATTTTAAAATACACATCCTCCATTTATAGATCGTGATCAGAAGCTTTCCTTCCTTGGCAAAGCTTCTGCGCATCGGAGTGTTTTCAAGCACAGTAACAAACTTCTTCTATCGAGTAGTAAAAGAAACAATAGAATATCGAGAGAAGAACAATATCACCAGAAATGATTTCCTTCAATTACTTATCCAGCTAAGAAAAGACGGACAACTTGATGACAATCAAAACAAGGAAAATGTCAAGGTACAAATTATCGTCGAGTATAAAAATTTTTTAACCGTTTATGTTTTAGATATCTGGTGTAACTGGGTTAACTATGGAAGAAGCAGCAGCGCAAGCATTCATTTTCTTCCTGGCTGGTTTCGAAACAACTTCCACGACAATCAGTTTCGCCCTGTTCGAAATGGCGATAAACGAAAACATCCAAACTAAAGCGAGGCGAGAAGTTGCTAAAGTGTTCGAAACATTTGGAGGTCTAAGCTATGAGTCGGTAATGGAAATGCACTATTTGGACACTGTGATATTCGGTAAAAGCAAAATATCCACAAAAACAAGCAACTAAAAAAAAAATTGTTTTTAGAGACCTTAAGGAAGTATCCTCCAGCTCCCGCTTTCCTGAGAAAGTGCACGAAAACTTACCAAATACCAGGCACCACCGCCTTCGTCAGGGAAGGCATATCAGTGATTATACCCTGTTATGGACTCCACAGAGACCCGGAATACTTCCCGGAACCCGAACGCTTCGATCCGGATCGTTTCAACGAAGAAAACAAGTCGAAAATTTGGGACTACGCGTACATACCCTTCGGTGATGGACCGAGAAATTGCATAGGTGGGAGGCTGAATATTTTAGAAGTATCAAACTTAATCATTTTTTTAGGTATGAGATTCGCCATGATTCAAGCCAAAATCGCGTTGTCGTTGATGTTGAAGAATTTTAATTTCTCCTTGAATAAGAAAACGCGACTGCCTCTGAAGATGGAGACTGCAGGCATTCTCCTTTCTCCTGTTGGAGGTCTGTGGCTAGACTTACTACCAATATCTAGTTAATTTACTGAATTTTAATTTTCTTAACATATTCAGTTATATTTATTTGTTTTAATAAACATAAAAAACTGCTCTCATTTTATCTTTGGTTATATAAGCTTTGCTATAATACATCTAACAATTTATGTTACTAAACTTATATAAGAAAAAAGGTTATTAAAATGTATTTTAAACTGCATTTGCATCGTTGTATGTGTTAATGTACTTTTCCCTATCGCTAATTCCAAATCAACTGCGGCGACCTGGTTAGATGGCTTTCCCGTTCTCTGAACATCATCCCTTTAGCGTGTTTTGTGAGACTTTCCGCTTTGACATCAACTAACTAAAATATATTATTGAATCTTCTAATACTATTCGAAAAACATGATAATCTTGCACAGCAAAGTGGACAAACTAGATACGTCCCTCTGGAGCTTCTGTGCTGTGAGTAGTGTGTATATAAGAGAGCAAATTGAGGAGCAATGGGGGGGTGACATATGGAGGTCAATGAAATGTCACGATTTAAAGCAAACGGTAGTTCACTGCAATATTTAGATTGAGGTTAGATTTTAGAATTATGTTTCAGTCAATACAAAACCCTGTCATATCTCAATATAACGGACATATGACAAAACATTAACATACTGTATAATTTAATAGCTAATAATATTCAGAATTCATTAATCCCTTTTTTAAGAATTCATCTGAAAAATAATTTTTTAAATGCATAAGAATCTAGTTGAATTTGGAATTAATCTTTGTCCAAAACTATTAGAAACAATAATAGACAGCAATTCTTTGAAACTTTGGGAAATTATTTAATAATATATCACACTTCATTTCATTAGTACCATTTACCTTTGCAGTGAGTTCCAAAATGGCAATTTTCCTCTCCTGTCCCTCTAGTTTCTCCTGCAGCATAGCCGCTCCTAATCCGCCAGCGTGATGCTGTTGCATCTCCAACTTAGAACTGAGAGCTTCTATCTCCGCTTGCAACCGCATATTCTCGATCCTCAGCACTTCCACTTCCCTCACGCCCGCAGCGTTGGCGTTGCTGCTCTTTAAGTTTTTCACTCTGTTCTCCAAATTGTGCTTCTCCCTCTCCAACCTCTCTATCAGCAATCTGTACCCCGAGCAAGTTTGCTGGAGCTTCTCAAAGTCGTTGTCGCGTTCCTTCAACCTGTTCTTCAGCTTCTCGGCGTTCTGTTGCCAGTGCTTCATCTTCTTCCACTTGTCGAAATCTTCCGAAGCCTGCACCCTGTGTCCTTCGTTGATATTGATCTGTTCGGCCAAACTCTGTTTGAGGTCAGCCACTTCGTTTTCCAGAGAAGAGATCTTTCTCTGGAGCTGGTCCTTGATGGTCTTCTCGGATCTGTCACTTCTGACGGTGCTGGGTCTAAAATATCAGTGGCGTATACGACATTTAAATACAGAAACCTGATGGGTGTGAAATAATATAAATAAATGTACAGGCAACAGTGTACGTTAAGAAACTGCATACTTTTTCAAGAGTTGTGCTTTCAAATCTCGTATTTCTTCTCTAGCGTTCCTTTCTTTATGAAGTAGCTGTTCGTATCTCTTTTTCAGAAGTTCATGTTCTTTTGACAATGATTCTAGTGAGGCCTCAAGGTCGTTCAGTTTTGGAGAAGGGCTGGCATCTAATTTTTCTGCAGTAGGAAATCGTTTTACCTCACTCTAAAAAATAGACCAAGCATATTTTTATTATGTCACGGAATTACTACCTACCTTGGTTTGGCGTAATTTCACAGTTAATTCGTGGATTCTGTCGTCTTTATCTTTAATCAATCTGCCAATGTCAGCACTGATCTGACCGGTACTCTCGCTCTTGTTTTTCATGATGAGCTGCAGCAAGTTGTTCTTGTCGTCGTTCCTAAGTTCCCTTAATTTTTCGGAATCAGTCTTATATACTGAAAGTTCATTTTTGTGTTGCTCCTCCAAGCTGAAAAGGAATTGGTGAGAAAGATACAAAGTTTAAAAGAGCTCTTTACTTGTCTCGTAACTTCTCCATAGCATCTAATCTATCGCTAGCCAGTGATTTCCATCTGACAGATTCCTCCCTACTCGATTGTAACTGGGCCTCCAAATTAGTAATTTTGGTGTGCAACTCAGTCGTGTGTTTCTCCAAGGCATGCACTTGATTCATATACTGTTCCAGAGCAGCTCTAGTCGGCCTTGATCTCGAAAAATCCTCTTTCAAACTAAAAACAAGAAAATATATATCTGAAATAACATATTGTAGTTTTACAAACCTTAAACAGTTTTTCTTCTCCTCAGCCAAAGCTGTTTGGAGGATTTGGAACTCTTCTTGTAGCCTAGCAGCTGCCAAGCTGTGTTTATCCCTGTCTATCTTTAAAAGCGTCTGATAATGTATTATTTCTTCTTCTTTCGACTTCAAACCATCTTGTAACGATTGGATGGAGGTCTGAAAACGTAATTAATCAATTAAATTCCACAAGGATCTGAAATATGGCCTCTTTGTAGTCACTAACTCACCTTCAATGCCAAAATTTCATCGTTATTTTTGTTGGATTCCATCCCCACGCTAATATTATCCCCTCCGGCTCCACCGGAATGCAGCTCATCCTTCTTGCTTTCGAACTCCATTATATGTCGCTCGTAGAAAGTGATTTGACTTTGTTTATCGCCTATTTGTTTCCTAAACAAATTAATTGTCATTTCCAGTTCATTTATTTTGCTCTGCATCTGATTTATGTTGCGTTCTTTTTCAACGACAACTTCGCGCACTTTGAACAGCTCGAGTTTTAGGTTGGCAATTTGAACAGCCTCCTCCGATTCACGGATTTTTTCGTTCGGAACAAATTCGACTGTCTGGACTTCACACGATTTCAGTATTTTAACTTCTGGGGCAGGAGCTTCCTCTAAGACTTTCTTGACTTCTTCGATAGGAAGTGTGTTCTTTGGCGGGAGGTTGACGTCGAAATGTTTGTGCCACAACAAAAGCTCCTCGTCTAATTTCGAGAGCTGTTCATCTTGCATCTTCACTCGTTCCATGAAGTGCTGCAACTGAGCTTCTTTGAATTCAGACTGTCGTTTATATCGTAGTTCCTGAAATAAAACCATAAATCAGTTATTGCTACTTGCCACTTGAATTGGTGCATACATTTATTTGCAGGGATTTCTTTTCCTGCATCCAGTTGAGAGCCTTTTTGAATTCTTCTTTATCTCCTTCGATTATAATTTGTTTTTGCATCGCTAGATTTTGCAGTTCAATTTCCAACTGTTCTTTTAGAAACTCATTGTCTGCTTCCAACATTTTGGCTCGGTGTGAATGCAGGAAAGTTTCGTGTTTTTCTTTGTTTATGTTACGTAAATTTTCAAGGTATATTTCTTCTGAACACAGAGGAATGCTTCCCAAGTATTGTTGCTTTTGTTTAAAAAGCAACTCTTGCAGAACTCTGAAAACAAAATACATTAATGTTTGTACATTACTAATTTCGTACTTACTTTATTTTTTTATTCAACTCAACTTCTTTTTCTTCAGTCTTCTGTTGTTCCTGTTTATGTTTGGCGATGCTGTCTTCCAATTTTTCTTGAATGGATTTTAATTCCTTCTCTGTTTCATCCACTCGAGATTTATATACATTTTCCGACTGCCTACAATGTAATAGATCCGAATTCAACTGAGCTATTATCATTTTTTCATCAGAAGCAGACACCAAATCCACGACCTGGTGCTTCAGATGTAGCAGTTCCTGTTCTTTACAATTGTTCCACATCTGTTGGCTATTGAAGCTCTCTTTTGCTAATTTCAAATCTTCCTGCAGTTTACTATTGAGCATCTCCAGTTTCTCGTTCTGCTTCAACAGATCATTATTGGTAGCTTGCAGCTGCTTATATGAAGCCCTGTCAATGTAATTGCAAAGATTGTCCTCGGCCTCCTTCAGTTGTTCTTGAAGCAGTAGATTCTTCTTCAACAAGTCCTCGTTATACTTCGAATACTCCTGGAAACGTTCCTCGGATTTATTCAGTTGTTCTTTCACTAATTCGTACAAATTGTTGGTGTGGTTGGCTCTTTGTCTTTCTGTTATCTCCTTGACCTCGCACTCCGCTAATGTCTGGGAAAGTTTCTCCGTTTTGTCGTCCACGTCTTGTACAGACTGAAGCGACAGTTTGGACAGTACTTCTATCAATTTGTTCTTCAGTTCCATCTTATCTCTCTCGGAAATGTTTTGGGATTCCTGAAGCATCTTTATTTCAGTGCACTTTTGTTCATTTTCCATTTTGATATTTGCAGAAAGTTCTCTGTACTTGATAGTGATACTATCCAAACTCTTTCTCAAGTCTTCAAAAGCCTCGTAATCAACAGATGTCTCATTGAGATTTTTCAGTATCCTTAAATTGTTTTCCAGAGTTTTATTTGTTCGGGATAATGTACCAATATTTTTTATGTGGTCTGAATGAGCAATAGACAGATCAGTTTTAAGAGCCTCGAGTTTGGTGTTCAATTTTTGAGACTCATTTTCTAGATATGTTACTTTTCTTTTCAATGCAACGTTGTCAGAAACTATGTCTTCCAGTTGTTTCCACTTCTCTTCAGTTTCGTTTTTCTCCAGTAACTTTAGTTTTGTTTCTGACAATTCGCATTTGTCTTCAATAACACTCAATTGTTCTTCCTTAGATTTCAACTCGTCTTCTAGTTTTATTCTTCCATTCAACAATGCATTAAATATTACTATGACTTCTTTTCGAATCTCTACCAGTCCCTTTTCGAAGTATATGTGATCTATATTTTCTATAGCTTTAGATTTTTCTTTACTTTTCTCGAACAATTGTTCTAAATTGTCTTTCAAACCATCCAAATTCGTAATATCTACAAAAGCAACATCTTCAAATTGTTGGATCGGACTTGCTTCTATTGGAGCCATAATATCTGCTTCATCTGGTTTGACTTTTTCTTCTACTTCGCCTACTTCGTTCTTGTCACGCACTACCCTTACTTTTTCTTCCATCGATTTGTATTTTTCAGCCTCAACTCTAACTTCTCTGAGTTGTTCTCTCAATTCAGCGTTGATACCTTCTAAATTGTGAAGCTCCGCCTGTAGTCTCATAGCAGGATGGTACCATCCTGATATATGCTTAACGTCTAAAGCCCTCAGTAATTTCTCAAAGGTCTCTGATTTGATCTCGTTCAAAGAAGAACCTTTCTTTACGTTGATGCTGTTTAAAATCTCGTGCATTCCTCTCCTTAAAGCTTCATTTTCATCCGCAAGAGCTTTGTTTTCGTTTTTTAAATCGGTAGAAACCGGCTTGTGCTCGGTAAGGTTGTCGTAGTGGGGTTTGTGACCAAGTTCGAGAATTTGATCTGTCAAAGACGAAAGCATTCGATTGAGTCTATGCCTTTCTTCCTCCAGTAAAAGTTTTTCTTCTTCCATTTTAGTTAGTTTCTTCTTGAAACCTTCTAGCTCTTTCTTGTGTTTGGACTGTTTTGTTACCAAACCGCTTGTGCTTACTTGTTCATCCTCGGATATACCCAACTTATTTCTGGAAATAAGAGTTGATCTTTGTCTGGTAGAATTTTTGTAACACTTACCTCAACACTTCGTTTTCCTTTTCAAATAAATCGCAACTTTCCTGCAACTTATTCGACGTTTTCACCAAATTTATGATCTGCTTTTCTTTCATTCGATTCTCCGCTTTCAGATCCTGCAACTCTTTAACTTGAACGACCAAATCAACCTGGCCATTTGCCTGCATTTTACTTAGAATGTCTTTCACCTGCAAACACAGTGTTTATCAATCTCATTTTACCACGACCTAAGCCTACCTCGGAGTCTTTACTAGCAGCTGTTTTTTCCGCGTATGTTACTTCTTCCTGCAAATTTTGGCACCGCTCATGCACAGACTTCAGCTGTTTTTTTAAATTCTTCACCATCTGGTTCAATTCTTTTATTTTATTTACGTCTCTGTCTCTTTCTTCCTTGAGACTTCGCAAAATCTCCGTATTTTCTTCCATTTCTTTGGTGGCCACCTGAAGCTGAATCTGAACCTCCATTAACTGTTTCTCCCTTTCTGAAAGAGATTTTTGCAAAGCATTAATTTGAGATTTTTCGATTTCGTCGTTTGGTAGACTGGATAAGGAAGAATTGAGGCTGGGTTGATGATTTCGGTTCTTCAACTCTTGGATTTCTGCGTCTTTTTTATCCAGTATTTTCTGGAAGATACCATAGATAAGTTAAATAATAATAAAATAAACATTTCGTATCCTTTTTTTCAAAGAATTTTCTTACTTTCCACTGGTCGACCCTCGCATCTACTTCAGCAGCAAAGTCCTTCATTTCTTGTTCTAAATTCTTCTTTCCTTGCTCTAACTCTTCGAATTCCTCTTGAAGCATCTCGTACTGAGCGGATGTCTTCTTTAAAGTTTCTAAACGAAAGGAAATAGTTCTTAATTCAAATTTAACTTAGAAGTACCGCCATTACCTTCGTTTTCTTCTATGGCAGCTTCTTTTGCTTTCAATATATCTGTCATGGTGGATATTTCTTTGGTAGCAAGGGCTAATTCGTCCCTAACATTCGAAAGTTTGCCACGCAGAATAAAATTTTCCTTTTCCACCACCTTTAACATAAAATATTTTTTCCGGTCAAGATATTTTTTTGCACTATGCAAAGCTGGTAATGAATGAGCAATGTTGACGGTAAGGGCGCCAAGTGAGCGCGATATAAGCCACGTCACTTAGTTTACTGTCCAGTGACGGCATACAAAATAGTTTAAAGGCAAATATTACTTAACTGTATTTGATTTAAAGAAACATAATTTTATTTAGTATTTTGGGGAACATGTAGGTACTATTATCCTTTAAAAAAACTGGCGGCCCACTTCACTACACCTTGTATATTCAACTTTACAACTACAAGAACATTTTAATGAACAAAACAAATATATATCTAATACGGAAGTTGTATTTCATATAAAAGTATTACGTAAATATACTCCCATGAAAAAGACAAATCTCGATGCCTTTCTATTTGTTTTTGTTGTAAAATTTATCATGTTCAACACCCTCGAGAAATGTTGCTTACTTCAATATCCTGGAGCAATTCAGAGATCTGTTTATTCTTGTTTTGGACCGTCTGCGTCAGTTCCTTTTGCCTGTCCTTTACGGTTTCAGAGACATCGGACTCGCTGGCAGTCTCGTGAGACTTTTGGACTTCATTCTGCAAGTTCTTATTCTCCCTCTCCAAAATTTTTATTGTGTTATTTAGCTAGAATTCAAACAGTCATCAATTCATGACGTTTTTCTTTTTGAAATTATTAAAAATATTAAGTTATCTTTCGTTGAACTCGCTTTACACACTTACCTTATTTATTTCTGCTGTGTTTTTTTCATTGACTTTCATAGTTTTCTTGTACTTAGCCTTGAGCTCTAAATATTTTAATTCTAAATCTGAAAAATATACAAGTTGTTTCTCAATTCTTACTAATGGTACTAAATACAACTTAAAGTACCAGATAGATGGTTTTACTTGAGGTATTTATAAAATTGTCATCTGATTTCACATTAAACTACTGTTTTAATTTGAAAAATTAATTTATTACATTCCTATTACTATTTACTGCCGATTTCATTTATCCTTAAACATTTTTAACAAATTCTTGTTTTTCGATTAACTTCCGTATTCCAACAAATTGGTCTTTCGCAAACAAACAATGTTGCAATGCTTACTTTCGTCGCGCTTTAACGCCCTAGACCACATTTTTTATTTTACATGACATCGAAAACCGCTTTCTCTGACCCTACCACGGCATTTAAGATGGCGATTCAAGACTAGCTATGATATTGTTTGTACCCCCGAAATTCAATAAAAACGTTTAGCGATTTTCTTAATTAAAATCTGATAAAATTGTGTGAATTAGGACCCCACAAAACCCCTATGTGTGAAATTTGAACAAAAACTATACAGTGTTTTGGTCAGGTGATTTCCGGGCTGGTTGCCACGTCGTCGGTTTAGAACACTTGACGTTTCGAGAGACATATCGCTCTCTTCTTCAGAAGTTACTCTGAAACTGGAGATCTACTGGTCATCGCACTATTTATATCAGGGGTGGTCACTGATCCATGATGTTCCGGTGTCCATGATGTCCTGGTGGGTTGGTCACTGATCCATGATGTTCCGGTGGATTGCTTTCACGGATGAATCGTTTCCAAATACCGGGCAGATCCACGCCGCCGTCCCTGTTGAAATTGTTCGGATTTTTGTGAATTTCTATAGCTTCTCTGTATAGTCGGGGCCAAAATCTTCTCTCTCTTACTAGCATGCTGGCTCCACTTAGCTCTACCGTGTGTCCCGTGTCCGCTCTATGCTCTGCTACTGCCGATTTTTCCCAGTTGTTATTTTTGAGGTGACTCTTGTGTTCCTTTAACCTTGTGTTGATGTGCCTTCCTGTCTGTCCTATGTAAACCTTTCCACATGAGCAGGGGATACTGTACACACCGGGGCCCTGGAAATGGTCGTTGTTGCAGGTCTTCGGAAAAGCTGCCGCCACTTTTTTCACAGTGCTGAATACTGTGTTGATATTTCTTTTCTTCAAAAGACGTCCGATTTTATCTGTACATTCTTCCACGTAAGGTGTACTTCCATGTAAGATGTAAAGATAAAATCGGACGTCTTTTGAAGAAAAGAAATATCAACACAGTATTCAGCACTGTGAAAAAAGTGGCGGCAGCTTTTCCGAAGACCTGCAACAACGACCATTTCCAGGGCCCCGGTGTACAGTATCCCCTGCTCATGTGAAAGGTTTACATAGGACAGACAGGAAGGCACATCAACACAAGGTTAAAGAAACACAAGAGTCACCTCAAAAATAACAATTGGGAAAATCGGCAGTAACAGAGCATAGAGCGGACACGGGACACACGGTAGAGCTAAGTGGAGCCAGCATGCTAGTAAGAGAGAGAAGATTTTGGCCCCGACTATACAGAGAAGCTATAGAAATTCACAAAATCCGAACAATTTCAACAGGGACGGAGGCGTGGATCTGCCCGGTATTATTGGAAACGATTCATCCGTGAAAGCAATCCGCCGGAACATCATCATGGATCAGTGACCAACCCACCAGGACATCATGGATCAGTAACCACTACACCGGAACATCATGGATCAGTGACCACCCCTGATATAAATAGTGCGATGACCAGTAGATCTCCAGTTTCAGAGTAACTTCTGAAGAAGAGAGCGATATGTCTCTCGAAACGTCAAGTGTTCTAAACCGACGACGTGGCAACCAGCCCGGAAATCACCTGACCATTAACGACAGCCACGGAAGCCTACAAACTAAACTATACAGTGTCTTCTTCTACACGTTCTTAAAGTTTCATTTTTGTAAAAATTCGTAAAAATTTATTCAAAATAACGCAACAAATATTTTTTTGATTTAAATGTCATCGAAAACCGTTCCTTCTAATCCTATCACGGCGTTTAAGATGGCGATCCAAGACTTGCTATGATTATTTGTATACCCCCAGAATTAATTAAAAATTGTTGTTTTTTTTATTTAGTCTGATAAGGTGGTCTTACTTAGGGTCCCTCAATACCCCTACGTGTGAAATTTGAATAAATGCTATACAGAGTGCTTTGCTCTACACGTTCGCAAAGTTTTATGTGTGTACAAATTCGTCAAACTTTATTCTTCAGGAGAATCCAACATTGTTTTTTTTTTGTTTTAAATGATATCGAAAACCGCTTGTTCTGATCCTACTATGGCGATCCAAGGCCTGTTATAATTTCTTATACCCCCGAAATTTAATATAAATGTTTAGCGAATTTTTGATTTACAATCTGATAAGGTGGGGTTAATCACAACCCCCCTCAAAACAAAATACTGAATTTGAAAGGCACTAGACGAATCAAGTGTTGAGCCACGGAATTATGTCAAAAGGTTTTCGATGTCATTTGAGACATAAAAATATTTGTTGCGTTATTTTGGAAAATAAAGTCTTTACAAAGTTTTACAAAAATTAAACTTTAAGAACGTGTAAAAGAAAAGACTCTGTATAGTTTTTGTTCAAATTTCACACATAGGGATTTTGAGGGGTGCTGATTAACAGCACCTTATCAGATTTTAAATGAAATAATCGCTAATCGTTTTTATTGAATTTCGGGGGTATAAAAAAAATCGTAGGAGGTCTTGGATCGCCATCACAAATGCTGTGGTAGGTTCAGAGGGAGCGGTTTTCGATGTCATTTAAAATAATAAAAAAAAAGATTTGACTATCTTGAAGAATAAATATTTTACGGATTTGTACACAAATAAAAGTAGACATCCTGTATATATTGTTTAGGCGCTGTGTGCTGTATTCGTACATGATGGCATAATGCAATACTTTTTCCATTTGCCCTGTGAGGTACACTTTATGTGCCCATTTTACGACTCTATTTTCCAGACGCATATCTCTGAGAGTATACCCGATTAGACAGCTTCTGCTGCAGTAAGTACGCATGCCCTGCAGCTTTGATTGGCTGCGACGAATTGTCGAATCCAACTGTTTCATTTCCAGCGCTATGATGGGCGGGTATATCGTTCTGGCGGGCAAAATTTCGAACATATCTTTTCGCTAATTTAATTATGATTATGATTGTAATTAATTTTATTAGGGATTTTGTGTTCTTAAGAATGGAGAATAATTCAAGCTCTACAACGTATTCTCAAAATTGTCCTAATTTAACAAGTGAGGAATATCGGATGATGAAGAGTTTAGAGCGCGAGGTCAAAATATGAGTGTAAGTGATGTTGAAATATATATTTTATTAACAAAATTGTACGTGAATATGTGTGCAAATAAAAAAGTGGTAAAGAAGTACAACTGTGAAACGGAAAGTGATGGAAACTCGAGGAAGAGAGATTGTATTTTTAAAATGAGTTTTCGACAAAAAAAAAATTCGATTGCTATATCTTACAAGATGAAAAGAGTATACTGATAGAAAGGACGAAATAGTGATATGGCGAAGAAACTATTTAAAATAAATATTAAAAAATAAGAATCTGGATTGAAGAATATATTAAATTTTGACGAAACATGGACGTATGAAGGTCATACGGAAAGCGGTACGATATGATATAATAAGTGTTACTGTGTGACCGTTATAGTGACAGTGCTAGTAACCATAGTAAATAGTGTGTATGTATTCTAAAGCCTTTTGTCCTTTTGAATGCGGAATTCGCAAATATTTGCGCGATTTATTTAATGGTGGAAAAATCTCTATTTGTAACAAATTTTGTCAACTACCTATAACATTTTCTATCATTTTCATCATGAAACTGCCATGGTAGATTATCAGAAGCTCAAAACAAATTTATTAACACCACATAATAATGAAAGGGGCAATAATACTTGTAGTGTTTGACAGATTTGCAAATTGAAATTGTCGAAAGTTGAGATTTTCCCGCCGTAAATAATTAAAACAGAAGTTGCAAAATTCGTGCAAATATCCGTGAATTTCGCGTACATGAAGACAAGCCCTAAGTGTGATATCCGCGGAGTGCGCATCAGGTAGGTGTAAGTGGGTGGTGGTGGACAATCGCTGTCCAAAAGGACAGCATTCTAATTTGTAGAGAGGATGACACAGGTGGTACATTTAAATTAAGTTGTTAATGTGCTAGGTTCAGCAAACGTTAACCTATTTTTGATAATTTTGTGTGCTTTAACCACCCGTGTCATCTTATCTCTGTGTTGTGAATTAGTCACTCTCTATATTGGGCAATTGATAATACAAGGTAAAAACTTTAAATTTTGAAATATTCTTATTATTTTGAAACTATTATATCACTGTTTCTACTCTATAAATAATGGATGTTATATAATGTAATTATTTTTTTCATTTTTGTATATTTTTTATATCTGATCGCATTCAAATTTAGTACATGAAATGTTGCTCCTCGCACGGTTCGCCCATCGCGCTTTTCTGCAAGCTAGCTAGTCTCTCTACAATTTTGGCCGTCAACTATAATTAACTTACTTTCAAACTCGATAGTGCTAGATTTCCTAGACCTAGAACTTCTCGTATCAGACTCCAATTTCCTAACTGCCTCTTCCTCGCCCTGTTTGACGGCCACCTCCTCTAACTCGTGAAGCAAAGCTTCCACCTGCTCCCCCTTATACTTCAGGATTTCCTGGCTCACCCTCAACAAAGCTTTGCATTTTGTTAGATCGACGTCGTCTCCGTCGCACTCGCACCACGTCACGGTGTTATAAAGCTCATCCTTCTCATCGTCGTCGAGGTTTTCGGGAGTTAGTGCGAGAATATGATCCCAATCCATATTAACTCTTTTTATAATAAAACACATAAATCAACCCTACAGTCACACTGACACCACTAAATATGCCTCTAGAATAGAGCGGTAATTGTTTTTTTGTAGTTGCTTAGCAACCAGGAACGTTGACAGCGCAAACAATACGCTTGACGCAAGTTTTAAATTCTTATACAATTTAATTATTCGTGTATTACTTTGCCATTACGACATAAAAATGTATTTTTCTGTTAAATATATTGGTAAGAATAATGATGAGTTGTTCGTTGCACGATGACACGTTTTTTGAAACTTACAGATTTACAAACTTTTGAAAATTCGAAAGAAATGGATTTTTCCAGTTTTGAACTAACAGAGGACGAGAAAAAAGCATTATATGTACCAAATAAAGAACTAATAGTGAACCCTGACTGTTTCATGGCTATTATACTAGACTACGTATTCGGAGAAGTTGGTATAGACGAAAATAATAGAGGTATGATATAGAAATAAATTGGAGTTATAAAGATTTGTCATGGACCATTTTCTACTTTTTTTAACTACTTATTTAACTTATTAACTATGAAAAAAATCGTTAGCTACAATTTCAAATTAAAATATTAGAACTAATTGTGTATTGACTTCTCTTTTAGACAAAGACTCAAAATACTATTTACTCTAGTAAATGGTACATTGTTGTACCATTTACTAGAATTTTTATGCATTTATTGACACAAAGACTACAAAAGACTACCTACCAGATTTTTTTTTAACTGCTACTACAGTGTTTATAAAAATGTCAAATATATAAAAATAACCAGTAAATTATATGTATAAACCATTTCACATGGTAGTAATACTTTCCTATTTACTGCACTTTTACTGGATAAATATTGATAATTACTCACCCAAAGATTGCTTCACATATTGTCTAAAGGTGTATTATTAACAGGTATTATCTAGGTATTTTTTTTATTCAATAGGTTTTTTCCTGCAATAATTAGGAACAGTTTGCAACTGTTAGAAATATTCGACTAGTTAAGTTGACAACGAGTCACCAGTGACATTAAAGCAAGTAGTAGAAGGAACATTTCTGACAGTTTCAAACCGTTGCAGGAACAAACTTAGTAAGAGAGACACATGTAGATACAATCTTATCAAATCAAAATCGATCATAGCCAATAAATCCAAATAAGGCAATAATAGAAATCGTACGTCTCAGCTTGCTCTACAGAAGTCGACTGCAGTATTTGGACTGTTCAGCTAGGGTCGGTCAGTGGTCGCGCGGTTTAAGGCGTCAGTACTTGAATCGAGGTGACTGGATCGCTGTGGGTTCGACCCCTGCAGCCGGTAGACCGTATATAAGCTATATTCGTGGAGAGATTGGCACCCTCTCTGCGGGTATGGTAGGGTGGAAGAATGTTGGCTTGGGTCAATGTGAGAGATTGATACCGGTTGACATTTGACTACCCCCCTAATTAATGAGGTTTTCCAGGTTTCCCTCATTTCTGCACTGAATGGTGGTTAGGGCCTACCAACGTAAGTCGTTCCTGGGCGCAAATGCGGCCTGCTTAATAATAATATGCCGCCCCCTCTCCCGCACAAGTCTTCGACTTCTGGGCTAATCCTCGTGATTAGAATGAGGGGTAGAGATATTATTATTATTATATTAAATTGTGGCACCGTTTTTTATAGGTAGCGTTTTGTTTAATAAATAAATATCCTATTTGCAGCTTCCTTCGATTTCATGAATACTCAAGGAAAAGTAATGAACGTGCAGAGTTACTCTCCTACTTTCAGTGGTTTGAATGTTTTCCACGACAGAGCACAGTACTACGTTGTCTTCTGTGACAGTACCGTAACAACTTGTATTTTTTATTCGTTTTTATAAAACTACACACTATTTTAGACGGGGAAAACAAACCTTTACTTAGTAAGATATCGCAGGAATATCAAGACCTCACTGAAGGACGGACAAAGAAAGTCAAGAGGAGAAGGGTTTGTTGCAAATATGTTAAATTATCAGACGTTTCGTTACTGGATAAGTTATATTTTGCTTTACTTTGAAGTAGTGCTTTAAAATGCAAGTTAATATTGAAATTTTTTCAAAATTTTCATACAGAAAATGCAGAAGGCAGGTGTTCATAAATTTATTTAGTTTTATTTTTGCAGAAATTAATTATATTAATTTATAAAGCTTATTTTCGTATTTAACTTTTTCTACTTTTTTGTTCATCATTTTGAATCGGTACAACGCCACTTGCGAGCGTGAGAGTCGTCCTATAGACACAAACGCGTGTGTACACAGACAAGCAGCAAAAAGTGAGAGAAGAATTCTTACGCGAGGGGTGCAACCTAATACACTTGGTAAGTGCCGATTCAATTTGCAATTTACAGTCCATTTTTTACGCATTTTTTCTGTATCAGCGCATAACGCTTGTAATATGTTATTGACAGTATGTTTTCCATCACATTAATATTATATAAAAACGAGAATAACAATGGATGTGGGTCATTCTCGCGAGGAGGAAGAAATGGAATTTGATCAACCATCCGAAGACGAAAGTGAAAGCGATATCCAGGATGATGAATACTTACCAGTTTTTTTTGCGATTTTTGCAAACTTTTGGAGCTCAACAGACTCAGATTCAAATTCGACTCGCTAAAATATATGAGAACACTTGACCCGATCTGAAACATTTTTCTAGTTTCCCACTCTCGTTAATATGATTTTTTGCCATTTAGCAGCTATTCTTTTGTGATTTTCGCTAAATCTGTGGTAATGAAGCTGAACAGACTTCAAATATTGATTGAGTGCATCAAAAGTTCATAAGAACTTGGATTGAGAACAGAAAAATAATTTCCAAATTTTTTCGCGTTTACCGATGTGATTTTTTCGATTTTTGATGAATTTTCGGTTTTTGAATTTTGCAAAATCTGTGAATGATACACCTCAATAAATTTCAGATTCAAATTCATCGCATCGAAATATTTAAGAAACACACTTAATCAAAGTCAAAAAAAAATGTACGAATATTTTTACACTCAGTGAAGTGATTCTTTGCGTGATTTTTAGTTATTTTTGTGATTTACTCAAAATTTTGAGGGTGTGAGCTAAACGGACTTCAGATTCGGATTCAGTATATCAAAATACATAAAGATACAGACCACTTTTTTTTGTTGTGGGCAGGTGCTATTATCCATATATGACAGGTAGTTTATTTCTATAAATTTTTAATTTTCAGTCCCAATCGTTATAGAATTTAAAATTAAATTTTCTGACTTAATAAAAATGTTACACACAGGACTGGTTTCAAGACTAACTGTTTATCTTAAATTCGCTTACAAATTTCAATGTCCATATCTGCGGTTTATTTGAAAATAATTAAGAAAAATCATGTTCAGAATAAGAACTTTAACACCCTGTAGCTTGAAAACATTACGGTAATGACAAAACCATTATTTACTTACCACCCTATTTTTTTCTTGATGTACAAACTGAACATCTTGTATAAAAAAATTCTCAGGAATTTAAATTTTATCACCTTGTGTCTCGGAAATTTCTCGAGCCACGTTTATATAATAATTTTATCCTTTGGAGGATTCTATTATTTTGTCTTGAGCATTCAGATCACCCTGTACGTATTGTCATTAATACTATTTTACAGATATTATTTTTATTTATTATTAATATTTAGCCAGTTTTAAAATTAAAAATTAATTACTATTTACTTTCAAATAACTGTTCTATACAGTTCTCTTTTAGGTGTTTTTGACTATCGTAAAAATGTTTCTCAAAACATTAAATATGTAGAATAATTTTCAGAGGTCTGTACATATTTAAATTGTAGTGATTAAAAACATATTTTTTTGTATTTTCAGAGCAAAACCAGCGTCAACAGTAGCAACAAAGAGTCGAGCGTCGTGCTACAAAAAATAACCAGTGTTCGTACCTTAAAACGAAATGCATCAAGAGTAAGACAAGCCTCAGAACAACGATCCCTTAACTTTACTTAAAACCATTGTACACTTTATATCTTAGAAATTACAGTTTACTTTTTGGCTTCGTGTTGTTGAATTCTCGTTCCCATTCACAGATGCTTCGCTCTGTCAAGTTGTACGTCTTCCCGTGCCTCCCCAAGCCAGAGATGAATTTTTTCGCACCTTCGATGGCTCCTTTCAACACCCTCTTGCTATTTATTTGTTCGTATTTGACAAGTTCATCGTACGCTTTTTTGTAAGCGGCGTTATACGTGGATTCCCTGTCGACGATCAGACATTCCTGGGGGAATTTAATTAAGGATGAGGCTAGGTTAATCGCTTGGCCTAATGCTAAAAAATAATGCATCGATTCATCCTTTCGAATTTCATGAAAGAAATTACCTGTTCCGCATGCGACTATCCTGTTGGCTACTCCCCAATCGAAAGCTTCTTTAGCGTTAAGCGATCTACCTGTTAATACCATGTCTAAAGCCCTGGAAAGGCCAACCATGGCTTGTAATCGAACTGCGGCACCGTCAGTTAAGGGTATGCCTAAAAGCAATGAGTCAAAATGCATATTGCCATTAAAATTATCTTGTACTTACCAAACCGTCTACCATAAAATCCAACGACGGCCGTTTCTTCCATTACCCTCAGATCGCACATCAAAGCAAGTTCTAAGCCTTCGGCAACAGCGTAGCCATTTATTGCTGCGACCATTGGTTTCCTCGCATATTTATATGAAATACCCTGTGGAATATTAAAAATACAACTTGTCTAAACGTAGTAAGTAATAAACTAACCATGAATCCATTTTCGAAATAATTTTCTAATTCGGAATTTGTTTCTAAATTGGCCAGTTCACTTAAATCAAAACCTGAGCAGAAGTTGCCACCGGTACCATATAGAACGGCTGCACAAGAGCTGTCATCGTCTTCGAACCCTTTTATGGCGTCCTTTATCTGAGCTGCTGTGTTGATATCGACACAATTCCGTTTTTCTGGTCTGTTTATGCCTATTGTGGTTATTTGTCCGACTTTTTCTATTATTACGTCTTCAAGAATAAGAACTTTTAATGTTTTCGCTTACAAGAACTTATACTTACTGGAAGAAGTAGACATTTTTCTGGCTATTCTTGGGAATAGTAAACAAAATAATTTAGTTTCAAACATGTTGAGCTCGACTACATTTTTTTTATTTAATTAATGAACATGGTAAAAATTTAATTATGAAGGAAATTTGAATGTCAAATGTTAGGTTAGAAAATGACAAATGCAAGAAGTATCAAATATAAAAGATGACATTTCTCGGATATCACATTGGTAGTATTGGTATTTTACGCCTACTTCTATTACAAATATGGCCTACTCGCGAATACCTGCAGAAACAATTAACGGGGATGAAATTAAAGCAAAAATAATGTAACATTTTTATATTTATTTGTGAAGCCGAGGTTAAAAAACGACAAATACAAGTATTAGAGACATTTGACGGATATAACATTGGTAGTATTTTATGCCTACTTACACCTTCAAATATTCATAGGCGTCCCGAAAAAAATATTAAAGGGGATGAAATGGTAAATTGGAATGTTTTGAAAAAGAAAACTAATGTAATATTTTCCATAATATTTATTTGTCATAACAATTACAACAATCTACATCTCTAAATGATAAAATACATCATGTCAACCTAATACAATAATTAAAATTTCATAATACTAACAATAGGAGTAAATATTTTGTATATTGATCACAAAAACTGATCGAAAATTAAGTCATGCAAAATCATATATTTACAAAAAATATATCACAATTTCTCAAAAGGCCGTTTCCATCATTCTTTGCAAATTAAAATTTTCTAAAATGATCGAAAAATTGTAAATAATTTTTTTAACTCTTGTTGCTGCAGTGACGAGACGAGAAAGTCCGTCACTGTTAAATTCCATTATTCTGACTAGATACATATATTTTTGACAGAAAGACCGTTACATCACGAATAATTTCAGAAGATATCCTGTCACTTCTTAAAATTAAATAAAATAGCTGGAATGAGAATATTTACGATATTTTTTTATCACAATTCGTTTGAAGTTAAGAAAACGGGATGAATCACTTTTCTAAAATGCCTTTATCGCTCAACCTAAAATTATAGAAATAGTCGTTCTTAGGTTAAAAAAATATATAGGAATTAAGCAATAACTACGCTCCAAGGCCTGAAGCAAATGATTTTGTAAGTACGTTATACTCGCACCGTAAGATTTCAGTTCTTTTCATCTAAAAGATGAACGCTCGCCCCCTGAACAAATTATTTCTACATTAAGTCGCTGCCGACTTTGACGAAGTTGTGTGTGAGCAGTTCGCGGGCCGAGGCCCTCTCCTTAGGGTCGTGTTTGAAGCACAACTCCAGGAAATCTAGTCCTTCGTCGATCATATCATCGGGCGGATCGGGGCTCTGTCCCATGCCTACCTTGAACATTATCTGGTAATTCGAGTCGTACTGTGCCCAAGGTCGCTGGAAACGTGAGTTTTATCAATACGAAGAAATGCACACCTAAGGCAAGGTAAGGTAAGGCAAACTAGGGGAACGTAAGATAAAGTAAACTAGTTGAAGGTAAGGTCAGGTAAACTAGGGGAAGGTAAGGTAAAGTAAACTAGTAGGAGATAAGTTAACTAGGGGAAGGTAATTTAAACTAGATGAATGTAAGGTAAGGTAAACTAGGGGAAGGAAATGTAAGGTAAATTAGTGGGAGATAAGTTAACTAGGGGAAGGTAAGGTAAAGTAAACTAGTAGGAGATAAGTTAACTAGGGGAAGGTAATTTAAACTAGATGAATGTAAGGTAAGGTAAACTAGGGGAAGGTAATGTAAGATAAATTAGTGGGAGATAAGTTAACTAGGGGAAGGTAAGGTAAGGTAAACTAGGGGAAGGTAAGGTAAACTAGGAGAAGGTAAGGTAAACTAGGAGAAGGTAAGGTAAACTAGAGGAAGGTAAGGTAAGAGTTTTTAAATAAAAGATAAAGAATTCCGACAAAATTGCCATGTGCAAATATATGGTAGAGTCTAAATTTGATGTCAGCATTGAGGAAATATCAAATGGTATTAAACTTACAGATGCAAAAATAAAAAAATATTAGTGAAGCAAAACAACAGAAAAATTTAGGACTGACACAAGTGGCAAATGATATTAAAAATAATGAAACATACATATGAAAAATGGGTCATAAAACATGTATAACTGACAGAATGAGCCATTTTGATTGATAAAAAAAATATGACTCAAATCTTACCTCTCCCGATGCCATCTCCACCACCACACATCCCACGGACCAAATATCGGCAGCCCTCCCATGCCCGTCTGTCATGTTCCTCGTAAAAACTTCTGGGGCCATATAAGCTGATATTAAAACAAATTTATCAACATTTTATCTAGAGTCGAATTCTAATACCTTACCTTGCGTTCCGACAAATCCTTTCAGCTCTCCCGGCATCGTAGTGTTACACTTTATTTTAGCTGCGCATCCAAAATCGCCAATCTTCAGGCAGTTGCCTCCCTCAGTCAAAAATATATTAGCTGTCTTGATATCTCTGTGGACGACGCCGTGGTCGTGCAGACAGGCCACGCCCGACACCAATTGAAAAGTGTATTTCCTCACAAGTAATTCGGGCAGGCCGTGCTCGGTAGCCGCTATTAGAGTCTCCAGAGTGCCTTCTTCACAGAATTCCATGAAAATCAACATTTCGTCCTGCGTATACAACAAAATTTGTAACAAAAACCCTTTAACCTTCATAAATACATACCTTATGCACCTCCAGCCCGTAATAGCGGACCAAATTCCTATGAACGATCCCCTCAAGGATCTTCATCTCCTCCGCCACCCTCTTTATGGTAAGATTATCGTTGTGCTGCAAGGAAATCTCCTTTACAGCCATCATATCGCCAGTGTTGTTGTTAACGGCCGTGTAAACCTTCCCAAAACGTCCCTGGCCTATTTTAATGCCACGCTGCCACGAAAACGTGACGTTCTTTCGACGGACATGGCATCTAATCTCGGTATTACAAGCCAGAACTTTACCGATGAGGTTCTGTTTGCGTAAACGGTTGTCCAGTTCCGCATCCAGGGTTTCCACGGCTTCCCTGTAATGCTCCGAGTGGGTTTTAGCGGGGAATTTTATCCTCACCGTAGGACTGCCGTTCCTCTCTTCTTTTCGTAGACTAGAAAGAGCCACAACAAGAGTTAAAATGACGTTTTGGTGAGGTAAGTCGATAGGATCAAAGCGAAACTTCAAACAAAATCAAACAACGGTTACAGGATGATTCGAATGGTTTTAAAATGGAATGGCAAGTCTATAGAAATCAAAGTCTAAGCAAAAAACTGCGCACCCCAACTTACACACACCTCTGAAACAAAGGCCATGCGTATGAGGTTGTGCCAGATCCTCTCCGTTTCACAACCACAAAACCGCACATTCTACACCTAGAGAGAAAATATTTAAAGACAAAAATAATAACTCGAATAAATTGCTTTATCTATCACAATAATTTTTCAGGGGACAATTTTTAAAAAATATTAGACATTATTTATACTCTATACATTTATAGTCAGAAAATCTCAAACAGGGATTTTCTGAGTATGGCGCCATCTAATATTCTCATTTGCAAGTTTTGTATATTTGAAATTATTTACACAAATTTTCCTATAAAACTGGTGCAGTTGAAAGAAAAATATTTTATATACCATAAACTGTGCTTTACGAAAAGTGAATATTCACAAAAAGTGATGTCCCTTTCATTTATAGTAGAAATAAGATTTCAGGGTGTGACGCCATCTAGTACTTTCATTCTTAAGTTTTACTGGCACAGTAGAAAGGAAAATATATTATATACCATAAATTATGTTTTACAGAAAGTAAATATTCATAAAAAAAACCTCACTTTCATTTGTAGTAAAAATAAAAGTGACAGGAATTTTCTGGGTGTGGCGCCATCTTTTCTACAAAACTGACAAAAAGTGAATATTCACAAAAAGTGCTGTCACTTTCATTTATAGCAAAAAATAAAAGTGATGGAGATTTTCTGGGCATGATGCGTACTTTCAATCCCAAGTTTGATATATTTTTCCACTTTACACAAATTTTCCTATAAAATTGACACAATCGAAAAAAAAAAAAAATAAATACGATGAACTGTGCTTCACACATAGCAAATATTCACAAAAAACCCTGTCACTTTCATTTATAGTATAAAATAAAAGTGACGGGGATTTTCAGGGTGTGGCGCCATCTAGCACTTTTATTCCTAAGTTTTACTGGCACAGTAGAAAAGAAATATTTTATGTACTATAAACTGTGCTTTACAAAACTGAATATTCTTAAAAAAAACCTGTCATTTTCATTTGTAGTAAAAATAATAGCGTCATCTGGTATTTTCATTCCTAAGTTTTATATATTTGAAGTTCTTTACACAAATGTTTCTAAAAAACTGGCACAAAAGTAAATATTCACAAAAAGCACTGTTTATTTTTATTATAAAAATAAGTGACAGGGATTTTCTGGGTGTGGTGCCATCTAGTACTTTCAATCGTAAGTTTGATATATTTTTGAACTTTACACAAATTTTCCTACAAAACTGGCACGAACGAAAGAAAAAAAAAATATACACCATAAACTGTGCTTCACACAAAGCAAATATTCACAAAAAAAAACCTGTCACTTTCATTTATAGTATAAAATAAAAGTGACGGGGATTTTCAGGGTGTGGCGCCATCTAGCACTTTTATTCCTAAGTTTTACTGGCACAGTAGAAAAGAAATATTTTATGTACTATAAACTGTGCTTTACAAAACTGAATATTCTTAAAAAAAACCTGTCATTTTCATTTGTAGTAAAAATAATAGCGTCATCTGGTATTTTCATTCCTAAGTTGTATATATTTGAAGTTCTTTACACAAATGTTTCTACAAATCTGGCACAAAAGTGAATATTCGCAAAAAGCACTGTTTATTTTTATTATAAAAATAAGTTACAGGGATTTTCTAGGTGTGGCGCCATCTAGTACTTTCAATCTTAAGTTTGATATATTTTGAACTTCTTTGCACAAATTTTCCTATAAAATTGACACAATCGAAAATAAAAAATTAAATACGATGAACTGTGCTTCACACATAGCAAATATTCACAAAAAACCCTGTCACTTTCATTTATAGTATAAAATAAAAGTGACGGGGATTTTCTAGGTGTGGCGCCATCTAGCACTTTTATTCCTAAGTTTTACTGGCACAGTAGAAAGAAATATTTTATGTACTATAAACTGTGCTTTACAAAACTGAATATTCTTAAAAAAAACTGTCATTTTCATTTGTAGTATAAATAATAGTGTCAGGGATTTTCTGGCTATGGCGTCATCTGGTATTTTCATTCCTAAGTTGTATATATTTGAAGTTCTTTACACAAATGTTTCTACAAATCTGGCACAAAAGTGAATATTCGCAAAAAGCACTGTTTATTTTTATTATAAAAATAAGTGACAGGGATTTTCTGGGTGTGGCGCCATCTAGTACTTTCAATCTTAAGTTTGATATATTTTTGAACTTCTTTACACAAATTTTCCTATAAAATTGACACAATCGAAAATAAAAAAAAATAAATACGATGAACTGTGCTTCACACATAGCAAATATTCACAAAAAACCCTGTCACTTTCATTTATAGTATAAAATAAAAGTGACGGGGATTTTCAGGGTGTGGCGCCATCTAGCACTTTTATTCCTAAGTTTTACTGGCACAGTAGAAAAGAAATATTTTATGTACTATAAACTGTGCTTTACAAAACTGAATATTCTTAAAAAAAACCTGTCATTTTCATTTGTAGTAAAAATAATAGCGTGATCTGGTATTTTAATTCCTAAGTTTTATATATTTGAAGTTCTTTACACAAATGTTTCTAAAAAACTGGCACAAAAGTAAATATTCACAAAAAGCAGTGTTTATTTTTATTATAAAAATAAGTGACAGGGATTTTCTGGGTGTGGTGCCATCTAGTACTTTCAATCGTAAGTTTGATATATTTTTGAACTTCTTTGCACAAATTTTCCTATAAAATTGACACAATCGAAAGTAAAAAAAAATTAAATACGATAAACTGTGCTTCACACATAGCAAATATTCACAAAAAACCCTGTCACTTTCATTTATAGTAGATAGGAATTTTCAGGGTATAGCGCCATCTAGTACTTTCATTCCTAAAGTTTACTGGCACAGTAGAAAGAAAATATTTTATATACCATAATCTGTGCCAAGAAGTGAATATTCATAAAAGCCCCGTCACTTTCATTTATAGTAAAAATAAGAATGACAGGGATTTTTTGGGTGTGGCGCCATCTAGTTTTATATATTTGAACTTCTTTACACAAAACTAACACAGTAGGAAAATATTTTATATATAACAAACTGTGCTTTGCAAAAATTGAATACTCACTTAGAAACGTTTAAATTCACGGCATCCACAAGATCAGTGCACGGCGACTGCTCCGCGCTGGTCTTCCTCATCATCCCGGAGCGTTGACTCAAGTACGCTGGTCTCGGACTGGGCGAAGACCCCCTAGACCTAGATCTGATGTGATCCAAGCTCGTCCTGGGGGAAGCCGAATGGAAACCACTCTCGGGCGTAGAGGGAGCCGTCGTGCCGATCAAGTGCGATATGCACACGTCCATGTCCCTTTTGAGCTTCTCGAACTTCTCTTCGGTTAGATGTTGGGTGTTTGCAGGCTCGCACACCGTCAAGAGGAACTCCATGCCTTGAAATGCCCAGCGTGGACGCATACCTCGGCCCCTCTCGCATCGTTCGGTGACGAACTTCATCCAGAGATTGGCAAAGTCTACCATGCTGTAAACCAAACGGTCCCGGTGTTCCGGTGGGGTGGATTCGGACATTTCCCTGTAAAACTTAACGGAATACAATTCATAAGTTTCAAAGCATTTTTTTAAATTGAATATAAAACTTACCTCGAAGCCGAACCTGTACACCTGCATCAACACTTCCCTAATCCTTGAATTTAAAGCCACCTTGTCGGATTCTTCCAACGAAGCAAAATTAATATGTTCGAATAATCCCTGGACTTTACCAATAGCTTTCGGAATGATACATTTAAAGGAGATGATGCATTCCTATGAATATAAAAAATATTATATAAAAATTACTGGAATATATTTGCAAATTACCTTTATATTTTTTTTACAACCCAGAGGAATCTTTTTGTATTTACAAGAGGTCTTGATAAATGCCATAGTTTTCAAGCTCATTTCCCGTTCTTCATTAAACAAAGATTGCAATTCACGGCACATGGAAAACACAGTTTGCCTGAAATAAAATGTGTGTAAGTATATTAATTGTTCGGTCCTTCGAGCCGGATATTTATTCAGTTACTTACTTTAATATACTGTCGTTATCCTTTGGTATCCCCTTCAACACGTGCTCTATTCTCTTCAAAAGCCTGTCAGCAATCCTCTTGAGGATGGACCCCAAGATATTTAAGAACTTGCCGCCCAACAGTTCCTCACCTCCAGGAATGTACTTCACGATGCTCCAAGAGAACTGATTCTCCTCCTCCAGGAAGCTCTTTTGGAAGGAGTTGTGGTGCAGCAACACCCACTGCTCGACGTACTCCAGATAGTCGGTAAATATTCTCAGGATGCACTGCTCGAACTTGTCTCTCTTCTCGAGGAACTGCTGAACGTTCTCGTTGGTGCCCGATAACGCCGCTTTGACGTACTCCACGCTGCGTTCTCGTTCCTTGGTGGCTATCCTGAGACCTTCTTTTAGTTCCCTCATCAGTTGTCTCACGCTGAGGGGAGAGGGGTTGTCGGGTTTCTGTTCGATGCGCATCTGCAGGTATTCGTAGATGACTTCGAGGGGAACCATCGCTAGGAAGAGGAAGGTTGACCGGTAGGATGGCAAGTTCAACGCTTTCGCTTCTGGACTCCAACAGCCGTACCGTTGAAGTTCCTCTTCTTCCGTGTTACAGCTAACTTTTGAGTATATTTCTTGTGATTTCGGCAAGGCTAACGTATGCATTGCCTTCTGAAGAATGTGCGCGTGTAGACGATTTAAGAAATTCAAGCCCTTATCTAAAGTTCTAGTCTTCAGTATGTTCTCGATGTACCGTCTGTAGAGCGAGCCCTTCTTCTGGTCCTTGTTCACCATTAAAACTGCCAAAGGCGTGACGTTAAAAAAGTCGCTGTTTCTACTGTAACTGCTGTAGTCATTGTTGGAAGAATTCGAACTGCTATTGCTGTCCGACGGACTCCCAGAACTCATGTCGTCTCCCAGAATAGGCCAGTCGCCACTCTTATTTTCTAAGAGGGTTAACAGCCGTCCCAAAATATTCATTTTAAGCCGCTGGTGCTTTGTCATGTTGTACCACAAGCACATAGCTTTGACCCTTCCGACAAACTCGGGGCTACTGTACAACGGATATAATTCAGCAAAGGCTTGGCTCGAAGGGAACAAACTTTCGGCATCTTCCAGTCTTTTTAATAACGTCTCAACATCCCTCAGGGCTTCGTTTTGGGCCTCCATACAAGGCACGCAATGTAAGCAGATACATCCCGGGCAATCGTCTTCGACGCCGCTATCGCTGTTCTGTGTGGAGTATCTACGCGATGTCCGTTGGAAACGGTAGTTCTGTATGTCTTTGAGGAGGGGTTCAACGCTCTCCCTGGCGGAGCAAAGATAAGCGTCTTCCTCGGTGGGGGTTCGTTCTGCGTGGTAGGCTTGGAGTTCGAGCCATATCACGTCTTTGAGTTCGTTCTGCCAGAGGGTTTCCTCCCGACTCATCTAGTAACCAAGAAAAGAACAATTTTACAAAAAAGGACACTTTTATTTTACTTCGATAAATTGTTCCGTTTTCGAGTAATATTAATTTAAAAATTATTTACCACATAAATATTAGATATGATAAGCAAGCGGTCAAGTTACCTCTAGTAGGCTTTGAGAAGGTATTTGACAGTTTGTTTTAATACTTTAAAGCCGACAGTATTTTTTCACAGTCTACTAGGTATATTATGACTATTCATATTTTAATCTTTTTTGTGCAACATTATTTTTGGAACACTAGATTTGTTGTCTAATGATGATATTTTGTTCAAAATTTTATTGTTTTGTCTTAGTCAGTTTGTGAAATATTTAGGGGGCATTTTCCGGCTTATATAACTTTAATTTCTTATTTTTCATCATAGAATCTACAGTTAAATTTTGGCAGGCTAATTTTGGGACACCCAGTATAAAACGCCGTGGCTATACGAAGGACAATAATGTCGATGTTTGGCAGCATCTTGACTGATGCTGTAAATTTTCGGAAATGTAAGAAAATTTGACAATTAAAATTGCTACTTAAGAACAAAATGAACAGAACATCTCAATAACAACTAAGAATAACAAAGTAAGTCAAGATATAACAATATTGCATGATCTAAACAATACTGCCCATTTGTAGTGGGGGCATCTCAAATCCCTACTTTCTCAAATGAATGTTCCACTCCCACTACAGGCCGCTGCGTATGAAATAGACGCAACGAACTTAGTTGGTAGGCAAGGGGAAATATGTTTGCAAGAGGGAAACTTTAGACGCGAAATGGAGAACAGATCAAATAGTAGCCGGGAAAGTGGTTTGCAGTGCGCGTATTGTTAACGTGTGCACTTTTACCTGCTGTGCTGAATCCCGAAGCTATATCATTCCTATTTCGTTTGATTTCTGTTGATGTAGATAACAAAGATGAAGTGAATCATTATAAAATGAAGCAAAGAAGGAAGAAGGCCTAATTACCTCAATACAACAGTTTATGCATTTGCTTCTTATTGTACACAAGCTGAGCATTTGAACTTTCCGTTTCTGTCAACAATTTTCATATTTTTTTGGAAATTGTTTTGAAAACAATGCTCTTAGAATAATTTCATTCTAATCTGATAATTTAAATCAGCATTTATGGACGGTGCTTAAAAGTCTACTGTCGCCACTAAATTGTATAGATTGTCACCGCAGATAAAAAATCAAAGGAATGTCGCCTCGCAAAATATCAAGGTGGCCGCCGTCACTGGCTACCTTGATTGGGAGATGTTCCTGCTCCATCGCCAACCTTGACCGGCCGAACTTGTTTGTCAATTATACCGCATGCAGGTCCTAACGTACGAATTGAATAAGCAATGTAAGCTTTATTAGTTGCCAGAGTCGAATTCTTCGAAACAACAGAGTATCGGCCGAAAAAAAATTTGTTAACGAAGGCACGACTGTATTCGTGACTGGAGGAACGTATTACCGATATCTAGTTAATTGTTAATTGCAATAATAATGAATTGTAACACCATCTCTACTACAAGACGAAAAGATTTATACTATTACTATATTTAGAAAATTGCATATCACAACTATAAGGGAAAGTTGCTTAAACTTTTACTATTTTTACTTGTGTTTACGAAATTACGAGTATGTAAAAGTTCAAACTTATTTTCTATTATATAAAAAAATGAACCAGGTTTTTTCTTGCCGTTTGGTATTTCCAACGCATTCAAACTTTCACATTTCCAAGAAATAAGAGAAAGCTGGCCAAAGTTGCAAAATGGATCCGTTTGGTAAATCTATGGGTATTTCCTAAACAAGTACCTTAAATGCACTTAAAAAGCAGGATTTCTATTAGCCTACTATCATGCGGGGTATCCCAACGAAAACTTGACCCGCCCTATAATTAGAAAACGAAAAATATTTCAAAATTCGCCGACCCGTCGATTTTTGTTCTTGTAGGGAACCTCCAAATGCAGTGATGCATCGTTTTTAAAAATCGGTTGAGAAACTACTGATTTTGTGGTCACAAGCAAAAAACAGCGACTTAACAGTGACTTTTTAAGAAGTTTAAAAAGAAATAAGGTTTGAATTCGTATAAACTTTTTTTTGCCTCTGCTTTTTTATCTGCGACTTTTTGTAAACTGATCGACCCATCAATACAAATAGGTAATGTGGTTTGTCAACTTTTCGTTTTTAGTCAATAATTCTGTCAAATCTCACACGATACATTACATCACTGTATTCGCAATAAAAATAGCTTTAAGAATATGCCACAAGTGGAGTAGTTCCATTTGAAATTTTAAAGTAGGGATTAGGGGGATGAACACATCGAATTGGCTTAACTGTCAAAAAAGTTCCCTACAAGAATAAAAATCGACGGGTCGGCAAATTTTGAAATATTTTTCGTTTTCTAATTATAGGGCGGGTCAAGTTTTCGTTGGGTTACCCTGTATATTGAAAAAGGTAAAGATCAAAATTATAGTAACATATTTATATTCCCTAATATACCGAACAAATAAAAATAACTTTTCGTCTTTCCGCTTCGCGAAATGCTCGATATAAGTGAGGTTAGAATAATTGAACTTGCTTATAAATAATTACGTCGCTTATTAAAAATAAACTACTAAAAGTTGATTTAAAAAATTAAAAACACCACGAATACTTTATGTATTAATATGAACAAACATTACTAACACTGACATCAATTATTAACATTTTCCCTAGAGTTAATATATAATAATTATTTTTTGCCGGAATTTCAAATATAAATTGAGCATAATAAAAACGCCAAGAAAAACTAATTATCTGACAAATTTACTTAATTTTCACGTGAAAACAAATTGCTTTTATTACTTGTATATTATTGTTATCACTGTGTATAGTTTCATATGATAAGGCATCCCGCTGGCGCTAAATTAACTGTACAAATATTAAACGTGTACAAAATAAGCATTTTTATGCGGCGATAAACGATAAATATGTAAAATTACAAGTTTTAAATTATTCGTTTCGTTTCTTACGTTCTTCTAGCCAATCGGTAAGGTGTCGATGGAATTAACGATATAAGGAATCAGTGCGTCAATACTAATCCTCATTTGAATAAAGACGATAAAAATGATCGGAGCGGTAGATATTTTCGTGGTATTTTTATTACGTAACAGTTTAACAGAAATAAGCAATTTTCTATGACCGGCAAAAAAAGTCGATAACGATCTCTAAAAAAAATTTATATTCTGATTGAGAGGAGACTGTAAACTTAGCATTCTTACTTTATACAATGCGTTAAAATAAAAAAGAGAAACATAATTTTCAAATACGGATACCTCCCAACTATAGCTGACTTCCAAAAATCTAGAGTGACTCATGTTATCTTGTGCAATTATCAATTATCCAAGGTCGAAAATAATAGAGACTAATTCATAACACAGAGATGAGTACGGGAGGTGAGGGTGGCATGATTACCTAAGCGTGCTACTTGAGAAGAATTCAAAGCACACAAAATTATCAAAAATAAGTAGACGTCGACTGAACCTAGCACTTTAACAATTTACTTTAAATGTGCTCTATGTGCCATCCTCTACAAATTAGAACGACGTCCTATTGGACAGCGATTGCCCACCACCACCCACTTACACCTAACTGATGCGCACTCCGCGGATATCACACTTAAGCCTTGTCCTCATGGACGCGAAATTCACGTATTTTTGCACGAATTTCGCAACTATTATTTTAATTATTTAAGGCGGGAAACTCTCAACTTTTGAGACATAAATTTGATTTGAGCTTCTGACAATCTACCATGGCAGTTTCATGATGAAAGTGTTATAGTTGACAAAATTTGTTACAAGTAGATATTTTCCCACCATTAAATAAATCGCGCAAATATTTGCGAATTCCGCATTCAAAAGGACAAAAAGCTAGAATACATACATGCTATTCACTATTGGTGACTAGCACTGTCACTATAACGATTATATCATATCGTACCGCTTTCCGTATGACCTTCATGCATCCATATTTCGTCAAAATTTAATATATTCGATCCAGATTCTGATCTTTTAATATTTATTTTATAGTTTCTTTGCCATATCACTATTTCATCTTTTTCTATCAGTATAATCTTTTCGATTTCATTTATACGGAAATTCACGTACTATAATTCATATGTCACGCAAAATTCGCATCACATACACTCATATTTTGACCTCGCGCCCTAAACTCTTCATACATGTCATCATCTGATAAACCTCACTTGTTAAAATGGACGATTTTGAGAATACGCTGTAGAGCTTCTTCTCCACTCTTAAGAACACAAAATCACCAATAAAATTAATTGCATTCATAATTAAATTAGCGAAAAGATATACCCGCCCATGATAGTGCTGGAAATGGAACATACCGGTGGATCCGTCAATTCGTCAGAGCCAATAGAAAGCTGCGGCGCATGCGTAGTTATTGCAGCAGAAGCTGTGTAATCGGGTATGCGGCACACGATTTTATACGAAAAATATACGGACTGCATGTATGTTTCTTTGTGTCGACTGCTATAAATTGTGAACAGGTTTATAACAAGAGTCACTCTCTAGATTTTCGGCCGTCTAGTATAGTACATATTATTTGCATTAGGTAACTAAGGTAACTGATATTTCCAGACATAAACGATCGACGTAAACGGTCCAAGAACGGACCCCTGAAGTACCCCCAAATCAACACTCACCGCTCTCCTCGGATTCCTGTCCTGCAGCTGCTTATCCCCGCATCCCATCCTGATCAGAGCCTTCAGCGTGTGGTAGAACTCCACCCTCGACGGGGGGCATTCGTCACCGGCGCTACTCGCCCCGCTTTCCTCGCAGAGGATATCGGAGGCCTGCATCTGGATCTCTGCCTGTCTGCTACATGCCACCGTCCGACAGGAGAGGCTCATAAAACGGTTGCAACTCTCGATCTGGTAGCCGGGGGTGCGAGGGTATTCGAATTCCTGGGGCTGTTGGGACGACCTCTCCGCCGTGGCGGCCTGGGCGCTGGCGATGTCCAGCTTCAGGTCGCGCTCGGAGCCACGCAGGAGTTTCATCTGGCGCTTGTTGGCCCTCTTCGGACCTGGAAAAGGATGTGGGGACGAGTTAGGGGTGTGGTTCGTTTATAAATTGACTGCCGATATATACAGAGTGGTCCTCTTATCAAAATTCAAAAACCAATACATAATAAAAAATAATGTTAGTTTGCTAAATAAACTATACCCGGCAATTGTTTACCTTTTGATATACCTACAGCACGTTGAATTTTCCAAAAAAAAAAATGTTTTTCGAATTTTTCTGTAAGTGATAAAGTTTGGTCAGGTGATTTCCGGGCTGGTTGCCACGTCGTCGGTTTAGAACACTTGACGTTTCGAGAGACATATCGCTCTCTTCTTCAGAAGTTACTCTGAAACTGGAGATTTACTGGTCATCGCACTATTTATATCAGGGGTGGTCACTGATCCATGATGTTCCGGTGTAGTGGTTACTAATCCATGATGTCCTGGTGGGTTGGTCACTGATCCATGATGTTCCGGTGGATTGCTTTCACGGATGAATCGTTTCCAAATACCGGGCAGATCCACGCCACCGTCCCTGTTGAAATATTTCGGATTTTTGTGAATTTCTAGCTTCTCTGTATAGTCGGGGCCAAAATCTTCTCTCTTACTAGCATGCTGGCTCCACTTAGCTCTACCGTGTGTCCCGTGTCCGCTCTATGCTCTGCTACTGCCGATTTTTCCCAGTTGTTATTTTTGAGGTGACTCTTGTGTTCCTTTAACCTTGTGTTGATGTGCCTTCCTGTCTGTCCTATATAAACCTTTCCACATGAGCAGGGGATACTGTACACACCGGGTCCCTGGAAATGGTCGTTGTTGCAGGTCTTCGGAAAAGCTGCCGCCACTTTTTCACAGTGCTGAATACTGTGTTGATATTTCTTTTCTTCAAAAGACGTGCGATTTTATCTGTACATCCTTCCACGTAAGGTAGATATGCCGTCGCTAGGTACTCCTTTTCTCCTCCTTGGGCGTATGTCTTTTCCTGATAGCTCGTTCAATATTTCTTTTCGTGTAGCCATTTCCTTTCAGGGCCATGCGTAGGTGTTCCAGTTCCTCCTCCAAGTGTCTGGGTTCACTAATAATCCGGGCTCGATGAATCAAGGTATCTATGATTCCCTGCTTCTGAGCTGGATGGTGGTGAGACTCAGCATTTAAATATCTGTCAGTGTGAGTTGGCTTCCTATATACTCGATGTCCTAAAGTGCCATCTAGTTTTCTCTCAACCAACACACCCAAGAAGGAGAGAGCGGCATTTTCTCTACTTCCATAGTGAACTGTATATCTGGATGTATCCCATTGATGTGATCCAAGAAGTTTTCTATGGTGTTGCGTCCATGGGGCCAGATGATGAAGGTGTCGTCAACATATCGGAGCCAGCACTTAGGTTTTAATGTTGTAGATTCCAGGGCTTTCTTCTCAAAGGCTTCCATGTATATATTGGCTAGGACTGGAGATAACGGTGAACCCATTGCTGCTCTCCGTGATAAAGTTTGACTCGTAAAATTTTTATACATGATTTGGCACTCTCCGTGTGATTTGTGCGAATATCTTCTAACTTTATATGCGTTAAATATCGAGTGATATTAGATCGCCAGCTGTTTAATGTAGGTACAATTTTTATAAATATTTTTAGGTGCTTACTGACCACACTTTAAACAACTTTGTAAGTACATGTTAGAATTCGCTTTTAAACTCGTTCAATCTTCGGATTTTTTGAAAAATTAGCCCTCTCAAAAATTATATTACAAAAACTGGAGCTTTGCATCCGAAGTTAATTCTAATTTCGCTATCAAGATATGGTTAATCCCAACATGATTATTATTCCCTATTATTGTGTGTCAACAATTATATATTAAGTTTTGTAAACAAAAACAATGCCGGTTACACGCGACGCGATGGTTTGATAACAGTTCGAGTAAATATAGATTAATGCAGTGCCACAAAGTAGGCTTATCATTTCCACTATTCGAATTACCATGTGACTAATGCTACCAAGCTATCGCGTTTTTGGTAAAATATAATGATAATAAGTGTACATTCCTGTGAGCTGTATCATATCATATTTAACAAGAAATTACAATTTTCAGTAGTAATGGCTAATTACTTTAAGGACAAATCTACAGTAGTTAGCCAGTTTGGTTCCTCATGCTGCAAAATTTAAATCAAAAAGGTTGAAAAACTTTTAAATATCAAAAAATGTTAACCCTCTGTAACTTTATAACTAATCAAGCTCAAACGAAATTTTAAAAATTTGTCCGATGGTCTTTGTTTTTATTGCACATCAACTTATTTGTGATACAATGATTTAACTAACACATTGTATACAAAACTCTTGTGCAAAATAACCAAAATTGCGCTTAAAAAAACTGACATTTCTACTATCACAAGCTATAATACACTCAGGTGCAAAAAAAACGCAACAGTCAAATTTTTGGTAAAGTTTGAAGAGTCACAACTTTTTTGTTTTTAGGCTGATTTTCATAATATTTTTATAAAACTTTAGATAAAATGATCAACTTTAATCCACGTATTTAGTCGTTTGATAAATGTTGGCCTTTTAGTCATTATACAGGGTTAATTGAAAGGTTGCTTCATGATCTTAATTTTAAAACGCCCTGTGGAATAATTTCGTTACCAAATTTCTCTAAATGGTCAATATTCATTAAGAACCATTCATTTCCTACAATTTGTTTTTTGGTTCATGTCTTTATGTGCATTGGTTCATTTTTAGGAGCAAAATAAACATGTATGCCACTACTATAAAAGAAATTTGTTTATTATTTAACAAACCAATTCAACTTCAAGTAACCTAAAGAAACATTTTTTTAACTTAACCTAATATTTTGTATTGCCACCTCTGGCTCTGGCTGTATGGGGCTGTAATGGTCAGTAATGACTTTATCCTCATGCAAGATAATGCGCGGCCCATACAGAGATGTGTCACACAATACTTGGCGGAAGTTGAAATCAACAAAACAGGGTTCTCAGCAATTTTCAGAACCAAATTCCCTGACATTCTTTTTAAAATTCCCTGACAAAAGCATACAAAATATCATATATTTTAAAACAAACCAAAGTAAAAACAAGTCAAATGATAAGGCATTGATGAGCCCATTCGATGACAAATAAGTGACATGGATATTTAATTTAATTAGAAATATTTATTTCTGTCATTGAACATATTGTACTATGTTAAATATTAACAAATATAAATATTTAAGAAATCTAATAGAAATATGTATATAATATATATTTAAGAGATCTAATATAGAAATATGTATAAACAAACACAACAAAAACCAATAAAAATAGATTTTACTACTGAGCAAACAGCTAGGTACACAAAAAAAACACCTAAAGCTGTGTTTTGCCATTAAATGTATTCAAATCGGTTCAAAACATTATTGCATTGAAACAGTAACATCACACAGGTCGCTTTTTAAACCGTGATTAAAATGTCCACTGAGCCCGGCTTGAACTCTTTAGATGCTTTGCTAAGGTCTATGCAGCAGTTGCTAGATAGCTCAAAATCGGTGTGATTTAAATTTTCAGATTTTATGTTTAAAATTGTTGATGGTGACGTTCACCATTGAATACGCTTTGAAACAGGCGATGAATATGTATAAAAACAGCTATACATTCCAGATATATCCGTTTCATTATATCAACCTACGGGTACGTGTGATTAAAACAAACAGATATAGGCAACTGGGTGCGTTCATTAAATAAAGAATTTAGACACGGCATGAGTAGCATTCAGAAATTTTCCCTGACGACAATTATTGGCACTTTCCCTGATGTTTCCCTGACAAAGTTCAAATTCACTGGCATTTCCAGGTTTTTCAGGTTTTCCCTGACGCTGAGAACCCTGCAAAATGAACTTGCCAGCATGTTCGCCTGATTTGACCCCCATAGAGCATGTGTGGGATATGCTAGGTAGCGGATCAGAGTTCACGATCTCTCCCGCTGCGGTAAATGAGCTCCGTTTAGCCCTTCAGGAGGAATGACAAGATATTTCTCAAGACGCTATTCGTAACTTAATAGACAATATGAACCGCTGTATGCAGGCAGTTATTAAAGCCAGAGGTGGCAATACAAAATATTAGGTTACAGACAAATTTCTGTAATAAAAGTTTGTTAGGAAAAAGAGAGCTTTTTAACGGGAAAAAATTGGCTACGTTTCTGGAAAAAATACTTTCCATCGAAAATGAAAGTCACAAGAGCGGTAATCGCTGATCGCAAACTTACCTTGATCATCGCCGTTTTCGGCCCTCGCGATGAGCTCGTCGTACATCGTGCTGACAGTATTCCTTCTGTTTAACGGTGTTTTGGTCCGCACAATTTTCGGAGACGACATAGCCGGTCTGCAACAAAAAAAAAAGTGAAATTAAACCTGCACGTCATATTGACCGTGCGGAAACTGGCACAGCACACCCAAAGTAAGACACAGGAGGCTGCCGTCAGATATTATCAGCGCAGATAGGGCGCTCGCCTGATAAAAAAATTAATACAAATTGAAACATAGGTAGGCGCCATAACGAAATTAGGTGGTTTAGCCGGATCGTTGTATTTAATTAAATTTCAACCTCTAACCCAAATTGTGTACACTTTACCAGAGTTCGAAAATAATAGTGAGCGACTCATTTTATACAGGATGCTTGGAGGAAAACTCCCAATATTGGGAAGAGGTGTTCAGGTGGCAAAAGTGAACAAAAACAGTCTAATAAACATATGGCCAAATATTAGCGCGGTTACTGAGACAGGAATGAATAGTTATTTATGCAACAAGTACAAAAAGTAAGTGTTTATTGCACGCGACGTGAACAAAAAATTGTTTGTAGTAACCTTAATTTCATTTGTAGTTCCTCGAAATCTAAAGTATGTATTTCAAGCGGAGGTTAAAGAATCGTTTATAGTTGTTTGTAGCGAGGTTTATAGTAACTTTCATTTCAAGTGGATGTGAGATATAAGTGGTCTGCTACTTCCTGCTCGGCCTAAACGGCTCGACTTGCAGGAAGCGACCTACATTACAGCAGGTACTTAAACGCAGACCTCTTGCCCTGGGCGGGGGGTGAGTTTTTCCAAGGTCATATAAATTTTTTTTGAAATTACTACAAACGCAAAAAATGTTACTATGAAAAACTACAAACGATAATCTATAGAACCACAAAGAAAAACTAGAATTTTTAAAAATTGGGTGCCGGGTTCACATAGCGGAGATATCAACCTCAATTTATTCTCGGATACTAGACACAAATTTTTGTAAAATTAATTTCTACTCACCACGTGATTCCGAAAGATGTTACCGAACTATTCCTATTTTGACGCATATTTCTGATCACTTGACATCACCTTTCAATTTGCTATTCACCACAACATCCACCTAAGGAGCAAAATCTCGAGCAAAACCGTATGATTACTGATTGCGTAAAGGTGTGGATGTTTCTCGGAGTAGCTACTATCTGATTAATTTTTTTTATGATGTTTTGAACGACCGATAATTCGAAACGGTGATTCACACCATTTCACGGTCTTTAATAGATAAAATCAACAGACTAAAAGTACAGTATGTAATTCCAGGAAGTTATTCATGAAAATATTCATCTAAGATAAAGAAAGGTCTGTACAAAGGTATATCCTCGGATATACCACAGTAGCGGATCATAGCTATTTTAAGGCAGGTGGTCAAACTGTTCTCCCAGTTTAGCTTTACTTAATATGACAGAGATAATTATGCACCACAATTAGAGTTTCAATTACTTTTAAAAATGTAACATTATTTAATATAAAATAAACAAGGAAAATACCGAGATTTAATGTAAACTCGGAAAATACCGAACAGAAATATTTGAAATGTTGGCAACATGGCAAAGTTTCTGAGGATAGAACGCTCCAGCACTTCCGGTTATACTGGAAGTCGGCCCTAATTTCGTTATTTTAAATGGGACACCCTATATTGCATTTTTGGATTTTGCTTAAAATTTTCGGGTCCCTTTTTATAACATTCTCTAAGCCCGTAATTTTTTTCTGGAAATAGAAACCAAGTTTATTTTTGATATTTATAAAGAACGTTTTATTTAACTTTTAAGGTATAACTCTTTTTGCGAGTTTTTTTTTTTATTTCAAAGCTCAAAATGTCTTGTGCCTATTGAAAGTGTCTTTCAACTCATGCATTGATAGGATTGCAATATTTGAACATTTCTACTATTTTGGCGGTTTTCCTCTCACCTGGAATATCATCAAATTTGCCATGGATTTATAAACATTTCAATCACAACAAAATTGGCTTGATATGTGTCCAATATTGTTGTGTTATGTCTCCATTGTTCTTTACGAGGTGTGGCAATTAAGTTCCGGGAATTTGTCAATAAAAAAACAAGCAAATTAAATTTCGCCAAAATTTTATTATCGACCTTCACAACAGTCTCCCTCTAACTCTACACAATGATTCCAACGTTGCTCCCACGATTGGAAGCAGCCTTGGTAATCCTCCGCAGTTAACCCGTCCATCACCACGGTTACAGCTTCTTTGACCTTCTGTACGCCGCCATGATGAGTTCCCTTGAGCTGCGACTTCATCTTAGGGAATAAAAAAAATCGCAGGGAGGCAATATCGGGGCTATAAGGTGGGTCCGCACCCACGAACGACCGGAATGCCCTTTTTTACCAAAAACTCTTGCACGATGAACGAGGAATGGGCTGGCGCGTTGTCGTGGTGCAAGATCCAGCCGGTCTTGGCGAGTTCGGGTCGCACACGGAATACGCGGGCCCGCAGCCGTTCCAGGACACTAACATAGAACTGTCCAGTCACTGTCTGGCCGACAGGAACATATGAATGATGTCGTGGATATCGGAAAAAACGATCAACATTGCCTTCAGTCGTGACTTGGCCATCCTCGCTTTCGTTGGCCGCTCTCCACCCTTTTCCACCCGCTGACTTTGTCTACAGGTCTCGGGGTCATACACAAATATCCAGGTCTCATCTCCAGTGACTACCCGACTCATCCAGTCTCTACCGTCGCTCCGAATGCGGGACAACAAATCCTCGCAGATCGATTTTCTCATGACTTTCTGTTCACGGATGAGAACTTTTGGCACCATCTTTGCGCAAATCTCTTTGTTGACGTTTAACTCGTCCGACAACGCACGAACGCTTAGGCGCCAGTCAGACGTGATCAGTACACGCAAACGGTCAACATTCGCGTCAGTACGAGAGGTGACGGGAGCTCCTTCACGTGGATCGTCTTCTATCGATTCACGCCCCTCCTTGAACCGTTTTGCCCATTCAAACGCGTGTTTTCGACATGCATTTGTCTCACTACGCCAGCTGCAATTTTCGAAGGATTTCTGAGGGTTTTTCGCCAGATTTCACTAAACATTAAATCACAACACGTTGCTTGTAATTGAGTCAGTCATTTTCGCGACGCCACTAAAAAAGTTAATTCTAAAAAATACAAATAAAACACAAACCAAACGTGCCATCGACTTCAACCTGGGACTGAAACTAAAAGGAAGGTCCCCCCTCTAGAAAAACATTGACGAACGATGCAGTGTTGCCAGTTTCCGAGTTATAACTAAATAACCCGGAACTTAATTGCCACACCTCGCATATCCATGGCAAATTTGATAACATTCCAGATAAGACAAAAACCGAGACAAAAACTATCAAAATAGTAGAAATAGTAATAATTTTAATGTGCACAAGACAGCAAAAAATACAGTATGTATCTGAGATAAAAAAAAAAGTTGGGAAATGTACATACGTCAACAGTGAATACAGGACATCCAGGAGGCCACGACAAATTTGTTATTGACGGGTCTAATGATTATCATTACCGAGATTCAGGACGTTTTACCAATATTTGCGATTTCTTTAACTTGCCATAAAATGCGAACCACACTGTATAATCAAGTGATCGTCGCTTTTATAGCAAGTTAAAAAAAATAAGCAAAATCGGTAAAACGCCCTGTATCTCGGTAGCGACAATTGTTAGACCCGTCAGCAACAGTTTTTTTTTGAGATCTCCTAAACGCCCTGTTCTACTGTTTACGTATGCACATCTGAAACATCCTGTATATAATGTTAAGCTCAATTTTACAGTCCACCTAGCCTATGCAAACGAGCCGCCACTGATAAACTACAATCTTAAAGATTTCAAATATTTATTAGTTTACACAGCAAATAACAACATGTATTCTACAACTATTTTTTCTGGAGTGCCATTAGACCGAGCATTACACTGCAAAAGCGGCCAAGATAATTTTACAAAATATTTATCAGGAATGTAAGAATGTGAAGCCCCCACAGGAATTTCCAACTTGCGTAAAACGAATTTCAATTATACGAGTGTTATAATTCGACAAAAATCATTTATGAAAGTCGACATGATGAATAATATCTCTCTGTGCGTTCTCTTTGATAAAATAAACATTATTTGATAATATATTTTTAGCTTTACTGTTTAAACAAATCATTTTTATTTACGTGCCAGATTGTGTCAATCCACCCAATTTGCTTTAGTATTACCAGCAAAATTCCAACAAATCGTTCACTAAAAGCATTTGTAATTGTTATCAATTAAATATAATACACAATACCTATGGAAGGTAATTGCAAAACATTGAGCAACTTACAAAATTTAATAATATGATATTTAAGATAGAACTGGTACGAGGATAAGTCAAGACCTCGGTCAAGACAAACAAACTGCCCCTAAAAAAATTCTTTAAATGTAAATTAAATAATAGAATCAATATAAAAAGTCTTGATAAATTGCTCAAATTTTAACTGTAAACTTCGCTATTAGGTAAAAACTTCACATTTTAATATACTTGCATTTATTAATTATTATGAATAAGATGAAGGCGGATTTAAAACAGTAGGCAACTTTTTACAAGAAAAAATCAAACATGTTAGTTTCCACACAAAAAAAAACACGGAACTTCGTGTTAGGTGGTACGTACCTGTGTGAACACTAATGATATGAATTACTTTTTTAAAGATGTGTAAGAACACCTGCCACAAAAGATATTACGCCAAAGACGAAGATGTTTTCCGAAATTTCAATTCTAACGAAAAACCTATAAATACTACACCTCGTCTATTATAAATATTTTGTAAGGTTTCACGGGTTTCACAGTAAGTAGGCATAATCTTTTTAAACGACTGGCGGCACACTGACGACTTTTTTTATAAATTTGACGTAGGTAGAACTGTAGAATATATATTTTTATCTGAACTTATGACCAAGAATGGCCTATCAACAAGCAAAGGATAACGAATTGGTGGTTATATTAAATACATAGTTTCTAAATAACGGGTTGTCCTCTCAGTTCTCCCCTTGGTACGACTCTGAGTACCTATCATTATTATATACTTAAATTAAATTTAATTTCATTCTCGACAGAATAGGAAATACCTACGTACCTATATATTTATATCAAAAAAAGATAACTCAGATTCCTATCTACACTTAATGTAGTATTAATGTAAACTTTTTTAAAAAAGCGAAATATTACTGCAGTGAAAACGAAATAGATTTGTACCTACCAACCTCAGTCTCTGTCTGCACTTCTGTTAGATATTGAAAAGCTGCCTTTCAATATTACAACACAACACTTAATCCAGACACAATGATCACAAAATATACACACCCTGTCTGCTTGTCCCGCTGCTTCCTTTCGCGGTTCTTCCTCAATATCTTCGTCCTGGGGGGAGTCTTCCCGTAAATATCGTATTCACTCAACTCATCGTTGTCCAGTGGACTGTAATCATCCATAATTCCACCTGAGAATCGCCTCACAACACGATTATCTCAATATTCCAAAGCGAAACAATCCAAAATCTAATTAGCGTAAGCCATGACGGTAAATAAGTTAATAACTAATCGCAATCTCCGCTAATCGACTAGTACTTACACAGCATTTTATCTCTGTTTACATAACCTCCCTTTTCACGACATTGCGATACTTTCCAGTACCGACAATTTGAAAGCAGGCGCCACCACGACGGAATTCACACATAAATCTTTTTATTTAACTTCCACGTAACCAAGTGCCAGGATGACATTTCACTACGTTATTCACGGCGAAATTCACCTCCTCCAAAATCCAAAACATAAAATACCTAGATGTTAGACGTAATAATGTAAATGACTTAATTAATGCAGTTAATTGGCCACACAACTAGCGCACGATAAACCGGATCCACTATTTGTTTTCAAATACACGTCAAACTAACTGATTCCACCTAGGTCCCCGTCACCGTAGGTTTTTAGAATTGGGAGTTATGACGTATTTTTTGAGTGCCAATAAAGGATAATAAATAAGGGTTGGAAAATGTCCTTGATTTAACTTACACAGCTTGCTTTGACCTTCGACAGTTCATTCATGGATCTTCTGTCAGATCTACAGTGCCTTTATAGTAAACACAGTGGCGACAATAGCATGTCCAGTTTTCTATTGGTCGCCCGTTTTTGCCCCATAATGGCGGTATTTTGTTTACTTTTACAAGTGTCAACTGTCAAGTGTGTTGTACAAGTTTGTTTGTATATGTATTATACCTTCGTTAATATTCTATTCTTATCGATTTCTATCACAGATTACTACTAATTTCTATATTACAGGTAAGCTTAGCACACAAACACAGATATGCATACATAAGTAGGTATATTGTAATTATTGTATCATTGTAAAATAACAGAAAACACTCATAACCTAACCAATCTTATGAGGTATGTTTATCGAAATCTTTGCTGTTTGACATTCATTTAATAAATTTGTATCACAAATTCACATACTTATTTACATTTTAGCTCAGAAAATATGCCAGGTTGTGCTGCAGTTGGATGTACTAATTCAGCAAAATGGGATATCTTATGAAGCGTTTTCCTAAAGATCCTCGGTATAGGAGAGAATGGGCAGTAATTTTTGTAATGAGATATACTCCTACAGACAAGTAAACCGCATAGATATAAATATATACCTATTATAGCATCAGTGCGTAATGTTCTATGCATTTTAATCACAAGCGACCGTCTGTTAATAGCTTAAACGAGAATAGAAAACTAATACGTAAAACGTAATAAAAAAACCTCATATTTTACTTGAAATATAAAAATTGAGATTTATTACACTATTATTTTGAAATTACAGACCACATACATTACTATACGCATAAACTTGGGGATTTATTAGTTGTCAAATGTTTATAGCCATCAAAATTTCACGTAATTTCTGTGTATTCTTAATTTGAAAGTAAATTTTACTACAATTTTTTTCACGTACTAATTACTTGTCACGAGTAATAAATCCCCAAATTTATGCGTATAGGTTGAGAATCGCCCTGTATAAACTATGTTTATAATTTAACACCTTACCAACTTTGTAAACAGTTTAAATTACCATTATCTAATAAATAATAAAAATATTCCAGTTTTTTTTAATCTTTTATTTAATTTTTATACTTTTTTATAGTTTAAGCCAATATTAACTATGAATACTCGTATTTTTTTTAATATAGCTACATTGAATAGTTATTTTGTTGTTTGCTGTCTGGTACACTCCATAAACAGGCTAATAAACTGATATTTACCTAACTCTTTAATACAACAGATATTACTAAAATTTTTATCGGTTAAAATTATATAACAGTTTCTAAAATTTAGTTATCTTCAGTCGTTTTAAAACGTATATCCCAGGATAAATTTATCACCCATTTTAGTTTGTAGCATTCCGTGATTATCAGTCTCCCCATCATGTATTTTTCAACCTGTAAACAAAAACAAGCATGATCATTTCCTCCAACAAACTGTACAAAGGAGACACTTACCTGTAATGAAATGTTTACTGCAGACCCTCATTCTTCAGCAGTGATGCTAAAATGTTGGTAATTTGATTTGCTTTATTAATAGCAAATAGTTCTACAACTCTCATAATTAGCAGCATCATAACCCAATTCCATCATTTTGTTTAATATATCTTTTAGACCAAGTATGGGCAAAATGTCCCTATTTTCATAAGAACTATAGAAGGTTTTCCACAATTCATGTTGCACACTCGTTCCACGGAATTTGTGTGGTGGTTGAGGACATCACTCAAGCACTTGGTACATCAGTACAGAATGCATCCTTTAATTTGCATATTCACTAGCAAATAAAATAGCACCATCTTTGGCAGTGATACCGATACAGGAAACATCTTAACGGTTTTGCACAATCTGAGAATGTTTTGCCTGAAAATAATGTTTACAAACTAATGTTAATCCTATACCTAACCTGTTAAGTCATACATATTATCTAAATCTACCTGCTTAATTTCACAAGGAAACGTACCTTTCCAATTAAAATGTAGAAATCATTCATTACTTTTGTCCCTGCATTTGTAACAAACCCAGGTTCAAAATATTTGTAAGACTGCAAACTATTTGTAGCTTTTCATCTGCTCTTTGTTGTAATAATAAAATAACTGTGTTACGTTAAAACTAAAAGGAAACAATATTTGTTTATGTGAAACTCCATAGATAGCATTGTTATATGCATATATAAATTGAATATATATTTAACGTAAAGGGGTCCACATCATCTATTAACTTCAGTTTCATTACATATCTGCAAAAATATATTTTATGAGAAACATGAACACAGCAACATTTTCAAACTTACCTTTCTCCAACATCAGGATTTTCCAATAATATTCTTTTAAAATATTTAAACATAATTTATTGCAATTTTTATATAGATTTTAGATGTCTAATAATGGCTTTTATTAACATAATTATTTTCACATTATTTTGTTCAAATTAAATTTTGTTGTATCTTTTCTAACCTCTCTGTTGTCAAACATGTCAAATGTCAAATTCAAATTTGACGATATTGAAGACAAGATTTCGTTAAGAATTAAATTAAAACTTATATGTTTGAAATGCTCACGCCCTCGGGACATATTTCAACTAATAGTTTTTCAAATTTGAACTAATTCCGATAAAAATTAGAGAAATGAGAACCGGACTGCTGAGGGCCTACAACAAGCGGTCCGTAAATGGCTCCGGAAATTGTTTAATTTTAGTCATAAATGAAAACTTCTCATTTATGGGGACCGGTATTTTATATCAAAAACTCATTGTTACGGCTATTTTCTAATACTTTAATCACGAAATGTTTTTATTGCAGTATATTTTAAAATTAAAACTCGGTTTCAGCAACGGGGAAATTGTTCGCGCCAAAAAAATTTGCCCCTTAATGGCGGGTGGGCGGGGCATAGGCTCTATTGTCGCCACTGTGGTTACTATAAAGGCACTGTAAGTGAAATTACAGTGCCTTTATAGTAAACACAGTGGCGACAATAGCATGTCCAGTTTTCTATTGGTCGCCCGTTTTTGCCCCATAATGGCGGTATTTTGTTTACTTTTACAAGTGTCAACTGTCAAGTGTGTTGTACAAGTTTGTTTGTATATGTATTATACCTTCGTTAATATTCTATTCTTATCGATTTCTATCACAGATTACTACTAATTTCTATATTACAGGTAAACAGCACACAAACACAGATATGCATACATAAGTAGGTATATTGTAATTATTGTATCATTGTAAAATAACAGAAAACACTCATAACCTAACCAATCTTATGAGGTATGTTTATCGAAATCTTTGCTGTTTGACATTCATTTAATAAATTTGTATCACAAATTCACATACTTATTTACATTTTAGCTCAGAAAATATGCCAGGTTGTGCTGCAGTTGGATGTACTAATTCAGCAAAATGGGATATCTTATGAAGCGTTTTCCTAAAGATCCTCGGTATAGGAGAGAATGGGCAGTAATTTTTGTAATGAGATATACTCCTACAGACAAGTAAACCGCATAGATATAAATATATACCTATTATAGCATCAGTGCGTAATGTTCTATGCATTTTAATCACAGCGACCGTCTGTTAATAGCTTAACGAGAATAGAAAACTAATACGTAAGCGTAATAAAAACCTCATATTTTACTTGAAATTGAGATTTATTACACTATTATTTTGAAATTACAGACCACATACATTACTATACGCATAAACTTGGGGATTTATTAGTTGTCAAATGTTTATAGCCATCAAAATTTCACGTAATTTCTGTGTATTCTTAATTTGAAAGTAAATTTTACTACAATTTTTCACGTACTAATTACTTGTCACGAGTAATAAATCCCCAAATTTATGCGTATAGGTTGAGAATCGCCCTGTATAAACTATGTTTATAATTTAACACCTTACCAACTTTGTAAACAGTTTAAATTACCATTATCTAATAATAAATAATAAAAATATTCCAGTTTTTAATCTTTTATTTAATTTTATAATTTTTAATAGTTTAAGCCAATATTAACTATGAATACTCGTATTTTTTTTAATATAGCTACATTGAATAGTTATTTTGTTGTTTGCTGTCTGGTACACTCCATAAACAGGCTAATAAACTGATATTTACCTAACTCTTTAATACAACAGATATTACTAATATTTTTATCGGTTAAAATTATATAACAGTTTCCAAAATTTAGTTATCTTCAGTCGTTTTCATGAAAACGTATATCCCAGGATAAATTTATCACCCATTTTAGTTTGTAGCATTCCGTGATTATCAGTCTCCCACATCATGTATTTTTCAACCTGTAAACAAAAACAAGCATGATCATTTCCTCCAACAAACTGTACAATAGGAGACACTTACCTGTAATGAAATGTTTACTGCAGACCCTCATTCTTCAGCAGTGATGCTAACATGTTGGTAATTTGATTTGCTTTATTAATAGCAAATAGTTCTACAACTCTCATAATTAGCAGCATCATAACCCAATTCCATCATTTTGTTTAATATATCTTTTAGACCAAGTATGGGCAAAATGTCCCTATTTTAATAAGAACTATAGAAGGTTTTCCACAATTCATGTTGCACACTCGTTCCACGGAATTTGTGTGGTGGTTGAGGACATCACTCAAGCACTTGGTACATCAGTACAGAATGCATCCTTTAATTTGCATATTCACTAGCAAATAAAATAGCACCATCTTTGGCAGTGATACCGATACAGGAAACATCTTAACGGTTTTGCACAATCTGAGAATGTTTTGCCTGAAAATAATGTTTACAAACTAATGTTAATCCTATACCTAACCTGTTAAGTCATACATATTATCTAAATCTACCTGCTTAATTTCACAAGGAAACGTACCTTTCCAATTAAAATGTAGAAATCATTCATTACTTTTGTCCCTGCATTTGTAACAAACCCAGGTTCAAAATATTTGTAAGACTGCAAACTTTTTGTAGCTTTTCATCTGCTCTTTGTTGTAATAATAAAATAACTGTGTTACGTTAAAACTAAAAGGGAAACTCCATAGATAGCATTGTTATATGCATATATAAATTGAATATATATTTAACGTAAAGGGTCCACATCATCTATTAACTTCAGTTTCATTACATATCTGCAAAAATATATTTTATGAGAAACATGAACACAGCAACATTTTCAAACTTACCTTTCTCCAACATCAGGATTTTCCAATAATATTCTTTTAAAATATTTAAACATAATTTATTGCAATTTTTATATAGATTTTAGATGTCTAATAATGGCTTTTATTAACATAATTATTTTCACATTATTTTGTTCAAATTAAATTTTGTTGTATCTTTTCTAACCTCTCTGTTGTCAAACATGTCAAATGTCAAATTCAAATTTGACGATATTGAAGACAAGATTTCGTTAAGAATTAAATTAAAACTTATATGTTTGAAATGCTCACGCCCTCAGGACATATTTCAACTAATAGTTTTCAAATTTGAACTAATTCCGATAAAAATTAGAGAAATGAGAACCGGACTGCTGAGTGCATACTAAAATCGGTCCGTATATGGCTCCGTAAATTGTTTAATTTTAGTCATAAATGAAAACTTCTCATTTATGGGTACCGGTATTTTATATCAAAAACTCATTGTTACGGCTATTTTCTAATACTTTAATCACGAAATGTTTTTTATTGCAGTATATTTTAAAATTAAAACTCGGTTTCAGCAACGGGGAAATTGTTCGCGCCAAAAAAATTTGCCCCTTAATGGCGGGTGGGCGGGGCATAGGCTCTATTGTCGCCACTGTGGTTACTATAAAGGCACTGTAGTGACTTCTACAGTGCCTTTATAGTAACCACAGTGGCGACAATAGAGCCTATGCCCCGCCCACCCGCCATTAAGGGGCAAATTTTTTTGGCGCGAACAATTTCCCCGTTGCTGAAACCGAGTTTTAATTTTAAAATATACTGCAATAAAACATTTCGTGATTAAAGTATTAGAAAATAGCCGTAACAATGAGTTTTTGATATAAAATACTGGTCCCCATAAATGAGAAGTTTTCATTTATGACTAAAATTAAACAATTTCAGACCGCTTGTTGTAGGCCCTCAGCAGTCCGGTTCTCATTTCTCTAATTTTATCGGAATTATTCAAATTTGAAAACTATTAGTTGAAATATGTCCCGAGGGCGTGAGCATTTCAAACATATAAGTTTTAATTTAATTCTTAACGAAATCTTGTCTTCAATATCGTCAAATTTGAATTTGACATTTGACATGTTTGACAACAGAGAGGTTAGAAAAGATACAACAAAATTTAATTTGAACAAAATAATGTGAAAATAATTATGTTAATAAAAGCCATTATTAGACATCTAAAATCTATATAAAATTGCAATAAATTATGTTTAAATATTTTAAAAGAATATTATTGGAAAATCCTGATGTTGGAGAAAGGTAAGTTTGAAAATGTTGCTGTGTTCATGTTTCTCATAAAATATATTTTTGCAGATATGTAATGAAACTGAAGTTAATAGATGATGTGGACCCCTTTACGTTAAATATATATTCAATTTATATATATGCATATAACAATGCTATCTATGGAGTTTCACATAAACAAATATTGTTTCCTTTTAGTTTTAACGTAACACAGTTATTTTATTATTACAACAAAGAGCAGATGAAAAGCTACAAAAGTTTGCAGTCTTACAAATATTTTGAACCTGGGTTTGTTACAAATGCAGGGACAAAAGTAATGAATGATTTCTACATTTTAATTGGAAAGGTACGTTTCCTTGTGAAATTAAGCAGGTAGATTTAGATAATATGTATGACTTAACAGGTTAGGTATAGGATTAACATTAGTTTGTAAACATTATTTTCAGGCAAAACATTCTCAGATTGTGCAAACCGTTAAGATGTTTCCTGTATCGGTATCACTGCCAAAGATGGTGCTATTTTATTTGCTAGTGAATATGCAAATTAAAGGATGCATTCTGTACTGATGTACCAAGTGCTTGAGTGATGTCCTCAACCACCACACAAATTCCGTGGAACGAGTGTGCAACATGAATTGTGGAAAACCTTCTATAGTTCTTATAAAAATAGGGACATTTTGCCCATACTTGGTCTAAAAGATATATTAAACAAAATGATGGAATTGGGTTATGATGCTGCTAATTATGAGAGTTGTAGAACTATTTGCTATTAATAAAGCAAATCAAATTACCAACTTAGCATCACTGCTGAAGAATGAGGGTCTGCAGTAAACATTTCATTACAGGTAAGTGTCTCCTCTTGTACAGTTTGTTGGAGGAAATGATCATGCTTGTTTTTGTTTACAGGTTGAAAAATACATGATGTGGGAGACTGATAATCACGGAATGCTACAAACTAAAATGGGTGATAAATTTATCCTGGGATATACGTTTCATGAAACGACTGAAGATAACTAAATTTTGGAAACTGTTATATAATTTTAACCGATAAAAATATTAGTAATATCTGTTGTATTAAAGAGTTAGGTAAATATCAGTTTATTAGCCTGTTTATGGAGTGTACCAGACAGCAAACAACAAAATAACTATTCAATGTAGCTATATTAAAAAAAATACGAGTATTCATAGTTAATATTGGCTTAAACTATTAAAAAATTATAAAAATTAAATAAAAGATTAAAAAAAACTGGAATATTTTTATTATTTATTAGATAATGGTAATTTAAACTGTTTACAAAGTTGAAGGTGTTAAATTATAAACATAGTTTATACAGGGCGATTCTCAACCTATACGCATAAATTTGGGGATTTATTACTCGTGACAAGTAATTAGTACGTGAAAAATTGTAGTAAAATTTACTTTCAAATTAAGAATACACAGAAATTACGTGAAATTTTGATGGCTATAAACATTTGACAACTAATAAATCCCAAGTTTATGCGTATAGTAATGTATGTCTGTAATTTCAAAATAATAGTGTAATAAATCTCAATTTCAAGTAAAATATGAGGTTTTTATTACGCTTTACGTATTAGTTTTCTATTCTCGCTTAAGCTATTAACAGACGGTCGCTTGTGATTAAAATGCATAGAACATTACGCACTGATGCTATAATAGGTATATATTTATATCTATGCGGTTTACTTGTCTGTAGGAGTATATCTCATTACAAAATTACTGCCCATTCTCTCCTATACCGAGGATCTTTAGGAAAACGCTTCATAAGATATCCCATTTTGCTGAATTAGTACATCCAACTGCAGCACAACCTGGCATATTTTCTGAGCTAAAATGTAAATAAGTATGTGAATTTGTGATACAAATTTATTAAATGAATGTCAAACAGCAAAGATTTCGATAAACATACCTCATAAGATTGGTTAGGTTATGAGTGTTTTCTGTTATTTTACAATGATACAATAATTACAATATACCTACTTATGTATGCATATCTGTGTTTGTGTGCTAAGCTTACCTGTAATATAGAAATTAGTAGTAATCTGTGATAGAAATCGATAAGAATAGAATATTAACGAAGGTATAATACATATACAAACAAACTTGTACAACACACTTGACAGTTGACACTTGTAAAAGTAAACAAAATACCGCCATTATGGGGCAAAAACGGGCGACCAATAGAAAACTGGACATGCTATTGTCGCCACTGTGTTTACTATAAAGGCACTGTAGTCAGATCTTAAGTACCGCCGCGACATCTATAGTACAATTGAAAGAACTAGTACAGTGACTTTATATACCAACAAGCCAGTGGTTTGAACACTGGTTGAACACAGTGGTTGAACATCGCCTTGTTATACAGGGTGTCTCTTAAAGGTCTGTAAAAAACACTAACATGAACTCCTGAAACTAACATATTATGAGGATTTAGCCGAATTTACCTTAGTCCAAGAGTTGACAGGTTCCTAAATACAGGTAGTCAATTTTTTTTCTTTTTTAAAACTTTTATGTTAAAGCAGAATTCGCACAAAATTTGATACTTTGGGTTTTTTTTTTTGGATGACAAATCGAGATGTCATTACAGTTTCCGTGCACATTTCTTTTTGTGTCTGTATAATTTAAGAATTCCATATTTTGTTCAAAAAAGGTAAATTGGTTTAAATCCTCATATTTTAGCTTCAGTAATTTGTGCTAGTCCTTTGTACACACCTTTTAGACATCCTACTACTTTTACATAAAGTTAATACAGGGTGACTCCAAACTACTGTGACACAAAGAGTAGATTCTGATGACAGAATTATGCGATGTAGCCAAACTTATCTTAGTCCAAAAGTTCATATTTGTAAATAACTAAAAAATTCAAATTGTGTTTTTTTTTTTGGAGAGTGAGAAATTCAAATTTGTTTTTAATGATATCACTAGTTGAGGGCAAAACTTGTGGCACATTATGCATTTTTTAAATGACTTACGGCTAGTGAATCCATCTTACTATTGAAACAATCGATTCTTCTACCTTTTTTATGTGAAAAGGTATATCTTGTTGAAGTCGTAAGAGTAACTGTAACTGTTTTGGTTTCAAATAAAGTGTCGTTTCATCTTAAAATACAACAAAATGTTACTTGAAAAAGTTATTCAGAATGACGAATTTTGCACATAACTTTTATTTAGCATTCTGAAATAACATTTTGCTGTATTTTCAGCGGAAATGGAATTTTATCTGAAATCAAAACACTTTTTTACTCGGTGCACTGAATATTTCAAATAGGATTACTTCAAAAACATTTGCTCCTAACGATTTCAACAAAATATACCTTATGATAAGGAATAATTTGATATGTTTACTCTGATGGAACTACAACAAGCGCCCCTTAGAAGTGTTGCATAATAGTTATGTTTCGTAATTAACGCATCCTAAAACATAGGCCTACAAACTTTAAAGACAATCGTTTAAAAAATAATCAAGATAGCAGAAAAAGAGCAACATTTGGATAAGAAATATTTGACTTAATTGCTTTATTTTGAAGTCAGCAACCCACCATGACGCTGTCCCATTATTAATGAATCACGCTTTGTAATTAACAAATTTCTTAAAATTAATTGCTAATAATGTATGCAAATGTTACTTATGAAAACAAATATTCGATTTCCTCTAAAACAAAGCGAAACCTGTACTTTGTCCCACTAATATTTATTAAAATATATTAAACTTTACACAGATTTTACATTAAAAAAAGTAATATTGACAGTAGTGACTTAGCCTGGGGGCCAGTGCATTTTACGACCTCCTAAAATGTGCACATGCAGATGATATACAGACTGACACCCATCCCGTCCATTGTTAATTACCAAACGATATCCATTTGTTGTTTTCTTTTGGGCAAGAGATTTTGCAGTGAGTATTAGCCGACTGAGAAGCTAAAATTTTATTAGTATGTATAATATACCCATACCTGCTGTATACGAATTAATAAGTATTTACCTCTTTATCATTTTCAGTAGCATCATCCAAAGTGGGTATTCGTTTCCTGGGTATTACAAGGAAATGGACAGGGGCTTGTGGATTTATATCGTTGATAGCCACACAATGCTCATCTTCAAATATAATATCGGCATGAATTTTTCGAGACATTATTAGGTCGAAAACACTTTCCCTCCCCTTCTCATGTTTGGCATGTTCAGCCTTTTCTTCTTCCGTAGACATCTGCAGAAAAACTTCTTATTCGATAGAATTTTAAGAATGTAAATGAATAACTTACAGCCCGTAATGCTACTCTGTTAGGAATAAAACTTAAGCAAGGGATGTTCTTGATTTTTGTACAGACATGTTTTGTCAACCTTAGTTTGGATAAAATAAAAGTCATCATTAATATGCTACTTTGATGTGAATTTGATTTGAAAATAAAGAAAAACGTAACCTCAAAATTCAAATAAATAATAAATGATATGCTGCCATCTATCAATTTATCAAAAAGAGAAATGAGATAATCAACCTCGGATTAAATAAATTGCCAAGAGATGGCAGCATATGTACTATTTTAAAGATATTTGTCTCGGGAATAATTTTATTTATCATCAAATGAAATCCTCTGATTATGAAATTCAATCCCAGAAATTATGTTTTATATCAGATTAACATAAATGTCATTAAATGCATGTATCCAAATTTATACCATTTTTTATCCAAAATAAACGAATATTGGTCAGGTTAGGTTAGGTTAGGTTGGGTTGGGTTAAGTTGGGTTAGGTTAGGTTAATTACGTTTTCGGGTAATTGTACATAAATTTATAGATAATCGGTCCAATAATACTCCACTCTTCGCATCTTTTAAGTAAGTAAAAGTGTTATCTCTGACTCTGTATTTAGTGATGTTGAGAACTTGTCTGGTTCAGAGCCAGAGTCACAGTCACAAAACATAATCACAGTGTAATATAGTCACAGTGATTGGTCAAAGTAGAGTGGTTCTAGTATGGTTCTAGTTCAGAGTTAACTCGATTTACTGCCACTGCTCCACTGCTCACTTTACACTTACAGTTCAAACTAACACTCACACGACTAGTTATTTATATGTTTTGTGACTAACACTGTGTAGTGGTAGCACAGCATAAATAAATATGCTGTGGTGGTAGTACTGACGTGTTGCGTGGTTGCCATTTTCATAGACAATAGGCCATTTTGTTTTGTAGTAGTGAGGAATAAGGAGTTGTGTGTGTTTTGAGACGAGATATTTTTTTATATAAAATAGATTCAGTTCGGCAGATTAATAATAAGCGAAGGCGAGGAATCGTAAGAAAACATTCGCCATGAAAAACGAAAAAGTAAGTAGATATATTTGTGCTAGGTTTAGTGTTTTAGGTTCTAGTTTAACAAGGGGACGACGCTTCGGTTCGGGCATTTAGATTTAGATGACGCGTCATAAATTACAATTTATTGATTACATTGCAATTCAAATTTCAACATATCGATTGGCATTCTTTGAGACAATTTTAGTTCTACTTGGATCAGAGTTGTGTTTAATTTATTTTTTTTTTTCAACAAAATGAAATTTCAGGGCGGCGAAAAAACCGAACCCGAGCAATTCCGCAAGCTCTTCATCGGAGGCTTGGACTTCAGGACTACCGATGACTCTCTGAAGAAGCACTTCGAGCAATGGGGCGAAATTGTGGACGTTGTAGTCATGAAAGACCCTACTACGAAAAGATCTCGGGGTTTCGGATTTATCACCTATTCCAAGGCGCATATGGTAGACGACGCTCAAAACGCCCGTCCTCATAGAGTAGACGGCCGCGTGGTCGAGCCTAAACGGGCAGTACCGAGACAAGACATTGGCAGGCCAGAATCTGGCGCCACGGTGAAGAAGTTGTTCGTTGGCGGCTTGAAAGAAGACGTGGAAGAGGACGACCTCAAGGAGCATTTTGGGCAGTATGGTAACATCCTGTCGTGCACCATCGTGACTGACAAGGAAACCGGAAAGAAGAGGGGTTTCGGGTTTATCGAATTTGAAGATTATGATTCTGTCGACAAGATTTGCTGTAAGTACATACTTAATTATATTTGTAAAAAACTGCTCAAGTATTTATTTATTTTATGTTTTTGTTTGTATTTTTACACAAGTAAAAAATTATTTTGTACTTGTTGCTATAGTAGCAAACTAGAGAATTATTTACATTAGTGGAAACCTCTCCGATCTAAATTAAAAAATTTCTACCCCCTATTCTCGAGGGTGCTGAACATGAATCTAATATTAGTTTTGTGCGGTCGACTCTAACTTTTGGGTAAAAAATTTTTGCAAAATTGTAACCTCTGTATACGTTACATTAGGTTGAAATTGCAATATAACCCTGTGCTGGCTTCAGTTCACAACGTCACACTTTTGTCAAAATGATAAGGGGTTATATTGCAACTTCAACCTAATGTAATGTATACATAGGGGTTACAATTTTGAATTTTTTTTTCGAAAACTAGAGTCGACAGCACAAAACTAATTTTAGATTTGTGTTCAGCACCCTTGAAAATAGGGGGGTAGGAATTTTTTAAATAAGATCGGAGTGGTTTCCCTAATGTAAATAATTATCGCAAATTAAATTACTTTGTTTACATGTGAATGAAATTATAGATTGCGGACATCTTAATAACTATAGGAATTAATAATAAAATGAATATATTTATTTCTATTGCGGCTTTTTGAAATTATATCGTACATAATCGGAGTGAATTGTGCAATTGCAACACAATGGTATTAAACATGGTTTGAATAGAAAATAATAACTGATATTTCAAGGTCTAATTCATAATATGCAATGAAAATCCATGTATAGAAATGATGAAAAATAGTGTTTGTTTTATCATCGGTATCCAATTTAATTACACAGGATCACACATATTTCATGTAATTCTAAGATAGTTTTTGTATACCTTTCAAAAAATAAATATTTTACAGACACCTTTGAATTTCTAAAATGAGTCTTTTTCAGATTCAATTCCAAAAAGTTGCCATAATACATTTTATACAAAATAAACGTCAATAATTATTTTGTGTTTACATTAAACAGTCTATATTTACTATGATGGCATGGTAATGGAAATTAAAGTTCACTATTTTCGAGAAATATTTATTTTGATCACATTAATCATAAGAGGCATGAGTGTGTTTTTGGGAGCTTTAACAATAAAGTATATAGTTAGGAATAAAAAAAAATCTTTTGGTATGTCTGTCAAACTACATTTTTTAAAGTTCCAAAAAAACACATTCAAACATTATATATGATTAATATTGGTCAGTGATCGCGCGGTTTAAGGCGTCAGTACTCGAATCGAGCTGACTAGATCGCTGTGGGTTTGACCCCCACAGCCGGTAGACCGTATATAAGCTATATTTGTGGAGAGATTGGCACCCTCTCTGCGGGTATGGTAGGGTGGAAGAATGTTGGCTTGGCTCAATGTGAGAGATTGATACCGGTTGACATTTGAGTACTCCCCTAATTAATGAGGTTTTCCAGGTTTCTATCATTTCTGCACCAAATGATGGTTAGGGCCTACCAACGTAAGTCGTTCCTGGACGCAAATGTGGTCTGCTTAATAATATGCCTCCCCCTCTCCCGCAGAAATCTGTGACTTCTGGGCTAATACTCGTGATTAGAATGAGGGGTAGAGATATTATTATAATAGGAACAAAGTAAATATTTCTGGAAAATAGTTAGCTTCAGATTTTAATTACCATGTCACCATAGTAACTCAATTGTTTAATGAAAACACAAATTACATATTGACGTTCATTTTATATAAAATGCGTAATGACGACTTTTTGGGGTTGAGTCCAAAAGAAACTCATTTTAGGAACTTCGTAAAATAGCATATTTTTGAGAACTTATACAAAAAAGAAAATTTTCATTTGTTCATGGCAATTGTAATTATATAAATTATGAAACTGACATTATACTAACTTTATTTCTTTTAAGCTTTGTTCTCATGGATGTGAAATATGTGGATAATTGCGAGAATTTCTTTTTGAATTAAGTTATTTAATTACGGGAAACTTTCAGCTTTTAGAAAATTTTGCAAAATTTGTGAAAAGTTGACATTAAATTACGAAATTTGCTTTAAAGTAATTATCCTGTATATACAATGTGTTTATAGATTACTGCTCAGAGGAAACAATTTTCATGTTTAGTTTTTGTCACTTTTTATAAAAAAATTTGGTTTTGTCAAAATAATCGCATTTGATAAATTTAGATTTTAATATATAAGATGTTTCGGTTATTAGAAATGTAGGAAAATTGAAGAACGAAGTTTTATTTTTAGAAAACAGAAATGGAGCAAAAGAATATTTGTGTAGTTACAACATTTTTTTCAATTATCTGTGGCAGTTTTGTATGGATCTTGGCTAGTGCAATTTTACCAGTGCTATCTAATTTAATTTAGATTAACTCCATCGTAGACTTATCGTATCAAATACCTCCATATATATAAATCCATAACAGTTAAATCTGAACTTCGAGGTGGCTAAAGGTTCGGTATCTTCCTATCCAAAAATATGATCTAAAACTCAATAATAAAAAAATAATAAAATATCAAGTACTGTCAAGTAAAATATCAATCTACAGTAAAGCTCAGTTATAACGTACCGGCGGGGACTTAAAAAATCGGTATGTTATATCAGAAGTACGTTTTAAAAAAATATATTAAATTTTTAAAGTTTCTATTAATTCTTAACAAAAATACAAAAAAACAGCAACAGAAGAACAGTATATATGTATATTGTATTTGTTCTTAACCCTTTAAAGCAAAACTAAAAATACACTTTATTTGCACCACAAAATACATATGTAGGTACATATGTATGTATGTATAATAAAATACATAATCTAAAACTACTTTCTGAAAAAGTCTGTTATGTGAGTTTGTTTTTTTGCGATTTATAAGGATCTGTTGCTCTAAGTACATTTCTATCAAACAATGCGCTTAAAATACGATCTTCCGTATTAATTTTACTTTCTAAACATAGTTTTACATTTTTTATTCCTTTTATTGTGTTAGAAGAGAGATAGAAATAACTTTAGACAACTGCATTGTATCAACATGTGTTGGGAGAAAAAATCTTGTTAGTCGACGATAACTTATGTATCGCAGGGTTCTCAGCCAGGAAAAACCTGAAAAACCTGGAAATGTCAGGAATTTGAACTTTGTCAGAAACGTCAGGAAAGTGCCAATAATTGTGAAAAGTCAGGGAATTTTATATTGTCAGGAAAATTTCTGAATGCTACTCATGCCGTGTCTAAATTCTTTATTTAATGAACGCACTCCAGTTGCCTATTTCTGTTTGTTTTAATCACACGTACCCGCAGACTGATATAATGAAACAGATATATCTGGAGTGTATAGCTGTTTTTTTGTACATATTCATCGCCTGTTTCAAGACATATTCAATGGTGACGTTACTTATGTAATGCACCAAGAAAATGTATAGTTTCAAAACGTAACGTCATTAAATATTTGTTTCTCTTTAACATCACACTCACTTTTTGATTATTGTTTATACAATTTATTTATTACAACACTATAATATTTGGAAATGTGTGAGATCTGCAACAAAAATATGGAATTGATTTTAGCAACTGTAAACCAAAAACAAATAATTGCCTACATGTTCGTGTGAGTGACAAGTTTAATGAAATTTGAAGAGAAAAGTAATTGGATTATGCGTTTGTAATGTAATTCAAGATGTCTAAGAATACGTAAATTTGTAGAGGTACATAAAATAATCCACAACCAATTACTTTTTGAATAAACAAGATAAGAAATATAAAAGTATCAACCATTTTAAACATAAAATCTGAAAATTTAAATCACACCGATTTTGAAATCTCTATCTAGCAACTGCTGCATAGACCTTAGCAAAGCATCTAAAGGGTTCAAACAGCGCTCAGTGGACGTTTTAAATACGGTTTCAATTTAAAAATATAGTGTTTTGAACCGATTTGAATACATTTAATGACATAAAACAGCTAAAGCTGTTTTTTGTATAGCTGTTTGCTCAGTAGTAAAATATATTTTTATTGGTTTTTGTTGTGTTTGTTGCAATGACTGAAATAAATATTTCTAATAAAATTAAATGTCCATGTCACTTATTTGTCATCAAATGGGCTCATTTATGCCTTATCATTTGACTTCTTTTTACTTTGGTTTAAGTTTTAAAAAACATGATAATTTGTATGCTTTTTGTCAGGGAATTTTAAAAAGTATTTTAGGAAAACCTGGAAATGTCAGGGAATTTGGTTCTGAAAAATTGCTGAGAACCCTGTATCGGCCTGGTCAAAGCGGCTGCTTTTGATTTAGATATCGTGCTACACGGCGCTCTGAGCTTTTGCCGTACTTGCCGAAATAGGTTTATGTATAAAAAGTACGTTATAATTTGAAATTTTTAGACGCAGGGACCAGGTATTTAGGTACTTTATATCAGAAGTACGTAATAATGGAGTACGTTATAACAAAATAATTAACTATTGAAGGCCCTATAATAATGCCGGAACTTGTTTATTCAGTACGTTATAACCATAAGTACGTAATAACCGTGTACGTTGTAATCGAGCTTTACTGTATTTATAAACGTCAAAAAATTTCCAGTGTGATCATATGTGGCTTACACTTGAATTACGATGAAAATTTCACACCTCTACTTTAAAGCCAATAAGATATCTTTATTTTATTTTGACTCATTACCATGGCAACTAGAAAAATTTCCAGAAATTATTTCGTGACGAGACGACAATTAAGTGGAAATTTTTTGACAGTTGAAAAAGTCAAATTAATTTAAAATGTCAAGTTTGATTTATACTTGAGGCGTGAAATTTTCTTACCGAATACCACACGATCTGAAATTATTCCTTGAAATTTGTTTTCGGTCACAAATATTTTGAGAAAATATTTGTGACCTCAAAAAAATTTCCGGAATTAATTTAAGTTCTTGTGATATAAGTGAAAATTTCGGACAATTTTTTGAATCGACGTGCTAATGGAACAAAACACAAGTTTCTAATCGGTTGTTACAAAATATTGATGTAAAATTTGGCCATATTTTTAAGCACTAGGATATTATAAGTGAAATTTTGTATGCAAAACTCCTTGACCGCATAAGTAATCAAAGTTTTTAAATGATGACTCCCAAAAGTTTTTCTATTCGGCCTGTAAACCGTGAACATATTGCACATTTTTTGAAATCGTAACATTGCAATATCCCAAATATTGCAGTGCAACGCAACCACACCATCAAGGGCAAACATATTGACGTGAAGAAGGCCCTGAGCAAGGCCGAGATGGAACGCCACAACCAAGGAGGCGGGGGCGGCGGCGGTCCCAGCGGTCCCCCAAGAGGCGGCCGTGGCGGTGGCGGCAGAGGTGGCGGCAACTGGAACAACCGCGGCGGCCAGGGAGACTGGAACCAGGGAGGTTACGGGGGTGGTGGTGGTGGAAACGGCGGCGGCGGCCCCTGGTCTCAGGGCCCCTGGGACAACTCCGGAGGCAACTGGGGAGGCCCCCAAGGTGGAGGAGGTTATAACCAAGGAGGCGGCGGCGGCGGCAATTGGGGACAGGGACCCGACAATTTCGGTAACAACTACCAGCAGGGATACGGAGGCGGAGCCGTGAGGAACAACTACCAACAGCAGAGACCAGCCCCTTACAGTGAGTATGTTGTTTCCTTCTAGAGTGCCATTTAATGATTGTGTTGTATGTTATGTTAAGAATCGTTAAAGCCAGTAGGTAGCAAGACGCATTAAGGTGAGTGTTACCATACTTTCAGTAGGTTGAGTTGAGTTGAGTGGGTGACGGTGATCTGGAATGGATGTGATTGATCGAATTATTAGTTTCTGAGGAGGAACGTCTTACCGTAACTGAAAAAAAATTTTTTTAAATTATATACAAGTTTTAAAGTCTTCTTGTAAAAAAATTGACCAGCACATAACTTCATTAATTTTTCCAAAAACCAGCAAAGAAACTAATAATTAATTGTTTTTTTAAGTACCACCTTTTCTGTTATATAGGGTGTTGCAATATTCCATCGATAACATTTTCCACTTGAACGTAAGTTTTTCAGATACAGACAGTTTTATTTGTTTATTTTGTTGCATTACACATTTTTTAAAATATGTATGCTTATTCAGATTTTGAAACTGGGGTAGTACCGCCTACTTATTCGAAGAACAAGTTATATTCAATATACAAATAAAATGTTAATATCTGTACACTCGTAAATGTTCAGAACTATATCCGAGAGCAAATTATGTTTAACATAAAATGATACAACGCCCACACTACAAAACACCAAAATTTTAACCATAACATGATTCTTTTCTAACACGTATAATGCGTTGGTTCGGTTGGAATGCAAGTTTTAAGGTTAGTAAGGTAACGACCGAGACATTCAACAACGACTGCACTCCATCGTGTCCTTATCAATGATATATCTTCCAGTATTCATGAAATAGTCGTTTGGTTTTATTACAGAGTCGGCTTCAAAATTTGCAGTAACTTTGCACTCAGTTATATTGGATATTAAAATACATTTATTATGGCAATATTTCATAAAATAATTTGTTTTAATGCCTACCGTCACCAGTTAAAATTAATACTCCTCAAAATCACCCTGTATATAGAACACTCTTTAAAAGCTGAGAGTGCGAATCGTAATTTATATAACCGATTATATTACTAGTGCAAACATTATACAGTAGAACCTCGATTATCCGGGCCAGCCGGGGCCGAATTGTTGCTGGATAATCGAAAACATGGTTAGTCAAAATAACACTCAAACTCACAAATTTTGCAAAAAATATGAACTTTATTACACATACCTATTAAATGCATACATATGTACATTATGCAAAACGAAAATTAACACGTTTCCGCTTTTCATTGACGCCTCGTCGAATCACTTTGTCTGCACGTAACGGACCAAATGCTAGACTGCGTAAGTAAATAATGCGTATTATGTATGCGATAAACAAGCGGACTCGTCTTTGTTTTCATTTTCGAGCGCTTTTTTCGGGCCGCCACGGATAATCCGTGCACGGATAGCGGTGACTCATAAACATCGCATGGAACGACGAATCCGCCGCGCACGGATAATCGAGGTTCTACTGTAAATAGATCATAAAGATATCAATAATCATCATCAAATTTGAAATTTCCTGAATATTAAAAATAAGCGGTCGAGGCTGACCGGAGAAGGGAACCCACCTCTACGAGGCCGCCCAGGTCTACAGAGATGGTGAAGGATAAAGAGCGATAATACCGCTCAATCCTAAACCATACAAGGCCACTGTTCGCCAATAAAATAACGGCGCGTTGGCATGCAGAATATTGCAGTACCCTTTATATTTTTATAGTAGCATTTAAAAAAATATCTAACTTTAAAATTAGAATAGTTTGATTGCATTAGCTGCTTTGAACATTTTATTCTTTTTTAAGGGAAGAAAAAAACCATAATGTAGGTACTGCATTAGATAAACCAAATAGCGTTCGCGCGAGATCCTTTAGCCATTAAAGAAAATATTTTAATTTGTACCAATGAAATTTAGGAATAAAGAGCAATCGTGAAGACTTATAATCATCGTTTTGCACTTGGCACATTATTACTTTTAGAATTTTTTTGTATTTTACAAAATGCTGTTACTATTCGGTATTTATTAGAATTCCCCTAAATTCTGTAGTAATACTAAATTTTGTAGAAATGTGGACGTTTAGCAACACTGGCAACGATGTCTTCTACCTCATCAAAGTTATAAATAAACTTAGCTTTAATCTGTAGTCGGTTAAAATTTGTCACACGGAAACGACGTTGCCGGAGTTACGAACCACCGATATCATAGATCCCGTTCTGTTGTTGTAGATACCGGAGGATACGGAGGCGGCGGCGGCGGCGGCTACCAGCAAAACGGGGGCAACCAGGGACCGAGGAGATTTTAACATGTAAGTGCACTGATACACTGCGTTAAACGCGCCAGTGCCAGGTGTACGTCAATCATGAATAGCTTAAATTTCATCCCATACTCAGTATAATTAATGTATCCTGCGGTTCTAAAGTTTTTCTACGAAATAGCAAGGGACGATCTGCATCTTATCGAAATTAGTGCGTAACTTGAATTTTTGCTACATTTGAAACCAAGACTTACCAAAATCAAATAATGTAGTTGTGCAATAAGTGTTTTTTTTTCTTTGTGTGCAGAATCTTGTACCATACCACCCTAATTCTACATATAGCAGGTTTAAATTCAAAGTGTTTATGTAAGCTAGTTGTATGGTGTGTGACCACGTCACTTATGTTTATTTTTTTTATTAATAATTTTGACATTTCACGTTAGATGTAGGTTTATACTTGTATCTGTATCCATTAATTTATTAAAGATGTAAGATAGTATAATTTTAGTGTTTTCGTCAAGCGATAGGTATAGGACACAGATTTGGATAGGTTATGAACAGGTTCGTCACAGGTAGGGTATGTCGAGTTCCACAATCTTCGGGCTGGCGCTACAACGGTATAAGAAACTGTTGAAATCAAACGCCAATTTACTTTGCTACGTAAAAAAATTCGATTGTGAAGGAAAATAAGAGGTTAGGCCGTTTGACAGAGATGTCAAAAATTGAGGTTAGATCGAAATGTCAAATCTCTAACCTCACTCTCTAATGTCAGTGTCAAATTGTCTAACCTCATTTTGCAGCTGGATTTGTAGAGAATATTTCAGCATTCGAATTTCTCCATCAATTTGACTTGATAGAGATAGATATTTGTCGTAAAGCTGGCCCGATAACTCGATAGGACTTCGTACAGTTACGAACGAGCAGACTTTGCTTAATGCATATGGATTATTTAGGTCTGAATTAGGATAGTTAGGAAGAGCAGCAGTTTTGATTTAGTGTAGGAGAGAAAACCGTAACAGTGATATTAGTCGAGGTTAATATTGACTAGGTATGTATAGATTTAGTTTTGTTAGGTTATAATTGTCTATTTAGCTCAGGTTTCTTTTTGTCAGATTATTAAATAGGGGAAAATTAATGTTAAAAAAAATAATGGAAGGAAAATGAAATGCTTAGGATTTTGGCTAGGCGACGGGCTTTTAAACATAATTTTTTAAAATCCACACAAAGTTGTTTTATATTTCACTTGTTTAAAGTTAACCTGGGTTAGGTAGGATATTTAGGTGAATGTAATTTTCTAATAATTTAATGACTGCCTCATCGGTTTTGTGAGGTTAGGAGCAAAAATTTTATTTAATTTACTTTTTTTTAAATGATTATGAATCGATGTTGATATTTGGATCACACATTAAAATTAATTAATATTGAATATTTTATTTTCTAATCAAAATTCCGTGCATATTTTAATCAATAAAATTAGTACACTTTCAGTTTATAAGAAAAAATAAATCATAATCAAGAACTGTCAATGATAGAATTTTAAAATAGTATATTATGCAACGATCATGTATTAATAACTATTACATGAGAGTTGCATACGCTATTTTTTCTACACCCGATATTATCGAAGTTTAGCTAGGTATCTACGAAAATTTAATACGTACTGATTTTGACATCTAAAATAATTACATAGGAACCACAAACCTAGAAAAAATATAGACTGTGCCAGTGTCATATTGCCGGCGACCGCAAATTCATGGCTGCCCTAAAAGGTCCAAATCGCTAAAACTTGGTTTTTACGCCAATTTACGTTGGTTGTATTGTAGCGTGAAGCTCATTTGTTTACTGTGATTGGTCACATTCTTTAATGACATTTAAAATGACAGCAAGTTAGTTAATTTCAGATTGCAATGCAGCCATCATATTTGCACAACCGCCAACATAAAGCAAATAAAGTATCCATTTTCTCGACCGTAGGTCCCTAGAAAACGCGGCACCTGTCACGTGACCTATATCATGAAACGATACAGTCTATATTTTTTCTAGGTTTGTGATAGGAACCTAGGATAAACATCAAATGCACAGCATGCTTGATTGAAAAATTATGGGTTTCTATTGATGAAAAATCTGTATCGTAATGGGTATCATTATGAAACGGATTATGGGCATATAAGTGCATTGTTATAATACGGGTGTAGAAAAAATATTTTATATATTGCTTTTGTTTATAAAATAATTTTTTTCATATAAAGTGTATTACAGAAAACGTATTTTAAATGGTGTGATTGTAGTTTTGTAGTGATATTAAAAAAAAAACGCATTTTTCTTGCCATGATTATTACGTTCTAATTTAATAATAAAATTTTACATTTTTTTAATTCATTATATTATTAAATCCACACCAATTTACCATCCTCATAAAAATTCAGTAGATGTTTATATATCCGTTCGCTTATGCTTGTAAAAAAATGTTCAAGGTAATTAACATGCTTTGTTTTTTCGGAAACCAGTTTGTCCAAATCGTCCATCACAAGAACAACTCGGTGAGTATTGAAGTTATCCAAGAAGGCTGTGAGTACATTACGTTTTTTTGTTTTTTATTTTTGTTTGTCCGTATTTGTCTATATTATTTAGTTTTATCACCTTATTTTATATATTTAACTGATTTTCGTCTCAAGTTTATTGCATTAATTACTTTAAAACTTTTTTATCCACATTGTTGAATGGAAAAATTGCATGATTTTTTAAATCGAAATCGTGTTTGTCTTAAACAATTTCGTGGAAAAACGATATATTTAAACTTTTAATCTAGTCATGTCTCCAGAAAACGGTCGCCACTGAAAGTTCACATCACCACTAATAATTATTGTAATGTTAAAAACGGAAACTATACACCTACTTGCTCTCTTGTTATTTCTGTCCTAATGAAGTTGGAATTTGCATTATTGAAGTTCATAAGCAGAAAATTAAATGAATTCACACATGGTAAATTGTTCAATTGTGCTTGCACAAAATTCACTTCCGTCATGGTGAAATTTGCACAGCATTACCTACACTATGATCCAGAAATGCCACAAAAAAAAAAACAAGAAAAATGTTTGTTTACATCACCAACTCTGAACGTCGTGTGACATCACATCAATGATATCGCGTTTTCTGCCACTTGGTTTTGATTACATTTCATGCAATTTACTAATGTTAATATTTTAATTATTATTTGATTATTGCTGCACCAGACACATTTTCCGGCCTTTCAATATGTTTGAAAATTTACCCTATAATACTATCAAACCAATATAAAATTCATGCAATTTCACCATTATTCAGTGTCCCAGATATAAAAATGACATAAATATCAAACTAAATTCGTCTTGCAATAAAATGTTCGGTAACTCGTGATTTGCCAACTTTTTTTTTGATTTTTTTTTGTACTTTGTGTACAATAACATCAAACTTCTTTTTAAATTAATGCCGTCATAAGTTTATTTTGTTTTATATAGTGAATCCATTTTTATACGTTCATTTTAAAAAAATCAGTTATACACTATAGAATTATTTTTATTTTCATAAGATGCATCCAAGTTTAAAATAAAAAAATATTTTTCAACAAGCACTGAGTTTTATTAAAATATTTACCTTTTCTTAAATTGTAAACCTTTTTAATTTCCTAACCCATTTTACATATAACAGGTTTTTTTTTAATAAATTGTTTAAGAAATTAGCTTGCATTGGTTTGGATGATATAAAAATTGCTGCATATTTTGGCCATAAAATCGTTGTGATCTCGTTCTGGTTGCCAATATTAGGGATTTTTTGTCAAGCATCCTACTGTCAAAATCAATTGACAATTCAAGCTAGTTACTGCGCCCTTGTGTGGCAAACATTTAAACTATATCCAGAGAGTTTCCTTTATCTGATTTGTAATATACTAATAGTGTTTATTTCATTCTTTTTTATGAAGTCAAGTACTGATTATTTTATGGTGTTTGATTGGATATTAAGATAAAGTATCAAATTATTAGTTAAATAATCCTTAAACTTCCAACATAATACAATGTTTGGTTAGGAAATTGAATGCTTAAGGGCTTAAAGTACTAATGTTACTACATTAAATTTATTTAGGAATATAACTAGGCATTGCTATCAACACCATAATTAAATTTTTATAATTTGTACATTCAGTGATGCCACAAAATTAAATAGCTATAGGTTTGGTATTTTAAGCTAATATATATCAAATCTCCTACAATTCTTATCAATGAAGTCGTGTATGTTCTCTGATACCAAACATCTAGGTATGCTAATGAACAATTCCACAGACAAAGCTCTATTCAATAATTATCTATTGAAATTAATCTATCTAAATTTACTAACCTGGTTTAATGAAAACAGTATAGATATCTAACTTCAGTCAGAAAAGATAATTATTCGAGAGCTTTGTCTGTGGAATTGTTCATTAGCATACTAGACTAGATGTTTGGTATCAGAGAACGTACATATGACTTCATTGATAGGAATTGTAGGAGATTTGATATATATTAGCTTAAAATACATTTCTTAAACAGTAAAAAATGTTCCAAAAGCTAATAATAAACAATATATGGGTAGATATTGTCGGTGTAATTCAACGCTGGTTGGGGCTTTAGCCCACAGAGTAGTTAGTTTCACACAATATTGTTAATACCTGAAAATATATAAAAGCACAGAAAATATAGCTACGCAAAGCTATATATTCTGTGATAAAAGCTATAGGTTTGTTCCAACACAGCAAGAATCGATTCCAAACCGTTCAAAGCTAGTTAGTGAGTTCAGTTTTTAATGTATTCACGGCGAATGCGACATGTGACAGTGTTGGTCACACATTTTTCACGGTTCTGAACCAGTTCTCGATGTCTGTTGGAACAGACCTTATAATAGAATTCTCAGGAAGAAAGACCAATTGACCAATGAGATCATGTTTCATGGAATATTGACTTTTTAAGGTTCAGATAATTTTGAAAGAAAAAATAACTTGGTGAAACAATAGATGAGATATTAGCATTAGCCTGCGGAATAGTTGTTTCCTGCAGTATCATTTACAGATTTAATGGTGAAACAATACTTATTAATCATTTTTATGTAATATTTACTATACAGGGTGAGTCTGAAAGAATGCGTCAACACTAAGTTAGATATACTAAACACCAAAATTTGTTTGAGCTCTTCATGCTTTATGTGAATGTCGTTGGTTTAAGAAATACAGGATGTTGAAGGTTTAAATTTTTACAATAATAGAAAACTTTCATAGCATGACTGAAAATTGGTAGTGTTGGGTTTTTTGGCGTGAGAATTACTAATTTGAAACTTAATTTGACGTTGCTCCTATCTGTTGCGTTATGCTGAAAAAAAGTTAAGAATCGAAAAGAACGTTCATTTCTACATAAAAATTGTATTCTTGTTTAGTTTGCTTTATCTGTTTCTGAGTTACTTGCATTTAAAAGTTTCAATGTATTTTGTGGTGATTTTCTTTCGGGCGCTGATATTGATATTTCGTTTCTAGATAGGCTTGTGTCAAATTTTCATCTGAATAAATATTAGCGTAGTTTGCGTGTGATTTATCATTCGTACAAAATTATTAGCTACTGATCAAAAAATGCCACAACATAATATTTTCAAGTGATATGCGTGATATGGATTGTATTTTTGCTCAGGCTAATTTTAAATGCAATTAACTCGGAAATCGATAAAGTTAGGCGACCTAAACAAGAGTAAATTTTTTATGTAGAATTGAACGATCTTTCAGATTTTTAAATTTCAAAAACCTTGAACACCCTGTATTTCTTAAACAACCGACATTTGTGTAAGGCATGATAAGCTCAAACATAACATTTTAATGTCTAGTATCCCCAGCTTAGTGTTGACCCATTATTTCTGACTCACTTTGTATAGATATTATGAATTGTGGAAAAGCACATTGTTTTAAAATTATTTTGTTCTTGAGAAATGTAAGGTTCCACATTTACTTTACTAAAAGTACGTATTTTTTTGTATAGTATTTGTAAATTAATATTTTTATGTGATCTTTTCTAGAGGGTTGAGCACCCCCAAGTGCCTATGCCTCTGCCCATCTAATAAGAATCGACAATCATCCTCATTTTTCATGAAAACCCACGGTTAGAATTTCCGCGTTTCCTTTTTCGCCTGATTTGGCATCTCGATCAGCTCGGGCTACTCGCAATAGCTCAAGACGAGATTGTTGAGACGCCAATATCATGTCTATGGATATTACACGGGAGCAAAACAAAATAGAAATTAAGTCCGGGGGGCTGGGCGGGCCCGAGTCTTAAAAGCCCGCGGGAACTTCCACCTGGCGGCGGCGTAATCTGCGCTCTTTTGTTCGGTCGCGGCACGCTTCGCTTGCAGGGATGATTGTCGGACACGATATTTATATTGTTGGGTCTAATAGCGGTCATTCCACGATATTAGGCGAGATGGACTGGCTTGTTTGAGGGGGATGGGTGCACCATTAGGATTCCAGGGCGAAATCGGTACACGCAAGGCATGTTTACAAATAGCTTAGGTTTTAATCGGCGTCGCTAAAAATATTGTTATAAGTAGGGATATACTAGTGCAGCACGGAGTTTAACAGGACCGTAATCAGTTTACGATTGAACATATTTTTATGTTCACAGAAAATATGTCGCAAACTAGTACTATTATCGAACAGTAAGGTTAAGTCAAGGATAATACCTATATAAATTAAAATAACACGTAAAAATGACAATACTTATCCAACAAACCTTAGTGTTGAGACAAGGTTTTCGTGGCATATTACAGTGATTAAAACAAATTATTACGTGCTTTTCTGGGAGGTAGAGGTATGTATGCCTGATAAAGCCTGCCTAAAAAACGTTCCATCTCGTAGATGCCTTAATGAAAACTTTTGTGACAGTTTTGATATAAAAGTGTTCGTCCCGCATTTAACATGTACACGGCGGCATCACAGCATTACAAGAACTTTATCTGAAGCATCTTGATCAGACTATATATATATATAATGAAAACAGTGAATAACAAAATTTATTACTCCTATTAATTTATATATTAATTATTCAACTGCTTTTGAGCAATTAATAGTATCAATAAACAAATAGCGTGAGTTTTTATAGTGAGTTATCACGCTGGGCTTCTACAATGATAATGTAAATAGTGTACGCAGTAAATTCTTGGAAATTTTTAAGCCGATAAATACGTTCCATTGGTGTAAAATGGAAAGAATTTTTAACAAGTGGAAAGGAATAAATAATTAAAAGATTTTAAAATTATTAAATTGCCAACGCCTGTCAGTAGGCGGAACTGTCAATTATCATTGAGGGGACTAATGTCATTTGATATTTTAACAAAATACGTTTGACGTTTTCAAATCAATTTCTAATAATAGCCCTAAAAAAGATGTCGTCTTCATCTGCGTGAGTTATGACCTGCATTACCGCTCGTTAAATAATATACTACCTATTATAATAGTTCCGTGACTGATTTTGTCCAGCACTTTAGAAGCCAGTAGGTAGCTGTCACTGCTTTTTAACGCACCAATTGAAAAATTGGCCACTGAACGCCCATAAGCATCGATAGCTTCGTCTAACACCTTTTTTATGTCGCCGTATGAAAGCTTACCTGTTGACCTCATGTCGAATACATGTCCTTCATTCCTTCAAATTTCTCTCCATTTCGTGTAAGATATTACATTACTATTTGCCAGGAAGCTGTAATTTAATTTTTTATACATTATATGCTCGCCGCCTCTGTATAACCTTCGTATAAAATAACGCAAAACCACAAAACGCATCGGAAAACAAAAGATATATAAGATAGGAAAAGAGTCTTAGTTTGTAGGCTTCCGTGGCTGTCGTTAATGGTGATTTCCGGGCAGTTTCAGAGTAACTTCTGAAGAAGAGAGCGATATGTCTCTCGAAACGTCAAGTGTTCTAAACCGACGACGTGGCAACCAGCCCGGAAATCACCTGACCAAAAGATAGGGTCGTCGTAATTTCTACCATGGGTAATTATTTACAACAGCGTAAAACTCTAATCTTAACCAAAAAATTCCTACCCACGTATTTTCGAGGGTGCTGATCACGAATATGAAGTCAGATTTCGGCGCTCGCATGTAGTTTTCGAAAAAAAAATTGTTCAAAATTATAACCTCTATGTATACTTTACATTAGGTTCAAATTGCAATATAACTCCTATATATTTTGACAACAGCACACAACAGTGTGACGTCATCGTGAAATGATGAAGGCAGAGGGGGCAGAGATGTACATTGCAATTTCAACCTAATGTAATGTATAAATAGAGGTTATAATTTTGAAAAATTTTTTTTTCGAAAACTACATGCGAGCACCGAAATCTGACTTCAGATTCGTGATCAGCACCCTCGAAAATAGGGGGGTAGGAATTTTTTTGTTAAGATTGGAGAGGTTTACGTTAAGAGGGGCGTTCAAAGTGTCGGACAGTGTAGACCTAATTTCAAGCATAATTTTCGTCGTTCGTATAACTTTTACAGTCATAAAACTGACTTGTGCTATTAGATAAAAGATCAGAATAGGTAATGAAGAAATTTCAAATCAAATTATTCTTTAGAAAATAAAATACAAGTATTTCTATACGGTAAACATTGCCAGATTTTTTGTCACAGATCGCGATGAAAAGTTCTCATTACCTAAGTTACGGGACAAGAAACAAGTTCTGAAAATATTGTTGCTTTAAATCAAGCCATATGTGTAAAAATTAAGCGCAAAATTTTTATTTGACAATTATATCAACATGTCTGCCGGTTTCGAATATTTCTAGCGATGTTTATTACCAAATCGTAGAAAACTGAAGTTTGGCATGTACCTCAAAGATGGCGCCGCCGCTGCTTAATGTACTTTTAAAAGTTTTAGTTACAGATAACTGTAAATACTATTTTATACATAGTGGCCTGAAAAGGTTTTTAATTTACATGATTTTAATATTTCAGCACAATTATACTGTGACTTCAGTTTTTAATAGTAACATTTATTATAAGATATTTCTATACATATATGGTCTATTTTAAACAAATGATTTACATACAACTGAAAAAAATATATCTGGTGCTAATTAAAATACTTGTACGTAACTACCTATTTATTATGTTTATGTAGGTATGTGTGTCTGTGTGTGTTTGTCACACATTATTGAATCATTTTTATTATTTATATTTGCTAATACAGGGCAAGTCAGAGAAACGTCGAACCCTTTTCATGAAAACGTGACATGTTTATTTCCCAAATTAATGAAAATATTTAAACTATATTTCATACATACGTATACGTATTGTAATTTTACATTATTTCCATAAAAAAAAATAAGGAAGCAAGGTACATAATTAGTTCGATGTAGAAATACCTATATTCATTATAATTTAGTTTTACTAGATAGGTAGGTATTACCTTTATGGTTTCTACTTATTGCCCTGTCAATTGTCAAAACAATTATCCTGTCTACAAAAATTACTAGTTCATGTATATTATACAATCACTTTTATGTTGTTTTCTGGCGTCATGCGTCACGTTGATATAAGAAACCGTAAACGGTGCGAGCTAAAGTGATGGTGATAATAATGTGTATGACTGTCTAGCTACGTAGGTAGGTATGTTCCGCCAGCTGCAGCGGAGGCATACGCATACCTCGATACAGCTAGGTTTTTATATTTGATTTTTTACCTACGATGTTTTTATGACCAGCGTATTTTTGATGTAGGTCAAATTGTGGGGCAACCGGGAGCAGACACGTACTATCGTTTGCAATAATAATGACACTCTATTAAACGAGTTTTTGAACTTGGAAGTTCCGAGTAGAAATTTCATTAAATCTTTATCGATGAGTGAAACAACTAATAACTAATATTAAAAATTTGAAGTAGATTTTATTACAAATACATCAGAAGTTCTAAAGAAATCGCAAAATTCATTTTAAAGAGTGCCATTATTGTTGTAAACGGTTGTACACATAAAAATTGTTTTTTTAAAGTTCGGTCTCTGTATTTCAAAGAGAGTGAGTGAGCTTTTGGAAGAATATTTATAACAAAAACCTACTTATTTTTAAAAGTACTATCTCATAGTCTCAAGTCCGACTCTAACTGCAATTAATTTTTACGGAGAGATATCTAATAATATGTACATAACTTTTCGCATGAATAGAGTTGCCGCAATTTTTTTTTTCGGTTTTTGTCACTAAATTATTTTAACCAGAAAAGAAGAGAAATAAAAACACTTAGCGAATTGATAATTATTTCGTTATTTATTATTACCAATTAACGGTGTGAAATAACAAAGAGATTTTTCTAAATTTATGAAAATACAACATACATAAATATGTGGTACAATACTTAATATAACTGAAATTATTTACCTAACCTTGTAAATATTACTCCAAACTTTCTGATATCAGGTTAAAAAAGTTAGACTTGACTGCCTTGCATCTCAAGAAGTAAAATAATATAGGTATTTTTTGGGATTCCGGTAGGTATTTCTTGTTAGTATCTACATAGTTTTGTTGTTTTATGTTGTTGCCTCATAATATGAAACTAAAATATATTTTTGTAATAATCCAAAGTAGAACTTACAATCAATTATGAAAATGTATGAAATCTTTAAAAATACGTATTTTTTTAAATTCAACTATAAATGTAAACACTGTCATAACATAAACTTACATAGTTCTGCATATAAGATTGTTCACTTTTGTTTATAAGTATGTGAAAATAATTGTTAAAATGTGGGGTTAGAATAGCGAAATAATGTGCGTCATACAAATGCATTTTAAAATTAAAAGTTTTAATAGTAAAAGTAGATAAACAAAACATCAGTAATTTTATTTTTGATATTACTTTTGCTCTACGTGTTTTATTTTTCAAGATTTTAGTATCTAAAAACACCACAATCTTGATCATTTTAGGCGAGAAATACAGTATTGACAGTATTAACAATTATTGTATAACGTCAGCCATGACAAGTCCCCTGAATGGTTATCGCAACTATAAGAAAACTATTTGAGACTGCAAAAATATCAAGGCCGTAAAATTCGTCAAGAAAAACTTTTAATATGAGTTAGCTATCGCTTCCCTGATGCTATATCAAAACAAATGTCACATGATTTTAACGGCCTTGAAGTAGTGTATACGTACTCGTATACCTCAGCCAAAAATTTGTACATCAAAATAAGCTATTTATTTAAAAATAAAAAAAAACGTTGTGGTAGTGTAATGAAACCCCCTTGATTGAACAGGGTGTTCGATAGAAGCAAAGTTTATATGGAATATATTCCCTCAACGTTGGTAGAACACTTGACTATGTAGAACTTAAGATAATGATTTACGATTTATCAAAGCTCTAAATTGATCTGCAATTTTATGCAATTGCAGGTGTTTTAGTAAATATAGTTATGTTATTGGTAATAACTAAACACATATCTAGAACAATTTAAATTGTTATTACCTCTAGTCTGTGTTTTATATAATTGTGATAAATATTTGTTCATAATAGTACATTGCTATGTATTAATTATTTAATGCAATTATTATAATAGCACAAACATACATCGTAATCCAGGTTTTATTTAAACAACAATGCTTTTACTATATTTGGGCCACCCGGTTCATTTAAATGACAATATGTGTAGCAGCGCTACCGCCACCTACCTGTAAGTAGAACTATTTCCGAACAAGTCAGTATTTCTGAGCTGTAGAAAATCTACATTAACTACTCTGACACTAGACCCTCATGCGGTCGTTTGTGTCGAGAGATCTTCGAACGGCGGTCTTAATGTTAATAATTACCCTACCATGTTCCAGTGTTTGTCCGTTTTGGCAGCACTAGCCATGATTTTTGAGATTTCTGGTAATTATTGTCAAATACCAACTGCCATGCACGCGTTTTCTGAATAAGAAAACTGAACTCCAATTTTCTGAGAGTCAGGTATTTAGCAGTATTAGATAGGTTTATTTGAGAAAAATAATAGTTTTACGATAAATATTTATTCACTTCAATATTTACAAACCATAGACTACAAACACATATCTGTCGACTAGAATAAAGACTTATCTTTTACAAGAAAATCATTTACTTACAAAATAATTTTGATTCATTTTTGTCTACCTTTTAAAAGTTTGTACATATATACAGAAATATATTTAAGTTATACTAATTAGTCTATGCGAAATACAAATTAAAAAAATAAGTTAAATGTATTTAAAATAAGGAAAATAATGTTCTCTAAATACAACCACCACATTATTAGTTAAAAACGATTTAGCGTCAATTTAAACAACGTTGATGTTGTCGTTGCTGTTACTGTCTTGAAAACTAGGGGTAGTAGGAGTACCGGGTTGAGGCAAAGACAACTGGGGCTGCAACAGGCTTGGAACGTGAAAGCAGGGACCTTCTACACAAACAGGACAAATGCTTCCTGGAAAGGCTCCTAATAGTTTCCTGTAATAGCAAAAACAGATAAGTATAGTAGATATTCAGGTCAAGGCAGCTCTTAAATTCAAATGCCATGAAATAATAGTATATTAAACAACAAGGTTTGAAAACGACTCGACTGTCTTGCTCGTGTGCAAAGAGATTTTCATACGAGTTTTATACGATACTTTTTATACGACTGCAAACAGAGGCCACAAACATCAAATTTTAATTTAAACTCAGCCAACTTGAAACATTGCATAATTTGGGTGACAACATCAAACAAAAATCACAATCTGGAGACGCGTGTGCAAAGATGACATAACCGTGTGCAAAATGTTTAGCGTTTTCAGAGCGTGTTTTCCGTGTGCAAAACCTCCTTTTGCAAGGCAGTCGTATAAAAACATTTTATTGGACGAGTGAAATAAAGAACCACTTTTTCCGCTAAATATAGTTCAATAAAGTTTTGTCTTTTGCATGAACGTAGAAAAAAACTATTAAAATCAATTGCACTTTTTATCAGACCTCGCGCAACACGAAGTAATCTCAAAATTAACTGATGGTAATCTCAATCACCCTGTATAACATACTCCTGTAATTACAGCTATCAATCTCGGCTCCAGCAACCCCAACTTTAAAATTAAGGGTAGCATCTCCTATCCATCCCGAGATCTAAGCGAGGCCCCTTCCAAATTGACCTAATCCGCGCATTGTCAAATTACCTCGGGTAAATCCTCTTCACATGCATGATTTACTCCTATAGGATCTTATTTTTATTTGCATTTTTACCACTTAATTACTGACTGATTGTGACGTCGATAAGGCTAGTTGTGTGGGTTCGTTTATGGACTATTTGCATGGGAAAAGATGATAAAAATAACGGTATGATTAGTAGGTAACTGTTTAAATGTGAAATTATTTTGGTGGCACAGGTGTTTTGTAGGTAGGTCGCCTATTAGATGCAAACGATAATTTTATTGCTCGGGAGAATGAAGAAAATATTTAATTACGACAAGGAACTACAAACTATTTTATGTGTCTCTATTCGGGTATGATAATGAATACTTGTATCTGAAATGATAATGTTCATTACAACTCATACCTACTATTTATCTGTATACAGAGTGTCTCTTTAACAGTTTTTAACTTTGGTAAAGGATAGAACATGAAAAAATACAAGAGGACTTTCTAATATTTCTCTGTCATTTTGTTTTCGTGATACAGAGCGTTCAACTCAAAAAAACATTTTCTTGACTACCTACTACAAAAATAAATAGTTTTTTTTTCAAATTAGTACAGTACAGTATCCTAATTTTGTTCAATTCATCAGTGGCGTACTTAGAATTTCTCTACAGGGTGTGTTTTAAAATATTTTAGGCGTTGTTTACAATAATATCCTTGAAGGGTTTAGTTAATAACAAGAAGTATCTCACAGTGACAGGTGAAAATATGAAGATATTATAGCGAAAAAACAATTTTAAAAGTTCAAATTTAACACCCTTTAAGGAAACGTTTTTGTATATAAGTAGGGTTAAACCGCAAAAAATACGCAACTAAAGGGATGACCTGCTTTTTTCTTACACCCTGTGTAAGTATGACTCAAACATACATATTATTTGGGTTATATTTTAAAACAGACACCCTGTAGAGAAATTACAAGTACGCTACTGACTTCTAGGTAAAAAAGTCTATCATGAGCAATTTTCACTATTCCAATATCACAGCTATTGTATGAGATCGAAGATTCCTTAAAATATATATTTTTTAAAAATCCGCCCTGTTTCTTAAAAATGAAGAGGTCTATGAAAATTCTGGTTGTGGCATTTTAAGTTTCTCGAAGAAATAGCCCAATTACAATAAAATTGGGACACACTACAATCAGATACAAGATTTAGGTTAATATATATATTTATTAAGCAAAGATCGAGAAAAGAAATAAATAACATTTTAAAACCGTATTTTATACAGCAAATGCAATTGCTTTTGCCGCTATTGTTATTAATAGAATTAATTTGTGGTTTTAATTACCCAATAAAATAAATAGGTTTCTGCTTCTTGTCCATTTTGAACTCGTAAGTTATTAGCAGTAGCTATGATACGTTTGTGTAAATCATCAATAATGTCCACTTCGTGCGATACACTTCATTTTTCAAATATCCCCACAAAAAGAAGTCCAAAGGATTTAAAGTCAGGAGATCGTGGGGGCCATGGCACCGGTCCTCCTCGTCCAATCTCTTGGTATTAATGCGTGGACACGCCGTACATGGTACTGATGTAATTGAGCTTTGTGTTTGATTCGCCACACTGCTGCAATACGCCGTGGCCGCCCTAGATCGCCATCTCTTCCACGATTCGGTTGCAAATTACCCGTGTCACGCCCGCGTTGCACTAAACTTGCACTCACTGCACGCAACAGTAAAAGTAGCTGCATTTGGTACATGTTTTCCGAGAAAATTTTCTGCTACAATATTTCCATCAGTTCCGAGTGGCTATACACGTAAACCATTTTTGACACTTGAAAAACACACACACTGTAAACACACGCATCACAAAAACGTTAATGCTACAAGTAATCGGATTTGAATATTCGGAATCTCCTGGCTAAGGACTATAGTATCCCAGTGATGTAAAGGTTGAAAATACTACAACTTATTTTACAAAAAATGTTGTTTTTTTTGCAATATGGACTTCTTTTTTCATCTATTCCCAAACTTGTTTAGATAAGTTGTGAATCACGTGTATAATAGTTAAAACTGCTCACGTTTTTTTCCTTTATCTACTGATTTAATTTTCAATTACGTCTTACCTATAGTGGTGGTCTATGTGAGCCTTCTCTATCCTTTTGTCCTTCGCCCTGCGGTTTTGGAACCAAATCTTGATCTGCGTCTCGGAAAGTCTCAAGGCCTCGGCCAGCTCACAACGTCTTCCTCGGCTGATATACTCGGACCTCTGGTATTCAATTTCCAAACGTAGGGTCTGCTCGCTGCTGAAGGTAGTCCTCTGTCGTCGGGGTCTACCTTCTTTGCGCCGCCTTCTAGCCACTGAAATTATTAAGTACATTAACAGACAAGCTTTTTAGAAATCAAAACTATTTTAGAATAAATTAATCCCTCCTATATAGACGTTAAAGTTAAATATACAACAGCAGTTATTTTGAACACTTATTATAATTATTTCAAACTATCGCGAGAAAATATCTAAGAAAATCATTCACGATAATTATGTTTAGGGGTACTTGTGGTTATTATGTAGAAACACTTGACGTGGCGACGTTGTCACATATTCAACAACCTGTTTGCTGTCATGATGTTATTACGTTGGTAAGGAAAAAAATTACGTACGTTTTGAAGTTTTTAAGTATCTAGTAGTTGAGTGTAGCTCGGGAGAAGAAATTTTTATTTTAACGATGTTGTATGAAGCGGGGGAGGGGGAAAAAGCGAGGAAAATAAGAAACTTTTGGGTTCACCCTATCAATAAAAAGAGAAGGCTGCATGGTGAATTTTATAATTTATTTTCTGAACTGGAGAGATCAACACATTTTTTTTTTCAGTATTTCGGAACGTCACAAAAACACAACAGTGTTAGTGTCATCTGACGACAAACTTGCAGTTCGTTTAAGTTAACTAAATAAAGGTTGTTGATAAGCAAAGATGTCTGACAGTTCACAACTTAACTGATCGAATATTTCTAACACTTTGAAAGCAATCCTTGACTTTTATGGGAACAGAACTTACGAAGGACTAGCGCGGCCAAGCATAGAAGTTGCAGGCCACCGGTACGACCTGAATTGACGGTCGCTGCAGGTGCCGGTCCATATGCCGGTGCTGGTCTAGTGTGCGATGCTCCATTAAATAACATTGGGACCTTCATGAACAGGCTTTGCAGGTCCATATGGTAAATGCTGGTCCGTGCAGGCATAATATCGATCTTTTAGACGGCAGTGGTCTGCCACCACCCACTTACACCTGATGCGCACTCCGCGGATATCACACTTCATAATGCACTGCACTATTCATGGCATGGAATTTATACTTATAAATTACTTATACAGACACTCAGTATTCGTTTTCCAGTCTTAAAATCCGCTGTTGGGAACTTCCCTGGCTGTGGCGTGAAAATTCGAGCGCCACGAGCTGAAAGCCCTGTTCGGCGGGGGATTTGTGGGACGAAAAATAGATATTGCGGGCTATTGTTATTGTCAAAGCTGCGAGGCTTCGGTAATCGCATTACATTGACAATTCGCTCGGAATCTGCGAACGCTTCGAACCTGGAGCGTTGAAATCGTCGCGGGACGTGTGCAGTGACTGTAATGACTATTAATATTATTGTTTGCTTCAAAGTGGGTGTCGGTAGATGCTACCACGAGCACCAAAATGCTCGAGAAAAATGTTTAAAATTAGTACAATTGTAATGTTTTTTCCCACAGTTCAAAATTTGCTTTAATATGCAGGTGTTTTTAAAAAAATAATAATAAATTAGATACAGACTCCTGGGGACATTCGATTGAAAAAGTTTGATATCATAAAGCCCTATACAGGGCGATTCAGTCATAATGTCATTAATTTTAACCACGTATTCGCAAGGCCTAATAGAGACAAAAAATTGACCTTTCAAAAGATAAACAAATCAATCGGTAACATGACGCTCCTGGTACGCTACAAATTTTCAGGTGAAGCGTTCAAGTGTTGAAGTCCAACAGCGTTGCCACTCAGGATCACATACATATGTATAATAACAGCATGTTTGGTACTGAAGTGAATTATTTTTTTTCTAATGACAAACTTCTTGCTTGCAAACTAAAAAGTATGCATTTTGTATATTCCTTGAGGTACCTTCAAACATTGTTCAAATGAAAAAAGTAAAGAGTACTTATTTGTGTAGAATCAAATGGTGCTTCTAATGCACTGGCAAATAATTTAGAAAAAAATGCGATTAAAAGTTTTTGAAAAAACTAATTCCTTAATAATGTTCACATAGAATATCTACAACCCCATACAAAATTCCATTAAAATCGGCTCAAGGGTTCCGGAGATATTTGCAAAAAACAAAATTTTAGACCCAATTTCTAGGGACCTCGGGTTCCCCAAAAATTACAATTCGGAAAAACACTGAAATGAATTTTAAAAATATTGTAATATGTTAAAACGCTTGAATAACATCTTTGATATAAGCCGACAGTTTTTTCTCAGAGCCTGCTAGGGATATTTTATCTATTTATAGTTTCTATCTTAAACTTTTGTAGTATGTCACAAAATTTTTAATTAAGATTACTATACATAGGAGTACCTTTTTCATGTAGAATAGACCAAAATTTTTAATTTTTTAATCTGATTTCGAGCAATATTTACCCCCAGTTTGGCACGCCTATGACCAATTATGAGGAATTATTTTCAGAATGTTGGATTCGCAATCTAAATGTGATTCTCAGTTTCAAATTTGATTACTTTATTTCGATCTGTTTTGAAAATATTTGAACAAAATCAAATTTAGGGGGCGTTTACGGACCTATGTTTATATAACTTTTTTTCCGATTTTTGATCGTAGAATCTACAGTTAATTTTTGGCAGGCTAATTTTGGGACACCCTCTATAGTATCAATAAGTTCTACGGCACTGAAAGAAGCAGATCTTTAAACCATAAATTGGAAACCACGTATTTTACTATTATATTCAAATAAATAAAAATTATTTTGATGTCTTTTACGTTATGATCAGATCACTTAAAAGATAGCGTATCCCTTTATTTAATAATAGCTGATTTCCCCTCCCCCCACGAAATGACCTTAATGTTTGGGGTGGTAATCTTATTACTGCCTAATATAAATCATCATAGCCCTCTCAGAGAACTTTAATTACTAGTTACCTATTTGTCAGTGTTTAAGTATAAAAACCGTGGCACACTTGGTTTTTCCCAAGCATTTATGAGGGTGATGCTAACCGCTGTTTCATCCATGACGTATGTGACGCTCTTCCTCTTGTCATATTTAATTTGGGATTAATGAAACACATATTCGTTAATGTTTCTTTAATTTCTTTAACAAAAAACGAAGACATCTTCATCTAATCAACCATGGCATTGAAATTATTTAGAAAATATGATTAACATTTAAAATAAAACTAAAATAATGTAGTAAGTAGATATTTACATAATAATTGAATGTCATATTTTGTAATTTTATTAATAAACATTATTGAAAAGTTAACCAAAAACTTTTTTCCTTTATGGAGGCGCAAAATGTACTATTATGTAGATGGTAATTTACCTCTCATTCTAATCACTAGGACGAGCCCAGAAGTTGACGGTCTGGGTGGGAGAGGAAGCGGCATATTATTATCAAACAAACGCATTTGCGTCCAGAAAAGACTTACGTTGGTAAACCCTAATCATCATTCGGCGCAGGAATGGGGGAAACTTGAAAAATCTCTAATTAGGAGGATGGTCAAACGCCGACCGGTATCAATCTCTCACATTGACCCAATGCAGCGTTCTTCCACCCTACCATACCCGCAGAGAGGGTGCCAATCCTTTCCAGCTGGTATACGGTCGCGGGATTCGAACCAAAGAATTCTAACCCCTAGCAGGAGCTTTGTGAATGTAAGACAAAGAACTAACAATTGGATAAGGACAGAGTGTATATAGTCACGTATACCCAAAGAGACACAACAGCAGTGGTGTAGTGTTAAGCACGCGATATATTTTGACATGCATAAAAATAACATATATTTTACTCTATACCTACAGGGTGGACAAATTTCGATGTTTTTATAAGCTATCTCGTTAACTATACGAAATAGAAAAAATGACCCACTCCCGATCTCCATATTAGGAGATAATTAATGGTGAATACCAAAATGACTATCTTATATGCGGAACTGTGCAAGTTTATAACAATATATACATCTACTGTTAAATTTAAAAAAATACGTAGATTTTTGTACCTAAAAATTTGTTAGTTAGACCGTTTTCTGTCATTATATACTCGTTTTACTTCGGTATCTTCGCAGGTGGCCTGGGATAACATTCCTGTCATTTGCTAAGATCGATATTATTCAGTTCTTAAATGTCTAAAACTGTTCCTATTTGTAGAAAGCACTATTTAATTTTTCAGTGACGTAAGTTCCACGAAAGGAAAGTTTTCACACCCTGTATACACGCGGCCTGTTTTATTGTCGCCGGGTTCTCACAATGCGAAATGTAAAATATTATTATGATGAGATTACGTTTGAACAGTTGAACAGCCCCGAATGGCTGTAGCGGGCCGGAGGCGGTGGGGGTGGGACAAGACATGTGTCGTCCTCCGCGTTGTTCCTGTTGACAGCGGTTGCGGTGGCGGTTACCTTCCTCTGAAAAGTCAATTGTCGTCTCCCACAACGAAAAACGTCTTGTTTACCGCCTGGGCTTCTTAAACCGTGTTAATCGCAGTACCCACGACTGTAGTTGTCGCAACGTTTTTTTGTTTATTTAAATTATTTCTCAAACATTTTATTTTATTAGGAATGAACCGACAAAGGAACCTTTTAACAAACAAAAACAAAGTTACAGAAGATGTTCAAAGTGCCTCCGTTCATTTCAAGCAGGCACGACATCTTCGTCTCAACGATATTCGAACTCTTTCGAAAACACCCTCCTTGGTTTGGATTTCTTGACACTTTTCATTAATCCGTAGCTGCAGCTCTTCCAAGCTATTTACAGGAGTACCATACACTAATGTCTTCAAATATCCCCAAACAAAGAAATCTAGAGGGTCATCTATGTAGAAAATTTTGGTGTAAATGCTCTATAACGGCCATGGAAAAATGAGCTGGAGCACCAACATGCTGGAACCACATTTGTTGCCTCTGATTCAAAGGAATGTCTTCCAAAAACTCATGCAGTGTGTTCTGCAGAAATTTAAGGTAAGCAGGCAGCGCCTGTTAATCGGTTTGGTAAAACAACAGGACCTAGAAATCTGTCATCTACAATACCCATCCAAATGTTTAATGAAAAACGTGCCTCATGTGCAGATTCTATTAGAACATGAGGATTTTCGTCGCCCCAAATATGCGTATTGTGAAAATTAAACACTCCATTTCTTGTGAACCCGGTCTTATCAGTAAAAAGAATGTTTGCAAGAAAACGAGGGTTTTCAGCATCACGACGTAGAAACCAGCGGCAAAAAACTAAACGTGCTTGATGATCATTTATTGGATTTAAGGCCTGTACTCGTTGCACATGATATGGATAAAGCAGTAGCTCGTGAAGGATTCTCCGAACAAGAGGACCACTAATTCGTACCTCGGCTGATATTGTCCGCACACTCGTACCTGGATTCTGCTCTACCAGTGCTAGAATTTCTTCTTCTGCTCTAGGAGTGGATACGGACCTTGGTCTTCCGGATAAATGGCACTGTTTGCTCAAGGAACCGGTATCACGCAATCTTTGGTAAATTCTTCCAAACATGCGTTGTGAAGGAATCTGGCGATTTGGATAAGCGTCAACATAAAGACGTCGCGCTTCGGTGGCGTCCCATTTCCACGACCATACATGAAATGCATGTCTGTTAATTCTGTGTTAGAATAACCAGCCATAGCGAACAAATACTTGTGCACTGAGAACAACTGTCAAATACGTACTGCTTATTTCACTAAACATCAACCAACTATTATAAGAAAATACACAACGTTTTTGCAAAATAAAAAAGGGGCTAAAATACATAAAACATTCCATATCTCCGCAAGCGTTACTTTGCGGACCCATGTTTATTGAGACTTTTCTGCTTATTTTGGTTCATACTATGACCTCCTTAAATATTTTACACTCTTTTTTTAACACCCTGTATATTAAACCACAATTTTTAGATGTAGATAATCTGATAAAAAAGCAAATGTAAAAAATATGTATTCTTTGCTTGTAAATATTGTCACGGATTTCCCAATCCGTCTTTTTCTTACTTCCAGAAAAACGATCCGTTAATAAATTACTTCTTTATTAACTACTGAACACTACTAATTACAGGTCAACTAAACACTTATTTAATTAATCGCTATCTAAATCACTTTGATATCTCCAACTAAACACTTTAATTCAGACTGTAATATAAGACTTATACAAGACTAACTAACTCGGCCGTTTATTCTTCTTTTATAGACCCAACGAATATTCCAGGTATATTCCAGTATCTCTAGATCCATGTTCTAGTACGACTGGAATGCTTCTCGGCGATTCTCGATTTTTCCAGGTCCATCTCGATCAGCGGCATTCTGTTTGTTTAACAGAATCGTGTAGGGGCGATCGGGGCAATCTTAGGCAATTCGCGGTGCCACAGTCGTCGGTTTGGGAGTGAGTGGGGCAAATTCCGTGACACTGCCCCCTCCTTAGGACCGATCGTCCCGATCGGCTACACCTCTATACGGGGACAGACGCTCCAGATGGACGACCTTCATCTTACTCCTGGGAGTCCTCTGTATCCGGTAGACGACATCATTGATTCTTTTAATGACGGTGTAGGGGCCCTCCCAACGGTTCTGTAGTTTAGGCGATCTTCCTTTCTTCCGCGTGGGGTTGTACAGCCACACCAGGTCACCTTGTTGGAATCCGACTGTATTGGCCCGGACGTCGTATCGAGTCTTCATGCGATCGCTCTCTAGTCGCATTCGAGATCTGACTTGATCGTGTACGGCTGTTAGTCTTCGTTCTAGCTCATGGGTGTAAGTGTCTGGCTCTGTGGGCTGTTCCGCAGGACGACCAAATACCAAATCTGCGGGAAGGCGAAGCTCTCTTCCAAAGATGATCCTTGCGGAGTCTTCCCAGTAGTTTCATGGACAGCTGAGCGGTAAGCTAACAGGAAGAGTGGAATGAGCTTGTCCCAGTCTGTCTGGTTTTCGTTCACAAACATCCTCAGATTGGTTTCTAGTGTGGCATTGAAGCGTTCCACCATACCATCTGACTGGGGATGCAGTGGGGTGGTCCTAGTTTTTCGGATTCCCATAAGCTCGCAGACCTTTCGGAACACACCTGATTCGAAATTTCTGCCCTGATCTGAATGTAGTTCCATGGGCACACCAAATCTGCAAAACAGGTTGTTGACTAGCGCTTCTGCTACGGTTGTGGTCTCTTGATTGGGAAGGGGGTATACTTCCGGCCATTTGCTGAAGTAGTCCATGGCCACTAGTAGATATCGGTTCCCACTTTGGGTTTTCGGAAAGGTGCCAGCGATATCAATCGCAATCCTCTCAAACGGTGCTCCTACGATGTACTGGCGCATTTTGCCTCTGGAACGGGTCTTCGGTCCCTTGCTGGCTGCACATACGTCACATTTTCGGCACCAATCTTCTACATCCGTCCTACAGCTCAACCAGTAGAAACGCTCCTAATCTTCTGTAGAGTCCTATTGATACCGAAATGTCCACCTCCAGTACCTCCATGTACTTCCTGCAGCACTTCCTTGACCCGTGTCCTCGGGAGTAGTACTTGTTTCTTGACCTCCGTTCCGTCATTGTTCTCCCATGCTCTTTTTAGGACACCGTCTTCCAACACCAAGGAATTCCATTGAGCCCAATAGCTCTTTAATGTTGGGCTTTTACTGCTGACTTCAGCCCATGAGGGTCGGTTGTTGGCTTCTTTCCAGTCTAGTAAGGGCTTGATGTCACAGTCAGCTTGCTGGTCTTCCCGAATCGCCGCTGAACTCCATCTGTCTTCAGGTTGGGCTGCTACCACCTTACAAGGAACTGATGAGATGTCCTCTTTCTTTTCAAGACTACTACAGTGTTTGCAGTTGACAGGACAGGGTCTCCTAGAAAGGGCATCTGCATTTCCATGTTTCCTGCCGGCTCGATGTTCAACAACAAAGTGATATTCTTGCAGCCGTTCCAGCCACCTGGCCATCTGTCCTTCCGGGTTCTTAAACTGCAACAGCCATTTAAGGGAAGCGTGATCCGTTCTTAGAAGGAATTCTTGGCCATACAGGTATTTATGAAAGTGTTCTAGGCTCTTGACGATGGCAAGTAATTCTTTCCGAGTCACACAATAGTTCTTTTCGGCTTTTGACAGGACTTTTACTGAAGTAGCCCACTACTCGCTCTTGGCCATCTTGTATTTGGGAAAGAACTCCGCCAATTCCAATGTTGCTTGCGTCCGTGTCCACTATAAATGGTTGTCCAGGTATTGGGTATGTCAAAATCGGGGTAGTGCAGAGGGCCTCTTTCAGCGTCTCAAAGGCTTGCTGGCATTTCGTCGTCCATTCGAACGGGATGTTGTCTTCTGTGAGTTTATGAAGAGGCTTGGCAATGTCCGAGAATCCTTGGACGAATCGTCGATAGTATGTGCATAGGCCGAAAACTTCGAACTTGATGTTTGTCTTTAGGAACCGGCCAGTTCTTTATGCACTCTGTCTTCTCCGGGTCTGTTTTCACACCGTTTGGAGTAATAATGTGGCCTAAGTATCTAACCTCCTTTTGGAACAGACTGCACTTCTTCGGGTTCAACTTCAGGTTTGCTGCTTTCAACTTCTTGAACACTTCGGACACGTTCTTTAGGTGCTCCTGGAAAGAGCGTCCCAGCACCACCACGTCGTCCAAGTAAATCAAGCAGGTCTCCCAATGCAGGCCATGAAGTACAGTTTCCATCAGTCGTTCAAAAGTGGCAGGGCATTACATAGACCAAATGGCATTACATTGAACTGCCACAATCCATTTCCGGTAGTGAATGCTGTCTTTTCCTTGTCTTCTGGGCTGACCTCGACTTGCCAATATCCACTCTTTAAATCCAAAGTGGAAAACCATTGCGCACCAGCCAAGGTGTCCAGAGTATCGTCAATCCTCGGTAATGGGTAACTGTCTTTCTTGGTGACGTCATTTAATTTTCTGTAGTCCACACAAAATCGGGTGGAGCCGTCTTTCTTCTTGACCAGAACTACAGGAGAAGCCCAAGGACTCTGAGATGGCTCTATGGTGCCTTGATTTTGCATCTCGATTAACATCTTGTTAACTTCTTCTCGCTTGGCTAGTGGAAGTCCTCGTGGTGGCTGCTTTATAGGAGATGATGAACCAGTATCGATTCGATGCTTCACTACATTTGTTCTCCCAAAGTCGCCTGGTTTAAGTGCAAACACATCTTCATTTTCACTTAGCAGCTCTTCCAGTTGTTCCACCTCCATCTCTGTTAATCTTTCTTTGGCCCTATCCACGATGTCCCTTAGACATTCCGGTAGACTGGTCTTGTTTGGTTTCTTCTCTATTTCGTTGTTTTGTTTGAGTGTTCTGACCATGGTAACAGGTTCACAGAGTCCTACTTCAGTTCCTTTTGTAATTTTCTGTGGAAAAGTTTTCAGGTTTACTACCCGTACTATTGTCGTTTTCTCTGGTTTAATCAGGGTGCGGCCGGTGACTATAGATTTATTGAACAGATCCGGATTACTGGGTTCCACCACTCCAACACTGCAAGACATTTCCCCATCCATTACAGTGGCAACCAATATTTCGGTCTGACCAGGTAGTACCACATCTTCTTTAACAACGAGTCTCCGTACAGCGTTATTCTCAGTGGTGGTCGTTAGCACTACTTCCTCACCCATTATCCGCAGCGTACCAGCATTCAAATCTAAGTTCACCCCTTTTGCTCGTAGTAAGTCTAGTCCGAGTATGACATTGTCCGATATATCTGCTACCAGGGCTCTGTGTTTGAATTTGACGTCTCCTAATTCTATGTCAAGCTCGCATTCCCCCTTGACTGGCAGTTGTTGTCCATTGGCTGTTGTAAGGACATAACGCTTGGTAGGGCTCTTAATACGCCAATCACCAATAATATTCGGTCGTACAATAGTTCTTGCCGCTCCAGTGTCGATTACCATAGGAACATACGACCAAAAATAATGCCTTCTACTAGCAAGGAGTCAGAGTCCTGGAGACGTGACAACGTAATTTCTTCTCGTGGGGCATGGTAGGAGGACGCAGCCGGCTTTTGCCCCGTTAAGCCGGCTGAGCCTAGTTTTCCTGTGCAGCTGCCGCCTGGGAGTCGCGTTTTTGCTGATCCGCGACCGGGGCCCTACACTGTCTCTTCAGATGTCCCGTCTGCCCACAGTTCCAACATTGGAGAGGGCGATCTCTTCGGCTGCCAGGTTGTTCTCTCTTCGGATTGGCAGTTGGGCTAAATTTCTCAATGACCTCCTTCAACGTTTTGATTATGTCTCCATTTGCCATACTATCGCTGGTATCACTGATGGCCCGAACTTTAACATGTCTACCGGATGCCATCTTTGCTGCCTCAAATTCTAGTGCATGCGAAAGAGCGTCATTCAACGTTTTAGGTCTAGCGAGCCGTAGTGCCTGCTGTGTTTCGCAATCTCTTAGGCCGTCGATAAAGACTTGGATGGAGAGCTGATCTACAAATTCGGACGGGGCTGTTGGATATGCCAATCGAACCAGTCGGGCAACGTCTGTCTCAAAATGTTGTAAATTCTCTCCACTCTGCTGGTGACGATTTTTCAATTGTGCCTGGTACACTTGCTGCAGGTGCTTATCCCCATATCTCATTTCCATATGCTGTTTCAGAAGGTCATAGTTACTCTGCTGCCCAGCAGGAACTCCTTGTAAGACGTCAAGAGCTTCCCCTCGTAAAGCAACTATCAGAGCTGTAGCCTTCTCATAGTCAGACCATTCGTTTGCCGCAGCTGCTGCTTCGAACTGACGTAGATAGACATTCAGGAGACCTTGCCGTCAAATTCAGGAGGCTTCGTTTTCTGAGTTCGGATAACAGGTCCTTCTGATTTGATTACGCCCTCCTTTGCTATCTTGTCTAATTTATGTCGAAGCTCTTCGCAGGTTTCTCTAACCAAGTTTATTTCTTCGTCTATTTCTTGTTTTGTGCTAACATTTTCTCTTCTACTTGTGTTTCTACCTTATGTGACTGCTCCTCTAGTTTTTCTTCTAGTTGTGTCACTTTATATGACTGCTCCTCTAGTTTTTCTTCTAGTGTATTCTCCAATTTCTCTAACTTTGTCTGCATTTCTTTCGTCTGATCCCTCATTTCCTGTTGTATTGCCTGTATCTGATCTTTCATTTTATACCCTTGTTCGTCTAATTTCTCTTGCATCGTCTTCGTCTGGTCTTCTAATTTCTCCTGCATCATCTGGGACTGATCTTCCATTTTATGCCCTTGTTCTTCAAATTTTTCCTGCATTGTTTTCGTCTGGTCTTCCATTTTATGTCCCTGCTCTTCTAATTTCTTTTGCATTGTCTGCATCATTTCTAATAGTTTTGCCAGTTGTGCATCCATATTGACTTGGCTTCTAGTTACAGGCATGCACTCTATTTGGAAAGTTCTAGAATGTCCACGAATGTATTTCTAGATATCACCGTTGCCTTCCTTACAATGAAACGAGTGCAGCGATATGCCACACTTGGGTCTTTGTCTCACTTTGGTATAAAGTTCTAGAATGTTCGAGATTGTCCTTCGCGAATAACACCGTTCACTTCCTTAAGTCACGACGAGTGCAGTGATATGTCGCACTTGGGTCTTTGTCTCACTTCGGTATAAAGTTCTAGAATGTTCGAGAATGTCCTTCGCAAATAGTACCGTTCACTTCCTTAAGTCACGACGAGTGCGGCGATATGTCACACTTGGGTCTTTGTCGCACTCCCGTACAAAGTTCTAGAATGTTCGAGATTGTCCTTCGCGAATAACACCGTTCGCTTCCTTAAGTCAAGACGAGTGCGGTGATATATCACACTTGGGTATTTGTCTCACTCCCGTACAAAGTTCTAGAATGTTCGAGATTGTCCTTCGCGAATACCACCGTTCACTTCTTGAGTCACGACGAGTGCGGTGATATATCACACTTGGGTATTTGTCTCACTCCTGTACAAAGTTCTAGAATGTTCGAGATTGTCCTTCGCGAATACCACCGTTCACTTCCTTGAGTCACGACGAGTGCGGTGATATATCACACTTGGGTATTTGTCTCACTCCTGTACAAAGTTCTAGAATGTTCGAGAATGTCTTTCGCAAATACCACCGTTCACTTCCTTGAGTCACGACGAGTGCAGTGATATGTCACACTTGGGTCTTTGTCGCACTCCCGTACAAAGTTCTAGAATGTTCGAGATTGTCCTTCGCGAATACCACCGTTCACTTCCTTGAGTCACGACGAGTGCGGTGATATATCACACTTGGGTATTTGTCTCACTCCTGTACAAAGTTCTAGAAAGTTCCTCCAACTTCCACTTAAACCCACTCACGCACAGGGTTCCAGAAAGTTCTTCAAACTTCCACTCAAATCCCACTTTGTGGACAGGGTTCCAGAAAGCTCTTTAAAACTTCCAACTAAATCCCACTTTGTGGACAGGGTTCCAGAAAGCTCTTTAAAACTTCCAACTAAATCCACTTCCGACACCAAATTGTCACGGATTTCCCAATCCGTCTTTTTCTTACTTCCAGAAAAACGATCCGTTAATAAATTACTTCTTTATTAACTACTGAACACTACTAATTACAGGTCAACTAAACACTTATTTAATTAATCGCTATCTAAATCACTTTGATATCTCCAACTAAACACTTTAATTCAGACTGTAATATAAGACTTATACAAGACTAACTAACTCGGCCGTTTATTCTTCTTTTATAGACCCAACGAATATTCCAGGTATATTCCAGTATCTCTAGATCCATGTTCTAGTACGACTGGAATGCTTCTCGGCGATTCTCGATTTTTCCAGGTCCATCTCGATCAGCGGCATTCTGTTTGTTTAACAGAATCGTGAAGCGATCGGGGCAATCTTAGGCAATTCGCGGTGCCACAGTCGTCGGTTTGGGAGTGAGTGGCAAATTCCGTGACAATATTCAAGTTGAGAGAATTAAACGCGAAGATGATAGTGTACGATGCGGTGGAAAGGTGCAGATTATTACGAAAAGTATCTGTTACAAGTATTTGTCGTGGTTAAATGTTAAATTGCGGTAAAAGTGAAAAAAAGACAAAACATTGAAACAGATGGTATGGAAAACTACTGATAAGAGCTAATAAGTCGAAACCGGTATATGTCTGGTGGGCTGCTGACGAGTGACTTTAGCTGTTTGCTATAGTCACTTAAAAAAAATTGTTAACACATTGGCTGAAAGTTTGTGATTATGGACAAGTGTCAATACCACGTGATATTTATATGTATGTATTAATGGTACAGGACCGTACTCGATTTCCTATAGTATAAGAAAATGTAAAGGAGAATGTAATAAAAGTAAAATGTGAAGAAAATTCATTTACATATAAACAGAATTGCATTATATGGAGCGTGTGAAAGAGACCACTCTGGGTCCTGGAGGACGACATATGGGTCTCCGCCGCAACCGTGATTGACGGAAACGGAAGGAGGCATATGGCCCCGTCCCACCATCGCGCGAAACCTATTAGTGTTACCTGGGGATGCTAAATTAACCGAGGATAATTCGTAATTGATTGTCCATCCGCTGAATGAAGGAAGGACTTTTTGCAGCGATATTCAATCCTAATCAAGCCCTACTGCTGCTGGATTTATTATTTTGTACCCATTCCTTATAATTGTGATATGTAATTAGAAGAAATGACTACTATGTTCATTTGACGGCACAAAAAGTATTCTACAGCAACTACACTCAAGCGTCCTAAATGCTCCACTGATAATGACGTCAAGTGCGAAGTAGTATTAGTAGTAATAACTATAATAAGCAAGAAAATAGATCATAATACTTACCTGTTTATTGTTATTGTAGAAAGGTTATAAAAATACATAATTAAGTTTAAATATACAGGATGTTCCACTAAAGGAAACAATAAAGTACAGCATTTTTATATTAGATTCTCCGTAGCAGCGAGCTATCGGTTTAAATGTCAAAAACGTTGATCCAACTTTGTAATTTTGATCTTTGGAATAGTCCCATATTAAAAAGAGTCATATACTTACAGAAAGCGGTTAATCCTGCAGCAGCAGCGGCCAGCTGCGACTCGTTACCGTGGGGCAAAATGAAGGGTAACGGAGCCGCCAAAATTGGTATGGGGGCTATCAATTCGGGGCTAGGTCTCCTGATGTCCGAGGAACAGCTTTCTTCTTTCGGAGACGCTGTCTCAAGATCACCGTATATTTTCTGGAAGAATTCTCTCGGCGATGACGGTTGGTTCGCCCTGGGTTTCGTGGTGGTAGCTGCGCTGCTAGACGTCATCTTCGAAGAGGTCTAACTAAAAAAGTCCAAAAAGCGGTGTTGATTGTTGACGGCTTGAAAAGGATTTCACGACATATTCCACCGTCAATGATAACGATATTACTTTCTTTTATTAACAATTGCTTATTTTGAATTAGCATCGAAAGAAAGAACAGATTAATAAAACAACATTGGATTTTCAAAAGTTCAATTTTTGATACGAAAACAAATCAGTTTAACCCAAAAAATATAAATAACTACCCTTGACTACAGGGTGATTTACAACTTATCTAAAAAAGTTGGGAATAGATGCGTCATGAAACATAAAGAATATCATAAAAATCCTTATACTTTCCGAGAAAAAAATTATTGAAGTTATAGTATTTTCAACCTTTACCACTGGGACTGTAGTCTCTAGCTAGGCGATTCCGAATATTGAAATCCGATTACTTATAGTGTTAACGTTTTTGTGATGCGAGTGTTTACATTAATTATTCAAGTGTCAAAAATGGATTCCGTGGATACAGTTTTAAATTATGGTGAAGTGAAAATGCTTTACCAGCTTGACTTCCCGGTAAACGTGTGCCAAATTTAGTTACTTTTATCGCGGTGTGCACTGAGTGTTGTGCAACGTAGGCGTGACACGGGAAATTTACAACCGAATCGTGGAAGAGATAGAGGTCCAGAGCGCCCACGGCGTATTGTAGCAATGTGGTGTATTATCCACGAGGCTTAATTATATTCTTACCATATACAGCGTGTCCAAGCATTAATACCAGGGGATTGGACGAAGAGGATCGGTACCATGATCGCGAGGATCTCCTGACTTAAAATCTATTGGACTTTGCCAACAACTTATGAGTTAAAAACGGACAAAATTTTGTTGTTGTATCATCAAATATATCAAACTATTTTATTAATTAAAACCATAAATTAATTATATTAATAACACAGGCACACAAAATTCCCCATGTATTTTTGGCTCCCGAAACCGATCCCGGGGTCGGTATAGCCCAGACGTTCCATGTTTGCGCGCTACGGTCAAAAAAATTACCAAAATTTGGCCATTACCTGGAAATAAGCGCAAAGCTTTATCTCCGTGCCATTGAAATAAGTTGTTAGATAGGACCTCACTTGAGGGCTACAAATTGGCAGAAAATTGGTTCTAAAAAATTTCGAATTGTCAGAAAAAATCATATGATTTCACCGTATTTAGGATCGAATTGATTTAAGAGGATTGTCTTCATGTAGCATTGCACAGTGAATAGACATAAAAAATAAAAAACGTAAAGCAAAATTTAAAAAAAAAATTAAATTAAAAAAGTAAAAAAAATTAAAAAATTTAAAAAAAAGAAAGGAGCTACAATACTTCCTACGTCAACGTCGTTAGCAGGGTTGCAGTTCCATAAAAATTTGTGAACGGGTCACAATTACATTCCTTTGGCGTGACCCAAAGCTAACGACGTTGACGTAGGAAGTATTGTAGCTCCTTTCTTTTTTTTCTCTTTTTTGTAATTTTTTTGTCTTTATTCACTGTGCAATGCTACATGAAGACAATCCCTCTTAAATCAATTCGATCCTGGATACGGTGAAATCATATGATTTTTTCTGACAATTTGAAATTTTTTAGTACCAATTTTCTGGCAATTCGTAGCCCAAGTGACAATTGGGATGTGCGAGGTCCTATCCAACAACTGATTCATGTTTGGACCCTTCAATGGCACGGAGATAAAGCTTTGCGCTTATTTCCAGGTAATGGCCAAATTTTGGTCATTTTTTTACCATAGCGCGCAAATATGGAACGTCTGGGCTATACCGACCCCGGGATCGGTTTCAGGAGCCAAAATACATGGGGAACCATAGGTCTGAACTTTTAGTTTTTTTTGTGTACCTAATTAATAACAATAGCGGCAAAAGCAGTTGAATTTGCTGTAGGTGTTATAAAATGTTATTTATTTCTCTTCTTGGAAATTTCTTTAAATTTTTTGTTCGGTCGCCGATTGCGTGCTTTGTCTTGTCAGGTTTTACAGTGGAGCAATTTCCAGTGCCTTGCAGAAGCGTATTTTTAAATCACTTTCGAACTGCCTTTTTTGATTATTTTTACAAAATTGAATTTGTAAGAGTTTCCTGTACATTCGAAATTGTTAAGTTCAAATTACCCTGTATATTTATGAAAAAAAAAATCCGTCATATGAGTTTAATTTTCAAAAAGCAACTGAAACTGGTAAACGCGAAAAAATTTAATTATGATACAATTTATTTTGAGTAATTAGTATAAGTAATTTTTCAAGAAAAATCAGAAAGCTGTAGTAAACTCAATCGTACCTTTCTTTACGCCATTAGCGTAGAAGTGTACGGGATTCAAATGCAAACGTAATTCTACCTACGCCACTGGCTTTAGTTGGAAAAAGTTGTTCACGTCGAAATGAAATATTAACCTTTTATTACAATAACAGTGTAGATACTAAATTTGAAAAAAATATGCATTTATTTGCCAAAAAATATTATAGTAGAAATGAAAATGATTTTTGGTTCGGGTTTTGAAAGTTCTGTATCACGAAACTGTAGCATTATAGAAAAAATTATAGTGTTATATGCTTTGCCAGTGTTAAAAAATAACGGAAACTGTATAAAAAATTATATTTTATCGCCAATCTGTTGTGTCTGTCAATTTTTTACATAAATAATCGAAAAATACATTTTATTCGACTCACCCTGACTAGAAAGGCACTACAGACATTTCAGTTAAAGTTCGACTTCTTGTATTCCACAAGTCGTCAGTTTAACACCCACCAGCAACCACTCGAACTCTGTAAACGTTCAAACGTGTATTTAAACCCACTAATGATGAGATGATGATCGGCGCGTGCCAAGGGGCGGTTCGTCGGTTTAAGGGCGGTTCTGACGCCGTCCAACCCGCTCTCAAACACCTAGGGCCTTATGAGTTTATTGGTAAATTTGTTGTTGTAATAAGGGGTCTTTAAACGTTCAGCGAAAGGTACGCTGAACAAAACTTTTTTAGTTAAACATACGTCTTTACAGGGTGTTTGTAAATCAGTGCGAAATATTTTAGGTCGTGGTTGCCGAAGTTATTTTGTGAAAAAAGTTCAAATTCAACATCAAACCTGTGGGGCTTGGAGTATTTAATAATTATTTAATTGGTCCATATTTCCTCCCATTACGATTAAATGGCGAATCTTATCATCATTTTCTTCATGAAGAGTTACCTGCTCTTCTTGCAGAAATTCCTCATCTGATCAGACAAAATTTGTGGTTCTTGCACGATGGTGCCCCAGCCCATTTTAGCATTAATGTACGTCGTTACTTATATACAGTAGGTATATCTAAATCGTTGGATGGTCGGGGAGGTACGCAACAATGACCAGATCACTCTCCGGATTTAAATCCCTTAGATTTTTGCATTTGGTGTTTTCTCAAGTCATTAGTTTACTCCAATCCTGTCCAAAATGTTAAAGACCTGAGGAATCGAACTACAGCCCGCGTGAGACAATAGGTCTGTTCCAACAGCCGTCGAGAACTGGTTCAGAACCGTGAAAAATGTTTGACCAACACCGTCTTAGGTCGCATTCGCCGAGAGTACATTAACAACTGATCTGACTAACTAATTCTGGATGGGTCGGAATCGATTCTTGCTGTGTTGGAACAAACCCAATAAGAAATACAGTAGGACTATTTCAGGGAAAACGACAGTCAATAAGGCGAAAAGTTGACTCTTGTATCATTTGTGAGGGAGGTAATTTTCAACATCTGTTGTAGGTTTGCGACTATTAAAAATATTTATATTGCTGTTGTTTTGTGTGTTATTGTTTTGGTTTAATGTTTCTGTATTAGATAATATATATTTTTTTTAAATATTCAAAGAAAAAAAATTTAATAGAATAAAATTTGAACACCCTGTATATCGAAATCGAAGAATTTTTTTTACCCATTTATATCAACTTTTTATTTTCAATGTTTAATTGCATTTTTATTTTGACTATAATAACACTTTAGTAAAAGTGGCCTTTAAATAAAAGATTAACCAAATTTACAATAAAATATGTTTTATTTTTTTTCTCAAAAACGGTGCATCCTACGAAAAAAAAATGAAGACCAATCTTATTCAGAATTGATGACGGAATTCTAAAAAATATCAAAACGGGAAAAGTCAGTGGCGTACCTCTTTTTTATTAAAAAAGCTTGTGGCATTCTCGCACGAACGCCACTGGTGCAAGTAAAATATTCGGATCATCCCAATAAATGCACACTTATCCGTCCAAAACGTGTTTCAAATTTCGAGTCAATATCTTTAAAACTCTTTGAAATAATTAATAAAAATAAATAAAATGTAAAGAATCAACATAACTTAAAACCCGTTTATTTCAAATTTCTTAAATTTATGATTTTTTTTCAAAATAAATAATTTTAAATTTATAGCTTCTGTTTCAATTCGATAATCTAGGAGGCATTGAAATTGCCAGAAAATCGAAAATTTGCTAATTATTGACACTTCTGATTGATAATTGGTAAAGTGATATTAAGACTATGAATAAGATTTTTTTAAAAACAAAGTGATACTAAAAAATACTAATTAAAAAATTCATAGCAGGCCATGAAGGATTATGATTCTACAAGTACATCTAGAAGAACTTGAAAAAAATATATATTGAAATCGGGTGTCCCAAAAAAAATCTACATGTAATGTTTAAGAAATATCAAATAACTGATTCAAACAATTGACACAGTTACCTACGTCACAATAAAAAAGTCAAACAAATCAAGAACTAACAAATAATATATGGTGATGTGCTATGGTGTATTTTTGCTGCAGCTGGTGAAATGAAACAGATGTCCAGAGTAAGAACACCATATATGCGCGATAATTTTTTTGCCGTCTTTTAAAAGCATGCTTATTTGCTTGTGGAAATATTTTCGAGAAATTTTTCTAGAATTAGGTACTTAATACCGATTTATTGTAAGTAACTTTATTTCTATAGTATTTTAGTCAATGGTATTGGTATTCTAATACTTTCTAATATAAAAATATGCAAACATTGTAACTGACAAAAGTTCTGCGAGACAACGTCCTTGAAATTGCCAGGAGCACTACACAACAGGTCCGGTATAAAAATTTTCTGTTTCTTTGATTTGACAATGTCTTATTTATTTTGAAAATATAAGAGATATTGCTCAATGAGAACTTAATTTTCACGTCCTCCATAATAACTCCTTCGAAAGTTATTTATTTCGTGTACCTTATTACGTTTATTAAAATTAGATTTATAAATAGGTATTTTTTATATGTTTGAATATTATAAATTTTAATCTTTGACTTTATATGAAAATAAAATAAGATTCTAATTAAATTTTAAGGACTACAAATTTTACTTTTTCTTCCCTTTATATTTTTGCTAAGAATAACAAAATATTTCAAACTTATATTTTGTAGTGTCTATAATACAAGTACCATTCAACATCTGACGCTTCTGAACCTTTATAAACCCATATTTGTTGTTTGATTGACCGGTTAAAATTTACCCCAAAATAAATAGTTACCTACCTATGTAGTGCCTCATGCACAGGAAGTAAGCAATATAGTGACCAACAGATTGTGATTTAACAATCTAGCAAAGGAAGTGTAACACTAAACGTCCCCTTCATTCATGATGGTTTTGAGGAGTTATAGGTATCTACGTATATTTTACTTCTACATATTTATTGTAAAACAAGACACATTGAAAATAACGTTTATAATAATATAGACAATTTACATTAATCTAAATTATTTAATACAAGTTATATTTTGTCCTAAGGAATTTAAATAATAAAAGTTATCATTACATCAAACTACATCGCCAAAAATGGCCTAAGATCTGCGACGAGTCAGTTCTACCAATGCAATAACTTATTAATAGAATAGTTACTAAAAAAGTATGTTTATTATTTATCTAACCTAACCGGCTTGTTTTTTTGAAAACTAAATATTTATTGTGAAACTCTATCTTTTTGTGCCTTTGTGGTTCCAAGTAAGGTACCGCAATGTCTGCAACGAGAGGTAAAAGTGAACAGGATCCAAGTACCCCTGCTTCTGCTCCAGAAGAATTTTCGGTGGAAAAAATACTCGACAAAAGGACAAGGAATGGAAAAATTGAATATCTACTAAAATGGAAAGGATATAATGAGTGAGAGACAGACGATCTTACGTTAACGTTAACGTTAACCCGACATTTGTTTCAGAGAAGATAACACTTGGGAGCCTGAGGAAAACCTAGACTGTCCCGATCTTATAGCGGCATACGAATCTCAGTTCGAAATAACGAGTCCCACAAATTCTGAAGAGGCAGATAAATCAAAGAGGAAGAATATAACTGAAGATAACCGTGCTAGAGGCTTTGACCGTGGTCTAGAACCGGAGAAAATCGTTGGTGCCACGGATGCTAGCGGCGAACTGATGTTTCTTATGATGTGGAAGAATTGCAAGGAAGCAGATTTAGTTCCTGCACATCAGGTTAATGTTCGTTGCCCAGAAATCGTAATAAATTATTATGAGAATAAAAAACAATGGTATTGTAAAGAAACTGTAATAGAACTAGATTAAAAATATAACGATTGTTTAATTATGAGTTCTCACTTTCTTTAAATTTACATTTTGTGCAAGTGTAAAAAACAGTTTGGCCTTCATCGGCTGAACGGAGCTGCAAAGTAGCATATGACATTTTGTCGTTTCCGCATTTAGGACATTTTCTTTCTACCGTGGGACCTTCATCTTCCTCGTCTTTCTTTTCCTCTTTGTTATCCTTTTCTCTGGCCTCCCGGGAGTTAAAGTGTATTGAGTACTTAACGCTGGAACTTCCAAACACTAGAACAAGAAATACTAAACTAAATATTTTTTAATTTTAAAGAATTTACCTTCATTCAGATCGCCAACGAAGACTCTAGTGCATGTATAACATGTCACACCACCTTTGTTTCCCAAGGGTGGTAGAATAGATCCACAGTCTGGACAAAATCCAGGAACTTTTTGAAAAGTATTAGACATGATGAAAATTCGATATTTTTTTAAGGTTATGATTATATTATTGTTTTAATGGCTAACTTCATTTCTCTGCTTAGATACTTAGTAAATTTTTGCATTGATCTTTTGCGATGGTTGTTTTATAACCAAAATGACGTCACTGAAGAAATAGCAACCATTTTTATAGAACAGAAAGATTATTTCCAAATTTTTCCCCAACAATTGAAATAAGAAACTTCTTACATCTTTTATTAATCTATCTAATTTATCTCGTGCAGAATAATCTTACATGTAAGTCATTTTTATTGAATTTAAAAAATCAAAAATCATTTTGGTTGAATGTTTGCTGTGAAAGGCAAAATAAAAAATAATTATCAATTTTCTTTTAGATCTATTTATAAAACTTATAATGACACACATTATTCCAGCTATAATGTACATAATTAATGGTCCAACTGCCAGAACTTTAAATTTGCATTTATTTATTACAGTTTTAACATTTTCCAAATTAAAAAATTACTGTAAATTAAAGAAAATGTAATAATCACTGCTGATATTTTAAAATAATTTCCTCTGATAGTTCAGAAAACCTTGGAGTTCGTTCCTCGAGATATTTAAAATAGTCATCCTCAGATAATAATTTTAATTCATTCATCACATTTTCGTACTCTGACGGGTGGCCTTTCGGGGCTACAATGGCCAAGAAACCATATCCTTTAGGGTCTTTTCTTAGTAGATTTGGATCTTTTTTTACAAGTTCATTTATTTCAATTATTCTACCAGGTACACCTGCTCTAATATTGAACATTTTAGCTATTCCTTCGCACTTGACTTGACAAAGGATTGTGTGAGGCTCGATAACTTTCGCACCTCTTTTCTTTTTACCTCCCAATCGAACTCGTGATCGATCACTATTATTTATCATAAAATTGATTCCAGTGATGTCTTTGCCACATCTAATAATATCGTTTCCACTAGCCAACGATACCAGGAACAGCTTGTTGGAGTGAATTCTGATAAGGACATCATTGTACCGTGCTTCCGACAAACCAAATTTAATACAATATTTGTCTTCATAATACCTCAGATAATAAGGTTTGAAACTCTTAATATGTTCAGAAGTCACAGACTCCGTTATAGGAATTGATGCTAATGTTTTAACATTATCGATGTATGCTTGGTAAATGTCTTTATAATCTTCAGGCATGCCTGGTATATCAAAATTGTTCGTATTGTTTTGGTTCTGATGTTCAGCTGTAGTAATTTGCCCAGTAGCTTGTTCATCCTCGTTTTTAATTTCTTTTTTTATATTCACTTCAATACAACTCTTATCTTCAAGAGAACTAGACGATGTATTGTTTTGATTCTGATGTTCAGCTGTAGTAATTTGCCCAGTAGCTTGTTCATCCTCGTTTTTAATTTCTTTTTTTATATTCTCTTTAATACAACTCTTATCTTCAAGAGAACTAGACGATGGTTCTGTATCCATGTTTATTTCAGTTCAGTTTAAATTCATACTTGATAACACATAATTCAAAATTACTTTTTTCGTAAACTGCTTTGTTACCTCATGTCGAATTTTAGGCTAGGTATATTGACATTGTTGATGTGCTTGTTGATGTAGACCAGTAGACCACAAATATGTAGGTAGGTAATCTGTGGTAGGTAGACACTTACCCATAGAAAATATAGTACTGTACCATAATAATATATTTTCTATGCACTTACCATAGATAATATAACCATACACTTACATATTTTTGACCGAATATCATTTAACCGAACATAGTTCATGCTTTCCATTTTCTATAAATCTCATAATAAAAATATTTTTGAAGAACTTTAGTTCCTTTCTCTGTATCTCTTTTCAAGTGAACTTTACTTTTCGGCCAATGATCTGTGAAGTGAACTAAATGATCTGTGCAAATGGAACTGCTGAATCAACTTGACTTGACCACAGAGCACCCACAGAGGACCTAATTCCTCTGACTTGACAGTTTGACAGTTCTTGTTTTAATATGACGTTAATTGTCATGTTTTGATTACTGTTTTTCAATTTGTAATGCTCATACACTTAGAAGAAAAGAGACAGTATGTTTAATGTTAATGGTGTTTGTGGTGTATTATGTAGCAAGATAGAAAAGAAAGTTTAACAATGCAAGAAAGCCTCTGTCTGCAGTGCAAGAAAGTGTCCGCAGGACCAACAAACAGACTAGTTCAAGACTCCTGCGGACACAAAAAATGCCGGGTTTGCTTGCTTGAAGATGAGGAAAAATGTAGGCAGTGTGAAGCGACCAGTGCAGACACAAATGGTGAGGTGTCCGTTAAAGAAACTAATGAAATAGCAGGTGGGGAAAACGGAGATGCTGAAATAAAAGAATTTGTAATAAACAACCACACCGCTGTTATAAAGCTCAATGGAAATGTCTCTAACATTTCAAAAGTGTCGAACAAGGAAGAGAGTAAAGTAAATAACGAGGAATCTCGAGAAACAAGTATGGAAACTACTCCAGCTAATCAACAAACTGCTACAATTGAGAAGAAAAAGACTCAAAGCAAAACTAAGAAAGGCGATAAAGAAAAAAGAGCTTATAACAGCATTGATATTCCCAAGCATATTACAGTTATATCTGATCCCTTGTCTTATAATTGTGGCATTTGTAAGAAGAGTTTTGTCACTAAAGCCCATGTGAAGTATCACGTCTACTGTGCTAGTGGTAATTTTTTTTTAATATGTATTTAATCAAAATTTAATTTTTACAACTTTAGCTTTAGTCATAGTTATTATATCTACGTAGAACTTATGTTGTCTTTTACCCTTCAGCAGTTAAACCGTACAAATGTGACGTTTGTCAGAAAGAGTTCATCCTGAGGGCCCAACTAGATGTCCACTCCTACAAGCATAAGAACGTGAAGCTACACACTTGTACCGTTTGCCAAAAGTCGTTTGCCGACCGCAGCAAACTGTCCCGTCACACTGCACTTCACTCCAATATTAAGTCGTACATATGCTCCAATTGTGGCAATGCTTACCGCAGCAAGGAGTCCTTACGTCTACATTCCATTACCCATAAGGGAGAGAAACCTTATGCGTGCAAACTCTGCCCTTCCAGATTCAATAATGTCTCTAATTTGAACAAGCATATTGTCTCTCATTCAAGTAAGTAATATTTACTCCATTTTAAATTTGTTTATACTTTTGTGTGAAAATTATAGATAGTGACGTTTCAATATTTAGATCCATGCGTCAGGTAAGGTGAACGGAGAATTTGATTCCACAGCGTATAATTTTAGAGGGTTAACTCTCAACTGTCATATACAGGATATGACAGTTGAGTAGGTATTTTTTCGTTCATAATTTGAAACCTAGCTAATGCTTTTGCTAGTTGGATAAAAAAAATTCATGTATTTTCCTATAAATCATATGTATTTTGTAACATGTTTCACTATTTTGTTTTTTTTTTCTTTTATTTTTATCACGTTTTCTAAAAGTAGCAAAAGTGATACGATTAAACTACTTGTAATAGACACATTAGTTAAAAAACTGCACCTTTCCATAGCATCGTTTGCAGACATATTTTTGTTTAAATTCCCTGATAACACAGTATCTGTTGTCCTTTTACAAATTTTTGGCTTAGCCAACTTTCAGTTTTCTCAGATAATCTTGGTTGGACTAAATGATTTATTTTTTAACATTGCAAAAGGAAAACAAATAAAATGACTTATTTATGTCATTCTCTATAATTTTGGCACCGCAACATAATTCAAAGCTTGCGGGCACGTAAAAATACTGTTTTTATAGAAGAGAAAGCTCATATGTGCGACCAGTGCGGACGAAGGTTCAAGTTGAAATGGGCACTCTCGGTACATCGCAAGTCGCACCTCCGCATTAGACCCTTCGAGTGCGCGATCTGTCTCAAAACTTTCGTCAACAAAAAGGAGCTGCAGAGGCACAGCCTCATTCATGCCGGTAGGTTTTTTGAATTGAAACCAATTCCTTTACGTCATCTTATTATCCACATTTATCTGTTGTTCCGCGTAGATACGAAGGGCTACACTTGCAGCATCTGCAACATGAGCCTGCGCCGCAAAGACAACCTGAACAGGCACATGAAGAACACCCATCCAGGTAAGAAGGGCGAGGTTATAAAGAATGTCGTAAAACCTCTCGATTTGCCACCTAAAAAACCTGTCGATAATCCAAATGCCATAAATGTCATTACTGCTTCACCAGCATTTACTAAAAGTAAAGCTGAAGCAGTGCCCCCTGTTAAATCTGATTCCAGGACCGGAACCGTTATCAACGGACCCATCAAGCTTGCGTTTAAGACGCCGGCTTTTAAGAGCAACTACAATATTAACAGGTGGGTGCGTTTTACGTTTGTATTTTGATACGAATTATTAAAATGTTATAATTATACATTTTTCATTATTGTTAGTTGCAGTATTACTTTCCTTAATTCTAAATTATTATGCGTTCTTTAATAATCAAATATCTGTGTGTCAAAAAATTACTCCGGACACATATCTGATATATGTGTTGAAGTCATTGTCATCGCAGATAGTCTATTGCCAAATTTATCATATTGGACGATATCAATATGAAATTCAGCTGTACTGACATAGCTAAACCATTTCATTGAAAATTTGTGACATGATTGAATAATTTCTGTATAGCAGACGTATAAGGAAGCGTAGAAGAGCCAAGCGAACTTGAAATTACAACTTATATCTCTGTTTTGAGTAGTGTCTCATAGTGATGATTTGAATATCTTAATTAAGAGTTAAAATTAGATTTACATCTTTTAATTTGGATTTATAATTGATAAATTACGATCTTTGTTTATAATTTCGAGTTATAACTCTTAATTTTAAGTTATAACTCATAATTACGAAATATAAGTTGTAATGCTGACTTACTAACTACTACTTAAGTTCCTAATTATGAGTTGCAACACGTAATTAATGAGATACTACTCAAAATTAACAGATATGGCTTGTAATCATGAGATACAAGTCACAACTTACATCTTGTAATTTGGAGTTGTAGGTGATAAATTACGACCTTTGTCTATAATTTCGAGTTATAACTCTTAATTTTAAGTTAGAATTCGTAATTACGAGTTACAACTTGTAATTCTGACTTACTAACTACTACTTAAGTCCTTAATTATGAGTTGCAAAACTCAAGAACTTGTAATTATGAGGTACAAGTCACAACTTTGATTACTTAATGTCCGTAATTTTGAGTCATAACTTGTAAATTAATTAAGTACAGATTAATCTTGACTTACGAACTACTACTTATGTTCATAGTTTTTAGTTGCAGTTCATAATTACAAGTTGTCACTTAATTACGAGTTGATCAGAAATTAGAGATCCATAATATTTAGCTGTGGCTCATAATTACAAGTTGTAACTTAATTACGAGTTGTAATTCGAAATTAAAGATACGAGTCGTAATTTACAACCAAGTGTAAGTCTAATTGTGAAGAATAGCCCTGAAATTGGAAACTTCATAATTAATGAGATAAAATAGTAATTTTGACTTACTGCTACACATACGTGTCTAATGTAATTAGAATTAGATGTCATTCATAATTAATTAGTACAATTTCAAATTACGAAATACAACTTGTAACCACTACTCAAGTAGTATACAAGCTAATTTTGACTTACTACTTACGTTCCTTATTTTGAATCATAAACGAGATACAACTAAGTTGTTATTAACTACTTCTTAATTTTGAATTGTAACTCTAAATTAATGATACACTACTCGTAATTAGCAGATATCTCATAATAATTTTGACTTACGACTTACATTCCTAGTTCCTAAATCATCACTAATAATTATTATTACTGAGATAAAACTTGTAATTTTAACTTACTAACTACTATTTATGTCCCTACTTTTGAGTTGTAACTTTGCAGTTAATGAGACACATTTGTAATTTTGTCTTCCTACTTACTACATATGCCTTTAATTATTTGATACAACTTATGACTTGCTAACTGTTACTTAAGTCCCTAATTTTGACTTACTACTTATGTCACTAATTTTCAATTATAATTTGTAATGAGAATGTTGCAATGTCGAGTTGCAACTCGTAATTGTGATTTATGTTGTAAACATTTTTGTGTGGCTCTTCTGCACTTTCATAGGTAGTTAATTTTTTATCATTTAGATACATATTTTTATATTTTCATTACATTTATTGGTAACTTTTCATTTTAACATGTTTGGTATCAAACAATGGAAATTTTAGTAAATTTTCCAAATTTTTTATTTACATTTTATTTTTATTTGATCAATTTCATCCCGCAGAGATTTCGACTATGTACCACCTTCTCAAATCCAGAAGACCTACGACATGGCAGAATCCGTAGACATCTGCCAGAAGATCCTGTCTCCTCACGCCACCACACTGCCCCGAACCATCATCCACAAGGCCGCCACGTCGGAGGAGATCTTCCAAAAGATCTTGTCCCCCTACCCCACGCCCCCCATCCATTACGAGACGTCGTTCCAGAACAGGAAGCACGCCTTGATAAAAAATATTAAGTTTAAGGTGCCAATTCAGTATACGAACCATTTCAAGGAGGAGGGCGGGCAGAAGAGGATCTCTCCCCCGTCGGAGCTGGTCGGCAAAGGGATCGTGCAGGATTCTAGTAATAATAATACTTACGCGGAGCTTAAACCGGTGGCGATGACTAGCGTCATAGTTAACACGAACGCGAGTCAGCCCAGTAGCATGCATTGGAGGAGGAGAACCTCGCAAAATCTTAATTTGAAGAATTAAAGACTGTGTCTGAAAGACTGGTTATCTTGCTTTTATTTTTTGTTATTTTTTAAAGTATTTAGGTTAAGGTTCGTTAATAAACGTGTTATTTATGTCATATGGGGCGTATTATTTTTTCAGACCTCAGTAACAATAATTTGAATAACAGTTTTATTAAAAGATTACAATATTAATGCCTAACCTAATTATTTACATATTCTCTATAATTAATTATTAATGATTTCAATAACCGATATTCTGGTAAACTCTACATCGGCATTAATAATACCCGTGATGTTTGCGTTGAAATAGTCTTCTTTACTCACATGTTTTATACCTCCAAAATAATCCAACACGTCTATTTGTAGAGGATCTACTTTTGCAACGAAAAACTCGTGATCTGCAAAAATAATTTCATTAATTATTGACTACTCAAACTTAGTTTAAATTCTCACCCGTTGGCCAGTCTTTCATCTCTGGATGTCTGTCAAACAAACTGGTTTGGCCAAATTTATACTCCGTTGTGTTTTTATCTACCTGAAATTAAACGATTAAAACAAACTAGAACGAAAAATTAAGAAAACGTACCTTTATGTACTTTCCAGTTATGATAAGTTTAGCACATCTTGGATCTTGTGGGTCGTAATTTTCAGTCCGACAATAATCCGATTGAGCTAAAGTAGCCATTACAGTCACTCTGCTATCCACCTGTCCAAATATTTAGTTTTATTGATTGGTTGAAATTGTAACTCTTAACTAACATTTTAAATGTAATATATTAGATTTGTTTACAGTACAGTACATTCAATTTTTGAGGTTAAGTTAAACTAATTTCTATGAAGTTAGGTTATGATCATAGAATCATAACCACAATAAAAGTTTGTCTGTAGTTAATGGTCAATGGTCATGAAAAAAAAATTTAGATGTGAAACAATTATTCACAGATGTTATAAATGCAGATCTGAAATCAGTTTTATAAACAGTAAAAAAAAAACTGCAAAGCTAATGATAAAGTATACGTGGGTAAGGCATTGTTGGTGTAATTCAATGTTGGTCGTGGCATTAGTACAATGAACAGTTAATTTCACATAATACCTAATACCCATAAAAAACTAAATGTTTTCACTGATAATCTAAAGATTTGTTTCTGCAGCAGTTTGAAACTGTCAGAAATATTCGACCAGTTAAGTTGAGAACGCGTTACCATTGAATTTAAAGCAATAAATAGTTAGGCGGAGATTTCTGATAGTTTCAAACGGTTTCCAACTGCTTCAAAGACAAACCTTAAGAAAATAATAGAATTTTTAATATAAATTTGCTGCTTTCTCGTACCTACATGTAACAAAAGTTTAGTAATTCTAATGTAATGGAGACAGACCTTGTTTCTTTACTGTTTACGATAAAAAACAAAAAAAAATAGGCTGTTTTTCTATGAAAAAACATTATTACCTCAAGATCATGACCCGATACGTCCATATCAGTCATGTAGAGGTAAGGAATACCAGTGGAATTAGTTTTAGGGCCATCACTTAAAGATTTTAAGCTAACAAAAGGATAACCAGTGATGTTCTTTTGAGTTGAAATACTTGCTATAGACACCCAATCTGTGGAATAACATAGAATCATTTAGCATGGAAGGTCATTCCTTTATTTTAAGTTCAATTTCGAATTTTTTAAAATCTTAAAGTTTAAAATAAAAAGTGAGAAATATTAGTGCATTACCTGACGAGTGCATGATATATCTTGCCATTAAAGCCGTTTGCCATGGTTCTGGAGGTGATTTTGGAATAACAATGTCGACTCCACTTATAAATCCAAACAATGATAATGTCACTGCGATTAGTAGACTGGCGCTCTAAAATAAATAAAAACAAAAAGTATATTAAGTTATACTGATAAGAAAAAGGTCTTTCGACTTAGCTACTACTTTTAAATTCTTAAAAATGAACCTAATAAATATTATCAGTCATAAACTCATGTACGTAAATATTTAGCTACATATTTATTTACGTACATGTTCCCCTGCATGTTTTGCAATTGCGATTTGAAGAGGGTTATCAATTTTTTTGTATAATTAGTTTCAACAATGTCCCTTCTCTGTTCCACGTAATATTGTACATTTTCATTGTAAAAAAAAACTTAACACGCACTTAATATTTTCTTACAAATTTTACAATATCATATTTAAACAGGGTGTCTGTGAAAGGTTGGAAACAAATGCACAATATTACGAGGGACAAACACACTACTTTGGATATGTGTAGATGAACAAGGTGTCCAAAATGCTATCACATTTTTAACCCATTTTAACTTTAGTTCAAAATTTGTTGGTAATTGAACTTGAACAAAGTGTGAAGGAAGATATTGAATTTGTTTATGTTCAGTGGCGTGCCAAGGTCTTCAGCCCCCGCAATTTTTTCAAGGGCCCCTTCTACATCAAAAATTAATATACTGTCTATGCTGGGTGATAACGAAACTATACTGTCTGCGGTGATATTTCAAAACGGCATTTACCAAGTACCTATACCTTTTAGAAAAAACGTCAACTTGAACAAAGTGTGAAGGAAGATATTGAGTTTGTTTATGTTCAGTGGCGTGCCAAGGTCTTCGAAGCCCCCGCAATTTTTTCAAGGGGCCCCCTTCTACATCAAGAAAATTAATATACTGTCTATGCTGGGTGACAACGAAACTATACTGTCTGCGGTGATATTTCAAAACGGCATTTACCAAGTATACCTTTTTAGAAAAAACGTCAAAGAATAAAAATTATTGATTAAAACATAAATGCACCAACTAACAGCAAATTAGAAGCCATATTTCAGTTTCTCAAGGTAACTTGATTTGCCCATCATATGTAACCCTCGGAATATGCGGTAGCATTTTTCCCCAACAGTTTATTTGATACACCCTATATAAACTGAATCTATATTAAGTCTGTTTATTATAGATTCGAGTGATGAAACAAAATTTAAATACCCACACCAAGAAAATAATAAAATAACAACATTCCCACTAAGCATGAAACATTACAGCATATCTGTGCAACGTTGCATACAGCTGAATTTGAGTTGAATTACGATACATAACTAATGAAAGTTGTGGAATGCTTTGAACAATGTTTCATAATATAATATTATTTAAAAATGTTGAGGGTAAATTAATTCTACAACATTTCTGCAACGGATTTGCATATCTTTTTCATATGGTATTATTTAGTTTTTGAATCTATAGTTACTCTCAGAAATATTATGCTTCAGCAAAACGATCGGGCCATTTTATAAATATTCTATAAAATAGTGGAATATGCGTTTATATTATCAAAATCACGAAACGATTCAGTTAATTATATGTATATTAATAGCCGACAGATGGCGCCACTTATATCTCCCTGATACTGTGTAATCGAATTTTGGTAGGATATCTACAAGATTTGAGCTTTGGCAATTGGCACGGTTGGCACCACGGGCAAGGGAATAATAGTTCCCTAATTTATGTTTGGTCATAAAATCCCGAAGAAAAATATACACCCTGTCCTGTAGTGTATACTGTATATTTAAATTTAAAAAAAAATCAATAGGTACTCCATTCTTACCAACATTCCAAATGCAGTGTCTGGAATGTTATAAAAGAACATTGCACTGCGACTTGTGTGCAATATTAATAGAAATTAAAATGCAATTTGCTAGTAATGTGTTCCCTTAGGAACCTTACACTGATACACTGCAATGTTTCTAGCCTGCAGAATAAAGGTCCCTGGGACATTGCATACAGTTAATTATAAGTCTGAGAGCAACATTACAGCTAGTACAGAAATGTTTCTATAACATTGAAGAAATTTAATTATGTTTAGTGGGTTTATTCCTACTACAATGCAGTAGGTATTATTAAAAAATACAACACATTCTTATTTTTTCTGACGATTAAAAATATTATGAAGGAAAACGCAGTAACTATTAAAATCGCAGTTAGAAAAGTAGTAAATTCATACCTATCAATACATGCACGTTTTCCTGCATAACAAAAGCAACGAGACGTGGTGAAATCATCATTTAAGGGGATAATTAACTAAAAATAACATGCTGTAATTACATGAACTATGCGGTTACTTACGGCCATCCTGACGAGCTTTTCTAGGTATTTCTCACCAAACTAATAACGAAGAACTAACTACTGGATACCATTAAAGTGCGAGCTGTAATTTTGATTAGTCGCACCGAATCAGAGGTCAGGAATACAAGGGAATCAAAATAAATAAATATTTAATTACACTGGCATTACGCTCTATATAAGTGATTTCTCAACAGATATTTTAAAAACTTTATTTTTAAAAAATATATCACTAGTGAATGAAGTCACGTAGAGATAGATTATGACCTTTTCTGTAAGTTCAATTGATTTTTTTATCTGCAATTGATAAAAATTTTGCAGAAAATTGTTGAGTTAGCATTTTTGTGCTTAGTCATATAATGACATAAATATTTTTGAGTGGCAATCTGCTATAATCAACTTTTTGCATATGCTTTCAAGTTAAATATAATAAATAAAAAATGAAAACACCAATATTTCTGTACAATCTATTGCTATAGTAATGGTATCGCTATAATAATAATGGCACTGTCTTAAATCAGTTTTTGAACTATTGGAAGTTCAGAGTAGAATTTTCATTACATATCTATTTGTGAGGGAATTATAACTATAATGTTAAAAATTGAAGCAGAATAAAATAAAAATAATTGTTATTTTATTTTCTGTATGGTTGAAAGCAGATTTCATTTCGAAATAATTGGCCAAATTATGAAGAATGCCAATTGTAATAGATTGTACGTTCAGAGGTATGTTCTACCAAAACAATAGCGTTGACAAACAAATAGAAATAGATACCAGGACATAATATTTATGTTTACGTTTTAGTTTAGAGATAAAGTGCTTACAAAATTTGTATCTGATGACCGAATGCCCCCACCCTCAACCCTAGATAAAATATAGGTACTTAAGACCCTCAAAGGAATTAAAATATGATCTCGTTTTTAGGAACTGTTCGACTTATGCTGAAAACATATTTTTTTGTATAGATACGCTGCAAAAAATAGTAAGGTTTTATTTTAAGGACAAACAACAAATAAACAGTTATTTTGTGTTTACCAACATTTAGTTGTGCTAATTCAGTGGTGTAGCTTCAGATTTTGGGCCCACCCGCCAAATATGACTTGCTACCCCCCTCCCTACAAAGTCACAGTTCAAGTTAATAACGTGCAGAATGCTACATTCTGAACATTTTCTTATAAATAGTACAACAAATCAAACAACAGCACTAAATAAATATAGACTGTCAAATAAAAAAATATATGTGATAAGATTATTGAAAAATCAGTTTTGTCCATTGCTGCAGCTTCCTCGGCCTCTATACTAAGCAATGCCAAATTACTATTTTGAGAACAACAATTTCTCAAATAGTTTTTGATTATCTTTAATTTAGAAAATGAGCGTTTTGATGACGCAATGGTTACAGGAAGCGCCAAAAATAATATTAAAGTTATACCTCTGCAAAATTTGATGGTAGGGTATCATTTTCTACAATTAAAAAATGTGCGAACTCTCTAATATCTTTAAGGGAAGATAAGGCAACAATTTGCAAAAGGAAATGCTGAGGATATATCGCGAGAATAAGTTTGCTGAAAAGCTTTAAATAATTCTTCTGTCATTGATTTTGTTAACAGTCTTCTCTATCCCTTCGAAACGGTTGTTTAATTGACTAATAACGTCAAAAACTTTGTAATGAATATTTACTTTAAAATGATGATCTTGATTATAAAGTAGAATATTTACATCACGTTCATCATATTTTTTTTTTGGCTTATGATTACTTTTTCCTGTAAATAATGAATTAATAATTCAACTTTTAGCAATACTTTTTGCGTTACTTTTCAAATTTTCGTAATTACTTCGATAATTTGATATTTTCTAGACGAATTTGCCTCCATTCAATCAGGAGTTTGGAGAGCAGCAAACCATGAAAACAATAAACGGTTCGATTACATACAGCGCCGACGTACGTGGCAAAGTAATATTTGAATAGAGGCGGGTTAATTATTGCTGAGTTATAAGCGTGTATTTTTTTCTGATAAGGCTAATAGTGGCAATGCCAGTTGGCCTTTAAAATCTTGTCGAAGTTGTTTGATATTTTTTGGGCGTCTTTGACATCAGCCCCCCCCGCGGTCGCGGGGTTGGCGGTATGGTAGCTACACGCCACTGTGTGCTATGGTGATGGCATGGTAGTTACAATCTGAAGCCCAATAATTTCGAGAAATATTTGTCATGATCTGTGATCATACAGGGTGGCCCATCCAAAACAGAGTCCAGCAAGGTTTACGGTTTTGTACGTAGAAATTAAAAAAAAACCTCGGACCCGTAAACTTTTGTCTTCAGGGGGACACGTTCCACTATTAATTTCATCCCTGTAACCTCAACCCCCTAGCGGGGGTGGCTACTGCCCTTATTTTTTCAAATGGGAAAGGGTATGTTGTGATACATCTTTTTAAAGGGCATTAAATTCCCTTTAAAATGGCGCTTCATTTTTTAAATTTGAGCTACGCGCTGCCGAGAAATTGCGTTTTAAAAAATGTAATTTTATTTAGTACTTACATCTTATCATATTAAACATCTGGTGTAATTTGTTGGCATTCATTAGTAATGCGGTTCCGTAAATCTTCTAAGGATTCGGGCTGGGCGGCATACATTTTGGATTTTAGATGTCCCCACAAAAAGAAATCAAGGGGAGATAAATCGGGCGATCTCGCGGGCCGTCTAAAATCCAAAATTTATGCCACCCAGCCCAGTAAAAAATGTGACAAAAGCTAATAATAAAGAATAGGTATATGGGTAGATATTGTGGGTGTAATTCAACGCTGGTTGGGGCTTTAGTCCACAGAGTAGTTAGTTTCACACAATATTGTTAATACCTAAAAATATATAAAAATTGTTGATCACGATATTCCCTTCAAAAATTATTTTTTTTCAATGCCTGAATAATTGATAACAGTGTACCAAAAGTTTGAATAAAAAAATATTTATTTTTAGTAGATAATAGAAAAAAATAAATTATTTATTATTAAAATTGAAGAAATATGGAGTTTCTACGAAAAATGTTACAGGAAACGCCGCTATAATTTTTTCATGTTTTATTCTTTTCCAAAGCTCATCAACGAAAAAACGCGGTCACTCTGTGATTTGGCAGGAAAGGGTAAACATTTTTTAAATAATAAACATAATTATAAAAATGTGTAATTACAATAGTTTTGATAATAAATCTTGATTATAAAAAATGTATACAAAATATTGCATTTTATTTGAAATCGTAAAGTTAAATCAAACTGGTGACGTCAGCGCTCAAGTAACTGTCCTTTGTGATCTCTTTCACAGCTCCATGGTGACCTAGAAGCCTTATCAGGATAGGATCCACTTTTGCTAGGAAAAATCCATGGTCTGCAACAGTAATATAAATATTAGGTTGGTATCCAAATTTGAAAATAGTTACAGGATAAATGGATTGAATTTGACGTCAATGTATAATGTATCGAAATGTGATATGTCAAATATATCACAGAACAAAATGCGAGAAAGGTAGACTATAGATGCCTTCAAAGAACGATATAGTGTTACCAGCAACCAGCAACACGAGTTAAAGCGGGCTTTACACTAACAATTTATTGACGAAGAAATTGATGAATTAATTCATCAATTTCTTCAAGGTCGCATTTTGGTTTTACATTATGTTCAGGGCTTGGCAAGTTTCTTAACAATTTTGCTGTCAGATGTCACCCGTACCAACCTAAAAGTAATTTTAACTTTTGACATTATATCATTCCCATTTGTATACGAAACAAAACTGTTAAAAACGAAAAGTAATTTTAATAATCATATTTTAGGGCAAAAAAAGCTTCCATTGCATTTATTATTGCTGCTGCTCGGTTACTGGTTAAATATTTACATTTATTTTAGGTTGGTATTCCTGAATTGAAGTAAAAATTGACGAAAAATTAGAACAAGTTTTAAGTCGTCGATAACTTGACGAAGTTCTTCATCAATTTATTTGACGTCCAAATTTTAGTATTACATTTGTCAATTGACTTGACGAAGTCACTTGATCAATTAATTGACAAAGAAATTGTTAATGTAAAGCGGTCTTAATAAGTTTCAGATGTGTGTACTGTAACTGTGTAATTCGAAATGACAAAGCCCATAGGGCTTCAAGTACCACCCAAGAACAGGAAAGTGTGAGGAATATGCTAACGATATTATCAATTGTTCAATAAATAAGCGCGCTTTTTCAACATTGGGAAAAATGGATATTCCGATTTAAAAAATTGTCGCGAGATATATTAATATTCCATAATAAAATTATATTTTTTCAAACTCCAAATTGACATTGACAAGATATTACAACGGCACTGAACGATGCGCGTAAATTGGGAATAAAAAATTAATGAATTTGAAAATTGGATCACACTTAAGGTTATTAAGTATGCACTTAGCTTTGCAATTTACAAGGTGAAAATGCAGGGTAACGACTTATTAATAGTTTCATACAAAACTTTAATAAATTTACATTAAGTTAGGTTATGAAACAAAATATTGGAAGGCATCTTATTTATTATACCTTAAATGAAGAGTCACACCTGACTATGAATTCACCTAACAAATGTAGAGCAATTTCAAATAATCCTGTGTACCTGTGTTTTGTATTTTATGATTTACCTATGGTTAATGATTAAAAAAAAGTTTCCAACAAATGTGAATTCTGTAGTTCATTATTTGACGAGCCGTCGCTGCTCAGTACTTTGTTATAAATAAATAAATATAATTCGTTTAATAATGTTTATAATAAATTTGGGATAAATTGAAATTATATATTTTTCTAGATATATTTTTTGTTAAAACTGTGCTAAAATCGATGGAGGACGATTACAAAAAATATTAACAGGACTTTTACCTTCTGGCCAGGTCTTCATCTCTGGGTGTTTCTCCAACAAAGCATTTCTTGCGAAAGTGTACTCTGGAGTTGATTTTTCCAACTGAAACAGTACTAAATCAAAAACCGCCCCGCGATGAAATGTAAAATACCTACCTTCACGAATTTGCCGATCATGAAAACTTTGGGGCAGGTCGGGTTCTGCTCGTCAATATTTTTCTTCTTGCAGTAGTCCATTTGGGCTAGGGTTGCCATTATGGTCACTCTGCTGTCTTTCTATTGAAAACATTAAGAAAAATAACCTTAATAACACTAACATATTTTTCAATTACTTTAAAGCAATCCGTAAAATGCAAAATATGATAGGTGGCTATAAGTAATAAAAAATTTAAACAATTTGACGAATTTTAACCATTTCCATACAGATACAAAAGTAAATTTAAATTCATTTCTCGTATTTTGTAAAAAAGCGTTTACCTCAAGGTCTTTACTTGAAGCTTCCAGGTCGCTCATGTAAAGGTAAGGTATACCCGAAGGTTTGCCTTTGGTTCCATCACTCGTTGATTTTAAGGTTACGTATGGGTAGCCAGTGAAACCCTTTAGTGATGATAAGGTTGCTAGTGACAGCCATTCTGAAAAAGGAAACCAAGTGTTAAAAGACAAATAAGTCTGACGCATCCATCATCTTGGTTTCAGGGTGGCATAGCAAAAAAATATATATTTAAAACTAATTAGCTTACAATGAAATATCAATCGATTTAACCTAACATACCTTACCAAGTCGCATAATAAAAAATATACAGGAAGTCAAAGTTAAAATTTTATTTTCGATATTTGTAAATAACTTCTTAAGAAATCCAAATATTTATATAAAATTTGTAAAACGGGAGTTTTTGCAGGCGAGAAATTTAAACTTGTTTCTAATTTTGTCGTCACTAGTAGAGGGCGCCACTTGTGGCAACCATGTTTCTTTTAAATGGCAGAACTTTTTTGCTGTTTAGTGTATTCATCCCGCTTCCCATGGACTATGCAATTTTCCCCCCAGGACCCCACGGATACCTCAGCAGAGCTGCTCCCGAGCGCCCTCGGGTAATTCCAATGCCAGAATTGAATTCGGCATCCCCGAAAACCGCCTAGTAACGAGTTTGGAGCGATTTTCATGCACGCTGCCATTTCTCCCCCAATTCACCCCCCGCGCACCCTCACAGAGCCACCCCCGTGCATCCCCGGGTAATTATAATGCTAGAATCGAGTTCGGCAGCCCCGAAAACCCCCGAGTAACAATTTCAGACCGATTTTTCCGAGTTTCCAGTCGTTGCTATAATAATGGTGCAAGTAATGATGCAATTGGAAAATGCATTTACCGGCCCAGAAGGCATTTTTCAAAAAATGGCTAAATCAGACGATATAGACTTTGTTCTTGGGACCTTCCTGAATACAATGCAGAAAACCGCATCTCGATATCTGCAGTGCCTAAAAGTTTCCGCTATTCCGGTCGATTTTCATCTAAATGCCCTGGACTATTCCAGCGGCGTCCTTCAGGGGCACATAACTCAGTACCGAGGGTTTGTAAGAAAAAAATGTATAGCAATTTGTCATCTTATTTTTTCACGTTCTATATGCACACGAGAGATTTCCTACATTTCCCCGGACACCCTGTATATGTTCATATTCTAAAGGCAAAACGTTGTGTATAGGCAGCCCTATTTAAAATAAACAATAACGACAGCAAGTTTCCGTACGGGTCAAAAACCTTGTGAATGTGAGTACCTACATAAGTTTTACATGAATCATATTGATAATTTTCCTCCGTTGCACAATTACTGCGGTCTGTTATCAAACAAAAATCAGAAAAATGTTTTGAAATTTGCAATGGATGACATCGACAATTTCTGCGAATACTAACTGCCACTGCGGTTACAGCTTGCAACCGTACTTGGTATACTATATATGCGCACTTGGTATTTACCATTTTAAAGTTTTTCTAAGAACAAAGTTAATACATATGTAATATATTTCAACGTACCTGATTTGTGTATGACGTATCTCGCTAGCAAGTTAGGATCTGAAGGTAACACTTCATCAGCTGCTTTCAAAGACGCTGCATTTATGCACCCAGCTCCACACAATGACAGTATCACCACTGTGATAAATCTGGTAGCCTGGAAGATACAGAAATACAAATGTTTTAATGTCGTAATTATTTCACACTTTTGAAATAATCTGGTTGAGTAAAATATGGGGGATTTGATTATTTACATTAGCGGAAACCTTTCCAATTTTAATTAAAAAAAATACTACCCTCTTATTACCTGTTACTACCTATTTTCAAGGGTGCTAAACGCGAATCTAAAATTAGTTTCTGCGGTCGACACTAGTTTTCGAAAAAATAATTTCAAAATTGTAACTTTATGTGGTTCAATGTTTTTATAACCTATAAATATTTATCAAAATATGTACAGGTTGTTTCAATAAGGATGAGACAAGGACCGAGTTCTCGTTAAAGAAAACGAAATAATGAAGGATAAAAAACATTTTTCTATTTTTCTTCGAAATCTAGACAACACTTACTGAAGACAAGCTTTACATTTGGTACAATGGTGGTCAGCTTAAAGTCACCACTTGCATGTTTTGTCCCTTTCTAGCACCGTGTATAATAAATGGCACTAGAAAAGAATGGACCATGGAACTGGTGAGTTTAAGCTGGCTCCCACAGTAAAGAATAAACTTGTAAAATGATTGGAAAAAAGTAAAATCAGTATCTCCACCTAAATTGATATTTTTTCTTCTACATTTATTTAACTAGATTTTTTAAATAACCTATAAGCAGAAAAATTATTTCTTTTTTAATTCAATATAATAATGTGTAAGAAACACACGTGTTAAACATAAATTTAATCATGTATATGTCGTAGTCATTGGGCGTAATTCGTCATTTCACGGAAAGCCTAGTCATTGGCTGTAATTCCGGCAAAGGCTGTAATGGAATGAATGTAAATGGTTCATCGATTACCCGTTACAGCGCTTGACGGATTTTTGTTTAGTCATTTGCTGAATATTCTTGAAATGTAATACTACCTGCCGAAAAGTGCAAAATACAAAGTAAATAAAATATTTTTATTTTGGTTAGGTTAGGTTCAAACGCTGTAACGTGTAATCGTTTAACCTATTACTCTGATTGACGAGAATGAAACAGGCATTCCCTGAAATGACGGCAAAATTCAGTCAATCAAAGTAATATTCGTTTCATTACAGCCTTTGCCGGCAATACAGCCAATGACTAGGCTTTCCGTGAAATGACGAGTTACACCCAATGACTACGACATATACAAATGTAATATGAACTGAATTACAAGAATAAATACACATTCATGTGTATTCGCAATAAATACACTTGCACAATATAACAAAACAAGATTAAAATTTAAATTTACTAAGTTAAAACAATCCCATTTATTAATTTTATTTCATACTGTATGAAATAAAATATTGTATGTACCATGTATGTATGTACCACGGACCAAAAGTTTAGGGTACTTCAATAATGATGTATTTTTCGGATAATTTTTAGGACGTTAAATGAAACTTTAAAGTACTAGGACGATAAAGTAGAAGTCCTTGGACTTGGAATTTCTATAGTAACCCTCGTATTACGTATTATTCGGGATATTTTTGACATTCCAGAAAAGTGACATATGACAGATTTTTTTACATATTTACGATTTGAATAATTTGAATGCAGTATGAAATAAATTAATACAGGTATGTACTACGAACGAAACATAGCTTTAGGGTACTCGTAAAACTTAAAGGAGTTTCCCTAGATTAGGAAGAATTTCCTACAGCTGGCAACCTTGGAATAAATTACCGCGGAAAAAGCAGGGATGTCATGCTTTTAATGGACGCTGCAACGTTACTATCACACCCTGTATATAAAGTATCTTTTGTGAAAATTTTAAATAATGGGACAAAGAACAAGTACAATTTTTGAGGAAACAAATATTTTCCAGATAGCAATTCTGTGTTATCTAGTAAACAGCAAAATATCGACTCATATGCCATTTTGCATAAAAGTAAAAATATTTGTGATTTAAAAATCATATCATTCATTGATATTTTTAGAAAAATACCAATTATGGCAAACCAAAACATTCCCATATGTTAGCAAATATTAGTTAAATTTGAAATTAAATGTAAACATTTTTTAACAAAATTAATTATTAAAAAAATTAATTACACATTCACTCTTGTCAAATATAGTTTAATACGGTATTTAGTAAAGAGTATACAAGAACACAAAAGGTTTAATATCACAAAGAAAATAGTTGTACATAGAACCTAGAAATACAAATACTTACGATCATGTTGAATTTTTCTTCTAGCAGATTCAGATTTGCCGTTTTCTCACTTTAAGGAACAATTAGTAACTGATTATTTCAAGTTGAGAACTCAATATATACCTGTAGTGGGGACATTAAATGTTCAGCGCATCGCGCGAAATATCTTGAAAACATTTCATAATTTTCTGCTATAAACAATAATATTTCTCCCCCCATTTTAGCATTGTAAAATTACTCACCACATGTGAATCAATAAAAGCAAATCATTGGGAAAACAGAACTTGCCATTTCTTGGATGTGTTATAAAAGCAAATTCAAATTAATAATCGCCTTTTGTTTCATAATTTAAATATAAAAAACTCGTCTGGGCGACCTCAAACGGTCAAAAACCTGAACTGGTTTCAAAACAAATAGAATTGTTTGTATTTACTTAACGAGTAAAATACAAAATTTTATGATATACAAAATTGACATTATTTTTTTAATATTATACCAAAATGTACAGGGTGTCCCAAATTTAATGGGATGTAGTCAAATTTAATTACCTTAATACAAAGATACAGGATGTCAAAGTTAAAATTTTATTTTCGATATTTGTAAAATGACTTAACAAATTCAAATATTTCCATACATTTTGGCGATTGAGATTTTTCGGGGTCGAGAAATTAAAATTTGTTTCTAATTTTGACGCCATTGGTAGAGGGCGCCACTTATGGCATATCATGCTTCTTTCAAATGGCAGATTTTTTTGCGGTTTAGTATATCCATTCGACTATTGAAACAATCGATTTTCCTCCTTTTTTTTATTTGAAGAAGGCTTGTTGAAGTCATTGAGTAACCGTTTTCGATATCCAATTTGAAATATTCAGTACATCGAGTAAAAACTGTTTTGGTTTTAGGTAGTGCTTTTTCTGATGAAAATACAACAAAATACTAGTCGCAAAAGTTATTCAGAATGGTAAATTATGGCGACGGGTAAATTTACAAGATCAGCAAGGTTTGATGAAACCATTATCTTTAGATTTTCAACAATGGTTCCATCAAAGCACACCGATCTTCTTAAAATTGTGTACATTGCCTTTATTTACCATAATGAATAACTTTTTCAAGTAACACATTACTGTATTTTCAGTGGAAATTGCACTTTACCTGAAACCAAAACAGATTACTCTTCAATGCACTGAATATTTGAAAGAGATTAACTTCATATAAAAAAGGTAGGAGAAACGATCGTTTCAATAATGAGATGGATAGGTATACTAAGCTACAAAAAAGTTTTCCCATTTAAAAAAGCACGATGTGATAAACGTAAGAATTTTTCGTTTTTGGAGAGACAATATCTTTTGATTTGAAAATATGAGCATAATTCAGTATTAATACAATTATACAAGGTGTTTTAACGACGTTGATACAGGGATTTACTGAAATAAGTTCATACCTTTAACGTAAATAATTTTTATTAAGCAACAACTACTTTAGGTTAGGGTTTATTTCAAAATATCTTATTCAAATCTAGAATGAGCAGATATGTTATTAATGTACGAGAAATAAAAGCATGTTTTGAAACTTGACTTGAAAGACATCTGAATTCCACAACAGTACAAACCGCTATTTAAAGATTGCAAGATACCAGTAGAATGAAGTTAACCGTGGACAAGAAAAACTGCAGCATGTCTTAAAGAAGGAAGGAGACATTTTGCATCTTGTCCAGGAAAATTTTAGCCGCAGTACCCACGATATTGCATGTAAGAAACATCCTGTATTTTCTGGGTTTACGGAAGAGGCGTAAATGAAAGCCGATTAATTGAAGTAAAATACTTTATTAGCACTTTAGCAAACTAACAGGTAAATCCTGCAACAATGACGTTACCACAATGAACAGCATCTGTATATGGAACTGTCACAAATATATAAAAAATTAAAATAAACACTTTTTTTATACAACAAACTTTATGAGATCTTTTAAAGTATACTCTTAAAGTTAACAATAATTACCTAACATACAATCTTGATAGCACAGCGATTTTTTAATAACAATTCCATAACATACCTCTATTTTAACAATGCTCTTAAAAATATGGCCACGGAAATGTTATAAATATCAGTTTTTTGGGCCGATTCACATTTCCAGGGCATACCAGGAAATGAGTATGAAAACTGTATATGTTTACTCGAAAGATTAATTTATATAGTATCGTCAGTAGATTATGTAAATTATTTGTCAAAAATCGGATTTTCGTGGTACACCCTGTACTTATGTCTAATTAGGGTATCTGCTGGATTTGGAATAGTACATAAACTCAATTGCCAAGGAAGTGTAAGAGATAAAAATCATTTATCATTTAATGAGTAATGGGAAAACCAGTGTAAATATTTTTCCTTTTGTTTACCAATGTACATACTTAGGTACTTTATTTTTTGTTTATAAGATGCAACTAGGTCACACAAGGGGACTTTGTCGCTCTGGATAGTGAGTTTAGGCAAAACTTGTAACTAATGGAAAATTATTGGATATCCCCATATATTTTTACCTTATCACTACTTTTCGTTTCTGTTTCAATAAAGGCTATCGTTATGACATTCAGTTACTTCAACTTCAACAAAGACACATATCAAAATACATACTCCTTTTCAAAAGTGCTGTATTTCTTCTGAATTAAAAAAAAAACACAATTTCGAAGCAGCAGTTACAGTTGTATCAACCGAAATCGATGTCAAGGCAGTAAAAAACATTTTATTGTAACTATTCCAAAACTGGGTACATCCAGCAAATGCGGAGTTCCTATTACAGCTATTAAAATGGAAATAAAGACCTACGCTAGGAAAAGAATAATACAATTTTACATGATATGAGAGCAAGAGACTAGAAATCATCAATGAATTATCCTTCGACAATACGGTGCAATCCCGGCGTACACCTACGTATATATGAGGGCGACAGTTCTTATTTCTGGACAATTTAGACACTTTAAGGTGTGCTTGTAAGGTTTGGTGTACACGGAAATTACATCAACTGTTCTCTATTAAATAAAATGAGGAAGATTTTGGTTTTTGTGCGTTAGTTTCATGTAAAAATTTTAAAATCGATTAAAACAATAACTATTATAAACATACATTGAAGTCCAGGCACACAGCTTGAAAAACGATACTTTAACGAGTCAAACAAACATGATAATAACTAATACCAACTAGCAATTAGTTTTTGTCAAGGCTTTTTTTATCAACCTAACAATAAAAATTAATAATTTTAATATAATTTTCAACTGATTGTAGTAGAAAGTAAATATATAGGATGTTTTATCGCCCGATGCAAAAAGTTAAGGAACACGTATGCGTGATATTTAAGTTAAAAATGTATAAAACAGATTTACTGGTACGGTGTCAAAGTTACTTTGTCGAATTGATGTTTTTCTTAAAATATGCAATTTTTTAAGAAGGAATAAACAGATATAATTTTGGTGCATGACTTTTATGACAATAACGCATTACAAGTTTGTTGGCCACTACATATTGAACAAAATTTTTAATGGGAAATGGTTTGGTGGGCTTGGTTAAGTGCTACAGCCTGTGAGGTTACCTGATTTGATTCCTTTGGATTATTTTGTATGGGGGCATTTAAAACAATTGGTTTATGCAGTGGAAATTGATAATGATGAGAATAATGAGTGTAATCGAATACAGTCAAAATAATCAAAAAATCAATCAGCATACAATTCGCTTATTTTGCACTGCCAAGCATCTACGTTGATGGTGGTATTTGTTATAATTATTTTACTATTTTCAGTTTTTTTTTTTATTTCGTTCATTGTTTTAATTCAACAATTACTATAATACGTTATTATGTTTCTACATTATAAACCAATTGCCTTTAAACAAAAATAAGAAAATATGTATGTTTTGTTGTGATGACATATACAGCGTGTGCCATTTAACACTCCCGCTGCCAACATCTCGAAAATGAAGAAATTTATTTTAGTTCCGGAAACTGGGGTTGTTAGGTCCCTCAAATAGCTTAAATTGCAGTTAGAATTATTAGTTCAAATTTTTTGTATAGATGGAGTGGTGATAACTAAAAATTTTGTGATTCCTGGCATATGGAAATGCGGTTCATCTGAAAGATTGTTAATATATATTTCGTCTCAGTGTGATTTAAATAATACATTTTCCTGTTACATCATACACTGCATGTTGAAGTCAACATGTCTCGAAAACAAGTAAATATTTGGAAAAACTTTATATTACAAAAATTACTCAAAATTTAATGATCTTTCAGACGGATTGCATTTACACATTCCAGGAATCAAACATTTTTTTAGTATCGCTACGCCATCTATGCAAATTTGAAGTAACCACAAATTGAAGCTATTCGAGGGACTTAACAATCCGTTTCCAGAAATAAATTTCTTCATTTCCGAGATATTGGCAGCGGGAGTGTTAAATGACCCTGTACACTTTATTACCATGTATTTTATGGCTGTATTTTATTTACTAAACATTTATCATTTGCAGAAACGTTATAATATAATAACTCGGGAAAAAGTCCTACTGGTAAAAAATTGTTTTACAGTTATTTGCACCCAGTAAGTAGGTGTTCGTTAATTTCTTGCTTGGTATTATGAAACATCCTGTATAGAGTTTAAAAAGGAATGAACGATTGTAACAAAAATTACAATTTTTTCAAAGCTACATGCCTGATGTACAGAAAGAGGTAAAAATATTATCCATATATACCTAGTACACTATCAAACAGAAAAAAAAGTGGGGCGAACCTTGCAGAAAACGTTTTGCTGATAAATATATTGCACAGCCACTGATAAATCAATTTACACAGATTGCCAGCACCGTTATGATACAGATATTTCAGTTAGTGGCAGAGTCCAGTAAATATCGGTATCTGCACCTTAACGTTGTTCGATTTCAACTAAAAAGCATCAGTTTGAACAGATTTTCGACTATATTCAAGATGCACAAAGTTTTCTGCAAAATCAGCGACAATATTACACATTTACTTCTACAATTCTTTGTAAAAAGGGGCTACGTCACATCCTTGAACAACATACTACATAATATCAACAAATATTTAAAATCATAGCAAATTTACAAAAAAGAAATGTTGTCGTTATATGATTTCACAACAATTTACTTCAATTACACCTTATAAAAATAATTCACGTAAATACAAACGTAGCGTTAACTTACAACTAAACTAATACCGCTGGTTCTAAAGTGACGACCTCGAATCGAGTATTTTTAAGTTATGTCATGTTGTCTCGGGATGTGTAGCCCAATTTTTCAAGAATAAAGCCTAAAAGATCGCGATAATAAAAAAACTAACAGTAAAAACAAAGACCTACTCACAGTTCACAGAAATCACAAAGTTTCACCAACTCAACCAGTAATAGTAAGGGTACCTGTTGAGTGTCTCGCGTACATACGAGAACATCACATGGCGCGGTATGGCCCCTGCATCTTCAAATACTGGATCACCAGCGACGGGCCCCCGGCCACTATCTCCGCCGGGATCTGCGACAGGGGGCAGTTCTCGATGCTCATTATCTGTAGATTAGAGCACAGCGCCAGTTCAAACGGAAGGTTATGCAACGTCGGATTATCGTTTATGTATAACGACTCCAAGTTCTCTAAAGTTCCGATTTCTTCAGGGAGATAGGTCAAGTTGTTCTCGCCTATGCTCAGGAATATCAAGTTGGTGAGATGGCCGATGGCCCTGGGTAAACTAGTGAGTTGATTGGACTGGACGATGAGTCTCTGCAATTCCCTTAAGAAACCGACTTCGTTTGGCAGCTGCTCCAAGCGGTTCTCTTCTAAATCCAGAACTCGCAGTTTGCGGAGGTTTCCGATGCTAGGTGGGATCCTCCGTAACAAGTTATTTGATAGGATTAATACTTCAAGGCTCTGCAAGCACTGAATATCGTCGGGGAGTTTTATAAGCTGGTTGGTGCCTAGGTTAAGCTCTACCATATTAGTCCAAGTGCCGACATCGAGCGGTAACGACGTCAGTTGATTTTCTTTCATATTCAACTTGGTTAAATGCTTTGCACGGGAAAAAATACCGTACGGAATTTTATCGATTTGGTTGTGCTCTAAGTTGATGGAGTCGACGTTCGTGAACTGAGATGGACCACCAGAAGGGTAAGCAGAGAAGTAGTTCCTCGACAAGGTTATGCTCGTCAGTTCGCTTAAACTGGACAATAAACCTTCGGGTAGCTGCGAAATAGCATTGCCCTCCACGTTGAACTCGTCCATGTGCTTGCAGTTGCTCAACAAAGTGGGAATCTGCGTCAACCTGTTATACCTCAAACCTAATCTGGTCAGTTGCTGGAGATGCCCGATCGAATCTGGAATGTCCAGTAACTCGTTGTGTTGCAAGTCCAGGGTGGATAGGTTGACGCATTGCCCGATTTCTTCCGGCAGGTGCTCCAAGTGGTTATGCGAAACGTCAAACGTTAGCAGATTGATTAACTGGCCTATGCCCGCAGGCAACTCTTTAATTTTATTCTCTCGTAAGCTGAGCATCGTGAGAGAGGTTAAGAACCTGATTTCTTCCCCCACATACCTTATCCTGTTGAAGCGTAAAAACAGTGTTGTAAGTGAGGTTAATTTATACACTACGTCGGGGATGTCATTCAGCTTGTTGTGCCTCAGATCTAAGACTTTGAGTGAACGTAAGTTTTCCAGGGAATCGGGTAGACTGGTGAGTGAGTTTTCGCTTAACGCCAACGTTTGCAGGCTGGTGAGACAGCCGATTTCGGCAGGCAGGTAAACTAATTTGTTACCGTACAGATATAATTCCGATAGGTGGTGTAGATCTCTTACTGTCGGGGGCAGCAGGGTGATGTTGGATTTGCTCAAGTCAAGACGCTTTAAGCCCTCATCTCGACATCTTAAGAATTCTTTGGATACATCAAGGTCAGCCTGGATGGGCTGTTTGTTTTTCTTAGCTGTGGGTTTGAGTTTGTTGGACTCTGGGTGTTTTACTGTGACAACCTTGGGCCTGGACACATCTCCGCCCAGGGACCCAGAGGAGAACTTCTTCTGCTTGGCGTGCTCCAGGATTCCCGACGACTCAGCTTCTGGCATTTCTGGATCTAGCAAATAACCGCCGCTACCAGAACCAGGTTGGGTCATTACGTTATTTTTAGCCTAATTATGTGACTAATCTAATTTGCCATGACTGCTCGAGATTCGTCTCTTGTTTACAACCTTCCAGGCACCTCCTTCGCCTGTCACTTGCGGTCTACTCGATTTATAAACATCTTCGGCTCATTCAACGGCCTTTCTGCCACAGAATACTCGATTATGGCGACCCTAACACCAAATTTGCTACTTTGCACGAACCGTATTTTCTATTCGTTTGAGTAAATGTAAATGCACAACTCAAGGCCACACATACACCAAGACAGGTGCAGTCACAAGTGCAACAGACTACGATGGAAGACAAAAATGCCCCCGCCCATAAACACTAGTTAGGAACACAACCGATTCTTCTCTCTGTTCTTAGGGAGGTGCTGCCATCTTGCAGAAACCGGTCAACGATATAATTAGATGTACCTACAATCTATTGCAATAATAACGGCACTCCCTGAAAACAGTTTTTGAACTGGTGGAAATTCCGAGTAGAAATTTCATTAAATTTCTGTTGGTAATATTTAACATTGAAAGCAGATTAATTGAGAATACGTCACCATTTCAAAAAAGTCGTCAAATTCAATTTAAAGAGCGTCATTATTATTGCAATAGATTGTACAACATTCAGATATTATTCATGTTATAAATTATTAACAAATACCTATTTGCTAATTAAGGAACGAAGATTAATATTCTCAATAAAATAAATTATATGACTTAGAATTTTGATGGAATTTATTATTTACGTTTGTTTTATACAAAATGGAAATAAGAAAAACAAGTTCTTAATATCGTATGACATATGGGCATTTAAAATCCTCATTTAAATGATTATTATCTTATCACAGGTCACAGGTAAATAATAATTATACCTACTAATATTATATCTAGCTCAGAACAATTTATTTCAAAAAAGGAAATGAATAATACAAAATAAGATAAGCGGAAAGAAGATTATCATATATCTATCTTTAATTTAGTAAGTACCTACTCCTACTATACCATACCATAAAAATATAGATACGACGTATAGGTAATACCTATATCTACCATAAAATAATAATTTAACTTTTAAATTCCAATTTTTAACAGTTGGCAGCTCTAAAAAGTTAAGTTCATTTCTACTTTTTAAATAAATGTAATTACAGTATAGATACATTTATAAATAATTATTAAACAAAAAATTAAAGGTTGCATTCATTTTTTTAACAAATTTAAGAATTTCTATTTCATAGAACGATTGAATTTTGTGATTGGTAGCAACCGCCATCTAGGAAGTCAATTGAAGGTTGTATGTTGGCACCACTGAATGAGCAGGGCAGCCTCTCTAGGGTTTTTCAGTTTACTAGTTGCGGGAGTGGTGCTGTTGCGAGTGGTGATGGTCCGTAGACGTTGTTAAAAACCCGTGTTTTGTTTAAAAATGTATATAAAGTGACAAATGGAGTGTATTAGTGTGTGTTAGTTTTATAATTATGAGTGAGGTTTTGAGTTAGCCGAAATGTTCCGTTGTATACCGATTTTCAAAGGCTGCAACAGACAAGTGGAGTTTGTTGATAAGAGGCACTGCTCTTTACCCAATGTCCCCGAGGATATTTTACGCTATTCCAGGAGTCTGGAGGAGCTCCTCCTAGACGCTAACCACATTCGCGATCTTCCAAAGGTACTGCGATAAACACGTCGAAAAATTCAGATGTTTTAATTGTTTCTTCCGCTTTCAGAACTTCTTTCGGTTGCACCGACTTCGGAAACTTGGACTTAGTGATAATGAGATCCACAGGCTACCCCCCGACATCCAAAACTTCGAGCACCTTGTCGAGCTCGACGTGTCTAGAAATGGTAAGTCTTTAAAGTACGCATAATCTCGCGAAAAAGAGCTGGCTCGACCGGTGAGAACAACCGGTTTTCAGGTGCATTTAAACTGTCACAAATGTCACTTAATTGGCCGTCACGTCCATATACCTTCACGAAAGGAAAACCCTCACTTGCTCCTTTGTTTTGATAAAATAATTATCATTAATAGCGAATAAATCAGTCAAAATTGAAGGAACATATCACCAAGTATTGAGACAGTGTTTTATCAAATGGCAACATTTTTTAAGGTAATGGCTCTAGTCTTATCTTAAAAAATAATCCAGTCACCTCTGCTAGGTAAGCTTTCTCGGAACGATGCGTAATTGTTTCGAAATATAAGGGCATCGAATGGAAGCGGAACAGGACGTGTTAAAATTCAGTAACCACCGTCGACCAGAAATAGTACATGAACAAGTTATAAATATTATTCTTTTGTGTTGAATAGGTGTGTACAATATAGAGAAAAGCGTTTGTGCAGTTCGTTTTTTATTTGGCATGTCGTTCGCACCTCACTTTCATCGCGTCATAACGTAAATAGAGTGATAGGAATGTAATATATAATATATCTCCACCCACTTTCCGAGATTATCGCGGCATACGCTGTGAATACGCGAACAATGCCGCTGTGGGAAGCATAATTAGTTATTGTTTTATCCTCTTGTTGTAATTTGCCTGTATTTAGATAGGAAAATGCAGTCCGGTATGCAGGTATGCTCCAACTGACGCCTACACGCCTGATTAGAGGCCGTGGGCAGCTAGATCGCGGATTTTAAAATGCCTGAAAATAATTTACCAAGCATAATTTACTTTTAATTGAAGATTGATGTAAATTAACTGCCGAGATGCTGTTAATACACGGCAGGTTTGGGTCAACTTTATTTCTTGATTAGCATAATAGGTCATATACAGGGTGTCCTATGACAAACTATATGTGTTTAAAAATTATTATAGACCTTATTAAGATAAAAATGAAAACAATTCACATTGGGGAAAATATAAAATTGAAGTTTGTACCCGGAGTAAAATAAACAAACATATCATCCATCAGTCTTCAAAACGTCCCAAAACTTGGACGAAAAAGTTTATTTTTCCCATTTTTTACCAAATTGATGGGTAGATTGTATTTTCTTTTGCATTTTCTCTCGCAGTATAGGTTATCTTCTCTACTTTCTCTACTAAAACAATTTTAAAAGTTCCACTTTAACACCCTGCATCTTTTAAGTGACCCATTTTTGTAATTTCTATTTGCCTTTTTTGCCAAACTAGCCCTGATGAAGAGTGCTAAACAAAACCAGAAACGTATTCTAGAAGTTACCTAAATGAACAATAGTAAAATACTGTTTAACCCGAAGTTAAACTTAATAAGTCTTAAAATTACCATTACGCCATTTATTTTAATGCATATTTGTAAGTAAATACCTAATTTCCATTTAATTCATAATTGACAAAAAATGTAAGTACCATGCCAATCGCTGCGTTTGATGAATCTGGTCAATCGCTCACTTCGTTTCATGAAACGTGTCTGTGGGATTGTTCGTGCGAACAGTGGGCCTGTCTGCACCGCCCTTTAATAATAAAGTAAGGCCCCCCTGGCCGTGCCTATCTAGTAATCTAACGTCTCGACTAGGCCTGGTGGGCGATTGATTTTGAAATTAAATTTGCAATACCTGTAAGTAGCAATTATTTCCGATAAGATACAAGTGGCGTGTCTGGAGGCAGATGGTTATCGTAGTTCTTGTCTAGGTGCCGCTGTTTCGAGGAGGTTTTTTTTCATTTAAACTGTATATTGAATTGTTCAGAAGTCACCCCTTCCTTGAAAATGTGGTACTAGATCTTTAAATGTAATGTTTAGTGATACGCGGTTTAAGGCGTCAGTACTTCGACGTGACTAGATCGCTGTGGGTTCGACCCCCGCAGCCGGTAGACCGTATATATAAGCTATATTCGTGGAGAGGATTGGCACCCTCTCTGCGGGTATGGTAGGGTGGAAGAATGTTGGCTTGGGTCAATGTGAGAGATTGATACCGGTTGATGTTTGACTACCCCTGTAATTGAGGTTTTCCAGGTTTTCCTCATTCCTGCACTGAATGGTGCTTACGGCCAACCAACGTAAGTCGTTCCTGGGCGCAAATGCGACATGCTTAATAATAATATGCCGCCCCCTTGATTTAATTTAAGAAAAAACGTAAAATCAACATAAAAAAATTAAAAGTTTTTTGACAGATTACAAATATTCCAAATGAAATTAGTTGCTCAATTGTTTTAGGCGATTTTGTTGGTCTCACATATTTCGGTCATTTCACAAGATTTCACTTGATTTCATGTGATTTTAAGTGATTTGCATGATTTTACAGATTTTATTGATATCTACAATTTTTTTTGATATCACACAAAACGTAAGTACACCTGATTTGAGGGTGTCACACTCCTCGATTTTGGATTTCCAATGATTCAAATCCGTATGTATTCCAGTATGCTTACCTATCGTTTTTTATTTAAATAATATTATTTCAAATTTAACAGTTAACTACATTCTAATTTAAATAGGATATCCTTATTTATCGCAGGGAAAGATGATCGGTGACAGCAAGAGCTCTTTAAACGCTATATTTGGCAAAGTTGACCTTTTTTGTACAGTTGTCTGGCTGACAAATCAAACGTTGAACCGTGGGCAGAGAATTTAAGCTTTCCAAGAGCCTTGGTTGAACTGCCTGTTATTTGTTTCAGGGTAATAATACATATTACAATTGTTGCTCAAATATCGAGGTATTTGGGCGAGAAACAAGGTCGTAATTTCCTAGATACATGTTTATGGTAAAATAAATTGACAGTTCGGGACTTATAGCTTATTTCAGAGGTACAAGAGAAATATGATTCAAAAAGAGTGACCCCACCTCCCGCGATTTTGATAAGTTTCTTGCAACTGTCAAAATTCGTAAATATGCAGAAGTGTCACTAATTAATTTAATCTAGAGGGTAACCACTGATGGAAATTTTGTCACAAATCTTGCAAAACCCTTCTGAAATCCTGAAAAATTGTGAGGATTCCCGAGAAATTGTGCGAAATCACGCAATATTGCACGTCATCTGCAGGCAAATTCACACGTAAAGACTGGCAATACTGTCACCTTGCGTCATTATCGACGTTATTGTACTTATTCCCGTCTCTATTTCGAATTTTCGATGACTCGAAAGCAAGCGGTGCGCGACACGTATTACTGGAAGACTGTTTGTCTTCAAAGTTTAATGTCTTTTGTTTTTGCCAGTAGTTACCCCCTGGAACACTTAATTATTAATTAATGACTAGATACTACTGCAGCTATGTAGATGACGTCCGTCTGTTCTAGCGAATCTAGATCTAAGTAACAACATATGAATGGTGTCCGGTCTTGTATTATGTCACGGGTATCTAAATTTAGCAAGTCGTGTGTCAATTCGCGTCGCCTCAGGACTTCCACAGCACACTACTGCTAGGATCGAAACAAAAATGCAGCACGACATGAGATGGAGGTGCACGGTGCAGTCGGCCTTGGAACTGTGAAATTGATATACATATATGCATGTAACGATTAGGTACTCCGATAGATATTGCGTGTCTACGGGCGTTGTTGCCATATTTACCGTAATTATTTCACTCATCTCCAATACACAACGTTACTGAATTTTACAAATTTTCCTAATATGTCGCATGAGTAAGGTCGGAAAGAGCCAAACAGCAGGAAATCTGGCCTGTTATGCAAACAAAATTATCACATTCGTGCCATCGACGAGAGAAACTAGTTTTTACATTGACATTCATCATAACAGCGATGGTCGCATGGCACACGGATGAAGAAAATGTTGAATATAGTCTGTTTAGAAATGAAAGAGGGTAATAAAAGCTTCTTATGTATGCAAATCGTAAATAAATGTAGTACTGGTGCTTATATTCAATATTTTTATATTATGTATTATCGGTATCTAGATGAGGTGTACTTTTAAAAAAACTTTGTGTGATCAAACCGTACTAAATTGTAGCAGGTAGCTAAAATTTAATTCCCGACAATCCGTCTTTGTCTAAGCCGCTTCAATTTCTCGGTCCATTTCTCTTATAAGTAAACAATATAAAAACAGCATTTCAAAACATGATGCTACTTTAAGCATCATAGCCGGGTTAAGAAGGTTTTTAGTAATTCAAATAAAATTATTAAATTTAATCAATAGACTTTTATTCCACACAAAAATATATGTATTTTGAAAATTCAAATTATGGTGCTAAATTTAGTGTTGTATAAATGTACAATAAAGAAAATAAAAAGTAGGTATATTAAAATTCATCCTCTGAATATTCTGATGAATTATCTTCGTCTCCTAGATTGATAACGATAGGTTCCACAGTAACGTCAATTAAATTATCGAGTTCCCACATTTTCTCCTCTTCTTTTTGTACATGATGTATACATCTTTGCCAATTATCTGCAGTTACTCGTTCCAAGGAATTTTTTAACAAAATTTTCACGTCACTTAATTTAAACGTCGTATTATTTCGCGCTACATCTCCTTTTACCTGCGTCCAGACTTATTCGGTTGGGTTAAGTTGACAGTGATAAGGTGGTAACCGTAGTGCCGTTATTTGACGATTTGTTGCCATTTCATCGATAACATATCTTTTCTGATCTTTATTTAGATTGACAAGTGTCAAAAGTTCCTTTTTCACCGTATTTGTTTCAAAAGAAATGTTTTTCCGGATAACCATTAAATTACATGTATATCGGCTTTCCTCCAAGCAGTCGTAGGCGTCCGCTCGGTCTGCCGTGAATGGTAACTGGCATTATCCATGACAATTACAGACCCCGGAGGAATAAGATCCAACATCTGTGTAAAATACTCTTCGAAAACATCTGCGTTCATGTCTTCGTAATAGTCACCTGTATTTTTAGATTCAAATAAAATAAACCGCCATCTACAAAACCACTGGCACTACCTATATGTGTCACTATTAATCTTCGCCCTTTACATGAAGGTGCCTTGAACCCTGTTGAAAGTCCATCCAGAAATGCTTGTCGAAAACTTTTTACATTTGTATCTTGCCATACTTTTGTTACAGTATATCCCTCGTTGACCCAAGTTTCGTCTAGACTCTAGATAATAAATATTCCTCCCTTCGTCACGGAATTTTCTAATTGATCTTAAGTAAGATCTTCGCCAACAAATAATTTCATCTTTATCGATAAGAACTGACTTCCTGTTCTGCTTTTCCCAGCAAAAATTCAACTCTCGTAAGACGGCCCATAATTTGCTTCTACTGATTTTTGGCAAATCGTTGTCCTCTGAAAGTTCACTTAAAATTTTGTTTAGCGTTGGTATTTCTTTTTTAAAATAAAATGAGTGTACTTTTCTGCGAATGACATTTTTGAAGAAATCATCTATAACGACTTTTGACCTCCCTGTAGATGATTTTGGGGGATTTACAGTATCTTGTTCATTTTTTGTTTTCTTTAAAAGTCTGTAGATAGTCGAATTTCCAATCCCTGTCATTTTGGAACACTTTTCCACTATGTCGTCAACACTGTTGGTAGGATTTTGGTGTTTCAATGCATTAAATACATTTAATATAATAATCTTCTCATTCTGAGACAGCGCACATCTTTTCACGCGTTTAGCAGGTACGTAATCAGATAAGCTCGACATTTTACCCAAAACAATATTATATCCACTGGCACAGTAGTCACTAAACACAAGTCGAATTTTACCCTACTGCACTAGCACGTCTTCGTATATCCAGCTCTAAGACTGGATTGATCTGTCACAATACACTGGCTCCTGCCCTATGATGTATCCAGTAAAATATACTAATGTACACCCATTACCTGTTAGCATTAGTGTTACCCGATAATTACCTGAAACGAAATATTACCACGCCCATGGCCGGTTCTTATCTCGGAGTTTTATTACTCTCTTTCATTTCGAAACAGACTATAGGCAATACATATGACTTTCGACAGAATCATCACGCACCTTGGTGCTTGATTTGGTCCGTTTAAATTCTCATCACGATCAAGGCGATGGCGATTATGAATACTTTTACGGGCATGGGGAGCTTATAATAACTTTATTGTGCTTCGAACAATGCGGTCGATCGTGTGACGCCATGATGCGGTTTCTGGGACGTCCCAGTTCGACCAAACTCGATTTTAAATAAAACGTAGGATAAAAAAAATGCATATGTATACACAACAATTCCTATGACGTTTAATAAGAAATTGGAAACTTTGAAGGGTTTATGCACAGAGTGTTTCAAACTCGATAATAATAATAATAATATATTTTTTCCAGAATCATCCCCAACCACCCAATTTTTTTTCCTGTGAATTGAATTTGGATAAATCATCCGTTCAACGAATTTTAAAGACCAATGGGTATCACAACTTATTTTATAACTCAAATTGTAGTAAATGTAAAACTGTTGATCAGAACCTTTTTCGGCGCGTTCTTTGGACGGACGAAAGTTGGTTTGCCAGTAATGGTTTGCCAAACAGGCGCAACGAACACTGGTTCATTGAAAATCCCCACCTTGTACATCCAGTCCAAAATCAAGGCCATTTTGGAGTAAATGTATAGTGCGGCATCATCGGCAGGCATTTAATTGGGTCTTATTTTTATGAACATACATTGAACAGCGTGCGTTTTCAATATTCAAAGACCTTATTCCTCGCTTTCCTTTGTTACTTCACGGGCAGGAACCGCGAAGCCCCATTACTGCCCGCCGCGTCGGTAAAAAGGTTCCCGACGTCACGGGATGGATAATTAAAAATACCGGAAGAAGAGCCGGCTGTGGCTGAGCTGAAACCAGAAACCAGAACAAGTGACGATCCGACGACAATCGAGAAGCGTGCACGGACGTCGTGATTGTTTATTTTCGTCTATAACGGCGGGCATGGGCGCCGTCAGAATTTTTTTAAGCAGGGAAAGAGTTTTAGAAAATTGTGTGAAAAATGTAGGAACATCTAATGGATATATATTATTGACACAGAATTGCCGGTTTGTTTTTCTAGGTGGTTATCGGACAAAACTGCCGCGTTGAAAGTTTTCTAGTATCTATTAGTATTCTTTTCATTCGATTTTCTTAGAATAAATGGGCATTTTATTTAAGTGTGTTTTGTTGTTAGTAAGTGAGTAATCTTGACGGACTTATAATGAGTACAAATGTAGTTTTGACAGTTTTGAACGAAATACGAATGCAAAATATTGCAACTAACCGGATTAAGCCAACCTATCAGGTATTATTATTAATAAATAAATTAATTTTCATCGTTTCTACGTTTGGAAACGCTGTAAAAAATTACCGCATGGTACTTGACAGATCATACGCGCCTATTTTCCAGAAGAAAAGAGGATTTTGCCCCATTTTTTAATGTTGTTCACGTTCTTCTAGCAGAACAGCGGCCTGCAGGTTCTTGAATCCTTAATTTTCACATAGGTACGCGTTGTAAGGTAAATGCACCAGTACCTGACATGTTTAAAATATTTTTATTGTTTATCATAATTAGTTTGCTTTCTTTTAGGATATAGAAATATAAAAATTTAAATTTAGTAGAGCACCTGTCGTATATGCATATATTAGTATTGCAATAGATGAATAAATTTATTTTTTTTATTTTTACTAATGTATTTTTGTTATGCGTTTGTATCTGTAGCTGACAGGGAAATATATTTTTGTACCAAAAGCTGACATGTCAGCTTCACCTGTAGATGACATCAATTTAGAGGGATAACCTATAGATGAGAGGCAGCATTTTTTATTTAGAAAATAAAATACAAGGAAATTGTACTAATTAACATTTTTATTTTCATGTAGATCTGTTATTATAAAGGAAACACATAACGGATGCGCTCTCCATAAGTAACAACTTCAGGATTGTCTAGTATACCTATAATCTGTTCGAAACCTATAGTTGACACATCTTTTTCGTTTGCGATGTATGTTTTTGGCCGTATCTATGCAGTTAAGGGCCATAATGTTGTACTCCTTATTAAAGCATTCTTGAATTATGCAGACATACTTATAACATTGCGAATTCCTTTTACCTCCCATAAATTTGACAAAGATAAATGTCCCAGTTTTCATATAGTTTTCTTCCGATTCTTCAACTTCAATGTTAAGAGAATCATTAGATTCATCATACTGCACAGGGTTTTAAAAAAAGAGTGTAAAATATTTCAGGAGGTAATAGTATGAACCAAAATAAACAGAAAAGTCTTAATAAACATGGGTCCGCAAAGTAACGGTTGCGGAGATATGGACCACTATTCGTTTTTCAAACATTTTATTTTATTAGGAATAAACCGACAAAGGAAGCTTTTAACAAACAAAATACAAAGTTACAGAAGATGTTCAAAGTGCCCTCCGTCCATTTCCAAGCAGGCACGACATCTTCGTCTCAACGATATTCGAACTCTTTCGAAAACACCCTCCTTGGTTTGGATTTCTTGACACTTTTGATTAATCCGTAGCTGGAGGTCTTTAAGACTATTTACAGGAGTACCATACACTAATGTCTTCAAATATCCCCAAACAAAGAAATCTAGAGGGTTCAGATCAGGCGATCTTGGAGGCCATGAAATAGGTCCGGCCGGTTTCAACAGAATTTTTATCCAATCCACAATTCTTTCTTCCTCCTCAGCATTAAAAAGGGGTTCAGGTCCCATTTTCCGTTTTTCTGGATTAACTCCTCTAACTTTATACAATAAAGTTGTCTTAGGTACGTTATGAATGCGCGCAGATGTAGCCACTGCCATAGCTCTCCTGACTGATTCAACTAGATATATCAAAAAAATTTTGTCAGCCATGCTGGAATAAAGTTGTAAATTTTGTCCGGAATATTTCTCTTCAGTCAGCTACAAGTACACGAGATTTATTAAAGTTGCACCTATACCTGACTGACAGGTCATCTAATGGTGCAGGCAATTTTTCCTACTATATTATGTACCTGTAGCTGACCCCATTCAAAATCAAAATTCCACAAAGGTTAGATTTTATTTAACCTCTCCGGTACTGAATTAAAGGTTTTTTGTTTCATATAGAATGATTTAGAGTTGATGAATTTAAAAATTCCAAATTTTACATAACTTAAACTTACCTCTGTATTGGTCAAGCCTTACTAGAAAACACTACTCGTCTTAATAAGTTCAGGTTTGTGTGATGATTGGATGGTGACATTTGCTATATACTTCAACTGGCATTTAAAGTTACACTTTCAACCGCAAAAATAAGTCTAATACTTTATAGAAATTTGTTAATCAGCAGATTTCTGTAATTTAGGAAGTTATTATTATAGGATAATAAATTTGATGTCAGACACAGGTGCACTGTCAGCTACTGGTGCATTTACCTTATCTTGGATTAGTTCCACAAAAATTATAAATTAAAATATTCATTTGATGCAAAAGTATGGTAAAATTTTTGAAAAATTTTATTTTGTGTTAGGTCCGTTCCAACACGAGTCAGGGATTGGTTTCAAACTGTTGGAAATATTCGACCAGCTGTGTTGTGATTGTGAATATGTTTTCGGTGAATGTAACTCAAGTAGTAGTTAGGCGAACATTTCTGACAGCTTCAAACTGGTCCCTGATCGCTGTTGGAAGAAAACAAACCTATTTTCATCGTTGTACTGAATACTTAGTTCCCTGTACGACTGGGAAGATGTGTGACGAACTACATATAGTAAACAATTTACGGTAAGATTTAAGGCAGCCTTGGAAGTTTACGATCCATAATTCATAGCGTTATGCCGATACAAAAAACAACCCGAACCGACAACTCTATGGTATTTTATAGGGTACGGCGGAGAATTTATTATCAAGCGATTTAAAAGGACGAGGATGTGGTTAAACTGGCTTTTAAAATGCTTGTATAGTGGTGAGGAATGAAATAGATGATGTTTACAGTGTGTCCCAAAGATATGGAATAAAATTCATGTTTTTTCTACTTAGTTGAGATTAAAAAAACAATCAATGAAACTGGTCAATTAATATTTAAGATGTGCCTCTTTTCTGCAATATTTTCTATTTTCTATTGAGCTGTCAAGCTGTCAAGTTGAAAAACGTTATACCTTGTGGAAACCCATACCTTTAACCATTTTAGAGATATTTGCATTAAAAAAATTCAACATATAAACTATTTTTTATTATATGTCTACAGTTTTTATAAAGTCTGTATGTTATTTTTTATTTTATATAGTTTTTGAGTCTGTAACATAACATTAGTTTTATAAATAATTTACAAATTACAATACACAACCTCAAAAAATTAATAAGATGTGCAACTGTAGAACAAAACACGTATAACAATAATTCATTTTCGACATGATTACCATTCCGTTTGCAGTCAGATTTTATTTCATTAATATTGTTTTAATTCTCAGTCAATTTGTTCATGAGATAACTTGTATGTGTAATGTTTTACTTCAACACCCTCTATCGTACACATATGTATAAGTGCATTCTTAATATTTTGGCTTAAACTATCATTTCGTTTTCTCCAACAGCTTGCAATACATTTTCTAACGTTGGCAATTCATTTTTAAAGAAAAAAGTGCGAATGGTTTGTTGTATGGCATATTTGGCATCTTCATTTATTTCTATTTTTCTTCGATCGCTGTTTGTTTGTGGCTTTTATACTTCTCCATGCGCTTTTTCTTCTCTCAAAATTCTACAAAAGCTTTATTTTGAAACACCTGTATAAAATGAGGACACATATCTATTAACTTTAGACGCGAATGATATCTCAAAAGACACTTAAAAAACTTGCAATATGATTTTTTTTTCTCCAACTGAAATACGAAGTGCTTTGAAGTGTTGAAAATTCTGGAATATTTTCCATCATTCAATATCGAAACACAATCACGTTAATTGAATACTCACTGTATACTAAAAATTATACACTTTATACAATTCACTTTACAGTTCAAATTCGCAAAAAAATATATTTAGATCACTACCACAAAAAATAAACACTCACGAGACGACTCATTTGCCACTTTTCCTTTAACAGGCAAAATATTTCCATTAGTTAATTCTAATGCTATTGAGTAAAACAACAAAACTGAATAAACAGTGAAGTAAACATAAAACTTTTATTTGACAATATTAAACTTCTTAGTAAACATTTTCCTATTATTAAGAAATTACTGAACTAGAGGTGACAACTCTGTCTATAATTTTTAGATGGAGTGTAAATTAGAAACATTGATCTTATATTTGCTGATAGGAATTCTGTTCGACTTTGTAAAACTTCACCTAAGGGGACGTCGAACTTCTCGATTGTTAAAGTTTACTTTGTTTAAGAAAAAAAAAACGACTTTCTTCACGGTTCAGACGCACTAGTAGTAAATAATTCACACATAGTATTGTGCCAGCGTGGCCAGATTTTCCCACAGGGTAAAGTCTATCTATACATACGTAAATTTGCAGACGAATGCAATTTACATATTGTACTACATGTATAAATAACAGTTCGATGTGATTTAAACACAAAGGTTGTTCAAAATAAAGTCTGCAAACACAATTTCATATACAGGATGATTCAGTTTTTAATGAAAAAACTTCGAGGGTAAGTAGAACTTTGAAAAATAATGGCAGTTTATTATATAATACTTATAATTTTGGAGCTTTATAAGGAAGATAGAAGTTAAAAGTTTGAAGAAAGAATTTCATTTTTTTGGTACAATTACTAAAGTAATGGAGATTTAAGTTATACTTGGTACATAGCGTAATTAGTTAAGGTGTCAGAAAATGTGAAAATATCAAGCACTTTGAACAACCAGTGGCGGAGATATGGACAGTTCGTATCTTTAATGTAGTAAAAAAAATTGTATCGCCATGTATAATGTTAAAGTTTATGACATTTTTAAATGTGTATTTTAATTTCTAACAAAAACCCTATCTTACATTTTCTTCGATCTGCTACGGTTACATAGTATATCTGACTTTTTTCAGTTATTTCACTCCCATTATTTTTCAAAGTTCTATTTACTCTCGAAGTTTGTTCATTAAAAACTGAATCACTCTGTATACTTAAGCGAAGTACCTACAACTTTTAGAAAGATTTTTTTACACAAAGTAACTCGTTGAGTATATTTTTTTAGTCGTGTCTTTGCTGTTACTGTATAGATACATACAGCTTAGTAGGTTAGAATAGCTTTCACTTTCTTTTTTAGTACAAAGTACAACCCACTAACATACCTATGAATATGAACCTGATTTGTCCGTGACTGTATTATTATTTCAAGGAGTTCGAATCACGCCACCGTGCATATTATAGGGCTAAGGCCAAGGTTGTAAATATACCGCGTATTTGCTTACTGGACGTAAATGGAATCTAATTAATTGTAGAAAAATTGCATTAAATTTTGCAAACTCGAAAATAATTTTGGAATACAGAGTAGACCGTAAATAAGTACAAATATTTTAACTACAGATGTAGTTCGTCATGTAGATGCGTCAATTGAAAGTCATTAACCCAAACTGTAACTTACCATAAACGATTAAAAAAATTGGTCTGCGTCGGACCAGACGGTGGAAGTTATACTTCTTTAAAAAAAAAAAACTTCCTTTCAAAGCCTGAACGTACAAAAAAAAAATAACAAAAAAAAATAATAAAAAAAAACCTGAACGTACAAAAAAAAAATAAAAATAAAAAAAATATATATTATTATTATTATTATATATTAATATATTAAAAGTTCTTAAAAAGAAAATTGTCTGCGTCGGACCAGACGGTGGAAGTTATACTTCTTTGGCCATTCTCATACACCCACTCGTACGTACAAAAAAAAAAATTCTTAAAAAATATATATATTATTATTATTATTATTATATTAGTTCTTAAAAATTTGTTCTTCCTTTTGAGCGTGACGCGGTTTCTCGACCAACATCCCATCCCAATGTGTCTAACGGGCGCAAAGAAGTATAACTTCAAAAAAGTTCTTAAAAATTTGTTCTTCCTTTTCTTAAAAATTTGTTCTTCCTTTTGAGCGTGACGCGGTTTCTCGACCAACATCCCATCCCAATGTGTCTAACGGGCGCAAAGAAGTATAACTTCAAAAATTAATTTATTTTCGCAAGTTCTATACTACCAGTTAAAGTATTTAGGAAGATACTTTGTTGAATGATTTCAAGAGTTATCCATAAGCGTGCATAAAAGCTTACCTACTTGCTGAAAAACCAACTATTTAAACAGTTATCTACATTTCACAACACCATTGTACACTGTTAGAAAGATACAGAAATTAACCCCTTAAATTATTTTATGAATAATAGTAAAATACTATGATTTTCACACAAGTTAATTTTTGCCATATAACCTCAAATAACGTGTTACTTCTAACCATTTCGTGCTTCGAAGTTTCGTAGTGGGCGAAACAGATTTTAAAAATGAACACAAAACATGTAAAAACAAAATAATCAGTTTGCTGTATACGTTCAATACTCGGTTCAATATCAACAGAAGGCAAAATATAAATAATAATTAGAATAATTAATAATAATTCTAATGCTATTTAATAAAACAACAAAGCTGAATAAAAATTGAAGTAACTATGAAACTTTTATTTGGCAATAGTAAACTTCTTTGGTAAACATGAAATAGACGATAAAATTAACACATTTTCCAATTATTGAGAAATTTTTGGACTAGATGTGGTAGCTCTGTTTACTGGTTTACCAGGTCACTCAACTGTCTATAATTTTTAGATGTAGTATAGTTGTCCAGTAAGATATTCGATCTTGTGAACATAAACAGGCTGTTTCCAAACAAGCGCTCACTAGCGTCAGATAGTACAGTAGTTTAGGTTAATATACAGGGTGTCCAGGAAAATGTAATAAATCTCTCGGGTGCAGATAGAGCATGAAAAAATAAGATGACAAGTTTCTATAATCAGTTTTCCTGCAGGCCCTCCCTACGGAGATATCTGTCCCTGAAAGACGCCGCTGGAAAAATCGGTTTTTCTTGAATAACTTTTAAAGTACTTCAATTAATTTAATAAAAAGGACCTCTTAAAATATTGTCCTTGAAACATATTCAGCCTTTTTAGTTTGCCAGGGGCGAGCTAACCTTTACAGCTTAATGCCTACATTTTTAACAACCTGTATAGTAAATATAGACTAAAAAAGGTACTATTGTTTATTGTCGATAAAATGAATCGTTTTTATTAAATTATTGTAGTGTAACATACCCCGGGTTCGTTCAACATTGTTGAAAGAGGAAGTATTTGGCCAATAATCGAGATTTACGTACGTTGTGTTTATTTATATTATTTATTAACTTACCTCGAATGTGTTACGTATTTACGAAATTAGGGAGACTTGAGTAGTTTTAAATAAAACAAAACAAATTACTAAATACACCTCGTTTATTAGTTTTCTGTCAATGGTGTAATAGCCTACCTAACCACCTATCAGTGCCGTACTCAGCCTTGAATTCACGGGGAAAAAGAGCACGAGAGAGAAAACCCCGATCACAATTCAAAAAATCGCTGTCGCTATTGCTATGGTAATAATAATGATGACAATAATAAAAATGTATCTGTACTTCAGTACTTGAATACACGGTAATGTAATCATATTTCTACATATAAAACTAAAGAGTGTTTTGGTTAGTTAGCCGACTTGCGTCAGAAGGTACTGAGGTCCCATACGGGAGGCGACCCAGTAGTTGAGGGGTTGAACAAAGATCTCAAATCAAACTCATGCATCATATGTTTTATCGGATGTTTGTCCAGTCACGGGAGAAAATATTAATAGAATCACCAAGGCTCTTACAAACATCTGACAAGCAAACCGCTAATTCAAGTAATAAAGTGGTAGTCGTAGATGATTAATAATAACTTACAATGCCATTTACAACAGCATAACTTCGACTCAAACTAAAGTTATACATATAATTTCAACAATAAATCAACAAGTACTGTTTTACCTCAAAATTATAATAAAATATAATGAAACTGTAATAAAATATTGAACAGACAATAAAATAATAAAAGGAACACAATGACATTCAATCTTTAAATACAATATACAAAAACAAATCACTGACCTGTAAAATTAGAACAGATGCACCACTTATTCCATTCACTGTCTTCCAGCCAACCTGCCGAAGTTTTAAAACCCAACTAACCACCCGCCGAATCTCGCTCAGCGTTCCCGTGTTTATTATTTCTTCGTCTACAGTTTCCCCTCTAGGTAATGCTTATATAATATTCGATACAGGGTGTTATTCTTTCAGCAGTACAGATATAACAAAATAATATTTAACAAAGTGGATTCCTACATTATATTAAGTACTTTAAAAGTGTCCTTCAGGGACACATGTCTTCATAGAGAAGGCCTGTTGGAAAACATTTTACAGGAAATTGTTGTCTTATTTTTTCATGTTCTATCTGCATCCGAGAGATTTCTCACATGTTCCCGGAAAGGCAGAATGCAGATGCGTAGTTTCGAGGGAATAAAGACATTTTTTATAAATCCAATAGTATTTCGATTTTCTGTTGAAATAATGGCAATAATACCTATCTTCGACGGTTAGCGAACGGCGTCGTACGGGCGGAGAAAAACCGGTACCTGCAGGTCGGAATGCCGTCCGTAGTCGCGGAGAAGGCGACAGCGGCTCGTTAGGATCGGAGGAGACCTTCCTCTTGAGTATAAATAACGACCCTCGAGCTAATAATAGCGCTGCGCTAAAAATAGGGTGCTTCCTCTACAACGGATCGACCGTAGTTCCGAACAGAGCCGGCTGGAATTGTTCTTGGCTCTCCCCAGGGGACGAGAAGAACGTCTCTAAGCTCGAAGGAGGGCTCGACAAATCGACAAATTATGCTTATTTTTATTATGTGCAGCTATATCGAGTTTTATTTCCGCAGACTTCTGTAGCAATTATTGCACCAGGTTCGATATATGAGACAAAATAGGTGAAACCATTTATTATACTATCATTTTATCATAATGTCGTCGTCAATTTCAGTATTCTTCTTGTCACGTCTTTCATTATTTTACTATTTATTTTTACAATTTTTCCACCACGATCCTTTGCAACAGACCGTTTTGCTAAAAAATGCACCTTTCCACGCCATCATTAACCGATATATTCAGGTTTAATTCTTGAATAATAATAATAATAATAAATTTATTTTCCTTTTGACAACTTACATTGTATAGAATAGTCATATAACATTGAAAAGAACGAGTAGAAGAAAGACTAAAGAAGATTTAACCAAGATCAAACTGTTTATATTTTTAATATATTCTGGTAATTTATTAAAATCTTTTTTGCTTTAAAAGTTAGGTGAATTAATTTTTAGATTATATTTGCCACTAGGAATAATGTTTTGATCTCTTTGTCTCGTATTTAGACCGTGCATTCGCTCATTTGAAACAAGATTGCTTTTATTTTTAAAAATAAACATACACAGCGCGAAAATTAACAAACATGGAAGGGGTAAAATATATTTTTTAAAGAGTTCTCGACAGGAGTACCGAGAAGAAACTGCGGCTATGCATCTTATAATTTGTTTCTGCGCAATGAATACGTCCGATGATTGAGTGGAATTACCCCATAGACATATGCCATATGTCAACCTAGAGGAAACCTGGGCATGATACACTAAAATCAACTGATCTACAGTCAAAACGGTACGTATATTTCTAAACAGGTAACAAAGCGATTTCAATTTTGAAATTAATTGACCACAGTGTTTATGCCATGTTAAACATTCATCTAAAGTGATTCCGAAGAATTTTACGTCGGTATTAAATTTCATATCTGTACTGTTGTTCGTTATTATTTTGAGTCCTAAACAGTTCTTTTGCCTATTGTGGAATCTGATTAACTGTGTTTTATTACTATTAAGATATAAAGTGTTATTGACGCACCAATTTCCCACGGCTTTCAACGCAGCATTACATTTCGATTCTAACAGTTTATCATTGGCATCTGAAATAAGCATAGACGTATCATCAGCATACATCACAAGAAAAACGTTTGCCATAAAAATATCAAGTTCATTTGTATATAGAAGAAATAGGATAGGACCCAGCACAGAGCCTTGTGGAACCCCCACGCTTACTTCTCCATGATCCGACCTAATGTTACTGGTTCCAAAATCATTCGTAAACTTTAAATGAACATACTGCTTCCTGATACACATTGTTTATCATCTTTATTTGTTACATTCAGTATTAATTTATATAAAACAAGCAAAAGAAATTGCACGCCACTGATTTTTGATCAAGTTGGTATCATTCTCCTAAAGCCAAGTTAATTCTGCTTAAAAAGTGTCTCTTGGACTTTTTCCTCCTGATGCTCCGTTTTTGAAATAAAAATTAGATCTAGGTGGCATGTGTCAGTTTGTGATAAATTCCGTGTCACGTACGCAACAAAAAAGATGACACAAAGTGTCAAGTGATTTGTTTTTTTTTTGTTACAAAATAAGTAAATCATTCTGTAACGTAACACCCTCTATAGATAATTTGCAACTAACAAAAAAATAGCACGCATTTAATGCAGTTGTTAATTTAAAACAAAAGTGTCCTCTGAATCATTTACTTTCATCATATAATCATAATCTTACGAATTTTTCTTCTCTGATCCATGTACTTGTTTAAAGTAGATGTATACATTATTTTAAATAATAAACAACAATTAGATCGTTACGCAAGGCCTGTGTAATATTTATTATACAATACACGTGTTGAAACGTCTAATCGGTAAATTAAATAAACAACTCATGTTGAAAATTCCTCTAGTGCCAAGGACTCGATATAGTCGTCCAGGGCGCCTACGATTGATATTAGGCCTCGGGAATAAATCGATATATCGATTAGAATCGATTTTATGGTTGCATCGATTCGCAGAAAAAATCGATTCGGAATAACGAATCGAAATGTCGAATCGGATCGGGATATCGCATCGAATGGAATTGGCAGCAGACCTAAAAATCGCTATATCGATTAGAATCCATTTATCGAAGATTCATATTGGGTCATTCCATTTGAAAACGTCTGAAAATAATAAAAATTGTTGCCGACCCATTTTAGATTTTGGTGTAACTTTGAAAAACTCTACTCTAAGGTCCCAAACAACAAAATTTACACGAGTTTGATTTTTACAAGCGCTTGTTTCCGCCCATTTAAATAAAGACTAAAAATTGCTATTTTTAAGCTTTATTAATTTTTGCTGTAAAATTTTTCTGTTTGAAGATATTTGAATGATCAAGACGGAATTCAGAGTGGGAAAGATAATAGTTTCAGTGTAAATGAAGATAATTGGCTCGGACGATCCCTTTGAATAATAGCAGCGTGCTGAAAATGAGTGTTTTTTAGTCATTTTTCGTGAATTTCAATCGACTCGAGCGTCTTAACTGTTGAGAGTTAAAAATTCATGCTCCGCGGGAATTAAATATACATATCATAGACAAAATTCTGCCACAAGTTGACCTGAGTAGCCCACTCTTAATAGAAGAAAACTTTGCTTGAAGTTTTGAAATTTATAAAAATCCCAATATTCAGGCTATGAAACGAGCGTGTTGACAGCGAGATAAAAATCTGATACAAAATCTACTGTTCTTACCTTCAACTTTAAATGACGATATCACTTGTTTTGTTATTTTCATGTTGTTTCTGCCTATTTAATAGGCGCTTGTAAAAATCAAACTCGTGTAAATTTTGTTGTTTGGGACCCTAGAGAAGAGATTTTCAAAGTTACACCAAAATCTAAAATGGGTCGGCTTTGCCAATTAGACGATTGGAATGACCCTATTGGAATATTAATTTAATTCGAATCTGTACGTGTAACTGTGGGTGTGTTCCAACACAGCAAGAATCGATTCTGAACCGTCCAGAACTAGTCAGTCAGTTCAGTTGTTAATGTACTCTTTTCAAACCTATATAATAGTCTTGAAACTTCCCCATCCGTAACTATAAACTGGACGACCTCACATTAAGTAGGCCGTTGGATATTAATTCAAAAATAAATAATGTAAAATAAAATCACACCAGCCATACGGGACATGCTGGAACATGATTGTTGTTAGTACCGATAACAAATGCATGCCCTAAGGTTACACCACGCCAACTCGACCAGTGTAAGTTCAGTGCCGACACGATTTTTCTAACCTATCCCTCGGAGATAAGCAGATCAAACGTTAAATATAGTTATCGAGCGGGGATTTTTAAGAGAAATTTCATCCTGTCAGAGGTACACGGAAGGCGTTTTGCTTTGTTCGAGCGCTGGGGCTGTTCCCGAACAGAACAAAACGACAGATGAACGCTTATGCATGGGCGTTGCAATTCGGTTTTTAATTATTTTTATTCGGAGTTAACTGTAACTGTTTCCATAACAGGCCTTGCTTGTGTTTTTATCTATCGCATTTTCTATACGTATATAGGTGTGGTGTAAGATTAAATAAGTGTAAGTACTGTTAGTCAATCTCTTGTTATTGTAGTGGTGAACGTTGTACATATGACTTTCTTTTGTAAAATGCATTTGCAATTTGTATAATTTCAATAATACACGAGAAAGCTTTGCCAGTTGTACTAGTTAGTTTTTTCATATCAAAGCATGACATGGCATAAAGCTATCATTTCTTTTGTTTCATATAATTTTAAGTTGGTTAGGCATTAATTGGTGCAGTGGCGGCTCGTCGGGATGAGCATTAAAAAAAGTCTCTAAAAGAAAATGAGTTATTATTCGTATACCTAACTACTTTATCCTAATCCTAATAAAATTGTCATAAAAAAGTGATTATGTTTTTATTGAAGAATGTCTAATAGGTTTTCTCAAATATTTGAGAATTATATGCTGTTTTCAATATATATTTTCTCGGAGAAAAATACGAATATATTCAGGGTTGAATACCAAAGGATTTAAGTCACGAATTTCGCGATGCACATTATTTATTTGATTTATTTACGACGTCACTCTCTATGTTCGGTACCGAAGTTTGCCGTTATTAAATAAAGTTATGGAAGAACAGTTTGCTTGCTCACCTTCATCAAGCCGCCGCTGAATTGATTTTCTTTTGTCTCGAACCGACTGCTCGAAGCGTAGGTATAAAAATCCTCCTTCCAATCAGTAGCAGCTCCAAAAGCATTAAGGAGACTGGAACAACCTGTTGATCGCAGAAGTGGATTCGATAGCAGCCCCCGGATTATAACGTAATTGGTATATCGACTTCGGGCTCCGGAAATGAGATGTATCATCGCAGGAGGCTAGAAGGTTTCGAGTGGAGTTTCGTTACGCTTTGGAGGGTCCTGTTTGTGCCCTGTGACGCATTTTCTTCGTAGAGCAATGAACATTTTGTTTCTTACTTGGATGAATATGATGGTAGTTTGCTTTTAGCACAGTCGTTATTTTATCAAGGTGGCGTGGCTCTTGTTGAAAATAGTATAAATCTTTGACGCTTTGGAAATTTAAAAAAAATATATTTGTCACACTGTAGATTAGCTTAGATATTTTAAAGAGGGAATAGAGAACATACTGTAGTACTGTTTTAAACTGTAACATCTCGAGATGTTTACAGAGTTCTGTAATAATTCGTTATTTGGCCTTTAGAATATAATATTCTAAGCTTTGATCAGTGGTTTTTGATGATTGGAGAGTGTGCAACTGCAATACAAAATTCTAGGTTATGGTTCAGTATTAGAAACTAATTTTTAGTTTTAAACATTTTATAGTAGGTAAATAAAGTACTATGTACTCTACACGAAAGGAATTTATATAGAGTACAGATATTTCTCTATAACATAATTAACCCTATACATTCTGCTGTTTGATTTTCTAGAGTCAAGGGCAAATCCAACGAAGCTACAGCAGTCATATAAAATTTTATAAATATTTAAAACTAATAAATTTATAAGAATTATAATACAAAAAAAAATCATGTATTCTCGATGTTTGACTTTTTTTATAAAACGTGCTCGACATTAATTTGTTCTCTTTTTTTGGTTTGTGTTCGTGATTTGTTGACACATTTATTTTTTTTCCTGAACCCTTAACTTTCCGAATAAATTTGAAGAGACCTAAAAGTTAGTAAATGAATCGTGAACAAATGTCTTAGGGTTTGATTAATTCAATCTCTTACGAAACTACTCCAGGGTTGAAAATTTTTCAGAAAGTGCAGCCTTGTTAGTAGATAATGTCCTCTAAGTTTCGTTTCTTTAGCTTAATACAGGAGAAAAAAAATTATAAAAGACCCCTCGTAATTTTCCAAAGAATGATCCCTTCATTTTTTCGCATTTATTTAGAAACGCCCTGTATAAGTACACTTGCAACTGGAAAGGTTTTATAGATTTTGCATACGACAACATATTGAATGTTTTTCTTTGCTATTACACACGAAAATGCAAGCGTCATATTTCAGTGTCGTTAAATTTGAGGGATAAGTTTTTATAACTTTTTTTAATTTACTACAAACGAAACAAATACAATTGCTACATACCATAATGCATAAACATCAGAAAGAAACGATATTTTAAGTCGGGAAGCAGGTTGACACAGCCACTCAATTTTTTTGTAGTGGAAACTCGCCTTTAGACATCCCTTATATTATCCAATACGCTGACATTGTGCGGATGGAATGACAATTATTCATCTCTAAAAGGACACCCATTACCGCCTATATGCCTTTCTCCCGGAATTGTATTTCCGATCAACAAAATAGCTTCCTTCGAATTGTCGATATAAATGGTTGGATGCTTACAGAGGGTGATGTGTTTAAAAAGTTATTGTCGAGGGTTCCACTTTGGTGTTATAAAAAAATAAATAGCTAGTTAAAACGTTATAGGTATAATATTTCAAGGTAATTAGCAGACTGCTGTAAAATATACAGAGTGTGCCAGAACTAGGTGTGAAAAAGTTATTCGGAATTTCTCGTCAATAGAAAATAATTGGCTTAAGTTAATCCTACTTCCAAAAGGCCTCCTTTAAAAAATACACGCAGGATATTGAATTTCATAATTTCTTTTTTTAATCTTTCCAGAACGAATTAATACATTGTTTTAAAATTTGGTGTAGTAAATGTCACTATCATGAGTAATATTAAAAATATTCTGTTAATTTACGGGGCTATAGGGTGGGTGCGGCAACGTTGGAATGCCTTTTTTGCCAAAAACTCTTGCACAATGAACGAGGAATAGGCTGGCGCGTTGTCGTGGTGCAAGATCCAGTCGTTTTCGGCGAGTTCGGGTCGCACACGGAAAACGCGGGCCCGCAGTCGTTCCAGGACGCCAACATAGAATTGTCCAGTCACTGTCTGGCCGGCAGGAACATATTCACGATGAATGATGCCGTGGATATCGAAAAAAACGATCAACATTGCCTTCAGACGTTACTTGGACATCCTCGCCTTCGTTGGCCGCTCTCCATCCTTTTCCACCCACTGCTGACTTTGTTTACGGGTCTCGGGGTCATACTCAAATGTCCAAGTCTCATCTCCAGTGACTACCCGACTCATCCAGTCTCTGCCGTTGCTCCGAATCCGGGACAACAAATCCTCGCAGATCGATTTTCGCATGACTTTCTGTTCACGGGTGAGAACTTTTGGCACCATCTTTGCAAATCTTTCGCATATTCAAATTTTCGTGTAACATCTTGTGAACGGTTTCTTTGTTGACGTTTAACCCGTCAGACAACGCACGAATGCTTAAGCGCCGGTCAGACGTGATCAGTGCACGCAAACGGGCAACATTCCCGTCAGTACGAGAGGTGACGAGAGCTCCTTCACGTGGATCGTCTTCTACCGGTTCACGTCCCTTGTTGAACCGTTTTGCCCATTAAAACACGCGTTTTCGACATGCAATCGTCTCCATACACCACCTTGCCTGCCTGCCTTGCCCTGTACATGGTAAAAATATCTTGAACTCTTTCTGTTCGTGTACGCATATGGATCCGAATAATTTCATCAGCTGATTATTTTTATGCTCCACCGACCGGACTTTGGGAATAATATAGTAAATACGTAATTAGGACCGTTTCTGGCTTGCTAATCCTCATCAGCAGCACGAAAAATTCTTTTTTTAATTCAACGTAGGTCTATTTCCACCTGTCGGAGACCGGCCGTCGAGTATGGTAATAGCCGGTGGGACGTCCTGGGCGTCGTCACCGACGCGAATCGTGTAACCCCTGGACCGTGTCTCTGTTCGCGCTTCACTCGTTCCGAACGAAATTCTATCTCGACGTGTAGAGAAATGCTGGCTGTTTTTTGTGTGTCCGCAATGGCCGCAATAATTGTACTTTCTATATTTAGAGAAAAACCAACGCCGACTGCTATGGATTGTTTAAACGTCTGTGGTTGCTTACTTAAGCCGAAACCAATCGTGATGTTTAAATTAGTAGCTTGCGGTACGCATTTGCAGTAAAAGTGTCAATCGGTTTTGTTTTTTTGTTTAATTTTTCCAGGATCTACTTATACAGGGTGTCCGGAATATGAGTACCTTAATTTTGTTGTATGAATTCTGACAAAGGAGTTATAACAAGAAAATCAGAGAGAGAACGTCAAAATTCCGACTCTGTGCAACGTAGCATATTTACCGCAAATAATTTCCGAGCGCTTATTGACAATTTCATTTAATTAATTTTACCTATACTTGACATTGACATTATTTTCGTAACAAATTGAATATAAGTTTTATTAGAAAACGTCGAGAAATAACAAGAATCAAATTCCGAGTAACAGCAACACCGCAAACCGAAAATTACTTTCTGTATTGGCGGATCTGGTATATCAATGAACACATGCTTAGAAGAGAAAGCAAATTTGCCGTACTGCATCAACATTTTGTTAGTATGGAATGACATTTGTGATGCGAGTATTTACATTAGTTTTTAAGTGTCAAAAATAGCTTACGTGTATAGCAAATCGAAGTTGATGGATATCGTTTTAATTTATAGTGAAGTGAAAATGCTTTAGCGTTGTATAGTGAGTGGAAGTTCAGTGCAACGCGGGCATGATACGGGAAATTTACAACCGAATCGTGGAAAAGATGGAGGTCCAGGGCGTCTACGGCTTATTGCAGCAGTGTTACGTATCATACACGAGGCTGAATTATATCCGTATCATGTACAACGTGTCCAAGCATTAATACCGAGGGATTGGACGAAGAGGACTGGTACCATAGCCCCCACAATCACTTGACTTTAAATTCCTTGGACTTCTTTTTGTTTGGATATTTAAAAAATTAAGTTATATCAATTTCGAAACTATTTTTATAACATTTTTGTTATATGTTGATAAGTTCTATGTTAACGTTTTTCAACACCCTCCATAACTGTCGAATGAAACGGTATCGTATTAATATACAGTTAAAAATGGATAAATTTTAAATGTTTTTTTTTTTTCGTAAAAGAACTAAGCGCCATCATCACCTCTGTTTAATTGATATTCTCTGCGATGCGACAAATTCGATATGCTCCAGTTATTTTAGATGAGATTTAGGTTTTTCAGGCGAGGCGTTTGATATGTCATGGCTTCATCGCAGTAGGTTGTGTTTTAATATGACGTCATAAAAGAACTGTCAAATGCACTTCAGTGATGCTTCTCTTAAACCTGCAAACATCTAAGCGTGGAAAATATCTTATGGCCAATAACAGATTGATTCAGTAGTATTGATACCCGTTTTAAAGACATAATATCAAATTTCTTTTTGCAAATTCAGGCTTTGTAGATAATATTTTTATCCTGCTGCAATTAATAGCCAACGTGAAACCAATATCCATAAGCGCTTCATTAAGAATGTAGTAGGTACACTATTACCTAGTAAGTAATTTTTGAAATGTTCAGGGTTATTCCTCCTGGCATATGACTATAGCGATCTCTATTTTTCCGCTAATTTAGCTCCAGCGCGGCACTCAAATCCGTCGTAACGCTCCAAGCCTAGACTCCATCATTCCAGATTTTGAGCATCCAGTCCAAAAATCCGTCGCACGCTAATGCCCATACACTTGCTAGCTGTTTGCTCAATTTGTCAGCTGTAAAGATGACTAGATGAAAATTTGTTTTAGCAGTGGCGGCGGTATTAGCCATAAAAGAGAAAAGACAGATATCGTTCAAAATGGTATAAACAGTGGTCTGTTCTTCCACAAGCAGGGTACATTTCTGTACAAACATATAAATTCAAACCAACATTCTCGGTCGCCATTACTGATTAATATACAGGGTGTTAAAAAAAGAGTGTAAAATATTTCAGGAGGTAATAGTATGAACCAAAATAAGCAGAAAAGTCTTTATAAACATGGATCCGCAAAGTAACGGTTGCGAAGATATGGACCACTATTCGTTTTTCAAACATTTTATTTTATTAGGAATAAACCGACAAAGGAAGCTTTTAACAAACAAAAACAAAGTTACAGAAGATGTTCAAAGTGCCCTCCGTCCATTTCCAAGCGGGCACGACATCTTCGTCTCAACGATATTCGAACTCTTTCGAAAACACCCTCCTTGGTTTGGATTTCTTGACACTTTTGATTAATCCGTAGCTGCAGCTCTTCCAGGCTATTTACAGGAGTACCATACACTAATGTCTTCAAATATCCCCAAACAAAGAAATCTAGAGGGTTCAGATCAGGCGATCTTGGAGACCATAAAACAGGTCCGGCCCTTCCTACCCATCTATGTGGAAAAGTTTGGTGTAAATGCTCTCTAACGGCCATGGAAAAATGAGCTGGAGCACCATCATGCTGGAACCACATTTGTTGCTTCTGATTCAAAGGAGTGTCTTCCAAAAACACATACAGTGTGTTCTGCAGAAAGTTGAGGTAAGCAGCGCCTGTTAATCGGTTTGGTAAAACAACAGGACCTAGAAACCTGTCACCTACAATACCCATCCAAACGTTTAATGAAAAACGTGCTTGATGTTCAGATTCTATTAGAGCATGAGGATTTTCGTCGGCCTAAATATGCGTATTGTGAAAATTAAACACTCCATTTCTTGTGAACCCGGCATCATCAGTAAAAAGAATGTTTGCAAGAAAACGAGGGTCTTCAGCATCATGACGTAGAAACCAGCGGCAAAAAACCAAACTTGCTTGATGATCATTTAATATATTTAAAGCCTCGTTGCACATGGTATGGATAAAGCAGTTGCTCGTGAAGGATTCTCCAAACAAGAGGACCACTAATTCCTACCTCGGCTGATATTCTCCGCACACTCATACCTGGATTCTGCTCTACCAGTGCTAGAATTTCTTCTTCTGCTCTAGGAGTGGATACCGACCTTGGTCTTCCGGATAAATGGCACTGTTTGCTCAAGGAACCGGTATCACGCAATCTTTGGCGAATTCTTCCAAACATGCGTTGTGAAGGAATCTGGCGATTTGGATAAGCGTCAACATAAAGTCGCCCTTCGGTGGCGTTCCCATTAGCACGACCGTACATGAAATGCATGTCTGTTAATTCTGCGTTAGAGTAACCAGCCATAGCGAAAGAAAACTTGTGTACTGAGAACAACTGTCAAATACGTACTGTTTATTTCACTAAACATCAACCAACTATTATAAGAAAATACACAACGTTTTTGCAAAATAAAAAAGGGGCTCAAAAACATAAAACATTCCATATCTCCGCAACCGTTACTTTGCGGACCCATGTTTATTGAGACTTTTCTGCTTATTTTGGTTCATACTATTACCTCCTTAAATATTTTACACTCCTTTTTTAACACCCTGTATTTACATACGTCTCCCTTGATTTCGCCGCTAATGAAAAAACTCGGCCATACACTTCTCAATAATTGATCGGTACGGGTCTAATCTGTACAGACAGATTTCAACCGTACGGATAAAAATGGACGGAGTGATCGCCATACATTGTTCGTTTTATCGGTGTAAAATATCCGAAGTGTATGGAGCCCTTAGCAGCCTATTTACCATAATGGTAAATGTTAATAATGCGTCATTGAAACCAAATAAGCTTATGTAATGCAATTGAATGATGTAGATATTTAGGATAGGTAACCTAAAATACAAAAACCTTCCCAGTAATAACCTAATTGTTCGGAATTATCTAATTAAGCCCCACTCTCCCTAGACGCCCGTCCCAGACGAAAATCTAGTTACCACCCCCGGGGACCGACGTGCCCGCTTTCCTTTTTTCCAATTATCTAATTAGCCGCCCCCTAATTAGACGTCAGAATGGCACGCCCGGCACTGGGGTGGCCCCCCGGCTGACCTTTTAATCCAGCAATTAGTATTCTCCGTGTGACAGATCTACAGGTGACTCATAAATGATGCATCGCATGAGTTTCGCGATCGGACTTATTAAATCGACTGTTAGCTGTTAGCAATAACAGAAGTTCTGTATTGGATGATATATTTTTTATAGTAGTCGACAGAGGTCGTTGTGTTGTAAACGGCAGGTTTTCTGACTACGGAATCGTTATTTATTTGTTTGTGTGAACTCTGGAAACTTTTTTTTCTAGTTTATATTCAATTTTGTTCATTTTCAGTAGTAAATTTAAATTAGTATGGTTTTATTATATCAATAATTTCAGTATAATAATAATTATTAATTTGGAAATTGAAAGTTATTTATTTTTTCTTTCCTCCCCTAGTTGCGCGCGCCTAACTTTTTTTGACACGGTTGACACAATGACGGGGATCATTTTTTGGAGTTCTGTAGATTATTATACGTTAATATTAACAGAGGAATGTTACTTAAAACTATTGTTTTTAATTAGCTACGCAATACTGACTACGAAAATAAGTTTTAAATTATATTAAAATTTGCCTACAGTTATTATTTTATAATTTTCATATTAACAGACAATTAAAATTTAATTTTGGTTTTTGAGGATGGGGCACCTAATTATTCTGATGCCCCATTTTTGTTGAGGTCTCGCGCCTGTGCAGTAATCCACCACTGGATTGACATATTACTGAACAAGGCAGTTGTCACCATTCGCATAGATTCTATAAAACATACCCCATAAGAAATCATTCGCTCTATGATTTTTTATAAATTCATTCACTAATTAATTACGTTGTAATTTCGATATACAGCTGTAATTCGGAGGTAGCTAAAATCTCCCTTTGTTTACACAATCCAGAATAAATCGGCTAAGTCTGGAACAGCGGCTCCCAAAATATCGCGTAACATTGGAACTTGCTCCTTGACCTAGATTTTTTCCAAAACCGTCCACTGGTGAGCTAAAATCAGCTCCTGGTTAATTATGAAATGGACTCGGATGTATTTTCGGCTCAACGTTTCCAAATACATTCGCAAGGAAGAACAGAACGTCGACAGAAACATGAATAATATTGGAGCTTTTGTGTAATTCACGATTTACATCAATTCTGTCTTATTTATATCCTCAATAAATAATACCTAAAGTATGAAACATTAATAACTGTGAGTTTTCATTAGTGATGACGTCACTTATCAGTATTGGTTACGGTGTTATTTGACGATCGATTTCTTGTTGACCATAGAAAGTAGCAAATAATATTTTAATTGAGGTGTACCTAAGGGAGGGCTAGAGTGGGGGAAATTCGTGGACTTAAAGAGACTACTGTTTCGTCCAATGTATATTTGCAATCAATACAGCAGCAAAAAATATGCATTTACATATATAGCTTTATTGAAACTAATGGAATGCTATTAAAAAATAACTAAAGTATGAATTCCACTAACTGCGTGCTTTATAATCGGTCGGGCAGGTTCGAGGAAGGCCGAGGGCGAATAGTGGAGAGGTGATGGGAATGATGGGATGCTAGGGTAGGCAAAAAGGGCCCACGTGTGGCCTAATTGTCAGGCTGAGGCCGCCCGCACTTTTACTACTACGACTACTAAAGGATCCCACACACTATATGGTTTAAGGTGGACAGTTTTCCTATTTTTTTTTTCAAAGAAATCTATCCTTTAAGTCTAAAACGCATTTTATATTCACGATCTTAAAGCCGACATTATTATTCTTCCCTTGGCGTTCTCGAGAATTTCACGAGCTCGTAAATAATTCCCTCAATGTAGATCAGATTTTCGTAAGAGCGTTCTGTCTACGTCCCAATTTCCGCGACCTCACGTGTGCCAGTGTGTGAATAATTTAACGACCCGACACGTACTTCCGTTCTCGATACCGCACGCTACCGAAAAAAGTTTGGGAGAAATTTATAAACCATATGTCGATCGTCCTCGGAGTCAACCGTAACGTCAGATGCGAATACCAGATCGCTGCGTTTGTGACGTTACAGAGAAAAATTGGTCAAAATTCTCACTAAAGCTAGGTACACACCAGGTTTGTATTCGGGATATCAATATGATCAGTAAACCGTGCAAGAAATAGACCAAGAAAATGTCTTAGGGTACCTTTAAAATGTGTGTGTAGAAATATTTATCTTTCACTTGTGGAATCGTAAATATTTGAGTTAATATGAAAAAAAAATACCTTAAGGTAAAGCCAAGATGTGCAGTATAATAACACAAGTTTACAAATTCAGGTCAACTTTTGGACCCGAGCAGATGAGAACGATTATAAACGTTATTTGATGCCCTGAACTCAGATCTTCAATCCGTGTGTCAAGATTGGTTCTAGTTTTCGAGTTCGCATGGTGGCAGTACTGCGGTCTTATAACGGCTATCAGCTGACCACATTGCATCGAACATCTTTTGGAACTTGTTTTTGTACTGTGATTGTGCTTCGAAACGTGTGAAAATGCAAAGAAAACGTTGCAGAGTCGATTCAAAGTGTTTTTGTTACGTTTGTGGATGTTATATACTCGGAAAACGTGTAAAAAATCATGACAAATGCATTTTTTGCAAAATTACCACAAGATTGGAGCTCTAATAAGAACAATAATAAATAGTTAGACGAAGACTTGTGCTGGAGAGGGGGCGGCATATTATTATTAAGCAGGTCGCATTTGCGCCCAAGAACGACTTACGTTGGTAGGCCCTAACCACCATTCAGTGCAGGAATGAGGGAAATCTGGAAAACCTCATTAATTAGGGGGGTAGTCAAACGTCAACCGGTATCAATCTCTTACATTGAACCAAGCCAACATTCTTCCACCTTACCATACCCGCAGAGAAGGTGCCAATCCTCTCCACGAATATAGCTTATATACGGTCTACCGGCTGCGGCGGTCAAACCCACAGCGATCTGATTCAAATACTAAAGGTACAGTTTCGCTGGTGCGACTGCGGCTGCGACTCGCACTGCGGCACATTACCAACCAATAGGCTGTCTGAATGTTCTCATCAACTGCAGCATTTAGACTGCCTATTGCTCGGCGACGAGTCGCAGCCGCGAACCCGCCTTAAACCGTGCGACCACTGACCGGTCTAATGTCTCTAAATGTTTCTCAAGATACATTTTCTGCATTCAGATCTTGATTTTTCCCACAAAACTTGGCCGACATGAGCGAAGAGCGTGAAGAGCGGCTACAACAAGGTATAGCGAAAATCGAAAAGCGATACCAAAGATTTTGGGACGAAGGCATGATGAGCGACTACTGTTGGACCCTAATGCGTTAAACAGATCCCGAGCAATATAAAAGATTCAGTTCAACCTCTGTTCATTTCTAATTTATACTTTTTAATTCATTAAATGGCCGTTAATGGCCAAAAATAGAAAAATAAATAATTTATTAGATTATTATTTTTATTAGAAAACTAGAACCAATTTTAAAAACGGGCTGCTGATTTGGATTCAGCCCCAAAAACTTTTCCTGTATAAAATTATCTTCAATGCAGATGCTCAGTAATATACTCAAGTCAAGAATTCAGACGTCTTACGTCACGGCTGACGTTACACATTTGTTTTTATTGTCAACGTAATTTTCGATATTTATTCGCGTTAAAAACAACCGTTTTTTTGCAATTTAGTGCAATACATAATGCAAACTTTTAGTGTAGTATATAGTTTTAGTACTATCAGTTGTAGTTTCATAAATATTTTGATGAAAATATACTGAATTATTCATTTGTTCGTATGACGTAAGACGTCTGAATTCTTGACTTGAGTATACCTAGTGTTATTTTATTTTATTAATTATTTATTACAGAAGTTAATATTGTTCTATAAATTCAAATATATAAATTGTATAATTCATTTAGTTTGCCGTTCTTAAATATTTTTAATCTACGACTGTCATTATTGACACATTTAGCATCCTCATTTGGATGACATTATGGCCCTCATAATAACACTCAGTGCCACTGTGAATTGATTTTAGAGTAAAAAATAAACAAAGTTAGTCACCTACTGTTAATTATTCGCAATGCAACTGTCGTAATCAAGGCCTACTTAAATTATACGAAGTACGGTTCTCTCGGGAGGCTCTGGCTCAACAATGGATTTTTTATAGCCCTCGTTTTTATTGCCGTCATCAAAGTGATATATCTCTCGAAACACGCTCCACTAATTAAAAATAGTAACGCTTATTATACTGCCCCCGTGGGATACTATAATTTTTATGCGATTTCGATAATTAAGATCGTCGTTATACGGTTGACCGCCAGCCATCAGACTCATTCGTTTAATGAAGGAGCCGTTGGAAAATAAATACATATTATCTGCCTTGTATGGACATAGAGATAAAATGTAAAGAATGTCTAATAGTGAAAAATAACAGGTGATAGTTATAGAAAAGCAAGAGTGATAAAATTACTTTCTATTGCAATTACGATCTCTACCACTCCATTGAAAGGTCATGGAATTAACGATGGCCGTTTGTATCATTACATGTCTACCACCCGATTAACGGTAAGTTGTATTTTTATAAAATTATTTTCCATTGCAGTTACGATCTCTGCCACTACTAAAGTTTAATACAATTGATTCAAAACGGTAACAACAGGCAACGCTGGTAAACTTTTGAAAGTGTATTTATCTATAAAGCCCGCTCTAGTGTACCCCTACCGCCAAATAGAATCCTGCTGCACGCATCTCGACGAACTCTTCTACAAAATTACTTACTTTCCGACAAACACAATTAGCAACGTGCGTCAGTATAAGTTCATTTTAATTAACGTCCTTTCTAATCGCATTTGGAGCTCGTGTAAGGTAAAGAGTCGATAATGACTTAAAGTCGTCTGCTAAGGGTCCCGGTCGCGTGGGGGTGAAATGACATAAAAGAAAAGATTTTTTTCATACAAACTCATCTGTTTGATGAAATTGGTTCAATTCAAATTCGAAATTTGTTAGCAGTTTTGAATATTTGAGATAACCAGACTTTTTAAACCATTTTTTCTTATCTTGTAACGTCTTGTAAACTGAGAAACCGATGACATATTCAGCCCTACTCGCTTCTCCGAGTTAACGTTGGCCGTTTGTTTTGTGCCCGTCTATCATTGTATTGGCATATGCAGCAGGTGTTCATCCAGACTAGGTCAATGTCAGAAGTCATTGACACTGGGTCTTTAAAGTAACATGGAAAAGCAATTTTTTATAAAATTATTTTCCATTGCAACGTACTAAAACAGAGCCTAGCAATACTAATGCAGGATCTGATAGTATAGGAACAAGATCTTAGTCTAGGTCGGGGCATTATTTGTTATTTTAAGCGTCTATTACCCTTTCAAGCCAACTTGACACATTTGCGGGTCATAGATATAGTGTACTGTGTAGGTAATGCGATAACTATTAGTAGTGATGTGGTGAACGTACGGTATTGTTGATCGTAAGTTATTCATTTGTTTACATTATAGATCCGCTCGTGACAATTACGGCGACAATGGTGTTGGGTTAGTACCAGATAGAGGATTTTACTTGAGGTATTTATAAAATTATGCCATCTGATATCATTAAACTACTTGTTTCAATTTGAAAAATAATAAGTAAAAGTAATTAATTAAACATTTATTAATTTTTTTTAATTATTTGAATGAATTTATTGCTATTTAGTACTTATTTTTACGGCGAACGGCGTCTGACGTCACATATCTATGCTGTAACGTTTTTAGGCTTATTTTTCCACGAAATTGCCAGGACAAACGCCGTTTCTATTAAAATATTAAATTCTTTCTGCACGTATTTGGAAAGATTTCGCAATTTCCCCATTGAAACTGATGGACAAATCAGCAATAAAATATCCCATACTTGTTTCTGGTGGTCGCTGAAGTGTGCTTGCCAAGGTAACAGACATCAACTCTAGCGATGAATTTTGTAATTAACTTTTGAAATTAATATTCGACTGTTTATTTAACTTTACACAATTTTCCGTACCTTTCAACTCGACCGTAATTTATGTTTCTTTCATAGAAAGAGGTCACACGGTGCCAAGTTCGGTACAGACGAATGGCATGGTTTTCCGAATTGATATTTTTAAATATGAACAGGCTTTAATTACAACGAAAACGTTCGTATTTGTTCTCCATTGACGTCACGGTTGGGAAACTCGTCAAAATTAGATGAAAACGGTTATCTGACCTAGATTTCTAATTTCTAGACGCACGAACGCGGAGTACTGGTTTCACATCCCACGGGACAGCCATTAGTTATCCCTCGCAGTCCTCTTTCCAGCGGAATCGTCCTACCTTCATTAAAGGATGGTATTCGATTAAATTGTAATACGTTTTGTACTAAAACTCCTGTATTGAATGCGTAAACTTAGAGGAATTATCAGACTTTAATATTTTTCATTTCAAGTCAAATTTTTGCGTAAGTAATGGGCCATACTGTAACAGCATAATACTGCGACCAAAATAAGTCGATTTACTTTAGCTTATCCTAAAAGAATCCAAAAATCCACCAAAATCAATAATAACAAAGATACAGGGTATCTATTCTAACTATTCACAAACATAAACAAATAACACCATACAACAATGAAAAGACTACTTTTAGATAAATTGCATGCATCATGAGATTTAGATGCGTTTTTCTCAGAAACCATTGCTTCTAGCTACATCAGCAAGGTGTACCTTTTTTCAACTAGAAAAGGCAGGGAAGAAAATTCCCATTTTCCAGTCCAAAACTAGATACAGAGTAGCACAAAAAAGTCTTAGCGATTTAAAGGGGCCCAAACCATCGTTGGTGGCGCCCTCTAGCAGATACACCAAAATAATAATAATAATAATAATATCTCTACCCCTCATTCTAATCACGAGGATTAGCCCAGAAGTCGAAGACTTGTGCGGGAGAGGGGGCATATTATTATTAAGCAGGCCGCATTTGCGCCCAGGAACGACTTACGTTGGTAGGCCCTAATCACCATTCAGTGCAGGAATGAGGGAAACCTGGAAAACCTCATTAATTAGGGGGGTAGTTGAATGCCAACCGGTATCAATCTCACATTGAACCAAGTCAACATTCTTCCACCCTACCATAACCGCAGAGAGGGTGCCAATCTCTCCACGAATATAGCTTATATACGGTCTACCGGCTGCAGGGTCGAACCCACAGCGATCCAGTCACCTCGATTCAAGTACTGACGCCTTAAACCGCGCGACCACTGACCGATCCATAAATCGTCGACATATCCGAATTTCTGGTCCCAATAAACCCCCTATACCAAATTTCATAAAGTGCGGTCTATGCCATCGAAAAATACTAAAGAAAATGTGATTTATGTTTTCATCTTTGAGACCCGGTAGCTCCGTTAGTATCAACTTTTGGATTAAGGTAAGTTGAGTTAATTCAGCTTATTTTTATCCAAACTATTTGCATCTGTTTGGCCCATTCTTTACTGAACAACCTGTATAGACCACTCACGGACATTCTTGGTAATGAACTACATATATCAACTGCATCACTTAACACTAATATTTTGGTCTCTCGTCCTAATCCCTTCGCGTCGTCATCGGTTATTCCTCACTTGTTAAATTAGGGCGTTTACGATTTTGAGAATACGCCGTTGAGCTTGAATTATTCTCTATTCAAGCAAGCACAAAATCACTAATTAAAAATTTGCATCTCCCATTAAGGTGTCTTATTCTTACTCAAACTTATTCTTAATGAAATGCATTGTATTATTCACTTAATAGCCATAACCTGCCTTTGGAGCGTTCAGCTATGTCAACAGTGAGCGAATTCGAATAGTAATTTCTAGTATTCGACCTTAGTTATGCGCCAGTTAATACGAGTTGAAAAAAAACACAGAGATGATCCGACGTTCTAGCATGTCTCTGGATGACATCATCGACGGGGCATTGTACCCGGGGACGCATTAGAATCACATTCACTTGGCCGTCGAGCAACTCGTTCGTTACCTTTACTTTTCGGTGGAAACGTTCTCAAAATAAATACAGATCTTTAACCGTACATTGTTTAGACAGACAAAGAATTAATTACTTGGTGATTACTAACTCGGATATAAATAATAATTAATTATAAGAAAAAACTGGGGAAAAAATAAATTCAGGTCGTCCATAGGCGTATCAGTTTTTTTTGTTGGGGGGATAAAATGATCCGCCGTAATATGATTAAATTTGTAGCGTTCTTTAGGTACAGAAATCTCGAAAAATAAAACACGTAGATGAAACAAAAGTAATACCAAAAATAAAATTATTGATGTTTTGTTTATCCACTTTTAGTTTAAAATTCTCTAATAATATAATAACTTTTAAAATGCAGTTGTATGACACATTATTTTGCTATTCTATACCCACAATTAGTTTCACATACTTATAAACAAAATTGAACGATCTTATATGCAGAACAATGTAAGTTTGTTTTATAACAATATTAACATCTACAGTTAAATTTAAAAAATACGTATTTTGAAAGATTTCTATACCTAAAAATTTGTTTGTTAGACCGCTAGTTTCTGTCATTATACAATATTCGTTTTACTTCAGTACCTTTCAATATTCGCAAATGGTATGAGATAACACTCTTCTTTACTAAACTTCTATATTCTTCAGTTCTTAAATGTCTAAAATTGCTTGTATTTGTAGAAAACACCATTTCCAGAATACGGCGTCCGTAAGAGGATTTGTTAGTATCATTGTATGCATTGCATTGCATTGTATGCATTGTAATGCAATAATAAGTTTTAGTAACTGGTAGCGATTGTCGCAGCTCCTATCTTCTATGATGTAATGATATTGAGATACGGATGACGGTGTCGACTTTCGGAATGCTCTCTGTAGTTTTTAAGCCTATTCTAAAAACCGAAGCTCCCATCTTCTGTGATGTAATAATATTGAGATATAGGAGACATATGGTAACGGTATCGGCTTTCGGAATGTTGTTTATAATTTGTTTTAAGCCTCAAAATAATACATTTAATGATCTCACTTCCAAAAAAGAAGAAACAGAAAACGTACAATCTCCAATAATCATTCATTCGATGTCGAAATTTGTTTAGGATAAAATTAAAAGGAGAATTTTATTTTTTTTTGCGTTTTAATTGCTTATTTCCTAAATCTAATTTTAAAAAATACCACACCATTATAAAGTATATAGTTACTCTATTTTTTATTGTCCTGCCCTGTATTTAGCGTTACTGTTTAGTGTCAATAGAATTGTATTATAATATATATTATAATTTCTACGAACATTTTTATGAGTAGTCCGAAATCGATTGTTAAAGTCACATAATTTTAGTATGTATTTATAAATTTATGGTTTAAACATTTTCAATTGTTTTCGTTAGGTTAGTAGTTTACTTGTTATTAAATCTGTTGTGTAACAACCATCTATTTATTGAAATAAATACCCCCTTTGGAATCCTACCGGTGACGCCTATGCTGGACATCGTCCTTGCGCTGATTGCAATGCCAAGGTTCGAGGGTGAACGACACAGACGCCTACCTAGTCCAGATCGGCCTACTCGGTGTTTTTTTGAAGCCGTCGGGAAGCGACAAACAAAACAAATGCATTCGAACCGCCCCACTAGATTTTTTGGCAAGTGTTAAATGAACCATTCGGCGGGAAACAGAGATGGAAAGCGGACGTTTCAGTATGATAGTAAATATCATTTTCCTCGTTTATGAATAAAGTTGTAGTGTACAGGGTGTACCTTAAACGGGAATCAGATTTATTTATGCAGATGCTGCCTTTAACCTTTAAAAATACACATCTTAAGTTTGTTTTATCAATTCCGTTGTGTAAATAAATAGGTTTATAATGTTATTCACTTACATAGTTACAATGAAGTACCTTAATTACGAACACCTTTTTGTAAACCGATAATATACTCACTGTGTAGAACACATAATTAATAGTTTTTTTTTACAAAAAAATCAGGAATGAAAATGTCAAATTAAAAAAAAATAATATTCGTAAACGAGTTCGTAAATATTTGAAATTTTTAAAAAATACTTTCACTTGACGCTTCTTCTACATGACGAACTACACCTGCAATTAAAATGTTTGTACTTATTTAAGGTTCGCCCTGTATATGTAATAAAATAAAGCGATTACATATTCGGTCTTTCTCGTTTCACCAGAAAACGTTGGCCGTTTGTTACTTTGCCTGTCTAGCACCACCATGGTGTCATATCGTATCATATGTTAGCCGAAATTAAGTCAGCGTCAGAAGTCATGGACAGAGAGAATTATTTTTTATAAAGGCGTTACTTTGTTATTCACTGTTTTCGTTTGTTTCAGATATCCCGGACATTCCCGAGAGCATCGGGCAGTTGCGCGCCCTGCGCGTGGCCGACTTCAGCTCCAACCCCATCCCCAGGTTGCCGCCCGCTTTCAGCCAGCTCAAGTCGCTCACCATCCTGGGACTCAACGACATGTCGCTCACGACGCTGCCCGCCGATTTCGGCATGCTCACCTCGCTCACGTCGCTCGAGCTGCGGGAGAACCTGCTCAAGGAGCTGCCGTCTTCTCTGGCCCAGCTCACGAACCTGGAGAGGCTCGACCTGGGCGACAACGAGATAGAAGAACTGGTAATGCAAGCCGGTAGCATAGTTAGTCAACCGTCTTGTCTAAGGGTTGTCAACAAATTTTTTAGTTAGCATATCCCACAACTAACGGCGTTTGACTAATTTATACTATACATTGACACAGTTACATTCATTGGGAGAGATAGTATTGTACGTAATTTGTGTTTCAGCCCCCTCACATAGGAAAACTACCCGCCCTCCAGGAGCTCTGGTTGGACCACAACCAGCTGCAGAGTCTTCCCCCAGAAATAGGCCAGCTGAGCAACCTGACATGCCTAGACCTGTCCGAGAACAGACTGGAATACCTCCCCGAGGAAATAGCCGGCTTGGAGAGCCTCACGGACCTCCACCTCTCCCAAAACGTGCTGGAGACGCTGCCGGACGGCATAGGAAAATTAGACAAATTGACGATCCTCAAAGTGGACCAAAACAGGCTTACCTCTCTGAACTCCAACATCGGTCACTGCCACAACCTGCAGGAACTAATACTGACTGAGAATTTCCTCAGCGAGCTGCCCGTGGAGGTGGGCAAGCTGGTGAAGCTGACCAACCTCAACGTGGACCGGAACAGCCTGACTTCCATCCCCGAGGAGTTGGGGAACCTGTGCGAGTTGGGGGTGCTCAGTTTGCGAGACAATAGACTGACTATGTTGCCGGACACTCTGGGCAACTGCAGGAGGTTGCACGTCCTCGACGTGTCGGGGAACAGGCTTCCGTTCCTGCCTTACACTCTGCTGCAGCTGAACCTGAAGGCGGTGTGGTTGAGCGACAACCAGGCTCAGCCGCTGTTGACGTTCCAGACCGACACCGATCCGGACACGGGGAAGACTGTACTCACTTGTTTCTTGTTGCCGCAGCAGGAGTACCAGCCCACGATAGGTAAGTGTAGCGCCTGCTAATGCCTGTTTTGCGCGTCGCGATAAATCGTAGCGACCTCTAACTTCTCAAGGTTATTTGCTAAAGTCCCTAAATGTCAGTTTAGAGTCTGAATATCATTGTTCTCTTTTATATCCCAAAATGGCGATCGGTGGATGACGTTTATTGCACAGAGCAGAAACTATGTGGTTTGTTGTCAAAGCATTAAATCCACAAAAGTTTTTATGACATTATTTGTGCTATTTTTTTAGTTTTTATGATACTGTTTATTACGTTCGTTCAAAATTAAACAGAAATTGCAGAAAATGACTAAGTTTAAATTAAAATGTTATAGTTTATCTAAACTTGGAAAGCCAACACAGAGACTATATCTGTTACATTTAAACCTCGACCCACTTGGAGATATGACTAAATTGAACTTGAGTAGGGACATAAAATACTGAAACCTTCCTTGCTCGGATTTTAAATTTTCTATTGACGTATCTTCTATGTCTGCAACACAATTTCTATTGAAACTATTGAATTTGAAGATATTTTATACAAGAAGCAAATTAAATTTACTAACGGAAAAAACATCTTCAGTTGCCTTATAATACTCAGTTTGACAATTGTTGATTAAACTAATTTTGCATATAATCATCCACGTTTTATTACAAAAAAGAATGTCTACTTCTCTAAGTTCGCCACTGTTTTTTGCGTCGTATCTTTAAATTGACCGACCCCTAGTTATTACGTTTTGTTGCATACACCACGTCAAAAATAGTAGTCCGCCACATAGATGGAAAGCCTTTTGATTTTGATTGATTTGATTTTAGTTACATAAACCGTATTTTTTTTATTTTATAGAGTCGTTACGATTTGTCGTTTCGTGTAGACCTAGCATTAGCTGAATGGCCTCCCGATTGGAGAAATTAGTATTTCTTCGCATTTTGCTGTTCAAATTCCGCGGATTTATATTGAAATCTGTTTCTCCAATCACGGCCTACTCGGCGATTATTCGTTATTACTGTTTCGTCAATTGTTTCCGCTTTGGGCGAGCACTCTTTTGTTTATTTGCAGCAGAAGGTTTTAGTAGCTTCGATCTGTGTTTTTTTTTTAACTGTTAAGTGTTTGTTTGCTGATCTTTTGTATCTCGATGCAGATAAATGTTCTATCGAGTGTGTTGAAAAAACCGTAAATTTCGGTAATAAATAATCGATGTGTTTTTAATGTGGTGCGAATTGAAAAGCCGTGTTTTGGCAGCCCGAAAGCTTTGATGAACGCTTACGCTGAAATTGAGCTGTTCCGAAATCAATCAAATCGATAATCGATTCTTAATATAAAATATACAGGGTGGTCCGTTTTTCATGGCTCACTGTTGGTATCTGGGAAATCGTAAAATATACAAGGCGGCTCAAATTAGAAAAGAGTGCGCTTTTTGATGGCTAAACCAAACGGATCCGAGATATCTGCTGTCGTTGCTGAAATATTGTGGAGAAACTGAAAATAGCGATTTCAGGAAATGCCATGTAATGTCTTTATTTCTCAACAGAAAATACAGAATACGAGACATGGATTGTCGCCGAGAGAATTTTTTTTTTCGTTTACTAATTTGGGTTATGCAATAGTTTTTGTTCTTATTGGCACCATATTATATATTGACAGTGACAGATGTAGAATAAAATTACACTTCAAGATTTTAATTGAAGAATAACCTATAAACTTTGTTTGTTGTGTTTTAAAAATGTTTTATTTTATTTTATTTTACTTTACACTATTTAACAGAATGAGAAACACACAAAAAAAAAAGATATACAAAGAAAATATACAGTAAAAAATAACAAACAATGATGCAAAAATACAGATACCAAAACAAAAAAAAACAAATTATGATACACAAAATTTTAGATAATAATAATAATTAACACTAGAAATAGCATCAGATTTAAAAAGCATCATAGTGCTACCTGTTCAAACTTGCAAGAGAACAATGAAATATATCAGCCGATGACTTTAAGTTTTTATAAGCATTGCACGTAGAATTCAATGGGGAAAACTCCTAATATTAGTTCTTGGCGTTGGCAAGTAAAAGGTACCAGCATGTCTTGAAACTATACTGGGAACATGAAAATTAAGTCTATTGAATAAGTCACCACAAAATACTAAATAAACAATGCTACGTCTGTTCTCCAAAGATTTAACAGAAAACTTCTGTAAAAGCTCATCCTGGGAAATGCCAGTTTGAGGATAAAATCCGTTAGTTCTGAAAGATACGAATTTCAAGAAACGACGTTGAACCCATTCTAAACTGTCAATATATGTTACATAATTTGGACACCAAACAACAGGCATATGTAACTGTATTGGCACTGGTAGGCCTGTTGCTTGGCCTCCAGCCATTAATTTTTTTTCTTTAGAATAGCCCGAAAGATAAAATTTATTACAATCTCTGTGACAATATAGAAAACCTACGCGTCAGAATTTCTGATGTCTTTAGGTCTATTTCACAAAGTATTCAAAATGTGAATTAGATCAAATCAGATTAAGAACTGTGTGCGCGAAAATGGACGCCGTTTTGAGATGTGTATTTTGTTTGGTTAAGTTTTTTTTTTTGTTTTACTTCAAGAACTACTAGATTTTTTATTTAGATTACTGTATTTTTAAAATTGTATGGGTTATTTTTAAAATAAAATACCTAGTGCTGTTTATTTTAATATTAATTATTTTAATTTTCATCTGTTACTATCAAGCTCTAACATGGCCTCCATAAAAAAACAAACACAATTACACGTTGCATAGACATTTTCATACGACGAAAATCGATTTCACGTATATTGTTAACCCTCTGTACCAAATTTCAGCTCATTCTGCTGTGAAATAACGATGCAAGATGGCGTTTTCTAAAATCTCTATTTTCAGTTTTTTTTTACAATACTTCACTAGAGACAGCAGCTATCTTGGGCTGTACAGGGCGAATTTGAAAATAATTTCTCCATTATCATAATTATTAGTTCTGTTCTAGGTAAAATGACCACTCTGTTTATTAAATTCGGCATTGTCCTCTGAAAAATGTTTCTCGCTATTTCTATTCAGCTAATGTACGCTTCGGTGATTTAGGAATGTACAAAAACAGGCCAAAAATTTATAAAATATAGCTTAAAGTTCATCGATACGTAAATACCGATTCGTTACAGTGAGAGTTATTGCCACTGTCCAATATGCACTGTGTACATAAAATATTGAACATAGTTTCTTAATAAAAAATAATACAGGGTGGTCCGCAATTAGTGGCCTATGGACATACTAGATTTTTTACTTCAAAATGTTACGATTTAAGATCTTGTCTTAATAAAATGTTGATAATAAAAAAGATACAGGGTGTCAAAATTGGAATTTAAAAAGTGATTTTTGACTACACTGGGTTTGAATATCAACTTAAAATTTGAGAATACGAAGTGTGGCAATTAAGTTCCGGGAATTTTTCAATGAAAAAACAAGCAAAAATTGTATTATCGACCTTCGGAATAGTCTCCGTCTAACTCTACACAACGATTCCAACGTTGCTCCCACGATTGGAAGCACCCTTAGTAATCCTCCGCAGTTAACCCGTTCAGCACTACGGTTACAGCTTCTTTGACCTCCTGTACGCCGCCATGATGAGTTCCCTTGAGGTGTGACTTTATCTTGGGGAATAAAAAAAATCGCAGGGGGCAATATCGGAGCTATAGGGTGGGTGCGGCAACGTTAGAATGCCTTTTTATGCCAAAAAGTCTTGCACAATGAACGAGGAATGGGCTGGCGCGTTGGCATGGTGCAAGATCCAGCCGTTCTCGGCGAGTTCGGGTCGCACACGAAAAACGCGGGCCCATAGCCGCTCCAGGACGCCAACATAGAACTATCCAGTCACTGTCTGGCCGGCAGGAACGTATTCAAGATGAATGATGCCTTGGATATCGAAAAAAAAACGATCAGCATTGCCTTCAGTCGTGACTTACACATCCTCGCTTTCGTTGACCGCTCTCAACCCTTTTCCATCCACTGCTGACTTTGTTTACGGGTCTCGGGGTCATACTTAAATATCCAGGTCTCATTTCCAGTGACTACCCGACTCATCCAGTCTCTACCGTCGCTCCGAATGCGTGACAACAAATCTTCGCAGATCGATTTTCGCATGTCTTTCTGTTCACGGGTGAGAACTTTTGGCACCATCTTTGCGCAAATCTTTCGCATATTCAAATTTCGTGTAACATCTTGCGAACGGTTTCTTTGTTGACGTTTAACTCGTCAGACAACGCACGAACGCTTAGGCGCCGGTCAGACGTGATCAGTGCACGCAAACGGTCAACATTCGCGTCAGTACGAGAGGTGACGGGAGCTCCTTCACGTGGATCGTCTTCTACCGATTCACGCCTCTTCTTGAACCGTTTTGTCCATTCAATTTTCGACATACATTCGTCTCCATACGCCAGCTGCAATTTTCGAAGGATTTCCGAGGGTTTTTCACCAGATTTCACTAAAAATTGAATCACAACACGTTGGTTGTAATTTGAGTCAGTCATTTTCGCGAAGCCACTGAAAAAGTTACTTCTAAAAAATACATATAAGACACAAACCAAACGTGCTACCGACTTCAACCTTGGACTGAAACTAAAAGGAAAGTCCCCCCTCTCTAGAAAAACGTTTCCGAACGATGCAGTGTTGCCAGTTTCCGAGTTATAACTAAATTCCCGGAACTTAATTGCCACACCTTGTAGATGTTTTTGAGAAATCATCTGTTTTCTATTTACATTATGATTTCTCATATCCAAAAACATCTATTCCCAAATTTTTAAGTTGATACCGAGGTTGATACAGTCAAACCCAATGTAATTCCATATTACAAAAATTTACTTTCTAAATTCCAACTTTGACACCCTGTATCTTTTTTAATATCATTAAATTATAATATTTTGTAGCGAAACATCGGATTCGGACCACCCTGTATAAAAGCTACTTCCTGCATTCGTTCAGATGGGAAATAATAAACATTATAATAATATGTCGTTAAATATGTCAGTCAGTATTATACAGGGTGCTTCGCTTTTTAATAAAACATAATGTTTAAAAATTATGTCTTGACATCTAAATATAATTTTCGGATATCCTAGAAAACGCCACAAAAATTTCAATTCGGCTATAGTGTTTTTAGTTTAGTTTTTTAGAGGTTCGTACATACCTCTATATCCACCACTGATTTTCAATGTCGAATTATTCGCTCTCAAATACTATTTTTTACTTTTTTATTAGCGGTTTTTTCGTTAAATAATAAATAAGTAACTATATTCAACGCCCTATATCTCAGATGAGAAGCGTTTTAGGACCCATATTAACAGGAACTTTTATCTCTCTCTTTTATCTCGAAATGAGACACCCTGTATATTTGAAAATATTTTTTTTACATTAAAATTTGAACAACGGTATTACGGTGTTACATGTAAATTACAAAATTGAATAAATAACGTCACGTAAATAATATAAAACACGGAAAATGTATGTAATTTGTTATAATTAATATTTTGTATTGGAAAGCATATCATTAAAAAATTTCATTAAATCTAAAATCTGATCTAAAACCGCTTCTTTGCTATCCGCAGTATGCGTATGTATACGTTCCAACTGAACAGTGTTGTATAACAGCTCAAAACCAGTGCGGCCTTGACTTTACAGTAGTCGATGTTGTACATTCCTGAAATAGCCATACAAATTACAAACCTGTTGATTCTTATCGAGCGAATGTCTATCAATTTTCCAAATGTCAAAAATCGTTAAATCCCTATTAGCAGCTTATCTCGTTGTAGACTATGTAGTAAATATCTCCGTATCAGTTGATTGGTAAACATTAATGACTATTATTATACCTGAGATGATATTTTAACAGCGGAAATCATACAGGTTGTGCAGCATGAGGAATTCAGGTTGATTGAAAATGATTTTTTAGCTGCCAAAACACGGTTTGAATTCTTTTTTTTATTTTTATTTGCTCAAATTCAAACCTAATTATTTTTTCATGGGATGTACCATAACTTCACACGGTGTGATCATTATCTTGTATGGTAGCTGAATTGGGTAAATATTAAATAAGTAAATTGAAACAAATTCGATGATACCACGAGAATGTTTTATATCTGTTTTACATCCACTTTTGAATGCAAATAAATTGTTCAAGAAATTACAATTCGCTTTACAAAAGCATTTTAATTTATTGGGTAAATCTAACTTTTAGAATAAAAATCATGTTGATAGCATACCAGAAACCATAATAGATCTCTTATAACTTATATCAGGTACTTAATTGTATTAACAAACGTCAGACACGTACGTGTGCCCTATTTTTTGAAATTAAAAGAAAAACATGTCAGAATTGTAAATTGTAACGTAAAATTGGCGCAATTTGTTGGGTCAAAAGGTAATCAGTACACTACGAGTAGATGTGTTTTGAAATCCATATTTGGCCCGAAAAACTTATCGAGAGATGTAATCGAATAATTGTCATCACAATCCCCCTTGTTTCACTAACTAACTGATATCTGGGCCTCGCTTGTAAAATTCTTAAAGCTACTAATTGAAGAATTATTTTATAGTTTTGCGATTAATCCAAATCTCTGTTAGTGGTCCAAAAATATGAAAATCACAAGGTGGCAGGTCTGGACCATCTACTAAACCATTTAAATTTTTTCATGTTTTAACTTCGTATCTCGCCTCACCTATGTATGAAAGATACCGACAGATTGTGATGCAAGTTGTTTATGATCTGTCAACTTTAACACTGGTGACATATGGCTGAGTATTCTCGTGAAGAAGGATGTCATCTCGTGAGATTTTTCCAAACGTTTTTGTCGTTGCATGATGAAGTTTGTTTCATTATTTCATAGCAGATTTGCATTGATATTCACTATATATTCTTTAAAATGTATTTGTAAGGGTTCTTCACAAAAAAGCTAAAATCTTGGCTGTAGAGGGTTGTATTATAAACTAAAGTAAATATTATGAAGCTTTTAATTACCAGGTAGGTTGTGTTTTGTGGTGTAATTCTTTGTATTTTTTTAGATGAAAGTGTATTTTAGGGGTTATTAAATTTTAATGTAAGACAAATTCCTAAAGCGCATATACACTGCCCCACAAAAGTTTGGGAAGTTCACAAATCTTGAGTTTCTTTTAAAGGTTGACAACTTTTATTCAAACATACTTTTGGTATGCTGTCTTGAATATTTACTATTTTATACGAGTGGCTTTTTTGTTACTTCTTCGAAAGCATTTTCATTTTTTGGCAAAGTTTTATTTTTTATGATTTTAATACAAAATTCAAATTCTTAAAACAATTACAGAAAAAAGTTAATACAGAGCATGTCTTCCTCGCACTTCAATGACTGCCTGGCAACGCCTTTGCATACTGTCTATCAGGTTGTTGAAGTAGCTTTGATCAATTTCTCGCCACAGGCGTGGTAAAAGCCCTCTGCGTTCTTGAAGTGTATATGAGGGTGGTTGATGCGAATCTAAGGCTCTTTGTAGTTGGTCTTATGCGAGCTCAATTGGAGGCGGCAGTGCCAAGTGCAGAATACCATGAAAGGGCGTCGACAACAGTTCTCGCACGATGAGGTCGCGCATTATCGTCGAGAAATTAAAAAAATGGCCCAATTGCAGCATGAAACAAAGAGATGACATTGTTGATGACTTGTTCGACATAGATCTGTGCATTCATGTTAACTAACCATGAAATGTACCACCTCTGAATTGATGAATATCCTGGATGGTTCTACGATTTCTGGGAACCAAAGGAAGGATTCGTACTCGAACACTCAGAGGCTATCTTCAGCTGCACTCAGTTTACGTCTAGGCATTATAGCAAAACAAAATTTTCAGGTCTTCAATAAGAGTTGGCTATATAAACTTGAATGACTGATCCAAAATTCTTAAAAAGGCCAAAGATAAGAACTAGCCGAAAACTGAAAAAGTCACTCAATGATGAGCAGAAAAACCACTCAGACAAGAAAGTAAACATTTACTATCTAGAACCATTTGGAAAACAAAAAACGTTAACCTTTAAAAGAAATCTCGATATTTATGAACTTCCTTAACTTTAGAGAAGCAGCTTATATCGTGAATACCTTGTATGTTCGTAACTTCAACCTTTGAGATATCTATAACATTTAACTTGGACTACTTGGGAGATCGTGTCGAGAAGCCCCATATTGTCAAAAACCTGTGTTTACAAACCTCTGCTTTAGTTCAGCCATCTCATAAATATTTATTTTATAAAAACACTCAAAACTCCACACTCTATTATGCAAGTAATTGGTTGTTCACCTCTACATCAGTTCCAAAATCTATCAACAGATGTCAGCCACATTGTGATTTTCGTCAATTGCAAACAAACTACTGTAGATGATTTTGCACACATGCCATATTGATTTCTGACTTGATCAATGTGGCAGTTACGAATGTTTTAAAATCCCAGGTAAATAATGACAATTGTTTTCAAGGCTAACCTAACAAGGAATGAATTTTAAACGAGCAATTTTCAATTTCTTGAACAGTTTAGATGAAAAATTATTTAATGTAAAACAGATTTTTTTTCTTTAGTTTTGTAAATAAATTTTAAATACACTATTCAGCGACCGTAAAATTCTTGTGTGATTCACCGCCATCCCTCCGTCTAACACCACCACACCCCCACCCCGCTTCTTTCTGTTTCTGTGTAAAGCACCGTTTTTCTGTCTGTTGCACCCTGTTAGCTTGTGATGGCCGCTTGTACCGCTGTGACGTCACCCCCGGCCTTTCTAATGGTACGTTGACTCGCACAGATGACGCCACCTCCGAGGACGACTGGCAGGAGCACGAGGCCAGCAGGACGCACTCCGTCAAGTTCACCGACCCCCAGGAGCAGGATAACAGAGAGGTGAGCTCACGCTACCACCCCTCGATGGTGTGGCTGGTCGGGTGTTACACCAGGGCCAAAGAGACGGTCGTGCGGTGGTGTTGCGCCTCCAGGGGGCGCAGCCTCAGCAGGAGCAACAGCTATTACATGCTGAACGCGCTCCGGGACACGGACGACGTGTACACCGCCGTGGAATGCTAGAGGGCGTGCGCGTAGGGGCGGTTTTTGAAGTTAGGCGGTCGCCTGTTTTAGATTTCTGAAGGGTATTAACTATGGCATCTATCAAAGGTTTCTCGAATGTGGTGTCTGTGGACTTTTTCAGAGGGTCGATTGATATGGCCTTGTTTATATATAATATCGTTAGTCGACCAGTCAAACTTAGGAGTAAAAATAATAGATGGCGATACTCCTTTAAAAGCCAAGTCAACTTTGTCTATAGTATAAATAAGGATGACGTGGATTTTAAGAGTATCGCCATCTATTGTTTTTACTCCTAAGTTTGATTGGTTGACTATATTATATACAGGGTATCTGGGAATAGGTGGGAAATCGGGCGCAGATAGAACATATAAAATTTTTTCCTACAGGTCCTCCCTACGGAGATATGTGTCTCTAAAGGACGCTGCTGGAAATCGGTTTTTCGAGAGACTTCCCACATTTTCCCGAACACCCTGTATATAATATAGTTAGTCAACCAATCAAACTTATGAGTAAAACCAATAGATGGCGATACTCATGAAATTTAAGAGAGTATCGCCATCTATTGGTTTTACTCCTAAGTTTGACTAGTTAACTAACTATATTATATGTATAAAGCATATAGCGTATGTTTTGACAAAAGATGCCGTAAATTCAAGTTATAAAGGTCACAGCTACCTCACCTTTATGTAATAAAAACAAATGGCAATAGATCAGGTCCGTGATACGTAAAAGTCTCGGCATCTTTTCCCAAAACATCACACATATATACAGGGTGTCCCAAAATAGAAGGCCATACCATTAACCACATATTCTTTGGACAAAAATAATGCGACTGTCCAAAGAATATGTGGTTAATGGTATGGTCTTCTATTTTGGGACACCCTGTATAATAATGGCCAACGAGGCTAATGGAAACCGAAGGGTATGAGATGCGAGGGTTGCAAAAATAATGTAAGAGGTCAAAGCTCGGCTAGAATCGTAGAATATATTAAATATATTTTTGAACCGTTTTAAACTTGGTCTACATTTGCGTTATTTTTCTATCAACTCTCGTATATTCGATTCGAAAACTGATTGTACACTTTTATTAAGGTTGTGGGGGAATATTTGTACGATTTGACGTTTAAAATGGTGAATGAATATTGTATGTTGTGCGGTCAATTACAATAATCACTAATTTAGGTAGGACGCATGAAAAAGTACAATAATAGCGGTATAATCACGTCACAAGTGCCTCTTTATTCACGGAGAGTAGTCAACGCTTGATTTTATTTCGCTGGCAGGTGTCCAATTCATTCGAGGGTGCTTGCTAATTGCTGTTTAGGGTTTTTTAAACGTTGAATTATTTTTTTTAATTGGGTGTAGTACATTCGCGGTATTAATTATTATATAATTAACGTCGAATCGAGGTTTTATTTATTTTTTCATTTTTTTTATCGAAATACGTAACAGTAGCATACAGGGTGTTTCTGAAAAGGCGAAAAAAATTGGATTAAGCAACCCGTGGTTTTAAACTATATTTTCAGAATAAAAAAATACAAATTATAAAAAAGTGAATCCGGCCCTATCGAGTGATGTGACTCTTACCCAGTTGAAATGTTTACAATGAACAATTTGTTGAAGTTAAAATATATTGATAAAAGGGTTTCTTGCAAGTCGTCACAATTATTTTAGAAGGTGGTAGAATACTTGATTTTGAGTCAATTGGAATAAACATACCTATATACCAAGTGTTACAATATTTGTGGTAATTATTTTTTTTAATATTTTATAATTTAACCGTGCTTTTCTACAATTATTATTGAAGTGTTCATGTTATTGTTCACACACTCGCGCCATTGCTAATTCTTGATTTTGCTAAGGCATTTTGAAATAAACGTAAATTATTCTCAGTCAGTAAGATAGAACTTGATGTACTTGCTGCATTGTAAACAGTCGAGTAAGAGCGAATACTTTACACAGGTTGCCTAATAAAAATTGTATGTTTTCACGTCTTCTAATTTTCATAGACATCCTGTATATCTTGTGAAAAAAGTGTCCACCACGTTGAAAGTATAGTAAAATGTCATATTTTAAGTTTACAGTAAAATGATGAACTGAAACTAGTGAAAATATACAGGGTGTTCCATTTAAAACAGTATTTCTGATAAAAATGGAGTTTTTGTTAAATACTGTTCACAATATGACATTTTACCTAAACTACGGCACTCTAAAAATATAGTGGAAAAGGAGTAATAATTTACCTTTATTTTCGTATTATTAATTTTTTATCAGTTCTCGAAATTGCTAAATGATTCCTAATTCATCAATTCTAAAGTAATCCATTTATCTAGATAATATTTATTTTTATAATACCTGTCCAATAATACCTAGTTTAAAGCCTAAGTGATAAGTCTTTTAGCTTTTAGAATTATTTTCGATAGATGTTACGTTGCGTCATATCAAACGTCTTGTGAGTAACTTTTGGAAACAGGGTCGGTTTTAGCACATCTAGAAATGATGCTGATTAAATTTCGTCAAATATTTGTTTGAGACTGTAATAAAATAGATGTCTCTACTTGATTTGGAAGATCGTCTAACATGATGTCAAACTGACGAGTGTAATTTTGAATATACAGGGTGTCCCGAGATAGGCTTACAATAATTTACCAGCGCATTCTTCGATTTAAATTTAAAATAATATACAGTATGGAAGAAAAGTACGGAATAAATTCATTATTTCTAAAACAACGAAGTTTCATGAAATTTCCTCGGACCCGTCGATTTTGCTTTTTAAAAAGACTCTTTTTTTCTATACCAACGCATTTCCGACATTCATTTGTTTTCGCGTGATGACGTCATCGGATATTTTTTTAAATAGAACCCCTATATTTTTTCATCAGATTCTTGTAGAGCTTAACTTGCTGAATTGAAAAATATATAATTTCAACACTATTCCTTCAACTTTCCAAGAAAAAAAATAATCCAATAAACGCTGCAGTTGACAGATGTCAATTCTGATTAGATTTTGTTTAGCTGCCAGAAACAGTTTCTGAGATGACTTGATTTAATTTGTTGTTTTTGCTATCAAAAGATGTAATAAAGATCTAACATGCAATCTAATAAAACAAAATAATAAATTAGGGGGTCAAATACGATTGAGGCAACCAGAATTTAATTATTAATTAATTAAATAATTAGTAACTTATTGTTAAATTGTTTTAAAAATGAAGAGTCCTTATTTTGTGATACTGCCGATGAATTCACTATATCCATTTTACTCTCAACCAGCCCATCACAGACACAAATGGGAATATTCACATTTTTTTCAAGCCGATTTTATTGGATCGATTATTATTTTTTTTCTCGGAAAGTTGACGGAATAAATTGTTGAAATTATACATTTTTGAATTCAGCAAGTTAAGCTCTACAAGAATCCGATGAAAAATATAGGGGTTCTATTTAAAAAAATATCCGATGACGTCATCACGCAAAACATGAACGTCGGAAAAGCGTTGGTATAGAAAAAAGTGTCTTTTTAAAAAACAAAATTGACGTGTCCGAGGAAATTTCATGAAACTTCGTTGTTTTAGAAATAATGAATTTATTCCATACTTTCCTTCCACACTGTATAAAAATGTAGGGGAAACACCTCCTAATGGCGATATAATCTCTTTCGAGTAATGAAATGAAACAAGGGTATCTATATTTTGTAAAGTTGTCTAAAATTTGTTTATGTAATTTTTTTGGTGTATGAGTCAACAAATTATTGAAAGCTAATTTGGGACACCCTGTATATACATTATTTTTACTATTACTGTAGGTTACAGACGATTTGAAGAAGTCTATGTGGTAATGTACAAACTGAAATGCTGCTACGATTTTTATTTAAGAAAAACATTAACAAAATTTCAATCCAATTGATTCAAATAAGGCGTTGCACAGGCTTCTAAATTTCATTAATAATGAATAATGACATATTTCCGAAATATGTGAAAATGCATGCTCACTGGACGCTTGAAATGAACATGCAGTAGAGTACATTATTTCTTAGTACTTACTAGAGTATTTTTTTACGAATATAACCGATGAAATGATCTCTTCTTTCCTTGTCCAGTTTACAAACTCAGGTTTTTATTTCTTATTTATAATTTTTTAAAGGTTGAGTATTTTATGAAGTATGAACTAGTCGTTAAAAACAAAGTGCCAAAAACTACTGTAGCTTTTTAGGATAAGTTAAATATATTTTTTTCTTAAATCCATTTGTAGCTTTTTGTTGGAAATGTACTATTTTCTTTTCTTGTTTTTACTGTACCGACTAACCCGATATTTTTTTCTGCTCCGCTGTTTTCCGTCTGCATGGACATTTATTATTTACATATCTTGGTTGTGGTCATAATATCCTCCCTTTTTTAATGTATAATTAGCATCTCTATGCCCTACTAATACCTTATTGTAAATTTAGATTAAACTTGCTGTACATATTGTTGATCTTTTTTTTTAATTTAGTGGTTAACTTTTCTGTACATTTTGCACAAGTATTATCAAGGAGCGCGTGGAAATAGCAGGCGGCCTACAGGTCCGGCCTCTGAAATATTTCCAGGCGTCGCCTTTAGCCTGTACCGGAACTAATAATTTCCATTGTTTTTATTTTGTATGTATTTTTTGTAATAAATTATTTTAATTGCATGGATGGATGTTTATTTATGTAGAGTAATTCCAGGTCAGAATTAAAGGTCCTTGCGTCTTCGAAGGAAGGACCTTTCATTGTGGCCACAACCCCCTTTTCTTTCTTGCCGTTTGTAAATAATTTTGGTGGTGGTATATTTAGTTACATTTCCAACAAAAACACTACGAGGTGCTGGTAATTTTTCGTTGCTTCGGAGCTGATAACCAAAAATATATTTTTTGTTAGTTTTTGGACGTTATTAGTTAGATTTGTTGAAGTGAAATTTGTAGCTTAAAAATTGGTTTTTAAATAGTGACGTGCACGAAGAAGAGACTTGTTCTGGTAACTCTTATGAGTAGCGCCATCTATATTTTCGGTTCAACCTTGTAGTAAAGTAAAATACGATAGATGGCGCTACTACAGACAGCAATGGGGATATTGCATGATTTTTGCTTTTGCAGAAGAGATAATGTGTTAGTTTCATCGGAATGGCGTTTGTCCTAGACAATTTTGTGGAAAAAGAAGCCTAAAAGCGGTATTTCAAAATTTTGCCTGGCCACGCCCCCACAAAACGACCTGTGACGTCAGACAAACTTTTGCTCGTGTATACCTAAATCCAAGGGCGCTTTAGTTTCGATCAACGCAGTATTTACGTATGTTTAGAAGAATTAATTTGTCACTTGTGATATTATTAGGTGTTAATGTGTTAAATAGACATTGGTATTGAATAAAGTTACAAAACGGACTCGTAAAATGGCCATAGAAAGTGCAGCTCACCGGACAAATGGAAGAAGTATTGCGTTATGTCATGTACGAATACAGCATACAGTGCCTAATAAAAATATTTCACCGTGCTAAAAAATTAACAGAAAAGTGTGGTGTAGGGCGATGAAGCGCGACGAAAGGAAAAGGAAACATTACCACATTGATTTGTTTATGAAATTTAATTGGAATACATAAGTAGGTAGATTTAAGTTCATCATCAAAAAATTAAAATGTAAAGTTGTAATGAATCAATTCTATTATGTTGCCAGAATATATACAGGTCGTTTAGAAAATCAACGGTAAAGCAAACATTTCAGCGCTTCATTCCGATTTCATACAGGGTGTACCATTGAAAACTTGCACCCGGCTTATTTTGATCTACGTCCCAAAATATTAAAATTGCCGCGACACGTCCATTTTGTTTTCGAGGGGGACACATTTTAGCGTTAAATACAGACCTGCCAGAACAACCCCCATCGCGGGGGCGCATTCAACTTTAGAATCTTAAATGGCACTCTAGATCGAGTGACACCTCATTCGAAAGTGTTTTTAATTCTGGTTGTCGTCATGTAATTTTTTTCCAATTTTAGTTCATCCGTTGTTGAAAAAAAGTTTACTTATACGTAGGAATAAAAGACAATTTCGTATTAATCATTTAATTAATTGATATGTACCTTGAGCTTTTGAATAACTACATTTATCCAACGATTGTTGAAACTATGGAAAATGATGATAACATTTTAGAAGACAATGTTTGGTTGCAACTAGATAGCGCACCTCCACACTTTACAGTTGCAGTTTTTAAATGAACATTTTCCAAATCATGGATAGGTCGCCGCGGACCTATTGAGTGGCCACCCAGATTACTCGATCTGACACCACTCAATTCTTTTTATGGGGACACAAAGTCTAAAATTTATGCCACTCACTCATTGAAGAATGCCACCTAATTACCCCCGAAATTATTAACAATGTTCGTCGAAATGTTGAATAACGTTTATATTAGCCTTGTTCGCGGTAGCGATTCCGAACTAGTTCAGGATTAATTTACGGATGAGCGCAAGCGCAGTGTGAATTTTACCGTCCGAAATGCAAACTGCGCTTGCTCTCATCCGTAAATTAATCCTGAACTAGTTCAGAACTACCCGCGAACAAGGCTAACATTGCATGGAATTGGGAGGCGGACATTTTGAACAATTAATTAAATGATTAATACAAAATTGTCTTTTCTTCCTAAGCATAAGTAAACATTTTTTTTCAACAACGGATGAACTAAAATTGAAAAAAAAGTACATGATAACCAGAATTATTTAACGCTAAAATGTGTCCCCCTCGCAAACAAAATGGACGTGTCACGGCAATTTTAATATTTTGCAACGTAGTTCAAAATAAGCCGGGTGCAAAGTTTTCAATGGTACACCCTGTATAGCATATTCTGTATTTACTCCTACCATATACTAGATATAGAATATTTTTTGGGGCAATTATACAGTTTTGCTGTCTGACTTCCCTAAATTAAATTACTAGTAAACAAAAGTTAAAAATAAGGGTTTTTTAAATGTTTAAGGAGAAATTAAATCATTATCATTCATTCATTACTTTTATTATTTTTCATTAAAACAAGTAGATTAATATGCAATCAGATGGCATAATTTTATAAATACTTCTAGTAAAACCATCTATCTGGATTACTACCTAACAGCATTGTTGCCGTAATGTTCACGAGCAGATCTATTGTAAATAAAAGAATACGTTACATTTGACACATCACCACTAATAATTATTATGACATAACCTATATTTTAAACCAATATAAAATTCATGCAACTTCCCCATTCTTTCAATAAAGCATTCTCTATTCTTCCTTGGTAATATGAAAAAGATAAATTTATTTAAAAAATATATATCCACAAGTGGCTTGTTTTATTAATACTCAGGTAAGTCAACTTCTGTGTTATAACTATATGAATAGCTCGTGTGATTGTATTAAATTTACGACCAGTAGGAAATTCAACAAAGGAAAACAGTTAACAGCATAATATACATTTATTCTTTTATGTGCTGTATAGAAAGTTTTTATATGCTGGGGCTATGTGAATACTTACCATTTATTACCAGCGATATCACTGAGTTTATGACATATTTGTCAACAATGCAGCATGTTCAAATGCTGTAGGTGTGGTCGTCGTGATTTCATAAAACAAATATATCGATCTCTTCATCATTTCGAAATTTATTAATATCCGTTCCTTATCTGTGAATAACTTATTGTTATTAATTATTCACGCCTTATTTAGCTTTTACTGGGAACTCGCATATCTGATATTTATTAAACAATGCTATTTAAATATTTGTATGCGTGTGTTTTATTATAATGTAACATCAACCGCATTTGATTCTGATAAAAAAATGGACCACCATCAGTGGCGTCAATAGTCAGTAAAGTTTACGTGACACATTTAATGTGGAATGTTTGATGAAGGTTAAAGATATAACGGAATAAAATAGACTACACATGTTTAGTTTTAATGTTTTATATTGAAGTTTAAACATGTATACCCATCTTTCGAAAATTTAGATACACACAACACATAATCGACAAAGAGTCTGGAGAGAACCAGGTTGTCAACAGTGACTTCATTTTCCCCGTGAAGTTGCTGGGGAAGGGGGTACCGTAATGTTTTGGGGTGGAATAATGTTCAACCGCTGCACCCCATTAATTCGCACACCACAGAATATGATCAGTCAAATTTACATCGGACAAGTTATTACACCTATTATCTACCCGCTGCGTAATGAATTAGGTGAAAATTTTGTGTTTATGGACGACAACGCTCGACCATATCGCGCAAGAAGGGTTCAAGAGACACTCGAAGCAGGACATATCAATAGATTGGATTGGCCAGCCAACTCTTCTGACATGAATCCTATTGAAAATATGTGGGATTTCGTTGCTAGACCATTCATAATCATATTCCTCCACATCAGACTGCGGATGAGTTAGTCGTGGCGGCAGAAGAGGAATGGAATAATATTTCGCAGGAGATCCTTAACCGTTTGATTATCTCAATGCACAGATGTGTCAATATGCTATTGGAACGTGGTGGAGGCCATACCGACTATAATCAAGGAGAGAACTTGCTCTGTTACTTCTTTTTGATTTAATAAATTTTGTTAAAAAGGTCACACATTTGCTGGTTTTTAATTTTCTAAGTAGGTACACATTAAGAAAACAATGTACTTTTATAAATGTATTTTGTTTTTCTGACAAAAAGATTTCTTTAACAAGAATGAATGGGGGGTCCAAAACTTGTGACATTGTGTGTAGATTTTTGCTTCTGGACCAGCGCGACGGGCGATGCTTGCGGAGATCAACAGTCCATAGACGTACCAGTTTAGAAGGTGCCCAAATATATATATACAAAAATATAGTACTATACTAAATATGATATCTGCTTTCTTCCATGCTGACCTTTCTGCTATGATAAGGTGCGTTATCACAACATTTGCACTTGGTTCTACATATGACGAACAGATTCAAACCATTTTGCAAATACTTTACCGATCATTTCTTCATCTTAATCTCACGTTCTACTTGATTCGAAAAACATACAATCCATTTTAATGATTAATATTAATAACAAATGAATAATTCATTATATTTTCATCAAAATCTTTTAAGAAACTATAATTGAGAATAATAAAACTTTATAATACAATAAATATTTGCACTATATATTGCACTAAATACAAACATTGATTGTTTTTAACACGACAAACTATCGAATATTATGTTGACAATAAAAACAATAATTGCGTAACGTCAACTGTGACGTAAGTTGTCGGAATTCCTGCCTCAGCTATATTAATCCTTTAAAATATCTGAAAATGCTTCTCTCTTACTCCGAACGTTACTATCTTTTCATACTTTTTATACAATTTGGCCTTCATCGCCGATTTTTATTGTTTCCTTCCTCGTGTTTCCACTTTTTTTCTTTAGATTTACTTCTACACTGCACTTTATTTTTATAGCACTATACACTAGAAACTTGAATTACACATATCAACAGATTGAAAAGTATTTTGCGAACACTTTGATTGAGCCTTTATTGTATCCACAATATTATCGCTGTGCATAGAGAAGACACAGTATTAATACTGAGATAAATAATGGTTAAGCTCATAAAAATCATTTTATGACGGTTTATAGTAGTAGTGCCGTTATATTATTTATGAGTCACTATATATTTTCGAAGATTGGGTATACTTTAAATATACAGGATGACATAACTCAAAACCTGACATCAGAGGCATGTAAAATATATCAAATTCAACGCCATTAAAATCAGTTATAAAACTCTGAATTTATGCCATAAATAGTTTCGATTCTGTAAATTGGAACCGTTTTCTAAATATCGTTGCAAATTACGACAGGTCATTCTAAATTAATGACATATCAAGATATTCAACGTTGCTGAATATGTGCTATTGGGATATTAATGAGTCACAAAGCCAAACTTACAACGAAGCCAAATTTTCAGCGGAGGTAGAATATTTTAATTAAAAAATCGAGACTAGTCGACGATCCACTTAAGTAGACAAGTACCTTTTGACATTTGACCCTCGCAACGATAAACACCAATTCTAAAGGGAACCTCCCAGTCGTCCAGGAGACCTCGTCTCCGGTGTCATGCAAATAGTCCGCTAATGGCCCAATTGACGGCCCTATTGTATCTAGATGTGGAGTTATTGTGGCTTACAGTGTGAAAGCGGCCCATTGTTCTCAGGCGCAATCTCGGCCACGGAAAGGTATTTAAATTGTCTTTGTTTGGCCTAATAGCACCACCAGGTGCGTAGGTGGAATCTCTAAGGGTTGGGACGAAGTGATATACTCGTATAGTTATTGTTTTGGTTGTAATAGTTGAATGAATGTTTGTCAACAAAGGTGAGATGAGCGTAAGCATAAGCATGTAAAATGTGTATTTATTTGTTGTCAGTAGATGGCACTTGTTATACTCATGTAGGTAAGCACATACAGTGTGTACAATCTAGTGCAATAATAATGGCACTTCACCAATAGAAATTAATAAAATTTCTACCCATAGCTTCTAGTAGTCCAAAAACTATTCTGAGAGACTATTATTATTGTAATAGATTGTCCATAAGGTATGGGGTAAGTCTATTATCTAGGAACGCGAAAATATTTCAGAAAATTCCTCGAACGAAACTCTTTATAATTTCAAAAGACAATAATACTAACAGCCGGATTCATGAAACGGGCGTAGCGCTAGTCCGACTAACGAGTTTACGCCCGTGTAAAGCGCGTTAGTTGGCCTAACCAGCTTTGCGCTCATTCACGAAACATGCGTTGCTAGGTAGCGAAGCATGCGTTGCTAGGTAGGCTGTTTATTTACGTCCATATTTGCGCCAAAAGTTAGACCCAGTATTGTACCTGTCTAAAAATCACGTAACTTCGGCCTCTAGTTCCTTGCGTTTCCCATTGTATATTTAGTATTTATATTCAAAAACTGTACATTTCAGTACTACGGATTAGTTAACATATCATAACGTAAGTATTATACATAGTAGTGAATAGGAGTATGCTTTTTATTTAAATTAGTGCAACAGATGCGTAAATTTTTCGCGTAACCTCCGCTAGTCTGACTAACGTTACGCCTTGTTGATGAATCCGTATGTTAGGGTTTAGCGTTCATAATAGTGTTAGCAGCTGTAGGCATTTTAAAAAGAGCCGATTTATATACACGAACTAAAAATGTGCTGACTTTTTTCCGATGTTTCGTTTATTTATAGCGCTAAAACTTAAAAAAATAGTTTCTGTGACGTCACAACTATTACTTTGCAAAATGACAACGTCTCAAATTCAACAAGACCCACATAGTTCGACTTGACAGGAATAAGGATTATTAGTTTTTCTCTTAGTCGTATATATCTGTTTATTTTTTTAAATATGTGCGTATTTCAAGATTTCAAGATGACGTTATGTAAGTTGTAAAATTTTATTCAAGGCATCCAACGGAGAAAGATAAAAAAATTAAGAAATCCGTTTGATTTGCCTGATGAAGAATTAAAAAAATATATTTAGATTTTAGTAAAGGTTCAATACGGCAATTTATTAAGGAACACATATGTCAGTAACTGCTCTCTCCAAGTTTTTTGAATGCCATTATGCAGGTAATAGGCATGCGCATTTCCTGCTTAAATGATTGTTAACAATTCGATTATTGTTTTTTTTTATTTTAATATAATTAAATTAATTTAAGTGTGATAAAACTAAAGCTGTTTAACTAAACTGTTCTTGATACAGCTTACTCAGTTTTTATGTGGTTTCTTGTTTGCTGTTTTCATATACGGTGCCTTCATAAATGATTACAAGCCACGTGATCAGGGTCGAGGTTCGAGTCGAGTTCTGTCACGTGGCTTGTAATCATTTATGAAGGCACGGTACCTATCTTTCTAACAAATGCTCGGTAACAGCATCGGTTACCTGTGTTATAATATAATAATGTTGCAAATACCATAACCAATCCACCTATCAAAAAATAAAATTATAAAGCAGTAATTTTACCTTTAACTCTATCGGAATACTTTTTGTCTTGACGAACTCCCAAAAATAGTCATAATTTGTTAATAAATTGCCGTATTGCTTTTACTAAATCTATTTTTTTTTAATTCTTCAGCAGACAAATCAAATGGATTACTTAAATAATTTATTCTTTGTCGTTGGATTTAAATATGACAACTTACCTTAGATGTGTATTTATAAAATTTTGGGATCGGTCAGTGGTCGCGCGGTTTAGGAGCCCCCGCGCACTAGCGGCCAAGTCGCGCGGCCAGGTCGCAACGACCAAATCATTACATTGTCTTCAAATTTACACCGCGCACTTGACTGCCAATGGCCGCGACGGCCAGAGAGTCGCGACGGCCAACGAGATCTGTGGCGGTGCACACGCGGCCCAGCAGCAGCGCGGCCAACTATTTACATTACGTTCAATGGATGAGCGCGCACTAGAGAGCGACTAGACAGCGGCCAGTACAGTAGCCCTGCTGCCATATAGCAAATGCTTGCTCGGAATTCATTTCACAACTACACTGAGTGACTATTTTTTGATAAATGTGCTTGACAGTCGCGCTCGATTGGCCGCCTTGAATTTTCGTGGCGCGACCTGGTCGTCGCGACCTGGCCGCGCGACTTGGCCGCTAGTGCGCGGGGGCTCTAAGGCGTCAGTACTTGAATCGAGGTGACTGGATCGCTGTGGGTTCGACCCTTGCAGCCGGTAGACCGTATACAGGGTGAACCTTAAATAAGTACAAATATTTTAACCGACAGTATAGTTCACTGTGTAGAACACATAATTAATAGTTGTTTTACAAAGAAATCAGAAATAAAAAAGGGAAATTTTAAATAAATTTTGTAATTTTTCTATAGAAAACTTGTTGAGGTCCGCTGACTTTCATACATTTATAAGTCATAGCGCTTCAGATTGAATGTGTAGTTCACAGTGTTGCCAGTGTTACACAAATGTCTTAGTTTGAACAGACTTTTAAATTTAATATGTTGTGTGAAAATCATAGTTTTTCGTTATTATTCATAAAGTAACTTAAGGAAATTGTGTCTTGTGTCTCTTTCTAACAGCGTACAATGGCATTTAACATGTGGAATGTGGATTACTGATTAAATAGTTAATTTTTTAACAAACAGGTAAGCTTGTGTGCACGTTTATGTATAATTTTTGAAGATTGGACATAGTAATATCACGTAATATCTTCCTAAATACTTTACGGTACTATTTAACTTCATTCATTTAAATTCATTTTTAATCGTTTATAGTAAGATCAGCTAAGCAGTTAAAATGTATGTTAATATTGCTGCGTATCATACTACATACCCAACATTACTGTACTTATGCTTCAAACAAGTATTTTTAAAATAGAATTAACCCTATTACTTTACTATTACGTTAAGGAAAACGTAATATTTATATTAGAGAAGATATGGCAACCTCGCAACAAATCATATGGTTCATTAGCTTGGGTAAGCAGCGGTCCTCAAAATGTGGGTATTTTAAAAAAAATTAATATCTCCGTAAATATTAGAAATTTTTAAAAATGGCTTTCACTAGACTGATCTATATGACGAACTACACCATCAGTTAAAATATTTGTACTTATTTAAGGTTCACCCTGTATAAGCTATATTCGTGGAGAGATTGGCACCCTCTCTGCGGGTATGGTAGGGTGGAAGAATGTTGACTTGGGTCAATGTGAGAGATTGATGCCGGTTGACATTTGACCCCCCTAATTAATGAGGTTTTCCAGGTTTCCCTCATTCCTGCACTGAATGGTGGTTAGGGCCTACCAACGTAAGTCGTTCCTGGGCGCAAATGCGGCCTGCTTAATAATAATATGCCGCCCCCTCTCCCGCACAAGTCTTCGACTTCTGGGCTAATCCTCGTGATTAGAATGAGGGGTAGAGATATTATTATTATTATAAAACAGCGAATTAAATGTAATATTAATTTTTTCACAGTTATTTCTTGTCACTTTTGTTTGTTTATATGATTTTTAGAAGTGCAGAAGTGACATTTTATTTAGGAGTGTAAGCCATCTTCTATAGCACCAAAGATTTTTCCGAGTTATTTTTCATTAAAATTTAGAAAAAAGTACCTACTTATTTTTGTTGCCTCCCCTGGTAATGCATACCTACGTTAAATTAAAGCGACACCTAATTCCTTGTCTTTAAGAAACTATTAAAATTCTACATAACGTGTAAGAAATAACATCGCTGTTTGTAACACTATTCTAAGCTGTTAAGTTCGTTTGCGTTGTTTAAAAATAAAGTAAATATTAAAAGTCGAACCGTCTTTGAAGAAATGAATTTATTATTAGAGAAGTTGTGATATTGGAGAATTAGTTACAAACAATTTCAAATAATTCCACTCTAAATTTTATTTTGCAATAATTTTTATTGCCCTGATTAGATTTTAATTGAAAATTGCTCATCTACTGCCCAGCAAACACTGTTGACTTACTTTTGTGCAATGCGTGTCACATAAATAAACAAATGAAATTCCATTATAAGCGATAAGATAACGTTTAATTTAATATACTTTTTTTATGTGCGAGTATTAAACCTAGATATCTACACACCGTTTCACAAAATTATATATAAAACAAAATCTTATGTTTGCGAGCGTAATATGTTTCAGTGCGCTTTGTTTATTCTCATGTAACTGGAAGAAAATGAAGTTTTCCACGCACCGCGAAGACGAAAAGGAAAACGGTCAAGGTCGTTCTTTTCATTAAACCTACACGCATGAAACGGTGCGGTAATTGCCGCCGTCTGTTTATTTTTTTAATTATGAAACGTAGTATTTTATCTCCATTCATCGCCACACAATTTCCGTTTCATTGTTGTGCGTGAATCCTCGTCCAGTGGCGTGCGCAAATGAGGGTATCGACGCTTAAAATTCTTGTATAATGTCCGTGGTTACTTTCATGCCTTCTTCTTCCAAAGGCCAAAAGGAACTTGAAAAAAATGTAGATACATTTCTCAACATATCGAAGCACTTCCAGATTCAGTTAAGATATGTTTGTATACTTACATGAAATTTCTACTTTATCACATATCTGGTTATTAAAAAAATTAATTTTAAACGATAACAATGATAGCAGTCACTGAGTAAACTTTCAATGCGATGTGTCTGTGATTTGTTGGTGTATAATTTGTTGTTGCTTACTTTCGCTAAACCTTAAGGTAGAACATTGATTAAAGAAAGGTAAAAAAAGTAAGTAAAAATATGTTAATTATATAATTGAAGTTATTGTTGTGTCAGTTTAAGTATCTCTCGGTGGGTGTGGAAAATTTTATGGAGTAAAAATTTGAGATCCTTCCACTACAAATGGACAGTATGGTATTACTTAATTCGTGAAGCTTTAGGATCGTCATTGTCTGTCGCACAATACCTTTTAACTTACTTTGTTTCGCTTGACAAAAGCAGTGGAATCAGCAAACGTCTATTGCAGCTTTATGTTGTTTTTTTAATTATAGCACCATATTTAAATGTACCCTAAAGTTTTATGTAAAGCATATGAAACATCGACAAGTACACAGTTTTATTTATTTTTTTTTCCAATATTAAGAATTAATTGACATCAATATTGACTATAGCTGAATTAAGGATCTTATTTTGAGCTGTTTCTCAGTAGTGTTCAATTTATCCCATTAATTTTCGTCTCCATATGTAGGTAATGACTTGCACTTAAAGCAGCAGCACCACTTAAGTTAATAGGACGAACCGCGGGGTCCCGAGTGGCAAATTTGATAAATTGCAAACGAACGAATTTGTTACTCAATCGAATAACAATAGGAGATCTAGATCCTTCGTGGAGTAAAGTCAGTAGCAACCTATTGTCACTAAATTCACATTATTTGGTTTATTGTGACGTTTCTACCAAGCGAAAGAAGGACATGGTGAATTTTTAAAAATGGAAACAAATGTAGGTTTTGTTTACTTGTTTTTGCATAATATACACTAGCGGAAAAAATTAAGGGATCAAAAAAAAATCTCAATTTTTTGCGATTTTTCAAATGGCTGTATCTTTGGTAAAAATGGTCGTATGTGAGTGAAAAAAAAGCAATTTGAAGCTTGAAGTGTCTAGTTTATGGATCTTGCGATAAAAAAAATTCCAAGCAACAATTAGCGCAAAATCCAAAAATTTTTCGAAACTTTTTGCACTCTTATTTTTAGTGTACGGACTTCAACAAAAAATTTCCAACCTAACCACTATTATAGATTGGATACGTTGTTCATTTAGCTTCAATTTCATTTTTTGTCGGCCTCGATACGACCATTCCTCGTTTCATTTTGTTTACAGATTATGAGCTCTAAAGCAAAAAAACGCGGTCCTTCAATTTTTTCAAAAATTCAATCGAATGAAACAATAAAACGGCTTGATGGATCAAGTTGAAACTTTGTAGGGCTTTTGAGGGTACAATGGCCTATAAGATGCACACTTAACATTAGTCATTTTTCCAATATTCTCAATGTGGCACGTGATTTTCTGAAAAACCTCAAAAAGTCCTGTTTTTCGAAATTGTTCAGTCATGTAAAGAATGAAAAAAAATGTTTCCTGAAAAGACATGCCAGAACATCGTAGAGAATGGATCCAAGTTTCCGAAATTCCGCTTCCACAGCGAGGAATGGTCGTATCGAGGCCGACAAAAAAAGAAATTGAAGCTAAATGAACAACCAATCCAATCCATATAGTGGTTAAGTTGAAAACATTTTCTTTCCATGATATTCATTAGGATTTTGCGCTAATTGTTGCTTAGACAATTTTTTTATTGCAAGATCCATAAACTTCAAGCTTCAAATTGCTTTTTTTACTCACATTTTTTTACCAAAGACAGCCATTTGAAAAATCGCAAAAAATTGAAATTTTTTTTCTTGATCCCTTAATTTTTTCCGCTAGTGTAGTTAATTACATATAAACTAACAGATACTTTAGGTATACCTTCAATTTGTTTATGCTTGATTTGGTATCTTCAGAAGTTTTTTGAAACAGTTTTCCGAGTCTTAAGGTAGTAAAATAAAAATATAGTCTTCTATTTAACTTTTCACATAAAGTTGAGGAAACTTCAAGATATCAAATAACGCCATCTGGCCGTACAGGTCTAAACAGAAACTTAAATATTGTTACACATTATGATTCGGCTATAAAATAGCTTTAATACAAGACCAAATTTGATAAAATCACCCCTTACTTTACAGCAAAATGTCAATTAAATAATTGTTAAGGTGTCAATAGGAGAGTCCAAGATCTTCCACATAATATATCGATCAATTTGCATTTAATAGTTTGCCATTTAGCGGTAAAATTTGAGTGGAAAATAATTTAAGTAGACTTCTGTCTCTTTGCGTAATCTATTGCGCGAATTGTTAGAAAACATTATTTTCAAAATGTATTTGACATAGTTTGTATGAATTATTACTAATCCTGAGCAGCTTTTCTAATAAATCTTCTCTATTAGAAGCCACTGCACAGAACTTTGCTCTAAAATAAAAATTTGTATTTGTGAAAAATATAAATATGTATATTTTAAACTTCACTTTTATGAGAAGTAATTATATTCCAATGTTATACTTAAGAAATAAGTTAATAGGTAAAGCACTAGCAGTAAAATATCATTTATGGTTTGTACAGTATATTATAGATTATTTATTACTTATTTATGTGTAGGAAATTTAAAGAAATTTAAATTACTATTTATAGATGATATGTTTAAACATCTAACTGCTGCGCAGCGACTCGTTCCTCGAGCAGACTTAAAACATTGCTTTAATACGGCTCTGTATAACCGATGTTCGCACTCCCAGAGTTGGATGTAAACTGGGGTCGCCGGGGTCTCTCCAGCCTGAAATGGATGCGCGAGCTGCTATGCGCGGCTTATTATTTCGGCTGAGTGATTCTACTGGTCTCTCTATACTGTGTCATTATCAGGGCGAACTTAGGACGCTAAGTTAATGTTTGTAGAAACCAAGGTGCAATACCTACAAAAATTAAAATCAGCATCATACCTTGTACTGGTAATTTATAAGATCCAGCACTATTCATATTAAGTTTATTACTATTACTTTACAAAGCACTTGTTACTTGTAGTACTGGAATAAAATTGAATAAACATCAACTGCTGTAAATGTTGAAGTATTATGTTATGGCCCTAGTCGCTAATCCATTTCGGTTTCAAAAGCGTGTTCAACGTACACAGAGGTCACTGGGGCATATTTAAAGTATATATAATCTTTCATGGATGGCATATTTAGGATACGTTCACAAAAAGCTACATCTTTGCCATGAAAAAGATCTACTATACGTCATAAAGTCAAGAAAAACGATATCAATTATTTGCTTCCATCGTTCAGCACTAAGTCCTTATAACTGAGAAATAAACTGTTGCAAATAAAAAACATTATTTAGACGGCGAGTAACAGAAGGTATCCCTGAATAATTAAAATGTATGTATGCTAAATCTTCGCGAATTCTAGTATCGTTAATTTGTTTTAATATAAATAAAGCATATTTAAATGAGATCTGTGAACGAAGTGTGTGCTCTATATAGCATACAGATAGTCACTCAATGAACACAAACGACAACCACCTGCTTAAAAACGGATTTTAGTCTTTTTCAATTACACATCGGTGTCAAATCTCTCGGCAATCAATTCGATCATCCCGTGAAACTGGATTGCCTGCCGATTGGCAGCAATAATTAGATAACAGCCGGACAAGAGGACTCGCTGAAAGCATCTCCGTGTCATCTGTTGCTCGGAGGACACCGGGAACAAGTGGCATAGTGTCGCCGTTCTTTTTCAGTTTTAATTAACTCAATCCTCGCCGCTTCCTTGTTTATTATTTTTCCGGAGGCTGAGCATGTGCCGAGAGCAATTAAAATGTTAAATGCAATTAGAGGAGCAATTATAGAGAGACTTTCATTCATTGAGGGCCGGATAGCGGAAAATGTTTGAATTTTTTGAGTTAATTGTGTTCTGTGTAGGTGGAACTGATTAAATGTGATACAGGACGTCTTAAGGACGCCGTGCCTTTAAATATTGTTTTCTACACAGACAAATCATTTTAAATGTTTAATAACTTGATAATCTAAGGTCTAAAACTATGAAAATACCTACTTTTTAAAATATAACTAGATGTAGAAATTTTAAAAATATTCTCTTATCTGACTCCAATCTTTGCCGATGTACGTTATATATAGGATGCCATATAATGCAGTTGCTTATTGTCGCAGGCCCCGGGCTTTTATTAAAAAAAATAGTACCAGCCACACTTGTATTTCCTTTAATTTATCACCAAAACCGTGTATCATTGGCAGGAAGATGTTGTTTATTAGGTATCTTTTTTTCTGTGCAGACTCCTTTCGTCCGCCAGAACACGCCGCATCCAAAAGATCTTAGAGCTAAAGCCCACAAGCTGTTCGGCAAAGGCCAAAACTCCATGGAGGAGTCCGACCACCAGGTCCACGACACCAGCGTACCACAAATCGAAGCAGTCAACCCCCACGTTAGACAGGCCAGTGATCTCCCGAGGGTAAGTACAGACATAAATAAAGCGTCATCCAAAGATATTATTTTAAGTCCGCTCACTCCTTTGATATACCGCCGTTTTTGTAGTAAGTCGTAAATCACCTCGAGAGGCGAGTTACGAGGGCTGCCAACTAGTTGTACGTCAAATTTTACTGACTAGTCCTTATACGGGGTTGTGTGTCAATATTGCTGAGCTAGTTAGTTATTATATAAAATAATAATATTCTGAAACTTGTATTTTTCGAGTAATTTCATGTTGTCAATCTCCATCAGAATAATTAAGTGTTTTAGCACCTTTTTCCGGATCTGTAACCTAGTAAATTGTTGTACACTCGCTCAAGGGGAATAGTTATAAGGATAGTTGCATTTTTACGCGAAATTTGGACATTTGTTTGGATTGGTGGGCAAGGGGAAGTGCGTCGGCAGGAGGGAAAGTTTAGACACGAAATGCAGAGTGAACTAACTTATGACAATATCTTTGCACGATGTTTATAGAGAGTCTCTAAGAAGATTGTTTTTTTTTCTGCAGGTGATAGAGCCAGAGCCAGAAGCAGTCGTAGGCAACGGTCAAATGGAAGAGAGCAGCGAGCCCAGCCAAGACGAAGACACCGACGACGTGAGTGTTTAATTTCCATTAAAAAAATTATAAATACGTAGTCGTTGTTTATGCAGGACCGATCGCATTACAGTATCTTAATTTGACATATGTTTTTTATGTTTGAATATTCATAAGGATGTTAAGTTATTTCGTTCGAACACCGGCAGAAGTGGCATCTTGGAAATCTTCGGAATACGGTTTCTAGGATAATCTCGATATTTATTGTTAATTAAAGTGATATTTATACAGCATTGTGGGTTAAGACAGTGAAAATGGAGGAAATAAGTAGGTAGATTTTAGCACAAAAATGTCTGTGGGGTCTTAGGACAGCCATAGTCCAGTTCTAAACCGCTTGAAATAATTTAACCAAATTCTGTGTACATATTTAGTGTGACATCAGTATGGTATCATTATTGTATTATCTTCATTTTTTTGTTTCTTTACACTTTTTTGTATTCCAAACCGATTAACAACAAAATTGGTTTATTTGATCAAGTGCATTTTTACGATACTTATTACAATGTGATTCTTGTCAACTAATCTCCTGACATGTCCAAACAAAAAAATCAATACGGTTCATATCGGGTGATCTGGCAGGCCAAGGTTAACCCGTTGACCTGGCTCTTGAGTGCTTCGTCCAATCACGTTATTACCGAATCTTTCATTTAAAAATTCACGAGCTGTCAAACTAAATTGTGGGTACATAAACCAAATTCTTTGTATTAGTGCATAGGGAACATCGTCAAGTAGTTCAGGTAAACAGTTTAAAAAATATATCTGTAGGAGGCACCGGTTAAAGTTCTTGGTAAAAAGAAAGCCCAGCAAGAAAATTTCCAATAATACCCACCCAAAAAACTGAAGTTGAAATCGAGATTCTACTGTGGCATTAGAGTTTTCATCATACCAAACTTGTGGAAGTTCATTACCATCTCTGGAAATATTACCTTCGTCGGTAAAATTGTAGACTACCAAGATAGTCTTGCGGCAGTAAGGCTTGAACCCTTGGTGCGCCGTTATTTTATTGGCGAACGGTGGCCTTGTATGGATTAGGATCGAGCGGTATTATCGCTCTTTATCCTTCACCATCTCTGTAGACCTGGGCGGCCTCGTAGAGGTGGGTTCCTTTCTCCAGTCAGCCTCGACCGCTGTTGCGGCCGATGCTGGCGGCTCGAGGAACCTCCTCCTGCCCTGGCTGACCCCCGCCGGCAGGGGGGCCTCTTCTGGCGCTCTTCGTGTCTTCTAGGTTCTTTCTTCGCCGGCCGTCCTAAACCCCCGGGGGTGGTCTTTGTTGGGAGTGGGTTTTTGTGAGTGGCTTGTAGCCATAGGATGCTCTTCTTCCCGAGCCTGTTACTGTTCGGGAGATGCGAGCGCTGGGTAAGGATAGGGTTTGGGTTTGGGTTGTCTATGTTCTCATCTTCTTCTTGGTGGTCTTCTTGGTCTTGGTTTCTTCTTGTCCTGAAACAGAAAAGATTAACGGGGGGAGGGGGGTTGGTATTTTGTCAGGGAGGAAGGTCAAGGAATTGGTGTTTTGGACGTTTGTGTTTGTCTGTCGGGGCGGGGGCGTAGTCGACGGCTTGCCTAAGCAGGGGGTTGTCGTGGTCTGTGGCTTTGTTAATGGTTTTTTGTGCGTGTGTGTGTATGGTATGTGTTAGGTCGGTGTAGTCTAGGTCTCGTTTTGTGTCTGTGTTTCTGAAATACCAAGGCGCAGCGACGGCTGTGCGTAAGGCTGAACCCTTGGTGTATGACACGGGAATAACTGTTGATGCTTCAGAACGGACCAAACTAATTTCTGATTCACATTAAGATTTACAGGGATCTTCCTAGAACTAGTATTTGGGTATTCCTCAATTTCGTGTATAATAGCTTCTTCCAACTCAGGCGTTCTAACACTCAAGGGTCTTCCAGGAATTGGACATTTCTGAAATGAGCCTAACTCCGAAAGACGTTGAAACATTTCTGAATAAATCAGTTTTGCTGTTAATCGGTTTGGAATACAAAAAAGTGTAAAGAAACAAAAAGTGAAGAAAATACAATGGCGCATATGACGACCTATTTTATGTAACATTATACAGTGTGATATATATTTTTTTGGCAAACAATGCTCGATGATACCTACTAGTAAATTTCTAAACCTGGTAATTTTTAGTTTCATACCAACTGTCATACTAAATATGCACACTGATTTGGTTAAATTATATCAAAAGGTTTAGAAATTAAAAATTAAAAACTGTTTTTTGTTTTGTGTAATAACGTACCGACTCAAACGTCTTATTCGGTGTAAAAATAAATCCCAAGGAGCTCAATCAGTCCGTTCGCCGTCCAAAACATATCGTGCGTACGCCTACTATATTTCTGGCTCACATTTCTAATTGCCTCGTTTGTTCCCTCGATCGTGATGGATATCTGGCGTGACAGTTTTCGGCCGGTCGGCTAAATTACGTGTCGGCCGAGAGGCCTTAAAGATAGCGGGGTCGAGGCAAAGGAGGAAGCGGAAAAGCCTATATAAAAACGGAACGGTCGAAAAATTAAGCCTAGTGGAGTTACGAGTACGCCTGGACTGTTGCGAGGGAAGGCATTGGCGTGCATGCGGCGTGGCGGTGATTCACGGCCGATATAAAGCAGAGACTTTTCGTGCTATTCAAAACTGCTACTGCGGGATATGGTCAATACAAACGAATTAAAAGTTTCAATCGACAGGTAAATAAATGTGTTTCTCGTTTTCCAGAATTAATGTATGATGTTGCACTGATATACAGGCTGTCCCGCATAGAGCAGATACGTGTATGGGTGTCCAAAATATTGTAATTTAACCAAATTTATCTATACAATGCATCTATATGCAACGTTATTGGGGGTGACTCATTCCTAAAATTAAACCAAACTTTTTTTCGTTGGTCGATTTTAAAAATAATGATATCCTCAGTAGAATATAATATTAAATTTTCCCTCGCCAACTGTCAATAGAGCCTTACATTACCATAGCGATTTGCGGTACACAAATACTTTATTTTACTCAAGCATTTCACCATAATCGTTTATCGCAGTCGCAGTAAAAGTTTTGTCGCGAATTATTTATAGAAAATGATGGAAGAAGACATTCATTGCAGGCGGCTTGAAATTCAGGAAAAGTCGTTAGAAAACTGTTTCGAAATTCTACCACAAAAATCAGTCGAAATATACAATAGCCAGTATGACATATTCATAATATGGCGCAAGAAACACGGAATTAAAAAATATAGTGAAAATGGTTTACTAGCATATTTTCGTTATCGAAAGGGTATTCTCCTTCAGTCGTATTATTCCATGGTAAAAGCAACCCTCTCAGCAAAATATGACGTTGACATTAGTAAATATAAAAATATATAGGGCTTTTTTAAACAAAAAGGAAGAAATCATATTCCAAAGAAGTCCAGAACTCTTTCACAAGAAGAAATACTTACATTTTTACTAAATGCGACTGATGATGAAGGTATAACTCAAGTCAAGAATTCGTCTTACGTCACGGGTGACGGTACACATTGGTTTTTATTGTCAACGTAATTTTCGATATTTGATCGCGTTAAAAACAATCATTTTTTGCAATTTAGTGCAATACATAATGCAGACAGTGTAGTATATAGTTTTATTACTATCAGTTGCAGTTTCTTAAATATTTTGATGAAAATATACTGAATTATTCATTTGTTCGTATGACGTAAGTCGTCTCAATTCTTGTCGCGAGTAATTATTTTAGATTTGTGTTGTGTTTTGGCATTGCTGGGGCTCTACGTAATGAAGGGCTTTTGAATTTAAAAGTAAGTGACATAGAACACAAAGAAACAATTCTGGTTGTTCGTGTAACTAAAACAAAGATCAACAGGCAATGTTTTATTACTCCAGAGTTTGAAGGAAAAGTAAAATATGTAGAATTATTTAACAAATATTTAGCTTTGCGTCCTAAACAGGCGTCCCTCGGCCGATTTTTCGTAGCTTATAGAAATAGTAAATGCACAGCCCAGGCAGTTGGAATCCATACCTTTGGAAGTTTTCGTCTCGCGCCCGTCACTCTCTTTGCCAACGCAGGCGGCAGTAAGGAAAATTTAAAACGTCATGAAGGAGGTGAAAAACGACACGATTGCAAAATCCTATGTTGAGGAATCTGTGCGAAACAAAACGAAAATCGCCAGGACGATTTTAGGTGAAGGTCAAACTGAGGACAGAATTATTACTAATGATTCTACAAAAGATTTACAAATTGTTAACATAAGATAAGTTATAATATACAAAGTGTCTTTAACTTACTTTTTCTTTATTTAGCATTAGGAGACAATTGAGGCAACATGTATTTGGCCAATTGTCAAATTTGCAAGATAAAGATATTGTCTTTTTGATTATTTTTTATAGAACGCTGTTAAATTTTTGTTTCAGTTGATGCAGTTTTTGTTGAAAACGAAGCCAGTTTTTTAAAATTTAACGAGTAAAAAAATAAATCATCTTCGGAGGATAATATCATTATTTTTAAATTCGGTCAATAAAAAGAAAGTTTGCTACCATTTTAAGGGTGTTTTCCCCAATGAGTACGGTGTAGTGCTTCAATTAACTTTAACTCATAGTCAAAAATGGACAGTAATAAACCTAAACCATGTAAATTTGGTTGTTCTGCGGTAAACGTAGGTCCGACTTGGGGGGCTAATAACTTCTCAGGGGTGCAACGTTGCCCTCTGTCGTTTCAAACGTGTTTGTAATCCATCACGATTGAAGGTTTATATGCAACTGTGAACAGCACGAAAAATTTTTTGCTCCGCTCAGTCGCGGATCGCAGCCACACCGTGCTCACGCCAATGGCTCGCTTCTCAACGGTACAGTCTTAATTATGAGTTACCAATTTGCGATCAAATTACACGGCGCTATTTTTCCGCCTTGAACTTGTAACTAATTTAGAGTTAATTGCGGGTGTCGAGAGAGTTTTAATTAAGACAGGTTATTGGTGCTGGTATTTCCTATTTGCATGAAAATTCGAAATTTCCGGTTACTCCGCCTTATATGCGTAAACTCTTGTGTATTTTACGAGTCCGTTTCTTCTGGGACACGTTTTAATTTAGATAATTAACAGTACGGTAAATTAAACTTATTATTAGAGCAAAAGATATTTAAGTGGATCTATTGGGGTTGGTATGTAGTTTATCACTAGATGTGTTATTAACTATGAGACTTCAACAGTATTTTAATTAGTTTCCTGTTGGAATTGCATATTTTAAATGGAAAAGTTTCTAACAGGAACATAAATAAATAAAAATTAAGTGGAGCAATGTATGGTGACCGAATTGGCCAGGATGTGGCCCATTATCGGTTTAAATATATTTCAGTTGGTTTTATACAGTGCTTTCGAAAAGTAACGAATAAATTCATTATTTTTGAAATTGAGAAGTTTTCGAAAAAATCCCTTGGCACGTCGATTTTGTTTTTAAAAAGGCACTTTTGACATAGGACCCACATTTGTGACGTCATCTTTGTTCGAGATATGACGTCATCGACAATTTTTTTAAATAGCAATCCCTAATTTTGACCATGCCATTTGAAAGAGCGTGTCATTCTACATACATACATCATGAAAAATTATGGTGTTACATAACAAAAATTTCAAGAAAATAATGTTTGAAGATTTTAAAATTTAATTTTCACAATACTGAAAATGATAATGATTATGTAAAAAATCGACTAAATTAAATGTTCAAATTGTCCACCGTTGACTGCCTGACAGTAGCCAAGACGATTAATAAATTCTTTTTGGACATTATCAATAACTTCAGGAGGTATACGATGTATCTCGTGACGAATTCTTGATTTTAAATCTTCTAAATTAACCGGTCTAGTAACGTATACTTTGCTAGTATCCCCACAAGAAATAATCTAGGGGTGTCAAATCACGCGATCTGGCTGGCCACTCAATCGGCCCCCGTCTCCCTATCCAACGATTCGGGAACAGCTCATCTAAATAAACACGGACAGGTGTTGCATAATGGGATGGCGCACAGTATTGTGAAGATTAAATTTTAAAATCTTCAAATATTATTTTCTTGAAATTTTTGTTATGTAATAGCATAATTTTTCATGATGTATGTATGTAGAATGACACGCTCTTTCAAATGGCATGGTCAAAATTGGGGGTTGCTCTTTAAAAAAATTGTCGATGACGTCATATCTCTAACAACGATGACGTCACAAATATGGGTCGGATGTCAGAAAGTGCCTTTTTTAAAAACAAAATCGACGCGCCAGGGGATTTTTTCGAAAACTTCTCAATTTCAAAAATAATGAATTTACTCTTTACTTTTCGAAAGCACTGTATGTTTCATAATGCAATCAATGTACAGGTTACAGATTTAGACAAAATTTGTTTTTAATAAAAAAATCACATATCTTTTGGTATTTAAGATGTTAAGAGTGAATGTTTTAAGTGTTTTTTCATAAATTTTTTAGTCGCATTTATACAGGGTGAGTCAGTTTTTTGTAGACAAACTTTAGTAGAAGATAAAACACATGTTTTTAAGAAGAAAACTTCCTATAAACATATGTTGTAGAAGGCTTCGTTTCCGAGATACAGTCTTGAATATAATTTTTTGTTCTCGAATTTTCATTATAAGTTATAAAGGAATGTTTAGATTTTTTTGATATTAGGGGGATAATGCCTATTAATTAAGGGGCATAAAACAAGCGATAGGAATGTTCAAAAACTTGCGTTGCGGAATGGAAGGGGTGCTCAACCCCTTTCTTAAACAGAACTTCTACGCCAATGAGTATTTTTTAAAGAACCTGTTATTTTCATTATTTACATACAGTTTACCAAAAATAATGTCCCTTTTTCTGTTTCGAAATTCCTGTGGGTTTCCGAGAAAATTGTCAAGGACAGAGGTCACTTATCTGTACTAATGACCTTGACCTTTAGGACGATTTTCAAGGTCATTTTTTTAAATTGAAACCTCTTGCTCGCGCCGGATTCTAAATAGTGGAAAATTTTTGCGTTAAAAATGATATTTTACAATATGTTATTGTGAACTTGAGAAGGTCAAATCCCCACGGCCATCATGACCATTAATTATTTATGTTGCTGTTTGTTTCAACGCCTTTCTCACACTTACGTCGCCATGGAAATTTCTGATAACGAGCGCAGTCATTAAGTTTTTTACAAAAAAAATGGCAAAGATATCTTCCAGGATATGAATATAGTTTATGGAGAAAAGTGTTTTAAAGAAGCAACAGTTTACAAGTGGGTGATACAATTTCATTTTAACCTTCACCTTAAGGTCATTTGAAGGTCGATGTCACTTTTTCTAATGAAATCTAGTGATAAGTGTTTGACGGCACTACGAATGGTAGAGAAGGTACAGTACATACGAGCCTTTGTCTTTATAAATGGTTTTCTTTTTGTGTAGGCATTCAGTACAGCACATAAACACTATAAGTAATTCCAAAATTATTGGTTACGTAATACCGGACAAATATTAAAATTTAACGTCCCACACGCGTAAAAACAAAATCGCAGAACGAATATGAATAAAATTACATAACGCTCCTAAAATAAACAAACAAAAAAATTCTTCTGCGGTTGCATCACCGCTAACTGTACCAGTAGGCAACCAGTCATTTATTTTACAAAACATTAAACCTTAATAGGCTCCAACTAACAGTCTTAATTATTATCTCCACCTTTAAAATCACTAATCTGAGGCATTTTAATGCCAGGCGAGACACTAAACGCTCGATTGTGGGCCGGAAATGTACACACAAACGTAATTGCGAGCGTACCTGCATTTTTCGAAAGATTATAGTTGGCCATGAGGCCACTATTTTCTTGTGAATAGTAGCGTTTCGGTATGGGACAGTTGAACACGAAAATTGCCGAACGGAAGGCCAAGGGGTGCTGCAGATTGATGTCATTGTAGTAGTTACATACAGGGTGGACCATCGTATTAGACTATAGAGCAGTGGCGACATCTTTGGGATAAAATATGATGATATAGCTAAATATGGCTAAACCTGATGATATATACAGTATTCATTTTTTTTTTCAAAAACGTTTTCGTGCCTGGTTTGGTGACAATCTGTTGCGCAGTACTCGAGTTATTACAAAAAAAAAAAACGGAATTTTTTTTTGACTGTCACCCTGTATCTTTTTCCACATCAACTACTAAGACATATTTAACTACAGAATGATTCAGATTTTAACAAATACAATTTTGTAAAAAAAACCAAAAAGAGCGGTTCGAAAATGATAAAAATACACTTCTGCACGGCAGTGGAAACTGTATCTGCTAATTCTTTATGTGAATGAGACATTTTAAGTAAAACCTGACTGAACTAGAGAACTTTATCTTAGTACATTGTGAACAGTTGACTAAGTGGGACGATGTAAGTTTTGCGTAATAACTAAGTAATTTTTTAGGGTTGTTTAGTGAAATTTATTTATTTCCGCGACTTCTATAGAAACGTATAGTGACCGCAACATAGAGTTTTCCAATCTAACACGTATATTTCTTGTAAAAGGCCCATGGATTATTAATAGGAAATAATTTAACCAAAATATGATTCTGATTCGGACTGAAAACCTTCATATTGCGGCAGTGTACAAATTTCAAAAACGCCTGTGTGTGATTTAGGTTAGTCACACTTAAAGCGAATTTTTAATAGTGGAAAAACAATTAGTAGGTTGTTGGCTAGCCATGTGCAAATCTTTTACATGAACTTCTCAAAGGTTATCGAATAACCGGCAAAGCAATAAAACTTGGTCGCCTTCTCAGTTTTCTAATATAAAAATTCCGTTCGACAGTTTTAAAATTTCTTCGTAGGAGCGAGTAGAAGTTTGTTTCTATCTGGGTATGCGGTTCAACCGCTAACCCTCCAAAAGTTTGGATAGAGGTAACAAACACAGGCAAAACTTTATTCATTGTGTTTTCGTTCCTGAACGAAGATTTTACTTCTTGTTTGAAAAATCTCTATGAGAATCACCTTTCCTTCCATTATGTCTATTGTATAACTGTAACTTTAAGTGGAACTGATATTTAGCTGTAATTGCCTTTGATCTGAGATACACATGTATTGTTTTCTAACATTTAATCGTCAAAACTTTATGGTTTTTACCATATTTTCATATTTTTCATACCCCGGTAAAAGGAACAACAGGCAACACTGATAGGCGCGTAAGAATTGAGTTCAGATATAAGTTTATTTAACCACATTACAAATAAATATATTGTAGCAGGTCAGAGATACTGCTCAGTGGCGTCATAGAGCTTAAGCGCAATTTTTTGTAGGTATAAATTAAAAAAACATTTCAGTTAAGCACAATTGGAGTAAAATTTATGGAAATTATGTTGGTTTTATAAAAAATATTTTTTTCTAGAACTGGTTGTCCGATTTTGATGCCCAAAAAATATGTCATGGAATTTCATAGGGCAACATTATTATGTTAACTGCATACTTTTAAAAAATAATTCAATTCAATTGCCATTTAGTTTATTAATTTTTTTTTAAATATTAATACCAAATTTACCTGTTTCTTTCTATATTTGTTGGCACAAGATTAACAGTTCATCTTGAAGAATATCTAAAGCTACATATTACTCAAACGGTAAATGTCAGAAGCGAATCCTATGCGTGACAATAATAGCTTCTTACTATCGCGTGTCTACCAAAGCTTTTCGAAAAACGGCACATAACCGTTCCGTCGCGCGATTTTCCCCTCCAAAAAAAAAGACACCGACAAATACTCTTCTATTTTCTTTTGTTTCTCCAGCGGTGCGTCTAGATCACTAGATTGTCTCGTAAAACAAAGGATGGCAGGCGGCTTATTGTGCGCTAGTCGATCAAGATAGCGCGGGTGCAGACAAAGGGGTTTTCGAGAAAACTTTTGTCTGCGGTGATGGTATTGTCTGGTGGTTTTTTTGATTTGGCGTCGTCGTGAGATATCCAGCGATATTGATAGGTATCGAAGCAGAATTAGAGATGTTTCAGAGCATTAAAGATGTTTTTTTAGGGTAAACGCTTTAAAAATGAAAACATTTTTAAAAAGCTTCTTTGTAAGTCGTCCTAATATTGAGGGTTGTAGACGCATGCCGTTCTAATGAATTAGCACTAGTGCCTTAAAGTAAATGTAAAATTGTGACAGTAAATTTGCAATACATTTAATTTGTATTTTCATTACAATTCACACAATTTGAGAAATTAAATCCTTCCACAATTCTACCACTATCAACTGAAACGACCGCATTCCTAGTTGACGTTTGAGCAGAATCCGCTGATATTGATGGTACTGAAAGCAGTTTTCGGGCAATCGAATTTTTACTTTCCAACGAATCTTCGATGTATCCTTCGGCGACTGTTGAAGATTTCCATCACCCATGCCGCTTAATTGTCGTTAAATTTGCTCCACTATCCGCTAGTAAGCTTGCCGACGAACGCCGAAAAAAATGTCCGGTTAGAATTTGGAGGTTGCAGAAATTTAGCAATAGCAGCAAACGTATTTATTCCCACAGGGTTTTTCGTCCACTTACCTTTCACATACTTTAGGAAAAGCCTCCGATGTCCCACATTTGCTGGACGAAGAGCCATGTATCTCCGGTAAAAATCCAAATAAAATTCTTCAACGATAGTGAAATTTCGTGGAACCTTGGTTTTGGTATCTGATATCTTAACCAATATTGAATTGGAAGTGCCCACAATTTCCAAGTTGTCGAGAGTCAACTCGCAAAGCTCCTGTCTACGGCGGACACCAAATATTCTCAAAATAGTAACTACTTTCATCATAAGATACTCGTCATCCGGTGCGCACTTCAAAAACTGTTCAATTTGGTCTCTGGTCAAGATCTTTGATTTTTTGGGTTGATAACCTTCTCCTTGACGCTTCAGAAACGCAATGAGCTTAAAATGCTTGCTGATGTCTACGTCGCTATTTATTCGCAATATAGCTTTAATCATAGAATAATTAGACCATAGAGACGAAGATTTCCATACCTTCGATTTCCCATCAAAATATGCCAAGAATACATTTTCAGTGTATTTTCCAGGATCGCCTTTTTCTTCACACCACTTCACAATCTTATTGTATGCAATTTCATATTGAATCCGGTATTTTCTTGGTAATAAGTCCAAAGTAGCTTGGTTGGCAGCTTCATCGATTTCTTTAAATGGATTGTTGTTTTCATATTTTCTGTATACTTTTTAAGGGCAAAAAGACACAACGTTTAAAAGTGACAAATCCCAAGCGTAAATGGTTGCCACCATGGTTACTATATATCATTGGCAAGTGCCCACTTCAAAAATTTGATATGATACCTACGATATTTAAAACTTAACTTATTTCTACCCAGGTTAATTATTTTTAATGCTGTTTGTAGAAAAAATATTGTATGATATTTGTGTTAAAAGTATTTTTAAGGTTAAGGTATTTAGTTTTAGATTGGCTACGCCACAAGTTTATGTAACCAGTGAAGTATTTTGCAAATGTCAATTTTTTTCCATAACCGTAACCAAGGTAATACTTATTGATTGCTTTGGAAAATGATTGATTGGTCACACTGTACGAACCGTTTACCATCCCAAGATGCCATTTCTGTCGTCGCCTACGGCCCACTACGATCTGCGGGCAACTTTATTTGCATCTCGACATTCAGATGCCGAGAGTTATGTCCGTTCTCGTTTCGAGTTTAATTCCTCTCTCTGCTGGTACACCCACACGACCTTATGAAATACCTGCCGACTATATATAACATTTAATAATGATGGTGCTGGATGCTTCCCGCATAAATCGAACAGCGCTTCGTTTTGCAGAATTAGGATTTTGTGGGACGCATCTACAGTATTCTCGAGTAGTGTGGAACGGTAAAAGATGGAGTTCCTTAAATGGAATGGGCAAAGATGTGCAATTTTTTGTTCGGTGCACAGTTATGTGCTAAAATGATTGCAAACATATGCATTTTGCTTTTTATGATGCCAACATGTTGAAAATATAAAATTTTTGTACCATTGTTAGTTTTTAGGTTAATTTACTTAAAATTGTCAATATTCAAGGCGTTTGTTATACGCTGTTATATTTGTCACACACATTTCGTAGTACTGTAGTCGTTTAAGAAATAAATTGCTTAAGTTCGTACGTCACGTTCTTAGAAATGACAACTGACAGTGTCGACCATGTTGCCCTCTGATTGCCAACGGACTAAACTTCCCTAAAATCTTATAATTTCTCAATATTCCACTGCTACACAGGGCATTTTATAAGTAATGGGTCACAAACCACTTAGTAATATAGGGTGTTAAAAAAAGAGTGTTACATATTTAAGGAGGTAATAGTATGAACCAAAATAAGCAGAAAAGTCATGAGTCCGCAAAGTAACGGTTGCGGAGATATGGAATGTTTTATATTTTTAGCCTCTTTTTTTATTTTGCTGGAGGAATCTGGAGATTTGGATAAGCGTCAATATAAAGACGTCGCGCTTCGGTGGCGCTCCCATTAGCACGACCATACATGAAATGCATGCCTGTTAATTCTGCGTTAGAGTAACCAGCCGTAGCGAAAGAAAACTTATGCACTGAGAACAACTGTCAAATACGTACTGTTTATTTCACTAAACATCAACCAACTATTATAAGAAAATACAAAAACGTTGTGTATTTGAATTAGAATTGAATCTGGAATTCCGTGTTTGCAAAATATCGTTTCTCGGCGAACGCGATTGAAGTCGACTGCTTTTAATGGTGTCTACTGCATGTAGAAAGCTTTGTGTCTGTGACTTTTCAGTCCGGCATGGAGTAGCTAATAACCGATATGTGTAGCTTGTCTACGTCGCGTATTACTAGGTGGTCTGTGATCTATTACTAGTGGAACATTCATATCTTGAAATTTAAAATATGAAACCCATTTCTGTACTTTGTGAATTGCTGGTAGGTACATTTTTATGATTCAAATAATCATAAATATTTCACCAGCAATTTACTGACACTTAATAGTTTATACTTATACTAATAACTATACTTAACCTTGGTATTGGTACCAATTGTCTTATTAGTAGGACTAAATCGTTGCGAGACGAGTCATTGGCGTGGGGACGGTGGAGCACCGTTTCACGTTATACTCACGATACAAAACAAGTAATTTTCCGTGCTGCTCACAGCTGAAGAAATGCACAAACATCTGGCAAAATAATCCGTATAGGTGAAAAAGTAATAATGCTGTTAAGCTTAGAAACAATTATTCGCAACCGTAGATAACTGTGAATGACACGGAAGTATGGTATTTGTTTTGTCCTGTCGCGAATCGTCCTGGTCACACCGATGATCTGCCTTGCAATGGTCTAACCTTACTCATTAGTACAGGGGCTCTCAATCTATAGCAACAGCTGTAACAACAATGAATCTTCTCGCGAGAAAAAAGTTTGAGAACCCCTGGGTCAGTAGTTCTTGGCTAAGGTGAGATACTAACCCGTATCTTCCTGCACTAACATCCCCCTTCCCCTCACCGGGTAAGCATGTATGACCTCTAGGCCGTGCCTTGCAGGAGCCCGTCCTGAGGCGAGTGGGCTTCACGGGTGGCGCGGCCGCCGCAGATGCTGACGCCGCCGCCACGAGGCCGGGCCGCCTCCACAGGCGCGACACGCCGCACCACCTCAAGAACAAGCGCATCACTGCGACCGTCGACAAGGACAAGGTGGCTTCCATCATTGCTCAGGTCTCTAGCAGTCTTTCTTCTTTCTTTGGCATGCTCGTTTTTGCTTGTGATCGCTTGTCGCATGTCGCTTGGTGGTTTTGTCGCTTGTGTTAAATTTTAATGATATTGCAGCAGTAAGGTGGATCTTGAATATTACGTATATAAAAATATATTGTCACAGAATTTGCCCCACTCACACCCAATTCGACGACTGTGGTACCGCGAAATGCTAAGATTGCCCCGATCGCCCCTACACGATTCTGTTAAACAAACAAACTGCCGTGGATCGAGACGTTACTGTAAGAATGGGGAATCGACGAGAAGCATTCGAGTCGTTCGGGAAAATGGATCTAGAGATACTAGAAAATACCTGGAATATTCGTTTGGTCTATAAAAGAAGAATAAACGGCCGAGTTAGTCAGTCTTGTATTACAGTCTTGAATTGGAGTGTTTAGAGCGATTTAGATAGCGATTAAAAGTGAAATAGTGTTTAGTTGAGTTGTAATTAGTATCCAGTAGTGTACGGAGTAGTTAATAAAGATAAGTGATTAATTAACGGATTGTTTTTCTGGTAAAAGAAAAAGACGAGTTAGGAAATCTGTGACAATATATTTTGTATGTATTTCAATATGCATCTTGCTACTGCGTTGGTTATAGCTGCTTGTCAAACTGTTTTAGTAAAATTTCTCAACGTACAGGGTGTTGCTTTTGCAAAATAGAGCGTACGACATAGAGCCTTGACGACAGAATAATGCGATGTTGCAAACTTACGTTAGTCAAAAGTTGATGGTTAAAAAGATACAGTGTCAAAGTTAAAATTTCATTTTCAATATTTGTAAATAACTTAAAATATCCAAATATTTGCATATATTTTGGAAATCGGGGATTTTGAGAGTGAAAATTCAAATATCTAATTTTGACGTTACTAGTAGAGGGCGACATCTATGAAATCTTTCTGCTTCGATGAAGCCATTGTTGAAAAATCGGTTTCATCAAACCTTGCCGATCTTCTTGTAATTTTACACGTCGTCATAATTTACCATTCTGTATAACTTTTTCAAGTAAATTTTGTTTTATTTTCAGCAGAAAAGGCTCTTTATCTGAAACGAAACCAGTTTATACTCGGTGCAGTGAATATTACAAATAGGATTATTTCAATAACGGTTATTTCTATCGACTTCAATAAAAGGTAGGAGAATAGACTGTTTCAATAGTGTGATGGGCACACTTAGCCACAAAAATGTTATGCCATTTAAAAGAAGCATGATATGCCATAAGTGGCGCCCTTTACTAGCGGTGTCAAAATTAGAAACAAATTTGAATTTCTCGCCCCCAAAAACCTCCAATCTCCAACATGTATGCAAATATTTGGATTTTTTTAAAAGTTATTTATAAATATCGAAAATAAATGTTTACTTTGACACCCTGTATCTTTTTAACCATCAACTTTTGACTAAGGATCGCATATTTTATCTTCTATTCTCGCCCTTTGTTGCATTTATTTTCGTACACTCTGTATATAAATTTAACTAGATTATATTATAGCCACTATAGTCATTTTTAATTAATAAACAGAATATGTAAACATTTTGAGAACTGCAGATTTTATATTGTACTATTTCCTATCTGGTTATCCATGTATGAAATTGTTCTGTATTCTATAGGGTCCTAAGAGCATCGTTTCCGAGATGTAAGGTGTCCAAAGCTGATAAAAAATCAATTTAAAATTCATAAATAACTTGAATCCTTGAAATATTTTTGGTAAACGTGGCATGACTTTTTGGAATGTTAGGTATAAAATATAAAATTTTCAGCTTACCTAAAGTACCAGGGGTGCGGTTATGGGTATCATGCTATCATTACTTTTTTAACAAGAAAAAGTATCACCCTGTATAATCATGTAAACAAAATTGATTTTCATATGCTTTTTCTCCGCTCATTTTTTTGTATATCTAACCGTTTAGAGACAAATTTGATTTTCTTAACGGGGGTACGCCACTGGTACTTTACGTAAGCTGCAAATTTTATATTTTATACCTAGCAACATACTAAAAAAAATGTGTCAAACGACGCTCTTGGGATCCTATGCTTATTTGACAAAATTACCTTAATTTTAACCGGAAACACCGTGTATATCGATTAATTGAGGTAAAGTTAAAGAAAACCAGTTATTAGCAGTGAATTCTGCACAAAACAAAATTTTGTCACCACTTTGAACCAAATTGTATTGCCAAATTAACCTATGCTCTATAAACCTTCGTAGGTGGTACATTATCTAAGAAGTTTATTATGAGATATCATAATTTACAGAGAAGGTGAATTTTATGAATGATCATCTACTTTAGTTCAAATAGTTTTAATTTTTATGCTAGGACCGGCGGACTAGAGACGGTCCTGGCGCTGACGTCACTACCAGGACAGGTCCGGCTTCCACTTATCGTCGATCTCGATCTGGAATTTTGATTTCATCATTTCAGTTTAGCCGACAAACACTGCGCCGACTAAATGAATCGGCAGCCTCACTTCCGTATAATCTCGACATGAAGTTCCCATTATGCCGTTCAAACGGTGACTGTCTCGTTATTCTCTTCACACGTCATCGATTTTTTCTTTTGGATGCGATAACTGTGCGTAACATTGATTACCCGCTAGAATAGCCAGTGCTCAATTAATGTTATCGCTTGCATCAGTGGTACTCGTTAGGAGACTACCTTTTACTGTTAAGGTACACTGCGCGAAAAAAGTGGGTCTACTGTCATCTGAAGTTCAGTTAAATCGATAAATATTTTTTTAAGCCGATAAATGTTTTAGCGGGAAATCGCTATTAAAGTTTTATTAAACGTCAATTTTTTCATAATTCATTCTGTAATTAATCAAGTTGCCATGCTTCAAATAAATGTCAACGAAAATTGTTTAAAGCAGTTATAAGTTTGATTTTTCACCAAAATCTTTTTATCGGTTGTGTAATACCATTGGGGAAAAATAAGATGAGGATAATGAATTTATTGATAATATTTTATTTACTAACGAAGTTGGTTTTACAAGAGATGGTATTACAAATTATCATGACACTCATAACAATAATAGAAAATAGATAGTACCGAACTAACAACGTAGATTTTCAGTCTTATTTCATCATGTTCATATCGGCAAAACCTAACAGTTTAGAACTTTAGATGCGGTACATTACAGGAAACCTGTATTCCCATTGCTTTGCGTAAAAAAACAAATAATAATATAATAATATCTCTACCCCTCATTCTAATCACAGGATTAGCCCAGAAGTCGGAGACTTGTGCGGGAGAGGGCGGCATATTATTATTAGCAGGCCGCATTTGCGCCCAGGAACGACTTACGTTGGTAGGCCCTAACCACTATTCAGTGCAGGAATGAGGGAAACCTGTAAAACCTCATTAATTAGGGGGGTGGTCAAATATCAACCGGCATCAATCTCTCACATTGACCCAAGCTAACATTATTCCACCCTACCATACCCACAGAGAGGGTGTCAATCCTCTCCACGAATATAGCTTATATACGGTCTACCGGCAGCTGGGCTCGAACCAACTCCGTCTAGTCACCTCGATTCAAGTACTAACGCCTTAAACCGCCCGACCACTGACCGATCCAAATACAATACAAAGGCAATATACATATTGTACGATCGACAATGATGGTTATATTCGCAATGTCGCACGATTTAAATAATACAACCAATTTGTAGTGGGGGCATCTTAAATCACTATTCGATAAAATCAAATCTATTCTCATAGTATCAAACTGACGAATTGTCATCGATATTGGGTTGGTAGACAAAAGAAAGTGTGTCGGCAGGAAGGAAACTTTAAATGTCAATTTTCTCTCGCTTGTTTACTTCAAACTTGAGTATCAAATTTTAGATAAACTTTCAAATAATTTACCTTAAACTGCGGGTCTATACAAGTAACAACAGCGCCAAATTTGAAAAAATCGTTCTTGTATTAAAAGGTTATAGCCAAAAACAAATTAAAAAGAAAAACTTTGAGGTTATGTAACTCCGTTGATATTGACTTTTGGAGAAAATGATAATGAACTTGACACTTTCATCTTTCGTGCAAAGGCTCCAATATTCTTTCTCATATTCGGGTCAATTTTGGAGAAACTAAACCGACCCAGATGGCCACCCGATTATTTCTGTATCAGATCTAAGGGACGCAGAATAATCGGTCGCATTACCGTCGGCAAATGGACCGTGGCGATGTTTGCTTCGTCAAATTAATGAAGCCAGCAACTGCTTTCGTACGGCTATCCCGTTTGCCTTTCTACCGTTCAGAATTTTGAGAAAAGAGGTTCTAATTGCGGCAAAGTCAAAGATAGAACGTTCATTGTCCTATATACATGGAAACCGTGTGAAGCAAAGTTTAATTTGATGGGTCACGTTGCGGAATGTAAATGATGATGTGTTTAGTAGTTTAGATTTCGAATTAGCGTGAAATGCCGTTTATTAACTTCGACTAATCGAAAATTGCGAGGGAACAAAAAAATTGGAGCTTGCGAGAAACGTTAAATGACCGTGTGAAAAGATCAAGAAAGAACGATTGTTTTACGGAGAATGATGAGGTAGGTCAGTGCCTCAGTAGAAATTTAAAAGTAATAAGCAATAAATAAGAATCACTAACCTCTTACTTTAATCATCTAATTTATTACATTACAATGACATTGGAATATAATAAAATCATTTTCGGGAGGCGTTGTATGCAATAAAACGTTGGTCAAACCCGACGTATACCTCTGAGCCCTTTCCACTTGTTTCTAACATGTCAGTCATGCTTCAGGAATTAATTTTTATAATGCGTCAAGGTGTACGTTCACGTTTAACACCTATATAACAAAAAATAAGTAGATTTGTTTTGTATTCGTTGTTATTTTTCTGTTTATTTTGTCATAATAAAATGTGAAAGTCATAATATCTCCATTTTTGTAAAATTATAAAATTTGACGGTTGTCGATAAAATTTTGTGTGCGCATATACTCAGACAAACAATAAAAAATACTTATCAAGCAAATATTTCTTCAAACTAATTTTGAACATTTTAATGTTTTGACAAGATTTTATGTAGTCAGGCTATTAAATATTTTTATCCCAATATATTTAGGAGAATTTTGTGTTAAATTCATTCTAGTAAACGGTAGGTGAAAGTGATGCTTTTGACAGGTAATATAAGAATGGATGTTCCCATTTAAATTAAATATGCCTGCGTTATTGAATACATATACAGTGTGGAAGAAAAGTATGGAATAAATTCATTATTTCTAAAACAACGAAGTTTCATGAAATTTTCTCGGACACGTCGATTTTGCTTTTTAAAAAGACTCTTTTTTCTATACCAACGCATTTCAGACGTTCATTTGTTTTCGCGTGATGACGTCTTTGGATATTTTTTTAAATAGAACCCCTATATTTTTTCATCGGATTCTTGTAGAGCTTAACTTGCTGAATTCAAAAATGTATAATTTCAACACTTTATTCCTTCAACTTTCCGAGAAAAAAAATAACCGATCCAATAAAATCGATTTGTTACAATCAAATAAACGCTGCAGTTGACAGATGTCAATTCTGATTAGATTTTGTTTAGCTGCCAGAAACAGTTTGAGGTGACTTGATTTAATTTGTTGTTTTTGCTATCAAAAGATGTAATATTCTAACATGCAATCTAATAAAACAAAATAATAACAGAGGAGGTCAAATACGATTGAAGCAAACAAAATTTAATTATTAATTAATTAATTAGTTGTTTATTGTTAAATTGTTTCAAAAATAAAGAGTTCGTATTTTGTAATACTGCCGATGAATTCACTATATCCATTTTACTCTCAACCAGCCCATCACAGACACAAATGGGAATATTCACATTTTTTTCAAGCCGATATTGGATCGGTTATTATTTTTTTTCTCGGAAAGTTGAAGGAATAAAGTGTTGATATTATACATTTTTGAATTCAGCAAGTTAAGCTCTACAAGAATCCGATGAAAAAATATAGGGATTCGATTTAAAAAAATATCCGATGACGTCATCACTCGAAAACAAATGAACGTCGGAAATGCGATGGTATAGAAAAAAGTGTCTTCTTCATGAAACTTCGTTGTTTTAGAAATAATGAATTTATTCCATACTTTTCTTCCACACTGTATAAGTACTTATCTCCAAAATATACAAGGACGTCAGCGTTAACGTCATAGTCCCTAAAAATAGCCTACATGATTCTCTCGAAGATACCCTAGCTGTGCATCGAATAATAGACTTTTGCGCAATAAACACTTTAGATAGTCGAATTAGCCCAAAAACAGACGACATACCTTAATATTGCTTCCACTGAAATAGTGAGCAATATTATTTCAAATATCAGAGCACTTTAAAGATTATTAATATTTTGATCAGAAATTATGAGAGAGATATCATCAGCATAAACAGTAAAGTGACAATATATATAAATAAACAAAACTGGGCCCAAAACGGATCCCTGCGGAACCCCTAAGTGAACATTCAAGGCACCGGATTGACAACTACGCGACTGATTATTCTCTGAAACCAGAAAGGAAACATATCGTTGCCTTTTTCTCAAGAATGATGCACACCACTTCAAAGTAACACCCCTAATTCCATACGTTTCAAGAATTTATAATAACTTCTCATGATTGACACAGTGGAAAGCTCTGCTTAAGTCGCAAAAAACCGCTACTGGGCTCTCGCCTGCATCCACATGTTCAATCAACTGACTATAAAAAGATAACATCGGTGTACTAGTGGATTTTTCATGCATATTCGAAAATTTTCTATTAGGTACAGATATAAGTCTGTAGTTCTCAAATAACTATTTTGCGCTTTGTATTTTAAAACCAAAGCACTTTTGGGACTATATTTTGATAACCCTTTTTTTCTTATTGTAGGCAGGTATACTCTTTGGTACTCTTAAATTTTTCTTTCCGACCTTGTATAAATATACTTTCTCTACTCAAATTTAAGTCTTGATGATGAAATAAGTCTTTGAGGGCACCCAAATCATAGAGAGTCTCGTATAAAATCCGATGGCATTTGCTCGTATAGGCATCCTTCCTGCTATACCATTTATACACCCATGTTTATTCTTAATTACCATCCGCATCGGTCAACATTCCGTGTGCCCGCTGTTTCTATTACAGAGACCATTTCGCGGCTTTGGTGGTACACACAAAACAATTACCATAGCGATATATGTAGTACAACGACATCTACATGTTAATTTGGTGGGCACTGTTCCCACAATTCTCTCCGTATCACGAGGAACAGCCGACGAGGCAAATTAAATAAAGGGGTTTTACGCGAAAAAACGTGTACCTACTTTTTCTGACGGTCAATAAAATGTATGTTCGTTTCCATTGCTGTATCCGCTCTGGGGGTTTTGAACTCGCACAATGAACGATGACTATTTGGGTCCAGAGAAATTTGCAACAGTGTCATCGCCTTCAAGCTCAAAATGTTTTCAATATTCCACCCAAGTGTGAGGAGCTTTGTTTGGTGAATTTTAAAGTACCGTTCTTGAATATCGCGCGTCCATATCTGATCGAATTAGCCTTGGAAACGAATGCAAATATAGACGTTTATGTTTTATTCTATTAGCCTCAATCGTTACTTGACATGTCAGAGTGTCAAAGTGATTCGGGAAACCTGGAAATATTGCAAAAGTCAGGAAATCTAACTATAAATTTGTTCTTAATTCTATAGTATTAAGTTATCGGTCAATAATTATTATCTTAATCATTTTTAGGGTTGTTTTGTATATATTGATCTATTGATCTATTCCACCATAAGTTCCAAGCTTGAAGAATGTCGGAATGCGCAAAATGCAAAAGAAAAAGTCCGAGGCTCTGGTGGGGTGTGAGGGTCCATGTAAAAAATGGTTTCACATTTCATGTGTCAGTATGACTGAAAATGAGTTTAAGCTGCTCGATAAATGTCGCAACCTGTTTTTTTGGTGCGACGCGTGCAAGGTTAAGTGTGAAGTCATGGATAAAGCTGTTACCACAAAGTTGATATCGGATATTAATGACATAGATAGAAACGTTAAAAAGCTGTTATCGGATGATGGTATAAACAAAATGTTTCGAGATTTCCGAGCTGAAATTTTTGATAAAGTTGAGACCATATTTCAGTCACTGAAGGAGGATTTCGATAATAGAGTTAGCACTAAATTAGAAGACATCAATAAGAATTTGTCCACAGTTAAAGAGTCTCCTTCAACATACGCAGGAGTGGTAAAGCCTAAGCCGTCTCTTATTTTGCAACCTAAGAATACTAGTCAACATAGTACTACCACCAAATCTGAGGTTCTGCGTGCTATCGATCCCATAAATTCCAATATTAACATCTCTAATGTCAAGAAAGCCAGGAATGGAGCCCTAGTTATAAGTTGTGACACCGCCGAAGAATCAGCTAAACTCAAGGAGAAGGCTTGTGATCAATTGGGTGAGCGGTATGATGTTAAACAGCTATCGGCTTTGAATCCAAGAGTAAGGGTAGTGAATATATCTGAAAATTTTGACAATAATACTTTTGTAAAATATTTGCGTGCTCAAAATAAGTCATGCTTTTCCGATGGCAGTGTATGTGAGGTAATTTCTTACAAGCCTCAGCGTAAAAATAGAAATTTGTATCAAGCGGTCCTCCAAGTTGATATTAATACGTATCACCGGATTATAGATGCTGGTAAATTGGCAGTAGGTCTCGATTTTGATTGCCGAGTTTTTGTGCCATTGAACTTAGAAGATGCTATAAATGTTGCGGGTATCATCATCTTGCCAGCAAATGCTCTCGACAAAATTCCGTGTGCCCAAAATGTTCTGAATCTCACACTATAGATGAATGCCGTAGCACAACTTTGAAATGTGTTCATTGCGCTAGTTTGAAAGCAACTATTAACTTTGACGGGCCAATAGATCATGCTGTTTGGGACCCTGATTGCTATGTGTACAAAAAGACTTTAAGTAAATTCAAAGCAAATATTCTGGATACGAAGTAGCAATCAGAGCCACTTACCCTGTCCAATGAGTCCTCGGATGATTCGAGTATTCAAACCGTTTCAACTTTTACATTATATTATCAGAATGTGTGGGCTACGCACTAAAACTTCGGACTTATTTAATATTACGTCTGCCATTGATCAATTCCAGGCATATGCATTTACTGAGACTTTCTGTAATGTAGGCATCCGTGACTCAGAATTATTTAATCTTGATAAATTCCAAGTTTTCAGAAGCGATCGTGATTTTCTCTCTACTAATACCTGCAAAGGAGGGGGCGTCCTATTAGCATTGGATAGAGAATGTCATGCCATTCAAGTTGATTTAAATCCCACTAGTGATATACTAATTGTGAAAGTAAAAATAAATTACCGCTGGCCTTATGTAGTAGTTATCTACATTCCCCCCACTGTACTTATAACGACTATGAGTCTATATGATTGTTTGATTTCATTTCAACAACTTTACGATTCTGATGTGCTTGTCCTAGGTGACTTTAATATCCCTGAGTATCTGAGCTGTTGTGATGGAGATTACACTACGCCAATATTTGAGCTGACGCAGCACTTTTCTAATTTCTTTTGTCTAAATCAGTCTAATAACATTACAAATTTTCAAAATAGGTTGCTAGACTTAGTATTAACGAACTTGAACTCTATAGTTGCCAGAGTTGATGCTGTTCTTCCTGAAGATCGTTACCACCCAGCTCTTGTTATAAAAACTACGATCCTATCTAATCGGCGCAAATTTCCCGTAAAAGTGGGCATCCAATATAATTTTAGGAAGGCAAATTTTGTTACATTGTATAATGAAATTTTTAACACAGACTGGACTTTTCTCAACAGGTGCACCTGTCCAAATATGGCAGTTGAAGCTTTTAATAACAAATTGTATAGTATTTTTGATCGCCACATCCTCGTAAAAGTCTGGATCACGTGCATACCCCCTGGTTTAACGGTAAAATTATATTTAAAATAAAACAAAAAGTCGGGCATTTAAGATGTACCAAGAAACCTGTGATATTAACTTTTAAGCAGATACAAAACTTGCGGTCTGAAATTAAACAGGACATAGACGTATCATACAAACTATATCTCCGATCTCTTGAAAATGATCTGAAGAGCAACCCTAAGAAATTCTGGTCTTTTTTAAATGCGAAAATGAATGTTTCGACTATACCATCGATGCTTACGTACAATAACAAAGATTTAGACGACCCGCAAGAAATTGTTGACAATTTTGCCAGTTTTTTTGCAGAATCCTTCACTCGTCCAAACGATCGATTACATGTTCATCCTAATTCTTGTACCAATTTGATCAGTGTCATTAATTTTAAGCAACTTGAAGTTGAATCTGCAATAAAGCAAATTAAACCCAATTTGACAATGGGACCAGATTTCATACCGGCACTTCTTGTTAGAGATTGTGCTCCTGCTCTTGCGAGTCCGCTAACAACCATTTTTAACCTGGTACTTAGAACAGCTAGCTTTCCTGATTTGTGGAAAATTTCGAGGATATGTCCTGTGCATAAAAAAAATAGTAAAGCCGAAATATCGAACTATAGACCGATCGCCATTATCTCTAATTTATCTAAAATCTTGGAAATACTACTACACAATTCATTATATAGCTCTGTGTCCGGAATTCTATCGCCTCGACAGCATGGTTTCATAAAGGGGAGGTCCACCGTGACGAACCTTGTGTGTAAAACTCAATTTATTAGTGAGTCCTTGGACCAATGTGGTCAAGTTGACGTAGTATACACTGATTTTACCAAGGCATTTGATAGACTTGATCACGATATTTTGTTACACAAGCTGGATATGTATGGCTTTTCTAATTCGTTATTACATTTGTTTCAATCCTACCTGCAAAATAGGTATCAATTCGTACAGTATCGTGGTTATTGTTCTGATAAATTCCTACAAGTGTCTGGAGTCCTCAGGGTTCGACGCTTGGGCCCCTTCTATTTGTTATGTTCCTGAATGATATTGTGTCTGAATTACGTGTGAACTATCTGATATATGCGGATGACCTCAAGTTGCTATGTAAAATAGATAACGTAAGTGACTGTCAAAAATTACAAAGAGCGTTAGAAGCTATAGATAATTGGTGTTCTTGCAATAACTTACCCTTAAATGCATCAAAATGTAATGTCATGACATTTACTAGGAAAACAAGCCCTCTCACTTTCGCATATAAATTAGGTGACTCTATTCTTTGCAGGCCTAGTTATGTAAAGGATCTTGGCGTTATTTTCGATCCTAAACTATCATTTACAAAACATATAGAAACTGTTGCTTCTTCAGCATTTAAGTGCCTTGGTTTTATTATCAGGAACTCAAACGGGTTTGTTAATGTTTCTACTCTACGTTTGCTCTATATATCCTTCATACGCTCTAAATTAGAATATGCTTCCGTAGTCTGGAGCCCGATTTACGGCACTCACATTGCTGCATTAGAGAAAGTACAAAGACGGTTCTTGAAGTCGGCATCGTACATATTGGATCAAATTTATCCTCCAGTGGGCTTCTCTCATAGCTTATTGCTGTCAAGGTTTGATGTACATGAACTTGCAATTAGGAGATCTGCGCATCAGGTTATATTTTTATATAAAGTTCTGAATAACTTATTAAATTGTCCTGATTTACTTAGTAATGTCAACTTGCGGATTCCGCGCCTGTCCGCTCGCAGCAGTAACGTTTTATGTCTACCCACACCACGCACTAATGTTCTGATGTCATCGCCGTTGTATCAAATGATTTCACAGTACAACAACATAGATACCACGGTTGATATATTTTTTTGTACCATTCAGCAGTTAAAAAATGCTATTTATAAATAATACATTTGTCTATGTTTATGTTTTGTTTTCTGCTTTGCTATTTATGTTTTTTCTGTTTTTTTTTTCCTTTTTAGTAATAATGTATGTCCAACTTGCTGTACATGTAAGATACATTTAAGGTTTTGTAGGCTTGTTAGGTGCATTATGTTATATTGTTGATATTATATGTATTTTATGGTATTGTTTTTCTACATTTATACTTTTTACCGTATCCAGTAATTGGGCATGTGCCTGTTTGGATACGTATTAAATAAATAAATAAATAAATAAATAAATAAATAAATATATTTATCTATATAGGGTCCAGTAAATAGTGTGTGAGTCAAACAGATTTAAACATTAGTACAATTTTGTTTTCTTAAAAAATTATCATCGGTGAGTTTTCCTTTTTTCACTTTCAATATTTTTTCACGATAAACACTTGTAACACTTGGGATCGGTCAGTGGTCGCGCGGTTTAAGGCGTCAGTACTTGAATCGAGGTGACTGGATCGCTGTGGGTTCGACCCCTGCAGCCGGTAGACCGTATATAAGCTATATTCGTGGAGAGATTGGCACCCTCTCTGCGGGTATGGTAGGGTGGAAGAATGTTGACTTGGTTCAATGTGAGAGATTGATACCGGTTGACATTCGACTACCCCCCTAATTAATGAGGTTTTCCAGGTTTCCCTCATTCCTGCACTGAATGGTGGTTAGGGCCTACCAACGTAAGTCGTTCCTGGGCGCAAATGCGGCCTGCTTAATAATAATATGCCGCCCCCTCTCCCGCACAAGTCTTCGACTTCTGGGCTAATCCTCGTGACACATTTATTGCACCTTTCCACCGCATCATTGAGCAGCATATGCAGGTTGAATTCTCGAATGCCCTGATATACTGTGTTTATAATATAACGTTTTGTATATACAGGGTTAACTATGACTAAGTACAAATATTTTAAGAGGGGATAGAGAAAATTAAGAATTAACGGAATCACCCTTCAAAAAAATTCCAAACTTATTTATAAAGCGAAAAAGGATGTTTTCGAAATTATATTAAATTCTTATGTAACGCCGCCTATGCGAGTCAGAGTAGGCAACTAGCAACACGACGGTAAAATTCCCCGTCAATTCATGTCATAATTTAATTCTTGTGTTTCCCATGTTGTAGTTTTGTGTTCTTCAGTTTTTAGTGCCTTTTTTAATTTTTAAACGTTTTATAGTTATTACACAACTGGACATTATCATTATGGTCCATTTTATATACTTTAATAGTTTTGCCCAAGTATACGACTCTTACACAATTGTACAATCCTGATATATAATTTTTTTTAAATGTATAACGCATTATAATACTTTTATAAAAAATTTAAAGAACTGAATATTATTTGTTCTATGAAACACTGTAAAAATTATTATAAAACAATTTTACACAATTACTTTCTTCAGGAACAATATTATCACAATTATTTGCTCTACAAAATCAAATTGTTCATTATACAACGCTATTCGATAGTTCGCTTCTTTTAAAGTTCCATTTTGCTAGTGGGGATGGCGGTGGTAGATTTGAATAAACATCATGAAGTGGCAAACAATATTATGTATGTGGTCCTGACATGGCAACATTGTTTCGCTTCAGCATTCGAACGTTATCTTCATCAGCAGAAAATTTGATGCGTACCAGAAGCAGATACCTGGTTAAAGTGACACTACGACTGAACCACCCTGTTACTTCGAACCCAACCTTAAACTCTGCCCTGCGAAACGCTGCGCAGACATTCTGTTCTCCATGTCGGACATAAATTCGCCTTGCATTCGCGTTTCACGTCTTAAATGTCACGTACCTCACTCCGTAATTAACCGTTAGAACTTATTCCGTAATGCCTCAATGTTACAATTATTCCGTCGGTCTTTTTTTCTGCTGCAGCGAAGGTAAGAGGTATGTACGTTGGCCTTACTGTTGCCAGGCAGCTTTCAGCCATTATCATAATAATGCCCGTCGAACTGCACAAAAATGCCTACGACTATTTTCTCCGTTTGATTTTTCGATCGGTCGCAAGACGAGAATCTCGAACTTTCACTTTCTACCTGATTGGAATTTATCGGGTCGTGCATTGTTGTTCGCCTCGATTCGACGGCTAGGAAGTCGCGTAAATGTACCAGGAAGTTGTAAAAATCGTGTACGTGGTCTCGAGAGAGTGACGGTATGTCTAGGAAACATCGGTAATGGAAGAAATTGCAAAGAGCATGAAATCTGCAGATCGAATATTGGCTGCTGAAGTTTAGCGGTGTCGAGATGGGTGGTCGGCTTATGCTGTTAATTTTTTATTTGAATTAGTGTTCATATTTTGTCTTGCTTTTCCTTAACCTTGCCTTGGTCTTGCAAGACAAGACTTGACAGCTTGAATTGCCTGTACAGGGTGTTAAAAGAAGAGTGCAAAATATTTAAGGAGGTAATAGTATGAACCAAAATAAGCAAAAAAGTCTCAATAAACATGGGTCCGCAAAGTAACGGTTGCGGAGATATGGAATGTTTTATGTTTTCAAGCCCCTTTTTTTATTTTGCAAAAACGTTGTGTATTTTCTTATAATAGTTGGTTGATGTTTAGTGAAATAAACAGTACGTATTTGACAGTTGTTCTCAGTGCACAAGTTTTCTTTCGCTATGGCAGGTTACTCTAACGCAGAATTAACAGACATGCATTTCATGTATGGTCGTGCTAATGGGAACGCCACCGAAGCGCGACGTCTTTATGTTGACGCTTATCCAAATCGCCAGATTCCTTCACAACGCATGTTTGGAAGAATTCACCAAAGATTGCGTGATACCGGTTCCTTGGGCCTTGAGCAAACAGTGCCATTTATCCGGAAGACCAAGGTCGGTATCCACTCCTAGAGCAGAAGAAGAAATTCTAGCACTGGTAGAGCAGAATCCAGGTACGAGTGTGCGGAGAATATCAGCCGAGGTAGGAATTAGTGATCCTCTTGTTTGGAGAATCCTTCACGAGCAACTGCTTTATCCATACCATGTGCAACGAGTACAGGCCTTAAATCCAATAAATGATCATCAAGCACGTTTGGTTTATTGCCGCTGGTTTCTACGTCATGATTCTGAAGCCCTCGTTTTCTTGCAAACATTCTTTTTACTGATGAGGCCGGGTTCACATGAAATGGAGTGTTTAATTTTCACAATACGCATATTTGGGCCGACGAAAAACCTCATGCTCTAATAGAATCTGGACATCAGGCACGTTTTTCACAATTTTTTTTAAATAGCAACCCCCAATTTGGCCATACCATTTGTAAGAGCGTGTCATTCTACATATATACATCATGAAAAATTATGGTGTTACATAACAAAAATTTCAAGAAAATAATGTTTGAAGATTTTAAAATTTAATTTTCACAATACTGAAAATGATTATGTAAAAAATCGACTAAATTAAATGTTCAAATTGTGCACCGTTGGCTGCCTGACAGTAGCCAATACGATTAATAAATTCGTATGGAACATTATCAATAATTCAGGAGGTATACGATGTACCTCGTGACGAGTTCTTGCTTTTAAATCTTCTAAATTAACCGGTCTAGTAACGTATACTTTGCTTTTTAAGTATCCCCACAAGAAATAATCTAGGGGTGTCAAATCAGGCGATCTGGCTGGCCACTCAATCGGCCCCCTTCTCCCTATCCAACGATTCGGGAACAGCTTATCTAAATAAGCACGGACAGGTGTTGCATAATGGGGAGGTGCACAGTATTGTGCAAATTAAATTTTAAAATCTTCAAACGTTATTTTCTTGAAATTTTTGTTATGTAACACCATAATTTTTCATAATGTATGTATGTAGAATGACACGCTCTTTCAAATGGCATGGTCAAAATTGAGGGTTGCTATTTAAAAAAATTGTTGATGACGTCATATCTCGAACAACGATGACGTCACAAATATGGGTCGTATGTCAAAAAGTGCCTTTTTTAAAACAAAATCGACGTGCCAGAGGATTTTTCGAAAATTTTATTCGTTACTTTTCGAAAGCACTGTATAGCAAAGTATTACTTTTTGATGTTGTAGAATTCATGGTTAACGTATGACGGTTTACTTTCGAGACACCCTGTATAATCAATCTTTCTTACATTTGTGTAACGTAGCCCTAGTTGTTTTTAATTTCTAGTAGGTATTGCAAATGATTTGTGTGAAATAGCGTCATAATTTCTCAATTTTCAACGAGTGAAAGGCAAAATCCGTACTCACTGTGGGTTCGAAAATCCGTACGTTACATGTGACGGCAATGCGCCTCTCTTTCACATTTCATTGTTTGTTGTGGATCGCTTCTACCTATACCTGTTCCCCGCGATGTCCGTTGCGTAAGAGCTATATATAAACTGGTTGCAGAATCGACTTTAAATGTTTACAAACTTTTATGGTGTTAATCATAAGTATTTACACCGGCCGGAGGCCATCGCATAGTCACAAGTATAGTTGTATCTGCCGATTTTACGACACTTCGAGTGTGTTACATGGTTTGGCAATTAGGTAATGTTGACGTTATTTATGAGCTGGTAGCAAAATTACGTGTGTTTGCTATTGATTTCTATTAGAAATAACAACAAATAAGTTAGTATTGGAATTGTATTGTTGAAATAAATGAATCTCTCTGTTTGGACGTATGTTTTGAGGGTAATTCCGTTTTGTCGAGTAACTAATTTTTATTTATGTAATGAATAATTTCTGTATTATGACCAAACTGGCTCAGATCGGTGTACGTGGAAGTTTTCTAAGATGGCTTACATCGTATATTTTTAATAGATCGCAGCTGGTAGCAATCAACGATTACCGCTCACTTCCTTTTACAACTACTTCTGGTGTACCTCAAGGATCACACTTAGGACCATTATTATTTCTTATTTATATAAATGATATCAATAAATGCTTTAAATTTTGTAATTTCTTATTGTATACAGATGAAGTGACCTTGATTCATTCTATAGGTACTGTCTATTGAATAAATTACACTTAAATTTCAATAAGTGTCATTATATTTGTTTTACTCGTAATAAAAATATATTTAGATTTGACTATAACTTCAATAACGTAGTGCTCCAGGGGCGTATCCATGGGGGGGTAATGGGGGTAATTACCCCCCCCAAGAAGCTTACTGAAATGAAATCCATTAGTTTTTCTTTAGTTTTTTTGGGTTTTTTTGCCACACTTCTGAAAAAATAATAGAGATTAATTAAATAAGCCCTTGCGCCAAACGGAACAGTCAAGGGTTATTTTTGAAACTATGTTTGCCTAACCAAAAAATCTCACACTGAAAAAACAGATAAGTAAAAAATCACATCACTATCGCGCACTTCCGTATTATTGACGTTTCGAAAACCTCTCTGTTTTCGTTCTCAAAATCGTATTCAAAATGTTAAACGTATGTCAAGTTTGACAGTTTAAAATTTGTTTATCTGCTTCCATAGAGATGTGAGATTTTTTGGTTAGGCAAACATAGTTTCAAAAATAACCCTTGACTGTTCCGTTTGGCGCAAGGGCTTATTTAATTAATCTCTATTATTTTTACAGAAGTGTGGCAAAAAACCAAAAAAACTAAAGAAAAACTAAAACTATGCCACAAATAAATAGCTTCAGACAATATGAAATCCATTACTTTATAATTTTCGAATAAAACAGAGGTGAAGTATTTGTAATTTGAATTACTTGATAATCGCATGCAAACAATATTAAATTGTGTAATAAGTAATATTTCTATAAGTAATATTTAGCGTTTACTAATGTGACTTTCAAATCTAAATTCTGTAATTTTGCTCGATGTTGCTGCATATATGAATGCTGAAAATACCTCTGATCTAGAAAAATACAATATTTTTAAATATGCTTTCGTCCCCGGCGAAAACTTTCTCTCTCCCTATTCTGTTCATAAAAAATCCTTGCTCTTCTACATATACATAGACATATTAAGTTAGATATTTCAATTATTGATATGCAAGTAAAAAAAAAATTTTAAAATTAATTTAATTTCCATTATCTTTTATTTTTATAATACTGCTGCAATGTATAAATTTTTAATTTATATTTTATTATTGATATTGGATATTAACTTCTTTTATTTGACAAAAGTCTTTATTTATGTTTAGTTCTTTAGTCTGTTGATGTTATAAGTCTTTACAACTTTACCCCCTTCAAGATAAAATCATAGATACGCCCATGTAGTGCTCTCTTACTTAGAAGAGATAAAAGATCTAGGTGTTATTTTTGATAGGAAGTTATCTTTTTCTTCACATATAGATTACGTTGCTTTAAAGAGTAGTAAAATGTTAGGCTTTATCACTAGAGTATGTAAAGACTTTAGAAACGTGGATTCTTTAAAATCATTATATTTTGCTTATGTACATAGTAAGATAAACTTTGCTTCAACCATTTGGAATCCTCAATATATGGTTCATAATTTTCGTCTTGAGGCAATTCAAAATAAATTTCTTAGATATTTAAATTTTAAAGTGACCGGAGTTTATACTTTTGAGAATTCAGTACTCTTACAACAAACATTTAAAATTCAATCTTTAGAAAATAAAAGAAAGCAAGCTGTGGAATACCTAAATATAGCAATATGCTTTAGATTTGTCACTTTGGTACTTACCCAACAGCAATGTCTCCGTAATTGTCACGAGCGGATCTATATTGCAAACAAAGGAGTAAGTTACGTTTAACAGTACCGTAAGTTCGCCACATCATCACTAATAATTATGACATTACCTATGCAGTATTAATACTATGTATATATGACCTACAAATGTCACAAAAACCCTAAAACACTAGAAACAAACGCCTGCTTACATGACCAACACCGTAACCTGCTTCTCTATTCATGGAAACAAACCGCATTGAACGGCGTGTAACGTCACACCAATCGTATCGCGTTTTGGACCTTGTAATACATTTCAAACCAATGTAAAATTCATGCAACTGCCCCATTGAATACTTGAAGTTCAATACTAAACAAATATTAATATTAAAGAAATCTATTGTTTTTACCATCTAATTGATGTAACTATACAAAAAGTACCTACTAGATAGTAGGCAAACATTTGTTGCAATGTTAAAACCTCTATTATGACTGGCGACTCCGCCATATTTTAGAAAATATGTTTTATTCGCGAATGAAATTCTTAGCCTCGTGGCCTACACTCTTGCGTTTTAAACGTATTTCAGTATTGTAAGAGATAAGTTTTCCTTATTTAAGAAACTGGTAGAAGAATCGTGCTGAAGAAGAAGAAATGGCAAATAATCATATTTAACCTTACTATAATATTGTCACGGAATTTGCCCCACTCACTCCCAAACCGACGACTGTGGCACCGCGAATTGCCTAAGATTGCCCCTACGCCATTCTGGTAAACAAACAACATACCGTGAATCGAGGCGTTACTAGAAAATTGTGGAAACGACGAGAAGCGTTCCAGTCGTTCGAGAAAATGGGTCTAGAAATACTGGAATATACCTGGAATATTCGTTGGGTCTATAAAAGAAGAACAAACGGCCGAGTTAGTTAGTCTTGTATTAGTCTTGTATAAGTCTTGTATTACAGTCTGAATTAAAGTGTTTAGTTGGAGATATCAAAGTGATTTAGATAGCGATTAATTAAATAAGTGTTTAGTTGACCTGTAATTAGTAGTGTTCAGTAGTTAATAAAGATGTAATTAATTAACGGATTGTTTTTCTGGAAGTAAGAAAAAGACGGATTGGGAAATCCGTGACAATATTATATATTAATGGGAAGAGAAAAAAAATTACGATTTCAACTGGCCCATGGCCACCTATAGTTTGTATTTAACACAACTTTAGGTTATAACTAAAAAATTAATAGTTATAAAAAAATTATGTACGCCACTGGTCTCTATTCAAAAAAGTGTCTGAAGAACGTATTATTTTTTTTCTAATTTAGTTTATTACTCGAAAACAAAAGATGATATTCGCGTCAAGAATTCACACGTCTTACGTCACGGTTGACGTTACACATTTGTTTTTATTGTCAACGTAATTTTCGATATTTGGTCGCGTTAAAAACAATCATTTTTTGCAATTTAGTGCAAACTTTTAGTATAGTATATAGTTTTATTACTATCAGTTGCAGTTTCTTAAATATTTTGTTGAAAATATGATAAATTATTCATTTGTTCGTATGACGTAAGTCGTCTGAATTCTTGTCGCGAGTAGGTATAGTACATTTTGGTTTTGACCATCAATTTTCTCTTAAAGAGAGAGATCGAGAGTGAGGGGGGGGTAATTTTTTTCTATCGCCTATCAAAACAGAAATTTGCCCACCCTGTACATCGTGGGTTATTTATATTTATAATTTCGCACCCGTACATGAACGAGATATCCATCTGGTTGGTACACAGTAATTGAACCAGGTATTTTAACTGTAGAAAAACACGTTAATATTGCTTCTAACAGTAGTTTATTATTAATATCTAGGACTCGATGACGAATTCCACAAAAATTAGCATATCGCAGCAATTCTCCGTGTGGAATGCGGAGAAATGACAATAGCGATACGCAGCTGTGAGAAATGCTATGAAAATATTAAAATTTCTCTTAATATTTAAATATTTTCGGATAAATCACTTAATAACAGTAAACTTGCGTGTAATTTAAATCGCCTTAATGGTGTTAATGGCAAAATAATTATACAAAATGCGTTGAATTGAATTATGGCGATATTATAGTTGGTGTAGAATTTGGAAACGTAAAAAAGAGAAACGATAGTTAAAAGTACCTACTAAAGATGAGTGGGACTGTTGCAAAGCGATCAAAATCGTACACTGAGAAAAGACAAACCCATGGAATAATAGTTTTCTCTATGTCAACTTTTTGATTGTTGCCGTAAGAACATTTTTATTAAAATAAAGTAAAGATGATTAAAATAAAATTACGCTGACTATTTAAACTAACTAAAAAAATTATTAACGTTTACTGCTTAATTCCACGATTTCTCATGTTTAATGTTAAATCAGATTCATAATTTGTTCCATCTACGTGTTATTTTTTATATTAAATTTATTTATTTGGGCACAACATCTGATGATTTAATTCAATGAGTTTTCATTGGTTTTTGTTTGCATTATTGTTTGACATAAAGTTACAGCGATATTAAATGAACTGTTATTTGGTTTGACTTAACAATGCCAAATTATTAAATTAAACATTCCTAATTAATTCTTCCTAGCCAAAGAAACTTTAATTTCGAAATGTAAACTATTTTAGATTAACAGTATGAAATGTTGATTCGCATATCTAGCATTTTACTTGAAAATAATTGTTGTCATTGCCGTTATTTGTACTGCACGTGCTTCGTCCGACATGGAGTAGCTAATGGCCGTTAGATGTAGCTTGTTACATTTCGCGTACCATGTAGGGCTCCAGAATATAAACCCTTACCGACGGGGTTTGCCAGGACAGGAGACACAAGGAGGCTTCTAGTAGAGCCGCAAACGCAGTCGATGCTGAGCGGAAAAGGGGCCCGGAGGCCCACCTCTACAAAGTGAAGGCGTCCGTCCGTCCAACCCACAGTTAGTATAGTGTGGTCCAACCCTACAGCGCAATAATGTGAGAGATAATCCGTTCCGTCTCGGCCCCGCACATCCGACGTCGTTTATCTTGCCAAGAATATTGGCGCGCACTATAACATTTAAAAACTTTGATTTTACTAGTAAAATTTATTTTATATTCAGTTTGCTTAAATATTACTCCTTTTTTATAATTGCAAGTCTTTTTTTTAATCTTGTCTTGCAGTTCTGTCATTCTTGTCTTGGTCTCATCTTGTCTTGACAAGCTAGACAAGATGCCGTCACTAGTTATTTTATTGTACTTTCGGAACCAAATCTTAAAATTGCAGTGGTTTAAAAATGTAGTTTTTGTATCAGATTACATATTATTCGAACAACCCTCGTAATTAAATTTAAAATTTAGAACATTGTCCAACAGTATCCATATGTCGTCCTTTATAACTGTAACATGTGAACCTTATTCTATTCCATACAATTGCATTATTATAAGCTACTCGTAATTGCTTCCTTATTTTTCAATTATCCAAGTCATTAACTTTGCATATTGATAGCCGCAGGAAACACCAACACTTCAATAAAGCTATTATCTTCCTTATAATTGAACCGTTTATGCGCTCTCATCCTCATAGAGTAAATCTTTGTGATGTTGGTGGCTCAATAACTGCCTTCTATTTCCTTTCATTATTGAAAGGACTGTGCTGCACATTGTCAACGTAATAGTCTTGTACTAGTCTGAAGATAGCTGTTCCGAATCCGAAATATCGCCGGCAGAAGACAATTTTCCGATTCCGACGATTTCGTTATTGTTTATATTAGTTCGGTAGATTTTAGTATCTACTTCTGATTCTAGGGCTGTCGTAGAAGAAGAGGCCAATTAGCGACCGCATCGTGATGCTAACGGTCTCGGATAAGACGAACATTACTGGCTCTAATTAGGGTCGTTAGAAAAATTATCTCGTTTCTACGATTGTGGGTCAAAAAAATGAGTTGGAGGTAGTATAGTTTCTCATGCCATTTCGTAGACATCCTTGTGATAACGGCTGAATTGTCAGTTTCATTTAGAAAACACTAGCAAAAAATTTATTTTACATTTATTTTTCGTTAGTTAGTAATCTGATAATTTTACTAAATAAATAATTTAAATTTTCTTATACTTACCTTGGTAACTACAACTGAAATATGGATTTCATGTTTTTCTCTAACAAGCATTTCATATTCACTGTCTTCTAAAAAAATACTGCTGCTACTTGTTGAACTGTCACAATTATCGCTACTACTGCTTTTCCAGAATAATGGAGGCATCTATAAATGCCTGTAAAATATGTCCTTTCATTATCTTTAGTCAGTCTCCGATTTTTATTTACAATATAAATAATAGAATAAAATAGATCTTTCAGCATCTAATTAAAAAATTGTTCCTACGTGTTTAAAACACTTAAAAATATGAAAAAATATAAAAACCAATTTTCAAATATTTACATACAAAATAAAGCCACTTTTACCAAAAATTTTTTAATAATTTATTTATAATGTCTTTATAAAATTGGGAATCGGACTTTGCAACAGTTATTTTTCTATAGCCATCATCGATAAGTTGTTTAAGCGCTCTTGTGTCATCGTATTTCTTAAGTAAGTCTTAATGCGCTTAAGGCACGAAAAGTTTCGTTCTACTGAAACACTTATTGCAGGAATTGTTAAAACTAAGCAAAATAATTTGTATGTTTCCGAAAATATCATTTTAAATTCCTTGTATAATATTTCTACTGTTTTTTTGAACTTCTAAATTATAAAATTGTTTGTCTCTGTACAAAACCTAAAGTTCGTTTTTCAACTTATCTATGTCAAATATTCGGGATATTTTAAAGCGTTGGCCGACTATTCAAAATTTGTCGTTTCTCTACTTCATTACGTATTGAAAAAGGCGTTTCAAATAGAGATAAAACAATATCGTGAGAGGGATTCATTATTATAAATAACTATCGACGAGCCTATCGATAATATATATTTAAATTAGGTTCCTATTCTATGTTAAATTTAGTCTTACCTTGTAAGCAAGTTGTTTTTTATGTCTTTAAATTAATCCTACCCTGCCTTGTCCTTAAAACTTTACCACCGCGCTTACCAACTAATCAACCACTAACACTAACCACTGGAAATTCAAAACACATTATTAAAACTTGAACAATCGATTAATCGCGTCACACACGTAAATAATCTACAGTTCACAAGTTACCTACGGTCACTAGCCACTATCACATCGTCCATTTGCTGTTGAACTAAAAACTTGAGGCGCCAGAAATCGGGCCTCAGTCTCGAGCGGACATGGAGCGAAAAACATCGATTTTAACCGTTTCGCGTGGTGGGGAAACCATAACGTATAGATTTATGCGACGCAATTTGAGGCTCGCAAAATTCGGCCTCACTGTGGTGGGATTGGTGGATGACCCGGACTCCCCACGCGGGTAGAAACAGAAACGGCGGGATATTGAAATGTAAACCAGAGGTACGTTATAACATACGAGGGCTAAGATTCAAGCAATTATTTTATTTCGTTAGATTGATTTTTCATAAATGTAGTAGGCAATCGGATTGGAAATTATGGGGTATTAAAATATATAGTGAAAGCCAAACTTTACAGTGAGGCCCGGCCTCAGTTGCTTCATACGACGAGCCGCCACTGGTTTATTACTTTGCCATGGACCAGTGCACTGGTATCAACATAACCTCTTCGTCGACCTATGTGTGTGACTATCAATCCCAGAGGATAGAGCTGATGCCTGACATTTCGCCTACTGCCCGTGGCACCTACCTGTTACCTGTGCCTACGACACCAGCTTTTTTGTTGCATGCGATTCACACTGCTTTTAAATATTTTACTTTGCCGTCTCTTGCTATTGAACGCATACAACAAGCTGGTTATTTTGCTATTATATGTTTTGTGTTTATTTTTAAAATCTGTTTTACCCACTACGAAAACATTGACACGGTGTTTAAGGTTATGTGGCGAAAATTAACTCTAAGGTGTGTGAAAATCATAGTTTTTTGTTATTCTTCATAAAATAATTTAAGGGGATAATTTGTGTATCTTTCTAACAGTGTACATTTTGAAATGTGGATAAGTGTTTAAATAGTTGGTTTTTCAGCAAGTAGGTAATCTTTTATGCACGCTTATGGATAATTGTTGGAATCATTGAACAAAGTACCTCCCTAAATACTTTAATTGGTAGTATCGAACTTGCAGAAATTCATTTTTTAATCGTTTATGCGTCAGTTAAGAAATTACAGTTTGGGTTTATATTATTGCGTAGCGGTCAACCTACCCGATTTTACTTTACTTATTGATAAAAAACAATAGAAAGAAATATATCTCTGTAAATATTTGATGCTTATTTTTATTAATTTCATTCAATATTCTGTAAAAAGGGCATAGCAAAACATGGAAATTTTCTCCCATTTCTATCAGTGTAGACGAGACCAGCCCGGCCCGCGATGAGCCCAGACCGCGACCGCATGGCGTTCAATGTTTATTTGTTGATCGAATGACGTTTTAGGGATCTAGGGATCAACCAAATGACGTTTTTTTTCCGTTTCAGGCCCTGAAGCGCAAGGAGGAGGACAGCGAGCGCACCAGCGTCTCGACGCCCCCCGGCTCCGTCGGCGACCGCAGCTGCGCCTCCAGTCAAGGTAAGTGCGGGTGGGCGGGGAACGGCGAAACGTTGCGCGCAGATTAGCGCACCGCCAGCTCAGTTCGGCGCGAGATAAGCCACTCGATGCGCGACTGTTTCCTCCAGTCTCACTAGATCGTTCGTACGCGTATTCCGCGCGCGCCGTCACGATGAGCAGCACCCTGCCGAGGGTGCGGGTGAAGACCCGCGGCAACAAGATGACCATCAAGGCGGATTCGCTCAGCAAGCTGAACAAGTCGGCCACCCTGTCGTTCACGGGGCGCAGGCGTGGCCAACCGGGATACAACAAAAACAACAACAACACCATCCTGAAGTACACAGGTGGGACTTGTCGACGGTCGCGGCTTGTTTTGAGTTGTTGTGTTTATTTTTAAATGGTGAACGCACCGCGCAAGCCACCTTGGCGATTACGGTGCGATAACAGATGCATGTTTGCGTTTGTGGTAATTAATTTGTTCTAGTCTAGTACAGCCGGTAACGATATGGGTTACGTATGTATGCTTATAGGTGAATATTGGTTCACATCTGACGGATTTTAAATGCCAGTATGGAAATTAGGTAGTAATACGTAACAATAGAGATCCAAATAGGGAATGGTTGGCGATCTTGAGTTGCAATGTTCGCCTTGAACTATAAAGCTATATAGAGTGGTGTCAAAATGTTTACTAGTGTTTGGTACTGATTCAGAATAGTGTGTGCAAGTAAAAAATGCGAGAATAGAAATCAAAATACGAGAAAAAGTACCTGTTGCACCTATTTATAACAGATCGGCAATTGATATCAGTATAATGGATTTCCAACAACGTAATGAACGATTGTTGTTATCTGTTTGTTTAAAAATTTTCGGTAAAAATACTAAATTGCTATACTTGTTGACAAAGTGAGAAAATAAAGTCTCGTTATTCAATTTCCTTGAATTTGTTTATATTTAATTTGCTATTTTTTTTATTATTTAAAACTGTTTTTCAAAAAATGCGAAAATAGAAATCAAAATACGAAACCAAAAGTACCTGTTGCCGATATTTTTATTATTATTTATAAGGGATCAGCAATTGCTACCAATATAAAGGATTTTCAACGTAATGAACGATTGTTGTTAACTGTTTGTTTAAACATTTTCGGTAAAAATACTTACCTAATTGCTATACTTTTTGCCAAAGTGAGAAAATAAAATCTCGTTAATCAATTTCATTGAATTTGGTTATATTTAATTTGCTATTTTTTTACTATTTAAAACTAATTTGCAGAAAATACGAGAATAGACATGAAAATACGAAAAAAAGTACCTGTTGCCTGTTACCGATATTTTTATTATTATTTATAACAGATCGGCAATTGCCATTAATATAAAGGATTTTCAACGTAATGAACGATTGTTGTTATCTGTTTGTTTAAAAATTTTCGGTAAAAATACTAAATTGCTATACTTTTTGACAAAGTGAGAACATAAAGTCTCGTTATTCAATTTTCTTGAATTTGTTTATATTTAATTTGCTATTTTTTTTATTCATTCAAAACTGTTTTTCAAGAAATGCGAAAATAGAAATCAAAATACGAAACCAAAAGTACCTGTTGCCTGTTGCCGATATTTTTATTATTATTTATAACGGATCAGCAATTGCTACCAATATAAAGGATTTTCAACGTAATGAACGATTGTTGTTAACTATTTGTTTAAACATTTTTGGTAAAAATACTTAATTGCTATACTTTCTGCCAAAGTGAGAAAATAAAATCTCGTTAATCAATTTCATTGAATTTGGTTATATTTAATTTGCTATTTTTTTACTATTTAAAACTAATTTGCAGAAAATACGAGAATAGACATGAAAATACGAAAAAAAAGTAGGTACCTGTTACCGATATTTTTATTATTATTTATAACAGATCGGCAATTGCCATTAATATAAAGGATTTTCAACGTAATGAACGACTGTTGTTATCTGTTTGTTTAAAATTTTCGGTAAAAATACTAAATTGCTATAATTTTTGACAAAGTGAGAAATTGCTATTTTTTTATTATTTAAAACTAATGTAACTACATTAAAATACTGTTATCTTAAGGGCGCCGTGTTCTTGAAATAGTGTTTTCTACAAATACAAATAATTTTAGACATTTAAGAACTGAATAATATAGAGTTTAACAAATAACAGGAATGTTATCTCAAGCCACCTACGAATATTCAAAGGTGCTGGGGTAAAACGGAAATATAACAACAGAAAGTGGTTTAACCAACAACGTGTTTTATGTAGACAAATTTTTCAAAATACGTTATTTTGCATAGTTCTGCATATAACATTGTTCACTTTTGTTTATAAAATGTGAAAATAATTGTTAAAATGTGGGGTTAGAATATCAAAATAATGTGTGTCTTACAAACTCTTTGTAAAAGTTGTTTTTTATTTCAGGAGAATTTAAATAGTAAAAATGTATAAACAGAACATGAAAAATTTAATTTTTGTTTTGTTCCATGTTTTATTTGTCGAGATTTCTTTACCTAACAACACCACAATTTTGATCATTTTACGGCTATTTAATAAATTTTTAATAATATGGTCTTTACACAAAATGGTGGATGCGCCGGGTTATGGACGTAAAATGTTAAACCCGTAATTATATCGATGTCAGACAAATAGGGTACATTCTTGTTAGCAGATATCTTGACCAATTCTTTTTTATAATTGATCATCCTTGATTATCCGTCTTTGAAGTCCTGGAGGAATTTATTTTTGTATTTATATTTTTCATGAATGTTAAGAAAGCTCATCGTACGTCTATGGTCGTCAGCTTAAAGTCACCAGTTCCATGGTCCATTCTTTTCTAGTGCCATTTATTATACACGGTGCTAGAAAGGGACAAAACATGGAAGTGGTGACTTTAAGCTGACGACCATTGTACGTCTATGAGCCTTGCTCGTTCTACGGCAAATTTTTTGCTAACAACTAAAATAATGTATTAATTCGTATTACTTTTTAGAGCTTCCACCCCCCCAACAATTTCTGTTAATTAAAATGTTCAGTATTTGTGTTTTCTGAAAATAAAAACAAAACTCTTGAAATTGTGAATGAAAAAATAATTCGCAAAACAGTAACTTTGAATCTCACTTGTGGGTTTTTTTAAGTTCTTTATTATTATATTAGGCTTCAACAATTAAAAACGCAGCTTATACTTCTGAAATGATATGACATTTTGTAGCTTAAAAAAAACAAATAAAAAGGTGTTTTCCAAACCAGAACACCATAAATGTTCAACAACAAATACAATTGTTGACACAAAATGAAAATAGCCAACACCTTTTCTTCCACGCGTTAAGGTAACATTGACTGACAAGACCTAAACACGTAGTATATGATGTTAATCATCCACCCTGTTACCATTTCAAAGTAAACTATATATGACTTGTAGAAAATCCAGAACAAAATTAATAGTCCGATTGTACCTAACCTGATTATTTTCTCACCTTGCGCTATAAATATACCACCTTTTTCTATGTCATAGTAAGTTATTTTTATTTTATAAGTTATTGATGACATTAAGAATCGTTTTGCTTCAGAACCTTTCCACAATAGTCTCGATTCAAAAATGCGGTTGTTGTGTGTTATCCATTATTTCACAAAGAGCGTGATATTTACTTGAAGACTTCATATTTAATTAGTTTTATCTCTAGATTATTGTAAGCGTGTAATGTCAATATTAGTCTTTAATGGAATTTTGTCGCGTATTTGTTTATAAAAACTATACAGGACGTTTAATCTGTATTGGTTCCAATACATGTTTATTTGAACGTCGTCATTTTTACACGGAATGTCATAGCTAGCTATGATGCAACATTTAAAGTATTATAATGTCAATTATTGAATGATTTCATTCGTTATTAATATACCTCTCAGTTATTGGTATAATTATCTTGTTTATCAATAATATAACCGTCAGTTATTCATAGTGAATATTGAATGAAACAACTGATATTTAATATACAGGATGTCTCAGATATTACTGGTAGGTAATTGTAGGTTGTAATGAGATATCTTTAGTCAAATTATTCAGTATGTTTAAATATTGCCACTGGCGTGGAAACCCTACGGCACTCTTCTTTTATTTAAAATAAAAATGGTACGTCACTGTCTTAACTATAAAAAGAGTATATTCTATTCAAAATAATGCTATATAGCTAAACTTACTTTAGTCAATAGTTGATGGTTAAAAAGATACAGGTTATCACAGTCAAAATTTTATTTTAGATATTTGTAAATAATTTTTTAAACAATCCAATTATTTGGAATTTTTTGAACATTTTGAAGATCGGGGGAAGGGGGGGTGTTGGGGGTGAGAAATTGAAATTCGTATCTAATTTACCCTTGAAGATTTGTTTAATAACAGGAAGTATATCTACAAAATTTCAGTGATACATTATAAAAACTGAAGAAATTGTAGCAAAAAAATAATTTTAAAAGTTCAATTTTAACACCCTATATCTTTTAAGGCAGGCATGTTTGTATATAGTAGGGTTAACCAGTCATATTTTGCCGCCAAAAATATGCACTTAACGGGATGACCTGCTTTTTTGTTACACCTTGTATGTAAAATTCCTCGCTTTTAAATTGTCTGAAGTAGAAATATTTATTAATACTTGTACAATGCATTGATTAAGCGAAGAAAGTTATTATAAACTGATCAACAAGTCATTAATATTATGAACTATATATTTTTAGTGTAATTGTCTGATAATAACTCATAGTAAGCGATATTTTATAAAGATTTACTGGTAAAAAAATATCAAATATACCGTCAGATGATTCTCTCTTATCTAAGTTATCGTATCAATCAATTTTTTAAACATTGGGAGATCTACGCTATCTATTTCTAGCCTTATCGCTATTTTTTTAGCCATGCCTCGGATTTCCTCGCCATCATATGCGATTTCTATGAAGTAATAACAGAATGGATACTTTTTTGTCACCAACTTTGATTTTATTGCGATAATACTCTTTGTTTGCAAAGATTCTGTCAAAATTTGACGCGTAGCAGTGTTTTGTTTTTGAAGAAACCTCGATTTGATTCAAGAGGAAATGACGGTGCGAAACGCAGAACGGCGGTTATAAAGTTGTGAAAAAAATGATACATTTCCTTTGGATTATTTTAATCTATCTTTCGTTTAAATATTGCATATATGTATGAGCTTATACCGATCCGGTATCATCACGGCTTGTACGAATCCAATCATTTTGCGGTTTGAATATAAAGTTGGCCATGATTCATCCCGCAACAATCCCCGTGAATTTGAAAGAAGCGTTGTAACGATTTTTTTTATTTGAAAACATTCAGCAGGCGAGGCAAATAATAGCGTCTAGCGAAATTAATAGAAAGTGGGTTTAGTAAAAATGGAAATAATGTGATTTAGATCAACTTAGTATCTTTTTGCTTCCTAATGGTCGCCGTATTTCTTGCCGTAAAATGATCAAATTTCTGATGTTTTTAGGTACAGAAATCTTGAAAAATAAGACACGTAGAACAAAGGTAATATCAAAAATAACATTTTAAAATGTCATAAACTTTAACATTATACGGGACGATGCAACTTTTTTTCTAAATTAAAGATACGAACTGCCTATATCTCCGCCACTGGTTGTTCAAAGTGCTTGATATGGCTTAAATATCTCCATTACTTTAGTAATTATCCCAAAAAGTCCAATTTTTTCTTCAAACTTTAACACCCTTCTTATAAAGCCCCAAAATTATAACTAATAAACTGCCATTATTTTACAAAGTTCTACTTACCCTCGAAGTTTGTTCATTAAAAACTAAATCACCATGTATGTTCGAAATACTTGGACACCTTCGAATATTCGCAGGTGGCTTGAGATAACGTTCCTGTTATTTGCTAAGTTTTATATTATTCAGTTCTTAATGTCTTAATTGTTTATATTTGTAGAAAACAGTATTTCAAGAATATTGCGACCTTGAGAAATTGGAGGCCTAAAAAAGTACTTTTTTTATTTAACTTTTTTACGAAAATATTTTTATTTGTTAGGCATTGTACTCAAATTTTGGAAGAATATCTTATTAATTTTTGCATTAAATCGCCAAATTTGCGACGTTTGCTATTTGCAAATTCATGGTTGTGACGTCACAGGAACTACTTGTTATTTTTTAGGAAAAATAAAATTTATTTGGCATATTTTTAATCTCGAACTAGACTCTTTTTTTGTAACGTCCCAGGCGCTGGTAACTTGATAAGCGGAGCAAAACTGCATTCACTTGTTAAAATGAAAAGTAGGTTAATTGTGGATTATGCCAGTTTAAAAAATGTGTACCTACACGAAAAAAGTGCTGGAACAATTTAAAAAAATTGTAAAACAAAGCTGGTACCTTTCACCCAAACGAATGTAGGAATTGTAAGAGGTATGTTTACAAAGTTTATTCAAGCAGAACTTTATAGACATTCAAACTTAAAAAAAACGTACGGGAACGTAGATCTGTCTAGAATCGTTTAGATTCCGGCTAAGTGACCTGTAAAAACTGTTTTTGTTTATTGATTGAATTGTTATTCAATTAGTATACGCATTTTAATGACTTTAAATATACGTAAGTGATCAAATAAGCGGTAATATGGCATTATTCAAATAGAAGTCTATGATTGGCGGGTGGGAGGAGTGGGAAATTGGCAGGATATGCAATAGTCTTTGGCTTATCTCTCTCTTCCTAAATCTATGATTACATCGTACATAACTTTGTCGTCGGGAATCTACTTTTGTCTGTGCCTCATTAATTTCTAGACACCCTGTATTGAAAAAAATATTTGGAGCAATGAAATAGGAAATACACATTTAAAGATCAAAGCCATCTACTTTTTACTTCCTTTCCATGACCCTCTAGATTTGTGTGCGACTTCATTTCATTCCAAAGCCAATCAGACCGACTAGAGATCAAACTTACAAGTAAAAATAATAAATTCCACATTCCATTTGGTCCAACAATTATTTTATTTGGACCACTAAATCCAATTATGTTTTTCTGATGTAAAACTGCAGATACAATATTGTGGAACGAGTTTACCATGTTGACATCTATTGAGATTTAATCTGGATCCTGCTATTCACAAATCAATTACCAGATACAAATTGCATCGGGATTAAAAAACTCTAGGGAAAGGTGCCCGTCCATTTACATAAATGGAAATGCGGGAATAACTTATCTCACGATCGCGTTCTCGTGCCCGCCGACTGTTTCTCCTTTTCGTCGTTTCTCGCACAGGAAATCGAATCGATGGAAGGGAAATGCTATTTGTACCATTCGTTAATGTAACTGGGACTCGAGGTTTCTTGCGTCGTTTTTAGTGGTTAGAGAAAGAAACGGATAATAATTAAACGGTAGCTGCGTTTATATTAATTTTAAAATGGTACTTTCTCGCTTCTATCTCAAATAATGCCATCGTTTTGTATTCCGTTAGTTCTGGTACCGAATAAAAATTAATGAGAACGTTGGAGTTCTTTTTGTTACTTTTAATGGTACAGTGATATTTGTTGTTAGCGTCGTGAGTCCTCTATTGTACTGGTAAATCATTTTTTGATCTAGTGTCAGGAGTTTGAAGTACTTTCAGTGATACAAACGCTTGCTACGATCTTGGTGTGATAAACGAGTCGGTGGAGAAAGGATTATTGAGTAACAAAACAATAAACTTCTAGTTGTTTATAAAGTTTCTAATTTGTAGTACTATCTCCTCCCAAATAGCATTGTAGTAACGAAAACTGGTACGGCAACTTCAATTAAGTAGCTATTACGTAGTAATCACTAACTCTACTACTATACAGCAAAAATAACTCCAATTTTTGTTGGTATAGTTGTATGTTATTCACTGTTTGATGAAAGAGTTAGATATTTTCAGTTTCTGGGTACTATTTAAATACATTGCGGAATTTAAAGAAATTTTCTTATGAGATCCTTTTATTTACGAATGTACCAACAACTAGTGATTTTTTTGTAAAATACCAAGCCGGAAATGAAGCACTTATTCGTGGAATTTGAAAACTATTTATTTTGTGGTACCTTCATCGATTGGGCGCTACATTTTCTTTGCGAATTTTTCAGTTGTATTTGCTAATGGTATTAAGATTAAAATCGAAATATTTGCAAAAAACGACCGGTTCAAAAGGATCGTAGAGCTCCAAAAATTATAATTCGGAAGCACAGAAAAATACGAGTAATAAGATAATTACGTTTTCAATTGTGTTCCTAGTATATATGAACTACCAGCCGTATGTAGCTGGGAACAGCATGGTATAAGTCTGTTTAGAAATGAAAGAGAGTAATAGAAGCTTATTATGTATGCAAATCATAAATAAATGTAGTACTGGTGCTTATACATATTCAATATTTTTATATTATGTATTATCGGTATTGATGAGGTGTACTTTTAAAAAAAACTTTGTGTGATCGAACCGTACTAAATTGTAGCAGGTAGCTAAAATTTAATCCCCGACAATCCGTCTTTGTCTATGCCGCTTGAATCTCTCGGTCCATTTCTCTTTACAAAACCACTGTCACTACCTACAGTGCCTTCATAAATGATTACAAGCCACGTGATCAGGGTCGAGATTCTCAAATCAATCGCAGAGCCATTCATTTGCGAATATCCTTTTCCTCACTACGGCAATTGAGAGAGACAAGAAATCTATTTGCATACGAGTTGTTCTTCGAGAATCACAGTCCTGGTCACGTGGCTTGTAATCATTTATGAAGGCACTGTATATGTGTCACTATTAATCTTCGCCCTTTACCTGAAGGTGCCTTGAACCCTGTTGAAAGTCCATCCAAAAATGCTTGTCAAAAACTTTTTACATTTTTATCTTACCATACTTTTGTTACAGTATGTCCCTCGTTGACCCAAGTTTCGTCTAGATAATAAATATTCCTCCCTTCGTCACGGAATTTTCTAATTGATCTTAAGTAGGATCTTCGCCAACAATTTCATCTTTATCGATAAGAACTGACTTCCTGTTCTGCTTTTCCCAGCAAAAATTCAACTCTCGTAAGACGGCCCATAGCTTCTACTGATTTTTGGCAAATCGTTGTCCTCTGAAAGTTCACTTAAAATTTTGTTTAGCGTTGGTATTTCTTTTTTAAAATAAAGTGTACCGCGCACATCTTTTCACGCGTTTAGCAGGTACGTAATGTGATAAGCTCGACATTTTACCCAAACAATATTATATCCACTGGCACAATAGTCGCTAAACACAAGTCGAATTTTACTCTACTGCACTAGCACGTCTTCGTACATTCAGCTCTAAGACCGGATTGATCTTTCACAATACACTGGCTCCTGCTCTATGATGTATCCAGTAAAATATACTAATGTACACTCATTACCTGTTAGCATTAATGTTACCCGATAATTACCTGAAACAAAATATTACCACGCCCATGGCCGGTTCTTATCTCGGGGTTTTATTACTCTCTTTCATTTCCAAACAGACTATAATTGTTTTGTATCAGTCGTGAATCGCGTCTCCACCTTGCCTACGCCGCTGGTTTGTCTCGCAAAAATCCAGCCTTAGTGATTAAGTATGTTATTTACCCACGTTATTTTATGTTTGTATAACAAATTATATGTACAGGAGATCGCTTAAGGAAACGACCTTATTCTGTTGACATTGCGTATTATCGGTAAATTCTAAAGTGATGAAACACAATAACTCAAAACAAGGACCACGTGGTCAAGCGGCCAGACGACGTCTCCCGATGTGTACATTTATGCATATTCTGTGACTTCGGTGACGACTGCCTGCCGTTCCTCCACCCTCCCCTAACCTTTCTTGTTTAATTTATAGCAGGAGATTCCGACACCACCGTCGAACTGCGAGAAGAGAAATATGAGATACACATCGAGCGTTCCCAGACGGGTCTCGGCCTGTCGATCGCGGGCGGCCGCGGCTCCACGCCCTTCAAGGGCGACGACGAGGGCATCTTCATATCTCGTGTCACCGAGGGCGGCCCTGCCGACCTGGCGGGCCTCAAGGTGGGCGACAAGGTGCTCACCGTCAACGGCGTCGACGTGGTGGGCGTCAGCCACTACGACGCCGTCGAGGTACTGAAGGCGTCGGGCCACGTGCTGATCCTCGAGGTGACCCGCGAAGTGACCCGGCTCGTGCGGAAGGTCGAGCCGGCTCCAGCGGCGCCGACCAAGCACGAGACCTACCACGTGCCGCCCCCGCCGCTGCCCCCCGTCGAAGACGACGTCCGGATGCAGAAGGTCCAGGTGCACACCACGCTCATTCGGGATTCCCGCGGTCTGGGCTTCAGCATAGCCGGCGGCAAGGGCTCGCAGCCCTTCAAAGCGGACTCGGACGCCGTCTACGTGTCTCGCATCACCGACGGCGGCGTTGCCGACAAAGACGGCAAGCTCGCTGTGGGTGACCGCGTGGTGTCCATCAACGGAGTAGATCTGACGGGGTCCACGCATACCCAAGCCGTCGGCATGTTGACGGGGCTAGAGAGATTCGTGCGACTCACGGTGGAGAGAGAAGTACCCGTAGATCAGAACGCTAGCCCGAGTCCTTCGCCTGGGCTGCAGCAGTCCCCCAGGTTATTCGGGCTGCCTAAACCCTACACGGGCTTGTACGCCGCCAACAGTTATATGGCCAACAGACCGGGCTACACCGGGTACAGGAGGTCACTGGAAGTAGACAAGAAGGTAAGTTCGATTTTTTTTATTTTAACTTTTTGCTCAGTATATGCATACAAGAGATTGATTTAAAAACCGAATTGAGAGAGGAATAGTCACTCATTTTACAATCGAATAGAAAATTGAAAGCCATAATTTTACAAAATTGTAAAGGTCATTATGCTTGTTTTCACAGTGAAACATTTCTTTATACAGGGAGATTCATAAGGAATTATATTTTTCTCGCAGATTCTACAGCGGGAAGTATTTTTTTTCTCTTAGTAAGTGACAGGCAAATATTAATACTTATTGGGATACAGGGTGCGAAAGTTATAAAAATAATTCAGTAATATTGTAATATTTCAATAAATTTTTCTCATGTGATCCTAAAAGTCGGTACCATTAAGTTTTTTCACGTGAAATTAACAGAATCTGTCATAATTTTTGTTGTACTTTGTTCATAATATATAATCTCATTGCCAATATTTTATTTAACCATTATTTTTTAACAAAAAAGGGATACTAGTTTTATGCTCATAAAATGCACGTCTATCGAGATATTTTCATTAAAAAAAGAAAAGATCACTGTAAAAAAATTGTGTGCGCACGATTTTGTTAACAAATATTTCGATAAAGTTGCATTTTATAAAGATAAAACAAGTATCCTTTTTTGATTAAAAATATAGTAATAAAAAAATTGCAATGAGGTTATAAACAAACGAAGTACAAAAAAGTTATAATGGATTCTGTGACACCAAGATAGCTTACGTCGCGCCCTCTATGCGATAAGCCAAAATTGATAGCTTGGTCGATTTTTTTACTCCAAAAAACCTAATTATACCGACTTTTAAGTTTATGTACGAAAACAACTGAAATATAACAACATTAAGTAAGTATTAACTCATTTTTGTAATTTTCACACCCTGTGTAGTATTACTGCACTATACTAATATTTTATGCAGGAAGTTTGACTAAAAAATATTTGAGTTTAGTATTCTGGGGAACACGTGATTTTATCCATAAAAATTTGACCTCCATTTAAAGTTTACACCCTGTAAGTATATAAACCTGCCTATTTTCCTATGTCTCTCAATTGACATCTCTGTATACAATCTGGGCGAATGATCCATATACGTATTACATCTTATATCCTAAAGTAAAAATCAGATATTTTCTTAACAATGTTACAAACTGTTATTTAATATTGGCAACACTAGGGTGTGAGTAGATAATTGAAAATTTGGCAACATAGCCTAAGTCTTATGTCAAGTAGAAGACGCTATAATTATGTAATTATGGTAAATTTAAGAATATTATACAAAACGTTTTATTCTTCTTACATTTTGACAGGTCAAACAGCTATAACTTTTTTATTTCAAATGGAATACTTTCTAATTTCTATTTTGGCAGTTTTTCTCATATCTAGAATCAAATTTGCTATGGATTTAAACTGTGGAAACACAACACAGCAACATGCATGCAAAGTCAATTTTGTTGTTTTTCAAATATCCATAACATATCTACGAAGCCTTGAATTTAGAAAAAAAATACTTCAAAGCAGTTTTATAAATCAATAGTTTTATCTCAAGTGAAGACGAAATCGCCATCAACTGATTGTTTTCAAATTCAAGAATCTTTTCAATCTAGACCAGAAACATCGACAATTTTCTTGAACAAGTTTGGTAAATTTGGCAATGCCAACAAATACAAAAATCTCAAGGTAAAGTTGTTGGTATTTTCTGTGTTCTCCTGTGTTTACCTATGTTTCTGTATCTTAGTCAATAAAACAAAAATTCTTAGAAAATGAAAAATATATAAAAAAATAAACTGCATTAACAGAATTAAGAATTGACATCAAGTCAAGTTTCCTTAACACATTTGGCTCTAGAGGACTTAGCGTTGGTTGCATTACGCCAAATTAAAAAATATTGTGAACTGTAACACGATTCGATAAGAAAAACAACAAACTTGAGCAAGAAAATTGACCCAAGAAAAATGTTTGAACTGTAAAAGGGATTTTAGTCTGACTATCTTGAATCTTGAAATTAAATGAAACGTGTAACTGGAAATTGAAACACGCTGTATACAAATTTACCTACTTCTATGACGTCGCTGATCCGTAATCGATTTTCCACCAAAACAACCTGTCTTATCAATTTAGTTGTAATATTAATGATAATACTCTGCAGTGAACGATGATAAGGAATTTAAATATTACTATCTCATGATTGACGCTTCCCCCATTCCATGTCGCTGTATCGATCCCAGAGCACGGATATTATAACGCCATTCCGAGTAATTTTAGTAATTAACGATGTACCGTCAACTAGTAACCCCTCAAAGTCCGAAACAACTGCCGCTATTAACACGGATGCACCCCTACTTTTCAAAATCTATCCTATTTGACGCTCCTAATCCAGCTCAACGTCTAAATTGGGACAGGTCAGTGTTTTTGAGCGGAAAACGAAATAATAGGATAATCCTGACCCAATCTACTCGATGTATACGGTTGCTTAAACTTTATCTGGGGCAGATATCGATTACGAACCGATACCATTAATTCGAGATTAAAGAGAGCAAACAATAATAACCGCTTCCTGAAGTAACGCTTCTTGTTGCTTTCTTTCGGTAGTCTTCAGGAAGCTCGTATCATTTTCTCTAACGATTGGAATCTGATCTGCGATCGCGGTCGTCTGGTATAGGAAGAGATAAATCTGACGATCGGCGTTATGCATCAAGGGTAGCTTGACGGCGACGTGTTCGTTGAATTGATGTCGCTAATAATGCAAAGTTAATGAGAGTTAATGGGACTGTTGCGTTGTCGATCGATGGTGCGGATCAGGAGCGTAGAAATTTTTTTTGTCGCCTGCCAAGGTTAATCTGATAAAATAATAAAAGAAGAGACAACTGATAATGAATCAAATCAGGCAAATTAGCGCGAATATATCAGTAAATGATGCTGCGGAAAGGTGCATGTTTTTATAAAATTAAAAATAGTTTTTTACCACTAAAACAAATTCAAACTGCAAATAGCTGGAAAACAAAGTCACTAATAAACAACAATAACTATAGTTTGTACTAAAAGCAACATATCTATTTGTTGTATATTTAAAGGTCTTTGAACTCTTTTGAAGTGACCACCAGTCTCTAGAATTTCTGCATCGAAATATAATTTCTATTCAACTTAAATGACTTAATAAAAGTATTGTTTGCGTTTTTTTTTATTAGTTTTATCAATTTTCTTCTACTGCATCTCTTTTCTTTATATTTTTTTGCACGAAACGACTTTTAACTAACTTTCTAATATCCCTGGTATGTACAGTAGGTACCCATTATTCGTGCGACATCTGTAGTGTTACTACGTTTACCACAAAAATGTCGTACCCGGTTACTTTGCATTTTTTCACCTCGTTTGGTTTCGTTCCAAACACCTTAATTGCTCCCATAACGACAACTGCTGTTATACAGTCAAATGAGAATTTATTTCACGATTCATGTGCATACGGAATTTTACGAGCCTATTGCTTACATGTTTCCTCTGATAGCATCTACAGTTTCCTCCACGAAATTGGTCTTTGTCGAATGCCAACGACAAATTTCCCAGGACATAATGTACCAGTTAGAAAGCTCAGTGGCGTAGTAGGCCCTGTTTAATTTATTTTTATTAGTGTGTGCATCGTAGCCAACTATGCCTGTCAAACAAAAGACTGCTCCTGTCACGGCTAGGCAGATATTTGTTTAGTTTCGCGTCGCGCAATATTTTTAATACCTCGTTAATGGTTTTCAACAGCTTTTTATCGCGCCACTCATCGAAATCGATTATAAATGGAGTCACGTTTTCTAGTACTTCGGAGTACCTTTTTCTGAATCAGAGCCAGTGCGATATCAAGTTCCTAGAAAGCTAACCGGCGAGGAAAAATTCCCAACAAGCGAAAATGCCTCACTCCCTAGCATCGTCCGTCTTATCGTAGACGGCGGTATGAAATTGCAGTCACGAAATCCGCCTTTCGTGTGCATGCGAGACTTTTTTTTTAGAGATGAGCGCTGCGGTTGTTTGTTTAGCTAAGCGGGATATTATCTACTCTCCAGATAGTATTCAGATAAGGTCTCGAATGGTGGACGCACGTCGAAGTGTAGTACTGTTACGATTATGAGAAGTATAATGATATTTTTTGGAAGTAATCGTAAAAATTTAGAAAGCGTAATAAAGTAGAGCTGCACCGTTGCGAAGCAAGTCATTGGCGTGGGAAAGGCGTGACTGCGGTTCACGATACATGCAAGTAATAATAATGCAGGGTGAACCTTAAATATGTACAAATATTTTAACCATCAATACAGTTCACTGTGAGAACGCATAATTAATTGTTTTTTTTTTAATCAGGAAAAAAGTCAAATTTCGTGATTTTTCAATCGTAAATTTGTTGAGGACCGCTGATCTGACTCCGTTACTAATATTTTTAAGAGTTAAGGTGGATGTGTATTCCACAGTGTTGCCAGTGTTACACTAACGTCTGGAAATAGGCTTCAACAAAGTTAATAACCAGTGTTTGACATGTCAAAGAATGATTGAAATATGTTTATTTATGAAAATATTACTAAAATTATTTATCTTACAGACGATATGGTAACCTCGTCTTTAGTAAATCATTAGATTACGTCAGTGGTTTATCTGGTCAGCGGACCTCAAAATGTGGGTATTTAAAAAAATACCGCAAATATTAGAATTTTTTTAAAATGTCTCACTTAACGCATCTACATGATATTTGCAATTAAAATATTTGTACTTATTTAAGGTTCACCTTGTGTAGTTTATTTTACTACCTACATGAAAATATTATAAAATACATAAAAACGGTAAAACATTACAAAAAAAGACATGGAAAGGGTAAAATAAACAGATAATAGGTCTCATCCTCCACTCAAGAGCAATAGCTAATAGCGAATAATACATAAAGCCCACAAAACAAACCTTGTGCGTGGGTAATATTACAGTTAATACAAAATAAATACACATTTGATCATTTTTATGCCAAATATGAAGTCTTTAACCTTGTTGAAGAATATTCAGCCAAATCGATTGAAATGAAATGATATCTTTTTTTTCTCAATATCATTTGTAAGAACTTAAAAATTGGCATTTGCACAACGTATTTGAAAATATATGGATTGTTTAAGGTCACCACCTCAGTGACCCAAACTTGCTTTTTGGTCTTCATCACGTCTCTCTTATTCAGCTGTTGTTAAGGCTTTTTAGCGTTATTAATATATTTTTTTGAGTATTTAATCGCCCATTAAAAATAAATTCACAAAATCTTAAACAGTTTGTATAAACTTACTCTTATTATTTTTACCGATCAATGGTAGTTTAACATTTTTACTTTAGGATACATTTTATTTGTTTATAATTTTTAAATGATTTGTAATTTTACTAATTATTTATTTTTTTGTACAGATCTCAGAGTCGCCGGAACCAATAAAACCCCAGACACCGCCCCAGGACCTCCCCGCCACGCCCAAAACCAACGGCATAGACCACACGCCCCGCCAGGGGGAGGCGCCCAAGCCGGCCCCGCGTCGCCTAAACTCCGCCTCCAGCGACACACAGGCGCCCGCCGCCCCGCAGAAGCAGCCGCTGACCAACAGTCTGCCGCACAATAAGAGCGATGAGAATCAGAGTCACGCCCAGACCAATCAGAATCAGAGCCACGCCCAGAACAACCACAAGAAGGCCACGCCCACCTCGTCGCTGGACAGCGACGACTCACAGGTACTGCCGAGGCCCATCACCAACGAAGAGTTCCAGGCGATGATCCCCGCCCACTTCCTCAAAAACTCCTCCCAGTCCGCCCCCCGTCCCTCCTCCGCCTCGAGTGATAAAAACGGCGAGCCCGTCGCGAATTCCGTCACCACGGTCACTATCAAGAGGCCGGACCCCATCGATCTGCCGCCCGCCCCCACGGGGCCGGGCCGGGTCACCGAGACCATCACCAAGAGCACCTTTACAGAGACGGTGGTCACTAGGATCACGGATAATATGTTGGTAGAGCCCCTGATCATTGAGGTATGCGGTCGCTCCGGCGACTGATCAGTTTTTCCTCTTTTAACGTAGAGACTCTTTGCATGCCAGTAGCCAAGTCTATTTCTAGCACCTCTTAGTTGTGTCGCTGCATGGTCTTAGTGCTCTAATCGCTAGGTCCTGGTTGAAAGTTTTATAGTCTGTAGGCGTCGAAAGGTCTCGTCAGTTTTCCAACGAACGAAATCAATGTTTATTGTATTAGATGTATTACACTCACAATCGCATAAAATTAATTTTGACTTAAAATTACCCTTAAGCAGCACTGACGAATTTTTGTTAGTACCGGTAAACGCCAATTCAAATCGTCGAAAATTTCAAACCGTATTAACGAGACTTTATAATCTTAGCGAATCAACTGCCAAATTTCTATCGACTGTCTGTTGAGTTTTTCGATCGAACCTCTGCCTCTCGCTTACCTCCGTATGCTGCTTGAATAGCACGGAAAACTTGTTCGCTCTGATCTATCGTGAATAGCGGCCACGCCGTGCCCACACCAATGGAATATCCTAATGCTGTCGCATTTGCTTCGGGACAGCGGATGACTGAAGGTATCCGTGAATAATTAAAATATATGTATGCTAAATCTCGCTAAATATCCGTTGAGCATATAAAATTGAAGTAGCATCATTTGAGTGTAGTCGCTGTAGAATCCATTATCGAAATAAAAAATAACACACCTAGGCCTCGATTCTCGAATCCAGTGTAATAAATTGGAGTGAGAATTTATTCCACTTACAAAATTCTTTTGTATATTATTACCTATGTGTAGACAGGGTGAATCAGTCATAATGTCAATAATTTCAAGAGGAGTATAATGCGAATACGCGATTAAAAATAAATCTAAATGCATATTTACGCCGAAAAAAATATTTTCAAATCATTATTTAAACCCCCTTTTCAGACTGTCACTGACCGCTCACAGCCTTGGTCGTTTACAGATCACAGTTCCAACTCGATGTCGACCTGATGCAATGTTGCCAAGTTGAAATATTGTTCTAATACCTACCTACCTAGGTTTTAGACATCACAAATAAACGGTTGTACTAACTATTTTAGAATATCATTTTTTCTTGCTCAGTTCAACTTCAGCCATTAATAATTTAAAATATTAATATCCAATGAAATCAAATAATTCTATTAAAAATTGCAAGTAACGCGGTCCACTCAGGTTTTCCGGTAGAAAATGCGGCCCAATCAAACGATACCCGTACACTCCTGCCCATACGTTGACAACAAATCGCCTCTGAAAGCTAAACCGACAAGTAGCGTGTGGATTTTTCTCTGAGCAAATGTAGCTGTAACTGCAACACAACTCCAACGTGTCTAATAATAAACCGAGTAATAAACCATTTACGTACATTACATAAAAAACCTATACCCAATGGGTAAATTATTAAGAGACGCTGAAAAGTGTTTCGTGTTTAATTACTAAGTAATAAAAAATCATCGTGTTGTCGACAGAAAACTGTCCAAGACCGAAATAGCACGCCGCTGATCTGATGCTCATAAGTTATCTAGAGTGAATCTTCTTATTAGGTCAATAACCTAGTTACCTAGTTTTTTTACTGTTATTTAACGACGAGCAGTAAAACTATTTTTTTTAATCTAGTTACATGAATGAATTTTTCTTAAATATTGATTTATTTGTTAATAAAAACAAATGTAGATAATCAATAAATGTTTTCGAATGTTAGGTTATTACAGTTTAATAATTTTGATATTACATTTTCACTACGTTTTACAAACAAATATGAATTTTTTGTATTACTCGTAAGTACAATTAATTATTCAGTTTATAGTTACCACAGGTAGTTATGTACATCTAGCCTAAAAATTTATTGTGTTTTAAGTAGTATGGTACTAACCTGTTTAAAATGTCAGTTCGAGTAAAACTGCACTCATCCGTCCATAGCACTTTATTAATAAAATTAGGTTCAATCGCATTTCGTAAACATCCTCCGTATAACACTACCATTTCCGCATATTCGGAATTTGTAAAATTATGCATTGTGAATTTACGACGAATACGCGAGACCGAAATAAACAAACTACTGCTTGTATTCTCTCCATTCCCCCTCCAAATGTGCGGCGTGTTCTACAAATTTGGAGAAAACAAAATGCAGAGTGCGAAATGGGGGTAAATTAATGACATTATAACTGAGTCACCCTGTATTTACAATTCTTGAAGGTGTATATCCCTTTAGTAAAAACTATTTGAAATAATTTCTCCCCAAATTTCTCGTGTGAAATAACTACAATGAGAATGATCAAGAATACAGATCTGCATTTGCTCATGAGAATTCACTTCACTTCTGAGGGAATGTGTTCGACTAAATTCGAGAATCGAGTCTGCAGGTAACTGAAAGATGTTTCTATCGATTAGCTGGCAAGAATAAGATTAAATTTGTTTTAATTCATATATAAAGTATATTTAAATATTAAGATCGTCGCCGAATTTGGACCTGAGATCTGCGAAAGAAGTGCGGGTTACTGAGAAACATTATACGTCGAGAAGGAAACACTGATATCTGTTTATTGGGGTGTGTCGAATAGATTGCTGTCACAGTAGGTCCGGATTAACTGTAACCGAATCATCGGGATCAAAATATGTACTGGGAAATCTATTTATTAATCCCATTACTCGACCTAGAATCGCAACAGCGACTGTATCGCGTATCAAAACTCAATCTCCTCGGCTAATAGGAAATTCGATCTGCCTCGTCGGGGTGCTCGCTGGATACGTAGTTAAAGAGAATACGGTCGAGACGCCGGTAAGATTTCCTTTGGAAGTCATTATGGATTTAAATTTGCACAGAATGGTATCTCGTTGAAGTCTAGGTACGGCGTGTGCCGCTATCTATCGTTACGCCTTCTTTACAAGATGGTTCAGATACATATAGCATCGTAATGGATCTTTTTATATCCATTAGTCACTGTATATGTTTTTATAAGTCACATATAATTATCAATCGATATCGATACAGCGCCAGGTCACAAATTAACCGATGCTAATAAGTGACGTCATCTCATCACTAATGCGAACACGTTTCAAACTACTGACGTATTTGTAACAAGTCTTACGTTCTTAATTTTTTTATTCGCCAATAGAGATCTAACGAAAAGGTAATCAAAAATTGATTTGAGGGAGTTTCGTTATTAATGCAGTAACTTCTACGTCTGTATCTCGATGAAGGAGGTGTAAATGTACAACCAGCAGTACAATCACAATCTCAAAGAATAAATGTGCAATCTTCAGCTCCAGACAGTGTTATTTAGTGTGTCAAATTATTAAACATTTCTATTTAATTCTTTAACCAAAAACCTTTAATTTGAAAGGTAAAGGTAAAGTAATACTACGAATATAATAATGACTAATAAATGAAAAAACAAATAAAGATAACAACTTATATGTATTACTACTTAACAGAAATCTTTATTTACATATCACAGAGATACGACACTGTATTAAATAAGTTGCTCATATTGTATACCGGTGACATAAAAAGCTTAGTTCTTGTTGGCAAGCAATAAAAAGTATCGGTGCTTCTAGAATTATGCTAGGAATAAGAAAATCAATTTGACTCAGACGCTCAGGACAATCAATTTTACCATGCAATAACTTGTAAAGGAAAGTGACCGAGTTTAATTTTCTCCTCAAATCTAAACTCTGAAACCCAAATCTATTAGTCAGTTGTCTATAAGGAGTACTTCTTACAGGATAAGCATTATCTATAAGACATAAATAGAATGGATTCCAAACAGTAGAGCAGTAGCGAAGTATGAAACCATAAGCCTTCATTGCTTCATCCACCTTGGACACGATATGACATGGAAAAAATAATTCCTGATCGAAAATCAGTCCAAAGTGTCCAATTTTAGTCAAACGATTAATTTTGATGTTATTAATTAAGTAACTATAACGACAAAGAGATTTATTCCTTGTAAAGCTATTAACATTGCATTTTCTAGCATTTAGATGTAAATCATTTAAATTACACTAGGCCCCAATTTTTCTTCTTGAATAGTAACAGTCATTTAAGGAGGAAATGTTTGAAAAAAATTTAAACCATCAGCGTACATAAGTTTCCGGCAGTCCAGAGTGGTAGTAAGGTCATTAACTAATGGAGGAATGACAGTGGACCCAAATTCGAACCTTGAGGTACTCTCTATTTCGTCAAATATTTGACAGAATCATAACCATTATACGAAGTACAATGTTGTCTTTCAGATAAATATGACTGTAATAGTAAGAAACAAAAGCTGTAAAGTTTTTGGAAGAGAATCTGATTAATTCTGCCAAAGCCTTTAACATCTTAGGATTGTTATGTATTTATCCATAATAGTTACAAATAGGTACACCTAAACATAGGTAGGTACTTTACTGTGAATGGTTGTCTTAGAGCTTTTTTCACAACACAGAATAGTAGTTAGTAGAAGTGAAGTAGTTTTTGGATTTGCCAAGTATATAGCCGTGAAAAAATGTTAATCTAACAATTTTTGAGTAAATTTATTTTTTGTTCTCGGCGTAGCTAAATATATTCTACAATTTGTAATATGCACAAATGGGTAATGTAAAAATTGATTCACGACACCCAAAACAATAATTTCCCTTCGTCATTGTTTTGACGTGACAAGTTTTTTAAAGCATAAAGGCCCAAAGAGGATTTTAGACAATTGTTCACGTCCAGACACATTGTAAACAATTGGTTCCGCTTCAGATGTTTGAACTCCGCAATCGGAAGACGTAATTCAGCGTCATTCAATATTATTAAAATATTTGCTTATTTTGAATATTATCTTAAATTTCGGCCAATTTTTGTAATGTATTTTCTTTAGTGCAATAAATCTTGTGTATAATTATTACCGAGTTTCTTCTTACTTATTTGAATTGGAAACATTTTTTTTCTAATTCTGTAAACCGCCTCAAGCCGGTCCTGGCCTCAGCAATCTAATTATAAACGCTATAAAAATTGATTGTATAACACATTTTATTTCGTCCCAGTCCCTACATGCACTCCATATTAAAATAAATCATTTTCCAGCCGTTATCGCTAAACCCGACTTTTTAATGGTTTTCCCACGCGTTTACGACCCATCATGTGACATTCCGTATGGGTAAACAGCGAAAAGTCGACGGTTTTCGATAGTGTTTACCTGGTTATCTTGTAGTTCGCGTCTCACATGCGTCAGTTTCTCAAAAACATGTGCAGGATCGGACACAAGGACAAAAACGGTGGAGTAACGCTTCTGTCCGTCTGTCATGACGAGACCCTGATGAGGAGACGGAATCAGAAACGTCGACACGTTTCGATAGTATTCGTAAGTAGAAGCATTTGAAGTGATGGGAAATGTTTGGGCGAGAGGGGGGAACTGATCTGGACCGACAATTGAATTTTATCGCATTTTTCTTTATGACACATACGAGGTATGGCAATTAAGTTCCGGAAATTTAGTTATAACTCGGAAACTGGCAACACTGCATCGTTCGTCAACGTTTTTCTAGAGAGGGGTGTCCTTCCTCTTAGTTTCAGTTCAAGGTTGAAGTCGATAGCACGTTTGGTTTGTGTTTTATGTGTATTTCCTGGAAGTAACTTTTTTAGTGGCTCGGAAATCCTTTAAAAATTGCAGGTGGTGTATGGAGACGAGTGCATGTCGAAAACACATGTGTTTGAATGGGCAAAACGGTTCAAGGAGGGGCGTGAATCGGTAGAAGACGATCCACGTGAAGGAGCTCCCGTCACCTCTCGTACTGACGCGAATGTTGACCGTTTGCGTGCACTGATCACGTCTGACCGGCGCCTAAGCATTCGTGCGTTGTCTGACGAGTTAAACATCTATAAAGAAACCGTTTGCAAGAAAATTTGAATATTCGAAGGATTTGTGAACAGAAAGACATACGAAAATCTATCTGCGAGGATTTATTGTCCGGCATTCGGAGCGACGGTAGAGACTGGATGAGTCGGGTAGTCACTTAAGATGAGACCTGGATATTTGAGGAGGACCCCGAGACCCGTAAACAAAGTCAGCAGTGAATGGAAAAGTGTGGAGAGCGGCCAACGAAAGCGAGGATGTCCAAGTCAGGACTGAAGGCAATGTTAATCGTTTTTTTTTCGATATCCAAGGCATCATTCATCGTGAGTATGTTCCTGCCGACCAGACAGTGACTGTACAGTTCTATGTTGGCGTCCTGGAACGGCTGCGGGCCCGCGTTTTCCATGTGCGGCCCGAAGTCGCCGAGAACGGCTAGATCTTGCACCACGACAACGCGCCAGCCCATTCCTCATTCATTGTGCAAGAGTTTTTGGCAAAAAAGGCATTCAATCTTGCCGCAACCACCCTATAGCTCCGATATCGCCCCTGCGATTTTTTTTATTCCCCAAGATGAAGAGAAGTGAACTCATCATGGCGGCGTACAGGAGGTCAAAGAAGCTGTAACCGTGGTGCTGAATGGGTTAAATGCGGAGGATTACCAAGGGTGCTTCCAATCGTGGGAGCAACGTTGGAATCGTTGTGTAGATTTTGGCGAATATTAATTTGCTTGTTTTTTCATTGACAAATTTCCGGAACTTAATTGCCACACGTCGTAAAATTTTAACGCAGCGATTTATAGAATCGAACTGATGTACTCGCGCTTTTTGTTTCAGTAGCATCGCCTCTCACCTGACGCCGTACCGAATCTCGCAATCAAAATTTTATTAACCTCTATGCCTCGGCAGTCCATCAGTAAGTTTCCTGAAAACCATTCCGCTCACATTCACCGTCCGAAATAAATTCGTTGCCTTATTACATGCAATCTTACTTAGTTCTTTCGATCATCTATCACCGGAACCGTTCAAACATTCACTTTATTGCCATTGCCGGCGAATTATTTCTTCTAATTTATTATACCCGGCCGAGTCGCATTTAATGACTTAAATCGCCGGCAATTATTGTTTCTCCCCGCGGGCATAACTCAGGTTCTAACTGCTGCAAAAGGAACAAATGGGGGTCTGGACGGGATGCAGTAAATTAAGATGTGTTTATGCCTTCAATGTTTCTGCAGTTTATTTTAGCGTACGGGGTTTCCTTTCCTTGGTTTTAATACTGAAAGGAAAAAAGACGCATCCTTAGTTATTGTTTCTTGTATGCTTCTGTTATTTGTCTCCGTTTCAAGAATATACAGGAATATAGGATGATGTTTTAGTTGATTATACAAGGTGTTTATGAACATGTAATGGGTTATTTTCTCTCGTTCGTAAAATATTGATGATTAAGTAATTTCATAATTAATTAAAGTATGATCTATTCTTTACTGGAACACCCAATATAATTTTAACCGTGCATACTATTCATTAAAATAGACAACATTTTCATATAACTTCAAAATTCCCCCAAAAAAAAAAAGTAACAGTTAAGGGTGAATAGTACCGTGTGACGGCTGTATTTTTTCTTTCATAGTAATTTTTTGCCATAGATTTATAAGTAAAGGGATACCTCATTCCTAAATTGCCATTTGTTGTGCATCAGATATTAGGCTTGTTTTTGCAGCAGTTCAAACGGTTTGGAAACTGTCAGAAATATACGACCAGTTAAGTTGAGAACGCGTTACCATTGAATTTGACGCAATAAATAATTGGACGGACATTTCGGATAGTTTCCAAACAGTTTTCAACTGCTGCTAAAACAAACCTATTGTGTATGTGCATGACAGACTTGATTCCAGTTGATTAAATTTAGCTATGAATAGACAATTCAAGATGAGAAACACTAAATTTTTCAATTTGAATAACAGCTTTGTTAAAAAACACGGAGAAACTTACTATGTATAGTGGCGGGACGAGTATATCAATCAACAAGTGCGTATAATAGTAACCAACATTGCCATACTGCCTCCCTCTACATTTGGTTAATATGGAATGGCGAAGAAAGAAATATATTTAATAAATTATATACCAATTACCTTGATGCAATGAAGTGTTAGTGTAATTATATTTAAATTATAATTACAATATATTACCATATGCTAATCGAAAACTAACAACTTTAGGGGTTAGTAGTTCTCAAAGGATTAACCACGTACTTTTGGAGATATTTACAAAATTCTACCGATGAGCATTTTTCCCTTTTTTATTTTGTTGCATTGGCAAAAGCCATGTCAAAATCCACAGTACAAGCTAAATAAGTGCGTCCATTTCAAAGGAATTAAGAGAACGAAATAAACAGTTTTCATTAAACAACGTGTGTTTTAAAGTGTCATATGTTCCAGAAGATTAGTCAATTAGTTATCCTGCATGTCCCACTTATTCAACTGTTTACAAAACCCTAATTAGGTTAAATTCAGTCTCCGCGTGATTAGCGCCGCGGGCGTTCAAAAAGATCTTATTCAAATCAAGAATTAGCAGACACGATGTGAATGTATGTGCGTGCCGAACGTACATTGTTGAAGCCGCCGATTTTCAGTAGCATGTTCTTGTTGCAACCAAGAAAATTAGACAGACGCCTGGAGTAATGGCATGCATGAGAGATATTTATTTTTTAGCGCCATCTAGTAGCATGCATATTAGTTTGTGAAAATAATTTTGAGCAATTTGCGTAGAATTACCTAATATCGATTTTTGTTAATTAGTTTATTTTTATTATTTTAAAATTAATTTCAGTTAAAGCGGTGAAAAATTGACAAAAAACAGTGTAAGAACTTATAACTATTTTTTAAAGCATTTGCAACTATTTTTTTTACAAAAAAATCACCTATTTAAAAGATAAATCATTATCATCATTAAAACATTATCATACCCTTAATTATTTTAATTTCATTGTTGTTGCCTCATTTTTATATGGATTAGGCTAAGTAAACCCACTGGTAAATATTTGTATAGGCGACAATCAACACAAAATTTAGTTTTCGTGTAGAAACTATTATTATCGTGGGCTCACTAATATTTAATTTATAATCACGAAAAACCATTTACAATTAAAATAAACATTTCCTCTCTTGTTTAGAGAACAAATAGAATTTAATCGTTTTTATATTGTAGCGTATAAAAACAAGTACATATTTTATTTGAAACGAAATCTCTGTCTCGTAAAACATTACTAAACAAAAATATTTCACAAACGGCAATTTTAACAGCCCTTTCATGAAAACTATTACTTGTTTGCGTTGAATTGAAAACGATTTTTTCAGTCTTGAACAAAAAGTGTTTAAAAATTCATCATTTAAAATATCGTATAGGGACAAAAATAAAATATTTATATCTAAATGAATGTATTGTGAATGTATTTTAAATGCCTTAAATAGTGATACCGTTAGAGGCTTCAAATTAAATGAGATAATCATTAATATCCGTATCCTTATTGTTATTAACGAAGCTTTATATTAATGCTTAATTGAAAAAAAAAACTTATTATTGTTACTTATATGACTAACAACCAAACTGGGAACTTAAACTGTACCAATTACATCATTTAAAACTTTTTGTTTGCATGTACTACTTTTAAAAATAGTATAAATTTATTCATTATTATACTTTCATGTCAATTGTCACTCCACATTTTTTTTGTTTTTTGTATGAACTAGTTACGATAAGTAATAATTTGCATCCAACGAAACCCGCACCTTAAATTTGATGTATTTGGATAGTTTTTTTTTATTATTATTTTGGTAACGTAACATGTCTAACATTTGTTTGTGTTACTAATATTGGTGTGATAGGGGCATACGTGTCGACTATAGAAGACCATCCAGGAAGCAGGTAAAATAAACAAAAAAAATATATATCCGATTTCCTACTTCCCTTCCCACGCTTCACTCAGTCTAATCTTACCGTACACTCTGTATATCATTGCCACCGCAGAACTCTTTCTAGTTGATAGCTATAGGATGATTAGGCACTATATAATAGTAATTTGGAATACTTTACATGACTTATACCTCAGTCGTAATAGTCGAGAATTGTTTGTTTCATTAAAAAAAATTTTTCATTTTTTTTTTTTTTTTTTCAATTATTTATTTTCTATTTTTTTTAATAATATGATATCGATGTTATCGAAACATCAGTAATTTGCACTGACTGAAGTATATTCCATGAAAGCGCAAGGTTTTTTGAGTTTTATCGCCAGATGGATCATCAGACTTTTCGTTCTCTTTACAGGACGTAACGCTGAGCAAGATGGGCGGTTCTCTAGGTTTCAGTATTATAGGAGGCACTGATCATTCCAGTATTCCATTTGGTGCTAAGGAACCCGGTATTTTCATTTCACACGTAAGCCTATTGGTATTTTTTTTTACACGAGACGTTTCTGACCGGTTTATTTCCGTAGATGGTTCCTGGGGGTACAGCAGCTAAATGTGGGAAGCTTAGGGTGGGAGACCGTATCTTAAAAGTTAACGGAGCAGACGTTACACAAGCCACTCACCAGGAGGCCGTAATGGAACTACTCAGACCCGGAGATTATATCACTTTGACGATACGGCACGACCCGTTGCCCGAAGGATACCAAGTAAGTACTACCTGCGCTATAGATTAATCGAGAAATAAACTTCTATATTTATTACAAGCAACTCATGGTATCTTACGTAGATCCGATGGTAAGAATCTCCTTTAAGTAAAAAATTGATTGTTGGGAGAGTTTGTAAACTTTTATTTTTTTGTAGGATCTATTAATAGAAAAAGGGGACAATGAAAAGTTGGGAATGCACATCAAAGGCGGGCTTCAGGGTCAGAGAGGCAACCCCTTAGATAGATCTGACGAGGGTGTGTTCATCTCTAAAATCAATTCGGTGGGGGCCGCTAGGCGAGACGGCAGGCTCAAAGCCGGCATGCGATTGTTGGAAGTTAACGGAAAATCACTACTAGGTATATTTAAAAACAACTGTTGAATTGTATATATTACAAAAACAATTTTTCAGGTGCTACTCATCAGGAAGCCGTGAACGCTTTAAGATCCTGCGGAAACGTAATATATTTGGTTGTGTGCAAGGGGTATGATCGAGTGGATGTAGACAAAGCCGTAGCAGAAGGTAGACTAGCCAGAACCGGATCTGTCAGTAGTAGATCTCAGAGCGTCAGCTCCCTGGATGTTCCCGATGAAGATATCCAACAGGTATGTGACATATTGCTTGCTGAGCTGAAAAAATGGCTAAAGAGATGGTTCAAGGTAGAAAAATGTAAAAAAATAATTTTTGTGACCCCATAACCATTAATATACCGAATGGCATCCTCGCGAATTCATTTTAAATTTTATTTAAATTTGACTGGGACATACACTGTCAATTGAGTTGGAATTGTATGTAGGACCATTTTTTATCTGTCTTTCGTAGGAACAAAAGATGAAATCCGAATTGGTGCAATTCGAAAAAGAGGAAGCCGAAAAGAGACTACAACCGATACATCAATCTGAAGAGGATCTGTCGATAATCGAAGCAAAGCCTTCCTCGCCGGCAGATAAAGTGCTGGACGTGGTACGGGCAGTAGAAACCTTAGCCCACGGACCAATGGAGAACTCGATGCCTCCGAAATCCCCCAATCCCGAACTGAAAACCACCACGATAGTCATGAGCAAGCACACCTTGTCGCCCCAGCCAACCACGGTGAGTTTATAAGATCCATTTATGTGGACATGAAAGCTTATCGTGCTTTTGTGTGTTCTGTTGTGTATCGGAGATTTCAGTAAAAAAATAGCGGTGATAATACTGTACAACAATATGTGAGACCCTCTTGATAAAATTACATTCAACGTCGAGTAAATTTTATTTTCTTAAGTTGGTATTTGAGAAATTACCAAAAAAAAGTCTCTTAGTAGCACTCGAGATCAAATGTGAAACTTTATCATCTATTTATATTTATTTGCAAATTAATTTGTTATTTGAAGCTTTCTTAAATAAGGTTTAATTCATAACTACGAAAATGTGTGGTATAGTTCAAGGAAAATTTCAAGGTTATGTTTTGTTACTTTATCTTCAGGGAATTTTTAGGTGCCAGTGCTACCAGAGGTGTAAGTTTAGTTGACTAACATTTATAATAATGTGAATCTTGTGTATTGTTGAACGGCACCGTTGTATAATAGGTAAATACACTAAAGAAACTTACAATTATTCACTGATATAACGGCTTTACTGAAGTTTCCATACTTTTTGATGAGAATCCCTTGCATGTGTGTCATAGAAGCAAAATATATGTGTAAATACGCTAAATGTCTTGTCTCTCTTAGGTAAGTATCATAGTTCAGCCCTGGCCTATTTTATAGCATCAAATATAAGTTTATTAACCGATCGGTTCATTATATGACAGGCTTGTAAATAATAGTTGACAAAGACGTACATAACTCTCTGTATAAAAAGAACCCAGCATTATTAACGATACATAGCGATCCCCCAGGTTGAGCATGATAGGTGTTTATTATTTTCGTTGTTTAGTCGAAGCATGAGGCGCATGAGTTTTGATTTAATGACTCGATTTCTGATTGCAGATCAGTCGACAGACCAACCCATAACATTTGTTTAAAAAGAGTGAGATTCTGTTGTAACGGGGAAAATGTTTCCGATATATGTGTTGAATGGTGTGATTGTTTTTTTTTATATACGACAAAATGATGAAAAATCCTGGTGCTCATAATATTAAAACGTTTTAGTTCAGGCGTTAACAATTTTTTATGGGTGTTCGGTGGCTTATCTGTTCTCGTTGTTCACATGTTCGGCAGACATTAACTGATTCAATTACTCACAAACTTTTTACCATCATATTTGCAAGGTGCATCTTGCTCTCGTTTAATAGAGCTACTTTCAGTTGCCAGCAACACAAAGTTACGTGATTTTCAGCCAATGAAATTAATCGTATGCTCCTCTTGTCCCTGTTGAAGTTGAGTGAACTTCATAAATTTCCAATTTCAACTAAGCAGCGGAGCAATAATCGTACATAACCAGCAAAAACTAAACCAACTTTATAAAATCTTTATTTCATATAAATTAAAATGGTGGTGAGGACATTGCCAGCAACACTACATTGTTCTCTGAAGGAGGCTTAAATATGTTTTCTAGTTAGAGACACAAAGTATATAGTTTATATTTTGTGGTTAGGTTATCTCACACTTTGAAATCAGGATACTAGATGGCGACAATATAACAGCTGTCATCCATATTAGGGTTTTGTGAGAATGTCGCCATCTAGTATTCTCATTCCTAAGTTTAACCGATTGCCTAACTATAAGATGTTACACTCGCTTCTTTCAAAGTTATTAAGAGTGCCAATATTGGAGCTTCTATCAGTAACTTATTTGAAAGTTTAACAATGGTTTATTTACGGTTTTTATGATCAGTTAATGTTTGCTGCTTTTGTATTACTGTTTGTATTTACTGGGTGTGATTTACCATATCATAGAGTACCAATTTGTATACATTAAAGTATGTAGTGACTGCCAACATAAATTTTCGTTTAAATTGTGTGGGAGAATGAACTACTTTTTACTTTGCTTAACAATAATTCGAATCAAAACACCAGTTTGTGTAGAGGAATCTTATAATATATTTAGGTAGAATTTAAAATTTATCCTGTATTTATTCTTTGTGGGTAAATCGATTATATACTACTATAAATATGGTCTGGCACAGGGTGGGATAAAATTTTTTTTGTACGATTTACAGTTGTTAGAAATGACTTTTTTTACAGTGTTGATATAACAATGGTGCTTTTTTGATATTAAAATTACGGTGTCAAGCTAAACTAGTTGCTGTATGTTCTTTAATAAAGTCAAGTGCTCTGATCAGCTAAACGGTACAAGGTATAAAACAGAACACTTTTCAAATAAAACTAGGTGTTACTGACCGCAGTCAAAAGGGAAGTTAAGGTGCACGATGTCAAAAAAATAGGGAATATTATTTATTTTTAGTCTCATTTAAGAAATGTCAGCAAGTTATGATCTTTGTTTTGACTAAAAATGTATCCTGGTTTTGTCACATGTCAAATATTTACTTACGTGTTATAATACGCAGGATAAAGAATTTAAAATCATCAAAATCTTGTTTATCGGATATAATACAAGGTGTTTCTGAAATAATAATAAGAATCCAGTTTTTTTTCAAAGTGAGAATGTGAAAATGGATGAAATAAAATAATTCGCTTCGCTGCTTGGAAACGTGCTTGTTCGTTTGTAGAAATAATTTTGAGTAATTATTTTTGAGGGCCAGTTAAAAAATTGTATGTCTTTTGTTTGAAAACATTTTCCAACTTGAAAATCTGACTTTTTGAAGGAACACCCTGTATATATCCATTATTTGTTTTAGTAGCAATCATGTGTCTGTTCACTCTTTACAGAATTTATATGGCATCTGTAAAGAGTGGCCGTGCCATTATCTGGATAGAAATCAAAACGAATTAATTATATGATTGATTTTATTGAAACTTGACTACGCCACTGCTTTATTTTAATTTGTATCAGTACTCGTATGTTCAGTTGCATAATCCTGTGTCCATCTTCTAAAACGAAAATGTTTCTTATTTGTCTTATGTAACTCTCGATCGCTCAGTTAATATATTTTTTTTTAAATGTCCATGTGCCTTTATGTTGTCTTATAACATGTGTATTTAAAAAATGTCTTCGCCCCGGATATTGTATTCCATATCTTTACATTTAATATCTATGAATACGCTTCATACTTTTATTAACGTTTAAGCCATTTTTGTATTTGTAATATTTTTAATAATTAAGTGTACAAATCGTTTATACTAAATGGGGGGGTCTCCTGCACTGGACCCAGAGAGATATGTAAGCTAATTGTTCAAAAATAGCCATAAATTATTCTAAAATCATTAGTGTTTTTATAAAAGAAAGTATTTTATTCGAATAGGATTTAAGAATATTTATGTTACTTGGAGTCTTTCAAAATATGTTTCACATTTTATATAAACTTCTAAATAATGAACCACGTATTCATCGACAGCTCCATTCTAAAAATTTGCAGATAATAAGTAACCGGTGATTATTTTAAAAGACTCTGCATATTGTTATTTCGATAAATCCAGCCAGTAGCTATACCAGATTTTATATTTGATGTTATAACTTGGGTGAATATCGTCTATTTATTTATATGTAAAATCTAAATATTATATTAACAATTAAATGTGATTTTCAATGGCAAATATATTTTTGGTATAAAATTTGTTGGGGTTTTCTTTACTGGTTTTGTGTCCCTTGCGTCTCGCTGTGCCTTGGTGATGGTTCTAAAACATTTTTCTTTACCTCTAAAACGCAAACTTTCTAACAGGAACCTATAATGCATGCCGCTACGTTACCAAAAACTGTCAAACCTAACGTTCAGGTGGACACTGGTACTCTGCAACACAATAGCGATAGCCAGACACTCGCCCAGAATCCTTCCGAAACAAGCAGTCCCCCTCCCAGTAGGGATAATCCCACTCCTGATCTGGAATACATCGAAACTGGAAATCATTCTGAGAATGCCGATTTCTCTGCACCGAGTAATATAATTCCTCCACCAACCAACTATTCAGAGATTTTCAATTTCCCAACTCAAGCCATGCCTGTAGCTTTACCCCCTTCTAACGATTTTATGAATACGCCTTCTATGCAAAATGTTATTCAGTTTAATAGTAACGACTATGGTTCGCATACCAGGATATCTAGTTTTAGTAATACATCAAGCATCGCGCATAGAGAACGATTCAGTTCTTTTAATTCTCCGGCAAGTATGGCCGTATCTATACAAGCTCCTGTAATGAGTAGCAATATTTCCCTAAACCGATATTCCATGGCTCCGATGTCTCAACCCCAACAGTTCGAAATTAATGTGTACAATACCTTACCGCAAGCCAAGTCGTATGATAACATTTATTCGTCCGAACCGAACTTCTTCCCGCCTTTAACAAATTTGCCCCCCAATCTAGATATAAATGATTCTCTCATAGGTGTGCCTCCACCTCCTATTGATATAGTTCCTATAGCAACAACAGATACTGTTTTGTTAGATGATCTAGATATCTTGAAAGTACCCCCACCACCTCCAATAGATTTTGATCTAGAGGATGATTTTTCATTTGACAGTATTCCCCCGCCATTACCTCCTACCCCACCACCACAACTTCCGAAAACTCCGCCTCCTGTGTCACCAATTGTTCATGAAGCCCCGCCTATATTCAAATCTATAAAGAAGCATGAATCCCCTCCACCGGTACCTCCTCTTCCATCTGAAGAAGAAATTAACCAAGAATCACTTCCTCCAAAAGTTGCTGAGAAGGTTCAAATGTTTTCCCCTTTGCTTTTACCCAAACCCAAAAAGATTCCTCCTCCCGTTCCCGTAAAGAGATCTACTCTGAGCAGAGCTTTCCACAGTGAAGAAAAACTGTTGGACTCTGAAGGGCCAAAAGAAAAAATAAGCTTTTCTAAACCTGTTACGACAACAAGACCCCAGTCTTTAATTTTTTCTTCTAACAAGCTTGCTGGATTTCCTAGCGGAACTTTAGGGAAGTATGGTACATCGCATAAGGTAATACTTCATTTTTTTCCTCACTCATTTTGTATATTAAGAGTAGATAGATTTCTTTGACACACGTAAATAAAACTAGTGCCGTTAAAGCTTACTCTGACCCATTTTGACAGCCTCCGCAGTCTCCGAAAGGTCACACGCAGAAGCAGTCGGTCAGCGACAAGAAGAAATTCTTCGAAACTGCCATGGAGGAGAGCCAGAAACCGACGAAACCAGGTAAAGTATCTGGATTTACGCTATCCGCAATTCTCGAGTGCGTTGGATGAGTATTACTAATCCGCTTGCGCTTTTAGGAAAAGTATTTAGTTATTTAAGCGCGGATGAACTGGAGAAGCTGAAGGCAGAAGAAGAAAGGAAGATAGCTAATTTATCGGCCGCCGAAATAAATTCCGTGAACGAACTAGATCATTCCGACGCAGAGTCTATCGAATCGCAAAGATCGAGGTAAACACTTGTTTTGTTTTCGATTATTTTTTTGTTTGTTAGCGATTATTTTTTGCTCTCAGTGGTTTTTTCGTGAGTAATCCTTCTTTTTGTCTAGACCTTCGAGTAGTATCGGTATTGTGCGAACAGCAAAAGCTGAGAAGCGCCTCAAAGATAGAATGAGAGAAGAAGGTCTACTAACAGACGAGGACGAAACACCTCTGTCGCCTGCAGAAGAAAGAGCTCTCAGGGCGGAGAAACGAGCGGCGTGGCGTGCTGCTCGTTTGAAATCCTTGGAGCAGGACGCTATACAGGCGCAGATGGTTATTAAATCCATGACCGACATGGTCGGAGCTGGGGAGGTACCCACCCCACCCATCGCTGAAGTTCCCATTAAGGAAGAGGTAAGGTTTGATCAAATTAATGTGGATATTTATAAAGGGTTATTTTTTGAGGTTATACAGTCACAAAAACTAAAAAAGAAGTGTAGAATTGTCGATTTTTTTTACTGGTAATGCCTTCAGCAAAGCTCAAGTCCCACGTGATCAGAATTCTTTTGACATCAAGTAAATTTGGTTTTCTTAAGTTGGTATTTAAGAACAGTCACTAAATACGAACTTAGATCATATGTCGGTTCAGAAACGATCGTAATTTTATCGTCTATGTTATTTGTATAATTTTGAGAATTTTACTAGGATTTATTTGTGAATGCCTGTTGAATTTAAAAAATTATTCATTTCAAAATTATAAAAATTTGTGATGGTTTTTATGTTGAACAAAAATTTTGAGGTTATGTTTCATTTGTTATTTTATCTTTAGGGAATTTTGAGCTGCCAATGTTATTACAGTTGTAAGTTTAGTTGTCTAACATTCATGATCACCTGTCACTCGAACATTGTTTAAGGTTAAGGCAAAAAACTTTTGGGCTAATCTGGAAAATTATGTTATTTTTGTGACTGACATTACGAACATAATTTTTTTCTTTAGATTAGATACAAACCTTGCATGTTCATTTTATTTATTTAAACAAATGTGATTTAGTCTTACTAACTTAACGGTCGTTTTAACAATTGCAAGTTGTCTTTTTCGTTTTAGTAATTTTCCTTTTTATTATTTATCGTCATCCGTAACTAATGCCATTGTTTCATACTAACCAGTGTTGCCAAAAAAAGAATATGTATTCGATCAGAAAATAAGTAATTAACCGTTTATCATTAACGTTTTAACAATCGATTAACATTTTGATATTATCGTAAAAAATAGTGCAAAATTCATTTCAAATTTAAAAGATACTAAATACATCCTAATAATTTTTAAATACAGGTTAGGTACACATGATAACAATATTCAAAAATATGTTGCTGCTATTTCCAAGCAGGTTCAAAATCTCGGTAGTTTTTTTATTTATTTACACGTAATGTAAAAAACACTAATTTGGTGAGATTTTTGTAATGTCGCGTTGGCAACACTGTTATAACTAACCCAGACTGACTGGACGCGACACCCTGTCCAGGGCGTTGGTGCTACTAACAGCATTGCATGTCCTGTTCAGTTGAGGCCATCTAGTGCCGACTTCCCCAAGTTGGCGGTTAGAATGAAGCCGGGCAACACGACGGTGCGGGAGAGCGAGAAGGTCCTGGGAGAGACGATAACGAGGAAGACGGAAGAGTACATTGACGAACAGACAGGTGAAAAGCGCGTACGCACCGTCGAGTACGTTGAGAAGCTAATCGAAAGAGAGGTATAGATAGACACTCAACCCATTCAAATCAGCATGACACTCTCTTGCACTCTGGTTAGTTTAACACCATTCTTCTATGTAGTTAGGTTTTTTTTTTTTCGGCCAAACAATATTATTCCCGCGGATGAGCTACTAAAAAAGGGGCTTTTACTGCTGGGGAGGGTGGGGCGTTTTTGGGGGCGCGTCGACTGCAGGTGCTTGCAAAGAGGTGCTTACAGATATTACGATAAAAAATTTGGAAAGCATTCAAATTTGATATGTTTTATATTTCACTTATATGTGTGACAAGTTATTTTAATTTACAATTTTATTTAAGCCAATCAATTCTGAAATGCTTTCGTAATTCATGAGTAATAAAAGATTAATACAATTTTTTTTTATTATACTAAATGTTTTGAAAAGAAATGGATGTAGAGGGGCGATAGAACATACCTTTTGCTTGTGACCACCTTGTGACACAAAATGGCAAACTTGATTGTTGGAACTTTGAAGTTAATTTTGGTAGTTTTCTCGCAAAATACAATGTAGTTCAAATGTCTTGTAGGCAAATTTTTGAAGATCTTAAATCCTAAATATTGTCTGTTTTCTATTACATTATAGAGGTCACTAGCTATCATCTTGCTCAATGATATTTTATGACATAACTTTTAGAGGTTAGGTTTTCTGTATAATATTCACTTGCTATAATGTAAAATTTCATTTTAAACACAAAATCTTGATCGTTTATTAAAATATTCTGCCAAACTCCAAATTACTTGCAAAGTCGTCTTGCTAATGACAGTTTTGTGTTTAATGAATAGAATTTTTAACAATAAATTCTATCTCGATTTTTACAAAGGACACTTGATGAAACACAGTATTTAAGATGCAAGTCAACTCAATTGTTCCGCCAGGCGCACTGCAACCATCCGACTTCTCTTACATCTTCTGTCTATGCCTCCTTTGTATCTCATCGCCTAATATTATTTGAACGTAAACGGCTCCTTAAGCAGGCTTTAACATAAAATGCACTTTCTTAGTCCCAAATTTACACTTATTATCAATTATTTTGATAAATAAAATGTATACATATAAATTAATAAAATAATATTCCGCTTCTTGGATGCCCATTTATTTTGTTCTCTTTACATTTTAAACCTTAGTTTACTCGCATCATAAAATATGATTTAGGGCATCCTGCAAAATAAATTTTTTTCTAAAAAAACTGGTGCAAGCCTCATCAAAATCGGATCATTATTACGGGAGTTATTTTGAAACTAGTTTTAAGATACGTAAAGAGTCCTCTTAATTATAAAATTTTGTTAGCTTTGATAGTGACAGTCACTTTTTCTTATAAGTGGTGCAATTTCAATAATTTGTAACAAGAATATTTTTGAAATTTTGCTTTGTAACATGCAACACGCAATGCAGAGAACCTAACCTAAAAAGAGTTGCATCATAAAATGTCAATGAACAAGATCGTAGCAAGTGACCTCTACAATATAGCATATACACGGTTGGAAAACGGTGATGATCTATCTGCTGTTACATGAGAGCGACAAAGTAAAGTATAGAAATCCGTGAGATAGACAAGGATGACTATATTGACATTTTAAAATCTAAATAGTGACCGCCCGTTTTGCCATTCAAAACAAATAAAAGGGGGAGTGACTGCTCAGATGTTATTCTAATTTATAAAACGTCTTCCTATAGACATCTATTACATTACATTTTCTAGTTCGTTTTTTAACACAATTTAACACAAAATAGCAAAACACTGAGAAATCTATGCACACAAACAAAAATACGCCCCAAATTATTTTTTGAAGAAATTATTTTTAAAGAATTATCTTTGAACTATCTAAAAAAAAATAAGGTTCGAGGTAGAGGGAGTCTTATTTTTTATGTTCAGTCCCTAAAACAATGGCAGTTCTTTTCAAAATATCTTTGCTTTGACATAATAATTGGGTAAACAAAATAATATAAAAAAACGCTTAAAATGAATACATTAATACAGAAACTAAAATTGAATTTAAAAATTGATTGCAAAAATAATATTGTTTGGTGGCTTTGGATTTTTATTTGTATGTGATGTGCCTTGCCTGTCTGTTTTTAACAATTATTTCATTTACAAGAATTACACGACCCACATTACAGTACACCGTTAAAACAATGTTACATTTTGGCTTTTGTTTTACAGAGCGGCTTTAAGTGTGCTCGATATTTTAAGAGATTGCCTTTATTTTTATATCGTAGATAGGTTTTACACGTTTTTCATCTAGGTCATATCGGAATGCAACAGCACTTGTATTTTCAAGCTAAGAGGGTGATCCAGATGATTTGTCAATACACAATATTAAAGAATTTAAACAGTTTGAAAACATTGAAATTTATCTTTTATAATTCTCTGGATCGCCTTTTAAATTGCCAGCTAAAATAAGGCTCTGACAAAGCTGTCGTTCCTAGGTGGAACAAATCCAAGAACAAATAGTATCTCTGGAACTGACCAAACCCGACGACCTCACACTAGACGTTTCCCTCAACGGCGACGACGCCACTTCCAGACAGGACGAGGGGGAGGACGACGAGAGCGTCTCGGAGCCCCCCACTCCTACCACCGATCAGGAACGCACCCTTGACGCCTCTGATGCTACGACAAACAAAAAGAAACGACGGAAACGATCGAAAAAGGGAAAACACTGACCGCTGCCATTTTAGCCGTACGGATATATTTTTTTAAATAAACGACATCACATGATTGTTTCTCCAGGGTGGATGGGTTTTATATATTTTTAAACATAGTCTATAAATATGTTCTAAATTATTGTTATAATGTACAAAGTATTTAATTGTATTCTACATATTTTATGTATTTTTATTACATTCAACTAAGTGTATAATGTATACTTTTTCCAAGGCTTTCGTTTTATGTAATCTGGCGCCATTTTTTTTTTATTAATTTTAATACATTATGGTTATTGACGGTGGCTGCGCAGATTTTTTATATAAGGACAATATGTACACTGAAGTGCTTTGGAAAAGAGACTTAAATTTTAATAAATAAATACGATAAGTTTCCTTCCGCCTTTCCCTTACCTCACGTCACTTTTTCGGCGCTATGATTCCTTCCAATTGGGTCTAAAAAAAAATCACATATGGGTCATATTTAAGCCAGTCAAACTTAGAAATGAATATAGGGTGTCCGGAAACTCTGCACACAAAATTTAGGATCACATTTGAAAAAAATCATATCAATATTAAAAAGTTATAGCCAAAAAACAAATTAAAAAAAATAACTGAGGTTACGTGAGGTGACTTTTCGAGAAAATGTTACATAAATTTGACACATTTTTTCAAGTGGTGTCACCCCCTAAATTTTCTGCGCGGAGTTTCCGGACACCCTGTACAATAGATAACAACTTTTTATCCCAGTCACCCTTGTTCATAATATAAACAAGAATGACTGACTAAAAGGGTATCTTCATTCCTGAATGACACGTTGCGTAACTATATTGGTTATAAACCAGGATAATACAGTTAAGTGGCGCCACCTACCTTGAGCTGTTGATTCGTCTTCTTCAAGAATGTTATTTCTTCGGTGTGTTTCCTTTCTTCTGCCAGCCGGGTCTCCGCTGCTCTTCTATCGGCCTGTTCTGCCCTCTGTTTGAGGTCCGTGATCTGTTGTTCCAATTCCAATTTCTGACTTTTCAAAACTTCCACTTCTTGGTACAGATCGGACTTGCCCTGCTCCGCCTGTAAAGCTTTCCTCATCCCTGGTAAAAAGAAAAAATTATTCACCGTTTATTTGACTACATAGTTCTTTTTTACCAAAAGCGACACTACTGCAGTATAAAGCTTGGTACGCCTCTATTGTCATTTTCATTTCATCTCTCACTCTCAACAACAGCAATCCTCGTTCCGCACAATTAATGGTAACTTGACGGATAATTTCGTCGAAGCATTGCGTGTACAGCTCTCTTCTTACCGGGCAAATACCCGTTTCTCTTGCCTAAAAATAAATAATTTACGATATGTCTTAGGAATCTATCGAAATACCTGTCTCTGTTGCAGTCTCATGTCTAACTGCTCCTGGAGGTTCACCACGTCTACTCTCGTGGCTGGCGTGGTGGACACTTGTTGCCTCCACATCTGCCCTTCCTCTTCCCATTCTTTAGGAGGTAAAATGGTATTTAAAATCTCTTCGGTTTCGCGCCTGGCGTCGGCGGTCATGGTGGGTTTTTTCGAATCATCCTTGCAAAATTATCAAAATTACATCATTTAATGCAAACAATTTCTCATTTAATTTAAAGTAGTGGTAAAATGTTATCAGAAGTTCAATTTAAAAACTTACTCCAGACGGACCTGCTCTAGCTTCATGTTTTGTCACTAGTACAGGATTGTCGTACTTGACCAGGGTATTCGGAGATGGTATAATTCTTTCAGCCATAATTAAAACTTCAAATATACTTATAAAATGTAAATAATGACATCAATGTCAAGTCGATTGTTTGGTGCTATGGAAACCTAACAAGGTGTAATTTATTCAATAATTTGAATTTATGCGTACATTTATGAAGTAAGTACAGCTGGTTATTACGTAGATTAGTTTAGATTTATTAGTTTCTGTTAAAATGTCACGATTAATTAATAATCGTTTTAATATCTCATAATGTATTATAAAATTTTATAAATTAATTTTAATGATGTCATGAATTAAAATTAACGTCGCAAAAAATGGCCTATTTATGTCCTCTGTGAGAAATAATTGAAACTAATTGTTATATTGGCTATACTGAATCTCCTCCCAGTTTTTGACATATTGAGATTATCAGTTGGTCATCCTGTGTGTCATATGATTTTCATTGCAGTTTCTGTCACGGGTTAAAATAAGAAGTCACAAAATGTTAGAATTATTGATTAGCCTTGTTTTTATATCTTCGGGTAAGTAATTATTACTTTCTTCAAGCATATATGATAGAATAATTAGAAGAATGTGATTAATTTGAATTTGCTTTTAGCGTATGGGGCTGGTGAATTCTCTGTCTTGCACAGCCCAAGTAGTCTTACTTTCAAAGGACACGATCATGTGAGGGAGAGCACTCTCAAAGAAGTGTATTCGGCAGCTTTAGGTTTCTCTACAGAGCACTACTCTAACTGGCAGGGACTATACATCGAAAATCCGTTCGATCTTCCGGAGGCTATCGTAACAGTAAGTGTAGATGGTGTTGCTGATATCGGACAACAGACAGGACATCACTTTCCTCTTAGAACCGACGAGGAAGAACTTGAAATATATCAGTCGTTGGAGAGGAGGATTTCTGAACGGTTCCCAGAGCAGAACACCAATTTGGTTAGGATAGATCTGTCCAATGGTTTAGATGAGGTAAGTTAAAATATATTAAGGTGTAATAGAACGGGAATATGGGAAAATTATTTCAGGTGAAGAAGTACGGAATATTTGAAGAAATCAGGAGCGAGAACCCTAAACATGTTGCGCACAAATCCTTGAAGTTAGATGTCGATGAGGATCGTCAGTTTTTGAAGGAAATAACTTTACTGCATGAAATAACAAGAAAGGTGTGTTTTTCATATATATTTTTTCGATGATTTTTAATTTTTATTGCCGTAGATCGAACAAGGTGTGGTCAAGCAGGACCAGGTACCCGACGTCTTCTGGTTCAGGGTATCGGCACTCCATCCCCTTTCCGACTTACACGGGGAAAATTCTACCGAGACAACCGAAGCCAAGCAGTTGTTGAATCAGGCCATCCTCGGGCTGAAGGATGCCTTCGCGAAAGCGTACGATGACAAAGCCCTTGTAAACGTCATTACTAGTGATGCCAGTCACACCAGAAGGACTAGGAGCATTTTGCAGACCGACGCCAGGGCAGACGAAGAGACTGATGTAAGTGCAAAAATTTTTAGGAAACTAGGGGAATTTAATTTTCTACATTTAAATTAAATTATGAAATTCGGAAGCTTTATGGTTGAAAAGGATTTAAAATTGTTATTTTTATTTTTAATTGGCGGTTCAAAGGGAATAAAAAGACAATTTCAAAGACTAGAAATATACAAGAGAAAGTACATATTTTTAATAGTAAATATATCAATTGTCAGATCTATGATAGATCTACTGTTTTGATGGTTCTATCTGACTATTCTACTGTAGAGATATTTCTACTCAAAATTCTTCTACCATTCAACGCAAAGCGTTATAAGCTTAAAAAAGGCGGGTTAATTGGCTATTTACAAAACTAGCGATTTTTTTAGATAAACCTATATAGTGTTATGTAAATAACCGTGTATATATTTTGTATATTTTAGAATGAAAAAGCGTAATTTCTGTTTTAATTAATGAATATATTTTTTTCGTCATACTTTACGTTTTCATTTTTTTTTTCACTTTCACTGAGTACAGAGATGTTCATAATTTTTTAGTATATTTTTGTTTACTATTTGTACACAGCAGTTTTTACCAAGATTTTTGTGTGTAATTTATTTTTTCTGTTGGATTAAAAAGTTCTTTTCAGAATGTTTGAGCTCATCACGCCTTATACGAATGTTGCTAGTTTAAGAAGTACAGGCTGTTCTAGGTTTAAATTTTATTCCGAAATTTCTCAATAATTGAGAAAGTTTTGATAGCATGCCCATTCTTTCTGACTCACCCTGAATATTGTTTTAACAAAGACACTACTACATTTCTTTAGCAAAGAAAGCCTGCACTTTTAAATATTCTTTAAGCAAAAAGAAACTTTCTGTTGCAGAAGGAAAAATACAACTTGGCGAGTTACTACAGCAAAGATTACCCCGTAATCTTCAACATCATCCTTTGGTTCGGCATCGCCATGTTGTTCTCGCTCATCGCTATTTGTCTCGCCATCGGGAACATGGACCCCGGCAGAGACTCCATAATTTACCGTATGACGAGCACTAGAATGAAGAAGGATAATTAAATCCTTCGAGTCTTTTCACCGATAGTAAATGTGTATGTTTCGATGTATAAGTTACCAAAAGGAACGTCGTTTCAGGTTATTTATCTGTAACATCCTTCGTGCAAATTTTTCTTGTGCGACCGACACTTGAAGTATTTTAGTAGTTTGTAGGATGTTGTACATATCGCTTCCCGTTGTTAATTTAAGTGTAATTAATTTATGAGAGGTGTTGGTTTCAATAGCATTAATATTATATTACATTCCCTGTGATGACACAATAAAATTATAAAAGTACAAGGCTTTTTTAAATGTTATGTTTTGTGTCTCGATGTTTCCAGACTTTACAGTAAATCCCAAAAAATGTCTAAGCTATAATATTAAAACATTTGTACTCAATTCATTTTTGCAATTGGTTTTTCAGTTGTTTAGTAGAAGTTGCTCATAGCGGTCAGTCTGTTCCATGAGTTTACATTATACAGGGTTTTATGCCATTGAATGCCACAAATAAAGGGGCAATATTACAGGGGTTTAACAGTTTTTGAGCACTGTAGTCGTCGTATGTTTAAATAACTACGAGGTGTGGCAAATAAGTTCCGGGAATTTAGTTGTAACTCGGAAACTGGCTACACTGCACCGTTTGCCAACGTTTTTCTAGAGAGGGGGGACTTTCCTTTTAGTTTCAGTCCAGGGTTGAAGTCGATAGCACGTTTGGTTTGTGTTTTATGTGTATTTTTTTGAAGTAACTTTTTTAGTGGCGTAGTGAAAATGAGTGACTCAAATTACAAGCAACGTGTTGTGATTGAATTTTTAGTGAAATCTGGCGAAAAACCCTCGGAAATCCTTTGAAAATTGCAGGTGGTGTATGGAGACGAGTGCATGTCGAAAACACACACGTTTGAATGGGCAAAACGGTTCAAGGAGAGGCGTGAATCAGTAGAAGACAATCCACGTGAAGGAGTTCCCGTCACCTCTCGTACTGACGTGAATGCTGACCGTTTGCGTGCACTGATCACGTCTGACCGGCGCCTAAGCATTCGTGCGTTGTCTGACGAGTTAAACGTCAACAAAGAAACCGTTCGCAAGATGTTACACGAAAATTTGAATATGCGAAAGATTTGCACAAAAATGCTGCCAAAGTTCTTACCCGTGAACAGAAAGACGTGAAAATCGATTTGCGAGGATTTGTTGTCCTGCATTCGGAGCAACGGTAGAGACTGGATGAGTAACACACATCGTATACAGGATGTCTGGAATATAAGTGCCACTACTAAAGGTTTGTATATAATAACCAAAAGCAACAAAAAAATCTCATGAAAGAAATATCTAAAACAAAGTTTTTCTCCAAATACATTTTTAAAATAAAAGTACAACTGCAATAAAATGAAAAATAGTTACAAAATTACAAACTAAGATACAAGTAAAAGCTTCTGTAACGTGACATGTTTTGTGTCAGTATTAATGAAGGAAACAATCTAAGTTTCCCAGAAAGTTCTTAAAACTGTAACATTCGACAAAATTGTGTTGCTAACCTAAAAGTATTATTAGTTACTGCAGTATTGTGGCTAGTGTTCTCTAGTGTTTACTTGATATTTCGAGTGTACATAAACAAAAATGGAGTAATTTACAGCAACAATGACCAGCTGTATGACATGTTAATTTATGGCAAATCTGGGCAAAACTCTCTGGCTGCGAGACATTTGTATGGTAAACGTTTCACGCAAGCAGCATTTTATTCTGCATTGCACAGTATGTTTCGGTGAATTTGTAATTATAAGTCAGGACAAACACCTGACAATCCTGACATGGTATATGAGCTACATTGTAGCATATTCAATTTTGTTACTGTTGGTCAGAGAAAAACATTGTCAAATATGTTTTAACGCGTAGTAGCAGAGCTACCTTCAACGGCCATTCACTACTCCATGCCGAACTGAAACGTCACAGGCAAGAAGCGTTCTCCTTCTCTATTGCAAAACAGCAATAAAGTTATATACCAGACATATACCGGTTTCGAGCTTATTAGCTCTCGTCAGTATGTCATAGGCCAGGCGACCGACAAACAACTTTAGCTGTTTTAAGTCTGTCTAACTCGACATTAGGGACCATGAGTAACGCTTAGTAGCAGAGTCTGTTGTTTGTTGGTCGCCTCACCTATGGCATACTGATGAGAACTAATAAGCTCGAAACTGGTATATGTCTGGTGAGCTGCCGATGAATGATTTCAGCTTTTGCTAGAGGTTTTTCAGCAGAAGTTAAGGTTGATTTACAACTTTTAACAGTTCATAACATTTTTCGTATTAGGAAGACTTTCTGGAAACAGTAACCACATTGAATCAAATAATTTATTAATATACATTAATATTTATTAAATCACATAATGATTAGAATATTTTTCAAAATAGTTGTTTCCTAATAACATAAAATAAATTTCAACAAATCCACAATATTATAATAGTAAAAAAAGAAGGAAAATATTATTAAAAAATAATATGCATGTAAAAAATAAAAATTCGCATAAAACACGAAATTTAAACTACAACAATCGTTAATTATGTTACTTAAAGATACAATTAAAAACCACTGAAAACTACGACTTACTAGAGATAAGGCACTGTTCTACCACAATTTTTACAGCGATTATTATCATCGTGGTTCTCTTACTACTCCCTAAAGCGTTTTATATAGATATTACTTCGTTTCCATGAAGAAACTAAAACTTATAAAACTTAATGATTGTACTACACACAATTCTTTAAACCTCGCCGTGGCGATAAGTTTAAGTAAAGAGAGAAATGAACGAGAAAGAAACTATACGGGTAAGTAAAGTACGATGTATAAACTAACTTTATCGAGACGTACGAATCGGCAAAGCTCATGAGTTCGCACGATCTCGAATATCTGAAAGGAATTTCTGCCGTTATGGGTTCACATTTTCTTAAAAACCAACGGAGTGGAGAAAGTTACGCATTATATTATTACTAGAACTTACGTTAATAGTGAGTACAAAGTTTTAAACTATATACCACCTTTCAAAAGGTCTAATTACTTTTAGTATACAGGGAGTATTTAATATAAATTAATTGGATTCATTTTTTTAGGAGCAAAAAATTTCAATTCAGTTATTTCAGGCATTTATACCTAATTAAAGAATTTTTTATTCAAACTTTAACGCCCTGTATAAAGTCGGCAAATGTCTTGAAGCCAAAGAGCAAAATCAAAGTTACGAATATGCAAAACGGAATACATTAACACTGTAAATAGTTTTTTTTTTATTTTTCCCCTAATCGTGTTGTTTGCTCTCTCAAAATTACCTCGATTTAAAAATTATACTACGACATGTAAACGTAAATAATATATAAAAATATTCATCTAGTGGAAGCGAAAATACTCAGGAAGCGATTAACATAGACTAAGATCTAGTTTTAGAATCATTAAAGGCAGTGATATTTCAAAGATATAGCTCATTCCAGACAAATAGGACATAAACACAAATCACCGAATAGATACACAAAAACGATTTTAACTTACTTGCTATTCAATTTCCTGACTGGGATTTGAATTTGAAAATGAATGCTACGAAGCAGCATCCAAAACTTTTAACTTCTCTGCTTAAAATTACCTGAAACGAACTATACTCGTTAACTATCATGAGACAAATCAATATAAAGTTACAAAAAACGTGGTCAGGATATCATTAAAAAACCGTCTGCATCTTCAACGATCCTTTAGGAAGAGACGGGTGTACCGGCCTTTTTGGGCGTGGCCTCATGCTGACGTCTCAAACGACGGCGGAATTCGTTGGGGAACTTCTCGTAGCACTTCTTGCACACCGGCTTCAAGTCGCACTCGTAAAACTTGGTCTTCTGGTTCATTTTCTGGTCACAGATGGAACAGGCAAAGTGGTGAACGCACCACGCCTTGTTCAAGGCGGTAAACACTGCATATTAAAAATAGTCGGATATAGACTTTATATCTCACAAGGGATTTTTGTTTAATAACATAATTTTTCAAATAAACATACATGGAAATTGTAGGGATTGCAAGGAACTTTTTTAAGAGCTCTGCAATGGCTAGAAATATCAATTTACTGCATGGTCCAGTCTAACAGATTAAAAAGTATGACAGTATTGATCAAAGCGCTTTATAATACAACAAAGGCGTTGAGATTGCACTTTAAATAGCAATACCAACATTGTAACAAAATAAACTTATGCATAGGGTCTAGTTTTAGTCCTAGAATGGAAACCATAAATCTCTGCTGCAGCATTATACAAGCCAAAGGGCAACCTATTAAATTCAATAATTCTAGACCAAGCACTTCATTTCACATTATTAAGCATATGAACTGCTCACCATTTACTCATATTACATGAAGATCCTGCTGTATTATTTATGTTACCGCCTCATGTACAGTTTTGATACTACAAATAGAAATGTTTCTTAGACTTGAACCTAGAGTTGCATGTTTTGTAATATTCAGCAAAGTATTAAAAATTCAAACAGAATGTAATGGATGTGGTACAAGTTTCAGTTTTAGTATCTTCATAAAAAAAATATATATACATAAGAACTTACTAATGGACCGCAAAGTTCAAACTGATATCACTACAGCTAAAATTGCATACAAAGTTCAAAAAACAAACAGTCGAAATAATTACTTACCATCGCCAGAGATGACTTGATTGCAAACGAAGCAAAGATTCCCAAACAACTGATGATAATGCGTTTCGCAGTAGGCCAAGCCTTTCTTTTCGTAATGGCGGTGACCAAAGAACGGTTTCTCGCATTTGGCACAAGCGAAATGCTACAAAATGAAACAAATTAACACAAAATGACATAATTTCATCTAGTTTTTCATTTTTACCTCCACATGCCAGTGTTTACCGAGAGCGGTAACCACTCTTTCTTCGATGGGACGACGGCAAGCCCCGCAGATAGGTATCCCCATCTTGTCGTGGCAACGCAGGCAGTACAACTCATTCATGTCATTCTTGGCATAACCAGAACGGTTCCTAACCTCCCTAGCGTTACTGTCAAGTTCGACGCCGCAAGCAGTACAATTGAAGTGGTACGGGTGGTACACCTCCCCGCGGAACTTCAACGGTTGGTCATCGATCATTGCACTGAGAATATAATTATTTTAATGAAATAACACTATAATCCAATCGGTAACTTGGACTTACTGGCACTTATTACACACGTATTTCCCTAATCCTCGTGCTTTCACCTTGGCATTGCACTCATGACAAAGGGCCCTGCCCCCGTTCTTGATAAAACCTGTGTCAGCCAGTTCCACACTGCACTCTTCGCATCGGAAGCAGCGAGGATGCCAGCTGGCGTTCATCGCTTTTATCACCCGTCCAATGATGAACTCGCCGCATTTACTGCAGCAAGGGGCAAAGAGTACGTGGAAGTCATGCTCGCAGTACTTGCGACCGTCAAACTCGTAGAACACCCCATCTCTGAACTGGCGAAAGCACTGAGCGCAACTGATATAAAAAAGTGTTTATATACATTTTGCAGAGGATGAAATATTAATATACTCACACAAAACATTGCTGATGCCATAATTGACCCGTGGAATTGACGATTTTCTCTTGGGGCTCAAATCCTTCCCCGCATTTTGAACAAATCATATTGTCACGGGACATATTGGCAGTTAGACTGTAAAAAATTATATATGTGCAGAATGGTCATTGCTATATTGGTTTTACCAATTAGTAATTAATACAACACCGAAATGAATGAAAAATTATGAATAACCCAGTAGTACCTTTTGATTGTCGTTATTGAAAACATCTCCAATGGAGGTTTCTTAACAGGACTTATCTGTAAAGGTACATTATCATACTCGTCATATTTATAATAAGACGTATTATTTAACTCTTCTTTAGATTGTGCCCGTCTTTGGAGCAGGGTGCTTTGGGCAATTTGTCCAATTTCTGGAATTAATGGAGACTTGTCTTTGAGCCCACGCACATTCATGATTTACAACAATCAACACTTTATCTAACAAAGTAATATGACTTGTGTTTAATTTGTTGGCAACACCGCACAAAAATTTAAACAAATTCATAAAACTAAAGTAAATAGTCATATGACTTGGAAAATATATTCACTTAAATAGTATTACTTATCAATAAAGCAAACAATTTTATCAGCGTTATCTCGCGTGTATTGAGATCATAGTACCAGAAGCAAGCTAGGTGTGTTACTATTATTACATTGTTAAACAGTTATTAGCTAGGGTAGTCTAGTGTAAAGGAAGGTTTTAGTGAGTAAATAAATTTTACATTCGTTATTTAAGTACCTCCCAGTAGTTTAGTACATTTTTATCGTAGCTGTGGACCATTTTTACTGCCAAAATTAATAAGTTTACATAAATATTGATTATACTAACATTTTATGTGTCAATGCAATCGTTTACAAAGTGATTCTAAAAAACATAACTGAAACAAATAAATTTTGTCACTTTATATTATCTTGATTTCTTGATATATGATATTTTAAAATTATACTATTAAAAAAAATACCTGCATATTTCGAATGTCAGTTTTTTGTTAGAATCTTCCATTGTAACTACAGCACAGTAGTTTAATTGAATAAATATGATACTGACACTGAATATAATCGCTTAATCAATTATTAATATTCTAAAATTAACCCACATTTCAACATCCTCTTCCTGAAGATAATTTGCGATTAAAAATATTAAATAATTATATTAAAAAAAAATCTATTGTAATTAGTTTCAGTGTAACGATGACGTAGCAGCAAATGGACTGCATTTTCCAGAGTTTACGATAAACAACAACGATGGATGAAACGATCTTAATATGACAGGCGCAATACCATCTAATCTACGCAATTCTACAAAGTTAATCTGAAGTTATAATTAGCGCATTATAAGAGCACTTACAGAAGGCCAGTGTAAGTTACAGAAAGAATATACGGGACCTAGATTATAAGCTACGATTAACTGTAAGCATGAGAGTGAACGATACCATGATACGAATACAGCAGTTTCATGCTTACCCTGGCATAGGTGTCGGCGACATTTTAAAGATTCCTCGTACCAAAAAGAAAAGTAAAGTAGGAAACTGAAAATAAATAATTCCGCCATTTACTGTGAAATTTCTGCACTGGCTTTTCCTGTTCAAGTTTATATATAATAGACAGCACTTAATTCGAAGACAGATATTGTTTTTCGAAAATACTTACCCAATCCCCGAAAGAAATATACACAAATATGGTAAACTAATTAAAATTAATAATTAGGAAATGTTAACACGCCCATATATTCTAGTGGTCACTTGTCATTTTCCTGTAACCTCACCTTGTGTTCTTTCGCTGCACTGGAGGTTTTGTTTCTTTTTAACTTAGGGTAGAAGACGAAGAACAGAATATATTTTAAATGATCTGAACGATCTGACCTATTTAAAAAATTTATTTTGTTTTGAAAATACGTCGACAACCAATCACAATAAATATGACCATTTAAAGAACAAGAAACGGATGTGCAATTTTGTAAGAGCGGTATTTTCAAGATACTTGTTTTTTATTTGTTTTCAAAGTTTGCAAGTTTCTTTATTATATTATATCTATCTATGTTGGCAAGAATAAGAATACACAACCTATATTGAAGACAGCGAAGAAAGAATGTTGGACTGTAAATCGTTGACTACTTTCATTTTATTTCTTTGGAGTATAGTATAAAAAAATACCTCAGCTTATATAACCATAACTATAATTAAATTTTTATTTATATATATTTAATCTGTGAATTAAATATAAAATATTCCAAAAACAAATGATAACAATTATTATTTATACATTAGTTACTATTATAGTTTATAAATTTTGTGGCATACCCACAAAGCACTGATAAATTCACTCAAAGAATATCATTAAAGGAAATTAATTTATACATTTTATTTTTATTATGAACACGTCATAATATTATTTAAGTATGAACATTTTGGTTTAAAAATGCGCTAGTTAAGAAATAATACTAGAAACTATCGTGATAAATTCTAAACCATATGACGTCACAATCTCTAACTGGTTTACAAATGTATAGTCTCGTTAAAAATAGCTTAAGCTTAAATGAGATTCGGTTTTGAATGTTTTTATCCAATGGGATTTCGGTTAAATGGAGCAGATTCCACATCACAACATAGGTTATGTCAAAGACGTCACAATTCTTATAGTAAAATCCACATAATCCTATGTAATCAAATTCTGAATAAGTTAACACCGATATGTACCTAGTTATTCTCTGAAATTAACTGAAATTTGTTGAGGAAGAGGTTGTTAGCAAGAGAACAACCAAGATGGTTTATAGGTGTTGGGTATTTATTTTATTATTAGGCTTGGTAAAGCGGTACTCGGCTACCGAATTAACTTTTGAACTACCCGACAGTGCCAAAGAATGCTTCTACGAGGAAGTTAAGAAAAACACGACCTGTACCCTAGAATTCCAAGTAAGTTAATTTTATTTGGTTGTTTGATAAAGTTATAACTATCTTTTCACGTTCAGGTGGTAACAGGAGGACAGTACGATGTAGACATCTCCTTGGAAGACCCCAGAGGTCAAGTGTTGTACAAACAAGTCAAAATGCAGTTTGACTCGCACACCTTTGTTGCCCAAGTAACGGGTATATACAAGGTCTGCTTTAGTAACGAATTTTCTACGTTCTCTCACAAACTTGTCTATATGGATTTCCAAGTTGGAGACGAGATGCCTTTGCCAGGATTAGGAGAACACGCAACTGTATTGACACAGGTAAGTGTCTGAAATTGGATACGTAACGATTACGATAACGTTTGCTATTTCAAGATGGAAGCCTCAGCGCAAGATATTCACAAATCACTTAACACCATCCTGGACTACCAGACGCATCACCGTCTTAGAGAAGCGCAAGGAAGGAAACGTGCCGAGGACCTCAACGAAAGAGTGTTGTGGTGGTCGATAATGGAAACTTTAGCAGTCATTACTATCGCTATCGGCCAAGTGTTTGTTCTTAAGAACTTTTTTACTGAGAAAAAACCGTTCAACTATACACAAATGAAATAAGTCTGTACATATTTAATTTAATTGTTTTTGCGACTTGTGGATCTTTTCAAAATTTGTGACTGTAAGGGTTGTTTAAACGGGTGACCTCATTCCACTTATCTGTTGTCTTTTTAGTTATAAATTTTAGAGTTTGTAACAAATTTTAATTACAGTTGAAATTGCTGATTTTCATCTAGGTGGGCAATTGTAGTTTAGTACAATTGTGATTGTGTAAGAGAATGTCTGGATTAAAGTATTTTTTAATGGAAACTGCACCGTTTTGACATTATTTTTACATGCCCTAAACCTATATCATACAGAAAATAATGAAGTAATCACTGGGTTTTTCTATGGATAACGGTTTTTAGAATATGCGTAATACAAACACCTTATTAGCATTGTAAATACATTGTTTTGTTCTTATCAAATACAAAAAACAAATTTATTATAAAGGGACTTTTTATTTCAACTACAAATGATCGGAAAATCCCAGAACGAAAAAGTTTTTTCTCTTGAGATTCTTTAAGCTTACTATCTACCAATGCCAGGTAGACAAAAGGTTTGCCCTTTAATGAAGTTTAGTTTACTGTACACAATGTTCACAGATTGGCATAAGCACAGATCATAAAACTAGGCATTTAAGCCTAATATGGTAAATCACACAATTCCATAAACAAGTAAGGATAAAGTCTAAAAATTCCATATATGATAAAATGCTATAATAACAAGACCTTGAGCAATATAATAATATGCAAATAAATCATCACAAGCATTGTTCAAATGAATTGCTTACAAATAAATGTGAAAGCTAATAAAGTCTTAATATATTCAAGAAGCAAAATATTTTGGAATGACACCTGCAGTGTTTTGGAAATATTCCAGATAACCTTTGCCCCAAAACAAAAATACAAAGTTATATTAAGAAATGAATTAATTGTACCTAGTAACAGGTATTGAAACACTGAAACTGGTTTTTCCCATCATTTAAACAGTGCACATATGCTAATATTCTTTTAAATAGTTTGTTAATATTTATTTATCAGAATAAAATAAATTTACGTTGTTAAGATAGACGCTTCTTTTTCAATGATTATGACTAAGCTATAAAATAGGTATATTAATAAAAAAATAATGAAATGATGCCTTACATTAAAAAACTCTGAAAGTTTAATTATATCTCACTTCTACAAACTTTACAATCTTGTACATTTATCAAGAAAATATTTGTATCATTATTGAAAAAAATATGCTAAAACTTATGTAGGTCATGTCATGCACTTTACAATAATTGTAGTAAGCACTAAATGGTCCTGTCATTGTGACATTTATTTGTGCGATGTAAAATGTTACTAATTATTTTACTGTTTATTTTAAATTCGGTACTTGCAATAGACTATTGCACATTGTGCGAAAATGGACTCCATACTATGTGTCGATTTAAGGTAAATAGGCCATGTTGAATATACATACAAGGTGCAAGTAATTGCAAGTCAAAAGATGACGATAATCTTAGTATAGTATTTTTCTCAATACACCTTCTAAGGGAGTTACGGGTGGCCCCAAAAATACTTTTTATTAAATAATTTAAAAGCGTTATATTAAATCATAAAATTTTGGTCAGTTACTAAACTTATTGTGTTTAATTAAATGCAATAGAAAACATTTCAAAATTTATACCAGGGGTGAGAGAAAATAGTTTAATTTTTTCGCATGTGGATCTTTTAAATTTTTGAATGAAAAATATGAACACTTGATATTTTTTACATACATACATATTCTTAAGAAATATTGACAGAATGCACTGTTCTCGAGTAATATAATAATAATAATATCTCTACCCCTCACTCTAATCACAGGGATTAGCCCAGAAGTCGAAGACTTGTGCAGAAGAGAGGACGGCATATTATTAAGCAGGCCGCATTAGCGCCCAGGAACGACTTACGTTGGCAGACCTTAACCACCATTCAGTGCAGGAATGAGGGAAACCTGGAAAACCTCAATTACAGGGGTAGTCAAATGTCGACTGGTATCAATCTCTCACATTGACCCAAGCTAACATTCTTCCACCCTACCATACCCGCAGAGAGGGTGCCAATCCTCTCCACGAATATAGCTGATATACGGTCTACCAGCTGCAGGGCTCAAACCCACACCGATCTAGCCACATTAATTCAAGTACTAACACCTTAAACTGCGTGACCACTGACCGACCCAATATCAATTTAAAGTTTGAAAACATTTTTCTATTTCATATTTTTTAATAGAAAAAGTTCAGTAACTGATCAAAATTTTATGATTTAATATCATACCATTTTGAAGTTACTTAATAAAAAGCATTTTCAGGGCCATAATTTTCAAGGGTGGGTAGCTTCCTTAAAAGGTGTTTGATCTTTTGACTTGTTCTACACACACCGAAATTTTGAATATTCATTGTCGAAAAACCCCGTTTAACGTTTTATAACGACCAATTATTGTCTAGGAAGGGCCTGCGGGGAGCTGCATAAACTACACGAAATTATCGTTAACACCTGCCCAGAAGGTGTACATTGTAGACATCCACAACGATATACGTAATCATGTGGCCTCTGGGCAGGAGTCTAGAGGAGCCCTAGGGAACCAACCGGCAGCTGCTGACATGTTTTTATTGGTATAGTCTTACAGTATATAAAATAGTTTTAAAGATCTTTCATAATCTGCTTCTTAAATTGGTGATCTAAGACATTTTCAATACGTAATCAAGTAAATAAGAAAAGTCAGTATTAAAACAGATACTTGAAAAATATACTAATTTAAAGTTCATTTAAACGTTTATTGCTTGGAATTTTCTAGGAATGGGACGAACAACTTGCAGCTATCGCTCAACGATGGGTTGATCAATGCATACGCTCAAATGCTACTTTACAACATGATAAATGCAGACGTACAGGTAAAAAACACTTAGTACTTGCAAATTTCAATTTGAAAATCTCTCTTTCTGTTAGAAAAGTTTGAAGTTGGCCAAAACGTCGTAACGGCCATCACACCCGAGCCAGTATTACCAGAACTTTCCGTATTGATACTGAATTGGTATAAACAGGTCATGTCAGTCATACCGTCAGACGTCGATGAATTTACAGGGTGAGAAATTCATTTTATTTATATTTTCATAAAAATTTCACGTAATTTACCACTCTTTAGGATATGGAGAGGCAAGAACCAGATCGGTCAATATACTCAACTAGTCTGGGCCAAGACAAGATTTGTAGGGTGTGCTGTAGCTGCCTTTAAAGAAAATGTTTACGATACGGAGTACAATGTTCGATTTGTTTGTAATTATGGTCCTGCAGGCAACGTTATTGGTCAGTCGGTATACCAAAGGGGAAAACCGTGCTCTGAGTGTCCCTACAGAGCGTGTGATAGGGTGCACTCTAATTTATGCGGAGGTAATATAAATTTTTAAGTTTCTTACAGATACATTTTGACATTTTTTATATTTTTTGAGGCAACATTCTTTGTTGCGCAATTTTAAGTAATTCGAATTTTCCTGTACGCGTTTCGGTGTGTGGTGTGTTTCTCAATCAATGTCTATTAAATCAATCGGTTTGTATAAACAGTATTATAACACTATAATGTCCTCGTTTCATTTCAGAAATCCATAAAAACGTAAATATTAAGAAAAAGATTACAATCCTCAAAAAATATAAGGACAAAGCAACCACGTTATCTAATTTGATAGATATCGAAGTTCCCAAGATTAACACGAAACTATTAAACTTCAGTGTATTAAATACTTCTGAGACACTAAACACTGTAAATGTGGCAAATACAACTGAAATAATAAATTTTACTTCCGTGAAGTTATATACGACAGATATAATTAACGTCACATCAGCAAACGACAATGTTAACTTCACAGAAATCTATCTGAGTAAATCATCAAGTTTTTCTACTCTTGAAGGAAATCATAGTCATATAAGTCCATCTACTTTTACAATAATCCCAAAAGAAGAAATGCTGGATAGCAACAGTCTTGTTACGGAAAATGAGGCCTATATAAATATATCAACTAAATGGACACAATTGAATTTCACCACATCTATGCTGTTCGACAATAAAACAGACTATTATTTAAATAAATCTACTTATTCTGATACTTCGACTGATGTCTCGATTTATGAGCACAATTTAACCAATACAACCTCGACAACTAAATGGAGCGATAATTACAAAAAGGACTTGAAATTTAAAATTATATTTGCCGCTAGCGTCAAACTCGTCATGGACAGCTTCTTGAACGAAAGCATCATTTCTGAGATATTAAAAAAATCTGTAGCAGAAGATAAATTCATAATGGACTTTACCAAACATGAATGCAAAAAACGAGTGAAATTGAACAACGGTGTGACTTTGGTGCAAGACTGTGAAGGCGATTGGAGATATTTAATAAATCCCAACAAGAAATTTGGTAGTCGCTGTTTGTATATCAATATATAAATTTTACCGCTTCATTAAAATACTTGTTTATAGCGCACAGAAGAGGGAAAAAGATACTCGTTAAGGGGAATGATATAATATTACCTGGCAATCGCCACTTTAAAAGAGCTACAGGAATTTGGCATGATGGACATTGCAGATGCATCCAGTTTCTGCGTTCTTGTTCATCCACTCCGAGCGTGATAAAGTTCTTGCTCTTAATAATTTCATTTGTACACTTTGTCACAACGTAACAATAAAACGATTTTATTTTTTCTTCTTTGCTTATAAATGTATTTTACACATATTATTATATATTATTTCAGAACCCTTTAAGATGCCTCATTCAAGTCGACCATTGTTTTTCTAACTTCTTTCAAATTTTCTATGAGAACATTCATTGCAAAAGGCGTTAAAGTGGCAGTCTTTTTCTCACCACCTACCACCAGATCTAAAACAGCGCAGTTGACATCTTCGTCAATTTTTATTGAATACTGTTCCAATGGATTGATTCGTAAAGACGCCTCTTTAAATTTAGCGGCAAGATTTGCATTTTGATCGTCTACAACTCGCTTTATCGAAGTGCTATGTTCTCTTGGCAAGCCAAGTTGTTGTAGTTCGCTCTGTAACGCGCTACTGTCACAATTGTAACGTACTGTGGAGGACAAGATATAAGTCAGACATGCCATACAGGCTTTTAAATCTATATCAGCATCCAGTTTTGATTCTGCAAATAGTTTTTCAGCTTTCTCCATGTCGACTGGCGGATTTATTACCCCTTGGGCCACAATTTGTGCCAATAGTTTTAATTTAACTGAAGAGAGTTTAGAAAGAGTGTTTATTTCTACTAGAACCCAGTCTGGGCAATCCGCATCTCCACAGAATCGGAACCTCATTGTAAATCAGTGCTAAAAGATATGGCAGTTAGGCTAGTAGATATTAAAAAAAAACTATTTACCATACTTATTTTGTTGCAGCTAATAACAATTTTGGTGTTGTCGATGAAATTTATGGACAGTTTAACAAAAGATATATAAGAAAATTCAACAATTTAAACGAAGGTGACGATTGTGTGTGTTTATTTACATTAGACTAAATAAAATATCACAGAGTAGAAATAAATAAATGTTTAACTCGTAATCGTTTTACTTTTTTTTAAATATTTTTTGGTTTGAGGTTAATAAATTGCAACCATTTTAGAAGATATATTTTTGTATTTGATGTTTTTGAAATTTAGAAAATTTGAAATAACGAAAATTCGGACTTTTATGGCAACTTCTAATAGTAAAATGTGATTGGTTCATGAAAATCGGACAAACCATAACCAATTAAAATCGAAGATTTATTTGATATCTCAGCAGTGAGCATTCTATTACTTTATTATAGTTCTTTGCTTTGCCTCAACTCAACAAATAAAAAAATTGACGTATCGTCCATCGTCCGTGGTTTGTCAAAAATTCGTGGAGATAGTAAAGTTGTGGTTATCTAAACATTTCAAAAAATAGCTACAATATTGTCCTTTATTATTGCTAAAATCTAAATCTGAATGTAAGGCCCAAATATTTTTATTCTCAGTGTTATAAAGAGGGTCCTGTAGCATGTGGGACTCTACAATGTTTTTGAGCACTTTAACACCAAAGTTTTATGTGGCATTGACTGGAACATCATCCCTTATATCAGGCTTGATACTGATATTCGAGTGGTGGTACTTTAGAAAATATGGTACCTCCTTCATAGAACAAGTGTCCATAAATCACATCAGTCCCTGGATAAGTGGGGATTATGGAGAATCCACTAATTCCAACAACACTAACTCTACGACAGTGCAACCACAAGTTCCTGAATGCAAAGTGTGGAGGAATCCGTTAAATTTGTATCGAGGGGCAGAGTACCAACGCTTTTACTGGGCGACTAATAAAGAACCTCTTACGTATTACGATATGAATTTGTCGGCTCAAGATCATCAAACATTTTTCACATGTGAGGCAGATGCTGGGAAAGCCGAGTATGAAATTATGCAAACAGCTTGGAGGGAAAGGAATCCGTCAGTGAGGTTAAAAGCTGCTCACAGCGCCCTCGAAAAGAATCCCGAATGTGCACCAGCTTATATCCTTTTGGCCGAGGAGGAAGCTACAACCATAACTGAAGCCGAAAAAATTTTAAAACAGGCTCTAAAAGTAGCCGAAACAAATTATAGAAAATCGCAGGCGCTGCAACACCAAGGTAGTCTCATGGAAGCGCAGCACAGACGCGATACAAACGTTTTGATTTATATTAAAAGACGGCTTGCTATGTGCGCCAGGAAACTAGGCAAGCTGAAAGAAGCCGTGAAGATGTTTCGAGACCTAACGAAAGAAGTCCCACCCATAATGAATGTTTTAAACATTCACGAAAACTTAATAGAAGCGTTGTTGGAGATGCAAGCATATGCAGATGTCCAAGCAGTTCTCGCCAAATATGACGATATATCCTTGCCGAAATCAGCTACAATCTGCTACACAGCAGCTTTATTAAAAGCGAGGTTAGTAGCTGATAAATTCTCACCAGATATCGCTAGTAAAAGAGGCTTGAACACAGCAGAAATGGCAGCTGTGGAAGCCATACACAGAGCGGTGGAATTCAATCCACACGTTCCCAAATATTTATTAGAAATGAAGCCGCTGATCTTGCCGCCAGAGCACGTTTTGAAACGAGGAGATTCGGAAGCCTTATCCTACGCTTTCTTCCACCTAGCTCACTGGAAAGCAGTGGACGGTGCCCTCAACTTACTACACTGTACATGGGAGGGTACATTCAGAATGCTTCCCTACCCCCTGGAAAGGGGCCACTTATTCTACCCCTACCCCACCTGCACGGAATGCGCCGACAGAGAATTGCTGCCTGCGTTTCACGAAGTGTCCGTCTACCCCAAGAAAGAATTGCCGTTTTTTATCATCTTCACAGCGGGGTTGTGTTCGTTCACCGCTCTCTTAGCCCTCTTGACACACCAGTATCCGGATCTCATGGGTATTTTCGCAAAGTCCATCGTAGGCTGGATGTCCATGCCTATCTATTACCTGTATGAGAAAGTGGAAGGAATCTTGCCGTCGAATTTGCTACAGCAGTTGATACGGATTTAATATATGCTGACGTTTTTTTAAGTGTGCACGTTACACCACAAGCTAGGATAGTGAGCGGTTGATTGCACAAACAAGAATTTGAAGGTAAGGACGTGTTTAAAATCGGTAGGCCGAGTTCTGTCAAACCTTTTACTGTTTTTATATTTTTTTCTATTATGAAATACATCAAAATTGTAAATCGGTTCATTATACAAGGTGTCCCATTTGTATCTTAAAAAAAACTGGAGAGTTGCTTCCTGGAAAAGTAATGGAGCTAGTTTATACAACTTTTCATTAACATTGTGTTTCCAACATACAGTGTGTTAAAGTTATTACTCTGACAAGGATTTTTTGTAATTACCGTTAAAGCAACTGAAGATAAAGATGTCAAAATTGGTACTCGAGTTAATATTGATGATATATGGATTATCTCCACTATCTTTTCCAACCCCATTTTTTGATGTACAAAGAAAACACCCTGTATATCTTGGCCACTTTCATTATACAAGGTGTCCCATTTGTACCTCAAAAAAGTGAGTAGTAGGTTCTTGAAAAAGTAATAGGGCTAGTTTGTATAACATTTCATTAATGTTGTGTTTCCCACATACAGGGTGTTAAAGTTATTACTCTAAAGAGGGTTTTTCTTAATTATCTTTAAAGCAACTGAAGATAAATTAATATCAATGTTATATGGACTATCTCCACTATTTTTTCCAACTTTATTTTTTGAGGTACAAATAAAATACCTTGTATATGGTGGTCACTTTTTAAAATATTTTAAATTAGGAGGTGCACTTAATATTATGAATAATATTGAAGGAAATTTTTACAGCTCACTTTTTTATGGTTCCACTATTGGATATTGTATTATTGGGTGGGGGAAAAAATACAATTTCAATTTTTATTAGTTTTCAACTCATTTTGAGTCAAAAAATAACATATTTATTTTTATTATAGCCGTGATGAAAAACAAATGAAAATTTTTATTTCCGACAGTACCGTGTATCGATTTAGTGCACCTAACCAAATTTTACTACACTATTTTTACAAAGCATTTCAAATATCGATTCCTTGTTTGTGCAATCACACCATGAATTTTATTTTTGTGTGGTAATAACTTCTTAGGCGCATCACTATAAGTTGTGGCGATATTTTTCAAAGGTTTTGTTGAAGTTTTACAGGTCTGCCACAATAAAGACACGTTTTGAATCTCTCTACTAATTAAGTAATAAAGTGGCAATGAGTAAGAACAAATTGTTTTATTTAACCATTAACGCTTCCCAGGAAGTTGAAAACATCCATCATTTTTCATGTTAGAGCAGTGTATATCACCAAATATATACCGCCCTCCACTGAAACTGGCTTTCCCTTTCGATCGTTTTTAAAACAACAGCTTGATATTTGTAATTGTTTATTAATCGTTAAATACATTTCATAGGTATAATAAAATACAATTGTATATTCAAAATCTCTTAATAAAACATACATACTGGGCTCTGTTGAGACTGCGATTCCTAAAACGAGAGATGGATAAAGTAAAGTGTAAAATGACGAAAGGAAAAATGAACTTATCAACGAACTAGAGCTGCAAAAAGCCTACGTGACAACTCAGTCTTTTTGCATTTTTTTTTTAGGGAACAGCCCACCCCCTACCGGCATATAAAAAATTAATCGCAGTTAGTACAAGCTGTGTACTGAAATTTGTACGGGTCGGGATGGACTGCTCCGAACAATTCAGTCAAATTTTTTAGAATTACACCTAGTATATTCATTTAAATTTATTATATTATAAAAATGGATGGACAACTGTCATTTATCTAAATTCAGCTAGTATGTTTGATTGGTTACATAAATATTTACAGATATCGATTATTAGTACGATAAAACGGTATAAATATATCTATACAAATTTCTCCTTTTTAAATCTCACGAAGGCTGCGAGATCGCTGCACAATCTTTGATAAGTGAAGTTGTTTGTTCTTTTGCGGTCAATTTTGAATAATTTCGTTTGAGAGCAGTGTATGTGCATATACACTGCCCAACATCGAAAAGTGAAAGAATAAATTTACCCGATCTTCACAAGGCATTTTTGTAATATTTTTAAACTAATATCAATTTGTTTTTGAAAACATTTATTTTCATATACAGCGTGAATAACAATTGTGTTCCGATGAGCGAAAATTGGGAAAAACTTTAAATGAATTTCTTTATGAAATGTTCTACTTTGTTTTGAAAATGTTAATGTTAGAATTGAAAATTTAAGATTCCATTATGTAACAATTCTTTCTTGGTGTCATTTCCAAGGTGTCTAATGAAAAATGTTCGTAATACCAACGGAACTAAATAAAATTTCATAATTCAAATTGATTCCATGACGATCTTCAATTTTTCTTCTTCGGAGCATAATATTACATCGTAATAAATATTAAAAATATGAAGAAAATTCAAACATCTAAGAATTATACAGTGTGTTGCACCTTTCTCTTACACACTCCCGTATTCGTTTTGTATCAGTCACAGCCTACTCAGAACGAATGAGAATTAAATTTTTGAAAAAATAGACCTAGTTTTATCAAAAAATATCATTAGGGAGAACTTTGTTCCATTTCCAGTATTTTTTATCGAATTAGTAGGCCTATTAAATTTTTTCAAAAATTTCGTCGCTTTATGCGGTTTCAGTAGGCTATGATTAATAAACTAAATTTTGGCACAAAATTATGTTCGTCCGTATTGACATGGGGCAAAAATCGGAAATAATTTGAAAGATGATTAAAATAGACACGTGAAAGAAACTAAGTTCCAGAATATACTGCTTCACACAAAAATGGGTCAAATCGAAAGTATACACTGCTCAACTTTGAAACAGCGCCGTTTTCGGGAAAAATTGTACAACCCGCAGCCTTTAACCGCTATAGCATTCCACATAAAGATTTCTGAATAACAACTGGTTTTTTTTTGGAATGTTTTTACAATTTTTTTTCCTCAATAGAAATAAACCTCAGAATCGGATAATTATCAACGTTCCGCCCCTCAAATAACCATCCATCAACAGGACTACGCTAAGTGTAGAAATAAATATATATTAAAATTATATTTAACAAAATAAAATACATAAAAAAATCGTCACATACTTATTTGGCCTCAAATATTGTTTTCAATGTGAAAATTGACTTGAGTATTATCCACTTAACCGTTAATATACACAATATAGGAAACACTATGTAAATTTATTTACACACAAGCGAAACGCAGTTACAAAAACATGGCAACGTACAGTCCGAGAAATATCAGATCACTTAAAATAAATACCTCCACTACACTTAGTATGTATTCATCAACTGGTGTTTAAACTTTGAGCATTTAACAATCATATAAAATCGAACTTAGAAAGAATGACCGGTCGAACGGAAGCCTCCCGCTACCTTACGCCAGCTCAGTCTGTGGTATCATCGTTTATTCAACCGAATCAAGTAGGGAATTTAAATTACACAATCTAAAAATGTATCACACGGTTATAGGATCCCGTTGGTGAAGTACTGGAATCCGTCGTAGAGCTTGGTGGAGAGCGAGTGGATGCTGCCCTCCACCATGCGGTTCACTTCCAGCCGCAGCTGTTCCTCCGTCATGCTCATGTGGAAGCGGTTCTTCAGGTTCTGAACGGTCGATGTGCCCGATTTGAAACAAGGAAGTTGGGAACCTGAAATAGAGGAAACCTTTTCAGTGGAGACTCGCAATAGAATCTAACTTATACAGGGTGTCTGTGAAAGGTTGGGAAATCTCGGAGCTGGAGATACTGGTGACCAAAAAAAGTCGATTGAGCCGAATGTGCCTTATCCGAATGTTGCTGGTTTCAAAAATACAGGGCGTTCAATGTGCTACAATTTTATTTTGAAATATCTCAATAACTTTGAAACCTGTCGGAGTATAAAAAAAAAATTGGCACAATTATGTTTTTCGGCACGGCAAATAAGAATTTTTAACTAATTTTGACGTCACTAGTAGAGGGCGCCACTTACGGCATATCACTTTTCTTTTAAATGGCAGAACTTTTTTGCAGCTTAGTGTATCCATCTGACTATAGAAACAATCGATTCTTTTACCTGTTGTATCTGGAAAAGGTATACCCTGTTGAAGTCGTTTGAAGTAACAGTTTTCGAAATAATCCTATTTGAAATATTCAGTGCACCGATTGAACACTGTTATAGTTTCAGGTAAAGTGCCTTTTCTACTGAAAATACAGCAAAATGTTACTTGAAAAAGTTGTTCAGAACGGTAAATTATGGGGACGTGCAAAATTTGAAGAAGATCGGCGAGGTTTAATAAAACCATTTTTCAACAGAGCACAAAGATTTTATCAAAGAAGGCCGATCTTTTTGAAGTTTTGCACGTCTCCATAATTTACCGTTCTAAACAGCTTTTTCAACATTTTGCTGTATTTTCAGTAGAAAAGGCACTACCTGAAACAATAACAGTTTTCAATTGGTGCACTGAATAGTTCAAATAGGATCATTTCGAAAACTGTTACTCCTAACGACTTCAACAGGGTATACCTTTTTCAGATACAACAGGTAGAAGAATCCATTGTTTCTATAGTCAGATGGATACACTAAACAGCAAAAAAGTTCTGCCATTTAATAGAAACATGCTGTTCTATATAAGCGCCCTCTACTACTGACGTCAAAATTAGTTAAAAATTCTTATTTGCCATGCCAAAAAACGTAATTGTGGCAATTTTTTTTTTAATGACAGATTTCAAAGTTATTGAGATATTTCAAAATAAAATTCTAACATTGAACACCCTGTATTTTTTAAACCAGCAACATTCGGATAAGGCATATTTGGCTCAATCGCCATATTTTGGTGTGTAGTATCTCCAGTTCAGAGATTGCCCATTCTTAATGAATCACCCTGTACATCTACAAAGAATGTCACATCAGTCTACTTATATGGATTTATTAATTCCCGATCAAGTACTAGTAACCTAGCTGTATTGAGTCGATTTCTATGTGAAACCGATAAGCGAGGACAAGTTGATGTAGTCTATACAGATTTCTCTAAGGCCTTTGACAATATTTTAATTAACAAACCTTCATGTTTAGGCTCTCATAATACATAGTTGAAACTTTTAAAATCATATTTAGGTAATCGCAAGCAATATGTCTGCTACAATGGCTTTTGCTCAGATATCTACATTGCAACTAGTGGTGTGCCTCAAGGATCGAATTTGGGGCCTGTGCGTTTTTTAATATTTATCAATGATTTATGTAATATTCTTACTCAACACTTAGAAATGCACCGTAGGCTGTTTAATTGGGGCCTCGAGCGCAATATGAGGCTTTGGGTGGTTTTTCTTCATATATTTCTTTATAGCAAAAGATACTTAACAGAATGGGGATGGAGTGGGCTACTAATTTTTTATACAAATAAATGTTGCAATGAGAACTAGCGTGTAAAAAAAAATGTAAATAATACGTCAATTAATATCCTATTTAATACTAAAATGTGTTTCATTCTTCTGTCCCAAATTTAAAGATATGCCAAAAAATAAATATTCCTGGGAAAAGTAATAAACATATTTTAGTACTCACCCGATCTCATGACTTCGACGAGGGTGATGATCATGCCGTGATGCTTCCTGGCGGCTATCAGCCCCTGCAAGATAAGAATCTTGAAATACTCAAACATGTCAGAGTTCTCCCCGCCCATGATCTCCACGAATTCGGCAGTCAGCTTGAACGGCGACTTCTCGAAACCCAGATTCTTCGGCGATGTAGACAGAATAAAGCCGAAATCGATGTGGATGAGGTGACCGTCGCTTTGCAACAGGATATTTCCGTTGTGCCTGCAAATAAACGATAATATGAAACATAATCAATGGATCGGTAAAACAACTAATTTTACCTGTCCTTGACCTGGATGAGGTAACAGATGAGGCAATAAGCCGCGCAACTCTGCACAAAGTTCTTCTGCGCAGTGAGGAAGCCTTCGGAGGTCATCGGTCCGTACTCTTTGATGAAGTACTGGAGTAGCGACAACTGACAGTGTTTCTTCACCTGGTGGAGAGACACAGTGTTCAGAATGGGTTCAATCAGGCCGCTGTCGTCAGAGAGGCACAAAATCCTGAAAAAAAAAAATAAATAATTTATTTTAGAAAAACTTTCTTTAAACTTGTCCATACCTGTATGGGTGGACCCAAAGGGGAACATGCTCCATTTCCCATATTTTCTGGAACATCTCCAGCAGTTGGGAAGCCATGAGTTCCTGCCTAAGGTCATCTCCACACTTGACGATGACGGACAACAGTCGCCAAGTCGACAGGTAACCGTACGGAGAACTTTCCCTTATCCTTTGCTCCTTATCCTGCGGAAAAACCAATAAAACAATGAGATGCTGTGAAAACGTCCCGTGATAGCAGTAATATTACCTGCCAGGGTTCTTTTAGGACGGCCGCCGAAGGATCTTCCGGATCGTGGGTGAACTTCTTGCTCTTCTCCTCGTGGAAGAAGTCCGAGAGACGCCTCCTGATCTCGCTGGCCGGAATGGACATAGGGGGTTCCCTGGAGTCGCTAGATTCCTGGCTCATTTGCGAGATAGTATCCCTATCCATGGGCTTTTTCAACTGGGCGTACTAGAAGAAAATGTTGCATTCATTTTATGTGGATTTATCCAGCAAATTGATTTATAGCCGGAATGCAGTGATTCATTTCTTATATTTCTGTAGTTTAAAAGGCAAAATATATTGTCATGAGTTTTGTACGTCAGTTGCCACGAGGTATGTTCCGGTTGTGATACTAATAACAATATCTCTATCCCTCATTCTAATCACGAGGATTAGCTCAGTAGCTGGAGACTCGTGCGGGAGAGGCGGCGGCATATTATTATTTAGCAGGCCGCATTTGCACCTAGGAACGACTTACGTTGGCAGGCCCTAACCTCCTTATGTGCGTAAGAGGAATAGTTGAAGAGAACCCGTGACAATATCACAATATTAGATACGTATTGAATATATTTAAAAAATTCATTAATGTTAGGTAAGCTAGCAATTGAACATAACCGGAATATTTTATATTTGTAGTACAATAATGATATATTATTATAAAAATATTTCAACCTTGAGAATAAAAAAAGTATATTTAAACATATCTATTAAAAAAATTGTTATCTTGCTTTTTTACGGATGTAATTACAATAAAATTCTTTGAAAAACGTCTAGAGTTAAGTAATTAGTTGCATAACGTATAAAAATATCCAAGGCACGGTTATTTCCTATAAAATCAATAATTACAGTATTTAATTGAAATCCACTCGAAAGAAAATGATAATTTCTTCATTACAACTGACGGCTGCGTCTCGTTTACATTTTTTATGTAAGCAAAAAAAATAAACTGGATTATAAAAATTACATACATTTTAACCAATTTCCATACAAAACGTACCTTTCAATGTGTTGTAATCGATGTCAAAATATCCAAAGCCAAACAAAATAAATTTCGCAATAGCCTAAATTACTTTCCCAGTGGGTTTTTCTGATAATCGATTTTTTTTCGTAAGCCGCTACCCGAGCTATTTCCGTCGAGACTTCTCCAAATATTATTAAGACAAATTTGCGGCCAGCGAGCGCCATTACATCGTGATATGTAAATATTTGGACTGGCGTAATTCCGTCGGCACTAAATGGGCCATAATAGATGCTGGATTGGAGTGATATTGGACGACAATAAATGATAAACGTTAAAGTTTATTGCTGCGACATCGATTAATCAAATAATTGGCCGCTGGCGGACGAGACGTTTAACCTAATTTAGATACGGTTTATGGCCTCTTAAAAACCCTTTATGTAGACTTAATCGCAAAAGCGCTGATCGCGGTAATTTGTATTATTTACAGAAATCTCGTTTCTTGTTCTTGAGCAAAAAATATAAAAATTAAAAAAGCAATAAAATGAAAAAAATCAAACAATTTTCCTGGAACAATCCTGACTTGTGCTGTAATGGAAAATTTGACAAATGTTATGTTACATACGCATAAAGTGCGTTCGTCATACTTCATAAAAAAATTTCAAGATAATAGAATTTACAGATCAAATTTCAAGTGATCAAGTGATACTTGGCACCTTTCTTTATAATCTATGTCTGCAGTGTTATTCTGCGGTCTAACAGGCAGTCCAAACAACAGCCAATATCGGTTGGTAGGCTATGTATTTTAAGTAACAGGGTGATAGGGGCAAAAGTGAACAAAAAAACCTATGGTCGAATATCAACGGTTACTGAAGATATTTTTATTGCTATCTTTGCGAATGCTGTTATTATTTATTTGATATTTTATTTTGAGTAGGTCATGCATTCTATACCAAACTCACATTAGTGATTACTAATTGTCACATTTATTTTTACATGTGCGTTCGTTCAGTCGGTATTGTACACATAATTTCGTCACATTTAGTCTTCGAGAATATGCTGGTATTATTTGTATTTATGGGTAATGGGTATTGCAACGGTAGCGCTAATCATGCAGTTACTAAATTACGTCGCTTCCCGAACAGAAGAGTGCCAAATAGAAATGTATTCCAGACAGTCTTCAACAATGCACGTGCACTGGAATGTTTCCCAGTGTGAGAATTACATCTTAGAGGCAAACTGGTCCTGGTCTAGCAGTGGCTTGTTTGGGCTTAAACTATCTTTTTTTGGAACATACATTGAAATTCTTCATCTGCGTCAAGTACGCACTAAATTAAGAATTTTTATCAGCAGATATTATTTTTTCGATATTCCGAACATCTGTTAAAAAAATTCACGTAATCTGAAATCTAAACTCTTGAAATATGTTAGGATAAAACTCCTGCTGCTCTATCTTCGCACTGTAAACATTTTCGAGCCGTATCAAAACATTTTCTTTTCGGTGGAAATTCGCTCATCCAATCACAACAAAGTCTCCTTTCGGCCGCGAACATCCCAGACGAAATTCGTCTAAGCCGCCTTCGATCCGATAAATATAGCGATGTAGGTCAGAGGAGGCGTCGTCCCACATTTTTCCCCAAACGCCGCTAATTAATCGCACGTCTTTTTACATAATCGGGACAATGTAACGATATAACAAGGGAAACAATCGCTCCGAAGACAAAGACTATGTATCCGGCGGATTATCGCCGCCGCCATTGTCTTTAATTAACCGATCGTGTTTTCCGCGGAATACCAATCTGTTATTAACGGAAATACCGAAGCTATTGTGTTCATACATAAAAAAATAATATTAAAACTGAGGTAAAAATTATGATGCTTTACCCACAGATACAATAAACAGCACAGATTGAGCTTACACAATCTGCGCGTGTATAGTTCTAAAAGTGACATGGTGGCAGCCATTTTGAAATACATTTTCATATTTATTTAGAGTTTGATACATTTCACATACATTTTTAGTTTTGGATCTGCAGCAGGTACTTCAGTTTATGGAGTTGTATTAGTATTTCATATCAGCATAACATTTTGTCGGTTGGTAGACGCTGGCTATGTCATTTTTGAACCCAATAAGCATTATTTTGAGATCAATGCCTGCAGTTATGACGATTTGCAGTTCCATTCAGGGGAAAATAAACTGTCTTAATGGAATTGAAAATTAAAACTGCAAGAATGTTGGCTGGCATGTCACATGAAAGAAGTGGAACATCAACTTCATGTTTGACTACAGTTATAGGCGGTGACAATAGTTCAACGGAAAATTCTTGCAATTCGGGAAATAATTTTTGCAAATACATTAGAGTTTAGAGTGAATTAAGGATAACTGCTTAGTATAACTCCCAATGGAGTCATGAACATGTTTATAGTTACGGTAACTAAGGGTTTATTTGTTTATAATGTATTAGTATGAAATAAACTATATTACAACATTGAACATCATTAAAATGAAAATATCACTCACCTGTTGGGATATTTCGTCGTCTTCCTGACTCCAATCGGGGTCGACGTCGTCGTAGCACCCGCCGCACACGCTAAACGCCGACAGCGACGTCGTTTCGTGCTTGAGGTTCTCCTCGGACTTGGTATGCCTCAGGGTGGGCATGATCTTGGTTGGCACTGGGGAACTGGCGATGTCGTCCACCTCGACGACTTCTACGTAGATTATGTACGGAGCCTAAGGTAGGAAACCGATAAAATTCCGTAAACCGATTCAATCGCGACGGCTCACCTTATCTTTGGAGTTGAGGACGGCCGCCACCTGGGGCGGTATCCTGACTATCAGGTGGGGGTTGTGACTGTTGAGAGGCAGCCACACCCTGGCCGGTAGGTTCAGGTTTAGGGTGGTCAGCTCCGCTATCAACCTCGTGGTCTTGGCCTCCTTGGTGGGGATGGAGCTCAGCAGCTTGCCGATCAAGATCAGCGCTTGCATGAACTCCAGTTCCGGCCTCAGTCTGGGGGCCTGTGGTACACCAGAAATATCAATGAGTCCCACGATATTCAGAAAGGCGACAGAACATATAATTTTTATTTTGCGAAGAATAAGAATATCCAAAGCCAGCCAAATGCCCTATTGGCGACGCGTCTTCACTATTTCGTGACCGGTGAGAAGACGACGAACGTTACGGATTACGAATTTCCAGTAAGCATGAAGTGCACGTGCAGTATTTTTTATCCAGGGCGATTCAGTCATAACGTCATTCATTTTAGCAGGAGATAGGGAAAAATGAGTATAATACGAATGCGATTTAAAAAAATTTTAAATGCGTATTTACGTCGAAAAAAATATTTTGAAACCATTATTTAAACCTTTCCAGACTGTCACTGACTGCTGGCGGCAATTCAACTCGGTATCGGCCTGATAAGACGTTGCCAAATTTAAATATTTTCCTATAGTACCTACTTATTGTAATATGTAATTAATATTGACATTAAGAAATTCCAACGGATCAAAATAAATTATTAAGAGCAATCCGAGTCTTGACTGACTTCAAGTATTAGATATTTTTGCATTGTATACTTTTTAAATCAACTTTTAATGTATTTCAATTGTAGAGGTTATGTCTTAACTATGAAAACTAGTTAAATGAGTATTCTAGATTAATTTATCTGAAATGACAACTATGAATTCAACTAGAAATAGCGTCTCTCAAGATCTAATCATAATTGATTAAGCTACAAATGGTAAAATTTCATCACAGAAGAATTTTTTGGACTCACCGAGCATGTGCATTCAGTCTTTTCTCCTCTAAGGTCGTTGACTACGCTCTGGCAACTCTCGAAACACACGCATCCGTTGTCGAACGCCTTGCCCGAGCTCAGATCGCCCAGACACAGTTTCGTACTGGCGGCGCCCTTCTTCAGGCCGGGCAGGAGAGCCGAGGCGTCGCTCTGCGACCTCTGGTGGGATTTTTTGGCGGGCGCCAGTTGGGGAACCGCCAGCTTGTCCGACTGGATGGTGAGCGAGGTGGTCATCTTCTGGTTCTTGGGCCTCAGCTCGTCGGAGAGAATGAGGTTGCGCAGCTTGACGCCGTGCGGCTTCTTCTTGGTGGGCAGTGAGGCGTCGGAGCTGAACGCTTCCAACAGCCAGGCACATTTCAGGGAGAAGTCCATGGATTTTCTACATCTGGAACAAACGGAAACAGGTGTTAAACAGGGAAAATAACAGCAGCTCGCCTTCACCAACGTTTGCGCGAAAATGGTACATTTATGAAACAAACTGTTAACTGTGGGCGCCCTTGAGAAGTACTAAGTGTGCAACTGGAAGAAGCAGTTCTGTATAGGTATAGTTTCGGAGTCACCTGAAACTAGCACACGAAAAATTGCCAACATATTGAATGTAAGCAACTTCACCGTTTTTTAAATTCTAAAAAGCAGCAGTTGTATCCGTTTCATATTTAACGTGTACAGGCGCTACTACCTCGAGACTTTTTACCGCGTCTAGTTTTTTGCCAATGGATTCTTCATGTAACCGCTCAAAATCCTAATTTTTTAAATGGCGCTTTGTTTGCTAACGAGGCAAGCTTTTCAAGAGATTCTATACGAAATTTTAATTTTTATTTGCTGATGAAAATCCACATGGATTTTTTCAAGGTCATTTTTAACATCAATTTTCAGTAAACGTGTGGCTTGGAGTACTTAATGGTTATTTAATTGGTCCGCTTTTCAAATACACGATTAAATGGCGAATCTTATCACTTCCTACAGGTAGAGTTACCTGCTCTTCTTGCAGAAACTCCTCTTATGTTCAATCAAAATTTATGGTTCATGCACGATGGTGTCCCAGCCCATTTTAGCATTAATGTACGCGGTCACTTAGATACAGTATATCTAAATCGTTGGATAGGTAGGGAACGTACGCAACAATGGTCAGCTCGCTATCCGGATTTAAATGCCTTAAATTTTTGCATTGGGGGTTTTCTCAAGTCATTAGTTTACTCCAATCTTGTCGAAAATGTTGAAGACCTGAGGAATCGAATTACAGCCTGCTGTGAGACAATAAGAAATGCAGTAGGACTATTTCAGCGAATACGACAGTCAATGACGCGAAGAGTTTATTCTTATCATTTGTAAGAGAGGTCATTTTCACCATCTGTTATAGGTTTGCGACTATTAAAAAATATTTTTATTACTGTTGCTTTGTGTTATTGTTTTGGTTTAATGTTTCTGTGTTAGATAATCAAAATTTTTGAAATGTTCAAGAAAAAAAAATAAAATTTGAACACCCTGTATCCCGAAATCGAGGAATTTTTTTACCCACATTTATATCAACTTTTGGATTTGTAAAAAAATATCAAAACCGAAAAAAGTCAGTGGCGTACCATTTTTTAAATTAAAAATGGTTGTGGCATTCTCGCACGAACGTCACTGGTGCAAGTAGAAATATTGGGATCACACCAAAAAATGCACATTATCTATCCCTCCAAAGCGCTTTTCAAATACACCCTGTACATTTGTGAATGTGAATAAGATTTAAATTTTACTTTGTTTGCACTGTTTTTACGTCTACGATGAGACCGGGCCCTAATGCGGTCTAAAAAAAAACCGTCGATGGTTTCCCACATAAAAATATGAATTCTGCGGTCGAGGATAACTCGACGTAATTACGACGCAACTAATTGCGTTGCCTCTAATGGCGGGTTACAATTTTTTTTAAGTTCCAACATGGCGAACGAGACTCGATTAACTTTCGAGCCGCAGAGCAAAAAAAAGTTTGTCGGGACGCGTACCTGCTGGGACGACGAGATAATTACATAATAACATAAAATCAATTACCTGTGGCTTATTTCCAAGGTAAATATTATGACGGGAACGAGAGCGCGACGTCAGAGTACGCCTCCTTTATGAAAATCCGCAAAATTTTCCAGATTTCAAGTTGCGCTTGAGAAATGTGTCGACATTTCATCCAGTAAAAATTACATCGAAAAAAATTATGGACAAAGAAAAATGCTGTGGTCGAAATGTTTACATTTTGAAGCGAGGTTTCTTACGAAGAGTGAATTTAAATAGTAGCCATATTTCTATTTGTACAGCAATTTGCAGATTTATAAACAGTATACTATACAGGGTTAACTAAAATTAAGTACAAATATTTTAAAAAGGGACAGAGAAAAGTAAGAATTAACGGAATCACCCTTCACTTGTTTACAAAGCGATAAAGGACATTTTTCGAAAATATATTAAACCCCACGAAACTTTAATTCGCACGTTTGACGTTTAGACAGTACGGTAATCAGTAACACTAAACGGTAAAATGTGTTGTCTTAATTCAAATCCTGTGTTGACGATGTGATTTTGTGTTTTCCTTCAGTTTTTAGTGCGTTTTTTCGATTCTAAACATTCTGTAGTAAAGCTTCCTTTGTCGGTTTATTCCTAATAAAATAAAATGTTTGAAAAACGAATAGTGGTCCATATCTCCGCAACCGTTACTTTGCGGACCCATGTTTATTAAGACTTCTCTGCTTATTTTGGTTCATACTATTACCTCCTGAAATATTTTACACTCTTTTTTAACACCCTGTATGTAAATTGCCAGCGTCGGCTGGGAAATGTTTTCATTGAATGTCTCTTTTTTATTTTGAAAATGCTCCAAAACATTTAACACAAGTTTCCTACTTTGCTCGTTCAAAACTTCAAGATGAACCATTTTTAAATTTCGTTAAAACTATATCAGAAACACACTACAACAGAAGAATTAACACAACGTAATAGAATGATCAACACATTCCAACTATTTTAAGTTTGGCTCTGTTCAAGAAGTACATCTTATTGGCCATCCTTCTCTAGTGCTGCTAATTTCTCCGTAACGTTAGTCGCATCATTAAGGGGCGTACCTAAGCATGACTTAGGCATATTACAAACAAGTGGAAAGGGCTCAGAGGTATATGTAGAGTTTCACCAACGTTTTATTCCTACTTCGCCTTCCGAAAACTATTCTATTATAGTTGTTTGTCATAAGCGGCGACTTTCCGGAGAAAAAGAGGGTTTTGCCCCATTTCTTAAATATCGAGCTAGAATTCCGAAATCATTTTTTTTGTATTGTTTTTTAGATCTTCCCGAGTATATGATTAAAATGTTTGTACTTAATGGTAGTTAATCATTCATATTGAATTTGTATGAAACAGGGACACCCAAATAAAAGATGGCATAAGGAATGTCGCAATATTTTTGTCCAAAGAATATGTGGTTAATGGTATGGCCTTCTATTGTGGGACACCCTCTATGTGTAAAATATTATGGGTGTAATTCAACGATGGTCAAGGGGATTACTTCGCAGGGTAGTTAGTTTCACACAGTATTACTGATACCTATTTAAAAATATTTAATTACTTTACCTATCTCATTTCGAAACAAAGAACCATTTTCGTAATGGAATTAAATGCAACTTTAAAATTTAAAGAAGCTAAATTGACCCCCAAAATACCTTATTTTGAAGCTTCTTAAATAATGAATTATTATGAACACGGCGCTAACTATAGCAACAACCTCAACTGCGTCGTACGAGAGCAACTTTTTTCTGCATCTCGCCAAATTTAACAAACCCGATAAATCGGATACGCCCCCAAAAACGGAGGAGGGACAAGTATCGATATCCGTTAGATTAGCTGGTCGCGTTTTTTTTCTTCGACGGTAAAATCAACCTACTCGCACCAAAAAGGATAAACGAAGGCCGTTCACAAAACGAGATCCATCTAATTCCACGTAAAAAAACGTCAACATTTTATTTTCATCAGCGACGAAACCACGCAGTACTAAATTCCCTTTTCTTCTGTTTGTGTTCTACCCCCTTACCTTAATCGAACAAGGTGAGACGGCCCCGGAGGGTGGCGTGAGAAAACAACGTTACTGGAACACAAAGGACAACGACTAACAAACGGGCTGGCCTTCGGAACGATTTATAGGTTAAAGGATTGAAGAAAGGACTGCGGATGAGAGGGAGTGGCCCCGATTTCCTGACGAAGGTAATTGTGTCACGGAAAACCGTCCAGGGCTTAAATGCCAACCCTAATAGGATTCGGAATGTTAGAGAAGCCCTAGAAATAGGGACAACTGTACGTCACTCGAATTGGCAAACTACATACTATATAGACATGTTTTTAACACACGCAATTAAATAAATTAACTGGGACGAGAGATTTCTTTTATAACCAGAATTACTTGATCTTGATATGGTGGCTATAAGTGACGCCGAAGTCGCAAGCCAATCAGAAGTGACCGAGTGTAAGCTGGGTATTGGCTTGTGCTGTATGACGTCATAATCAATGCCAACACAGCTGATTTATATTTACATTTTATGCTTCTTTACTGTACAGTGTGTTATAGTTTTTCCAAAGCGAGTTGGGGGGGCATAGAAACTACATCTATACAGAGTGTATTTAGTAGCAAAAACGAGACCACACATTCCTTAGATATTTATTTTCGATATTTGTAGATAATTTCTTAAAAAATCCAAGTATTCACATAAAATTTGTAAATCAGGGGTTTTTGCGGGCGAGAAATTCAAATTTGTTTCTAATTTTGACGTCACTAGTAGAGGGCGCCACTTATGGCACATCATGTTTCTTTTAAATGGCAGAACTTTTTTGCTTAACCTTTTAAAAGGTTAAGTGAAGAAGTTTTTTGGTTCGCCATATATGTATAACAGTGAAACACTGTTAATCTAACAGCTTTTGAGTAAATTTCACAGTTTTTTTTTCTCTCGATGTAACAAAATATGTCAACGAGTGAGAATATGTTATGCGGTTATTAAGTTTCACCAAAGTTCATATATACCGTTTCACTTACAATTTTGCAGTTTTTGATACGAAGAGGATGCAGCTGCTAAATAACTTTACATGCACTGTTGTCGACTCCAGTAATTGTGAATAAAACAAAGCTGTTATCTCTGGAAAGACTGTACACGTAGGCGCGTTCTTTATAGAAACAAAAACAATAAAATAGGACCACAAAAATATCAATAATTCCATTTTGGCAGAAAAAATCACACGCGAATAGCGCGGTTCGAACATTGAAAAGCATTTAGTAAGCGTGTGGTCAATTAAATGATTGGTTTTCCCACACCATATCAAAACAGGCTATACATATCACAGCTCAACAACTACAGTGATAATTTTGATCCCCTACGTAAACTATAATTTTAAAAATGACATAACTTGGATCGAGAACTACTTTTAACGAAATCCCTTTTTTAAATTATCGTTTTCTAAAAATATGAAGTAAACAAAACCGCCCAAAATACACGACGCCTCAACTACATCCTCATCTGCCAAAATAAAAAAAACTATCACACATCACCGAAATAGCTCCGCACGCCAGTGTTGGTATATGGGAGGGAAATTCCCTTTTCGAGGGAATTTAAGTTGGTAAAGGGAAAAGGGAAATTTGTTCAGCTGGAGGGATTTTTTAATTTGATTAGTACGAAACGAACCAACCACTAACATCAGTCATCAATATTTCAAATTCTTAGATCAGTCCGTTCCTTGGTTCATTGAATCAGTGAAGTCAAGTGTCAAGTCGAATAGGCCATGGCACAAATGCATAGTGTTCCTTTCATTGGGCATAAGAATCATGGTCACAAAAGGGAACAGCTATTGGCTGCTCTGTCAAATATGAGTTCTTGGTTTTGTGAGCGGCCAATAAACGTTCGCTTTTTCAAACCCATAAGCTCTGCGCGTAAATGAAAGGACACGGCAATGGTTTTGTGACAGTAATCTATGTTACTGTGTTCTTTGTTTCGTATTCGTAAACAAAAAATAACGTTTTACAAATTTGATAATATTATCATTTATCATGTCGGTGGAATGTTTTGGCCAAGGGTCAAAAACAAATATGCCTCGAAGAAAAGGTTTTTGTAAAAATGGATGGATATTCCAGAGTTCAAGGGTTGGCTGAAAACGAACCACTTGATCCCAACAAGTGTAAGTGCCTTGCTTGTGATAAAGTTCTGGTCGCTGGGAAAACGGAACTTATAAAGCATTCGAAATGCCAAGTTCACCTAGCTAATGTGAAAAGATAAAAGCAATAAAACGATAGTAGAAGTATTTGCTAAACAACAATCAGGTATGCTGGAGGTTAATTTAAATCTAATTTTATTTATTGCATTGCCTCTACTTTTTCAGAATTCGAACGTGTTAAACTTCATCAGCAAAGTGTTAAAAGAGGAGAACTTTTACTCGCTAGTTTTGTAGCAGAACATAACATTGCCTTCCTTACAGTCGACCATTTGGTTATGGTTATGAAAAGAATTGATCCTAATTCAAAAATTTTCAGCGAGATGGAATTGCATCGAAAAAATGTACCGCTCTAGTGAAAAATGTTTTGGCCAAGGTGGAAATAAACGATTTAACAATGATATTAAGAGAGGTATTCTATTTGTTTATATTTTTTGTTTACATTTTGAATTGCTTTTATTATTTTAGAGTGTCTTTTCTATTTTAATCGATGAGAGCACTGATATTGCAACCCAAAAGATAATTTGTTGTGTTGTGCAATATGTCGACCCAAGAAACACGATCTTGCAGTGCAGATTGTTTGAACTGTTACACATTAATGGGGCAGATGGTACAGCAGAAAAAATTTACTCAGTTTTCAAGGAATGTTTGAGAAAATACAACATCCCACTAGATAATATTACGGGTTTAGCATGTGACGGGGCTTCAGTTATGGTGGGAAATCACAACTCGTTTTTCACAAGATTAAAAATTGATGTACCTCATGCTTTGTTGTTAAAATGTATATGCCATTCTGCTGCTTTAGTTAGTAGCAAAGCTTGTTCAAAATTACCTGAAATTTTAGAAGACACGATAACTGGTGTATATTCATATGTGACAGGAAGTGCTAAAAGATGTGATCAATTGAAGGAAATGCAAGATTATTTTCACGTTCAGCATTACAAAATATTAAAACTGTCTGGTACAAGGTGGTTGGCAGTACATCAGTGTGTGGAAAGACTTTTAATCAATTGGGATGTGTTAACCTCTTTCTTTGAAATTGCAGCCTACGAAGATGGGTTACATTCAGCTAGTGTTCTGCTAGGTAACCTCAAAAATCCAAATATTAAATGTTACTTTTTATTTTTGAAGTATAGTTTGAATTATATGAATCAATTCAATGCTCTATTTCAAGGTAGACAAATATTAATTCATAGTCTGCACAGAGAAAGTGTACGACTTACTATGAAAATTTGCCAGAATTTTATTAAACCTGCGTTGCTCAAAGAAGACTTTATTGTTCAAGGAAATATTTTATGTCCCACAAATTACTTGTCACTTCAGGATATATTCATAGGCACAGAAGCTAATGCATTGTTGGAGTTATTAACACTTGATGAAAAGAGAAGCATTAAACTCAAAGTTCTTGATTTTTATGTCTGCATGGTGGAGGAAATGAAAAAGACTTCCATTGAAGCAAGACATATTCCTAGAATTTCAGTTTATTTTGCCAAATGTAGTTTTTAATAGAGCCAGAAATCATATATTAAACAATCTTCCTAATTTAACTAGTCATTACAAAGATGTTAACTTCTTGTCTATGAATTTAGCTTTGCAAGAGTGGCGCTGTTTGCCATTCCATTTTGATGAAAATGAAATCAAAGAATTAAGTCAAAAGTCACTGTGTGAAATGTGGACGATTTTGTCCAATGTTTCAGATTTTTGTGGTCAGAAGTTATTTGCTAACATAAGTAAACTTGCACTGGTAATTATTACTCTGCCACATTCTAATGCAGAATGTGAACGAGTTTTTCAGTTGTTAATGATGTAAAAACAAAAAAAAGGAATAGACTTGGCGAAGACACTTTAAATGCTGTGTGTGTATTCAGATCTGCTTTAAAATCATCAAATGATTGTACAAATTTTGAGATCAGAGACGAGCATTTTCAATTATGCAATAGATTGATATATGAATAGGCAATACAGGGTGTCCCCAGTTCGGCCTATACCTGAAATGGATAAAAAATTTCGATTGTCAAAAAAATCATTCTTCATAAAAAATTTTTGCTTGTCGAGAAGCCCTTGGAAAGATAGTCATTTGTTCATTTTAAATGCAGGGTGTTCAAAAAATATGGAAAAGGTAAAAACAGTGAAAAGTAAACTACTCTAAATCTTAACGCTACGTGAAAAAGTAATGAGGAAAAGTTGCTTGGAATTAAATTTTATGTTTAAATATGAAAGCATGGCCTTCTAGTTAATACTCGACATTATGGGATATTCTAGAACTCTACTTATTTTTTAATACAGGTGGATCAAAAACCTCAAAAACATTAATTTGCACACCTGTGTATGTGTTTTTCAATAAAGCAATATTTTTTAAATAGAATGGTTTCTCCGAAGATATAATTCCAACCAACTTTTCCTCATTACTTTTTCCTGTAGCGTTAAGATTTAGAGTAGTTTACTATTCACTGTTTTTACCTTTTCCATATTTTTGAACACCCTGTATATTAAATTGAACAAATGATTATCTTTCCAAGGGCTTCTTGAAATTTTTTAAGAATTAATTTTTTTTGGCAATTTAAATTTTTTATCCATTTCAGGTATAGGCAGACTGGGGACTGTATATTTCTGCATATATTTTGTTACCTATTAAAATTTTTATTTATATTTATTTTTTTGTTGATAAATAAATGTATTTCACTGGATTTATTTTTATTCTACTGATCTTGACGATACACCTACATACCCGTAAGTAAAGTATAATTGTTAAATGGTTACTCAGGACACATAAGGTAGATAAATACGAGTAATGTTTTATCATATTTTTCTATCTGGTTCATTTCATAGTTATTTGAGACTTGAAATCCTTTGACACCTTTTAGGAACAAAAAAAAATTACGTTTTTCTTCTAGAATATGATAAACATTTTTAATAAACTATTGTAATATAAAATGATTTCTGGTAAATATGAAAATTAAAAAAAAACTTGTATCAAACAACTAATCGGTGTATGCGCTACGAAGATTGGAGAGAATGGTTAAAAATAAAAAAATAAGTCCTAAGGCACTTCATAAATAAAACAATATAGGAAAAAATCACGAAGTAGGCGACATCTGTTGAGAGAGAATGAAATCCTTCGGGGGTGAACAACAAACCACAGATCTTGTAAAGAAAAGCGATAATTTGTCAGAAAAACAAAATGTGATATAAAAATTACTAATTATTTGACGTTATTACTTCAATATTATAATTAATTCAACACTCTAAATAGTTATATAACATTTTTCCATAAGGAAAATTGAACACACATAAATAATTGCACTTGAATCACCTAAAAAATATTACTGTCACGTGTCAAACATATGACAAATGTCAGGAGGCGTCAAAACGTTGCTCACCCCGTATCGCGCCATCTACTGGTAGGTAGCTCCTTATTAAACTTTACCACAATTTCAAAAATAGTGCTCGTGGTCAGGCCATGATGGAGGGAAAACTGTCACAAAGAGGGAAAAATATTATTCACTAGAGGGAGCTATAGTGACAGCGCTCTACCAACACTGCCGCACGCATCTTGCCAAAGCCAAGCGGAAAGAGTGCTGTGACGTGAATGAATCATCGCGGGACGTCACCCGTCGAGATCGGAGTGAAAAAACCTCTATCTATTTCCGTTGCCGTGAATAAAATAAGCTCGCATGACGGTCAATCGATGTGCCAGGACGCAGGACTATCTGGCAGGACGAGTTGCGTTCAGGAGTTATTTCTGTTACAGATTCATATTCGACACCTAGAAATTGGGGATATGTAATGTTAACTAATCATATGTACAAATAATTATGATTCCGCCTGACGTTATGCAACTCTTTATCTAGAACCTGTGCAATCCAGTAGAACTATGTAAATAAAATTACAGATTTTTCATATTTGGTAACTTACCGACTTCCGATCAAGTGACTGTTCTTACCGATCTGACATTTGTGAACACAGATTACTATTCCTTTCAATAAAAAAATGCGCTGTAAAATTTAAGATGTCGAAATAATCAACAATTTGTTTACAATAATTGTCAATAAGATTATACAGCTTTAAACTGCCAGGGATGCTGTGTTTTATGGTGTAATTCTTTTTATTTATGCAATTTTTTTGGTGAAAGTGAATTTTAGGACTTATCAAAAGGATTATATTAACTTTAATGTAAGACAAATTCCTAGCGCATATCGTGAATTCCGAGTATGCTCGTAACCTTTCAGATTCAGATATAATTGATCGGTTCGAGATATCTTGAACTACTTGGGGGATCGTGTGCGACCTCTAAAAGAAGGTAAGGCACATAATTTGGCCTGGGGTAGAAACCAAGAAGCCCCACATTGCCAAAAGCCTGTGTTTACAACGTCTGCTTCAGTTCAGCCACACAATGAAATATTAATATTTTATTAAATGGAAAAAATTGGTAGTGTAATGTGTAATACAGATTTTAAAACATCCTTAAATAATTCACAATATAACCTTGTTGTAATTACCTGGCATAAAATCCTCTATAAGAAAAATTTTGCTACATACTTTCATGTTTTTAGTTATCGGTTTTCCAGGGAAATATCAGCAGTAGGTACAGTAAAGGACTCGGGAACAACACAGATTGTCTGAGATTTTGTGTAAATATTCTTATGTATGCGTATGTTTTGCATTTTTGAACACTTTTTATAACTAAATCTCGTACGATCTCTCAATTGCTCACCCCTACAGCAGTTCCGAAATCTATTAACAGATGTCAGCGGGTCAGCCACTTCATGATATTCACCAATAAATTGACGAATCGTACAAAAAAGTAATTTCCCAAGCGGAAATCAGTTTTGATAGTAACTGAGACGGGGTGCGTTCACAAACCGCTGAATCATTCTCGAAAATCGTATGAGTGTCGGGATTATTGTAAAACAAATGGAACAATTTTTGGCACTCTTTAGGCCGAATTTAGCGATTTATTTCGAACTGCTGACGTATTCATAATGAAACCTACTTTCAACATTAGTTTTTAGTTGTTCACTGAGCAATCTCTATTGGCTAATGAAATTTCTCCCCAGAACTTCCAGTAGTTCAAAAACTAATTTGAGGGAATCCATTATTATCGCGACATCCATATTATATAATATAATATACTCATCCATAAAAGTTGATTATATATAACGTTTATCATCCATAATATAAAGTGCATGGTAACATAAACATATTGTTTTTTCCCGCAACTAAATTTTATACTAGTATTAGATATTGCGTGTTCTTTAAATTATCAGTTTAGCGATAAGCAACTAAACCCTTTATACATCGTACTTAAGTTAAAAACAGAAATAAACTAAAACGCTTTTCGCCAGCAGTAAAACTTATTACACTGGTTTAGTAACAAAACAGAGTTAGAACGTCCGTCAGTGGAAATTCCAAAGCGAGACATTAAAACGCGACCCCGTTCCCTCCCCAGTCCGACCCCGTCGAGGCGTTAACTCCTAACCGCGTTTAGTCGCCGCTCCCGCAGGAAATCGGCGGGTCTTTGAACCCGTCTACAGGGGTTCCGGAAATAGCCACCCCTTCAACTCGATCGGGATCGACTACTATCCAGCAAGATCGTCGATGGAGGCGTCCCGACGCCAATTGGACGCTATAAAAAACAGATTAAAGTTAGAATGATTGATTAATAATAATACGGCTACGCGGATTAGCTCAGTTAGTAGCTATACGTAGCTACAAACTAAATAATTAACTGAACACAACACTAAAAATTCATATCCAGTTATAAACATAATTGAGACGTTAAAAATAATAAATTCTAATAACGTAACATTCGATCTACTCGTAGCTAAAAACAGTCTGTTTAGTCCTTGTTATTGACCTAATAATACGATAGATCAAGATTCACTGTTGCCGGCTTGTTTTGTATTGAAATACGAAAAATGTTCAGCAGCCTCTCTTAATAATTTACCTAGTAAGTTGGTTTTTTTAATGCCACTCTTTATGTAACTAAATGTAAATGATTTATTAATTTGATACATTAGACTCATTAGAGTTTTGTAACTTCAATATTAAATAATTTATAATCATTCTTTACATGTTTTAACGTTACAATACTAGGAAATTATTAAAATTTGGCAACGTTGCATCACGCTGAAACCGATGAGATGTAACTGGTCTGCTACTTCCTGCTCGGCCTAAGCGGCTCGACTTGCAGAAAGCGACCTACAATATCGTAGGTACTTAACCGCAAACCTCTCGCCCCGGGCGATGCGTCATTAAATCTATAAATGATACTGCAGGAAACAAATACTCCGCGGGCTAATGCCCCGACCGGCATTGAATTATACCTGCAGTATCTGTGTGAAACAGCCAAGAACCCTTGTCGGTCACTCCACCAGACATAGACCGGTTTCGGGCTTACTGGCATACTGATGAGGGCTAACAAGCCCGAAACCGGTCTATGTCTGGTGGAGTGACGACAAGGGTTCTTGGCTGTTTCACACAGATACTGCAGGTATAATTCAATGCCGGTCGGGGCATTAGCCCGCGGAGTAGTTGTTTCCTGCAGTATCATTTATAGACGCTGAAACTGAGTTGACAGTAACAGTCTGAAAATGAGTTTAAATAATATTTGTTTTCGGTGTAAATTTGCATTTAATTTTTTTTTTAATCATGGATTCGTATTAGACCTACTCATTTTTTGCCATCTTTTAAAATTACTGGCATTATGATTAAATCACATGTATATTTCCGGATAGGTGAAATGATTCTTGTTAAGAGGCAACAGTTAGTGATAGTTAGGGACAAAATGTGCTACGACTATTATTTAAAAAAAATCTCAGTTATGGTCTAAAACTAGAACTTGAAGTTGTATCTAATTTAGAACAGCTAGGTTCCTAAATATAAATTAGCAGCCACTTCAATATCCATAACGTTAACTGATTTAAACAATATGCACACTGGCATCATTTCTCGTTAAGTTACCATCAAATTAGCATAACTATTGTTTATTGTTTTATGTATGCATTATCATTAATAAACAATAAAAATAAAAGCGGATCGAGGATATATCCTTGAGGAACGCCCATCACAATCAATGATTTCGGAAACTGAGCCACATAGTCATAAAACGAGCAAAAACTGTTTGAATTAGATGGTCAAAAGAAGACTTAAACTATTTATGGACGCCATACCTAAACGTTCCCAACAAAATACTATGATAGACAGGGTGTTAAAAAAAAAGTGTAAAATATTTAAGGAGGTAATATTATGAACCAAAATAAGCAGAAAAGTCTCAATAAACATGGGTCGGCAGAGTAACGGTTGCGGAGATATGGAATGTTTTATGCTTTTTAGCCCCTTTTTTTATTTTGCAATAACGTTGTGTATTTTCTTATAATAGTTGGTTGATGTTTAGTGAAATAAACGTATTTGACGGTTGTTCTCAGTGCACAAGTTTTCTTTCGCTATGGCTGGTTACTCTAACGCAGAATTAAGACATTCATTTCATGTATGGTCGTGCTAATGGGAACGCCACCAAGGCGCGACGTCTTTATGTTGACGCTTATCCAAATCGCCAGATTCCTTCACAACGCATGTTTGGAAGAATTCACCAAAGATTGCGTGATACCGATTCCTTGAACAAACAGTGTCATTTATACGGAAGACCAAGGTCGGTATCCACTCATAGAGCAGAAGAAGAAATTCTAGCACTGGTAGAGCAGAATCCAGGTACGAGTGTGCGGAGAATATCAGCCGAGGTAGGAATTAGTGGTCCTCTTGTTTGGAGAATCCTTCGCGAGCAACTGCTTTATCCATACCATGTGCAACGAGTACAGGCCTTAAATCCAATAAATGATCATCAAGCACGTTTGGTTTTTTTGCCGCTGGTTTCTACGTCATGATGCTGGAGACTCTCGTTTTCTTGCAAACATTCTTTTACTGATGAGGCCGGGTTCACAAGAAATGGAGTGTTTAATTTTCACAATACGCATATTTGGGCCGACGAAAATCCTCATGCTCTAATAGAATTTGGACATCAGGCACGTTTTTCATTAAACATTTGGATGGGTATTGTAGGTGACAGGTTTCTAGGTCCTGTTGTTTTACCAAACCGATTAACAGGCGCTGCTTACCACAACTTTCTGCAGAACACACTGTATGAGTTTTTGGAAGACATTCCTTTAAATCAGAGGCAACAAATGTGGTTCCAGCATGATGATGCTCCAGCTCATTTTTCCATTGCCGTTAGAGCACCAAACTTTTCCACACAGATGGGTAGGAAGGGCCGGACCTGTTTTATAGCCTCCGAGATCGCCCCATCTGAACCCTCTAGATTTCTTTGTTTGGGGATATTTGAAGACATTAGTGTATGGTACTCCTGTGCATAGCCTGGAAGAGCTGCAGCTACGGATTAATCAAAAGTGTCAAGAAATCCAAACCAAGGAGGGTGTTTTCGAAAGAGTTCGAATATCGTTGAGACGAAGATGTCGTGCCTGCTTGAAATGGACTAAGGGCACTTTGAGCATCTTCTGTAACTTTGTTTTTTTTTTTGTTAAAAGCTTCCTTTGTCGGTTTATTCCTAATAAAATAAAATGTTTGAAAAACGAATAGTGGTCCATATCTCCGCAACCGTTACTTTGCGGACCCATGTTTATTAAGACTATTCTGCTTATTTTGGTTCATACTATTACCTCCTGAAATATTTTACACTCTTTTTTAACACCCTGTATGCAGTTCCATGAATGAATTTTTATCGATGGTGTCAACTACCCCAAATTTTAATATCCGTAAATTTCTCGTCTCGTTTACTTGAGCATTAACCAAGAAATTTAAAACGTTTTCTCCGTGTAACCGATCCAATTATCCATATCGAAGGGGATCGTGTGCGTTTACATTCACAAAAAGGAAAGCAAGCTCAAATAATGCATACATTAAAGACGTCTGCTTCCTGTGAACGTCGACACGTCGTAAAAGTATCCGCATTCACAATTTCTACGTTTGAGATAAACGATACCGAGTGAAGGTGTAGTATTTCTGCTTTCGAAAAAATTGAGCCGGCTACCGATAATCGCTTTCTATCGAAGTGAAGTGAAAAGAAACGACGCACGACCTGCTGTACATCGGGGACATTTATCACTAATTTACTTTATAAAGATCTCAGCAGGCAACTGTCAAATTGTAACTGTTACGTGGTAACAATAATCAAGGACTTTCAGTTGTTTCGACACTTACCTGCCTACTAGATACAAATTTATCCAAATACAAATGCTATTAAATTTTAAATCTAGATATCGCTGTTCTCTTCAATCGAATTACTCACGTTGAAAATTAATCGGGAAGGATAATGGGGGTTGCATTGGCTGATTCATCGCGGTGAATCATCCCCATTGCATCGCTACTAGACGGCTATAGGGCGAATGTATCTCGTTACGAAATTGATTAATTAATGTGCGTAATGTTTAGACAATGCTTTCTTAATTATAATACAATTAATTACGCCGAAGTACAAATATTTTAAGAGAGGATAAAGAAAAATAAGAATTAACGGAATCGCGTTTCAAAATATTTCCAAAGTTATTTATAAAGCAAAAAAGAGTTACCTACGTTATAAAATGTTTTTAGCTGATATAGTAGCTAGCAATTTGGTCAAAAACTAACAATAAAGACGTATTTACCTTCAAAAACTTATAATCTATCTCTATATCATCGATCTAAGGTAACATAAAAAGTTTCAAGACTCCGACCATAAATGGTGGGCTAGAGTGGTGCAATATAATTTCAAGCGACATACAAATTATTAGAGTATGTGGGTATATGCATAGTAGATAAAATTCTATATATCATGCCTATTTAAGTCATCAAACTCGATATTATTCAAAGCGGGGTTGTTATTAAGGAAATTCTGATCATCAATCAGTGTTTATTTTACCCCAACCGAACCACTTATAAAAACATCGCCACGGCGCCATTTGGAATGCGACGTTGTAACATTTCACATAAACAAAGTAACCCCTTTCTGTATATCATGGAAATGGGTCCTTGCTTTTATAAAATTTAATCCTTTAACATATATTAAATATGTACTTATATATGACATTTCCATTAATTAGCACTTCGTAAATTCTCAATAACATTTGAGGAAGATTCTTCATTTTATGAATCGTAGGAAACAAACTTGGCAACTATGCAGCCTCTCGCCTACCAACTCACCGACATACGTCGTTTTACTGTTATCGTTGGCGTATTCTAAATTAATGGTGTAAATACATAATTGTTTAAACAGTATTGTGAACACTACGTTAGTGTCGTGAATATTCAGTGTTGAGAGAGGGAATGCCATAAACTGTACTCTCAGTGTATATTCCTTAGCAAGGTGGGCCTAGCCCAACTTATTCGATAAATATTAACAAACGAAAGCAAAGAATGATGAAGTACGTCACTCGTTTCGGTCCCGAGCAAACAAGAGTCCCGAAAGCGGCCCCATCACCACCACCACCCCCCGGGCCCCGAAAAATGAAACAAAACAAACAAAGGAGCGTCCCGTACCTCCATTATCCGCAACGCAGATGTTTTCGCTTATATCGGGGCGTTCCGGAGCCTCGGAATCGATGAATAAAGCCGTAGGTTTTTTTTTCGACGCCTCGATAGCAGTTACAGCCGAAGAAGCGGAGCGGAGATAGAACTAATTTTTTTATCGGCCCATTCCCGGCAAAAAATTCTCATTTTTTTGGCGCGGCGATGTAATCCGACTGATATTTCTTCTGGCCCAGTTATTTATGTGGTCGGAATACAGATCCGGCGGTATTCCGATTTCCATTTATCAACATTTTCCAGTTGATCAAGTGTAATTCTAAATTGCATCAATCTTTTCTTATTTCGACATCAGATCGACCGATAACCAAACAACATCTAGTGGAAGAACCACGGACATGGTGTTCCGTTTAAATGAGCTTCGAACGAACAAAACACCCTGTATATTTAAAAAAAAATTAAATTGTTAGTCAGTAGTATGAAAAAACTTTCACCCAAGATGTTTATTTTCTACAATAATTAATAATTCATTTGTTTCAATAAACAACACAATGTCAGAGGGGTGTGACACTCCTAAAAACGTTTTGTTTAAAATCAGAAAAATCTGTAGAAATCTCTAAAATCATACAAATTATTTAAAATCACATGAAATCATACGAAATTTTGTGAAATCATCGAAACCTGCGAAATCAGCAAAATCACGTAAATTCATTGAGCAACTAATTTCATTTGGCATATTTGTCATCTGTCTAAAACTTATTTTTTAAATATTATGTATTATCGGTCAGTGGTAGAGGGTGGTAGGTAGCGGTAGATTACTAGATCGCTGTGAGTTCGACCCCCGCAGCCGGTAGACCATATATAAGCTATATTCATGGAGAGGATTGGCACCCTCTCTGCGGGTCAATGTGAGATATTGATACCGCTTGACGTTTGACTAGTTTCCCTCACTCCTGCACTGAATGGTGGTTAGAGCCTACCAACGTAAGTCGTTCCTGGGCGCAAGTGCAGCCTGCTTAATAATAATATGCCGCCCCCTCTCCCGCACAAGCCTTCGACTTCTGGACTAATCCTCGTGATTAGAATGAGGGGTAGAGATATTACGAGAGACATTATGTTGATTTTGTGTTTTTGCTTAAATTAAATCTTGTTTAAGTAAGCTTGTATTTGCTTTTATTTACTTATGATATTAAAAAATACCTAGTTATATAGAATATATAATAAGTTAGTTAGTATTATATGTTATATAATAAGTAGAACTGATGTTCAAGTTTAGCTTGATTCAATTACTTACATTGAAATGGAAGATGGACGAAATTTTATTTTATCTCGTATACCTATGTACTTATATCTTTACAGGATCTACTAAATAATATTTCTTAAATACTTGTATGTATGTAGTTGAATAAAAAAATAAAATATTAAGTATTATCTTAAATAGAAAATCTGACATCAAGTGTACAAAATTCTTGAAAGTGTCACACCTCTTGACAATGTCTGATACAGTGTAAAACTTAGTTATAGGCATATAAAAAGAAAACGGGCCCAATACAGATCCTTGTGGGTATCACAAAATGTTTTTACAAAGTTTACATAGTTTTTCAATGAAGTATGAATAAACTAAAGAATGCAATATCTTATACTGAATAGTGTAAAATTTAGTAATATGTTCACAAAACAATTATATTCAAATGTACACATGAATATATACCTACTTAACAATATTTACATAAAATCGTTCTACATCAAAGCACAAAAATCATTAAGACACCAACTACAAAAGAAAAGGGGTCCCAATACGGAACCTTGCGGCACCACGAACAAATATTACATAATTTTTTGTTCTTGAACACAAAGTATGAAAAAATCAAGAAACTTGTATAGGTCACCTATGGATAATATAAGAGTTTTGCTTATAAACAAAATAATTCTGATAATAATAATAATATACCCACTACTAATATTTTCATTTGTTTATAAATAAGGCAACGTCTGATCATAGTGTAAAATTTAATAGTATGCACCTAATATTTTGACAAAAAATAACTATTTAAATGAATAGCATATGAAATATTTTCATAAAATCGTCCTAGAGCAAAGGCAGATGTCATTAATGGACATACGAAAAAGAAGCGGGCCCAATACGAAACCTTGCGGCACTCTCGATGTTTATATATTACACGATTTAGTGTCCTTAAATAAAGATTTTGAAACAAATGAAATAACTTCTAACACTCACCTATGGATAAGGTATCGATGTATGACCTCTGCAACGTCGTGCATCTGGATATACATGCACACCAGCTGCGGCAGGTAAAAGTCCACGTCCTGGTCCTCGAAACTGAACATCTTGTTGACGATGTAGCACAGCACGCCCGGCTCCTTGCTGTTGAAGAGGTAGTGCATGGCCATGGACACGTCGAACACCTTACTTTCGAGCAGTCTAAGCATGCCCGTGCTCTTGGGGGCAGAGTCACTCTGATCACTCACTTTAGTCCGGTCACTGGCGTCCTCGTGGACATCGTTTTCGTCGGTTTTCTCACATTCCGGCTTATCCAGGTTATCCAGGCTCTCGCGACTCTCGTTGTTCTGGCCCAAATACTCGACGCTAGACTCCCTGGTGGTGTTGGAGTCGCTGGAGCCGGCGTCCGAGCCGCAGAGGATGCCCGAGTCGTCGGAACCGAGGCTGGCCAGCTCGTCGCGCTGCTTGGAAGACGAGGGACACGAGTGCACCTCGTTGGAGAGGATTCCGGTGACGGCGACGACGTTCTCGCACTCGGGGCTTGGCGTCACGTCCACCTCGGGTATCCTCTGGAGGGCCGAGTCCAAACTGCGGTTGCGGTGGTGGAGGGTGATGTGGGTGTTATTGGCGGTGGTCACCTGGGTCACGGGCGGCAGCAGGATGCCCATGGACCTGAGGAGATGATGTTATGTTAATTATTTTCAATATGGAAAATCTATTATTTCTTTAAATTAAGAACAATGAATTACTTTTTATACAGGTTAAATTTGAGGTTAATTACTAAAACATGTAATTATTACCAAAGGTAAGGTAAGGTTGGAAAATGTAGGTCTGTTCATTACTATAGGTTCATTCCCAAATGCATTCCACAGCAATGGAGAAGCTGCATGAATTTTATATTGGTTTGAAATGTACATATTGAAAGGTCAGAACATGTGTCTACATCACGTAAATGGAAGAAGCAACTTAGGAGAGTACTTTCTCTCTATTTTACGAGTTTATTTTGCAACTTTATTCAATACCAATGTCTATTTAACACAATAACAAATAATAATTTCACAAATGACAGATTAACTGTTCTGAACGTATGTACTGCGTTGTTCGAAAGCATTGTGAGAATCCACTTAGTTAAATATTATTTTGTCATATCTGTACTGCTGAATGAATAACACTCTGTATATACTATATATACGCATTAGCTAGAGAGGCGACTGGAGACGAAGCAATAATAAACACGTGAATGCGGGGAGTTTTAAGACTTCGGCAGATTTGGCTGGAAGACAGTGAATGGTGATAAGTGGTGCATCTGTTCTAATTTTACAGGTCAGTATACTTTTTGTATATTGTATTTAAAGATTGAATGTCATTGTGTTCCTTTTATTATTTTATTGTCTGTTCAATATTTTATTACAGTTTCATTATATTGTATTACAATTTTGAGGTAAGACAGTACTTGTTGATTTATTGTTGAAATTATATGTATAACTTTAGTTTGAGTCGAAGTTATGCTGTTGTAAATGGTATTGTAAGTTATTATTAATCATCTACGACTACTACTTTATTACTTGAATTAGCGGTTTGCTTGTCAGATGTTTGTAAGAGCCTTGGTGATTCTATTAATATTTTCTCCCGTGACTGGACAAACATCCGATAAAACATATGATGCATGAGATTTTCAACCCCTCAACTACTAGCTGGGTAGCCTCCCGTATGGGACCTCAGTACTTTCTGACGCAAGTCGGTTAACTAACCCAAAACACTCTTCAGTTTTATATGTAGAAATATGATTATATTACCGTGTATTCAAGTACTGAAGTACAGATACATACATTTTTATTATTGTCATTATTATTTCCATTGCAATAGCGACAGCGATTCTTTGAATTCTGATCGGGGTTTTCTCTGTCGTGCTCTTTTCCCCCGTGACTTCAAGGCTGAGTACGGCACTGATAGGAGGTTAGGTAGGCTATTACACCATTGACAGAAAACTAATAAACGAGGGGTATTTAGTAATTTGTTTTGTTTTATTTAAAACATAAATAAACACAACGTAGGTAAATCTTCTCGATTATTGGCCAAATACTTCCTCTTTCAACAATGTTGAACGAACCCGGGTATGTTACACTACAGCATGGAAACAGTATACAGATATGAACTGAAGCACACTACTGTATTTGGAAATATCGTGCAATTTCTCCATTCTATTTTGTCTAATTTTTTATGTGAATAACAAAGATGAAGCAAATAAAATCAAGCAAACAGATAATTCCATAGTCTGGCAACGTAAATGTGTCTTTCTAATGTCTAACTGTTAACAAAAGATTGTTTCTTTCTCTCTTGTCTTGTCAATAAATAATTATGGGACAAAAATACCTTATACAATAACTTCAAGAAGAAAGAAATTGCTTTAATATGTGCAGTGCTTTGTACTGAGTAAAATTATTGAAGCACGCTATAAATTCTAATTCTTGAAAATCAAGAAGTATCGGATACTGTTATTGATATTACTTCGTATTCCTAGCGAGTTTCTCATATTTATTAATAAGAAAACCGTCAACCAAACGAGTCTCCAATCGAAATGTATACCATCCATCCTTTGTATTTATTTGCGACGTGCAGGCAGAACTGGATCAAGGATACAAAGAGGAAACGCTTGATTAAACCCTCTCCACAGGGGTTTTCATTTATATGTGTGTTCGTTATGAATTATTTACGACGGAGAAGAATTAAAGATAGCGTATTCTCACGAAAAAAAGTTATATATTGATACGAGGATGGGTAGTTTCAGAAACATCAAAATAATCAGAAAAAAGAAAACAGAAAGATACGCCATTATCGCAATACGGCTACAACACAAATTTTCTTTATAGGTACTTTACATAAAAAACTGACACCATAGGACGGTGAAAACAAAAGTTCAGTTGCGGACAGTCTCCGACCTAACCTGTTTTGGACCCTTATAAAACAAATGCACTATTTTAAATATTTTGTCCGCAAATTAAATTTAACAATACTGAAGCCAACACGTGGAATAAATTATAAGCTTGCAAATAAATATAAAATGTTACTAAACATCCTAACAGTTGGCCAACGAACAATTGCAATTTCTAATTTTACAATTTACTGGACAAGTTGCAGCCGATAAACTGAAGTATAATTTAACGTTTTACGTAAATTTAAACATGTACATCCAAGGTCGACTTATTACTTACATTTCAACATAAAACTGGCTATTGTAAATCATAATCTCTATATACAGTATGTCGTTGCATGAGGTACAGCATACAGCATTCTTGTGGATTTTTATTGCTAATTTGTCTAGTTGAAGTGTAGTGACTCTACTTTAGATTTTATGGAACTACCAGCGAAATGATAGTTACTACAAATAACTACAATCGATTTTTTAGCCTTCTTTTGAAGTATAGTTAGGTACTGTACTTTAGATTTTAAAGACTTACAAACGAAATGAAAGTTACTACACACGATTCTTTAGCCTCCAGATTCCTTAGGTGAAAGTAAATCAATTTAACCTAACATATCTATCCCAAGTCCCATAATAAAAAAGATACAGGATGTTAAAATTTTATTTTCGATATTTGTAGATAACTTCTTAAAAATCCAAATATTTACATACAATTTGTAAATCGGTGATTTTTGCGGGCGAGAAATTCAAATTTGTTTAAAATTTTGACGTCGCTAGTAGAGAGCGCCACTTGTGGCACACCTTGTTGCTTTTAAATGCTTGGTGTATTCATCTGACTATCGAAACAATCGATTCTCCTGTTTTATTTGAAAAAGATATATCTTGCTGAAGTCGGTAGGAGTAACCATTTTTGAAATGCTCAGTGCACCCAGTAAATTTTACTGTTTTGGTTTCAGGTAAAGTGCCTTTTCTACTGAAAATACACCAAAATGTTACTTGAAAAACTTGTTCGGAATGGTAAATCATGGAGACGTGCAAAATTTCAAGAATATCGGCGAGGTTTGATGAAACCATTTTTCAACAAAGCACAAAGATTTTATTAAAGTAGACCGATATTTTTGAAATTTTCCACATGTCCATAATTTACCGTTCTGAATAAATTTTTCAAGTAACATTTTGCTGTATTTTCAGTCGAAAATGTACTTTACCTGAAACAATAACAGTGTGGTCTTATTTTTGCTACTTCATTTAAAAACACCCTGTATATTCTCTACGTTAAATTGAATCAAATCCTGGCATAATCATATTATTTTCTTTTTTAAAATTGCTATCTTTGTACTTTAACTTTTGTCATCAAAGTGATGGTAAAAGTTAATTTTTTGTATCCTTATTTAAAATAGAAATAATAATAATAATATCACTACGCCTCATGTAGAGATATTATTATATAAATAAATGGTTCATATATTTTACACACGAGAATAGGTATATTTAAAAATAGGTATAACTTTAATTCCTTCCTACTACAAACGAAAATTTTTTCACTACAAACAACGCGGTACAAACGACTCTCTATAAAAAGCAACCGTCAGATTTTAGTGCTGTAAAAATCGGAGGACTTTTTTTTTAAATTACTACAAACGAAAATTTTTTTACTACAAACGATAATCTATAATAGGGAAAAAATCAATTTTTAAAAGTCAGATGCCAGGTTCACATCATAGAAATCATAAAATATATAGAACACGAAAAGAGGTATCGAAAATAGTCAACCTATGGAGAAAACGCGAGTCTGGTAATATTCACTGAAATGTAATTTTATATTATGATGACTGGAATGCGCTAAAAGTTGCGCGAATGGATTATTTAAGATCAGCGCCATATTTTGTTTTGTGTCTCTAGCAATGGCGGAGCAGTAGGGGCTTAGCTGATTGTGAATTGAAATGAAATTGAATTATGGATATGAAGAATTATTTTGTGCTATATGCTGGTTAATTTTACAGTCCCTTATAAAACATGACATGTTCCAACAATAACACCCACAAAAATACACAAGGAATAACACTAACGAGATACAAGATAAAAGAAGAAACCACACTGTACGCCAATGACGTGTTTACAAACAAAATAATGGGAAATTAAGAACACAATTCATATCGTACGTGCAGATGGTTGTCTCTCTCGCACTCACATACATAACCAATGAAGTATGTCTTTGCTGAGTTTCATGTGCCTCCTTTTGTCTGCTCCTAGGGTTGGTACCTTTATTTGGATGCGCAATGGGACTAAACGCATTCCATATCATACATTTCAGTGGTAAAATTGCAGTAACTTAGCTTTCGTGAGTTGGTTACACTAACGAGGCAGCTTCACACTAATAGGCGGGAATTTCAAAATATGAAAATTTTACATCCAGTTTGTGATTTCTATGGTCCTTCCGTTTTGAATTCAATTGTAAGCTAGGCTTAAAAGGCAGTGTTACCAACTGCTTACATTAAGTTTTCCTAGATGACTGCTTTCTAAGCTCCTGCATAGTCTGACTATTTTTAAGTGCCTAATGTAAAGGCTTCTGGCGTTCTATATGTTTTATGATTTCTATGGTTCACACAGCTAATTTTTCAAGAAAATTTTGTAACGTATTTCGATATTAAAAATATTTCCTGTTTGTTCTTTAAATAAAAATACATGGTTTATGTTTATCGCATAATTTATCAAAATCAGTAGATAAGAAAAGTAATATTTATTATAAAAAGTAGGGCGCTGAATGCCTTGTCAAAAAAACATTCCCAACATTGAATTGTTCTTGTGAGATCGCTTTAAAAAATATTTAAACGCCACAACTTCCATTCTACACATTTTTCATATCTCGAATAACGGCGGAGAAAAGGGAGAGGGAGGGGAGCAATTTTCACGCGTCCATCCTGCATAATAGAAAATTAAAATACTAGTTTATATCGCATTCTTCGCCACAAAACATCGTTTTTAATTGGTATAATTCCAATTTATACGTCCTACTTCGGCCTACAAAATTAACGAAGACGCCTGCGTCATTCCAGAAGAATTCTATACAGAGCGTTGTGTATTTTAACACGCTCGAACGGTTCGAGCAATAAACAGCTGCCCATTCATTCATTTTAGTGGCTTTACGTATTATTTATTCTTGTTTGTGGGGACAATGCGGCGTTGTGAGAAACTGAAAGGGGTACAGAGAGAGGAGGCCACTGAGTAATTTAATTCGTTCATTGAAACTCAAGAAAGCTGTGAAGTGAAGGCGTACATTATACCGACGGGGAAAGAAAGTAGCATTTGTAGTCTGTAAAGTTAAACGTTGATAGGTTTTGTACATTTTATTCGTCTGTTTTACAACAAAAAAACTGACTAAACGTGAAAATGTTCATATTAACGTAATACCATTCCAATTACATCAATAAAATGTAATACACACTTATTTTTAGACATTCAACCAGTCGTACAGTTGTATAAACGGCTAAGATACAATCGATATCTTATCTAAAACAATATAAAATGTTTTTACAACACAATAAATATTTATTCCTTGCGGCAAACGCCTAGAATTTTCGACAGAACAATTGAGATTGATATCTCGACATTTAATTCCAACGATAGAAAAAATTCCGCAATCGATTTCACGCTCGGCGCAAAATATTTACCGCGTTATTCATTTTGCCCGATAGATCAAGATACTTGGGAGGAAGTCTGGGTGTCCTACCGGCGGTAACCAAGGTGCCAACGCGCATTTCCACATAATGTTACCTAACTGACCGAATTTGCTGTAAACAAGAGGGCTTTGATGAGTGCTGGTGAACTGCTTAAGCCCGCGGGACGTGATCCGAATCCAAACCGCAAAACGGTTATCAAAACTAGTTTCCACCTAATCAAAACATTCAAAATTACTTTCTATAGCCAAAATTCATACATATTAGTTCGCTATCAGATAATACAAAGTAAGGTTTCACTTTTGGCAACAAATTTTGACGTTTGACTGGCCATTATTAGGTATGTTCAAAACATCATCGGCTAAATCGCAGCAGCCGTAATTTTTCTAGTCTGTTCCATTGGCCGTTTGTAAACGCACCGCGCGCGGCAGCACATCGCAGCACAAATGACGTAGACGGATATAGTCGTCAATAAATGTTTTCATATAAATTATGACAAATGTCAAATATTCGTTATTAATTATCTTTGAACTATTCATAGAAATGCCAGATACAAATGATCGAAATAAGTATCCCCACATAGGAGGACAGGAGGATAAGTATATTACCCTCAAGAAGTCATTCAACTCAACACAATACTACAATAATTCTTAGATGAGCTGTTGTTAGTAAATATAATACAAATGCAGATTACACTGATTTGTTTTAAGTCGTAATTTTACATAACAAACTAAAAAATTTTTCATACAATTCGAAAAGGATTCTAAAGATGAGTAGCCTGCAAGATGTTTAATGAAATAAAAATTAAACATTTTCATGCAGATGCGATATAAAATTTAATTTCTTAGGAAAAAATACCTTCCACGTTTGTTTTGGTTCAGGAAATGAACTATATATACATCGCGGACCGTAAAAACCATGTAGATCACGTTTCATGAACTGTTGAACAGTGGGTACTCATTACGCCGCATTCTCTGCATTCCTGCATAATTGTTATCGCTTATTGGGATTGTTTGGCTACTGGCGTATATGCAGAGGATACGTAATTGAGTCTACGGGTCTCTTGTGTTTCATAATGCAGCCGTGTATGTACCAATAAGTCGGTCGTTGTTTACAAACGATCACGTGAATGAGATACAGAGTGTGTATCATTGCTACTAATAATAACAATTGATAATCAGAAGAATTTGCTATGGACACAGGACAAAGAAATCCACTCTCAAAAATCTCAAAGCTTCTTTTAAATTTAGTACTAGAAATGGTCATAAGAGATATCTGTTCCAATGTTCGATTTTTGTAGTGCTGAGTTGTATATGAATAGTTCTGAAGTGCTCTATACATATAAACAATAGTTCTATGACGTTTAGTGATTTTTTTTTAATATGGGGGCCAACTTCACGCAGCCCCCCATTTATGAATCTTGTCATATTTTTTGCTCGTTTTAGGATGTCTTTGAATAGTTCTACAGTTCTGTAATTTTTAGCAATTTAGCACTATAACAGGTTTAAAAACCAACATGTAGTGATTACAATTTTTATTAACTGCAATTTTCGATAATTTGTCGCGTTAAAAACATTATTTTTTTTATCAAATGCAGTTTCATCTTAAATATTTTGATGAAAATATAACGAATTATTCAGCTGTTCGTACGACTAAGTCGTCTGAATTCTTGCAACAACTTACCTGTGTTCAAAAGTGTGATATCATCTGCGAATAATACCCACTTGGATAGGTATTGTCTCTGTCCTGTCTCTCTATTGACAAATCACTAATATAAAAACTGAATGGGGCAAAGTGCCGACCCCTGAGGAACGTCAAAATGTCTATAATGCGTTCGGTAATACTATAAATATGTATATAATTAAAAAAAATCATCCTACAAGTTTCCCACCAAAAATATGTAATTTGACAACGCTGTCCGTCACACGTGTACGAAGATCGAGTAGGCAAAAAAACGCAATCACGCACAAACATTTGAACATGCAAATTGGTTGCATATCACCAGGCGCTGCACGTGATTCGGCTCTCCTTGAACGCTAATAAAATTCTATTCGGTATTTATCCCAGGCACGTCAGATCCAATCGTTGACGATAATTAATTGAAGTGGAAGACGGAAACGTATTAAATAGAAGGAAATGAAGAAAACGTAAACAAGGGTTTTCCATTCTTAGTTTGACAGAGAGCGGTGAGCGCCAACGTCAAAAAAAAAATTACCAAATCTTGCATTATAATGAACCGATTTATTTGTGGAATATATTAACGGTTTGTTATACAGAATGTTCAGACGAACAACATTCACTACGTGACCATTAGAAACCGGAGATCCGAGGCTTTTAACAGATCCGGACTTAGCCAATATATGAAATTGTTCGCTTAGTAATATTACAAAATAACTCACTTTCTTGAGTTAATACGAGTATGTCCATATAATATGCAGGAATAAATAAATACAAAACCACGTTTCAAAAGGCATCATTTTTAAACAAAGTTTGCAATGAATTCATAGTTATTATAATTATAAAAGTTTTCTTCATAGTATACAGGGCGATTCACTTATCTAATAAAATTGGGAATAGTTGTAATATTTTTAACCTTTACATCGCTGGGCTACTATAGTAGCCAGGCGATTCCGAATATTAAAATCCAATTACTTATAGTAGGTATTAACGTTTTTATGAAGCAAGTATTTAATAGTTTTTGAAGTGTCAAAAACCGTTTTAATTTAGCAGATCGATTTTCCGATAAACATGTGCCAAATTCAGCTACTTTTACCGCGGTGTGCAGTGAGTGCAAGTGTAGTGCAACGCGAGCATGACACGGGAAATCTGAAAGCGAATCGCGGAAGAGATGGAGGTTCAAGGCGCCCACGGCGTATTGAAATAGTGTGGCATATTATACACGAAGCTCAATTATATCCGTACCATATACAGCGCGTCCAAGCATTAATACCAAGCGATTGGACGAGGAGGACCGGTATTATGGCCACCACGACTTTACATTTTTTATTTAAAAAATTAAGTGTATCGCACCGAAGTGGACACTATTGTTGATTTCCGCAAACGTATTATAACTGCCGCTAATAACTTACGAATCCAAAACGGACAGAAAGCCAAAACATTTGTGTTAGTTTGTAGAAGCTGAGTAAGACGGGTCCAATTTTTTTTTTCAGGTTGAGGTGTTCAGATATATTGTAGTGTAACATACCCGGGCTCGTTCAACATCGTTGAAAGAGGAAGTATTTGGCCATTAATCGAGAAGATTTACCTACGTTGTGTTTATTTATATTATTTATTAACATACCTCGAATGTGCTACATATTTACGAAATTAGGGAGATTAGAGTAGTTTTAAATAAAACAAAACAAATTACTAAATACACCTAGTTTATTAGTTTTCTGTCAATGGTGTAATAGCCTACCTAACCACCTATCAGTGCCGTACTCAGCCTTGAATTCACGGGGGAAAAGAGCACGATAGAGAAAACCCCGATCACAATTAAAAGAATCGCTGTCGCTATTGCAATGGTAATAATAAAAACTGAAGAGTGTTTTGGTTAGTTAGCCGACTTGCGTCAGAAGGTACTGAGGTCCCATACGGGAGGCTACCCAGCTAGTAGTTGAGGGGTTGAACAAAAATCTCATGCATCATATGTTTTATCGGATGTTTGTCAAGTCACAGGAGAAAATATTAATAGAATCACCAAGGCCCTTACAAACATCTGACAAGCAAACCGCTAATTCAAGTAATAAAGTAGTAGTCGTAGATGATTAATAATAACTTACAATACCATTTACAACAGCATAACAGTTCGAATACATTATGTGCAAAATCGTCTATGTTAAAAAGTTGTTTAGAGTGTTTGAGTTCGCAGGTTTGTGTTTTATTTAAACTCATACGGTAAAATGTTTAGCTGACATTTATAATTTTTAAAGGTAGTTGCATTTCAAAAACGAAATAATGAGCTTTATCAACCGTTATGTATAGTTATTCATATACTACAACTGTGTTTAGTCTACACGTGCAAACACAGTGACATCTGATAAACAACTAAAATACTGAAGCCGAAACGAAACTTGAGAGGGAGAACTGAATACGGCTCTGTTAGAAACCACGTCTCACCATCTACAATAATTAACGTTTTCAATTTCGTTTCATAAATCTGAAAATAGAACTATGCCCACCAGCAACAGATACTTTGAATGAGAGAAACATCAATTTGCTGCAAAGTATATTGCTCAGGGTAATAATAATATTCGAAACTCGGAAAATGTATGGCCCAATTTTCGTAATTAAGAGGACGTTCTGGAGATGAACGCCAAAGCAGAAATATGAAATATGACATCCATTTATAGTCAAGTAATATCCCGATCCCAATTTATCTCGACGACGTTCGGAGACCCGAGAATATTACAATTTTAATTTTAATCGAGAGATGGATGGAGCTGGTAAATGTAGGGGCTGTAAAATATAGGGGCTTTCGACGTATACAGTATTCTGTAACGAGACTATAAGATAGTGTTGACATTTTGCCTTGATTTTTCTTAATCTTGTTTTGGTCTCTTGAGACAAGTCCAAGACAAGACTTGATAACTCTCGAATTGCCAGACAAGGTAATATTCTCACAAAATTTGCCCCGCTCGCACCCTATTCGACGACTGTGGTATCGCAAAACGTTAGATTGCTCAGATCGCCCCTATACGATGCTGGTAAACAAACAAAACAATGCCGTGTATCGAGGCGCGACTGGAATATTGAGAATCGACGAGAATCTTTCGAGAAATGGATTTAGAGATGCTAGAAAATACCTGGAAAATAATAGCACTGGCCTGCTGACGGCGAGTAGTTGATGTCCATGTGCTGTGCCGTTAAACAGGCAACAGTCTTTAGCTTGGCGGTTGTTATTAAACATATTTTGCAACAAGTAATGAATGTTTGTGCCTAATTAATTTAAAAACGGTTAGAACGCACGTTTATGAAGAACCAGTTTTCCCTAACATAATCTAAACAATAACCGCCTTTACTACGTACTTAACTTTGTACGGTCACGGTTTCATATACATATTCGTACTTCTAATGGATTCATTTCAATAATTATTTCCAGCGTAAGGAATTTCCGTACCAGGCGTACCAACCGATGATGAATGGTGAGGCAAAGTGAGTACAGCGAGGCTACCAGACCGTGAACATTTTTTTTAGTACGGATCAACATTTGTTTATATAAGCGCCTGTACATTCCTTCACGCTTTTATTATTATTATTTTTTTATAATTAATTGTACATTTCCTTCCACCTATCAAAGATAAATAAAGTCTGAAAATATCCTTTTATCTCTAAAGCGTAGCTATGCTTTACGTTTCCCACAAGCATTCGCCTTTAGTTGATACAATATTTTTCTACTTTATAAATTTTGAGAGAGTTGCAATGTCAACAAGGTCTCTATAACCTCAATCGGTGATATGTTGGAAACGTTTTCGGGTATTTTCAAAGTCGCACGGTTCAGATTAATCGTTAAAACAATGGCGAACGGCCTTCGGATAGGAATTTGCAGATTAGGTTAATTTGCCAAGTCGACAAGGTAGCGAAATACCTGTGGTTATTTTTAGCGCAAATATCACTTATCAGTGGATTACAGCGAATGCACCAAAATAAGTCAATTGCACACATTTCTTAACAAATATGAAATATCAAAAATAATACGCATTAAGGCACAAAGAATCACATTGTACAATCTATTGCAATAGTAATGGCACGTTCTGAAATCAGCTTTTGAACTACTGAAAGTTCTGAGTAGAATGTCATTAGATCTATATTGGTGAGTAGAGGAACTAAGAACTTATGTAGATTTCATTAGGAATATGTCAACAGTTTATCTCATCGATATAAAAGAATGGTAAAAAAAACTGCCACAAAAACAGCAAAGTCTTCAGCGTACAGCGAGTGAGCCATACAGGACCATATTTACGTTAGATATCAGTATTCGCTCAATTTCGCCAATAATTTAAAATAAAATTGAGTAATAGTAGAATGGCACGCTCTTTCAAATGGCATGGTCAAAATTGGGAGTTGCTATTTAAAAAAATTGTCGATGGCGTCATATCTCGAACAACGATAACGTCACAAATGTGGGTCGTATGTCAAAAAGTGCCTTTTTAAAAAACAAAATCGACGTGCCAGGGGATTTTTTCGAAAACTTCTCAATTTCAAAAATAATGAATTTATTCGTTACTTTTCGAAAGCACTGTATACTTAATATGCAGGGTTAAATATGCCATTTTATTGAGACAATTTATTATAGCATATTTTGTTTCTTTCATTTTCTTGCAATAGGCGTGTCGTTTGAAATAATTGCCTGTTACCAATCTCAGACATTCTCGTTCCGATTGTTACATATCAGCAATGTTATTTAGCTTTTTCCGTACATTAATTTAATTACGTCATGGATGCATTCTCAGAATGATTCGTTATTGGGAATATATCATAATATTATTATTTGTCTAGTAACTCATTCTGTCATGATTTCTTTTAAATGTCTTGTCAAAAATATTTTAAAAGTTAAATTGATAACCTGTTTTCCAGTGAGAGCCTATAAAAACATCGAAATGTGCCCACCCTATAGGTAGAATTTTTTTGTGTCTAATTTAATTGTTATTACATGAAAGTCCATTAAAAATAGGAATTATCTGACTATGGATCATTCGCATTCCGCAGATAACGTCGGTTCCACCATTTCCCAGAAAAGTGAATTAATCACAACTATTGATTCACGTAAACTTGGCACAGCCAAAGGACAAAGTACTCCGCCATACGTTTCGGAAGGTCAATTTAACAAGAAAACATAACTCATTATTTATTAAGGACTCATAAAAAAACGTTTAGGAACCGAGTTCCGCATGGCAATAAGGGATGTTGCTACCAAAATATAAAGTAGGCTTTTAAAAGTCTTTGACCTTTCACTATAGGTGTATCACTATAGCCTAGTTATAAAAATGAAATTTGCCGCTTGGAATTACTTGCTTCAACTTATTTTCGATCGAAATAAGTACAACTAGATAATATTTAAAAAGTTTTCGATATTGATAGTGATTTTATTTAATCTGATATAAAAAGCATGATTTTAATTAAGTTAAAAATTTCATTAGAAATACTGTTGTTTTCAATCTATTTCTAGATGTTTCCATCTCAATGACATTTCAACTACTTAATTTAAATTATTAGTTACTTCAATTTTTAATTTAATTTTAAATAAAATATGCGCGATTAAAGATACTTAAAAGTCTTGTCGTTAATGCTAGAAAGTTTAACCTTGATTTGAACTTATTTTAGGTGACATTAGGTACAATTATAATAATAATATAATATCTCTACCCCTCATTCTAATCACGAGGATTAGCCCAGAAGTCGACTTGTGCGGGAGAGGGGCGGCATATTATTATTAAGCATTTGCGTCCAGGAACGACTTACGTTGGTAGGCCCTAACCAATATTCAGTGCAGGAATGAGAGAAACCTGGAAAACTTGTTTAATTAGGGGGGTAGTCAAATGTCAACCGGTATCAATCTCTCACATTGACCCAAGCCAACATTCTTTCACCCTACCATATCCACAGAAAGGGTGCCAATCTCTCCACGAATATAGCTTATGATTCTTTAGCCTCCGCTTGAAGTATAAAGACTTTACTTTTGATTTCAAGGAACTACAAACGAAATGAAGGTTACTACAAACTACTACAAACGATTTTGTAGTCTTCGGTTGAAGTGTATTTTTTTCTACAATAAATCTAGTCAAAACCCGGCAAAATTATACTATTTTCTTTTTCAAAATTGTCACCTCTGTACCAGTAAGCAAATGAAACTGATGGAAAAACTGGATGGATAGGAATGGTTTTATATAGAATATATTGAAATTATTATTATTAAATTATTGACCTTTTTCCCTTGCTACTACAAACGAAAATTGTTTACAACAACTACAAATGATTCTCAATAAGAAACAACCCTCACATTTTACTGCTGTAAAAGTCCGGGGATGATTTTTTCAGTCATATATATATTTTTTTAATTACTACAAACGATAATCTAGGTATAAGAATCAATATAAAAAATGTACTGAATAAACTCTCAGACAATCTATCTTCACCGTCAAATTGTGTGAAAACATGCAATCATTAGGTTCGTTCCTGCAGCAGTTGGAAACGGTTTGAAACTGTCAGAAATATTCGACCAATTAAGTTGAGATCGAGTTACCAGTGAATTTAACGCAATAAGTAGTTGGTGAGATATTTCTGATAGTTTCAAACCGTTTCCAAATGCTGCATGCTGCAGATACAAACATGTTATTACATTAACCTCGAAATTTATCACTTTCAAAACTGGCACTGACCTGAAATCAAGGCTGAGGTTTCTCTGGTGGTTGCTCAGCCTGGCCTTGACGTTGAGCGACGTCGCCTGAGGCCTCCCGTGCACCGAGGGCACGCTGTCCCTGCATCCCGTCAGCTTCTGGCGTTTCAGGTGGGCCCCCGCGGGTTGCTGCACCAGCTCCGTGGACGCGGCTCCGCTCATCTTCACGCACCTACGCCTAGCTCTTCATTTTACTAGGGATATGTGCTCCGGCGTAGTCCTGAGGGATTCTGGCTCTGACCTGTCGAAGAATACCGATTTTAGCATGTACTGGGGTTAGAAATCGATAAAAATGGCGAGTTTCTAAGATTTCGACGGGGGTGTGCTTTTGACGTTAAACTATTTGACAGATCTACAGGGCGATTCAAGCAAATGTCAAAACGTTCAGAGGAAGATGACACTGGCGATATTTTTCTATAGAACAAATACCTAAAAATAATACACGGTTGGAAAACGGTGATGGTCCATCTGCCGTTACACGAGAGCGACAAAGTAAAGTATAGAAATCCGTGTGATAGACAAGGATGACTATATTGACGACATTCTAAAATCTAAATAGTCACAGCCCGTTTCGCCATTCAAAACAAATAAAAGGGGGAGTGACTGCTCAGATGTTACTCTAATTTATAAAGCGTCTTCCTATAGCCATCCTTGTCTATCGCACGGATTTCTATACTTCCAGTCAAGTCATAATTTAATTCCTGTGTTTGCCATGTGTTTACGTTGTAGTTTTGTGTTATTCGGTAATTATTTACATTAGCGTAAACCTCTTCAATCTTAAAAAAAATTTCCTACCCCCTATTTTCGAGGGTGGTGATCACGAATTTGAAGTCAGATTTCGGCGCTCGCATGTAGTTTTCGAAAAAATTTTTTTTCAAAATTATAACCTCTATTTATACACTACATTAGGTTGAAATTGCAATGTACATCTCTGCCGTCTTCATTTCATGACGTCACACTGTTGTCAAAATATATAAGAGTTATATTGCAATTTCAACCTAATGTAATGTATACATAGAGTTTACAATTTAGAAAAAAAATTTTTTCGAAAAGTACATGCGAGCGCTGAAATCTGACTTCAGATTCGTGATCACCGCCCTCGAAAATAGGGGGGGTAGGAATTTTTTCGTTAAGATTGAAGAGGTTTACGCTAATGTAAATAATTACCTGTTATTCTTCAGTTTTTAGTGACTTTTTTAATTTTTAAACGTTTTATTGTTATTAAATAAAGAAATTTGTGTTGGGTGCAGATACTTTTCCGCAATATAGTTGGCCGGTTTGGTTTTCTAGGTTATGGCATAAGACTGTCGCGGGTACATTAAAAGTTTTCTATTATCTATTCCTTTCGTTCGATTTTGTTATAATAAATAGGGATTTTATCTAGCTGTACCTACATGAAGTGTGTTTTATCGGTAGTGAGTGGTTATAATGAATGAAAATGTTGTAGTTTTGCCAGTTTGTGTCGAAATAATGAAAAACAAATGCAAAATAGTGGAGCTAACTGGATTAACTGATACCTACCTATCTATCAGGTCGTTTCTGCATTTAGAAATGATGCAAAAACGACCGCATGGTAATAGATATTGTTGACAGATGCAAGTTGTATCTATGGATCTAAGCCAATCGCAGTCGATGTGTATCATAGGAGCCGACTTTCAGTAGGAAAAGAGGGTTTTGCTCCATTTTTTAAATATCGAGCTAAAATTCTGGAATATTTTTTTATTGTATTATAAGGTCTTCCTGAGCACGTGGTTAAAATTTTTGTACTTAGTCATAGTTAACCCTGTATATTTCAATGAAGTGAAATATAAAACGTTGTATGCACCCACCACGGGAGATACTAGGATGATTATGCCCTTAGGCGACTTGCTTTCCTCGGGCGGGCATAATCATCCCTGTATCTCCCTTCGTATTTTGCGCAAAAGTCGTCTTTTTTGTACCAGTTTATTCATTTACAAACAAATAAATAAATAAACTACATATTTTTGAAAACATCGTTTAAAAACAATCCAATATTTCAAATCAGGGGAACGCGGAGGAGACCAACGATAGTACCTACGTCGTAGGTACTTAAATTTAAATATCAAAGTCATAATAAATGTGCCCACAAAATAAAATGATTCTAAAACAATGGTTTGGCCACTTTCCAGACATAATTGTAAATTGGGGGCAATAAAAATGTAACATAAAAATCAATATTAAGATTGTGAACATAAATATAGTAATAATTTTGGTATTTAATAGCTGTTTCTCACGTTTCTCTTTTCTATCGTAGTATTAAAATTACCAATTACCGGCACGAATTGCAACTTATAAGTGCTTTTATTTGTTTAAAAATTGTAATAAATTAAGTACTTAAACTGTGAAAAATAAGAAACATATGGAAAAATTGGTACACTCGCGTCAAGAATTCGGACGTCTTACGTCACGGCTGACGTTACACATTTGTTTTTATTGTCAACGTAATTTTCGATATTTGGTCGCGTTAAAAACAATCAATTTTTGCAATTTAGTGCAATATATAATGCAAACTGTTAGTGTAGTATATAGTTTTATTACTATCAGTTGCAGTTTCTTAAATATTTTTTTGTATAGATGCCTAACCAAAAACAAAACACACTGCCTGAACCTCGGCTGGAAGTGCTGGAACAAATCGTAAGGCCAAGTAGGACTGTTTTCACGACAAAACTTTTGAAGGCAATCCATAGTTGCCAAATTGAATTATTAATACCTAGAACGTCTAAGAAGCTTTATTATAGTATTTATAGTGCAACGGATAAAAATAATAATTATAATACGGGCAAATACATGTTTGATAATTAAATTATCAATTTAAATCAATAAACACAAACGTGACTGTTACAAAAGTCATGAGTTCGATGATAAACACGATATGGTTATCTATCTGCTATTGACATCACAAGTCAATGCGTCTAAAATTCAAACACCGAGTACCTAAATTTTCAAGATTAAATCAAAAAGCGCTCATACTCATATTATACAGCTAAGATTCATTTACTTAACTATGTTATCTTTAGTAAAGATAAAAGGCATTAAAAGCGCAAAAATAACAATAGATAGATAATACCAAAACTATTTCATGAACAATAAAAGAATTAGACACAAGTGTATTTTATGAGGTAATGTACGTCAACTAAACGGCTAAATCACTGACGCCAAAGTTTTTTAATAAATGTCGTAGATAAATATTTTCAACTAGGGGGTCAAATACCTCTTGACGACGTTAGTTTCAGGGTATGCAACATTTTGTTTGTGTAATCGACCAGTCTCCTCAAACGTCCGCTCTATACAGTACATATGTTTTTGTTTATTATTATCGTTATTAGACGTATTCGATAAATGGTTCGTGAATTTTACTGCAATCGAGTGACCATTTATTTTGGCAACACGAAACAGTCCTTAATGTTACAACCTTCCAATTAAGCAAAATAATCGATATTTCATTGGGAGTTTGATGTATAACCTTTGCCAATAATTATTACTTGCTTTCAACGACGTCGCTTTACTTTTTTGTTAGGAAATGATCAGAAAGTATGCATTTATTTATAAAATGAAAACTCAGTTGGCTACGGTTTTATAAAAACAAGCATTACATCCACTTTTACCGCAACTCATCTTATATCATCTTTATTGCTAGCAAAGTAATTTACAACAATAGTAGGCAATGCACGCCAATATAAAAGTTATCTTGGATTACAATGATTACATTTTTAGATAAAAATGCTAAGCCAGGGATTAACAAATTTTGATACGCGCAATTTTGAAGAGGTCAATTGTTAGGGACGAAAAAAAACAAAACAAAAGACTCTAGTACATACCTAAATAGATTATCTGTTGAGTTTTTTGTAAGGGTTTTTGAGAAAAAATGCATGTTTGATTCCACGCCACTGTCCACTGTCGTTACATAGATACAAAACCTACCTATAATTTTATTTGTTTTTACTGTCATATATAATACACACAATCAAGTACAACGACTTTTACTGTTTAGCTCTATTACACCTAATTAATCCCCGATTGAAATTACATGTCATTTTATCTAAATTTATATCCACGGCCAAAAACCGCTTCAAACTAGTTGTGCATACATATTGGTAGGTATATCTTTTCGTTTCCTTGTAAAACTCTGAAATCAGCAACCTTACATAATGCTACAAAAATTTGACCTTTAGAAACCAGACTGGTATCGTTTCTTTTCTTAAATAATTAGGCGTATTTCTTAATTTTAAACCGGTATAGGTATAATAATATCTGCTACCGCGGTATCAAGGATACATCAATTAAAACGATAAAAAATATGGAGAACAGATAACAAATATATCGCTAATAGCAACAGAATTAAAACTGTCATATTATTGAGTATTGCTCAGGTCACAAGTTTAAAGGTAGTTGAAACTTGGATTAATTTGGTCGGAAGATTTGACAATTCAACTGTGTTTACAGTAAACAACGACTGTTTTATCATTTAGACGAGTCACATTGAAAAAAAAAATAGATAAAAACGGGATTTCCCTGAAGAATTATTCATAACAAACGAGAATCTATTAAGTATGAATACGGCTGGCCTACCTGCTAGAAATTTTTGTAATATAAAACAATAGTTTGTACATAAAAAATTGCATAGATAAGTTTAGGTACCTGTAACATATGAGTGGTTCAGTATTTCTGATAAACCTCAGAATGACTACACAATGACCTTATCGACTATTAATTTATTTTATTTGTAACTTTTAACCTTGGTTTTTAAATGACAAGCAATCATTTATAGCTAGTAAGTATATCGCAGTGATCTCTGAAAGAAAAATAAGATCAAAGCGGCTACGTCGATGCAGTATGTTCTAAATTGTTTAACAACTGTCATGGCTTGACAGGAAGCCAAGATCGAGATAAAAATGTAGCTTATTCGATCTTCGAAAGCCGAAAAGGGAGTTTTCCAAAACCTGAGCAATTCACAATCCGTCAACAAGTGAGGAAATGTTATCCACACGCCGTTTTGAAAGGGTGTGCCAATACGGCATTCGCAAAATCCCCGATATATATGGCAAAAATACTAGAAACCTTCACATAATCGTTAGAAACTCGCCTCGGCAGCGGTATTTAGGTTTAGAGAGGAATGCATATGTGAATATAGTTACTTTCTAGTCTGCGGACAAATTCCAGGGACGCAAGTTCCAAGCTGTCAAATGCACATATCACGGGCTTCGAAAAACACACTTTGCACCTCTATAGCTCCGAAAGGGTACGCACAAACACAAAAATTCACTTCTGTCTCAAACACAACACAACAAACTCCTCGTTATGAGACTTTTTTTATCGTAAACAGCACACAAGCAAACGACAAAACACAAACTGCCACAGTGCCACGAATAGGGCGCCACCCGCCATTACTGGGTAGAGGGAAGGGGAACGGTTGTTGTGAACCGATCTGGACCGAACGAAGAATCGGACGGGTGAACCAAACAATTCTTGGACGTTAAAGATTCCGTGATTCGACTTGGACTGGGATTGGGGAGCATCATCGAGAGTTGAGAAAGCCTTTGAGCCGAGTTGTATTTTAATTAATGAAGTTCTGATAAGTGGTATTTAGGCATTATAAATAATTCATTTAATAAAAAAAGCGGATCTGCGTCTCATCGAGATACAGTAATTAGCTGGGTCATTCTTGTTGAGCGCAACTGCATTTTGACTATTTTAGTCGGTAGGTAGGTATTCGTTTATTCCTTGTTATGGAAAAATTGTGCGGCTTATTTAATTATAATAATAAAATTTAATGAGACTGTATTACCTACTATCTAGGTCACAAAGAAATGTTGGACAGATATTTGTTCTAAAAGTGTTTTATTACCATAGATTTATTAGTAAAGGAATACACTTATTTTTATCTTTTTCCCTTCCTGTTCTTGAATATTGTTCTCAATATTTGTTTTCCCTAGTCATTACTAGGTATTTTCGCCATTCTTAGTTAAACCGGAAGAGTATGACATTCTTTTGTGTTAACTAGCTATATAGGTTTGAGTAGGTAGATACGTATCCTACAATATATAGGTAAGTACATGTTTTTGCAATAATAATGACATTGCCTTAACACAGTTTTTGAACTTCTGAAAGTTCTTTCCGAGTAGAAATTTCAATAAATCTGTGGTGAGTGAAACAACTAAGAACTAATGGTAACATTTAAAAGTAGATTTCATTACAAATACGTCAGCAGTTCAAACGAAATCGAATAATTCATTTTAAAGAGTGTCATTATTATTGCAAATGATTGTACATAGGTATTTTTTATACTTCCCGTTCGCTCTAGCGTTTTTTTTAATAATTTTGACTTGGATGTGAGTGAAGACTTATTATATGTATCGTACTTCTAGGCATAAACCTACTATACAAGGTGTTTCCAAAATGAGTACCTGTTCAAAATGTCAGTTATGTAGAACAATTTTATCAAAAAATTGACACAGATTTAAAATTATTTTCATTCCTTTTGTCTTCCAAGGCACAATAACCTATACCATATAAGTTATTCAGATGAAACAAATACGGCAAAGACCCTGTATATCATGCGCACTCGCCAGCAATTTGGGGGTGTCGTTTATTGCTTGTATAGGTACAAAAGCTCAAGTTTGTTGATGGCTAGCATAAGAAAAAAAATAAATTTATGACGCGTGTTCCAAGATTCCCAAATGAATTTATATCTTGACAGCGTGGTAGCAATAAATAAATATGAGCGCAGTTTTTTTTTATTGGACTTGTCAGACACGAGAATAGATTGTGAGGACTATTAGGAACTATCCAGCACGATTTAGACAGATGGTATGTATGATGTTTGCAAGGACGAAATATATCCTTTATTATAGACAATATATAGATTATTGTGTTATAAATTCCGTAAAAATTTTCATAAATTGATATATTATATCTTGTGAATGAAGTATGTGTTACCACAGATAAATTAATATAAATTTATCTGTGGTATTACTAACTATACAGGGTGATTCAGGTTTAATCTTGATAACTTCAGGAATCGATAGAACAGGTTAAAATAATGTTCATTTGTGATATAAACTTACGTAAACATTTCCTAAAACGCATCATTTCCGAGATAGAGGACGTTGAAGTAGGAATTTTTTTCTCGTTTTTCCCTCATAACTTTTGAACCACTTATCCGATTTAAGTGAAATTCGGAACACTCCCTATGATCTTACATAAGCTTCTTAAGTTTGAACTATCTACTCCTCATAGAAGTGTATTTTGTATGCTACCCCCTCTTTATTTCAAAACTACAAAAGAAAAATCATTTCAATAAAACATCTACACACCACTTTGACCTGATTAATTTCGAAACTTTTTCGTCTTCTGTTTTTTTTTCGACGTTTGGTCTTGTTTCTAAGATATTCAAAGAAATTGGTGACAGTCGTGTAGCGCACCAGCAGTGTAAATTTCATTTAACACTATAGCAACCCATGAAAACAAAACTCAGTGATTTGTGTCATAAGGAGTGTTTGTGTTCCGAATTTCACTTGAATCGGATAAATGGTTCAAAAGTTATGAGGGAAAAACGAGAAAAAAATTCCTACTTCAACGCCCTCTATCTCGGAAACGATGCGTTCTAGGAAATAAATTTATATCACAAATGAACATTATTTTAACCTGTTCTATCGATTCTTGAAGTTATCAAGATTAAACCTGAATCACCCTGTATATACCTACCTATCTACATTAGCTACCTAAATGATGCCTACTAGGTAACTGATGGTCATTTAAAATGAGAAGTAGGTAGTTAAAAGCAGTCCTAATGCCTACCAAATACCTAAACAGAATATGAATGAAATTAACACCAAATTTGCCACCGTATTAAAATTGGTAAAGAAATCGTAAAGAAATCTACTTTCAACTTTTAATAGGTATTAGTTCTTAGTTGTTTCACTCGCTAATAAAGATTTAATAAAATTTTTACTTAGAACTTTCAGACGGCAGAAAAACATTTAACTAAAATAACGTGTAGGTAGTTTTTTTTATAAATTTTAATAAAAAATAAAAATAACTTAAAACAAGAAACTTTGGTAAAATCTTTGGTACTATAGCAGATGACAATCCTAAATAAAATAAAATGGAATATTACACCTGCAAACGTGACCAAATCATAAAAAAATACACAAAACTAATCCTACATTCTAAACAAACAAAAAGAACAAGAAATAACTGTAAATAAATTTGAAATTCTAACCTCATAACCGTTATTTTTAACTGGAAAATTAACTTCCAGGGGGAGGCAACTGCCCCCCTTGCTCCCTCTGTCGGCGCCCATGCTTCCAGACGATCAAAAACTGTTTTGAGGGAATGACATTATTATTACAAAAGCAAGTAGGTACCTACAAATCAAAAGATAGCGATACCCATTAACTTAAATCATCCAGCGTCATAAAATCATGTACTATTTTCCTTATTTCTCTGTCAATTATAGTATATACCTACCCACAAATTGTTTTTTAATATTATATTGAAGATAAATCAACGTAATGTATGTATTTTATTTTAAAATTTCAAATGAGGTGGTATTTTGGACTATTTTTTTATGACTTGAGGTTGGTCACGCGGACATTGTTTTGTCCATTGTTGAAGATGATGACGTCAGTTACAAGATGGTTGAAGAACGAGTTTAGTGCGGGTGAACAACGGTTTTTTCAAACAAATTATTGTTTTACAATACCTACAGTTATATTTTCCGATATATGCGTAAAGCAACGTACTTCGAGTCAAATTGTATAGACATTTCGGTATAAATTCATGCGTGCGTGTTTGCTTTTAAAAGTTTTGACTGTACAGTGTAGTGGCAAAATTTTGTGGCATTTGGTAGACATATCAGTAATACGTAGAGCGAAGACTAGAACTTAGAAGCATTGGGATGAGACGCAGAGCTGTTAATGGTAAGTGAATTAGTCAATCTATAGGTAGTTATGAGTTTTCATTTATACCATCGTCGGCTAAATCGCAGCAGCCGTGCTTTTTCAAGGCGACGCGATATAGCAGACGATGGTTATTATACGCACGCTTACTAGGATAAAATACCTATTTTTGTCTCAAAAATTGCAAATGTTGTAATTATATGGATACCTTAAGTAAAATAATACAAGATAGGTGGGTATATACTATAATTGACAGAGAAATAAGGAAATTAGTGCATGATTTTATGACGCTGGATGATTTAAGTTAATGGGTATCGCTATCTTTTGATTTGTAGGTACTTGCTTTTGTAATAATAATGTCATTCCCTCAAAACAGTTTTTGAAGTTCTGAAAGTTCTGAGTAGAAATTTCATTAAAGCTCTATTGGTGAGTGAAACAGCAAAGGACTAATGTTAAAAGCTGTAAGTAGATTTCATTACAAATACTTCAGCAGTTCAAAATAAATCGGAAAATTAATTTTAAGGAGTGCCATTATTATTGCAAACGATTGTACCTACAAGTCATTTTAGAGGTACCCCTACCTAGGTACCAGAATTATAAATTATGTTTATAGTAGGTACTCAAATTATGTAAAACAACCAAAAGTTATGTAAACTATAATAACCGACAGATCGACCTGATTTTAGAACAGTGACCCTCCGTTGGCAATTTTTTAACGCTTCGGCTTCTCTATCACGGCCGCTAAGTATATTTTATATAATTTTTATTGTACAAATATACTCGTATTTAGTTTAAAGGCCTATAAAAATAAATTCCTACCTCCACCAGATGTTTCGCACTCTTCTGATGCTTGAATAAACAGATGTGCCGCATTCCTTGACTTGTATGTATGAATTAAACGCTAATAACGATTTTTAGAAACAGTGAAAGTTATAAATATCGTACGTAGAAATTCTTTTTATTTAGTTAATTGTTATTAAAGAACCCGTTCGGAAGTGTGACGTTCTCTAAATGTATATAATGAGCTAGAAATGAAATCTCTAGGAAGAATACTAATGTCGCTGGCATTGTTTTAAAACTAATATATTACGTATTCATTTATTCGTGATGGCCAGATAGAAGATATATGTGTACAGCGTATCTCAATTTAAATACCGAGATAGTGAACCGACTACTTGGTTCTAGTCACAACACAACAACAATAAAAACATGGCTAATAACTATAGTGACCAAATATCGCGGATCGCAATGCGGGACAAAGACAAAACTCAAACAAAAATTTCTAAACTTTATGTTTTTACATTAACAATAATATGGTTGGCAAAAAAATACTACCTTTAATATCAAATTTCAACAATCAACAAATACAAAAATTCGGAAAACAAAATTAAAATTTGAAGAAGAAAACAAATAAAAATCTTAGAAATCAACATACTACAACTATAGTGTTTTTTTAAATAAGAGGAGTGACAGCTGAAGGCAAATTTACACAATACTAATTTGTAATCAAATTCATGACAGCAGTGAAAAAAGATTATTCTTAAAAAACTTTAAGGCAGGCACCTAACTAGTTACATTAAATTCTAGCAATTATTACTCATGCATAACAATAATATTATTATTGTAAGTAGGCATCGCTCTTTTTTTCAACGTTAGTTATATTTAACGGCGCTAAAAACTTTTTAGTAAAAAGGGACACCACAGAAAAGTGGTGAGTTTAAGCTGACGCCGTTAATATTAGTACTATCGTTTGCAATATTAATGACACTCACTAAAATGAATTTTGCAATTTCTTTTGAAGTTTTGACGTATTCATATTGAAATCTGCTTTACATTTTTAACATTAGTTATTAGTTGTTTCACTTACCAAGAGAAATTTAATGATATTTCTATTCAGAACTTCCAGAAGTTCAAAACTGTTTTAAGAGAGTGTCATTATTATTGCAAACGATTGTACGTACGAGCAGAAAATATATCAAGTTCTCTTTTTTCCAATAAACTTAGAGATTTTTGTCTATATTACTTCCCATTTAAAAGTTATAAGCAATATCGTTCTAAAGAATTTCAAAAGAAATACCACCTAAACATCACATTAGCGGTGGAAGGAACAATAGTTGTCGGAAAATAATTGAATGTTCGTTGTCTCTCAGTTAGATATTCAGCACCCATTCAAGCAAAAATTGCGTACATCTAAATTCGACAACTTATTCAAAATTGATCATGTCAAATAAAATTTTACTTTTACTATGTTAATGACTTATATAATTTCTTTAACTGCATTTTCTTGATCAACAATCCCCAGTGATAGATTACCTCTACATTCTACAGACGGTAAAGTACAGTTTTAATCTAAAGGGTCAAGAGTAACGGAAGTAGAAAAGATACAAGAGGAAGTGGAGAGATAATTAATTCTGTATGCGTATGTGTGTGTATATTCATTTAGTTTCTAGTGAATGAAATGCATCCTAAAATATAAACATAGTATGTAGGTATACCATGAGGTATTAACTTAGGATCATACCAAAATTGCAAAAACAAAACATCGCGTACATATTGTGATAATTGTTCATAAGCCAGTTTGAAATAAATATTAATCTTGAATCATTGTCTTTTTCCATTCATATATAAATAGAAAATGTTCATAAAATACTTTAAAGGTTTCATCGCTAACACACACACACAATTTCTCCTGCCAGAAAATTCCTCTGTACCAAGTTTAATGTATTTACTACAATTTATATCAAGTTTTCGCAAGATTTCCATGAGTGGTTACCGCGTCGCAAAAAATGTCATGGTTTTGTAACGGTTGAACAATTTTGACATAAACAGTTGGTTTCCAACGGTTTCCAATATTATGTTCCTCCATAACCTATCCTTCTTTTCCTGAATCATAATTATCATAAATTATCGGTTATTTCGCCTCTGCAACCACGCACTACCTTCTACAAAAGGTGTCGGAGGCCTTGCTCTACAGGTGTATCAGCTTTCGGCCAATATTTAACATTAATTTATTTTCGTCGCAGCAAAACGGGCTTAATTTAAATCTCTACAATTAGCGAAACACCTGTCTAAGGTGGACGGGCTACTTCTTCCACCTTTCCGTCCAAAACGCGAGGCTTTTGTTCATTTGACAGGTGCATTTGAGCCTGTTAAATTACAGCGGTTCTGATTAAATTAATGTTGATGTCGCATTAAGGCACCTGCCAAAAAGTTTACACATTTTTCGGGTGTCCGATTGCTCCTTAATTAATGCCGAGTAGAAATCAAGTCCATTTTTTTATAGACATTGCCAAAGCACTCAGCTGTTCACTCTCGATAAAAATTCATTCGGTATATTCGTCAGTGCAATGACAGATAAACAGTCAGTAGCGACCCTTGATAAAATAAAGCAGGTGTTCTGCACACTTACTTCTTGAAAATTAATTCAATCTTACAATCCTCAAAGCAAGCCGGACTAATAAGTCTAAAGCCTTATCTTCATGGACGCGAAATTCGCGAAAATTCGTCCGAATTATTTAATTTTACTAACTGCAACATTTTTCATAATAAAACTATTAACTATAATGACAGATTGTGAGAAGCTCAAGACAAACTTAGTAACTCTATATAATAAAGAAAATAGCGATAGTATTCGAAATTCGCTAAAAGTTGACTTTCCCGCCATTAATAATTTAAATCAGAAACTGGGAATTCTCGTGAAACTCACGTGTGACAGGTACTGATACTTGAATAAAATGTGTCAAATATTGCTTGCTAATAAATTTCTGTTTCTCTTTTATTTGTATTTTTCTAATTTTGACATATAAAGTAACATCTTTTGTTATCGAAACAAATTGCCCTATTATAACTTATAAATAACACTTAATAAAACATACAGATTTGGAAAGTGAGGATCTTGATGGTGAATTGTATTTTGCCGCTTGCGTGTATTTGTGTCATGCTACACGCATACTTCGACCACAGCGTGTTTGCATCAAGCAGTGTTGCCAGGTGGGAAAAATTCAGTGCATGAGAATAATTTCAAAGAAGCATGAGGTTTGGAGAAAAAAGCATGAGATGGCTTAATTTATCAAAAAACACCTCTTGACACAGCTTAATTTTTAATTACTTTTGTAATGCCATTTTTATTTCAATAAAAAGCATTATGTTCTGCTATTTTATCATAATATTACATTGTAAGTAGGTAGTTACAGGTACTTACTTAAAAGTTATTAACCACGTAACCTTTCTAATTTATTTTATTGTTAGGCCGGGCGAACGTTGAGGCGCAGTTGACGTGACGCAGGGTGACTCACGGGTCGTAAAATCTGTTGTTTCCAGAAAATGTAGGTACCCTTACGGAATAGAGTTAAGTATTGCAATACAACGTGAATACAGCACACACACCTCATATCCGTAGACTGTCATACCCGTTTATGTATTCATTGCTAATTATTAAGAGAGCAGTCTACAATAAAGGATATTTCAAGTACCCAAATATTGTAGATACCTACCTCTATCTATTCAATTTTGCCCTCGATTTTATTTCTCGTTAGGTCTTTGTTTTGGTAGATTTCAAAGAGTAATTTTAATAATTTTATTATTTCTTTTTGTGTCTATTAAAAAGCATGTGATTTTGTAATCAAAATATGAGAGCATGAGATTTCTTCGGAATGCATGAGATCTGATAACACTGGCATCAGTTGACCGGACAGTTAGATTTGTAATGGCGAATTGGCGTTGGCGATACGGAACCGATTACCGTAATAGTGGGGAATGCTAGACCAATGCACGTCGCCGCCCCTCTTAAAGTTCGTACCTTCCCTGGAATGAAGCGGCAATTTCTACTTTCTCTGTAAAGATCCGCAATTTCCGAATCTGTATATTGAAACTGGAAGAGAAAATGGAAATATATACGTTATTCTAGGTTAACCTTCAAGGTGACAAGTACAATATAATTGAAAGTTTTAAAATTTAATAATTGCAAATTATAAATTTATATATAGAAGATATATTATAGTACAGTGATATATTTTGAGATATTGTTTATTCAGTAAAATTTTATTAAATACTAAATCTCCTTCATGCCCTATTGTCCCTTGAATTCATTTCTTTAAAATGGCGCTTACTTAATATGCTTTCCTGCGAGTTGCTATAACATTATCCAATGGTAAAAATGGTCGAACTTTTTTTTTAATTCAATTTTTTCCTCATAAAGTCTTAAAAAATGTTTTTATATGAAATATAATGTCATTATTACGATTTGTAAATAATAACCATTTAATTACAATTTAATGTATAGGAATATCATACCACGAAGAGAATACAAGAAACAAAATAAACCGCTCTGAACTGCATTAAGAGCAGCTCACTAACCAACGTAAATTCGCATTTGTAGTGGGTATATTTCAGTTTACATAAAATTAAGTAAACATACATTTCCAAAGTCTGGCAACCACGGAAATGTCAATGTTCCCTATCCCACTTACCCAACACACTAGCGTTTAATGCTTTCCATATTATTGAAGGCCAGAAGAAACGTTTATACTTCCGATATGTTTTACATCTATGGAAACAAAAATGAAATATATTGCAATATAAAAAATAAGAAAATACGAGATGTGTAAGGCAATTTGTTAATAAAATTGTAACGCAATTCCATCTTGATAGTATTTTTAGACAGCAAAAAGTGCGTCATGGAGTTTGCATTCAAGAACTTTCAATAGACTTGATAGCACGGATAGGGACAAAATTAACTTGGCGATTGACCAGCAACACCAAATAACGATTCCTGTTCTATATTTAGGCCGCGTATCAATATTAATTCAACGTTTACAAATTCGGCAGGTTGAACTGGGTCATTGTCGGGGTTCTTTCAGCTCTAAATCGAAATACTGCGGGGTGGGGTAGGGGATGAAAGGCTTGGCGCAACGTAGAGTACACAATGGAGTCAAAAACATGACGGGTGTATCCGATCTGTTGACCTGATTTCACGAGGACGGGTTACTTCGCCGGGTAAAACAAACAAACATAACAAAGTTTAGGTATACAATGGATTGACTGTTATGAGATACATTTCATTTAAAAATTTTGTATCCGGATCTCCTAGAAAAATTCTTTTAGGTTGGGTTAAATAACGTTTTTTATGTCTGTAATTATTTTCAGTGTGGATATTGTAGATAACGATAGTGACATTTCAGCATGTGAAATGCGATTCCATGGACGTATCATTGTTGTGGCTAAGAAAAATATTAAATATAGAGCAACAAATTGATGTTCCTAATCAATTTTCCAAGAAGTCTGCATTCACTTTCGATATGTAATTATTAATCGTCATCCCATCCCCGATATCACCTTTCGTAGGTACAATGGAAAATCAATCTAAAAATGCTTCTAGCTTGAAATACTGCCAAACTTTGGAGACCATGTGACCTTAATTAGGTATATTATGTTTCGTCGAGGAAATAAATTTTCTCTTTTGATATATGCTTTTGGATAACGCAGTACACATGTTTAGATGAGTTAATTTGTCATTTGTGATATTATTGTGTTAAATAGACATTGATATTGAATAAAGTTGCAAAATAGACTCGTAAAATGGGCACAGAAAGTGAATCTCATCGGACAAATGGAAGAAGTATTGCATTATGTTATTATGTACGAATACAGCATATATCGCCCAATAAGAAATATTTCATCTTGCCAAAAAATTAAAAGAAAAATGTGATATAGGGCGATAAAGCGTGACGAAAGGAAGCATTGCAACATTATTTGTTTATAGAGACCATTTTAATATAGGTTTAATTGGAAATACAGATAGGTTTTTCATCGACAATTCCACTCATGTATAAAAAATCCCATTCACGAACGCAAAAATCGTGATTTGCTATCGGCTAAATAGGAAGGAAGAGAAAATGCAACTGGATAAAAAAAGCGGATAAATTACGTTATCATAGCAACGCTATGTTACTTTATGTATTGAAAATAACGTCAATTTAAAATTGTTAGATGTCCAAATCATAAATTTATCCAAATGTTCCGATTTGGTAATACGTGTGAAAAAGAAATAGTAAATGAAATCGAAAATTGTATCCCTAAAAATACTAAAAAAAGCCAATCATCAATTTGGAAGCAATTTAATATATGTAGTTTGTAAAGAAAGAAAATTTGATTTGGACACACAGCAGTCTATTGAGCATGTGGCCAGGATATTAATGGATAGGGATTTCAACATGAGAAAGAGAAATGACGAAGACTATAAAGAGTACGTTGTGAAAACAATGTGGCACCACCACGGCAAAAATGCTGCAAAATATGTATTTTGAAAAGTTTAATGCTATTTTCAACCCATTCACCGAATCTGCTTTCAAGAAAGCCCGTGACGCGCGCAATTCTAGACGAAAGAAGTAAAACCATCTATCTGGTACTTACCCAACAGCATTGCCGCCGTAATTGTCACGAGCGGATCTACATCGTAAACAAAAGACAATACTATATGTTCTCCACATTATCACAAATAATTATGGCATTACCTACACAATATTTACATCATGTATCTATGACCCACAAATGCCATAAAAACGCAGAAATACAAGGAACAAACGCTTGTTTACAACACCAACACCGTAACCTGCACCTGTATCCACGGACACAAACCGTGCAATGGTATCGCGTTTTCGGCCACGTGCATGTGTTTACATCACAAGCACATAATAATAATAATAATATCTCTACCCCTCATTCTAATCAAGAGGATTAGCCCAGAAGTCAAAGACTTGTACGGAAGAGGGGGCCGCATATTATTATTAAGCCAGAGAGGGTGCCAATCTCTCCACGAATATAGTTTATATACGGTCTACCGGCTGCGGGGGTCGAACCCACAGCGATCTAGTTACCTCGATTCAAGTACTGACGCCTTAAACCACGCGACCACTGATCTTTTAATATGTTTGAAACATTACCCTATAATGCATTTCAAAGCAATAGAAAATGCATGCAACTTCCCCATTTTTGTGAATCAATGCATAGTTTTATCGATTGTCTAGAGCCTTGTTCTGCTGGGAGCGGGCATCTTAATGTGCCTGAAGTTACCCTCCACCTTCTCGCTGCATATCTTCCATTTAAATTGTAAATTTCCCCGTCTCATTATTGTGTTAATGTCGACGTGGTGTAGGCCGAAACAATGTTTATCGAGTCCTATTGTAACAGCCCGTGGTTTCCTTTGCCATCCAAATTAGACGGTCGAAACGAAAGCAAGGCCGCGCGCCTCCCAAGCGAATCAAAGGAGGAACGATGTAATTAAAATATGTAATTAAGTATCCCGTCGACTAACAGATTATAATAAAAATTAATATTGTTAGCACCTTGAAAATGTAAAAGGCGCACGCAACAGTGAATGCGTGTATCTACACAGACATCAAATGATTTAAAAATGATGTTAAACAGTGACCACAAGAAAGTCATAGCATCGAAATTCACGAACCACTAGATGGCTCTGTAAAATTCAAGATGTCGGATGTAAGGGTGAAAAATAATTTTTTTTTTACCGCCGTTAAATATTATAAAACTTTTAATTACCAGGGAGGTTCTGTTTTATGATGTAATTCTTTGTATTTTTTAGGTGAAAGTGTATTTTTGAAGTTATCAAACTTTAATGTAAGACAAATTCCTAGAGCGCATATATATCGTGAATTCCATGTATGTTCCTAACCTTCACCTTTCAGATACAGATATAATGGTTCGTTTCGAGATATCTATAACAGATATCTTGGACTACTTTGGGGATCGTGTGCGATCTCTAAAAGAGGGCGAGGCGAGACACATAGTTTTGTCTGAGGCAGAACGTGAGAAGCCCCAAATGGTCAAAAACCTGTGTTTACAGACGTCTGCTTTAGTTCAGGCACCCCATGAAATATCTATTCAATTAAACAAAAATGTTTTTGATTCTTGAGACGATTTAGCGTGCGACTGACTTGTTTGGGAAATGATTTAGATCACTTAATTTCCTTAGACCTATTTTTATTTCTGGATCTAGATTGCCGTGATGTGCTAACACCAATTTCCTTATTAAATTTGATTGTACCATTGTCATGAACAGTACCTATTATTTAAGTACTGGGTGTCTAAGTAACGTTGAACCTTTTAATTACAGCTGAAATGCCTATAGCAAACATTCGCAGTTAGTCGTCAGCCGTGCCACTAGTCATGTACTGGTTTCGAATTGATTAGTTCTTATCAGTAGTTCCATTATCCGAGGAACGGTTCCGACCGTAGCAGTCGTAATACCAACAATAGGAACCGAAATCAATATATGGACGGGCCCAGAGACACTGATAGCGGGTCTGTCCCCACAGAGCCTAGCCCGAGAACAACCAGGGCAGGTAAAAGAATCCCGGCTAATGCTAGGGATGTGCATTTTAACTCTGTTTCTGGCAGCTACCAGTTACCGAGGTCACGGCACAACAACCCGGAAAATCGTATCAAACTCTCGCCTTGGTTAGCAAGACAAAACTTTTAAATAATTGCAAGATTTTTTATGTCAGTCAATTTTAAAGACACATTTTGTTTCTAATTTTTAGACATTCGTCGTATAGGAACACCTAGATACAAGAGCAATAAGACAAATGAAGATACTTATATTCATCTCTCATCTCATATCTAACTAATTTCAATTTTGAGCATGCATGTAAATCAAATTTTTTTGAAGGTAAGCTATTTTTTTTCCTTTGTTGTAATGATGAAGATTTAGTTCATTCCCCTCGTTTCTTTACTCTTACTTCACACTTCGAATTGCAAAGCTGCGTTCTTTGAAGAACGAAAATAACCACCACAAGGAAACAAAATTATGTTTATTTACAGTGTTCAGAAGAAAAAAGTTGGCAACAAATATATTCTTTTGGGAACTGTGTGACAAATGACAATGAATAATAAAACAGCCCGATAGTGGTTGACGGTGCAGATTTCGTATCACATTTCCCGTGATGCTTACAAACACACGTGCCTTTGTAATGAATAAATATAGAATTATAACTGCAATTTCTTAAAATAAACAACTCTCCGACGAATCTTTACTACTCACTCGAGTCTCGAGTTGAAAGGGGCATCTTTCAAGACTAGCAAATTAGTCAGAGGATTTCCCGGTATTAGTTGGAGATGACGGCCGTTGGCTGGCGTTCAAATAGACGTAAATTTCTTTAAAGCGCCATTTAGTGGAGGTATATTGCGTAGTGCTACATCTAGTACTCACAAAATAAATGCGCTTTTTCAATTTTTCATTAGGATTGAGTTACGAGTTACGAGACAAGCCATCGGCGTGGACAAGGCGTGGCCACGAATCACAAAGCAAATAACAAATTTCCGTGCCATTCACAGACGCATACGTGATTCTAATCTAGGAATTTTGAAATCAATTTTAAACAATATGGGACAGTCAATCATATAATTTAACGGTATAAATAGGAAACACAATGTTATAATTGCTCTACGCTTTTCTAGAGATACAATATTTAACCTTAACAATAATAAATTATTTAGGTAACCTCGCTCAGGGTAATGGTTGTCAATTTTTGATATAACATATTTCATAAATCTACGTCGAACTTTTTCAAGTGCTTGTGCATGTATATCATAAATGGGATTCCAAATAATAGCTCCGTATTCAAGCTTTGCTTGTACCAGAGAAGTACAACATTTTCAAAGTTTCAATATTTCTAAAATGTTTGCAATTTCTTACAGTAAAACCAAGCAGTTTCAGAGCTGCATTGGCTTGAACGTTAATATGTTCTGAAAAATTAAGATTGCTATCAAAAATTATTCCCAAATCTAACTTATTTTGCTCTTAATAGTTCATTGTCATTGAAAGTATAAGTATATTGAAAAATTTCCTACCTAGACATTTTCTACTGCCTTTATTAACTACTCTGTACACTACTGAATACTAATTACAACTCAACTAAACACTATTTAATTAGTCACTATCTAAATCGCTCTGATATCTCCAATTCAATACTCACGAACTCGGCCGTTTATTCTTCTTTTATAGACCCAACGAATATTCCAGGTATATTCTAGCATCTCTAGATCCATTTCCCGAACGACTCGAACGCTTCTCGTCTATTCTCCAGTTTTCCAGTTGCGCCTCGATACCCCGGCATTATTTGTTTGTTTACCAGGATCGTGTAGGGGCGATCGGGGCAATTTCGCGCTACCACAGTCGTCAATTTGAGTGTGAGTGGGGCAAATTCCGTGACAGTATATTGTTTAGTTCTAAAGATACGTAGGTATACGTACTTAAGAATTTAAACTTTAAATCAAAAATAAATTTAACATATATTTATACCACTATTATAATTAAATTTATTATATATAAATTATACAAAACATATTGTGGATCGGTCAGTGGTCGCGCAGTTTAAGGCGTCAGTACTTGAATCGAGGTGACTAGATCGCTGTGGGTTCGACCTCCGCAGCCGACAGATCGTATATAAGCTATATTCGTGGAGAGTATTGGCACCCTCTCTGCGGGTATGATAAGGTGGAAAAATGTTACCTTGGGTCAATGTGAGAGATTGATACCGGTTGACGTTTGACTACCCTCCTAATTAATGAGGTTTTCCAAGTTTCCCTCATTCCTGCACTGAATTGTGGTTAGAGCCTACTAACGTAAGTCCTTCCTGGGTGAGAATGCGGATTGCTTAATAATAATATGCCGCCCCCTCTCCCGCACAAGTCTTAGACTTTTGGGTTAATCCTCGTGATTAGAATGAGGGGTAGAGATATTATTATAATATGTTGCTCTTGATCTTAGCATTTTATTGTTTCTAATAATAATGTTTGAATTTTCCATAGTTGGAATAAAAACCGCAATATTACAGACCCCGTTTCCCCTATGCTTCGTATTCTAAATGCAAGTAATCGTTAGCGAACGCAACCAGCATGCTGTAAAAGGCAGTGACGTCACACAGCGGTTCACGCGGGTCCATTTTCTCACATTATTTTAACGGCTTTACGGGCGTCAGAAAGTTATAATTTTTTTCAGATCGCACTAAAATTACAAAATCATTCAGAAAGCGTAATTTAAAAAATGCTAAATAATACCATTTGCCAGTACCGACAATGGTTTACGAATTGCCCATGCGAAGAAAATGAATGTCGTAAACAAAGGATTAATGTTTGTGGCAAAAGGTACTGTTCCGATATTTGCGTGGGGTCTACCAGTCTACGTAGGCTCCCATATACCATCATAACATTAATTTCATCCAAGCAGAATATTTACATACCAGTCCCTGTTTCTAAAAGATCAGCCATTCCAATTTCGTAACTATCGCGTCAAGTGTACAGGGGTCAGCCATTCAAAGAAATGTGGATGAGCTTTTGGCCAACAACAGCAGGTTTGAGATGCAAAATGATGGGTGAAATGTTTTACTCGGAACGGAAGTATTTTACAATTTTTTTATGATATTGACTTTATTTTTCATGACGTATCTATTCCCAAATTTTTTAGATAAATAATAATAATAATAATATCTCTACCCCTCATTCTAATCACGAGGATTGGCCCAGAAGTCGAAGACTTGTGCGGGAGAGGGGGCGGCATATTATTATTAAGCAGGCCGCATTTGCGCCCAGGAACGACTTACGTTGGTAGGCCCTAACCACCATTCAGTGCAGGAATGAGGAAAGCCTGGAAAACCTCATTAATTAGGGGGGTAGTCAAATGCCAACCGGTATCAATCTCTCACATTGACCCAAGCCAACATTCTTGCACCCTACCATACCCGCAGAGAGGGTGCCAATCTCTCCACGAATATAGCTTATATACGGTCTACCGGCTGCGGGGGTCGAACCCACAGCGATCCAGTCACCTCGATTCACGTACTGACGCCTTAAACCGCGCGACCACTGACCGATTGATTGAGATAAGTTGTAAATCATTATCTATTTAGTTTTTCGACTTTATAATATTTGATCGTTGTCTTTAATTATATGTCAAATGATAGTGTTGAGTGACTTAAACGAGTGAATCTTATCAAGGAAGAAAGCCGATTTACTTTCATTCAAAAAATGTAGCGCGTTTTAGCCAGTCTGGGCGTGATCGACTTGTTAATTTTGATGGTTGGTTTGGTAATTTCTCCACCGTAATTACCTGCGATCTGATTAACAATTGAAATGGTACACAGATCGAGGAAAGTGCATTTTTACACGGGTTATCGAAATGATTTAAAATATGCAAACCAGTAGCGTATCCAAAGGAAGGGGTAATGAAAGTAATTAATTAATTCATTTTAGATACTCGTGGTTTTGAGGTGCTACTGCATTTGTCTGACAAATGTTCCCAATTGATTTTTATTTCTGCATCTAGATTGCCGCGAATGTGCTAAAATGTCAATTTTCTGATTAATTTTGATAGTACTACAGGATTTGTCGTGAAAATACTGGATGTCTAAATAACGTTGCCATTTAAGGAAATGAATGTAAAGACAAATTATAGATCCTTAAATAGTAGACGAAATTGAATCGACAATGTTTCTTGGATCATCTAGACAGCAGGACATTTAAGTTGGCATATTGACGGCAATCTAGATGCAGACATCGGTTTAAAAAATCAAGTGGGCCAAAATATTTTTCAAACAAGTGCACTCCCATCTTAAATCGTTCGGCAAAACCTGAAATGACGGAATTGTGATAAATATCGACAAATTTGCTTTTTCCCCTATAGAGGGTGTATAGAGGGTGTAAATAAATAAGTGCAAAAAAATCAGGGGGTAATCCTGGTAGAAAAATAAAGGGAGATCTTTCTCTGAAATGAATTTTTAAATGGTAAGGTAGCAATAAGAAAAAAAATACTTATAAAACAAGTCTTAGGGGTGGATTTTTCTACCCCTTACAACAGTAGGAGAAAATAAATTGTTTACTGAATGCCATCTTGATAGCAAAGTCTACTTAATTTCAAGTCTGTCATTTTTTTGATATTTCAGGAAAAAGTTAAAAGCTACTTCTTTGACATCCTTTTTAACGAGTTGTACCTATTTTCAAAAGATATGATCAAATGAGATTTCTTTATATGACAGACCCCCACCCCCCTTATTTTGCCACAGGAAATAACCCTACTTATTTATTTACACCCATAATATCGTCCAATATCTATTATTATTGTTAATTTTTTGGCCGTGCATTTTTTATTACACTTTGCCACCATGACGGTTGCCGACAGCATACTTTGCCTTCTCAAGGTCAGGTTTTACTGTGGTGTTTCCAGTGCCGTGCAGAAGTGTATTTTTAAATCATTTCGAACTGCTCTTTTTGATTTTTTTTTATAAAATTGTATTTGTAACAGTCCCCTGTACATTCAATTTTTTTTTTGGATAAGTTCTGAATTAGGTACCCTGTATAGGAAACTATTACATTTTACAAGACTTCCCTATACCCTCAAACTACAATTCTATATGCGCCACTGATATAAGCACATTTGTTCTATATTTGAATCAATAAAGAAATTTTATGCAAGTTGTAATTGCATTACTTAATTAAAATTTAGTCCGAATGAAACCTTTTTCCTATTTCTGTAAAAAGGCTAGATGTTTTCTCTGCTTCTTATTCTTCAAATGAAATTTTACTACGACTTAAATAAAGTTAGGTTGCTAAGGTATGGGACACTTGATCGGTTCTTGCTAAAAGATTTAATTAAATCCAGGTTAAACTTCCTTTGGTAAACCTATCCTATATTTTAGGATTGAAAAAAACGTGTTGCTTTGTTTCACTGGACTACCTCTGCCTCAGAGGGCACAATACATTGGGAGTCGTCGAACTCTGGTAATCGGATTAGATAAAATACCTCTAAATTCGGGGTGGTTAAATTTATTGCTTTGGGCAACCGTAAATCTTATAAATACTCGAAACATTTTAGTTTCTGCCTGTGTCAAAAATAAAGAACAAGACGACTAGACGTGATATCTTTGCGAACATTTCGTTTCGCGAAGCTTTAAAGCTTTATGAGTTTTCTAAAAGCAGTTTAAAATAGATGTTTAACATTACACTGATTTATAAAATGAGTGTAGATGAGCTCTAGGTAAAATCTAATCTATTTTCAGACATTGATAATATGTGCATTGTGGCTGCAACGTCAAGGTTTCTTACCTATACTATAATTACATACTAATAACCATAAAAATGCATTCTAAACGTATATTACGCACTTGTTTTCCACAAAATAGCTATAATTATAATTTACACAAATATAATAATAGTTATTTTTAGTATAAAACATTTTTTTACTACACAATGGCTTCTGAAGTTCATAAGAATTTTCAATTTATTTTTCACATTCGACAACTGAGAAAAGTGCGATAAAAAATCAAAATAACTGATTGACTGCTTTTTTACGATTTAGACAGACCCTGATCCATTTTATTGTTATTAGTGTCCATTTGGATTCTCATAGAATCTATTATATTCGTATGAGTTTTAAGATATTTATTAATGAAAATGTATTGGGACTGTTATTAAAATTCACTCCGCTATTCTGTTATTAGTGTTAAAAAATTTATTAGTGTTCATTTCGATTCTTATTATGTTATTGTTATTAGTGTTTAGTGTTTCTTTTTTTGTTCTTATTGGAATCTGCATTATTGGTAGTAGTGTTGAGTTTATTATTTATTAGTGTTCGATTCTTTCCTTATTAGATATCGCTTTATTGTTATTAGTGTTTCTTATTAGTACTCCGTTGTATTCTTATTTGTAATGTTCTATTATTAGTGTTTATAATTTTATTAGTGTTTACTACGATTCTTATTATGCCATTAGTGTTTAGTGTTTCTTTTTTCTGTTCTTATTAGAATTCACATTATTGGTAATAGTGTTGAAATATTTATTTATTAGTGTTCGATTCATTCCTTATTAGATATCGCTTTATTGTTATTAGTGTTTCTTATTAGTACTCCGTTGTATTCTTATTTGTAATGTTCTATTATTAGTGTTCACTTCGATTCTTATTATGTTATTAGTGTTTAGTGTTTCTTTTTTCTGTTCTTATTAGAATTCACATTATTGGTAATAGTGTTGAAGTATTTATTTATTAGTGTTCGATTCATTCCTTATTAGATATCACTTTATTGTTATTAGCGTTTCTTTTTGTGTAGAGCCTTATCGGAACAGAGAAGTAGATAATTTTTTTAAGTTATAATCAAAATAAAATAGTTGCGATAATATCAGCTGTTTTTTATTTTCTGTTTGTCTAGTGTTGTAATTTTAAATTCCTCCGCTTGTGTCGTAAATCAAAAAGCGTCTAGCAAAGGAAATAACATGCCTCACCTTTTGGCGCAAGACCGGGTACATTCCAGCAAAAATTCTTCGTCTGGGGTGACGGGCCTGGTTTGTTATGCGGAGGTTATATCGCCATGGAGTTTGAAAATGCGGCTATTTGTGTATTTAAGAAAGTATTTGCTTCTCTTTACTTGACTACTATAAAATCGGTTCAATTAGAAAGTATTTAACCACTTAAAATGGCATAAGAAAAGTGCAATGAAAAAATTGTGTAGAGTGCATAGAATTTATTTGCGTTTTATGAAAGAATTCACATAGCAGTATATTAAATCATTTGAGTAATTTGTGTCCAGCTGGCAGTTGATGAATAGTCCCCAATGGCTAAAAATTAATAAAATCGACGTTTGTCCTTGCTGGCCGAGCTTTTATTCCCCGCAGTGCGGATGTCTTAACCTTCCGTAACTATTCGAGTTATTACGTAACGATCTCAAATAACAGATGGAATAATAATGCGTCGTTTTGCAAACTCGGCCAGATAGTCGAAATCAATTTGAAAACGTTCCCGAATTGGAAGCAAGGACGACGTATTGCAAATTTAATGCACACATGGTTTAACACAGAGCAACTACAAGAGTAGGTCTAGAAATGTTACCCATATTTTTAGCTTACTTTATCAGAATTTTGATCATGTAAAAAAAGTGTAAAGGTGTAAAGGTTAATGTACATTTGAATTCACTTCCTTTCGGTTTTCCAAAGCTAAGAAGTTTTCCATTAGCATCCAATGTTCAGTTTTTTTATTAGTGTTAAGTAATATTCTTATTTAGAATTAATTTTATTTTTAATAAGATTCATATATATATTCAGGTTTTTGTCAGGATAAGTTGGATTCTCATCAGAATCAACTTTATTCTTATTACTGTTAAGTAGAATTCTTATTAGAACCGACTAGTACGATTTTTATTATATTCCACTTTATTTAAAACGTTCATATTATTAGTGTTCATGTGGGTTTTCATTAAAATCAATCTTATTATTATTAGTGTACAGTTTCTTATTATTGTTGAGTTCATATTCTTATTAATGTTCAGGTAGATTATTACTAGAATCAACCTCATTCCTTTAGTTTTTAAATATTAGTGTAAGTTGAATTCTTATCAGAATCCACTTTATTCTTATTAGTGTTAAGTTGAATTCTTATTATAATTATTATTTAACAATTTTGATATTTTTATTAATGTACTGTTGGATTCTCACCCCGACTCACTGTTTTTTTATTAGTGTCAAGGGTCGTATCAGTGTTATTGAATTCTTATTAAAATCCAATTATCTTTAATCATGCAGTATTCTTATAAGAGTTCAATTTCTCATTACTGTTAAGTTAAATTATTATAATTCAACTTGTTTTTAACAATGTTCATAACTTACTAACGATCTCTCGGATTCATCAAAATTTGCTGTACATATTTTTATTAGTGTCAAGTTTCTGGTCAGTGTTACAATGATTTCTTATTAAAATCTAATTTAATTTGATTAATATTCAATTATCCCGTTTATTCATATTATTGTTCACTCGAATTGTCATTAAGTGTAATTATTTTATTTTTGTTGTCGAATTAGTCCTACTAGAATCGACAAGCTATGTATTTTGTATACATTTATTATTATCTTTATTATCACAAGTTTGATAATGTTGACACTTATTACCAAATATTTTCATTTCGTTTTTTTTGTTTGTATTTTTTTAAATAATGTTTCTAAAATATTAACACTATTTTTTATTGCAGTGCCTGGGAATGAAACCGCGAATTGACGGTAAGTTTCTTGCATGATGGGGGTATAAAACACCCTGTATTGTAGTGTGCATTTTTGGAATTTTATTACCGTTTATTTTTAAAGATATTTTAACAGAGGCCAATTCATTACTTGTCACATACAGTAATATTGCCTGCAGTTATGTATTTAGATAATTTATTTCCACATCAATTATACTATTTTATATATAAATAAATTTAACCCACATACTTGAACCCGAGGTCACCTAATATTTTATCATGAACGAAGGAATGTAGACAGCAAACTAAACAACATAGAGACATGCCTTTCACCCGTAGTTTAAACTGTAAGTTCTAAACATTTTGGAATTTAGTAATTTTCTGTTTAGATATTACAACATTTGCAACCATAAGTACAAGTAGTGGGGTGTGTGAGAAGAACATGTTAATATATACAGGGTGTCCGGAAAAGACGTGTACAACGGAAGACCACAGACTCCTGGGTACAAAATAAGCCGATTTAGCCCAATTTACTTATTTCCAAAATTGCTTCGTTTCGCCGCTAGAGCGCCAAAGTTCGCAAAAATTTTTTGTTTATTCCGAATATCTAGAAAACGACTTGATCGATGTTAAACAATTTTGGGCTACGCAGTTATAAGTCTAATCGACACTTTTTGACATTATTTAAAATCTTTTGCAGTCATTAGAAATATAAGAAAAATCATGTATCATGCAAATATAAGCACATATTTTTTTAACCCCCTGTACAATTACTCTCAGTTTGTTTCTATTAGTAGTTGACTTTATTTAGAAACTTTTTTTACACTTTCATAATTTTGAACAGATGAGTAGTTTAGGCAGAAAAATATTTTTCGTATGTCAACAATATCAGCATTCGTTCTGCAACAAATAACGGAGTACCAGAAGTACGCTCTGATATTTTAAGTATCAACTTCAATACATATTCCGAACAAGTAGATATGCTTTTGGTTTATGGAGTTTGTCAAGATAACAGTCGCAAAAGTGTTAGGGTCTACATGGACAGATTCCCTCATCGACGAGTGTCAAATCATCAAACTTTTGCTAACATCGAAAGGCGACTTCGCAAATTTGGTTCTTCAACCAAATGAATACGGTTCAAGGGCGTCAACGTACCACGAAAACTATAAAGGTGCAGGAACAAATCGTAGATAAGATAGAAGAGAACCCAAAAATTGGTGCAAGGCGCATTGGACAAGAAATAGGGATACCAAAACCATAGTTCATGATGTTTTGAAGGAGCAGTAACTGCATCCGTACCACAATCGGTTTATGACCGGTTCATCAACCAATTGACCCTGAAAACGTTTAGCATTGTGTAATTTTATACAAGATCAAAGAGTCCATGGTATTAATTTCAGCAAAAACATTTTATTTACAGATGAAGCATATTTTGCTAGGTCAGGAATTATTAATATCCATAACAAACACGTTTATACTGATGAAAATCCACACTGTACTGAAAATAAGACATTTTCAATATGAATTCAGAGTAAACGTGTGGACGGAAATTATAGACAACTTTATTATTGGCCCGGTTGTGTTTCCACATCGATTAAATGGGGTCAACTATTTAAATTTTTTACTTAATTTATTGGACGATTTACCATTACTACTTCGTCGTAACATGTGGCTTATGCTCGGTGGTGCACCCCGCCCCCATTTTACAATACCCGTTCGACAGTATTTACATAATTTGTATCCTAACAGGCGGATTGGAAGAGAAAACGATGCTCCTATAAAATGGCCACCTCGAGCACCAGACTTAACCCCTTGCGATCATTTTTGTAAAGTATATGCCTACGCAGTTAATAATAAAGAGGATTTTTTTAGGTGAATCCAAGACGCAGTTAACATTTTACGAGGTAATCCATGGAGAGCACTACAACTTCGTAAAACCGTAAAACGGATTACTTATTGCGTACGAGAAAAGGTGGTCACTGAGCATTTATTGTAAAGAGATCATAACTTTTTTTATTTGCTATATTAATCTTATTATCTCGTATTTATTAAATAGAATATAAATGAATTTTGGAATTTTTGTTATTTGTTGCAGAACGAATGCTGATATTGTTGACATACGAAATATTTTTTCTGCCTAAACTACTCATCTATTCAAAATTTTAAAGTATAAAAAAGTTTATAAATAAAGTCAGCTACTAATAGAAAAAACTGAGAGTAATTGTACAGGGGTTAAAAATATGTGCTTATATTTGCATGATACATGATTTTTCTTATATTTCTAATGACTGCAAAAGATTTTAAATAATGTCAAAAAGTGTCGGTTAGACTTATAACTGCGTAGCCCAAAAATGATTAACATCGATCAAGTCGTTTTCGAGATATTCGGACTAAACAAAAATTTTCGCGAACTTTGGCGCTCTAGCGGCGAAACGAAGCAATTTTGGAAATAAGTAAATTGGGCTAAATCGGCTTATTTTGAACCCAGGAGTCTGTGGTCTTTCGTTGTACACGTCTTTTCCGGACACCCTGTATATAATAAGTAGAAGTGCTATGTTTTAGATTTTTTATTTTAAATTAGGACCTCGACAATATAACTACAAAGACAATACTCATTATATAGCAGATGATAATTTTCTCGACACAGGCTCTTTAATCTAATCGAGTTTATGATAATTACTCGTAATTAAGTAATTAATATTTCGATTATTGCGTTTCTCACACAAGCTTAGTCATTTCATTACTATTACTGATAATACAATTTCAGAGATTACTTATTCACATTCACAGATATTTATTTAGTCATATATTCGCTTCGCACGCTGAACTCAGTGGCGCAGGTAATGGTAGTCGGTTTATACAGAGTATCTAAAAAAAATGTAGAAAAATACTCGAGTTTTTTTAGAAGCAAGTAAACGTACACGTGCCGTAAACGTGTTTTCATATAGAGACCCCAGGTGCCGTGTGGACAGATCTATCATCTGTTGAGGGTTCTTGGGCATTAGATGGCAGATGTTTTATTTTGTCGGGGGACCGATCGTCAATGACACGAGACATAAGAGATGCCAGGTAGGGCGTGTGTATGAAAGAGGGTTTAGTACACAGGATGTTTGGAAGGAGTCTGCTCATTTTTCATCTTAGCACAATATATTTCCATGTTTTTAGTAATCACCCAGTGCATCAAGGATTAGACACATTCGAACTAAATTCATTTATTAGTGGTTTATTAAAATTCACTTTATTCTTATTAGTGTACATATTTGTATTAGTGTACAGATTCTTATTTGTGCGCAAATTCTTAATATTGTTCATATTTTTATTAGTGTACAGATTCTTATTTGTGCGCAATTCTTATTAGTGTTCAAATTTTTATTAGTGCACAGATTCTTATTAATGTTCAGAACTTTAAACAAGTGCATTTTGAAACAGTTGCGTTTGCATCTCGGTCCATTAAAGCGTACCCACATTTTTCTTTTTTGTCACAACGTTCCCTTTCGTTCCAACCGAGTCCCATTGTACTCTAATTGTGAATATCATCGGTGACCCCTCTGAGACCTTTTTAAGAATTTCCGTTGCTTTGAATCGGTCCCTCGCTCCTCCCATGTCTCTAATGGCGATTGTGAAGTCGTGCTCAGCCACCTGAAGCGTTACGCATCCTGTGGTGTGTGAGAAAACGACTGTTCGCAATTGGAATCCTCCACGACCTGATGGATTTTCTAATTATGGCGTTTCGTATAAATTACATAGCTTCAGGAACCCGGTAAATATTCAAGGACAGTGGTACTTGATTCTACGCGTAGATTTTGAGGTCGAACCTGGCAAGAGTTGTCTGTCATCTTTTGTATGTACTTGTATGGACCCCACTGAAATGTAATTTTATATTATGATGACTGGAATGCGCTAAAAGCTGCGCGAATGGATTAATCATGATCAGCGCCATATTTTGTTTTGTGCTTCTAACAATGGCGGAGCAGTAGGGGCTTAGCTGATTGTGAATTGAAATGAAATTCAATTCTGGATATGAAGAATTATTTCGTGCTATATGCTGGTTAATTTTACAGTCCCTTATAAAACATGAAATGTTCCAACAATAACACCCACAAAAATAGACAAAGAATAACACTAACGAGATACAAGATAAAAGAAGGAACCACACTGTACGCCAATGACGTGTTTACAAACAAAATAATGGGAAATTAAGAACACAATTCATATCGCACGTGCAGATGGTTGTCTCTCTCGCACCCACGTACATAACCAATGAAGTATGTCTTTGCTGAGTTTCATGTGCCTCCTTTTGTCTGCTCCTAGGTTTGGTACCTTTATTTGGATGCGCAATGGACTAAACGCATTCCATATCGTACATTTCAGTGACGGACCTACACCGTTTTCTTTCGAGCTTTCCGCTTGTAAGGAAGCATTGCATCGTAAAGCGCAAGGTATCGAGAACATTTTTAGCACTTATAAGACCAAAACGGCAATTTCTGGAAGGAGTTCCTATCTTATATTTGTATGTCTTAAGGGCTGTGTTCTTGAAATAGTGATTTCTACAAATGCAAATAATGTTAGACATTTAATAATTTAGAGCTTAGCAAATAACAAGAATGTTATCCCATGCCACCTGCGAATATTCAAAGGTGCCGAAGTAAAATTAATATAGAGGGTCTTTCTTGAATAGAGGTAAAAAAATCTAGAGGCATATTTTGAGGGCAAAAATAAGGGTTTTTTTGCTATATAAATGAGGGGTCTAGGACAACCATTGTCCAGCTATAGCGTGACAAAAATAAAACAAAAAAAAGTTTTTAATTTCTAAATCGCTTGAGATAATTTAGCCAAAAGTATAATAATGTATAATGTTACAAATAAAATAAGATTAAATTTTAATAATCCTTATCCATATTCAAATGTTGAAATGGCCAATATGGATTACATTTATGGCCTTGCAGACGGAAATGGTACTGACTTTTTCATACTTTTATAATATTGTTTACTTGTCTATTTTACCTTTGCATTTATTTTTTTTGTGTTAGATTAGTTTGATTGATTTAATTTTTATTTTAGGAACTTTTATGTGATGAAATGAAACGCTCTTGTTAAATTCTCAGTGCAGACTGATTTATTAAATAAGCAAAAAGGGATGGTTTATGTTTCAAAAATGTGCAGCTAGAAAAGCGGTCAGACCCTATTGCCAGATGGGCTTACTATATATTTGGGCTCATTTTAACATTATGTATATGAACAATTTCTGTTATGGTCCTGTAATTGGATTTTTTGTTTCTGTTGGACTATTAAATACTATTATTATTATCAATAATTTTATTTTTGTTAATATTTTTGTTCTACATGTTATATTTTTCGAGATTTCTGCACCTAAAGCACCACAACTTTGATAATTTCACGGCGACCTTAACCTCCTACTACGTCCCAAAGTTTGTAACCTTTTCTCCAAACACCCTGTATATTTAATTTTATCAAATTAACAGTAAATGGACAATACAATCAGCTGGAAATGCGGGCGCCGAGCTTCTCGTGATATATGACATATTATCTATTTACTAACAATCTGTTTTATAGAATATGATTACTATTATTTATTTTTGTGTCGTCCTCACGCATCATTATCTCGACTTCGTCTATCCACTTATCACCCCATTAAAATAAATGCTGCTCGCCCTGCATGGCAGCCGTTCGGAGTTGTTACTTAAATTAATTCAGAAGGCCATCTATTACCAAAAAAACTCTCGTGATAAGGGCTGGCTCGAGGAAGACGTCAGATAAGAGGAGCGGCAGATGTTCCCGTACGCCAGCCTACCGCTTTTTAAAATGTTTTTGTGGATCCTCACCACCTGTTCCAAGTCGATGCATGAAAACATACCATCTACCTGAATGGTAGAGAAAGAAAGATGCTCTTCAATCTGGCGCTGCTCAAGGATGTTCAGTGTCGGGTTAGTTAATATAAATAATAGAAATAAAAGCGTATAAATACCAAATACCTACTACAAATCTGTAAAACTATACATGGTGATTGGGGGGAACCCCCAATATTCTCAAGGAGTATTTAGGGGGCAAAAGTGAACAAAAAAGCCTAATAAACATATTATGGTCGAATATCAACGGTCAAGTCATGCATTCTAAATGACGTTTGTGATTTAAACGCATTTATTCGTTTAGTCGGTATTGTACACACATAATTTCGTAATGCCTGCCACATTTAGTCATCGAGAATATCCTGATATTATTTTTATTTGTGGGATTGCAACGGTAGCGCTAATCGTGCTGTTGTTGAATATCGACGTCGCTTCCCGAACATAAGAGTGAGAGAAAAGTATTCCACACAATCTTCAACAATGCACGTGAAACTGGAATGTTTCCCAATGTGAAAATTACATCTGAGAGGCAAGCTGGTCCTGGTTTAGCCGTGGAGGAAGAAATTCTAAATGTGGTAGAACGTAGCCCGGGTGTAAGTACAAGGCGCATTGCAACCCCAAATTAATCATACTACGGCATGGGAAGTCATTCACAAAAATGCTTCAAAACCTTTCCATATTCAGCGCGTCCAGAATCTTCAGGACGGTTATAATGATTTGCGGTTGCACTTTTGCAATTGGATAAACGCAAACCATACGCTTACAAATACATTTTGTTCACTGATGAGGCTCAATTCACTCGTGATGGAGTAAATAACTGTCACAATGGCCATCGTTGGTCAGATGAAAATCCGCACTAATTACTTGGCCCAGTTGTGCTACATGATTGTCTTACTGGCGCTAGATATGTAGAATTTTTAGAAAATAATTTGACAGATCTACTGGACTGTTCCATTGGATATTAGGCAAAACACGTACTTTCAGCATGATGGTGCCCCTGCCCCTTTTGATCGTGTTGTGATCAATCATGTTAACAATCCCTTTCCAAAACGCTGGATTAGCCGATGTGGTTTCCAAAATTGGCCACCAAGGTCACCAGATTTGAATCCCCTTGATTACTGCCTTTGGGGATGTTTTAAATCATTAGTATATGCAACGAAAGTGAACACAAAATAGGCACTATTCGATCGCATTGTCAATTGTGCAGCACTCATAAGAGAAAACTCGGGTAAAAATATTTTCTTTGCTATTTCAGTAACCGTTGATATTCGACCATATGTTTATTAGACTTTTTTTTCACTTTTACCCCCTGAACACTCCTTTCGAATATTGGGGATTCTTCTTTAGTTTGATTGGGTTTTTGCCACACTTCTGAAAAAATAAAAATTAAATAAGCCCTTGCGCCAAACGGATCAGTCAAGGGTTATTTTTGAAACTAAGTTTACCTAACCAAAAAATCTCACACCAGATAAGTAAATAATAACAAAAATCACATCACTATCGCGCACTTCCGTATTTTTGACGTTTCAAAAAATTGTTTTCGTTCTCAAAATATTAAATGTATTAAAAGTATGTCAATTTTGACAGTTTACAATTTGTTTATCTGCTTCCATAGAGATGTTAAATGCAATTTTTTGAATTTTGTATATCGTTTTTTTGGACGCGTTTTAGACAAAAATGATCGTAAAGTATTAGTTGTCTGGAAAACTGTTCGATACATGCGTTGGACTTAGTTATTTATAGTTTTTCGAGATTATATATTTCAGGCCCTCTTTAACAAAACGTTATTGATTTTTTCATATCTGCTAACGAAAACAGTTTCTGCTGAAAATTTATAATGAAAAAGCAAGGGGATATAAATTGAAACATAAATGGATCTGCTCTAAAATCGTGGCACAGATTTTTTTCTTTAAAATTAAATTAGGCCCCGAGAAAAAGAGTAATTCGAAGAGTGTTTTCTGGGAAAATGTAAATTTTATGACGGATGAACCCCTAGAGGATTCTTTACGACCTCCAGCTACTCGTTAAAGTTTGACGTCGAAAGAAAATGTACAAAAATGGTTACATCCAAGTTAAGCTGCGAATCCTTATTCAGGACGTGTCTAAAACACTTAGTAGTAGTTTTAATATAACATTTTCTGTTTCGTATTTTCCCTATTGGTTTAATGCCCGGTGGTCCTAATGGCAGAAATAGAAATATAAATGACTATTGTACCCCACATGGCCAGGACTGTGCAGCAATATCTAGATAACACTCTCAGAAAAATTGATTGGGATTAATGGAGCGCGAGCGCTTTTTAACGGGAAACAAATTTGGGTATGTTTCTAGAAAAAATATAACTGATGACGTCATTAGTCGTCGTGGAGCTTGCCTCATTCCATTTAATACCACGTGTCCCAAATTATATTTAAATTTTTTGTATCCTCGCAGTAGGCCCATACTGCCGAGTTTCAGACACTCTGTAGTCTGTACTGTCTACTGCTCCTCAATGTCAGAAGAATGCGACGTTCGTCTGTCGATAACGCCATAGTCGCAGCACGCTAGATTCAAATTAGTGCATTCTAACCGGATGGAGATGTTTCATCAGCTGTTTGTGTATACGTTGGGTGGGTGAAGTTCGGAACCTACCTGCTCGCCTACTTGATTGAAAATCTAAAACACGTAAACGGTAACCTGCATAAGTAAATTATTGCAGCTGATGTCATCGATATTTCGCTTCTATAAAGGTCGAATAGTAATATTTAGGTTATGCAGATATACGGCTTTTATCACGGTTTAATAAAAGTATATTTCATATTCTTAAAAGGGAAAGTATTATGTGTATAACAAATCAATTGACATTTATTCACATTCAGTAGTCTTATGTCATAACATGACATTTAAATTGTTATCAAATCTAGTATCAAATAGACTAGGTACTAAATATTATCGTCAAACAATTTTTAAAGAATAGAAAGTAGCATACTAATTAAAGAACTAACTAATTAATACGTTTTTTTTTAATAAACGCAATTTCTCTTATTTACATGCATGTTTGTTTTTTAGTGTTGTTTTATTGAATAACAATAAAATGAAATGAAAAGATAATTAATAGATAAGAACTACTCCTGGAATTTTTGCACGTTTTCAAGCGGCAATTTCAAGATCTGAAGCATATATTGGCTGAAGGTGGATTTCCAACATTTATTATAAACAAATCATAGTAGTCAAGTAATTCCAGTGTTAATTCATTATTCTTATTATTTATACACCATGAACTAATTCAAAAACAACCTAATGGCAATGAAACTGAGATCGATTATTGTTGTACAGAGGTGATCCACCATAGACCAGATAAATCATGGACCGGCCCTAGAAAGAGAGGTCCGCTGTCCTGATGTGTACAAGAGGGATGAAGCTAGTCCGGGCAAAAACAGATGTTCTATGACAGAAAAATATATAAACATAACCTGACAAAACCTTTCCTGTTAATATTGTTAATGATTTGTGTGCCTTTTCTGATTTAGTTGTGTTTAGTGTGTTTATTAGTAATAGTTTTTAAATACTCATAAACTATGGTGGAGTCACCGTAAATGTCATACGTCTGTCATTTACGGTTTTTGTTTTTTTCGGCCAAGGATTTGTGGGTTTTTGCCCGGACTAGCTCTATCTCTGTCGCACACATCTGAGCATCAACGATTTGTATAGGCAGAAAACGGTTTTGGGCGCGTCCATAATTTATAAGATCTATGTGATCCACCGAACACGTTTGCAGGGGGGCACTCAGTTTTTGTTACGCCACTGGAAAGCTCAAGCTAAAACTGGGACGAGCAAACACGCGCGCCGTTATTTCTTTGGCGAACGATGGCCTTGTATGGTTTAGGATCGAGCGCGTTAGCGCTCTTTATCCTTCCCCATCTCTGTAGGCCTGGGCGGCCTCGTAAAGGTGGGCCCCATCCATCACCTACCCCGACCACTGGCGTGGCCGGTGTAGGCGCTTTGCGGGGCCTCCTTCTTCCGTGGCTGACCCCCGCCGGCAGGGGGGCCTTCTTCTGGCGCTCTTCGGGTCTTATACGTTCTTTCTTCGCCGGCCGTCCTAAACCCCCGGGGTGGTCTTTGTTGGGAATTGGGTTATTGTGATTGGCTAGGTAGCCATAGGATGCTCTTTCCTCCCGAGCCTCTTTCGGTTCGGGAAATGCGAGCGCTGGGTAAGGATAGGAATTTGTTTTGGGTTGTCTATGTTCTCGTCTTCTTCGTGGTGGTCATCTGGGTCGTGGCTTCTTCGTCCTGAAACAGAAAAGATTAGCGGGGGGGAGGGGGGTAGGGGTTTGGTCATGGGGGAAGGTCAAGGAATTGGTGTCTGGGGCGTTTGTGTTTGTCAGTCGGGGAGGGGTCGTAGTCGACGGCTTGCCTGAGTAGGGGGTTGTCGTGGTTAGTGGCTTTGTCAAAGGTTTTTTGGGCGTGGGTGTGAATGGTGTGGGTTAGGTCGGTGTAGTCGAGGTCATGTTTTATGTCTGTGTTTCTGAAATACCAGGGCGCGGCGACGGCCGTGCGTAAGGCTATGTTCTCTATAACCTGGAGTCTTTTAATGTTGCTTTTTGCCGCGTAGCTCCATGCCGCGGAGCCGTACGTGAGCTGCGCTTGAAGCACCACCTTGATAAGCGTACGCTTATTCCTTAAACTAAGGGTGTTGCCACCCTTGAGTAAGGGATAGAGCCTCGCCCTGGTGAGCTTACCGCGAGCCGCCGTCTCCGTGATATGGGCTTTCCACGTGAGTCGCTGGTCCATCGTCACGCCTAGGTATTTCGTTTTTGTCTGCCAGGGAATGGGTTCTTGGAATAGGGTGGGGTTGTCGGGGGCATGGTTTCGGGGGAGACGTCTGCGGGTGAAAAGGACAGCCGAACTTTTGTCAGGATTAATTTTGACTTTCCACCTGTTGCACCAGGTTTCAAGTTGGTCAAGGGAGGTTTGGAGGGTATTTAGGGTATGGTTGAGGTTGGTGGATTGTGTTGTCAGGGTGATGTCGTCCGCGTAAAGGTAGGTATTTGTGTGGGGAGGGTGTGGAATGTCACTGTTATGGATGGTATAGAGGTGAGGAGAGGACGGTGCCTTGTGGGACACCGGCCTCCATGGTGAGTTGAGGATAGGGAGTCTTGGATGCGGATTTGGAATTTCCGGTGGTGAAGGTAGGACTTGGTTAGTTTGACATAGGAAATAGGATAGCGGTTTGTGAGCATTTTCATCAGTAGGCCTTCGTGCCAGACCGTATCGAAGGCTTTTGCGGCGTCCAGGAAGACAGCTCCGGTGAACTGTTTCCTGTTGAAGGCCGCCGTGATGTGCTCGGTTAGTCTGAGGATTTGGAGTTCGGTCGAGTGACCAGGACGGAAGGCGAACTGCTCGTCGGGAATGACTTGCAGCTCTTGGGATATGGTTTTTAGTCGGGAGAGGATAATTCTTTCTACCACTTTGCTCATAGCCGGGAGCAGGCTGATGGGTCGGTAGTTAGAGGGGAATTGGTGGTCTTTGTTGGGTTTGGGGATGAGGATGACGTGAGCGGTTTTCCAATTTCTTGGAAAATGCCTCAGTCGGAGGATGGCGTTTGTTATGTTGAGGAGGGCTGTGAAGGGTTTGCGGGGGAGGTGTTTTAGGGTGTGGTTATGGATTAGGTCAGGACCAGGAGCCTTTCGGTTCCTGAGGTTTTTGATGATTTCGCGGAGTTCATCGGGGTGGCTGGGGATTACGTCGTTGTCCAGCGCTCCGTCGATGCGTCGAGCCGCACGCTCGACCTCGCGTTCAAATTCCTCGTCCTCGTCAGGCAGCTGGGGTAGTCTACACTGCAGTTCCAGGCTGTCGGCAAAAGCCTCGGCCTTTTCCTGGTTCGTGTAAACCACCCCCCTGCTGCCGTGGATTGGAGGGATTTTCCGGCGGGGCGGTAAGCGTAGGGCACGCTGCACCTTCCAGAGGCTATTGTCCTGTGGGTCCAGCGACTCCAAGTGCCTGGCCCATTTGTCCTGGGCCAGTTCTCTCAGAGCCGCCTTTACCTGTCTGTTAAGTCGGTTATAGTCATGTCTGTGTCGGGAGTCGGGTGCGGTAGGCAAGTCGTTTAAGTCTGCGTTTTTCGGTGATTAATTGTCTAATGTCAGGGGTAGGATACCGGTAGGGTTTGGGAGTCTAGGGACTAGGGTTTCGGTGGTGGATAGGGTTAGGGCGTGTTTTATGTCAGTGACAAGGGATAGGATTGCCGCCTCCAGGTCTTGGGTGGTTTCAATGACTGGTAGCGCTGTATTCCTTTGCATTTCTGCTCGGAACCGCTCCCAGTCAGTGAACCTCCTAGTGAAGGTGCCCAGATTTCTTTGTCTCTGTCCAAAATCCAATTGGATCGGCTTATGATCAGAAGACCCTTCGTCTATGGCAGAAATCTGTGCTCTTAGTGGCACGGATTTTAGGATAGCGATGTCTAGGACATCAGGTAGGGATATGGGTCCGTAGAAGGTGGGTTCTACGGGGCCTAGGATTTGGATATTTGGGTTGTGGTCAAGGATGTTCAGCAGAACACGACCTCCTGCGGTCGTAGTTCTGCTGTGCCATACGGGAGACTTTGCGTTGAAGTCTCCTAAGGCAATGGTTTGGGGCCAGGAAAGGATTAGGTTAATGTCGTTGTCTAGTATGGGAAGTCTAGGTGGGTGGTAACAGGACACCACCGCAACATCACCATGCCGTAGCGATCTCACCGCTATCGCCACGGCCTCGGTGTTTTGAGTTTGGATCTGTTGCAGTGGATAGTGGTCGATGCACTTCTTGATCGCGAGTGCAACGCCACCCCCGTTGTGGTTTCTGTCACGTCTGTATATGTCATAGTCGGGAATGGAAATACGGGATATCTCGTCAAGTTTGGTTTCCTGGATGGCCATCACGTCTATTTCTAGACGGTTTAGGATGTCCACCAGTTCCAACTTTCTGCCCCGCAACCCGTCAAGGTTCCAGGACGAAATTCTCAACGAGGGGAACGGGATGGGATTTTGGGTAGGAGGATGCGCAGTCATTTAGGCAAACAATTTCTGCATGTTTGTCATAAATGCTGTCATCTGGTTGCAGAAGTCCTGCAGACGCGCTGCTGCGTCTAGCATGGCCGCTGCCCCCGGGTGAGAGGGATTTTGGGATGGGGGTGAGTGGGGTTTTTGTGTATTTGTCTGGGGTTTTGGTGGTTTAGGTTGGTTCGTCTTTTTCGTAGCGTTAGCGTAAGTTAGTTGGGTGGGGGTGTTTGGTGTCTTGGGTGTGTTTGTGTTAGGTTTTGTTTGTTTGCCACTTTTGGGGTACTGAGGGCACCCCTTGTAGCTGGCAGGGTGAGGCCCTGAGCAGTTGGCGCACTTGGCCGGTTTGTCGCGTGCCTTTTGGCATTCGAATGTTGCGTGGCTTTCGCCGCATTTCACGCACTTGGGTGCCGCCGTGCATCGGGATTGGCCGTGGCCAAACCTTTGGCACCGGTGGCACTGGGTGGCAGAAACCGGCTTGTTTTGGTGTTCAACTTTTACAAGTACATGACAGCAGTACTTGAGATCTAGAATTTTGACCTGGTCCAGAGGAACCTGAACCTGAACCAGGGGCATTTCACGTTTTGAATTTCGCCCGGTCATGCGGTGCACAACTGCGTTGGGGAAACCCTGGCTTTCGAGGTCAATTTGCACCTCACTTGGTGGAATACCCGCAGGTATTCCACGTATCACCACCCTAAGTGTTTTTTCTTCACTTAGGGTGAAGGTGTGGTACTCTTCACCACGATCTGCCAGGATTTTTGTCAATTTCCTATGGTCTAAACTAGAATTTGGAAAGATGGCCACGCCATCCTTGATTAACTTGGCTTTAATGAAATTAATTTTATTGTCCGAAATTAGTTTCTGAACTTGTAACCAGCGCTCCTGCTTGCGCAGGATTACTGGCGGAATTTTGTCTGATGGCGTGGGTGTTTGTGTGTTAGGTGTTTTTTGTGTGCTGGTGGAGGGTTGGGGGTTGGTTGGGCTGGGTTTTGGGGTTGTGTCGGGTTTTTGGGGACAGGGTTTCGTCTTCGCTGGAATTGTCGGGTTGGGAGGGTTTTTGCGTTTTGTGTGTGTGTGTTTGTTTCATGGGTGTGGTAGGGGGTGAGGTTATTGTTTTTGTGTGTTAGTGTTTGTGTTTTGTGTGGGTGTGTTTTGTGTTTTGTGTGTGTCATTGGTTGTGTGTAATTTGGCTTTGTTTATGCTGTTTTGTCAATGTTTCTAATAAAGTTTTTAATTCTGTGTTCTGGCCTGAAATGGAGCTTAATTTGGTGTTATGTTCAGAATTTTGGCTAGAAATGGTTTTTATCGAATTGTTGAGTTCGCGATTTTGGTCGGTTAAATTTTGGATTTTTTCCTGTAGGAAGGAATTTTGTTCTCGTAGTTTGCCTACGTTTTCGCCTAAAGTGTCGTTTGTGTTTTTGATGGCCGAAATTTCAGCCGTTAGGATTTTAATTTCGTCTTTTAGCTCTCTGTTTTGTTTGAGGAGCTCCTCGTTTTGTCTTTTGTGTTGTTCATTGTCATGCTTATACTGCTGTAGCTGATCGTACAGCTCAGCACTTGTCAACGGTAGCGTTGAGGACGCTACCGAAGAAACAGAATTTTGGGAGGCCCTTGAGGAGGGCCTTTCGCTAGAGGAGTCCTGTTCCATGTCCTCAATGTCGGAAAGAGGCATGGTTTTGTTTAATTTTGTGAATTTACAGTTTTCGGCAAAATTTGGATAAAAGAAATCGTGTGTATGTGTATTTTCCCCCTTTCGGGGGAGTTGGTGTCTGTGTGTGTTGTGTTTTAAATGTGTGTCGGTGTTATTTTGTATGTTTGTGTTAGAAGGAATGTTAGTATTTAGAAATACTAGTTGTTAGATAAAATGTAAAAACACTTACCTTTTTACCTGGTGTGGGGCCTCCACTTCGTTGGAATGCACTAATCCGCACTTCCGCACTAATTAGGGCACTTTGTCCTCGCCGCACTCGCACAGGTAGTCACTTTGTACTTTGCCGCACAATGCACCTATTTGGGTCGCTTTGTACTCGCCGCACTGAACCGTCTGTGTCGTCGCGCTGCCGTAGACTGATGACGAGCAAACACCTCATTAAACTAATTACTTTGTCGGCTCGCCCTGTATCCGTGAGGGTTGAGCGTGACTCAAATTTCACCCTTCTCGCGACGGAACGGGAAGCGTGCAAACGCATATTAGGCGCGAGCAATGAGAACCGAAAAGGAACTTATACCGGCTCCATTAGCGTTCGGCTTTTAACCTGTTTATTTTAGGGGTTGGGGATATTTTTAGGGCGTGTTAACTTTGTACTCCACGAATTATTTTTGTTTACGCTTCACTTAATTGAAATTTGTAGATAAATCTTCGTGCGGGGTGCAGCTTGGTGTTCTATTTGATTATAATGAGTTCTGGTTGGCCATTTGTGGTCAGTTAAGGGGTGTCACACACGTCTTGATTTAATTGCGAGAATAATTTAGTTTGGTTTCCAGGTATTACATTTTGAAAAATATCCGGACTGGTTGACAGTTTTGGTGTCGACGAATTTGCGACCAGCGTAAAGTTATGTAAAATTACATAATAATTTTGTAAATGAAATAAGTACACAGTAATATTACAGAAATAAACATGGATAAAATTCCGTAGTATGTTAATGTGATTTTACAACAATTATGCTAAATTCTATAGTAAGTTGGCTTCACTATAATTTGTATTCATTCATATACTATATTGGAATTTTTAGGTTGGAACGTACGTAATTTTACTGAGTAGTTTTGTTTTTCGAAGTGGGACAGGAACAAAAACTTCAGTTCTTTAGTGGACAAAAAAAACGGGGTTTATAAAAGACAACAGCACACAACTATATTTTTTGATTTTATTCCATCAAGTCTTATACAGGGTGTCCCGTTATTATGGCAAAAAAATCTGGAGGTGTTTCCTTGAACAAAAATAAGAAAAAAGTCCCTATGAACCTGTGTCCGGATATGCTTCATTTCGGAGATATAGGGTGTTGAAATTAAAAAAAAATGTGGGGTTTTATTAACATAATTATGAAAAACCCTAATTCCGATTTTTTTTTAAATTTTAAATTTCTGACTAAAAACACTGGCGTATTTTGTCATAAACAGCTAAAGCAACTATTGCATTAAGCAACCTATTATTTTTTCTTTTCTATTTATTTTCTTTTTCTTTTCTATTTTCTATTTTTCTTTTTGATGAGTTGCTTGTTTCAAAATTGATTAAGTTCGTTATAAAATTTAATACATGCATAATTATATTTTACAGTAATGTGTAGTGTTTATATTTTAAGATTAGTCTTGGAAAATATTTTTTTATAAAAACTGGACAAAAGCGGGATACGGATTATAAAAGCGGGACACCCTAAATCAAGACGGATGGTCACTTTAATTTAGACCTGATCTAGTATTTTCACTGTTCCTAGCTAACAAAGAGACTCTTCTTTTCCTCATCTGTCTTGCATAGAAATGGTATCTGTCGGTGAACGGCGATTAAAGCTCGATAAATAGCAATGCAGCTGTAAAATGTTCGGACCTGACGAAGATTGGTGTCATGCGTTTTATAGCTCTTTAATGTGGTATTAAGAATGGCTTCCTACGCGTTTTCACTTCCTGCGGTTTGTAATAAATCGAGTCCTGGCGGTGGAGACCATTAAAAGTGGACATAAACCAGATAGTTGTTATCTAAGTCCGGTAATGGCGCCGCGGAATATTTTCCAGAATTTCATTTGCGTAGAACCGCAGTTTTTATCGTTGTAGTCAACGGCAGATATATAAAAAATAATTGGAACCTTGTGTCACCGACTGATACTTTAAAAACAAAGTATCAGTGCGAAAACGGCAATAACAGATACTAATAAATGTATAGTAAGTGATAGAATGATACGAGTTCGTACTATATTAGTACTAAAACTTGAAAATCAAAGTGAAACTCATCGGCAAAGTCATCAAATCTGGGGGAGCTAAAGCCCTGGGTGGACTGTGAAAATACGTTTTTTAATTTCGGTTCTAATTGGGTGTCTACCTGTTGGGCAAATAAAGTATTACTACTACTAAAAGGGGGTTAAATCAGGTGAACCATGGTGGCCAATCAGTTGATCCTCTTCACCCTATCCATCTGCAATCGAAAGAATTGTAAAGAAATGTTCATTCGATGGATAAAAAACTGCTAAAATACAACGTTCTAGCGTTGGCTATGCGAATTTTGAACCCAGTGGGGATTATTTTCAAATCAATACCTTCAATTTACAGTTTCATTCATCTATCAATCCCCATTGATATTGTCACCAAATTTTAATTTCCTCCCTTTAAAACTGTTTCACTTTTCTCCTTTTCTGCTTTTGCCATAAACGATGAGAAAATCTCATATGCAAAAATAGAGACTTGCGATCTTGGAACTCATACTTGCTTTCCTGCAAGAACTATTTAATAGTTCTAGGACTGTTACAAACAATCCAGAACTCTTTAAAGAGTGAACCACATCAAGGCTTATAATAAAACAGACAAAGTCCCTTACATTCTTCTACCCTCCCACAAAATCTTTCTACCGCGTGCATTATGCATTCATCGCTACTAAGATGTCCATTAATGCTCTATTTCCGGTGTTTCAAGACGCCTCCGCACTCCGCAGGCTGTCTGTTATTACAGTTGAAGCTGAGCAGAGATAGCACCTTTTACAAATTACAAAAGAAAACTGAATACGTTTGCCCCAAACTTGTGTTTTGAGAAACTTCCAACATTCATAATTATTCCCAAAGACATATTAAAAATGAAGTACTAAAATTGCACATCAACAAGAATTATCTACAGGATGTTGCAAACTTAAATCGGAGCAAGGTAGCATTTATATGTAATATTCGCAAAATAGCATCAACACAGTACGTATCACAGTCGGTAAAACATGTTGAAATAAAAATCATTTGTCATATTTAGGTTTATAAGCTATTGACTCAGATTTAGCATTAAAGCCGCTTTATAGTTCGCAATTCTTTTTGCGATGGATTGCAGCAAGCCTTTGCACCTGTAATAACATTCCTAAAATTCTGACTTGCAGTTTGTTTTAACATCGTCAATTTGCAATTGGAATAGAAGTAATGCCAACACTTCAACCCGAATGCAAAATTCTCTCTTTGACATTAATACGTTTTGTTAGGTTTGATTTAGTCTTGCCCCATCTCCCCAGAACGCCCGGTATATTTCCCTGAAAAGTCCACCTGTACTTGCATTTGCAAAATTAGCTTTTCTGATTTCTGTCTCCAAGTGCAACAGCATTACAAGACAAATTGTTATATCAAATATAAAATTATATTTCTAGACCTAAAGATTTGATAAAATAAAAATTCTAGTTAAAACTATAAATAAAACGAAGTTGAGAATGCAACAAATATTATTTTAAAGGATTTTAAACAAATGGGTCTCGTGATAGCATCAGTGCAAAATTAACATTTTTAGGTAAGTACGTATCTTCACATCTTTGTCATATTTTTAGTATGGAATCAAATCATTTAAAACGAGGAATTAGTTTTAATTTCTGAAATCTTATGTGAATTGAATTCTTAAAAAATAAATGTTTTTTAATTTTCGGTAGTTCACCTGCTCTATGTCGGTTCTTATGCAGGACACCATGTATATTGCTGTAATTAAGTGTTGTGAAGGTGTACATAAAGTTCTAAATAATGTTAATAAATGAAATGTGTCTTTTTATTTATTATTTTTGACTCATTAAAAATATTGACGGTGTGGAAGAAACTAACAATGCGTTGTTTTATTAGTCATTCTAGTTGTACAAATAACGTGAGAGTCAGAACGTTTTGCGGTTATTGGTAGTCCAAACATCAAAGTGAAAATTGTGTTAACTTAGTAAAAGTACGCTTTTGTTACTTTGTATTGTATTTAAATAATCGGTAATAAGTATGTGTGGGAGCTAACTTAAGTAACTTTATTACATTCATAAAAAATTCACGAAACTAATAAATTGCTATCTCCTGCCATCTAATTATTGTATACGTTTTCTTGTAAATAACACCCTGTGTACGTAGTTCTTGGACAGCTTCGCCAAAGGAAATCCGCTCTCTAAATTTATCACAGCCGTTTTTTCTACTAGGTGTGTTTCTTCGCCTCGAGTATGATTGAAAACTTGCAACATGTGCGAACTGCTAAGTACGTACGTTGCCCTGCGGTTTGTATGCTTAGTTGGGCCATTAAACGATTTCCGTTTTGAATATTATTAGCCATAGGCCGAGCTGGAAAACGTCAGATCATAAAGTCGTACGAGCGGAAAGCGTTACCTGACAAATACCAGATTTTAAATAGAAAAATAGGTTTTCCAATCATCGTTCATTCCCATTAAGAAGGTACATGCCTTTGCAATAATAATGACACTGTCTCAAAACAGTTTTGGAACTTCTGGCAGTTCTGAGAAGAAATTTCATTACATCTCTATTGAAGAGTGAAACAACTAATAACTAATTTTAAAAAATTAAAGTAGATTTCATTATAAATACGTCAGCAGTTCAAAAGAAATCGCAAAATTGATTTTAATTATAATATAATAATAAATCTCTACCCCTCATTCTAATCACGAGGATTAGCCCAGAAGTCGAAGATTTGTGCGGGAGAGGGGGCGGCATATTATTATTAAGCAGGCCGCATTTGCGCCCAGGAACGACTTACGTTGGTAGGCCCTAACCACCATTCAGTGCAGGAATGAGGGAAACCTGGAAAACTTCATTAATTAGGGGGGTAGTCAAATGTCAACCGGCATCAATCTCTCACATTGACCCAAGCCAACATTCTTCCACCCTACCATACCCGCAGAGAGGGTGCCAATCTCTCCACGAATATAGCTTATATACGGTCGAACCCACAGCGATCCAGTCACCTCGATTCAATTACTGACGCCTTAAACCGCGCGACCACTGACCGATTAGAGACATTATTATTTTAAACGATTGTACTTTAGTGTTGCATCTCTCTTCAACGTGTTAATAACAAGGATACATTTTTATGCTGAAAAAAAATATTTTCAAGTAATTATTTAAAACCCATTTCAGAACGTTACTGACCACTGAGATCTTGATTCATTCACATCTTCCAAATCAACTCGGTGTCGGCCTAATGCGACGTTGCCAAATTTAAATATTTTCCTAGTATTGGACATCATAAATAACCGGTAAATTATTAAGAGAGACTGAAACGTTTTTCGTATTTAAATGCTGACTGTAAGTAATACAAAAAACTTCGTGATGACGACAAAAAACAGTCTGAGACACATTCAACGATAAACAAGCTGACACGTCTCTCATCCGATGCCCAGGTTTAACGAGAGTGAATCTTGACCTATCGTATTATTAGGTCAATAACCTAGATTTTTGATCTTTTTTACATAGATACTTGATTGAATAAGATATTTTTCCTTATTATTAACCAGTATTATTTAAATATTAGTTTATTACAATTTATTATTTTTAAAATTAACATTTCACTAAGTTTTACAACTAAATATGATGAACTTTTAATATTATGTTCAATTAGTTATTCAGTTTGTAGTTACTTATACCTAGAAATTTTGCTTTTTAATAAGTTGTATCGTACCCACCTGTTTAAAATACCAACTCGAATAAAACAATACTCATCCATCCATAGCACTTTGTTAATAAAGTTACGATCAGCAGCACTTTGATTTTGAAATCAACTGCAGAATTCAAGACGACTGAAAAAATCAGCTATCAACAAACCGAAATATGAATTGTAAAAAGAGAGTTGATAAGATGCTTATAATTTGTTACATATTATTTAAAAAACTGTTTAATTTTACACAGGGTGGTGCATGGGGGTAGCCAGGGAGGGGCAGATAGGTGCCACGGCCCCCCCTAATTCTTACTACATGTAGCAAAGTTTCAGAAAACCAACATTTCACGTACTATACCCTTTGTTCAATAAACTGACCCCCTTAGGCCTCTCCCCCCCTAAGGAAATTCCTGGCTACGCTCATGGGGTGATGAAAATTTATTGTCGAATTGGCTTTTAATCTCGAAACGTCAAAACTTATTTTCTTTTTAATGAAACACTCTTTATATATAATCAAAAGAATGTTACCCCCTCACCATATTACACTGCCTTATACCTATCTCTTTTATTTTTTCTGTTATTGACGGTTTTTTTGTGATAAGTATGACATATTGGTTGCTTTGTTTGTTTCATTTTCGAACTTCGACATTAGACTAGATAGACGGGAGGTCAACAACTTCCTAAATTGAAGCTCGTAAAACATCGTTTGGAAGGGTGTATAATGGATAATAATTTATCGACCCGTGCCCCTTTGAAATTCCTCTACAAATATTAATCTTAGTTTGAGGCGTGGCCGGCGTGATCTTCCTTCCACTGCCTTTGAACATAACCGATTTCTGTAGGCTAGATTCTTGCAAACAAATTCAGCCGGAAAGTGCACTTTTAATATACAAAGTGGAATTTATAATGTATACTAATTACAAGACAGTTTTGTGATAATATTGAGAATAGAAAAATCTTATATGAAAATAGAAATTTGTTCGTAATTTGTGCAACGTCTCTAGTACAGTCCTGGATGCAGCAATTATAAGCGTTCACTGATCTTGGGGGGGGGGCTTAAAGCAAAGTGTAGTATAATACTGCTTTCTAATAAAAAAAAGAATTTCAAGTACTAGAAAAAATGGACAAGTAATTCACTTTTTTTCGAACGTTACTTGTTACGTTATTGGAGCTCGGCTCTGGTTCTCGACGGCCCTGGAAATTAAAGCCTCATCAAATCTGACAAAGGCCATTTAAATGACTCTTTGTAACTAGATTATTTCATATAAAGAATTGACCCGCATGACGATGAATTCTGCGGGTACCTAACGGTGTTGTCTGACATGAAAATAATCATAATAGCGCAAGCTAGTGGAAGAAACATGGATACCTACAAGATATGTGACAGTTATAGCTAGATTTCCAAGTAGCACATTAGCCTTATAATTCAAAATTATAAGACCAGGAATGTATATAAAAGATATGTAGCGGGTCTGACCAGCCGCTATTTTGCTATTTAAAGTCCCTGTGACAATATTATAATCAAAACAAGAAAAACGTTTTATAGAAATTATTTAAACTATTTTCAGAACATTCTTGTGTTTGCATTTATTAGTATTTTTGCTTCAGGAGCTCATTTTACTGTATAATGTCTGTCTATAGTAGCAATCTACACGATTGACTAAAGCAGAAATAAATAAATTTTGTAGTGGTCGCAAGATAAATATTCTTACAGCAAAAATAAAAGTATTTTATAGAAGTTATTTAAAATACTTTAAGAAAGTTCTTACGCCATTTATGCAGTACTTTAGTTTCAGAAAACTGTTTAGCTGTATAATTACAGCATTTGTTTTATAAATGCTGTATTAAAATAAAGCAAAACTGCCTCTTAAAGGTAATTAACACGAGCAAACGATTTTCTACAAACCATAATGCTCTTTATGCTTCGCTTTTACATAACATTAAAGTATTTTTTCTACGATCATGCAAAAAACAAAACTTTATTGAACTATATTTAGTGAAAAAAGTGGTTCTTTATTGCACTAGTGCTTGGACACTCTGTACACGGTACGGATAAAATTGAGCCTCTGCTGCAATGCGCCGTGGAACTCCATTTCTTCCACGATTCGGTTGTAAATTTCCCGTGGCCCGTGGCATGCCCGCGTTGCACTCTTGCACTTGCACTCTCTGCACACCGCGGTAAAAGTAGCTGCATTTGGCACGTTTACCAGGAAATCGTTCTGATAAAGCATTTTCAGTTCATCATAAATTAACACAATATCCATCAACTCCCAGTTGCTATACATGTAAGCCATTTTTAACACTTGAAAAACTAATATGTAAACACTCGCATCACAAAAACGTTAATACTATAAGCAACCGGATTTCAATGTTGGGAATCGCCTGGCTAGAAATTACAATATCCCAGCGATGTAAAGGTAGAAAATACTACAACTCAAATAATTTTACATTTTTCATGACGCATCTTAAGTTCTTATTCACCCTGTATGATTATACAATACACTGAACTGCAGTAAGCAGAACGTACTGTACCCATGTCCACTACCCATAAATAATTAGTCCTTCTTCCCAGGACACACCTATCAGTGTCATTCAGGAATGTGGGAACACGCTTTTGAAATTAATAAAGTCTCTCTCACTGCCTACTAGTTTCTGATTTGAATATAATAAGTACTTTGACTGGAATTTTTGCCGCAGTACATCAGATTCTATGTACCCACACGCCGAGCGTTACTTATGCCTTGGAATTCATTCATTCCTGCAGAGCTTTATTCTGTTTCTTTTACACGATACACCTAACAATGCAATCGATGTCTTTGTAGTAAATGAGCACTGAGGTACGTATTTCTAAAAACGATTTCTTTAGATGTAGCATCTCGTATCAATATATCGAAACGCGCCACGCCACAGTTCCACCGAACGATTGTCGATATGTAAATTTTCAACAACAAACAGTAGTAGACATAAAATAGTTTTATTACCTATTAACTGTCAAATTATAGACAAAGCCTACTACTGGTTTTTTTATTTCTTCTAATACACTATTGAAATCTTGATTTAATAATTGCAGTTTTTCTTGAAAACCTTAAGGTTTTTTTAAATTTAACAAGATTGAAAAAGTGTTTTAATCATTCTTTTTAAATTCGATCAATGGAAAAAAGAGTTTGACATAATTTTAGGGGTCACTCACACTCAATGAACACCTTGTAGTATTCCTATTTACTTGAATTCATAGTCAAAGAATACCAATAATAAACCTGAATCATATACCAATTTTCGTTATTCTAAGTTAAAGTAATTGAGAGAATTGAGAATTGAAGACCTGTAACTCCGCCTGTGTGCAGCTTTGTATACAGTGTTTATATATTTTTAGGTATTAATAATATTGTGTGAAACTAACTACTCAGTGGACAAAAGCCCCAACCTGCGTTGAATTACACCCACAATATCTACCCATATATTCCTTATTATTAGCTTTTGTAACATTTTTACTGTATTAGAAAGGTATTTTAAGCTAATATAAATCAAATCTCCTACAATTCCTATCAATGAAGTCATATGTATGTTCTCTGATACCAAACATCTAGGTATGATAATGAACAATTCCACAGACAAAGCTCTATTCAATAATTATCTAAAGAAATAATTAATCTATATAAATTTACTAACCTCCTTTAATGAAACACTCTATAAATATCTAACTTCACTTTTTGGCAGTGGGAACACGACAATTCAACCACAATAGATGAGATCTGACCTATTTCTGCATTTTTAGGATTGCTTTTTCAGGTGGCCTCCTTTAACTCCACATCATCATATACATATAACGTCATCGACAATTTTTTTAAATAGTAACCCCCAATTTTGCCCATGCCATTTGAAAGAGCGTGTCGTTCTACATACATACATCATGACAAATTATGGTGCTACATAACAAAAATAATGTTTGAAGATTTTAAAATTTAATTTACACAATACTGTGCACCTCCCCATTATGCAACACCTATCCGTGCTTATTTAGATGAGCTGTTCCCGAATCGTTGGATAGTGAGAAGAGGGCCGATTGAGTGGCCAGCCAGATCGCCTGATTTGACACCCCTAGATTAATTCTTGTGGGGATACTTAAAAAGCAAAGAATATATATATGTTACTAGACCGGTTAATTTGGAAGATTTAAAAGCAAGAATTCGTCACGAGATACATCGTATACCTCCTGAAGTTATTGATAATGTCCAAAAAGAATTTATTAATCGTCTTGGCTACTGTCAGACAGCCAACTGTGCACAATTTGAACGTTTAATTTAGTTTATTTTTTTACATAACCATTATCATTTTCAGTATTGTGAAAATTGAATTTTAAAATCTTCAAACATTATTTTCTTGAAATTGTTGTTATGTAACACCATAATTTTTCATGATGTGTGTATGTAGAATGACACGCTCTTTCAAATGGCATAGGCAAAATTGGGGGTTGCCATTTAAAAAAATTGTCGATGACGTCATATCTCGAACAACGATGACGTCACAAATGTGGGTCGTATGTCAAAAAGTGCCTTTTTTAAAAACAAAATCGACGTGCCAGGGGATTTTTTCGAAAACTTCTCAATTTTAAAAATAATGAATTTTTTCGTTACTTTTCGAAAGTTTTGTTAAACTGCAACATTGGGCTTGTTCACACAGCAATCAGAAACTAGTTTGCAACTGTCAGAAATATTCGACCAACTACTTCTTAAACTACATGCACTGAAAATACATTCACAACTTAATTGGTCGAATATTTCTAACAGTTTGAAATCAATTCGTGACTCTTGTGAGGACCAGCGCCGGACCTAGGGAGCTGGCGCCCAGGGCAATTTCCAAATGTGCCCCCCATAAAAAAGGTGAAGGTCACAAAGAATTTTACTTTATAAACAAATTTTTATTAATTTATGGTAAAGCAATATCATAAAACATACATAAAATGTTACGACGTTGACAATTTCGGCACTTGTTTTCATCGAGAAAGAGCGCGTTTTCTTGCATGTAATGAATGGGCCCTGATGCAGTCTGAAACTCTAAAAAATCTTTAAGTGTGGGTTAATGTGCTAGCGCTGCTGGCCGGGGCTCTGCTTGCCAGCCCCTAGGTCCGGCGCTGGTGAGAACAGACCTATTTTGGGACCCCCTACATGCACTTGCTCTGTGTAGGGCTCCAACTTCCTTCGCTTTATTTGTGCATCAATGTGACAAACTTTACTCAACTCATAATATATTCTTTAAAGTATCTTGATAATAGAGAACTATCGTATACTAACAGACAAGAGAGACAGACAGAGACAAACTATATAATAATAATAATAATAATATCTCTACCCCTCATTCTAATCACGAGGATTAGCCCAGAAGTCGAAGACTTGTGCGGGAGAGGGGCGGCATATTATTATTAAGCAGGCCGCATTTGCGCCCAGGAACGACTTACGTTGGTAGGCCCTAACCACCATTCAGTGCAGGAATGAGGGAAACCTGGAAAACCTCATTAATTAGGGGGGTAGTCAAATGTCAACCGGTATCAATCTCTCACATTGACCCAAGCCAACATTCTTCCACCCTACCATACCCGCAGAGAGGGTGCCAATCTCTCCACGAATATAGCTTATATACGGTCTACCGGCTGCAGGGGTCGAACCCACAGCGATCCAGTCACCTCGATTCAAGTACTGACGCCTTAAACCGCGCGACCACTGACCGACACTGATGATACACTATATGTTTCAGTTAAATCCAAAATAACCCCTGTTCTCCTGTCCGCACCCTTGTAAATAAATCAATCGGGGAAGGTGAATCATATTTGGACCCGCAACAGCTAACTTCTGGTCAACCAGTGTTGCGTGATGTTACCCGTAGACTGTAAGATTCGTGTCATCATTTATATTGATCAGATCGCAACAAAAACGACTTGCCCTTATGTGGTCTCCGCCCTCAGAGGCAGCAGTCTGACTGTCTGACAGACTGGCGGCATGAAATCCCTAATAGAATATTATCTGTCTGACATTTGTTATGCAGCACGGTCGTATTTGACAAATACAGGGTGTCTCTAAAAGGCCTGAACAAAATGCTACCACTGATGATGATCTAGTCTAAAATTGGATTGTTTGCGAGATACAAGGTGAAGTTATTATTTTATTTTAATTTTTCTTCAATAGCCTCATTATTAATAATTGTAGTGAATACATAAAACTTGATATAGAAGAGTTTTCTGGCATGAGATTGAAATTTGGTCCCGAATTTGATGTAAATTTACAGAGGGCGCCACCTACTTTACATTAGTAGGTAATTTACTATCACTATGTCCAATATGGATTATAATTGGATCAATATTGATGGATTTCAAAATCTAAATCCTGCATTTTGTGTTCATCGTTTTGGACGTTTTACATGTTTGCCAATCTTCCGCATTTACTTTTACAATTGCTCTTTTAAGCGTTACTTCTATATGGGTCAATTTAAATGTCCTATTGTATTTAGCTATGACTCCTTTTACTTACGCCCTTACTTCTATTGGATTTAGTTCACAATGATAAGGGGTAGTTTTAACACTGTTATTTCACGAATCAATGCTATTTCATCCACAGCAATTTTTATGTTGCCTCTCATTTCTCTGTACAATTTTCCATAAGTAGGGTTTTAGTTCGTTTTCATCAAATGTGATCCTGTTTTTATCGTAATTGTTCTTGGAGTTCTGCTTCTCTCCATGATTGTAGTGGCATTTCTTCACCTCTTCGACTGTGGTATGGAGCATTGTCCATAACGACGACAGACTGTGGTTCTAAATTTTTAGAATGCGTACAAACCATTTTCCAGAAACTTCTAAATTCATCTCTTCGCGGTAATCTTCGGTCTTTTTCATTGAAATATCAGTTCCCATTCTCCAGACCAGATTATAATTGGATCAATATTGATGGATTTCAAAATCTAAATCCTGCATTTTGTGTTCATCGTTTTGGACGTTTTACATGTTTGCCAATCTTCCGCATTTACTTTTACAATTGCTCTTTTAAGCGTTTCTTGTACATCGGCCAATTTAAATGCCCTGTTCTCTTTGGCTATGTCTCTTTTTAGTTGTGTCCATATAAATTCTATTGGATTTAGTTCATAATGATAAGGGGGTAGTTTTAACACTGTTATTTCACGAATCAATGCTATTGTATCCACAGCAGTTTTTTATGTTGCCTCTCATTTCTCTGTACAATTTTCCATAAGTTGGGTTTTAGTTCGTTTTCATCAAATGTGATCCTCTTTTTCGTAATTGTTCTTGGAGTTCTGCCTTCCTTCATGATTGTTGTGGGATTTCTTCACATATTCGACTGTGGTATGGAGCATTGTCCATAACGACGACAGACTGGGGTTCTAAATATTTAGAATGCGTACAAACCATTTTCCAGAAACTTCTAAATTCATCTCTTCGCGGTAATCTTCGGTCTTTTTTGATTGAAATATCAGTTCCCATTCTCCAGACATCCGCTATTACTCCCTATCTGTGTCACTATCAAACGACAATCATGATGGCATTTTTAAACCAGTAGACCAACCTTCTATTACCGCTTGTCACATTACCATCTTGCCACACACTTTTAACTGTGTGTCCCTCGTTGACCCATGCTTCGTCCATGTAATAAATTTTTCTTCTTTGTTGCCGGTATTCTTTAATTTTCTGTACATAATCTGTCCTCCAAATAACTCTTATCATATTTGTCAATCAGAAAACTCTTTCTATCAACGTACTGTTCATGTTATGTACAACTTTTCTCAATATGTCCTAGCCTATTTTAGGAATTCGTATTCTCCAATAGCTTGCAATATTTTCTCTAACGTTGGCAATTAATTTATTAAGAAAAATGTGCGAACGGTGTGTCGTACGGCATATTTATCATCTTTATTTATTTATATTTTTCTTCGACGGCTGCTTTTGTACTTCTCCATACACTTGTATACTGTATAATCAGAACACACATATATTAACGCATCCTTTGAACGTGGATGGTTTCTTAAAAGACACTCGAAAACTTGCAATATATTTTTTTTCTCCAACTGAAATACGAAAACTTTTGCTTTGAAGCGTTGAGGGTTCCGGAATATTTTCCATCATTTCATATCAAAACACAATCACGATAATGTTATAACTAAATACTTACTGCATATTAAAAAAAAAATTACACTTCACACAGTTTACACTTCAAATTCGCAAAAACATATACTTAGATCCCTACCACAAAAAAATAAACAGTTACAAGAAGGTTATACACTGTTATAATACAGACTATAAAATTATTACAACGTATTGCACTTTCACTTATTCACAAATTCACTTTTCACGATTAAAGAAGTACTAAACTTATTTCATATATATTTAAACACTCAACCTATTTAAATTGCCTATAAAACAATAAAAACAAACGAATTACCGAAGGTAAAAGGCGCGCACGAAAATCCTATACCGGCGCTAATGTTATGGAATGTCAGGATGTACTTCGGTGAGACGTGCGAGAGAGATAGACTTATACATATGCATTTCTAAAACAAAGATAATAATGCATTTTCACATATCAGCTATATACAGTGTGGAAGAAAAGTATGGAATAAATTCATTATTTCTAAAACAACGAAGTTTCATGAAATTTCCTCGGACCCGTCGATTTTGCTTTTTAAAAATACTCTTTTTTCTATACCAACGCATTTCCGACGTTCATTTGTTTTCGCGTGATGACGTCATCGGATATTTTTTTAAATAGACCCCCTATATTTTTTCATCAGATTCTTGTAGAGCTTAACTTGCTGAATTCAAAAATGTATAATTTCAACACTTTATTCCTTCAACTTTCCGAAAAAAAATAACCGATCCAATAAAATCGGCTTGAAAAAATGTGAATATTCCCATTTGTGTCTGTGATGGGCTGGTTGAGAGTAAAATGGATATAGTGAATTCATCGGCAGTTTCACAAAATAAGGACTCTTCATTTTTAAAACAATTTAACAATAAGTAACTAATTAATTAATTAAATTCTGGTTGCCTCAATCGTATTTGACTCCCTAATTTATTATTTTGTTTTATTAGATTCCATGTTAGAATATTACATCATCTTTTGATAGCAAAAACAACAAATTAAATCAAGTCACCTCAGAAACTGTTTCTAGCAGCTAAACAAAATCTAATCAGAATTGACATCTGTCAACTGGAGCGTTTATTTTTTTTTCTCGGAAAGTTGAAGAAATAAAGTGTTGAAATTATACATTTTTAAATTCAACAAGTTAAGCTCTACAAGAATCCGATGAAAAAATATAGAGGTTCTATTTAAAAAAATATCCGATGACGTCATCACGCGAAAACAAATGAACGTAGGAAATGCGTTGGTATAGAAAAAAGAGTCTTTTTAAAAAGCAAAATCGACGGGTCCGAGGAAATTTCATGAAACCTCGTTGTTTTAGAATTAATGAATTTATTCCATACTTTTCTTCCACACTGTATAGTCAAATAAGAAGTAATCATGCTGTTATCTTATTTTCAACAATTTATATCGCTAAAACTAATTAGAAATAAAATGATATATGCATTCATAACCATCTACCATATCTTTTCAATAATTTCACGTTGAAATAAAACATCACAGACACCGACGCCACATAATTAATTAATGATACTGTTAATATTAACTGTGCATCCTCCATAGGTCGTTGTATAATATTTTCGTAATAATCTACTGATCAATTTACAGATAACGAAATAATTTTAGTTGCGTGTTCGTGTTTTAATTTCTAGTGTTATTAACTAACACATAACGTAGCATTCCTGGTGCACCTAATTAGTTTTTTGTTAATTGCACGTTGTTTGATGTGTATTTGTGGTTTTAATTGCCTGCACAGGGTTGGGCAAGATATATGTCAGCAATTTTATATATTATACCTACATTATTGTTCAAGTCAAGAAACTGATGTGTTCTGTTTCATTAAAACGTAATTTATGTAAAAAATGTCTCGCAAAACCAGTTCATTTACAAAGAAAATTTAGTATATTCTGGTGCAGATAGCGTTGTGATACTATATTCCATGGGGAAATTGCTTAACTTTTCCAAATACGTGCAGAAGAAAGAATGTACGTTTGTCCTAGACAATTTCTTGGAAAAATAAGCCTAAAAACGGTATTTAATTATGTCTGGACACGCCCCCACAAAACGATCGCCACCACAGCATAGGCATGTGACGTCAGATGCCGTTCGCACGTCTACAAATGTCAGCAGTATGCTTTAGTTCATATCTGTATACGATTTTCATGATTTTGGACAACGCGGTACATACGTACATACGTTTACAAGAGTTAATTTGACATTTGCGATATTATTAGGTGCTGTATAGAAATTTCTATTAAATCTCTCTTGGTAAGTGAAACAACTAATGTTAAAAATTTAAAGCAGATTTCGATATGAATACGTCAGAAGTTCAAAATAAATTGCAAAATTCATTTTAGTGAGTGTCATTAATATTGCAAACGATAGTACATACGTTTACAAGAGTTAATTTGACATTTGCGATATTATTAGGTGCTGTGTTAAACAGATATTGGTTGTAGTGTAACATACCCGGGTTCGTTCAACATTGTTGAAAGAGGAAGTATTTGGCCAATAATCGAGAAGATTTACCTACGTTGTGTTTATTTATATTATTTATTAACTTACCTCAAATGTGCTACATATTTACGAAATTAAAGAGATTTGAGTAGTTTTAAATAAAACAAAACAAGATACTAAATACACATTATTTATTAGCTTGCTGTCAATGATGTAATAGCTTACCTGTCAGTGCCATACTCAGTCTTGAATTCACGGGGAAAAGAGCACGACAGAGAAACCCCAATCACAATTCAAAGATTCGCTGTCGCTATTGCAATGGTACTAAGTAATAATGATAACAATAATAAAAATATATCTGTACTTCAGTACTTGAATACACGGTCATATAATCATAATTCTACATATAAAACTGAAGAGTGTTTTGGTTAGTTAGCCGACTTGCGTCAGAAGGTACTGAGGTCCCATACGGGAGGCTACCCAGCTAGTAGTTGAGGGGTTGAATAAAAATCTCAAATCATATCTCATGCATCATATGTTTTATCGGATGTTTGTCCAGTCACGGGAGAAAATGTTAATAGAATCACCAAGGCTCTTACAAACATTTGACAAGCAAACTGCTAATTCAAGTAATAAAGTAGTAGTCGTAAATGATTAATAATAACTAACAATACCATTTACAACAGCATAACTTCGACTTAAACTAAAGTTATACAGATAATTTCAACAATAAATCAACAAGTACTGTCTTACCTCAAAATTATAATAAAATATAATGAGACTATAGTAAAATCTTGAACAGACAAGAAAATAATAAAAGGAACACAATGAAAAAATTCAAACTACAACTGCAAGAGACAAAGATTTGCCTAGATCGTCCTGAAAAATTTTATTGCGCACCATGTGAAATAACAAAATCGAACGAATCTGTTAATTAGAAAAGAAAGAAATAGATAGTAGCTTGGCGAAGAGAGCAGTATTTAGAAAAAAATATAGAATGCCGTACATCGAGAAGGAAATCTTGGCGAGACACGGATAAATGAAGAACATACGGTCTCCAACGTGTGACAACTCCAATGCAATGTATTATACTTTCTAAATAATAGCGATGGAGAATCATCTCGTGATATTTCAATAAAAAATACGCCGATAGTCATGTCGACTAAGTGACATAGCTTATATTTTTATCCCATTGCCGTACGGTATATTAATCTGTGGCTAGGCTGCAAATCATAAATCACAATTGTAAAGATAGGCGGCTGTGAGAATGACTTTGTTTGTTGTTTGGAGAAGTGCTTAGCGCGTTGCAATTTCCACAACGGAAAGATTGCTTGTGCAGTTTGATTTCAAGGCTGTTTTTATAATAATAATAATGTTTATTTTCAAAAACAGAAAGATACATAGTTACAAATAAGTATACTCTGTCAGATGTAACGTCAAATTTATGTAATCGCAGTTAATAGTATCTTTTTTGCGAGTGAACCAGAAAAGTTAAATTCGTAGATTAGTCTTCCGTTGATTTGATGCTAATACTACTGATATTGTTACAAGACAATCACGTAAAATAAATTATTTTCTGGTTTTAGTAACTAATGTCAATTCTCAAAATGTTACGGTACCTGAAAATAGTGCTATCACTTTGATATTCCCAAGTAAAGACACTGTTCAACAAATTCTACTAGAACTTAAGAAATACCCTGTATGATATAAAAAGTGACATTCACGTCTGAGTTACAAACATTACTTCATCTTCAATTCCGTCAAACGTAGATTACGCTTATACATACAATGAGCCTTTGTTGGACGTTAATTAAAATAGTATCCATAATCACAGCCACTTTCTATAATGATTCTATCTGCGCTCTGTTTGCTGATGGTTTCACACGACTTCAGCTGCGATTACCAGTAGCCACTACTGGACTTGTGTTAATTATAAAATGGACAAATATAGATCACAAATATGCCATACAACCTTTAAATTTTTGGATTTTAAATACATCTTTGAAATGTTACCAATGCAAATAGGGACATACTAGTATACCAACTTGCTAACTCTATCAGCATGCCTGACTGCAGATGTAGCTACGTGCTACATCATGCGGTGTCAGGTTCCCCTCTGTCTCGTCAAAACATCATACTCCAAGGCAATAACAGAACTGAACATACATATAGGAATTTATATTGAGGTTAAAACTAGTAGCAGCTTTCCATTTGCAGTAACTCTAGAAGTCATCGAGAATTGAGACATTCTGTACTTTCCAATTATATTTTATTTCTTGTTATGGGAAAACGCGACTCTAAATCATGTGAATTTTGGAGTTCTGTAACACATTTATAAATTGGTAGGTTTATGTATAAGTCATGTAATTAGCGTCATAATTATTAGAAAGCGAATAAATAAATTCCTTTTCTGCCTTCGATACTAGTCGACTTCCTTGGATACGCATTATGATGATTACGAAATTCTCTGCACAGGGAACTGATACCGAGGAATATTATGCTTCATGCTTCCGTGTGTAGCAGAATATTGCGGAAATTATCTTCACCAATGCACTTTATTAATGTCTGTTTTACTACATGTACAAATTGCGAATGAGTTATCAGGAATTTAGTATGTAACGCACGTATTTCTTATTATTGTGGAGAATAATTTGTATACAAAGTGCGGGCACTAGTGGCCTACAGATGGCGACTGCATCAGATTTTGTCAAAACTAAAATATCGCATGCTCTTAAATAATTTTTCAGTACTTCGCAAATTAATTTTTCGTGTATTTACAAACATGTATTCAAATGCCGAATTGACGGATAAGGTGCTGATTTATGGGCAGCGTAATACCAAAGACATTTTCTGAGTAGACAAAATATGTCAAATCCTTTCTGAACCATATTGAATAACTGCTATAATGCTTTGATGGTAAACGCGTGGCAGTGTTTTTATGTATTTGTGTCCATTTGTGTATGTTTTGTTACCCTTTGTGGTTTTTCCCGACGGAGGGAATTCACCTGGTCCTGGTCGTCGGGCCGAGTACTCCTCTTTAAACAGAAAGAACGGTCGAGGGAAGAATAGGTCTTCAGCAAGCACACAACAAGTACAAAAGTCTTTACAATGACAAGTTTTAATGTAAACAAGTAAGAAAACAGAAAATTATTCAACATTCGTGAAATCTCAAGTTTGAAAACTTTTTGATAGAAGATTCCGTTAATTTTTATTTTTTCTATCCCCCTCTTAAAATATTTGTACTTATAGTCATAGTTAACTCTGTATATCAATCAGCACCCTGTATATGAACAGTTTTAACATTTGCGAAACACGTAAGACTTATACCCTTACGTCTATTCGGTTTACTAACAGGAGAAGAGAAGTTTCTGTGCACATATTCCTAGATGTAACAGCTAGATAGCTATTAGATTTACACTTTCAAGTGCCATTCAGTCCTACGCTTCGTGTTGCATCCGAAGTTCCCGCATTACATAACGAGCTATTTAAAGGATAGTTAATCTCGTCTTATCAGAAGCTAAAGTAAGCAATTTAGATGTGGCATTGTTAAGTTCCCCTAACCACAAGAAGGCTCTCTCGTGAACTCGCTGACGCAACTTGTTGTTTAACAGAAATAAACTGGATGGTTGAGTTTTTTGGAAACGTTATAACATAATTACCTATATAGGTATTCCCTTATTCAACATCGTGTACGTTGTATTTGTGTATAATACTTCGTTGCCTTGATGTTTTTGCAAATTACCTAATTCTTTTTCAGTGGCCACCTGTACGATGAGACACAGTAAAAATTTTAAACGTGAGAAATATGCTAACGATATTAATTAGTTACCTATTCAATAAATAAACGCATTTTTTCAACATTTTCAAATATTGATATTGTGATCTAAAAAGTTGCGAGATTTCTTAAGATTTCAAAATAAAATTACTCATTGTATTTTTTGAAACTGCATGTAAGTTGCGAGATTTATTAAGATTTCAAAATAAAATTACTCTTTGTATTTTTTCAAACTGCATATGTATATACATTGATAAGCACAAGTAAATAAAATATTACAACGGCATTGGATGTTGCGCGTAAAATAGAAATGAAAAATTAATAATAATGAAAATTCGGGTATATCGCCAAATAGTTAAACAATTCTTACTTAAATTAGTTTATTTGCCCAACAAAGTAGAGCATTCAAATAATTCCGTATTTCTATTTTCTGATGTAGATTTATAAAAATCATATTGTCAGTACACAGGTGCCATCTAGTGTTAATTTCGTACAATGTAGTTTGAAGGCTATTTCGTTGATCGCGACATCTATTAACCTTATAACAAACTTAATTCGTGCCGATAAATGATCATGCTGTTTTATTCATTAATGTCCACTTCGTACTTGTCAAGTTCAACTTATTTAATAAATATTTAATTAAACTTACGTGGTTTTAATAACCCATTGGACGATATTCGAACAAATGTCGTAAAATCGAATTATTACTGTCGCCCTAAATAATAATAATAATAGTAACAGTGTAGTGTAGTGCAACTATTCTATTCAAAGTGCGTCAGTAGTAAACAAATTGGGCTTATTTGGAAAGTTTCTTGTTTATCAAGGTAAACATTAAACAAACATGACACTAATCGAAGGTATAGGCGACGAGGTGACACATTTTTTTATCGCACTCTTCGCCGTAATTATAGGTAAGTTAACCACTGTGTGAAGTGTGGCAAAAGCTGCAGGTTGACATTTTGGAGTTTCAGTTACACTAGCTTGGTGGACCACTAATATATCTGAACAGAGGCATGTGAGGACAGTTTTGTTGCTAGAAAGGAGAAGGCACAGGGCTCACCGAAGACTGACCAATCATACAGAAACCGTCACTATCACGGAAGGTATATGTCGCTGCTTTCATTGTACAAGGTCGTAATAAAGTAAGATTCTCTATACCCAAAAAATTATTGATAGAGTTTTATTTATTACAGAATTAATTATGCCATAAAGCATATTTGTTCGTTTATAATTTTTATCGTATTGAATTTTTGAACAAACCATGTACCGCCATTTCCTGAAAAGATTGCCACTTGTTTACATATTTTAAGGTATAATCATTATTGTTTAATTATCTCTTTAATTGGCGTTTGTGGTAGAGATAAGATATTTTTTAAAATAAATCTCGTAAATCAACCAACTTGCAAATGTACTAACTATTTCAATATGTTAGGATCTAGTATAGCACCTCCAATCACCGAAGAAAGTCCCATAGCTGTGTCAGCTACTACAGACTCTTCTATCGGTGACCAAATGTCTCACGAGGCTAGTACCAGTAATGAGGGTAGTACCATTACAGAACCTCCTGAAAATTTAAATCGTGGGGAGGAGCAAAATATAATCGAAACAATGGATGCCGACGCTTGCGTTCTAAGGCAGAGGCGTTTGGCATTCTACGATAACTGGACTAGTGCAAATAGAGGTATAACGTCAAAGAAGAACAAATACATTGTAGGCTTTCTGTTACTATTTGTTTATAGATGGTGGCGATGAATCCCGAGGTTCAGAAACCGCGGACCCTTCCCAAAGCCAAGACAGGATAGAAACGATACTAGACAGTAACGAACATACTGTAATGGAACATAATTATGCGGAACAGGACACATCGACTAGTTCGAATTGTAGGAACGAACAAAACTCGGAGAGTACTGAACGTAGTCTGCCTTCTGACAATAAATCTGGAATAACTATTAAATTAAAATATATCAATGATGATTTGAAGTTGGTTGATGGTAGGTTGGAGGAGATGTTGGGAGATTTTAAAAAGTGAGTAAATGTGCGCTTTAAATTGTAATACAGGGTTAACTATGACTAAAACAATTTCATGTCATTCCAGCTGTAGTAATGAAATATTTTTATTTCCGTGATGTCAAAATTGTCAAACCAATGGGGGAAGTGTATTTATTACGTTCCGTGACAAATTTTAACGTAACAATATAATATGATTTTTTGATATTTTCCTTTGACGATATTGTACTCATATTTTTAATACAGTGCTACATCAAGAAGTATTATATTAGCAACATTTTTTTAACATCAAACTAAAACAACATACATACATTTTATATTGTTTTTTTAGGCCTACCTGAGCATGTGATAAAAAATTTTGTACTTGGTGATTGTTAACCCTGTATATTAACGTGTTTCTTTCAGGAGACATTTTCAAACAGAGTTATCTTCCAACAAGCTAGTCAGATTGATATTTAATGGAAGAGTGCTCCGCCCTGACACTCAAACCCTAAAGAGCTGTGGCCTCTTCGACAACTGCGTTGTTCACTGTTTGATCCACCAAAAAAGGGCACACGCGAACGAGAGTGGCGCCTCGGAAACAACAAGAGACGGTTATTCGTTTCCAGGCTCTGCCGGTATCAACAATATAAATAACAACAACCAAAACAGGGATTGGGATTTGGGGAATTTCTTGTTTGCATTTATCAGCTTTATTTTGCTAGCCGCGTGGTATTTTAGGTAATATTATTGCTCTCCTGGCAAATATAATTTATAAACTCACTTTTTTTTAGATACGTTTATGCTCACTTGTATACAGTTACAGCTACTGTAGGATTAATTTTGATCACGGGAATTTTTACGATAGTGTTGGTCGGAATGTATTTCCCAGACAACCCCGATCTACCCGCGCCACCCATCCGTTTTGCCCGAGAACGAGTGCAACCTCAACAGTAAAGGCTATTGCTTATGTTAATTCTACTTAAATATTTCTGTATTTATTTTTAATTTCAAAACGTACTTCTATTTTTTTTATTTTTAAGTTTACATAAAGGCTTGTGTAATTTTATTTAAGTTTAAATTTTATATCGGTAGTTAAATAAAATCTATTTTAAAAAGAATTGGTGCATTTGTATCGTTTAAACTCTATGGGTGATGGCCACATTGATGAATTTAAAAGCGATTATTACACTATGGTAGTTCAAATTAACAGTAGGTCAAATGATCATATGTAATGTATAAATGTAATTATATTTCATTTCAGTGGATCAAACATTTTTATTGATATAAATTTTTGAATGCAAAAATGACCGAGTCTGTTGTCTCATATGAGAATTTTCTCGTAACATGCCGACTTCTTTGAGAAGGACTGAATAATCTTTTAAAAAGAATGGCTGAACTGAAAGCACCAATTCCGGTAGTTCAAATTAACAATAGATCAAACGTTCACAATCTTGACATTTGATAATGCACACATTTTTTGTTGATATAAATTTTTGTTTTGGATGCGAAAATGGCCCAGTCTGTTGTCTCATATGAGGATTTTCCCCGAACATGCCGGCTTTGTTTAAGAAAAAACGAATTGCAAGCTATATCTGAGATACCAGAATTTACACGTAGATTAAAAAACATCACCTCTATTAAAGTAAGTGGATTCTGTTGTCAGAAACGTTAACTAAAATTTAAAATTTTATTAGGTAACACCAAACGATAAACTACCAAAATCCGTATGTGTAGCATGCATCCAAACACTGGACTGCATTCATACTTTTATTGAAACTTGTAAGAATAACGATGCCTTACTTAAAACCATTCTAATTCAACAAGAAGACAAAACTGCTTTGTGGAACCTGGAAACTAAACTGAATCCCGATGAAATGAAAATAGAACAACGTGAAGAAGAAATCCAAGTAAAATTAGAAAATGACGATGAAAGTAAAGAAGAAAGTCTAATAACTGTGAAAATTGTCAAAGATGAACATCAAACAGACGATAATGTTGCAGTAGCAGAAACTGTAGACAAAAACAAACTATATACCTGCAGTAAATGTAAAAAATTGTTTCTAACTTTAGTTTCATTAAGAAGTCATATTAAGAATCACAGAAACAAAAGCAATGATGACCGAATTCCAAAGAAAAGGCACGACATGTGTAAGTGTATATACTGTAATAAATATTTCACGAGAAAGAGCGACTTGCAGCGACATCTGCGTATTCACACAGGAATGAAACTATTCTGTTGTACTTTATGCAATAAAAAATTCACCCAAAAGAATTCACTTGACCGCCATAATTTTCTTCACAATGGGAAATTCACATGCACCACTTGCAACAAGTCGTTTACCCGAGAGGGGCATTTAGAGAACCACATGAAGACTCACGACAAAGATATTAAAGACCCAGAATACAGCAAAAGTTTAAGTTTGCTGACGTGCAGTTTCTGTGGAAAAACGTTTAGTTCTAAAAGGTATTTGATAGGCCACATGCGCATGCACACGGGCGCAAAAGACTTTGAATGCGATATATGTCACAAACTTTTTCCTGTAAAAAATTCATTGAAGCGTCACTGTCTCAGCCACACGGAAATAAAAGCATTTAAGTGCAACCAGTGCGATGCGGCCTTTAATAGAAACACTCTATTGGAGCGACACAAAAAAGTTCACGACGATACTTCCGAAGAAAAACGCAGGCTAACATGTTCCGAGTGCGGTAAATATTTCCTCTTCCCTAGTCTATTGCGACGTCACTCCGCTGTGCACGACCCGAGTCAAAAAGCTACAATTTCTAAACCTAAATCACGAATCAAAACGCCAGGTCGTTTCCTGTGTTCTTATTGTGGCAAGCAATTCACACAGGTGTCGAATTTGAAAGTACATCTCCGTACTCATACTGGGGAACGGGTTAATTGCGAGATTTGTGGTAATGGATTTTTAACAAAAGACTCATTGAACATTCATATGATGGCTCATAGGGGGGAAAAGCCTTATCCTTGCCCCTATTGCGGAAAACGGTTCCGTAAACCGAGTTTGTACAGGCACCTCTTGATTCATAAGGGAATACGACGGTTTGAGTGTGAGATTTGTCACAAGGGTTTCATTCGAAAAGATCAGCTGGACCAACATCTAAGGATACACACTTGAAGAAAAAACTCCATTTTATATTTACTGCTTTTTATTAAAGTTTGTTAGTGTTTTTATAAAATACTAGCATTTGCTCCTCAGACAGTGGTATAGTTACTTTGACAAACAATTTTTATTTTTTGTGTTCTATTTTTATGAAACATCTGTGATTGTTATTCTTTTTTTTTATGTGTATGTTTTCAAAGCTAACGAAAATAAAAATTATTGCTTCTAAAAAAAAGCTTACTAAATATAATTTTCCTGTTCTATAATGATGGGAGGGAGGGGTAATGGGAGCAATTCCCCATAGCACAGTCATGTAATGAAATTTGTAGATATTATTTATTAACAGTAGAGGAGTTTTATTTAAGTAATCGTTTTGTTTGTAACAATTTTTTGTTTTTATATACAGAGTGTCCAGTAAAGAATGCTCCAAATTTCAGGGCGGTATTTTTCGGACCAAAATATAGCGATTTAACTTACTTCAGTCCAAAAATTCATGGTTGCCAACTTACAGGATGTCAAAGTTAAAAATTAAATTTTGTATTATGATAAATTGCACAAAAAAAAACATAATCTATTATTTTTCTCTGACTAACAGTTTTAGTACCTCTAAACATACTTCTTGTGAATAGTTTTTTGTAAATTAACATGTCATACAGTTCTAAGTCACTAAATTAAGTTGCATTTTTGTACATTAGGTACACAGAATTAAACACACACTATTCATAATACGAAGTAAGCACAACTAGTTTGAAGTTAACTGCTACAGATGATGGACTATATTGTTGTCGTTACAGTTTGCAGGATATTTAGGAAATCTATTGTTTACTTCATAAGTATTAATACAAAAAACAAATTACTTTGAGAGTTTTTGCTTTTAGTCTTATACCTTAGTTTTTGTAACACAGTTTTGCATTTTATAGTAGTTATATTTTAATTTTTTTAAAAGGGTTTGCAGAAAAATTTGGTCTGTTTCGTATTATTTTTTTTTTGCTTTTGGTCAGATGTAGAATATTTACTTAACAAACATTATTCATTTTCACATTCTCTATTACTCCTTTGAAAAATGAACACACTTATTATACATAGAAAGACCCTGTACATTATCTAATCCAGTAATAAAAAATTGGTAAAACAAATACGAGGGGTGTGACACTCCTGAAATCAGGTGTATATCAAAAAAATCTGTAGAAATCAATGAAATCTTTAAAATCATGCAAATCGCTTAAAACCACATGAAATCGTGGGAAATCACCGAATCAGCAAAATAACGTAAATCAATTGAGCAACTAATTTCATTTGTCGGAAATTTAATTTTTTTAATGTTGATTTTTTTTTCTTAAACTAAATCTTAAGTAAGTTTGTGTTTACTTTTATGTGCTTTATGGTATTAAAATATTGTTGTAACTGTCAGGTATCTGTTTAGTGCAAATAAATTAAAAAAATCATGCACAATCAGCGAAATCAAGTGAAATCAGTAAAATCAAGTGAATTCATATAAAATCTGGTAAAATCACTAGAAATCAAGTAAATCAAGAATTCATGTGAAATCTGATTTCGTTGATTTCAATTAAAGTAATAGAGACTCAATTTGAACTCAGCTGTTCAAAATTCTTGGAAGTGTCACACCTCTGAACAAATACTTACAAATAAATAATACACATATGTTTGCTGAACATACATAAGTCATCAAGTCTTTTTTCTCACAAATTTGGCAATGTTACAGAATGCGTAGTTTTACATTTGACTTAATGTATCCTCAAATGCCTCTTCAAATGACTGCGTCTGATGAAACCTTTTTCACAACTGGTACACTTGAAAGGTCTTTCCCCCGTGTGGAGTAAAATATGTTTCCTCAAAGAACCGGAGGTTCGGAAGGCTTTGTCGCACTGCGTGCACTGATACGGCTTGACGCCCTTGTGAATATTCAAGTGGTGATTTAAAGACCTCAGAACCGTGAACCTGTTCCCACATATATTACATTCGTATGGTTTTTCTCCGGTGTGTGTTAAAAGATGGGTTTTCAAGTAAGACACGGAGTGTAGTTGTTTTCCGCATTGAGGACATATGCACTTTTTCTCTTCCGAGTTGGTCTTTCTTTTCCCCTTGCCGGGCAAGTAGTATTTCAAATGTTTGCTGAGATAATCCTTGTTGGAAAAACACTTTCCGCAATGGAAACAAAGGTAGGGTTTACTTCCTTCTTCGTGATTCTTCAGATGGTCCATTAATATCTCCTTTCTGGTAAAAGTCTTTCCGCAAAGATTACATTGAAACGGTCGTTCCTTCGTGTGCACCAAATTATGTCGTGTTAGAGCATGTCTTTGCGTGAACCCTTTTCCACAGATTTTACATTCAAACGGTTTAATTTTCGCATGGATAGCCATGTGATTCTTTAGGTAACCTTTTCTTCGAAATACTTTGCCACAAAGATTACACAAGCAAATTTCAATCCTCTTTTTAGTTTTAAATGGTCTCGCCTCACCAATTTTTGAACTGTCTTCATTTATTTCGAAACTAAAATCAGTTTGGTCCTTTTCATCTTCACTGCTTTGAATTTTATTACCAATTACACTATCTTCTTTGGCGATACACTTTTCTTTTGTAGAATTTATTATAGTATCGTTTTTACCATTTATGCCAGTGTCGCTTCTTTTATGTTCTGTAATAACAAAATCACAATTAACCGCATTAGGATGATGTTTATTAATGTGTTCTAGTATTTGATCTTTTCTAGTCGTCATTTTTCCGCATAGGTTACATTCAAATGGTTTCTCACCAGTATGTATCAGGTAGTGCCTATTTAGAGTAGCCTTTTCTACAAAAGTCTTACCACAAGTTTTACATTCAAAGGGTTTGATACCTAAATGGGTTTTCGAGTGGCGTTTCAATCCTCCCCGTCTCGTAAATTTTTTCCCACAAATTTTACACTCACACTCTTCAATACGCTTCGCGGTTTTCCTCAAGTTACCCTTTCGTTTTCTAGTTTTAAATTCATTTCTTGGATTTATTTTGCAATCATCTTTATCTATAAGTTGAGATTTGATCCTTATTTGGCGTTCTGATAATGCTATGTTATCGATTTCATCAAAACTGTCTTCCTCCTCAAAACCGTCATAAAGAACATTATCAGAAGTTTGTAAAGATTCTTTATCCTCTGCGGCTAATAAAGATTTGAGATATGTATCGTTGCATTTGCATAATTTAATAAACAATTCAATATCGCTTAGTTGTTTCACACAATTATTGCATATATTTGTAGGTAATTTGTCATCTTCTCTTATCTAAAAAAATTAAGTACGCCACTTTAATTTTTTAAAATGAATGTTGCCCCACTTACCTCTATGCCTGTCAGGTTTCTTAAAGTGTCGATACATGTTGTGTGAGAAACAAAGATGCTAATTTCGAGAGGGTTGAATTCTCCGAATTGTAAACAGACACGACATATGTTTGGAAAATTATTTATTTCAATATTTGTTTGAGAAACTTCCATGCTAAATATTTCAATATTTGTCAACAAATTTTTTTGTAGGTTAGTTCTTCTTCTTCATTTTATGGCCTTCGTCCATTTGTAGGTTAGAAAATTTATTATTCCACTCCACTTCTTCTTCTTCATTTGACACTCGCAAACGCAAATATGTTTTGTGCTCGCAACTAGCAGTGGTTGCCGTTTTTTTTTTATTAATGAATAAATAAATAGGATATTATCTATGATAATTGTATATATTTAGTAAATAAAAAATATTTTAATCAACAACTTTGAACTCCTATGAACTCAAATATTATTTAGAACTGAATTGAATATATCTATAATATTATTAATATTGTATACTTCCATATACTTCCCGGTCGAACGTGCAACACTGGAGCCGTATGTTGTATGCACGGGTTGTGTTGTATGATAAAAACAGTTAAAAGAATTGTGATTAAATAAATATTTAGAAAATGAAGAGTTTTAAAGCTTCTGCTTGGGATTCAGATGCAGACGATGATTCTTATCAGGAAATGTTTAAGGTAAGGTTTTCAGTTTTAACGAATTAAAAAAAAAACATTTTTTGTGACAAGTGACTTTTAATGCATTAAGTATGTATTTTATGTTGAAATCGTTTATTGAAGGTTCAGAAACAAACAGTTATTATAAAATGTTCTGGTGTTTTTATGTGGAAAAATATGGAAAAGGAAACGGAGGCCAAATATAAAGTGAGGTTATGTTGTTTGTCGAAAATGGTGGTTCAGTCAAAAAGAATCAAAATTGATTAACCTTGTAGCAATTGTTTGTGTCAAAAAACTGTTTAACTTTATTCATAAAATTCATGTTATTGTACATTTGTCGTCCCATATCATCCTGTTAATTGTATTTATCATCAGAGGATATAAAAAAATTGTACAAAATGGCATGGAGCAGTATGAGGCACATGTTAAAATATCATTCTTCAATTTTCGCCAGAGGAAGAGTAATTTGTGCCGCTTCAGTAACGAACGTTTTCTTCTCCAAGTTGGGTTTAAAAACTAGTGCACTGCTGAATGGACCTCAAAAAGTTACCATATCGGAGAATCCACAAAAAGTATCGGTGATAGAGAAATCTTTTCAAGAAAAATCGTTTAGTATAACCGATGATGTAGCACCGGAAGATAAGAAACCACCAACTGGCTCAGTTAAATATACATTGTTAGGTATGGGGATATCAGCTACTTTACTTTGTGCTTATTTGATATACGAATATGGCAGTCCCAGAGTCAATACAGAAGGAGAGGAGCTAGTTGATGAGTTTTCTAAATACCCAATTTGGAAACAATATCTTCTAAGGGGATTAAAGCAAATAGAAGATTTCACAGTTTTCATTCAGGAGCCGTCAAGAGATAAACTATTACCAGATCCTGTGACGTACCCGTATTACCAACCGCCGTATACTCTCGTTTTAGAGTTCACAGATGTTTTGGCACATCCCGATTGGACGTACAAGACAGGTTGGAGGTTTAAGAAACGTCCTGGTTTAGACTATATGCTGGAAAACCTTGTAGGACTGTATGAGATTGTTGTGTTTACCGCAGAACCCGGTATCACTATTTTTCCTGTCATAGAGGCCTTGGATCAAAAAAATTTGATTTCGTACAAGCTAGTGAGGGATTCGACGCACTTTGTCGACGGTCATCACATTAAGAACCTCGACAAACTGAACAGGGATTTAAAGAAGGTCGTTGTGGTCGACTGGAATTCAGAGTCGGTCAAGTTTCATCCAGACAATCACTTAAATATCCAAAGGTGGCGCGGGGAAGACGAAGATAACACGTTAGTGGATTTGACCTCGTTCCTAAAAACTATCGCTCACACAGAAATCGACGATGTACGAGAGGTGTTGAAATTTTACAAGCAATATGAGGATCCACTTGGTGAATTTAGGAATAAACAGAAGGAATACTATGAGAAAGAACAGAAGACTCCGGAAAGGCCCGTGGGACAACCTATTAAGAAAGTTTTCAGTTACATTCTGTAGAGTTTTCTAAATATATTGTAAATATTTTAAGTTACTTGTTCATTAAAGACTACTTTAATAAAATATGCTTTTCTTACCTCCAAAAATGTTAATATCTTCCTATAACGTGTGAAAACAAAATAGATTTTTTATAGTTTTTTGCCGGATTGTTTTAGGAATCATCAAAAAGAAAGAAAGATCGATCCAAGTTACTTGCTGCCAAAGACGAGAAAAAACAGAAAAAGCTAGAAAAGTTACTCAAAAAACAGTTCAGAGATTTCAAAACTAATGACGTAAATTTTATAACTGTACAAACCAAAATTGAATTGGGCAAGAATAAAAGAGAACATTCACCAGTGGGAAGTTTTGAAGCTTCAAAAAGAGAAAAGTTGAGAAAAAAATGTAAAAAATCAAAAACTAGTGATTCTGAAGATTCTGATGAGGAAGTAACAAAAAAACAAAAGAAAATGCTGAAAAAGTACAGTTCTGAGCTTAACACTCTGAATGGCAATTCTGATAAACTCTTAAGGGAACTATTGAGAGAAAAGAAAAGGCAGAGGAAATTAGAGAGAAGGTTGGAGAAAGCAACAAAAAAAGAAATGGTCAGAGCCATCGAATCAAAAATAGTAGACAACTTTGAAGACGCTGTACTGAAGAAAATTAAAGAAGAACCAATGGACGAACCGATCGTTAAACCAGTCATCAAACCAAGGAAGCCCGGCATCATTCGGGGACCTGACATCATTCGGAATCCTGACAACATCCCGAAACCCAACATCATTCGGAAACTAGACCTCATTAAGAGACCCGACATTATTCAGAAATCTGACATAATTCGGAAACCAAAACCCGACATCATTCGGAAACCCGACATCATTCGGAAACCTGACAACATTCAGAAACCTGACTTCATTCGGAATCCTGAAGTAGTAACAAAGAAACAACCAAAGGAGAAAATTAACAGTGATATAAACATTCCCGAGTCTTTAAGAATAGCCAAAAAGATACAACTGCAAGAGAAACTAAAGACAATTTTAAGCCAGGTGCAGAAAAGGGAAAACAAACCTGTTATGACCCTGAGACAGAAAATGATGGAAAAACTAAAAGCGGCTCGATTCAGATTTCTGAACGAACAGATCTACACGACAGACAGTAAAGAAGCTCAGAGAATATTTAACAGTGATCCCGAAGCTTTCATAGCCTACCACGAAGGTTACCGCCAACAAGTAAGATCCTGGCCCATGAATCCTTTACAGATAATCATAAAATCCATAAGAACAATGTACGTGATGTAAGATCTGTTAGAAATGTCATTGTAACAGTTATGTTTCAGGCCAAAAACTTATGTTGTGGCAGATTTTGGATGTGGAGATGCCAAATTATCTAAATTCGTGCATCAAAAAGTACATTCCTTTGATCTGGTAGCGATAGACGATTCCGTCATAGCTTGCGATATGGCGAATGTACCTTTGAAAGATGCCACTGTCGACGTAGGAGTTTTTTGCTTGTCTCTGATGGGTACAAACATTCACGATTACATTTTGGAGGCAAATAGGGTGCTGAAAGTGGGGTAAGTGCTTTTCTGGTGTTCTAGATTTCACCGCATTGTATTATTTTGTGTAACAACTTTATTTTAGGGGTATATTAAAAATCGCAGAGGTGGAGAGTAGATTTGGCAACATAGACAGTTTTATCGAAGGAGTCCAATATTTCGGTTTCAAGAAAATTTGGAAGGATCTCTCTCACAATTTGTTCTATTTTATAGACTTCAAGAAGGTGAAGAACGTGAAGAATAAGAAAAAGTTACCAACCATAAGTTTACTTCCTTGTTTGTATAAAAAGCGATAATTAAATAGTTAATGAGTTATTTAAGTTAATTTTATTTATCACTTAACCATAGGAAAATTTTGATTAGGGCACAATAATTATTCGAGGACGTTTCCTCGTCTAAAACGTTTCAGTTTTTTCTTGAAATATCTAAAAATAAATTGGTTCACAGATTTGTAAAAATCCAAATATTTTACCGTAGATGCAACAATTAACTAATTTTCCACTCTTCTACTCATGAAATATACAGGGTGATGGCTCAGTAGAATATTTCAGGAAATACTTCGATTTGAATCCTGAGGTTTTTTTCCTTATTTTAAATGGAACAATCTATATTTTATTGCATTTTTGGAATAGTGTAATACTTTGAGTCGATAATATATAACGTACCTCATACCTAAAGTCGCCCATTTAGGAGATAATTGACATTTAAAAAAAGAAATAACAGTTGACAAGGCTTGTAAGAATCTATAACTCTTTTAGTATTACATTTAGGCATATAATTTTTGGTATACCATGAAATGTTACAGAGTTAAAACACCCTGTATTTTTTTTGCTTCAAGTTGTAGAAAATTAAATTCCTTTTTCTATGATAGATTTTGCAGGGGTAATTTTTATTATATTTTTGGTTTTCGCAATTTCTCTACCATGTTTAAAACTTAATAGTAATATTACAAAATTTAAAAAAATGTAATTTAAGAATTTAATTAAAATAAATCTAATATGCTTGCAATTGTTTAACTTGACAATAAGTATTTGCATTCATTAGTAATATGATTCGACTTTAATGAAAAATAAAAACAAAATGTCAAAATAATTGAACACATATAGCAGAAAAAGGAGAACTTAGTTTTGCACAACTTGAAATAAAAAAAATGCAAGATGTTCTATTTGAAATAAACTAACCAGCAAAAAGAACCGACCACTAAAAACTAGTCCCAATTTTAAAATTGGCTTCCTCGCAAACCGCTCATTTGATTTTGATGATCTTTTTTTAAATTGTACATTGATTTCTCAGAAACGGATATTGGAAATTTTTTTGATCACGTGATTACAATATAAAAGTTGCGTCTAGTACATATAATCGTCATAATAATATTTAACACCATAAAGTGGCCTGCATGTACACCAGATCTGACACCCCTCGATTTCTTTTTATGGAGATACTTAAAAAGTAAGATAATAGTATACGCCTTTCACCGTTGTGGATGAACTTACATCAGCAAATTTTATTGATTTTATTCCTAGCACACAATTTAAAAAATGTTGATTTGCAGTTGAAAATTGAGTATATTTTTTTAGTAAATGGATTTCAAATATCAATAAAACTAACGCTTCCCTACAACAGTATAATTCTCCTTCAATTAGTATTACAATAATTTAAATGTTATGACCAGTGTAGATATCTTCATAATATGTTTGGAGCACATTTATTGGTATAACTATTCATCTCGTTATGCCATGACAATGTGTAAAACCTTAAAATAGCCTGCACGTGCACTATATCTGACACCCATTGATCTTTTCATGGGAATACTTTGAGCAAAAATTGAGAGAATTTTGTTTAGTAAATGGACTGCGAATATCAATGAAATTAATGTTTTTTCACGACAGTACCATTTCGATTTTAAGAAAATTTGGAAAGATCTGTCTCACAATTTGTTCTATTTTATGGACTTCAAAATGGTGGGGGAAGTGAAGAATAAGAAAAAATTACCAACGATAGTTTACTTCCATGTTTGTACAAAAAAAATATTACAACTTTTGAACATTATTTTAACCTAAGGCACTTTAGTCACAGGAAAATTTCAGTGAGCGTATAACGATTGGTTGAAGACCTGCTTCGGATTTTCCACGCCGTCTAAAACGTCCTCGGCTTCTTCTCGAAGGTTTTCCACTCTTTCCAAAAGTAACATCTACGAAAAGAATTATTGATTTACAATTTTGTAACGATTACAAATATTTTTTTACCTTAGAAGCAGCAATTAACTGATTAGCCACTCGCCTAGACATGAAATCTATATTCTCCACTAAATCGCTAGCGTTCGCCTTCGCTATGCTCTGTAAAGTCTTATAACCCGCGTTGTAAAGCTGTTTCGCTCTGCTCTAAAAGTACAAACCACAATTTTAACCTGCAAACAAATTATTTTAACCGTCACTCTTACCTGTTTGACGGCAGGCAGTTCCATTAGAGGCAGTAGTTCTTTCACACAACAGTGCGACAATCTCTGGCTCATTCCTTTCAAGAGGAACGAATACGCCCAAAACTCTTCTAGGTTCTCGCAAAAATTCACCACGTTGGACGCAAAGGTGGCGGAGATCGTCATGAGGTTCTGTACAATTCCTCGGTTGATCTAGAATTATAAAAATGATGAAATGTAGGAAAAATAAGAGAAATAAAGCAAACCTGATATTTTTCTGAAACTTGAAAAACTGGCATTTCGTTCCACAGATCGTAAAGCATCAAAGTCACGTAAAATCTGTTGAGAACTCTCTCTGGCACATTCTAAAACAGTATAGATACATCAGTTGAAAAATTACTTTGGTTCCGATGGCATTGTTACCTTTATCGGGATGTTGGACAACATTTTTACAGCTACCGATTCGTTTAAGCCCAGGAGCTTGGCCACTTTCATCTCGTTTGGTTGCAGATGGATTAACTGAAAAGGTATATGTCACTTCCAAGTCAAATATTTTGTAACGCATTAGACTATCTCAGATTTACAGGAGTGTTTGAGAATAATGCTTTGCATAATATTACGTATTTTGCTACTTTCTCCCATTAATTTCCATCAGTTTTATTACCCCTCTGTATAGGATGGTTCAAACTGGTATATTTTTTAATGTTACGGGTGGTTCTGCCATAGATAGAGCAAATCTGATGGACGAGTCCTGGTTCCTTTTTCGAAAAAATAACATGGGCAAAAACCGCATCTGTTTATCATTTACCATATTTGAGCTACAATGAATTTTTCGGTATTACTTTGACAATACCTTGTAGATTGAAAACGGTAAGAGATGGAAAAATGTGGTTTTTGCTATTGTCATTTTCTCCAAGAAAAAGCCCAGGACTTGTTCATCAAATTTGCTCTATGACAGAACCACCTGTAACAGTAAACCAATTTGAACCAGAACAATTCGTCCAAGTTGGGTTTAAAAACTATTATACTGCTGAATATACCTCAGAAAGTTACCATATCGAAGAATCCACAAAAAGTATCAGTAATAGAGAAGTGTTATCAAGAAAAATCGTTTCGTATAACCCTTTATACATAATATACCTAGTTAGTCAACCTGTCATTCTTAGGAGTAAAGACAATAGATGGCGATGCTCTTTTAAAATCCATGTCATTCTTATTTACACAATTTAAAAGGCATCTCGCCTTCTATTATTTTAACTCCAAAGTTTGACAGGATGACTAACTATATTATACAAGGGTACTGATGATGTGACACCAGAAGATAAGAAACCACTAATCGGCTTAGTTAAATAAATTTTGTTGGGTATGGGGATATCGGTTACTTTACTTGGTGCTTATTTAATATACGAGCACTTAGTTGATGTTTTCTAAATACCCCATTTGGAAATAGTATCTTCTAAGGGGATTAAAGCAAATAGAAGATTTTACCCCACTACCTCATCATAATCATTTTTTTGCTCAAAAAATTGAATGCCCATACCAAAAATAACTATCAACTTATCCAGTTTCCTTTAGTAAACAAAGATAATCGCTTTTAGTTAATATTTTCAAAAAAACGTAGCACCCACAACATGCATTTTTCCACATATACCAATAATAACCATTTGCACTATTTTGACCTAACGTTAAAATCTGTAACACTTATTCAGAGACACCCTGTGTATAAATATCATAATTTCTTACGATTTACTTACCACTTCATAGTACACTTGCATGTTGGGTTTTATTTGTTCGGAAGTCTCGTAGGGGGTGACTAAATACAAAATATGCAAGTGACCTTGAAGCACCAGACTCGACTGGGCTTGAAACAGATCCTCGTACAACAAGTGCGCCCTCGATAGTTCAAGTCCCCCTAAAATTTGCATAAATTCTAAAAATGTTACAAGTAAACTATTCAACAGCACCTTTAATGGCTGCACATCCTAGTTCGCTAACGACTAGCTTAGTTTTATTTGTTAAAACGACTACTTTTCTTTTCTTTGTAGTAGATTTCTCACCGTCTTTCTCGCTGACAAGTGTGTTCTGAGATTCCAGCTGTAATGGTTTATTAAGTGTATCTAAATAACGACTCTGTCGCTCATTATACATACGCTGGCAGTGGAAACGTCCATTTTTACCGACACATCGCACAAGCCCGCGGAACTGTCCTTTTTTTCCGTGCCGCAAGATTCTTGTAGGGCGCCCAGTTTAAAGAGATTCCTGATGACTTTATCTGTCAAATGCTTCATGTTGACCTCCAATTTCTCGCTCTGAGTGGCAAGTAGGGTCTTGGAGGCAACCGTCTGAAGTTCCAATCTAGTATTCGCCACTCCCAAGCTGATACAGCTTAGAAGTAAATGTCTGGAAGGAACACAATGTAAGATGGAAATAGTTGATTATTGTTACGATTATTTTATACCTGAGACCTTTTCCTTCCATTATATGCATCCCGGATAAAGCCTGATTCATCGGAGACAACAGCAGTTCCTTTATTTTGGGCATGTCTTGTACTTGAGCGATAAGAATGCTGTCGCCTGTCTCGCCTAAACCCGCCCTACCTGCTCTGCCAACCATTTGCTTATACCTCGACAGATTTATGAAGTCCTTTCCTATATATGGAGACCTCAGTATGACCTATTCAGAAAGATTTCATCCTTCATTTGTTTTCCACTTACGAGTAATCAATATTTAATTTTTGACGAAATAAATTGCACAATTGCTATTTTTGCGGTACCGTTTTATGTGTTACAATACATTCTACCAATTTTTTTAATTAAATTTAAGGTTAACGACTTATAAAATAAAAATCTTTTCAGATAACTATAAGCCACTAACCACAATAGGATTTATACAAATAATACTTTAATACATAACCTATATTTAACATATTAGACAAATGTCAAAACCCTAAACTGTAACTAAAATTGGTATTGATAAATATTGAAAGTCACTAAAATCACCAAACTTGTCTATACATTTGAACCAGCTCTGCTATATTCAATTTGTTGATCAATATACTGAAATCGGGTAATTTATTGCAACTTATTTATCGTATTTAAGTTTAAGTGTAAATATTTCGAGAATAAGTTAAAAGAATCTTTCAAACTTTAGTGATGATATATCATTTTTTTTTTTTAATTTTATCAAAAGTTGGTAAATGTAAAATCAAACTTACCCTTCTTGCGGGCAAGTTCACGCCTGCCGCTAAAGTTGACGTACAACAAATCACGTAAATGATCCCCGCCCTAAAACTATCCTCAATAATCCTCCGTTCATCACTTGTCAGTCCTAAAATTAATTTCATACATTTTGCTTTGCTTATGATATCATTAATAAGTAAACTTATCTCTTTTTTTAAATTTTAGTTTCTACATTTAAACGTAACTTACCAGAGTGGTGATATGCTATTCCATATTGCACAGAAACTTTCAAAATATTGCAAAGATCGCCCGCCTCATCCCTTAAAGCTTGTATTACCTGCTCCTTTTCAGCTTTCTTATGATTTCTCAGTTCCCTATAATGTGATGTGTTTAAAAAATTCTTTAATTTTTTTAAACTTACGGTTTGCATAGCCGGCATAATAGATTTGCAACGTTTTCGCAATTTTTCTTGGAAGCACAAAATATCAAACATGATCCGTTAGGCACTACGTCCATGACGAGTCCTCCTAACATATCGGGATCTATTTTCAAAAGGGAATCGGAATACTAAAACCCGCAAATGTTAAATAAATATTTTGACACATAAAAAATTCGAATGTTACCCTATATTGCACCCTCTTAGGCTCAACTAGCAGATCATCTTCGTCGGTATGATTCCAATTTACTCTCGATATTTCTTTGCCACATTTGACGTATTCTACTAATTCTATTGGTCGAAAGTTTTTCGTGTAGACATCAGCATTTAAAAATTCAGAAAGCTCTGGCAAATTTCCTATTGTGGCGCTCATGCCCACTATTTGTATATTTGCTAAAAGTCATTGATGGAATATATCATGATCAAGTTTAATACTGCACTAATTTGATACTACAGTATAGAAAATTTAGCAAAATTAGAACATTTTCTAACACACAGTAAGCGTTTAGTTTCTGAGATGTAAGATGGTATTGAAACATGATAATGGCTTTAATAAATAATGATAATAATTTCAACTAATAACAACTAAAACATTTCTTAGGATTGTAATAAAAGTGCCATTTGAACTACCAATTCTATTTGCACAGAACCATGTTCATAGTGTATCAAAAATTAATAATACACATTTTTTGTGTATTTATATTTGTCAAATTATTATTATTATTTTTTTAATCAGCGTCACACTATATTTTTCTTGTAAATCCTAAAAATCATTACAAATTCAAGAATCATTCCTTAAAGTTGTAGATATTTATTAACATTATTTTTAATTTTATTAATTTATCAATTAATACTATATATTTTGTAAGTAGGGAAATATTGGGGAAGAGAAGAATATGCGACCAATTAAAAGAATTAAAATGAAAAAAAACTACTCAAATGGATGCAGAATAAATTGAAAACCATACCTTCTAAAGTCAATATAGATATCATTTTATCAAAGATAAAATGCAGCTTTTGTATTTTTTGTTTTAATAGATGATATTAACAACAAAATGGTTAGTTTACTCAAACTGAATATAAAAAAGTGAAACTATAAATTTTTAGACACAAAAATTGGAAAAAAATAATGATTATAAACGCTTTACACAGCGATTTAAGTGAAATTTAATTAAACTACAATTTTAAAAAGGATATATTATAAAACATTACCTTTTAAGAACATTATTTTCGTCAGACAAGCCTCTAAAGTAGCCCCTCTACCAGCTTCACCGATAAGATGGAGTTCATCAACAACTATCAGTCCAATTTCATGCAATCTGTTCGTTTCGATGAGGCTGTTTATAATACCCAATGCCTTTTCAATAGTTGCGATATACACCGAATTTTTTCTACGTCTCTTCCTTGGTGGGTAAACACCTTTACTAGAAGCGTACTCTTCGACCAAAAAATCTAAAGCAACCCCAAACGGTGAAAAGGCCCATACCTGAAAATAATTGTAAAATTACTCATTTAAATGGACTGTTACATGTCTATTCTTACTTTTTCTTGAACGATAGACACGTAAGGTAAAATAAATATGGCGTTTCGCTTGTAACACATGATTTCTCTCAACATGAGGACTTCTGCGACTAAAGTTTTTCCACCGCTTGTTGGCAAAGCATATATCAAATTTTTTCTGCTTTCTATGGCGGGTAAATTCAAACATTCATGTTGCCAATCTACAGAAAGTAAAATCTTAGAGGCATCAAACTCAGATGAATTTTACTTACCATATAAATCTTCTACTCCCTTATATTGTTTTATTAGATCTTTTACTTTCGACGGCAGTCCATAAAATGGCCCCAAAGAGTGAAACTCTGGTTTTTTCTCAGACAGTGTTAGGTTCAACGTACTACTTCCCGGTTTTTGGAGATGCACAGATTTAGTAGCGTTATTAATAAGAGCCTTTTTAATAACACTTCCGAAACTTGCATTAAAGCTTATTCCATTCAAAAGCGTATTTTCAGGCCAAGTAATGTCTTCACAGTTTTGCTCAGAATTTTCTTTATTTACTGTTTCTTGTAAATCGTCTTTGAAAATTATATCTAAGAGTTGGTCAGGGACTTTACTTGAATGCTCGGTGCCCATAGCGAAAATTGAATGTTCAATTTGTTCGAATAAATTGTCGACTTTCTCACGAAACTGTGTAGTAACTTTTTCATCTTCGAAGAGAATGGATCTATCACTTATTTCTTTATCCAAAATGGTTTCACATGACTTAGTAGTTCTCAATTTCTCTTTAAAGCTTTGTAATAGAGGCACTTTAAATTCTTCGTTCTCTAAATTATCCGCTGTATTTTCAGTTTTATTTTGGTTTTCAGTGGTTTCGGCTAACTCACATGCTTTATCGATTTGATTAATGACTTGAGTGTTGAAAAACTGCGATGAGACATCATCAGTTTCAGCATTGAATAATTGTTGACTTTTTGCTGCATTGTTTTTAGTTAAGTAGTTAGCAAAAGCATCAAAATCGGATTTGGAAGTATTAGATTTAAAATTCCTTTCATTTTCATTTTTTTCCAATAGTTTTGTTACCTCTAGATTATCTAGAGTGTCTTGTAGAATACCTATACCCGATTCGTTTATTTCTATATCATGTACTCTTTGTGAAGTGGCTTGACAGTCAAATTTTATTTTTTTTTCTGGCAAGGATGGCAAGGTATGTTCAATAGGCCGTTTCAAAGAACTATGTTCAGTTGCTTCAGTTTCATATGAAGACATGGAACTGAAGCCACTCGATTTTTTTTCTAAAAGACGTTTAGATAACCAAAGTTGTTTTTAATTGATTTAGTGTACTTACGGATAACATTTTTCTTTTTCGGTAAGTGCTGTGACTTGTCATTAGATGTTTTGGATGTCTTTAATTCCAAATTGGAATAGTCTAAACTGATGGCATTCAGAATTGTATTATCTGCATTGAGAGTTTCTGTTATATTCAAGTTGTCTACAATATTTTATATCTTAGAATTAATATATTACAATTATCCAATTACATACCTAATTTCTTTGAGGCGCCTTGTTTAACATATTTTATTTTATCCATTTCAAAGAATAATTAAGAAATTTGTTTGTTTACAATGAGTTTTCAAACATAACCTTACATACATATGAAATATGTTCAAATGAACTACGACGTACGTAAGTGTATATTGTGTTGCCTATACATCAGGTAACTAATGGCAAAAATTGTTCAATTTTAAAATATATTGGAAAGATTTGTTCAAATATCATTCTTTCAATTCAACTTTGTAATTTATAGTTACAGTTAAAATTTCTCAAGAATGAAATAAAAATTGTTTTTATAAATTGATAGCTTTGCCTTGCCACCTCTAAAAATAGCTTTATATAATTTTGTCAAGTCATTACGTAACTTTGGTAAGGGTTAATTACAAAATTATGAGTTCGTATTAAATCTTTATTAAAAAATAATATCACAATAATTTAATACCTATTCATAAAAAACAAGCACTAAAATTAACTCACTGTCTTCACATTGCTTTTATCCTTATCTATCCTATCTACAAACATCTGATGGTCAACGCAGCCGAGGCTTTGCCCCATTTTCACCTTATCTCCAGGTAAAATCGAGAAGTCGAAATGTATCGGGGCCTCAAAAATCATAACTATGGTAGACCCCATCCTGAATTCGCCCATAAGATCTCCTTTCCCGAGATCTATGGAATTCCCTAAACACAACTCTTTGCAACGGTCCAATTTCTTCCGCGTGTTGGTCTGCAGGGTCTTGTCAAAGTAAACTTTGACGGTACCTACATTTGTAGCGCCTAAAACAATATCGTGTGAAAATCGAGTCTGAGTTAAATTTTCAGTAACCTACCCACTGCGGTATACGAGAAAAACCCGTGCTCCCACTGCCCCAGGTATACCACTCTTTCATTTAAGCAGAACAGACCTGGTAACCATTTTGCGATGTTCGGGTTTACCGAAAGCAGTTCTCCCGAAAAGTGTCTTCTATGGGTGGGTTTCCACTCGGCGGGAGAATGAAATCTGTAGGGAAACAAATTATTTCATATTTGGTTTTGTCCTTGACTCAAACTTTGCATCGATTAAGAATAATTATTGTTTGTAATTAAATTCTGTTCTATATTTATTTTAATTTTGACTTTTTCTCTAAAGCACGCCACTCACGTTCCAACGCCGCAGAACATAATTTGATCGTGTATTTTCGCTGTTCGATCAAGTCGGTGTGATTTGATTGCAGACAAACAAGTCAGTCTGTCGCAGTACGACATTGTTGGTTGGGTCGCTTATTTGACCGTGTATTGCAACTTGCGATTAGATTGTACGATTTTAATACTGCAAACCAAATCATTTGCTAGTGAATTTCAAAAATAGCTCATAGCGAGACATTTTTAAGAGAAAATTTTGACCTATATAAAAAGCAAGAATGTCTTTGGAAAATAAAATCGCCGTCATATCATGATAAAACCGCTAGAAAAAGAGCTATGGGCATTTTGGTTGATAATTTTCAAGTGAAAGCAGATGCAAATGAAGAATTTGTAAAAAAAAATTAATAATTTTCGAACATCGTACAAAAGGGAATTAAAATTTTTGCACCACCACCTATATTTTCTGTTTTTTTCGTTTTTTTTTTTCGGTTATACAAAGCGCCAGAGCCGCTAAAATTATATTTTCATCTGTCATATTTATCATTTGAAAGTAAAACTCGTACTGCAAAATCGTTACGCGTGTGTTCCCATCCGATTTTCAACACAATTGTACTGCAATCGCATTCGACAAAATCGTACTGCGGCGTTGGAACGTGAGTGGCGTGCTGCAACATCTCAAAATGTATTTTGTGGCAAATTTAACAGTATAATTTTCAATATATTAAAAAGATAGATTGGTATAATTATAAAGTATTTTAAAATAATATTCAGTCACATAAATTCACGATTTTTAAACACACTGATTAATAAATAGGCTTAATGTTGTTTATTTTAAAATTTGCAAATAAATAAATAACCTATTAACCCAGCCTATTATCTAATATAGTATAATTTCTGGTGGAAATATACAAATATCATAAAAAGGAACCGGCCACACATGGAGATAAAATCTGACCTGGTATCAGTAGATAAACTTTGATCTCCATGGGAAAATCTATATACGGGTCGTCGGAAAATGAGCTTAGGCAGTTGTTTCGATAATAATTATGACGATACTCTTAAAATAATAAAATTGCACTTTCACCTTAGTCGTAACAGTCTCTGCTTGGTTCAGAAGTGATTAAATAAAGTTAGACTAACTTAACATAGAAAATTAGTTTTTTTAAAATTATTTGAAAACTCACCTATGATAGTCGCCCGGAGCCAAGTATATCACACACTGATACAGTGTATTTCCTACATGAGGTTGATGTAGTAAAGACGTCCTAAAATCCTTATTATTATTAATATTCCTCCAGGAATTTTCACCGAGAAAATCTTTTAGAGAATACGTAACACCTTTTACCTAAAAAAAAAAAATTCTTCACGTTAGGAAATAAACAAACACCTGGCGATTTCACCTGTTCGATTTGTTCTGTGTGGACGGTTCCGAAATGCAGTACCGTCCCGTCACAGGGCGATACCAAACAACTGTTCCTATCTATTGCCCTAATACCTTCTTTCAGAGGCCTAGCAAAGAAATCTGCTAGACTGGGGTAAGACGTAAGGTCTTCGTTTAAGGCTTCTGATATATTCACGCCAAAAGTGTTGGCGTATAGTTTGTATATCGCTGGTCTCAAGAATGTTGGCAGTTCTTTGTCTAAAAGATAGGACAATGTAGTCTAAGATTCAAAATTTCAAAGAGACAGAAAAGTCCTATCAACTCACAATCCTTTATTCAACAGTGAAAATCGGTTTTGGTCAAATTTTGCACCTCATCTTCAGGTCAAACAAGAGCCTATAATTTAATAGTTTTAATTTCAAAAAATAAAATTCAAATTTTTCATAGAAATTTTCTAACAAGTTCAAGACGACAAAGAATTTGTAACAGTTTTGTTGTTCAAAGTTTCGGGACCCCAATAAGATATATCTAAAATATCAGATTCGTACTTTTGGTGCTATTTCCTTTGAACAGATTTCATACACTGATAAATTAAATTGTACTGATTTTTTATTCTAAGCAAGACTTCTGAGCAAGTTTTATCAACTGTTGATTCATCTTTTTCAGTAGTTTTCCACCTACAATTAATATTCTTAAAAATATATATACAAATGGTAACAAAAAAACATTTCTAACGCGTCCGCTAGCGCTAATAATATCTTACCGCCCACAGTACAAACCGTCTCTAACAAATAGATTATTAAAATAACTGATGCGGGATCTTGGTGGTACGAACCATGTGCTGCTTACCACTAAGACCGTTAAGTGATATATTTTCAAAAACTATCAATGGGATTACTATATTGTAACCTCTAAATTAGGTTATCGTTGAAACACGTCACGTAGACAAACAACTTTATTGTCACTCTTGATAATACAAGAAATATCCTTCAAACCAATTTCACAACTGTCAACGCTTTACTTTGACGTTTGTCACTCGCATTTGGCTGCTCAATATAAACTGACTGTGGCGCTCAATATAAACTGACTGTGACGGTGGAATTGATCCGCTTATATAGATTTCTAAAGTTCTCGAAGTTTCTGCGATCTCGAGAACGTGTCGAGAAACAAATAGAATATAGCCTGGAATGTTCCGGAAAACGTCAAAATAAAGGTATTACAAAAATTATAAATTCTAACGCAAACAAGAACATAATTAACAAACTAAAAAGGTAGGTGAGCTTCCGTAACAATATGATGAAAAATAACAAAATCAGAAATATATTGAATTGCATAATTAATTCCACTTTCGGCCTGCGTCTTAGACTAATAAACCGTTCGTGACTCGCAGTACAAACCGTCTCAAACATGTTAAAGAATTACATTAATTTTTTTTATTACAAGGGAAAACTATTCATTTTTACATTTTAGAAGTCTGTTAATTTTTAATTTTTAAGACACCATTAAAATTTAGAAAACTTTTATTTTTTAAAAAACAATAGAATTCTTTTTAATTTTCTATTCGTCACTATTGAATAAAGGATTGTGAGTTGATAGAACTTTTCTAAAAATAGTTGTGCGGATATACTGTAAAGATAATTTATTATAAAAAATGTGGAATATTCGGGTCGATATTGTAAACTCGTCACACTTCAACAATTTATGATAATTACTGATAGGAGTAATCCATTCCTTAAAATATGAAAAACAAGCATTTGCTTTGTCTGCGATACGCAGCATTTTATTTATTACTTGTATGTAAGATAACGTAGAACGTATTTGCATTACAATTTTTAACAAATAAAATCATCTGATAAGGAAGACTTTAGTTGTATTGCGGGTTTACACCGAAAGCATTTTTGTAAAATTGTTTTAGACTAAAAATTTTAAAATTATGAGTTACCTGCGAGCCACCCCCACCACCTTGAAACTGTCCTCAGCGGCAACATACAGTAGCAGTCGATTTCCCACTGCCTAGCGAGTTTATCGGCATTGCGTTTCCTGTAAGTCCTCCATTGCATCACCGCTACTAAACACAACCCTACCGGTAAGAACCGAGTAAAGATCGCTCTCCATTCCAACTCACCTATATCGACAGAAAATCACAAGAGATTAGTTCATTGTTCCCAATCCCCGCCGTCATATCTAAAATGTACTTTATTTAGGGAAAATTCTAGATCACATCACCCAAAAGTTCAGACCTTTAAATAAAAATAGTAAATCTATATACAGAAAATATTCCTCGTCCCTGTAATCTCCCCACATTTCTGTTCAAAGTCAATCTGGCGAATAAAAGAGTTTCCCTGTTCTGTTCGAGCTTATATAGGAAAGCAGCCAGGTTATCAGTATCATTGACCTTGTTATCTTACTAACAAAGATACTTACCAGACGGGGTCTTGTTTTTTGTTGATACATATCTGTTACATGCCAGGTTTAGGGGGGGCCGAGCGTCATTGGCAGGTACTTTGCTCCATATCGTTAGGTTTTGCCCGAGACGTCTGGTTCGCAAGAGCCTTAAAACATTTTGATTGCAAAAGTAGTCAAATATAAATCTTTCTATAATTATTTTTTTATTATTGCAAAATATATTTTTTTTAGCTTGTAGATATATGACTGAATTACTTTCAATGAACACTATTACGCATGTAGGAAGCATAAACAACACAAATCCACAGCTGAAATGATTTCGTTGTCATCAAGTGATAGTAAATTGCTTTGTTTTAAAAACAAATATTTTTAATAAATCAATCATATTTTGTTTTCAAAATAAATCCCAATTTATTTTTAAAAATGGTCTAATTGATATTTTTTATGTTATTCCAGAATTATAAGAGATTATAAAGATCAGAATGGGCAAAATTTATGTTTTTCTTCAAATACTTGAAATCCTTCAAATAATTTAGTTTTTTATTTATTTTTCAATGCGTTGTTTGCTTTATGCTACATAGCTGCAGTAAATATTAACTACTCGACTATGTCTGTAAAAATACAATACCTGTAGCATAATTTTTAATAAAGCATATTTTGAAAAATGCCTAACGTTGTTTTCAAATTATGCTGATATACTCGTACATATCATACCGATTAAAATAAGGAATAAAACTTTGTTTTTACATGTGTTCTTTCCTGAATAAATGTGTATTTTTTATTATCGCTTAAATTTCAAACGGCAAGTTACTACCCAATTTTCTTGAAAACGATAAAGATTCTATGTCTTTTGGATTCATATTCCTACAAATAGGCTTAATATGATTTTTCTTATAAATTTTTTTATTAGGTGTTAATGATAGTTTATGAGACTTCTGCGAACTAATCTCTAACCAGCACTAAATTACACTTAACAATATTTTTCCCATATATTTAATATCTTTAATCATTTCATTATGCCAGGTATGAGTTTTTCAGAGGTTTTCTTCTTTAGTAACATGGCTAGATTGTTTTTAATTCACATACATTTTCAATCCAACCTTGTCTATGGGGTTATTTTTTCAGAATACCTAGATATTTAGTATCAAAGTGCATACATAACGTTTATGTGATAGGAATTCCATGAAAATTTGAATTAATTATCATTTTTTCACTTCAAAATTATAATATGCTTGTTCATGTTTACATTAACCATTTATTTTTAATTTTTGTTACTACTACATTTTCTATTTTGTATTTTTATCAATACAGATCATTAAAAGTTCAGAAATAAATTATTTTATTACTATCTTGTTTAAATAAAATTAAAAAACTGTGTTTTAAACAAATAAAAAAACGTTTGTTTAAAAATTGCTTTAGAAATAAAGTAACATTAGTTTTCTTTGCAAAAAATTTCATCAACTTTTACACATTAATAGCTTATATAAAATTTTTTATCTTATCAGTACCATATTTTCTGTTAGACCAACAACTCACTGTTATTGCCCTTGATAAGTTTATCATTTCGTATACATAAACAAGTGTAATTAACAATGCTCACAATATAAAGTAGTGAGTTATATGAAATCTTATCATCACCAATATAAGGAATAATATTGCATATTTAATTTTATTGCAATTTTCTCTATAAAAAATAGAAAAAAATTATAGATTTCATTTTCTTTGAATAATTTTATCAATCACAAGTAGTACTAGTTTTATAAATATTTAAATTATTTGCCATTTATCTCAAATATTTACTTGACCTTACATTTTAAAGTTAAGTTCAGTGTTTAACATTACTGCAGTGATAAGAGGTATTTTACTTATTTAAAATTTTAATTCATAATTCTTGTAATATCGATACAGTGAAAGTCGGATATAACGTCTCTGAAGGGACAGGTAAAATGTGGACGTTATATCCGGTCAGATGTTAAATCCAGCGGCAAGAAAACTAGAATTTAAAATCAAGAAAACGACACAATTTTGTTTACCAATACATATGTATTTAAAGTAAATCAACATTTATATGTATAAAAACAAAACATAAAACATTTATTTGTAAATCAAACAAGTTAAATATCACATACTACATATATGTATATGCATAGGTATGTAATATGTAGATGTTTTAAAAATATTTATGTATATTTAAAATAATCGGTTATTTAGATTTCTTGTTCAGTAAAGTACAATTAAATGCAGTTTTAATTTTCTCTCGATTTTTCCATATTGTAGTTACTGATTAATATGACAGATTAAATTCGGCCAAAATACTGGCATTAGATTTACCATTTTCTAATTGCACCTTTTTCTTCTATTGAGAGTACCTTCCGTTTATTTGCAGCCATTTCGTATGTTTAAAGATTCAATACTATTTACAAATAGACCGTAACATGTCACAGACAGATACGAACTGACTTGTCAACTTGTAATTGTTGTATGAGGCCCTTCCGTAGGACCCATATGACGCTATAGCCGACTCTAGGGTTAAAAAATGCAATAAAATCTAGCCGCTATTTGCGCCTCCGATGTTATAACTGGCGACGCTAAATGCAGTGCTAGAATATATGTAAGTTCAACCAATATCAAAAAATTTCGCTGTTATAAGCAACTTTTCGTTATAAGCGACGGCGTTATAAATTACTTTTACTGTACTTCCAATGAAACCCTTGAAGAAATAAAAATATTATTTTTGAACTTAAATTGTTGTTGTTAAAATACTTCCTAGGCATAACGTACTTCATTGAATAAATAAATTTAAAATATTTATATAATTTCGGAACATCATGGATCAATCGTCATCTGATTTCAAATATGCATATATAAAATTTTGCAAAAAATATTAACCAAGAATAATTGTTTTATCATTAATAAATAGATGATAGGAGGCAATTGCTGATCTATCTTTCCTAAATTATGTTCAATATATGCAGCAAAGGTTTAAAAAATATTTTAATGAGGTGGTTGGTTGTTTATAAAAACAGTATGTTTACAAACTTGAAGATACTGATAATTTCTAGCAAATAACTTAATGAAAAACAATATTACCTATTAATATTTTAGCAGAATCGATAAATAGGTCATCTCTAAGCGATCATAGTAAGTAATTACCATTTTTTGTTGTAATTTTTTTTAAACAACTTTCTAATACTTACCAGCGTGGTGATCTTATAACAAACACAGACATTTTATAATTGGACTGCTATAAATAGATGGTAAGAAATAAATGGGACCATTATTTGTGAAATAATTTCAAACCAAACGTTTCATACTTCACAGTTCGTTTGGTTCAACATAACCTTACATTTTAATACGTCAAACCATAGAGTTATTATATGTACCATAGAGGCGCCTTCGGCTCCATTTGTTTGTCGCCAACATCATGATTTTGTTTGTAAACATTGGTTCCGTTTTCTTATTGGTCGGCTGGTCGGCGGTCAATATTCAAAATAGGTGTTTGAGGTTGTGTTTTGTTAAATAATTATTTATATGCATATATTTTGGATTTTGACTTAAGTAGATTGTATAATAGTGATACAAAGACAATGGGGAAAAGGTGCATAGTGTGTAAAAGCTACAAGGAAAAGAAAATCAGATATCACAGGTAGGCATTACTAATCCATTGACGTAGTGATAGGGTTTCATAATAATCTTTCTATTTCAGATTTACAAAAGATCTATAACGCCGAAATACATGGATAAATGATATTGGCTATAAAGAAAGAAAATTTAGCCAAATCTGCATTTGTTTGTTTAGATCATTTTATAGATAGCGACTTTATCACAAAATAACGTGATGCAGCTTGGTTAAAAGAGAGGCATATAGATAATAATATTGATTATCTGAATCTCTAGTTTTACATAGTGTTAGGTATTTTTTTTATTGTAAATATGAAGTGTGAAAATCATTTTTAAAATTACCTCGAGTAAATGTATGTACAACATATACATATCTATTTTATTAAAATTATTATTATTATAATTAGCGTTTTAATAAATTTAAAACTTATATTGTGCAATGATTTTATCGAATTTTAAATTTATTACGCTAATTATTATTTAGAATTAAGCATAAAGAAATTCAAAACAGTGATAATAACATTGTATTTTTTGGTATTCGATGCATGCTTTGTACGTCACAAAGTTGGAGATTTTTTTTTCTCGGAAATGATTGAGTTTAGGGCGCATAAGTCATATAAGGATTTTTTTGTTTATTTTAATGTATTCCATCGTCTGTTAAAATTAAGGCAGTCAAACTTCAAACACACTGTATATATTTTTGAAAAGTTTTCCATATTGTCATAGCAAATAATGGTTTCCATTTAAAAAAATCATGTTTGGTTCGTAATTCGGTAACCATTTAGCATATAAAAAAAGAACATCGCCATTGAATTATGCTCCTAAAATTGAAAAATTTGGTATTTACATTTTTCTGTATCTCTTCAAATAAGATGTAGCTGAAGTTACAAAAAGTCATAAATGGGTTATAAATTTAAAAACCTTTTATAATTGTAATTTATGTTAAAAGAACAACTATCTAAAATTAACTAACATTGTAAAAATCTACAATTTTGACTCCTTAAATAAAAATAAACCTACGCCTCTGTACTTGGTATCAAATGTTTACAATAGCTTCCCCCGACGTTCCCTCCAAATCCACACTTGTTTGTTTATGTATGGGACAAACAAACTATGTGCGATATATATGTAACGGCATCTCTATGGTACATATAATAACTCTATGCGTCAAACAGATTGGAGTGCGTTCGCCTTCAACTATAAGCGATAAGTATGTCCCACATTGAAGAATTAACAACAGTACAACAGTCGTCAAGCATAATTAAAATTATAGCTACAATAGAAACATGTTTATTGCGTTTTTTACAATTATAATCTCTTAGTTCCAAAAGTAAAACATATGTAGGAATATCATTAATAATTACAAATATTTCAAGTCTTGGTAGAAACAAGTTTATGTTTCAACAACCTGCAACATACAACTCTTGTTAGAATAATTAAACTCAAGACCTTCTATATGTTTACATTTGCCCAAGATCTTCTCAAACTCGATTCAGTGGGAGTGCAGATTCTGGTTAATATGTCTTGCATCTTTGTTTTCTTTTCCAACTTTACAGAAGAAATTAAACCACTTTTCATTTTATTGGTACGAGTGTTATCCGAAGCACGTCGGCGATTCTTTTTCCGTTTTGAAGCAGGATCTATCGGCTGGCTTTGTTCCTGAATATCAGCAGTTTCAGTTTCAATGACCATTGGCGAATCTTCAACCTCAATTCCTTTCGGAACTATAATAATCTTATCGACTACGTCTTCCGGTAATTTATACCCTGTTTGTATAGCCAAGTCTCCGTATTTGCAAAAGGGAGACACGAATTGTCTAATATGCATGCTTGTCATCATTCCCAAAATATTCCTCGAACTAGTCGGACGGCTATACAAATTTATACTGGAACTTTTCCTTGGGGACTCGTACAAGTCGTGAATAATTTCATCTTGTTGTATAGCAGTTTTCATCACGTGGGATGTACTCTAGAAAATAATAAACTCAGTTATCAAGAATATTCAGTGCGTTACATATTACCTTTTGTTTTTTTTTTACTGAAGATGGTTTAATAGGCTTGTTTAGCATTTTTTTATTCCGTATATTGAAAGTACAATTGAAAAATATGGGTCTGTAAAATATTAGAATTTTATTCACACGTTTAATACCTTAAAATTAATTATATACAAATCTCTACCGTGCAAGAATAGGGCGTGACCAGGCGTTACGTCACTATACGCCTAGGGCCTAGGTATTGAGTCTGACTCGATGTATTGTATTTTCGTATTGTTATTGTATGTTTGGAGTATTGTTTGTGCTGCAATCTGTCTCTTTGATTCAATATGAGTGCAAAAAAGAATCTTAAGCATTGCATAGTTACAGAGTGAACAAATAGAGGTACAATTGCTTCGAAAAAATCACTTATTTTTTTTTATAATTGATCAAAGTAAAGAGCATGACATCATGCAATGCGGAGATCTGATTTTGTATCCGGCAAAGGTTCGAGATTTTGTTATAAGGATCAATTTAATGCGAGTTTATTCAGTAGTTCACAAAAATACACAAAGAATACAAGATAAAAGAAGAAACCACAATGTACGCCAATCACGTGTTTACAAACAAAATAATGGGAAATTAAGAACATAATTCATATCGTACGTGCAGATGGTTGTCTCTCTCGCACCCACATACATAACCAATGAAGTATGTCTTTGCTAAGTTTCATGTGCCTCCTTTTGTCTGCCCCTAGAGTTAGTACCTTTATTTGGATGCGCAATGGACTTTACGCATTCCATATCGTACATTTCAGTGATTATCCCGCGTCTGTCATGACGTCATTATTGTTGTTTTTATTTCCTAGAAGTTGGTAGTGCAATGCAGCCATTGTTTATTTTCGATCCTCAACATTTGATTTGAATGTTTTTTAATGTGATGTGTTTAATGTTCGTGTATGTGTGTTGGATTAGGATTAGGAGTGGATACAAAAAGGTAAATCAAAATCTTTTGTTCTAAAAATATAATTATATTAAATAGATAATAGCTATAAGTAAAAAATGTATCACAGCGTACTCTTAAGACGGATAATTTTCAACCAACGCCGTTAACATTTATTTTTCCCTGGGACTCGGGAATTTTACTGAAGTGATGTGCAGTGGAATCTGCACTTTTTCGTACTCTTTGTTTCTGGGTAGCCTCAGTTTCGGGAAAACTGGGAAGCGCGCGTTCTTGTTGCTATTTGCCGCCACCTCGTCAACGTCGTGAGCGTTCTGTAGCGTCATACTATTCACGATGGCTTTGGGATTCAGGCGTTTAATTTTTTCCGTGGGCATGATTTTTTGCCTGGCTAGGCTGCCCTTGAGCGCGAGGATGTGTCTCGTCGTTTCAGTCCACCATTGATGGTACTGATTTAGTTTGTTCTCCCCTGGGACTGCCTTCTCGCATCTGTCAACTTCCTCTGTGGGTTTGGTGTGCCTGAGGAAGGTGTGAGTTGGAGCTGCTATGCGCTCAATCTAGAAAACGACCTTACAGAGTACCTACTGCTATCTGGCGCCATCGGCAAATTGGATATGCGAATATGTGAAATAAGTATCTACCTAAATATTTACCACAAATTACTGATATTTTAGGTATTACTGTTTATATCCTTGTTTATACATAAGTAATAAGTATTGTTGTCAGCTGGGGTTTTCCATAATTCAAAATTTGTTCTAATTAAGAATATCTGCGAAGCATATAATGATGGTGTCGTAAATCACTAGAGTGAATTACAGCTCTGTTATATGCAAGTAGAATAATGTACTTTCCCCACGGCTAAACAGTATTTTAGAAAATGTTTTACTAACAAAATTATACAATATTTTGACATTTATAACGTGAACATGACACGTAACATGCATTTCAAAACAAAACTGTCAAAAGACCTTACTTTCAGGTTTGACATTCGTTGTTAACAGGAAGTTCAGGTTCAATTGCTGACATTGAAGAATTTTTGTTTTGTTATTAATTCCCGATTCTTTGAAACTAGCGAATAATGATTTCATTATTGAAAATAATGATTTTTTTCTACGTTCCTGCAAAAAACAATACTTTATTGAACTATATTTAGTGGAAAAAGTGGTTCTTTATTGCACTAGTGCAAATGTTTATTGCATTCATCTGTCATTCTACTACAGCGTTTTGTCATCATGACAAACATAAACGTTCAAATCGACGTCACATTTTTCTAGACTTAGTGTCATCTAAATAACATTTTTTGGTTTTTGCATGAACGTAGAAAAAATATTGTATGCAACTCGTACAAAATGTGCTTATTGCACTCGATTTCACGTGGCGCGCAATAAACCCTTTTTGCACCTGTTGCATAAATAACTATAGTTTATTCTTGAACGATTTTTATATTTGTCGATTTTCTAATCATCCATGCCAACCACATTTTAAAGACAAGCAAAAATTGTAATCAAGAATGCCTTTTTTCCGTAAAATAAAAATATTTTCCCACTTTTCCACTCTAACCGTGGACATACTGTATATAGTTAATGGAATTATTAATGTAATTGTTAAATTTACGTATTCATTATTTTAGAAAAGATCGCGCATACCTCTGATTCCTTTAATTTCTTCCTCGGTCTTTGCGATTTCTCCGGCAATTTTTCTTGTTTCTTCTTGGCTGCCCTACTCGACCTCGATTTGGCTGTTCCCGTCGTTGTAGTACTGCCGAAGAGGCCTCTGTTTTCTGCCATTTGGATCATGTACTTGTCATCTAACCGAATCACTTCCTAAGAAATATCACATTTTCAAAGTTTCTCAAACAAATTACTTTGAAATTAGTCTCCTTGTATTAGCATTCCAAAATGTGTCAATTAGTTTTCGTCTTATCATATTCCAAGTACACGTTGCTATAACAGTTAACAAGTACAGGCCCACAATTCAGTTTGACCCTTTAGGATGTGTAGTAGACACAGTGACACACTGAGGAGAAGCGACGCGAAGCGAAAAGTCACTTTGATCCTATGCCCGCGCACTGAAACAAATCGACCAAAGGGAAAATACCACGTGGTCTTTGACTCTGATCGATGTGGGTGTGAGACACATGGTACTTTCTCTTTGGTTGTATCGTGTCAGTGCGTGGACCCAAGATCAAAATTATGCTTCCCTTCGCTTCGCCCCATTCAAATTTAAATAGTTGAATTGTAAATAATTCTTACGGCCTTTGATAACAGATCCAACATTTTTTTTAAACAGGTTAGATAACACTTTGGTCAGACCGCACACTACTCTTACCTTTCTTTGCAATAGTGCCAGGAAACAGCCTTCTTTTTTAAAATTCTTGCACTTGTCGTTTGGGCATAGAGTCGGTAAGTCTGACTGATTGAAAATGTCCGTTTTTGGTACCTAAAAGCATATCATTGAAAAAAATACACGTGTTTGAAAAACGGCATTACTAGTTCACCTGCACTTCTTCCAAAACCTTTAGTTCAGTCTCCGAGCTTTGAACCGAAAGCGTCTCCGAAGAAACCTTAGTGGCCAAAGACACTCCGTCTGGAGGTTGTAGGTTTTCATTGTTGTTGATTTCCTTTTCCTAAAAATTATTAAAATTAGACATAAGGACGTGCCAAAGGCAAACTTAATAATAATAATAATATCTCTATCCCGCATTCTAATCTTGGGGATTAGCCCAAAAGTCGGAGACTTGTGCTGGAGAGGGGGCGGCATATTATTATTAAGCAGGCCGCATTTGTGCACAGGAATTTTTACGTTGTTAGGTAGGTTAAAGATTAACATATTTAAACAAATGTGAGATATGATGAAAAATATAGGGTTAACTATCACAAAGTACAAACATTTTAACCACGTGCACAGGGAGGCCTATAAGACAATAAAAAAAAATCTACATCCGCGGTAGCCTTTAATTATAAAATCTTGTACGATAACCGTAGCTTCACTGGATTCACCTCCACTCTAGAAAAACAAACCACACATACCTACCTAAGTTGAACCATATTATAAGAAAATATCAGTATCCGATACAAATTCTTTTTTATATACATGTTTAATTAGACACATGAGATGCAATTAGATTAGATAGATTAGAGTATGTGTGACACTAACAATAGAAATTGTAGAATAATTGTATATTAGTTTAAATAGCATAATATAGTAAAAAAAACAACAAATTCTTTTATTTAATTACTATCAAACGCTTAAAACTGAAAAAATAGTAACTAAAAACACAAAATCACAACAAAACGCACGACTGTGACAACAAATTTTACTGTTCAGTCTTCCATCCGCCGCAGTTGTGTTGCTGGTTGCTATACTCTCCAAACGTCAATCGTGCGAAATAAACGTAGCGGATAGGTGGCCATAGCCGTCGATAAATAGGAGTTTAATATAGTTTCGAAAAAAAAAACAATGTTTTCGCTTTATAAATAAATTTGGAAATTGGAAAGTTTTTGAAGGGTAATCCGTTCCCTCTTAAAATATTTGTACTTAGTCTTATTTAATCCTGTATACATAACAATTACATTTTTTAAATTATTTACAATTCTAAATTATGTGTAATAAATGCGTTTGTAGTACAATGTAAAATGATTGTACGAAATACGCACGAAAATAACTGCAAACCAATACTATTAACGTTTGATGGAATTGCCCTTTCCTTACTGAATGCGTTTCCATCATTTGTGGAACAGCTATCTTCCCCTGCAAGGTGGCGTGATGCAGCTTCGCTACCCTATTGATATCTTTCAGAGCCTTGTTCACCATCATATCATTTTCTTCCTCTAGCTGCGAGTGTGTCTCGTACAATACGAATTGAATCTAGAAATGCCACATATTCAATTCGAAATTATATTTGTCTGGGTTTTACCTGCGGTCTGGACATGGCAAACCTTAGGGTCATATTTTGTTCCTCCAGAACGCTTGTTATCCTTTTCCTAGCTTCTTTGGTGTCGTCAGCTTCAGTCAGCACCTCTAACATGGACAAATCTCCGCCACGACTGCACACCTATAAAATAAGATTCATACAGTCCGATGAGTTTTAGTGTAGAAGCGTTCTACGGTTTAATTTACCAGATCTATTGGGTCTACCACCGCTGAGTAACTGTTCGGAGGTGTGGCGAAAACGGCGACAACTTCCTCCATGTAGCTTGCATCTGCAGGAGTGTCTATAAGACGATCGGAAAAGATCGTGACGTTGGTCACGCCTAATTCTTGAAAGTAACTTTCGTATTCGTCTTTCCTAAGAAGACCGGGAGTAAATGTAGAGATTTGATTTGTAAACTGCATTACTTGGTGTTAAAATATTAGTGGAATGTTTTACCTTTTACCTGCACTGAAAGCCATGAGTCTCTTGATCCTATCATTCTGGCATAAGAGATTGGCTAAGTAGGCCGTAGTTCTGGGGGAATTCACGTGTGTTTGGATAACGCTGCCGGTGAGTTCCAAGTCAGCAACAAGTTTGCCAAAAGTGGCTGGTCCCAAACAAAATGATTTGTCCTGTAACGTAGAAATAGTCAGTGGATGAAATTGCGATCAGATGTGACTAGTTACCTGGGTGATAAGTATGTGGTCTCTAACGAAGAGACTTTTGGCTAGCTGGGCTCTCATCGACGCATGAAAGGCGATGATCTGAGGACAGTGACTATCCCATTTGAAACTGGTTTTGTCAAACTTTCCCGGTATAGTCGACAATTTTATTTTGAATGTTTTTTCTATGTGTTCAATTAGACTCGACATGTCTCTATAATCAAAGAGCAGATGCTGCTTTAGTGACAGTTACTGCAAATGTTCGTAAGTAGATAAGTTAAAAGGGTTCTAGAACTGAAGTTGGGTAAACAATTTAAGTCGTTTGCTCTTGATTTAAATTTCGAATAAATATGGCGTTTGTCTTCACTTACCTAATTTTCCTCAAATTCACCCAACACGTAACAGGTCCGTTCTTGGCCTGTTCGGTGACCTTCTCATTCTTCAGATGGGGTGGGAGGAGTTCGCTTAGCGACAGAGCGTGGTGTTTTATACGCAAGCGCGCTACAGCCGCCGCCAGTCTCACTTTTTGCGTCCAGAGGGCGTTCTCGGAGTAAGTCAGTCCGACAGAATCGAAAAGCTTCGAAGCTATAGCGACATATTTGGTTTCCCGTTGCTCGAAGTCTCGGTGGTAAAGGTCGTAGAAGAGCAGCCAGACTAAGGGCACCACGGCCAGCAGCTGCAAATTTGAAAGTCTGAGTACCATTTACCCGAGTTGTAGATATTTAAGTACTTAAGTCGGTTGACTCTATCAATTTTAATATCTATCGATTTACAGCAGCTGCTGTAAATGTTCAGGTGCTAGACTGTGGCGTAGCTAATAGCCTACAGAGGTCAGTGACGCATGTGTCAAGAATATATAATTTTTCATGGAAGGCACATTTAGGGTGGGTTCAGAAAAATCTACTTTGCGATCAAAAAGATCTACTATACGACAGTGACGACTGGTGAAATTTCAGGTATGTCATATCCTAATAACCAGACATGGGACCGTAACCAAACTGTGGCTATATAGAGCACTTTAGTAGAAGGAGAACGATTTTGCAGTTTCTATTTTATGATTCCGTTTGTGTTTTGTTGGAAATGCCATTACAATACTATGTTTTTCTTGCTTGAAAAGAGTTAAAACTTATTTGAGCATAAGTTTGCAGCTTTTGCAGTAACTTGTATAGAACTTAAGGAAAATTTTGCACTAACTGTACAAACTCATAGTTCAATTCTAAATATTTCCGGTTTTCGTGTAACCAACCAATTTGTACATCTTATAGCATATTATTTGCCTTTTACCGTTAAACCCGACAATGGGAGCGATTAATGCTAACATGCGATTTCGCCGAGGAAATATGGCATAACGGAGCCTTTTCAAATAGTCACCTTATCTTAATAGCATCCCCCAAATTGCCTGAAACTTAGCTGTCAAGTAATTCCGTTTTACATTGGCCTTGAACAGCCCTTTAGAGTTTAACACAGGCCCGGCTTTGCTTCACGTTTTTAGGTAGGTGTTTAAGTCTAGAATAGTCAAAGTTTACAGAATATGCCAGAAGTTACCGGTACCGGGGTAATTTTGCGAAACCAATATCAAAACAATGCCGTCAAACGATCCTCCAATGCTGCGCGCGTTACCCTGTGTACATGTTTGGACAATGATTGTGAGCCAGCGTGCACTAGAACCGCAGGCGCGGAAGGACGGTGAAAATATTGATCATGTGGTTGAATCAGGTAAGTTACTTATGCATTTTGGAATAACTTACCTTAGGAAACATTTGGAAAAAACTGATGTCATTTAGCGCCTGGGTCAAAATGTTTTTATCTGAAACAGAGATGGGGATGCAGTTAAACCTCAACTTAATCCAGCTACTTCAGATGATGATTATTTTGTATAAGGGTTGCTGCTTACATCTAAACACGTCGTAAATCAACGTGTACACCCTCCTCATTTCCTGTTCATCTTCAAAACTGACAGGTCGAGGAGGAGTGCCAAGGAGACAGCCGGCTTTGGCAATGTCGCTCACGGTCCAAGTTACTGGTTCAATTGCCTTGCTGGGCTTCTTCTCTATTCGCCTCGGTTCGCATGGTAGCGTCCTTGGTTTCGGAATGATATTCCAGTCGTGGAGTTTGGGGTTCTTGTCTTCGGGTAAGAGTGGTTCCAACATGGTCCTAAAACATCATCTTCAAATGAGCAACAATTCGTTTTTCAAAAGTGACCATTTATATTGTAAACGGGACATGTTTTCAAAATTAATAATATTTTAAGAAAATATAAAAGATGATGACACACTGGTTTTTACTGGTTTTAATAAAATATTAGAGAAATAACAGGTTTACTAATAATAAGCTTTCCACGTATATGTATAATGAGCCTAATACATATTGGAGAGATGATCATATGAAGAATCTATTATCTACAACAAAAAGTCAAATTTCTATAAGAACTTTTAGAGAATTAAAAACACATAAAAAGTTCTTATTTTTTAATTTTTATGTTTCATTTAAACTATCTTTACGATGTTATGCTAATCCATTGTAAAAAAGTATATTAAGGTAACTAATACCATTATTAAAGACAAAGAAAAGCTGAAATACTCAAAATTTGAACACCTCTTGTATTCCTCTCTTTTGGCATATCAAATAATATGTCGTATTTTCTGTTAATGTCATTGCATGCATTGACTTTGGTAAATAGAAAGTACAAGTATTATTTTGACTAGGTAATATTTGTGAGACGATTTAAGGTAAGTTCATGCACTAGCGATTTGCGAGTTGCGATTAACGATTTTACGATTTTTGCGATGAAAATTTTACATTCGTTCATGCACACACGCGAAAACTAGTTACTTTAAATTTCTTGTTACCTAGCACACCCTTGCTATGTGACAGTAATTATAATTTAGGTTGAACACTAAAATGATTTCAAGTAGCTGCCACTGATTTGCCTAAAAATCTTACTTGATTTTGTTGTTCTACGTCATTTTCCGATTTTTAATATTTATTTAATATTGTAAATACTTATAATTGTGAAATAAATAAACGTTTTACAAGTGAGACGAGATTGTGATTGATTTGGATACTTAATTCGCATTTGACATTTGTGTAGCGAACTGTCAACAGAAAACATGACGGATTGTACATGCGCAGTTTGTCAAAATTATTGCGATAATCGCTAAAAATTGAAACTATTTCTATTTTCCCGCCCCCTAAATTTAAATTTTGCGATTCTCGCAATAAATTGAAATGAATGAATTGATGTCAAAAATAATTTATGTTAATCAATCAAATTGAAGTCCGCAAATCGCAACTCGCAAATCGCTAGTGCATGAACTTACCTTTATACAGACCTGCTATGGAATATCCGCTGACACAAGCTAATTGATTGAGATAACTTCAATTCTGTGAAAATTTCTTAAATACAGTTACTCCTTTTGAAAGTTTCTGAAGGAAACAAATCCACTGTCGATGTATACAAGAGACAATCGTATCATTTAAGAGTAATGTTGGATTCGTGTCTAGATCTGCCACTTTAATTTTTTCTACTGAGATGACGGCATGAAATGAGTTTTGCGTAACTGTCAAACAGTCGAAACGTCAAAGAAACCTCATGGATTGTGATAACGTATTTTATTGTCACAGCACATACAGAGAGATACCAAGGACAAGAATCAACTACGATAATAATTGGAAGATGTTGGACTTGCTTTTACATAAACTGGCCTCGCTCTGTTTTCTGGGGTTTTCCAAGTTGCACTTGCGGACCATCTTCTTCGAAAGAAATATACACTTGAAGGAGACCTTGTACCACACGTTGTTCTTCTTCAGGTAAAAAATGGAAGGGAATCCATGGTTGGCTGGAGAGTTGTTTCCGTACACTTTGCCTTTCCTCCTCTGACCGCAGTGGCAGAAGAAGACTTTCTTGTCCAGTAGATTACCGTGCTTCAGGAGCATATCCTTGCGTTTCACGTAGGTACACTTCTTGTCGTGGTAGAAGTACACCACGAACTCCTGCTGCTTCTTATTTTTACCCACGATTGCCCCTGGACGGAAGAAACCATCCTCGCACAAACCGAAGATGAATTTGTAGTTCACAGGAATGGTATAGTCATGCGCCCTTTGTTTCTGGTCGATGGCAGGGCTGTAGTGGCCGAACAACCCGTTCTTGTACCTGAGGACGGTGTTGAAGATGGACTTGAACCAGGGTTCCCCGTTGGACGGCTGCTCCCTCACGTCGAGGTTCGGACAGCATCCCCCGCCGTTTTCGAGATTCTGCGACGGCAACGACTCCCACATGGCTAACATTGGAAATGAGGGGGGATTTCCGTACTTAAATTTATTCTGATTTTGACAGCTGTGACGTTTAGATCGCTTCTTCGCAGTCAAGAGCTGTCGGTAGTTTGACTGATGTTTAGCTGACCGCCTTATACAGAGTGTTCCGAAATTAATGCAACATAGAGCAAGAGCAGATTTCTGACGACAAAATATTGCGATCTGGCCAATATTACTTTAATAAAAAGCTGATGGTTAAAAAGACACAGTGTGTATAACAACTGTACCGAATTTAAAGAAAATCGGTTTACTAGAAAAAAAGTTGTCAGAAATAAAAATTAATTTTTTTTTTGACAGGCCATAACTTCGTTATTGTTGAGAATTGGAAAATGTGTTACATAAGCTTATATGACTATTTTTATCAGTACATTAGGCTCCCGAAGTTTGTGCGCATATTTTCCGGACACCCTGTACATGTAATTAATAATTATTTTACAACTCCTAAATTATCAAATAGTCCCACATACAAACATTTTTCATGTTTTAGCCTTCCGTTTTTTATTTTCTATATTATTTAATGGTAAAATATTCTTGCTCCTGAAAATAAATCCCTCTCCTGCTACCCTTTGTAACTTCCCAATTTTGGATATTAGTTTATGCATTTTCAAAGTCCTATCATCTCTTAAAATATTTGTAATGCACTTTGAATCACTTCGTATAACAAACTATACATTTTTAAATAAAACTACCTCTTCCTAAAGTTTGTTGTAAAAATTCAACCATCCTGTATAGTCTTATTTGTCCCAGTTTTGATGTATCTGCAACCAGTTCGCAGACTTTTCAGCATATGGATTGATTTGCAAAATTACCAATTGATCGAGTCGCCTCGGTAAGAAATGGATAACAAAACTGGGTCGTTCGTGATAGGTGTATTCGCGAAATATCTCATGTCAGTAGCTCATCATTCAATGTTTTATTTTGGGATATGTAGATAACCAAATTTTTATGTTAAACCAAAGCGAGGGATTCGGATGTAATGCCATTTTATCTGTCGCTATTAAAACACTCGATATACGCGACGCACCTCTTTTTTCTGCGTTATTATTCGAGATACGAAAAAAGATGTAAGAATTAAAGTTTCAAGAATTTTTTAAAGCATATGTCACAAAAACAATAGAATGCCGCATTTCCGAGGTGTAGGCTTAACTTTTGGTTTTTAAATGGAACACCCTGGATATTTTTACGCCATTGGAAAAACGTCAACTGAGTTTTTCAAACATTTATTATACAGGATACTTATCTTTTACGGTTTTCGAGATATTAGGTTTTTGATTGATTGAAAATTTATTGAAAAACAGAAATGTTTACAATACAAGTGTACATATACATTTTATTTATATCAGATTCGTGACACATAAGTAAAACAGAGGAACAATATTTAAAGTGAGGTTTGATGATACAGAAATTTGCTATACTGGGACAAGTTTTTACCGACTCGGTATGCAAATCCAATCTTTCTAGCAATTTTTTTAATGAGGTAATCTATATGTTCACTAAAGATGAGTTTGTTATCAATTATAACTCCTAAATACTTTATACTGGAGACTTGTTCAAGATTATAATTATTAAACTTGACCAAAATATTATCTTGAATTATACTTCTTTTACTTTTTATAACCATATACTTACATTTATTAACATTTACAAATATTCTATTTTTATTAAACCAGTCACTAATTCTTTGAAGAGCTAGATTCATAAAGACTGCCAATATTTTTATGTCTACACCTGAAACGTATACAATAGTATCGTCAGCAAATAGATGAATTTTACACTCGCCCAAATTCAAATCCAAAATGTTATTTATGAAACATATGAACAGAAGAGCACCCAAAACACTACCCTGTGGTACACCAACGCGTACCTACATGTTTATTGTTAACACGCAGCATCATATCACATTTCACAGGGTGTAACAAAAAATCAAGTCATCCCATTAAGATGCCTATATACAAAAATGCCTTCCTTAAAAGTTACAGGGCATTGAAATTTAACTTTTAAAATAGTGTTTTCACAATAACTGTGCTAATTTTTCACATATAAGTTTGACGAAGCCTAAAAAACAGACGTAGAAACTGGAAGGGTCATTGCCCCTGCTATTTTTTTAAGTACGCCTGTGGACAAATATTGTAGTGTAATATTTTATTTGGATTATTTTATCACTCTTGATAATTTTTCGTAAAACTTTCCTTTTTCAAGATAACTTCCATTTTTTTAAGTAATTTCAGCCATTATATGCTTATTAAATAATATACTTTTTCAGCAACTTTTTTACTTAAAACATTACACAATATTTTGACACTTATAATAATAGATTTATTGCCCAACAGAAAATCCATTTACAGGGCAAAATTACAAAGCAGTAAATAATAGTAGAATGTAATATGCACACATATACACAAAAAATTACTGAAAAGAAGAGCAAATAGTCTTATGGAGATGCACAATAAGGAGAAAAAAATACAGATGCAGACCTAACACTACAAAAAATATAAAAAAGTAGAACTTATAACATGAACATGACATAACATAATTCAAAACTGTCAAAACATCTTACTTCCAAGTTTTGACATTTGTTGTTCACGTGATAAATTTAAAAAAGCAAATATAAAACAATAATTAGTAAACTTCTATCATAATTCGGAAACAATGTTAATACTGCCGTATAGTGGGTAGCGTTTGGCTTTTATACAGGAGGTCCAGGTTCAATTACTGACATCAGAGAATATTTGTTTTGTTGGTTCACTCCCGAAACCAATGAATAATGATTTCATTATTCACTAGTGAATTATTATTGAGGAAACACATGTATATGAAGAATTTATAGGATAATCGTGGGCAAAATGTTTAGATAAAGATAAGTATTTATAGAAAAATCAACTCACTCGTCATTGGTCTGTGCCGAATCCATCATCCTCTGCTTCTCCACCAGCTTGTAGTAGATCTTCGCCTGCCAGGCGTCGTCACTGGGCAACACCACGTCCATGGCGCCTCCGGACAGGGCCAAGTCCTGCGACAGCATGTTTTTCATCAACTCCGGCAGCACGGCAAAGATATTCCCCTCCCCCAGGGCGCTGAGATTCACCCACAGCTGGTGGTGGTCGCCGTCCCCTTGTTCCTCCCATTCCCCCATCGTTAGCGAAATCGCTGTTCGATCTACGGGGTGGCCTGCGGAAATACCCATTGAGATATAATTTCCATTTTCCTTGTACGGGATGGAGAAATTGTTTATTTTGTCATTTCCTACATAGACTTTTGATGAGTCCGAACTACAGTTGTAGTAAAACTTGAAAATAAGGGTCAAACTACATATTATAAAGACATGCTTTATGACTAAATCATATATTTTTCAGGTAGAAATTATCAGCTAGGAATATACAGGGTGATTTTTAAAGTGGGGTATTAATTTTAAATAATAATAGTTGGCATAGAAATAAATCATTTTTATAGTACAATCGTTTTTGGAAGGCAAAAAAGGCAATATAACGTTGGTGAGACGAAATGTATACATTTATTTCATTTCAACTTATACCTGCTTATGATACGACTAACTATAGTCTGTTTAGAAATGAAAGAAAGTAATAAAAGCTTATTATGTATGCAAATCGTAAATAAATGTAGTACTGGTGCTTATACTCAATATTTCTATGTGTATTATGTATTATCGGTATAGATGAGGTGTACTTTTAAAAAAACTTTGTGTGATCGAACCGTACTAAATTGTAGCAGGTAGCTAAAATTTAATCCCCGACAATCCGTCTTTGTCTATGCCGCTTCAATTTCTCGGTCCATTTCTCTTATAAGTAAACAATATAAAAACAGCATTTCAAAACATGAGGCTACTTTAAGCATCATAACCGGGTTAAGAGGGTTTTTAGTAATTCAAATAAAATTATAAGTTCACAGTGATAAGGTGGTAACCGTAGTACCGTTATTTGGCGATTTGTTGCCATTTCATCGATAACATAGTTTTTCTGATCTTTATTAAGATTGACGTCAAAAGTTCCTTTTTCACCATATTTGTTTCAAAAGAAATGTTTTCCGGATAACCATTGAATTATATCGGCTTTCCTCCAAGCAGTCGTAGGCGTCCGCTCGGTCTGCCGTGAATGGTAACTGGCATTATCCATGACAATTACAGACCCCGGAGGAATAAGATCCAACATCTGTGTAAAATACTCTTCGAAAACATCTGCGTTCATGTCTTCGTGATAGTCACCTGTATTTTTAGATTCAAATAAAAGTAAACCGCCATCTACAAAACCACTGGCACTACCTATATGTGTCACTATTAATCTTCGCTCTTTACCTTAAGGTGACTTGAACCCTGTTGTAAGTCCATCCAAAAATGCTTGTCGAAAATTTTTTACATTTTTATTTTACCATACTTTTGTTACAGTATATCCCTCGTTGACTCAAGTTTCGTCTAGATAATAAATATTCCTCCCTTCGTCACGGAATTTTCTAATTGATCTTAAGTAGAATCTTCGCCAACAAATAATTTCATCTTTATCGATAAGAACTGACTTCCTGTTCTGCTTTTCCCAGCTAAAATTCAACTCTCGTAAGACGGCCCATAATTTGCTTCTACTGATTTTTGGCAAATCGTTGTCCTCTGAAAGTTCACTTAAAATTTTGTTTAGCGTTGTTATTTTTTTTTAATAAAATGAGTGTACTTTTCTGCGAATGACATTTTTGAAGAAATCATCTATAACGACTTTTGACCTCCCTGTAGATGATTTTGGGGGATTTACAGTATCTTGTTCATTTTTGTTTCCTTTAAAAGTCTGTAGATAGTCGATTTTCCAATCCCTGTCATTTTGGAACACTTTCCACGATGTCGTCAACACTGTTGGTAGGATTTTGGTGTTTCAATGCATTAAATACATTTAATATAATAATCTTCTCATTCTGAGACAGCGCACATCTTTTCACGCGTTTAGCAGGTACGTAATCTGATAAGCTCGACATTTTACCCAAACAATATTATATCCACTGGCACAATAGTCACTAAGCACAAGTCGAGTTTTACTCTACTGCACTAGCACGTCTTCGTATATTCAGCTCTAAGACTGGATTGATCTGTCACAATACACTGGCTCCTGCCCTATGATGTATCCAGTAAAATATACTAATGTACACCCATTACCTGTTAGCATTAGTGTTACCCAATAATTACCTGAAACGAAATATTACCACGCCCATGGTTGGTTCTTATCTCGGGTTTTTTTTTATTCTCTTTCATTTCTAAACAGACTTTAAGTGGTAGATGGCGGGCCAGCCCAAATTATGCCAGGAAGGACGTCTTTAGGAATGCATGCGCAGTGGAAAGATTAGAGTAGTACAGGTATGTCGGTACTCAATTATCTCTAGACGTAAATTGCCATGGTCAGCTGGGAAATTTTCCCATAATCAATAATAGTAAAAGCTTCAAAACACACCACAACAGAAGAATCAACACAACGCAATAAAATAATCAACACATTACAACTATTCCAAGTTCGACTCTGTTCAACTGTCTGTTTTTGACAAGAAGTACATCTTATTGGCCATCCTTTTTTAGTGCAGGTAATTTCTCCGTAATGTTAGTCGTACTTTATTAAGGAGCGCATCTGAGCATGACTTAGGTACCTATATTACAAACAAGTGGACAAGTTCCAAAAGCTATTTTATTATACAAAATATTGCCTTAATAAATGTATTTTAATAAATAATAAAACTGGATTTAAAGTTATTGCAAATTTTGAAGCCGACTCTGTAATAAAACCCTAACCGAACGGTTATTTCATGAATGTTGGCCGCTACGTCATTGATAAGGACGTGGGTAACCTTATTAACCTTAAACTTCCATTCCAACCGAACCAACGTTTTATACGTGTTAGAAAAAAATCGTGTTATAGTTAAAATTTTGGTGTTTTGTAGTGTGTGTGTTGTATCATTTTGTGTTAAATGTAATATTTCCAGTGATATGACAATGGCCCAAGTGTATTGATAGTAATGGCCTGTGGATATGTTTTTTATGTACGGAGAATGCAATCAAAATCGGTGGGCACTGCTGGACGAAATACACAGATATTTTCTTATAGATTTCATATTTATAATCAGGGTTGTTCATCACCTATGGTATACTGATGAGAGCTAATAAGCTTGAAACCAGTATAATTCTGGTGGGTCGCCGATGTATGATTTTGGCTGTTTGTTAAAGGTTTTTCAGGTGTAGTTCAATTCTGGTCGGGGCATTAGTTCGCAGAGTAGTTGTTTACTGGAATTCCGTTTTGCAAATATCGTTATTGCCGAAACGCGATAGAGGCGGGCTTTCAATGGTGCATACAGCATCGTAAAACGCTTCATTACTTTGTGGCGTGTTTGGTCCAGCATAAAACAGATAATGACCACTAGACGTAGTTTTGTTACATTTCACGTATTCTATCGATTTTTTAATTATTGTTTTCATTAAAAACTTTTTTTTCTCCACTAGTATAAACATACATTTCAATCGCAAACACGCGAAGACAATAAAACTTTTGCAAGAATAGACATTGAAATGTCATTCATAATGGATAAATTTGATATAAATCTCCTGTATTATTACCATCTCTCTTATAGTACCGTGTTTAGCTAAAAATATTGGATGTGTTATGTTATTAAAGTTGTCCACCGAAGTGACAGAATACATTCATTTGTGATGGATCCTTTCACATTTTAACTATTTTACTGATTTACTGATGTAATGTCATGAGCTTGGGTATCACGATGTTCGCTGGTGATTTGACACGTCACTCAAAATAATGTATCCGCAATAATCAGCGTTAATACATGTAACGTTATAAAATTGTTTGATTTATTAAGAGGTATATTATTATTTACCACTTTAGAATATTTTATCTTTATCTATTTAATCTAGGAGATTAAATGATATAATGTGTTTTTTTAATCTAGGGACTGAAACAGTTGACAGTGAGGTTTTAATTTAGTAGAATAAAACAATTGACAGTTATTTTTTGACTGAGGAGGCTAAAACTCTTGACAAAAAGTCCAAAGCACTTGACAATATCGTCATTTTAATAAGAGTCGACTAAAACAGTTGACAATTAAGATTGACTGTTTAATCCAGGAAGATAACTTTTTTTATTGTATGGGGCTAATACCATTGACATAATACTCTTTTCAATGTTCTTTTTAATCAGGCGGCCAAAATAGTTAATAGAATAACTGTTAAGATATATTTTTTAATCTTTCGGGTTAAAACAGTTGGCAGTTGGAATTATATTTTTAATCTATGAGATTAAACAGTTGACGGTTTAGATTTGCTTTTTAATGCAGGAGGTGAAATGCATGAGCTGACATGATGTCTTTTTAATTGTAGCGGGCTAAACAGTTGACAGTTAGGACTCCCTTTTTAAGCCAGGACATTTAAACAGTTGACAAGATCACATTTTACTGCAAGAGGCTAAAAAGTAGACAGGACCGACTTAAACAGTTGACTATTAACATGTTCTTTTCAGTGAAAGAAGATAAAATAGTCGTCAGTTAAGAAGATATTTTTAACAGGTTTAAATATTGACAGTTATGATTGCCGTTTTGGCCCAGGACTAAAACAGTTGACAGGATCGTCTTTTCAATGTAGGAGTACTTTAGCATTTTCATTGTAATCCAGTAGGTTAAAAATGTTGGTAGGACGGTCACTTTTAATCTAGTGGGCAGAAACTGTTGACAGTGAGGTTTGTGTAGTGAGGTAGGCGCCCTAAAACAGTTGACAGTTTTTATTGAGAAGACTGAAACATTGCCTTTTTTAATGTAATAAGCTAAAACAGTTGATATGAACTTTTTAAGCAGATTAAAACAGTTGTCAATTAGAATTCTCCCTTTAACGTAGAAGCCGAAAGCGGTTGACAGTTATGATTATTTTTTTTATCCAAGACGCTAAAATGGTTCACAGAATCAACTGTTAAATGTAAGACACAAAAACAGTTGACAGTTAGTGTTCTTTTTATGAAAGGAGTAACAGAAGTTGACAGTTAATACTCCTCATTAATTCAACAGGTCAAAATATTGATGTTAGGATTGTCTATTTAATACAGGAGGCTAAAACAGTTGATGAGTTGGTATTTTTAACTGAGAAAGCTAAAATACAGAATTGGATGATCTTGTTCCTCCAACAGATTAAAAATGTCTTTTTAATTTGGGAGGCTAAAACAGTTGGCACTTTAGATTTTGTTTTTATTGTAGATGCCAATTAGGACTGGCTTTCTAATATAGGTGGCACCACAGCACTGACTTCTCTTTAGTGTCTAGATTATTTTAAACTCTCCCCACGTCATGGGTACATTTTTTAAGCAATCCGATCCGTCTCATTGATTTGTCTTTTATTTTTCGGTATTATTTCTCAATAAATTATGCCTACCTATTCTGATAAACCAATCCCTGTACCAGTTCGAGCAAACTGCAAACGGCAAGTCGGATTCCAAACTTCTCGCACCAATTACAAAGAACAGTAAAATAATTTAACTCGCTTATCAATAACTCATGGCACTTCGAGCATAGTTTCCGATCAGATACCATCTAACCAAGTCCTTTACCGAGTTACTATGTAAATCCTTGTCGAATATTCATTAAGTCGCAGTCGTTGGGATGATATACCACTGTCGTAAACGTCATCGCTCATCGATTCCCTCGTTCACCGATAGCTTGATTTATTCCGGCGAGGAAGGTTTTGTTATTGGGAGCGAAGTCTTATTTATCGTAGCTAAACTTTGGCGAAATGAGGAGGACGCACGCCACTTGTGCAAAAAATTTAGAGACGCGGTGACGATGCTCTACGACCGAGAAGCCAAGAACATTGGTTTTATGGCAACTTTTTATTTTCTAACCTAATATACAGGGTGTTTCAGGAGGAGATGTACATACTTCAGTATGTTATTTTACGTTCAATTTTAAGCAAAAAATGTCCTATAAACTTACGTCTGGAAACGCTTCGTTTAGGATATACCTACAGGCGATCTTAGAGGCCATAAAACAGATCCGGCCAGATCTGAACCCTCTAGATTTCTTTGTTTGGGGATATTTGAAGACATAAGTGTATGGTACGGTAGCCTGGAAGAAGCTGCAGCATTAATCAAACGTGTCAAGAAATCCAAACCAAGGAGGGTGTTCTCGAAAGAGTTCGAATATCGTTGAGACGAAGATGTCGTGCCTGCTTGGAAATGGACAGAGGGCAATTTGAACATCTTCTGTAACTTTGTTTTTTGTTTGTTAAAAGCTTCCTTTGTCGGTTTATTCTTAATAAAATAAAATGTTTGAAAAACGAATAGTGGTCCATATCTCCGCAACCGTTACTTTGCGGACCCATGTTTATTAAGACTTTTCTGCTTATTTTGGTTCATACTATTATCTCCTGAAATATTTTACACTCTTTTTTAACACCCTGTATATAATGTAATATATAGAGGTAAAAATAAAAAAAAAATTGTTTCGAAAACTAGAGTCGACCTCACAAAACTAATTTTAGTTTCGTGTTTAACACCCTCGAAAATAGGGGGGTAGGAATTTTTTAATTAAGATTAGAGAGGTTTCCGCTAATATCTTTTGTTTTCCAGTAATAAACAAGATTTAAAATTTTCTACTTTTCGATACATGTCTGTAACTTGGTTGTTGTAAAATTAGAAAAAAATAAATAACACGTTCTTCAGACACTTTTGTGAGTAGAGTCCAGTGGCGTGCATATTTTTTTTTGTAACTTTATTAATTTTTGAGTTATAACGTTCTGAACAACTTTTTCAAGTAACATTTTGCTGTATTTTCAGTAGAAAAGGCACTTTACTTGAAACGATAACAGTTTTCAATCGCTGCACTGAATATTTCAAATACGATTATTTCAAAAATGGTTACTCCTAACGACTTCAACAAGGCATACCTTTGTCAGATATAACAGGTAGGAGAATCGATTATTTCAACAGACAGATGGATACACTAAACAGCAAAAAAGTTCTGCCATTTAAAAGAAACATGCTGTGCCATAAGTGGCGCCCTCTACTAGTGACGTCAAAATTAGTTAAAAATTCTTATTTGCCGTGCCAAAAAACATAATTGTGCCAATTTTTTTTATACTCCGACAGGTTTCAGTTATTGAGATATTTCAAAATAAAATTCTAGCATTGAACGCCCTGTATTTTTGAAACCAGCAACATTCGGATAAGGCATATTTGGCTCAATCGACTTTTTTTGGCCACCAGTATCTCCAGCTCCGAGATTTCCCAACCTTTCACAGACACCCTGTATAGCTGACTACATAATGAATTATTGGAAAAACTTAATTCGTATGATATACGGGGGACACAATTAGACTGGATAAAGTCTGTTTTAAGCGACCGTAAACAATTCGTTAGTTTAATGTACGCAGATAGTACGCGAGTACAGATGGTAAACTCAGAATATTGATGCATAAATATGGGAATTCCACAAGGCTCTGTACTTGGCCCAGTATTATTTTTATTTTACTCAAATGAACTTGATTCTCTTACTACTGAAGCTAAATGTGTTATGTATGCAGACGATCAATCGTTATGGATTTCCGACGCCACAGACATACAGTTAGAACGTAAATGCACTGAAGTTCTACAGTTATATAGTATAGTTGTAATGATCAATACAAAAAAACACGTGATAAGATTCCACAATAGACAGAAATATTGTGAACCCTTAAGAATACCCCTAAATGGCTCAGAAACATTATTATTTGACCAAAAAGTAAATATCTTAGATGTTACAATTGAGGAGTGTCTCAATTGGAAAGAGCGTTGTGCTCAGTTAGTCTCAAAATTAAATTCTGTTTGTTTTTTGATAAGAAATCTATGCACCCTCCTGTGACATGAACATCTTACCATGGTTTACCATGCACAAGTGTCTTCAAGACCGAGATGTGACGTATGCTTTTGGTTGTCGACTGCTCACGCAGCGGACGTGTTTTTAGCTCAAAAACGGGTTATTCGAAGCCTCACTGGGCTGGGGTATCTAAACATCATTCATGTCGAGAATTATTTAAGGAGTTTCAAATTCGTACCATGTTTGGTGTTTATTTGTTTGAGTTGTGTGTTTTTATTGAAAAAATAAAGGTGATTTTAGTTTGAACAAATATTTTCACCAGAAAAATACGAGATCCAAGGACAAAAAAGATTTTAAAGGAATTTATTGTGACAAATGTTTTTTATAGTTTACAAGAGTTTTTTAATTGTAGTTAGAGTTTAAGGAAAATTGTTACAAAGTGCAGTTTGTCTACAGGCAAATAAATTATTATTATTATTATGATATCTATGGTTTTACCTCATTTTTTAAACTGGAATTCCGAATATTTTTTTTGTTTTCTAGGGAGATTGCTTCCACAATTGAAATTTTGCGAAAATCGACTTCTAGGTGCTTTTTTTTCTGAACAAAAAGCGAGGTGCCTCCCTGTACCGCACCGTTCACGATGCAAAAGTGAACAACACGTATTGTGCTCTCGAAACTAATGGCATTCTTCGAGGCCTTGCGCTTCGAGCCATTGTGAACTAACGATTTTTTGCGAGAAATCGTCGATTACAATATAAACGAGCGATAATAGGAAACCTGACACAAATAGACCAATTAGCCGATGCTATATTGCAGGATATAAATACGCATCAAATAAATTCAGCGGCGGTTAAGGTCACGTTTAGTGATGATGGGGTGTCAGGGTTTGATCGGTCTGTTAAGCAACCGAAATTGAATTTACTGTACGGGTATAATCTTTGTAACGATGCAAAAAATTTGATTAATCGAATGGACCTTGAAGGATTGTTAACTGTAGAAATACTGCTCCGTGCATTTTATTTTTTATTACTAGAGCAATTACTGTTAACCCTGCACGTCTATACAGGGTGTTTCAAAAAAACATGGCAATGTCGTTACAGATGATTAGAGCTTGAAAATATATGAGGTTTGTGTAATAAACGTATGTCCCAGAGCCGTTCATTTTGGGATACAGGGTGTGTAAGATAATTTAAAAAATCAAATTTTGGATGTAAATGGGTACATTTTTGGAGGTGCCGAACACGCCGTTGTAATTAGTTTTTTTTGTGTAAAGTAGAGGGCGCTAGATGCTACCACTTCCACTGACATTTTATTCTATAACTTTTTATTAAGTTCGGTTTTTCGCAGTGTCAAACCTCAAACTTTGTTATTGATATGCCATATAAAGGGTATGTTGTTTATTCCCTTCTTAATATTTTATTCTGCTCTGTGTTTGTTACGCCCTACTCATGGGAGCCCGCAGAAAAATTTCTGTGGGGGTTAAAATGGAAATCGTGCATAATGAACATTTTGATAGATAAAATATTTAGCAGCAATTTAAATCCTCGCGATTTATATTACGAATATTTTAATACCTATGTATATACAATGCGTCCATAAAGTAACGCATACATACATTACTAGGTAAATAAACAATATTGTTAAAAATTCCCGAGACAGGTCGATTTTTGATTTTAATTTACTATTTTTTCAAATAATAATTTAATATACAGAGTACCTTTGAGTAATAACGTCATCACCGGTTTTTTTAAATGGAGCATCTCATTTGTCCCCCATTTCCGGATTTCCCTTGCTGATTTCATTGCTAACGTTTTATTTTCTGACGAGGCAACGTTTTATGGCTCTCTCTTAGAATAATCCACATTGGATGCAACAATACCACACGCAAAGACCACAAAGGGTATAAATTTGGCAGGAGCATCGTATCTGAATTTAGTAACATATAACTTTCTATTAAATTTTTGTAAGCACCTTTGGTATTGTTGCTCACCCTGTACCAATTTGAAGCAACTTGTGATTCATTTTTTGAATCGGCTCAGCAAGGGATATCTGAAAATTGGGTGTTTCATTAAAAAAACGATGATGACGTCATTACTCGAAGGTAGTCACCATGTATAATACTGTTACGGAAGCTGACCTACCTTGTTAGTTTATTAATTATGTTCTTGTTTGCGTTAGAATTGATAATTTTTGTGATGCCTTTATTTTGACGTTTTCTGGAACATTCTCGGCCACATTCTGTTTGATTCTCGAGACCGCCAAAAACTTAGAACCCTAAAAACCTATATAAGCGGATCGGTTTTGCGGACACAGTCAGTTTATATTGAGCAGCCGAATACGAGCCATACGGGAGTGACATAAACGTCAAAGTAAAGCGTCGACAATAATTGTAAAATTTGTTTGAAGGATATTTCTTGTATAATCAAGAGTGACAATAAAGTTTGTTTGTCTACGTGACGTGTTTCCACTCGTTTGAGGAATTTTTAATAATATTATTTATTTAGCTAATAATGAATTTATGCGTTACTTTATGAACCCACTGTATGCATAATACATGGAAATATTTGTAAAAAATGGCACGGCCCTACAACATAATAGTAATGGACCATATTTCTGTCATTTTTAAAATGTAATTTTAGATTTTTACGAATTGCAAAACATTTATAAAAAACAAGTAAAGTATAAGTATACTATACAGGATGCATTACTATTAAATATGGGAAATTAACATTATTCGTTCATACAAAAAAATATTTTTAAATTTGGACGAGAAATACGCACCTTTTTATATTTTGTCTGTTACACCCTATATAACGAGATTGATTGCTACAATATAACATGATAAAATATTCGCATTTTTATAAAATTAATGAGATTTTTAGTGGTTTTGCACACGCGAGCTCAATCCTGAACGTTAAAATTTGATACCTGGCGGGAAAAAAATCAGGAGCTATTTACTTGGTACTCACCCGAGTGCCGCAGTGTATCGCGAGGAGTCTAAAATCGCGACTCGAGGTGTTGCACCCGGCGCCGCCACCACCTCACAAAACCCACTCCGTCAACTTCAACACCTGTTAGCGATCCCATGTCACGCATGCCATCCCCCGATCTACGACTTTTTTCTCATCCGTTTTCTTTCGGGGGTGGCGTCGCCTTACGCCGCCGCTTTAACCTGCCAAATGTGAGAATCCCACTACTACCCCACTTGTCCACATCATTTTAAAGCCCTTTTCATTGCGAATACAGTGATATATCGTTTTTAGAAATCGGTTCTAATTATAGGGGGGTTAAGTTAAGCCCTTTAGCTCATAATATAATGGTGGCAACAGAATTAAAGAGTAACTTCCCAGTTTTGGCCGGGATTCTTTAACCTGCCCTGGTTGTTTTCGGGCTAGGCTCTGTGGGGACAGACCCGCTATCGGTATCTCGGGGCCCGCCCATATATTAATTTCGGCTCCTATTGTTGGTATTACGACTGTCACGGTCGGAATCGTTCCTCGGATAATGGTGGTCTCCCGAGACGTCCCGTAGCCGCCTCTGTAACTGGTCGCATCCCATGCTTCCAAACGTTTCGCCACTCTTCACTGTCGTCATCTTCAGTGGTGACTCCGCAAAAGCTTCTCCGCGACCTAGCCCGAGAACATCTAGGGCAAGTCAAAGTCCCGACTAATGCTAGGGACGTGCACTTTAATTATGTTTCTGGCAGCGACCAATTACCGAGGTCACGGCATAACAACCCGGAAAATCACTCTATGTATCAAATGATGGCCGGCCGTGAAAGCCTAAAAACCACCACAATTTTCAGTGAGTTATTGAGGATGTGTTAATTTCAGTGTTAATAGTTAAACACATTCTGGCTTTATAAAATTACTATATCATAAAATATAATGAATCTGTGTAATATGTACCAATAATGTGTTAGAAGTGTTAACTTAACACACCTATGTGCTCTATATCCCTACTCCTAACAGTTTGTGCACAACTGCAGCAAGTAAGCACTGCCAGCACACAGAACGCCATTTTGGTCGCTTATTTTTGTTATGTTCAGTTCATTCTTGTTCGCAGTGTTCAACAGAAGGGTATTTAATTTTAAACTAAGTTAACTTTATGTTAAAAACTAAAACTGACTTTGTTAAATATTTTGTTAGTAAACTTGTCGAACTGAATAATATTTTTTTAATTTTGTTATCACTTTAACACCTTAACTTTATAAATGCTATATATTATACAATGAAATTATCACATTAAAATATAAACTTGCCTTTAATATTTCAAATAACACTTACATCTGTAAAAGTTACACATATAACATTTGTTAATGGATTGTAATTATGCTACTTACAGAAACGTGTAAAAATTTACACAAACTCTTATGGATTTCGGTAACAGAATGAATGGTGTGTGTTAAAATGTATATTTATTATTTCTAACTGTCAAATTGAATAGATTGTCGTAAAAATTCGTTTCATGGACACACCTCGTACACCTGTTTCTTCTCAGTTAGCTTTGATTATTTAGTTAATAAAAGTTTTTGACTTCTCGTCGATTAAGGTAGGTATATTCTCACTGAAATTTGAATTTCTCCATAATAATTGAAGCCGTATTTTTATCTCATACGTTCGTGCCTGCAAATGAGCAAACACGAGTGGATGTAAGCACGCACATTCGTTTATTTACGAGTTGCGAAATTGAGATTTCGTGAGGATTCCGATTATTTTTTCAAGATGGGTCGATTATTCAATTTTTATTTTTAAATAACCAGCCAAAACGTACCAAATATAAAAAAGAGTGTCTTGTGATCGTTAAACTTGACTTTATATTTATAAACTACTTCAGGTTCTGAATACAGGGTGAAACGACGAGTTTCAAGGTCAAAGAAGTATATAGTGCAGTTTTTGGTTAGTTAATCTAAAATCGTTGAAAATACAGGGTGTCCCACAACAAGCATGCATTCATTAGACGTATTCGTAGGTAGGTAATCGGAAATGATAGAAATCTGAACTTTCGTTTATAGGCATTTTAAACACTGCTGAGTGGAAGCAAAATAGATCAATAATAATAATATCTCTACCCCTCATTCTAATCACGAGGATTAGCCCAGAAGTCGAAGACTAGTGAGGGGGCGGCATATTATTAAGCAGGCCGCATTTGCGCCCAGGAACGACTTGCGTTGGTAGGCCCTAACCACCATTCAGTGCAGGAATGAGGGAAACCTGGAAAACCTCATTAATTAGGGGGGTAGTCAAATGTCAACCGGTATCAATCTCTCACATTGACCCAAGCCAACATTCTTCCACCCTACCATACCCGCAGAGAGGGTGCCAATCTCTCCACGAATATAGCTTATATACGGTCTACCGGCTGCGGGGGTCGAACCCACAGCAATCAAGTCATCTCAAGTACTGTATTAATTTCAAATTGAACTTTGTGCAATTTTTTTTCATAGTTGCTACCTTGTAAAATTTGAACAAAATTTAATCAGAAGAGAAATTATAAGTTAATCAGCATTAATAATTGTTATTGTCAATATGTGTGGCATCAAATAGATTTCTTTTTACAGATTTGGACGTTTTTGACGATTGTCTCAAACCTTGAATGTTTTTTTTATATTTTTTTAAAATTCAAAAACCTTTTGCTCTTCCAGATTTTCTGTTTTCTCAAAGGTTTTTATTACACTGGCCAACCATAACCAATGCTTGTATATGATATGACAATAATACACAATTTTTTTATTAAAAATAAATTTATTTACGTTTTAAAATATACGAACAACAAAGTATGTGATTAACATTGTATAAGCAAACATACACCTGGAATGTAGATACTCAAATTTAAAAACTAAATACTTTGACATAATACAAACAATAATAATTTTCCTAATTCGCAAATCCTAAATATTTCGAAATTTTACCTATTATTTCCTTTAAAATTGATTAATACTAAATTATTGTCCAGAATTTCAAAAATAAAAATTTGATTTTAAAACACCTTACTGAAGCGCTAGCTCGATCCGTTGAATAACGGGCAGACAGACTTTTTGGCAAAATATTCTTTGAATCTTACGTTGGCGTACCTGCAAATGCCGAAATATTAGCGTCAATAATAATTAACTTATACTGGGTGATTCGCTTTTATTTTCACACACCGACAATCGCTAGAACTATCGCTACAAAATAACCTTTTCAAAATTTTGGGCACGCACTATACTAGAGTGGATAGAACTTGAAAACATTAACTTTATCAAGCCACCATTGGCGGACGTACAGGTAATCTACGTTCTACGTTCAAGACATTTCCTATTAACTTAGGTCTGGAAACGCTTCGTTAGGATATACAGGACGTCAAATTAAAAAAAAATCTTGAATAACTACTTTGAGTTAAATTAATGAAATTTTCTTTGCGAAGGTTTCTTGGGACAGGAAATTTAAATTTCAAAGACGATTTTACTGTATCTCTCAGACGGCGGCATAAGCGACCATTAGGATCCTTTTAAGGGTATAATGTTCGGCCAAATAGTGTAGCTTTCATCAGACTCCGCCCATCAGTACCTTCAACGGCAAATTTAACTCTGTGCCCCTGTAAGTTAGGCAGCTGTATGCAGAAATTTAGCAAAACATGTCTTCTTGGCGGACAGATTTCATGAATATAAATGCAAAAAATGAAAATCTGAGACAATTGTCTGTTATATGAAGACTTGATTTACTAGCCTACAGCGTTCTTTTTTTATAATAGTGCCTAACAACGTCTCACCGCAGTCCTAAATGTGGGCAATATTGCGACCGAAATATTGTTCAGATCTATTTTTTTTTTGAAAATATGGCTCTGCTGTCTAGTAAAATAGACTTTTATTAGTTGATTAAAACTTGCTCCATCTTAATACGAATTTCCATTGGGGAGAAATATGAAAGCGCGTGGATGTCTAAAAACGGCTTTGTAAAATTGCGAACATTACAGCCTTAAGTCGCTTAAACTTTTTTGTGCCACGGTGTATGTCATTTCGGTATAGAAAAACATTTTCTCCTACCTTTTCTACTTAAGAAATGTACACCTTATTCAAGTCTAGGAGCAGTCGTTTCCGTTAAAAACTCATCTAAAGATGAAGATGCCTGCCAATTATGTAGTAGAGTGAATCTAAAATTATTGTCAGGTTTTGTACATTTTATTTAGAGATGTTATTTTTGCAATCCTCACAAAAAAATCAGGCTGTATTGATTAAAAATGAATAGTTCTTAGTCTTTAAAGTGTTATGCCCTGTTTTTTAAATAAAGGTAAGGTAGCCAGATAAGTAATTTTCGCGTTTTTGGTCAATATGCACAAATAGGACGCCGCTGTTTTTTGAACACGATGTTTTTAGTTTTCAATCCGACAAATAATTTACTAAAATTAACGCCTCTTAAAGATTTGTCGTAAAATGCGTGGTTTTCGAGAATAAAACAACAATAAAATAACAACATTATGTCAGAAGATCAGAATTTTGTGAATTAGATAAATGCTAGTTTGCAACTAGTTCCAATGATGCGTTTTACTGACGAAGCTTAATACATAATAAGCGTCAGTTAGCAGACAATATCTATAAAATTTGATTTTATTAAAGAAAATGTAATTAATTTTTCTAAATTTGACGTTTCTAAACTTAAGTTCATAAGAAATTTTTTGCTTGAAATTGAACGTAGAATAACGTAGAATAAGTATGTACATCTCCTGTTATTATGAAATTGGGCCTTAAACTATGTAGATGTTTTCTAGGGCATATAGGGCATGGGATGAATTTGTGTGTAGAAGAAAATATTATGGGTGTTCAAAATATTTTACTTTCATGTCTATTATTTTATTGTTTTGTGTTTTCCATCTATTTTATGCTGCTGTCAATTGTCATGTATAAATAAATTTATTCATATGCCACTGATGAGTAGATTTATTTTATCGTATCTGATTTTTTTTTAATTTAACACCCTGTATTTTCAAAACAAAGGTCCCAAGAGTAATAAATTATATGAAAAACTAGCATTATTTTGTGATGTTCTAGCGATCCTCGAAATTTGCAAAAATGAAAGTGAATCGACTCATACAGAGTGTACCAAATTTAGTCCGCTAAAATTTAACATTGACTTAATGTAAATTTTACAACCAAATATAAGAAAAAAAAGTTAAAAGGGTTAGAATGTGTTCTTCTTTAAATATTTCAAAAACCGATAAAATAATAAAATAAGAACTAAGTATCATCATCGTTACACAACAAATCTTGTGTTCCAAATATAACTTTGCACAAATAGTCATAGGCGTTGCAAATTGGGGGGGGGGGATCTTGGGTAAATATTGCTCTAACTTTTTTGTATCTCAAATTTCCGGCGGCAAGGCAAAAAATTAAAAATGTTGGTAAATTTTTCATGAAAAAGATACTCCTGTTTCACGTGTTAAATACTGTCGGCTTATTTGACAAATATTAAATGTGTTATTCAAACGTTTTGAAGTTTTAAATTACTGTTGAAGTTCTTATCCCGTTGGTAATGTAATTATTTGTAAATTTTTGAATTTTAATATAGCCTATTAGTACTTCAAAATATGTCAAAAATATCTGTAACATATGTCAAATAAACTGACAAATACATACCTTGTCAAAGCCTACTAGGGATGATTTGACCGCTTGCGTATCATATCTAATATTTTTGTGATATCACAAAATTTTTAAATTAATATTACTCGAAAACAGAACAATTTATCAAAGCAAAACAAGCGTACCTCTTTTTGTAAAATTGTTAAAAATTTTGATCTGCCTATGACTAATTAGGAATTAGGCGGTTTTTAGAACATTAGATTCGCAATATAATTGTGATTCTCAATTTCACATTTGATTACTTTATCTCGGTCCGTTTTGGAAATATTTCTAAAAAATCTAACTTCGTGGTTCTCCTTTATTTTGGGACACCCTGTACATATTATGCACACTGAACATTGCCCAGAATAATGCAATAATCTCACCCCATGTAGTCGAAATCTATGTAAGAATGTTCCGCCTGGATTAGGCCCCAAATGCCCCAAAAAAGATGCGACACCAACACGAACTCGTTAACCCTTACATATAATTCTTCTACTTCTTCTTCTGTAGGCTCCCTTTCGTGGTATTCCGCAAGGTACGTTCTGATCCAGTCCGTCTGTAGTTGCTTATCGGGGTACAGCGAATAATCCAGATCGGTTCCTATGCCTAAGAAAAGTTTGTCTTAAAGAAATCCTCCACTCGGAACAAGCTGAAATTGAAACTAATTTTTCTTTGTTACGTACCTACAAATTCTGCAAAATGATTGCCGATGTCGTAGGGTTGGTAGTTGAAAGCGGCGTACTCGAAATCTATGAACGTCACCGAGTCCTCGCTTTGCGTATATATGACGTTGCCCAACAGGAGGTCGTTGTGGGCGAAAACTATGGGGTTATCGCAATTTTTTAGGGAACTTTCCAACTGCTGTAACTCTTCCCGTATCTGCGCTTTTGGCATTACGCATTCTTGGTATCTAAAATTATAACAAATTACACAGGTCAAACAACAAATGGAATTTTTATGTTCCTAGAGGTCAAATTTTAACTAGACTAGTGTTTCATTTAAAGTGAAGTTATGACCTTGTTTAAATTTTACTTGACAATATAATTTATGTATAAAACAGCTCACATGCCACAGTGTAATTGTCACTTTGACAGCGGCAAAAGTTGCCTGCAATTTTTACAACGACAAAATCACTAGTGGTTTTTTTCACTTATTCATTTTTTAATCAATTATCGCGGTGTCCTTTGCCAAAATAAATAGTTTCATATTTTTGTGTACAACTTATTGAATAATTAAACACCAACAATGACTTGATTCCGTTAATTTGAGCCAGATGCTTCCTCCATCGAGAAATTGAATGTAATATTGCAAGATTGGGCTTTTAATATGCGAAAATGTTACGGAAAAGATTACAAATAAGCGGTAGTTAAAACAATTTGGAACACCACCGCTAAAATGCTACAAAGTAAATATTATTGTCACGGAATTTGCCCCACTCACACCCAAATCGACGACTGTGGTGATCGCGAAACGCGAAATTGCCCCTTCTGGAGAATAGACGAGAAGCGTTCGAGTCGTTCGGGAAATGGATCTAGAGATGCTAGAATATACCTGGAATATTCGTTGGGTCTATAAATGAAGAATAAACGGCCGAGTACGATATGAATTGTGTTCTTAATTTCCCATTATTTTGTTTGTAAACAAGTCATTGGCGTGCAGTGTGTTTCCTTCTTTTATCTTGTATCTCGTTAGTGTTATTCTTTGTGTATTTTTGTGGGTGTTATTGTTGGAACATGTCATGCTTTATAAGGGAGTGTAAAATTAACCAGCATATAGCACGAAATAATTCTTCATATCCAGAATTCAATTTCATTTAAATTCACAATCAGCTAAGCCCCTACTGCTCCGCCATTGCTAGAGGCACAAAACAAAATATGGCGCTGATCATAAATAATCCAATCGCGCAGCTTTTAGCGCATTCCAGTCATCATAATATAAAATTACATTTCAGTGGTAAAAACGTTATTGAAAAAACAAGCTCTAACAAAAATAACAGGACAGAGCAATTCATTCATCATCAAAAAGAACAAACTTCAACAACTACTACAGAAATGATTAGCTGTGACACCCGTAGCGATATTAGTATTCCTCGTATTAATTTCAATAACTGTGTGTTTAATAATAGTACGTTCAAGTAAAAATCTATTTATTTTTAGTGTTTCATAAATAAAGTTTGCATTGGTGTTCTGAATGTATTTGGCATTAAATTTACCGGGTAAATTTTTGTTGTTTAAATTCTAAACTGTTTCCTTTAGCTAGCAATTTGACTTGAAAAACTGTCAACACAGATTAAATATATATAAATTAAAAAAAACTGTCAACCTGTTTAATAGTTGACAGTTTTTCTCGTTTAATTGCTAGGTAACAGCTTCTCATCAAACAATCCAAATTTAAGTGTTATGTGATCCAAATTTACCCCGTAAAATACAAACCTCATGTGCAATTATAAGTGATAATTTACAGAACTGCATTTTTTACTGATAAATAACGCTAAGGTCAGGTCGGAGCACTACACCATAAAGTAGATAATTTTAACGAGGTTCTTGCTCAAGTGACCGTACTAACATTTATTTGTTATTGTAAACAATAGATGCAACATGGTACAAGCAAAACCACAATTTTTTATTTTTCATACAAATTCATCGAATCAGCTCTTGGCCTTGTAATCTTTCTGACGTTTAACATCAATAAATGCAAGGTGACACAGTCCTACGAACAGAGGTATTTTTATTATTTAAAACAAACACAACACTGACGGAATAAAATTTTCGTAAAACAGTTCATAAGGGTTTTATTACCTCTCAAAGGTAAGATGTAATGCAATGGGGAAGTTGTACGAATTTTATATTGTCACGGAATTTGCCCCACTCACTCCCAAACCGACGACTGTGGCACCGCGAATTACCTAAGATTGCCCCGATCGCCCCTACACGATTCTGTTAAACAAACAGAATGCCGCTGATCGAGATGGGCCTGGAAAAATCGAGAATCGCCGAGAAGCATTCCAGTCGTACTAGAAAATGGATCTAGAGATACTGGAATATACCTGGAATATTCGTTGGGTCTATAAAAGAAGACTAAACGGCCGAGTTAGTTAGTCTTGTATAAGTCTTGTATTACAGTCTGAATTAAAGTATTTAGTTGGAGATATCAAAGTGATTTAGATAGCGATTAATTAAATAAGTGTTTAGTTGACCTGTAATTAGTAGTGGTCAGTAGTTAATAAAGAAGTAATTTATTAACGGATTGTTTTTCTGGAAGTAAGAGAAAAGACGGATTGGGAAATCCGTGACAATTTGGTGTCAGAAGTGGGATTTAACTGGAAGTTTTAAAGAGCTTTCTGGAACCCTGTCCACAAAGTGGGATTTAAGTGGAAGTTTGAAGAACTTTCTGGAACCCTGTGCGCGGGTGGAATAAAGACCCAAGTGTGATATATCACCGCACTCGTCGTGACTCAAGGAAGTGAACGGTGGTATTTGCGAAGGACATTCTCGAACATTCTAGAACTTTGTACGGGAGTGAGACAAAGACCCAAGTGTGGCATATCACCGCACTCGTCGTGACTCAAGGAAGTGAACGGTGGTATTTGCGAAGGACATTCTCGAACATTCTAGAACATTGTACGGGAGTGAGACAAAGACCCAAGTGTGGCATATCACCGCACTCGTCGTGACTCAAGGAAGTGAACGGTGGTATTTGCGAAGGACATTCTCGAATATTCTAGAACTTTGTACGGGAGTGAGACAAAGACCCAAGTGTGGCATATCACCGCACTCGTCGTGACTCAAGGAAGTGAACGGTGGTATTTGCGAAGGACATTCTCGAATATTCTAGAACTTTGTACGGGAGTGAGACAAAGACCCAAGTGTGGCATATCACCGCACTCGTTGTGACTCAAGGAAGTGAACGGTGGTATTTGCGAAGGACATTCTCGAACATTCTAGAACTTTGTACGGGAGTGAGACAAAGACCCAAGTGTGGCATATCACCGCACTCGTCGTGACTCAAGGAAGTGAACGGTGGTACTCTCGAAGGTCAATCTCGAATATTCTAGAACTTTGTACAGGAGTGAGACAAATACCCAAGTGTGACATATCACCGCACTCGTCTTGACTTAAGGAAGTGAACGGTGTTATTTGCGAAGGACAATCTCGAACATTCTAGAACTTTGTACGGGAGTGCGACAAAGACCCAAGTGTGACATATCACCGCACTCGTCTTGACGAAAGGAAGTGAACAGTGGTATTCGCGAAGGACAATCTCGAACATTCTAGAACTTTATACCAAAGTGAGACAAAGACCCAAGTGTGGCATATCACTGCACTAGTTTCATTGTAAGGAAGGCAACGGTGATATCTAGAAATACATTCGTGGACATTCTAGAACTTTCCAAATAGAGTGAATGCCTGTAACTAGAAGTCAAGTCAATATGGATGCACAACTGGCGAAACTGTTAGAAATGATGCAGACAATGCAACAGGAAATGAAAGACCAGACAAAGACGATGCAAGAAAAATTAGAAGAACAGGGACATAAAATGGAAGACCAGGCGAAGACGACACAAGAAAAATTAGAAGAACAAGGGCATACAATGAAAGATCAGATACAGACAATACAACAGGAAATGAGAAACCAGACGAAAGAAATGCAGGAGAAATTAGAAAATAAACTAGAAGAACAAGGGTATATAATGAAAGAACAGATACAGACAATACAACAGGAAATGGAAAGCCAGACGAAGGAAATGCAGACAAAGTTAGAAAAATTGGAGAATACACTAGAAGAAAAACTAGAGGAGCAGTCACATAAGGTAGAAACACAAGTAGAAAAGAAACTATTGACACAAAAAAAGGAAATAGACAAAGAAATAAACCAGGTTAGAGAAGAGCTTCGACTTAAATTAGACAAGATAGCGAAGGAGGGCGTAATCAAATCAGAAGGACCTGTTTTCCGAACTCAGAAGACGAGACCCCCTGAATTCGACGGCAAGGTTTCCTGGAATGTATATCTGCGTCAGTTCGAAGCAGCAGCTGCAGCAAACGAATGGTCTGACTATGAAAAGGCTACAGCTCTGATAGTTGCTCTACGAGGGGAAGCTCTTGACGTCTTACAAGGAGTTCCTGCTGGGCAACAGAATAGCTACGATATTCTAAAACAGCATATGGAAATGAGATATGGGGATAAACACCTGCAGCAAGTGTACCAGGCACAATTGAAAAATCGTCACCAACAAAGTGGAGAGAATTTACAACATTTTGAGACCGATGTTGCCAGACTGGTTCGATTGGCTTATCCAACAGCCCCGTCCGAATTTGTAGATCAGCTCTCCATCCAAGTTTTTGTCGACGGCCTAAGAGATTGCGAAACTCAGCAGGCACTACGGCTCGCTAGACCAAAAACGTTGAATGACGCTCTTTCACATGCACTGGAATTCGAGGCAGCAAAGATGGCATCCGGTAGACATGTTAAAGTTCGGGCCATCAGTGATAACAGCGATAGTATGGCAAATGGAGACCTAATAAAGACGCTAAAGGAGATTATTGAGAAACTCAGCCCAACTATCAATCCGAAGAGAGAACAATCTGATAGTCGAAGGATCGCCTTGTTCAATGCTGGAACTGTGGGCAGATGGGACATCTGAAGAGACAGTGTAGGACCCCAGTCGCAGATCAGCAAAGGCGCGACTCCCAAGCGGCAGCCTCAAGGAATATGTTAAAGTGCGGACCATCCGTGATAATAGCAATAGGATGTTAAATATAGAGATAATCAAAACAATGAAGGAGGCCATTGATAAATTCAGCCTAACTACCGGACCAAAGAGAGGACAACCCGATAGACGAAGAGAACGCCCACTTCAATGTTGGAACTGTGGGCGGGCGGGTCATTTAAAGGGGCAGTGTAGGGCGCCAGTCGCGGATCGGCAATGGCGCGACTCCCAGGCAGGCAAGGAACATGGAAACTCAGACGCCCTGTCTAGACCTTGTCCTACCAACAACAACAAACACTGTAGTAATCTCGAAAGAAAAGAGGACATATCATTTGTTCCTTGCAAGATAGTAGTAGCCCAAACTGAAGACAGTTGGAGTTCAGCGGCGATTCGGGAAGACCAGCAAGCCGACTGTGACATCAAACCTTTACTGGACTGGAAAGAAGCCAACAAGCGACCGTCTTGGGCTGAAGTCAGTAGTAAAAGCCCAGCATTAAAGAGTTATTGGGCTCAATGGAATTCCTTGGTGTTGGAAGACGGTGTCCTAAAAAGAGCATGGGAGAACAATGACGGAACGGAGGTCAAGAAACAAGTACTACTCCCGAGGTCCCGGGTCAAGGAAGTGCTGCAGGAAGTACATGGAGGTACTGGGGGTGGACATTTCGGTATCAATAGGACTCTACAGAAGATTAGGGAGCGTTTCTACTGGTTGAGCTGTAGGACGGATGTAGAAGATTGGTGCCGAAAATGTGACATATGTGCAGCCAGCAAGGGACCGAAGACCCGTTCCAGAGGCTAATGCGCCAGTACATCGTAGGAGCACCGTTCGAGAGGATTGCCATTGATATCGCTGGCCCATTTCCGAAAACCCAAAGTGGGAACTGATATCTGCTAGTAGCCATGGACTACTTCAGTAAATGGCCGGAAGTATACCCCTTCCCAATCAAGAGACCACAACCGTAGCAGAAGCGCTAGTCAACAACCTGTTCTGCAGATTTGGTGTGCCCATGGAACTACATTCAGATCAGGGCAGAAATTTCGAATCAGGTGTGTTCCGAAAGGTCTGCGAGCTTATGGGAATCCGGAAAACCAGGACCACCCCACTGCATCCCCAGTCAGATGGTATGGTGGAACGCTTCAACGCCACACTAGAAACCAATCTGAGGATGTTTGTGAACGAGAACCAAACAGACTGGGACAAGCTCATTCCACTCTTCCTGTTAGCTTACCGCTCAGCTGTCCATGAAACTACTGGGAAGACTCGCAAGAATCATCTTTGGAAGAGAGCTTCGCCTTCCAGCAGATTTGGTATTTGGTCGTCCTGCGGAACAGCCCACCGAGCCAGACACTTATACCCATGAGCTAGAACGAAGATTAGCAGCCGTACACGACCAAGTCAGAACTCGAATGCGATTACAGAGCGATCGCATGAAGACTCGATATGACGTCCGGGCCAATACAGTCGGATTCCAACAAGGTGACCTGGTGTGGCTGTACAACCCCACGCGGAAGAAAGGAAAATCGCCTAAACTACAGAATCGTTGGGAGGGCCCCTACACCGTCATTAAAAGAATCAATGATGTCGTATACCGGATACAGAGGACTCCCAGGAGTAAGATGAAGGTCGTCCATCTGGAGCGTCTGTCCCCGTATAGAGATGTATCCGATCGGGACGATCGGTCCTAAGGAGGGGGCAGTGTCACGGAATTTGCCCCACTCACTCCCAAACCGACGACTGTGACACCGCGAATTACCTAAGATTGCCCCGATCGCCCCTACACGATTCTGTTAAACAAACAGAATGCCGCTGATCGAGATGGGCCTGGAAAAATCGAGAATCGCCGAGAAGCATTCCAGTCGTACTAGAAAATGGATCTAGAGATACTGGAATATACCTGGAATATTCGTTGGGTCTATAAAAGAAGAATAAACGGCCGAGTTAGTTAGTCTTGTATAAGTCTTGTATTACAGTCTGAATTAAAGTGTTTAGTTGGAGATATCAAAGTGATTTAGATAGCGATTAATTAAATAAGTGTTTAGTTGACCTGTAATTAGTAGTGGTCAGTAGTTAATAAAGAAGTAATTTATTAACGGATTGTTTTTCTGGAAGTAAGAGAAAAGACGGATTGGGAAATCCGTGACAATATTGACTTGAAATGTATTACAGGATAATTTTTTATATTGAAAGGTCAGAACATGTCGTCAGTTTGGAACAAGACTGTCATAACTGTAAAAATGTAAATTTTGCGGAGAGCTCGGTAAAGTTTTATAAATAATCTTACTCTAAATATTGAAAAATAAATAAATATATAATGTTTGAATCATATTAAAATGTTTGTGTGGATAGTTCTTAGTATTTTTATTAACATTTTTGTTTATTACTTTGGTTTTTGGCACTTTGTTTTTGTTAAATAATTCCGAGTTGTGACTCTCTTTGACATATTTTTTTACAAGTTTTTCAACATGAGTTTAGGTAATAAAATGAAATACATATCTAATAAACTAAATTATTTTATTAAAGTAGACTAAAATAATACAATTTTAAAGATTATTATAAAAGTATTTATAATACTGCGCAAAATATTACGGTTTATTGTATGAAATGGGAACAAAAAAGGTACTTAGCTTATGAGAATGACTGATGGTCTATTTAAAGATGTGACACAGTTTTGCATATAAATACACATAAAGAAACTAGTTTCTTATTGATATTATTTCGACTTGTGACACTCTTTTCCAAAATTTGCTCATCTCATCTCATTAAACGTCACAGCACGACTGATTGTGACAGTTTTGTCTAAAGCACAAAACCAATGTTGGAGATGTGACATTTCAAAGCAGCGCCCAGCGCCATTCGACGGTTATTATGAAAGTTCACTTGTAACTCTTTTTCACATAAAAATATGCAATATTTGGAGTTGATACACCCCTAAATCTTGAAAAATGAAAATTTTAGTTAAGACTGTCTTGTTCCTGACTGTTGTGTCTGGCCGCAATAATCACATACTAATTCAAATATTAACATTAATAAATTGTCATAAAATGTAAACAAAAGCACGTGGCCGAAAACGCGATTTTATTGGTGTGACGTCACACGCCGTTTAGTGCGTTTTATGTTTTCATAGATACAGGACAGGTGCAGGTTACGGTGTTGGTCATGTAAACGGGCGATTGTTTCTGCGACATGTTTGCGTCATAGATGTAAATACTGTGTAAGTAATGCCATAATTATTAGTGGTGATGTAGCAAACTTATTGTTAAACGTAACTTATTGCGGCGACAATGCTGTTGGTTACGTCCAGATAGACGGATAAGGTGTTTATAAAATTATGCCATCTGAGTTCACATTAAACTACTGGTTTTAATTTGAAAAATAATAAATACAAGTAATGAATAATGATATATTTAACATTTATTAATTTTTTAAAATTTATGTAATAATTTTTTATTGCGATTTACTCCGCCATTCTTTCCTTTCTGGATCAATTATATTATAATTTAGATCGTGATAAAAAATGCTTTGCTATATTTATGGAACTAAGCAAGGCGTTTGACTTGGTGGATCATACCATTCTTCTTATGAAATTAAGTAGATATGGATTTAGGGGAAAATTAGGTCAGTGGCTTACTTCATATTTGACGGACCGCTTGCAATTAGTTCAGATAAACTCAACACAATCGAATAAATTATCTATTTCTCGAGGAATACCACAAGGCTCCATATCGGGACTTTTGTTATTTTTACTTTTTATTAACGATCTACCAGCTGTGTCATCATGTTTCCTGGTAATGTTTTCAGATGATAATACTCTTTTAAATGTTAAGGATAACATACCTGACTTAATTGCCGACGCTCAGAATAACATTAACTTATTTTCATCTCGGTTTGAGGGTAATAAACTTTTATTGAATCGTGAGAAAACTGTATTTATTAATTTTCAGTCAGTGTTGAGAGAAAGTGATAAAGACTATTTGCTAAAAATCAATGGCAAATCATTAGAGCAAGAAATTTCTTGGTATTTATGTATAGGTACATCATAATTATTTTTTGAAAAATAATTTTCATCATAATTATAATACTCGGGGACAGAACGATTTACTTTTACCTAAACATACATTAGCACTCTATGAAAAAAGCCCCACATATATGGGTATTAAATTGTACAATAAGTTGCCAGGGAGGTTCAAAGATATTGTTAGCGTAAGAGCCTTTAAAGCCAAATTAAAGGAAATATTGTTAATGTATTGTTTTTATACTATTGATGAATTTTTGGAATGTCAATTTTAAATGTATTTTTCTACCGATTGTGTTCAGTGCATATTTTTTATATTTGTAGGTTGTTTGTCTGTATTGTGTTAAGTATTTATTCACTTTACGTGTGAGTGATTGTAATTTTTTGTTTTGATGCACGTTTGTATTATCTACCACTAGTTTGTAATTCTTGACGACTCCTATACCTGTACTGGTCGAACGGATAATAAATCATTATTATTATTATTACTGATTTAATTTAACCTTCAACATTTAAAAAAATCCTTATTTATTACTTTTGTTTATTATGTTTTCAGAATAACAGGTAATTTAATATAATGAAATCAGATAGCAAAATCGTATAAATGCCTCAGATAACATTCTACTTTTCGTAAATGATAGGAGCAAATATAGAACATGTTATTTGGAATCGCGCTGAATACAATAAATGAAAAAAAAATGTAAGTTTTCTTTACCATTGATTTTCAAAACGCCATGTACACATTCTGGTATACTCGCGGCAAGAATTCAGACGACTTACGTCATGTGAACAAATGAATAACTCATTATATTTTCATAACAATACCTATTTAAGAAACTGCAACTGATAGTAATAAAACTATATACCACACTAAAAGTTTGCATTATTGCACCAAACTGTAAAAAAATGGTTGTTTTCAACGCGACCAAATATCGAAAATTACGTTGACAATAAACGTAAATTGCGTAACGTCAGCCATGAAGTAAGACGTCTGAATTCTTGTCGGGAGTATACCTTAATAGAAAAGTTTAATTGATTCATTGCAACTTTACATTTTATTTTTTTCGATGAATTAAACTTATATTAAAATGGTCTTCACAAACAAACGATGTTGCAATGCTTTCTTTCGTCGCGCTTTATCACCCTACACCACATTTTTCTTTTCATTTTTTGGCACCGTGAAATATTTTTTATTAGGCGTTGTATACTGTATTTGCACATAATGGCATTATGCAATACTTCTTCCATTTGCCCGGTGAGATGCACTTTCTGTGTCCATTTTGCGAGTATATTTTGCAACTTTATTCGATATCAATATACAGTGCTTTCGAAAAGTAACGAATAAATTCATTATTTTTGAAATTGAGAAGTTTTCGAAAAAAATCCCCTGGCACGTCGATTTTGTTTTTAAAGAGGCACTTTTGACATAGGACCCACATTTGTGACGTCATCGTTGTTCGAGATATGACGTCATCGACAATTTTTTTAAATAGCAACCCCCAATTTTGACCATGTCATTTGAAAGAGCGTGTCATTCTACATATGTACATCATGAAAAATTATGGTGTTACATAACAAAAATTTCAAGAAAATAATGTTTGAAGATTTTAAAATTTAATTTTCACAATACTGAAAATCATAGCGATTATGTAATAAATCGACTAAATTAAATGTTCAAATTGTGCACCGTTGGCTGCCTGACAGTAGCCAAGACGATTAATAAATTCTTTTTGGACATTATCAATAACTTCCGGAGACATACGATGTATCTCGTGACGAATTCTTGCTTTTAAATCTTCTAAATTAACAGGTCTAGTAACGTATACTTTACTTTTTAAGTATCCTCACAAGAAATAATCTAGGGGTGTCAAATCAAGCGATCTGGCTGGCCACTCAATCGGCCCCCTTCAGTGTTGCCTGTTGTTACCTCTTTAAACCAACTATCTGAAAGTAACTGTGTACCAGAAAGCGCAACTGTACTGGAAAATAATATTATAAGAACAATTTGGTTTTGTATATTATGTTAAAGTCTCTCAGTGTCAATGACCTCTGACATTGACTTAAGGTGAACACCTGCTGTAATAGATATACCAACAGGGTGTAGAAGGGCATACAACTAAACATCCAACATTTTTTCGTTGAAAGGAGATTAGCCGAATATGTCCCTATTTTACTTAACTACATTTATTTTAATTTTCAGTTTAATTTTGCAATCCATAAAATATAATTTTTACAACGGTTTTTGAGAAAACAAACTTGAGATATGTGTTTCTAAAGATCAGAGGACATCTAAGTATAAATATGACTCCCATACTAATATACATCCCGTATAAATATTCGTAATTACCTTTCGTTAATTTTGCTGTCGGTGAATACATCAGGTACCAATTGCAGAAAACTGCTCAACTTTTCCCACAAGAACGGCTTGGGATGTTCTTCTCCTTTCACCTTAACTTTGTGCAATTTGGCCATCCTTTTCGCCACCAGTTTGTAGATGTGTGGGTCCCTCACGGTATCCTTGTTCAGTATATTTCCCGGTACGAACCTGTACGCCAAACCGTTGTCGAAGGTGGCATAGAGGTTGGGGGCTAGGTTTACATTGTTGAGGAGTATGATGTTTCTAAATTAGATACAGCAGTTAATTTCAATATACAAAACTGATTAAACTAGATAATAGTACATACTGTTTCTACAGTGTTTCTTAAGTAGAGGTCAAAAATCCAGAGACGCATTCTGTGGACAAACATAAGGTTTTTTTTTTTTGTTATACAGGGTTAACTATGACTAAGTACAACAATTTTAATCACGTGCACAGGAAGGTCTAAGAAAATAAAAAAATTATTCCAGAATTTTAGCTCGATATTTAAAAAATGGGGCAAAATCCCGTTTTCCTACGGAAAGTCGTTGCCTATGATAAGTATCGACTGAGATGGCTTAGATCCATAAATAAAACTTACATCTGTTAACAATATCTACTACCATGCGGTCGTTGTTTTCCAGCATTTTTAAATGCAGAAACGACAAAAATTAACATTCTTATTAGTAATAATACCTGATAGATAGGTAGGTAACAGTTAATCCAGTTAGCCCCACTATTTTGCATTTGTTTTTCATTATTTCGTTACAAACTGGTAAAACTACAACATTTTCATACATTATAACCACTCACTACCGATAAAACACACTTCCTGTAGGTACAGTTAGATAAAATACCTATTTATTATAACAAAATCGAACGAAAGCACTAGATAATAGAAAACTTTTAATGGCCCGCGGCAGTTTTGTCCCATAACCTAGAAAACCAAACCGGCGAACTATATTGTTGGAAAGTATCTGCACCAAACACAAATTTCTTTATTCAATAACTATAACACGTTTAAAAATTAAAAATGGCACTAAAAACTGAAGAAGAACACAAAACTACAACATAAACACAATATGGTAAACACAGGAATTAAATTATGACGTGACTGGAAATGTTACGGTCGTGTTGCTAGTTGCCTACGTTACCTACACTCTGATTATGTAAACGTGTGGCGGACAAGTCGCATAGGCAGCATTAAATAAGGATTTAATATAATTTCGAAAACATTTTTTTCGCTTTATAAATAAGTTTGGAATTATTCGTTAATTCTTAATTTTATCTGTCTCCTCTTAAAATATTTGTACTTAGTCATAGTTAACCCTGTATAAATGTGAGTCTTAGGACATACATTGTCCAGCTACAGTGCGTCAAAAATTAAAAATAAAGTTAATTTTTAGTTTCTAAACCGCTGAATTATTTATTATTATTATATAACAAAAAAAAAACTTATTTTTTACCACAAAATACGCCCCTAGATTGTTTAGCTCTACTTAATCAACACCCTGTATTTAATCAACAACAATATTCTTTGACTTGAACTAGCTGTGAAAGTTCAATATTCATAACTGTCCTCGTATATTCGTATAATATAAGAAATTTCACAGGCGTAACAATTGAGCAAGTAATTTATTTGTTTGTTATATGTGTCGTCTTGATACTCTTGATTTAATTCTGCTTAAAGTTGATGTTTATTTCATGAATTAGGTCTCGCATTTATTGTCGTTTGTCGCCTGTCAGTTTAATTTAATGCATACATTCAAGGATCTTTTTAAATTGTTATTGTACGTGATACACAACGATGGAACGAGCGCTACAATGAAGAGAGAATCTTGGTTAGGAGCATGGGGGAAGAGTAACTTGATTAGCATAACTGGTAGGTAATATTGTTTTTTACAATGCACACATTTATTAAGTTTTTTTTACTAAAATATTCTTGGAACTGGAGAAATAGTCTGCAAATTGTCAGACCATATTGTGGATATACAGGGTGTGGCGTTTTCAATGCAAAATATTATAAATCTAGATTCCTGATAGTAAAATAGTATAGGTCATGTGTCGATTATCAAACTTGAATATTAAAAAAATTATAAAAAATTACAAAAGTTGTGAAAACTATACTTCTCACTGCAGCAGAATAAGTGAATATGATTGCAAAAGAAAAACCTTTATTAAACAATAAAGTGTTCACAAACTGACATGAGATTATTTTCAACAGAACAGGAATTCTTAACATAAAACAAATAATAGTTCGCTGAAGGCAAGTCGGAGCGATGTACTCCGTTTAACGTCTATTGTTCAACTAACTGAAACGCGACACTCCGCGCTCCGCGTTCGGTCACCCCCCTCTTCACTACACTACACATGAGCGGCGCTTGAAGGGAGCCCGCTTTGTCACCGCGCACAGTTCACAACTTAACTCACAACACTCCCACCAGTTGTGCACTTTGCGTGGAACTCCTTCATGCCAATTCCTTCTCGGAGTCTCTGGAAGATGTTCCTGCCTAGTCCCTTGGTAAAGATGTCGGCTAGTTGCTCCTGCGTTGGTACATACATCACATCGATGTCTCCTTGTTCGAGTTTTTCTCGTATGAAGTGGTACCTTACATCGATGTGTTTTGTCCTTTATGGAATTGTGGATTTCAATTAATTTAATGGATCCTTGGTTGTCGATTTTAATCATTGTTGGGCCTTTTATATTACAACCAATTTCTGTAATTAAGGATCTTAGCCAAATCACATCCTTGGTAGCTTCGCTAGCGGCAATGTATTCCGCTTCAGTTGTCGAAAGTGCCACAATTCTTTGTCGTTGGCTCATCCATGTTATGGCACCTCCTGTAAGTGTGAATACATAACCACTGGTAGATCTACGTGTCTCTGTATCTCCTGCGTAATCTGAATCGGTATATCCCACTAGTGTAATATCAGTACTGCCATATGTTATACCCATTGAAACTGTGCCTTTTAAATAACGAAATATTTTCTTCACAGCTTCCCAATGTAGATGTTTTGGGTTTGACAAATAACGACTCACAACACTAACTGAATACATTATATCGGGTCGACTAACAATTGCAGCAAACATTAGAGAGCCATCAGCTTCTCTATATGGAACATTATTCATTTTTGCCCTGTCTTCTATGGATAACTCGTCCGTTGAATCGAGATGACTTCCTGGCTCAATCGGTACTGTGACAGACTTGGCTGTTGTCATTTTGAATTTGTCGATTATTCGGTTCAGGTAATTTTCTTGAGAGATGAATAGTGTACGTTTGTCACGATCACGTTTTATTTCGAGTCCCACAAAATAAGTCCCGTCACCAACTGTTATATCAAATTGTTTCTTTAGTTCATTTAGCACTTGTTGGATGGCCTCTTTCGAGTTAGACATTATTAATCCATCGTCTACATATAATGCGAGCAACAGTTCATTTTTACCATAAGAACCACGATACACACACGGATCTGCATTATTTGGTGAGAAATTGTACATTTGCAAAAACTCGTTGAACCTCTTGTTCCACTGACGAGGGGATTGTTTGAGCCCATATAGCGATTTATTTAATTTGCACACATTATTTGAATTGTCCGTTTTAATACCTTCCGGAATGTTCATGTAAATGTCCTCATCAAGTACACCGTATAAAAACGCAGTTTTTATATCGAACTGACCAATTTCATAGTCTAACTGAGCTGCCACTGCTAACAAAACACGCACGGATTCGTATCGCACTACCGGTGCAAAAGTCTCGTTAAAGTCTATACCCGGCCGCTGTAGATATCCCTTGGCCACAAGTCTTGCTTTGTATCTTTCAACATCACCTTTTGAATCGCGTTTAACTTTAAATACCCACTTAGCAGATATAGTCCTTTTATTACTCGGTAGTGTGGTTACTGTCCATGTGTCATTCTTTGACAGCGCTAAAAGTTCTTCTTTTATTGCGGCCTGCCATTTGCTTGCATTTGGACTTGCTAAAGCTTCTTGATATGTTGAGGGTTCATCAAATTCAACCAAATTAGCCTGATAACGTTCAACTACAACGTAGCTGTCGTCTATCTTCGCAATCATCTGCTGGTGTTTCAGAGTCGGCCGAGGTCCCACACATCACTGGTTCACTACCCACAGTAGCATCCGTTTTCTCGGTTTGATCTCCCACCGGTTGCTGAATTTCTGGTACATTTGTTTCACCCTGTATCTGCACAGAAATATTTGTGATTCCTTTTCTTTTCCCAACTTTCTTCTTCTTTAAATGTCACGTTTCTAGACACTGTAAACTTCCCCGTTTCTGGATCATATAACTTGTAATTTGGACTATTCTTGTCATAACCAACAAATATTTTCTTTTAGATTTAGCATTCCATTTTGTTCTATGCTGGTCAGGTATAAATTCATAGGCCACACATCCAAACGTTTTGATATGATTAATTTTTGGTTTGTTGCCTGTCCATCTTTCATATGGTGTCGAATTTGGGGCTTGTTTTGTCGGAGTTCTATTCAGGATGTAAACTGCAGTCTGTACCGCTTCTGTCCATAATTCTTCATGTACTCCCCTTGCAGCCATCATTGACCGAGCAGCCTCGACGATAGTGCGATTGTCTCGTTCGCTACGACCGTTTTGCTGCGGCGTGTAAGGTGCTGTTGTCTCGTGTTCAATCCCATTTTTCGAGAAATAAGTAATAAAGTCTTTATTGACATATTCCAGCCCATTGTCGCTGCGAATTTTCTTTATTGAATAACCAAACTTATTTTTAATTAGTTGTGCTACCTCGAGAAACTTGGCAAAAACTTCAGATTTTTGTCGGATTGCATACGAAACGGAAGCCAGAATAATCGTCCTTGAACAGCACAAAATATCTTGCTCCGTTGACTGACTGTTTAGGCATTGGACCGTTTACATCTGAGTGAATAAATTCACCTGGGTTATACTCCTTTTTAGCACCCTGTAGCTGGAAAGGTTGTCTGTGTGCCTTACCAAACTGACAAGCCTCGCAGAATAGTTCCGCGTCGGGAGGAATTGTAAACTTCACATCGGCTAAATTATCTTTTACTAGCAACTTCATTGCCTGTATGTTAAGGTGTCCTAATCTTTCGTGCCACTGTACAAAGTCATTTTTAATCAGGTTAGCTTCCACCCGCGGTACGCGTCTGAACAACATTTTATACGTGTTATTGTTTATCATTTTTCCCATTGCAAAGAGTTCGCCATCCTTTATAAAACGCATTTCGTCGCGCACACACTCTTGTTTAAACCCGCGTTTTATTGTCGACCCGACACTTAACAAGTTTTTGCTTAAGTTCGGCACATAAAGTACATTCACTATGGTCCCCGGACGCCACTGTCCATTCACAAACCGTTGTACAGCCACTGTTCCGCGGCCCATAACTTTGATGGTAGATTTATCTGCCAGCGACAATACTGACTCACACTGTTCAAATTCCACGAACCAGCTGCGATCATTTGACATGTGATTCGTTGCACCGCTATCAGCCAGCCAAGTGTCTTTGTCATCTGCAACTTCCCTCACTTCGTTGCATTCGGATTCCACCGACATCGCCTGTTCATTTTTATTCTCTTTCTCTTTCTTCTTTAACCTAAAACGACATTCACGGGCATAATGTCCTTTCTTTTGACAATAAAAACACGTTACGTTTTTCTTAGGTTTCCCTTGTTTTGATTCAGTTTCCGTCTGCTGCTTCTCCTTTTTCTGAACAACCATGGCACTCGTTTCATCACACGTAGATTGTCGCATTTCCTCTCGAATAAGCTCCTGTGTTAGCTTTGAGAGATTTGTTGGTCTTTGGCGCAAAAATTCCAAGCACTAAGTAGGCCGTTGTAGATATGCAGTCGATTACATAATAACCTAGCCATAATTGCTTCATCGGACACTAGTTCACCTAAGCTTCTTAATTTCTTGGCCAAGTTTTCGACGTGTGCAATGTGTTCTGCCATTGATTTTGAACCGTCATACATATAACTGAAAAACGCGGTTTCTGCCGCCACTTTGCTGGACGGGTCCATTTTTTCATACAGTGTTTTTAGTTTCGCCCATATCTCCGCAGAAGTTGTGCATGAGTCGACAAATACCATTTGACTTTCGTCTATTACACCTAGCAACAAAAGTTGTGCTTGCATGTCATGTAATTCCCATTTGTTTTGTTCATCCACCTTTGACTTGTCGGGCATTGGCATACTACCGTCAACTATGCTCATAAAACCTTGCACTTTGAGCAGTAGTTCAATCTTCTTTTCCACACAACATAGTTTGGCCCCTTTAGTTTTTCAATGCTCGGAAAGTCAAATTTAATCCCAGATGCCGTCGCCATTCTGTTTCTTTTTGCGGTCTCTTTTCACTTTAGGCGCAGTGGAAGCGTGCTGGGCCCATAACCTGTGAGAACTATACTTCTCACTGCAGCAGAATAAGTGAATATGATTGCAAAAGAAAAACCTTTATTAAACAATAAAGTGTTCACAAACTGACATGAGATTATTTTCAACAGAACAGGAATTCTTAACAGAAAACAAATAATAGTTCGCTGAAGGCAAGTCGGAGCGATGTACTCCGTTTAACGTCTATTGTTCAACTAACTGAAACGCGACACTCCGCGCTCCGCGTTCGGTCACCCCCCTCTTCACTACACTACACATGAGCGGCGCTTGAAGGAGCCCGCTTTGTCACCGCGCACAGTTCACAACTTAACTCACAACAAAAAGTTAATGCCGGTTTTGACCTAAAATTTGACCCCTCTGAAGAAAACATTTTTCCAAATCACTAAAATGTGTATAATTTTCTGATTTACTTAGTTTTAAAGTTTTCTATACATACAGGAAACAGGATTCGTCATTTGATATTATTTTGATCAAATAGGTCTTTGTAAACTGTAATATCTACTCAATTTGTGAGCATTTATATCAGATCTGCTTTTTAATAAGCATTCTAATTGTTTTTGACAAGAAATATTCAGTGTTAAGTTAAGCAACTTGAAAAAATTGTAACTATCGCCAATATATAATAACTTTTTTGAAATCGCGCTTGTTGTGTGAACAATTGGTTCTACCGAAGATGTCCCTTGGAGCATACTGTTAGTCATAATTATTAGAGGTCTGATGGTTACCCTACAGAGTATAAGGAGATAATGATCTATTTTGTAATATACACCTTTCTACAAACACTAAAGTAAAGACATTTGAATTCATGAAATCGTGATTTTAATAACCAAGAGCAATAGTTGTAGCTTCTGTCTTCTATGATGTGTCAATATCGAAATTCAGGTTTGAACGTTGATTGGTGATTGAAGGAGAGGGTACAGTTACAGTTCTTTCGAGAATGTTAAAATAATCATAAAAATGACTCACCGAGTTTCGGCCTTCCTGTCTATTAGCAGGTCCGTCTTGTTTCCGTAGATTCTCACGAGCACGGTCTCGGATTCTTCGGCTTCGGAGAGTCGGCATCCCACCAGTTTGTTGGTTATGCCATCTGTCAACAGCTATACACATTCAACTTTTATTCAAAACAAATTTATAATAAGGGGGTAGAAGAGAATCTACATCAGGCCTCCAAATCGTCAATAAAATTAGTCCCGTTTCCGTAATTGTAAGAAAAAATATATTAGTGACATATTTTAGTTAAAATCGGTGATTTTCGTTAGTTTTTCAATAATTTTACTTCGTCATATCTGTCAAATTCGGTGCGATTTCAAGGTATAGCAAAAACTACTACGGTTAGAAAAAAAATTGGTGACGCGTTCTCGAACCAAAACCTCAAAATATTTTAACAAATCATAAATGCTTCGATTTGTGGCATTCGCACAAGTCCTTAGATTTGACAACTGAGAGCATCGACTACGCTGTCTCCTAGCCATATCTAATATACTCGCGGCAAGAATTCAGACGACTTACGTCATAGGAACAAATGAATAATTCATTATATTTTCATCAAAACAGTTAATAAACTGCAACTGAGAGTAATAAAACTATATACTACTAATAACAAATTATTGCTTTTAACGCGACCAAATATCGAAAATTACGTTGATAATAAAAACAATTGCCTAACGTCAGCCATGACGTAAGACGTCTGAATTCTTGCCGTGAGTATAGCCCTTCTTGTATTTCTGGTGATTTTTGAAAATCCATCAAATTTGCCTCACTGTGCACTGTAGAGTGTGTCGCAATTTCATTGTAATTGAACGAATTTTTTGCATCGTATTATGAATTATTATATTCATTAATATTGAAAACCCTAAATAGATACCTACTTCTATTTATCCCTATTTTATAATTAGCTGACTATTTTCATGATTATATTTAAAATCGCATCACTATCGCGCACTTCCGTATTATTGACGTTTCGAAAGTCTCTCTGTTTTCGTTTTCAATAGTAGTAATAAAAATATTAAACGTATGTCAAGTTTGACAATTTAAAATTTGTTTATCTGCTTCCATAGAGATGTTAAATGATTTTTATTTTATTGTTACTTACTTCTTCTTGATACAACTGTAGCCAACAATGATCGATGTTTACTGAACAGCTTGATACACACTTATCTCCGTTCAACAAAATAATCGCGGTCTCTTTTAATTTTCTTTTTGTTGCGTTATCTTCCTTCTCTAAAATTTTTGCCGAACCCCATTGAATCAAATGACCGTTTTCCCAAGCATGTTCGCAAATTTTGGATTTTTCAAATTCCTGTCTTTTTATATAATTTTTATGTTCTTCAACTCTAACATTCATAGGCCGAGACGTTTCTCCAACATAATGTTTATTGCATTGTGATGTGATTTTTGTTATTTTTTACTTATCTGCTTTTTTCAGTGTGAGATTTTTTGGTTAGGCAAACTTAGTTTCAAAAATAACCCTTGACTGATCCGTTTGGCCCAAGGGCTTATTTAATTAATCTTTATTTTTTCAGAAGTGTGGCAAAAACCCAATAAAACTAAAGAAAAACTAAAATTATGCCACAAATAAATAGCTTCAGACAATATTTTTTGTAAATTAAATAATTTGCAAAAGTTTTTTTAATGACATTGTCGATTAATTTTCTTTTCATTAATTATGTTTTTGTTTGTTTCAGTTTATTTTCAAATATTATTCAATTAAAGATATTTATAAACTACTTAATTGTGTAATATAATTATCTTGACAAAATTATTTTTTGAATTATTAAAGACAAAATTATTTTTTTAATTATTAAAGTGATTTAATTCTTGAATTTTGTATAATTATATAAAAATGCATGACCAACTATGCACCATCAGTTTTATCAATTTAACGTTTTTTGACAATTTCCAAAATATAAGGTGCAACTGAATGGCATGATAATATACAGGGCGTTCAATTTAAAAAAAATATATGTTTCGGTCATATTTGAATAGACACCCTGTAGCATACGCCACTGATCTCTAAGTAAAAAACTGTATCAGATGCAATTTGCACCATTCCGATATTTCAGCTATTCTATGACATACAAAGGATCCCTTAAAATTAGTTTTTTAAATCTCACCCTGTATCTCAAAACCGAAGAGTTCTATGAAAGTTCTCAATCGGCATATCAAGCTTGTCAAAAATTAGTCAAGTGTTGCCAAAAGCGCATTCTTCTATCTCTCTTGTAGTTTTCGAAATAACCTGCAGTTATAACAAAAATGACACACTCTGTACAGTTTAATGCACTGAATAAACATTTTACTTATCACATTTCAAGCAAAATAAAAATTATGAACTTGCTTTCCACGAGATAACACACTCAGTTTTCGAATCAATTTCCTTGCAATTTACACATCTCCACTGATTTATATGGTTTTAATAATGACTGGAAATTTATAAAAAAAAGTTAATACTCTTTTGTTTATCAGTAATTATCTTTTTCATAATTTTAATTTTAATGATCTTAGAATTGGTTCATAACCTCTACATTTGTGGTAAATCAAATTCAATTTGACAAATCGACCATTATTCGCTATTTCTGTAACTGATATCGGCTTATTGCACGCCCTGTATGCATCATCAACCCAGTAGAGTTGCAGTTTATTTTGCAATATACGATTCTCAGTAGGCCAAGCGCGAAGTAAATATGTTGTAACGCAGTAGTCGTTGAATATTCAAGCTGTACCAGTTATTGGTTTAATGAGAAACAAACAAATAAATTAGAAAATAAATATGTAGATTGGGTAACTTGTACAAAATTACAGATGATAGTGATGATACTAGACCATGCACTGTTTAATTAGTTTCTACTAGTAATTGTACAGTTTGTATTATTTAAACTGTTAGATAAACAATTGTACTTGATGCGCAATACCAAATTGTGTCAGATTAGAGTAGAGATGAAAAGAAATATTTGTTCTACAGGTATCCTACAAGATTTGGTGTATGTTAAAGATAAAATAAATTAAGATATACATTACTAAAGGGTCATATTAGTAAGTAAAATCAAATAGCCAGAGACGGAAAGACTAGATTTATCTGATACAAGCACATACAAGTATAAAAGGAGATTATGAATAAAATTTCTTTTTACGTAAAACTGGTTGTTTTAACAATTTCACTCGAATATAAGATATTTATTTAGGTAATCATGTAGATAGTTGACGAAAGTGGTTTGCTTGTTTTTGATAACGAAATGTGTAGCTGTTTGTCTTAAAATGTAATTGGAGACGTGCTTATTATTAGTCGTGAACAAAAAAAAGGTTTCTAATCTAAAATATTTAAATGAGTTTAGGTAGGTAGGAAACATTTTATTGTACAAGGTCACGCGAAAATTGCCTCCCTCTCCTTTTCCTTCGTTATTATTCGAGATAGTTAACAAAAAAGGTGTAAGAAAAAAAGTTGTAAAAACATTTGAATATTATGCTATTGGATAAAGCGTCAACTGAGCTTTTCAAAAATTTATTATCTTTTACGGTTTTCGAGATATTACATGTTTATATTGTTTATTGTTAATATGCAACATCATATCATATTATAAATCATGAATATAGATTTTAAATGAAAGATATGAAATCCAGCTTTTTTAATTAGGAATGAGCTTTTAAGGATATGCAAAATTTAGTAAAAAAATATCGAGTTTAGATTGAAAAAGAAGGGGGTCATATTGAACCATTCTTATATAAATTTATATTTCTTGTTTTTAATATACTCGCGGCAAGAATTCAGACGACTTACGTCATAGGAACAAATGAATAATTCATTATATTTTCATCAAAATATTTAAGAAACTGCAACTGAGAGTAATAAAACTATATACACTACACTAAAAGTTTGCATTATACATATATTGCACTAAATTGCAAAAAATTATTTCTTTTAACGCGACCAAATATCGCAAATTACGTTGATAATAAAAACACGACGTCTGAATTCTTGCCGCGAGTATATCTTATTCAGTCATTAAAGAAATTGTATTTCTTGAGTTATACAGGGTGTCCCAAAATAGAAGGCCATACAATTAACCACATATTCTTTGGACAAAAACACTATTTTTGTTAATAATACCATTTTTTTGTAAGAAATACACTTGAATTTTGCACGTATTTTTATCTTATTCCGGCATACTTATCACGTAATTTTGGTGAAAAAAATCGAAGGGCGAATGGGGGTAACTGAGGGATGCAGTACCCTCAATTATTTCTAAGTACGTCTATGCAGTTTTTCTTGAAATATCAAACGTAGAATTTTCTTTTCATTGTTCTCTTTTGTATTTTTTTCTCCGTTTTGGAGAAAAACGGCAACTTGTAGTGCCTATAAATCTATCATTTTCAAGTGAAACTGAAATTTTGTGGATATACCTATTATTACGATACCTTGGCAACTTAGCAAATCGTAATACTTACTGAATGAATATTTACTAAAACAAAATGGATAATTCTAAATTTCATAAAATGTAACTTTAACACCCGGTATATTGAAACAGGGACGCCCAAATAAAAAATGGCATAAGGAAAGTCGCATTATTTTTGTCCGAAGAAAAATGTGGTTAATGGTATATGGCCCTGTATTTTGGGACATCCTGTATGATGTTGTGTATACTTTTGAATTACAATTTCGTAAATATATACAGGGGTGTTCTATTTAAAAAAGCCTTATTCAATTGTTTTTGTGATATATGCTTTAAGATATGTTAAACATTTCTACAACAGTCATTGTTCCACCTTTTTTTTCGTATCTTGAATAATAACGGAGAAAAAGGGAGAGCAATGATCACGTTACCACCCTGTACATACACAGTTGCATGTATTACGCAATAACAGCAATTTTCAATTAATTACGGTCATATTTATTATGCGTAATCTATTGATTTGTTCAAAATATTTAAAAAATAACCTCAATTAACTCCCTTTGACAACTGCGGGTTTGTCGTACGTATTTCAAAAGCGTGCTTTTTATCGACAACCGCTCGCGAACACCCTGTACACGTCAAAAAGAGGCGGACGTACCTTAAACTCGACGCTGTCCTTTTCCCACTGGGGCCGGATCTTTTCCAGTATCCTCATAGCGCCCCTCTCGACGTCGTTCTCGTCCACGGCCACCCCGATATGGGGAACGCAGTTGCGTGTGTCGTCCACCATGCCGCCGTAATCCAAATGATATTCGTCCAGCAAGCCACAAGTTACGCCGGCGAATGACGATTTTCATTTGTCGCAGAGAACATAGCTCTGATAACGCGATACGTAAACATGAACAATTGAAGCGGGTGCCGATGCTTGGGAAGGAATTCGCAGATAGCTAGATGGAGGAAGAAATGGAGGCGACGTGCGCTTGCGTGCGGATAGCGGATTTCGATAAACGTACGGGGGTTGGGAAAATGATTTAGTAGAAAACAAAGCCTTTCTGTAAGGATCTGTAGAAATAATTGCTTGAAGGTTGAAGAATAAAATGATATCAAAACCTTAAAAGTATAGCCGCAGTTATAAGTTTAACAATTTGAACTCGGGAAGTATCACCACATCACTGCATAGTGTATACTATACATACTCGTATCTGTTACTTGTTAGAGAATATGAATACCAATTGTAGCCGTCCTGCTTGTCGTTTTGATGAAGCAATTATAAACAAACATGCAATTTGCATATTAAAATATGCGGGGAAAGCGGTCTGCGTTAGGCTACGGTTACAGTGCAAGCGATTTCGCGCGAATCACAATTCGCGCGTGTATGCGCTTACTCGCGCGAACAAGCAATGGTTTTTGGTGTTTCTAAAATTCGCGCGATTGAAAGCGATTTTATCAGTTTCATTGAAGCATAGGACGCGGAAGGTGTTAAACATTTCGAGTTATGGATGTCGAAGAAGAATTTAATCTCTCCGAGAATTCGGTATTGAGATTATCTGCATTTAATAAGAAAAATAGGCGGTTCTGGTTTAATGACATATACGCAAATCATCATTTAAGTGAATGTTACCAGATTTTTGAAGAGTTAAAGGTGCAACCGATAAAGTTCTTTGAATATTATCGAATGAGTTATGACACATACTCTTATACAGGCTGTATCACATAAGAGGGCCACTCACATGTATCTCGCTTAATATGCGAGACAAGTCAAAAATCTTTAATTGTTTTTTGTTTCATTTTTGGAGGCCTTTATGTTCGTAAAAACAAATTTGAGATCCATGGCCAACTTGATGAGTAATAACAAAAAAAACCTGTAGTGCCCGAACTTTAAGGCTGTCTAACTTTTTTATTTTAAGAGATAGAGAAAACTTATTGGTAATAAATTTTGATTGCAAGATTGATACCTTTAACCTGATATAAACAGATTTTTGAAATATCGTATGTGGTTCGTTGCGCCTTCTAGGCGGACAAAATTTTTTATTTATTGAAGCAGGCTATGGCCACAAAAAATTGTCCTTATCTTTCGTATTTATTACATTTTTTTTTTTCAATTTTAGTTAAAAAAAAATGTACCTAAATATTTTCGTGTTGCTCAAGATAATGTAGAACCTGTTTTAAAGACGCCAAATGCAAAAAAAATAAATAATAAACAGAATGTACTCTTTTTATGCAAAATACAGATTTTCTTATATTATTTTATTACATTGTCTCTGTCAAAATAATTTTAAAGACCCAATTGCTTCTAATGTGAAAACCAATAAAATCCACAATTTCCGTGATTTATCACGGTTGTGATAGCCCTTACTCTTTTGGTCCCACAATAGCCTTCTATCAAACACCAAGAAAATAAGTTTTTCACTGTCCATTTTGAAAATAAAACAATCGCGCGATCGCATTCAGTTCGCGCGAAAAAAACAAACCCGTTTGAACTTCTAGCGAAAAGCAGCGATTAGCGCTACTAATTCGCATGTACTGTAACCACTTGCATTTGTTTGTGTAGGTTTGATAGTTCGCGCGAATTCGCGCAATTTCGCGCGAACCGTAATTCGCGCGAAATCGCTTGCACTGTAACCGTAGCCTTATACATCATGCATGACAATACTTAGAATGCGGGGGACGCGGCTTTTAACAGGGTCGTACTTTAACAGTTGTCACTTCATCTATTCTTATTAAGTCAGCTGGTTGTTCGTACATGAGGGTTCAAATCGGTCGGTGTTACTGCAAATCTTCCATAGACAGAGCAAATCTAAGCTGTTTTTTCGATAAAATAAGAATTTCGTATGTTTCTCGATTTTTGGCTAAACCGAATGGTGTTCTTTTCTCGTTTCCCTTTCAAGATATCAACGGTTTTAATATTCTAGAGACACTTATATATATGACCACAACTTGTGTTTTTATATGGAACATGATGTATTTTATTTCAAAAACGGAAAGAGAGCTAAAAGTGCATTCCAAAAAATAGATACTTTACTTATTATTTGTGTGGATATGCGGAAAATATAAAATTTTCAAAGTACCAGCGATATACAAATATTCAGGCTGAGAAGACTTTGAATACAAACAAGTTAGATTAGATGATTACAGTAAGCAGTTATAGCGATTCTTATTCCATACAGGGTGGCCCCCAAGTTGGCGTACATTTGAAAACTTCAAATCAAAATTATCTTTGGGCAAGGTGTTTCAAACAAACGTCAGAGAAGGGCGTGGTTCATATCTTGAAAATTATAAACGCTAACTTTTTTTTTAAATTATAATAAAAACTTTTTTAATACTTTTGCAGGTTTTCAAGTCGGTGACTATTTTTAAACAAAATGCCAAAATTTGTTGTAAACAGTCAAGTTTTGTTCAAGTATTATTTACTAAAAAAATTAAATTAAAGCTTCAAAAATTGAAGTATATAAAAATACAAGGTGAAACAAAGAGTGGTTACTACTTACCTCCATATACATGGATTTTATTGATTAATATTCACTTCAAAGCATGACCAATTATTAGCATTAGTCGTGTACCAAATGAGAAAAAATATTTTCAGCAGATTGGAAGGAATTTGTATTTTTCATATTTTTATTTCAGCCCGTTAGGGATGTATTTTGATATCTAGGTAAATTAGGTTCATATAATCGATTGTGTCGTCTAATTTAAACCGTAAGTTTGGCTAATTTTAGAATCACTGTGAGCCTTCAAAGTGAGGTCCTATATTTCGAAAAAAAAAAATATATCTTTGCGACGCTTTTGTATATAAGCACGCACCAAATTTGCTATACAATTTAGATACATTGGGTTATAAATTGACCAAAATATAAGATTATTGAGGTACCGCAAGATGATTTTGTTATTTTATCCTTTGGCCAATTTGATAACTTATATGTGCCTCCATTTTATACAGAATGCGATTCTCAAACATTTCGTCCTCTTGTTAAACCCTACCGTTTTCAAAGAAAAACAGGATTATTTGATGTAATGTGTTTAGCGTTGTTATTAGAATGGCATTGTGAATTAGAATCAACAGAGGGCTATGAAATTATCACTTTTAAACGATCGTCTGCTAAATCGCGTCTCCTTAGCACGACCGCTGTGAAACAAAAAATAAGGAACACTGTACTGTAAAGTTCAAATAATTTTAAGTGGTAAATCATTTTAGTTTTAGCCTTGACTATATACACTATATTCAAGGGTTTTAGGCAATGTGTAGTAACTGTATTATTCAATGTTTTAGGCAATTGCTGCACGCATTGCTTCAAATGATGTAAAAATAAAATTCAAAGTTGATTCGAGATATCGTGGGAAAATCCAATCTACCCACTTTTTACTCTTATTTGTTATATATGTTTTGTGGAGATTGGAGGCGACAAGTTTGTTAATTTCATGAGGTAGGACCTATACTTAGATAATATTTTGGTCCGTAAGCTGAATAAATTTTTGATGTAATAAAAAAATTAATTAAACAATTAAAATGTTACTATTGAATCATTTGTACTGAATACATCCAATTATTTTGTGGTTTTTCAGTGGCAGCATCTATTGGTAAAGAGATAAACTAACTAATGTAATTCAATTGTAGGTATAGATTTCTACGTTTCCTGTACCATTCTGTGTATCCAACTTGCTGGCAGACAGATATTGGGGAGGGGGGAATGATCAAATCAATTTCTCTGAATCAAATACATAAGGTAGCCATATTTTACACCTGAACAACAAATCACAAATGCTTTACTGTCGTTGCCAACTGAAGAATTTGAAATGCTATTAGTCAATTTTAAAATTAATGTCAAAAATCTACCAAATTTTGTTCAATATACATGTTAAAAATATATAATGCAGAATGTGGTTGTAGCCAGCTTGTGGCTGAAAATTTAAATTTACTTGATGCATGTTCTCCCACCGCAATATCTTTATATCAATTGTTAAATTCGAAAAGCACTGAATGTCACTTTTGACATTCACCGAATAATGGCCGTACCAAAATGTTTCCACTTCATTGGTGTTACTGTAGGAGTAGGCCTCAAGATTTTTGATTTTCATCAGGTACTAAGTGGTTTAATTCTTGACGACTCTTAAGCTCGCTTTACATTAACAATTTCTTTGTCAATTAATTGATCAAGTGACTTCGTCAAGTCAATTGACAAATGTAATACTAAAATTTGGACATCAAATAAATTGATGAAGAACTTCGTCAAGTTATTGCCGACTTAAAACTTGTTCTAATTTTTCGTCAATTTTTACTTCAATTCGGGAATACCAACCTAAAATAAATGTAAATATTTAACCAGTAACCGAGCAGCAGCAACAAATAAATGCAATGGAAGCTTTTTTTGCCCTAAAATATAATTATTAAAATGTTTTTGTTTCGTATACAAATGGGAATGATATAATGCCAAAAGTTAAAATTACTTTTAGGTTGGTACGGGTGACATCTGACAGCTAAATTGTTAAGAAACTTGCCAAGCCCTGAACGTAATGTAAAACCAAAGTAGACCTTGAAGAAATTGTTGAATTAATTCATCAATTTCTTCGTCAATAAATTGTTAGTGTAAAGCCCGCTTTAAGACTTCTTTTTGTAGCGAAAATTGTAAATTGTCCATTTTATTATATATTTATGTTGCAGATGTCAATTCTGATAAAGTTGTTTCTCTAGCAAAATTTCAGTAACATTGAACAAATTTCTTTTAGACATTGTCGTAATTAAAAGGATATTGCAGAGGTGAGAAATAAACAGTGTTAACGTTAACAAAATATGTTGTATTGTTCAAAAAAAGACAAAAAAAATTATATCAGCTCTGATTCATACTACATGCTCTTATATCTTTTATTTCTTGAAAAATCTACAACAGTATATTCAAAGAGAGGGCATTTTAGGCCTGAATTTCGCAACAGAATAACCTAATACTATTGGAGGTTCTCAAAAACACCCGACGATTAATTGAATAGAGCAATCAATACTGAATACGGAATTTTTGTCAAGGTCGAATGAGGAACAGGAAAATGTGGTTATCACAGCTTCGCACAATTAATTACTTTTTAACTTTTCTTGATTAGCAGCAACATTAATTTCTTACTTATTTGGTAGTTATATATGTTGAAAGGGCAATTAGAAGCTTCTACATCTATTTCTTCAATGCTATTTAACTCTTTCAATATGCTGTCTTTAGATTTATGGCAGCGCTTCTTATTATGGATATTATCCCACTTCTGATCGTATTCGCACTTCTGCTTCTTACAAATAGGCTGTGTTATTTTAAATGGAGTTCTCATGAAACTGAACGTACTTCATATTAGTAGATTTAGTGTTAGTAACTTAATCGTCGGGTGTTTTTGGGGCCCTAGCGCAAACCCAAGCAGGTGACGCCACGTAACAAACTTAGAACGCAAAGCAGACAAAAAAAAAAACGGAAATTGATAAACAGAAATGTAATGGAATGTACAAATTATTTATTTTCAACATAATTTTGCTGTTCCCTTCGTACAACAGAACCATTCTACATATTATATAATAATACTCTACAACAGTGGATCGCGCGTCTGCCCGCCACGGGCCCGAGGGGCGTCGCGGGCGGAGGCGCTACCCCAAGCCTTAACGTGCTGCATTTTACAAGACATGATGATATTTTATGACTAAAATAAAAAGAGGGAATATTATAACATTCTTATGGGCTAGAGGCAAGAAACACAATTGCGGCCGGTCTGATCGTGCCTCGGCGCCGCAGCTGTGTTTCTCGTAGAAGCTAAACTACACTGAAGGCTAACACGTATATAACTATGGACACCAAACCATCAATACATATATGTTGCCGTATTTACAACAATGCGCACTAGGATGTATGGAAGGTTACAGTTTGTGTATGGAACATATAGCACAATGTTCGATTCTTACTCTTTTTTTTTAATTTGAAATACAATGAAATGAGCAAAAAATTTAACGACACTTACATGGGGATGGGAACAGAACGTACGTGGGTTGATGGTGAGGAGAGCGGAGTGGACTGGGGAGAAGTACGAGAGAGAGGTCAGCCTCTGGCGGAACGCCGCTAAGTAGAGTATACGCTACGTGATAAAAATAAAAACATGACGTACAACAGTTCGTGTGAAGTTAAAAATAATAATAAATTGTGCTACTTGTTGTAACTTTATTCAAATACCGAGACTCAATAGAGCCACTTCACTTTATTTATATATTAAAAGAAATAAGGTAACCTAAAGACTACGATAACTATACAATTAATTAATTTATTAAGGAGTAACCCGTTATGAAAATGACACGGCCAACGGAACCAGCTAAAATTATTTACAAATGATAGCACGGGTATTGCGGAAAATACTAGCCCCATCATAATTAAATATATTTACACCATGCGCGCGCAGCCTTCCGTCACTTTCATGATGGCTTACAGGTTTATACAATCATTTTTACATTTAAACATTAAAAACAAAATGATCAGGGGCTTGGCGCTGTACTGTTTGCGTACGCGTACGGATAGACGGGGAAGTGGCTTAAGATTTGGTGAACAGGAAGATGGCTACGATGAGACCGTATAGACCTAATACTTCAGCGAAAATGAGGATGAGGATCATTCCTACGAAGAGTCTTGGCTGCTGCGCTGTTCCCCTCACACCTGCGTCTCCCACGATGCCGATGGCGAAACCTGCCGCCAGACCAGAGAAGCCTACTGAAAGGCCGGCCCCCAAATGCACGAAGCCCCTGCAAAAACACAGAATTTAATAAATATTACGATAACTTTGCCTCAATTTACCCACATATTTTCAACAAATCTATTACTCAATAAAATGGTCAAGAATCTGACACAACTTCATATATAGTGATTTTCCGGGTTGTTATGCCCTGACCTCGCTAACTGGTCGCTGCCAGAACAGCGCACATTTCTAGCATTTGCTGAGATTCTTTGACCCAGTTGCCGAGGTCACGAGATAACAATCCGGAAAATCACTATGTATCAAATGATGGCACCCGCTGTGGAAACCTAAAAAATACTGTCACAGTTTGGTGAATATATTGGAAAAATTTAACATTTACTTATAAATTACGAAAAAAGAGTCCCCTGTAGTGACTTATTTGTGGACAACATATCTTCTCCTGATGTGAAGACTTAAAATCTATTTTAAAATATGATTATGCACAAATTTTAAGTCATATCTCTCAATTTGTAAAATTGTATTCTGTAAAGTTTCAGAGACAAATGCAAATTGAAACAACACCCAATAAAGATGGGAATTAATGCAATTTCATTTGAAAATAAAAAATTAGCATCACATGTTCTTTTTACAGGTACTAACTTAACAAACATGAACTACAGCATAAAATAGCATTTTGCATAATTAAAGTTTTTTTTTACTTTTAAAACTACTTTCAGAGACAACGTAGTCGAGGTCACGTGATTTTCATCCAATGAAATTAATCGTATTACCCTATTTTCACTGTTGAAGTCGAGTGAAGTTCAAAATATCCAACTTCAACTATACAGTGGAGCAACAGTTGTACATAACATAACCGGCAAAAACAAAACTGGCCGAACCGAAGTTAAATTGGTGGTGGGGATGTTGCCAGCAACACTACATTGTTCTCTGAGGGAGGTTTAAGTCTTAAGGGGAAGGTAAATAGAACAAAGAGTCAGTTAAGTAAGATTATGTTAGCTAAGATTAGTTGTAAAAGAAAAATAAGCAAAGAGAGCGCTGTAACTTATTTCGGTATCAGATTTAGAAAATCTGGCATTTTAAAACTCATATATTAATTTTTTTTTTGCAATTTACATTCTGCCACATGCAACATTCTAAGTAAAATTTAATTAACGACGCATAACCAATTATCTCTAATACATTTTGTTATCTCACAAATAATTTAAAAAAATACAGTTTAAAGTGTTAGAAGTGCCCTATTTCTTTAACAATCAATTAAGATAATATGCTATATGTAGCACTCACTATAAAAGTAAATAAACAAACATAGATGATTCTAGAAACTTGGAAAATAAGGAATATTCGACAGCAATATTCTTTCATTTCTGTTAACTTGAACTATTTGAATTTGCGACGTTGCTGTTTTGAAAATTAATGGTGGTGATGTCACAGAAGTCCTATGACAGCAACTAGTGTAGATTCTTATTCATTCTCCAAGTAAATTAGAACATCATTCCAAAGAGTTTGTATTATAGCTGAGGTATACATAAAATTAACTCTGGAACCAAAATGGCTGATTTCGGTACTCTCAACACAAGGAGCCTACACATCCAATCAATAACAATTATATGAAATATTAGTATCAAGAGGAAAGGTTTAAAATTTGTTCCACATTTTGTTAGATTGAAACATTATTACCTATTAAAAATTATATATTTACCATAAAAAGAATAAACAATTATTGAATATTAATAATAAGGATCATTTTTATATATTTTTAGGTACCTATTAATAATATTGTGTGAAACTAACTACTCAGTGGACAAAAGCCCCAACCTGCGTTGAATTACACCCACAATATCTACCCATATATTCCTTTTATTAGCTTTTGTAACATTTTTTACTGTATTAGAAAGGTATTTTAAGCTAATATAAATCAAATCTCCTACAATTCCTATCAATGAAGTCATATGTATGTTATCTGATACCAAACATCTAGGTATGCTATTTTTACAGTTAGATATTTGATTCAATTTAAAGGAGGCCACCTGAAGAAGTAATCCTAAAAATGCAGAAATAGGTCAGATCTCATCTATTGTGCTTGAACTGTCGTGTTCCCACTGACAAAAAGTGAAATTAGATATTTATAGAGTGTTTCATTAAAACAGGTTAGTAAATTAGATTAATTTCTTTATATAATTATTGAATAGAGCTTTGTCTGTGGAATTGTTCATGCATACCTATATGTTTGGTATCAGAGAACATACATATGACTTCATTGATAGGAATTGTAGGAGATTTGATTTATATTAGCTTAAAATACCTTTCTACAGTAAAAAATAAGGATCCTGTTGCATGTAAAATAAACTGGCATTAGTGTGAGTAAAAGTTACTATAATAGAAATTGGCAGTATTAATTTTTATGATTTTTGTAACTAATTTTGCCTTGAATTTATCTAATAATCCTTCGTACAAGCATGCAAAACATCAGCAACGATTATATATGATTACGGAACTTTTTTCGGATTTGAAACAGATCCAGTTTTATGAAGGATAAAAAATAATCTGATATTCTCATCGGTGTATCGTTTTAGGAGGCAAATATCGGATTTAACTATCAATTTATTGACAACCTTTACTGAATTAACCGCAATGGACGTCACAATATCAAAGCGTAGTTTCTTAGAAGACAAACAACTCGGGTTTCAATTTGTTTCTCTCTAATATGTTGCGTTGAAACGGGATAATTATTTTTCTCAACGAATAAACCAGTGTTATGCTAAAAGAAGCTGTTTTGTGAGTAATTACTTGAACATGTAACTCATCTGTACAGAATAAAATCGATCGGCACATGCTTCCAAGCGTGCCACGGTAATGATTAATTTTGTAAAAATACAATTCATTATTCATATCCTCATATTTCGAACACTTTTAAGAGAAACCTTTCAGTTCTAGCTACGATTAAGCCGCAAATCCGCGAGTCTCTAATTTCACTCGTTTAATCAATTTGCATGAATTATTATTGATTACGCCGTAACACGCATATATTAACTCCCATTCGTCATTAGTATGACACTTTATTGGCAATAAATACTCAAATGAAGCCTTTTTAATCTCGGTTTGATTGGTTATTCATAAATAAGATTGCACACACAGATAAACTATACAAATTAATGCAGACTCAATTATTCATCATTAAAAAATTCAGATTTCCTTTAAAAAGAAACTTATAGCATAAAAATCAATGCTTGAATCAACATTACGCCTTCAAACTCGGGGAAAGGATACGTTTGATCTGAAAAATGAAATGCGTTTAATGCCGTTAAAACGGACCGTAACTTAACATAACGGCTGTCCTAATGGACACATCGACCATTTAACAATCTGATTTCTGATCAAAAGCAGTTCGTGCGTTTCACAAATTTATTCTAAACGATCCGGCAGATATTACCAATTTCCTCGTGATTTATCTACTAACATAATTATCAGCCAGAGTAAAAATAATTCTTGTGTAAACAATAGCTATGACGCGGGAAAGTTTCTACATGGATTTCGATAGGGAAGACTTACAGGGTGACGCCATCCGAAGACGCTAAACTATGGTATGAACAAAATTAGTTTCTTATTGGAAATACTGTATTTCCCGATAACAACCTGCAAAACCATAGCAGATTGAATAACGTTTCGTCGTCAGTAGCAGTAGTTTGTGATTTACTAATTTAATTTTTCTATTGTTAATTATATTACTATGAGATTTGCTCCGGTAAAAACATACGACGGGATGAATCGCGTTTACAATCTGGAATCGTGTAGAAAATTCGAGACGTTTCGATTGTGACTACGCAGTTTCAGAGCGAGTATCAGTCAGTTTGGTTGAGATTTTGGTGGTGATTAAAGTCAAACGAGTTGGAATTGTAATAGTGAGAAAGTTATGTTATCTAAAGAATTTGTAAAGTATATTTTGGATGCTCATGATGATACGGTCGTCGTATTTCTCGCCGTAAAATGATCAAATTTGTGGTGTTATTTAGGTACAGAAACCTCGAAAAATTAAGCACAGAGCAAAAGTAATATCAAAAATGAAATTATTGATGTTTTGTTTATCCATTTTTCGTAATTAAATTCTCCATAAATAATATAATAACTTTTAAAATGCATTTGTACGACACATATTATTTTGCTTTTCTAACCCCACATTATAACAATTATTTTCATATACTTATAAACAAAAGTGAACAATCTTATATGCAGAACCATGTAAGTTTATGTTATAACAATATTTACATCTACAGTTGAATTAAAAAAAAACATATTTGAAAAGATTTCTGTACCTAAAAACTTTTAGCCAATAAATTACATTCCAAAATATTTTAAACTGAGTGCAATATTAATCAATCAAGTAACATAATCGAAATACTTTCGCAAACTATTACAAATTATGCGTTTTTACCGGGAAATTATCTCATTATAAAGATTAAAGGTCAAATAATAAATTATATATTGTTAAATTTTAATATTGGGTATAATTGATGTATTTTTATGTTTTATTTTTTATCATAAAATCGTTGTTTCCACCTTGGTAACTAAGATGTAAACAAGCTCTCGATTCAATTGATCGTAAACTCGCTTTTGTGTGCTAAAGTACAAGTAATTGAAACGCGTACCAATATTTATGATCGTGACATTTACCCTTTTCTTCGAGTAAATTAAATACACACATCTTACTCACGTTCCTTAAACCATTTACGATCCTTACTGACTCACACTCTCCTTCAAATAAAACATCCTAATTTACTGCTAAATAAATACCAATAATATAAAACTTCGAAGCGAGGTCCTAAATTAGCTTTTTCGTAACCTAAAACAAACGCGGCACAAGTGCGTAATATTGACAGGGCATAAAAGCATTTCGACGTTACTGGACCTTATCAGTCGCGCTGCGTATTGAATGCGTCAGCTCCGTTGGACAATATAACCGTCTATATTGAACGGGAATTGTAAAAATGTGTTTATTAATAGATCGCGTTTATCTGGTTAAGCCAATTAACAAATAAATGTTGTGCGGCTACGGGACGTATAAACTACAGCCTCAAAATGTTTTGAGCGATGAAAAAATTTCTAGGAACAAAGAGTGGACCGACAGCTGGTCAATTACCGTACCATCTAACATCGGGACCGAATAAGAAACAAATTCTGTAAAAGAATGTAACAAATTGTTACATTATACAACAAAGGATGAAGATCACGCTTTTTTTATCTGTAGTTATTTCAAAATAAGATTTTGTATCGTGTGAAACATTTAATTGTTTTATTACTCGAGATAAGGTAGATAAATCAAAACAAACATCTCATTTACGCAAAAAAAATAATCATTTAAAGGTGCCTCCTTAAGGTAACTGCATTTATGCCTTATTTCTTCGCACATACACGATACAGAGTGTTCCACATTTCTAAAATATACATTTGGTAGGAGTAAGAAGCATTTCACCTGCTTTTTTCGGAAAAAAAAATCTATTTCATAATAGAAATTTGTATGGCCATTTGAAAGTTGCAGCAAAATTTTGCTTTCTATTTCTTACAATACATGTTTTTGGATTCTCGTAAATTATTAGTTGTTAGTGTTCAAAGTTATTTTAAATGCGCTATGATTTTGCACAACAAAGAAAGATATTATGTACTTCAATTCAATTGATTTTTTTTATTTAGCATGTGATATTACATATTAAAGTTTATAAAAAAAATAACAAAAATTACAAATACAATTTCATAAAATTTTTGATAAATATATTTATATTCACATCATTTTTAACGTCATCTGCCAACGAATTGAACAGTTTAAGACCATCTCCAAGCATCTGTTTCTGCATATCAGTTGTTTTTGAAAGTGTCATATTATAATTTGATCCAGAACGTATATTATATGAATGCAGTTCAGCATTGTGACTAGATGTGATACTAAATAATTTGGTGATATATTTTTCCGCATTTTATATCAATCAATCAAATTTAACTTTTCAATCTGGTTCCACTGGAATCCACTGCAATGTGTTTAACATTAAATCAATAGAGGTATATCGATTACAACTTAGTATAATTCTCATACACTATTTTGCAACTTTTGAAGCCTAACTATATCTGTCTTTGTACATGATATTAAGAGTGATGCACAATAAATAAAAAGGGAATTTAGTCTCCGTAGTTAATGTGTTAGAAATTCTGTCGAAAAAAACATATAGATAATCAACATGCAACCAAATGACAACTGATGATCTAGAATTACTCCCAAATATTTAAATTGTGTTGTGTTACTTTTTCAATGTTAGTTTGTATTGCCAAAGTTTGTAAAGTTAATGAATCACCTAGTATAGTTGCGGCAATAATTCAGACGACTTAAGTCACAACTGACCTCACTCAATTGTTTTTGTTGTCATCATAATTTTCGATAGTTTGTCACTTAAAACAATAATTTTATGTAATTTAGTGTAATATATAGAGCAAACATTTAGTACAATATATAGTTTTATTACTCTCAGTTACAGTTTCTTAAATATTTTGATGGAAATATAATGAATTATTCACATTTGTTCGTATGACGTAAGTCGTCTGATTTCTTGCCGCAACTATATAGTATTTTTGCTATTTATTATTGTATTTCTAGAAGCCTTTTGGTGAATGCATTACATTTACTAATCAAATATCTCTTTAACATCTTATATGCATCGTATTTAACAACAATTTAAAAAATATTATTGCCATTTACGATGTTCTATTGCCTTTTCTAAACTAAAATGTATTTTTGAAGCTCTCAGTCGTCAATTTTTTGTAGGAAGCTTCTTTCTATAGTCGAACATAAAATAGGGGTCACTATTTTTGGTGGGAAACCCTGTACGTACGCTATTTACCGAACAGCGTTCTATTATGTCGCATATTTTTAGTTTTATAGTTTTTAGGTTTAATCATAAAATGTATTTAAGAATGAAAAGGCTATTTTCGTAGCATAATCAAGGACTTTCGATCTAAGTCGTATCGGAACGAAGCCGATATTTAACTTATGGAATACTACCAAAACTACGTTATTATTAGACCAATAACAATGAGCCGAATGGCTATCGACACGCGAACTATTCATTCATCCTACAGAAAACCCGTCTGATATATGCATCAAGAGCAAGGCAAGAGAAATTGAACGGATTTAAAAAAAAAATAGATATTGTTAGAAGTCGGCCACGGACAACTAGACTACATTTTCAGTAACAAATTAATGTTAGTTCCCAATAGGTTAACAGTTGACAGCTAAATTTATTACACTTCTACCTCACATATTGCCTTCTCACGACTGATTCCTATTTCTCAACGAACCACGACTCTATCGCTTTTAGAGTGCTTCAGGGAACCGTCCGCGGCCCTCTTTAGTTTCCTGCTATTTATAAATGACCCTGGATCAACTTACTTGAACAGTGAATAAGAGGAGCTATCGCCAATGACACCGGCGATAAGTACGGAAATGACCAGACCGTAGATGGCGATAATACCAGCCATGACCACGGGAATGATGCACTTCATTATAAGTTCCGGCCTCATCACCGACATGGCGGCGATGCCTGTGCCTGATTTTGCCGTTCCATAGGCGGCACCCAGCGCTGAAACAGAAAACTATAGTTAGCAAACAAAAAAACAAACGTTTACAGGTATTTCGGGCAACTAAATTGCTAGCCATTTTGGGTACGTGTTCTTCAGTTTGAAGACTTAAAATGGCTACTACGAATAACCTATTTACACCGCCGTTACAAGTGGTTTCGTCAGTTTTTAATGGTAAATGACAGCTTGATTTAACATTTTCGGCAGCTATAACAAAATTCTACCACAAGTTATTTGAAATAACTCGACTTACCTTGGTACAAAAAATTTACTTAGTTGAAATGAAGCGTCAGTGGTTTTTTTTGTTACAAAGTTGTGTTTCATAAGAACTCTTCAAGTTGAAGACCAAATCTTAGAACGCGTAGTAGTGTTTTCTTTTTGTGTATGTATATAAAAAATGGGGCAAAACCCTCCTTTCCTTCGGAAAGCCGGCGCCTATGATAAGCATCGACTGAGATGGTTTAGATCTATAGGTAAAACTTGCATCTGTCAACAATGTCAACTACCATGCGGTCATCTTTTTGCAGCGTTTCTAAATGCAGAAACGACAAAAATTAACATTCTTATTAGTAATAATACCTGATAGATAGGTAACAGTTAATCCAGTTAGCTGCAGTATTTTGCATTCGTTTTTCATTATTTCGTTACAAACTGGCAAAACTACATTTTCATTACAACCACTCACTACCGATAAAACACAGTTCCCGTAGGTACAGATAAAATTTCTATTTATTATAAGAAAATTGAACTAAAGGAATACGTAGGTACTAATAGATAATAGAAAACTTTTAACGCACCCGCGAGAAGGTGAGGGTTGCAAGGAACAAGATCCAGTGTAATAATATTCTTCGATTTAGATTTGGGCCTTTTAATATTTCTTACATAGTTTCTTCGCCATATTACTGTTTCATCTTTTTCATCACCATACTCTTTCAATTTCGCTTTATAAAACGAAAATTATGTCACGCATAATTCGCAAAAGCACCTTTCTAGATACTCTGGCAAAATTTCACCATGTGAGACGACAACCCGAAGCTGATCTCGGAAGCTGATTTTTAAAATACCATCGCGGATTTTGTGTCATCATCGACCTCTTCCTTCCGCGTGTTTCCATTATTTTCCGTTTCGAGGTTGTTTGTACTTCCTTGCCAATTTTGCACTCATATTTTAGTTTCACACCCTAATCCCTTCAGTTTTTTCCTCACTTGTCAAATTAGGACGCTTACGATTTTGAGAACACTGTAGAACTTGAATTATTCTCCATTATTAAGAGCACAAATATAGAATCATTAATAAATTAATTACGATCACAAATTAGCGAAAAGATATACTCGGACTTTTCCGCGCATACTTTACTGGTATTGGTGCAGATAGAATACAGGGATATGAATTAACAGAGTCTAATTGTCATCACTGTGTTATTGCCAATAGAAATCGAGCATTCTGATGTGAGCATATTTGCTGCAGCAGAAGGAATAGCCGGTATTCAAAAAACATCACAGAAGCGGTGGAATCTGATTTGATTTACGAGGTATGCGGAACACATAATTTTATACAAAGAATTTACGAACGGCTTGTGTTTCTCTTTGTGATGGCTGCTACAAATTATAAGCGGATTTATAAAAGTAAGTCGGTCTCTACTATTTTGAAACCCGACTATAGATGCACATTTTTAAAGTGTGTAATGAGAGCTTAGGCAAAATTTACTCCTAAAGAGACGTAGTCGTATAAAAATATGTACTGTACACTTTAATTACAAATCATCACACAATCATTACAAATAAAGAACCCTCTATCTACAGTATGCGCCAAAAGTATGGAATAAATTCAATAAAAACGAACAATTCTGAGGTATGTAAAATAAAATACAATTGATTAAATTTTATACTTAAATTAAATGTACGAATTGCCATCCACCAACTTCTTGACAATGCGCAAGTCTGTGAAGAAATTCTTCTTGCACATTATGAATGATTTCTGGGGTAACTCTGCGTATTTCGTCCCGAATGCGATTTTGAAGTTCTTCTAAATTACGTGGTTTATTAATGTACACTTTTGACTTCCAGTATCCCCATAAAAAATAGTCAAGAGGTGTAAGATCTAGCGATCTTGCAGGCCTCAGAATTGTTACTTTTTTATGGATAAAATTTACGTTTTCTAACATTCAATCGTCATTTACTCGAAAACTTTCCTATGTAAGAGGGCAAAATTTTAGTACTGTCTGATAGAGAATTAAACGATCTTTCAGAATCAAGGAAAAAAATATGGTTGCCATTTAAAAAAAAATCGATGACGTCATTACTCGAAAACAAATGACATTTGAAAATCGCATTTTACGCTAAAATATGTATTTTTTAAATTAAAAATCGACCTGTTCGAGGATTTTTCCCAAAAAATAATTGTTTCGTTTTTATTGAATTTATTCCATACTTTTGGCGCATACCTACTGTATACAAAGTATACTTTATGTTAAAGATCGTTAGGTTCGTTCTGTTGTAAAGTAGTTAAAATTAACCTTTGGTTAAAGTAGACTATCAATATATTATAGTTTAGCCACCTCAGAAAGTCAATTGTAGAACTTAAAACTACCTAAATATGGGGATATTTTAACCAGGAAAGTCATCTACTGTCAACTCATAATAAATTAAAAATAACCATATTTTTCCGTCCTTGCTTTCCTACATAAATAACTTTGTGCTGCTTGCTTCTGCAGGACAAAGTTCAAAATAAAGTTGTTACTTATTCATTGATAAAGTAATTAGTTGAGTTATTCTTGGTAATGAAGCACGATTGATCATTTTGGAAATCGGGATCGTTGAAAAAATTCGTCATTTTGTTAAACCCTGCTGTTTTACTCTGTAAATTTTAGATCTTACTTCATCATTTGTCAACAAAACGTTAATAATTACATACATACACAAATTTCTGAAGAATTACCACAAATTTAGATGTTTCAGGTTATGTGCTTTTAAAAAGTGTCCTTTACCGTCATAAAAATTCGAAATCCCGCCTTTGTTATAAAGCACGCTTTAACACCATTTTAGTTTAAAGGGTCTTTATGGAACTGATTGTATTGGTAAAGCTCCGTTTTAGTGTTGAAGGAGGTTTTACTTCTTGATAGAATATATAAGTGGCTGTTTATTTCCGTTTATTTGCTCTCCTTTTAATTCATTAATACTCGCAACTTTAACTCATCAGCCAAGCCAAGGGGGATAAAAATATTATTGTGTATGTATCTGTTTACCTTTGAAGCGATTCAGTTTTCCCATGTTGCCGGTGCCACCGCCGCAGATGATGCATTACTTAATAATGCAGCTAAAAATACCAGTAACAGATTTATTTATACTGCCTTTAGGGCCGCTACACAAGGCACAATGCAGCCGGAAAAACGCGGAAAGGTCGAAAGGCGCCCGCTCAATGGGGTTCAGCTAGGATAACAATTACGATAACAACAATCGAGCGTATCCGAATGTTTAGGAAAGGATCAGCAGTTAATTTCGCGGCGCTGGCGACCGGCCAAATGTCTATCAAACATGTCTAGCCTGTGAGAGTTCGGCCGATTTTTATTTTCAGGTATCGTGGTCGACGCGTGCCTGGTTTTTTTAGCCGGTTTCGAGACTGAAATTTGTGTTTGGCGCGCCTATGCGATCCACAGATCGATCGTTATTTAACCCCTCTCGGCGTAAACTGACCTATCGTCGTATCAGACAAGTAAAATAGATGCATTAACAGTTTATCATCTATATTAAAGATGACTAAATCGAAATATTTCGCAACAATTCGATCCGAAAATTCCTGCCCAAACGTTGAGTTTTTCTGGATACAACCCGCTTTACAATGGATTGCAGCAAACCCTTGCATCTCCAATACCACACCTAAAATTCTGACTTGAAGTTTGTTTTACAGTGTCAATTCGCAATTTCAATAGAAGTGATAAAAACACTTCCACTCGAATGCACACTAAAAATTAAATTGTTTATTCAAAGACAAGTGACAATAACAAACAATATAAAAATAAAGGTTTTGGTTAATATGCAGGGTTAACTATGACTAAGTACAAATATTTCAAAACGGGATAGAGAAAATTAAGAATTAACGGAATCACTTTAATAAAATTCCAAACTTATTTATAAAGCGAAAAAAAATGTTTTTTCGATATTATATTAAATCCTTATTTAACGCCGCCTATGCGGTCCCCGTCCGCCGCACGTTTTACGTTTACAGAGCCAGAGTAGACAACCAGCAAGACATCGGTAAAATTCGCTGTCATGTCATAATTTAATTCCTGTGTTTACGTTGAAGTTTTATGTTCTTTTTCAGTTTTTAGTGCCTTATTTTAAACGTTTTATAGTTATTAAATAAAGGAATTTGTGTCAGGTACAGATATTTTCCCACAATATAGTTTGATGGTTTGGTTTTCTAAGTTATGGGGCAAGACTTTTACTCCTCTATTACCTTGGCATAACAATAGAATCCATCAATGTTCAATAAAAGTCGCTTCAGATTTATCGGGCACAGCTAGTACAACTCTTATGCAGGAGTCTGAGTATCAAAATGACGCAATGAATCGCTTGCTAAGCACAGAATCGATGATGCGATGCTAGGTAAGGAGAAGTGCGTCGGGACAATCGAGAGTGACCGATTTATTCTATCTTTGGATGATATTAAAATAAAGTTGCCAAACATGTCAACAGCTGTCTCGTCCCTCGTCCTGCGTTAAAGACTTTACAGAAGCGTATTTTGCTAGCAATATTCCTCTATTTAAATTAAAGAATCCTTTAATAATGTTTTTAATGCTTTAAATGCCAGTATTAGTAACATTGTAAAATTTTTGATTTAATTTAATTCAAAAGACCAGCTAAATGTAGGTTCACCGACTGACATATCTGTCACTTCTGAAATGAGGTCACGCGCGTTCAAGTTTCAACAAACAAGACTGACATTTTAATTTTTTTCCGATCACCGTGTATTTTGCCTCGCAAAAAATCGCAAACGTGAAAGTGGAACCCCGCTCGTGTGCCTCTCGCATTTTTTTCGGAGACGGCACTGACCTGCTTTATAAATAAAACGTGGGGACCGCGTACGAGGTTCGCCTTGTTTGTGTGTTGGACAAAAATGGGCGTTATGTCGTCACGATCTAATTTTGATTGTTCAGTCGAATTGCTGCAGCCGCCTTTTTTTAGGGACGCGGCGCACACGTATAAATGGAAACGTAGGCCTTGGACAGCCTCAAGGCCAAACAAGCGCCGCCAAATTTTGTTTCTAAGCGTAGCGCGTCCGCGGAATCTTTCGCGATCGTCGGGTACGGTTTCACCGGATTTTCTGCTGCAAATTCCGTCTCTTATTGGGAATCCCGGTAAGTTTTGTTAGTTGTATGCACAGGCGCATTTACCTTTTTTTTTTTTGAGGTATGTATGCCATTTTTTTTAGTCGCTGTCTGGTGCATTTTTTCCCCTGTTATATTGTATGGACTAAATTTATTATTTTTTGGGGTTTGTTTCTCAATAATTCAGTACTATTTCCGAAATTGGTATTTTCATCAACAATGAGTCTTAAAATGTTTTTTTTTTACAATTTTGTGCATAGATACCATACAAAAAAAATAGTGTCATAATGCAAAAATAGACAGAAAATGCACTGTAGTGGAAAAGATCCATAAAATACACAGGTAGTATAGAGAAGAAAAGAAAACATTAAATTGTTATAATGCAAATATACATGTACATCCATAAAAATATATAATGGCGAAATCTGGACTTCCAGATAGCCAAGTTTATTCATTTGATATATTAGATCGGTCAGTGGTCGCGCAGTTTAAGGCGTCAGTACTTGAGTCGAGGTGACTAGGTCGCTGTGGGTTCGACTCCCACAGCCGGTAGACCGTATATAAGCTATATTCGTGGAGAGAATTGGCACCCTCTCTGCGAGTATAGTAGGGTGAAAGAATGTTAGCATGGGTCAATGTGAGAAATTGTTACCGGTTGACGTTTGACTACCCCCCTAATTAATGAAGTTTTCCAGGTTTCCCCCAGTCCTGCACTGAATGGTGGTTAGGACCTACCACCGTAAATCGTTCCTGGGCGCAAATGCGGCCTGATTAATAATAATATGCCGCCCCCTCTCCTGCACAAGTCTTCGACTTCTGGGTAATCCTCGTAATTAGGGGTAGATATATTATTATTATTACTGCTAAAAATATGATGTAACCAATGAGGGGAGGAATTGAAAACAGTATATTACCGAGGGGTGTCAGTTTGTACACATTATTTCAGATCCCCTATTACTTTAATGGAAATCAGCGTAACATTGACAATTACAACTATATTTTAATATAATAAAGCACATAAAAGCAAATACAAACTTGAACAAGATTTAATTTAAGAATAAACGCAAAATCAACATAAAAAAAATATTTTCTGACGGAAGACAAATATACCTAATGAAATTAGATGATCAATAATTGATTTACGTGATTTTGCTGATTTCACAGATTTCAGTGATTTCACGTGATTTGCATGATTTTACAGATGTCATTGATTTCTACAATTTTTTTTTTGATTTAACACAAAATCTGATTTCAGAAGTAACTCCCCTCGTACATTACTTTTCGGCTTCATTTTGCAATGTCGCCCCATTGCAATTTTCAGTTAACGGTGGTTGTAGAATATAAAAATTCGATATAAAATTTTTAAATTTGGCGAGTGCTAATTTTAATTTTGGAGGTAGGTGCTATGAAGAACATACTAAATAAAAGTTACAGTTTCATTATTTCATATACTCTGACATTAAATAAATAAAATTTAATTTCACTTTGTGGCTGTATCGAGTGAGCCGCAGCGAAATTTAACGCATCAATTGTCACGTCGCATGCAATTGTTTTAATCGCAGGACGGTCACAGCTCACTTTCGAAAAGCGCAAATGCAACTCTCAAACGGGTTGTAGTGACGCGACACTTGTTTCTCTCTTGGGCGCGACAAGATACGAAGGTCTAAATTGAAAAATTAAACCCCAATTATCGAATTAGTTCGAAATAAGCACGTGGTATGTAAGAATACTGCTAAACTTGCACGTTCTCAAGATGTTTTGGTCCAAGATCAATTGTTACAAATAGGCAATCTTCACAGATTCTGCTGAAAAAGTATTTGTCAAACTCATTGCATGGCAAAACAAAAGCCTGCTATTCCATATAAAAAGAAATATTTACTACGAATAGCTACTTTCATCTGGAAATTAATTTAATAACCATAATGATAATTATGGTTTGTCGATTATATTTAGATAAATATGCAGTTGTTATTTCAAGACAACGTGGCAAAGAATCGAACAATCAAAGGAATTGTGGAAAGTACCGTACGACACGTCACGGTTTGGTTTGACTCATCATCAGAGGCTTATTGCTTTTGACGCAGTTGCGTGTTTGTCGAATACATATGGTTGCCGTGAATTTATCAATTTGTAGTGTTTGTAAGTACCGAAATCTTGAAAAATAAAACACGTAGAACAAAAGTAATATCAAAAATAGAATTCTTGATGTTTTGTTTACTATGTACTTTTACTGTTTAAATTCTCCTCAAATAAAATAATAACTTTTAATAAGCGTTCGTAAGACACACATTTCATTATTTTGTTATTCTAACTACATTTTAACAATTATATTCTCATGCTTATAAACAAAAGTGAACAATCTTATATGCAGAACTATGCAAATTTATGTTATAACAAATAAGTATGTATATCTAGTTAAATTTAAAAAATACGTATTTTGAAAGATTTCTGTACCTAAAAATTGGTTGGTTAGACCGCTTTCTGTCGTTATATATTCGTTTCACTTCGGTACCATCGAATATTCACAGGTGGCATGAGTTAACATTCCTGTTATTTGCTAAACTCTATATTATTCAATTAATAATAATATCTCTACCCCTCATTCTAATCACTAGCCCAGAAGTCGGAGACTTGTGCGGGAGAGGGGGCGGCATATTATTATTAAACAGGCCGCATTTGCGCCCAGGAACGACTTACGTTGGTAGGCCCTAACCACCATTCAGTGCAGGAATGAGGAAAACCTCATTAATTAGGGGGGTAGTCAAATATCAACCGGCATCAATCTCTCACATTGACCCAAGCTAACATTATTCCACCCTACCATACCCACAGAGAGGGTGCCAATCCTCTCTACGAATATAGCTTATATACGGTCTACCGGCAGCTGGGCTCGAACCAACTCCGTCTAGTCACCTCGATTCAAGTACTAACGCCTTAAACCGCGCGACCACTGACCGATTCTTATGTATATCTAAAAGTATTTTGTATTTGTAAAAAACAACTGTTAATTCGCATTTGTTTCGGACCTACAACTTAACTTTGAATGTCATAATTGTAGACGGATTTGTAATTTTGTTTTATTCTATTTTATAATTAGATTCGGGTTACTGCAAATTCGTGAGTCGTCTCATAAAAATTAGACAAATTAGTAAATTTACCACAGTTGGTAACAATACTATTTTATTTAGAAAATAATCCATAGAATTTAAAAAATACAATTTAAATAAAAAATCTAGTTGATCTTGGCATAAAACAAAATTCAATACTTAATCAAACAAAACACAAATATTCTACAAATCCTATACAAATATTTCCAAATGACGCCCATTTTCGTGCACACAAAGTTTAGTTCTTATTCTGATGTCCACAACCTGAATTAAATATACATATAATATGTTGTAATAAATTTTATCTTCTGGATTATCTCAAAAAAATAAATAAATAATGGGTTGAGATAAGGACATCATGAAGACCATGCAACAGGCCCATGAGTGAAAATCCAATAACATATTTGGAAAGCGTCGGATTAAATATTGGAACACCATTGCAGAATTATAAGGCCATTTTGCTGAACCATTTCAAAATTTCTAATATACTCGTAATTTAATGAATAATTATCAGCACATTCTCCATTACCATCCTCAAAATGCTTAAATACCTGAGAAGTAAGGCGTCCAACAATAAAAACAGTGTTTGTTGATTTTTTAAAATTAAATTATAAGTTTTCTAGGATTTCTTTAATAGATCGAAGACTACTTGATTAAATGTAGTCATTGTAAGTTTTCAAATTGTCACACTGTATATTCCCAGCTTATAATTTCTACTGGAAAAATATGATTTAATCGTCATAAAACAAGTCTTTATATGTAGTCATCCTCAATTTTTTAATAGCAACACAGCTTGGAATCCTACAGACGCTAAGAAGCAAAGATTGGCAAAAACGCGGGCGATGACCCTGTATATGGAACAAATGGGACGCCTTGTCTAGCCAAGACTATCGATTGGTACACTAGGCGCCAAGTTCGTTCAAAATTAAAACAATAGCATATACAGTATCAATACGTCGACAATAAAAGAATCACGACTACTCACAGTTCCATTTTTTTATATTTTCATTTTAAAACAATTTCATCACGCTTATCCAATCGACCCTCCAGAAATTTCCTCCAGTAAATTCACTCCCCGTATACAAAAATTTGAAAACACAAACATAGCTTCCTCACTTGTCACGACAATGCATTTATGAAAAATTTTATTTCGGGCGGTGATTCCGAAACAAAGGGGCAATAAAAAGATCAATAATATTTCAATTTTATTGGCGGCAATCATACGAACCGTAAATACGCTCAGACAAAATTCATAACAGAACCTTATGGCACTTGTGCTTAGATAATAATAGATTTCGAAGGAAGTAACATCAGCTTTATGGCGAGACTGTATTTATGTGCGTTTGTTCCCGCCAAACAATATTAATAACTTGCAGGAAATAATTTCGTCGGCTCGGTGTAACGAGAAAGAATTATCGCGTATATTTGCATAGGGAAACGGAAACAACTGAAGCAAATTAAGACTCATACGCCGTTGAATGGCTTGATTAGCGAATGGAATGCCATAAAAACAATCGAAATTACACTTCGCTATAGATACGAATTATACAGTGTCTCAAAAAAATTATTTGCATTCACAAAGTATGCAACCCGTCATAAGAAATTACATTTTAATCTAGTATGGAATCTATATTTAACAGTCGAATTATTTGACTGAACATAAGTCGATGGCATTTGGTCTATTCTCTGAATGAATTGAAGAACTTTACTTTACGTTAATCTTAATAGTTATTTATGTATCTACGAATATTGAAGCTGCTTTGAGGTTATGAGTAAACTTTTACGGGGGACTTTTCGTCCGTGGTGTATACAATATATTTTTTTAATAGTATTTTGAAAAATTGTACATTTAGTAACTTAATTTGTGTTAGGAAAACCTCGATTTTTCTTTTTTCTTCAAGTGTTCCCCAGGGAGTAAATTTGGGGCCCTTACTATTCTTATTATTTATAAACGATATTGGTAGTATAATTGACTGCAAATTTACTTTATTTGCAGATGACTTGAAAATATATCATAGCGTGGAATTTCTTTGAAGAAACAATTTGTTGAATTTGATTACAGATCAAATTCGTCAATGTTATCTCGTTGTAATAGTAATAGAGATTTGGGCATATGTATTTGATGAAGTAGATCCCGAGTTTGTATTTATATTGATCTCTCTTTGACCGTTGAGTGAGAAATTATAGAGGCGCAAACTTATGGCAAAATGCGTATCCACTTTTGGACCCGAGATAGTATTAGGTAATAGCAGCTCTTTGGTTCTAAGATTCGTCAATTTATCGACAACTTATTGTTCACGAAGATTTTCTTTGCTTGCTAAACCATTGAATCACACAGAACAGTCAAAATTGACTGTCGTTAACAACAGTTCTCGACAGACGGACGAATCTCGGGCCCAAAAAACCCCTACTGTAAAACACGGTGTAAGATAATGGAATGAAGACCTTTATTTCTTGTCGTATTTCGCCATTAAGGTTGCGCCTCTATCTATAATTTCTCACTCAACGCTTTGACACAATACTTTTTAAATTACTAGAGGTTTTTGTTGGACGGAATCCTCTATATATCCTTCTGCCATGGTAGTTGCTCTCCGCCCACTATGCCTTTTAAGATTGGTGATGTCTGCTCCAGCATCAGCCAGTAGTTCACAATTTCCAATAAAAAATTATGGTAATAGTTATTTGAGCTATTTTACATTACATTATTAAAAAAACATGTGTGCAACTCGTTATTTAAAAAATCAAATGTAATGTCACGTCAAAAAATATCCCCAATAATACGTGAGTTACCATGGAATTTTCTTTAAAGCCCTAGAACTTTTACTTTATCGCCCTAGTACTATACCGTTCCACTTTTCGTCCTAAATTTTTTTAAAATGTCTTCTTAATCCACCAATAATAATTAAGCTTAATTTACCAACTAATTTCATTTGATCTAAATGTCATGTCAGAGAACAACAATAAATGTATACATTGAGATTATATAGATATTGCGTTTTTTCAGTATTAAATATTGTGTGCTTATGGTATTATAGTTGTGGTCAAAGTTTTACCTGATTCAATGAAACTTATTTTACAAAATTTAAAATTAGAAAATAGTAAATATTATCCTGTTGATTTGGTCGAATTTTGCAGGTAAATTTTAGCGCCGAATTTCTTGACTATTGTAATGCTGGCTGCATAATTGGTGACGTCAGAACTAATGCAGTGTATTGCTAGATGCGACACCACGAAAGTTGGTACTTTTGGAATACATCTGATTGTAGAGTTCTTGAATATGATTGGCATCAATTGGGGCTGATGAACTTTGAATGCTTCTCATTTCTTTAAACAATGGCGCCCGACAAATTCCGCACACGCCACTGAAGGCAATAATTACCCTGCTCCAATCGATTATTTGAAGCATCATAGTTGGAGATGTTACACCAAGGTCAGTTATACAATTTATTAAATTACTTCAACTAACTTGTGTATAGGATATGAAATTGACACCGGAACGTTGCGTAACCTGTAATTAAAGCAGCGTTAAGGGCGCCTGTTTTTAAAGACAGTCTACAGAAATCTCAGCAAGTTCCGAAAAAATATATATTTAGAATAAAAGAAACAAAATTAAACATTGGTATTTTTACCTGTTATGTTTCATCAAAAAGTTTCCTGAATTTTACACGTCAAATGTGAGAAAAGTATACATTATTCACACCCCGCAAACTTCTTTAAAAAAAAACTAGTAAGACTTGAATTGATGTAAATTAGTAAGTATGTTTCACGATGTAAGTTACAAAGTAAGAAGGTACAATCTTTCAATGGACAACCATGTTCTCCAATACGTTTTTCCTCCACAACATAAAGAAAATGATTCAATTTCAGCATAGTTTGTCTTTGCGCCCTCAAATCAATTTTTGAACTACTGGAAGTTCAGAGAAGAAATGTCATTAGATTTTGATCTCTGGTGAGTGGAACAACTAAGAATTACTCTTAAAAGTTGAAAGTAGATTTCATTACGAAGTCGTCAGCAGTTCAAAATAAATCGCCAAATTCGTTTTAAAAAATGACATTATTACAGCAATAGATTGTAGGGTTAAGACAGACAAACGACAAACCTACATATTATCACAGTATACTTGAATTACGTCTACACTCATTGTAATAAAACCTTTGTTACAATCTGAGTCACATATTTGTAAAAAATGACTCACTTTCACTTGAGCAAACTATTTCTTTTTACATAACGTTCCACATTGGTAAAACCCTCAATCCCGTTGTCTCTAATTGACAGATAACAATTAACAATATTTCATTATCATAACATATATTATAATAACAAGTATATTTAATTAATTATGATGCCTTGATTAATAAGGCAGATATTCAAATAAAACCTACTTAACAATAAAATTTTGTTGACAAACTGCGACTCATTCTAACTGAGCAGCAATTACTAAATTTATTCTTGTGAAAATCATACTTCAAAAAAAAAATATATTAAATTCTGTTCCAGACATACGATTTGTTACGATTTCTTATCATATCTCTATTGTATTGGACAAAGTCAACATATAATATAATCTCGGATGGGCCGACAATCTAAAGGATGTTTAGCTTTAGTTCAGCTCGGAATTTTAGAGCTAGAAAGAGACAGTTACTTGACTACATAAACGTTTATTAACGCTTTTACTATCTCTTGCACGACTGGTCCTGGTACAATTCTGTTTAACAAAGGTATGCGCGAGAAGCTTGAAATATTAATCTAAAAATATCTAACATGTAGGTATGTACTTCAACTGTTTTTAGACGATAAGGGTTAAATCTGTACTTGTTTGTCGTTCCACAGCAATTACAACCTTATTTTCTAATTTCCCGAGAAGAAAAAGAATAAACAAATATGTTTTTAATTTTGGTAGTGACGTAAGTATATTTGTTTTCTAAAAAAATACCGATAAACAACTACAAACAGTCTGAAACAATATTTTGTTGCGAATTAAATTGTTATGATTGATCATATGACTTTCTAACCTTACAATTTTCAATTTAGTTCAATTCCTATATTTTTTAGGAGTTAAATTATGGGCCAGACAATTGGAAGTCATAAAAAACATTCTTATTAAAGTTCGAGTTGAGAATTTTTGAAATTATAAAGCCTTGGCAGTTACAAGTTTTTTAATAAAAAAAATAAAGGGTGCAATCACTGCGATATACATTGTGACCCATTACAAATGAAAACAGGCTTGTAAAATGGTATTTTTGATTATTCAACTTTATTCGATTTTTTTTTCTAAAAAATTAAGCAATTAAAAGTATTCTGACGTAAAATATTAAAATTGGTTTTTTATTTTCAAGGCTTACTTCGAATATTTTTTCACTGTTAAATTTCACAAAAACTGTTTAGACACGTACAATTAAATAAAATGTCCATTTATCATAAGAAAATTGAATTAAAGGAATACTAATAGATAATAGAAAACTTCGAATGCACCCCCAGCAGTTTTTTATTATAAAATCTTGTCCAATAACAAATTTTACCATTTAGTCTTCCATCCGCCGTAGTTGCATTGCTGGTTGCCGTACTTTCCAAACGTCATATAGATATGCCAAATAAATAACCTTGCGGCGAACGGTGCCCATAGTCGTCGCACTCGTGTTAGTTTTGATAATTCGTATTTTTATTTTGTATTTTCACTTTTTTCTTTCTTTTTTGTAAACTTTGTCCTGTAATTAATGTGTACTTTTGGACCAATACATGTATTATTATTAAAAATAAGGGTTTAATGTAGTTTTGGGAAAAAAAATTTTCGCTTTAATAATTTTTTGAAGCGACTCCGTTAATTCTTATTTTTCTCTATCCCCTCTTAAAATATTTGTACTTAGTAATGTATTCTTGAACTCCTACCAATATTTTAAGATTTCAACCTTTAGAATTAGCTTCAGTTCAGGAGATTCCCGACGAAATCCCTGTAAATGTAAAATGCATTACTCAGACAGCCAAGTGTTTTTCATGTAACAATACAAAATAATTTCTGCCACCATAAATTAATTAAAAAGTATCAGTTTACTCAAATATCACATGACACATGACAATGAAGGAATAATTGTGATGCTAATGATGATTTTTTCCCAATCATGGGTTAGGTGTGATGGGTTTTCGGTATCACCTGACTATGAATTGAAACTTTCTCTGTAAATGTTGGGACAGTTCATTCCCATTACACGAATTTATACGTCACCGTATAAACAATCACGTGTCAAACTGGTCTCGTGATCAGTCACAGTGAGGAATATATCAATCATCGCATCCAAAGGGGCGAACGATTGAATTAAAATGTGCATTGTTAATGAGGCAAGGTCTAAAAATTACATACACATAGGTAACCGTTTATTTTTAACCCTGTTACTGATAACTGTATGATTTGTTTATATTATACTTCAGAACGGCTATCTGATGTATTCCAGCTCGACGGCCAAAAGGCGGGCGTTTGCGTATTTCGCTAGGTTTCCGCACAAATTAGAACAATCGCGAATAAACCAAACAATCACATGATATCCGAGAGATAAATTAATTTCTTTATCTAAATTAACAAAGGCGATAAGCGCTGTAGCGACATCACGTGGAACGCCGACAATTATTGCGATTAAAAAACCGTTTCGTTAGGGCTTTGTCAGATCAAAAATATGTACAACTGGCATTGGGAAGTTCTCCTGACAAAGCGGCCTGGACGAGGGCCAAATATGTGAATGTTTTATTTATTTTCTTTGACCACGCGTAGTGAACTTCTTAGCTTGAAAATGTGGCTGGAATGACTAATCTGTTTGGGTAGGTACGAAATTTTGAGACGGTCTAACGTAACGATCGGCCGAATGAAAAAAAAACGGGCATAATTTTGGACGAAATCAATTCTTGACGCCAGAATCGTTGGAGCATGGGCAATCAACTCGGGGAAATGCTGAAATTGTTAAGGTTATATAATGAACATTGAACAATTTGTAATTCATGTGATTTTATTGTTTATCCTTGAGGTCACATGGTGCATCTCTCAGGTGGCTGGCTACACCCACTTGTTCCTGATTTTCCCTAAAAATTTTGGTCCAATTTCCCCTACACTACGCTCCAAATCGTTAGATTTATCGTACATTTAACACAGACCTTGTCACACACCCCGTTCTCAACAAGACAAGAGCGAAAATCGATGTTTTTCGCCTTTCCCTTTGATTTCACTCTTCGTGACATTAAAAAAACCTGAATTCAAATAAAACGGTAATTCCTTTATCAGCATAAAGCGTAGTTTACAGTAATTACTTCAAGAAAAAATAAATGTAAATATCTAAGTATATGTTAATCCTTAGTATTCCGAAAAACAACGAAAATTGTTATATCTTATAATTCATTGCATTTAATTGTATTATTAACTAGCTGCACTGTTTATAACTTTATTTTATGATAAATCGAGTTGTACAAAGCAATCGGGTGGGTCTGTCAAAGCATGTGACCACGGTAAGTGGGTCATTAAAACCCCTTTCCTGAATGAAAAAATGGTAAAATCGGCCCTTCTGCCAAAAGCGAGACCGATGGTGAACCTTTTCCGTCTACTCATTGATTTTATCTACGACAAAGGCCCGAAATATACGTGTAATCTTGGCATATGACTCGTACTACGCCCATGGATATGAACAGCAGTAATTTCGCTTAGAAGTCAAAGTATGCTTAATTCAAACCATTCTGGCACATAATACCAATTAAATGAATTGTATAAAACGTCTGTTTTACGACGCACGGGCCTGACGAACTATTTTAAAAGGCGAAAAGGCTCCGTCATCGGATAAATCGATATTGTAGCGGTAAGACGAGTATAATTTTACTTACAACTGAATATAATAGCGGAGGCTGCTCCCATTACACCGAAGAAGGGTCCGTAGACGGGGTTTGTCTCAGAACTTGACATTTTGTTATTTGGGGGAGTATTTACAGGTCAGAACGGTCTAAAAGGTGCACAACACACTACGGAACTAGCGAACCCACTGACAAATATGGCTTACACGACTGCCACCAGCAAGAATGGGTCATATGACGATAAGAAATTTTCAGGTGGAGTGCGGGTATTTCCACATTCGCGATTGGTTATATTTGAGTTTAAGGACGAGCGCCGGCCAATCAGCGCGTGACGTCGCTGATAATTTTATGATGTCAAATCCGCTACACGTCTGTGGCTGGTGGATGAATAGGCGGATTATGTACTTTGACAAACAATACGAAATCTTTTTCGATTAAAATTTCACGTATTAATTATGTCATCGTAATTCTCTACTTGCTATGCTGAAAAATAAGTTTTTTTTCGCCTGTAAAACCTGTCTTGAATCACATGATTCGGACTTCATCCGGTCACGAAGCACGCGCCGATCTGGCGCCAAGTTCAAATTCAAAAATAAGACCGGGTAATCAATATATTATTTAATTACGTGAAAGTAAATAGATGTTTTTTTGGTCTTCGTAATATTTTTGTTAATAAATTTATTTGTACGTTATAATAAACGCAAATTGAATACCAATGCTACATTTATGTAATTGGATCGATCATAACTGTGTGTGACTGGAATATCAATAATTTATGATTTCAGGTATGATGATGTGTTTTAAAACTTGTAGAGCTCGAGGTTATTTAAGAGTTATAACACGGGTTATAAATTTATCTGATAAAAACGTCACCAAAATGTGTTAGGAAACAAATTAACACACCGGCATTATTTACCCATACCTCACATCTAAATTCAATATGAAATAGGTCTAATCAGTAGAAATGCTAATTTAATTATATGTAATTATAATTTACGCTTTGAAAGAAATATCTGGTCTAAATTCGCACCGGGTATGACCGGATAATTTTTCGCGTAAATAGCGCACGTATAACATTGAATATTTAAAAAATTACTGTACATTTTAGGATTTAGAATTATTCGTTTCTTGCTAACTAAATAATTAAGCCAAGGCCATCGAGCAGGACACCTGTTGAAGGTGAAATTGTTCGAGTATGCAGTTTATTTTTATAAGTTTGGTTTAAATATTTGTTGGGTGAAGATATAAATACAAAATTACTGGGTCAGTGGAGGTACCCATCAATTTTATAGGAGGGTTGTAGCACTAGTTTCTTTTTTTACATATTCATTAAAACATAAATACATGGTTTTTATCAATACGAGGAAAATACTTACCTTTCAAAACAAGAATTATCATTAACTAATATTTAACGCACTGTATAACCAATATAGTATTTTAATATTATCTGACTTTATATCACTTTACTTACCTCTCTATCCTGTCATGGGAAATGCCACATATATTTTTTTTATTAATAAAAGACAATTCATTTCATTATTATATTTTACGAAAACGGAACATACAAATATTGGGAATGATAAATATACACACGAATTATATACAGGCTTTCTAGTCAAACGTCAATCACACTTAATGTTTATCTAGAGCCTTAGTTAACAGATCATTCATGGAAGTTAGCAGAACCCTTGGGTCTTCGACAAGTCCTGCCCCTACCATCGAATTGGCGAATAACTGAAAACAATTTTTCACAATTCAAAAAATATCCCCACTTTTCACTTACACACCCCTGTAAAATTTTACTGAACCACGAAACCACCTTTCCAGGACCTGCTATAATTTTTTCTCAAAGCGATTTTTCGAGATTTTATATTAGTGATTTTTTTTATTGTAAATATGATACTGCACCATTAATCAGTGCCCTCTAAAATCCACGGATCCAAAATTTCATAAAATTCTCGAAATATCCAAATTTGTGTCAATTATACAATCGATAAGTTCTCCCTCGATACGATCAATAAAAACATTCGGTATAACATAGCCTACTATGTTTTTTGAAATTATCAAGCTCGTTCACAGTAGGCCATGATGGACGAATGTACGTGCCTTATCTTAAGAAAAATAATATTTTTATTGATTGTAGAACTGACAAAATTTTAAGTTGATTTGAGAATATGCTAGGAAGACACGAAGGTAAACGTGTGTTTTTTAAAATTATCAATAACTGCTTTGGATATTCTGAGAATTTTATGAAATTTTGGATACATGGGTTTTAGAGGGCACTAATTAATGTTAAACTGTCAGATTTCCTAAAAAAAAAATGCTAATATAAAATCTTGAAAAATTGCTGTGAAAAAAAAAATTCTGACAAATAACCCGACTATTGGCTCGAACAAGTACATCTATTTACAAAAAAAACAATAACCCATCATGTGATGTGATAAAATTTTACAGGGATGTGCAAGTGAAAAGTTGGACACTGTGTATACAGGGTGTCTGCAATATGAGTGCTAACACTGAAAGTAAAAAAAAAGCAAAAAAACTCATGAATAAAAATGTCTGGTAGGTTTTTTACGAATTTCAAAAATAAAAATTAAACTACAATAAAATGTGACTAGCAAATTTCATTTATTTGTGTCAAGTGATCGCTTGATATTTGTGAGTGTACACAAACAAAAATGATACATTTTCGCAACATGCTGCATGACAAGTTGTTAATTTACAGCAAAACTGGACAAACTTGACTGATTGCCAGACTTTTGCAAGGTAAACAATCTTTATTGAGTCGCTCTAAGAGAATCATTCACCATTCACGGCAAGTATGTTTAGGGTACTTGTAATTATTATGTACAACATTGTTACATATTCAATTCTATTTGTTGTCATAATCTATTACGTATGGTCAGAGGAAAAAAAATGTCAATTATGTTTTGTTTGGCACAATTTATCATACAGCAAAATAAAGGCGCTCTTAACATCCTGCACATATTCTTGCGTAACATCATTTAGAAGGATATTTTTGTCAGAATATAACAAATGAATAGAAATAAGAAAGTATGTATTACATTAAAAAAATATTTTATCTCAGTGCGAAATGAAGTACCTAATATAAACTTTCTTTTATCGGTTGCGGCTTGAAATTGGGGAACCAGTGAAAATAATACAATTTTCTAAAACTGGGGGAATTAAAATAAATGCATACTTTATGTAACAATGTCGTGACTAATTAAACAGCGATAAACCTGTCAAACCATGTGACTGATAATGAGGTGTTTATTGAAATTGTCACTTTATCTCCTTATCAGATAACCTGATTATTGGGAACTATAAAAAATTTAAGTTGAATTGTAAATCTTAAAGGGGTCACGTACAATATTTCTTAGATAAAATTTCAAAAAATTTACATCTCAATAAAAAAAGACATGCACCATTTTTTTTGCAATTTATGGGTTTGGACATTAATTCCAATTAACAAAATATTTTAACAAATGTATTACAATTCGGTTCAACGTAATACTCTGTCAAATTAATCATCATAAAGGAATTATTTTGTCAGATAGCATATCTCTTGAATCGCTGTGGAAATATTTCACTATTTTTAAGTTTTTAATTCAATGTCGCAACTAAAAATTTAATATATTAAAAAAAAAGTTAAACACGTAGAACCGTTTCTACTCACAAAAACCATATAAATCATATAACAATTTTAATAAATGCTTTTGAAAAAAAAACCTGAACGTCTTACAATCAGCAAGCCCTAAAATTAACAAGATTTTGCAATATTATTCGTACTGACCTGTTTGGCTAAAAGTTCTGCCAATTCGGGATCGCTGCTCATCAGTTTGTGTAATTTTTTTATTATCGGATGCCTGCGACAAATAAATAAGTAACTTGAAAAATTTACTGATAATTGAAATATTCAAATACCTTGGGTTGATCTCAAACTGAGGCTGCAGTATGGCGTACCGCCTGTCGTCCGACAAACCGTGGCTCTGCATCCTGATGAAATGCCTGGCAGCCGCCATCTCCTCCACCGTTATAACGCAGGGGTGGTTTTCTAGACGGGTGGTGGCGTTCACTGATGCCACTTTGCCGCTAAGCTTGTCCTTTATCCAGCTCGACAGTTCGTTGATTTCGCTACGTTTTAAACTGTCCTCCCCTGGAAAACACAACTGTTAACTCTGAAATATTTTTTAAAAACAAATTTACCTAGATTCGAAAGATCATTGACAGCTTTGTCGTCCCTCAAGTCCTTCTCGACTGACATCAGTCTGTACCCCCTGAACTGTTGCAGTTGCATCAACACAAGCTCGTCGTAGGGTTCGTAGCAGAAAAGCACCTCTTGTTCTTTATTCTTCAGAGATTCGTAGTAAGGTGAAGATTCCGCCAAAGCTCGACTACAATAAAGAGTATTAGTCATACGCAAGCCCTGAAGAAGTTTAAAGATTACCTGGGGGCTGCCAAGTAAAATATCGTCTTGTTTTCGTTGGCACGGGAAATATATTCGTTCAATGTTAATTTCTTCCCGGATTCTAAACGTGAAGACTCGAATAATAGCAGATGGGCTGCTTCTTCCTAAAAGCAATTGTATTCTTGATTAATTGTATCAATGCTTCAATTGGAAATATATTAACTGTTTAGTGAATTTTATTTTTAAATTCAAATTTACCGCCGTCAGTTAGTAACATTTCTCTCTTTGACAATGACAGTTAACTGTCAAAAACCTGCAAAGTCAAATGAAGCCGCGAATTTGCGTATAAAATAAGACTGAAAATACTAATATACAAATTGAAACAAGAAAACATCACAAAATAGTTTTAATTCATCACACTGTAAATGTAACTTATTGTGTATTTAGTTTTTTTATCCCAATCAGAAGAATAGTTTCCAGAATGTCGCAAATTCTAACCTCTAAAGCGGACAAAATAAAATCTCAGGAAATACGAACAAAATTAACAGTTTTTACAAACACTCTTTCCGGTGCCGGAGTTTTGTTATCGTTTACAGAAGACCCACACGTTTTAAGCCAAGAGCAAGCTCTGGTGAGTCGAGATCTGGATAAATGTTTTGGCAGTTCCGCAGACAATGTCAAAGAATTCATCAGAGGCTTAAAAGTTCTGTGTGAGAAGGAAAAGTACTTTAAGAAGGCTCTTTTGCCGACTTGGTTTACGCGAAACCCTGAAGACAATGAAAACATTGGAGCGAATTTAAAAATTCAACAAGAAAGTTTGTTCAGGTAAGGCTAATTCCGACATTCATAACTAAAAGTTTATTTTTGGTTTATTTTTATTTCAGAATATTTCTGAAATGTACCCGCATTCAGAAGGAAGTAATAAATATACTTCTTGATGAAATCACGTCCACTGTGTCGGAAGAAGCACAGAACACGTCATGGCTGCATTTGCTTCTCAACTCTTTGCGATACCTGCCCTACATAAAAGAACCAGAAACCTTGACGACAAAACTATTAGATATTCTAGACATTGCCACTCTGCCCGTACAAATGGAAATCTTGGAATCCATCCCAGATATTCTACCCGACAGTCAGTACAAGGAAACGGCAAAACAACTAAGCAAACTCTTAGAAGACAACGAAGAACTCTCAGGGGCTATAATAGACTGCCTGAATGCTCTAAATTTAGATGCCGATATCCAAGCAGATGTTCAAGATCACATCTTAGCCAGGATCCTCGGTGGTACCTCTTTAAAGAACTTCCCTGTATTACTTCAATTTCTATTAACCGATTGTAAATCGCAAAACTTGGTGTCCACTCTCCTGAAGATTAGAGATGCTCTCGATACGATAATGTTGTCTAGCGACAAGACAAAGGAAAAGGAATCATGCAAGATTCTAATATTCAACCGACTTCAAGCTTTCGCCATTTCCCCGAAAATTATTACAGAGGCGTGGTTAAATATGATTTCTAGCATTAGATCGCACTCGGACCATAAACCTGTAGACTATCTGATTTTATTTATGCTTCACGCAACGGCTAAATCCAAGAAGAGGATAATCGAAGTTATTTTCAAAAAACGTGTACACGTGGGGCTGTTCAAAATCGGTTTATTGGAAAGTTTGTTTGAAAAATACATTCCTCAACAACTACTCAAGGATTACTTTGGGTCTATGGTGGAAATCGGTTGCAGCTTGTTGAGATCATCGGCAGATTGCGTTGTGCTGGAATTTGTGACTGTTTTATTCACCGGTTTATTCAACCACAAGTACACGGAAGTGATTTATCGCAGGGAAATGTTGGATAGTTTGATAACACTGACGGGTGCTAACGAAAAGAAATTGGTAGGAAATGTTTTGAAGATAATCACGTCTCTATTAAATACAGGCGACAAATTGCAACAACACACGGCCCTTTTAATGTGTTTATTGGAAAAACTAGATTCCTTAGAGCTGAAAGACGTAAAAGAAGTTTTCGAGATTTTGTGCACATTGACTTGCGGCGAACGAGCGGAGGAGAGCATGTCAGGGTTGAAAGATGAAATCCACATGTTGGTTAGGAAGCAACTGTCTAGTTTTAAACGAACCGTCAAGACCAGGGGAATAATCGCGGCAGTGGCCATGGCTAAGCACATGGTCCTGAGATCCGAGGAGCAGATAAATATTGAATTACCATCCGACTCCCTGGAAATCATGGACCTGCCTCGCGGCGGTCCACGAGAAGCCGCCAAGCTTCTAGAACTAGCGCACGAATGCACCGCAAGTTGTCCGGAACTTATGGGTCTGTATTACGATCAGATAACGGCAATGTTTATCGTCACCAGTCACTTCGACAAGTACTTCCTCACTTGGGTTCAGGAAACGATGACCCGCACTTTTACCCATTTATACATGACAGAAAAAATACCCAACACTGCGAACGGCTTGCAGTTGTCCAAACAATTTGTACTAAACACTGCGGATGAGGTGCATTCCTCGATGGAAGTCAACATCGGAGGAATGACGGTCGGCGGGGACGATCGGATTTTATTATTAGCCTCACATTTTCGCCTGATACGACTGGTGCATTATAGACTCCAAGCAGGCGATTTGTGCACGTTAAATGGTCTTTTAGGCTGCGGCGTCATATTACCCGACGTTCAAGAAGTTATAGATCTGGACACGGATCAGGTGACTTTGGTCGCGGATTGTTTGTTCCACTGCATCAATTGGTTCCGAGAAATCATTAACGGATACACCACGCAAAAAAACAAAAAGGTGCGGGCCAAGACGGCGCAGAGGCTGCAAGACATGATGGATTTGGAGAAGAGGCTCTACGAATGCTTGGAGCGCGTTCCCGACCACAAACTACCAGTCAGTTATTTCGATTCGGTGACGGAATCGAAGAAACAGATGACGTCTCCGTTTAAACCAGACAAAAAGAATCCAAATAAGAGAATCAAGTCTGCTCCGATAGTGAACGACGCTGACGATACAGTCGCATCAACCTCGGCACAGGCTCCGCCTGCTAAAAAGAAGAAATTGTCCGTCAAAGCTCCAGAGTTCAACATAAAATTTAGGGAGATGGACTCGGATTTGGTGCTTCTACTCAAATATCCTTTCGTGATCGACTCTGAACAGGATCCTTCGCAATTCACTTCATACACGACTACTTTAAACATTGACCAGGTGAAATTTATGTTGAGCGACCACGTTGCAAAGTTGCAAGCTGTGACAAAGGGCAAGAACATAGGACTGTCTCATTTAAATGTAGTCGCTCCTATCGCTATTATATCCGATTCCATAATTACTCTACAGTCTATTAATATGCACTTTAATCTCATCCTTAAGAAATTAAAAAAACTGCTCGAAACCACCGACGGACGCCACGATCTTCCCGAAATGTTCACCGAAGAAGCTCTGAAGTTGAAGGCATGCTTTGGATACATTCTAGAGATCTTCCACCTCACTTTTAGTTGGACAGGGTTCCAGTTCTCCAGCAATCTGGAACTGCTGAAGGCGATCCTAAAGAGCATGCGTTCGGATCTATCCCAAGTGCCAAATTCCGCGCACAGGTTGATTATCGATTTCATCAACCGTTTTGCCGGTTACTACGAACAATGCCTGCAACTGTCGCACGCCGTAAGTCTTATCAAAACGATGGAAGCTCTGTATGGGATAACCTCGTCTAACCCGGCTATCGAGAAAAAGATCTCTTCAGTCGCTGAGAAATTACTAAGCAACCGTTGGTATAATTCGAAAGGTAGTCTTGACGCCGGCAAAGAATGCAATTCAAACATAGACATCTTAGTGAAATCGTATTTGAAATGTACCGATACCGCGACGCTGAGCGGATTGGTTGGAACGTTGCAGGATCAAGCGCCAAATTTAAACACGAAAGAAGACTGTCTGCATATGCTCGGAAGCATCGACAAGCAAAATTTGCACGTTTTTTACGCGGGCATCTTTAATGCGTTACTCGATAAGATTAAAACCGAAGTTCAGAGCTTGACAAATAACCAGCATTTGGTCCTGTGGCGTACTGTTACTTTGACGATGCAGGGGCTGATGTTCGTATCGAAGCTCCACGAGAGCAGCACAATTTTAACCACATTCTTGAAGAAATCTAACGGAATTCTAAATGTTTTCCTCTCGCATGGCATTCCGATCTTGGAGATCATGCTACGGTCTAAACCCGACAAAGTCGTGGAAATTTTCAAGATGATGCAGAATTGCACTCGGTACCTGCACAGTCTCTGTTGTTATTCCAAAGTTAAGAAAGAAAAAGGACTAATGGCTTTCGTACCGAAATTCAAGATGACCTTAGAAACGTTAATTTATAGGGTGAAGGCTGCGTTGGTGGCAAATAACTGCACCGACGCTTTCTGGATGGGGAACTTGCGGAATAAAAACTTGCAAGGGGAAGAGATTCTTTCGCAAAGCACAGTCCTTACCGAGAACAACGACGATAACAGCGAGGAGGAATTACCTGCTGATGAAAGCGACGCGGAAGTTCCTAGTGATGACGATGCGGGATCGCGTGCATCTAGGGAGAGCGAAGTTTTTTAACTTCGGTCTTACCTTTTCCATTTGGTTGTAGTTGGTGACGATTCCCTCTTTGATGAACAGTCCGTATTCCTGGTAAAATTTCTCATAATCCTGTTGGTTTTTCTTCAGCTGGTCTTGCAGAAACTTTACTATCTTTGAAGTCAATACATCACGTAACTTTCTATAAGGAAACATGTTTTTGTTTGTGTTTTGTACCATATATTTGTTGTGTTATATACATATATTTTTATACTACACATATTTTTTATATATTTTTTAGTATAATAAAAGTTTAATGCCACTTGTTTTTTTACAAAGGAAATAATTTTAATTAGAAATGTATTTATACAGACCAACATCATTGATTTCTTGATAATGTCACTGACATTTTAGAAATTATTAGAGATATCGAAAAAATTACTGCAGTAAACTTTGCTTGTGTAAAAAATACTATTCATTCGCTCAAACTGCAAGAGGTCGAATAATAGTTATGGAGTATTCGATAAAAGATCAGTGACCTTTGACCTTCACTTACTTTTGTTACGTTTCGATTTCTGGCCTAAAGTCGGTGATCTTCAAGATATTATGCCGAAACCGTTCAATATATTGAAGAAAATCTAAAACTAGCACCCACTTATCTTTTGAAGATAACTTAGTCCAAATGATGTAGCAAGGTGTAAAATGTTTTCCTCACTATATATGACATTTTGCAAACTTTTTATTGACGATTTTTATACATAGTTCTGGGATTCGGTTGTTGTTTTATGGTGTAAGAATTCCCATACATATTGTACATTATCATATTTGTTAATTCTTGACTTGAATAAGGCAGACATTAACAAATTGGAAAAAATTAATAGATGAAAATAAGTATAAGTATTTTATTAAGAAAATTGCAGTATTATGGTATAACTAGAACGGTTTTAATGATTTGAATGTTACAAAACAAGTACCTCAAATTGGTTTGTACATTTCTAATGAAGTATTAAATAGTCCCCCGAGGAAGTGTTTTAGGGCCCCTCTATCTCAAGAATATTATATTATGTGATAGATGATGCTATTAATCATTTTTTTCTAATGTCTCTTTAATATAGGTATCAAATCAAAATTGAAATCAAGCAATATGTATATTTAATAAATAATCCTGTATAAAACAGAAAATTATCTTAAAATAAATAAACTAAAATTGAATTTGAAAAAAACAAAAGCTGTGATTTCAACAATTAATTATAAGAATAAACAAATAAATATTGTTAAAATAATAATAAAAATGGAAGGTGAAAACAATGAAATTGTGGATTCATTTAAATATTTAAGATTTGTTTTGGATAATAACTTCTCTTTAAATAATCATGCAAAAAGGACTGGACAGCTTTAACAAATTACCAAATAATATAAAAAATTATATAATTCAATTCAATGGCCTTTAAAAGATCTATACTAGATTATATAAACAACAGCGCCACAGAATGTCTAAATTCAAATCTAATATTATTACAATTTATAGTTATTAGTTAATAACATATTAATTTATAGAAGTAGATAATATGTGTAACTACCTAATGTTTTTGTAATTATTTTTATATTATCGTGTATATTAGGCACAGCCTATTTTTTTTTAATAAATTATAATTATTAAAAACCACTAAAAATGATAAAATCACTTACTTGATCAGCGAACTATTTTGAAGAAGTTCCCTGCTCAAATTCAACGGTATATCTTCGGAATCCACAACTCCTTTAACAAACCGTAACCATTTGGGCAATATATTGTCCGCCCTATTTTTTATAAGCACTTTCTTTGAGTACAAAGCCACTCCTGATTCTGTTTCCCGCGACATCTCGAATAAACCTAAATCATAGCATTAAACAAAAAATTATTTAAAAAAAGTTTGACGTTACCTGGCTTTCCTTCGGGAAAATACAAAAGGGCTCTAATCGATAAAGGAACATCGGTTTTGTAATGTAACGTATATCTCGGAATGTCGTAACTTCCGCTGATAAATCTGTAGAATTCATTGTGTTGTTGTGCCGTTACACTCTTGGGATCCGCCAACCATATCGGTTGCACGATATTGGCCTTCTTTCCGTTCAAGAACAAGGGACTCCCAACAAAATTACTGTATTTGTTAATGATATTTTTAATGGTATCGTCGTCAGCGAATTCACGACAATCTGTTTTAAGATGTAGTACGATTTTTGTGCCGAATTGTACGCCTTCCGCTGGTTGGATTTCATAGGTACCGGTACTAAGAAAAATATAGTGTTTGTGCGACGGATTTTCTTTAAAATGAAATAACATACCCATCTGAAGTCCATTTGTACAATGTGTGTGAAGTTGGAAACGTTTCTATTCAAGCATCGCTGTAGATAGAAACGGTGCGCTAGTATGTGATGCTTTTGCACCAGTGGTCGCTGACCCATAAACAATAATGTTTTACTCTTCCACTAAACAGTGTGCCGTTCTAATTTTTTTCACCTTTTTTAAGAACAATATGCCTAATTCGACCGTGTTAATAGTATTTTTCAAAAGCCCGTTGGAAGCTGGAGGAAAACTAAAAATGGAGCGTACGGCGGTCAGCACATAATAATTTTTTCTCAAAACTATAGAATGTGCCACCATGAAATTTTCACAGATTATGTAAAGAGACAGGCCCTTTCGAGCCCTACTCTCAGTTTTTTCCAAAACCCGTACGAGACGTATAATTAAGAGCGAAACTTTAGAAACGAATTTTCGCTCCATTATATAATAATTTTTTCTCAAAAACTATTGAGTGTGCCACCTTGAAATTTTCACAGATTATGTAAAAAGACATGCCCTTTCGAGCCCCGCTCTCAGTTTTTTCCAAAAACCCGTACGAGATGTAGAATTAAGGGCATAACTTTAGAAACGAATTTTCGGTCCATTATATAATAATTTTTTTCTCAAAAACTATAGAGTGTGCCACCTTGAAATTTTCAGAGATTATGTAAAAAGACATGCCCTTTCGAGCCCCGCTCTCAGTTTTTCCAAAATCCGTAGGAGACGAAGAATTGAGGGCATACCTTTAGAAACGAATTTTCGCTCCATTATATAATAATTTTTTTCTCAAAAACTATAGAGTGTGCCACCTTGAAATTTTCAGAGATTATGTAAAAAGACATGCCGTTTCGAGCCCTGCTCTCAGTTTTTTCCAAAAACCCGTACGAGACGTAGAATTAAGGGCATAACTTTAGAAACGAATTTTCGCTCCATTATATAATAATATTTTTCTCAAAAACTATAGAGTGTGCCACCTTGAAATTTTCAGAAATTATGTAAAAAGACATGCCCTTTCGAGCACTGCTCTCAGTTTTTTCCAAAAACCCGTACGAGACGTAGAATTAAGGGCATAACTTTAGAAACGAACTTTCACACATTATTAAATAATTTTTTTCTCAAAAACTATAGAGTGTGCCACCTTGAAATTTTCAGAGATTATGTAAAAAGACATGCCCTTTCGAGCCCCGCTCTCAGTTTTTTCCAAAAACCCGTACGAGACGTAGAATTAAGAGCGAAACTTTAGAAACGAATTTTCGCTCCATTATATAATAATTTTTTTCTCAAAAACTATAGAGTGTGCCACCTTGAAATTTTCAGAAATTATGTAAAAAGACATGCCCTTTCGAGCCCTGCTCTCAGTTTTTTCCAAAAACCCGTACGAGACGTAGAATTAAGGGCATAACTTTAGAAACGAATTTTCGCTCCATTATATAATAATTTTTTCTCAAAACTATAGAGTGTGCCACCTTGAAATTTTCACAGATTATGTAAAAGACATGCCCTTTCGAGCCCTGCTCTCAGTTTTTTCCAAAAATCCGTACGAGACGTAGAATTAAGGGCATAACTTTAGAAACGAACTTTCACACATTATTAAATAATTTTTTTCTCAAAAACTATAGAGTGTGCCACCTTGAAATTTTCAGAGATTATGTAAAAAGACATGCCCTTTCGAGCCCCGCTCTCAGTTTTTTCCAAAAACCCGTACGAGACGTAGAATTAAGGGCATAACTTTAGAAACGAATTTTCGCTCCATTATATAATAATTTTTTTCTCAAAAACTATAGAGTGTGCCACCTTGAAATTATCAGAGATTATGTAAAAAGACATGCCGTTTCGAGCCCTGCTCTCAGTTTTTCAAAACCCGTACGAGACGTAGAATTAAGGGCATAACTTTAGAAACGAATTTTCGCTCCATTATATAATAATATTTTCTCAAAAACTATAGAGTGTGCCACCTTGAAATTTTCAGAAATTATGTAAAAGACATGCCCTTTCCAGCCCTGCTCTCAGTTTTTTCCAAAACCCGTACGAGATGTAGAATTAAGGGCATAACTTTAGAAACGAATTTTCGGTCCATTATATAATAATTTTTTCTCAAAACTATAGAGTGTGCCACCTTAAAATTTTCAGAGATTATGTAAAAGACATGCCCTTTTGAGCCCCGCTCTCAGTTTTTTCCAAAACCCGTACGAGACGAAGAATTGAGGGCATACCTTTAGAAACGAATTTTCGCTCCATTATATAATAATTTTTTTCTCAAAAACTATAGAGTGTGCCACCTTGAAATTTTCAGAGATTATGTAAAAAGACATGCCGTTTCGAGCCCTGCTCTCAGTTTTTTCCAAAAACCCGTACGAGACGTAGAATTAAGGGCATAACTTTAGAAACGAATTTTCGCTCCATTATATAATAATTTTTTTCTCAAAACTATAGTGTGCCACCTTGAAATTTTCACAGAATATGTAAAAAGACAGGCCCTTTCGAGCCCTACTCTCAGTTTTTTCTAAAAACCCGTACGAGACGTATAATTAAGAGCAAAACTTTAGAAACGAATTTTCGCTCCATTATATAATAATTTTTTTCTCAAAAACTATAGAGTGTGTCACCTTAAAATTTTCAGAGATTATGTAAAAAGACATGCCCTTTCGAGCCCCGCTCTCAGTTTTTTCCAAAAACCCGTACGAGACGAAGAATTGAAGGCATACCTTTAGAAACGAATTTTCGCTCCATTATATAATAATTTTTTCTCAAAACTATAGTGTGAAATTTTCACAGATTATGTAAAAGTGTTTCTTTATTTTTAGGAATGTTTTTTAAATTACACATTTACATTACATATTTACACAAGTTGAGTTAAGATAAGTGAGATTGACTAGTGGCCGTTTACTACGAAAATTGAAAAATTACAAATCTAGTTTTATTCGGTTTCAACATCTTCTTCAAACTACTAGAATCACTTTATCTTCATGATTTTTTCAAGAAAATGTGAAATTACTTTTGAATCGTTTGAAAAATAAAAGCGAGTATAAAATGTTTACTTGGTAAAGTCAAGCAGCAACCGGGTAACCGTTAATTGTCCTATGCTACATTTAACTTGTCTTGCGCTGCGTTTATGTATTATACATCCTAACTCACTTTCGTATAAGTGTATATATAGTTTTTTTTAGTTTAACCTGATTTTAGCAAGTTATTTTCTATACTATCTATAAGTTAAAAGTTTTAATTTGAGTTTTTGATTAATATTATTTTTGTTTTTCATTTCTTGAAGTTCTTTGACGTATACATAATCTTCTTTAGTTTAGTTATTATTATATATTTTTATGGATATAGAATTTTAGTTTACCTAGTTTAATTTCTTATATTTACCCATTACAAAATATTTCGTTAACTCTTTGGTGACACATCAGATAAGTTCTACAGGTATTGAAATATTTCATTTTATATACCTAGGTATATTACTTATTCAGTCTTCCTCAAGTGATATTTCTCTAACAAACGCGTTAGTATTTAAGTTTCAAAATGCCATCAATCCATTTTATGAAACTGCCCAGTGAAGAAAAATTGTACAGAATCCGTATATTCTTAACCGGAAAAAAACTTAACGAACATGATCTTAAAGAATCTGTTAGAAAAACAGTTTCTCTTTATAGCGAAATGTGTAAATATTTCGGTGTTAAAAACCAAAGGAAAAACAGATTATACTTTTACACTCTTATCCAAAGAAAGGGACTTCCTGATAGGATATTTTCATCAACTCCAGTGAATGACCTATTATTACCAAATCGTTTCGAAGATCTTTCAGACACTGATCAATATATGGAGAAAGCAAGTGAAAAAAGTTCCACAGATACAAATGGAGATTTATTCGAAAACTATTCAGCAGATGGAATGTGTAACATAAAACAAAACTCTCCGTCAAACGACATCAGTATTTTATCAAATGCTTCTATCAACCCTGATTCGGAATGTGATAAAATAGAAGATTCTAAAAGGAACCAACTGTCAGGTTCTTTCGAAAGCAGTGATCAAGTTACACCAGATCAAATTAAACTGCCAATGATTGTAAGTTCATTAATAAATGAAATAGCAAACCTTGTACCAAATAAAACAGGTTTGTTACCAGTCAACACTAAAAATTTGCGCCTTACGACAGTACAAAAATCAACATATAAATTATGTAATGTTTTTGAGGGAGAATTTAGATTTAATAAAAATGAAATGAATCAAATTAATGACAACCGAATTGAAAATTTTGTCATTAAAGAAAAAATTAAATTATTAGTCAATAACACGTGTGACATTATATTTAAAAGCCGAAGAGGAAATCGAAACATTACCATAATATATGGAAAATGTATCCATCCTCAATGTAAATTATTTAAAATAATCTACAAAAGATCAGGTCTCGTTCAATTATACAGTACAAATGAGCATTTTAACCATTTAAGAAAAATTACTAGTCAAGTAAGGGGCTTAAAGAGGGCAATAGTAAAACGAGAACTGAAGAATACAAAAGCTTCTAAATATAAGTTTAGAAAGATAAAAGAAGCTAATCAAAAAGGTATTGACGCAGGAAATTTACAAGAAATAAAATCAGACTGCGTAAATAGAAAAATAAGATCAGAAGCCATATCTGAATTAGACAGGCACAGTGACGATATACTGGATATGATTTTAATGAAAAGAGAAAATCCTCAGTATATCCAATTTGTTTCCGATCCGTTCCAGGTTCATCTATATAGTGTTCAACAACTTAAACTTGTTAACTTCTTAACCAGAGGTCAGAAAAAACCTGTGCTGCATTTTGACGCCACAGGATCTTTAATAAGGAAACCAAAGCAATCAGAGAAGGTTTGCTACTATTATTGTGGTGTAATACAGATATCTTCGCCAATAAATAAAAGATTATGCCCTGTATTTGAGTTGCTGTCTGTTCGACATGACAGCGGTAGTATCGGCATATTTTTAACAAATTTTAAAGGTTTCGTTGTAAATAATAATTTTCAATGGCCCATTTTTGAGAGAGTCGTAACAGACTTCAGTTTCGCCCTAATAAATTCAATATGCTACTACTGGAACCATATGTCACTACAACATTATATTGATGAAACATATTTTCATATTATAAATATTAAAAAAATTGATAAAAGTATTACTCTCATTAGTATTTGTTGTTGTCATTTTATGAAGATTATATCTAATGATGTCAATAAACATATAAAAATAGGCGCCGCTAAATATTTAAAGGAAATTTTGGCAGCACCATTCGCAATGAGTAATTACGGAAACATAAAACTATGGTTTAAACAAATATGCATTGTACTATTAAGTAACTATGAAACCCCCTTATTGCAAAGTAATTTAAAACAGTTAATAAAGACATGCATTAATAAAGAAGAAATCAAAGTCGATGAAACTACCTACCAAAGCGGCAATGTAATTAATGATGATCAGGATGCCCCGAAATATAAACGTAATAAATTTTTTATAGAGTTTCATTCCATTTATGAAGAAACAGTGAAAGAACTGAAGAAACATCAAGTTGATAATGTACAAGAAAACATTTACTATTGCCCAGAATATCTATCGATTATATTAAAAAAATATATTCCATATATACCTTTATGGTCTGGACTACTAGCATCATCACATACTCAGAGGTACAGTAATGCTCCCGTAGAATGTTGGAACAACATTATAAAAAATATCATAATGGACAAAGAGAAATATACTAAAGCAAGTAGAATGGTAAGAAAATCCAGGGATTACATACTATCGATAATAAAAGAAACAAAAAACAATATTGCCGCGACAAATCTGAATTCGAGAAAACATAAATATGATATTGAACTGGAAGAGACATGGAAAAGGACAAATACTAAGAAAAAAAGATTTGCCTACCATAAAATGATGAATCTGAAGTTACAACTCTCTAATAGTGACGAAGATGCCAACAATCAAGTTATATTAGACACACCAGACGTTTTATCGGTTCAAAACGAAAGCGACGAAGAAGAAGATATTATGTGGACCACAATAGAACACAACATCACTTTAAATAAAGATCCAGTGGTAAAGTGCTTTCCAAATGGTTTAGTGAAAGACTGGGGATATTATACCGACATTGATCAAAATTATCTTGTTTGTTATTTTAGAAAAAATAAATTGTTTTCTCAAAATTTCATCTCAATATCGACAGAGAAATATTCTTATATAACACCTGAAACCATACAGACCTGTCTCGAAGTTGTTAATAAAGAGATAAATAAAAATATCAAAATAAATTTATTAAAAATTGGAACTGTTGGCTCCGTAGTCCTCAACGATCAATACCATCAACACATTAATAATTACAAACCTTATTATATATTAAATAGTTATAAACTATTAAAAATTTTTTTAACCGTGAATTAACTTTATATAATGGATCTCAGGAACAAGCTGAACATATTTTAAATAGTATTGGTGGAGACGGCAGTTATACTATCAAAATATTTAGTTGCCCTGAAAATACAAATGCAGGTATCTACATAATTCATTGTTTCGAGAATGATTTAATTGCCCAGAACAATCGACAAGGTAGTATCTGTAGAAGTTTAGAGACTAATTATGAGGAACATGTAAAAACCATTTTATTGAAACATTCCAACAATGTCGAAAAAATATGTTTGTACTGTGGAAGTTTAGAACATACACTACCAGAAATGTCTTGGGTTCAGTGCGAAATATGCATTAGATGGATTCATTTTAGTTGTCTGCCAAATTTATTATCTCCTTCGATTCAGGACAAAGATGTATCGTTCGTATGTAAATTATGTGAACTTTACACACATAAACACAAATCTACCATTCAACGGAACACGCAAATTGAAAACGTACAAATAACCAAAACTAGCTCTGAAAATTATGAAATAGGCAATTACAGCGGTGTACTTTTCCGACACTGTCAAATACAGAGCTTATACTTTGAAGACTACAAAACTTTGAATAAAAAGAGTGGCTAAATAACTTTATTATAGATTTATGTCTAGGATGCATGGCAGCTAGTATTAATAATAATGATAAATTTACCATAACCAACTGCAATGTGTCAAGAATAATTCTTCGTATAGATTGTACCTCTCATAAAGAAGCAAAAACAATGACAAAGGGGAACTGAATACTATACCAGAACTAAGAGGCACAATAATTATGCCAATTAACATTCATAATAATCATTGGTGTTTAGCAGTGGCCGATACAGTTAATAACAAATTTTCGTTTTTTGACCCATTCCAAGACAATGCCACAGAAACAAGAAAGCATATGACACATTTTTAAATACGTTACGTATTTATAATAAAACACAACAAAATATAAAAGGTAGACATTCTAAACTGGGATGAACAAAAATTTTCAAGGATACTCCAAAAGTAATGATTCCTGGAATTGTGGAGCATATATATTATATTATGCAGAAAAATAATCAGTAACCAGCCGTTACAACAGAATATTGACATTGACCTATATCGCAAATATTTAAAAACTATGTTGATAAATATGGCAAGTAATTTTAAACCTCCACCGTCAAATCACACCTTATGGAATACAGTAGATGACCCCGCATTAAAGAGTTCAGAATTATAAAAATACGTTACGCTAAATCACTAATTCATTTTTTGTATATGTCCAGCTTCTTACAGGTCTTTGAAATCATCTATTAACACGGTCGAATTGGGTATTTCGATCTTAAATCTGGTGAAAAAAATCAGTTGGCACACTTCTTACAGTGGTATTCATAGTCCGTCTCCGGTCGCCGGAGAGCAGTCACCTTACCGAAATTATATGAATTTCGTTATGAAATTCGCATCACTTCGGGAAGAAGATATAGGATATCACTGTTACAGTACACTGTATTCATAGTCAGTCCGAACTTTTGTGAATTTTATTATGAAATTTACATAATGTCAGTAAGGAGATCACTCTCCGGCGACCGAAGATGGACTATGAATACCACTGTTAGTTTTCTTTAGTCTTATTGGGTTTTGCCACACTTCTGAAAGAAAAAAATAAAGATTAGTTAAATAAACCCTTGCGCCAAACGGATCAGTCAAGGGTTATTTATGAAACTAAGTTTGCCTAACCAAAAAATCTCACACTGAAAAAAGAAGATAAGTAAAAAATAACAAAAATCGCATCACTATCGCGCACTTCCGTATAATAATACGAATTAATCTTTATTTTTTTATTTTTTTTTTTCAGAAGTATGTCAAAAACAATGAAACTGAAGAAAAACTAAAATTATGCCACAAATAAATAGCTTCAGACAATACCACTGTTACTTTTTCAAATATAGTCTGTGAAAATTTCAAGGTGGCACACTATAGTTTTTGAGAAAAAAATTATTATATAATGGAGCGAAAATTCGTTTCTAAAGTTATGCCCTTAATTCTACGTCTCGTACGGGTTTTTGGAAAAAACTGAGAGCGGGGCTCGAAAGGGCATGTCTTTTTACATAATCTGTGAAGATTTCAAGGTGGCACACTCTATAGTTTTTGAGAAAAAAATCATTATATAATGGAGCGAAAATTCGTTTCTAAAGTTATGCCCTTAATTCTACGTCTCGTACGGATTTTTTGAAAAATCTGAGAGCGGGGCTCGAAAAGGCATGTCTTTTTACAAAAACTGTGAAAATTTCAAGGTGGCACACTCTATAGTTTTTGAGAAAAAAATTATTATATAATGGAGCGAAAATTCGTTTCTAAAGTTTCGCTCTTAATTATACGTCTCGTACGGGTTTTTGGAAAAAACTGAGAGTAGGGCTCGAAAGGGCCTGTCTCTTTACATAATCTGTGAAAATTTCAAGGTGGCACACTCAATAGTTTTTGAGAAAAAAATTATTATATAATGGAGCGAAAATTCGTTTCTAAAGTTTCGCTCTTAATTATACGTCTCGTACGGGTTTTTGGAAAAATCTGAGAGCGGGGCTCGAAAGGGCATGTCTTTTTAGATAATCTGTGAAAATTTCAAGGTGGCACACTCTATAGTTTAAAAAAAAAAAAATATTTAATAATGGAGCGAAAATTCGTTTCTAAAGTTATGCCATTAATTCTACGTCTCGTACGGGTTTTTGGAAAAAACTGAGAGCAGAGCTCGAAAGGGCATGTCTTTTTACATAATTTCTGAAAATTTCAAGGTGGCACACTCTATAGTTTTTGAGAAAAATATTATTATATAATGGAGCGAAAATTCGTTTCTAAAGTTTCGCTCTTAATTATACGTCTCGTACGGGTTTTTGGAAAAAACTGAGAGCAGGGCTGGAAAGGGCATGTCTTTTTACATAATCTGTGAAAATTTCAAGGTGGCACACTCTATAGTTTTTGAGAAAAAAATTATTATATAATGGAGCGAAAATTCGTTTCTAAAGTTATGCCCTTAATTATACGTCTCGTACGGGTTTTTGGAAAAATCTGAGAGCGGGGCTCGAAAAGGCATGTCTTTTTACATAATCTGTGAAAATTTCAAGGTGGCACACTCTATAGTTTTTGAGAAAAAAATTATTATATAATGGAGCGAAAATTCGTTTCTAAAGTTTCGCTCTTAATTATACGTCTGCATGGGTTTTTGAAAAACTGAGAGCTGGGCTGGAAAGGGCATGTCTTTTTACATAATCTGTGAAAATTTCAAGGTGGCACACTCTATAGTTTTTGAGAAAAAAATTATTATATAATGGAGCGAAAATTCGTTTCTAAAGTTATGCCCTTAATTCTACGTCTCGTACGGGTTTTTGGAAAAATCTGAGAGAGGGGCTCGAAAGGGCATGTCTATTTACATACTCTGTGAAAATTTCAAGGTGGCACACTCTATAGTTTTTGAGAAAAAAATTATTATATAATGGAGCGAAAATTCGTTTCTAAAGGTATGCCCTCAATTCTTCGTCTCCTACGGATTTTTGGAAAAAACTGAGAGCGGGGCTCGAAAGGGCATGTCTTTTTACATAATCTGTGAAAATTTCAAGGTGGCACACTCTATAGTTTTTGAGAAAAATATTATTATATAATGGAGCGAAAATTCGTTTCTAAAGTTATGCATTAATTCTACGTCTCGTACTGGTTTATGGAAAAACTGAGAGCGGGGCTTGAAAGGGCATGTCTTTTAGATAATCTGTGAAAATTTCAAGGTGGCACACTCTATAGTTTTTGATAAAAAAAATATAAAATGGAGCGAAAATTCGTTTCTAAAGTTATGCCCTTAATTCTACGCCTCGTACGAGTTTTGGAAAAACTGAGAGCGGGGCTCGAAAGGGCATGTCTTTTACATAATCTGTGAAAATTTCAAGGTGGCACACTCTATAGTTTTTGAGAAAAAAATTATTATATAATGGAGCGAAAATTCGTTTCTAAAGTTATGCCCTTAATTATACGTCTCGTACGGGTTTTTGGAAAAATCTGAGAGCGGGGCTCGAAAGGGCATGTCTTTTTAGATAATCTGTGAAAATTTCAAGGTGGCACACTCTATAGTTTTTGAGAAAATTATTATATAATGGAGCGAAAATTCGTTTCTAAAGTTTCTCTCTTAATTATTCGTCTCGTACGGGTTTTTGGAAAAAACTGAGAGCAGAGCTCGAAAGGGCATGTCTTTTTACATAATCTGTGAAAATTTCAAGGTGGCACACTCTATAGTTTTTGAGAAAAAAATTATTATATAATGGAGCGAAAATTCGTTTCTAAAGTTATGCCCTTAATTCTACGTCTCGTACGGGTTTTTGGAAAAATCTGAGAGCGGGGCTCGAAAGGGCATGTCTTTTACACAATCTGTGAAAATTTCAAGGTGGCACACTCTATAGTTTTTGAGAAAAATTATTATATAATGGAGCGAAAATTCGTTTCTAAAGTTTCGCTCTTAATTATACGTCTCGACGGGTTTTTGGAAAAACTGAGAGCAGGGCTCGAAAGGCCATGTCTTTTTACATATTCTGTGAAAATTTCAAGGTGGCACACTATAGTTTTTGAGGAAAAAAATATTATGTGCTGACCGCCAGACGCCTCCATTTTTTAGTTTTTGTATATCTCCAGTTTCCAACGGGCTTTTGAAAATACTATTAACACGGTCGAATTAGGCATATTGTTCTTAAAAAGATGAAAAATCAGAACGGCACACTGTTTAGTGGAAGAGTAAAAAACTATTGTTTACGGGTCAGCGACCACTGGTGCAAAAGCATCACATACTAGCGCAGCGTTTCTATCTACAGCGATGCTAGAATAGAAACGTTTCTAACTTCACACACATATTTGTAACCTTGTTCTTCACCTACAGCTTTAGAATAAACGTCGACTTTGTCGGCTACCATGAACGCACTATAAAAACCGACACCGAATTGGCCTATGATATTATTATCTCCGGCAATTTGTTTAGATTTGAGCTCTTCTAGAAAAGCCTATAAATAATCAGTATTAAAGAAGTAATAATTATTTTATATCAGCTTACTTTTGAACCCGATTTAGCTATTACTCCTAAGTTTGAAATAAGTTCTTCTTTGGTCATTCCAATGCCAGTATCCTATAAATATTTACAATAAAACCTTTTAAAAATGATTTCACAGAGGTTCTTACCTGTATCGTTAAAATACGATTGTTTTTGTCTGTCAAAATGTGAATCTCTAGCAGTCGGTCTACATCTTTAACTTTTGCTGCTTGCTCATCTCCCGATACCGTTAAATACCGAAACTTTTCCAATGCGTCGCTTGCATTTGATATTAATTCTCGAATAAAAACCTCCTTATCCGAATATAAAGATCTCGCAACAATATCTAGCAGCATTCTCGTTTCCGCCTGGAATTCATGCTTGGTACTTTCTCCTAAAACAAACGGAAAATTTACATCCTCGGTGTTAAAGATATGACTGTTCTTTACCTATTGGTTTTTCTGTATCTTTGATTATGTTGTGATACTCATCTTCCTTCGGCGATGCTTCTGTACTGTGCAATCTCAAAAGACTTAAACCAACTGAAACAAGTAAATATATTTTGTAAAAAAGGCATGATCTTTGTACATAACCTTAAACGTACCGGAATTCTTGTTGACTTTCCTTGCTACATTTATATTTTTATACAGTAAATTTCTACCATGATTTAATATGATGTGTCTAAGTGGAACTGAAGTACTTAATCTAGAAAATGTAGACATTTTTGCAACCTTGCTTTATTTACAATTATTTTTTTATGATTTTAGATTTTAGAAACACCACTGAAGTCTATTTTTAGATTATACAGAATGAAAATAGTAAATATAATTCAATTGAAACAAATATAATACTAAATAAAGATAAAGAATACTTCATTTATTTGATTGGCTGCTTGACGTTACAAAAGTATTTTAACCAATTAAATTTTGTATTTGTACAATTGTACTCGTTTCAAATTTATAAACCTAGTTTATTTTTCACTACTATTCTGCTTCTTCTTCTTTTATGAAAATGTTAGTAGAAAACTGTAAATTATATAGAAATGGTTTGCTACCTACTCGCTAGATGTCACAAGTTATTATAGATTTCTGCTTTAGTCCAACGTATTAGTTGAAAATTTCAGAGATAGATGTTCGTAGTCACATATTTCTGAAAAATTTGATTTTGGGCCATTCAAATTAAAAATTAATGGAATTAAATTATTTTACAAAATATTTATGTGGTTCAAGAAAAGACTCTAATTTCTGGGATTAAATTCAGTCACTATGCTATTAAAAGTTTATGCTATGCTTGTGAAAATATGCGAGGTAATTCTCTAAATCCCATAATAGATGGATTTTTGTGTTGTATGAAAGATTATTCATCTGTGCTAATTTTTTAAGCATTTAAAGCCTCTGTTTACGACAATGCGGTGCGCCTCATTGCCCTCGAATAAGAAAAAGGGTCAAACGAGACACCTCTTCAAAGGGTTCGGCCGAATATCACCACGCAAAATCCTTCTTATCCTCTTTTCAAAGTGTCACGATACGTCTTTCCTTACAAAACAGATGCCGCCTACAGATTTAAAATATATTTCAAAGGATTAGGGAATTTTCGCAACCAGGATCAAAGTTCTTACAATGCTTTCATTCTTTTATTAAAGCTAAAGCTACTGTATGTACTTTCACTATGCCCTTTTTCGGTTGTGTACCTTATTAAATTTCGAATTCATGATATAATTTTCATACCCATGGCTTTATTTTTGCTATACATACATTATTTCTAGTGGTCTTTAGTATTTAGCTTGTGTGTGCGTATTTTTTACTTAACAACATTGTCATAGAAGAAAGGGCAATCACAACGCTGTAAAAGTTGCTAGTAATGTTAATTGAATAAAATAATAAAAACTGAATAAATAGTTTTGCAGTTTTAACCAAAAAAAATACATTTGCTGCTTTAATACATGTAATCTCCATTGATAAAAAATATGCCGGAATAGATTCTTTTCATGTTCGTCAAAGGACGGTTGTAAGGTTGCCGTTGAGAATGGAATTTTTTGACATGGTTTTGACTGATATTTATTCGCTTGACTTGCACAGAAAGGACGCATTTTCGCCCATTGTGGGCGTTGTATTCAAAGGATTAAATATACGATAATAACAAACATGCTTTGCACAATAAGATCCGGACACACAAGCCTACCGCAAAGCTCGTAGCCAAAGGCGGCGCACTGGTATTTTCTTACGGGTAAAATATACATATTTTTTAATATTGTTGGATTGATTTTTCTATACATAAGCTCGTGACTTAAAAAATATTCTTTACCCTTAGTCCTGTATGAGAATGTATAAGATGTTCCGGAAATGCATGCACCAGCGATCTACTCTAATTTATATGCAAACATGCAACGTTAGGTCGTTAGAGGGCGCCAACGTTTTTGAAACAATACCATAAATCATTTATAAATCGGGAATGCGATTAAAGCGATTAAATTAAAATTTGGTATATGAAAATATATTGGTAAAAGGCTGTTCCTAGTGCAAGTGGTTAATCTGAATACCTCAGTTAAAATAGTTATACAAGTAAAGTAAGTAAGTAAAGTAAATACAAGTGCTAAAAGTAAGAAGAGAGGTTTCAAATCCCTTCGAATAAAGTAAAATCTCTTAGCAGATAGTATTATGCACTATTTTTTTCTACAAACATTGCTTTTTTGAAGCGAAAGGCGAAGGATATCGACCGAAAAACGCGAAAGTATCGACCACAGAACAAATCGACATATTTCTGGTAGAAGCGCTATATGAAATATATCTCATGCAGTAAGGTTCCGTAATTTTTAGTGTATTTGGAGCACTTCACTTTTCTTTAACTGCACGTACATTTATTTAAAATATCCAACGGGCCAAAGACCCATTAATAGGATAAGTTTTTCAATTAATAGTTAATACTACAGTAAACAATACAAAAAATAGACATTAAAATATAAGAACAAACAAACTAACAAAGACCTAAATATGTATATACATTTTAAAAATTCAAATCATTTAACAAACGTATAATACGACTGATATTAAGATTTTTATATATTTTTAGGTATTAATAATATTGTGTGAAACTAACTACTCTGAGGACTAAAGCCCCAACCAGCGTTGAATTACACCCACAATATCTACCCATATATTCCTTATTATTAGCTTTTGTAACAAAGAGCAAACAATAATTATATTAAGATATATAGGTACGGATTACATTGAACATTAAAAAATTAGACAGATAGTCTGCAATAGAGGAGCAAAAAATATCTATGTCGTATTCTAAACGGGAATGACTGCATACCATATCATATACATATTGATATTGTAGTTTTTAATATAGAATAAACTAATATTTCTAACATTGAGCCTAGAAAATTCAGTGAGAATAAAAGGGATGTGCAGTTTACTTGATTATGAAGAATTTTGTGCAACAAAAGTACAGCAGTTAAACCTCTTCTGCTCTCTAAGCTGATGATACTAAATCGCTCTAAGAAATAACTAAATGGTGTAGATCTTAATGGATACACTATCTAATAGTAAAGTGGAAGATATAAAAAAAACGCTTTTGCACCTTCCTCAATCGCCATAACATGTACTGACTACTGAATAAATGGGATTCCATATCGCTGATGTATATTCAAATTTTGACCTAACGAAAGTTTCAAAGAGCAATTTGAGAGTTCTGAAGTTTTTAAAATCTCATATTTCTTATAACCTAGTTTAATTAAGTAAATAAATAATTCTTTGATTTAAAATTTCTTAATTGTTTTCTATTTTCGTACTATTGTTAAAAGTAAATCATGTAATTTACGTTTTGCGCCTGTGCTAAAAGTAAATTACCTACTTAAAACTTACTTAAATTAGACTTTTACTGACGCTTGTAGAAAAATATATTCATATCTTTGTTGAGTATTATCTGGTTGCCACAATTTTTTTGTTGAAACGAAATAATTTTGAGACACTGTATCACGGCTATCTAAAATATTGTAGGCGGGAAAAGAAAACACCAAGGAAAACAAGCTTTATACAAAAATTCTACAAGCATCATATTTGCAACGCAAATCTTTATAAAATTGAAATAAAGCAAAAGGGAATCGTTCTAATTTACTCCACAAGCGATTGTACCCTTGTAGGAGAGTGGCACTAGCCACATCGTGTTCGAATTCCACTTTTCTGGCAGTTTGCGTCGCATATCCGGGTTTGGCCCGCATCTGCTGCTCTGCATTCCACCCCCTCGACCCCTGCCACCCTCTATCTACAACCCCCGGTCGTTGCACAACATCTTCGTCATCAATTACACATATTGGAACCGTTTCCGCTTCTTGGCACCCATTAAATATCGTTTAAAACACGAAAAAGGACCAGTTTGGCCATTTGCCTTATTCCAGTGAATATGATAAAATCATTAAAAATTTTAGTCCAAGTTAACTGTCAAAATGGATGTCTTAAATAATTATTATAACATTTTATACAAATTGTGAATTGTGACCATATGATTGTGACATACAGTTAACCTGCATATAAATTTAACAATTTAGAAAAATCCTTTTTTTGTATACCTACACTCCCAAAAAGAGCTACTTCACTTCATTTGGGTCACTAAAATGAGTCTTTTTGGAACTCAATCTCATAATGGTTCAATACAACAATTAAACAATGTCTAGTTACTATGGTGGCATGATAATTAATATCCCAAGCTCATTATTTTCGGCAAATATTTGTTCTGATCACAAAGGTTTGAAGATTGAAAGTGTTTTATGGGAGCTTTAACAAAAAAAATGTTGTTTGTAACTAGTACCTAAAAAGTGAGGGGAAGGGAGATAAGCCAAAGACTATTGCGCATCCTGTAATTTTCCACTCCTCGCACCCACCAATCACAGACATTAATTTGAATAATGCCATGTTACTGTGTATTTGGTCATTTAGTAAAATTGTTGGTTGGCGTAGTTTGAGATTTCCTAACAAGTGTCCATTTTAGGGCCATATTTAATATAATGTTGTTTGCTACTACATTTGGTACAAATAAAAATGTATCTATTATTAATTTGTGGGTAACAAAGTAATGTAATTAGGAATTGCTTGCTTGCTGTAATTTTATTTAGAATTGTAATTTTGGATTTCCTAAAGATGAAAAAAGAAAGAACGTTTGGTTACTATTGAAATCTAAGTTAATTTCATCTATATGTATATTATGTATATATAACTATCAGAGGTCACTTCCAACGTCTTTCTTTGAGTATTCCACTCAGCTGGTACTGAATCTACTTGTAACAAAAATAATATTGAAGTCATGTAGCTAGTAGCTACTTTATTAAACAATTTAATAGTAAATGGTTAGACATTTTTAAATATGTATCATTTCTTTCACGTTTTCAAATATAAAATATTTATTTATAATCGAAATATAACATTTTACATTAATCACTGCCACTGAAAAGTGGTTTTTAAAAGAATGACATTGAGACACAGGCTTGTGCATTGAGATGTCAATAAATTTTCATAACTGTTATCAAAGTAGGTCATGCACATTTTAAGTTGGTATTACTCAGTTCAGTTGTATTTATTTCAGTAAACAAATGGGATGTTTCGTGAATTAAAGTGATTTTAATGTACAAAGTAAGTCTAAAATTATTTTTCATGTATTATTTTTATCTATATTGTGTATTTAGCAGACCGGCGTAAAAACAGCAGCCAAAATAATTTAGCGCAAGCTCTTTACATGCGTCATTGTTGTTTTGTGGCAGGAATGATTCAAAACCATAGTACCTACAAACGTTTGAATAGAACGTCTGCGCTATAATACATTTTATTTGTCTATGATTGCGATCAAATTTGCTTCGAGGCTACCAACACTAGACAAATCCGTCTTTCGCTTTCTCCAAAGAACGACACAACTTGGACATTGTCCACAATGGCGGTAAACAAAATCCGGCGACTGGTAGCTATCAATCACGACTCAATATGATATTTTCTGCAGAATTTGGTTACATCGGAAGCATAGGTTTTGACGGTGTTGTGCCTATTTGAAGGCACTGTAAACTTAACGTGGTGCGACTTTTCTATGCACGGCCTCTTACGCAAAATCCGAGATCTTTCAAGACCTTCTTACCCTTGCTGAGAAGCTAGGGGTGTACAAAATCATATAGCCACGAAGCGTATGTGAAAGCTAAATGTTTGTATGTTCCACATGGTTTTTTTGAACTAGGGTTTATACGAAATTAGGATATTGACTAAATTCTTATTTTCTACATAAGTAATTATTTTAAATTTCGAGGCTTATTTTTCATTAAGAATGCAGAACTATAGAAATCAAAATTAGGCACTGTCTTAAATGTTATTTTATATATTTTTAGGTATTAACAATATTGTGTGAAACTAACTACTCTGCGGACTAAAGCCCCGACCAGCGTTGAATTACACCCAGAATATCCACCCTTATATTCTTTATTATTAGCTTTTGTAAAATTTTTTACTGTATTAGAAAGGTATTTTAAGCTAATATAAATCAAATTTCCTACAATTCCTATCAATGAAGTCATATGTATGCTCTCTGATACCAAACAAATAGGTATGCCAATGAACAATTCCACAGACAAAGTTCTATCCAATAATTATCTAAAAAAATTAATCTAGTTAAATTTACTAACCTGGTTTAATGAAAACACTATAAATATCTAAGTTCACTTTTGAAACTGTGGGAACTCGAAATCAACCACAATAGATGAGATCTGACCTATTTCTGCGTTTTTCGAATTGCTTCTTCAGGTGGTCTCCTTTAAGTTGAGTCAAATATCTAACTATAAAAATTATTATACCTACCAATAAGTCAAAATTATTTGAAATTAAATATCGACAATGTCAAAAGTGACTTTAACCTGTCAATGAATTTTAAATTAAACATGACAACCACCTACTTAAACAATAAAAAAGTGTACCCCTGGCATACTTAGATGTTTGGTATCAGAGAGCATACATATGACTTCATTGATAGCAATTGTAGGAGATTTGATTTATATTAGCTTAAAATACCTTTCTAATACAGTAAAAAACTGTCTTAAATGTGTTTTACATTTACCCAGGTTTTGGTCCAATAAGTTATATTGATACCTGCTGACTATGTTCATGTTGTATGTACAAGGTGTCCAAAAATTAGTGGTCAAAAATGATAGGGCATACAGGAGAGTCAAAATAATGTCAGTACTTCATATATATGTTTGTCATATCTGGCTTTCTTACGGATATAAAGGGCTTTCAAGGGTGGAGTTAAATATTGAATTTCAGTTATAATTTCTAAACCGTTGCCTTGGCAACATGGTTTAGGTGATAGTAGTAATAACTTATAGTAATACAACTTTTACTATTTAAATTGAAATTTGATATGTTTCATTACAGGTACCTACGATCAAAATCAAATTTTAGAATGTATACAATTTTGACCAAACTTGATAGTTTGCATTCGCACTCGCGAACTGGCTGTACGAGTTACAGTCAGATTTGGATACTTTTCAATAAACTCGTATTTAAGCAACTCTTGAGATTTCAAATAACTTAAAATAATTAATTTAATAACATTAAAGAACAATGGCAAAAATGTTACATTTTGATATTTCTTTCCCATTTTGTATGCTTGATTACATATTTGATGGCTTATCAAGATAAGCAAATATTTTTGTAAGAATAACATCGTGAAAAATCAGCAATACAGGGTGGTTCAAATTGGCCGGTTTTCAAGAGTTATCACAAATCTGTCATAGATAGAGCAAATGTGATAGATGAGAGCTCATTTTTGAGAAAATAACAAGGACGCAGTGTTATTAGTGTTTTCGAGCTACAGGGCGTGTCTCAATTTTAGTTTTTGTGATATGACCACAACTTGTGTAAGCAACAATATTTAAGTTTTCTGACTGAGAAGGCTTTGAAAATAAACAAGTGTAACATTATTAAGAGCGTGTTAACACAAATAAAAAATGGTACATTACTCAAATGAAGATAAATATTATTTAATAAAAACATTGTTTAATCAATAATAAATTCACGAGCAGCCACTGCGGCACTAGTTTTCAAACATGTACCGATTCTATGAACAAGAAATACTGAAAACTCTTTAATTTAAAAATAGTAAAACATAAGGTAACTGTAACTTCTTTCTCTTTAAATTCGTAACTTTGGACAGCCCTTCCCGTTGGCGACTGCAAGGCACAAAAACTGTCTCAGATTCACATAAATCTATTCCGGAGGTTTCCCAATCAGTGGCCATGTGCAAAAGCTCCTTAGCACCTCACAATGGGTTAAATAATTCTCCAGCCCAAGCATTTATGACTTCCAATTGTCCGGTAATGGCCCTGCTACCGAAACCATTGTCGATTTTTTTTACTCGAGGCAATTTATTACCCCTTTGGGTGACAGTGATGGTCCTCTTTGTCGATCGGTTGCAGCAAACTAGGACAGTGCTTGCTTGCTTAGGTAAATGGTGTTATTTTTTGTTTGGTCAAGGACCAGGAGGACAGGAATTGATGACATTAAAATGTCCGGTTACATAGTTGTCCGATTATAAGGTACACTCTGTAGATTTGTGTTGGTCTCAGTGGGTCAGTAATCGTTTTCGATGTTAATGATGTTGAATTTGCTTTTCAGGCCGTCTCGAGTAGTTTCAAGTTATATTGAACCCAACTGGCATTTTGATGCTTGATAGCAACTACAAAAACTTTCTTGAAACAAATATTATAAAACTGCATGTCACAAAAACATTATAAGAACGTTTATACAGCAACTATACAACCAAAATTGGTACCATATACTAAAGCACTTTATTCATTATTGAGATTTTACAAGGCATGTTGGAAACAATTAAAAAATAGTAAATAGATATACTCGCGTCAAGAATTCAGACGACTTACGTCATACGAACAAATGAATAATTCATTATATTTTCAACAAAATATCTAAGAAACTGCAACTGATTGTAGTAAAACTATATACTACACTAATAGATTGCATTATATATTGCACTAAATTGCAGAAAATTATTGTTTTTAACGCCACCAAATATCAAAAATTACGTTGACAATAAAAACAAATATGTAACGTTAGCCGTGACGTAAGACGTCTGAATTCTTGACGCGAGTATAATAGCAACAAATCAAGTAAACAATAATTTTATAAGAGCTCTATTTTAGCATCTTTAGTAGCAATAATACAACATTTTTGTAGCATAAAATCCATCAGCAAAAGTAAATTATTTATTGTATCGTTAAGGTATAAAGTAACGAACACCTCTGTTTAATAACAAAGTCTGCAACTGAAATGTATTCTCAATATTATTTTACGCGTTTTATTGCACTTTGTAAAAGCAGTTTTTGATTGCGGAATTTTTTTAATGTGATTTGTGTGGCCCATATCTAGTGAATTTTCCATGCACCGCGTGTTTAGTGATTACTTACAATATTATCATGATTAAAAAAAAAGATTTTTGCAATTTCGTGGGTTTTGACGTTAAAACTAGTGCCAAAAGCATTAAAATCGTAACTTTTCATAATTGTCTTCGTTTTGACTATTCAGTATTAGGAAACTTAAAAATTTGTGATATCTTTATAGTTATTCTACACATGATTTTCAGTATTATAAAATTGCTATTTAAAAAAATTTTCGATGACGTCATATCTCGAACAACGATGACGTCACAAATGTGGGTAGTATGTAAAAATAGTGCCATTTTTAAAAACAAAATCGACGTGCCAGGGGATTTTTTCCAAAACTTCTCAATTTCAAAAATAATGAATTTATTCGTTACTTTTCGAAAGCACCGTATATAGTTTTTATTGTGGAATGATTTAAAGCAATGCAATCTGGAAAAGGTGGGAAATCTAAAAATGTTAATATACAGGGTGTTTTATAAAAAAATATAAAGTTAGTATCAATATCTCTGTAGCGCAATGCTCGATCGTATTAAAAAAATGAAATCCTTGTGAACAATTAGGCAAGGAATGCAGTTTTCCGATATCTTATAGGGTAGCAAAGTTAAAACCGAATCTAACGTTTTTGGTGCAATCACCTGGTACTATGTAACATCCAAATTTTGTTTGTACAGGATGTTCATTATACTTAGGCCACCTTTTATTAGGTATCGTTATTATTGGAGATACAAAATAAGGTTTCGTATAAAAGTTGTAGGACCGGAACTGAACCTCTTTAATAAGTTAATAGAAGCACAGTGGCGTACAGAAGTTGAGGGATACAAGAAGCAATAATATATTTTTTAATGGAACGCGTTGTGTATTGTTGAATTATCTTTTTTTTTATTTCTATATTTTTATTACTATTATCATAAGTAATAAATTTCAGAGCAAGTAATAATGCATTAAGAAACCTTGAGATACATTTCTTATTTTTGTTTTAAGACACGTTGTTTTCTTGGTATATTTTTATTAAAATTTTCATGTCAGGCGCTAGTTGTAACCTGAAAATAAACAATTTGTCGTGGAAAGTGAAAGTATTAAGTTTTTTTGCATATCTAAGAATCATTAATATTGTCACTATTCCTACTAGCTGATGCATCCAATTTAATTCACATTTTATAATTAATAAAAAAATTGAACAATATGAAAAGTTGAAATTACTAAACAACAAAAATGTTTCCTAAACCACTATCACTAATCCTAAACCATAACGAATAAAAATAGTGATAAAACCTTAAAATCCCATTAGCTTCTTCCAAAGAAGCCGTGATTAGTTTTTTTTGTGACACAGAGTGTTGTTTTTCGTAATTAATCGTAATTTTCAAGATACCGTCCAAAATGAACACACTGTACGTAAATAATTTTTGTTCCGTGATTTTATATTTGTTTATATCCGTAAGACCGCTTATTATTGATTTAGGAAGTCATGTTCTGCATTTGTGGGAACTGGGAAACGAAAGTGCGGGGGCAGACACAGGTATAAGACGGATAGAAATAGAGAATAGAGCATATAGGACGTAAGGGATGAATGGCAAAGGAGGATGATGTCACGCACTTTGACGTTTCCTAGAAGTCGGGTGGTGTTGCGCTTTTTATCCGTGACGTCACATCCCGTTTTGACCTTGGTCAACAAGTTCCCCTGCGCCCTACGCCCACATATGTGCCCGTTTTCTTATGCAAGGGCTTTTGCGGGTGACGTGGGAAGTAGGAAGCGGCGTCGGAGAGGTCCCGATGCCTTTTGGCAGCCGAAACCTCGTAGGTCATAGAATAGAAACAACGTTCAAATACATCAGACAAAGAAGCAGGTTATATTTTATACGGAGCTGTATAAAAAGGAATCGCATGCAACATGGAAAACTATACAGGGTGTCTCCTAACTGGACAGCCAAAATGAAATGTCATATGTAAAATCGAATTTTAAACATAACATAAAAAGTAACTTTTTTCCATATCGGGCTTCGTTTAGGAGATATTCAGTTATAAAAGTAATTGAGTAATTGAAAAATGTGGATTCATTGTTAGAATTTGTTAAAGAAAAGTCTTAATTTTCCACAATCCTTTATTTAAATGTGATTATTTTTGACTACGAGTTATAAAAATATTTTATTAAAGTAAATAATAAAACAAACAAACATTATTACAAAGTTAAGAACTACAATAGATGTTCAAAAATGCCACCATTTACATTGACACATGCTTGGCAACGCAAAACAAGTGAATTATAAACTCGAACGTTATACAAAAATAATTACTTGAAGACAAGCTGTCAAATAATAAACAAACTTTTATTTTCATAGCTGCCTTGTTTTACATTTTATTAAATATCTGCTAAACGAAGCCCAATTTCAAAAAAGTTACTCTTTGTTTAAAATTCGATTTTATATATGACATTTCATTTTGGCTGTCGAGTTAGGAAACACCCTGTATATTACGTCATTGGCATTACTATCTATAGCCTCAAAGATATTGAAGCAAATTGTACTCGAAGTTATTATATAGGATGTCCTGAAATTAATGAGACATAGAGTTAGAGCAGATTCCTGATGACAAATGAGATGTGGCCAAATTTAACTTAGAAAGTTAAAATTTTATTTTCAATATTTCTTGTAAAAATTTTTTTAAAAATCCAAAATACTACGTGTTTTACATTCTTATTCGAAGGGTTCTACAAGGTGTCCCAAAATTCTCCCCTCCCCCCAGGCATTTTCGCGGAGAAATATGCAGGGTGCCTTGCAAGTCGTTATATATATATAGCTAAAATAATAATAATAATAATAATAATAATAATAATAATAATAATAATAATAATAATAATAATAATAATAATAATAATAATAATAATAATAATAATAATAATAATAATAATAATAATAATAATAATAATAATAATAATAAAAACTATATTAATTAACTGTTATAGATCTCCTTCCGGCGATTTGAATTGTTTCTAGATAGATTGTATAGTATTGAATATTTTTATTACATCAAGTGTGTACATTATTTTAGCTGGTGATATTAATACAGATTCGTTTAGTAACTCTAAGGAATTTAATTCTTTCTCTAACTCTAACTTACTAGCATGTTTTAATTTGGTTGGGTTGGTGAATTGGCCAACTCGAGTGACGGATACCACCCTAAGCACTTTAGACCATATTTTTTATAAATTTTAAATCTGAAGGACCCTGTTGCGTATTTGATAATATAATAGCGGACCATAGAACCGTGCTGTGCGATTTTGATAATGTAGAAGAGGAGAGAAAGTTTACAAACCTTTCCTTTTATAAAAGAAGTTTTAATGAAACAGCTATTGTCAATTTTTGTACTGCAATTCAAAGTGAAAACTGGGACAATCTTTTTAAGTTATTTAACTCTGTGTTCTTATATTACTTTGAATGCTATTTTCCTTATCGTAAATGTTATAGCAGTGGAGCAACTGATAAAAAATGGGTTAATGATAAAGTGAAGACTAGTTCATATTTAAAGAATATTTTTATATTGCAAAAAAATACCCCGAGTTAACACCCGTTTAAAAAATAGAAAAAAGAAACATCATCAGTTGATTATACGAACTAAAAAAACATATTATCAAAATAAGATTTTACTTTCTGACAACCAAGCTTGCGCAGCTTGGAAGGTTTTATCGGAATTAAGCAACCAAAATAAAACATTTTAAGGATGTTAACATGTTGATGGAGTTTCTTATGAAAAACTGGAATTAGTAGCTTCATTATTTAATTATTTTTTTGTAAATACCCCTAAGAAGTAATTGACCTAATACCTAAAAATACAATTAATTCACCAACCCAAGATATTTGCACTTTACACTTTAATTGATATTCGAACGTATAGTTTGACAGTTGATCTGCATTTACGGTTATTATGGAAACTAAAGACAATTGTTTTCTCATGGCATACCAAGCTATTTAATAGAAACATTGCTTTTCCTTTTTACGCCGTAACTTTAAAATAGCTTTCAAGATTTGAACAATTGAAATAAATTTTATCTTTTTGATTCCTCCGGTATTTTAATAACTTCAATATTTTCTAAAGGTTGCGTTCTTGTTAGCAAATGTATTCGTTTCTTAAACCATTTTTATTACATACTAAACGGCTGTCCTCTGTTTTGGCAAATGCGCTTTCTGCATAGTTAAAACGTGTTAAAATTTATTTCCTTAATTTTTAGAATGTTTATCAAGAAACTTTTCCTAAGAACTGAACGAGCATTGCTTAGGTAAGTTTTTAATAATATCTGAATAATCCTACATACAAAGGTTTAAATAAAATCCACGTTTAAATTTAACTCTTCGCTTTTACAAAGTAGAAAAATATAGACATATTTGTTCTAAACAGATTTGTTTTTCTTCTACACTTCAATAATTGTAGAAAAGCACTGTTAAATTAAAAAATATTAAAAAATAATTATCACAAATATTGTAACACTTGGTATATGCTTATTGTTTCAATCGACTCAAAATCACGTATTGTATCACCTCCAAAAATTATTGTAACGATTTTCAATGCCTGGGGTGGGGGGCAGGAAAAAACTTTGGGACACCCTGTACAAACCCTCGAATATGAATGTAAAACACGTAGTATTTTTCCAAGAACCGTTGGCCATGATTAATTTCCCCGTTATTAGGTAAAACTGGCGAGTTTCCTACGGTCAGTCGACCGGCCGGTTCAAAGGCTTTCGAATTTCGAAATGGGGTTGCTGGCCCCCGCCCCTCGAGCGAAACTAAAGCAATACTTTGCCCTTCCTAGAAACCCTATCCGGCTTTCTACCTAATAACTTGCGGACTTGCTTTGCATATCTTTGCAAAATTTTTATGTTTATTGTTGCAGGCCTGGCTGTCCATAAATTGCACAAGACGACAGAATTTTTATGGTGTACCGTTGGCGGCTGTAAAGTCATGGGGATGGAGACCTCGGGCACGGTCACGTTATTTTACGATGGTGGAAGATCAAGGTAGGAACGAAAAAACCCCAATATTTATTTATAGTGTTTGTTAAGGACAATAAATCGGCCGCATTTAGCTTTAAAATGCGAATGTTAAAAAGTCAGCTTGAAGTTACGTACATTCTAAATAGGCAGACCTTTTTTATTTCTACCTACAGCTACAGTAGCTAAAAAGCTGTTTCGTATTTATGGGGATTGTTTATTAATTTGTGACGCAGATTCTACTAACACAATTTGTTCAACCGTGCTGAGTACAGGGTGAGATAAAAATGTTATGTTGTAACAATCTTTAGTTAGTTAAAGCACAAATCACAAAAACAATTAAATACTGCATTTTCGAGATGTAGACCTAATTTTTGTTTTTCTAAATGGAACATACTGTATATTTTTACATCATTGATAAAACCGTCAATGTTTTTTCCAAAAATATACTATACAAGATACTTATCTTTTACGGTTTTCGAGATATTACATCATGTTTGTTGTTATACAACAACATAATAATATAATAATAATAATATCTCTACCCCTCATTCTAATCACGAGGATTAGCCCAGAAGTCGAAGACTTGTGCGGGAGAGGGGGCGGCATATTATTATTAAGCAGGCCGCATTTGCGCCCAGGAACGACTTACGTTGGTAGGCCCTAACCACCATTCAGTGCAGGAATGAGGGAAACCTGGAAAACCTCATTAATTAGGGGGGTAGTCAAATGCCAACCGGTATCAATCTCTCACATTGACCCAAGCCAACATTCTTCCACCCTACCATACCCGCAGAGAGGGTGCCAATCTCTCCACGAATATAGCTTATATACGGTCTACCGGCTGCGGGGGTCGAACCCACAGCGATCCAGTCACCTTGATTCAAGTACTGACGCCTTACACCGCGCGACCACTGACCGATCATATAGATAATTCATGAAATGTGATCTTTTAAAATATTTTAAATAGAAGATATAAAAAGAGAACAAATAAGTTTATAAAAATGGTTGAAAGGGTGACCCCCCTTCTTTTTCAAAGTTGATATATTTGGACTAAATTTTGCATGCTCTTATATTATATTAAAAGCTAATTCGTAATTAAAAATGCTTAATTTCATATTTTTCATTTAAACCTTTAAAAAGATATCATATGTCACGAGTTATATGATGTTGCATATAAACAATAACTATCCTGTGTAATATATTTTCGACAAGATCAGCTCAGTTGATGATTTTTCTAATGGCGTGTAAATTTACAGGGTGTATTTAAAAAAAAAAACAAAAGTTAAGCCTATATCTCGAAAATGGGATATTCATTCCTTACAGGGTTAACTATGACTAAATACAAAAATTATAACCACGTGCTCAGGGAGTCCTAAAAGACAATAAAAAAAATTATTCCAAAATTTTTAGCTTAATATTTATAAAATGGGGTAAAACCCTTTTTTTCTACGGAAAGTCGGCGCCTGTGATAAGCATCGACTGATATCTTAGATCAATGTCAACTACCATGCGGTTGTTTTCCTGCAGCGTTTCTAAATGCATAAATGACAAAAATTAACATTCTTTTTAGTAATAATACCTGATAAATAGATAACAGTTAATACAGTTAGATGCAGTATTTTGCATTCGTTTTACATTATTTCGTTACAAACTGGCTAAACTACATTTTCACTCATTGCAACCACTCACTACCGATAAAACACTAGGTAGGTACTAATAAATAATAGAAAACTTTTAATGCACCTGCGACAGTCTTGTCGCTTAAAACTGAAGAAAAACACAAAACTACAACATAGGAATTAAATTATGACATGACAGCGAATTTTACCGTTGTGTTGCTGGTTGTCTACTCTGACTTTGTAAACGTTGAACGTGCAGCCGCATAGGCCCCGTTAAATAAAGATTTAATATAATATCGAAAACAATTTTTTTTCGCTTTATTTTAATAACAGAAATATCTGCATTCGAGGCTTATTTAAACCTCATTTTTTGCTTTTTCTGTGAAGAGTATTTCCCGATTTTGGCTTTTCTAGATAATTTCCAAATTCTACCACATAAACACACTAAACTGTCCTTCGTGTTTGTAAATATCCTCAATTATTGTCGTTGATGGTGTTCCCTACTCGATTTTCATCAAGAGCATAATCCACCACGTTATTATTTCTCTGATTGAATCGAATTAAAAACTCGGGACTATGCTTTGTCATCCACTTCGTTCCACGATCTCTAACAATGATGGGTTCCAATGAAAAAAAGCCAGATAAATAACCTTAAGTACCTACCAGTATAATTTTTGAGCGGCGGACTTTATTTCGAGTGAATGGTTTCTTTTTTTCGGGATTAATTCAATAAAGAATTGGTACATATTGACGTAGATGTAGACGGTAGATATACGTTTCATGAATTAGCTCCAAATCTAAGACAATTAAAGAAATACATGGTCAGGGTTTGTGGAAAAACAAGATAATGATCTGATTAACGGTGGAAGTAATGGTGGGGGTATTAAAAAGTTTTGTTATACAGGGTGTCCCTAAATGGTTGGGACAGCGCTTCGCCACATAAAGTATAGCTGAAAATAAGTCGATTTGACTAAACTTGCCTTAGTCCAAAAGTTGATAATCACGGAGCTAGAGGGTGTCAAAAGTTAAAAAATAAATCGGGTTTTCTTTAATAACTTTCGACTGTTTCACGTTAATCTCACGAAATTTTGTATCCAAGGATTTGTTGGGATGGCAAATTCAATTTTATTGTCCGTTTTGGTATATCTTCTAGAGGGCGCCTCCGGCGACGATTTCGAACCATTTAAACCGTTACAACTTTTTTGTTCCACCCTTTATATTATTTTGGACTAGACAAATCTCTTCCCCAGTTTTTTATAGTTAAGAAAGGTTATCTTATTGAAGTCGCTTGGAGCAACGGTTTCCGAGAAAAACACATCTAAATCTATTGTTTGCAGTGATCTTAATAAAAAAAAAATAAGTAAACGCCCCGCTATGTAAAGGTTGAACTACTAGAACTTCAATAATTTTTTTCTCGGGAACAATAAGGATTTTACAAAAATTATTTTTGCGATATTCCCCATTTTTCATAACGCAACTTTTTTGTAATTTTACAAACTTCGTATTTGTGTATCGTATTTATGGACTCTCCATTGTGCACACTTAAGCAAAAGAATAAAAAGAAATATTGTATAGGTACAATTTCATGGGGAAAATGTTTAAGTTTTAATTTGAAATAACCTAACAGATATACTCATTTCTATTAACATTGCGAAAACATCGACAATTCCAATTAATTCAACCACCCTTCTGCCTACCGCTATCCATATGCGCTTCTGCAACCCTCTCACCCCTTCCCGGTCCTCCACTCTATTAAACCTACCTCAATTATCAATTATTAACCCATCTAATGTCCAATTTCCACCCCCTGGAAGGTACCAAGCACTACAGAACGGGGTTAAACCCGTGTAAGCGCCTTTACCCCTTCTGAAAATATTGACGATATCGTTATAACAAGTGGCGGTCCAAGCAATAATTGGAAATGGTTTTCCGCCTGTTTGGCAGGCATAAAGAAGGGAACCCTTTCAACTCTTCTACCCCCGTAATTGCGGGCCACGTCGGCCATTTCACCCTTTCGTGGGGTAGCCGCGCGTTATGGGGTGGGGTGGGACGGTGCGTTTTTTAATAATTTATCATTTCACGTGACGGTGGCTTTTAAAGTTAGATGTCAGAGGTTTTTGTTCCTTGTATGACAGTTCACAGTACTTGGTGTAATATGGCCATTGAGTTTATAGGTAACGAAGCTTATGCAGGGTGTATCTAAATAATACCGAAAAATGTAAGGGGCGATTCTCTGATGAAAATTAATTGGGGTTCTTGGTATAACATTTTTTGAAAAAACCCTTCCCTGAAAACTTACAATCCTCCAAAAATTCCAAAAAGAAATAGTTTTTCCTTTTTATCGTCCATGCATATCTAGCTAAAGAAACCAAACTTGGTAAACATTATCTGTCGAAAAACTACACTTTTTGATATTTTTTCAACCCTGAAGGTTGAAATAATCAACCCCTATGACATTTTTTCTTATAATTTTTTTTCTCTTTTAATAATATGTCTAAAAAGCCCCATCCGTTTACTAACTTTTTCTATTCAAGTTTTTCCGAAAAGTTAAGGATTCATGAGAAAAAAAATAAATGTATAGCAATGCAATTTTAAAAAGATGAGCTGTTTAACGCGAGTGTATTTTGCCGAGAGATCTAGTGGCCTGTTTTTTGCAATGGAAGCCACAGAAACAAATGTCAGTGTCATTTATTGTTACTGTTTCTTACTATTTCACAAGTTTTAGTTTGTGTAGAAAATATTAGTTGTTTACATACATGGAAATTCTTTTTTGGAATTTTTGAAGGAGAGTAACTTTTCAGGGAAGCGTTTTTTTCAAAAAAAAAATTATACTAAAGGCTCCTATTAATTTTCATCAGAGAATCGCACCTTATGTAAATAATAATTAATCTTTAAATAAGTAGGTACATAAGTTCATCAACAATTTTGAGTGTTGCTAGTTTCAACACAAAGATCTAATTTAATAAAAAAATCAATAAAAATGTATTCTGCTATATTTATACCAAATATAATTATATAGGTACAATCGTTTGCAATAATAATGGCACTCGTGACGTATTCATAATTAAATCTACTTTAAATTTTTAAATTTAGTTATTAGTTGTTTCACTCACTAATAGAAATTTCTACTCGGAACTTCCAGAACTTCAAAAACTGCTTTGAGAGAGCGTCATTATTATTGCAAAAGCATGTACTTATATCTGAAATATTAACAGATATTAAGTACGAAATATTAAATTTAGAAATGAAGTGCCTAAGGTATTGACAATATCTCTAGATTAACATATATTGTTTATTACTTTCTCTTATCCTATAATTGTAATATATTTGCCTTTTTAACTCCTTTGCACAAAAGTGGACAAATGCGGCCTACTGAATAATAATATGCCACCCCTTTCCCACATATATCTCAAACCTATGACTACTTTAAGGTTAGCTTCCCCCAGAGTGTCTCAAGCTCGATAGTACAGTGACGATACAAAAAATTTAGATAAAAAATATCGTCCTAGAGTCTCAAATTTTATTTACATTTTTTGTATCTACGTATATAATATGCTAACAACTAGAGTCCTCTATTCTGTACAAAAAAACCAATCTATCATATTGTCATGTATTTTAGGAACACCCTATATAAAGCGTAATATTGTTAATACAGAAATGTAGAGATGCCATGCCAATACAATTTCAAATACTCTGTACCCAGTTTATGTAATAAATATTTCTCCAAATAATAATTTGTTTACTATTTCCGGAGGAATGTTTTGTGATTTACAATAAATAACCTTGCTGCCGAGAACCCGGCGATTACATAATAAAATATTTTTACAAGTTTCAACCGAAACATTTTTGCATAGCATAAAACGTTTGATTCTATAGGAGAAATTTAGCTTTACTACCCGAATCCTTGGAAATACATTAGCAGAATGCCATAAAAAGTAAAAGTGCACACCTAAATTATGCAAATTGCAGCAGCTTTTGCCACTCTACCTCCCCTTATTGTGCAATTTGTGCCCATACCGAAGATAAAACGGTTTATTTATTGACGCTATTCGTTGCTCTACTTTGAAATGTTTATTGACAAAAGTCCGTTTATTGTTACACAATGGCTGCAAATGCCCTTCACGATTCAAAAAATCTGGCGCTGGTCTATGTACTTTATTTTAAGTAAACAAATTGTCAAGTAGTTACTTGTTGAAAAGATCTCGCACAAAAAGAAGTGATCGTACCGGATTTTCTTTACACGAAAAATGAAATCTGCTTTAAACTAAAAGGTGTAATAATAATGCAATAAATTTTGAAAAGTTGTCTTAGGTACCTTGTATTTTGTTGAGATGCGCTTTTGTTAATTGACTTGGCACAGTTCCATATCAAATAAAGATATTCTCTAAGAAAGAGTTTGGCAGATTTCTGTATGTAAAAATCTAAAAAAAAATATGCATACAAATCTTACAATAATTGTAATTCCTTCATGATGACCTAAGACTAAAGGTATATAGGGATCCAAGTGAGATAGATTTAAACATTACTATACAGAATATTTCAGATACAGATGATTTAAAGACGGCGTATTCTTAACAGTGATATCTACAAACACAAATACTTTTTGAACATTTAGTTAGCAAAGGTAAATATACAGTAAAAATATTAAACGTATGTCAAGCAGATAAACAAATTTTAAACTGTCAAACTTGACATACGTTTAATATTTTTACTACTATTTTGAGAACGAAAACAGAGAGTTTTTCGAAACGTCAATAATACGGAAGTGCGCGATAGTGATGTGATTTTTGTTATTTTTTACTTATCTGCTTTTTTCAGTGTGAGATTTTTTGGTTAGGCAAACTTAGTTTAAAAAATAACCCTTGATTGATCTGTTTGGCGCAAGGGCTTATTTAATTATTAATCTTTATTTTTATCAGAAGTGTGGCAAAAACCCAATAAAAGTAAAAAAAAACTAAAATTATGCCACAAATAAATAGCTTCAGGCAATATTCTCATTTTTGTCAGTGTAGATTTCTGGACCATTTTCAACGGCTATCAGTGGCGTGCAATGCCAGTTACAATAGGGTAGGCAAACATTTAAATTACTTAACTATGATCCACCAAAATATGCTCTCGTTCGGAAATGTTAGTGTCAGTATAATAGTCAATAATTGATTTGAGCATTACACTTAAAACTAAGTATTTTTAAAACAAAAACAGTGGGTTCTTTCTTGCATAAGAAACCGAGTAACAAACACACTTAACATGCAGTCGAGCACGCAATCTATTAGATTAATGATTATAAAATATTAAACACTATTATTTTTTATAAATCAGGTCAATACGGCGGTCATTTTTTAAAAACTCATTTAACACATCTTCATAAAAATTAGTATTTTGGTTTAGGTCTTGCGTAAGTTCTTTTTGAATTGAAATAACTGCTTGTGTTTCGTAAGTAGGTATGAATTCGTTTCAAATCGGAAAAAGATCGTTCTGCCGAAGCGCTACTAGCTGGTATCGTCACAAGCTTGGCTAATGTAACAAGTTGCGGAAACACGTGGTACATTATGTTTTTTTCGCAAAATCTAATAATTTCATAGGCATTGAGACCGGCAAATTCTGATGAAGAATATAAACAAATCAACTCGTTTTTTAATCTGTCAAAATCAAATCGTTCTTTATATTTTGTCTTTAGCTCCGAAAATATTTCGTCAGGAAAATTATCTTTGAGTTGCGAAAAAGAATCAAGAATCAAGAAGGCAGGTCAGCTCGACTCAGATCGACTACCGTCAAGCAGTGCTTTAGCGCTCCATATGAATTTGTATTAATCAGCTGAGACTGCTTTGCTTTCTTTTTAAATATGATGCTTATACACAGTAGAGCAGTGCGCGCTGAGCGCCATAGAGAAACTTAAATAAAATTACCTCTTGCGCCAGCGGCATTTATTATATTATGAGTTTTAAGAGGACTGAGGCAGGATAGTGCATAGTAGATAGTAGATCTTTTTTTAACAAATTGGTAACTTTTCTAGGGTAGGCAATGCTGTTACGCTTCTATTGTATGCACGCCACTGACGGCTATAACCTGCAAACAAGCCGTACTGATCCACTTCTATTCGACTTGAGGTGCACAAAAACTTTTTTTTTTGGTACGTCCGTTGTTCGGACATCTGAATAGATTATCGATGGCCGATCGGGGTGTTCCCGAAAATGGCGAGTCGGGGATTTTTTATGGGCCGGCTGCAGATTGCACCCTTTATGTGGACCACGTCCAGCCGACGCTATAAATAACGTCCTAGTGGACAGCCGGAGGGTCCCTGCAACTGTCCCTACGAGAGGGTAGAGGGTCACTTTGATGGTTTGCAGCCCTTTGCGTCACTGCGTGTCGATCGCACTCCGCTTTTTGCATTTGGTAATGGGTTCGTGATGCACAGGGTCATTCACGACAGTCCTAGACCAAAGGTATACAGGGTGTCCCGTAAAATATGTTACAAACTTTAGATGGTGATAGTACATAAAAAAATAAGGCAGTATTCGAAGAAATAATTCACCATATTTATTTATTTTGTAAAAAAAATATGTTAAAACTAACTTAAACACTAACAAAAACAAGTCACACGACAAAGTTTTTTACCTAAATAAATCAATATTCGACTACCTAGTCCAATGTTTTTTTGATTTTATTTATAAATGATATTATAGAACAGTTAAATGTTAAATGTTTAACTTACGCAGATGATTTGAAGATTTTCCTTGAGATAAATACACTGCAAGATTGTGTAATGCTTCAGAGTAATTTGAATCGAATTAACGAGTGAGAACAACTTACCCCTGAACGCTCAGAAGTGTAATGTTATGTCCTACACGAAAAAACAGGTAAGATACTATTCGATTACACGCTCGGCAACATTACACTTAATAGGCCTGAGTTTGTCAAGGATCTTGGTGTGTTGTTTGATAAAAAATTATCGTTCAATAAGCATATGTGTTGTATTATCAAATCTGCTTAGCCTGGGTTTTGTTCTTTGCAATTCTAAGAATTTTAAAAACATGGAAACCCTTAAATTGCTGTATTGCTCATTTGTACGCTCCAAGCTCGAGATGCAGCTATTGTTTGGTCACCTATTTATAATAACTATCAGACTGCGATTGAAAAGGTTCAGCGAAGGTTCATGAAATCTGCGCTTTACTTAATTGATGGTATGTTCCCAGGGGAATAGCAAATGACATTTTGCTGCAGCGTACTAAACTTTGCAGTCTCTCTTCAAGAAGGATAACCTCTTCAATTATTCATTTACACAAAATTCTGCATAGTTCCATTAAGTCAGAAGAACTTTTGTCTCAGATCGCTTTTAAAATACCATCTTTTAATTCACGAAACAGTGCTGTTTTTAAGTTGCCTCAAACACGGACAAATTCTATGATTGCGTCCCCATTATATCAAATGATCACGCATTATACAAACATAGAATTCGCTTGATATATTTGTCTGTTCTATTGAGCATATTAAGCGAATATATTCTGTTTAGGTATTTTTATTTGTTTTTTTCTTCATATTTTTATATCTACATATATTTATTATTATTATTATTATTATTATTATTATTATTATTATTATTATTATTATTATTATTATTATTATTATTATTATTTTTTAATTTCTAACTTTGTAATATGTAGGTATCTGTGTGTGTTTATATGATGTTGCTTTGTGTATTTTTTTTTCGATTATTTTATTGTACTCACTATATATTTTTCTCTATGATTCCTCATCCCGTAACTGGATTAATCCCGTGGGGCGTTGTAATTAAATAAATAAATAAATAAATACCTGTTTATTTTCTTTTTCATTTTCATACCATACCCTTAGCTTAAAAATATCATCAGTCTTTTCTCTACAGTAATAGCTCTGCGAAAATTCGGATCCTGTAAATTTAATAAATTCAATAAGCTTGTTGAATGTTTCTCGTTCCATTCTATAGAAGTTTTGGAATTTTTGAGGATGCATCTGTAGCTGCTGAGAAACAACAAACTCACTGTATCAGCATTGTCTCGTAAGTATGGATGAATCCATAACCTCCTTACTTTCTTTTTCCTTCTTATAATCGCCGCAGCAATTAACACATTCTTTTTGCAACAACATTATTAAGAATACAATTGTTTAACTCAGCTCGAACTATTGCTGTGTCTGAGAGAATTTGGGTGTAGCAACATGCCATGCGACTTTGGTGTGAAAATACCACGGGAAGACTCACGATGCGACGTGCTTCCTACTTAGCAAGTCGCATGCAACTTTGGTCTGGAAGCGCACTAAAAGCACGAACCATCTGCACTAGTCCTTTCCGCGACCATAATGTGTCAAATTTTATTGTCTGGAGCACGGCGCTAAAACGTACCCAGGGACCGTGGTACCTCGTTAATAAAATCGGTAATAGATGGAGTTCACCTGCGAAAACGGTCCTCGTCGGCGGCAGATTGCAGACCTTCGGCTTATCTTTGATTCTGGGGGAGTACAGGTGCTCCGGTTGATTGAAAAAGTGTGCTACGAGTCGATCTGCTCGCAGATAGGACCCGATATCGCGGCCGTGTTGTTAATTTATTGGAATGGGTTCGTGAATATCAGTTTTGGGTTGATGCTAGTAGAGATAGGCCTGTCGATTGTGCATATAAGTGAAAAATATCCCGTTCTGAGAACGCGGCAGGCATCTTTCTGTCATAAATCATCAAAAATTCGAAAATGTTTTCATAACAATCAGTATTTATTGGTCGCTCTGCTTATTTTAGTGAGGAAGCACACCCGTTAACAGTCACAAATTATAGAGAGATCGGTTTGGGAGTCTTAGGTGGAGGGTCACATATGCATTTCCTGTACGGCGCGGTTAAGGGTGTAGGAGGGGGTTGACGGCCCTGGCACTAATGTACCGCTTGGCAAGATTAAGGACTAATAACGGCATTAGCCAAAAGGTTAAAATTATATTTTCTTTAGTTTAATTGGGTATTAAACGCAAGTCAAGTTTGACGGTTTAAAATTTGTTTATCTGCTTCCATAAAGATGTTAAATGATTTTTATTTTATTGTAACTTGATACGACTGTAGCCAACAATGATCAATGTTTGACACGCACTTATCTTCGTTCAACAAAATAATCGCGGTTTCTCTTTGTTTTCTTTTTGTTGCATTTTCCTCCTGTAATATTTTTGCCGAATCCCATTGAATCAAATGACCATTTTTCCAAGCGTGTTCGAAAATTTTTGATTTTTCAATTTCTCTTTTTTTATACAGGGTGTTCCTAAATTAGTGTCGCAACGGAAAACTGTAAATTCCTCTTAAAAAATGAAACATTTTTTTCCTCTTCTATTTTTCTCTCCGGGCTTTCGTTTTCAAGATACATGGTGTCAAAACTTAAATTTTTTTTTAGTTTTTTTTCCAATATCTTAGGAACCGTTTGAACTACAGGACTGAGCTATTTAAACACATTACCACTATTAATAGCTACTTTTCGCACCCTTCTCAAATTTATTGGACGTGCCAGTGGTGGAGATTTTAAAGTATCGGAAGGGTTTTTTTCCCCATAACTTTTACGCCACTGGAACATTTGTCAGCAAATTCTAAAGCGCCAATGAATTTTACATAAAAATAGTCCTCTTGGTTCATTGCTCTAAAGTCAGCCGTTTTCAATAAAAATGACTTTCTATGAACAAAAACAAACATTTTGCTAACGTTTCGAAAATCTTTTGTATTTAAAAAAATAGGTAGTAATAATATGAAGCTCATCATGAAAGTCGAGTAGTTTTTATCTTAAATAACAACGATTATTATAATTTTCAAAAAAATCGCCTACTAGTTAGCCTTGCCTGCAACAAATTGGAGATGCAATTAAAAAAATTAAAGACCGCCGACGGTTTTTCCATCGAAAAAGCCTTTTTGTGTGCGACGCAACACAATGCACCCTTCACAATGCACCGGGCAGCGCGCGATCTTACCCCAGCTAGGGGTAGCACGGGGTAGAAGAGCTGATTTGAATGCAATTTGTATAAAATGTTAGATTCCGGGAATCCGAGGGTCGACTTGCTACCGCCATCGCCATATGCAGCTGCCTTATGGATTCTATTTGCATTTCGAGCGCTCTAATCGCAAATATGAATAAAAATGGGTACGGATCAAATTCTACCCTTGATCTTTGTTTGTAATTGTGCAATTTACTATAGCTGGGAAATGAATTATGTAGTACGAAAGAAAAATTTGCGCAAAAGGGGAATTTCATAAGTATCGTTTTGGTACACAATACAGCTGGCGTAGTTTGTCATATATTTTCGTCTTTATATACGTAATTGTAATTGGAGATTATTTATAATAATAATAATAAATATTTTATTGTCTCTTTATTGCTTTATTGTCTAACAGTGAATACCATCTACAAGACAATGTTAAATACACAAAATAGATAGCAATGTATTAAGAAAGAACAATATGTATCTAAACTAATTCCCAACCCCCAATTATTCCCTTACCAAAAACCCTATCTAGTAAATACCAAAAACAAACATACTAACAATTCAATATAAATAACTGAGCTTAACTCTAGCTAAAAAAATATTTAACAATATTCAAATTAAACAAATAATATTCTTTTTAAAGATTTAGAAAAAGAATAAATAGACTGATTAAAAATATAAACTGAATTACACACATCATTAAATTCTTTGCATATAAGGTAGATAGGTAACTTCAACATTAAATTAGTATTAGTATGTGGTACGTAAAACAATGTATTGTATTTTGCCTAGCATTAATCTATAATGCTCTAAAAGATATCTGCAATCGGTTTTTCCAGTGCATAATTTATATAAAAACGTGTGACAGATACTTCCTTCTGGAAATCATAGTGGGTAAATTAAATCTTTGAAGTAAACTTACATGATCACATCCTACTTGAGGATAGAAGCCATCAGCCTTGAAAGACATATATTTAGCGAACTTACGTTGAACACTGTATTGCAGAAAAAGGGTTCCATACATTACAGACATATTCTAGTGTAGATCTAATGTAACAAAAATATAATGGTCAGGTGATTTCCGGGCTGGTTGCCACGTCGTCGGTTTAGAACACTTGACGTTTCGGGAGACATATCGCTCTCTTCTTCAGAAGTTACTCTGAAAAAGCCTACAAACTAAACAAAAATATATTATTTTTATCGTGTCTAGATTTCTAAAGTTGGTACAAGAGCGATAAATAAAGCCGAGTATGAAAAAATAAGTATGTTCTTCTTAATAGGAACATTTAGTTAGGCACAACAAAACATAGCGAAAATATTATTTGTTTTTTATATATATATATTTTATTACGTAGTTATTAATGAAGTCATACCTATAAAAGACTTTAAAATAATAAATATGGGTAGCTTCAACCTTAGACTAAAAAAAGGTACTCTTGTTTATTGTTGATAAAATGAACCGTTTACGAGAAAAAGTTCGACTTATGCTAGCATAGGCATGTTGAATCCTTTTATGAAGTCTTTCAACAATATCGTTAAGTTGTGTCCTGGGACATCACTACATTTTTTAAAATTTGTATTTTTTTTTGGATTGTCGGACATTTTAAAATGAAACTTTGCAGTTTGAATGACTTTCGTATCGCACTTTATTGTAGAGAGAAAAAAAATAGAAATCATGGCCCCTTTCATTAAAAATAAAACATGATTCCGTTTATTATTCTTTTATGTATCTCCATCATCTTATTTTTTCATGTTCTATCTGTACTCGAGAGATTTACATTTTCCCGGACACCCTCTATAATAGATAGGGTTAACTACCACTAAGTACATTAATTTTAATCACGTGCTCAGGAAGGCCCTAAAGGCAGTAGAAAAACATATTTCAGGATTCTAATTCGATATTTAAAAAATGGGGTAAAACTCTGTCACTGGAGAAAATGGCGCCTAGATCTGTCAACTACTATGCGGTTGTACAGCGTTTCCAAATGTAGAAACGACTGAAATGAACCTTTTTATTAATAATAATGCCTGATAGGTAATAGTTAATCTAGTTAGCTGCGGTATTTTGCATTTGTTTTTCGTTCCGTACTGTCAGTTTCACTGAGTACAAGTCTGTTACGATTACCCACTATCAGCAAAACACACGCTCCGTGGACAGTTAAATAAAATGCCTATCCTAAGAAAATCGAACGGAAGGAATATTAATAGATAATGGAAAAAAATGTCAGGTAACAACGATTTTACTATTTAGTCATGCCAAATAAATAGCTTCTCAGCGCAAGGCCGCCCAGAGTCGGCGATAAATAGGGGTTTAATATAGTTTCGAAATTTTTTGAAGTGTGATTCCTTTAATTGTTATTTTCTCTATCTCCTGTACTTAGTCATAATTAAACTTGTGTAATAGATTAATTATTTAAGCATTCTATTTGTGATTCTGATCCTAGGTCTTTGAGAAACAGTTTGTCGCCCGATTCCTTCGACTTCATTTCTCGCCCACGACAAATCAACCGGGACCCATTAACTGCATCCCCCCCTATAACAAATGAGTTTAATTTTTGTGTGTACAACCCCGATTAACTATGAAAATTCTAATTTCAACCCTCATTTAGCCCGATGCTCCCGGCGATAAGGAAATATAGCGGCCTCAGCCACGAGATTGATCAATGATCGGCAAGATGGCGGACGGGAATTAATTATTTACCCATATATTGGTCCGTCACTCGGTTTCTGATGTAAAAAGTTTAATTTTATTACGATCGGTTCCCTAATGAGACCCTTTGAGGTAGTGATTGGCGTTTTTAAAGTTAAATCATCGAGGTCCCGCAATTTGGCAAAATTTAAATTAGAATCCGAACGTGTGGGCGGGGGGATTTTGTTTTTTTTACCGAATCCGGAGTTTTAAATCTCAATTAAGAGCGACCTTGAGGAATCCTGAAGTCTTGCTTTTCATTGAAAGTATATACAAAAATCGTTGTAACTCTACTAATAAATGGACTATGGCGTTGGCTGATTAGTTTTTTACTATTACTGCAGTCCATTTATAAATTATAAACAGTTGAGTGAGTTATATATACAGGGTGATTTAGAACTTATCACTTACACAAAATACGCTTCCGCACGGTACTGGAAACTGGTCCATCGTAAAACCTGAAAAATAGGTCCAAATGAGTCTCGTATATGATATACCACACTGCTACAATACGCCGCGGGCGCCCTGTACCTGCATCTCTTCCACGATTCGGTTGCAAATTTCCCGCGCCACGTCTGCACTACACTCGAACTCACTGTACACCGTTGTAAAAGTAGCTGCATTTGGCACATAAAAAAATTTAATATTTTCAATTAACTATTTAAACCCTTTCAAGCTGTCACTGACCGATTCACACAGTGTAAATATGCAATCAGCAGTACAATCACAATCTCAAAGTTAGAATAAATCTCTAAACTTTGCCTACCATATTATGTACCCCATACGTTTTTCGTCCAGACATACTCCAGACCTTGTTTTTGGAAAATTGAAAATTTTGAAATTGTTCGTGTTGAAGAAGTGAATTTCTAACTTTGTGTGCGTGTATTTGAGGCCATATTATGTATATCCGGGCGTTATTTAGTGTTCTGACTCTTTTATTTGTATCATATCATGTGGTACGCGAAAGTGAGGTTAGGAGTTCCATTTACATATATGTTATTCTCAAAGAAGCATGCTTGTGATTTTTTGTGTGAGTTTACAGATTATGTACAAATGGCCTAACATACATTATTTTATATGCTTAATTATTATTGTACTTTTAGAAAACAACAGTTTTGATAAATATAAATGAAAAAAAAATCAACGTCGTAGCATGTAATAATGTATCAGAGAGAAATATTGTTTCAATTTTATTTTGTTGTGTTAAAATTTTCAAATGAGATAGCAGTAACGTTGGAAATGCTACAACGTTTCCACTCAAACTCCATCTGGAAATTACAGTATTAGTAATACACAGTTAAAAGTTATACTGCGTTAGTTTAGGCATAATAATAATAATAATAATAATATCTCTACCCCTCATTCTAATCACAGGGATTAGCCCAGAAGTCGGAGACTTGTGCGGGAGAGGGGGCGGCATATTATTATTAAGCAGGCCGCATTTGCGCCCAGGAACGACTTACGTTGGTAGGCCCTAACCACTATTCAGTGCAGAAATGAGGAAAACCTGGAAAACCTCATTAATTAGGGGGGTGGTCAAATATCAACCGGCATCAATCTCTCACATTGACCCAAGCTAACATTATTCCACCCTACCATACCCACAGAGAGGGTGTCAATCCTCTCCACGAATATAGCTTATATACGGTCTACCGGCAGCTGGGCTCGAACCAACTCCGTCTAGTCACCTCGATTCAAGTACTAACGCCTTAAACCGCGCGATCACTGACCGATAAATATATATATATATAAAATAAAATGAAAAACATATTTGTTTTCTGAATATGCAGGTATTTTCGTTTAAGTTATCTAGTAGTTTTCTTTATTTACTTTCACATTTTGTTAACAATTAATGATCAAAATTAAATACTAAGCGGTTTTGTTGTGTTTCTTGCAAAAATAAAGCTTATAAACATTTATGCGAATGCATAGTTACTATTTTAGTTGGTAATATAACGAGTAATTTTCTTTGTTGATATCCATTCCACACCCTCATTACAAAGCAATGATATTTGAAAAACAAATATAAATTACATAGTAAAGTAAGTAAAATCTATTGTAATAATACAAAACAAATGGAAAGCTGCATATGAACTTTACATGGAACTGCTAACAGTAGGTACTTTACACTTCCTTTTCTATTAGAGTTGTAACATTACATTATTTTTTACTGTTTAAGAAAGGTATTTTAAGCTAATATGTATCAAATCTCCTACAATTCCTATCAATGAAGTCATATGTATGTTCTCTGATACCAAACATCTAGGTATGCTAATGAACATCCACAGACAAAACTCTATTCAATAATTATCTAAAAAATTTAATATATTTACTAACCTCTGGAGTGGGAACTCGAAATTCAACCACAATAATTGAGATCTCACTTATTTCTGCGTTTTTATTAGGATCGCTTCATCAGGTGGCCTCCTTTAACTTGAGTCAAATATCTAACTATAAAGATGATTATACCTTTCTTAAACAGTAAAAAATGTTACAAAAGGGTAGAAAAAACATTACATTATGTTGTGTTATTATTGTTGTGTTAACACTATTGACCTAGGAAATAAATAACCAACAATCCACCGTGTAATATCATAAGTAATTGTTGTCAGTGTTCCTATTAAAAGATGTGAAAAAAGGTGAATTGTATTACAAAGAACTCAACAACGACTCTCTAGATGTAGTTAAAAATTTTGCCGTACGATGGCGTAACCCTAAGCTTGAATCGAATCGTTGTTTCTGGACCACCCGGTAGATGAAAACTTTACAAACGCTCGAAAAAGAGGCCAGCTCGTCCTCGCACTCTTTCGGCTCGCCGATCTGCTATTTCAATAATAATCATCTCTGCGGCCTTCCGTGGCCATCCTCGACGCCGATACCCCCCAAATACCCGCTAAATGATTGTAGCCTCCGACAGACAATGGACCGGGCCATCATTAATCTTCCCTGTGACGCGGCCGTTATTAGAGATCTCGAATTATCTAATATCGCCCATTGTTCATACTCCCGGGTGATATATGAGAGGCGGAGGAATGCAAAGCTTTCCGCAAGCGAAAATAATGCGGCGAGGCGCCAAGGAACGCCGGCAAATATTTGTTTAATAGACGCCCGCGTATTCGGTTCGTCGATATCTAATGTCATTTTTTCGTGGAAATCTGTTTTTTTGATTTGATCCTGTTCAATCGTTTACAGTGCGACTAAATAGCGATACCCGAGGCCCAAAATAATAGAGAGTAATTCATTCACAGCAGATTTCACCGACTGTTCATTAATTTACGTTTTTTTTAAAAATGCCTCATTCTAATCAAGAATGAGCAGATATGGTGTGAGCGTGTGTACAGGGTACATGCGAATATGTTAGATTCGGCTGTAATTTTGCTACCCTGTATTTCTTGATTAATTTTTCGCAAATATTTCAATTTTTTATCCATTTTTACCCAAAAGAAAAAAACAATTGAGCATGGCACTACGGTTTTGAATTTTTTATAATACAACAAATAATTTCATCTTTATCGATAAGAACTGACTTCCTGTTCTGCTTTTCCCAGTAAAAATTCAACTCTCGTAAGACGGCCCATAATTTTTTGCTTCTGCTGATTTTTGGCAAATCGTTGTCCTCTGAAAGTTCACTTAAAATTTTGTTTAGCGTTGGTATTTCTTTTTTAAAATAAAATGAGTGTACTTTTCTGCGAATGACATTTTTGAAGAAATCGTCTATAACGACTTTTGACCTCACTGTAGATGATTTTGGGGGATTTACAGTATCTTGTTCATTTTTTGTTTCCTTTAAAAGTCTGTAGATAGTCGATTTTCCAATCCCTGTCATTTTGGAACACTTTTCCACGATGTCGTCAACACTGTTGGTAGGATTTTGATGTTTCAATGCATTAAATACATTTAATATAATAATCTTCTCATTCTGAGACAGCGCACATCTTTTCACGCGTTTAGCAGGTACGTAATCTGATAAGCTCGACATTTTACCTAAACAATATTATATCCACTGGCACAATAGTCACTAAACACAAGTCGAATTTTACTCTACTGCACTAGCACGTCTTTGTATATTCAGCTCTAAGACTGGATTGATCTGTCACAATACACTGGCTCCTGCCCTATGATGTATCCAAATATCTTGAGGGTGTGTCATTATATTGCAGAAGCATGTACCTACATTTGCTGCATTTAAGTAATTTATTTCTATCATTTATTCAATTCAGTTCAATTTGGATCAAACTTTTTCATATGCTACTTTTTCATTCCAATTATCACCCTATAATTGGCGTTTTATTTACTCTTTAGATTTAGAGCGTAATGTACATTTTATGGTAACCCAAAGCACCAACAGAAAATTCCTGCTTCCAGTGAATGAAACTCTCGTCCATAAAAAATAGCAATTTATAATTTCTTCAAATATTGTTTGTATTAAAAATTTTATTTTTTACACAAGTGGTTCTGATTGTATGGTTCCAGTTTTATTTTTCGCCAGGTTGAATAAATTAAGTATCTATTCAAGAAACAACTAAAACCCACCGCCACTCGTCACACACACCTATAAAAAAAGTGATACATCTGTTGCTGGTAGCTCACCCATCCCGATTATCACCCGGAATGATCTTAACCTTATTTAAACCGCCGTAAATATTACATATAAATAACGGCAATCTCCCTGTTCCGGGCAGACTCAGAGAGAGCGTGCCACTCGAAAACCGCCAGGTCTTAAAAAACCGAACATGACGGCCCCATTATCGAGTCCTTTGTCGCAGAAATGACCGAGCGCCTCACAAAGGACCCGTGCCGGTTTAAAAAACGATCCGGGAGCTTTTTTGGGCCCCTCCTAATATTTAAATTATTGTCCTGGTTCGGACATCGTTTTCTTCTCGATCCGAAAAAAAATCAGCAGATGCTTGTTTGGTAGGAGAACGGTAGCACGTGGATCGGGTATGAAGAGGAGAAAAATAGGTAAAAAAATAGATTTATGTATTTAAATGACGTTTTGTGAACTGGTCGCGCATGGTAAATCAGGTAAAAGTATCAGGAAAAATAAAAGTTTTATGACATGATAAATAACGTATAACCTTTACCTAACAGGATGGGAGAGGTTTATTTTAAAAATATTGAGATGCAAAATTTATTGAAAGATTAATATACAACTGCATACAATAAAATGCAAAACTGTGTTACGAAATTGCATTACATTAAGTACAATTAAGACCAAGCAAAAGCCATTCTAAGATAATTTACTTTTGTATCAGGATTGATAAAGTAAACAATAGAATGTTTCCTCACTTTCTTCAAACTGTGTTGCGCGACAACATTGCAATCTATTACCTGTTATTGTGAACCTCAAACTAAAGATCAAAATAGTAGTGCATCGTATATACTTCCTTCCTATTGTGACTAGTGGGTTTCGTATATTTGTATCTAGTGTTTGTGACTGTACATAAACAAAAGATGTACATGTTAGTAACGTAGTGAGCTGCATGTAACGTTGTTATTTGTCGGCGAAGCTGGGCAAAACTCTCTGGCCACAAGATGTTTTGTATGGTAAACATTTTCCGCAAGCAACAGCAGTCGTTTAGGAAACACTTAAAATATTTTAAATTTTACTCTGTGTCGAGACAAAAGCTTTAATAAAACCCTTCACTTCAATATAGTATTATCAGTATAAAACTAAGTTTTCTATAGCAATTTAATGTTAAATTAGTTATATAATTATTAAACCTAAAATTACTTGTAAATATTATACCTAGATCTTTAATATCCGTTAGACTTTCTAATTCAACATTTTCATTTTATAATTATTTTCCAACTTACATGTTTTTCGAGTAAACGATACAGACCTACATTTACCTTCGTTCATGATTACACTATTGTCTGAGCAAAAAATATTTATATTATCAAGATCTTCTTGCAAATTTAAACAGTCTCGTTTATTTACGTTTTACACATAAACATATATCATTTATGAACAACACGAATAAAAGAGGCCCGAGAATCGAGCCCTGGGGCACCCCTGACCATGCTACAAACATTTCAGAAACTTGGTTGTTAAATTTTACAAACTGTTTTCGGTTATGTAAATAAGAAACCAACAGCTTAACGAGGTTTTCATTAAAAGAAAATGCTCTTAATTTGTCTACTAAAGCTTTATGACTAACTTTATCAAAAGCTTTAGCCAAGTCCGTATATGACGTCCACCTGGTTCTTTTTCATGATTATATTTGATACAAAGGCACTAAAAATACTTAAATTTGATTTTTTCTCTACAAAATCATGATGCTGACTACACACACAATACTGGATTAATATGATTTGAAATATTAGTATGTAACATTCTTTCGAATATCTGATCTATAATTTTTAATATCTTTAGTATTGCCATTTTTATATATAGGAACTGTACGGCTTAATTTTATACAGTCCGGAAAATGTTTACATTTTAAAATAAAATTGTCAAAGGAGTTTTTAGTACATGGCTATAAGCTTTAAAAAAATATTTGTTCGGGAGCAGCAATAAAATATCGTTAAGATCTAAGTAAAGAAGTTAACAATTAGTTCCTAATTTTTGACAGTAGCATCTGACAGTCCTTCAGATACCCTGTATAACGATCAACTTGCTATTTTTGACGAAATTCTCCAAAATTAGCCGCCTCGTCACGTGTGACTGACTGTTATCTCAATTTTTTCCCGCCAGTCTGAATCGTCGGACTTTCGGTCGAGATAAAAAAAGCAGTGGGGGCGTTCGTGAATTATAAGTCATCCGGTAGATAAAAGCAATCCGGTAGATTGAGCGAGGGGTGGCTCGTCGGTTATCACTACAGAAATGGACGCCGTATTTTTTAAGTTAATGTTTTTTTGCGTGACGACGACGTCGGTAATAAAATTTATCGTTTTTTGGCGGTCTGGCGAGTATTTGACGCGGGGGACCAACACGGGGCGGTCATTGGCGGACGGGGAGTGCTTCAGATAAGGAGATCGCCGAAGGTCAGTGGCGTAGGTAATGTTTATAACGCAGGAGATGCCTGGGAAAATATATATAATAGATAACGGAAAGCGGTAGCGATAAAGCGATAAATCCGTTTAAAACATATGTTTATGGTAAATGGGGTAATATGACACCTTGTTTTTAAAATTCCCTGTTGCTATGGAGATATACCGATAGCTACAACTCTTTAAATTGTTAGATATAGATTAAAAATGGATTATCTTTATTACCAACAAAATAGACTAATATTACTAAAAAGTCAATGTGTCATTTAAAGATGGGGGTAATATGACAGCTTGTCTCTATAACTTGAAAGAGAAAGGTTGTTAAGTGCTGTAAGTGTTATGTAATGCAGGTACACTGCCTTTATAAATGATTACAAGCCACGTGATCAGGGTCAAGATTTTCAAATCAATCGCAGAGCAATTCATATGCGAATATCCTTTTCCTCACTACAGCAATTCTAGATTCTATTTGCATACGAGTTGTTCTTCGAGAATCACAGCCCTGGTCACGTGGCTTGTAATCATTTATGAAGGCACTGTATATATGATTTCTCCTTATTATAAATAAAATCAACAGATTGTTACTAATCTCATACTCAAGGAATCATTTGGCTAATTGTGGGGGTAATATGACAACAAACAAATAAAATATTGTGATAAGTCAAGGTGCCATATATGGTAATAATAACACTAAAAAATAATACAAATTTGAAAGTAAAAAATAAACAAAAACAAAGTTAGTCACCACCCATATTTGTTATTATCAACTATAAAAAATTCAAAGTATTCATTTATTGCAAATATTAATAATTAGAACTTCTGATTTGTTAAATTAATTCCAACAGATGATAAGTGGGCTGTATTTTTAGAAAGTAAGTTTATTTCCAGAGTGCTTGAATTTGTTGAAGGGCCACCAATGCCTGAAACGTTACCCAAAATATTAAAGGCCTTGGAATCTTCTATATAGCTTTCTGCCACTGTGTTAGAGCGCCAACCACCATGCCTCTTAACAGTAGTTAATAAATCGACTGAATCTGCAGAAACTATTTAAAATAAATATTAAAAGATCGGAATCTGGATCGAAGAATGTATTAAATTTTGAGGAAACATGGATGCATGAAGGTCATACGGAAAGCGGTACGATACAATATAATAAGTGTTTATGTGTGACCGTTAATCTCTACTTGTAACAAATTTTGTCAACTACTAACCTACATCGTAATTCTTATATTCGTGTCTTCATAGCTACCTATCATTAAAAAATGTTCTTTGCCTGATATACTGTTTCGTGGAAGATCTCATCTGGAGTGTAACGGTCCGATCAAAATGCGAAAAGTAACAAGTTCGCTGGATTCTAACGCGCGTTCATGGTCTTTGTCGCATTACCCGTTAATTTCATTGTACGATATGCACCCCAACCGTACGGGGAGTGTCCGACCAATGTCCGCGGCCCTCCGAGACCCTTCTCGACGACGCCATGCGTGTCCCTTCACTCTGACCCTTCCAACTCTTACTCATGCCGCCGGAGCTTGCACAAATTCTGATAAATCGCCGGTTCTATTCCGAAATAATTAGAATTCGCTTTCCCATATGCCTCGAGGGCCGCCCCCCCGCCGTTGTTTCTATTGATAAGTATTGGATTACCCGGTTTGCGGAAATTCGCCGTTGTTTTCTTTGCCTCCTTGAGTCTAAGAATGAATGAGGCTCGGTTCTTTGTTGTCTAAATATTACCGGGACGGATCGGGTTTCTGCCAATTTGGAATTATGGATTACCCTTAGAGAGGAAAAAATTGTTTATCCGTCTTTTATTAGGGCTAGGATGGGACACGTGATGTTTATAAGTTATTTTTTTTTGTAAGAGATGTATTAATTGCATCTTGAGACGGGCCTAACAAAAAGCCTAATCTGTATTAGGTGCAATTCAACATAACACACAATTTTTTTACTGTATTAAGAAGGTATTTTAAGCCAATATAAATCAAATCTCCTACAATTCCTATTAATGAAGTCATATGTATGCTCTCTGATACCAAACATCTAGGTATGCTAATGAGCAATTCCACAGACAATGCTCTATTCAATTATTATCTAAAAAAATTAATCTAGCTAAATTTACTAACCTGGTTTAATGAAAACATTCTATAAATATCTAAGTTCACTTTTGGAACTGTGGGAACTCGAAAATTCAAACACAATAGATGCGATCTGCCTATTTCTGCATTTTTAGGATTGGTTCTTCAGGTGGCCTCCTTTAAGTTGAGTCAAATATTTAACTATTAAAATTATTATACCAATAAATTAAAATTATTTGAAATTAAATAACGACAATGTCAAAAGTGACTTTAACCTGTCAACATGACAATTATCTACTTAAATAATCAAAAGAATGTAACATTTTTGTATTTTTATAGTACCTACTTATTTAAATTAACAATATAAATTTGACATTATTCTAACATATTTCTACTTCAAATAAACATAAATAATATTGTACGAACATATTTCAAGTTTTAAATAAAATATTAGACAATATTTATAAATATTTTTATTTCAAGATAGCTAATAAAGTAAAATAGCTATTTATGCAATAAGGTTGCCAATACTTGACTTTTTTCCGCATCAGGCGTTAATATTTTTCAAAAAATACATATGCTTCGTAAATGTAACCATAAATCACATTCATGTTTTTATTAACAATTTACAAATATTCAATATGTTTCATTGACATTATAAAATACAATGATTATTTACAAAAACAATGTATTCATTTATAGCAAATTTACAAAAAAAATAGTAAAAATACAAAAAAATACGTTTTACTATTTTTTAAGTAATTATTTTATTTATACAGTAATTTTATTCAGATAATACATTCACATACAGTTTTTTCAGTGTAGTTTTTCGTACAATTAACAGTCTCACAACGTTACGGCAGAGTACGAAAAATTCGAAAAGGACTTCCATTTTCTCTTATCTCGATTAGTTTCCGAGATACAGAATTTCGCGATTTCTTTTGACCAAATCACCAATAGTGATTTCAGAACTTCCAGAAATTCAAAAACTGTTTTGAGGAAGTGTCATTATTATTGCGAAAGCATGTACATAACCTAAATAAGTAATCTACACCAAATGAAGAGACTCTTGTATTATTTTCGCATGACTAAACTAGATAGCGAAAGCGTACCTACGGCTTCGCCTGGGTTTTACTGCCGTCCCGAAGACTACCCCTTCTGTCCCGTGCAAGGGGTTGTCGCGTGCCACGGGACCGTTTCGGCGTCGCTACCCGTTTCCGGGGTATCCTATTTTACGGAATATATGGGCTGTTATGCCATAAAAAGCCCGTTCTGGCGGACTCCTAAATTATTGGATTAGGCCCCAGAATGAATGCTTCCCCCGAACGCAAATTTAATTTCGGATTAAGTACTTTTTTTATTTATAAAGCAGCCGCGAGCAGGAAAATTAAAAGTTATTTGTTGGGCATTAACGTGACCTTGATGACATCAGAATTCGGGTAATGGAAATTAAAATTTTTGAAATACACAGAGAAAAAAGACTATTCTGTATCAAGAATTGTATTTGTTTAGTAGTTACATATGCGTTTTTAACCTTATACAAGGGTGATTCAGTCATATTGTCATTAATTTTAAGGGAAGAATAAAAAAATGAGTATAATGCTAATACGCGATTAAAATAAATTTTAAATGAATATTTACGCTAAAAAAATCAAATCCTTATACAGGGTGAGTCAGTCATAATGTCATTAATATTAAGAGGAGATAGGGAATAATGAGTATAATGCGAATACGCAATTAAAAAAAATCTAAATGCATATTTACGCCGAAAAAATATTTTCAAATAATGATATAAACCCCCCTTTTCAGACTGTCACTGACCGCTCACAGCCTTGGTCGTTTACAGCTCACAGTTCAACTCGATGTCGACCTGATGCAATGTTGCCAAGTTGAAATATTTTTCTAGTACCTATCTACCTAGGTTTTAGACATCACAAATAAACGGTTGTACTGACTATTTTAGAATATCATTTTTTCTTGCTCAGTTCAACTTCAGCCAATAACAATTTAAAATATTAATATCCAATGAAATCAAATAATTCTATTAAAAATTGCAAGAAACGCAGTCCACTCAGGTTTTCCGGTAGAAAATACGGCCTCTGAAAGCTAAACTAGCGTGTGGATTTTTCTCTGAGCAAATGTAGCTGTTATAACTGCAACAAAACTCCAAAGTGTCTAATAATAAACCTAGTAATAAACCATTTACTTTGGTGAGAAAGAAATACGGGAAATGCAGAGTGCTAAATGGGGGTAAATTTAAACAACACGTTGATGTGCTAGACGATATTATGTATGTAAACATGATGTAGCAACGATGTTTAATCCGGCATTCGATTGTCGTATGGGTGCGTCATCAGAAAGTTCGTAGCGCACCAGAAGCGTCGTATTACTGATTTTTATAGGGTGATTTGTTTAGTTTTTAAACGTCGAGTAAAAATTTTTTTTCGATTTTCTGCCTCCCGAATATGTGGTTAAAATTAATGACATTATGACTGACTCACCCTGTATAGTGTGGCCTCTTCGCTTCAAAATGGCTTCATTCAATCGACGTGGCATCGAATCAATCAGGTTTGTAACAAATCCTTGTGAAATTGCATCAAATTCTTCCTGAAGTGCAATTCGCAGACAACCGTTGACAAACTCTTAATTGTCATATTTCAAACAATCAATCCGTTTCCGCCTATGCCGCCTTGATTATTTACACGTAGAAATTTCTGCCTGCGAAGCCTTTTTCCGAGGCGTTCGTTTTAAAACTGTGTATCTCCAATAAAAACAGAAATAACGTCGTGATTAAAAAAAAACAAAATGTTCACAAAAGATGAGGCTACAGTGTGACTCCAGTTAGCAACAGCGACTGTAGCTGCTGCACTCCACAGGTCTTTTTGTTGCGCCCTGTATATGCTCAAATTAAATTCCGAATAAAAATTTCCGAGTAACATCCGTTCCTGAGATATCAATGTACAATTTAAAAAAAAGATCATCAAAATCAAATGAGCGGTTTGCGAGGTAGTCAACTTTAAAATTGGGGCTTGTTTTTAGTGGCCGGTTTTTTTGCCGGTGAGTGTAGTTTTTTTTTAACCAGAAGATTTTATTGTGTATGAGTAGTGTAGATATATTGCAGCTTCACTTCCTTCACCTAAAAATGTTTTTATACAATTTTTTCCAATTAATTTACTACCTGATATGATTTTCAAGGTGCCTTGTTAACAAATCAAAAACCGAACATCCTTTACAAAGTCCTATAAAATTTGCGCAACCCACCACGTTTTTACCTGTTACTTTCACCCTTTTCACAACCACAGTAACCAGGCCTCGAAAAATGGGTTAAATCCACTAGGAAACTGCACCGACTGACTGCGTACAGAAATTTATGGATAGCATTGTCAAGTCGATCTACCTGCCGGGTAGAAAAGGGTTATTGTTGCGTACAAAGGGTTAGGACCCAACTACAAAATAAACATGATCGATCCCTTTATGATAGCGACTCCAACAATGGTAATGATTTCACGGCGTTAAACCGAACAGGATAAATTCGATGATGATGATGATGAGGAGGATAATACTCTCGGATCTAGGTAAAAAATTGGATTCTAATGGGTTAAATGGTAGGGAGGGTGGTTTCGGTCGTTATGGGGCCTTTAGAAGGGATATTTATTCGATTTAGATTTATCGGAAGTCCTGTGAAAGGGTAAACTAGGGGTATTTAATGTGGCATTTAAATTGATGTATTTTATGACACAATTAACAAGGCTTCTAATGAAGAACATCATTTTCGATAATTTTTTAGACAGTTCATCAATATGTTGCTTCCAAGACATCTGATGGTCAATATTTACACCAAGAAACTTTACTTGAGGGGTACAATTAGGAAACTCATCCTCGTGATTCATATGACGCAAAGTAAACAAAATATACTGAGTTTTATCCTGATTGAAATACATCTTATTTACCAAAAACCACTGCTTTACGTTATTTGTTGTTTGTACATTCTGCTGAAGGACCCGATCCGCACTGTTTAAAATGGTAGTATCATCCGCAAAGAGGATGAAAGTGGAAATGTCATTAATGTAAATAAGAAACAGTACAGGCCCAAGAACCGACCCATGCGGTACTCCATGATTCATGGTTAAGCATGATGATTTACTCCCATTAAAAGAGACAAACGGTGATCTGTCACTCAGATATGATTCAATAAGTGATCCTACTATTTAAATTAAAGTTATAGCGCAGAAGTTTTTGTATTAAGATATTGTGGTCCACACAATCGAAAGCCTTAGTAAGATCATGAAAAGTACCAAAAATAATGTTTTTATTTTCAAATCCACTGAGTGTATTAAGTAAATTGTTTATTGCTAGCGAAGTGGATTTTTTATTAGGAGCCATGGGCTTTTAGACAATTTCTTGACCAAAAAAAATGCCCACGCGTGTGCTACTGGCAGCTCTGTAGCTGGAATCAGTACCAATAGAAGTAGAGTATGATATGCGCATGCGTATTTGCAACGACAGAATAAATAGTCGATTCCCAGAAAACGGAAGCGAATCTGTGTAATCAGTTATGCTTTGCGAGGTATGCGAAACACACAATTTTGTACGAAGAATTTACGGACGACTCGTATTTCTCTTTATGTTGGTTGGTATGAGTATGTTTATAAAATGAATGAACATATTCGGTCATTCGGTCATTGATCGGCCAGTGGTCGCGCTGTTTAAGGCGTCAGTACTTGAATCGAGGTGACTAGATCGGTGTGGGTTCGCGTCCCGCTGCCGGTAGACCGTATATCAGCTATATTCGTAGAGAGGATTAGCACCCTCTCTGCGGGTATGGTAGGGTGGAAGAATGTTAGCTTGGATGAATGTGTGAGATTGATATCGGTTGATACTTGACTACCCCCCTAATTAATGAGGTTTTCCAGGTTTCCCTCATTCCTGCACTGAATAGTGGTTAGGGTCTACCAACGTAAATCGTTCCTGTGCGCAAATGCGGCCTGCTTAATAATAATATACCGCCCCCTCTCCCGCACAAGTCTCCGACTTCTGGGCTAATCCCTGTGATTAGAATGAGGGGTAGATATATTATTATTATTATATTAAGTATGTATTTGGTATCCAATGCAGAAAAATAACGAAATTAAATGGTACCACATCTGGTACACAATATTTATTATCATTACAATAACTAAAATAATAAAAAAATTCTTTTAATCTATAGGTACACAAATAGTTCTTTGTCTGACTTTCAACAGCGTTATTAAACAAACACTCCAATCAACCAAAACAACCCTTCCGATGCACGAAAAAAGGGGTAAAACAAACAAGAACCCCCACATACAACACTTAGGTGGCTTTAAATGTTTGTATTGAGTAGTATTAAGATAGTACAATGAAGAAGCAAACTGTTTTTTTGTGGCGTTTTCACCCTTTTTTATAATCGACCGTCAAAAAGGGCACCTGCCTTGCGGAAGGGTGAAATTAACCCTTAACTGGCTTATTACGCCACCTGTCGCTGGAGGCCGGGGGGTAACGGTACTAAATTCACTTTCTGTGCAGTTATTTCTGTCAAGGACTACGAAATGGTACTAAATTAAATGAATGAGTCCAGTGGTGCGTTTTTTCTCTTCATAATACAGGATGTTTGAAAAACACGTGGCAATATTGCTAGAGCTGATAAAACATTGAAAGATAAAGTGGGTTAATACATGTATATCAAAACATCGCATCACCCACTTTGCCTAGCGAGCGTAAAAAAAAATTCTTATTTAAATTTGACGACCTTTGTATATCCAATACAGTATCGCGAAAATTTGAAAACAGTAAATAACAAAATTTGTAATAGCTTCGTAATTGGTTTTGTCCAGTACCTTAGAAATCAGTAGGTGACTGTCATTAGCAGTGCCACTTTTTAACGTACCAACTAAAAAATTGGCCACTGAACGCACGAAAGCATCAGTAGCTTCGTCTATAATGAAATAAACGAAATTGTTGGCAATGTGTTCTCGTATTGATGTCAGTAGTAGTACATTCGACATATCTTAGTCTTAACGTACTTCCATGAGGGACTTTTCAGTCCGTCATATATTTTTCTAAACACGTACGTATCTTTCTCTAGTTTGTTTAATGGAATATTGTTTGTAAGAAGGCGTCTGTAAGTTCATAGGAAAATATACAGCACACAGCACCGGACCGCTCCTCAAATATCTTGTCACTTTAGTTTTGTCAGAAGAATTTATATGCGTTCACACACAGTGCAAAGTATTTTACTTGTTATCAAGTTTAGGGAAAAAAGTATAACTTCCCATTTGAGAATATAAACTTAACTTCTCTATGGCCTTGAAAACATAGTCAATGTCAAAAAACTGCAACATCATTATTTGCCCCCAGACACTGACTAACTTCTATTTGACACATTTTTTCATAGAATGTGTTGTTTCCGAAATATATAGCTTTCTCAAGTTAAATGGATCGCCTGGTATATTAAATTACAAAGAACGATTGTTTTCAAGGCGACAGACTATCGAAAATTATGTTGACAATAAAAACGTTGCGTAATGTCAGCCGTGACGGAAGTCGTCTGAATTCTTGCCGCAACTCTAGTGCCAATACCATCAGAGCCATATTAAATGGTCACGTGGTTTGCATTGTGAAAAACATGGCACCTTGGTTTTGGCGGGAAAGTTGAATAGCGCTTCTGTATACCTTATTCGTGATTTTAATATGAAAAATATTATATGTCCTAGTCGGTTATTAACCTAGGTACTTAATTTGGAAGTACTATAATTTTAGAGGTGCTATTAACTTCGAAAGTGCTTAGCACTCCCCAGTCTAGCCCTAATTTAAATGAAGTGCTTAGGCACATGCATATCATTTAAATTTGCTCTATGTATAGCAATATTATTCTTTGCCTTCGGTATCCTTACTGTCCTATGGTCTTTCACTTCAGACTTCAGACTGCAAAGATACTTGGCAAACAACTTAGGTTCTCTTTACGATCGACCACCAGGACACGAAATTAAAGAAGCATCTGTTGATCCGCCGATAATCAATGGTTGCTCCTGGGGCCAGAAACCAGATCCCCACGAGCCGAACGAGACAGGAATCGCTCGTGAAAAGTAATAGCGACCACCGAGGCGAATGCCTGTTATTACCCGGAGAACAAGACGAAGCGAAACCTCTAATTTGGAACCGGAACTAGGCGGCCACTTCCACGGTCTAATGTACCGAAATTTAAAGTCCACTTTTTTGCTTTTAAACTGTTCCCAGGGTAATGAATAGCTATTAAGTAATTTCCCAACCGATCATTTCTGCGATCAGTGATTTCGTTGACATTTGCGAGGCACGGGACATCATGTGGCCGTCGCGGACGGCTTGCGGGGGCACGCCCGGGCCGCAATTAGGCGGCGGGGCCGAATTGGAGGCGATCCTGCGGTCTGGCGGCCGTATGTGCTCGCCGAATTGCGGTCTGCGTGGTGTTTTTTCGCGACGAAGGGGGCTATCGGCAGCACCACACGTTTCATATAGCCAATTTAACAATCATTTGGCGAAGAAGACATTACACTGGCGCTAGCATACATTCTTGAATAACATTTTTTTATCTACAATTGCTTTATAAGAGCCTCATTACAGCATTTGGTTGGCACTGTTGAATAATGAAGATCATTACACCACTAGTGGTGTAATGTGACATATTAACCCACTAGAGAAATATTAAAAAAAGAGATCACTACCTAATGGTTATTTTTATTAAGAACCAACAGGCTTATCAATTTGACAATTCATAGATAATTTATCTTAAATTGAATTACTTGTTATAAATATTAACAACACAATTTTGGCAATTCGTAAGATTAATACCAGATGAATGCAGCTGGTTCGTATTTGTATTAACAATGCTTAAATTTTGTTTGTGTAAGCACTTGAAGCATTTCCATGACGGCAATCTCTCTTCCAAGAACTTTTGTGGCGGTTTTTTTCTTGTTTTCAAGAGACGTATTAATATAGCCTTCATACGCGGTGTTGGACTTCCAACCACCATGCCGTTTTATAGTTAGAAGATCTGCTGTGTTGGCTAGAAGTGAAGTAGATGATCGTGAAAAACAGTGCTTGTATATTGTCCAGTCTGTGACAAATTGAGGAATGCAATTTTCTCTGACATTACACTAAAAGCATTTATACCAATCGGAAGTTTCATGCATTTACCACCCCTGTAACCAACAAAAAATCTTCCATGATCGGCATCACTAAGATGCAGGGCGAGGTATTTTTGTATTACTTGGACCATATTAACATTTTCAATTACCCCGGCAGTGATAAAGAATTCTCGGAAAACTTTTTACGTTTTGTAACAGCAAATTAGTTAACTCGTCCACTCTGCATGCACCTCAAAGTCCAATAATTAAAGCAACCTTAAATTATGCATTTATAAATTTCAAACATTATCTTGTTCTTACCTTTGTTAGCTTGAATTTTGTGTCATCGGCATCTTTTGTTAATATTCTTGACTTTTTGGGTTTGTATCCCACTGATTGCTTTTTCAGAAGAGCAATTAAATTGTTGAATTTACTGATGTCAACATGTCACGCATACAGATTGTAGACCGAATAGAATGACCATGAAAGAATGAATGAAGACTAGATGATTTGTACTTCTTGCATAATTCTTCAAAAAATGCTAATAATACAATTTTCTCATTATTTCGATCAACACCATTATTTTTACAAAAAAATATGAAAACAAAAACTCAATTTTGTTTATAACAATTTGACAGGTTACCATAACAGTGCATTTGCTTCTTGATTTTGAAGTAGAGCTTACAAACTGGATCTGATTTTGGATTTTTCTCAATTTAAGGTAGGATCAAAAATTTTATAGTACATTTTTTATTACATTCGTGAAACTACACGATTCAGACTACGTCCTCGTCGTGCAAATGTGTTACTCATGTATAATAATGCTCTTATATTTCTCTGAAGTTATTTATCGTAAACGATTTATTTTGTCGACAATAAACAAGAGTACCTTTTTTAGTATAAGATTGATTCTACCCAGCTTTATTATTTTTAAATCTTTATCATACAGGGTGTTAAAAATTTAAACATTAAGTTGGAAAGCTTAACCCGCTCCTGGTAAACTAAAAAAGCTAAATATATTTCAAGGACACTATTTTAAGAGGTCCTTACTAGTGTCCATCACATAAAATTTTTATTAAAATATATTAATAAGTACTTTAAAAGTTATTCAAGAAAAGCAGATTTCCAGCGGCGTTCTTCAGTGACATACAGATTCGGAAATTGCGGATCTTTACAGAGAAAGTAGAAATTGCCGCTTCATTCCAGGGAAGGTACGAACTTTAAGAGGGGCGGCGACGTGCATTGGTCTAGCATTCCCCACTACTACGGTAATCGGTTCCGTATCGCCAACGCCAATTCGCCATTACAAATCTAACTGTCCGGTCAACTGATGCCAGTGTTGTCAGGTCTCATGCTTTTGCATGAGATCTCATGCATTCCGAGGAAATCTCATGCTTTTAATAGACACAAAAAGAAATAATAAAATTATTAAAATTACTCTTTGAAATCTGCCAAAACAAAGACCTAACGAGAAATAAAGGAAAAATCGAGGGCAAAATTGAATAGATAGAGGTAGGTATCTACAATATTTGGGTACTTGAAATGTCCTTTATTGTAGACTGCTCTCTTAATAATTAGCAATGAATACATAAACGGGTATGACAGTCTACGGATATGCGGTGTGTGTGTGCTGTATTCACGCTGTATTGCAGTGATTCTTAACTCTATTCCGTAAGGGTACCTACATTTTCTGGAAACAACAGATTTTACGACCCGTGAGTCACCCTGCGTCACGTCAACTGCGCCTCAACGTTCGCCCGGCCTAACAATAAAATAAATTAGAAAGGTTACATGGTTAATAACTTTTAAGTAAGTTCCTGTAACTACCTACTTACAATGTAATATTATGATAAAATAGCAGAACATAATGCTTTTTAATGAAATAAAAATGGCATTACAAAAGTAATTAAAAATTAAGCTGTGTCAAGAGGTGTTTTTTGATAAATTAAGCCATCTCATGCTTTTCTCTCCAAACCTCATGCTATTTTGAAATTATTCTCATGCACTGAATTTTTCCCACCTGGCAACACTGCTTGATGCAAACACGCTGTGGTCGAAGTATGCGTGTAGCATGACACAAATACACGCAAGCGGCAAAATACAATTCACCATCAAGATCCTCACTTTCCAAATCTGTATATCTCCGTAGGGAGGGCCTGTAGGAAAACAATTTATAAGAACTTGTCATGTTACCAATTTTTTCTCGTTCTACCTGCACCCACACACTTTCCGACATTTTCCCGGGCACCCTGTAAGGTATATTTGTTTTGGCTAATAATGATTATACGATTAAGTAACGATTATACCCACACCTCCGCCACTTGGAAGTTTTTACAGCTGATTTTTTGTTTCATACCTACTGTCATACCAAAATACATACCGAATTTGGTGAAATTATTTCAAGCGGTTTACATTTTAAAAATTGATTTATTTTTGACACGCTGTAGCTGGACAACGGCTGTCCTAAGGCTCCACATTTATATAACAAATAACCCTTATTTCTGGCCATAAAATACGCCCTTGACCTCTACTTAAGAAACACCCTGTACTATTAAAACTCTATCGCATATTTCAGTGCGGCACATTAGATTTGGCACACGCTAAATTAATAAATCAGCCTCCCCCGCCCTTACCAAATACCATACCGTGGTACGACATGCCAGAACCGCTCATTACACGGTAGGCAGACGTCGGCAGAGCTCCAATTCATTAAGAACCCTTTGCGATGGCTAAAAAAACCGAACGGCACCCCTTCCGCTACCTGGGCGCGTGCCGCTATAAAGCGCTAATAAGCGGTTAACCTCTGATAGCTTAATAAAAAGAACGCGCCTTCCACACGTCTTCGGTCCCACTACCGCCGCACCCGGTAACCCTTGCGATGGCGTTTTTTTGTCGGTTTTTTACCTGGCCACGCGCCTCTCTTAAATTTTTATAGCGGGGCCGTAAACCTCCCGTAAATAAAGGGTGGATGGAGTTGATTCCATTATTTATACAACTAATAAGTGTTTGTTTGTACGCAGGAACCCTTGCGGTATTTGAGGTCGGCCTGGATTTTTTTGCGGAGGCTGTAAACAATTTGGGAAATGATGCTGGGATGGTCGTGGTAAATAAACAAGTACGCAGAGGGCGCAAATCGTTTGCCGTCTGTTTATGGCTTTGCAGTTTGCACAGATCCTTGAATTTTGCTTAAATTTGGCAGGATAATTAGTTTTTTTATTTCCTAAAATGACTTGAGAAACCGTACGTCACTTATTAGTATCGATTATGCTGTTGGGTATCGATATGTTAACTTCTGTTAAATTCTTTGAGTGTTGAGTGAGTTCTTTGAATTTGTATATTCAGAAATACAGAGTACAATGGGTGTACGCACCACAGGGTTCTGTATTGGGCCCTGTGTTATTTATTTTATACATTAATGATATTATAAACACTATTGCTTTTAATATTAATTTTCCAATGTATACCGATGATACTTCCCTTTTAATGTCTGATATGAATGTTTCTACAGATATTTTTAACAAATATTTTATTCTAGCTTTACCATGTTTCAGTCTGATTCTGATTCAGTCTTACTATTACAGTCATATTTATCTGAAAGACAACATTATGTTTCTTATAATGGTTATGATTCTGTCAAATATTTCGGAGTACCTCAAGGTTCGAATTTGGGACCACTGTTATTCCTCTTATTTGTTAATGACCTTACTGCCACTCTGGACTGCCGAAAACTTATGTGTGCTGAAGGTTTAAATTTTTTTCAAACATTTCCTTCTTAAATGACTGTGTTACTTTTCAAGAAGAGATAGCCAAAATTGAAGCTTGGTCTAATTTAAATAATTTACATCTAAATGCTACAAAATGCACTGTTATTAGCTTTACAAGGAAGAAATCTCTTTGTCGAATGCGATGATGAACAAAAAGAATCAGGACATAAGCATTTATTACAAGCTTGCTGTTTTTTTAAAGAAAAAGGGCGAAGGATATCGACCGAAAAAGTCAAAAGTATTGAGCAGGGCACAAATTGGCATATTAATATTTTATGAAATATATCTCGTGCAGAAGGTTGCCCTAATTTTCGGTGCATTTGGAACCTGTCGTCGAGAAGAACAGTGCAACTTTACATTCAATAACATCAAAGATTTAGGAACTTCACTAGTTGTGCATATACCAGATACAAAAAATAATGTGCAACGAACTTTTATTATTACTGGTAGATTGTACAGTGCTTTAGAAAAGTAACGAATAAATTCATTATTTTTGAAATTGAGAAATTTTCGAAAAAATCCCCTAGCACGTCGATTTTGTTTTTAAAAAAGGCACTTTTGACCATGCCATTTGAAAGAGCGTACCTTTCTACATACGCATCGTCAAAAGTCATGGTTGCTGACAGTAGCCTTAGCGACCGAGACTGTTTTTTATTGCTGTCAGATAAAAACTTGAAATCGTACTTTATTAAATAGTTTTTTTTTGTTTTTTGAGTTATTTCTTTAGTGCTTATCTTTTGTTTGGCAAAAGCAGTGCGTTTGAAGAGTTTATTGAGTAGTAACTTTATCATTTTATATTAAAAAAATGGTTAAATTAACTGAACGAGAACAAATTGAAATTCTTTGCATGATCCGATTTGGAGACAAGATGCGCACCCAAAAAGAAGTAGTTGAATTGTTCAATGAAACTCATCCTGACCGACATCCCACTAGCCAAAGCAGGGTAAGCAATATGAGTCTAAATACCGTAACTTTGGACATGTTCGTGATCTTCCTAAACCTGGTTGACCGTCAAAATCAGTAGATAATGAGCTTAATGTTTTGTTGGCAATACAAGAAAATCATCACTCAACACTTAAAACCAATTGGCTTCTGATTTCAATATGGCGGCGTCCACAGTTCACAAAATTATGAAAAAAGCAAAGTATCATCCTTATAAGGTATGCCTTGCTCATAGGCTATCTGAAGACGACTTTGATCGGCGAAATCAATTCTGCAATGCTAAACGCAATACGCCAGCTAACGGTCGTTTGCTACATGACTGATAAAGTAACACAGGATCAACGTGTTCATATTCTGACTCTATTTAAGGCTCTATTCCAAATAGAGGTCATATAATTTGTATACATTAAAAACGTCCCATCCTGTATATCGCATGTAGGTAGCAGTTTGATGGCAGCATCTTTCGAACTAATTCAGACGCTTTAACATGCAACGCAGAAGTGTCGCTTGGCGTTTCACGGGAGGCGTCGTAGTAAAAAATGCATGAACCGCGTCTCATCCCACTTTGGCTAATAAAAAATTCCAGAGCTGAAAGCATCGCGGGGATGCAGATCCACTTATTCCGAAACTTAAGGAATTATTCATCAATCTTTTAGGGCAAATTGCAGCGCACCCTTTTCGCCAGCCTCGCCGTATTACTGCGGAGGATCTTTGCTTAAAAGGTGCCACTCTAATGGTTTGTACGGGTAACTTTTAATGCGATTTGTTCAAAACACAGGCCGCGGGGGCGGAGAGGATCCAAAATATGCTTAGGTGGAACGTAATTCATGTATTATATCTCTTAATACGGGGTGATATATCCCAAGTAGCACAATTAGTCTGTTTTACTAGTTTAAAGCCATGAAAACCGTAATTGCAACCAAGATGTTCAACTTTGAAGACATTTCGACTCACTGGTAATTTGTTAAGCATTATTAAGATAATATCTTCATAATAAGTTACCATCAATAATACAATTTTGTTTTTATGTAATTTGTAAGAAATATTTACGTTGTTATTCCCTAAATTCTATCTTTAAAGTGCTGGTTAAAGTCAATCTTCTGTTGACAGTTTAATTTATATATAAAAAAACGTGCTCACAGGCCACAGTGTAATTGTCACTTTGACAGCGGCAAAAGTTACCTGCAACCACAAACCTAGAAAGCAACTTTTACAACGAAACGACAAATGCACTAGTGGTTTTTTCATTTATTAATTTTTTAATCAATTATCGCGGTGTCCGTTGCCAAAATAAGTAAAAGGTGTACCATAATAGCAGTGATATAACTTTTGACGGAGATTGCCGCATGTTGGACATGTGACTGTCAAGTGTTTTTGTGTGTTTTTCTTATTTAGTAAGGCTTGCCATTTCACCATGGAAAGACTAACGCCACAACAGCGTTTACAAATTGCTAAAATATTTTACCGAAATCAAGAGTGGATCCGCTCTACGCACCGTGTTTTACGTGCAGTGTTTGGTAGGCATAATCGCCCAAGTGAATTGATGATTCGTTGTATTGCGCAATTATAAGCGAAAAAACTGTCACAGTAATATTATTTTTCACCAGAACCTGCTTTTATCCTGCTGAACAACCCACGTTAATCCTACGACATTTATCGTTGCTGACATCTTTCCCAACGACCTTGACGTTGCAACGCAGTCCATCATACAACATAATCAACTATTTTCCAAAAAAACCACCGCTTCTATCGTTAATAGTATCGATCAGACGTGACCCCTGGTCTATCTGCACCACCATTGGCCAGCCCTGCAACTGCTAGGGTAACTTGCTCCCCCAATGTCCATGGGGACTGACCCTTCCTCTCTTCGGATGCAAAAAAACACCGTTAACTCGATCTGAGTCATACGGGTTGGATTCGACAAGACAAATATGGTTGCCGGGGGGTGGGGTGAACGGTGAGTGTTTTACAACGTGAATGGGCCCACAGAAAATGTGAAAATAACATATGTACGCGCATAATGGTCAGTAAAATGGGTCTCGCTATTGCCGGAAATAATTGATGGTCTTTTGTGTCCATCGAGACGCACTAATATATGCCTTGGCTTAGCTAATTTGGGCGATTGATTCTTTTTTGTTATTGAAATTCGGCGATGAGAAAGAACCGTTGTCGTATATCTCGATACAGTTAGTATAATATACGGTAATATTTAATAATCAGATGATGAGGTACCAGATTTTTTTTCCCTGAAATCTTGAAATTCACACAGTATTATACAGGGTATATCTGAAGTAGTTGTCAAAAATCCAGAGACGTATTCTGTGGCCAAAAATAAAGGATTTTTGTCATATAAATGTGGAGTCTTAGGACAGCCATTGTTCAGCTACAGCGTGTCAAAAATTAAAATTTACAGCTTTAGAAACTTACCAGTGGCTGAGGTGTATAATATTACAAATAAAATAGCTCATCATATGCGCCATTTTATGATCTTCACTTTCTTTACACTTTTTTTGTATACCAAACCGAATAACAACAAAATTGATCTATTTGATCAAGTGCATTTTTACAATACTCATTACATTACTTAAAATAATAACAAAATAATTAACAATGGAATTACTTCACTACGATATATAACAGATATTGGAAATGGTCACCTTCATCCAAGGTCTTCTTGAAATCAATAGAGTTCATATCGGGTGATCTGGGTGGCCAAGGTTGACCTGGTTCTTGAGTGCCTCGTCCAATCACGTTATTATAGAATCTTTCATTTCAAAATTCACCAACAGTCAAACTAAAATCTAGGGAAGGGTTTACCAGAAAATGTCTGTAGGAGGCACCAGTTAAAGTTCTTGGTAAAAAGTAAGGCCAAACAAGAAAATTTCCAATAATACCCACCCGTACAGTCAAAGAAAACTGATGTCGAAATTCCATTATAAGAAACAAAGGCTAAAATTTTTGCATCTCATGGAAAAAATTAAATTTGCCATAATCATAAAGACATGAAAATAAGTCAAAATATTTTTTTTTAATTGAATTGTATATTTAAAAATGTTATTAATTTTAATATTATACAGGGTGGTACAATTTTTTCTAAATTAATGGTGCATATTCTTCCATAATTGCTTACTGAAAGTGCTTGATACTAACACATTTTATGACATAACTATTTATACTGTATACCAAATGTGACTTAAATATCCCCACTACTTTGGTAACCTTACAAAAAAGGCATTTTTTAAAAAAACTTTAACACCCTGTATCTCCATTATACAGTGTGTCCACGGATGGTGTTCACAAGAAGAGAAAGTCTTTTGTTTTTGACTTTATCGAAAAATGTCACTCTTTATAAAAAGTTCTGCTTTTCGAATAAATGAGATTGCCATAGAAACGTCTTAAATCAGATATGCAGGGTGCTCATAAATTACAAGAACACGAAAATACTCAAGAGGGAAGTATCATTATTTATTATTTTACGCAAAATGTTTATAAAACAAACCTGTTTATAACTTCAAATAGAGTCATAATACAAATTTTAAAATCAAAATTTCAATTTTAACTTTTACTCTACATAGTCTCTCACCTCAACACATTTTTCCGCTAACTTAGTAAATTTTACACAGTCCAGGGTTGGGATTGCTATTACAATCGTAACAGATCTATTACAATTGTCATTACGCTATTACGACAAACCAGAAATTATGCTGGATCTATTACAAACTAAAGAAAACAGGTAAATTCTATTACACTTTTTCGGTTTTTAATTTTCGTAATAAAGAGTACGTGATTGCTAAATAATCCTTTTCTATGAGCCCTCTGCAAACAGGGGCGTATCCATGGGGGGGGGGGGGTAATGTGGGTAATTACCCCCCCCCAAGAAGCTTACTGAAATGAAATCCATTACTTTATAATTTTCGAATAAAACAGAGGTGAAGTATTTGTAATTTGAATTACTTAATAATCGCATGCAAACAATATTAAATTGTGTAATAAGTAATATTTCTATAAGTAATATTTAGCGTTTACTAATGTGACTTTCCAATCTAAATTCTGTAATTTTGCTCGATGTTGCTGCATATATGAATGCTGAAAATACTCTGATCTAGAAAAATACAATATTTTTAAATATGCTTTCGTCCCCGGCGAAAACTTTCTCTTTCCCTATTCTGTTCATAAAAAATCCTTGCTCTTCTACATATACATAGACATATTAAGTTAGACATTTCAATTATTGATATGCAAGTAAAAAAAATAGAAAAATTAATTTAATTTCCATTATCTTTTATTTTTATAATACTGCTGCAATGTATAATTTTTTAATTTATATTTTATTATTGATATTGATATTAACTTCTTTTATTTGACAAAAGTCTTTATTTATGTTTAGTTCTTTAGTCTGTTGATGTTATAATTCTTTACAACTTTACCACATCCAAGATAATATCATAGATACGCCCATGTCTGCAAATAACTGATAACAAAAAATAACTGATGATTCGGTTATCAGTTATATGAGTAACGAATTATGTGTTAGATTTTTTCGCACTGTTCACTAGGGTTGCCACCTTTTCATATGCGCAAGTAGGATATTCTTATCATTCATATTCTTCTTTTACGTTCAATCGTTATTTGCAATTCAATGCAATATATAGTGCAAACATTTACTGTAGTATATAGTTATTTCTTATTCTCAGTTGCAGTTTTTAAATATTGTCATGAAAATATAATGAATTATTCATTTCTTTATATGACGTAAGTCGTCTGACTTCTTGCCGCCACTATAACAAACAATGAAAAACTGTCGTAGCCATAGATCAAAATAAAATTTTGTGTTGACGGAACAGTCGTAAAATAATTTTTGAAAACAATTTTTTTTATGTAAATGCAACATATCGAAGATTTGTATTGTTTATTTTAAATATATAAATTTACCCATACGAAAAGTATATATTTATGTATTTAAAATAAAACATTTACATATAAACTACAAAAATAGTTATATGTCTGGCTGCTGAGAATTCAAGTAACCATCACTCGAGTTATCAATCGGTTTTTGATATCACTTAAATACTCAGTATTCGGTTATGGAAATAACTCGGTTTTTTCCAATACTAGACCATAGACAAAATATAAACCATAGAAAACCACTAAAATTAAATTTATTTGCAGAAATCTGCAGTAAAAAAAATCTATTACCAATCTATTACATTTTGCATGCAGATGTCATTACAAATCTATTGTAGTTCTGTCCCAACCCTGAGTCACAGTCTGCGGATCATTCAATTCATGTATTCCTTCGCGTATGTGCTCTTTTAATATTTCCCTATCATGTGGCACATCATTTTAACAAATCATTTGGTTTAGGACACACCAAAGGAAAAAGTCAAGGGGTGTAAAGTTAGGATTGGGCTAAATCTTCCTCTCCACCTTTCACCAAAATGATCTGCTAACCATTGTCTGAGCATACGAGAAGCAATAAATGAGTTGAATGAGTCGCAAACTATTTTTGAAAGTGTACGAAAAATTTATCAAGTTAGCAGAAAAATGTGTTGAAGTGGGAGGTAGTTGTGTAGAGTAAAAGTCAAAATTCAAATTTTGATTTTAAAATTTGTAATAGGACTGTATTTGAGACTAAATATATTTGTTTTATAGAAATTGTGTGAAATAATAGATAATGGTATTTCTCGTTTGTTTTTCGTGTTTTTTTTTAATGTATGAGTTCCCTGTATATCCTATCTAAGACGTTTCTATGGCAATCTCATTTCTTCGAGAAGCAGAACTTTTTATAAAGAGTGACATTTTTCGATAAAGTCAAAAACAAAAGACTTTCTCCTCTTGTCAACTCCATCCGTGGACACACTGTATATCCCCAAAATAAACAGTTTTATATAACAAACTGTCATTATTTTTCGACTTTCTGCTGACCTTCGATGTTCATTTAAAACTGAATCGCCCTGCACAAAATTTCACTTAAGAAACGGTTCTATTGTGACTTTGCCACATATACCTCTCGAGAAGTGAAAACAAGTCGATGAGATGCGTTAACATACATTTCCCATAAAATTTAAACCCAAACAAGTCCAACCCAACCACAAACAAACTCCTCACAGGTGACCACATTCAACCAAACATTCTGCCCTTACTACAATTCTCACACTTATGTGTAAATACACAACTATTTATTCCTCAAATAGCACATAACCTGACGCAACTTCCCACGCGGCGTCACCATTACACAAACTTGCGGATCCCATTCCCATGGACCCGTCCATTGTCAGGGGGTAATCGGAAAGGGTTGCGCGAGGTCGATAACGGCCGGATAATGCAAGGGTTAAGCGACCAATGCCGGCAGGTAGGGATTCCATCGAGAGGGAAAGGGTTGCGAAAGGGTGATCGCATCTAGAGAGCGTGGAACAAGTGAAAGGTAAACGACCCGTCGCCGTTAACGAGTTAGGGAAAGGGTGAAGGGCTGCCGGAGCCAATGGGAAAGGGGTAAGGGTGTGACTGGCGTAATTAATTCGGTAATGAACGGTGGCATCAAGATGGCGGGGCTCGGGTGACGCGATGGCCGTATTTAAAATATGCTATTTGTTAAAATCAAGCAGGTTCAAAACTTTTTAGTATGTATTGTGGAGGACTAGAGTGCATTTTGTTAAATATAGGCTTTAAATTACACTTTAGTTGGTTTAGTATAATTGTCATATTTATAAAATTATCCTTAATAATAATTTAAATTGTCTGTAACATTTCCTTATTATTGCTTTTAAGTTTTAAGGTATTACAAATACTTACACTTTAGTTTTCAGAAAATAAGGTCTAAAATACTTTAGTTTGTGAAGCAAATTTAACGTTTAATTTACTACATTTGCTGTAGGTAAAACATTTTAAGTACTTAGTCCAAATGCAAATCCTATTTTAGTTTTCAAGAATAAAGTGCTTAATTTAATTTAATGCCAATAAATGACACTTTAGTTTTTGGTATAATTATGTTAGTATCCACAATCTGCAACAGAAAAAGTAGCTGTGCCAATTTATCATGGCAACATATATTAAATTTGCAATATTCCGATATTTTGAATTTAATTTCATAGGAATTAAAAATACACTTTAGTTCTCACAGTATCTAGTATAAACGAAAACTAAAAATTGCACTTTAGCTCGTGGACTGACAAATAATTTCGATTTCTAACATTTTTCGCAGGCCACGAATTGAAAGTTCTATTTTTAGTCTTCATTCTGGAGGAGTAGTGTTGTCTGCGAAGTTATAGCTCTATTTTAGTCTTCATTATTAAAGTGAACTTTAGTTTTTTAGTATAAACGTGGTGTAAACCATCTGACACAGAAATAATAGCTATGCTACAATATATCATGACAACAAATTAAATAAAATTCGTAATATTCCTTGAACTAAAGCACCACTTTAGCCCATCGCATGAAAAACAGCTTTAAATTTTATAAAGTATTGTTTGTGGTCTACATTAGTCTTCGTTTTGAAGAACTAAAGTGCAGTTTTGATTGTGAGGCATTGAAACGCACTTTAGTTATTGGTACTGTATCCAATGTGTTGAAGTAATAACTGTTTCAAATTTAAAATTGTTTGTAATATAAGAAGCACTTTAGTTGAAAACTAAAGTACTTCTTGCTACAAAATTATCAATAATGAAATTGATTGTTATAATTAACGTCTTGTGTTGCCAAAGTCAATGTCCATGCTTGTACCTTCATTAACAAGATAATGTAATATTCTATCTGTCTAAAGGGGCATTACAACCTACGTTTTCGTTGCGATTTAACGCCGTGCCATGCTATTTTCGTCGCATTATCACCTTTTCATCTCCAAAAGGTACTCAATTCTCACTTTCGTGGGTAATCCGAAGCGTTGGTGTCGAACAACAAAAAAAAACGAGATAAATCTGCTCCAGAATCAGTTACCCACGTGTGGCTTTTAAAAAAAGATTTAATAGGTGATTGCAGTAGTATAATCCGACAAAATTGCGAAGTCTCAAATGTTACACAGGGTCTGACTGCCCTAATGGTTCTATCAGTCGTGATGTATACAATGACAAGTTTATAACATTTGTTTTATGTGTGGCGAAGGTTTTAGAAATAGAGAAATGATTTTGATGAGAATATATTTTTTTTAATATTTTTTATTTGGGCAATTCTTCATGCAAAATGTGATTTCTGTCAAAAACAAAACTCATATGCTTATTTTATTGGTAAATTGAAATTTACCTTAGTTAACCTAGCATTGGAAACAATTGGAATCACTTAACTGCTGCACTTATTTATGTTATGCGTCTTAATTATAATAAAATATCTCTTTTTGTGACATTTATAATTGTTCCTTAACTAAGTAGACCAGTGCTGAAACCTTTGAAAATGGTTAAAAGTGAGAAAAAAAATAATAGTAAGATGAAACCCATTGGAAAAGAAGAGAATACAACACAAATGAAAGGAACAATAATTTACGGGCGATCTAAGGTAGGGAAGTGGAAGGGGGTGAGTTTTTAAGTGTAAAAAACAGTTTGTCTTGATTTCCGGCAAAACTACAAGTCCTATGGAAAAAAGTTAAATAACAAAGTTGTAGGTAATAAAAAGATCTACAACTTTTTTATTTACACTTTTTTCACATAACCTCAAAATTTAAGTGAAAATTCAAATAACCAAGTTTTTGGTTTTTTATTTTTATCTTTTACAAAATAAATATTTTTTTCACAAAATTTGGTGAAAACTTACCTTTTTATGTCCCAAACACACTGTACTTTTTTTATTTAAAATATTGATTTTTTCACCTTATTTTGACTTAATATCGAAAAAACACCCTAATTTTCAATCGAAAATTCTCACGTTAAAATATCTGCTTCCCGACTTCAGATCGCCCGTAAATTATTGTTCCTTTAATTTTTGTTGTATTCTCTTCCTATTCCAATGGGTTTCATCCTACTATTATTTTTTTTTTGGTTTCAAAAATTATCGACCCTGGTCTAAAGCTACTTGACACAAGTCAATACTTTTATGTTATAGTTCGACTGATTTGTTGTTGTATATATTTCTGTTTTTGATTACTTAGACTTCTGTTTTTATTTTATAGCTTTGACTTTGTTTTGGGCTTTGTTTTTCTTTATATAAATACTATACTCTACTAATTAAATGCAATTAATACTTCCATTTTATAATTTCGTTTTTGTTTATTTTAAGTTTTGTTCTCCTTTTTGTGAATGTTTAGTTTTATAGTTTTTAGATTAGTATATTATATGTTATTTGTATGCTTTTTTACTACTATAATACTTTTAGTTGTCCTGTTACTGGATTTTTTAATCTGTTGGGCAATTATAGAATAAATAAATAAATAAATATGCCGCGAAATGTAATGCATATCCTGTGCCTTATATTTTGATATTTAAATATCAATTTTAATTTTTCGCAGGCGCTTTTTAAACTATTCCAACCCTGTACCCACCACCGATATCTCAATTCACACGCCCCCATCTACAGTTTACTACCATACGTTGCTGAATCGTCAACGACCTTGCTTTTTTTGTATTTACAAATCTCGCCAACTAGGATCCGGACACGGTTCGAGTATTAACATGTAATTTGGAAATCGCTTAGCACTTTTCCGACCACCGATGACACCCCGGCGTGTAGAGTCGAACAAAGGGTTCTGCGTCTTTCACCTAATGCCTCACCGAAGAGTTTTTCGGTGTTCCATATATTATGCAAAGGGGGCTGATTTTGTCATTTTACTACGCTTTCGAATAGGACCTCCACCTTTGCAGAAAGTGCGGTTGTCTGTATTAGCTGGACAAAAATTTTTTGTTAGATCGCCATAGGTGTAGTACAGACAATGGGGAAGTTGCATGAATTTTATGTTGGTTTGAAATGGGGTAATCATAACATATTGAAAGGTCGGAATATGTGTCTGGCGCTAATAATCACATGATAATTAAAATGTTAATATGTATAAATAAATTGCCATAGAATGTAAACAAAACCATGTGGCCGAAAACGCGATTTCATAGGTGTGACGTTACACGCCGTTTATTTGTGCACATTAAAAGTTCATTAACTCAAAAATGGAGCTATTTATTGAAATCATGTAAAAATACTTTTTTGAAGTAAAAAAATGGCTTAGTGTAATAAATCGATTAGTTTTAATATTAATCAGTGGCGCAACATATACAGTGTGGAAGAAAAGTATGAAATAAATTCATTATTTCTAAAACAACGAAATTTCATGAAATTTCCTCGGACCCGTCGATTTTGCTTTTTAAAAAGACTCGTTTTTCTATACCAACACATTTCCGACGTTCATTTGTTTTCGCGTGATGACGTCATCGGATATATTTTTAAATAGAACTCCTATATTTTTTCATCGGATTCTTGTAGAGCTTAACTTGCTGAATTCAAAAATGTATAATTTCAACACTTTATTCCTTCAACTTTCCGAGAAAAAAGATAACCGATCCAATAAACGCTGCAGTTGACAGATGTCAATTCTGATTAGATTTTGTTATGCTGCCAGAAACAGTTTCTGAGGTGACTTGATTTAATTTGTTGTTTTTGCTATCAAAAGATGTAATATTCTAACATGCAATCTAATAAAACAAAATAATAAATTAGGGGATCAAATACGATTGAGGCAACCAGAATTTAATTATTAATTAATTAATTAGTTGCTTATTGTTAAATTGTTTTAAAAATAAAGAGTCCTTATTTTGTGATACTGCCGATGAATTCACTATATCCATTTTACTCTCAACCAGCCCATCACAGACACAAATGGGAATATTCACATTTTTTTCAAGCCGATTTTATTGGATCGATTATTATTTTTTTTCTCGGAAAGTTGACGGAATAAATTGTTAAAATTATACATTTTTGAGTTTAGCAAGTTAAGCTCTACAAGAATCCGATGAAAAAATATAGGGGTTCTATTTAAAAAAATATCCGATGACGCCATCACGCGAATCATGAACGTCGGAAAAGCGTTGGTATAGAAAAAAGAGTCTTTTTAAAAAGCAAAAAATAAAAACTGTATCTTTGTAAGGAGATATGCTAGAACAAAAATTTATTTGAATAAAAAAAATTGTTTTAGCAAGAAGGGTTTTCAATTACATTTTTTACACCTACTTCTGACTCATCCAGGTCTGATGTATGAGTTTATTGTTATTTCGATCATCAGGTTTCATTTAATATAAAAAGGAAATCTTTGAATTCATATATTCCACAGGTTCTATTCATAAAATGATAAATATTTAAACCCATTTTAAATGTATACATGACAGTCATAGTCTGGACAGATGCAGACAGACAGACATTTGACATTCGACTTTGAAAGACTATATTTGCGTATTGAAAATTGGTGTGCAAAAGATGGGATGACATATTAAACAAATTTACCCTCGTGAATTAGCATCTCCATCGAAATCACATTAGCAGTGGAAGGATCAAGTCGTTGGAAAATAATTGAATTGTCTACTCAATACGAACGACAATCGTATAACTTTTGTGCTTTCAAAATGGTTTTCTCATTCAGGAAATTTATTGTGTCACAAAAAAAATCAAGAAGTTTTTGTATCGTCACAGTAGGCCTTTACTATCGAGTTTGAGACACCCTGTACACTTAAAATCGCATATTTCACGTTTTGATAGATACAAACACATTTCCATGTGTCGCATCGTCATCTGCTATCGACAATTAAATAACCCACAACTTCCCACGTTCCGCATCGCGTCGGAATCAATCAGTTGCATATTTATCTGCGCACGTCAACCTACGTCCATCGCAACCCATTTGCTCGACCGTTCCCACGTTCCCAGCCGAGTATTATACAAAAATCCAAAATCTTACATAAATCTAGGCCTTTCCTTACACAATACCAACGACCAAAATAATAATCGCACCTTCTTTGTCGACTCTCGCATGTTTCCATCCGATCAGAGCGAGACGAGCTATCGAATTTGCTTCTCATCTAGTTACCTGGTCAGAGCAGAAATATTCTATTACCGGTATACCTGAGAGGTGGTATTTGCAAGTCTAGCCTTTCTGTGAGTGATTTCTTTTACGTAGAAAAGGCTTTGTGTTCGGGTTGGCTTGTACGGTGGATGTTACGCAAAACTGGATCCGAACTGCGATATTTGAGCAACAAGGTTCTTTTTTTTCGATGGGTGTTCTTAGAAATGTGCTTTAGCCTGGGCGCTATTCAAAGTTCTATTTGGTTGAAATTACGTAACAAGTAAACGATGTTAAGTAAATACAGGGCGATTTTATTTCCGTAAATTTCGAGAATCGCGTTTCAAAATTGATTGGGTCTAGGTCCAGTTCTGATAAATTAGAATTAATTATAAATTCACTGCCACTTGATTGAAAGAGCTCCACCGACCACTGTCAACGATCGACGATATGGATAGTTAGTTACATGTGAGCCCCGAGCGGGACCGTAGCCGGCCGAGAGTAGCCACCACTGTTATCAAATTCGTAATAAAGTTTCATGTTCATTTATTAAAAACAGAAATGTTTACAATACAAGTGTGTATATAAAAAAAGATGACAAACTGTTTACAAATACATACTAACAAAACTATAAGTATATGACAAAACAAACAGAACAGTTACAAACATAAGCAAATACATGAAAAGTATAAAAATGGAAAAAAATGTATAAAAAAACGTATAATTGCTATGACAATAAATGTTCAAATAATAAATATGTTTCTTTTGAAAATTGCAAGAGTTCTAGATTCCTTAATATTAGATGGAAGTTTATCAAATTCATTTATTCCGGCATCGAATATACCTTTTTTGGTAGTCATGAGCCTTACCCTGTTAATATTTAAATGCCCTTTATGGCGCGTATTATAAATGTATTAATGTCATACCGGTACTGCAATTTAGCTGACAGATAATCAGGGAGCATGTCATTAACTCGTTTGAAAATAAAAATCAGTGTTCTGGCTTTGATTAACTTTGACTATCCTCGTGATTAGAATGAGGGGTAGAGATATTATTATTATTATTATTATATTTAGAAATATCCTGTATAATACTGATTAAATGTTTTTGAAAAATTTTGATACGGTACATACATAATTTTCACCATTATTCTGAAAATACAAATTTTATTTTAAACGAAAATTATCTGGACTTTTCTGCACAGTTTTTGCATTTCGGTACAAATACGCGATCTTTAAGAATACGAATTAATTTTTCGTAAATTTATAGATTTTTTCACCCCGTTTCGAGCGCCTTTCAAACTGCTCGAAACTATGTTTCATCCTTCCCATCTAACGAAATTAAGCAGGCATGATCGAGCCCCAAAAATTCATACATCCCTGCACCCTCTCAGGTGTCCGATGCCCCATTATTCGGCGGGCCGAGTTGAATGTGTGGGATTTTTCTATGGATTTTATACAAATCGACAGGAAACCTTATTTACATTGGACCTAAAATAGTTGAATGAGTCGAATAACATGTAATCTTAGATGATTCCGCTCAAATAGCGAAGGTCCTTGCCCTATCGTGCTCTCACCCTGGGGCCAGGGGGATGGACACTGGTCCGCGGCAACGTTCTTCCAGGTAACAACAGGTTAGCGCAGAAGCGTTTGTTATTTTCTCAGATTTTTGATAAAAATTACAAAATTATATTGATGCTTGAGAATATAAGATGATGAGGGTCGAAACGTCGGGCTTTAGCCAATCATACACAGGGTTAAACTATGATGAAATACAAATATTTTTGTCCACCTTTCAAAAAATTGCTAAACTTATAAAATAGACAAAAATTTGTTTCTACATCATATTAAACTCCTATTTATGGACGTCTATGGCCGTTCGTCAGACGTGAATTTCGCATACATCAAAGAATTTACTGCACATTTAGAGAACAATTTTAATTTACAAAATGTAATTAATTATTTACTATTTAATAAGAAATATGCAGAACATTATTTATAAGACACTTCTCCATAATCATGTCTTGCTTTTTCTAGTCTGGTCTAGTCTTGTTTTCGCAAGACTTTTTTTTTTAAATCTTGTCTTGTTTTCAAGACGAGAAGAATTGCTACGGCAAGAAGTCTTGCAAGTATAAGAAGTGAACATTAGTAGAAAAAATAAATAATGCATTTCTACTGTAGATATACAGGGTGTTAATTAAGTATGTGCACAAACTTTAAGGGGTTAATTTATGATTGATTTTAAGACAAAAAGTTCATATAAACATGGGTCTGCAACGGCTTTGTTTTCCAGATACAGGGTGTTAAAGTTTGAAAAAAATCAAATTTTTGGATCTATTTTCTGAGTAGTAAGAGCTGCTTGATACTTGGCACACCCTAATAGGTATTTAGAGACTACATTTTTCGGGTATTAAATTATTTTTAATTTAGCCATGAGCGCAGATATGGCTAACCATCACAGAGTTTTTTAAGAAAAAAATGTCACTCCAACAATTTTTTCAAAATTCGAAAGCTCTGTCGATTGAACCATTTAAAATTGCACAAAAAATGTGACACAAAGCCGTTGCTGACCCATGTTTATATGAACTTTTTGTCTTAAAATCAGTCATAGATCAACCCCTTAAAGTTTGTGCACATACTTAATTAACACCCTGCATACTTTATTTAAGCTAGTTTACTCTCTAGATGTTTTCTTATTTTTTAACACTCACGTCATTAATGAAATGAAAAGAATATCTACAAGTTTATCTGCCTTTTTTTTAAATGAGTAGCAATCAATATAACCTTATAGTAAAAATACGATATATACATAAAAATTGATTTCTGAAAATTGTTTCACACAATTACTGCTCATATTTACTCAAAAATTACATTTTTTGCGATTCCTTGGTGATTTATTTCAATTTCCCTGCTAAACCAGTAAGGTCGTGTGCCATAATGATCAATAACAATGTTTCACGTGTAAAACATCCTAATATTTAGAAATTAACGCACTTGGATGAGTCATTGGGGCAACGAAACATCATTAAATTCTACTAATCTGGCCCTAACGACCGTATGGTCTCATGGGAACTCTCTAAAGGTTATTGAGATTCCATTTTGTTAATGAAAAAAGGACTTACCAAAACACCTAATTATTATTTATAGATTTATCTTGGTTTATCAATTAAAAAAAGAGAAAGTGTTGATAGTAAAATAGAATACAAATTATTAAAAACAAATAAAATTTGTGTCTATTACAAAATGTACTCTTTTGACACTTTCACTTTCAGATTCACTTTCATACAACCCTTGCTACCTACCTTAATCCTTTCCGTAATTCCTGAGGGCAAAGCCCACCAGATCGTTAATTATGTTTACCCTTTGGCTAACAAGTCGGTACCTTTGTAAAACCCTTTGACAGGGTTTTAATTCTATTAAATTCATATTTATTGCACAAAAAGGATGAGGGAATTTTTCCGTAAACATTGGTCAGAGTCATGCAGATATGGGCGTCGTTTGTGAATTTATATGTTTATGGGTTCCAAGGAAAGACCTATTGACATTATATAAAATATTTTATAACTATTTCTAGATCTTTTAACTGTTCCTGTCGTGTTACAATTTTAGCAGGTTTTATGGAGCATCTTGATCAATAGTTTTCGTCATAAACTTTACCGTTACATGTTTTTGACTTAAAATTGCGTGCCCTGAAAAGGAAGTTGGAGCCTACTTCCGGTATTTTCGAAAGTAACTCAAAGTTGAAAGTATTTTCTTTAAAATACCCGTATCTGAATTTCCCTGTATAGCAATTTTCAAATCTATATCTCAGTTGGTTGAGAGAGTTCAGGTCTGGCGACTTTGCTGGCCAAGCCGCATTAATCTCTCGAGATATTCGTCCCTGTGGTCAACTGTTCTGCATATACTTGTAATAGTTTTTGGCAATTAGATTCAAGTGAGGTTATGTTAACAGATATATGCCTAATAACTTCTTGCCTTTTGCTGTATAAATATACGAAAATAATAATAAGAACCTTAAAGGAGTTTAAATAAAGCTTTAATCATTTTTGTTACACTGTCAAAAAATTGCAGTGTAAGTAATATTTTCCAGTATGTAATTTAGGATGTGTAAACAAAATGTGTTACTAGTATTATAATACTGAATTTGAGTAATATTTATCAGTGATGTGTTAAAAGTACACCATTTTGTGTAAACTTAACACACCTCTGTATTCTATATCCCTACTCCTGACTGGTAGAGCACAACTGCGCAGCTGCAGTATATCAGCTGATCCAACACACCTCACTACGCCATGTTGATCGTGTAGCGTTGTTGTGTTCAGATGGAGGACATTTCAATTTAAAGTGAGGTTTGATCAAAGAAAATGACATGTACCTACCAAACTATAATAAATATTGCTGATAATTGTCATAAAGCTAAAACTAATTAGAACTGTAACTCTTAAAAGTTCACTCTGACGTTTAAGATTTCTGATTTTCTTGTAACTTCAGGGAATGAAAATGATATGTTCAGATCACCTATTATGTATTGTCTTAATACATCTTTGGTCAGGTGATTTCCGGGCTGGTTGCCACGTCGTCGGTTTAGAACACTTGACGTTTCGAGAGACATATCCTGAAAGGAAATGGCTACACGAAAAGAAATATTGAATGAGCTATCAGGAAAAGACATACGCCCAAGGAGAAAAAGGAGTACCTAGCGACGACATATCTACCTTACGTGGAAGGATGTACAGATAAAATCGGACGTCTTTTGAAGAAAAGAAATATCAACACAGTATTCAGCACTGTGAAAAAAGTGGCGGCAGCTTTTCCGAAGACCTGCAACAACGACCATTTCCAGGGCCCCGGTGTGTACAGTATCCCCTGCTCATGTGGAAAGGTTTATATAGGACAGACAGGAAGGCACATCAACACAAGGTTAAAGGAACACAAGAGTCACCTCAAAAATAACAACTGGGAAAAATCGGCAGTAGCAGAGCATAGAGCGGACACGGGACACACGGTAGAGCTAAGTGGAGCCAGCATGCTAGTAAGAGAGAGAAGATTTTGGCCCCGACTATACAGAGAAGCTATAGAAATTCACAAAAATCCGAACAATTTCAACAGGGACGGCGGCGTGGATCTGCCCGGTATTTGGAAACGATTCATCCGTGAAAGCAATCCACCGGATCATCATGGATCAGTGACCAACCCACCAGGACATCATGGATCAGTAACCACCACACCGGAACATCATGGATCAGTGACCACCCCTGATATAAATAGTGCGATGACCAGTAGATCTCCAGTTTCAGAGTAACTTCTGAAGAAGAGAGCGATATGTCTCTCGAAACGTCAAGTGTTCTAAACCGACGACGTGGCAACCAGCCCGGAAATCACCTGACCATTAACGACAGCCACGGAAGCCTACAAACTAAACTAAATACATCTTTGTTTAATGTTTGTTGTTTCGTTGTTTATGATTTACTAGAACGTTATTAGTTAAAGTTCCTTATTTGAATATGTACCACTACTACTAATTTTGTTAAAAAAGTTTGTGGTAACTGATTTATATATTTTTAATAAAATCATAAAAAGTGTGTGTAAAAATATACACATTCCCCTGTGAACCTTAATTAACACAGTATTGTGTTCTTTTGTGTTAATATGTGTAATTATTTTTTTACAATGTACAATAATAAATGTCCGCAACAGCTTCCATTTCTTGCAAATGTTTAAATTTTAATCAGAAATCGGTCAGTTTTAAGAGGAACAGATTGTTATAAATGAATTCTCAATTGTCCGAGCTTCCTCGGGAGCCATACGGCTACTAGACCATTAATATCAAACAGAATAAAATAAAACCAATCGCAATTCTAAAATCACCTACCGAAATGGCTTTCTTCTCGAGAAGCTAGTCATAAGGCACCGTGAAAATCAAATCTGGGTACTAATACGTTTCCAATGATCCGATACCGACCGAGAAAGATGAAAAATTAGCTAAAACACCACCGCAGAAGGACAATGGTCTTAATCGTTTCCCAGAAAGGTCCGAAGACCAAACATTTTTTCTCGGGTGGTTTTTTAAATAATTCCAGTTCTCGAATTTCGCAACTACCTGAAAGGTCGCTCAACCCGGACCTTCCCAACATTAATTTACATGGTTCTACGATGCTTTCCCTGCCCACACTCGCAGTTCCACGCTGGCTTCTTACTGTGGTAAGAGATTCGGGAGGAATCATTTTTCACTTTCATGTAGTGGGTGATGATTCTCGCCCTTATCCTTACCTTTGTTAAAGACGCCACCGAAGCATCCCTCTCGCGTGAAATCCGGGCTTTGTGAGAACTGGCCTACAAAGGTGCCGATATTAAATTATGTTTTTTCTCTTTTGGTGCACTGACCTCTTGCGGATTGTGCAAATAATGGCCTTTTCTCATTTTTTACCCAGCGTATGCGTTGCACATGTTCTAGATGCTTATGGGATCCTATTGTTAGTCGAGAGGGCTCCTTCAGAATGTAAAACTTTCGGTTGTGGGAGTTCTGAAGGACTTCCGCATTTTTTTGCATCGACCGCAACTGTCTGTAGTTCGATCGGTTTGGAAATGTGGATGAATAATAATGGTAGCTGATAGATTGGTGGGAAATAATTTGAAAACAAATATTTCATTCCTCAAGGTTCCACTTTGAAGGCATACTATTGTTTAATGAAAATTCTACATCTATCTTTTGTAGCCAATCAAATTGTGTTATCTCAAAACGTTCTCATTTTTTTCTTGGTACCTGGTTACCTTTGGTGCCATTATACTGATAATTTAATTTATATATGTATAAAAAAGCCCACATGCCACAGTGTAATTGTCACTTTAATAGCGGCTTTGACCTGCAAGTTTTACAACGACAAATCCACTAGTAGTTTTTTCACTTATTCATTTTTTAATCCATTATCGCGGTTTCAGTTATTAACCATTAACAATGAATTCATTCGGTGAGTCTACGAACAACGAAATTAGTCAAATTTTCTACTTTTTGCGATGCGAAAGGATATAAACTTGAGCCAGTTTCCTTACCATCGAGAAATTGAATGTAATATTGCAAGATTGGGCTTTTAATATGTGAAAATGTGACGGAAAGGACTACAATAAAGCGGCAGTTAAAACAATTTGGAACACCACCGCTAAAATGCTACAAAGTAAATATTATAAAGAATTCAATATTGTGTTTAACCCTCTCTCCGACGTACAGTTTAATTCATCACGAGCTGCACGAAATACTAAACGTAAAATCTTACAAGCACAACCCAAAAAGAGAAAATCCAGTGCATAATTATAAACATCGACCAAGAACACCACAATCAGATCATAAATAGTTTGCGTGGTAATAGATCTTTTATAGTAGACCAAAATTGTCAAAATCGTTCTTATAAGATATCCCACGATTTTAAATTAAAATTCGAAAACTTTTCCTCGTTAGAATAATTTTCAAATTATTCATGAATTCGAAAAATTTCCGAGACCAATTTGAACACTTGACGTGGCGTGATATTATTGTAAGTGATAATAGATTTTCGGTAACGTTCTTTTCCCTTTGAATTTGTACGTCCAATTATAGATACAATGGATAATAGCCGAAAATTTGATTTTCGGCAAACAGATTTAAGGCAAAACGACTTCGTAATTCTGTTAATGCCTTTCTATTATTTTTTAACACTTTCGATGACTATGTGCTTTTTAACAGCTCAGAATCCATTAGGACCCTTCTACAATTTAAACTGAAATTGAAAATTCTACCTGCTCGAAGTGTTTCTGTTGACGTCAATCCTTTCGTTAAGATAATGGCACTGTAGTTACGTCCACTAAGAATTTTTTATGTATCTAAATATGTAGGTCGCTTGTTCACACATACAGTGTGAAATTCATTATTTCTAAAACAACAAAGTTTCATGAAATTTCCTCGGACACGTCGATTTTGCTTTTTAAAAAGACTCTTTTTTCTATACCAACGTATTATCAACGTTCATTTGTTTTTGCGTGACGACGTCATCGGATATTCTTTTAAATAGAACCCCTATATTTTTTCATCGGATTCTTGTAGAGCTTAACTTGCTGAATTCAAAAATGTATAATTTCAACACTTTATTCCTTCAACTTTCCGAGAAAAAAATAATCGATCCAATAAAATCGGCTTGAAAAAAATGTGAATATTCCCATTTGTGTCTGTGATGGGCTGGTTGAGAGTAAAATGGATATAGTGAATTCATCGGTAGTATCCCAAAATAAGGACTCTTTATTTTTAAAACAATTTAACAATAAGCAACTAATTAATTAATTAATAATTAAATTCTGGTTGCCTCAATCGTATTTGACCCCCTAATGTATTATTTTCTTTTATTAGATTGCATGTTAGAATATTACATCTTTTGATAGCAAAAACAACAAATTAAATCAAGTCACCTCAGAAACTGTTTCTGGCAGCTAAACAAAATCTAATCAGAATTGACATCTGTCAACTGGAGCGTTTATTTGATTGTAACAAATCGTTAGTGATTATTTTTTCTCGGAAAGTTGAAGGAATAAAGTGTTGAAATTATACATTTTTGAATTCAGCAAGTTAAGCTCTACAAGAATCCGTTGAAAAAATATAGGGGTTCTATTTAAAAAAATATTCGATGACGTCATCACGCGAAAACAAATGAACGTCGGAAATGCGTTGGTATAGAAAAAAGAGTCTTTTTAAAAAGCAAAATCAACGTGTCCGAGTAAATTTTATGAAACTTCGTTGTTTTAGAAATAATGAATTTATTCCATACTTTTCTTCCACACTGTATGTCCAGTTCTCAATTTTTGCTAACCTAACCTATCATGATTTTACAAAGAATATACATTTGATGATTTGTTATTATTTATTTTTCAAAATAAAATACCTATACATTGTGCACATCAAACTTAATGACCAATTTCTGTTATGGATAATTTTTGTTAAAGAATACGGAGTAGTAGTACTAGATTGTATATTCACAATGTGATCAAGTCGAGACTATTAGAACACATCGGTATTGAAAAGGCGAGATAGTAATCCTGTATTTCATCGACACAAGCCCGAAAAACAGTTGTTGTACTTCGTAAAAGTGATGTTCCACCCCATACTCGAACTCCATTGCGATCTCACTCCCCACTGTCATCGATATAATGTACAATAAGGCCTCATAAAAAATTGTAACAATGGCCAACAATGCTAGCACCGCGTACTGCGCCCCGCTGCCACAATGGCGTGTGGCCCGCTGTTGACGGCGTTTAAGGTCTCTATAATTTATGGGTTTTCAAGTTAAAAAATGAAAAACTGAAGCCAGTCGTACTATTTTAATCGAAATGTCGTACGTATACTTAAATACAGCAGTGTACCTTAGTTCATATCTGTATACCATTTCCATGCCTTCGGCCAACGCAGTACATACGTTTAGAAGAGGTCATTTATGATGTTATTAAGTGTTAATTGGTATTCATCATGGCATCAGACAAATTGGAAAAGTATTGCATTATGCAATCATGTACGAATACAGCATACAGCGCGTAATATATTTCACCGTGTCAAAAAATTTTTAAAAAATTGTATAGGGCGATGAAGTTCGAAGAAAGGAAGCATTGCAACATTGCTTGTTTGTGAATACCATTTTAATGTAAATTTCATTGGAAATACAGGAAGGTTTAAGTTCATCGAATAAAATAAAATAAAGTTATAAAGATTCAATTAAACTTTTCTATTAAGCTACCAAAATACAGGGCGTTTAGTAAATCAATGGTAAAGCAAACTTACATTTTATCATTATTGCCGCTAGGCACATATTCTGATCTTTCAATATATTTGAAAGATTATCCTGTTCCTGATTTCAAATCAATATAATATCGATGCAACTTTCCCATTAAAGACGGATTCTTACTTGTCTACTTCATTTATCGATATTATTGAATCTATGCCATTGAATATAAAATTTGCCCATGAACGATTGTTCACTATATCTACCTATTGTGGCTTAGATTCAATGGTATTGGTCATTGGTCAATGAAATCGAATAACGAGAACCCTACCTTTAACCTGAATTTATTTCATAGACAATGAAATCGAATAACGAGAACCCTACTTTTAACCTAAATTTATTTCATAGAATAGGTAGATAACTATTTTATTTTTAGAATCGTGAAAAAATGCTTAATTTTTGAAATTTTACATGTGATTATTTTAAAACTGCTTGCATTTGTTTTAATAGTAACTAAATTGTGATTTGGTGCAGCTGAAAATATTTTGCCCTTTTCAATAATGTGTTGTTAATGTAATAACATAAACTACTACTTTCTTTAACTAGCGTTAGCAATCTTGTTTTGCTTGCTGTCAAACTGCAAGAATCTTGTCTTCAAGATTTAAAAAAAACAGTCTTACGAGATAAGACAAGAAATATTGATACGGCAGAAGTCTTATAAATATGAGAAGAACTAATATTTGAATGAACATTAACTGATCGCAGCCGACCGAGAGTAACCACCAAATTTTGCAAGATTACTTATTTCAGCCAACACATCATCGGTTTAAATAAGGGTAGTTAAACTTTACACTCCGCACAAATATATAAAAATTCATAATTTTTAATATTTTATAACGTAGATCCTAAGTAATTTCCCGTTTTACTTTCCTTTCCTCTTCCAAAACGGGCTCGTAGGAGGCCCCTTTGACCAAAAAGACCGTCGGGAGCCCGTGTTTGTCTTTGATGTGTTGTTTGGGAAAAACAAAATATCGCGTTGAATATTTTAAGTGCGGCCGTCATAAAAGATTTTCTTTGTGCCCGGATTCTTGAAACATTGAGAGGGCCCCTCTGCCCACAACGGGAGAAATTCTCGAGTAAATACTCGCTTTGTCCGCACATTATCTGATCAGACACATTGCCTAAACGTAGAGGAAATCGAGGATCTTATCCACGGTGTCCACGCAAACAACTTAGAGCGGCAGCTTGGCTGCTTTTTCGCGTTTTGCTGCTTCCTTTTCAACAATACTGCTAAAAATGACCATGAAACAGAACCATTTTTTTAAATCATCAGTAGTTACTACACTTTCCAGAATATTTCCACGAATAATTTATAATATTAATATCTCTACCCTTCATTATACCCGGCATATTATTCTATTGAACTTACCTTGGTAGGCTCTATCCACGATTCAGTATAAATTCTATTAGTGTGTGACTATTTATAATGTGGTATATAGGAGATGTTTATATATGTTAGTTGTATAGTTCTTAATGTAGACAAATAATAGTTTCGAGTCAAAGGTGACACCGAGATCGCATATAGTTTCAGGCCTATTTAAAATAATATTGTCCAACTTGTAGTCATAAAGCAGCACACGAAACCTGAGACAATATGACAATACATTGCACTTGGCAACATTTACAGGTATCTTGTTACTAACACATCACAAATGAATAATATTATTTTGCTGCAGTTTATTACAGTCTGTGTATGACTATGATATTAGAAAGGATCTTAACATTATCAGCATACGTTTACATCCAGGCCAGCAGTAATATCGTTAATGAATAAAATAAACAATAAGGGGTCAAGAGTAGATCCCTGTGGGGCACCTGACTTCTGTGGATATACCACTGACTGATAAAAACGGTATTGCACTACCGCGATCTATCCGTTAGGTATGAATAAAATAAGGCAATAAAATTAGTACTTAGACCAATCTCATCCAATTTGGCCAATAATAAACCATGATCTAGACGGTCAAATGCTTTTGAGAAGTCTGTATAGACAACATCTACTTAACTAGTGCGATCTAAGGCATCAATAATGAATTGAGTTTGCAGCAAAGATTTGTGATAGTAGACCGTCCTTCACAAAAACTATGTTAATAATGCTTAATAAGTGATGATTTTTATAAACTGTTTCAGTTGCGACGCTGGTGAGAAGTACGGCGAGCCGCTGGCCTATTTCCCTCCTCCCCGAACAAACGGCCCCGCAGTCCCGAGATGGGCGCTCCAATAAAAGAAACCGATCTTAAGCCTCGAAGTGGACAAAAGGTATGTATCGAAGGACCTTTCCCTTATGAAAACGGCACTGACCGTTCCCGATCGCTCCCCGATCTCCTTTGAATATAATAATCTGCGATCTTTGTGTTGTGTAACAGATTTCTACTTACCTTCGCCTGGTTTTTTTCCTTTTGTGGGGCCTCGGCCAGCGGACAGATTTGTTTAAAAACTCGTGACGGGGGCCGATTCGATTTTTTACGGTTTGCAGCACACGTCGGGTGCGGGAAATTACCCGGATTACTTTTTACGCACGCATAAAAAATGGCAGATGCCGCGGCGGGGCACGTGACAAAAAGTTTTCTCGCTCCGGTGGAGAAATGAGTGACGAGGCCGTTGTCCTGCACTTCTCCGTCGATCGTCGGTGAAAAGATGCAAAACAGATTAGGCGTCCTGTGTCCTTTGCCAGGAAAGGTGCAGACGTCCCTTTGAATAACTATGTTTTGTGAAATTTATTTTATGGGGGCTTTATTTACAGCGAAATCAATGCCAAATGAATGCTACTTTTTAAATAAATAAACACGAATACCAAAACACGTTGGATAGAATGAAAGTTCTTATAATTTTCTAGCTTTATGCATTCGGAATACTACTTTGGCTTACTTTGAAGAAAAGTCCAAAATATGGAAATTATCAACGTTTTGATCAAATTACTCCATGTTGAAGGCGATGATGAACATATGGAATCAGGACATAAGCAAATATTACAAGCCTGTTGCTTTTGAAGCAAAAGTATTGACCAGGAACAAAGTGACAAAGATAAAGTAATTTTGGTGTATTTGGAGTATGTTGTCGCGAAGAACTGTGCAACTTGACATTTCAATAATATTGAAGATTTGGAAACTTTACTAGTGTAAAACAACTACATAAGGTCTTCGCCCAGTGTACACTTATCATTCAAGAATTCTCATAAAATACATTAAGAATAAATATGCCACTAGTCCAGTTGATATCAACGCATTTGATGTTGCCAATATTGCTGAATTTCTAAATTTGCCTGATTCTCACCTTCGTACTGGACATTGCTTTGCATTTGCTAGTTTGTTGGCAGGCTCTGGTGCTAATCTTATTACAATGGATTAGAGTGTAGTACCATAGCGGAGAGAAGACTCGTTACAAAACAAGAAGACCGTTGCGGGCCAAATTTTGTTCAAAATTTCGGCAAATAACATTAACCAGAGAATTACTCATTCTAAGTTCTAGTTTCTCAAACTATACATTTAATTAGGCAAATATTGTTTTCTATTTTCGTACCAGTGGTAAAAGTAATTCACGTGATTTACTTTTAACACCAGTGCTAAAGGTAAATTACTTTTAACACCACTAATGCCTTAAAATGACTTTTTAGGCAATGTCAGCACTCGTTAAAAATTATACTTTTACTGACGTTTGCAGAAGAACATTTTAATACGACTTATTTTCTAAATTTTTCCCACCAGATTGGTGGAATTTTAATTCTGTCACTGAAAAATCAAGTTGGTCCTGACTAACCAATTGTGCGGAAATGCTTAAACACTTTGATCATCATCAAAACGGCTCTCACTCACTTTCTTGAGTAGCCGAAACATGTGACAGTCTATAGGGCAAACGTTCGAGTGTTTGTCAACAATTTGGTTTGCAATTTTTACTGGCTCAAAAGCAGTTGGGTGTTTGGCCGAGCATTGTCTTAAAGAAGGATCATATTTCGGACAGGCACAATTCTTCATTTTTACCTAAAAGCCAGTTTTGCTTGACAATAGTACGCAGCGGTTACAGTACGCTTCTTCAATTTTAAAGAACTTGCAACAACATTCTCTGCAGAGACAGGTTTAGATTTTTCAAGGTGGTGCTTCTCCAGGTTGTTGCCACTTCATGCTTGCTTATTTTGATTTTGTGGTGTAACACCCACATCTAATCGCAGGTGACAATGTGACTGAAAAAATCACCTTCCTCTGCTCGATAGCGCTCCAGTAGTCTTCCACAAACTGTAAGACGGTCTGCTTCTTGATTTTCTGTTTGACGGCAAGGAACCCATCTTGCCGAGCCTTTTCGATATCCCGATAGATAGTTATGGAAAATTATTGATTGAATACTTTCCTACGATATTTCAACTTCTGCACCAATTTCCCACTTTGTTCTGTGCCGGTCACCTTCAGTCAGATTACAGATCGCACGAATGTTCGCATCGTCGATGCTTGCCCGGGGTCATACCGTATGACTCACGTTTCGACTAATTTTCGGCCGCTTAAAAATTACCAGCCATAGACTTCGAACTTTGCGAGGGTTTTGTCGGCAAAGTGTACAGTTAGTCATAACAAAATTTCGCCGGTTTTACGCCCTCCAGCAGTATGATACACTTATGACTAATTATGCGAAATTATTATTTTTTTAACTACTAGTTTGGCAATCAAATAGTAATGCTCAGTTTAAAAATTCATTGATTTAGTACTTGATTTCAAAATCTGGTCCGTAATTTTTAGTTTGATTAATTTTCAAATTTGGCAGGTGGAATTTTGCTGGCTATGCTATGAGTAATGCACGGTTATTTCTCCTGATGCGCTACCACTTGTGCCTACGGCCATTCTTTGATCTTTAAAGGATCAGCAGTGCCGAAAAAAGTAATTCAACTTATATATTTTACGTAGTACCTACGGCTCTGTTCTAACACCCTGACATCTTTCCATCTGGGTAACGTTAAATTTACTTAAGGTCGTATTCAAAAGTAAGATAGAAATCTGTTACGGTGAAAAAATAAATAGTGTAACAGATAGATCGACAGCATCAGAATAATTTCAGAGAACACACACACGCAGACCGCCCGATACTTAACCAATCCGTCCCTTTCTCAAATGAACGTATTTGAATAGTCTCTCTCTTGTTCTAGGTCTGTCGGTCAGCGCCAAATTACGGCCTTCGGAACCAGAGGATAACAATCATGTTTAGCGCCATCACTAAACACAAGTCTGCCGGAAATAGTAACCCTACAAGATAATATAATAGCTGTTTAGGAGAAAAGAGTACCAGTACCTGAAATCTTCGAGGCTTATTAACTTTGGAAGAGGACGACCCGGTTGACATTGGAGAAGGTACCGCGCTGGATGATGATTTTTTATTTTTGTCGTACAGGATGTTTTTTAAGTTCAAGGGGTTGGTTAAATAAGACACTGTTAGAATTTCCAAAATACCCAGCGGCGTTTAACGAACTTCTTCAGAGTAGATGCCAGTACGAAAAATTTTCATTAAGGCTTCTGGTTATAAAAGTTCAAAAAATCACTTCATGGACACTAGAAAACATCTTGTTCATTCGTAATGACTTCATTATGTAAATTAATGACATTATCTAGCACGCGCCTCGACTACCCAACTATATTAATGGAAGACGTTCATGTCCCAGGTCACACAAGAATTATGACATTTTTAAGATGAGTGACTATATTTATTTGGTTTGTCTAGTGTTTGATGTAGATTGTGTTTATTTTTATTTTATTTTATTTTATTTTATTTTATTTACACTATTCAACAGGTCAAAGACCCAGTTAAAGAATAGGAAAACACAAAAAAAAAGCATACATGAAGTAAATGACACAATACTTAGACATAACACATGTAAACAAATATGAAAAAAGAATCAATCTAAAAATCTAGATAAAGACAATAACATTTACAAAACAGATTTTTTCAGAGTTGAAATATTGCAATCCAAAAAATCTACGGGCAAGATAACTTCATTACATAACTCACACATGTTATGAAGTGGAGAGTGTTGCACAATATTTGTCCTAGCAGGTGGCAAATAAAACATGTTAAATTGTCTAGCTTCAATTCTGGGAACATGAGAGTTCAATATTCTCAAGATGGCACTGCAGTCAATGACATTATTCATTACTTTATGTAAACAAATCAAATAAGCCTTTTACGTCGATTTTCCAATGTTTCAAGGCCAAATCTATTAAGCATTTCAACTTGAGGGAACCCAAGAGAGATACTCACCATCAGCTTTAAAACTAACATATTTCAAGAATTTACGTTGAACATTTTCAAGAGCATCCACATGTACAGCATAATTAGGACACCAAACAATTGATGCATATTCACAATTGCACCTGACAAAAGTAGAGTATAAAATTTTCAAAGTGTTAGAATTCCGAAACTGTTTACTATTTCTTATAATAAAACCAAGAGATCTATAAGTTTTTGCAGTAATATGATGTAGATGGTTATTAAAGACAATTTTCTGTCAAAAATAATACCTAAGTCACACAAAGTATCAGGTCTAGACAGCGTATGTTGCTCGATGGAATAATCAAAAGAAATTAACCGTTTCTTTGTAGAAAAAGACAGTACATGGCACTTACTAGTGTTAAGTGACAGATTATTAACCCTGCACCATTCATTAATGACATTAAGATTGTACTGAAGTTCAGCAGCATCATCAGCGTTCTTGATCGTACTAAAAATTTTCAGATCATCTGCATACAACAGGCAGGGCACAGTTAAATTAATAATAATATCATTAATGAATCGGCTAAAGAATAAGGGACCCAACTTAGACCCGGGAGGGACACCTGAGGTTGCTCGGCCCGCAGCAGACATGAACCCTCGGGAAACAACATGAAAACCTCTGTTAGAAAGATAAGAGCTAATAAGAGTTAATAAGTTGAAGGAGAAACCAAAAAGATTATCTAATTTATTCAAGAGTATTGCATGATCAATTCTGTCAAAAGCCTTTGTCAGGTCAGTGTAAATCACGTCAGCTTGAAATCCATCATCAATGGCATTGGCTAAAAACTGTGTAATACAGAAGAGAGTTGTAACAGTAGACCTGCCCTTAAAGAAACCGTGTTAAGCCTCCGTAATTAAGTGTTTTGTGTGATGAAATATAAAATCATACAACAGCATTTCAAAACACTTGGCAAAATTGCTGATTATAACAATCGGTTGAAAATGACTAATGTCTGATCTTTCACTTTTTTTAAATACTGGAGTGACCTTAGATATTTTCCACTGTGACGGAAACGTACATGTATTCAAGGACAGGTTTATTAATCTACACAATGGTGGCGCAAATACTGCGGCACAGTCCCGCACAAGAAAGGATGGTATTCCATCTAAACCGCTAGTTAACTTAGGCTTTAATTTCCTTAAACAACACCTAAAGGCAGGCTAAAGTTATTAATGTCGGAGACAAAAGGCACATTTATAGGGGTAGAAAACGATTTTTGGAAAACGGAAGCAAAAGCATTACAAATCTCCTCTGGATCAGAAAAGGAATCATGGTCCATATTAAAAGTATTTGTATTGTATTGTATTGTACTGTATTGTATTGTAAGTATTTTTGTATCGAGAGTTGCTAAAATTTCTCGACATTAGCTCGAGGGTATATAGTTTATGTTAACCTAGTGTCGGTGACATATAAGATATTTTGAGTGGCGCCATCTATTAGCAATATCGAGAACAAGTTTAATTTTGTCTACGATATTCGGAAATTTTACCGATTCAAAATTTTTCTCAAACTGACCCTTTATTGAGTCATTTTATTATGGAAATTTTGCGGGGCGCCATCTGTTAGCAATGTCGAAAACTACTTTTCTTAAATTAAACTCTAGGACTCATTCACTATGAAATTTTATTTACGATACTCGAAAATTTTATCGAATTAAACAATATTTTTCAAACAGTTCTTTTATTGAGATGTTTACAATAGTTTTCTGAAAAATGTAAAATTTCACAAATCTTCAGAAGATGAATAGAGCTATAAGAGAAATACTGTCTCTTCGTTGGGCGCTCAATTTAACGCCTCAACGTCGAGACGATATCTGCCAAGTAGCTCATCTACGAAGTGGAAGTGGTGATGGTGGTAAATAAAAATCTTCGTTATGCGTTGGACAGATTCTTGCAAGTGATTCTTCTCTCGCTTCTTATGGCACACCTACAAAATAATAATACAGGGTGTTTAAAAAATATCTTATGCCTAAATTCTACAGGGTGCCCGAAATATGAGAGAATTTTAATGGCTTATACAGGATGTACCCGGATACGTGAAGCAATTCTTGTAAGGGACAAAAAAATCTGGCGAAAAACCCTCGGAAATCCTTTGAAAATTGCAGGTGGTGTATGGAGACGAGTGCATGTCTAAAACACGCGTGTTTGAATGGGCAAAACGGTTCAAGGAGAGGAGAGACGTGAAAGAGCTCCCGTCACCTCTCGTACTGACGCGAATGTTGACCTTTGCGTGCACTGATCACGTCTGACCAGCGCCTAAGCATTCGTGCGTTGTCTGACGAGTTAACCGTCAACAAAGATACCGTTTGCAAGATGTTACACGAACATTTGAATATGCCAAAGATTTGCGCAAAGATGGTGCCAAAAGTTCTCACCCGTGAACAGAAAGACAAGCGAAAATCGATCAACGAGGATTGTTGTCCCGCATTCGGAGCGACGGTAGAGATTGGATAAATCGGGTAGTCACTGGAGATGAGACCTGGATATTTGAGTACGACCCCGAGACCCGTAAACAAAGTCAGCAGTGGGTGGAAAAGGGTAGAGAGCGGCCAACGAAAGCGACGATGTCCAAGTCACGACTGAAGGCAATGTTGATCGTTTTTTTCGATATTCAGGGCATCATTCATCGTGAATATGTTCCTGCCGGCCAGACATGGACTGTAACGTAATTTGTTTCTTATATCAGTATTAATGAAGTAAACAATTGAAGTTTCTCAGAAAATCCTTAAAACTGTAACGTACTGTAACATTAGACAGCATTGCAATGTGTGAACTGCAGTTGTTAACCTTAAAGTAACATTAGTCATAGTAGTAGTATTGTAGTTAGCGCGTCTCGTTTTTTTCTAGTGCTTCTTTGATACTAATGAGTTTACATAAAGAAAAATGGAACCATGACCAGCTGCAGGATATGTTAATGGATCATCTGGGCAAAACTGTCTGGTTACGAGACACTTGTACGGTAAACGATTATCGCAAGCAACATAAATTTTGAACACATGCAATTATTTCACATTTTGTGAAACTCAAAGAAAAACATTTACAGTAAGTACCTATGTGTAGGTGTACCTATTTGCAATTATTTTGTACAAATACCTGACAATCTATGTGACATGGTATATGAGTAACGTTACATATTCAAGACATTGTTTGCTCTCATAATTCTGTTACCGTTGGTCAGAGAAAAAAAACTGTTACGTCAAATACGTTTGGTGCAATTTTACAAACAGCAAAATAAAGGCACTCATATTCCTGACACCCTGTATAAAATAATGACGAACAGTGCCTGGCTATACATCTGACGATCTAGTGGTATTGCCATTGGTTTTATAAACTTTACTATTATATAAGTTCAAGCAGGTTTGGCGTCTTTTTTCATATTTTAATATTAACTACATTCATTAATTGTCATTCCTGTGTAAGCAATAAATTACCTTGTTTGTGACACACGTCCGTAAAAGTTGACTGCCGACGACTGTTGACTTGACGATAAGGTACTAATAAACGACGTCATCACCAATGACCAATGACATTACAAGAATATGTTAAATTTATGAAATGTAGATCATTTTAAAAGATAAATAATTCCGTAAAACAATATATTTGATACTAATGAACTATGCACGGGGTTAAATTCATGTCTACGCCACCATGCTTATCAGTATTGCCTGTTGTAAACTTCCTATATCAACGGTATGTAACGAACAGTGGCAGAGAGCATAACTGCAATGGAAAATAATTCTATAAATATAATTTGTTTTTCTATGACTTTACGATATGTGACTTTAAAGTATCAGCTTAGCGTAGCTGTAAATAACCTTTGACACTGGTCGAGTTTAGGTAAACACCTGGTATGATATGTCAACAGGATGGCAAATAAGCGAAACGAAAAGCAAACATCAATTAACTGCTTAAGTTACCGCTTCATTTTATTTACATTTATTTTAGTTTTCGGTTTTCAAAAATAAACTTGTAACGTGTTATTTATAGTATAGGCATTGTTAATTAAAATAAATTCTGAATGTGGTAGGACCTCGTACGATTTTGCTATTTGCATTAGAGGATGCGTCCTTCGAGGGTTGTTTGTCGAAGAAACGTTCTCATCCATCCCGGACAAACAAAAACAAATAAATACGGATATAGTAAACACATAGTAACCCGAGACGCCCGAGCAAACTAGACGGTTACCCACGAGGTCCAAATGTCCGAGCCGATGACATAACATTAGGTCAGACTGTACGAGAGACTTCCCTTTCCGGCGCGCACCCTTAATTTTTGCAGAATTTGGGGAAAATCGGGGCTTTACCCCTTGTCCGTCTTCCCATTACTCGTTCGCCGATCGCCAGACAGAAGGGTTCGCTCTGCTTCTCTTTTAATATATATCTTTATTGGCAAGGGGTGGATGCTGCGGAGGGATGACGCTGCGGCCCAGAATTGGGGTGAATCGGGTAATTCCCGGACTCGTTTTTGCACATTGTTTTAATGACTGCCGAGGGTGGATTTATCCCTTTCCCTCGGATAACCCCGAAATTGATTCGTCGGATGTGCTGACGTCACGGCCATCTTTATGCAGCGCAAATGTCGTTCGGAGATCGCGCAAAATGCTGGATAAAACGATAGAATCAACAAAGGGGAGCCAGAAACAAAAGCGATCGTTTCAATCAGTCCAGGATTCAGCCGAATTTCATTTTCTATGCGATATGATCTGAATTTTAATCGATAACATATCTGATATACAGGATGTTTCTGAAGTGAGTGTAGAAACACTTGAAGGGGTGTAAATCTGATCAAAATAATACTAATAATACTATAGTTTTTCCAAATTGTTTAATTATATTAAAAGTTGTGCCCATATACAAAAAATGATACGAGTGACCCAGAACTATAGGCATACCAAAGTTTATGAAGGTGGTCTGAAAATTCAAATAACTAATTATTTGAAAACATTCCAATTGTTTACTCAGCAACAGTATGGTTTTCGTAATGGTTTATCAACAGTATAACAGAATAAGTGTTTTGAGGAGAAAACATATTATGTAAGTTCTCAATTGGTAGACTTAAGCAAAGCATTTGACTGTGTTTCCCATGAAATCTTATTAAATAAATTACAGTACTGCGGATTCTCCGAGTGTGTATCTGTTGTCATCCTATTTATCATGGAGTTCCACAAGGACCTGTTTTGGGTCTCCTACTTTTTCTCATTTACATTAAGGATTTTCTCAATATCTTTTACAGCGAAGTTTTAAGCATACTTTTTGCTGATGATACCAATATATAAGCTTCAGGCACGGATTTATCAACTGTTCTCATATATTTGCCTCAGACCCAATTATTACCGCACGACTGGTTTGCCAGTAATAAATTTACTGTAAATTTAACTAAGTCAACAATGATTTTTGTCTAAGAAACATAAATGGTGTTAATAATCCGGATTGAAAGAATCAAATTTCGCCATTTGGTGGTTCAAACTTAAAAAAAAACTTAAGTATTGTTACAGATAATGATTTGCCTTTTTTGACACCTTTAAAACTAAACCAAGTTAGCTAGAATCGGTTAACGTTGTCGGGACTTTTTCTGTAATACAATTCTGTCCGTACCCCTTACCTAAAGAGATAGAGCAAAATGTCAAATAAACCATTTTTAGTGTCAATAAGAGAGTCCAAAGCCATTCAACATAACATACCTTCAATATGTATTGATTTTATGGAAAATTTTCAATTTAGATTTAAATTTCGCCATCTGACGGTAAAATTTGAAAGTGGAAAATAATTTCAATAGACTTTTAGGCGTCACCCTTTTTATAATTTTTTTCCCGAAGCTGACCTTATTGGGACACCTCGTATAAGTAATCAGTACTTAGAAGATAAACTTTGAACATCTCTTTAAAAACATATTACTAAACTATATACTTACTAAATTATTTTGATCTCTTGAAGGATTCTGAAGTTATGGCCCAAAAACTATTTTTTTATTTGAATTTAACACCCTGTAACTCTGAGAAACGAGAGAAAGAAATGTATGACTTTTGTCACATTTTGATAAAATCTACATACCTCTAAATTGTTGTACGTTCAATCAGAGACACCCTGTATAGTCGATTTGAAAAAAGACTTGCAGTAGTAGCAGTACATACGAAACACTTGAATTTGGCATCGAGAAAAAAAGTAGAATATTGTAATACTTGAGTCAACAAAACCTTTTCTGATTTAGGTACATAACCTAACCTACATTTTATTGTTTTACAACGTCAACTTTTTATTGCTGCAAATAAACTGATCTACTTTTCCCATTGCACAAAAAGCTTGTTACGATTTTTGCAACGTTTATTGTTATTACTTTTTACCTAGACAGCGTACTGACTTTTTGATTTCTCGGTAATTTCAGTAAGTAAAACCAGATACCCGGTAGTAAGATACCTAAACCTCTACCGTAAAAATTTTATTTCCGCCAATAAAATCTCAATCGTTTTATTATCACTGTTACCTAGACTCAAAAATCAGGGAAATACATTTAACTGAAATCTTGCATAGGCTTTTGTTCTATGCTTGCATATTTTTCGTGCAAATTTTCAAAATTTTGCAAGAAACGCCTAGTGAAATTTCGCGTGACCACTAAGACCGCCGGATCTAACTCTATTGATTTTTTTCTTTAAGATACCTAGATGGAAAGTTTTGTGTTTAAAACATTAAAACTTCAGTTTGTATAACAAGAATTAACATGTCAAATCGAAAATCAATACCAAATAATTCACAGTGAACTCTTGTTATTACGAGCACACACAGACGAACAGATTTTGGAAACATAAATTAGTGTTTGTACGATATAAAAGTCCGAATTTTGTAAATCATATTTTCCGAGCCCCATTTTTTAGATAACGAGTTAAAATTCCACAATAAATCTGTAATTGCACTGGGTTAACATTTCTATATTCAGTGATAGTTAACCCTGTATATCCTCCAGACTCCATTCATAATTTTCCTTTTAAAACTATATACAGGGTGATTCAGTCATAGTGTCATTAATTTTAACCATTGACATCACAGTGTCCAGTGGTGAACCGAACAACGTCACACCTGCGTTACCACATCATTTTATCAAATAAAAGCTCAGAACACTAAATAACGCCCCAATACACAAAATATAACCTCAAATACACACACAAAGTTAGAAAGCTACATCTTCGACAAGAATCAGGAATGAGGTGTTTTGGACATCTTTCTCGATATAGCTCTACAGCTCTTCTTGAATTTTTTTGTGTAAATATGCATTAATTTTTTAATTGCTAATGTCACATTATGACTGTATACGTGTACGTTCATGATTGGAATAAACTCACCTACCAATCGCTGTTATCCCTCACCAACTTACTGTGGAGGAACTATAACACCCTGTATAAATTATAGCAGGTCACGAGTCCTGTGTGTGTCGTGGTCATATATCTCTGTCAGTTCCTTCCGCGCGTATTTTACCAAAATTGCTTAATTAAATACGAACAGGCTATATGGTTTTATGGAAATTTGTAGAGCGAGTAAATCAAGTCGAACCGAGGTGCAGGAAAAACGGCAAAGGGACAAAAATTCGGCAAATTAAAATTTATGAAGAGACCTACGGTCGCGGACTTTTTCCCCGCACGATTGATGACGAGGACCGCCACCCCGAAACACCCCCACGGCCACGAACAGCTCGCAGACGCAAAAACATCTTGTTTTGTATACCCGGAATAATGGAATCCTATTAAAACGATTCCACATAATCTTTTTACAGTCCATTCATCTCGGACAAAACGCCGGGTTGTCATTGACATGCCAGCGCCGTAAAAATTCAAGATGGCGGCCATTCAGCCGGATGATAAATCGAGTCGCATCGTTTATGTAGAGGACACTCGAGTCCGGGGCGATTTTTCTAATATTTCGTGGGAGGCTGCTGCGATCCCGAGGGTCACACCACAATGCCTACGAGTTTATTCTATTCGCTTAATTCGGTGCATTGCGAGCGTGCAGAGTCGAGTGACACATGCGACTCGTCACACTTCACGGTCGGACGCGTAGAGGCTGATCATCTTAAAAAAAATGCAAGTCAGTGCCATACCATATCAATTTAATTGATATAATGGCCAATGACTGTTGAATGTTTTCTCCAAATCGCCAAAGCTACTATGAAAAAGAACACAACTTTCCACAATGGGGAAATTGCATGATTTCTTTCCAAATACGTGCTGAAGAAAGAAATGTATACTTTTAATCGGAATGGCGTTTGCCTAGCATACAGCGCTTAAGAAAAAATATTGCGTCGTGCCAAAAAAATTAAAAGAAAAATGTGGTATAGGGCGATGAAACGCGACGAAAGGAAGCACTGCAACATTGTTCGTGAAGACCACTTTAATGTAAGTTTAATTGTAAATACAGGTAGGTTTAAGTTCATCGAGAAAATTAAAATGTAAAGTTCTAAATAATCAATAAAACTTTTCTATTAAGTTACCAGAATGTATACAGGGCGGTTACAAAATCAATGGTAAAGCAAACTTAAATTTTTTCTCATTTATTATTCAGCGCTTGATTCCGATTCCTAAATAATATGTTATGTATTTGCTTTTACCATTTGATGTAGAATGTTATTTAAGGTATTTATAAAATTTTGTTATCTGGCTTCACTAGCAAGGTACGGCGACCCGCAGCACTAAACGGTAAAATTCGTTGTCATAATTGAAATACTGTATGTTTACATTGTGATTTTGTGTTTTACTTCAATTGTTCGTGCTTTTTTTCTAGTAAATAAATAAAGGAATTGGTGTCAGGTACAGATATTTTCCTATAATATAGTTTGCCTGTGTATTTTTCCTAGGTTATCGGACAAGACTGCGCAGATGCATTCAAAGTTTTCTGTTATCTGGAATAAATGGGCATTTTATTTAACTGTACGCTAAGGATGTTTTGTTAGTGGGTGTGAAAATGTAATTCTGACACTTGGAACGAAAAACGAATGCAACATATTGCAGCTAACCGAATTAACTGTTACCTATCAGGTATTATTAAAGTTAAAAAATGTTAATTTTCCTCGTTTGTACATTTGGAAAAGCTATAAAAAACGACTGCAGAGTAGCTGACAGATCTAAGTCATCTCCTCAGACCATGCTGATCATAGGCGCCGAAAGAAGGTTTTGCCCCATTTTTTAAATATCGACTTACGAATATTTCTGCATTCGTATACCGAAAACGAATTATTCGCCGTTTTAAATGAAAAATTGAAAAACAAATACTCGTCGGGCTATGATGATGTCCTTTAACATTTCTAGTTAATCTATCCTTAACTTGTAGACGCTTCCAGAGGCATTAAAAAAGGAAAGATAAACCCAATATAAAAAGGGTGATTCTACATGTATAAATAATTATAGACCTATCACATTGCCTTCTAATTTTTTTGTATAAAAATAATATATTTTCCGCATACCAACATGGTTTCTTAGCTGGTAAGTCCACCTCTACGGCCATTCATGCATATTGTAATTGTGTATTGGATTTTTTAGATGCAGGAGAGTGCCCTGTTGGGATATTCTGTGATCTCAGCAGGGCATTCGACTGTGTAAATCATAATGTTCTACTAGAAAAACTAGAAAAATACGGCATCCGAGGTATAGCATTGCTCTGGATAAAAAGTTTTCTTTCTAATAGAACCCAATGTGTCGGTGGGTGGTGTTAACTCGGACACAAGAAGCGTATCACAAGGTGTTCCACAGGGCTCTATTTTGGGTCCTGTCCTATTTTGCTGTACATTAATGATCTAGCTAGCTTGTCTAATGAAGCATGTTTTACCTTATATGCAGATGACATTTCAATAATTCTGTCTGATAAGTTGGATACAAATTTGACTAATAAATGTAATGATGTGCTGTCAGTTATGGGTGAGTGGTTTTCACAGAATTTGTTGTACTTGAATCCAGACAAAATCCAATTATTACGATTCCATGGCAGTCAGAAACATTGTGAATCACTTAATGTACCTGTTCATTGTTCTGATAGTGTGAGATTTCTTGGTCTACAGATGGATGTACGTCTAAATTGGCACTCACAGTGCGATAGTTTGATTCAAAGACTTAATTCAGTATCGTATCAACTTAAAACCTTGAGTAGCATTTTAAACGTTGATTAGTTAATATGTCTGTATTATGCACAAGTGGAGTCACGTCTGAGATATGGGATCTGCTTTTGGGGCCTCTCGTCTCATGCTGGGGCCGTTTTTATAGCTCAAAAGAGAGCTCTTAGATGTATGTTTGGTCTCTCTTCCAAACAAACTTGTAAAACCATTTTTACTTCATGTAAGATTTTAACACTGCCAGCACTTTTTGTATTAGAAATGTGTTTGTATGTTTATTTAAATAGAAATAAATTTATTTGTGTTAAGGATATGCATGCGCACAATACCAGGCAAGTGAATCAGTTACACGTGCCATTTAATAAACGACGGATTTCCTATAACTCTCCCAACTGTATGGGACGAATTTTATTTAATAAATTAAAACCAGACATAAAAACTGTGATACATTAAATTCATTTAAAAAAGCATTAAAAGCATTTTTAATTGAGAAATGTCTATATACACTGGACGAGTACCTTGCCATTTAAGTCTGTGTACATATCTGTGTTTGTTTGTAATATTTGTTTGTATTAGTTTGTAATATTTACTTGTGACCATTCCTATACAGTTGTACTGTCTGTTGGATAATAAACATTATTATTATTCTTATTATTATTATTATTATTATTAATACGAAATAATTTTTCTATTGCCTTCAAGGCCTCTCTCTGAGCAAGTAGTTAAAATTATTATATTAGTGGTAGTTAATGCTGTATACTAACAATAATTTGGAAAGACTTGTGTGCAGAAATGTGGAGTGGCGCAATTTTTAGTTCTGTTTCGGGCATTTCTATCTTTAAGCTTCACGCCTGCTCACTCCTGATCCTGAATGCTGACTGTCTGTGAGTACGCATAGCTTCCAACTTTGTAAAAGAAAGGTAGGAATATTTATTTTGTGTCAGTATAATAATTAATTATACAAATATTATTTGTAGTTACTTGTAGGATGAACGACTAAAAACTATTTTAAATATATTTAATCTAACCTAATTTATGAAATATTATGTTTTTATGTACAGGGTGTCCCCGGATAGATAAAACGACTTTTGTAAGAGACAAAAAAACTTGATGTTGAAAAAAGATCTGAGATTCAGCAGTGCTTGTTTAAGAAACAAAGTTTGCCATGATTCCAAATCCCTAAAATCCAGTAGGTTTTGGACATTTGGAAAAAAATGATTTTTTTCATCAGTGCTGTTTCTGAATGAGATACAGGAAAATGTTACTAAGAAAAGTTTGTTACAATGAAGAATTGAGGACGAATGCAAAATTGTAGTATACTATGTCTACTTTGAGAAAAATCTGAAATCACACAAAAAATCAAAGTAGACCTAGGACAACCATATTCTGTTTTTCAATCTGAGGCACCTTTCATAATAATATTTTGTCGTATCTTTTACAAAAACCGCACTACTATCGAAAAATCTAAGAATCAAGCAAAAATCAAAGGGCTAGGACGTTTTTCATTTTGAGAAACTTTTTTTAATAACATTTTGTCGTATCCCAAACAGCAGCACTTTACTAATGAAAACAAATCAGTTTCTTCCAGATTTCCAAGGCTTACTGAATTTTACGGATTTGAAATCATGATTGATTTTGTTTCTTAAGGTCGCCGTATTTCTGGCCGTAAAATAAAATTTGTGATGTTTTTTAGGTACAGAAATCTCGAAAAATAAAACACGTAGAGCAAAAGTAACATCAAAAATAAAATTATTGATGTTTTGCTTATCCACTTTTACTATTTAAATTCTCCTCAAATAATATAACTTTTAAAATGCATTTGTAAGACACACATTATTTTGCTATTCTAACCCCACATTTTAACAATTATTTTCACATACTTATAAACAAAAGTGAACAATCTTATATGCAGAACTATGTAAGTTTATGGTATAAAATATTTACATCTACAGTTGAATTCAAACAAATATGTATTTTGAAAGACTTCTGTACCTAAAAATTTGTTGGTTAGGCCGCTTTTGGCCCTTATATATTCGTTTTACTTCGGTAGCTTTAGATATTCGCAAGTGGCATGAAATAACATTCCTCTTATTTGCTAATATTATTCAGTTCTTAAATGTCTAAAATTACTTGTATTTATAGAAAACACCAGTTCAAGAATATAGCGCTCTTACACAAACTGCAGAAACGGCCTATTTTGACGTCTACTATAGCCTGGTCCTGTATAGTGTCCATTACTTATGTGACACCCTGTATGCGAGTATATTTTTATTTAAAATAAATATCTTTTTGCGGATATGTGAAATTTGGAAAGATTTCCTTTTTTGTGTATAATTGGGACACTCTATATTTAACATTCCCGCGACTTTAAGCATTCCTTGTTTATTTTACGATATTTCAAAGGCCGTTTGTGGCAAAACACTTTTGTGTCCGTCGGAAAAATAAGGCGATACCTGGAGATTCCCGCCACTTTCGCGCACCCCACACGCACGTCTATTATCGAGCTATTGACGGTCCACCTCTGGTCGGTGACAGCTCGAGATTTCGCCCGTCCCCCCCTCGTATGTCTTTCGATCGACAATGAATACGGCATCGGTTTTTGATGTTTTTTCAATTTCAGTATCCGATTAAGTTGTTTATTCGGAAAAGTCCGGCCCAAACGTCCCCCGCAGATTACCTCTCGGGCCAAATTGAATGGCCGAAGGCAGAAAAGAAAATATGCTTAATGCGAAACGTCGAAGTTCGATGACGTCCGGGGGCCAGGGGGTCTCTTATGGGGGAATCACCTATTACGGGCGCGCAGGGGGAGAGCAGAGATAGCGGTGAGCGAGTACGTGATGATCTAAACACTGAAAAATTGAATTTACACAATCCTGTATGTCTGGTATATTAAAATGTGTCATTAATATTGAAAACGATTGTACATTAACGCTAAAATGTGCATGAACCATAAATTTTGTCTAGAAGAGGAATTTCTGCAAGAAGAGCAGGTAACTCTTCCTGTAGGAAGTGATGCTTAGATTCGCCATTTAACCGTAATGGGAGGAGGAAATATGGATCAATGAAATAATCATTAGGTTTGTTTTAGCAGCAGTTGAAAACTGTTTGGAAACTATCAGATATGTCCATCCAACTATTTATTGAGTCAAATTCAATGGTAACGCGTTCTCAACTTAACTGGTCGAATATTTCTGATAGTTTCCAAACCGTTTTCAACTGCTGCAAAAACAAGCCTATTAAGTACTCCAAGCCACACGTTTACTGAAAATTGTTGTTTGATAAAATGACCTTGGGTGGAATTTCATCAGCCCATTCTTGTTCAATTGAATTTTCGAACCCTCGGCAACTGCACTTCATCGTCAACCTACATGTCGCTTTAAAAATGTCATGCCCGCTCCAGAATCTGCCAACACTGTTGCAAAGCTGCGCCGGAAGCAATGGCCACTGTATTCATTGGCGTTGGAGAGTCCAAAGAATTCCGCTATCTTTTTTGGCATACCTCCAATTGTATTGATTTCAACTGGCAGGGTACAGCATTTATTACTTCGATATGTCAAGAAAAATCGCTGATGTGTCGTATCGAATGGACGAAGTTTTGCGTACTTACGAAATATATCTAAAAAATTGATACCATCTGTTGATTCCTCAGTAACCGTAAACATTCTTGGATCATGAGTTTTTGTGTTGGAAATTTTGACACTAATAAATGCCTGACAATGGCATCTACTGTCAAAATGTGATTTCTTCTCTCCTACATGCTCCTATGCCAAATACTACAACGATTAAAACAACTTTGGCTAACAGGTTTTAAAGTTACTGTACGAGTTTTTGTATAAATTTTTCGAGCACTAACCTGGATAACGCAAAACTTATAGCAAATACAGCGACGTGCATGTTTGAACTTGACAGAACCTTCACATTAAATAATGCATTAACAATGCCTTAGAAGACTTTTCAGAATGAAAATACAAATAAAAGCATAAAAATATCAAGTTCTCCGCTTTCACAAAAAAAAACCACTTAAAACACACTATTTTCGCAACTTGTTACATAAATAGGAATTTAGTTCAACTGTCAAAAAAGTCGACCTTTTTAAATCGTTATAAATACACAATATTAGCCTTTTTAAACGGCGAAATGTATATAGGGTGTAGTGCCTGTAATGCAGAATATTACAACTTATTATCAAATCGTTATGCAATGCGATTCATTGACCTTGAAACGCTAACCTTAATTTACTCTCCAAACTCAAGTTCAAGATCTTTTTCGTACAGAAAGATCAACTTTTTCCTCTGATTCACCCGCTACATCGTCGTCGGTGCCTGTTTTGCTATTCCGTGTAATAATTGCCTCGTATAAGTCGAATACCGCTGTTAAGGTACGATGTGTGTGGCTCGTTCTACAGTAATAAAACCCGTTTATTTTTGGCAGATGGGCGATAAGGCAGGTCAAGAACAAACATCTGATAAAATTAATCAAAAACAAATTACGGAACTACATTCGTATTTACTTTGGAGATAGAGTCACGTAAAATACATATTATAATCTGTCTTATTAGACTCGTTGGTGGAAAATGAAACTGTTATCACACAAGGACATAGAAACGACTTCTGAATGCTTCTCTCTCTTAACGAAGATAACATTACTGCATGTGTCTCTGAATAAAGACATATCGCCTGGACAACTGACAGAAACGATTGTTCTATAGATAAATTAGGTTGCATTCGTACAACTAAATTATTAATCAGTGAAGTGTTTTATTGTTTTTCTTTAGTACTGGTAAAAATGTAAAGCATTTGTCATTTTTTACAAATCGATGGTCTCAAAATTTTAGTCGCAGTTTTGTCGAAAATGGCAAACTTTCAAACAAAAACAAATTTGTTTTAAAATAGAGAAATTAAAAACAAACCTCGAATATGATAATAAAATGCAAGAATGTGTTATAAAATTGCAAACTAAGGTGCAATCACAGCATAACTGTGGTACAATGGTGGTCAGCTTAAAGTTACCACTAGCATGTTTTGTTCTTTTCTAGCACCGTGTATAAGAAATGATGGTAGAAAAGAATGGAGCATGTAACTGGTGAGTTTAAGCTGACTTCCACTGTACATTCACGACTAAGCAAAAGCCCTCTTAATGTATTCCTCAAACTAGATCGACAAGCTTAACGTTTCGAAAGTCATGTAGCTCTCTTCTTCAGAAGGAAATCTGAAACTGAAGGTTAGGTCCTCTGTTCGGAAATTTATGAAGAACCTCCAGAGAATATGCGAAATAGAAAAAAATATTAAACTATTAAGTCTTAATTCGACCGGATCTACCATTGTCTTAAATTTATGTATATTCACCAAAGGACTGTATAACTGCCCTGAAGAAGACAATAATCATAACAACTGAAGTATCGACTCTATTTAATTATCAAGGTATTTCTGTTGCTTGTCAAAATTATTTAACGCTATCACTTATTTATCATCTACTACCATGTACAAGGAAACGCAAATTGTAGTCGACAGTCAAAGAGCTAAGCAACTGTCCCGGACTTCCTCTAAACGGCGATAAGACCGAACCGGCCCAAGTCGTTATCGCCAACGTCGAACTGCCCATGTACCAGAGATTAAAACAACCCTTATTAACATTCTAAGGCAAACATTCGCCAGCCGGGAAGTGAGAATTATCCAAACAAACAACCCGCTAGATAAAAGTACGTTCCAACACGGAGTTAGTACAGCATACATAATAATAAGATGCCAACAGCTGATTTTTTGTCTGTACATATCAATTCATTCATCTTGAAGAAGAATCAAGAGTAAAATTTAGATTTAAAAGAAAATTATGTAATATTAGAGAACATTTGTATTTGTTGAAAGATAAGAGGTCCAAGTATTGATCCCTGGAGCACTCCATGAACTTGATCGAATTAAAATACAACGAACGATAACAGTAGATGCTTTTATAGCATTTACAAGGCCATTAACGACGAGTACAGTAAAGGTAGGTATATAGGATGTTCAGTAAAGAATGGGTCTATAAGGAGTTTGTTTATTTGTCAACAAGAGTGAAAAAAAATGCAATATCGACGCAAAAAATGAGTGAGAATGCTGAGAATGTCTTCATTACGGCTGAAATCAATATTACGTCTGTGAACGAAAAAAGGGGCATAGAAGAAGGGATTACAGATACCGGATGAGGAATATTTGCAAGTTAAGGTAAATAAACGATTTTAATATTTCAATTTATACATTGAGTTTTTTATTTTGAACTCTTCACAGGTTGCAACGATCAGAAACTCCTTACCGAGTGAATTTTTATTTAATCCCCATCAAAATGATAAGATCATGTTAATAATAATAATTCTAAATAAATGCTATAAAATTTTAATAATTGCACTAAACAAACACTTTTCATCATTGGCGTAGAAGTTTAGGGGGTTCAAGGGTGAACTAGACCCCATACCTACGCCACTGGCTTTAGTTAAAAAAAGATAATTACGTCAATATATTTATTTGTTAAATCAATAATAAAGAAAATAAAATATTTTTCTTAAAGTTGAACGCCCTGTCCTAGAGAAAAATGTTGATTATTATTTTGTTGTCTTTTATCTTTTCCCAAAGTTAAGAACGAAAAAACTGGCACACCCTGTATAAAAAGGCAACAATAATTGTTCTCTAATTATGTATACAGTTTTTTGAGTGCAACTTTAGTCTAATAGCCTAAGATGGTCGTGAATGATCTTGTATTTTGTTTCAATTTATAAACTGATCGAGTTACGTGAGCAGATCCAAGAGTGTTTTGTACTTTTTAGACGAGCCCTTCGTCTGTCTACCACGTGGACAGGGCACGCGCAGAGCCCGATTACCGAAACGCCAGGTGTAAGGGCGCTGGATTCCAGAAACGGGGAAACAGTTTTTATGCTAAAAAACGCACACGCGATAAGAGGGTGGTTTTTTTGTGCGTCTGCAGACTGTTAAATTTTATACACATGTACGATTGTCACACGAAAATAGAAGTTCTGGGGGAAAGGATTGATTATTGTCGGGATGGGTTTTGTCGAGCAGCGATTTGTTTAAAAATAACTTAATAATAGGCGGAAGGGAGGGCCAACTGCATTTTTAAGCTGAGCTTGAGGACGGTTACCATTATTTAGAGCTTTTGGAAGAATTATACTCTTTCCTTGCACTCGTAAAATAAAACATTAGTGATTAATGACTGAAAAATGTATTCATTCTGTTTATTACTTATACGGAATGGGGCAGCATTAAGGGATTAAAAAATATCAACCCAAGCTCTTACGTTTCATAAATTGGCGACGTCCTCCAGTCTCCGATATTAAATATGCACTTTACATCAGAGAAACGTTATTAAAGATCCGAGGAAAATTAAGCCGTAGTCTGTATATTTTCCAGATTTTCGCCTTGTCATAAACATGTCCCGGCAGCGAAATAAGAGGCAAACTTTCGCAAAGGTATACATTAGGAGGCATTACGGGGGTTAAGACGGCCATTAGCGTTCCGTAATATTGTTATTACAAACGGTTAACAGTGGCTCGCAGCTTTTTCCAGGCCGCGGCTTCCAGCGGTTACGCGAAGAGACGTTTATTGTCTTTGACTACGAATAAAATTAATAAAATGGGAAAAGTTTTTAAATTCGTCGAGGTACGGAAGAAAATTCGCCTACCTGCGGCATTTTTAAAATCTGTGCCAGCACATTGATCTAGAATCTGGATCTGGACTAAAAAAACAACAGGAACTTTTTTGTGCAATCTTATTTAGGTCAGTCCAGCTTACACTATCATAAAAAAATTATACAAATATCACGTGGGTCGGCATTTCACTGTTAGTCTAGATTAGCACACACAAAAGCTTCGAAAGTCGAATATTGACCTTTGAATTAGTATTTAGGAAGCTCGACTTGCAGAAAACGACCTACAATATCGTAGGTACTTAACCGCAGACCTCTCGCCCCGGGCGATGCGCCATTAAATCTATAAATGATATTACTATCATTAAATCTATAAATGATACTGAGGTCTGCGGTTAAGTATCTACGATATTGTAGGTCGCTTTCTGCAAGTCGAGCAGCTTAGGCCGAGCAGGAAGTAGCAGACCAGTTACATCTCACCTGCACTCGATTTATATGTGAAACTACATATGAAGGAACAGCCAGTTCAATTGTCGGTCATCGCACCTATAGCATACTGATGAGGGCTAACAAGCCCGAAACCGGTCTATGTCTGGTGGAGTGGCCGACAAGGGTTGTTGGCTGTTTCACACAGATACTGCAGGTATAATTCAATGCCGGTCGGGGCATTAGCCCGCGGAGTAGTTGTTTCCTGCAGTATCATTTATAGATTTAGTATTTAGGAAGTTTATAAATTATTAGTAGTTATTAATAATAAGAATAGATAAATCGTGTACCTGAAGCTGCTGATACAGTTAAGAAATAGAGATTAAGACTCTTGCATGATTACTCCATGATAATTATTTTTCGTAAAATCGTTGCATAATAATGACATATTGATTGCGCAAATGATACTGCAGGAAACTACTACTCCGCGTACTAATGCCCCGACCGGCATTGAATTACGCCTGCAGTGTCTGTGTGAACAGCCAAGAACCCTTTGTCGGACACACCACCAGACATAGACCGGTTTCGGGCTTGTTAGCCCTCATCAGTATGCCATAGGTGAGATGACCGACAATTGTACTGGCTGTTCCTTCATATGTATGTTCACATATAAACTGAGTGCAGGTGAGATATAAATGGTCTGCTTACTTCCTGCTCGGCCTTAGCGGGTCGACTTACAGTAAGCGACCTACATTGCAACAGGTACTTAACGCAGACCTCTCGCCCTAGGCGACGAGCCATTAAATCTGTAAATGCTACTGCAGGAAACAACTACTCGGCAGACTATTGACCCGAAAATTTTACTATTATTTAATATTTAAGGAAACTTTACTGACGTAAGACAATTTACTACCCACACTTAGCAGGCCCCCCTTCCCTGTCGGTCTTGGGACGCCCATGGCCCCTATAAAGCTTCCTCCTTGTTAATAATTAACCGGCAAAAGGAGGAAGAAACATCAAAGTGGGATCTGTCACGGACAATACGCTTTTGATGTGTTCCTCTCAGACTTCGCTGCCCCCTCCCCTCCTCCACCACCCCGTCACTTATTAAGGCGGAATCTCGTTTTATTAATTTTATATCCTAGCTTTTATACGCAAAACTTTGCTAATTAGGAGCGGAGCTCTCTCTTTGCCCGGTTGGCTTGTCGGTGCCAGTCGCCATAGTACAGAGGCCCAGGCTACGAAAATTTTGAAAATTAAATTCACTGATTTGATAGTATTAAAATATACTCAATTACATTAAGTTGATGACAGCTATTACAAAATGACCTTACATATGCAAAGTACAATGCCGAACTTGTTCATATGTTGCTAATCTACAGTAAATAATAATAATAATAATTCATTTATTTGCCCAACAGAAAACTTCCACTTACAGGACAAAAAAGATGATGTGCTAAATGAAAACAAAAAATCAGTAGGTAGTAACAACATATTTAAAATGTTACATACAAGCAAATAGGTACTTGAATAAGAAATTGTTACAAAAAACAAAATGAAATGGTTATTGAGCAAAAACAAATTACGATAAAGAAATAATGCAAAAAATAAATTATAATTGAAAGTTATTAGATACAATTGATTTTAATGAATGAATACCGCTGTGGTTAATGTCACATTGACCAGATATCACATTAAAATTAAGTGACATGGTATACACTGGTGATTTTTTAAGAACATTTGGTTGCCGGTGTTGGCAAATAAAACGTGTCAGTCTGCCTAGAACCAACATTTGATATTCTCATATTAAAACGTTCCAAAAGTAAAGAGCAATCAATGTTGTTATTAAATAGTTTAAATAAGAATATAATACTACATATAATACGCCTAGTCTTTAGTGAAGGAATGTCAAAGGTCGATAATAGTAACTCATGATCATAACCCTGTCCAAGATATACACCAGTAATTTTAAAAGAAAGATTTTTTTTAAATGCGCTGAATTGATTACAAACTAGAAGATTGATTCTCACAAATAGGATACGCTGCCTCATTTGTGAAACACTTACAATTCTTAATAATGAAATCTAGTACTTTACTAGCCAATTTTGTAATGTTATTTATGTGTTCCGAAAAATTCAACTCATAGTCAAAGAATATTCCTAAGTCTTTAGTTCCAATACATCTTTCCAGAATAACATTATTCAGCGCATAATCAAACATAATCCGACTTTTCTTTCTGGAGAAACTTACACTTATTAATATTATTTAATTTAAGTGAAGCTAACCTGCCCCAATTTACAATTGCATCTATCTGAGACTGCAAGTATAAACAATCCGCAATACTCTTTATATTACAATAAATTTTAAGGTCATCTCCATAAAGAAGTTTATGGCAGGCAACAGAATTCATGAGTCTATCAATAAATAACAAAATCGAAAGGGACCCAAGATTTGATCACTGCGGAACACCCGATACAGCTAAGAAAGGCCGAGACCTAAACCCATTGTCTACCATACCCGCAGAGAGGGTGCCAATCTCTCCACGAATATAGCTTATATACGGTCTACCGGCTGCGGGGGTCGAACTCACAGCGATCTAGTCACCTCGATTCAAGTACTGACGCCTTAAACCGCGCGACCACTGACCGATAATAGATAGATAGACGTTCAACTTTTTCCGCCGGTAACGTATGAACGGGAATTTGAACTACTCAATTCTGGACCTAGATACGGCCACAAGCAGAAAGCGACTCACTATACTGTGGGTGCTATGTATCAACTAAAGCATCTTTCTGAGTGTGGCATTAAATTCTCAAGCAACGAACGTATATTTACAAGAAAACGGTGTAATTTAAAGCAAAATGTTCACAATTCCGAAAGCAAAGGGTTGATTTGTGACTTTTGGGAAAGAGCCCCACCACTATCGCCGCCGACGGGATTTTTTTTTATTACGAAATTCATCAAGCTCTCAACTGCACACAAGAGGAATTATCCACGATCCGCTGGCTCCATTTCCAGGGCAATTAAAAAGTACGGCAGGTAGTCGCTGCAGAAAGGAGAAGAAAGGGAATATTAAAAACTCTTTGAGGCGCTGCCTCCGAGTCCCGCCTTTGTAGTTAATATTAATATTTTATTCTTAGGTTGTTTAAGACCCTCGCGAGTTGATAAACAGGGATTATTACCAAGGTAACCGACCGCCACCGGTAAACACGTGCCGAGCTTTTCCTAAATTTTTTCGAGCGACGGCGCCGAGCCGCGAGTCACCTTGCCGCCCCCGTGTTGGTCAATTTGGTTGGAACGCCGCGGCGTAGGTTGCATCCCGACGGCAGCTAAAGAGACATACTTCTACAAGGCCACTACTAATTTTATTTTAATTTTTTATTAGAAGTGTTTTCCAAACGAAAAAGTAAGCGCTATGAGCCAAAAAAGTCTAAAGTGTTTAGTCGGGTTGATATTGTCAAATTTTTGAAGGATGCTTCCGATCAAGAACATTTACTACATAAGGTAATGCATTAAACTTTTGAATATGAAGATTAATCATATTGAAGATAGGGGCTCGGTTATGGTGGATGGCATCCTGGAAAGTAAAACAGATGTATGTAAGAAATTTGCAGTTGTGGAAGAAAACGAGTTCTCTGCATTGGATCTAGTGAGAAACTATAGGTCTTTGCGTCCGTCGGATTCAGAAAGATTTTTTCTAACGTATCACTAAAAGCGTTGTATAGTTCACCCCGTTGGGAAACATACATTTGGAAAAATGCCAAGCAAAACTGTTATTTTTTTAGGTTTTCCAGAGCCAGAAGCTTTTACGGGACATTGTCTGTGGAGGACTATGACGACACTGAAGAGACATGGTGGATGGCGAGGTTCAACGATAGCAGAAGGGTATTTGGCCGACAGCATAGAGTTGAAAAATAGAACTGCAAGAATATTGGCTGACATGTCTCATGAAAGAAATGGAACATCAACTTCATGTTTGACTACATACTCATAGGCTGACAACAGTTTCAAAGGAAAATTTTTGCAATGCGGGAAATAATTTCAGTGCAAAATTCGACATTTGTCGGTTTATTTTTGTAAACACATTAGAATAAGTTAAGGATTTATAAGTACTTAGTATAACTCCCAAAGGAATTATAAGCACGTTTATAGTTACGGCAACTAAGGGTTTATTTCTTTATAATGTATTAGTATGAAATAAATATTTTCGCACAATCGTTCTGAAATATGCACTTACTGTCATTGTTGACACATTCTGTAAGTTGAATATACAACACTGTGGTTTGTTTCCATAGAAATAAAAAAAAATAGCGTTGTTTGAGTTCATAACAGCATTAATGCGGTAAGTAAAAATCAGTAATTCTTTTCACCAACAAAAGCTGGGCTCAAGGTACAATTTGTACAATTCTTAAACGTAATAGTTTTTCCCTCGTTTTTATCTATTGCTTTTACCAGTAATTCAATTTTCTGTATTACTTATTGAGTCAGATATGTTAGGATTAGAATAAACTTCAGTAGTTCTGTCTTCAAACACTGGAATGGAGTCAAATTCATTGTCACTGCCGCTGTTGGTGTGTAAAATTGCATTTTCTGTTAGTCAAATAATACATTAATGTTATCACTAAAACCTCCAACCCCCATCACGTTTGAGTGCCATAACAGCAACTCCAGTATTTGCTAACAAAGTCGCCGACGTCCTTCTAAAAGCATGTCCAGTATAGGATTTTGGATCTTGCAGTTTTAAATATTCGGCAATTTTTTGTGGTATTTGTCCCAATGTATTTATACCCACAAGTTGATTTACACATTTTCCCTGACGAACTGAGTAGAAAAATCGACGAGAGTTAGTCTCCTTAGGTCTTAAGCCTGTATATTTTCGCAAAATCGTCAAAAAAGGGGCTTTTCATTGGCCTTGTCAGTGATTGTGAAAATTCGACTAATATGTGTTTTGGTATCAGGCATTTTAATAATGACAACTGAACCTTCATCCGTAATTTCATCAACTGTCATCTTCATAAGTTCATCACGCCTAACAGCCCCAGCGACTCCCATTATCATCAATGCTGTCATCATAATATAGGTTTTATCGGGGGCTTCCAGCAGGAATTTGTTCATCTCTTCTCTGGTAAATACCTTTGATTTTTTCGCATGATGTCCAATATTTTTGTTCTTTAGAAATGCTACTAACTTCTTAAATTGCGATATATCGACACCATTATTTAAGTTGATCGTACTTTTAAGCATAGAGTACTCTGCCCATAAGGATACTTCAATCTTAAATTTCTCTGAACGAAATAAGCCAGCAAAATTTTTTCAGATATCTCCGCTTTCTTCTCTTTCAACAATTTCCTGAAGGCATCATAGACTTTTTCATACCTCACCTTTGATTTTGTGGGAATTAATGACCCACAACCTATTTGATACGATTCTTCAACGTCCGAATCTACCTCTGAATCGCCTTTATCAGCCATTATAAGCACAGTTTTGACAACAAAACACAAACTTGTTCAAACTTCAAATTGTTTTTCGGTTTCCAACAAAATAAATACAAAACATGCTAGATAGGCCACGCCATTTCAGCAATCAAAATATTTTTTTTATTATTTTATTTAATAAATGCGATTGTGCGATATACTATTATATCAAATATACTTTATTACTGAATTAATACATATACAGTTTAGCGAAATTTAATTTTATTTCCGTGTAACAGGTCTTGAGCCAAGTCAAAATACGGCTAATACCGCCCTGCATAAAGCAGTATTGACTCGTTAACCAACTTGGTGCGTAATTTCCCGATATTCCAAACAACGCTTTATCGATAATCGTGACGCTATGCTATCTAATTTGTTTTAAAAACCCATCAACGCGTGGCACGACCAAACTATCATTTGTTTTGGTAGGTTAGGGTCCAGTTAAACACAAAAGTGATTAAACTCTTCCTCGTTTGCCCTCTGCGTCTACATCCGAAGGAAAGACGAGGATGCCCGTTTTAACTCTTGATTGAACAACATTCTTCCTAATCAACGACAAATGGCCCTAATCACACAATCGACGCCTGGGCTGCCTTTGGTGTTAACTGTCTTAATTGATGGACAAACATTTTTGGAAATGATAACGATAATGGCTTATTGCTAACGTAAACAAATATTTGGATTGTGTGGCCGGTTTAACGAAAGATGCTCCTAATATATTTTTTGATAAAAACAATATCTAGAGAGAGTTGCTACAACAATGCGATCTGTTTATTTCAGTTGGCTGTATAGTTTTCCTGGTAAATCGTAATCGTATAAAAAACAAATTATCGATCATGTTATAAAACGTATTTTATTTTTCAGTGTGACGTTTTAAGTTTGTAAAATAAAATTAAATAAATACCATCAAACATCGTTAATTTGTTTCTTAACAAGAAAAAATATGCGAAATACATCGTACGGCGTAGAACAGCGAACACAGCTATTAGGGTGTTTTACCTACCCTCAGTTTTCGAGGGTTGTGGACTCCCAGCGCCATCTTTTTAGATGCTACAGAACTAGTTACTACTTCGTATATAGATAGGTACTTAAAATTAAATTCTTCTGGTTGAATTAATATTATAAGAAGCAAAAGAAATAATTGTTGTCATATGCAAAAATATTTTTACTAGTGATCATTAAAAAATTAACTTCGAGAACGTCAACTGGTTAGAAAAAATCGCATTTCAGGTTCAATACTGTATATGTTAAAATTGTATGTTACTAAGTATTAGAATCTGCGGAAAATCTTTTTCTATACAGGGTGTATAGGTGCTAAGGTAAGATTTAAATCACATTATTTTTGTCGAAACAAGCTAGCTTTGTTATTCTTTACTGACAACTATGTATAATAGTATGATTCGTTTTAATAACAAATAATCTGGTATTAAGCAAATATCCACTGGGAATTTCTATTTAAACTGAAAAACAATATTGCCTAAACTCTAATAATAATAATTATAATACAGTGAAATTTTAATAAATTTCAGTTTAAAAACTAGTAAGGAATTTACATCGAGATTTAAAAAACTAACAGCAGCATGAATAATTAGAGGCAGTGATTAGATTCCTACAAAATATTGTTATACAGGGTGGCCTAGCGAAGCAAATCATTTAAAGAGTTCAGAAAAATTGTTAAATAATGTTAAAATTACATAATAAATTATTTACTAGGACTTTTGTTATTTTTATGTATTTGTTTTAAATAAATTTACACTTACCACAATCGTAGCGTAATCTTGGAAGTAGGCACCAGTAGTACTCGTAGGTTTTTGTTCAATTTTAACAAAACCCTAAAAATAAAAAATTACATCTTACTTTTTTTGTTCTGTTTATTTCTAACTATTTTATAATTTCGTATAAATTTTATAAAGTATTAGATATTTCTATTTACGTATAGCCCATTTAAATATATTGGGAGCTGTATGACCTCTGAGAATCATAGATTAATTTTTAGACAGAAGCGTGCGCGTTAATTTTTGGAAAAGAGGGCAAATAATCAGTATATGTTAAATATATTATGGATGGAAACTTTTACTAACTTCTTATTTCACATTTAACATGCCAGAAACTCATATGCATATACATTAACACACTTTGGTACGTCTGTTGTTAAGAAATATCTACCGTGAATAACCTACACTATGCTAATGTACGCAAATGTCAAATATACTGCGCCAGAACAGAGCAAGATGCGAGAAAGTATATGGCTATACAAATGCCTTTCTACAATAAGAATAAACAATATATTTGAATTTGAACTTCTGTTTACTGTAGTGCCACTTTTCTTTCAATAGTAAAAATGTGTTCATTTTTTTATTGTATGCTATTCTAATTAATTCTATCAAAATTAAATAAATAAAACTTAGTTTATATTACGACTTATTACGAAATATGCCACTCAAGAGATGTACCCGGACTTACGAACATGTTTGGAAAATCGTCATTCATAATAGCCAAAATCGGTAAAACGCCCTGTATCTCGATAATGACAATGTTTTAGACCCGTCAACAACAGGTTTTTTGAGGCCTCTTAGATGCTCTGTGTTCACTGTTAACGTATGCACATTTCTCAATGAAACACTCTGTATACAAAACCAGTTTCGTTACATTTATTTTATTAATATACAGTATATGTACAGGGTGACATTGAAAAAAACTACATTGCACAGTACCACGCGATAGAGGACCAAAACACAATAAAAAAGTTATACAGGGTGTCCGGAAAAGACGTGTACAACGGAAGACCACAGACTCCTGGGTTCAAAATAAACCGATTTATCCCAATTTACCTATTTCCAAAATTGCTTCGTTTCGCCGCTAGGAGCGCCAAAGCCCGCGAAAAATTTTTGTTTATTCCGAATATCTCGAAAACGACTTAATCGATGTTAACCATTTTGGGCTACGCATTTATAAGTCTAACCGACACTTTTTGACATTATTTAAAATCTTTTGCAGTCATTAGAAATATAAGAAAAATCATGTATCATGCAAATATAAGCACATATTTCTTTAACCCCCTGTACAAGTACTCTCAGTTTTTTTCTATTAGTAGTTGACTTTATTTAGAAACTTTTTTTACACTTTCAGAATTTTGAACAGATGAGTAGTTTAGACAGAAAAAATATTTTTCGTATGTCAACAATATCAGCATTCGTTCTGCAACAAATAACGAAGTACCAGAAGTAGGCTCTGATATTTTAAGTATCAGTTGTATGTCAAATCTAATCAGCTACTGAAGTTAGTCTCTCGATTTATTCTTTTTGCTCAATTACTTTAGATCTTACTTTATTTGTTGTTGTTATTGTTGTGTTTGTTTATGTTCCTCATTTTTCAATATTTCATCATGGATACGTATACATATTCCGAACAAGTAGATATGCTTTTGGTTTATGGAGTTTGTCAAGATAACGGCCGCAAAAGTGTTAGGGTCTACATGGACAGATTCCTTCATCGACGAGTGTCAAATCATCAAACTTTTGCCAACATCGAAAGGCGACTTCGCGAATTTGGTTCTTTACACCAAATTAATACAGTTCAAGGGCGTCAACGTACCACGAAAACTATAAAGGTGAAGGAACAAATCCTAGATAAGATAGAAGAGAACCCAAAAATTAGTGCAAGACGCATTGAACAAGAAATAGGGATACCAAAAACCATAGTTCATGATGTTTTGAAGGAGCAGTTACTACATCCGTACCACATTCAATCGGTTCATGACCGGTTCATGAACCCTGAAAAACGTTTAGCATTTTGTAATTTTATACAACAATAAAGAACCCATGATATCAATTTTAGCAAAACATTTTATTTACAGATGAAGCATATTTTGCTAGGTCAGGAATTATTAATAACCATAACAAACACGTTTATACTGGTGAAAACCACACTGTACTGAAATAAGACATTTTCAATATGAATTCAGAGTGGACGTGGAATTATAGACAACTTTATTATTGGCCCGGTTGTGTTTCCACATCGATTAAATGGGGTCAACTATTTAAATTTTTTACAGCAAGTATTACCTAATTTATTGGACGATTTACCGTTACTACTTCGTCGTAACATGTGGTTTATGCACGATGGTGCACCCTTCATTTTACAATACCCGTTAGTCAGTATTTACATAATCTGTATCCTAACAGGCGGATTGGAAGAGAAAACGATGCTCCTATAAAATGGCCACCTCGAGCACCAGACTTACCTCCTTGCGATTATTTTTTAAAGTATATGCCTACGCAGTTAATAATAAAGAGGATTTTTAGGCGAATCCAAGACGCAGTTAACATTTTACGAGGTAATCCAGTAATCATGGAGAGCACTACAACTTCGTAAAACCGTAAAACGGATTACTTATTGCGTACGAGAAAACGGGTCACTGAGCATTTATTGTAAAGAGATCATAACTTTTTTTATTTGCTGTATTAATCTTATTATCTCGTATTTATTAAATAAAATATAAATAAGTTTTGGAATTTTCGTTATTTGTTGCAGAACGAATACTGATATTGTTGACATACGAAAATATTTTTCTGCCTAAACTACTCATCTATTCAAAATTCAGAAAGTATAAAAAAGTTTCTAAATAAAGTTAACTACTAATAGAAAAAAACTGAGAATGATTATACAGGGGTTTAAAAAAATATGTGCTTATATTTGCATGATACATGATTTTTCTTATATTTCTAATGACTGCAAAAGATTTTAAATAATGTCAAAAAGTGTCGGTTAGACTAATAACTGCGTAGCCCAAAAATGGTTAACATCGATCAAGTCGTTTTCGAGATATTCGAAATAAACAAAAATTTTTCGCGAACTTTGGCGCTCCCTAGCGGCGAAACAAAGCAATTTTGGAAATAAGTAAATTGGGCTAAATCGTCTTATTTTGAACCCAGGAGTCTGTGGTCTTCCGTTGTACACGTCTTTTCCGGACACCCTGTATACAATAAACTAATGTTCGATCGATTTTTGTTTTCAATATACAGCGTTTAAAAATGTTTGTAAAATTTAGATTTTTTTTTAATTTCTCTCGATTGTACGGAAATATTTGAACCTTGCATGTGACTATTATGTGTCACAATATTCAGTTCATTCAGTATCCAGTGGCGTAGTTTTAGTTTTCTATTTATAAAATAAATAAGTAACAGTTTACACTGTAAAAAAATTGTTTTCCTATTTTCCGAATGGCAATTTAATTTTGTACAAAAAATACTTCGAGTGTGTTCAACAACAAGGCCACCAATTTGAACACCTAAATACTTCATATCTTCTAAAATTTAATAAATGTTTTTTGTTATTATTTTCTAAGATCATGTCGACTAAGTTGCAAATTTTTGTGTTGAGATACAGAAGAGAAATACATTCTCTAATAAAGGCATTTAAAAAAGCTTTTTTCAATACGTAATAAGTATCACAATATTCTAACAAATCGAAGTACTTCAAACTACCTTCTTAAGTCAAGAAAACAGTGAATATTTTTTTGCAGAAAATCCGTAAGGAATACAACTAAAACTGAAACGTAATTTTTTGTTCAAAATTAAATTGCCTTTCGGAAGATAAGAAAACAATTTTTCTTACAGGGTGAAACAATGTTATTTATTCTGTTTGAAGATAGAAAACTCCTACAAGTCCACCACTGAAGGAACTGAATACTGTGACACATAATAGCCACATGCAAGGTTACAGCTTGCATCAATTTTGGTTCAAATATTTCCGTACAATCGGAAATAAAAAAATATATAAATTCCACAAACATTTGTGAAACGCTGTATAAACAAAAGGCGAACGGACATTAGTGTATATAACTTTTCAATGCCACCCTGTAGACTGAATATAATTTTTTGTATATTCTATAAAGTGACACGCCCCCCCCCCCCAACCACTTAATCATCTCTTTCTTAATGCTAAATTTCGAAACTGTGTCACAATTCCATGTGATCATTTTTATGTGAACTACAGCTTTAATTTATTTTCAGACGGGGCGAAATATTAAAACATTTTCTTTTTCGACGACCTCCTTTCCCTTAACAAACCCGCAGATTGAGCAACCCATAAAAGTTGACCTCTTCTCCGCAGAGCCCCGAAGATATGCAGAAACCCACCCCAGCGACTTTCCCAATCGACTTTCTCGAAGATGATTTACAACCCCTGCCGTCGATTCACCCCGCAAGTGCAAATCTAACAATAATACCGGAGAATAATGTACTGCGAGGCCGAATTCCTCGTCCGCTGGACTTCCTCTTCTTCGGGGGTGCTCCAGTTCTCCCCTCCACTAGCATCGCAGCGTGGAGGGGGTGGAAAGCACGTTAGGCTAGGTCAACCCTCGTGCCGCGAATATATCGCTAGTAGGCGACTGGATGTCAGTAGAACTAGTTCCCCGTACGACTGACTAGTTGGTATAAGACGAAAGTTTTATGCAAATCACATAAACAAACCTGGGGAAGTGGGTATTTGGTCCACGAGTTGATTTTTTTGTGCTAGTGCGCGGTGGTCGAGACTGACTAGATGGTGCTCGTGGAAAAACTGTGTTGAAATATGCCGCTATTGCAAGAAAGCACCCCCAAGAGAGGTGAGTGGTGTTTTCTTAAAAGAATTGCTGGAAAGGTGTTGGAAACTGCAAAGAATTGGAGAACGGAACTGATTTTTTTGAAAGATCACATAATGTCCAAAACTGAACCTAAATTACGAAATTTTAAAGTGTTTAATCAATACATTTTATGTCTTTTATGTTGGATACAAATTTTATCATTTTCAAGAAATAGGCGTGTCGGTTTAAAGAGGCGTGGCCTACTTAGTATAAAATTTTAATTTTGATTTCACTTAATTGGTATGATTTTTCCGTTTTGTGACATGGATCTAAAGTTCTCGCCAAATCTTTGTTAACACACGCATTGCCATTTGTAGATATTATAAATTTAATACAGATACATACGTGTTAACAAACAAATTGTAGATTTGATTATGCACTGGTAGCCAATTTAAAAAATATATGTATACGCACAGTAAGATATATTAAAAAATCTGTCGTTAAAAAATTACAGGTACAATGTTTGATTCTATAATCGTCACATACAAAATAAAATTTTGGCATACCTATTTCAACGTCAATTTGAGTTTGTTTTCAGTAAATATAAATTTGTTTGAGATTTTGGGCTAGTCCACCCCTGTAGTTCTGATTAGAAGCTTGGATAAATCACAGATTATGATTAATAATCAACAGTCACAATTCAAATTTCTTATAATAAACAGAACAGTGGAGTTATAAACATTTACTTTTTTGTATTTATTTACTATAATAATTGTCAAAATTAGATAAAGTATTTCAGTGAGTACTTGAGTAGACTGGGCTTAAGCGTTATTTTTTGTTGGATATCTGCAAATATTAACATTTATCCGTCTTTGTATTCGTTTACCATCAGAAAGATATGAATAGCCAAAATTAGGACGAATACCATGTATTTTAATCAATACATGTGTAGACTAGGCTTAAGAACATAATTTTCACTTTTACTGTCATTTACGTTTGAATGTCAAGATATTTGAATAGGTACCTGCACTTTGTATAGGATTAAATGTAGGCATATGTAGAAAAAAGTCCTGTCAAGTCAGAATATGGAGTCAGGAAAACAATTGAACATCAAACTAAAACAAGTATGGCGGAAATTTAATTCAGAAAATAATATAGGTACAAAAGATTAGAATTTTTATTAAGAGATTTGACAGAAAAGTGGAGTTATAAACATTTACTTTTTTGTATTTATTTACTATAATAATTGTCAAAATTAGATAAAGTATTTCAGTCAGTACTTGAGTAGACTGGGCTTAAGAAGCATTATTTTTTGTTGGATATCTGAAAATATTAACATGTATCCGTCTTTGTATTCGTTTACCATCAGAAAGATATGAATAATAGCCAAAATTAGGGCGAATATCATGTATTTCAATCAATACATGTGTAGACTAGGCTTAAGTAAGTACATAATTTTCACTTTTACTGTCATTTACTTTTGAATGTCAAGATATTTGAATAGGTACCTGCACTTTGTATAGGATTAAATGTATGCATATGTAGAAAAAAGTCCTGTCAAGTCAGAATATGGAGTCAGGAAAACAATTGAACATCAAACTAAAACAAGTATGGCCGAAATTCTATTCAGAAAATGATATAGGTACAAAAGATTAGAATTTTTATTAAGAGATTTGACAGAAAAGTGGAGTTATAAACATTTACTTTTTTGTATTTATTTACTATAATAATTGTCAAAATTAGATAAAGTATTTCAGTCAGTACTTGAGTAGACTGGGCTTAAGAAGCATTATTTTTTGTTGGATATCTGAAAATATTAACATTTATCCGTCTTTGTATTCGTTTACCATCAGAAAGATATGAATAATAGCCAAAATTAGGACGAATATCATGTATTTTAATCAATACATGTGTAGACTAGGCTTAAGAACATAATTTTCACTTTTACTGTCATTTACTTTTGAATGTCAAGATATTTGAATAGGTACCTGCACTTTGTATAGGATTAAATGTAGGCATATGTAGAAAAAAGTCCTGTCAAGTCAGAATATGGAATCAGGAAAACAATTGGACATCAAACTAAAACAAGTATGGCCGAAATTCTATTCAGAAAATGATATAGGTACAAAAGATTAGAATTTTTATTAAGAGATTTAACAGAAAAGTAGAGTTATAAACATTTACTTTTTTGTATTTATTTACTATAATAATTGTCAAAATTAGATAAAGTATTTCAGTCAGTACTTGAGTAGACTGGGCTTAAGAAGCATTATTTTTTGTTGGATATCTGAAAATATTAACATGTATCCGTCTTTGTATTCGTTTACCATCAGAAAGATATGAATAATAGCCAAAATTAGGGCGAATATCATGTATTTCAATCAATACATGTGTAGACTAGGCTTAAGTACATAATTTTCACTTTTACTGTCATTTACTTTTGAATGTCAAGATATTTGAACAGGTACGACAAAGGTAAAAAAACAATTAAACATCAAGTTTTAAGTTACGCCTGAAAATCCAACTTTCCAAGAAAACAATTTGCATCCAATTCGTTTTTGAACTATATATTTTTACACTAATGTTCAATTGCTTATATTTTTCATATGATGACAATAAAAGAGAAAAACCAGTAAAAAAAACTGAAACTTATTGTATATACACACAATCCATGCTTTGATGACGGGCACGGGCAGACTAAACAGAGCTCAAACAGCGTAGTAAATATGCGTTACTCTATAGCACATTTCGACGCTTTGGTGCAACGTTGTAAACAAAATTTTAAATTAATTTAGCACCAGCTGCCACTCGTACTGTTATTTGTGTTTTCCAATCCTATATTTTTATTTTTAAATGTATTTAGTTAGTTTAAAATATTCATATAGACAATGTAAATGCTCAGCATCGTAGGAATACTTGAATACTAGTATTCAGGATTCAAGTACGTACCTATCATGAATATTGTTTAACAGAGTACTAAATATTCATGGATTGAATAATGTTCCTGTGTACACACCCTGCTCTGTTCGTAAGTATGTTTTTCCCGATATTTGACCGATAAGGAGATTTCTGCCTTTCGGGCCATTCCGGTTCTGTATTCTAAACCGAAAAGAACGACTTGATCGCCGATTATGTACAATAATGCAACCGATATGTACCATACAGCAACACAATGAACATAATCGAGTTTTTATCGAGTGAACGGCGCTACGACGCAAAAAATTGGAAAGTAAACGATTTAGGAATGAGCCCAGTACTAGGAACAATTAATTCAGGAAATATTTTTAATAATGGCGTTTTAATTACTTGTTACTTAAACGTTACGACACTGACAAAACACGCCGATGCAATCGCCGAATTCAAAAACTTAACTCATTCGATCTAGTCCGTTCGGGTAAAAGTTGCCGGCAATGCGAAAGGAAAAAAAATAGATTAGGTAGATATTAATATGTACGCAAATTGGGGCATAGATAATCGCGTAAATTGCCGAAACAGTTCTCCGTCAGATCGAAAAAAAGAAAAAGTTATTTCTAATCGGTGAAATATGCATAAGTCGTTGCAAAACAAAAACAGTTCAAATAGCGTACAACGTAAATGTATAAAGTTATGATTACGGCAAAACGACTTCAGTACAGTTTTAAAATTTGCTGCAAATATTTCATATTTAACCATACGTTGCGTCAGTTTGTGTCGAAGGACGAAGAACTCAGAGGTAATAAGTATTTTAATACAACGAAAGTTAATAAGGAAATAAATATACAATGTAAATAATAGAACCATTTTTTAAAGACTAATATCAAATAATTTTGGAAAGAAATAATTCAATAATTATATTTTTAATTATAATAACAAGAGGATTAACTTTTTGACTTTAATTTAAACTACTTATGGTTTTATTGCTAGCTACTGTATGAGACAGCTACTTAGGATTTATTTAATTGAGTTTAAACTTCCTTTCATAAATCAAGTTAGATGCATTCAGACCTTTTCAATTTCATATTCAGAGTTGTTTGCAACTGCCTTTTCCGAATCAAAAGCTATTTTTACATAAAAAACAATATTAATTTAAGTTTATGTAAACAGTCATGTAAACCCAGCTTTACGATCTTATTTTTTTATAGAAATAGTTAGATAGTAACTAATCAGTGTACTATTTATTCAACTGTGAGAATAATTAACTTCTTATTAAATATAGTAATATACGTACTTTTCAACTTTAAGGATAATTTTCAGGCTGTTGCATATTTCTTATATGTCACTGACAACTTTCTATGTATTTCTTTTAGATTTTATGCGTTTTTTATCACCATTTAAAAAAATTTACACATTTAGTTTATTATTTGAAATATTGCAATAGTAGAAAACATTTTTTTAATCTTTCAAGGATTAAAACAATCGATGAATAATTCATTTCTTTATTCTTATCCTTACACCACAAATTTTGGCTATTCTGACTGGTAACAATAATAATTGAGATATTTTTTCAAGTAAAGTAAAGCAGCATTTACATTTCACGAGTGATCGGATCCGAGCGCTCGTATAGTGTAAGTCCCGCTTTACACTGTAATAATTTGTTCTACATGCAATATTTTTGAATTTTTTTCTTCACGTAAAATATTATGTATAGGGGTCAAAATTAGAGCAACCACTTTGTCATATTTCTATCAATAGCTGTGTAAACTGGGCTTAAGGGCGCCGTATTCTTAAAATAATGATTTCTACAAATACAATTCTAGGCATATAAAAACTGAATAATATAGAGTTTAGCAAATAACAGGAATGTCGTCTCAAGCCACCTGCGAATGTTCAAAGGTACCGAAGTAAAACGAATATATAACGATAGAAAGCGGTCTAACCTGCAGAAATTTTTCAAAATACGTATTTTTCTAAATTCAACTGTAGATGTAAATATTGTTATAACATAAACTTACATAGTTCTGCATATAAGATTGTTTCCTTTTGTGGATATAAGTATGTGAAAAGAATTGTTAATATGTGGAGTTAGAATAGCAAAATAATGTGTGCTTTACAAATGCATTTAAAAAGTTATTATATTATTTGAGGAGAATTGAAATAGTAAAAGTGGAGAAACAAAACATCAATCATTTTGTTTTTGATATTACTTTTGCTCTACAAATACCACAAATTTGATCATTTCACGGCGTGAAATACGGCGACCTTAAGCGTATTTTTATTTGAAGACTGAATTTTTAAAATTATGGCATCTAAATCCTTTCGTATTTACTACAAAAACATGGATAACAGTTAGAGGATAGAAGCATTTAATTTCCTCATTTATTATTATAAAGACGGGGATAGTGTCTAAAGTTAGGGCGACTATGTACATGTTTTTGCAATAATAATGACACTCCCTCAAACAGTTTTTGAACTCCTTGAACTTCTGAGTAGAAATTTCATTAAATTTATATTGGTGAGTGAAACAATTAAGAACTAATGTTAAAAGTTAAAAGTAGCTTTCATTAGGAATATATCAGCAGTTCAAAAGAAACCACAAAATTAATTTTAAAGAGTGCCATTATTATTGCAAACGACTGTACATTCATCTATTTGTTAATACCTGTGTAAACTAGGCTAAAACATTTACTTCTGTTGAAACATTTGACAGATATTACTTTTTATATAAAAATATAGTTAACGGCCCAAGTTAAAGCGACCACTTTGTCGCTCTTCAGTCAGTACCCGCGTAGACTGGGCTTAAGCACGGCTTATATTTAGAAACTCCAAGAGAACGCGCTTCTGTTGAGTATCGTTAAAATATCGCGGTGTTCCTCCTCCTAGTAGTAAAGCGTACCGTTCTTTCAACGACAAGAACGTCTCCAATCGATTCCAATTTAAATTTTCCACGGCGCATTTTTTTAATAAAGCCCTCGTGCCAGAAGCATTAAAGCAAAATAACGGCCAGGCCTCGGCCGTATAACTTACGGGGGCCCATTAGGAAGCGCGGTCTTAATAAAAAAAGGGCTATAATATAATGAATCCTTAAGATGAGTCCTGCAACTCCTCCCAGCCGAGCATCGCGCAAACGCGAGCCATTATCCTTTGCCATTATCTCCTCCCCCCGTTCATTAGCAACGTCTTCCGCTTTAACCCTTCTCCGTCCGTCCTCGGGGTGACTTTCATCCCCCGGCCGCCCGCCGCCCCGCTCGCCGCCGGGAAGAAACCCATTTAAAAGCTTATCTCTTTCAATTTATTTTCTAATTATTTTTTTACTTTGCATGTTAGGGATCCCTTTGAAGAAGCGGCCCCTGCTCCCCGAAAGAAAATCATCCGCAGTGCGCTCCCTCCTTTAATCTGGTAAAAAACAACGAAAATCGGGCTGAATTACTCTCCGTCGGTCCGATATCGATTAAATCTTCTACCAGATAGACGAAGTTTGGAGTGCGATGTGTGATAAATTGCAAAACTACGTGGTCTCCGTGTTTTCTCACCTTATGCCCGGTCTACACCGGGCACGTAAACAATTATCGCTAATCGCACATCTAAAACTCGAGTTACTTTGTCTTGTTTGGTACTAAATACTTCACAATAACCGAATGGATACATTGCCCTTATTTTAATAACTTCTTTCAAATGATTTGCTTCCCTGTATTTAATAACATAATACTACACTTTAAAATGATATTTTTCCCAAAAATATTTGCTATAAACAATTTTTTACAAGCATACTTTTTCTAAGACAATTTTAAAATATTGTACAGTCACAGTAGAGTTTAATGTGTTAGTACTTTTTATATTTAGATATTGGCAGCACTGATCTCTTTTTTTAATATTTCACTAGTGGGGTCACTAGTGATGTAATGACCATTATTCATCTGAAACAGTGCCAAATTAATGCTGTAATGAAGCTCTTACAAAGCAGTTGTAGATAAATGAAAATTACATAGAACTGGTGACAGTATTTTACATTTCAAATAGTAATTTTCCATTAGAGTTGCAAGTTTACATTCTGATGTGTTATTTCACATTATTGACAAAGGCAATGAATATAACTAACTGTGAATTGTAATATTACAAATAATTATTATCAGTGTAATTAAAGTAGTAGTATACACAACATGACATTTTTGACAAAACTTATTAAATCAAAAAGAAGTAACAAAGCAAGTTCCTTACTTGATTAATAGTCGGTATGACCTCCACCACATTCCAATAGCATATTGACACGTCTGTGCATTGAGATAATCAAGTGGTTAACGGTGTCTTGCGGAATTTTGTTCCATTCCTCTTCTGCCGCCACGACTAACTAATCTGCAGTCTGAAGTGGAGGAATATGATCATAAATGGCTCTAGCAACGAATTCCCACATGTTTTCAATAGGATTCATGCCAGGAGAGTTGGCTGGCCAATCTAATCTATTCATATGTCTTGCCTCGAGTGTTTCTTGAAACCTTCTTGCGCGATGTGGTCGAGCGTTGTCGTCGATAAAGACAAAATTTTCACCTAATTTCACATAATCATTACGTAGGGGTTAGATAATTCTGTGGTAAGCGAATTAATGGGGTGCGGCGGTTGAACATTATTCCACCCCCTTCATATGGAGCAGCTGCAAGGAGAAAATGAAGTCGCTGTGGATGACCTGGTTCTTTCCAGACTCTTTGTCGATTGTCATCAGTAACCAGCCCAATTCTGGTTGCGTATGTAAATAAGATCCACCGCCACTGGCGTAAAAGCCAACCCCTATGCTCTCGCGCCCACTGGAGACGGGCAGCACGATGCCTTGGAAGTAGAGTGGGGACCCGTAATGGTCTTCTAGCACGTAAATTTGCGTTGTGGAGTCGTCTTCGAATAGTAGGTGTCGATATAATACGGCGAAACGTACCTTGAAAGTGGGCCCTGAAAGCTGAAGGTGAAGATGTGCGGTGTCTAAGGGCATATTGCACCAAATACCGATCCTCCCTTTCATTAGATACTCGAGGACGTCCACTACGTGGTCTGTTTTCCACTGTATCAAATTCTTCATATCTGTGCACTATTCGTACAACAGATGATCTAGGAATGACCAACATGTTCTATATCTGATGACTAGAATGTCCTGTATCATGTAAAACAGTCATTCTTGCTCGGGTAAACGCAGAAATTTCACGTCCTGGCATTATAAAGTACAAAAATTCAAAGGAACACTTGGCTGATATTGGTGATAAAGTAAAGGTTCTTGATGCAATGATGCAATTTTTTATTGTATTTTCTGTTCCCTAAGTACATGTACATTATAATGTAATAGATTTTAACCCTATTATAGTACGGGAACTTTAACTGGCACGGGCTTGCATCAAAAAGAAAGGACGGCTCTCGCCCACCTAATAATAACCGAATTTCGCGTTAGTAATGACGCAGAAATTTCATCAAGCCTGAATTAAAACGCCCCGACAATGCCGGAAAGTAAATTCCCGTTCTCTTGAAACTATATTTAAAGCCGTCCCAAAAAAAAGATAAGCCTATTCCGCGCGTCACTATTGCGGCTGACGAACCATCATCGATCACGGGGCTTATTAATATCGGCCCCTGAATAGGATACGTGATAATACGACGAATATAGAATGGAATCCGAGAAAATTTGAATGGTAAATGTCGAGTCAGACGCGTGAAAGCGCGCGAAGCGTCATTGTGTAAAATCGCATGAAAGAACATCGAGAAACGATGGCTATTGACGGAGATCAAACGGGCCTCGATCTAATGCTGTATAAATAAATGACGGTCACATCGAATGTGCATGCGTTGGAACGCGCCCCGTATGCGAGAAACCATTGCACCCAGTAGCGAAGCTGAAATTTTTTCACAGGTAAACATCGATCCTAAAAAAACTGAGCAAATAATTATTTTTTGTAAAAATATCTATGACATGTCCAATTCACAAAATTAAGTGTTACTTAAAAATATTTTATTTTATAATCTACGTAAGAGAAAATATATAAAAAGTTATATAGAATATATCTAATAAAACGAAAATACAAAAATAATATTGTACGAAATAAAACATTAAAAAATATACATTAATATACGTTACACATTTGTTTTTATTGTCAACGTGATTTTCGATATTTGGTTGCGTTAAAAACAATCATTTTTTGTAATTTAGTGCAATATATAATGCAAACTTTTAGTGTAGTATATAGTTTTATTACTATCAGTTTCTTAAATATTTTGATGAAAATATAATGAATTATTCATTTATTCGTATGACGTAAGTCGTCTGAATTCTTGTCGCGAGTATGTACAGGGTTAACCACGTGCTTAGGCAGGTCTAAAAGACAATAAAAAAAATTATTCCAAAATTTTAGCTCGATATTTAAAAAATGTGACAAACACCTCTTTTTCTGCTGAGTCGGCGCCTATGATAAGCATCAACTGAGACGGCTTAGATCCATAGATAAAGCTTACATCTGTCAACTAGTTTGCGGACGTTTTTTGCAGCGTTGCTAAATGCAGAATCGATAAAAATTAACATTTTTATTAATAACAATACCTGATAAATAGGTAACAGTTAATGCAGTTAGCTGAAGTATTTTGCATTCGTTTTTCATTATTTCGTTACAAACTGGCAAAACTACATTTTAACACACACTTCTCGTAAGTACCGTTAGATAAAATGCCTATTTATTATGAGAAAATCGAACGAAAGGAATAGGTAGGAACTAATAGATAATAGAAAACTTTTAATGCACCCGCGGCAGTCTCCCATAACCTAGAAAAATAAACCGGCGAACTATATTGTAGAAAAATTTCTGTACTCGAGACAAATTATTTTATTTAATAACTACAACACGTTTAAAATTAAAACAAAACACAAAACTACAACAAAAACACAGGAACTGAATTATGACGACAGCGAATTTTATCGATAAGGTACCGATGTGTTGCTGGCTGTCTACTCTGACTCTGTAAACGTAAAATGTGCAGCGGATAGACCGCATAGGCGGCGTTAAATAAGGATTTAATATAATATTGAAAAAAAGTTTTGTTTGCTTTTTAAATAAGTTGGAATTTTTTTGAAGAGTGATTCCGTTAACTCTTAATTTTCTCTATCCCCTCTTAAAATATTTGTACTCAGGTCATAGTTAGAGACTCTTTAGGGCGATATTGCTTATAACGTTTATACGGGAAGTAAAAAATGGGAGAAAAATTTCTGTAATAAAAGTTTATTAGAAAAAATAGGTTTTTAACAAGAAAAAAAATTAGTATGTTTCTGGAAAAATTTTAATTGATGACGTGATTATTCGTTTCTGTTAAATCTCAAATACTTTCGATTAAAAATGGGATTACCACGTATCCCAAATTTTATTTAATTTTTTGTATCGTCACACTAGACCCATACTATCTAGTTTGAGACACTCTGTACACATATATCACACTATGTACATATATGTCACACTGTGTACACATATGTCGCACTATGTACACATATGTCATACTATGTACCATATGTCGCACTATGTACATCTATGCCATATTATGTACACATATGTCACACTATGTACATATAAATGTCACTAGCAATTTGAATGTATTAGTCCTCAGTGAAATCAAAGAATATGAATACCTGGTAAATATTGTACACATATATTTTCAAACATATTGCATGAAATAAACGACTTACAGTACAGGTTATCGTCGAGATTTATATTACAGGGACGTACCGAGCAATGATATTACGCGTCCGGGCACACCGATACATGCACGCTTTCGTGCAGAAACGCGGCCACAACGGCGGGCCCCCATTGAGACGTCCCGGGGCATTGTCAGAGTCTGCGGATCATTGTCGAACGTCTTAAAGGACACTCCGAGACATTCCGCTAGACTGGAGCTCAATAAGGCAATGAGGAGCACACATGCCGGCCCATATTTATCATTTTCGCTGTTTACCCGTGTTGCGAAATTTCAATAGGCCCTTCGACGGGCTCTCGATTGTTTGTCCAAACATTTTGGGACTAGAGGCGTTCCTACGGATAACGTTACACAACAATTTTCGAGGACGACGACCATTACGGATGGGTACGAGAAGTCTTACGAAGCAAAGAAACTGTTTAAGAAGGGATTGTAGATATTTAAAAAGAAATAGATATGTATTGTACTGGGTTCGGTCCAAATGGACAAATATTTAAGCTACTTTACGAAAGGACTTAAATTTGAGAATAATAGATAATGAAAATAACATTTAGACGATGGCAAATGTCATATAAGAGTATAGCAATTATTTTTTAAGTTTATATGTAAGTCAACTGTAAAGTATTTTCAAAATCAACTGGCATACCGCGCTGTAAAACTGTGTGGTACAGTGCGATCTAGCGGGATTCACTATTAATGGTATGATACCTATCGGCGCGGCAAACTTTTGACGAGAATAAGTAGAGAGTAGTAGACAACTGTGACAGTATGAACAGTAATGAACACGTGCTTAGTTTAGATAGCGCAATGCAATCTATACTAGGAGTGTGAACTAGGCATATAAAAATCTCGAAATTGCGGTTTAAATGCACATTACTTTTGTCAAAGATAGGAAGAATTATTTGAAGAATGGTTCGCAGAGAAAATATCTTAGCTTTCGCAAAATTAGCAATAAAAATATTTTCATTGCTATCTTAGTAACCGTTGATATTTGACCATATGTTTATTAGGCTTTTTTGTTCACTTTGCGCCCTAAACACCCTGTATATCCTCACACAAAACTGTCACAGTTATGCACATAAATGTGAAATGTCAGTTTACTTTTGTACCTCTTGTAACACCTTAATTTCATGAAATCTCTTTGTTCTAGACATCATCCCCGGGCAAACCATGAAAGTAGAAGAAGAGACGCCGTTGAAGAACCACCAGACCACTTTCGGCTACCCCGCCTTCCCCAACCCCGCCATGTTCACACCCTCGCAGCTCCTCATGGCCAGCCAACTGATGGCGGCTTCAGGCTTGACGATCTCCAATCCCGCATTCTTCCACCCCGGTCTTCTGCCCATGGCTTGGCCTGCAAACTCACCCCCTTCGCCACCCGCCAGCACGGAACCCCTATCGCCAGCTCTTAAGTCTAGGAAGGTGAACAACAACAATAACAACGTGGTCAGCAGCAGTACGACGGCAGATCCTAGAAAGAGGAAGTGGAAAGTGGAGGAAGAAGCCACTGTTCCTTTGCCGTCTCCTACGTCTAGCGTGTCGCCACCTTCTGGTTCCGAAGTAAAGGATTCTAGTAGAGATAAGCAGTTTACATGTGGAGTGTGCAACAGATCTTTTGGGTACAAACACGTCTTGCAGAACCATGAGAGAACTCACACCGGAGAGAAACCATTCGAGTGTCCGGAATGCCACAAAAGGTTCACCAGGGATCACCATCTGAAAACTCACATGAGATTGCACACTGGGGAGCGACCTTACCACTGCGAACACTGTGACAGGCAATTCGTCCAGGTCGCAAATCTCAGGAGACACCTGAGAGTTCACACTGGAGAGAAACCGTACACCTGCGAGCATTGTTCCGCCAAATTCTCAGACTCGAATCAACTCAAGGCGCACGTTCTCATCCACACCAACGAAAAACCGTTTTCTTGTGAGAGATGCCAAAGCAGGTTCAGGCGGAGGCACCATTTACTCCACCACAAGTGTGGAGTACCCGACAAGGAAATGACGCCAGAGTCCGACGAACCCGAAGACGATCTCAGAAGAAGAAGAGTACTCCATCCACCATCCACACCTTTGATAACGCTTCCCCTACAGGTTGCCCTGCCAGAACAGACGGAACCGGAAGACCTGAGTATGACCACGGGCTTAAATTCCAACAGCAGCACCGGCGGCTCCCCCGCCAGAAGTCCCAGTTCCAGGGAAGACGTCGAAGACGACGACCTGGACCCCCAGGAGTCCGCCGCGATATTCCTGCAAAGGAGGCCAGTCGGCCACTCCTAGTCCCTTTACCTCGTCCTCGGAGCATACGGGTACGTCTCCACCGAGTCAAATTATTCCAACGCCGCAGGGATAGTTAGTATTATTTTTTATTTGTATCATAAAATTTATTGGTATGCAAGTTCCTCACACAATAGCTAGTTAGATCGTTGTTAAGCGTGCATGGGTTTAGTTTCGATCAAAAACAGGACAGAGGGCAAATTGTGGAACGTCACGACTTAAAAGAATGAAATCAGAAGTGGGATGGCGTACTGTAAAGGTGTGTGATGTCACTCAGTCTGATTTCTATTCAATTACTTTAATAAATGTGATTGTGTACATAATTTAATTTTCTGTTCACGGGAAATATCCAAAGAGACACGGCTAAGTACCTAAAGGCAAAACTACTGTACATAGTCTCGTAGGTTAACAGACGGAGATATTTATTTTTATATTATATTTATTTTAGGGGATTTTTAGATTTATTTTATTAGTTTTTATTCGTCTACTTCGTGGAAGGTACAGCAAATTGCACAAAACGCAAATTCTCGGGTAACGATTGCGATGTACCTGAGACTGTTACGGTTGAAGGGAGATTTGCATATCCCTAAATTTACTTAAATTTACGGCACTACCGCCAAGGATGGGTGCCTTTGTGTTGCTGCTCCAAATAGGGCTAATTTCCATTGTGGTGCATTGTAAACCCCCGCACAAATGGCAGCCCAGCCTTGTGGTTGATGAGCGTTCAAATTGCTGGCCGTTTTTCTTGTTCTAAATTGCCGCTGTCGCTGATTTTTGTCTATGAAATGATGTGTCGAAGATGTTCGCAAAAGTAGATAAGCTAGAGAAACTGAAATTTAAAGCATCTGACAAAATTTCAAAATATAATGCTGTAGTACGTTCCCTATATGGAGTCTTAAGGTACGAGTGTAAATAAATTAATGAGAACAATTCCTATGAACTTAGGTCTGGGAACGCTTCGTTTAGGATATACAGGATGTCAAATTAAAAAAATACTTTGAGTTAAATGCATAAAATTTTGTATGCGGAGGTTTCTTGGGACGGAAAATTCAAATTTAATGCACAATTGACCGTTTGTGGCGCTCTCTTGGAAATACAGCCAATTGTGCATAAAATTTGAATTTTCCGTCCCAAAAAACCTCCGCAAAAATTCACAAATTTAACTCAAAGTAGTCGATAGTTATTAAAGAAAATGCAATTAATTTTTTTAATTTGACATCCTGTATATTCTAAACGAAGCGTTTCTAGACCTAAGTTCATAGAAAATTGTTTGCTTAAAATTGAACGTAGTATAACATACTGAAGTATGCACATCTCCTAAAACACCCGGTATATATTTTTTTTGCTATTAATATGTTTTACAGAGTGATTTCTGAGTACTTATGTATATTTTTATACAGGGTGTTAGCTTGCAATAATTTACCATAAGAATAAAATTTGATATAAATGTATCCAAGACCTCTGTTTTTTCCTAATATTTCCAAAACTTACCATTACCATAAGATTGCGATCTAATGCTGTAAAATTATTTTACATGCGTATCTTGAGTTTTTGCCGTGTGAATAAAAAAATTCAAGTACCAGTTAACAATTATATAATCTCTTATTTAAATCGTAAAATGCGCTGGTAAATTTTTGCAGGTTACTTTCGGAACACTGTATACATTTTTTCTGCACCTATATGCAATTTTACCGTTTTTAAGATTAATTTGAAAGAATTTCATGGAAGAACTATTTAGACTTGTCATTAATGAGAAGTACAGTGAAATATTTCAGGAAGAATTAATCTATCAAATACATCTGACACTTGCTAGGGTAGTTCTTGCAGAGCTATTAGACAAATGCCGATGGCCTGTCGACGTGCTGGACCTGAAGAGGCCCCCTCAACAGTGACAAGGGTACTAATCCCTTAAATATCGTTTTTAAACGGCAGAACTCGGAATTATAGAAAAACCACGTTATCATCATCAGCATTTCGCAACATCGGACGCGTCGACTGGCTTCTAAATTAAGTTCTTTTGTTGAATGGGTTTTTTGTTGTAGACCAAGGCGGCCCTGGTTGGGGGGCAAACGGGTTTTTTATTGGGAATTTTGCCGAAATTCGATATGCAACTGGTATGTTGACACGGTGGTCTTTGAAGTATCAATTTTTGCATTCTAGTTCCGAATTAAATCATAGAAATATCTTAGAAATTAACAGTTTCGCATTGTTTCAAAAAATAATAATAAAATTTGTATACGTTTGAAATTAAACATATTCCTGCCTGGATATTAAATTTGTTATCAAACTATTATTTATACTTACAGTTCAAGTTCACTGTTTTCTGTATTTTTGACAATTTATAAAGGCGCCAAATGTGTCAATTTTTGTAAATTTATGTACAGAGTGGCCATGCGAAAATTGACTCCCCTCTCCACGTTTTCTCCGTTGTTATTCGAGATGCAAAAAAGGCGTGAGAATCAAAGTTATAGGATGTTAAATGTTTTAAAGCATAGTTATATCACAAAAACAATTGAATATCGCATTTTCGGTATGTAGGTTGGAAAGACCATCACTGAACTTTTCAGAAATATATACAGGATACTTATCTTTTACGTTTTTTGAGATATTCCATATTTATCATTAAAATGCAACATCATATCACATCAACTCATGAAATATTATATATGTATTTTTAATGATATTAAATTAAAGATATAAAATTAAGCATTTTAATTAGAAATTAGCTGTATTATAAAGATTTGCAAAATTTGGTAAAAAGGTATCAACTTTACATTGATACAGAAGCGGGTCATATTGAACCATTCTTATAAATTTATTTATTTTGCTTTTCGTATCTTTCATTTAAAATTTTTAAAATGATTCAAAGATACAGAAATATTCATAAAAATAATTAACTTTAACAATAAACATGTAAGTAATATCTCGGAAACCGTAAACGATAAGTATCCTGTATTTTTGGAAAACGCACTTTACGGTCGAAAGCGTTCTATTAAAAAAAAAAAACAAAAGTTAGGTCTACATCTCATAAATGCGATATGCAACAGTTTTTGTGTTATGAGCTTTAAATAAAATTTAAAAGTTCCTACAACTTTCTCCTTACATCTTTTTTCATGTCTTGAATAATAACGGAGAAAACATTTTTGCGTGACCACCCTATTATTTCAATATCCGTTTAAAAGCGCCAGCTAGACGTTGAATGGCAGAAGTCCAGTAATATACTTCGAGTTTGCGGTCAATTTTTTTTTCGGGATACTTCTCAATAGACGTGCCTTCCCCATAGGGCATGTAAGTCTATCCGAGGATTTGCGTTTGACATCTGAACCCTTTTTACCGAACGATAACCCGTTTGAGACCGGTTACGTTTATTTTTTCCACCGGGTTATCCGTTCCTATAATTGACGTTATTGTTAAAACGATAACGTTCCACAATTTGGCCCCGGCTTTACCAGCATTTTTTCCAGACGAGTTTTCCTTTGTACATAGTCTATACATATCGATTTTTATGAATGTATAAGTGTGGTTGGCTGTTTTCCTTTATACCTATAGGATAACTGTAAAAGGTGGCTGTTTTTTTGTAATAATTGTTATGTAATTTTATTTGTTGATCTGGTAGGTTAAGGTCTGTACATGGTCCAAACTTTGACGCAATATTTAAGTATTTTCTCACACAATAGTCGTAGTAGGAACAGCGATTTTTCTATGTGCCATTTGTTTTTATCGATAGGGTTTTTATTATATTAATGAATTATACAGGGTTACCAAAACGACAAATATATGATTTAGATTATATTATTTTTTAGTTTTTTTTTATTTTATTTCCACAGTTGACTTTTGTATACCGAGACCGAGGCTGCCACTAGGCGCAGGTGTATTTTTCTGTTTGTAAATATTTTATAATGTCGCTTTTTGTGGTATGTCTCGGTTTTTTGTTATATTATAGACCTGCATAGATGGCGTTGTTGTTAGAACAACAACGTTGTCTAAGGGTTTTTGCAAAATCTACCTCCAAGTACCTACTCTCCATGCAAAACTGAAAAAGACTGATTTTTATTAGAAACTATTATATTATAGATTGTATCAGAGATTTTACAATGTAAATAGGTTTCCGGATCAGTATATATTTGAACTCTCAATTTTACTAGATGTATATTCAATAAAGAAAGCACTACCTCAAGACAAGTACAAAAACGAAATTTATAGAATCACCCAAAGGTTTCTAATCGCCTCCAAGGACGAAGTGAGGTTTCTTCCATTTCGTCCTGCGGTAAATTGGATCAGAGGTTATTCGATATGTGAACTATTTGTTGTGTATCTCTTTACTAAGTATGATATTATTATATGGATATGGTGTACGAATCCCCAGAAACCCTTGAAACCAATTTGTGATCTCTCACTATCTCGATCTGTGTAAATTATTGCGATTACATTCTCCATGTAATTTCATGTCAATACCTATTTTACTATTAAAAAATGTTCGTTATAAAAATTACGGATGTGTTTTATTTCACCTACCCCAAACCAAAACTACCGCACGAAAATTCGTTTCAATATCTAAATGAACAGACTATGACATCAGTTTTCTCATTAAAATGTGGAAAATGGGCCAAGAATAGCTCTATGAATAATAGTCGCGTCAAATTAGCATTTCACTTGCAACTTTTTGCGGAGCGGTCCGATCGAGATGCGGTTTTCTGCAGAATGTCCAGGGAATTGTTTATAACAAAAGGTATATCTAACCTCTGTACGCTCGCAAATTTTTAATCGTTTATTTAACAAATGACCCATTTTTGTTGAACATATGGCAAATGTCACACACGATTCAACGAAAATGTCTGGAAAATGTTCTCTCGGCGGGGGTTTTCGAGGTCCTTCTTTATCACTTTGGTGTTAGCTTTATTATTTATTGCTAAATTGTTGTAACTGGGCTAATTAACAAATTAAAAACTCCACCCCCGAAATCACTAGAGAACTGGAATTGTTTCCAGGATTTCTGGCTTATTAAGGCAAACCATCGGCACAAGATTTTTGCAAATATAATTATTTATTGTTTGATTGTTGCAACCTCGCTAATTAACAAATTAATAACTTCTCCCGGAATCGTTAGAAAATCGGATTTTTTGCAATAATTCTGGGATCATGGGGAGAACCATCGGCTGGAGTTTGTTGAACAATTGCGTGCAGCAGCCAGTAATGCCGTGGTTTCTCCCATGATCCCAGAGTTATTAAAAAAAACAAGGTTTCCACCGATTTGCGGGAGTAGGGTATTAATTTAGCGAGGTTGCAACAATAAACAATTATATTTGCAAAAATCTTGTGCCGATGGTTTGCCTTAATAAGCCAGAAATCCTGGAAAAATTCCGGTTCTCTAGTGATTTCGGGGGTGGAGTTTTTAATTTGTTAATTAGCCCAGTTACAACAATTTAGCAATAAATAATAAAGCTAACACCAAAGTGATAAAGAGGGACCTCGAAAACCCCCGAGAGAACATTTTCCAGACATTTTCGTTGAATCGTGTGTGACATTTGCCACATGTTCAACAAAAATGGGTCATTTGTTAAATAAACAATTACAAATTTGCGAGCGTACAGAGGTTAGATATACCTTTTGTTATAAACAATTCCCTGGACATTTTGCAGAAAACCGCATCTCAATCGGACCTCTCCGCAAAAAGTTGTCCATTTTCACTTTTTTCATGCTAATTTGACGCGACTATAAAGATAAGCACCAGCTCCAATAACCGGCATACAGGGTCCACCATTTAAAACTTATATGCCTATATCTCAGTTACTTCTAAAGATACCTTAGACATCAAGATATCATTTTGTAGGTCTCTTCAAGGCTATCTAAGTCAATTGTTTAATTTAAAAAAAAATATTTTACAAAATAGCCGTCTTTGAAAATGTACTTCTCCGGGCGGATTTTTTTTAACACTGTATACAAAATTATTATGCCATCGGATAAGCCATTTAAACAGTTTTCATTTGATATATGGGACGATTACTGCAGTTTTGTTGAAATTGGTCAAATGATGTTTGGCTTTCAAAATACAATGACATGAAATCAAAATACTATTGGGAAAGTTAAAAAATACATTGTTATAAGAAAACTATCAGTTTTATTTAAAAAATAGTTATAAACAGCAAACCTAGGACTTACGTGGATAGATATGGGATTCTTACCACAGAATTATTCAACATATTATCTAACGGTGTATTATTAACGGGTATTATCTGGGTACTATTTTATTCAATAGATTTGTTCCTGCAGCAACTAGAAGCTGTTTGAAACTTAGAAATATTCGACTAGATAAATTGAAAATGAGTTACTAGTAAATTTAACGCAAGAAGTAAGGTAATTGGCCAGATATTTCCGATAATTTCGAACCGTTTCCAACTGATGGAGGAACTAACCTAATATAAGACACACAATGTAGGATGTTTTTGGATATGAAAAATTATAATATTTCGACGTAAGCGTCACAGTTTTGGCCTTAACATTATCACGTTTTGTATTAGAAAATCGTAAACCTACATTGTTTTTGAGAAAAAGAGGTATACCTACTTGTCATTATGTCAAAAATTGACCATTTTCAAGATAATAGCTTCAACAATCAGCATAGTTCTTTGTACAATATTTTAACGAAGTAGACACCAATAACAAGTTAAATATTGACAAATATGGGACAAAATTTATGTTAAAGTTAATAAGTATTTCTAAATGTAAGGTATTTATCCAGTTTTGGTTAAAATCAATTGCTTTACAAAATCAAAAAATTCTGAGGCACAATAATTTTTCATATTCCGATAAGAGATGTTATTTATTGGCAATTAAATTTCAATGGACCTGTTGGGCGATGAGAATATTTGGGAGGATCTCGAAATGGATTACAACCTGAAAATCAACAAAAATCTGCTTAGGAATTTAGAGAAAAAGACGAAAAATTTGTTCACGTTACGGATATGGATCTGCAAGAACCAATATGACTTCCATTTTAAAAACGTTGCATGTTGAAAAATACTATCCGTAGCATTTTACATCAGTGCAAATTTTAATGCATGTCGATCCTTCAACCCATCCAATTTGCAAAGGAATTTTGGCGCCTACTACGTTAAAATACAGTGCTTTCGAAAAGTATCGAATAAATTCATTGTTTTTGAAATTGAGAAGTTTTCGAAAAAATCCTCTGACACGTCGATTTTGTTTTTTAAAAAAGTACTTTTTGACATACGACCCACATTTATGACGTCATCGTTGTTCGAGATATGACGTCATCGACAATTTTTTTTAAATAGGAACCCCCCATGCCATTTGAAAGAGCGTATCATTCTACATACGCATCGTCAAAAATCATGGTTACCCGACAGTAGCCTTAGCGACCGAGAATGTTTTTTATTGCTGTCAGATAAAAACTTGAAATTGTACTATATTAAATAGTTTATTTTGTTTTTGAGTTATTTCTTTAGTTCTTTTGTTTGGCTACTGTCAGGCAGCCAACGGTGCACAATTATAATAATAATAATAATATATCTACCCCTCATTCTAATCACAGGGATTAGCCCAGAAGTCGGAGACTTGTGCAGGAGAGGGGGCGGCATATTATTATTAATCAGGCCGCATTTGCGCCCAGGAACGACTTACGTTGGTAGGCCCTAACCACTATTCAGTGCAGGAATGAGGAAAACCTGGAAAACCTCATTAATTAGGGGGGTAGTCAAATATCAACCGGCATCAATCTCTCACATTGACCCAAGCTAACATTATTCCACCCTACCATACCCACAGAGAGGGTGCCAATCATCTCTATGAATATAGCTTATATACGGTCTACCGGCAGCTGGGCTCGAACCAACTCCGTCTAGTCACCTCGATTCAAGTACTAACGCCTTAAACCGCGCGACCAACTGACCGATCCATTTATTATATATTATATATTTAAAAAAATTGTCGATGACGTCATATTTCGAACAACGATGACGTCACAAATATGGGTCGTATGTCAAAAATGCCTTTTTTAAAAACAAAATCGACGTGCCAGGGGATTTTTTCGAAAACTTCTCAATTTAAAAAATGATGAATTTATTCGTTACTATTTATTGTACAATAAACTATACAGCTGGTTGTTGAAAAGCTACTTTCTCAAAAATGGCCAATTTCCGAGACTAATGACAACTACATATACCCTTTTTCCAAAAAAGTAACGTAGGTTTAAGATTTTTTAATAAAAAAAGATATGTGGAGCCCTCTAGGGAATAGTCAAAATACGTGGCACTTTTTAAATTCCAACTATGACACCCTGTATCTTTTTTATTATCAACATTTTATTAAGGCAAGTTCGCTTAAATCGTAATATGTTGAAGTATATTTTGAAACGAGAAAAACTGTTCCCAAAAACACTGTAAGATAAAAAACGACCCTATTACGTATACGACTAATTTCCCTCTCAAAGCCAAACTATTTCCATTTGCAATTAAGAATTCCCTCGTTCCGAATTTCTGATTTTATTTGCCGTTTGTATCTTTCAAAATTCAGATTGCCCCTCATCAAGATGCCGGTCCTTCAGATGTGATTCTTTTGCATACCTGATTAATAATGATGTTTACGTATTCCACAACAGTTGCCATTGTCGAGTAAAATTAATCCAGTTACCTAGTTGAATGCATTGAAGAAGGCCTCCATGAATTAACGGCCAGGTAACGGGAGGCGGTGACTTTGCGATTGCTAGGGGTGTACAGTTTTGTGGCGCTCTGGACACCCCTTGGGCAAACAAGACAGATAGGCCTGGCGAGGGGAGAGCTTTGGATGAATATCCCTCCTGACCTTAAAGTTTCAATTTAAAATTGTTTTCTTGTGTGCGAATACATTGTTTTTTTTTGTGTTTAAGTGTTGGAAAAAGTCACCAGTCGACATTTTTAATAACCATTATGGGTGTCATTGATCTTTTTTGCTAACCCTTATTCATTTTATTGCATAATCTGTCCGTTTTATTGACTATTATTAGTCAATCGGATTAAGGTCCGTGTTTCCGACAATATTGCTGTAAACGATTATTCTACTGACCTGCGTAACATAGGATTTGCCTTTAAGAAGGCTAAACACAATTATTGATAAGGTAAATAAAGAGTTAAATCCGACAAAAGGAAAACCTGCATATACCAGACTATGTAAAAGTGTCATTTTGGATATTTTGATTCTGACAAAAGAACAATCAATATATTTAATTACAGACATAGGAATTATATGATTCCATAAATGACCAGGTATGTGACAGTCCAAATTATTAAAAATCAAAGGTATTATTTGTAAAAGATTTCTTAACACACATAGCTAAAATATTCAACAAAACTTAATATATTTTGCATGATACCTAAGTATTTCATGGCAAATTGAAGATACTATATTATGATAAAATAGAAGTAACCTAATCAAATCCATAATATCTACTTCAAAAAGGTCCTTGATCAAATTTTGTGATATATAAAAATGTGTTAGTTATTTATTTATTATATAAAGAAAAAATATAGAAATTAGTATAAGAATACAATAATGTAACACATAACATACAAAAGAGCAACAAAAAAAAAAGTAAAGATCTCCATCAAACAAATCTTACACAAGAATCTATCGTCTTGCGTCTATCTTCAAGTGTACAAAAAGAGAAAATTCTGACCAAATCATGCTGAGGGAAATCCACCGACGGCAGCAGTTATAATTAGGTTGCCAGGCTAAAGCAGTATATTCTATTTAGATGTGACAAAAAGTAATATAACAATTTAAGAGTGGCAAACTGACGACCATACCTTATTACTAGCCCTACAGATCTGTAAGAGCTTGACACAATATTATCAATGTGAGTACTAAAAGTGAGTCTGGAATTAAACGTTACACCAAGCTATTTTATATTTGTACGTCTATCAAGAATGTAACCATTTAAAATATGATTAAATTCGTTAGTCACTTTTTTACAGTAATAGTCATAATATTACATTTAGCAGAATTAGAGTCAGGCATAAAGCGTTGAATTATTATAGAGGGCATTTGTATTGCTCTGTAGTTCCTTACAGTCTTCAATGGAGTTAATGACTTTAAGCATTTTCAAATCATCCGCATACATTATGTAATCTACATTTAAAAAATAATGGTCCAAGAACCGCCCCTTGCGGTCACCCGAGGCAGCAATGTAACTCCTCGATTTATAACCATTGAGGTACACATACTGAACTCTGCTTATCAAATATTAAAAATTTTATAACAAAAACTTTATTATGTATTCAAAATCTAAGGAGAGTATGACAAAATCTCAAAATGTATGTTTCTTACACTTTCAGTGTGCTATGTGAATGAAGCAGTAGCAAAAACATACAAAGTAAACTTTTGCGGCCTGTCAAAATAGAAAATTTCTTAAATCGTGGAATTTTGATAATCTGAGTTCTCTCACTAGACTTAGCCTGAATCTGCCTTTACATTTTGATAGTAAACTTCATACAGTGTGTTATATTTTTCATTGCTCACCACATAAATCTTGGAAACCATGAAATATACAGGGTGGCTAAATATTGTAAAAAAAACTTCAAAGAAAAACACAATATTTGTCCGTTGTGTGCATGCGTTTTAAATGGGATGTAGCCTTTTCTTTATGCCCTCAATACGATATTCCAATGTTTTACCAGGGAGAGACACCAAAACCAAGGTACATAGAGGTATATTAAAACGTCTGCAATTATATTCAACCCGAAAAAAATATATAACCCCTAATTAGAGCAGCACTATAATGACAGGTCTGGCACAGGTAAAAATTATTTGGTACGTAATTGCCTACTTAAATAATAATGAAAGTCGCAACGTAGCATGTCAATTTTTTTCGGCCGAATAAGTAGACATAGTTTCAAGCATGACTACATTTCCGTACACTAAATTTTTATTATTTTCAATTTAATTCATACGCAAATTCTTCGACTATAACCTGGCATTTAGCTGAATCATATGAAGACTTTCGTACAACAGTGGCATTAGAAAAATGTTTTTAATAATTTTTCTTCCGCAGTAAATGTAGTTATAATAGTTTTAAAATAAAAATCTTTATATAATTGCAAATTATAAATTGTAATCGTTTTAGAACAAATCTATACAAACGTTTCATATGATGATTTTTTAATTTAATAAGGCGCAAGTATTACACTTTATAAATCATAGGGGAAACTGCTGTATAATGTTTTAATAAAAATTAGACGTATTTAACAGCTGATATCGACAGGCGTGTCATATAAATCGAGTTTTAGCCGCATAAAACTATTAGGTCCGTTACACGATCGCGAAGAATAAATCTAAAGTTCATATCTTGGACTGCAGCCTATAGTCGATGTTTGAAATAATAGAGATTCATGTTTATAAACCCGATCACTATTTAAATCAGTCAACACAAAGATAAATACATGCAGCCCCTACATTTATCGTATAACAATTAAGTACCGCATACCTCTGAGAGCATACCAGATTACACAGCTTCTGCTGCAGCGAATACGCATGCACCAATTCGGAATGCTATATTTCTATTGGTAATCATGCCGTGACAGAGGCACCCCAGCTACCATGGACGTGCGCGCGGGAAAATTTTGGGTACATCTTTCCGCCAATTCGATGAATCTATTAAGGAATTAGGGTGCGAGATCAAAATATGAGTGGAAGTGATGTGGTTGATGTGTAGTTCATTAACAAGAATGTCCGTATAGTGCATATACAGGGTGCCTCAAAATTAGCCTGCCAAAAATTAACTGGATTCTACGATCAAAAATACGGAAAAAAAGTTATATAAACATAGGTCCGTAAACGCCCTCTAACGGAGCTATTGCTCTTTAAAGGGGACTCCAAAATTTGATTTTCTCCAAATATTTTCAAAACGGATCGAGATAAAGTATTCAAATTTAAAATTGAGAATCGCAATTAGATTGCGAATCTAATGTTCTAAAATCAATACTATAATTACTCGTAGGCGTGCCAAACTCGGGGGGTGGTTATTGGATAAATATTGCACTAACTTTTTCATGTCTTGAGGTTTTTGCCATCAGATCAAAAAATTAATAATGTTGAACAATTTTACAAAAAAAAGGTATTCTTCTTTTACTTCGATAAATTATTCCGTTTACTAGTAATATTAATTTAAAAATTTTGTGGCATACTACAAAAATATTAAATATGATATGCAAGCGGTCAAATTGTTTGTAGTAGGCTTTGAAAAGTTATCTGTCAGTGAGTATATATTTGCAGAACACCCAGTTCATTTCATCACGAGCCGCCACTGAATCACTCTCTAGATTTTCAACGGTTGGGTATTAGACCACAAATAACCAACAATCCACCGTGTAAGATGACAAATAATTGTTATCACAGAATACCGAAGACCAACAACAACGCTAAAAAACAAATTCGTCCGCTTCCGGGAATATACACTGGCAATCATCCCCTTCCGGGGGTAAATTTGGGAAATGACTAAACTAGCGGGAGTATCGGGGGGACGTATCACCATGCGAAGCCCGTCCGGCAATTTCGGTACTCTAATTAAATTGAATTTTGTAGTAAGAGTTTCGCAACCCCGTCGCATGGAAGGAATTTTAATCAAACCACCCCTTGCCCGCTCGATGCCTTCATCGAACGCATAAGAAACAAACCGATAGCGATATGCGCCGATTTGAATTTATAATTTGCACGGGGGTGGAAAAGCCGCCCCAACGTTGTGTCTGCGAATATTTCGATGAGCTACAAGTCCGTATTAGGCCGATATACATCGGTATTCAGAATATCGATACAATTATTTATGATATTCGATATTTTATATGGATAAAAATTGTTGCGATACGGGAAATACCGAATTAAAATTTATATCTGGTAAATTGTCGAGCTTTCTTGTTTTTGGTCGTTTATGTAAAATTCCAATGGAAAACTGTTTGCCCAAATTTGCTCTTAGTAACAGTGATTTTATTGTCGTGTTATTGGCAGTACTTCTTGATTATTTTTGCCGTTTTTTTTACTCGTAGATCATCATTTGAGATCGTAGCTGATTGATCAAATTTAAGAAACTAGCAGTATGATTGGTTAATTTTTGATTTATCAGCGTTTCAAGTTGGAAATACGATTTTTTAAACATTTACAAAAATGTGGAAAAATTCAGATATTTGTAAAGTATGACTAGCATTTTTAAAGCGCTTTTAAATATTTTTTGTTTTTATTTTCAATGGTGACACATATCTGCTTTGTTTTTGTTATTAGTTTTTTTTGATAACCTTAAATTAAATAGCCTTAAACTGGATAGTTTCAATTGTATGAATTAGTACATATATTTAAAATAATGGTAATTTTATATTTGAAATTGCCTTTTCTTGGGTAACGTCATATATAATAATCCTTTCTCATCTGAAATTTGTGTCAAATTTAAAATTCTGGTTTGTGTCCTCTTATTTTGCAAGACAAGACAAGACTTTTTCAAATTATGCAAGAGTTCTTGTCTCAGCCAACACTACATACTGTGACGAGTTCTAGAATGATTTATGGTTATTTTTAAGAAATGCTAAGCGCGGCAGGCCAGAAAATGGTAATTTCCTGCACGTTTAATAAATCAACATAGGACCGGAGTTAACATGTTGGCGCTCTTTTCGAAATGCGGCAGTAAATTTACACCAAAATAAATAATTATGGCCTCTTTTTGAAATGTGGTAGATAATTACATATAACTAAGTAATTTTGCCCTCTTTTCGAAATTCGGTATTAAATTTACATGAAAATAAGTAATTTTGCCTTCATTTCGAAATGTGATAGTAAATTTACACGAAAATAAATAATATTGGCCCTCTATTCGTAATGTGGTAGTAAATTTACACTGGAATTTACATGAAAATATGTCATTTTACCCTCTGTTCGAAATGTGATAGTTAATTTATATGAAATTAAGAAATTTTGCCTACTTTTCAAAATGTGGTAGTAAATTTACATGAAAATAAGGAATTTTGCCCTCTTTTCGAAATGTGGTAGTAAATTTACATAAAAATAAGTAATCTTGGTCCTCTCTTCGAAATGTGGTACTACCATTTACATAAAACTAAGTAATTTTGCCCTTTTTTCGAAATGTGATAGTAAATTTACACGAAGATAAATAATTTTGTCCCTCTATTTGAAATATGGTAGTTAATTTACATGAAAATATATAATTTTGCCGTCTTTTAGCAATGTGGCTGTAAATTTACGTGAAAATAAGTAATTTTGGCCCTGTTTTAGAAATGTGGTAGTAAATTTACAAGAAAATAAATAATTTTCCCCCCTCTTTTCGAAATGTGGTAAGTTAATTTAGGTACCTACATAAAAATAGGTAATTTTGTCCTCTTTTTGAAATGTGATAGTAAATTTACAGGAAAAAATAAATATCTTTGCCCTCTTTTCAAAATGTGGTAGTAAATTTACATGAAAATATGTAATTTTACTATCTTTTCGAAATGTGGCAGTTAATTTACATAAAAAAATAAGTAAATTTGCTCTCTTTTCAAAATGTGGTAGTAAATTTACATGAAAATATTTAATATTACCCTCTTTTCGAAATATGGCAGTTAATTTAAATAAAAATAAGTAACTTTGGCCTCTTTTCAAGATGTGGTTCTCAATTTACATGAAAATATGTAATTTTACCTTTTTTCGAAATGTGGTAGTAAATTTACATGAAAATAAGTAAAGACAGACTTTTGAATTCTAAATATTATCTCATAATGTTTTTACATCACAAACGTCACACCCCGTAGATCGGGCCCACCGACAAGTGGATAAAGGGTTGAGTGTGCGGTGTCCCTCGCCCGGCGGGCGCGCTCCGCTGCGCTATCGATTTTTTTTACGGCTTTTAAAACTCCGCGGTCTCCTTTTCGTGGGGTGGATGCAGCATTCCGCGCGCCAGGAAGAGGAACCCGCGTGGGTAACCCTATCGCCGCTCTGGGCACAAGACACCAGATCGATATAACTCTTCCGTGGGGTGAAGTCGGATCGCGTGGGGTGAGGCGCTCGGAGAGAAGGCCAGCGCTGCGTACCCCCAGACGGCTCGGAAAAAATCGTTGGGATGAAATTGAGAACGTTGCGAATTAGTTTGAAAACGTTAAGCTCGGCCTGTTCGTTGAAAATAGTTATATTTCGAACAAAAAAAATAAACCTTCGTTATGGTCAGTATATTCCATGTTAAAAAGTACACTGAATGCCAAAGAAAATGTAAATATCACAACTGCAACAATATTTGAAATGCAAATCAGATGGATACCGTCCAAAAAAGTCCATAATTCTAACAAAAGAGGAAATTGCGGCATATTTACAAGAAGCACCTGAATAGATTTCTGCTAGAAAAGGTAATGCAAATTAATATAAATCGATCGATTTAACTAATTTTGGACAACTTTTCAGGTCATTCTAATAATTGATGTTTGTGGGGCTTTGAGAAGAGATGAGCCGCTAAAGAAAACGGCGCGACATTACGGAATAATTTTATAAGAGTGTCACAGGAGATGGTATAATTCTATAAAGCAGTATTTTGCATCGGTTTTACAGTAATTTGATTCTATAAGCACCGTTGCTGTAAAATTGTGTTATTGTATACACTTATAGGGCTACATTAGCAGTTATCTTATAAGTGCTCTATAAATTATGCTCTAACGCAACAAATTTAAAAAAACAATTCAGTTTCTGAAGGCAAAATAGTCTCATGTGCCACATTAATGCAACAATTTAGTATTCTAAATACAACTATAAAATATTAACAGAATATAAAACTCCTATTACTCAAAATTTATAGAACTACTTTGCTAGCTGGGATCCCCAAAGGCAGTAATCAAGAAGATTTAAATCTGGTGACCTTGGTGGCCAATTTTGGAAACCACATCGGTCAATCCAGCTTTGTGGAAGGCGATTATTAAGATGATTGATTACAACACGACTAAAATGGGCAGGGGCACCATCATGCTGAAGTTACATGTTTTGCCTAATATCCAATGGTATATCGTCCAGTAGATCTGTCAAATTATTTTCTAAACATTCTACATGTCTAGCACCAGTAGGACGACCATCTAGCACAACTATGCCAAGTAATTGAATATTAATCATACCAAACCACATGTTAGTTTTCACCGTAGCGTGCGGATTTTCCTCTGTCCAACGTGACAGTTACTTACTCCATCACGAGTGAATTCAGCCTCATCAGTGAACAAAATGTATTTGTAAAGTGTATGATTTGCGTTTATCGAATTGCAAAAATGCAACCGCAAATCATTATCACCGTCCTGAAGATTCTGAACGCGCTGAATATGGAAAGGATTTAAACCATTTTTATGAATGACACCACTTTCGAATATTGAGGGTTCCCCCCAATCACCCTGTATGAGAATCAGCTAAACTTTCAATAAAATATTACTATACTTTAGGAGGAATATTGAAACTAAGCTAACGTTGGAATAAGTGTATTTAATCTTGATATTAGTATAGTTAGCTTTCTTTCCGGGTCCATTTGTCGATCTTTATTTATCTGAAATTTTCGTCTTATTTTTTGCCACAAAAGCCCTGAAATATTTGCTCATAATTTCCAAACACTCTGTATACCAAAATACGTTTCGAGTACATTCACTACGTGTCACATACCCCTCATTAACAACAGATACTTTCGCTTTACGAAAGGGTGAAATTAACGTAGAACACAAATTACATACAATCGGGATCGAAGATTGCTGACTCCTCACGCCCAAAAAACTAATAATTTGCGGCCTAAAGACCCAAAACACAAAAGCTCCGTTCACCCCGACCGCAACAGATGATGGCAGAGGAAACTCAACTCGCTCTCTCCTGACGGGTTAAATTTCACAAATTGTATACCTGCGCCCCGGGCGTGTGCAACCAGTGACCCATTTCGCTTTTTCCATAAAAAGAGGTAAAAAAAACGGCAACCATAACAGCATGTCCCCGATCGCAAGTCATCTGACTCGCGCGATTGCTACACTTCTCAACCGATTCGCTTTAATAACAAAAGGTGAAGGAACGGAGGAAGGGACCGACGACACACGCCCGAGAGCAGGGTTGCCAACGTGGCTAGGGCAAAGAGTGAGATTAGATGATTGCTAAACCATATACACCTTGGCTTACTGATACTATTAAATAACTCCAAAAAAACGTGATCAGGCTTTAAGTAATTTAAAAAAATCTAAAACTATTCAGTACTGGTCTTACTACAAATTTCTACGTAACTATCTAAGGTTCCTTCTAATCTTTTAAAAGGTAGATACAGTTCATTAAGTTAACAATGGTAATGTGCAAGAAGAACGTTCACCACTAACTGAAGTATCTGTTGGGGTACCACAGGGCTATGTACTCTGCCCGGTGTTGTTCCTAATATATGGTAATGACCTTGAAAACTATCTCCCACGATATGTATATCCAACACTGTATGCCGACGACACTTTTCTAGTTATTTCCCATATAGATACAATTATACTTGAGAACAACTATAATGCTACTTTGGTTAATTTACGTGAATGGTTCAACTCCAATTATTTATATTTAAATAATTTCAAAACTAGCTACATAAGATTCCATACAGCACAGAATCATAATGACTTAGATATTAATATTTCAGTTGGTGGTGATATTTATTTATTTATTTATTTATTTAATTACAACACCCCACGGGATTAACCCAGTTACGGGATGAGGAATCATAAAGTAAAATACATAAAGTGAGTACAATAAAATAATCTAAAAAGAAATACACAAAGCAACACCAATACAAAATTGTACATAAAATAAAATAGATACACATACATATATGTAAACACACATAGTTACCTACATATTACAGTTAGAAATTAAAAAAAAAATATATGTATATATAATAATAATAAATAAATAGAGTTCGATATAAAAATATGGTGAAAAAAGACAAATAAAAATACCGAAACAGAATATATTCGCTTAATATGCTCAATAGGACAGACAAATACATCAAGCGAATTATCTATGTTTGTATAATGTGTGATCATTTCATACAATATGGGGATGCAATCATAGAATTTGTGATATCCTGGAAAAGGCGGTTAATGTTAAGTTTTTGGGCTTTCTCCTTGAGAATTTGGTACAATTTAGTAAATTAAATTTAGTTTTCCCGTAAAAATCACTTGCAAACGTGTACTCTTTGGGAATGATCTTGTGGCATACTTGAACTCATGATAGGATGAAGTTGATATTCATTTAAAATTCTCCTAACTGTCATTTGAAATGCCTCAACTTGGTCTGAGACATTTCTGGCACTAGTTATTGGATCTCGTTGAACGATATCAAAAACATGCACCTCAATCTGTGACATCCTAGAAATAAGTAATCCAGGACTTTCAGCATGTCCACCATGATTTCCGCTTTATACTCAATTCGTTATGAGAGTCATTATGGGCCATTGTCAAATACTTAACCGTTAATCAAAATATACGTCATAAAAAATTGGTACCTTAAAAAACACGTAAACGCCTAAAGTGTTAGTTTACAAATAGAGCATAAGTTACATAGTAGTGAATGTATCCATGAAAACAGTAGCGTTTTTAACCTGTTAACCTATATTAGATAATTATCTCCTCTTTAGCGAATCTTTTGAGACAGAGCTACCACTAATGCATGTCTAGTTGCCTAACCTTCGTGACCAAGTAGGTATCGAATAAGAATGATTAACTAATTGTTGGATGTCGCATTTTGTTCTCTGCTATTCGTCTTGATTAGAAAAAAAAAATATTGAACAGCTTGAAGATTTTCCAGGTCTGACGTAAACCTTCCCGAACCGGCAACAGCGCGAAGGTACGCTTTTTAAAGGGCCGTCCCTTCGGCCGTAAGAATTGCGAACACCCGTTAGGCGGCCGGATCGGCGATGTTTTACGTTTTTACTCCTTTTTTTTGCCGAGAATCCTTCAGATAATGACTCGCATATGTTCGCTCTCTGGAAACCCTGCACCGATGCCCCATATTTTAAGAGGACCCTTTCCTTATCTCGGAACCTGCCGTTTCTCGATGCTCGTATGCCGCAGCCAACTATCGAAATTTTTGAGTGTTCCCGGAATCGAAGTCTCTGCTAATGAAGCGATTATTCGAAAGAAAAACATTCGAGATACGTGAATGTTTTTTGTAAAGTAGCAGTCCTGTTTACTTTTGTAATTTGTTTACTTTTGTAACATATATCAGTAACAGTGAAATATAATACAAAATTAATTAAAAAAAAGATTTGAAATGAAGAAATTCTTGTAGAAAAACATAAGGCATATAAATATGAAACTTCCAACTTTTAATATGAACTGCCGTATGCATCTCTAATAGTCAATGACGTATTATGTAAAAAGATTAAGTACCACTAAGTACAAAAATATTAATCACTTGCTCAGGGAAACCTAAAAGATAATACAGATAAGACAAAATGAGGCAATGCCCCCTTTTCCTCTGGAAAATCGCCGCCTATGATAAGCATCGTTCAAGATGGCTTAGATCTGTCAACTACCATCCGATAGTTTTTTACAGCGCTGCCAAATGTAGAAACAACGAGAATGAACATTTATATTAATAATACTACCTGAAAGAATTACCCACTAACAACAAAACACACTTTGCGTACAGTTAAATAAAACGTCCATTTATTCTAAGACAATCGAATAAAAAGAATACTAAAAAATAATCTGTCTTGTACGAAAACCTAGAAAAACAAACCGGCGATCTAAACTATAGCAAAATATCTGTACCCGACACAAATTGCTTTATTTCATTACTACATAACGTTTGACATTGAAAAAATACAATAAAAACTGAAGGAAAACACAAAATCACAACGCAATCAATCCAATGACAACAAATTTTACCGTTGTGTTGTTGGTTGCCGTACTCTCTACGTAAAACGTGCGAAATAAATAACCTTGCGGCGAACGGGCCGCCATAGTTGGCGATAAGTAGGGGTTTAATATAGTTTGGAGAAATGTATGTTCGCTTTATAAATAAGTTTGGAAATGTATTGAAGGGTGATTCCGTTAATTCTTATTTTTCTCTATCCCCTCTTAAAAAAAGTGTATGCAAAATACGTAGAAAATTCACTGGAGTGATTCTATAGAATAAAACAATATGTACAGGGTGTTCCGATCTCGGAAACTACAAGAAATAGAAGGATGCGTTTTCGAAATTGTGAAAATTATTTTTGATTTTTTTTGTTTAGTAGTTCAGGCGTACTTATAAAAATATGACCTAAACATAAATTTTTTTAAATGGAAGATTCTGTATGCCATTATGCAAGTCAATTGCAGTATTTTTTCCTTCATAATGATATAAGAGTTGCTATTTTATATTTTGATCAAGAAACGTTAAAATAACAAAATATTCGCAAGTGGCAAGAGATAACATTCCTGTCATTTGCTAATCTCTATAGTATTCAGTTCTTAAATGTCTAAAATTATTTGTATTAGTAGAAAACACTAAGTATTTCAAGAATACAACGCCCGGGATCTAATTATTATTAATTTAAAAACACATCGACTCTCTTGTCTTTTATACGGCTTTGTTTTGTTCGAAAATCTGAATAACGTCGCCACCTTTTACAAAACAAATCATGGCAATCGATCAGCAGGCGTTTGTTTTGTGCATCCATAGAAATCAAGCCAGCACCGTCGCCGTGGCATTGACCTTCAATCGATATCGAATAGCAAGCAGCAGCACGGGGATAGGAGGTGCACCCCTTTTTTTTACTCAATATGCATTCAAGGGATAGAGAAACATATTACTGAGTTATCTATGAAAAAAGCATGCATATTCATTTATAGACGTTCGGGGATGACTGATGATATGCCCCTACAGACACTACATTTGGCCGAACATTTGGTACGACAATTAGCCCAAGTATGTATCCCATTTTGGTCAAAATTTGTGTTTTTAATTAGTTTCCCTTACGATGCGAAGTTAAGGATTTTAGACTGGCAAAATCTTGGGGTGACTTTTCGTTTGGCCAAAAAAAACTGCTATGCATAATCCCCCGTGTGACATAATTATTAATTAGATAACCCCAAATGGGGTGACGCGTGCACATCAAATCCCTTTTCATCCATTGCCACAATCAGGCACTTTAAGTGGGATTTGGATCTGGTTCGCAGAGTATGTTCCACACCCTGGTTTAATGTGTTGTCAGTAGGCTATTTTTGTTCAACTGTATTGAAAAAATATAATAAGGAAGTTATCCACACCCATCATCAGCAATCAGCATTACCAGAAAATGAATAAATAAGGAATAAAACTGAAGATCAAACAGAAATCAAGATCAAACTCTGTTTGTATGGTGTAGAATTTTACAAAGTGTCCAGAATATGAGTGTTAATACTGAATTGTTTCTATATTTGACCAAAAAGCAACATAAAACATTTATGAAAAAATGTCTGATACAAATATATTTCAACTACAATAAATTGCAGACTAAGCAAACACCTTTTTTTTCTAAGCGTGCGTATTTAATGTATTTATTTATTTATTTTAGTTCGGAAAGTTCCATTTTCGGTAAAATTTTTCCCACACCGTGCGGGAAAATTTTTCCCGAACACATACTTGAGTATAATTTTGAAGAAAAATTTTGTAGGTGGTGACAAAATAAAAATCTCAGGTTGATTCTTCATAAAGTTAGAAAATTTTTTTGATATTATCCACTAATTTGCATTTTTAAACAAAAAAATAATAGTAAAATTATAAATGTTTTATTATACAGTAATAATTGTTGCTGTAGTAATTAAAAATAATAATTGGTTTTCATTGTTTATGTGGCAGAGGTTGCTTGACATATCAGTCTACAGTAAATTTCGATTTGTGTTTTCAATTTTATCAAATCGATAATGAATTCATCAGATGAAGAACTTCTTGAAGAAATTTTAGCAACTAATGAAGCAAGTTTGAATTTGTTACCAGTGATGTCAAAAGAAAGATATGAGAAAAAATACTGACATTTTATTGATTGTGTAATACTAAAAAGGCATAATCAACGCAAGAGTATTTTTAGCATATTTTTTGGAAATTTCCAAATCCTTGAAAACAAACACGTCATGGTCCAGATATTCAATGATAATAAGTATTTGTAAAATTAAACAATTTCATAAAATAACTGGCTTTATAAAAAGACTGTGTTAGTTTTCCTAAAAAACTTTTTAGTCAAGACGTGAAATAATTTATAAGTGAGGCACCCGATCAAAATTACCTGATGATTAAGTTAACGATTTTTGGATTGGCTGGTGCTTGCAGACGAGAGGAAATAATGAAAATCACCATCAACGATATAGAAGACCTGATAATTATCAATATTAAGGACTCCAAAAATCATTCCGCCGGATTTTGTAGGCATCAATTCAATAGGAAAAATACTCTCCGAAATCGCAGCCTATTTTTCTTGCAGGTTGTGAAGAATGTATCACAAATATGAAACGATTAGGAGGCTGGAAATCAACTTCTGTTGGCGAGGGGTACTTAGAAGACTTTACAAATCGGAAAAAATAAATGTCCAACAAAATTCTTCGTTTGAACACTCCATCATCTTCAAACTACAATTTATAGCCATTAATGTCTTACCCAGATGAACCATCAGTAATCAACAGCTACAATTTGACGCCTGTTTCTGAAGAAACTTCTTCCCAATATTTGTTCCCCGTATGAGAGCAATCTTCTTCCAAGAAGCAGCTAACTTCAACCCACATGCTGACTTCCTGAATTAACTGTACGTTTACAATTAATGTCACTAATAATAAGTAAGAAGATATTACTTTTCTTTTTCCAATTTATTGGTATTTATTCTTGTTATGTTGCAAGTTAATAAACTTTAATTGAGGCAGTTTTTTAGAGGTAAGTGATCACTTGAATACCAATGTCAAATTACAAAATAAATAACGAGTTATAAACCTTATAATATAAGTTATATAAAGTTATAATATATAAAGTTATTCGTCGGATACCTCACCTATGGCATACTGATGAGAGCTAATAAGCTCGAAACCGGTATATGTCTGGTGGGCTTCTGACGAATGACTCTAGCTGTTGCTATAGGTTTTCCAGGTGTAATTCAATGCTGGTCGGGGCATTAGCCCGCAGAGTAGTTGTTTCCTGGAATTCCATGTTTGCAAAATATCGTTTCTCGCCGAACGCGATAAAGGTCGACAGCTTTCAATGGTGTCTACTGCATGTAGAACGCTTCGTGTTTGTGACATTTTCAGTCCGGCATGGAGTAGCGAATGGCCGATAGATGTAGTTAGTTCTACATCGCGGAGTTATAAACCGTTCTTAAAGCATTTAACAGTTGTATTAGCGCATTTATCAATGTTGCCTGTTGTTCTTTTTAAAATAACTGTCATTCATGACGTGGGAGAGAACGTAATTACAATAGAACTTCTGACATTTACCTTGAACTAAACACCTGCTATGATATGTCAAGAGTGGTAAACACCTCAAAAAACGACAGACCACCACTGGCATTACCTAAATAATTAGGGTGTTAATTTGCTGTCAAAAATAAGTACATATAATTTCTACATTTTGACAATAAGGTTAAATATCGACCAAGACCAATATTTTTGCAATAACGAAGCTCGGGTCAACCGAGCGAAAACCCACGAGGTGTCGCGTATTTTCGCGTCGATTTTCCCGTGAAAGAAAGAAAAGCCTGCGGCCCCTCGGAGCGCCGGGGCATAACAATAAAGTAAAGAGTTTTAGCAGTGGCACAATCAGACAGTCGCGTGGGACAGAAAAGAGTTAATATTGATCCGTTTTTTTATTTGAGTCACCCCCACGGTTTTTTTTCACCCTCGCTTTTTTTCATCCCCGGATGAGTGTTACTATAGCAACTGTACAGCAGGTGCCAGCGAACACGCAACACAGATATCATGTCACTTCCAGTTTCTTACTTAACTTCTTACATCCCCAATTACATATGCCACGGGACGCGCACACGGCGGCTCCCGGGTTTCCGGGAACGACGGTTTTTGGCTGGTATCGGGGATGGGGCGGTGGGGTAGGCGAGCGGGGGACGGTAAACGATGCCCGATTTTGATAAATCTATCGGAAAAGACGTGCATTTCAAATAACAACTTGTTGACACGTATTCAGAACGGCATCAAAAACACGAGATGCTACAATGATGCCGGAGTTAATCGGTATTAAAGGACTTTCCTTTTGTTTTCAAATCGCATGAAATAATCCCAGTGGATGATTTGCAAATATTCTGAGTATCGTTGATTAATAATAGAGTGTGTCTACTATACTTTGTTGTACGATAAGTTGTACCAAACAAAACATAACTGATTCATAAAATTGTCTTTCGGATAAACAGTTTTCTTGATGCAACTTTTTGATTGTTGTCACGAGAACATTTTTCTTTTTTTTTACTGTTTTAGAACGGTATTTTAAGCTAATATATATCAAATCTCCTACAATTCCACAGACAAAGCTCTATTCAATAATTATCTAAAGAAATTAATCTATCTAAACTTACTAACCTGGTTTAATGAAAACATTCTATAGATATCTAACTTCTGACAGTAGGAACTTGAAAATTCATTGACAGACTAATCAGTTTGACATTGTCGACATTTCATTTCAAATAATTTTAATTTATTGGTATAATAATTTTTATAGTTGGATATTTGACTCAACTTAAAGGAGGCCACCTGATGAAGCAATCCTAAAAATGCAGAAATAGGTCAGATCTCATCTATTGAATTTTCGAGTTCCCACTGTCAGAAGTTAGATAGAGTGTTTTCATTAAACCAGGTTAGTAAATTTAGATAGATTAATTTCTTTAGATAATTATTGAATAGAGCTTTGTCTGTGGAATTGTTCCTTTAGCATACCTAGATGTTTGGTGTCAGAGAACATACATATGACTTCATTGATAGGAATTGTAGGAGATTTGATATATATCAGCTTAAAATACCTTTCTAAAACAGTAAAAAATGTTACAAAAGCTAATAATAAAGAATATATAGGTGTAATTCAACGCTGGTTGGGGCTTTAGCCCACAGAGTAATTAGTTTCACACAATATTGTTAATACCTGAAAATATATAAAAAACATTTTTCTTGAAATAAAACAAAGATGATTAAAATAAAATTACCGATACTACACCGAAAAAAATTTAGTGCTTGCATCAAACCAAATACCAAATAATTGTTTTGAAAACGCAAAAATTAAGTTATTTTGTGTAAAGGAAGCATTTGTTTCCATTAATAAATGTGATTTCCTTTTCAATGATAGACTTCAGGTGTTGATCTATATATCTATAGCAAATTGTCAACATATACCGGTCTGGAACTTGTTAGCTCTCATCAGTACGCCACAGGTGAGTGGTGAGTTAACTGAAGACATTCTTGAGTACGCAAAATATAGCACAGTTACATCTAGCGACTACATATTGGCAATTATCTTTAGTTTCTAGGAAACAATTCGAATTTTTCCTTTCAAATACTTTTTTCAACTATACGGCTATATACTCGCGACAAGAATTCAGACGACTTATGTCATACGAACAAATGAATAATTCATCATATATTTATCAAAATATTTAAGAAATTGCAACATATACTAATAAAACTATATACTACACTAAAAGTTTGTATTATATTTTGCACTAAATTGCAAAAAATGATTGTTTTTAACGCGACCAAATATCGAAAATTACGTTGACAATAAAAACAAATGTGTAACGTCAGCCGTGACTGACGTAAGGCGTCTGAATTTTTGACTCCGGGTAGCAAAAGATTGTACAACCTAATAAAACTTTATTTAAAAATTTTATAAAAAGAATTAAAATATTACATATTTTCTTTTTCCTCTATCAAAAATATTTATTCTAGCATTACGACAATAAAATATGCAATCATCTCGAGATTCTGGTCTAGGTACACGTAAGTAGAATATTTTTAAAATCTCTGGTGAATCAATGAGGTTATAGAATATTTTAAATAAAAATGATAGACTTGTGAGAACTCTCCTCAACTGCAACGATGTGATATCTAATCTCTGTAACAGGAGACTATGATAAAACCCTCTAGCGGGATAAATATTATCAACGCGATGTCATAAATTTTAAAAAGCGACATTGAACGTCTTCAAGATGATTAATATTAACTTCATAGCACAGGTATAATATAAGGCTAGCATATAATAAAAGAGTTACAGACGATTTTCGAAAACGCCAGATTTACTTTGTTTCAAAATAACTCAAAAACTTGAAGAGCTAGGACCGGTCTGCAAGCGCCTTTAAGTTAGCAATAGAAGTATCTAAAACTTTCCCCATATAACCACTTTCCTAGTTGTATTTCTTTTCCAATATACCAATACATACATCATCAAAATGATCCACATGGTATATGAAATACCGGAAGCTACTACCCACTTTGTATACCTATCTACTATGAATCCTGTGAAAAATTCTTCGAACAACAAAAGGCTCCGTGTGCTTCCCGTTTTAACTTTTGAACCACCGGGAGGAGGCACAGGTGTCAAGAGGCCGCCAGTTCTGCGTCATCTTCCAAATTGGATGCCTTATAAATTCGCGAGCACGGGGATTCATCGGCTAATGTACCCGCGAGCGAACACCCGCCTGCTTTATCTGGTACGGCGTCCTTGTGGGGACGCAGAGAAGATAAATTAAAAAATATAATTACGGCCATTCTGGCCCAGGAAGTCGTTCGCCATCCTGCGGTCTAATCTCACTCCAAAACTGACGGAGCGGTACCCGAAGACATTGAAACACAATAGAATGTAAAGTATGTTATTTGCACTAAATAATAAGACGATTTAAATACGTTTTATACGTTAGTGCGGCAACTCTTAAAACAGATGCGTCAAGCGGTGCATTACTTAAGGCTTACGGTGAGCGCTCTATCAAACGATATATAATATCTGTTCCAACAACCGTCGAGAACTGTTCAGTACCGTGAGAAATGTTTGACCAACACCGTCTTACGTCGCATTCGCCGAGAGTACATTAACAACTAAACTGACTGGCTAATTCTGGACGGTTCGGAATCGATTCTTGCTGTGTTGGAACAAACCTATAGTTTTCGCTCAGTAACTCCTTAACGGATAATGATAAAAATATGCGGTTTTTTTTAATAGACTTCAAATATTATTTTACGTCGGCGCTGTGTTTTGAAATTTTGAAAAAGTGTAAAATAAATTTTTTTAAAATGTATTTTGGATATTTTCAAAATTTAAAAACACAGCGCCGACGTAAAATATTATTTTTAGTCTATTAAAAAAACCGAATATTTTTATAATTTTTCTTTGAGGAGTTACTGAGCGAAAACTATATCCCTTTGGATCGAGCGCTCACCGTAAGTCTTAAAGAAGCTATTAGCTTAGGTCGGTTTCAGAAGATGCAAAAGTATCCCATATATTAACTTTCAACTTACGTGTATTGAAATTATCAAATCCCTTTCCACAAATATTACATGTTTTGATTGCACTTGCCTGTGCCACAGCTTATTCCTTTGTCCCGAAATCATACTAGTGCACCGGTATCAACATCAACATAAACTCTATCAATCCTAGAGCCTAGAGGATGGGGCTTGTGCGGGACAATTCGCCTACTGCTCCTGACACCTACCTGTTGTCTGTGCCTACATCAGTTTCTTTTTGCATGCGATTGACGCTGCTTTTAAATATTTTACTTTGCCTTCTCTTGATATTGAACGCATACATCAAGCTAGTTATTTTGTTATTTCATGTTTTGTGTTTATTTTTAAAATCTGTTTCACCCACTACGAAACTACGAGGTACGAAATGGTTAGCACTGACACGTTGTTTGAGGTTATGTGGTGGAAATTAACTCTAAGATGTGTGAAAATTATAGTTTTTTGTTATTCTTCATAAAATAATTTAAGGGGATAATTTGTGATAATCTTTCTAACAGTGTACAATGGTATTAACTGAAATATGGATAACTGTTAGGTGAGCTTTTATGCACGTTTATGGATATTTTTTTAAATAATTTAACTTCTTAAACTCTTTAACTGACAGTATAGAACTTGAGAAAATTCATATTTTAATCGTTTATGATAATTTTACTTTACTTATTGCTAAAAACGAGTGTTTTTAAACTAGAAACAATGGTAAAAATTGAATTTACTTTAAAAAAGTATTTGTCTTACAGAAGATATGGCAACCTCGCCTTCAGTAAATCATATGGTTTATTTTATTAGGTTAAGTCAGTGGCCTATCTGGTCAGCGGTCCTCAAAGTGTGGGTATTTTAAAAAAAATAATATCCGTAAATATTTGAAATTTTTAAAAATGACTTTCACTAGACTTATACAGGGTGTCCAGAAACTCTCCTGACAAACGAAGACCGGAGATTCCTCAGATAATTTTAAGACAATTTAACCCAATTCACCTAGTCGAAAATGCTTCCCTAAGGAACTAGAGCTCTTTGAAGATGGCGCCTTGTAAATAGTTTTGTTTAAATACCTCCAGAACGCTTCTACTTAGAAAAACAAAAACTGGTACGCTTGTTTAGCCTTCAGAGATAAACCGATTCCATCAATTGCGAATTTCTAGTACCGGTCATAGGCGTCCGTTTTAGGTAGGTCAACGGTTATTTTAATGCATAACTTCTTTGTATTTAACTTTTAAGCATTTGTGACACTAGATTATTAACGAAAATTTTTAAATCCATTTTTCTAGAAAACGGTGTATCCTGATGACTTAAAGTAAGAGTACCTTTTAGTACTAGAATACCTGAAAATTTAATAAATTTAACGAAAATTTTAAATCCATTTTCTAGAAAACGGTGTATCCTGATGGCTTAAAGTAAGAGTACCTTTTAGTACGAGAATACCTGAAAATTTAATAATCTAGAGTCACAAATGCTTAAAAGTTAAAGACAAAAACGTTATGCGTTAAAATAACCGTTGACCTACCCAAAACGGACGCCTATGACCGGTACTAGAAATTCGCAATTGATGGAATCGATTCATCTCTGAAGGCTAAACAAGCGTACCAGTTTTTGTTTTTCTAAGTAGAAGTGTTCTGGAGGTATTTAAACAAAACTATTTACAAGGCGCCATCTTCAAAGAGCTCTAGTTCCCTTAGGAAGCATTTTTGGACTAGGTGAATTGGGTTAAATTGTCTTAAAATTGTCTGAGGAATCTCCGGTCTTCGTTTGTCAGGAGAGTTTCTGGACACCCTGTATATATGACGAACTACACCTGCAGTAAAAATATTTGTACTTATTTAAGATTCACCCTGTATACTACGTTAAAGTGAATCACAAAACAAAACGTTCATCGACTCCTACTTAACCGTAAGGATTCTGGATACAGAGTTGCCTAATCTACACGCTGAAGTATAAATTAGTGTATACAATATTGTTAGTGTGTCATCCCTGTTGCAAAAACATATGGAAAGATGATAACATCTCAAAAACGTATTCAGTAATAAATCGCGGAGCAATAAAACTTTTGGCAACCGCTGCGTCGCACCATCAAACGGCAGGCCATAAAACGCATGACCCCTGCGAGCGAAAGGGTAGGCAGCTCGCCCGCGCCAAAAAATCTGCATAAAAAATACACCGGCGGCGGCGGCAGTGCCATTAGCGGGACGGCCATTGTTCGGCGGCCCAAATTAATTTCGGCCCCCTTCCATCCGGAGCCCTCTGATAAAACAAAGGAGTTGCGAAGGAACAAAACGCCGCCGTCGCCGACTTTGTTTATGTAAGATATGAATTGTATGAAATATTCATGGATCCGGCTGGCCCTGATGGAATAGGGATGATGAGTGTAGAACGCGGTTTCAAATTATCGTGTGTGATGAAGTATTATGCGTATAGATGCTATATTATAATAAAATATTGTTTGCAGGAGGTCAAATCTTGAAGGGAGAAAAATGCGCAAGATGCGAAATGTTGACATGAACTACATATTTTATTATGCAGGGTGTTAAAAAAAGAGTGTAAAATATTTAAGGAGGTAATAGTATGATCCAAAATAAGCAGAGAAGTCTCAATAAACATGGGTCCGTAAAGTAACGGTTGCGGAGATATGGAATGGTTTATGTTTTTTAGCCCTTTTTTAATTTTGCAAAAACGTTGTGTATTTTCTTATAATAGTTGGTTGATGTTTAGTGAAATAAACAGTACGTATTTGACAGTTTGTTGTTCTCAGTGCACAAGTTTTCTTTCGCTATGGCTGGTTGCTCTAACGCAGAATTAACAGACATGCATTTCATGTATGGTCGTGCTAATAGGAACGCCACCGAACTGCGACGTCTTTATGTTGACGCTTATCCAAATCGCCAGATTCCTTCACAACTCATGTTTGGAATAATTCACCAAAGATTGCGTGATACCGGTTCCTTGATCAAACAGTGCCATTTATCCGGAAGACCAAGGTCGGTATCCACTCCTAGAGGAGAAGAAGAAATTCTAGCACTGGTAGACCAGAATCCAGGTACGAGTGTGCGGAGAATATCAGCCGATGTAGGAATAAGTGGTCTTCTTGTTTGGAGAATCCTTTACGAGCAACTGCTTTATCCATACCATGTGCAACGAGTACAGGCCTTAAATCCAATAAATGATCATCAAACACGTTTGGTTTTTTCCGCTGGTTTCTACGTTATGATGCTGAAGACCCTCGTTTTCTTGCAAACATTCTTTTTACTGATGAGGCCGGGAGAAATGGAGTGTTTAATTTTCACAATACGCATATTTGGGCCGACGAAAATTCTCATGCTCTAATAGAATCTGGACATCAAGCACGTTCTTCATTAAACATTTGGATGGTTATGTAGGTGACAGGTTTCTAGGTCCTGTTGTTTTACCAAACCGATTAACAGGCGCTGCTTACCTCAACTTTCTGCAGAACACACTGTATGAGTTTTTGGAAGACATTCCTTTGAATCAGAGGCAACAAATGTGGTTCCAGCATGATGGTGCTCCAGCTCATTTTTCCATGGCCGTTAGAGAGCATTTACACCCAACTTTTCCACATAGATGCGTAGGAAGGGCCGGTCCTGTTTTATGGCCTCTAAGATCGCCTGATCTGAACCCTCTAGATTTCTTTGTTTGGGGCTATTTGAAGACATTAGTGTATGGTACTCCTGTAAATAGCCTGGAAGAGCTGCAGCTACGGATTAATCAAAAGTGTCAAGAAATCCAAACCAAGGAGGGTGTTTTCGAAAGAGTTCGAATATCGTTGAGACGAAGATGTCGTGCCTGCTTGGAAATGGACGGAGGGCACTTTGAACATCTTCTGTAACTTTGTTTTTTGTTTGTTAAAAGCTTCCTTTGTCGGTTTATTGCTAATAAAATAAAATGTTTGAAAAACGAATAGTGCTCCATATCTCCGCAACCGTTACTTTGCGGACCCATGTATATTAAAACTTTTCTGCTTATTTTGGTTCATACTATTACCTCCTGAAATCCCGTTTTCGCCACCTAATTACAACGTGGCTTAAATGTATTTGTATAAGATGCAAAAACGTCGTTGGAACGTAGCTGCCTCCAAAAAAAGTGTTCCCCATTTTGGTCATCTCCACGTAATAGAACGGTCTCTATCAAGTGGTAGGAATCTTGGCAATACACTTTAAAGTTTTCAGTTCAAAATGCTACTTGGTGTTGACCAGTGACGACGTTGACACTAGTTTGAACGCAGTTTAAAAACTACTTATAATACGACTATTTATTTAATTATTAGGTAGGTATATGTACTATTAACGATAAAAGACTGTCTTCTACTTAAAATTACCTCTGTATAGTATTTCTTTAAGAAAATTCAGGCATTTTCGGCCTTCCAAAGAAAAGAAAAACGAAAATATTTTAAGTATCACCTGAGGTCGTCCTTCTTGAGTTACAAGGCAAACCTTTTTATTTCGCCGGCTACATAAAGACGTCGCTTTAAACAAAAAACGGAAGGGACGCGGAGGAATCGGCGACGCCGCGGAATCGTTACGGAAAAGTTAATTTTAATAGGCGGAGGAGTGCCGGATGGTGGGGAGAATCCACCTGCAACAATTAGTCAGTGGGCGGAAGCCGGCAGGCGCGTCCTTTCGCAGGACTCTCTTTGTGACTCCTGTAATTAACGTTTCGCTGGCGGGATTGCTCTCAAAGGGCTCCCGGTCCGCGGAGGAAGTTCTTCGACTTAAGAGGCCTACGTTTACCGGTTGGACCGAACGCATATGTATCTCTTTTCCATATACACGCTGTCCTGAATATGAGCGCCTTAATTTTGCCACATGATAATAAGTGGTACTAAGCTAAACATAATTGAAACTTTTTTTCTTTGACTAGCCGAAACAGAATTATGACAGCAATCAGATGTCGAATATGTTTCTATGTTATCGTTTTCTAGACGCCTATACAGGGTATATACCAAGCCCAATTTGAAAAAAAGTTACTCTTTGTTTTATGTTTAAAATTCGATTATACATATGACATTTAATTTTGGCTGTCGAGTTAGGAAACACCCTGTATATACCATGATTTTCAATGCATTTTCAGACGCTGTGAAACCGTACAACGTCTCGCAGCCACAGAACTTTGCCCAGTTTCGCAGTAAATTATCAACATGTCATGTAGCTTACGGTTATTAAAATGTTTCATTTTTATTTACACACGCAACATCAAACAAACGCTAGACAGTTACAAAAATAATAGACCAGTATATTAACGAAAGCTCTATTCACAGTACCAGCGCTCAGGAACGACTTACGCTGATAGGCCCTTACCACCATTCAGTGCAGGAATGAGAGAAACCTGGAAAACCTCATTAATTAGAGAGGTGGTCAAATGTCGACCGGTATCAATCTCTCACATTGACCCAAGTCAACATTCTTGCACTCTACCATACCCACAGAGAGGGTGCTAATCTTCTCCGCAAATGTAGCTGGTCTATGGTCTACCTACCGCAGTATTCGAATCTGCCGGCAGAATGGCAACCTCGACTCAAGTACTTACTGACGCCTTAAAGCGCTCAACCATCCACCGACCTATATTCTGTATATTTCTATTCATCTATATCTAACTAATGATATAGATGAACAATCTAATATGAATGGAAAGAGCAGAAAACTAGAGAGATGCAAGGGAATGTTTTTAAACAATGGCATGACCACAAATAAATTATCTGGTATTATGGCGCGACTATTATTATAATGACGTTTTGTATTCAAGAGACGTTTTTTGTTAAGCTTCGAACAAATATGAGAAAACTTCTATTAAAAAGCCAACGAGTCACCATCGTACATTTTTGTTTATTTTTCATAAAAATATTATATTGATACATACCCACCTGTACGCTCATGTGAGTACTGAAAAAAAAAACTAAAAGTCAAAACATACCTTCTATCATGGTATGTAACTGACAGCAATTTAAGCTAAAAACCATTGCTTCATGAAATCACTTGAAGTATCTAGTTTGTCAGATTACTTGGGAAACATCGTGTCTACAGGGTGTCTGAGTGAGCGTACACAAATTTACAGGGATGTAGATCCGGACAGAATATAACTAGAAGTCTTATAAAACTTTTAGTCTAGCACATCCTATGAGTTATGTGGTATTAAGATAAAATAAAAAATAATGAATTTCAGCCATGACTATAGAATCCTTCAAGGGATCAAAATACGATTAATGATTGATACAATGCATCAATTAAACTGTTGAAAAAATCACTGGCTTAGAAATTTATATCTATATATGTATCTCGTCGTTTTGCGATTATTAACAAATCGATGCGCGTTCTTATGATGTAGGCCTCTTAAGGCGTCGGCAACTGCTACCGCTTCGCGTGGACAGATTAAACAATTGAACGTCGGATGATACCCTGACAATAATTACGATGGCACCAGGACAAGAGTCTGTCTTCTCTTTTATTCAATACATATTTAGCCGCAAAAAGTAAAATTGAAGCTACATAAGAACACGGTTTGGTAATGTTTCATTAAAATATACAGATAAAAATGCCTACAGAACACAATTTAGTATTGTTACAGTTTAATACTAAAAGTCTTTGTTTCTATTAAAAAAATCATATTTTTGATAAAAATCTTGCGAAATAATTTTTGTCAGCAAATGAAAGCCATTACCGTTATTTGTAACGTACGTGCTTCGTCCGACATGGAGTAGTTAATGACCGATAGATGCAGCTTGTTACATTTAGCGTACCCTATGGAAGAAGATAAACCCTTACCGAGGAGCTTTGCCTGGACACGAGACAGAAGGAAGTTCCTAGTAAGAAGGGGCCCGGGATCCACCTCTACAAAGCGAAGGCATCCGGCTATCCAGTCCTACAGCGCAATAATGTGGGGGATAATCCCTCTCAGCTTCGCACATTCGACGTCATTTTTCCTGCCAAGAATATTGGCGCGCACATTTAAAAACCCTTTCGAACGTTAGAATAATAATAATAACAGTTTTATTGCTCAAATCATTGACAGAGCAATTACACTTAAATAGTGACTATAATATATATTGTAACAGAAAATATGAGCAGTCAGTTACAATTATATAACGAGAAATAATTAATTAAATAACAAATTAACCGAATATATGGTCCTCAGTCAGCAATTGACACACACACACACATTGAATTTATATGGGATTTTAAGCAAAGATTAGTTTTCGGCTTATTAAGAGAAAAAGTTTGTACAACTCTTAAGTTGGATCTAGGTACATTAAACTGAATTTGTGGCAGAAAATCGGGGCAGTCAATGTCATTATGCAACATTTTATATTATAGAAAAGATGAGTGAAGAACACTTCCTTCTCAAATCCAAACTGGAAACATTAAATCTTTCTAATAATGTGTTGTAATCTGTATTAGTTTCTGGATAAACTCCAGGTTCTTTGAAATACAAAACTTTCTATGAATTTTTTCAATAACGATTTTGTAACATTCATAATATGAATTCCATATTACGAAGGTGTACTATTCCTTCGTTAGATCTAAACTGAAAACAAGTTCAACACAATTGAACGGCATGTTTTCAATGTTTTAACGTTGTTAAAGTTTCTGCAGTTCCTCATGATGAAGCCATATGATCTTGCCGCCTCTATTATTTTGTTAAATATGTGTTCACGAAAGGATAAATCACAATCAAATAATATACCAAGATCTTTAACACTTTCATAGCGGGCAAGTGCAATGTCATCAATAGCATAATCGAAAACAATTGACAACTTTTTTCTGGTATAGGAAGCAATTTTACATTTGGATATATTAAGATATATATAGTTGGTTCTTAAAACACCAATTACGCAAATTATTTCAATAATCCTGTAATATTAAATAATCATCCATGAAACAAATTGAAGAAAACGTTTTCATATCACCAGCAAACAATAATTTATTGCAATTTACACTTGACAAATATCGTTAATAGAAAGAAGAAATAAGAAAGGTCCGAGGTTTGACCCCTGAGGGACTCCTGAGGTGGCAGAATAATTAATAATATATGAAGTGGCAGAATAATGTGACGTTTATATAGAACAGTTCTGTTATAATCAACATCGTGGATTGAATAAACACATTTTTCGGTTGCTATAACCAATACTTTTACGTCAAATTGAAATAATAATGGAATATTGAAGTAACAAATATTTGACATTTATTTATTTATTTATTTATTTATTTATTTATTGTAGTACACCACCCAACAGTCAGAGACCTTTTACTGGGTGGGAAAGTGCAAAATTACAAACAATTACAAAAAAGACAAATAACTACAAACAAGTGATCAAAAATGTTAAAATATAAAACAAAAAAAACATCAAACATTAAAACAATATAATCAAATACAAATAAAAGGGCACTAAGAGAAAGTCAAAAAAGAAACAGATCAACAAATACTCACGCAAACATTTTCTTTATATTTTTAATGGTACAATTAAAAATATCCAACCGATCTTGCAAACTATTACAATTTTCACACATAAAATAAAGTGGAGAAAATTTAAGTATGTTGGTTCTTGGTGTATTCAGATAAAACGTCGCACCATTGCGAGATTCAATCCTAGGCACACAAAACGACAGCTGACCCAATGCATAAGGCGAATCTATTTTATTATTTATTAATTTATACAAAAATATTAGAGACTGCGAAACTCTACGTTTTTGTAAGCTTGATAACGCAAACCTATTAAGCAATAGTTCTTCCGGTATACCAATAGGTGGATACAAACCATCCTCCCTAAACGCCAAATACTTAAGAAATCGTCTTTGAATTGCTTCCAAGCCCCCAGAGTGTGTCACATAGCCAGGATTCCAAATTAAGGAAGCATATTCAAGCTTAGGTCTCACGAAAGCATTAAAAAGCATAATTAACAGTTTTTTATCATTGAAATCTATGGAATTTCTTAATACAAATCCTAAACTTTTATATGCATTTTGTATCACATTATGTATATGTTTATTAAATGAAAGTTCGGAATCATAAGTCACACCAAGGTCTTTTATGTACTGAGGATGAGTTAAAATAGTATCGTTTAGTTTGTATTCAAATAATGTCAAGTTATGCCTTTTAGAGTATGTCATTACATTACATTTATTGATATTCAAATGAAGATGGTTTAATATACACCAGTCCCGGACTTTATTTAAGTCATTTTGCAGTTTAATACAATCCGATTCTGTGGTAATGGAATAAAAAAGCTTCATATCGTCAGCATAAAGCAAATAAGATACTTCTAAATTATCAACAATATCGTTAATAAAAAGTATAAAGAGAAGGGGACCCAGAATAGAACCCTGAGGCACTCCTGAGATTACTTCAAACTTAAAAGATTTGAACCCACGATACTCGACATATTGAAATCTTTTCTCAAAATAAGAATAAAACAGTCTTAATAACAATCTAGACACACCAGCACATTCAAGTTTATATAAAAGCATCTTATGGTTCATTTTATCAAAAGCTTTGGTGAAATCTGTGTATATCACATCCACCTGAACACCACGATCCATATGCTCAGATAGATATTGGGTAACACCGAATAAGTTAGAGACTGTAGATCTGTTACTCATGAAACCATGTTGGTTAACATCAATCTGACCATGTATAAAAAGATATTAAAGCACATTATGGAATGCAATTTCAAAACCTTAGCGAAATTTGAAATTATTGTGATTGGTCGATAATTTTCAACGTTATGTTTCTCATCCTTCTTATACACAGGGCAAATTCTCGACTCTTTCCACGTGGATGGAAACACACAAGAAATTAGTGACATGTTAAAAATTATGCGTAATGGTTCTGCAAAAATAAATGCGCAATCTCTCACTATAAATGCCGGAATGTCATCAGGACCCTTCGTAAATTTTGGTTTTAACTTTTTTAACGATTCTAAAATGTTATCGATAGAAAACTTGTCAAAATGCAAATAATTATTAGTCATCTTATCTTTCAAAACATCTTGATTATTCATGTCAGTAGGGACACCAAATGATGTGCTAAAATAATTTGCAAATCCATTTACAATATCTTGAGTAGTACTCAGCTCTTCGTTGTTGTAGATTAACTTTTGAGGAATAGTAGACCCACCCTTTTTTGAATTCACACATTTAAAAGTGACGTATTTTTTGAGTTCGTCATATACAGCCGTAAAATCTGTTAACCTAACAGTTTTTGAGTAAATTTTAATTTTTTTTCTCAGTGTGCTTGGGAATATTAAACACGCACAGCCGAACTTCATTAGATTTAATTCCCCGCCTACAACAACAAAAAAAATCCTGTCCCCCGATTAGTAATTTTCCACGCCGTGACATTTTGAAATATTTTCCGGTACGTAATAAGCTCGCCTGGGTGGGTTATTGTATAATTTTTTCTAAATGCTAATTTTCCTTCCTCTAATTTCCCTCGGGCAGCTCCTTACCCTTGCTCTTTCCCGTCGCACAAAAGATAAGACAATGGGGATGATACGGCAACCAGGGGTTGGTAAGATGGATGTTCCGTTGGCCTTTGAAATTATAATGTGGAACGGGGCGACAAGGGGAGGGAGGGGGGCAGGTTTCGCGGCGGCCGTATATTATAATTAGCGCCCCCGAGCCGCGTCATAGGTGTCTCGTTTGTCTAATGTGGTTGCTGTTGAGTGAATCGAGGGTGCTAATCTGAACTGCGTCTACACAGGATGTCCCAAATTGCACATACTATCCTCACTCGATTTTCCTGATGGTACACAAAATTCGTCTTTAGCGCCAGAAACCATAGGCGGGGAATGACAGTTTTATAATGTATCTGAATGCAGATTTAGCCATTTGATCCACACTAGGGCTGTCAATCTCGAAAATTCTAGCTCCTGGGATGCTGCTAATTTTCAGTCCCAAAAATCCCGGCATGCCACCAGCTTGGTTTCCGGGATGTCGGGTTTGAAATTGAATTAGTTTTTCTCATATTTATTTTTTCCAAAAAAAATAAATTTCATAGAATTCAGACGTTTTACGTCACGGCCGACGTTACACATTTGTTTTTACTGTCAATATAGTAGGTGTCGATATAACAAGGTGAAACGTACCTTGAAAGTGAGCCCTGAGAGCTGAAGCTGAAGATGTGCGGTGTCTAGGGGCATATTGCACCAAATACCGATCCTCCCTTTCATTAGATACTCGAGGACGTCCACTACGTGGTCTGTTTTCCACTGTATCGAATTCTTCATATCTGTGTACTATTCGTAGAACGCATGATCTAGCAATGCCCAACATGTTCGATATCTGATGATTAGAATGTGCTGCATCATGTAAAGCAGTCATTCTTGCTCGAATAAACGCAGAAATTTCACGTCCCAGCATTATGATGTAGAAAAATTCAAAGGAACACTTAGCTGAATACACTGCCAAACTGACCAGATTTGTAAGAACATTGGTAATAAAATAAAGGTTCATGGTCTGCAATTTTTTATTGTCTATTTTGTTCCCTTTTTAGTTCAAAATGTTGATAGCAATTAGCAATTACCTCTTGTATGCGGATAATTTAAAAACTTATATTGATGTTACTACCGTTGATGATTGTGTTAAGTTACAGCATTCCCTAAGCCGTATGCAATCGAAGCTTCTGCGCTTAGGTATAATAAATTACACTAATATTAATGCACTTTTATCGTATCTGTCCCTTAAATTAATGATGAATAAATAACATCGCCCCAACGAAAAAAACCCGGCGTCCCCAAAGCGTTTCATTAAACGGATGGGTGAAGCCCTCGCCGCGCCCAGTGCCAAGACACTTGGAACGAAATATTCAACCCTTATTTTTTTCAACCCTAACTAATTACGTTAGGGTTCTTAGAGGAATTACTTATCCTTCATCTATAACGAGTGTCGGTCGATCCCCCGCAGTCCCTCGTCCCCCCATTCCCCGCCTTATCGGATCCTTTTTCGCAGGATAAAGAGATCCCCGTCCTGCTGCGGCACGTAGCCGCGCGACGAGGAAACTTCCTTAATGCCATAAATATTTAATGGGCGCTATCGGGGTGCTGCGGATTAATCCCGTTCCTTCTCTTCTCGACGGTGGCATTGCGAGGTAGAGGTGGATACCAGGAAAAACGGAATAAAGGTTTTGCGGGAAGAAAGGAAGGATGGGAAACCAGATCGTAAGTGCGTCGCTCGATTAGAAATACTTGTAACAGCTTCTAACAATATAGGATCCGCATAAGAACCGGGGAGGAGCATGTGGGGACTTCCAAAATATTGCAATTTCATCAAAGATACCTATGCAGGGTGTTAAAAAAGAGTGTAAAATATTTCAGGAGGTAATAGTATGAACCAAAATAAGCAGAAAAGTCTTAATAAACATGGGTCCGCAAAGTAACGGTTGCGGAGATATGGACCACTATTCGTTTTTCAAACATTTTATTTTATTAGGAATAAACCGACAAAGGAAGCTTTTAACAAAAAAAAAACAAAGTTACAGAAGATGTTCAAAGTGCCCTCCGTCCATTTCCAAGCAGGCACGACATCTTCGTCTCAACGATATTCGAACTCTTTCGAAAACACCCTCCTTGGTTTGGATTTCTTGACACTTTTGATTAATCCGTAGCTGCAGCTCTTCCAGGCTATTTACAGGAGTACCATACACTAATGTCTTCAAATATCCCCAAACAAAGAAATCTAGAGGGTTCAGATCAGGCGATCTTGGAGGCCATAAAACAGGTCCGGCCCTTCCTACCCATCTATGTGGAAAAGTTTGGTGTAAATGCTCTCTAACGGCCATGGAAAATGAGCTGGAGCACCATCATGCTGGAACCACATTTGTTGCCTCTGATTGAAAGGAATGTCAAGGAGCGTCAAGAAATCCAACCCAAGGAGGGTGTTTTCGTTTCCCGGAACTTAATTGCAACACCTCGTAGTAAATGATACTGCTGGAAACAACTACTCCGCGGACTAACGCCCCGACCGGCATTGAATTACTCATGCAGTATCTGTGTGAACAGCCAAGAACCCTTGTCGGACACACCACCAGACATAGACCGGTTTCGGGCTTATTAGCCCTCATCAGTATGCCATAGGTGAGATGACTGACAATTGAAAGGGCTGTTCCTTCATATGTACGTTCACATATAAACTGAGTGCAGATGAGATATAAGTGGTCTGTTGCTTTCTGCTCGGCCTAAACGGCTCGACTATATCTCACTGTAGGTTTGTTTTTGTAGCAGTTGGACGGTTTGAAACTATCAGAAATGTCCGTCCAACTATTTATTGCGTTAAACTCAATGGTAACGCGTTCTTAACTAAACTAATCGAATATGTCTGACAGTTTCAAACCGTTTGCAACTGCCGCAAAACAAGCCTTATGTTTATTTTTTGGAGGGACACCCGGTATATTTTCCCCAGAGAACAAGGATCACTTGACTTAGATCAGACCTTCCCCGTAGCGCTCAAACATGCACTCGTTCGCAGAAGCACCCCCGCGTTTAACCGTAGCCTCCGAGTGATGGTTCCCGGTTACTTTTTGCGACTTCCCCGATACCGCAATTAATCGCGCCCGCCTACGACCGCCGGCCCGCTAAATCCACAAGTGATTAGAAACTCATTAATCTTCCGGTTGCATTCAATAAAAAACCAATTTCCCTAATGAAATTAAATTTGCCAGAGCGCCTATCCATCAGCCCGAAGAAGACCGCGTACCCGGCGCGTGAGTGTGTACAAATAGCGGCCACTTAAAAAAACAGAAAGAAATTGCGCCACGGGGTGAGTCATCCGTCGGCGAAGGAAAAAAGCGAACGGGTGATGCTAAATGGCCGTATTGACAGGGAGGTTACCCTTTCCTTTCCCGTGCCGATATTTCTACGTGGGTCGGCCGACGGCACGTGGGACGATTATTTTTTATGCATTAGGCCAGGCCTGGGCTATATTGCCTCGGTGTTTAGGGATGCAGTCGGCCAGTGGCGCGCCTGGGACCGCCGGACTCGACGGTCACAGAAAATGACTCACTCGCACTGACTTCTCAAAAGCATTTGATAAAATCGATCATAATAATATATTATTAAAATTATAATCATATGGTTTCTCAGATTCACTAATTCGTCTATTCGTTTCGTAATTTACAAATCGTCAATTGTATGTACAACTTGGGGGGTTCAAATCTAATGAAGTTTTGCAGATGTCAGGAGTACCTCAGGGTTCCGTTCTGGGTCCCATATTTTTCATTTTGCGTATTAACGATATTATTAAGCATTTTAATGTTAAATACCTCTTATAGCAATGTTTAAATAATATTAAGGAATGGTGTCTGTTAAATAAAATGCAAATAAATACTAACAAATGTAATGTTATGTCCTACACCAAGAAATCAAACAAGATATTATTTGATTATGAGCTTAACAACATCACATTATGTAGACCTGAGTTTGTAAAAGATCTTGGAGTACTGTTTGACGAAAAACTATCGTTCATTGAACACATAAATAGCATCACTAAGTCTGCTTATAAGAGTTTAGGTTTTGTTGTACGGAATTCAAATAATTTTGCAAATATAGATACGCTAAAACTATTATATATAACATTTGCGCGCTCTGAACTTGAATATGCTTCGGTCGTTTGGTCTCGTATGTATAGCAGTCATTTGACTGCGATAGAAAAAGTGCAAAGCAGATTCATGAAGCCTGCAATTTTGATGATTGATGGAGTATATGCCCATAGAGGAATAGCTAATGAGATTTTGTTGCAGCGTACTAATTTGTGTAGTCTCTCATTGCGGAAAGCAGTTTGTTCTATACTCTTCCTATTCAAGGTCATATATAATTACATAAATATTTTCTGTAATATCTTCATAATTTCGACTTTTGATACGTATACATTTTTTGTGCAGAATAAAAGTCTCTCTATCTATTTCTGATGGTTACCTGTAAAAAATTTAAATGTACAAAACAGAATATTCAAAAAGGGTTCTAGTAAAATGAGCGCCCTGTATGATATAACCTCATAGGAACATAATCACTGCATACCTCATAAAGAGAAAGCAACAGCAAATTTTAACATCCTGTAACCTTTTTATTGGGGCATTTTTCTTTAAACAAATTTGGTTAGATTGACGCCATTGGGGTTCTAGATTACACCCTTAAAGTATCTAACGTTCATTGAGTGACAATCTGTATACTATTTTCAAATATTGCCGCTCCGTGTGAATCACCCTTAACCTTCTTTCTCAGTTTCGCTTAGTTATGGCGCTATGACGCTACCTGAACAAACATTTTCATACACTTTTAATAAAATTTACAATTCACATGATCTTCCCAACCACCTATATACAGAGTGTTTCAAAACAAAGGCGAAACATTTCAGGGGGTGATTCCTTGTTGAAAATAAAAGGTAGTTTGTTATATAAACGGTGGGTCACAAGTCAACCATTTGGGAGATATCGCGTTGCAAAGATAGCGGAAAAAAGAGAGTTTTTATTGTTTTTCTCGGAAATGAAACGCGTGGGAATGGTAAAATTGCTATCTGTCAAAGCAACAATGGAAACATCCGGAAATTGACAGCAGCCAACTAGTTTTTCCTAATAATGGGTGTAGTAAAACTGTATCTTCCCGACGTGCAATACTTTACATTTTATTTTTTAACGTCGAAACAGTTAATTTTATCAAAAAAATGTAAGAGAGAAAGAAGTTCTAAATGAATCGGCTTAACCTAATTTATTTTTTTCTACGTCGCTAAGGAAGTTTTTTGAAAGTACAGTTACAAAAAACTGAAAGGGGTAGTTTATTTCAACCCTTTCCAATTATTTTCAAAAAGTGAAAAAATATGTCACAAGTGTCTTTTGATGATGGTAACACTCCCACAAAATTTTACCAATCCCACGCTTTTTGTTTCCGAGAAAAACAATAAAAACACTCTTTTTTCCGCCATATTTGCAACGCGATATCTCCCTAATGGTTGGCTTGTGACCCAACATTTATATAACAAATTACCTTTTATTTTCAACAAGGAATCGCCCCCTGAAATGTTTCGCCTTTGTTTTGAAACACCCTGTATATTCACTCAAATACATTAAGGTTCAAATTCTGACTATCACTATCAGAATTACACCATCACTTGCCTTAGCAGAGAGCGCGGCGTCCCGTTCCACACCCCAAACCCACGCCTCTGCACTCACCCCGCGGCAACGCCACCCCACGCGAATCCTTACAAAAAATGCGCGCCCCCAGTTTTTTCACCCCGCGCGCGTACTTCATTCCACGTATCTTCATTTAAATAGCTACCGGGGCTTTTAAGATAATCGAAACGGCGGCGGCCGCGGTGCTCCTTCTTTTGTTTTCGACAGTCGCTTGCTACAAATGTGAAGGAAATAATTAATAAGGCCCCTTCGTAATTATCTTTCGGTAGAGGCAGAAATTCGTCTGTCTTCCCGACAGGATTTGCAAGTAAGGAAACTTCTCTCACATTATCGATATGGCCTAGCCGGGTGAGATGCCATTTAAAATGCTATACAGGGTGATTTATTTTTAAGGAAGTTCATAAGAAAATGGCGAAGAAGTGCAAAACTAACTAAATTAGGAAAGAGTACAACGCAGCGATAAGTGCGTTTGGATGATCTTTTAATTTTCTCGTAACTTTTATAGATCAATACAAAATAAATAATTTTACAAACTACATGAAAAAAATTGTTTAATTAGGCAGGAACAGCACAGGGTTTAAAGTTGAACTTTTAAAATGTTTTTTCGCTATAATTTTTTCAGATTTCCACGTATCAGTTTCATATTTTATAGAAATTCTAAGGCCCAACAAGAAAATTTCTAGTAATACCCACAACATTAAAAAAAATTGACGTTGAAATCGAGATTTCATTATGACATTAAGGTTTTAATCAGACCAAACGTATTTATTGTGGAAGTTCATTATATCAGCATCTCTGGAAAAATTAGCTTCGTCGGTAAACAATATATCAGCGGTAAATATTTTGTTCAATTTTATGTAAAATCCAATGGCAAAATTGTAGGCCAATAGGATAGTCTTGCTTCAACTCTTTGTATGTGATACGGGTAAAAAAACTGTAGATGCTGACGAAACTAATGTATAGTATTTGAGTTTTATTCAATTTCGTGTAGAATAGCTCCTTCCAACTCAGAAGTTCTAACACTCAAAGGTCTTTCAGGAATTATTGGACTTCTCAGAAATGAGTCAGACTCAGAATAAAATTAAAAGCTTGAACACCCTATATTCCTTACCCAGCTAACAATTTCTTGTTCTGTAAAAATTGTAAAAACCTTTCCAGAACAAATTTTATAGAGCAATGTTTGTTCTAAGAACATTTTCAAAACGTTCTTACAACACTTATACCATAAAAATGGGCACCGTTCTATAGAAATTTTTAGTTCTTTAAGCGGTTCTGTAAAGCTTGCAGGAAATAATTATAGAAGTTTTAAAGAATTTTTATAACACAGTTACAAAGCAATCTCATAAAAATTCTATAGCACTTCGCTATACAATTTTTGTGTTGCATGGTGTTATATTTAGAGAACTTTAAAATCGTTTAATTGTATCTTTTAAAAACAAAATGTTTCTGTATTGTACATGTTAGAAATAATATGGACGGGCCAATAAGAACCAATAAGATGGGCCTAATCAGCCTGCATATGAGTACTTACTTACATTATTACGAATTGCTTAGTTTGTTTGTCCATCAGGGAGCAGTACATTTTAATGCGGAAAAAGTTTCATCGTGAAATATGTGGTACATAATGGTAATTTTTTTACGCGCCCTTAGTTAACCTTATATTTCCTACGATGCTGGAAATTTAATAAAAAAAAATGTTTTTCTAAATCAATGAATTTAACAACCAACTGTACATAAAATAGTCAGAAAGTAAGTATATCCATACTATTGATATCATTTCACCTATTTATATTGTGAATATTTTTAATTAAGATTTTTTTTCCTTCTTCACAATATGGCGACAGAAAGAAAGACTCCATCTTGTACTTCCAATGAATTCTCACTAATATGACATTTTTCTATCGATTGCAATGATTATAGAGCAAATATGCTTTGCAAGCAACTGCTTAATATTCACAGTGTTGTCATTTTATTGTGGTAATTTTACTTATTTCAATCTTATTTAATAAATCTATTAAAATTCTTTAACTTCAACATCTAAAAGTGAAAATGTTTAAGGTTTGGAATGGTCTAAATTAAATATGTTACTAAATTTCTATAAGAAAATCAATTTCTCTTAGCAATCAAATAAATCTTATCTATCGTAATGAAATTTTCTTTCTGCAAGCAGATAATAATTTTTACAAGTCACGACTATGTTTTACAAATTTCCCCATTATACTTTGATCAAAATATTTCGTACTATTACAGGCAGGTCTCGTCAGATGGGGCTATGGGAAACCTACATATATAAAAATGATAGTTCTATAGCGTTTCTTTATGGAACAAAAAGGCTTTTGTTACTTATTTACTCTATAATGATTTTATAACAACTGTATTATTACTCTCTCTAACTGCTTTAAGAGCTTTTCTCTTAAGTTCGATAGCAGCTTCCATATTTGTAATTTGTTTTCCGCAGCAGAATTGTACCTTAACAACGCCTTATACAATAGTTCTATAATTAAACTATAAGCGACATTACGAAATAATTTTATACGAGTGTCACAGGAGATGGTATAGTTCTATAAAGCAGTATTTTGCATCGGTTTTACAGTAATTTGATTCTATAAGCACCGTTGCTGTATAATTGTGTTACACACACTTATAGGGCTACATTAGCAGTTATCTTATAAGTGCTCTATAAATTATGCTCTAAGAACGTTCTTGCAACAAATTTAAAACAACAATTCAGTTTCTGAAGGCAAAATAGTCTCATGTGCCACATTAATACAACAATTTAGTATTCTAAATACAACTATAAAATATTAACAGAATATAAAACTCCTATTACTCTAAATTTATAGAACTACTTTGCTAGCTGGGTATCAGCGACTTTTGTATAAGGTATGATGAGCTCAAACATAATATTTTGGTGTCTAGTACCTCCAGGTTAGCGTTGACCCATTCTTTCTGACTCATCCTAAATAATAAATATCATTTTTACGGAGCTGTTTTCATTTAAAATGGGTCACATTGTACAGGGTGTCTGTGAAAGGTTGGGAAATCTCGGAGCTGGAGATACTGGTGACCAAAAAAAGTCGATTGAGCCAAATATACCTTATCCGAATGTTGCTGGTTTCAAAAATACAGGGCGTTCAATGCTAGAATTTTATTTTGAAATATCTCAATAACTTTGAAATCCGTCGGAGTCTTAAATACGCCAATCTTCTTGAAATTTTGCACGTCCCCATAAGTTACATTTCTGAACAACTTTTTCAAGTAACATTTTGCTGTATTTTCAGTAGAAAAGGTACTTTACCTGAAACGATAACAGTTTTCAATCGGTGCACTGAATATTCCAAATAGGATTATTTCGAAAACCGTTACTCCTAACGACTTCAACAGGGTATACCTTTTTCAGACACAACAGGTAAGAGAATCGAAAAGAAACATGCTGTGCCATAAGTGGCGCCCTCTACTAGTGACGTCAAAATTAGTTAAAAATTCTTATTTGCCGTGCCAAAAAACATCATTGTGCCAATTTTTTTTTAATACTCCGACAGGTTTCAAAGTTATTGAGATATTTCAAAATGAAATTCTAGCATTGAACGCCCTGTATTTTTGAAACCAGCAACATTCGGATAAGGCATATTTGGCTCAATCGACTTTTTTTGGTCACCAGTATCTCCAACTCCGAGATTTCCCAACCTTTCACAGACACCCTGCCCAGCTAGCAAAGTAGTTCTATAAATTTAGAGTAATAGGAGTTTTATATTCTGTTAATATTTTATAGTTGTATTTAGAACACTAAATAGTTGCATTAATGTGGCACATGAGACTATTTTGCCTTCAGAAACTGAATTGTTTTTTAAATTTGTTGCAAGAACGTTCTTAGAGCATAATTTATAAAGCACTTATAAGATAACTGCTAATGTAGCCCTATAAGTGTGTACAATAACACAATTTTACAGCAACGGTGCTTATAGAACCAAATTACTGTAAAACCGATGCAAAATACTGCTTTATTAAATTATACCATCTCCTGTGACACTCTTATAAAATTATATAATGTCGCTTATAGTTTAATTATAGAACTATTGTATAAAGTGTTGTTAAGGTACAATTCTGCTGCGGAAAACAAATTACAAATATGGAAGCTGCTATCGAGAAAATGCTCTTTAAAGCAGTTAGAGAGAGTAATAATACAGTTGTTATAAAATCATTATAGAGTAAATAAGTAACAAAAGCCTTTTTGTTCCATAAAGAAACGCTATAGAACTATCATTTTTTATATATGTAGGTTTCCCATAGCCCCATCTGACGAGACCTGCCTGTAATAGTACGAAATATTTTGATCAAAGTATAAAAGGGAAATTTGTAAAACATAGTCGTGACTTGTAAAAATTATTATCTGCTTGCAGAAAGAAAATTTCATTACCATAGATAAGATTTATTTGATTGCTAAGAGAAATTGATTTTCTTATAGAAATTTAGTAACATATTTAATTTAGACCATTCCAAACCTTAAACATTTTCACGTTTAGATGTTGAAGTTAAAGAATTTTAATAGATTTATTAAATAAGATTGAAATAAGTGAAATTACCACAATAAAATATGACAACACTGTGAATATTAAGTAGTTGCTTACGAAGCATATTTGCTCTATAATCATTGCAATCGACACAAAAATGTCATATTAGTGAGAATCCATTGGAAGTACAAGATGGAGCCTTTCTTTCTGTCGCCATATTGTGACGAAGGAAAAAAAATCTTAATTAAAAATATTCACAATATAAATAGGTGAAATGATATCAATAATATGGATATACTTACTTTCTGACTATTTTATGTATAGTTGGTTGTTAAATTCATCAATTTAGAAAAAAAAAAATTTATTAAATTTCCAGCATCATAAGAAATATAAAGTTAACTGAGGGCGCTTATAAAAATTACCATTATGTACCACATATTTCACGAAAAACTTTTTCCGCATTAAAATGTACTGCTCCCTGATGGACAAACAAACTAGCAATTCGTAATAATGTAAGTAGGTACTCCTATGTAGGCTGATTAGGCCCATCTTATTGGTTCTTATTGGCCCGTCCATATTATTTCTAACATGTGCAATACAGAAACATTTTGTTTTTAAAAGATACAATTAAACGATTTTAAAGTTCTCTAAATATAACACCATGCAACAAAAATTGTATAGCGAAGTGCTATAGAATTTTTATGAGATTGCTTTGTAACTGTGTTATAAAAATTCTTTAACACTTCTATAATTATTTCCTGCAAGCTTTACAGAACCGCTTAAAGAACTATAAGGTTTTATAGAACGGTGCCCATTTTTATGGTATAAGTGTTGTAAGAACGTTTTGAAAATGTTCTTAGAACAAACATTGCTCTATAAAATTTGCTCTGGAAACGTTCTTACAATTTTTACAGAACAAGAAATTGTTAGCTGGGTGTATATTACTAATACAGTAATTTCTGAATGGATTTTGTATGGGAATGTTATAGCATTTCCAGTGTTACCGCTACCTTTTTTGGAAATTTTAAATTCAACATAAAGCAACGGCGAAGAAATGCTGCGATACTGTTTCCTATGTAATAATTAAAATAATTATTTCAATTAACTACAAATTTAATTGTGGCCGTGTTGTATGAGCTAAATAGTATTGTGTTAACTTAAAGAAGTTTTTTATGTGCGTTACGACAGGTGGAAGTAGCTGCTATGTAATCATGCAAGTTCTTTGCCATTAAAAAATTAAACGTTAAAAAACGTATGAACGGATACGCGCGTATAAAACCCGGCGAGAAAACAAGACGTCAGCCGGTCTTCAAGCCGGGCTGCTTTCCGGCCGGATTTAGATCTGTCAGGCCGCGCCACTCTTGGAAGATTTGGCCAGGAGAGAGGCGCACTTTGCCTCTATTACCCGCCGAATTGCGTCCCGTGATGGATTACTTAATGTCCTTTTAATTAATTACGCTTGGAGCTACGCCCCCGCCTCCGAAAGTAATCAGCCACGCTTACTTAGGCGCGGGGCTTTAGAGCGACGCCGGTTTTTCTCCTAATGGATCCTTTGAAAGGCCCGGGACCTGGTTTTTCGCGTTAATTTTAATTTTTCGCAAACTGCGGCGCGGAATTAAGATTTTCCGCGCCGAGTGCTCCGTTCTAATGTCGGATCCGTCCGATCGCATTCGGAGGGACATGGCGGAAAGCTCGCCGCTGCCAGCAGGAACGGTAACTTTCAAAAATAGTGCCAGTTTATTATACGATTTTCGAATTTTATATACAGGGTGTTCAAAAAGAGTGTAAAATATTTCAGGAGGTAATAGTATGAACCAAAATAAGCAGAAAAGTCTTAATAAACATGGGTCCGCAAAGTAACGGTTGTGGAGATATGGACCACTATTCGTTTTTCAAACATTTTATTTTATTAGGAATAAACCGACAAAGGAAGAAGCTTTTAACAAACAAAAAACAAAGTTACAGAAGATGTTCAAAGTGCCCTCCGTTCATTTCCAAGCAGGCACGACATCTTCGTCTCAACGATATTCGAACTCTTTCGAAAATACCCTCCTTGGTTTGAATTATAGAGAATCCTTCACGAGCAACTGCTTTATCCAGACCATGTGCAACGAGTCAAAGGCCTTAAATCCAATAAATGATCATCAAGCAAGTTTGATTTTTTGCCGCTGGTTTCTACGTCATGATGCTGAAGACCCTCGTTTTCTTGCAAACATTCTTTTTACTGATGAGGCCGGGTTCACAAGAAATGGAGTGTTTAATTTTCACAATACGCATATTTGGGTCGACGAAAATCCTCATGCTCTAATAGAATCTGGACATCATGCAGGCACGTTTTTCATTAAACATTTGACTGGGTATTGTAGGTGACAGGTTTCTTGGTCCTGTTGTTTTACCAAACCGATTAACAGGCGCTGCTTACCTCATCTTTCTGCAGAACACACTGTATGAGTTTTTGGAAGAGATTCCTTTGAATCAGAGGCAACAAATGTGGTTTCAGCATGATGGTGCTCCAGTTCATTTTTCCATGACCATTAGAGAGCATTTACGCCAAACTTTTCCACATAGATGGGTAGGAAGGGCCGGACCTGTTTTATGACCTCGAAGATCGCCTGATCTGAACCCTCTAGATTTCTTTGTTTGGGGATATTTGAAGACATTAGTGTATGGTACTCCTGGAAATAGCTTGGAAGAGCTGCAGCTACGGATTAATCAAGTGTCAAGAAATCCAAACCAAGGAGGGTGTTTTCGAAAGAGTTCGAATATCGTTGAGACGGAGATGTCGTGCCTGCTTGGAAATGGACGGAGGGCACTTTGAACATCTTCTGTAACTTTGTTTTTTGTTTGTTAAAAGCTTCCTTTGTCGGTTTATTCCTAATAAAATAAAATGTTTGAAAAACGAATAGTGGTCCATATCTCAGCAACCGTTACTTTGCGGACCCATGTTTTTTAAGATTTTTCTGCTTATTTTGGTTCATAGTATTACCTCCTGAAATATTTTACACTCTTTTTTTAACCCTGTATAATTTAGATATGTCATCAATAGAAAGTAAACTGCTCCACAAAAGTTAAAGAAGTTTACAAATCTGGCGTTTCTTTTAAACGTCGACAACTTTTGTTCAAAAATATTTTTGATATGCTATCTTGAATGTTTACTCTTTTATACGAGTGGCTTTTTTTGTTTCTCCTTGGAAAGCATTTCAGTTTTTGGCAAAGTTTTATTTTTGGTGATTTTAATACAAAATTCAAATTCTTGAAACAATTACAAAAAAAAGAGTCGACGCCTTGTACCGCTTTGGCATATTCTGAATGTAAGCAAGCATAACTCGCTCATCTGTATCTCTTACCTTTTGTTTTTCCATCCATTTGATGAACTTGTCATATTGGTTTTCCGATTTTTGTGGTATTAATTGCAATTCTGCTTTACTATTTAAATAATCAATGTTAGAACTCATTTTTAAACAATATAGTAAGTAACAACTGTCGTGACAAGAATTAATCTTATGTGACAGATTTCAAATTAATTTTTGTTTTTCTCATTTTCATAACAAAAGGTATATTGATGTTACGTCACGAATTCAACCATTTTACAACAAAATATAGTATTTAGACATACGTATGCTAATTTCAAGCAAACGTTTTAAATAAATCAAATCGTTAAAATATAGAAAGCCACCCTCTGCTGCTCACAAATCAGTAGAGAATTTGCCTACTTTTACAATCAGGCAGATTTTCTCTTCCTTCGTCTGTCAGCACAAGGTTACTTACCGTATAGTGTATAAGCACTTTACTGCCCCTCGTAAAAAATGCAAAACAGTTCCTTATTGCCTGGATCGGTCCAGTTTAAAGCACAGGGCATTGTGGACGCGTCGGGCTACCGAGAAATCGACAATTTAAGGAGTCCTCTCTAGTTGCAGTGGCACGGTTCGATTTTTATTGCACCGCCGGGCCTGTTGGATTTATTGCCTGTATTTTTAGTGTTTTTAGACGATTTCCGTGTTTGCCTTTTAACAGCTGTTCTAAATATTTGAATACGAATGTGATGCGGCGGGATGCGCCGTTCCTGACGGGTATGCAGCGAATGCCCCGCACGCAGGCGCCCAATTTAAGGGGCGCCAAATTCAACTATTCGCTACTCTTGCAAAAACGCACTTCTAATTGAAAGAAAAATCGGCATTAAAGGTATTAAAAATCAAATTATAGCAAAGCTGCAAACTTTGATTACAGGAAGAAACACTCAGTTGAGTGAATTGAGCTATATTAAATTTTTGTTAATTTCCGAATGGACGTGTTTTACTTATGACCTATATTGTACGTTAATAGTCTATTTTATTTGATGTCGAAAATAAATTTTTGTCATATTTTTTCGTCGTTTTATTTTATTACGCCCATTTTCATAATCAAACACTTACACTAAAGTGACTTTAGTCTTTAGTCTAAGGAAACTATTCAGTTTAAACTTCAAACTAAAAATGATTATGAAAATTAGCCTTATCATCAAAATTTAAGCATAGTATATAGGGGCGCACAAAATTATTCTTGCACGCAGGCGTTCGCCACCCCAGGAACGGCACTGATGGTGCCGTTAGTCGTACGACTTCGAAATAATTCCGCCATCTGTGACCTGTTTCCAAAAATGGGGTGTTACCAAATCGACATGGAGAAGGAAATAACAAAATAAGGATTAGTAGTAGCTTGCAACTTGCAAAAATTTGTAGAGGCACTTTTGGCAATCTGCGAGAATTTTTCGGATGTATCTCGAAAAATAAACGACATGTGATAAGACTAATAACAATTATTTATAATATTATTATAAACTAATATGTTGCGACGATTTAAATCAACATCATCTGATTTTTTAAATTTAAATCAAGTTGTGTAAAGCCAATAATCTAAATAAATCAAACTTCAGAAAATTCAAATAAAAAGTAGAAAATGACAGTTAGGTTACACGTAAACATGATTTGCCTCAAAACAAAAATTTTAAATTAGGTTATTTAATGTAAAGTTTGTACAAAAAAACTAATTTAGCTGCTTTTTCTGTTCCTAAACGATCTCGAATCTTAGAGTGAATCAAACCAAATGTCGAAAATATTCTCTCAACCGAGGCTGAATTAGCTGCAGCAGAAAATAATTGCTTGATAATCGGGAATAATTTGTCAATAATATGAATATTTCTTTAGGATTTCCACCAGTCCAAGGGTACAATATTATTAATACCTAAAAATATATAAAAACTTTTACATAAAGGGTAAATATTATTCAAGCAGGTATTGTCATATTTAATTCATTGACAGGCTAATGTCACTTTTGCCATGGTCGATATTTAATTTCAAATAATTTTAATTTATATAATAATTTTTATAGTTAGATATTTGACTCAACTTAAAGGAGGCCACCTGAAGAAGCAATGCAAAAAATGCAGAAATAGGTCAGATCTCATCTATTGTGGTTGAATTTTCGAGTTCCCACTGTCAAGAGTTAAAGTTAGATATTTATAGAGTGTTTTCATTAAACCAGGTTAGTAAATTTAGATAAATTAATTTCTTTAGATAATTAATGAATAGAGCTTTGTCTGTGGAATTGTTCATTAGCATATCTAGATGTTTGGTATCAGAGAGCATACATATGACTTCATTGATGGGAATTGTAGGAGATTTGATTTATATTAGCTTAAAATGCCTTTCTAATACAGTAAAAACAATAGGTACTCCTCTGGATTTTCACCTCTCCTTAAGGAACACCCTGTATATCGCACAACGTCATTATGATATTGAAATGGGTGTTATACTGCTGTCATTATAGTAACGAGCGTAGGTGAATAATTTTTTTATTAGATAGACTACTTCATTTTACAAACATTTTTCGTAATAAATTAAAATTAGCTTAACATCTTATCAAAGGAACGCAAAAAAATATTTGTACGCTAAAAAACCCACCCCATCTAGTTCGCAAGTCTTGACATTTTAATAGCAACGCCCTATTAAAATCTCGGCGTACGCTGGCTCTGTTTACCTTGTTCTCCAGAAAAACAGTTCGTTACAGGCAGGTGAGACCGGGGGCACATGCTATTTTTTCACAAAAAAAGCCCTTTTCGAGCGCTTCGCCGCACCAACATCAGATGTCCGTACGAGGGGCCCCGAAAATTCGCTCCCCCGTCTCGTACGACTTTGTAAATTAATAGTGGTTCGGTCCAGGCGACAGCTTCGGCAGATAGACCGCGTTTTAGCGAGGGGGTTCTGGGAGAGAGCCTGCACTCGTGCTCGGCGCGTTCTGGTGGTTTCGTATTAATTTTGGCCGCTACCTAAGCACAATAAATGTCTTTTCGGGGGTTTTTTAAGTGAAATTATCGCGGCGACAGTTGATTTACAAGCTGTCGATGGGGTGGGTTTACGGCTCTACGAGATGAGCTGCTGTAAAACGTAGTCGAGGGATGTTCCTCGACTCGAAATGTACTGATACATTGTATCGATACATATCAAACAATATACATAGTATCGATACTTCCAAATATCGACCTCGAAAGTATCGATACAACACGACATATATAGAAATTCTTGATAAGTATGTGAGCCTAATCGAGAAAAAGGCAATTTCAAATATAAAATTAACATTATTTTATACATATCGTCAGTTTGGAACAAGACTGTCATAATTTAAAAAATGTAAATTTTCAGGAGAGCTCGGTAAAGTTTTATAAATAATCTTACCCTAAATATTGGAAAATAAATAAATATATAATGTTTGAATCATGTAAAAATGTTTGTGTGGATAGTTCTTAGTATTTTTAATACATTTTTTTGTTTACTTTGGTTTTTGTTATTTTTGTTAAATAATTCCGAGTTGTGACTCTCTTTCACATATTTTTTTACAAGTTTTTCAACATGAGTTTAGGTAATAAAATGAAATACATTTCTAATAAACTAAATTATTTTATTAAAGTAGACTAAAATAATACAATTTTAAAGATTATTATAAAAATATTTATAATACTGCGCAAAATATTACGGTTTATTGTATGAAATGGGAACAAAAAAGGTACTTAGCTTATGGTAATGACTGGTCTATTTAAAGACGTGACAGTTTTGCATATAAATACACATAAAGAAACTAGTCGCCCCTACGCGATTCTGGCAAACAAATAAAATAATGCCGTGTATCGACTGCGACTGCGCGACTAGAAAACTGGGAATCGACGAGAATCGTTCGAGAAATGGATCTAGAGATGCTAGAAAATACCTGGAATATTCGTTTGATCTATAAAAGAATAAACGGTCGAGTCAGTCAGTCTTGAATTGTAAAATAATTCAATTATAGTAAAAAAAGCGTGGGGTGCTTGATATTAAATGATACAATTATTTCAGTAGTGTAGCTATTGATAAAATTAAAGTCATTATGAAAATATAGTAAATTGCACCCCACGCCTTTTTTACTATAATTGAATTATTTTATTAATAATTTAATTTCTAATTTAATCTTTTCACAATTAATTAGTCGTAATTGACTGTCGGAATTTTCAATTGCTGTAATACAAACTCTTGATGCTCCAAATTATTTTCTACTTTTTAGTTCGGTTTGCTATTAAAGCGTGTTTTTTTAGTTTTTTTAAACTATAATTTATTTTCTTAATATTTAGTCTCATGTGTGTACTTCATGCGTATAGGTATATGCGCATAACACTTCAACTAACTACTAACACAATACGTGCAAGCACTTTCCTCCGTTCCGAAGTAGGAAGTAGACCAAAATAAAAATGATTGACGGTATAATATTGATAGCGTTCAAAAATCTGTTTCTATAAAATATACAAACTAAAATCGTTCTCAACGTTCTCGTATCAAAATCTTTCTCCGAATTATAAAATTTTTGAATATTTTACTTTATAATTTTACAAAATTTTAGAGATTCAAAACTTTCTTCAAAATTTTTGCTAAAATTTTCAAATTAAAATTTCTTTGAATTTGAAAATATATCTGTATTTCAAAATTTTTAATTTTTTTTTTAATTTTTCTAGAAAAAAATGTTACATAACAAAGCGGCATAATATTTAAAGATTCTCTACACGTGCCTGCTCAGTGTCGATAGAGTTATGAAACACTGTATAATAACGAGACAAAATAGCAAAGCGTTACTAATGGTTGTGAGAAAAATATGAGTAACCGAAGGCCGAGATAACATCTTCATCTAACTAACGGTCTTGGTTCGACCACTGGACACTCTCACAAACCGATCTGTAAGGAGCAGATCTGCAACACTTGCGGTCGCGACCACAATGCGACCCGCGATAAGATCTACCCGGAAACAGAAAATCGCGTTCCTTCCGCCAGATCGGCCCGCCAAGGGCCTCTCGAGTCGCAGTTGCATTCGCAGCTCAGCTGCCGCGCTGACATATTCATATTGTGACGGCCCAGTCAAAATAGGAAATCACCGGGCGGAATAAAAACGGTTTTTGTCCGAATTTCTATTATTCGCCGCCGTGCATACTTAAAGAGCGTTTAACTGCCGAACAGGAAGTCAATTTTGCGGAAACATGACGGGGATTGACACTTCTGCCACCTCATTATTTTCGGAGAGCAGTCTATTTTCGGGCGCTTTACATATTATTTGAATGCCGCTCTCAATAGATCGCATTTTTAGATAATGACTGGGAAATTGCCGTTTGGCGATTTTTTCCTCTCTTTTTTTCATGCAGATTTCTGATGGGCGGGTTTCGAGTGTCGTTATTTCTTGAGCAGGCCGTTACTTTTGCTTTGTGTGTGCGTTTCTTGCAAAAAAAATCGTCTATTTGTATCAAATGAAGGAGGCATTACCGTTGAATGTATTTCAAATAATAAAGAACTAACGAAAAGTTCTGGAAAGTGCATCTGTTGCCGTTCTGCTTGGATGTTATCAAAATAGCTGCTTAGGAATAGGAACCACTTGGGTATTGATTGAAATATTTAGATATTCGTGTGCCTATTTTAAATACACTAGTTTTTATAAGTAGACGAAAATCGCTAAATATTTAATATATTATTCTCCGAAGCTATTTATTTGTTACATAATTCTAGTTTTTCTTTAATCAAATTGGGTATTTCGCCACACTTCTCAAAAAATAAAAATCGAATAAACCCATGCGCCAAAAAGATCAGTCAAGGGTTATTTTTGAAACTACCTTTGAAACTTGCCTAACCAAGAACCTCACACTGAAAAAGACAGGTGTGAAGACAGCAGCCAAATATTGCAGACGCTACGGAAACATCCGAATGATTATAGACGTTCGTCGAGATAGAACACGGCTAACAGCACATATTTAAAATATCCTAATAAAAACATTTATTTTTTCAATTCTCTCAATTTGAAGCTAATGTGATAATAATAACTACTAATTGTGAAGAAAACGAAATGACAAAATATTAAGGCATAAGAAATTTACGTTAAACTTGGCTACAAATACTCAAATAATACATAACAAATACACTTGCAATTCGTGCAGCATGAGGGCTTGACAAAAAACAGTTTTCTAAAAATCTTTGTACCCAGTGGCATCCATTTGCAAGCCGTGAAAGGGGTGGAAATCGAGATAAATTAAAAATTTGATATTTCTAAAATGGAAACCCGTCATTTTAACAGGCTGAAATTCGGTAGGTAAATATTTTATAAAATTATCAATATTCCGATGCCAGTGTCATCCACTCGCAAGCCGTCAGAGGGGTGGAAATTAGGGTAAATTAAAAATTGGATGTCTCTAAAATGGAAATCCGTCATTTTAACAGGCTGAAATTAGGTAGATAAATATTTTATAAAATTATAAACATTCCAATGCCAGTGTCATCCACTCGCAAGTCGTTAGAGGGGTGGAAATTAGGGTAAATTAAAAACTGGATGTCTCGAAAAAGGAAATCCGTCATTTTAACAGGCTGAAATTAGGTAGGTAAATATTTTATAAAATTATCAATATTCCGATGCCAGTGTCATCCACTCGCAAGCCGTCAGAGGGGTGGAAATTAGGGTAAATTAAAAATTGGATGTCTCTAAAATGGAAATTCGTCATTTTAACAGACCGAAACTCGGCAGATAAATATTTTATAAAATTATCAATTTTTTTATGCCAGTGTCATCCACTCGCAAGTCGTTAGAGGGGTGGAAATTAGGGTAAATTAAAAACTGGATGTCTCTAAAATGGAAACCCGTCATTTTAACAGGCTGAAATTAGGTAGATAAATATTTTATAAAATTATCAATATTCCGATGCCAGTGTCATCCACCCGCAAGCCTTCAGAGGGGTGGAAATTAGGGTAAATTAAAAATTGGATGTCTCTAAAATAGAAATCCGTCATTTTAACAGACCGAAACTCGGCAGATAAATATTTTATAAAATTATCAATTTTTTGATGCCAGTGTCATCCACTCGCAAGTCGTTAGAGGGGTGGAAATTAGGGTAAATTAAAAACTGGATGTCTCTAAAATGGAAACCCGTCATTTTAACAGGTTGAAACTGGGTAGGTAAACATTTTATAAAATTATCAATATTCCGATGACAGTGTCATCCACTCGCAAGTCGTCAGAGGGGTGGAAATTCGGGTAAATTAAAAATTGGATGTCTCTAAAAAGGAAATCCGTCATTTTAACAGGCTGAAATTAGGTAGATAAATATTTTATAAAATTATAAACATTCCAATGCCAGTGTCATCCACTCGCAAGCCGTCAGAGGGGTGGAAATTAGGGTAAATTAAAAATTGGATGTCTCTAAAATGGAAACCCGGTATTTTAACAGGCTGAAACTAGGTAGGTAAATATTTTATAAAATTATCAATATTCCGATGCCAGTGTCATCCACTCGCAAGCCGTCAGAGGGGTGGAAATTAGGGTAAATTTAATATTGGATGTCTCTAAAAAGGAAATCCGTCATTTTAACAGGCTGAAATTAGGTAGATAAATATTTTATAAAATTATAAACATTCCGATGCCAGTGTCATCCACCCGCAAGCCTTCAGAGGGGTGGAAATTAGGGTAAATTAAAAATCGGATGTCTCTAAAATGGAAATCCGTCATTTTAACAGACCGAAACTCGGCAGATAAATATTTTATAAAATTATCAATTTTTTGATGCCAGTGTCATCCACTCGCAAGCCGTCAGAGGGGTGGAAATTAGGGTAAATTAAAAATTGGATGTCTCTAAAATGGAAACCCGTCATTTTAACAGGCTGAAATTAGGTAGATAAATATTTTATAAAATTATCAATATTCCGATGCCAGTGGCATCCACTCGCAAGCCGTCAGAGGGGTGGAAATTAGGGTAAATTAAAAATTCGATGTCTCTAAAATGGAAATCCGTCATTTTAACAGGCTGAAATTAGGTAGATAAATATTTTATAAAATTATCAATATTCCGATGCCAGTGTCATCCACCCGCAAGCCTTCAGAGGGGTGGAAATTAGGTAAATTAAAAATCGGATGTCTCTAAAATAGAAATCCGTCATTTTAACAGGCTGAAACTAGGCAGATAAATATTTTATAAAATTATCAATTTTCTGACGCCAGTGTCATCCACTCGCAAGCCGTCAGAGGGGTGGAAATTAGGGTAAATTAAAAATTCAATGTCTCTAAAATGGAAACCCGTCATTTTAACAGGCTGAAACTCGGCAGATAAATCTTTTATAAAATTATCAACGTTCTGATGCCAGTTTCATCCACTCGCAATCCGTGAGAGGGGTGAAATTTGGGGTAAATTAAAAATTTAATCTCTAAAATGGAAACCAGTTATTTTAACAGGCTGAAACTCGCCAGATAAATATTTTATAAAATTATCAATTTTTTGATGCCAGTGTCATCCACTCGCAAGCCGTCAGAGGGGTGGAAATTAGGGTAAATAAAAAATTGGATGTCTCTAAAATGGAAACCCGGTATTTTAACAGGCTGAAACTAGGTAGGTAAATATTTTATAAAATTATCAATATTCCGACGCCAGTGTCATCCACTCGCAAGGCATCAGAGGGGTGGAAATTAAGGTAAATTAAAAATTGGATGTCTCTGAAATCGAAACCCGTCATTTTAACAGGCTGAAACTCGGCAGATAAATATTTTATAAAATTACGAATTTTCTGATACCACTGTTATCCACTCGCAAGCCGTTAGAGGGGTGGAAATTGGGGTAAACTGAATATTCATTTCTAAAATGGACACCCGTCATTTTAACAGGCTGAAACTCGGCAGATAAATAATTTATAAAATTATCAAATTTCTGGTACCAGTCTCATCCTCTGGCAAGCCGTCAAAGGCAAATAATCATATTTAACCCTAGATATTATATATTAAGGTAAAAGAAAAAAAATAATGATTTCAGTTGACCCATGGCCACCTATGCTTTGTATTTAAAACACAACTTTAGATTATAACTAAAAAGTTAATAAAGTTACAAAGAAATTATGCACGCCGGACTCTACTCATAAAAGTGTCTGAAGAACGTATTATTTTTTTTCTAACTTTACAAACAACCAAGTTAGGTATAGACATATCGAAAAGTACAAAATTTGAAATGTTGTATATTACTCGATTACAAAAGACGATAGGTTATTTAGGTATCAACCATTAATTATCTCTTAAAAAAAGAGATCAAGAGTGGAGAGGTAATTTCTTTCTATCTCCTATAGTTAACGAGCCTCTAAAAACATCGAAATTTGCCCACCCTGTACAATAGCAACAATTAGCCGCTCTGTTTATATGGGGAACCTATACTAGAAATTCCGCCCGTGCTCTAAATTTGATTCTCTCTCATAAAAAGGATAAACTGTGCCGCGGAACAGCGAGGCTCAAAAAGGCTAGGACGGCATCTCACGCGCAATTTAGCATTTTTAATTAGAATGGCGAGGGTGAAGATTTATATTTCGCCACAACGCCAAACAATGGGGACATAAACGTGGAATTTATCTTCTGATTAAGAAAAGGGCTTCTATAATTCACGCGCGACGGAAAAAGTCCAGCGTTCCAGAGCAAATAATCATATTTAACTAGATAATATATATTAAGAGAAAGAGAAAAAATGATTTCAGTTGACCCATGGCCACCTATGCTTTGTATTTAAAACACAACTTTAGATTATAACTAAAAAGTTAATAAAGTTACAAAGAAATTATGCACGCCGGACTCTACTCATAAAAGTGTCTGAAGAACGTATTATTTTTTTTTCCACTTTACAAACCAAACAACCAAGTTAGGTATAGACATATCGAAAAGTAGAAAATTTGAAATGTTGTATATTACTCGAAAACAAAAGACGATAGGTCATTTAGGTATCAACCATTAATTATCTCTTAAAAAAAGAGATCAAGAGTGGAGAGGTAATTTCTTTCTATCTCCTATAGTTAACGAGCCTCTAAAAACATCGAAATTTGCCCACCCTGTACAATAGCAACAATTAGCCGTTCTGTTTATATGGGGAACCCATACTAGAAATTCCGCCCGTGCTCTAAATTTGATTCTCTCTCATAAAAAGGATAAACTGTGCCGCGGAACAGCGAGGCTCAGCCGGTAAAAAGGCTAGGACGGCATCTCACGCGCAATTTAGCATTTTTAATTAGAATGGCGAGGGTGAAGATTTATATTTCGCCACAACGCCAAACAATGGGGGACATAAACGTGAATTTATCTTCTGATTAAGAAAAGGGCTTCTATAATTCACGCGCGCAGAAAAAAAGTCCAGCGTTCCAGAGGAACCATCTTTGAAGTTTCAAATCCATATTTAATATGACAAAAGTCAAACACCTTATACATGATTCACGACGGTGCTGGACCGTTGGGAGTTTTCATGGTTGCAGTGATTATTTTATTCTGAACTCCCTGTATAATCGAATATGACCTTTTTAATTAAGATATTTTCAAAAAGCTGTCACTTCCGGTTATCGAAAGTAGTCAACTGTTTGGTTCACATATTTCAAGCGAAACTGCGGGTGCAAAAATTGTTTCCAGTTTATTGATTAAAGAACTGAGAAAAATTATCCTGCAATGGGATAGACGGCGTAAAAAATGCTGTTTTGAATAATAAATTGAATCCTAAGGAAAAACCAGTATGGAGTTTTAGCAGAGTCATCATTTTAATGTCATTTTGTTGTCTTATGTCTTGTAAAATTAATAAGCGGACTATAACCACCATAATCGGATGATTCAAGTCGACCGACAAATATTCACACGCTTCAAACACGATTCAACTCGTCTGAAAACCATTGATTCATAACTGGAATGATAAACTTTGAATGGGTCAATATTTTGTGGAATCAACTTAACTTGACCGACAAAAAAATGAAATATATGTTCTGACAGAATTCTTTATCTTTCGATTTTCGTTGATCCACAAAAGGTGGTCAACTAAAATCGAATCGTGGGAACGCGCCTTAAGACTTTCGTAAGGCTTTCCTATACCTATTTCTTGTAGTTTTCAGAATATTTACAATATTTCGGAAAATAAATCATTTTTCATTGCTTTGCTCGAAATTATCTAACTCAAATGCTATAGAAGTTAAAGAATTAATTTTTATACAAGGAATAGAACTAAAATCGAGTCGTGTGATGCGCCTGAATCAACTTAGCTTGACCAACAAAAATTGAAATATATGTTCTCACAGCAATTTTCTTTGAATTTTCGTTGACCCACAAAAGTTGATCAACTGATGGATATTGGATATCTGACCGTAGTTTTACATTCTAACTAGCGTGTTGACGTTTACTATCAAAAATTCATTGGTTTGTCAGTGCATCCTAGATTTAATGTTGATCTCTAGACGTAAATTATCAATACAGAGAAGTCTGTAAAGATAACAAAATCTGTTTTTTAATGGTAGATGGATAATATTGGATATCTGACCGTAGTTTTCAATTAGAATCAACGTTTCTTAATAACGATTGTCGATATTATAAAAAATAAGGGTACTTTACTCTTGAGCAAAATTTACATTTTTCGACATACCTCGTATACGACTGTAAAAAAATTGAAATCTGATTACTTTATTTTGGGTTTTAGGCCATGCAGAACTTTTTATCAAGAATAACTTTTTTCATAAAATCAATAATAAAAAAGTTCCTCATACGGTGACTTAAGCTGTTTTTTTGCGAAGAACCGTATTCATCGACTGTTTCAAACCGTATTCAATGGTGACGTCACTAATGTATTGCACCAAGAAAATGTATAGTTTCAAAACGTAACGTCATCAACTATTTGTCTCTCTTGGATATCGCCCTCACACTTTTTAATTATTGTTTACACTTTTGTCTACACTACATTTGGATTAAAATAGAACGATTATTAGTGGTAGAAATTATTAACAATACCTATTTCTACATGTTTTTGTACATATCGGATCGGATCGGTCAGTGGTCGCGCGGTTTAAGGCGTTAGTACTTGAATCGAGGTGACTAGACGGAGTTGGTTCGAGCCCAGCTGCCGGTAGACCGTATATAAGCTATATTCGTGGAGAGGATTGGCACCCTCTCTGTGGGTATGGTAGGGTGGAATAATGTTAGCTTGGGTCAATGTGAGAGATTGATGCCGGTTGATATTTGACTACCCCCCTAATTAATGAGGTTCTCCAGGTTTTCCTCATTCCTGCACTGAATAGTGGTTAGGGCCTACCAACGTAAGTCGTTCCTGGGCGCAAATGCGGCCTGCTTAATAATAATATGCCCCCCCCTCTCGCACAAGTCTCCGACTTCTGGGCTAATCCCTGTGATTAGAATGAGGGGTAGAGATATTATATTATTATTATTATATATTTTGAAAATGTGTGAATTTTGCAACAAAAATATAGAAATTGATTTTAGCAACTGCAAACCAAAAACAAACATCTAACATGTTTATATGTGTGACAGGTTTATGAAATTTAGATAGAAAAGTAATTGGATTATGCTTTTGTACTATTATGTAATTCAGGATGTCTAAAAATACGTTTAAATTTGCAGGGGTACATACAATAGTCCACAACCAACTCCTTTTTAAATAAACAAGAATAAGAAGTGTCAAAATAACCACCATTTTAAATATTAATCTAAAAATTTAAATCACACCGATTTTCAAATCTCCACTTTTTAGGCAACTGCTGCATAGACCAATAGCAAAGCATCTAAAGAGTTCAAACCGGACTCAGTGAACGTTTTAAACACGGTTTAAACAGCGACGTGTGTGACGTCACTGGTTCAACGCAAAAATATAATGTTTTGAACCGGGTTGAACACAGTTCGTCGCAAAAAAACAGCTTTTATTGGAAAGAGACAAAAATAACGATTTCAACTGGCCCATGGCCACCTATGATTTGTATTTAAAAAAACACAACTTTAGGTTATAACTTCACTGGACTCAAAAATGTGCCTAAAGAACGTATTCATTATTTTTTTCTAACTTTACAAACAACCAAGTTACAGACATATAACAGTTTTTTAAAAGGGGAAAATTTGAAATTTTGTTTATTACTCTAAAACAAAAGACGATTGGTCATTTTGGTTTTGACCATTACTTTTCTCTTAAAAAAAAAGATCGAGAATGGGGGGTCATTTTTTTATCTCCTATAGTAAACGAGATAAGCCTATAAAGACATCGAAATTTTCCCACCCTGTACAATATTATGATTACAGAATGAGCGGGGGCCATTTTCGCGTGTTTTTTCTTTAAAAGGGTATCGATCGGACTTTTCAACGAGGCTACCTGGTCGAGAAGACAATTAAGGAAGCTTTAAAACAACGAAGTTCGAGTATAATGTTACGGCATCGGTTATTGGTTTCTCGACGTTAATTTTTCACTTCCATTAACCTCGATGTGACACGAAAAACTGGAAAATAAATTCGATACCGCCTCCCCCACTTCGAAAGTATCGTAGACTTCTGGGGGAAGCGTTTTACGGACTAACGAAGGGAATTAATGCGGATGGAGTTTCAAAAAGTGACAAAATACTTTGTAGGTAGGTATATTCATCCCCATTCACTAATGAATAATGAAATAACTTATTTTTTCTACAAAACTGTTAAAAGTGGGCTTTTTAATTGTCATTTTTGATGTTAAAATTGTCATTTTTTGACACGCGTGTTAAAAGTAAGTTACTTTTAACACTAGTGTTAAAAGTAATTGGTTGCTACGAAAATTTTGGTTCATAAACATTGCGATCTGTGTGGTATTTTTTGATTTCTTATTTTTATTGAGTTTAAAGTTCTTCCGATTGTTTTGTAGAAAAAATAGTGTATGATATACGTGTTAAAAGTGATTTTATTATTAACTTACTTTTAACACGTATATCATAAATAGCTATTATTGCTCCGTTCAACTCGAGTCATATAATAATTATGGAATAAAGTAATCAAACTTACCTTTCAACGTGCAGATTCCTTTGTATTTATACTCTCCATGTGACCCAAACATAGCCATAGTTATCTCTCGTTACTTTTGTAAAATGTAAATCAGCTCAGCCTGTAATATTTTAATACAGGGTGTTAAAAAAAAAGTGTAAAATATTTCAGGAGGTAATAGTATGAACCAAAATAAGCAGAAAAGTCTTACTAAACATGGGTCCGCAAAGTAACGGTTGCGGAGATATGGACCACTATTCGTTTTTCAAACATTTTATTTTATTAGGAATAAACCGACAAAGGAAGCTTTTAACAAACAAAAAACAAAGTTACAGAAGATGTTCGCACGACATCTTCGTCTCAACGATATTCGAACTCTTTCGAAAACACCCTCCTTGGTTTGGATTTCTTGACACTTTTGATTAATCCGTAGCTGCAGCTCTTCCAGGCTATTTACAGGACTACCATACATTAATGTCTTCAAATATCCCCAAACAAAGAAGTCTAGAGGGTTCATATCAGGCGATCTTGGAGGCCATAAAACAGGTCCGGCCCTTCTTACCCATCTATGTGGAAAAGTTTGGTGTAAATGCTCTCTAACGGCCATGGAAAACTGAGCTGGAACACCATCATGCTGAAATCACATTTGTTGCCTCTAATTCAAAGGAATATCTTCCAAAAACTCATAAAGTGTGTTCTACAGAAAGTTGAGGTAAACGGCGCCTGTTAATCGGTTTGGTAAAACAATAGGACCTAGAAACCTGTCACCTACAATACCCATTCAAATGTTTAATGAAAAACGTGCCTGATGTCCAGATTCTATTAGAGCATGAGGATTTTCGTCGGTCGGAAAATTAAACACTCTATTTCTTGTCAACCCGGCCTCATCAGTAAAAAAAAATGTTTGCAAGAAAACGAGGGTCTTCAGCATCATGACGTAGAAACCAGCGGCAAAAAATCAAACGTGCTTGATGATCATTTATTGGATTTAAGGCCTGTACTCGTTGCACATGGTATGGATAAAGCAGTTGCTCGTGAAGGATTCTCCAAACAAGAGGACCACTAATTCCTACTTCGGCTGATATTCCCCGCTCACTCGTACCTGGATTCTGCTCTACCAGTGCTAGAATTTCTTCTTCTGCTCTAGGAGTGGATACCGACCTTGGTTTTCCGGATAAATGGCACTGTTTGCTCAAGGAACCGGTATCACGCAATATTTGAATTCTTCCAAACATGTGTTGTGAAGGAATCTGGCAATTTGGATAAGCGTCAACATAAAGACGTCGCGCTTCGGTGGCATTCCCATTAGCACGACCATATATGAAATGCATGTCTGTTAATTCTGCGTTAGAGTAACCAGCCATAGCGAAAGAAAACTTGTGCACTGAGAACAACTGTCAAATACGTACTGTTTATTTCACTAAACATCAACCAACTATTATAAGAAAATACACAACGTTTTTGCAAAATAAAAAAAGAGGCTAAAACATAAAACATTCCATATCTCCGCAACCGTTACTTTGCGGACCCATGTTTATTGAGACTTTTATGCTTATTTTGGTTCATACTATCATCGCCTTAAATATTTTACACTCTTTTTTTTAACACCCTGTAGAATTTTATACTACACTCCATCTAAAATTATAGACAGTTGAATGACTGAGTTGTCACATCTAGTTCAGAAATTTCTTAATAAATGGAAAATATGTAAATTTTATCCTCTATTTCATGTTTAATATTGTCAAAAACAATTTCATGTTTAGTTTTTTTAATTCAGTTTTGTACGTTGTTCCTGGGCGCAAATGCGGGCAGAATAATAATAATATGCCGCCCCCTTTCCCGCAGTAGTCTCTGACTACTATTATTATTATGTTAATTAAACTTTATTAAAGAAAAATAACACGTACGTCTATGCTTTAGACCACATACATTATTATAATTTGCAAATCATTCAACTGTCTACAATTTTTAGAAGGAGTATAGATACGTCAAAATAAGAAACAAATTTAAATTTCTCGCCCCCAAATATCCCCAATCTCCAAAATGTATGCAAATATCTGAATATTTAAAAAGTTTATTACAAATATCGAAAACAAAATTTTAACTTTCGCGTCCTGTATTTCTACGACTTTCGACTAAAGTAAATTCGGCTACAACCCATTATTTTGTCCGCAGGAATTTACTCTTGCTCTATGTTGCATTAATTTCAGGACACCAAAAATAATCAAAGTCGATTAAATACTGTTATAGAAAGAAACATATGAAACACAATAGAGTAAACAAAGAGGTTAGGTCAATATAAAATACTATACTAATTTAGCGGTATTTACAAAATTATTGTAACCTTATAACCTTACGGTGCACTATATAGTAGTCACAAATATAGTAAATGATATATTTAGAATGCAGCAACAAAACTGACGAGACCACCTACGTTTATATTGAACATGAACACACCTTTTTAATAATGTATTATTGTTTTTGGTTTTCCACAGTGGCTAATTTCAAACTGCATTTACACTTACTTACGCAATATCACTTCGTTCACAAAATTGTAAATGTTGTAAGTTGACAGTAACTAAACAGTAAAGAATTTACATTTATATAGAACATTCTCAGAAAAACAAAGAATAATAACATGAAGTGACATAACCTATAATTATTGCAAATCAGGATTGACGTTAAACTAGATAAAAGGGTAGGCGACACAGGTAACAGAGGTCAACGACAAAAAACGACATATAAACAATTAGTAGAGATGAACGCGTTATAAAAAAAGGAAACGACTACCTGTTCGCGAATGCCTCAAAAAGTGTGTCAACGGCAGGTAAGGGATAAGTAATTTATTACCTGGATTAGTGTTTAATGCCTTGGAACGCGCCAGATCGCGGATGTAGGGCTATTACCTGAACATGAGCGATGGGACCACAACACAACCGCGACTATTCATTTTTTATACAAGAAATTCCTGTACTCCGGCAGGCAGGTTAGATGTCACTTTAACAATAATTGTTGCCAACTGATTACCTATTGTTTTAATCGCAGCACCCGTGCTTCAACAAGGCGACGCGATTTTGCAGACCGTGGTTACATACGGGGTTTCCTAATTGTGTGCTGGAGCGAATTCTGGTTAAAATGAAGGTAATTTTGTTATAAGTTTAAGTTCCCAAGGACGTCGTTTCCCTAATATGACAAAATCAATCAATCAATTAAAAATTCATAACTTCTAAGTCCCTTGAGATATTTTTAGCAAATTTGGCATAACTTTTTAGTATGTTGGTAGGTACAATGGTCGTCAGCTTAAAGTCACCAGTTCCATGGTCCATTCTTTTCTAGTGCCATTTATTATACACGGTGCTAGAAAGGGACAAAACATGGAAGTGGTGACTTTAAGCTGACGACCATTGTACAAACTATGAAATTTGCAGCTTATGTAAAGTACCAGTGGTGTACCTCTGTTCAAAAAATCAAATCGGCAAAAAAATGTGTAGAGAGAGAGAGAAAAATTTTGAGAATGCAATGGAGCATAATATGATAACCAATTTTATTTTCATAATTAGGTATACATGGTGGTATACTTTTTTTGTGAAATAAGTCATGACGTTTTTTTTTATTCGCTTTTATCGATGATATAAACTGTACATGTAAGAGTAAAAAATATTGCAATTTAACAATACTTAGGACTTACACATACATATAAAGTTGCACCCACCAACAAAATCAAATAATAGGTTTAACCTGAGTTGGTATTTGCTTGAATACACATAAAATTTGCATCTTTTCTTCATCCTTCAAACAAAAAATGATTCTTTTTGTAAAAGATATAATTAGGAGTTTCTATGCTAACTATATCTTTAATAAAATCGTGCCTGCAATGGAAATGCTAGGGCCTCAATCAAACACAGTAAAGTAAAATAACAGTTTTTTTTTACCCGAAATTTTTAATTCTATTGTATTTTTTGTCGTGATCTGAAGAGCCCTTGCAATTTCACATGATTTCTACGCTCTTCACTCTGCTAAGTACGATGTAATATGCAAAAAACGCTGTCAATCACGGCACCCAGCACTGGGAACTTTTGAAATTAGAAACACAATATCGTACAAGGAAGAAATAAAAGTTAACATCCATTGAATTGAGTGACTCGCTGTCAATAAGTCAGGGGTGCCAAATAGGCAAATGGGGGAGTGAGAGAATTTGAAACTGGCGAGCACAAAAGACCGTAATTTTATATAGATTTTAGGCAAAACTCGGGGTTTTTTAAAATAATGTTTCGAGTGCTTAGAGGAATGTTATACAATTAAACGTGGTATTGTGACGATCTCGACTTGTCTAGTTTTAAGGGTACCTGTCACTCAACTTTGTCATTTTATACGGGGTGTAAGTTACTAATAGAAGCATTTTTTTTTGTTAAAATTTATAAATAAAACCAGATAACGTGGCGTGAAAAAGGTGATTGTCTTCATAAGGGAAACAATACTTTTTCGGTTAAAATCCGTTATACAACCCCAAGATATTTTGTACAACACACAAAAAAGTTTCTATGTGTATGTATAAATGAGTAAGTCTCTTTTGCATTCACTTTGTTGTTAAAATCTGTTGAAAATAATACTAAGCTCTAGCCTTTATAACACCAAAAACTGATTCATGTACAAATTATATAAACTTTATGAAAAACAAAATAATATAATAGTCTTTTCTACAAATAGAAATAATTTTAGATATTTAAGAACTGGATAATATAGAGGTTAGCAGATAACAGAAAAGTTATGTCATGCCACCTGCGAATATTCAAAGGTACCGAAGTAAAACGAATATACAGTGTTTCAGGAGATGTACATACTTCAGTATGTCAACTTAGGTTTGAAAACGCTTCGTTTAGGATATACAAATGTCAAATTTAAAAAATTTTCATTTTTCATTTTCTTTAATAACTCTCGACAATTTTGAGTTTAATTTATGAAATTTTGTATGCGGAGGTTTCTTGGGACGGGAAATTGAAATTTTATGCACAATTGGCTGTATCTCCAAGAGAGCGCCACAAACGGCTCTTAGGATTTTTTAAATCGCTTCAGATTTTTTGTGCCACGGTGAATGTCATTTTGGAATAGAAAAACATTTTCCGCTACCTTTCTTACTTAAGAAATGTACACCTTACTATTTTGTTTATAAATATGTGGAAAGAATTGCTAAAATGTGGGGTTAGAATAGCAAAATAATGTATGTCTTACAAACGTTTTTTTAAAAGTAAAGAATTTAAATAGTAAAAGTGAACAAAACATCAAAAATTTTATTTTTAATATTACTTTTGTTCTACGTGTTTTATTTTTCGAGATTTCTGTACTTATAAACACCGCAAATTTGATCATTTTACAGCGAGAAATACGGCGACATTAACCATTCATTTTTAAACAGTTTCACTTTTTAGCTATTTGCAAATTATTTAACTAAAAACGGTAACATACCTTAACCAAAATAAATTTGCAGAGTAAAACACAAAAACAAAACTCATAAAAAGTTATAAACCACATACCATAACTATTAATAATGATGAAAATAGCAAGAAACAGTCAGTTGAGTCACTAAAAACAATAAAATAAAATATACTTTTTTGAGGTTAGAATTAGTGAACTCTTTCCGTTTATCTAACTCATAGACCTTTGATTTATAAGGTCTATGATCTAACTCATAGAGTTATTATATGGTACATATAATAACTCTATGATCTAACTCTATCTAAGTGCCCTAACCTAATATCGATACACTCACCATCAACTACATGGAAGCTAGAAGATCCATTCCAATCAAAAGAAATTATTGATATGTTTTAGGATTTATTGTGAAACATATTTAAATGGAATTTAAAAAATATACCTCTTGAACTAGAACCGTAGGGCGTCATATCATATCGTAAGCAAATTTCATCAATCCCAGAAAGAAAAACAAGTTTCTTATCATATTAGAGGAGAAAGAATACGAATAATATGGAATCCGAGTAGGCCCAAAGTCAATAATGGCCCTGATAGCATAATGACTTTGCATGTCATGTGTCACAATCGTTCTCGTCCTTTGGAACTTGGATCGGATTTCGTGTCACCTTTTATACCCTCTTGGCCTTTGATATGTTACACTTTACGTAATTTGCAAAGTATGGTTGTTAGTTCCAATCAGAAAAAACGTTTCAAGTGTCTTTTCTGTTTTTCACAAGGCCTACTCGTATTTTTTACCGTGGAAATAAAATTTTATCTTTTTATTTTGGGGCGTGTAGGTATAATAAAAAGGTCATCTGGATCTGGAATAAAAAATAATGGGCATATATTTTTTCTACATCGCAGTTTCGACAGATAATCTATTAATAAAAATTATTTCTATTAAACAGCAAAAGACAATATTAATTGTTATTTGAATATAACATGTTTTTGTTTATACTTCAAAGAATTATTTAAAAATTTTCAAAATTACAAATTTCAAACTGCTCAACAATTACAGTAAATAAAAGCAGTGTTGAATAGCGACATCTGCTACTGTAATGCTGAAATAATAAAATGCTAACTATGTAAGTTTTAATAAGATTTCTACTTACAGTAGTACAGTGCCTTTATAGTAAACACAGTGGCGACAATAGCATGTCCAGTTTTCTATTGGTCGCCCGTTTTTGCCCCATAATGGCGGTATTTTGTTTACTTTTACAAGTGTCAACTGTCAAGTGTGTTGTACAAGTTTGTTTGTATATGTATTATACCTTCGTTAATATTCTATTCTTATCGATTTCTATCACAGATTACTACTAATTTCTATATTACAGGTAAGCTTAGCACACAAACACAGATATGCATACATAAGTAGGTATATTGTAATTATTGTATCATTGTAAAATAACAGAAAACACTCATAACCTAACCAATCTTATGAGGTATGTTTATCGAAATCTTTGCTGTTTGACATTCATTTAATAAATTTGTATCACAAATTCACATACTTATTTACATTTTAGCTCAGAAAATATGCCAGGTTGTGCTGCAGTTGGATGTACTAATTCAGCAAAATGGGATATCTTATGAAGCGTTTTCCTAAAGATCCTCGGTATAGGAGAGAATGGGCAGTAATTTTTGTAATGAGATATACTCCTACAGACAAGTAAACCGCATAGATATAAATATATACCTATTAGAGCATCAGTGCGTAATGTTCTATGCATTTTAATCACAAGCGACCGCCTGTTAATAGCTTAAACGAGAATAGAAAACTAATACGTAAACGTAATAAAAACCTCATATTTTACTTGAAATATAAAATTGAGATTTATTACACTATTATTTTGAAATTACAGACCACATACATTACTATACGCATAAACTTGGGGATTTATTAGTTGTCAAATGTTTATAGCCATCAAAATTTCACGTAATTTCTGTGTATTCTTAATTTGAAAGTAAATTTTTACTACAATTTTTTCACGTACTAATTACTTGTCACGAGTAATAAATCCCCAAATTTATGCGTATAGGTTGAGAATCGCCCTGTATAAACTATGTTTATAATTTAACACCTTACCAACTTTGTAAACAGTTTAAATTACCATTATCTAATAAATAATAAAAATATTCCAGTTTTTTTTAATCTTTTATTTAATTTTTATAATTTTTTAATAGTTTAAGCCAATATTAACTATGAATACCTACTCGTATTTTTTTTAATATAGCTACATTGAATAGTTATTTTGTTGTTTGCTGTCTGGTACACTCCATAAACAGGCTAATAAACTGATATTTACCTAACTCTTTAATACAACAGATATTACTAATATTTTTATCGGTTAAAATTATATAACAGTTTCTAAAATTTAGTTATCTTCAGTCGTTTTCATGAAAACGTATATCCCAGGATAAATTTATCACCCATTTTAGTTTGTAGCATTCCGTGATTATCAGTCTCCCACATCATGTATTTTTCAACCTGTAAACAAAAACAAGCATGATCATTTCCTCCAACAAACTGTACAAAAGGAGACACTTACCTGTAATGAAATGTTTACTGCAGACCCTCATTCTTCAGCAGTGATGCTAAAATGTTGGTAATTTGATTTGCTTTATTAATAGCAAATAGTTCTACAACTCTCATAATTAGCAGCATCATAACCCAATTCCATCATTTTGTTTAATATATCTTTTAGACCAAGTATGGGCAAAATGTCCCTATTTTCATAAGAACTATAGAAGGTTTTCCACAATTCATGTTGCACACTGCGTTCCACGGAATTTGTGTGGTGGTTGAGGACATCACTCAAGCACTTGGTACATCAGTACAGAATGCATCCTTTAATTTGCATATTCACTAGCAAATAAAATAGCACCATCTTTGGCAGTGATACCGATACAGGAAACATCTTAACGGTTTTGCACAATCTGAGAATGTTTTGCCTGAAAATAATGTTTACAAACTAATGTTAATCCTATACCTAACCTGTTAAGTCATACATATTATCTAAATCTACCTGCTTAATTTCACAAGGAAACGTACCTTTCTAATTAAAATGTAGAAATCATTCATTACTTTTGTCCCTGCATTTGTAACAAACCCAGGTTCAAAATATTTGTAAGACTGCAAACTTTTGTAGCTTTTCATCTGCTCTTTGTTGTAATAATAAAATAACTGTGTTACGTTAAAACTAAAAGGGAAACAATATTTGTTTATGTGAAACTCCATAGATAGCATTGTTATATGCATATATAAATTGAATATATATTTAACGTAAAGGGGTCCACATCATCTATTAACTTCAGTTTCATTACATATCTGCAAAAATATATTTTATGAGTAAACATGAACACAGCAACATTTTCAAACTTACCTTTCTCCAACATCAGGATTTTCCAATAATATTCTTTTAAAATATTTAAACATAATTTATTACAATTTTTATATAGATTTTAGATGTCTAATAATGGCTTTTATTAACATAATTATTTTCACATTATTTTGTTCAAATTAAATTTTGTTGTATCTTTTCTAACCTCTCTGTTGTCAAACATGTCAAATTCAAATTTGACGATATTGAAGACAAGATTTCGTTAAGAATTAAATTAAAACTTATATGTTTGAAATGCTCACGCCCTCGGGACATATTTCAACTAATAGTTTTTCAAATTTGAACTAATTCCGATAAAAATTAGAGAAATGAGAACCGGACTGCTGAGGGCCTACAACAAGCGGTCCGTAAATGGCTCCGGAAATTGTTTAATTTTAGTCATAAATGAAAACTTCTCATTTATGGGGACCGGTATTTTATATCAAAAACTCATTGTTACGGCTATTTTCTAATACTTTAATCATGAAATGTTTTTTATTGCAGTATATTTTAAAATTAAAACTCGGTTTCAGCAACGGGGAAATTGTTCGCGCCAAAAAAATTTGCCCCTTAATGGCGGGTGGGCGGGGCATAGGCTCTATTGTCGCCACTGTGGTTACTATAAAGGCACTGTAACAGTAGCTCGTCTATAGCCCCATCTAACGGAATTTATTCGAATTTCTCACGGTTGCTCATCAAAATTTTATACAGTGACATCTATAGCGAAATATGAAAACATTTAAATGGAGGTAATTTAATAAATTAGTGTAAGCAGACTTCTTTAAAATTTATTATCAAAATTTGTTTTATAAAATGAACAAAAATGAAACCGTTGACTGAAATTATCTCAATCAACGACGAAACTTTTGCGAAGTAAATAGTATATAACCATTGCACACATTAAAATGTAGATCAATGTCCAGCACATCGTAGCATCCCATAGATGGCACTTGTTTCTAACGCAATTGTAGCCATTTTGGTTCACTTACAGCAAATTTTGTATAGAATCGTTACCGAAAATTACAATACTTTAGTCAACGACCAGCTTGAGGCGTTGATTGAGGTTTTCTATTATTTCAGTCAACGCTATGAACAACACGGTCGTGGTCATCAACAGGTAGCCAATGAAAATCGAGGACTTTTTTGATGTATGACATTGTCTATCTCAGTCCATCTTTTGAGAAAGATTATGTTTTGTCTTGATTTGCGGTAATTTTGTGAAATTACGTGGCCCCGACCGTATAGTTAATAGTCCGTGCCCATAGATGGCATTCTTTTCTAAGGTATCTGTAGCCATTTTGGTTTCTTTACAATAAATTTCGTATATAATACATCTGAAATGCTGACATGGTAACGGTTACCCAGTTTCCACAAAGCGCTATAGTGATTGCTTTTTGCAAACGAAAAACACGCAGCAGAAAATGCAGTACTTAAATAAGGTTTGAAGTCCCCAAGAATTGCTAGATAATTAAGAACCCATTTTAATGTAATCAACTTTATTTCATTTAATGGTAAAATAAATAGAATACTGGGTAAAAGAAAAAATATTAAATATAATGGAAAAGTATAAATATCAGTATAAATTAAATTTTTTTAAGTCAAATCCATTTTCATCACAACACCTGTGTGGCCAGATACTCTTTATACTTTTTCTCTTGGGCCTGATAAAGTTTTTGCAATTTTTTCAGTTGACCTTTACTGATTTCCTTACCCTCCAGGTCATGTGTTGGAAAACCCTACAATGACAGAAACAGACATATTAAAAATCTCTCCTTTTGAAAACATAAAAAACACATAATAAAATTGTGAAAATTATTCATTTTACTTACATTTTCATCAAATTTGGAATATTTATCTATTTCCGTCTTAAACATCTCGCTAGGCGGAATTTTTCTCAGCGCCTCCTTGTTCGCTTGGGCGGCAGCTAGCTCTGCCTTTTTTCTCTCTTTCTCGGCGGCCTTTTCCAACTCTGCTCTCTTTTTCGCTTCTCTTTCCTTCAACAAGGTATCCCTATCGACCAATTTTACGGCACTCGCTTCACCTGGAAAGAAAATTTCTTTATTATCGGCACAAAAACAACGACCTAAACGCTTACCTTCCCTATCCTCCAGCCTAACCCCAATGTTGGGTAAAACGTCATCCCTTAGTCTATCACACTCTTTGAGTATATCAGTCGCTTTCAAAGTCTTCGCTTGTGACCTGACGTTGTCCCGAAAATCGGCCAGTATTCTCAGATATGGCGTTATTACACATTCGATCTGAAACGTTTGCTGCTAGAACAAACTTATTTGTATCGAAATGGAATACTTACGTTGTTTGATGATTCTTTCGTAACTGGGAACCCAATTATGTTCTGTTCGTGGATCGTTCCGAAAATTTTTAACATTTTCGTGATATAACTGGCGATATCGTGCAAGAGAAGTTTGTTCCGAGGTTTCCGTTCCCTTAGATAGACGTTACTGCTCGTAACGAGTTCCCTGAGAGCGTCCAATGCGGTCCTTGTATCGATATTATCTGAAAGTAATTTATAAATATTGCTACATCACGCAATAACGACGTTTGTACTTACCGCACAAGGCTCTATGAACGTTATCTTTGGTTTGCAAAAATTTACTATTTAACGACTGTTCCTGGTTCTCCCATTTCGAAAAAGTGGAGAAAGTCGTCTTCTCCAAGCAAAAATTGGTTGTAGCGCATTTGACATTTAAGAAAAATTCCTAAAATAAACAATTTATAGATTTTGTAATGATAACAAAGTAAAGTATTTACGTTAAAGATTTTTTCGTACTGCAACGCGCATTCCATCGTATTCTGGCTGTAATCGAGGGTGTCCCTCCAAGAATGCAAGAGAAAGGCAAATCTTAATTGCCGAGCCGTATATTTCGACAAAGCGTCCTGAATGCTGACGAAATTTTTTAGAGACTTGGACATTTTGCATCCCGCTATCGTTAAATGCCCCGAATGTAAGAAATACTTCACCCAATCGGGATTACAAAAATGAGCCTGAAAAAAAATTATTCGTTACACGACCGTCTATTAAAAAAAGGTTGTTAAAATTTTATTAGTATCCATTTACCTCGCTTTGGGCGATCTCATTGTCATGGTGCGGAAATTTCAAGTCGACCCCCCCTGTGTGGATATCTAGATTGGGTCCGAATATGTTGGATGCCATCGCCGAGCATTCAATATGCCAACCGGGTCTTCCGAGACCCCAGGGAGATTCCCAAGCCGGTTCGCCGGGTTTGCTGTTTTTCCACAGGGCAAAATCGTTGGGCGACCGTTTTTCACTTTGCTGATCTGCTGTCGTTAAGTCTCCTTCAAAAGTTGGTAATTGGAAATGAATACCATAATTAGTTTGATGCATTGTTTTTTTTACAGATAAAAAAAATGGAAACAGTATTTTAATTTTGTGAACATAATTTGGTAGATTAGCGTCAATTCAAATAGGTTTAAACTCTAGACTAACCAAGTACGTAACCGATTTATTTATTTATTTTTCCAGGTATTTATTATTTTCAATCGCAACATATTATTTTTTTTTTGCATTCTGACAAATATTTATTGAAAAGTCAAACATATTTTAATGTTGACAATGGAAATTTTCAGCAAAAATGGCGGCTCATTGTGGTACTTTACCAATATACTTTATATTCTTTAGATTATAAGAATAGCAAACTGAAATAATTCAATGGCCAGCAAGTTCTCCAAATCTTACCGCCACAGAAATACGATTCGCAGAAACAAATAATAAAATGTTCAATTGTTTCTTTAACATTTTAAATAAAAATTACCTTTTGAATTTGTAATTTTTTCTTCTAAAAGAAAGAGTTATAGATTACGCTGTATCTTAATTATTACGTCACAAAAACAATATGAACATAAATGTTATATCTATTATTCTGAACTATTTGTTTTCAAAAATTTAATTCGATAATGACTCAACTATTTATAATTTATCAGTATACATTATAAATAATAATAATAATAATTATTATTATTATTATTATTATATTATTGTATTATTATTACTATTATTGATTTAATATTTGGCAATATTGCTTTTTTTAATTTTGCAATCTACTGTAAATATTTATTATAAGCATTACTCAGCAAAATGTTTAACCAACATATCGCTTTATCAGAACAAATTAAAAGTGAAGTACCATAAACAATATGCAAAACGTAGATAAATATCTTTTTCTATTAGACGTGGAATAATTAATTATTATTTATCGAAATTTGTTAATTGTCAAATACTTATGGTAGCAAATGATAATAAAGTGTTTAATTTTGTGGAATAATTGTAAAGGAGGAAGAAATAGTATGCAAAGTTTTATCTTGACAAGAGGTTATCAAAAATGTTTTGAGAATAAATTTGGGGCTTTCTTATTCTGTTAAGTACGCATCAACTCTGCATTACTGCTACGTTTTACTATTTAAAGTAATTTTTGCAAGTAATCCCAACACACCAACTGTTATACAGGGTGTTAATGATACGTTTGGCCAAACTTCACAGACATGTTCTATTGATGAAAATAATAAATAATTTCTTTTTTTATCCACAACTTAAATACAGGAAAAGATTATTATTTTTTAAATATTAATAAGAAAAAAAAGTATACCTCTGACATTTCTAAAATTTCAAGATATTTCTAGAACCACTGACAGTCATATTCGAACATATGTTATTATGATGTTAAAACAATAAATACACTAATTGCAACAATAACACTACAAACCAAGTAGTGATATTTTTAACTATTATTATGATGAACAAATTTACACTCCACTGACATTTTATAACGCAAAAAATTGTAAAACCCCGTAACTCCCTCATTGAACTTTGAATTAAAAATTGTTATTTAACAAACCCCAATTATTTTCATCAATGCTGACAAGGTTTAGTCAAATGTATTCTTATTACACCCTATATTAGCATATATTTTCACTATAGTAGTTATTAAAAAGATTTCAATATATTATCATATCAGTACCATATTATACCTGCTATAGAATGAATATACTGATTAAATTATTGCTAAATTTCAATGATTAAATGGATTATCCTTATTAAATGTCTAATAATCTCTCAATTTCCTTAATGAATTAATGGATTATGTAGGTGAAATGTCCCATTCAAAAATATTTATCAGTATTTTAAAAAGAAGCCTATATATCTGAATTCATTTTAAATGATAGTAAAGATAATTATTAATAATCGGCTTGACTATCGCAATATTGCTAATATTTGCTTTTGTTTTATGTTTCAAAGCAAACAAAGCAGGTAAAACAAATGATGCAATATAAAAATGTGTTTAATCAACTGATTGTTTGAATATAATAAATAAATGGTGAAATACTGGAAACAATGTACAAAATCTAGATAAACATTTTTTCGAAATATGGGTGTGTCGCATTGTCATTTACTATAAATAAAATTAAAGCGATAACCATTAAAAATATTCAAAAATTCGAAACACAAAAACCCTTAATTTTTTGACCAGTTGAAATGATACTTTTAAATATTTTTAGAGCTTACCATAAATAATTAATAAATATGCACATTCAATTTTCCTTATTGATATTTCAGGTAATTTAAACTATTTCTGTTAAAAATAAAACATTATATCTTACCTTCTCCTTCCTGTAAGCTGTTGGTGTCTCCATACGCCTCCGGTACAAGCTTGGCGTAATGATGCTTTTCCTTCTTGTCAAACGCAGCAACATCGAAATATACCGACCCATTAGCTTGATAACCAAAACCGTTCTCAATAATTTTCTCAATGTATGAAATGATTTCTGGTATGTATTCACTCACTCTAGTAAGGACATTCGGCCTAAGCACCTACAAGGAAAATTATAAGGTACACGTTACAAAATGTAGTGCAATATGACTTACATTCAAAGAGTCCATATCTTTATGAAATTCTTCTTCCCAATGCCGCGGCAATGTACTGAAAATGGCATTATCTCTAACCGTGGAACCGTATTTTGTGTCTAACCAATCGGAAAGAGGGTCTTTGCATTCTCTGATGTATTTCTTCTGGCATTCTTCAATTTTAGAAGTGTCGCCACTTTTCACAGCATCTTCCAACTGTTCAACTGCCTCTGTCAATCTAGGGAGCCGAAAATATAAAACACTGTATTTTTTAATAATTCAATAACACCTTACCTTAATAACAACTTGTCGAACATTTGCTTTTTATCTGGGTCTACAGTAGTTTTCGTTTTTTTGGATAAATTCTCTAATACCTATTAAAAAAGTGAAATAAATAAATCAAAATATAAATCGATTTCATCAGAAATTACCTGTTTTGCATCGATAATAACTTCTTGCAAGGAACGTTTTTCTGAAGCATACTTCTCAAATAAATAATTCTGTCTAGCTCGTTTAATAATTTTGTCGTCTATATCAGTAATGTTCATCGCATAAAATACATCGTAGCCGAAATAGTCGGACAATATTCTACGTAGAATATCAAAGGTAATATAGGACCTAGAAACGGTTCACTTAGATGTAACATACATATATTAATTGTGTTTTCAAATGTACTTACCTTGCATGCCCCATATGAGAGGCATCGTACACTGTAGGGCCACAGCTGTACCATGTTACTCTTTTTCCGGATATAGGCACAAACTTTTCTTTCTGTCTTGTTAAACTGTTATAAACTCTTAATACGGATTTCTCCGCAGATTCAGGAGGATTCCAATTAGGTTGTTGCCGTTTAGACATTTTTTCAAAATCAATAGATTGCGTTTTTTAAAAATCGATAGGTTATAAAACTTCGTAATCGGTTTTTCCCCACAATTCATGCACGCACTTTCAAGGTTTCTCGATGACTAACGTGTCGTCAGGTAAAACTTCACCTTATAATTCATAAAAATTGGATTGCATCACCTTTCAGGAACCAAAATTATCTTTTTAAGGAAAGAACCTCCCAAATTTGACAGAACACGTTAAAACAAGGGCACTTGCCGACATGGCAATTTTTAGGTTGGTAATTTGTATTTGGAAAACTTAACCTTGAATTACAAAAAAAAAAATTATAACAAATAGCAGAACACCCAAACGTACGATTAAACGCGGACAAGAATATACGTCTCATTTCTAATAAGATTGTAGTTCAATGATGATCTATTTGGTAAGTTAAGATTTCATTGGTGTATTATAAAAAATGCAGAACTGGTAGCCAATGAAATCAAGATATCTACTGATGGCGTTCTAAATGAGGCTATCCTTATACTTGATTTTATCAGTACTACAGTGTATATAATCCAAATCCATTATCCCACATACTTTGTTTATAGAATTGCAATTTGTCTAAACTAAATTGCTTCATAGCTTAAAAATAAATTGTTTCAAATAATATTTTTGTTACGATTTATTTTTTTTTAAATTAAATGAATTTTAATTTTACCTTTTTGGAAGAAAACGAGAATTGTCTAAACTCCATGCCATAAACTCCAATGTGCTCAAAACTCGACAAATAATAGAATCTTCAAAGCACCGATCGGGTGCCGTTTACTTGTAAATCTTAATTTTTATATTTTTGTAGTAAATTAAGCAATTATAAAGTGTTCAAGATGCAAGTACCCCCCGTGTTTATCGATATGTCCCTGGAGGACCAGGTAAGTAGTATCAGAAATCGTATATTTTTGCAAAATCAGGCCATATGACAAGTCACATTGAGGTTATGTTCATTCGTAGGCTCAAGAACTAAGAGCATACCTAAAAAGTTTGGGTGCTGAGATATCCGAAGAGAAGTCCCCGAAGGGCATTGAGGATGATTTGCATAAAATCATCGGTGTATGCGATGCCTGTTTCAAAGAAGGCCAAGAGACGGAAGTGGAAATGGTTTTAAACGATATTGTTTCAATTATGGTTTTGGTGAGTTACTGGGTACTGTCATCCTGTGGTTCGTTGTTAACTTTTGAATTTTTTAGATTCCATTGGAAAGGTCCGAGAATATTATTCTAGCCTTCTGTGAAAAGTTAACAAAAGCACAGGGCTCCAAACTGGGATTAGTATGTTTAAGAGCGTACGTTGTATAGATTTGTGCCTAACCGTTAGTAGTTGTAATTTTATGTTTTAGTTTGTGGTTGCTTTTCCAGTCCCTGGATGATCGTTCGCCGATGCGTTACCCCGTTTACTATCACCTCATACAAATTGCCAAACAAACTGATTCCGTGCGTTTAGTTTTCCAGGATATCGAGCATCTGAAGCAACAGTTTGCTAATTGTCCACCGTCTAGTGACCAACTGCAGAAATTATACAGACTTTTACATGAAGTTTTACTGAAAAGTAATCAGAGGTACGTTTCTTAGTTTTATGTATTATAGATATTATTTCTTTGATTTCTTTTTAGTGGGCAAGCGGCTTTGGTAATGATCGAATTGCTAGGAACTTATACGGATAAAAACGCTTCTCATGCAAGAGAAGACGCAATTCGCTGCATCGTATCAGCCTTAGCTGACCCAAAGACTTTTCTTTTGGATCCCCTTTTGTCTCTGAAACCCGTCCGGTTTCTAGAGGGGGAACTCATTCACGACTTATTGAATATATTCGTTAGCGAAAATCTAACCGCTTATTTGAAATTTTACAAAGAGCATAAAGAATTCGTTACAACTCAAGGTTGGTTAAAAGTTGCGCGTTTAGAACTTGTTTAACATCATTACTTTCAGGTCTAAACCATGAACAGAACATGCAGAAAATGCGGTTGTTGTCGTTCATGCAACTGGCCGAGAGCACGCCTGAAATCTCATTTGATGTTATCGAGAAAGAGCTCCAGATCGATCCGGAAGAAGTGGAGAGCTTCATAATTGAAGGTAAATTCGTAAAAATTGTATGGGATTCACGTATTAATAATTTCTTCGGTAAATTTTAGTGTTGAAGACCAAATTGGTGAGGGCGCGTATGGACCAAGCGGCACGCAAGGTTTTCGTGTCCAGTACCATGCACCGGACCTTCGGGAGGGCCCAGTGGCAACAGTTACGCGATTTACTCCACTCCTGGAGGGGAAACCTGAGCTCGGTACAGGAGGGCATGAAAAGTATAACCGCCGCTCAGCTAGAATTACTAAATCAGCAGTGAAATGAAATGTATTTACTTTTTTTATGAATAAATAATGTCATCAATAAAGTGTCCTGTCACCACACGTTCTTTTTATTCCAAATAAAATGTATTTAAAATTTCACCCTTGCTGGGCGAACTTTGCAATTTATTTATACAGGATGTCTCCAATTTTTCGTTCTTAAATTTGGAAGTGATAGAGCATGAAAAAATAATAGGGGTCTTCTATAACATTTTTCTCTGTGATTTTCCATGATGTTGGAATTAAAGCCAGTGGTGTAGGTATGTGATTGAGTGCCAATTGTGAAAAGTACTTTTTTCGTACAAATAAAAAAAAATTCTATTTTCTGAAACAAGAGCTATCAGCTCCGCTTTCGCTAATTCGAGAAAATGGAAATTATAACTTACGGAAATTTGAACTGCTACGATTAAATAGAAATGCGGTAAAATTAAATCAAACAGAAAAACTTTCACTTTTATCTTCAAAATAGAAATATTTCTATTCAATTATTTCTAAATAACGAAACAAATATAAATCAAAGATGCTGCAGCGAAATATGCTTAGTTGTTTTAATTTGTTATGAACTATGAAAATGACGCAACATCTGAAAAACTAACAGGTGCTAATATCTTAATTTAATCCCTATAAGTAGGTACGGCACGCCAAATAAATAAATAAACGATAAATTCCGCATCTTCTGCCAAGTTTTCTAGAATAGCCATTTAAATTCTCTGAATTTTTCGCTCCACGCGAACCAAAGGTTTGGCGGTATTACGCATTTTCACTTTCTGTCGTCGGTGTTCGTAATTTGACATCGAATCGAGTTTGCTCCCTCCGCTACTCCGCTCCCTCGATCACTAGTCTCTAAAAATCAGTTCTTTGTGACTTTGTGTTTCCTAATTATTTATCGTTCAGTTGTGTAAGTGCGAGTGTTTTTATAGAAGACTATTTCCCAAATTCGAATTCATCTCATCGAAAATCGACGAATAAGTGTTTCGTTCGTGCCATCTCCTCATTTAGAAATACGGTTTCTGTAAACAAAAAACATACCACTGCCACTGGTCTCCAAAATCAGCTGTGTATCTTGAAGTATGTGTTCGAACGTGCACTAATACAGTAGTTTCCTTTTCCAAACCTCGTTTCTTTTTACTTATTCTTAATCCTATTAGATTAGTGTAAGAATAATAGTGTGTGTGTGTGTGTGATTGCAACGATGTTAGCGTGTTTTTGTTTGAATATCACCATTGAGACTGCCCCAAATGACTTTCAAAAGGTTACGCCTGAGTCTCTGGGTCTCTCTGAGGAAGAAAAGGCGGACACATTCTTTAAACAAGTAAGAACTGTTCTCATGACTTAAACCTTGTCTGAAATGAGCTCTCTTTGCAGGATATTCAGAAAATAGGGAACCTACTGTCTATATCGAAAGTCCATTCGTGCCTGGTTAAAAAGAGGAATGTAGGGGAATGGACCATTTCTCGATGCATAAACTGCGATTGCCACACTCATGCGGTGCATCGACAGAAGGGGGCTTCGATGGTTGTAATTTATTCGAAATTGTTGGTAAGAATTGGCCTACTTTTTGCATACTTCGTTTTTTCAAAGTATTTTTTTTTAAGCAGAGCAGGTAAAAAGCCCTTTTTTGTACCTCAGTGTTCAAGGTCAACATACATACATTTTTATGGGTTAATCTTAAATCATTTTGTATTAATATATGTGCGAGTTTTTTGACCAACATTTACAAAATAGTATATCTTCGTTCTCCTTGATATATTTAATCTCATTAAACATGAATTATTTATTAACAAATTCAAATGGAATTTTAAAGCAGGCCATTTGTTGATTTATTAATCTAGGCAAGTTTGGACATGTCTAAACTTGTATCGTTACGCATGTGAATCATAAATACGAAAAATTAATAATAATGATTATTGCTAATATTTATTTACCAAAAGACGTTATCTTCTGATGGTTCCATAAATGCTATTTGTTTGAAACAGACATTATTTTTTCAGAATGCTGAAGCGATATCTTCTGTCAAATCGAGCGATATATTCTCCACAATTTACAACATCGTTGTCAATCCCAATGATATAGGCCTTGACATGGTTCCAAGTGCCAATTCAAATAGGTATTGTAAGTACTGCCGAATAAAGTCATTTTTTACCTACAAATGATTCTGTTCGATTCGGAGGAGAGACATTTTTACTGAAAAATCACCTATTTTCACGTCAAGTGTCTCTGCGCCTAATTTAAACATGAGTATTGAAAAATCTAGAAATTTCTAAGTTCACAGCAGGTCGAAGCACATTTTTTTCAATTGATGGTTTTTTGAGTTGTCAATCTTGTCTGTTTTTCAGTTCCGCCTGAAGATGTCCACTCCTCCCTTAGAACGATCAGGGATATAATGACTAGGTTCATTAATAAGGAATCTATTGCTGTCCAGGAGAGGATCGTACGATACAATGATGATCAGTACGAAATGCTGAATTATTGGAAGGATAGGGCGTTCAAAGAACATGAATCTTTAGCTAAGTGAGTAAATTTTAGGAAAAATAACTTGCCTTTGCTGTTTTTGTGATTTTAACACACACAAGAATGATCACTGTACAAATAATAGAAAAGTTAACTTCACAGACTACTAAAAAATTATTTCAAAAATTGGCGGACTTTTGGCGGACTGGTTAAGTTAAAACAGTTGAACTACAAAACGTTGAGGTTAAGTGTTAGGGGCTTTCAATTTATATTAATATTAGTTGACCCGAAATATTTGGATTAGTTATTGAATGGAAAGCCCTTTGGTAATTTAACCATTAAACATGTACAAAAATAAACTATACAGGGTGAATGGATAATATTTTACCAGCAGATATTACTTTGCTATGCAACCTTATCGAGATTTATATTTTGAAAAATCCTGCACACCTATATTTTGTTTTACTTTTTTTACAAGATCCTTTCTCTTTTTTAAATGTAAATATTTGGATGAAGGTGTATTTTATGAACATAAAGTATCCCTTTTTCTTATTAAAAAATAATGGTTGAATAAAATATTTGCAACGAGATTATAAATGAAGGAAATAACTTTCACACACTATTATCAATCAAGTATTAATACAGGGTTAACTATGACTTAGTACAAATATTTTAAGAGGGGATAGGGAAAAATAAGAATTAACGGAATCACCCTTCAAAAAAATTCCAAACTTATTTATAAAGCCAAAAAAAATTGTTTTCGATATTATTTTAAATCCTTATTTAACGCCGCCAATGTTTGTTGGTTGCATACTCTACAAGCATGCAACAGTCGCTCATTAGTCAGTGTCACTGTCATGTCATAATTGAATTCCTGTGTTTACGTTGTAATTTTGTGTTCTTCTGCAGTTTTTAGTGCCTTATTTTAATTTTTAAACGTTTTATAGTTATTAAATAAAGATATTTGTGTTGGGTGCAGATAATTTCCTACAATATAGTTCGCCAGTTTGGTTTTCTAGGTTATGGGACAAGACTCACTCGGTTACATTAAAACGTCTATTATTCCTTTTGTTCGATTTTGTTATAATAAATAGGAATCTAATCTATCTAATTGTACCTACGGGAAGTGTCTTTTATCGGTAGTGAGTGGCTGTAATGAGCGAATATGTAGTTCTACCAGTTTATAACGAAATAATGGAAAACGAATGCAAAATACTGGAGCTAAGTGGATTAACTGTTACATATCTATCAGGTATTATTACTATTAAGAATGTTAATTTTCGTTTCTACATAGAAATGCTGCAAAAAACGACGATGGTAGTAGATATTGTTGACAGCTGTAAGTTTTATCTATGGGTCTAAGCCATCTCAGTCGATTCTTATCATAGGCGCCGACTTTCCGTAGGAAAAACGGGTTTTGCCCCATTTTTTAAATATCGAGCTAAAATGCTGGAATAATTTTTTTATTGTCTTTTAGGCCTCCCTGACCACGTGGTTAAATTTTTTGTACCTAGTCATAGTTAACCCTGTATTTACCTACCAGTTTTAAGTAAAAAAATAATATTTTCTGCTATAGAAAATATTACCCATTCCCTGTATAAGAAAAAAAAATGTACAATTTATTTTTATTTTACTTTGATATTTTGAAAACTAGCTTTATTAAATAAAATTGATAATACTAGTTACCTATGTATATTTTTTGCTGGGCATTATCAAATTTGTCAAACAAATGATAAATCTATCAATATAAAATAAATTATTGCCATAATTCACGTTTAATAGAAATTTTATCAGGTACTTGGAAAGTTGTACTCTTCTTTGTTTCACCAATATAGATATGGTGTAATTACACCCAAAATGATTATCTAAATTTATGCAGATATGGTTTTTTTTTCGGTACTGAAACAAATTTTGGCTTTGAATATATTTTTCCTTAAATAGCATGTTTAAATCACAGGGTAATATGTAGTGCAATCGAACCTGAACCTGGAAGTACAAAGAAATCGATCTACGGCTTTTACACTCCCGTTGCGTCTTCATCGCGACCTGTTAAACAGACTGAAAAGAAACAATCTGGCGGCTCGGCTTCTCCCTACGAGAGCCCTTCGGCGGTAAGGATACCAACTCGATATGTACGAAAAGACAAATTTAACATTACTTTCAGACCTCCTGGAAACAATCGAGACCTGATAAAGGCAGCCCTTCAAAGTATACGGACTCGGAAGAGTTAATTTTCGAGTTTGAGAGTGACGAGGTGAACTCGGCGCCTAGTACTGATGTAGACGAGAGCGATAGAGAGGGTTAGTTTTAATAATTTATCCAAATATTTGGTTTACCTCAAAATTTTTTACAGAGAAAGAGGAGGGGATAAGTATACCGAGGTCTACACCTGCGAGGCCAAATGTGGCGAAATCGCTACCCATGAATATCCCCGCCTTTATTACGAAACCTAGGCATGCTTCAGGAGAAGAAGTTGATGCTTCGGTAAGTTTCGAAGATGGAGAAGTTACATGAATTTTATATTAGTTTGAAATATATTATAAAATGTCTTTCAAACATATTGAAAGGGGTCAGGCGGCAATAATTACATAATTTTAAAATATTAAAATTAATTAAATTGTCATAGAAGGTAAACAAGACCACGTGGCCGAGAACGCCATATCTTTGGTGTGACGCTACACGCCGTTCAGTGCGGTTTGTTTCCCTGAATACAGGTGCAGGTTACGGTGTTGGTGATGTAAACAGATGTTTGTTTCTTGCGTTTTTGTGGCATTTGTGAGCCATAGGGTGAATACTGTGTGGATAATGCCATAATTATTTGCTTTATCATTGATTTTCTAAGCGCTCTGTATACATTCTGGTAGCTTAATAGAAAAGTTTAATTGATTCTTTACAACATTACATTTTATTTCTTTCGATGAATCTTCACAAACAATGTTGCAATACTTCCTTTCGTCGCACTTCTTCGCCCTACACCATATTTTTCTTTTCATTTTTTTTGACATGGTGAAATATATTATGCGCGATGTTATAGAACTAATGGCATATCATGCAATACCTTGCTACTCCATGCGGACTGAGATGCACACGTGCCCAGGTCTACCGTTCACAAATGTCATTTAACAGCATATCACCTTTATCACAATATGACAAATTAACTCTTCTAAACATATGCGGCTGTTAAAGAAATCGTATACAGATATGAACTAAAGCACACTGCTGTATTTTGGTATACATGTGTTAACGGCGTCCGACATTAAGGTCTACGCTATGGCGGCTATAGCAACAGCAGCCAGACGAAATTTTAGACTACCCAGGCGGTACTGAGATTTTGATATATATATTTTCAATTAAATAATGGCATACCTAATGCAATACCTTTTCCACTTGCCTAGTGAGATGCACATTCTGTGCCCATTTTACGGGTCTATTTTGCAACGTTATTTAATACAAATGTCTATTTAACAGCATATCACCTAATAATATCACAATATGACAAATTAACTCTTCTAAACATATGTAGTGCGTTGTTCGAAAGCATGGAAATCGTATACAGATATGAACTAAAGCACACTGCTGTATTTTGGTATACATGTGTTAACGGCGTCCGACATTAAGGTCTACGCTATGGCGGCTATTGTTTTGTGGACACGCGGCCAGACGAAATTTTTAGAGACTATTTTTGGATTAATATTTTCACGAAATTATTTTCGATTAAATAATACATTCTTCTACACGTATTTGGAATTATCATGCAATTTTTCCATTATTAAAGGAAAGTAGAAGTTATTTTGCCTTTTGTTTTAGCCGGTGGGTGAGAATGTGGACATCGCAGCTAGTATGAAGGAGTTGGCGAAAAGCGTGCACGGCGAAGCCATCTTCGGAGACCTGCCGAGACCAAGGTTCAACGCTGAGATCTAAAGGCCCCGCTCTCAATCTTCCATGATTCTTCCCTTACTATACACACCCCACACCTATTTTTTTTATACTGAACGGAACGGCAAAAGGGTTCTCTAAGTTGATGGCTTGTTACAAACACTGATAATAATTTCTACAAATAGGTTCAGTCACATTTTTAACTAAGTCTAGTTTGATTTGGTTGTGAGGTCGTTTCGAAGCATCAGGTGCCGCTCGGGTACCATTGTGATTGTACGTTAAGTTTAAAAATAGATAATTCCTTTATCAGACATGTTGAAGCGGATAAATTCTATACAAAAATCAAGTTTTTAGCGATGTGTGGCCAGTAGAAGAAAAAAACAATACGACTCAGGTACGATTTTCTAAATGTAGGCTAATCCGTTGGAAGTTTGAAGATTTTAAAAATTCGTAGAATTTGGGAGGAAAAATGTGTTTTTGAAATCCAGGTGACCAGTTTCAAATTCTCGATAGTTTTATTACATCCGTTATCTTAAATTTATGATAGGATTATTCGTTTATGATTTTACAGTAATCTATAAAACTTGATCTTTTGTATAATGTGTTTCCTGTTTATTACAAAAAAAAGTTTTCATTTAGCAAATACAATTTTCCAGTGTGCCATGGTTGCATTTGTTTTATGAATCGCCATGGCCGACTGCAAAATTATATTGTTATAGTTTTTTTTCTAATAAAAAACACATCTAGTGTGTTGCGAAGTGACAAAAGACTAATAGTCCCTCTTGAATTTTTTTTTAGATTTATGTTTCGAAACGTGATATTACATAGTCAAACGTAGGGTATCTTAACGTTCATTTTTTAAATTTACAAAAAATATTTTATTTCTAAATCGTATTTTATTAATCGAAGAAAGTTATATATTAGTCACTGAAGGTTTTAAAGATACTTAATTTTCCAGCCTTTTCATTAATTTTAAATCAACGGCACAATTTTGTATTTCGTTGTATCGTCTGTGTAGCTGTACTTTATTTGAATACATTTTATTTGTAGTTTTTAATCGATGTTTAAGTTACCTGTGCCATAGTTCCGCGTATCACCAAAGTAATTTTTTATCGTCCTGTTTATTCCAGGACCGGTCTATATTTTATTGTTACTATGAATTCATAACAATGCTGTGCTGATTCGTCAAGATCTATTCGTTGATCTGTTTATTTTAGTTACTTTTTTACTACTATTTGTAAGATATTTTTTGCCATTATTTTTGGAACTTGTTGCTGTACATAATACGACTAAATTTACGGAACACTGAAATTGTACAATTATTGTTTGTAATTTTTTAGAGTAACGATGTTTCTTAAGTATTAAAAGATGCAAAGTTTACATCGTTTTTTTCTCTCCTACAATTTCCTTAAGGCCAACCCTGTTCTACTGGTTACAATACAATAAATAGGTTACGGCATGGTGTGACGTGATTAATTTACATTTTATTTAAAAATACCTTATACAGGGTGATTCAGTTATAGTCATTAATTTTAACATTTGGAAGTCCGGATAACATGGTGTTTGTGGTACATTACAAATTTTCAGATAACGCAGCCATATGGCGTTTGAATGTTGAAGCAAAACAGCGTTGCCATGTCAAGGCATATAATATTGTCTAGTCTTCAGTGTGTTAATCTACCACCGTCGCGTTTCTCGCAAATTTGGAGATACATGGAAGGAACAGTGTTAAGCAACCTGCAGTACTGGCACCTATTAGTTTATTTCGGATTGTCTCACATGTAAGTGGCAATGCAATGGCTAATTTTACTAATGTTGAACATGCAGATGTGAGTGTTTCACTATCTTCGTGAGAGCTGTTTTAAATTTAGTTGAATTTGCAATTGGTTTCAAAATCAAAGTGCAGATGATCCCAACTTTATTAACAAAGTGTTACAAACCGATGAGTTGTTTTATACATGCTGGCATTTTAAACAGGTAGGTACCAAACTACTTTTTGAAAAACAATAAGTACAACAATTCATATTGAATTATAAATACTTAATAAAAATAATAAATCCGAATAATTTAATATTCGAAAAAAATTATTCCTATATGTATATTTGTTTTTATTAACAAATATTTTATTCGTTCATGTATCTAAGTAAAATGGTATTTACTCATTGTCACTGAGTATGAAAAGGCAGTAAAAACTAGGTTGTTAACCTAATAATACGATAGGTCAATATTCACTGTTGCCGGCTTGTTTACCACTGAATGTGTCTCAAATTGTTTTTTGTACAAAAGGTTTCAGCCTTTAATAATTTTCTTCATATTAAATCAAAATAAAAAATAACTTTTGGCCATAACTTCAAACCCATCAAGAGATAAAAATAATATTTTGGTGAGGTGACTGAACATTCGTCGGCGAATATTCATCAAATTAGATTAGCTGCGCAAATCCGGCTCGAAGGACCAAAAACATAGGAACAACTCAAGATTGAAACGGGAAGTTTTTAAATACACTTTATTTCAGCCTTCCAAGAGGTGTAATGTGTTCGAGTCTGCGACGACTGCGTTCATTACAAAAGTGACAACCAACGAATTAAATACCGGGGCTGTGTACAATTATTATTTAAAACAAATTACAATTTGTTAGTATTTCATCTGATTAACACTACTTAATAAAGTAAATCACAAAAAGCACAATATTTTACAACATGCCAAAGCCTTTAGAGTAGTTGATTGCTTTCACAAGTCTATCTTTAAGTTTCTCCTTCGATGAATATTCCGGAAGTAACAACACGTTGAAACAGGTGTGTGCGGTGGGTAAGCGGTCCGAATCGGGCCCGTTCTTGGCGATCACGAGCTTCAGCCTGCTCAGCCCTCCTATGGGGACCCTGTCGGACCCCGTCGTGAACTGAAGAAGTTTTCTTTTGTCCTCCACCGAGAGAGCGTGAACGATCGACCAAAAGTCTTTGATAGTTTGCGTGTCGTTTGTGTATCCCCCGTCGTATTCCGTGGAGTTCTCTAGTTCGTCGAAATCAAAGTTCTGGACAAAAGAACGGATGTTATAAGCTGGTATTTTAGAGAACCGATGTCGAGAGTACTTACTTTACTACCACAAATTAATAATTCAATTTCTTCTGGACGGAAAAGTAATTCTAGTGGCGATTCGTCGACCACCATTTGAAATCCCTTGTAGAATGCGTGAAATTGTTTTTCTACCGATTTGTTCAGGAGGAAGTCCGCATATAAATCAACGAATTCCTGTAATTAATACATTTGTGATACGATTAATGCTTGTTTATACTCTGTAGTTACACAACCAGTTAACTTATGATTAAGAATACTAGATGGCGACTCTCACACAAAATTCCTATCATCCTTATTCGTAACCACTGTTTACATTACATGACTATTAACAAAGTCACACCAGTCCACTTTGCCCGTTATCAATTTACTTCTTTCTACTTAAAATGCCATAAGAGAAAATAAATAAGGGATAATTAATTCAAAAGTAATTAGATACTAAATCTGAAGGATATAAAGACAAACCTAAAGCAATTAGACATATGAATACTTTAAACTGTGATTTTAGTCAATGCAAACGCTAGTTAGAGCTCCTATCTCCTATGATGTATCGATATCAGGATCAGCGTTCAGAAGTTAATTCGATATTTACTTCTGTTTTAACGAGCACAAGCAACTGGCATATGGCAATAAGTATGTTAGGGATCGGAATTCTGTAGTTTACATTTTACTTTAAGCCTTTAAATAACACATTTAATAGCTTTATTGCCGGAAAATACTTGTTTAAGCTTATACTTTATAACACTGATTTTAAAATAAAATGGAAAGTTTACATTTTATATTAACTGTTGAGCCGATGTTGGTGAATTGGTTTACAACAAAATTGAAACGAAACTATAAAAGTTCTCGTAAATGTCAAATTTATTTCAATACCAGTATCTAAAAAATACTCGTTCAAAGTCGTATATTAAGAACGTGACTCAAATAGAGTAAAAAACAGTAAATTTTCAACAACCATTTCATGGATGTCGATGGATTTTGTGTGAAAATTAAACCGAATAAAACGATTTAGAAAATATGAAATGTTATTGTTTCCCATTCACTGCATCGAAAAACCTTGCCACGACAACGAAATCACTGTTAAAAGTCATCCATAATATAGATAAGTCGCCATCTAGTATTTTGATTCATAACTTGCGATTGCTGACCTAACTAGATGATATACAAACGAAAGTCGAGTAATATATCAATGAGGTTTCAATTGAAGGGGGCAACAAAGTTATTTGCACTGGCGCTGTATAAAATAATAGCGAAACATGTTTAAAATCACAACTTTTACACACGAAGAAGTATTTTGTGTGTGGATGTTTTTTACTTACATATTTATTTTCTTGCGTAACGCTAATGCTGTCGCCCTTCTCCTTCAAGTCATAGTCAATCGTCGAACCAAAAACGTCCTGATAAGATATCCTAAACGTTTGCATGAAGACGTCGTCCAAGTCATTGTCGTGATACTCCAACATCTGCTTCAAACTATTGTACAGCACCTGAAATCATAAATCCCTTTTTCCAAACTCAGTTACGCAGAAACCGACCAACGTTTCTTACCGGATTCCAATCCTGCAGGTCCTCAAACGACCCTCTCTTCCCCATCAATTTTCTGTACAGCACCATGGGGAAGTTAACGGCAAGAATGACATTGTTGTAAATGGCGAGACCCAAAACGATACCGATGAGGGTGAACTGCGCGTCGCTCTCGAAACTCGTGGGATTAAACCACACTGTTTGTGTTTCGGGCTGAACGGTGAACATCGCGTAATCGGGATTGAAGATCTCCTCGATCACCAACTGGAAGAACTCCTTAGAGACACCGCCCTCGTCTATGCCCTGTTCTCCCTCAAACTCGACCACTAGTTGCTTTTTTAGATCGTTCGGATTGTCCATGGAGATCATTTCCAGCTCGACGAGAGCGTCGTCGATTATGTGGTCTCTCCTTACTTTCAACCTGAGATAAGGTTGAGACGGCAAGCCCGTTACCGCCTGGAGGATGCTTATCCTCCGTTCCGAGTACATTCGTATCCTGTTATCGAAGTACAGACCCATCGTCTTAGTGGCGGGGGTTAAGATGAACGGATAGTGCATAAAACTAAATTTACCTAGAAAAATATGCACAAATATCATGACGATAAACGTCATCTAACAAACTAGTAAGTATTTACTACAAACTGTATTGTAGTTGTTTCATATATGAATAATGGCACACGTGCTAGATAAATTTCACCACTGCTTAGAAGCATGCTTATTACCCGATGGAAAAAGTTTTGAATATTTCAATACTTTCTAATAAAAATTGTACGAAATGTCCAATCAGTTTGAGAAACGAGTTTATACAATAAGGAAAAATAAGTAAGGAAAGTGTTTAGGATATTTATACCTAGTTCGCTCTTGTAGTTGGCGAAGTCCCTATCCATCTCCACGGTATCGCTGAGGAGCTCATTGTAAAATTCGGAAAAGGGTAAAAAAGGTTTTCTACAGTCTAAGACGTGGATGCCCAGTTCCTCGGCCAACGGTTCGACTGGGGGTGTGCTTTTATTCACCTTACTAGCCAAATACGAGCTGTCCATGGATCCCGACATCTCGTCACATCGCAGATCGGGAGATTCCAACGAACCCGCCAACATGTTCGCGTAGTATAAAATCTTAAAAAAATATACATGATCCGATGCCGCTCTGGTCGATCTTAAAATAAACTCACTTTCATAAGTTTCGTGGCGGACGTGATGACGTTCTCGTCTTGCACGAACAAGTCCCTGTGAAAAGGCGTCAGGATGACTCTCAACGTTATTAATTGCTGTAAGTTTTCGAGTATGTTCCTAATGCTACTCCGACCTACTGTGGACCACATCCTGGCGAGTTTCGCCTGGACCTCTACCGGCAACCACTGCGCCGCCCTGCAGATAGCGGGAAGTGCCGTTTCTAAGAAATCTCCAGAACCTAGAGAGCAGGAACGGTGTAGTTAGTCAACCGCGTTTAGTTGTGGGAAATGTCTACTAGAGGGCGAGAACCATGTGTACAAACTATTTTGAACAGCCCTTAAGGGAGCTGATAGATATTGGACTAGAGTTTCTAATAAAAATTGTACTGGAATTTCTTTCTAAAATTAAGGAATTTTTACAACTCCCACACAGGTGCATTAATCGTCTAAAGCCTGTATACTGTATACAAAACTATAAAAGTCTAATAAAAGTATGCCAGCCTGCAAGAACACGATACGTGAAAGAGCCAGTTTATGGCAATATATACAGGGTGGGCCAATAGTGTGTGGACGGAAGATTGTGGTTATACTAATATATATTTTTAAAATTTTCTGTTGGTGGGGGGTGGGAGGTAGTAAGAGCTACAAACTAAAAATATTTTTACTGGAATTCCTGGACATATACAGGGAGATTCATATTAAAGTTACATTTTTTTAAATGGAACCCCCTGTATATTATTGCATATTTGGATTCCTCTAGTGTGACTTCATGTACCATACTTGGTGTCTAAAACGTACCGTTTGGATGTTATTCAATATTTTGTCAAAAAGTTGATGTCTAGAAACAGTTGAATATCAGAGGTGGGCGGCAACATAGGAGGCTGTGATTGGGGGAAATTATTGACCACCCTCCATACTACCAAGAGCTAGAAAGTCAATTATGAACTCCGTTTGTTATGGCTGATATCGTTGCTCTAATTTTGAAAACTTCAGTCATGGATAACTTGATTTTTTTTAAATGGAACCCACATATTTTTTTCACGTCACCAGATAACACATTTCATTAACTTTCAGTTTCACCCAATATGAAGTTATCTGTATTTATCTCTAATTTTATCTTTTCTTCCATAAATTATAAAATTTGGACCGCCTACATGCGCCTTCTCCGTCGGCTCTCATGCGGGACATCTTTCATTGTTTTACAAGTACGATCTATTTCAAATCAAGTGAACTAAATTTAACAATTCTCAAAAATACAAAAGTCACAAGCAGCATTTCTAACTGTAATTAGTTATTTATGATGGTGTGAAACTTCGATGATTTGTTAATTTTGGACAACCCTTAAAACAAATATCTAGAAAGTGGTACTGATGCTTCCATCTTTTGTGAATTCCTGAAAGCTTGGACTGACCAACTATGCTTGTAAAAAGATCTTACCCAAAGCAGGTATCTCGAAGACGATGAGCAAAACATTGACGATATCATCCTGATTCTCCCGTTCTTTCCTCGTCGGTAGTTCCATCTGCAGATTTCCCGCTAGCGTCACCAGAGCGTTAATCAGGGCGTTCTCGAAAATAGACGTTTTTAGCTTGAAGAGAGCTGCAAACGCTCTTCTCACAGCAGACAAGTCGACGGGGAGAATAGAGTGTTTACTCGATTCCGCGCACGAGTCTTCATCTTTATCTTTTTCACCTTCTAATGACCTCACTTCTTCCTTGTTGAGACCTTTTATTTCACCTAGATCAAAATAAAGCATTCCGTACATCTCACATATTATTTTATTCTTCCGACACACCCATACCTGGACTATCCGTCGTAGATGTCACTTCCGTTGGTGAACTGACTTCCGTTTGAACAAAACTCCTTGAAAGGTTCTCGATACTACTAAAAACTTCACCCAAGGTGCGGATCAAAGGAGAATAACTGTCATTTGTTTCACATTCGTCGATAATGTCGTATAAAGACTGCTCCGTTAAGAAAGACGGGACAGGGACTAGAATAAACAAAATAAGTTGATTCATTTGAAGTATTAGTGCTGAAAAACTCACCACAGTTGAACTTTACACTGTATTTGCTATTTTCGTCCGTGCTCGAAACCACAATATCATTAGTAGGGAGGGTATCGTTTTCAAGGCATATATCGGGGGACGTGACACTATTTTTAGTACTTAATATGCTGCTCTGTTTACGCGCAATTTTGTTCGGGTGTCTTTCACATAGTCTTGCTTCTTGAGAGAACAGTTGGATAGCTTGAGCCGCTGCTTCATCTGGAGTCAGAGGTTTCAACTGAAACGTAAACGGAAAACTGAAACAAGCTGAAATTTCGTTAGGACAATTTCTTACTTCCCCGCTGGATGCACAGAATTTGTTATCGCAGCTAGGGTTTCCACAGCCATCGGTAAGTTGATAAAAGTATCTTTCTATGAGTTTCTTGGCAGCAGCTCGTTTCATTGCGTCCTCCTTATTGTCAGAAGTACAATTTTCTTCGTTGCTCAAGCTGCTGGACGAGGCTTCTGGGTTATTCCTGGAATTTAGAAACATTCATGTTAGTTCAGTATCTGCAGGCTCAATATTATAAGAACAGAAATAAAGGATTTCATATGATGACATTCAAGATTGACATAAAAAACATAACCTAGAAATTGCTTCCAAGACCTGTAGTTTAAGCAAAAAATCAATAAAAAAGGATTTTATTTCCTTTTTTTTTCTTTATTTACCTTGAAGCTTCGTCGGGATCTGTTATTTGATCTGAAGAGCTCATAGAATTTGTTTATAGAAAAATCTAAACTAAAAAATAAAATATATAATAAAAACATTCACGACTGATCTTTAACACATAAGGCTTATCATTTGCTGAATTTATAGGGACTTTTCTACTGTATATTACGCGTATAAAATCTGTTTTTATTTTTTTTTACTGCGAAGTGTTGACTTTTTACTTTCGGTTTGTTATATTGGCAACGCCAAGTAGACGTAAGCACTAGTGGTGTTGGTAGCACTGATTTTGGACATTCCCCATTCTCTATGGAATTTCTTAAGTGTATTCTTCGTTCACGTTGCATTTTTCGTCTGCACTATATTTAAATATATGAATTATATTGCTTCGCTATGACTATCTCATTATGTATGTTATATCCCATTTAAGTGAAAGTAACTTTTTAAGTAAGTAAATGCATTTATATTAAGATAGATTGGAAAACAAATAAAAACCTTGACAATCAAGTTTCCACAGTATTTTTTTGCATCTTTGCTTCAAACTGAACATGTTTTATGCCTCTGTGATATATGCCTTACATAAAATTACAGTAATTATATAATTTTCCCATTATTAAAAATGGATAGTCACTACCTCAACTATTGGGGAGTGGGAAAATAACAGCCGACATTTCCTTTTTTATTTTATTTGTCAATTCTCTTACACAGGAATAACGCTATTGGTACCCAAAGTGCGACAAAGCAGACACAATCTCATCACTAAAACGAAAGTTACCCCTCTAAAAAAGGAGTGATTGCACACAGGACTGTGTTAAAATTAATTACAACACACAAATGCATGAAATACACAATAAATAATCGATAAAATCAATTTGAATAAAAATGTCTTAAGTATTAATACATTTTGGAACGTTTGCACATTTGTTGGTGGAAGTAAATAACGAGTCTAATCAGCAATGTTGAGGCCTCAAAGGACTGAATTGTGATCAGGCCTCCATGCTATATATTCAAATAATAAATAATAAGCAAACGTTTTGCCTGCTTTTATTATTTTTCAATTAGAATCATGTGTATGAAATATATTATCTAAAGCACGAGTACACCCCTGATTAATGGTATACGTTAACCTCGGAACCGAAATCGTTCTTCACTATGAAAAAGATTCTACCGGTGACGGTTCCGAAGTAATAACTACCTAAGAAATCAAACAATTTCTTACACTCTACAAATGCTTATAAACCTAAGATAATCCCAAAATTCTTCCTATACATCTAGTAATTATTAATTTTCGATGCTTAATTATATATTATTTACAATTCACTCAATTATTTAGTTTTAATAATATAATTAATTTATCTAGTAATAACGATAATTTGTAATATATGAATTGTAAATAAACACTTTTTACACTAAAACGGCAGATTTAACATAACTATAAGATAAATATCTCTCATATTACCGAGATATTGTATAAAATCTGATCTCTCAATAATAACGCATCATCTTAAAACTTCTAGAAATCAATAACTCATAACGACTCATTCTGAGACATCTTATAAAAACTGAAATTTTAATAATAACGCATCATTTTAAATGGCCTTTAAATGAATATCTCTTATAAAGAACCCTACAAATCAGAATCTCTTATAATGAGTCACTACCAAGTTACATCTTACAAACATCCCTAATGTTAAATTCCTCAATAACAAATTAAATGTTCTTGATAATAACATCTCTTATAATACTACAGAGACATAAAACTCATAATGGCTGATCTCTCAATAATGAAACACATCCTATTAATCAATATCTCTTATAATTCTCTTATAATGGGTCCCTAATGAAAGATATCTGTAAAAACTCCTAATACCTGATGTCTCAATAACGAATAATTCACCAGTATCTCTTATAACTAGCCATTATTAAGAGACATCTTGTGGCTGATCTCCCAATAACAATGCATCATTATAAGGGTTTTAGCAATCAATATCTCTCATAATGAAGCACTACTGAAGAACCTCTTATAAAAACTCCTAACTGATTTCTCAATAATAATTTGCCATATTAAGATTCTAGAAGTCAATAACGAGTCACTAGTGAGAGATACATATCTTTCAATAATATGCCATTTTAAAAATTGTAGATATGAATATATTAAAATATATATACATAAACATCTTTTGTGATTTATCAATGTGGTTGATGTTTTTATAAAAAATCTCTCGAGTCTCTCTATAAAAATTATCGGTAGATATAACCCCAAATTTAAGAAAATCATTCATTCGTTTAGCTTCATCGAGCCCTATGTATAGATTATGCTCTCTCTATAAATACTTACCGTTTTATTCTGTGTGAGAGATAAATACAACACCTTTTACACTCATTATAATTCTGTTAAATCTGCCGCAGAACAACTTGAAAAGACTACACTGTAATTGTAACCTCAAAGCTGAATGTTTCAAAGAACATTTTACGGATATTCCCTAATACGTCTTCAATTGTATAACAATATAATAAAAAATATTTAAACTCTGAATAAAATAACACATATATACAATATAAATGCGGCTAATATATTTTCTTCCCAGTGGATTCGATAAAAATCGTACATTAAAATAAAATATAATATAAAGTCAACGACGACATACTTTTTAGGCGATGCACGTTCTTTTAACGGATTATCAATTGCACGTTATTCTTTTTAATCATATTTTTTATAAAATTTCTCTATACCTATCGGAAACTTTCGAAATAAAAAAAGAAAGTAAAAACGTCAGTCTGTGGTGTTAGGCAGCGAATTTAAGTAATCGATAAAATAAGATTTACGTAAATCGGTGATCCAAGCTAATGTTGTGGTCCCGGCGTCAGCTTTTAGTCACGAATATACATACAAGTGCTTAAAATCAACTAGAAAACTAAGCCTAGCGTGTTATTAAGGCACACATACCTGATTAACCCTATTTACAAAAATAATTAAGTACACGTTAAAAAAAGCTCAACTCTTTCACTTTTAAATATACTCTATACAAAAATATGCTTGAGCTCCGTAATAATTCGTAACTTTGGTTTAACTTTATGATTTTTCGTGGAATGCATTCAAAGTTTTGGAAGACGACTCGTTTACTCCAACAGAATTGTTAATTAAACACATAATTTTACTTAAATAAATCTCTTTTTTGTACTTTTGAAACCATGTCATATCGAACATTCACTCGTCTGGAGACTTCTAAAGGTTAGCAACGTTACGTCTTAATGCTCCAAGCCTAATTGTTCTGCTTCAGTTGTTTTATGATTTGCGGGTGTGTTCTCGCGACGAGCGCCTGGAGTTTCTGCAGCTGGCTCAACAGGCTGGTGTTCGAGTCCTCCAGGCTCTCGATTTTCTGCCTGTAATCGTTGTTCTCCGAAACGAGTATCTCCACTTTCCTCTCTAACTGGTCCATGTACTCCTTCTTTTTCCTCCTGCTTTCCTGCGCCGAGATCTGAAATTCCAAACGGAACGTTAACTCGTTCAGCGAGCGAATTCCGCCAACTCACCTTGTTCTTAATTTTCCTTCGGATTTTCTTCAAGGACTTCTCCTCGGCTTTCGTAAGGGGTAGGCGGGTGGGGACAGGGTAACCTTCGGCAATCAGAGTCCTTTTCTCTTCCTCCGTCAGCACAAGGGTGCCGGTAGACCCCTTCTGTAAGAAATTAGGTAATTCAATTGTTTATTAGAAACACCTTATTCAAATCAAGAATCAGCAGACATTATAGCAGGCGATCAAATATAACAAGTTTTTGCATTCATATGATGGCAATTCTCCAACAACTCGTTATAGTCGAGCTCTATCTGCACTAAATCAAAACCAGTATTCGTTATAAGTAGGAACTCGTTATAGCTATGATAAAAAAAATTATAAATAGGGAATTTGTTGGGACAGCTCGTTACAACTGAGTTCTCGTTATATTTTGTGGTCGTTGTAAGCGAGTTCAAATGTATTGTTATCGTGCTTACCGGTTGACTGCTAATCAGAGGTGTGTTGATGGGCTGCCTAGTTGAAGCGTGGTGGTTCAGAACCATCCTGGCGGCGGTTTTTCTAGACGCGGGTGAAGACGGTTGCGAGATGGTAGCGTTGTCCTCACTATCTTCGCTGCTACTGCAAGACGGGGGTGTGGGAGGTAGGTGGAAGGCGTTGCCGTTCTCGATCTTGATATTCAACTTCTGTGTCGGTATTTGTATTCTGGGAGGGATGATTGTATGCGGGGACGTGAGCATTATGTTCGCAGATTTCAGGATCGACGTGTGCGGTGGCGACTGAAATATAATGGGCAGTTTAAAACATGATATGTGGTAAAAGGTTTTGGAAAAAAACACTTTATTCGATACATGGCCAAAAGCACTTTATTCGTGTGTAGCATGATTTAGCTTACCATTTCTACGTCCAGGGGTAAGTCACTGGCGTTGACGTATATAGACTGCGGTGATGAGGGGCAGGATGAATGTGGGCTGTCTGTTTCGCTGGTGGGCTCATCTTTTATCGTGATAGGCTCGTGCTGTAATCTGATGCAAGCTGTGTTCATCGAGATGGCTGGGAAACATTCGTCTTCCATGTCTGAAACAATTGACAGTGCTGTTTAATAGAGTGATTTACCTTGTAAACATTACACTGTATGTTCTAGAGACGCCATATTGAACTGTTTAGAGGTTAAGGTTAGGGTGTTTCATAAATTTGCAATGTCGCCAACTTAGGGATAATTAAAGCAATCTGACAACATAACATTTAAAATTTGAGTGTTCAAATAATCAAAATCTAAAATTATGTTTTTATTAAATTATGGGAAACTTATTTTAATAGGTTTTAGTTTGATTTGACTTCACCACGGCACTGGCCGGTATGAAATATGGATATTAGCCTCATTAAAATGTATGTATGTTTAAAATTGCACAGCCATGACTTAATAATTGGCTGTAAATACCCGAATGAGAATGATAAGCATACTGAGTTAAGACGCCTACGTTGGAGGTATGCGCACATATTAAAAATTTGTATATAAATTAATAATTAACAAAGTGGAGTAAACTTTTAAATATTCAAGAAAGTACTTATCAAATGTGTTTCTTCAATTTAAATAAATATGTATAGTTTGTAAGCAGCATTGTGCCTGCACGGTCCAACTCTTAACGATAGGTCTCTTAAATAGAAAATGCATGCTCCTTTCTTAAAAGCAATGAATAAGTCACCAGAAATGGCTTGATAAAATTTTTATTATATCTATATCTACAAGTTATTTTAGTTAGAAAATGGTTTTTGTAGATAACAAAAACCTTGACACGAGTAATACGCATCTAAACTTAATTGCAACAATGTTGCGTTTATTATAGGAAGGCACAAAGTTTTATTTTGCTATTACAAAAATACATATTCAGATTGTCTCTTCATAAAACTATTCAAATGATTGGAAAATATGATTAAAATGATAAAAATTGATGAAAAATAATTAAATAATCGTAAAGTTTATAGATATAAGATTTATGGGTATTTCGTAGAAGAAACTTTGAAAAATCTAGTGACAATTACATAGTGAAGCAACTTGAATTTTTATAGACTGCGAGTATAGATAATAAATTTAATCTCAACCGAATTAGGCTAGTAGGTATATATCTTATCAGTAAGATTGTGAAAAGTAAAAATACACTTTAGATTTATAGAAAACGGAAATGAAGGAATTTCACTGAAATATAAGGACAAATTATGAAATTAATCTTTAGCCTACCTAGAAATTTGACATTTTCATGTAAAAAATATGAATTCAAGTATAGTCGTTACCCGGTCCACTTAGTTCACCTGATTTAACTCTGAATAACTTCAAACGTCAAAAAACATTTTGTCTCTTACCGTCAACTTTATGATGTGGGATTGGTGAACTTGGCAGTGAGTCTCCATCAGAAGCCAGGCTGTACGAGTGCTCCGTCTTGATGGGTCTGGTGCCCAAAGCAGCGTCTGTCATGAGTCTGTCGTGCAGGACGACAGCAGGTAGGTCCTTGGAGTCCATGTAAGTCCACTCGATGGTCATGTCCCCTGACTGCATCTTGAGAACCTCTTGCATTGCCTGGAAAAAAGTTAAATCAATGAAAATAAAGAAATTAATGTGTTTCAATCATACACTACATATTTTCAATGCATATTTATTAGCCTTGTTTGTACATTACATTCAAATAATAAATGTAGTCGGACAAATTAGGAATGAAAACACTAGATGGCGACACTACCATAAAATCCCCGCCGTCCTTATTTAAACTTGTTATTACAATAATGTTATGTAGGACCTGATTCTGATTACTTTTGAGTCTATAAAACCTTTATTTACATTTAATAGAACGTCCAATATGATATGGACAGAATAAGTAACCAAAGTATAGAGGTATCTGTGGTTGTCGCCATTTTGGTTCCTATAGAGCTGACATTTTTCTCGACTTAAAACGAATGAATATACCCGATTTGAATCTATCTTCTTTACCCTTATATCTAAACTCCAGAAACCAGAACGCTTGTGAAAATGCAAATATTATAAATTTACTATTTCATTTTTAATTAAATAGAAAACAGAAACCAAAGTTAGTTTTGTGCTCTATGCAATTAATATGTTACGAAAGCTCACCTAGCTTTTTAGTTGGTAAATTATGTTCCTGTTTATGTTAGAATTTACAATTTTGTGATGCCTTTATTTTGACGTTTTCCGGAATATTCCAGGCTATATTCTATTTGTTTCTCGACACGTTATCGAAGTCTCAGAAACTTAGAGAACTTTATAAACATATATAATCAGATCATTTTCGGCCGCTGAGTCATTTTGTATTGAACAGCCAAACGCGAGTGACAAACGTCAGAGTAAAGTATTTGACAGTTGTGAATTTGTTGAAGCAGATTTCTTGTATTTATCAAGAGTGACAATAAAGATTATTTGTCTACGTGACGTGTTTCAACGATAACCTAATTCGAGGTTACAATATGTTAGAGATGAAAAAACTAGTCTTTCTAATTGCTTTACTTTCACGTCATTTATTTCACAGTTTGTGTCAACATAGAATTTTTGTTACAATGTGTAGGTTCTTTATATTAATGGTCTCCATCTTACTATAAAACTATTTTCCAGTAATTACTCTTTCATGAGTGTGCTCTGAAAGTATCTCTATCCTTTCTTATTCTTTAAAATGAAAAAGGATAGTGTACTTTGAGAATACGAAAGAGCAGAAATCTGAAAATGGCAAAAATAAGTTAGATTTTGTTTAGGGTGCAGAAAATTACAGATTAGATATAAACAAAGATGGCGTTAATATCTAAGTTGCATTGGATAAGTCATATTTTTTAAAATTTCTGGAAAAGTTAAATTATTCTGTACAATAGCGGTTCTAAGACAGATCCTTGAGGTATTCTTTATTAGTTAACAATTATTTTCCGCAAAAAAACATTCAAGGGAAAAAATATATCCTTGTTCTATTCATATATTTACATTTCCTTATTAAGTTTTTAGTATTAGTCATGCTACCTAACTATCAAACCAGAAAAGGCCAAGAAACTCGAACCAGTCGAACCCACTTTACAGCAAATTCTTTTTAGCAACTATCAGTTATTATCAATTCTATTCGGAATCTTAACGTTCTGTCGTCACGCTCATGGGCGAGATCTTATAGCATCTTCTTGTCCTTTCCCCGCGGATTTTAAGACTAGGCATATACTGCCTCACTCGTGTCCAGACGAAACAGGCCAGTCATGAAAGCGCCTGTATTCATTTTACGGTGGCCAATTTCTAACAAGAGCACCCATTCTCCTCGAGAAATGCTAGCAGAGGAGACTGGCTAATTCAAGGCGTCTTGTAGACTTAGCCCAGTGGCGTAGAGAAAAAAAAAATGTTTTAATGACGGCTTCTTAAATGAGATAAATGTGAGCGGATCACTTTAAAGGAAAGGGTCTATTACTTTTAACCTCAATACGTATATAAACTGTTAACGTTTACTGAAATGTTGATTTGTATTTTAATTAGATGTCTAGATTTAAATGCTAACACAGTTTAACGTTTTTTGAAAAATAAATGGAATGGATCTGATCCAGTACCAACGGTATTAACCAAAGTTTAGATAAAACCAAATGAATCATTTTCGGCGAAACCATTGCAAAACCAATTTCTTTTGTCACCGGAAACGGGTAGGCCGGCGTGACGCAACGCCCATGGCACTCCGAGAATGCTAGAAATGGCAATAGCAGCGTAAAAAGACGGCCGTGACCGCGCGCTCGCTTGTTTAGCTTAGATGGAGGTTGTTGACACCCGCAGAAGGAGCCGATGGCTCTTCCCCAAGGTGCCCGAATTGCGATGGAATTTGGAAACGGTCAACGCGCGATGACCATCTCGGTGTATACCGGATGGTCCCATAGGATGGGGCCTCCCTGGCGTCGAGGTGACATATTTCCCAGACTTACTTTTAATAACGTGCATTTGACAACACATGTACGTTTATGCACGTGTGTTACTCTTTTCTAGATAATCTATCGTGGAGCCGTCATTTTGAAAATTCTCAATATAAACTTAGGAATAAAGTATTAAATTAATTATACAGGGTGTTAAAAGAAGAGTGTAAAATATTTCAGGAGGTAATAGTATGTACCAAAATAAGCAGAAAAGTCTTAATAAACATGGGTCCACAATGTAACGATTGCGGAGATATGGACCACTATTCGTTTTTCAAACATTTTATTTTATTAGGAATAAACCGACAAAGGAAGCTTTTAAAAAACAAAAAACAAAGTTACAGTAGATGTTCAAAGTGCCCTCCGTCCATTTTCAAGCAGGCACGACATCTTCGTCTCAACGATATTCGAACTCTTTCGAAAACACCCTCCTCGGTTTGGATTTCTTGACACTTTTGGTTAATCCGTAGCTGCAGCTCTTCCAGGCTATTTACAGGAGTACCATACACTAATGTCTTCGAATATTCTCAAACAAAGAAATCTAGAGGGTTCAGATCAGGCGATCTTGGAGGCCATAAAACAGGTCCGGCCCTTCCTACCCATCTATGTGGAAAAGTTTGGTGTAAATGCTCTCTAACGATTAACAGGCGCTGCTTACCTCAACTTTCTGCAGAACACACTGTATGAGTTTTTGGAAGACATTCCTTTGAATCAGAGGCAACAAATGTGGTTCCAGCATGATGGTGCTCCAGCTCATTTTTCCATGGCCGTTAGGCAAACTTAGTTTCAAAAATAACCGTTGACTGTTCCGTTTGGCGCAAGGGCTTATTTAATTAATCTTTATTATTTTTTCAGAAGTGTGGCAAAAACCCAATAAAACTTATTGAAAGAAAAAGAATATTTGCTGTAATATTTTTCACTCTTCACATCATTTTAATGTCCAGCCCGTACAAAACCAGAAATTCGTTACGATCTCTGCCTAATTCACTTAGATTGCTTAGCAAAAACAAATTAAACAAGGTCAACGTTCCTGTTTACCCGACTTGATCAAGTACGCATACTACATCATTAATTCACCTATTATCACAGACAATTTGATTTTCCTCCTCTAATTGTTGCCAAATAGGTTCGTGTTTTTTAGTCCATCCGGTACACCATTGTTTATTGGCAAGCAGGTAGGTAGATAGATAGACTTTATTTTTAGAAGTTACATATATGTTTACTAATATATGTAACTAATTGTTTATCAATCTCAGCTGATATCCTCTTTTACCTTGGTTAATTTCGAGGAATTATTGGCCAATGAAATTTATATCCCGAGAATGATACAAGGCCAGAGTACAGAATAAGGAATAAGCATTATTGGGGTTGCAATTATTATTGATGTATATACTCTATCGAAAGTATATCTTTGAGTTGGAATGCTTCCTTTGGATTAATAGTGTGTTAATTATTCAATATGTAATCTTTAAGTGGGTTACTCATGCAGTCACATGGTAGTGTCGAGAGTAGATATAGAAATCGACTATTTTGACGGCAAAGTCGCCGGAAATAGGTGCTAAATTGATTAATATATCAGTGCATTAGTAATAATCTATAATTAAACGCAATTGTTCAGCACGAAGAGCTCAGAAACGATAATCCTCAATGCTTATTACATGGAAATTTCACATCCGTGAAGTTATCATATAATATTGAATATTGTTATGAACAATCAAACAATAAATAGAAAACAAGTAACAAAGACATCTTTACTGATTTTATGTCATACTTCATTTATTTTATAGAATTTCTAACAGTGTAAGTAAACCACAAATTGTCCATTTGATAAATTAATTTTGTGTATTGTCTTCTTCCTCTGTTCAGTGCAGGGCATGTTATAATAATACAACATTCCTATTTCTTTCTTTATTGGGTACAGACACGAACGAGGCTGGGTCGAAATCATACCTAGCTTTGCACCTGCTACGTGTCATAAGCTTACAAGTTTGGTCTTTTCGAATGCTAGTGGTCAATCTAATAATAATAAGCGTAGCCATGAACGACTGAATTTAACATATGAAGAAAAAAGAAAGAAGAAAGAGTCGAAAGATTCCATATCATAGTCGACTAAAAAATTAGCAACGTTTGCATGGAGAAAAGAAGAACTCATGGAATGGTTGAATGGAAAACGTTGAATATACTGACAGCAATGCACAAAAAGAAAAAGTCAAATACATGAATATAGTAGATGCCTCCATACCATTGTGAGCTGAATCCCATTGAACTAATCTGGGACAATATAAAAATGTATGAAGCACAAAATAACCCAAAACTTATAAATCAGGAAGATGTCCCAAATACAAAGTAGGTGATTAATTGGGTATATGCGAAAAATTAAAACTAATTTTACCAAAATCTGTTGTTCTATTCGCGACTCTTTTCTCCAAAGAGGGCGCTGCTGTCGCTTCTAATCAGCTGACGAGGAAAGCAGAGAGCATACGTCTTATTTCTGTTGTTTTTGTTGTGTTGCTGTATTTTTTGTATTATTTTAGGCAATTAATTTATCACTAAGGGACATTATCCGTTATTTAGAAGCGAATTCTTCATCCAGATGTATGAAGGTACAAAGTTTTATTAGGCTCAACTTGTAAGTTGTACATACCCCTTTTAATATTGTATTATTATAATTAATTCCAGTATTTTATTAGAAACATTACTTCTATCTATAGTTAGCTATAAATAATTAGGTATCTACACATTTTCTTTTGATAACGTTCTCAATCTCGCATTTACTGCGTTAATACATACAGCAAGGTAATCACACTTCACAATATAAATTAAAAATGTGGTTATTTTTTTACTGCTTTGCTCAAGTTAGATAAAATCTCGGCAGAGGTCGTCTCAGAACGCAAAAATCGTGAATATTTAATAATTTTTTAACCCCTCTATAACGACGCGCCCATGGAATCGCCTTCCCCACACGCTTGACTATAATATCGACGCGGGAGTACAGATAAAGTAGCACGTTGCGCCACTCCCCTCTATTATTTTCCTGTTAATCAAGTAATTTTTACAATTTTGTTCTATTTACGGCACATCATCAACTCCAATAAAACACTGGTTTGTATACTAATCGGTAAGCCGTGTCGAAATCTACGACTAATGGGTTCATTGGTCTCACCTTATGCTTCGTTTCACATTTACATAAATTAAAATGTGATATTAAATAGATGTAATGGTAATTGATACGGACGCGTAATCCATCGATAACCGTTGCCGCAGCCCATATGTGTTGTAACCATTCGTAGGTAGGTATCAAGTTTACTGTTTATTTAAAATGAAAAAGTATCGAGAAAAACGAAATTTAAAAAAATGTAGCAATTACTACCTACCATGTAGTGGTATGGAATACATACAGTAGATAGTTGTTTGCGCTACATAAGAGGTAACTAATTGAGAACGATTTTTGCGTCAGAGCAGAGCGATGGCCGGCAATAGAGTCCGAGAGTGGTCAAAGATACTTAACTCATGTGTGTTGTATAGCAGTTTATCTGCTCGCACAAACTATTTTTTAGCCTGTGTTTGAAGTATAGTGATCACTTTAGATTTCGAGGAACTACAAACGAAATGAAGGTCACTACAAACGATTGTTTAACCTCCGCTGTAAGTATAGTGACTACTTTAGATTTTGAGGAATTACAAACGATTCTTGGGCCTCCGCTTGAAATGTAGTGACTCTACATTAGATTTAGAGGAACTACAAACGAAATGAAAGTTACTGCAAACTATTACAAACGATTTTTTAACCTCCGCTGGATGTATAGTGACTCTACTTTAAATTTCGAGGAATTACAAACGAAATGAAGGTTACTACATAGGATTCTTTGGCCTTCGTTGAAGTATAGTGACTTTACTTTAGATTTCGAAGAACTACAAACAAAATGAAGGTTACTACAAACGATTGTTTAACCTCCGCTGTAAGTATAGTGACTACTTTAGATTTTGAGGAACTACAAAGGAAATGAAGGTTACTACAAACAATTCTTTGGCCTTCGCTTGAAGTACAGTGACTCTACTTTAGATTTTGAGGAATTACAAACGATTCTTGGGCCTCCGCTTGAAATGTAGTGACTCTACATTAGATTTAGAGGAACTACAAACGAAATGAAAGTTACTGCAAACTATTACAAACGATTTTTTAACCTCCGCTGGATGTATAGTGACTACTTTAAATTTCGAGGAATTACAAACGAAATGAAGGTTACTACATAGGATTCTTTGGCCTTCGTTGAAGTATAGTGACTTTACTTTAGATTTCGAAGAACTACAAACGAAATGAAGGTTACTACAAACGATTGTTTAACCTCCGCTGTAAGTATAGTGACTACTTTAGATTTTGAGGAACTACAAAGGAAATGAAGGTTACTACAAACAATTCTTTGGCCTTCGCTTGAAGTACAGTGGCTCTACTTTAGATTTTGAGGAATTACAAACGACATGAAGGTTACTACAAACGATTCTTTGGCCTTTGCTTGAAGTACCGTGACACTACTTTAGATTTTGAGGAATTACAAACGAAATGAAGGTTACTACAAACGATTCTTTGGCTTCCGCTTAAAATGTAGTGACTTTACATTAGATTTCGAGGAATTACAAACAAAATGAAGGTTACTACAAAGGATTCTTTGGCCTTCGTTTGAAGTACAGTGACTCTACTTTAGACTTCGAGGAACTACAAACGAAATGAAGGTTACTGCGAACAATTACAAATAATTCTTTGGCTTCCGCTTGAAGTATAGTGAGTCTACATTAGATTTAGAGGAACTACAAATAAAATGAAAGTTACTACAAACTACTACAAACGATTTTTTAACCTCTGCTGGAAGTATAGTAACTCTACTTTAGATTTCGAGGAACAACAAACGAAATGAAGGTTACTACAAACGATTCTTTGGCCTCCGCTTGAAATGTAGTGACTCTGCATTAGATTTAGAGAAACTACAAATGAAATTTCAAGTTAAACATATCTATTTCAATTTATGTGCCAAAATTATGTTTTACTTACGAGTAAAATCTATTTACTTAAAAACAATGCAACAATAGCCTACTTGCTCTAGTGGCAGCAGATAAAATTTATAAAGACAAAAACTCAAGTGATATGTACTTTCTTACAGTAAACATTAAAAATTAAGCGTTACTGAAATCAATCAATCAGTATCGACATACTATCTTTCATTTGGCATGTGGACGTGTGATAAAGACAGTAAATTAGTAAACTTTCAATTCGTCTCGGTGTTGTAAGAACTGATCAAATTAATTTAGTAGATCGGAGAGAAAAGAAAGTAGACTTTCCAAACGGTCCGAAACCTCCACATTAAATCTGCTGTCGAATCTAAAATTAAAGAATTGCTTTTCGTAGAACTGTGCTCTCTACTGTTCAAAATCAACCAAGCAAACAACGATTACCGTTATCTAATTTGAGGAACAAGCCGAATAATATGGTTTTCATAAAATATGGTCTGTTTCGTAAAAGTTGATAAAAATGTGTATGGATATTGGATTTTACATGGAATACAGGGTGTCCCACAGGAAACTGATTGATCCGAAAAATTTGGCAACATTTCCATAACCATTCTATATAACCATTATTCAAATATTCCATAACTTAACTTATATTATGCAGGTCCATCTTGCAGCCATATCATCCATCGACCTATCAAATTGGGTAATAAAATCATTTATTTCGTGACCCAAATGATCTAAATAACATTGGCCGTTTAAATTTTCCAATAGAGCAACCACTATTTTAGAAATTCAAGATAGAATACAAGAAGCTATAGATTACATAAACCAACACCCAAAAATGATTAAAAATTGTTTAAATTATTTGGAAAAAAGGTATAGGTTTTGCATAGAAGAGCAAGGAAATGGGTTTGAACAATTTTTATAAACTATTCTTTAAATTGCTCCATAAATTGGATTCGAACATAGTTTTATATTCTTTATAATAAAAAAATTAAATTTTAATTATGGAATTACTTAACCCATTACATGTTTATATCAGTGCAATAAGGAAAAAGTGAAGAAACCTAAAACATAATAATATACAGAGCGTATCATAAGAAAAATCCAAGTTTATAACAATATCTCTGTAGTGAGTGTGTTTTTTGATGAGAAAATTGTCTTTTAACCTATTTCAGCATTGTTAAGGCTGCGATTACTATTTTTGAAGATATATATTTGAGTATTTCTACTATTTTGACCGTTTTCGTTATATACTCGCGACAAGAATTCAGACGACTTACGTCATACGAACAAATGTATAATTCATTATATTTTAATCAAAATATTTAAGAAACTGCACCTGATAGTAATAATACTATATACTACACTAAAAGTTTGCGTTATATATTGCACTAAATTGCAAAAAATGATGGTTTTTAATGCGACCAAATATCGAAAATTACGTTGACAATAAAAACAAACGTGTAACGTCAGCCGTGTGACGTAAGACGTCTGAATTCTTGACGCGAGTATATCTGGTATGTTATCAAATTTGTCATAAATATAAACAACACAATAATTTTTGACACATGGCAATTTTGTTGTTTTTGAAATGTTCCAAAACAACCAATCTATGCATTGAAACAACTTTGTATTGAACAGAAGGTTTCTAATACAATTTGGAACAGTAGCATATCAAAATAATATGTAATCAATAATTTTATCAATATCCTGTTAGATAACTGCAGCATCAAATAAGAAATATGTTTATCAAAGTTTAAGTAGTTGACTACTCTGAAGCTAATATTTTTTTAAAATGTTTATCTTGATATGTTATTGTCATGGATAATGTGTACAAAATTACAGCAAGTAGACAAAACGTAGATGAGTATTTACGCTATTTTTTTCCATTTGGTGTATGCGGTTTCGATCTGGAGCATGAGAAGGCTGATTCTAATACCTTTATTTTTATAACAATCACAATGAATCCGTTTAGTAGTGATGTCACATATATTAAATAATTGGCAACACCATTGTACATACTATCATGAAGACGGTCTCAATTTTTTATTAGATCGGTTTTCAATCCCATGTATGTAGATTAAACACAAGTGTCTTTGTCATGTCCTTAAATATCGCGATAATATGGCAATATTAGACATATTTAAGAAGTTTCGAATCACGAGGACAAACTATAAGAATTATAGAATTTATGTACTTATTTAAATTTGTAGAATATTGACTTTTACAAAATTATTAATAAAATAAAATAACCTCACATGATCTACTGGTCTACTGTGCATTGAAGATAATTTCATACAGATTCGGAAATTGCGGATCTCAGAGAAAGTAGAAATTGCCGCTTCATCCCAGGGAAGGTAAGAAGTTTAAGAGGCGCGGCGACGTGCAATGGTCTAGCATTCTTCACTACTACGGTAATCGGTTCCGCCAATTCGCCATTTCAAATCTAACTGTCCGGTCAACTGATGCCAGTGTTGTCAGGTCTCATGCTTTTGCATGAGATCTCATGCATTCCGAGGAAATCTCATGCTACTTGAAATGTCCTTTATTGTAGACTGCTCTCTTAATAATTAGCAATGAATACATAAACGGGTATGACAGTCTACGGATATGCGGTGTGTGTGCTGTATTCACGCTGTATTGCAGTGATTCTTAACTTTATTCCGTAAGGGTACCTACATTTTCTGGAAACAACAGATTTTACGACCCGTGAGTCACCCTGCGTTACGTCAACTACGCCTCAACGTTCGCCCGGCCTAACAATAAAATAAATTAGAAAGGTTAATAACTTTTAAGTAAGTACCAGTAAGTACCTACTTACAATGTAATATTATGATAAAATAGCAGAACATAATGCTTTTTAATGAAATAAAAATGGAATTACAAAAGTAATTAAAAATTAAGCTGTGTCTCATGCACTGCATTTTTTCCACCTGGCAACACTGCTTGATGCGAACACGCTGTGGTGGAAGTATGCGTGTAGCATGACACAAATACACGCAGTATGTCTAACCCGATAGATAGTATCTATATAGATAGTACAAGTAGGGTAACATTTGGTCTGTACAATTTCAACTACGACTGTTTGTAGTGGGTTGCCTAAATATGTGACGTCACACTAAGCGAGCCTATTTCATTTTTGCTACAACCGCTAACTTGAATATTTTATTGAAATACATGTTTGTGTGGTCACAAATAATTTTCCATATTCAGTCGCATACGATACATTTTAAAGCCATAATGGCTTGCATACATTATGACATAGATAAGCGTTATCACGAATAACACACTCGCTGTTATCCATTTTCATAATATTATTCCAAACGGAATATGCATAAAATTCATTTAAACATATGGAAGAAAACCGAATTGACTTGTATTTTAGTTATTTATACGTGAATTATTATCAACATTCCCATTTCATTTTACTGATATATGTGTTAATCCCACGGTTTATACTTGCCCATTACACAATGCTACGGGCCATAAACATGACCATTATGCAACCATAGCTTTACAATGTAAACAACATTTTGCTGCACAAAATCAATTTCATGGCTACCAGACGTTGTCCCGTCCATTGGCTGCTGTTAACACGAATCCGAGAGAATGAAATAATGAAGACGAGAGGAAAAGAAACGTTTGAGTAATCATATTAGCTACTACCATAATATAGGAATGTTACTAATAAACGAAGTTAAATGGTCCTTACCAGAGCAATGAACCCAAAAAGTCGATCTGGTACGGAAGCAAAGGTAGAGATTCCTCAATAAAGGTGGTCTACCATATGTTATTGTGAGAAGTGAGATGGTTATATCGCCTATTATTACATAAATAATCAGCCTGGCCATGAACAGTTCGAAAATCACCAAACCGTATCTAACGCAATCAGGACATTGACTTCTGCCAAGTCTCTGTCACGATTGCCTGGGTTGCAAGACAAAAAATGGTGATATAATTATTTCTACTACTGCATGCTTTACAAGTGGAAGATCAGCATATCATTTTTTTTAATATAGGCGGTTTTAATTGTCACACATTTTTTAAATAAATAATAGGCATTATTATTTATTTGTTGCCGCTACTATCAGTTTGTAACCAAATAGTTACAATCAGTTTAATAAGGTTTAAAAAGTCGAATTAGAATTATTCCTTGTGTTAAGACAGTCGGATTGATAGAGAAAATAGCACATTCAGCGTTGTTAAACTATGAAATTGTCTGTTAACTTGATTTTATTTTGTAATCAATATCGTTGGTCGGTTTTGCAATGAGTGTGAAAAATAGATTATGAAGGAAACATTTTAGTTCCTGCCGCTAGAAATGAACAGTATTTATCTATCTGTATATCGATCACACAGATTGGCTTGTTTGTTGACTTGTTTTGTTCCTTGACAAAAGCAGTGGATATCTGGTAAACGCTAGTTGAATTTCAAGAAATGCGTTCAGCACGAATTAAGGCCTAAGTCTCTACAGTCACGATTGCCTGGGTTGCAAGACAAAAAATGGTGATATGATTATTTCTACTACTGTATGCTTTACAAGTGTCACATTAGGTATCATTTCAGTATTACTGGAAGATCAGCATATCATTTTTTTAATATAGGCGGTTTTAATTGTCACACATTTTTTAAATAAATAGTAGGCATTATTTATTTGTTGCCGCCACTATCAGTTAGTAACCAAATAGTTACAATCAGTTTAATAAGGTTTAAAAAGTCGAATTAGAATTATTCCCTGTGTTAAGACAGTCAGATAGAGAAAATAGCACATTCAGCGCTGTTAAACTATGAAATTGTCTGTTGACTTGATTTTATTTTGTACTCAATATCGTTGGTCGGTTTCGCAATGAGTGTGAAACATAGATTATGAAGTAAAAATTTTAGTTCCTGCCGCTAGAAATGAACAGTATTTATCTATCTGTATATCCATCACACAGATTGGCTTGTTTGTTGACTTGTTACTTGACAAAAGCAGTGGATATCTGGTAAACGCTAGTTGAATTTCAAGAAATGCGTTCAGCACGAATTAAGGCCTAGAAAATGTTACCACATATGAAACGAAAAAATAAAAGTTCAGCTAATAAAAACAAGACATTAGATCCGCGATAGATTATGATGTTACATATTTATTTAATAATATTATTTTTTACAAGTCCAATTTCTCAGTGTATAATAGCATAATTTATTTCACCATTTTTTCCTCTGTAATAAATAATACGACTATAATCAGAATGTCTGACAAATCGATTTAAATTCTTTCTCTGTACATTTATAATAATCAATTCATATTCTGATATATCCTGTTACATAAGTTTCTTTATCCGAGTTAATGGGAAAACAAACTACTCAGAATTATCTAATTCTCTACATTTAACTTTAATTGAACTGTGGGGAATCTTGTTGTATTATTTGTTCTTGTTACTGATAACAGAGATATCTAGAACAAACACTGTATACAGTATGTTCGATATGAATGTATTTACCTGACATAAATTCGCCACTAATTAAAAATTTTACAAGGTGATGAAAAAATAATAATTTTTGACCAACTAAATTGTTATTTTTTTGTTTACAGGTATACACGGCGGGCCCAGAGATACTGTTAGCGGATCCGCACCCACAGAGCCTAGCCCGAGATCAACAAGGTAAGGTCAACGAATTCCAGCTATGACTAGGGATGTGTATTTTAATTAGTCTCAGAACTATAATATAATACTTAATATAATATCACAAACTAAAGTTAACAGTGTCAACTGTAATTTTTTGAAGCCACGGAAAAGCCACAACAAAAGGCGTTGAGCAGTTTTATGGGCTTTAGAAAATAGTCTGTGTAGGACGTGTTTTGATTGGGCGGATTGAAATAAAATACAGCGGCCTAGCCTACTGAGACAATATTTGACCTAATTGCATTGTTCGTTAAAAATTTGTTGCATGACATAATAGAAACCGATGTCGTCAAGGACATGTGTCGCTCTAGACAAGTTTTAATTAAAAACAGTACCGATAACAGCAACCATTATTACTACGTTTCGAAGTTATCTTAATACCATTTATAACGTATAGTAAGCGCTAATTTATTTTTTGTACCAGTATTCGCCTCCAGACTGTAACGTACTCTAACATGGGACAACATTGCATTACCTGTTATTATTAACTTCAAACTATAGATCAAAATAGTTGTGCATCGTACATACTTCTTCATCTAGTGTTTGCTTGATTGTGAGTGTACATAAATAAAAATGGTACATTTTAGTATCCATGACCTGCATGACATGGTAGGAAAAATTATCTGGCTTTTGTACGGTGAACGTTTTCCGCAAGGAACGGGAGCCATTTTGAACACTTATTATAATTATTCCAAACTCTATTCTGTGTCGTGGGAAAAGCTGTAAGAAACCCATTCACGGTTTAGAGCACCCGTTATTATTATGTAGAATCCAAAATTTGTTTGCTGTCAGATTTCTATTACCGTTGGTCAGAGAAAAGTTAAAAATACCATACATTTGATAATTTCTTGGCGAGAAATACGGCGACCTTAAATAGTTTTGAAGTTAGATCGCAAAAACTTTGAAAATATTTTCGATTTCTTATACAGGGTGTCTCAGGTATTACTGACATCTATTTGGATATATTTTGGAGATCGGGGGTTTTTGAGGGCCAGAAATTCAAATCTGTTTATAGGTATATTTGGGTCTCATTTATTTTCACTGTACAATCACCGCTTCTAAGTATGCCAGTAATACTTGAGACATCTTGTATATCAATAACCCACGAAAAAATGTGTTTCTACAAAAAGTTATTAGATAGGTTTCCTCGACCTACTGTCAATGTCTTTATCATTTGAAATAATTCTGGAGCCGACTCTGGACATTTCGTAGGTGAGATGTAACTATACTCGCGTCAAGAATTCAGACGACTTACGTCATACGAACAAATGAATAATTCATTATATTTTTATCAAAATATTTAAGAAACTGCAACTGAGAGTAATAAAACTATATACTACACTAAATGTTTGCATTATATATTGCACTAAATTGCAAAAATTGTTGTTTTTAATGCGACCAAATATCGAAAATTACGTTGACAATAAAAACAATTGCCTAATCGTCAACCATGACGTAAGACGTCTGAATTCTTGACGCGAGTATAGCAGCTCATCGCATCGTGCCGATATCTGAATATCTAGCAAGGCTATTACTGGACAAATGAACGGACAAAACTGGAACCCACGGTACGCCGGCTAGCTCGCACGGATTTAAATCCTGTATCTCGATTTTAAATGGTCAAGGTAAACGGCATTGGTGAATTGAAAAATGGTCAACTTTCTCGATAATTGGATACTTAACGATCGAACGGGTCTAGTGGGTACGACTAATTGGCTAGCTATTTGAAGAGTTTCATACACAGGGAACTTGTTTATGGTTACGAACAAATTTTTGCCTGCTTTGCATCTAGGTCTAATAATAGTAAATGAAAATTACAGTATATTATGTGGCAAGGACAGAAATGATCATTTTGTTAATGTGTGACACACACAAACAAATTTTTGCATAGGCCGTCCTTTGATAACGTAGCATTTTGTTTTAAAAAATTCTGCTCGCATTTGTGTTGTGAAGTTCGTTACAAACGTTTTTTTTACAGCTGATTATGCCTATAGTAGGTAGATTTGAACAGATTTCCCAACTTAGTGACTTTAAGAGGGGGTGGATTGTTAGATTGCGCGAAGCAGGTTTGTCGGCGACAAAAATTTCTAGAAGGACTAACATATCCTTACGTACCATAAGGCACCGGCTGTCGTAGAAGAACCACAAGTCGTAAAGATCGTCGATTGTGACTTTTAGCTCTCAAAGACCAATCTTCAGTCGGGCTATTGCAAATCAGTGGTTTGAACAACCGGTATGCGTACAACAGTATATAGTGCAATACGTTTTGGCCTCTTATCTTATCGTCCACATTGGGTGCTGCCTCTCACTCTTCAATATCGAGTTAACTGCTTACAATGGTGGCTGGTATGGTAGCAGATCACCACTAGTTTTCATTAGAGGCAACATGACAGTCCTACATCCTACATCCATGAAGTGGTGGAGCCATATGGCATTATATATCTTAACACCAAACGTTATTTTTCAGCAAGACAATGCTAGACCTCGGGTTGTCAATAGCTATTATGGATCAACGTCAGATCAATCATTTACCCTGGCCACCAAGATCGCCGGATCTGTCACCTATTGAACATGTCTGGGATATGATTAACCGCAGACTGCTGCATTTACAACACATCTCACTGACTTTAGCAGCTCTTACCCTTGAAGTTCATAGCTTATTATCAATGGGTGTATTAGGACTCGTGGGTTCTCAACACACTATTGAACCAATTTTTTGATGGCGTAGTCCTTAACTTGAATCGTCAATTGCGGAAGGATACCATTCCTCTAGTTTTTTTTAGCAATCACTCCCACAGTTGGCTAGTAAAGTTGCAGTACTACAACTATACAGTTTGAAAACAAATGACTATTTTGTTAAACATATTTTATCCCAATTCTTTGTACTGTATATTTACTATTTTTGCAATAAAGGAATAAGTGATTAAGAGAAGAAGACCTACCCAGGCTAAGAGAAATATATTTGTGGTGAATTGTAATCGGGTTTAATCCATCAACTTTGGTTGTAACTATAAACGTAATATTATTTTTCTTCTAGAACTGTAACAAGCAGTACACATTTCTTCTATCTATATGGCCAAGTTCCATATTCAACAACAAACTCCGTAGGTAATAAAAAACCTACAATGCAATGTTAATAAACTAAATTAATTTGTAATAAGATAGATATTCCGAATTACCTGCTTCTTTAATATTAGTTATTAGTGGTTTCACTCACCAATAGAGATTTAAGATCAAAAACTGTTTTGATGTAGTGTAATTATTATTGCAAAAGCATGTACAGTCTTTGATATTCGGATAAAGAAGCAAGAATACATTTCTATTAGGTTTTTTTGCTTATTTATCCCTTTTCTTCGCAAATGTTAAGTATCAAATGTCATTTTAGCTTCCCCAATTGTCGTATTGTACTGTACATTTCTCTAATATGTTCGACATTGTTTATAAGGTGTGAAATTTTTAATGAAATTTTTCTAATATGCAGGTAAACATTTACCTTAGAACTATGTTAGTATAAGTACTTTCAAACTGTAGATTAAGCATTGTTTAAAACAAATCTGCGACATATTTATCGTAACTCCCCTTTAAATAATATGAAAATTCATTAAAGCATGTGTGCGTGACTTTTTCGAAGGCAACAAATTTTCCTACGAGGTGCTGGATAACCGCAAATTGCTCTAGGAGCAAGTTGCAGATCACAGGATTGCATCGGCACAGCTAGAAATTTAAAAATGTTACATAACTGCCACGGTTTCCGTAGAACTACTAAGGCACGAATAGGGTTTCCCCGCTCAGTTCATGACGCAAATAACAACAATTATTCTGCTCGTCTTGGAATCGTGTTGGGTAATATTATTTTTATAAGGTGGTTTTGTAGGTTTTCTCCTTCTATCCAGTGGCGTAGCCACGGGGGGGTTTTGGGGGTCAGAACCCCCTCCCCATGGGTTGGGTTGGTTGGGTCATATAGGTAATGTCTCTCTACAAACCTGCAATCACTCTATTCGCCAAGATTTAGCAACGCGGTCAGTAAACTAGATCTCCTACGGCAACCTTACATTAGGCTTCATCTGCATCAAATCATTTAAAAATTAAAGGATATGGATAAATATTTAGAAAAACACGACAAAAATAGGGATAACGGAGACGACCTCTGAAAAGGACCATCTCGCCACCAAAAAAAGCAAAGAGCCTCTGCAGCTATCGACCAACGTGGCAGACTGAGTATATTTGGCTAATAAAGGGTTCAAACAATTTTTCTGCAAGATGTCTAGTGTGTAAAAGGATATTTCAATTAGTCACGGTGGCCTTAGTGATGTCAAACAGCACTCTAATACAAAAGAGCATAGAAGACGCGAAAATGTCGAAATCTTCTCAAGTTTTAAAAATTTTTGCAAACAGAAAATAATCAAAAACTATCGATGTTACTGCAGCAGAGCTTGGGCAAATCTACCACTGCCATAGTCAATCTTACAATTCGTTAGATTGTGGGCTCAAACTTTTACCAAAAATTATAAAAGATTCTGAACTACGCACCCAATTCGACGACTGTGGTATCGCGAAACGCTAGATTGCCCCTACGCGATTAGACTTATTTTAAGCAATTTGACCTTGAAAATTTCAAAATTTTCGCCTGCGGCGCTAACCTCCCTCCCCTCTTCAACTGATATAATAAAAAAATAATGTGTCCCGTATCTTAAAATTCAAAAGGTGGCAACCCTGCCTGCAACTAAGTTCTAATTTTATTTTTGTAACAAATATTGTTCGTACCTGTTTATTATTTACATGTTTATGATGAGATTTTTTTTATTTACTTTTTATTGTTTCAATTTATTAAAAATTATTATTTTTTTTTATTAAAAAAATCTAGTCTGAAATACTTTGTTTACTGAACCCCCCCATGTCAAATTTCTGGCTACGCCACTGCTTCTATCTGTTGAGAAAAGTGGTTCCCCACAGCAATGCACTATCGATTGTTTAATCTGGCTTAAGCTTTAATCGATATAAAGTTTAGTCATGTATTTTTATTTGTAAAAATGTGTATTTATCACTTCTTTATACCGTGTGACCCTAAATAGTGTACTGCAATCTCGTAAACCTTTTTAGTGTTATTTTTTCCAGGAGAATGCTATTGTTGATCAAAAGTTTGCTTATCTTGGGAAGCCATGAGCAATAATAAGATATTTACAGGTCGCTCAACAGATTTCTGAAAAATGTTACATTTTTCTTAAGCCCTTATTTTTTGTTTTTATTTAACAAAGTCTGAAAACTTCAAGAAAAGCTGAATATCTGCTTTAAGTATCTCCACAAGAAATAATCTAAAAGAGACAAGTCGGGTACCCGTGTAGGTCAAGCTATTGATCCATAGCTTCATGTTTAGCTGGGGAAACCATCAAGCCAGTTTCTGACTAGAATTGTGGATTGTGCAGAGCATCCGTCTTGAATATTATAGTTATCCAGATATAAATATAATTCAATGCTGATCGGGACATTAGCCCGCATAGTTGTTTCCTTAGATTCCGCTTCTGCAAACATCGTAATCGCCGATGGCGACATAGATCCGAGGCTTTCATAGTATCCCCAGTATAGTCGGACATTCTCTGCTTGTGACCGATTTCTAAAGTCGATTTCCATTATCCAATTCTATCAAACCAAATTAGTGAAAATTTCCAAATACGAATTTCGGTTACGGTTTTATTAGAAAGAACTAATGTTATGTTATCACACTAAACATTTTCTTCTTTAAATTTTTGAATTTTAAATATCAATCGAAAATAAGATTCTCTAGCCCAGTACCTAAAATTTTGCGAGAATCATCAGCAAACAAAATACTTTCATGAAAGAACCTGTTTCCAATCATTTTTTCGCCTATATTTAAATAAAAGTCATCGTCAAGCGATTTATAATTGAACAGTGGTTTGAATTGATATCCATCCAAAAGGATTAGATCTGCTGATGTATTTTAGAATAAGAAAGCAAGAAAGATAATGAAACTTCAGTCACAATTATCTTTATACCATCGACATTAGACTGAAAGAGAACAATAGTAGGATTGAAAAACCAAAATAACAAATATTTAATTCCGCTTCCCATTGCGTAAACACTGAAGCAGTTATTTATTATCGTTGGATATTATGAAACTGTTAAATATTTATGGTCAGTTGTGACACAATATTCAAACAAGTAATGCAACAAACAAATTTTTAATGATACTTCATTTTGACATCAACATTGATTTGATGCAAGAAAAAATCGTTATAATGAACAAGAGAAAACTGGAAAACATCTAATCGTTACAGCCATTTTTATGACCCACTTCAAATGAAGTCAACTATACAGTGTGATTCAGAACTTATCTAAAAAATTTGGGAATAGATGCGTTATGAAAAATGTAGCCAATATCGTAAAAGAAATGTAAAATCCTCATAGTTTCTCAGAAAAAAATATGGTATTATTTTCAACCTTTATATTGTTGGGCTACTGTAGTTTCTAGAAAATCCGAAATTGTAGGTATTAACCTTTTTGTGATGCCAGTCTTTACATTAGTTCAAGTGTTAAGCACAGCTTTCGTGATGGATATCGTTTTATCGTGCAGTGAGTGCAAGTGTAATGCAATGCGAGGGAAATTTGAAACATCATCATGACGATCCAGGACGTCTACGGCGTATTGCAGCGGTGTGGAATGGACCGCCGCCAGATCTCTTGACTTTAAATCATGTGGATTTGGCCAATAACTTACGAGTTCAAAACGGACAAGAAGTAGAAACATTTATGTTAGTTTGTAGAAACTGGGTAAGATGGACCCAAAATTTTGTTAATAATTAATAACAGTAGCGGCAAAAACAATTGAATTTGCTTTATAAAATAGGTGTTATAAAATGTTATTTATTTCTTTTCTTGGGAATTTCTTTCCATGTTTTGTCCGGTCGCCGATTTCATGCTTTGTCGTCTTAACAGGTTTTACTGTGGACCAGTTTCCAGTGCCGTGCAGAAGTCTATTTTTAAATCATTTTCGTACTGCTCTTTTTGTTTTTTTTTACAAAATTATATTTGTAAGCAAGTTTTAGAAAGGGGAGGTCAACAACGGACCAAATCTTCATGGTGAAGGAAATGCTGACTACATGCTATGAGTATGGAATCAAAGCAATGGTTTTATTTGTGGACTTCAGGAAAGCATATGATTCGATCAAAAGGAATAAACTAAGTAAAATTCTGGAACAATTTGGGATACCAACTAAACTGATTAGGCTATTGAAAATGACCTTAGAAAATACTAAATCCAAAGTACGAATAAAAGGTGAATGTTCGGAAGGCTTTACTATTGATACAGGACTGAGACAAGGAGGCCCACTCTCAACGCTTCTTTTTAATTTAGTACTAGAAAAGGTCATAAGAGATAGTCAGTTGAACAGAGAAGGACACATATTGTTTAAAAGTCACAAAATAGTAAGTTATGCAGATGACGTGGCCATTATTGCTAGAGATAGTAGGGAATTAGAAGAAGTAACGAGAAAATTTGTGGAGGAAGCAAGTAAAGTGGGATTGCAGATAAATCAAGAGAAAAGTAAGCTTCTGAGAATAGGAGAACAAAAAAAGGATACAAATTTTAAATTGAGAACAGAGCATGGAGAGATGGAGTTTGAAGAAGTTCAAGAATATGTGTATTTGGGGGCGCTAATAACAGCTAACTGTGATGAGGAACAAGAAATAAATAAGAGAATAATAAAAGAAAACAGAAGTTCGGCAGCAGTCAACCACTTATTGAAATCAAAAAATTTGTCCAGACGAGAGAATTCAGAATGTATAAAACAATTTTGAGACCGACAGCGCTGTATGGTAGTGAAACCTGGGTTCTCAATAAGAAGTCAAGAGAAAACCTTTTAAGGTGGGAAAGGAAGATCTTAAGAAGAATTCTAGGGGGTAAGAGGACAGAGGAAGGCTATGTAAGGAGAAATAATGAGGAAATATATGCAATGTACCAGGCACCAACAATAGACGAATTTGTAAAAGCCAGGAGAGTGCAGTGGCTGGGGCATCTAGAACGTATGGAGGATGATGAAAGGGCAGTTAAGAAAATAGTAGGGAGTAAACCTAACTACAAGAAAAAAAGAGGTAGACCGAGGAAGCGATGGAGAGAGGCAGTGGCAATAGATCTAAGGGAGAAAAATGTAACGGATTGGAAAAGAAAGGCGAAGGACAGAATGGAGTGAAGGAGAATAACACAGCTCTGGGCCTAAAAGGCCTGTAAACAGCTTTAAATATATTTGTAAGAATCACCTGTTCACTCCAAATTTTTTTTTAATAAGTTCTGTAAAACTGACCTTAATTAATTTTCCTTAGATTTTCTAGATCTAGAGAACTAGTATCTCAGATTTGCTATTGCTTGGCCGCAAAGTCATAGCCAACTATTGTGATCGTAAATCCCGAGCCCAAATTCGAAACAAACGTGCCTATTATCGATCGCTCCCTAATCACTTAACGACATTCGCTACAATTATGACCTGGACGCTAATTTGTTCTGAAAAAGGCACTCGTTATTGTTAATCGTCGAACTTGGCGTACTGATAAGGTCGTTCAACCTGGCTTCCGTTTCGGGGGCACCTCTTCAGACGGCTCGTGCCAACTTATCGCCGCCAGGACCAGACACTGCATCAGGAAGAGGTACGGAACAGATGCTGATTTTGAATTCGAATTACTGCTCCGGTACGCTCTGAAAGTTTAGCTATCCTTTTCCATTTTAAGGAATAAAATAGGATAGAAATTGCCCTGGAGCAATCAATCCAAACCGGCATTAGATAGGGTTGCAGAGTTTAAGTGAAAACATAACCTCAAACGAAGGTTATGGGGAAGAATTTTATATTGGTTTGAAATAAATTACAAGGTAATCTTTCAAACATATTGAAAGATCAGCTGCAATGATCACATAGTAATTAAAATATTAACATTGCTATAGAATGTAAACAAAACAACGTGGCCGAAAACGCGATATAATAGGTGTGACGTTACACGCCGTTCAACGCGATTTGTTGGTGATGTAAACAAGCGGTTGTTTCTTACATTTTTGTGTATTTTGTGGCATTTGTGTGTCATAAATTCATCGTGTAAATACTGTGTAGGTGATGCCATAACTATTAGTGGTAATGTGGTGAACTTAGAGTAATTTATTCCTTTGTTTACAATACAGATCCGCTCGTCACGCCCTGTATACATTCTGGTAACTTAATAGAAATATTTAATTGGTTCTTTACATGTCACTTTTTTCGATGAACTTAAACCTACCTGTATTTCCAATGAAACTTACATTAAAATGGTCTTCACAAACAAACAATGTTGCAATGCTTCCTTTCGTCGCGCTTCATCACCCTACACCACATTTTCTTTTGATTTTTTGACACGGTGAAATATTTTTTATTAGACGCTGTATGCTGTATTCGTACATAACGACATAATGTAATACTTCTTCTATTTGCCCGGCGAGATGTACTTGTACGATTTTGCAGCTTTATTCAATAACAATGCCTGCTTAACACCTAATAATATCAGAAATGACAAATTAACTCATCAAAACTGCACTGTTCGAAAGCATGGTGTATAGATATGAACTAAAGCATACTGCTATATTTAGGTATAAAAGTTCAATCTTGCGAGACAGGATCAGATGTATTGTTACGGTAAGAAGTCTTGAAAATATAAGAAGGAATAATATTTAAGCGTTTAGCTGAAAAAATAAATATTGTCCTATTGTAGGTATATACTTTATTTAAAGGATATCCAGCATATAAAATTATTTTAAATTTAAAAGTTTATTCAGTCTAAGTCCAGTTCTGTTGAATTAGAACTACTCTTATATTCATTTGACTGAAAGAGTCCAGATTCTGTATAGGCTTTCGTCCGCTACTTATAATGTAAAACTGGCCGTTTCTACTTCATAACGTCTACCAATCGACCAATGTCGACGATCGACCATATCGATAGTTTCGTGTGAGCTCCGAGCGGGACCGTAGCCGACCGAGAGTAACCACCATTGTTATTAAATTCGTAATAAGGTACATGTTTCTCATTTGTATGCAAGCGTCTGGAAAGAATCATGCAAATTTTGAGTTAGAGTGTCCAGATCCAGAGGGCAGTGTGATTGACGAATTAAAAATGTGTCGTTACTATTTTCTTACATGACTTACTACCGGCCGATTATAAGTGACGTGCCTGCAAGATGCAACGGGATAAAATCGCGTCGTCGCGCTAGAATTGATTAGAAAATTCGAGAGGTTTCCAATTCTTCTATTCGCCTATACTTATATAAATAATATAAAATTATGCTTTCTGCTTTATATAGACCAAATAAACTCGGTTAGCTATCTGAACTGAGTACTTAATTCGAATACCTACAATTAAAAATATCAAATAGATAAACTTAATCGATTCTTTCGTTTAGAGTGCTTGCTTAATTGAACAATAAAGCGATATAGAGGAAGACACAGTTACGTCGAGTCCATAAATAAAATACAAAGGTTTTAATATAGGACTTCCTTCCTTTCTTGATAGTAGAGACGTAGGATTGGAGCCACTATCTCTTCCTGTTCGATGCGGCCACTATGTTTAATTCATAGCCGCCGTCGATAGTGGCGAATATTTTATGATTTGGGGAAATGGAAACAAGAAAGTGAACGTCTAGAATTTAAATTAACCGTCAGATTATAAAACTGAATCTATAAATTTACTATTTATCAGACTTAACTTACAGGGTGTTTCTTAAGTAGAGGACCGCGGCCAAAAATAATGGTTTTCTGTTGGTGTGCATATTTAGTATGATCACGTCCGCTAAATAGCGTCGCCTTTGTAATACTTGTCTGTCGATTCACCTGAATTTCAATCTAAAATTCTGTAATGTGCTGTAGTGTGGCGACACCAGTGTTAGTATTTGTAAACATACACATCATGCCATAAATGTCAGAATTTGACATTTGATATTAACACTATATTTATAGAACCTACTTATTTAATTTGGTTTGCAAAAATGTACGTATTCTTTATCTACTATTTTAAAACATTAAAATATGCGGCACAGATACCGTTCCAATACTTCACAAAAAGCTTTCGTGTCTAAATATTTTACATTGTTCATAAAACTGGGTACATACATATTAATAATGGACTGCTACTCCTGCATTTTCATAATAAGAACACAATACTTATTATTTTAGGTTGCATCAATTTATAAATTTAAAAAGTACACGTAAACAGAAACGTACACCTAAACAGATATTCGACATTTGTCATAATTTCTATGAAACAATTGACGACTATGTCCGATTGTGACATTTGTGCTGTATAGTGCTGCCACGCGCGGTGAATCAATACAAACGGGCAAAGGAACAGACTAGAAAAAGCACAGCTGTTGCGATTTAGCAGATCAGATCTCAAAATAAGGAGATACACGGATATAAAACACGAAACAATAATAACATACATCTCCCTCTCAGCAGGCTAAATATTACATATAAAGCGCCTAGCAGAATTGGTGCCAAAATATATAACCACCTCCCATTAGCGGTGAGGAGTGTTGACGATGAGAGGGCATTTAAAAGATGCCTGAAACTGTATTTGGTTAACAAATGCCCATACAACCTAAATGAACACTTTTCATAAAAAAAATAAATAATAAAAAACGACTTTGTTACATTTAACTGTGTTCATGTTGTGTCTCTTTTTTTATATTTCATTTGTTTATGGTGTAACTGTAAGCCCTACATCGTAGCAGAATTGTTTTGTATACAAGTTCTGATATGATGTGTTTTTTTTAACGACTTCTTATACAATTGCTTTTATCCAAGAGAAATAAATATATTTGATTTTTGATTTGAAACAACATAATGCCTAAATTTTGAACATCCTGTATGATAAAGACTAAAATAATAACTCCACGTAGCTTCAACCTTAGACTATAAAAAGGTACTTGTTTATTGTCGATAAAATGAACCGTTTACGAGAAAAATAATAATAAACGAATTCTTGTTTTATTTTTAATAAAGTGGGCCATGATTTATATTTTTTTCTCGACAATAAAGTGCGTTACGCATTCAAACAACAGGAAAGTTTTATTTTCAGATGTTCAGTCCGAAAAAGTAAAAAATTTAAAAAACGCAGTGGTGTCAAAGGAGGCATCTTAATTATTATTATTGAAAAACTTCATAAGAGGGTTTAACATGCGAAGATGGGTCGAACTTTTTCTCGTAAACGGTTCATTTAATCGACAACAAACAAGAGTACCTTTAATTAGTGCAAGGTTGAAGCTACCCAGATTTATTATTTTAAAGTCTTTATCATACAGAATGTTAAAAATGTAGGCATTAAGTTGTAAAGCTTAGCCCGCCCCTGGTAAACTAAAAAAGCTAAATATGTTTCAGGGCACTATTTTAAGAGGTCCTAAGCAGTGTTCATCACATTAATTTTTTATTAACTTATATTAAGTACTTTAAAAGTTATTCAAGAAAAGCCGAATTCCAGCGGCGTCCTTCAGGGACACATATGTAGGAAAAAAAATTATAGGATCTTGTCATCTTATTTTTTCATGTTCTATTTGCACCCGATAGATTTCCTACATTTTCCCGGACACCCTGTATATAGTTATATTCCGGACACCCTGTGCTTATGTAGCAAAATTAAATTCGAAAAATAAATTTAAAAGTCTTCGTCGAGGGGTTTTCGTGCTTTGTGAGAATTATCAACCGGCGTCGAAGTAAAACCAATTTTTATAGCGGTTCTATAATATTAAAACAATAAATTTAAACCCCAATTTAAGCGTAATCGTGCTCAGATCCACCTTAAATAGGCGCCTTTATTGTGCGATTGCGAAAATAGAGATGATATCGCGTTCGTCAGCAAACAAGCGATTAAAAAAAGGGATACGTGTTACCCAACGCCTAGATAATGTCACATTTGCAAAGTCCTTGACAGTCCGGGGCGACATTTTTGGTGCACTGTCAGTCACATGTACGCCAGCTTTCCTTTCACCGAAATCGGCTGCCGTGCAAGTCGAAAAAAACTTGAAGTTCGGGCGGTTGAGAAAGCGCTCACGCCTATGCAGTTCATTAGTTATTTTTTGTTTAGTAATGCTAGCCCGCGAAGGTTGACCTACATCGAACCGAACGTATATCTGTATCGATTGTCTGCGAGATATCGAGTATTATTTTATTTACAAGGCTTAGAGGCAGATTAGCCACATCCCATCCCATAACATAAGTACAGGATGTTAAAAAAAAATAGGCGCTTGAATAAAGCTAGAGACGGGAAGTCGATATAAATAAAAAAATGTCTTTGAATACAGGCAGTTTTAGTTATAAATCGGCAAACTTTAGGAAACAATAGATCTTTGGAAAAATATACCTACCACAGCTATATGAACTTCATACAGGGTGTTTCTTAAGTAGAGATAAACAATCGAGGAGCATGAAAAAATGTCTAATACGAACAGTTTTTCTACAAATAGGTGTATGATTTTTTATGGAAAATGCGTTTTTCGTGTAAACGGCTGAAGGAAAGTTTATTTTTGGGCTAACTGAGACTTGAAATTAAGGTGGCCGTATTTCTCGCCGTAAATGAACAAATTTATGGTGTTTTTAGGTACTGAAATCTCGAAAAATAAAACACGTAGAGCAAAAGTAATATCAATAATAAAATTATTGATGTTTTGTGTGGTATATCATATACGCATTAGCTAGAGGGGCGGCTGCAGACGAAGCGATAATAAACACGTGGACGTGGGGCGATATTCAACGGGTAGTTAGTTGGGTTTTAAGACCTCGGCAGGTTGGCTGGAAGACAGTGAATGGTGATAAGTGGTGCATCGGTTCTAATTTTACAAGTCAGTAACTTGTTTTTGTATATTGTATTTAAAGATTGAATGTCATTGTGTTTCTTTTATTATTTTCTTGTCTGTTCAATATTTTATTACAGTTTCATTATATTTTATTATAATTTTGAGGTAAGACAGTACTTGCTGATTTATTGTTGAAATTATATGTATAACTTTAGTTTGAGTCGAAGTTATGCTGTTGTAAATGGTATTGTAAGTTAGCGGGTTGCTTGTCAGGTGTTTGTAAGAGCCTTGGTGATTCTATTCATATTTTCTCCCGTGACTGGACAAACATCCGATAAAACATATGATGTATGAGATATGATTTGAGATTTTGTTCAACCCCTCAACTACTAGCTGGGTAGCCTCCCGTATGGGACCTCAGTACCTTCTGACGCAAGTCGGCTAACTAACCAAAACACTCTTCAGTTTTGTATGTAGAATTATGATTATATTACCGTGTATTCAAGTACTGAAGTACAGGTACATTTTTATTATTGTTATCATTATTATTACCATTGCAATAGCGACAGCGATTCTTTGAATTGTGATCGGGGTTTTCTCTGTCGTGCTCTTTTCCCCCGTGAATTCAAGGCTGAGTACGACACTGATAGGTGGTTAGGTAGGCTATTACACCATTGACAGAAAACTAATAAACGAGGTGTATTTAGTAATTTGTTTTGTTTTATTTAAAACTACTCAAATCTCCCTAATTTCGTAAATATGTAGCACATTCGAGGTAAGTTAATAAATAATATAAATAAACACAACGTAGGTAAATCTCGATTATTGGCCAAATACTTCCTCTTTGAACAATGTTGGACGAACCAAGGTATGTTACACTACATTTGTTAATACACTTTTACTATTTAAACCCTCCTCAAATAATATAATAACTTTTAAAATGCATTTATATGACACACATTATGTCGCTATTCTAACCCCACATTTTAACAATTATTTTCAAATACTTATAAACAAAAGTGAACAATCTTATATGCAGAACTATGTAAGTTTATGTTAACAATGTTTACATCTATAGATTTCAGTACCTAAAAGTTTGTTGGATAGATCGCTTTCTGACGTTATATATTGATTTTACTTTGGTATCTTTGAATATTCGCAGATGGTATTAGATAACGTTCTTGTCATTTGCTAAACTCTATATTATTCAGTTTTTTAAATGTCTAAAATTATATTTTGAATTATGATAGCAAATAGGTCTTGAATATGTGACAACGTCGCTCACACGTTCGGTTATGGTTTCATTATATACCTTAATTTCAAATCTTACCCAAACAAACTTTGGCATACTTTTTAGAGCAATTTTAAGTGATGTATGGATTATAGCTTTCTTTATCGTAGGCAGGCAGATTCTTTATCCTTATGTCCCTAAAAATTTTACATCCGTATATAAAACAAGATGGCGCTCATAATATTTATTTATTACCGTTCTGGAACGTTTCAGTCTGTCTATAACAATAATTTTTTATTTGATTATCAACCGTAGCAAAGTACATTCACTTTTACGTGGTTATTTCAGGTGTTCTAAGATCGATAAAAATTTACATAAAAAGTCAGTTCAGATCATTCGCACCGCTGCTGCCTACGCGGGCCGTCGACCTTTTCCCGAAATTTCGACGATTTCCCACGGAATTTGTTTTCACATAAGGCACACGGCCATTAGGTACGACAAGACTTGTAAGAAACAGGTACATCTAGGATACCATTAAAAATAAACTAATAAGACGATTTTCAGTTGTTTGTCTTTTTCTTACATTAGGTAGATCCACAAACCTAGAAAAAATACCGCTAATTCATGGCTGCCCTAAAAGGTTCAGAATCACTAAGACTTGGTTTTTATGCTGCTGGTGCACTGAGTTTATTTATTTATTTATAGAAAACAGGGACAATCACAGGCTTTACAGCCCAAAACAATGTCCACGAGATACTTAAATTAAATATGAAAGTACAGTGATAATTGCTATAATAGAAAATCTTAACCTACTATAGTAATTCCCTTTAAAGATCTTTTAAAACCGACGAGCGAAGAATGAAAGATATCTAGATGACTATAGTACAAGCTGTAATTTTTACATACATATTCTATTTATGGGAGAATTTTGACCAGAGTTAGTCCGGTAAAAAATCTCATAAAACAAAGCATTTATTTTAAAATCATGTTGAGGCACATGTAAGCCGATCAAGGCTAATAAATCTGAAGAATCGATTAGACCATTAAAAAGTTTAAATAGAAATTAAATTGCTTCGGCAATAATTCAAGTTTTTGGAATGAAAGTGGTATCTCCTTTCTGCCCGAGAATTTTCCTTGCTATCTATGTTCCCTCTGCCACAGAAGTCGAACGCCAACCTCCGTGTCTCTTGAGCATCGATATATTGGCTCCTGCATCTGCAAGGAAGATTGCACATCATCTAAAGCAGTGCCAGGTATACTCACTACATTGGGTGATCTAAGAAATTCGGCAATCTTGTTAAGAATTGAACCTATGTCATTTATACCCACTGCTTGTGCAGTACATTTTGAATTCCTGTACGTGATAAAAAATCGGTTGTGATCAATGGTAGATGGACGTAGACTTGCATATTTGCGGAAAATTTCCACAAAATTGACTCCTCCTATATCTCCTTCTGGTATTGTAAATAATCTAGGAATATGAGTTTTAGTATTAAGGGTATAATGTTCGGCCAAACAGTGTAGCTTTTATCAGGCTCCGCCCATCAGCACCTTCAACGGCAAATTTAACTTTGTGCCCCTGTAAGTTAGGCAATTGTATGCAGAAATTTAGCAAAACATGTCTTCTTGGCGGACAGATTTCATGAATATAAATGCAAAAATTGAAATCTGAGGCAATTGTCTGTTATATGAAGACTTGATTTACTAGCCTACAGCGTTCTTTTTTTATAATAGTGCCTAACAACGTCTCACCGCAGTCCTAAATGTGGGCAATATTGCGACCGAAATATTGTTCAGATCTATTTTTTATTGAAAATATGGCTCTGCTGTCTAGTAAAATATACTTTTATTAGTTGATTAAAACCTGCTCCATCTTAAGGCTTACGGTGAGCGCTCGATCCAAAGGGATATAGTTTTCGCTCAGTAACTCCTCAACGAAAAATGATAAAAATATGCGGTTTTTTTAATAGACTACAAATACTATTTTCCGTCGGCGCTGTGTTTTGTAATTTTCAAGCTTTCAACCCTTTTCTTGGTAAATATTTTCGATTCTCTGGGTCTATAACCACTTGTATTCCTTTTGAGGAAAGCAATAACATTGCTATGTTTACTCATATCCATATTTTTATTCAAGTAAATTGTAGTTTGCAGCATGGAATAATTACTCCATAATGTAGAGGGTGCACATTTTAAAGATAACTGGGACAAGTACGCTAAAATAACTTTCTCCGAAATATTACATACCTTTTTTTTCGGCACACCAAATATCAAATTTTGCATTCGATTTCTGAGGAATCAATGTACATAAAGCAGCTTCCGCCTCATTTTCTATTTCAGAATTTTAAGTATCACTAACATCTGCGTCACACATACTGAAGTTTTATGAAGAATACCGAGTCTAATTATTGGGGTGTAATGTTCACAAACGTTCACAGATACCAGCATTTTTAAAAATGTTTGTATAGTTTGTAAACATCGTACCACAGCAACAACCTTATAGGCAACTTAGTTAAAGTTGTTTAAATAAAATAGTCTAGCGATCATAATAGCCAACGTTGTAGCTACTAGTAAAATGATAATGTTGACTGCAAAGTACTCTTAACTTGGTGATAAAACTGACAACTAGGAATTTGTATTCTGCTGAAGACCCAGATGCCTAGTAGGATGGGAGTCGATGAACGTGACGTGTGGTAACCAATTTGTTGAGTTTGGAAACCCATTGTTGGAAATGTGAGGTGTATTTTAATTACATCCACTAATCCCACAAAACTGCTAGGTAAAATAAAAAAGTATGGTGAGGTCTATGATCTCATCAACAGCATACAAAAATAGGGACGTATTTATTGAATTCAAAATGTATTTCCTTTTAATAAACAACATACTTGATGTAATCAAAGATTGCCTGCTATGATCTGTAAGTTGTTTCTATTCCATGCTTGAAGAAAGTAAATTTATCTAGATTATTTTAAATTTGAGATATTTGTTGAATCCAACCTTGTATATGGATTTGCTCTTTAGCATATTTGAAGCCAAAAGGCATACGTATGACTTCATTAATAGAAATTGTACAAAAATTAATTTGGCTACGTTTACGATACAATATTTTCTGTTCAAACGACTATTGATCATGTGATGTGAAATTATTTTTAGGCTACTAGATTTGTAATCTAACACTACTAATCTCGATTGACAGAAGAATGAGAATTAACAAGTATTTTTTTAGCTATGATAAATGTATGCTACGCTTAAAACCACATGCCTCTATAGGGACGAACGTGTGACAGGTGACTTATTGGGTTCCTTTAAGAAAGGACGACTGAAGAATTAGATTACCTTCACCATTGCATCACACTACCCAATTAGTTTATTATTTATCCAATGCGTCACGAAAAACAACCGATGTTTATATTTACAATTCCACTTAGAAATAGTGCCTCGTCAAATTCCAATTTACCCGGTTACCACACTAAATGTCACAGTTATGTGTGTAAAAAGGTGTACGACCTGCTGGAACGGGGTCAGCATTTTCGTTTAATAACTGTCATAGCTGCATTGTATCTAGCCTTATATGCAAACCAATGCAAAACAGCACCTTACGCGGGTATCAATTACCTTTTAATAATGCTATAGGTTCGAATAAGAGTACGGTTTTCACTAGGAGTGGTAATAAACACGATTAGTAGAACTGGACCGTTGTGAGTTAAGACAGCGGCGCGGGTACGGTGGGGTACGATTTACAACGTTCTGTGCTGTTAACAGCTGCATATGGCAATACTTACTATACGTACACACTGTACAAACATAATAAAAACCATTGTTTAATCTATAGATATGAAAAAATAATTGTAAGACTCAGGCAATGGGCAGGTCTATCAAACAACAGTTTACCCAAAGAAATTCGGCACGTTAAACTAGTAGTTCTGCATATAGTTGTGGAGTTAGAATGGCAAAATGATGTGTGTTTTAGAAACGTTTTTAAAGAGTTATTATTTTATTTAAGGAGAATTTAAATGTAAAAGTGGATAAACAAAACATCAAGAATTGTATTTTTGATATTACTTTTGTCCTACGTGTTCTATTTTTCGAGATTTTTGTAACTAGCAATACCACAAATTATTAATCAAAATCATTTTACGGTGAGAAATACCGAGAAACTTGAAAGAGGCTATCGCTTTAATTGATTTTCTGTACGCAGTACAAACTTCAATCTACTGTATTTCAATGAAAAAAAAAAAAAAAAAAACGTACGTTTCAAAATGTAAATTGAAGGACAAGAACTAAGTATTTTGTTTAGTGTGTGTCGATAAAATTATCTGCAAAAATAACTATATTTGCACTTTTAGTTTGGAATATCTCAATTTCTTGACATGACGGCGCTATTCTGAGGCCAAATTTGCATTCAGAGCACCAAATTCCTTCGAGAAACAATATAAAGTTCCATGCGACATAAAATATCCTTTCATTTGCAGACCTATTACAATTATTCGTTAATCGTATGCAGCTTTGAACACCACGGATCGTAAATTGCGACCCCGCCATGTCCACGCCGATGACTTGACCAGCAACAGTCCATCCCTAGTGATGAGGGATAAAATGCTAGTGAATACAGAAACTGAATCAACTTTCTTCGTATCTAGTAGGCGTACGCCGAATGTTATGCCTTCTGATGTCTTAACAGTGACCTAAATTTATCGGATCTCGCGTTTGATCACACCCACAGGACGTCGTCTACGAGGGCGGCCGAGATAGAACTCCCACGTTCGACACCCCTTCACAGTCTGGTAATAGCGATAAACAAGGGTGACGAAATTGGATGTAATGGTGTTCGACAAACCGTTTAGACACCCCCAAGGCGATTGTTGGGGAGACGACCTTGATAAAGGACTCCAAAATTATACGGGGGCGGAAGAAGTACTGGAACAAATATTTTATTTTATGACTACCGGTTTCGTAGTTATACAGGGTGTTCCAGAATGATGGTCAAATATTTTACCAGTGTATTCCACAAGCCATTTCAGGGGGGGATCTTCATATGAAATTGTTCAATTTGGGTCCTTATTGTTGAGATATTCGAGTCTTAAAATGGCGGAAAAAAATAGTTTTTTTATTTTTCCTTAAAAACGGCTACATTTAGAAACTTCAATTTTGGTACACATTATCAGCTACTCAAAAGCTATTTTGAGGTGGTGTCTATTCCTTGGCTCATGTTTCTAGAGGGCGGTAATAAGCAACCCCTAGATTTATTTCGTTCAGAACTTTTTCCTGCAATGGCCGATTTCTTCAGGTCAGCATGGGACCACAATAGACAATTCACATTTTTATTTATTTTAAAAAACAAACTTAGCCGCTGTATAAATACGACCCACATTCAAAGTTACTCTATACAGGGTGTCCGGAAAGTAATGGGACCCAGCTTAAACATAGCTTCCTGTTATCAAATGGAACCGATTTAGATAAACTTAGCTTAGTCCAAAAGTGCCTCGTTTAGAAGTTAGAGCTTCAAAGAAAAAAAATTGTTTTCTTGTTATTGGCATTATTAAGAAATGAAACGTCCAAGCATATTGAAATTTGGTACAGTTGCGTTTTAGATAAGTACAAGCATTGCGAAGGAGTAAGTAATGCTGCATATCATAGAGGGCGCTCTCAGCAGTTTTTTTATATAATTTTAACTTGGAATAACGAACTTTGGTACACGATTTAGGTTTATTATTGATCTTCTTTGACTACGAGTTCAAGTACATTGAAACAATGCAAGGTGTTCATGTAGGGTGAGTCAGCCCTAAAATTGTACCAAACTTTTTTTCCATTGATCGAACTTAAAAAGAATGATAATATTCCGTGCAGAATTTAATTCAAAACACTTTTTAAATCTTATTAAATTTTAAAATACTTTAGGGTTTCCAAGACAGATGCATATTACATACATATTTCTTTGAACCACATAATTCTTGTTGCCGCTAACCAACAGCAACTTAGTAATTAGCATAAAACTGTAATTTGAATTTCACGGAAAACTACTAAGACATTAGGAGCGTATAAAAATTCTAATAATCTTATGTTTTTTTTTTATAGTATATTATAACCTGTATATTTAGCATATCTTAGATAGTAGAAAGTAACTCAAATCACGTAATCTGATTCCCTTAAATTATTATCTATCATTTGATCGATAATGCTTTTCTGGATTGTTATGTCGTAACCTAAGTTTCTTTGATCTGTCCTTGTTGTTCTCGGGTTAGGCTCTGTAAGAGGGCGATCCCATATCAATACCACTGGGTCCATTCTCAGAATTAGGAAGTTTTAAAGATGCTTTTCAACTCGAAAAACAATAATGTTTAAGAGTTGTAGCACTTTGTATTTGTTATTTTAGTTTTTTATAAAACGTAGTCGAATAATAATAATAATATCTCTACCCCTCATTCTAATCACAGGGATTAGCCCAGAAGTCGGAGACTTGTGCGGGAGAGGGGGCGGCATATTATTATTAAGCAGGCCGCATTTGCGCCCAGGAACGACTTACGTTGGTAGGCCCTAACCACTATTCAGTGCAGGAATGAGGAAAACCTGGAAAACCTCATTAATTAGGGGGGTGGTCAAATATCAACCGGCATCAATCTCTCACATTGACCCAAGCTAACATTATTCCACCCTACCATACCCATAGAGAGGGTGCCAATCCTCTCCACGAATATAGCTTATATACGGTCTACCGGCAGCTGGGCTCGAACCAACTCCGTCTAGTCACCTCGATTCAAGTACTAACGCCTTAAACCGCGCGACCACTGACCGATCAAATGCCGAATGCCGAAAAAGTCTTCTTTCTGCGAGGTTGTTTGCTGCTACATACAGACACACGATAAATCTAGTAATAAACTAATGAGAAATGTATGTTCTCTAGCGTTAGAAGGTTATGTAGGACGCAGGTCACTATTGAGAGAAGGTCCATTGTGGATTTTGAAGGTAGTAGCAACTTTGTTGTAATTTTAATCCCATGTAACATGTGGAAATCACTTATGGATGGACGTGGCGACAACTACACAATTGTATAATCAAGCGCCACATTCAATGTTTGTTAAAGGATCCCAATATGTCGCCAAAACTATTGCAAACACTTTAAACCCACTGTCACTTCTAAGTAATATGTAAGTGATATAGCCTGGTTGTCGTTACTTTCAATATTCACTTTGAAGTTTGCGCAACTTTAAGGTGCTTCTGTTTAGTTTTCATAAATTTCCAGACACCAGTCCGCCCCGCCAAAAATTGCACAACCTTGAAGTGATTTTCAATGGTGAGGATTACATACTTACAACTATGCTAATATAAATTGAAGTAATTTTTGTTACCACTTAAATAAAGTTGCGGTACCAGTTTAAAATTAGATATTTGTATTTGCAGAGAACACTATTTCAAAAATATAAGGTCCTTAAGTAACTGAGAAAACTCTGACCGACCCTGCATCGCCCCACTTATTTAACTGTTTACAACACATTAACTAGTCCTGCGGGTCAAGTTGACTAGTTTAATGTTATTAACGGCACAGGCGCGGAAGTGTCTCGATTGTGGATACAGGACCCTAACCAACCTCCGCTTTATTTCACACCGAAGAAATAAATCAAGTCATACCATAACCTACAGCAGGCCACCCTGTTGCCGTAGCAGCGACGTTTAGTCACCGATATAGCAGAAAACGCGATCCGTGCCAAACCAGCTTTGTTTTACCGCAACGGAACTTGCATTCCGAAAGCCTGCAAGGACGAGGAGCGCATTGCAAACGGATTACTTCATTTTCTATTACTCTGCCGGCGTGGGTAATGGCTGCGTGACCTTTCCAACGACAAAGCCCCTGCTGAAGATCCTGTCGTGAGTAATGGGCGACCTTTGCGCTGCTTTTTGGTTTTCCTTTTTTTAACAGCCGATTAACTGGTCAGCTTTTCAGTTGACGAGGGGATTTTCGACGGGGTTCGTGGAAATTTAGGCACGTACAGGGTAGACATTTCAAACGCTAAAAAATAGTACTGCTGTTTTTAATTTGAAACTGAATTAATAACATATATTGTTATGTTACGAATAAATTAAGTACATTAAAATGGTTGTTACTTAGTCTGAATTATATCTTGCAATTTATCGAAGTTGTATTTTTCTATTTTTGAATTGTTCTACTATTTCATTTTATATTTAACCTACCAATAAAATATAGGTACCTATTTGATTTCATAATAACAAATACCTATCTACAATCACTATATTTTTTTATTATTACTTATATCAACACTGATATAATCGATTTCATCACATCTATGGCGTTGTTCAAATTATAGAAATGCATGAAATAATTCCACTACTTATCAGATAAATTAAATAATCTCGTAGTGTGATTTTCGCAACATCCTTCTATTATCTCACAATCAGACTGCTTTAGGGTAAAGCGAGCATCTTACACAAAATAAAATCTCCTCTTTATTTGAATAAATGAAATTATGAAAAAAATACACAGAGGCTTTGGCAAAGTTTAAAACCAGAAGCGTGTACCTTCCAAACATGAACATGTCCTTGTTGATTAAGGAGTAATATCGGCCAGTGACTAAAATCATAGGTACCTAAATAACCGCTCTTAATTTGTTCAGAAGGGCTGTGCAAAATTTAACAAATTAAATATTTCACGAGGTGTTTCCCAAGGTTCTACTCTGGGTCTACTACTCTTTTTACTTTTACAAACGACTTGCCGAACATATGCCTCTTAGTAATGTTTGCTATACCACTGGCACTACCTATATGTGTCACTATTAATCTTCGCCCTTTACCTGAAGGTGCCTTGAACCCTGTTGAAAGTCCATCCAAAAATGCTTGTCGAAAACTTTTTACATTTTTATCTTGCCATACTTTTGTTACAGTACCCTCGTTGACCCAAGTTTCGTCTAGATAATAAATATTCCTCCCTTCGTCAGGGAATTTTCTAATTGATCTTAAGTAGGATCTTCGCCAACAAATAATTAAAATATAAAGATGACTTTATCGATACGAACTGACTTCCTGTTCTGCTGTTTCCAGCAAAAATTCAACTCTCGTAAGACGGCCCATAATTTGCTTCTACTGATTTTTGGCAAATCGTTGTCCTCTGAAAGTTCACTTAAAATTTTGTTTAGCGTTGGTATTTCGTTTTAAAATAAAATGAGTGTACTTTTCTGCGAATTTTTTGAAGAAATCATCTGTAACGACGATTGACCTCCTGTAGATGATTTTGGGGATTTACAGTATCTTGTTCATTTTTGTTTCCTTTAAAAGTCTGTAGATAGTCGATTTTCCAATCCATTTTGGAACACTTTTCCACGATGTCGTCAACACTGTTGGTAGGATTTTGGGGTTTCAATGCATTAAATACATTTAATATAATAATCTTCTCATTCTGAGACAGCGCACATCTTGTCACGCGTTTAGCAGGTACGTAATCTGATAAGCTCGACATTTTACCCAAACAATATTATATCCACTGGCACAATAGTCACTAAACACAAGTCGAATTTTACTCTACTGTACTAGCACGTTTTCGTATATTCAGCTCTAAGACTGGATTGATCTGTCACAATACACTGGCTCCTGCCCTATGATGTATCCAGTAAAATATACTAATGTACACCCATAACCTGTTAGCATTAGTGTTACCCGATAATTACCTGAAACGAAATATTACCACGCCCATGGTCGGTTCTTATCTCGGGGTTTTATTACACTCTTTCATTTATTTTTACATATAAGTAAATGTACTAAAAATTAAATAAAATTATGTATTGTTATTACAACTACTTTGATAAATTATTAAAAAAACACCCCAAACATGTTTATTAGTGATGAATTGGCTGAAGACGACGTTGACCGAAGAACAGAATTCCGCGCGTATATGATGCACCAAAATAATTGAAATAACAATTTCATTGCTAACGTTTTAATTGAACGGGCATGTTAAGCAGCAAAACATCCGTTATTGGTCTCATGAAAATCCACATTGGATGCAAGAATACCATACGCAACGACCACAAAAGATCAATGTGTGAGCTGGTATTGTGAGAAATACAATTGTTGGTCCATATTTTTTGTTGAAAATTTGACAGGAGCATTGTATCTGAATTTAGTAACGTATAACTTTCTATTACATTTTTATAAACACCTTTGGTATTGTTGCCCACCCTGTACCAATTTGAAGCAACTTGTAATTTAAGTTATAAAAGAAAGCGGGCAGAAATATCATGAGAATTAACATTCGACTATCTTGCAGACCTTATTTTAAAGAATTCAAGTTTTACCTGTAGCATGTGTAATAGCCGGGCATTATTTTCAATAATCAACAGATGGACTTGGAATAACGTTGCAAATATTACAGTTGATGATAATGCAGACCGATCGAAATGTTAACATGAATTAAAGCATTAAATTTGTTCGCTAAACATCTGTAAGCACGATAAATCATCAATCGTCATGTTGCACGCTACGCGTTGCAACCGTTCAAATTTTCGCGAAAGACCCCCAGAGGTCAACGTCTGCTTGTGAAAAGTATTACGACACTGCGATTATGACTGCTAATGGACTAGCTGCCATGCTCTGTTCATCGAGGCCGATGTTGAGTCGGACAAGTGAAGAGAGATAGAAACAATAATAATTATAAATAACATTAACTATAATGGTAGGCAATAAAAGTAATGGATTTAGTAAAAAACTAGTCGCGACATTAATCAACGTGTATGTACGTACATGTATCAAATATACAGCGTAAGATCAAGAGTCAGTAAGTCTTCTACATATGAATAAAATTGTAAAGAGGTAGGACGAAGAGTTCCACTTTCTACAAACAATTCTTTTTAGTAAACCCCATAAAAAGTAATCAGGTAGGTCGTGGGATTTTGGAAGCCAGCGAACTAGATCAAATCTTCCAATTTCAGCAGTTTGAGGAAATGTCTTTGAACGGTTTTCAATAGCATTGACCTCACATAAGCGTAGGATAATATTTTTAAAGTTTCAGTATTAGAAAAATCCTTACTGTATCAATATGCGCATTGAAACATAGATGTTTATCAAATATTACCCCTAAATAAGATATGGTTTCTGTTCTTTGGCCTTTCAATAATAATATTATTTACCTTGTAATCATAACAGATCGGATCTTTTCTGAGAGAACAGGACATATACATTACACTTTGCGATATTAAGCTTTGAAATGATTTAAAGTGCACCATTGTTCAACGCGTTTCAGTAAATTTTTAAATCGTCTGCATAAAGAAGACATTAAACGTCTATAACATTAACTATGTCGTTTATAAAAAATATTAAATAACAAAGGCCCCAGGTTGGTTCCCTGCGGCACTCCAGATGAAGCTACGTATTTAGTACATTTAGATCCATAGAACATGACATACTGTTTTCAGTGTTTTCTGTCCATTAGGTATGAACTGAACAGGTTAATTAAATTTAATGGCAAACCACACGATAATAATTTTCTTAACAATATGCTATGGTCAAGTCTGCCGAATGCTTTCAAATTTAAGTTGTTAAAATAAAACTGATCGTTTCCAAATATTAATTTTTTAACTTTAAAAATAAGTCTCAAAAATGGTAAATATATTCGGATATGGTTTTGTTTTGTGTTCGGTTTTATGCCATTGTATTTTAAAAGCCAAACATGATTTGATTATTTTTAACTAAACTACACTAACAAAAAATCAATAGCTTTATGATCAAATCAAAGCTCTTTTCATGCTCTATATTTTTATACAGTGCGTTAAAGAAGAAGTTTGTGAAATGGCCATATTTTTTACCAAAATCACAAAAAAACTCTAAAAACTGCCAAAAAAGCCACAACGATCCTAAATGTACATATCAACAACACTCTACCAAGACATTATTGCAAGTTTTCGTTTTTTTTTGTCTTAAACGACATACTGATTGTCTGCCGCTACACACAAGAAATCAGGAGAATTTTATCAGCATCCAGGTCAGCATATAATAATATTGAATAATTTCGAAAGACTTATTGACAACAATTATCCGATATATTTTTCAACTACAACGATCTGCAACAATACGACCATAATTTTCTAACAATAAGTCCGTAAATGTCGATATTCCATGTAATATGCATTGGAAAATGACCCCCTTTCCACATAATAAGACAGCAAACAGTATCGACTGCACTAGGTCACGTCATACTCGTCCACCTGGGAAAATTGGAGAGGTCGTTAAGGTCAAGACGGGTAGACTAGACAACGTCTATCGTTTGTCATTAGGTTAAATACTTATTGTTTGTTGTTGAGAGACAAAAAATTAGCGAACTAAATCTGATCTGCCTTAAATGAGCAACAATCCGGTCCGAAGGACCAAAAAAATACCCCAAAAAGGTATTAGCGCAAACAAAATTATCTAAAATAAAACACTTTTAGACGCTGGACTTGGATGATAAAGCGAATTTTTTTCAATTGGCTCTAACCACGAAACTGTCTAGCTGTGACGGTTTGAATCATAACATTTACCATCAACGTCCTTGGTTCCCTCAATAACACACTAAATCACCTACAAATAATTATTATATAATGATAATGGCGGAAAAAATGATAATGATGAGCCTACATCGCATAGATAGGTTTCCTGCTGCTATGCACAAACAGTAATTTACTAAATTACAGTGATATATTTGTTATTGTCTGATATTTGTAATTCGGAAAAATATTTAATTTTTTCTCGCCTAAATGAAATTGAACTTTTCTTGGTATCAGTAGTTCGTAATCCTATTCAAAATAGGAAAATATGCAGATAAGTTTGGTAAATATTTCCTAAAAATTTAAAAAGCGAGGTACTGGGAATTCGGCAATTGTTTATCAGTTCATTTCATTTCCAGGAACGCCAGAATATAAGTACATGTATAATTAAATTATACAGTGTGAATATGAAGTTGGAGTTTTTAAGACTTCAAAAGACTAAGCACCTCTTCAAGCATTTCTACATTTTTTCGATGAATAAAAAAACAAACCTTTAATTATAGTTCAGTTCAGGTCTGGCTACAAAAGATGTTAAAAATTGTCGCCATATACTCTGCACATACTTTTAGAAGAAATGTCTTTCACCACACCTTCCACTATGTTAATTTCGTCGCAAACATATAACCCCACAGATAAAAATCACATGGATTTAGATCTGGCGATCTTGCAGGCCATTTTATTGGGCCCATTGCGACCTATCCAACTCTATTGGGAAATTGGTTATTTAAAAAGTCCCGCAATTCGCGTCTAAAATGAGGTACTGTCGGGTAAAAACAAATGGATTTTATAACATTTAAGAGCACATTCTCAAGTAGTGTTAGGGCAAATGATGAAAAAAATGGAGATAATTTAAACCAGTCATTCGGTCTGGAAGAAAAAAGGTCCAATAAGCATACCGTTAACAGTACCAATCCAAAAATTTAAAGAAAATCTCTGTTGGAAATTCATTCGACGAATACTGTGGGGATTTTCCATAGTACATATTATGTGCGTATTTCAAATTTTTTGTATCCCGTTATATGCAAAAATTGAGTAATTCGTTACTAAAACAAATTTATGTAGTAAAGTTGTCATTACTAACCCTTTTTCCTTAGATTATATTTGTTGATTTTCACCTATGCCCCACGTTGGGCGCCAGATCTAAGGGTTGAGGAAAATTTCGATCCTAAATGATGATAATGATAAAAGGTATCGTTAAGATACACCTAAATTCATTTTGAATAAATTTTATACAGGAATATAATTTGACTCTTTTATTAAAAAATTAATACGTCTATTTCAGTTGATTTTGAAATTTCAAAAAAACATTACTTGAAGAATTTAAGCAACTTATCTTCACTCTTGTTTGTACCTACTCGTAATTAACGATGTTATTAGAATAATATTCTTCTGATCCCAGTGTGCATGATGCAAAATATGAGGTATTGTATACACATTAATGCAGTATAACAGGAAGCTGCACAACTTCCGCAATGTTTTCATCATGCCATTACATTAATTACTATGGTGAAATGAAATAGAAAATATGACTGGAAGTGCAAAGATGGGAATTCAGCGAATACACATAAATAATAAACATAATCGTAACTGCGTTATTTTTAGCTTTATAAACTTTGGTCCTTCGTGCCGGATTTCGAAATAAGAATTTGTCGAGGAACCAATCCATTGTGTCAAAACATTTGAATATCAACAACAGTAAAACAAATTTTATCTGTCACAAGTAGTAAATTTTTGGAAAAACGTTTTAACTAGCCATTCGACTACTATTTGATAGTTGTCGGCGTTGTACCTTATTAATTCCCTGTTCTCAGTTTCCGGCACTTATACAGGATGTTTGCGGTCGTAGAGACGTCGGTGTCGGTGAGGTTTATGTAACTTTGATAGTTTTCTAAGAAACTTGCATCGATTTGTAATCGTTTAAGTCACTACAGGATGTTAAAAATACGGGATGCGTTCTTGTGGATCTTCACTACATAAAGACAACTTTTAAAATACCAAAAATGACATCACCAACATTTACTACACGTTGTTATCCCAAATTAAACCGACGTACCGCCTTTGAAAAATACTTTTAAAGGCCTAAAATAGTTCCACGTCAATTAAACCAATATGGACTCGATAAATGCTAAGGTTTAGCACCGTTTAATATCTTTTTCTGCAAGGCGGTATCTTGAAAGAGACTGATAGCACGCGAATGGCTATTTTATTGCTAACACTGTTCTTAAAATTTTCTAATGAAGTCGTCTCAGACCTACCAAGGTCTCTATGACGATATCTGGGAACAATAGACAAAAAAATGTACAAGGTCTTTTTTATTCTCTCATAAATTATTCTGATGGGGTGAATCAGTCAGAATACACGTCACTAAAAGCTATATTTAAGTATTTGATTCTGTTGGGTACACACTTTTCTTAACGAATACTATAAGACATATTAACCCATGTTCTCCGAAGGTTATTTATACGACCATTGTTTTTACACAACCTCTCCTTGGCACTTTGCTATAATATTTTATTTGAAAAACGACTTGGAGATTTCACTTGAATTAATTACTAATATTATATTTTAAAAAGGGGCAGCTAACTACATTGTTGATTAGTCGGGGCAAGAATTACAAGTAGGTCACGCGACAATGCGATATGCGAGTTCATTGCTGTATGAAAATAATGCCGTTTAATGTGAGTGTATGAGATAACTGCTGCCAAGCATGGCACACTTAGACCCATTAGATCATAGCTGTTTTTAAGAGATCCTTTGCGTACTGGTCTATATATAACAGTCAGTCTTATTAATCTGGATTGTTAAACCACTTATTATGGTTTCTGTGAAGTCACTAGCACCGATCCGTACCGCTCGTAAACTCTTTGTGAGATCATTTCGCATTTAATAATTAATAATCATTTCTTAATGAAATCATCGTAAAGAATGATGACAATGAAGATATTGTTTATGAGTAGTTTGGGTAAACGTTCATCGAGATGATCTTTGGTCACTAGACAGTACGAGACACCTTGGTCAAATACCTTACATCATTAGTTATCGTTACATCATTGAGTGTACTATTTACAGATCTTTTATTCACCGAAAAGTACATTAACTGGCCCATTGGTCGAGTTGTTTGAAAAGGTTAAGAATTCTTGTTGAAACAAACTGACCTATTCCAATTCTACACGGAAAAATATCCAATGTGTGCAGCTAATGAATGACTGACAGTTCGTTATAAATGTTTCTTTCTTTCATGAAATAATTAAATACTACTCAGTAGTCTAGAAAGGAATAAAATGTAGCTAGAATATTGAAATACTAATTGTGTACTTGAGTTGTATTTTTTCTTAATGCAATATTATTATTTACTTTATTCAAATTATTTAATATTATTTCAAATATTGGCAGTAATTCTTTCAAGTCACTTAAAACTTATTCGAATAAAGAAAACATAACTTGATTTTGACAACAACAGTTGTTGATTCAACTACATAATTCATATTATCTAAATAAAACAAAACAATTCTTTAAACACATAACTTTATCTCATATTAAGTATAGTTGAAAGAAGTCTAGCACGTAATAATATTGATACTTGTAGGATAGCTTTCTTTCCTTGTATGTTCCATACTGAATTTTAAACAGCTTTATATGAATTCCCCACATACGAAATTCTTAGAATGAATCCAGAAAACATTTCATTTAAATCCTTTATCCACTTTGTATAATGCATCTCTTTATTCAATTATTTCATTGTTAGGAGTTCCATTCTTCAACAGCGTGACAAACGACCTTTGAAACGATTCTAGAATTGCTATTCATAGAATTAGAAACTAGATGCAATGATGTTTTTATTTTTGTTTTCCTTATTCTCTACCACGGAGGTCCGAGGTCAAACAGTCGCCAAAACATAAAAATTTTGGTAAATTAATAACAGAAGCATAAAAAACAATTTAGAAATAAAAGATAATCCGCTATTTAACTGTATTTGTCCTGTAATCAATTATCTCTGATTGTGTGATACGAAAAAACAATTGTAACATTTTTCTAACTTCTTACTTTCGCCCTATTCGAGTTGTAGTAGGTCATTTGACTAGTAGGTGGCGGTTTGAAATATCAAGGACTAACAGAAATGGATGACTAACAATTGAACTCTTACTTCTGCTCATTAACACTTTATTTTTATCTAAAATAAGAAACCTGTCCACAATAAAAGTTGTTTTACCTCCTCACTACCGTTTAAAACGTTGAGACAAAATTCAAGCAACGAAATATCATAATGAGGGAAAATTACTGCCAATTATCTTTAATTACATGCAGGAAAGCAAATTAAGTTCGTTATACTTAGAAATGTATCAAATATCAGTTAATTAACGCGCAAAGAGTTTCTCAGTGCTACTAACCTTAAAAATAAAGGACGGCCGTACTGACTGTTTGTTCTCTGGGCACGGGTGTCACTACTGTCGCAGCATGCCGCGATAACGCGGGGAACAAAAGCTGGAGATGAGGATTAATAACGATGACGTCGTTTCCGACAAACAAGGACGGCGTGACGGCGTTCGCTTGTTTATAAACATTCGGCGATCAACAGAAATCTCTTAGATTTATCTCTTGGTGATTCACGGGTTGTCAACTTCGTTTTGTGATGCCTACACCAGATGCGAAAGTAGGATCTTGTAATGTGACGATTTTGATTTAAAATAGTAAGCGATGAAAGGCTTATATTTACATACAGGAGGTGCTATAGCCGCCTTATTAATATGAGGAAAAAAATAATATATTCCTATTTATATATTTGTTCATCGTCTACAAAAAGAGAGTTGGCAAAAGTTATATCGAAATACGGACATTTCTAGCTTTACACCTGCGATGTGTCTATAGTTTGATACATGGTGATTTTCCGGGTTGTTATGCCGTGACCTCGGTAACTGGTAGCTGCCAGAAACAGAGTTAAAATGCACATCCCCAGCATTAGCTGGGATTCTTTTACCTGCCCTGGTTGTTCTCGGGCTAGGCTCTATGGGGACAGACCCGCTATCGGTGTCTCTGGGCCCGCCCATATATTAATTTCGGTTCCTATTGTTGGTATTACGACTGTACGGTCGGAACCGTTCCTCGGAAAAGCTTCGCCGGGACTGAGGACTCAGTCGCAAGCTTTTGCTGAGTCACCACTGAAGATGCCGAAAGTGAAGAGCGGCGAAACGTTTGGAAGCATGGGATGCGACCAGTTTCAGCGGCGGCTACGGAACGCCTCGGAGGACCACCATTATCCGAGGAACGGTTTCGACCGTAGGAGTCGTAATACCAAGAGTAGGAACCGGAATCAATATATGTACAGGCCCAGAGACACCGATAGCGGGTCTGTCCCCACAGCCTAGCTCGAGAACAACCAGGGCAGGTAAAAGAATCCCAGCTAATGCTAGGGATGTGCATTTTAACTCTGTTTCTGGCAGCTACCAGTTACCGAGGTCACGGCATAACAACCCGGAAAATCACCATGTATCAAATTACAGCACTGGCCGTGAAAGCCTAAAAACCACTATAATGTGTCCATAGGCTTATAAAATAAATAGTTTTCGTATCTCAACATAGAATGAATGACTTCTTTTGATGAAGGAAGATTATATCATTTGAATACACCTATTCAACACCATTTTCGTGTTTTAAAATTAATATTTTTGGTGACTCAAAAATCTTATTTTTATTCTTCCCCCTATGAAAGTATAATTTTTTATTATAAAGAGGCAAGCGAAATTAAAAAATGCTAGGTTATCGATTGCTAAGTATGAAAAACTTTTGCGTCCTGGACGATAAAAAAATAAAAACATGAAATTTGTTAATGTCAAATGTTTATTTAGTGGAAATTAAACGTAAAATTACAATTGTTGTATACGAAAAAACTATACATAAAAGGTACATTTTTATTTATTTTAATAGGTCGTTATGATACTTGACAGTTAATCAGTTTGACGCTGTCGACATTATTTAATTTCATTTTGACATTTAATTTCAAATAATTTTAATTTATTGGTATAATAATTTTTATAGTTAGATATTTGACTCAAGTTAAAGGAAGCCACCTGATGAAGCAATCCAAAAAATGCAGAAATAGATCAGATCTCATCTATTGTGGTTGAATTTCGAGTTCCCACTACATATATAGAGTATATCAGGTTAGTAAATAGAATACATTTTTTAGATAATTATTGAATAGAGTTTTGTCTGTGGGTGTTCATTAGCATACCTAGATGTTTGGTATCAGAGAGCATGCATATGACTTCATTGATAGGAATTGTAGGAGATTTGATACATATTAGCTTAAAATACCTTTCTTAAACAGTAAGGAAATAACTATTGTTGAGACGATATGCTGCATATCAAATTTTGGTGCCCATTTTAAGATTCCTATGATTTTCGTCCTCTGACGTCTAGATTATTGGAATATCTGCTAAATATGCTTTGTACTAGCATACATGTACACAGATTTTAAGTTTCTTTAAGAGACGCAGAGTGAAGGTAACAATAATAAACGTTAGAATATTGTTTAATAAAATCCTATTAATAGCTATTGGAAAAAAATTGATAGCAATTAAAACTTGCATCATCGACGTACCAGAATATTTCCTGTGACCTTTTTCAAAGGTCTTTTCAAGTACGATTACTTACGGTTTGTTCAATAAAATAAAGAAAAAATGTGTGAAAATGACTCAAAGTAAACGTCCGAACAAATATAAATTACTGGCTATGTCGAGATGGTAGAAAAATTTTAATGTGTCACTATCCAGTATCCACGATTAGGTGTTTATCAGGTTTGAGCGTTGAACATCAAAGGGGAACGAACCATCACGAAATCTTAAAAAATGCAGTCGAGCAGGTACCTATATCGTAATGCCTTTTAGTGTTATTGATTTTTTCTTTCTACATATCGGTTTGAAGATACTACCAATAACTAGGTTCAAAAGTCTTTAAAAAAGTGTAGGATAGTAATTTTGTTTTATTTTTTCCACCGACAGACATGTAACCTTGCTGTGGATCAGGAGCATCAAGTTAACGGGTGCAAGCACGTTTTGTTTTACATTTCGCTTGTTTTCACAGGTACTGCGATTGTAGCAATAAAAAAGTTTTATAAACTGTGCGGACTACGGCTGTTTAACTAGGTTACAGCAGGGCAATGTAATCGATACTAATTTTTGTTTGTTTTAACTGGCAGCAGCGTTTTGATGGACTAAACTATTTACATTGGGAAACAATGTTGGTTGTATAAATACACTACGATACTAGCTAAGGTAAATATAAGCCTTCAGGTGAATCGTGACAATGAATATTCTTAGATTAGATTATTTCAAATAGGTTAGAAGGGAAAGGGGTAACAAAGACTAAATTACTGATTACCCATTTCAAGAATAATTAATGATTTAAAACAGGCATATTATATAATATATGCTTTTTGTATCTGTTATGTCACCTATACAAAATGCGACAGTTTTTATTCAATATCAGTTGTTAATAAGTAAATTTTATAAAGTTATACTGAAGAAAAAATCGAAAATTATAGTATGAGCCTTAAATTTTGTAGGAATTAATAAAACAAATCAAAATCTCAACGATTGTGATTACTAATTTGTATTAATTTGTAGATATTAAATTATTTGTTGCATATCACTTATTTTTACTTGTTTTATCATCATGAGAAATATGAAGTATACAGGGTGTACCATTGAAAACTTTGCACCCGGCTTATTTTGATCTACGTCCCAAAATATTAAAATTGCCGCGACACGTCCATTTTGCTTTCGAGGGGGACACATTTTAGCGTTAAATACAGACTCGCCAGAACAACCCCCATTGCGGGGACGCATTCAACTTTAGAATCTTAAATGGCACTCTAGGTCGAGTGACACCTCATTCGAAAGTGTTTTTAATTCTGGTTGTCATCATGTAATTTTTTTTCAATTTTAGTTCATCCGTTGTTGAAAAAAAAGTTTACTTATGCTTAGGAACAAAAACAGTTTTGTATTAATCATTTAATTAATTGTTCAAAATGTCCGCCTCCCACTTCCATGCAATAATAAAAACGTTATTCAACATTTCGACGAACATTGTTAAGAATTTCGGGGGTAATTAGGTGGCATTCTTCAATGATACGCCGCCTGAGTTCTTCTAGAGACTGCGGCTGAGTGGCATAAATTTTAGACTTTGTGTCCCCATAAAAAGAATTGAGTGGTGTCAGATCGAGTAATCTGGGTGGCTACTCAATAGGTCCGCGGCGACCTATCCATTGATTTGGAAAATGTTCATTTAAAAACTGATGAACTGCAACTGTAAAAAGTGGAGGTGCGCCATCTAGTTGCAACCAAACATTGTCTTCTAAAATGTTATCATCATTTTCCATAGTTTCAACAATCATTGAATAAATGTAGTTATTCAAAAGCTCAAGGTACATATCAATTAATTAAATGATTAATACAAAATTGTCTTTTATTCATTTTTTTTTTTCAACAACGGATGAACTAAAATTGGAAAAAAATTACATGACGACAACCAGAATTAAAAACACTTTCGAATGAGGTGTCACTCGACCTAGAGTGCCATTTAAGATTCTAAAGTTGAATGCGCCCCCGCGAAGGGTGTTGTTCTGGCGAGTCTGTATTTAACGCTAACCCCCTCGAAAACAAAATGGACGTGTCACGGCAATTTTAATATTTTGCAACGTAGTTCAAAATAAGCCGGGTGCAAAGTTTTCAATGGTACACCCTGTATACATATTTTCTCATAATATGTAGTATATTTTATGTATATAAAATTATAACTTAGAAAACAGGATACTGATTAAACATTTTTATTGTAAATTTAAAACATATATAGAATGTGAAAGTCAGTGACCCTTAAATCAAAGTAAATAGTTATTATATACTGTTCTTAAGCTTCTACTTTTATCAATTGAGTACATTTTTATTGTAATATATTGACCTCTGACCTCTTATATAATATATCGATGAAATTAGCTTAATTAAAATCTGAACAATGACAAGTAAATATATTTTCTTCTTTAAAATTAATATTTAAATTTTGATAAAGAATTATCTTTAATAGTTTGATGTTTACTTTATCTATATGAAAGCGGCATGGAAATATTGAAAAATATGCTCTTTCCTTAAATTCAGTGCAGTTATCCAAAAGCCCTTTCTTTTTCCATCTTTAGGAAATCCAAAATTATAATTCTAAATAAAACTTCAGCAAGCAAGCAGCAAGTTCTCGTAAATAATCATCACATTTTATTTTATTCTCAATAAGGTACCCAGAAATGAATAATTATTATTAAAATAGCATTCTGCGTGAAATTTGAAATATGACCAAAAAGGTAAAGTTGTTTTAAGTATTATCGCTTTATCTGACTTTCCGTACACAGTACAAACTTCCATCTCGATTAGAAAAAATCCAATTTGGACGTTTAAAAATAGAAATTGAAGAGTAATAATCGAGCTTTATGGTGCTTTGCGTCGGTAAAATTATCTGTAACCAGAAGTAAACTGCTCTTAAACAACCATTTTTTGCACTTTTAGGTTAGAACATTTCAAAATCCTTACGTAACAGCGCCATTTTGAGATCAGATTTGAATTTAAGTCCTTAAATTGCTAAGGAAATAAAAATAAACTTCCATGTGATATTACATACTCGTTAAGCTGTAAACATTCATAAAAAGTAAAACAGCCTCAAGGATATTCAGGAGAATGTGACTTTTCCTGTAAACTTGTATCTCCTACGAAGTGTGGCAATTAAGTTCCGGGAATTTAGTTATAACTCGGAAACTGACAACACTGCATCGTTCCCCAACGTTTTTCTAGAGAGGGGGGACCTTCCTTTTAGTTTCAGTTTGAAATCGATAGCACGTTTGGTTTGTGTTTTATGCGTATTTTTTGGAAGTAACTTTTTTAGTGGCGTCGTCAAAATGAGTGACTTAAATTACAAGCAACATGTTGTGATTCAATTTTTAGTGAAATCTGACGAAAAACCTTCGGAAATCCTTCGAAAATTGCAGGTGGTGTATGGAGACGAGTGCATGTCGAAAACACGCGTGTTTGAATGGGTAAAACGGTTCAAGGAGGGGCGTGAATCGGTAGCAGACGATCCACGTAAGGACCTTCCGTCACTTCTCGTACTGACGCAAATGTTGACCGTTTGCGTGCACTGATAAAGTCTGACCGGCGCCTAAGCATTCGTGCGTTGTCTGACGAGTATAACATCAACAAAGAAACCGTTCGCAAGATATTACACGAAAATTTGAATAATAATGTATAATATCCAAACATCACGAAAATAAGAAAAACCAGTACCATAGTGTAAATAATGTAACGTCATTGTTGGTTCATTATACTATACAAACGCTGTTCATTTTTTTCCACTATCATTTCTTTAATAAAATAGATTATATTACATTAAAACCAATACAGATTTGGCCATCAAGCAAACTCCTGAGACATTGGACATGAACGTATCATTGATAAAATAAAATAAGGTGACACTTTGAATAACAAACATCCTGTACAGTACAGTATATAGATTACGTAGTTTGTAAACGAGTGTCGCGAAATCGTGTGAATACGGTAGGTATATTTTCAAGGCATATCTACTCGTCTCATGCTGGAATTTGTGGTAAGAGATGATATCACACCAGTTTTTTCTAAGCATCATCATACCAGAGAAAACTAGCGGTTCAACTCGACTAACCCTAGTCATAGCATCCGTTGACCCCAAAACGCCTCGCGAATTGTTATATAAAGCTGGAAAAAAATCTAAGAAGCTGCGGATGCCGCACATCATTTCACTTTCTATTTTTTAACAACAATAATTAATAACTCAGACTCTTTTAGCGTTTGCCAAACATCCCAAGTACATACATCCGGCAACTGGCATAACCGTAGCTTTTTCTTGTAAATGCGCGCATTCCGAACTCTAAATTAATAGTGTAAGCAAACAAGAAACACTCGTTAACTAGGGCCGTTAATTCTAATTTTGACCGCCGTAAAGTTTCTAACAGACCGTACGTCGAACCATGTTTTGTATAATGGGTAGGATATAGAGAATTGCGGTGCAGACGTTTTAACTATTTGTGAATATTATATCGAATTAATAAAGATACATTTATTTGCGAAAATAAATTTTGGAGCTATAAGTTTCAGTCAGTGGTTTTTGGAAAATAATATAGAAAAATGCAATAAACGAGGCACTTCTGTATATAGTTGACTTCCAAAATTGTAGAGAGTGACTAATCGCTAGCTTGTAGACAAGCGCGACGCGCGAAGCGTGCGGAGAGCAACATTTCATAGGCGTACTAAATTTGAATGCGATCAGATATAAAAAATATACAAAAATGACAAAAATAATTGCATTACATAACATCCATTATTTTTAGAGTAGAAACAGTGATATAACATCCAACTTTAATTTTTTATGTTATATTTGTGATATTAATAATGTCAGTTTAAACCAGCTGTTAAGGATTGCCCATGACGTGCAGTTATAATTTTTTCTCATACTTAGTTACTTATTTATGTTTAATATTTTTGACAACTACTTATTGTTGTGTTTTTTTATTGCTAGATCATGTTTTTAACAGTACCTTTTCATACTTTTATATTTTTTACTTATCTTACCTATACATTTATTTTTGTGTGTTAGACTAGTTTTGTTGTTTTAACTTTTTTTAGGAACTTTTATGTATTTAAATAATTTCTATTATGGTTCTGTAATTGGGATTTTGTTCCTGTTGGACTATTAAACACTATTATTATTATTATTATTATTATTATTATAACAGTTTTTACCAATTTCGAGGCGTTAGATAATACAAATATTTCAAGATTTAAAGTTTTTATCTTGTATTATCAATTACCCAAGGTCGAAAATAATAGAGTGACTAATTCACAACACAGAGATGAGTACGGAAGAAACGTGTGGTATGATTACCTAAGCGTGTCACTTGAGAAGGGTTAAGGCACACAAAATTATCAAAAATAAGTTGACGTCGGCTGCACATTAACAATTTACTTTAAATGTGCCACCTGTGTCATTCTCTCTACAAATTGGAATGCCGTCGGTTGCCTACCACCACCCACTTACACCTACCTGATGCGTACTCCGCGGATATCACACTTAAGCCTTGTCCTCATGGACGCAAAATTCACGGATTTTTGCACGAATTTTGCAACTTCTGTTTTAATTATTTATGGCGGAAAAATCTCAACTTTTGACAATTGCAATTTGCGAAACTGTCAAACACTACAAATATTATTGCCCCTTTCATTATTATGTGGTATTAATAAATTTGTTTTGAGCTTCTGATAATCTACCATGGCAGTTTCATGATGAAAATGATAGAAAATGTTATAGGTAGTTGACAAAATTTGTTACAAATAGAGATTTTTCCACCATTAAATAAATCGCGCAAATATTTGCGAATTCCGCATTCAAAAGGACAAAAGGCTTTAGAATACATACACAGTATTTATTATTGGTTACTAGCACTGTCACTATAACGGTCACACATTAACACTTATTATATCATATCGTACCGCTTTCCGTATGACCTTCATACGCACATGTCAAAATTTAATATATTCTTCGATCCAGATTCTTATTTTTTAATATTTATTTTAAATAGTTTCTTCGCCATATCACTATTTCGTTCTTTCTATCAGTAATCGTCATCTCACCTATGACATACTGATGAGGGCTAACAAGCCCGAAACCGAAATGTAGGTCGCTTTCTGTAAGTCGAGCCGCTTAGGCCGAGCAGGAAGTAAGCAGAACGCTTATATCTCACAAATAAATATGTTGTATAACGTATAATACGATTAATAATAAAATCAGTTTCATAATATGCTTTCTACCTACGTATCTTTAAAACTAGACAACATACGTATTAAGTAGGTACCTTATTCAGCTTTTCAATATCAAGTTTATAGATTTTGGTTTTATAAAGTGGCCCAATGAGAAAAATCAAACTACTAAAGTCTAATAAAGCTTCTGAAATTACTCGTAGTAATTCCATTTAAATTTGAATAAAAAGATTTATAAAGGTTTTTGTGTGAAATTGGGATTTTCTTTTAGTTTCAAGGCACTGTAAATTTCTCTTTAAAGTCAAAAAGAATAAATTTGAAGCCCTGTAGAAACCTTGCATAATTAATAACCAGGCTTTAAATGAACTAAAATTTAAAAAGGTTTGCTAATAGTATATAACAAAACAAACATTTTGTTTTCCTAAAATACTTCCAAGACTTCTTTAGATTACACCTGGAATTGACCCAAACTTAATAAAAATCGATGATTTCTTCATCAATTTTTCCACGATGTTGACACACTTTTCGATAAATTGATGCTAGATAATTTCATTAAATTACCTCACCTGCTGCCACTTAAAAAAATGAAATTAGCTTCTAAATTCAAGTGGATTTGATACCATCAAATAACAGATAATTATGTGTATATATACAGGGTGATTCAAACGTATAAAAAAAAATGGAATGTATAGGAGATTCTTACAAATACAATTTTGTAAATTAAAAAGGGCAGTTCGAATATAATTTAAAAATATACTGCTAAAGCTGACCTTGCGCAAGGCAATGCAATCAGTCGGCGACATTTTTTTACGATATTGACTCCATTTCTATTCCCAAATTGTTAGATAATTTGCAAATCACCTTGTATAATAGTCCTGCCATGAAACTAAAGGTTAGACAGATAGAGTAGAAATATATGTTAAATATTAGAATTTACTCGGTAATTAGAAAAATTAAATACTGTAGTGTAACGTATCCCGGGTTCGTTCAACATTGTTGAAAGAGGAAGTATTTGGCCGATAATCGAGAAGATTTACCTACGTTGTGTTTATTTATATTATTTATTAACTTACCTCGAATGTGCTACATATTTACGAAATTAGAAGATTTGAGTAGTTTTAAATAAAACAAAACAAATTACTAAATACACCTCGTTTATTAGTTTTCTGTCAATGGGTAACAGCCTAACTAACCACCTATCAGGGGGAAAAGAGCACGACAGAGAAATCCCCGATCACAATTCAAAGAATCGCTGTCGCTATTGCAATGGTAATAATAATGATAACAATAATAAAAATGTACCTGTACTTCAGAACTTGAATACACGGTAATATAATCATAATTCTACATACAAAACTGAAGAATGTTTTGGTTAGTTAGCCGACTTGCGTCAGAATGTACTGAGGTCCCATACGGGAGGCTACCCAGCTAGTAGTTGAGGGGTTGAACATACATCTCAAATCATATCTCATGCATCATATGTTTTATCGGATGTTTGTCCAGTCACGGGAGAAAATATTAATAGAATCAACAAGGCTCTTACAAACATCTGACAAGCAAACCGATAATTCAAGCAATAAAGTAGTAGTCGTAGATTATTAATAATAACTTACAATACCATTTACAACAGCATAACTTCGACTCAAACTAAAGTTATACATACAATTTCAACAATAAATCAACAAGTACTGTTTTACCTCAAAATTATAATAAAATATAATGAAACTGTAATAAAATATTGAACAGACAATAAAATAATAAAAGGAACACAATGACATTCAATCTTTAAATACAATATACAAAAACAAGTTACTGACCTGTAAAATTAGAACAGATGCACCACTTATCACCATTCACTGTCTTCCCGCCAACCTGCCGAAGTCTTAAAACCCATAACTAACTACCCGCCGCATCTCGCTCAGCGTTCCCGTGTTTATTATTTCTTCGTCTACAGTTTCCCCTCTAGCTAATGCGTATATAATATTCTATACAGGGTGTTATTCATTCAGCAGTACAGATATAACAAAATAACATTTAACTAAGTGGATTCCCACAATATATTCCAGTAGACAGCGTGAAAGCACTTCTTAAGCCAGTGTTTGTTTTAACTTCTAACGTTTCATTTAACTAGAATGACCGCTATTTCTTCAAATCTTTGAAGAAATAACGAAACACCATTTATTTTATTAAATTATTTACCCAGAAATAGCTAGACTTGAACCAATTAGGAGAAAAAAGCTCTTAATTGGAATTAAGCACGGTTCGCATCTCATCGTAACCCTCATTGTTCCTTTTTATACAATCCAGATCTAGTAGGCATATCACGATCAAACGACCGTCACTAGTTTCTAAGCAGGCCAACTACTTAAAATATAAATGGATCAAGTAACCTTTCCGAAAACAAAAACGAATAAGAAACAATTGTTACATTAAATATCACCTGTCACATACATAATTTTAAAGTTGCTCAATGTTCTGCGTTGCATAAAATGGATAACAAATTAAAAGCCAATCAGCTGAATAAGCAGAGATCTGCATAACTGCGCGTCCTTCGCCACCGTTATCTTGACCTTGCCTATTTTTTCCGACGAACCATTCAACAGGCTACTGGATGCAACCGACAAGTGAAGTTTATTATCTTTGTCGTTAATTGCAGCGGGATAAAATCGAAGGCTTCGTAACGAAATCTCGTAAGATTAATGGATCTGGAGAAACCCTTGGTTTCGTAACTGTGACTTCAGCATCGATTCTGCGGGCATCTTACGTCACCCACATAGACAAATAGACGACTTTCGAAACGTTTTCTTGTTCAAAGACACAGCCACAACCTCGATTGGTGACTATCTGTTGGTTGGGATTATATAAAATACCAGGGACGGATCAGGAGGGGGCGTTGAAACAAGAAATCTAATGGAGTGACGAAAAAATTCGGTTTTTGCATTTCTGTCATTTTCAGCTTCCCTTACAATGGTATATAGAAAACTTTAGTTATGTGTCCCACTTTTCATGGAGCCACCCTGGTATCTCGCTCACCTGATATCCGAATACTTTGAAACTTTGGTGGTGAACATATACCTATAAAGTGAGTCTTTACACGTAGCCATATTGATTGTAGTCAGAAGCGTCTGATTCTAAGATGGATAAAGGGGGTCGATTTAAAAAAAAAGTATTAGCGATTTTTTTAGAAGAAAACTAGTAAGATATTCTTAATCAGCATCTTTAGAAGTCCCCTTGTACAAGATTACATCGTTGTGGGTTCCAAGGTGTTTGAGATATGGGCCGTCGAAAAACAATTTATTTCAACTTAAAATAATTTGTATCTGTAAAACCGGCTCTCAAATGAGAATAAATGTATTCTTTATTTTTTGTTCAGAATAATGGTATACTCGCGTCAAGAATTCAGACGTCTTACGTCACGGCTGACGTTACACATTTGTTTTTATTGTCAACGTAATTTTCGATATTTGGTCGCGTTATAAACAGTCATTTTTTGCAATTTAGTGCAATATATAATGCAAACTTTTAGTGGAGTATATAGTTTTATAACTATCAGTTGCAGTTTCTTAAATATTTTGATGAAAATATAATGAATTATTCATTTGTTCGTATGACGTAAGTCGTCTGAATTCTTGTCGCGAGTTTATCTACTGGTATGAAATGATTCTACAACAAAATAATAATACAAACTTTTGTTTTCATGGCTTACTTAGGTTTTTATTGAAGATTATTTGTTAGAAAATTAGAATTTTTGTCTTATTAAAAAACATTACATTATTCTGAGCAAAAGATAAAGAAATTGCAAAATAAATATAGAAAAAAAAATATGTAAATTTTAATTGCATTTTTGGTGTTGCAAAGTTAAAGCTATTAAAACAAACGTCTAAAAAAATATTTTGGTAACCCATGTTGTGAAAATTTTTGTAAAAATAAGACAAAGTTTTAACACTTCCTTTATTGAAGATTAGGAAACTACAAGTGCTGCAAGCATATTTAGAAATATTTTACCTTCAAAGCAGCTAAAAATGACGCAGACCTATTTCATAGTAGTTACTGAAGAAATTGATGAAGATTATTTCTTATAAATAACAGATGTTCATGTTGGGAACATACAAAACAACATATACAAACAATTTGAAGTATTAATTCATAATAAAAAATAACAATACGAATTTCGGATATAAAACTTTATATACTGCCGTTCCAAAAGCAGAAGCTACAAAAAAGTGAGTACGGAGAACCCATCATTTTATCCATATAGAATGTTTCTGTTTGCAAAACCTGTTGTACACTACAGCAGATTATACTAGAATTTCTCTGTAGACAGAAACCATCCTATTTAATATAAGGTGAAATATTGCTTTGGAACAAAATTTCCTAGAACTAAACTGATTTTGATCAATACTATTTATTTGAACTATTGAAAATAGTATATGTACTTGGTACTGTCTAAAGCGGCCCGGAAGATTATAAGTACAAGACTTTCCAGGAAATGACACATTTTATAATGCTCTTGAACAAATTATAAACTTTTCTAGAAAAATTCAACTTTAAACTATGATTTTCGTAACCGGCAGTGACAGCGGCAGCTCCTATCTCCTATGATGTATCAATCAAAGTGCGAGGACATTAGGGACAACTTAAAATTTGGAAAAGCATGTAGTTTTATGTCTGAATTCTAAACTTCATAATTTTTACTTATTTCTTTTACTTTCATATTTAGTATTAATAAAATTGTGTAGGAAACATTATGTTAAGAGCCACGCGTTCCCGAACTCTAATTACCAGTTTCGTATACCAAGAAAACAAGTTCCTTTGAAAAAAATTAGGTCTCCGAGGTAGGCAAAAAGAAAGTTTAGGCTCTAGACACAAAATAGATTTCCGTATGAAAAAAAATCTTATGAATATTTGAAGTGAAACTGCTGTAAGATCCTCTTACAAGCGCTTTGAATACAAATAATGATCAAGGAAATGTCAGAGGTTAATTGGTTATAAATAGTGATAGATTAGCATCTACAACATTTAAATTGATATGTTATGTCTTGGCCACCGTACCCACCCACAAAAAGGGCCCATGGGAGAAACAGTTTAACGTACAGGGTGATCACGCATAACCGTTAGATTCGACTGTAACTTTGTTATTTTAAGAGATATCGAAAAATTGAAACGTGCATTTATTGCCTAAAATCATCAACTTTGTTGGTCTATTAAAAGAATGGTGTTTATAAAAACTGACCAATCACTATTTTAGAAATTCAAGATAGAATACAAGAAGCTATAGATTACATAAACACCCAAACAATATTAATAACCTTTATTTTTTATTTTGCTCCAAAAAATGAAATGCAAATATAGTTAGTTTTGCTTTCTTTATCCTAACAAAAAAACAAAATTTAAATTGTGGAATTACTTAACCATCGATATCTTGCAAACAGTAAAAAATAATTCATTACATGTTTATATCACTACAATCAAGAAAAAGTGGAGAATACAAATTGATATCAATATCTCAGATGCTCGATTGTTTCTGTTTTTTTTTTGATAAAAAATTGAAATCCTTATGAAAAATTAGTCACGTTTCAATTTTTTTATATCTCTTAAAATAACAAGGTTCAGTCGAAGTTTGCGCGGGATCACACTGTACAAAATCACTTCTTTATAAACTTTTTATATTGAGGAATTCTCTACACCACTATATGTATATGCTAGTTTCAAAAACTACTTAAACATGCAACAAGCAACAACAAATTTATTACGGGGAGGGAAGTACCAATTTATGTTATTCTTTGAACTGCTATTCAAAATTCCTGTTGGAAAACGATGCACAAATCGACCATGTCTGAGACGTGATATGTTTCTACGATCTCGTGACCTAACAATCATTTATGTACATACACTATTATGTATATTAGATAACCCCACAAATCGATTAAAACCAATGGTGAGGATTCCCAGGCCCAAGGAAATTATCATAATCATTATTACGCTATTTTTAAAATTAATTTTTGGAATGGAGTTGAGAAAGCCAATGCTCCTCATTACTTTATCGTTTCAGTACGTTATTCGTGAAATTTACGAGCCACCAGATGGCGCTGTAAAATTTAATATCGGATGTAAGGCTGAACAACAATTTGTTTGCAATTGCTAAATATACAGGGTGTTTCAAAACAAAGGCGGAAAATTTCAGGGGGTGATTCCTTGTTGAAAATAAAAGGTACTTTGTTATATAAACGGTGGGTCACAAGTCAACCATTAGGGAGATATCGCGTTGCAAAGATGGCGGTGTTTTTATTGTTTTTCTCGGAAGCAAAAAGCGTGGGAATGGTAACATTTTGTGGAAGTGTTACCATCATCAAAAGACACTTGTGACATATTTTTTCACTTTTTGAACATAATTGGAAGGGGTTGAAATAAACTACCCCTTTCAGTTTTTTTAACTATACTTTTAAAAAAGTATAGTTAAAAACTATTTTTATTTTATATTTTTAAATGGGGCACGCTGTATTTTTTGACATTTTTGGAATCAGCGGATCATTTTACGTATGGTAGGACCAATTTTCTGACATTTTTTGGATGTAAGTATTGTCACGGAATTTGCCCCACTCACTCCTAAACCGACGACTGTGGTACCTCGAAATGCTAAGATTGCCCCGATCGCCCCTACGCGATTCTGGTAAACAAACAACATGCCATGAATCGAGGCGTTACTGGAAAATTCGGGAATCGACGAGAAGCATTCGTTGGGTCTATAAAAGAAGAATAAACGGCCGAGTTAGTTAGTCTTGTATTAGTCTTGTGTTACAGTCTGAAGTGAAGTGTTTAGTTAGAGAGATCAAAGCGATTTAGATAGCGATTAATTAAATAAGTGTTTAGTTGACCTGTAATTAGTAGTCAGTAGTGTACTGAGTAGTTAATAAAGAAGTGATTAATTAACGGATTGTTTTTCTGGCAGTAAGAGGAAAGACGGATTGGGAAATCCGTGACAGTATTTTTTTTTTAATTTTTAAAAATAAAATTAAAAGGCCGCGACTGGCAGAAATTGTTTTCTTTTTTGTTTGTAATTATGGGAAAAATTCTAAATTTGAATATTTTTGTACGTTTTTTTAGTTATTACCACTAAACATTTCGATTTATTGTATTTCCTTAAAAACTCATTTTCTTCAAATGTAAAGAGGGTGGGCCCTATTGATTTTTTAATAAAGGATTTTTTTCTGAATTTTGTGGTACAATTTTTAAAATACGTAAAAAAGTGCGTTCTTCTTAAGACTATACTTGGAATGCAGTGAATCTGGCCCCCCGGAAAACAATCTTAGCCGATAATAAATTAATTTTATTTTGCGCAATTTTTATTACCGAATGCAGTAACGTTGCATTTAATAATTGCATTGTATTTTTTCAATTATAACTTTTACTATTTGCGTGGATTCGCCACAATGCGCCGTTAAATTGCTGAGATATTGTTAAATTCAATTCAATAAATAATGGATTATTAACTTACTTTTTGCCACGTTTCGTAACTGGTAATGGAAATCAACTCACCTGGAAAAAAAACAATGAAAAATCAATTATTTGACAGCAAATTTCGTACGAGATTATTATATTATATTCAGCGTTTTGTCAGGTTGGAAGGAAATCTAAGGAAACAGTATACAAAATATGAATAAAAACAATCGTTTCATTATTAATAATGGTTATTTCCTGAGATCCTATATTGTGAATATTCAACTATAACCTCGTATCAGTTTCTGTTTATTATACAAAGTTGACTGCCATTAAGTACAAAAATTTTAACCACATGCTCAGGGAGGCTTCAAAGACAATAAAATTATTTTGGAATGTTAGCTCGATGTTTAGAAAATGGTACAAAACCTTTTTTCCTCCTGAACCATCGTCCGAGATGGCTTAGATCTGTCAACTACAATGGGATCGATTTGACGGTTCCAAAATGTACAATCGACGAAAATTATACTATAAGGGAGAGAAATGCGTTATTTTGGCAGAGGTGCACCGAGGACAAAATAGCATCTCTCCCGAATGGTATATACTATTTTTTCCACGGTCTCATTAACTTAAAAACACATATTTTGTTATATGTTACATATTATGAAGTACCTAAGTAGCACCAGAATTATTGTATTCGGATTTGAGCATTTATTTAGTAGTCGTTGAGTTATTGTCATAACTACAAAATAAACAAACAAAAAGAATTGTCAAATTAAGGTGCTAGTTTGGTTTACTTTAAAGTTTGTTTAGTGCACAATGAATAATTGTGAGCCGGAAGAGATTGTGGAGGCTGCAAATATTGCAATAAGCAATTTGCTGCCTACAAAGTCAAGATCTTTATACGATATAGCCTACAATCGGTTCAAAAAATGGTGCGCCGAGAAAAATGTTCAAGTATACAGCGAGTATGTTTTGTTGGCATACTTCAGTGAAAATGCAAAGAATTACAAGTCTTCCACATTATGGTTAAGTCATGCTTGATAATTTACGACAACATAGATATACTCGCGTCAAGAATTCAGACGACTTACGTCATATGAACAAATGAATAATTCATTATATTTTTATCAAAGTATTTAAGAAACTGCAACCGAGAGTAATAAAACTATATACTATTCTAAATGTTTGCATTATATATTGCACTAAATTGCAAAAAAATGTTGTTTTTAAGGCGACCAAATATCGAAAATTACGTGCAGATGACAAAGAATTCTTAATGATTAAGATTACTTTTGTTGTTAGGTATTTCAATTATTAAGTATTTTGATTTTTTATAAGTTGGATTACTTCTGGGGATTGCCGGAGCTTGTCGAACTGATGAACTAGTCAATTTAACTGTAGATGATATGGAGGATGTAGGCTCTTCCTTGATTGTAAAAATTCCAAACACTAAGACAAAGATTCCACGAACCTTTCTGGTTACCGATGTGGGAAATATGCTTGAATTGTTTCGAAAATACCTGTCCCTTCGTCCTCCCCACGTCAAGCATAAGCGCCTTTTTTTGTACTACAAAGCAGGAAAATGTAGTTCGCAGCCAGTTGGTAAGAATACCATGGGAAAAATTCCGAGTGTAGTAGCTTCGTATTTAAAATTACCTGATGCTGCACGTTATACTGGTCACTGCTTACGAAGATCTTCAGCGACATTACTGGCAGATGCTGGTGTGGATATCACGACAATAAAGCGTCATGCTGGTTGGAAATCAACTAAAGTTGCAGAGGGTTATGTCGAGAACTCCATTGAAAATAAGACCAAAATTGCTAATTAGGTTTTAGTAGGCCACTACTAGCGCAACCACAAAAACTGTAAATGTAAGCGAAAGTAATATTCCTTCTAATATTAATTTTGAAAATTGTACAAATGTAACATTTAATTTAAATGTCAATAGATAATTTCAATGTTATCTTTTTTTTTTTGCATGAAAAACGTTCTCCATAATGTAAACTCCCTTGGGAATAATCGACTACTTCTGTTTTAATTTTGATGTCATAGAAACTGATTTCTACTCCCGACCGTGGAAAAACGAAATTAAAGCTACTGCGAACAACTCCAAACGAATTTTTAGCCTCCGTTTGAAGTATAGTAACTTTACATTAGATTTTGGGAACTACAAACGAAATGAAGGTTACTACAAAAGATTTCTTAGCCTCCTCTTGAAATATAGTGACTACTTTAGATTTCAAGGAACTATAAACGATTCTTTAACCTCTACTTGAGGTATAGTGACTACATCAGATTTTGAGGAATTACAAATAAAATGAAGGTTATACAAACGATTTTTGGGCCTATTAGATAAAGAAAAGGAAAAACAATTAAAAAAAATAAAGTTATTATCTGAAAAATATTCATTATATGTATGATTTATTTTTCTCGAATCTAATTATGAATTAAAGTTGGAGATAATAGGTATCAAAACTTTTCGGAACACAACATATTATTCTCTCAAGATTGGTTAATACAAGAATATTAACTATGTGCCGCTTGCAAAAACATATTCATTTCTATTTAAATCAGTATTATTGAGTGTATCTTAATTTCTGATTACATGTTTATTTTTGCACTGATAACTAAAATAAGTAAAGTACCAGGTGCTAGGAATGTTTATAACGAAGCATGGTGCACAAATCAGTAATAATAATTAGGCAATTATTTTATCTCTGGTATTCAAATAAAATATATCTTCGAGATTTAGGCGATTACAAATACATTCCGAAGTTGAGTAATTGTGAGAGCACGTATAGCTTGGATTAATATCTAATTCAATAACAAAATTATACACGCATATTAAACAAATGGATGAGAAATTTCAAATATAGGTAAATCTTTCCAATTTGGCAACGCCGCTTGGGCGGAATCGAAGTCAAAAGCCATCTCCAACTATCTGAAAACAACTGCTACTTGTTGGATGGCTATTGGACGGTTAGGATTTATCAGACAGATTCGACCCATTTTTGGTATGCATCGCATAGCCTGCTATATCACTGAAGCAATTCTTCTAATGGAACATACAGGATGGACCATTAATAATGGGCCATAGAGCAAGAGCGACATTTTTGGGACAAAATATAAATATATAACTAAATATGTCTTAGTAAAATGTTATGGAAAAGATACAGGGTGTCAAGATTGAACTTATTTTTTCGTTTATCCACTACCACTATATTAAGAAGGTTCAATACATCTGTTTTCCGTGGATTAAAGGCCTTTTAACACATTCGTGGATTATAATTCATAATACCTCGCTTCGATTTTATTTAGAATTCTTATTATTAACATTTATCCCAAGAACGATATTGTCATTTTGACCGGGATTATTTAAATTAAGTTAAGGACCTTATGAAGGACTGGAGGGGCCCATAACATTTTTTCAGCAATTTCCATCTCGACGCTTCACAGTGGCCAGTAATGTTGTCATAGAATGCCTCATTCCATGTCTCGTAAAACTTTTTGGATTAGGGAGCCCAACAAATGCAGTCACTTTTGAAAACGTTTTCGTGTCGTGTCGTACATTTTCCAGCTATATAACGCAAGAAGAATCTCCTACCGGCATCTTTAGGTCGCAGATTGATGTATTTTTGCCACATTTCTACAGCATTGACTGAAAGCTTCCATGATAGTGAAACTTCTTGAAATATTTTTATCGCATCCGGAATGAGTACGTATACGGGAACTACCTTTGTCTTGGACCTGGGTGATATCCAGAAAGGTTCATTCATTGCATCCACAGACACCTGCGACTCCCATGATCATTGCAACCTGTAAAGAGTTCAAAATAAAACGCTCAATGAATTAATTGAAATATTAAAATCGTGTATTTTCTACCTTAACTTGTAAATATTCCTCATACGGTGCTTTTTTCAAAAATTCTTCCATTTGGTTTCTTTCCAGTATATTTGCCTTCTTTGGTTTATAATTTCTTGATTCTAGTTTCAAATATGAGGTAAGTTTAACATATTTCGATATATCGATACATTTGTGCACTTTCAACACTAATTTCGAGTGCCTGTGAAAAAATTGAAGGGCGAATGGTGGTAACTGAGGGATGCAGTTTCCTTTATCCCCTCCAATTATTTCTAAATACGCCTATGCAGCTTTTTCTTGAAATGCCAAACGTAGAATTTTATTGTCATTATTTTATCTCTCTTGTAATTTTTTGTTTAAATTCTCCGTTTTGAAGAAAAACGACATGTATTGATAGGTTACAAATGCCTTAGCAGCCGATGAATCTCAGGAAAAAATAGTGAGCTTCCTTCCAACAGATCACATCCTAAAAGGAAGGTTTTTTAAAATTTTTCATCGACATCTTCGTGAAACCGGAAAGTTTATGGCTCAGAAGTTCGGACATTGCGGCCTACATAAAAAATTAAGCCTTTAACAAAAGGAACAAATAGCACTGGTAGAAGAAGAACCAAGCACAAGTACAAAGATTGTTTCTCGACAAATAGAAAATTGTACAAAAATGGATGTTCATCGGACTTTAAAAACCCAACCGTATCACATCCAACCCGTACAAAACATTCTTTCCCAAGATTTTGCTTCTACGATGCAATTTAGTCGTTGGTTGTTAACACAGAATGATGCAGATAGGGACTTCGTAAGAGAAATTCTATTCAAACAATGGATTGGCATAACAGGACAATGGATTGGCATAACAGCCATGTGTGGGCTGATTTGAATCCCCATGCAATCTTTGTAGCACACCATCATCATTTTTAAATTTTCTGCAAAATGAATTGCGAGATGTTTTACATGATTTACCTGTTATCGTACGTGACGGTATGCGGATGCAGCTTGACGGTGCTCCACCCCATTGTGGTAGAAAAGTCCGGCAGTATTTAAATACCCATATATTTCCCAATCGTTGGATTGGTAGAGGACAAGACACACTTATTCAATGGCCACCACGATCTCCTGACCTTATTCCATTGTTTTTTTTTTGTGGGGTTATATGAAAGATATCGTTTATGCTGCAGAAATAAACCACATTAACCATCTCAGAGAGAGAATAGTAATGGCAGCTGGTAAACTTACGCAAAAGGAGAATATATTTCAAAAGATAAAGTTTTCGCTACTTAAAATAGCACGTACATGTGTTAATGAGGAGGGTGGGCAAGTAGAACATTTGTTAAATTAGTAGTAATTAATTATTTTATGTTATTTAGGTAAAAAGTTATGTTGATCGTTCATTATTACTATTACTAAATGAGACTATTATTTTTTGGTTGATAAGAGAAGTGTATTACAGATTTTAATGCCATATTATTTTTTCAATTCATAAGTATTCCTAATTTTATAACATTTAGAATTATCAATTTTGTTTCAAATAGCAAATATTCTTTCAGTAAGTATTACGATTTGCTAAGTTGCTAAGGTATGGTAATAGGTATATCCACAAAATTTCAGTTTCACTTGAAAATGATAGTGAATTATAGATTTATGGGCACTACAAATTGCCGTTTTTCTCCAGAAAGCAGCATTTAAACAAAAAAATACAAAAAAGATAAAATGATCAGAAGAAAATTCTACGTTTGATATTTCTAGAAAAAGCTGCATAGGCCTACTAAGAAATAATTGTAGCGGATAAAGGGTAATACCAATACCAAAAATACATGATAAGTATGCCGGAATAAGATAAAAACACACAGATCAAAGAGTAATAAACAACTAAGTAACCTTCTGATGTATTTGTAATGAAATCTACTTAACATTTTAATATTAGTTATTAGTTGTTTCACTCACCGATAGATATTTAATGAAATATCTACTCAGAACTTCCAGAAGTTCAAAAACTGTTTTAAGAGAGTGTCATTATTATTGCAAACGATTGTACATACTTGATTCTGAACTTAAATATTTAAGTACGAGAGAACGAATAGTTTTTTTCGATATGAGCAAATCCAAATTTGAGTTTTTCCAAAATTATTCTAAATATTTATAAAATAAGATTATCGATGCATTTGTCGTATCACAATGTAATAAATTTTAGTAGTATTTTAGAAGTCGCGCGTAAGCAGAAATATAGGGCTGTTTTCTCGACAATTTTGACACCCTGTATCTGTTCCCACCGCAAGATTTTAGTAAGACATATTTACCTTCTTCATATTTTGTCTCAACGATTTTGCCCCGGCTCTATGGTCAATTATTAATGGTCCACCATATAATAATACATATTAGGCAATATGTCATAAGTGTGTGTCAAATCTAAAATAGATTGTTTTTATAATTTAAAGAAGTAATGTGCTCGTCATCTTGATTTTTGTTTGCTGGAAAAACGGTGGTTTATTCAACTACACCAAAAGTGGGCCACTTAGAATATCATTAAACTATAGTAAATGTTTGAGCAACCATTTTTAGTTACACCCTGTATCACTTAATAGCGCTTTGCGACTGGTTATCAAGGATAAAATCTTTGCTTATTAATCATTCTCAGATGATTAAATTTAGAAATTTTACTAAAATATCGTCATGACTAATTACTTTGACATGGCTGGCCTATAAAGAGGAACTACAGAATACACGCGCGTAATTCTTATGTACCGAGTGAGCAAAAAAAGCTACCTTTGACACTGAACTTCTGGAACTATTAGTACTGACTGTGTGTCAATAAGCGGATATTAACTAATGAGCATAGTGACCTGAATGAAACAAACGCAAGCCGAGGCCCGCTTCGATCAAGAAACAGTGGCGGCTCGTGATTTTTCGGGAGGAAGGCAAACTGTTCATCTTCCTTTTTTATGAATTAGGTTGTATGTGTGAAACTAACTACCATAAACTAACAGCGTTGAATATATCCACAATACCCTCCCATATTATTAATTATTAGATTTTACAGTTTATTTAATTTCTTCTACAATGGAGTCACATGTATGACCTTGACTCCTTATTTGAGGGCAATGTAAAGTTAACCGAGTATGTTCGATGGAAATCTCAATTTTTTACATTAGAAATGAAAATAACAGAAAATCCTACGTTCACACAGTTTGTTTATTGGTCAAGGTGGCCCCCAGTAGCGAATGCTAAAACTACCCCACTTTTAAAATCAACCTGTATGTATTTGTTTCTTTCTGCCGATCCTGACGGGTCGCCACTGTCGCCTAGCTAGTGAATGAGCAAAAAGGAAAGTGGCAGTTTTCGACGATGGCGGCCTTCCTCGGTCATTTCCCGTGAGATTGCGTTCCCGCATTGTTGTGTTTATTGTATTTACAGGCCGGTGCGTTTTGCGCCATTATTATGGAGAAAACGGCCGCGGGAACCAACGCTACCGTAGGCGTGCCCAAGATAGTTGCGCTGGGTTAGTTAAACCAACACCACTTAAGACTTTTAGACTCTTTTAGGTGGTGTTGGTTAAACTAACCCATTACAGCCCCAATTTAAGCCGTTTGCTAGCCTACATCAGAAGAAAATGTACAGAGTGATCCAGAATGATTTTTAAAAATTATAATTACACTTCAAAATACATTTTGGACATTTCTTTAATTTTCTCAATATGTCCCTGTCAATATTAGAAATTATTCGTTTTCTACAAACAGAAGACAGCAGGGATAGAGATAACAATAGCTAAATACTTGCGCAAAGGCTGCCTGTTTTCCGAAGACTAGCAGACTTAAGTGGCGGAAACATCAGGGTTGTATTTACAAATTTTAGTGACCACTGATTCATGAATATTTCATATGTACGTAGGTATTTAATAAAAAAACTTTTTCGATCAATAACAAATGCTTTTTATTATGTCACCTATACAAAACTGAACAGTTTTTATTCAATATCGGTTTTTAATATGTAAATTATTATATAGTTATTCTGAAGAAAATTGTGGTATAAGATGTCTTAAATTTTTAAGAATTAATAAACCAAATCCAAACCTCAACGATTATAATTATTGATGTGCTAATTTGTATTAAATTGTTTGTTGAATATCATTTATCTTTACTTAAGGCTAAGCGTTTTATCATCAAGATAAATATGAAGTATATTACATAATATGTAGTATATGTTAATCCTACAAAATTATAATTATTAAGAAAACAGTAGGTTCTGATCAAACATTTTTATTATAAATTTAAACATATAAAACATGAAAGTCAGTGTAAATAAAACTAAGTAGTTTATTATATACTGATTTTAATCTACTTATAATTAATTAGGCACATTTTTATTGTAAATATAAATAATAATATGAATATATAGTGAGTGGGTCAGTAGTTGAAAATATCCATAGGTCTTGTGGGAATCCACTTAGTTAAATATTATTTTGTTATATCTGTACTGCTGAATGAATAACACCCTGTATAGAATATTATATACGCATTGGCTAGAGGGGCGACTGGAGACGAAGCAATAAAAACACGGCAACGCGAGGCGTTCAACGGGTAGTTAGTTGGGTTTAAGACCTCGGCAGGTTGGCTGGAAGACAGTGAATAGTGATAAGTGGTGCATCTGTTCTAATTTTACAGTTCAGTAACTTGTTTTTGTATATTGTATTAAAAGATTGAATGTCATTATGTTCCTTTTATTATTTAATTGTCTGTTCAATATTTTATTACAGTTTAATTATATTTTATTATAATTTTGAGGTAAAACAGTACTTGTTGATTTATTGTTGAAATTATATGTACAACTTTACTTTCAGTCGAAGTTATGCTGTTGTAAATGGTATTGTAAGTTACTATTAATCATCTACGACTACTACTTTATTACTTGAATTAGCGGTTTGCTTGTCAGATGTTTGTAAGAGCGTTGATGATTCTATTAATATTTTCTCCCGTGACTGGACAAACATCCGATAAAACATATGATGCATGAGATATGATTTGAGATTTTTGGTCAACCCCTCAACTACTAGCTGGGTAGCCTCTCGTATGGGACCTCAGTACCTTCTGACGCAAGTCGGCTAACTAACCAAAACACTCTTCAGTTTTGTATGTAGAATTATGATTACATTACCCTGTATTCAAGTACTGAAGTAGAGATACATTTTTATTATTGTCATTATTATTATTACCATTGCAATAGCGACAGCGATTCTTTGAATTGTGATCGGGGTTTTCTCTGTCGTGCTCTTTTCCCCCGTAAATTCAAGGCTGAGTACGACACTGATAGATGGTTAGGTAGGCTATTACACCATTGACAGAAAACTAATACACGAGGTGTATTTAGTAATTTGTTTTGTTTTATTTAAAACTACTCAAATCTCCTTAATTTCGTAAATATGTGGCACATTCGAGGGGAGTTAATAAATAATATAAATAAACACAACGTAGGTAAATCTCGATTATTCGCCAAATACTTCCTTTTTCAACAATGTTGAACGAACCGTCTAGAACTGGTTCAGAACCGTGAAAAGTGTTTGATCAACACCGTCTTACATCGCATTCGCCGAGAGTATATTAACAACTGAACTGACTAACTAGTTCTGGACGATTCGGAATCGATTCTTGCTATGTTGGAACAAACCCAATATGTCATTGTTGTACATTCTGTAAAGAGGAGTTTTCAGATCAACATTAGTTCTACACTGTGGAACAGAAAAAGTTATATTAACACACCTATTATACGGCGGTACTGAGAAATCAAGCAAACTTAGAAAGTGACTATTATCGATTAAGACATGGATTAGGTACTTTAAATATAAACAAACGATCAAGTCTACGCCTTTCAGACAACCACAAAATTTTATAGGCAAAAAATTCCTGTAATAAAAAGGCATAAGGTATATCAATATAGTAGATATTATATTTCTTATAATAAATGTCTCCATGTTACGAAAATTATATAAATTACGCATTATAAATCCTAAAAATTTATAAGCTTGATTGGTTATTTTCGAAATATGTTGATTAAAAGTCAATTTACTGTAATTGAATAACTATTATTGAAATCAATAAATTGAAAATTATATTGATGATTTCGAACATTCTCTAATTTATTGACCAATATTAATATAAAAATAATTGAACGAGAATCCACCAACTCGAGAGTTCTATCGTCTTTATAAATTTGGAACTAATCATGCGAATAGGCTTGAATGCGTCCCGGTTCTTTCTGGTAGAGCTGTTATATCATTGATGACTCAATGCAATCTGCGTATAAAAAAATCATAACGCTTTTTCACGCTGGAACGAGTCGTTGCACCCAAACCAACACTTCAACCATTCAAGTTTTAGAGGGCATCAAATTAAACACTGACTACCATTATAGGTAGCGTAAAAATATTCTCATAAGTCGAATATGCCGCGTTTATTACACCAAACCGTAAATCACTTGGACAGGCGAGTTACGAGGGTCATCAATCAGTTGTACAAGTAATAAGAAAAATAAAGCATCATTTTCAGCTATTACATTTTATCATAAAATCTCCTGAATCTTAGATGTCACCTGCACATTGAGATATTTGTAAACGACATTTTAAACATTATCACAGCTATTAATAAACTGAAACATAAAATGACATCGGGTTCTGACCTGTGATTCGTTTTTGTTCAACCTTTACTTACAATATTCAATTTAGTGCTTCGAACGTCTACCTTTCCAAATTTATGGAAAATTGCTCGAATTTGTGCTGTACCTAAATCAGGTGATCCTTCAATATTAACTGATTACAGACCTATCTCAATACTGAGTAATTTTGCAAAAGTATTAGAGATATGTATCTACAATCGTATCTATAATTCAGTGAGTCACTTGATTTCTCCTTACCAGCATGGCTTTGTGGAAAGCCGTTCGACTGTTACTAACTTGATTATGTTTTCTCAGTATGTAGCCCAGGTAGTAGATTGTCAGGACAGGTTGATGTAGTCTACACGGATTTCTGTAAAGCCTTTGACCGTATAGACCACGGAATATTCCTGTCAAAATTACTTAAGTATGATTTTAGTGACTCCCTTATAAATTTAGTAAAAAACTATCTTTCCAGCCGATCTCAGTTTGTATCTTACAACGGTTATAACTCGCAAATATTCTCGTTAACTTCAGGGAGCCAATTTGGGGCCTTTACTATTCTTATTATTTATAAACGATATTAGTAGTATAATAGACTGCAAATTTGCTTTATTTGCAGATGACTTGATTGTAAGGTCAGCTTAATAAAATTGAGACTTGGTGTACCATTAATAAATTATACTTAAATACTAGCAAGTGTAAAATTATGACTATTTATTTGAAGAAACAATTTGTTGAATTTGAATACAGATTAAATTCGTCAGTGTTACCTCGTTGTAATAGTAATAGATTTGGGCATAACTTTTGACAGTAAATGGTCGTTTAATGGACATATTTCCTTAATCGTATCAGCAGCGTTCTTAATTAGAAATTGTAAAAATTTTCGTAATGCACAAAGTTATAAGGTTCTCTACTACTCCTACGTTAGATCTAAAATTGAATATGCTTCGATAGTATGGTTCCCGTTTTATAGGTGTCATATTGCAACTATTGAAAGTGTACAAAGAAAGTTCTTGAAATTTCTTTATTTTAAAGAGTATGGTTCGTATCCGGAAAGAGGATTTAGTCATGATGTATTATTGAACACCTTTGATGTTACATTATTAGAAGTTAGACGTGTCATTTCCAGTTGTACATTGATTTACAAAATTTTACATAATGAATTGACTGTTGTGATCTATTGCACGCATTAAATTTTCATGTTCCGCAATATTCTGCAAGGCGGGTTGCTGATTTTGCTTTGCTGGTTAGCTAGAACCAATATAATGCTGCGCTCTCCGTATGTTATGTGTAGTAATTTAAATAAAATTGGTATGTTTTGTGACATTTACTCTGTAGATGTTAAACAATTGCGTTTTTCTATTATTGAATACCAACATTTGTTTTGATATACACTTGCTTTTTTATTTAGTATTTGGTCTAAATTAAATGATTCTATTTTTTTCTTATATTTTATAGATTTGTAGAATCTCATTTCTTAATTCCGTCTATTTATTTTCTTTTACTACATTTAATAGTTTTGTGATTCCCAATGTAAATGCACTGGAAATTGTTTTTTCTTTTGTATTTTGTAAAAAATTCTTGTTGTTATATTATGCATTTGTCCTGTAACTGGATCTTGTATGTGTTGGGCAATAAATGATTATTATTATTATCACACTCGACAGAATTCTTTTTAGTTAATTACGGAACGCTGTAATAGTCGGTGTCGCGTCGATACGTTTCTTTTTTACGTCTGCTGAAAGTTGCATTCACCGTGTGTATTTGAATAACTATTTACAAATAGTAACATGCCAAAGGAGAAAAGTAGTAGACAGAAATTATTTCAAATGTGGTTTGACATTGATCCCGAAGGTTATAGAAACATACGTATTAAAAGAAACGACCTGTTTTCTACTGTGTGTGAACGCATTTTTACGAAGCTCTAGAAGGGCCATGTCTACAATTTTGTCGAGTAAGTATTGTAATTTACGTGTTATCTTAATTTATATAGGTATTTTATCCTCGACTTAACCTTACAGGTAACAGTACTATGCTGCGTATATTCTCTAACATTAATATGTTCACTCGTAAACTAACTACGGTCCTGTTAAACTCCGCTCTCCACTATATCTAGTGATAAGATGCAATTTACGAAATTTCATGTTCTTTAGCCCATTTCCCACAAAAAGTTAAAGGAAATGATTCAATGTCAGCCTTATATTTTAGCACGGCGCTAGTAAGAACCTCCACCTACTGGGTAGACTTTTCTTGTGCATCTTTAGATACGATTGTGTGTCCTTGAAACGCCAGCTTAAGGTTTTGGAAATCTTTAGAAGAGACTTGGAATTGCTAGACATATCGATAAAAATGCGCGTCGAGCTTTCACGAAACGATGACTTCAACAACAAGGATTTAACAGAGCAATATTTCAAATTTCATTAACATTGTCAGATATTTATCTGTTGAAATTTTTGATGGTCACTACGCAATGTGCTTTCTAATGGCATAGCGATGTTTTTATCTCTATTTTAACCGCATTGTTGGCGATCAAGATCTGCAATAAAACGGAAAGGCATGCCCGGATTCTTTTTAGTGGCAGCGTTAAAAACATTTAGTACGGGTGTAAAACTTAAATTCCATAATGTTTTCTGAAATAACTACACTCTTACACGATTTATGATTCACTCTGTACAGGGTATCTCAAACTCAATTTTTCAAATAATTGAATGTTCGTTGTTTAAAGGGCATAAATGTCACAAAATACCTACTTGTCATTACTCAATACGAACGTTAGACGTATAACTTGTGTGATTACCAAAATGTTTTCTCATTCAGAAAACGTTGGTATGTAGCTAATTTACAGCGAGTCACAAAAACATTTAAGAAGAGTTGTAGAGATTTTAAAGACCAATGGGTATCATCTCTACAAAATTCACAATTTTGAGTATTTGCCTGAGCGTCACATTGAAAACAGACTTGAAGTATGGTAGTAAATGTAGAAATTGTTGATCAGAACCTTTTTCGGTAGTACGTTCTTTGGACGGACGAAAGTCGTTTTATAATTGTTTGCCAAACAGGCTTCATTGAATATCCCCATAGTAAATCCAGTCCAAAACCAAGATCATTTTGGAGTAAATGTATGGTGTTTATGAACATACATTAAACAGCGTGAGTTACCTACATTTCCTACAAGAAGAACTAACTGCATTTCTGGAGAATGTGTTTTTGCAACTAAAGAGAAACCTACGGTTTCAGCACGACGGAGCTTCACTCCACAAGGCCAGAATTGGGCAGCTATATTTAGATCACTTTCCCAAAAAAATGGATTGGACCTATTCAGTGGCCCGAAAAGTCACCAGATCTAGCACCCTGGATATTTTTTATGAGGGTGTTAAAATATAAGATTTACAAAACACCTTCGCGAGATAATTATTTAAAAGAAAAGTCTATATTAAAGAATTATCAAGTTCAATCCTTTTATTTATTCTTAACGACAGTTATGCACTTTAAACAACGAACATTGAATTATTTTCCAACGACTATCCTCCGCTAATGTGATTTGTAGGTGGTATTTCTTTAGAGATTATTTAGAACGATACTGCTTATAACTTTTAAACAGAAAAATTCTCTAATAAAGTTTATTAAAAAAGGACAGCTTTTTAAAAGGGAACTTCACTTTCAAATAGAGTACCTTACAGGCATAGATATATACAGAATACAGGCTGTCCAGCAACTAGTGGTCAAAAATAATAAAGCATACAATACTGTCAATACATTTTTGTCCTTCCGGATATACAGACTTTCCAAGTTAGAAGTTAAATATTGACCAAATCAATGATGTGAACCAACATATTACATCTTTAAACTATGCTAACTATAAGCGACCGATCTAATCTAGCAGCCGAAGAGAAATGTCTGAAACCTTACAATAAGAACGCATTTCTAGCGAAACGAGGCCGATCTAGACACCAGGGAGATTCCATTCTCGCAACACAGATTGTTGGTGCTCCGTGTCTCGCAATCTCCGCTCTTGCCACTGCAACATACATCAAAGTATTCTCCCACGCGGACGGTTTGAATGGAGATGTGAAGGAGCGCAGAATGCATCGCCTTCTAGGGCTGGTAAGGACGACTGCAATATTCATTCTGTGCCCGAGTACGGCCTGATTCCTTGATTCAACGCGTGGACTTACTGCTTAGTGGTGGAAAAGCTATTGCTTGATTGTTTATGTAAGATGACATAAATTATTTTTTTAAATTATGCAATTAACATTAAGTATCAATATAAAAAATAATATTTAATATTGAAATGACAAAACTCCAACGGATTAAAATAAACATTTTATTAGGTACATAAATAGTGACAAAATCCAATAGGTTAAATGATTAAGAGAGGTTGAAGCGTTTTTTGTATTTAAATACAGACAGTAATAAAAAAAAACCTCGTACTATCAACAAAAAACAGTCCGAGACATACCTACTCAGTGATCAACAATCCGGCAATCCGAGTCTTGACCTACCGTGTTTAGGTCAATAATCTTGTTTTTAATGTCTAGGAGCGCTGCAAAGTTGCAGAACCACAAAATAACAGAAACAAACAATAAGTAAATTTGCATTTTTATAAACACCCGGTGTCATCAAAAGGAAATCATGAGAATTTTATAATAAATGCCAAACGCAGTAATCAGCGCCTACATCAGACAGGGTCTAATCGGCACAGCTAAAAAGTTGGCAGTTCAAATTCCCGTTTAATACATTACCGTCGAATATCGTTCGAGTCCGTTTTCCCACGCAGGCGAGCCCGCCGTCGACTGCATCTGGAACAGACGCGACCCGACCTCTCTCCTTCATCAGTCATTATTTTCGCGAAGCAACATTTGGTGACATTCGTGTGTTTGAATCTCCAGTATAGTTTATAATTATTAATAAAATTTGCTATTTGCCTAACTAAAAAATGCAATTCATGTTGGGTAAAGTGAAGCAGTGAAAGACAGCGGTTGTCTTCTACTGAATAGAGCCGTGGAAAAACTTATAAAATACATTTTAATAGACATTTGCGTTTGTGTTATTCGGTACCTACTAATCATGCATGAGTAATGAATCTGGTTCTGATTCATATTTAATCAAATCAAATTGCATCTCAACCCATCTAAATGTAAGATCCTGTTTTTCAAAAAAAATATCTATTTGTGAATTTGATTATAGAATTGATGATGATCTTTTGTTTCGCTGTAATTCACGTAAAGACTTGTATGGTCTGATACAAAATTTTCTTTTTTTGAACATAGTTTCTAAAACAAATGAAGCCTTGAAATTTTACGGATTTATTATAAGGAATTGTAAGAAATTTAATGATATAAATGCTATAAAAACTTTATATTTTGCATAATATGTACGATCAATGTTGGAACATGCGTCGTTGATATGGTATCCTTTTTACAATAACCAAAAGATACTTATAGAAGGTATTCAGAGGAAGTTCTTAAAATATTTAATGTTCAAAGATGGTGGTGTTTACCCCGAAAGAGGTATAGACTATAGTCTTTTAACTACCCGATTTAATGTTATTAGCTTAGAAGTACGAAGAATTTGTGCGTCATTAACATTCTTATATAAAATTTTGCATAGCATAATTGACTGTTCGGATCTACTTTCTCTTATTAATTTTTTTGTGCCTAGGCTAAATTCTAGAAACACTGTAACATTTCGATGTGATATTCCTAAGACTAATATTTTATTGAGATCACCTGTAAATGTTATGTGTAATAATTTTAATCAATTAAATCAGCCATGTGATATTTTTATTATTTCATTAAAATCTCTTATTAGATTAGCTACTGAGCAATATACCAATTAACCTTTCTGCAGTATTGTTATTTATGTTTCCAAATATTAATATTATTGTGAGTATTCGTATGTATTTATGTATTATTTCTTGTTTCTTTTTCATTTATTGTGTACTATTTTTTCTTTATATAAATTGCCCTGTAAATGCATTTCTGTTGGGCAATAAAGCATTATTATTATTATTATATTCATAATTAAATGCGATTTGCATTATTTGAGAATATCAACATACGAGCGCAACTTGATTCTGGTTTCAAGAATATAACGAAAAGGTGACACACTGTATTAAATTTTGCGGAGATTTTGAACTTGCATTACGAGGGCATGAATGAATTTTACGTCAGAACTTGACAAAACGCTTAATGAATACCTTAAAAATGCATTGTGGTCCTGGCAATGCTGCTGGACCTCTATTAGCTTCAATACTCGTACGCGTCATCAGAAAACAGGTGCAGGTCCGCACAAATATGACCGCATTTCAAGTTACAGCCTTGTAAAGTCCTCAAATGTTTGTATTGGTATCAATACAAACAATTTTAGACATTGAATAACTGAATAATCCAGAACTTGACAAATAACAGGAATAAATAATGGGAAAAAGCCATCTAACTAACAAATTTTTAGGTACAGAAATCTTTGAAAATACGTAATTATTTTAACTCGACTGCAGATGTAAATACTGTTGTAACACAAATTTACTTTTTAGTAGGTGGGTACTACATATAGATTAGTTTTATTTATAAGTATGTGAAAAAAATTGTTAAAATGTGAGATTAGAATCGATAAAATAATGTGTGTTTTCTAAAAGTAATATTTTATTTGAATGTATAAACGAAATATCAAAAATTTGAATTTTAATATTATCATGTTTTATTTTTCGAGAATTCTGTATACCTAAAATCAACACAAATTTGGTTACTTTAAGGTGAAAAATGCGGCGACCTTAATACTAACCCTAATCCATGTTCACCATGCTCCTGGTGCGAGCGTTAGAAAGGCGGCCTCAAAACCTCCGCGTCCTTTCCCGCGACTTCAGTCAGCGTCGCCGGAGCGGTGCAAGTAATAGAATGGCGGTACCTCCTCGAGGTAGGCATCGTATTTTTTGCCGTGAGCTAACAGTACCTCGGTGTAAACGACCTTCCTGTTATTTAAGTACCTTTCACAAACTCACCACAGCCGAGCTATTCTCAAGACAGCCATGGCGGCGGTTACTACACCGAACCGGCCATATACAGGGCGATCTATACGAAATGCGCGCAAGTTATAGCTGCTGCTTAAAATAGTGTTTTCTAGATATACAAATAATTGTTGACATTTAAGAACTGAATAATATAGAGCTTGGCAAATAACAGGAATGTTATCTCATGTCATCTGCGAATATTCAAAGGTACCAAAGTAAAATCAATATATAACGTCAGAAAGCGATCTATCTAACAAACTTTTAGGTACTGAAATCTATAGATGTAAACATTGTTAACATAAACTTACATAGTTCTGTATGTTCTGTTATACTGTATGTACCAACTATATGTGCTATGAATTGAATCTAGATATTTTTTCTTGTTCTGTTAATGACGTAAGACGTGTTTTAAATTCGTTTGCAGTCTAATTAATCTGTTGTGATTTGGATTGCTATATTTGGATTTATTAACTATATGCTGGCTTGTATGTGTTTTATTATGACATAATGTATTACTTGTTGTGTTTACTTGTTGCTTGTTTGTTTAGTTGTTTAAGTATACATTATTGTATTTTTCCCCTGCCCTATAATTGGATTTAGTCTGTCTGGGCAGTGTATTCTTAAAATAAAATAAAATAAACGAAACATCAAGAATTTTATGTTTTTTTACTTTTGTTCCACGTGTTTTATTTTTCTAGATTTCTGTACCCAAAAACACCACAAATTTGACCATTTTATGGCGAAAAATACGGGGACCTTAGAGGCGTCTTTTTATATTCAGTTTTCAATTTAAGCCTTAGATTATACAGTTATTAAATGTTTAAAATTATTACTTTGTAGGAAACACTATTTCAATAGTCAATTTCAATTGTAATAACAATTTGTAGTTTAAATATACAAAAGAAAAAATAAATAAATAAAATAGTTCAAATCGTATTGGGTCTCTGAATAATTCCAAAAATAGAAATATACATATTCCAAAAATGAATACAGTGAATCCATGTAGAAACTTATTCCAAAAAAGTTAACAGTGTTCCCTTGAGTGTCCCATTAGGAATTTTAAATAGATTGTGACGTAGCCAAATCTACCTTCGTTCAAAAATTTATAGTAACCTAGTTATAGGGTGTCAAAATTAAAATTTGATTTAAAATTCTTGAAAATAATCTTCGACGTAATTGATATACTTATTATTTAAAAGAAATTTGATATCCCGGGGTTATTTGACATGCGAAATTCAAATTTTTTCTTAATTTTGGTATACATTTTAGAGAGCGCCACTTTCACTGCCTCTTTGAACATTTATACTTTACAAACTTTTAGCTACACACTGCATTCTCGCTTTTTTCATCACTTACACCACAATCGTATACCTTCTTAATGTTGATATCGCTAGGAATTGCAGATTTCGAGATATTTGTATTTAAAAGACACGAACAGCTATTTTAACATCGAAAATAAAAAAATATAGTTATTGTAACCATGACATACCTTAATTCTGATCTTAATATTATACACGAATATTACTAAATGAAATAAAATAATAAAACCAAAACAGTCAATGCTGCCTGTTGTTACCGTTTTAAAATAATTGTCTGAAGTTAACAAAATAACAGAGAGCGCAACAGCAATGGAAAATACTTGAATGTTTGCTTTTTTGTAACCTTACATGTTACATTAAAAGTTCCCTGTCAACAAACTCTGACATTAAGGGCGCCGTATTCTTGAAATAGTGTTTTTTGCAAATACAAGTAATTTTAGACAAAATTCAAAATTATTCATTTATTCTCAAGCAGCACTGGTAATTTTTCTTGAAGAAAGTGCAAATAGCTCTCTGTAATTAAACAATAGGACCTATTAGATTTGATTCTACGAGTATTAAACATTTTTGTGGGGAACACTTAAGAACAAGATCTATTCTGTTGTTATTAATAACGAAAATGAACTAAGAGGATGAATTCGTGCTGCTGCTCAAGTTATCGCTACGAATGAAGACATGCTACGCAGAGTACAAATAAACTTTGTACGAAGAATAAATCTTTGCATACAAGAAAATGGTGGTCATTTCGAGCATTTAATTTAATTATTTATGTTTGCGTATACTTATATTTTTTTAGTATTAAGATCACTGCAAACAATAGATTTAGATGAGTTTTTCTCGGAAATCGTTGCTCCAAGCGACTTTAATAAGATAACCTTTCTTAACTATAAAAGACTCGGGAAGAGATTTTTCTAGTCCAAAATAATACAGGGTGGAACAAAACAGTTGTAAGAGTTTAAATGGTTCAAAATCGTCGCCGGTGAAGCCCTCTAGAAGATATACCAAAATGGACAATAAAATTGAATTTGTCGTCTCAAGAAACCCCTGGATACAAACTTTCGTGAAATTTACGTGAAGTAGTCGAAAGTTATTAAAGAAAACCCGATTTATTTTTTAACCTTTGACACCCTGTAGTTCCGTGATTATCAACTTTTGGATTAAAGCAAGTTTAGTTAAGTCGACTTATTTTCAGCCATTGTGGCAAAACGCTGTCCCAATCTTTATGTATATCAATAAAATTTTCTATTTCAAATTAAATTTAATTCACACCAATCTGTTATTTTATATATGTCAACGAGGTAATTATATACCTCTTTTTTATACAAAACAATAAAAATATACATATGATATATCCAATTTTTTCTGATTTGAATTCAGTTATAAATATATCGCCTGCTACTTTATGGAATGTAGCAGCAGTGGAAGATTTTAGTGGACAAAAATTTAAATAAGATTGGAAAAAAAATAATAGTAAAAACTGGACACCCGCTATATTTCTGATCATCGAACGTAGGCATACCAGTTAGCATCCATCCACCATTTGGTTGTCTAATGATCCCATTTGTAAATAGCGAGTAAAATGAATGTAACTGTAAACCCCACGATACACACATCAAGTATGCGTTGGTCAACTGTGGACACCCAATTTGTTCAAATACTTCAACCCATCTCGCATTTCACGACGCAATGCAATGGTATGCGTAATAGCGTAATACAAGCGATGAATAATTGACCGTAATCGTTTATTTTGCTCGATTACATTGTACTCCATCTTAAGCGACGTAACTGTAACGTGCAATATGTATACATATAAGTAGGATGCGACGATGTCCTACCACATTTCTTAAATCTAATTAACCATCGAGCATCCGGTCTTCTTTAATTGGTAAAATGCAGGGTTTTGGTGACGAAGCAAATTTGACCCAGAAACTGCGCCCGAATAGAATTATACAATTATACAGGGTGTCTCAAAATGCAAGTCATTCCATTAAATGCGTATTTTTAATGAGAAAATATGACGATTTAATTCTGCTTGGCTATATGCAAAAATGCCTCCTTTAAAATATACATATAGGGTGTTGAAGATGAACATTTAAAATTGTTTTTTCTTAATAACTGTGATTTTTTTACGTATCTGTATAATATTTAATAGAGGTATTTCTTATGATTGATCAAATCCGCGGGGTAAATCACTGCTTAAAATTTGTACAACAAAATACCAATTTTAAAAAATATTACCCGTAAATACCTTATTTTCCCAAAAAAATACCTCATCAAATAAGCAAATACCTCAAAAATACCCAAAAACCACGAATTACCCTCAAGTGCCCAAAGAATACCTATGACTATTACCCAATAATATCCTTAAGTACCTAAAAATCCCGTTAAGTACCCAGAAATACCGAATAGTACCCAAAAATACCCTTAAATAGATATCTAAGAAACGAAAAATATATTAAATGACCCACGATTTTACTTAATATACCTTTAATTTTCCAAAACTGTCTTTCATTTCCTTATAAATTATTCCAGTTACAGATCTACGTAAATAATATAGATTTTTTAAGGGCTCCTTTACTCGATCTGAATATATCTGGAATCAACATTTTGGATTACATAAAATGTATCATAAACTCATTGGAGCACCCAAGAAGGGTGCCAATACCTACACCATGCCCCCTTCAAGCTAACTAAAAACAAACTTCTTCTTCGTCCATGAAATCATAATATTTGGTCTATACAAGGGGTCCCTAAAATTATTGGCCGGATCCCAAATACTCATCGGGTACCATCGGTGTCTCCGGTACAACCAAAATCTTTCATTAGCAATTGTAGATACATGGGTATCGAGGGAGAATTCAATTTTAGCCCCAGCTTGCTTTCCGTCATGTATGATTAGAATTAGATAATTGGCAGTTGTTTACATAAAAAATCTTTTTTGTTAAATAGAATATGAATGTGATAGGAAAACCTAATATAGCAATATTTTAATTTTTATTATAGACTCATTCACTTTTTATTACATATTTTTCATCAATAGAATATGTCGGAGAAGTTTGTCCAAACTTATCGTTAACACGTCGTATCGAATAATATGTAATATATTGATTTAAAGATAAATGTTAAAAAACTACACCATACTAAACAGAAGAGGGGAATGTGCTAGTAGGTGAGTGGACATATTCTGCGTAAATGCCTTATAAAACATTCATATGATAACTATTTATATGGTACTGTACTGTACAATCTATTGCAATAATAATAGCACTGTTTAGTTGAATTTGGCTATTTATTTCGAACTGCTGACATATTCGTAATGAAATCTACTTTCAATTTTAAACATTAGTTCTTAGTTGTTCCACTCACCCACAGAAATCTATTGAAATTTCTACACAGAACATCCAGTAGTCAAAAAACTGATTTGAGGAAGTGTCATTATTTTTGCAATAGAATGGATCTAATTCGAATCATCCTACATTATTTTCTAAACTGAAGGCTTACGAAGACAATAAAAGGCCACATGGTGGTTAACAGTGCCTCCGAAAAATTTTACAGAAAATATTGGCGGGAAAATACTAGTTTTCTCTTAAAATACCCATTAATTATCTTCGTAATACCGATTAAATACCCATTATTACCTCGGTAGTACCCAAAAATACACAAAGTATCTAAAAATACCTATAAATACACACAAATACCCAAAAAATGCAAAAAGTATCTTTAATTATCTACAGCTTGTACCTACAGTAAAATACCTGTGGTTTCCCCTTCGAATACATCTCTTCAATATTTACGTGGAATTACGTATATTAAAATTATTATTTTTTTGATAAGTTGTGAATGATCCTGTAAACATGCATTTCTAAATCGACATCATCGGAGTATGCAGATTTGGACGTACGATACACCAGTTGGTAGGTCCATAATGTCGAATGGTAATACCACCTGGCACGTCAGATGGAATACCAAGGTCCGCGATCACCTCCGAGTTACATAACCCGCATCCAAGAGACCACGACCACGTGACCGGACAGACGACCTAACCTACGACCTTGACCTCGTGCTTTTCCATCCTCCAGGCACGTCTTTACCGGCTAAAACGTAAAAGCACTCACGAAATCCCGTCATAAAACCATCCCCTGTATGTAACTGTAAACCCCACGATACACACATCAAGTATGCGTTGGTCAACTGTGGACACCCAATTTGTTCAAATACTTCGACCCATCTCGCATTTCACGACGCAATGCAATGGTATGCGTAATACAACCGATGAATAATTGATCGTAATCATTTATTTTGCTCGATTACATTGTACTCCATCTTAAGTGACGTAACTGTAACGTGCAATATGTATACATAAGTAGGATGCGACGATGTCTTACATTTCTTAAATTTAATTAACCATCGAGCATCCGGTCTTCTTTAATTGGTAAAATGCAGGGTTTTGGTGACGAAGCAAATTTGACCCAGAAACTGCGCCCGAATAGAATTATACAATTATACAGGGTGTCTCAAAATGCAAGTCATTCCATTAAATGCGTATTTTTAATGAGAAAATATGACGATTTAATCCTACTTGTCTATATGAAAAAATGCCTCCTATAAAATATACATATAGGGTGTTGAAGATGAACATTTAAAATTGTTTTTTCTTAATAACTTTGTGATTTTCTTACGTATGTGTATAATATTTAATAGAGGTATTTCTTATGATTGATCAAATCCGGAGGGTAAATCACTTCTTGAAATTTGTACAACAAAATACCATTTTTTTTAAATATTACCCGTAAATACCTTATTTTCCCAAAAAAATACCTCATCAAATAAGCAAATACCTCAAAAATACCCAAAAACCACGAATTACCCTCAAGTGCCCAAAGAATACCTATGACTATTACCCAATAATATCCTTAAGTACCTAAAAATCCCGTTAAGTACCCAGAAATACCGAATAGTACCCAAAAATACCCTTAAATAGATATCTAAGAAACGAAAAATACATTAAATGACCCACGATTTTACTTAATATACCTTTAATTTTCTGTCTTTCATTTCCTTATAAATTATTCCAGTTACAGATCTACGTAAATAATATAGATTTTTTAAGGGCTCCTTTACTCGATCTGAATATATCTGGAATCAACATTTTGGATTACATAAAATGTATCATAAACTCATTGGCGCACCCAAGAAGGGTGCCAATACCTACACCTACCCCTTCAAGCTAACTAAAAACAAACTTCTTCCTCGTCTATGAAATCATAATATTTGGTCTATACAGGGGGTCCCTAAAATTATTGGCCGGATCCCAAATACTCATCGGGTACCATCGGTGTCTCCGGTGTAAATACATGGGTATCGAGAGAGAATTCAATTTTAGCCCCAGCTTGCTTTCCGTCATGTATGATTAGAATTAGATAATTGGCAGTTGTTCACATAAAAAATATGTTTTGTTAAATAGTATATGAATGTGATAGGTAAACCTAATATAGCAATATTTTAATTTTTATTATAGACTCATTCACTTTTTATTACATATTTTTTATCAATAGAATATGTCGGAGAAGTTTGACCAAACTTATCGTTAACACGTCGTATCGAATAATATGTAATATATTGATTTAAAGATAAATGTTAAAAATTACACCATACTAAACAGAAGAGGGGAATGTGCTAGTAGGTGAGTGGACATATTCTGCGTAAATGCCTTATAAAACATTCATATGATAACTATTTATATGGTACTGTACTGTACAATCTATTGCAATAATAATAGCACTGTTTAGTTGAATTTGGCTATTTATTTCGAACTGCTGACATATTCGTAATGAAATCTACTTTCAATTTTAAACATTAGTTCTTAGTTGTTCCACTCACCCACAGAAATCTATTGAAATTTCTACACAGAACATCCAGTAGTCAAAAAACTGATTTGAGGAAGTGTCATTATTTTTGCAATAGAATGGATCTAATTCGAATCATCCTACATTATTTTCTAAACTGAAGGCTTACGAAGACAATAAAAGGCCACATGGTGGTTAACAGTGCCTCCGAAAAATTTTACAGAAAATATTGGCGGGAAAATACTAGTTTTCTCTTAAAATACCCATTAATTATCTACGTAATACCGATTAAATACCCATTATTACCTCGGTAGTACCCAAAAAATGCAAAAAGTATCTTTAATTATCTACAGCTTGTACCTACAGTAAAATACCTGTGGTTTCTTCGAATACATCTCTTCAATATTTACGTGGAATTACGTATATTAAAATTATTATTTTTTTGATAAGTTGTGAATGATCCTGTAAACATGCATTTCTAAATCGACATCATCGGAGTATGCAGATTTGGACGTACGATACACCAGTTGGTAGGTCCATAATGTCGAATGGTAATACCACCTGGCACGTCAGATGGAATACCAAGGTCCGCGATCACCTCCGAGTTACATAACCCGCATCCAAGAGACCACGACCACGTGACCGGACAGACGACCTAACCTACGACCTTGACCTCGTGCTTTTCCATCCTCCAGGCACGTCTTTACCGGCTAAAACGTAAAAAGCACTCACGAAATCCCGTCATAAAACCATCCCCTGACTGGACATTTAAAGTTTTCACTGTGCAACACTGGCACAGATATCTAGTCAACGAAATGTAGGTAGCTGAAGACACATGACGAGTATTAAGGCCTCTCAACAGAAAAAGGCTTATACCTATCCCATAACAGGGGGTGTTAATCTTAATATTAAGTTGCTGATAATGGTAGTTTTATCTCATCTAAATAGTAAACGCATAAGAAATGTATAGAAGAATATAATATAATTTCTCCGAATTTATTATTTATATAATTTCATTTAGAATTAGAACCAGATCTTTGGTTCTTCATTACCTATAAAATGAAATTCAGAATTACTGTAACAATCTCGTTTCTAGATAAGATAATATTTGATTTTACCTTCAACCTAGTCTGAAGTTATTTTTTTCTAATCTTTTTAGATAAACCGTTCAACTGTAAGACAATCACAAGTGAGACGTAAAAATAATATCTAGGTCACTATGACACATTTTTTAGATAATCACAATACAAGTGACAATTTTTAGTTTTTTTATTACATTTTCCGTGTTTGCTTTTATTTTCAACCGGCTTTTTCATTTAATTCCAAGGCTTCCTAGAAAACTCAATTATATCTTGTACAAATAATGTATCAATATATGAGGACTTAATAAAGACAATTTACTATTATTATTATTATTAAATAAGCAGAAATGACACATGCTTAAAATCGAGTTATTGCAGAAAATACACATAGGTATCTGTATTATGAACAAAAAGTATATTATGTCCCTTATAATAATAATAAATTCATTATTTTTAAATTAACATCAATTTTATCAAGGCAAGGACCATAAACAACATCCCAGTAATTAAACTGACTGAGAACCAGAGCATCTGATAATTGAATTTTAAGGTTATAAGAGAGAATATGACGACTAGAATATAATATTTTCAGATTACCGTAAGCCTTTTGAATGCACTTATTACTTAATGTGTGATTTGAAACGTAAGTCTGTATCCAATAACAAACCCAAATTCCTAACTACTTTTGTACATTGTAAGTTCTCATGTCCAATGCTAACGCTAAACTGTCTTTCAATCGAGTTTCTGCGAGAGTTTCTGTATTTACCAAATAATATAACGGAAGATTTTGTACTATTTATGCCCAGATGATGTTTTATTGACAGATTAACTGTGTATTCACTGCAAAAATAACATATGCTGTTTTTGCAAAATGTGGAATTTGACATGGACATGTTTTTAAGTTCAGCTGTTTGCTGTGATGGAATCAATCAATGCATGGTTTGTTTAAAAAAATACAGAAAATTTCCTGTACACCTACACAACAAATCAGATTTGTTGAATTGTAGTTCATCCCCACACCCGATTATTACAAATGTCGTATGCAAATTCTGTCCTTTCCTTCATACAAGATAAAATTACACTATCTTCAAACTGTTCTGGTGCTATTTATGCAGAAAAAAATATAGGAAAATATTAAAATACACAAAACTTCACACTCCCGTTATGCAAGTAATATCAGATGCCACTTCGTGATTTACAACTAACGCAAAATAATTAATTTTTCTATTTTAATATCTACATACTTAATATCAAAATTTCGTAAAAATATAGGACTTTTAGAGGCAATGCAAAGCTGTATTGCCAAATTTGCGATAAACAAATCGCTAATGTGATTTCTGGAAATATCAGCATAAGCGAATTGCTTATTTGGCTAGCATAACAAAAAGTTTCCATCCATTTATTTACCATATAACTGATTATACACACAATTCTAAGCATTAATCTCCGATTCACAAAAAAAAACACAATGTAAAAGTGTGTATGACCCTGTGCATTCTGGTACACACGCTCTCATTGTGCTGGCGTTCGTCATTTCCATGTTTCTAGCAATCCATAATGTGGACTTTTATACCGCCTGCGACTATATCTAAGAGCACGACTCCAATATCGCTACAGATAAGTCCCATTCGTGGGTTGGAAAATTATATACGACTCGCTTATCTTCGATAATAAATGTTACTTGTTGCCAACCAAAAATCGTGCATCGTGCACTCATCAGGCATGCCAAATAAGCGTTATTTGTTTGGACAGGCTCACCAATCAAATTGGTTTGGTATATTTAGCTGTAGTTGACACCTTCACTTCAACTCGTAATTAGTTAAAAACTTTCTAACTTAACAATTAACGCATTTCTCTTCGTTGTGGTATTTATTTAACAAATCCGCCTAAAAGTAGGCGTTTTTTAACAAATATATATATAATTTTTTAAGATTATAATCGACAGGCCAAGTAATTGTGGCTACGTCGAGGGAAATCGATCGATAAAAAAGTTTTTCTACGTTCATGCAAAAAACAAAACTTTATTGAACTATATTTAGTGGAAAAAGTGGTTCTTTATTGCACTAGTGCAATAAAATGTTTATTGCATCCATCTGTCATTCTACTACAGCGTTTTGTCATCGTGATAAACATAAACGTTCAAATCGACGTCACATTTTCCTAGACTTAGGGTGTATTCCGTAATTTGACGGGTCTTACCAGAACCACGGTTTTGGTATTTTCTGGTAACTGAAATTTGTGATTGAATTACGGAACACTATCGGAACCGGGGATTTTTTAATCTCTACCCAAACTAACCTAAAAACGTGCCAAAAACTAAAAAGTGTGCTAAAAAGGGTATTCAAACGGATATTCTGAAGGAGTACAGAATACTGGTTCTACTCTGTATTAAGTGGTAATCACAAATTACTGAACTATTAGTGGTAATAGTGGTAACTAGTATCACATAACTTCAAAACGGTATTTTACCGCTAGGAACCAAAGATTATAAATGGTTCCTATGGTTGCTACCGAACGTTACCTTTTTCAGTAACCACGTACCGTAATCTGTATATTTTTCAGGCCGGTTGATTTACGGAACGGTAAACCTTAACCACCCTTAACCGTGGTTAAAATATTAGAATTACGGAATACACCCTTAGTGTCATCTAAATATCATTTTTTGGTTTTTGCATGAACGTAGAAAAAATATTGTATGCAACTCGTACAAAAAGTGCTTATTGCACTCGACTATTTACTTAAGATAATAAAAATTATTTTATTAACATGATTTTACTATCATAAGGGCGTTTTAAAAAATAGAGCACAATTTTAAGTTCAATAGGCCAATATTTACTATCACTTCTACTAAAGGTAACTAAGATAACTTATTGCAGTTGGTTCTAAGTAGAAAAATCATTAAATATCTATTGGTGATGGGTGAAACAACTAAGAACTAATGTTAAAAGTTGAAGGTAGATTTCATTACAAATACATTAGCAGTTCAAAATAAATCACAAAATTGATTTTAAAGAATGTCATGATAGCAAACGATTGTACCTACCTAATATAGGTAGTAATAGCCAGAAAGATCTTGTACTGTAGAGTCCCGAAAGCCGGTCAAATTCTAATCACGAGGATTAGCCCAGAAGTCGAAGACTTGTGCGGGAGAGGAGGGGGCATATTATTATTAATTAAACAGGGCGCATTTGCGCCCAGGACCGACTCACATTGGTAGGCCCTAACCACCATTCAGTGCAGGAAAGACGGGAAACCTCATTAATTAGGGGGGTAGTCAAATGTCGGCCGGTATCAATCTCTCACATTGACCCAAGCTAACATTCTTCCACCCTACCATACCCGCAGAGAGGGTGCTAATCCTCTCCATAAATATAGCTGATATACGGTCTACCGGCTGTGGTGCTCGAACCCACACCGATTCAAGTACAGACGCCTTGAGCCGCGCGACCACGGGCCGACCAAATCTGTTGACATTTTCGAAACCTGCGCTCTTGGTATTTTAAAAATAGAGTTTCAAAAAAGTTCCAGTTAGGCAAAAATTTAAAAAAGGCATAGAATACCTGTCGATTTCAAGAAGATCTGCAAAGTTAACGAAAAATAAAACACCTTGTGGAGCTGCTGCAGAACTGGAATGTGACCGAATCGAGCTTGCGAGCTAATGGACTTAATTAAATTGCTTAATTAAGAGGTTTCTGCTCGCCTAATTGTCATTTGCTCTGATGATTCCACGCTGTTAACCGATTTCACACAGGTAACATTTATGAAGGATTCTCTTTAACATCCGGTGTCGGAGAAAATATTCGCGCGCATGCATCCAAGTCTAAGTATTATACAGGGTGTTCCAAAATTAGCCTGTCAAAAATTAACTGTGGATTTTACAATCAAAAATAAAAAAAAGTTATATAATCATAGGTCCGTAAACGCCCCCTAACGGGGATATGGCCCCTTAAATGGAGACCTTAAAATTTGACTTTCTCCAAATATTTTTAAAACGGATCCAGATAAAGTTATCAAATTTGAAATTGAATATCACAATTAGATTGTGAATCTAATGTGCTGAAAATAATTCCTCATAATTGGTCATAGGCGTGGCAAACTAGGGGTCAATGGGTAAATATTGCTCAAACTTTCTTGTATCTCAAGATTTTCTTCCTCACATCAAAAAATTAAAAAGTCTGGTCTATTTTACATAAAAAAGGTACTCTTATTTCAATACGATAAACTGCTCTGTTTTCGAGTAATCTTAATTTAAAAATTTTGTGACATACCTAGGTACCACAAAAGTTTAAGATGAAAACTGTAAATAGGCAAAATATCCCTAGTAGGCTCTGAGAAAATACTGTCGATTAATTTAACACATATTTAACGTGTTATTCAAGCGTTTTAACATATTAAAATACTTTTAAATGCATATCAGTAATGTAATAATTATTTGTAAATTTTTAAATTTTAATCTTAGCCTATTAATATTTCAAAAAAATTTAAAAACATATGTAATATGTGTCAAATAAACTGACAAATAACTTTTCAAAGCCTACTAGAGACAATTGGACCACTTGCATATCATATCTAATATTTTTGTGGTGTCACAAAATTTTTTAATTAATCTACTCGTAAACGGAATAATTTATCGAAGTAAAACAAACGTACCTTTTTTTTTTGTAAAATTGTTCAACATTTTTAATTTTTTGATCTGACAGCAAAAACCTCAAAACATGAAAAAATTAGAACAATATTTATCCAATAATCCCCCCAGTTTGGCACGCCTATGATTAATTATGGTATTGTTATTAGAACATTAGATTCGCAATCTAATTGCGATTCTCAATTTTAAATTTGTTTATCTCGATCCGTTTTGAAAATATTTAGAGAAAATCACATTTTGGGGTCCCCTTTTAAAGAGCAATAGCTCCGTTAGGGGGCGTTTACGGACCTATGTTTATATAACTTTTTTTCTTATTTTTGATCGTAGAATCCACTGTTAATAATTGGCAGGCTAATTTTGGGACACCCTGTGTAGGTAGATATATGTCTTATATGTACATCAGTATAGTTTTTATTATAGCAGCAGTTCTATACTTTGATTAATAATATAAAACATCATCTAAGCTGAGGACACGCATAAGGCAGACGAAAAAATGTAGCCAGACATCAATAACATTAAATTATAGACTTAGAAATCCCTAGAAGCAGACAACTAAAGTGGCTTAATCATTATTTTATTACCAGAACTAAGTCCCTTTGTGCTACTGGGGGCAATTTCATTTGGGGTTAATGCTCTTAGTTTGACCATAACAGGGATTTTAAAATAAGTAACTACATTTATTAATGATATTATGTCTGGGAGTAATAGTAATCTATTGTAAGTGTTTTAAGTAGCATTAGTCAATTAAAACACGGATGCAATACAATGTTTTATCCATAATCACATCACAATCATATCGATGGTCACAATTATTGGAATTTGATAAAAAAATATTCGCACTTGATATTTCTCAATACTCAGTGAAAAAACTTCATATTGCAAGGAACATCCAAGGAAAATATAGCTGTTCCGTACAAGAAGAGACATCCATTCACTATTTTTTCATTCTACTAGTGAAATAAAGTTACTTTATTCCACTAGTGGATAAAGTATCATTTTCGACAGTTCATATTATATGTGGATAAAAGAAATTAAATTCTCATATAGTAAAGCTAAATTTGCTTTGACGTGAAAGTATAGCAACATAATATGAAAATATGTAGGTACATGCTTTTGCAATAATTATGACACTCTTAAAACAGTTTTGAGCTTCTGGAAGTTCTGAATAGAGATTTCATTAAATCTCTATTGGTGTGTGAAACTAAGAACTAATGTTAAAAGTTGAAAGTAAATGTCATTACAAATACGTCAGTGGTTAAAAAATACGCAAAATTAATTTTAAAGAGTGCCATTATTATTGCAAACGATTGTACATAGGATAGTAGTCTCAGTATCAGGAAATGTGTTAAATTTTAAAAAGATTTGAGCACTCAACTTTCATCCAAAGTTTGGACAGACTTTTTAAATGACATTAACACATGGTGATTGTTTAATATTTAAGCGCTATTTATAGAACGCCAATCGCCGTTCTTTTTCTAAGGAAAAGATTGGAGGACGTACTTTCTCCAGTAAAACCGTTTCAAATAACCGGACAATATCTTATTAGTTACTTATAACATTCCTAGACACATTTTCCAAATTCCTTGTTGTATAACCACCGAAAAAAAAGTGAACTGAGAACAATAAGGAAACGTGCAAAAGGAAAGAAAACCGATATTGTTTATAAATAGAAAACATTCGCCAGATTAGTGAGTGTAGCCTATCTCAAACGCAAACTTTCAAAATATCACAAACTGGAAATTATTACGGTACAGTACATTTACCACAAATTAACTAGGTACTACACATATCTAAATTTAAACAACACAATAAGAACAGTATGTTTGCTTAAACTCTCATCGTACATGACAAATACAATTCAGTGATTAACACGAATCAACTATATGATTTATAATCTCCCTGACAAATTTCCCCGAATGGTTTACCAACACACGCGTTCGCTATCGCGATACCGAAATTATCGAAAACCACATGTCAACTATAGAGATGTTAAGTTGATAACTTCAGTCAAGAATAAGGGACGGGTAAAATCTAAAAATAAAAATTTATATCGATAACAAAACAAATCATGCAAATTCGAAACATTGGAATCAAGCAAACAGAAAATGCAGCCATTAGATTTATGAATTACAGCTAAGCGAATCTACAATAAAAATAATCTATTTGCTTTTTTACTAGGCATTTATAAATAATTTAAACTGTCATATATCATTTAATAATTAGTAAAGAACGAATAGCTATGAATATGAATACAATCTGCAATTATGGAAAAGCAATTGACTGCCGGCAACAATACTAAAGAAGCAGAGACGTCTATTTTGCATCGGACATCGCATTTGTGTCAGATATTTAGAAAGCATGTATTTTAAATAGCAATTTAAAGCAGGCAAAAAGAAAACAATTCTAGGAAATACCTCGGAGTCACAAGCCAACTTTTCCGCGAACCCGGTGCGGTACAAACAGGATTCCAAAACCTGAGCGAAAAAACCCGCCCAGTACCAAAGTACGATAAATAACTTACCGGATCTAAGTCTGCTTCCCATAACTCCTTCAATTCATCAGCCGAGTCGATATCGTAGAAGGATTTGTCCACTGCGAAAGTCTCCATGGCAACGGTAAAACACACTTGATGCTTCCCAACTTTGAATTCAAAAAAGCGAGAATAATAATAATTCCCGTTGGATCGTAACCGGTCGCGCGATATCCTTTCGAAAGCACTCTGATTTAGTTGTCACACTATACAAGCCACTTGATTATTTTATCAAACATTTACTTTTGGATCTGAGCAGATTTCCATATGGAGGCACTTACGAACATCCCAATGACCACGTCGAGTGAACTGAATGCAGCGGCGCGTCTGCGATCGTCACTTATTCCAGGGATGGGGTTGATTTGAGTGTAGCACGCCCCCTTGATGCACTTGTGCCGCCGCCGACTAGATGCCGGGTGGAAAACAGCTGGGAGCAGCGTTGGTTTCGCCGGCAACCTGTTGAATCGATCTCAATGGGTATTGACCGGGGGAACGGTCGAGCAGCGTACGTTCCGCGTTGGAAATTGAACGTGAGTGAGAGAGGAGAATGTATGCATTCGTCGGGAATGGCCCAACGCCGGGTCGAGAAGTGGCGGGTGCGCGCGCCGCGGCGCCAATGCGAGGGAAGGAAAGGGTGTTTGTTTTTCGCAATTTTACTGTATTTGAATACTGCAAAACGAGAAAAAATAACTTATACAGGGTGATTCAGAATTTACCTAAAAAAATGTAAAAATAAAATCAGGAGCAGTTCAAAAATGATTTAAAAATAGAGGGTGTTAAAAAGAGAGTGTAAAATATTTCAGGAGGTAATAGTATGAACCAAAATAAGCAGAAAAGTCTTAATAAACATGGGTCCGCAAAGTAACGGTTGCGGAGATATGGACCACTATTCGTTTTTCAAACATTTTATTTTATTAGGAATAAACCGACAAAGGAAGCTTTTAACAAACAAAAAAACAAAGTTACAGAAGATGTTCAAAGTGCTCTCCGTCCATTTCCAAGCAGGCACGACGTCTCAACGATATTCGAACTCTTTCGAAAACACCCTCCTTGGTTTGGATTTCTTGACACTTTTGATTAATCCGTAGCTACAGCTCTTCCAGGCTATTTACAGGAGTACCATACACTAATGTCTTCAAATATCCCCAAACAAAGAAATCTAGAGGGTTCAGATCAGGCGATCTTGGAGGCCATAAAACAGGTCCGGCCCTTCTTCCTACCCATCTATGTGGAAAAGTTTGGTGTAAATGCTCTCTAACGGCCATGGAAAGATGAGCTGAGGCACCATCATGTTGGAACCACATTTGTTGCCTCTGATTCAAAGGAATGTCTTCCAAAAACTCATACAGTGTGTTCTGCAGAAACTTGAGGTAAGCAGCGCCTGTTAATCGGTTTGGTAAAACAACAAGACCTAGAAACCTGTCACCTACAATACCCATCCAAATGTTTAATGAAAAACGTGCCTGATGTCCAGATTCTATTAGAGCATGAGGATTTTCGTCGGCCCAAATATGCGTATTGTGAAACACTCCATTTCTTGTGAACCCGGCCTCATCAGTAAAAAAAATGTTTGCAAGAAAACGAGGGTCTTCAGCATCATGACGTAGAAACCAGCGGCAAAAAACCAAACGTGCTTGATGATCATTTATTGGATTTAAGGCCTGTACTCGTTGCACATGGTATGGATACAGCAGTTGCTCGTGAAGGATTCTCCAAACAAGAGGACCACTAATTCCTTCACCTCGGCTGATATTCTCCGCACACTCGTACCTGGATTCTGCTCTACCAGTGCTAGAATTTCTTCTTCTGCTCTAGGAGTGGATACCGACCTTGGTCTTCCGGATAAATGGCACTGTTTGCTCAAGGAACCGGTATCACGCAATCTTTAGTGAATTCTTCCAAACATGCGTTGTGAAGGAATCTGGCGATTTGGATAAGCGTCAACATAAAGACGTCGCTCTTCGGTGGCGTTCCCATTAGCACGACCATACATGAAATGCATGTCTGTTAATTCTGCGTTAGAGTAACCAGCCATAGCGAAAGAAAACTTGTGCACTGAGAACAACTGTCAAATACGTACTGTTTATTTCACTAAACATCAACCAACTATTATAAGAAAATACACAACGTTTTCGCAAAATAAAAAAAGGGGCTAAAACATAAAATATTCCATATCTCCGCAACCGTTACTTTGCGGACCTATGTTTATTGAGACTTTTCTGCTTATTTTGCTTCATACTATTACCTCCTTAAATATTTTACACTCTTTTTTTAACACCCTGTATATAAAGTATAATCTGCGACCGGACAAAAAATTAAAAGAAATTCCCGAGGAAAGATATTAATTACAATTTTTCACCTATTTTATACAGCAAATTCAGCTGCTTTTGCCGCTATTGTTACTAATTATTAATATAATTACTTTGCGGTTTTAATTAGTAAAATAGTTTGACATACCTGATGTTACAACAACAAAATTTTGCGCCCGTCTTACCCAATAATCGGATATTTGAAATCGGCTGGCTAGAGGTATTTATTACCTTGATTTTTTTTAAGATGGAGCAGTAAAATCTCTATTCTGGTGCACAGTGTACTACTAATAATGTTTTTAAAAAAATTTTGTATGACCAATAGTTTACCTGATAAATGCTAAAAACAATTTAACCCCCTTTTCCAAGATGGCGGCCAAAGCTGGTTGTGACCCCACAAACTTCAAGTTAAGCTTTATTTTCACCAACCCCCTCACATCTAAACAATAAAATTGCGTCCTCTAAAAAATGCACGCTAAGGCCAAAATAATGTAAATTTCAATGGACTATATGTACTACCGCGTTGTACTACAGATTTTATGCATGCTGTACTGCCGTACGATACGACCGCGTCGTACTGCAGGTTGTACTACAACGCCACTAACTATCCAACGGTCGTATCAACTTGGTGTTGTACAACTTGTAGTACGATGAGTCGTATAATGTGTGGCCCGTTTACAGATTTTCTGCATGCTGTACTGTCGTACTGCAGGTTGTACTACAACGCCACTAACTATACAACCGTTGTTCCAACGGTCGAATCAACTTCGTGTTGTACAACCTGTAGTACGAGAAATCGTATAATGTGTGGCCCGTTTTAGATTGTCTGTCTGTTGCACTCTCATAGAGACGACTGAGACGAGGTATGTCTCTGTAGCCGAGTCTGTCTTCCGCAATTGGCTACCATCGAATTCCATGCTCTCCATCTCTTTCTTACCTATATGTTATTGGTATGAGGCATGCCTTAGATGCGTCCTTATTTATCTTATTATGCTTATGAACATATTGAAGATTGCCTACACATTAGCAAACGAGGTGTCGCAATTAAGTTCCGGGAATTTTTGTAAATGAAAAGACAAGCAAATTAAATTTCGCCAAAATTGTATTATTGACCTTCACAATAGTCTCCCTCTAATTCTACACAACGATTCCAACGTTGCTGCCACGATTGGAAGCACCCTTGGTAATCCTCCGCAGTTAACCCGTTCAGCACCACGGTTACAGCTTCTTTAAGCTACTGGACGCCGCCATGATGAGATCCCTTGAGGTGCGATTTCATCTTGAGGAACTCTTGCACAATGAACGAGGAATGGGCTGGCGCGTTGTCGTGATGCAGCCGTTCTCTGCGAGTTCGGGTCGCACACGGAAAACGCGGGCCCACAGCTGTTCCAGAACGCCAACACAGAACTGTCCAGTCACTGTCTGGCCGGCAAGAACATATTCAAGATGAATTATGCCGTGGATATAGAAAAAAACGATTAACATTGCCTTCAGTCGTGACTTGGACATCCTCGCTTTCGTTGGCCACTCTCCACCCTTTTCCACACACTGCTGACTTTGTTTACGGGTCTCGGGGTCATACTCAAGTATCCAGGTCTCATCTCCAGTGACTACCAGACTCATGCAGTCTCTACTGTCGCTCCTAATGCTGGGCAACAAATCCTCGCAAATCGATTTTCGTATGTCTTTCTGTTCACGGGTGAGAACTTTTGGCACCATACTTGCGCAAATCTTTCACATATTCAAATTTTCGTGTAACATCTTGTCAACGGTTTCTTTGTTGACGTTTAACTCGTCAGACAACGCACGAATGCTTAGGCGCTGGTCAGACGTGATCAGTGCACGCAAACGATCAACATTCATGTCAGTACGAGAGGTGACGGCTGCTCCTTCATGTGGATCGCCTTTTACCGATTCACGCCCTTCCTTGAACCGTTTCCCCCTTCTCTATAAAAACGTTGACGAACGATTTCCCGGAACTTAATTGCCACACCTCGTAAGGCAAATCTTTCACAGGGAGAAAATTATAAAATTTATTTCATTTATTACAAAAAAGAATCTGATGCCGTCAATATTCTGGTACTCAGTATTCCAATAATAGTAACACTTTTAAAATGGATTTGGTGATTTATTTTGAACTGCTGACGCATTTGTAATTAAATCTACTTCAACATTAGTTCTTTATAGTTGTTTCCACTTACCAATAGAGATGTAATAAAATTTCTACTTAGAACTTCTAATAATAAAAACACTGTTTTGAGGAGGTGTCATTATTATTGCAATAAATTGTACAGTCTTCATAAATGAATGCAAGTCACGTGACCAGGACTGTGATTCTCGAAGAACAACTCGTATGCGAATAGATTTCTTGTCTCTCTCAATTGCCGTAGTGAGGAAAAGGATATTCGCATATGAATTGCTCTGCGATTGATTTGAGAATCTCGGCCCTGATCACGCGGCTTGTAATCATTTATGAAGGCACTGTACCTATACCTATATATTATTTATACCTCTAACTTCATACTTTTGCCATATTTACTTTATGTAAGAAGGAAATATTACTAGTAATAACTTTCTATTTATTATAATAGATATTTTACGGAAAAAGATGTAATACTTTCGACGCTTTTACTCTTGTCTGTCAGTTCTGTTCCAATAGAAATGTCCAGTTAACAAAAACTACCTAGAAAATTTTATGAAGCGGAAAAAATGACTGTAATTCAATATATAGTGCATACTTTCACACTGCGTTAGCTGCCGTACCAAACACAATTAACAATTTTAGTGAAAATATTCAAATTATTTATGTTAAACTAGTTGACAATTAAATGTAGGTACTTATTTAGAAACCTACTTTTACACCTTTATTTCTGATCAAATTATATAATTTATTTATTTACTTCACTTCAGTGGCGTAGGCAGAATTTTGTCATGGGGATAATAAATAAAATCGCAGGAAATTTAGACAGATTTAGAGCGTGACTAATTTACAGCACTTAGAGTTCACGGAATGCAAAATTAAGTCGTTTGGTGAACTTAGCACTTTAATAGTTTACTTAAAACAGTTTATAAACTCACCTATCCTCGCCACAATTGTAGAATACCGTCCTTTTAGATAATATACAAGGTGTTCCGTAAAGAATGGGCCAAACTTCAGATGTAGATAGTTTGGATAAAAATAAGCTGAATTTGCATGAACATATATTTGTACACTCATTAATGTTGAGCACAGATTCCTCAACATAGGAATCTAGGCTTTTCCACCCTTCATGGCGTTTTAAATTTTCCTTTTTGTCGCCTGCGTTGGCAGAGAGTGGTGGACGTACGACGAAAACAATGTCCTGTATAAAGTGGTGGTTCTGGTAAATGCAGATAGTTGACAGTTTTGCTCAGAACAGTTCCAAAAGTATGGATTCCAACTGGAAAAATCGGTAGCGGGGAGTCTTTCTTAGGAAGCAGAGCTAAATGAGATGTAACTGGTCTGCTACTTTTTGCTCGGCCTAAGCGGCTCGACTTGCAGAAAGCGACCTACAATATCGTAGGTACTTAACCGCAGACCTCTCGCCCCGGGCGATGCGCCATTAAATCTATAAATGATACTGCAGGAAACAACTACTCCGCGGGCTAATGCCCCGACCGGCATTGAATTATACCTGCAGTATCTGTGTGAAACAGCCAAGAACCCTTGTCGGCCACTCCACCAGTTCAATTGTAGGTCATCTCACCTATGGCATGCTGATGAGGGCTAACAAGCCCGAAACCGGTCTATGTCTGGTGGAGTGGCCGACAAGGGTTCTTGGCTGTTTCACACAGATACTGCAGGTATAATTCAATACCGGTCGGGGCATTAGCCCGCGGAGTAGTTGTTTCCTGCAGTATCATTTATAGAGCAGAGCTAAATATTTGTTACATAATATTCTGGGCCTGTCGGTCTTTATTTTAGTTACATGAATGTCACTTACTTTTAAATTCAAAAGTTCTTTATTATGTAAAGCTTCAGCAATGACAAACACAACACAAATCTACTTTCATCAACAGAAAGATTTCATCCGGTGCATTTAGTAAGTTTTTTATATTTACTAATGTCAACATCGTTTTTTGCTGAAAGAGTTGCTTTCACCATGGAATAACGACCACATTGAAGAAGGAGAATACTCTTTCGATAACTCAGAAAAATATTTTCTGTTGCACCATTCCATGAATACGTCATACTGGCTATTGCATTTTTCGACTGATTTTTGTGGTAGAATTTTTAAACATGTCTCCAATGACTTGACTCGAATTTCAGGTGGCTTGCACTGACTGTATTCCTCCATCATTTTCTATAAATAATTCGCGACAGAACTTTTACTGTTGGGGCCGTGACAGCGACAAACGATTTATGTTTAATGTCATACAGGAATCGCTATGTTGATAAATATTTGCGTCAAGGAAAATGCTTGATTTTTACAGTAAAATAAAGTGTTTACTTCCGGAAATCGCTATGGCGATGAAAAAAGTTATGCAGCATCAAAAATGGTTTGCAATTTCCTGATTATTAAAATTAAGAAAAACTTGGTTCAAGGAAAATAAAACCAGTTATAATAAGTGTATATATATATTACGTATATAAAGAATTACAAAATAAATGCTAATAATTATACAATTCTCATGTAAAATCCATCGTCGGACCCATTTCGCAAAATGCAATAAAAAATATAAGGTTCCAAAAGGACACCTCTCAAATTATATCGAAACGGTTCCGACCAGCACTCAATCCACCTATAATACTTAGGAATGGGAGTAATACTTTCTTTATCAATCATGATTACAATTTGTGTGACTTAAAAGCCGTTACAACTAATAAATAAATATGCATGACGACTACTTAAAATAAATAATGCTAAAAACGTTACTACCACACAACTTTGGCATTAACTTTTTGCACACAGGGCGTTGCATTGAAGTCAGTCATTGCGGTCTTCATTTGTTCGGCATATTTGTTTGAATCTTAGTAATCGTTTATAAATTCTCTGGATTCGATCGTTTCGTATTTTATACTTCGTCCTCTCTCGAGAATTAAATTTTTTATTAAACATATACAAGGTGTAAAAAAATTGACCAACGATCTATGGGAATTGAAAACGTTAAAAGAATGAGATTAAATTTATGTCCTAAAATGCTTCTCCGAGGAGATACAGGGTGTTAAAATTTAAACAAAATTATATATTTTCAGCTTCTGAAAATAATTTTAAAAATTTGTATATCACACTCACCTACTTGACGTACATGTTGTGTGCATTGGTTACGGTGGAAGGCACTTTGAACACTTGATCTACGTAATTATTTCATAATTTACTATTATTTAAACAATAAATAAGCCTTTAATACTTTTTCTATCAAATAAGGTTGACAGTAATATTAAATCTGTATTTTAACACTACTTTTGAAAAATATCAAATAACTAAAAAATTGTCTTGCCAAGAAAAAAACGTCTATTAAAAGATGAAATTTTATTAAAACTTGAGCTTGAATCTTCTCAATTATCATCACTATTTTAACATTTTCTGTATATTCCCTGTTTGTAAGTTTGTCCGTTTTTTGTTGCACCCTGTATACATACTTTTGAAATGTTAGTTCATTAATGCTTTGGTAGATGGCTCTTTCAAATGAAACTTGGGTTGTAGGTAAAGGTTTTTTAAATTAATTGAATTGCATGCAACAAAACACGAAAGTTTTACAGAAATTTTCCGAATAAATATCACTCAAGTTCAAATGAGATTCATATAGAGGAATGGATTGAATGTAAGCAATATTTTATAAAAATCGTGAACAGGTAACTTATAAATAATTACTAAACTCGTGCATATTTAATTTTCCCATTAATACAATAATTCGTTCTATATTATATCACCCTGTATGTCTTTTTCATGACTATAAATAATTAAATAAAAATAATAAATATATTCCACTATCCGAGGATTGGTCAATAAGTACCCATGTTTGAAGCTAGGTGGCCTTGATGAGGGAAGTTGACATTCATAGGTTAGGTTTTATTTGCAACCAATGTTTCGTGTTGGGACAAAAACAATATCGCTCCGTAATTTAGGATGGAAAAATATGCGAAGAAATAAAAGCGAAGCCAGATGCTGTTTATGTAGACCCTTCACCATCTATGATAACCTTGAAATATTGGTTCAACGAATTTAAATGTGTTCGTACATCTGATTTTGATAAGAAACGGCTAGGCCTCCTAGCACACTTGACTGTTGAGTATATCGTTGAATCAGTCTGACACTTAGCATGGCGTTTGACAGATGGCAGTGACATGATGGTAATGTCAATTCCTTCAGCAACGCCACCTATCATCAAACACAGATACCATTTATCAACTCTCGTACTCCTTATTCAGAAATCTGATGCAAATATGATAAAAATATTTGTTCTACAAAGAAAAATTGCCAAAGCCTTTTTCAGCAACATATTTCATATATTATTACATAAAAATTATATATACCTAACCATTCGCTATTTTTTTTTTTAGATATATTCAAACGATTAAAGAAACAAAAACATTCTTCATCCATATTCTCGCTATCACCGCGTTACAACTCAAAAGCATAGTTATTCGTGCAAAAAGGCCTACCGAGAAAATGAGAATGGACAAATCCTCAAATAAAATTCTACAACTGCATTAGATAAGAGGAGTGATTGTTTCTGCAAAATTTTTGGCAATTACATTACATTGTAAAAGTTTCAGCACCTTAGAAGCTAAGTTCGATTACCGTACAAACTATTTGCCTCTTATATATTAAAGTCAGACTTGAATAATTAACACGATACTATAATTACATTATTTGTGCAGCGAATTAGTGGGAATGTCTAGAGAAATGCAACTACCACAAGATTTAATACTAATAAGTAGAAATTTGCAATTACAAAATTATATCAATGTGCAATTATATTATATTCCATTTCGATTCAACGACAACACCTATCGCTTTCGCTAAACATGCCCACTGCTTCACAAAACCTGGATAAGATGAAATAACCTAACCTCACTATTTCTCCCGATTCAGATGAACCCTACTATTTTGCAATGTTCATATCAAATCATTTACCGATAACATAAACCTGTTACATGACGAGCAGCTGATATTTTCCGCTGTATCATCTGAAAGGGTATAAGTGCTATCTGCTTAGATTGCACAGGGAATACCACTCACTCGTTTCGGCAGTTAAATCGAGACTGCTTAGATCCAGCTCTACTCCGCCCATGAACTCGTTTTCCTGTAGGGCGTCGTAATTCCAGACGGTGGCCTTCAGTTTTCTCGTCCTCACTATCTCTACAGCCATTCGATACTCAAGCTGAAACATTTATTTACCGCTCAAAGTTTGAATTACTCTTTTGTCTTCTTCTTCTTCCACATGTGATCAAAACGATACTACTTACCATTTCCATAAAACTAGGGTGGCAGTTCTTCTTCACAACTTTAGTTTTCCGCTTGGTACTTTTTTGCACGTCGGGCTGTAGGTAAACCTTCACGTACGTGGAGGGTTCCTGACCGTTCGACAGTCTCGGTAGACCTCTAGCATGGTGTACCATCACACAAAACACCCCCTTGCTGTACTGCAACGACATTTTTAACTGACCCTTCAGTCTTCCAGATTCATTTTGGAAATCGGTTCGATCTAGCACAAAAAAAAATATATATTTTTCATCGGTGTTGTACGAGCTGGACAGTACCTTTGACTTTTTTGGAATATTCGTCGGGGTATTGCTGGTCCCTCAGGAGGGGATGGAAGAAGGTGTAGACTAGATCAGAGTGGGCTATTTCGTGAGCGCACACAAAGAGCGATTTGACAAACTGGCTGATTTCGTGGAATCGCTTTTGGGCGACTTGCTTTATGTTGGATCGACCCATATGAAGACCAGTGGACAAACTAAACGAAACATTTATAGGTAGAATTTGAGCTGCACATTATTTTATAACTATAATAACAATTTTATATGGTTCCTTTCATACTTATAATAGACATAAAAAATATCAAAGCCTGCCGATAAGTGTAATACAGTGAGATCAGGGCAATTTTTAAATGTCCATAGAAAATAAATATTATTTCACAAATCATAAAACTCAAAAACACCCATCCAAATAAATTGAATACAAAATTAATGAAAAATAGTGGTATCAATAATCAATAATTACACATCTTATCAGTTTCCCCGCTTTACCCTAGGTGGGAGGAGTCTTGATTCGTCAGACGTGTTCCCTAAATAAACAATTATAATAATAATAATATCTCTACCCCTCATTCTAATCACGAGGATTAGCCCAGAAGTCGAAGACTTGTGCGGGAGAGGGGGCGGCATATTATTATTAAGCAGGCCGCATTTGCGCCCAGGAACGACTTACGTTGGTAGGCCCTAACCACCATTCAGTGCAGGAATGAGGGAAACCTGGAAAACCTCATTAATTAGGGGGGTAGTCAAATGTCAACCGGTGTCAATCTCTCACATTGACCCAAGCCAACATTCTTCCACCCTACCATACCCGCAGAGAGGGTGCCAATCTTTCCACGAATATAGCTTATATACGGTCTACCGGCTGCGGGGATCGAACCCACAGCAATCCAGTCACCTCGATTCAAGTACTGACGCCTTAAACCGCGCGACCACTGACCGATTTAATTGCTAATTGCTTTTTAATTGCTAAATTAAATGAAACTAATTTATTCAGGTAGATACTAACATTTAAAATATTCTGAAAACATAAAAATATGCTGAATTTGCATAAATTTATTTAAAGAATAATATTCTTAGCACAATACTAACTTGTCAAAACACAAGCTGTTTTTTTGTTGTTGGCAGTATGTATAAAAGAATTTTTTATTTCTACAATATAGGAAAAGAAATAAAATTAGGGTGAATAAATTTTTGAAATTCCCTGAATTTTCTGTTTTCCTGTTCGAAAATTAATATTTTCACTGACTTTATATCGATTTGCGAAAAAGATGTTTTTTGAGAGAACAATTTTAGCAAAAAAAAGGTGTACCTCAAAACTATATTTTTTCACCATACTAAAAGTGGTAGTTATACTTATTTTATTTTTGACAAAATAACATTTTTAAAATAACCATCAACTTCAGAACAATATCTATATAATATCAATAAAAATTTTTTAATATTAATTCTTTTAATTAGTCGCAAATTCTCTTCTTCCCCGATATTTAAACAATTATAGAATAATTTGTGTACAAATAATATTGGGCGTTAATTAGGTACGTATTTTTAAGATTTGATTAATTTAAAACAAAATACTTACGTTTTCCATATACAGAGTGTTAAAGTTTGACAAAATTTAATATTTTTTTATGTATTCTTCTTCACGTTTTAATCTTGTATTTTACAGAGCCATTGCAAACTCATGTTTATATAAACATTTTGTGTCAAAATCAATTAAAAACTAATTTTTAGAGCTTTGTGCAGATATTTAAAAAAAAACCTCTGTTTGGTAAAATACATGCAACCCAAATTACTGATTGGTGAGGCGGTAAATTTGAACTATGTAGAAAAGTTCTCAAATATTTTGTAATTTCCCTGTCGCAATCCTGATAATAAGCTCAATATTGTCAGTATTTCAATAAAAGATAATTTTTTACACCTGAATTAGATAATATATGAACTTGTTTTACCTAATCACTTTATCAAGTTCCTAATTTATAACCTAAAATTTTTATAAACTTGCGTAAACTTGAGACTATACACACATGTAATTTTTTTCAAATGAAAAATCATATCTTAATGATTAACATTATGCCTCATATGATCGGATTATTTGATAAATTATCTACCATTTTTACAAAATTTCTATGACATTCCGTGGTTTAAATTATTTATTTTGGTAGTGATGTACGCAAAAATAAATCTGAGCTTAGAACAATTGAAAATAATAATTGTGCATAACTCCTATATTGTAACTAACAAATAAAGATAATTATTTACGACACTGAATTGAGTAACCGAACAAATATTGACATCGTTTCGAGATTATTATAAAATAAAGGAAAACCATTTAGTGCCTGGACTCATGTCTACAAATATTTCAAAATAAGAACATTATGATAACAATTCCAACAAGTTTTGCTTATTCAAAAGCAAACAATAGACCACTTATGAGAAGGGATTATGATAATATGCCTGGGAGATTTAGAACTAGTCAAGAAGTTTATTTTCCCACTGATAAAATCAGGTCTTACATGTCAGAGGATTCGTACTTTGCTTGGAAAGTTAATACAGATAAATCCTATTGATAACCATTTATAAATGAAAAGTAGCAATATTTGAAAAATCAAAAGTGAAAAAACGCTAATGCACACCATCTATTCAATTTTACATCTTCCAAGAACACCCAGGTATAGAAATTGCCAATTATGACGGAGACATATTTTTTGTAATACCCTGTAGGAACAGATCTCGATCCCACTATGTTTGCTCAAAGATTCTGTGGATAACAACCTGACAAATTTTTGTAACGCCCTGTACGAGCAGACGACTTCTCTGTCCCACTGTGTAAATCAGGCAAAGGAATAGTAATCCAATGGCACAGAAAACTGATAACATCTGTTAAAAACAATGAAGTATCGCATTACAGATAAATTACATACTATCAGCTTGTAATCTATCAAATTATTTAGATAAGACATAGACATTGCCACGAACAAATTAGTAACAGTTTTGGTACAGAAAAAAAACGCGTTCAAGCCACTTAACGGTCCTAAAAATGGGTCTTTTTGGCGGGTTTAAAGCCAAGTTTACGGGGAGTAGTACAAATAAAAAGAAAACACAAGAAGTGGTGTGTCTCAAATATCACATACATTCGGAATTCGACGGGCAAGATTGTAAGTGAAATTTCTTTTAAATTGATTTATTATTACATGTTTAATCCGTTGTTTATTGTTGATAACAATATTGTTACTCAACTATAATTTAATATTATCCTTAATTTGTTAACAAAAATACTATACAGGGTGTACAGAAATGATGTCCGGAAGGTCATTATACAAGAAAAATTAATGCCATAACGTCCAACATTTTTTCAACAACTCAAAGTTTCTTAACGATTTCATGGAAGTTTGCATAAAAATTTAATGTCAAATTGTTTAACGAAGTTAAAGAGTTTGTTTTCAAGGCATGCTTTGATCATTGTGAAATTGAGTTCACGGAAACCGTTTATTTTACAGTGGTTAAAAAAGAGGTCAGTTTTAAAGAATTTTTGATGTTAGTGCTTTACAAATTTATAAAAAAATTCTTTGACGCCTTGTAACTAATTTTGAGTTTTTGAAAATATATAATTTTTGGTACTAAATGACCTCCCAGAATTTTGAGCATTATTCCTGACATCCTGCATAATAATAGAAAACAACACAAATTTTTACTTTTTTTTTTAATTTTTAGCGGAAAAGTCCTTACAAATAAACAGCATAAAGAAAAACGAGGTAGTCCACCAATCTAAGAAAAAAGAAAGAAAGGCTCTTACTAAATCCGCAATCTTCCCAGAAAGTCAAACCTCACAATCTTCCTTATCACCTTCAACACCACAGAAAAGTCTATCCTTAACTAATTTGAACGGAGAAACGTCCCCTACAGTCCACAGGCGAGAAAACGGATACGCGGAATCGACAGACCCTATTACAGTCTCAACTACATTCAGTTTACCAAGTAACGGAACGAGCGTAGCGGTATCCGATACTGAATACAGAAAAACTACCCAAGAACACAATGGTGTGGTTACCGAAAAAGTAGCAGTCGTCACCAACAATCACCTCTACTCCACCGACCATCAAGCGAGGAACGAACAGCACAGTCAGTCAGTTCTAAAAAAAGTTTCGACATACGACGAGGAAGGAACCTTGACAAACGGTGCGGAATACAAGTCCAACTCGGAAATATCTTACTTAAAACCCACGTCGCCTTACAAAACTTCCCCAAAAGAAAACGTTTCCAACGATGACCAATCAACGCTGATTTTCATGACGCAACATAGCTCACGAAGTTCCAGTTTCGATAAGAGCATGGAAACTGACGATATAAATTTCACAAAACGCATACCATTAGACTTTAACAAACTACAAGAGAACTACAATGATACGACAGACGAAAATTTCAACATACATTTCGTACCAAAAAACACTCCAGACGATGACGTCGATTATTTTAAAATTAACGTAGTGAAACACGATCTGACCAGAGTCTACCCGCAGTCAGAAGACGAACACTCCCAGGAGGAGGAAAAAGAACCTCGTTTTACCAGGATGGGTTACAGCAGTCAAGCGGCAAGCATTTTCTTTGGAGAAGGAGAAGAAGCTGAAGTTCCAAGGCCGAGAAGGATTCAACTGATAGAAGATGACGACGACGAGAGGCGCAGCAGCGGAGCAGATTGCTAGGCATTCATGTATTTATATGTGTGGGTTTTGTTTGTAGATTTAGGAGATAATGTTAAGTTATAACTTGAAAAATTAAAGATTTTTTTATATATTTCTTTCAATTATCTTTTACTGTTTAATTCTATTATAAAAGGCCGCAGTACAGAACCTTGAGGTAACATTAAAAACATATTCGTTGTGATCTAATAAAATGTATAAGGAAAACATTTCGAAACATCATTACTATAAATAAAAAAGTTTTATATTTATCTTCCTTCACTTTGTGCATTTAAAAATAAAATAATTTAACTTTATTATCAATGACAATCTCAAGTGTACACGGCGTTTGAAAGCGCTGCCATGATTATCTTCTGGTATGTTTACAAATTTGTACAAGTACAATTCCAGAAAGTAATTATAGAAATTGAACGAGGTAAAACACTCCAGATTATGTAAATACCGTTCAAAAGTAGAAATGGAGGTATATGATGATAGAAATCCATCAATGTTAATACCACAAATCTTACATTATCTCTAGATTGACATATTGAACGCATTAAGACGTACTTGTGAACACTGGCAACAGATAAAGTACGAATCTAATAAATTAGCTCATATCTTGACATAATTTTAATAAACACGAAATGTCGAATTCTGCTCAAGTACAAGCTTAAATACACAATAACATTTTCAACGAATTTTTTTTATAGATACGCGAAAAAATTTTTATAAGAATTTTATAAAAGTAGGCATTGAAACTTATGCAACCGGCGACACATGATTTGCTCACCTGTGGAGTTTAGCCAACGGAAAGTAGATACACAATTTCTGATGCAATTCGCAAAACTCTTTGTACGTCCTCTGTATCTCCATTGGTTGCTTCTGATCCTTCCTGTAAACCCTCAAAACGTACACGTAGTACTTATCCGGATCATAGCGTTTCCTGTAATTCACAACTTCCACGTGTACCAGCTGGCCGTCCGTTGCCATACTAAAACACATTAAAACTTTACGATTGACATAATTCGCACAAATTAAAGTAATACCTATATGTTTTCGGTACAAACGACAGTAACGATCCACCGTTATTATCGGCGGTGAACTTCAATTGCGCCAAATTATGAAGGAAAAAGTTAAATTGCGTAAACCGAGTCTTCAGAGACTCCTCTATAAGTCTCGTGAAATAAGCGGCAGCTTCTGGATTTGACAGTTCCGGCAACAAAGCTCTATGCATGTAGCCTATCGATTCCGGAGTGATACGACAAATTCCTGACGACGTAATCTAAAAAAAAGTAAACAAATTCCAATCGCCATTAAAAAAAATATATCTATTGCATTTTACCAAAAACAAAAAGAGATTCCGATGGTTCCTGATAATGTTAAACGCCTGACAACACAAGTCCACGAATTGATGGAACTTCTCCGTCGGTCTATCACTGCCGTTTATCACGTACGCCATGTCTGACGTCAAAACAAAAGGTGCCCGATCCCTGGATAGGAAAGACGTTATAATGGAATAACACATAAATAATAGTTACCTTTTAAAATTGCCGAACATTTGAGAATCACCTAAAAACTTGCCAAAATCTATATGAAACAGGTGGCCGGAAGTTTTCAACATGATGTTGTCGTTGTGTCTATCACAGATACCCAGGATGTAGGTGATTACGCAGTACCCAGCACAGGACGCTGAAATATTTGTTTAGTGAAAATAGAAAGTGAATGGATTATAATGTTAACAGCTTATGGGAATGTATAAACTGCACATATGAATACTCGTTTGGTCTTATATTTTGAATTAAAAAAACACTTCCATGTAAAATTTCTAAAATTTTATTGTATTAATAAGTCAATTTCACTTATTAAAATTGTTTTATTTACATAAAAACAATTTATTTTAATACATAATCTCATTTTAAGTACGTTAAAAGATTGGATTATAACCGGCACTATATGTGCAATTGATACATTACCAATGAAACAATAATATATAATCCATTCACCAAAATTTGAATTGAATGAAACATAATTTCTTCTTGATTTATTGGCATTGAATTCAAATGTAGACACAGAATTACTCTAGCACATTTGGATTTCCTAACCTCAATGTGTCAAAAAGACACTGCTTGATGATATTTGAGGTTATGTTATACACGCAAAATGCAATTGTTTTTACTAATTTTTGCTTAACAAACTTAAAATGTTCAGATTAAAAGCCTTTTATTTAAAGGTAAGAAGATCAATGGTTTTATAAAAACAAAATACTTTCCTAAATATGTTTTCTTGTAAATTATTGTTCAGTGACCCAGAAAAAAGGGACATTACGATGCCTAGAGCTTATGAAGTACTACAGTTTGAAATTGGTACATCTGAAGAAAAAACCATGGAATTGAAACAAATAAAAATAGGTTTTGAAGAGGAAAATTGGTACCCGACAATAGCAAAAGAACAAATAAACTAGACATTTTAATTTGCTGTTCTTATAACCTCAAATATCACCAAAAACCTTCGTCTTGCAACTTTGAGGTTATGATTTCTTAAAATATTGACGTGCTAAAGCAACTCTATGACCGGATTTCGATTCAGCATAAAAACCTGTACAAAAAATTATATGTCTGACTCAAATGGCAAAATTTTGTTGAACTGTGTAATTTATTGTAGGACTATAGAATAAAGAGTGGTTATGCTTTAATAGTTTTAAGTTAGGTTAGATCAGATTCATGGCGGATTTGAGATTAGATAGTAATAAAAAACTTCCGTTTTTTAACCTTTACGTGAAAACAATAAAAATAATGCACGATTAATAATAAAACCTGACTGTAAATGATCTCTAAATATATTATGCTTACCCGTAAAATTCTGAACAGCCCTAGCATATTCCAGTTCGGAAGGATTATGTTTGGCCAGCCATTCCGCTATAGGCTTGTCCTTGAAAGATCCCGTTAACCCGTGCTCCACCTGAATTTTCCTTAACGTCTCAGCCTTTGTAACCATTTCTATCATACCTAAAATATAAAATATATGTATTAAACCTACAATTACAAAGCAGTTTTCGGCGATAAATAATACCTTTCCTTTTTGATGTCGGTATACAAGTGAACGCAACCATCTTCAGATCTAATCCCTTCTTCAGCCACAACTTGTCCATCAGTCTGATCATCTGTAAAGTCAGCATGTCCTGCTGCAAGTCATCGCCAACCTTATATATCGCCGGTCTTACAGAACTGTCTTCCATCAAGAAATTTATCTTCAAGGGCAACGTATTCGAGGGGAAATACGAACACGATTGCACCTCTACGCCTTTAACTTTTAAGGTAGGAGACAGGGGCAGACTCGTGGGGTTGTCCTGCAAATCCTTGTGAATCTGCCCTAAGGCATTGTGCAGCACAGTTATCCGATGCGAATCCTTGGATCTTTGCACTTCCTCGGCAATATCATTGAGTTTCTACAAAATATTAACTAGAATTGTGTTTATCGTTGGTTTATATGTTTGTACCTTGACGAGAGACTGTTGTGACAAGAAACAATCACTGAGAGACTTTCCAGAAATAGCTAGCAGGGCTCTCAGTAACAGTTTCAGTCTTCGATGGTGTCTAACCTCACTTATCGAGTCATCTTTATTGCGCATTTCGGAGGAACAATTCTATAATGAACATAAATCAATATATCTGTGAAAATAACAAGTGAATTTGAAGGGTACCTGTGGAGAATCTCCCGGTAGGCTGTGGCAAAGCAACCAAAAGAGATAGTGAGCGAATCTAGGTGATCGTAAAGCTCTATCTAAAAGAAATTGCGCCAATGGAGAGTTCTCGTACGTCTCGTGCCTCAAAGCAACCACTAATTGTGGTAAATAGTCCACTAGTTCGTCGTTCGTGAGACCACGTATCCATCTGATGGCTAATTTTCGAACTTCCAAATCAGGAAACCTTCAGAAGACAATAGATTTTCAACAAAAAAATAATTACGAAAAATTAGTTTTTGGTATAAACAAAGGTAAAATTTGTGCTTACACTGGTAATAATAATTCTAAGGCCTGTATGGGTTTCAGTCTAGTCCACGTGTGTAACATACCATGTAAATCCGGTAATTGAGCGTAGGCCCAAGTATGGGCTGCTAATAATACTTTTGTTAAAGCCTGGGGTAAGTGATATAAATAGTGTCGTTTTTCCCATAAAATCTGAAAATTTCAAGATTATGGTATTAACTCATAGATGCAATTTTTTTTATTTCCTTGATAGTTGTAGAATGGCCTTTCCAAATTTTAAGGCACCCGCAATTTAAGTAAAAAAAATTAAAGCATGACATTTGTTTTAGTTATAGCATTGCCAACTTCTGTCATTTGTTTAGCTTACCTAACCTCTCAGACAACTGTCATATTATTTAAGTTTGACCCCTTTAACGTTTGTATTTTTAACTTATTCTATTAAATAACCTACGCCAGAAAGAGGCAATTTCTCAATTAAACTTTTATAATGGGATAGGGAACGTAAAAATGTAATGAATAATAATGATTTATATTCAATTTACTAAATTTAAGGGTGGTAATTACAATGCAATGCCCTCTGGATCTGGATCTAGATGGCTTACAAATGTCAAAATTTGTCGTCAAAACAGATGCCTCACTTTGATTTATCTTTTGTGGTACTACAACCTCGGGAATTATCAACAATATTTAGGATATATCAAATTTTGACAATTTTTTATTGGTTTTTATTGCTAGACTAAAACTATATCATCATTTTTTGGAAATGATAAAAGTTCAAAAGTAACAACTGCATAAAGAAATTGAATTGATAGAATAGAGAGATTTCCGTTACAATATGTATTTAAAATATATTTCACGTTACCTCTCTAATCTCAGCGGGAAACTTATACAGCATATCCTGTTCACAAGCATCAACCAGTAACTGCTGTGTCTCGTTATCCAAACTGGAAAAATCGCCTTTGATCACGCTATTGTAAAGTTCCGGTGTTATCGCAGGAAACTGTACTTTATTTGGAACGACTATTTCTAAACCTAACATGGGATGATCCGGGTCCGGATGAGTTCCCATCGATGGAGCTGGGCCGTAGATGTGATCGTTTATGTAATTTGTGTCTTTCGACCAAATCGAGAGCAACATACTTCCCTGCGTTAGTGTACTAGAAAATAGCATTAATTAAAAGAAAAGGAGGATTTCTTACTGCTTACCTCTCGTAATTGAACAATTGCACAGCTGTCCACCCAATTTCCTCCTCTTTATAGACAGGTACACTTGAATTTTTAGCCTCTTCGCTGTCCGAAGCGGCTAAAGTTTTACCGAAAACCTGCAGCACCAATCGAGACTCTCTGGCTAAACTACTGATTGGCACATCTTCAAATTCTAACCTATAAATATTGTAGTGTAAACAAAAAATTACTGAGTCAACTGTCAATTATTAGGTACATCTTCCAGTTATAACCTACAAATATTGTAAACATAGACAATGTTCACAAAACAGTTGAAAATGGTTTCCATCTGCAGACGCAAATGTGTACTGATAATGCTTACATAAGGTTGAAAATCGTTGTTTTAGTTGGAATGCGCCTGATGATTGAAAACTGATTCTGATATGTGAACAGCTATAGAAAAATTACTGATCCAACTGTCAATTATTAGGCATATCTTCAAATTACAACTAAGTAATATCGTAAACATAAAAAATTACTAATTCAACTGTCAATTATTATTAGGCATATCTACAAATTATATCCTGCAGTATCGTAAACATTAAAAAATACTGATTTACTTATCAATTATTAGGCATATATTCAAACTGTAACCTACAAATATCGTAAACATAAAAAATGACTAATTGAACGATCAATTCTTCAGGCACATCTTCAAATTCTAACCTGCAATTATCGTAAACATAAAACAATACTACTTTAACTGTCAATCACTTACCAGTTATCAAATATTATTCGTGTTGGCCACAATTTATCCCTTTCAATCTTCTTACTAGGTTGAGTCAATAGAGTTTTGCCAATTTTTTTGGTACCATGATAAACGTGCGCAGCAATATAGTATTCTTCTTGTTCCCACTCGAAGGAAGGACGATGTATCGCACAGATGCGTATGACAAGAGAGTCCATCACATCGTGGACGTATCTGATAGCTGAAAATATTTACCAAATAAAATGGTTTCCCACGTTGCCAATTTCACTTACGCTCATTAGAAGCAGGAGCTTTGACTTCAAAGTCCACTGTAAACGCCTGGCAGTACATTTCTATAAGGTTCTGAATGGCGAAACGGATTTTATCGCAACTGTTGGTAATGGTTTCCGAAAAGCTCACCGTCTATGGATTTACAAATACATAAAAACGTTTATTAGGTGATAATTTTAAACTTACGTTGGAGGGTATAAAGTTTTTGCAAAATTCCATTAGAGCCTCTACGGTTTGCATAATATCCAACGTGCAGAGGTCACCCATTAAATTTATTATACACTTCACGGATTGTATAACTTTTAACGGTTGCAATGGCGGCATGACGGAAGAATTACTGCTTCTATCAATCTGTAACGCCGCTTCTTCAAGTTTTTTCATTTCGCTTTCAACGGTTTCTGATAAATGTACAATATAATTACCTGAGAATAATTATCGACAAAACAAATACTTACCTAACAGAATTTTCAAATTCTCATATGTGATATGTACAATAGAATCGTTTGGAAGAATATTATCAAACCTCAACGTTTCATCATCATTATCGTCTTGAATCTAAAACAAAAGAGAATCTACCCCTGTCCCAGCATTTATACAACTTTCTTTACCGTTCTAGCAAATGATTTATCTTTCTTTGAATCGGGAATAAGGATTAAAACTACATCCTCGTCAAGTTTGATGCAATGATGAACATATTCGTAGTCGCTCAGTAGAGTTGTAGGCACTAAGTATTCATTATATCCCCACACTTTTAAGGTGTATAGATTGGACGAGGGCGCCTCCAAGTCATAGGTTAACTGCATAGTAATGTGTTCGACGCTAGATGTCACTGCAAAAGTACTAAGATAGAAACAAAAGAGAATACAATGCAATTTTTTACCGTCACAAGTAAAACTTATCGGTTTGTTGAAATCGGCACCTTCAAAATCGGGGTGAACTTGGAGTTTGATGCTGAGGCCCTCATTGTACTCGTAATTTACCATGGGGCTTATTACGAGGCCCATATTTGTGTCTGGGTCATTGTAACGGTATTGCTCTAAAAAAAAATATATTCTGGCACTTTTAACAAAAAAATAGATTAAAGTGTACATACTTCTGACATTATAAACCATATTATAAAACGCCTTTAAATCGGAATCCTTATTGAGGGAGCGATTACTGGCATCTTCGATTATATTCAGCAAATTTCTCTACAAAGCAAAACACAAATAGAAAAAGCAATTTTAAGTAGAGTAAAATAACTAACCTTGAAATTTTTGGTACTTCGTCTGTCTATGGTGGACATACGAGGGGGCGCTGGCGACAATGGAGTACTATCGGGTCTATTTACAGTGGCGTAAATGGGATCTGAAGTACTTGTATTTGCCGATCCAGTATAGATGAAGTCGTAAGGATCGTACTCCTCGTACACACTACCGCATATGGATAAGCTATCATCAACTACAAAATCAATTACCAATAAAAATATTTCGAACAAGCACTCGTGTGGTACCTGAACAATCTGGACTGATAGTTCTAGAACTGCCAGAGCTGTAAAACGAGTCTGAAAGGGGATCAAATTCTTGCAAAATGCTGACGCGTACGCTGTCCTTGTTGTCGGCTTGAGCAAAATCTATTAAGTTGTGGGTGTTTGTGTAATTTATGGAAGATGGGTTTGCCGATGGTGTTGACGATCGTGAAGACGTTGAACTTCTGGGTACTACAGGGGGAGGAGCCCTCTGTTGGTTTTTAGGAGGGAGAGCCGGAGGAGACTACAAATTTTTAATGCAAAGACTTAAAATATCAAAATTGTAAAGTCTAATAATTCATGAAATTTTGTATGCGGAGATTTTTTGGGAATGGAAATTCAAATTTTATGGACGATTGGCTATAACTCCCAAATAAACAATACGTGAACTTTCGATTCACTCTAATACATAATTTGCATGCATCATCATCTTTAGATGAGTTTTTAACGGAAACAGCTGCTCCTAGAGACTTCAATAAGGTATACATTTCTTAAGTAGAAAAGATAGAGGAAAATGTTTTTGTATTCCGAAATGATATACATCGTGGCACAAAAAAGTTGAAGCGATTTAAAAGGATCCTAATGGTCGCTTTAAGCGCCCTCCGGGAGATACAGCCAATCGTACATAAAATTTGAATTTCTTGTCCTAAGAAACCTCCGCATACAAAATTTCATGAATTTAACTTAAAGTAGTCAAGAGTTATTAAAGAAAATGTAATTAATTTTTTTAAATTTGACATCCTATATATACTAAACGAAGCGTTTTCAGACCTAAGTTCATAGGAAATTTTTGCTTAAAATTGAACGTAAAATAACATACTGAAGTATGTACGTCTCCTCCTGAAACATTCTGTATATTTTATCAAATTAAATGTCAAATTCATTCATTGTTACATAAAGAATGTGAAATGTTTGATACCTAACCTAACATAACCTAACCTGAACTAATTCCTTCCAAAACTGTAAAATATGTGCTTTAGAAAGAGGTTACTGAGATTTAATAAAAAAAATATATAAAATATGTGAAAATATTTTTTTGTTAAATTCATCGCAGTTACATAAAATATGTAATATATTTGATAGTTAACCTAACATTCCTTAACCTAACCTCACTAATTTCTCTAAAATTATAACATATAATAAATAATGCAGAAAGTGGTTGATTTCTAATGCAAATTATAAAGTTTATTGGGAAAAAATATAAAATAACATGAAAATAATCTTTTGTGTGTGTTAGGTACATAAAATATGTAAAATGTATGATACTTAATCTAACGTAACCTAACTAATTTGTCCAAAATTGCATATGAACAAGTTTGTATTCCTAACATTGCAGAATGTAAATATTAGTAAACAAAAAGAATATAGGTACAGTAATAAAATAATACTTTTCATATGATTAAGTGGTAAATATTAATTTTTATGCATTTATCGTTACATAGTCCAGTAGAACACCCTCTTAACCGGCTACCTTTTAATCAGTCTCCGCTTTAATTGGCTGCCGTGATATGTGATATTTAATAACCCGTTCAGTAAGGATAAATATGTGCATACTTAGTTTTATACGACAAAAACAAGTTTGGGAGTGTAGTTTAATATAAGAAACGTTTAACCAACCAAATCGTTATCCGGTTTGAATCCCGGTGGCTGGTTAAGAGAGACTTTATTTTATGTAAAATGTTGATATAAATCGGAAGTTAACTCAAAATATCAATTGTTTTTTAACCTATTTGATATAGCCTTATCACTAATTATGATAAATAATTACAAACTATACCTTATCAGCAATTCTTAAACAATATGCAATAAAATCAATGTTAAGAAAATTCACTAATTCTTAACCAAAATTGTTTTATAAAATATACTTACCCACGTTTCAAACTAAGAAAAAGAATTAAATAAGAAGAAGAACGTTTGCATCAAATAAACACATAAACCAATTCATTGAATAACCTACAATATCTCAAACAACATTGAATTTTTAAAATAAAAACGATCAGCTTGCAATTCATAGTTTGTTGCATCATTGGCAACCTGCCCACAAAAACTGTGCCAAAACAATCCACACAAATTCCAGAAGGTTACATATTTACCGTTCCTTTTAAATTTCCAATGATATAATACATACCTGAGAACTTGTAGAAAAATTGGACTCCAAGAAACCCGGGGGACTAGGCTGATAAAAAGAAACTCTCTGGTTCATTGACGGCGGTGTACTGCTCATAGGCGATTGGATTGTGGGGCTAACACTCAGTGGTGAACGGAAACCAATGTTCATATTGACGGGTGATTGGAAATAACCTCTGTTATACATGGCATGCTGCTGCGGAATGTTCGTCTGAAGCATGGGAGTCATTCTTGTGTTCAAGGTCATCTGGGGCCAGAATTTAAATCCCGGCGGGGGTGGCTGTTGCATCATCGGTGAGGTGGAGATTACGGAGACCTTACTGTTACTGTAACTAAAATAATAAGAAGTAACATATAATGTCAATAATTATTGAAATAATTATCTCTAAGATAAGGTTAATGCAGAAACTATTATAGATAATCCGTAAATCTAATTTGCAAATGACTAACCTTTGCTGATTACAAAATTCTATAATGTCATTCTGGCTAGTAGGTGGGCTTGAGAACGAAATCAAGTCAGGAGTATCATTTGCTGAGCTATTCTTTCTTGATGAAGGGGGAGGAGCAATCAAAGAATTAGAAGTACTACTTGTTGATGTTCCTGGTCTTGGTCTGGATTTACTCAGCTGGCGATCATATTTGATGTGAGAGTCTGTTTCAGTCATAGATGAGGCTCTGGTTACTAAAATTATAGCAGTGATAACTACAATTAATTGCTTTTGCATTTTCTCTTACCTGAAGTTGTTTTTGGCTTAGTAGGAACTGATATTGTTGTGGATGATCGACTTAACTCTTGCAGTTTCTTAGTCTTGAACTGTTCCAATGCCAGAGACTCTAGACTGAGGGCCTGAGCCCTTTCCAAGTCTTCTTGAAACTGTTTCTCGTAATCAGCCATTGTCCCAATCAAAGATTCAGCACAACTGTCTGCTGAAACATCCCGATGCAAGGAAAAATGTGTAGTGCGGCAATTAAAACAAAAATAAATCTGTTTATTATCTCACAAAATAAATAGCTCGTCTTAATCAATAACCATAAAACCTTTACTATAAACATGAAAGGTCATTTAACAAGTATGATTAAATTATATATTGCATTTTCACTAACCTGTTACAGTTAATCGTTTATAAGATGAGTGTTAAGACTGTTAAGATAATTGGCTATTTTGCTGCATAAATAATATAGATTTTTTTAAAATTGACACATATGTCAAACCAATAACAATAACCTAACCTTAAAATTAACCAACTGTCATTTCTCTTTTTGATCAAAATCACTGAAATGTAAATGAGGACTGGAATGCGCTAAAAGCTGCGCTAATGGGATTACTCATGATCAGCGCCATATTTGTTTTGTGCCTTTTAGCAATGGCGGAGCAATAAAGATTTAGCTGATTGTGAATTGAAACAAAATTGAATTCTGGATATGAAGAATTATTTGGTGCTATATGCTCGTTAAGTTTACAGTCCCTTATAAAACATGACATGTTTCAACAATAACATTCACAAAAATACACAAAGAGTAACACTATGACGAATACAATATAATAGAAGAAACCACACTGTACGCCATTGACGTGTTTACAAACAAAATAATAGGAAATTTTCATATCGTACGTGCAGATGATTGTATCTCTCGCACCCACATACATTACATAATAACCAATGTAGTATTTTTTTGCTGAGTTTCATGTGCCTCCTTCCTTTTGTCTGCTCCTAGGTGTGCTACCTTTCTTTGGATGCGCAATGGAACTAAACGCTTTCCATATCGTACATTTCAGTGATAAAAATTCAAAATACTGAACCAACTGTTCTAATCACTTGGCGAATTTTATTCAGCATCGGTTTACTTGACCTTAAAGGTCAACCAAAATGATACCAACCGCATTCTATTGGAAGCTCATGTGAATTTTAGAACCACCCAAGTCGTGGCGGTTCAAATTTTTGGTTTATTTACTTTACAATTAACAAATATTCTTAAACGTGGGTAATTGAGTTTTTGTTACCGTTGATCAAACGCCGGAAACTCGCGAAAAAATCCTATTAAGACCGCCGGCGCCGTTCGAATATCTCTAAACCAAACAACCGCATGAGGGTCTAGTGTATATTTTTATATTTACGTTGCCTGAAGTATTGTAATCTCAACCAACATTCCAGTTACAACTACTAGATGATCTAGAAGTTTAATGTCAGTTTAGCGAATACAAATATTCTATGGGGAATCCCCCCAGCTCCTCATTGTTTACAAACACAAAGAAATAAACTGTACAGGAAACATTCTATTCGTTTTACGTAATTTTTTTACATTCTTTAATCTCCTGTTGCAAATTTTGAAGCAGTTTCCTTTCTATCATCTGGATCTTATTTTTTCTACTAACTCTTTGTCCATAATCCTGCCGTTTCTTGAGTAATTCAAGCTAAAACATTATGCTAATCATTTCATTAATTAGGAAAATATATCGCTTATCAACCTTATCTTTTGGAATATCAGGTCCTAATCTGCCTAGTTCTGGAACTTTGGTTCCATTATTTGGCCTGACATAGGTCTTCTTATTGTTATCCTGTTTAATGTTATTAACGATGAAGTTGTTAACTTGAGAAATACTGCAGAATTTCGAATCAAAACTTGACAGGGATAGCGACAACTCCGCATTTTTAGTATACTGAGAACTGTACATACTGGAAAGTAATAAATTAAAGATGATCCATTCTTGGTAATAATAGTTATTGTATATACCTTTCGATTTCCGATAAATAGACTGATGTAGCCAGTTCTAAATCCTCACAAGTCGTGTAACTTTTGGGAGATAGATCATCGCAGGTAGCTCTGTTGGATAAATTTATTTTTTCCACCCCAATTTTTGCGTAGAACATGTCCAAATACGAATTACTCTTAAATTTTTCTTTAACGTCAGGTATAGAAGTTTTCTTCTTGTAACATTTTTTTCTCTGGTTATTTTTTTGTCCCTCGGCATTTGTGAAGCTTTTTTTCAACTCGACTTCGCTTTTACTCAAGTTTTGATTATAAAACGGAATTATATCATCCTCTTTGTTGAAACTTGCCTCAACTTTTTCCTGACGACTTCGAGTTCTAGTTTTGACAGGGATTTTACTAGGAGCTTTAGTTTTTTTATACTGGTTATTGACGGAGAGTTCTTCAGAACTCGCAAGGCTTCCATAATTGGAATCTTCCTCCAGAGAATCGTAATACTCGTCAGAATCCATTTGTACATAAACTTTGTGCTGTCATTTGAGTGGTCTAAAGTCAAATTAAGTGTGACAGTAGTAGATAAAATAGGGGATGTAGTTTCATATCTAAGAACTATTTATAACTACGGTTATTATTGAATAAGTAAGAACAGTGTTTATAAAAGTGTAGTTAGTCAACCTCCTTGTGGACCATGTTGGTTAGATGGCGAGGACCACAATGTGTGCAAAATAATTATGTATGTATATGTTTAAACTTTGATGAGCAGTGATTTTTTCTAAATATTGCAAAAACCGCTTAGCCCGAGAACAAGCAGGGCAGGTAAAAGAATCCCGGTTAATGCTAGAGATGTGCATTTTAATTCTGTTTCTGGCAATTACCAGTTACCGAGGTCACGGCACAACAACCCGGAAAATCACTGTATCAGGTATGAATTTTCATATAATAGGTTTGTTCCAACAGGCTGGTCCGGCCTAGGCTAGTGGCTGGAACAAGTGCAAAGGCGGCATTTCATTGAGGCTGGTCCAGCCAGGCTGGTCCTGGTCTATTGGTGACTGAGATTGTACAGCGACGTAGATGCTCACGTGGTATAAAGACAGAAATCTAATTGGTCTATATAGGATCCCGCATAGCTGGTTCCGCTTGAAAATGTAAATTATTACAAACATGGCTTGTGTCGCCTGAGCTCGAAAGCAAGATCATCGTGTACCAGCCTGTGTGAGTGTATGACCATTTTCTATACTACATTTCAAATTTGGCTGGACCAGCCGGGCTGTACTAGCCTGGCTGGACCAGCCTCAGTGAAATGCGGGCTTTAGAGTAGTATTTCTCATAATTTTTCTAGATATCCATACATGAAGGATTTCTGAAAGTATACTTCAAGAGGTGCCACTTTTAATAAAATTCGCTTGAATCATCAATACACAAAATTGTTTATACACAATGTTTCACTTGAATTATTAAATTATTTTCATACATTACAACCTCATTTCTGCTTTATATAGTAAACTGCTATGAATAATTTGTATATATTTCATATCGTTTGCAGTTTCCTATTATTAAAATAGTAGTTTTTATTTCTAAATACAATTCAATTTTACGACAGCTATACAGATTTGGAAAGTGAGGATCTTGATGGTGAATTGTATTTTGCCGCTTGCGTGTATTTGTGTCATGCTACACGCATACTTCGACCACAGCGTGTTTGCATCAAGCAGTGTTGCCAGGTGGGAAACATTCAGTGCATAAGAATAATTTCAAAGAAACAAGTAATTTTCAATTAATTTTGTAATGCCATTTTTATTTCATTAAAAATCATTATGTTCTGCTATTTTATCATAATATTACATTGTAAGTAGGTAGTTACAGGTACTTACTTAAAAGTTATTAACCACGTAACCTTTCTAATTTATTTTATTGTTAGGCTGGGCGAACGTTGAGGCGCAGTTGACGTGACGCAGGGTGACTCACGGGTCGTAAAATCTGTTGTCTCCAGAAAATGTAGGTACCCTTACGGAATAGAGTTAAGAATCACTGCAATACAGCGTGAATACAGCACACACACCTCATATCTGTAGACTGTCATACCCGTTTATGTATTCATTGCTAATTATTAAGAGAGCAGTCTACAATAAAGGATATTTCAAGTACCCAAATATTGTAAATACCTACCTCTATCTATTCAATTTTGCCCTCGATTTTTCCTTTATTTCTCGTTAGGTCTTTGTTTTGGTAGATTTCAAAGAGTAATTTTAATAATTTTATTATTTCTTTTTGTGTCTATTAAAAAGCATGAGATTTTGTAATCAAAATATGAAAGCATGAGATTTTCTCGGAATGGATGAGATCTGACAACACTGGCATCAGTTGATCTGACAGTTAGATTTGCAATGGCGATACGGAACCGATTACCGTAGTAGTGGGGAATGCTAGACCAATGCACGTCGCCTCCCCTCTTAAAGTTCGTACCTTCCCTGGAATGAAGCGGCAATTTCTACTTTCTCTGTAAAGATCCGCAATTTCCGAATCTGTATATATGGGGTACAGAACATAAGCATTTTTAATATTTTAATTCCTCAATATTAAGACATTAAGTTTTAATTGCATTTCAAAGTCACAAAACATACAGTTCAAAACAATGGGGTGCAAAGTTATCTCGCCTCCTCGGAGTGCACCCTGGGTAACGCTAAAGAGCTAATATCTAAGTCACTATAAACATCCACATACATATTCGCAACTTCACGACGTATAACATACCCCTACCAAATCGACCTTGACTTAACCATAACACGCACGCGAATTAATACCTTCATTCAACCACAACACACTTGCGTAACTATTTCAGTCGTTCACCGTGTTTGTAGCTTCGCCTGTACCGGCAGGAGATCGGTTGGCGGGCCTGGCTATGGCGGTCAGCTTCCATAGTTAGGTGTTGCCGATGAACCGGGTGAAACGTAACGCAGCATCCAATCACAACATACTAAATGGACTTTGACTTGACAAGCGATTTAACACTTTCGTCCAACAACCACAACACACTTGCGTAACTGCGTAAAAGAGCAGATCATACTGCTGATCTGCATCTACGATAATTGATAAAAACAGACAAGCATAACTAATAGGTACAGTTAATAATTTTGAAAAGTGTTAAATAAAAGAACAGATCATACTGCTGATCTGCATCTACGATAATTGATAAAAACCAGACAAGCATAACTAATATAGTTAACAGTTTTAAGAACTGTTAAATAAAAGAACAGATCATACTGCCGATCTGCATCTACGATAATTGATAGTGATAAAAATACAAACGTGCATAATATTGTAATCAAATCATACTGCTGATCTGCACCTACGATAAATGATAGTGATAGAAATACAAGCGTGTATAATATTATAACCAAAAATTTTAAGAAGTGTTAAATAAAAGAACAGATCATACTGCTGATCTGCACCTACGATAATTGATAAAAAACAGACAAGCATAATTAATACAGTTAACAATTTTAAGAAGTGTTAAATAAAAGAACATATCATACTCCTGATCTGCATCTACGATAATTGATAGTGATAGAAATACAAGCGTGCATAATATTATAACCAAAAATTTTAAGAAGTGTTAAATAAAAGAACAGATCATACTGCTGATCTACACCTACGATAATTGATAGTGATAGAAATACAAATGTGCATAGTATTGTAACCAAATCATACTGCTGATCTGCATCTACGATAATTGATAGTAATAAAAATACAAGCGAGCATAATATTATAACCAAATATTTTAAGAAGTGTTAAATATAAGAACAGATCATACTGCTGATCTGCACCCACGATAAATAATAAAAAACAGACAAGCATTACTAATATAGTTAACAATTTTGAGAACTGTTAAATAAAAGAACAGATCATACTGCCGATCTGCATCTACGATAATTGATAGTGATAAAAATACAAACGTGCATAATATTGTAACCAAAACTTTTAAGATGTGTTAAATAAAAGAACAGATCATACTGCTGATCTACACCTACGATAATTGATAAAAAACAGACAAGCATAACTAATATAGTTAACAATTTTGAGAAGTGTTAAATAAAAGAACAGATCATACTGCTGATCTGCATCTACGATAATTGATAGTGATAAAAATACAAACGTGCATAATATTGTAACCAAAACTTTTAAGATGTGTTAAATAAAAGAACAGATCATACTGCTGATCTGCACCTACGATAATTGATAAAACCCAGACAAGTATAACTAATATAAGAACAGATCATCCATAATACTAGCAATTAAAAAAAACGCGCCACTTACTCTACCGCCAGGTGGTGTGGAAATAAGTATATAATAGTTTATAGTTTCCGATGTTGCCGAATCGAAGCGGAAATAATTCGATTTAATTAATGATTCAATTAAATCGAACATTTAAATTATATTTATTCTACTTTCTTGGGCAAAATTTAAACTGCTCTTTTAGATTTTTGAAAGACTGAACACTCTGTTAACTATCACAATGAATTTTTCCACAGTCGATTAAAAGATAAATAAAAATAATAATATTTTGTTAATGGCTATTTAGACACGGGTAGTCAAGTAAATGTAGCACACTCCGCTTTATTAAATAAATTTCCTACTATATTAAAACCTTCTGGTATATTTGTCAAAGGTGGTACCGACAGTATGCCTTCTATAGACTCTGGTTGAGTGGATTACGTTTTCAGTTAAATCGGAGTTACATTTTAAAGATACTGACTTAGAGGGTATCGACGTTATAATTAGTCAGCCTATTCCAAACAATAAAAGTCTTGTAATGATAATTCAAGGCGAAACTGTATCATTAAAAAAACTGCCTGTTAATAGTTCTAATAACCGTTGCACAATCATTTTAAATGAAGATATTACTATGAACACTAATATTGTTACAGTAATTTCCAATAAAAATGAAAATCCATTGTTTATATTGCCTCTAAAATGTATCATTTTTACAACAAACATTGCCACATAATGTTTTCTATTTTATATAACAAAACAGATCCTCTTTGTGTTACTAATTTAAGTTGAAAACTTTTAAAATTGCAAAAGGGTAAAATTTTAGTTGGAGCAATAAAATTAAATATTCCAAACAATATTTATAACAGTAATAAATGTATCCCTGAAAATATAAGATATTCGTGCTCAAAGTATTGAGGAAATTAAAGTAAATAAAAAGATAATGTCTGAATCATTATTCTATAATCTGAGTACAAAAACCGTTTTGCTAATCATACTTCCGAAATAGGGGTAACAAGTGTAACCGAATTAAAAATAAATTTGGAATCAGAACCAATATTTTATAGGCCGTATAGGTATTCTAAATATGGAAAGGGTATCATACACGATAAAATCATGGACTTATTTTAAAATGGGATTATCAGGGAATCGAATTCTCAGTATAATTAAAATCGATATTAATGATTTGGTTCCTCTGTATCCAAATGCAAGATGACAAAATTACATCAATTTTACGAAAATTAACAAACTACTGTTCCAAAGATATTAAAAGTACCTACGTACTTCGAAAAGAATGGACTACTAGAAAGCATCGCGATGAGTAATGAGGTTTCATTATTCGGAATCGCCTGTCTAGAGTCTACAGTAGCCTAGAGATGTAAAGGTTGAAAATACTGAAACTTCAATAATTATTTTCTCGGAAACTATTAGGATTTTACAAACATTTTTTATGTGGTATTGATTCCATTTTTCTTGACGCATCTATTCCCAAACTCTCTTAGACCAGTTCTTAATCACCCTGTATAATTAAACATATATAAAGCATTTCTTTCTTCAAAAAAACCTAAAGGATAAAGTTCTCTTGGTTGCCACCAGTGACGGCTGGTGCGAAAGGGCACAAGGGCACGTGCCCACCCTTCACTGTACATGTCACGAAGAAATATATGATGCTATTATAGATTTATATATTTTTTGTAATTCTATTATCGGTTGCGAAAAACTACTCAAAACTTATTTCCCGTCAACCATCCACGCGCCGAACTATATCAAACTTTATTTCCTGGGAACCCAAGAATTGTCTCCAAACGTGGCTCATTTTCCGACGTTCGGGACTCCTCGGAGTAAATGAAATTCGCCGATTTAAAGCCGACAAAGGGCACTGAAATACGTGTCTCTGTCCCTTCTCCACTAGTCTCCACTGTCTCCAATCTCCATCACTCCGTCTCCCTCCGGCATTCAGTTTTCAGTTCTCAGTAGTCGCTTGCTTTGTTTAGTACGTACTTGTATATACAAATATATTTCGCTTGCAGAATAGTTGTGTAAACAAATTTGTATTTTAACTTTGTTGGTTTTAAAGGCGATTTCTCATTATAGATATAATTTTAAAGTGATTCTGTGTATTTGTACATACTTATTAAAAGAAATGGATCCGGAACCAGAAATAAATTCTGTTCAGTATCTGTTAAAAAACAATCCAGTGCCATTTGATAAAAATATTTAATTAAAAGAAAGGTAGGCCTACTGATTTATATATTAATTACGAATCTACAAGTAAAGCTAGAACATATAATAGAGTTTTTAATAGAAACATATACGAGAAATATGGTTGTTCTGTGACAAATAAATTGTTATGTTTTGTTTGTTTCATATGTTACAGCGTGGACCAAATACGGACTTGACGATTTAAAGCACATAGCTGATACGGCCAAAAACATGAAAATTCTGTGACTCATTTAAAAGCATATATGGACTTTAGTGTTTTAGGAAAAACTGACATACGTAAACAATTAGATATACTCGCGTCAAGAATTCAGACGTCTACGTCACGGCTGACGTTACACATTTGTTTTTATTGTCAACGTAATTTTCGATATTTGGTCGCGTTATAAACAGTTTTTGCAATTTAGTGCAATATATAATGCAAACTTTTAGTCGAGTATGTAGTTTTATAACTATCAGTTGCAGTTTCTTAAATATTTTGATGAAAATATAATGAATTATTCATTTGTTCATATGACGTAAGTCGTCTGAATTCTTGTCGCGAGTATAGTGCGTATTTGCGCTATAAGTTAGGACCTCGGTTAGAACATAATAAACAGGTGGAAAAATCGTCACATTTTGCGTCGTTTAATAATGTGTATAAAGTTTTTTGTGCAGCCTTCGAATTAGCCTTGCGAGGTCAGGATGAGAAGACTTCGTTCAAAAATCCAGGCATTTATATAGGTTTAATTAACTTTTCTGCAGAATTACATTCTGTTCTTGCAATACATTTAAATGAATCTAAATTTATTTTTTATGCCCACCCTTTGAAAAACCCACGGGCCGCCACTGGTTGCCACTGCTCTTGATAACAAATAATCTGTACGATTTTTTTTCTAGACACCCTCGGTAAAGTATAAATGGGAAATCATAATATTTCTAAATGTGTAATCATTTGCTTATTAACATGAAAATAAAAATTTAAAAAATATATAAGTAGTCTGTTAAATTTTTCTGTCACAACCCCCTCGGAAGCAATGCATTGCCTATCGATTTTCCTGCTGTGCTTATCCTGCTGTCCTGCTCCTGCTAGTGGAAGGAAGGCCGGGCGTTTGGCTGGGTGTGTCTGTTCGGGCCAGGACCCGTGAGTTAGGTTAGGTTAGGGCTGCGAAAAATTTATCATCAAAATAATGTGATTCCCCTACATATAGACAGTGTTCTACTAGTACTTCGCACAATTTGCACTGCTGTGATGGAAATCGACGATTTTAACTGATAATTGCGTAAGGTAAGCAGAAAAATAGCAAACGCTTCTTGCTTCTGGAAAAGCACGGTCTGTAGATCCTGTTCAAAGCAATATTAAAAAATATCGTGCTAGAGAAATTGTTAAGAAACAGTGACTATTGCAAATAAGTTTGAACTTTTGGCATTTAGCCAAAATAGGGAATATTGATTAAAATACGTAATCAGTTTCATGTTTCATTGAATCAAATGGTCATGCCTGGGTCCATATTTTCCTATAGTGTAATTAATGCTATAAATTATTTGTTAAAAGTATGCAATTAACATAATATTAAGTTTCAACATAAAAAATATTTAATATTGAAATTACAAAACTCCAACGGATCAAAATAAACCACTGACATTTCATTACATAAATAGTGAAACAAAATCCAGTACTCACTAGGTTAAATTATTAAGACAGGCTGAAACGTTTTTTGTATTTAAGGGGCAGCGCTAGATGCAAGTTAACGTCAACTAGACCGTTCTGCTAAGCGCATTGCAACCGGCCGACTTCTCGTACATCTTCTATCTTTGTTTGCCTCGTATTTTCATCGCTTAATACTATTTGAACGTAAGCGGCTCCTTTAGCAGGCTTTAACATAAAATTCACTTTATTAATTTCAAATTTAAAAAGTTATTATCAATTACTTACAGAAACAAAGTGTATACAGGGCGAACCTTAAATAAGTGCAAATATTGTAACTGCAGGTGTAGTTTGTCATATAGATAAGTCTAGTGAAAGTCATTTTTAAAAATTTCAAATATTTACGGATATTAATTTTTTTTAAATACCCTCATTTTGAGGACTGCTGAGCAGATAGGCCACTGACTTAACCTAATAAAATAAACTATATGATTTACTGAAGGCGAGATTGCCATATCTTCTGTAAGATAAATAATTCTTTAAAGTAAATTCAATTTTTACCATTATTTCTAGTTTAAAAACACTCGTTTTTAGCAATGTCCCATGTCACGCCTGTGTTTGCACTACACTTGCATTCACTGCACATCGTTGTAAAAGTAGCTACATTTGGCACATAGTTACAGAGAAATCGTTCTTCTAAAACATTTTCACTTTATCATATATTAAAACGGCACACATCAACTTCGAGTTGCTATATGTAAGCCATTTTTAATATTTGAAAAACTAATGTAAACACTAGCGTCACACAAAAGTTAATGCGATAAGTAATCGGATATTTGAAATCGCCTGGCTAAAGACTACAGTAAAGCGATGAAAAGGTTGAGACTACTAGAACTTTTTTACGATATAAACACCATTTTCATGACGCATCTATTCTCAAATTCTTTTAGATAGTTTTGAATCATCCTGTATACTATTTGCGCAAATTTACAACATAATCTAGCTGCCAAACATTTATCTGTGATACCACCTTGCGTATCTACATCACATGAGACAGGATTGTAAAAATCCATTTTATTTTTCTTTAATTAAAAATAAAAGTGAAGCTTGAAGTCAATCAAGAAAGTTAAAGCTCTCGCTCTCATATTCAAGAGAAACCATAATAAAATAAATGAGCTTGACCCAGATTTCAGATAGGTGTTGAGGTACTGATAGAAATTAAAAATTTATTACGATTAATGAAGATTTTAATGGAGTTAAATGGATTTAAGTACTTTTTAGTAGGCGCATTTAAATGTTAAATACCTACTCGTTATCAAATCTACTAAACACAGAATCATAAAAAATGTAACTAAAGTAGAACTCGGCGGGAAATTTTGATGGTTTTTTGTCGAAAACTCATTTTTTAAATACCACCTTCCTTTCGCGAGTTTCCACTATTTTCTGTTTCGCAGTAGTACTTCTCTACCACTCTTTTTTGCACTATATACAGGGTTAACTATGACTAAGTACAAATATTTTAAGAGGGGATAGAGAAAATTAAGAATGAACGCAATCACCCTTCAAAAAAAATTCAAACTTATTTATAAAGCGAAAATTTTTCAAAATTATATTAAATCCCTATTTAACGCCGCCAATGCGACTTGTCACACGTTTATAGAATCAGAGTAGGTAACGTAGGCAACTAGCAACACGACCGTAAAATTTCCAGTCAAGTCATAATTTAATTCCTATGTTTACTATGTGTTTAAGTTGTAGTTTTGTGTTCTTCTTCAGTTTTTAGTGCCTTTTTTAGTTTTTCAACGTTTTATAGTTATTAAATAAAGAAATTTGTGTTGGGTGCAGATACTTTCCCACAATATATAGTTCGCCGGTGTGGTTTTTTAGGTTATGGGACAAGACTGCCGCGGGTACATTAAAAGTTTTATGTTATCTATTCCTTTCGTTCGATTTTGTTATAATAAATAGGTATTTTATCTAGCTGTACGTACAGGAAGTGTGTTTTATCAGCAGTGAGTGGTTATAATGAACGAAAATGTTGTAGTTTTGCCAGTTTGTAACGAAATAATGAAAAACGAAACCAAATTAGTGGAGCTAACTAGATTAACTGTTACCTACCTATCTATCAGGTATTATTACTAATAAGAATGTTAATTATTCTCGTTTCTTTCGTTTCGAATACAGTTTTTATTGTTTTTAGACCTTCCTGAGCACGTGGTTAAAATTTTTGTATTTAGTCATAGTTAACCCTGTATATATATAGCAATGCCTATGCTCGGGACCACCAACACGCATTTACGCATTTTAGAAATCCTAAAACTATGCATTTTTAAAACTAATTATACCATCATTAGTCACAAGCTTTGTCATTTCTCTTAATTATCATTTTATTGTTATTATCGATGCCGATCTAACAATTAGGCGAAATCACAGGTCTGTATAGTTAAGCTTGTAGATGGAAAAGTATGCCAGGTACCGTTTCTGTTGGTTAGCGAGTTTGACTATTAAAGTAGTTTTCTCTTTATTGTAGAAAGTGCAATGTCTCCTTCATTGGTGTTTTTCTTAGGGGAATCGAGAGAATATTAGAAATCATCGGCAAGGAAGTGTGGCAAGTGACGTTGCATTCTTAGATATATGTATGTAGTTCCGTTGAAAAAAAATGAGAAATCACAATGATCTCATCAAATTCGCTATAAAATAAAATTTACTTTTTTATATATTATTGGAACCTACAATCTATACGTTGAATAATAATATAAAATAACTCAAGCCTATCTTTTATATTTTTTTACTCAATTTTCAAAACTATTATTTTTTTTAATATGTAGGTCCAAAATTGATCAAACTGTGAAAATATTAATGATGCAAAAAATATTATTCAATAGATAAATGTTAAATCAAATTAAATGTCATATAGCTTTAACGGCCTTCTTATTAGTATACATCTTAGCCAAAAATAATGTATATAATTTTAACTACTATAAAAAAATTCTAGACAAAAAAAAAATAGTAGTTTTTCTTTAGTTTAACTGGGTTTTTGCCACACTTCTGATAAAACAAAAATTAATTAAATAAGCCCTTGCACCAAACAGATCAGTCAAGGGTTATTTCTGAAACTAAGTTTGCCTAACCAAAAAATCTCACACTGAAAAAGCAGATATGTAAAAATGGCAAATGTATTTAAAGTATGTCAAATTTGATATGATTTTTATTTTATAGTTACTTCTTGATATAACTGTAGCCAACAATAATCAATGTTTACTGACCAGTTTGACACACACAACAATAAAATATACAGGGTGTCTTGTAAGTCGTTACAATAATTTTAGGAGGTGATAGAATACTTGATTTTGAGTTGATTGAAACAAACATACCCATATACCAAGTGTTACAATATTTGTGATAGGTAATTAATTTTTTAATTTAACCGTGCTTTTCTACAATTAAAGAGTATAACTTCTAAAGGGTCTAAGTGTCATATATTAAAAAATCTATATTTTGCTTGAAAACGGTCGTAAGTGCCAACCCCAATGCATCTGAAAAGGGTCTATATGCATTGGAAACTGCAAAGGCTTTTGCGATGCGTCGAAAGATGGCTCCACGTGTAAGTGCCACATCATGTTTAATCAAAAAAGGGTCTATGTGCCACGCTACACTTACTTATTTCAATGTCATTATTGCTCGACATGCTCGACTATATTCCTTTAAAACATCTGATATTTTACGAGAACCTTATTGAAAAGACCCAACGAGATTTAGCCGGAAACATGGCTTCTACCAGTACCCAATGAAAAAACATAAGCACCAGACTAAGACCATTTTTGTCTAAGCTGACCATGGCACTTAGACACCTTTAAGGAAATTAAATTTAATTTTTTTTTTTTGATGTGAGAATGGTGTTATTTTAAGTATATTATTAATTTGGTAACATGTACTTTTCTATTTTGTCCGATAAAAAAATAAAACTTAGTAAAAAATATATGTCAGTGGTTTTATTAATATTTTAAAGTGTTTTTGTTGATTTTCTCAACTGTCGGATTTTGGCACTTAGACCCTTTAAAAGTTATACTCTTCAATTATTGAAGTGTAGAAGAAAAACAAATCTTTTTATAACAGATATTTCTATACTTTTTTTTATTGGGAATGAATGGATTATTTAAATTATTTAACCAATAAAATCCAAAGTGGCTTTGTTACTTATCTAGAACTTTATAAACATGGTTTTTCTACTTTGTAAAAGCGAAAAATCAAATTTAAACGTAGATTTTAGTTAAATCTTTGTTTAAACGTGTTTATGGGTGATAACGATTTGGAACTATCGATTATCGATAAATAAAATAATATTATCAAATTATCGATATTTCGATAATAATTAGTCGTTATTTGTCAGTCCTTATGGAAAAGTGTTATAGAAACTATTTAGAGTGGTAAAATAATTGAAATATTGAAGTAATAACTTCAAATAATGAATAATTTTTATATCACAGCGTGTTCTACCGACAAGTTGTCGCTTCTCTTTAGAAGATCTGTGGCTTTTGTATTTCACCCCCGGAAGGATTCCATTCTACCTCAACAGATGTTCATCATCATTATTGGCTTCAAGCTTCAAGAGCTACGGCTAAACGTGATTCTTCGTGAGTCAAAATATTATCGATATTATCAAAACTATCGGTAGTTATAGTTGCGGCAAGAATTCAGACGACTTACGACATACGAACAAATGAATAATTCATTATATTTTCATCGAAATATTTAAGAAACCGCAATTGAGAATAATAAAACTATATACTACACTAAATGTTTGCACTGCATATTACATTAAATTGTAAAAAATTATTGTTTTTAACGCGACAAGCTATCGAAGAATATGTTGACAATAAAAACAATTGCGTAACGTCAGCCGTGACATAAGTCGTCCGAATTCTTGCCGCAACTATAGCTACGTCGAGCGTTCTCCAGGGTTCAGTCTTGGGGCCACTTCTTTTCAATTTATTTATAAATAACATAACTCTGAACATCTCTAGCAATGCGTTGCTGTATGCTGATGACTTAAAATTGTTCAGATGTATTGACGGTATTGAGGATTGCCTGGAATTACAATCTGATCTAACTACAATTAACCAATGGTGTAAGCTTAATCTTTTACCACTGAATATCAATAAATGTATTACAATGTCATATACTAAAAGGACTGATCATAACTCCATAAATTATCTATACCAAATTGATGCTGTATCTCTGGCAAAATGTGACAATTTCAGAGACCTTGGGGTAGTATTTGATTCCAAATTAACTTTTGTTAACCATATTAACACTATTACTACAAGTGTTAACAAATCTCTGATCTCTAATTTTTATCTGTATAATTATCGATAAATAATCCCAACCCTCGTTGTGAAGCACTCTTTATGTACAAATATAATCGCAGCCACAAAATACACTCAAACGAAAATTTACCACTTGTCGATATAATTCTTTTAGGGTTGAACATTACCCAATTAAAATTTTAATTCAACAGTCGCCATTACTTTCTAAATTAATTTCTCTTTTGCATCGCTATTACGTAAGCAGATATTGGTCCAGATCGTAAGAGCGACCGGATGGAATGTAGTGTAGATATATCTACTATAAGCGTTAGGAATTAGCCTTATGTAATACGAACGAACTGGAACATGTGCTACTACACGTAGTTTTTTTTTAAAGCGATTATTGTCCGTTGTTAGAAACCTTCATTTCGTACTTCCGATTCAAGAAGAAGTCATCGCACTGTCAGTGAACAGCTCGTAAAGAGTGAACATCCAAAGCCATACACTGTAAATTGCTACACCATAGGTAAGCACGTAATTATGATTGCTGCAATAAGTGGGATAGGAAAAGGAAGTTTGTTGGCTCCTTTCTTTAGACCTAGATGCTTGGAAATGGCACTAGCTACAGCTACAGGCGAATCTCGTGTTCCCAACGGTATACAGAGTGTTTGATGTATAAAGTGTACGTTTATTTGATAGTGTTTTGTCTTGTTTGAAAGGTATTTTTGAATTATAGTAATATAAAATAGTTATTTCTGCAAAAATTGTGTATTTGATGCACGTTATATGAAGCTTGCAGCTCGAGCTCTGAAACAAAAAACTACCAGCTTTGGAAACTTAGCAGTGGCGGAGGTATGGCTATCATCTATTATTATTTACCAGAAATAAATCACCCGAATTTATATGGAAAAATTTCCAAATCATCCAACTCCAAATCCTACGACTTTCGGAATCGAGCTCATTTCAGAAGTCTAGTTCCTGGGAGACCTTTGAATGTTAGAACGCCTGTGTTGGAAGAAGATATAGATACAAGAAATTGAAGAAGACCCAAATACTAGTACTGCGAAGATCGCATAGAAATCATAAAATATATAGAACGCCAGAAGCCTTTACATTAGGCACTCAAAAACTGTCAGACTATGGAGGGGCTTAGAAAGCAGCAATCTAGGGAAAACTTAATGTACGAATATTACGTACGAAAATTTGTAAAAAAGGAGAATTTTATAAAATTACTATTTTAGGGTGCAACTAAATTTTAAGTGCAATTATTATTTATTGAAAATACCTACAGCTTATGTCTGCGATAGAGAAGTTTGTACACTTTCCCTGAGTAGGAATGGTACACGGTAAGCTATAGCTATTTTCAATAAATAATAACTGCACTTAAAATAGTAATTTTATAAAATTCTGAATCAAGGGAGTAAAAATCATCTCAAACTTTACCAGGGACGTACAAGAAAAAAATTCTGAAGGGTTCAATAATAGCAGAACCTTGAAAAAATATCACCCTGTATAACGATTTAAAAAAATGAACTTGTATAATATCCGAGACTAGTTGAGCAGTACATGTATCAAATTTGGAGGCTCTGTGTGCAATACGAACTTGGTAATAAAAAAAATAAATTTATTTTTTTAAACTTTAGCCCCCGTAACTCCGCTACTGATCGAGAAAAAGACCATGTTCATATAAAGTTTTCCTCTTAAAATTGCTTATTCTATCTACGGTTTCAATTTGTTCCAAACAAACCGGAACACCCTGTATATCTTTTCTGGCAAATAATGATCGATGATCCCACACCTCCGCCACTGATAAGTTTCCAAAGCTGGTAATTTTTTGTTTCATACCTACTGTCATACTAAATATGCACATCAAATTTGGTAAAATTTTCTCGAGCGGTTTAGAAATTAAAAACTGATTTTTTTTTTTTATTTTTGACACATTGACACATTTTTGATCTACACACAAATGTCGACACTGATATTCACGTCTATACGTAGCATTAGTGTATGTTAAATACCCTGTACCTTGCAGATAAACAGCCACAATATACGGAGAAATTGAACAAAACTAGGTGTAAGTATTCGACTTTCACTGTTCTACGAAAAAAATTCGGTTTCTATTCATAGCAGTGCTGGTTCCGGCAATACCGGCTAATTAGTAAAAATACGCCTCGATTACCTAAACGCGTGATTTGGATGTTACGTAACGATTTTTCTTGATAGAAAAAGGGTTACTAGGCGGTGACATAACAGATGTTCTAATTAATTTTTAATAAATATTCACTGCGCTACCTTTCTCCGGCTGAATTTTGGGATTAGATAGTTGTTATGATGTAATTTAGCTACGCACTCGTGTTGTGCGTTTGGATGCTCCTGGCATTCGTTTTAAATTAGAAAAAGGCATGCCACTTGTCAGACTCCGGAACAAGTTTTGTAACACTACTTACGTATGAAAATAAAATTATGAAACGAGGTAAATTAATGCTAATATAAATATAAAAACTGAAAGTAACCACTTTATCAAAAAAAAGTTAACATATACAAATAGATTAAAAAATAGTTATGTAAAGTTTCGTGAATAATGTGCGTTTAGAATTCGCATGAGATAAGAAGACAGACCAAGGTATACAGGGTTATCTAAAACAATGTTTACATGTACAGGGGACTTACAAATAAAATTTTGTTAAAATAAAATCAAAAAGAGCAGTTCAAAAATGATTTAAAAATACACTTCCGCGCGGCACTGGAAACTGGGCCACTGTAACACCTAATAAGGCGTACAATCGGGGACCGGACACCTATTAATGCAGCAAATTAAATTGCTTTTGCCGCTATTTCGCCCTATTTTTGTTATGTAACACCATAATTTTTGATGATGTGTGTATGTAGTATGACACGCTCTTTCAAATGGCATGGTCAAAATTGGGGGTTGCCATTTAAAAAAATTGTCGATTACGTCATATCTCGAACAACGATGACGTCACAAATGTGGGTCGTGGGATTTTTTCGAAAACTTTTCGAAAATTTCAAAAATAATGAATTTATTCGTTACTTTTCGAAAGCACTGTATAATATCGGTCAGTCGAACGGTTTAAGGCGTAAGTACTTGAATCGATGTGGCTAAACCGCTGTGGGTTCGATCCCCGCGGCCTGTAGACCGTATATCAGCAACATTCGCGGAGAGGATTGACACCCTCTCTGCGGGTATGGTAGAGTGGAAGAATGTTGGCTTGGGTCAATGTGAGAGATTGATACCGGTCGATGTTTGACCACCCCCCTAATTAATGAGGTTTTCCAGGTTTCCCTCATTTCTGCACTGAATGGTTAGGGCCTACCAATGTAAGTCGTTCCTAGGCGCAAATGCGGCCTGCTTAATAATAATATGCCGACCCCTCTCCCGCACAAGTTTCCGGCTTCTCGGCTAATCCTCGTGATTAAAATTAGGGGTAGATATATTATTATATTCCTTTGTAGACATATGTACATTTTTTATAATAAAACTTTTTTCGATCAATACCAAATGCTTTTTGTATCTGTTGTCACCTATACAAAAATCGACAGTTTTTATTCAAAATAGAAAATTGTGTAAGCCAAAATCTCAACGAATATAATGACTGATTTGTATTAAATTATTTGTTGAATATCATTTATTTTTACTTAAGACAGCGTTTTACCATCATGAGAATTGTGAAGTATATACATATTTTCTTACACATAATAATATGCAGTATATTTTAAATTTATAAAATTATAATTAAAAAAACAGTAGACACTGGTTAAACATTTTTATTGTAATTTTAAAACATATAAAACATGAAAGTCAGTGACCCTTAAATAAAACATGAAGAACCCATTGAAGTAGTGATTTCAGTTAGTGCAGCATAAATAGTTGTACAGGGTGGTTCAAATTCGTCGGTTGTTGAGGGCTACTGCAAATCTGTCATTGAGATACATTCCATAGAATTATAGAAATTAATGTAATCATATTTTTAGTTTTTCTGATACGACCACACCTTGTGTATTTTTTTTTTATAAGGAACACTGAATTTTATTTGGTGTGTAGTGTAGTGTATCATACCCGGTTCGTTCAACATTGTTGAAAGAGGAAGTATTTGGCCAATAATCGAGAAGATTTACCTACGTTGTGTTTATTTATATTATTTATTAACTTACTTCGAATGTGCTACATATTTATGATATTAGGGAGATTTGAGTAGTTTTAAATAAAACAAAACAAATTACTAAATACACCTCGTTTATTTGTTTTCTGTCAATGGTGTAATAGCCTACCTAACCACCTATCAGTGCCGTACTCAGCTTTGAATTCACGGGGGAAAAGAGCACGACAGAGAAAACCCCGATCACAATTCAAAGAATCGCTGTCGCTATTGCAATGGTAACAATAATGATGACAATAATAAAAATGTATCTCTACTTCAGTACTTGAATACACGGTAATATAATCATAATTCTACATACAAAACTGAAGAGTGTTTTGGTTAGTTAGCCGACTTGCGTCAGAAGGTACTGAGGTCCCATACGGGAGGCTACCCAGCTAGTAGTTGAGGGGTTGAACAAACATCTCAAATCATATATCATGCCTCATATGTTTTTAACGGATGTTTATCCAGTCACGGGAGAAAATATTAATAGAATCACCAAGGCTCTTACAAACATCTGACAAGCAAACCGCTAATTCAAGTAATAAAGTAGTAGTCATAGATGATTAATAATAACTTACAATACCATTTACAACAGCATAACTTCGACTCAAACTAAAGTTATACATATAATTTCAACAATAAATCAACAAGTATTGTTTTACCTCCAAATTAAAATAAAATATTATGAAACTGTAATAAGATATTGAACAGACATTAAAATAATAAAAGGAACACAATGACATTCAATCTTTAAATACAATATACAAAAATCAGTTACTGACCTGTAAAATTAGAACAGATGCACTACATATCACCATTCACTGTCTTCCAGCCAACCTGCCGAAATCTTAAAACCCAACTAACTACCCGCCGAATCTCGCTCAGCGTTCCCGTGTTTATTATTTCTTCGTCTACAGTTTCCCCTCTAGCCTAATGCGTATATAATATTCTATACAGGGTGTTATTCATTCAGCAGTACAGATATAACAATATAATATTTAACTAAGTGGATTTCTACAGTAGATTTGTGAAAAATATAAAATTTTCAAAATACCAACAATATTTCAATTTTCTGACGGAGAAGGCTCGCACTCCGAAAGAATAATACAAAAAAATATATAAACCCATTGTTGTATTAAATCAGGGATACATTTAATTTGTACGAGGGATATGACCCCTCGCCCCTCCCCCTCCACTAACTACGCCACTGTATAATGCTCACATTAAAGACTAATATTTATCTTAATAGCCCCAAATTCACCTTGAGAAGCGGAGACAATACCATTATTGTGATAATTAATAGAAATCAGTGAAAGAGAAACAAATCAGTCGAAAAAGTAAAAGGTGCATCTGACTAATTCATTGTTTATTCCTCAAAATTGTTCATCGGCCGGTAATGGTACCTGTTATAGGATGCTGTGTAGCACGAAATCGACTCTGCTTTCTCCTGACCTAGCAATGTCAATGAAAAGTGTTACAAGAGACCATTGTCGTGATGGTTTCGTTGTCGTTGGCGGTGTTACTTTCTTTTCAGAAGAAAGTGCAAAGAGTATCGCGGAATTTCGATTTTGCAATAAATTGGGACCTACATTGGACTATATTTCCCACACTGTTTGCTTTTTGAATGTATATTCCCAGTGCATCAAAGAAGCTCGATAGACCTGCTAGATCTCTAGATTTCTCTCAGCCTGTCTGCCTGCTTTGATGCAATCTTTGTGCTTCGATGAAATCATTGTTGAAAATTCGGTTTCATCAAACCTTGGCGATTTTCTTAAGTATAAATCAAACCTGACATTTTAAATTAATTTGACTGTGACAAGGTTGTTGTTGACATATGTTGATTTGTCATTTTTATTTAAACGGTTCTGTCACAGTAGATATCAATTACTAGTTCGAAGCGTATGTACGTTGAGTTTAATAAGTGTATAGTGAAATATCGCGATTTGATAAAGAAAATCAACAAGTTATTAGACAAGGTATTCAAAACCAAATACCAGATAACACTAGAAAAGCAAAAACGAGTGTATGGCAACAATTTGTTGAATTTTGCACATATATCCACCATATTTACATAAAATATAATGAAATGCAATAAAAATCAATTTGATTTTTGAAAAACGTTAAATAGTGTGCAGTAATAAACCTTAACTAAAAGTTAGACATTACAAAAATAATCAGTTGTAAGGAGTTCCATGTCAAAAACAATCTCTCTAATGCTCAAAGTAATAAGGATATTTTAATTTTTCTACCACTAATTAACGAAACTGTGACACAGCAAGAAAATTGGCTGTGTAATAGTTGCATTATTGTTTATCGTCGTATCGCCCTTAATAAATTTTTAATGGCTTTGACGCGCCTACTTCAATTTTGGCCGTAAGCCACATTTTACCCAGTTTTATTTCACATTATTATTTTTATCTAAATGACTACATATTTCACATTAACCTAATGAAAACAATCATTTATCAATGTTCACAGAAATTCTTTAATTATGCTGATTCATTGTGCTTCAAAATGTGCCTTCCGACCGAATTTTATATTTAAGATTTTGAATCCATGTCAGTAATATTTTTCAAATCTTCCAGGTATGATGAAAAATAATTGTTAACTTACAAAACATTATGGACAAAAGTTGCAAACATTTCTATATACTATTAAAATTGTTCAAATCTTACTTAGATAGTAGATATCAATATGTTCAGTGTGGTGGTTACATGTCTGAGTCAGTGCTACATCGGGTGTACCTCAGGGGTCCATTTTAGGACCCTTATTGTTCGTTATTTATATTAACAATATAGTTCAAAATCTTGATTGCAATTATATTTTGTATGCGAATGATTGTGGAGCCGTATTCGTGATTGGTATATCATTTACAATCTTCCTCTTTATGCTAGCAAGTGCACTGTGATGACTTTCTCTAGCAAACGCTATCCCGTACTATATAATTATAATATGTCCTGAAACCATTCTGAAACAGTAAAATATTTAAATGTATATTTTTTGATAATAAACCAAGTTTCAATATTCCCATTGACAAAATTGTTCAGTCTGCTTATAAAAGTCTAGGATTTCTAACTAGAATGTCCTATGGGTTTTCGGATATTCAAGTATATATGATGACACTTTTCAATGCTCTTGTTAGATCTAAACTCGAGTACGCTAGCATTGTGTGGGATCCTGGTTATAAGGTGTTTCAATCTGAAATTGAAGATGCTCATAGGCAATTTTTACTTTCATATCGTCAGGATGGACTTTATCCTCAGATAGGTACTTCTCGCGATATTATACTTAACAGATTTAAATTGTGTAGTCTGGAACAAGGTAGAAATATGCATGTCATGTTTCTTTTACTTTAGTTTTATTGGGTTTTTGCCACATTTCTGAAAAAAATAAAGATTAATTAAATAAGCCCTTGCACCAAACGGATCAGTCAAGGGTTATTTTTGAAACTAAGTTTGCCTAACTAACTTTTCCGGTTTTTGTCAGTATGAGGTTTTTTGGTTACGACAGTACAGTATAACTAGCGCCCCCTAGTCGTGACCTCAGCACTGTTTGTATATTCGTAATTGCCACCTCAAAAAACATAAGACTAGAAATTGTCAAAGCAAACGGCACATACGATCTTAAAATACAGCAAAAATCGAAAATATTTTTTCAACTTTAACAACCCTTTAGAATGAAAAGGAGCAACAATTGAATAAGGCATGTTGGCGTCAATCGCTTTATTTTGGCGTTCTGCCCTTAAGCTATGCACCATTATTAATGACTTACCCTGTTTATTCCATACTTTAAGCGCACATAAATACCAACGTAGCAGTAACTTTTCTAGTATCTGGTACATTTTAGAGTGCTCATTAAGATATTTCATCAAGTAGTTAAAATTTCAACGATCCTCGCTTGCAAACAGGCCGTGTGACATTAAAACAAATGACACAACATTAAAAATCAAGTAGTATGACAAATTATGTCTTCATATTGTTTACGTAACTAATAATTGTCTCCTTTACAATGTAAGAGAGATTTTGCTCAAATTTAAATTGATAGCAACAAAATCTATTGTTATTTCGGGGGCGATATGGAACGTATTTCACGATTTTCAATTTATTAGTCGCCTGGTTATAGAACAATAACGGCTTTGTGACACCGTCAGGTGGAGCAATTACTGCGATTATTATTACAAAATGTGAAAGCAGAAAGCGATCTACTTGATATACATGAATTCGCCTAACAAAAAAGTTATAATTATTACTTTGTCACTTAAACAGCAAAGCTAGTTGAGAGGCACAAGATACTCAAAATTGAGTAACTTCTGCTACTTTTTCAATAAGGGCTGTTATACCGGGTGATGATAAAGTTCCGTTCAATATTCATAATTTTCTTTAATTTTATTTACTATGAAATTATGAAATACGTTAAACTATTGTTTTAAGTTATTTGTTGCTTGACGTCAAAGGTATTTTTCCAGTTTTTATGTGTGGGCTGTGACGTCATCATTTTTTGTTTAAATTGGATTGCCCATTTTTTAACAATTATTTTCAAAAGTAGCATAAAGTAAAAAACTCAATTCTCAAATTTTTATTTCTACAATTAAGGTTTAAATAAAAAAAAAATCAACATTTTTGATACCCTGTATCTAGGCAGTTCCCAACCCATATTTATATGAAAATATTTTCTTAATTTAAAAAGTTCTAACACTTGTTAAAGTTTGGTCCCTGCAATTCGACACACCCTGTATATCTAATTCAATGATCATATATACAAAAAAATATTTTTCTTTTTATGAAAAATATAGATTTTCCTAACCCGTCAAATAGATCCACTGTCCTATTTCCAAAAACATATTCTGCAGCCAAGTATAAGCTTAAGTATGCACACGGCGCACATACAAAATTCAATTTCTTGAAAATCGTGACACCTAGCAAAGTAACCTTTTTGAAAACTTTTTTATACTTTTGACTACATTTGCCTCGATATAACAATAGATCAATTTTCCATAACGAATGTAGCTCTCCACATAATAAAGTCTTAATGCATAAGTTTGCTGGTGCCGACTTCGGAACTTCTTGAAAAGGCTTTAATTTATCTAAAACTGGCGTGTACCATTAGAAGCGCTATATATTTTTTATATAAGTTGTTAAAAAAATTATCAACATGGGTAAAATCGTTGATTTATAAATGCGATATATATTACGAAAAACATAATTGACAAATAAATTCCGAATCATCAAAAATTCGGTTGTATAAGTCCATTTCGGATACTCAAATTATCCCTCTACAAGATAGTAAAGGTTTAGTTATACTGCATAATTGAGAGTGATTTTACTCCACCACCAGGTATATATTCTTTCGTAATTTCTAAAAAAACGTTCAAAAGAAATTATGAATATTGCGCGCAACTTTATCAACACCAGGTATATTATGTATTGTCAATTTCGAGGAACATTCTTGTTTGATATTTCGTAATAAAAAACAGCAATTATAGTTATATTTTGTTATATAAGCTTACTTAGTAACTCTAAAGCCGGTAAAGTCTTCCTATGACAATTATTTCCGCAAATCTTAATGTATTTTTTATTTATAACCTTTCAAATTACCGATTTATGCATTTTTAAATTATAAATTGAAATAGAAAGGATGTTGTCTACATGTAAGCATTTTTTTCTGCAACGAAATTAATGATCTCAGCATTTATTTTTGTTGTATATGCAACTGTGTCAGCTTCAAACTGCACTGTAGAGAAATCCAAGTGAAATTTATTGTCTCTTTTTTTGTTAACTTTTGCTTAGCTTGACCCCAGGCAGGTACGTTACTATGAATACTATTAGGAAAGTTATAGGTTTAATATAAGCATAATAAATCATTTGAATCAATGGAACGTGTTACACGTATAGTATGTCTACGTTTATTTCGGATTGGTCAGTGGTCGCGCGGTATAAGGCGTCAGTACTTGAATCGAGGGGACTAGATCGCTGTGGATTCGACCCCCGCAGCCGGTAGACCGTATATAAGCTATATTCGTGGAGAGATTGGCACCCTCTCTGCAGGTATGGTAGGGTGGAAGAATATTGGCTTGGGTCAATGTGAGAGATTGATACCGATTGACATTTGACTACCTCCCTAATTAATGAGGTTTTCCAGGTTTCCCTCATTCCTGCATTGAATGGTGGTTAGGGCCTACCAACGTATAAGTCGTTCCTGGGCGCAAAGGCGGCCTGCTTAACAATAATGTGCCGCCCCCTCTCCAGCACAAGTCTCCGACTTCTGGTCTAATCATCGTGATTAGAAGGAGGGGTAGAGATATTATTATTATTATTATTTGTGTACAAATCCGTAAAAATTTTGTTCTTCAAGATAATCCAACAAATATTTTTTTGTTTTAAATGGCATCGAAAACAGTTAAAGCGGTATGTTAGAAAAAAACAACGATGCTGTGTTGATGCTAGAATATAATAATACGAATATTTAATTTATTGGAACTTTTTCACCTTGTCAAAAGAACGTATTTTTTTAAATACAGGCGTAACACAACAAGTTATTTTGGAATTTTCTTTAAGTGATAATTTAATTTATCTACACCAAATTAAGATTATTAATAATAAAAATTAATATTATTAATAATATTAATTAGTATTTGTCAATTTTGTAAATAAACACATAAGAAAATAAAGCAAAGATTCTAGCCACATTAGAAAAGCGGATTTAAAAGAAAAAATATATTTGTTGGATTATTTTGAAGAATTAAGTTTTTACTGATTTGTACACAAACAAAAGTAGACATACTGTATACAGTTTGAATAAATTAAGGTGAAAATAATCGTACGTATTTTAAACTTGTTTACATCTATATGCAATTTTCTACTTCGATGTTGTCGTGTTCAAAAATATTTTATAATAACTTTGATTTAAAAACTAATTATATTAATAAGCAGTTATAACTGTCACACATTCAATTATAATAAAGTGGTACCGTATTATTATGATTTTGTTTGCTATGAATTAATGTGTTGAATTGTCCAACAATATCTCTGTATCTGGCAACGCTGTCCAGGTCAAAGAAAGTGGAAACGATATCCACAAGTAGATATAATGTACAAAGACGAGCAATCGCTATAGCAAGTGACGTTGTGATCGTCGATGAGCTCCTGTATACAGGGTGTCCGGAAATCATGCGTCAAGACTTCAGGAGGTGATTCCTCACAAGAAATTACGGTCACGAAGTCCTATAACAATTTTTCGTAAACTCAATATTAACGGAGATACGGGGTGTTAAAGTTAAAATTTTATTTTCGATATTTGTAAATAACTTCTTAAGTAAACCAAATATTTACATAAAATTTGTAAATCGGGGGTTTTTGCGGACGAGGAATTCAAATATGTTTCTAATTTTGACTTCACTAGTAGAGGATGCCACTTATGGCACATCATGTTTCTTTCAAATGACAGAACATTTTTGCTGCTTAGTGTATCCATCTGACTATTGAAACAATCGATTCTCCTAAGCTTATATAGGGTAGACACTTTTAAATAACAGACTTCACTTTAACACTAAAAGGTCCTATAAAAATGGGTCTTAAAACGTTTCATTTCTGAAATACAGGGTTTTGAATTTCATTTTTTATTTACTTATTTATGTTTTAACGAAAAAACTTCTAACAAACAAATCGTCATGTTGCGGAAAACAACAAAGCGAAAATTAGACACCGGAAATCATCGCATATTAATTTCAGCAGTGGAGATAGAGGGATATCTATGAATTTTTTTGTTAAAAAAGATATAGCCGAATTGAAATTTTGCACGTCAATATCAAAAATAGGACTCTTGATGTTTTGTTCTGTACATAAGATTTTGTTGGTTAGATACTTATTCGGTCTCTCGCAGGTGCCATAAGATAACATTCCTGTTATTTGCTAAGTCCTAGATTATTTTATTAAATGTCTAAAATTGTTTGTATTTGACGCTCTTAAACATTTGATAACTGAACTAATTATTCTGTAAGATATCGTAGCGGCCAAGGTATCATTTTGTCTGTTCAAGTCCTTCTAAGCCAACTATTTAATTTAGAAAAAAAAACTATTATTTTTATAAAATGGCCGATTTTGAAAATTTATTTTCCTAGCTGGATTTTTTCTTTAACGCTCTGCTGTATATACAGGGTGTCCAGAAACTCTCCTGACAAACGAAGACCGGAGATTCCTCAGATAATTTTAAGACAATTTAACCCAATTCGCCTAGTCCGAAAATGCTTCCTAAGGGAACTAGAGCTCTTTGAAGATGGCGCCTTGTAAATAGTTTTGTTTAAATATCTCCAGAACGCTTCTACTTAGAAAAACAAAAACTGGTATGCTTGTTTAGCCTTCAGAGATGAATCGATTCCATCAATTGCGAATTTCTAGTACCGGTCATAGGCGTCCGTTTTGGGTAGGTCAACGGTTATTTTAACGCATAACTCTTTTGTCTTTAACTTTTAAGCATTTGTGACACTCACTAGATTATTAACGAAAAATTTTCAAATCCATTTTTCTAGAAAACGGTGTATCCTAATGACTTAAAGTAAGAATACCTTTTAGTACTAGAATACCTGAAAATTTAATAATCTAGTGTTGGAAATCACAAAGTACGTGTTTATAAATATTTCACCTTATTTTTGTCTGTACCTATACAGATCGCTTACGAAGTAAAATTATTAGGCAAGTACCAAATAATGAAAGATTTCATTTGGAAAAGTGGCTATGGATTATATAATTTTTTTGGTAGACACTACTTATAACACTACTTTTTTTAATTAATTCTACACCCCTCTCTCATCGTCTTTGAAACACGGAAATCCGCCTCTGAAAGAGCTTTGGCTGCCCCTTCCGTACCTGGCCTACTTTTCATTTCCACTGATAAGGACGAACTTTTACAAATAAGCTTTCCACGATTACCACAAGCCATTCTTTTGTCCGCACTCGACAGGTGAATATCGAACAAGCAAGGCCAACTGTTACCCTTAGCCTTGTCTTGAAGTGTTAAGTTGCATCGAGGCGATGGACAGAAGGGAAATCGTGGACTTCATCATCAGGTTCTTGGTTTGAAGTGCTGGTATGTGCCTGTCGGCAGCAGTGTTTGGACTTGAGCGAAGCTGAATAGTGTTTTTTTTGTGAGAGACTTTTGTGCGGTTTTTTGAAGAAGACCCATATACCTAGTTTTTTTATGTAAGTTGCACATTTTTATTTTCATAATTTTCGTGAAAAGGTTCCAGAATAATTTTATACAGGTGCTTTAAAAACAAACTTAATCTGCAACGATATATTTTATGTTTTTATTGGAATTTTTTTTTTGCAAATTATTAAAATATGCAACCATGCAGTACTTTTCTTTTATTTTATTGTTTTCTGAATGTAGATATTTGATTTAATCTTTCGAAATATTTTAGTCTAAATCAAAAACAAATGTTTAAAAATCTTAATAATAACATGATAGGAGTCAATAATTTTGTTGCCATGGCAACTAATTTTGTTTTTTTTAATACCACCACAATATTTTGTCCTTATTTGGAATCCACTTTTTTTTAATTTAGATTAACGTTTTGTAATTTTCTGTTAAACAATTTAGGTTTCTAGTATTCATTACATTTTTTGTACGTTCATTATTTTTACTGTGGCCGCAATTAAAAGTGTCAAACCTTGTCCGATTGGTATTTGTTTTCATTTTCATGGCAATCTTTGACCTTATTTTAGTTGTCTGATTTTTCGAAGTTTCATAAAAAACATACAATAAATATTTGCCATAAATTGATATTATTTAATTCTACAAAAATTATTTTTAATAAGCATGATTCCAAGCGACGGTGGAAATTATTATTAGCATGCGTGCGAACTTTGAAAAATCTAGCAATTTTAGGTACCTAACTTCTGCTTAATGTTTAACAATATTCAAACACTAGGTAATATCTAACATATCGTTCAACAGATTTAATAGCACTTTAATAATAATAATATTTATTTTCCTCTAAGACAATATAACAATTATTGTACAGGAATAGTCAAAATTACACATAGAAAACAACACTATAGTAGGTACAACATACAATTTACAAGTAAATATAACATTAACGAACAATATATAAAAATAGGTATATGTATTAGAAATATTACATATAGTCAGATAAAGAGTACAAAGACTTATCCAGCAAATACTGTTTTAAACAAATCTTGAATTTTTTATATTATGGCAAGACTTTATGTATTCAGGAAGCCTGTTATGTATTTTTAATCCGAGGTATTGAGGAGAATTTTTTATTAAATTTATTCTAGCAAAGGGCATGGGAAAATGATTTGACGTGTATTATAAAGGTGAATATTCTCATTTAAATTAAATATGCTAGAATTGTTAAATACATAAGTAGCCATTTCAAAAATATACAAGGAGGTCAATGTTAATATACGGAATTTTTTAAATAAGTTTAAACATAATTCTTTTAAGGATGTATTAGCTATACACCGAATAATTTGTTTTTGTGCTATGAATACTTTAGGACTATTAGTTGAGTTAGCCCAAAAACACACACCATATCTTAACATCGACTCCACTTTTGCATAATAAACATTTATCATTGGTTTATGGTGAGTACAGATCGTAAGAGTTAGCTTAAACTGTTTAGTTTAGAAATTAATTTTTCACAATGGGACTTCCAATTCAGGTTTTCGTCCAAACAAAGTCCTAAAAAACTTGTACTACCATGTGAATTACTTAAAGACGTATTATAAATGTTCAAATTTCTATCTTCAATATCCTGTTGATACGCAAAATTTCAGTTTTTTCACTGTTAAAAAATAAATTATAATAATTAAAATAGTGGGCAATATTATTCAAACTATCAGAACACTTATTTTGTAAGTTGTTAATAATACATTTATCAGACATAATTAGAGATATATCATCGGCATAAGCAGTGAAATGACAATCTGATAAAACAGAATTAATTTGATTTATATATAAGATAAACAAAATCGGACCCAAAATGGAACCCTGTGGCACCCCTAAATTAATGAGCGCATATTTCACAAATTACCAATTAATCCTGATTTTGATTAAATTAGAAAAATGATAATACGTACATAGTGAACTAATTAATTAAGGTAATTAACAACGGTCCGATCGAATCGGTTACCGCAGTGGCGTACACTGATTTTTCCATGGCGATATATTAGTATTCTGTAGGAAAACCGTACTTAAACTAATTTTCACGCGAAATCTGACCTATAGCGTGAGCCCCTGATTACCTAAATATATAACAAGGAATTATTAAAGTATCAAAGTCACTAATTGATCATGCTCATCACGACTAATCGTTTATAGTCCGTAATTGACCTGCAGGATCCGATAATTTGATTATTCAATTACCAACAAGTTAATGATGTGTGTATACATAGTTGCAAATTATTTTGACAAAAAGTAGCATTCGCCATTTGGAGAAACGGAGAAATCTGATTTAATGTCTTTGGCCCCATTTAATTTTTTCACCTTGAAATGTGAGAAAGAAGAATGCAACAGATGCGCCTAGATGCATCATTTATTAGTTGCTTCTTTCAGTCCTCTTTATTTTTCCAAGTTAGGCGAAGAAGAAAAGTGTTGTTTCATATTTTTTTAATAAATGAAGATCTTGTTCATGCAGCGGATTTGGCCCCATTTGATTTTTTCGCCTTGAAATGTAATAAGGAGGAATGAAACTTAGATGCATCATTTATTAGTTGCTTCTTGCAGCTCTTTTTATTTTTTTCAAGTTACAGGAAGAAGAAACGTTTTGTTTCATATTCTTTTTATAGAATCGTACTTGAATCGAAGTGACTGGATTGCTGTGGGTTCGACCCTCGCAGCCGGTAGACCCTATATGAGCTATATTCGTGGAGAGGATTGGCACCCTCTCTGCGGGTATGGTAGAGTGGAAGAATGTTGGCTTGGATCAATGTGAGAGATTGATACCTGTTGACATTTGACTACCCCCCTAATTAATGAGGTTTTCTAGGTTTCCTTCATTCTTCCACTGAATGGTGGTTAGGGCCTACCAACGTAAGTCGTTCCTGGGCACAAATGCGCTCTGATTAATAATAATATGCCGTTCCCTCTCTCACTTAAGTTTAAGTCTGACATGGAATTTATGACAAACTTACATATGCCACCTAGATTATTGTTTTTTAATTAGAATTCCAAAGTTGGTCCATTGTAATGAATACTAAATTAATTTTTATTTCCAAAACGGTGCATCAGGAGGAAAATGTCCAAGAGACACTTTTTAAGCATAATTAAATTTGTCCAAAGATCAGGGGCGTACAATTTTTTTTGCTAAAAATGTGTATTTGACTACACGAACGCCACTGATGCTAGTATATTACAAGAGAAAATACATGTAAAAGTAGCCCTGCACTGTTCTGTACCAAATCTCATATCAATATCTCCATCGGTTTTCAAGAAATGAAGACTATAATATTTAAGACACAAACTTTTAAACAAACTGTATCTGAAAAACGACGCATTTTCTTTTTTTTCTTATTTTTTAAGATAGAACCTGCCCCTGATGTTCTCCATCATTCTGTAACACCCTGTATACCCACATATACATATGTAAGTTTTTCATTTTGGCCTCCACTGAGAAATTTTTCTGCGCTCATGTTTTATCATTAAACAATTTTAAAATTGATTAATTTTTCGCTTGCAAAAGGAAAGCTTACGATGAAAAAAGTGAAATATATTTTCTATGAAAACAATCTGGTTTGAAATAAAATTCATCTTTGGAAATCACGTATTTTTCTGAAGGCAACTTCTTTTAGGAACATATGTTTTTAATGCTATTTGTACTGGTGTAGTCGAACATCTCCCCTACCCACTACATTACTGTCACAACCACACCACCAAATAAAACACGGGCGTCCACGAAAAATGATTTATACCGCTCAGACAAGCATTAGAAACGATTTATGAAGTTACCCCGATCGGTAGCGTCTACATGAATTTGATTTATCGGCCGGTTATAAATATTCAAAATTCTGTCTGCGGCAGGCTTGCATTTTTGGCGGAGAGAGTTCTTCCAACGGAATCAGAACGCGGACGTCCTAGTGCAGATATGTACTTGAAGCGAAGAATGTAACTTGTCACACCGCTCGTACTTTTACTGATCCCACATGCTTTCTTTTTACGGTGGACCGTGTGGCGAGTTTCACGACAAGTTTATTATCATTTAAATGTGTACAGCAATTAAAAGTCTGAAAAATGCTTACGGTACCTGCTTTCCAAGACCTAATCATCTCTCAATTAAAGGCGGTTGTTTACTTATTTCTGTTATTGGAAATTTTATTTTTTACGGCAATATTTATAGAACCTATTTGTGGATTTTGGAATATAAGGCACTAGATTTATACAGGCTGTCCGGAATATGAGTGCCTTAATTTTGCCATATGATGAGTTGTACAGAACAAAACATATTTGTCTTAACAATTTTTTTTCTCTGACCAACGGTAACAGAATTATGACAACAAACAGGTCTTGAATATGCGACAACGTCGCTCACATACTATCTTAGGAATGTTATGTGTTTATACATAATAATTACAAATAAGTACACCTAAACATAGGTACTTACTGTGAATGGTTTTCTCGAGCTCTTTTCACAACAGAATAATAGTAACAAGTGTTTAAAATGACTTCTGTTTCTTGCAAGAAGCATTTACCCTATAAACGTCTCCTAGCCAGAGAGTTTTGCCTAGATTCACCGTAAATTAACATGCGACACAAACATCAAAGAAAAACTAGACAAAAATGAATCGCACTAGCTATACGCACCATTATGACTAACATTACTTTTAGTTAGATTGTCAACAGCAGCCTGACATTGCAATGTTATCAAACGTTACGGAAAGGTACGTTACAAATTATGAACAAATTACGTTACAGGCGTTTTTACTTAACCTTAATTTTAGCTTAGTTTGTAATTTCGTAACATAGTTTTGCATATTATTGCAGTCGTATTTTTATTTTTGAAATGTATTCGTAGAAAAACTATTCGTTTTAGACATTTTTTTCATAAGAGTTTTTTTATTGCTGTTAAACTGATACACAGACACCCTGTATAGTAATCAAATTATACTACATGGCAAAGAAAGGTAAACACACATTAAATATCGTTCTATTTTAATGATTACATAGATTATAACATAACATTCTAAATAAAAAGATACAAAGATGCGGTATTCGAGATGTTGCATTGGATCTGATAAAATCTTATCTATAGAATAGAAAACAATACTGGTGTTCTCATAAAGTCAGACGTAGCATTAATATAGAGGGGTGTACCTCAAGGGTCCATATTGGGTCCTCTGTTGTATATTTTACATACCAATGACTTGCCCACGATGGTTGATGTAAAAAGTATTATGTATGCTGATGATGCATCTCTAATAACTGGTAATACTAATAACGAAAATCTTATACAGCCAGTCACTGCTGCATTGGATTCACTGGAGGGACATTTCTGTAAAATTAGTATAAAGTCGTTAGAGGCGAAATGACAGTCCAACACTACATCCAGGAAGTAGTGGAGCTATATATCATTCTACAGTGCTTTCGAAAAGTAACGAATAAATTCATTATTTTTGAAATTGACAAGTTGTCGAACAAATCCCCTGGCACGTCGATTTTGTTTTGTTAAAAAAGGCACTTTTTGACATGCGACCCACATTTGTGACGTCATCGTTGTTCGAGATATGACCTCATCGACAATTTTTTTAAATAGCAACCCCCAATTTTGACCCTGCCATTTGAAAGAGCGTCATTCTACATACATACATCATAAAGAATTATGGTGTTACATAACAAAAATTTCAAGAAAATAATAATAAATAATTTATGTTTGTCATAAATTTAAAACGACTTACGTGATTTTGATAAAATTTGGTACGTTAAAACACCTTTAAAGCAATAAAAATGCTATATCAAAACTATAATAAATATCAAATTCATATGAATTGAACGATTCCAATTCAATATCTCAAACTGCTGAGCTAATGGACGAGAAGGGTTGTAAATATAAAATTTACATTCCTATTTTTTCATAGTGGAAAATAGGTTTTACGGGCATACAAACATTTATACGATGAAGAAAATTAAGGAAATTGTGTTTTTTACAAATACAAATAATTTTATACATTTTAGGACTGAATAATATGGAGTTTAGCAAATAACAGGCAGGTTATCTCATGGTACCAGCGAATATTCAAAGGTACCGAAGTAAAATGAATAACGGCTGAAAGCGGTCTAACCAACAAATTTTTAGGTACAGAAATCTTCCAAAATACATATTTTATTAAATTTAACTGTAGATGTAAATATTGTTATAACATAAACTTACATAGTTTCGCATATAAGATTGTTCAATTTTGTTTATAAGTATGTTAAAATAATTCTTAAAATGTGGAGTTAGAATAACAAAATAATGTGTGTCATGCAAATGCATTTTAAAAGTTATATTATTTGAAGAGCATTTAAATAGTAAAAATGGATAAACAAAACATCAATAATTTTATATTTGATATTACTTTTGCTTTACCTACACTACAAATTTAATCATTTTAAGGCGGGAAATACGGCGACCTTAAATTGTATTTAAAAATAACTTCGTTATAAAAAAAGTAATGAATCCAATGAATTTAGTTTTACACGAATTCTTTTAAAAAACTAATACGTCTTGAATTGATGTATGTTACAAATAAGAGACAACCTGTATATGAAGGAAATACCTCAGTATGTCAGTATATTACTAGGTATCATGGGTTATTCTTCTATTCTCTAAAAAAACGTGTTACATAACATCCAAATACTTTCCGTTTCCGGTTTTTTCTTGATTTTTTTGGTTATGTAATACTAATCGTGGAGAAAGTAATCGATTTAGAGAATTGCCGCAGGCTTTGAAAGTTTTTTACATAGTTGTGGACTACATAATAATCAATTCGTAATATGAATAGATTATAATACCATTAAAATTATTGTCTTGTAAAACTGTAATTAATGCATTCTTTTCTTTTCAGATAATAGCTAGAATTTAGTGAAACGATGGCACTTGTGGTGAATTCGACACAAACCCTAGTTCATCAAGCCTACGACTACTACTTATGGACTCTATCATTATCAGGTAATCGACTCATATACGATTATTCAAAACTTACACATTTGCACGAAAAGCCAAAGGGCATATACGGTCCTGCTTGTTGCAGGACCCCTGCTGGTCCAGGTGTGGCATGATTCATGCAAGTGTGTCCGATTCTTGAGAAATGTACAGAGTGTTCAGTAAAGAATGGCCATAATTTAAACTAGCTTCCTTGGACAAAAATAATGTGAATGAAATCAACCTACTTTAGTAAGATTTGGCATTATTGCGTTGTTTCAAAATAACTAATCATTTTCTATAAATCTCTATTTTCAAAAAAGTAAAAATAATATAGTGGCACATGCGCTCAGAACGCCTTATACATTTAACTCAAAAATCAACGGACTTTGCCAAGGATTTTGACAAGATCAGTCACCATATACTTATTGGTAAACTTTCAAGTTTAGGTTTTAACATCACTTCGTAAATTCAGCAATATTCAGTATCCTTATAGTATTGTTGGTACAGTCCAGGAACGTTGTGAAAGCCTTAGAGATTTAGGGATTTATTTTGACACACAACTTACTTTTAAATCAAAATTAACACAATTGTCAATTCAGCATTTCATGCACTCGGATTTATTATAAGAAATTGTAAAAAATTTCAAGATACTTATCTTGAGTTGTTGCACATAATTAATTTCATTTCTTTGGAGAAACGTAGATTCCACGCCTCCTGTTTTGTTTTTGCACAAATGCTTACATGGCAAAATTTACAGTCCTATGTTATTATCTTATTTAAGTATTCTTATTCCTAGAGTAAATTCTAGATGTCATAATAGTTCCCTATGTGAAAGAACTCGTACCAATATTCTGTTAAAGGCACCAGTTAATATGATGTGCAGTAAAGCTAACAAGGTTTCTGATATGTGCGATATTTTTTATTACAGTATTTCTGAATTGAAAAGTGTATGTTTCCTAACGTAATCCTCTGTATAACTATTATTTATAAACTGTGTCTTAAAATTGACAAACAATTTTGTTCATTTATATCACCTAGCCAGTACCAGATCCCAAAGCGAAACGTTTTCATTATTTTTTGTAGATCAAAGAACGAGAGGATGGCCCTTGGTCGACTCACCCGTTCCCACGATATTTTATACTATACTCTACCTCTTCATAGTCTGGTTAGGTCCAAAACTGATGGCAAAGAGGAAACCCTTCAAACTGACGTGGCTTCTGATACCCTACAACTTATCTATGGCAGTACTGAATGCTTACATAGCAGAAGAGGTAGTACCAGACGGTGATTTAGTTGTTTTTGCAAAAATAAACATACTCTATTCTTCTTCTTCAGTTACTGACGGCCTCAACGCGACTGAGATATAGCTACATCTGTGAACCTTGTCGAGAGAGGTACCATCCAGATGAGTTACAAGTAAGTAACATTTGCGAAATTCATGCGTTTATAGATTTTGGTTTATTTTGGAATCTCTTTTTAGATCGCCAATGCTGTTTGGTGGTACTACTTCTCTAAACTCTTGGAGTTTTGCGATACATTTTTCTTTATATTAAGGAAAAAAGATCGGCAACTTACCTTCCTCCACGTCTACCACCATTCCACCATGTTCGCTTTTTGGTGGATTGGAATCAAATGGGTACCCAGTGGTTCCAGTAAGTCGATTTGAAATTAATAATAATAATGCATTTATTGCCCAACAGAAATAATCCATTTACAGGACAAAAAATGTGTGAGAGTACTTCTAACAAAACAAAAGTAACTTAATAAGTACACATACAATATGTAACTGTGATAAGTGTAAGTAATACTAACAGTTTGTTTAGAAATTTAGATCACAACAAGTGATGTAACTACAAATCAAGTACTAATTAACCTAAACATCACGAAAAATTGAGATCCTACCGATAATAAATATTTAAGAGTACAGGTATGTAAAGCACATAAGGTGGATATTTGATTAAAACTGATGAAACATATACTGGAGATTTCATACCTAAATTGGTTCTTACATTTTGGCAATAGAACATACAGTGTCCTTTTGATCCATGTCTAGGAACTCGTAGGTCAAACATATAACATAGATACTGAATCAATTCGGTTTTGAAATAATTTATACAAAAGTGACAAACTAAAGAATCGACATTAAATCTTTGTAGCAACAAACTGTGGTTAAATCCCCTAGGTGGATAGTAACCATCAGCACGGTAGACGAAAACTTAAGAAAACGCCTTTGAACTGATTCAACTAAATCGATTCGGAGAAATAACATTTCTCACTGCTAAAAAAAATTGTGTACACAGCCATCTCAAATACTTTCGCAAAGTTGGATAGAATAGCAATTGGTCGATAATTTTTTATGGATTGCCATCTTTTAGTATTGAACAAATTCTTGATAACTTCCACTGCTCCGAAAAAGTAGCAGTAGCCAAAATAAGATTAAATAAAGCACACAATGGAGGAGAAAAATCATAGAACATTATTTGATGAAAAAACTTGACATCTGTCATCTCCACATGTCATCTTATTTTTTAACTTTGAGATAGCATTGCAAACATCAGTCTAAAAAATGTAAAGTAATTAATGAATGTTATTTTTAGCCTTCCTGCCGGCCATGGTGAATTCAGGAATACACGTACTTATGTACTTGTACTATGGATTGTCTGTGTTAGGTCCCAAAGTCAGCCAATTCCTGTGGTGGAAGAAGTACCTTACAATCCTTCAATTGGTGAGCATGATGTACCATAACCGTAACTTGTTAAGTTAAAATTTACAAAAAACAAGCTTTTCAAAACCAACTATTTGCTTCTTCCAGATCCAGTTCACCTGTGCCTTGATACTAGGTGCCAACGGACTGAGGACTGGTTGTGAATTTCCATTATGGATGCATTACACCCTTATCATTTACATGATGTCTTTCATCGTTCTCTTCGGCAACTTCTACGTTAAAGCTTACATTGAAAGGGTAAGAATTATATTTCTTGTCGATAAAATAATCAAACATCTGAATAGGTCTATAAAATGATTATACAGCCTCATTTTGATTATTGTGCTAGTTTGATTGCTTTATTTGATGGTAATAGTATTTCATATTTCTCAATGTTATTTATCTTTAAGGTGGTAAATGGGTTATTGCCTACATATTTTAATCAGTTCTTAGTGTTCAATTATGATATACATCAACATAATACTAGGGGTAGAGCTGATTTGCATGTTGCACGCACTAAGTATAAAAAAACGATGACCTCCACATTTCATAAAGGATTGATACAGTTTAATCAACTGCCAGATGAGATTAAAGAATGTTGTACAGTTGATAATTTTAAATCAATGCTACCGAAATTGATGAATGTGTTTTTCCTTGACCCAATATTTTCTGGAGGACTACAAATCGTCTCAAAGTACTCTGGGGACCTTATAGCAACGATCTATTTCGATATCATTTTTATTTATAGCTGTTTCATTGCATATTGTATGATTTAGGGCCAATCTGAAGTTTACTACTTTATATAAAAAGCTTAAACAGATTTATAAGCTTAACTGATGACAACAGGATATGGATAGCTCAATTCCTTTCATACTGATAATTTATCACGTTATCTAACATTTTCTATATTTAAGATATCTGTTTGTAAATTTTGAGCCTCATAATCACAGCAAAATTTAAAAAAATGTGTAAAGTAATGATAACATTAATCTTTGCCACAAATGTTGGCCTAAGGAGCACTTTCGGCAATTTGAATGAAATAATTCGAATGAGGTGTATTTGATTTAGATGGAGTGTTTTTGTTTCAAATTTGTTATAAAAACGCTTTTTTCAGGGTAATCAAATCTTCTTTGGAATGGATGTTGGATGTGGACAAGGAAACACTTACATCGACAGATCCAAAAACGGAATGATTCCTAAGGCAGTCAACGGCGTGCACAAACAATCAGAAAAGAAATTCAATTGAGCTCGAATCGGGTCCGATCGCAGGCGTTCTAATCGTAATTTTGAATCGCGTTCTTCCTGACTTAAAGTGAGCATTTCTTAACAGCAAAAAAAGAGTTTTTTATTTATGGTAAAATGTCGTTGGTAGGGAACAATTTTTACTTACTTGTTGATGGTTATGTTAAGTTTTTGTTTAATTTTAGGTATTTAATTCTGTATAGTGTAAAAAATGTCAATTATACCTAGATAGGTGAATATATTAGTATTAGTAGCTTTTAATATACCCATAGATTTTAAACATTGCTACTTCTCATGTCGCATAAAGTGCGAGCATCAGTCAGGTGTACCTCAAGGAGCAGGACTAGGCCCGTTCCGCTTCGTAATGTATTTTTATGATTCTTTAACCAACCATTAAAATCATTAATACTTCCTTTTCGATTCAATCATTTCATTACGTCTGATGAAAATGCTACGATACTTTTAACAAATAGAATGATTATATTAAGAGCTGCTTGCCTTGTACATATATGGTTATTACTTAAAAAAATTGTTATTGTAAACACTGCCAAGTGCACACTATTATGTATTGATATCAGACACTGTGTTCTCAGGGTAATTTTAAATCAAAATTCAGTGTAGAATCAGTCCTGAAGCTTGTCTTAATCAATTCTGACAATATGTATCAATATCGTGGACGTATAGGTAAAATATAAACTGTTTTGTAGGATAAAGTGTGTTTTATTTAGAAATATTTTATTCGAGTGCAAAAATATAGGATCGACGCTTTTGTTCCGCTTTTATCATCCGTATCCCGCTTTTGTCCAGTTTTTATAAAAAAATATTTATTGAAACAAATTCATCAAAAAGAAAACTATTTTCCTTAATAGGTCGCTTAGCTGTATATGACTGACAGTTATGTTGGTGAATGTTTATTTTCAATAAATTTGAAAAAATCGGAATCAGGTTTCTTCAGATATTAATAAAATCCCATTTTTTTTTTAAATTTCAACACCCTGTATCTCCGAAATGAAGCATTCCCGGACGCAGATTTATAGAAAGTTTTTTTCTTATTTTTGTTCGCCATATTAATAGGACACCCTGTATAAATTCAAGAAATATAGTATAGTGCGCTGTTCTCTCTTATAAACCCCGATTTTTTTTTGTTCACTCAAGAACTGAAGTTTTTTGTTCCTGTCCCACTTCCAGCTTTGCGAAATATGGTCACTTTAAGTATATAGGAAAGACTACAACAGAGATATTTGAGAAACTATATATAAATAACAGATTACTGCAAAAGTGTCTAGTCTAATTGTTGATATTGTCAACAATAATTTTTGACGCTTATAGGCTGTCACAAATGTCAGACATTACGATCGACATCGCCAGAATAGCGAAGCTTATAACACAGTTTATACTTTGTGGCTTATAAAAATATATCAACATACGACAGTAATTTTAAAATAATCGTCGCAATGCTTATATTATGGGTTCTAATAGCTAGATAACTAAATAAAATTGAAAAATTCACCCAATTTTACTCTCTAGTTTTCATTTGATGTTTTCAAAGCTATGAGTCATGAGCGCAAACAATGTGGAGAAACATCATTTAATGTCTCTTCCTTTAGTAAAACTTCAAATGTCATGTTGTCAATGTCAAAATTTGTGTGAAATGTACTTCATTTTTCGTCTAAATTTTTCGTAAACCAAGAAAGTTCAAACGTGAAAATTATAGTGCTAATATTTCGAAAGGTAAGAATAATGGGTTTAATTTAACAATTTGAATATTTACATCCATATTTATACAAGCCTTCCCATTTTTTAAGAAATCGATTTAATTTCAATTTTTTTATAACAAACCTTGTCAAGATTTAAAATATGATTATATACATATTTCTAAATACCTGGAATCTATCACGGATATGAACGATTTTTAAAAGTGGAGATAGATGCGATATATCTAAAACCGTCCAATTTCAGTCATTTGGAATTTGACTAAAGCTTTTGAAATTGTAATTCACTTCTCTCTCTATATGTATAATCATGCCAGTAATATTATTAGTTCTTGTCAACACAGTTTTATGAAAGGTAAATCCATTAATACTAATTTGCTTTATATTACTTAATATAAATCGGAAATCTTTGATAATCAAGGTTAGGTGGACGTAATTTATACTGACATGACGAAAGCATTTGATCGCCTCCACCATGAGATTCTTTTTGAAAAACTTGATCGCGTAGGTGTTTCTGGTAAATTATGTCAACTCTAACTCTTTTCTTGACGACACACTACAATTTGTCCGATACCAGGGATTTAAGTCGAGACAGTTTAGTGCATGAATTGGGGTTCCTCAAGGTTCAATTTTGGGTCCTTTGTTATTTAACATTTATATTAATGATATATCTTCTTGTATTGACGTTAAGTACTTGTTATATGCGGATGATATGAAAATTTACTGGTCAGTGTCTACCGTTGCACATTGTGTATTATTACAGGATAACCTAGAACGAATTAGTGACTGGTGTAACTCGAATCATCTAAACTTAATAATTAAAAACTGTAATATTTTGTCCTTTTCTCGTAAGCAAAGTACATTAATCTTTCCTAATGACACTTCTCTTCTTAGATCCAAAACAGATTAGAGATCTAGGAGTTACTTTTGATCCGGGATTCACATTTAATCATCATTTACATGTTAATATTGTACATGCCAACAAAAATATGGATTTTATTATACGCAATTCGAGAGAATTTTAGTCAATTGATGCATTACTTGTTTTTACTTTTCTTTAATACGTTCAAAATTAGAATACTGTCCCTCAGTTTGACATTCTTAATGGCAATCAGAAGTATTTGATTAATTTTCAAATCACATTTACTTTAAGACTCATGGATTTTATCTTTAAGGTGGTAAATGGGTTATTGCCTACATGATTTAATGAGATCTTAGTGTTCAATTATGATATACACCAACATACGGATGACCTATAGGTGGAGGAACTGAGGAAGAGTATTCTGATTTTGAACTTCATCCATATGACCTATAGGTGGCTGTTGTTTACTAAATAAATTATGATTTTGCCAGAATAGCAATGTCCTACCAACTTGTTAATCCATTTGGTTGGTGCGAATGCACGCCATGGAACCTGTTTTTGAATTCAGTAATTTGGTGGATGGAATTCACCACACCACACTTCTGAATTTAAAAACAGGCCCATGCCTAAATTTCATATTTAGCAGAAATAGCATATGTCCAGGACTTGTCATATCTGCTGATTAGGTATATCTTAAACAGCTCATCGTCTACAGCTAAAGTTACTATGTGGTATGTGGACTCATTAGGTTTGCTGGGTTTGCTTCTGCACACAATCCATGACAAAACAGTGTCACATATTTTTAAAGGTGAGGCAGAGCGGACATATCTGACAATTTGTACTAGTTGCTAATTTCTTGCTGGAACTGTGGATTGAATGAATCACAGAGCACGGAACAAATATAACAATAAATTTAAAGTTAGGTTATAACAAAGACAGAGGCAACTATACATAAAATTATAAGTTAATGTTAGACGCATAGTAAGAGTAGACAGGTTACAGACTAATACGCATGCGCCGGATTATAAGTTTACGAAGAATCCGCGAACTTTTGGTCTTTATCATGCTGGAATAGCGGATTAGGAGTTATAGATTATAGTTGAATTCTTGCTGGAACGCTTTCATCCATGCTGCGTATGCCTCTGATAGTTATGGATAGCTGCAGGAACAAACCTATTGTCTACAATAACTGAAATTTACGTCACACGTCATTTCTGCTTATACCGATTCAAATGTTTTTGAGGTTATGTTTGTCCCTCCTCCAGGTGACGCACTTTACGTCTTCCTGATCACGTGCCGCGCATTCCAGTCCAACTTCCCAACATCTCCCGTATGACATAGGTCCGGCTGCACCTATCGATTGGCTGTGGTGGGAAGTTCTCGGTGGCGCTGTCGTAGTGGAAGGGACGCCCGTCGCGACGCTTCGGCCGGCAGTCGACCTGTTGTTAGAGACCGAATAACACGCCCGTTTCTATGGCCTAAGACGTGATCAGGCAGTCACGGTGACCAACTGTGCTGTGGAGGAAATCCCCTTCAGAAAGGTAAAAGGTGAGTGAATTTATCCTTGTTTTGATCTGACCTGTGGTGGTGGATCAAATCCTTTAAAATGGAACGTGGTGGGACATGGTTTGTTGACGTTCGGGGAAAATAACGAAAAATAACACGTAGTTTATAAACTTAGGTATACGATGTTTGTATAGATACTTAAAACAATTGTTCAGGTAGCAGATGGTATTGGTGGTGTTTGAAAATATGCAGATTTAGTAGGTATTTGATTCAGTAAAGAAGTAAGTACCCAAATAACATTTTAGAATCTTTCAGTACTGGCACAAAATGTACATGATCATCTGTTATACAAGGTGTGCTAATATTCCTTGTACATGGATCAAGCACTTTAACTAACCTTATCTTGCAGGATATTGCAATATGCTGTATTTTAATTGTAGGATAATTTTGGTTGTTACTCTTTTAACATAAAAAAAAATCGACAGAACTGAGAATTGTGGATGTTTTTTCGAATATTTAATTAGTTTTTTAAAAAACTGCTACACATAGATTTAAGGGAACAAATTACATCTATTCTTTTGTTAATCGAATATCCTGCCTATTTTCAATATTTTAAAGCTAGTACTGATTTCAACAATATATTATACAGGGTGTTCTTTAAAATTCCGTACAAAATGCCAGCACAAATATCTGAGCTATGAGAAAAGATAAGGATCTAGCCCAATTTACCTTAGTCGAAAGTTGATAGTTTCCAAAATACAAATTTATTATTTTATTTTAAACTTTTTTTTTATAAATTTGATCATAGTTTCAATTTCGCCTACGATTAAAGCTTCATAACTTTTTTTGTGCCTTTGCATATTAAATATCTATTGCTCGGCATCTTTTACTTAAAAAAGTAGTAGTAGGTGTTGCCTCGAACAGTCATTTCTGAGATTATCGAATGTTTTATTGCATACTGAAACATCGTAGCAACGAGTGACAATGATAAATATGGTCATTAGTTACAAAATAGTGAATTCATTTTTCTAAACTCATCAGTACAGTCATAGTCATCTTTGAACTAGGCAGTCATAAAGTCATCAGCTTGGTGCTACATTATGAAAGAATCAAATCGTTGATGAAAATAGAGAATAGAAGTGGGCCTCGATTGTAGCCATGGGGTACTCCTGATGTCACAACATAAGCGTTAGATTTGGAACCGTTAAAATATGACGTATTGGAAGTAATTTGATCAATACAGTAGCAGTTCAGTTTGGTCGAAAAATGTCTGAAATTTTCTATTACTACGTGTACTGTACCACAACAGCGCCGGTTTTAAAATTCTCTGTTTCTTTTATTATTTATGTTTTTATCTTTAGACCAGATTACTTAATAAAACTTATCCTCCTTGAATACCATTTTGAAGGAACGTATTTAGTTCAGGAACACCCTGTACTTGGCAAAGTTTTTCTTCCCGGTTGCAGGGAGGTCCATTAGACTTCCCTTTCGGCATGTCTGACTCAGGCCTTGACGGTTAGTAACTTGTTTAAAAAACTTTATCCATTATGTTTAAGGATAAGGACAAAATTAAATTTCAGGCCCTTCGAAGTTTGTTCCTATACTCGCATAAAAGTCGATTCACTTCCGTAACGTGAAGGCTTCATAGCGCTGAATATAAATGAGGATTTCATCATTTCACGTAAAATATACGATGCTACCTAGTTGATTATAATAATAATATGAAACGGCAAAACATGGAAGACATAACGAAACATGCAGCAAAAACAAATGTATGAAATTTTAATAAGTTTTGGAGATCATTATGCATAGTCACTTATACGACCATGTTAAATTATTGATATTAATCAACATAGTTTTTTGATAGATAGATCGACTACTACGAATCAGTGCATTACAGATTATATCCCCAGAACTTTGGATAATCATGGTCAAGTATACGTCATATATATGAACTTTTCTAAAGCGTTCGACAGGTTAGATCATTGAAGTTTGCTTGAAAGGTTATAGGTATGTGGCGTTTCTACAAGCATGTTGAATTTATTTAAATCGTACTTCCAGAGAGTACAATATGTTCATTATAGAGGATAAATCTGAAAACATAAAGGTATTGTCTGCGGTTCCGCAAGGTTCCATCTTAGGACCCCTACTGTTCAATATATTTTTTAATAACATTTGTCAGTATTTAGATGTTAACTTTTTGCTGTATGCCGATGATATGAAATTATTTGTTAAAATTGAGACTAAATGATTGTCTGCATTTACAAAATGTTTAACAGTACTTAATACATGGTGTACAGAAAATAGTCTCTCTCTTAATACAAATAAGGGTAATATAATGTCCTTCTCTAGAATGACTTGCCCTACGATCTATGACTATAAAATTAATGATCACTCTCTTAGCCGTCCAACTTATACAGGGTGTTTCAAGACAAAGGCGAAAAATTTCAGGGGGTGATTCCTTGTTGAAAATAAAAGGTAGTTTGTTATATAAACGTTGGGTCACAAGTCAACCATTAGGGAGATATCGCGTTGCAAAGATGGCGGAAGAAAGAGTGTTTTTATTGTTTTTCTCGGAAATGAAAAGCGTGGAAATGGTAAAATTTTGTGGAAGTGTTATCATCATCAAAAGACACTTGTGACATATTTTCACTTGTTGAAAATAATTGGAAAGGGTTGAAATAGACTACCCCTTTCAGTTTTTTTTAACTATACTTTTAAAAAACTTCCTTAACGACGTAGAAAAAAATAAATTAAGTTAATCCGTTCATTTAGAAACTTTTTTCTCTCTTATATTTTTTGATAAAATTAACTGTTTCGAAGTTAAAAAATAAAATGTAAAGTATTGCACGTCGGGAAGAGGCAATTTTACTACACCCATTATTAGGAAAAACTTGTTGGCTGCTGTCAATTTCCAGATGTTTCCATCGTTGCTTTGATAGATAGTAAATGGTTTGTACTTCCCGGTGTCGGCCTGTATCAAAACTTCTTTTTTTGAATTTTCTGGATGCACATAGCCTTCGATGAATCTTAGCAAATGTACTGTGATGAGGAGGAATTCTACGATTAGGATACGCTTCTGCATAAAGGCGAAAAGCATGTAAGGAATGTCCATTTGCCCGGCCGTACATAAAGTGCATGTCTTTCATTTCTGCATTTGTGAAAATAACCATTTTTGTTGTATTAACTTAGTATTGAATCCCAACGTACTCCGCAATCAAACACATCACACAACGAAAGGCAAATTATCCCGTAAACCACTCTCAAAATGTTAAAATAGTACAAACCATTTGCTATCTGTCAAAGCAACAATGGAAACATCCGGAAATTGACAGCAGCCAACTAGTTTTTCCCAATAATGGGTGTAGTAAAACTGCCTCTTCCCTAAGTGCAATACTTTACATTTTATTATTTAACGTCGAAACAGTTAATTTTATCAAAAAAATATAAGAGAGAAAAAAGTTTCTAAATGAATCGGCTTAACCTAATTTATTTTTTTCTACGTCGTTAAGGAAGTTTTTTGAAAGTATAGTTAAAAAAACTGAAAGGGGTAGTTTATTTCAATCCTTTCCAATTATTTTCAAAAAGTGAAAAAATATGTCACAAGTGTCTTTTGATCATGGTAACACTTCCACAAAACTTTACCATTCCCACGCTTTTCGTTTCCGACAAAAACAATAAAAACACTCTTTTTTCCGCCATCTTTGCAACGCGATATCTCCCTTATGGTTGACTTGTGACCCAACGTTTATATAACAAACTACCTTTTATTTTCAACAAGGAATCACCCCCTTAAATTTGTCGCCTTTATTTTGAAACACCCTGTATAAAGGATATAAATGAAATATTTCTTCATCGTCCTATAAAGGTTTATGGTTTATGATCAGAAATTGTAAGATTTTACCAATCCTCCTTCTATAATGTGTTATGTGTTTATATAATTCTTTTGTAAGATATCGCCTGGAGTATATATCAATACTTTGATATCCCCAATATGCAGTCTATAATAAAAGCTTAGAGAATATTCAAAGAAAATTCTTAAAGTGTGCATTTCAAAACTCAAGAAATATATCCCAATATTGTATTTTCTCGAAATATTCTTTTGGACATGTTTAACTGTAAATCCTAAGAGACACGTGGGGATATGCATAACATATTATTATCTGACTTGGGATATAGGCATGTTAGGTTAAATCGATTTATAGGAAACTGTGGTTTCATTTTTGCTACTTCATTTAAAAACACCCTGTACAATTTTTCATAAAACTGAACTTGGTTCACGTTTCGTTAAGCAACCGAACACCTTCAGGTATACATTCTATCCAGTTAATGCTCCTCGAATTGAAATTTCATCTCGAACAATGCGTGCTGAAGTAATTGAAATTATATCAGCCCACGGCGAGGCCTACGCTGGTACAATTTCACTTTCGCCCCCCGGCCTGCCCTTTTGGCAGCCCCCGCGGAGTGCTCTCGCTTGAACAGTAGCCGTGCCGGTATTATAATGTGAATTATTCAAACGATTCCGACTTCCCCCGTCCAATTCGGCCGCCGCTGCATATGGAAATCGCGACAGTAGATTGCGAATTCCGTTCGGAATTGTTCCAGTTTCTGTGACTCCCCGTAGATCGTTTTATTGCCGGGAGAGACGGGGCTTTATTAGGTCTGCAGGTTCGGTTACTTGAACGCTTTTCCAATAGCGGGGAAAATTTAACGATGAGTGACGTTCTTGAGTTAAATCATATTGGCTGTTACATCTTTGCCTGGGCAGTTGAAGCTATGCTGCCATCTATTATTCCCTCCCTCAAACTATCCAATTTGCAAAGTTGACTCAGTTGACTACAACTTAAAGCTGCAAAATACATGATGCCCTGAAACAAGTTTTCAAAAATTACAAATAATTAAACATTCCGCAAGAATGTTGAAATATTTTCTGTTTTTTTACTTGTTTACATTAAAACTTGTCATTGGAAGGATTCTTCATTTTTGCGGAATTTGACTCCAAAAATGGGTTTGCATGGGAAAAACTAGATTTTTCGCACAAAAATGACCCTACGGAACACGAGATTGAGATTTTGCCGGACTTTTTTATGGGGGAATGCTCGTCTTGGAAAGCCCTACAAGACTGTTCACTTAGATTACGGGGAGAAATTTTTACTTTCATACATTTCCATCCGAACAGTTCCAGGAAAAATCAGTCATTTCTCATTAACAAAGAACTATTGTATCCAAAATGGCCACTTTTTTCAAAAAGTTGAACTCCCAAAAAAGTGTTCCGAATCATTTATGGAACCTTTCTGACCTTTTTCAGAATTACGGGAAAATTCGGAAAATCTCTGTATGTGGCCATTTTGGTGAATGTCTAAAAATGTGTCCAAAAATTCTGGAAAAATTTTTCATGACCTTCAATTTTTGCCCACTAGCTTCTGGACACCCAGTATACTGTTACCATGAGGTCATAACGGTCATAAATGTTTTAACATTTAGAGTAACTAGTTTAAACGAAACATCTGCCAGTTTTACTCGCTGCAGCCGTATGTGTCTCCACTAGCTCATTTTATACCATAATCCTTGCGTTGCCAGTAATTTTAGTCAACAGGAAATTATCAGCTATATTTCTCCCGTTAAACCGGACCGCGTACATTGCAAAGGGAGTTTTAATTAAGATAATTTCTCGCTATAATGTTAAGTTCAACGTTTTGTTATGCAAATGGAGCTGTTTCGTTAATAGCTAACACCTAAAGCTACGCCTTTGTGTATGTAGGGCCTTGTTTGGTTAACTGATGCCAAGGATTAGGACAGAAAAGTAACGACTCTTTCGCTTTTTGTTGCTGAATAACGTTTTAATGAAATAATTTAATTCTTTTATATTTATTTATGCGTAGGTACATGCTAATCCGGGTTAAACCTATCACATCAAGTATAACAATATTAACCACTTACCCAGGGAGGCCTATAAAAGATATTAAAAAAAATATTTCGGAATTTTAACTCGTTTAAATCGAAATATCTTGCAGTTTGAGTATTATAAACGTCAACTGAAGATTGAAGTGTCGGTTTAGCAACGTTTCACTCAACCGATGGTTATAGTTCAAGTCGAATTTCAACTGTCGGTTGAAATTATTTTGAAACTGCAAATAAATACATAAATAAAAGTGTGTGTAAACTCGTATAAACAAAAACAGAGCAACTATATTAAATATATTAGCTTTAAATTTATCTTTGCTGGTTAATAGCTATTTAAAAATGATACTCTCTTGACGCATTTTAATCTATAATGCTATAATTTTCTAAAATAATTTATTTTAAACATTAAAATGACACACACCTTATATGTGTCTTTATTTATTATGATTTCCAGATTTGTATAAAATATTTCATGGAAATTGGTCAAGACGATAAAACCATAGATTAAAAACTATGCAATCAATACAAATTTATTATTACGATCGTTTCAGGATAGCACCCATCTTCCGATAAGAGAAATTTTTATTCTGTTTCTAGGTATAAAAATTGTCCAATTAGTTTTAAAATACATAATGACTTGACTTGCCAAAATATACAGGATCAGCTTTTTCGTGCCAAACTTTAAGGGTATATTCTACGTCGAAAGATAACTTTAGTTTGCTAACAAACAATAGTTCAAAATTGCTTCGTTACGAAAATACAGGGTGTTGAAGTTTATTCTGAAAAACAGAAAAATACATTTTTTGTTTAAACCGCTAGAGATAATTAAATGAAATTTGACAGGTGTCGATAGAAATGGAAGACTTAAGTTTTGCAATACAAAAGTTTCTTTTACTGTCACCAGTGGCGCGAGTAGCAGATAGTCAGTGGCTATTTTCCAACAACAATGGTACGTCCTGGGTTTTCCAAAAATTAATGTTATTTTTGGATTTCTCGTTCAATTTGGTAGAAAAAACTCTCTCGAATTTTTTGTACGATGCACCGTTTTCCTTCAAACGGATTATTATATGTTAGCTGCATGAAAATGAGCGGGACAACCGTCGAGCTGAAAAAATGAAGTCTGTCTTAAAATAATCGGTATTTCATCCCACATATTGGTATGTTCCGTTTCTAAAAACTGTAAAAAGGTTTCTGCGTTTAAGCGTCGAGGTAAAAAATAGGGTCCAAACAGATTGTTGTTGTAAATCCCTATTCAAACATTTACGCTGAATTCAACTTGACAATTTCGTGGTCTAATGGCATGAGGATTTTCATGTGACCACACATGTTGGTTATGGAAGTTAAGTATACCGCGACGGGTAAAGCAGGATTCGTCAGTCCACAGTATGTTGTTCAAAAAATCCCTGTTTTCTTGAACTGAGCGAAGGACCCACTGACAAAAAGTCACTCTTTTCTCTTCATCTCCTGGATGTAAGCCTTGAACAGGTTGTAGGTGATTCCTTCTGAGAGTACGAAGTAGATTGGATTTAGAGGTGCGGATAATACGAGAAACTATACGGGAACTTGTGGTCTCTGTCAAACTCGTTTAATATCCGTCGAGAAATTTCCTAAACCATTCTCCATTAATTGCTGATGAATTCTTGTGAACACATTGCGACTAGGATGTGGTCTCTGCGAATATCTTCTTCTGTATTCTCTGGCGGCCGCCCTTGAGTTTCCATTTGCAAATCCATACACAAAATGGATATCCGCTATTTCTTCATTTGAAAATCTAAGCGGCATTTTGATACTACTACACAGAAGACAAGTCTATTTAAGATTTGTCAAACGTTGACATAAAAACCGACGCCAACTAGTCGTTGTAAATTTGTTTATCTGGTGGTTGCAGCAAGCGTATCTGGTATGCAGCTAACAAATAATAATCCATTTGAAGGAAAACGGTGCATCGTACAAAAAAAATTCAAGAGAGTTTTTTTCTACCAAATTGAACGAGAAATCCAAAAATAACATTAATTTTTGGAAAAATCAGGGACGTACCATTTTTTTGTTGGAAAATAGCCACTGACTATCTGCTACTCGCGCCACTGGTGACAGTAAAAGAAACTTTTGTATTGCAAAACTTAAGTCTTCCATTTCTATCGACACCTGTCAAATTTCATTTAATTATCTCTAGCGGTTTAAACAAAAAATGTATTTTTCTGTTTTTCAGAACAAACTTCAACACCCTGTATTTTCGTAACGAAGCAATTTTGGACTATTGTTTGTATAGCAAACTACGGTTATTTTTCGACGTAAAACATACCCTTAAAGTTTGGCACGAAAAAGCTGGTCCACCCTGTATATAATTTTTACATTTTTGTTTAAAATCAGACCAGTTATTGACAACAACTTTGCCTCTGACCTTTTTGTCAGACCTTTATACAATATTATGTCATGGTCAGTAAGTTAGAAAAATTGGTTTGAAGATTTCCAGTTTTAAAGGGTGGTTTTTATTCAGAAAGTATTAATTTTTTTGGAAAAATTGAAAGAGCATGAAAAGTTTCTAAATCCATAGGTCCATAAAACCGTAATTTTAATTTTTATCCATAGCTATCTAGAAAAAAGTTCTGGTCAAAACATCAGGAAGGGTTGTTTGTTTCCGCTCCGAAGTGAAAGGTGAAAATAAAAATGTATTGATAAAACGTAGTATCATCAGTAGAACCCGCGTAACAAATTTCAAAATTTTGGGTTGAACAGTTTTTGAAAAAAAAAAAAATGAAAACCGACCAACGCCAATATCTGCAGGGAGGGCTCAAATCGACAAAAAATATATAAAATACCCCCTCCCCCCTAAATTAGGCCATATAATACCCCCTTCAACGTGGAATTACGTAATTGTAAACAAAGAAATAAGTTTTAATCAGTTCCTCAAACTTTGTTCAAACATAACTGAAAAAGAAAAGAGAGAAAACTATAGCTGCAAAGAAAAGTAACTCCAACTCGTAAGTTTAATTTTAATTATTCTGGCTGTTTCATTTCGATTACATCAGCACTGATTCCTGGAAAATATTAATAAGTCCATCTCAAATCATTTTTCCGTACGAGCAATTAAATACCCAACTTTTTGCTTTGCCGGCGTTCCATTAGAAAGAATTCCCGTTTCTTAAAGGCGGCCGCATTTACAGAATCGGCTTTAGGACTGGAACATTCTTCCAGTAGAAAGAACCCAACAGGGTGACATTGCAAAGCTGAATTATTTTAATTAAAGTCGGTAAACTGTTCCCATTTTCTCGACGTTGCAAAGATGAACAAATATTGCTCTGGATGCAGAACACGGTATTTAAAAATAAAAAACTAGTGGTTTATTTGACCGTTCGCGTTTATTTGTTTTACGAGAGTCTCAGGATCTCTTTTATCTTTTGCAAAAGGAATTATCTACTTGCTAGATTAGGTACATAATGGGTAAATATTATGATACTGATATTAAAACTGAAATTAATTAGTACCTGATTACTTGTTTTAAATATATAGGGTGTAACAAAAAAAATAGGTCATCTTATTTATTATGCATTTGCGGCAACAAAATTTGACGATTTAACCCTTCCTACCTATACAGGGTTAACTATGACGAAGTACAAACAAATGCTCAGGGAGGCGTAAAATAAAATAGAGACGAAACGACGAAATGAACATTTTAATAATAATAATAATACCTAAGTAACTGATAAATAACAGTTAATCCGGTTAGCTGCAGTGTTTTGCATTCGTTTGTCGTTGCTTCTTCGCATACCGCCAAAACTACATTTTCACTCATTACAGGCCTATCAGAATTATCCACTAACAGAATACACAGTCAGTTTAATGTAAGGAATAAACAACTTGTTAAGCACCCGCGGCAGTCTTTAATTATAAAATCTTGTAAGATTGCCGTAGCTCCGTTGGATTTGCCTTCGATTCTAGAAAAACAAACAGCACATAGCATAAGGCAAACCATATTATAGGGAAATATCGGTATCCGACATAAGATCCTTTATTTAATTACTATAAAACGTTTAAAACTAAAAATTAGTCACTAAAACTTAATCATAATCTAGAATTTCGCATTGCTAGTTGCATACTCTCCAAATATCAGAGAAGACTAGTCAACGCTTAGAATATTACATTTTAAGGGTCAAAGTAGGATTTTTACATAACACTGTAAACATCTTGGGATGTTGTAGTTCAAAATAGTACTAATTATCTTATACAAACATCATCGATTATTGTTAATAGTGTTGCTGTTATTAGTATTAACAGAATTTAATTCCTCAGCAACATAAGTTTAAAAATTTATCGGCGTGAAGTTCACCTTGCATTAGTGGCCTACAGATGGCGACTGCATCAGATTCTGTCAGAAATAAAATATCGCATACGATTTTTTTTGTATTCGTACATGTATTCAAATTCCAAGATGACGGCTGATTTATGGGAAGTGTGAATACCCTCCAAATTTTGTTGACAGTTGTTATCATGTTTAATTTAAATTCATTGACAGGTTAAAGTCACTTTTGACATTGTCGATATTTAATTTCTAATAATATTAATTTATTGGTATAATAATTTTTATAGTTAGATATTTGACTCGACTTAAAGAAGGCCACCTGAAGAAGCAATCCTAAAAATGCAGAAATGGGTCATATCTCATCTATTGTGATTGAATTTTCGAGTTCTCACAGTTTCAAAAGTGAAGTTAGATATTTATAGAGTGTTTTCATTAAACCAGGTTAGTAAATTTAGATAGGTTAATTTCTTTAGATAATTATTGAATAGAGCTTTGTCTGTGGAATTGTTCATGAGCATACTTAGATGTTTGGTATCAGAGAGCATACATATGACTTCATTGATAGGAAACTAAAAAAAATAGTCATAGTTAACCCTGTATACAAAAATGCCTTTCTTAAAACATACAGAGTGTTAATGTTGGACTTTAAAAATAGTTTTTTCGTAATAACTAACAGTTTTTCACGTATTAGTCTGTAAAATTTAATAGATATACTTCTTATGTGTAACAAAGTGACAATAATAATTGTTGTTAAATAAAACTTGGAAAATTATACTTTAATTTTTATGGCGTCAAGCCTGAATTCATTGAATTTGATAATGTCGAGGCCGCGTCCTTTGGAGGACGGGTTGTTTTTCATATCCGCATAGTCGAAATATCACTTCCGCCGCATTCTGTGCCCTTTCCGGTTCAGGTCGCATTCGGAAAGGTCTCCGGTGATCTGGAGGAAGGAGCACATCGCGCGCGGTACGTCCCAGGCATTTTTTTACCTTCTCCTTGCCTCGTCATAAATTCATACGCGCGTACTTTGTCGTATCTCATGAAAAGGCGGCCTTGGAAGGAATATTCTTTCGGCTCTAGATTCGGGAGTAATTCGACCGCCAGCCTTGTTACATCAAATAGCAATTTATATGCTAATTCGATTTATTATTAAGTTTGGAGTTGTTAGACGCGTCGGGAGATTAGGCGTTCCAAGGTTTTGAGATTTTCGTTACATGTTACAAGCGCCTGATTCAGCATATTAAACAAGACGGATGGCGGTTTCATATTCAGTTTGTATTTCTGATTATAGAGTCTTGTGGACGACAGAGTTGAATGAATTTTAAAGATTCTTCGAATCTCAGTTCTTCAATTTCGTGTAGAATAGCTTCTTCCTACTCAGGCATTCTAACACTCAACGATCTTCTAGGAATTGGACCTTTTTGAACTCTGACTCCGATAGACTTTGAAGAACATTTCTGAATATTTTTGGATTCGGAGTTAAAGATAATTTGAAAATCTTTCCATATAAATCCGCCTAGCGTAAGTATTATTTGCATCTGAAATGGCCATAAATGGCGTTTTGGCGATTTCAGCATTTCAATATGCATAAACCATTATTAAAACTTAATATTTATAATATTACATGAGATAATTTAAAAATTATTGTAACTAATGTGGTAAATAATATGTAACTATTTGTATCTCTAACAAAGCAGAATCAAATCAATTCAAATCAAAATATATTTATTGTGTATAACTACAATGGCTAATACATTAATCAATACACAAAAGGACTAGACACAGATAACTGATAATTAAGTCTACCCCTCAAAAATAAAAACATAACTTATAATAAATCTACATATGATAGCAATTACAACTGTAAAAAAAGAACTACGAGAATGTAAATGCATACTCACAAATACACTCATACATACCCCTACTTATGCATATGCACATACAACAGTTACTAATAAGTATACACACACAGCATTAAAGCAAATACAGCAGCATTTGTGGAGTTATCGTTTTCCATGACCAACTCTCGAATGCGTTGCTTAATTCGAATTCTATTACAGAATGCTAAATCTTGGGGCATCAATACATTATTTACTACTGTAGCCGCTAAATAAGTAAAAGAGCACCTAAAATATTCAGTTCGATGACGCATTATTTGCAAATTTAAATTACGAAGTTGACGATTATGTATATCATTCCGCCAAACCAACTTTTCGTAAAGATAATCAGGAGTTGTATTATGCAATATATTACTAAGAAAAATACAGAAATGAACATATCGCCTTTCATTAAGTCTTAATTTACCAAACTGTCTAATAAATGGAGTAACATGATAAAAAGGGGTATATAAGTAACAAATCTCATGCACCAATTCTGAATTTTTTGCAGTTTAAATTTATCAGCATTTGTAAGTAAAGGACCGTATACATACTCACAATAATTTAGATGTGACAAAACTAAGGACTCAACTGATATTAATTTGATGTCAGAACTCAAATAACGTTTTAAAGGTGCTATTTACTTGAAAGAGATAAATGCCTTCTTACAGAGATCACTAACTGTTGTGTAAATCTCAAATCATGTTCAAATATAAGACCTAAATTTTTTACCGAACTGCAATCTTCCACAGGACAATTATCTATATAAACAGCGAAATCTCCCAACTGTCGAGTTTTCTGATAAATACCAATAATTAAGTTTTTGCACTTATTTGGGTTAAGTATTAAAGCATTTTTATTACATAAGTCTTTAATCTGGGGTAAGTCAGAGTTAATAAGGTCAATAGCGGTTAGTTTGTTCTCAATTTGAAAGTTATAGAAAATTTGCAAATCATCTGCATACATATGCAAAGTAGTATAGACTACTGATGACACAAAATCCGCAGTACACACACTAAAAAGTAAAGGCCCCAGGACAGAACGTTGTAGAACCAAGTACACTTGTCATTCAATTTCTACGATTTGCATATTCAATGTATAATTATTTGCAACAACTGTTGACATATTCGTAATGAAATCTACTTTAGACATTAGTTCTTAATTGTTTCACTCGCTAGTAGAGATTTAATGAAATTTCTGCTCATAACTTCCAGAAGTTCAAAAAACTGTGTTGAGGAAGTGTCATTATTATTGCAAAAGCACGTACAATCGCCCTGTATACATTCACTTATGGAAATTTGCGTCACAGTCCGTCACACTGCTTACCCACCTGATCCAAGTCCAGCCACCGAAGCTTTAATGCTGCGTAAACATCGAACCCATCCATCCTGTTATCTCGTACCAGTCATTCCCTACCGGATTTACGAGCTTTTAATCCACATTAGCCGCCGAAACGACAAATAACCCGGAAGGCTCGTAAACGCCTTCGGTCGAACGACCATGCAGTCTCTCCAGCGCCGTCAGAAGTTCTCAAAAAATCCGGGCGGCTGGTCTTGACATATACCACTGCGATATATAATAACGCAGTGGCTTTGGAGTGATCCGCGTTTCATTTATCTTGCGCGCTGTCAGAAAACGATGCGGGTTTTTCTTTTTCGTCCAATTCCGCTAATGAACCGCCCCTGGCGCAAAAAACTGTTCCAACTTGGCGGTAGTCTGCAGTTAATATCGTACAAAAAGCTGTTACAAGAGTTTAATTGATCTTGACTAAATGTAGCAGATGTGATCGAAAAGTTCCAAGACTGTCTGAGTTACGTACTTAGTGGCACCAACACTATCGAAGATCGAAGTTTAATGTTGTGATGTCATTGTAAATCCGTTTTGAAATGAGCAGACCTTTTGTATCTATCAGTTTTATCGCAGTTACAGTTCAGTTTATAATCCCGGCGACTTCGCCAAAATTGCAAATATTATTGTGAATGTGGGTTCACAGCAAATTGGTTTTAAAATTGTGACAGGAATAATTTGTATAAACAATTATTACTAGAGATAGACAGTTTACGCATGAAAATAGTAATATATTCGGAGGATAAAATATCTATATAAATTAAGATAACACATAAAAATAACAATACTTACTCGATAAACCTTAGTGCTGAGACAAGGTTTCCGTGGCATTTACAGGCTGTCTCACATAAGAGGGACACTTCCATGTATCTCGCTTAATATGCGAGACACGTCAAAAATCTTTAAATATTTTTTGTTGCACTTTTGGAGGCCTTTATGCTCGTAAAAACAAATTTGAGATCCATGGCCAACTTTATGAATAGTAACAAAAAACCTGTAGTAGTACCCAAACTTTAAGGCTGTCTAACTTTTTTATTTTAAGAGATAGAGAAATCTTACTGGTAATAAATTTTGATTGCAAGATTGATACCTTTCACCTGATATAAACAGATTTTTGAAATATCGTATGTGGTTCGCTGCGCTTTCTAGGTGGATAAAAAAGATTTTTATTGAAGCAGGCTATGGCCACAAAAAATTGCCTGTTTTTTCGTCCTTCATGCAATATACTACATGTTGCCCTTATCTTTTGTATTTATTACAGTTTTTTCAATTTTATACCATAACCATAAAATACGGTCGATGCGATCGAAAAATAATAAAGAAAATGTGATTTATTTTTTCAACTTTGACACCCTGTAGATCGAAAAGGAGCAACATTCGGATAAGGCATATTTGGCTTAATCGCTTTGTTTTGAGGTAAGCAACATGCCCTTAAGCTCTGTCCCATTATTAATGAATCACCCTGTATACTTAGTGGGTGTGCCAAATGAGAGAATAATCGAACTTGAATTAAATAAGTTATATATATATATATCTTTTCCAATCCGTTATATTTTTCTCCCTTAGATCTATTGCCACTGCCTCTCTCCATCGCTTCCTCGGTCTACCTCTTTTTTTCTTGTAGTTAGGTTTACTCCCTACTATTTTCTTAACTGCCTCCATACGTTCTAGATGCCCTAGCCACTGCACTCTCCTGGCCTTTACAAATTCGTCTATTGTTGGTGCCTGGTACATTCCATATATTTCCTCATTATTTCTCCTTACATAGCCTTCCTCTGTCCTCTTACCCCCTAGAATTCTTCTTAAGATCTTCCTTTCCCACCTTAAAAGGTTTTCTCTTGACTTCTTATTGAGAACCCAGGTTTCACTACCGTACAGCGCTGTCGGTCTCAAAATTGTTTTATACATTCTAAATTTTACTCGTCTGGACAAATGTTTTGATTTCAATAAGTGGTTGACTGCGGCCGAACTTCTGTTTGCTTTTATTATTCTCCTATTTATTTCTTGTTCCTCATCACAGTTAGCTGTTATTAGCGCCTCCAAATACACATATTCTTGAACTTTTTCAAACTCCATCTCTCCATGCTCTGTTCTCAATTTAAAATTTGTATCCTTTTTTTGTTCTCCTATTCTCAGAAGCTTACTTTTCTCTTGATTTATCTGCAATCCCACTTTACTTGCTTCTTCCACAAGTTTGCTCGTTACTTCTTCTAATTCCCTACCATCTCTAGCAATAATGGCCACGTCATCTGCATAACTTACTATTTGGTGACTTTTAAACAATATGTGTCCTCTGTTCAACTCACTATCTCTTATGACCTTTTCTAGTACTAAATTAAAAAGAAGCGTTGAGAGTGGGTCTCCTTGTCTCAGTCCTGTATCAATAGTAAAGCCTTCCGAACATTCACCTTTTATTCGTACTTTGGATTTAGTATTTTCTAAGGTCATTTTCAATAGCCTAATCAGTTTAGTTGGTATCCCAAATTGTTCCAGAATTTTACTTAGTTTATTCCTTTTGATCGAATCATATGCTTTCCTGAAGTCCACAAATAAAACCATTGCTTTGATCCCATACTCATAGCATGTAGTCAGCATTTCCTTCACCATGAAGATTTGGTCCCTTTCTAAAACCTGCTTGATACTCCCCTATTTGTAGTTCTGCTATAGGTTCTATTCTCTGCTTTATTAACGTTGCCATAATTTTATACCCTATATCTAACAATGATATACCCCTATAGTTTCTGCAGTCTGTTGCATCTTCCTTTTTTAAGATTGGTATAATCATAGCATCTCTCCAATCAAATCAAGTTATTTAAAAACAGCAATAAAACATTGAACTTTGACAAGCTGTAACTTGCAAACAAATGACAATCCGAAAAAAAATGTCATTACATACTGCTATTATCTTAATCAGTGGAATCACCTCCCAAAGTTTCCTGACGGACTTTCAGAACATCCTGTATATTTATTTTTATCTGTGGGAATAACACTGTCAGCAGTTCCCAAAATGTTGTTGGAATTACATTAAAAGTTAGGGCCAACAAACTTCTTTTCTTCTTTTTATTTACCATAAGAATATTATAAAAATGACAATAGGGTTTGTTGTTCTGAGGGGTGATAAGTGTACAACGGCCGTTAAAATCAATATTGGAAGAATAGTTTTGTTGCGTTTATTACATCAATAGTCAATCCGTCAACAGTTCAATAACTGGCAACCGGATGATAATCAAATATTTTCGCAATTTCCCATGGAAACGCGACGGACGTCCCATAATTGATTTTCACTGCCAACGGCAAATGTTCAGCATGATTATTAGTAACGTGTACGAACATCGGGGCAGAAAACGGCAGAGAGTTCGAGTCAGTTACGACGCGGCGGGACAGGTTAATTAATTTGGTGAGACAAGCAGCTGATTCGATTTTAAATTGAACTATTTTTAACTCGGATTGCCTCCGTTTAGGCTTAATTGATCGAATAATTCTCTTGCCTTGGAAATGGTAGTATATAAATAGGAACGTTCGTTGTTTACAATGTTCAGATGGGTTCTTTCATTTATATTTTGGTGCTGAAATCACAGATAAGTGCATGCATGCTTTCAACATTCACTCAAAAAAAGTTTCAAATAGAAATTATTACCTACTATGTCAATGTTTCAGAAAATTAAAAAAAAAACCTTCTAAATTTATTTTTTCTAACCTCTTAAGGCTCTTTTTGTTCTAGCAACGAACATTTGAGGACTCATATTTATATAAATTTCTCATCAACGGAATACCCTTCAATTCTGATATACCTAAGTATACCTACTTTATTTGATTACATTGTATTTTTACGGGAATTAATTAATTTACATATACAGGGTGCTTCAAAACAAAGGTGAAAAATTTGAGGGGGTGATTCCTTGTTGAAAATAAAAGGTAGTTTGTTATATAAACGTTGGGTCACAAGTCAACCATTAGGGAGATATCGCGTTGCAAAGATGGCGGAAAAAAGAGTGTTTTTATTGTTTTTCTCGGAAATGAAAAGCGTGGAAATGGTAAAATTTTGTGGAAGTGTTGCCATCATCGAAAGACACTTGTGGCATATTTTTCACTTTTGAAAATAATTGAGAGGGTTGAAATAAACTACCCCTTTCTTGCACCTTTACTTGCATAAAATTAATAATTACATTCTAATTTACAAAGAATTAGTAAATTTACATATTGTACGAGTATACGCTGTTGTAAATATTTTATGTTTTTTATGATCCCCTCTTAAAATTTTATACTTAAGTCATAGTTAACCCTGAATATATGCATTGGAATAAGAATATGTTTTACAAATTGCATGTGTACCAACTACCCCCACTATTTTTCCCCTTCCCCGCAGTCCTTTTTGTTGGCGAGAACAACAAGGCTTATTGCAATGTTGTTTGGAACTGGAATTATTTGCTGAGCTACAGGTTTCAATAAATTCAGACACAATTCCCGTTTTTTATCATAACGTGGGTATTAAGTATTTATAACTGGAGCGAGTTGGAAATGGCCAGCTGTAAGGTTTCCCTCAGTTTCCATCGCCCAAGAAAATCCCTTCGGTAATGTCGCTCCCACAGGGTCCGTATGTTTAACGCACCACAAAAGTAAAATTTACTACCTCTCTAACAATTTTATCTTCGGAAGCAATCTCACATTCGCTCCGATGCCTTCGCACCGCCAAGGCGTTTTATAAGGGGAACGGGCTTACCGGAGCTTAAACGAAATATAACGTGACGATCTAGGCCGATATGTACATTTTTTCCACGACCGTAGAATTTAAGGCTTCGCTTGTTATAGTCGAATATATTAACCCATTGCATCGACAGTTTCGATAAGGTAGGTAATTGATAACTAGAGACCGGATTTTATGTAAATTCGTAGCTATTTTAAGTATATGTCTTGAAATACAGGGTGATCCAGATTCCTACAAATATGTACAATTTTCTAAAGGAAATTATTAGCTTATCCTAAAAAATAAAAAAAATCCACCAAAATCAATAATAACAAAGATATAGGATGTCAAAATTGAAGAAATAAATCACATTTTCTTTCTTATTTTTCGATCGCTTGAAGCAAATTTCACGAAATTTCGCTTATTTTGATCACAGTATTATGCTGTTACAGTATGGCTCATTACTTACGCAACAATTTGACTTTACTTTTAGATAAATTGCATGCATCATGAGATTTAGATGCGTTTTTCCCAGAAACTATTGCATCCAGCGATATCAACAAGGTGTACCTTTTTTAACTAGAAAAGATAGGGAAGAACATTTTTCTAGTCCAAAATGAGATACAGTGTAGCACAAAAAAAGTCGTAGCGATTTAAAGGGGTCTAAACCATCGTTGCTGGCGCCCTCTATCAGATACACCAAAATCGTCGACATATTCGAATTTCTAGTTCCAAGACACCCCCCTATACCAAATTTCATAAAATACGCTCGATGCGATCGAAAAATGTGATTTATTTTTTCAACTGACACCCTGTAGACCGAAAAGGAGCAACATTCGGATAAGGCATATTTGGCTTAATCGCTCTATTTTGAGGTCAGCAACATGCCATTAAGCTCTGTCTCATTATTAATGAATCACCCTGTATGCACCATGTACAGCGTGTCCAAGCATTAATGCCAGAGTATTGGACGAGGAGAACCGGTACCATGGCCGCCATAATCTCCTGACTTTAAATCATTTGGGCTTCTTTTTGTGAGGATATTTAAAAAATGAAGTATATTGCACCAAAGTGCACTATTGATGATTTAAGCAAACGTATCACAACTGCTGTCAATAACTTACAAGTTCAAAATGGACAAACATTTGTGTTAGTTTTTAGAAACTGGGTAAGACCTTAAACACCCTGTATATTTTCATGCTCCACGTCTCTTGTATATGTATTGTATAGTTGTACAATGTTGTTATTTACTCTATCTCGACCAAATTCAGTGTAATTTTGTATTTAAAATTTGCGTTTTTTCAATTTCAGTTGTTACAACTGTTTACAATGTTGTCCATCTACGTCTAAACACATTTGGGCCTATCTTATCCAATTTCCACGGATTAACAAAAATGTTTCTGGTTCTATTCTTTTTATTTTAAGCGCTGATTACATTGTGTAGAACGGAGCAAAAATAAATGATAAACATGTCACCGCATAAATAATAACGTGAAGGTTAGAGAGTAATCTACGATTCTCAGTGGGATTCGCGTTGACTCCAAGACATTAAACGACAATAAGCCGGAGTTTGACATATGGCAAAGCGCCCCCAGTTACTATTGCATACGGGATAGGTAACAGAGTACGTGCGCGCCTCCGCGGATGTGGTCGTTTGAAGTTACCATGATCGTACGAGGAATGGGATGTGGAGAACGTTCCCTTTCCTTTGTAGCAAGACAATAAAGTTCCCGGTGCTCCAGATGCATATAAATGGAGTTTACATTGACGCTGTACCTTTTCCAATTAAATGCAAAACTTCCACGAAGTGAATGGAACCAACAATTTCTTTAACTTACTGGTTTAATAGCCAAGCCTTTCTGCTCTCAGTATGTCTTTTACACGATCATTTTAGAGAATTTCTATATAGATAGTGTCCCATTAAGACACCTCAAGTGATTATATTCAAACGTATAAAAGATATCGATTGGATCGGTCAATGGCCGCGCGGTTTAAGGCGTCAGTCACCGAGGTGACTAGATCGCTGTGGGTTCGACCCCCGCAGCCGGTAGACCATATATAAGCTATATTCTTGGAGAGGATTGTCACCCTTTCTGCGGGTATGGTAGGGTGGAAGAATGTTGGCTAATTAATGAAGTTTTCGAGGTTTCCCTCATTCTTGCACTGAATGGTGGTTAGGGCCCTCCAACGTAAGTCGTTCCTGGGCGCAAATGCGGCCTGCTTAATAATAATATGCCACCCCCTCTCACGCACAAGTCTCATTCTCAAGGAAATAAATACTATTTTATAACATCTATTTTATACAGCAAATTCAACTGCTTTTGTTTTTTTAAATAAGTATAAAATAGCAAATACGCCGCGCAGTAATATTTATTCTTCCGTTTCACCTATTATGTCCACGAGCCGCCACTGCCTTAAATAAAATGCAGGTAATGGTGACGATATTCCAGCCCGTAAGGGCAATGTAATCCAATTGTTTCGAATTCGACCGTACAGAAAGAAAGGGCAATAAAACGACAGATAAAGTTGTAGACTAAATTTTTTACAGTTCACTATCCCTTTTTATTGCCAGCCTATTATCGCGACACGTATAAAAAGGTTGACATTTCTTCCATCTCTTTCAGCCGTCAACTCTAAAAAAGATGTGCTGGATACATTAATTTTACCCCTGGGCTAATTATTTGATGAAAAATTTAAAAAACGTTACGTATTCAGTGTAAAAACGAGCTTAAAATTCCATAAATTTCGGCATACATAGGCAGCCGACGTAAATGTGGAAAGCATATGCAGATTTTCCGGAATAACGTGTAAGTTTTATTCGCTGTATATAAATGGATTCTGACTAGGCATTATTTTATACCACATTTTATTATAGAAAGGGCTGTCAAAACAAGTTTACTACCAGAACCGTGTTTTTTAAAGGCGAGCAAAGCTCCGAAATTTGTTTTGCATCGTATCCAAATCAATACAGTTACTGAAATTGACTATTTTTACCCCTGAGAGTCCTGAAACCACTCCAAAAGTAAAGAAAATGTTGGTAATTTCCACCATCACGCTGAGAAAATCGTTATACAATGTGCATACAGGGTGATTCAGGTAAAATGTCATTAATTTAAAGGAAAAATTAGAATAATATGAATGAATGAATATGAACAAAATAAATAAATGCATAGTTATGCTGGAAAAAGATGTTTCTCTTTTCAGTGTTAATGATCGTTGTCGGTCTCTATTCATTCACAGTTCCCAGATTAACTAGGCGTCGGCCTGATGCGAGGTTGCCACATTTAATATTTTTACTTCATCATAAATAGACTCTTATGGTTTTCTTGGTCATTTGTTCTTGTTGAAATATGCAATGAACACTATAAATTATTATTTTTTAAAAGTATACAATTAACATATTTTAGTTCCAGTTCAAAAAATATGTAATATTGAAGTTATAAAACTAGAACGGATCAAATAATAAACCATCATTTACATTTCATTTCATAAATAGTGAGATAAAAAAACAATACTCACTAGGTAAATTATTAAGAGAGGCTGAAAAGTTTCTCGTATTTAAATATTGACTGTAAGTAATATAAAAACCTCTCGTGTTGTCGACAAAAAAATCACTGAAACATCTTCAGTGATAAGCACCCCGGCAAGCCTCTGACTAGGCATAATTCTTTTCAAATGTTCATTAATTACAATTTATTATTTTCAATATTGTAAACGTCTCCATTACGTTGAATATGCATTCACATAAACTAAGTTCAATTAATTATTTGGTTTGTAGCTACATATATCTAGGACTTTACTGCTTTTCAAAAAGTAGCCTGATACCTACCTGTTTAAAATGCCATCACGGATGAAACAACACTGATCCGTCCATAGTACTTTGTCAATAAAGTTGGGATCAGCTGCACCTTGATTTGGAAACCAATTGCAAAATTCAAGTATAAATTTAAAATAGCTTCTGAGTAATTTTGCCAATGCCCTACAACATTCTTCGCATAAAATCGCCATTTTCGTACATTCGAACTTCGTAAAATCAGCCATTGCGACCGACACGTAATACTATCCGAGATAAACTAACGGGCACTGCTGGTTGCATTGCATTGTTCTTCCTCTCCCTCCATATGTGTGGTGTGATCTTCAAATTTACAGGAAATAAATGAGGGAGATGGGATTAACGATAGTTGATTTGAATAAACACGACAATATTAAATAATATTGTTATGTATGTGGTCCTGAATGACAACGTTGTTTTGCTTCAACACCTGAACGCCATATGCTTCTGTCATCAGAAAATTTGTTGTATCCCCCCACGAATGCCATGTTACTGGGAATCATGACTTGATTTGCTTCTCTTTCAAAAGGTCGAGTAAAAATTATTTTAATATCAGTGAATCTTGTAAAAAGTATGGTATAAATTCATTATCCCGGAATACGACAACATACTTAGAACATTTTTAAGTTCTCCATCGAAAGTTTGATTTCAAAAACTTATACCAGATTAAAAGCGAAGTGTTTGGAATTAGTACACCTTTTATGCACACAAATTTCTACATAGAATAATATGCAGAATTTCTGATGAGCTATTTTTTACAATACACGTTTCTGCCTAAGGATGAATCTCTGTTATCTATAATTTTTAAATGAACTGTAGTGATTTAAATAGGAGAATGAATGGAGGGTAAGAGATATTTCCAAGATTGTTTATTGTTAAAGCCTGTTTCGATTGAAACAATTAATTTCCTTTGTTAAAGATCGAGCAAATAGATTTTAACTGTTTTTTTAATGTAATGGATTGATTAAATCTGAATACCTATTTGTATGAACATAAATGGAATGCCTTTATGGTCATCCGAACGGAAATAAATTGTGAACCATTTACGCTCTAAATCACAGGAATTGGTTACTGAGTTACCCCCTCCCCCTAAATTTTGCGTTCATGGATCAACTCGTACGGAAAGATAATCCCGTTGGAAGCAGTTAGGGTAATGGTGTGTTTACAGTAGTGGGGAAGCATTAACATCATTTCGATCCTCTCACCTCTTTCTCTTTATTAACACATACATACCCACATTCTTTCTCTATTAAATTTACTAAAAAGCATTTAAATTTATTAATAGCTATTTATATTGCAAGTGCTATAAAGTACAGATATGGCACGTATAATATACAAGGTATTATCTGTCAGTGTTGCATTGGATAATAAAATAATCACCGATTCTTACTTATATACAAAAATGCCTCCCTCAAAAAATACAGGGTGTTAAATTTGGACTTATAAAATAGCGTTTTTCAATAATTATGTCAATTTTCACATATCAGTTTAATAATAGAGATAGTTCTTAAGAATAACTAAATCCACAAGAGTATTATTATAAACGCCTAAAGAACAAACGTAGAAACTAGGGCAAGGGGTCAATTTATGTGACGTATGCTCGTGGACGATTTCTTCCAATGTGATACAGTCAAATTTCATTTAGGATATTTTAACTGATGACAAAAAAATTGAGTTTTAACGTCAATATCAAGAACAGAATAGAATGACTTGTCCCTAACAGAAAGACAACTAGATTTATTAGTAAACGCAAATGTAATTGTTTAGGATTTAATATAGTTCCGAAAAAAAAATTTTCGCTTTATAAATTTGGTTTAAACATTTTTGAAGGGAATTTATTATAATGATATAATGAAGGAGCATATGATGTATCAAATATATTTATTTGTTTGCTATTCCATACTAACAAAATACAGATAATTGTTATCTCACCAGTAAACACGCAGTAAGCTTTGGTGTACAGTGTTGCCGTTAGTCGGAATTTGCGTTTTTGTGGTTTCTTGGTGTTTTTTTAATAACACTTGAATTCAAATTATTAAGAAAATGATGGGTTGGTGTCAGATATGTGAAAATTCAGGTTTTTTTATCCTGAATCGTTTTTATAGGTAAGTCTAATCAACTGGAATTGTCAAACACGCGTTCGGAAATTATTTGCGGCAAATATGCTGCGTTGCATTTAGGGAAACCAAATAAATGTTGTATAATATATGTATTTGTTTTACTTAAATTCACATAATTAAAGAAAATGTTTAGGTAAATGTAAACCAAAGCGCATTTAGTAAGGTGTGATCTTATATAAATTTGCTTCCGGCAAAATGTAACTCCATATTAAATTAAATGTCCCATTAACCGAAATATGGATTACTCCCAACATCGACAACAATTATTCCCAACATGTCGGTTCACTCGGGGACCTTCCCCGATAGATAGCAATCCGACTGTCTCTCCTCTGAAATATCGACGGACATTATAAGCCAATTAGGCCTCCTTCTCGGATAACTTGGAGAGTTTTCGGGAACGTTAGAGACGCGACAGAACTTCCGAAACTCTTAATATGAAGGGGGCGAGGGAAGATGATATCTGCGGGCTCCGTCCTACCGCTTTTTTGAGGAAAGATGAGTTACGAGTTGCTGTCAGATAAACTTCATCGTAATTTATTTACAACTGCGCCCCAAATCGTTCGGTAAATGGCACTTTGAGGAGGCGGAAAGTCGACCGAGGGAAGTGGCTGCGTTTTTGCGGAAGGTAAAAAATGGATTCCGCTCATTAAGTTGAAGTGTAAAGCTAATAGTTTGTCACGACGCTCTATGGAAGCCCACTTTTAAGATACCTATCACAATTAGTTCAGCTATCCGTTATCTTCATTTTTAAACGACGCATGAAGAAATTAGGCGTTATTTTTCCTTGGAAATATAATATAGAAAATAAATTTCCCTCCCCCGAACAAGTCTTCGACTTCTGGGCTAATCCTCGTCATTAGAATGAGGGGTAAGGATATTATTATATTATTATTATTATTATATACAGATTTGTTAAATTTTGAAAAAACAAAATATTTAGGTACATATTTTTTATTTATATGCACAAATAAATTGCTTTAAAAGCACAATAATTGTAACATCTATTATTTTTGGCTTCAGTAAATATTATTTAATCGAGTAGCTGTGACCACTAGATGTAGACACTTACATCTCTCGCATTCTTGTCCATCCGTCGGTTATGACATAGGTGAATATCAGCTAGCTATCGGCCAACAAGCCTAGCTATCAGCTATCAACAAGCTTGAAGCTGATAAACAATGCAACAATAACATTTAGTAATTTTAAATTATTTTTGTCTTTGAGTTATAACTTATAAATTGTTAATTTAATTTATACGGGTAATCGGATGAATGTTGAAATTGATTAATTCGACAAAATAATTTGTCAAAATAACAAACTATTGCCTAGTTGTGAATAACAAATAGTCTTGATTTGAACAAAATATATTTTTATGTTAACAGCATTTGTATTATCTTAATAAAATGGTCAGATTAACTTACTAACTTTGATCCAAATATTTTGTTAGTTTAAATAAATACTCTGATCAAAGAGATTCATGTATTATTGTCTTATCCCAAGATTTATTTAGAAATCAACAGAAATAATCAATTAGTTGAAACATATGTGTATGACCAAATAATTTAGTTAATGTAATCATAATTTCTTTGACTTGATCAACTAGTTTTCTCTGTGTCTATATTAACATTAATATTAGTTGTTCACAAACGAAGCAACTGAGTAAGTGACTTATCAGACAGGGAAAACCTATATTTTGACAATATCACGTTGGAAAAGCTGATTTCGCAAAGATACGTGATTCCCAGCATTAAGTCCATCATAAGTTTCGCATGGGGTAAAGTTCTCCTGAGAGCAATTGACCGTAACAATTAACTTTGCGAACGGCATTCAACATTTTTCTGTCTATGAGTTTCTATTCCACACTATTAACTATTAACTCTGTTCGTTCCGCTTGACTCGACCTTCATGGCTACTAGAATGTTCGAGAGCGATCCAACGACATTTCCAATGTTCCAGTTACTTCATTACGGTGTTCTATCCAACGATAATGGCGTTACATAGCCTATGTATGCATATTTTATTTAATCGTTGGTGTAGGAATGACTCGCTGACTAGAGGGCCGTAAGCGGTCCACGGGCCTCCTGTTGGACAGCCCCGGATTAAATGATCAAAGTAAGCAGTTATTAATTCGTATTTGTTACTTTTTACTTCCAAATTTTTACTCAGACACTGCCGCACCTACCTCGTCATACTAACGACATTGGTTTTCCTCTTTCAAAAAATTTGGAACATCTCTGGTATTAACCGACTAAGGCTTCGTTTGCCGAACGCATTTTTCCTCGAATTCATTACATTCTCATTATTAAACGATGCCGCATATTTCTATTCGATACCCCTAAACCAAACCTTATTTGCTGGAGTATCCGTTAAAGAAATAAGTAAGTAGCATCGTTGATTCAATTCAATAGAACTTCGTCTCGAGTATAAAGTTCGACTTCCGACCAATTGCGCTGGGGTTAGTGATCGAAATGGATCCCTTTCAGCGGGGCCGCCCTTTCAGTCGTGGAGGAATATTAGTTTTTCTCCGGATGTACATAATAATTGATAAAGGTCTTTGATCTGGGGATATCCGTTAAGTCTTACGGTGATAGTGGACGTATATTTCAAAAGACCAACCGCACGGAGAGGTTAAAGTCGTTGAGAAACAACTCAGACAAAATGCCAAATGAACCCAGATTTTAATTTTTCGATATTCCTAATAGCTAATCGATGGGGTTAATTAGGTTAGGGTAGACAGTTTGAAATGTATAGTCTAATGGGACTATTCCATAATTCCAGCAGCAGTATCAAGCTTACAAAATCGTAGAATTGCTGATTCTTTTAATATTTTTTATATAAATTAATAAAATAGACTTCACTTGTACATCAACGCAGTTGCCATGGCTGTTGTGACAGAATTAAAAAATCCGGAAAATGCTTGACTGTACAGTTTAGCGAATTACTCCAAAAGCATTGAGAATAGGCACAGGACATGGTTAACAAAAGTTACACCATAATCACATCACAATCATATTTGTGGAGTCAGAATATTTGGAATTAAAAAATGATGAAATTAATGAAACGTGGTAGGTTTTGTTACACCTACTGGTTGTTATGATATGTTTTTTATTATCAATTATTTAATAAACAGTTATATCTGAATTTGGTAGAAATGCAAGAAAGTAACTGTGTTTCTGTGGCTGTTTTCCAAGAAGCTCAACAAGCAATTTTCCGTTTATGTTTGCCATATTCAACGAATGGAGGGAAAAGCCGAAAATATACAGAAAATATATTCCTCTGTGCCCAATTTGCTTAACATAAAACAGATTCTCAACATGTTGAAATCAACACATTGATGAAGGTTCCCTCAATAGTTGCTTCATTCCTGAATATCGCAAATCCAGAAGCATACACTGGCCATTGTATGAGGCGCACTTCAACAACTTTATTGGTCAATAAAAGTGCTGATCTTACACTCATTAAAGGGCATGGCGAATGGAAGAGCTCCTCTGTAGCAGAAAGTTATGTTGAGGAGCCCATATCTAACAAACTTGATATTGCAAGGAAAATCCAAGGAAAATATAGCTGTTCGTCACAAGAAAACACATCTGCAACTTGTGCAAATTCTTTATAAACTTCGGCAGATGTTATGCATACGAAAATGATCGCAACAATGCTAAAAAGGTTGTTTTCCATGTATCTACCTAGTCATGTCTTTTTGAAACATCCTGTATAGCTACACACAATTTTATACGCTGTATATTACATAATATGAGAAAAAATGCCAATTCTTCAAAATTTCCTCTGGCTCAAAGTGCCCACTACTTTATGTATTCCGACGAAATTTTGCCCCGCATTGATCCTGCAGGTTATTACCCCCGAATCCCTTGGAGATCCTCCAAGGCAGCCCGATTGCCATTTCCGCCTAGTATACGGTTTGCGTGCGACTAACAGCTACATGAAAAGGTCCGCCAATGAATTAAACATGCTTTATGCCACGCGCCTTTCTTTATCCATTACGGGAAACTAAATATAACTCCTTCCCTTTGGTGCAACGGTGTTATCGACTAAACGGTGTTTTTCGTTTAGCGCATTGTTTTGTCGAACGTAAGTGGTCTAGGTTGATTTTGAATTTGTTTGTATTTCGAATCATAAGGTAACGATGCACGCTAAAAAATGAGACGCATAAAACATATACATATATGATTTTTTACTATACTGTGATATATAAATGATACTGCACTGATACTGTTGTTTCCTGCAGTAACTGCATTGAATTACTCCTGCAGTATCTGTGTGAACAGCCAAGAACCCTTGTCGGCCACACCACCAGATATAGACCGGTTTCGGGCTGGTTAGCCCTCATCAGTATGTCATAAGTGAGATAACCGACAATTGAACTGGCTGTTCCTTCATATGTATGTTCACATATAAACTGAGTGCAGGTGAGATGTAAATAGTTTGCTACTTCCTGCTCGGCCTAATCGGCTCGACTTGCAGGAAGCGACCTACGTTACAGCAGGTACTTAATCGCAGATCTCTCGCCCCGGTCGGTTACTCCTAACGACTTCAACAAGGTATATTTCTTTCATCATTATATGTTCAAATCACTACCAGTTAATTTTCGTAAACTCCTATTATCTAGTGCCTAAATACTTCTTTGTTTATTGTTCATTGTTTATGATTTACTTGAAATTATTAGTCCTTTATTAGAATATGTACTATTATACTGTTAATTTTAATACATATATATTTTGTAAGCAGACTTGGTTGTTGTTCATTTGAACTGAATGTTATTTTTTTAATAAAATCATAAAAAGTAAAATATCTTTCATTTTATAATTACACCATAATTCTGAAAATTCTCTATATTGATAGGGAATCTCACCTACTTTGTTAATTATGTTCCTGTTTGCATTTGTAATTATAATTTTTAATACATATATTCTGACGTTTTATAGAATATTCCATGCTATATTTAAGGCATTCTCGACGATAGGAAAAACCTCCAGAAAATGTCAAAATAAAAGTATTTCGAAAATTATATTTATTAAAATTACACATAATAACATAAATATAAACATAATTAACAAATTAAAAAGGTAGGTGAGTCTTCCATATAAATATCTATTATTATACAATAAAATTAACATGTTAATGTGTAAATCCTACACCTTTAAAGATACAAATAACACTGAAATGTGTAAAAGTTACACATGACAGTTGTTACATTAACACAGTGAATTGTGTTAAACCTTTAATACACTGCTACATACAGAGAAATGTGTAAGATTATACACAATCCCTTGTAGACCTCGATTAATACAGTATCTGTTCTTTTGTGTTAAAATGTGTAATTATTTTTTACAGTGTAATTACAAATATCGAAAATTAAATTTTTATTTTGACATCCTGTATCTTTTTAACCATCAACTTTAGACTAAAGCAAGTTTAGCTATATCGCATTATTTTGTCGTCAGGGATTGCTCTGTTACATTAATTTCGGGACACTGTATCACTGAAGCATAATGGTCTCACCATGTACAAACTACCAAATGCAGAAATAATTTTAAAGAACAGTAACCTAAAACGATGCATTTTAAAGAATAATTATTTGATCATGTAATTATTAAAACTTAAAGCATCCTACAATTTTTTTATACGACTGCCTTGCAAAAGCGGGTTTTGCACACGGAAAACACGCTCTGAAAACGGTATTTTGCACACGGTTATGTCATCTTTGCACACGCGTCTCCAGATTATGATTTTTGTTTGATGTTGTCACCCAAATTATGCAATGTTTCAAGTTGGCTGAGTTTAAATTAAAATTTGATTTTTGTGATCTCTGTTTGCAGTCGTATAAAAAGTATCGTAAAAAACTCGTTTGAAAACCTCGTTGCACGTTCGCTCGATTTCTGAACCCCGCCTTCGGCTCGGTCCACCAATATGTTTCGCTTGTGTGCAAAGAGTCGTTTTCAAACCTTGTTGTTTAATATACTATTATATAATTAAGGCAGTGGCGTACCATTTTTATTTTAAATAAAAAAAGAGTGCCAAAGAGTTTCTGCACCACTGATGATAATGGAAATCTTAAACATTCTGAATAATTAGACTAAATAACATTTCTTTACCAACTATTTGTGTTTTGTCACAAAATGTTTCCAAGTAAATAAAAAATATAGTAAAAATTTCAAAATCTTTGACACCATGTTTCTCGGAAACGATGAACTTTTAGATATAAGTATATTTGGGTATGAATACCAGTAATTCCTGAGACACCCTGCATATTACCTACAGATAAAAATAACAGTGGGATGTCCTATAATGAATTGTATCTGGCCAAATTCACTTTAGTCCAAAAGTTGACAGTAACCGATATCTCGAGGTTGATTAACATGATATATCTCATAATTTTGGCATTGTATACGACGCCAATTACGTCGTCTCTTTGCTAAACTCGAAACAAGAATTCAGACGACTTACGTCATACGAACAAATGAATAATTCATTATATTTTCATCAAAATATTTAAGAAACTGCAACTGGTAGTAATAAAACTATATACTACACTAAAAGTTACATTATATATTGCACTAAATTGCAAAAAATAATTGTTTTTACGCGACCAAATATCGAAAATTACGTTGACAATAAAAACAAATGTGTAACGTCAGCCGTGACGTAAGACGTCTGAATTCTTGACTCGAGTATACACACTATATCTTATTTTTTGACAGCAACTTCTCGCTTAGTGTCCTCTTTTACACAAAAAAAAAAGGTATATGTACTTTCTTAATGTCGCTAGAAATTAGTTTTCGGGATACGGTACGGAAGCACAAAGTTAACGGTTATCCAATTTGTTTTATTGGTCACAAAAGTTTAATTTTGTGATGTTGTAAACTTACTTCGAAATAAGTATACCCTTAGCGTAGTTTCAGTTTTACGCTATACTCTGTCTAACTCTTACCAAGGCTCTTACTTAGTGTGTCTTCCTGGCGACTTCGCCAAAATTGTAAATATTAGTGTGGGTACCCTTACCCCATATTGTCCCAAATTCTGCAGTTGTTATCATTTAAATGCTGTAGAACTCGAGTCGTTTGGACTCCGTTCAAATAGGTGTCGTAAAACCTTACAATAATGCACTTTAAGCTACTTCAAGAAACTTCTAGGTGGCATTCTGACTATGTGGGACAAGTGGTTCAATGCGCTGTGGATATACATATACTGCTTCAAACTGAAATTTTATCACGAGGTCATCAAGAACAGAAATTTCACGGATTATTGTATATATTATTATATTAGAAGTAACGGTCAGAAATTCTCAATCCATAAAGTATGGAAGTGAATTTTTTAAGCGTGACTGTATCTCTATTAATTTAGAAGTTATTACTTCCATTTTAGTCGCAGATATGATACGCGCGTGGGTCAGCGTGTGTCAGTCTTGGCTACTGGATTCGGCAACTGTTGGAATGAATTCGAAATATTATAATTGATTTGTTATGTGTTTCTTAAAGGAATATGTTTTAATGTAGTACCTACTTAAAAATATTTTACAGTAAATAGGTAGTAAAAATTTGAGGTAGATAAGTATTATTAAATTGTTTACTTTATTATACAGGGTGATTCTGAAGGTGGGGTAGTAATTTTAGTACACCTACTAATTCGAAAAACAAACGATACTCAAAATATAACTTGAAATGTTAACATATACAGGGTGTTTTTAAATGAAGAAGCAAAAATGAGGTCACAGATTCCTTCGGTGAAAATAAATCGATTTTACCTAACATACCTATATCTAAAATCGCATAATAAAATAGATACAGGGTGTCAAAGTTTATTTTCGATATTTGTGAATAACTTCTTTAGGCCCGGTTGTACAATTTGTATCTTAACAGTAGCTTTAATAAGCTGCCCTTTAATTAAAACCAAGCTTTACCATATCCTTATGGAGTTTAATATAAAAGTACCTATTATATAAATATATTTTTTTCATTTAAGATGTACAGTTTTCAAATAACTACAGCTTCAAATCAGTATAAGGTTAAGCCGCAGATAAACTGTTTTTTATACTATTGGGCCTTTATAAAGGTATACACTAAACTCCCCTTAAAATAAACTGTTATTGAACAACTGGAAAATACTATAATTTTATGGTTTAATAACAGTTTAAGGTTAAGCTTAGTTTAAACTCTGAATGTACAACCGGACCTAAGAAATCCAAATATTTACATAAAATTTGTAAATCGGGGGCAAGAAATTCAAATTTGTTTCTAATTTTGAAGTCACTAGTAGAGGGCACCACTTATGGCACATCCATCTGACTATTGAAACAATCGATTCTCCTACCTGTCACATCTGAAAAGGTACCCTTGTTGAAGTCGTTAGGAGTAACAGTTTTCGAAATAATCCTATTCGGAATATTCAATTTTATTTTATTTATCGGTCAGTGGTCGCGCGGTTTAAGGCGTTGGTACTTGAATCGAGGTGACTAGACGGAGTTGGTTCGAGCCCAGCTGCCGGTAGACCGTATATAAGCTATATTCGTGGAGAGGATTGGCACCCTCTCTGTGAGTATGGTAGGGTGGAATAATGTTAGCTTGGGTCAATGTGAGAGATTGGCGGGCTGAGGTTTTGACTACCCCCTCATTCCTGCACTGAATAGTGGTTCCTGTTCCTGCATAGTGGTTAGGTTATGGCCTACCAAGTCGTTCCTGGGCGTTCTGCCGCCCTGCTTAATAATATGCCGCCCCCTTCTGGGCTCTCCCTGTGATTATTGGCTATAATCCTGTGATTAGAACAAAGCCGCCTTCCAAATTTGCAAACCCGTCATATCGGGAATCAATCCTATTGCATGCATTGCCTTACAATTTTAGTTTAAAATGATCAAGCTCTGATATTCCCGTCACTATTGGCAAGCAACGTAATATTTAGACAGATTATTCATTTATTCTAAGATATTTCACTACCAAAATGATGACAATGTTGCATTCTCCATGTCAAGCGTTATAATTTACGAATATAGGCATTGCGGCACGTTCTCTCATCCCAACCTAGTTTTGGAAGTGGTCCAAGATGATTTGATACAAGTTCCGTGGCCCCAAAATTTGGGGATGTTTATCTTTAACGCTTCATCGTGCACGTAAATATAAATAAAAGATGCTCCAAGATCGAAGTGTTCTTTTTCAAATGTGAACATTACTACAGTTAGTACGAATACGTAAAGGCCAGGGTCGTATTTAGCAGTCAGGTGAATGATGGGGAGAAAAATATTTGCTTACGGTTCTTTTAATGAAATAAAAGTATGTCAATTAAATAGAAAGACGGAAGATATTACGATATTTATTATTTTGCTGTGCTCAGATATTTATACAGGGTCTTTCTTAAGTAGAGGTCAAAAATCCAGGGACGTATTCTCTGGCCAAGATAGATTTTTTTTGTTATACAGTGTGGAAGAAAAGTATGGAATAAATTCATTATTTCTAAAACAACGAAGTCTCATGAAATTTCCTCGGACACGTCGATTTTGCTTTTTAAAAAGACCAACGCATTTCCGACGTTCATTTGTTTTCGCGTGATGACGTCATCGGTTATTTTTTTAAACAGAACCCCTATATTTTTTCATCGGATTCTTGTAGAGCTTAACTTGCTGAATTCAAATAATTTCAACACCTTATTCCTTCAACTTTCCGAGAAAAACAATAGTAACCGATCCAATAAAATCGACTTGTTACAATCAAATAAACGCTGCAGTTGACAGATGTCAATTGTGATTATATTTTGTTTAGCTGTCAGAAACAGTTTCTGAGGTGACTTGATTTAATTTGTTGTTTTTGCTATCAAAAGATGTAATATTCTAACATGCAATCTAATAAAACAAAATAACAAATTAGGGGATCAAATACGATTGAGGCAACCAGAATTTAATTATTAATTAATTAATTAGTTGCTTATTGTTAAATTGTTTTAAAAATAAAGAGTCCTTATTTTGTGATACTGCCGATGAATTCACTATATCCATTTTACTCTCAACCAGCCCATCACAGACACAAATGAGAATATTCACATTTTTTTCAAGCCGATTTTATTGGATCGGTTATTAATTTTTTTTCTCGGAAAGTTGAAGTAATAAAGTGTTGAAATTATACATTTTTGAATTCAGCAAGTTAAGCTCTACAAGAGTCCGATGAAAAAATATAAGGGTTCTATTTAAAAAATAATACCGATGACGTCATCACGCGAAAACGAATGAACGTCGGAAATGCGTTGGTATAGAAAAAAGAGTCTTTTTAAAAAGCAAAATCAGCGTGTCCCAGGAAATTTCATGAAACTTCGTTGTTTTAGAAATAATGAATTTAGTCCATACTTTTCTTCCACACTGTATAAATCTTAGCCATTGTCCAGCTACAGGTTGTTAAAAATTAAAAAAAAAAAATCTATTTTTAATTTCTGTTTTCTAAACCGCTTGAGATAATTTCACCAAATTCGGTGTGCATATTTAGTTTAACAATAGGTATGAAACAAAAATTTCTACTATTTTATTTTAATTTTACCCACATGTGCGTAAAAAAGATTGTTAAGCACATGTGCATAACAGACTGTCATTTTGATACTGAAATGACAATCGCAATTTCGCAATGTCATTATTATGCAACGATTTTACGAAAAAGTCTTTACGGTGCACAGCAGTGAAAAGTAAACAGAATTTTTCGGTTCCAGGCTCCCTCCGACAACCATGACGACGGAGGACAATGGAAACGTGAGCCTGCTGAAGCCGACCTCCAGCAGCAACGAGGACCTCAGCGAGTACACGGACGCCGACGAGAGCATCTCGGCACCCACGGAGTTTCTCGCAGAGGTGATTTTCCTTTTAGGGGATTAGCGCCATTGGGGATCGGGCGACACAGTCATAGTAGGTAGCGCGTGTAATCAGTCGTTCTAACGTACAGTTGCACAGGATGATAACGAGGTGGCTTTGGAATTTGAGAGCTTTTGTCGGCAACGTTCGTTTGTTTCGGGGATTAGCATCGACCACGGCTGACTAGATCGCCCAAACGGCTGCGTAAACCAATTATCTATCTGCTAAATCGCTTCAGTTGTGTAATGTTTATTTAGGGGAATCACTCGGTATGGGATCTTGTAGTTGTTTATTTCGTTGTCACGGCAAACTTGGAGATGGTGACATTGACATGTCAATAATTTTTGTCGGAATATTAGTTTTTGGTGTTTATCACGTATTTGAAAGAGAAATTATAGCTTGTATGATAATCAATTTGGTTTTAACAGAAATATGATTTTTACAACGTTGGCACGGGAAAGAAAATTATCTGTTTACCACATTTCAATTTTATGGAACCAAAATGGCGGGTTTAAGGTACTTTTCAAATTAGAAATTAGTTTTCCATTTGACAGATGGCTCTCAAATTGCACCTTTGTTGTTTGACAACATATTCGTACAAACTATGACATATACAGGGTGTTAAAAAAAAAATATTTAAGGAGGTAATAGTATGAACCAAAATAAGCAGAAAAGTCTCAATAAACATGGGTCCGCAAAGTAACGGTTGCGGAGATATGGAATATTTTATGTTTTTAGCCCCTTTTTTATTTTGCAAAAACGTTGTGTATTTTCTTATAATAGTTGGTTGATGTTTAGTGAAATAAACAGTACGTATTTGACAGTTGTTCTCAGTGCACACGTTTTCTTTCGCTATGGCTGGTTACTCTAACGCAGAATTAACAGACATGCATTTCATATATGGTCGTGCTAATGGGAACGCCACCGAAGCGCGACGTCTTTATGTTGACGCTTATCCAAATCGCCAGATTCCTTCACAACGCATGTTTGGAAGAATTCACCAAAGATTGCGTAATATCGGTTCCTTGAGCAAACAGTGCCATTTATCCGGATATAGGTATCCACTCCTAGAGCAGAAGAAGAATTCTAGCACTGGTAGAGAAGAATCCAGGTACGAGTGTGCGGAGAATATCAGCCGAGGTAGGAATTAGTGGTCCTCTTGTTTGGAGAATCCTTCACGAGCAACTGCTTTATCTCATGTGCAACGAGTACAGGCCTTAAATCCAATAAATGATCATCAAGCACTTTTGGTTTTTTGCCGCTGGTTTCTACGTCATGATGCTGAAGAACCTCCTTTTCTTACAAACATTCTTTTTACTGATGAGGCCCGGTTCACAAGAAATGGAGTGTTTAATTTTCACAATACGCATATTTGGGCCGACGAAAATCCTCATGCTCTAATAGAATCTGGACATCAGGCACGTTTTTCATTAAACATTTGGATGGGTATTGTAGGTGACAGGTTTCTAGGTCATGTTGTTTTACCAAACCGATTAACAGGCGCTGCTTACCTCAACTTTCTGCAGAACACACTGTATGAGTTTTTGGAAGACATTCCTTTGAATCAGAGGCAACACATGTGGTTCCAGCATGATGGTGTTCCAGCTCATTTTTCCATGGCCGTTAGAGAGCATTTACACCAAACTTTTCCACATAGATGGGTAGGAAGGGCGGACCTGTTTTATGGCCTCCAAGATCGCCTGATCTGAACCCTCTAGATTTCTTTGTTTGGGGATATTTGAAGACATTAGTGTATGGTACTCCTGTAGATAGCCTGGAAGAGCTGCAGCTACGGATTAATCAAAAGTGTCAAGAAATCCGAACCAAGGAGGGTGTTTTCGAAAGAGTTCGAATATCGTTGAGACGAAGATGTCGTGCCTGCTTGGAAGTGGACGGAGGGCACTTTGAACATCTTCTGTAACTTTGTTTTTTGTTTGTTAAAAGCTTCCTTTGTCGGTTTATTCCTAATAAAATAAAATGTTTGAAAAACGAATAGTGGTCCATATCTCCGCAACCGTTACTTTGCGGACCCATGTTTATTAAGACTTTTCTGCTTATTTTAGTTCATACTATTACCTCCTGAAATATTTTACACTCTTTTTTAACACCCTGTATGTTTATACAAACATAATGTGTTTATTCGATACTTTAACACTGACTAATCTAGAGCAGTGAAATAGTTGTAAGCACACAATCATACTTATACAAAGTATTCTGCGGTTGTAAGTATAAGTATAACTTTAAATTAGTGGCTATTATTATTACCGCTAAAAACCAATGCCCACATAAGCTACATCCTCTATATTTCACTGTTCTAGAGTTAATTGCATTGGGAATCCGTTCAAAAGAGCTTCCGTTAGATTAAATGTTTAAGAAAAGGGTCGACTAACTCGAATGGTCGTAGTAAGCGGCGGTTTTTGTTTCAGTTTCTCTCCGCCGTGATGCTGAAAGACTACGTCACTGCACTGAAATACTGCAAGTTGAGTAGGTTTGGCTTTAATTTTTACTGTACCAGAGACACACAGAGAGAAAATCATTGCATATGGTTTTTAACAAAAATGCCCTTGAACAGGATGTCTCAAACTGGAAAGTATGGGCCTACTGAGACGACAAAAATTTAAATACAATTTGGGATCGAAAGTCTCATTGAAATTTGACAGAAACAACTAATAACGTCATCAATTATATTTTTTCCAGGAACATACACATAAGCATCCTATTTTCAAATAAACTGTTATTAGAGAAATTTTTCTGTATTAAAAGTTAACAGCAATATCGTCCTAAACAATTTCAAAAGAAATATCGCCTAAAAATCACATTAGCGGCGGAAGGATCAAGTAGTATTTGGAATATAATTGAATTTTCGTTGTTTAAAGTACATAAATGTCACAAAATACTTGTCATTACTCAATACGAACGTCAAACGGGTAACTTTTGTGCTTACAAATTGTTTTCTCAATCAGAAAAAGTTGATATGTTGCTAATTTATTTTTTATTCAAGAAGAGCTGTAGAGTTATATCGAAAAAGTATCCTGAGTGCCTCATTCCTGGTCATAGAACCTTTGCATTTTCTGTTTGGAAGAATCAAATAATGGACCAAAGAGTAAGAAACAATGTTAATACAGCTAGACTGTTACAGCATTTCGAACAAAATCTACGGCACTATACAGTGCTTTCAAAAAATAACGAATAAATTAATTATTTTTGAAATTGAGAAGTTTTCGAAAAAACCCCTGGCACGTTGATTTTGTTTTAAAAAAGACACTTTTTGACATTCTACCCACATTTGTGATGTCATCGTTGTTCGAGATATGATGTCATCGATAATTTTTTTAAATAGCAACCCCCAATTTTGACCATGCCATTTGAAAGAGCGTGTCATTCTACATACATACATCATGAAAAATTATGGTGTTACATAACAAAAATTTCAAGAAAATAATGTTTGAAGATTTTAAAATTTAATTTTCACAATACTGAAAATGATAACGATTACGTAAAAAATCGACTAAATTAAATGTTCAGATTGTGCACCGTTGGCTGCCTGACAGTAGCCAAGACGGTTAATAAATTCTTTTTGGACATTATCAATAACTTCAGAAGGTATACGATGTATCTCGTGGCGAATTCTTGCTTTTAAATCTTCTGAATTAACCGGTTTAGTAACGTATACTTTGCTTTTTAAATATCCCCACAAGAAATAATCTAGGGGTGTCAAATCAGGCGATCTGGCTGGCCACTCAATCGGCCCCCTTCTCCCTATCCAACGATTCGGGAACAGCTCATCTAAATAAGCACGGACGGGTGTTGCATAATGGGGAGGTGCACAGTATTGTGAAAATTAAATTTTAAAATCTTCAAATTTTCGAACAACGATGGCGTCACAGATATGGGTCGTATGTCAAAAAGTGCCTTAATAAAAACAAAATCGACGTGCCAGGGGATTTTTTCGAAAACTTCTCAATTTCAAAAACAATGAATTTATTCGTTACTTTTCGAAAGCACTGTATACGGCAGGCTAATCGGAAATTGAATCTGGAGGAATCAACCGATCAACGATTTTTAAAGACCAATAGGTGTTGTGACTACAAAATTCACAATTTGAAGTGGCCTGAGCCTCACATTGAAAACAAACTTAATTGTATAACTCAAATTGTAGTAAATGTAGAAACTGTTGATCAGAACCTTTTTCTACACGTTCTTTGGATGGACAAACATTCAATTATTTTGCAACGACTACTTGATTCTTCCACCACTAATGTGATTTTTAGGTGGTATGTCTTTTGAGATTCTTTAGGACGATTTTGCTTATAACTTGTAAACGGTAAGTAATACAGAAAAATGTCTCTAATAAAAGTTTATTAGAGAAAAAAGAACTTTTTAACAGAAAGTATATTTGAGCATCTTTCTGGAAAAAATATAATTGACGACATCATGAGTCAAGTTAGTTTCTGTCAATTACCTCATTCCATTTAACAACATGTATCGCAAATTTTATTTATTTTTTTTTGTATCCTCAGAGAGGCCCATACTATCGAGACACCCTGTACTTTTAATAATACTATGATCTTAACACTAACCGCAAGACTGGGAATGGAAGAATTGTCGCTCTAGATCTCAGTTTTTCAAGCTGAGGTTATAAAATTTGTCACATTGACAAAGCCTGTTTTTGATATTTAAATACGAGAGGGCAATAAAGTACATTTATCGATTTGAGCCCTCTCTGCAGAGATATTCGCGTTGGTGGTTGATACAAACAACCGTTCCTGATGTTTTGGACCAGAACGTTTTTCTAGATGGCTATGGATCAAAATTAAAATTACGGTTTTATGGACCTATGAATTTAGAAACTTTTCTTGCTCTTTAAAATTTTCCATAAAATGAATACTTTCTGAGTAAAAAAAATATTTCTTATCAATTACCCCCCTTTCAAACTGGAAATATATAAATAAGATGAATTAATTCATCAATTTCTTCAAGGTCGCACTTTGGTTTTACATTATGTTCAAGGCTTGGCAAGTTTCTTAACAATTTTGCTGTCAGTGATGTCACCCGTACCAACCTAAATGTAATTTTGACTTTTGGCATTATATCATTCCCATTTGTATACGAAACAAAAACTGTACAAAATTAAAAGCAATTTTAATAATTATATTTTAGGGCATAAAAAGCTTCCATTGCATTTATTATTGCTGCTGCTCGGTTACTGGTTAAATATTTACATATATTTTAGGTTGGTATTCCTGAATTGAAGTAAAAATTGACGAAAAATTAGAACAAGTGTTAAGTCGTCAATAACTTGACGAAGTTCTTCATCAATTTATTTGAGGTCCAAATTTTAGTATTACATTTGTCGATTGACTTGACGAAGCCACTTGATCAATTAATTGACAAAGAAATTGTTAACGTAAAGCGGGCTTTAGGCGATGAGATACGAAGCAGGCAAAAACAGAAGATGTAAAGGAAGTGGGACGGTTGCAATGCGCTTAGCGGAACGATCGAGTTGACCATCTAGCGTGGCCCTTTAAATGCTTCAATTACGACTTATCTGCAATCTGCAAGAGTTGCATTTGCTGCATAAATAACCGTTAGATATGTTGAAAGGATTGCAACAAAGCACAATGATGAAACATGTTAAGGGAAACGGGATTACTAGTACAGATTAATGGGCACAACATTACTTTTGACGTCTGTACGAGTGTCTAATATATGTATATGCTCCTTTTCCATTACTTTGAACATTGTGTTTCACGGCTGTCTGGGCCCTCGTCAAATTGCCGTCGCGTATGAAGAGAAGTGTACTGAAAGGATCCGGAATCCGCCTTAATATCAGGCAATTGAAACTGAATAATTGAAAGCTGAAAACGAGTCCATATACCTAAATACGAAAATATTCCGTTCACCAACACATTCCTCTGCTCTGGAAAGATTTTAATGGTAATGCGACGCAAAATAAACTCCGTAAGGGTGGATTTTGAAAAGGATATGGGTGTTTTCCACAGTCTCTCTATAATTGATGTTTTATTCAATTTTAGAACTGCAAAAATCTACTTTATTCATTAGAGAAATAAAATTGGCTTTATTTCACTAGTAAAATAATAGTACCAGGATGTCACTTAACGAATGTTACGTACTTCAAGGGTATAATCTAGAACCCAAATTGTGTCGATTTAATCAAACTTGCTTGCTTGCAAACGAAAAATGTCGCAAAAAAAGTTACAAATTGTTAAAGTTTCGTTTTTATTTCTTGTTTTATCCTTAACTAGTTAACCAATTTGAGCAAAATTTGCTGTTGCTTAGTTAATTTTCATGAAGTATGCACTGGTTATGTACAGTACATACAATAGAAACTAAGTCAGCAGCTCAAATCAGTTAACTAGGTTCTGAGAAAACAAGAAATAAAAGAAACTTTAACATGCTGTAATTTTTAGGCGATGAGATATAAAAAATATAAAAAAATAATTGCATTACATAACATCCATTATTTTTAGAGCAGAAACAGTGACGTAACAACAAAAATTATAAGAATATTTCCAAATTTAAAGTTGTTATCTTGTATTATCAATTATCCAAGGTCGAAAATAATAGAGAGTGACTAATTCACAACACAGAGATGAGTACGGAAGATACGGGTGGTATGATTGCCTAAGCGTGCCACTTGAGTTAAAGCACAAAATTATCAAAAATCAGTTGACGTCGGCTGAACCTAGCACATTAACAATTTACTTTAAATGTGCCACCTGTGTCATCCTCTCTACAAATTAGAATGCCGTCCTTTTGGACGGCGATTGCCCACCACCACCCACTTATACCTACCTGATGCGCACTCCGCGGATATCACACTTAAGCCTTGTCCTCATGGACGCAAAATTCACGGATTTTTGCACGAATTTTGCAACTTCTGTTTTAATTATTTATGGCGGAAAAATCTCAACTTTTTACACTTGCAATTAGTGAAACTGTCAAACACTACAAATATTATTGCTCTTTTCTTTGTTATGTGGTGTTAATAAATTTGTCGTGAGCTTCTGATAATTTACCATGGCAGATTCATGAGGAAAATGATTGAAAATGTTATAGGTAGTTGACAAAGTTTGTTGCAGACCATAAATAAATCGCGCAAATATTTACGAATTCCGCATTCAAAAGGACAAAAAAGGCTTTAGAATACATACTCACTATTCACCACTGTCACTATAACGGTCACACATTAACACTTATTATATAATATCGTACCGCTTTTCGTATGACCTTCATACCTCCATGTTTCGTCAAAATTTAATATATTCTTCAATCCAGATTCTTATTTTTTAATATTTATTTTAAATAGTTTCTTCGCCATATCACTATTTCGTCCTTTCCATCAATATACTCTTTTCGATTTCATTTATACGGACTAAGTTTCATCTTGTAAGATATAGCAATAGATTTTTTTTTGGAAAACTCATTTTAAAAATACAATCTTCCTTCTGCGAGCTATTCACATACAATTTTGTTAATGAAATACATACTTCAACATCACTTACACTATTATTTTGACCTTGCGCTCTAAACTCTTCATACATGTCATCATCCGATATTCCTCATTTGGATCAAATCACTAATAAAATTAATTACATTTCAAAATTAAATTAACGGAAAGATATACCCGAAATTTTACCCGCCCGAACGATATACCCGCCCATGATAGCGCTGGAAATGAAACAGTTGGATCCGACATTTCATCGCAGCCAATCAAAAGCAGCAGCGCATGCGTACTAACGTGTACTAACTGCAGCGCATGTGTAGCAGAAGCTGTGCAATCGGGTATCCTCTCAGAGATATGCGGCACACGATTTTGTAGGAAAAATATACGGGCTGCATGTATAATTCTTTGTTTGACTGCTATAAATTGTGAGCAGGTTTATAACATTAGTCATTCTCTACAATTTTGGAAGTCGACTATAGCTGGTAGCGGTATTTAAATGACGCAATAAACAAGTTTCTAATCTGCGCATAGTTATTTATAGAGACGGTGCATCACTTAACTGATGATGCACTGCAAGAAGCGGGCATGTAAATTAGAGAAACGGCGAAACGGAAATCTGTCAAAAATAAAACACCAGAAACTAGGTCGCGCCATCTATTCACATCACACGAATCATCTATATGTATTCTGAGAGCACGACAGAAACAAGGCCGTACATTTATAGAGCGACAATGCTTGCATTCACCAGTGAATTAATTATTGTTGTTATGTGGGAGGTGTGAGAAACACACTAAACATTATAAACTGGGATCTCTCACAATGAACGATAGGAGGGAGTTGATAATGGCTCGCGTCATCCTTTATTTTCTAGTCCTACAATACGAGCCGAACAATGCGACGGCGAAGGAGTTCTACCCTCTCATTCTCGAGAAACTCCAGCTTCAGCACCAGCAACAGCAGCAGGGTGAGTGTGGTATCAGTCTATATAAGTAAAGCTCTGGGCGCGAATCCAGCGCCACGCAGTGATCAGGCGGGCGTGTTACTGTCGACTGTTTGCATAAATTATATGGTTAACGTGGCAGCCGTGCTCGATTAGTTTGTTTTCCAGTATGGGCGGTAATTGTTTTCGGGAACAAGGAGAAGCCAACCTGGCTTAAAATTCAATTGAAAAAAGATTTACCAATAGCCTTGTTTACATAATATAGTTAGACAACCGTCAAACATAATGGCGATTTTCGTTTAATATCCATGTCACTCTGGTATAAATAAGATGAAATGGATTTTGAAAGAGTGTCGCCATCTATTTCCTTCACTTCTAAGTTTGACGAGTTAACTAACGCTAATAGAAATAAATGAATTGCGTTTAATTTGACAATCGCCTGAGGAGATATATCAGCTGTGTATTGAAGCTGCAAGCAATTTGAATTGTTAGATTAAGTTATATGTCCTATATATTGAATATTCAACGTTGTTTGAACAAATCTTCAAGAGACTTACTTGTTAAAATTGCCGTCTCATTAAACGTGAACTTTCCTATATGTACAGGGTGCCGAAAATTAGTAGGTCAATCCGTTAACCATAGATAGCTGATATGAAAATAATGGGACTTTCTTATGCCACTTTTCATTTAGGAGCTCCATTTTCAAAATACAGCGTGACAAAATGTAAATGTCAAAAAGGAAATTTGTCGATAACTCCGGTAGCATTAGAGATATTTGTTTGAAATTTCGCTAATATTTCTTTCTTGTAGAGACACACTTTCAGTATACTTTTGGTAAAAAAATCAAAGCACGAGCGGAGGTGAGGGGTTAAAGTGCATTATGACCCCTCAACTTTTCATACGCACGCCTATGGTAAAAATATATTTTCTTAGATAAAGCGGCTTTTATTTTAACTTTTCTTATTCTTGCAAGATTTTGATTTGGAGCCTGGGTTACCAGATATTGTAACTTATTTTAATAAAGTTTACAATCCGTTTTGTACTATAAATTTTATTTAACATTTAACAACATGAAACAAACTGCATATATTTCATATTACAAACAGAAATTAAATTCAAAAAATTATATTAAATGTTCAACATGAGAACCACCTTCGGACGCACATCCTGCATCTCTTTATAAACGAGAAACGAATATTTTGAAAAATATGTGGTTTCACCCTAAATTGCTCGGCTCCTTCTAGAATTCTTAATCTTAAATGTTATACATCCAAAATTGGAACCATGTAAACAAAATCTATCATAAACCCCCAGAAACAGAAGTCTAAGGGCAAATCATCAAGTAAGTCAGCAAAGAGGTTTGCAGAAAATACAAAAATTCGACAACATTCAAACGGGGGTAAAAACGGGCCTAAAAGAAAAATATCAATTATTCCTGCCCATACGTTTACTTTAAAACTTACTTGATGATGTGCCTCTACAATGAATTTCGGATTTTCAGCAGCCCATGTATGAGTATTATGAATATTCGTTACTCTGTTACGAGTAAACGTGGCCTTATCGGAAAATAAAATAAATTTACTAAAATTAATATTATCATTATTTTCTTGGCATATCCAATTACAGAAAGTGACTCCTGCTTCTGAATCTAAAGGTAGAAGTGCCTGCACTTTTGTACATGATATGGGTACAGTAATTGCTGTTTGAAGACACGTCGCACATCATCTGACTTAATATTATTGTTGCCACCATTATTAATTTGATTAGCTAGTATCCTTGTACTTATACTCAGTTTCTTCGACAATTTGAAAGATTTGCTCCTCTTCGTCAGGACGTAATTTGAGTTGCCGTCCACATTGGCCCACCCTTCTATGTTTAAAGTTGCCAGACTCTCTCAGACGGTTGACTAAGCTTAAGAAAAATCTCCTTTTGGATGGTGCCTGGTTGGAAATTTGTCTGCATGACGCCTAGCATTAGAGTTACATTTTCCTAAAAGCAAGAGAAATTAAATTGTTTATGTGCGAGATTATAATTAACACTTATTAAGAAAAATCCTATTCCTTTTAATAAGTACTTACTTACCCATTATTAAAATCATATCGGTTATTTCAGAAAATGATAGCAAACCTTCTCTGTTCGCCATTTCTTATTGAACACTTCAATTAAAAAATGTCTAAACAATGTTTTTTCTATTTAACTTATAAATTATTTTGACAACCAAATGTATCTACCTATCTGACTTTGTTTTCAAAGCCTACATAGAACTTATTACTTGAAACACTTTTTACCAAATCCATACTATCCGTCCAAATACGTTACAATATCTGGTAACCCAGGCTCCAAATCAAAATCTTGCAAGAATAAGAAAAGTTAGAATAAAAGCCGCTTTATCTAAGAAAATATATTTTTTTACCATAGGCGTGCGTATGAAAAAGTTGAGGGTTATAATGCACTTTAACCCCCTCACCTCCGCTCGTGCTTTGATTTCTTTTACCAAAAGTATACTGAAAGTGTGTCTCTACAAGAAAAAAATATTAGCGAAATTTCAAACAAATATCTCTAATTCTACCGGAGTTATCGACAAATTTCCTTTTTGACATTTACATTTTGACACTCTGTATTTCAAAAATGGGGCTCCTAAATGAAAAGTGGCATAATGAAAGTCCCATTATTACCATATCAGCTATCTATGGTTAACGGATTGACCTACTAATTTTCGGCACCCTGTATATTAAATTTTCGTTGGAGACAGTAAAAATGATATTAAATTCAGCCCATCAGTTGTTATAATTTCAGTTCATAAATAAAAGAGCATGGACGAAAGAATTTATAAGTTTAGATGATGTTTATTTCGGTATGTTCTTTTTTTATTTTTTAACTGTCACTATTTCAGTTAACGCCGACGAAGGCGAGAATGAAAGCGAAGACGAGGAACCCAGCGAGGGAAGCTGTTCCGCTTCCAATACGGATTCGGAGAATAGTACGAGTTCGGAAGAGAGCAGCGGGGCTCCAGAGGTAAGGAGATCCAATGCATATATTTACGTAGTTATTATGGTCAGTCTAGGAAAATTTTGCCCTTGAATATAGTGGTATTCTAAAGTTGGCCCTGGAATCTTAAGAAAAACCAATACATAATTTAACTACCAAGTAAACTTTTGACGCACCGGAGATAACTGTAGTTATCATAGATAATATAAAACATCTCATCTATACAGGGTGTTAAAAAAAGAGTATAAAATATTTAAGGAGATAATAGTATGAACCAAAATAAGCAGAAAAGTCTCAATAAATGGGTACTAAAAGTAACGGTTGCGAAGATATGGAATGTTTTATGTTTTTTAGCCCCTTTTTTATTTTGCAAAAACGTTGTGTATTTTTTTCGAATAGTTGGTTGATGTTTAGTGAAATAAACAGTACGTATTTGACAGTTGTTCTCAGTGCACAAGTTTTCTTTCGCTATGGCTGGTTACTCTAACGCAGAATTAACACCACCGAAGCGCGACGTCTTTATGTTGACGCTTATCCAAATCGCCAGATTCCTTCACAACGCATGTTTGGAAGAATTCACCAAAGATTGCGTGATACCGGTTCCTTGAGCAAACAGTGCCATTTATCCGGAAGACCAAGGTGGGTATCCACTCCTAAAGCAGAAGAAGAAATTCTAGCACTGGTAGAGCAGAATCCAGGTACGAGTGTGCGGAGAATATCAGCCGAGGTAGGAATTAGTGGTCCTCTTGTTTGGAGAATCCTTCACGAGCAACTGCTTTATCCATACCATGTGCAACGAGTACAGACCTTAAATCCAATAAATGATCATCAAGCACGTTTGGTTTTTTGCCGCTGGTTTCCACGTCATGATGCTGAAGACCCTCGTTTTCTTGCAAACATTCTTTTTACTGATGAGACCGGGTTCACAAGAAATGGAGTGTTTTCACAATACGCATATTTGGGCCGACGAATATCCTCATGCTCTAATAGAATGTGGACATCAGGCACCTTTTTCATTAAACCTTTGGATGAGTATTGTAGGTGACAGGTTTCTAGGTCCTGCTGTTTTACCAAACCGATTAACAGGTGCTGCTTACCTCAACTTTCTGCAGAACACACTGTATGAGTTTTGGAAGACATTCCTTTGAATCAGAGGCAACAAATGTGGTTCCAGCATGATGGTGCTCCAGCTCATTCTTCCATGGCCGTTAGAGAGCATTTACACCAAACTTTTCCACATAGATGGGTAGGAAGGGCCGGACCTGTTTTATGGCCTCCAAGATCGCCTGATCTGAACCCTCTAGATTTCTTTGTTTGGGGATATTTCAAGACATTAGTGTATGGTACTCCTGTAAATGGCTTGGAAGAGCTGCAGCTACTTAATCAAAAGTGTCAAGAAATCCAAACCAAGGAGGGTGTTTTCGAAAGAGTTCGAAGATGTCGTGCCTGCTTGGAAATGGACAAAGGGCACTATGAACATCTTCTGTAACTTTGTTTTTGTTTGTTAAAAGCTTCCTTTGTCGGTTTATTTCTAATAAAATAAAATGTTTGGAAAACGAATAGTGGTCCATATCTCCGCAACCGTTACTTTGCGGACCCATGTTTATTAAGACTTTTCTGCTTATTTTGGTTCATACTATTAGGCCTCCTGAAATATTTTACAATCTTTTTTTAACACCCTGTATAATAGCTATTTATATGCCATATGTCATATGTACATTTCCTTTGGCGTCTTGAACAATTTTAGACTATTAATTAAATTTGTTTCACGTTTTTTATTTGTTTCCTCATATTTTTGTATGGAAGTTGTCTTCCATTGATTTCACTCACTTTTAGGAATGTACACGTGTATTCTCTATTTTCTAGTGACAAACGATCTGTCGTCCCCTAACCGCTCCTAATCCTGGATATAGTGTTAACTTTGATTGCAGCAGGCTGCGCCTGTTCTCCCGCCGCCATTAACATTTATCAGTCTGAGTATCGGAACCGCAACAGTTCCAATCCTTCGTGAAGCGATGGGGGTACTCCCTCAACCCTTCGACTTTTCTTTTCGGCGATAATTGAAAAGTCCTGTCCCATAACGTCTCTTGCAGAACTTCCTGAAACTTGAAAGGGGTCGAGATGGGGGAACGAGCTGAAATGGGCATTCGGAATTCATTTTTCATGTAGAAATTGTTGGAGTTACGATTTTTTGTTGCACGTTGGCAATTCTACCTTCTCCATTATACTGCTACTAAATTGAATTGTATTTAATGCAAGTTAGTTACAATTATTATCCTTCCAATTGTTATTTTAGCTGATTTATCCCGAATGATTAAAGTATTTCCGGAAATTTTTTCGAGGCCATGAATATTTTGAAAATTTTTTAAAAGATAAATCAGGACAACGTATGGCAATTAGACTTTGTATCGAAAATAATTACATATAGAATGGACCACTGAAAACTCAAATATCAGGTACTGTCAAACAAAATGTCAATCTATACATAATTTTCAACTAGAATATCCCTAGGACACTGATAATGTACATGAGATTTTTAATTTTATGGCAATCGAAAGCACGTTGCTTAAGAAATTTGGGAAGTAAAAGTATAACATACCTATGAATAGAAGTGTCTATATTACTAACTGACTGTGAATAAAAGTTATTTTAAAATATGCTAGTTGAAAAATACTATCAACGGCTTCATCAAGTGAGATGTTTTAAATAAATTCTCTATTACTAATTCGCGATACGCAGCCTGCTCCAATTTACCGGGGGATTTACCTTCTTTAGCACCGACGCCGACGTCTCCGGTCTCTCCCGAGTTTGCCGTCTTTTCTCAACTCCCCATCGTGCCGTTCTCCCTCTAAATAAATATACTGACGCTCCGGCTGAGCATACAAATCGGCCCCGGAAGTGATCTACGACAGCGAAGGGGCTGATGTATTTTTATTACCACGCTTGGGTCTCGTATCGAAGTTTCTTAATAAGACCGATGAAAAATAAAACTATGTTTGTACCATTAAACCTTTTCAAAATTTGTGGAATTTAGCGGCGTTACACTTACAGTCCTTTTCAAAACTCTCGCGAATATTAGGTAATGGTACTGACACTGTGATACTGATACTGTTGATACTGATTTCCTAAAAGCAACGACGATAAATATGCAACAGATGCTGCTGTTTTTGTCAAACCAAATACACTCCCGGAGTTTGTAACGGACTCGATTGATATTTAAGGTTTCTGCTGACTTATCTTACACGTTAGTGTGACAGTAGGCCGCACGCCTTTTTTGCAAAGTATTTTCGCAGTTCTATCTGTCACATTGGGAATATGTAGTAAAGTGGTGGTTGTAGCGACTTCCTTATTGGGCCTTGCTGTTTGCTCACGCCGAGTTGTATTGGCTCTATCGATGTCTCTCAGAGTATCCATTTGCTAGGAACACAGATCGGAGAGAATCTATTCCTTCCGGTCGATGGTCCTCATCAGTGAACTTAATGTATGATGAACTAGACTCTAGGATGATGATTAGACTTTCCATGGAGATATCTATTAGTATCTGTCTTCTTCCTGTAGATACCGTGTCCTAAGACCCCAGAGAGCTTCCCTTTACCAGAATGTCTAAAAACGGTGAGGATTTGTCTTCCTCCATTTCCATGGTAAAGTCATTGGCATCTTGTTGGGATGCTGATTAATATGATCCAAAAATTCTTGTAGGTAGTCTATTCCATGCTGCTAACCGATGAAAGTGTCTTCTATGTATCTAAGCCAGCACTTAGGTTTCTGAAGAGCTGATCGAAGCGCTTCTTTTTCAAAATTCTCCATAAAGAAATGTGCCACTATAGGACTCAATGGACACCATCCTTCTGTTCGTAGAATTGTCCATTCTAGACGAAGTATGTGGAAGCTAAGCGTAGCTTAAATAAAACCATAACTTGAAAGGTGAAGGGACTCCATATCAGAGCTGACCAAGATGTCCTGGATATCGATTGTCATTGAACTAATGATGTCCCCGAAATGTGCCGAATTTCTTACATGATGTTCGGACTTTCCTACCGGTGGCTTCAAGTTAGATAGCTGGCGTGTTATGCCCCACTTATAAAATAGCATATCATGTATTTGTTTGCCGGTTGAATAATATTTCATGAAATACACACCCTGTACTTCATATAAAATTCATTTCCAGTTTCCAGAATTCCTGTCTGCCCATCTAACAAAATTTATCGTCAGCGCGGACCGACATCACCGGTTAATCGGACGCGATTTAAGTTAATCGCCGAATAGTTATTAAACCTGGGCGTCCTTTAAAGGTCATATTTTACCCATCGCATTTTCGTTCAATTAAAGCCCTCCGGCCGCGCGCCCAAATCCCGCGCAAAGTACACCCGACCCGCATACGGAATTTTGAATAAACACTCGCTATACATCGCCATATACGTCGGTCGCGTTGGGTTATGGGCCAAAATCGGGGTCGGATTAATTTATTTGAAGGTGTCCGTTGGATTTCTGCGCTTTAATGTATGTTTAGTCGGAATGTACTTCTTTAAACGTACTATAAGCGAATTTTTTTCAGCTTCGGTTCTGGTTTCGATTGACATAAAATTGACAGATTTTTTGACAGTGGGCATCATTATTGTTACTTGAATGCATTGGTTCTATGGGGTTGTGCTTTACACACGTTTAAACATATTTGTTAATTTTAAAGAAAATAAACCAAAAATTTGAACCGCCACGATTTGGGTGGTTCTAAAATTGACAGACCGAATTGCTGTCTTGACGTCATGAGCTTCCAATAGAATGCGGTAGGTATCATTTTGGTTGACCTTCAAGTAAACCGATGCTGAATAAAATTCGCCAAATGACGAAAACCGAAAAGTAGGCAACTCTTTGAACAGATTTGGCTATTTTTGAGTAGTGCGCATTGGGGTTTATCCAGTGGCATAGCCTATGTGGAATTGTTGTTACAGTAAATCAAATAACGGTCATATTAAGAAACTAATTTAATAAGAAAAGTGTAATTCTAGATTTACAATCCCAAGTAACACAAGATTTTTTATAGCGGTGGTTAAGAATGTGCCTGTAACTAATTTTTGGAGAGTTGAAGTTGCAAGGTTTAGTCGCCTAAACAGCTTATTGGAATCAACACAGCACAAATAGGCACATTTTTATAGAATGTAGTTGCTGTATAAAAATTATATATTTGTGTTTTAAGAGTTCTATATAAAAACAAGTTATGTTTTAGCAATGAGCTTACAGCATTGATACAACAAACTATACAACTATTCTGCTTTATTTACAAGCCCATCACAACTATAAAGCTAATATTCGACTTTCTTTAAATTTTACGACATATGTCTATTATAAGTATCTTTATATTAGGTATACGATGTTATACTTATAAACTGAAAAATATCTAATTCATAGTTGAATTTCAGGTATGAAAATTTTATGTGACAAAATATCCCCAGTTCGAATTCTAAATTCTGTATAATAAAAACACTTATTTTTAATGAGCAACGGAAGTTATTTTCATGAAAAATTTCACTTAAAAGTTGATTTTTGAATTTGTTTCAAGATGGACGCTGAAAAGCAATTGGAATTAAGTGAATAAACATGGCGCTAAAATAATAAAACAGTTTGGTCACTTCAGAAGCATTTAAAATACTTTAATGTTATGTAAAAGCGAAACATAAGAGCATTATGTTTTGTAGAAAATCGTTTGCTGGTATTAACTACCTTTAAGAAGCATTCTTGCTTTATTGTCGCGCAAAGATATTTTAATACAGCATTTATAAAACAAATGCTGCAGTATACAGGGTGTTAAAAAAGAGTGTAAAATATTTCAGGAGATAATAGTATGAACCAAGATAAGCAGAGAAGTCTTAATAAATATGGGTCCGCAAAGTAACGGTTGCGGAGATATGGGCCACTATTCGTTTTTCAAACATTTTATTTTATTAGGAATAAACCGACAAAGGAAGCTTTTAACAAACAAAGAACAAAGTTACAGAAGATGTTCAAAGTGCCCTCCGTCCATTTCCAAACAGGCACGACATCTTCGTCTCAACGATATTCGAACTCTTTCGAAAACACCCTCCTTGGTTTCTTGACACTTTTGATTAATCCGTAGCTGCAGCTCTTCCAGGCTATTTACAGGAGTACCATACACTAATGTATTCAAATATCCCCAAACAAAGAAATCTAGAGGGTTCAGATCAGGCGATCTTGGAGGCCATAAAACAGGTCCGGCCCTTCCTACCCATCTATGTGAAAAAGTTTGGTGTAAATGCTCTCTAGCGGCCATGGAAAAATGAGCTGGAGCACCATCATGCTGGAACCACATTTGTTGCCTCTGATTCAAAGGAATGTCTTCCAAAAACTCATACAGTGTGTTCTGCAGAAAGTTGAGGTAAGCAGCGCCTGTTAATCAGTTTGGTAAAACAACAGGACCTAGAAACCTGTCACCTACAATACCCATCCAAATGTTTAATGAAAAACATGCCTGATGTCCAGATTCTATTAGAGCATGAGGATTTTCATCGGCCCAAATATGCGTATTGTGAAAATTAAACACTCCATTTCTTGTAAACCCGGCCTCATCAGTAAAAAGAATGTTTGCAAGAAAACGAGGGTCTTCAGCATCATGACGTAGAAACCAGCGGCAAAAAACAAACGGGCTTGATGATCATTTATTGGATTTAAGGCCTGTACTCGTTGCATATGGTATGGATAAAGCAGTTGCTCGTGAAGGATTCTCCAAACAAGAGGACCACTAATTTCTACCTCGGCTGATATTCTCCGCACACTCGTACCTGGATTCTGCTCTACCAGTGCTAGAATTTCTTCTTCTGCTCTAGGAGTGGATACCGACCTTGGTCTTCCGGATAAATGGCACTGTTTGCTCAAGGAACCGGTATCACGCAATCTTTGGTGAATTCTTCCAAACATGCGTTGTGAGGGAATCTGGCGATTTGGATAAGGGTTAACATAAAGACGTTTTAAAGACGCTTCGGTGGCGTTCCCATTAGCATGACCATAAATGAAATGCATGTCTGTTAATTCTGCGTTAGAGTAACCAGCCATAGCGAAAGAAAACTTGTGCACTGAGAACAACGGTCAAATACGTACTGTTTATTTCACTAAACATCAACCAACTATTATAAGAAAATACACAACGTTTTTGCAAAATAAAAAAGGGACTAAAAAACATAAAACATTCCATATCTCCGCAACCGTTGCTTTGCGGACCCATGTTTATTGAGACTTCTGCTTATTTTGGTTCATACTATTACCTCCTTAAATATTTTACACCCTGTATAGCTAAACAGCTTTCTGAAACTAAAGTGCTGCATAAATGGCGTAAGAACTTTCTTAAAGTAATTTATATCGCTTTATAGTCAGTCGTGTAGATTGCTACCATAGACATTATACAGTAAAATGACGCCCTGAAGCAAAAATACTATATAAGTGCAGACACAACTAATTGCTATAAAACGTTTTTCTTGTTGGGATTACAATATTCTCACAGGTACTTTAAACAGCAAAATAGCGGCTGTTAACAAAAAAGTCTCAAATGGAACAATAATACGATGAAATTGCTGTCATGTAACCGCTACATATCTTTTATATAAATTTCTGGTCTTATAATTTTGAATTATAAGACTAGTGTGCTGCTTGGGCTACGACCCGCCACTGCTTCGGAGTTAACCTGGCGATACCGTACCTCTTCTATCTAATTTCACCCGTCTAATTTTGACACAGTTCCTGGCATCTTGTTACGGTCCGTTCGCGCCTCATCGATCTATCCCACTTCTGATCCGATCCGCTGATTGCAATCTCCGATCCGCCGAACAAGAGGTTGGCCCGCTTTTTCTCTCCCAATCAGCCGCTGGTAATTAGAATTTATGGCGCAGAATCTATTTGTCTGCAGGTTTTGCATTGTTTGGAAGTTACGACGTAAAATCGCCGGTTATTGTTCCACGGCAACAGTAACCAGATAAAGCTTTTATCTCCTTTTATGCTCGTGGGGAAGGAAAAGGTGTTGAGATTTAAATGCGTGAAGGAGAAAATAATTGAGGCCGCAATGGTTACTGTGGGAATATTTTGGGGTTTAAATTGCGAACATTCAGACGTATTCGTTTGAAATATTGCTCGCTTTCTTGCCATGGGCGCACGCGAGGTGCTGAAATTTAGGAGAATGGAATCACCATAGTGATTTTAAAAAACTGAGAATCATTTTTTTAGATTAAGCCATTTTTTACAGCAAAACAGTATTTTTATATAATTTTAGTAATTCAGCTCCCTTTTGGGGTAAATCAACTTTTTACTAAAATATGCTGTTACAGTATGGCCCATTACTTACGCAACAATTTGACTTTACTTTGCATGCATCATGAGATTTAGATGCGTTTTTCTCAGAAACCATTGCTTCTAGCGACATCAACAAGGTGTACCTTTTTTAACTAGAAAACATAGGGAAGAAAATTGTTCCAGTCTAAAATGAGATACAGTGTAGCACAAAAAAGTCGTAGCGATTTATAGGGGTTCAAACCATCGTTGGTTTGATACACCAAAATCGTCGACATATTCGAATTTCTAGTCCCAAGCAACCCCCCTATACCAAATTTCATAAAATACGGTCGATGCGATCGAAAAATAATAAAGAAAATGTGATTTATTTTTTCAACTTTGACACCCTGTAGATCGAAAAGGAGCAACATTCGGATAAGGCATATTTGGCTTAATCGCTCTATTTTGAGGTCAGCAACATGCCCTTATGCTCTGTCCCATTATTAATGAATCACCGTAGAGTTTTCTTAAAAAACCTTCACTATAGTAATGATTGCATGTTCCTAAATTTCAACACCCTGTATCTTTATAAAGAGGCATGTTAGAAGAAAAGTTTATATGAGTTTTGGCCTTTTTGCGAGAAGAATCTTCAATTGAATTTTTTCTCTTCGCCATACTACAATTTCGTCTTTTCCAACTCAACTACTTGATTAAAAAAATGATTTCCAAATTATATACAGGGGATCATGTCATGTAAAAGCTGCAGTAACTGATAGTTCTAAAAAATACACTACAGCAGTAGCATCTAAAGCAATTAAAAATATAGATTAGGATTGTTTTAACATTCTCTCTTTAAGTTCAGCAAATGCTTTGTTTAAGCTACAACAGTTACCTTTGACAGGATTCATTAGTCTTGAGACCCTCAAGTTTCTCAAGAAAAGGCTGTGAGAACAACGACTCGTCAAAGAGAACTTTACGTACCCTTCAACTTGCAACGTTTCGGTTGATAACGAAATGAAACACATTCATATAATTACGCCACCTTACTAAATTATTCGTCTCACCAGCACAAAAGCTCACATCTGATGTGTCATTGTTCAGTGACGTCAGTATCAGAAGTTTAGTCAATTTCCTGTACTGTTATCGTCGTGAACTTAATTTAATAATTTCGCCAACTATTACAAGATTAATTATTATTATAACGTTATTTTACAGGATGGTCATTTTTGCGACGCCCGGTACAGAGGTCTCGAAAAGGGCAATGCGTTAAACGTATCAAAAGTTTGATTGTGCAAATTTGCACATCTGGTTGGTGTAGACATTTTTTCCGTTTCCATTAGGAAGTTTACGTTGAACGTAACGTTTCAAAATATAAAAGTTATGAAATCAAAAAGAAAGTACACTTTTTCAATTTTCAGCTGCTATGTAAAATATCTCTTCTTTTCAGGATTGTTTCTATTTTAAACCACATATTAATTATTTTTGAAATTGAGAAATTTTCGAAAAAATCCCCTGACACGTCGATTTTATTTTTAAAAAAGGCGATTTTTGACATACGACCCACATTTGTGACGTCATTGACAATTTTTTTAAATAGCAACCCTCAATTTTGACCATGCCATTTGAAAGACTGTATCATTCTACATACGCATCGTCAAAAATCATGGTTGCCTGACAGTAGCCTTAGCGACCGAGAATGTTTTTTATTGCTGTCAGATAAAACCTTGAAATCGTACTTTATTAAAGTTTTTTTTTTGAGTTATTTCTTTAGTTCTTATCTTTTGTTCAGCCAAAGCAATGCGTTTGAAGTGTTTATTGAGTAGTAACTGTCATTTTATAAAAAAAAATGGTTAAATTAACTGAACGAGAACGAATTGAAATTCTTTGCATGATCGGATTTGAAGACAGGATGCGCACCCAAAAAGAAGTAGTTGAATTGGTCAATGAAACTTATCCTGATCGACATCCCATTAGCCAAAGCATGGTAAGCAATATTGAGTCTAAATACCGTAACTTTGGACATGTTCGGTATCTTCCTAAATCTGGTCGACCGTCAAAATCAGTAGATGATGAGCTTAATGTTTTCTTGGCAATACAAAAAAATCATCACTCAACACTTAACCGATTGGCTTCTGGTTTCAATATGGCATCCACAGTTCACAAAATTATGAAAAAAGCAAAGTATCATCCTTATAAGGTATGCTTTGTTCATGAGCTATCTGAAGACGACTTTGATGGGCGAAATCAATTATGCGAGCAAATGCAAGAGCTATGCAATAATGATAATAATTTCGTAAAAAACGTAATTTTTCTGACGAGGCTACGTTTATTTTGAACGGCCATGTCAATAAGCAAAACTGCCGTTATTGGGCTGCCGAAAATCTCCGATGGATGATGGAGTATCACACTCAAAGTCCCCAGAAAGTAAATGTGTGGTGCGGCATAGTCGACGGAAGAATTCTGGGTCCCTATTTCTTTGACGTCAACCTAACTGGTGCAAGATATTTGGATTTTCTTCGAGACGACCTCATTCCTGAACTAATAACTTTATATCCAGATATAGAGGGACATGATCTTCCATGAAATGACATTTTCTTTCAACAAGATGGTGCACCTCCCCATTATGCAACACCTGTCCGTGCTTATTTAGATGAGCTGTTCCCAAATCGTTAGATAGGGAGAACGGGGCCGATTGAGTGGCCAGCCAGATCACCTGATTTGACACCCCTAGATTATTTCTTGTGGGGATACTTAAAAAGCAAAGTATACGTTACTAGACCGGTTAATTTAGAAGATTTAAAAGCAAGAATTCGTCACGAGATACATCGTATACCTCCTGAAGTTATTGATAATGTCCAAAAAGAATTTATTAATCGTCTTGGCTACTGTCAGGCAGCACAATTTGAACATTTAATTTAGTCGATTTTTTACATACTCATTATCATTTTCAGTATTGTGAAAATTAAATTTTAAAATCTTTATTACATTATTTTATTGAAATTTTTATTATGTAACAACTTTTCATGATGTGTATGTAGAATGACACGCTCTTTCGAATGGCATGGTCAAAATTGGGGGTTGCTATTTTAAAAAAATTTTGATGACGTCATATCTCGAACAACGATGATGTCACAAATACGGGTCGTATGTCAAAAAGTGCCTTTTTAAAAAACAAAATCGACGTGCCAGGGGATTTTTTCGGAAGCTTCTCAATTTCAAAAATAATGAATTTATTCGTTACTTTTCGAAAGCACTGTATTACTTTCAGCTGTAGCCAACAGTCGCGGCAAGAATTCAGACGGCTTACGTCATACGAACAAATGAATAATTTATAATATTTTCAAAATATCAAAATATTTGAGAAACCAAATATCGAAAATTATGTTGACAATAAAAACAATTGCATAACGTCAGCCGTGACGTAAGACGTCTTGCCGTGAATATAAAGAACCACATACTTCTACTAGTATGTGTAAACAACTACCAATATTACCAATTGGATAACTATCAGGCTTGCGCCGTATGCTCCTTTAAAAATCTCCGACTGTCAATGATCACCATTCCAACGTATAACCAAAACAAGCCTTTGGTCTTTGGTATATGGATTTGGATCTAAAAAATATTCGTTGTTTTTTAACCATAACGGTATGTACTACTTTCAGGAGGAGGAGGAAGAAGGAGTGGAGGTGGAGCAGGGCGGCGGCAGCGACAAGCAGTCGAAGGGCTCTTCCGACGGCGATGCCACCACCGGCAGCTACTCCAGCCTGGAGGACGACGAGGCGGAGACGGTCGACCAGCTAGCGGCATTGGCGGCCCGGTATCAGGTCGATAACGTCGACCTTGGCAACGGGAATAAGATATGTAAGTTCGTAAATGCATACTTAAGACGTAGTACATATACGTTCAAAGAACGTTGGCGATATCCAATTGGCTTGACTATTTATTAAAGTTGCAAGATATGGACCACAGTATACTAATATACTGTGATATGGACAATCCGCTTGAGATGTACAGTGTATTTTTGCTACAATCCACCAAAAACAAAGACAAGATTAATAGTTATTTATGCAACAAGTACAAAAGTAACACGTCGAGTGCAATAAACACTTTTTGTACGAGTTGCATACAATATTTTTTCTACGTTCATGCAAAAACCAAAAAATGTTTTATTTAAATGACACTAACTCTAGGAAAATATGACGTCGACTTGAACGTTTATGTTTGTCATGATGACAAAACGCTGTAGTAGAATGACAGATGAATGCAATAAACATTTTATTGCACTAGTGCAATAAAGAACCACTTTTTCCACTAAATATAGTTCAATAAAGTTTTGTTTTTTTTTGCATGAACGTAGAAAATAGTAAGGTATTTATGCAACAAGTGCAAAAGTAAGTGTTTATTGCACGCGACGTGAAATTTTCCAACAAGGACGTCAGGCAAAAACCAAAAAATGTTTTATTTAGATGACACTAAGTGTAGGAAAATATGACGTCGATTTGAACGTTTATGTTTGTCATGATGACAAAACGCTGTAGTAGAATGACAGATGAATTCAATAAACATTTTATTGCATTCATCTGTCTGCATTCAATTTGTATTTTAGGCACGAATAAAATTTTAAATTTTAAAATTTTAAAAAAACTTATTTTCGACCAGAGATTACGCCCCTGCATTTTTAACCTATACTTAAGCAACGCCGTATATTTAAATTGTGCTTAAGTAATCAAGTAATTGTTGACCCACCCCGTACAAAGTAATTAATGTGGACTGTTCCTGAATTAAATCGGGAAATCTCATTTCTCAGGCCGCTCTCGGAGTCCCCAACAGAGCCCTTAAAACCACCCCGGACAGGACGGTGGGCCACTTAAAATTTGTAAGGTAGCGCTGCTTCCAGAGGGCTCTCCAGATTTGTCTCGTGTATTATAATGCTATAACCGGGATATCAGACCCCATGCGCGATAAATTTAAGGAGCCGTGCCAAGGTGAGGGTGAAGGTTCCCGACTCCTCAAGGGAATCACACGCTTCATTCGGTCTAATACAACGTTGCCCGAATAAATAAATATCGGAGTGGAGTCACATGTTGTGCCGTTATTGAAAACAAAACGGATCACGAAGACGGCGGAATTGATAAATGACGTACGCCTTTGTGTAGCGTAAGTCGTGGGAATCGCAGTGGCGAAGCGTAACGGATAGACAAGGAAGATATTGTCTGCCCAAAATATTTTATTGTTGGAGGAAATTGGGGAAATTGCATGATTTTGTGGAAAAATAAACCTAAAGCGATATTTAGAAGTACCTAAACACAGCTGTGTGCTTTAGTTAGTTAGAAAATGTTTTTCATTAATTTATTTTACATTTATTCTACGAGGCGTGGCAATTAAGTTTCGGTAATTTAGTTATAACTCGGAAACTGGCAACACTGCATCGTTCATCAACGTTTTTCCATAGAGGGGGGACCTTCCTTTTAGTTTAACTTCCAGGGTTGAGGTCGATAGCACGTTTGGTTTGTGTTTTATGTGTATTTTTTGGTGGCGTCGTGAAAATGAGTGACTCGAATTACAAGTAACGTGTTGTGATTCAATTTTTAGTGAAATCTGGCGAACAACCCTCGGAAATCCTTCGAAAATTGCAGGTGGTGTATGGAGACGAGCGCATGTCGAAAATACGCGTGTTTGAATGGCCAAAACGGTTCAAGGTGCGGCGTGAATCGGTAGAAGACGATCCACGTGAAGGAGCTCCCGTCACCTCTCGTACTGACGCATGTTGACCGTTTGCGTGCACTGATCACGTCTGACCGGCGCCTAAGCATTAGTGCGTTGTCTCACGAGTTAAACGTCAACAAAGAAACCGTTCGCAAGATGTTACACGAAAATTTGAGTATGCGAAAGATTTGCGCAAAGATGGTGCCAAAAGTTCTCACCCGTGAACAGAAAGACATGCGAAAATCGATCTGCGAGGATTTGTTGTCCCGCATTCGGAGCGACGGTAGAGACTGGATGAGTCAGGTAGTCACTGGAGATGAGACCTGGATATTTGAGTATGACCCTAAGACCCGTAAACAAAGTCAGCAGTGGGTGGAAAAGGGTGGAGCGGCCAACGAAAGCGAGGATGTCCAAGTCACGACTGAAGGCAATGTTGACCGTTTTTTTTCGATATCCACGGCATCATTCATCGTGAATATGTTCCTGCCGACCAGACAGTTCTATGTTGGCGTCCTGGTACGGCTGCGGGCCTGCGTTTTCCGTGTGCGACCCGAACTCGCCGAGAACGGCTAGATCTTGCACCACGACAACGCGCCAGCCCATTCCTCGTTCATTGTGCAAGAGTTTTTGGCAAAAAAGGCATTCCAACGTTGCCGCGCCCACCCTATAGCTCCGATATTACCCCCTGCAATTTTTTTTATTCCCGAAGATGAAGTTGCACCTCGTATTTTCTTTTATAACGTTTACTGAAACCTAAGTACGTTCCTGTCTTTTACCGATTCATAATAATTAACTGCCAGTTAGTTTAGAATATTATCTTCAGGCTAAGAATAATTCTCAATTATATTACATGCAGGAAATGGTCATTTTATGCCAACAGACATAAAATTAAGGCGACTGTCAAAATTTGTCAGTTTATGATAGCTTGAAACCTTTAAATGTCAGTGATAAAAACATTTATTTTAATCTCAATTTCATTTGGTTGTAGCAGCTTACTTTGTCGCGTATTTTCATGTAAAAAGGAATCATACAGCGGCCTTATCAGGGCAATCTCCATTTGTATGCTAAAATTGTGTCCAGAGGCTGTAACGTCACGTTTTCCGGCGTACTTCCTACCCTTTTACAATCCCGTTTCTGTGATGATAAACCTATTACCGTTATCAACGGGAATTACGTTTGGTTTAACACACGATACAGGCTAAACAGTAAGCATATGTGTGTATGATGAAAAGAAAAATAATAAAATAAAGTTTAATTTTCAGTAACAAAAAATTAATGATATTCTATCAAAAATTGAGTTGTCCACACCGCTGAATTCGGTTAAAATCTATTTCAAAACCTCTTTTGGGAAATCAGAACAATTTTCAGAAACAGTTATTGAACGTCTTAGAAAAGGTATATCTAGAGGTTCGTGATACACGGCTCTTGACAGTATCGTACTAGTGGAATCTGCTCATTGTCATTTTACTTTGCATGTTACTAGATGCGGTTACGAAGCGTCATTCGTTTTCTTCAAGCAGAAGGAATTAACGACAGATTTGCGTCTTTGCCCGTCTTTATCATGAACGTCAGTTCAATCATCTTTAAATTTCCTCTATCATTCTCATATAAACACTATCATTCATGAAGTTTTTTCTGTATATTCATCCTGCGATAAATTGTTTCTATTTCCTTCTGCCTAAAGAAAAAGAATGCATCCAACCACGATTACAGACCTACAGCTCAACTTCATGTGACAAGTTGGAGTTGACACCGTTCACAGTTATGTTCACTGTGAAATCTAATATCTCTTGCACTTCCCCTTGAAGTGATTGACGTTAAAATGTATATCTTATAAATTATAGTTATAAACATCAAAATAATTACTTGCCAACGGTTTTTGCTTGGCGACCACTAAATATAACATACTTGTATACATACTAATACTAAGTTTGGTAAACAATCGGAAATAGAGTGGTCGTACAAATAACCGATTAAAGAGAGACATTGGAATTTGGTTTATTGATCTGTTAATGGACGCATTTGATGTTTCTTCGCTTAATTTCGATAGAATAATATCATCTGCTAAATTTAGATCAATTATCCTCAAATATGTTTCATTTCTTTAAATGTTTTAAATTATTTTTTTAAATGTTCTTCTTCAGCAATAGCGAAACAGAATTTAGCAAACGATGGTTCAATTGAGCAACTAATTTCATTTGTTTTAATTGTCATATGCCAGAGAACTTCAACTTGCAAAGGACCCAACACAGATGCAACAGCAAAAGTCTTTCGGTCTAAATATTTTGAAACTTTGGAGTGAGGTAGTACTCATCATTCTAGACAAAAGTTCTCATGGGCACAATGCACGAAAATTGATAAATTTTGACTTTACTTGAATATATTTAGATGTCCTCACGTAACATATTTCTCCTTGCAGACGGTGCTCACCTGGCGGCGGCCGCCTTCCAGAACAGGTTGGTATCCAACGCCAACACGACGATGACGAACTTCGCCCACAACTCTCTGATGAACGCAAACCAGCTTCCCTTCGGCACCAGTTCCGACTCCGAATCTCCCACGGAACCGGTCAGCCAGCAGACAGTGGCCATGCTCAGGGCCAGGGTGGTGCCAAACAAAATGTAGAGGTAGCAGGTTTAGCTCTTAGGTTTCTGAACGCCACCGCCGACCTCCCCCCTCCTGGAGGCGCACGGATGACGGGTTTCGTGCCGTGTCGAGAGGATTTTGTGGTCCTGTTTTGTCTCCTAAACTTCAGTCAGTCATACTGAGACGCTATTCTCTCTTAGGATAGCAGTAAAGTAGATATCCTATGCAAACTACTGCGGTTATTCGAGTTGCTATGCCACGGTGGTCGCTAGTGTTATGCACTTTACTAACCTTAAATTGGATTGTTTGATCTGTCTTGGTTGTTCTCGAGCTAGGCACCGGAAGGTCAGACCCGCTATAGGAACCTCTGAGTCCGCCTCCTATATTGATTGCTGTCGTTATTGTTCACACTACAGCTGAGTGCTCCCTATACAAAGGCTGATTTTTAAGACATTCTTAGTGACCTCCGTAATTGTCACATCCGATGCTGCCAACCGTTTTCTCGCTCTATACTATCGGGATCTTCAGTCCGGAATACCCACAGAAGATGCCGACAGTGAAGAACAATGAGACATTTGATAGCACAGTATACAACCACTTACAGAGGCTATTTCTTGACGGTGTTCACCTTTTAGTCCTATAACATTTTCGATTAGGTTGCACTTTTGCACTCACAATAAGTGCACAAGTGCAACTCAATCTAAAATGCTAGAATCAACACTACGAACCGAAATCTTTATGCGGACTCGGAAGTTTGGATAATGGGTCCACCTAGTCGAAGATTAAGAGCAGGTTAAAGATTTAGCTAGGCAAGGGAAATACATAATTATGCAACCGGTAACCAATACGCTAAGCTAGCAACACGAAAAATTGCAGTGAGCTCGCAAATTCAGGAGAGAAATATTAGTAAAGCTGTTGACGTTTTCGCGAACGACTAGACATGAAATTGAGTAGCTCCACGACGTAATCCAATATCATTATCTCAAACTCTTTCCATGTCACTGATCCTTAAATTCATCCTTTGAGGAGCAAAGCAGGCTAAAATAGGATATTAAAATCCTCTCGAGATGTCGGCCTTATGTTTTAGCTTCTATCCAAAGACAAAGAAGTGTTTATAACGCGTTGGAATGTCAAACTAATATTTGGTCTTCCGACACGGTGGATCGACTTTGGCTTTGTGTAGAAGCAAAATACGGTGTTTTAGAGTCTTTGTTTTCATATTTTGTGTACCTGTTTGATAATACTGAATAGTCTATCGCTATCATCACTATTGTGTTTGTTGATTTTTTAAATATATATGTTTTGATAATAGATATTGATATTTCATGCAAGGTTACAACAGGAGAACATATAAAATTAAAAACCTTTAAAAAAAATAAACATTGATTGTTAAATACTACAAATATTTGGGTTTATCTAAATCTCTGTTTTGAAGACTTTTTATTTTGATAATTTTCATGTTTCTATATGTGTAGAATGAAATGGAACTGGTGAATATCCTTTACGTGGCATAATTAGGTATAAATAATAAATTGCTTCGACCCTATAATCCCAGAGGATCAGGATAATTCCATCGCACATCAATTTTCCGATGGAAAAGTAATTAATCCTATGAAAGGACTGTATATCAAATGTGAGCAGTAAACAAAAAAAAATACATTAGGCAATCCAATTAAAACGCCCCAGATCTGGAAAGGTGATCAGATAAACATTTTATTTTATTTTTTTGTACTTATCACTTTAACATTGCTAAAATCAAAGTTTGAATGAATTAAATTCCAAACTAAGATCTTTTTCTAAGCAAAGCGATCTCCTATTATTCAACCTGTCAGAAATACGTTATTGATGGTGAGTCTTACTTCTCATTTTGACTCGACTCATCCATTCCAACTTGTGTTGGTATCTCCAGCATATCATTCGTCTACGGTTGATGGTTTCTTTATAAAAGTTTTTAAAAGCACATTATCGTGATAAATTGTTCAATCAAAGGCATCAACAACTTCGAACGGTTCAAATCCTCAAAATCACTTGGAGGAATAATATGTGTGCCACTTTCCCAACAGCCTATATTTTAAGGGAAATAAATTCGTATGTACACTATTAAACTTAAGATCGTGTATGTAACAAGGGTTTTAATTGGAATTTTTAATTTTCTACGAGCGTACGTAAAAGTAAATGGCTATTTACGGACTCATTTGAGTTCCTAAAATGCGCCTTTTCCGAAAACTGTCATCAAAAGTCGACATTTTCGTTACATTTTCAGTTGACATGCCTTATCCGAATGTTGCTCCTTTTCGATCTACAGGGTGTCAAAGTTGAAAAAATAAATCACATTTTCTTTATTATTTGTCCATCGCATGGACCGTATTTTATGAAATTTGGTATAGGGGGTTTTCTTGGTACTATAAATTCGAATATGTCGACGATTTTGATGTATCTGCTAGAGGGCGCCACCAGCGATGGTTTGAACCCCTTTAAATGGCTACGACTTTATTGTGCTACACTGTATCTCATTTTGGACAGGAAAAATTGTCTTCCCTATCTTTTCTAGTTAAAAAAGGTACACCTTGTTGATGTCGCTAGAAGCAATGGTTTCTGAGAAAAACGCATCTAAATTTCATGATGCATGCAATGTATCTAAAAGTGAAGTCAAATTGTTGCGTAAGTAATGGGCCATACTGTTACAGCATAATACTGAGACCAAAATAGCAATCTCATATTGTCTCGACGATTTTTTGGGAATTAGTCGTGAAATAGCACTTTGTGCCGCTTTCAATACTTCCCCTGGTAAATGCTGGTCTTCACTTGCCGAGCTCATTTTGCATAAAACACTCTTAGAATACGAATTACAATATACAAGGTTGGAAAAAGGTGATAGTCCATCTGCCGTTACATGAGAGCGACAAAGTAAAGTATAGAAATCCGTGCGATAGACAAGGATGACTTTATTGATGACGTTTTAAAATCTAAATATACTCGCGTCAAGAATTCAGACGTCTTACGTCATGACTGACGTTAGGTAATTGTTTTTATTGTCAACGTAATTTTCGGTATTTGATCGCATTAAAAACAATTACTTTTTACAATTTAGTGCAATATATAATGCAAACTTTTAGTGTAGTATATAGTTTTATTACTCTCAGTTGCAGTTTCTTAAATATTGCAATATGTAAAATAAACAATCTAGTTACTATGGCAGCATGGTAATTAAAGCTCACTATCTCACTGAAATGTACGATATGGAATGCGTAAAGTCCATTGCGCATCCAAATAAAGGTACTAACCCTAGGAGCAGACAAAAGGAGGCACATGAAACTCAGCAAAGACATACTTCATTGGTTATGTACGTGGGTGCGAGAGACAACCATCTGCACGTACGATATGAATTGTGTTCTAAATTTCCCATTATTTTGTTTGTAAACACGTCATTGGCGTACAGTGTGGTTTCTTCTTTTATCTTGTATCTCGTTAGTGTTATTCTTTGTGTATTTTTGTGGGTGTTATTGTTGGAACATGTCATGCTTTATCAGGGACTGTAAAATTAACCAGCATATAGCACGAAATTTCATTTCAATTCACAATCAGGTAAGCCCCTACTGCTCCGCCATTGCTAAAGGCACAAAACAAAATATGGCGCTGATCATAAATAATCCATTCGCGCAGGTTTTAGCGCATTCCAGTCATCATAATATAAAATTACATTTCAGTGCACTATCTTCGAGAAATATTTGCTCTGATCACATTAATCATACATAATATGTAAGGGGTTTAAATGTGTTTTTTGAAAGCTTTAACAAAAAATGTTATTTGTAACATATCTAAAGTTTTTTAGGTACTTATAACAAAAATAACTATCTTAGAACTGCATAAAATATCAATATTTTCATTATTCTTGCGCTATCCATTTGTGTATTACAGACCTAACAGATGAGCGTTGTATATGTATAGACTTACCAATAAGGTATTTTAAAGGGTTAATCCTAGAGAAATTTATATTCTTAAAAGTGTCTCAATGTTACTGAAAAATGTTTTGTAGAAAGTAAAAATATATTCCTTTTGAACACAGAGGAACCCTTGTGGAATGCCAGCGATATATTTTTGTATTTTTTGTATGTAGTCTGATGTAAAGTAATTGACCAATGTAGAGACAACAATTTTGAGACTTGACATTTTTTCCCTTCTTTGGTTGTTTCTTTGTAAACCGAATTTTAACTGGAATTTGTAGCGTAAAGTAAGACTGAATGTTTTCGTAGGATTATCGTAGAAAGAACCTCCGACATATCTCAAAAGTTGTTTATTTTCTTAGAAAAACGGAATCTGATGGACGCTGCAGTATTTTCTGGTAACGAAGATTTAGCAACAATTCTTACTAAATCGTCCAATTTTTAATATTGAAAAAATATATCTAAATACAATTTTCCACTGATAAAGCATAAGGAATCATAGTACTTTAAATTTGTTGGAAAGAGAATACGTTTTCTATTTGTTTTACTTGATAAATTGTACCTATACCCGAGGTCCAACACTCTTAGATGTGTACGGGATGTGAGGGTTACAGACAGGACGATATTCCATAGACGTGCCACTTGAGAAGGGTTTAAAGAACATGAAATTATAAAAAATAAGTTGAGTAAATCTAGCACTTAATAGTTTACTTTAAAAAGTTTATACTCACCCGTAGAATACCGTCTTTTTAGACGGCAATGGTCTGTCATCACCCTCTGACACCTACCTGATGCGCACTTCACGGATAGCACACTTTAACACATAATACACTGCAGTATATCTTCTTCTTTTTGTGAGTTTCCAGTATTTTCCGATTCGCAGTTCTTTGTCATTCTTTCACTTTATGCACTACTCACAGACACTCTTATTATAATGCACTACATAATTTCACACGTCATTTACACTCATATGTTGGTCCCAAGCCCTAGTTCCTACAAATTGTTTTATCATCTGATGTTCCTCAATGTTATAGTAGGGCGTGTACGATTTTGAAAACACGCTATAGAGCTTAAATTATTATCCATTCTTAAGAACATAAACACAGAATCACTAATCAATCAATTACAATCACAATTAAATTAGCGGAAAGATATATCAAAATTTTTCAGTAGAACCTGTGTAATCGGATATTTGAGAAATGCGACACTTTTTTTATATTTTATACGATAAATATATGGACTGCATGTATTTATCATTGTGTTGACGACATGGTAAGAGGGTTTATAACATGAATCACTCTCTATTATTTTGGACCTCGATATGATTAAAATTGTTATAAACATAACGAAACTTATTTTTAAAAGTAGGTATGGTTCCTTATGTGTAAATAAATATTTTTGTACTGCAGCTGTGAGTGTGACGAGTCACAAGTAAAATTGTTATCAGTTTTTAAGATACAGCAACCATTTTAATTTAAACAAATGCGATGTAAAATATGCACAGTTAAATAAATTTGCACTACAATGTGACACTTATATTTTTTTCCAAAAACTGCATATTTTTACGTTTAATAATTAGAAATTAAACTCATGTTTTGTATGTTAAAAACTGAAACGGACTCCAAATCGAAACTGCCGTGAAACGGCTCAATAATTCTAAGGTATTCCATAAATGAGTATTTGACAAATACTTCAAACTACCTATGTTGTAATTACTCTTTAGCATTAACTGCTACACGTATATTCGTCCTTTAAAAAATAGTTAAAAATTTATCGGTGTAAAACCAAACAGGATGGGAATAAAAATTGGCTAATATTCAGTTTTATTTACTTTACTACATAAACAGATTTATGAATTTGTAAATGAAGTATTGGCGATTCAAGGATTACAGGCCCTCTTGTGACAAACGTTTGAACTATATTCAGAGAGTCGTTGGGTTGAGTGATTTGTAAGATAATTAATTTTGTTGTTTGTCCACTTATTTTTTATGAAAGATTGATTATTTTCTAATTTTTCGATTGTACATTGAAATCGAGCCATCAAGTATCCAATTATTAGTCAGATCATCCTTTAACCACAGCTTAAATAACAATCAGCTCACAGACTCGTATGAGCGGGAACGTCTCGCGCAGAACTTCGCGCATGCCTCCATTTGGGGATACAACATTGCAGGGACGTGTGGTTGTAAATTATGCCCTTATAGCCATACCGTTCGACGACTGCGTTATTGGCGCACGAGTACTGTATTTTGTGATTTGTTGATTTTCTTGTATTTTATACTGTTATGTTATTTTATTTTTAAACAATTTCAAGTAAAACAAATTTATATTTCGTATGTTACAAAAATTGCAGTTAAAACACTTTCTAAATTGGGACAACTATTTTTAATCCGGTCCTGACGTGTATCCCGAGCGAGAGAGAGACAACAAGCTTCAAGGACAAATTTTCAGGTTTCAATACTTCAAAGGTGCCGCCGTAGAGTCTGTGAGCTGATTGTTATTTAAGCTGTGCTTTAACTTTAACATAATGTAAAGTTAGGTTAGGAAATTAAATTCTTAACTCGTTAATGCTGCTACCTAAAATTTATTTACGAATATGTCTTTGTAGTGTTGGTACTACTATTAATGCAACAATTAAACTTACTTGTTTGTTGTTTGTACATCCAGTGACATTACGCGATTATAAATAATTATTAAACATCTATTTATCTTTATATTACTGGCTGCAGAGGTGACAGTGAATCATATACCTTAAAAGACTGAGTTTTATACTCATTTTGTTAAAAAATATATACAGGTCCAAATTTAATTCCAAAGTATTAGAAAGCAATAAGTAAATTTACCTACCTAACAATACTTACCACCTACGAACGTGACACATTAAATAACATTCAAACACAACAAAAATAGTATGAAACATGAAAAAAAATCAAGTAACTGCGAACCATGAAAATATTTTATAGAAACAACCATGGGAATGATATATATCCTCAATAAATAAAGATGAGATGTACGTCATCTCATCTCATCATAATTTGCAATATTTCATTACTTCAGAGACTTCTCTTCTCTTGGCCATCTAGGAGACACCTATATGAACTGCACTGAACCATTGTTTACTAAATAGTGACCTTGAAAGCACGGCCTTGCGATTTAGCAAACGATGGTTGAACAACTATCTTCTAGACAAACGATTTCAGCCAATGACGCTCTAACCTTCAAAAACAGCTGTTTGGGCGCGAAAATTAACTTGGATCGCCAACACATTTTTGAGTTTCTTGACTAACGCCGTGAACCGAATATGGTACTTTATATTATTTTAAAATGAATACTATATCTTTTATAGGAAAATATTATGTATATAGTGTAATAAATATTATGGGTGATCCATTCAAAAAACAAAATTATGTGGAACTAGAATTTTTGTTCACATATGTAGGTATATGTATGTATAAAAGAATCAAACTTTTTTTTATACATTTAGTGTAAATACATTTGTTATAGAGTTAGATAACGGTGCAGGATGTAACTAAAATGCTAGAATCCTGGTTTTCAGACCTCAAAATTTATGGGCAACAAATTTGGATGCGCAGTCTCCCTCCTTCAATGTCTTTGACATCTTACTTAAACTTATCTGACAATGTAACTCATAAACCGATAGCCTTAATATATCAATACTTGTAGGTGCTGCCATTTTGGTTCATTAACATTTTGTATTAGGTGCCAAAATGGCTACCACAGTTTGTCTTACCTTTCCATTATCAAAGGTTTGACCAAGTACTTTAGTCACATCCCGTATAAATGCAAGACCTGCAAAAATGGACCACCCTGTATTAGATTTTATACTTGAATTTTATTCTAATAACTTGGAATGCTGAGGCCTTGTATACTTTGTGTCAGATAAAATGTAAAAATAGAAAATAAAGCATATCATTACTAAATTATCGTCTTTCATTCTTATTTTTACAAACACCACATAAGGAACAACCACAGATTCGCAAAACGTAAGTAACCTCTACAGGCGCCAATATGGTGGCGCCATCTATTGATATAAACCTCTTATTTTTTCCCTCGCCACCTAATAAAACAAAGTTACAGTTACAATAATCTATATTCAATATCTGTTCACTGTTATACAAATAAGTAAAATAAAAATAATATACATATATTTTTCTACGAAATATGTAATTTAAAATAAATTCATCGTAATTTTAAAATAGTCAACTAAACCTACGTTTTTACATTGTATTTATGGATTCTATGATAAGAGTTACATAATGTGAAAATGAATATGAAAAACTGTTTCCAACTATCTGAGAAAAAAACAAAGATCAGTATTTTTAATATGAATTAAAATATTTTTTATGAGCAGTTAAATAGTATAATATACCCTTGTTTATATACAATATAGTCAACCAGTCAAACTATAGGCAAGGGTGGCTTGGATTTTTTTAAAGAGTATCGCCATCTATTATTTTTACTCCTAAGCTCGACTGGTTGACTAACTATATTATAATATAAACAAGGGTAATACTAATCAGTGACTGTAAAAACATGTTACATTAAAACAATGAAACATGTAGTTCCATATCAACATTAAAAAAGAAATTAAAATGCCTCTGATAATTAGAAACGTAACTTTTCGGGTCTATGTGGATAACGGAAAAATATACAACAGTATAAAAGGAATGCAGTGATTTATCAATTGCTTGTACTGTACTTTGAACTGTATTTGTTTGTATGTATACAATAAATAAAACAGGGTCTATAGCCTATGTACAATTTAACTAAAAATAGGTGTCCCGAACAGTTTATTGCAAAGTTATCGATTTGTACTATTTCGGTTAAAAAAAATGACGTTTCATTGTAAAATGATAGGTAAAAATCCGAAGTGTCTTCTGTCACTTCTGAGACACTTATTTCCTACAAACGTACAATGAATCGAATACTTACATGATTTAACAAAAACAAATGTAAACAATGTTAGTGATATGTATATCTCAAATATTAAACAAAAAAAAACATAAAAGTATCTCGTAATAATTATTTACAATAACGTCAACGCAAAACACAAACAAATCCTTTTGCGTTCAATATGTTAAAAGCACCAATTTTATACACAAATAAAATATTAAAAATATACAGAGGTAGTATGGTAGGATAAAAAAACTAATGCTACTCAAAAAAGGTATACAAAAAAAGTTGGCAAGATGTATATCTTATATTATGCTAAATGGGTATTGTTTTAAACCTGAGGGTAGTCTATTTTCCTAGTTAAAAACCGTCCAAATATGAAAAATACCATCCCAAAATTTTAATTATAATCTACCGATCATGTCTACAGAAGTAATATACACGGTGATCTGAAAAACACTAGCATAAATTCAGGACCTGATAATTCTTCAAAAAATGTTACAATTCGTCCTTATGAACCATAGGCATATCTTTTTTCGTTTTCAAGACACAGGGCGTTGAAAATAATTGTTTTGAATCTAGTTTCGGTTCATTCTTCCACAACATTCGACCGAATGAACTGATATTTTGTTATGTGCTTGTGTGATGGCACACCTGTTGTACGCCAACCGCCTTGATTGGGTCGGCGAAATGAGGGACCCAACGATACTTGTGATGAGTGGATTGTATTTGTGGTTTTATTGACTGGTTCCCTTTTCTTTTTGGTGTCGAAATAAACTGCACAAGCTTGTGTATGTACAATTTATTTACACTATGTACATGAACAAATGAATTGAGTACAATGATCTTTACTGCACTCGTGTCTGTGTTGTACTGTCTTGTCGTTTGTAGGATATTTGTCCTTAAAACTAACGCCCATGTCACGTGTTAGGGTACTCACTGATATTCGCATGCAAACGTTCTAGCAGAGCTGTTTCTGGGGATGCTAAATGCCCTGCAGTTATTAATTTTTGGCTATATCATACAGGGCGTTCACTGCAGTATTCCGCCAGAACATTTGTTTTACTTTTTTTTTAATTGTATTCAATTGGTGTTAAACTTTTCCAAAATAAACTCACCGTTACTTTTTATTATTACCATTAAAGGAATAACTTTGATTTTAAGTTTTATTAGTGAAACTAAGAGTAAAAATAAGTAGGTGCCAAAGCCTACTTGAAATAAAAAACACAATTTGGGATACTAGTTACTCGATTTTGGTGCACTATGCCCGGATTTTCTCGAAAACGGGCAAATTTCAGCACTTCTTACAAGATCATCTTTTTTCTTTAGAATAAAATTTGCCATAACAGCAAGTGATAAAAGATGCAAAAAGATTAACCTCAATAAAGTTATTAGGAAACAAAATACTCCCGCGGAGTACTGCAATGAACGCCCTGTATGATATAGTCAAAAATTAATAACTCCAGAGCATTTAGCATTCCCAGAAACCTCACATAACAAAATTTCAGTTCATTGGTTAGAATTTTGTGAAAGATAAGACCGAAACTATATTCTAACAAATTATATTCAACCTGTATCTTAAAAACGAAAACAGATGCGTTCATAGGAACAAATTGTAATATTTTTTGAAAATCCATCAGGCCCTGAATTTATGCTAGTGTTTTTCAGAACACTGTATGTCCTCAAAATTTATTAGTAAATTCGTTAGCTGCATCCAGAATTATAATAAAATTTAGAGTAATATTTTTCTTCCAAAATTCGCTTGTAGTTCCATGATCGACAGTTTGTAATTGAAGTTTTGGAGGATCCCACTTCTGATTTGTACTAGGTTTAAAAAGCAGATATTATTTATTAAACCAACTCGCGATAGAAAATTTGGGAACATAATTTTTAGATTATTCATCCAAAACAGTCATCATCTATGGATAAAAACAAAGACGGACACTTTCCACCAATTGTGGTATTTTAAAATAACGTTATAAAATCTAAAGTCAATAAATAATTCAATACGTCTCCATATGTCCATATATATACAGTTGAAAAATATTTACCAGTGCTAAAATAAAGTTTTTAAGACAATCCCTGTATATTCAGAAGTACCTATTACCTAAACTATCTACAAGTCCATTGTTAGAAATAAATTAGTAACGTTCAAATGACTATTTAATTTTTCTTTTTAAACGATAACGTTAAAGCCAATCTGAATGATTTATTAGGAAAATACCTTTTCAATATGTCCAATTGTCAGTCTTTCAAGATTTTTTTTTTAATTTTCACATTACATTAATACTATAATGACTATTTTCTTCATAACCAATTGCTCCATCCTTTAAATTTACTCCTTAAAACTAATCAATTTCTTGTATGTTTCGCTTTTTAATAAAAATAAATTGTAACAATTCAAAAAATATTTTCACCAGATCTACTGGAAGATTTCTTCTTCTTCTTCAACAAATAGAAAAACTGTACAATTTACTCTTTTTTCTACATTTTCTAAACACACACGATTATTAAAAATATATAATCATTTTTCCCTTCAAACTTAACGTTAATTGCACAAAATTACACGGGGGACTCCTCGAAGCAAGGAAACATAAATCCTATTATTTTATTATAAAACAGTTTGGTGTTCTTTCACTTGCAAAAATAATAGATATATCTGGCTTCATCGATAAGATTGGCGAACACTTCGTGGAAAACCCCGCATATCTATCTAGAAGTTCTGACGTACATTTAATTTTCTTTACAATATTTGAAATGTGCACAGTAAAATGTTAAAGAATTCTTTATGGCACAGAGTTTCATACAATATACTAGGATTACTAGTAAATACGTTAGTAACGACTCAAACAAAGGTGTTAACGATTTATAGAGAAAATTTATCTCCTACTTCTCTACCTAGATACGAATTACAGAGATATTCTTTAATGTTCCACAAAATTCCTAAATATAAATTTATTTTTTAAGCGATTTTTGGATTTTTTTTTTTTATCTGAAACCTGTAGAATACAGGGTGTCCAAAATTAGCCTGCCAAAAATTAACTGTGGACTCTACGATCAAAAATAAGAAAAAAAAGGTATAGAATCATAAGTCCGTAGACGCCCCCTAACGGAGATATGGCCCCTTAAATGGAGAGCTCAAAATTTGATTTTTCCCAAATATTTCCAAATAGGGTGTCAAGACTTTTCTGACGAACATACTTTTAAAACCTTATTTTGTTCCCTCGTTAGATCGAGAATAGAATACGGGTCAATAATCTGGTATCCCATTTATGGTGTGAACAGTCAAAGGTTGGAACCAGTTCAGCAAAGCTTCTTAAAATTTGTAGCTTATCGACAAGATTGCTTCTATTCACCTATAGGCATTAACCATGTTGAACTCCTGAATCTCTTTAATATGGAAGCACTACAAGTACGTCGTAATGTTTCTTTAATTCGTTTTTGTACAATCTTTTAAATAACAAAATTGACTCGTGAATTTCGCGAGGTAATTCCCAGCAGCAAGCATTGTTTTATTGTGATATGCCCAGGACAAATATCTTAACAAAATCTTTGTGGTGTCACAAAATTTTTAAATTAATATTTTTCATACCCGGAAAAATTTATCGAAGTAAACGAGTACCTTTTTTTGTAAAATTTTTCAACATTAATTTTCTGATCTGATGGCAAAAACCTCGTTTGGCACGCCTATGACTAATTATGATATTGTTTTTAGAACATTAGTTTTGCAGTCTTATTGCAATTCTCAATTTTAAATTTGATCACTTTATCTCGATCCGTTTTGAAAATATTTGGAAAAAATCAAATTTTGGGGTCCCACTTTAAAGAGCAATAACTCCATTAGGGGGCATTTACACGTTATGTTTTTCTTCTCATTTTTGATCGTAGAATCCACAGTTAACTTTTGGCAGGCTAATTTTGGGACACCCTGCATATCAAATATATCGGTTTTCAAACGTCCCAAGAGATTAAAATCGATGGTGGATGAAAATACTGTCAACACCTTCAGATTATTAATAAAAAAATATTTGTAATAATATTAATAAGTTATAACAAAATTTAACGTTCACAATATTTTTTTGTGAAAAATTGTACTATACATTCTGCTTTTCCCTTCAAAAATTTATTAATGTAATTAATTTTTAAAAAAATTCAAAATTTACTATAAACAGGAAAAAATGTCGAAATTTGTAAGATCAGAAATCGAAACGTGTTTGGTAACCGAATACAAAAACTCTAACTTGCTAGAACTTGTTCCGATAAAATCCCGTTGAGCAAAAAAATATTGTAAACGTTCAACTAACAAACACTTCCGTCTCACCTTAGCCTAGCTGGGTAGACCATCACGAAATGGTTACTACATAGTTATTTTAAAAAAATACTTTAAAAGTAAAATTTCACACCGTTTTTTTTTCCGTCTCCTTTCAGTGTCCCGAACACCACACACAGTTAAAAACTAAAGGTTGTATGTACAAATCCACCTCGGAGAAAGAAAGATCCCCGATTGTCTATTGGCACATTGGTATGGAAATAGCGAACAAACGTAGCCGTAGAGGACATCTATTTCCCGTTTCATTTTTGTTTTATGGAAAAATATATCGTATAAAATCAGGTTGGAGCTGGATTTTCTGCATAAAAAAACGTTTTCCCGTTGTAAAGTGTACAAAATATTTGAGACGTTTTTCTTTTTTTTTTACTGTAGTTGTGGCTAGTAACTTAGGCTTGAGTTGAACGTAGGCAAGTGTGGTAACTAAGACACAGGCTGCGCAGTGCAGGTACTTTAATAGTGATGCAGGTACGGACTGTTCAATTCCCACCTTCAGCTGCAAGAGAAAGTTTAATATCAGCTCCAATTGTATAGAGCACATTTAAATATTGGAGATCAGAATGAGGCAGGTTAGTTGAGTATCGGTTGATGTTTAAGGTAAGAGATTTCGGACAGTGTTTAATGGGGAAGTTGCACGAATTTTACATGGGTTTGAAATGTATTGCTGGGTAATCTTTCAGGCATATTGAAAGGTCAGACCATGTGTCTGACGCCAATAACTACATAATAATTAAAATATTAACATTAGAATGTAATCAAAATCATGTGGCCAAAACCGCAATATCATTGGTGTGACGTTACACACCGTTCACCGTGATTTGTTTTTGTGGATACAGGTGCAGGTTACGGTGTTGATGATGTAAACAGGCGTTTGTTTCTTGTATTTTTGCGTTTTTGTGACATTTGTGGGTCATAGATACCATAGTGTGAATACTGCGTAGGTAATGCCATAATTATTTGTGGTGATGTGGTGAACTTACGGTACTGTTAAACGTAACTTATTCCTTTGTTTACAATATAGATCTGCTCGTGAAATTTATGGCAACAATGCTGTTGGATAAGTACCAGATGGATGGTTTTACTTGAGGTATTTATAAAATTATACCATCTGATTTCACATCAATTTGTTTTAATTTTTTTAAATTAATTTAATAAATTTTTATTGCTATTTACAACTGATTACATTTCTCCTTAAACATTTAAAGAAAAAATTTTGTATTTATTACTTTTATTTATTATGTTTTCAGAATAAAACAGATAATTTTATGTAGAGAAGTCAGATAGCAACATTTTTCAACACCTCAAATAACATTCTACATCATGTAAATGGTATGTGCAAATACAAAACATGTTATTTAGAATTGGAATGAGGCGCTGAATACAATAAATGAGAATAATTTTGCTTTGCCATTGATTTTCTAAACGCTCTGTATATATTCTGGTAGCTTAATAGAAAAGTTTAGTTGATTCTTTACAACTTTACGTTTTAATTTTTTTGATGAATATAAAATTATTTGTATTTCCATTCTTTATCGCCCTACACATTTTCCTTCGTTTTTGGATACCGTGAAATATTTATATTAAACCCTGTATGATGTATTCAACAGTGAAAGAAGACAAAATTACTTCTGAATCATTGAATTATATTCCAGGTAGCATAAAAGTATTGTTTGGTGTGCCACAAGGCAGTGTCCTTGGTCCTACTCTCTTTTTAGTGTATATCAATGATTTATTCAAGTGTATACGAGGTGTGGCAATTAAGTTCCGGGAATTTGTCAATGAAAAAACAAGCAAATTAAATTTTGTCAAAATTTTGTTATCGACCTTCACAATAGTCTCCCTCTAACTCTACACAACGATTCCAACGTTGCTACCACGATTGGAAGCATCCTTGGTAATCCTCCGCAGTTAACCCGTTCAGCACCACGGTTACAGCTTCTTTGGCCTCCTGTACGCCGCCATGATGAGTTCCCTTGAGGTGCGACTTCATCTTGGGGATTAAAAAAATCGCAGGGGGCAATATCGGGGCTATATGGTGGGTGTGGCAACGTTGGAATGCCTCTTTTGCCAAAAACTCTTGCACAATGAACGAGGAATGGGCTGGCGCATTGTCGTGGTGCAACATCCAGCCGTTCTTGGCGGGCACACGGAAAACGCGAGCCCGCAGCCATTCCAGAACGCCAACATAGAACTGTCCAGTCATTGTCTGGCTGGCAAGAACATATTCACGATGAATGATGCCGTGTATATCGAAAAAAACGATCAACATTGCCTTCAGTCGTGACTTGGACATCCTCGCTTTCGTTGGCCCCTCGCTACCATTTTCCACCTACTGCTGACTTTGTTTACGGGTCTCGGGGTCATACTCAAATATCCAGGTCTCATCTCCAGTGACTACCCGACTCATCCAGTTTCTACCGTCACTCCGAATGCGCGACAACAAATCCTCAGATTGATTTTCGCATGTCTTTCTGTTCGCGGGTGAGAACTTTTGGCGCCATCTTTCCGCAAATCTTTCGCATGTTCAAATTTTCATGTAACATCTTGCAAACAGTTTCTTTGTTGACGTTGAACTCGTCAGACAACGCACAAATGCTTAGGTGCAGTCAGACGTGATCAGTGCACGCAAACGGTCAACATTCGTGTCAGTACGAGAGGTGACGGGAGAGGGCAGGAGGAGGTTCCTCGAGCCGCCAGCATCGGCCGCAACAGCGGTCGAGGCTGACCGGAGAAGGGAACCTACCTCTACGAGGCCGCCCAGGTCTACAGAGATGGTGAAGGATAAAGAGCGATAATACCGCTCGATCCTAATCCATACAAGGCCACCGTTCGCCAATAAAATAACGGCGGCGCGGTGACGGAAGCTCCTTCACGATCGTCTTCTACCGATTCACGCCCCTTCTCTAATCGTTTTACCAATTCAAATACGTGTGTTTTTGACATGCACTTGTCTCCATACACCACCTGCAATTTTTGAAGGATTTCCGATGGTTTTTCACCAGATTTCCATAAAAATTGAATCACAACACGTTGCTTGTAATTTGACTCACTCATTTTCATGACGCCACTAAAAAAATTACTTCCAAAAAATACACATAAAACACAAACCAATCGTCCTATCGACTTCAACCTTGAACTGAAACTAAAAGGAAGGTCCCCCCTCTCTAGAAAAACGGTGACAAACGATGCAGTGTTGCCAGTTTTTGAGTTATAACTAAATTCCCGGAACTTAATTGCCACACCTCGTAAATGATAAAATGAATGATAAAAACTCAAACTGTAATGCAAAAAATATCTGAATGGTTTCAACATAACTCATCGTTAAATAATAACAAAACAGTGTATTTCATTTCAACACAATAGAAACAAACATTAATATCCAAAGCAAAAAAAAAATCCCTGACTATTTGTCTAAATAATACATATTCCCAGACATTTCCAGGTCGCCAAGAATGCTGTAAGTGCAGATCACTTGTGTAATGTAGCGTTAAACGACTCACCTTATTCCTATATGATGTTCTCCTTCAGCGGTGTCAACGGTGTCTCGTTTTCGATCCGCCACCCTAGGGCGGGCTGCTGGTACTTCATCTGGAGCATCACCCGCTCCATGACGCAGGAGGCCGACAGTCTAGCTTCCGCGTCGTGGTCCCAACACTCCTCCATCGTGTCGCACATAGCTGCCAAACCCTAAGAGGAATTTCCATTATAACTTTTGGAAATTCCAAGGTCAAAAAATAAACTTACCGGATGATGCCTCCAGTGTTCTTGTATGACAGGTCGGACCTTCTGCTGCACCACGGACTCCTGCATGTCTTCCAGAGTAGGGTGCTGCCCCACTTCCTCCTCGAAGGGCAGTCTGTACTCTGGTATGGGCCCGTCCTGGGCCGTACACCGCGACACCAGTTCCCACAAGACCAGTCCGCAGGCGTACATGTCTATTCTGAGGAAGGCTTCCGGCGTGAAGCTGATGGCCCCTTCTAGCACCTCCGGAGCCATGTACCTAAACGGAAATTCGTAAATAACAAAACGTAAAGGTCCCAGAATGGAACCTTGGGGTACTCCAGATATAGCAAAACACTCTACAGATTTAAAACATTAAAGGATCTATTCTGCTGAAAGAGGGTTATATTTTTGTACGTTTAATTGCAAATCGTTATTAACACTCCAGTTATGGATTTTATCCAAATTGCCTTGTAGCTTAAGACAAACTTGTAAAGAATCAATAGGGCAATAAGTTTTCAGCGTACATGAGACAATTAACGCTGATTATATCCACAATATCATTAATAAAAATGACAAAAAGTGAAGGTCTCAGTATGGAGCCTTGGGGAACTCCAGATGTAGCAAAATACAAATTTAAAACCTCGGTATTCAACGTATTGACTAGAGATTAAATAAGGATTGAAGAAACGTACATAATTATTTGGAAAACCTCGAGTGCTGCAAGAGAAAACTGATTTAATCTGCCAAAGATCCTGCAAAAATCTGTATAAATAGATAGATAGATGGATAGATATACTTTATTGTCCAAGAAAAAATTCTCATTGACAAAGCGAAAAATAAATAAAAAGATAAAATAAAATGGACCGTTTCGCTTACCTTCTCGTTCCGACTTGTCCGTGAGTGTCCCCGCAGGATTTGCCCGCCTCGAACATAATTGCCAGACCGAAATCTGCTATGCAAGCCGTCATGTCATTCTTCAGAAGCACATTCTTGCTTTTGAAGTCTCTGTGAGCGATGGAAGGCTTAGCGGATTCCCCAGGTCCTTTCCCGGGAATCGGTTCATGTAAGTGCATCAAACCTAAAAACGACAACTGTCAGCACGTCACTCACGTTTTAAAATACCACTTTTACCCCTCGACAAAGTTTCGGAAATTCGACAGAGCTCGCTCCAAGTCAGAGTATGGGCTTTGAGGAAATCGCACAGTGACCCTCGCTCGTGGTAAGCTGTGATCAACCAGAACTCCGCTTGCAGGTTATCCCCGCGCTTTTCTACACCGATATAATGCAAAATGTTCGAGTGCTCCATGTAAGGTAGCTTGAATATCTCCTGTTCTGTCTGCCAGGATTGCTTGTCCTACAAATTTTTATTTTAACCTTTCGTTTCGCAGCTATCCGAACGTAAATACCTGTATGGGAAATATTTTCACGGCTATCTCTTCGCTTTTGAGCTGCGCCTTCCATACGGCACCAAACCTGCCCCTAGCCTTTATCTCTATCAACTGAATGGGTCTTGTGTCCAAGTACGGGGACGGAGGAGGTATGGGGTTTGGTTCCGAGGTTGGTAACTGAAAATTAGAATGGAAGAATGTGTAAATTTGTTACGGAACGTCAGCGACATCTAGCGATACCTTGAATAGATAATAGCCACTTACGCCCCACTGAAAGAGCAGCGTGGAAAAAAACAAATCAATTTAAAGCATGTATGGGACAAAACTACTAATACCTAATTCTGTAATATTAAAGTCAATTTATGTAAGTAAAATTACCCAAAAAATAATAAAACAATTATAATATAACCTTACCCCATTGAAGTAGGGCTTGTTCCGCTTTGTCCAAAACAGTGTGGCTACAGCGACAAATATGACGAATATAACTCCCAATGTAATCAAAATGATGTAATAGTAACTGAAACTCCTCGATTCGTGGGTTGGTACCGCAGCTAAAATGAATATTTAAAAAAATCGAAATATAATAATATATTTACTTACTAGTAGGAGGAGAAGCTTCAGTAGGTGAAGGATCCCAACTGAAATTTGTGTTACACATATCACCTTCGCAGCAACAAAACAACAAGTTGTTTTTGGGATACTGGTGTTTCTCTACGCATTTCGATTGATTCACACAATCCGCCGCATTGAGAAAACAACCCTATGATAACATAAAATTTATATTTTTCCCAATTTTTCAAGGTTAAGCTTTACCTTCAGAGACACGTTCACTGTGCCATCCTCTTGTACGGACCAAAGTACGTAGCAATGATTTTGTTGCCCTTCCACGGGTGGTCCGCACTGCTCCACTTCCATGCAGCCCGAATGGCCTGCTCCATTGCATGTACTGTTGTAGTACTCACACTGAGTGGTAATAGGCGCATTATAAGCCACTGCTGCGTCGGTGCCTGAAATTGGGTTTGTTTTTATTTTGGTTCTTGCACCTTGTTTGTAAACTAATTACCTTGCTCTATATACTGAAATATGCAGACCATTAAGCTGAAGTTAAATATGGTGCCTTTAATCACGATCATTTTGTGAAGCGTTTCTTTGTTACGAAATCCGGGAAGAAAAATTTAAATAAAAATAAAAAAAATTTACGTATTATTATTCCTAAAACCAAACATGGACAACTTGGCCCAGGTCAAGAAATTTAAAGGTCGCTTAACTCCCGAAACGGAGTATTAACCGTCATGGTTCTTTAACTGGGGCACTTCACTTTGTATTTTACACACAATTTCATTACAAATTTCGCACAAATATTCCAAGAAGTAAATAAAAAACAACAAATTTTGTCTGGTTCTCTACTTCCATCACATTACACCTTTTCTCACTAGTTTTTGCAACTGAAGGAACTAAAATCCCTAGACACGAAAAATTCTTGGCATAACTTTTACTCTTCCGAATTATGTAATTTATTTTGTTTATTTGTATTTATCTTAAAATAGATTCAAATATTTTCAAACAAGCACAAACATCATCTCAATTGAATAATTACGTCTAGTAAATAAATATCACCCCAAGAAATGCAATAAACAGTTTGCATGTGTGCTTGTGTTGGTGCCTACGTAGACTTCTAAATTTTGGAATAGGAATAGAATCATTTAACGTAATAAACGTGTGTAGAGCCTGTTTAAAATAACAAATCCGACGTTTTAAAAAAACGAGGGCAATATTATTTGTTTACGTTTCCGCGTATGTAAATGAATATTAAATTAATGTAGGCGGATCTGCGTAGATTCAACAGGATTGGGAATTGCGAATTGTAAAACACATGGCTTGTTTGTGATCAATTGTGATTTTCCACAGACAATTGATTTTCGTCAGCATTAACACAACAATACGTAAAAGTCATCATATGCGTACAACTGATAATATACATATTTTTCTTTATCTACAATTACATCATCACCCATGACTTTGAAGATTACATTAATTATTTTCATTTTTCGTGTACTTTATTTTTATATTTTGTAACCTCTTATTTGGCCAGTGGTGTAGACGCCACAGAATATGTAGACGTCAAGCAACGCCTAGGTTGTAACACGTTGCACGTTGTGAAGAGGTAGATTTTGAGCACGTGAACAACTTAAATTTTTAGATTAATATATAAAATAGTTGTTATTTTGATACTTCTTATTCTTGTTTATTTAAAAAGGAGTTGGTTGTGGACTATTGTACCTCTGCAAATTTAAGTGCCATTGCGCATCCAAATAAAGGTACCAACCCTAGGAGCAGACAAAAGGAGGCACATGAAACTCAGCAAAGAAAGACTTCATTGGTTATGTATGTGGGTGAGAGAGAGACAATCATCTGCACGTACGATATGAACTGTGTTCTTAATTTCCCATTATTTTATTTGTAAACACGTCATTGGCGTACAGTGTATTTTATCTTGTATCTCAGTGTTATTCTTTGTGTATTTTTGTGGGTGTTATTGTTGGAACATGTCATGTTTTATAAGGGACTGTAAAATTAACCAACATATAGCACGAAATAATTCTTCATATTCAGAATTCAATTCCATTTCAATTCACAATCAGCTAAGCCCCTACTGCTCCGCCATTGCTAGAGGCACAAAACAAAATATGGCGCTGATCATAAATAATCCATTCGCGCAGCTTTTAGCGCATTCCAGTCATCATAATATAAAATTACATTTCAGTGATTTTTAGACATCCTGAATTACATAATCCAAAACCATAACCCAATTACTTTTCTATCTAAATTTAATAAACATGTTAGATATTTGTTTTTGGTTTACAGTTGCTAAAATCAATTTCTATATTTTTGTTGCAAAATTCATACATTTTCAAAATATATGTACAAAAACATGCGGAAATACGTATTGTTAATAATTTCTGCCCCTAATAACTGCTCTATTTTAATCCAAATCTAGTGTAGACAATAGTGAAAACAATAATTAAAATGTGTGAGGGTGATATGATATTAAAGAGAAACAAATATTTGATGACGTTACGTTTTGAAACTATACATGTTCTTGGTGCAATACATTCGTGACGTCACCATATTGAATACGTTTTGAAACAGTCGATAAATACGGTTCGTCGCAAAAAAACAGCTTTACCCTACTTAAACAATTGTTTATACTCATTTTTAAAACACGAATCTTACTATAGTTTATGAATAAAATAACTTGAACCTGTGTGTCAAGGATTTTTATAATTGATTTAATAACCGTGAGTAGCATACTTTGTGACGTCATACTAGTGCGGTCCACTGAATTACGTCATACGATAACAGAACTGTAGGTGACCATCACACGCACGCGTTTATAATGCCCACATTAGATCGAAAATGCTTTGTTTTAGATGAAATGCTTATGATTCTGAAAGTTAAAACCTGATTATGGTATACATATTAGGAACAAAGTTACCATAAACTTTAATTATTTTAATAATAGTACCAATTTAGTTTTTCTAAATTCAAAAATAGGATTGATCTTAAATTATATAACTATCATCATGTTTAAGTTTATATGTATGGTTGCATTATTAAAAAAACATAAACCTACCTTCAGTCTGCTATTAACAATTATTATTAATGGTATAAAAAAATACTTCTAGAACGTAATAAAAAAAAAACCTTTATTAATTACAACTAATCACCTAAACATCGTCATCTAAAACACAGAAATATATTTACAGTGTACTTAATCATAAAAAATTCTTAAAAAAAGGTTAATCTTAATGCACAATAAAATTTAACCTAATAATTACAGCAACACTAAGATTAACGTGTACGGTACAAACATAATGCAAAAATCTACATTTTCAAGATCGTTTAATAGAAAAAACTGCGAATTAAGCTCTTGGAAGATAGAAAAAGATTCCGTGGTATGAAAATGTCGATTTTTCGGCGATATTTGTAGATGACACTATTCTTTAATATAAAAAATGTACAAAATGTACAAACGGGTTACTTAAAAATTAAAAAATGCTTAAGATTTGCTCTCAGACATAAAGTCAATATAATTATTATTTTTTTAAATATGAGTTTATTTCACAATATATATCAAGATGCATAAAAATTAATTAACTGAAAGAACATTTTTTAAAATTACATTAATAAGTTTTTTTCCGGATTAGCACTATTAGCACAAGCTGCCGTAGATGCTCTTTTGAAATTAATAAATATATAAATACAAAATATACGTAATAATCTAAATAAGATGTGTTTATATTTCAAAAAAACACATTCAGTATATTAAAAATAATAACTAAATATTTTTTGAAAGCGGAAATTTAACACCTTCCTATACAGAGTCATCTATTTCCACTATCAAATTTTTGGTGTTATTACTTTTCAGAAAAAATTAGATAAAAGTTAGATACACTTTTTTGTTTTTTTTTTACGATGATCATGAAAAAAAAGAAGATATGAACATTGTATTAAAGAAATATGACTCGGACTTGTACTGTAAATGGAACTGTACCTCTTAACACTGTGGAAGATATATCCATATACCCAAAAAAGTATGTCACAATGTATTGTATAGAGACAAAGTTTGGATTTCACTGTTTAGTAATGAATAATTACCCTTGTGATTTCACACATCAAATTCAATGAAAGCAATCAAGTTGGCATGATAAAAATTGAATTTGATTTAGAAACATGTGAATTTAATTTGAAAAAAGTTATATTTGATTAGCAAATATGTGAATTTGATTTGGAAATTCAATGTCATCTTGCAGATCAAAGTTAAACTGTAAATAGTTGAATTTGATTTTCAAAATGTTGACTTCGATTTGGAGATATGATTTGAAAAAGTGGAAGGTGGTCTACAAAAATAAAATTATAAAGAGTTGAATTTGATTTTCAAAATGTTGACTTCGATTTGGAGATATGATTTGAAATTGATCAGTTTAATTTGGGAATATATGAATTTGATTTGCAAAATGTTAAATTTTATTTGATCTGCTACAGTTGAATGTTAATTTGTAAAAAGTTTAATTTAATTTGCAATAAATGGAATTTGATTTGCAAACAAATGAATTTGATTGCATTTGATAGACAAAAAGTTGAATTTGATCTGCAAAAGTTGAATTTCAGAGAAGAGTCAATTTTTGTCCTTGTCTGATTTTTTCAGTGAATAAATTTATTAATCCCGTTTTACACTCCTAAAGTTTTTCTTGTTAATTTTCTTGTTCAAGTTTCTTGACTTAATTTTCATGACAGATCATTTCAAATATGTCAAATCGTCAATTCTGTCAATGCATTTTATTTTTCTAATGTTTTCCATTCCCAAAGAGCTTCTGTTTGACCGATTAAAAAAAGAAAGTAATTTGATTAGATAAACACAGAACACAGAAAACATCAATAAATAATCATCCCTTGGAATTTTTGTTTGGCATTACCAATTTCAATATCAAACTTTTCGTCGGCAAGTTTCTTGATTTTGAAAACAGGTCAGATTGCCATTTTGGCAGATTTTGCCTTCACTGTGCATGCTTAAGACAAGAAACTTGCAACTTGAGCAAAAACTTCTGGACTGTAAAATGGTTTTTATCGAGATCAAACATTCCTGCTATAACCAGTGGCATAGATGTAGTCTTAAGAAAAAATGTAACGTGTGATTAAATTTTAACATGTCATTGTCAAATTAAATATATAAACAATAATGTGTTTTTTAAAAATTAATCACTAGCATCACATTTTAATTTTTTTGTTAGAATTACAAAAGAACCCGCACCTACACCACTGACTATAATCGCACTGCTATATTTTGCAAATAAATATCGTATTTTTTTATTAATAAAGTACAGCAAAAAATTTACAAAATAAAAACCTTCTCGCCTCGAAAAATTTTAACCACCAAAAATCAAGTTAGGAGACAAGTTTAACAAACTTGTTTCTTTGTTTCTGTTCGTAGAACATTTAAAATGCAATTAAGTTTCAGTCATATTTCATTAATGTTTCCAATTTTTTTTAAAGTGTGGCATTCCACGCCAACTCAGCAGTCGATCCCACATCACCCTGTCAGATCTGGTTCAAAATTGGTACATCGATTAGTACTATCGAAAAAAGGATATTCCCAAATTTTCAGCCCCTAAGACTGCTTCTTGTCACCAGGGGCCCATAGTGAAGTTTTCGACCATCATTTCACCCCCAGGGGCCTGAAATCGGTTTTTCGCGTACTGACGCGGCATTTTGGTTTAAAAAAATTATCAAAAATACATAGAAGATACCAAATTTCCCGTAGAACACGATGCCGCCATCCGTTTTCCGATATCTAGCAAGGGGAGTCCGGAAAACGCGAAATAACGCGCTTTAGTAAAAAAATCTGATATCTCAAATACGGTCGTTTCAAACTGGCTGAAAATTTACCAAAAGGCTCTTCGATTATTGCTCTTTCGAATGTTCATACGCGCGTGGTGATCATTATATGTAAATAAAAAGTTTTACGGGTTTAATATGGGATTTTCTGTAATTTTTTCATTATAACCGCTCCACTAGCCCTATCCAGTTGGGTAATAATTGGATTTTTTTCCCTCACCAAGCGTCTCTTTTGTCCCCCTGTCTTTACAAACACAGAAATTTCTCTCTCCAGCCAGTATTAGAGAAAACATTATTTATTCAATAATTTATTTCACAATTTTTCGTCAATTTTATGATTTTTGAGGAAATTTACATTTTCTGCAGCTTACTTCTATTATTTGTAAAAAATATGAATATAATATAATATAACGAATTAAAATCGCAGTAAGAAATAAAAAAACCCACATTACAATCATTGTTGACACTATACACCTCGATATTATTTTCACTATTTTACACGTCCTTATACATGAATCAGCATTCTATCTAAATAATGTTTTCTCTAATACTGGCTGGAGAGAGAAATGTTTGTGTTTGTAAAGACAGGGGGACAAAAGAGACGTTTGGTGAGAGAAAAAAATCCAATTATTACCCAGCTGGATAGGGCCACTGGAGCGGTTATAATGAAAAATTACAGAAAATCCCATATAAAACCCGTAAACGCGTGTAACTTTTTATTTACATATAATGATCACCACGCGTATGAACATTCGAAGAGCATAATCGAAGAGCCTTTTGGTAAATTTTCAGCCAGTTTGAAATGACCGTATTTGAGATATCGGATTTTTTTCCTAAAGCGCGTTATTTCGCGTTTTCCGGACTCCCCTTGCTAGATATCGGAAAACGGATGGCGGCATCGTGTTCTACGGGAAATTTGGTATCTTCTATATATTTTTGATAATTTTTTAAACCAAAATGCCGCGTCAGTACGCGAAAAACCGATTTCAGGCCCCTGGGGGTGAAATGATGGTCGAAAACTTCACTATGGGCCCCTGGTGACAAGAAGCGGTCTTAGGGGCTGAAAATTTGGGAATATCCTTTTTTCAATAGTACCAATCGATGTACCAATTTTGAGCCAGATCTGAGAGGGTGATGTGGGATCGACTGTTGAGTTGGCGTGGAATGCCCCTATAGTTAGGTACCATTTTTTCTTAAATAACACTGAAATATTTCTACTGTCAAAATACACCGTATTTGTTCAGCGTAATCATTGAAAACACTAAATCTACGTTTAAAATTTTTTCTTATGCAGCGGCAATTTTTCAAACCTTTTTAAAACAACCCGTTTGTACCTATGAAAGACGGCAGCACTGCGGGAATTCTCTACCCTTTCTTTTTCCCTATCCCATTTATATCACCGTTAACGACTATCACCGTTTTCATTTTGGCTTTCTCTGCCTTCCTCTCGGCCGCAGTCTTCTTCAGCCCCTTCATCTTCCGGGTTTGCAATTTGTTTATGTCTTGCTTGCCGATATGTATGCGACCGTGAGTCGTGCCCAACTCGTCGGTGCTTATGTTCTTCTTCTTGGTCACCTTAAGCTCTTTAGGTTTGCGGCAAGCTTCCTTCATCAGGTCCTCTTCGGGGAGTTTGCTGCGTCTGAGCACAAAGTCGACTCGGGGTCCTTTAAATACATCGAAATAACAAGGTGAATCTTGTAAGGTAAGTTTCTCATAAAAACAAGCAATTTATTTATGGTTTTACATAAATATAAGAGGTGTCATTCATTAGATGCTGGTACATTACACTGCATTATCTCAAATTATCTTGAAATAAGTAAAATTATGACTGCATTACATAATATTATGTTGTAATTTTGAAAGAGGCAAAGAGAGTTCTGTTACATTATCGCAAAGTGAGACTATTAAAATGGTGCTAATATGGAATGAATATACACCTATGGGCCTTTTGAATAGATTTTTTCATATTACTGCATACGAACTAGCTTGGCGAAGAGGTAAAGTAACAAATTGCAAAATATATTATTTTAGAGAAGAAAAATGTAACATTGGTGAATTAAATAGCCCTATTGTATACAATATAGTGTTTTCAGAAACATGTCAAGATGGTTAAAAAAGTGCTGCGATAGGAAATGGTTAATCAAGAACAGAAAATCCTGCTGTCCACTACAATTTTTATAAAATTTTATCACACAAAAAGATTTATATTTCAAATGATAGACTTTTTCTATCTCCCAATCGTCTGTGGAGAATTAAACATTAAAAGGTTGGTAAAAAAATATTCCTATAGGAATCAACAAAATTTCGTTTATGAACAAGAATTAATTAAGATAACCACACAACCAGCATTCATAAGAGAATCATTAATAGAATAAACGTCAACAGGAATAATTATTTACAATAATTGTGTTTTTAATAATCATTCACTTTAAAAAATTATTCTGTTTATTATTAATATGTATTCATTATTTTTTTGTTTTCCTTTTAATTGAAGTTTTAATTAAATTTTAGCATTAAGTTATTTATGAAATTGTCTTACCAAAATACCATTCAAAACCAGATTTTAAACTTTATGGCTAACGAGAGCACCAATTATATAAAAATGGTAGTAAAATTAGAAAAACCAATTCAAATTATAAAAATATTAAGGGCAAAAATTAGTATTCCAAGAGTTGGAGTTAAATTTATTACTTTTTAAGTTTTTTCACGATTTTTTTCTGGCTTCTCATTAATGTTGCATCATATTACATGACCGTAAATACTTGTACCAAAAAATATTAACAGACGTCAACTATTACCAAATTATGATAGTTTGATTAAGGAGCCTTTTTAGGTATCTTGACTAGTGTCATAATAATTCCTGTAAAAATGCTCCAATTTTGATGCAATTTGGACCTGCTTTCTTAGAAAAAAATCTTTTTTCTAAGTTGTAAGAAATATTTTCTAAAACGAATAAACTAGGATTTAAAACGTAAAAAGTACAAAATACATGAGCATCCGAGAAGTGACAAATTATTTTATTAATTTGTATGTACTCTGTTTCTGGAAATAATTGATAAAAACGTTTTAAATTTAGATATGGGAAAGTGCAAAGTATTCGCTCACATTCAAATAGAATCAGGCGATAACAGATATGAGGCAGGCAAAGACATAAAGGAAGTCATATAGTTATAGTGTGCTTTGACGAACGTGAGCTGTACAAGTTTGTATTGTTTCATCTAATGTGACCCCTTAACTTGAATTCTATTATTTATGTTCATTATTTACCTTCTTGACTAATATGATAGAGACTTTAATGACCTATTGAAATTTGGGGAAAAAAAACCCAAGAAATAATAAATACTATAAATAAAAACAAAGACTAGGTATATCAAACAAAAAACAATTTAATTTTGGTCAATTTGAAGCAAAAAAATACAAGATGATCTATTTGAAATAAAGTTTTGGCCTATTGAAATTGGATTTACACTCGGTGTAGCATTTCAGAACCACTATTAAATTTACCTTAAAATTTCATATGCCAAAAATTAGATGCCTAAATGTAAAACAAAAAAATTATAGAGATTACTACAAATAACAAATGTATTTTACGAGGTATTTTATTAAATAACTGCAACGACTGTTTTCAAATAAAAATTTCTAGAAATGCAATAATATGTAAGTTATCCCATTAGAAATAGAAGTTGACGACTACTTCCAGTACTTCCAAACGTAGCCAAAGTTAAAAATATTTTCTCTAAAACACGTATATGAAATACACTGTAGGTTTAGCAATTCTCAAATCTCACTTTAGTAGTATACCTTTACTCTTAAGTCGTCATGAATGAGAATGAATTATGTGATTGTATGTATTACAAGCATTACCAACATTATGTAAAATTTGGATATAATATACTGGTACAAATCTTGATTACCAAATGACTTCTCGAAATAATCAGAAAATCACAAGTTTTTAGTTAATGGTGTAATTGTTAAACTCAAATAATATTTCAATAATTATTAAAACTAATTCTAAAAAGACACTTAAAGTGACATTTAAATAAATGCAAAATATCAAAACAAAGCTGATACTAATTACCCAATAAATACATTTTACTTACCAATTTCTTCGAGTTCTATTCTAGGGGTTCTGCACCCAGACTTCTTGAGCAAAACTTTGTAGGACCTGAGCAGGATTTTACCATCAGGAGTGGCATTAAAGCTAAGCGTATGTTCAATTCCCTGCAATCTAACATTCTCTACATACTCTCGATGAAAAAAATCTATAAATATTGACTTCAGTTGCTTTAGTTCCTCCGACTGTTCCCACTGGGGTCCATTAAATATCAAGCAGGGCTTAGTACCTATGGTTATTTTAGAAGCAGCAAACTCTTTCAAGCCTTCATAAGATTCTACATATAGTTCTACCATATCTAACAAGGAGTAATTAAACATTCTACCTACAACTAGATTATCGGGGCGTTTTTTACTATGCGACCCCATTATAAACAGAGGAGTCTCCATTTTTTTACAAAAGTTCTCAACAGGCGTGGCGTTCTCAAATATAGTAATGTCATTTTTACGAGATAGCCTCGCAGCTTCTGGTTTCTTTATGTCATATAAATCTTTTAGAAGGCCTCTAACCTTTTCAGATGTTTTTCTTCCTTGGAAGAACAACGCTCTCTTCGGTTCTTCTATCACCTGTGGCTCCTTTTTCATCAAAACTTTCTTACCTTTACGTGTGGTGGGTTTACTAAAACATCATACAAAAATGAGCTAGAAAGTTTCGGAATAAGTCCGGCACGATTGTACTTACACCACACGTTGCATAACAGACATTTTTTGCGGTTTTCATGCAAATTTTACACTGTATTTGTACACAACTTTTTTCCAACACGTGTTGACAAGAAAATTAACCTGCCCGAAGCCGAAGCGTTGCCAACATTCGCAACAGGTGATTCTAGGGACTTTTTAGTGCCGCTAACTTTAAACAAGAACAAGTGGTTGGCAAACAAAACTAAAAAAATATAAATAATTCAAATACATATTACATTTCGTTGTTATGAAAATACAGATGTGGTTAAAATATATTTTTTTTCAAATCAGATTTATTAAATAGACTTCTTTTTGTTTGAAACAGATTTGAAAGAATTCATTTGTTACCAACACAAGAACATGAAATAAATGTGGCGGCAATTTTTAAAATTCAAAATAGAACGATGTAACAAAATGTTTGAAATTTATTAAATAATTTAATATACATATGTACATTATTTAAATAATATTCAAATAATTTTTGAAATAGCAATAGCTGCTTTACATCCTAGTTTGATTGCTCCAGAAAACGCTTGATAGAATGGTGTTTGTTCCGCCCCGTGATCAATTCCAGTATCATGATGCTCCTGTTCTTCATCTCTAAACTTTGTAATGGTTTCCAAAAGTTCTTTGTTGCATTCTGGATCTTCGAGTAAAGTTCTCAATTGGTCATTGTAGTGATCTACGATAACTGTTTCGACAGCAACTGTACAAGCCATTGCTGCTTTATCGCCAAGAAGAGCCGATCCAGCACCTATAAGTGTGAGAAAGTATCAAACACTTAGAACAACTAATGAGCAGTTAAATTACCCAAAACAAATCCCGCAACATTCCAAATAGGTGTCATGACGGTTGGTCGCACTCTGTGTTTACGGATGAGTTCCTCAAAAGTAGCTTTATGGTGTTTTTCTTGTTCCCACATGTGCTGAATTAAAGGTCCTTTGGAAGTTGTTCCTAATATTGCCATTTGACCAGCATAGATCCTGTCAGCTCCTAATTCTCCAGCGTGATCTACTCGTATTATCCTTTCTAAAGTTGCTCTATCGGTTTTCGTACGTACGTTCTTTAAATTCAATAAATGTTTTGTTCGCACTGAAAACATTTTTTGCAATTAAAACTGATGAACTGTAGACAGAATGATATTATTTTGATTCAAATTTTGTAAATATAACCTATAAAATATGACAGTATCAATGAGTTTTTATTTATTAGGAATGTTAGTAAAGTAGCTAAAATAAAAATATAGTTACAAACTATCTCCATCTTTATCTTAGGCTTCTAAATATTAGGCAACACACAATTCGCAAGCTAATATTTTGTATTGCCTATATAATATTATTAATTTATATAGACAACATAGTTTACAAGACGAGTGTATTATGTGCTGCTGTCGTAGAATATGATATAAATCATTTATTCTGCAAAACCCTTCTCTAAGATATGATATTACTTTTTCATGTTCTTTTGGATGTTGTATAATGTCTGCAACTTAAGTGCGATTTAGCTAATTTATCTGTGGTGCTATGTACACAAGTCAAACATATCATTTTATACATGCCTAATAATAAATAACACGTACAATATTTAGATTATTAAATAAATGTAACCATGGGTAGGAAAACAGAGATTATCTTATCTAAAAAATTAAGACACGTCACATTGTTTACTGGATTTTCACGAGTTCTCTATTTAATCTTCTAGGATGAAACATCATGAAGACGATGGTGTCAACGAAGAAACCACATTTGTTTCAGAAGGTAAAGCATTGATTTCTATACATTTATATTAGGTGAAGAAATTTGTATTTAATGTGCACTTTATAAATACGAAGAAAACAAATATTTATTTCATTATATAAAAATTAAAAAATGATATTTAACTTCAAGTTTGTTATCAAATTCCGCAAGTTTGTTGATAACTGACAGCGTCGAAATATATTCATTCTCATATACTGGTTCACTCTTCGCTTATTCGCGCCAAAATTTTATTTCCTCTTCACCGATTTGTTGTGTCAGTTTTATTTGGTTTTATACACAGTGTCTTGCGTAAGTATTAAACTAGATGCGCCTGATAATTTAGAGCAAATTTATTTTATTAAATTGTGAACTGTAAAACGATTGAACAAGAAAATTGACTGATCTTGAGCAAGACAAGACAAGAACATACTGCATGTTCCAAAAGAATTGGCAGATATTAGGGTTAAACATACTCAAATTTGTCATATTTTATACATATTTGATCTCTTTATCTCTTTATAGTAAGTCAGGATTTATTACCAGTCAGGATACCTTAAAATTTGATAATAGGAAAATAAATTAATTCAGTTCAAGGATTGATTACACGACAAGGGAAAATAAAAGCGCAATTCTATCCGGCATCTGGCATAATATCTCAGATTAAGTTATGATCTCAGCAAGAAGTAAACAGTTTTTAATAAAATTTAATTTCATCTGTTTCTGCTGATGGTCTCATTTCCGGAAATACAGCATTTTGTCATTATATATTCGCATTTTTATAAATTAATATAATATATATATTCTAATGTATTTATTATGTGTTAAAATTTACTAAAATTGATAATTATGCCATCTTCTAGTCTAGAGTATAGAGATTAGGGTTAGAATATTTGTGACCCCGATTTTATGATTATACTGAAAGGTTACAGCATGGCTTGTTGCCCGATAAAATGTAAACATGTACATTGTGAAATTATGTTTGCATGAAGGAAATGAAACTAAAGCGTCAATTATATCTATCGAATAAACAATGTATACCTATCGAACTGAGCAATAAACTTTATGGTTTCAATAATAGGCTTGTTTTGCAGCAGTTGAAAATGGTTTGGAAACTGTCAGAAATATTCGACCAGTTAAGTTGAGAACGCGTTGCCATTGAATTTGACGCAATAAATAGTTGGACGGACATTTCTGATAGTTCCTAACAGTTTTCAACTGCTGCTAAAACAAACCTAAGGTATATTGTAGTAGTAAATTTTACTGTATGTGCTACATCAAGTAAATAAAAGAATCCTTTTGATTATCGATCAAGTGATGATATTTTTCATTAATTCAGAGGCTCAGATTCCAAAAAGAACAACGTATATTTACGTGAGACGTCAGTTTTTCTTTACTTATAAGATGCTGGAAAACCGAGATCGTCTTTCAGATGTAGATACATCTATTGGAATAATAATGGCACTCTTTAAAACGAATTTTAAACATTGGTTCTTGGTTGTTCCACTCACCAACATAAATCTATTCTACACAGAACTTTCACTTGTGTCAGTATTCTTGCAATAGATTGTACCTATTTTGAAAAATATGACGAAAATATAAAATTCACACAAAAATGCATTGAAAATTCAAACTTTTGTATTTCTATGTTGGCAGTAGGGATCTTGCCCAAAAAATAGCGGTTGTTGCAGTCTTTTAGCATCGAGGAACTTTTGTATATTTTCACTCTCTTTAGCGATCTAACGAAGCAACTTTGGATAGAGGTTAAGGTTCGTGTACACGAGAAAGTAACTTGCAATAGTACTTTCTGAGAGCAACTTGCGCCAGAATTATATATATGCAAATAATGTCCGTAATCCTCAGCAAATTAAAATGTCGCGTAGAAAGAGAATTACAGCAGCAACGGAACAAAAGAAACAAATCTACAATAAGAGAGTTTAGGTGAGAAACTTGATCTAGAAAAGGCACGGTGGGTGCTTATGTGAGGTTATTATCTGAGCTTCGAAGTGAAAACCCAAGCCAGATGAAACATTTTCTGCGTATGTCTAAAATAGATTTAAACTTTCTATTAGGCGGGAAAATCTTCAAAAATATCGACACAAACAATTATCGTCAGTGCCTTGATCCCTTTCTTTTTTATTTTTTCCCCATTCTTGATTTTCTTGTGTATGAAGATTGTGAAGTTTTCGTTGTATTTCATTTCCATTACTTTAAAATTTTTCCTCTATTATTTGATATTTTTCGCTTCTTATTTCTGTCTGTAAGCATTTTACTTTAAAATATTCCATAGCTCCGGAAATTCTCCATACATATCAATCAAAGCATAATATGTATCTTCCTTGTACGAAACTAGTTTTTCCTTCATATACTTACCAAAACTCTTCTAAACAAACTTGAAATGAATGTCAGATTGCGAGAGCGTTTTAGGAACTACTCGTTCAGCCTTTAATGCTTGCCACAAGTACTTTTGAGACACTAACTTGCCATAGTGCCATATTTTACTTGCGCGTGTACACGGACCTTTAGATTAGTTAAAATATTAGCCAGTGGTAGTTACACAATATTAGGCTACCTTTTATACCCATAGAAAAATGGAAACATTACGAAGACTACTCCTTTGCATACTTAAAACTTTAGTAGTAGCAGTATTTGCTCTCAGACATTCACTGTAGCAACTGCTTTAGATAGAAACCTCACAACTTTCTTGCAAGTGTACACGAATCTTTAGTTAGTTTCGATTTTTTTGATTGCGCGCATTTTGGTTGCAGAAAGAAATAATGTTGCTTTGGGAGGGTAAAGTCAATCTTCTGTGACGTCTATTTTACGTTCCCTTATCTATATATTTTGTTGTAATTTAGCAGAGTAAATATTTATACTACATGCGACTTCATAACATTAATGCAGAGGTCTAAAAATAACGCCCCGAGAAGGTGCGTTCTTCATGACCCAAGTAAAGTTTTTTCTCTAAAAGCGCCCAAACGTATCGCGTGCTTATCACCTACTGTTTTCGCATATTCACGAAATAAATGATAATCTCCTCGAATAACCTTCGTAGCATTGTTGGCCCTTCAAATAAGTGCATACCTCCACGTTCTTGATTAATCTGTGGGGTCCGCAGTCACGTGAGGGAATTCTGTTTGAATTAGAATATTTGTGGTTCCGTTCGTGGTACACACGACAGCACCAGGTGGTGGTGATTTTCCCGAGAACTCGGAGAAAGTCCGCTCACCGCTCCAGTCCTCCGCAGTCCTCTATCAGTTGGCCGAAGAAGGCAGTGACGGTCGTGCACGCCGCTCTTTTGTTTCCAGTGCTCCGCGATTTCAAAAATCCGGCTGTGTTTTTGCGACAAAGTCTAGGCCGCCAAATTCGAAAGTTGAGAGATTTTTCCAAGAACGATATAAGTAAGTTTACAAATATTCCGTTAATTATAATTTGTTGTTATTATTTTGGTATTTTGTTTGAGTAAAACTTTATATACTTCACTTTTATTGTGTTCGTTAAATTTACATTCCAGTGCCCATTTTTTAATTTAAAATTTTGTGATAAATCGAAGTCGGATTTGTATTTTATCTATATTTTTATGGTAATTATCTGCATACAATAATTTCATAAATCACACTTTGCCTTTGTTTATTCATGGTGATTCAAATCAGAACTTATCTAAAAAATAGATTGTACCGACTCTTACAAATACAACTCAAAAAAAAATAAAAAAATTCAAATGATTTAAAGTCAGGAGATCGTGGTGACCATGGTACCGGTCCCCCTCGTCCAATCCCTAGGTATTAATGTTTAGACACGCTGTACATGGTATACTCGAATCAAGAATTCAGACGTCTTACGTCACGGCTGACGTTACACATTTGTTTTTATTGTCAACGTAATTTTCGATATTTGGTCGCGTTAAAAACAATGTTTTATTGCAATTTAGTGCAATATATGATGCAAACTTTTAGTGTAGTATATAGTGTTATTACTATCATTTGCAGTTTCTTAAATATTTTGATGAAAATATAATGAATTGCTCATTTGTTCGTATGACGTAAGTCGTCTGAATTCTTGTCGCGAGTATACGCGTATAATAGAGCTTCGTGTATGGTACCTCACACTGCTGCGTTACGCCGTGGATGTCCTGGATCTCCGTCTCTTACACGATTCGGTTTCAAATTTCCCGTGTCACGCTCGTGTTGCACTACACTTGCACTCACTGCACATCGCGGTAAAAGCAGCTGGGAGCATTTTCACATCATCATAAATTAAAACGGTATCGAATTGCTATACACGTAAGCCATTTTTGACATTTGAAAAACTAATGTAAATACTAGCATCACAAAAACGTTAATACTATAAGTAATCGGATTGTAATACAGTAACCCAGCTATGTAAAGATTGAAAATACTCGAATTTCAATAATTTTTTACTCGGACACTATAAGGATTTTACAAACATTTTTTTTTATAGGTATAATATAGACATGCGTAATATTAATTCTAATTTATCAACATCGGAATTATTGTACCGTTTCCAGTGTTACTTTCCTCTTGATTTTAATATTCCCACTTTATATTGTTTTATATAACCATATTGTTTGTATAAGCATAGAACTGAATGTCAAAACAAATAAGACGTATTATAGTTATTCAAACATTATTGTTTTAAATAGATAATGTTTGTTAATATTGACATTTTTAGACAGATCTACTAGTAGCAAGGTAATCGTACAATTGAAACATTTAAACCGAAGGCAAAATGCCATATCATTTTGTAAATAAATTGCTTATTTACCCGAACCCAGCAGTTCAAGAAAAAAATTAACTTTCTGAACATGTCATTAAAAAAATTACATTAATTTTCCGCAAATTTACCATATTAGACTCCAAACAAGGCCAAATAAAATAGCTGAAAACGCATTTAATAAGCCTTGATTTTTCTTCTTTCTCAAATTACCGCACCTTTATAAAGTTCATCTGAAAAAAAGAAACAGGTTGTGTACCTAATAGTGAATAAATCCATTACGAATAGTGGTCTGGCCAAACAAAACAAGTATAAATTAAAGGGATCACAGTGTACTGTGGTTGAGAACAGGGATTGTCACAAAATAGCTAATTTTAGTTTGTATGAAGCCCAATAAGTATCGATTCGTTTAATTTTAACCCATTTTATGTACTAGGAAAGTCTTGCCCATTTTGACGTCACTATTCGGCTAAATCAAAAATATATTTAATATTTTCTTACACCAAATATTTAGTTTTACTATTTGAAAGTGACTGGCATATATTTTAGTAGTCGTCACAATTCGCATTCTTGCATAATGAATTGATTCTACTATAGCGTAAACGCAGACTCCAAAAGATAACATTTACATGCAATTTTTGACGAATTTCCCAAGAAAAGACCAAAGTCTAACGTATAATCGAAGGATTTAAAGATATCTCTGGTGGGATTATATAAAAACTTGTTTATTATTTGATTGGAAGCCAGACTTTAACCGTTTATGTGGATATTATTAAGAGATAAGTAGGCCATGGCATTTATAATCTAGTAGATATCAATTTGAAAGTGTGCAAAAAAAATAGAAGACTTAACTTGGGTGAAAGGATACCTATTAGCTGAAAGTATTATTTTACAAAAAATAAAACAAATTGTGGATATAGCTAGATAGGCATACATAAATGAAACGCTCTGTATTCAGTTTGGGGTTAGCATAATTGGTACAAACACAGAGGACCTTAGGTCCTCTGTGGTACAAATTTGTGAAGGTCAGGACCGTACTTAGTTTTCTTTAAGTGAAACTATGCTACTACCATGGTTTAAAAAGATTAGGTTAAAGATATACTAATACTATCCTAATAAGTTGACCCATTTTGTTTCGTGTGCTTGAACATGCCACCGTTTTGCTTGCTAAGCAAGCGGTCGATGTCGGGTTGCTTGGAATTGCGTTGGCAGGAAGGAAACTTTTGGCGCGCAATTGAGAGTGAGCTATGATACAAGCTGAAATAATGTTTAGTTCTTGTGATATGATCGCAACTTGCGTTTTTTACAGCGAACACCCTGCATTTTATTTCAAAAACGGAAAGATGGCTAAAAATGCGTTCCAAAAATATATACTTTACTTATTATTTATTGTGTAGATTTGCGGAAAATATAAAATTTTCAAAATACCAACGATATCTAAGTTTTCTGACTGAGAAGGCTTTGAAAACGAATAAGCTTGACATTTAACATTATTCGAAGCTAGTTAACACAAATCAAGTACCTACATTCAAATTGTAAATACCTACAATTGAGAATAGAGAATTTTTGCTGAATCTGCATTTTTATTTCTTAGATTAAAACATTTTATTAAATTGTATTTGTCTTCATTTGAGTAACGAACCATTTTTGATTGGTGTTAACACGCTTCTAATAATGTTAAATGTCAAACTTGTTGTTTTCAAAGCCTTCTCAATTGCCGCAAATCTGCACAACAAATAATAAGTACATATTTTTGGAATGTGTTTTAGCACCCTTGCCGTTTTTGAAATAAAATATAAGGTGTTCGTTCACAAAAACTGAAAATATTATTACATTTATTTTTATGATATCGCATGTGTGTAACTTTACAAATAACCAATTTACAGGCATGTATTGAAAAGTGAAAAATTTGAAATTTTGTTTATTACTCGAAAATAAAAGACGATGGGTTATTTTGGTTTTGATCATTAATTTTCTCTTAAAAAAGAGATCGAGAGTGGGGGCGTCATTTTTTTCTATCTTCTATAGTTAACCAGCCTATAAAAAAATCGAAATTTGCTCACCCTGTACAACGGGAAATCCTTGAAAGCTGAGTAAAAATAATATACCTATATCCTACTTCCTGTATCATAAATACCAAGTATAAATAACGCTAAAAACTGGAAGTTCTTTACGGTATTTTAATATTTAATAAACAGTACTTTCGAATTTAGGCCCACTTTGTACGTTCGCGGTGTACAAATATATTTGGTTTGCAAAATACAATCAAAACAGGAGAGAAAGCAAAACTATTTCGTTGTAAGACTTCCAAAATGGTTGGAAGTGTTGGAACCGGTGCTAATATTAGAATAAGAATTAGTCTGTGGTTAAGTTGTGAAAACAAAAAAAAATACTGTTTCTTGTAATAGCATAGTGTATGCAAATAATGTTATTCTTAAACATTTTGTCTAGATCACTATCCAAATACCAAATAACAAAGTGGTCACCCACTGGAAGGTGTTTCTACAAATACATATATATAATTTTAGACATTTAAGAACTGAATAATATAGAGCTTAGCAAATAATAGGAATGTTATTTCATGCCATCTGCGAATATTCCAAGTTACCGAAATAAAACGGATATACAGAAAGCGGTCTCTAACCAACTAATTTTTTGTATTTTTTTAAATTTAACTGTAGGTATAAATATTGTTATAACATAAACTCACATAGTTCTGCATATCAGATTGTTCACTTTTGTGCCACCCGACGACAAAATGCAAAATCAAACTTAATCTCCATATTCCTTATTTCCCATATATATTTCATCTCTACCTGCCTCGTAACTCTCATCGCCTGATTCTATTTGACCGTAAGCGGTGGCTTTGCACTTTCTTAGATCTAAATTTCCAAAGTTATTATCAATTATTTTCAGAACCAGAGTGTACGGGTTATTTTCAAACAAGACACAACGTCAAAAGTCTTAGACCTCCCTCATTTTTCTTAAAAAAATATTTTTGTCAGAAAAACCAAATACATTAATTATTGTTTTCTGAATCTTTTTTTTGTGAAAAGAATATGTTCGATAAACTGAGTACTTAGAAAATTAAAAACCAGCAAATGTGTGACATTTTTGACAAATTTTATTAAATCAAAAAGAAGTAACAAAGCAAGTTCTCTACTTGACTAATAGTCGGTATGACCTCCACTACGTTCCAATAGCATTTTGACACGTCTGTGCATTGAGAAAGTCAAGCAGTTAACGATCTCTTACGTTGTTCCATTCCTCTTCTGCCGTCACGACTAAGTCATCTGCAGTCTGAGGTGGAGGAATATGATTATGACTGGCTCTTGCAACGAAATCCCATATGTTTTCAACAGGACTTATGTCAGGAGAGTTGGCTGGCCAATCTAATCTATTGATATGTCCTGCTTCGAGTGTCTCTTGAACCCTTCTTGCGCGACACAAAATTTTCACCTAATTTATTATATAAGGTGTAGATAATGGGCGTAATCACTTGTTCGATTAAATTTGACTGGTCATATTCTGTGGAATGCGAATTAATAGGATGCGGCGGTTGAACATTATTCCACCCCAAAACATTACGGTACCCTCTTCATATGGAGCAACTTCACAGGAAAATGAAGTCGCTGTTGACAACTTGGTCCTCTCTAGACTTTGTCGATTGTCATCAGTAACCAGCTCAATTCTGGTTTCGTATGTAAATAAGACCCACCGCCACTGGCGTAAAAGCCAACCCCTATGTTCTCGCGCCCACTGCAAGTCGAGCCGCTTAGGCTGAGCAGGAAGTAGCAGACCAGTTACATCTCACCTGCAATCGATTTATATGTGAAACTACATATGAAGGAACAGCCAGTTCAATTGTCGGTCATCTCACCTATGGCATACTGATGAGGGCTAACAAGCCCGAAACCGGTCTATGTCTGGTGGAGTGGTCGACAAGGGTTCTTGGCTGTTTCACACAGATACTGCAGGTATAATTCAATGCCGGTCGGGACATTAGCCCGCGGAGTAGTTGTTTCCTGCACTATCATTTATAGATTTAATGGCGCATCGCCCAGGGCGAGAGGTCTGCGGTTAAGTACCTACGATATTGTAGGTCGCTTTCTGCAAGTCGAGCCGCTTAGGCCGAGCAGGAAGTAGCAGACCAGTTACATCTCATCTAAAGTATTTGTTGTGAATATTTTGCTATTTCAAAATCCAATTTATTAAAAGTGATTTAATGAACCTGATAAATGAATACATTTAAAAATAGTGCGTTGTAATGAGCTTCAGCTTTGTTTTGTCATATTGTAGGAATGCCAACTTGATAAGTATAGAGGGTAGAATTAGAATGCGAATATTTGCCGTCTAATCACAATTTAAAAACAACATTTAACAATTTGCGATAAAAAATTATCGAATATGGGACATACTTTACACATTGTTTATGTTTTACTTGATCTGCCATCTTTTTATTTTTCGAATAGCATGATATTTATTTAAAAGATTCCTTGATCCAAGAGACCTCCATGTGCAAGTTGATTGTTCTCAAAGAGAATTGTTTGATGATCTGCTTTTATTTTGAGGAGTTAACAAATTCAAAGTATGCCTTAAATTAAAAAAAAAGGTTGGTTAGGCAAATTCCCGGGTTCCATGGCCAAATCCGAAAAAAAATTTCAACACATATTTTGATTATAGTTTTTAAATTTACCTAATTATCTAATTATATAAAATTCATGCAGAATATAATATCAATGTTATCAAAACTTAAATACTTTGTAGGCATTACGTGTGTAAATTATGTTATTTTAAATTAAATATTGTTATTACAAAAATGTATTAACTTCACCCTAAAATGATCTGTGGTGTTTTTAGGTACAGAAATCTCGAAAAATGAAACATGTAAAACAAAAGTAACTTCAAAAATAATATTCTTGATATTTTGTTTATACATCGTTACTATTTAAATTTTCCTCAAATAGAATAATAACTTTTACAAAACTTCTGTAAAAGCTGTTTTACAGTTCAAAAGTGTTCGCTCAAGTTCTCGTCTGAAGCATGTGCAGTGACAAAATCGCCATCAGCTGATTGTTTTAGAGTTCAAGAAACTTTTTGATCTGTATGAAAAACTCGACAATTATCTGGTCTGCCTATTCTGGTGAATTTGGCTATGCTAACCAACACAAAAGTCCCGAGACAGACTTATAGTTGAAATTTTCTGTGTTCTACTGTGTTAACCTATCTAAATAACATTCATTTTTTAATCAATCAAACAGAAGCTCTTGGAAATAAAAAATAGAACGATTCTGGTTATTTAATCGTTTTACTTCGGTGTCTTTGAAAATTCTTGGCAGGTGACACGAGATAACATTCCTGTTATTTGTTAAGCCCTGTAGACTATTCTATAGGCACAGAAAATATAGCTAATAGCACAGAAAATATAGCTATAGCTTAGCTATATTTTCTGTGCTTTGCGTAGCTATATTTTCTGTACTATAGGTTATTAAATGTCTAAAATTATTTATCTTTGAAGAAAACACTATCTTAAGATCGATAATGGCTCAATATCGTTTGTCAGATTCAGGTTTATTAGCTATTGAGCCAGATTTAGTTAAAAATTGTGGTTTTAGTGCAATAATAGATTCATTTTCAAGTCGAAAGGCAAACAAAACCCCATTATATTAAGTAAGTACGTGTATTGCCAAAAATTGTTTTGGTGCTTGTTTGATTAGCATTTTTTTATTTCACGTTTTATGTTTTAGATATAATAGCACTCTGCTGTATAATATTAAAGTATTAGTTTTGTGTCATTTGTTTATTTCTTTAAACAATTTTCCGCAAATCTCATTCATTTTTGAAAAAGAAAGCAGGAATAGTGCAATTTAAAAAAATCAGTGACGTCACAGCCCAAATGTATTACCTGAAAAAAATCCGTTAGTTTTACGAAAAAAACATCTAAAGAAATTATGAATATTGTCTTTACAAATATATTCTAAAGTGTAAACACTCATCACTAAGTATAATAAATTTGTTTTATTTAGAAATTTATTAAGAATGTTATAAATACGTCAAAAACTATTTAAATAAAAGTGCTTGAAAAATGTGTACCTATCTAGACCAGTTATTAAATACGCATAATGTTTGTATATCTTAATTGAATTATTATCTTTTATTCATTATTTTTTAATTATTCGAAAAATTTAGACTAAATATAAGCGTTCAGTCGACTCTCGGGGTAGGGTCAAGCTGTGTCAAATTGATTATTCCCAGAAGGTCAAAGTGATTTCTTGCCTGCTCGTGAAGTAGGTAGTAGGTACCTACATTTAACAATATAATGAAACTTGTTAGAGGACAAAGTATGAACGATTAGAAACAATAATTTCTACATATAATTTTGATAAACAATAAAAAAATGAGATGTCTCTAAAAGTAATAAACTTAGAACAATAGTCAATCTAAATTATTTTTATTCACACTTCAGTGTGTGACAACAATACACAACAATAAAAAAACATTAGTTAAACTGTTTCCTATAGTCGATATACAGGGTGCATCTGAAATAAGTACGTTCTTAAAAATGGGATAGTCTTGATCACTGTAGATTAATTTCCATTGTTTTATTTAAAAATATCTTATTCAAATAAAAAATTAGAAGATCTGGGGTATATGTTTGTTTGTGCCAAATAAACCCAAATAATCAGATCATCAGATATGATGACATTTTGCAATGAAATAAAGGCGTAATTGATTCAATTTTCAATTCTTCCCGCTTTTAACAGTTTTTAGTATCTATCCTAAGGGTAGAAACACAGTGGAAGCAGCACGCGCTTATCGGCGCGGTTTTCCCGCGCCGAAACTCGCACAGTAACGCTCCTCATCTGCTTCAACCTGCTTTCACTGTGTAGACGTCAATTTAAAAGTACGTTATAATTTTCAAAGCATAGAGGGTGTTCCTTAATGATATGCGAATATTTAAGGGGGTGATTCTACATCAAATATTAATCATAGTTTGCTTCCGTTACAAAAATACGGTTAAACTTTAAAAATAATTAATAATTTCGAAACCTCCTTAGATATTTTCATGAAATTTGGTATGTGGTGACTATCGGTCAGTGGTCGCGCGGTTTAAGGCGTCAGTACTTGAATCGAGGTGACTGGATCGCTGTGGGTTCGATCCCCGCAGCCGGTAGACCGTATATAAGCTATATTCGTGGAGAGATTGGCACCCTCTCTGCGGGTATGGTAGGGTAGAAGAATGTTGGCTTGGGTCAATGTGAGAGATTGATACCGGTTGACATTTGACTACCCCCCTAATTAATGAGGTTTTCCAGGTTTCCCTCATTCCTGCACTGAATGGTGGTTAGGGCCTACCAGCGTAAGTCGTTCCTGGGCGCAAATGCGGCCTGCTCAATAATAATATGCCGCCCCCTCTCCCGCACAAGTCTTCGACTTCTGGGCTAATCCTTATGATTAGAATGAGGGGTAGAGATATTATTATTATTATTATTATTATTATTATTATTATTATTATTATTATTATTATTATTATTATTATTATTATTATTATTATTATTATTATTATTATTATTAATAAAGGTGCATGTTTTGTAAAATAAACATAATTTCTATCTTTAACAGTGGCGTGCGCACGAGCACTGACTTTAATATTTTTAAAGAAAAAAATTGTACTCCAATGGTTTTCTCCCAGATAAAAATTATATTTGAGTTCTCCGTTCAATTTGAAAATTAAGAGCCCTCTTGAGTCTTGAGTTCTTGGACTGCAATGCGCCTTTTTGAGGAAAAAAATAAAAACCGTTGAATTGTCCGAAAGACATCATGTAATTATTAAAGAATACAATTTTGCAATAAATCTAGTTGGCCTGTATACTGAAAGTTTTATTATAAAGAGAAACATTATAAACGATTAGAAACAATAGTTTGTATATTGTAAGTCAGTAAAAGTGATAAATTCAGAACAATGGCTTCTAAATTATTTTTATGAACACGACAATGTGTTTCTTTGGTTTAATTAAAGAAGGATTTCTAAGTAAAGGATAATAAATGTCAAGTTCTAGAAAATCAAGTGAATAAAAAGGTAATTTACACAAGACGCTTTTTGTTACATGAAATGGTGTACGTTGGTTGGAAGCTAGTAGCATGAAGTAAAGAATCTTTACTCAATGCTAGTAGTGACTTTCATGATCATAATTATTGTTCTAATTCTAAAAATAAGATGGTTGTTCTTTTGCTACGGATCCTAAACTTTTATAAATATTTACTTTTAAAGTCATTAAAAATACCTCGTCTGATCTTGCTATCTTAATTTAAACTCAAACGTTATAACGAAATACAACGTTAGGCGCAAAATATGAGAGAGCATAAAAATATTTGGTAATTAAAAGTATTCAAGCAACATATTCTGTTGTTCGCATTTGTATGTCTATAAAACAAGAATAAAGGGATAAAAATAAATATTTTCAATTCATTAAACAGGTATTTTAGCAGTGAAATATGATGCAATTTAGTTTGAAACAACAAGGACAAGTGTATAGAAAAAATAATCACTCTGAAAAGCATTCCGCATTCTCTAATATTCAAAGTAACTTTTTATTTTGTGGGTGTCACAGGCGCAACTAGCTCCTAGTTTTTGGGGGCGAAGCTAAATTTGAAATATGCCAAAGGTGTTTAATTTTTATTTTCTCTGGGTATGTTCACTTTATTCATAGGTGCCGAAACTTGAAAATTGCTGAGGGGCGGGGTATATATTGGTGACGTAGAAACTTTTTTTTAATTATTTATGGCGGGGAAATCTCAATTTTTGACAAATTTTGCAACCTCGATTCTTGTTTTTAGCGTTCCAAAGTGTATTGGAATGATTAATAAATTAATTTTTATCTCGAAAACGGTGTTATATTTACTGTAATTTTTACATATCGAGAAACGTTTTGAATAAAAAGTTCTAATTAAAAAAACAACAGAGGTTGGTGGTTGCCACCCTTGTAGACATTTAAAAATAAAAATCATACTCAACAATGTCACTTAATTAACTAAATGTAGTCATCGATTTTCAGATTTATAAGTTTAACCGTTTTTGAGAAAAAACTGAAAACCGAAATTTTTTCAATATTTCTTATCTCGTCAGGGAGGGCTCAAATCGAAAAATTGTATAGAAAGAACCCCCCCTAATATGACGTAAGGAACACACCCTCCAAAGGAGCGCACATCATTATGGGACACCCTGTATTTAAAAATAACATTATCACTAAGTTAAATTTGAGAATCGGTGCAATTTTTTTAATTACTAATGACTTTTGCTTGTGTTTAGCACCCTCCAGTGTCCTCCTAGTTACGCCTATGGTGGGTCTATGTAATTGTTAACGAGCCTATGTTTTTTATTAGGTCTGTTCTCACAAGAGTCAGGGACTAGTTTGTAACTGTCAGAAATGTTCGTTCAACTACTTCTTGAGTTACATGCATCAAAAACACTTTCACAAATTATCTGGTCGAATATTTCTAACAGCTTAAAACCACTCCCTGACTCTTATGAGAACAGACCTATAACCATTGAAATAAGCGATTATTAAGCCCAATTTCTGAAACGGAAAAAGAATGATTTTAACAAAGTTTTGAATAAATTAGAGATTATTAAGAACTGCAAGCTGTAAACAGTAATTAAAGGAAATTACCCACATGAGCTCAAGTAGCAACATTATCCAGTTGTTGTGTGAATTAGAGGGTAATTGATGTCATAGAATTCTTAATTTTCTTATTAATCAATTACATCTCGTTAGGTCTAATTAATTAGTTTAGCAATTATACAGCTATTAGCGAGATATGGCCGCTGATTTTCATTTTTACACCTTCTTTCTGCTGTTCTACGTAGAAATCTGGTAAATTACAGAGCGCAAATAATTATTAAATTACGAAATATGGGTTTTGAAACCTAAAACAAAAATTCTAAGAAATATCTACCTAGTAAACCGCAATAATATGTGGGTATTTTACCCTAGCGTGGCCGTCTAGCGTCAAATTTGCAAATCAAAGCGAAGATTACTTACTAAACCATCGTCGGCTAAATCGCAGCAACCGTGCTTTTTCAAAGGCGACGCGATTTATCAGACGATGGTTAAACTGGCCAGACAAAATTAGGTCACAAATATCGATGAAGAAGAAGAATTCATTGTCAATTATTTAATTAATGAGGGAATTTTAAATGTAGTAGATATTTTTTATGGGACCCACTTAAATAATGATGTCATTAGGTACTCTAGTTTTCTTATAGATAACTACATATTTTTCCTAATTAATAGTAATATAAAGTTAATGGTATTGTTGCAGTGATGATTGCATAGGTTTTTATTAATATTAAAATGTTAGAAAAACAAAAATAGTTATTTGTGAACATTACAATTAAAACTTTAACATCTTAATGGGATATTAGTGGTCACATACAAAATTAAAATCAGTTTGTAGAGTGTTAAAACTTGCTATACTTTTTATCACCTCCGACATAATAATGCTGAAATACGTTTACAAAACGTCAATCTTAATAAGTAAAACCAATGTCATCTCGTTTAAAAATTGCTACATACAACATCAAAAATCTTGGACCCGTATATAAAATGATTCGATTAAACCTAGTGGTTTTTCTTAATGTGGTAAAAAAGTACATGTACAGGAAACAAAAAAGACAATAAAAAATTGCAGACCATGAACCTTTACTTTATTACCAATGTTTTTATAAATCTGGTCAGTTTGGCAGTGTATTGAGCCAAGTGTTCCTTTGAATTTTTGTACATTATAATGCCAGGACGTGAAATGTCTGCGTTTACCGAGCAAGAATGACTGATGCATTCTAATCGTCAGATATCGAACATGTTGGGCATTCCTAGATCATCTGTTGCAGGGGCGTATCCATGGGGGTAATGGGGTAATTACCCCCCAAGAAGCTTACTGAAATTAAATCCATTACTTTATAACTTTCGAATAAAACAGAGAAGTATTTGTAATTTGAATTACTTGATAATCGCATGCAAATGTGTAATAAGTAATATTTCTATAAGTAATATTTAGCGTTTACTAATGTGACTTTCAAATCTAAATTCTGTAATTTTGCTCGATGTTGCTGCATATATGAATGCTGAAAATACCTCTGATCTAGAAAAATACAATATTTTTAAATATGCTTTCGTCCCCAGCAAAACTTTCTCTTTCCCTATTCTGTTCATAAAAAATCCTTGCTCTTCTACATATACATAGACATATTAAGTTAGACATTTCAATTATTGATATGCAAGTAAAAAAAAAATAGAAAAATTAATTTAATTTCCATTATCTTTTATTTTTATAATACTGCTGCAATGTATAAATTTTTAATTTATATTTTATTATTGATATTGGATATTAACTTCTTTTATTTGACAAAAGTCTTTATTTATGTTTAGTTCTTTAGTCTGTTGATGTTATAAGTCTTTACAACTTTACCCCCCCAAGATAAAATCATAGATACGCCCATGATCTGTTGTACGAATAGTACACAGATATGAAGAATTTGATACAGTGGAAACAGACCACTTAGTGGACATCCTCGACTATGTAATGAAAGGGAGGATCGGTATTTGGTGCAATATGCCCGTAGACACCGCACATCTTCAGCTTCAGCTTTCAGGGCCCACTTTCAAGGTACGTTTCGCCTTGTTATATTGACACCTACTATTCGAGGACGACTCCACAACGCAAATTTATGTGCTAGAAGGCCATTACGGGTCTCCACTTTACTTCCAAGATATGGTGCGGTCCAGTGGGAGCGAGAGCATAGGGGTTAGCTTTTACGCCAATGGCGTTGAGTCTTATTTACCGACGAAACCAGAATTGGGCTCTGGTTACTGATGACAATCGACAAAGAGTCGGGAGAGAACCAGGTCGTCAACAACGACTTCATTTTCCCCGTGAAGTTGCTCCGTATGAAGGGGGTACTGTAATTTAATATTGGGGTGGAATAATGTTCAACCGCCGCACCCCATCAGTTTGCATACCACAGAATATGACCAGTCAAATTTACATCGAACAAGTTATTACGCCCATTATCTACCCCCTACGTAATGGATTAGGTGAAAATTTTGTGTGGACGACAACGCTCGACCACATCGCGCAAGAAGAGTTGATGAGACACTCGAACCAATGGATTAGGTTGGCCAGCCAACTCTTCTGACATGAATCATATTGAAAACATGTGGGGTTTTGTTGCTAGAGTTAATCATAATCATATTTCTCCACCTCAGACTGCAGATGATTTAGTCGTGGCGGCAGAAGAGGAATGAGATTGTTAACTGCTTGATTATGTCAATGCACAGGCGTGTCAATATGCTATTGGAACGTGGTGGAAGTCATACCGACTATTAGTCAAGTAGAGAACTTGCTTTGTTACTTCTTTGTGGTTTAATAAATTTTGTCAAAAATGTCACACATTTGCTCAGCTTTGGATCGGTCAGTGGTCGCGCGGTTTAAGGCGTCAGTACTTGAATTGAGGTGACTAGATCGCTGGGGGTTCGACCACTGCAGCCGATAGACCGTATATAAGCTATATTCGTGGAGAGATTGGCACCTTCTCTGCGGGTATGGTAGGGTGGAAGAATGTTGACTTGGGTCAATGTGAGAGATTGATACCGGTTGACATTTGACTACCCCCCCAATTAATGAGGTTTTTCCAGGTTTTCTCATTCCTGCACTGAATGGTGGTTAGGGCCTACCAACGTAAGTCGTTCCTGAGCGCAAGTGCGGCCTGCTTAATAATAATATGCCGCCCCCTCTCCCGCACAAGTCTTCGACTTCTGGGCTAATCCTCGTGATTAGAATGAGGGGTAGAGATATTATTATTATATTATTTGCTGGTTTTTAATTTTGTAAGTACTCAGTTTATCGAACATATTCTTTTCACAAAAAAAAATATTCAGAAAACAATATACCCACTTTTATAAATGTATTTGCTTTTTCTGACAAAAAGATTTTTTTAACAAGAATGTGGGGAAGTCCAAGGCTTTTGACGTTGTGTGTATAATGCTACAACTAACTAGCTAGTTGTAGGTACTTTTCAGTTTAAATCGCTGGGGTAATAATAATACATCACGTTTGTCTGCACGCTTAATTGAATGTGCCACATCCATAGTTGAACAATGTAATGAAGTAATAACCTCGTTTTTAATGTCGTTCGTTCTAGTTGAATGATTTTCTAACCAACGGACTAGCGATTCCTCTTATTACAGGTGAAAATCCGAATATTGCAAGGCAGCTGCAGCAGTAGAGCAATCAGGTGTTCATTCAACAAAACATCATTCGGATGTACACCTACCATAAAACTTGCAAAAAGAAAAAATCGTACACCTTGTTACAGAAAATCATGGAAGGCTACGAATATGCAATATTATTTGTATGGTCCGTTTTTCATGGCTCGCCATTGGCATCTAGTAGCCCGTAAAATACAAGGTTATTCAGAACTTATTTAAGAAAAAGTATGTACAGAGGACTCTTATAAATACCAGTTTGCAAAGAAAAAATCAAAAAGAGCAGTTCAAAAATGATTTAAAAATACACTTTCGCACGGCATTGGAAACCGCACTGTAGAACCTAACAAGGCAAAGCATGCAATCGGCGACCGCAAAAAAATTCAAAGACATTGTCAAGGAAAGAAATAAATACCATTTTATAACACCTATTTTATACAGCAAATTCAACTACTTTTGCCGCTACTGTTATTAATTATTGGTATAATTAATTTGAGGTTTTAATTAAGTTTAGTTATTCTTCAAATAGAATAGTGTTCTTAATTTTATTCTCCATCTGTTACTGTCAAGGTCTAATATGCCGTCAGTAAAAAAAAACAATGTTGCATAAACAAATCTAGTGGCCGTAGAAATTCTCTTATTCTTATCCCTCTGTACCAAATTTCAGCATTTCTAAAATCGCTATTTTCAGTTTTTTTATACAATACAACGGCAGCAGATTTCTTCTTGGATTAGTTTGTAATGTGGAACTTTTTTCTTATTTGAGCTAACCTGTATATTTTACGGTTTCCTAGATGCGTGAGAGCCACACCTGTGCACATAGATATACGATCAAGGACTTAACCCGAAGGTTTGTTCGACTGGCGGATATCTAGTCATAGATGTATGCGACTTTGATTTTGAGAGGTTTGATGTCACATTTTTTTATCATTTTTCTACGTAAAATATATACGTAGGTACGAAACACATAGGTACTTATATTATTGTCCATTTAATAATAACGTTTCGTAATCTAAAAGAATTCGGTGTTACGTAACTATTTGCAATTTTGTTATTGAAAGTAATTACTTTGCTGTGGCATATGGAAAAAACTGGTTCCGTTACTAAAATCTCAAATGAGATTGTTGGAGTGGAAGAAGTAAAACAGTAAGATATTGCTTTGTTGTATAACTATTTAAATATCGATTTTATTGTGTACGTAACTTATATGTCTATTTACAATTTTTTTCACAAGTTTGCAACTTTTACTTTATTTTGTTTTATTCCAACAAATCCCAAAAATGTGGGTTTACTATTTGTTAGTTAAATAAAAAGAACACTTTATGAAACCAATGCTGATATAAACAAGAAACTGGAAACTAGAAACGATCACTGTAATTTCTGTGTAATGAATGTAAACCCCTAGACATTTTCAACGCGAATTTTAAGGCTTACGGTGAGCGCTCGATCCAAAGGGATATAGTTTTCGCTCAGTAACTCCTCAACGAAAAATGATAAAAATATGCGGTTTTTTTAATAGACTACAAATACTATTTTACGTCGGCGCTGTGTTTTGAAATTTTAAAAATATGCAAAATTTATTTTAAAAAAATTTATTTTACACTTTTTCAAAATTTCAAAACACAGCGCCGACGTAAAATAATATTTGAAGTCTATTAAAAAAAACCGCATATTTTTATCATTATCCGTTAAGGAGTTACTGAGCGAAAACTATGGGTTTGTTCCAACACAGCAAGAATCGATTCCGAACCGTCCAGAATTAGTCAGTCAGTTTAGTTGTTAAGGCTTACGGTGAGCGCTCTATCAAACGATATATAACATCTGTTCCAACAACCGTCGAGAACTGTTCAGTACCGTGAGAAATGTTTGACCAACACCGTCTTACGTCGCATTCGCCAAGAGTACATTAACAACTAAACTGACTGACTAATTCTGGACGGTTCGGAATCGATTCTTGCTGTGTTGGAACAAACCCATAGTTTTCTCTCAGTAACTCCTTAACGGATAATGATAAAAATATGCGGTTTTTTTTAATAGACTTCAAATATTATTTTACGTCGGCGCTGTGTTTTGAAATTTTGAAAAAGTGTAAAATAAATTTTTTTAAAATAAATTTTGCATATTTTCAAAATTTCAAAACACAGCGCCGACGTAAAATAGTATTTGTAGTCTATTAAAAAAACCGCATATTTTTATCATTTTTCGTTGAGGAGTTACTGAGCGAAAACTATATCCCTTTGGATCGAGCGCTCACCGTAAGCCTTAATGTACTCTCGGCGAATGCGACGTAAGACGGTGTTGGTCAAACATTTCTCACGGTACTGAACAGTTCTCGACGGTTGTTGGAACAGATGTTATATATCGTTTGATAGAGCGCTTACCAAATGTTTGGGTCGGTATTATTGATCGTTTTTTATTGGACCAGTTAATTTGCCATATCGATTAAATGGCGAAAGTCATTTGGAATTTCTGCAAAATACTATCCCTGGTTTAATCGAAGATTTACCGTTGCAATTTAGACTAGAGTTTTGGATTAAGCATGATGTGGTAACGTTATAGGAAACGATAGATTTCAATTTTCGGTGGAGAATAAATTTATGTTCGTGGCCATTTTGAACAATTTCTTTAGTTTTAATTTATTTTTTTTATTTTTGTTTTATTTTACAGTTTTATTACTAACTGCCAAATTTTACAGACAAAGCCTATTATACTGACTGATTTCTTCTAATAAACACTAATGAAACTCTTGTTTTAATTAACGCATTTTTAAAATTTAACGAATAAAAAGTGTTAAATTAAATTCTGTGCGGAATATTATCATTCATTTTAAATTCGATCAATGGAAATGAAAGTCTGTGTGCAACATTGTATATAGGTATATGTTTGGTGAACACTCTGTATACTTAATAAATATGAAATGAAACATTATAATACAAACTGATGTATTTTGCAATGAAATCATATGATATCACATATCACTGTTTGTCTTTTGTCAGTGCAAAATGGAACTGAAAAGGGCCCTGCCAAGGACAAGGCTGACGTGGACATCATCCAAAAATGCATTGGTGTGCTGGGCCGTTGGCATATCTGGGTGTGCCTCGTAATTTTCCTGGTGAAGTTTCCTGTGGCCTGGCACCAGCTGAGCATAGTTTTTGTAGCCCCTCCCGTCAATTTCACTTGTGCAGATAACTCTACGGACAAATGCTCTTCGAATTGTTCGAGTCACGTGTTCAACACGTAAGTACATATAAAAAAGACGTTATTGTATTTATTTGTACGTGGTGCGCTGATATGTACAATGGTCGTCAGCTTAAAGTCACCACTTCCATGTTTTGTCCCTTTCTAGCACCGTGTATAATAAATGGCACTAGAAAAGAATAGACCATGGAACTGGTGACTTTAAGCTGACGACCATTGTACATGCTTTTGCGATAATAATGACATTCTCAAAACAGTTTTTGAACTTCTGGAAGTTCTGAGTAGAAATTTCATTGAATCTTTATTGGTGAGTGAAACAACTAAGAACTAATGTTAAAAGTTGTAAGTATATATTTCATTACAAATACGTCAGCAGTTCAAAAGAAATCGCAAAATCTATTTTAAAGAGTGCCATTGTTATTGCAAACGATTGTACGTACCAATTTCGTTATAATTGCAAGGTAACTACTACCATGGCGCAATCAAAATTTTCAGAAAATCAAACGACTTACGTCATGCGAACAAATGAATAATTCATTATATTTTCATCAATATATTTAAGAAACTGAATGTTTGCACTAAATATTGTACTAAATTACGAAAAATTATTGATTTTAAAGTTAAACTATCGAAAATTATATTGAAAATGATGTTGACAATAAAAACAATTGCGTAACGTCAGTCGTGACGTAAGTCGTCTGTATTCTTGCCGCAACATAGATCTTTTCGTTTGACTTGCATTTTTCCCTAAATAATGATGTATAATAATTGCTATATGCTATATTGCTATATTTTGGAAATTATCAAAAAACGTTAAATTGATAAAACTCATTTTGCGTGTTGCACAGTTGGTCATGCATTTTTATACAATTATACAAAATTGGTTCATGACCCATTTACTGCGCCCGCTGTTACGCCACTGTATTAAGCGCTATGTCTTAGAATTATACAGAGTGTAACGAAAAAGCAGGTCATCCCGTTAACTACGTATTTTTGGCGGCAAAATATGACAATTTAATCCTACTTTTTTATATACAAAAACAGCTCTCTTAAAATATATAGGGTGTTAAAGTTGAACTTTTAAAATGGTTTTTTCGTTATAATTTCCTCAGATTTTCGCGAATTACTTTGAAATTTTCTAAATGTACTTCTTATAGGGGTTATTTTGTCTCCCCCCTTTTTCCTGACGTACGTCTATGGATAATTATATAACATTATAATGCAGAATTTTGTTTAGAATATTTCATTGGGTTGATAATTTTTCGTAACACTCTTCAATTTCGAGATAAATTCGATTTTTGAACAAGTAACGTTAGAGTTGCTCTTAATAACTTTTTTTTAAATTCCATATTACAAAGGAACAATTTGTTATGTTCTAACTTGCTCTAAACTTATTTTATACAGAGTGTCTCTGAATATTTTACACAAATAAATGTTTTAGAAATTATAGCAAAAAAACTATTTCAAAAGTTTAACTTTAACATGCAGTTAATGGGGTGACCTGCTATTTTATTACACCCGTTGATAACGATATTGAAAATTTATTAATTTCTGTACATTTTTATTTGTAGCGATTCTTAACCAGTTCCTGACCACAACATCACTAAAAAAATGTTAGGAAATTACTTTTTAATTACTATAAATGCATAAATATGTAAATTATTTGAAGACAATTTTCAACTCTAATCTGTAAATGATAGTTACGATTATACTCGTATGACATTTTAATATTTTTATACACAAAATACTTCGTAACAAATACACACGTATAAAATAAATTAAAATTAAATATATGCATAATAACAGATAATGTGCATTTTCCATGTTTTCTCCATTTTAATTATCTTTAAAAAATAATGATTATGTTAAAGCTGATTTTTAATAACTTCTGTTACACAGGATGTTTATGAAAAAAAGTGTGAAATTAAAACAGGAAATAGAAGCCAATTAGATGACAACTTAAAACATATAAAAAATAAAAAATATTAGGAAGAAAGTAGGTGGTGAAATTCTTCAATATATTTATGCCTTTCAAATTGTTAACTAGTTTTTTAATAGCATTTTGATTTTCAGAGTCTGCAAGTTATTGTTGATTTTCTAAAAAATTATGCAGATTATCGATTTCATATAAGTTTTTTTTTAACATTATGTCTTTCTGACAAAAGTTTGAATATTATTGAAAATGCCAAGGACAATTTTTCATCCATTTCATTCCATTATGAAATTATTGCATCATGTTTCATTTTGGCACTATATTTTGGAAATACTTTGTATAACAAAAAATATTTTTTCTAGTTCAGTTTTCACAAACACCATCGCCATGGAGTGGGATTTAGTATGTCAGAAACAGTATTTGGCAAATTTGGCCCAAACTATAACCATGCTGGGAATTCTCTTTGGAAATATGGTATTTGGATATTTATCGGACAGGTAAATAAAAAAAATAATTTCCATTTGTCTAGCATTCCTAACTACTAGTCTGAAATTGGTACCTTGTGGCACTTTGTTGAAACTGAAGTCGATCACCAACTGAAATAACGACACTTTCCCTGAAAATTTGTTATCTAATTTGTAGGTTTGGTAGAAGGAATCCTCTGGTTCTTGCAGTGATACTCCAAGCAGTTTCCGGTTTAGCAGCGGCCTTCTCGCCTTGGTTTCTGCTCTTTTTGGTCATGAGATTTTTGGCAGCTCTAGCGACTGGCGGGACCATGATCACCAGTTTCGTATTAGTCATGGAATTAGTAGGTAAGGAATAAGTATAGTCTTCGACTGTCTTCAGTAATACTGGGTTTTGCCACCTCTTTCAAAATGGTATAGAATTATTTTTTTTATGTTTTAATCTGAATTTGATACTAAATCACTGCGTACTGTATATCGGATTGCATAATTAGATGACTCCTCTTAGTATTGTCTGTGGTATTGTCACAGATAGATAGAGTTCATCAAAAGTCTCAAATTTCAGACTCATGATCAACTCCAGAAATGAATAATATTTGCATAATATAATTAGTGTTTAATGCACACAAAACAAGAATTATATTTGAGACAGTATTGCATCATATTTTTATCAATAAATACAGGGTATCCGGAAAAGACGTGTAGAATGGAAGACCACAGACTCCTAGGTTTTAGCCCAATTTACTTATTTCCAAAATTACTTCGTTTAGGCGCTAGAGAGCGCCTAAGTTCGCGAAAATTTTTTATTTATTCCGAATCGATTTTATCGATTTTTGGGCTACGCAGTTATAAATCTAACCAACACTTTTTGACATTTTTTGAAATCTTTTGCAGTCATTAGAAATAATATAAGAAAAATCATGTATCATGCCAATATAAGCACATATTTTTTTAACCCCCTGTACAATTACTCTGTTTTTTTTTCTATTATTGTAGTTGACTATATTTAGAAACTTTTTTTACACTTTCAGAATTTTGAATAGATGAGTAGTTTAGGCAGAAAAAATATTTTTCGTATGTCAACAATATCAGCATTTGTTCTGCAGCAAAAATTCAATAAAACCATATGATATAGTTGCAGCAAGAATTCAGACAACTTACGTCATACGAACAAATGAATAATTCATTATATTTTCATAAAAATATTTAAGAAACTGCAACTGATGTAATAAAACTATATACTGCACTAAATGTTTCCATTATACAGATTTGGAAATTGAGGATCTTGATGGTGAATTGTATTTTGCCGCTTGCGTGTATTTGTGTCATGCTACACGCATACTTCGACCACAGCGTGTTTGCATCAAGCAGTGTTGCCAGGTGGGAAAAATTCAGTGCATGAGAATAATTTCAAAGAAGCATGAGGTTTGGAGCAAAAAAACATGATATGGCTTAATTTATCAAAAAACACCTCTTGACACAGCTTAATTTTTAATTACTTTTGTAATGCCATTTTTATTTCATTAAAAAGCATTATGTTCTGCTATTTTATCATAATATTACATTGTAAGTAGGTAGTTACAGGTACTTACTTAAAAGTTATTAACCACGCAACCTTTCTAATTTATTTTATTGTTAGGCCGGGCGAACGTTGAGGCGCAGTTGACGTGACGCAGGGTGACTCACGGGTCGTAAAATCTGTTGTTTCCAGAAAATGTAGGTACCCTTACGGAGTTAAGAATCACTGCAATACAGCGTGAATACAGCACACACACCGCATATCCGTAGACTGTCATACCCGTTTATGTATTCATTGCTAATTATTAAGAGAGCAGTCTACAATAAAGGACATTTCAAGTACCCAAATATTGTAGATACCTACCTCTATCTATTCAATGTTGCCCTTGATTTTGCCTTTATTTCTCGTTAGGTCTTTGTTTTGGTAGATTTCAAAGAGTAATTTTAATAATTTTATTATTTCTTTTTGTGTCTATTAAAAAGCATGAGATTTTGTAATCAAAATATGAGAGCATGAGATTTCCTCGGAATGCATGAGATCTGATAACACTGGCATCAGTTGACCGGACAATTAGATTTGCAATGGCGAATTGGCATTGGCGATACGGAACCGATTACTGTAGTAGTGGGGAATGCTAGACCAATGCACGTCGCCGCCCCTCTTAAAGTTCGTACCTTCCCTGGAATGAAGCGACAATTTCTACTTTCTCTGTAAAGATCCGCAATTTCCGAATCTGTATACATATTGCACCAAATTGCAAAAAAATGATTGTTTTTAATGGGACAAAATATCGACAATTATGTTGGCAATAAAAACAATTGCGTAACATCGACCGTGACGTTAGACGTCTGAATTCTTGCCACGACTATACTGATATGTACATATTTCTAATATTATTTGCTATTTATTTAGTCTTTTTCTCCTCAGGTACCGAATGGAGAACAGTACTAGGTATCTTATATCAAATCCCTTTCAACCTAGGCCACCTGACTTTACCCCTGATCTCGTACTTCTTCCGCAACTGGAGGTACTTCCAAGCAGCAATCTCAGCACCTTCCCTATGTCTCGTGATATACTACTGGATCCTCCCTGAATCCCCACGATGGCAGCTAGCCGTGGGTAAGAAAGACGAGGCCATCGCAGTGCTCAAGACAGCCGCCAAACGCAACAAACTGCCTACCGACAACATAGAACAAGACGTGAGCGAGTACCTCACCCACAAGGACCTCAAAGAAGTAGAACACAGCAAAGCCAACATTCTCGACTTGATAAGAACACCCATAATTCGCATGTACACGATCGCTATCTGTTTCAATTGGTTTGTGTGCGGTTTATGCTTCTTTGGAGTCTCACAGTTCATCGGGCAACTCGGAGGGAACATTTTCATAAACGTAGCATTGTCAGCGATTATACAAATCCCCAGTACCCTATTCGCTTGTTGGGCCACCAAAGCTTGGGGCAGGAAAAAGACCTTAATCGCAGGGAATGTAGTGTCCGGCGTAGCGATGTTACTGATAGGTTTCGTACCTTCTGATCCGGCTTGGATCAAATCCACTTTGTCCACCGTCGGGATGTTTGGCCTGGCGCTTTCCTTCCCCACGGTGTATATTTATTCCGGGGAGCTGTTCCCCACCGTTGTGCGTAATATAGGAGTTGGCACCTCTTCCATGTGCGCCAGGATAGGATCTATGATGGCGCCTTTCGTGGCAACTTTGGTCACGGTAGAGCCCTGGATTCCACCGGTTATTTTCGGGATCGTGCCCCTCGTGGGGGCACTGCTGTGCTACAAATTACCGGAAACCTTGGACTGTAAATTACCGGATACCATCGAGGAAGCCGAGCAATTTGAAACACAAAAGATGAAGAGAGATGAGACTGAGATGCATTAATGACTTTGACAAAATTTTGTGACAAATATTTGTAGGTATATGTATTAAAGTGGAAGTAATTGGTTTGATAACCAATATTGTCCATATTTTGCAAAAGCCACAGTCGTAATAAAATTGTAAGAAAGATTTTTACACTTAAAGGGTGTAGATGTGATTTATCACCGAACTGTTAAAAATAATTGATATTTCTATACAAATCAATATTTTGTTAAATAAAACATTGTTTCATTACACTTTTCTTAATTTCCCTGCCCATAACTTTAAAATTTAATTCGGAATTAAAAGAATAATTTGTAATAGCAAAGCACAATAGCACTCCTTATTTTTGATGATGCTCGACACAAATTTAAAATTATTTTTGTGCCATCGAATCTAGTTTTTGAAAAAATGTTCAAACTTGTAACCTCAATGTACAGGGTGGACCAATAATAATGGACCACAGAGTAGAGGCAAAATATGAAGACGGCTAAATATATCTTAGCAAAATGTTACTATGTAAAAAGTTGTCGAAGGTGTAATTATTTTTTATTTTTTTTGTAATAACACAAGTACCGCTCAGTCGATTGTCACCAAATTTGGTAGGGTGGTAGGGAAACATTTAAAAAAAAAGGAATCAATTTAAATCAGGTTTGGCAATAGAAGGCCCCGCATTAGCAGTGCCTGAATCGCAGTAGTCGACCCAATTTAGCAGACAATGCTCGAGTTATTACAAAAAAAAACGAAAAAAATATTTTCAACTTTTACTCTGTATCTTTTTGCACAGCAACATTTTACTAAGATAGTTTTCATATTTTGTCCCCAAGATGGGTCCTACTTGAAGTCTTATAGCGTGACATTATATCTGCTACTCATAGATAAAGAAAAATAAATTGCTCCATTCTTCATTTGTGTTGTAGTGCCATCTATTAGTTTCTTTAAACATTAACAATGGAAAAAAAATCAGGAGGTCATTAGATGGCGCTGTAGCATGTCCATTAATGTAATTATTTGTTTTTTCTGTAGTTGATGGTCTTTCCTAGTAAAACAATGGATTTTCAATCTTATGAAGGCATTATAAATAAACTGCGCGTGCGTCGGTCGATTGGAAACGGTTTCCAACTGCTGTGCGAAAGGGCTATTAGTGCCACCTGTAATTTTTTTAAGCATTAACCGTAATACATGGAGGCCATTTAAGGATGCTTAACTTTTAAATTTTTGAAAAGTTTTTAAAAATTCAGCCAATCAGTTGCTCTGATTCGTCTCAAAATCTAAGGATTATAGATATTTTTCTGTTTTATACAGGGTGTCCCAAAATTAGCCTTCCGAAAATTAACTGTGGATTATACGTAGAACCTCAAAATTTGATTTTCTCCAAATATTTTCAAAATGGATCGAGATAAAGTAATCAAATTTAAAATTGAGAATCGTAATTATATTGCGAATCTATGTTTTAGTAACAATACCATAATTAGTCATAGGCGTGCCAAACTAGGGGGGGGGGTTATTAGATAAATATTGCTCTAAATTTTTCAAGTCTCGAGGTTATTGCCGTCAGATCAAAAAATCAAAAATGTTGGAACAATTTTACAAAAAAAAGGTACTTTTGTTTTATTCCGATAAATTATTCCGTTTACAAGTAATATTAATTTAAAAAGTTTGTGACGTACCACAAAAATATTAAATATAATATGCAAAGCTGTCAAATTGTCTCTAGTAGGCTTTGAAAAGTTATCTGTCAGTTTATTTGCCACATTTTACATATGTTTTTAAAATTTTTGAAGTATTAATAGGCTATGCATATATTAAAATTCAATAAATTACAAATAATTACATTACTGATATGCATTTTAAAGTATTTTAATATGTTCAAACGCTTGAATAACACCTTTAATAAGTGTTAAATAAATCAATAGTATTTTCTCAGAGCCTACTAGGGATATTTTGCCTATTTATTGATAGTTTCCATCTTAATAAACCTTTGTGATATGTCACAAAATTTTTAAATTAAGATTACTCGAAAACAGTCATGTAAAATAGACTAAAAGTTTTAATTATTATTTGATCTGACAACGAAAATCTTGAGATTCAAGAAAGTTAGAGCAATATATTTACCCATTGACCCCCCCAGTTTGGAACGCCTATGACCAATTATGAGGAATTATTTCCAGAACATTAGAATTCCAATCTAATTGTGATAGTCAATTTCAAATTTGAGTACTTTATCTTGATTCCTTTTGGAAATATTTGGAAAAAATTAAATTTTGAGGTCCCCATTTAAGGGGCCATATCTCCGTTAGGGGCGTCTGCGGACTTATGATTATATAACTTTTTTTCTTATTTTTGATCGTAGAATCCACAGTTAATTTTTGGCAGGCTAATTTTGGGACACTGAATAGTTTACTATACCTATTGCATGTTAAATACTTTTGAATAATTTTCAGAAAATAATTAAGCCAAATTTTTGATTGCAGTAAAATTCAATATTATTACCACCAGAGTGTTCTGATAGCCAGTACAATAAATGATATAGCACTGAGATTATAAAGATAGAAGAAGCAGAAACTTAATAATTATTCAGTCAATTAATGATATAGCTGATGTACCAAATAATAATGATTACAAACCACAAAAAATGTTACCTATAACTATTGTACTGAAAATAGTTTTTGTCAATGTAAATTTGTGAAAAATGTCGAAGTTGCACTAAAGATATTTTCAGTTTTAGAGCAATTACCTATATCACTAACTAGAGCTATAAAGTAAATGTCTTATTATTATTATTATTATTATGCTAAGACATATTCTTTATTTTAGGTAATTCCCCGATCTTTGTAACAGGCAAATTGTTAACATTAATACCTTAATACCTTTCTAGATTTCCCGCCGTTTTGTAACTAACGAACATACGAACGAAGACGAGTCGGAGTCGTTGCAATAACGAACGCACTCTACTGTTGGGGAAATACGTAGTAAATACTTTCAATACGTAACGTTTAGGTACGAAGAAATTTGTATTTATTGTACTATACAATAGTCCAATTGATAAGGATACGGTGTATAATGCAATATTATTCCTAATTACGTTTCCTGAAATTATTTTTAAGTATATCTTTTTTATCAGTGGGTCTGAGATAAGGATAACAGAACAATAAACATGCGACTTTATTTTTACTGCTCCTCAAAAATCCCGCTATCTTCACAACTGCGCATGGGCGGAGAACAACGTTTCAATACTACATTTCAAGGGGATTTTTAGCTCGTCCTCCCTTGCTGCCCTGACCCCTTCAGCAGTTAACAAAGTAACTGTGGGGAATAACCTATTCCAATTTCGTGGTGGAATGACGTTATCGTTTCTTTGTAAGCAGATTTAGTCATTCTTAGGTGAGTATCAGCGACAAACGTGTCTTTGGCATACTCATTAAATTTCCAAAGATAGCTCTACAGTTAGTTACTTTTGCGTCTTATTTGTGAAAATGCTTTTAGAGCAGCTTTGTGAAAATCTTGCACTAGAGCCAGTAGAAAAAAATAGTAAGTAAAAGTTGAAAACTTTGTTGAACTGTTTTTTATTTTCGTTTATGTAGTTATGTGCATGGATATAAGTAGGTAGTTGTGACTTGTGTTTATTAATGTTCTTTTATAGATATGAGTATCTATCCAAACGTATTAACTCCTCCATCGAGTAATGAGGACTCTCCACAGCCTGTATATCATAACATGGATAATAATTCCATCAGTTTCCATGCACCAGATAGTTATGATACGCTACCAGTTGCCACATTTGACATTCTTCCTCAATCACCAATGACGGTTGATCCCAGTATGATAATCGATACTTCTAATAGTAAGTAAATATAGACTAAGGTAATAAGCTATAGGAATTACATAACGTACTGTTATAGAATATTTTGATGTCAATTTCTATACATTTTTTTTTCACTATTTAAAACGTATTTCATTATGACGTTGACCTTTGCTTAGCCAATTATCTGGGTGTATATTTAGCGCTGATACATATTTATGTATCTCGGTGGTTCCCCCAGTAGCAATGCCTAGAAAGATGGCCGACAAGGCAGTTTGCTGATTCTTATTCAAGGTCAGTGCTATAAATAGAGACTTTTTTACATTATTAAGGCTGGGGTTTTATTTGGAAACTTGGCTGAATGTTATATATCTTGATACAAAGATAAATTTACTTTAAATGAGCGGATTCAAACAGTCCGCACTTAATATACATAATTATTGTTTTCTTAATATGATTTAAATACACAATAAAAAAAATTGTATAATAAATTTAACATTGTAAATATTTTTTTAATAGATAATATAAATTGTAACGTAGGTATTTTTGTGTGCTTTATTGATTATAAATATTTAACCAAAGGATGTGGATTGCAGTCTATCAAATGTTTACTTCCCTGAAAGTATATTTATCTTCTGTTTTGGGTTTTATAAGAAAATCTTTATCCAAAACCTCTAAATAGTGTTAAAGAACTCAAACTCTTCTACAACTATTTACAAATATAATTCAAAATCTTAAACCTAAAGAATTATATTATTATATTTAAAAAATTTCAGAAATTGAATTGTAGAAAAAATTTCACAGAAATAATAATTTAATACTCGTAATAACAACAGTTTAGCGATAAGAAAAATTAAAGGCTTGAAAAAAAAAAATGATAAATACGTTTTAAGACAATTATAAGATTATTTTTTTATTGATTTTCTAGCTCCTTCTCTCCATTTTGTTGAGCAGCCAACTGATAGATTCCGTTTCCGTTATAAGTCAGAAATGGCGGGCACTCATGGGAGTTTAACTGGCATTAAATCTGATAAGTCCAGAAAACAGACTTATCCCACAGTCGAGGTGAATAAATTTATAAAAAATTTTATTTTGTGAAAGCTCAAAGGTAGAGCAATAAAACAAGTTATTTCGAAAAACAAACTATAATGATATCATAAACGAAGTGTTAACAATCAAGTGGTACAAGTAGACTAACTGGCCTCGTCTGCGAGTGCCCAGGCCCACATTCTCTAAACTCTAAACTATAAACAGTTAAATAGCTTCATCAGCATCATGTATGAGAAGCGTGATATTACCGTCAATATCGGAACCTATGTACAGGGTGTGAACATAAATCATGTCAGGGTGCTTACAGTTCGGCCAATCTGATTGTTTTCTCGTCCCGAGAAATATCAACGTGAATTATCAGGTCTCCAATACATGTTATAAAACTTAGGGATACTAACAAAACAAGTTCAAGAAACACTAGCGTACACTTGCTAACAAAACTCACGACACTGGCACTAGTGGAACGTTTCACTCTGCATCTGTCGAGTGGTCATCATCGCTGCTAGAGATGCCTTGGTAATTACGGAAGGACCATCATATTTGGGTAAGAGCTTACGACTAGCTCCATCGTTACTGGCACGTTCCCGTCGAACGGTTACATGATCTCCTATACAATACGCTTTAGGTTTCGCACGTCGCGAATCGTATCTTTTCTTTTCTGCATTTTGTTGATTTCGTATACGTGTTGCGGCTTTTCACGTTCACCGCTCCATTCGTTGGGAACTTTTCCCGTGACATGCCAATACTGCATGTTCGTTTGTAGGAAGACTTTCTTCCTCTGTAGGTACCCCGTCGACGATAGTGGCGTATCCTCTACCTGTTAAAGTACCTACAACGTTACTTGCAAGTTTACGTATCTTTTGAGGACTTTCCTCATGCGCATTACGTTTGATGAACATTACATTCTGTTTATAAACTTTTTGAAGACTTTCCTCATTTGCATTACGTTTGATGAAGTTTACATTCTTTTTGAGGACTTTCCTCATTTGCATTGAGGACTTTCCTCATTTGTGTTACGTTTGATGAAGTGCACTTCTTCACATTCGTGAACATCAGAAATTTCGTTTTTCTGTAGCATTGCTTCTCTTAGTTTTATTTCTTGTAACGGTACGTCACCGTCATCGTCACTATGGATGTTAACCTGAGAAGTTAGAAATGCGTCATTTCTACCCCTAGGTACGTAACCAAACATCATATTAAAAGGTGTTTCACATTTTGTTAATCGTGTTATTCAAATTCCCAACATATACGTTCAACATTATTATCCCAACCATCATCTACGTCAGTGATGGCACTACGACCTGTTAAGATAGTACGGTTGAAGCGTTCAACCTGTTCGTTGGCTCTGGGGTAGCCTTAGCATTATGTATTAATTGAATATTATATTTCTGACAAAATGAGTAAACCTTTTACTGGTATAAGCGGTGCCTCTGTCCGTGACACGTTTCGGGACACTCAAAAATTGAAATAATTTGCTCTACAAAATTTTCGTACACTTTTTGTATCTAGTAATGGTTCTGCAAACATGAATTTAGTAAAAGCCTCGATTGCTACAATAAGATAGGAATTTTTACGTTTACTTTTGGCAAATGGCCCCAGATGATCTAAGTGGATAATGTGCATAGATTGTGACACTTTGTCAATGTGCATAGGTTGTGACACTTTGTCAATAGGGTGTAAGTAGCCAGGCCGTTTACCCGATGGTTGCTTATTATACAGACATTCTAGACATGTTTTAATGTATCGCCGAAATGACCTTGCTTGTCATGATACCGTATTACTAATTGCTGTCGAGCAGATTTGGGTACCACTTCACTCCGTTTTCCGTTCGTTTATAAACTCGTTCGTTATTTAACTCATACTCATCATGTATTTTACGTTCTTCATTATCGGAAGGTTTTCGCTTCAATACGTCATAAATATATCTAATTCTGTCATCCAGTAATTGGGCCACTAGAACCCAATCGTCTTCACACATATTTATTTGCATAACATCAATCTCTGTATAATCGATGGATTGTTCTACTCGGTTCCTACTTAAAGCGTCGACGTGTGTCATTTTATTACCAGCACGATACACAACAGAAAATTGATATTCTTATAACATTAAACACCAGCGTCCTATGCTAGGTAATAAATCTCGTTTAATAAACGTTGCTCTCAGAGCATTACAAACCGTGACGACTTTGAATGGTATTCCTAATAAATATACACGAAAACGTTGTAATGAATTGACAACCGCTAACGTTTCGAGCTCATATGAATGATATAATTTTTGTTCTTGTTTGGAAGTTTGTTGACTATACTATGAAACTTGCTGAAAATATTTATTATTTTGTCGCTGCATCAATATACCGCCTAACCCAAATTTAGAAGCGTCTGTGTGTACCTCCGTCTCAGCATATTGATTATAAAGTGCTAGAATGGGCCTTTGACTTAACTTTGTTTTTAATTCATCAAATGTTTGTGTTTGCTCGTCGGTCCATTTAAACACTGCATCTTTACGTGTTAATTCCGTTTTGAAAAAGAAACATTTCTTCAAACGAACTATAAGTATTTGACTGACGTATGATAACATAGAATCGCGTATAATTCCGCTGTTTTTTTTTTAACTCTTGCTTAAGGACTTTTACTTTTTCTCGTTGACTATATGCCAATCGGTATGGCCTATATGTAACAGCTTTATCACTAGTTAAATTAATTTTCATTTCTGTTAAGTGAGTGGACCCCAGATCTTGAAAATTTTCAGAAAAAGTTTGTCTGTGTTTATTAATAAGCTTAAGTAATTTTAATTTCATTTCGTAAGGTACATGTTTATCTATATTTAAATCTGACATACAAAAAGGTTAGTAAAGTGGTTACACATTAACATTACATACACTTACCCCCGTTTCATCATTGGTTTGCTCTTCGGCTACACATTCATCGGATTTGACTAAAATTTGACCTGCTTTAAATTTCAATGCGACATCCGCGTTGTTAGCGACCAAAAAGGCCCCGTTTTGTGGATGCAGGACACATCGTCCGATATGATAACGATTATTTTCAAAACTACGCGTTGTAGCTTCTACATAGGCGTCCCCATGGTAATCGCTATGGGTAGTGACATTCACATAACCCACAAATTTTGGTGGTATCACCGTTGCATCTTTTGCCCAAATAGGAATCCTCCTAGCAAAACTGCAGACTTCCAGTTGTGGCAAATCAGCGTCTGATTTGTTGTAAAAGTGCAGCTTATCACCAGTCACAATCATCACTACGTCAGGATGATTTACATAGGGTTGTCCTATCATTATGGGGATTTGTTGCACGTCACTGGGTACTATAATTACTTCTATGGTCACTTTGACCCCTTGAATCTCGATAGTAGCCGTAGATGCACCAACGGCGTGCACGCTTCCACCTGCATATCCTCGAAACAACATGGAACTTGATCGAATTTCTAATTTCAGTTGTTCTGCAATATCTTGCCGTAAGATAACAGCTTCATTACCTGTGTCAACATAGCCTTTAGTAACTTTTCCGTTCACTACACAGTCGACAAAATAGATCTTCTGGATGTTGCCCATTGTTGAATATTCTGTCATTAATACTGTATGGGCGTTTTTACGATCTTTCGTTTGTCGTAGACAATTTTCCGTGTCATGGCCTAGTCGTTTACAAATTTTACACTCTTTTCGTGGTGTAGGACAGTTGCTCGCAATATGTCCCTTCTGAGAACAGTTAAAACATTTATTATGCCACCCCGACGTTGAAGGAACACCAGTAGCAAGCTTTTGTTTTGAGTTTTGTCCTTCAGATGACCTACTCCTCTCAATTCGTTCGTTTCGATGTGACTTGTCTAGACGACTTCTCTCATACGTTCTATCGGGTCTTCCTTGCCTTTTGTCGTTTAACGTAGACAAATATTCCTCATATAAACTTTCAGGTGTTAAGTAGCGTCCTGCTCGGGCTGAATTTTGTATACCCGAGTCATGTAACCCGTCAATAATGCATGACACTGCTTTCTTACCAGTGATCTCACAAAGTTGTAATAACTCCATTTTACTGTAATAATAGGATGCCATGTCTTCGTATGGAAGTTTTTCTCGCTGAAGCATTTTACGTAACGCTGTTGCATGATCTACATGCTCAGGAAAAGCACGTTGGAGAAGCTTCTTCCACTCAGCCCAATTGTAGCTGTACTCATTAAGATTATCATACCATGTTTTAGCCAAACCACGTAGTCTAGCCTGCATAAGATATATCTTTGTCGGATCATCCCAACCATGAACTTGACCCAATTGTTCAATTTTATACAACCACTTTATAACATTATATTTAGACGTTTGAGGATCATACTGTGGCACACAATCTTCACGTGGAATTATTTTTGTCTCTTTCATATCGTTGGTCCCATGTTTACCAGAATTTTCAGAAACACTGGATCTGTTTGTGCGAACGAGTGTCTCAACTAATAACTCTAAGCGTGTTAACCGATCATTTTCTTCTTGCATACGTAACGTTTTACGTTGCGGCGACGCGTTCACTTTTGTTTTCCAACATCGTTTCGACGCCCTTCTGCGTTCTCCATCCGACGAACGCGTCCGAGATCTAGATTGTCGCGGCGTCGTCCGCGGTTGGCGGTCATCATTAGCATCTCTTTTCGGCGACTTTTGCGTCAAACTACCACCGTCACTATGATCACTTTCCGCCTCACGTTCCGGTGTATGTTGCATCATAAAATTGTCTTTACTTTTTATTTACACACAAAATAAAACCGTGCCACGTGTACCACCCCACACCTGAACTGAAAGCTCAAAGGTAGAGCAATAAAACAAGTTATTTCGAAAAACAAACTATAATGATATCATAAACGAAGTGTTAACAATCAAGTGGTACAAGTAGACTAACTGGCCCTCGTCTCGTTGCGAGTGCCCAGGCCCACATTCTCTAAACTCTAAACTATAAACAGTTAAATAGCTTCATCAGCATCATGTATGAGAAGCGTGATATTACCGTCAATATCGGAACCTATGTACAGGGTGTGAACATAAATCATGTCAGGGTGCTTACATTTGTGTTAAATTTCAACAAAAAAAAATAAAGAAATGGGATGCAGAAAGTAAAAGAGTAAAGCCAACCCTGTTAACTTATAAATTACTAAAAATGAGTTTTTTGTATACCGCCGAAATTACAAGGCACTTGTATGTTTGGTTGCCTAAAAATAGGCGCGATTGTATCTTACTAGTTTTTTTATTACATTTATAGATGGCAGCAGCTGTATTACTTTCTTTCCTTTATCGCTGTTATATACATTTACTTTTTAAAATTTATACGTGAGGAGTTGCTACTGAAGATCGAAATAAGTTTAACACAAGATTAATTTGAAACTGTTAATATTTGCATATCTTGTCGTTTCTTCAAGCATTATAAATGGGATATATTTTAGCTTCGAAATTTCATGGGACCAGTCATTATTAGATGTTCTATTTACCAACACAACGTGAAAGGACAAGATTTCATGCCACATGCGCATAGACTAATAATGAAAAGAGGGAAAGAAGAACACGATGACCCACACGATTTAATTGTGGGTCAGGAAGATGGGTGGCGCGCCACGTAAGTATCTTGCACTCCTTTTTATATAAGGTAAACGCTCCTCTGTATATTTTTACTTTTTAAATTAAATATTTTTGTGAGTATCAATTGATTTTCTCTTCTAGATTCCACGGTATGGGTATAATTCATACGGCAAAAAAAAATATTGTATCTGAACTAATGCGAAAGAAAAAACAGTTGAAAATGGAGCACATAGCTAGAACGGAACAGAGGCCTAGAGAATTAACCACAGCCGAGAAGCTTGAGGTGAGTTTCCGTAAATCACATTTCTATTTTCTAGTGCCAGTTGTGGGTGATCAAAAAATAAATTTTATGATAATTTTATATTTATTTACACATATAATGCACATATATTTGATTTTAATTCCAACCAATATTTCTTAACCAGAATAATGCAGTTTATAGTACCTACAGACTAATAAAATAAATACTGTAAAGTCAATAAACAGTGTTAGAATATGGGGACAGATAAGAGGCTGTATCAGCAAACTGTTTAGATGTGCCTTATACAGGGAGGCTACAAAAAGTTTTCGTTTTCTTAAGGTAATTTTTTGTTTAAAGTTGATTTTTAAATTAATTTGTTTTTTGATCATTTACTGCTTTGTGGGTATTTTTTCTTCCAGGTGTTCCAAAATTAGTCTGCTAAACTTGTTCGATAAAATTAAATAAAAGTAAATAAAAAAATATAAATTTTTTTATGTAATGCCGTGTTCTTTTATTCAACGTATCGCATGCTGAATTCTGTACAGCCAATAAAAAGATTAGGATATATTAAACTGACCAATAGTAACACATTGGTGGAATCAGCCACAACCTAAGTCACTTTCAGTGAAACAAATAATGGTTCAAACATTTTGGTTGGGGGTGTCACAAACAGATGGCGCTAGGGTAAAAACAGCCGCAACTTCTTTCCTCGTCAGTATTTTTCAGTTACGACTTTGTATCTTGATAGGTTGTAGATTTACTCAGAAAAAGGTGATCTTGTTTAAAATTCTATTCGATTTCCTGTCAATTTGAAATTTTATTATTAATTCATTATGAATTGTTTGGTTTTTGTTTTTTTTTTCGTATTACTCTTGGTTTGTTATTCACGCACTTGTTTTTATTGTTGTATTTTGAGATTTTAATGAAACAGTGGTATATTTAAAATCTTGATTGTATTTACTACTGCTCATTTATAAATTCTTAAAAGTTGTATGATTTCATTGATTTCTGAATCTCGGAGAATCATCATTCGAAAATATTACAAACAAACACACAATCAATATCAATATTTTATTTTATACGAGTACTGTTCAATAAAACAACAAAACTCAAACTAAACATTAAACACGAAATAAGGAACACATTTCCGAATTATTGGTTATTATGTGGACTGTTTACGGATTTACTAGATTATCCAACTTTTTTACAGAAAAACACTTTTTTAGGTCACCCATGACTGTCAACCATTCTAACGTAGTTGCTCAATTCAGTGTTTTTGATAACATGGAAATTTATTATTTTACATTTCGGAAAAAATCATATTTGAGATCCTGTATTGGTTGCATAGCCCTATTAAAAGGCAATTTTCCACTTCGTATGGCAGGCTAATTTTGGGACACCCTGTATAAACAAACTAACAAATATTTACACCATCACTACCATTTATTTTTTATCAATATATATGTGTATCTTTCAAGCCATAGTAAATGTTTTTGATGGTATTTATAGACATAAAAATGCATACTTACTAAAGGTTACTAGTAAACGCATTACCGTACTTATTTGAATCACCCTGTAAAGAGTTGTTTGGTTTTGGTTAGTTTGATCGGCTTGATCTTGATTTATGCAACTAAACAAGCACGAGAGCGTATTTATTGCATGGTTATTGAATTGAGATTGAGAATGATTCATACTTTAGTGAAACAGACTGGTGAAATGGAATGGTGAAACGTGAAAGCTGAGCGCGTCCCGTTGGTCTGTTTTTGCTTTGTGTTTGCTTTATTTTAGTGTGTCCTGTAAAATTTACACCTACGCATTTGTCTTTTTGGTATAAAAAGTAAGTTTTCACATGTGAATTTTTTAAATTAGATTAAATTCCAGTGAAATATAATTTCGTTTCTAACCTAAAAACAGCAGATTTTGTTCGTAAATTATTTGAAAAGAATTATTTCTGCAGTCGGGGACACCATTTTTTGATATCTCTTGGGCAACATACATAGTTTTAAGGTTTTGTCTTCACAATTTTGCAAAGTTATTTTTAGCACATTTAACCTTGATTTGCAACATTTATTTGTTAATTCATATCAGTTAACATCCACGGAAATTATTAAGTATATAAAGTTGTTCTTAGAATTCTATAATTGCTGTAGGTGAGTAGTCCATTAATATTATTTATATAGACAAAGTGTATCCAGTTCAATTTGTGTTGTTTAATAAATTTGTTAAAAACTAACCTATATGCCTACGGCACAGAATACCTATCAGAGTAATAACTGAGAAGCTGAACTCTAAATTTTTTGTTAAAATTTGTCAGATACGTATTTAAATATTTTATATTAAAAATTTCAAAATTTGGATACAATTTTTAAAATAAAGTGATAAACGGATTGTGGCTGTATCTATTAAAATATTCTTAATTCTTAACAGAAGCAGGGTACGTCAATGTATTATTGACAGGTTATTCTGATCGTTAGGTATTCTGTGGGCTATCGTGATTAGTCATTAAGTCATTGTTGCACAATCAACATCGTCATTATCATTGTAAGTTTTATAACATGCTTACTGCTTGTTCAAACATTATCAGTTAAATCGTCAAATCAACAATTTAGTCTAGGGATTTTTTTATCTAGCTAAATCCAGTTGAATAACACCTAAAATTACTTCTTAGATTATTTATTAAATTAAGATACAGGAATGATAAAGTTTACAGATAACATAATTGGATTGTATTGAGTGAAATTATATCATTTATTTAAGCGTGTGGCGACAGCAATAATAAATACAGACACACTCTTTTATCAAATCTATTTGATAACTGCATTTTTACTACTTGCCTGTGATGATAATGAATCTGCATTCTTAGAAAATATTTATAAATAAGGTTTCATACGTTTTTATCTCACCTTCGTAATGCTTGAGTATTGGGGTCGTTAAGCCTTATCTTGTTTACATCTTACCGTTCCCGGAATATATCACTAGAAGTGGTTGTCACAACCATTTGACAAAAAATAAGATTTAAATTAATACATTTCCAATTGAAAGAAAAAGGATTTGAATTTGCTGTTATAGTAACCTGGTATTTTGTGTTTAGGATTGACGTAATGAGTATCAATAGATACATAGCACTCTCGGATTTCTATAGGTAGGTATTAAGAAAACCTTACATAGATATATAGTATACGTAATCATTATAGAAAATTATAATAAAGTGCTGTTATTTTTAACGTACCTCATTACAACGTTCAGGGTGATTTTTTTAAAACTTTTTACATTTCTATATAATGAATTTAAAATTGCGTGGCTGCATTTTCAGTGTATTTCATTTTACAGTTCACTGCGGTTGTTAGTAAACATGACCCTCGCAAATGCTATAAGGGACATTGAAGAAGAAGGTATGCATTTTCATGTGTATTTCCTCGGTAAATCGTAAATACGTGCGGATATCTCTTCTGTCTGGAAGCAATGTTCCACGGGAGCTATCTGAACGTGTTTAATTTGCACTCTTATGACATTTCAGATTAAGGGATTGGCCGAGGCAGAAAGTAAATCTATTAATCTGAATATCGTTTGTCTGAGGTTTGACGCCTTTGTAAAAAGGAACGATATATTGTTTCCTATTTGTGCACCTATTTATTCATCAGGAATAAATAATCTGAGTAAGTATCATTTTTGTTGACGGTAATGATCCGTAGACGGTTTCTCACTGTTTTTTCTTTTTCGTAAAGAGAGCGCTTTGACGGGCGAGTTACGGATCGTGAGATTGGACCATTGCACCAGCCCGGCCAAGGGTAATAAAGAGATCTTCATCTTGGTTGAAAGAGTAACGAAGAGTAAGTGTTTGAAGAAGGCAGTAACGGTATATTTTTAAGCATTATTTTTTTTGTAGAAAATATCAAGGTTAGATTCTTCGAGCAAGACGAACGAGGCGACGAAATATGGTCGGCTTACGGAAAGTTCAACGATATGGATGTGCATCATCAGTACGCGATAGTATTCAAGTAAGAATTTTTTTTTCTCCCGTTGAACAATAATTTTTGTTAGGGATGGATAAATTTCAGTATTCAGTATTTGATATTTTAAAATTTCACTTTAAAATTTTCTTGAACTTGCAACATTTATAAAGCTTATATGAGAATGTCCTGAAATTTTTAGTGAAACTTATATTATTTGAAAAAGTTGATCACAACGGTAAATTATGGGTACGTGCAAAATGTGACGAGCAGTAAAACTATTTTTTTAAATCTATATACATGAATGAATTTGCCTTAAATATTGGATTATTTGTTAATAAAAACAAATGTAGATAATAAATAAATGTTAGGTTATTACAGTTTAATAATTTTGATATTACGATTTCACTACGTTTTACAAATTAATATGAATATTTAGTATTACTCGTAAGTACAATTAATTATTCAGTTTGTAGTTACGTACATCTAGCCTTGAAATTTATTGTTTTTTAAGTACTATGGTACTAACCTGCCAGTTCGAGTAAAACTGCACTCATCCATCCATAGCACTTTATTAATAAAATTAGGGTCAGTCACATTTCGTAAACATTCTCCGTATAACACTACCATTTCCGCATATTAGGAATTTGTATAATTATGCATAGTGAATTTACGACGAATACGCGAGACAGAAATAAACAAACTACTGCTTACTAGTGTTTACTGCTTGTATTCTCTCCATCCCCCCTCCGAATGTGTGGCGTGATATACAAATTTGGGAAGAAAGAAATGCGGGAAATGCAGAGTTCTAAATGGGGGTAAATTTGAATAACACGTTGATGGGTTAGACGATATTATGTATGTAAACATGATGTGGCAACGATGTTTAATCCGGCATTCGATTGTCGTATGGGTGAGTCATCAGAAAGTTCGTAGCGCACCAGGAGCGTCGTGTTACTGATTTTTATAGGGTGATTTGTTTATTTTTTTTAAAGGTCGGTTAAAAATTTTTTTTTTTCGATTTTCTGCCTATTATTCCTCCCGAATACGTAGTTAAAATTAATGACATTATGACTGACTCACCCTGTAATTTTATTATTCTCAGTATTTTGATAAAAAGAATGAATTATTCATTTGTTTCTATGACGTAAGTCATCTAAATTCTTGCCGCAACTAAGGGTATGTTTGGTTAAATTACAATATTTTGGGACTCGCTACATGCACTTGCTCTGTGTGTGTTCTTATGCGGAATACTGTACGTAGAATGTACCTTGTAGTTACAATTAATCTATTCTCATATACCATATACCCTTTTCAGTTAATAAATTTTGAAAATTTAAAGTTTGTTACAGTAAGTCTTAATTTTTTCGGCACTACAATAGAATTCAATAAATATTAACTTCACTCTAAATCGCACGCATTATCGCACTTACAGAAGACATTGTACTTTAAAATTTTGAGGAATGTTTTTGTCGTTAATGTGAGAATATATAAGTGAAATTTTCACTTGAAATTTTTAAAATTCTTACTCAATCTTTCAATCAGGACTCCGACGTACCGGGATGAAGACATTAAGGAGAGAGTGAAGGTTTTCATAGAATTGGTAAGACCGTCTGATATGGCCAGATCAGAGCCCCGGGAATTCACTTACGTACCTTCGAACTTCAAGCCCGGTTCCAAGAGACCCAGGCACGACTACAGTTCTTCCAGCTACGACAGCTCCATGAGCTACAACAGCAATGATCTGCCGTTGGACGTCAGCAATCTTAACATACAGAACACTTTAAATATTACCAACGTTAGCCCTGTCAATCCTGTTGTCAGCAATACGGTAAACAACGCCGTTAACAGCTGGGACACAAATAAGTTGCTGTCAAGTGAGGAGCTTATGATGGCAGTAACTAACATCAATTCTGACGAATTGAGGAAGTTGTTTGAGCAGTTTGGACCTGAATATACGTCGTGCCTTAGCAATGTGATTGACGCGCCTGTCGACAGAAAAATTGGCACCGTTCGCGTTGCCTCGGCGCACACGCTGATGTAAGTTTTTTTGCAATTGCGTAACTGTAGGAAAGTTGTAAAATGCATTTTGCAGGCCCAGAACTGCCATAAAATTAGAGGTGTCCCACGAAGACAAGCAGATGGCAAATAGGGTTTACGAAGAGTTGAAAAGTTTCGTGAAGATCAATCCCAAAGTACACATCGCTAAGAAGATGCTGCACCATTATTTCGGCACCGATCATAAAACCAAGTAAGTGCTGTAGTGTAAAAATGCATATTTATAAACGCATTTTAGATGGTGATATTTAATGTTTTTTGTGAAAATTTTTTCTTGAGACAGTTGAGTGAAACTGATTTGGAAAGGGTGTCGCACTTACTTTTCACTCTTAATAAAAAGTTAACAATGTTTTGTGTATACAAGATGGTCCTGATGTTTATACATTAATTGTAGGAGGTTAAAAAATATGGAGTCTTGTAGCGGTATTTTTTTTCTAATTTCTACACAAGCATCAATTCGCTGTAAAAGTTGTCTCTTGCGTTGACTTTGCAGAAGGATTTTCTTTGATGGTGTGCGTGATACTTTTATTGCCTTGTAAAACGCCATAGATTTGTTCACATCAAGGTTGCAATTGACTCATCTCTTGGGCTTTCTGTGCCATGCACACAAAAGAGGATTTAACCTGGCGGGAAACCGCTGTGCATACATATGAGCTGCTTGTTCATAAATTAGCACTATATCTAGGTACTCGTTTCTCATAATTGCAAATCCTAATTCTGATATACTTTTTCTATGTGAAAAATGTAGATAGCAATCTAATAACTAAAGTGTGACATTAAAAACGTCTCGTCTGTTCCAGATTAATATATTACCTAATGTTTTCCTGATTTACACTGCGAAGTGTAATTTTCAATATTGTTTATTATTTTCCGCAGTGCTCTGCACGTGTTTGTGAGCCAGAACAATCCTGAGGCCGCCACCTTCTTCTTGAAGCTGCTCATAATGTACCAAGAGTTACAACTCATCAACATGAGAAATGCCTACTGCCAAACTGCCCTACAGCTAGCGGTGCTGTGTCACAATGCCTTGCTCGTCGAGTACCTGATGAAGAGCACCGCCAGAGTGAAAGAAACGGGTGACAGGGGCAACACGGCTTTACACAATGCCGTTGAAGAGAACGCTTCAGTTAAAATACTGGAGACTCTGCTGCAGGACAGAGACTACGAGAAGGTTTCCGATTTCATCAACGAGGTGAACAACGGTAAGGAAATATTCGTTCTGTCCATTTGACACAAATAGATTGTAAAAAGTTTGTTTTCGGTTCGTCGCATAAAGTAAGGTTATGAAACGCTTCTTTAAAATTTCAGATGGCAACACAGCTCTCATGATTGCTGTTGAAAACAAAAATTTGACCGCTGTGAAGTTGTTATGTATGAAGGGCGCGAAGATAAACCAATTCAATGTCAAAAACGGTTTCACGCCACTTCGTCTCGCTATCGAAAAGCAACACGTAGATATTTTGAGGTATATCCTGAGCATACCACACTTGGACGCTACGATTCAAGATTTTAGCGATACCTCTCCATTAGCTGCCGCTTTCCACAGAGATTGTTCCAAGGAGGTCACGGAGATTATTGAGAAATTTATGGTAAGTTTAACCTATTCCTGCGAAGAGATACGTCTTTTATTAGGTATTAATGTTATCGTGGGAGACTAACTACGTTATTTTTGTCATTTATTTTGATTTGTTTCAGTCCGTCAGCGCTCTATTAATAATTTCCTTTGCACTGGTTAAAATCAATTAACCGCCAATAGAAATAAAAAATGTCAAATTAAAAACAAAAGAGGGTAGAAAGTGAGGTTAGGGTAGATTGTCTTTTGTTTTGACAGTTTGAAATGCTTCAAAGGTCACTTTGTAACTGTTTTAAACCAATTTTGAAATATTCTTGCTATGCTCCAGAGATATATTTTTTATTAGGTATTAATGTTATCGTCTGAAACTAGCTACTCTTTTTTTGTCATTTTTTTAAATTTTTTTCAGGTTATTAACGCTCTGTTAATAATTTCCATTACACCGATTAAAAACAATTTACCATCAATACAATAGAAAATATCAAAAACAAAATAAAGTACAAAGTGAGGTTAACATATTTTTAGTACAAACAGTGAGATAACAGTTTTTGCCAATTTCCAGGCGTAACTAAACTATTCACTATTAGTTACTAGCACTGTCACTATAATGATCATCAACATTTATTATATCATATTGTACGGCCTTCCATCTGATGTTTTGTCAAAATTTAATATATTTTTCGATTCAGATTCCCACCTTTTAATATTTATTTGAAATAGTTTTTTTGTGATATCAGTATTTCGTCTTTTTCTATTAGTACATATACTCTTTTCGATTTCATTTATACGGAAATTCACATATGTCACTCATAATTTGCAAAAGCACCCTTGTTTATATTCTAGGCAGTTCCATCTTGTGAGATATAGTAATCCATTTTTTTTTTGTCTGCAACTCATTTTAAAAATACCAGTTTCCTTTCGCGAGTTTTCATTATCTTCCATTTAGCAGTTGTACTTCTTTACCACTATACATATATGCTACTCATGTACACTCTTGTCAGTGAACTACATATTTCAAGCGCACCACTTACACTCATATTTTGAACTCGCGCCCTAAACCCTTCATACATGTCATCATCCAAAATTCCTCACTTGTTAAATTAGGGTGTTTACGATTTGTAAATACTCTGTAGAGCTTGAACTATTCTCTATTCTTAAGAACACAAAATCACTAATAAAATTAATTACATTCATAATTAAATTAGCGAAAAGATGTACCCGAAATTTTGCCCGCCCAAACGATATACCCGCCCATGATAGAACTGGAAATGGAACAGGTGGATCCGTCAATTCGTTATAACCAATAGAAAGCTCTGGCGCATGCGTAGTTACCGCCACAGAAACTGTAATCGGTTATGCTCTCAGAGATATGTGGCACACGATTTTATAGGAAAAATGTATGGGCTGCATGTACGTTTCTTTGTGTCGGCTGCTATAAATCGTGAGCAGTTTTATAACTAACATGATTATTTTTAATTTAGATATTTATTGAATCCAACCTTGTCTATGCCAAACGGCATACTTATGACTTCATTAAGGATTGCGAGAAAATTGATTTGAATTTGCCTCAGTGCCTTTACAGTAAATAAAGTGAAAACATTGACCTGCGTTTCTTTCCAGGCGGACCATAATCTGGAAGTCGACATCAAGGAGGAAATGGAAGAGGACTCAGATGAAGAGATGGAGGTAAGCAAGAATTTTTTTAACGGTAACTCTTGAGTACCTGATTTAATTTTCGTTAGGAGGATTCTGACATTAAACCGGAGCCACTTTCACCGCAGGAACTTCAAGAGCTTTATAAGAATGTCCACAGTTTCACTCCCGCTTGTCTGGACGAGGTTTCTGAGTTGTTAAACTTGAGCGGGAGATGGGAAGACCTTGCGGAATTGTTGGACGTTATGTCTTTCTTGAGGTGCGGTCTCATCTCACCGACGCCAAACGTTAGCAAGAATCTGCTCACCTTCGCGGTTGAGGTATGGTTTTACTTATTTAAATGTAACGGTGTGATTATATAGTTCATTTTTTTAGACGCACAATGATACTCTCTGGGAAATACGGAATTTCTTAGAAAATTTGGATGAAATCCAAGCCGTTGAGAAAATGGATCGAATGGTGCGAGAGCTGCAGTGAAGGGTTGCATATAAAATTATTTGTTTTTTAATTTTTTGTAAATATTTTTTACCATTAAGTGTCATAAAAGTTGTAGCGTGTAGACATTATTTTTAATATATATTGTTATAATATCAGTAGTTTTATTGACGATAGTATCTACAAATTTCAAAGTGGGAGAGACATTTAAGGTTTGTATTTTGCATAAATCAAATTATTTCCTAACATGTCCGATTTTAAAAATACCAGTACCATTTTGAACTTCATATTTACCACAAAATATCCTCGTTTAGAACATCGCACGAAACATTTGCAAAATGAGAAAAAAAAATTCAAAACATCGCAACACTTAAATATTCTGGATGCTTAACAAATTTGATCCAAAATGGCTGGATGCTTAACAAATGTGATCCAAAATGGCGTAGTGTTCGTGCTGGTAAATTACCACGTCTATTAACTATACGGTCAGGCCCATCGGCGGCAAATTATGTCACAAAATTCCCGTAAATAAAGACAAATTTAGTCTTTCTCGAAAGATGGACTGAGTTTAATTTAAGAAATCCGTGACTGAGAGACTGTCATACGTCACACAAGTCCTCAGTTTTCATGATGACCCCGACCGTGTAGCTAATATAGAGCGTAGTAAATGATGTCATAATCTATTCAACCAGCGTTACATATAACAGCGCCATCTTGTTTTTGCGCATCAAAATATATTTTTTTCTAATCTACATTAATAAGTTCAATAATTTAGAATGGGCTCACCTTAGCAGCTATTGGCCTTGGACTGCCCTTTCCTCAGAATTTCAAAAGCAATAAACAAAGATTGGCTTTCACATTTTGAGTAACTGTTTAAATTGATTAAAACAAATTCTTCCAATCTTCCAAGAAAAAAGTATACCTAGTAGTAGGTACATACATACTTAAAAGGTAAATGAATCGATCAATTACTGTTGTGTATATCAATTTTGATATATTAAAAATTACGATTAATAAATCTTATTTATTTCATGCATACACAAATTAAACTTATCATGTTTTTGTTTGCACTTAATTCAATTTAATCTGCATGAGAAAATAATTTTTAGATATTCCCTGTTTACTTTAATTTTAGGTGAAATAAATAATTCATTGCGATAAAGAAATATCGTTATTAAATTAAGCATTATTGATAAAAGTTGATATATTGAGGGTTTTAGAGTAAGCTGACAAACATAGAGTTATTATATGTACCAGACAAATATATTAATTAATTTTAAAATAATCAAGGAGAAGAATTAAGACCCACAGTTGCCACTTCTTTTTTAATAGCGTACATATTCTTCCGCTATCTTTTTTTTACTTTACCTAATAGATCAGTCAGCTCTTTGAAATAAACGTAATATACTAGGTAATAATAATGATAAATAAAATTGATAATAAAGTCAATTAAGTCGACAAGCTACTTCAGTCTAATAAATTTGCGGCCATTTTGAGATAAGCACCTACACAAAACATTGGCAAAATTCAGTAAAAAAAAAAAACAGAATTTTTATTACCCTAGCATAATAGCAGAGATATAAAATTAGTTCATTTTTGGAGGTGTAGGTATTAATATTTATTTTAGTGTTGTTTGTGAAATGATACATATACCTATGTTTCATATCGCAAATGTTACTATTTCTAGACAAATTCAAACTTTCCATTTTGATATTTGAAATTGGTGTTTTGATCTTACTACGTAATTATAGACAAATACCTATTTCCAAAGTAAACATGCAGTATTGGCAACGCTGTCTCTGTATCGTAAATAAACACTTTATTATTTGTGTACATTGCTGATATAAAATAAAATCGAGTTATTTTTCCATTAGTGTAGGGAGTGTAGCCGTCCAAAAAGACGTGAAAAATGGGTGGAGTGAGGGATGTCCAAATCAGGTACAAGAAGGTTAGTTAGTGAATTTAAATAAATAACATATCTAATCTAGCCATTTACATTGGTTGATTTTGTTACATTTTAATCAGTCAAGGTCGTCTAAAATATTTTTATTTAATTTTTTTTCAGCGGCTAGTAGTAGCTGATAATAGCGATAGGTACAAAAGACGATTTTAGATCTAAAAATAAATGTATGTACCTATACTGTTGTTCAGTTTTATAGCATATCGTAAAAAATATTAAATTACGCCGATAAAAGTTAATTATAAAATATATAATAGGTCAGATCAGGACTAGCCCAATACCTACCTCATCATTTTGGAGATTTTTGTAAAAATGGTAATGGCCTCGATTTTTTGTCAACATTTATATATTTACACTTTTTAAAGTAATTATTAGTTAAAAAATGTTTACTCCCCTATTTCCGAGTTTTTTGCGGTCGAGTCTTGTTTTCGAAAAAAAAAAATCAAAATTGTAACTTCTATGTATTCATTAAATTTTATTATCTACACCTGCTCAACGGGGTGAACCCACTTACAGAGCAGGCAAAAATTACAAAATAAAATTTAAATACCCATATAAAAAATATGTATAAACACAAGATCACACAGAATATATCACGAACAGAACACTAAAGAGGACATCAAAATAATTTCTTAATAATAGAGACCCTAGTGTGAAAGATATCTATATATACTGTCCTGCTGCAAAATTCCTACACATATTACGTATAGTATATTGGTACTAGCAGAATATTTACAGCAGGAACATTAAAATTAAGTTTCTGTAAGATTTCAGGTACATTCAAACTTCCATTTATTAATTTGAAAAGGAAAATAGCACTGATGTGCATATCACGCACATGAGAAATCTCGAGCATTGCAAATTACAAATCCCAAACTTTTGTTACCGACACATTATCACTCACATGATAATTAAAAGTTAGTTTGGAGTCAAAATAAATACCTAAATCCTTAACATCTGGTCTATTGAGAGGTATAGTATCAATATTGTACTGAAAATATACACTTTCCCTTCTAGAAAATGTTAATACATTACACTTTTTTATACTTAAGAGTAATTTGTTCAACCCACACCAGAGATTTAGTCTGTTTAGGTTCTCCTGCAGCACAACACAGTCCTGTAAATTTCCAATTTTTAAATATATCTTTATGTCATCCGCATATAAAAGATAAGTTGCAGTTAGATTATCGACAATGCTGTTAATAAAAATAAGAAATAACAATGGACCCAAAATTGATCTTTGGGGAACACCTGTCAAGATCAGAAAGGCACAGATAAATTAGCTAATTTATCTGTGGTAAAGGTGTGTGAAGAGCATCCTGTAGCATATGTGACAACGGGTCACAAAGATAGGAATGCAAAAGTGTAAGAAAATTAATTGAAAGACCACATTTGTTAATTAAGTTGGATTTGCAATATAACCCTCTGATAGTTTTTGTTCATGACATCACACTGTTGTTCAAATGAATAGCCATTATATTGCAACTTCAACCTAATGTAATGTATACATACAATTTTGAAAATTTTAGATTCGTGTTCAGACCCTCGAAAATAGGGGGTAGGAATTTTTTATTTAAGATTGGAGAGGTTTCCGCTAATGTAAATAATTACACGATTTTTCAAAATCTTGCTGAACATCAAATAATTTATTTTCATTTTGTGATTGTTTTATATTTTTTAAATTAATTAAATATTCAGTTGTTCATCAACAATGAATTTGTGGATGCCGTGAGTAAAAAGACCTTCCCTGTAATAAATCCTACCAACGGACAAGTTATAGCTGAAGTGGCCGAAGCTGATAAGGTCTGTATTATATTTTCTTTTAAGAATTATTTTAGGAACACAAATTTATTTATTCTAGGAAGATGTTGATATCGCCGTTGCAGCAGCCAAAGCTGCTTTTGCCAGGGGTTCTGAATGGCGATCAATGGATGCATCTAACAGAGGAAAGCTTATTAATAATGTAATATCTGTAATTTTAATTTTTTCCTTCGAATTTGTTCCTTTTATTGTTGTAGTTGGCAGATTTGATGTTAAGAGATATCAGCGATCTAGCAACAATAGAGACCTTAAACAATGGCAAACCTTTTGAAGATTCTCTGTTTGATGTCCATTGTGCTATAGACGTTTTAAGGTATTATGCTGGTTACTGCGACAAAATCCATGGAAATACCATACCTTCGGGTAAATCACATTTTTTTGTCTTTTCACTGTAATTAATGAATTCTTTTTAGATGGAGATTTTCTCACGTTGACCCGCAAGGAACCGATAGGTGTGGTGGGCCAAATCATACCATGGAACTACCCTATACTCATGCTCATTTGGAAATGGGCTCCTGCCTTGGCAGCAGGCTGCACTATCCTTTTAAAACCTGCTGAGCAAACTCCCCTGACAGCTCTAGCTCTGGCTGCTCTTAGTAGAGAGGGTGGTTTTCCTAAGGGTGTTGTGAATGTACTTCCTGGGTACGGGCCCACGGCCGGGGCAGCAATTTGTTTGCACAACGATGTGAGGAAGGTTGCTTTTACGGGATCTACCGAAGTAAAATGCTAACCAGAATACCGTTTATAATTTCTATACAATTATTTAAAATTTAGATAGGCCACTTAATATTGGAGTACGCAGCAAGATCCAATTTAAAAACTGTTGGTTTAGAACTTGGGGGAAAGAGCCCGTTGGTTATTTTTGACGATGCCGATGGTGAGATTTTTTAAATTTCGTTGTACATTTGTAAACCGTTTACGTTTACAGTTGATGAGGCCGTCGAGATAGCCCACAACGCCATCTTTGCTAACCACGGCCAGAATTGTTGTGCCGGATCCAGAACGTTTGTCCAAGCAGGGATTTACAATGAATTCGTGCAGAAGGCTGCCGAGAAAGCCAAATCGAGGAAAGTTGGAGATCCGTTTGAGTCTGGAGTCCAACAAGGCCCTCAAGTAAGCTATCAATTTAATTTGTTATACTTCAGAAAAATATTGCGTTGTGTTAATGATATAATTTATAATTGTGACATTAGATTGACAAGCCGTCGCTGGATAAAGTGTTGAGAATGATCGAAGCCGGGAAAAATGAAGGAGCACAGCTGGAAGCGGGTGGAAGTCAAATCGGTGAAGAAGGGTTCTTCGTTCAGCCCACAGTTTTCTCAAATGTCACAGATAATATGACTATTGCTAAAGAAGAGGTAACCAGACACTTCAATTTTTTAAAATCATTTGATTGTTTTAATATTGTTGGGTTTTTCCATATTTCAGAATTTGTTAAATATTTCTTTTGATATCAAAGTGTATAAGAGCTTTAAACTGTGTAGTAATAATATTAGTGCGGTATACTAATAAGTGATGTCATTGAATTATGCAACCAAACGTACAGCGCGAATGAAAGTAATTTACAAACGTTAAGCAACTAAACTTATATTTGTGGCAACACTGGCACCAAAAAATTCCCTAAAGACCAAATGACAAATAAAACATACCCTTAAAACTTTCGTTTAACTTAAAAACTGTTAAAGAATGCCAACTTAACAAATAAACATTTCTAAATTGTACAAGTAGCAAAAAATGTAAACAGAAAAAAAATTTAAATATCGGGCCGTATTCCGTTTACTCGATGTTATGAACTAAATGATTTTGACAGTCTAGTGATTTTTATTTACATTTAAAATAAAGATTACACAATTGTCATTTTTCTTTAGTATTTTCTTAAACGCCAACTTAAGAAAATTAAATTTACTTGTCGTTAAAAGGAATCTGGATCATATGGGTGTTGGACATTGTTAAGTTGAAATACCTTGTTCATGTACATAATATAATAGTCAACCAGTCAAACTTAGGAGTAAAAACAATAGATGGCAGTACTCTTTTAATATCCATAACCTTATTTATAATATAGACAAGGTTGACTTGGATTTTAAAAGTATTGCCCTCTATTATTTTTACTCCCAAGTTTGACCGGTTGACTATATTATACTCGTATATAAACAGGATTTTATAAGAGAGTATTGCCATCTAGTGATATCACCCCCAAGTTAAGTTCATTACCTAAATCAGGAGTATACATAAAAATATGTATTGTATAATCATAAAGCCTGCTTTACATTAACAGTTTCTCTCTCAATTAATTGATCAAGTGGCTTTGTCAAGTCAATTGACAAATGTAATACTAAAACTTGAACGTCAAATAAATTGATGAAGAACTTCGTGAAGTTATTGACGACTTAAAACTTGTTCTAATTTTTCGTCAATTTTTACTTCAATTCAGAAATACCAACCCAAAATAAATGTAAATATTTAACCAGTAACCGAGCAGCAGCAATAATAAATGCAATGGAAGCTTTTTTTGCCTTAAAATATAATTATTAAAATTACTTTTTATTTTTAACAGTTTTTGTTGCGTATACAAATGGGGATGATATAATGTCAAAAGTTAAAATTACTTTTAGGTTGGTACGGGTGACATCTGAAAGCCAAATTGTTAAGAAACTTGCCAAGCCCTGAACATAATGTAAAACCATAGACCTTATAAAGGTCTATGTGTAAAACCAAAGTGCGACCTTGAAGAAATTGATGAATTAATTCATCAGTTTCTTCGACAAGAAATTGTTAGTGTAAAGCCCGCTTAACAAATACCTAAAGCCATTCTGTCCAACTTATTTCATCTCCTATATAGATTTTCGGACCCGTCCAGTCCATTTTAAAATTCGAAACTTTGGATGAAGTGATCGAGAGGGCCAACAACACTCCCTACGGTCTGGCCTCGGGCGTCATTACCAAGAATATTAACACCGCTCTAGTGTTTGCCCAAGCTATCGAAGCAGGATCTGTTTGGTAGGACTCTCAATATTTCAGTATTGCTTTAAACTTTTCTTATACTCGTATTTCTAGGGTTAACTGTTACGATGCCATCACTCCACAAACGCCGTTCGGCGGTTATAAGAAGTCAGGATTTGGCAGGGATTTGTAAGTGTTTTGTACAGAGTAAATATTTTGCTTAATTCGTACTTTTTTTCAGGGGTGAGGATGCCCTTAAGGAATATCTGCAGACCAAAACGGTGTCGATTAAGGTTCCAACGAAGAACTGAGTTAAATATCAAATGCATTTATATTTTGTATACAGATTTATGTTATTATTTTCATTGTTATTTACATTAAATTCTTTGTTTTTACATTAAAGTTATATATATTATGCTTATTGTGTGCTAAATGTATACCTACATAAAAAATAGTGCCTTCAAGAATATGCGAGACTGCTTTTTATACCAAGTAATTTTAACTTTCTTAGTTGGCAGTTAGGAAATTACTAAAGAAATGTGACTAACTAGCATTCTAGATTGGATGTCAAGTGCCGATTCATTTTTTCGTCTATGGTTGTTATGGTTGTTATTATACAGTTTAGAAATGTTTATCTGCAAATTAATTTTTGTCTGTTAATTTGGAAAAAAATTCTTTCGATATTGGGAAAATTTGTGATTAAATATTTTTTAAGGGTATGTTTGATTTAGGGAAATTTAAGGTATCAGTTTTAGATGTAAAATTTGGTTGCCTAATGTGAGTCTGAAACATTGTTGAAGGCACTTTAAAATATACTATATACAGGGTGTTACAAATTAGTAGATCAAGTCGTTAACCACATATAATCTTTGGACTAAAATAAGAGGATTTATACCATCTTTTGTTTCAGAGCTTCATTTTCAAAAACGATTTTTATTGATAGCGTTGGTGATTTTGGAGATATTTTTTTGAAATTTGATACATGTTTTTATCTCAAGTTGGCACACTTTCTATAAGATTTTGATCTAAAATGTCAAAGAAGGAACAGACGAAAGGGAATTGTAGTAACCCTATGCTTTGATATTTAAGAATAAAATTACACAGAACGTGGGCCGACTTAAGATAAAAGTATATGCCAAATTTCAAACAAATATCTGTGAAATCACCGAAGCTATCGATAAAAATCATTTTTTAAATTATTTGAACACCCTGTATTTTGAAAATGGAAGTGGCGTAAGAAAAGTCCCATTATTTTAGTGCTACTAATTAGGAACACCCTTTATTAATATTGTTAATGAAAAGTTACTAAAACATCCAGATTTATTTGCAACGACAAGAAAGAATTAAATTTCCACTTCACTTCTGATGTGTTCTTTAACCCCCCAGTGCCTCTTTATATCCAGCTTGGTGCTGAACGGATATTCCAGCGAAATACCTCCCAACTTCATGTTACTTCTCACGTAACTGCTGCAAATAAGGATCAGCATGCAAGTGCACCTTGACGATATAATATAGGCCTTCCGCCTGTCTTCGAAATCGTTCATATCGAAATCGTCATCCTCGATCGCCATTATAACGACATTAAACTCCAGTCCTTTAACCCTTAAAGCCCAACTAACGAGAAAATCGTTCAACTGTCTCTGGCACAGGAAATCTTCCACGTCCGCCACGGCTTTCGGTTGGAACGTATTCTCGACAAAGCATTCCTCCAGATGTTTGTTTATGCTGCAAGGTACCGTGTTCTCGTTTTGCATGAACGGTATGACGCAGATATCGTTGGGCTTTATTCCCTTCGTCGAGCACAGATCTATCACCACGTTAGCTATGGTCTCATCGATATTTTCCTTGAAGGGTACCCAGTACACAGGAGGACCGTCTATGTCGTGCCCGACTGATAGATTTGGAACGACAATGTCACCTATGGTAAGAGCGACCTTCTTCAATAGAGGCTCATTGTAGAAAACTTTGAAAACGTCAAAAATGCTTCTCGTAGAGCGCATGATTTCACTTAAGACTAAAGTAGGAGTTCTGAAAACTTCGACACAGTGCTTCGGGAGGAACAGCTGGGCTTGGTTGGCGTCTATCATGAACCACATTTCTCCCCATTCTTTCTCGTGGTGGTTCTTAATTTGTTGAGGGATGTTCAAGTCAGCATCTGCAATTTTGAAAAAATTAATACATATTAAAACAAAAGAATTTTAATCATACGGCTTACCTAAAGCGGCATATTTACAGTCTTCTATTTGGCAGTTGCCGTTATGGTAGTGTTTGTAAACTTCTGAAAGAGTTTCCTTCATGATCGACTGATTGAAACAAATGCTGACTGCTTCAGCTTCATCCATAAATATGTGTTTGTATTCCTTCGTGCAACCTTTCAGGAAACCACTGATTGACACAAAGTACCGGGCGGTATCCACATATTTATCAATGCCCATTGTTTTGAGCTTCATCGTGACTTCAGCTCTAGAACAGCAATGGTGATAATAGTTATAAACAACATATTGGTAGGTATGTCTAAATCTTCAAATTTATTAGCAAGTAATATTGTCTTTCAAGGATCTGCAGTGTTATGACATTATTCTTAGCTATCTTTTATAGTTCCTGACTTTATAAAACGCAGAATGATTCAGTATAAACAATAATAAAATAGCATACGCAAATTGTAATTCAAATTTAAATTTTGTATTCAAATTTGAATATAAAAGATATTGTGACGCTCTCTACAAGTGAATAGCGAAACATGAAAAATAAATAACATACATTTTTAGGAAATATTTACAATTTTCCCATGTTTTAAAGCATTACCCATTGCATTACATAATATTTGTTTTAAAATACATTAATAAATTAAATAATTTTCGGGAAAATATGGAATTTATTATATAAAATATGTTTTGTTCCGCCACCAGGTGGCGCTCTATGTGCAGTATGCAAAATGGAAGCGCAACGGTGTCCACGAACTTCAAAATGCGGAGTTTTGTGTAATTTTGATAGTGAATAACATTTATTATACAGTAAAATAAGGTGTTTTATTTAAATATTATAGTGCACAGTGAATTGACATGAAATGTTAGCATGAAAATCGTTGATGGCGGAAATAAAAAGTTCAAATTGGCTTTCATCAAAGGTAAGTTTAAAAACTTCCAATTGTTTGTTAATTTCAGTGCAAAAAATGATATAAACATCCAAAATTTAAATATATTAGTTAATCGAATATATTTTTTAGAGCGAATATATTAAATTGCAATTATTATTGTGTTTCGTGGAAGAAATTCTAATTGGGTTAACAACGAGAAAATATTAATTAAATTATTTATTTTACCTATATTTGAAAGTTATAATAATAATAATATCTCTACCCGTCATTCTAATCGCGAGGATTAGCCCAGAAGTCGAAGACTTGTGCGGGAGAGGGGGTGGCATATTATTATTAAGCAGGCCGCATTTGCGCCCAGGAACGACTTACGTTGGTAGGCCCTAACCACCATTCAGTGCAGGAATGAAGGTAACTTCATTAATTAGGGGGGTAGTCAAATGTCAACCGGTGTCAATTTCTCACATTGACCCAAGCCAACATTCTTCCACCCTACCATACCCGCAGAGAGGGTGCCAATCTCTCCACGAATATAGTTATAAGAACCGGACAGGCACAATTTGATTTAACTGAAACTCGTACCTGATACCCGGCCAGTAACAAACGTAGAGGGCTCGATTCTGGTCGTTGAGGCGGCCTGTACGATGCAATTGATCAAGTTTCCTTAAAACCAGCAATGTCTTTCCCGTACCAGCAGCTCCGTAAACGACCAGGGGTCCGCCTTCCTCCTTAGTGCATTCGTTGCTGTTCACTATATCCAACTGCTGCCGCGTCAGCAAGGCTAGTAGGTCTTCGTTGATCTCGTTCATGAAGACGCCGAAACTCAGAATTATGAATCTGAAATGTAGACGCAATGATTATGACTATATTGACATCGTCACAGATATAATGTAATTAGTTAATTATCTGTGATACTAGCAAATGTAATGCCTATAGATTTTGACACCCATAACATAAAATTCTATGTTCCTCGACAGTCAATTATGAATTATATTTGGTTTTTTCTCGTTTTAGTTGCCCTAAATATTGTGGCAAATTTAAAAAACCAGCTTTAACACACACAATACTACTTCCAAATATTTCATTTAAAAGTCCGCTAAATTGAAGTGAGCATGCAGAGTTATTAGACAGAAGAACAGATTGATTTTTAACAATTTTTTTATCACTTGCTTGTTCGCTAACAAATACTCTCGAGTAGGCCTGGGCAAAAAATCGATTTTATTTTTGAATCGATTTATCGATTCGCCTAAAAAATCGAATCGGAATATCAAATCGGATCGAGATATCGCGTCGAATCGAAATATCGAATCGGATCGAGATATCACATAGAATCGAAATATCGAATCGGATCGAGATATCGCGTCGAATCGAAATATCGAATCGGATCGAGATATCACATAGAATCGAAACGTAAAATGGAATCGGTGCCTGTGGAGAAAGATATTTTTTACTGTACTAGAAAAGTATTTTAAGCTAATATAAATCAAATCTCCTACAATTCCTATCAATGAAATCATATGTATGTTCTCTGATACCAAACATTTAGGTATGCTAATGAACAATTTCACAAAGCTCTATTCAATAATTATCTAAAGAAATTAATCTATCTAAATTTACTAACCTGCTTTAATGAAAACACTCTATAAATATCTAACTTCACTTTTGGCAGTGGGAACTCGAAAATTCAACCACAATAGATGAGATCTGACCTATTTCTGCATTTTTAGGATTGCTTCTTCAGGTGGTCTCCCTTAAGTTGAGTCAAATCAATGTTTATAGTTAGATATTTGACTCAACTTAAAGGAGGCCACCTGAAGAAGCAATCCTAAAAATGCAGAAATAGGTCAGATCTTATCTATTGTGGTTGAATTTTCGAGTTCCCACTGCCAAAAGTGAAGTTAGATATTTATAGTGTTTTCATTAAAGCAGGTTAGTAATTTTAGATAGATTAATTTCTTTAGATAATTATTGAATAGAGCTTTGTCTGTGGAATTGTTCATTAGCATACCTAGATGTTTGGTGTCAGAGAACATACATATGACTTCATTGATAGGAATTGTAGGAGATTTGATTTATATTAGCTTAAAATACCTTTCTAATACAGTAAAAAATGTTACAAAAACTAATAATAAGGAATATATGGGTAGATATTGTGGGTGTCATTCAACGCTGATTGGGGCTTTTGTCCACAGAGTAGTTAGTTTCACACAATATTATTAACACCTAAAAATATATAGATATTTTTTAATTAATATAGCCAAATGCGGAAATCTAGATTCATTCATTTTCCGTATATTCTATTCAGATTATTCAGTGCATAATATATTAATTTAAATGTTTAATAACTTTTTATTATCCTGACAATATTTGTCTAAGACAATAAAGTTTCTTCCTCCGGCTAACTAGCTAACTTAGTAGGCAGCGATTGATTTAAACTTACCCAAAAATTTAAAGCAATCGCATGTTCCGTTTTTAAGTTTAGTAATTTGAATCTAATTGCTGGTATAGTAACCTACCAAATGCATGAGTTATTTATTTATGCGCCTAAATTATTGGTAACAAACTTATTGATGTATTAGTGTTTTGTTACAATTAAATAATTGTTTCATTATATTCGATTCAAAAATACAAATCGAATCGATATACAATTTTGTCCACGCCTAAATGTTGATTGAAATAAATTTGACTCGACAATTAAATGTACCGATTTAATTTAGTTCGACTCGAAATGATATCTCGATTCGATTTTTTCGACGAATCGATTCAAAAATAGAAATCAATTTGGATCGATATATCATCATAATTACTCTATTCGAATCGATTTGATCGATTCAAATAAAATTATACGATTCGATTAATCGATACGAATCGATTTTTTTGGTGAATCGGAAATCGATTAGATATTTCGTGAATCGCATAGGCGAGTGTCGAGTGTCGAGGAGTTTAATTGTGCGCCTATGTCTATCGCGCTGTGAAAAACTACACGTTATGGGGTTCTTTAACGGAAAGACATAAAAGACTTTTATAGCGCAGGTCTCGCAGTTTTTAAAGTAATTAATACTGCTATATTTGTCTAGCAAATGCGTTTGTTGACGTTTATTATTACGTTTGCAGTTCTCGGAACCTCGCGCAAGATCACTAATGCGCTTTTTTCGCCATTAATTGAAATTCCCAATAGTTGTCGACGGTTCTGTTGTTCCTCTGTGGTAACTCATGTTCGGCCGTACATCGTGAGCTACGTGTATCTTCTTTTTCTACATTTACTTTATTGCCCCGTAGGTATTCCGTCTTGCATAGCAACGGAATTCTTTTGAAAGACGATATGTGACGTTCAGGATTAATCGCAAACAATGAAAAGAAATGTTGAAATTTGAAAAAATCACGATTAATAATAATAATAATAATAATAATAATTATTCATCCTTCTAGATCATTTGTAAAATATCTTGACGTAGAATGATGAAACCTTGGATGAAACTAATTATTGTTTGTAAAACGTCAAACATTTAGTCGTTTGTTTATACAGGGTGTTTCATAATATATGCGCGGGACTTCAGGATGTAATAGCTCGTCCAAAAATTTGAAAAAAAGGTTGTATTAACTTACTCTCTAAAATGCACAATTTTCGAGATACAGGGCGTTGAAGTTGTAAAAAAAATTTGGTTTTTTGCGAATATCTCCGGAACAGTTTATCGTACAGAAAACAGCTTTTGTAAGCATTTACTACTCATAATGAGCTATCCTCTGTGCGAGAAAAAAAAAATTAAGATTTTGAAGGAAAAGTGGGTGTTTTTCTCCCCAACTTCTACGTCACTGGAAAAAGTACGGTTTTGAGACGCTCATTTGAACCGCCAATGTTTTCTACACAAAAAATGTACTCTTGGTCATAAGCTCTAAAGTTGACCGTTTTCGAGAAAAATCTACTTTTATGTTGAAAAACATGGTAAATTTTTCGAAATAAAATTGTTTTACTAATTAAACAAAATTTATTTAATCGTTAGAACAAGTAACAAAACCAAACGTTACCTTCATAGTTGCAAAATTTAAAAAAAAAATCGTACACAGTTAAATTAATACTACTTGATAAAAAAAAATATAATACATTTAGTAAAATAAAAAATTTATTTCAAAAAATTTACCATGTTTTTCAACATAAAAGTAGATTTTTCTCGAAAACGGTCAACTTTAGATCTTATGACCAAGAGTACATTTTTTGTGTAGAAAACATTGGCGGTTCAAATGGGCGTCTCAAAACCGTACTTTTTCCAGTGGCGTAGAAGTTGGGGAGAAAAACACCCACTTCCCCTTCAAAATCTTCACCAATTATGACTTTGAAAAAAAATTGTTCTCGCACAGAACATAGCTTATTATGAGTAGTAAATGCTTACAAAAGCTGTTTTTCAAATTTTTTTTTCAACTGCAACACCCTGTATCTCGAAAATTGTGCATTTTAGAGGGTAAGTTAATACAAACTTTTTTTCAAATGTTTGGATGAGCTATCATATCCTGAAGTCCTGCGCATATATTATGAAACACCCTATATAATCATTATCATTTTCAGTATTGTGAAAATTAAATTTTAAAATCTCCAAACATTATTTTCTTGAAATTTTTGTTATGTAACACCATAATTTTTCATGATGTATGTATGTAGAATGACACGTTCTTTCAAATGGCATAGTCAAAATTGGGGGTTGCTATTTAAAAAAATTGTCGATGACGTCATATCGCGAACAACGATGTCCTCACAAATATGAGTCGTATAATATCAAAAAGTGCCTTTTTAAAAACAAAATCGACTTGCCAGGGGAAAACTTAATTTCAAAAATAATGAATTTATTCGTTATTTTTCGAAAGCACTGTATACCTAACATAATGAGATTTTATTTTTTTTAAAAAAAGCAATTTCAGTCGACGAGTTTTAGTCATAGCAAAATATTCAATGTTTGTGTTAAATTTAAGTCGGGGGCCGTTTTTGACAATTTTTTAAATTCACCTTTTTTCTAAAGATAAAGAAGAAAACATATTTTCTTCAACATAAACGATTGGATCTATATTTGGCATCTTATTTGCAGGGTGTCCGGACATTCCGTGCAGAAAATTAATGTGTCAATTTCATGTAAATAACATTTTCTCGAAAAGTCAATATTAATGGAGCTACCTAACCTCAGTTATTTTTTTAATTTGTTTTTTGACTATAACTTTTTTAGTACTTGAACGATTTTTTTCAAATTAGACACACTTATTACTTTTGTACAAATTTGCAGGGCAGAAAGGGAACGTTTGCTAGAAAATCGACATTTAAATTTCTTTGACATACTGATAAATCTAATTTCTTTTACAATTAAGCAAATCATACTTTGAAAACAATTGAATGAAAGCTGTCACATTGCTTTGACGGTAATTTCAAATCTTAGATGCTTTGTTCATACAAGATAAAAGTAGAAACACTTGCATTTCTGCTTTTATCTTGTACGAACGAAGTATATAAAGTTTGACATTACCGTCAAAGCAATACGACAGATATCATTCAATTGTTTTCAAAGTATACTTTGCTTAATCGTAAAAGAAATCAGTATGTCTAAAAAATTTAAATGTCGATTTTTTTTTGTCAAACGATTGATTTTTTTGACTTCAAACAAGAGTATCAAATTTTTACATAAACTGCTTAATTTTTGGCGGTAATAATCATTGTTTTTTTCTGTATTAGATGTTATAGGAACACAGGTTATTTATAGATATAATACTGATCTTATGCATAAATCCATAATCTTCATATCTCATAGCAAATATTAATAGTGATGCTGCTTAATTAAAAAGGGGTATTAGTATTTAAGCTATTTTATGGCACTTAGTATCGCATACTTACATGAGAATTTAGAATTACTTTTTTATTTCAAAATTGTACGGCGAATGTGATATTAGAATTAGCATTTTATTAAATAATTATCGTATTGTATTTTCGAGTTATATGGAGATTATCAAACTGAATCCACCTATAATTTTTCAACAGTTACACTGTTTTGAAATATTCAAGAATTAATTAGTTTTCTGGTTTTGATTTATATGTTTTTTTATTTTGTGTTAGTTTTATATTAATTTCTTATTCTCGATATTCTTTCTGAACTCATATTTGCACCATAAAAACTGCTGACTTCGAAAACTTTTTTTGTCATTTTTACTTTGCAATACTGCAATTGTTGCAAACATCTACTTAACCAATAACTTTACAAATCGCTTACCTGTTAAGTAGACTAGCGAAATGCGCCTCGTCCATAGAACTTCCCTCGACCACGTTCTCCAAAAACCACTGGTTGAACAACTTTTGATCGCCTAGAGTATCTTCGAACACGTGCAGATTTTTATCCTCCTTCCACCTCTTGATAACCTGGTGCTTGGGGTCCCTGGTGTAGCTGCCCAAGAAGGGCCACATGATGTACGTCTGGAGGGTTTTGTTCTTGGGCTCGTCCTCTAGGAAGCCCTGGAGGACCTCCATGTGGTCCCGCAACTGATGCTGGGCCGATCTTTTGTTGTTCTTTATCACTTTGGCATCGGAAGTCTTTTCCAGGTCTTCTTTCTTCGTACCGGAGTCTTTGTTGGATTTTACTTCGATCAGGATGACGAAAAATTGACCTGAAGACGAGAATTTGTAAGATAATTAAAAGTGTACTAGGTTTTCCATCCTCAAATGAAGTCCTTTATTGAAATTTATGTAAAAAAAATTGTCTCTAACAACTGGATATGTCTGTCTGTAGAAGCCAATTATTGAAATTGGAACTAAAATACTTGCTTATATTGTTATATTCAAATTTCTATTAAGTATAAAAAAATCCTCAATTGTATGTTGTTTATTTCATTATTTATTTTGATGAAATTTTTAGATACAGGAATGTGTTGGGAGTAGTTAGTACGTAAATACAGGGTGTTAAAAAAACAGTGTAAAATATTTAAGGAGGTAATAGTATGAACCAAAATAAGCAGAAAAGTCTCAATAAACATGGGTCCGCAAAGTAACGGTTGCGGAGATATGGAATGTTTTATGTTTTTAACCCCTTTTTTATTTTGCAAAAACGTTGTGTATTTTCTTATAATAGTTGGTTGATGTTTAGTGAAATAAACAGTATCTACGTATTTGACAGTTGTTCTCAGTGCACAAGTTTTCTTTCGCTATTGCTGGTTACTCTAACGCAGAATTAACAGACATGCATTTCATGTATGGTCGTGCTAATGGGAACGCCACCGAAGCGCGACGTCTTTATGTTGACGTTTATCCAAATCGCCAGATTCCTTCACAACGCATGTTTGGAAGAATTAACCAAAGATTGTGTGATACCGGTTCCTTGAGCAAACAGTGCCATTTATCCGGAAGACCAAGGTCGGTATCCACTCCTAGAGCAGAAGAAGAAATTCTAGCACTGGTAGAGCAGAATCCAGGTACGAGTGTGCGGATAATATCGCTGAGGTAGGAATTAGTGGTCCTCTTGTTTGGAGAATCCTTCACAAGCAACTGCTTTATCCATACCATGTGCAACGAGTACAGGCCTTAAATCCAATAAATGATCATCAAGCACGTTTGGTTTTTTGCCGCTGGTTTCTACGTCATGATGCTGAAGACCCTCGTTTTCTTGGAAACATTCTTTTTACTGATGAGGCCGGGTTCACAGGAAATGGAGTGTTTAATTTTCACAATACGCATATTTGGCCGAGCCTCATGCTCTAATAGAATCTGGACGTCAGGCACGTTTTTCATTAAACATTTGGATGGGTATTGTAGGTGACAGGTTTCTTGGTCCTGTTGTTTTACCAAACTGATTAACAGGCGCTGCTTACCTCAGCTTTCTGAGTTTTTGGAAGACATTCCTTTGAATTAGAGGCAACAAATGTGGTTCCAGCATGATGGTGCTCCAGCTCATTTTTCCATGGCCATTAAAGAGCATTTACACCAAACTTTTCCACATAGATGGGTAGGAAGGGCCGGACCTGTTTTATGGCCTCCAAGATCGCCTGATCTGAACTGTCTAGATTTCTTTGTTTGGGGATATTTGAAGACATTAGTGTATGGTACTCCTGTAAATAGCCTGGAAGAGCTGCAGCTACGGATTAATCAAAAGTGTCAAGAAATCCAAACCAAGGAGGGTGTTTTCGAAAGAGTTCGAATATCGTTGAGACGAAGATGTCGTGCCTGCTTGGAAATGGACGGAGGGCACTTTGAACATCTTCGGTAACTTTGTTTCTTGTTTGTTAAAAGCTTCCTTTGTCGGTTTATTCCTAATAAAATAAAATGTTTGAAAAACGAATAGTGGTCCATATCTCCGCAACCGTTACTTTGCGGACCCATGTTTATTAAGACTATTCTGCTTATTTTGGTTCATACTATTACCTCCTGAAATATTTTACACTCGTTTTTTAACCCCCTGTATATTGAAAGTACCCGTCCCTAGTCCGTCCGTTTCAGGGGGAGGGTGTTGAAAAACGAATTTGTAGGCAACCTCTTCTGTTTATCGACCAGACCCACCCACCGGCACCGCCACTGTTTTCTGTTAATAGACCTATCGCTCATTTGCATCTCGCGGTGGAAGCCGCATATCTGCCCATTTTTACGCAACGGCACGCTTAATTTATTCCCGCGGTTGGCATTAATGCACCGGACCTGTTGATTTACAGCATTAAATGTCCCCACGGAAAATGAAATTAATTATTTTATTAATAGCATGTTCCTATCTCTCCCGCCAGCGCTATGAGTGGCATTGTGGACTGTCCTCTCCTTTTTTTCTATCGGGTTTATTTATTGCCCCGAGATTTTTTACTGTTGGGTTTGCTACTACACCTTCCGATGGCTCGAGAAGGTGTATGTGTTATTTATTATTGTTATTCGTTAGGTAGCTAAATAGCTATTTATGTAACAAGTTCTTTAAATAGAGCTTTGGCGGACGAGGCTATGGACGAGTCAGCAATATCAGCTAAATCCGATGAAGTCTTATTTAAGGAGAAGTTAAATACATTTTTTTATAAGTCCTACAAATTGTAAATATCTCCTAGATGCGTCTTTTGTTGTCATTTCGTTATTAAATGTGACATACTTATTCTTAGATTCTCAGAAATCATAGAAGGTAGGTAGTACTATGACTATGTCAGTGGAAGCCAGTACGATGACAGACGTGAAGCAGTACCTCAGTAAAAATTTGAAAGTAATAAGTAATAAATAAGAATCACTAATTGCTTATTTTAAACGTCTAATCAATTTATTACATCCAATAATATTATTAGAATATATTTGCTGTGTAATTCCTATATAAGTACCTATATACACACCACAGTGTATACTGTGATGCACACTGCTCCACAAAAGTTAAAGTTCACAAATCTTGAGTTTCATTTAAAGGTTGACAACTTTTGTTCAAAAATATTTAATTGAATGTTTACTCTTTTATACGAGTGGCTTTTTTGTTCCTCCTTCGAAAACATTTTTAGTTTTTGGCAAAGTTTTATTTTGGGTGATTTTAATACAGAATTCAAATTATTAAAACAATTACAAAAGCAGTTTAATACAGGGTATGTCTTCCTCGCACTTCAATGACTGCCTGGCAACACCTTTGCATACTGTCTATCAGGTTGTTGAGGTAGCCTTGATCAATTTCTCGCCACAGGCGTGGTACAAGCCCACTGGGATCCTGAAGTATATATATATACGAATTTAAGACTCTCTGTACTTGGTCCCATGCGTGCTCAATAGGATTGATTTCTGGCCAGAGAGGCGGCAGCGTCAAGTGCGGAATATCATGAAATTCCAAAGTATCGACAACAACTCTCGCACGATGTGGTCGCGTGTTATCATTGAGAAATAAAAAATTTAGTCCAATTGCAGCATGTAACAAAGGGATGACTTTGTTGATGACTTGTTTGACGTAGATCTGTGCGTTCATGTTTCTATCAAGCATCAACAGCTCTGTATGCTCATTAAAACCAACGCCTCTCCAAACAACAACTGTACCACCTCTGAATGGATGAACTTCCTGGATGGCTCTACGATTTCTGAGTGCCAAAGGAAGGGTCCATACTCGAACACTCCGACTATCCAAAAACCGCCAATATCTCGACTATCTGTGATCAATACAGACCTCCATTGATCATTCCAAAATTTCAGTTCACGTGTTCGTTGGCCCATGGCAACCAAATTCGCATATGATTTTGTCAATTTATCGACAACTTATTGTTTAGGGAGGTTTTATTTGCTTGTTAAACCACTGAATCACACAGAACACTCAAAATTGACAGTTCTCGACAGACGGACAAATGTCGGGCCCAAAAAACCCCTACTGTAAAACACAGTGTAACATAACGGAACGTCAAACATGAAGGCCTTTATTTCTTGTCCGACTTTAAAAACATTTTGCCCTATAGATATTTTCTATTAGGGCCTTTGTGTTCAAGATACAGGGTGTTAAACTTGCAGATCGTATACGCATTTAGTCATTAAGGTTGCGCCTCTATCTATAATTTCTCACTCAACGCTTAAACCAATAACATATATAGGTAAGAACGAGATGCAGAGCATGGAATTTGTTCGTAGCCAATAGCAGGAGACAGTCCCTTCAGAGGCATGCCTGGTCTCGTCTCTAAAAGAATGCACCAGATAATATAGTTTGCCATACGGTCGTTTTGCGGTTCCTTTTCCGTTATAAATATATTATATTTAAAATTTCACTGTACTGTAATGTAAATTTTATTGTCGTTTCAGATGAGGATCCGATTTACATCATCTGCAATGGGCTTACTCACCATATTCTTATTTCATAAATCGAAAGTATAAGTGAAAAATAATGGATCTGCAAACGACGATCGGTATCATTCTGTCGCATTGACCCAAGCCAACATGCTTCCACCATACCATACCCGCAGAGAGGGTGTCGATCCTCTCCGCAAATATAGCTGATACACGGTCTACCGGCCGCGGGATTCGATCCCACAGCGGTTTGGCCACACCCATTCAAGTACTGACGCCTTAAACCGCTCGACCACTGACCGACCAATATCAAATCAGTCCGTAAAATAGATATTTTCGGGATCAAAAAATAAATAAAAGTAAATTCCCCGGGTTTTTATAACTTTAATGAATTAAGTTAAAATATCAGTTCAAAATATGTATCGCAGAATAATTTATAGAAACAAAGTTACGGCAACCGCTCTTCTCGCATGAACGCATAAAAACAAAGCAAAAGACATACTGTCATTTTTTTGGAGACCTTCTCCAACGTACTCTGTTATTAAGAGCACTTAAACCTCCTTCTCGGCTTCTGTCTTCGTCGGTGGAATTAACGTCGTTTTTTTTTGTTCGGGTAAAAATTATACCGAACGACATGAAATTACCGGGCTTGCATATTTATCACGCGCCAGTGACTGACGTATTTACGACGGATTTATGCAGATGGCAGCCCTGAGACGCTTCCTTTGGTCTCACGGATGGTTTCGCGGCATGCTGGAAGAGGTCGAACGAAAGAAGAACAAGAAAAATCGGTGTTATTAAGATCGAAGCCGAGGTAAGAAGTTGACAGACATTTAAATCGTTTCTATTTAGAAACAACGATTCTCAAAAATGCCAAGAATACTTCGAAAAAGAACATTTGGAAATGTGTCATCTAAGAAAACGTGCCTATGTGAACCTGGCATCCGAGTTTTAAAAATTCAAAATATTTGCAATATATATCCTCGTGTATAAAATATAAGAAACTATTTTTTTTTTCAAGCGTCTTGTTAATGTACTAGTGACTCTACTTTAAATATCGAGGAACTACAAATGAAATGAAAGTTATTACAAACAACTACAAACTATTCTTTAGCCTCTGCTTGAAGTATAGCGACTCTAGTTTAGATTTTAGGGAACTGAAAGTTACTACAAACAGAAAATTACTCGATACCATAGGTGACAATCTTTCTTTTCTATTCGGTGTGCACTTACCTTTATATTTGGCGAACGCCACGAAGTCGTGTTCCCTGATCATCAACCGTCCCATCCTTTGGTTCCTGTACGATTGACCCGCATAGCAAGTGCTATGGAAGAACGTCACCCATAGTCCTTTAATGGCGTTACCTTTCGCCAAGCCTTTGAGCCTTTCGAACACCTCCTTTTCAGCTAGAGAAGCTTGACGTTGCCCTGTCGAGGAGAACGTCTTGGGGAGGCTGTAGACCACGGTTTCGTTGTCTCTGGCGCTGGGAAATTCCCTATCCGTGTACCTGAGAGGAGAAAATTGAGAGGTTAGTTGAATTTGGTGTGTGATGTGGTAGTGAAAGTGAGTCTTCATTATCCAGATCTCATTTAATGATTCGACATATAATTCTGTTACAAATTAGTTGACTGTTCAAATGGACTTATACTTGTAGCAAACAGCCACTGTTAGTCTTCAGTGGTGCCACCAGACATATGCTGGTTTCGGGTTTGTTAGCTCTTATCAGTCAGTATGTGTATGTGAGACTACTGATAACTATTAATTCCGAAATTGAAAATTATTTAATTTAGCAATGCTATTAGGTATTCATTTTGGGAGTACATACTAATATTAATTTTGAAGGTGCTAATTTTAGTTTTGGGTATGATAATTTTAATTCTTTCCTTTTTGGCGCTTATGTGTAGTAAATTTAGTCCTCATATTCTAACCATAATGGAGTTATTTAGCATTGCAAACACGGAATTCCAGGAAACAACTACTCTGCGGGCTAATGCCCCGACCAGCATTGAATTACACCTGGAAAACCTATAGCAACAGCTAGAGTCATTCGTCAGACGCCCACCAGACCACAGATTACTCTGTGCACCAGACATATACCGGTTTCGAGCTTATTAGCTCTCATCAGTATGCCATAGGTGAGGTATCCGACGAATAATCCTAGCTGCTTTCGTCTGTCTAACCCGACAGAAGGGACCATGAGTACGCGGTGTAGAACTAACTACATCTATCGGCCGTTCGCTACTCCATGCCGGACTGAAAATGTCACAGGCACGAAGCGTTCTACATGCAGTAGACACCATTGAAAGCTGTCGACCTTTATCGCGATCGGCGAGAAACGATATTTTGTAAACACGGAATTCCAGGAAACAACTACTCTGCGGGCTAATGCCCCGACCAGCATTGAATTACACCTGGAAAACCTATAGCAACAGCTAGAGTCATTCGTCAGACGCCCACCAGACATATACCGGTTTCGAGCTTATTAGCTCTCATCAGTATGCCATAGGTGAGGTAGATGTAGTTAGTTCTACACCGCGTACTCATGGTCCCTTCTGTCGGGTTAGACAGACGAAAGCAGCTAGGATTATTCGTCGGATACCTCACCTATGGCTTACTGATGAGAGTTAATAAGCTCGAAACCGGTATATGTCTGGTGGGCGTCTGACAAATGGCTCTAGCTGTTGCTATAGGTTTTCCAGGTGTAATTCAATGCTGGTCGGAGCATTAGCCCGCAGAGTAGTTGTTTCCTGGAATTCCGTGTTTGCAAAATATCGTTTCTCGCCAATCGCGATAAAGGTCGACAGCTTTCAATGGTGTCTACTGCATGTAGAACGCTTCGTGTCTGTGACATTTTCAGTCCGGCATGGAGTAGCGAACGGCCGATAGATGTAGTTAGTTCTACACCGCGTACTTATTTAGCATTGTTTAGTTACATTTTCTGAATGATTTTGAAATTTTTGTGCGATCTGAAGAAAATTATAATTTTCTAACGCCTTAAAATTATTTTGAGAACATGGACTCGAGTAAACCGTTGTATGACATGACGTCACTGCATCCTACACAGCCGGGTTGCGTTCGGCACCGTTTACTTTCATTTATTATGCAAAATTAAAATATTGAAAGTGTTATTAAAGACTTTAAAAGAAAAGGAGCAAACTTTAGATATTGTATTGTACCAAAAGTAAAATGATAAAGTTCTCAAATAAATTATTTATTAGTTTAGCCTGGAATCCCAATAATGCGAAAAACTTTTGCCAAAAAGCAATAAAGTGCGACGTATTTCTTGGATCTACAACAATTAAATATGTATTGTATAATAAGATTTATAATAAAATGAGTTTACTAGTAATTTATATTATACTTGTGCATTATTTATTATTGATTTGGAAGTTTAAATTCTTAGTAGTACTTAAGTATGTACCTTATTAGTCTTTCTAATATTGGGTTTATAAACTACTAAATTCTAATAAAACTAAATTAGTATTGAATAATGAGATTTATCTACTCTAAAATCTTGGAAATGTTTAAGCCGATAATTACGTTCCATTGGTGTAAAATGGAAAGAATTTTTAACAAGTGGAAAGGAATGAATAATTAAAAGATTTTATTTGCACGTACAACTCGGATTTAGTTGATTTGGAAATGGAAGTGGCCCAGGGCTCTGTCTTAGGCCCTGTTCTCTTTACTTTGTATATCAATGATATAACTGAATCGTTTAACGATACACATTTTACTCTTTACGCAGATGATACATCACTTATAATATCTGATAAATCTTATAGTTCCCTAAAACACAAATGTGAACATACAATCGCAAATTTAATCTAATGGTTTCAAAATATCTCCTTATACTTTAATTCCGGTAAACCACAAATACTGAGATTTCATACATCTCAGAAACGAATTGATAACCTTAGAGTTTCTGTTGATGATAATGTGGAATTCCTAGTTCAGGATGTGGACTCTTGTACATTTTTGGGTTTGCATCTAGACTCGTGCTTGAATTGGAAATCTCACTGTGAATTTTTATCATCTAAATTGGCTTCCATCTGTTATCTTTTTTCTAGTTTAAAAAGTGTACTTAGTGGTGACCATTTGATTAAATTATACTATGCGCAGATTGAGATATGGGATTGCCTTCTGGGGGGATTCTGCTCTATCCCGTGACGTATTTGTTGCCCAGAAGCGAAGATTGCGCTGCATTGCTAATGTTCCCAGCACACATTCATGCGCTGATATCTTCAAAAAATTTAAAATTCTTACTTTATATAGTCTATACGTTTTTGAGATCTGTGTACTCGTTTTTAATAATAAACTGAAATTTGTTACTAATTTTAATGTACATAATAGAAATACTAGAGCAAAAAATGATTTACATCTCCCTTATTCCAGAGTTAATTTGTCGTTTAAAGCCCCTAGCCGCATTGGGGCTAAGATGTTCAATAATCTCCCCGAACATATTAAAACTATTCAGAGTAAGAAGAGCTTTAAATATAATCTTAAACGTTTTCTTGTCGATAAGTGTCTGTATAGTACCGCTGATTTCTATAGCTGAATGTTCCTGTGATTTTTGTTAGTGTACTTGCGTTTATTTACAATATTATTTGTTGCTTGTCATTTTTTTTTTAAATTATATTGTGACTCACTTGTAAACTTGTAGCAAGTGTTATCTTTGTTTGTGCATTTATGTATTTGTTTTATATATAAGTATATTGACTTTTCTTATACATCTTGTATGTCTTTAAAGAATAAAAGGTTTTTGAATTTTGAAGTTTTGAAATTTGAGATGGACTTCACATTTGATAAAAATTAGGCAAATGATATAATTTGAGTTATGACCTTGACCAAATGACCTTATTTGGAAAAATATGCTGCGGACTGTAAAGAAAGGTTGAAGAATTGATATTTTACTTAGGCACAGAGCAAAAGACGGCTGTGGCTGCGATGGTCACGCATGGGCATCGTGTGGCGAGACGTGCCCTGTAGACGACACCACCGCTCGAAAATATGAGTGGCACACACACACACGCGGCGGCCTGTCGTGTTTTATTTTCACTTTGGGCCGTCGGGAGTGCTGCGCCCATTTGCATAAATATGTACTCCTATAAGTCCGTGAAAAGTAAAAACAGAAAAATACCGCGAGACCGGCTCCTTCCACTTTTTGATTAGCTCAAAGAAACCAAACTGGATCTTGTATAATCTCCGCGTAATTACTTCACATATAGCATTGCGCTGCTGCAGCGCGGCTCGGCAACGGCTGGATGGACTGCAACATCTAGGAGGCGGCGACCCGGGCCTTCGGGCGCGCTTACGGGGCCTCTCCAGAATACGCCAGCGATCTAAAAATGCTTCAAACTTGAACGACTAAATCTGCCAGGAGATTCGACTCATCTACCAGTAGCGGCTCGTCGTATGAAGCAACTGAGGCCTGGCTTCACTGTATATTTTAATACCCCATAATTTACAATCCGATTGCCTACTATATTTATCAAAAATCAATGTGCAATCTTAGCCCTCGTATGTTATAACGTACCTCTGGATTACATTTCAAATTTCAATATCCCGCCGTTTCTGTTTCTACCCACGTGGGGAGTCCGGGTCACCCACCAATCCCTCCACAGTGAGGCCGAATTTTACCAGCCTCAAATTGCGTCGCATATGCCTGTACGTTATGGTTTCCCCTACCACGCATGACGGTTAAACCGATGTTTTTCGCTCCATGTCCGCTCGAGACTGAGGCCAGATTTCTGGGGCCTCAAGTTTTTAGTTCAACGGCAAGTTGACGATGTGATAGTGGCTAATGACCGTAGGTAACTTGTGAACTGTAAATTATTTACGTGTCTGACGCGATTAATCGATTGTTCAGGTGTTAATACTTTTATTTATGTGTTTTGAATCCCTCTCACGATATTGTTTTATCTCTATTTGAAACGCCTTTTTCAATACGTAATGAAGTAGAGAAATGACAAATTTTTAATAGTCGGTCAACGCTTTAAAATATCCCGAATATGCAAATTTCCGGAAATATCGTTTGATTGTTTACTACAAATGTATCCAAACATATTTGACATAGATAAGTTAAAAAACGAACTTTATGTTTTGTACCTACAGAGACAAACAATTTTATAATTTAGAAGTTCAGAAAACGGTAGAAATATTATACAAGGAATTTAAAATGATATTTTCGGAAACATACAAATTATTTTGCTTAGTTTTAACAATTCCTGCAGTAAGTGTTTCAGTAGAACGAAACTTTTCGTGCCTAAGACTTACTTAAGAAATACGATGACACAAGAGCGCTTAAACAACTTATCGATGATGGCTATAGTGCTATAGAAAAAGAACTGTTGCAAAGTCTTAGCGCCGATTCCCAATTTTATGAAGACATTATAAATAAATTTGCGAATTTAAAAGCGACGAATAGACTTGTTTTATAAGAAGTAAAAGTCTTTTGGTAAAAGTGGCTTTGTTTTGGCATACTTATCATGTAATTTTGGTGAAAAAAATCGACGGGCGAATGGTGGTAACTGAGGGATGCAGTACCCTTTATCCCCTGCAATTATTTCTAAGTACGCTTATGCAGCATTTTCTTGAAATATCAAATGTAGAATTTTCTTCTGATCATTTTACCTCTTTTGTAATTTTTTGTTTAACTGCTCCGTTTTGGAGAAAAACTACATGTATTGATGGGTTACAAATGTCTTAACGGCCTACGAATGTCAGGAAAAAATAGGAAGGTTTTCTTAAATTTGGATCGACATCTTCGTGAAACCGGAAAGTTTATGGATCAGAAGTTCGGAATTTGCGGCCTGCATAGAAAATTAAGCCCTTAACAAAAGGAACAAATCTTAGCACTTGTAGAAGAAGAACCAAGCACAAGTACAAAGATTGTTTCTCGACAAATAGAAAATTTTACAAAAATGGATGTTCATCGGACTTTAAAAACTCAACTTCTGCACCCGCATCACATCCAACCCGTACAAAATATTCTTCCTGAAGATTTTGCTTCTAGGATGCAATTTAGTCGTTGGTTGTTAACACAGAATGATGCAGATAGACGCTTCGTAAGAAAAAATCTATTCACGGATGAGGCAAGCTTTACAAGAAATCGATTGACAAACATGCATAACAGCCATGTATGGGCGAATTTGAATCCCCATGCAACCATTGTAGCACACCATCAATTTACATTCAGGGTTAATGTCTGCACGGGAATAGTGGGTAATATTCTGTTGGGTCCCCTTTTCATACCAAATAATTTAAATTCAGCATCATTTTTAATGCAAAATGAATTCCGATATGTTTTACATGATTTACTTGTTATCGTACGTGACGGTATGTGGATGCAGCTTGACGGTGCTTCACCCCATGATGGTAGAAAAGTCCGGCAGTATTTAAATACTCATTTATTTCCCAATCGTTGGATTGATCGAGGACAAGACGCACTTATTCAATGGCCACCACGATCTCCTGACCTTAATCAATTGTTTTTTTCTCTGGGGTTATATGAAAGATATGGTTTATGATGCAAAAATAAACGACATTAACCATATCAGAGAGAGAGAATAGTAATGGGGGCTGATGAACTTACGCAAAAGGAGAATATCTTTCAAAAGATAAGGTTTTCACTACTTAAAAGGGTACGTACATGTGTTAATGAGGAGGGTGGGCAAGTAGAACGTTTGTTAAATGAGTAGTAATTCAATCAATTATTGTATTTAATATTATTTAGATAAAAAGTTATTATGTTGATCGTTCATTACTACTAAGTATTAATAAATGAGACTATTATTTTTTGTTTGATAACAGATTTTAATGCCATATTATTTTTTCAATTCATAAGTATTCCTCATTTTATAACATTTAGAATTACCCATTTTGTTTTAAATAGCAAATATTCATTCAGTAAGTATTACGATTTGCTAAGTTGCCAAGGTATTGTAATGATAGCTATATTCACAAAATTTTAGTTTTACTTGAAAATGATAGTGAACTATAGATTTATGGGCACTACAAATTGCCATTTTTCTCCAGAACGGAGCATTTAAAAAAAATACAAAGGAGATAAAATCATGGGGAGAAAATTCTACTTAGAAATAATAGGAGGGGATAAAGGGTACTGCATCCCTCAGTTACCTCCATTCGCCGTTCGATTTTTTTCACCAAAATTAGATGATAAGTATGCCGGAATAAGATAAAAGTACGTGCAAAATTTCAAGTGTGTATCTTAAAAAACAATGGAATTATTAACAAAAATAGTTTTTTAAAATGCAACTTTAACACTCTGTATATTGAAGCAGGGGCGCCCAAATAAAAAATGGCATAAGGAAAGTCGCATTATTTTTGTCCAAAGAATATGTGGTTAATGGTATAGCCTTCTATTTTGGGACACCCTGTATATATTTAATTTGTTTTTTCTACATTTCCTGTACTGTTCTGTAAATGGAATATTTTCTGCTGGGCATTATTATTATTATTAAATCAAATTTTCATTCGAATGCTTTCTTAAAACCAAACTGTTTTATTAAGCTCACATGACGGTAATAAGTGTTCTACAAAACTACCCACAGAAAGCTTAAAAAGTGTTATTGTCAGGTTTTAATGTATATTACAAGACTGTTCGACAAATTATTTCACTTTAGAAATACTTTTGGTATCAGACAAACCTTTAAAATTAATTTACAAAGAACCGTCATGATACTTTATAAAACAAGAGCAATAAAGGAAACATAATGAAATTTTCGCGGACAAGGGTATCTAAACATTATTCAAGTAGGTATTGTCATATTTAATTCATTGACAGGCTGTCACTTTTGTCATTGTCGATATTTAACTTCAAATAATTTTAATTTTTATAATAATTTTTATAGTTAGATATTTGACTCAACTTAAAGGAGGCCACCTGAAGAAGCAATCCTAAAAAGGCAGAAATAGGGCAGATCTCATCTATTGTGGTTGAATTGTCGTGTTCCCACTGCCAAAAGTGAAGTTAGATATTTATAGAGTGTTTTCATTAAACCAGGTTAGTAAATTTAGATAGATTAATTTCTTTAGATAATTATTGAATAGAGCTTTGTCTGTGGAATTGTTCATTAGCATACCTAGATGTTTGGTATCAGAGAACATACATTCCTATCATTCTAATACAGTAAAAAATGTTCTGTACCAGTTACAAATTTTTCGAGATGTCGTTACCGGATGAAGAGGCGCCGCTGGCGGGCGGCCCGTAACGCTTCGCGGAGGCCGTCTTCGTCCCGGAGTAATGTCGGGGTCGCCAAGGAACCTGTTCCGTCCGATCGGCCTCTTCGCCGGCGCGGACATTTTTTCATATAATTGCTCGGAGACTTCTTGTTGCATTTGCAGAACAACATGTCGCGAGGAGATACAGTTTAAGGACGTGCAAAATCTTTAATTGATGGACGAGGCCGGGAAGAACAGGGAGGGAGAGAGGGGGGTCGTCATAACAAAGTAGACGCGCGAATTGCGGGCTTCGTGATCGATCATTTTCGCTCTAGACGAGGTTACAGCCGGAAAAAAATCGGTACAGGATGGATTACAATAAAAGCCATTGTCTAATTCTCGTTTCTTGCGACTCCCGAAGGCAGTGATCTTCAGGTTATACAGGGCGATAGAACGTTTAACAATAAACAGTGGCGTGCTTCGACATTTTGTCTGGGAGGGGTCAACTTGTCGCTTCGGTGGTAAAAGGGGGTCGAAAAGAAAGAAATAAAGGAACGAAAAGGACGGATGAGGCCGCCACCACTGCGGGTTTTGGGGAGGGGGAGAATTCTGATCATGTAAACACTCTCCCCCCATGGTCACGCCACTGACAATATATAAGGAATTTCATATGATTGTTGCTTTAAAAGTGCCTTGATTTCAATATGGAGGGTATTAAAGTTACAAAAAATTAAAACAAATATTTTTTCTCTTTTTTAAAAGTATTTCTTCGCCACTGTTAATTTTGTCAAATGGATACAATTTCCATATAGAGTGTTCAATTATATATCGAATTGATGTGCTGGAAAATTTTGAAAAAATTAACCATCTTTAGCTGCTAACTGCATATGGCAAATTTGAGATTGATATGTTAAAGCGTTTTGGATTTATCGAAGATAACGTATAAATTTAAAGAAACTTTAACGCCCTGTTTCTCTTCAAGCAATTACCCAGTATACGAGTATAAGATGGTTGACTTTTATTTATAAGTATATGAAAATCTGTAGCATAGCGACATAGCGTGTGTCTTATAAATGCTTATTTTATTTGAGGAAAATTTCAATAGGATGTTTACAACCCAAGTAGTACACTAGTCTTATATTCCAAAATTCTAAGACCAGAAATTTATATAAAACCACCATTTATATCTCACCTGCACTCAGTTTATATGTGAACATACATATGAAGGAACAGCTAGGTCAATTGTCGGTCATCTCACCTATGGCATACTGATGAGGGCTAACAAGCCCGAAACCGGTCTATGTCTGGTGGTGTGTCCGACAAGGGTTCTTGGCTGTTCACACAAATACTGCAGGAGTAATTCAATCCCGGTCGGAGTAGGTATTAGTCCGCGGAGTAGTTGTTTCCTGCAGTATTATTTACAGATTTAATGGCTCGTCGCCCAAGGCGAGAGGTCTGCGTTAAGTACCTGCCGCAATGTAGGTCGCATCCTGTAAGTGGAGCCGCTTAGGCCGAGCAGGAAGTAAGCAGACCACTTATATCTCACCTATATCTCACCATATCTCACCATTTTATATGGAATTTAGAATTCGGACTAGGAACATTTTTTAGCAGCAAATGTGCATGAATTTAAATTTTCAGTTTTTTTATGAACGAAAATACTATCTTTACTTTTTAGTATTATGCAGGCGCCTTATGACTTTTCGACCTACTTTATTCGTTTATCACAGTAAAATTTTATTCGTATCTGCAATTCAACTTTGAATTAGATATTTTTGAGTTTATACATGTAACATCGTATACTAATTAAAGATACTGATAACAGACATATGTCGTAAAATTTAAAGAAAGTCGAATAATAGCTTTATAGTTGTGATATGCTTGTAAATAAAACAGAATAATTGTATAATGTTTTTATAAGACATTATCATGATATGCTTTATATTCCAATAAAGTTTATTGGAATCGTATAGTTTGTTGGATCAATGCAGCAAACTCATTGCTAAAACATAACTTGCTTTTTATATAGAACTCTTAAAACACAATTATATAATTTTTATACAGCAACCATGTTTTATAAAAATTGTGCCTATTTCACGCTATTAGCTGCTGTGTTCATGCCAATAAGATGTTTGTGCGACTAAATCTTGCAACTTTAACTTCAAAAATTAGTTACAGGAACATTCTTAACCACTGCTATACAATTGATGTGATGTGACCATAAAAACGTAGGACATTGTTCTACATGATTGGATGACCTAAAAACGCCACAAATTTGATCATTTTACAGCAGTCAATATGGCGACTTTAAGGACGATGACACACACAGCGGTTTGTGTCGACTCGGTAGTCGAATCGGATAAGTTATATAGCGTTATTCAGTTATACTGATGATACACACAGTGGATTTCACAGCTGCGGCGCGTAGTTCATATCATTGGCTAAGAAACCGTTCTAGCGCTAAGTAAACAATCGATTGGGCGCCGGTATGTCACAGCGGTTTGTGCCGTCTCGGCAGCCGAGTCGGCTGTTGCTCACTGAGTGCTAGATAGATCAAACACATAGGGCGATTCTCGCTGTCTCGTTTTTTGAAAATGGTTTGGCCAATGATATAAACCATGCTCTGCTAGTAAGCATTTTATATATTTCCGCTACTTACTTGTAGAGGTGCGTCGATATGTCAGTGGTGCCATTATCGACATCTAGCGGGGGCAAATAAAATCTCAAGTTGGAGAACTCCTTGCATGGAATATTCACATACTTCGACATTGCTTACATGTTTCAAATCCAAAGCGGTGTTCCCTTTTCGGCTCGTTAAGGTCACTTCTGGAAATGACAGATATAAAATTATATTCTTATAGGTTATGTTTTGCTAAAACAAATGTTTAAAACTCCCATTAATGGCCCACTGACTCACTTTTTTAAAAATAGTGAACGTATTAGGGTAGAAATGCGGTGCAACTAGGTTTCCTGCTACTTGTAGCCCGCGCCGACACGCGCTGACATACTTTGAAAATTATAACACACTTTTAAATGAACACGTACACAGTGAACGCAAATTGAAGCATGTCAGCGCCGAAAAAATGCTAATTTAGTATATTTCTTCTTTCGCGATTAAAATTTTGTTTTTTTTACTTGGTAACTAAAAAACCCTAAATAATCAGATCATCGTCAGATATGATATTTTGAAAGGAAATAATTAAATTGGCATTACAGTTGATTAAAATTTTCGCTTAATGCTGCCTGCATCTGCTGAATTACGTTGGACACAAGCATTGTCACAACAATACTATAGGCTTGCTGTATAATGTAACAAGTATAGGGCGGAAAAGTGCACTTTACCGCATTAGTGCGGAAAACCACTCTCGCCATGAAAAATCGTGCGGAAAGTACACTTTTCCGCATGATCGTAAGAAATAGCTATTTTCGATACAAGTGCGAAATAATGGCGTTATGTGCCTAAAACATCTATTTCGCAACATGTATCGAACAAGACTTTTCGTAAAATCGTCAACATAGAAAATTCTATACAAAATAAGCAGGCGATAGCAAGGCAAATTCCCGGGGAGAACGGAAATATCACTTTCATTCCAAAAGCTCAGTGCACCAAGATCACCGAGATGCAGGTGTTATCTTCTACCAATATTGAAGGTATGCGAAGTGAAGAAAAAAATCGAGGGAGAAACCACTGAGGTATTTTGCTGTACAAGCTGTAGGTAATTAAAGGGACGTACTTTTTGCATTTTTTTTTGGGTATTTGTGTGTATTTTTCGGTATTTTTAGGTACTTTGTGTATATTTGGGTACTATCAAGGTAATAATGGGTATTTTCTGGGTATTTAATGGGTATTACGAAGATAATTAATGGGTATTTTAAGAGAAAACTAGTATTTTCCCGCCAATTTTTAAATACAATGGCGATCGCGCATGCGTTATGCCGATGGCACAGTTTAAATATAAGTAAACAACTGACCGACGCAATGGCAAATATAAAAGTTATTAAAAATAGATACAAAAATATTTTCTGTAAAATTTTTCGGAGGCACTGTTAAACCATTATGCAACATTTTATTGTCTTCGTAAGCCTTTAGTTTAGAAAATAATATAGGGTGATTCGAATTAGATACATTCTATTGCAAAAATAATGACACTTCCTCAAATCAGTTTTTTGACTACTGGATGTTCTGTGTAGAAATTTCAATAGATTTCTGTGGGTGAGTGGAACAACTAAGAACTAATGTTTAACATTGAAAGTTTCATTACAAATATGTCAGCAGTTCGAAATAAATAGCCAAATTCAACAAAACAGTGCCATTATTATTGCAATAGATTGTACAGTACAGTACCATATAAACAAGTATCATATGAATGTTTTATAAGGCATTTACGCAGAATAAAAGGAGAATGAAAGTCTATAATAAAAATTAAAATATTGCTAAATTAGGTTTTCCTATCACATTCATATTCTATTTAACAATTATCTAATTCTAATTATACATGACAGAAAGCAAGCTGGGGCTAAAATTTAATTCTCCCTCGATGCCCATGTATTTATACTTGCTAATGAAAGATTTTGGTTGTACTGGAGACACCGATGGTATCCGATGAGTATTTGGGATCCGGACAATAATTTTAGGGACACCCCGTATAGACCGAATATTATGATTTCGTAGACGAGGAAGAAGTTTCTTTTTAGTTAGCTTGAAGGGGGCATGGTGTAGGTATTGGCACCCTTCTTGGGTGCGCCAATGAGTTTATGATACATTTTATGTAATCCAAAATGTTCTTTCCAGATGTATTCAGATGGAGTGAAGGGAGCCCTTAAAAAAATCTATATTATTTACGTAGATCTGTAACTGGAATAATTTCTAAGGAAATGAAAGACAGTTTTGGAAAATTAAACGTATATTAAGTAAAATCGTGGGTCATTTAATGTATTTTTCGTTTCTCAGATATCTAGGTATTTAAGGGTATTTTTGGGTACTTAACGGGATTTTTAGGTACTTAAGGGTATTATTGGGTAATAGTCTTTGGGCACTTGAGGGTAATTCGTGGTTTTTGGGTATTATTGAGGTATTTGCTTATTTGCCGCGGTATTTTTTTGGGAAAATAAGGTTTTCACGGGTAATATTTTTAAAAAATGGTATTTCATTGTACAAATTTCAAGCAGTGGTTTACCCCTGGAAAAAATATATGTATAATTAATGTCCAATTATCCGATTTAAAAGGTTGTGTCATTAATATTTATAATAAATAAATAATTTAAAATTCAGTTATTTTATTTTACTTTTTCGCACATGTGCGTAAAAAAGATTGTCATTTTGATACTGAAATGACAACCGAAATGACGTTATTATGCAACGATTTTACGAAAAGTATATTTCACTCATTACTGGCAACATAATTAGGAGCCAATACGTCCTCCTGTCTCCCGGTGTGTAAGCCACTGGCTATATTTTATAATTAAATGTCGTTTCGATAGTAAAATCGGTGATTGTTGTGTTGCGTGGGCCGCCGTAGTTCCTTGTCACCTATTTTTAACCGAAATTAATGTAAAATCTACATAAATAAATAAAAACCAGCTGGCGGCGTGGATTGAACTCGCAACCTTCACACAACCAGCCGGTATCCTTCTCGGCTATCAAGGCTTTCTCCGGGCTCGGTTAGAGGTTACAGCGATCCAATTTGAATAATTCCATATGCTGTATCTATAAATATTCCAACGTAGATTTTTTTTTACGAAAATTGAGGTATATCAAGTATACAGGGTGTCCCATAATTAGTGCGCAATACTTTAGCAGTAAATTCTACGATCAAAAATACATTTTTTTTATCGTGCCGTGCCAAAAAAACATAATTGTGCCAATTTTTTTTTAATACTCCGACAGGTTTCAAAATTATTGAGATATTTCAAAATAAAAATACAGCATTGAACGCCCTGTATTTTTGAAACCAGCAACATTCGGATAAGGCATATTTGGCTCAATCGACTTTTTTTGGTTACCAGTATCTCCAGCTCCGAGATTTCCCAACCTTTCACAGACACCCTGTATATCATTTTGCCACGTTCGTTGCTTTTCATCTACCATACCTTTTAAGAGTGGTGATGTCTGCTGCTGCATCAACCAGTATCGTAGTAAAAGTTCTCCGGAAACAGTAGTCCCAGCATTTACAATTTCAAAAATTTTGCATTTTTGTTATACCAACGCATTGTCTTGTACCTTTTCGATTTCTATATCCTAGGAAGAATATTGAATGCTCAATTGGTGACAGACGAAGAGAGAAATATTTTCGAAACATTTCGATATAGTAAAAAATGAATTGTATCGCACCGAATATTTATCTTTATATTTTGTTGGCAATAAATATTGATTTCGCAATTTTTGATGATTCTTCTATATAATTTTCCATATTGTCGTTGTAAGCAGAAGATTCGGACATTTTTCATAAATTACTGGCAGTTATGGAAATCCCTTTAATACTGCTGAACAGTATTTACGACTTTATTTAAATACTGCTTACCCTCATTTTGCCCACAAACAAAGTAGTTATTGGTCAACAATTTGTCGGATGGAATTTCCTTATATTTTTGTTTATTTCTCTCAATTTTGACAGTTTAATGGTGAATCAGAAAGGACTATAAATCAATATTTTGAGAAAATGAGGATAAGTTTCCTTCTCCTCATTTCATTTTTCTTCAAACATGTAATGGAAAGTAATTAAAAAAGCGAAACACATTTTATTTTTATTTTAGGTTAGATGGATATCACAACGGGTATGGTCGATTACGGCCGAACAACCCGATCTATCAAATACGGGATTGTTTGATGTTACCTTAATTATGCTTAAATATGGTCAAGCAGTATCCTCATTACTGCATCCTTAAAGAAACAGCACATATACGCATGCTTAGATGTCAAGGGAAACCTAAATACTTCTTAACTGTAGGAGACGTCCAATAACTCTCTATTAACGAAAACCTCGTTTTTATATCAACATTCTCTCAGGATTCTTGATTCACATTTTCAAAATTCGCAATTTTCAATAAGAAATTATGATAACTATTGTTATTTGAGCTATTTTCAACACTATCTTGTGTGCAACTCGTGCGCCAATATCCTTGGCAGGATAAATGACCTCGGATGAGCGAGGTCGAGAGGGACTATCTCTCTTTACCCACTTCATCGGCCCTGGACGCCTCGTAGAGGTGGGTTCCCTTCTCCGGTCAGCATCGACCGCAATTGCGGCCGATGCCGGCGGCTCTGGGAACCTCCTCCTGTCCTGCCAAGCCCCGTCGGCAAAGGCTTATCTTCTGGCGCTCTTCTGTCTTTTCATCTTTCTTCGGTCACCGACTCGGTGTGCAACTCGTAGGAAAAGTGTCTAGTACCTATTGTAAATAGAACGTTTTCATTAAAATGCGTATGTATTTACGGTCAAATGAAAAGCATCCTTTCAGGCACGATTACATTGATTACAATTCCAAAATCGATAGCCAGAACGAAAAAATCCGGTTTCTGTGTTCCATTCTATGGTGCTTCAAATCTGTCTTCGGGTTTTGTGGAGGTTCGTTTACAAAATCGTCGTCCAGCGCATTAAAAATTTAGTTTATTGACTTTTAATATACAAAGCCCGCTCCAAGGTCTTCTGAGTTTACCAAACTACCCGAGGCGAACTTTATTTTTAAAACCAGATGATTTGCAAAACCGTCCATGGAAAACAATTCCGTCAGCTTTTGGATTAATTATCTCAAATATTCGCCCCGGCTTACGTAACTATCCGTTTAAAGGTAGGCACCCATTTCAGTGGGTCTATAACCTTCTGCACCTCGACAACGCGTTCCAATCGTACCTGCAAAAAACCTGTAGCTATCTGATTAATTTTAATTATATTGTTAGAAGACCAAGTGTTGACGACTGTAAACGGCAGCGGAAAATGTTGGCCTCTCGAAGCTGGGTATGGCGAAAGAGATATTTGACAGTGCTTGTTAGAGATGTAAGAGAGGAACAACTACCTCGAGAACGGCAAAGTAGTCAAATAAGGCATTAAAAAAAAACAAAGTATAATGCAATAGTATATTACATATCTAGCGGGGAAGTAGATCATTACAGCCCCTTTGTTAGAGGTCCGAGTTAGTTACAATTTTTTAAAAACATTAATTTTAAGAAAATTTGTTATCATAATTTAATATTTCTTTCGACAAAGAACTCCATCAAGCAGTTGCTAGGCAATGTTGCTAGTTTATTGGTTTTGATAATTAAGTCAACAAATATTCTTTCTGCAAACACGGAATTCCAGGAAACAACTACTCTGCGGGCTAATGCCCCGACCAGCATTGAATTACACCTGGAAAACCTATAGCAACAGCTAGAGTCATTCGTCAGACGCCCACCAGACATATACCGGTTTCGAGCTTATTAGCTCTCATCAGTATGCCATAGGTGAGGTATCCGACGAATAATCCTAGCTGCTTTCGTCTGTCTAACCCGACAGAAGGGACCATGAGTACGCGGTGTAGAATTAACTACATCTATCGGCCGTTCGCTACTCCATGCCGGACTGAAAATGTCACAGACACGAAGCGTTCTACATGCAGTAGACACCATTGAAAGCTGTCGACCTTTATCGCGATCGGCGAGAAACGATATTTTGCAAACACGGAATTCCAGGAAACAACTACTCTGCGGGCTAATGCCCCGACCAGCATTGAATTACACATGGAAAACCTATAGCAACAGCTAGAGTCATTCGTCAGACGCCCACCAGACATATACCGGTTTCGAGCTTATTAGCTCTCATCAGTATGCCATAGGTGAGGTATCCGACGAATAATCCTAGCTGCTTTCGTCTGTCTAACCCGACAGAAGGGACCATGAGTACGCGGTGTAGAACTAACTACATCTATCGGCCGTTCGCTACTCCATGCCGGACTGAAAATGTCACAGACACGAAGCGTTCTACATGCAGTAGACACCATTGAAAGCTGTCGACCTTTATCGCGATCGGCGAGAAACGATATTTGTTTAAACAATTATGTGTTTAATGGTATATTTTACCATAAGGTTGCTTTAATTATTGGCATATTTGGCGCCTGCAGATGCGATGATCCTAAATATGAAAATGGTTTATCTGGAAATTTTAGAAAAGAGCAATTATTACAAAATCGGAATGGATAAACATAATAAAGCAATACTATGATCTTCACAAGACCATTGGTTCCGATCGTTTTTTATTACAAATAAACAATGGCAAGATTTTTCCAAAAAAAATAGCGGGTTTTTTAAAATTAGAAAATGCTCACAGGTTTACGGGACATTATTTTAGACGGACTTCAGACATTGCTAGCAAATACAGGTGGAGACATCCTACAGTTAAAAAAATTAGGAAGATGGAAATCCAGCGCCGTAGCCGAAGGATACGTGGAGAACTCGTTACACGATCAAGTAAAAATTGCAAATATGTTACCCATACAAAAAATACGGGAACGTCGGCTTCTTTGTCAACTTCCGAAACCCAATACAATGTTAAGCAAAAACATGGGTACCATGTGCAACGAGTACAGGCCTTAAATCCAATAAATGATCATCAAGCACGTTTGGTTTTTTGCCGCTGGTTTCTACGTCATGATGCTGAAGACCCTCGTTTTCTTGCAAACATTCTTTTTACTGATGAGGCCGGGTTCACAAGAAATGGAGTGTTTAATTTTCACAATACGCATATTTGGGCCGACAAAAATCCTCATGCTCTAAATAGAATCTGGACATCAGGCACGTTTTTCATTAAACATTTGGATGGGTATTGTAGGTGACAGGTTTCTAGGTCCTGTTGTTTTACCAAACCGATTAACAGGCGCTGCTTACCTCAACTTTCTGCAGAACACACTGTCTGAGTTTTTGGAAGACATTCCTTTGAATCAGAGGCAACAAATGTGGTTCCAGCATGATGGTGCTCCAGTTCATTTTTCCATGGCCGTTAGAGAGCATTTACACCAAACTTTTCCACATAGATGGGTAGGAAGGGCCGGACCTGTTTTATGGCCTCCAAGATCGCCTGATCTGAACCATCTAGATTTCTTTGTTTGGGGATATTTGAAGACATTAGTGTATGGTACTCCTGTAAATAGCCTGGAAGAGCTGCAGCTACGGATTAATCAAAAGTGTCAAGAAATCCAAACCAAGGAAGGTGTTTTCGAAAGAGTAGGAATATCGTTGAGACGAAGATGTCGTGCCTGCTTGGAAATGAACGAAGGGCACTTTGAACATCCTCTGTCGCTTTGTTTTTTGTTTGTTAAAAGCTATCTTTGTCGGTTTATTCCTAATAAAATAAAATGTCTGAAAAACGAATAGTGGTCCATATCTCCGCAACCGTTACTTTGCGGACCCATGTTTATTAAGACTTTTCTGCTTGTTTTGGTTCATACTATTACCTCCTGAAATATGTTACACTCTTTTTTTAACACCCTGTATATGTAATACTCGTACAATCCTTATTTTTTATTTTATCAAAAAATGAGGGCTAAGTTCACACCTAAATTTCGGTTTTTCCGGATTATCCGACGAACGAAGGCAGATATCAATTTTTTTTAACCGGCGCAATGTTCAGAACAACTAGCACAATATAGCACATTAATGAAAAATAAGATTTTGCGAAGTGGGAGCCTACATGGAGAACACGAAATTTTCATTTTCTAGCAAAATGGTTATTATTTTTCTTTAAATTTTTCGGAACACTGTAACACAAATCCGGCACAATTCGGCACAACCTTTTTGTTTTGTCAAAAAAATGAGGGGCTAAGTTCGCACACGTCTTATTTTGCCATTAGGTGACTGTACTTAATACTTTACCACCAAATTCTTGTACTATCAGCAGAATGATGTAATATCCTGATCACGCTATTGCGTTGTAACGAATTAATAAAAAAAAATAATAAGTTTATCTTGAACGAAACAGTATAGCAAAATGCAAATTACATACCTCGACAAGTAGTTTGTTTTGTTATCCAAATATACCAACTTTTCACTTGAATATCATCCGATTAGCTTATCTTAATCGACAAACGACTTTTAACTTATCTCGCTGCTTTATTCTTAAATAGTATAACCAATAATATATTGAAATGAAAATATAATCATTGCAAACACAACCTTAGATAAAAAAAACAACTTCAACGCAGCTCATGATAGTGTACACTAATAAGTATTTACTAACATCAATGCTGAATGGGACTTCCAGTTCAGTCATGGACAAGAAGGAATCCCCGCTTACTCGCAAACTTACCACAAATTGGAAGACCCTGGAAGCACTGCGACACATTCGAATTGCAAGTAATACTTATAAACCGAACAGACTGTGTGAGTAAAAAAAACGCTATCTTTTAATCAAGTTGTAGTGGTGCAAATGTTGATAAGATTAGACGGACACGGCTCTCACACATCCCGTTAACAATTAGAACAAAGACGCAGCGGATGACATTACCCGGTGAATAAATAGTAGTCGCAGTTTGCAAGTTGTTAATGAGTAATGAAAGATTTATTGTAACATTTGTTTGTTTCCAGTAAAAATGATTATTATAGCATAATGCCTTTTTTGGTAAATAAGCAATGATACAAGTTCCCATGCTTATATCAAGATGGATCAAAACAGGGTGCATAAGAACCGTCACAGAGAAGGTGCATGTACGGGGGTCCCAAAATATTGCAATTTAACCAAACATACTTATACAGTGCGTTCATAAAGTAACCGATAAATTCATTGGGTTTGTTCCAACCCAGCAAGAATCGATCCCGAACCGTCCAGAACTAGTTAGTCAGTTAAGTTGTTAATGTACTCTCGGCGATTGCGACGTAAGGCGGTGTTGGTCAAACATTTTTCACGGTTCTGAACCAGTTCTCGACGGCTGTTGGAACAGACCTATAATTAGCTAAATAACCAATATTACTAAAAATTCCCGAAACAGGTCGATTTTTGATTGTAATTTACTGTTTCTTCAAATAATAACACAGGCACACAAAAATAAAAAAAGTTCTGTGTCCGAGCTCCAACCTATGGTCCCCATGTATTTTTGGCTCCTGAAACCGATCCCGGGGTCGGTATAGCCCAGACGTTCCATATTTGCGCCCTACGGTAAAAAAAATGACCACATAAATAACATTTACAATAGGTAAATTATTAAGAGAAGCTGAAAAGTGTTTCGTGTTTAAATACTAAGTAATAAAAAACCATCGTGTTGTCGACAGAAAACTGTCCGAAATGGCACGCCTCTGATCTGATGCTAATATGTTACCTAGTTTTTGTACTGTTATTTAACGACAATGAATAAAACTATTTTTTTAAATCTAGATACATGAATGAATTTTCCTTAAATATTGATTTATTTGTTAATAAAAACAAATGTAGATAATAAATAAATGTTTCCGAATATTAGGTTATTACAATTTAATAATTTTGATATTACGTTTTCACAAATAAATATGAATTTTTGGTATTACTTGTAAGTACAATTAATTATTCGTTTGTAGACGTACATCTAGCCCAGAAATTATATTGTTTTTTTTAAGTAGTATGGTACCTATTAACCTGTTTAAAATGCCAGTTCGAGTAAAATTGCACTCCGTCCATGGCACTTTATTAATAAAACGTAACAGCGCCATTCACATTTCGTAAACATTCTCCGTATAACACTACTATTTCCGAATATTTGGAATTTGTAAAATTATGCATTGTGAATTTACGACGAATACGCGAGACGTGTGGCGTGATCTACAAATTTAGGGGAAAAGAAATGCGGGAAATGCAGAAAGCGCTAAATGGGGGAAATTTGAATAACACGCTGAAGTGTTAGACGATATTATGTATGTAAACATGATGTGGCAACGATGTTTAATCCGGCATTCGATTGTCGTATGGGTGCGTCATCAGAAAGCTCGTAGCGCACCAGGAGCGTCGTGTTACCGATTTTTATAGGATGATTTGTTTATTTTTTTAATGGTCGAGTAAGATTTTTTTTCGATTTTTTGCCTTTATTGGGCCTCCCGAATACGTGGTTAAAATTAATGACATTATGACTGACTTACCCTGTACTGATGTTTTAAGAATTATGTAGTATTTTCAGCGAAAATATTCAACATATTTTCTAATGCGAATGAAATACCTACAATTCAATACATTTTTAGATGATGGATGAACAATACACTTTTACAGAGAAGGAGGATGAACAAATTCCACTAAAAAAATCTTCCTACACAGAAGTTATTTCTGTTCCTGACAAAGCTTAACTATTTAGAAATAAAAATGTAACTCGCATAGTGTATTTATTATTGAATTCTAATAATAAAATCTATTGTATTGACTGGCTTAAACTTATACTGATACGGTCGAGACCTGTATTACTATTGATTATTTTTTATTGTTTTGAATTTTCATGTTTTTGTTTACCCCTCTCCTCCTCTTGATAAATTTTGTGTTATCGGTCAGAGTCGTTTCTGATTTTCACGTTTTACTTATTAACCCTATTGCTTAGGCACCTAATATTCTAAATTTCAAGGAACCGCTGTCCTTATCATTAGTTATTTAAATGAAAGGTGTATGACTCCAATATAGTAAAATTAATACCTAATTTCTGAATGAAAAAACAAAGCTTTCGACGAACAGATAACGGGCGCGTCTCGTTGAGTCAATAAACCCGTATATTTGCAGTGCATTACCGTTTTTTTCCGGACTGATAAGGCCGATGGCGACCCGCGCCGTTATCGGCCGCAAATTGCCCGGAGCAAACAAAGCTCTCATCTCTAATTAACAATTACACGGCGACGCAGGAATCGCCGTCGAGTAAGCGTGGGCGACAAGGGACAAAACACGATCGGGATGACATGCTCGATTTCAGGAAACACGCCCGGCGGGCAAACATAAAACGCCGCGCCGACTGCGATAAGCGTGCGGCTTGTAAGCCCAGAGCGCGGAAAGAACTGGAAAGTTCTCGCAGTTTTTCCACTGCGTAAGCCAGCGGATTTAAATGAAAAAGTATCGTCATAACGAATGTGTGAATAATCGCATTGTAGTTTTAATTCAACGAAAATAATTAATACAGGATGTCCGGAATATGAGTGCCAATATGTGACCAAAGGCAAAGTTTACGGAATAAATATAAGTTATACCACTCTCTGTCGGCACTTTGATGTTTTGAGATCAAAGCCGTACCGCCGCACGTGTGTACTATCGCAAAAACGGCCAATTACGGGGGACTTAAAAAAGTAATTAGATTGCAATTGGGAAATATTTATATACGAGGGATATTCTAAAAGTGTGATGTAAGGCTGCTTGTTGTATAAATAAAACATTTGAATCATTTGTAATGCAATAAATATATATATTGTTTACGGAAGCTTACCAACCCTTCTAGTTTGTTAATTATTTTCCTATTTACGTTAGAATTTATAATTTTTGTGACGCCTTTATTTTGACGTTTTCTGGAACATTCCCAGACACATTCTACTTGATTCTCGAGACCGCCTAAAACTTCTAGAACTCTAAAAACTTACATAAGCGGATCGGTTTCGCTGACACAGTCAGTTCATGTTCAGAAGTCAAACGCGAATGACTGAAAAGTCAAAGTAAAGAATTTGACAGTTATGAATATGTTGAAGGATGTTTCTTGTGTAATCAAGAGTGACAATAAAGTTTGTCTGTCTACGAGACGTGTTTCCACGCAAAGACAACGAACAGGTTACAATATTATAAAATGATTATAGGTAAATGTATAAAGTTTTGTATTTTGTTAGTTACTCTTTCCAGTCGTATATATTGACTTGCAAATTTTAAAATAAAATATATACGTTCTCTACTGTATAGAAAATAAAGTACACCAAGAAGAAAATCTGCAATAAAATGTTTATTTAAATATTTAAAAAAAAAACAACAGTATACATTATTTTAAAACTAAAATAAGAAATAATAATATAATTTATATTGTTTACAAATTGCAAATGCTGCAATATAGATTCTCACTTGCTCTTTTAATGAAGTTGTTCTTGGACCCTTACAAGTGTTTGTGACGTTTGGCACTTGATCTGAAATATACAAAAAATGCATTATATTCCTGTTTTGTAATTTAAAAAACTATATATTTTTTCTGGATTTAAGCGATTTGGGTATTTTTATATGTATAGTAATTAATTTGAGACAAATTATTTCAATTTTGAAATTTACAAATTTTGATTAGAATTTTGAAATGACACTTTTTTAGGCACTAGTGCCTAAAAATGAAACATTAAGAACAATGAAAATATTTATTTATTATAAATGTTAAAGATACAATTATGTAAGTTGTTAAAGTCTAACAGGAATGCAAGTCGGAATGAAAAAATTGCTAGTAGTGGCAATACTGCTAGTTTCTGCTTCTGCGTGAACTTCTTATTGGGTGTATATTTCTGACCTATAATTCTTTTTCCTATTTCGATTTTCTGCTCAATGGAATTTTCGATATAACCCTCGGCAACTGACCATGTCGCTTTAAAAGTGTCATGTCCGCTCCAGAATCTGCCAATATTGTCGCAGAGCTGCGCCGGAAGCAATGGCCAGTGTATTCATTGGCATTGAAGAAACGGAATTCCGCTATTTTTTTGGCATATCTCCAATTATATTGATTCCAACTAGTAGGGTACAGTATTTATTTTATGTATGAAACTGCTTTCTAAAAATACTTAAGTTGTACATTAATATATGTATATGTGTATATTACATTTTAATATCAGTATTCATATTCTTTGAAAAGTCATAAATTAAATAAAATTCCTCAAAGTGATTTACGTACATTTGTTTATACGTCCCTTCAAGATCAAGTTCAAGCGTACCTACTAGAAATTACAGCGAAATTTATAAATATCTTGAATTTCCTATGAATTAGTATTAAACAACATATATATTAGAGATAACTTGATTATTTCCAAGAACATTCGAGAAGGAAGCAATACTACTATACATTTTTTACGAGGTTGTAAAGAATTTGAAGAATGATTTCGACGAATATTCAAAGATTGAATTTAGAATACTCGTGGAACGGTTCATAATGTGTGTAAAGAAACTGTAAAAAATGTTATGTTTTCTAACAAACAAATTCAACTTCACTGGCTTGGTTTGAAATTAATTTTTATTTGCATATGTTTCTCTCTCACTTCTGGATGTCATATTACAATACTATCAGCTGTCAAATGACCTTGGCAACCATTTGCATTGAATTAGCAAATGTTCATTTTGATTAGAGGAAAATAGAAACTAAAATACATTCAATACTCATGGTGGCAAATACAAATTTCTATATTTTCTTAATAAGAAACATCTTTAGTTTCCTTCTTTTTACACCTACAAAATGTAAAAAATTACTTTTAACTCACTAGGTTTTGCAAAGTTAATAGCGTAAACCTTGTTATTTTTCATTTTTTGAAAAATAGCCATTTTTAATTAAAAAAATTGCTGTTTCTTTTTAAATAAGTGTGCAATGGAGTTTTAGTTTGCATATGAAAGGTGGAAAAAATTTGGAAATGGGCAAGGAAAAACTACTTATTTTTTATGAAATGTTGAGAAAAATTCTTATTTATTGATAAATCGGCTACATCGGTGAAATAAAAAAAAAAAAAATTTATGGCAAACCGTTCTTGATTAAAAAAATGTAACTTGTGTCATGGAAATTTTAAGTGTATATATATACAGGGTGTTCCAGAGAATGATGGTTGGTCAAATATTTTACCAGTGTATTTCACAAGCCATTTCAGGGTGGGATCTTCATATGAAATTTTTCAATTTGGGTCCTCCCTGTTGAGATATTCAAGTCTCAAAATGGCGGAAAAAATAGTTTTTTTTTTAAACGGTTACACTTCGAAATTTCAATTTTGGTACACAATATCAGCTAATCAAAAGCTATGTTGTGGTGGTATCTATTCCTTGGCTCATGTCTCTGGAGGGCGGGAATAAGCAACCCCTTTTTTTCAAATACTACATATAATTTTATTACCTTTTTATCTCTTGTAATTTTTTCATACAACCAACAGTTTGCGCGAAAAAAAATAAAATAGTTTTCCTTACTCTAATAATCTTTTTGTCACCGGTTACTGATAACCGCAGTAGGCGGTTGCTATGTTGATGTTTCTCTGTTGTCTTGTCAAACAAATCAGTCTTGACAGTTTTTGCAAATATTTGTAAACAACTGACTCTTCCGTACAAATATTAGCGAATAAATTGACGAAATATGCATACGGCAAAATTGGTAACAATTATAGGAATTCCTTGATTAGAAATATTTGGAAAAACTGTCAATTATAGACCTAATGGCGATTTGTTTCACAAGTCAACAGAGAAACATCAACATAGCAACCTCCTACTGCGGTTATTAGTAACCAATGACGAAAAGATGTTTAAAGTAAGGAAAACAATTTTTATTTTTTTCCGCGCAAACTGTTGATTAAATGAAAAAATTACAAGAGGGAAAAAATAGTAAAATAAGATGTAATATTTAAAAAAAAGTTTTGTTGAAATTGGCCATTGCAGGAAAAAGTTCTAAAAGAAATAGATCTAGGGGTTGCTTAAACCCGCCCTCCAGAAACATGAGCCAAGGAATAGATACCACCACAAAATAGCTTTTGATTAGCTGATTTTGTGTACCAAAATTGAAATTTCTAAATGTAACCGTTTTTAAGAAAAAATAAAAAAACTATTTTTTTTTCGCCATTTTGAGACTCGAATATCTCAGCAGGAAGGAACCAAATTGAAAAATTTCATATGAAGATGCCACCCTGAAATGGCTTGTGGAATACACTGGTAAAATATTTGACCATCATTCTGGAACACCCTGTATATGTATGTATAAATTTGTTAGAGAATAAAGAAACTTGAAAATTGAAAAGAATGCACTTATTTATCACAACACATTACAAGTTTTATGTTACAATTTGTGCACAATTTGGCTTACATAGATTGAAATAAATAAAAAAACTCAATTATAACAACAAAAGTTTTTATTAAAACAATTTTCCATAATACAATCATTATTTACTCAGTTAATATTAAAATTCCTATGAATAGGTAGAAGACAAACCTTATGTGAATTTGGATTAAATTGGACAAAAATTCGGGAATAGGTAGTTCTGAACACCGAACAAAAATCAGCGTGGGTCCAAACCAAAAAAACTCTCTAGGTCGGTCAAAATTATAAAAAATCATCGTTTTTTTATTCAACAGATCCAGGCTATAACTCAACAGATTTTGAGAACATTGCTTTTATACAAAAGTTATAAAAGACAACGAATGTCATCGAATATTGAACCTTAGATTTGACCTTGAACTTTTCTTCCAAAGTTATGTAAATGACAATGTGCTTTCAACGGCAAAAACTAATATTCTATCAAGAATAAGATATGTACAGTGTGTCCAATTTTCGTGGTAATCGCATGGTTTCTCCTATTTCCAACGGAGATAGGGACTTGCAAGTTTCACATTCCTGATCTACTTTTTTGAGAAAAGAAGGATGGCGCAAACAGAATGTCCGTATCTTCTTTTGTTTCTGAGATACAGGGTGAAATTGAAAATTTACCATTTTACGGCACATCCCGTATCTTGCTTATCCTGCAACATATCAAAAATCTGAAAATGGATCCTTATAGAACTTATTACGTAGAATCAATTGGCGTACTTAGGTTATTTGTCAGGTTGCTAATTTTTGAGAAAAATATGTAACTTAGGTTTTTTTAAATGGAACGCCCTGTATATATTTACACCGTTCGATTCAGCTCGATTTACTCTTTTCAAAAATATAACATAGTATGTAGTTATTTTTAATGCTTTCGCCATAATCTGCAATTAAAGTCGATTTTGATATTATCGAGGTAAACTAACCATAACACAAACATTTTTACAAAAATGTAATTTTCAAAAAATAGTTTATAGATGCTGTCTGAAATTCAATATCAATTCAATATTATATGAAGGCACAGGATATGAAATGTAGTAAGTAAATAAATAAGGTAAACAGTTTTTAAAGTAAAAGAATATGCAAATAAATAAACAAACCGGTATATACAACTAACAAATAACAAAATAATAATAATATTCATGTTGGTGTAAATTTCTGTGATCTCTTGTTGAGATCTAGTTTCAGGCTGTAGCTTATTTCATGATGTATTCAATAGATTTTAATTATAATAATAATATCTTTTGTTATTATTATTTTTACTGGTAGGTTTAAGTAAACCACAGATGAACTTGTATTTCTTATATTGGCTAAGGATATAACAAAAGGATAAAGAGAATAAATAAATAAATAAGAGAACAAATAACTAACTACCTAACAAATAATAAAATAAACAAATAACAAATTAACTAAATAATTTTTTGCTACTCTAATTAACATTATGTTTTAAATACTGTTCAAACACATTTCCATTTTTCGTAATACACATTTCACATCTTTTTCTTATACTATTCAAGGCATTAATAATGATAATAGGCCGCTCTTGCAATTCTGTAAATGCCTGTTGGGTTGCAACTCTAAGATCATTTTTAGTCTCGTGACGCACACTATAAATTTTATTTTTATAAAACCCCAAAGAAAAAAATCGAGCACAGATAGGTCAGGTGATCTAGGAGGCCAGTTTGCGGGTCCTCTGGTACCAATCCAGTGATCCGGGAAATTGTCGTTTAAATATTGAGTCACATTGTGAGAATTGTGAGCTGGAGCCCCATCCTGCTGAAAGTATATTTCAGGCAAATGTCCCAAGGGGATCTCATCCAAGAAATCTGGCAAATTATTTCTTAAAATTTGTAAATATCGGGCGGCAGACAGTCTTTCTTCGAAAATTTCGTATTTTATTCTGGTCCAAGTATAAAGCAAGATACACTGAAGCCAAATCTGCCTTGCTGTTCACGGGTGAATGTAATAAATTCGTTTGTTTGAGACCAGTGCCTAGTATTGTGTCTATTGAAAATACCAGCACTGCTAATATACGACTCGTCAGACCAAATGATTTTTCTGCAAAAGTTTATGTCATTCTGAATATTTTCCAGATACCATCTACAAAAATTCATGCGTCGCTCTGCATCACCGGGGCGTAACCTATGCACTATTTTTGATTTATAAGGCTTGAATTTATTTTTATGTAATATTGTTTGTACCGGGACTTTGTCACACCTACATGCTCTTGTATTTCTCTACAAGAAGTTTTGGGAGCGGCCTCTACGATAGCCAATACATTGATATTGTCAACTTCATTATTTTCCTTGTTATACATTTTAGGTCTGGGTTTACAAAAGGAACCATAATTTAACAAATTTGACTTCATTTTAAAAAATATCACTTTATTTGGTTGCCTGCACTCTGGATATCTACAAAAATTTTAATGTAAGTTACTAAGTAAGTTTAGTAGAAATTTAGTAATAAATACCTATTAAAATAAAGTTCAGATGCATCATCGGCATTTTCTTGACGTTCAAAGAAACAACGAAGCATATCATACTTTTCATAATATTCAAAACGTTGGTTTACTGCCATACTTGTATTATTGATCAAGAGAAATTTGTGAAAAGCTTTACGTTTGTACTGGATAAACACAATAAATTTGACAGGTACTAGTAGAATAGTTTTTTGTTTAGCTGCCATAGCCTACTAAGGGTCAATAGAGCTGATCAACAAGATAAAAAGTTTAATTGCAGATTATGGCGAAAGCATTAAAAATAACTACATACTATGTTATATTTTTGAAAAGAGTAAATCGAGCTGAATCGAACGGTGTAAAAATAAACAAGGCGTTCCATTTAAAAACCTAAGTTACCTATTTTTCTCAAAAACTAGCACCCTGACAAATAAACTAAGTACGCCAATGGATTCTACGTAAAAAGTTCTATAAGGAGCCATTTTCAGATTGTTGATATGTTGCAGGATAAGCAAGATACGGGATGTGCCGTAAAATGGTAAATTTTCAATTTCACCCTGTATCTCAGAAACAAAAGAAGATACGGACATTCAGGAATGTGAAACTTGCAAGTCCCTATCTCCGTTGGCAATAGGAGAAACCATGCGATTACCACGAAAATTGGACACACTGTACATCGTTGAAAATGAAAATTGATATAATTCTTCATCAATATCGAGTATACGTTGATTCAATAAATGTCTAATGAACGTAAAATCTATGTTCAATAATTATTGACAGATTCCCGCTTGGTTTCTAGCGCGACATCTAAATCATCGTCGAATCAATGTATAATAAATATTGAAAACAATGTTGAAACATTTCCATATTACTTTTTGTTTACTAGCGTCGGCCCTGAATCCTGTGACATCCTGTATATGAAAAGAACTTTACAAGCCTGGAAGTGTCGAGAAAAAGAAAACAATCGGTATTTTTATTAATATGTGATATACTTTTACCTTTAGAGATTTTTGGGCTGAACTGAGTAAATAATTTTTTTCATTCATCATTTGCTTCTAAAACACAAACATTTTTCTGACTAAACTAAGTCCGATTATGTTCAGAATCAGTGGCGGCTGGTGAAATTTCAGGTATGTCATATCTTAATAACCAGACATGGGACCCAAACCAAACTTTAGTATATATACAATACTGTGGCTATATAGAGAACTTCAGTAGAAGGAGAACGATATTGCAGTTTGCGAAAAAAAGTTAAAAAAACGTGGGCTCAGACATTTTTTTCATAAACTATACATAATTCTGCCGATATGTTTCAGATTGTATTAAAAAAATTTAATTTTTGTTAAAGTTACAGCAGTTTGAAATTTTTATAATGTATCACAAATAAATATTAGTTTTCAAACTGCTGTGACTTTAACAAAAATCTAAATTTTTTAATAAAATCTGAAACATATCGGTAGAATTATGTCTAGTTTATGAAAAAAAATGTTTCTCAAAATTTAAACAAGCCAATTTGGAAATCTTGGGTGAGGCCCACGTTTTTTTTAACTTTTTTCGCAAACTGCAAAATCGTTCTCCTTCTACTGAAGTTCTCTATATAGCCACAGTATAATATTATACAGATTCGGAAATTGCTCTTTACAGAGAAAGTAGAAATTGCCGCTTCATTCCAGGGAAGGTACGAACTTTAAGAGGGGCGGCGACGTGCATTGGTCTAGCATTCCCCACTACTACGGTAATCGGTTCGGTATCGCCAACGCCAATTCGCCATTGCAAATCTAACTGTCAGATCAACTGATGCCAGTGTTGTCAGATCTCATGCATTCTGAGGAAATCTCATGCTCTCATATTTTGATTACAAAATCTCATGCTTTTTAATAGACACAAAAAGATAATAAAATTATTAAAATTACTCTTTGAAATCTACCAAAACAAAGACCTAACGAGAAATAAAGGCAAAATCGAGGGCAAAATTGAATAGATAGAGGTAGGTATCTACAATATTTGGGTACTTGAAATATCCTTTATTGTAGACTGCTCTCTTAATAATTAGCAATGAATACATAAACGGGTATGACAGTCTACGGATATGCGGTGTGTGTGCTGTATTGCAGTGATTCTTAACTCTATTCCGTAAGGGTACCTACATTTTCTGGAAACAACAGATTTTACGACCCGTGAGTCACCCTGCGTCACGTCAACTGCGTCTCAACGTTCGCCCGGCCTAACAATAAAATAAATTAGAAAGGTTACGTGGTTAATAACTTTTAAGTAAGTACCTGTAACTACCTACTTACAATGTAATATTATGATAAAATAGCAGAACATAATGATCTTTAATGAAATAAAAATGGCATTACAAAAGTAATTAAAAATTAAGCTGTGTCAAGAGATGTTTTTTGATAAATTAAGCCATCTCATGCTTTTTTCTCCAAACCTCATGCTCTTTGAAATTATTCTCATGCACTGAATTTTTCCGACCTGGCAACACTGCTTGATGCAAACACGCTGTGGTCGAAGTATGCGTGTAGCATGACACAAATACACGCAAGCGGCAAAATACAATTCACCATCAAGATCCTCACTTTCCAAATCTGTATATACTAAAGTTTGGTTTGGGTCCCATGTCTGGTTATTAAGATATGACATACCTGAAATTTCACCAGCCGCCACTGTTCAGAATAGTAGATGGTGCAATATGGCCTTAGCATAGAGCAATATTTTTTGCGGACAGTGTAGATCCGTTAGAGGTAGGGTAAGGTATAGCGAAATCTGAAATGCAAATCGAATCTTGCGGCCCACGTTCAATTTACCTGCAAAAAATTCGAATGTGTATTAATTACGAGTAGTTACCCGTTGAATTATTTAAATCAGCGCCACCGGTAAACAATTTCCTATTGAAATTACTGAGTAGATTGAATTCTGCTGCCTGCCCATTGGAATTTGCATAAATACGATATAAATCATCAGCGTTCATTCGATAACTGGCAATTAAACACTTTACTGGATAGGAACTAATTGGAAGGCTTCAGCAAATATTAGCTTAGCACCGATATTTTATTATTTAATGCAAAAACAAAATAATACTGTTCATGATTGAATGCCTAGTTTTTTCGTAATTTGTTTACAGGGTGTTTTAAAAAGACATGGCAATATTGCTAAAGCGGATAAAGCAACTAAGACTTACTTAATAAACGTATGATCTTAGAACCATTCATTTTTGAGATACAGGGTGTGTATGTTTGCGAACAAGAACTAACCTTTTATTTAAATCACCGGTATACAATATGTGCAGTGTATTATTATTAATTAATTAATAGTTTTTTTTTATATTTTTAAGTATTAATAATATTGTGTGAAACTAACTACTCTGTGGACAAAGCCCCAACCAGCGTTGAACTGCACCCGCAGTATCTACCCATATATTCTTTATTATTAGCTTTTGTAACATTTTTTAGATACAGGGTGTGTATGTTTGCGAACAAGAACTAACCTTTTATTTAAATCACCGGTATACAATATGTGCAGTGTATTATTATTAATTAGTTAATAGTTTTTTATATATTTTTAAGTATTAATAATATTGTGTGAAACTAACTACTCTGTGGACTAAAGCCCCAACCAGCGTTGATCTACACCCACAATATCTACCCATATATTCTTTATTATTATCTTTTGTCACATTTTTTTTTATTGTATTAGAAAGGTATTTAGGCTAAAATCAATCAAATCTCCTACAATTCCTATCAATGAAGTCATATGTATGCCCTCTGATACCAAACATCTAGGTATGCTTATGATCAATTCCACAGACAAAGCTCTATTCAATAATTATCTAAAGAAATTAATCTAGCTAAATTTACTAACCTGGTTTAATGAAAACACTATAAATATCTAACTTCACCTTTGAAACAGTGGGAACTCGAAAATTCAACCACAATAGATGAGATCTGACCTATTTCTGCATTTTTAGGATTGCTTCTTCAGGTGGCCTCCTTTAAGTTGAGTCAAATATCTAACTATAAAAATTATTATACAAATTAAATAACGACAATGTCAAAAGTGATATTAGCCTGTCAATGAATTTTAAATTAAATATGACAAATACCTACTTAAATAATGTTTACCCTTTATGACTTGTTTTTTCTATATTTTTAGGTATTAATAATATTGTGTGAAACTAACTACTCTGTGGACTAAAGGGTAATCTCACTTTTGACATTGTCGATATTTAATTTCAAATAATTTTAATTTATTTATATATGTTATTCGTAATATGGCGTCGCCAGACAATCTGTCACTGTATAAAAACAAAATCCATGCAAATGCTTCTTAACTGCTAATTTAAAACGTGTCATGTTTAACAGAGTATGGAAGTTTGTTATAAAGTTTCACATTTTAAAGAATGATGGACTGATTTGGATAGACGGAAGCCGTCAGTCCTAAGCATATTAGCATTGATTGTATTATGACTGTGAATTGTGCATGTCCGACTGCAATGTAAATCTGGTTATATTCTTATGAATTTCAACAACCTGAGAAAAAATGTATAAACAAGGGTAAAATACCGAAGGAAATAAAGAACGGTTGACAGTGTTCTTTGATATTCACATAAGCTATAACTCTAATTGATTTATTTTGCAAGCGACATATTTTTATAGATTCTCTGCACTTTTTTATAGATAGCCCCACAGAGAAATTGCATAGCATATGGGGCATTCCACGCCAACTCAGCAGTCGATCCCACATCACCCTCTCAGATCTGGCTCAAAATTGGTACATCGATTGGTACTGTCAAAAAATAGATATTCCGAAATTTTCAGCCCCTGACACCGCTTCCTGTCACCAGGGGCCCATAGTGAAGTTTTCGACCATCATTTCACCTCCAGGGGTCTGATATCGTTTTTTCGTGTACTGACGCGGCATTTTGGTCTAAAAAAATTATCCAGAATACATAGGAGATGCAAAATTTCCCGTAGAACACGATGCCACCATCCGTTTTCCGATATCTAGCAAGGGGGGCCCGGAAAACGCGAAAAACCGCGCTTTGGTAAAAAAATCTGATATCTCAAATACGGTCGCTTCAAACTGGCTGAAAATTTACCAAAAGACTCTTCGATTATTGCTCTTTCGAGTGTTCATACTCGCGTGGTGATCATTATATGTAAAAAAAAAGTTACACGCGATTTACGGGTTTTTTATGGGATTTTCTGTAATTTTTTCATTATAACCGCTCCACTGGCCCTATCCAGTTGGGTAATAATTGGATTTTTTTCTCTCTCCAAGCTGTCTTTACAAACACAGAAATTTCTCTCCCTAGCCAGTATTAGAGAAAACATTATATATTCAATGATTTATTTCACAATTTTTCGTAAATTTTTTGATTTTTGAGCAAATTTACATTTTCTGCAACTTACGTCTATTATTTGTAAAAAATATGAATATAATACAATACAACGAATGAAAATCGCAGTAAGAAACAAGAAAACCCACATTGCAATCATTGTTGACACTATACATCTCGATATTATTTTCACTATTTTACATAATGTCCTTATACATGAATTACAATGCGATTTTTGACAGTTTGAAGTGATGTCTACAATTTTATGATATTGTTTATGTTTTTTTTGCTAAATTATGAATGACAATTTTCCAAACATGTGCATAGGTCCGGGTAGATCTCTTGAGTGGCCTTCAAAGTCACCAGACATCACTCTTGTTGATTTTTTCGTATGAAGCCATTTAACATACGACGGTATATGGAATTGACATTAACAGTCCAGAGTAACTAATTGAGAGAATTGTAAATACCTACCTGCAATTAACTAAGAAATAATCCTGATGTAATAAGAATATCTGTAACAGCTATTATAAAATAAACATGAAAATATGTTCAATATAACAGTGTACACTGAGCATTTATTGTAGTGTTTCCTAAAATTGTTTTCGTTTTTTTTTGTCTGATTTTATTGCTATCTGTCATACTGTTTTATTTTTCTCTTTAAATAAATTTATTAGATGATTATTTATAAAAACAATTCAAATTTACAAAATAATAAATTTTTATTAGTGTTATTATTTCTACACATAAAATGTTTATTAGTTTGGACTAAAAATTGATAACTATTTCACATTTGACAAAAAAGTTTGAATTTTCTGGCATTTACTGAATGATTCATTCAATATTCAAATCTTGATTTCATATACTTTCGATTTTCAACGGCTCCATAGGTAATAATCAACAGAAGTAATGTCTGGTGACCTTGAACGCCATTCACAGGCCCATCCTGAACAATATTGCTATATTCAGACATGAAATCATTTAACTTAAATAAAACCAAATATTGCTGTTTGTTTTAAACACCCTGTATAATGCGCTCGTTACATAAACTTTTCTACTAGAACAATAAAAAATAATAATAACAGTTTGACATTTATCAAAACTCATCGCCAACTACATTCACTTTTTGGAGAGCAAAATTGAAGATCATTTTGCAAAATTAACATAGGTATATAAATAAATATAGCCTTGGAAGTAAAATATAATATTTATTTTTCTTTTGTACAGTTTAGCATTCAGATGTTCATCAGTTCCAAGTAATACCTGCGGATGATAAAATTTTATAAATAACATAATACTCGTAGCTAGTTTATCGTCGGATACCGACGTTGTAAAAATATAGGGAGTGGTGGTATAAAAATACGGGCAAATAAAGATTATGTGGTTAATGCAGGTTATATGACGTTATCTTCCTTGAACTTGACACCTAGAAATTTTATTGTTCGATATCTAAGCATTTTGTCATTGAGAGGGAAAAAAATCATTTTTTATGTCGGTTTAGTCACACCAACCTTGATCTGATCTTTTAATCGTGTAATGCAGTTTTATGAAGGGAACATTGACAAATCTTGGTTGACAGTGCAATTGTTTCTTGTTTAGATAGAGTCCTGGTGGAGGCCGTGGCGTATCCATTTCACGTTGTTACCAATTGTGTCTATCTTGGTCGGGTCTCCATAAAGCTTTTCTGTAATAAAAACCTTTCGACTTGTTCGTTTTTGATTGCAACTTCTTAATTTTGATGTCTTCAATTTGCATGACATAAAATGATACGAAATGAAGCACTATAAAAATGTTATTTTATTACTAAATAATGTTGCCAATTATTACACATTACTTGATAAAAGAGTAGTAGACGCAATATATGTTGGTTGAAAAAAAAACGTTATTAATGATTTTGCAAAAAGGCGAAATTGGAAATAAAAATGTATTGACTTTATAAATAGAAATACTCTGTATAAGTTTCTTTTATTAATATTAGATAAACAGTTTTTTACATATCGAGGCAGCATTAAGATTACATCTGATATTGAAAAATACGATAAGATATTGGAAAAGTCTTATTTATAATCACACTATCATGAGTGATTTTGATATCAAACTTGATTAATACTGTTTACAAATCAAAATATACAGGGTGTAACTTTAAGTGGAAGTCAGTTTTTAAGGGTAATAGCATTTCTTATTATTATAAAGTTTAACTGTAACTTTTTTACAATTGGTTTTAGAAAACCCTGCGCATGTATTTGATGAAGTAAAGGATTAGTTTGTATTTATGTTGATCTCTCTTTGACCTAATGTGTTTGAGGTTACTCGAAGTTTTTGTTGAACGGAATCCTCTATATATCCTTCTTCCACGTTCGTTGCTTTCCATCCACCATGCCTTTCAAGAGTGGTGATGTCTGCTCCTGCATCAGCCAGTATTTTAGTTCACAATTTTCCGTAAAAAATTAAGATTGCTATTTGAGCTATTTTCAAAACACTATTAAAAAAATCACGCTGCTGTGGTATGCAACAGAGTGTTAAGCTGTGGTGATAGGCGGGCAAGAAAACAAACGGCTAACGTTAATTTGGCGAAACTAGAATCTTTGTTAGTTTGCACTGAAATCTAAATACGATTTGTATGGTTTAGTAAAATATAAAGTGGAATGTATTTATAGTCTGTTTAGAAATGAAAGAGAGTAATAAAAGCTTATTATGTATGTAAATCGTAAATAAATGTAGTACTGGTGCTTATATTCAATATTTTTATATTATATATTATCGGTATAGATGAGGTGTACCTTTAAAAAAACTTTGTGTGACCGAACTGTACTAAATTGTAGCAGGTAGCTAAAACTTAATCCCCGACAATCCGTCTTTGTGTATGCCTCTTAAATGTCTCGGTCCCTTTCTCTTATAAGTAAAAAATATAAAAACAGGATTTCAAAACATAAGCATCATAACCGGGTTAAGAGGGTTTTTAGTAATTCAAATAAAATTATTCAATATTATTATCAAAATATTTATTTAAATTTAATGAATAGACTTTTATTCCACACAAAAATATATGTATTTTGAAAATTCAAATTATGGTGAGTAAATGTAGTGTTGTATAAATGTACAATAAAGAAAATAAAAAGTAGGTATATTAAAATGCATCCTCTGAATATTCTGATGAATTATCTTCGTCTCCTAGATTGATAACGATAGGTTCCACAGTAACGTCAATTAAATTATCGAGTTCCCACATTTTCTCCTCTTCTTTTTGTACATGATGTATACATCTTTGCCAGTTATCTGCAGTTACTCGTTCCAAGGAATTTTTTAACAAAATTTTCACGTCACTTAATTTAAACGTCGTATTATTTCGCGCTACATCTTCTTTTATCTGCTCCCAGACTAATTCGATTGGGTTAAGTTCACAGTGATAAGGTGGTAACCGTAGTGCCGTTATTTAGCGATTTGTTGCCATTTCATCGATAACATATTTTTTCTGATCTTTATTAAGATTGACAAGTGTCAAAAGTTCCTTTTTCACCATATTTATTTCAAAAGAAATGTTTTTTCCGGATAACCATTGAATTATATCGGCTTTCCTCCAAGCAGTCGTAGGCGTCCGCTCGGTCTGCCGTGAATTAAGATATATAACCATTTACCGAGTGAACTCAAGACTGATAAGATTACAATATTTTAATTTAAACAAAAACTGAAATCATTTTTAGTAGATAATTGAGTTTATTCTTTATTGGAATTTTTTCTGCTGTTGTGTCTTAGGTTAGTTATTATATGATTATATGACTATTGTTATACAATCCTTTTTTGTCCACAACAAGATAAATAAATAAATAAATAAAAATGGTAACTGGAATTATCTATGACAATTACAGACGCCGGAGGAATAAGATCCAAAATCTGTGTAAAATACTCATTGAAAACATCTGCGTTCATGTCTTCGTGATGGTCACCTGTATTTTTAGATTCAAATAAAAGTAAACCGCCATCTACAAAACCACTGGCACTGCCTTGAACCCTGTTGAAAGTCCATCCAAAAATACTTGTCGAAAACTTACATTTTTATCTTGCCATACTTTTGTTACAGTATATCCCTCGTTGACCCAAGTTTCGTCTAAATAATAAATATTCCTCCCTTCGTCACGGAATTTTCTAATTGATCTTAAGTAGGATCTTCGCCAACAAATAATTTCATCTTTATCGATAAGAACTAACTTCCTGTTCTGCTTTTCCCAGCAAAATTTCAACTCTCATAAGACGGCCCATAATTTGCTTCTACTGATTTTTGGCAAATCGTTGTCCTCTGAAAGTTCACTTAAAATTTTGTTTAGTGTTGGTATTTCTTTTTTAAAATAAAATGAGTGTACTTTTCTACGAATGATATTTTTGAAGAAACCATCTATAACGACTTTTTACTTTCCTGTAGATGATTTTGGGGATTTACAGTATCTTGTTCATTTTTTCTTTCCTTTAAAAGTCTGTAGATAGTCGATTTTCCCATCCCTGTCATTTTGCAACACTTTTCCACGATGTCCTCAACACTGTTGGTAGGATTTTGGTGTTTCAATGCATTAAATACATTGAATATAACAATCTTCTCATTCTGAGACAGCGCACATCTTTTCACGCGTTTAGCAGGTACGTAATCTGATAAGCTCGACATTTTACCCAAACAATATTATATCCACTGGCACAATAGTCACTAAACACAAGTCGAATTTTACTCTACTGCACTAGCACGTCTTTGTTTTCAGCTCTAAGACTGGATTGATCTCTCACAATACACTGGTTCCTGCCCTATGATGTATCTAGTAAAATATACTAATGTACACCCATTACCTGTTAGCATTAATGTTACTCGATATTTACCTGAAACGAAGTATTACCATGCCCATGGCCGGTTCTTATCTCGGGGTTTTATTACTCTCTTTCATTTCCAAATAGACTATAGTGAAGTGTCTTGTGTAGAATGTTTCTGAAGTTAAAGATATCAGTCTCAAAGTTACATCCTGTATATCGATATAACTTAGAAATGAAAATAAAACAATGTGTGAAAGACATTCTATTTCCTTCCTTGCAGTGGTTGCAGTTTTAGACACAGTTATTTATTGTTTTTATTTCAAATACTTACCACATGCAACCTTGTTAATTGATGCGTAGGTGGTCTTTGGCGACACCGTGCAGGCGCCTGGTACAGCAAACATAGTTGATTTTTTTTTTGTGGAACCGCAGCGAGGTTGAGGAACTCCTCGACCGCTGGCAGGCAATCACACGCCAACGGTGGTGGAGTTACCACTCCTCACTACACTCCCCCTGGTCATCCTCCCTTATAGGCCCACCTAGAATAATAACATAAATTAATTTCACAGTTCGGATAAGAAATGGAATCAGCATTTATTTATATTTATTTACTGAATGTTTTACATTTATATAATTTTTATTGAATTATCATATCAATATTAAACGGTAGTTGGTTAAAAGCACACGATAAGTTAATTAAATTATAGCTTTGCACAATCATGAAGAGAATCTACTATACAACATTTGTAAGTTATCAGACTATGTAAGGGAAATTTGATGTCTAGTTTGGCAGCAATATCATTCATGATAATAATAAACAAAAGTGGCCCGGGAATTGAGCCTTGAGGCACTCCTGAGGTCCAAGAGAACATTTGGGATCTGTATAAACTGAACAACAATAACAGCAATTAAATAATGTCAAATATTTTACTTAAATCATTTCAAATTGAATTAAAGATTATGTTCAAATGAGGCATCATTTTTTGTTAACCTAATTGACTTGAATTATTTCAATAGAGATGTACAACAAACAAAATTTTCACGACATACGATAATACCCACTTGACAAATCTCGCTTTTGAAGAGGATGACTTGGAAATATATGAAAAATTGTTGTATATAAACACAAAACTGTTATCGCATCGTACATCGTACAACTTTGTGAGATAATTGATACTGTTATCAGTTTTTCCATAACTTGACATTTGCAAATCATTATTCCATGTTGCGACATTATTTTGTAATAATATATACAAATAACACAGCACTCATTTTTTTATATTTTTTCTTAAAGACAAGGTTCTCAATAATCCTGTACAGTAGAGAGTTTTGTTTAACCATACAGGTTTTGTAAAATCTAAAGAGAAATTTTGTAAAAATTTATTCTGCAACAGTAACATGTCCTTAAAATCTGAACTATCCCAAGCCTCTGTCTCATTATCATATAAACAATTAATTACAAAATGAACCGTTAGCCTTGCTCATTTATTGAATAAAGGAACCTATAAAGCAACTAAACGATTATTTTATTCAAATATCGTCGACGGTAACACGTTGGACGGGCATAATTGAATGTTATACCATAAGTATCACGTTTCAACGGCTACATTTAGAAATGAAACCCCTTGACAACGGGAAGTAGCTCTATTTATTTACAAATTTAACATACTGTTCAGAAAAAGTTGAAGCGCTAACTAATTTCCCTTCAAAACTTAAATGCTAGACACTGTTAGTGCATTTTTGTATGAATAGTGATGTCACAGTATTTTTTAACATGTGGCAACAGCGTATACTAAACTATAAGGCTCTTTTATAATTCTAGAAGTTGATAAATAACAAAAAAGGGTATAATTATTAATAGAATGTATGGTAAAATAATTTTCTTATATAGAATTTTCAAAATACATACATTTAATATGTTTTTATCTTTTTGCACTGCTGAAAATTGTGCCAAATATACTTAGAACTCCGATATTGGCATTTGTGGAGTTGTTGTGTACCAATTCTCAGTATATGGTGCAACTGTATGAATATTTCAGTGTTTGCATATTTTAATATTTAGATTATTGCATGTGCAACCAACTGCAAACAAACGTAATTTTCTTAAAGCATAAAGCAAAATGTAAATTTCTTTTGGAAAACGACTCCCTAAAACAAACAAAATAAACACGTGTCTGTAGTACTTATCTGTGCTCATCCGATACCGCTATTTATTCTAAAAATAAATATTGACTAGCGTTAATTATTGTTCAAAATACGGTAACAACAAAAAACTCGTCGGCGCGTCAGCATCTCCATTTAAAGAACGAAATTAAGTTGACATTTAAGAGAACATAAACGTTCAGGATCCGCGGTTTTAGCCAACAATAGTTCAATACTCATTACTATCTTTTCCACACAGTTTACGCAACAAGTTTGTTTTGTTTGTCGTCCGGCCAACAAATTGTAGTACACTACAGTGCTTTCGAAAAGTAACGAATAAATTCATTATTTTTGAAATTGAGAAGTTTTCGAAAAAATCCCCTGGCACGTCGATTTTGTTTTTAACAAAGGCACTTTTTCACATACGACCCACATTTGTGACGTCATCGTTGTTCGAGATATGACGTCATCGACAATTTTTTTAAATAGCAACCTCCAATTTTGACCATGCCATTTGAAAGAGCGTGCCATTCTACATACATACATCATGAAAAATTATGGTGTTACATAAAAATTTCGAAAAGACGATTAATAAATTCTATTTGGACATTATCAATAACTTCAGGAGGTATACGATGTATCTCGTGACGAATTCTTGCTTTTAAATCTTCCCAATTAACCGGTCTAGTAACGTATACTTTGCTTTTTAAGTATCTCCACAAGAAATAATATAAGGGTGTCAAATCAGGCGATCTGGCTGGCCACTCAATCGGCCCCCTTCTCCCTATCCAACGATTCGGGAACAGCTCATCTAAATAAGCACGGGGAGGTACACAGTATTGTGAAAATTAAATTTTAAAATCTTCAACATAACACATTCTGATGTGTTATTTCACACTATTGACTCAGGCAATAAATATATCGTAATATCGCTAATAACTTTCATCATTGCAAAATTGTGTTATGTATAAAGCTCTTTATTTGTTGATGAGAGGTCTAGTTCCATACTACAACATAATTTGAATAATATAACATAATTCTTCAATGTTCCACAGGGATCAGTTCTAGGCCCTCTTTTGTTTATTATATTTATTAATGATGCACCCACTAATATTCCAGCGAATGTTTTGTTGTATGTTGATGACATGAAGTTATTTGCATCGATCCACCGTATTTCTGACTCATTTTTTACAGCAACAGCTCTCCAAAATTAATCTGTGGTGTCAAGATAATAAATTGCCGCTAAATTTATCGAAATGTAATGTTATGAGTTTTACAAGGAAAGTCTCCCCTATTCAATACCATTATAATATTGATAATATTGTTCTAAATAGATGCATTCAATTTAAAGACTTGGATGTTATATTTGACTCAAAATTAACGTTTGTACCGCATATTAATCATATAACATCTGCTGCTTATAAAAATTTAGGTTTCATTATAAGAAATGCTCAACACTCTTCTGATATATCTACCTAAATTGGAGTATGCAAGCAGTTGTCTGGGACCCTCCATATGATATTCATATTACCAGCTTGGAAAAGTTTTAGAGTAGATGGTGTTTATTCACCTCATGGCATTTCAGTCTGATCTATAGCTAGGTTTAAGCTTAACGACTTTGGCCTCTCGTCGTGTTTATTTATCTGTTTTTTTTTTGTTTGTATAAACTTTTATCTAACATGGTAGATTTCCTGAACATTTTGAGTAATATTTACTTTAACATTCCTCATGTTCAGATTCGCACCTATTCACTGTTTTATCTGCCTATTTCTAGAACAAACGTTCTTAAAAATTCACCTATTCATAGTATGTGTACTAATTATATGAAATATCACTCTCAGCTTGATATTTTTAATTGTTCTGGCTAAAAGACGATGTATTTGGAACTGAATCTTATGTTTATCGTACTGCTACAGTTTGTATTAAGTATATATAGTTTTTTTCAATTCACTTTTTACTGTATTTTTGTTCTTTTTGTTTTTTACAGTTTGTTTTTTTTTCTTTTTCTATATTAACTTTAAGAATGTCAAATCATTTTTATATGTATCTGTGGCTGTTTTTGTTTTTTGTTTTTATATATATATATATATATTTTTCCTCTTTTTCTGTAATCCCTGTCCTATAGTTGGAATGTTTCTGTCTGGGCAGCTGTAATCCCAAATAAATAAATAAATAGCACAAAATTGTGGTTTTTCCATTGAGGGGGTTCCAGTTTGATAGACGCATTCAAACAGAAAAACTAAGAGCTTTTCCCTGAAAATCCGCTTCTGTATGTATAATGTAACAAATTGCCTGCTACTGTCGTACTGTGTATTTAATTGTCTACCGTGACCCGCGGCTAAAATAAAATGAATATTAACGATCATCAACAGATTATAAAGATTTCTCATTAAATCGTACTCGAGAGTAGTAAGTTGGCGGGTATGCCGTAACACTAATAGCAAACTACAAGGTGAGGTGTTTTGTGATTGAGACGTAACTGATGATTGATAGTCTTGGATTACGAATGTATCTCGACTGCGGTTTCTAATTTTAACGTTGCATCACACCTTATGGGTTCCTGATGGTAATTGTGGCTAATACACTCATCCGAATGCCTCTTTATGTCAAAATTACTTCGTCGGTGTATGGTAATTTTTTTGTATGAATCAAAAATTAACAATCTAGTTATTGTATGAGCGCGTCATCTTCTCATATTAGAATGCCATATCGTTAAAGAGGAAGTGATGGTGACCTCGACCACATCAATGGATGAAATGATGAGCGAAGCAATTTGTATGTTTGTAATTGTCAAAACTTGATATTTACATTGTTTTATAATTGTTAGCATCGTGAAAATAGAGAATAAGTTGGTTCCTTCTCGATTTCGCGCCTAAAGTTTCCCTCCTGCCGACGCACTTCCCCTTGCCGATCAACTGTACATCGATCGCACTTAGTGGGTATACACAGTGTGCCTAAAAAGTCATGCACATTTCGAAAACTAACAATTTTTAGAAAAATCAGAACCAATAGCGGGCATTTGACTACCCCTAATTAATGGGGTTTTCCAGGTTTCCCTCATTCCTGCACTGAATGGTGGATAGGATGTAAGTCGTTCCTGGGCGCAAATGCGGCCTGTTTAATAATAATATGCCGCCCCCTCTCCCGCACAAGTCTCCTCCGACTTCTGGGCTAATCCTCGTTATTAGAATGAGAGGTCCTTTAAGGTTTTTTTGATTTTTCTCCATCATTTTCCCTGACAACAACATGTTGCGCTCCAAATAAATCAGAAATACCTAAACTTTCACACCGTGCAATAAAAAAGGTGTTTGCCAATAAAAAGAAACAATCCTATCCCCTCCCGCCGCCACTGGTTGATCTGCCCAAGCGATTTTTCCAAAATTTGCTAGTTTCCAAAATGCGCATCACTTTTGAGACATACTGTATAAATTACAAACCTACACCAGTTCTAACAGTTTCTAACAGTTTCGTATTACTAGAATGTACACAAATTTATTTATGAAATATTATAAATTAAGCATATTTCTATATAGGATATTAAATTGTGTTTTGTAATGTTTACATAAAAAGGGGCATATATTTTGTTTAATAAAATTATTCAAAAAATATATGTTAAGCTTAAATAACTCCGATAAAAATAGTAAACATTGTATATAAATAGAACAAACATAATTATACACAACAGAATGTGAAGAAGCTCAAATCTGGCTTGAATCAGTTTCGAAAAAAATTAGTTCAGAAGAAAAACTAGTAGGTACTAAAACTTCTATTTTAGTGTTCTATTTTCAATATTTGCAACAAAATTCCTCAACTTTTTGGCTGAACCCTCCTGAGTGCTGACCCTCCTTTAAGGGTGCCCTATTTTTGAAATATCGTTCTCAACAAATACAAATAAATATACACATTTAAGAACTAAATAATATAGAGCTGAGCAAATAACAGGAATGTTATCTCATGCCACCTGCGAATATTCAAAGGTATCGAAATAAAACAAATATATTACGACAGAAAGCGGTCTAACCAACAAATTTTTAGGTACAGAAATCTTTGAAAATACGTATTTTTTAATATTTAACTGTAAATGTAAATATTGTTATAACATAAACTTACATAGTTTGGCATATAAGATTGTTCACTTTTGTTTATAAGTGTGTGAAAATAATTGTTTAAAAGTGGGGTTAAAATAGCAAAATGTATCTTACAATATAATGTAACCGTAAGAAAAGCATCTTGGTAGTCGGTGCCCCCTGTGGACGCCCATGGGTTGAACATGAACTTGGTGCCATTTACCTCGGCCATGAAATGGTATCTGGAGGCCGCCGCCGCTCCCCTCCACTCCCTTTCTAAACATTAACTATACCCATGACGGTGCCGACTCTGGTGCAAGCAACTCCACCGACTCGGCTCTACGTCGCTCGACCGAAACTGACGTACCCGCGCTTGATATCAAAACATACACAGGATTATTCCGAAGGATAGTGATGCCGGATGGCGTGCAGGATGCAACGCGGGATGTAAGGTTGGCTTGGTAAAATCAAAAGCACACTTTGCCATTCTTACGGAATTGAATTTTCTACACAGACAACCCACTTGAAAGATTTAAGCTTTGTTTTGGTCGAATTTGGTAACTGGTGGTTAGTCTCGGCTACTTCGATCGATAAAGGTTATAAAGTATAGAAATTTATAACCAGAAGAACTAAAGAGGTCTACGCTATTTTTACCAGAAACCAGGTTAATTAATCGGAATACTGACAAAGAGGTGCAAACTGGGTTCTTTTACGAATGGGAATATAGAGAAGTTCGTGCATTCTAGTATTTCTCGGATGGGTATTAAAACACAACAGGGTAACGATTCCATAACATATTAATTTTAAAATCCTTACATAAATGAATAATACTTCGAGTGATGTTGAATTCTGGAGGTCTGTTATATTTTTTAAAATAAAGAAATCTTAGAATCTTTTCCTGCACTTTTTCTATGTGTACTGTATATATCTCAGGTTGTGAATGCTATAGCAGCGAAGCATATTCAAGTTTACGTCTGACTAAACTATTATAAAATAATATAATTGAATGTTCCAACAATTTTTTGATTCTCTTACAAAATCTAACGCTTTATAGGCTGAGGTAGTTACATTTTCAATCTGCAATTTTAATGAACGTTTGTAATCAATAGTTTCACTTAAATCCTTGCCAATATCTTTTCTGCCTCAATATTGTTCATTTTATACGGATAAGATTATTTGTTCATTGCGAGTAAAAGCATTTCTGAATATTAAAGCCAAGTTTGATGACATAACTCCATTCAAAAACCGCAATAATATTACTTGGGAGATATACAGGGTGTTAAAATTGAATATTGGTGCGTGCAGTAGGATGGTTTAAAAAGTGATTCCTCTTGCTGAAAACCGTGGTATTTTAATCTGAATATTGTTTACGATACCTAGATATTCCAAAATGTTATGAACGACTTTATACAAAAACATTACTTGGGGATCTTCTTTTAGATAAAGTATAAAAATGGAAGATCAAGTAATAAGTCATGTGGAAAATCCTGAGCGTACCGCTCAGTAAGTACAATGCTGCTTACATCATATATGCTGAACTTTTTTATAGTCAAAATATGATTAGCATAACAGCTACAGCAAACGTAGAGATATTGACAAACTTTGAAATTTCTTATAATATAACCCAAAATCTTGAATGCGGACGTCAAAATGTCAATATGTTTCGAGAAGGTCAAAGTTGGATTGAATGTTACTCCAAGATCAGTAATACAATTTTTATGATGTATTATATTATTCACTTTGTAATTAAATTTGAATAAATTCTTATCTGTAGATACACCATAACCTATATAGACACCAGTTGCAAACAATGAAACAATGTCAAGTGCACCTTGCACCTGTCACAATCAGCATTGGAGTCAATTTGCCATGACAGTTTGAGGGCATCTGCATACATCAGATAGTGCACCTGCAATGTCATTTATAAATAACACAAAAAGTAACGGTCCAAGTATGGCACCCTGTGGTATGCCAGATATTTGATGAAACGTGTGGAACTTAAAACCAGGATACTGAACAAACTGATATCTATTACTTACCTAAATATGATCGAAAAAATTTCAAAATAAGAGTCAGATATTCTTGATGATCTAATATTGCAAATTAATTGTTGATTTTTGCCTTGAAATTTCGTATAAACTGATATTTTCAATCTCTTAATAGGTAATTATATGCAATCACTTCATACGCCTCAAAATTACGACCAATATATGATCGCGAATTATTTATGGAAAGCAGGAATTTTAGGGTGTTTTTAAATGAAGTAGCAAAAATGAGACCACAGATTCCTTAAGTGATCCCAAGTCGCATATAAAAAAGATACAAGGTGTCAACCTTAATAATAACCTTAAAAATCCAAATATTTACATAAAATTTGTAAATCGGGGTTTTTTTGCGGGTGCAAAATCTTTGCAACTTCATTTAAAAAACCCTGTATAAAAGTATCCATCTATGGGTTTCATTCCTAAGTTTGAACGAACTATATTATTGTTCATGAACAAGGGTATCAACTTAAAGAACGTGATAACTTTATTCAATTACAGTTTAATTTATGTATCTTTCGCCGCATATTAATTCATAATAATTTATCGAAAAATGGAAGAGGCTTGCCCTTTATTGCCATTAACGCAAGTTTAAATGCCGTCGTAAAATTATTTATACAGTTATAGCTAATTAAACGTTATTACAAGTGTACGTTTATTGCGTAATGTTTTTTAATGGCTTTTGGACGTCGGCTTTACAAAAAATACGGCTAATATCTAAATCCCACTTACCTTACGCAAACTGTTACTTTCAAGTCCCGGATATGGACGCAAAACAACCTGCAACAAAAAAATTACTATCGTTTATTGTTGTACATTCATTAAAAGTAACGTTACTTTTATTATCAGTACGGGCGCCACGACAAGCGTGGATATTCTGAAATGTCAACGAAAGTTCAATAAAAATTTGTTTTAATATACAGCGTGTCCACGAATTAAGGTTCGGGAGAAACATTTTTTTTTTTTTGAGAAAAGTAATTCTTCATAAAAACCTTTGCTTGTCAAAATAATCGTAACACGATAGATAAATTTAGATTTTGATATACCGTGTGTAAAAAATATATGTAATTTTACAAGAATCGAAAACATTTTTACCCTAGTTAATTATAGTAATGCGTCAGTAGAGAAAAGTGTTTATTCTGTAGGTATAATAAATTATAACATTGATTAGAGATCTAATAAACCGAAATTAATGATTTAAATTTTCAAATATACCGCCGTCCGCCTCTATGCATACATCAGCTCGTTTATGGATTGCACAACTGGCTCGTTGAAGTGATGTTCTCTTATGAGTGCTGCACAATTGGCAATCCGATCGACTAACTCCTGCCTCTCTTATATTCACTTTTGTTGCATATACTAATGATTTAAACCATCCCCAAAGCCAGTAATCAAGGAGATTCAAATCTGGTGACCTTGGTGACCAATTTTGGAAACCACCTCGGCCAATCCACCCAGCTAACAAAGTAGTTCTATAAATTTAGAGTAATAGGAGTTTTATATTCTGTTAATATTTTATAGTTGTATTTAGAATACTAAATTGTTGCATTAATGTGGCACATGAGACTATTTTGCCTTCAGAAACTGAATTGTTTTTAAATTTGTTGCAAGAACGTTCTTAGAGCATAATTTATAGAGCACTTATAAGATAACTGCTAATGTAGCCCTATAAGTGTGTACAATAACACAATTTTACAGCAACGGTGCTTATAGAATAAAATTACTGTAAAACCGATGCAAAATACTGTTTTATAGAATTATACTATCTCCTGTGACACTCTTATAAAATTATTCCGTAATGTCGCTTATAGTTTAATTATAGAACTATTGTATAAGGCGTTGTTAAGCTACAATTCTGCTGCGGAAAACAAATTACAACTGTGGAAGCTGCTATCGAACTTAAGAGAAAAAGCTCTCTAAAGCAGTTGTTATAAAATCATTATAGAGTAAATAAGTAACAGAAGCCTTTTTGTTCCATAAAGAAACGCTATAGAACTATCATTTTTCTTATATGTAGGTTTCCCATAGCCCCATCTGACGAGACCTGCCTGTAATAGTACGAAATATTTTGTTCAAAGTATAATGAGGAAATTTGTAAACATAGTCGTGACTTGTAAAAATTATTATCTGCTTGCAGAAATAAAATTTCATTACGATAGATAAGATTTATTTGATTGCTAAGAGAAATTGATTTTCTTATAGAAATTTAGTAACATATTTAATTTAGACCATTCTAAACCTTAAACATTTTCACTTTTAGATGTTGAAGTTAAAGAATTTTAATAGATTTATTAAATAAGATTGAAATAAGTGAAATTACCACAATAAAATATGACAACACTGTGAATATTAAGTAGTTGCTTACGAAGCATATTTGCTCTATAATCATTGCAATCGACACAAAAATGTTATATTAGTGAGAATCCATTGGAAGTACAAGATGAAGCCTTTCTTTCTGTCGTCATATTGTGAAGAAGGAAAAAAAATCTTAATTAAAAATATGTACAATATAAATAGGTGAAATGATATCAATAATATGGATATACTTATTTTCTGACTATTTTATGTACAGATGGTTGTTAAATTCATCAATTTAGAAAAAAAAAATGTTTTATTAAATTTCCAGCATTATAGGAAATATAAGGTTAACTGAGGGCGCGTCAAAAAATTACCATTATGTACCACATATTTCACGATAAAACTTTTTCCGCATTAAAATGTACTGCTCCCTGATGGACAAACAAACTAAGCAATTCGTAATAATGTAAGTAAGTACTTCTATGAAGGCTGATTAGGCCCTTCTTATTGGTTCTTATTGGCCCGTCCATATTATTTCTAACATGTGCGATACAGAAACATTTTGTTTTTAAAAGACACAATTAAACGATTTTAAAGTTCTTTAAATATAACACCATCTAACACAAAAATTTTATAGCGAAGTGCTATAGAATTTTTATGAGATTGCTTTGTAATTGTGTTAAAAATTCTTTAAGACTTCTATAATTATTTCCTGCAAGGTTTACAGAACCGCTTAAAGAACTAAAAATTTCTATAGAACGGTGCCCATTTTTATGGTATAAGTGTTGTAAGAACGTTTTGAAAATGTTTTTAGAACAAACATTGCTCTATAAAATTTGCTCTGGAAACGTTCTTACAATTTTTACAGAACAAGAAATTGTCAGCTGGGCAGCGTTGTGGAAAGCGATTGTTAAGATGATTCATCACGACACGACTCAAAGGGGCAGGGACACCATCATGCTGAAAGTACATGTTTTGCCTAATATCCAATGGAACATCGTCCAGTAGATTGTCAAATTATTTTCTAAAAATTCTATATATCTAGCTTCAGTAAGACGACCATCTAGCACAACTGGGTCAAGCAATTGATTATTAATCATACCACCACACGTTAATGCTGAACTGATGCTGAAAGCTACTTTCTGACCAACAAAGTTCATTGTGACAGTTATTTATTCCATCACGAATTGAGCCTCATCAGTGAACAAAATGTATTTGTAAAGTGTATGGTTTGAGTTTTATCCAATTCCAAAAAATGCAACCGCAAATCATTATCACCGTACTGAAGATTCTGGACGCGCTGATTAAGGAAAGGTTTTAAACCATTTTTGTGAATGACTTCCCATGCCGTAGTTTGATTAATTTGGAGACGGGTTGTAATGCGCCTTGTACTAACACCCAGGCTAGGTTTTACCATATTTAGAATTTCTTCTTCCACTGCTAGACCAGAACCAGCTTACCTCTCAGATGTAATTCTCATACTGGGAAACATTCCAGTTTCACGTGCATTGTTGAAGACTGTCTGGAATACAGTTTTACCAACGAACGCACATGTATACCTACTATTTGATAGAAATATAGATATATCATCCGCATATGTAACATACTCGATATCCAAACCCAAGTCGTTTCGGAGTTATTTGACATTTAAAGAAATGGCATTTGACTAGTGTTGGAAACATTTTGTTGGATAAAAATATACGAAATTGTTACAGGGGATTTAAACAAATATTGGGAAAGCGGTATTTCAGGAATCAACTAGGCACAATCGAACATGAAAAATCGAATGCAAACAGCCACAGTCAGTCAGAAAACCATGGCTGTCCGATCTGTATCATAACCGACAGAAGGATTTAAGTACGCGTGATGTAGCAGGTGTCTACATCTAGTGGCCACGGACTACTATTGAAAGCCATCGGCGATTACGACATTTGCTAAAATGGAATATCGAGAGGCAACTAATCCGCGAGCTAATGTCCCGACCAGCATCGAATTACACCTGAAAAACCTAGAGTGGTAGGCACTACTACAACACACGTAAAAAGAGTTCGTATATCAAATTTTAAATTAGTTTCCATTTTTTATTAATTAAGAATACTACTTTTAATTTATTTCTTCCTGTGGCATTTTTACAGCATAGTTTCGTCATAAATTTTTTAATGAGGCATTTTAACGATTTCAGGAAAAGAAGGTATTTTGTTTTTCGATATTTTTAGAACAGTATCAGATAAATATTAAAAAAATAATAATAATTTCGAAAATGGCTCGACTTTTGTTTTCCTTGTAAGCGAAATTCGACCTCAAGCAAGTATGTTTTTAATAATTATCCAATAGCAGAAAAATGGTCACCAAGTTTGCGTTTAGGTGGGATAAATCAATATTGTTATAACGAAGTAAAATAAAATAACTGAATTCTAAATTAACTATTTACCTATTATAAATATTAATAACACAATCTTTCAAATCGCATAATTGGACATTAGTTGAACATATTTTTTTCTTCATTTCATTAACTTCAATATTGGAAGAAGATAACATCTGCATCCCAATACTGCTGGTGCACTGAATTTTTGGAATGAAGGTGGTATTTCCTTTCTCCCCGAGAATTTTCCTTGCTATCAATACAATACAATGCAATACAAATGGCTTGACTCCTGCATCTGCAAGGAAGATTGCACAGCATCGTCTAAAGCAGTGCCCGGTATACTCAGTGACATTGGGTAATCTAACAAATTCGGTAAAATTTTTAGAAATTGAACCTATGTTATTTATACCCGCTGTTTGTGTAGTACATTTAGAATTCCTGTACGTGATAAAAAATCACAAAAGACTTGCATATTTGCGGAAAATTTCCAAAAAATTGACTCCTGTATCTGGTATTGTAAATAATCTAGGAACACTAGTTTTGGTATTGGGAATAGACACTTGAACGAACAACTTAGCATCTTTAATGTTCTCTGTACGTAAATAAGTAAATTATTCTCTCCTACAGACTCTAAATATACCAACAATTAAGACAACTTTTTGAAATTAGTACTTTTCATCACCTGCCTCATTGAAAAACCTTTCAATTTCTTTAGCAGAACGACAAATAGGGGAGTATCAAGCAGGTTTTAGAAAGGGAAGGTCAACAACGGACCAAATCTTCATGGTGAAGGAAATGCTGACTACATGCTATGAGTATGGGATCAAAGCAATGGTTTTATTTGTGGACTTCAGGAAAGCATATGATTCGATCAAAAGGAATAAACTAAGTAAAATTCTGAAACAATTTGGGATACCAACTAAACTGATTAGGCTATTGAAAATGACCTTAGAAATCGGTCAGTGGTCGCGCGGTTTAAGGCGTTAGTACTTGAATCGAGGTGACTAGACGGAGTTGGTTCAAGCCCAGCTGCCGGTAGACCGTATATAAGCTATATTCGTGGAGAGGATTGGCACCCTCTCTGTGGGTATGGTAGGGTGGAATAATGTTGGCTTGGGTCAATGTGAGAGATTGATGCCGGTTGATATTTGACTACCCCTAATTAATGAGGTTTTCCAGGTTTTCCTCATTCCTGCACTGAATAGTGGTTAGGGCCTACCAACGTAAGTCGTTCCTGGGCGCAATGTGGCCTGCTTAATAATAATATGCCGCCCTCTCCCGCACAAGTCTCCGACTTCTGGGCTAATCCCTGTGATTAGAATGAGGGGTAGAGATATTATTATTATTAATACTAAATCCAAAGTACAAATAAAAGGTGAATGTTCGGAAGGCTTTACTATTGATACAGGACTGAGACAAGGAGACCCACTCTCAACTCTTCTTTTAATTTAGTACTAGAAAAGGTCATAAGAGATAGTGAGTTGAACAGAGAAGGACACATATTGTTTAAAAGTCACCAAATAGTAAGTTATGCAGATGACGTGGCCATTATTGCTAGAGATAGTAGGGAATTAGAAGAAGTAACGAGAAAACTTGTGGAGGAAGCAAGTAAAGTGGGATTGCAGATAAATCAAGAGAAAAGCAAGCTTCTGAGAATAGGAGAACAAAAAAAGGATACAAATTTTAAATTGAGAACAGAGCATGGAGAGATGGAGTTTTAAGAAGAATTCTAGGTGGTAAGAGGACAGAGGAAGGCTATGTAAGGAGAAATAATGAGGAAATATATGGAATGTACCAGGCACCAACAATAGACGAATTTGTAAAAGCCAGGAGAGTGCAGTGGCTAGGGCATCTAGAACGTATGGAGGATGAAAGGGCAGTTAAGAAAATAGTAGGAAGTAAACCTAACTACAAGAAAAAAGAGGTAGACCGAGGAAGCGATGGAGAGAGGCAGTGGCAATAGATCTAAGGGAGAAAAATGTAACGGATTGGAAAATAAAGGCGAAGGGCAGAATGGAGTGGAGGAGAATAATGCAGCTCTGGGCCTAAAAGCCAACTTTATATATATATATATATATATATATATATATATAATGTTCAAAGGTTCCTAGATTTCAGAATTTTTTAAAATTGTTGTATAACTTCGTTTCACTCAACTGGGAAGCCAGCCTTAAAGAACGTAATTTGAATTACACAAACCTTTCACGATGGAATAAATAAACGAGTTGCATTGATTGCACTCAGATCCCAGTAGGTAATGGATACAATTCTATCCGCTTCCTCATAAATAATAAAACGTCTGATATCGCTTTAACACTGAATAAATCATATTTAAATCAGCCGATAAAACCATTAACATCAACAGCTCCAGCACTGTTATCGCGGAGAAAATTAATGGCGAACGATATGTCACTCCCCTGTCAATAATACTCGCTCTCTAGACCTCCACCGTTTCAGATAAAACCAGCCGGGAGCGTATCACGACGTAAGCGTACCTACACGGTACCAGAAGGCGCAAAAAGTCCCCGGAAAAAAACGGAATAATGATCCTGACTGCATTATCGGTAGCGACAGCAGGTAATCGTATACATAGATCAATTCATAATGATGTTTTTTTCTTCCAGCGCGAAATAGCCGAGATATAAGTAGGCTGTATTGTTATTGCTTCCTTGAGGCGCCGCAGTAGGCCTTGGCCAAGTCGAGGAACAATACAAATACGGTACAAAAAATGGTTGCTTACTATACAATACGAAAAAGCTAAGCTTGACAGCGAAAACCCCAAAAAATCTGTAGGAATTAGGTATTATTAGTTTAGTCGCTTCCAAGGTCTGTATGTCCACTGTTGTAGATGAATTAGGATTTAGAAACGATTCTCTACAAAGAACTACTTCATGCTTATAAAAAAGTTCATTTTGGTGTCTAATCAATGGTATCAATAATTAGACTGGTTGCATGCATAGACCTTATAAATCATGGACGCGCCCAAAACCGTTTTCTGCCTATACAAATCGATGATGCTCAGATGTGTGCGACAGAGATAGAGCTAGTCCGGGCAAAACCCACAGATCATTGGCCGAAAAAAACAAAAACCGTAAATGACAGACGTATGACATTTAAGGTGACAGCACAGGTGACAGACCGACTCCACCATAGTTTATGAGTCTTTAAAAACTATTGCTAATAAACACACTAAACACAACTAAATCACAAAAGGCACACAAATCAGTAACAATATTAACAGGAAAGGTTTTGTCAGGTTATGTTTATATATTTTCTGTCATAGAACATCTGTTTTTGCCCGGATTAGCTTCATCCCTCTTGTACACATCAGGACACCGGACCTCTCTTTCTAGGGCCGGTCCATGATTTATAAGGTCTATGGTTGCATGTAACTATATCAGAATTAGGCATTATTAGATTTGCATTCGTTTTAACTTTGTATTATTGAATTAGAACGTTGAAATTGTCTTCTGTAAAGAACTGCTTGATTGGATAGAATCAATTTGGATGCCTAACATACGGTATTAAACATATTGGCATTGTAATTATATTTGTTACGTGAACTTCTGTCAGAATTAGACATTCAATTTGAAGCGATCGATCAAAGAGAAACTGCTTTCGAAAGATGCATTTGAGTGCCTAATTATGTTGGCTGCATATACCTTGTTAGGATTAGGTTTAAATTCTTTTCTAAGGACTGTATGTCCACTAAGGAAGAAGAACCACTTGTATTATTTCGAAAAAACAAGACTTTTGGTGCTTATAGTCTATAGTTATGTGTTCATGTTTCTTCTGTTATAAGTAGCAACATTAAACCAGAAATCAGAAAGAAAAACTCAACAGTTTCTGAATTTTTTTCTGGAAGAATATTATTTGATGAAGATGGTGGTGATGAAGATGACTGATATGACGATGTGAAGGCAACTGATTTTAAGTATTTCTTGATTTTGACAATTACTTCACCGATTCAAGATTTTCCCAGGTCATAAATTAGAGTGATCCAATATTACAGGCAGGACATGCGATAGCAGATATCCACTTACACCGGTGCACTAGCATGAGTAACTCCTCAAATGTAATGCAATACAAGAAGGGGGGGATACCACACGGTGCTTTTGTAATGAGAATTGACGTGCAGCGAAGTCCGTCGCCGTCAAGCGGCGGTCGATCGCAGGTGGGGTTGGCCTCTCAAGGTCAACCGACCGGCAGCGAATAACCTGCGCGAGGCGGATGAGGGGGAGGGGGCGGTCAGGACGCAGCGGCGTCCGGTAGGACGAAGACAGAAGTGTGTATCGGTTATAGAAATCATAAAATATACAGGGTGTTTCAAAACAAAGGCAAAACATTTCAGGGGGTGATTCCTTGTTGAAAATAAAAGGTAGTTTGTTATATAAACGTTGGGTCACAACTCAACCATTTGGGAGATATCGCGTTGCAAAGATGGCGGAAAAAAGAGAGTTTTTATTGTTTTTCTCGGAAATGAAAAGCGTGGGAATGGTAATATTTTGTGGAAGTGTTATCGAAAGAAAATAATTGGAAAGGGTTTAAATAAACTACCCCTTTCAGTTTTTAACTATACTTTCAAAAACTTCCTTAACGACGTAGAAAAATAAATTAGATTAAGCCGATTCATTTAGAAACTTTTTCTCTCTTATATTTTTGATAAAATTAACTGTTTCGACGTTAAAAATAATATGTAAAGTATTGCACGTCGGGAAGAGGCAGTTTTACTACACCCATTATTGGGAAAAACTAGTTGGCTGCTGTCAATTTCCGGATGTTTCCATTGTCGCTCTGACAGACCTGGAGTATGCTACAGCAAAATCTACCAAGTTTGGAACGCTTTACCAAGTACAAATATTTCGTCACAACTTTAAAGTAGTGTAAATCATCAATTTTATTTCCAATTTTTGGATTCCATCTCAATTTGCCAATCTCTCCCGCTGAATTCACTTCCTACAACGGCATCTTTGACACAGTCAGTCGATTTGTGATTCACTACTACTTGTTTCTGTTTGTTCTAATCATCGCTAAACATCTCTGACGCATTGTCGGTGGTTTGAATTCCGCAACCGATATATTATGGCGTCATTTTAGAGGTTTAATGCACTTGGAATGGTCCATTCTGCGAAATGTGAAGGAATTGACGAAAATAGAACTAACGACTTGATACTAACTTCGGCATGTTTGATTTGTCAATAAATTAAGTTAATTATGTAGCTATAGAGAAGTATAGTAAACCACAAGGCAGCAAGGAAATAGATAAAAAAAAATATTTTTATTTTTTTATGAATCATATTTCATTCGTTGTAATTAGTTACTGATCTACACTGAAGGAAATGGAACAGAGATGTATCCTATAACATTGTAGTCTAAACATTGTATTATACGAGGTGTGATCAAACAGTAATAGGAATTTTGTAATACGTCGGGTTGTATCATTCTGATTCGCCCGATATTTTCGTTGTTGTGTTGGTAAAGGTAAACATGGCTGAAATGTCAATACATTGTTAAATATATCGGATGCTTAGTCTGTTGTCACCTGTTACGAAGGTTACATGTTGTTTGTTTAAAAAAAAATAGAAAATTTGCATTATATTTCACAATAAGAATGGGATGAGACGTTATGCACCTGTTATAACAAGTTTCAGTACATCTGAATCGTTCTTTATTTAGCGACTTATTCGCCGCTGTTTTTGTATAGGAACAAATTGTTGAATTCCGAACCAAATTCGTAATAAAGTTTTCTGATTACCATTTGTATGTATGTAAGACTGCAAGAGTTTCATAAGAATCATGCAAGAGTCTTTTAAAATTGCGAAACAAGAAATTTGCGAGACTGTTGAAAGATATACAAGATCTTATAAAAATAGGACTTTCAAGAAACTTGGTATTCTTACTTCATACTCTTTGATTTCCTTTGTTTTCCATCTGTATTATTTTCTACTTTATTCTAGGTTTTCTCTTGGTTTTTCATTTCATAGTCTTTCCATCGCTCAAAGATAGAGTATCTTTAAAATATGGTTTTCATTCATCGCATTTGTATTTAGAGTAAATGAGAAAAATTATACCAAATTTTATGCAACCAGTCAAACATCATGTCTAGTTATTTTGGAATAATGGATACAATACAATCTTAGAGAACAAAATCTTTCAAATTGATGTGTTAGCAAAAACTAGCCGGAATATATTTTTTAACAATATTAGAACATTAACTACAAACGTACGTAATGAAATTATCAACTTTTATGTTGAAAATTTTATTTGTTATCCTAGTCCTAGGAAATAGATTGTACCCAAATAAATCAAGTAGAAAAAACAACCATAATGACTCTAGAAATCGTCATAGGGCACCCAAATATTTTTTTGTAGAATCTTATTTTTTTCTCATAACTCCTTAACTTTTCGAGTTTTATTAGTTCATCCTCTTATATCCTCGTATTTCTTTCAGTAAAAAATATGAAATAGCAGGTATCATAAAATAAAGTTATAAATCTAATAAATAAAATACTAGCAGAATTTAAGTAATGAGTTTAACGTTTAACTTTTTCTTCCACCTTGGTAAGATATATATTTTATGTATTAAAAATGTATTTTTACTTGTTTTATTATATTAAATTATATTATGATGAATTTATTTATCATTTTATCTTTTAATTTACACCTGCTATGTTTTTGATATAGTACTTTTTACAGTGTGCCCTTTAAAAAAAGCGTATCTCCCTTAAAAGCCGCCACTGACAAAAATTCTAGTAAGGTTTTCGTAATTTTTCGAGTTGTTTTACAAGCCCACACATTTTGAATACACATTGACCTAAATGGACCAAAGAACGTCTCCAAGAACAAAATTAGTTTTAACATTTCTCGAGTTCGGTTAACAAATCGAGTAGACTCTGGTGTAGAGAGCGGACCCCTTGGCGTCTTGGGTCCCTAGCAACTCGAGTCAGCGAACCTGGCCAGTCCGACTATGGTACATACACCTCTGTTTCTTGAAACAAGAAGCTGTACACAACGAAAGAACTTTTCGCGGCTTTACACTATGCCGCTAATTGAATCCAATCTCCCGTTACGGCGAGCCACAAGGCTCTAAACTAGGAAAGCGTCGGGTCTCTAATCTCGCCGTCCCATGCAATTAAAGAGTCATAAACCGTCGAGTAATACCTAGAAATGCAACCCAACCCTAGCATTGTTTCCGAAGAAACAATCGCGGCGCGCCATAATCGCGCAATTCTCTTTGTTGCGGTACCCGAGAGGCGGCAAATCGACCAGGCATAGACGGCCAATAAGTCATTCCGCGATTGTCTGCCATCTCCAGACAATGGACTCGAACATCGAAGAAGGTATGTGCACTGTGAAGATTGTGCACGGCGCATGGTCTGTCTTGGTGTTGGCTACATGTGGTTTTTCAAGATTAAGATGAGTAGCCAAAATTTCCTCTGCTGAAAGTGTAGTTTCTCCAGTGCAATGTCAATTGGCAGACTGTGCTGTACCAGGTTAACTCAGTCATTATCGAGCATTGCTTATACGCCTTAAGGCCGACTCATATCTAGGGTCAAGTCACAGTCCGGTCCCTGTCAGACCAAAATATACAGGGTAATTCAACTTATCCAAAAAAATTGGAAATATATGCGTCAATCTTTACATCGCTAGTCTGTAGTGTCATAGGAATATGATCTTTTTGGACTTCTGGAAGATGGGAGTACCTTAATAAATTTCAAGAGTTCCAATAAATTGAACGAGGAGGATGGTCACTAAGATCTCCTGACTTAAATGTCTTGGACTTCTTTGTGTGGAGATATTTAAAAAATGAACTGTATCGCAACACTATTGATGATGTAGCATTATTTTTTCTAGCAAAAAAGATTAACCTTCTGTAGATTAGATGAAGAAATGATAACAGAATTACCGTACCTAATTTTGGTTATATCGTTATGTATTATTTTCTTTCCTGATCAATAAACTATCCCTGATAGTAAGTTGAACTACCACATTCTAGATATTTTATCTATAGGTCAAAAATGTTCCAGCAAAGTTTACTTCACAAATTTTCAAATCATTGAAGGAACTAAACTATAACGATCCTCCAACTGACTTTTAGAAGGCTATATTGGCTATGAAAGATTCCTTTATGCTTAATTTTAAGTGTAAATGGTTTGTGAAACAGGCACACATAGATCGATTTCAATTACTTTGGGATAGGGATCAGAAGTTGCAAACAAGCTGTCAAAATTTAAAATGAAAAATTCTGCTTTCGGTCAAGTCTATGGTAGCGACGGAAGATTATTATTTTCAAAAAGTAATGTTTGACAACAAAAGTTCCTATACTATATTATGAATATATTAGTGTATTGTTTAATTTGTATATAAACGTACTCGTTTTCAAATACCTGGAAATATAAATAGGTGTGCCTAGTTTACAAAAAAGAAAATGTTCAGGATTATGAGTAACTTACCCCCAGTTCTATTTTTTTTATTCTATGAAATTTCAGTAAAGCGTTTGAATGTTTACTTCGCATACACATTTACTATAGTAGCCATATTCTTTTACCAGAAATCTTAGCTAATCTGAGTTAATCTCACTAAATTGACCAATCAGCATGGAGAATAACTAAGATTTCTGGTAAAAGAATACAGCTAATGTAAGTAGTAAAAATTCAGTTCATCGGCATGGATTTATGAAAGGTAAATTAACAGCTTCCAACTTAATGATAGTCACGTAGTTTAAGAATGCACTGACAAATAATTATTGCAAACGGATGTTTTCTAAGGCATTGTACAAGTAGAACCATGGAACATTACTAATAATCTTAATACATTTTATATCGCATTGTTTTATTATTATATCCTTTTGAGCAATAGATTACCGCAGGTGCTTTTCAAAAGTTGTAAGTCTGACGATTACTTAGCTAGTTCTGGAGTCCCACAGGAATCCGTTCTTGGGGCTCTTTTATGAAACACATTTATCATTGATATACCTAATTGTTTAGATGCGCCTTCTCTTCTATATGTCTTCTATGTGACTTGAAAATATTATTTTTATTTAAATTTTATGCCTTCACCTTGGCACATTTAGCCAGCGCAACAGTACTTGGAAATATTCACTCATATTCAAGCATCGATGATAATTACTAGTATAATTTGAAATGATTAGTATATTTTGAGATTTTTTTCCTGTTATTACTTATCGATATTTTCCTAATTGTTTATTCGTCTTCCAGATGTACAATCCAGTCATTAAAAAAAGGAGAATGAAAAAAAGAAACACCCTGCCATTTTTATATAGGCGTTAAGGGAAGCAACTATATTGTCGTTTTAAACATTTTTTTCTTATTATTTTGAAAAATGTTGTACACTTCAAGGGGATGTTTCTTATAAATCCAGTCCTTATTGTACCTACTATACATTTAAATTTGTATCGAGTTTGGGACAGGTCTCTCGGATATATTCATTTAAAACGTAGTTAGTTCAGCTATTTGCCCAGGTAATGACCTGCTCTACGCGAACCCTGTCCACAACCGGTTGCTACTTCTTATAAGAGGTTTTCGCACTTTTTTTATTATCGAGATCTGATTAGGAACCGTCTAGAGTTCAATTTTTCCTGGTATTCGATACACACACAAAAACACGTCATATCTTTTGCAATCTTTGTCCAGTCGCCTATAACTATAGTCGTTAAATTTAAACAAGACGTCTGACCGAGCAGACTGGTCATCCTAATCATAATCACAATGAAAATAACATATTTTTAGTCTTACAATATCATGCTTCGATTTTAGTTCAGTTAGATGTTGATTTGAAATTTAAAATTATATATATTTTGAAATGTTTGGTATAAACAGCGTCGTTTTAGTAATCGCAGGATTCAAATTGTAAACATACTTTTTCTAAAATAGTTTTAAAATTTACAGTACAGTATAACCATTGATATTGGCAACAGCACATGTAAACTTATTTGGTAACTGCATCCAGAGTTATTAGAATCAAAGTAAAGTAAAACTTAATATACGCTTCACTTTTGAACATACGAACATGCAAAATCAGCCGCAGTAGATGAGATCCTGACCTATTATATTCTTTTCCCATTATAAATAGGGCAGATCTCATCTATTGCGCTTGATTGTGAAATTATTGAGTGGATTTATTTAATCAATCCACTGTTTTATTGTCCTAATTCGGATTATTAAAAAATAGGGAAATTATAAAACTATTTATATCAAACATTTTAAAGAAATAATATTTTTAACTTTGTAAATACGGGTTCTTTGAAAATTATGTAATTTGTGGAAGCTAATTTAAATGTTGGTGCAACAGCACTGGAAAACATTCTGCACCATCGAAAGCATCGATGATAATTAATGGTGTAATTTCAAAGGATTAGTATATTTTGAGATTTCCTTTTCTGCTCTTACCAAATCATCGATTTCTCGATATTCTCCTAATTGTTCATTCGTCTTCCAGATGTACAATATAGTCATTAAAAAGGAGAATGAAAAGAAAAAAGCACCCTGTCATTTTAAGTGTTATGGAAGCAGCTATATTGTCGTTTTGAACAAACAATTTTTGTCCAATTTACCATTATTTTTTAAAATATTGTAAATTATGAAATTTGGGGGTGCTAATTTTAATTTTGTGATTGCTTCCCGTGTTCCCTTCCAGTTGCGCCTATGCGCGTCATTTATTTAACCTGTTATTCTAACAATAGCAATCTCTGCAATGTTCTCGAAGAACAGTGGCTTTCAGCTTGATGCTTACATTGTTATTTGTTATTATTATGCATTTATGTAAATCCCGCGTGGAGTGCATATCGGGTCTTGTGCCTTTTAAGGCGAAACTCAATCAACGAAAGAAACATACACAAATGGCAATACTTAACTGCTGGAAATGATATATCCATGCCAGATAATAACACGGTTTGCCTCTCTTTCCCATTTACGTATTTAATTTGATATTAAATAAGATATAATTTGATATGTTAATCCCGAGATTCCAGTCTCCTATTAAGGTACGATTTGCATGCAACATTGTTGCGTTGAGTGTGATGGATGATTATTTTATTCACGTATACAGTGTCGAGAAGGGGGCAGGCAAAGGGGAACGAGGCTAGTTTTTGTAGTTTGCGGAATTTGTATTACAATCGAGATTTCCGTGTAAACGATAAAGCATAATTATGTTCGTTGTGTTAATCTTGATAATCCGACACCTTCATTCAAATAAAGATGAATTCGTGCAAATCTTTAAAGTTATTCCATTTATACTGTTAAGAATGTTCTTAACTCTCATGGTTTTTGGAGTTTTAAACGATAATGATATACTAACTATATGGAAAAACCGAGCATGTAAGATTTATTAGGAATGTTTTTAAAACTGAATCGTTATAAGCAGAAATGACACATGTCCATTTTCACTTAAAATCGGGTTATTGCAGGAAATAAGTTCACATAGGTCAAGGCATGATACTATGAAAAAACAGCTTGTTCCTTATTTGTTTCAGATGCAAACGGTGAATTGTTTAATAAATAATCAGCAAAAATGATACAAATTGTTCACATATACACTGTTTTTGCGAAATAATATGAAATTTAGGCATAGTCATGTTTTTAAATTCAGCAGTTCAGCGTGGTGGAATCTATCAATAAAATCTTGAGAGATGGTTACTTTGTATTATTTTATTTTCTGTAATTAAGATTGATTTTTTTTACTGCATTGTAAACGTATTTGAGCTAATATAAATCAATTTTATTACAATTCCTATTAATGAAGTTATACGTATGCCATTTGGTACCAAATATGCTAAGGAACAATTCCATATACAAGTGTGAGAGACAATGGACTGTGAATTTTACTATACTAATAATAATTGTGGTGACAAATTCTACTAAGAATCAAAATATGTATAAACTATCAAAAAAAAAAATAAAAAGGGTTCGACTTATCCTGACCAGGGATGCAGGCAGGGAAAAACTTGGAGACACACGCGTGTTCGAGAGCTCTCGTTCTTTCTATCTATCACTATATGTTGGTTTTTTGGGAAACTATATTCTTGTTCTTCTAAATGAAATAACTACTAATAATCTACATCTAAATTAAATTAAGCAAACAAAAAATAAACTAAACTAAGAAAAAATAATTATAAAATACTAAACAACAAGGTTGGATTAAATGATTATTTAAAATAAAAATTAATCTAGCCAAACTTACTAACAAAAAAGACATACTTAAATCTACAAAGTGTGTGCATTACTTATCATATCATTGTGAACACTAGCTTTATACTTTGTCGATATTGTTTCATCAGATTCCCGCTCTACTTGTTATTAACCTCACTCGTAATTAGGCTAATTTAAGCAGTGCCTCTATAATTGGACTTTATGAATATCTAAGGATGGTAATTAAAATATTTAATTCCCAGCGGTCTAACGACCGGCCTTGAAACCTTTACGCGACCTTAGGAGGTGTGTTGACCTTAAATGAAGCTGGTAACTACTTTCATATCGACGTTGTCTTAGTTTTTAACAATCCCTCGTAATAATAATGTAATCCAGTGGCGACTCGTCTCGCCATTCACCTAAAATTAACGATTGTACGTACCTCTTAAAATTATTTTTAATTGAATATAAATTTTCTAATTCTGTAATACATTTCAAACCAATATAAAATTCATGCAACTTCACCCATTTGAAATTAGTCGTAAATAAAACCACCTTGTATATATTCTGCTTCTAGCTAATTCATCCGGAAAAAAAGGATCTCTTCAAAACCCAACGACATTGCACTTCAAAATTCGCGTGACAACCCGAGAAGCGGCAGGTGAGCGAGTTATTGAAACGATCTTTAATTCATTTAAATTTATTTGAAGGTCGGGGTCAACTAGATTTGGGCCATTCTTTCGATCGTTTTTATATCCTGCCGCGGTTCGTCGTCGTCGTCACACTCGATCGTCGTCCATCAACTGGAGCGTAGAATTCCTCTATTAGATTAGCTAATCGTGGGCGGCTTTTTCCAAACAATATCGAATCCGAAAGTTAACAGAACACTCACACCTCATAAGAATCTAGTAGCTCCAAATTTGCCTTACACTCCGCATTCCATAATATTAAAATACACAGTAGTCCATTGAAAACATTTGGGGTTGCATTTTTTAAAGGACGCAATTTTATTGTTTAGATGTGAGGGGGGGGGGTCAAAAAAAGCTTAACTTGAAGTTTGTGGGGTCGCAACCCTCCAACTTCGGCCGCCATTTTGGAAAAAGGGGGTTAAATTGTTTTTAGCATTTATCAGGTAAACTATTGGTCATACAAAATTTTTTAGAAAACATTTTTTATTGCAAATTTAATCCTCTACAATTTTAGTCCAGTAACTTTTTGTTGTAAAATCAAAAATAACAAAGATATAAAAAGAAAAACCATCAAAATTTTTGGACAAATTTTCTTTTGGACGCCATAATTTATTTATTTTTTTATTTATAATATATTCATTAGTTTGGGTTTTACAGCGCTGTGAAGTGAACACTAATTTTCCCTACTGATGAGTATAAATTTATATCAATGATATGGCATAGTTTTTAATTATTTTTATAATAATATTTTTATTATAGACATTTCAATATTGGTATGCTCTGATGTCATTTTTTTTTAAATAAAAAAATAAATAAATTTTGATGGTTTTTCTTTAATATCTTTGTTATTTTTGACAACAAAAGTTACTAGACTAAAATTGTAGAGGATTCAATTTACAATAAAAATGTTTTTAAAAATATTTTGTATGGCCAATAGTTTACCTGATAATTGCTAAAAACAATTTAACCCCCTTTTCCAAGATCGCGGCCAAAGCTGGGGGGTTGTGACCCCACAAACTTCAAGTTAAGCTTTTTTTGACCCCCCACCCTCACATCTAAACAATAAAATTGCATCCTCTAAAAAATGCACGCTAAGGCCAAAATAATGTAACATTTCAATGACTAGATTATAACCCGGAGATCCGGAAGAGGAGTTTTCTAATTTTAAAACAAAAGGAACGTAATGAGATGTAATTTTAATATCCGGACAAGCTTTTATGTGATTTTTTCCCCCAAAACAATTTCTAAGAGCTTTATAATCGTAGGAGCAACTAGGGGGGGGGGGGTAATAGAAAGTGCTAAACACCACCCTGTATACGAAGTAATGCTTCAGTATAATTTAATATTCTTTCTCTGATTTTGATTTGGTCTGTATTTCTCAAATAAAGGTTATACATATATCCATACAATTTCAAGTATTTCATATTCTTTCTTGTATGCGAAAATATTAGAACAATTCTTTTTCGTCTAAACGTATAAAAAGTACGTATTTTACATTTTTTTATGCACTTTAAGTTTCAAGATCAGTTCCCATGGTAAAACCTGCTATTGTTCCGTTAGGCAGGTCGAACAGCTCTATCTCACTCATATATGCAATATCGAATAAAAGGAAAGTACGACTTCCTGTACTCATTCTGTTGGAAAAAACTAACTGAATTCTTAGCCGAATGGAAATGTAAATCAGACTTGATAATTTTAAGTTTTAAAATAAGTAGGGGAAGTTTCAATCAAGACAACATTATTTAAAGCTTACTTATTGTATTAGAATTCGGAGAAATTAGCCGAGTATGAGAAACTCTTCGTTTTGAGATTTTTCTGTGGGCGCTGGAGACAAGCCGCCACTGATTTATTACATAACAATTATAACATATTGATGATAACGTTGATAACTATTTTGTCATGTTGTTATGAGTAACATATTATATGCAAACAGACAACTGTACAAACAATGCTAATGAAGAAGGAACCACACACAACCAAAATGTGAATGTAAGTCGAATCCTAATTTCGTTACAAGAATAACTCATGTAATACCAAGGTTAACGAAAGGCCTTCGCCGACCAGTCCGTTTTTCGTGGGTACTCACAATTGTATTTTAATGTACGATCATCGATGGCGGCACTAAGCTCTGTACGTAGGTTCCCATGTTTTCGGAACATGAAAACAAAGGTGTGAACTACCACGGGATTGTAAATGGGTCTAAAATGGGCGTAAAGTAGAACCTAACACAGACACCGAGTGCCCCATTTAAGACAACTAAATCTTACATCAGGAACGCCCCAGGGCTCTATTTTAGGTCTCACATATTTTTATATGATTATTAATGATATTTTCGTATTTATTCATGCTTCAGTACTGTTAAGATTATACACGCTGATTCACATATCTAAAAAATTTGGGAATAGATGCGTAATGAAAAATGGAGTCAATATCGTAAAAAAAAATTGTAAAATCTTTACCGAAAAAAAAAAATAAGTTCTAGTATATCCGCATATCAGCTGCCGGTAGACCGTATATAAGCTATATTCGTGGAAAGGATTGGCACCCTCTCTGCGGGTATGGTAGGGTGGAAGAATGTTGGCTTGGGTCAATGTGATAGATTGATACCGGTTGATATTTGACTACCCCCCTAATTAATGAGGTTTTCCAGGTTTCCCTCATTCCTGCACTGAATAGTGGTTAGGGCCTACCAACGTAAGTCGTTCCTGGACGCAAAATGCGGCCTGCTTAATAATAATATGCCGCCCCCTCTCCCGCACAAGTCTTCGACTTCTGGGCTAATCCCTGTGATTAGAATGACGGGTAGAGATATTATTATATTATATATTATTATATTCAACCTTCACATCGCTGGGCTACTTAAAAACCGTAAAGTTAAGTAGTATTAAAGCTTTTGTGATGCGAGTGTTTAAGTACATTAGTTTTTCAAGTGACTTACATGTATAACAACTCGAAATTGATGGATATCGTTTATCGCTTTAGCAGAACGATTTCCCGGTAAACATGTGCCAAATGCAGCTACTTATACCAAGGTATGTAGTAATGCAACGCGGGTGTGACACGGGAAGAGATGGAGGTCCAGAGCGTCCACAGCGTATTGCAGCAGTTAATTAATAATAATAATATCTCTACCCCTCATTCTAATCACGAGGGTTAGCCCAGAAGTCGAAGACTTGTGCGGGAGAGGGGGCGGCATATTATTATTAAGCAGGCCGCATTTGCGCCCAGGAACGACTTACGTTGGTAGGCCCTAACCACCATTCAGTGCAGGAATGAGGGAAACCTGGAAAACCTCATTAATTAGGGGGGTAGTCAAATGCCAACCGGTATCAATCTCTCACATTGACCCAAGCCAACATTCTTCCACCCTACCATACCCGCAGAGAGGGTGCCAATCTCTCCACGAATATAGCTTATATACGGTCTACCGGCTGCGGGGGTCGAACCCACAGCGATAGTCACCTCGATTCAAGTACTGACGCCTTAAACCGCGCGGCCACTGACCGATCCTTAAATTAAAACCATAAATTAATTCTATTAGTAATTAATAACAGTACCGGCAAAAACAGTTGAATTTACTGTATAAAATAGGTGTTAAAAATGTTTATTCATTTCTTTCCTTGGGAATTTCTTCTCGTCCAAAATCTTCAAGTTCAGCATTTGTACCTCGATTTGTACGTTTCAAATTTGAATATGCATTGGCAGTTTGGTAACTTGTATACAGTATGTCCGGAATATGACTACTGCTACTGAACAAATTTCGATATCTGACCAAAAGTAAAAAAAAACTTTTGCAAGTGATGTCCAAAACAAGTAGTTTTTCTACAAGTACATACATTTAAAAATAAAACTGAAAGTACAATCCAAATACAAGACTGTGCTATGAAGTTGCAAATCAAGAGATAACTAACATAACATATAAACATTTTTTGTGTGTTCTAAATGACTTGAAGCTCCAAACCGGTATATGTCTGGTGGACTGTTGACAAATGATATCGGCTGTTTGCTATAGGTTTTTTGAGTTTAATTCATTACTGGTCGGGCCATTAGTCTGCAAAGTAGTTGTTTCCCGAAATCGCGTTTTTATAAAAGTTGTTATCGCCGAAGCTCGAGAGCAATGGTATCTACCGCAATGTAGAACGCTTCTTTTCTATGGCTTTGGAAGTCCAGCATGGAGTAGCTAGTTCAAACTAGGTGTAGTTTTACTACATTTCATGTAGTCTGTGAAGTGTTTATACCCTGAATAATTGGCGCAGTGATTCTCTAAAATCCGTCCAGAAAACAGCTAGTAAATATTGTATTTAAAACAGAACTCTTAATGAAGTAAATAATAGAAATTTTCTTAATGCAACCTTTGACAGCATTGCAAATCTTGACAATCTTAACACTGTTGTGCTTTGCTTCGACATAAACAGTGCATTTCAATACCACGACACCTTCTTCCACTTCGAAATACAGACGAGAACTCTCTATTGAATAAGTTTTGTCCCCCTGGTCGGTAGTGTCCATCGCAATCAAGAACCGTTACCGTGAACCCCAACAACCGGAAACCACCTGCCGGCAAATATTTGGTTAACGAAATTCACCTACGGACAGACAAGTGGGTAAATAAAAGACCTAAGGTAAACAGTGTTCGGACAACGACAAGGCTGCGAAGGCAATTAACAGTCCAGTGTTGGTGTGGGACCACTTTTAAGTGTGCTTGTATCCACAAAGTGGTGTTAACACGTCAGGAATGGGTGTAGATGACTAAAATTTTAGTGTTGAAGACGGGGAGGAATATTTTTAAGATAATTCGACTCGTTTCTCTTTTAATGGGAATTTTTGAGGGGACGCACCCCTCTGCCCATCTCAACGAGTCTCTGTTGAGCATAACCAACATAAATCGGTGTAAAAAGTGGACCCTTTAGGTTTGTCGTTAGTATCAGTATTTTCTAGATATGTCCATATAATTTAAATAATCTACTAGAAAGGTGGCAAGTCGGCTAGCTTGAAGCGATACGGCAAAGAAATGACTACCGTCTAGCTCATTTTTACCTCATTTTCCCTTGTATTTATGCAAAGTTCAATGTAAAAACGACCTCAAACCCCAGTGCTCGTGTACGGGAAACTTTCTAGAGACTTCAAATTTACAGTTTTTGGTCTTTGCCGGCCTCCAGTCGGCCCATTTTTCCAAATTTCCTACGTTTTATACCGAGATGTCATCGCCGGAGCATACGTTTGACGTTTCGGTGAATTTGGTTGGCGGTGCGCCTCGTAGTTGACTGAAACTGAACTGAAGATACCAATTCCGATTTTGGGCTATAAAATCATCACCAAAGGCCTCGGATATATATCAGACAACACAATAACAACTTCTTGTAGCTGGACGAGCCCGAAAATAGTTCCAGAACACATAATCTGTTTTAATTCATTTTGATGTTTCGTTTGACGTTTGTTGAATTTCTACAAAAGAGCCTAAACAAATCAGTTTGACATTTCTGACGTTTATGCCGGGCGAAACGTATTTCGTCTGCCATTTGTCGAATGTCTAGAAAGGGGCGTTACCTACTCACTCTATCCTCGTTCCACTCGAATAAATCGCTATCTTCTATAAAGGGGCGTAACCGACTCAACTATCGTCGTTCCACATCAAAGAATCCACCGTTTTTGGCTGAGGAGCCTCGGGAAAATGGAAATTTAGCTGCACGGCTCGCAAAAAAGCCTTTGTGGCGGTAAAATGGTCAATTTTCGAGTGAAGTGTGCGAGCGAGAGTAACCTACAGCTTTTAATATAATCAATATTTTAACTACGTACATCACAGCAACAAACACAATACACATAAATCCAAAACTGTAAAATATTTGAATTGTTTTGATTGTATGTATTGACCCATTAATCAAAAATACAAATTTTCTCCAACCGTCACAAAACTATGACATATTTTTACTGTCAGGAGTCTCGAAGGTTGACTTTTCCCTTACTGAAAAAATAAAAATTATTTGCATTTAGTAATGACAAGAAAATCATGAAATAGTGAGTATAAAGTCACTTATTTGAAATAAAAGTGGTATAAGATACTTCATTCCGTTCTTACGTTAGCATTTGCGATTGTCACGATTAAATTAAGCGAATAGCTACTACTACTGGACTTTGTTGGCGCTGCCAACTTAGCAGACATGGCAAAATTGCTAGTGTAAATGAAATAACAGTTAAAACAATTACTTATAATTTTGTTAATTGACAAAGAATGAGGTAGCAATAATTTTAGGAATTATAAATCTCCTACAAAGCGTTTAAGTGCAGGTAGGTATTAACCAAATAGCAGATAAATCGCCGTTAATTAGTTATTTTGAAAAGTTTTTATCCCAGTTCGAACAATAAATCAACTTCACAAAAACAACGATAATTCAATTACTTTTACTTCGAAATTCTCGTTATGGAAATAAAGTATAATAGAAACAAATAAATCCGGCCTGAAAAAAACTAGTTCCAGTTCCAGCGATATGAATAATTATGGTTAACCTTTTATTAAAAAGGACATAATCATATGTTATATATTAACGGTGATTTTACACAATTAAATAGGTGGCAAATAAAAAACTACAATTAAGTTTATTGCTTTACGAACATTAAATTAAATTAGCTCGGTTTGTTTTGCTTGATCTACGTTTCATATATCTGGATTTCGAGCGTATACAAGGTGTCACAGAATCCCAAGTCAGGGATAAAATAGATCTTATACTGCGCGAGACTTATACCACAGTCTATTATACAGTCCGGCGTCTTCACGTCGGCTCCTTTGATGTCGAGGTCCCAGATTTCGTTTTTTTAGACGACCAAAAGACGACTGCGCATTTAGCCGCGCACATTCGCGCGCTCAAGGGGCACGGTGATTTGTCAAGAAATAAAATTTCTCCCACTTCGTGTACATATGAATTTCATTGGTGTTCATTGCGCATTTAGCCGCGATTTAGCCACACCCTCTGGAACCTTCACTCGACGAACTGTATAATAAACTGTGCTTATACTATGGAATAAATTCGGTAAATGCAAAATACATTTATTTGGGGAAAAATTCTGGTACAGGTCGATTTTATTTGAAAAAGGTTCAATTCCCGTTATCACGCAACTAAAATACTGATTTTAACAAAAAAAATGACATAGGGTTGTATTTAATGCTATAAAGCAAGTTCTGGATTTCATTATTATGAAAAATAAATCTTTTCTGTGCATAACATAACAATATTATCATATACTAACAAAAAAACTAATTAAATTCCAAGAAACTGATACAATTATTTAGAATCGACTGATCAATTTAAATACCTCCATTATAAACATGAGTCAGGCCATTATAGTTTTACTCACACTCATTATAACAATATATTCTAATAATAATAGCAAAAGTATTATAACTTTAGTACTTAATTTTTTTTGAACAGGTCATTATAACGTAAATGTACTAGATTATAATTATTTCCTATGTTTTTGCTCTAAATTAAAAAATACATTTATACAAATGGAAATATGATACGAGTACCGACATTTTTTCCAACAGACACAACAACATTTTTTTAGTAGTTGAACAATAGATGGCGCTATCATTTCATAATCTACAAAGTCTAATCTACAATCTAATTCTAGAGTACTTGGAATGGCGACTTTTTATAAAGGTATGCTACATGTACATATTTGTTGTTTCTGATATAGCGAAATATATTTAATTCATATAATGCAAAATAGACGGAAAACCATATTCTCTGAATTACAAATAAATATATATGACTGTATCAACTAAGAAGTTTTCTTGAAGGATGAGGACAGGTTGACTTACGTAAAATTTTAAACAATATGTTAAATAAATAATAAAGTAGAGGATTGACGACAACAACGGTATAAGATTTTTAGGTTAACTTTCAGTTCATTTAATAGTTCTTTTCCAATTTTTCCAAATTTGCACAGAAGACATGCAGTTTTCCTTCTAGGAGACGGTTCGGAATTGGCGCAACAACAAAAACCATCAACAGTGTGGTCTAATTATTCAATAATTAAAAGTACCATTACAATTCAATAATAATGTAGACATTTCAAAATATTGTGGTATTGCAAAACGCTAGATTGCCACGATCACCCCTACGCGATTCTGGTAAACAAACAAAATAATGTCGTGTATCGAGGCGCGACTGGAAAACTGAGAATCGACTAGAATCGTTCGAGAAATAGATCTAGAGCTGCTAGAAAATACCTGGAATATTCGTTTGGTCTATAAAAGAAGAATAAACGGCCAAGTCAGTCAATCTTGAATTAGTGTTTAGTTGCAAATTTCCTGGAGTTTCAAAGTGAAATAGTGTTTAGTTGAGTTGTAATTAGTGTTCAGTAGTGTACAGAGTTTAATACATATTAGTGAATAATTAACTGTTTATTTTTCTGATAATAGAGAAAGTCGGATTGGGAAACCCGTGACAATATTGCAAACTACATTTTTTTAAGCAAAATGGGAGCGAAACATGCCCAAGAAATCTGCGATTTTTACGACTACACATATTAATGATTTCTAAATAATGCTCCTGATGAAGTTTATTTAATGGTCAATGTTGTTGACATTTGACCACTCATCTAATTAATGACGTTTTCAGGTTTCCCTTATTCCTGCACTCAATGGTGGTTAGGGCCTACCTACCTACCTACCTAAGTCGTTCCTTGGTCCAAATACGGCCTGATTAATAATAATATGCCGCCCCCTCTCCCGCATAAGTCTGCGACTTCTGGGCTAATCGTGATCAGAATGAGAGGTAGATATATTATTATTATTATATGACTCCTTCTTATATTTGTTAGACTTCTTGCCCTAGTAATATTTCTTGTCTGATCTCGCAAGACTTTTTTTAAATCTTGTCTTGTCTTGCAATTGAAGCTGTCAAGTCTTGTCTTGGTCTTGACAAGATCAATAAAAAGAATTTAAAAAAACAAACGGAAGACTTTTTAATATCGAAATGTAACTTACAATATTTACATTAGATGAAAAATAATTTTGAGAGGTGACATGTGCCGTTATCTGCGTTACCTATTGTGCCGCCACTGCTGCCTGTACACCCTGTATACATGATGATTAAAGCGGTACGGATGAACCAACCTATACAGTAGGTATTTTAACTACATTTTAATTGGCGATAATTGCGGATAGAGTTGGAGGTGCTCGTGTCTCAAAGGAGCGTTTTTTGCATTTTTCTCGATATTCGCGCACCACCACTTCCTCGGCAAACGGCAATGCTGCTTGCAACACGAGTGAGCGGTTGACATTGCCGATAGATGACAGGTGTTTCCATTGTGATGGGATGGCATTACATCGCCACAGCCACCTATGAATACATACATATACATGCGACACAGGGCCGACTCGTCAGGAATTTATCATCCGGCAACGGGTGGAAACAACAGCATGTGCCGCGTCCGTCAAAAGTTGAAACGGAACAACAGAAATGATACAGTTATCGCTTTTTAATGGGGCAAGGAAAAAAACCCGCTCAAATCCTGTAGCGGAACGCACGCCATCGAAAAATCTCCGCGTACGGTTTCGTGTGCTTAACGATTTCAATTTTTTTTAGTCGGTTCGATCTCTCCCGGCCTTGGATCCGCGCACAATGCAACAGACGGTATCGAAATAATTAAGATAAGATAATGAATGGGATACGGATTTTTTGTAATTGCACGGACTAAAAATAACGATTTCATCGCGATGCTTTTGGATTTCTGTAGAATGACTAAGATTGCGAATTGATTCAAATAAAAAATATCGGTAAAAGGTCATTTCCTCGCTATGTGCAACGTACGATCTACCAACAGGTGGACAAATGGCTTATTTGAGTAATTTGAAAAATGTAATATTTTAGGGTTGTGTAGGATAAATACAAATAACACAGATTCACAAAAAAGTGGTGTGTGCTGAGGTTCCCATTACATTTTTCCATATATTTTTTCCCTCTGAACACGAATTTGAAGTCAAAATGGGGGGGTCGCACAGCAAAGTTTACACAGGTCCACAAAAAAAAAAGTCGTGTGTGCCGGGAGTTGGACTATATTTTTATTTTGTATTTTTTCCCGCTGAACACAAATCTGAAGTTAAAATTGGGGGTTACACGGCAAATATTTGAGAAAACCTAAAAAAAACGATAAAAATCGCTATAAAACCGTTTTTTTTTAGGACAGAGTAATAAAATATTCTACGTAAAATTTGATGCTATGATATTGGGAGAAATTGTCCACACGCGTCAGAAAAATTGGGGGGGGGGGAGACAGAGTACCCCCTTCCCCGAGTTTCTACGTTTGTTTTTAGGCATCATTTACAATAATAATAAATATCTCTATTAATTTCAAACATAGGTATAAGTTTTTATTATTAAAAGTTATTATTAGTTATATTGTTATTGTCAGTTATTGCAAAAAACGTTTTTAAAAGGTCAACTTTAATAACCTGTATCTTTTAGGGAGACATTCTTATACATATAGATAAGTTGAATTAAATCGACACTTTTTTAATTACATCCTGTATATAGCAAGAGTGTTAAATTCCACAACTTACACTTACTTTCGTATTTATTGTAAGTAGGTATACCTATTTCACTGTATCTTACTACGAATACTGGATAATTTTAATTTAATGTAGATGTATACATAATATACAATTAAAACGAATTGAATATACGTCTTTGGAAAATCAATTAGTAATAGGCATGACGCAATCATTTCCAGATTCGTACGTACATTTTTTTAAACATTCATTTCTTCCGATTTCTTCTACTCCAAATCAAACGCTTACTTTTACTAGCGTCTAATAGTTTTATGAAAGTTAAGCGTAAAACAAATATAATGTTGTTTTTAAAGAAACGCCATAAAAATCTAAAATGTTTTCAATTTTTTAAAGAAAATTTTGGTAGCACAAGCTTACTTATCAACTGATTGAGCTAGTTGACATGTCGAGAATTTAAAAACGATTCATTTATGCATTCCTCGAATATTTTTTTGGGTAAAATTTAATATTTTTAGAGAGTTATCGTCATTTTGCTATTTTTTCTCAATAATAATGAAAAAAATACAAGTATCTCCGAATATTTTTTGTGAACTTACTAAATAATCTACAAAAGGAACCAATTTATGATGTGCAGAATGTATAATAACAAACAAGCTAGATATTAGAGCAGTCCATATTTTTATTTATGAAACCCAATAAGGCGAAATTCTTTACTAAAAAAAAACGTATTGATGTGGGCATCTTGATACTGATAACACATAATTAACTGAACAACACTTGACTTTGTTTTGTTTGCCATTGTTATAAGTACTTGAAAAAATAACGTGTCTAATAGATCTTGTAAAAGAAGTTATCTTCACTATCATCACTTATCAGTCAGATGTTGGGAGAAAGAGTTAAAATAGTATTTTTACCAACTAAAAATAAGTTATTCTTGACCTTATGTATACAGGGTGGTTCAACCATTAAGATGAACCAAACAGATCCAACATATCTGCTGCCGTTGATGAAATATTGTAAATGAGGTATTGAAAATACCTATAGCGTCATTATCTCTCAACATAAAGATTTTAAATTTGATACAGAGATAAGAATATGCGACAAATCAATTTTTGTTGAAAGAATCGGTTGTGCAATATTAATTTGTTTTTTTTCTTCTTATGGGCACTATATTGGATCTTGACAGTAACAGATGTAATATGTAATACTAATATTTTATTTGAAGAATAACCCATAAAATTTAAAAAATTACATAACTTTGTTATTTTGTTGGAAGCCTAAATACTTGTGATTGTGATGTAGAAGCACCTGACGTGGTGTGTGTACTACGTTGTCACATATTCAAAACCTGTTTGCTGTCACAACTCTAATACCGCTGGTCAGAAAAAAACGGACAATTATGTTTTGTTTGGTTGTAATTTATCATATACCAGTACAGTACCATCGAATGCTATAGGGTTAAACCCTTGGTCATCAAATGTGAAAGTTCCGTATTGAGGTGGCCTCTAATCTTGAAATTGTATGTGATACTAACTGATAAAATGGCCAGTCGTGTTTGTTTTTTAATAGAATATAACGAAAACAATTTTTTCAACGCAAGATAAAAATTAAAAAAAATAAAGATAAGCGAAACACGTTCCCTAAACATTCTGAAAAATATAAAAATATTTTTATTTCCCCATACATTTTTCATCTCTAAAGGCAATGTAAAGAAATTTGCCACGCTATATCGCTCATGTGACGCAACACATACTTGTTTATACAGGGTGTATTTTTCATTCATAACTTTGACGAAGGATGAAAACATAATAGGAATATTTCTCAACATTTTTTTCTAAAACATGACATTTTTGTGAGACAAAGCAAACTTTCTAATAATTTTTTTGTTTACGAAACAAATATTTGTTTCCAACTTGATACACACTGATAATAATAAAAGGCCTAATCTGTGGCGTTATAGGGTTTTATTCGCAATTCTACGCCAGTGGTTAAAAGTATTTTACTCGTGTATATAAGAATAATGTAATAATTTTGATCTATTTTCTGGAAACAGGTACTCGATAAAATGAATTATTAAACTTCGTTTTCCAGATACTTTTGACTTTCTCTAATCACTGTCATCTTAGGGATTACATAGGCATAAAATATCTTTGTTGTTTAAACGTGGTACACAGATAAAAATGATTGTAAACTTACATGTTGCTCACATCATACTGTATTACAAAATATGAATACCGCGCATTTTGATCTTTCATGTAAAATTTTTCTAAAAATATACAGGGTGAATCAGAAAGAATGGGTCAACACTAAGCTGGAGATACTAGACACTAAAATATTAGATTTGACCTCATCATGCCTTATATGAATGCCGCTGGTTAAAGAACAGTGTTCAATGTTTAAATTAAGAAATTTCAGAATAAAATTTAAACCTTGAACACCCTGTATTTCTTAAACCAGCGCCATTTGTATAAGGCATGATGCGCTCAAACATAATATTTTGTCTAGTATTTCCAGCTTAGTGTTGACCCATTCTTTCTGACTCACCCTGTTGTAAAATTACATTTCATGTGTACAAAAGCGCGGTTTTATTATGAAAACATATGCATATTCATACGTAATTTTCTATTACAGTTGTAACATTACATTTTGTAATGTTACAACTGTTGTAATAATAATCAACACACTGTGTAATATGGCTAATAATTTTTATTAGTATAGTTGACAATCGTAATAAAAGGGCTAATATTTGTTTATTTATCAAAAAGTGGTGCAGTAATTAAAGAGTTTTTATTTAATTAAAGGATTATTACAATTATCCCTTAACATTTGAACACCTTGTATCACGAAAAACTAGTTTCAGACCATAATATTATGAGGAATATCCTTATTGTTTTTCATAGGTATACCTTCCTTACTAAATTTATGAACGCAAGAAACAAAATTACCATATTTTTAGTAATAAAAAAATAGTAAAATTTTCTCTTTCCATTTGATCCTTAATTTTTCTTCATAATTTTAAATTATACGAAAACAGGAAACTGAGGATATTCTATGGTGTATACTTCAAACATAACTACTCTGTATACCTACCTACCTCGTACAAAAAAATAGTTCACACAAATTTAATTCAATTGTTAAATTCATACCAGAGGAAAAGTTTGTGAAATATAAAGTTTAATTCAATTTGGGATAAAATTTCATATTCCCACTGCGGCTATCTAAGGATTTTTTAGTCTAGTTCAAGTTCACTTTTTTAAGAAGGAAGCGTTTAATCAAGGCATTGGAAATTGAAACTCAGCTCGCGTACTGCCGACAAGCAGACACGGCGTGAGCAGGTGGACCGGGACCTAGAGTCGACTCCGCGTCCTGACGCCGCTCCCCAGGTACAAAGACAACAAGAAAATAAAGCGGGCTTACCGTCGTCGTCGTCGGGTGGCGGTCGCACCGCTTCCATCCGCACCGGAAACAACCACACTCACACCGAACGATGGAAGATGGCGGCGGGCCGCCAAAAACCGGGGAAACCGTGTCCGAGGAGGCACAGCACGACCGCAGAGCAGGCAGACTGGCCACAGACGGGACTAGCGAGGCCAGGTATCTGCCCGTGGCAGGTGGGGATGAAAAGAAGCGGACAGCGACGGCAAAAAGTCAGCCCGGCCAGGCCAGAACCGGTCCTTCGTGGATGCCGCGGCCGTGCCAGTGGCCTCCGCGCGATGCTGCCGCTGTCGATCATGCCCTCCTGATCTTCGTCAACTCATCGTTCTCCAGAAGCCTATAGCCGGGGTTGTTCCTGAACCAAATATTAGTATATTGAAGTTGCTCTCAAAAATGTACTAACTTATAAAACTGTACCACTGTACTATATCATCATGCACTAGGGTTGCCACCTTTTCAATTCAAGAAGTTATTTCAATTAGTAATGTCTAGTAAGTAGCTGTCTGACAGATATTTAAAAAATAAAGATGTTTTCCTCCAACCGTCACCAAACTATGACATTTTTTTACTGTCAGGAGTCTCTAAGATTGACATTTTCCTAGTAGAAGAAATAGTATCATAGCAACAAAAGTATTCACTTAATCCTAGGAGCTAAAGTTGATCATTCTGTCCTTAAATTAAAAGTGTTATTCAAGTTTTAATTTATAAAAGTTTATTCAACAATAGTTACAATAATTTTTGTTTACCCACATTGATATTATATAAACCACTGAAACGGTACATGTCCCTCATTTGGTCTCTTGAGAAAAGCACATAACTTTGAATATTGCTTATATCAATCCCCTTCTTTATATCCAACGTTGACCGCAACATTGAATGTTGTGACCAAAGCTTTGACGGCTTCATTTTATTTGCTAAGTTTTAGAAATACACCTTGATGGTGTATCTTCTGAATACAACTTAATGTTTTTTTCTTTGCACCAATTCATAAAACATTAGCAGACACTTCATTTTTTGGGAGAAGATTCAAAGAAACCTCTCCTAAATCTTTATTAGATTCAATTTCTACAGATTATTCAGCATATTGAACCACAAACACAAAAATGGCGACTAATGTTTGATGAAGTATCCGCATGATTAGATCGATATATCTTACTTACCATTTTGCTTTGTTATTCAAATTTAGTTTTAATAATTTCAAAGCACAAATTAATAATTAAATGGAGGATTTTGGTTGGAGAAAATATAATACGATTTATTCGGATTAAAAATGTCACACTTTTAATCCTAATATAATATTACTACTGTTTGTGCTATTGTGTCATGCAAAGAAATAATACATTTCCAAAAATTGACAAAACGGTTCCAGATGTTATAAGAATAATGGATAGTAGATAATATTGCAACAGCTAATTGGAAAAAATGCATCAAACATGCCATAAAAATTGAGATTATATAAAGCTACACTCAATGAAGAATCGGATACAAGTGACGTTCACATAAAATTAGTGCAGTTGCACTGGTACTGCAGAAAAGTTATTAAAAAGGGCGCCGTATTCTTGAAATAGTGTTTCCTACAAATACAAATAATTTTAGACATTTAATAACTGAATAATCTAAGGTTTAGCAAATAATAGGAATGTTAGCTCATTCCACCTGCAAGTATTCAAAGATACTGAAGTAAAACAGCGAGAAATACGGATGACTCTGTAACGTTCAGATAAACTTAACAGTTACGCCTTTGTACTGCAGTTGTATGGCAGAAGCTAAAAGCATTTTAGCTTTTACCATTCCTTTTACAACAATCATACAAGGACCAATCAGAAAACAGCTTTTTGACAGTAAACAGAAGATTCACATTTTTGCAGGTTAAGTTTTTAAAGTAGATTCTAATTTAAATAGTTAGTTTAGAATTGATTTGTTTTTAAAAATGGATGAAGAGGACTGTTTGGTTAAGAAATACTTACTTTTGCTGCTCTTCTTCGCAGCAATGTCAATATGTATAAAAACTATACATGCAAAAAAAATGAAAAGAAGAACTCGGAGATGGTGGGTGCGACCTATTAACCGCAGAAAGCACATGCAAGGTGATTTCTATAATTTATATAAAGAAATGCGAAATGAGAATGCCGATTATTTCATTACATCCGAATGACAGTGGTAATGTTTGATGACTTGCTGAAATTAGTGGGGCCTCATTTAACCAAACATTCAAATAGACCATCTATTCCTGCAGATTGTAGGCTTTTAATTACTTTTCGGCAAATGATAAAAACCAACAATTTCCGTAGATAGGGACGTAGTTGACAAAAACATAAACATAACCTCTTCATCTGAAGTTCAAGAATCGTGAGTTTTTGCATGTTGCTAACTTACAGGGAAAAAATTCCCCAACTTCTTGTGTCTACAGTAATTTTATGTAAACAGAGTAAATAATATTTAGCACCATACAATTACAATACAACAGTACAATTGCAGTGCCATTGCACGAACGTTTATCTGAACGTTACTTTAGAAACATGCTTTTATAATAATATCTCTCCCCTCATTCTAATCACGAGGAAATAATTTCAAGCAATTGTTGTAGAATTACCTAATATCAATTTATGAAAAGCAGTTGATTTCTAACACTTTTTCATTGCCTCTCGAGGTTTCTCCGGACCGCGTTATACCTGTGTATCTTCCAAGTGCATTTTGCGCCGGACTACGGTAAGAAAGAATGCTTGCAGCCTGTACAGACGTCGCATTCTCTTATCGAACCCCATCACGTCCCGTACGATCGAGCCTTCCTCACACTAGGCCTCGTCTCCTCTCCTCGCCACTGACCTGAGCCCGGGTAATTTCTTGTATACGCCTTGTCTTCTTCTATCTCTTCCCCCTGCATGCACGCTTCCACCTCGGCCGGCCAGATATTTGACCGTTCTTCGGTTGCTATGCCGCGGACCAGCGGCGACCCTCGAGATAACTGGCGGGCCGCGTCCGTCGCCGCGACGACCTCGAAGGCCGCCATCGTGCGAGCGGATGTGAGTGTCTCTTCTGTTACGTTAAAAACGCCGAGAAATGTATTAAGATTTAGATTACTTCGGCGTACAGGGTGATGGGAGCAAAATATCTAAAAAAAGAAGAAATTTGGGAAAATCTTGTTCTCTTACATTTTTATTTCATTTTCAAGTGTCATATTGATGATGAATCTATTGGTAGATACAACATAGAACAAAAATATTTATAACAACAAGAACTTGTATATCTAACTCGCATCAGTATCGGGAAGTTCAGTTTTCTCATAGTGTTGGCGTAAAACAACAAAATAAGCCAATAGATATCTGTTCTGTATGATGAACAATGATGATTATATTTCCAATGCATGATTTGGATAATATTGTTCATTTGTAGTGGGAGCATCTCAAATCTCTACTCGAAAAAATTAAATCTACCCTACCTATTGAGACTGTACCTGTATTGCCCTTTAGTACCAAATATCTAGCGTCAAGAATTCAGACGTCTTACCACGGCTGACGTTACACATTTGTTTTTATTGTCAACGTTATTTTCGATAATTGGTCGCGTTAAAACCAATCATTTTTGCAATTTAGTGCAGGTATAATGCAAACTTTTAGTGTTGTATATAGTTTTATTACTATCAGTTGCAGTTTCTGAAATACTTTGACGAAAATATAATGAATTATTCATTTGTTCGTATGACGTAAGTCGTTTGAACTCCTGTCACGAGTATATGCTAATAAACACCTCCATAGACAAAATTGGATTCAATAAATATCTAAAATAAAAAATAATCTAGCTAAATTTACTAGCAAAAAAAAACATATCTGACCTGTTTCTAAGATTGTTTCTTCAGATGGTCTTCTTTTAAATTGAATTAAATATCTAACTATATCTAAGAAATGGGGAATTGCATGATTTTTACAAATACGTGCAGAAGAGAGAATTCATTATTTTAATCGAAATGACGTTCGTCCTAGACAATTTCGTGAGAAAATAAGTCTAAAAACGATATTTAAAAATTTAGTCTCGCCACTCCCCCACAAAACGCCACAACGTAGGCCTGTGACGTCAGACGCCTTCCGCACGTCCTGTACTTAAATACAGCAGTATGCTTTAGTTCATATCTGTATATGATTTCCATGCTTTCGAACAATGCAGTACATACGCATAGAAAAGTTAATTTGTCATTTGTGCTATTATTAGGTGTTACTGTATTTAATAGACATTGGTATTGAATAAAGTTGCAACATAAACTCGTAAAATGGGCACAGAAAGTGCATTTCACCGGACGCATTATGCACGAATACAGCATATAGCGTCTAATAAAAAATATTTCACCGTATCTACCAAAAAATTAAAAGAAAAATGTGTAGGGCGATGAAGCGCGACGAAAGGAAGTATTGCAACATTGTTTGTTTGTGAAAACCATATTAAAGCAAGTTTAATTGGAAATACAGTTAGATTTAAGTTCATCGAAAACATTAAAATAATTAATTAAAGAATCAACTTCTATTAAGCTACCAGAATGTATACGGGTCGTTTAGAAAATCAATAGTAAAGCAAATTTACATTCTTTCTCATTGTATGCAGTGGATTTTTTATAATTTTTCAAATTAAAATAAGTAGTTTATTGTGAAATCACATGGCATAATTTTATAAATACTTCAAATAAAGCTATATATCTGGTACTTTCTCAACAACTTATTCTATGTGTTTTTTAAACTTCTGTATTATGGATCACCATAGGAAATTAAGTCCCACTCTGTCTTTTTTCTCTCTCTTCTTTCATCTTTAGACTTGTGTAAATACTTTTATATATATAGCACCAATAAACTGAACTGAACAGCATTGTCACCGTAATTGTAATCTACAGATTTGGAAAGTGAAGATCTTGATGGTGAATTGTGTTTTGCCGCTTGCGTGTATTTGTGTCATGCTACACGCATACTTCCACCACAGCGTGTTCGCATCAAGCAGTGTTGTCAGGTGGGAAAAATTCAGTGCATGAGAATAATTTCAAAGAAGCATGAGGTTTGGAGAAAAAAGCATGAGATGGCTTAATTTATCAAAAAACACCTCTTGACACAGCTTAATTTTTAATTACTTTTGTAATGCCATTTTTATTTCATTAAAAAGCATTATGTTCTGCTATTTTATCATAATATTACATTGTAAGTAGGTACTTACAGGTACTTACTTAAAAGTTATTAACCACCAATCCCAACTAAGTTTAAGATCTAAACTCAACCACAATAGCAACTATAATAATTGTATGTGAAGTAGAATAATGTATTGAATACAACACACAAAATTTATAATACAATAATCTCCGTACATTTCAAATATGTTTATTTAGAAAATTTATTTTAACATTACATTTGACTTAGGTATAATTTTGATAGGTAACTAATTCAAACAATATACTCTTTTTTGTCAGTGTACATGCATTCCATGTCAGAAAGCACCCTCTGATACAAACTTATCTTACCTACTTTCTACTAAAACTTCTCTTTTCCAAACATGATACCTAATATACAACTAAATCGTCCCAAGGATACCTTATTATGGTTCGGACGGGCCCGTAAGGGTCCCGGAGGCCCAAGCCGCGGCGTCCCGCGCATCCTTGCGCCAACGGCCGCCGCTTTTCATTCTCACTTTTGACTTTTTATTACGCCGGAATGGTAATGGGACGTTTATCGCGTCCCCGTTTTATCAGAGACGCATCTCCCACCGCCTACCTGGCATGGGTCCCGCCGGCCCATGCCTCCGCGGTCGCCTCTTACCCAACGAAAAACAGTTACATCCGTAAATGACATTTCGTTTGGCCTACCTGCCAAGAGGACAGGGGACCTAATCGGACAGGCAAACGCAGTCACTGATGTTGAGTTTATATATATTTTCATTAGGGCGTTGATCTAAAAGCTAAATCGTCAGATAGAAGCCGAATTATTTAATTTTACTTTTCATGCAAATGCGGCCTGCTTAATAGTAATATGTCGCCCCCTCTCCCTCTTCGACTTCTGGGCTAATCCTCGTGATTAGAATGAGGGGTAGATATATTTTTATTATTATTATATTAGTTGAGAAATAGCTTAGCGACCATCATATTTAAGTAGAAAAAATATTTGAAATATCTAATCAATAAATATCACCTGTTTAAATTTGTTTTATTTGGCTCTTTTGTTTTTCAATATTGCGAATGAAAGCCCTACAAAAAACCGTCATTTCAGTTAACCTGACAGGTTCTCTGTCTAACTTCCCGTTGAAGTCTCTGGTTGCTATATTAGGAATAGAGCGTAACAGCAAATTCCTGGGGTGATTCAAAAGGTTAAAATCACAAATTTGGATAAACCATTTCCTATTAAAGCTTTTGTGCCTCTTGACTTTTTTTCGTAAAATGTCAAACGACAAAATTACACCGTAAGAAACTTACTCAAAATCAACACAATAATTGGATTGTGCTTGAAATAATAAGTAACACAATTCCTGTGACAAAATAGTGGCAGAATTAGTTCAATAATATTTATTGTTGTTATTTGGTAACTAAAAATAAATCTTTTATAGGAATAATTTTGCGCTTTTGAAAGTGGACCACCCTGTATATTGATTCTACTTCGGTACCTTTGAATATTCGCAGGTGGCATGAGATAACATTCTTGTTATTTGCTAAACTCTATATCATTCAGTTCTAAAATGTCTAAAATTACGTGTATTTGTAGAAAACACTATTTCAAGAATACGGCGCTCTTAAAAATGTCTGTTATATCACGTTAAAATTAGCCATTTTCGAAAAAACATTAAAGTGCGATGAACGGCCTTCCACTCAAACTCATTTTCAAAATTAACAAAGCATGCCTTGAAAACAAAATACAACAAAATATTAAAAATACACTTATACGTGTGCAGACGAATGTTAATATTAACCGATATACAGGGTGTTGAAGTAAAATATTTTACAGTTGTTGACGTATCGATTTCAATCACTTTTGAGCTAGCTATCTTATAGGTGTCACGTAATGCATCTTAGATGTAAAAAAAGCCATAACTTTTTTTTATATGTACAGTGTGTCCACGGATGGAGTTGACAAGAGGAGAAACTCTTTTGTTTTGAGGTTATCGAAAAATGTTACTCTTTATAAAAAGTTCTGCTTTCCAAAAAAATTAAATTCTCATAGAAACTTCTTAGATCAGATATACAGGGTGCTCATAAATTAAGAAAACAAGAAAATACTCAAGAGAAAAGTACCATTATTTATTATTGTATACAACATTTTTATGAAACAAATCTGTTTATAACTTCAAATAGAGTCCCAATACAAATTTTAAAATCAAAATTTAAATTTTAACATTTACTCTACCTCTACCTTCCACCTCAACACATTTTTCCGCTAACTTAATAAATTTTTCGAATAGTTAGCGGCTCATTCAGTTCATGTATTCCTTGGCGTATGTGCTCTTTTAATACTTCCCTATCATGTGGCAAACCATTTGAATAAATGTTTTGTTTTAGGGCACCTTGGAGAAAAAGGCAAGGGGTGTAAGGTTAGGATTGGGCCAAATCTTCCTGTGAGCAGGACAGCCGTCCTGTTGCCAAAACATTTTGGAAACATTTGGTTTACCATTTTTAAATACTTGAGAGCCAGAAATACGCAATAACCTGTTTTGGCAACAGGACTGCTGTCCTGCTCATTTTACAGCCTTGCTCAGACAATGGTGAAAGGTGGATAGGAGGATTTGGCCCATTATCCTGCTAGACCACCTGACCTTACGCCCCTTGACTTTTTTCCTAAGAGAAAAGGTTTATTCAAATGATCTGCCACATGATTAAAAGAGCGCATAAGAGAAGAAATAACAAACTATTCGTAGTGTGTAGAGTAAAAGTCAAAATTGAAATTTTGATTTTAAAATTTATATTAGGACTCTATTTCGGGTTATAAACAGATTTGTTTTATAAAAATGTTGTGTAAAATAATAAATAATGGTATTTCTCTCTTGAGTATTTTCATGTTTTTTTAATTTATGAGCACCCTGTATATCTGATCTAAGACGTTTCTATGATAGTCTCATTTTTTCGAAAAGCAGAACTTTTTATAAAGAGTGACATTTTTCGATAAAGTCAAAAACAAAAGACTTTCTCCTCTTGTCAACTCCATCCGTGGACACACTGTATATATAACATTAGAGCAAAAATCTAATAAAATACATTCTTATCCGTTTTTCCTATAAGTTAGAACGTGGCATGTGTATGTAAATGCCTGTTTAATGTATGCTTATATAACTTTTATGAACAGAGGACCAGTATTCGTAGATCATCTGTTTTATTATAGTACCTTTTCCTGAACAATAAATTAACAGTTCGTACCAGGATTTTGCCAAATTAGACGAAAAGTCGGTGACTTTTTAGCAGAAGCAGTTAAACAGCCAGATTGATATATTTCGAGATACGTCGGTTAAACTAGTTCTAATGACATTTACTAAACGGTTTGCTCACATTTATTTGTCTGTATTGTACTTTTACTTTTTCCTATATGGTTGTGTACGGAGAATTCCAGGACCGTAATTCGTGAAATTGTCAGTCGCAGTCGTATAGTTAATTCTCATTAAAAAAATCTACCGTCAGGTCAGGACCAGAATTCGTATAGAATTGTCCTTCAGAGTTCTACAATTTTTCATTAAAAAATATACCGTCAAATTAAAAGAAGGTAAGATTACTTATTTTTTACTGTATCAGAAAGATATTTTAAGCTAATATAAATCAAATCTTCTACAATATCTATCAATGAAGTCATATGTATGCTCTCTGACACCGAACATCTAGATATGCTAATGAACAATTTCCAGACAAAGCTCTATTCAATAATTATCTAAAGAAATTAATCTATCTAAATTTACTAACATGGTTTAATGAAAACACTCTATAAATATCTAACTTAACTTTTGACAGTGGGAACTCGAAAATTCAACCACAATAGATAAGATCTAACCTATTTCTGTATTTTTAGAATTGCTTCTTCAGGTGGCCTCCTTTAAGTTGAATCAAATATAAAAATTATTATATAAATTAAAATTATTTGAAATTAAAATATCGACAATGTCAAAAGTGTTGCCTGTCAATGAATTTTAAATTAAATATGACAAATATCTACTTAAATAATGTTTACCTTGTATGTAATCTTTTTTTATATATATTTTTAGGTATTAATAATATTCTGTGAAACTAACTACTCTGTGGACTTTAGTTGGGGGCGGCTTTAGTCCACAGAGTAGTTAGTTTCACACAATATTATTAATTCCTAAAAACATATATAGGATTACTTACATTATTCAAAAAACTTGATTGTAGACTAATACTTGTATATGGGTGTATATGACAAGAATGTTTATATTTTTAAGAGACTATTAAAAATGGCGGAAAATTAAGCTTCTACTTTAACTTTCCACATGCACTTTTTTGAAATACATTCGATGACATATAAATAAACGTATTTCTGTTTTCGTGTTTTTTTTTATAAGAAACTCCCTGTATTTTATTTCAAAGATGGAAAAGGGGTTTAAAATGCATTTCGAAAATATTTACTTCCTTTACTTTTTATTTGTTGTGCGGAAATTATAAAATTTTCAAAATACTATCAACGATATTTAAGTTTTCTGACTGAGAAGGCTTTGAAAACAAACAAGTTTGACCAAGTCTTGGACCCCCTGTATATAAAATGATTCGAAGCAAAACCAAATGTAAATTCGAATAAAGCAAGATGCATTCTTTGTCATACCACTGTCATACTAAATATTTGGTTTAATTATCTCTTTTTTAAATTTATATAATAAAAAACCCTTATTTTTGTCCAGAAAATAGCCCTCTGGAATTTTTACTCTACTTAACAAACCAGCTGTATAGTAAAAAGTTTTATAATTATATTGAAATTACTATAAAATTTTTGCACTTATATGGTTTGACTTTGCTACATTTGTTTTTTATATTACGACAAAATTGTAAGCACAACTTTGTAGCAACTTTTAAAATAGTATTTTCTCCAGTGTACTTTTTAATATTTTTTAAAATCTGATCCTTATAGAACCGAGTCCTTATTGCACAGTAGAATTTGACGCTTGTAAATGATGGCCGTATACTACAAAAAAAACGTCAGATGTTAAAACAAGCAATCTGTATGCAAGAATTCGCAAAAAGACAAGCACAACTCGGGCCTCGGACGCATGACTGAAAGGCAGAGGAGGATAATTCCGCAATTAAATAAAAATGACCGATCTAAGTGCTCGAGAGGTGGGGAAAGGAGGGAGGGGAAGGATTTATGAACGCAGACAGACTCTTCTTAAAATCGATACGTTATTATTTTCTCACAAGATGGCAGAAATTTGCAAGTAAATACGGTTAATTACAGAAGCCGTTGGGGCATGTTTTTGCCGTCGCCGTCGGAACAACTCCGGGGAAGCGGGCATGATCCGGTTGAAAAATGTCGTGAGAGACACTGCGGACCGCCGGCCAGCGGCGGCTCGTTGTGACGGTCTTCGAGCTGTGAATTAATGTTAAAATTGAATTTTTTGAAATTTTTTTATAGTCAGCGGCCGAAAGCGATCAGATCCATTATTTTTAGTAGAAATAGTGATATAAAAGTTTTTGCCAATTTCGAGGCGTTAGATAATAAAAATGATAAGAATTACTTCCAAATTTAAAGTTTATATCTTGTATTATCAATTACCCAAGGTCGAAAATAACAGAGAGTGACTAATTCACAACACAGAGATGAGTAAGGAAGGCATGATTACCTAAGCGTGTCACTTGAGATGAGTTCAAAGTATACAAAATTATCAAAAATAAGTTGACGTCAACTGAACCTAGCACATTAACAATTTACTTTAAATGTGCCCCCCTGTGCCATCCTCTCTACAAATTAGAATGCCGTCCTTTTGGACGGCGATTGCCCACCACCACCCACTTATACCTATCTGATGCGCACTCCGCGGATATCACACTTAAGCCTTGTCCTCATGGACAAGGTTTACTGGTTTTTGTATTTGGAATATTTACTCAAAAATACGTCTCCTCATCTCTAACATCTTCAACACGTCAAAATGTTAATTTTGACATCCGACATGTATCGGCTATTTCCACAACCAACATAACCTAAAGCAAAAAATGCGAATTAGTAAACTGACAAGTAAATGAAGCAATTATTAGTTACCTTAGCCATTAATAAATTATTGTCATTCACCTACGTCAAAAACATCAGACTGCCTTTTCAAAAATGCTATCAAACTATTGTATGTTTTAATATCTATATCTTTTTTTAAAGACTCAGTTCTCAACATGGAGTACTGTGTCCATAGCGTAGAAGCCTTCAAATTCTTCTTACCTTAAAATATGCCAGTATTACTTTCTCGTTGACGTGATTTACTTTCACCTGTTCACGCTACTTCTCAAATCTTTCATAAGCCAAGTCATATAGGTACCGCTTTGGATTTTTCAGGAATCAGCGAACATACGGCATCTCTTGCCGTTTCTTCGATATTGCTCCGTATATCGTCAGAATCTGAATGTAAATCTCACACTTTTCCTAATAAATGATAATAGTAACAATCAGCGTCCTATTAAACATCAAGCCAAATGACAAGAACATTTAAACTGACACTGACCGACTAGATAATTCTTATTTAAATTATACCTACTTGTAAATGATCAAAATTAAAAATTCCCATTTTTCGTTAAAATTAGAGAAAATCTTGTACGTAATACGTTATGAAACATGACCATACTTTTCATAACTGATTGCATAAATAGCTATTACACATCCTAAACTATTTACACATTTTTTTACTATAATGAATAGTTCATAAATGAAGAGTATATGATCTTGTGCCATTATAAAAAAATACTTTCATGGGATTATTTATTACATTTCCCGAATTAGCTTCAGGCCAAAGACCAAACTAGCGATATTGTAATTGTTCTCCAAAACAAAACAAGTCTCCCGACCGTCACTCGGCGCCACTGGCGAGCGAAATTTTTTCAAGAAACTGCTCTGTGCCTCGCAAAAACTTGCCTAGACTTATATGTCATCGTCATCGCCGTTCAATTCTCGTACGGTTGCAGTTATATAAAATTAAATGCGATGCACTCGAGTATGTGGATTCTTGCGACAAGATGCAACGACTTCAAGACGCGCAGAGGCGTACGCCTTTTTTAAAGGGGGCAAAATTCCATATACTAAAAATGACTGTCCAACTACGCTAAATAAGTTACCTTCAAGAAATCTTAGACCTTCCGTGGTGATAATATTTTATCATAAGATACAGGGCGTTTATTTGAGAGAAAACAGTTTTTTCTATTTTTTAACCATATTTACTTTTTTATTCAATTACAACACTCAGCAGCCAAAGGCCAATTACAGTGTGTGAGGCAAAAACGAGAAGTATAAATAATATATATAAAAATTAGTATAAGTACACAATAACATAACGCATAAGATACAAAAGAGCAACAGAAATAAAAGAAAAAGTAAAGAAAATGTCTCCATCAAACAAAAATGGCTTCTTTGTCTACCATTATATTGCAAATATTACATATATTGTAGACAGTCAAAAATCTTAACACATTAGTTCTAGGTGTCATTTGATAGGCAGAAGGTCAAATGCAAGCGAGATGTAATCCTCGGGATTAAAAAATTAAGTCTCTCTAAAACCCCAAAGACAATCAATAGAATATTCGAGCAGTTTTTTGATAAATCTTACACAAGAGTCATTGCGTCTATCTTCGAAAGTAGAAAAAGATAAAGTTCTGACCAAATCATGCTGGCAGATATATGTCATAAACTTTGTAATATAGATATTTCAAAAATCGTCTTTGAATGTTTTCAAGTTTATAAGTCCAGTAGTTATAGTTAGGTTGCCAAACCAAAGCAGCATATTCTAATTTTGATCTGACAAAAGAGTAATATAACAATTTAAGAGTGGCTATATCATTAAATTGACGGCAGTACCTTATTATAGAGGCTATTTAAATTGCTCTGTAGTTTCTCACAATATTCAATGGAATTATCTTCGTCTCCTAGATTGATAACGATAAGTTCCACAGTAACGTCAATTAAATTATCGAGTTCCCACATTTTCCCCTCTTCTTTTTGTACATGATGTATACATCTTTGCCAGTTATCTGCAGTTACTCGTTCCAAGGAATTTTTCAACAAAATTTTCACGTCACTTAATTTAAACGTCGTACTATTTCGTGCTACATCTCCTTTTACCTGCGCCCAGACTAATTCGATTGGGTTAAGTTCACAGTGATAAGGTGGTAACCGTAGTACTTTTATTTGGCGATTTGTTGCCATTTCATCGATAACATATTTTTTCTGATCTTTATTAAGATTGACAAGTGTCAAAAGTTCCTTTTTCACCATATTTGTTTCAAAAGAAATGTTTTTTCCGGATAACCATTGAATTATATCGGCTTTCCTCCAAGCAGTCGTAGGCGTCCGCTCGGTCTGCCGTGAATGGTAACTGGCGTTATCCATGACAATTACAGACCCCGGAGGAATAAGATTCAACATCTGTGTAAAATACTCTTCGAAAACATCTGCGTTCATGCCTTCGTGATAGTCACCTGTATTTTTAGATTCAAATAAAAGTAAACCGCCATATACAAAACCACTGGCACTACCTATATGTGTCATTATTAATCTTCGCCCATTACCTGAAGGTGCCTTGAACCCTGTTGAAAGTCCATCCAAAATGCTTGTCGAAAACTTTTAAATTTTTATCTTGCCATACTTTTGTTACAGTATATCCCTCGTTGACCCAAGTTTCGTCTAGATAATAAATATTCCTCCCTTCGTCACGGAATTTTCTAATTGTCTTAAGTAGGATCTTTGCCAACAAATAATTTCATCTTTATCGATAACTGACTTCCTGTTCTGCTTTTCCCAGCAAAACTTCAACTCTCATAAGACGGCCCATAATTTGCTTCTACTAATTTTTGGCAAATCGTTGTCCTCTGAAAGTTCATTTAAAATTTTGTTTAGCGTTGGTATTTCTTTTTTAAAATAAAATGAGTGTACTTTTCTGCGAATGGCATTTTTAAATAAATAATCTATAACGACTTTTGACCTCCCTGTAGATGATTTTGGGGGATTTACAGTATCTTGTTCATATTTTGTTTCCTTTAAAAGTATGTAGATAGTCGATTTTCCAATCCCTGTCATTTTGGAACACTTTTCCACGATGTCGTCAACACTGTTGGTAGGATTTTGGTGTTTCAATGCATTTAATATAATAATCTTCTCATTCTGAGACAGCGCATCTTTTCACGCGTTTAGCAGGTACGTAATCTGATAAGCTCGACATTTTACCCAAACAATATTATATCCACTGGTACAATAGTCACTAAACACAACTCTACTGCACTAGCACGTCTTCGTATATTCAGCTCTAAGACTGGATTGATCTGTCACAATACACTGGCTCCTGCCCTATGATGTATCCAGTAAAATATACTAATGTACACCCATTACCTGTTAGCATTAGTGTTACCCGATAATTACCTGAAATGAAATATTACCACGCCCATGGCCGGTTCTTATCTCGGGGTTTTATTACTCTCTTTCATTTCCAAACAGACTATAAAGAGTTTACCAATATCCTCCCATATTGGCTCTTCTTACTGTTCTTGATACTTAGGTAATATACTATAACCAGCTTAGTACCCTTATTTACTGCTTATTTTAAGTATGTTAAACAATTTTTTTACCTTACGTTATGTAAGGATAATGATTTACTTTCTGTCAGTTCCTTTTGCTCCCTGCAGCTCCCCGGCTATGGCCTGGTATACCCCCGCAGGGCCCGTTGAAGAATTCATCAAACGTCTGATCATAGGCGGCGGCAGTCTCTGCTTCTATTACCTTCGAGAATAATGAAGGTACTACATGGACATCTTCCCACGACCATCAAGAAGATATTACATTTTTATAGATAGATAATGCGTATAGCTGAAAAGCGACAGCTGCCACTTTGATTTGCGATGTCAATAAACGAAACATACCTACAATATACTAGATTTCAGTTTTTGATTTCTTATTTGCTTCATTTTGTATAAATCAGAAAGTGCAACGAAGTGAGCATCAAGTATGGTAACTGTCCGTTTTAATTCTGTGTCTTTATTTCTTGTATGTATTTCTGGTAAAAAGTTTGTCCGTGTTTTAACTTTCATCTTTTTTATGTTTAAGAATTTGCATTTGCTTCTAAAGTTTTTCAGTATGGTATTAGGAAAATGGAATTAAATCTTTTCAAATTCTGCCTACTTCAAGGAATCAATGACTTATCTGATCTGACTGCAGTGCAGAATGAAGGTTCAAGATTCTGTTTTGGGACCTCTACTCTTAAATTATCGATGAATTAAAAAAAACATAACTAAAACTACTAATCTTAATTCCTTCTTCCTTGAACTTTTCAAGTTGTAATATATCGATCTATATTCTAGAATGTTTAAATATGGATTAACATACGAAAGATTAAATAATATTTGTGTTTTTCCAATTAATTTAAAATAAAATGAACATTTATTGTTGTTTTCATATATTTACATCACATTCCACTTTGTAACTTTTATAAACAAGTTTCTGTAAATATGGAAACACATCACTTAAATTCAAATAAAAATTTATTAAATTATGTTATAAACTTAAAATATTGGTATTTACGAACTACATTATTTGTGAATTATTAATTTGTTATTTAAATTTTGACAGCCGAATGGTGTATTTAAGAGGTAGGATTGATTTTGTTAGTACAATAATAATCAACTAGTTTCGCCCAAAGAGAATGGCAGATTTACGTTAATAAGAAAATTATCGGATTTTTTAATAATGCATATGAAGTAGGTGTAGTCACTATTTAAAAATAATTTTAGGTAATGTGGTGACATTATTTGAAGTTCAATTTTTCTTTAAATTGTTGAGGTTAAACCATAGAAATCATAAAATATATAAAAAGCCAAAACAGGTACCGAAAATAGTCAACCTATGGAGAAAACGCGAGTCTGGTGGGTAGGCAGGAAGAATAACGTTGGTAGAAGAGAAATTTTGAGTCGAATTTCCACTTTTATTTGTGTTATGGTGGTTACAGTGTAACTCTTCTGTAGTTATGAATAAATTGTGTATCGTTATCTTAATTTGTAGATTACTATCAGATTAAAATACATATGTGATTTAGATGAAAACAAATCTGATAAAATTGAAAATAGCGTCGTTCATAAGAACAGAATCAGTTAAAGATTGGCAACTGCTCTCAAGTTATTATCGCTTATGTCATTCGCTTATAAGTTTATAACATAAATAATATAATTTTACATTTAATTTTTCGTTGAAAAATTGCGAAACAGTATAAGTACTGAAATGACAGTGGTAGTTTATAGTGTCTATTAATTTTTGTTTCGGAGGATAAAATGGAGAAATTGGTAAGGACTTATATATAGGGAAATTTATGATCTATAGTTACTATTTTTAAGGAAAAAGAAGTAAAAGAAAACAAGAAGGAAGTGGGTAATTGGTCAATGCAGTACGTCGCTGCTACTTCCGGTAAGCAATTTTTAAGTAACGTGTAACTGGATTTCCATATATTTTACTAACTTCTTTTTGAAAAAATAATGTCTTAGCTGTTCTATGGTAATAGTATGACTGTTTTTTGAAATTGTCAGAAAATAACTAATTAATTAAAAAATTAAATATGTGTGTTTTTCAATTTGTTTACAATAAATGAATATTTATTATTTCGTCATATTTATATCGACTTTAGAACTTTTTCAAGTTTCTGTACATATCAGTATGAATTCAAATAATAAAATACTAAACTAAGTATGTTACAAACTTTAAAAAATTGTTTTTTTTTTAATGTATTACTAGACTAGGTACTTGCGAATTATAATTTTGATATTTAGGTTAGATATATCATGAAAATTATTAATTTAAGAAAATCGTCAAAAAGCGGTAGTTTTCATTTTAAATACGAGTGTTCTTATATTGAATTAATCTTAAGAAAATGCCAAGTCATTTGCAAATTATTACCGTATAGAACTGTGCATGCATTTTATAGAACAATTAAATTTTGTAGTGAGTATAAGAAACCAAAATGGCCGCTACATAAGGAACATTCTTTATTCTCCATAAACTACCGACTCTCGATGTCTAAATATTTTACGCGAATAATCTGGGAAACCTTGAAGTGATTTTATAATATTGTTATATTTTCCACCAGCATCCCTTGCCAACTTCTCCACGGGCATTGTCCTCGGCTGGCCCTCCCAGATCAGCGATGACCTCATACTAGGCAAGCTCGACTTCCCCATAACCTCCGACGACTTAGGCTGGATCTGTTCTTCCTCATCCATAGGCGCTGCTCTCCTCGCCCTCTTCATAGGCGTCTTATGCGACAAAATAGGCCGTAAAATCACCATGCTGCTCCTCATAGTCGTCTTCGAGATAGGATGGGTCTTGATCATACTCTCCAACAGCGTGTGGATGCTCATATTAGGACGATTTATGACTGGAATGGCTGGAGGTTCTTACTGCGTCACTGTTTCTATATATATAGGCGAGATAGCGCGGAAGGAAGTGAGAGGGGTGCTTGGCAGTCTCATCCAGTTCATGATATCTTGTGGAATACTTTTCTCTAACGTAGCTGGAGCGTATTTGTCGATAAAATCCTTTTCTCTAGCTTGTGCAGTTCCCCCTATTCTTTTCGGCATTGCTTTCTTTAGTATGCCAGAGACCCCCGTCTATTTACTACGAAAAGGAAGACTAGAAGAATCTAAATCATCTTTGAGGAAATTCCTAGGTAAACACTGCGTAGAAGAAGAGTATGAAGACCTTAGGACACATTTGAAGTGTGACGTTACCGAAAAATTGAGTACTATAAACGTTTTAAAGAAAAGATCTGTGAAGAAAGCTTGCATAATTGGCTTTGGACTAGTCCTAATCAAGGTTTTGTCCGGTATAGACTCCGTCACGTCCTATTTGAGTCACATCTTCAGCAAGACCGATATTCAACTGGGTCCGCAGAACGCTTCTATCATCTTCGCAGTGTTCGAAGTTTTCTCAGTCGTCCCCCAAGTACTATTAGTAGACAGGCTGGGGAGAAAAATTCTATTAATAGTGACGCAGATCGTAATGGGGTTGTGTTTGGGTGCTACCGCTATCAGTATAGCGGTACAAAGTGAAAATATGGTTGTTCAGTATATACCAGTGATAGCTCTGTGTTTGTTCATCGTAGGCTTTTCTGTGGGCATAGGCCCCATAGGGTGGGTTATCACAGCCGAGATCTTTGAGGAGAAGATTAAAGGACGAGCCATGTCCGTGTGCACGTTCCTGATTTGGATCTTAGCTTTCGTGAACGTCAAGATGTTCGTGGTTATCGAAGATTTATGGCATATTTCCGTCTCGCTTTATGCTTATTGCGTTGTTTCTTTGGCCGGGGCCTTCTTTGTCTTGTTTTACATTCCAGAGACCAAGAATAAGTCTTTCAAAGAGATTGAGAAAGCGCTTTCAATATAACGATAACGATACGTGATCTTATCAGTGACTTTTGGAACAGTGTGTACTACGTCGCCATGCATACTTACTTACTGCGTGTTCTGTGAACTTGATATTTTATACTAATTACGTTCGTTGAACTATATACACCTGTTTTTATTACGTACCTACCTAGTTTTATTTATTACATAAAAACGTTATTTTTACCTATTATGTTATAAGTAATTACCTACTTATCTCTCAAGTGCTCTGTTGAGATATAATTCAAGTGGCTAACTAGATTACTTTGATTAGAAAGCAATAAAATAAAGTTTTTAAATTACATATTTTATTTTTCCAGTATGGAAAACATACCATTTGAGGATTTTATCAAACCATTCACTTTTTCTCAAAAATATATGTTATATCTACTCATCATTTATAAAGGTCGTTAGAAGTAAAAACATCGAACTTTTAGTAGTTTACGACGCTTCTTCTGTCTATTCTTGTATCCGACTCTCTGGAATGAGATGATCTTCTGAGTATGCCTAACAAAATCCTTGGGAGAACCAGTATTAACAGCAAAACCGTTCCAGCTAATTTTATGGTAAATAGTGCTATGGTGATCGGTAATGTAATAAGCACTATTATAGCATATACTGGAATCAGCAGTATTTGAATACAGGCGTAGATATAATAAATAATTAAGAGTAGAATCAGGAGTAGAATTTTTATTACATAATAAATACCCAATAGAAGCCACTGACTGACAGTCTCAAGGTAAGTCAATACAAAATTTGCTGTGCCTGCATCTCCATCTGAAATAAGTTTTATTAGTACCTTTACCAAAACACTCAAATTACTTACTGTACATGAAAGTCTTAGTTATAATTTGGTACAAATATCATGTCTGATATATTTTTATATTTTGAAGCAATTCGGTCATTATGCATGATTCATTTAAACTAATGACAAGAAAATGCTGTCGTTATGACGTTTTTCTTTAAAATTATATAGTGCGCGGATTACTTTAGATAAAGATTATAGTGTATGGACTCCTTTATCTTACTTATCACGTTTATATCGAACTTTCCATCAAATTGCGATTGTATAGAGCTTCGCAAATAAATTTTGTTATCTTTTAACACAATTGGGTAAAGTAAGAGAGGAAATGCATATATTTATTTCTTTTTCATATTGTCAAAGCATTATCCACAATATTTATTGCTTTTCAATGTTAGTGCTATCAAAGTGTATATATAAACGTAATCTCTGATTCTGGAAGGTTCAATCTAGTGTTTTTATTTTCCCCTAAAACGTCAAGGAATTGAGGAATCGGGTAGGTTGTGGGTTTTTGACAAGTGTGAAAAGTTAACAAAGAATTTGTTAATTAGGCAGGTGGGTGAAGTTTCCTATTTGTTACGTAAGTCTTTATGCAGTTTTTGGATATTAACTTATTACTTATAAAAGGATCGATAAAAGGTAGAATTAAGGCTAATCTAACGCTTCTAACCTTTTATGTCGATAATAATAGAAACAGCTGATTATGTAGAAGTGTCAAATTTTGTTTACATTTCTCTTGGTTTTTTATTTAACGTTCCGTCATAAATTTCTTAGATTTATATTGTTTCTTAAGGAGGCCGACACTGAAAATTTATGAAAATTATTTCTAGGTCAATGTTCAAGAAAAGTCAGGGATTGGTCAGGATATGATCTAAAAACTGCCATTAGCTGTAGAAACTGGATAAATAATGAACAACACATTGAATTGTATATATTGATAAAATTATGGAAGGTATTGTTTGTGCTCAATTCATATTTTATAATGATTTCGATTCGGCAAACTTGTCTCGAGTGGAATATGTTCCTCCACATGAATCCAGTGAGTATCCAATCGATTTACTTCACGTTTCCTAAAATTCGCTTAACATGTCAATGGAATGTCACACTTAACGTTCACTTTGATCTTTTCAGCTAGTCCGCTACCTAAACTTATCATATACATAGTTATTGTAAACTTTAAATGGCCATTAGTTTTTAAATTCAATCTTTAAATTTTAGCTTTGATCAAACAATCCTCAAACAAATCTGCAGTTCAGGAAATTTACGATGCTGAATTTAATATTTGGACCAGACCTGACTGTTGTGGTACTGAATTCGAAAATGGAAACAGAACTTGGTTTTATTTTGGGATGAAAGGTAAAATTATCTTGTACAACACCTACCATGTTCTAATTGTATGTTTTTAGCTCCAGGCCCTTCATTATATGTTAGATTCAACATGGTAGATTTGAATCGACAAGGTAAAATGTACAGCCAAGGTATGGCCCCTGTTTTTAGGGTAATGCCAGGAAAACCCAAGTGGGAACGAATCATCGACAAACCTGTATATAGTGTAAGTATTATACAGTAAGTTACAAGTCCACGTTTGTGCCAACATATTGTTTCAGTTAAATAATGACATTTTTACGTTAACTTTTAAATTCCGTACTCCCGAAAATCCACTCAGTACCATGTATTTCGCCTTCACGTACCCGTTTTCCTACGTAGAAATGGAAAAAATGATGGTTAACATAGATCAGAGATATTTGAATATACACCCTTTCGCAGAAGACGATATTTATTATGTAAGGGAGACTATATGCCATTCTCTGGATGGACGGACCGTCGATCTAATCACCATATCGTCTTATCATGGAATTACAGGGGAAAGGGAACTGAGGTTGAAGAATCTCTTTAAAAATGATAAGGTTCCAAGGCCACATAAATTTGCTGGGAAAAAGGTCGTATAAGTTTCCGACGTATTTTCAAATAATTATTTTTCTTTACCGTTCTAGGTGATTTTTGTTTCGGCTAGAGTCCATCCCGGTGAGACTCCATCCAGTTTTGTGTTCAATGGGCTATTGAATCTACTGCTGCAAAGGGAGGATCTGATAGCCCAGCACCTTCGTAGATTGTATGTGTTCAAGTTGATTCCGTTCCTTAACCCAGATGGGGTGGCACGGGGCCATTATCGCACTGACACACGTGGTGTAAATCTCAATAGGGTGTATCTTAACCCTAGCTTGTCGGAACACCCCTCAGTGTACGCTGCCAGAGCTTTAATTAGGTATGTTGAATGCTGTACAATTGAACTACTGTGTGCATCTAGTCTAAACAGGGTTTCTTAGCTTAATTGACTATATTTTGAATAGCAATGACTGAAATAGCAGTCATTTATTTACAATTTATGGGAAATCTATTTCCAGGTATTATCATTTTGGTTTCGAGAAAGAGGATTACGTCCCAAAATGCAACAACTGCACAGATAGGAATCAGACGGACGGAAGTATGACGGAGGACGACGAGAACCAACAGAACGAGAACATCCGCGAAAAGGTGTCCCACATGACACTGGAGGAGGGGGACGCCCCCTCCACCTCCTGGTGCACCAAATGTAAGAACAGCATTCTTAAGCTGGAGGACACCATGCCGGGCATCTCCAGTATTATCCCCACATTCAACCTAAATACTTCCATAGGGCACAACTTTTGTCGCAATTGCGGGGTGGCTCTTCAGCCGTCTAAGAGCAAGGAGGAAGTGACTTTCGAGAAAGTAGTCATAGGGGCGCATGGCGACGTCAACTCCAACGAATCCGGCCTGTTTTTGTACATGGACCTTCACGGGCACGCCTCGAAGAAAGGTATATTTATGTACGGCAACCATTTCGACGATATGGAGAGGAACGTGGAGTGTATGCTGTTGCCCAAGCTGATGAGTATAAATAATCACAATTTTCATTTCAATGCTTGTAATTTTACAGAAAGGAACATGTACCTCAGGTGGGTGAAATTTATTTATTATTGCTTTAAATTTAGATTGTACATTTCTATATTTCTGGGAGATTATTATTTTTGAAGCTACAAAGGATTCGAGTTTCTTTATAGGTTATATTTCATTCATTTGCCTATTGAACATTTGAACTACTGTCGTTGTAGTGAAGTTTATTGCAAATTTCATCATAATATTTTATTGGTTATGCTAAAGTAAATGTTTCAATTAGAAAAATATGTGTTTTGGGTGTGATCTTTTTTGTATCCGATGCATTTTTTAGGGATAAGAGGGACGGTATGAGCAGAGCGGGTTCGGGAAGGGTGGCTGTATTATCGTTAACCGGCATAATCAAGAGTTACACTCTCGAGTGCAACTACAACACCGGCAGAATAGTCAATGTGCTGCCTCCTACGATCAGGGAGCCCAGCGGTAAAGTCCATACTTTGCCCGTGCCACCTAAATATAGCCCGCAGGTTTTTGAGGAGGTAATTCATATAATACTTTCAGTATTATATAATAATGCTGATACTTTTTTTAACCTTGTAAGGTTGGTAAATCGTTGGGAGCCTCCATCCTGGACCTGACGGCTCAGAACCCGTGCTCCCGCTTACCAAACTCCGAATTCCACTCGCTCTCTGGGCTCAGGGACTGGCTGAGGTCCATGTCCAACGAGTTCCATTGCCACAACCGTCCCAAAATGAGGGCTAGGAGTAACGTGGTCGGCCTACACTCACAGGTAGGCAATAGTGTTGACAAATGTGAACAAGTAAATAACGATAACGTCGATAACGACGAACTTAGTGAGTTTTCTGATGACATACCAGTAACCATTAAGACCTGTGTTATCTCTTAGAAACGTTGTTGGACGGGTAGATGTGGGGCTTCCTTAGATCGTAGTTGTTTCTTCAGTTTATTAATTCAGAGTATTTTATTAGGACTAAATTTTTACGTACCAAGCTGGTATTGGCATAGAAAATATGAAACAGCTATGATATCTTTTTTTACTGAACCATAACATTAAAGGGACCAATTAAAAGTCTCGAATCTGCCTAATTAATTTCTTAATGATTGATGATTAAATTACCACGATTAATGTTATAGTTCTCGGCCAAATGTCTCTAAAAATGGGATTATTTCCTCGTAATCTGTGATTAACTTATAAAAAAATTTTAATGTAAATTTTGCATTGTCACATAATGTTATGTAATATTATTTTGTCAATTTTTATACTGACTGTTAAATCATGAAATTTTTATTGTGTAGAGAGAGAGTATTGTAACTGATAGCACTGATTTTTGTAATTAAACATTTTAACCACAGTTATTTTTTAATTTTTTTATCATTTTCCAAAAAAGCTTTCCGCACTAGTTTTTCTAAAAAATCGACGTTGCGCCTCAAATCCAGGTTTCTAACTACACTGAGCTTTTTGTTGGCACCGCTTCTTTTGTATTCTTCCTTAATGAAAAACAAAGTACCGGTAATCAAAAGTAAAAGAAATTCCCGTGTTTTTTTTTGTTTTTTAATTTTTCATTATTTCGTAGCGTTTTAAGAATTCGTTACTTTTGATCGAAGGTATGGGGGAGTGTGTACTATCTCTGTCTCAATTCTTTTGTTGTTTTTTGTTGACAGCTTCGGCCATTTTAACTGCGGTTAATAAACCCCTCAAAAAATCACTCAATGAATGTAGACGTAAGTAAATCAGAACCTATGGTTATGTAACGTTTTTTTTTGCTGTGCCTAGCCAAACGAGAGAAAAACTAGTGCCTCGATAGATTTTGCATTACGATACGCTGCACAATATAAATTAATGTTGGTAAGAATTTTGTTGCTTCAGGGAAAGCCAACACGCGGCGTTGTCATCAAGAACCGTCCGCCCGTGGCTAAGCCGGCGCTAAAGAAGCCCCTCAAGCAGAGAAGCGCCTCCATTCCGCTCGACCGTAAGGAGAACTTGGCCCAGCCGGGCTCGTCAAAGTCGAGCGGCCGCCTCAATAAGTGTTTCAAGGCGAAATCCCGCAAAGACTTGACGCTGAAGAGCAAAAACATTGCCGCCGAGAAAGTCACAAAGTCCACCATAGCCAGGAACAAGAAGGCGGGCAACGTGGTCACCCCTCAGAAAGTGAGGTTGGATATTACCTCCAAGATGCAAACGATAAGGGAGAGCCCCGACAAGACCAAGAACGACAGCGACAGCATCCATCTGCGGGAGATCTGCTTCATAAAGAACAACGAGGGCAAAACACTCGTGGCCAAGTACCAAAATAAAGACAACGCCAAATTCGACGATAACCTGGTGGTGTCCTGGAGCGGCATCACCAGCAAACCGCAGATCTTCACTCAGAAGACTAGGACCGCCTCCGCTCCCCCTTATCCCTGCAACAAGGTGTTCTTGTCGGAGCCCGGGACTAGCAAACAGACCAACTTCCGTGTTCACAACTTCACCAAGAGTACGTCGAAGACCAAGCTAAAGAAGCACCCGTTGAGGAGGCTGGCGAGTGCCACCGACGCACTGGGCAAGATCGACAAGGCGAAGAAGAAAAAGTTGAAGGCTAAGTAGTCCTTTTTTTTATCGAGGGGTGGGGTGGCTGAATCGTAAATTTTTAATGTAGGTCATGAATGTTGTCTTGTACGATGTCAAAATTAATTTCGCTGTACTCGAAACGGTAGAACTCATAAAACAAATGTCTGGATACAAACACTTTTTGTAAAGAGCAAGTGGGACTTTTTTAAATTTTACAAGATAACGGGTTATATTTTTTCAATATTCTAATAGAATATTACTTTATACTTTTGAAGTTTAATTTTTTTGGAACATTATGTCTTTCTGGTTTTTTCTTTATATATTTTTTATTTTAAATCGTTTAGTTACGTGAAATATTAAAAAAAAAATTCCAAAAAAATGTTGACATTGTAACGAAAACTTTGTGTTGCTACTTTAATTTTCGATTGTAAAGGTGCTTTTTGGGGTTCAGCGGCCCCATGCTTCTATTTTTGTGAATTTATTACAGGCAGTGATATTTTTGTGATGTCAGTACAAATACTTTTTCCTTGTATGTAATATTTGTACATACATTAAAACTGTATTTATATTGTTTTTTTTTATAAATGGAAAATTATTTATTGGAGCTTTATATTTTTATTTTATTCTACAGTTTATTTTTACGCAAGGGCTCGATTACGGATTTATCAGGTAAACACGGTTCAGGTAGTATTTTTTAGTATTTTGAAAAATTGCAGGAACTATTTTTTTTTTTTTCAAATGAAACGTTCTAGGAACCAATATAATAAAAAAAAATTATTAAATTATTATTAAAACTTTATGAATTATTAAGACAGATTGTTTTTTCCCTGGAAAAAAATGGCTTCTCTAAGCCTGAGTTCAATTATCGACATATGACATTTTCTACTCTTTTATCGCTCTAGGCTCCTAACGTGCATAAAACCAGTGATTTTTGCTGATAAAATAACATCCAAGACAGTTCACTTAAGAATTTTCATTTAATCGCTCTCGACTGCAACTTAAAAGATGTTTATTTTCTGTATAACTTTGTTTAACAGCATTTGTCGATACAGAAACTGAATAATAGCTACAAAGAAACTATCGTACACGAAAGGAATTGTAAATTTTCAAAAACGGTACTTGAATCATTGTTATAAATGTTTTATTTAGCGATAATTCAGTTTTTTATATCCAAAAAGTCATGAAAACGAGAACATTATTTTTACAGCTTTCTCTTTACTGCCCTAGTTATTTTTTTGCTTATCCGTACTTTATATTGTTTTTTTTTATAAATGGAAAATTATTTATTGGAACTTTATACTTTTATTTTGTTCTACAGTATATTTTTACGCAAGGGCTCGATTACGGATTTATCAGGTAAACATGGTTGAGGTAGTATTTTTTAGTACTTTGAAAAATTGCAGGAACTATTTTTTTTTTTTCAAATGAAACGTTCTAGGAACCAATATAATAAAAAAAAATTATTAAATTATTATTAAAACTTTATGAATTATTAAGACAGATTGTTTTTTCCCTGGAAAAAAATGGCTTCTCTAAGCCTGAGTTCAATTATCGACATATCTTTCGACGTTTTCTACTCATTTTTATCGCTCTAGGTTCATAATGTGCATAAAAACAACAATTTTTGCTGATAAAATACCAGCTAAGCGCAGTTCAGTTAAGAATTTTCATTTAATTGCTCTCGTCTGCAACTTATCTGTTAAAAGATGTTTATTTTCTGTATAACTTTGTTTAACATCATTTGTCGATACAGAAACTGAATAATAGCTACAAAGAAACTATCGTACACGAAAGGAATTGTAAATTTTCAAAAACGGTACTTGAATCATTGTTATAAATGTTTTATTTAGCGATAATTCAGTTTTTTATATCCAAAAAGTCATGAAAACGAGAACATTATTTTTACAGCTTTCTCTTTACTGCCCTAGTTATTTTTTTGCTTATCCGTATTTTATATTGTTTATTTTATAAATGGAAAATTATTTATTGGAACTTATTTTATTTTGTTCTACAGTATATTTTTACGCAAGGGCTCGATTACGGATTTATCAGGTAAACATGGTTGAGGTAGTATTTTTTAGTACTTTGAAAAATTGCAGGAACTATTTCTTTTTTTTCAAATGAAACATTCTAGGAACCAATATAATAAATGTTTTTAATAAATTATTATTAAAACTATGAATGATTTAAGCCTTATAGATTGTTTTTTCCTTGGAAAAAAATGGCTTCTCTAAGCCTGAGTTCAATTATCGACATATCTTTCGACGTTTTCTACTCATTTTTATCGCTCTAGGCTCCTAACGAGCATAAAAACAACAATTTTTGCTGATAAAATACCAGCTAAGCGCAGTTCAGTTAAGAATTTTCATTTAATTGCTCTCGTCTGCAACTTATCTGTTAAAAGATGTTTATTTTCTGTATAACTTTGTTTAACATCATTTGTCGATACAGAAACTGAATAATAGCTACAAAGAAACTATCGTACACGAAAGGAATTGTAAATTTTCAATATTTTATTTAGCAATAATTCAGTTTTTTATGTCCAAAAAGTGATGAAAACGAGAAAATTATTTTTACAACATTCTCTTTACTTCCCTGTGTATAGTTATTTTTTTTGTTTGTCCGTACTTTGTTACTATTTGAGTGTATCAAGAGATACTAACAAATACGGGGTATTAGTGCCTAAGAGGTCAGTTTAATATCCGCAATCTACAGTTTTCTTGAACGATGGTTGTTTGATGTTGTACCAAGTTTGTGGAAAACCTTTGAAATTGACTGTCTTAGGTCAAAATGTCCCTCTTTTTATGATTATGCAATGCAATGTAAAAGTGTGTTCAGTAGTTGTATCGAAATATTCGGTCTGAAGCCTTTAAGGCCAATGTTCACCATTAGTTTACTATTGAAACTAAAAAGAAACCTTTTCTTTCTCTTTTTAGATTTTATTTACTAAGAAGCTATAAGTTATTACATCACATGCAGTTAAAAACTTTAAAAAATCGATGTAGCAAAGTTTTAAAATTTTACATAATCAAAATGCTTAAATAATTTTGTAAAAACGAAAAAACACATTTGTAAAATTATATTTCTGTATTTATTTTAGTCACAATCATGTGATGTAATCTCTTCCATACTTCAATTATATTATTTCTATTTGTTTTGTAATAATAATAAATGTTATGAACGAAAAACGTGCCTTATTAATATTTCATACCTTTAGTTATAAAAAATACATAATAGTTTTTTCCGTTTGCCATCAAATATTTATTACAAAAAGTTTAAAAAATAACATATACAAGGTGTTTGTGAATAAGTGTTTCTTCGAAGAATGTCAAGAGCGACATGGCGTTATGCTATGAATTATGCCCTGTTGTACCCATTCGTTTCTACACATTCAACTGTACATGTATGCGAGCTTGTTTTGTCGACTATGTATTGAGTTGTGTGATTTTATTCAAAAATGTCTTATTGAAATCAAGAATTAGCAGATAAAGTGTGAGTGTGAGCAATTCCTATTGTTGACGTCTCCAATGTTCAACAGTGTAATTTTGTTACAATTGATGAAATTAGACAAATACCTGGAGTAACCACATGCAATATTATTTTGAATAATATTTATAGAATTACCTAATTTCGTAATATGGTAAGTAGTTCATTTCTATTATTTTTAAATTTTAGTCTCAGTGGAGTAATAAAAAAAATTTAAAATTTTCAACTTTTCCATACATGTCTGTAATTTGGTTGTTTTTGTAAAGTTTGAAAAAATAATTACTGTTCTTCAGACACTTTTTTGAGTTACAGCTCAAAAATTAATAAAGTCACAAAAATTTAGGCACGCCACTGGACTCAAAAAGTGTCTGAACGTATTAATTATTTTTTTGTAGCTCTACAAACAACCAAGTTACAGACATGTATTGGAAAGTTTGAAATTTTGATTTTTATTCGAAAACAAAAGACAATAGGTCATTTTGGTTTTGACCATTAATTTTTCCTTAAAAAAAAGATTGAAAGCGGGGTGGATTTTTTCTCTCCTATAGTTAACGAGATAATAATAATAAAACGGCAATAATTCTAAATTGTAATGGGATATCTTTGGTCTAATTATTCAGTATGTTTAAATATTTCCATTACCATCAGTGGTGTAGACATCTTGTGGCACTACTGTAGATCTTAATTATAAAAAACGTAAGATAGTTTAAGTTTTGATTATTTTGAACAAATTCTTTGAAGCTTTCTTTAAATTGCATCATATTTTAATAATTGTTCATTTAAAATATATCCGTATTTTGTGCGTGGTGAGGCCTACAATACTTTGGTAATATTTTATTTATCTATTTATTTATTATTATTTGTTCAAAATAAGCAAAACATATTCGCTCCTATATACACATAAATGTATTCTTCACATTTTGCCTTAAACTATTACCAGGTGATCAGTGACCCATTATTTATGAAACACTCTGTATTTATTTTCACGTTCTGTTACCCCCTTTGAACAATACACACTTCACAAACACCCCGTATATGATGCTCTATGGTTTTATATACTGTTTTGTATTACATTTTTACTGCAAGTGTGCTGTGTATTTAGTATTTGTAGTTCCTTCATTCAGGCAACCAGATATTCACCCAGACACACCTGTTGATTCACTCCCTACCTGCAAGTGCATTCGTTTATGCTTTGTGAAACTGGCTTTCCAAGTTCAGAAAAGTTTGTCCAGTTTTCACAAATATTCCCCAATTCTGGCACTGGAAAAACACAAATTCGTCTCCCCGCAGCCCCTTCAAAACGCAGGTGAGTACTTAATTTCAAATTTAAGCGTTAGTCTCGTTAGTGTAGCTATGCAAGAGTAATTACCATTAATTAACATTGAATCTGAGCCGTATTTGGAAAGGCCCAGGTAGCCAGCCGAGAACAAGACGCGAATCGGTTTTTCCTTTTATTTTCTCTGAATTTGGACACGGTAAATGGTAATCACAGAAATCTGATGTGTACTTGAAATCTTATACTGTCTCGTCTGCGTTTTTGGCAGGATAAATTCGTTTCTCAGTGCAGTTTCGGACACCTGTAGACAGTCGGGTAAATATCATTTGAAATTATTTGTTGTTGCAATTTTTGTGCGCACATAATAAACATCAATCCAAAAATTGTTGGTTACTTTGAAAAAAGTCTGCACTTTTGGCTGATTTGTTCAAGATATAGTCCATACAAATTTTTGGACTACTTTCATAAAAAATTGCGAAAGAAGGTTGATTTACCATATATGTTTATTTTATGTCGAGTATTAACATTTTATCTTTATAAGCCTAATTTTCGTGTCAATGCTTTTTATTTTATGCATGTGCTTAATACTTATTTAAAACCAAAGATTAAAATAAACCCAAGGCCAAGTAATAAGTTTTTATTAATAGTTATTATCAAGTTGTATGAAATTCATGAGTTAAATGAAATTTCAGTCTGAGCGCAAGAGAACAAAGGCCTAAATTTGAATTTGGGATTTTAATAGTTTCTTTGGATGACATTATTCAAGTATCAAATTTGTCTTTAAATATTTAATTTTGTATACATGTTCATGCAATAATTGCTCTGCATTGAATTACACCCACAATATCTATTAAACAGTTAAGATCATTTGTAAGTAGAACCATCACATATGAATGAGTTTCCAATGTATTAATTTTCATAATTTATTACAATAAGGGTTCAACATGTTCATATATCCTGCCTAATACTCAGTCTGGCTTTTCAAGCTCAATATAGTAGTACTTGTACTGATCTGCTAAAAGTTACTGATGATATAATAAGAATAAACGTGCCTGTCTCATTGCCTCCCTTGATTTTAATAAAGCATTATTGACATTAGATCGTGCAATACTTTGTATCAAATTAAAATACTTTGGATTTAGCGGTATTGCTGTCACATTCTTAAAAAATATATGTCAGGTAGACACCAGAGAGTTAATTTAAATGCTGATGTATCTAAATTTAATAATATCTGCTGAGTCCCCCAAGGCAGTGTTCTAGGGCCTCTTCTTTTTTCCATTTATACTGCAGACTTTTGTAATTACCTTCAACATTGTCAATCCCATCAGCATGCTGATGATACTCAAATATATTACTCTCTTTTAGTCCTTCTGACATCGCTCCTGCTGGTCCAGATCAATGCAGACCTTAATTTTATCTCTGAGGTATCTTTGGCTTACAATCTTATTTTAAATGAATCTAAAACTCAATTGTTAATTTTTAGAAATATTGATTGTATTAATTTTTACTATATTAATAAATTCACTATTATTATTATTAAATACATAAAGTTTAGTATTTTCTTTGTATTTTCAGCATGAAGCTGTGGGCATCCCTTTTTCTGCTGCCCCTCCTGCAAATCGAAGCCAGGGTGAACAATTGTGGGCCAAGCTTCTCCGAAGCTTGCTTCTGCGGGCAGCAGTTCTACGAAAGGGCTTCTATGTTTGTCGTGAATTGCACTGGGCAGGGTTTTACAGACACAAGTATGTTGAAACACCTGCCCGAGGAAGTAGAGATGTTAATCTTCACGGGAAATCATATACCGACCCTCCCCACCAACGTTTTTGGGCAGGACATGGATCTGAGCATGTTGAAAATTATTGACATGAGTAACAACGGGATTACAGAGATCAAAGGGAAAGCTTTCCATCACGTTGCGAGCGTGGAAAGATTAGTTTTAAATCATAATAATATTTCGATCTCCGTGCAGGATGAGAAGGATTTCCATCACCCGCGTGTTTTTTCCAACTTTGTTAACTTGGAAGAGCTTCATTTGACTAACGCTTTCGCTGATAATACCGACGCGGCTCTAGCCGACGATTTACACGATATATTCGTCAATAGCAACTTGACGAAGCTTGTGAAGTTGCATCTCGAGCAGAATGAGATCAAGAACTTCCGAGACGATCGCGTGTTTTGCGATTTACCGAATCTACAGCACTTGTACTTGGGTGATAACAACATTCCGAGTCTCAATTTCAACGTAACGTGTTTGCCAAAGCTGACATACCTCGACCTGGAAAGCAATAATATTACGAGTTTTTCGGACCGCGACTTGGAGAAGTTCGACCAGTTGACGGGTCCCTTACGCTTCGAGAACTTAGTTATCGATATAGATGGGAATCCTTTGAGATGTGATTCGGCGATTAAAAATTTGTACAACTGGTTGCTTAAGACTAAGGTTAAAGTGCGCAATTTGGAGCGCCTTGAGTGCCACCAGGCAAACTACGGCAAGAAATATATAATGAGTTTAAAGAATTTGACCGAAACGAAACATGCGAAGATATCGCAGGTTCTAACGGTACTTTTAGTGATATTGGTTGTCATTTTGATTACTCTACTGAGTGCCTATGTTTATTTGAAGAAGGAGAGCGTGAAAGAAAGACTGTCGCCCATTTTCGATGCAGTTTCTAGGAAAGTACAGTATACGACGATCGAATCGCAAGATGTTTAGTTTGAGAAAGAATTGCTAGCAAATTTTTTTCACACATAATAGCGGCTAGTGCAACTAATGAGAAAATTCTTCCTTGCTTAATCATGAATGATAAAAATGATGAACTAGAACTGATTCTTTGAGATTTTTTTTATACTTATTAAAAAATAATTTTAAATACAACATATGGTGCTTAATTTTGTAAATAGAACTTCAGTTTGTAACTGTAAATAATTTTTGTACAGAATAAGTGTTTTAGATTAATATTTTTTAATGTATTTTTTATATAAATTGTTGAATACACATTTTTTAATATACTTTTATTTATTTTATTTCTCCCGAAAATCTTTGGTTCGAGTTGGAAGCAATCTGTAAATTTTAAATGTCCCGCCAAAATAACTTCTATTAAAATGAATGCGAAACGCTAGATGGAGTAACAAAAGAGGGCGATGGCGATGTGTACGTTTGTGCAAGTTATGATAAAAATATAATAAATTTGGTCGCCTGCTATTCGAAATTTCGCAAAACCGTAAGTACAAATGACAAATAATGTTATTATTGGAAGAAAATCGATTAAAATGGCTACTGTATGTACTCACTTCCGCCTAGGACAGGAACAGGAAACCATCGCTTTGCATTCCAAGATGGTGATTTTCCTGTTGCTAAATATTTGAAAAACAAAACACTACTAGTCATAACCAAACTTTCCAAATTTTAAAATTTGTAAAATGGGAATTTACGAGTTTAACTTTACCTTTTCAGATAATGATAAAGTTCGGTGGTCTGTTAGACGACTCGAAGAAAATACACGGCACGAAGTACATTTTATCAGCCGCCCCAGATAACACAGTTGCTCTAGATGGAGCTGAATTGATACCAGTACGTAAAAAAGTTAATAGTAATCTGTTATAATTAAACATGTTATTATTCATTTTAGATTGACCTGGGGGGTAGGTTAGTAACTACTCATCCAACTATTTCCATAAACGAACTAGGTAAACAATTATTGAAAGCTGCTGCCGATGGAGATGTTGATGAAATTAAAACTTTATTGACGAAGGGAGCACCTTTTACTGCCGACTGGGTAAAATCATAATTGAAATAATGGAACAAGGTAAATAAATACAAATTATTTTAGCTTGGAACTAGCCCTCTACATCTGGCAGCACAAAATAATCATTTAGAGATAACAGAAATACTGCTAAGAGCCGGTATATCTAAAGATGCGAGGACTAAGGTCGATAGGACTCCTTTACATATGGCCGCATACGAAGGTCATTTGGAAATCGTGGATACTTTGGTCAAACATGGTGCCGACATAGACTGCAGGGATTTGGTAAAACTTTCAGGTAAGCCGGTTTTAACTGTTTCACGTTCCTCATTCTTATTATAGCTGGGGATGACACCTTTGCATTGGGCTGTGCAGAATGGGCATTTCCAAGTGGTGGAGTATTTGATAAGCAGTGGAGCCCAGATGGAGATCCAGAACAAATTTAACCTGTCTCCCTTGACGATCGCACAACAGATCGAAAGGTCAGACATAGAAGACTACATAAATAACAGCATGACAGACTCGTCAGTGGCCGCTCAGAATTTAGTTATACAGTTGGCCGCTGAGGATGCCGCTGAGAATAATAGCGAAAGTCAAGGTTTCTCGGAGGACATGGAGTTGGAGAACAGTAATCATGAATCAATAGTCATTCCTATAGGTAAAATATTCATTTGTAATTATAACAATCATTTAATTTTTTTTTTACAGAACCTAGTATGATGTCCCAGTTTGAGCCTGAGAGCTTGGAAATAGAAGAAGACTTGAGTCAAACTGGGAATGGTAAGTTTACTTTGTTATTGATTTCTACGCAGTTTTTTTTTAAAGAGACTTTTTAGAGAGAGTTTTTTAATGGTTTTTTTATTCATTTCTTGATAACACCAGCTTGTATTAAGATAAGATACAAAATTTATTTGTGACGAAGTAAAATATAAAAAAAATAACACTTATTTTTAATTCAATATACAGGGTGATAAACGATTTTTTTGCAGATTATAATACTTACATAAATTATATTTTACTGGCATATTTCCCATTCTGATCTGCTATATGGGAGTGAAATAAACCACCTCTTTCATGTTTATTTTCCAAATTTTCTTAATCAAAGTGAAATTTTAAGGTACTTTTGTTTATTCAGGTACTTTTTTGTCTCTACAGCAGTCTACTGAGAATAATTAACTCAAAAGTTCGTATCGTATTTGGATAGTTCTAAAAAAGCTAACAATGAAAGTAAATGACAAAGTAAAACTAACATAAAAGTAATAAGATGATTATGAAAAAAATATTGAAATTGTTCGAATTAATTTAAAGAGCCGAACTTAGCTCATTTTATTATTCAAATGCAAAGCAATAATGACAAATTCTAAATCTAACACAATTGCCAAAATAGCAAAGATAATTCGCTAAGGTTTGTTTCTTGTTTTTGTAGTCTCTTAAATATAATAAACGTAAAATAACTCCATAATGTTATATATCACTTGGAAGACAATTTTAATTGATTGTTAAAAAATGTACTCAATATTCAATAAATAACTTTAGTTTAGTTTTAAAAATATCTACAGAAAAAATTGATTACACCACTCGATTCCGTGGACAAAAATATGTTAGTAAATGATAATCTTGTAAGTCAGAAACGAAGAGTGCTATGAAAATTCTAGTAACAGTCGATTGTTTTTCAAAAAAAATTAGCACACTAGTCGCGGCAAGAATGCAGACGTCTTACATCACGGCTAACGTTACACAATTGTTTTTATTGCCAACATAATTTTCAATATTTGGTCGCGTTAAAAACAATCATTTTTGCAATTTAATGCAATACGTAATGGAAACATTTAGTGTAGTATATAGTTTAATTACTCATTTATATTATATTCGTGTAACGAAAAATATTTATGATTTTTTAAGTTTATAATTTATTTTTTTGCTTTTAAATATTGTTATATTAAAAATGAGGCGACTAACATCAGTACTTTAATCGTGCATTTAACCAATTCGTAGAGGAGTATTTTTCGGAACAAGACCAAGACTCTATCGACAGAGAAAACGAACAGTTGGTTAAAAACGTCAACATGGACACCACCAATTTCACCGATTCACTGAAACTGCTCCAAGAACACGGCATAACGATGCTACAAACCGACGAGAACGAAGACGGGAACATTTTGAATTCCGTGATGGAAAATGGACATTCCGTAGTTCTAACAGGTAAACGAGTACTAATGCATGTTGTTTCGCGATACATCTGAGGGTTTTAGACATTGGGAAAGAAGTCTTGAATTCCGTGAAGCAGTCCGAGCAGCAACAGCTGCAGATGGAGAAGAAAATCGTGCAGGTGACGCCCGAGGAGTTTCTAGCCATGGCCAATGGTTCCCTGAACAACAAGAACGTGTTCAAGCAGCTCAAAGTGCTGCCCGTTAAGAATCAGGTGAAGCGGATCGTCATGAAGAAGAATAAAGTCATTCCCGTTACGAGCGTTGCAAGTGTGAGTAACGAGTGCTTGCTCCTTTCATTCTTAATATTTTATAAGCGATTTTGTTTCTCAGATTCGCACAGAGCAGAGATCTCCTACTCTACCGGCCGGTATGATCCCCTCCCGCACAGACATGGAACTAGTGATGACCCAGCTGATAGAGGCCAGGAAGACGATAGAAGAGTACAAGATCAAGCTGCACAAGAAGGAGCAAGAGGCAGAACGTTACAAGATGCAGTTGAAGTTGTTGATGGACCCCAGTTAGTCCCTGTTTGTAGTCGAAACGTTGCCTCATCTCAGGTATCTCCAGACGCGGCCCGTGCCGGTCTCCTTGTAAATAGCGTTAACACACAGTTAGTTGTTGAATTGAGTATTAATAATTTATACCAGTATGCTTGGATTTGTTACAATGATGGTTATTTATTTTTTTTATCAATTAAAATTTTTGTACATACGAGAAATTGACTGAAAATAAATCTTTTTTAATTTTTAAATGGTTTTTTGATTTCGCTACAAGAAAATGTGTGTTCTTTAATTTTTCCCGTTTATGTTTTTTCCGAGGAGATAAATGTAGAGTAGTTCAAACGTCTCGGGGTCTTGAAAAGTGAGGTGGAAGCTATGTCTCCATGTATCAATTCCTTAAGAGACAGAATGCTCATTTGTGATTTTTTTGTGGTGTCAATTGTCAAGAACCCAGTTTTCATTCACCGTACAGGGTGTTCCCGAAATAAGTACTTTTCTTTAAAAGGTAATAAAGGAGAAAATAATTTTCATTAAGACTGTGGCAAAAATGTCATATTTTACAGATAAACAACAAATTTTTAAATAGTTGGCAATGGATCCTATTTTGTAGTCTCTTTCTAATGTTTTTTGTCAGTCGAAATATTTATTTTCGGCTAGACTGTTTAATAAAACTTATTTTTATGTCCCTTTTCAGTGTGCCATGATTTTTTTTTTATTAATGCATCCATGGCACACTTGATTGGAGTAAGGAAACAAACAGAGGTTTACCGAAAGTGGTACACTGGTTTTACAAATCGAGATATCAGATAGATTTTCACAGTCTGAAATACTTTTGTGTTTCTCTTCTGAAGATACAAAAACCTCCCGAATGTTTTGAAATTCTCTCATCCTATATAACATTGCTTATACAAGTTAATGTTAAGACTAGAAATTGAAACCCCGTGGCTTCTAACAAAGTACTACAGTATTCGAGTAGATGTCGCTACAGAAAATACGTTTATAGTAAAATAGTACTATTATTTCATTCATGCCAAATTTTACCAGAATCCAGGCAAAAAAGAAAGACCCTGCAAGCGAGATGCTTGATCTTTCATCTCACTCGCCGGTCGCATATTTGGATTAAAAGGGTCATAAAACCTTCCTATTAGCAACCGCCGCGTCGGCTGCTTTGAAAATGTTTTTGTCCGGTATGACGTATTTACACAAAAAGAAGGCACGTGGTTAACCATCCTAGAGCTTTTTATTCTATATTTTATATGTATTTTATTATTTATCTGGACTCGGACTAGAGGAGGTGAGAACATGCAGATCTCTAAGTAGGCATTTTTATTGTGTTATTGTTGTGCTGTGAAAAAATTGAAAAATATGAAGAATTATGGAGAAACGTAATGGTACCAAAATTACAAAAATTTTACGAAAATTGTATGCTGCCAGAAATTATACAGTGTGAAAGAAAAGTATGGAATAAATTCTTTATTTCTAAAACAACGAAGTTTCATGAAATTTCCTCGACACGTCGATTTTGCTTTTTAAAAAGACCCTTTTTGCTATACCAACGCATTTGCGACGTTCATTTGTTTTCGTGTGATGACGTCATCGGATATTTTTTTAATAGAACTCCTATATTTTTTATCGGATTCTTGTAGAACTTAACTTGCTGAATTCAAAAATGTATAATTTCAACACTTTATTTCTTCAACTTTCAGAGATAATAATAATAATTTGTTGCCGTTAAATTGTTTCAAAGTAAAGAATTCTGTTTTGTTTCTGCCAGACAGACAACAGTTTCTGAGGTGACTTGATTTAATTTGTTGTTTTTGCTATCAAAATATGTAATATTCTAACATGCAATCTAATAAAACAAAATAAATTAGGGGGCAAATACGATTGAGGCAACCAGAATTTAATTATTAATTAATTAATTAGTTGCTTATTGTTAAATTGTTTTAAAAATAAAGAGTCCTTATTTTGTGATACTGCCGATGAATTCACTATATCCATTTTACTCTGAACCAGCCCATCACAGACACAAATGAGAATATTCACATTTTTTTCAAGCCAATTTTATTGGATCGGTTATTATTTTTTTTCTCGGAAAGTTGAAGGAATAAAGTATTGAAATTATACATTTTTGAATTCAAGAAGTTAAGCTACAAGAATCCGATGAAAAATAAAGGGATTCTATTTAAAAATATCCGATGACGTCACGCGAAACGTCGGAATGAACAAATGAACGTCGGAAATAAAAAACAAAATCGACGTGTCCGAGGAAATTTCATGAAACTTCTTTGTTTTAGAAATAATGAATTTATTCTATACTTTTCTTCCACACTATATACAGAAATATTCCCAAAGGAAAAAGATGTATAGATCCGCAATATATAAAGAATGCACAAATTAATAGTTAGTTATATTTTGTGATTTTTATCTTCATCCCTTACATTTTTAAAAATTTATTCTAATTAGATTACTGTAAACTCTACATGAAAATACAAAATTCAAAATTTTAGTTAGATTTTTATTTATTTAATTATTACATTAATTTATTTATTAAACACTATTCCATAAGAATTTTTAGCTATGGAACAAATAGTAACCAAGACAAAGAATATAAGTACTAAAAATACTATAAAATCGATATACCTATGCTTCCAATAAATAACATCCAGATACATAAACATGAAAAATAAAATACACAATTACAACTATATTTTCCACTCCACAAGGAACACGACTGTTTGTGGCTATATGTAAGACGATGTTTATTTTGAGTCAGTGAAAAATACTAAAATCAACTGAAAAGAAAGTCTGTATGCAACTGAATACTTTTGGCCAAAATTACACTTTTTAAAAATATTAGATTTTTAGTAATTAGAAAAGCCCATTAATGCATTTCTTAAGCATGTGGAGCAATTAGTAAACTAAAATATGGAATTAAAATATTAATATTACTATTAAATTGTAGCGTATAAGTGAGTTTCACTAGCCTATTTCTATTTTTATTCATATTGAAATTGGTAAATCTACAAATATGGTTCAGCTCTAGATTCAGAGACGCCCTATATAATTAGAGCATTTGAAACATCTTTAAATTATTTACAAATTATTCATAAAACCGTTTCTATGGAAATTGAAATTTATATTTTTTTCTCCGCCATTATCTCTAACCTTGCATAACTTTTAAAAATCGAAAAAATGGAACCGGCGAAGTATCCCTGTTCCCCCAGTATCTTTATTTTTCAAACGTTGTTTACAAAAATAATGATTTGGTCAACCACAAAAAATATCTCTTTTAAATTTCAAGCTGATACGTCATAAATTGGAGTTATTACGGAAAAACGATTTTAAAAGTTCAACTTTAACACCCTGTATATTTTAAATGATGCACTTTTGTATATAAGTAAGTAAAGTTAAATCGTTATATTTTAGAGTAAAAAATACGCAGTTCACGAGATGACTTATTGCTTTTTTGTTTTACCCTGCACATTATATATATGTGTATACTAATACATATTCGAAAACCAAAAAAGCTTTTTCATATACATTTATTTGAACTTCTCGAATTACAATTAGCCCAAGACCCATTAAAATAAGGACATAACATTAAAGTAACACCCTGTATATAAATTACCTATCGAGAATAAATGAATTTATAAATATGAGTTTGCATTATTAGTTATAATTTTGTACGTTTTAATTGAAATAAAATATAATTTTACGGTATAAAATTACCATGATTTTGTTTTAGTCATCAATAAATATGACTATCAGTTAATAATTACGTTATACTAAATTAACCGCAATAACTGGTACTTAGTTCGTGAAAAATATCCTAGCGCATTTGTGAGTTCATTCATAAAATTAGATTTAACGAGTGCGACATCTATTTCAAACTAAGCCAACTAAGGGTCAAACAAATTGTAAATTATGAATGAATATTTTGCGATAACTTTATTCCAATATAACTTTTTTAATAAGAAGATGCTGGCGAAACTATGAATTAAATTGTGACCAGCTTACTATTTAGAAGACAACGAAGTAAAATATATCATAATTCCTTAATAATCTGAAGAAATAATCGTTTGTTTTTAAACGTACATGTTTAGAATTTAATTTGACATAAAAAAATTACATACCCCAAATTATTTTTACTTTGTTATCTTTGCCTATACTTTGTTAAACATGGTGCAAAATTGTATTACTTGTTTTGAGTGCTTTTAAAAGATATATTTAAATAAAAAGGTCTGTTTTCTATTAGTTTTCTATATAAACTAGGCAACCAGTAATTATCGGGCGGTGTCCTTAATAGTATAGTCAGTGGTGTCAGGCGTTACAGTGTCTCAACAGTCCTAGATGGCGCTTCATTATAGGTAAAGTAAGTAGATTTTACAAAATAATTTTGCAGTAAACGTATTTTTTCCCATTTATATGTTTTTTTCCGAGGAGATAAATGTAGAGTAGTTCAAACGTCTCGGGGTCCTGAAAAGTGAGGTGGAAGATACGTCTCCATGTATCAATTCCTTAAGAGACAGATTGCTCATCTGTGATTTTTTGTGGTGTCAATTGTCAAGAACCCAGTTTTCATTCACCGTACAGGGTGTTCCCCAAATAAGTACTTTTCTTTAAAAGGTAATAAAGGAGAAAATAATTTTCATTATGACTGTGGCAAAAATGTCATATTTTACAGATAAACAACAAATTTTTAAATAGTTGGAAACGGATCCTATTTTGTAGTCTCTTTCTAATGTTTTTTGTCAGTCGAATGTCCCTTTCCAGTGTGCCATGAATTTTTTTTTATTAATGCATCCATGGCACACTTGATTGGAGTAAGGAAACAAACAGAGGTTTAGCGGAAGTGGTAAACTGGTTTTACAAATCGAGATATCAGATAGATTTTCACAGTCTGAAATACTTTTGTGTTTCTCTTCTGAAGATACAAAAACCTCCCGAATGTTTTGAAATTCTCTCATCCTATATAATATTGCTTATACAAGTTACTGTTAATAGTATAGTCAGTGGTATCAGGCGTTACAGTGTCTCAACAGTCCTAGATGGCGCTTCATTATAGGTAAAGTAAGTAGATTTTACAAAATAATTTTGCAGTAAACGTATTTATTAAAAAAATATTACAAAGCAATGAAACACAATTTAAGGTGGGTTATGATTAATCGAAAACACGGCTTTAACATAGTAGTTCATTCAATTCACAAAAAACATGCAAGTGACATTTGAACTACTTTGTGTGTTTCCCTCTGAAGACACGAGAATCCTCCTAAATGTAAACATTGAACATAGCTAAACATATTTTCAACGATATATAAAAACAAATTTTATATTCAAAGACATAGATTCAATAATATCGATCAATGAAGTTGACTAGTGAGAACCAGGCTTTAACATAGATCAATCCACGAAAAATGTGCAATTGACATCTGAGCTACTTTTGTGGCAAAATAATTCTCTTATGGATGTGTTTATTTAAAATATATTACAATATAAAACCACACCCTTTAAGATAGTAATTAATTCCTTCTCGCAGTTCATTTACTAAAAAAATAATGCTAAGTTTTCCTCGAGAACTGGAAATCGGCATTTTAAAAATCTAATGCCAAAAATAAAACGGGCAAGTCAAAAAGCATTTTCTCAAAATATTGCCCTTCTTCCTGAAAACAGCATAGAATATTCCATCCTTGAAAAATGTTATTATTCATGTCATTTGCGTTTTGAAAAATTCGCATAAAAAAATCAAAGGCTGTCAGATCTGGTGCAGGTATTGGCCACTTCACTATTCTAGAGAGCTCAACTTGTACATATTTGTTAAGCAATTATACCACGGTTTAAGAACTTTAGAAATGATTTTTATTTAATTTACTGCAAAAATGCCAAAAACACAGTTCGATTGCGAAATTAGTGTTGGTCTCTCGATGTTAGTAAATCATCGATTCAATGAAACAATTTTTTCTCAGGAATGTATTTATTAAAAAAATATCATAATAAAAAAAAAAACTTGAGTAAAATTGTGTTAGTATAAGGATATAAATATCGAGTACTTTTTTATACAACTGTAAAATATTCTATTTAGGAATAAAATACAGCCATGCATTTATTGTCCTAATATTGCGGATTACATATATCGAAATATTTAAAATATTTACATCTACAGAAAATTTTAACCACGATGAAATTTACTGTTAAAAAATTATATTAAAAAAATGAACGAAAAATTTAAAATAAAAAATTATAAAAATTTGGCAATAAACAATGTTAAAAAACAAAATACATCAATAATCACTTCACAACCACCCTGTATAAGTTTAATATCGAATCGTACGCATATATATTTCCAAGCAGGTATTTAATATGCTAAAAAGAACACAGTAGACTAGTCGATATAAAAAATAAGTATAATAATACTTGACCTATAACTACCTACATTACGGCAGGGCGTGGTATAAAACCTACAGTAAAATTTTTAAAATTTAACAACCTGTAACAACAACAAGAGGGAGAAAACCAGCATCAACCTTTATTTTATGACGTGGAGGGGCAACGTCGAATTACGGGCGGCCACCCGTTGCAGCACCTCATTGCCCAGCTCCTTGGAAGTCTCGTGCCACACGCACTTCCCTATAATGGGCACCTCCTCCAGGGGATTCCTAAAAGCTACCAGGAGCGTCAGGCACATGCCGTCTTTGCCCGTGGACGGATCATGTTCCAGCTGAGAAAAGGACGTTAATAACGATTTTTGATGTTAACGTTCTCCACTTACCGATAGGAGTCCGTGTGGCCTGTGAGTGGGCACCTCGGCTCCGAACAGTTCGATCATGAACTTCCGCAGCGTGGAATGTATGCTCTTGGACGGGTGCACTTCGCAAGTAGGCAAATGCCAGGTATTGCGTTCGCTCAGCAAGACGTGCACCCTGTTGTTGGCTTTTTTCTTGATCACGACCACAAGTCGTAAGAGAATCTTCGAGTAGGGTCGAAGGGCGGGTAGCTGGTCCAGGAACCAACCCGGGTCCAGGGTCCTCCGCGCTTCCTTATAAGCTCTGAAAAAGATTTCAATGGCATCTGAACTATTTTCTGTTTGTGTTAACGTTTTTCCTTTATCAATAATGGCCAAAATGATGTTTAACCATTCAATTTACCAGTTAAATTTATTAATAAAAAAAATACTGTCACAGAATTTGCCCCACTCGCACCCCATTCGACGACTGTGGTCGCGCAAAACGCTAGATTGTACCAATGGCCCCTACGCGATTTTGGTAAACAAACAAAATAATGCCGTGTATCAAGGCGCAACTGGGATATTGAGAACCGACGAGAATCTTTTGAGAAATGGGTCTAGAGCTGCTAGAAAATACCTAGAATATTCGTTTGGTCGAGTCAGTAAGTCTTGAATTGTTTTGTTGGAAGTTTCAAAGTAAAATAGTGTTTAGTTGAGTTGTAATTAGTATTCAGTAGTGTACAAAGTTAATAAACATCAGTAAAAATTAACTGTTTGTTTTTCTAATAGAAAAGGACGAGTTAGGAAACCCGTAACAATACATTGCATGAAACACAACATAATAAGCTGTTTTTTTCTCTAAAATCGTACAAATGATATTTGACCTACTTTTTTGGTCGAAACATTACATTTAAAAATGTAACCAGAATTTTGAAATATTTGAATTCATGTTTTATTTATTTATTTTTTTAGATTAACGTCGAACAATTTCCAATTCTGCATCATAAATTTTCGCTTTTTTTTGTACACCTATTCTGTGATAATTCAAAAAATATGCAGTAGTTCAGGTCAATGGATGTGGAATTAACATAATTTTTTATTAGATTTTGGCTAAAAAAATTGCTGATACAATATCTGAAATTTAAAGAAGAATTCAAATAACATTAAACTATTCAATTTATCAGATTTTTTTTATTAAAAAAAATACTACATCACATGACTTGCAACATAAGAGCTGATTTTTTTTATTAAAAATTGCAAGTGACATTTGAACTACTTTTTGTGTGGAACAATTTCTATATGTTAATTTTGATATTTCATGTATATACAATTAAAAATGTAACCAGATATTTGAGATATTTTAATTCATGTCAATTACCTACTTTAATTTTTATCCATTTAGTCGATGGATGTGGAATCAACATAATTTTTATTAGACTGTAGATAAAACAATTGCTCTCAAATTTTAAAAAAATGCATGTTCTTTGAGCCTATTTAATATTTTTAGTTTTTTTGCATGTGTTTGTCCAGAACAAGTCTGGACAAGCACATTGTAAAATTAAGGTTATCGGAAAGAGTTTTATTCCATTGTATTTTAAGAATTTTTTGTTTGTTATGGCCAAAACATAATGTACATAAAAAAAATATATAAAAAGGCAAACAGGAGACAAAAAAATCCTTTTCATAAATTTTAACACAGCAGTAGCACATATAAAATCTAGTAAGCAGCAGTTGTGAAGATGAGGGATTTTATGAGCAAAAATTCTGTATTCTATGCAAGTATAATAAATTTATTCGTGTTGATATTTCAATCTAAACTTCTACTATGATTACTCAGTTGCAGAAAGAGATTTGGGATGACATAAAGGAGTACCAGGACGGGTATAAACAAGTCATAAAGCAAAGGGAGAAGAACAGGATCCCTTTTTTTCACCAGTCGCCTCAAGTAAACTATATTATACATTTTTCTTATGTTGATTTTATGGCTTGGTATTTTTTTAGTTTGCATACAGAAATCATTTGGTGGAATTCATCAAGAGGATATGCATCGAGAAAAGACTGAGCTACTGCTGCTTGCACCTGGCAGTATATTTGTTGGACATATTTATGGATAACCATTCCATAATTCCTGAAAGAGTGCTGATCGTCGCTAATGTGTGTTTACATTTAGCAGGTAAATTATGGAGGGGGGGGGGTTCACAAAATGTAGATTGTTGATTGTTCTGTGCCTTTATTTGGACTTAAAAAAGGGGGGGACTGCTTGTTTCCTCAAATAAGTTTAGTTAAACACTTATTCTGGGGGGAGGGGAGTGCACCAATGACCAAGTTAATCATACCTTGCTGATTGGTAAATTTATGATTTGAGGATAGGTGGTAGTGTTTTAACTTGGATTAATAGTTATCTTATTGGAATAGTTCAATATGTAAAATGTGGAAACTCAATTTCATTTCTCATTGCAGTAACTTCTGACGTACCGCAGGGTTCAGACATCAGTCCCCTTCTATTTAATTTGTTTATTAATAACTTCAAAGATGTCATAAGTTACTGAGATTTTACAATGAAAAAAATATTATTTAATCTACATATTAGTGAAATAGTTTCTAAATCTTTAAAAATGTTGGGGTTTATAAAAATAAAATTGTTTTTTGTGGTTCCAGTGAAACTTGTATTATTCATTGATTCGTTTTATTTTAGATTATAATTATGTTATTTGGAATCCTTTGTAGATCTAACTGTAATGTAGATGTGAGATGTGACTGAGTCTCTTTAACGTAAGTTTGTACAATATTCTGGCTTTAAATTAAGATTCACTAATGAACTTTATCAGGCTCTTGATGAACTTAATATATTTTTCTTAGAAGGTAACATCTTTGAACAACTTTTCTTCCTCAAGAAGAAAGTTAAGTTTTTTGTTAAATATTTTATGAATACTTGAGATTGTAAAATAATTCATACATTTACAATACAAACTTTAAATGCAGTTTACTCTAAAATGGTGCATTTTAGAGACATGTAACAAATATAGTTAAATAAATAAATTTATAAATTTTCTAGCAAAATTTGAGGAGCGTACGACTACCACTCCAAAAATCTCAGAACTCAACGCTGCCATAAACAACCGTTACCCCCTGAAGGACTATCGGGACTTGGAACTGATTATTCTGAAGTTCTTCCACTGGTACATCATGTTCCCTACTGCCGCCCATTACACCCATTATTACATGCAAGTCATAATATCGAAAGACGATTTAAAGAGTAACCAGGAGGGACTGAGAACCATGTTCTACAATCTGCATGACGCCATTACCGGCTACTTAGACCAGGTTATCGACAGTAAGTTTTAACGAGGAAACGTAGCAAGAATGTATCGATTCCTTTTCAGACGTTCACTATATGCAGTGCTATCCCCCTTCGAAATTAGCAGCCGCTATAATAGCGGCCAGTAGACTGGAAGTCGGACTGTCCAGCTGGACTGAACAATTGGCGAATGTGACGGACTACAGCAAGGAGGACCTTCAGGAACTCATCTACATTTTGATGGTCAAGTAAGTTGGAAAAACAGAATAGCAAAATAAAATCTTGAATCTCATTTTTCTTTTTTAGGAAATCATTTATTTACTGCCAAAAGTGCAATATCAAGCCTTGAAAAACATAATTGACTGCTTAGTTTATTTGACGTTATAAATATATTTTTTTGTTTGGTTGATTGTAATTAAAAAAATTGTTGATTTAATGTCATTCAATCTTAATACCAATATAGTAACACTTACTTTGCTTTTTCGATGAGATGTGTGATATCACCCGCCCTCAGCTCCAATTCGTCCAAGTTTGCAATCCATTTAGCTTGCAACGACTCTTTATCTGCCTCGGAAGGTGTCTTCAAATGGCCCCCTACAACCTTTCCTGTCAGCACAAACCTAAACCAAATTCCGCGGGCCGATTCCACCGCCAGCAAGGTGGTGCATTCAATGTGAAGGCCTGTTTCTTCAAGGACTTCTCTTTTGGTGGCTGCTACGATGTTTTCCCCTTTTTCAATGCGACCTGCTGGGAGGTACCTTTAGAGAAGAGAAAGCGACAATGTTCAATGTAGTAAACAATTTTAGAACTATGTAGTACGCCAATTAGAACTGAAAGTAACAGTTTGAGTAAAATGCTATTATTATTGTTAGTGAAGATGGGATGTAACTGACCTAGTTTACTAAACATTGTTTGATTTTAATTACCATTTACCAGCACACGACTTCTTGGCTTCCTGCATCATCAACACCTCATCGTACTCATTGAGAATGACACAGGCCACGACGTATGTTATAGTTTCATCGAGTATAGGTTTATACTTTGGGTCCAAGCTCGGTTGGATCCCCTGCGATTCCAAGGCTTCGTTCTGCTCCTCTAAAGAAAAATCGCATATATCGGCTTCGTCCCCGTCTAATGATAATCCGTTCAGCACCCTCTGAAGGTTCTGTTCTACTGTGTCTGGCATTTTTTTGGTTACTAAGAGAATTCGGTCACTGGCACAAAATTAATTTATCATGAACAAACACTTTCAACGTTGATTGGATTGTACACCGCCGTAGAGATAATAACTAAAGCGCAGAATTAAAAAAACACATTGTTATTGCTAAATTTTTTGGAATGTCAGGAATGTCGGTATGTCCTCGAGATAGATGAAATTGAAAATAACGTATTACTCACTGACCGTTGGCAGGAGCACTCAACGTAGTACGACTTGAGAAAATTAGGTGAACGGCTGAATGCATTCCGATCTAAAACTTGTTTCCTCCTTATACCCACCCATAGAATTTTTAATTAGCTGTCTTATAAACAAATCATTTATGTACCGTTATTTATAAATATGTGTGGATAGACAACCCAAAATACAGCCCATCTTTGACATTAGTCACGTTCCATTTACCTGAGCATGAGATCTTGGATCTTGGTCAATTTCATGCAATTGATGAATCACCATCATATTATTCTGGTTTGTTATTACCACCAACAATCTTAACTAAATTCAAAAAATTGTCTACTATAGTAAATCACAAGACAACATTGAAATATTTGAATGAGATCTGTAAGAGCGTATTATGTGGTTTCTGACCTGAACTGAACGGTAGTCTAGATCAAAAAGCGTGTATTTCTGAACGCGATTTTAGAGTAAGTTTTGTGTTGATGCGACCCTTCCCCTTACCCCCTGATCCGAAATAATCAATTGTTAATCCAAAAATAAACTTCTGTCAATTGAAAGTTTTGTGCTTTGCTTTATCCTTAATTAAAATATAAAAATCAGTATAAGTAGTTAAAGTTATCTATTATGAATTTAAAAATTAATAACATAACGTGTAGTTAATATAGTGTATTTATTTATTTTAAAGTACCATTTAACAAGGTAATCTAACCAAACTTTCTTGGCCTTTTAAACTTACATAAGTTTACCTTTAATTTTACTCTAATCGGTAATATAAATTAAATTGAATGTGTTTCCTTAATCAAACGTACTTAAATAGTTCCACTTGGCAACAAATTTTTAATTCCCTTGAAATAGTACCAGTTTACATATAATAAATTAAAGTGGTATTTTCAAAATTGCAACAAGTAACATGTCAGACCGTTACCCTTTTACGGGTGACAGAGCCTTTTCCCATAATGGGACCATGGTTTGGAATGATCAAGTGGCTGTGCAATCATCTTTAGACTTCTCTAACGTCTCAGATTCTACATTAACTGACAGCATTAATGATAGCTACGCAACTGCTGTCGAAGATAACGAAACACAGTATTTATCTGTTTTGGAGACAACTAATGACATCACCTTGGAGGAATTGCACAATATAACTTTAGAGAACTCTAAAATTGCAACACAGGAGAACTTACAGTTTGAAAATATCAACCCGATGGAAACATTGGACACTACCGAAAGTGAAACAAACGATCAGCAAGTTATCGTGTTTAGTGTGGACGGTTCTGATGATTTATATGGAATACAGTTTGCTCAGGACGAGGAGGGCAACATGCAGAAGTATCAGTTCAAGTTTAGGTATATTCGAATTATTTAGCAGCTTTTTTTATAAGTAACTAATTCTTTTTAACGTTGCAGAACAACGGAGGATGGTCAGTTAGAGGCTATTCCTGAATCAATTCAGCTGTTGGCGAATGATGTAGAAACACAAGAAAAAGACTTAGGAAGTGAAATTCCAGTTCAGGAGCCTGTTAACGATGAAGAGACGGAGGTGACCGAGACGCAGGTTATATACCAGGAAGATCAGGAGGGCACACAAGAACCACCTATGTTTGAGGAACAAGAAGAACTGCCAGAAGAACATATCGAAGTGCAGTGCAACAATGTTCAGATGTTTATAAAGGGAGAACCAGAACAAGAGCAAGAAGAGGAAGTTATCAATGCACAGGTGTTTATGGATGAACAGTCGAATGATGAAGAGTTGGAGGAGGAGCAGGAAATACAGTATGGGGAAAGTGAACCAGAAGTTAATTTAGAGCAGAGCTTTGAGGAGGAAGAAAATGTTGACGTTAAAACAGGTAAGTACAAATAATGTCTGAATATATGTTCTTTAATCCATCTATAGTGAAATTTTTCTTAAAAAAACGTCATTGGTTGCTGTTTGTTATTTTTTGCCTGGAAAACAAATGATTCTCCATTGAAAGACCAATAATTGTACCTTTTTACCTTACACACTATACCATGGAAAATACTTAATAATTTACATCAATTCAAGTCAAGTTTTTAAAAGAATTCTGTGGATTCGATAAAGTGTATTAAAGCCGTATACAATTTTTTCGATGTGCAAATTCAGAAAGCTTTATGATGAAACATAACAGGTTAAAATATGCTTTTTTCTTATTCTAAATGACTTGTCAGCTTGTAAGCTTTAAGAGATATTTAAATATGGTGCCCTTTAAAAAAATGTCACAATTAGGTACTTGCAGGCATCTCCCTTTATTTTTAATGTGTTTTCTAATATTTAACAGGAATTTTGGAAAATTCCGACGCCTCGAACATAAAGCAAGAAATGTTCCAAGAAGACAGCCAAGATGCAGCCGGAGACGAACCCCCTGACGAGGAAGAGTATCACATGTACAATCAAGTGGACGTCAAACCTATACCTTACCAAGACGACAACGAAGAGGAAATTCCTATTTCGGAACACGACGTCGAAGGTTTGTTGATTGAAGGAAAACGTTCAGCGCGATGTTTTGAATTTTATAATTTTGTTCCAGATAACGTCGAAGTCGACAACGGTTACGTGGAGGTAGACGAGGCTCACGAAACCGTCCTGGAGTACGAGCATTACGCTTCTGAAGAGATCCGGCACGTTTACGAGGGAACGGACACAAGTGATAGCCAGACCTTGCAGGATGCTCCAGACGGGAGGCATTTTAATCAAGTTTTCATAAAGGAAGACACCTTCCAGGCACTGTCGGAAGCGAAAAAGTCTCAGGTTCTTCAGGATGAAGAGCTGGATCAAGAGCCGTACTATGCGGAAGCGGGAACGGAGAACGATTCGGACAATGACGAGTACCAGATCGTCGAAGGATTGCATGTTACAGGTGAGTGTTTTTTTGTAAGGGGAGACGTTATGTATTTTTATAACCAGAAATAGAATTACGATAAAATGTTGAAATAGTGAGTTCATACGGAAGCAGAACGGTTTCGAAACAATTTTTAAATTAGCTAAAATCGAAATTTTTAAATTACAGGTTGAACAAAACACAATTCCGATTTGTTAGTTGAAAGCATCTGACAGAAGTCAGTTGGTAAGAAAATTGTCAATTTGATATTCTAACCTCACTTAACTTGCTGTCAAAATAACATTTTACAACTCGTACCTCAAAACTTGTACTTAGAGCTTATACTTAATTGGAGTTTTCTGACTTAAAGCAGGTCACATACAAGTTGAATTTTTCTGACTGCATTTTTTCCCACTAGAAATTGGTAAATGTTTACTTATGTCAGATTTTTGTTAGAACTCATAATTATAGTTTTTTGACACATTCGAATTGCTGTTTGTTTGCTTAGAACTCGGAATAACATTTCTTCATTTTACGAGTTGGATTGTTTTTCTCACTTAGAACTCTTAATTGTAGTATTCTGACACACAAGCTGAATTTTTGTTTGTCGAAAACTTGGAAATGACATATTTCTGACTTACAAGTTGGATTTTTCTGAGTTTGAACTTGGATTTATAATTTTCTCACTTGTAACTCGGAAATTTGAATTGTTAACTCAAATTTTTCTTGTGTAAAACTCTAATTATGATTTTGTGACAGTCTTTTTTTACTTAGAACTCAGAATAATATTCTTTGAACTTGCAAGTTGTACTGTTCCAATTTAGGACTCGTTTTCTTATCTTAGGTCTGGAACTAACATTTTTTTGCCTTATAAGTTGCATTTTTCTGATTTAAGGCTCAGATTTAAAATTTTATCATGCGAAATTTTAGCTTATATGTTGGATTTTTCTCATTTCAATGCGTAATTATAGTTTTCAAAAAAATTGGATTTTTTTTATCTGTAACTCAGAAAATAACAAATTTCAAACTTGCGAGTTGGATTTTTCTGAGTTTGAACTTGGATTTATAATTTTCTCACTTGTAACTCGGAAATTTGAATTGGTAACTCGAATTTTTCTTGTGTAAAACTCTAATTATGATTTAGTGACAGTCTTTTCTTACTTAGAACTCAGAATAATATTCTTTGAACTTGCAAGTTGCACTGTTCCGATTTAGGACTCGGTTTTTTATCTTAGGTCTGGGACTAACATTTTTTTGCCTTATAAGTTGCATTTTTCTGATTTAAGGCTCAGATTTAAAATTTTATCATGCGAAATTTTAGCTTATATGTTGGATTTTTCTCAATTCAATGCGTAATTATAGTTTTCAAAAAAGTTGGATTTTTTTTATCTATAACTCAGAAAATAACAAATTTCAAATTTGCGAGTCGGATTTTTCTGAGTTTGAACTTGGATTTATAATTTTCCCATTTGTAACTCGGAAATTTTGACTTGTAAGTAAAATTTTTCTCATTTATAATTCACTATTGTAGTTTAGTCACGCATGAGTCATATTTTTTTATTTAAATATCAGAATGAAATATCTTTTACTTACAAGTAGCATTGTTCCAATTTGGGATAAAAGTTTATCATTTTCCACAAAATTTTAACTTACAAGTTGGATTCTTTGCATTTAGAACTTGTAATTATAGTTTTCTGACACAGGTTGGAATTTTTTCTATGGAACTCGGAAAATTAAAATTTTTCTGATATTACAGGTCGAATTTTTCTGAGTTTGAACTCGAATTTGTAATTTTTCCACTTGTACCTCAAACATTTCTACTCATAAGGGAAATTAAAATGATCTTACAACAATCAGAAATAACGTCATTTCAGCCGAGGGCGACATAGATCAGGACGCCTCGTGCCCTCCCTACCAAGAGCCCGACACCATCCTCCAGGAAGTCATAAAGAAACCTCCCCCAGTCTCAGAGCGTGCCAATATACTCAAGCAGCCGTCTCTTATCAAAGTCGCCAAAGAACCAAAGAACAAAAAAACCATCATCTACTACGTGGTACCGCACGTGGAGAAAGAAAACGTCAATTCGCTCTCCGTGAACTATGCGACGACTACGACGACGGCTTTGAGACCCATCCGCTCGAACCCGCGGAGCATTCTCAAGAGCTCCTTCCCCGAGATGAAGGAGGAGCCGGAGGTCAAGACTCTGATGGACGAGCGGTTCAACAAGAGGTTCGCTCGGAGCAAGGAGGCGGTTCAGGCGAGGCTGTTCAACAATTTCATCAGCAAGACGACCATTCCGCATGCCCCCGTCAGGCAGACGCGGTTGCCCAGGAAACAGCAGATCAAACCCGTGGATAACAGGAGGGACGAGGAGATTATCGTGCAGGAGGTGATGGTGGGGTCCAACGGGTTCATCGAGAACGTGGAGGAGAAGCTTAAGAATAAGGATAAATTGGAGGTGGGTTTGTAGTTTGTTTTAAATTTGGGTTTATTTAGTTTAAAATATTTATCTTCTTATTGCTTGTTCGAATATTTTTTGTCTGGTAAAAATATGAAAAAATCGCAAAACGAGAGTAAAACTGAAAAATCAAATTAATATTTTTAAAAAAGATTTTATCAATTAGGAATTTTTTTTTCCCAAGAAATATTAATCTTATTGTTTGTTTGAGTTTTTTTTTCTGTAAAAAAATATGAAAAAATCACGAAACAATTATAAAAATCCAAAAATCTAATATTTTCAGGAAATATTTGCACAATTAGAAGACTTTTTTATCCAAAATATTAGTCTTAGTCTATTATTGTTTGTTTGGATATTTTTTTATTTGCAAAAAATATAATAATATTTACAAAACAATTATTATAAAACAGATAAAATTGAAAAATTATATTAATATTTTCAGGAAATTTTTGCATCAATTAGGATTACTTTTTTCAAGAAATACTAATCTTGTTACTGTTTGTTGAGTATTTTTTAACTGTGAAAAAAATCATAAAATAGAAACAATATCAAAATAACAAATTAATATTTTCAGAAAATATTTGTGTTAGAAATTATTTTTATCTAATATTAAAATTGTTATTGTTTGTTTGAATACTTTTTTTATCTGCAAAAAAAAAATGAAAAAAAAACAAAACAAAAAGATAAAAGTGAAAAATCAAATTAATATTTTCAAGAAATTTTTGCTTCAATTAGGATTTATTTTTATCCCAGAACTTTAATGTTATTGTTTGGTTGGCAATATTTTTATCTGAGAAAAATATTAAAAAATCACAACAAATATAAAACTGAAAAATTAATATTTTCTGGAAATATTTGTGTAAATTATGAATTTTTTTTTTAAGTAAAAACCAAATACTAATAATTTTTAAATGTACGTAATTAAAAAATTCAGGGTAATATATTAAAAAAACACCCTATATTTAAAAATTACATATGTTGTTTAATTGTTTTTCTAAAAATGTGTTGCTCACGCACTTAAAGCATCGTGAACCCTTTATAGAAAACTTCTTTGAACACAAAAATAAAAAAGTTACCAGGTTCATCATTTTCAGTGGCAAATCTTTTAGATACGGTCCTGTACTATTTCAAATTTGCCGCCTTTCATCGCATTCGTTAAAATTTGAAACGTTCCTAACCTCAAAAATTCAAAAATCAAGTTGGCTTTGAATTTCAAATGTTTTATGACACGTAGCCATGTTTGTTGAACGTTACATTGTTTTAATTTAAAAGAATGAGGAAAGTGTATTGATTTCCCGGTTAATATGTGAGTATTATTATACAATAACACTACCTTAAATTAATAAAACCTAAAATAATCGTTTATTACTAAAAATGTTGTTTCAACCAAAGTCTTTCTGTATAAAATTAATAGTTGTTATAGTTCCATTGTGTTAGGCCTTTGTTTATATTTTTTTATAAGGTAAAGTGTTTAATGGTTGGTTTAATGGCTATTCATTTAAGGTGACGCAGTACGTGATACTGACCGACTCCGACGAGGACTACGACCCGAAAAAAGTCAACAGGAAGAAGAAAAAGCACAAGAAACACATAAAGGGCGGCGACATGGACGACGCCGACGACTCCGACATCAGCGTCATAGAAATCCGATCAGACGACGAGGAGTCGACCCACGACCAGGAGAGCCCTAAGAGGGGACGGGGCAGGCCCAAAAAGTCCACGGACCTGCCCGATCCCGGCGACAGCACCAAACGGAGGCGAGGCCGGCCCCCCAAGTCCACTATCAACCACAGCGACACCGAGGAGTCCCCTCAGAAGAAGAGTCGGACGGAATCGGACGAGGTCGAGAGCGACACGACCAAGAAGGAATTCAAATGCCCCCACTGTACAAAGACTTTCCCCAGCCAGAACAGCCTCAGCACCCACTTGCACCATCACAGCCTGGAGAACAGCCTGAGGAACAGCCAGGCGAATAAAAATGCCGCCGCCGCTACCGTAGAGCACAAATACAAATGCGAGGCCTGCCAGACGTCTTTCAAGAACAGCGTGCTACTCAAACGCCACGAGTGCCCCAAACAGACGAAGAAGGCGGTGAAACGACTGGAATGCGGGGTGTGCAAGAAGAGTTTCCCTGATTTGACCGCCTTGAATGTTCATAAACGGTCGCACGTGAAGGAGAAGATGGTCGACACCACGTCTGTGGCAAAGGTAAGAAGTAATACCAATAATAAACATAATAATTTTTAGTTGATATACAGGGTGTATTAAAAAGGTGAGTCAATTATATACTATAAATGTCTGTGTGGCACTTTTTTAAAAAACTTATTGACATAACCTCAAATTAATTTTCATATCATTATTTTGCTGTAACTTGTTTTTAATTTTGATGCAGTTATTGGTAGTAAAATGCACTTAAAAGGATCAAACTGTTTTGTATTATAATTCATAGTAATAATTGGGTCTATAAACATAACAAGTTTTTATGAAACTATGTTGAAAATTTATCGTTAACGATGTTACATAACCTCAAAGTTATTTTTTTGTATCACTGCGATTCCATTTTTTTTTTCAGTTACGCGGTTTATTTTAATCTTGATATGCTTATTGTTGGTGTGTTAAACTACACACGTATGGAAATGGTTTTTTTGAGTGGAAAATTGATTATAACTGCTTTATTTTTTGTTTATTTTATTTTTTTAAATATATTTTTTTATTTTACTTTTACCCGACCGGCATTGAATTATACCTGCAGTATCTGTGTGAAACAGCCAAGAACCCTTGTCGGTCACTCCACCAGACATAGACCGGTTTCGGGCTTGTTAGCCCTCATCAGTATGCCATAGGTGAGATGACCGACAATTGAACTGGCTGTTCCTTCATATGTAGTTTCACATATAAATCGAGTGCAGGTGAGATGTAACTGGTCTGCTACTTCCTCGCGGAGTAGTTGTTTTCTGCAGTATCATTTATAGATTTAATGGCGCATCGCCCGGGGCGAGAGGTCTGCGGTTAAGTACCTACGATATTGTAGGTCGCTTTCTGCAAGTCGAGCTGCTTAGGCCGAGCAGGAAGTAGCAGACCAGTTACATCTCACCTGCACTCGATTTATATGTGAAACTACATATGAAGGAACAGCCAGTTCAATTGTCGGTCATCTCACCTATGGCATACTGATGAGGGCTAACAAGCCCGAAACCGGTCTATGTCTGGTGGAGTGACCGACAAGGGTTCTTGGCTGTTTCACACAGATACTGCAGGTATAATTCAATGCCGGTCGGGGCATTAGCCCGCGGAGTAGTTGTTTCCTGCAGTATCATTTATAGATATAACCTCAAAGTTATTTTTGTTATTTTGCCATAACATTTTTTCTAGTTTTGCAATTTTCATCAGATTTTGTACGCTTTCCTGGAAAAATTTTATAGGAAAAAATTGTTTATTTTTGTATCAGACAGGGTAGACAGGTAGTCATTTTGATCTAGGCGAAAAAATATTTTTTAAAAACATGTAATTGCTTTACACATAAGTGGATAACTTTGCACTGTGTGAACATTAATTCTAAAGCTACTTGCCAAAAATAGGCTCTTTACGACCAGTACGGAGCTCAAAATTAGTAATTCACTAATTTCAGTATGGCGGCCTAACTATAGAACATTCTTAATGACTCATCACACGAATTTGCGCCATTAGTTTTACGAGCATAATCATTTCTCGGATTTGTTCATTTCCAGTATGTACATTTATCTTTAGGTTTCTCCAAAGAAAGTCTTGCCAAGGCCCTCCATGAACAAGCCGCGATCTCCCAAAAAACCAACCGCCGTCTCCAAACCGACCTTCAAGTGCAAAGACTGTACTCGAGTGTGTTTCTCCCAGGAGAGCCTCGAGCTGCACGAGAAGATCCATAAAAAATTCACGTGCGCCACGTGCGGCGCCGCCTTCTCTTCCCGCTTACTGCTCGACACGCACGTCAGAGTGAGTTGCGTTAAAAGTTCGCCGCATACGAACAGACGTCTGTCCTTCAAGATAAAGAAATCGTTTGTGCAGTCGCCCAGGAGGAGATCGATACGACACTCGAAGATGGGTCTAGTGCCTAATAACAAGCTCAGCGTCTCTTCCAGGCAGGCACCGAATAACACCCTGGATTTGAAGCTGGAGTGCGAGCACTGTGGAGAGATGTTTACCATGTACCAGGACCTCTTCAACCATAAGGTCAAGGTAGGTCGTATTTTTATTATTTCCGCTATGGGCGTGTGTGTGGGTGAATTTGGTGAAATGCAATTTCTTGTGTTGGTATGATTAAATGTTATTGAGTAGGGTAACCTAAATATGCAGGGTGCATAATATTTTGCACGTTATTTGCATTTTTTTAAATATTCGCATATATGTATTCTTTAAATATGACATATTTTACATAAAATCCATCGAATTGAAAACTTTGGAAACGCGTGCAATGTATTTTTAATGCCCACGTAAGGTTAAAAAAGCATCGTTTTAGAGGGAATCCACATGTACCTGACGATTGGAAACCTGATTCTGGTGTTGTGCGAGCAAAGATATTATTATCTTAGATAATAAAAATAAAGTCTTGGTAAATTATGATATGATAGGAAAATAATCCATTTCTATATTTTATTTCTGATCGTGCTTTTGAAGTTATCACATCGATTGTGTTTTGTAACTAAGTGAAGTTGTATTTTATTTGTTTGTTGTTGTTGTTGTGTTTTCAAACATTTTTAATGAATTCTGTGCATATTTTAATATTTTCACTTGCATATTTGGGTATCTCTTTTAATGAATAAGTCGCAATGAATTCATGCTTAACATTCTCGGAAAGTTAGGAGAATATTGTTATTAGGGTTCAAAACGTATGGTTTGTAATCTTGCGTAAAATAAACATAAGTATGTATCAGTAAATAATAATTGAAGTTAAGAAAATACAAAGTTTGAAGATCAAATGAGGTTTTAACGGCCAACTTACTGCTATGAGCAACGACCAGCAACAACTGAAATGACCGAAATAGTAAAATGAATACAATTATACATCTCAAACTTTAACTATAATATTCTTCAACTTCTGACATGCTAATAAAGGCGCTTTGCTTCAATTGCTTTAGCTTTCTTCTTAAAAATTTTAATCTATAAGTGAATGTTGTTTGATCTTATTTGTGAAAAATTTTGTAAATTTTTATATGCGGTGGGAAAGAGTTCTATTTATTGCTTTATTTGGAACTTGCAAGTAAAAGATTTGTTGGTAAATAAGCAAAGAAAAGTGGTTTTTGTCGAAAACTGCAAGTTCTATGGAATTTCAAATAGTATACCTTATTTATGTGTTTGTTTTTGAGGTTTTTAACACCGTTTTAAAATTTAAGCAATTTTGACTTTTAACATTTTTTTTTTTGTCTAAATTATATCCCTTGAACAGCTCACAGTCGGGTTCCTCGGTTTTTCTTTTTCCTTGAAATACAATTGACATTTACTCTTGCACAAATGTTAAAAATTTTATCTGTAGCAGAGATAATTAAGAAAAACTCTTCTAAATGTAACAACTTTAACACCGCGCCGTTATTTTTTTGGCGAATGGTGGCCTTGTATGGATTAGGATCGAGCAGTATTATCGCTCTTTATCCTTCACCATCTCTGTAGACCTGGGCGGCCTCGTAGAGGTGGGTTCCCTTCTCCGGTCAGCCTCGACCGCTGTTGTGGCCGATGCTGGCGGCTCGAGGAACCTCCTCCTGCCCTGGCTGACCCCCGCCGGCAGGGGGGCCTCTTCTGGCGCTCTTCTTGTCTTCTAGGTTCTTTCTTCGCCGGCCGTCCTAAAACCCCGGGGGTGGTCTTTGTTGGGAGTGGGTTTTTGTGAGTGGCTTGTAGCCATAGGATGCTCTTCTTCCCGAGCTTGTTACGGTTCGGGAGATGCAAGCGCTAGGTAAGGATAGGGTTTGGGTTTGGGTTGTCTATGTTCTCGTCTTCTTCTTGGTGGTCTTCTTGGTTTTGGTTTCTTCTTGTCCTGAAACAGAAAAGATTAACGGGGGGAGGGGGGTTGGTGTTTTGTCAGGGAGGAAGGTCAAGGAATTGGTGTTTTGGACGTTTGTGTTTGTCTGTCGGGGCGGGGGCGTAGTCGACGGCTTGCCTAAGAAGGAGGTTGTTGTGGTCTGTGGCTTTGTTAATGGTTTTTTGTGCGTGTGTGTGTATGGTATGTGTTAGGTCGGTGTAGTCTAGGTCTCGTTTTATGTCTGTGTTTCTGAAATAAACTTTAACACCCTTTATCTCGGAAACATGACTTTCTAATGAAAAATTTTATTTTTTATTTTTATTTATTTTTATTTCATGTTATATACACAACAGTGCTTGCACATGTCAAAAACAATGTAATAGTCAAGTACAGTAAGGAACTAACGATAAAAGCAAAAAAGTAAAAAATAAAAAGTAATAGTTAAAACAGTCCAAACAAGGTAACAAAACACTATATAATAAATACTACATTATAAAATCACTATTAAAATATTCATTAAAAGTATAAAAGGCATGACTTGATAGAAATTTTTTTATTTTCATTTTAAATAAATTTGTGTCCAAGTTCCTTACATTAGGAGGAAGCACATTAAAAAACTGTATTTGAACTACTCCCAGTATTTTCCAAGGCCAACTCACCAGTTTGTTTTTTTTTTTTTGTAGTATTATCAGGGACATCCGGCATGTTTAACTTGAATTTGTTTTTAATTGGTGAATTAAAAATAAAAAGTAGCAATAAATAAGTACATTTTTTGTTTTTCCAATTTTAATTTTTCAAACATTTTTTATTTAATGTTGAAATTTTGTAGTTACATGTTGGACCAATGTGAAAATTTAAAAAATAAATCTGTAAATCTTTCAATCGTATGTGATATTTTATAAACTGTTGCTTTATACTGCACTTTATTTAGCTTCTGCGGCTATTTGCTTTGCTTGGCCCGTGTCGTTTTCAAAAATAAGCCCCTGACGTTATTTTTAGATGCACGGTCTGGAAACGCCAGACAAAAGCATACTGATGGATCAAAAGAAACGTCTGCACAAACCCAAATCCACGCACGGAGGCATCCCGGCCCGTGACGGAATGAGGAGAGTTTTTGCGGACATGAGGAGTAAATTCGCCCTCATAACTCCTAAAAAAAATTCCGACTAGTTGTACAAAGTTAGTAGTTTTAGTGCGACTGGACATTTGTACATACGTATATTATATTCTCTGCTGTGCAGACGCTGATTGTATTTAGCAGATTTGTATATGACCCTGGATATAGTTAATTTATCAGTTTTAACGATAATATTTTTTAACGGTTTTGTAAATTTTTTGCTCCGAGTAAATATAATTTTAAGAAGAGTGTATTTATTGTATCCTATTTCGTCGTTTGATATCCTTTCCTGGTCCTTAGCATCGTCCGTATAGGCATTCCCTGAGTGTAGAAAGGTGAGATTTGAAGTCGAATTAAACTTCTGCTAATTTAAATTTAAAAGCTTTCGCTTTATTTGTTCAATGCAGCTCGGGAACATCAATCAGTGTAGTCAATATCGTAAAATTCTACAAACAAAACTAGACGTTTAATAACCAAAAACTAATTTATAGAAGTATTATCAACAAAAGTCAAATATACATCTGTATTAGTGTAGGCAAGTCACCATAGATGGCACTGATTTAAATTATCAATGGTGTTTTCAAGTAGTTCCCTCAGATATTGCTTCTCTTTTCAATGTTACAAAATAAAAATGAAACAATTAATAATAATTATAAATTTTTAATTATCGGAAAAAATTGACCCTATAGTGTTATTTTTATACGGATGTCGTTAAGACATGAATTAGTTTCAATTAATTGTAGACAGATGGCAGCAACTATATTTTTAAAATAAATCAATAAATCGGAAATATAGAGTAATAGGATGAGAATGGTGGCGTTAGTGAAAAATAATAACATTTTCCCTCCTTTTCTACAAATTTCTTTTGACGTCGGTCGTTGCGCACGCGCATAATGCTGTATATTTGTTGGTATATTTAAGTTGGCACCTCTAGCTGTCAAAAATATTCTTTTAATTCTTTCGGCTGTCATCTGCCACCATAGAAGAAGATATTTGTACTCGATAAAATTATGCATAGGGTGATGGAGACTTGGGCCGTAATGAAGACCGACTATTTAATATTCTATGATCACCGCCATTTTGGTTCTTTTTGTCGGTGATGGGAGTCGAAATTATTTTACATTTGTTTTGAAATAAGTCCTTAACAAAAACTACTTAAAAACAAGTAGATATAGAACAAGATAACTGTTATCACTGTTAATTTATTGTTGTTGCTAAACCATTGATTACAAAGCAATAACGTATAGTTATTCAAAAACGCAATAACTGTTGACATATGCAATGCTTTATTTATAGGATATCCTAATAATAGCCATTTTGATGTTTATCCTTACCGCAAAAAATAAAAATAAATTTCGTCTAGGATACACATAAAATGTATGCATAAGAATCAAGATGGTGGCGATGATTTTTTCTGTTTTCGGATTTATACATTTTTTTGCGGTGTAGTTTCACATAGCCTGCTGTCGTAAAGTTATAAAGTAAGAAGTAAATGCAGCGACTATTTAAGTCTCCGTAGCATGTTTTGTAAAAATTGTTTCAAGTTATCTTACTACAAAATCGATTGGCAGAAATTCTTTTATATTGTCTACAATGATAGCTGACGCTTATATCGGAACACAGCCTTACAAAGCCTATATCTATGAACTACAAATTTGTAGACTATAGACTTAAGCAATCGCCGCCATTTTGGTTCTTTCATAGATAATTGGTTCAAATAAAGATAATCCTCAGCGTACTCTCCGGTATTCTATGATTCTCAAATTCCTTTTGCATGTGAAGTGTGAAATTTTTCGTTTTCTTTCAACGACGAAGTGCCGAAAAACAAATGTTTGTGACAGAATCAAGTAGAACATAACATTAGGTTTGTTTTAGCAGCATTTGAAAACTGTTTGGAAACTATCAGAAATGTCCGTCCAACTATTTATTGCGTCAAATTCAATGGTAACGCGTTCTCAACTTAACTGGTCGAATATTTCTGACAGCTTCCAAACCGTTTTCAACTGCTGCAAAAATAAGCCTATTAGTTAGTACCTAATTTTCTTAGTTTTCTCTTATTTTATAGTAAGGAATTGATAACCATGTTACTGCTAGTATCTGAAGAAAAAAATTCCGAGAAATAAATATTTTCATTATGTGAAATTTGTTTTATTATATAGATAGAAAGTTTTAATTATTAAGACAGTCTTATTCGATATTTGTTTTCTTCGTAATGTAATGTAAACCAGATCAGTGCAAGAGAGGCATAACGTGAACAATAACGCGACTCGGTTGAAAAAAAAACTGGAACGTAATAAAAAAATATTTCAAATCGAATACCGGCCTCATACGTGAAAACTTCATACAGACGCAGCAAGAAGAATCCAATAAAGCCAAACCAATCTGTGAACCCTAAGAGACTACCCGCGGTTCGGGAATATTGAATTCAGGATTCGGATACACCACGTCGTCGGCGTGCTCAAAGGTGACGCCTGATAATAAAGCAATGAGAACACAGCTTCTCCGTCGCAATTCCATCGAAGCCGGAATGACATTCCGTTGGGGGGCCCCGGTCTAGCAGTTGATAAACGCGGGGAATATTAAGATAAGAATGAGGGAAACCCAGGAAGTGGCGGATTGGAAAAATAACGGTGGCGCTAGAGAGGGTGGCTGTAATAAATGCCGGCGAGGCTGCCTGTTCCTGCTGGAAGAATTTCTCTGTAGTAATAGAAAAAATACGGGGACGGCAATTTGTTTCAGCGTGAGTCGCTTTTTATACGTCGGGAATTCGAAAAGGGACAAAATGTGTAAGTCAAGTGGTACACACATTTATTTTCTCCGTTGAATTACCGAAACATTTCACTTTACTGCTTCTTGATTAGGCCGCACACAATTCGCGAATGTTTTATATATAGCGCAAAAGCATAGTCTTAGAAATAACATAGGTATGATGCACAGAAAATTTTTGTAGTCCTATGAGGAATTTCCGCACATAATCGTAGACCCATCTGAACAGATTACATTTATAAATTAGCTGTTATTGGTTTTTGCAAAGAAACAGGGGATTCTCCTAAATGCTTCATAAAACCTGCTGCGAAACGAAATATCTGGGAATTGTTCCGGATAAGACGCTTAACTGGCACTCCCACATGGAAAAAGTTATCCACAATGCCATAATCTCTATGTCGACGTATTTGTGGAAAGTCTTGGAGGTGTAGATTCTAAACAACTATACTATGGCTACTGGCTGTATATGATGGTTATTAGACCTATGACCACATGCGGCTCGATAGTTTGGTAATCCAAAGGTCTTCTAAGAACAGCCAAGGCAAAACTCTCTGGTTTACAAATACATTCTTGTCTGACGATAACTGAAGCTACTACCTCTCCATATACTTTTGGAGGAGAAGTCAGGTGAGCAGTGTACAGATTGAGACAAGAGTCAGTATGCCGAAAGAAAACATAGAGGAGCACAATGGACTGCTGGTGGACATAGAAAGTCGCAGCACCTGTTGATGGTCTCGAATGTTATGCCTACAAGGATTAACTACAGACTGCCTTTTGAAATTCTTTTTTCTCGGAGAGAGGAATGGGAGCAGGGTAAAACCGACCTCCTGAAGGTAAATAATTGCTGGTACATCGATGGATTCAAAGTTTTAGAAGGTGTTGGGGCTGGAGTGTTTAGTTGCAACCCAAAGACCAGGCTGTCAGTAAGTCTGGATAAATATGTAACTATATTTCAGGCAGAAATTCATGCCATTGAGTCGTGTGTATGGAAGCTGGAAGAGCTAAAACATCCATGCCGATAAAAATCTTTTCCGATAGTCAAACAACCTTAAAAATACTTGGATCCTTCCGGTGCAATTCAAGAACGTTAGGGAAGTCAAGGTTCTGGACCAATGAAGCTGGAGAATGTATCTCCAGACTCTTGGCATAGCTTCAGCTGTTGTCAAAGTAGCCATCTCGACTTGGGCAGATCAAAAAGTGTGTGAGTACTGGCGGGATCTGTCAAGATTATCCCATTCGAAGGCGTTCATAGTTTATCCATCGACAAAGAGAGCTATAAAAACACGATGAGTTAAACAGGCTCTATAGAGGTATGACCTATAGAGTATGAACCATTTTGGTGATACATGTATTGGTCTCGTGGAAACTATAAGAAATGAAGAGTAGAAAAATTGTTAGTTGGAAAAAGTTGTAAACAATTCTGTTGCTAACTTAATGACGCTTGCAGACCGGTCCTAGCTTTTCAGTTTTTTGTGATAGGACTAGATTTTCCATATTTGGTAAGATGTGTCTCTTTCCAGACGATCTGAACAGAATCTCACCCAATAAGATTATTAGTATTGGTTACATTGTTGGGTAAAATTATAATTATATTTTTATTACTTAAGAAATATTAGTATAATCGTAACCTAAATGTATTTTGTGCAACTTTTTCAAAGGCTAATAAAATCCAATTACTGCAAATGACATATGAAAAGACCAGATCCACAAGTCCTCTAATTAATAATCACTAATCACGATCCGCAGACTCCAACTCCCAATTCAGAAGTTCGGCGGTGATTCAACTCGCAATCAACTTCCCCGGAGCCGGAATGATTGAAAGAAACTCACTTCGTCCCATCAATAACTCGATTTGCATTCTCTAATTGAAAAACTGTTTTCCCTGAATCTTGATTAGCGCGTCTCGGCTTTATTGGATGATTTAATCGAGTTCGGGGCGGCAACATTCATCTTTGTTGGGTTTAAAAGTGAATTGGGTCGAGCCAGTTTATTTTGCCCGGAGTTTTAGAGAGAATAATAATTATTCTTCGAGTTATATTTCTCTTTTTGGCGGGGGATAAGAACGCGATGAAAAATGTTCCTGCTCGTTTACAATGAAGTCTAATCTTTTAAACGCTTCGGCCTGACGAGAAATACGTGCGAACAGTGAACAGAAATTGTATTCATAAATATGTAATAGAATTGGAAATGAACATTAGACTTGCGTCGTAGCGCGAAATATAAATATAAGCAAAAGATGAAAGCTTCAGTTCGGGAGCTCTCGGCGTGATTAGATTTGAACCAGAAGTGTCAGAGAAGTCAACCATCCTAATGAAATTTGAGACTGCAAAGTGCTGTGTGTGAAAATTCACTTAAAATCTCGTCTTTCGCATCGAAGTGCACCTGATTCGAAGTTCAAGGCATCTAGAGCAATTCTTTCTCGTTTGACGGGTTGCTTTCACAAAGGAAATGTGGTGAACAGACAGATGCTACGAAGCCAGACGTATAACGCTAATTTAAAATCTGTTCGAGGTTCCGAGTTTAAACTCGAAATACTATAGAAATTTGAATTTCGTCTTTCTTAAAAATTTGAAATTCTGGCTTTGAATTCGGAATTCTGGCGCTAAATTCTAAGCTCTGATTTTGAACACACAATTTCAAATTTAAACTTAAAATTTCAGCTATAAAATAGAACATACACTACATTCCAACTTTAAACTCAGAATTCCAACAAAAATACGAAGCATTGATTGTAAGCTAAGTATTCAAACGTTTGATTAAGAATTTTGACTATAAATATGAAATTTCGACTTTCAATTAAGAATTCTGACTATAAATTCGGAATTGTGGCTATAATTTAAAATTTCGACAATAAACAATTTTGAATTTTGTCACACACTAAAATTCCAACTATAAACTTAAAATTCTGACTTCAAACTCTAAATTCTAACTTTAAACTTGGAACTATGGCTTTGTATTCGAATTTCTGGCTCTAAACTCGAAGTTCTGACTTGAAGCATGAAATGCCGACTTGAACTTGGCTATAAAATTTGAATTAGATAAACATATTTGGAATTTTAAATACAAATTTGGAATTGTAACATGATATTTCGACTTTCAATTAAGAATTCTGACTATAAACTCGGAATTGTGGCTATAATTTAAAATTTTGACAATAAATAATTTTTAATTTTGTCACACAGTAAAATTCCAACTATAAACTTAAAATTCTGACTTCAAACTCTAAATTCTAACTTTAAACTTGGAATTAATGGCTTTGTATTCGAATTTCTGGCTCTAAACTCGAAGTTCTGACTTGAAGCATGAAATGCCGACTTGAACTTGGCTATAAAATTGGAATTAGATAAACATATTTGCAATTTTAAGTACAAATTTGGAATTGTAATATGATATTTCGACTTTCAATTAAGAATTCTGACTATAAACTCGGAATTGTGGCTATAATTTAAAATTTCGACAACAAACAATTTAGAATTTTGTCACACACTAAAAACTTAAAATTCTGACTTCAAACTCTAAATTCTAACTTTAAACTTAGAATTATGGCTTTGTATTCGAATTTCTGGCTCTAAACTCGAAGTTCTGACTTGAAGCATGATATGCCGACTTGAAGTTGGCTATAAAATTGGAATTAGATAAACATATTTGCAATTTTAAGTACAAATTTGGAATTGTAATATGATATTTCGACTTTCAATTAAGAATTCTGACTATAAACTCGGAATTGTGGCTATAATTTAAAATTTCGACAACAAACAATTTAGAATTTTGTCACACACTAAAATTCCAACTATAAACTTAAAATTCTGACTTCAAAGTCTAAATTATAACTTTAAACTTGGAATTATGGCTTTGTATTCGAATTTCTGGCTTTAAACTCGAAGTTCTGACTTGAAGCATGAAATGCCGACTTGAACTTGGCTATAGATAAACATAAAATTTAACTTTATATTCAGAATTTCGTAAAAAAATATGAGGTTGCAATTTTAAACTGAGAATTCAGACTATAATTGCGTACTTTAAATTAAGAATTCTATTTAGAAACTTGGAATTGTAACTTTATGTTAAAATTCCGCCCATAGACAATTCTAAATTTCGTGATTGAACTAAAAATTCTTACTGCAAACTTGAAACTTTACTTCGAACTCTAACTTTAAACTCGAAATTCTGACTCTAACTTCAAATTTCTGATTTCAAACACAAAGTCAACTTGAGAATTTGTATTTTGGCTATAAAATTAGACTTAACTTTAAATTCAGAATTCCGACCACAGATAAACACAAAATTTCAGCTGTAAATTCACAATTCTAGTAAAAAGTACGAAATTGCGACTTAAAGCTGAGAATTCAGACTATGAACTTCCAACTTTAAATTAATTTCTGGTCGTTCAAGTTTATAGTCAGATAATGTGAATATTTCAAATTTAAAGTTCACTGGTTGGAATTCTGAAAACAGGTACATCCATAATTTCTATTTTTAACTCTGAACTCTGGTTGTAAACTTGGAATTCGAACTTAGAGTTTCGGTTATAAAATCGGAATTCTGACTTTAAATTCCGACTTTAATTTCAGAATAGCGATACTTGTAATTCCGGTTTCAACTTAAGAATTCTGACAATAAGTCGGAATTTGACAATAACTCGAATTCGACATTCCGATCTTAATTCAGAATTTCCACTATAAACGATAAAAATATGAATTGTGGGTAATTTTATATGGGAATATAAAGCTATTCTCATTTCCATGCCTATCGTGATTTCCAATATATACTTAACATTTATTTATTTAAATCAAATGGAAGCTTTCTTACAAAAGTTCCGCTTTCAAATTAAGTATATTAATAAAAACAACTGTATTGTAATAAGCAAATGGTTTATTTCTACCAGCAAAGTGTGGCTGCCCTTCTGTAAAAATGTTATCACTTGTGAGTCACAAACGAAATTTTCAAACAAACTAGGGCATCAAGCTGCACATACAAAAGGAAAATATAGTTTTCCCATTGGTATCAAACGAAAGGCGACCCTAGCTGCCGCAGTATTATGTAACACCCCGCCAAAATAGATAAAATGCTGTCCGTGTACGTATCGGAATTTATCCAATAACGTTTACGCTTTCCCGAGCTGTTCGAATATATATCACGAGGTCGGGTTTTCCTTATCTTAAGGAATGCAAGGGTTAGGAGTAAAACCGTACATTTTGGTCACGCGTACATGATCTAGCTGACAACCGACTTTTCGTGCCGCGATACGTCTTCATATCGCGTGTTTTTATGTATAAGGTATTCAGCACCCTTTCAAAATGCAAACGATGTCGTTTTTCAGGACTTGTTTCAACGGGTTCTTACAGTAATAAGTCTATTAGCCACGAAACATATTTAAGAATAGTCGGAAGTCTAGCCGGTCAGTGGTCGGGCGTCAGTATTTGAACCGTTGTGGTCAGTCCGCCACGGGTTGAATCCCGCTACCGGTAGACCGCAGATCAGCTATATTCGTGGAGAGGATCGGCACCCTCTCTGCGGGTATGGTAGGCTGGAAGAATGTTGACAGGTCAATGTGAGAGGTTGTTACCGGTTTGCGTTCGACCATCCTCATAATTAATGGGGTTTTAATAATATGCCGTCCCCTCTCCCGTTCATGTATCTGACATATGGGCTAATCCTAGTAATTAGGATGAGGGGTAGAGATATTATTATTCTAGTCTGAGTAATTACAATATGAAAACTGAAATTCAAAACGATTTATTTACACCAGAGTTTCAAAATGCAGGGAACAAGATTCCATAAGCGTACCACTTGTGAAGGGTTCAAAGAACACAAAATTACCGAAAATAAGTTGAACCTAGCACATTAATAGTAAATAGTTTAACCATCCTATGACTATTTTTTTTCTTCCACTTTCTTCTATTTCAACTCAACTGTAGAGGATGTTCGAAATGTGATTGTCTTTATTTTGTTATATGTATAACTGACCAACAGTAGCAGGCAACAGGGAATAAAGTTCGAAGTGTTCGAAAATACACTTTTCATATGTCCCCTGAAATAAAAGTCTAGATGATGAAGGTCTGGGAATTGAGCAGGCCCATAGGTTGCTAAAATTTTGAAAACACATTCAAACATTCAATTTTATCGTTGGTTATTTAGAAAAATTTTACTTATATTTTCTAGTCCACGTCAGATTGCGTAGACGGGCATTTTGATAACTTCACACGAACACATTTTAGCAATATTTTCACTTGACTTAATGTTCGTGTATGGTTAGATATGTTAATCGACGCACGTCTTTGTGGGGCTGCCCCCTTATAAAAAATGCTCTACCATCAACTTCTCAATTTGCATAATCAATTTGAATTTTATGGATAAAGTTCAGTCCGGTTTACTACGAAAACTGTTTCTTGGAGCTCAATTTTCGTCTCCTCCCTTTCTTTACAGAAGGATAAGCTCCGGTTTGGAACTTTACGATTATTATGTTAATCATTGTCGGATTGGTATTCTGAGGAAAGTTATTTTGCCAACAATCGCTTATTACAACTTTTCAAGGACCCTTCGATATCGCAAAGTGATATTATATGACGTACGATGGAAAATATTGTATTTTAGTATTTATTTGTCAAAAATCGAAGACGTGAAATTTTTCGGTCAATATCATAGAAATCATAAAATATACAGGGTGAGTCAGTCATAATGTCTAATTTTAAGAGGAGATAGAGAACAATGAGTACGAATACGCGATTAAAAAAAATCTAATTGCATATTTACGCCGAAAATAAATATTTTCAAATCATTATGTAAACCCCCTTTTCAGACTGTCACTGACCGTTCACTCGGCCAATGATCTGTGCCGTTCACAGCCTTGGTCGTACACCGCTCACACTTCAACTGGATGTCGACCTGCCAAATTGAAATAATTTTCTAGTACTGTCTATTTTAGAATCTCATATTTTTTCTTGCTCAGTTCAGCCAATAATAATTTAAAATGTTAATATCTAATGAAATCAAATAATAGTAATCAAATAATTCTATTAAAAATTGCAAGTAACGCGGTCCGTTCAGGTTTTCCGGTAGAAAATACGGTCCAATCAAGCGATCCCCGTACATTCCTGCCCATTCGTTGACAACAAATCGCTTCTGAAAGCTAAACCGACGACTAGGGTGTGGATTTTTGTCCGACCAAATGTGGCTGTTATGACTTCAAAGAAATTAGCTTGGTCACAGTTTAAAAAATATTTTACATACTCCAACGTATCTAATAATAATCCGAGTAATAAACCATTTAGGTACATTACATAAAAAACATATACCCAATGGGTAAATTATTAAGAGAAGATGAAAATTGTTTGGTGTTTCAATACAAAGTAATAAAAAACATTCGTGTTGTCGGCAAAAAAACTGTCCAAAACCGAAACGGCACGCCTCTGATCTGATGCTCATAAGTTATCGTGAGTGAATCTTGACCTACCGTATTATTAGGTCAATAACCTAGTTACCTAGTTCTTGTACTGTTATTTAACAAGAAGTAAAGCTAACTTTTTTTATCTAGATACATGAATGAATTTTCCTTAAATATTAATAATTAATAAAAACAAATTTAGATAATAAATAAATATTTTCGAATGTTAGGTTATTACAGTTTAATAATTTTGATATTACGTTTTCACTACGTTTTACAATTGAATATGAATTTTTAGTATTACTCATAAGGTAAGTACAATTAATTATTTAGTTTGTAGTTACGTACATCTAGCCTAGAAATTTATTGTTTTTTAAGTAGTATGGTACTAACCTGTTTAAAACGCCAGTAAAGTTGCACTTGTACACTGTTAGGGAAACGTCTGCAATATTCAGCAGTTGCGGCATGCATTTCGTAAACATTCTCCGTATAAAACTACCATTTTCGCGTATACGAAATTCAGGCATTGTGAATTTACAACCAATACACGAGACCGAAATAAATAAACTACTGCTTGTGCTTGTATTCTCTCCATCCCCCCTCCAAATGTGTGGTGTGATCTCCAAATTTAGGGGGGAAAATGCGGGAAATGCAGAAAGTGCGAATAAATGGTGGTATGTAAACATGATGTGGCAACGGTATTTCTTCCGGCATTCAATTATCGTATGGCTGCTCCATCAGAAAGTTTGTAGCGTACCAGGAGCGTCGTGTTACCGAATTTTATAGGGTAATTTGTTTATTTTTTTAAGATTGAGTTTTTTGATTTTCTGCCTTTATGCCTGACATTATGACTGACTCACCCTGTATAGAACGCCAGAAGCCTTTACATTAGGCACTCAAAAATAGTCAGTGGATGAGCTTAGAAAGCAGCCATCTAGGGTAAACTTAGCTTAAGCTGTTGGTTATACTGCATTTGAATCCCAGAATACAATTGAAACCAAAACGGAGTCTATGTAATTGGACCATAGAAATATTTTTCTACAAATTGGACGTAAAATTTTCATATTTTGAAATTCCCGCCAATTAGTGTGAAGCTACCCCATTAGTCCAACCAACTCATAAAAGCTAAGTTACTGCAGTATTACCAGACTGCATTTTCTCTATAGGTTGACAATAAGCTTATTTAAAACGTTAATTTCACTCAAAATTTAACACTAAAATAATTTCACGCATTGGTATGTGTTATTGTGTTCCATTGGCGCTCCAACTTTGTTTTACGCACGCCTATGGTTGAGAGATGCCATCTTCAAATAAAATTATTTTCCTAGTTTTTCTGGACAAGAATCAGTGTTTCCAGCGTTTGAAACCATCGAAGACTGACGGCAGCGGCGGTTTGAATTACGTGTAGAAGTTGCCTGTCGATAAATGTTTTTCCCTGTTCTGGGTTGACCTCAATTTAAGTAATAAAAAAACTTCCGAGCGGGGCGAGGAGACGTGAGGGACTGGGAAAGCCGCCTCCGACAAATTAAATATCGGCAGATTCTCTCAGGCATCGACAGGGAGAAATTTCATGTTTTCTTTAGAAAGTTTCGGGCGCTTCCAATTAAAGAGTATTGTTATTGAAATTATCCTACAAGTATTGACAAAAAAGAAGTGTTAACGGTTAGAAACTTCAGAGAATAATAAAAAGAAAGTTGTGTTACGAACTTATTACAATGTTATTGTTTCCCTCACAGATCCTTAAACAAAAAACAATGTTGGTTAGTCCGCTTCTTGTAGTTATTTGTTCGTTTTACTTCGGTATCTTAAAAAAATAATAAATACTCAGGTGACAAGAGATATCAATCCTATTATTTGTTAAGCTTCAGATTATTGTTATCAAAGATTTAAAATTATTTGTCTACACACTATATTTAAAGAATACGCCGTTCTTAAAAAACTTTATACGCGGTTGTGCGTTAAATTACATTTTATAGTAAAATTTTTCGTGCGACAAGAACTACTTTAACGCATAATGTACATTTCCTAAGTAAACACGCTGTATAACTGCTCTTACAGTGTTATGGTTGCATAAATTTTATAAAAGACAAAGTCAAGGTCAAGGGGAGCAGCTTTCTGGATTTACTTTCGATTTTGAGAAATCAAACTTCTTTTATAAATTTGTATGCATTTTTGTATAGTACATGATATATTATTGCGCCCTTAAAATATGTGGTTTACATTTTGTATTTTCGAGTTATAATCAAACGATACCCGTACACTTCTGCTCATACGTTGACAACAAATCGCCTTTGAAAGCTAAACCGACAAGTAGCGTGTGAATTTTCCTCTGAGCAAATGTAGCTTGTTACATTGAAATCACAAAACTTCAACGTATCTAATAATAAACCGAGTAATAAACGATTTACGTACATTACATAAAAAACCTATACCCAATGGATAAATTATTAAGAGAAGCTGAAAAGTGTTTAAATACTAAGTAATAAAAAACTTGATAATTTTATGCTCATAGGTTATCGAGAGTGAATTTTGACCTACCGTATTATTAGGTCAATAACCTAGTTACCTAGTTTTTGTACTGTTATTTAACGACAAGGAGTAAAACTATTTTTTTAAATCAAGACACATGAATGAATTTTCCTTAAATATTGATTTATTTGCTAATAAAACTAACTAACTAATGTTAGGTTATTACAGTTTAACAATTTTGATATTACGTTTTCACTACGTTTTACAAATAAATACGAATTTTTAGTATTACTCGTAAGTACAAATAATTATTCAGTTTGTAGTTACGTGCATCTAGCCTAGAAATTTATTGTTTTTTAAGTAGTATGGTACTAACCTGTTTAAAATGCCAGTTCGAGTAAAAACTGCACTCATCCGTCCATAGCACTTTATTAATAAAATTAGGGTCAGTTAAAACATTCTCTATCACCCGACGCAGTTTCACCGAACACGTATCGCGAAGGTACTTATACAAAATTCACGGCATTCGCATTTCGTAAACATTCTCCGTATAACACTACCATTTCCGCATATTCGGAATTTGTAAAATTATGCATTTTGAATTTACGACAAATACGCGACACAGAAATAAACAAACCACTGCTTACTGCTTGTATTCTCTCCATCCCCCCTCCAAATGTGTGGCGTGATCTACAATTTTGGGGGGAAAGAAATGCGGGAAATACAGAAAGTGCTAAATGGGGGTACATTTGAATAACACGCTAAAGTGTTAGACGATATTATGTATGTAAACAAGATGTTTAATCCGGCATTCGATTGTCGTATGGGTGCGTCATCAGAAAGTTCGTAGCGCACCAGGAGCGTCGTGTTACCGATTTTTATAGGGTGATTTGTTTATTTTTTTAAAGGTCGAGTAAAGAATTTTTTTTCGATTTTCTGCCTTTATTAGGCCTCCCGAATACGTGGTTAAAATTAATGACATTATGACTGACTCACCTTGTATATAAGGAATAGATATGAAATTTTTTAAAAACAAAATGAGTTATACTGCATCAAGTCATCGAGTCGAGCGCAAAAAAATGCTGAACAAGCCCATTATCAAATAGAACAATAGCAATGTATAACACTATCGTATTTTCCATATTTACCACGCCTTCACGTATGATTACGATTGGATAAGCATTATGTACAGTTGACTAAATTTATGTCAAGTGGTAGTTTCTACATTCGTTCCCATTTCGCTTGCCTGCATGGAAACCTCGCTGCAGTAGTGCAAAATAGCCGAAATCGGGTAAGGGCGTCGTCGTCTCCGCCATGAATAACAAATTGCACTGACGATTTTTTGTCCTAACTTTCGAGAAGTGCTTGAGTGCGCATTACCTTCTTCACCGTCCTGGGACAATCCTCTTTCCGCTCTGGGAGGCGACTGCAACGAATAAATGCAATCCGAACGTCCTTCGATCGTCGGTTGTTCGACAAATAGTGTACATGTGACAGCGGCTCTTATTCCGACAACGGTCGCTATTATTTCCGTATTTTACACGAAAATACCAGGAAGTGGGTAGTTACCAACTTGCTTAAATAAAAAATGTCGCAAAAAAGTTACAGGGTGTGAAAGTTTCTTTTTTATTCCTTAGCTCAGAACCCAGTTAACTGATTTGAGCCAAATTTGCTGACCGGTGTAAAGACAGCAGCCAAAGATAGCAGCCAGGCGCTACGGAAACACTCGTATGATCATAAACGTTCATCGAGATAGATAGAACACGGTTAACTTTAAGCATATACATATTTAAAATATCCTAAATAAAACATTTTTGTAATTTTATCAATTTGAACGTAATATGATAACAATTATTAATTGTTAAGATAAGGAAATGAGAAAAAATTAAGGCATAACAAATTTGCTAAACTTGGTTACAGCTGCAACTCAAACATAACATAACAGATTCACTTGTACGGCTTGATAAATGATAAATTGATGATTTTATAAAGTAATTACGTACCGAGTTTCAGCCTGTTAAAATGACAGGTTTTCATTTTAGAAATATCGAATTTTATATTTACCCACATTTACACCACTCTGACGGCTTGCGAGTGGATGACACTGGCATTATGAAATTGATAATTTTATAAAGTAATTACCTATCGAGTCTGTTAAAATGACGGGTTTCCATTTTAAAGATATCGAATATTTAATTTACCCTAATTTCCACTCCTCTGACGGCTTGCGAGTGGATGACACTGGTATCAGAAAATTGATAATTTTATAAAGTAATTACCTACCGAGTTTCAGCCTGTTAAAATGACGGGTTTTCATTTTAGAAATATCGAATTTTTTATTTACCCCCATTTCCGCCTCCCTGACGGCTTGCGAGTGGATGACACTGGTATCAAAAAATTGATAATTTTATAAAGTAATTACCTACCGAGTTTCAGCCTGTTAAAATGACGGGTTTCCATTTTACAAATATCGAATTTTTTAATTACCCCCATTTCCGCCCCTCTGACGGCTTGCGAGTGGATGACACTGGTATCAGAACATTGATAATTTTATAAAGTAATTACCTACCGAGTTTCAGCCTGTTAAAATGACGGGTTTTCATTTTAGAAATATCGAATTTTTTATTTACCCCCATTTCCGCCTCCCTGACGGCTTGCGAGTGGATGGCACTGGTATCAGAAAATTGATAATTTTATAAAGTAATTACCTACCGAGTTTCAGCCTGTTAAAATGACGGGTTTCCATTTTACAAATATCGAATTTTTTAATTACCCCCATTTCCGCCCCTCTGACGGCTTGCGAGTGGATGACACTGGTATCAGAAAATTGATAATTTTATAAAGTAATTACCTACCGAGTTTCAGCCTGTTAAAATGACGGGTTTTCATTTTAGAAATATCGAATTTTTTATTTACCCCCATTTCCGCCTCCCTGACGGCTTGCGAGTGGATGACACTGGTATCAGAAAATTGATAATTTTATAAAGTAATTACCTACCGAGTTTCAGCCTGTTAAAATGACGGGTTTTCATTTTAGAAATATCGAATTTTTTATTTACCCCCATTTCCGCCTCCCTGACGGCTTGCGAGTGGATGGCACTGGTATCAGAAAATTGATAATTTTATAAAGTAATTACGTACCGAGTTTCAGCCTGTTAAAATGACGGGTTTTCATTTTAGAAATATCGAATTTTTTATTTACCCCCATTTCCGCCTCCCTGACGGCTTGCGAGTGGATGGCACTGGTATCAGAAAATTGATAATTTTATAAAGTAATTACCTACCGAGTTTCAGCCTGTTAAAATGACGGGTTGTCATTTTAGAAATATCGAATTATTTATTTATCCCCATTTCCGCCTCTCTGACGCCTTGCGAGTGGATGCCACTGGTGTTAGAAAATTGATAATGTTATTTTCAAGATTATTGCACTTTTAAAATTTTAAAATAATGACATTTAATGTAACGTTAACAACAGTTGACAATATCGTCACGGACGCACACGCTTTGCTTTAATCCACTTCTAACAGGAACGTGTGTACAGGGTGTTGCATTATTTATGAGCGTCGATTAAATTATCGTGATTAATGGCATAAAGACACGGCGAATCCGATAAATATTTCATGGCCATTTTCGATATCATCATAATTTATGTCGGTCCGCGGAAATAATGAAATCGCAGGTTACCGAAACATGGCGCCATCGATTCCCGGAAATATAGATATCAGAATTAATATTGTGCCGTTTCATTCTGAACTGCTTAGGAAGAGGTCGTTGATGATCAATGCCCATAGCACTTTTTTGAGAATTAATATTTTTCTGAATGATTCATACCTAATGTAAACATACCTTTCTATATTTACTGTATTTTTATAAACAGTCTTTTCCATCTACAGGAAAATCTTAGTTTTTGGTAATTTTCAGTTTTATTTAGTTCCAGATATTTAATAATCAGCAATATTTTATATTAAAGAATCATGAACTGTGATTAAATGCAAAATGATTGGAACCTACTAGATATCGATGTGGTAATTATAATTGAAAAAGAAACTATGTGCCTGTAGGGAAGCGATTTTTTTTTAACTCAAAACCTAGAATACTTATCAAAAAATTGCCAGGGACGAACAATTTTCTAAATTCAACAGGCATTGAAAAAAGAATTGTTTTCAATCGGAGAAGCTAATCCTAAAAATAAATCTAATTAAAATACACAGGTAGTACTTTATTTCAACACCTTACAACAACATTTAATATTTTCTTTCGTTAATGCTAATCTAAATACTAATTGTCATTGACAGACTGGCTCTGATTCTGAGCAGGAGAAATTATCCCCATTACTTCCTCACTTACTCAAACTACGCCACTGTCTTCTCCGATAATCCGACAGACACTTCGTAGTTCAGATACCAACTGATCTGTAGTTACTGTACTTTTCGCACTGTTGTCGTATTCCGCGAAATCGACTTTGTCGAATTTGATTGTTAACAAAAAAATTATTTTTATTAAAACTAAACATAAATAAATTAAAAGAAGGGGTAAATATTGCATTTTATGATCATTTAATGCAGAAAATTATGGTGAAATCTCTTAGTTAACCGAATTTTTTCACATGAAATTGGAGATTTGTTTGGCAAATAGAGCCCGCTTGGAAATAAGGCCCACTTTCTGTGGTGGCGCCATCCTGTGTATTTTGTGTAAAATGTGTTATAAAAACTATTCTACAACTAGAAATCAATTAACGACTAAATAGTTAGAACTAGATGTCGCACACATTTGCAATTTTAACACTGTATATACACTGTGGAAGAAAAGTATGGAATAAATTCATTATTTCTAAAACAACGAAGTTTCATGAAATTTCTTCGGACCCGCCGATTTTGATTTTTAAAAAGACTCTTTTCTCTATACCAACACATTTCCGACGTTCTTTGTTTTCGCGTGATGACGTCATCGGATATTTTTTTTAAATAGAACCCCTATATTTTTTCAGCGGATTCTTGTAGAGCTTAACTTGCTGAATTCAAAAACGTATAATTTTAACACTTTATTCCTTCAACTTTCCGAAAAAAAAAATAACCGATCCAATAAAATCGGCTTGAAAAAAATGTGAATATTCCCATTTGTGTCTGTGATGGGCTGGTTGAGAGTAAAATGGATATAGTGAATTCATCGGCAGTATCACAAAATAAGGACTCTACATTTTTAAAATAATTTAACAATAAGTAACTATGAATTAACTAATAATTAAATTGCCTCAATCGTATTTGATCCCCTAATTTATTATTTTGTTTTATTAGATTGCGTGTTAGAATATTACATCTTTTGATAGTAAAAACAACAAATTAAGTCAAGTCATCTCAGAAACTGTTTCTGGCAGCTAAACAAAATCTAATCAGAATTGACATCTGTCAGCTGGAGCGATTTGATTGTAACAAATCGTTAGTGATTATTTTTTTCTCGGAAAGTTGAAGGAATAAAGTGTTGAAATTATAAATTTTTGAATTCAGCAAGTTAAGCTCTACAAGAATCCGGTGAAAAATATAGGGGTTCTATTTAAAAAAATATCCGATGACGTCATCACGCGAAAACAAATGAATGTCGGAAATGCGTTGGTATAGAAAAACAGTCTTTTTAAAAAGCAAAATCGACGGGTCCGAGGAAATTTTATGAAACTTCGTTGTTTTAGAAATAATGAATTTATTCCATACTTTTCTTCCACACTGTATATATAGTATTGCTTTATTATTTTGTAATTGCAAATGTTCGGGAAGTGTAGGTTTCTGTTACAGGAATAACTATCATTATGCTCTTTTCTAAAATTTCCAGATCACCGAATATCCCTAAATTAATAACCGACATGTTTGCTCGGTTAGGAGAATGACATAATTTAAGCACTAGGGATATAAGTGAAGATTTCTGTTAGGTGGACATCCAGGATTTATTTCAACGCTGGTACACTCACTGCATCGATGTGCGGTGATCCGTTTTTGTCGTTTTATTTATTAACGCCCCCATTAACTGAATAATTTGCATCTGCAACGCGGACGGTCCCCAATTAACGCCAAATACGGCCGCCTACCTACGCCCTGCCCAGTTAGTTACTCGACCGTTTGTTAATGTTTAATTAAATAATATCGAGCGGTCGCTGGACGTTGCGCGATGCTTATGTTTTAGTTGCGGCAGGCCACATTAAGGGTGACATCACGAGATAGGCAACCACCGTAGCAATTCATTTCGAACCAGTAGCCATCATAATGATCATAACTGCACTGGCGAAAATATTTTTCCCTAAAATTGTTGCATAATAATGACATTTCGATTGTCATTTCAGTATCGAGGTGACAGGCACATGTGCTTAAAATATTTTTTACGCACATGTGTGTTAAAGTAAAACACAATAACTGAATTTTCAATTATTTATTTATTATAAATCTTTCAAATCGGATAATTGGACATATATTTTTTTCTTCACTTCGTATAACTTCAATATTGGAAGAAGACAACACCTGCATCCTGGTGCCGCAGGAGTTTTTGGAATGAAAATGGTATTTCCTTTCTTCCCGAGAATGTTTCTTGCTATCGCCTGCTTATTTTGTATGGAATTTTTTATGTATACTCCTCTGTATAACCACAGAAGTAGAACGCCAATCTCGCTATCTCTTGAGCATCGATATGTTGGCTCCTGCATCTGCAAAGAAGGTTGCAGAACATTGTCTAACTAAAGCAATGCCTAGTATACTCAGTAACATTGGGTAATGTAAGAAATTCGGCAATCTTTTTAGGAATTGAACCTATGTTATTTATACCCACTGCTTGTGTAGTACATTTTGAATGTAGACATATTTGCGTCAAATTTCCAAAAAATTAACTCCTATGGTATGGTAAATAATCTAGGACCATTAATTTTGGTTTTGGGAATAGTGACTTTAATGAACGACTTAACATCTTCAATGTTCTCTGTACGTGTATAAGTTAATTCTTCTCTCCTACAGGCTCCAAATATACCTACCAACAATCACGACAATTTGGAATAAGTATTTTTCATCAACTGCCTCATTGATAAACCTTTCGACCTGTTCCTTGAAAAATATTCTAGATTTTCTAGATCTTTAAGCACTTGATTTCTTTTTGAGAAAAGCAGTAACTATTGGTATATTGACTATAGTCTGTTTAGAAATGAAAGAGAGTAATAAAAGCTTATTATGTATGCAAATCGTAAATAAATGTAGTACTGGTGCTTATATTCAATATTTTTATATTATGTATTATCGGTATAGATGAGGTGTACTTTTAAAAAAACTTTGTGTGATCGAACCGTACTAAATTGTAGCAGGTAGCTAAAATTTAATCCCCGACAATCCGTCTTCGTCTATGCCGCTTCAATTTCTCGGTCCATTTCTCTTAAAAGTAAACAATATAAAAACAGCATTTCAAAACATGAGGCAACTTTAAGCTTCATAACCGGATTAAGAGAGTTTTTAGTAATTCTAATAAAAGTATTCAATATTATTATCAAAATATTTATTTAAATTTAATGAATAGACTTTTATTCCACACAAAAATATATGTATTTTGAAAATTTAAATTATGGTGAGTAAATGTAGTGTTGTATAAATGTACAATAAAGAAAATAAAAAAGTAGGTATATTAAAATTCATCTTCTGAATATTCTGATGAATTATCTTCGTCTCCTAGATTGATAACGATAGGTTCCACACTAACGTCAATTAAATTATCGAGTTCCCACATTTTCTCCTCTTTTATTGTACATGATGTATACATCTTTGCCAGTTATCTGCAGTTACTCGTTCCAAGGAATTTTTTAACAAAATTTTTACGTCACTTAATTTAAACGTCGTATTATTTCGCGCTACATCTCCTTTTACCTGCGCCCAGACTAATTCGATTGGGTTAAGTTCACAGTGATAAGATGGTAACCGTAGTACCGTTATTTGGCGATTTGTTGCCATTTCATCGATAACATATCGCTTTTTCATCATATTTGTTTCAAAAGGAATGTGTCCAGATAACCATTGAATTATATCGGCTTTCCTCCAAGCAGTCGTAGGCGTTCGCTCGGTCTGCCGTGAACGGAAACGGGCATTATCCATGACAATTGCAGACTCCGGAGGAATAAGATCCATCTGTGTAAAATACTCTTCGAAAACATCTGCGTTCATGTCTTCGTGATAGTCACCTGTATTTTTAGATTCAAATAAAAGTAAACCGCCATCTACAAAACCACTGGCACTACCTATATGTGTCACTATTAATCTTCGCCCTTTACCTGAAGGTGCCTTGAACCCTATTGAAAGTCCATCCAAAAGTGCTTGTCGAAAACTTTTTACATTTTTATCTTGCCATACTTTTGTTACAGTATATCCCTCGTTGACCCAAGTTTCGTCTAGATAATAAATATTCCTCCCTTCGTCACGGAATTTTCTAATTGACCTTAAGTAGGATCTTCGCCAACAAATAATTTCATCTTTATCGATAAGAACTGACTTCCTGTTCTGCTTTTCCCAACAAAAATTCAACTCTCGTAAGACGGTCCATAATTTGCTTCTACTGATTTTTGGCAAATCGTTGTCTTCTGAAAGTTCACTTAAAGAATTTTTAAAAATGTTTGTAAATATAAAATAGTCTAGCGATCATATTAACAAATGCAATCGAAGATTATGTCGAATATTTATTTGACGATTTTACGAAAAATCTTGTTGGCTTTATGTTGTGAAAAAGGTGTTTAGGCACTTAACACAGCGTGCCTAAAACACCATTATTTCACAACTTGTATCGAAAGCAGCTAATTAGTCATTATTGTCAGAAAAACACATGATCATATGTTCACAGAAAATATATCGCAACATTTTACTTTACTTTTCACTTTCACTGCAAATCTTTCGTCAGATGACACTCTGCGAAATCTTGTCTTTTGGTACTGTAGGCCAGGACGATCCAAGAGCTAGAAAACATTTTTTTGGACTTTCAGAAATACGAAAAAATTTTTGTTGATCTCTATACTTCAGAAAATAAATTATGAAATTCACCATTCAGCTTTCTCTTTTCATTAATAGGGTGACCCAAAACTGTCTCAATTTCCTGGTTTCTTCCCCCTTAACCCCTTCATACAACATCGTTAAAACAAAAATTTCTTCTTCCGAACTATCAGTCAAAAATATCTCTCGTATAATTTTATGTGCGTATAGCGCTGAGTGAAAGAGATATTTGTATAATTTATAGCATTTGTTATAATATGTGTAAGTGTATTAGAAATGATACTCATCTTTATGCTATAAGTACATTTTCAATCATGGGTACGTTTCGATCTAGTAGGTGTATCAAAGACGTTTTGTTCTCTACCATTTGGTGGGTGGCCGGCAAAAATGTGGGAATGAAGAACGAGAGGGACGTTTTCAGCGATTCCGTCGTTTTTCAGCGATAACAAATAAACCTCAGCATCGGTGTGGGTTGTATTTTATGTATTATTGGGCACTGGGTATTTAAGTTCTTTTTTCGGATCACTGAACATGTCCTGGTTATAGTTCCAGGAATTCGCCTTACCTTCGCTTCCACAGCGACTGTACAATAAACTGACAAAAAATAATTGTTTTTGTACACTTATACAGGGTGTAACTTTGAAGGGGGTTCCGGTTTGGAGGGGGGGTGGTGCCTGTGACCTTTACCAACACATATCACAAGTTTGTTTTCTTAAATTCTGTCACAAAAACTGTTTTTTTTTGTTGCCTTTTTTCGCAATTTTCATAGTACGCCACTGGGCAGAACAGCGCTGAGCACATCTAGTTCAGCGTCACCAGCATTGTTGCCATATTTAATTATTGAAGTGGAAGATGGGAAAAGGAGTTCTATTAGAAAGCAAAATGCCCAAACAGACATTTGTTTGTAGTGGGTGTTCGCTTTGCTATTCCATATAAACAAAAAATAAAAAAAATATTATTTTACATATAACACTATAAAACAGCAACAAGTCAACTAACAGAGAACTCAATAATAAATAAATACATATTTGATCCTTTTTACTTACGTGACTAGAGTCTTCTACGGCATTTAAAATATTTGGTTCAAGATTCTTTGCAAGTTTGTTTTTGCTCAACATTAGAGTACTGGCGTTCATAACTCCCATAATCTCTTAAATGTTGAACTAATCTTACAAATATTTTATTATGCGGTACGTGTCTATCGCGGTAATTCATCCGATATCGCCTTCTTGCAGCCGCCGTCTTCTTTTGATAAAAAAGAAGCTTTAAACATCTCATTTCACGACCCCATAATTCTGTCAAACTATGTCTTTATTTTTGTTATAGCTTCTGCAAATCGTGAATCCATTTTTCTATGGTTTTTCTGAAAGGTATCTGTCATGACATGTGTACAGTTAACTTGTACTCGTGAACATAATGTAAATAAATAACACGTAGTGCACACCGTCAAAGCTACGATATAGTATGTACTGAATTCTAAAATATCTGCTTCGGTCGCAGCTGCCTGAAATACAACTCTGAAATGACGGGACAAGTTCCGACGTCTAGACTGGTAACAACTAACTGGCAACCCAGCATTTTTCTATGCTGTGGTTCTGCAGTGGAATTCGGACGCTGTACAGGGGCGGCGTGGATAGCAATTTGGGTGTAGTTTAAAAATTTAATTATAACTCGGCTATTTATTTGATTTAAAAAAAACACTAATTGATTAGCAATCTAGGGAACACGGACTACTACCTCTCCAAACCGGACCCCCCCTTCAAAGTTACACCCTGTATATTTATATTTAATTATATTTTTTTCATTTTATTTGATAAATTATGTGTATTAATTTTTTTGTTCAATCTTGTTATAACATTTTTTTTATGAAAATTAATTGTGTGCTATTTTATTGTTCTGTACTGATATACAGTGTTCTGAAAGTCTGTCAGGAAACTCCAAGAGGCGATTCTACGGATAATAATAGTATGTAATGAATTTTTTAGAGCAGTATTTTCTCCAGTTATATGTATCGTTTTCCATCAAAGAGAAACATTAAAAACATACAACTCACTAGGTTTTAGCGAAATGACATCAGTTCGTATCGGATCACAGAAAGTTCCAATTGAAGAAAAACAATTGCGGCAAACAACTTACGATCGATCTGTTTGTTCTAGTCGAGACGTTGTATCGGACATTCTGGATTCAAATTTAATTTCTTTATTTCAAACCAGACCCAATCGATTGTAGTGACACACATTTCTATGTCAGATATAAAAAGAATATCGTATTTCTTAAACACAAGGGGGAGGGGTTACTAAGTTAAATTATTTGTTTGCCATTATATTAGAAGATTTGATTGGATGTTTCTAATTATTTTTATAAAAAGGCAATTCTTTCTTCTAATTCACCTCAACCCACTGGATTTTATTTTGTGGGTGCTGTTAAACTGCTGTATACACAATGAACAAATAAAAAGCTGTTTTTTTGCGACGAACTGTGTTCAACCCGATTCAAAACATTATATTTTTGCGTTGAACCAGTGACGTCACACACGTCGCTGTTTAAACCGTGTTTAAAACGTTCACTGAGTCCGGTTTGAACTCTTTAGATGCTTTGCTATTGGTCTATGCAGCAGTTGCCTAAAAAGTAGAGATTTGAAAATCGGTGTGATTTAAATTTTTAGATTATTTAAAATGGTGGTTACTTTGACACTTATTATTCTTGTTTATTTAAAAAGGAGTTGGTTGTGGACTATTGTATGTACCCCTGCAAATTTAAACGTATTTTTAGACATCCTGAATTACATAATACAAAAGCATAATCCAATTACTTTTCTATCTAAATTTCATAAACCTGTCACTCATATAAACATGTTAGATTAGACATTTGTTTTTGGTTTGCAGTTGCTAAAATCAATTTCTATATTTTTGTTGAAATATTCACACATTTTTAAAATATATATGTACAAAACATGTAGAAATAGGTATTGTTAATAATTTCTACCACTAATAATCGTTCTATTTTAATCCAAATCTAGTGTAGACAATAGTGTAAACAATAATTAAAAAGTGTGAGGGCGATATCCAAGAGAGACAAATAGTTGATGACGTTACGTTTTGAAACTATACATTTTCTTGGTGCAATACATTAGTGACGTCACCATTGAATACAGTTTGAAACAGTTGATGAATACAGGTCTTCGCAAAAAAACAGCTTAAATACAGAAGACCTGGAGAAAATTAAGGTTATAACTTCACCTGATACCAAAACCAAAAATAAATGTATATACCGTAGGATCATAGTGTAACAGATATGAAATTAGTGATAAGTATTTACGATTGAGACCCAAACAAGTAAAACACAATAGATTTTTCTTTTACTATAATTGCGGTGAGAGCACAATACAACCAATTGGTATCAACAGTTTTGCAAAAAATTCATCAATAATTTGTAGAATACTTAAAACTTCCAGATGTATCCAATTCTACTGGGGCCATTGCTTGAAGAACATAACAAACAAAAACAAGACCAACTTTATAAAATCTTTATTTCACTGAAATTAAACTGGTGGTGGGGATGTTGCCAGCTACATTGTTCTTTGAAGGAGGATGAGAGTCAACTAGTGTAGCTGAAGGTTATATCTAGAAAAGCATCGTCAATAAGTTCATTCAGGAATGCAGATGGAAAATCTATAGTTTTCAGGAAGAACAAATAGAATTGATTAAATTTCGTGTTGTTAACTTTTTAAATTTGAATGATTATACTTTTAATATATGTAACAATGTTTCGAATATTTAAATAAACAAAGATTCTGTCAAACTGTTTTTTATTAACGGTGACATTAGTAGGGTACTAGCACAGGGTGTTTTTAAATGAGACCACAGATCCCTGCATAGTGTATCCATCTGACTATTGAAACAATCGATTCTCCTACGTGTTATGCCAGAAGGTATACCTTGCTGAAGTCGTTAGGACTAACAGTTTTCGAAATAATCCTATTTGAAATATTCAGTGCACCGATTGAAAACTGTTATGGTTTCAGGTAAAGTGCCTTTTCTACTGAAAATACAGCAAAATGTTACTTGAAAAAGTTGTTCAGAGCGGTAAATTATGGAGACGTGCAAAATTCAAAAACCCTGTATAGTAAAATTACAATTCAATGTGAAAAAATGTTACTTTAGTAATCGATTTGATAAAATTTTGGCATTTTTAGGTACCGAAATCTCGAAAAACAAAACACAGAGCAAAAATAATACCACAAATAAAAATCTTGATGTTTTGTTTATCCATTTTTACTATTTAAATTCTACTCAAATAAAATAATAACTTTTAAAACACGTTTGTAAGACACACATTATTTTGCTATTCTAACCCCACATTTAACTATTTTCACATTTTTATAAACGAAAGTGAACAAATATTATTTGCAGAACTATGCAAATTTATGTTATAATAATATTTACAACTGCAGTTAAATATAAAAAATACATATTGTGAAAGATTTTCGTACCTAAAAAATTGTTGGTTGGACCGCTTTCTGTAGTTATATGTATATTCGTTTTACTTCAGTACCTTTGATATTTGCAGGTGGCATGAGATAAGATTTCTGTTGTTTGCTAAACTCTATAGTATCCAGTTCTTAAATAATGTCTAAAATTACTTGTATTTGTATTATTTTCTTAAATATTGCTAAACACAATAAGTTCAGTAACTGACCAAACTTTCATTAAAAATTCATTTTGATTACCCTTTTTAAGATATTGTCACGGATTTCCCAACCAACTTTTTCTACTGCCAGAAAGACAATTCGTTAATTAATCACTTATCTTTATTAACTACTCGATACACTACTGAACACTACAACTCAATTAAACACTTATTTAATTAATCGCTATCTAAATCACTTTGATCTCTTCGACTTCACTACACTTCAATTCAGATTGTAATACAAGACTAACTAACTCGGCCGTTTATTCTTCTTTTATAGACCAAACGAATATTCCAGGTGTTTTCTAGTATCTCTAGATCCATTTTCCCGAACGACTCGAAAGCTGCTCGTCGATTCCCCATTTTTCCAGTCCCGTCTCGATCCACGGCATTTTGTTTGTTTAACAGAATCGTGTAGGGGCGATCGGGGCAATCTTAACATTTTACGATACCACAGTCGTCGGTTTGGGTGTGAGTGGGGCAAATTCCGTGACAATATTTAATAAAAAGAATTTTCGCTAAGAGTTTCGTCATCTTTTAATTTATTCTACCTGTACTGAAATTTTGAATTAGCACACATTTTAGAACAACCTTGTATAATGCAAATCTGCAATAATTATTATTCTTTGCACCATTATAACAATAGAAAATGTTTTTTTATTACTGTTGTTATTTTCTTTTGTAGGTATTTCGATTTAGTGAAACCCAAGTAAGTATTATCCTGATTTCGACGAATTTTTACTAACCCTAGCAGAATTAATTCCCATCAAGTGGCTGCTGAAAAACAAAACTTAACCGGTCGCTGTCAAATTCGTAGGCTTCCATCCTAGCGGCCTGTTAAGGAAAGTTGGTACACCCCGTCGGCGTCGCCTCGATTCCAATTTGCAACGCCACGAGCCTTGCTCGTCGTCCGAGATATCATCTCTGGAAATAAAAGTATGAGCAGCGAGCAATCGCAAAAAGGCGGAACCGCCGTAAAAACGTCGCCACTTCACCCACTCGGCTGGATTTTATGTACCCGCCACCGTCGTTTCTAACTTTGCTCCCTCGTTTCTCTTCCGCGGCCGTACGAGTGGGCCTTTTTATACGGTTCTGTTTCATAAATTGCCCGCCGTAATCTACCCGAGATCCGTGTTGCTCCTATTTTCTCTTTCTGCTGTCATCTCAATTATGTAATCATATCAGTTTCCATCTACATTTACATGCGGAAAATTTCTTACATGATAATCTACAGGGTACAGAAAAATTGTTCTTGAAATAAGTTAATTGTTAGAATGTTATCGTTGAGAAAGATTGCAGGTAGTAACTCCTACAAGGAAACTACCCTTTTACCTGAAATACTTCCTAAATCAAATTTCAATATGTATTGCATTAGTGTTTTAATTTTACACTCTTGCGTGTATAATACCCTGCCTAAAACACTATTAAAATAATTACCGCAACTTCAATTAAGTGACTATTACATAGTAATGACTAAAGCTACCATTATATAGCAAAAATAACTCCAATTTATATTAGCATAGTTGTAATCCTTACCATTGAAAATCACTTCATGGTTTTGTAATTTTTGGTGAGGCACTTAAAGTTGTCCAAATTTTAAAGTCAATATCAAAGGTAACGGTAACTATACGAGACTTCCAAAATTGTAGAGAGTGGCTAATGTTATAAACCTGCTCACAATTTATAGCAGTCAACACAAAGAAATATACATGCAGCGCTTAATATTTTTCCTATAAAATCGTGTGCCGCATATCTCTGCCGCATACCCGATTACACAGCTTCTGCTACGCATGCGCTGCAGTTAGTACGCATGCGCTGCTGGCATTTCATTGGCTGCGACGAATTGTCGGATCCAACTGTTTCATTTCCAGCGCTATCATGGGCGGGTATTTCGTTCGGGCGGGCGGGGACGAAACCTGGACGTATGAAGGTCATACGGAAAGCGGTACGATATGATATAATAAGTGTTGATGTATGACCGTTATAGTGACAGTGCTAGTAACCAATAGTAAATAGTGTGTATGTATTCTAAAGCCTTTTGTCCTTTTGAATGAGGAATTCGGAAATATTTGCGCGATTTATTTAACGGTGGAAAAATCTCTATTTGTAACAAATTTTGTCAACTACCTATAACATTTTCTATCATTTTCATCATGAAACTAGGTACCATGGTAGATTATCAGAAGTTCAAAACAAATTTATTAACACCACATAATAATGAAAGGGGCAATAATATTTGTAGTGTTTGACAGTTTCGCAAATTGCAATTGTCAAAAGTTGAGATTTTCCCGCCATAGATAATTAAAACATAAGTTGCAAAATTCGTGCAAAAATCCGTGAATTTCGCATCCGTGAGGACAAGGCTTAAGTGTGATATCTGCGGAGTGCGCATCAGGTAGATGTAAGTGGGTGGTAGTGGGTAATCGCAGTCCATAAGGACAGAGGCACATTTAAAGTAAATTGTTAAATGTGCTAGGTTCAGCCGACGTCAACTTATTTTTGATAATTGTGTGTGCTTTAACTCTTCTCAAGTGGCACGCTTAGTTAATCATACCACCTGTACCTTCCGTACTCATATCTGTGTTGTGAATTAGTCACTCTCTATTATTTTCGACCTTGGGTAATTGATAATACAAGATAAAAACTTTAAATTTTTAAATAATTCTTAATATTTTTATTATCTAACGCCTCGAAATTGGTAAAAACTGTTATATCACTGTTTCTAAATACTAACCTCTGAATTTTTTCTCAAAACCTCGTCCACGTCAAACTTGCGAAAATATTTCGCATTATTTCGCCTAAAGGCCTTTTCGAATCTCATTTTGTCGAGAAATTTGTTTTATTTCGTATTCCTTTCATGTATTTTTTTGCCGCCATTAGCTTACAATTTTAACGAAATAAAACCCGACCACAAAAAACACTGCCTTCCGAATGTAGGTTACAAATTCCGTCGCGAGGACGGAGCAGCTATCACAGGAGGCCGTTAATATGTCTGTCACATATAGGACGTTTCTTCTCGCAACGGCAGACATTCCATTACGGCGGGTAAACTGAAATAAGGCCGATGTTTGTGTGTTCGGGTGTGCCTCGAATTTGATATTTAATAATTGAAGTGAAAATATCATCTAGTGCCGTTGCCACCCTTCTGGTTGCTTGGCAGACGCGGCCAGCTGCGTTAATTCTGCCTCCTTGGTATTTATTTTCGCTATTTCTAAACTTGACGACCAAACCGTATCGGTCCGTTATGATTCTGTTATTTATTACGTTCTCTGTCGAGTCGATCACTAGATTAACTTATACAGGGTGTTCTAAAACCCGGGAGGTGATTCTACGGATTAAAATAATAGCAGTGTGCAATGAAAATTTTTTTAGATTGTCAATTGTTTGCAAGTTACAGCATGTCAAAGTTCATTTTTGTCTTTTTAAATAACTTATTTAATTCAAGTTCGATTACTCTCTCATTTGGCTCACCCACTAAGTAGTTCCAGCTCTATTGGATCAGTCAAAAAAAGTTTTATTATGCACCGCTAGAGGGCACTTTACCTAAAATTCAGAATTCAGTTTTGTTCATAACATTTTTTTTACTGTTTTTGAAAAGGTATTTTAAGTTGATATATATCAAATCTCCTACAATTCCTATCAATGAAGTCATATATATGTATGTTCTCTGATACCAAACATCTAGGTATGCTTTAATAATTCTTTCTGTAAGCAATCAAGTTGCCATGCTTCAAATAAATATCATCAGTAATTTTATTTGTTTAAAGCAGGTATAAGTTCCATTTTTCACCACAATATATATTTTTTATATCATGTAATTACCATACTGTCTATGCGAAAAACACGCGCGCGCTCCAACGACGGTTGTTCCTGCTAATCAAATTTCATGCGCCCCTTTCGCGAATGCAACCGACACGGTTGCTTGATGGTTGCCATTGAAGCGACAGTATCGCATCAGCGTTGTGCGAGCGGATGAAACCAAGCGGCGGTTATTCCGCGAGCTGTGTCGGATGCAGTTGGAAATTGGCGGAGGCGCCGGGAGCGGAGCTGCATTTCTGGTTCGGTAGTTTCCACGAGTTGCACGAGGAAATGACACAGCTCGTTCGAAGTGTGTTATTCGACGCTGCCACTCGTTAGCGATACGTAGATTTTATTTTCCAGTAAATGCGGATTGGAAATGCATGTAAATTTATATTTATTCTCGATGAAGCGCGATGGAACTTTGTGAAATTTATGCGGATTTGGTCCTGATGGATAGATTCAACTCGAACTGTTTATTTAACATTAACCAATAAACGGAATGGTAATTGTATAGTTAATGGAATATGCATTTCATACTATATACAGGGTTTGATACATGGTGATTTTCCGGGTTGTTATGCCGTGACCTCGGTAACTGGTAGCTGCCAGAAACAGAGTTAAAATGCACATCCCTAGCATTAGCCGGGATTCTTTTACATGCCCTGGTTGTTCTCGGGCTAGGCTCTGTGGGGACAGACCCGCTATCGGTGTCTCTGGGCCTGTCCATATATTGATTTCGGTTCCTATTGTTGGTATTACGACTGCTACGGTCGGAACCGTTCCTCGGATAATGGTGGTCCTCCGAGGCATTCCGTAGCCGCCGCTGTAACTGGTCGCATCCCATGCTTCCAAACGTTTCGCCGCTCTAAACTGTCGGCATCTTCAGTGGTGACTCTGCAAAAGCTTCGCCGCGACTGAGGACTTGCTCAACAATAGGAACCGAAATCAATATATGGACAGGCCCAGAGACACCGATAGCGGGTCTGTCCCCACAGAGCCTAGCCCGAGAACAACCAGGGCAGGTAACAGAATCCCGGCTAATGCTAGGGATGTGCATTTTAACTCTGTTTCTGGCAGCTACCAGTTACCGAGGTCACGGCATAACAACCCGGAAAATCACCATGTATCAAATTACAGCACTGGCCGTGAAGGCCTAAAAACCACTATATACAGGGTGTTTTAGGAAGAGATGTACATGCTTCTGTATGTTATTCTATGTTCAATTTTAAGTAAAAAATTTCCTATGAACTTAGGTTCCCCTACCTTTTCTACTTAAGAAATATACACCTTATTGAAGTCTCTAGGAGCAGCGGTTTCCGTTAAAAACTTATCTATTGATGATGCGGTGAATCGAAAGTTATCGTTTATTTGGGACCAACGGTCCCAGCACAGACCCTTGAGCACTCCACGATCAACATCATAAAAGTCAGAATTAGCGCCACCTACTCTAACAAACATACCTATATCAGAAAGATAGCTCACCACCCAATCCAGAAATACTCCTCTGAACCCGATCTGATATAATTTGATTTTAATAAAGCTTATATCAAGGCAGTCAAACGCAAGTGACAAGTCAAAAAAGACACCTACCACATGTGAATTGTCATCAAGCAGTGCATAAATGTGGTTCAGTCAGGACGCAAACTGCGAATTCAAATTTTAAATTTGTCAAGAAAGGCAAACACTGTTGAAAATTACACGTTCAACTTTCGATACACTAAGAAGGGATATGGGCCTATAATTGGCAATATCCTCAAGGTCATTTCTTATATGTAGGCATTACTAGGGCTCTTTTTAGGGAATGCGGGAAACACCCAGTAGTAACAGGTTTATCACATAGACGACATGGTCTCCTATAACGTGAGATACGGTTTTCAACGGCCGAGCAGAAACGCTATCCACTCCGGTGCTGTTTTTATTTTTTAATATGGAGATAGTTGTACACACGTCATCTCCACTCACAGGAATAAAAGAACGTAGTCTGATGCATTTCTGAAGAAGTCCAATTCTAAATTCTCCAAAGTAAGCATGCATCTTTTTTTCAGTTATGGTGGAGAAGTACTCTCCAAAAGCACAGGCTAAAATGATATTGCAGAAGATTATTTAAGATATGCACATTCTGCTGTGATAGTTTATTAAAATTGAATTTTAGGAGGAGTTTTAAATTCTTTTTTTACTATTTCTATATTTTACTTAGTCCGTTATCTTTTGGAAGCATTTTCGGAACCCATTACGATAAATAAAATTACAAGAAATTTTACCTATCGGTAATACATTATTCATGGAGCAAACTCGGTTAACATCGACAGTGTGCAGTTTCAATAATTTCCATCGCAACCCCAATAAAATCAAGACCGGACTGTAACGTCGTTTGGTCAGCGGCACTAGGCGTCGAGGGAGGGTCGTAAAACCAGGGTTTTCGTTTGTTCGGGCGATGGCTTTTTCAGGGGTAGTACGGAAGGCAAACCGAAAGAACGGGTGAAAAAAGGAAACGTCCTGGTGAAAATTTGATCAAGTATCGATGCATTCTTTGGGATTGGGAGTTATTGATAGAAAATAATTTTTAGAATACTACTAAATCATATTTTCTGCAGAATTGTAAAATTTGTATGTATGTAAGGGAGTGGAAGACGGCACGTAGTATATTTCTTTTTAGTTTTATGTCGCAAATTCTCGAAGGACGACGAACACGTCGATTTGGAAGGAGGTAATGACATGGTTATGTTACAATAATAACACGATGCAGTAACATTGTATTCTGGGATCAATAAAACGTGAAATATTGCTACAAGAAAGCAACATAATTACTTGTATTTGAAGATCCTTTGTAATATTTTATATTTGCTATAAGAAATAATTTAATAAGCCTGTCTAATTAACTGATTTTTCTCAGTGTACAGAAATTGCTTGAAATTGTTGCTATAAGCTGATGAGCATGCTTTTAAAAGATGATGAAAATTATCTTTCAAAAATATACTGTTGAACATCGTCAACTATGTGCACACGAACTTTATCATATTTGCTAATTCTTAATTTGAATAAGATATTTTAAAATAAAATAGGTGTGTCAATTATGACGTTTTGCGAAAGCTATGCCCAATATACTCTTTCTTTGTGAATGCCCATAAATTGTTGGTGTGCTTTACCATTCGCATACTTATAGAAGAAACGCTGATTATTCAAATTCGAGGGTCTGGCGGCTACATATTTTTTATAAATGCTTAATTATTCCGTTACTACAAAATGTCTTGATTTTTGGAGCAATTTGTCACCCAGACAAAAGCTCATCTCATCTACAGGACCCAGCGACTATAACAATAAGTACAACTTAAAATATAAATTGAAAAATAGTTATTTAATCCATAATATATAATATAGTATATTCCTACCTTCGTGCTCAAATACAGTTCATACACATTCTTTTAAATATCGGAAAAATTGGCAATCAGTACATTTTCAGTCAGAGAAACATCCTACATTTTTTTCCTGATATGAGTTCATATACAGTTCTTGGCTTATCCGGTAATGGATTCAATTCCACATCTCGCGCCAGGTCTCTTGTCTCAGGTGGTGTTAATGGTATTAATAAATCATCCTCATTTCAATTGTATCTATTTCGATCAGTTACTTGTAACATTCCTTTTATTATAAAATTAAGAATGTCACAATTTCAATATGAAACGTCTAGTAACAAGGTATTTTTGCACATCCTGTATAAGTTGTAGATTAAGTAAGAGTAAACCATATCCAGTGTACCATGTAACTTTAGATTTCTTCAAGTAAGCCTAAAATGTAAACACTTTGTACGATAAATATTTTATTAATTATTTACTTACCATTGCTGTGAACCAGTTACGTCGATGTATATCGTAATGTTATGTTTTCTAATCTGTATAACATCCTGGAGTAATTTGTTAACAGTTTATTATTTAATTATTATCATTTGTTGTATTAAGCTTTGTTTTGGCAAAAGCAAGGTTAAGGTAACTGTCATAATAATCCAATTAGATTCGAACTATTGGAACAATGTGCTAAGATCTCGAACGAACATTTGACGGAAGTTTCATAGAAACCGAACCAATCAGATTTCAGAGTTTTTAGATCTTTGTAGGGTATAAAACCTACAGGAACCTAAATTCTAGCCTTTTCGTTCTGATTTTGGTCGACTGACGTATTTCCATATTACAGATTTAGTTATAGTGCGAAGCCACATTTTGAAAATAAATCTGAATTTATTGAAGTCATCAATATACATGGAGGTAATATATTTGATTAATTAAGATTATTATCGATAGTAGATTTCATTTTAAACTATATTGTATGTTAATTTTGAAACTAAATATAAAAATACCTAACCTGATCTTGATCTTTGCTAAAGCACATGCTAATTATTTTTTCTTTGTCATTTTCTCAACTTTAGAGGCCAATTAAATGAATAATTAATTAAATAAATTAACGATTATATAAATTAACAATTATATGAACATTTAAATTGATAATTTAATTAACAATTAAATAAATTAACAATTAATTATATGAACATTTAAATGAATAATTATATGAACATTTAAATGAACAATTAGAAGAATCAAAATTGAAATAAGAAGGCCATTCTAAAGCTTTGAAATCTAGATTGTAAGCGGCACTATCCAGGTACGACAGGAAAGCTGCTGTTCTCGAAGCACTGCTTTGAAAATCCAGATTGTAGCGGCCCTAGTCCAGGTACGACAGGAAAGCTGCCCATCTCGGAGTCATCTCCAACGTTAACAACGGATGAACTTGTCAACTGCTTCAATTCCACTTCTGTATGTCAACTTCAATTCCACATCTGTGTATCAACTGGTGGGCAAGTTAATAAACTGTGTTTATTTTTATGTATGTATTTTATTTCACTTTTGACTTCAGCAAAATTTATCATCCTCCTACAGGGGTAAAAGGCAAACCGAACAGAATATTCTGTAGGTGGCGCCCAATTATAACATCATTTTAAACAGTTTGCTAGTCAAGAACCCACGACTTTAAAAAAGTGCCCCGACTAAAAGAGCAGCCGTCCGCAACATTGTACATTTATCGTTTGTAACAAACGATAGGTAACACAATTACAATTTTTTAAAATTGGTAATGACTTTAAAGTAAACTCAAACAATTCAACAAAGGTCATCAGCGTTAAACAGTAACGAAAAGCCAGATTTGGATACTTATAATAAAACGCAATTAATAAATACAAATAAGACGATTTTGCGTGGAACTGGAACAAATTTGAAAAAAAATTACATGTCTCACTAGGCAAAAAAGCATATTTAATGCCTTTCTGGGTTTCCAAGACACTAGGCGCGGCATTAAATATTGTACTTTTCTGCTTAGTAAAACAAATAACTGTTTGGTCCTTATACAAATTTTAAAAATTCTAGTTAAAACAAGTAAATAGCCGCGTCTGTTACTACTAAAATTTCAAAGTCGACCTTTCCCCGAAAACTAGCCAATCTACTGATTCCAGTTGTTTGTGCGATTACCGATAAATGCCATCAGATTATCGCCACTAAATTTGGGATCGGGGCGGAAATCTTTGCAACAAAGGGATTGCTGCTGTGCGTCAGCAATCGGCCATAATGCCAGAAGATTAACCGCTTTAATCTAGCCCTCCGATAGTTGTGACACAGAATACATTGTGATCCATTGTTTCAAGTTTACGAACGTTGTTACTGTAATGCAGTAGGATAATATCGACGGGATTGTAGCGCATGCTTTAGTGGAGCGGGTAACGTTAAAGTTAAATTGAAATAAAATTTAAAAGTGTACAGGGTGTGATGGACCTACGTCATTATCAGGAGTCAAGTCAGGAGTTCCACAAGGATCTGTCCTAGGTCCCTTTCTTTTTATCTTGTTTGTGAATGACGTTTGCCTTGGAATGAATTCAGAAGATCTTTTGTACGCCTATGATTGTGAACTGTTTTGCGGAATCACTTTCATAAATGGTTGATTAATTCTTCACGAGGATATTAATAGATTGGTTCATTTATCTGATACTATTCTGTTAAACCTTAGGTGACATTTCTAAATGACTTACGTTAGTAGGCCCTAACCACTATTCAGTGCAGGAATGAGGGAAACCTAGAAAACCTCATTAATTATATCCGAATATATTTCTGTTACTGTTTAGTAATGTGTAATGTACCCCAATTTTTCTATTTTATTTGCCACCCTACATAACTGATCAAGTTGCAGAAACGAAAAAAATCAGCTCTCTTATTGACGTTGCAAATTGCTAATAATTGAAAAATTCACCATGCGCAAACCCCATAGGTACCTATTATTTTAGGATGCAAAATAAACAGACGTACATTTCTGTTGTAACGGTCGATAACGGGGGAATCTGCCGATTCCTTTTATTTAATTGGTTCCCAATGGAGCGTCCCGGGAGTCTATTGTTTTATTCGGATCCATTAGGCCTAGATAACCAACCGATAAATCAACAGGGCCGAAAAAACTCCGGATCCTTCGAGTATTTACTCGACAGCCTTTCTTCTGCATCGAGGTGTACAGAAAAGAAATACATTGGAAATACATATTGGCGATCAAACATGCCTAGCCGTGGAAAAAACAATGTTTCAAGGGCGCACGCAGAGCCGTACTTGCCCTAATATTACTTTGTATCGGTTTCAGAGATTCAACATGAAACATTCGATAATAGTTATTTACGTAGGTACCAAATCAGTAAAGTGATTTTTATTGCACAAGCCTGAAATACGGGCGACTTCGATAATGGCATATTAATAGTGAGAATACAAGCAGAGTAAGCAGTAGTTTGTTTATTTCGGTGTCGCGTATTCGTCGTAAATGCATAATTTTACAAATTCCGAATATGCGGAAATGGTAGTGTTATATGGAGAATATTTACGACATGCGACTGACCCTAATTTTATTAATAAAGTGCTATGAACGGATGAGTGCAGTTAACAGGTTAGTACCATACTACTTAAAAAACAATAAATTTCTAGGCTAGATGTACGTAACTACAAACTGAATAATTAATTGTACTTACGAGTAATACTAAAAATTCATTCATTATTCATATTCATTTATTTGTAAAACGTAGTGAAACCGTAATACCATAATTATTCGAAAACATTTATTTATTATCTACATTTGTTTTTATTAACAAATAAATCAATATTTAAGGTTCATTCATGTATCTAGATTAAAAAAAAAGTTTTATTCCTTGTCGTTAAATAACAGTACAAAAATTAGGTAACTAGGTTATTGACCTAATAACACGGTAGGTTAAGATTCACTCTCGATAACTTAGATTAGCGGCGTGCCATTTCGGTCTTGGACAGTTTTCTGTCGACAACACGATAGTTTTTTATTATTTAATATTTAAACACAAAACACTTTTCAGCTTCTCTTAATGTATCCGTTGGGTATAGACTTTTTATGTAATGTACGTAAATAGTTTATTACTCGGTTTATTATTAGACACGTTGGAGTTTTGTTGCAGTCATAACAGCTACATTTGCTCAGAGATAAATCCGCACGCTACTTGTCGGTTTAACTTTCAGAGGCGATTTGTTGTCAAGTTGAACTGAGCAAGAAAAAATGATATTCTAAAATAGTCAGTACAACCGTTTATTTGTGATGTCTAAAACCTAGGTAGGTAGATTTACGGTCCTATAACATTAAAATTTTGCAAAATTCTAGGGGATCGGTTTTTTGTAGATGGGTTTAATTCTAACCTTGTTAGAACTACGAAAAGTATATGTTTACAACAAAAATCTGGTTTGGAGCAAAAAATTATTTTTGAATACTTAGTTGCGAAAAATTATCTTGAGGGATAGAGGTATTATTATTATTATTGATTTATTTTTATTTAAATTCATAAAGCATCGCGTTATTAATAGCCGCTTTTATTACAACTAATGCCAGTACCACCAAACTCAAAATTTTGTCAGAAACTTCATGAGTGTTTCGCTGAATGTTCGGGCCAGTCCTGTCCTGGATGTCGTGGGATCTATTATCAAAACATGAGGGGCAGACGAAAAAGTATTACATATGATTAATGGGCTGGCATCTATGAAACCATGAGATGTAACGTGTATCACGTGGCGGCCATTGTCTCCCTCTTTCTCGGTCCAAAGTTTTCCCCCTTCGTCCCCCCTCCGCCACGCCACCACTATTTTGGGGGTGCGTAACGCATGAAGTCTTCTTTGTGGCCGAAGATTTATTATCCGAGGGGAATTACTTTTCTGATTATTTACTACATCGAGTAAAAGATAAACCTACTTTTTTATAGCGCGGCCGTCAAGGTAGACAGGAGTTGATTTCTCTTCTTCTCGTGACTGGGAAACTTCAAGTTCATGACTGGTGAGAACTATAAGGTCATTTCCGGATTAAATTATATGGTTTCGTATATTTGCAATTAACAGCAATATAGGGTGAACCTTAAATAAGTACTGCATGTGTGCATATCTACTTATTTAAAAAAAATGTTTTGAATGTATAGGGTAAAAAACAACGCAGGGAGTTGCACATTTTTTATTTTTCTCTTCACATAAATTTTATATTTTTAACTACTAGTTTTTTTGTAAAAGATATAGAAATTCAAAATCTCATTCTCATTCTCATTCAAGATCTCGATACCGGTGCAGAGACTCCAGGGCAAGGTACAAGTGAAAACAAAATAATGCGATATTTGTGGTAAAGCAATGTCTATAAAACGTATTTAAATAGTTTTTTACGAACAGTGTTTTGAATTGAATTGCGTAACAATATACAAAGTTTTCCATTTAGAAAAATGTGTGTTTGGGTCATATTGTAAAAGAGATACCTTACAGTTACACCACTGAATTCTACGTAATAAATCTAAGCAAATTTCACTATTGAGATATCTCCGCCATTCTTTGAGATATGAAAAATCTCTTAAAAGCAGTTTTTTTTCTCAAAAATGAAGACGTCTATTTTTGGTAAATTAAAATACAAATTAAGTTATTTTCATTTTTTTACAAGAAAACTACATAATAATTACAGTATTGGTGTACTTATAACGCATATAATTTTAAGAGGGAAATAACACTAAATACAAAACTTGAAAACAGTGAAAACAGAAGATAAGTTTAGCTTCATCATTTTTTCTTTTATTTTAAAATTATTTTGAGAAATACAGATGAAATAAACTAATTGTAACTTTATCTGAATTTGGTATTTTGTAACATTTATAAGGAACTTCAGTTACGGAACGACTATGTCTTTTTTTATTTCCTAATTTATCAAGTCCGCAGTTAACTAAGGCTTTATACATAGATTTAATACCGATTTTGCTGCAGCGAGGCTCGTATATTGGTTTTTCCGCATTATTTTAGAATGGCTGCCGCTTATATATGGGGCTTCCTCCCGCGTCGGAAGCCCTTTTTGCCATAAATTGAGCTCCGAATCGACGGAACAAAGCCCCCAGATTAGCATCCCAGTCAGCCGCGGCTCGGCGTCTTATCGACCGATCTGATCCTTTTTGTAACTTTCGAATTACCCCGGCCTCTTTTAATCTAAAGTTATATTATTAATCCCCTGGAACCGACGTCTTATCATTCCGTTATTAAACGTCGTTTTCCCGGCCGATCTCACGCGAAGTCTTTACACGTCCGCAGAGAAGTCTTCGATCTCTCTGATTTATTCATGCAGGAGGCGCTGGAACGGCTTTGTAATTATCCGGAAACAAAAGCCGGTGGTCGGCGGACCCGGAGGTGTATTTCCGGTGCTATACAGACATCCCTGCTCGGACCGTGGAGGCAAGCCATTGGCGTGGATAAGGCGTGGCCGCGATTCATGATTCATACAAATAAGAACTTTCCGTGTTGTTCACAGCTGCATATGGTTATAATAATTATGTGCAAATTTACCCATCGGTAGTTTATCTATTTTTGTGGATTAGTATTGGCATCTTGTTTTGATTTTTCTTGATCTTGTTTTGGTTTTGCAAGACAAGACTTCGAATTGCAGGACAAGGTTAAAAAAAAGTTTTGCATAAGACAATAAATATTGCTACGGCAAGAAAGAATTCTTGTAAATATAAGAAAGGGTAATATTTAAGTGATTAGCTGAAAAATTAAATATAGCATTTCTCTAGTAGGCAGCTACCTATACTGGGTGAGTCAGAAAGAATGGGTCAACACCAACATATTATGTTTGAGCTCATCTTGCCTTATACGAATGTCGCTGGTTTAAGAAATACATGATGTTTAAGGATTAAATTTTACTCTAAAATTTCTAAATTCAATTTCTTTCTGACTCGTCCTGTATACTTTATTTAAAGGACGTCCAGCATATAAAACTATTTTTAAAATCCAAGTTTTTTGAATCTAGGTCCAATTCAGCAGAACTAAAACTAATTATAAATTCACTGTCACTTGACTGAAAGAAATACGATTCTGTTTAACTTATTTCGTTCATTATTTGTTATTATGTCAAACTAACCGTTTCTATACAGGGTGAAGTACAAATATTTTAACCAGCAGTACAGTTCACTATATAAAACATAATTAATAGTTTTTTACAAAAAAATCAGGAATAAAAAAGTCAAATCTTAAATGAATTTCGTGATTTTCCAATCGAAAACTTGTTGAGGAGCGATACCGATACCAATATTTTTAAGAGCCATGGTGGATGTGAATTCCACAGCGTTGTCAGTGTTATACTAATGTCTTTGAATAGGCTTCAACAAAGTTAGCTAGAATTTTTAGACATGTCAAAGAATGATTGAAATATGTTCATTTATGAAAATATTAATGGCCAGGTCAATGGTCGCGCGGTTTAAGACGTCAGTACTTGAATCGAGGTGACTAGATCGGAGTGGGTTCGCGTCCCGCTGCCGATAGACCGTATATAAGCTATATTCGTGGAGAGAATTGGCACCCTTTCTGCGGGTATGGTAGGGTGGAAGAATGTTAGCCTGGGTCAATGTGAGAGATTGATACCGGTTGATATTTGACTACCCCCTAATTAATGAGGTTTTCCAGGTTTCCCTCATTCCTGCACTGAATAGTGGTTAGGGCCTACCAACGTAAGTGGTTTCTGGGCGCAAATGCGGCCTGCTTAATAATAATATGCCGCCCCCTCTCCCGCACAAGTCTCCGACTTCTGGGCTAATCCCTGTGATTAGAATGAGGGGTAGAGATATTATTATTATTATATCTCCTCCCCTTTACCATTCCTATAGCTCACCAATAAATTGAAAATATAAACTAGATTCTCTACTCACAGTCATAGTTATCCAGAATTTGGTCATTATCCATTTTTACGGATAATTGGTACGGGACATTTCGCCTACTGCTCGTGACATCTACCTGTTACCTGTCCTTACGACACCAGTTTCTTTTTTGCATGGTATTGACTCTGCTTTTAAATATTTTACTTTACTTTCTCATGATGAATCTGTTTCACCCACTACGAAACTACGAAGTACGAAATGGTTAGCACTGACACGTTGTTTGAGGTTATGTGTGTATTAACTAAGATGATGTGTGAAAATCATAGTATTTTGTTATTCTTCATAAAATAATTTAAGAGGATAATTTGTGATAATCTTTCTAACAGCGTACAATGGTATTAACTTGTTGGTTTTATAAAATAGTTGGTTTTTCAGTAAATAGGTGACCTTTTATGCAAGTTTATGGATAATTTTTGGAATCATTGAGCAAAGTAACTTCCTAAACACTGCGGAATTTTTTTTTACAATTGTTCCTGATATTATTGAAATAAAAATAAGACTTTTTACAAACTTATTCGTTTCCGCGTATGTTATATGGTATATACTGGTGTTTCACAAGTTTCCAGGTACTTGCCTTTATGCAAATAATTTATTGTGCAAATTATGCAAAGAGTAAATTTCAATTTTCTTCGTCGTGTAATAATAATAATAATAATAAGATTTATTAGTCCAGCGTGAGCAATACAATTTTGCTATTGGATAGGTCAAGATTAATAAATACAATGTAATTGAAAGTTAAAACAAAACAAAAAAAAGACTATTCACATACATTAAGGTATAGATATTAAAATAACACAATATAAATATAAATATACGACAAAAAATAACCTACAATAATAAAATAGAACTAACAGCTATAGTCAAAATATTCCTGAACGGAGTATGCACAAATTTTTAATAAAAACATTTTTAAATTCTTTTAAATAGATGAAATTTGTTTATGTCTTTCAAATTCCGAGGTAACTGGTTAAACAGCCTCAATCCCAAAACATTGTGAGCTTTCAAGGACATGCCAAGGCGTCTAAACGGGACACAAAAATTATGTTTGTTACGAGTATCATGACAATGGACAGATACATTAGTAATAAAACGTTCCCTATTCTTATAAACATATAGAAGTATTTCAAAGATGTATAAACTTTTCAACGGAAGAATTCCAAATTTTGCGAATAAAGGACGGCATGACTGGATAGAGGGTACACCAGCTATACATCTGATGATACGTTTCTGGGCAATGAAAACGTTATCTGTCCTACTTGAACCCCCCCATATCATAATCCCATATGCTAACCTTGACTGGACTTGTGAAAAATAAAAAGATATTAATTGGGGTATGTCCAACACATCCCTCAAAATCCTAGTTTGATAACATTTTGAATTTATGGTACTGGTAAGTTTATGACAGTGACTCCCAAAACACTATTACTTTTTTCAATGTTGATATTGTTAAACTTTATATTTAGGGAAGATGGTATGCGACTTTGTGGTGTGCGAAACCTTACATAGTTTGTTTTAGCACTATTAAAGAATAAAGAGTTTCCACTAAACCACCTACATAAATCAGAAATTCCTGCGTTTATTTTATTTTGAAGGGAAACCTCACACCTATCCGAAAATAGGATCGAGGTATCATCAGCATATTGTGAAACAGATGCAACAGGAATTATTTTTGGTAGTTCATTGATATAGATAATGAACATTATAGGCCCCAGAACAGATCCTTGGGGCACACCAATATCACTATCTAAAGTAGAAGATATGTAGGTAGATTTTTTATTACTCTCATAATTATGTATTTTTACCATTTGTTTTCTTCCTTTATATATGAACAAAACCAAGCAAATGCTGTACCTCTTATCCCATAAGCGTAAAGCTTTGTTAGTAGTAAGTCATGGTTAACACAATCAAAAGCCCGACTGAGATCGCAAAAAATTCCAGTCGGACTCTTGCTTGCTTCGATAGCATCAATATTTCTTCATAGAAAGACATTAAGGCACTCGCAGTCGAATGACCTTCACAAAAACCATGTTGATTTTCGTTAATGATTTTATTTTTATTCAAAAATTTTAGCAACTGCGAGAGCATTGCATATTCAATGATTTTTGATATTACCGGGGGTACAGAAATAGGACGATAATTTTCCATATTTTGGCTATCATTTTTCTTAAAAATAGGAGAAACTAATGAGGTTTTTAATATGGCGGGAAATACACCTTCTCTAAACGATTCATTGATAATGTGGGTCAAGGGCTTCACAATATAGTTCGCAATTCTTTTTATCAGGGAACCGGATATGTCATCGGGACCTGAAGAAGTCTTATTTTTTAATTTATGTTTAATAATAAAGAGAACGTCTTCCTCACTTATGTAGGATAGAAATATACTATTTGGAATGTTCGTGTGATGTAAAATAATATGGTTTCGTACATTTATCTTATTTACTATCTTATTTGGTGCATCTATGAAAAAACTATTGAATTGGTTAGATACTTCTTGAGGATCCTTAATGATCGTGTCATTTACTTCTATACTGATATTTTTTTCCATTTTTTGTTTACCAGTTAACTCACGAATAACTTGCCAAGCCGTCTTATTTACATTATTAGAACAACGTATTTTTGCGTGTAAAATGTACTTTTACATTTTAATAAGTTGCCTGTGTATTTTTGGCATTTTTATATGTATCAACGAGATTGCCATCAACGAATTGCATACGATACAAACATTTTAAATTGCGGCTGGATTCCTTAATAGTTTCATTAACCCACTGTTTTCGTCTCTCCCCAGATACACACTTAGAAACTCGTGGACAATTTACATTAAAATGATACATTAAAACACTATGAAAGTTATTAAATTTCGCCTCGGTGCTATTGGCTTGGTAGGTATCAATCCACGTTTCATTTGATAAGGCAGTAGTAAAACTGTCCATATTTACACTACCATATAATCTGGCATTAAAATAAATTTTATTACTGTTTCCAACTGTATTATGGTTAATTGAAAAAGAACCGTACGGTGGTCAGAAATTGTGTTATCTTGGACAGATGAGTTACAATACATATTATTTGTGTATACGTGATCAATAGTTGTCCGACTTGTTCGACTTATCCTAGTTGGCTCAAATACTCTAGAACTAAGACCATATGAATCAACCAATTGTGCAAAACCGTCTAATTCACGTCCTGACATAGAATTAGTGTTAAAGTCACCTAGTAAAAATATGTCATCTTTAAAATTACATACATTTTCTAAGATCAGGTGGAGTTCATTAAGAAAAGTATTAAAATTCCCATTAGGAGATCTATAACAATTAATAACAGTAGTACATCCCGATTCAGTACACCATTTTATACCAGAAACCTCAATGTCCTGTTCTATACAATAATCTGAGAGATCGAGTTTTTTTATATTAAGACAAGTTTTACACCAAATGCTTACTCCACCACACTTCCGTACAGATCTGCAGAAGTAATTCATTAATGTATAACCGGGAAACACAAAAGATGTTATACTACTTTCAGTACACCAGGTCTCGGTTAGAAAGATGAAATTAACATTTACATTTAAATAATCACTAATAATAACATTAAGTTTTTCCACAGTTAAACCTTGTACGTTCAAAAGAATAGAGTCATACCGTGCGGTGTCCTTGGTGTTGGAAGCTACTGTGTATGGGGTATGATCTTTTTTCGAAACACTAAAAAACGTTGAACACATGCTCCTGCTGGCCATATTGATGGATCCATAGCCTTAGAGTAGTTCTCTTGATGGATGCTGACTTTAAAAGAAGAATAAATTCCTGGATGTTTCGGCTCGATAGCTTCACAAATAATTTCGGGAAAATGTACTCTCAATAGATCACATAAATCATTTGCTTCCATAGATGGATCTAGCCTGTATACATGAAGCATTGTAGTCTTGGGAACAGTTTTTATTATTTTTCCGTTGATTTCCATGTCATCTCTGCTTCCAACTATAACAGGTCTTTTGTTTTTTTTATATGACACTTTGTTCCATTGGACGTTATTGCTAGTTGAATCAGTGTCACTAACTAAATTTATGTAATTTGTGCATTTTCTTCTAGTTTCTTCTTCCATAATAGCGGTTCCCACTTTTTCCTTTGTAACTTTCAATTTTTGTTGAGCATTATCTTTCACAGTGTTGGGAACTGCTGCCTTAATATCATTCTCAAGTTTTTGCACTATGTTTTTATTTTCGCACGATTTTGTATTTATAGATTTCTTATCACTTGAGTGTTGTGATTTTTTAGTTTCTGACTGTTTGAATAGTTCTATCTGGTTATTTAAAATATTAATTTTGTCACGCAATTCAAGGATAATTGCATCCTTTTGTTTGACAACATAATTGAAAATGGCTATGTCAATTTTCTTGTCGGCTGTAGATATTTTATCCATGGCATCAAAAAATGCCGCGTCAATATCACTGGATTCACAACAGATTATAGATTCACTGTTAATAAACTTCACAGAACTGCATAGTTTGGCACAGCTTACATGATAGTTACTGTGACAATTAACACAGTTTACACCACTTATTAAATTTGATTTGCATCTTTTACAGTACTTTTGTTTAGGAGCAGTCGAAGCACCTAGTTCACTCGCTGCCATCTTTATACGATGTAAACCTTTGTATGTGTAAATGGTGATCACTTTGAACAACTACTGTGACATCTTTATTTATTTGCATTCATGTTTTCCTAATTTAATTTTTGTGTCAAAATTGCTGCCAATAATTAAAATCACAAATTTCGAATAAACCATGAGAGTAATCGAGTCTTAATTACTAAAAAACCCAAGTTCCACGCCAATGGAATGATATTACTCATAATTTTGATATGGGGTTTACTGTCCTATAGAACAGTGTCAACTTACCAAATGTTAGCAAAATCGCATAAGGCGTTTTAAATTAAAAAAAAGATTTCAAAATTGCATCTTCAGGGTCTTGTAGCGCCTAAACTTTGAACTAAGGTAAGTTTAGCTAAATCAACTTGTTAAGTTTGGAATTTTTTTGAAGGGTGATTTCGTTAATTCTTAATTTTCTCTATCCCCTCTTAAAATATTTGTACTTTGTCATAGTTAACCCTGTAAATGAGACGTGATGATGAAGGAATTCCACAAAATTAAACCATGATGTTGATAGAAATATTTAAGTAGTAAAAAACTGACATCCTAATTTTTATGTTTTAATGTTGTAAAACTGATCATACTATCTATGCAACGACAATACGCGTTCATGTCGATGTACCTTATCGCACCGCGACCCCCAGCATTCATTGCGCGTAGATCTTTTCGACAATTAGTACCCTGTTAATCCGCTAGATCCGCTACTGTGCATTACCTTTATTGGAGGAGCTTTTGTGAGGCAGCGCCACTCGATGGAGTCCCTAACGAATTTGTTCTGGACCTTTGACAATGGAGCGGGTGTTTATTTGCCTTTTGTCTTCCCCAATTGTTCTAATGTGAGTTTGCGGCGTCGGGGAGTATTTTCTTTCCATTGAGCCTTTTGTTTTTTCTTCACTTTCCTGAGCATCGCTCCTCTCGGCTTATCGTGCCGCATTGAGGCCTCGGTTTTGTTTACAGTATACTTTCCATTCTGCATCTCGAGATGCGAGAAAATCAAGTCATTTTCGAGTTTTGAACTTTTTCACTTTAATGTGTTAAGTATTTGAGCTAATATAAATCAGTTTTCTTACAATTTCTATCACTGGGGTTATAAGTATGCCCTTTGGACCAAATATCTACGAATGCTAAAGACACATCAGCATAGACAAGATTGGATTCGGTAAACATATAAAATAAAAATGAAAACAATGAAATTATTAAACGATTTTTAAATTTTAAATTTACTTTTTACAAAATATTTAAAAAATTGGAAGCGTAAAATAATTGTGTTAAACCAGGAAATTTTTGTAACGATATGACTTTCCTCAGGATAACGAACCGAGGTGAATTACCTCATAATCTGGCCCTTGTAATCCGATGGGTGGGTGCCCTGCGCCCTCTGGTGGAATATTAATTTTTCCGGGTTTAATAAAACCTCGTCGGCGGTCGAAAACAATATTAGAAAACTTACTGGCTAATAATTTAAATTTAAGGGGTGGGAGAAGGAGGATCATTAAAAGTTGGGAGCGTCGACTTGTAGATGAAACAAAAGATATTCAGGTAAAAGCCCTCTGCCTGTTCGTAAATAATTATTTTAATAAGTAGCTCTATTATTCAGTTCTTGAGTACTCATACCAACACCTATCACTGAAGAATCGTCAACTAAAGCTCAGTAAAAATAGGCATCCTCAGTAGCAATTAAGAACAACTTTACTTTAAAAAAAAAGGTTCTAAAGGGGTTGTGATTGTCAATTTTATAATTAATACTAAATGAAAATTTAGATTTTCATCAGAAAGTGCATTATCGAATTTCAAAGTTTACAATAAACTTAATTCATTATAATAACAATTTTTAATGACTGTATAGAATCATTTGGACAGACTTTATTAAAGTAAAGTTATTGATTAGAGTTTTGTAAATTTTGGAAATGTAAAAATTAAACATTAAAATTAATGAAAATATTTATTTATTATAAATTTTAAAGGTGCATTATGTAAATTGTATGTTATGTTGTTATGTACCATCTATTGATCCCTCAGTAATCGTAAACATTGTTGGAACATGAGTTTTTGTGTTCGGAATTTTGACACTAATAAATGACTGACAATCTTTTACGGCATCTACTGTCAAAAATATGATTTCTTCCCACTCACATATTCCAAACACTCAAACGATTAAAATAACTTTTGCTAATAGGAATCCTTTGCCTACAGTTTGTTTTCCAGCTTCGTAAATATTTTTCATTTCTTTGGCTGATATCCGGAAGCTTTCCCTATAAAAAATGCAATTAGGTTTGTAAATTTGCTAATATCTAAGTTTCTTTGTTCAGGTAAATCATGGTGCAGAACATCGAATATTTACTCCATAAAGTTGAGGGCCTTAATGTACTGGATAGATTCAAGATATAACAGAATTCTCAATATGTTTTTCTTTGGTCCAGGTTTCAAAGTTGTTGTAGAAGTTTTCGTATAAATTTTTCGATTTGTCGGGCACTGACGTGGATGCGCGGCTTGTTCAATATCCAAAGATTCGTCATTATCACTCAATTTTGGCGATACTTTTCAAAATGTTTAAAAATATAAATAAAATCATAAAAATATCAAATTCGCCGCATTCACAAAAGATCTTGTATGAAATTCGTCGCGAAATCGATGTGTTTTAAGCATTCGACGCAATTTTGCGTCCCGTAATCACTTATCGCATGTGTAGTAATGTTATTTTACTTGTGGGTAATATTTGAGATACTTACACCAAACAAAAAAATATTTAAGGTAACTAATTACATTTAGTAACATACTTGAGTGCTTTTTCTCAGTGTAGCGTTACTTTGAGGGCTGGATTGGGATTCGGGGACCACTAATAATGTAATTTTTACCGTTATCGAGCACTTAGCTCCCATAAAGGGCCTTTCATTTATTTTTGTCAGCTCGCCGGCTGAAAGGGACGCGATAATGGCGAATAACCCGCACTCCCGCGTTTAATAACTCCTTTCCTCCCTTCGATGTAAATGGATTTATAATGGAACAACAGAGCTGATATTTACCCGGAACAAATAGACTGATGCTATAGCACGCGAGATAAAAAATTGGCCTTCAAATACCGAAACGATAACAACATTATTTGGTCTCGTATAGTGAAACCACGATAGTCAGTTGGGAGTCCAAAGTGTTTTTTTAGGTTGTTGTTTAGAAGCGTATAAAACGGAAAATCGAAAAAAAATATATCGACCTTTTAAAAGAGACACAAATCAACCGGTAACACGGCGGTCCTGGTACGCTACAAAATTTTCTGATGAAGCCATATGGCGTTCGAGCGTTAAAGCGAAACCGTGTTGCCACCTTAGGACCACATACATAAATATTATTTAACACTTCAGAGTATTTATTCAGATTACAACACACATATGCAGAGGGGATATGTGAAAATAACAATGCAATGCAATCCGCAACAGTTTATTCGTATTGTCTTGCGTATCGGTCGTCCGCGAGCTTTCAGTGTCTTTGAGACATCGGTTCTGTAATACCGAGACGAGAATTTGCAGGACATCGGCAAAATGACTTGAATGCTATATAAGCTGTTCAAAATTTAGTTTACTTCATGTTAATGTGTACTCATTAAAAATACAGTAAAAACTAGGTTAGGTTGGGTGTTAGGCGTGCCGGCTGATTTATCAGTGAATGTGTCGTAGATTGTTTTTTGTCGGCAATACGAGAGTTTTTTGTGTTATTTAAAGCCAGTATTTAAATACGATCTCATTATTTATGTAATGAAATGAATATGGTTTATTATTTGATCTGTTGGAGTTTTGTAACTTCAATATTTAATATTAAGTGAAACCTTATTGCATACTTTTAAAAAATAATTTACATTTATTACACTTTTCAACATTTCAAATTATTATTGGATGAAGTGAGCAAGAAAAAAACATAAGAGTTTTTAAAACAGTCGACGTCGACTTGATTTGGGATCTGTTAACTAGTTGCATAACCTCAATTTATTTTTTCTTTAATTAATATTTATTTGCAACTTCTTTCAAGATTAGTAGATGTACGAAAAAAGCAACAATATTCCAATTCCAACGCTCTAAACATTTTTTTAAGACTGGGACATTATGAGCTAGGACTGAAACAAGCCGCGCCATGTAAATTATTAGCCTTTCCCCAGGGACTGCAACCTTTATGATCCGCATTTACTGGGTAAATTTTCCGTGCACTGCGCGCTCGATGAATACTAAAGCACATAGCCATCAGCGAATAGACCCAGACGCAGCCGCCATCCTCTCTAAAATGTAAAGTTCCCTATCCAGCGGGATAAGCGTCCAAAAAAAAAAGATCTCGTCCCGGCAGTTTGTATAAGGCCAGGTTTACATGATTACGGGCAAAGCCTTTCCAATAGCAGCGGGCTGAGATGAGCTTTTGGTAGCCGAGAGGTCTGGGGCGTGAGCGACGACAAAATTACTGGTATCGATTAGGGGTTGACGGGGTGATTTGAGAAAATTCACTTTCCCAACGCATCATTTTTATGGAGTGCGTTTTTTAATATATACGAACGGAACTGTTCAAGGCTTTGCTAATAGAATAAGAAAACACATCTCAAGTGGCACACTAGTCTTATTATTTAAAATTATAAGACTAGAAATTTATACAGGGTGTCCAGAAATTAATGACACACAGAGCAAGAGTAGATTCCTTACATCAAAATAATGCGATTAAGCCAAACTTACCTTGGTCCATTTGTGGCTAATAAAAAAGTTACAGGGCGTTAAAGTTCAAATTTTGAATTCGAAATTCTTAAAATTCTTAGAAAGTTTTCAAAGGATTCTTTTGAAAATTTGGATTAGGGGGTTTTCTGGGACGAGAAAAACGAATCCGTACTTAATTTTGCTGTAGACGCTAGAGGGCGCTACGAATTGTACTCTTGATGATAAAAATTGGTTATAACTTTTTTATCAGTGTGTGTACGAAAGTTTTAATAGAAAAATTTTGTTCTCTTATGTATTTTTCACAATTATATACATTGAAAATAAAATATTAACATTAGTAAATAGAATATAAACAAAACCACGTGGCCGAAAGAGCGATATAATTGGTCTGACGTTACGCGCCGTCTAGTGCGGTTTGTTTCCGTGCATACAGGTGGAGGTCACGGTGTTGGGGATGGAAACAGGCGTTTGTTTCTTGCATTTTTACGTTTTTGTGGCATTTGTGGGTCATATATGCATAGTGTATACATTTTACAAGTCTATTTTGCAACATTATTCACTACCAATGTCTATTTAACCAAATAACATCTAATAATATCACAAATGACAAATTAACTCTTCTAAACGTATGTACTACGTTGTCCAAAAGCATGGAAATCGTTTACAGATGTGAACTAAAGCACACTGCTGTATTTAGATATACAGGTGCGAACGGCATCTGACGTCACAGGTCTATGCTGTGGTGTCCCCGTTTTATGAGGGCGTGGCCAGACTAAATTTTTAAATATCATTTTCGGCTTATTTTTAACGGAATTGTCTAGGACAAACGCCATCATGCAAATTCCCCATTAGGGGGATTACTAGAGTCTGGTAAAATGTTACACAAGCTATTTAACTTACCTTGTCACTCCATACTATTATAGAACGGACTGCAGTTCAAAGCTAATGCTGCTGAGATGATTATAAATAACCTTGAAGTAAATTTCAGCTACGTACGCCTACAATAAGACTTCGCGGGGTGGCACCGAGCACCCCCTGAACACCCTGCACGTTAACAATAACGGGCATAAACAAAATTACGCCGCGATCTAAGGGCTTACCCGAAACACATTAATTTCGCGATACCAACGGAAGCGCAACAGTTAAAGGCGGGGCGGAGGGGAGGGGGCAGCGAAATTTAATCTCGTATTTGAAATGAAATTGGTAATTTACAATTCCACATGGACTCGGTTAGTCGAGGAGGATTTAGGATCTGGCTAATTGTGGCAATCCGGGGGTGGATAATACGCCACGAGGAAATATGGGGCAATATACCAGAGCTTAAACAGATTTTGCGTCCGGTGAGATGATAATCTGGATGCTCATTTGCATTTGGACTTCCAGATAGGGGATTTCTTGTAAGAGTTAGAGAGAAAATGGGGTCTGTCGTTTAGACTTTTTAAAATAAATAAGCAAAGTAGCGATTTATTATTCAAAAAGATATAGTGCGGCGATTGACATCACCCCCCTCCCCCCCTTGAAACTGGTATTGTAACCTCTACGTTGACTTAACCTTCACATACGTCACGTAGAAACACGAATTTCATTGTCACTACTTGATTACACAACAAATATCTTTCAAAGTTACAACTGTCAAATCTTTATTTTGATGTTTGTCACTAGCGTTCGATTGTTCAATATAAACTGAAGGTGAAACTGATTTGCTTATATATGTTTTTAGGGTTCTCGAAGTTTCCTAGCTCATCGAGAACGCGTCTAGAACCAAATCGAATATAAACGTTAAAATAAAGGTACTACAGAAATTTAAAGTCAAGCAGGAATATAATTACAAATTAAAAATGTGAGATTCCATAACAATATTAACATTGTGAATATAAAAATATTTTTAAAAAATGTTAAATTATAATAAATTTCGGTTATCAAACGACCATTCGTTCAGGTTTTTAGTATGTGTAACAATGATTTTAGTTTATAACTATGAATGTTTATCCTATAGAAAAAATTGAATATTTTGTTGTCATAGAAAATTTTCAGTTTCATATCCTCTTCATCTCTTCATGTTTGCTTCCAAACCTTTATTTATTTAAGAATATTTTTAGAACCAGTACAAAAAGCGGAAATTATGTTTCTCTGCCCTTTGTGTGAAAGCCTCTGTCGATCGCAGAATCCGATGCGTATGTCGACTTACACCCACTGACATGTCTGGGAGCCTATCGACATTCTTAGCGCTTCGGAGAGTTGCGGATATGCTGGGAGATTCCAGCGGAATCTTCCCCTAGAAGGATTAAATGCGTGGGGTTTAGGACGATGGGTCCCGTACCCTCCGACCTGACAAGATGTCGCGTAAATTCCAGCTTGAAAGTGCTAATCCAGAAAGTAATCTGATGGACTAACCACCTCATTAATTAACAGCAAATAGTTATTTATGCAAGAAGTACAAAAAGTAAGTGTTTATTGCACGCGACGTGAAATTGTCCAACGAGACCGTCAAGCCGAGTAGGACAACACGTCGAGTGCAATAAGCACTTTTTGCACGAGTTGCATACAATATTTTTTCTACGTTCAAGCAAAAACCAAAAAATGTTATTTAAATGACACTAAGTCTAGGAAAATGTGTCGTCGATTTGAACGTTTATGTTTGTCATGATGACAAAACGCTGTAGTAGAATGACAGATGAATGCAATCAACATTTTATTACACTAGCGCAATAAAGAACCACTTTTTCCACTGAATATAGTTCAATAAAGTTTTGTTTTTCTACGTTCATGCAAAAAAACAAAATTTTATTGAACTATATCTTGTGGAAAAAGTGGTTCTAGCTAACAACAACTTTTCAGATCATTTTAGTAATTGGTGTTGGGAAGCTTTGAGTAGAGATGAGCTACTAAAGATAACGATCGATGATATAGACAAAGATTGAATTTATTATTGTTAAGAATTCCCGATTCCAAAACTCATACTCCGAGATGTTTTATGATATCAAGTCAAGACCAAATGAATATACACTGTAAATACTGTGCTTTACTTCCAGCAGTTGCTACAAGACGAAGATTTTTATGTGAAGTATGTCAGGAAAAAATGTGTTAACCACGTGATTGGCGTCAACAAAATAAGAAATGTATCAAAAGAAATAGCAACTTATCTCAATTTGCCTTATCCGGAAACTGCTTTTGATATTACCCCCATTAAACGACATGGGGGTGGCCTTCTATTACGGTAGGAGAGACTACTTTCTATACAAAATAAAATTTCAATAGCAAATCAATTGTTGCCATCTTCAGCAGAGTCTACGGAACTTGTCAATAATACAACGTGCGCAGTAAACTTAAACAATTACGGCAGTGGCCTCATTGAACACGCAGAACTAAAAGATACGAAAACTGACGGTACTGGATCCGGCATACATTTAACTCACAGCAATATCGGCACTTTCAATTTACATGTAGTGCAAAATAACTTGTAATCGTTGTTTATGTTAGTTACCGTTTTGTACTGAAATGTTATATTACTTAACATGTATATTGTTTCATTAATAAAATCATAAATAAGTTTAGAAAAAATGACAAATTAGGTATTTTGATATTTGTTTTGTTCTACAACGAAAATGACATAGTCGTTTTAGAACATAAAAGTCACAAACCTAGAAAAAATATAGACTGTGGCAGTGTCATATTGCCGGCGACCGCAAATTCATGGCTGCCCTAAAAGGTCCAAATCGCTAAAACTTAGTTTTATGCCAATTTATGTTGGTTGTATTGTAGCGTGAAGCTCATTTGTTTACTGTGATTGGTCACATTCATGTCACATTCTTTAATGACATTTAAAATGACAACAAGTTAGTTAATTTAATATTGCAATGCAGCCATCATATTTGCACAACCGCCAACATAAAGCAAATAAAATATCTATCAATGATACTGCAGGAAACAACTACTCCGCGGGCTAATGCCCCGACCGGCATTGAATTATACCTGCAGTATCTGTGTGAAACAGCCAAGAACCCTTGTCGGTCACTCCACCAGACATAGACCGGTTTCAAGCTTGTTAGCCCTCATCAGTATGCCATAGGTGAGATGACCGACAATTGAACTGGCTGTTCCTTCATATGTAGTTTCACATATAAATCGAGTGCAGGTGAGATGTCTGGTGGAGTGGCAGGTGGAGTGGTTCTTGGCTGTTTCACACAGATACTGCAGGTATAATTCAATGCCGGTCGGGGCATTAGCCCGCGGAGTAGTTGTTTCCTGCAGTATCATTGATAGATTTAATGGCGCATCGCCCGGGGCGAGAGGTCTGTGGTTAAGTACCTACGATATTGTAGGTCGCTTTCTGCAAGTCGAGCCGCTTAGGCCGAGCAGGAAGTAGCAGACCAGTTACATCTCAAATAAAATATCCATATTCTGGACCGTAGGTCCCTAGAAAACGCGGCACCTGTCACGTGACCTATATCATGAACCGACGCAGTCTATATTTATTCTAGGTTTGTGATAAGTATTTCGGGGCTAGGTGACAAAAAATACACATCTTGTCAATTGAAAATTTAAGGAAAATGTCGACTTTTGACACAGGAGAAATAGTGTATACCACGGACGAAAAGTAGTACTAAAATTACTTCACAGACAAAACCTAAATTTACTTATATCTTAAAGCTTCACTTTTTGTTCTAGATACATAAATAACTATTAAGTGGTAGGTTAGGTAATTTTAGATGAAACTGCGCCACCTGGCGAGCCGCCATTGATAAAGTCGTCGAAGTACGGCGAGGCGGTAAATTTAAATCGCGTGGTAGTTATTTACAGCGCAAGGCAAGAAAATTTCGTTACTACCTTACTTACCTTAACTACTAAAGAATTGCAAGCTTTTTCTGTTTACTGTACCTGTAGCAACCCTGTTATCGGGTCTTCCACCTCTTTCTGATGACGACCAGGCTAAGGGATAAAAAGACTAACAACACTTTTTCAAATAAATGAAGTATTTATTACTTAAAAATACACAAATCAATACATTCTACAGTTTAATAGTAATTAATATTAATAATAATGAAGCAATGATAATCGAAGAGAAGTAACCAAAAATACAAAAAAATATATAATTTGCGGCATGAAAACAAGCGACAGGAGACGCTCCACGCCCTCCCCGCTTACTTAAAAGAGGAGGAACTCGTAATCGCTGTCGTCGTCGTCGTCTCCGTCATCGCCCCGCATGAGGCGATCCATGGCGATGTAGCGCCGGATGTCGCCGTGATCGTAGTACTGCATCGCGATGCACGGGTCGGACAGATCGAGCTCGAAGTCGTCGATGTCGTCGTCGTCGTCATCGAGATCGTCGTCGTTCAACCAGAAAAGGATCTGGTGCACCAGGTCGCTGTCTATACCTGCCGAAGGAAATTCGCCGTGATATCGATGTTAAGAATGAGGAGGAATAAAAAGTGTGTACCTGAAGGCCTGCGACGCCTTGGTCGGGGCGGTCCGACGTCGAGCGTCTTGCCGTTGGGGAGGGCGTGCAGATACAGGCACGTATTGCCGAAGGGGCACTTTCCTTTACCCTGACGGAAGTACCTGCAGTTCTGTTTCTTCATCCTCTGCTTCTGGGTGTCGATGAATTCGGCTTTTTCTTCTTTGTTTTCCACCCAGAACTTGGAGGGGTATACGAAATCTGGAAAGGAACTTGAACATGAATCCTGCCATCGTCCAAAGATATTCTAATAAATCGACGTGTACAAGGCAAAGTGACATAAGCAACATTTTGTAGAAATTACCATAATTACCACCATTAATGAAACAGTTAAAAACGCATAATCCATACAATTTTATTATAAAAGATATTTAGATTTAAATCAGCCAGGCATTATAAAAAATCTGCCGCCTGAAGCGTCAAAATAGCATTGCGTGTTGTGAAGTGTAGAGCTCAATTTAAGGGCGCCGTGTTCTTGAAATAGCTTTTAACAAATAATTTTAGACATTTATGACATGAATAATATAGTTTAGCAAATAACAGAAATGTTATATCATGCCACCTGGGAATATTCAAAGGTACCGAAGTAAAACGAATAAAATAATGGTTGAAAGCGGTCTAACCAACAAATTTTTAGATTTAGACTTCAAAAAATACATGTTTTTTTAAAATTTAACTGTAGATGTAATTATTGCTATAACATAAACTTGCATAGTTCTGCATATAAGATTGTTCACTTTTGTTTATAAGTATGAAATAATTGTTAAAAAATAATATATTATTTAAGGAGAATTTAAATAGTAGAACTGGAAAAAACAGCAATAATTTTATTTTTGATATTACTTTTTCTCTACGCGTTTTATTTTTCGAGATTTCTGTGCCTAAAGAACACCACAAATTTGGCCATTTTTATGGCGAGAAATACGGCGACCTCAGTCAAGTTACTTTTTTGCATTGAAAATTTGATCTCTATTAAAGTCTCTTTATTTTTTCTTACAAGCGTAATTTATTTATAATTATACATTTTCTGATTTTGTACACGGAAAACTTTGTAACTATTTATGTTTCACTTTATTTATAAGATATTTTTCTCCATATTTCTGAAATACGGAGAAAAATTGAAAGTTTCTCTAGTCCTTACCTGAAGCTGTCCTGCACTCTGGACATGCCTTGGCCACATCCAATTCGAATTCCTTGCTCTGGCGCCACTTGCGGATGCAGGTGAAGCAGAAGCAGTGGTTGCAATTGGGCAGGATGCCGAAGGTCTGCTCCAGCCTGTTGGTCTTCTGTAGGATGATGTCGAAGCAGATGCCGCACGTCTTGTGTGCCGATTCGACCTTCTTCACCAGGGCCACCGCCTCCTCTGCGGAAGAGGTGCTCGGCCCCAGTCCCAGGAGATCCTCCTTGGGGCTCTCCACCGATGCAGCTGCTTCTTTGCCTTTAGGCGAGGGTTTCGATTTTTTTGGAGACAATGCGCAAGCGCCTAAAGAGCTGGCTAATGAGTCTGTATCTATTGTGGGCGTTATCTAGAAGAAAAAGCAGAGGTAAACCCTTCAAAGTCTGTACGACTACCTGATCTAAATCATGTACAAAACGTTAATGCCAACAAAGGACCGTGTGACATTTTTAATTTGCATTTGTTGTTTTTGTGTTTAAGTGCAATAGTTGTTTTTTCTTTTAGTATTGTGGTGGATTATCCATTTATTTATATAATCTAAAACCATTATTATTTTTAAACTGTTTGTGCTGAAAAAGACAGATTCAAATTTTATTGTGTCGTCGATTGCAACAATACAGCTTGAAACAACCAAATTTGAGTTTCCACTTATTTCCTACAAAAGGAATGAGTTTTTGTGTACGTAAAGATGAAATCTGAGATTCAAGAACGCGTAGATAGGAAAACTGTATGGGCAAGGAAATTTCAAGGGGGAAAGTGTCACCAATCACCATACATGTTTGCTCCCTACACCTCCATTTTAAAGCAGACGATTACCAACTGCTGTATGTATTAATGCTGTAAATGCGAGATTAAGAACGTGTTTAAAAGAAAATGTGTAGGAATCTAATTATTTACTTTATTAGCTATACTCGCGACAAGAATTCAGACGTCTTACGTCATACGAACAAATGAATAATTCATTATATTTTCATCATTATATTTAAGAAACTGCAACTGATAGTACTAAAACTATATACTACACTAAAAGTTTGCATTATGTATTGCACTAAATTGCAAAAAACGGTTGTTTTTAACGCGACCAAATATCGAAAATTACGTTGACAATAAAAACAAATGTGTAACGTCAGCCGTGACGTAAGACGTCTGAATTCTTGACTTGAGTATAACAATAGGCAGCAATAATGTTTCTAATAAAATACTAGTTACTTATAATAGTATTCAACCTTAAAAAGTTTATGTGTAACTTACTAGGTTCATTAAACACTTGCATTAGTTGTACATACATGTGTAACCATTAATTGTTTATGTATTATTATTGTCTATTCATTATAAACTGCTATACAGTGCGGAAGAAAAGTATGGAATAAATTTATTATTTCTAAAACAACGAAGTTTCATGAAATTTCCTCGGACCCGTCGATTTTGCTTTTTAAAAAGGCTCTTTTTTCTATACCAACGCATTTCCGACGTTCATTTGTTTTTGCGTGATGACGTCATCGGATATTTTTTTAAATAGAACCCTTATATTTTTTCATCGGATTCTTGTAGAGGTTATCTTGCTGAATTATATAATTTCAACACTTTATTCCTTATACTTTCCGAGAAAAATAATAACCGATCCAATAAACACTGCAGTTGACAGATGTCAATTCTGATTAGATTTTGTTTAGCTGCCAGAAACAGTTTCTGAGGTGACTTGATTTAATTTGTTGTTTTTGCTATCAAAAGATGTTGTAATATTAACATGCATTCTAATAAAACAAAATAATAAATTAGGGGGTCAAATACGATTGAGGCAACCAAAATTTAGTCATTAATTAATTAATTAGTTGCTTATTGTTAAATTGTTTTAAAAATAAAGAGTCCTTATTTTGTGATACTGCCGATGAATTCACTATATCCATTTTACTCTCAACCAGTCCATCACAGACACAAATGGGAATATTCACATTTTTTTCAAGGCAATTTTATTGGATCTGTTATTTTTTTTTTGGTAAGTTGAAGAAATAAAGTTTTGAAATTATACATTTTTGAATTCAGCAAGTTAAGCTCTACAAGAATCCGATGAAAAAATATAGGGGTTCTATTTAAAAAAATATCCGATGACGTCATCACGCGAAAACAAATGAACGTCGGAAATGCGTTGGTATAGAAAAGAGTCTTTTTAAAAAGCAAAATCGACGGGTCCGAGGAAATTTCATGAAACTTCGTTGTTTTAGAAATAATGAATTTATTCCATACTTTACTTCCACACTGTATAATACTATATTTTGTCATTTAGGTTTTTGTTGTAGATGTAGATATAAAATAGTCTACAGTAAATCTTAGTTTTCTCCGACGTTTCATTCCAGTTCCACAAGTAGTAAGGATGTGAGATGAGTTTACAATAACTTTGTTTTAGCAGCAGTTGAAAACTGTTTGGAAACTATCAGAAATGTCCGTCCAACTATTTATTGCGTCAAATCTATGGTAACGCGTTCTCAACTTAACTGGTCGAATATTTCTGACAGTTTCCAAACCGTTTTCAACTGCTGCAAAAACAAGCCTAATACATTCATCTAGACTGCAAATAATTTCAACAAAACTGAACAGCCTAATAATATTTTGTAAGCCTTTATACTTCTAGATGAAGGATTCGCTTCTAAATAGCGGAAAATTTCCCTTAGTGATAAATTAATTGTCTAAAATAATACAAAAAATACAGTAACCGCAGCATTAACAACACAAATAAAGCGTGACCTCGTTTTATATTACTTTCTTTGCCAGCTAATTAGAAGCGACAGCAGCGTCCTAATCGGGGAAAGAGTCGCGAATTGTACAGCCGATTATTTAATACGTAAGTCCTTTATTGGCATTAAGATTCTGTAAGTAATTTGCTAACAAAGCGTAACTTATATGAACCAACGTCGTGTTCTTTCGAGTAAAGGAGGCACATGAAACTCAGCAAAGAAATACTACATTGGTTATGTATGTGGGTGCGAGAGAGACAATCATCTGCACGTACGATATGAATTGTGTTCTTAATTTCCCATTATTTTGTTTGTAAACACGTCATTGGCGTACAGTGTGGTTAACCAGTACATTCTTTTATCTTGTATCTCGTTAGTGTTATTCTTTGTGTATTTTTGTGGGTGTTATTGTTGGAACATGTCATGTTTTATAAGGGACTGTAAAATTAACCAGCATATAGCACCAAATAATTCGTCATATCCAGAATTCAATTTCATTTCAATTCACAATCAGCTAAATCTTTATTGCTCCGCCATTACTAGGAGGCACAAAACAAATATGGCGCTGACCACGAGTAATCCATTTGCGCAGCTTGACGAGCATTCCAGTCATCATAATATAAATTTCCATTTCAGTGTTTCGGATACAGTTGAATTAGCCTATATCCGTCTATTTTGAGTCCATGAATATGTGGTCTTCCGTTGCACACGTTATTATGGGACATTCTGTATAACCAATTTTACATTTTTTAAATAGGTAAGTAACATAAAACGCGTGCGACAGTTGAGTATAATTAACATGCAAGTGACTGACAGGGGATAATATGAAACGAACAAAAGAACTATCTGAAATGCAATAATAATAATTTTATTTACTTACATAAACCATTTCTTTAAATTGCAGGCAATATTTAACACAATACCCATTATGTAAATTAATGTATTGTACAAGCAATTTACTTCTAGGAAATGAAAATTATCATTTATTATTTATTGGGAATAAGGTTTAGCAAACGTTATTATAAGGGTTAATGATAATGGCCCGTACCTAGATAAATTCAAGGGTAATATAAGAGGGTAACATGTTTCACTTATTTCCTGGCTAAATGCAAATAGTTACCTACCCTAATTTTCCTGATTTAGGGACAGATAGATAAAATCAGTCATACAATTTATTAAACAAAATGCATTATTAAAATGTACCTATTAAAATAAGTAATAAATTATTTAATATTCAGTTAGGCACGTCCACTCGAGCGTTAACTAAATAAGATTATCATTTGCTATACCTTTGGTAGTAAAAGCGGCACTAGGTGAAATGTTAAAAAGTAAAAGTCTTACCTTGTTTTCCGCTTCCAATTTTTCGGTGAGTTTTTCAGGAGCGATGTGTATATTCCTGCACCTGCCGCCAAAACGACACATGCCGCGAAGGTTGTATCTGCATATCACGCGGTTTTCTTCCAAAACTCCAATATTCATTTTGACCTCTAACAAAACACAAACAATCGAAGAATTTCCTTAACTATTTCCGTTTCCGCGGATCCTATCTAAATGTAAACGAGATATACAAAATATTATTCTTTGGCTACTTTGCTCGGAGATTCTACTTGGGGTTTTACAAAAGTAGGATCAAAATGACTTTTCTCTAGTCTAACTGACACTTCATTTTCATTGTTCCCATTTGGCGGTCATAGCCATCTGAAACAAACAGAAAAACATTGGATACTGGCTGTATTAAAAATACCTATAGGGGGTTTGTATTTTTGCCAAGTCTAAATTTATACAAAAAAAAGAGACGAGCGTCTACATTATGGTTATATTAATACGCAGTTTTTTGGTTATTTTATTTTTTCCTGGTTCGTTGATCCACTGTCCGAATTCACTACTTTCTAATTCTGACACAGTCGACCTTTTTACTTATTTTTAGTTTCTTTGTTTGTTTTCCTTTGCAACAGGGTATTGTAAGAGAACGATAATTCGTCACTTAATGATTCAATAAAAGTAATCATTATATTATTTATATTACTGTTGATACATATACCTATGAGTGGGTAGTGGGTACTATAAAAATCCTCTTGCTATTTAGTTGATTTATAAAAGAAAATTTTAAACAATTCGTGACCGTGCCTTAGATAGGTTTAGTTATACTAAAATGTATTAATGCATAGGTGTATAATAGGTATTTGAGAAATATTTAAATGGAAGTAGACTTGCTTCCTTCTGCAAATCTTGAGCTTAACCCGACATCCGATCCTAGTTACGACCCTGTAATTTGTAAGAAACGGAAATTGGAAAATCAGTAAGTACATACACAGGTAAAAAAGGACCCAACCCAAACCTAATGTTAGCGGAATTGTATATTGTATCTGTTTGTTAAACTCGAGAACTCGCTCGAGAATAACATCTGGTTGTTCTTTTCTTTTCAGATTGAAAACGGGCGTTGTACTTAAAGGCGGGATCATAAAAATCAATGTATTCAGTACTAAAGACATTAAAAAACAAAAATTCCTTACGTTAAAAGAACTAATGGATGCTCAAGCATATTATAAAACACTAAACATTCTGCATGTAATAAAGCAACACGGTTTTATTTCTTAATTATGAGAAAACAATGAGGTTAGATTACCTTAATCAACTAGTCTTCTTTCAACAACAGATAACATAAACAACAGTAAATTCACAGTCTAAGTAGTCACAGCACTGATTTTATGGCACACATTTACACGTTTTTAAATGTTTACAACAAAAACAAGGGATCACAGAATCGTTTTTCTAAGCCAAAGCCAGCATTTGTGAGATGACAAAGGACCGTACGGATAGTCGATAAAAACACGTTTTCGAGGACCGTCTACCGTCTGCGTCCTCTCAGTCTTAAACCGGTAAACTTTCCATTTTAAATTAAAGTCGGATATGAGGCTGTGGCGTGGCGCATAACTTGGTTGCTGGCGAATCAACGAAATTATCAGCAGCCAGCGGCAAGGGACGAAAATCGAAGGTCGTTCCGAATTCACATGAAATGCTACGGCTGTATCTTACGGACCGTGAGTTCAGGGTACGTTCCACGTTGCTTTATTAACACATTATCATTGGTTTTATAAGCTTCGGTAACCCCTATACATCTATATCAATCAACATTGAAATATAACGGCTGCAATAGTTAGTTCTAGATTGAATAGACATAGACTATTGCACCAATCAGAGACAAGTTCCTTTTAAAATGACCAATAAGGATGCATTGAGATTATACAAGTTACTCATTCAGTTTTTCGTGTCATACTGATGTGCCCTGTGAATAATTTTGAATAAATTAAAACAATAAAAAGTAAATAAAAAACTATCTCATCATAAACATGTAAATAATAAACAGGTACGAACAATATTTGTTACAAAAAGAACAAACATAAAATTAGAACTTAGTTGTTATATGACCTAACCAACCCAACCCATTGGAGGGGGGGTTCTGATCCCCAAACCCCCCCGTGGCTATGCCACTGATAGAATCAACGCTTTTTACTACACCTTTATTGAATTTAATGTAATAGGAGACAAGTGAAAAAAAAATCCAAATCATTTTTACTTTTTACTTAAAATTACTACCGATCTTAGCAACATTTTTAAATTCTGTGTAGAAATCATTCATTCAGTTTTATCGATTATTAGAACATTTGTAGTACTACTTCTTTCACATGTTTGCGTGCCTTAAAAGGTAAATAAATAAGTTTGGCCATTCTCTGCATTCAAGTTTTCCTTAATGTTTATTTCGTACCAGTTTACACTGAAATCGTGGGTATTTATAGAATTTATCTGTCAAAGCAACAATGGAAACATCCGAAAATTGACAGCAGCCAACTAGTTTTTTCTAATAATGGGTGTAGTAAAACTGCCTCTTCCCGACGTGCAATACTTTACATTTTATTTTTTAACATCGAAACACTTAATTTTATCAAAAAAATATAAGAGAGAAAAAAGTTTCTAAATGAATCGGCTTAACCTAATTTATTTTTTTCTACGTCGTTAATGAAGTTCTTCGAAAGTATAGTTAAAAAAACTGAAAGGGGTAGTTTATTTCAACCCTTTCCAATCGGTTTCAAAAGTGTCTTTCGATGATGGTAACACTTCCACAAAATTTTACCATTCCCACGATTTTAATTTCCGAGAAAAACAATAAAAACACTCTTTTTCCGCCATCTTTGCAACGCGATATCTCCCTAATGTTTGACTTGTGACCCAACGTTTATATAACAAACTACCTTTTATTTTCAACAAGGAATCACCCCCTGAAATTTTTCGCCTTTGTTTTGAAACACCCTGTATAGGGAACTTTGAATTAATTTAGGGAGTTTCTGGTGCCTGTCGATGCTGCGAATTAACAAATTTGAAAATTACCGATGTACAGGGCGTTGGCAGATACCTACTTGTTTAAATACCTGACACAAATTACAATTATAGAAGAAGGATTTTGCGTGAATGCTGTTGAAATATGCAGAAAATATATTTCTCTTTACACAAGACAGATTCTTTTTAAGATACATCAATCAAATCAACCTGTTGGAATCAACACACTGGCGAAGGTCTTCATTCCTGAATATCGCAAATCCAGAAGCATATACTGGCCGTATGAGGCGCACTTCGATAACTTTATTGGTCAATAAAATGCTGATCTTACAACCATTAATCGGCATGGTGGATGGAAGAGCTTTTTGGGGGCGAGAAATTCAAATTTGTTTCTAATTTTGACGCCACTAGTGAAAAGCGCCATTTATGGCACATCGAGCTTCTTTTAAATAGCAGCACTTTTTTGCAATTTGGATTTAGTGTATACATATGACTATTGGAAGAATCGATTCTTCTACCTTTTCTCCTATCTTTTTAACCATCAACTTTTGACTAAAGTAAGTTTGGCTTATCCCATTATTTTGTCGTCAGGAATCTACTCTTGATCTATGTTACATTAATTTCGGGCCACCTTGTATATCTTTATATGTATGTCATATTTTTATTACAAAACCTGCACCTGCGCATATATTACTTGTTTGGATTTTAAATCAGTTAGTGTTAACGCGCGGAAGAAAAGGTTGCTGCCGTTTTTCATTTACAAAATTATTACAGTAGCGTATATTTACAAAATGAACAGTCAAATACTCATTACAGTGTTACAGTTTCTAGTTTCAATGTAGTGGTTGTGGAACTCAGTAATTAATTATTTATCTCTGCAACGGAGACTTGAAGAGAAAAAAATTATTTAGTTTTCTAAACACACAAACAACTTTATTTCTAGAGTGCCTGCTATCAATATTTAAAAGGGCGCAACTAAGTTTCAAACCACGTCAATCACAATTAACAACTGAATACAAACGCGAGTTGGCCAAGTTTGTTGGCGCATTGTTCCAGAAATTCAGACGGAAGAACTGCACTTATTTGGAGCCATTAAACCCGCCAGACTTGTATCGTTCCGACCGTTGTTAACTTAGGCAAACACTGAATGAGCGCGTTGAAATCTACACGAGCGTTCCGCTTTTGTTTTACTTGCGCGGGGGCCGTCGTCTCGGGGGCCTGGAGCTGCAGAAGTTTCTCGGAGGCGAGGCATTCCCCCGGGGCATTGTTATGTCAACTTGGTCGGCGCAGGGCTTCTCCGTGATATGGCTGGTCGCGCTGTTGATGATATAGAAGAAATATCGCTTTTTTATTCATTATAGAACGTATTTTGTATTGTTTATGGGTCCCTTCAACTATAGTCTGTTTGGAAATGAAAGAGAGTAATAAAACCCCGAGATAAGAACCGGCCATGGGCATGGTAATATTTCGTTTCAGGTAATTATCGGGTAACACTAATGCTAACAGGTAATGGGTGTACATTAGTATATTTTACTGGATACATCATAGGGCAGGAGCCAGTGTATTGTGACAGATCAATCCTGTCTTAGAGCTGAATATATGAAAACGTGCTAGTGCAGTAGAGTAAAATTCGACTTGTGTTTAGTGACTATTGTGCCAGTGGATATAATATTGTTTGGGTAAAATGTCGAGCTTATCAGATTACGTATCTGCTAAACGCGTGAAAAGATGTGCGCTGTCTCAGAATGAGATGATTATTATATTAAATGTATTTAATGCATTGAAACACCAAAATCCTACCAACAGTGTTGACGACTATCGACAGACTTTTAAAGGAAACAAAAAATGAACAAGATACTGTAAATCCCCCAAAATCGTCTACAGGGAGGTCAAAAGTCGTTATAGATGATTTCTTCAAAAATGTCATTCGCAGAAAAGTACATTTATTTTATTTTAAAAAAGAAATACCAACCCTAAACAAAATTTTAAGTGAACTTTCAGAGGACAACGATTTGCCAAAAATCAGTAGAAGCAAATTATGGCCGTCTTACGAGAGTTGAATTTTTGCTGGGAAAAGCAGAACAGGAAGTCAGTTCTTATCGATAAAGATAAAATTATTTGTTGGCGAAGATCCTACTTAAGATCAATTAGAAAATTCCGTGACGAAGGGAGGAATATTTATTATCTAGACGAAACTTGGGTCAACGAGGGATATACTGTAACAAAAGTATGGCAATGACAAGATAAAAATGTAAAAAGTTTTCGACAAGCATTTTTGGATGGACTTTCAACAGGGTTCAAGGCACCTTCAAGTAAAGGGCGAAGATTAATAGTGACACATATAGGTAGTGCCAGTGGTTTTGTAGATGGCGGTTTACTTATATTTGAATCTAAAAATACAGGTGACTATCACGAAGACATGAACGCAGATGTTTTCGAAGAGTATTTTACATAGATGTTGGATCTTATTCCTCCGGGGTCTGTAATTGTCATGGATAATGCCAGTTACCATTCACGGCATACCGAGCGGACGCCTACGACTGCTTGGAGGAAAGCCGATATAATTCAATGGTTATCCGGAAAAACATTTGTTTTGAAATAAATATGGTGAAAAAGGAACTTTTGACACTTGTCAATCTTAATAAAGATCAGAAAAAATATGTTATCGATGAAATGGCAACAAATCGCCAAATAACGGTACTACGGTTACCACCTTATCACTGTGAACTTAACCCAATCGAATTAGTCTGGAAGCAGATAAAAGAAGATGTAGCGCGAAATAATACGACGTTTAAATTAAGTGACGTGAAAATTTTGTTAAAAAATTCCTTGGAACGAGTAACTGCAGATAACTGGCAAAGATGTATACATCATGTACAAAAAGAAGAGGAGAAAATGTGGGAACTCGATAATTTAATTGACGTTACTGTGGAACCTATCGTTATCAATCTAGGAGACGAAGATAATTCATCAGAATATTCAGAGGATGAATTTTAATATAGGTACCTACTTTTTTATTTTCTTTATTGTACATTTATACAACACTACATTTACTCACCATAATTTGAATTTTCAAAATACATATATTTTTGTGTGGAATAAAAGTTTATTCATTAAATTTAAATAAATATTTTGATAATAATATTGAATAATTTTATTTGAATTACTAAAAACCCTCTTAACCCGGTTATGATGCTTAAAGTAGCATCAAGTTTTGAAATGCTGTTTTTATATTGTTTACTTATGAGAGAAATGGACCGAGAAATTGAAGCGGCATAGACAAAGACGGATTGTCTGGGATTAAATTTTAGCTACCTGCTACAATTTAGTACAACCCGGTCACACAAGTTTTTTTAAAAGTACACCTCATCTATATCCATAATACATAATATAAAAATATTGGATATAAGCACCAGTACTACATTTATTTACGATTTGCATACATAATAAGCTTTTATTACTCTCTTTTATTTCTAAACAGATTATAAAATAAATATATATAATAACGTAAAAATGCACTACACCCTTGGTTTAGTATTTGAACTATAGCTTCTCTCAAAAATTATATACTATAATTGCGACAAGAATTCAGACAACTTAGTCATAATAACAAATGAATACTTCATTATATTTTCATCAAAATATTTAAGAAACTGCAACTGAGAATAATAGAACTATTTGGCTTCAGAACAATTTCCTAAATTGTTTTCAGTAGCAAGACTCATTTTAATAATTAATATGTAACTTAGAATGAATTCGATTCACAAAAATGAAACATAACTCTTATTATATAAATAAACAAAGCCGTGTCAGGTGACTAGGTTACGGAAATCCTACACAAGTATCTACAATTTTTTAAATTTCCAACTTTGTAATGCTTTATATTTATCACTATTTGCTTATAATTACCTAACTATTAACACAAAATGCGAAAAAATATTCGTTTAATATACTATTTATTAACTGTCTATCGAATATTATCTATTTGTAATAGAAAATAAAACGCCCTGTACGTTTGATTATACATGGCTTCCCAAGATAATCAAAACGTTTTATCAAGAACTTAAACAAAGAAGACACAGTTTTTAATTATATTTTGTGCGAATGGCACTTATTTTTCTGAAAATATACGAACGTTTCGAAAAATGTTGCAAAATGTTTCTGTAACTACACGCAACAACTAAAATGAGCGACCTTCAGTTATCATTGACCCCAGTAGTTAAATATTGGTAAAATACAACTTTCTGACGATAATTGTGTATAAATCACCATTGAGATATAGATTTGTTGACCTCATAATAATTGTTGAAAGTGTATCAGAATATTCCAAAACAAAGTTATAGTATTGAGCCGCTCACTTTTCCGTGGCATTTATAAACTTTGAAAATAAGAAATATTTCGATAACGTGTTATAATTCTATCTTAACTAGCTCCTTTAAATTAATATACAGTAATACGAGTATATTAATTAATTAATTAATCAATTAAAAAAGTAAACGATTTGATATTTATATTACTATAATTGAGAAGAATAATTGGTTATGTTATAAATATGGTTAGATCCCCTTGCTTGCACAAATAATTATAGTATGTTTGTTTTCATTTTCTGAATACATTTTTGTCATATGTATAAACGGGTGGCTCTAAAAAGTCTTTATGAAACCTCTACATGTTGCTTGGATCAAAAAAAGTTGTTTTTGCCTTACATTATCCATTAAGAAACTTAACTGAATAATATATGTACATTTGCCATTGAATCCAGAAATGCACCGAAAAGAAAATAGCACACACTTATAAGATTTTAATATTTTCATCATCATCAATATTCATCATGTTATATTTCGTAACTTGATTTTTAATAATTAACAGTAGATTTTACGAAACATGTACGCACATTTTTCAAAAGGATCTATGTGATTCAGTATAATTTGAAATTTTGTAAGGTTTTAGTAAAATTTGCTGGAAATTATTTAAGAATACTAAAAGAAAAGTTTTACGAAAAATTATTAAGAGTGATGAAATAACCCACATAAACCACACTAAGATATTGAAAGAAATTGTCCATGAGCGTACGTCAAAAAAATGTCAGGGGCAAACTAGGAGTCATTTATAATAATATCCTTGAAGCTTTGGTTGATTAAGAGTATCTCTACTAAATTTGAGACTTATATGTGAAAAATTGACGAAGTTATTGCGAAAAAAACAATTTTAAAATTTCGATTTCAACACCTTGTAAATCGTCCTACCTTTATTTGTAGCTAAAAATATGCAATATGACCTGCTTATTTGTTACACCCTGTATCCAGTGACTTCAAATTATGGTTTTGTTGCAAAATACGGTTTTTCCCCTAGCTTGTTGATGATTACACAAACATAATTTTAGCCAATATCTCTTACGTAAATAATGATACAACAAAAAATCAACGCACTGCACTGAGGCCACATAAAAATGAAAAGGTAAATCGAATCACAATTTACGTAATACATAAAAAATGAAAATCAAATAGTAGGTACTGAATTGTTGACTAAAAACAAACGCATGCCTTTTCCTGTCTAACTTGATTATAGTGGTTTTATTAAATCCAGCAGATATGACTGTCATTAATCTCAATGAAGTTTAGTTAATTATAATTTTCACCTACCTAAGATAAAGATATAGGTGTTGCGATGTATGATTCTACAAATTCGTCGCGATGTTCACTTGTTGGCACAATACTGACAGTTCTAGCGATCCTTATCGACAGGAAATATACAGATAGGTGTCAACGATAGCTGCTAAAAAAGGGATAAGTTTTTATCTTTCATGTGGATAGGTAGGTACTACTTTTGCGGCAATTTCGAAATTGTATTTTCATCTTGAAAGGTAGTTAGTGATTTTCTATATGACGAAGTTAAAATGAATCAACATACAAGTTGTCTCTAAATAGCTTTTACAAAATTCTGCCACATGTTGAAGGAGAAAAATGATTATATTCGTTGATATAGCTTTTATAATTGTTTCATCCTGAATACGTTGCGAAAGTTCAATGGATCTAAGTCTGGAAAATGCAGTGGTCATTTACATAATACAGAAAAATGGGTCAAAATACTATTTTTGTTTGAAATTAATCTATAAGTTAAAAAGTATTATTAATTTTAGTAGGTGCAAAAAACATGTATCTATATTTTTTAATGTCTGAAGTAGTGAAGTATAACACTACTATTTTTTTTGTATTTTAATACACTGCATTTAAACTGACTGAAAAAGTAATTGGAATTTGATTTATTTCTCTGTTAAAAGAAATATTTAAAAACTTTCTACACTTCAATTCAAGCAAACACATCTTTCCATTTTCGAAATATTTTTAATTAATTGATAAATAGGTGCTTTTATACAGGGTGTTGAGTGTTAGAACGTCTGAGTTGGAAGAAACTATTCTACACAAAATTGAAAATGACCCAAATACCAGTTCTAGGAACATAGTTGCAAATCTTAATGTTAATCATAAATTGTTTGGTCCGTTCTGAAGCATCAACGGTTATACCCGTGTCACATACAAAGGGTTCAAGCCTTACTGCTGCAAGAATATCCTGCTCGCCTACAATTTTGCCACTGAATTTTGCAAAAAATTGAACAAAATGTTGACTTTATCGTGTTCGAGCTGCAATTTCAAGAAGATCTGAAGCATACATTTTGGCTGCAGGTGACCATTTTCAACATTTTTTTTAATAAATCATAGTAAAGTAATTCCATTGTTACCTAATTAATTACTTTGTTATTATTTTAAGTAATGTAGTGAATATCGTAAAAATGCATCGGTTTGGAAGGAAAAAAAAGTGTAAAGAAACAAAAGTGAAGATAATACAATGACGCATATGATGACCAGTGGCGGCTCGTGGGTTTTTCAAAGTGTGGACACAAAAATAAATTTAGATTCATTTAAATGTATTGCAAGAACAGAATGTAATTCTGCAGAAAATTTAATTAAACCTATATACATGCCTGGTTTTTTGGACTAAGTCTTCTCATCATTACCTCGCAAGGCTAATTCGAAGGCTCCACAAAAAACTTTATACACATTATTAAACGACGCAAAATGTGACGATTTTTTTCCACCTGTTTATTATGTTCTAACCGAGGTTCTAACTTATAGCGCAAATACGCACTATACTCGCGACAAGAATTCAGACGACTTACGTCATACGAACAAATAAATAATTCATTATATTTTCATCAAAATATTTAAGAAACTGCAACTGATAGTTATAAAACTATATACTACACTAAAAGTTTGCATTATATATTGCACTAAATTGCAAAAATGACTGTTTATAGCGCGACCAAATATCGAAAATTACGTTGACAATAAAAACAAATGTGTAACGTCAGCCGTGACGTAGACGTCTGAATTCTTGACGCGAGTATATCTAATTGTTCACGTATGTCAGTTTTTCCTAAAACACTAAAGTCCATATATGCTTTTAAATGAGCCACAGAATTTTCATGTTTTTTGGCCCTATCCGCTATGTGCTTTAAATCGTCAAGTCCGTATTTGGTCCACGCTGTAACTTCTGTATTAAATAGGAAACAAACAAAACATAACAATTTATTTGTCACGGAACAACCACACATCCATTGATATTTCTCGTATATGTTTCTATTAAAAACTCTATTATATGTTCTAGCTTTACTTGTAGATTCGTAATTAATATATAAGTCAGTAGGCCTACCTTTCTTTTTAATTAAATATTTTTGATCAAATGGCACTGGATTGTTTTTTAACAGATACTGAACAGAATTTATTTCTGGTTCCGGATCCATTTATTTTAATAAGTATGTTCAAATATACAGAATCACTTTAAAATTATATCTACTATATAATGAGATATCGCCTTTAAAACCAGCAAAGTTAAAACACAAATTTGTTTACACAACTATTCTGCAAGAGAAATATATTTTTATATATAAGTACGTACTATACAAAGCAAGCGACTACTGAGAACTGAAAATTGAATGCCAGAGGGAGACGGAGTGATGGAGATTGGAGACAGTGGAGATTAGTGGAGAAGGGACAGAGACACGGTATTTCAGTGCCCTTCGTCGGCTTTAAATCGGCGAATTTCATTTACTCGAGGAGTCCCGAACGTCGGAAAATGAGCCATGTTTGGAGACAAATTGTTGGGTTCCCAGGAAATAAAGTTTGATATAGTTCGGCGCGTGGATGGTTGACGGGAAATAAGTTTTGAGTAGTTTTTCGCAACCGATAATAGAATTACAAAAATATATATAAATCTATAATAGCATCATATATTTCTTCGTGACATGTACAGTGAAGGGTGGGCACGTGCCCTTGTGCCCCTTAGCACCAGCCGCCACTGATGATGACTTAGTCTATTTGCAATATTATACAGGGTAATATATATTTTTTTGACAAATAATGATCGATGACCTTCTCCGCTGGTAAGTTTCTAAATTTGGAATTTGGTTAAATGATTACAAGGGGTTTAAAAATTAAAAACTGATTTTTTTTTTAATTTTTGACACGCTGTAGCTGAACAATGATTGTCCTAAGACTCCACATTTATACAGGATGTCCAGGAACAAACCCTAATTGATTCTACGTAAGAAAACATGAAAAATTTTTCATATGAACGTAGGTTCCAAAAAATCGAAAATAGAAATTTTATTTTCGATTTTTTTAATAAACTGTCTATCTATTTCAACCCCCTGTATCTCCGTAAGGAAGCATTTCTGGACTTAAGTTCATATGAAAAATATTTAATGTTATCTTATGTAAAATCAAGCCAGAACAAGCCCCTGGATTTACCTCTACTTAAGAAACATCCTGTACATTTAAACTGTGCCACAACTGGACCAAGGACACCGATGCTCAGATGGGAAAAAGAAAAGACACTCCCACTCAAAGCAAAATCGACGAATTGTTTCAATAAACTCACATTTCCGATGAGTCGATACGAGGAATAGGTATTCCATTATTTATCAGTAAAACGTCGGACCGCAACTCCACCCGAGGACGATTTCGAAATACATACCAGTTTTGCGGAATTTATGGACTTTACACGGACTGTTATGGGTTCTGGTAATTTTACAAAAGCCCTCGCCCACCACCACGGCCGTTCGGTCGGCGATTTGCACATTGAATTATGTGAGAAAACGGTTGCGGTGACGAAGAAATTACGGATTGCTCCGTGAATCGCTAATCGGCCTTGCTCCGGGTATTATGCGTATGAAATATTTATGGGCTGTGGCTACTACCATACTGCTTCTCATGGTGCGCTGGCCGGAGCCGATTGTTTGTAGTTAAAGCTGTGTTCGTACTGAGCAGTTACGTCTTTCTAAAATCAGTACATACCGTTCTGCGATTTATGAGAATATAATAAAATAGGATTTACTTTAAATAATATCATAAATAATATGAATATCCTGCAAAAGGAACAATTGCTCCTTGTGCGAAGGATCCAATCATATGATATGATGCCAGAATTTAGATACAAAAAGAAACAAGAAAGTGAATACCTAATAATTAAAAATTAAGAATGCTATTAGTGTATTAAAATCCACCATATGGTTTAAGCTGGAGGTAAGTAGGTATATTATGTTATTATGAAGTGAAATGGATATACAGGGTGAGGAAGAAAGAATGTCAACATGGTCATGGTCAACATTAAGCTGTAGATACTAGATATTATATATTATAATTGAGTTTATCATGCCTCATACGAATGTGGCTGGTTTAAGAAATACAGGGTATTTATTATAGTAACTATTTATTTGTGGCATAATTTTAGATTTCTTTAGTTTTATTGGTTTTTTTTGCCGCACTTCTGAAAAAATAAAGATTAATTAAATAAACCCTTGCGCCAAAAGGATCAGTCAAGGGTTAGTTTTAAAACTAAGTTTGCCTAACCAAAATCTCACACTGAAAAAGCAGATAAGTAAAAAATAACAAAAATCACATCACTATCGCGCACTTTCGTATTATTGACGTTTCGAAAAACTCTCTGTTTTCGTTCTCAAAATCGTAGTAAAATATTAAACGTTTGTCAAGTTTGACAGTTTAAAATTTGTTTATCTGCTTCCATAGAGATGTTAAATGATTTTTATTTTATTGTTACTTACTTCTTCTTGATACAACTGTAGCCAACAATGATCGATGTTAACTGAACAGTTTGACACACACTTATCTCCGTTCAACAAAATAATCGCGGTCTTATAAAAAGACGGGAATTTGAAAAATCCAAAATTTGCGAACACGCTTGGGAAAACGGTCATTTAATTCAATGGGGTTCGGCAAAAATTTTAGGAAGGAAGATAACGCAACAAAAGAAAACTAAAGAGACTTTTGACTTTGTGTGTATAATAAAAGAGGCTTTTTAAGATATTTGGAGTAACCCCTTAAAACAATATTTGTATTATAGTTATAGGTAGAAAATAATCAGGTGAAAATGTTATGCTTGTATCTTGTATCAATTGTTTAGGTAGTTTTAGAGTAAAATTGATGATGCTGAAAATATGTACGGAATTTGAAAACACACGATAAAAACATACTAGGCTAATTTAGAGACGCCGAATGAATAAACATTGCCAATTTCTCCGTGGTGTAATATTTGGATGAGAATCGCGTTTTGTTTATAATATATACGGGATCGGAAAGGAGAGATCCGCGTATTCTAGGGGCCCTGTGGCTTGCACGGCGTCGAAGGCGTCGCGAACGCGGCGCTATTTGCAGTCGGATTTTGGTAAACACACTTGAAATTCAATTTGGCTAGATTTATGTGTCACCTCACGCGCAGTGGGGCCGCTGGATTTCTGGGGGAACTTAGTTACGCGACGGCGAATAAAGAGAGAAGGAGAATAAGGGAATCCTAGTGTACACACTTTCACCTTGAAGGGGAGTTAAGGGTAAGGTAGGCTGAAAAAATTCAGCGTCGAGAGGCATTGATAGCAGATTATAATAAATTTTCTACTACCAGCTTTGTTTCGATGATAATATTAATATTGATCCGTTTTGTTCCATGTTCCAACTCGTCTTGCTGCAACTATATTTTAACTTTTCGAAATATATTGAGCAGAACTTGAGGACATGCCAGTCTTATTTCTGAAGAAAAATGAATACTGGTATAAATTAGCATTATGAGAACTGTGCATAACTCGATTTTTTCACGAAACTGTAAAATACACAAGAAATCTTAAAAGTGGTTGAGGAAAGTTGGTACTTTGATCAATAACTTTTATTTTTATTACAGAGCCTAGGCTAGGCTAGGGATGTGCACATGAATTATGTTACTGGCACCGACCAGTTACCTGGGCACGGTATAACAACCGGAAAACCACTACACCGAGGTCAAATAGTAGTTAAACATATTTTTAATTCATGTTAACGTCGCCGTATTTCTCACCGTAAAATTATCAATTTTTTTGTGCTTTTAGGTACAGAAATCTCGAAAAATAAAACACGTAGAACAACATTAATACCAAAAATAAAAATCTTGATGTTTTGTTTATACACTGTCACATACTTGTAAACAAAATGTAGAATCTTATATGCCTACTATGTCAGTTTATGTTATAACAATATTTACATCTACAGATAAATTTAAAAAATACGCATTCTGAAAAATTTCTATACCTAAAAATTTGTTGTTAAACAGCTTTCAGTCGTTATATATTCGTTACAGGTACTTCGATATCCTTAAATATTCGCGGGTGGCACGAGATAACATTCCTGTTATTTGCTAAGCTCTATATTATTCAGTTCTTGTCTAAATTTCAAGAATACGGCGCCCTTAAGGTAAGGTGTATCATACGTCCTTTTATATTACTCAACTGATGACTAAAAGTTGTTAATATTAAATATGCTATAGTTTATTATTAAAACCATGTTACTATAACTTTGTGGAGGGATTACAAGAAAAATGACTTGCTTACAAAAGATAAAACCTTTTGGTAGTCGTATAATCAGTACTTTTAAATTGTACAAGGTTTTTACTCTTGTTGAATTTTAAAGAAAAAATGTATTAATTAAATCAAGATTTTTATAGTGTTTATTAGAAGAAATCAAAAAGTCAGTAGTAGGGTTTGTCTTTAAAATTTGACGGTAATAAAACTACTTTAGTATTATGTAAAAGGTATAAGCAGTCGGCCTTGAGTTGCCTTGGGCCCCAAAATATCCCAGAATAGAATCATAACAGCAAAGCAACAACGCCATCAACCTTTTTATCGTCGAGATCGACTAATCGTCGTAGGAGCAAACGGAGCCTAGACGCCTGGCCGTCGCCTCTGTACCGGGAAATCCCAGTGGCGTGCGTCCATTTCCTACCACCTGTCCGGAAATTAAATAAGTTTGTACTTTTTTCCAGCATCAGAAATTTTAAACATACCGTTATTAACGCAAATTTTTCGTAAAATTAAACACCGAAAACAGATTTATAAAAAAATAATGCTTGTACAAAGTGTGGCTTATAATGAATAACATTGAAATAACAAATTTATAGTTAAAGTATAATAACTAAAAAAAAAAAGTTATAATTTAAGGAAGAATATATCTATATTTAATAATATTTTATGTTTTTATGTTTTAATTAAGCATTCCTTTTTTACGTAAATCTTAATTTTACTATTATTTAAAAAGAGTGTTGAATTAAGTTAAAGGATAATTGAATATCAAGAATATGTAAATATTTACGACAAATATACAGGGTGTTAAAAAAAGAGTGTCAAATATTTAAGGAGGTAATAGTATGAACCAAAATAAGCAGAAAAGTCTCAATAAACATGGGTCCGCAAAGTAACGGTTGCGGAGATATGGAATGTTTTATGTATTTTAGCTCCTGTTTTTATTTTGCAAAAACGTTGTGCATTTTCTTATAATAGTTGGTTGATGTTTAGTGAAATAAACAGTACGTATTTGACAGTTGTTCTCAGTGCACAAGTTTTCTTTCGTTATGGCTGGTTACTCTAACGCAGAATTAACAGACATGCATTTCATGTATGGTCGTGCTAATTGGAACGCCACCGAAGCGCGACGTCTTTATGTTGACGCTTATCCAAATCGCCAGATTCCTTCACAACGCATGTTTGGAAGAATTCACCAAAGATTGCGTGATACCGGATCCTTGAGCAAACACTGCCATTTATCCGAAAGACCAAGGTCGGTATCCACCCCTAGAGCAGAAGAAGAAATTCTAGCACTGGTAGAGCAGAATCCAGGTACGAGTGTGCGGAGAATATCAGCCGAGGTATGAATTAGTGGTCCTCTTGTTTGGAGAATCCTTCACGAGCAACTGCTTTATCCATACCATGTGCAACGAGTACAGGCCTTAAATCCAATAAATGATCATCAAGCACGTTTGGTTTTTGCCGCTGGTTTCTACGTCATGATGCTGAAGACCCTCGTTTTCATGCAAACATTCTTTTTACTGATGAGGCCGGGTTCACAAGAAATGGAGTGTTTAATTTTCACAATACGCATATTTGGGCCGACAAAAATCCTCATGCTCTAATAGAATCTTGACATCAGGCACGTCTTTCATTAAACATCTGGATGGGTATTGTAGGTGGCAGGTTTCTAGGTCCTGTTGTTTTACCAAACCGATTAACAGGCGCTGCTTACCTCAACTTTCTGCAGAACACACCGTATGAGTTTTTGGAAGACATTCCTTTCAATCAGAGGCAACAAATGTGGTTCCAGCATGATGGTGCTCCAGCTCATTTTTCCATGGCCGTTAGAGAGCATTTACACCAAACTTTTCCACATAGATGGGTAGGAAGGGCCGGACCTGTTTATGGCCTCCAAGATCGCCTGATCTGAACCCTCTAGATTTCTTTGTTTGGGGATATTTGAAGACATTGGTGTGTGGTACTCCTGTAAATAGCCTGGAAGGGCTGCAGCTACGGATTAATCAAAAGTGTCAAGAAATTCAAACCAAGAAGTCTTCGAAAGAGTTCGAATATCGTTGAGACGAAGATGTCGTGCCTGCTTGGAAATGGACGGAGGGCACTTTGAACATCTTCTGTAACTTTGTTTTTTGTTTGTTAAAAGCTTGCTTTGTCGGTTTATTCCTAATAAAATAAAATGTTTGAAATAACGAATAGTGGTAATAGTCTCCGCAACCGTTACTTTGCGGAACCATGTTTATTAAGACTTTCCTGCTTATTTTGGTTCATACTATTACCTCAATCACAATCGCATTTATCAAATAAAATATATTATTTTGATTGCTGAAATGGCATGGCCTATCAGCCTATTTTGTTGGAAACCAAAGAAACAAGTTGAAGTTTGATCAATTTTGTGTTTTGTGCCAAAACTGTGCTTATAATGGCTGATAAACACGATTCAGAGGTAGGTTTGGATATTGAAGAATCGTATCAAATAGGTTGTGGGTCATTAATTCCCACAAAATTAAAGGTGAGGCATGAAAAAGTCTATGATGCCTTCAGGAAATGGTTGAATGAGAAGAAAGCGGAGATATCTGAAACTTTGCTGGCTTATTTTGTTCAGAGAAATTTAAGACTGAAGTCTCTGAGAAGCTTATGGGCAGAGTACTTCTATGCTTAAAAGTGCGATCAACTTAAATAATGGTGCTGAGATATCGCAATTTAAGAAGTTAGTAACATTTCTAAAGAAGAAAAATATTGCACATCATGCAAAAAATCAAAGATATTTACCAGAGAAGAGATGAGCAAAATCCTGCTGGAAGCCCCCGATGAAACCTATATTATGATGAAAGCAGTAATGATAATGGGAGTCGCTGGAGCTTTTAGGCATGATGAACTTACCAAGATGACAGTTGATGACATTACGGATGAAGGTTCAGTTGTCATTGTTAAAGTGCCTGATACCATAACACATATTAGTCGAATTTTCACAATCACTGCCAAGGCCAATGAAAAAGTCCCTGTTTTGACGATTTTGCGAAAATATACAGGATTAAGACCTAAGGAGGACTAACTCTCGTCGATTTTTCTACTCAGTTCGTCAGGGAAAATGTGTAAATCAACTTGTGGGTATAAATGCATTGGGACAAATACCACAAAAAATTGCCGAATATTTAAAACTGCAGATCCAAAATCCTATACTGGACATGCTTTTAGAAGGACGTCGGCGAATTTGTTAGCAAATACTGGAGTTGATGTTATGGCACTCAAACGTCATGGGGGCTGGAGGTTTTAGTGATAACATTAATGTATTATTTGACTAACAGAAAATGTTATTTTAGGTCTTCTGGTGTCGCTGAAGGATATGTTTCAGAGTCTTTAACAAAGAAAATAAAGTTTGCTGATAGGATTTTACATACCAACAGCGGCAGTGACAATGAATTTGACTCCATTCCAGTGTTTGAAGACAGAACTACTGAAGTTTATTCTAATCCTAACATATCTAACTCAATAAGTAATACAGAAAATTCAATTACTGTAAAAGCAATAGATAAAAACGAGGGAAAAACTATTACGTTTAAGAATTGTACAAATTGTACCTTTAATTTTTACAATAAATGAGCCCAGCATTTGTTGGTGAAAAGAATTACTGATTTTTACTTACCGCATTAATGCTGTTATGAACTCAAACAACACTTATTTTTTTAATTTCTATGGAAACAAGCCGCAGTGTTGTATATTCAACTTACAGAATGTGTCAACAATGACAGTAAGCGCATATTTTAGAACGATTGTGCGAAAATAACTATTACTACATTTTTTTTTCACTATTCATCATTATTTGTTCTCAGCTATAGTTCTACAAGTTTACGCGTATAGCTTAAGAATCACCCCGTATAGAGTATATTCTTTCCCTGGTCGCAGGTTATTTGTTACATAGGTATTTACGCAAAATTTGAGATATTCCATGAATCATCCGCCAAGTCACCCAAACCGACCCCTAGGAGCCGCTCCGCCTGCAGTAGGCCGTGATTAATGAATATTTGAATACACTAGGAATCCTTGCCGATGTATATATATCCCCATTCGCAGGATTACCGCGCCCGAACGGCAGGATTTAAGGCAGGAAAGCGCGGCATCGACGGCGCTACATCTTCAGTGTTCGTCCTTTTTGAGAGGTCGACGATTCAAATGCTCACTTCACATATTTCACCGCAAAAAAATGTTCTTTCACGGCAAAGACGAGGGTTTCTCTTGGCCGCGTCAGGATATAACCTTAAATCCGGATATCGGCGGAGACACACTGAAAGGGGGCGAAGTTTTCGTAACCGTATTGAGGCCAGATATGTTTATAAGGATATTACCTGCTAAGTGTTCTGCTAGTTGCGTTCGTTGTGATTGCTATACCCAAAATCTAAATCATCTCATATCTTGCCTGTAAACCAGCTCGACGGGAGAAGCACAGCATGGGTAGACCAGCAGTTTCACTCCGTTGTCGGCACTTTGAACTGCCTTCAGTTCAGTTCAATAGCAGTAAAATATCATTTATGGTTTGTACAGTATATTATAGATTACTTATTACTTATTTATGTCTTTAGGAAATAAGTATTATGTTCCGTTCCGTGTAAAAATAGCTTCATCTGTAAGTTACACTTCAGATGTAAATTGAGCCTCGTGTATGATATGCCACACTGTTGATTGGGACATTTCTTGTACTTGTTGAGCGATTTGTCTAGTACTTATTCGGAGATTCTCTTCAACAATCTCCAAAATGTGTTCGTTAGCTGCTGCAATACACTGTGGACGTCCTGGACCTGCATTCCTTCCACGATTCGGTTACAAATTTCCCTTGTCACGCCCATGTTGCACTACCGCGATAAAGGTATATAGCTGCATTTGGCACATGTCTACCGGGAAATCATTCTGCATATAGACGATAAACTGCTAAAGTATTTTGTCCTACTTCACCACCAAATTAAAACGATATCCATCCGTTTTTGGCAATTGAAAATATCCGGAATCGCCTGAATTTCGATGACATTAGAGACTACAGCAGCCCAGCCATGTAAAGGTTGAAAATACTATAACTTCAATATCTTTTTTCCCGAAAACTATAAGGATTTTACAATTCTTTTTACGATATTGATATTTTGCATGACGCATTTATTCTCATATTTTTTTGGATAAGTTAAATCGCCGTGTATACTAACTGACTCCTACTATTTTTTTGTTGTTTCAATACACGTTTGCTAAGACAACATCCATTCGACGCTATTTCATCTCCACTTCAGCCTACCCTTAATTGATCTCCCCATTATGTTCCCTCTTGAAACGGGAACAGCTTTCATTTCACGGTCCAACTTTTTTAATTTACCCGCTCGTAATCCCTAGTAATTAAGATGGGAAATTATTTTATAAACGCCTTTTGTTCTTATCCTGTTTGACTTGAAGGGGTACCTACTCGTAAATCTGCCGCAATCTAAATCCCCGGCAAATCTCCCACAGGAGAGATTACGCCGAAAATTAGGTCCGCCGAGGATATTCCTGGTATCCATGTAAAAACTGGGAAATGTTAGGAAAAATCTTGTTTATAGTGAGTAGGATGTTGGTGAGTGTATAAAATGGCGAAGTCGCCAGTGTCAACCGGAAAATTTTTGTAATGAAATGAATATATTGTAACGTACGCTACTGGTTATGGTTGAAATACCGTGTTTCAATATAATTGTGGCATCGTTACTTCATCCTCTACTTTAATTTAATTTAATACAGAGCGATATATTATATATTATATAAAAAGTTATCAACATATTTCTTGAAATATGTTAATCTTTCGACTTAAAAACGAAATAAGCCTGGACAAAAAATATATATTTCTTGTCCAACCAAATAAGTTAATAAAGTTAATATTTTTAATAAGACATCTACAATATTTTTTCGTTTCTTTGCATTTTCTGAGAACATTTACAAATAGTAATGTATATTTTCTTTACTCCATCAGAAAGTAGAGAGTTCAACGAACAAAAAGCCCACCGATTTTTTTAAAAAAGCAGATATTTTGACGTGATAATTTTCTATTGAAAGTTAGGGTGCTTTTTCGATATTAAGTCAAAATAAGGTGAAAAAATAAATATTTTAAATCAAAAAAATTACAGTGTTTGGACATAGAAAGGTAAGTTTTCACTAAATTTCGGAAAAAAAATTGTTTGTAAAAGATAAAAATAAAAAACCATAAACTTGGTTATTTGAATTTTTCACATAAATTTTGAGGTTACGTGAAAAAAGTTTAAATACAAAAGGTGTAGATCTTTTTATTACCTACAACTTTGCTATTTAACTTTTTTCCATAGGACTTGTAGTTTTGCCGGAAATCAAGATAAACCGTTTTTAACCCTTAAAAACTCACCCCCTTCCACTTCCCGACCTCAGATCGCCCGTAAATTATTTTTTCTTTCATTTTTATTGTATTCTCTTCCTTTTCCAATGGGTTTCATCCTACTATTATTTTTTTTGGTTTCAAAAATTATCGACCCTGGTCGATGTGTTTATAAAGTAAAAAATAGATAAATATCGCAATAAGTACGCGGTGTAGAACTAACTACATCTATCGGCCATTCGCTACTCCATGCCGGACTGAAAATGTCACAGACACGAAGCGTTCTACATGCAGTAGACACCATTGAAAACTGTCGACCTTTATCGCGATCGGCGAGAAACGATATTTTGCAAACACGGAATTCCAGGAAACAACTACTCTGCATTGAATTACACCTGGAAAACATATAGCAACAGCTAGAGTCATTCGTCAGAAGCCCACCAGACATATACCGGTTTTGAGCTTATTAGCTCTCATCAGTATGCCATAGGTAAGTTGACATTTTCAGTCCGGCATTAGCCCGCAGAGTAGTTGTTTCCTGGAATTCCGTGTTTGGAAAATATCGCAATAAGTCTCCATGAATTTTCAAATAAACAAAATTATTTACACAAAAGACCATATACTAAATCACAAGAAAGTACTTGTCTCAAATCTTCGCAAACTTTACTAACATGACCCCGAATAATAAGTCACGGCGCCTAGCACTCGCTCGTGGCACCCACACGGCAATCAAAATCCTATAAAGTATCGAGAGGCCCATCTGAGTCTTAACGCAGAGCTGCATTTGCATAGAAATGGGCTAGGGGCCGTTACTCGCGCGGGCCGTTCCGAAAAAGAAATTAATTCGCGCGGCGTGGACTGCGAGGAAGCGTGAAATTGCCGGGGCCTGCTTCGGAGAAGATTCCGAGTTAATAAAGGAACTCGGGAGTTAATTTACTAAATTGTTTGTTTTCGTTGCCTCTTACAAGAGCCACGCGATCGTACGGGCCACTCTAAGGGCTAATTTTCGAGAGATTAAACTTAAGACTAAAGCGGTATATAAAATTTGAGGAACTAAAATGCATTCATCCTTTTGTAAGTTTTGAAAGCTATAAGAACTAAAGTGAATCTAATCCGTGATTAGTAAAAAACACTTTCCTAAAGTATTAGAACTTCAATGCCATTAAAAGCCATTGTATGAGCTAAAGTGTAATTTTTATTCTAGAGGAGCTAAAAATGATGCAAAGACACTTTTGGGGCCAAAGTACATGTTAGTTTTCTGAAACTAAAACACATTTTAGTACAGTAAATATACTATAGCCAAAGTGTAATTTTTATTCTAGAGAAGCTAAAAATGACACAAAGACACTTTTGTGGCCAAAGTACATGTTAGTTTTCTGAAACTAAATCGCACTTTAGTTCAGTAAAATATACTATAGCTAAAGTGTAATTTTTATTCTAGAGGAGCTAAAAATGATGCAGACAATTTTGTGGCCAAAGTACATGTTAGTTTTCTGAAACTAAATCGCACTTTAGTTCAGTAAAATATACTATAGGAGCTAAAGTGCGATTTTTGGTATCGAAATGATAAAATTATTATAAAAATACTTTAGAGGCTAAAATTCATATTTCAGCAATGCTATTAAAACATGCGAAGAAGCTAAAGCGCATTTTTGATCTCGAAATGCTAAAAATTATACAATAATGCGATATTATTCCTTCCTGAATAATATTAATTAACGTAGTGATTTTTATTCAGTACGTTAAGAATTACAATTTGGAGACTAAAGTGCATATCTTAGTTCCTTGGAACTAAAACGCACTTTAGCTTAATGCTATTAAATGATACTACATAAGATAAACTGAGATTTTATCTCTACAGGTTAAAATGCTGGAAAAACAATTTAGAGATTAAATTGTATATTTTAGTTTTGTGAACTAAAACGCACTTTTAGTTCAATACTAAAAGATTTTATAAGAGCCAAACTGAGTTATTTTATTTAGAGATTCTAAAAATTGTGCAAAAATATTTCTGAGGTTAAAATGTAAAATATGCACTTTAGTTTAAATATACTAAAGCAACTAAACTGCTATATATAAACATGAGAAGCTAAAAATGCTAGGTAAACACTTTAGAAATAGTGCATATTTCAGTTCATTGAAACTAAAACACATTTTAGTTCAACACTTTTAAAAAAAGACTAAAATGCATTATTTTATCTTGAGAGGCTAAATATGGTACGTATGGTAAACTGAAATCATTACTCTCTTATAATAGTATATTCGTTCGTTATTCGTTTGTTTTAGTATTTAGTTCAGTTGTCAAAATGGTGCTTAAGTGCATCTTTTATCTTCTAAGCTTTAAAATCCGTGTACTCCTTTGCATTGAAAGACCCATTAAGAACTTAAGTGCATTTTAGTTCTACGGTTCTAACGTTGTTTCTTAGTCAGTCATTGTAACATTGTATATGTTGTAGTATAATATAGTGTAGTGTATAGTTTAGGGTAGTCCGTAATAATAATAATAACAAATACGTCTGATTTTTAATTTTATTACGTCGACTTGATTCTGCTGCATGTGTCACCCAATCAGTAATCAAAGGCGTTTGGTAAACATTTGCAATTTACACTTTGGACATTCATTTTGCATAAGGATATTCTTAATCGTCTTAATATCACATAGAGGAGAAACCTACCACTTACAGCTTATATCCTACTCAAACAGTTACTTTAGTAGTAGTAATTTAAGGTTTCCCTGGTTGAAATTTAGGTCACTAAACATTATGCAACATTACAGAACAATTGTCATAATTTTTCGCTGACAATATCAATCATTTTATCAATAATCACAGAGCACACATTTTTGATATTTTGGAAAATATATATTTACTTACAGTAAATAAATCTGCAGAAATGATACGAAAAAGTTCGACTTCTTAAAAAATACCAATTTATGTACCCGTTCCAAAGTCTGCGACAAAAAACCTGTTACCGACCATTTTATATACTCCATCAGCTCTTGTAAGGCCGGAATGAGAAACGTTGAAATTGAAATTTATTTGTGGCGTGGAGCCCACACAACATCAACCCGAAACCGATTTTACAGCTTCATCTCGAAGAAACATCCAATAACATCACATCTTTATCCAATAAACTTTTAATACTTACTCTATAATAATAATAGCTTTATTGTGCAACAGAAAATCCATTTACTGGGCGAAATTAGAAAAAAGTAAATAATAGTAGAGTGTAATATACATGCATATACACAAAAAATTACTGAAAAGAAGAACAAATTGAGAAAAAACTAACACTACAAAAAAATATAAAAAAGATATACAGAGTGTTCCTAAATAAGTGTCGCAACGGAAAACTGTAAATGCCTCTTGAAAAAAGAAACATATTTTTCCTCTTCCATTTTTCTCTCCGGGCTTTTGTTTTGGAGATACACGGTGTCAAAACTTTAATTTTTTTCCAGTTTTTTTCCAATATCTTAGGAACCGTTTGAACTACAGAACTGAGCTTTTGTAGATACATTACCACTATTAATAGCTACTTTTTTGCACTCCTCTCGAATTCACTGGGCGTGCCAGTGGTGGAGATTTTAAGGTACCGGAAGGGTTTTTCCCCCATAACTTTTACGTCACTGGAAAAATTGTCATTTGACAGCAAATTCTGAAGCGCCAATGAATTTTAGACAAAAACAGTTCTCTTGGTTCATTGCTCTAAAGTCAACCGTTTTCAATGAAAATGACTTTCTATGAACAAAAACAAACATTTCGCTAACGTTTCGAGAATCTTTTGTAATTCAAAAAATAGGTTTTATAGTTCGTAATGGTGTCAATGACAGATGAGTTGTTCCTTGTTCTAAAAGTTTAATGACTCGAACTGGCATAAAAGACAATGGCATTTTGCAATGCCTCACTTATAATCGTAAATCCTTCTTCAAATATAACCATTACGAAATGAAACAATAAGTATACGATTCGTATCCTCTTTTTTATTACCAATACACATGTGCTAAGTCTTCTGGTAAAGTCTTATTTCATGAATATTAATAGATTTAACTGTATTTTGCTTTATTTAATTACTATTAATGTGATAAATTTTCTTCGTACCTGTCCAGTACTGTATTTGAATGTATTATTTAGGAAAAGGGCACAGATAATAGTTATTTATAATAAAAGTGACATTTAATTTTGTGAAAAGGAAAGTTCCAGAAAATAAAATCGCTTTTGGCACATATACACTATTTTTTTTCAACAAATTAAAAGTACAAATCAACGCATTTCTTACGTTATTAAATTTATAAAATATCATTATGAAATCCAATTGTCCATGAAGTTCGATCGTTTGTTGACAATGAAGTTCAGATCTCATGATATGGAAAGTGGTCAAGAACCAAACACAAAAATTGATGTGCAACAAACATTCGTTATTATTGGTACATTATATTCGTATTTGAATGTATTATACAAAGCTCTTTGAAAAAAACACATTTATTTGTGTAAAAATGGCACATCTGGCTAGCCCTATATAAAACTATATAAAATAAGTTAGAACACGTCAGAGCAAGTTAGAACATTATTAATTAGCCCGCGGAGTAGTTGTTTCCTGCAGTATCATTTATAGATTTAATGGCGCATCGCCCAGGGCGAGAGGTCTGCGGGTAAGTACCTACGACAATGTAGGTCGCTTCCTGCAAGTCGAGCCGCTTAGGCCGAGCAGGAAGTAGCAGACCAGTTACATCTCACCTGCACTCGATTTATATGTGAACCTACATATACCTACCTACCCGACAAGGGTTCTTGGCTGTTCACACAGATACTGCAGGTGTAATTCAATGCCGGTCGGGGCATTAAGCCGTGAAGTAGGTGTTTCCTGCAGTATCATTTATAGATAGAACATTATAAATTGTTCTTTTGTAATTTGAAATTAAAAAATGTTAATAAGTGCAATTCATTTTGCATCGAAAATGGAGGCTTCTACGAAAATTTATCAAGAGTAATAAATTATTTTAAACAAAATTTGCATGACTTATAAAAAATTGTCCGTAGGCGTACGTAAAAAAATGGGGGATAATATAGCCCTTTCCCCCCTTTTCTACGTTTGTTTACAATAATACTCTTGAGGATTTGGTCAACAATAAGAAGTATATCTATACAAGTTTAACTTTAACACCCTGTATTTTTTAAGGAGTCAATATCGCAAAAAAAAATTCGAATTTCGGATTTTGTTTAAAAATAATAAGCAATTGTGTGCTTATAAAAAACATAGTCTTTAATTATTCTGTGGGAGGTTGGATTATACCCGGAATATACGGCACCAACGAAAACAGGTACGAATTACGGTACAAATCGTTAGGATGCCTTTGTGCGGTAAACAAGCTGCGACGGATATATAGGGGGGATGTAAACGAGGGTCTCCATTTTCGTATATCCGTTTATATTAAATAAATTCTTTATCTCAGCCGGCCATGCCGCCTCGCCATTATTTCGAAATAAATTGCAGGAGATACAAGCTTCAGCCGGCCGGCGAGGTCAGAGTTATTTTGGGCGTTCGTCGTGTGGAATACGTCCTAACCACAACGTTGGGAATTTAAGGTCCTCGGCATTTTTTATTCTAGTTATCAGGACGTTGATTTAACGATCATCCGCCCGTAGCATCGTCTGAAACTAGGTAGATAGTTGCTGCTTTCCATTTGCCACAATACTCAGTTATTCTTACCTCAGCTTAGATGAGACTGAGAATTTTTACCTCACCTCCTTACCGATGCAGCACAAGCTCTTGAGCTTGGCTTGTAGCTGAGAAATTTGGCTTATGCCCTTAGATCTTATACTTAAGACTTATGCCGCATTCACAAGTTATTTTTATTAAGTTCTGTCGGTTCTGTGACTTTTTAAAAGTGAGGTTATTGTTATTAAACCAATTTATTTTCAAAAGTTAATTTTTTTTTCGAAAACTACATGCGAGCGCCGAAATCTGACTTCAGATTCGTGATCAGCACCCTCGAAAATTGGGGGTAGGATTTTTTTGTTAAGATTAGAGAGTTTTACGCTGTTGTAAATAATTACCAACATTTTTTTTCACAAGAAAATTTTTTCACTGTTGGAGCTTGTTTCTCTCGTAGAGAAATTTACAAATGTTCACAACTTTCATCAATATTCCTATGTAAAACCCTATGCAATAACTACTAGACATTTTCAACGCTAGTTTAAGATAAATATTTGAACCCGTATTATCGTGATTTGATTGGCCCAGTTATTTTGTCAAATCGATTAAATGGCGAAAGTTATTTGGAATACCTGCAAAATATGGTTTGGCTGCTGAAACTTTTCAGATCTTCTGAAGAAGAGAGCGACATGTCTCTCGAAACGTCAAGAGTCTTAAACCGACGACGTGGCCAACAGCCCTGAAGCAGCCACACCATTGACTGCTTATTGTTAAATTGTTTTAAAAATAAAGAGTCCTTATTTTGTGATACTGCCGATGAATTCACTAAATCTATTTTACTCTCAACCAGCCCATTACAGACACAAATGGGAATATTCACATTTTTTTCAAGCCGATTTTATTGGATCGGTTATTATTTTTTTTCTCTGAAAGTTGAAGGAATAAAGTATTGAAATTATACATTTTTCAATTCAGCAAGTTAAGCTCTACAAGAATCCGATGAAAAAATATAGGGGTTCTATTTAAAAATATATCCGCTGTCGTCATCCCGCGAAAACAAATGAACGTCGGCAATGCGTTGGTATAGAAAAAAGAGGAAATTTCATGAAACTTCGTTGTTTTGGAAATAATGAATTTATTCCATACTTTTCTTCCACACTGTTCTCTGAATGATTAGCGTGATTTCATGTTCAATATTCTGCCTGTGTTATGAATTATAATGGTAGACTATCCAATTACTTCATGTTACAGTAATATAAAAAACAATATAATCTCAGAAAACTGTAGTTAGCATTTCTTTATTGTAAATATCAGGTTAAAGCTGAAGGTGACTGTCTCGATATAAATTATAAATAAGAACACACCTTGTGAGAAATATTTCAGATTCCTAACATTTGCTTAGTTAGTGCTATACATATAGCACTGTTTCGAATGCTCTCGAAGAATTGGTGGGGATCTCACGACCACTTCTATCTGTCTATTCTTTGTTCTGCAATTGCTATTTTCCAATATTCCGTTTCTTCGCATCTGCAATGGACATTCGGTTGCTTTATTGCTTAACTAAACCTCGTAAAATTCCTCTTACGTCCTCCGAAGCCTGCCATTAGCTGAACTTCCCGAAGCCGCCAAGGGATCAAGTGTCATCAAATGGGGACATTTGCTCGCGACTGGCGATCCATTAGTCCCAAGGAATGACCCAAACGATGCACCCCAAGACGCCAGCGAACGCTCTGATACACAGCAGGACACAGTAGCAGGATCTCCGCCGCGCAATCGTCCTCTCCTGCTGCCTGCTCCTGCAGAGCCTAGTCGCTGGCTCCGTCCGCCGAACCAGTCGCGATTCGGCCTCAGAAGTGAAAGCTGGTGCTGGTGTTCCTCAGGCTACGCTATCACCGACACGCCAGCGATTGTTTACGTTCATACAGTGCGTTCAGGAAGTAGTTGCCAGTGACGGAAGTGCAGTTTTTACCGTTCGGAAGGACCTAGAAGCAAGGGAGCGGGGATTAGTGCTAGTGACAGTTCCTTTTATTATGTGTGAGGCTAGTGGACTCACGTGCTGATTCGTATTTGGAAAATTACGTTCTGGACACCTTCAAGATGCGCCTGAAGAGCCGTTTGCCGTCTCCTCTGGGTCTTGTGGGGATTATTATCTGCGTTATTTGTTCTGCAAAAGGTGAGGCGGCTGTCCACCGGCAGCTATAATTAGTGTTACAATTAGCAGCCGTATTCTAGCGGCAAATTGGCTGTTGGTTAGTTAACTAACTGCTTATTTATCTACTTTGCGGTGTTCGGAACTGAAATTACCGCTCCATTGGGAGCGCGATATGCGGATACATTGAATGCAAATTTAATTTAAATAATTGCTACCCAGCTGAAACTTTATAGCAAAGATGAACGAGAATATGACAAGTTTCATCGACAACAGTTTCTATGCAACTGACATATACAAACTTTTGGATTCTTATCATTAGGCTCTTGACTCTCCAAAAGTAGAAGTGAAGTTTTTAATCAAATACTCAAAACTATTAATATAGATCCCTTTATTACATTATTGCTATCTTATAGAATTAACTTCATAAAATGTAAGGATGAAACTGTCCAAACAAATATTTTTTCCAGATTTGGACGGATTATTTTCAGTAAAAACTTTTGCGCTTCATGATTTTTTTTAAATACACCGTTTACAACTAAGGATCTAAAAATGGTGACTAAAATGTACTGGTAAAGTAGAGCACAGGTGGAAAACCGAATTACTGTCTTGCTCGAATTTGTATTTATTTGAGTGAAAGGTACTTAGATCATACATTTATTCTTTGCTTTTAGAGCTCAAGAAGATTTTTGACTTGAAACGATTCATTCAAATGAACATTTTCCGTAATAAATTCATTGATAATTGATCATTTATTCCAAAGAAAGAGAAACGTACGTTATAATTATAAAATATTATTTGTTGTTAATAATGATTTGAGAAAAAAAAATAAATAAATGATAAAAACCCACAAAATAATTACTACAAAACACACAAAAAACATATACAGTGTGTTTCAGGTATTATTAGCATCCTTGGAAGGGACGGGTAGAAGGTGGGTAAAAGTTTATAGTTTCTGAGATACAGGGTGCCAAAGATTTAGAAATTTTTTTACTATATTTTTTATTTACTTGGATCCCTTGTTGATAAAACAAAAATAATTCTAGGTTGTAATGGAATACCTTAGATTTAATTATTCAGTGTATTCAAATATTTCTATTATCACCAGTGGCGTAGAAACCCTGTGCCACTCTTCCTCTAGTTACAATAAAAATAGTACGCCACTGTCTTAATTATAAAAAACATAAGATACTTTAAGTTCTGATTATTTTGAACAAATAATTATTCTTTGTAATTTTCTTTAAAATGTATTATATTCAATTAATTGTTTATTTAAAATATGTCTGCGTTTTGTAGTTTGTGCATATTTATATGAAAAGAGGAAACTTGAAAATTCACTCTTAAAATTTTAACGTTTTGCTGTATCGACTGCGGAAAAGACACTTTACGTGAAACCAAAACAATTTTTCCTCGGTGCATTGAATATTTCAAATAGGATTATTTCGAAAATGTGTTTTAAGTACTTGAAGGAAAAATAACTATTTCGTTAACTAATTAATGTGATGTAATATGTGATATTTTACGAAAATAATAACTGGACTATTTACTGTAAACACAAAATAACTGTTGAGATTTATTTTGTTAAAATAAAGTGTCATGGCAACTTTTTGGGATTGATGCAGGAAAAGACGCATTTTAAGGATCCAAATCAGTGTGTAAAATAGCTATTTCCGCACTAGCACGGAATAATTTTACTTTTCCACACTAGTACAAAAATATACTTGGAAAATTTAAATGCCCCAAAGTCCATAACCTAAATTTTAAATTTTCTATAAAATCTTTGTTTATGGTATAATAATTATTCTCCAATTTGGTGATATATTTCAATAAATCAAAAGATAAAATAGCTATTAGTTGGTTTATACAGTTGTTATGGACTCCGATTATATGTCTATTTGACCTTTCCTGCTACATGGTAGGTGTATAATTAAATAACTATTAGAAGCGATTTCAAAGCCTGGGATACGCTAAACGTTTCGTTGTTTGTCTAAGCTATATCGTTATATGTACGTGAATTTGTATATATCTACGATTAGGTGCGGCAAGTTATGCAAATCAATGAATTTTTTTCGAAGGCATGCCTCAAGGTGGTCCACTACAGATTTAGAGAGACAGCGCACCAGATTTCGTACCCTTCGGACGTCAGATCGAAACCTGCATTCCATTTGTCCAATTCTAAAAGTCGCTTCCGGATTATTCTTTCCCAAGTTTTTTAATTTTAGATTCCCGAGGAATTCCCAGACTCAATTTGCTGGAGATACTTCACTGCCATGAATCATCTTAAATAGTTAATTTAGCCAGTCATCTTCGTCTCGGTTACATTTCCAGGAAAGAACGTTCATAATTTTTCGTTACAACGACTATTGATCTGCAGATCTCAGGCGCTGATATTAATAATAATAATAATAAATTTATTTCTTTTTTGACAAAGTTAAATTTGTATGGGAATAGTCAAGATGGACATAAACCTAAAGCTAAGTACATAAACCTTGGTATATAAAATAAAAATGAAAAGAAATACGAGAACAATCAAGAAAAGTGTTTCATATCCACAAATTACGAGGAATGATAACATTTACGAAATTCTTCCAAATTACAAAAACATTTATCCAAAAGCAATAATTTCAGTTGTTTTTTTTTTAAAGAGATAACATTTTTATTTAGTCTAGTATTTAATGGTAATTTGATAAAAATATTTAAACCTAAAGGCAGGTCCATATCAATAAATATTTACGTTGTGCGCTGTATTTGACGCAAATTTGATCACGTTTGTCAAAATAATTATAGATGTGGACTGTGTGCCGCACAAGGGAACACGCAAATATTTGCGCTAGATACAACACATGCTATCCACCGGTCTGTCGGTTTTTCTGCCAACTTCAAAGAAATTTGTGTCGAATGCTTGTTTTAATGTGGACTTGAATATTTTTTCATTTTCTAAAATATTTCTGTCTGATTTAGTAGTGTATATATTCGTATTGGTATTATGTGGGTGCCAACATGCCCTCCCAACTTATGAAAAAAAGTGTGCAGTTTATATATTACTAAATTATTATCTACGACATAATAACAAGCAGAGAGAAAACGGTAAACAGAGACGTTACTGGACAACAAAACTATGTCAGTATAGAAGCCAGAGTGGTGGTGAAAACCTATTAAAAACGTTAGCAATTGACGAGACAATGGGGCAATTTTAGGCAGAAATTTACAATTTACAAATACGAACACCAATTTCACTTATTTACTAACTGTCCACGAAAATGGATCGCAATAGAAACACCCGTACAGCGCACATATTTATCAGGAAATATCAAACGAAAACAAAATTTTGCGCCGCAAATATTTTCGTCAAATTCAACACACAACATTCAACACACAAATTTATTAATCTGGACCCGCCTTAAGAGATTTGGTGAACTACTTGTCGCTTTATATTTAAAATATGGAATAAAAAACTGTTCCTTTTGTCTCGTGTTTAACTTGTGTACATTGCCATTCAAAATAAAGTAACCCTTACTCTTAAAAACGAACATACACAACTCGAAAATCAAAACACCTGTTAAAGATAAAATCTTGTAATCTTTAAAAATTTCCCCCTTACAAGAGGGTCTACTGGAAACACCGGCGATACATCTAACGATCTGTTTTTGCGCTATAAAAACGTCCGATGATCGAGTTACCCCAAAAACATATACCGTATGTTAATCTGGAAGAAATCTGAGCGTGATATATTAAAATTAATTGCTCTAATGTCAAAATATTATGCAAGTTTCTAAACGTATAGCAAAGCGATTTTAGCTTTGAGACCAATTGAGCGCAGTGTTTGTGCCATGCCAAACACTCGTCTAAGGCAATTCCCAAAAAATTTAAATAACTACTACTACTATTTATTTGATATTCAGTTTTGCACAGTGTTTTTGTCTGTTGTGAAATCTAATTAACTGAGATGTATCACCGCTAAGATGAAGGGCATTGGCCGCGCACCAATCACCTAAAATGTTTAATGCAGTGTTACATTTAGATTCTAGTAGTTTATCATTGGAATTCAAAATGACTATGGAAGTGTCGTCTGCATATGTAATAAGAAACGCATTCGAAATCAAAGTGTCAAGCACATTAGTGTATAGCGGAAATAACATGGGACCCAACACGGAGCCTTGCGGAACTCCCACGTTAATTTCGCCGTATTATGACCTAAAATTGAAGGTGAATTAGGTGTAGTAGTTTAACGCATGTGTTATTTCAATTGTGAAAATAGACGGCTTATTAAATTTACATTTAATTCGCGGCTTTGCAAATTCACATCGAAAGTAAGTTGTAAAATTTAAATTCAACGAAGAAGGATAAAACATTTAAGTAATCCATTTGATTTATTAACGAATGAGATGAGATGACCATTTTTGGCAATTCTACTTAACGTGTTAGAAATAACATTGCCGTTATTTCTTAACAGTAACAGGATGATACATACTACAAAAATTTAAGGTGACCAAAATAAGATACGTACTTGGGCTGATTGTATGAAAGGTTCGACGAATAGTATTTAACGCGGAATTCGGGATCTGCCTCTGTTATCCTTGTATTAAACGCTAGGATCCGATTTCTGTTCGATTAACATGTTTGTAGAAGGATTAGGACAGAGTGGTGGGATACTCAATTCGACGGGCTTGGTTTCTCAACCGAATATGTGGACAGGGTAGGGTTTGCTGATTTTGGGTCGAGATTATCTCAACTATGATTCGTGTTGTCCGAAAACAATGCGTGCTGTATTCTCGATCGGTGTGGGCAAACAGTGATAGAATTTGCTTGTAAAGTTCCAAAACATGACGAGACAATGTGAGGTCATCATTTTATTATAGACGTTATATCTCCTAAAATAATTCTGATAATAATGGAGATGAAACTTTGTTTTAATGACACAGGATGATGCGAGTCTTAGCCATAAGAATAACAAACGGAAAGTGTAGTTCAAATACATATTACAAAAAGTCTTCTTATTCTATTTGGGCAATGTATGTGGAAGTAAAAATACAGGGTGTTTGGAAATGTTGGTACAAAATTTAAGGCGGTAAAAGTATCGACGAGGATAATTCTCATCCAACCACTGCCGTACTTGCCTTCCGTAATGTGCAGAGGCACCATCCAACTGCATCCAGTTCCCTAGGCATACATTTAAGGGGACATCGTCAAGCACGTCGGGGAGATAGTTTTGCAGAAACGCATGAAATAAATCCCCATTTAAACGAGGAGGCAAAATATGCGGCCCACAGAGGCTATTACTTAAAACACCTATCCACACATTTACACTAAACTGTTGGTGAAATGCAGATTGTCTGACACATCGAGGATTGACTTCACTCCAAACGTGAATGTTGTGGTGATTCACAATTCCAGCTTTTGTGAAATTAGATTCGTCAGTCCATAAAACCTTATGCAGAAATTGTGGATTAATTTCTGTTGAATCTAAAACCCATCTACAAAAATTGAAACGTTTTTCGGCATCTCCTGGAGACAAACCTTGAACTGGTTGGAGATGGAAAGCCCTTCGATGATCTTGTTTGAGTGCTCTCAGTACTTTTGAAATGGCTGTTCGAAGCAACACTTACTAGGTAAATCTATAAATGATACTGCAGGAAACAACTACTCCGCGGGCTAATGCCCCGACCGGCATTGAATTACACCTGCAGTATCTGTGTGAAACAGCCAAGAACCCTTGTCGACACCACCAGACATAGACCGGTTTCGGGCTTGTTAGCCCTCATCAGTATGCCATAGGTGAGATGACCGACAATTGAACTGGCTGTTCCTTCATATGTAGTTCCACATATAAATCGAGTGCAGGTGAGATGTAACTGGTCTGCTACTTCCTGCTCGGCCTAAGCGGCTCGACTTGCAGAAAGCGACCTACAATATCGTAGGTACTTAACCGCAGACCTCTCGCCCCGGGCGATGCGCCATTAAATCTATAAATGATACTGCAGGAAACAACTACTCCGCGGGCTAATGCCCGACCGGCATTGAATTACACCTGCAGTATCTGTGTGAAACAGCCAAGAACCCTTGTCGGCCACTCCACCAGACATAGACCGGTTTCGGGCTTGTTAGCCCTCATCAGTATGCCATAGGTGAGATGACCGACAATTGAACTGGCTGTTCCTTCATATGTAGTTCCACATATAAATCGAGTGCAGGTGAGATGTAACTGGTCTGCTACTTCCTGCTCGGCCTAAGCGGCTCGACTTGCAGAAAGCGACCTACAATATCGTAGGTACTTAACCGCAGACCTCTCGCCCTGGGCGATGCGCCATTAAATCTATAAATGATACTGCAGGAAACAACTACTCCGCGGGCTAATGCCCCGACCGGCATTGAATTACACCTGCAGTATCTGTGTGAAACAGCCAAGAACCCTTGTCGGCCACTCCACCAGACATAGACCGGTTTCGGGCTTGTTAGCCCTCATCAGTATGCCATAGGTGAGATGACCGACAATTGAACTGGCTGTTCCTTCATATGTAGTTCCACATATAAATCGAGTGCAGGTGAGATGTAACTGGTCTGCTACTTCCTGCTCGGCCTAAGCGGCTCGACTTGCAGAAAGCGACCTACAATATCGTAGGTACTTAACCTTAGGCCGAGCAGGAAGTAGCAGACCAGTTACATCTCACCTGCACTCGATTTATATGTGGAACTACATATGAAGGAACAGCCAGTTCAATTGTCGGTCATCTCACCTATGGCATACTGATGAGGGCTAACAAGCCCGAAACCGGTCTATGTCTGGTGGAGTGGCCGACAAGGGTTCTTGGCTGTTTCACACAGATACTGCAGGTGTAATTCAATGCCGGTCGGGGCATTAGCCCGCGGAGTAGTTGTTTCCTGCAGTATCATTTATAGATTTAATGGCGCATCGCCCGGGGCGAGAGGTCTGCGGTTAAGTACCTACGATATTGTAGGTCGCTTTCTGCAAGTCGAGCCGCTTAGGCCGAGCAGGAAGTAGCAGACCAGTTACATCTCACCTGCACTCGATTTATATATGAAGGAACAGCCAGTTCAATTGTCGGTCATCTCACCTATGGCATACTGATGAGGGCTAACAAGCCCGAAACCGGTCTATGTCTGGTGGAGTGGCCGACAAGGGTTCTTGGTTGTTCACACAGATACTGCAGGTGTAATTCAATGCCGGTCGGGGCATTAGCCCGCGGAGTAGTTGTTTCCTGCAGTATCATTTATAGATTTAATGGCGCATCGCCCGGGGCGAGAGGTCTGCGGTTAAGTACCTACGATATTGTAGGTCGCTTTCTGCAAGTCGAGCCGCTTAGGCCGAGCAGGAAGTAGCAGACCAGTTACATCTCACCTGCACTCGATTTATATGTGGAACTACATATGAAGGAACAGCCAGTTCAATTGTCGGTCATCTCACCTATGGCATACTGATGAGGGCTAACAAGCCCGAAACCGCTTTATGTCTGGTGGAGTGGCCGACAAGGGTTCTTGGCTGTTTCACACAGATACTGCAGGTGTAATTCAATGCCGGTCGGGGCATTAGCCCGCGGAGTAGTTGTTTCCTGCAGTATCATTTATAGATTTAATGGCGCATCGCCCGGGGCGAGAGGTCTGCGGTTAAGTACCTACGATATTGTAGGTCGCTTTCTGCAAGTCGAGCCGCTTAGGCCGAGCAGGAAGTAGCAGACCAGTTACATCTCACCTGCACTCGATTTATATGTGGAACTACATATGAAGGAACAGCCAGTTCAATTGTCGGTCATCTCACCTATGGCATACTGATGAGGGCTAACAAGCCCGAAACCGGTCTATGTCTGGTGGAGTGGCCGACAAGGGTTCTTGGCTGTTTCACACAGATACTGCAGGTGTAATTCAATGCCGGTCGGGGCATTAGCCCGCGGAGTAGTTGTTTCCTGCATTATCATTTATAGATTTAATGGCGCATCGCCCGGGGCGAGAGGTCTGCGGTTAAGTACCTACGATATTGTAGGTCGCTTTCTGCAAGTCGAGCCGCTTAGGCCGAGCAGGAAGTAGCAGACCAGTTACATCTCAACTTACTAGGTATACATTTTTTGGGTAAAACATGCTAAAGAACGAGCATTATTAACTATAAATTCAATATACCTGGGCACAAAAATGTTATGAAGCTTTAAATGAAAGCTATGTACTACTGGTGACATCCTGTAAGTGTATAATTTGCAAAGACTGATCAGGTTTGTGGTTATTTCCAACTTCATGCTAGATCGCGCGTCCTGTCCATCAATTTGAAAATTAAATCCCTCGAGGCGACGTCAAAAAGCGCCACCTCTCGCCACCCCCTCGGACTGCATCGGTTGTTAATATTACAACAACGGCGGCGCTCGAGAACGTAATGATGGGGTGATTGATGAAGCGGCGGGGTGTTTTTTACCCCTCCCCGCACTATTACCTAATTAATATAAAAGGATGTAATCCATCACAGTTTTTGCGGATGGGAAGCGGCGCGGTGACATGGCCGCGCGCTGGACGGCATCCCCTAGGAACGTAGCGTTTAATTCCCTTGATTTATTTATAACTGGGACGGGGTCGTTTGCGGCTATTAGAAATATGATTACTTTTTTGCGGTCGCGACGTCGCGAAGGGATTTTTACCCCGGCCGGTGAAATAAGGAGTGATTGATGCCGCTAGTTCTACACTTTTATTAGCCCGTATAATGAGATTCTGCTGCTTTTTTAATTCTGACGAAGGACTTGTCTTCCAGGATTAAGTTCTGGCTTACGTTGTCATATACAGGATGTTCAGAAATGATGTGCAAATATTCAATATCTGACTTAAACAATAATTATAAAATAAACTTAAACTTACAAATATAAAAAAATCTGGTACTGTCTTAGTGCGGCTTGAAGACTACCTGAAAAATAGAAGACAAGTAACTAAAATTGGTTCTATTACTTCGGGCAAACTTATAAATTATTTTGGAATTCCACAAGGGACTGCATTAGGGCCGTTGCTTTTTATAATATACTTAAATGATTGAACCATTCAATTGGCTTGTTTGTAGATGATATTTTAGTTTATGTTGCTAATAAGGATTTACATCAAGGTATTAAAATAACAAATGATACTTTAGCAAGTATGGAATCATATTTACGAATTAATAAACTTAAGTTGAATGCTAGTAAAACTAAGGCTATGGTATTAACTACTTCTTATAAGCATAAGGAAATTAATGCTAATTTGACTAACATCATAATAGACAATGAAACAATGGAAATTGTCGCTGAATTTAAGTACTTAGGATTTATTAAAGATCTCATTAAATAATCATTGTGAATTCATGGTTAAAAAGATTTCAAAAAACTATGTTTCTTTTCTAGAATAGCAAATAAACTTTCGATGAACACATTTTGATTATTGGTTTTGCAGTAAGTCACTTCTCCTCCGCGCCAAGCTAATTCAAACTCCAACATGTGATATAATTTCTTTTGAAGTCCTTCCGCTTCATTTTCGTCATATAATTTTGCCATTGCACATATTTCACATTTATTAAGAACTGATGCACTGGATTTTCTCTTTTTGGGTTGTGCTTATAGGATTTTACGTTTAGCATTACGTGCATCTCATGATGAATTAAACTGTACGTCGGTGAAAGGGTTAAATTCAATATTGAATTCTCTATAATATTTACTTCGTAGCATTTTAGCCATAGTGTTCCAAATTGTTTTAACAACTGTTTCTTTGTAATCGAATATTAAAAGGCCAATCTTGCAATATTACATTCAATTTCTCGATGGAAGTATCTGGCGCTAATTTATATCTTAAGTAGAAAATTGTCGCCAGTTATTAACAATTTGAATAATTTCGGTGTTTGTAGACTCACCGAATCGACTCATTATTAGTGTTTAATAATTTAATAAGTTGTTGACAAAAATGTCAAATTATTTATTTTTGACAACGGACACCGCGATAATTGATTAAAAAATGAATAAGTGAAAAAACCACTAGTGCATTTATCGTTGTAAAAGTTGCAGGTAACTTTTGCCGCTGTCAAAGTGACAATTACACTGTGGCATATGGGCTTTTTTATACAGGGTGATTCAGGTTTAATCTTGATAACTTCAGGAATCGATAGAACAGGTTAAAATAATGTTCATTTGTGATATAAAGTTATTTCCTAAAACGCATCGTTTCCCAGATAGAGGGCGTTGAAGTAGGACTTTTTTTTCTCGTTTTTCCCTCATAACTTTTGAACCACTTATCCGATTTAAGTGAAATTCGGAACACAAACACTCTTTTTGATCTTACATAAGCTTCTTAAGTTTGAACTATCTACTCCTCTTAGAAGTGTATTTTGTATGTACCCCCCTCTTACTTTATTCCAAACTACAAAAAAAAATAAATAATTTCAATAAGACATCTACACACCACTTTGACCTGATTAAAATTTCGAAACTTTTTCGTCTCTTGTTTTTTTCGGCGTTTGGTCTTGTTTCTGAGATATTCAAAGAAATTGGTGACAGTGTAGCGCACCAGCCGCGTAAATTTCATTTAACGTTATAGCAACCCATGAAAACAAAACTCAGTGATTTGTGTAAACCATAGACCTTATAAATCATGGACGCGCCCAAATCGTTGATGCTCAGATGTGTGCGACAGAGATAGAGCTAGTCCGGGCAAGAACCCACAGATCATTGGCGAAAAAAAAAACAAAAACCGTAAATGACAGACGTATGACATTTAAGGTGACAGATCGAATCCACCATAGTTTATGAGTCTTTAAAAACTATTGCTAATAAACACACTAAACACAACTAAATCACAAAAGGCACACAAATCATTAACAATATTAACAGGAAAGGTTTTGTCAGGTTATGTTTATATATTTTTCTGTCATAGAACATCTGTTTTTGCCCGGACTAGCTTCATCCTTATTGTACACATCAGGATACCGGACCTCTCTTTCTAGGGCCGGTCCATGATTTATAAGCTCTATGGTGTAAACTGACGCTTGTGAAAATGATTGTCAAAAGTATTATTTAAAGAGCATTTTTAGCGCTAAGAAAAAATGCCGAGAACGTTTACAAATGCTGAATATGCCGATATACATTATGTTTATGGTTTCTGTGACGGAAATTCCAACGCGTCAGTTCGAGAGTACCGAACACGCTTCCATAATAGAAAAATTCCAAATGCGCAAGTTTTTGTAGATGTACATCGTCGATTTTCGGAATATGATTTGCGCCGCTACAATGATCATATCTTCTTGATATCGATAGAACTTTAAGTACACGCCGAGCAGCTCGGCAACTCCATTTATCTCAATCAAAAGTACTGAGAACACTCGAACAAGATCATCGAAGGGCTTTCCATCTCCAACCAGTTCAAGGTTTGTTGCCAGGAGATGCTGAAAAACGTTTAAATTTTTGTAGATGGGTTTTAGATTCTAACAGAAATTAATCCACAATTTCTGCATAAGGTTTAATGGACCGACGAATAGTACTTACACTATTTTACATTAACAATGTTAGTCGAATACCCATACGAAGAAATCAGCCATCTTCCAGTCACATATAGCCTTAAGAACGCTTGCCTAAAAAGCATTTCGAAATCAGTCGCTGTTCATTTGCCCATAATGTTATTCCAAACGCGTACCTCGACATCCTGCCTGGTACTATACTCGGTACTACGGCGACATTTAGTTAATAAAATATGCATACGCCGCGTCGTATTGAGGTTAAGTTTCAAATTTACTTATTTGCTCTTTGAAATTGTCTCCGCTGGTTTGCTAGAGAGACTCGCGAAGATGATGCGGTTACGCAAGTTAGATTTCTCCGTGAAAGTATCTAGTTATGACACGAGTAGTGAAGTGCTAAATAGTAAGCGGCATTATATCGACGTTGGGGATTCATCTTGATTGATCGTTTCATTGGAGGGGCTTTTTAGACGAGGCGGTTTATATTTTCTTGCCGGTGTAATAAAAATGATGAATTGCAGTTATGAATATTTAAATATTACTGTTTTTAATATCACTTATACAGAGTGTTTTTGAGTCAAGTAGCAAAAATGAGATCACAGACTCCTTAACATGAATCGAACCTAACATACCCAGAAATCCAAATATTTACATAAAATTTGTAAATCGGGGGCTTTTCAGGGCGAGAAATTCAAATTTGTTTCTAATCTTGACGTCATTAGTAGAGGGCGCCACTTGTGGCACGTTCAATGGCAGAACTTTTTTGCAGCTTAGTGTATCCATCTGACTATCAAAACAATCGATTCTCTTACCTGTTTTATTTGAAAAAGGTATACGTTGCTGAAGTCGGAAGAAGTAACCCCTTTTGAAATAATCTTATTTCAAATGCTCAGTGCACCGAGTAAAAACTGTTTTGGTTTCAGGTAAAGTGCCTTTTCTTCTAAAAATACAGCAAAATGTTACTTGAAAAAGTTGTTCAGAATGGTAAATTATGGAGATATTATAAGAAGAACGATTACATAAAGGGTACATTTTTTTATTAATTAAGTAGGTCATCATATTTAAATTCATTGACAGATTAATCACTTTTGACATTGTCGATATTTAATTTCAAATAATTTGAATTTATTGGTATAATAATTTTTATAGTTAGATGTTTGACTCAACTTAAAGGAGGCCACCTGAAGAAGCAATCCTATAAATGCAGAAATAGGTCAGATCTCATCTATCGTGGTTGAATTTTCGAGTTCCCACAGTTTCAAACGTGAATTTAGATATTTATAGAATGTTTTCATTAAACCAGGTTAGTAAATTTAGATAGGTTAATTTCTTTAGATAATTATTGAATAGAGCTTTTTTTGTGGAATTGTTCATTAGCATACCTAGATGTTTGGTATCAGAGAGCATACATATGACTTCATTGATAGAAATTGTAGGAGATTTAATATACAGGGTGTTTCAGTTTGATATGTCACAAACACGTGAGCATATTTTGGGAATAAAAATGAGAATAAAAGTCTGGTAAACTTTTGTTCTAACTTCCTTCGTTATGAAGATAAAGGGGGTTGAATTTTTTCTATAAATTAAAATTTTCTTTCAAAACTTTTAAACGGATTAAGAAATTGTTATCAAATTTGGGGTACTGTGTAAGCCGAGGATATTGCATTTTCTGCCAATATATGGCTTTTTAAAATTAAGCTGTGGCGTAGATACAGGGTGAGTCTGTCACTTTGGGCAAAATAAATATGTGACGCCACTGGTTAAATTAAAAAAAGTGATCAGTTCATAATTTTACAATTCATTTTCAATAAAAATGGTCTCGTTCATTTTCTTCGTGTCTCTCATAGTTTAGTCACAAATTGGATATTTATAGAAGTCTGTTTTTCGACGACTGTTAACATGCGACAATGCTTCTGAATTCAGTATGCCGTGAAAACAAAATCCAATTTATTATGTAGTTTTGAATGTGACAGTTAATGTTTATGATAAACCGCGGTTATGCAGTTTGTGCTTTAATTGTTATAACAATAATATTTTAAGTTTCTTCAAATGGTGGAAAGGGAACCAACGACAAGCACCAGAAAAATTAGCTCTGAACTGGGCGTAAGTCATACAACGGTCTGGCGCAAAATTCGTAATCAACAGCTGTATCCATTTCACTTTCAAAAGGTGCAAGCGTTGACTCCAGCAAATTATCCACCTCGACAACAATTTTGTCGCTGGCTGCTGAACCGTTGTGCAGAAGTATATTAGCTTAAAATACCTTTCTAATACAGTAAACATGTTACAAAAGCTAATAATAAAGAATATATGGGTAGATATTGTGGGTGTAATTCAACGCTGATCGGGGCTTTAGTCCGTGGAGTAGGTAGTTAGTTTCACACAATATTGTTAATACCTAAAAATATATAAAAAAGCACAAAGATTTTATGAAAACAGGCCGATTTTTTTGAAATTGCACGTCTCCATAATTTACCGTTTTCAGTTTTCAATCGGTGCACTGAATATTTTAAATAGGTTTGAAAACTGTTACTCCTAACGACTTCATCAAGGTATATCTTTTTCAGATATAACAGATAGGAGTAGTCAGATGGATACTAAGCAGCAAAAAAGTTCTGCCATTTAAAAGGAGCATGATGTGCCATAAGTGGCACCCTCTACTAGTGACGTCAAAATTAGAAACAAATTTGAATTTCTCGCCCGCAAGAGCCCCTGATATAGAAATTTTATGTAAATATTTGGATTTTTTAAGAAGTTATCTACAAATATCGAAACTAAAATTTTAACTTTGACACCCTGATTATTTTTTATTTAGCGACTTGGGATATAAGTATGTTAGGTTAAACGCCATGTAGCATGAAAATCCTCAAATACAGCTGAGGACTAAATTGAGGAATTTAAAAAAAAAATGAAATAACGGTTCTGGAAGGTGAACCAAGTACCAGTACTTGAACTTCACAAGAATTCGAAAAAGAGATTTAAGTGAAGAACCTGAGACCTCCGCAAACAAAAACGCAAACAAAATTTAAAAAATTACTGGATATAAAGTTTGTTTATCATTTACCATAGAAAATAACGATTTGCTGCTATAATATTGTTAAATGTATTAACGTAGCCAATAAATACATTTCTTCTATTAAAATTGAAAATGACTCAAAACAAATAATTATTTTTATAAGAATACCGTTAGTTTAAACTGTTCTAGTTAATCTTACAACTATTCTAAGAACTAGTAATATTTTTTGTATTGTAAAATAAAATGCACCAATAAAATTTGAAATAAAAACAAAAATTCGATTGTAGAAAAAATTTTGTGTGCAACATGTGCAAGGAGCATATTTGTTGCACTTAGCATGATTTCAGTTATCGACTTCGTCTGTAAACTTGATACATCGTGCGATAAATACACACTTTTGCACTAGTTGCATAAATAACTATTATTGCCCTCGGACGTTTCAGATTTACGCTCAGTCAGGTGGTTAAAGTCTAAAGTGTTAACATCATTGTGTATACATTTACTTATATATGAATCATCCGATAGAAATTCATACATTTACTATTTTCTAATATAACCAATAATAGCTTAAAATTCTGCGTCAATGGGTAAATGCTTACGGGAATCCAAATAATTAGCACAGGAGAGTTCCTAAGCTTATCACTGGGCTATAACATTCGTAGCATCCAATTCATTCATCATAAACAACTCGCATTTTCTGAATTTAAAATCATCGCTAAATAAAGCTTCATAAATCTCGTCCTGGGACGTCAGATAAAGGAGCGACACTGTAAATTATCCTGCCCACACCCGGGGACATTTAAAAACGCCTCGACGTTTATAAGGATTCCCCCTGGAAAAAAATCATTGCGGTGATTCCATTAATTTGCGATTTAGGACTGGTCGAAGCGGATATATCCTACGTGTCCTTGGGAGAGGCTGAAAAGAGCATTCCCGAATTTCTGTACACCGTAAAAAATTTTGAGTAAAATTTCACTTAATATCAACATAAAAGGTTGTCTAAACGAGTCCACACCCGATTGTGTTGAAATAATAACACAATTCATTCACTCAGCTATTTGTTAGCTAAATATGGGTAGTTTTAAGAGTAACACTATGCGTTATTCCAAACACAAAATTGAGCTATTATAAATCTATTTCGTTATTTTCTTACAATATGTATATAATTTACACCAGTAATGAGTTACTTTATATAATTTTAATGTTGTAACAAACTCAAATTGGTGATGATTTTTCATTATACAGTGTTGGTTCTTACACAGTTATGAAAATTAGATCTATTGTATACCGTTGTAAATTATTCCTTTATAAATATTTATAATAGTAATAATTATTGTTACTATTAATAACATTATGACTATTACAAATAATTATAATTAAATTAATAATAATAATAATATATAAAAATAAATAGTTATGTCATACAAAAAATTTATTCTATAAAAAGAAAATCTGCTTAGGCATTCAATGTAGGTTTAATGGAATTGTAGAAGCAACCATAACAACAATAACAATAAAGATAATTGTTATTATTGTCACGGGTTTCCCAATCCGACTTTTTTCATTACCAGAAAAACAAACACTTCATCTAAACACTATTTCACTTTGAAACTTCAGGAAATTCCCAACTAAACACTCCTGTATAAAGTTCTAGAATGTTCGAGATTGTCCTTCGCAAGTAACACCGTTCACTTCCTTACGTCACGACTAGTGCGATGATATGTCACACATGGGTCTCTATCTCACTCCCGTATAAAGTTCTAGAATGTTCGAGATTGTCAAATAACACCGTTACGTCACAACGAGTGCAGTGATATATCACACTTGCGTATTTATTCCACTCACGCACAGGGTTCCAGAAAGTTCTTCAAACTTCCACTTAAATCCCACTTCTGACACCAAATTATCACGGGTTTCCCAATCCGACTTTTCCTATTACCAGAAAAACAAACAGTTAATTTTTACTGATATTTATTAACTACTCTGTACACTATTGAATACTAATTACAATTCAACTAAACACTATTTCACTTTGAAACTTCAGGAATTTCCAACTAAACACTTCAATTCAAGACTGTAATTCAAGATTGCCTGACTCGGTTCTATAGAACAACGAATATTCCAGGTATTTTCTAGCATCTCTAGATCCATTTCTCGAACGATTCTCGTCGCTTCTCAATTTTCCAGTCGCGCCTCGATACACGGCATTATTTTGTTTGTCGCGCAGGGGCAATCGGGGCAATCTAGCGTTTCACGATACCACAGTCGTCGAATTGGGTGCGATCGGGGCAAACTCTGTGACATTATTATATTATAATATTTATTACTACTACTAACGACACAGTATTTGAAACAAAAGTTTCCTATAGTAGAATAAAAGTAGAATAAAATAAAAGTTGTGACTATATTCGTAGATAATAACATAACGCAGTATGTAAATTTGTTTTATTTTATTATATTATTAAACAATACATTCTTACTAAATTTAACAAAATATGTACTTTGGTGTCACAAAATACTCAGTGGTGTTGTATGACTGATGAAGTTCAAACGATTCTTTATTGAATAAACTGTTTAAATTAATAGTTTCCAGGTTTGATCTGTTTTCCAAATGTTTTATAACTTAGTAGTTGACGATCAAATGAAATGGTAATCATGTAATGACACACACAAATAGGTTTTCTGAAATAAAAAGCAAATCAACAATTTTTTTGTATCGGGTGAAGACGGCCATTGTTACTTACCTATTTCTATCCCAACTTCACGACACAAATATTCACTTTCCAGTTTACACCATCCTTTTTTTATGCAAATTGTAATTTGAAAATATATTTACAAGTGCGGTCCATAGTCCAGGATCGGATTAGAACAATACACTTGTGATTATCGAGCACAGCAGTAAACCCAACTTTGTTTACCCCCTTCCACTTACTAAACAATGTGGAATATTTACAACGGTTGGTTATTTTTACAGAATATATTCTCACTCACACATATTTTGGTTTATCTAACCAAATACTGTGTAGATAAGCTCTTTTTCTTGTTAAAATGTTAAATTTACTCAAAATTCAATAGCAAATCATAAATGAGTTTGAACTTACTCTTTTCCCGACATTTAAATTAACGTACCCGTTCCACGATCCACGTGTTTTAACAATACAACATACCTACGTTAGTATTTTCATCCAATTAGGAAGGAACTAATTATCGCTGGGGTGCAGCTCCAGGTGACTCGCCCCCATGGCGCCGTCGCCCTCGTCAGAGCGTAGGCATCGAGTACGACCCGTGATATTTGAGATTCCCTGTAATTTTAGGTATCGCGGCAACTTTCTAAGTAATCATTCTCCAAAAACAGGCGCGTTTACATTGTTGTCGAGCCGACGTAACTATCTGCGACATTTTCAACTGTCGGCCGCGAGATTTATCAAGGTATAACCCGTTTCAAAATGGTAAGTATGGAAAGAACTGTCAGTTTAACCACCACATGTTGATGCACGTATCTATATACCAAAGTTATATGGCGTGGTAGGAGTGTGCGCGTGAATATGATGTTACATACATAAAATGATAGAAAATATTTAAAAAATTTTGTTATTTTAAAGATTTGCGAGCATGAATGTCTTTATAGTATAAAACTTAAGTGCTATAGAGAACAAGTTACACAGAAAATGTTTCTCACAGCACATTGTGGTCATAATTAGTTATTTGCTGGTCTTAATTAGATATGTAAGTGTTTTTTTTTATATAGTGGGATAAAGACCAAGAAATAAAGCAAACACTACATTTAATTCATTGCCAACGTTTCACTGTAATTTAACACCATCTGTAGGGCTCGAATTTTATGTGTTCTTTGTCTAAAAATACAGTCACATATTGTTAAGATAATATCTAGTACTTATACAGGGTGTTAAAAAAAGAGTGTAAAATATTTCAGGAGGTAATAGTATGAACCAAAATAAGCAGAAAAGTCTCCCACTCTCCTTGGTTTGGATTTCTTGACACTTTTGATTAAACCGTAGCTGCAGCTCTTCCAGGCTATTTACAGGCGTACCATAATGCCTTCAAATATCCCCAAACAAAGAAATCTAGAGGGTTAGCACCTTATCCGTCATCTAGGCATTTGAATACGACATGTTTGTAAATACACAAGAAATACGTGAAAAATTAAATTTGCGAAAAACAAGTACTGAAAAATTATTTCAAACTAATCAGAGTACCGTAACCGTATACTTACGTTATTTGACATCTACAGACGACGTCTGACGAGTGACGACATCTGTAGGCCACTAATGCAAGGTGCACTCACGGCCTTAAATTTTTAAACTTCTTGTGTTGTTGTGTAATTAAATTCTGTTAATACTAATAATAGCAACAATATTAACAGTAATCGACGATGTTTGCATAAAATAATTAGTAATATTTTAAACTACCATCCCAAGATGTTTGCAATGTTCTGTAATAATGACCCTTGGATTATAACTGGGATCGGTCAGTGGTCGCGCGGTTTAAGCCGTCAGTACTTGAATCGAGGTGACTGGATCAGTTAACCCTGTACATCGAAAACGTAAAAAGTAAATCATATGAAATTTTAAGGGCGTATTAAGAGTATCATGTACTATACAAAAACGCATAAAAACCATATAAAATAAATTTGTACTTTTTCGTTAATCGGATATTGCGATTTAAGGAACGATGTGACTTGTTGATTTTTTAACTTTAAACCTATTTTCTTGAAGTTCATTTTAGGTTAATCAAAGAAAAACTAATTGGAAAGAGCATACTGTAGGCAAAGACAAAAGACGTGACGTTTTGTTTCCGTTCAGCCTACTGCGACAGCTTAAAATTCGGAGCAGTAAAAAACAAACGAAAAAGGCTGTCGCCTGGTTGGGACCACCGGGCTAAATCGGTGGGCCCACCACGGCTGCATATCGTTAGGCGGGATGAAAAATGGACCTCGTCCGCACCGGGTGTTAGCAGAGAAAGATATTAATTAACAGGGAGGACGTTGCGTGGCGGGGCGGGAGTGGTACGGCGAAAAATTCGGAGGTGTTTGGGATTCGCCTCGGCTAAAGTGGGACTAATGGGTTGTGCAATTACGGATTGCAGACGCCCAGCGGGACAATCAGAGTGTAAACAAATGATCTTCGCTACGCCTATTGCCGCCAGCGGAGATGCTGTTTGTTAGAACGGGTGCTATTCGCGAAATGTTGAGCTCCGTTGATTTAGACAATGAGCAATAGTAAATGGAACTGTTTGATATCGATAAACTGCTGAGGTTTCGAGGTCTTCCCTAGGTAAACGATTAATAAATTTATCTACAACTGCTTTAAAAGAGCCTCATTACAGCATTTATTTGGCACTGTTTAAGAACCAACAAGTTTAGCTGATAAATGCTAAAAACAATTTCACCCCCTTTTCCAAGATGGCGGCCAAACCTCGAGGGTTGTGACCCCACAAACTTCAAGTTAAGCTTTTTTTGACCCCCCCCCTCACATTTAAACAATAAAATTGCGTCCTCTAAAAAATGTAACCTCAAATGTAACTTTCCAATGGACTAGATGACTTGTACTTGGATAATTCTTTAAAAAATGCTAATAATACCTTTTCTTTTGCTTCATATTTTATATTCTTAGATGCACACCAATCAGTGAATCGTTTATAAAATTGTTCGTACTTGGTCTTGATTTATCTGGTAAAAGTGAAGCTACTGCAGTTGCAGCAGCTTATTCAATATCAAGAGGCTATTATTCTGTTTCTGAATCACTCACTATTTCAATCAACATCACTATTTTCACAGTTTTGTTTATAACAAGTTTGACAGGTTACCATAACAATGCCTTTGCTTCTTGATTTTGAATGAAAACTTACAAACTGGATCTGATTTTGGATTTTTCTCAATTTGAGGTAGTTGTAGATAACATTTTTTGCAGTTCTAGATAAAATTTTATATAGTACACGTGGGATAACGGCTTTTTTATTACATTCGTGAAATTACACAACTCAGACTACATCCAAGTTGTGCAAATGTCTCACTCATGTATAATAATGCCTATATCCCACTTGTATTATAAATAACTATTAATTATTTCTCACTTCAGCGAAGTAGTGTTCGGTTATCCACTTCTGAAATTGACTTGGAACCACGCACCTAACCGAGTTAATATTCTGGAAAATTTCCAATTGCTGATCGTACTTTATGTTTTCGATTGTTCCATTCAAGACAACCGCCAAAGGACCGCATTTAGATGCACGGGGAATGAACCTCAACGAGGGGCATTAAATTTTATTAAAGTTAGGAACTATCCGTAACGGCAATCGTAGTTAAACGGGGTATAACGTTCGGCAAGCTGCTAGCAATTGTTACAGTTCCAGTTTGTTTGGGACGAGCGCATCAGAGGATTGTCGGTTAGCTTAGGGGATGATGAGCATAAATAATGGCATGCAAGTGCAAATAATGAAGGAGAAGTTTACTGGAAAATAGTTTGAATAAATTCGTATGAAGAAAAATATCTTAAAAAATATACACTCCACGGTTAGATTGGAAAAGAGGGAAAATATTTTTATTTTTCATTTTACGAAAAAAGGCATTCTGGATTAAAAACTTTTCTTGTCTTTAAAATGTGGTTGGCATGAATAACTTTTATGTGGCATGTACAGGATGATCACAAAATCAAAAAATATAAAAGTCATTCAAGAACAAACAGCCTTTGTTTATAACAATACAATATGTTATTAAGAAAAGTTGCTTAGAATTGAAATTTGTGTTAAAATTTCAATTTGTGCATAAATCGGCCCACTTTGATAGAAACGGATTGTAAAACAGTTTTATTTTTCGTTTTACGGGAAAAAGGCAGTTTTGATTAAAATGTTTGCTTGTCTTTAAAATGCGGTTGGCATGGAGAACTCTCATGTTGCATGTAAATAAATTGCCTTTTACACATCATTCAATTAAATAATTTTAATTTAATGCCGTTGTTTTAATGTGTATGAGCAACAAGTCGACATTGAAATATGGACATTGGACAATTTCTGATGGAAATCTTCAATAATTTGCAAAAAGCGTTTACTGTACATAGCCAGAAAGTTTTGCCTAAATTCGCCGTAAATTAACATGTCATGCTACGTGGTTATGATTACTATAAATTGTTTCATTTTTGTTTATGTACACTCACAAACATCAAAGAAAAACTAGTGAAAAATAAAACGCACCAGCTATACGCATCACTATGACTAATATTACTTTTAGGTTATCAGCAGCAGCCTGACACCGCAACGTTGTCGAACGTTACAGTTTTAATGGATTTCTAGGAAACTTGAATTGTTTACTTCATTAATACTGTTCCAAAAATCAAATTACGAACAAATTACGTTACTTTTATTAATACTGTTCCAAAAATATTATTGCAGTTGTATTTTTATTTTTGAAATGTATTTAATAATAATAATAATAATATCAAATTACAGGATTAGCCTAGAAGTCGGAGACTTGTGCGGGAGAGGGGCGGCATTATTATTAAGCAGGCCGCATTTGCGCCCAGGACTGTAGGCCCTAACCACTATTCAGTGCAGGAATAAACCTGGAAAACCTCATTAATTAGGTCAAATATCAACCGGCATCAATCTCACATTGACCCAAGCTAACATTATTCCTACCATACCCACAGTTTCTCCACGAATATAGCTTATATACGGTCTACCGGCAGCTGGGCTCGAAACCTCGATTCAAGTACTAACGCCTTAACCGCGCGACCACTGACCGATCCATTATTCGGTTTAGAAATTTTTTTATAAGAGTTTTTTTATTGCTTTTGGTCAGATATACAGGGTGAACCTTAAATAAGTACAAATATTTTAACTGCTGGTGTAGTTCGTTATATAGATCAGTCTAGTGAAAGCCATTTTCAAAAATTTATAATATTTACGGAGATATTAATTTTTTTTTAAATACCCACATTTTGAGGACCGCTCTCTTAACCAACCTAATGAACCATATGATTTGTTGCGAGGTTGCCATATCTTCTCTAATATAAATATTACCTACGTTTCCCTTAACGTAATAGTAAAGTAATACGGTTAATTCTATTAACATACTTGTTTGAAGCATAAGTACAGTAAAGTTGGGTATGTAGTATGATACGCAGCAATATTAACATACATTTTAACTGCTTAACTGGGCTTACTGTAAACGATTAAAAATGAATTTTCGCAAGTTAAATACTACCGTAAAGTATTTAGGAAGATATTACGTGATATTACTATGTCCAATGTTAAAAAATTATACATAAACGTGCACGCAAGCTTACCTGTTTGTTAAAAAATTAACTATTTAATCAGTAATCCACATTTCACAAGTTAAATGCCATTGTACACTGTTGCAAAGAGACACAAGACACAATTCCTTTAAGTTATTTTATGAATAATAACGAAAAACTATGATTTTCACACAACATATTAAATTTAAAAGTTTCTTCAAGCAAAGACATTTGTGTAACTCTGGCAACACTGTGAACTACACGTTCAATCTGAAGCTCATAAATGTATGAAAGTCAGCGGTCCTCAATAAGTTTTCTACAGGAAAATTAGAAAATTTATTTAAAATTTCACTTTTTTATTTCTGATATTTTTATAAAAAAACTATTAATTATGTGTTCTACACAGTGAACTATACTGCTGGTTAAAATATTTGTACTTATTTAAGGTTCACCCTGTATAAACTCTTAAAATTACGACATTCATATTTCAGACATCTTGTAGACTAAGCTTGGATTAAATTTATAACTTTTTGAGATTTTTGCTACTGTAGCTTCCAACGAATTTTGCATGATGATATAGATTTGGGCGCTGAAAATTATTAGTGTAGATTCCGAAATTTTATGAGCGATACCACTTTGGGACTTGCAACAATTTTCGAAGAATTTTTAATTCGAATCTCAGTTCCAGTCAGAATGTCAATGCTACATTATATTCTCGTCAGCTAAATATAAGAATTAATACCACACATCTTTGTCAAGATCTTTTTAGCATTCATAGGAACGCTTAGAACGTAAATTCTTGACATTTACATTTCGCACAGCGTTTACCATTTGAACGCAGTAAGAAACAGAATTCTCGATGGATAAATCAGTAAATTATTCACTCCCACTTTACAACGGTATATTTTTAAAGGTCGCCAGATGTTTGCCATCATGAATGGCATTCTAATAGCTCTTATATCAGCTAATAGCAATTTACGTAATAATTAAATTTATAGAAAATTCAGTTTGGAATTTGTACTGCGCTTTTATGTGGACCAGACCATCATTAACCAGAATAAATTTTAAATAACGTTATTCTATTTCGTAATTTGATGTAAAAAATAGGATAGATAGAGATAACTAGCTAGTTTTTGCTTGGGTCACTTCCAGTTCCCATTGTTTACAGGAAAAAGAACATTCTAATTCAAAGTGACCTAATACGGCGTGTGTTCAATTATAAATCCTTCTCTCTGGGTGACCTTGGAGGTGCTGAAATTATTAATATTGGCTAATTCATAATATAGCTTCATTAGGATAATTAGCCTTAGTTTGATGAAACACCTTATTTTAATAATTTGAATCGTTTCCTAACTAGGTCAGACATAATATCGCATGTTTATAATAAATATTGGAAGTTTTGGTATCATCCAGCAAATAAATTTTGATGCATATGATATTTCAAACTATTATACGTAAAGGGTATAGGAAAAAATTGAACATATAATCATTGTCTTCCCCATTACGAGTAATTAAAATTTATATCGTATTAAAAATTCTGTATTTTCTACATTTTTTAGAATATTTCTACGAACACACATCCTGCTGTTTATTCTTTCTTCAAATCATCAGTATAACTTCGAAGAGAACATATGATTTAAAAAAATAGGTTCTGCTTCGTGGTTTTTATAGCTATTTTAAAATAAAACTTATAGGTTTTAGATAAAGGCTGGTATTTAACAGAAAATCCAACCAGAATTCTTATTATTATGAAGATACACTATAACAAGTTTAGATTTGCTGTTCAATCATTTCCTTTTGGAGGAAAACATGGCTACTTATTTAAGGACGTATCATATATATTTTTTTCATCATCCATTATGGCAAATTATTCATTTGGGGATAGTCCATGTTCCTTATTACACTAGTTCTGTCTGTCAAGTACCTCATCTGTTATAACTGGTTCGGAGGGCAGAGGTGTGTCTGGTAAAACCTCCCTAAAAACGTCCCTTCTTGTAGGTGCCTTAATGAAAACTTTTTTACAGCTGATATAAAAGTGTAAAATGTATATTTTTTTATCTTTTTGAGATAAAATATGTCCTGCTCTGAACATGTATGCCGCTGTATCACTTTATCTGAAGTATCTTGATCGGAGGATTCAACACACTTCAATAACACAGTGCAATAACCAAAATGGGAATGGGATGAGATCAATTGCAAATGAAAGTTGACATCATCCATAACAAAACCTTGAAGGTTTTTTTTTAGTTCAGTGGGAGATTTTTTTTACACGCATTTGAAGTTGTTGATTTTGGAACGCTGCCTTACAAGGAAAGATCATTGAAAATTTGATAAAATAATGCTTTTTTATTTTTATTATCCTGGAAAGTTGTGGTATCTTACCGTTTTTGGGGTCGAGGAATTCATTTTCGATATTAATTTTTACCTAAAACTGACCCTAGATGGCGCTGTCTTGCAAATGGTGCTATTTCTTGTAAATTTTCAATAAAAAAACGGTGTATTTACTGCTTCACTGCTTTAGACATAATATTTGAGCCGTTAAAGAATTTCTACAAAAAACAAGACAATAAGGCAATAAAACTCAGTAACGCACAAATTCAAAACAAGACCATAAAGATACACAAGCGCACAATTATATTACCTGACAATCTATATATACTGACACCAACGTACCAAGACAATTTAGTAAGAAAACCACCACTGAAGATGGTGCATAGAAGGAATGAATGTTTGCAGCATTTGAAATATTATTGTTATGTTTGTGGAAAATATAATAGACAAAAAAATGTATCCTTTCCAGGATAATAAAAAAGTGTTATTTTATCAAATTTCCAATGATGAAGAATGAAGACAGCGTTCCAAAATCAACAACTTCAAATGCGTGTAAAAATAAATCCTGTACTGAACTAAAAAACCCTTCAAGGTTTTGTTGAATGAAATAAAGCCTATCCAGATATCTCAGTCTTAATGTACTTTTACGAGGAATATTTCGGTCCATATATTTTTTAAAAAGGAACGTAACTTGGGGTTTCCTAGTTTTTTAATAGCTTGTAAGAAAGGCGTCTGTAAGTTTATAGAAAAAGTCTTCAGCGCTGGACGAGGCATCGCTTTTCAAATGTCTTGTCACTTTACTTTTGTCAGAAGAATTTGTAATGAGTTTACACGTAGTACACAACATTTCCTTATAACCTGATTATGTGCTGGACTTTTCCTCGTATTTATCAACCACCCTATATGATTGATTTGTAGATGTCTACATTTAATTTCCGCTTCATTCCTTTTTATCTTTGGTCGACTATCGGTCTCGGCAAAGGTTGCACTAGCCGAAATGGAGACCTATCTCGATCTAGGACAGAACAAAAGCAGAATTGATTTCTATATCAGTTGCGCTTTTTTGTGCAATTCGACCAATGCAGAAAAAATGTCGCAAGAATACCAATTACCCATTATTGGCTTTCTACGTGGCGTTCCAGCCTTCTAGTAAGGCATTGCTCAGTTATGGACAAACAACACACGGTTTAGAGTTATAGAAAGTGCTGTCCGATAAACCATGACGGCGATATACATGGTGTGGGTTATGAAATGGAGCGTGATTCTGCTTTTACGGACGCTTGCCCGCGTTTATTTATGTCGAGAATCGGATTTTGGCTGGAAACAAGAAGGCGATGACAGGTGTGCGTGCCGTTTTTCTTCTTAGGTTTCCTTTGTGGGGCCAGAAACCGAAATCAAAGCAAAAATCAGAAAAATAGAATGATTTAGAACTGTTAAACCTGATTCTATGCGGAACAGGAGTTACCTAAACCTTGTCCAAATAGAAAGTCACTGTATACAGGGTGTTCAGAAAAACATTAGCATAAATTCAGGGCCTGATAGATATTGAAAAAATATTACAATTTGTTCCTATGCACCATAGGTGTATCTTTTCCGTTTTCAAGATACAGGGCGTTGAAAATATTTTTTTAGAATCTAGTTTCGGTCCTATCTTTCACAAAATTTGAGAAAGAAAAACAAGAAGAATAACTAATTAATATTAACAGAAAATAAAAAAATAAAGAAAATAAAACCAGTGTTCACCGTGACAGATTAATCAGTTTGACATTGTTAACATTTAATTTCAAATAATTTTAATTTATTGGTATAATAATTTTTATAGTTAGACATTTGACTCAACTTAAAGGAGGCCACCTGATGAAACAATCCTAAAAATGCAGAAATAGATTAGATCTCATCTATTGTGGTTGAATTCTCGAGTTCCCACTGTCAGAAGTTAGATATTTATAGAGTGTTTTCATTAAACCAGGTTAGTAAATTTAGATAGATTAATTTCTTTAGATAATTATTGAATAGAGCTTTGTCTGTGGAATTGTTCATTAGCATATCTAGATGTTTGGTATCAGAGAACATACATATGACTTCATTGATAGGAATTGTAGGAGATTTGATATATATTAGCTTAAAATACCTTTCTAATACAGTAAAAAATAAGAAAATATCCGACAAAAAATGTTATAGTTTTGTGACGGTGGGGAAAAATATATATTTTTTTACTCATTGTAATTCTTTTAGTAGACACATTTTACTTTAAGTTTTATTGTTTGAAGATGTAACTTGAATGGTATTTAGTCTTGTCGAATTTTGAGTAGGTATCTTTCATCATGGTAAATTATTTTGTATTTGTTAGCTGAAAATTAAATTTTGAAACTTTTAACACATTTTACTCAGTTATTTAATTTTCATGTCAGTTTCAAAATGTGAACGAATCACCATAAAAATTTGATCGTATATTGATGCAGAGGAAGTTTCGTTGTGCAACACGTATACCTTTTTAACTGTTTTTCCATTAGACCCTTTTCCTCCATAAAATTAATGCTCAGATTTATGAAAATGTTTAGCAGTTACCGATAAAATGTTTCGTACAGGATATATCGTCCCCGCCAGGTTTTACTGGCAAATTTTATGAGTTTCTGATGCCAGCAGTGACGAAGAGGAGCTTAAAAATTTACGACGCCGCCTATACTTATTTAAATACACCAAATTTGCAGGCGTTGGAAAAATGATCACTTTGTATATACTTTCTAAACTTTTCATATAATTGAAAGCAATTAAAATTGTTCTATTTAAGTACATTGCAGTAGCATCTAGTTACATTAAGCATATACAAAGTGTTCTAAAAAATAATTTCATAACAGAAATTTTTTCATAAAAAAAATTATAGAGCAACATAGAGAATGAAAAATGTGGACTGTAATTTAAAAAAAAATAATATCCGTAAATATTTGAAATCTTTAAAAATGACTTTCACTAGACTTATCTATATGAAGAACTACACCTGCAGTTAAAATATTTGTACTTATTTAAGGTTCACCCTGTATATTACAAAAAAATAATTGTTTTTAACGCGATATACTATCGAAAATTATGTTGACAATAAAAACGATTGCGTAACGTCAGCCGCGACGTAAGTCGTCTGAATTCTTGTCGCAACATATAACGAGATCATTTGTCTTCTTTCTTAGTCGATTTTTGCGTAATAAATAACGCCTCCGACAATTTCCATAATTCTTTTCCAGGTCGCCGGATCTTTTGTCTGCCGTTACGCGCCGTTAAAAACGTCTTTATTAGGCCTAATCGGTCAACGGTCAACGTCTCCCTCCGGGGGACGAAATTAATGAGTGCTTCGTCGATTTTTTTACGGCCCGAAACAAGCCGACAGTCCTCGAACCGAACCGCAGGACATTAAAGCTATTACCAACGAGCGTAATAAAGACAGGAATGTTTTTATAAATATGTATGAATAATACTTTCGCTTATTAACACACATTAAATGTTTTCAAGGTGTTACGCAACCATCGACACGGTGGCAAAGCGAATTTACGGTTTCTCTGTGTTGTTTTCTTTTTGTCCGCACACGCTTTACGTAACCAAAACACGGCGTGTCCGCAACGTTTTTTACGCGTGCCCGCCGGGGGATATTTGCTTTATATTTTTACTCAAATGACCAAATTCTACGAATTACTGGGGAATTTGAAACGGATTCGGAACTTTATTGTTTGCTCGGTTCAGATGTCCGTACCGAATAATCAACTAAAAAAGCAAATTGTTGGGGCGTACGCGCGTTTTATGTTTCTTTCGGTTCGAATTCGTTTTTTGTAAATGTCGATGAACACATTTAAAGCAGTTAAATGTTTAATTATTCTGTATTAAACAGTGAGTAGTATTTTCCACTCCGGAATACAGAAAGAACCTAACAACACATGAATTTAGGCGGTTGTAAAGACTTTATCGCCCTTGGGCCATAATATCGCGCATAGGCGATAAAGTGTTACACTTAACTACCAACAGTTTATTAATACAGGATATACTGTGTACTTAACACAATAAATGTATCAGATTGGTGAACAGGGTGATGGTACAGTAGCAAAAGTTTTCAGTTGTTGAAAAATATATTAGCGAGTTTTTAAAGTACATTTTAACGCTGCAACTTAGATAAAACCAATATGGAAGCTGTAGTGGTAAAATAGGTTGTTCCACAATATTATTTTTTTATGAAGCACATATGCCCGAGATCTCTTGATCATAAGAGTTACTGTTAGCTAATAACATAAATATAGGCAGTCATAAATACTTTATCGTCACTAGTTTCCACTCGCACTTTTTCGCACAGTTATAGAACTTGATAAAAATTGAAGTACAATTATAAATACTTTATCATCTCTAGTTTATAATCCTGTCTACTGGCGATAAAGTATTGTATGTTCAAAGTTTGGGAAACTTGTTCTAAAGTACTCTTTGTTGCACAGTTGCAACAATACCTAAAAGTACTTAATCACCTCTAGTTTATAATAGTGTCTACCGGCGATAAAGTGTTGCACTTAACTCTTGAAAAACTTGTTCATATAGTGAACTGGATTGCATAGTCATGAACAGAGATCAAGTAGAGTTTAATAAGTTCTAAGTACTTTATCATTTCTAGTTCATGATGACGATATGTGTTGTACTTAATTCTTGGAAACTTTGTACATAAAGTGGACTTGATATGACTATGATATTGTCATGGTTGTATTTAAAAATACTTACAAGTACTTTATCATCCTTAGTGCATAATAGCTCTGCTGGCGATAAATTGTTGTACTTGGCTCTTGAAAATCTTGTTTAAAAGTGGACTTTACCATATAGTCATAGATTGAACTGAAGTTCAGCTGGTCCCAAGTACTTTATCGTCCCTAGTTCAAGTAGTATCCTCTGGCGATAAAGTATTGTATTTAATGCTGGAAATACTATATCGCCCTCATACTACAACAGTGGGCGACAAAATATTGCTCGGGTTCAGTGTGTGGCGGTTAGAATATATTTAATTTAGACTCTCTGGTTGAGTGTACTTCTCACAGCGTGGACCTCCTGAAGGCCTTCGCCCTCGCGACTTCCTGAGGTCCCGGCGGGGTGGCTTGGCTGCTGCCTCGGCACTTTCTGATTAAGCTTTCGGAATATCGATCAGCAGAGGATGGCCCTCGAATGTGACGAGGGTGGGCACGATGCCGTGCGGTCCCGCAATTTCATCGCAGATCAGATTGATCTTCAGTCGGCCTTTGGCCCCACAATGAACCCGGCTAATTTATGTTAAGAGGTGTTCGGGGCCGCTGCACTTGTCGTGCCACGGGGGCGGCTGCGGCGGGCGGGTCGGGGACGGTTATGAGACGTGGGGGCGTAGCGCGGTTAATGTGGGGGCGAACGCGATTACGTCGCGATAATATCTGCGGCGGGAGCCGGAATGAACGTACGATGGGGTGCTTAAGATAATGGGTTGGGCGGATGGGGTGCTTGAGGTTTTGCTAACCGATACGGTTGCAAAAATTGCGTCCTCGGCACTAAGGGTGAAATTGCTGTTACATAAATCAATAGTGGGTATATTGCGTATCAAAGACCATAATTTTTACATTAGGAATGGGTATGATATGATCTGTCGGTCAGGTCGATTTTTGATTTTAATTTACTGTTTTTTCAAATAATAATTAAATATACAGGGTGACCTACCTTCGAGTATTGACGTCATCACTAGTTTTTACCATTAAAAAACATCTCAAACACGTTTATTAGTGATCTTTGCGCGCCCAAATAGATTATCTTACGTCTCATCCATGAATTGGCGGAAGACGACGTTGACCGAAGAACAAAATTCTGCGCGTATATGATGCACCAAAATAATTGAAATAAATGTGAAAAAATGGGGTGTCCTATTTAAAAAAAACGACGATGACGTCATTATTGAAAGATAGGTCACCCTGTATATTAAATTGTTACTTGAAAAAACAGTAAATCAAAATAAAACATCGGCCCGTTTCGGGAATTGTTAATAATATTGTTTATTTAGCTAATAATGAATTTATACGTTAGTTTATGAACGCACTGTGTATAGTATATCTATCTCTCATTCTAATCACGAGGATTAGCTCAAAAGTCAGAGATTTGTGAGGGAGAGAGCGCCATATCATTAAGCAGGCCGCATTTGCGCCCAGGAACGACGTACGTTGGTAGGCTTTAACCACCATTCAGTGCGGGAATGAGGGAAATTTGGAAAACGTCATTAATTAGGTGGGTGGTCAAATGGCGACAGGTATCAATCGCTCACATTGACCAAAACCAACATTTTTCCACCCTACCGTATCCGCAGAGAGGGTGCCAATCCTCTCCGCGAATACAGCTGATCTACGGACTACAAGCCGCGAGATTCGATTCCACAGCGGATTGGCCTTATTTTTTAATAATTTCTGTCGATGTTTAAGTGCACTACAAGCACAAAAATATTTCCCAAAGCACTTATATTAAGGAATATATGTATTTGTAGAGCCGGCATATCAATACTTGTAAATTTGTAACATACATCTATCGCTAATTTTTTACAGTTCAAGTGTGCCTTAAATATTTCTGCATTGCTTTCTTTGATTATTGACATGATTTGAAGACAAAGTTTTCTTATAATTTTTGCATGCATAATCCTATTAATTAAATAATTTTCAAACCTCGAATTCACTTTTAAACATATACGAAAAATTATTTTAAAATTTAGCAATTTAATTTATTTTAGATATTTATTTAATCCAAACTTGTTCATGGAATTGTTCCTTAGCAAATTTAATACTAAAGGGCATACTTATGACTTAGAGAATAGTAGAGATTGTAGGAAAGTTTATTTGAATTAGCTCAAATACCTTCACAATATATTTAAAAAAACCTAGATAACTATTTTTGCAAGATTACACATCATAGAGAATTTGTGTATTTTCGACATGGGATGTTTTGATTCAAATGGACCCTGTATATTCTTTCTTTCCAATGAAAATTTTCGAATTCCCACTTCTGGAACAAATTATAGAGTTGAAATAAGGACACTGACAAATGATCCCTACTTTCGGATGGTTAGCAGTTAGCCGGTTAGTCACACTCAAACTTTATAGTGAAAAGTTTTCAGTTATTTGTCTCGAACGCCACACCTTTCAACTAGCGTCCCGCTAAATTATCATATCGTCTTGCATCACCATTGCTACGAACATATCTGCTATCCGTTATAAAGTTAACACAACTAGCCCGTTCGACATATCTCGTCAGCCTTGGACGATTTTGAAAGTGAACGTGCAGGCCTACAAACAGAAAGGTCGCGTTCCTAGCCGCCGGCCGTTTTAGATACCTACTAAACTTATTGTGCATTTCGCATACTTCCGTTACTTGTTCATTGTTGTCGTTGTGGAGGATTGCCTTTGATGCCGGTGGGATGGTCTGGACAACGGAAAATGTGAAATGCACTGAGAAGATTTTATAATGAAAGAATGTCCTGGTTTCACTTGTTTTTAAACTCCAGTCCGTGCATATAATTATTAAAAATTTAAGTAAATAAAACTGATATAAGATACAGGCTGTGCAGAATACGAGAGCCTTTATTTCCCTAAACGAATTAATTTTGCCTAAATAACGATATTAAGAGTTATGACAGCAAACGACCCTTGAGCAGAGCTACTAATGTATATATTTAACAAAAAAAAAATGTTACTGGAGCTATTGCCCCCGGATAAGTCATTCTAAGGGCATAGAATGATAGAAGACACCTCATTTTATACCCCTGAAAAAAATACTCCAAATAAGTACAAGGTGGCTCATCTACAGACTTAGCCATAACTTTGCGGTCTAGAGTACTGCAGTAATAAAATTTCTACTGACCCTATATTGTTCCCGGATAAGCCAATCTAAGGGCATAGGATGATAGAAGATACTTTATTTTATACCCCTGAGCAAGAAAAACTCCAAAAAATTACAAGGTGGGTTATCTACAGACTTAGCCATAAATTCGCGGTCTAGAGCGCTGAAGTAGTAAAATTTCTACGGACACTATCGTACCCAGACAAGCCATTCTAAGGGCATAGGATGATAGAAGACGCTTTATTTTATACACCTGAGCTAGAAAAACTCCAACATACAATCTTGTCCCAAGACTTTTGCAGTTTTGGAGATTTACCCTTGGTTATTTATTCTCTTGAAACCCGCTGTTGTATCTGGTCTTCCTTTTAGTTTCCCTCGTACTTCTTCATGTACCATCTTTATTCGATCTTTCAGATGGCTGGTAAAATCATCTAAGTTTTCCTCGTGCTGCGTTCTTAAAATCTTCATAGCTTCACCTCGTAGAGCCACTATTGGTGAGGTAACTATTTTCCAGCTGTTTGCCAAGGCGGCTGATACCTTTCCATCAAACGTCGGCGTTGGCTGCTCAATCCTTCAAGATGGAAGACAACTACATTCAGTCTTAATGTACTTTTTCGCAGACAATTTGGAACGTCAAATTTGAGACTTTACTCTGTAACTTAGTCATATTTTCTTCAACGACCTGGATTGGTTAATTTCCTTTTCAACAATTTCTTCAAATTCATTGAGCTTAATTGCCTCTTCTAATTTTCGTGTATTATTTTTTCCTGACAATTTTTCATCTCTTCTGTTTTTCATTTATTTTATGTCTTTCATCATTTTGTCTTGGCTGTTTTTCATTTCTTTCTTCAAGCCTTCCTTCATTTTGTCCTGGCTGTTCTTCATTACTTTCTTTAAGTCTTCCATCATTGGCTGTTTGTTTTCTTGTCCGTGTATCACCCTAGCTCAGTGTTAGAGTCCGTTCACACAGAGTGTTTAGAATGACATGCATGTTATAGAAAAGCAAATTGCCCTTATAGAATTATTTTCTATTGCAGATATTCTGCCATTACGTTGGTTTAAAGTGTTAACTGCAAGGAGCACTGATAGGATTAAAATAAAACTAACAATAAATTATTAGACTCTTTATTTTTTTCTAAAAAATCATTTACTATTTCACAGATGCGTAAAACGGAAACAGAGGTCTAAAAATTTATCATCCGCTGCATGTACTATTATATCCTGTATACTGTAGGATTTTCGTCGGCCCAAATATGCGTATTGTGAAAATTAAACACTCCATTTCTTGCGAACCCGGCCTCATCAGTAAAAAGAACGTTTGCAAGAAAACGAAGGTCTTCAGCATCATGACGTAGAAACCAGCGACAAAAAACCAATCCTGCTTGATGATCATTTATTGGATTAAGGCCTGTACTCGTTGCACGTGGTATGGATAAAGCAGTTGTTCGTGAAGGATTCTCCAAACAAGAGGACCACTAATTCCTACCTCGGCTGATATTCTCCACACACTCGTACCTGGATTCTGCTCTACCAGTGCTAGAATTTCTTCTTCTGCTCTAGGAGTGGATACCGACCTTGGTCTTCCGGATAAATGGCACTGTTTGCTCAAGAAACCGGTATCACGCAATCTTTGGTAAATTCTTCCAAACATGCGTTGTGAAGGAATCTGGCGATTTGGATAAGCGTCAACATAAAGACGTCGCGCTTCGGTGGCGTTCCATTAGCACGACCAAACATGAAATGCATGTCTGTCAATTCTGCGTTAGAGTAACCAGCCATAGCGAAAGAAAACTTGTGCACTGAGAACAACTGTCAAATACGTACTGTTTATTTCACTAAACATCAACCAACTATTATAAAAAAATACACAACGTTTTTGCAAAATAAAAAAAGGGGCTACATAAAACATTCCATATCTCCGCAACCGTTACTTTGCGGACCCATGTTTATTGAGACTTTTCTGCTTATTTTGGTTCATACTATTACCTCCTTAAATATTTTACACTCTTTTTTTAACACCCTGTATATTTTAAATTGCATTTTATAGTACGTTAGACCATGGATCTAAGTGATGCTGTCAAACGAGATTGAACTCTGATGTTTTTTAAGCCTCAGCGATTGTTTTATTTTTTTCTTTTTACAGTTCTCGAATGCAGCCTCCGGCGCCTTCCCAAAGTAAAGGAAAAGTTCGACAGGCTTAAGAAGTCCGATGTAAAACATTTTTATTACATTACCGATCGACTACGTTATTTGTAAAAATTCCCCGCATTAAAATTCCGGCTCCCCGGAAAAACTGAATGAATTATTTAAGACAGAACCGAAAACATCCCTCTCGCGCTTCCATTTCCGGACCCATTCAATTTTTCTAATGGCGTCGCACCGGAAACTTTTTTCGCCCCCCTACGCGCGGGAAGGGGGCGGGAAAAAAGTTTCCCCCGGCCCGAAAAGTTGCACGTCGGAGCCGATAAGAACTGGGGGGAGGTGTCCCCGTCTCCTAAGTGATGAGACGTGTCCGTACGCGGGTGATCCGACTCGTGATGGATTGATGGAAGTCGCCAAGGCGCCCAGGAGGTGTCGATTTTCAGGATAAACTGTTTCTTTCGCAAGAAATTGCGTCTCAAAACTTCGAAAATTTTAGCTATATTCCCCAAGCAATGCATCAAGAAGGAACGTACCGCTCATAAACAGAGAGAAGAAATACCTACATTAAAAAACTTAATCTCTAACTGGCACATGTAAAAAAATAATACCAAAATATGTGCAATGGAATTCAAGCGACGCAATCTTCTTTATTTTCATATACCTAGATATATACATTCTTGTAACAGTTTCCATTCTTTCTTGAATGATTGGTAATTGTTTGTATTTTTTTGTCTACTTAAATAAGATTTTTAGTTACAGTGCTGTTAAAGACAAATTTCATATAATATATATATATATAGATACAGGGTGATTCAGTTTTTAATGAACAAACTTCGAGGGTAAGTAGAATAATGGCAGTTTATTATACAGTGTGGAAGAAAAGTATGGAATAAATTCATTATTTCTAAAACAACGAAGTTTTATGAAATTTCCTCCGGCAATTTTGCTTTTTAAAAAGATTTTTTTCTATACCAACTCATTTCCGACCTTCATTTGTTTTCGCGTGATGACGTCATCGGATATTTTTGTAAATAGGACCCCTACATTTTTTCATCAGATTCTTGTAGAGCTTAACTTGCTGAATTCAAAAATGTATAATTTCAATACTTTATTCCTTCAACTTTCCGAGAAAAAAAAATAACCCATTTTAAATGTCCTTATAAGGCCACAAAATTATATATATATATATAAAGCTGTTTACAGGCCTTTTAGGCTTTTAGGCCCACAAAATTGTAACTATCTATATAGTAAACTATCATTATTTTTCAAAGTTCTAGTTACCCTCGAAGTTTGTTCATTATAAACTGAATCACCCTGTATATATATTATTTTATGAAACATATACGTATTTGTCCTTCAGACTTGGTAACAGTATTCATAACAAAAAAATAGTATTTTGACGTGAATAACTTTTTAAAACTGAATCCATTGGTGTAGGTATGGGAACCCCGTAAATATCTACGCCAATGATGAAAAGTAGTTTTTCAGTGCAAATATATAATTTTTATTTTACTTTCTAAAAAATTTTTCTTGGGAAAATTCACTAAGAAGCTTTATTATTCAAATATTTTGACTTCCGACCTAAGTCGGAATTTAAGTTTGTTGGTTGTTGAAGGTACTGTATTTTTGAGGTTAGTTTTTGTTGAATGGAATCCTCTATATATCCTTCTGCCACGTTCGTTGCTTTCCATCCACCATGCCTTTTAAGAGTGGTGATGTCTGCTTCTGCATCAGCCAGTATCGTAGCAGACATTCTCCTGAAACAGTGGCTGGTGTAATTCCCAGTATTGGAAAATTTTAAAAATTTTGCAATTTTTTTAAAGAGACCCTCTATAGAATCTGTATCAACGCATACAAAGTCAGTTGCCTTGTTTATGATTAACTAAAACCTAATAAACAAACTCGTTTCCATATCAATATCCCCTAAGGATTCTTAATTCACATTTTCGAAATACACAATTTTCAATAAAAATTTTGATAAAACCACAATTTTTTGGAGATATTTTCAAAACACTATTCAACAAAATCATGTGTGCAACTCGTAGGAAAAGTGAAATTTTCTGCATATAACGTATTTTTTGAAAAAAACCTACGCTTGATGCGGAAAAATCACTTTTCCTAACTTATTACACACAAAGCTATTCTGTGGTACGTGCAACCGCTAATTTTAGGTGAAGCAGCGCGTACCTAGCGACCACTGCTGTGGGGGTGCCATAGCAAAGGATGTATACGACGTAAGAAAATGCGAAAACCGGCAGAGGGGGAATTCAAAGGCTTATTTATTAAACCACACGTACAACTTCGGCAGAGGACTGAATAGACGCCTCAGTACCAACCCTTAAATCGCCAAGAAAAAGCCAACGGACCGTATACTACGTCTGATTCCTTCCAATAGTGATTAATAAAATTAGAGTTAGAACCAACCCCTAGACAGCGAGAGGGGATTTCTTATTGAGGCAGTTTATCCGGATCAGGCTAAGCCCTTTATTGGAAGGAAGAGAGCATGAATGGCTATAGAAGACCATCTGGAAAGATTGTTCCAATCTTGGAGTGTATACATTTACAGTTACAGGGTCAGGACATCGAAAGAGTACATTGAACGAAACAAATTCCTAACGGAGAACGAAGGGATAATTTTTTTCAAAAATTATAGAAATAAAAGCTATAATATCCTTAGGACATTGATAAAGTAAGAGAACAACGTGCTTGAGAAATTTGGCATTTCTATATCAGAGGGATATCGGTCAGTGGTTGCGCGGTTTAAGGCGTCAGTACTTGAATAGATGTGGTTCGACCGCTGTGGGTTCGATCCCCGCAGCCGGTAGACCGTATATCAGCAATACTTGTGAAGAGGATTGGCATCATCTCTGCGGGTATGGTAGGGTGGAAAAATGTTAGCTTGGGTCAATGTGAGAGTTTGATACCGGTCGACGTTTGACTACCCCCCCTAATTAATGAGGTTTTCGAGTATTCCCTCATTCTTGCACTGAATGGTGGTTATCATATTTTCGTTCGTAGCGGAACTCAATAAATATTCCCCACATTTTCATATAAAAACTACTACAATGTCTCAAAGTTTCAAAAAAATTTTTTTTTGACACAACGTGTAAATAAATTTATATGTAAACAAAGTTTTCAGATTTATTATCTGCTTAATTTTACCAAAAAATGTTAACGAGATTTGGACGGTAAATTTGCAATTTGATATTGTCTAGAACTGAGGGGAACCGACGGTGTGTAAATAAATTTTTAATTATACCCACCACTAATTGCATCGCCAGCGATATTTGCTAATTCAGGCGGCGTTCGTGCAGACAAAGCCGATGCTTATCACGGACTTATCTTTGAGCAACTGAAAAATCCTCAACCTATATTCGAATAATGCTGGGTAATTAATTTTGTTGAAATGTGTGCTCGCCTTGCGAAACTTCACTCCTTTATTCTCCGTGTATCTCAAAGAACGTTTCTAGTTTACTTGTTCCGCGGAATCCGTTCGTAGTGAGCCATGACGAATCGTTGGGTAACACACACCTCTAGATTCGACGCATTGTCATGTAGAAATGCATGCAGCTGTTTCCGAATGTGACCGTGGCTCACTTCTCTAAATCCAAATGGTGTTTGTTCTGTCGAAACGTTTTGTTTTTGTAGAAACGGCACGATACTTGTTGAAAACAACATGAAACGTGAAACATAGTAGGTATATTAAACTGCTCCACAAAAGTTAAGAAAGTTCACAAATATCAAGATTTATTTTAAAAGTTGACGTTTTTTGTTTTCCAAATGGTTCTAGATGATAAATAAAATGTTTACTTTCTTATCTGAGTGTTTCTTTGCTCATCATTGAGTGACCTCTTCAGTTTTCGGCTAGTTCTTATCTTTGTCTTTTTAAGAATTTTGGATCAGCCGTTGTTTTGAGTTTATATAGTCAACTCTTATTCAAGACCTAAAAATTTAGTTTTGAAATAATGCATAGTCGTAAAATGAGTGCAGCCTAAGCTGGAATGATCTGAGGGTAGTTGCCAACTGCTTTCAGGTCCGTGAAAGTGTAATTTCAAGGCTTATGCATCGATATGGAGAAACAGGAAATGTCATTGAAAGACCGAGAAGTGGACGTTCTAGATCTACTACCCCTGCACAAAACCTGTTTCTAACAGTATCCACCCGTAGAGAGCCTCTGAGTAAACGCTTCTGGTGGTTCAATTTAAACAGTTCGTAGAAGGCTATGAGATGTTTATCTACTTTTCCGACGACTTTTGAGAAGGGTTGCACTGACACAAAATCATATGTGACTTCTGTTGCAATGGGCTAACGAATACGTGAATTGGAATGATTAATGGAAGTCTGTATTTTTCACAGATGAATCGAGATATGGACGGTTTTCGAATAGTCGGCGTGTTCGAGTATGGACCCTTCCTCTGGTACGCATAAATCGTAGAGTCATCCAAGGAGTTCATCCGTTCAGAGGTGGCACAGTTGCTCTTTGGGAAGGCATTTGTTTTAATGGGCGTACAGAGTTGTTGGTGCTTGATGGAAGCATGAATGCACAGATCTAAGTCATCAACTATGTCAACCCTTTGTTCATGCTACAATTGGGCCAATTTTTTTATTTCTCGACCACAATGCGCGACCTCATCATGCGAGAATTGTTGTCAATGTCCTGGAATTTCATTGACACCAACTACAAAGAGCTTTAAATTCGTATCAACCATCCCCACATACACTTCAGGAACTCAGAGGGCTTTTACCACTCCCGTGGCGAGAAATTGGCCAAGACTACTTCAACACCCTGTCAGACAGTATGCAAAGGCGTTACCAGGCAGTCATTGAAGTACGCGGAAGACATACCCTGTATTAATAAACTTTTATTTGTAATTGTTTTAAGAATTTGAATTTTGTATTAAAATCACCAAAAATAAAACCTTGTCAGAAACTAAAAATGCTTTCGAAGGGGAAACAAAGAAAACCACTCGTATAGAAGAGTAAAAGATAGCATATCAAAAATATTTTTGAACAAAAGTTGTCAACCTTTAAAAGAAACTCAGGATTTGTGAACTTCCTTAACGTGGAGTAGTTTATTTGGAAGTAAGTAGGTATCTAAAAAGTATACAGTTCCAATTGAAATATTCCACATTTTGTAAGGACGTTTTTAGCAAAACTGTTGTATTATAAAAAATGCTGAATTAAAGTCGTTTTTAATAAATGGATATTAAAATTCAACATTTTTTCCTGTTTTAAATGTTAAAGCAGCCTCTAACAACATTGTATGTATCTACAACGTAAACGTTTAAATTATACGAAATGACAAAATAGAAAAGCAAATACAAAATATGACTGTTGCTTAAGATAGAAAAGCACACCAGTCTGGCAATCGGCGATAACGATAAAAATAAGACTTTTTACTACCTTTCCGATACAACCACGATAATGTCATTCAATTCGCTGATATCGAGAAGCCTTCAGTTTGAATACATTTTCAGTCTGGTCCACACACCACGTAATCTTTAAAATTGACGTGAAATCTTATCTTTTACCTGCCAGCACAACTAGCAACGGGCTAATCATTTTAAAATATTCAAAATGTCGATGGGGGTGCAAAAATGAACATACAGGGTGTTGCAAAGACGTTGGAAGGGATAGAGGTAACAAAGACTGAGTTTTACTTGCTCAAAGGTTGCCTGTTTTCCGGAGACAGGGTGACTTGGGTGGGGAAAACATCAGGGTTGTATTTAAAAATGTTAGTGACCAATGATTACCCATTTTTATGAATAGTTATTGATTTAAAACAGACATGTGTACGTATTTGATAATAAAATAAATGCTTTTTGTGTCTGTTATGTCACCTATACAAAACTAGACAGTTTTTATTCAATATGTAAATTTTTATAAAGCTATATTGAAAAAAAAAGTAGTATGAGCCTTAAATTTTTAAGATTTAATAAAACAAATCAAAATCTTAACGATTATGGTTACTGACTTGTGTTAATTTGTATTAAATTATTTGTTAAATATAACTTTTTAGATTAGTTCAATGGGGTTCAGCTCATAGTAGTATGAGGCAATCGAAGAACTGTAACTTTAGACATTGTATAAACTAAATATTTCATGTATTTCGTTTTTCTTTTTATTCAATTGCTATAATTTACTTTTAATATCGTGTCATTATATTCAGCACCTATGTTTTTCATTCAACCATTCCATGATTTCTTCTTTTCTTCATGCAGATATTGGCAATATATCTATTCGTTGACTATGGTAAGGCTTTATCATTGCACCAAGTTCGATGTGAAGTAAAATGAATGCAAATCAGTTTTCAAATATCCCACTATCGATAAGATAGATAGAGGATATGTGAATCGTAGAACAATTCATGAATGGTATTTTAAAAATGATGATATTTCGATAATAAATAGTTATTTATGCAACAAGTACAAAAAGTAAGTGTCTATTGCACGCGACGTGCAACGAGGCCGTCAGGCCGAGTAGGACACTAAGACACTAGATGACACTAAGTCTAGAAAAATATGACGTCGATTTGAACGTTGATATTTGTCAGGGTGACAAAACGCTGAAGTAGAATGACAGATGAATGCAATAAACATTTTATTGCACTAGTGCGATAAAGAACCACTATTTCCACTAAATATAGTTCAATAAAGTTTTGCTTTTTTGCTTGAACGTAGAAAAAAAATATTAGGTTGCTATCTCACAGGATAAATCTTTGCGTAGAATATATAGAAGGTTACTTTTACAAATTATACGTAATATGAATTTACGAAATCGAAGGAGTACCTATATGCTGATAGAAAAAGACAAAACAGTAATATGACGAAGAAACTAAAGGATGGCATTTTACGGGGTTTGCAGCTTTCTAAATAAATGAACCCGTTTTAAGTGGTGCGCCTATGGAATATTGTCCCCTGCAATCCTCACCTCCCTTACTCATCTAAGTGCTGCGAACTAGTCATTTCGAAACTACTATATAATATGATGTTTGCGATGGCGTTAAAATATATTCGAAGCGTCGGTAGAATTTAATAATTAGGTATTCGTACTCGAACAGGACTTATGTGTGTCGCGTATTTTTTTTGTATACGCCGGAATTCGATCCGTAGGACCGTCGTGTGTGCGTTAACAGTTATCTAATTCTAGATCAGTCGTCTGGTGCCCCGCATTAACCCTGTGGACTCGATACGCGCAAAAATAGGAATACGTAACTGAAATGCGACCTTAACGACCCATTCGGAAACATTAATCTAACAGTATCTTTATCCACCTAAGCGATTTGTTTTTGGAGCCGACAGTCCTTTTGGAGCGACTGAACGGTTATGTAGGGGCCTCCTACGGTAGCTCACGGGGCCGCGTGACGGAAAACTGGATAAGTAGTTCGATGTGGTATAAAATAACAGCTGATGATTTGCTTTGAGAGAATTCGGTTCGATATATATTATCGGAAATTAATTTTTTGCTCATTCGACTTGATCTATATTCTGTCAAATGGTATGAAATAATACATAAACCAAACGGTCATATAAGTCGGTCATATAAATAGTTTTCTTATGCAAGTTTATGGTAACTTTAATGATAATAATTCACCTTAATTATCAGAAACCCTTCATGGGCAGCTCTTGTTACAAACGCTTTGATGTCTTTTCTATACTACATGCTTGTTTTCCTACAGAAACACTTTTCAGGAATGTCGACAATCTATTTTGATCTTTATGTGAATTTGCAAACTAGAATACTTGCCTGGTAATAAACGCAGAGGTTCTTTATCAGCTTCTGCAGATATTTCTTGACGAATAAGGGAAGACACTCAAAACTGTTGTCAGAAGCTTTTCGAATAAAAATAAACAAAATAATAAAAAGATTTGATTTATATTAGCTTAAAATACCTTTCTAATACAGTAAAAAATGTTACAAAAGCTAATAATAAGGAATATATGGGTAGATATTGTGGGTGTAATTCAACGCTGGTTGGGGCTTTAGCCCACAGAGTAGTTAGTTTCACACAATATTATTAATACCTAAAAATATATAAAAACTGGGTCTGCGTCGGACCAGACGGTGGAAGTTATACTTCTTTAAAAAAAAAAACTTCCTTTCAAAGCCTGAACGTACAAAAAAGTTCTTAAAAATTTGTTCTTCCTTTTGAGCGTGACGCTGTTTCTCGACCAACATCCCATCCCAATGTGTCTAACTGGCGCAAAGAAGTATAACTTCAAAAACTAAGTGTATAGTCATAAAAAATATATCTTTTTTCCTACTAAATGATACTACATAACATTTGTTGATGTTTAAAGTTAAACGGTTTGTTTGACACGATTTGTTAACCTTGTTAGCCTAAGTTTGTAAATATATACACTCTTCCACATTCTCAATAAGTACTTGTATACATTTTTAAATCGTCTGCAGAAATAAGATTAAAGCAAGATATAATATCAGGCAAATCGTTAATAAACAAAAGGAACAACAAGGGTCCTAAATTCGAACCCTGCGGAACGCCAGATACAACTCTAAATTTCGATGAACAAAATCCTTCACACTTTACAAACTGCTGTCTCTCAGTTAAATCTGATTTAAGAAAACAAATAACAAATAAATAACTTTTAAGGAGTAGAATATTATCGATTTTTTACTTACCTTCGTCCGCGGCCCGTAACTCATCCCGGAGGCCGTCCCTTGTCTGTAACATGCGCGGGTCGTGATTATGACATCACGTCCCCCATTTCCCCGGACGGCGTGTGAATATAGAAGGACCGTAATGGACTTCGACTACGGCCTCTAGGCCGCCTCCGCTTACGGGGCCAGTCGGCGCTGAAATTTGCCGTTGTCTATTAATATTTTACGACGGGCCGTTACCAGACATTATCATTATCGAAAAACCATAACCCGCACGTTTATGTGATGAACGTTTTCTTATTGGCGTAATGGATTTGTCGGCTAGCCGCCGCCGACGCCGCCGCCGTCGTTCCGCGTTTACGGTGAATCGTTAATGAAACATTGTAGGCTGATTGCAACACGCCCGCTCGCGAACAAAGCCGTAACTCTATTAAAATGACGTTTACGAGGCGGATTAGAGCGGTTTGATATATTGAGGCTTTGGCGAAACAACCCTGCTCTGACTTCAATACAGTAAAAAAAAATTAATTTCAAAGTGTATACTATTTTAGTTTTATTTGAAAATTTTTTGTTGACCGATGAAAGCCACGGAATACCCTGTAGAACGCCAGAGAATAAACCCTTACTGATGGGGTTTGCCAGGAGACAGGAGAAGGCTCCTGTAGAGCTACCAGCATCGGCCGGAAGCGCGAAGTGGGGCTGAACGGAGAATGGGGTCCAGGGGTCCACCTCTACAAGGCATCCGGCCGTCCGGACTCTCCGCGCAACAATATGGGTGAAGATATACAGGGTGTTAAAAAAGAGTAAAATATTTAAGGAGGTAATAGTATGAACCAAAATAATCAAAAAAGTCTCAATAAACATAGGTCCGCAAAGTAACGGTTGCGGAGATATAAAATGTTTTATGGTTTTTAGCCCATTTTTTTATTTTGCAAAACCGTTGTGCATTTTCTTATAATAGTTGGTTGATGTTTAGTACGTATTTGACAGTTGTTCTTAGTGCACAAGTTTTTTTTCGCTATGGCAGGTTACTCTAACGCAGAATTAGCAGGCATGCATTTCATGTATGGTCGTGCAATGGGAACGCCACCGAAGCGCGACGTCTTTATGTTGACGCTTATCCAAATCGCCAGATTCTTTCACAACGCATGTTTGGAATAATTCACCAAAGATTGCGTGATAGCGGTTCCTTGAGCAAACAGTGCCATTTATCCGGAAGACCAAGGTCGGTGTTCCGGTGATCCACTCCTAGAGCAGAAGAAGAAATTCTAGCACCGGTAGAGCAGAATCCAGGTACGAGTGTGCGGAGAATATCAGCCGAGGCAGGAATTAGTGGTCCTCTTGTTTGGAGAATCGTTCACGAGCAACTGCTTTATCCATACCATGTGCAACGAGTACAGGCCTTAAATCCAATAAATGATCATCAAGCACGTTTGGTTTTTTGCCGCTGGTTTCTACGTCATGAATGTCATGATGCTGAAGACCCTCGTTTTCTTGCAAACATTTTTTTTACTGATGAGGCCGGGTTCACAAGAAATGGAGTGTTAAATTTTCACAATACGCATATTTGGGCTGACAAAAATCCTCATGCTCTAATAGAATCTTGACATCAGGCACGTTTTTCATTAAACATTTGGTTGGGTATGGTAGGTGACAGGTTTCTAGGTCCTGTTGTTTTACCAGACATTACTTTGAATCAGAGGCAACAAATGTGGTTCCAGCATGATGGTGTTCCAGCTCATTTTTCCATGGCCGTTAGAGAGCATTTACACCAAACTTTTTCACATAGATGGGTAGGAAGGAATTTAACCTTTTCGGACGTTAGATTAACAATATACACACGGTGTAGAACAAGCTACATCTATCAGCTATTCGCTACTCCATGCCGGACTGACATATAACAGACACGAAGCGTTCTACATGCAGTAAACACCATTGAAAGCTGTCGACCTTTATCGCGTTCGGCGAGAAACGATATTTTGCAGACACTGAATTCAAGAAAACCGCTACTCTGCGGGATAAAGCCCCGACCAGCATTGAATTACACCTGGAAAACCTATAGCAACAGCTAGAGTCATTCGTCAGAAGCCCACCAGACATATACCGGTTTCGAGCTTATTAGCTCTCATCAGTATGCCATAGGTGAAGTATCTGACGAATAATCCTAGCTAAGTTTTTGCACATAGCCTTTTCTAATAAAGAACTTTTGAATAGTGAAATAAGTTTAGTTTTAGCCTGTCATTTGGTCTGGAAGAAAAAAAAGTTCAACAATCATATCGTTAGCAATACAGTGGCAATGGCAACGGTTTTCAAACTATCGTCCAACGTAACGAAATGGACAGAATACATGGTTGATCCATTTTGAATTTGATGTAGTAATTTCGTTAGAACTTTATCTAAAAAAATATCGCCTTCCATTTTAGTTAAATCTTCTCCGCGAGGTGCAAAACTAAGAAAATGTCACTCAGTTTGTGTAATCCACTTAGGACCTTGAGCAGGGCCGTGGATTAGTAATTATATTAAAATTGCATGTGACGAAAAGTGGTACGAAAATCTGCGTTAAATATTAAATAGCTCGTTAGACACTAGGGAGTTTCGTGGGATTCAATTAAGCTGATTAGAATGTTAAAATGGCAGGCGTCTTACGTAGAGTTTGCTAGTTAATGCCCTAAATGCGATAGACAGACGATAGAAACATGTTTCATATTTATTCTAAGCCTAGATCCGTTTTCATTCGGATCTTGAACTCGGAAATGCAGAACAAATATAAATAACATCACATGCATTCAGGATTACGAACTTTTATTAGGCAGTTATACCAAATCACATCAATAAGTTGGTGGTGCCATCAAATGCCAATAGCAATGGCTAGTCGCTTAAATATACCGATTTACACTAATTTCTGCACATACCCTAGACACAATCTACCAACAAGTTCAGATGCTGTGATATTTCTAAACTTTCTGCCACCACTGTCCCCTGATTTTTATCCATTTGACATATTTATTCTGAATTAATTGAGAATATTGATCAACTGAAAGGATGTGTTACAAATGCGGCTAAAAAAATTTAGGCAAAAGCCACAGGTTTTTGAAAATATCAGATCGTTAATGCATTTTGAAGATAGGCGGACATGTGGAGCAATTAATAAATTAAAATGTTGAGTTAGTTAAAATTACAGTTTTAAATTAAATTTTACCAGGTTTGATTTTGAAACCATTTTTCAACAAAGCACAAAGATTTTATCAAAGCAGGCCGATCTTCTTGAAATTTTGCACGTCCCCATAATTTACCGTTCTGAACAACTTTTTCAAGTAAAATTTTGCTGTATTTTCAGTAGAAAAGGCACTTTACCTGAAACGATAACAGTTTTCAATCGGTGCACTGAATATTTCAAATACCTAGGATTATTTCGAAAACTGTTACTCCTAACGACTTCAACAAGGTATACCTTTTTTAGATACAACAGGTAGGAGAATCGATTGTTTCAATAGACAGATGGATACACTAAACAGCAAAAAAGTTCTGTCATTTAAAAGAAACATGCTGTGCCATAAGTGGCGCCCTCTACTAGTGACGTCAAAATTAGTTAAACATTCTTATTTGCCATGCCAAAAAAACATAATTGTGCCTTTTTTTAAACTCCGACAGGTTTCAAAGTTACTGAGATATTTCAAAATAAAATTCTGGCATTTTACACCCTGTATTTTTTAAACCATCAACATTTGGATAAGGCATATTTGGTTCAATTGCCATATTTAAGTGTGTAGTATCTCCAGTTCAGAGATTGCCCATTCTTAATGAATCACCCTGTATATACGTAAAAACCCGAAAAAGATATAGCAAAAAACAATTTTAAAGTTGTGTCTTTTACGGGAGGCATTTTGTATATAGGTAATGAGGGTTAACCAGTCATATTTTGCCTCCAAAAATGCGCAGTTAATGGACTGATACGCTTTTTGTTACACTCTGTAGGTTTTAATTTACAGAATCCTATTAGCCTATTATAAATAAATAATGGTTTTGTATCAAATTGAACCAGTCCCAACCTGAATTTTGAGTTTCAAACCTGTACTTTCCTTAACATCCGGTATGCCTTGAACTAGATATTAAGTGAAAATCAAAGCTGATAGATTTCGGTTTGCACATCACTTAGCGGAAAACCGATACGTGCATGGCTTAGAAACACCTCAACATATCGGCTTCGATATACGTTGGGACAGAAACACAATGGCAGAACAATAAACCCACACTTATTGTCTTCGTTTTCCATTCACTCGGGTATTGGTTTAAATATTACATAACCGAAAAGAAAGACATTAACAGCACCTGCTCTCGGCGTCCTGAATTATAATGACGGGTTACGCCAAACGAGAATTGAAATAGGGTGTATAGGCTTCTGTTTGTATCTTAGAATGTAGAGAAGGAAGAATTTGTAGTGATGTAAGTACGTGTAAAATTGTTAATGACGAAATTGCATGATTTGCTTTACGCAGATGACAGTACAATATGTATTAATGTCTCCTCTGCTGACGAGCTTCACACGAAAGTAAACGACACACTTCAACAGTTTTATTCTGGTGTTTTTAAAATAATCTTATTATTAATTCAACCAAGACTCATTATATTCCCTTTTTTAAAGACGAATATGCCCTAATATAGTAGTTTCACGATAATTCAGATAGCACAACACACAAAGTTTTTAGGACTTTTCATTGATGAGCAACGTACTTGGTCGGTTCATATTGGAGAACACAAGAAATAAAAAAAGAAACTTTAATACTGTGTAACTTTTCTGCGACATATTTGGTTTAAGCAAGTGTGGCTAAGTCGACACCATCTGGGTTCTAGGTTATATCCTTGAAGTATGTAACATTCGTTAGGTGACACCCTGTATTTGTTTGATGAAATAAAAAATCTGAATTTGTACTACCTACGAGTTTCCACGGAAATCACATTTCCACGCTTCGTCATTTCCTGGCATATCTCATTATTTAAATGGGACTCCAAGATGACACGTAGACACCCGTCGATATTCAAATATGTCGTAGCGGTATACACTTTAATAAAAATATGATAATGGCCTCCCCTTCTGAATATGAGACGCCTTTACGGTGTCTCACCTGAACAAGAGGGACTGATACGGAACCGGGAGATGTCAATTATTTTGCGAGTTTCTCAAATTATTCTGTAATAATCTATATTTGGGGACGTCTGAATGGATGTGGATGAAAGACAGTGCTACAAGGCTATAATAATGTTTTTCACGTTCAGAGACGTGTCTGAAGGTTATCAATTTTATAAGGACAATGTACAGGATGATCTTCAAAATATTAATTTTTAAAAATGGTTTACCTTCAGAGGGTGATTTTTTTTCATAGCTAACGCAGCTTTTAAGATGTTAACTTATATACAGGGGGTCCCTAAAAGGTCATTACAACGCTCGACCAGATACAGTGCGGCTCAAAATAAGTCGATTTAGCTAAACTTACCTTAGTTCAAAGTTGCCCCGTTTAGGCGCTATACAACCCTGAAGTTGCAATTTTGAAATCGTTTTTTTGTTATAAATTTAAAACGCCTTATGCGATTTTGCTAAAATTTGGTAAGTTGACACCGTTCTATAGGACAATAAACCCCATATCAAAATTATGAGTGATATCATTCCATTGGCGTGGAACTTGGGTTTTTTAGTAATTACACCTTCGATAATTCTACGCCAATGGAAGAAAATATTTTTCAGTATAAAATTTAGATTAAGTAAATTATTTACTACAAAAAAGGTACTCTTGATAAGACTCGATTACTCTCGTGGTTTATTCGAAATTTGTAATTGGCAACAATTTTGATATAAAAAATTATTCACAATTGTTCCTGATATTCCTGATATAAAAATTAGTTTTTAACAAACACGCTTATTCGTTTCCATGAATTCCATATGGTTTTTTCACAAGTTTCCAGGTACTGGCCTTTATGTTGGTTGGTTGGTTGGTAAATAAAACTTCTAACATTTAAGACACCTAAATTATTACTAAGATTGAAAAGTTTAACGTTTACTTAATAATTTGAACTAAATTTTCATTTTTCATGGACATACAATACACGAGTGCAGAATATACCGATGTGTTATTAGCTTTTTGATATTGAGAAGGAAATGGTCGAGAGTGTGTCAGAGTATACTCTGAAAGATTTCCAAAAACTAATAACAATCAAAACTATTTGCATAAAGGCAAGTACTTGGAAACTTGTGGGAAAACTATATGGAATGCGCGGAAACGAATAAGCGTGTTTGTGAAAAAGTCTAATTTTTATTTCAAGAATATCAGGAACAATTGTGAATAATTAATTACGAATTTCAAATAAACCACAAAAATAATCGAACCTTATCAAGAGTACCTTTTTGTAGTAAATAATTTACTTAATCTAAATTTTATAATGAAAAATATTTTCTTCCATTGGCGTAGAATTATCGAAGGTGTAATTACTAAAAAACCCAAGTTCCACGCCAATGGAATTATATTACTCATAATTTTGATATGGGGTTTATTGTCCTATAGAACGGTGTCAACTTAGCAAATTTTAGCTAAATCGCATAAGGCGTTTTAAATTTATAACAAAAAAACGATTTCAAAATTACATGATTTTCTCAACTGTCAAAAAAAATTCCACTTAATTATCGCCTCGCCACGAAAAAAAATCCTGAAAATTTTCTGGTTGCCATGGTAACGAGTCAAAATAAAGGCATCTTATTGGTTTTATAGTAGAGGTGTGAAATGTTACAGACATTTTTTAGAATGGCAGATCACATCCAATTGTACGGAAAACCTGATACAAAAGAAACAGTTGCAGGTGTACAAACAACATCTGATATTATGTTATTTACAATCCGTTTCTCAGCCCGTGGAAATAAGCTTCCCAGGCTTTATTTAAAACTTGAATTACACGCATTATTAAACAGCATTTCTCCGTAATGAAACGAAACAGATAACGGAAAGAGAGATGATCCAATTAAATTTCTCGCAGAAGAAATCGAGCAATTTGAGTGAAAACACAAAATTAATTTTATATTGGATCATGCCTGGCTCTTTCCACGGCCTGCCGCGATCACCGTTCCGCCATGGGGTTTAGTCGGAAAACGGGATCGTAAAAGTCGGTATTATCGCAGTTGGCTCGGCGAGACTGGCGAGAAGACAGAGGCGACTCGACGATTTGCGTTGCGGTTTATTGCCAATTATTAAAAATTATGCCGGTTGTCATCGTTGTCACTTATTATACAGGGTGATTCAGTCATAATGCCATTAATTTTTTGAGGAAAAATTAGTATGATACGATGACGCAATTAATAGTTAGGTATTTATAGTAAGTACAAGTGGGATATAGGCATCATTATACAGAGTGTTTCAGGAGGAGATGTACATACTTCAGTATGTTATTCTACTTTCAATTTTAAGCAAAAAAATCCTATGAATTTAAGTCTGGAAACGCTTCGTTTAGCATATACAGGATGTCAAATTTAAAAAAATATTTACATTTTCTTCGGCTGTTTTAATCAAAAACTAATAGTTCTTAGTCTTTAAAGTGTTATGCCTTGCTTTTTAGATAAAAGAAAGGTAGCACTCTAATAAATAATTTGCATGCATCATCATCAGTAGCTTCACTTTTACCAGATAAATCGAAAACTAAATACGCAAAATTGTTATTGTCAAAGAAGTGGCTTCCTAACTTTGTATGTGTGCATTTGAGGTTATATTTTGTATATTCGGGCGTTATTTCGTGTTTTCACCTTTTTATTTGATAAAATGCGGTGTACCGTTTTGATTGTAAATTTTGAAATGCAGATTCAAACAGGTAAATACCTCTGCTTTGTTTATTTTCTTTTTATCAAAGTTGGGAAGTGTGAAACTTTTACTTAACCAGAATATTTTGCAGTTAATACTATTGTTAAAATCATTTATAAGGAAATTCAGCGAGCTCTTTTATTTTCTTGGATATTATTGATTTCACGCATATACGTACCTATTAGTGGATAATAGTCTTTGAAAGAACACAAACATTTAGCCTTGATGTGGCAACGCAGGTGTGACGTTGCTCGTTTTACAGCTCGGAACTCTGTGCTTCCCTGACTAGGAAATTGTTTTCAGCACGTATTAATAATAATAATAATAAATAATAATAATATCTCTACCCCTCATTCCAATCACGAGGATTAGCCCAGAAGTCGAAGACTTGTGCGGGAGAGGGGGCGGCATATTATTATTAAGCAGGCCGCATTTGCGCCCAGGAACGACTTACGTTGGTAGGCCCTAACCACCATTCAGTGCAGGAATGAGGGAAACTTGGAAAACCTCATTAATTACAGGGGTAGTCAAATGTCAACCGGTATCAATCTCTCACATTGACCCAAGCCAACATTCTTCCGCCTTACCATACCCGCAGAGAGGGTGCCAATTCTCTCCACGAATATAGCTTATATACGGTCTACCGGCTGCAGGTGTCAAACCCACATCGATCTAGTCACCTCGATTCAAGTACTGACGCCTTAAACCTCGCGACCACTGACCGATCCACCGTGGGATATGAGTTTATTTGCTTCAATCAAAGAGATTGTTTCATTTTCTGCTTTCGTTAAGTCTTCCGAATATGACTGAATCATCCTGTAGAGTAAGGAGACGGCTACTGAGGTGAAGGACATTTCCATATATATAAAAATATATGTAATTAATTATTTAGTAGTATTTACGAGGTACTTTGGTTGGAACTGGACAGTCTCTTATCGCTACATCAAATTGTACGTTTCGGACGGTTGACTTAGCGATAAATTGCGACAATTAACGAGAGGCTACTGAACGGGAGAACAAAAAAAGAGCGTAAAGATGATGATAAACAAGCACATTACTGCGGACAACTAGATCTAAGATGATTGTAAGACAAATTTGATCCACACATGTCCCTAACTTTTTTGTCCATCCTATGGACATTCTCGATGAAAAATAAATAAAGAAATAGCATTCAGTTTCATACAAAATGTTATTATTAGTTATTTTCTATTTACGAAAATCTTCGATTACATTTTCTTAAACTTAATCACGACTCATTTTGTGTATCAGGTTTTAAAATATACAGGGTGTTAAAAATAGAGTGTAAAATATTTAAGGAGGTAATAGTATGAACCATAATAAGCAGATAAGTCTCAATAAACATGGGTCCGCAAAGTAACGGTTGCGGAGATATGGAATCTTTTATGTTTTTTAGCTCCTTTTTTTATTTTGCGAAAACGTTGTGTATTTTCTTATAATAGTTGGTTGATGTTTAGTGAAATAAACAGTACGTATTTGACAGTTGTTCTCAGTGCACAAGTTTTCTTTCGCTATGGCTGGTTACTCTAACGCAGAATTAACAGACATGCATTTCATGTATGGTCGTGCTAATGGAAACGCCACCGAAGCCAGATTCCTTCACAACGCATGTTTGGAGAATTCACCAAAGATTGCGTGATACCGGTTCCTTGAGTAAACAGTGCCATTTATCCGGAAGACCAAGGTCGGTATCCACTCCGGTAGAGCTGAAGAAGTAATTCTAGCACTGGTAGAGCAGAATGCAGGTACGAGTGTGCAGAGAATATCAGCCGAGGTAGGAATTAGTGGTCCTCTTGTTTGGAGAATCCTTCACGAGCAACTGCTTTATCCATACCATGTGCAACGAGTACAGGCCTTAAATCCAATAAATGATCATCAAGCACGTTTGGTTTTTTGCCGCTGGTTTCTACGTCATGATGCTGAAGACCCTCGTTTTCTTACAAACATTTTTTTACTGATGAGGCCGGGTTCACAAGAAATGGAGTGTTTAATTTTCACAATACGCATATTTGGGCCGACAAAAATCCTCATGCTCTAATAGAATCTGGACATCAGGCACGTTTTTCATTAAACATTTCCTGTTGTTTTACCAAACCGATTAACAGGCGCTGCTTACCTCAACTTTCTGCAGAACACACTGTATGAGTTTTTGGAAGACATTCCTTTGAATCAGAGGCAACAAATATGGTTCCAGCATGATGGTGCTCCAGCTCATTTTTCCATGGCCGTTAGAGAGCATTTACACCAAACTTTTCCACATAGATGGGTAGGAAGGGCCGGACCTGTTTTATGGCCTCCAAGATCGCCTGATCTGAACCCTCTAGATTTCTTTGTTTGGGGATATTTGAAGACATTAGTGTATGGTACTCCTGTAGATAGCCTGGAAGAGCTGCAGCTACGGATTAATCAAAAGTGTCAAGAAATCCAAACCAAGGAGGGTGTTTTCGAAAGAGTTCGAATATCGTTGAGACGAAGATGTCGTGCCTGCTTAAAATGGACGGAGGGCACTTTGAACATCTTCTGTAACTTTGTTTTTGTTTGTTAAAAGCTTCCTTTGTCGGTTTATTCCTAATAAAATAAAATGTTTGAAAAACGAATAATGGTCCATATCTCCGCAACCGTTACTTTGCGGACCCATGTTTATTAAGACTTTTCTGCTTATTTTGGTTCATACTATTACCTCCTGAAATATTTTACACTCTTTTTTTAACACCCTGTATATTTATTTATCTATAGCAAATTTTTTCTATTTCACCAAGAATTCAGTGAATCATTATTTCTTTTACTAATTGAGTGTAAATCCGTGCAATAATTCTCTTCTCCAACACCTCACCCATCCGATTTTTGGGGGTTTGACTAATCTAAACCACCCTACACACTCAGTGTTCCCCCTAGAAGGTGTTATGTAATTACCACCGCTATACAACGCATGTTATGTCTCTCGGTAAACCGCACACATCCATTTGTTAGCCCAAATGCCTTCCACCTCGTAAACCCTCTGTAACTTCTCTAACAAGGTAGAAACTCGAGTTCTGCGAAGGTGTTGCCCTACATGTGTCAGCTTTGTGGATTATTAAACAAATATTTGATCCGATTGTTCCTTGGTTGCGCGGCCTCCGCTTCAACGAGTTGATCCCGAACTTGAAGACTGAAACAAAATTCCATCGTAAATTTGCGTCACTATAATTAGTATTGATTAATACAGTGCCTTCATAAATGATTACAAGTCACGTGACCAGGACTGTGATTCTCGAAGAGCAACTCGTATGCGAATAGATTTCTTGTCTCTCTCAATTGCCGTAGTGAGGAAAAGGATATTCGCATATGAATTGCTCTGCGATTGATTTGAGAATCTCGACCCTGATCACGTGGCTTGTAGTCATTTATGAAGGCACTGTATTATTTTGTTACAGTGTAATTGCAAGCAAATGGTTCATCAGTGTGAATATATGAATTTGAATCTTAATTAAAAAAATGCCTAAGCATAACTTTGACATATGCAGGGTGTTCCTAAATAAGTGTCGCAACGGAAAACTGTAAATTTCTCTTGAAAGAAGAAACATTTTTTCCTCTTCCATTTTTCTCTCCGGGCTTTCGTTTTCGAGATACACGGTGTCAAAACTTTATTTTTTTAAGTTTTTTTCCCATATCTTAGAAACAGTTTGAACTACAGGACTGAGTTTTTGTAAACACATTAAAATTATAATAGATACTTTTTCGCACCCTTCTCGAATTCATTGGACGTGCCAGTGGTGGAGATTTTAAGGTATCGGAAGGGTTTTTCCCCCATAACTTTTACGCCACTGGAAAAATTGACATTTGACAGCAAATTCTGAAGCGCCAATGAATTTTACACACAAAAAAATAGTTCTCTCGGTTCATTGCTCTAAAGGCAACCGTTTTCAATAAAAATGACTTTCTATGAACAAAAACAAACATTTTGCTAACGTTTCGAAAATATTTTGTAATTCAAAAAATAGGTAGTAATAATTAACAATTTTAACGAGATTTAACAACAGATAGGATTTTAACTTTTTTTATCAATTTGGCGAGTAAAATTTAAAAACCTGTTAAAAGTTACGTTCTCGGACTTCAATGCACGCATTCCATCTTGATGAATTTATTTTAGACAATAATATTTAATTTGTTAGTATTTGTTTGTTGTGTTATATCTGTTTTATGACTTGTCCTATACACTGTAAATGTCTCAAAGGATGAATATATTATTATTATTATTATTATTATTATTATTGTTAATTATTACTACCTATTTTTTTAATTACAAGATATTTTCGAAACGTTAGCAAATTGTTTGTTTTTGTTCATAGAAAGTCATTTTTGTTGAAAACGGTTGACTTTACAGCAATGAACCAAGAGAACTATTTTTGTGTAAAATTCATTGACGCTTCAGAATTTGCTGCCAAATGTCAATTTTTCCAGTGGCGTAAAAGTTATGGGGAAAAACCCTTCCGATACCTTAAAATCTCCACCACTGGCACGTCCAATAAATTCGAGAAGGGTGCGAAAAAGTAGCTAATAATAGTGGTAATGTGTTTATAAAAGCTCAGTCCTATAGTTCAAACGGTTCCTAAGATATTGGAAAAAAACTAAAACAAAATTAAAGTTTTGACAAATGGAAGAGGAAAAAAATGTTTCTTTTTTTAAGAGGAATTTACAGTTTTCCGTTGCGACACTTATTTAGGAACACCCTGTATAGGAAAAGTATTTGGTTCCTACAGCTTAACAAAATCCGCATTGTTTTGTTCCGTTTTCCGTGGTTTCGAAGTTTCTTTTCTGATCCATAATTCAAGTCACTGGACGAGAACGAAATATCGATCGCTTGGCCAACAAAAAAACATCCCAAAATCATTACACAAGTCAAAACTCTTTTATTATTACTATAATACACTTTCTTATAGTGTTAGCGATGCCGCCTCCACCTTTCTAACCCGGAAAAATCAGTCAGGAACCCAACGAACCATTCTTTCCCATACACAACATTGAAATAGTATCGAATACTTAGTGTCCTCGCGTACCAGATTGTATAACGTGATTGTTATGTTTACGGTGAAACTGATACGATTTTTACGCCTCTCGTCATAATGTTGAAGAGAAAGTATTACGAGGCGGCGAATCTAACCTTTGCCGACGTCTATCCAAGGTTATTGTGGAGGTATACCTAAATACTTATATGAGTTGGTGAACGTTGCAGATCACGAACGGCTTATTGTTTGTGTCGCACGGTAAAGACCGCAATTGTTCGTATGTAGGTAACTGTAATAACTGTTATATCACATCACCCGTTGGTTATATAACGATCATATTTTGCATTCGAATGCTTAAATAGTGTAATTTGCAGATTTCTTTTTTCACGCACTTTGATCTACTTAATATGACTTTGTCCTTTTACTTCACTGATTGCCAAAGATTTAGATGTTAATTTTATTGCAGAAAAAAAACTGTTTTTCTTTTACAATATTTATAGATACATAGTTTGCTCCAAAATGACGATTTTATTTCCACACTGATAAAAATGGGTGGAAAGAGTGACCTCAAAATCCGCCCGTTTCTGCGTAGTGTGTAGCAAGAACGGGGAAGGTTGTACAGAGATCTCCGTGGGCTTAAATTGATGGCCATGAAAAATCTACTAGGTGAGCATAATTCGATTTTCCCAATATTTGCCCGACTTACCCCTACTAAAGTGGTGGAAACCACCCCTAAAACAAGAAACGTGAGGAAATGATGGATCAATTCAAATTGGCGGAATCTTGAATGGAAGTTTTTCATTTTTGAGGTACCGGGGGTGGTTGCCACCCTTGAAGTCGGGGAAAAGTGGTCAGAATTTCGCAAAAGATCGAATTCTGGGGCCCGTCTTTCGTATCATTTGTCGGGTAGTGGGGGAAACAAAGTACTTCATGAAGTGGATATCATTTCCTATCAGCTATCGGCAATAGGGGTGGTTTTACCCCCACGCGGGGGGTACTTTCACCTTGAGAATTTTTAGGAGGGCATTCTTGATGTTACCCTTGCCATGTGGAATTCCACCAATTTATATCCAGATTTTGGTGACAATTTTTTCTGTTTTCTTGTTTTAGGGGTGGTTTCCACCCCTTCAGTAGGGGTAACTGATCAGAATCCGACAGAAGAACGAATTATGGGGGCATGTATTTCATATCCTTTAGAGTTATAAGGAAGAGTGGCACAAAAAAGGCAATTCATGAAGGGAACATCATTTGCCGCCGGTTTTCGGCAATAGGGGTGGTTTTACCCCCACGCGGGGGGTGTTTTTCACCTTGAGCATTTTTGGAAGAACATCCCTGATCTCTTCCTTGCCATTCACGTTCCCGCCAATTTTTACCAAGAATTGATCGACCATTTTCTCACGTTTCTTGTTTTAGGGGTGGTTTCCACCCCTTAAGTAGGAGGTTGGAAAAATTATACTCACCTAGATTTTTCATGACGATCAATTTAAGCCAACGGAGACCTTTGGACGACCTTCCCCGTTCTTGCTACACACTACGCAAAAACAGGCGAAAAATGTTTTTTTTTGCGGTTACTCTTTCCATGTTTTGTTATGCTCTTTATGGAATAAAAAAATAAAATTGTATTGTAATTAAGACAGTGGTGCAGGTACAATTTTTATTTCAAATAAAAGAAGAGTGCCACAAGATTTCTACGCTACTGTAATAATAAAAATATTTAAAGATACTGGTTACCTGAAATTCCGTTTTGTAAACAATGTTTATCAAATATACAGTGCTTTCGAAAAGTAAGGAATAAATTCATTATTTTGGAAATTGAGAAATTTTCGAAATTCGATTCGATTTAAAAATATTGTCGATGACGTCATATCTCGAACAACGATGACGTCACAAATATCGTCGTATGTCAAAAAGCGCCTTTTTTAAAAACAAAATCGAGATATCAGGGGATTTTTTCGTAAACTTCTCAATTTTACAAATGTGAATTGGATCATTTTGTGTGGAAACAATCAACAATTGTGTACTTATTCTGCATACAATTTTAAAGTGAATTATAATATACAAAAATAAAACACAGCGATTTTCTATCATAAGTCAGAACCGTTCAAAGGATGAAAATAATTTTTGGGTGAGTCAAAAGCCACTTTGAAGTGAACAAACTCACAAAAAAGGTTATTGTGTATAATTAAATTAAATTACATTCTTCTTATTTTTGGCATCCTGAGGCTATGTTTTCCTTCTCATTCCGGCCATATAAGCTCATACGTTCGTCTCTGTCAATGCCAAGAACTTGTGGAAACATTTTTTCCTAAACGGTATGCCCCGATGCTGTTTTCTTAGTTGAGATTTGATTACTTAGGATCAGAGAAAATGTACCTATTTATAAAGGAAATCCGCCTCGAGCTAAGCCTTTTAAGTTAATTTTACAAAAACATACACAAAGGAGCATGTAATGGGATACAAAGAAGACGCAGCGAGGGGGATTGTATGAGATTTCATCCCGGTCGTTCTTGCGGAAAATTCTAATTATAAGCTGAATATTTCGACAACAGATGTTGAATTATTTGCAAGGTAAATAAAGTATGAGAATTTCCTAAGCGGAAATCGCGTTCTCGGCTTTATGTCATAATTCTATCACAAGAAATGGTGAATGGCGAAGATTCAGTACCTTGTTGTTATATACTTTACTCACATTTGTTCTCAGAAAAAATAATAATAATAAGTACTTTATGTATGACGTGACGTCTTTCATTGTTAAATTGTTATTACTCAACAGGAGAAGAATAGAATTAGTTGAGCTGCAATACGTAAAGTATCCAAAAGAATTAAAGAACTCTGAAGTCTCAAAACTGGTATTCTGTCTTACAAGAACTATGGGAAGATGACACAAACCAATGTTAATTTCTGTTGTTAAATTATTACTATTTTTACTGCCACAAAGGTAAATGTGTTTGAAATGTTGGTGTATGGTTTAGACACACAAGTAATGGCGCAGTTTTGATGAGAACATCTAAACAACGTACCGTTATAGTTTCTATTCTATTTATGAATTGTATAACATTTAAATTGGCTGCAAGTGCACAAGTAACAAAATATAATGTTATACTTACTTTTTTACGAATATCATAGAAAATGTTCTTATTAATGAAGCATATATGTTTATCTACCACACCTTAATACAACTATAACGCATTAGGTTAAAGGTTAGATTTAGTAAAAGTAAATAGTTCCAAAGTAGTTCATTGGATTACCACATTATTCCTGAAATTACCTAATTTTATTACGTAACAACAAACATACTTGATACTTTCCTTAACGTATAATGTAAATTAAAAATTATTATCAGTAAATGACATAAAAAGAGCAAAACAGAACATGGACATTTCCACCCATTTGTATCAATCTATATGAATATTAACTCCAATTAAGCGATGAAAAGAATGATAAAAAGGCACTCGACGCGACCGCTAGACTGTTTAGCGGTTCCAGTACCCCCCCCTTACCCCCATCAATTAAATCAGCGACCCTGACGCCGCGCCGCGTCCACTAAAAGGAATGAGCCCCGCCAGGCGAAAGAAAGAACACGCCAATTAATCAAGTAGGCAATTAGGCGTGGGGGAACGCTAATCAAGTCCTCGTTCGATAACGATTTGAATTCGTTAGAGGGGCGCTTTTTTATCGGTGGATTATCTCGATCGGGAAACAAAACAACAAGGAAGAGGGAGGGGAGGAGTTTTAAAGCACCGCCGTCGCGACGCGATTGTAACGAGCAACTAATGGAGATATTTAAATATGTTATATTTTCTGTTGTAGGTATATGGTATGGGTTTGCTATATTACAATAAAACATTGAACTTATAGCGTCCAATTCAAACTAAATAGGATCAATTTTGCTACGAAAATATTCCTTTTCAAAATTTTGGAAATAGAGATTATGGCGTCATTGTAAATTGTTCTTCCACAGACGTTTTCTAAACGACTTTTTTTTATAAAAATTAATTCTCTATCTTCAGTCATTTAAAAGTTGCGCACAAATATTCTTTGACAAATGAATAAAAATGTTGCATTAGATGCGGACAAACCATAAATAGCTTATATACTATTAGCTTTTACAGATTTTGTATTGTATAATGTTGGCATCTTGTTTTGCTCCTTCTTGATCCTGTTTTGATCTCACAAGACAAGACTTGACAGCTCGAATTGAAACACAAAACAAGATTAAAAAAAGGCTTGCGAGACAAGACAAAAAGAATTACGGTTATTGTAATAAGAAAGGTGAACTATAATTAAGTGAACATTAGCTGAAAAAATTGCATTTCTATTGTACGTATATACTTTATTTAAAAGGCATCCAGCATATAAAATTATTTTTAAAATCAAAGTTTATTGAGTGTAGGTCCAGTTCTGCTTAATTAGAACTAATAATTATAAATTCACTATCACTTCGGTTCTGTTCGGCGTTTTCATCTATTACTTATTATGTAAAACTGACCGTTTTTATAATTTATAACCATCTACCAATTGACCATATCGAAAGAAAAAAATATTGTTTTCGCGTTCTCATTTTAATGCATTTGAGGGAATGTAATTTCAGAAACACCACGTATATTTTTCTGTGTGCTAAATCATTACGTCTAATGCATTATAAGTTTTAATTTCCATTTCTTTTTGTGTTACAGGTAAGCTGTTTCTTTGAATATTATGTAAGTATTTGATTACATCATTCTCCTAGACTTTTGTTGGGTAAGTCTATTTATAATCATTTTAAGTTGTTATCTATGATATTATCACTAGAAATTGGAATTTGAATAATAAAATAATTGTAAATTAATTATTTTGTTATTATTTCAAAATAATGTAATGAGTAGGTATTGTAAAAGTGCACTTGATCAAATAAATCAATTTTGTCGGTTCGGAATGCAAAAAAGTGTAAATAAACAAAAAGTGAAGATAATACAATGGCGCATATAACGACCTATTTTATTTGTAATATTATACCAGGTGATATACAGTGCTTCCGAAAAGTAACGAATAAATTCATTATTTTTGAAATTGAGAAGTTTTCGAAAAAATCCCCAGGCACGTCGATTTTGTTTTTTAAAAAAGCACTGTTTGACGTACGACCTATATTTGTGAGGTCATCGTTGTTCGAGATATGACGTCATCGACAATTTTTTTAAATAGCCACCCCCAATTTTGACCATGTCATTTGAAACAGCGTGGGCGTCATTCTACATACATACATCATGAAAAATTATGGTGTTACATAAGAAAAATTTCAAGAAAATAATGTTTGAAGATTTTAAAATTTAATTTTTACAAGAGAGATATTGTTCGTCTGGCCTTAGTTCGGATCTGGGTGGAGGGTTACCACCCGGAACATAGCAGGTACCCTCCTGCCCGGAAAATCGAACTCTTCGCACGATTTTAATAACTGCTGCCGGGTTAGGTGTCGGCTGGAACGGGCACTGATTAATGTATCGCCTCTACCCGAATCAAAGTCCGCGTAATCGTCAAATTAGCCGTAAAATCATACAGAGAAACGGCGGCCGCAGGGAGGCATTAATCAGCGTCCGTTTCGATGAGCGCATCGTCCGATACGGGGCCGGTTACGTGCGTTAACTCGCGATAAATCTTTTTAATTGTCTGATAACTCATCGGCGTACCCGTGTACCCACCGGCGGGCCGCATATCTCACCCGAATTAAACCTGCGGGAATTTTAATTTATTTTTTTATCGATCGCTGCGGGTGATCGTTAAGTTAAGGTCCGCGATATTCGAGTATATCGGTGAGCATATCGATATAATTGCGGGTGATCGTAAAGTTGAGTAAAGAGCGAATCGGTATAAATTTGAATTTTTTAATACACATTTATTTCCAGTAAAATGTATTTATAGTGATAGTCAGTGAGAGTATCATAAATATGTTTTCGAACAATCGTTCTGAAATATGCACTTGCTGTCATTGTTGACACATTCTGTAAGTTGAATATACAACACTGTGGCTTGTTTCCATAGAAATCAAAAAAGTAATAGTGTTGTTTGCGTTCATAACAGCATTAGTGCGGTAAGTAAAAACCAGTAATTCTTCTCACCAACAAATGCTGGGCTCATTTATTGTAAAAATTAAAGGTACAATTTGTACAATTCTTAAACGTAATAGTTTTTCCCTCGTTCTTATCTATTGCTTTTACAGTAATTGAATTTTCTGTATTACTTATTGAGTTAGATATGTTAGGATTAGAATAAACTTCAGTAGTTATGTGTTCAAACACTGGAAGTCAAATTCATTGTCACTGCCGCTGTTGGTATGTAAAATCTTATCAGCAAACTGTTTTTTCTTTGTTAAAGACTCTGCAACATATCCTTCAGCGACACCAACATTTTCTGTTAGTCAAATAATACATTAATGTTATCACTAAAACCTCCAGCCCCCATGACGTTTGAGTGTCATAACATCAACTCCAGTATTTGCTAACAAAGTCTCCGACGTCCTTCTAGAAGCATGTCCAGTATAGAATTTTGGATCTTGCAGTTTTAAATATCCGGCATTTTTTATGGTATTTGTCCCAATGTATTTATACCAACAAGTTGATTTACACTTTTTCCTGACAAACTGAGTAGAAAATCGACGAGAGTTAGTCTCCTTAAGTCTTAAGCCTGTATATTTTCGCAAAATTGTCAAAAATTAATTTTCATTGGCCTTGTCAGTGATTGTAAAAATTCGACTAATATGTGTTTTGGCACTTTAACAATGACGACTGAACCTTCATCCGTAATATCAGCTGTCATCTTCATAAGTTCATCACGTCTAAGAACCCCAGCGACTCCCATTATCATCACTGCTTTCATCATAATATAGATTTCATCGGGGGTTTCCAGCAGGAATTTCTTCATCTCCTCTCTGGTAAATACTTGATTTTTTCGCATGATGTCCAATATTTGTCTTTTTACAAATGCTACTAACTTCTTAAATTGCGATATATCGACACCATTATTTAAGTTGATCGTACTTTTAAGCATAGATTACTCTGCCTATAAGCTTCCCGGACACTTCAATCTTAAATTTCTCTGAACAAAATAAGCCAACAAAGTTTTTTCAGATATCTCCGCTTTTTTCTCATTCAACCATTTCTTATCTGTCAGAGCAACAATGGAAATATCCGGAAATTGACAGCAGCCAACTAGTTTCTCCTAATAATAGGTGTAGTAAAACTGCCCCTTCCCGACGTGCAATAGTTTAGATTTTATTTTTTAACGTCGAAACAGTTAATTTTATCAAAAATATATAAGAGAGAAAAAAGTTTCTAAATGAATCGGCTTAACCTAATTTATTTTTTTCTGCGTCGTTAAGGAAGTTTTTTGAAAGTATAGTTAAAGAAACTGAAAGGGGTAGTTTATTTCAACCCTTTCCAATTATTTTCAAAAAGTGAAAAAATATGTCACAAGTGTCTTTTGATCATGGTAAATTATATTTTTATGATTTATTTAGGGACGGTTCTCAGCGTTTCACTTCAGTGACCCTTACTTCCTCGGAACGAACTACTAGTGAGAACATTTCTCCATTCCCAACGTACGGACTCGTCTCTATGCATACGAAATCGAAAGTCTTTTAGTCTCGCACCTCGCGATAGCCGGTGGTAATTGAAATACTGAATGGACAATCTAAAAAGCTATCTAGCCATCAATCACGTCTTTATTCTCAGAAAGCTTCATACGCGTAACGATACAAAAGACTGACGGTGTTCCGTTACGCCGGATTTGAAAATAGCACTTACGCAACACATGATGGATTTGATGCTAACAAAAGGAAAGCGATAGTGGAGATGTCCAGACAGTTATGCTATTAGATGCGTACGAGATTAGATCGCGTGTGAAACTTAATAGCTCTTCTTGACAACGGACATTATCTGTAGAATAGCACGCGTTGAAGCCCCATCAAAAATAATGCGTGTGTTATGTAACTAACGTAACGGTACGTGATGTATCAATTTGGTTTCGATTTCCAGTCCGGGATATGTCCCCCGCTTTGAGCTGATTACAAATATTATTATGCATTGTTAAAACTTCAATTCCCTATGAAACGATTTGAATTAAAATTTAAATAGGGATACGCAGGTGCAGATTATGCAACAGTAAAAGCACTTTATCATTTCATAGAATAACTGTTTTCACGCACATTGTATTCCGGTTTTGTTATAGTAACGTATTATTATTTAATAACATGTTGCCGATATTGCAGTTTAATGTACCTAGTTGTTTATTTAGGAGAAATCAGGCGAATATTTAATCAGAGCGTTGGCTTGCTCTTTTGGAATATTAGAAAGTTATTTCAATAGCAATTAAAGTGTGATTTTACAGAAATCAAACCTAATGTTGGACTATAACCGCTAGAATTTGGAGTACTTTTGTTTTTTTTACAGTAATGCAATTTCCATTGGTAAATTTCAATGTTTTGTATGTTTCATTAATTTATAAAGTAAGACCAACCATTTTGATACATGGTGATTTTCCGGGTTGTTATGCCGTGACCTCGGTAACTGGTAGCTGCCAGAAACAGAGTTAAAATGCACATCCCTAGCATTAGCTGGGATACTTTTACCTGCCCTGGTTGTTCTCGGGCTGGGCTCTGTGGGGACAGACCCGCTATCGGTGTCTCTGTGCCTGTCCATACTGTTGGTACTACGACTGCTACGGTCGGAACCGCTTCTCGGATACTGGTGGTCCTAGGCGTTTCATAGCCGCCGCTGTAACTGGTCGCATCCCATGCTTCAAACGTTTCGCCGCTCTTCACTGTCGGCATCTTCAGTGGTGACTCTGCAAAGCTTCGCCGCGACTGAGTCTCAGTAGCAGTCGTAATACCAACAGTAGGAACCGAAATCAATATATGGACAGGCACAGAGACACCGATAGCGGGTCTGTCCCCACAGAGCCTAGCCGAGAACAACCAGGGCAGGTAAAAGTATCCCAGCTAATGCTAGGGATGTGCATTTTAACTCTGTTTCTGGCAGCTACCAGTTACCAAGGTCACGGCATAATAACCCGGAAAATCACCATGTATCAAATTACAACACTGGCCGTGAAAGCCTAAAAACCACTATAAGACCAACCAGTCTAAATAAACAGTGTGAGTTTCAGATATGAAGGTTAACAAAGAGACTAGTTTCTAAAGAATAAAAAGACCCTCCTCTTCTGCTATGATTATTTTATACTCCCGAATTTTAACAAAGACGCTTAGCATTTGTTTTAAATTTTATAATGGCTTTAGTGGCGTTAATCGTGACCACTTAAAACCCTTATGTGTGAAATTTCAACAAAAACTGTACAAAATGTTGTCTTGTACCCAATTTCAAAGTTTTATTTGTGTATAAATTTGTAAAAACTCTATTCTTCAAGTTAATAAAACAAGTATTTCTTTTTCGTTTTAAATGACATCGAAAAACGTTTCTACTGAACTACAGATTATAAAACAATGCCAATCTAAAGCCTGCTATAGTGTTTTTTATACCTTAGAAATTCAATACAAGCGCTTAGTGATTATTTTGTTTAAAATCTGATAAGATGTTAATCAGAACCCTCAAAACCCCTATGTATAAACTTTGAACAAAGTTTAGTTTGTAGGCTTCCGTGGCTGTCGTTAATGGTCAGGTGATTTCCGGGCTGGTTGCCACGTCGTCGGTTTAGAACACTTGACGTTTCGAGAGACATATCGCTCTCTTCTTCAGAAGTTACTCTGAAACTGGAGATCTACAGGTCGTCGCACTATTTATATCAGTGGTGGTCACTGATCCTTGATGTTCCGGTGTGGTGGTCACTGATCCATGATGTCCTGGTGGGTTGGTCACTGATCCATGATGTTCCGGTGGATTTCTTTCACGGATGAATCGTTTCCAAATACCGGGCAGATCCACGGCACCGTCCCTGTTGAAATTGTTCGGATTTTTATGAATTTCTATAACTTCTCTGTATAGTCGGGGCCAAAATCTTCTCTCTCTTACTAGCATGCTGGCTCCACTTAGCTCCACCGTGTGTCCCGTGTCCGCTCTATGCTCTGCTACTGCCGATTTTTCCCAGTTGTTATTTTTGAGGTGTGTTCCTTTAACCTTGTGTTGATGTGCCTTCCTGTCTGTCCTATATAAACCTTTCCACATGAGCAGGGGATGCTGTACACACCGGGTATAAAATATCCTGCCACATGGTCTTGTTTACATTCTATGGCAACTTATTAATGTTAATATTTTAATTATTAAAAATCCTACATCTTCGTCTTCTCCTCCCACTTAAACTGAAAAACAAAAACAAAATACACCGGTAGATCAATACCATTCCCATATCCAGTAGTTCAATCCATCTCTTTGTCCCGAACACAGCATAAAGTGCGATCAATCGCGAACATGCAAGTCATCTTTTAAGAATAAACAGCCAGGCCCGGCAAACAGGCGGGCTTCTTGGATTAGTACAAGGCTTCCCGTACCGTAAGCATTTCCCCGATTAGATTTCCAAGCAATAAAACAAAGCGACAATCAAGCCGTGTAATCCTCCGAAACGCATCGCAGATTTTCCGCCCGAGCGATACAATCCCGCAGGCACGTTCGCTCGCACGTGCGAGGCCGCCTGCGGAGTGTGTGTTGGTGTAATTACCGGATTAATCCGGGCAAAAACGGTTCGATTTTATCTTTGACGAGGATATGGGGGCAGACTAATGACCCCGGGGACGGAATTTATCCTGGATTTGTCAGGAATCAAACGTCGAATGTTTTACACTGCACAAAAAGTTGTTGTGTAATTGAGAAATTCGGGATGTGTCAATTCTCCGTGTTGAAAATTTAATTGATTCACAATCACCTTATAATCAAACTTTTATCCACACATATGAACCGTCTAATCTTATCACATTTAACTTTTCCGTTAATAGCAACCCTTGTAACATTGTTGCTGTCATTTTCGGAACGCATAACATCTGCAGAAGTTTGTGAAGAATTTGCACAAGTTACGGATGTCTCTTTTTGTAAGGAACAGCTATATTTTCTTGCAATATCAAGTTTGTTAGATGTGGACTCCTCAACATAACTTTTCTGCTACAGAGGAGCTCTTCCATCCAACATGCCATTTAATAGTAGTAAGATGAACACCTTTATTGGCCAATAAAACTGTTGAATGGTGCCTCATGCTATGGCCAGTATATGCTTCTGTATTTGCGATATTCAGGAATGAAGCAACTATTGAGAGCACCTTTACCAATGTGTTGATTCCAACAGGCTGAGAAGTACAATTTTGATTGATGTATCTTAAAATCTGTCTTGTTTTAAGCGAATTGGGAGCAGACAAATATATTTTCTGCATATTTCAACAGAATTCACGCAAAATCCTTCGTCTATAATTGTAAATTTTCTTGAAATGCCCGCTTTGGTGGCATATGTTGAAACAAGTAGATAACTGCCAACGTAATATTCAAATTTGGCAATTCATAGCATCGACGGGCACCAAAAACCCCCATTATATATAAAGCTGTTTACAGGCCTTTTAGGCCCAGAGCTGTGTTATTCTCCTCCACTCCATTCTGTCCTTCGCCTTTCTTTTCCAATCCGTTACATTTTTCTCCCTTAGATCTATTGCCACTGCCTCTCTCCATCGTTTCCTCGGTCTACCTCTTTTTTTCTTGTAGTTAGGTTTACTCCCTACTATTTTCTTAACTGCCCTTTCATCCTCCATACGTTCTAGATGCCCTCTCCTGCCACTGCACTCTCCTGGCTTTCACAAATTCGCCTATTTTTGGTGCCTGGTACATTGCCTATATTTCCTCATTATTTCTCCTTACATAGCCTTCCTCTGTCCTCTTACCCCCTAGAATTCTTCTTAAGATCTTCCTTTCCCACCTTAAAAGGTTTTCTCTTGACTTCTTATTGAGAACCCAGGTTTCACTACCATACAGCGCTGTCGGTCTCAAAATTGTTTTATACATTCTAAATTTTACTCCTCTGGACAAATTTTTTGATTTCAATAAGTGGTTGACTGCTGCCGAACTTCTGTTTGCTTTTATTATTCTCCTATTTATTTCTTGTTCCTCATCACAGTTAGCTGTTATTAGCGCCCCCAAATACACATATTCTTGAACTTCTTCAAACTCCATCTCTCCATGCTCTGTTCTCAATTCAAATCCTTTCCTTATCCTTTTTTTGTTCTCCTATTCTCAGAAGTTTACTTTTCTCTTGATTTATCTGCAATCCCACTTTACTTGCTTCCTCCACAAGTTTTCTCGTTACTTCTTCTAATTCCCTACTATCTCTAGCAATAATGGCCACGTCATCTGCATAACTTACTATTTGGTGACTTTTAAACAATATGTGTCCTTCCCTGTTCAACTGACTATCTCTTATGACCTTTTCTAGTAATAATTCAAAGTTCTCCATATACCTAACAAAATGTAAAAGGTAAAGAGATATTAGTTTAATCATTAAATAATCTTTATCGAAAGCTTCAGTCAAAAATGCTTCAATATGTGCTCTTTCCAATACTGTAGCCTTTTTTGCTTTGTTTCTCGATTCACTCTTCACACTTGTCATAAAAATTCACTTAGTCAGCAACGTTTTTTATAGTGTATAAATAAACCCTCATAATATGTTCTGCCTTGCCTAACATGGCATACAACCTGGTCATAACCTAACCATCGTAACGCGTCTGTCAAGAACACAGGAGACATATGCTTTGCTGCAAAAACAACGGCATATTGGACCACAACAAAGAAGTGAGTGAATTTATTGCACTATCTTTAATCTAATTTCAAGCGATGATACACTCCACGTAAACCATGTCGATGCGCCGCAAACAACTCTTTTTTCCGTAGCCACCGCAATCCCAGTTCCTAATTTATCCCCGACAGACAAATCTTATTAAAACACCGAAATTAGTTGACTGGGAGCGCGGCCTTCTGCGGCCGGATAAAGCTGCCGCCCGGAAACGGAAATAAATTCACAATACGGGCCGTAAATATCGCGCCGTCTGCATTAATTCCATCCGCCGCGCAATCCGGATAATTTTCCCTTAAACAACCCGAATCTGCTTCTCTTTAGAAAATGAACCGGCCGTATTTTAAACCGGGACCCCTCTGACTGCTACCAGTGTTACGGATGTTCCGCAGAAACTCGCAGTTTCGTAAATAAAGCGATTGCGTTTACAATTTTAACTAGATCATCTCGGTTGTGTCGTAGAATTGTTCGAATTTTAATTCAGAAAGACAAAATTTCTTCATTCTCTTACAAACTTATTATATTACTGTAACAAATTACATTGCAATTTTAATTTGGAAATGATACTTTAGTTCTTAAAAATAAGAACTAATATAGCATTATTAATTTACAACTCTAGAATATAATATGACACCTATATTTAATTCCGACTGAACTGCGACGATGATGGTGACAAGTTGTTATGACATCTAGACATTCTCATACATCGAACCTTTAATATCATCGATCTGGGCCGTCTTTTCGTTTCACTTTCCAATGCAGCAGGTGTGCGTGACATTTTCCCTGCTACGAATTTTCATCCCCCACATCTTTTCCGTATGGGCTGGTTTTCCAATATCTGCCTGTCGCCGCATTTTTTATTTTTTGTTACGGAACGTCAAATTAATTCTAGTTAAAATAAAATAACTGCACTGCAGCACATACCTGCGTGCAGTAACTATTAATTCGTTCGATATTTATAGCGCAAATTCGAATAAAAACGTTGAGGCTTGTTCAGTTATCGGAAAATATTGCTAGCAATTAGTTGGAGGTTAATTTGGACGTTTTAGCTTTGGGAATGTTAGTTTTATTTCCTATATACTGCAGTTGTCGATGGTACGTAGTTTTAGCATATGTTGTTCAGTAGATTTTCCAGAAATTAAATATTTTAGTAGTTTAATAACATCATCGTCGGACGGTGAGGTTTTAAAAGTTGTTAGATGTGTGATTCGAATATGTACTTTATGGTGATTTAGAATATATACATGATACTACTTGGGACGTTTTTCAGACCAATAGGCATTCGTAAAAATTCGTAAACTTGTTCAACACTAAAAGCGTTTTTTCTACGGAATTTGGCTGCAATATGTCATGTTTGGCATAGGCCAACGGTCTTCTACAGTCGTATCATTTAATTTTCTATAGTCTACTACGAGCCACCATTTTTGAATTTCTGAAGCATCTTTTTTCTTAGGAACTACCCAAATCGGTGAGGGTCATGGACTTATACTTGGACGAATTATATTTTCCTGCAGCATTTTTGTTAACTGGTTATGCATTTCTTGCTTATGAACGTCCGGGAATTTATAGAATTTGGTATTATCGTCTTTTGTTCTAATTAAATATTATATAAATCGCTTATTTTTTACTATAGTTTAAAATTCCCGGGTAAAATAAATAGCTTCAAGTGCCGCCTTTTGTGGCGCCAGTATTTATAGGCCTTAATATTAGCATTACGGTTAACCATTTTGGAAGAATTTTATTGTTATTCACTTAAAATAAACTAATCGTGACAGTTGTCAATTTTTAAACATTTTCTAGACTAATTGTCACTTTTTCAATTTACGTGGTCTCTCCAGAATTCTCCCTCACTAATATCTTGGTTTATCAGTCTATCAAATAATGTTTTGGGTGTTCTCTTGATACGTTAAACTTTTAGTTTGGTATATTTATTTCTTCTGGGAATTGAATGCAACGTTCTTATTCACAAATTATCCATTTTTAACAACTAAGGACTTGATACCTTTAGGTGTGATTAGACTTCCTTCAAGCAGTACACAAAGACATCTAGGAATGAAAGGGAGCCATTTTCTTCCATCTACATAGTAAAACCTGACCAGCGGATGCATTCCATTGATGTGATCCAGTTATCCTTTTATGGTGTGGAATGCATCCGAACCAACACATGGACACTATTGGCAAGGCTAGTGATAATGTTGCACTACTTTTTCTGTTTGTTCATAAAACTGAATTTCAAATGAGAATAACGTCCATTTGTTTCTTTGATCGTAGGGATACAGTCTGTTAGGAGACTACGGGTTCTAAAGCGACCATTATACGTCATATATTCCGATAGGATAGTCGCAGGATTTACATTCCAGGTAAGTGTCTAACGTGGATATGTGGAGGTATTTAGCGGACGCTGTACCTTTTTTATAGCTGCAATCCGAATCATAATGGGATGGGGACGGCTTAACGGAACTACATATTGATTCGATGCCGGTATCATGGCTTAGCAATAATTTATTTGGACGTTATGTCGTGCCGAGCAATGTGGCGCTTTGTGAAAAATTTAAATACTCGTTTCCGGTTAATCCAGGATTAGGGAGATTTGAGGTAATGACGTTTTTGTAACCCGACAGCGATAAACCTCCTCATATATATAAAATTATGGATTAGTTATTAGTACACGGGTAGTAGTTAAACGTACCGAGTGTCTAAATAGGAAAGGATGTCAACCTTACTTACTTACTTACTCATTGTAAATAATTATGTCATAAAAATTACAGTCTATAAAAACAAAACCTGTTTAGTTGGTACACAATATAGGCTTAATTCAATTGTGGCAGCAACCATAACAACAATAATAATAAAATTAATAATAATAATAATTATTATATTATAATATTTATTACGACTAACTACACACTATTTGAAAGAAAAATGTGCTATAACAAGTTGAATAAAAAAAGGTTGAAATTTTATTTGTAGGTAATAACAGAACGCAGTATGTAATGTTGTTTTATTTTATGATATTATTAAACAATACATTCTTTTTAAATTTAACAAATTATGTACTTTGATGACACAAAATACTCAGTGGTGTTGTATGACTGCGGCTCTTTATTGAATAAACTGTTGAAATCAATAATTTCCAGGTTTGATCTGTTTTCCAACATTTTATAGCTAAGTAATTGAGGATCAAATGAAATGGTAATCGTATAATGACACACACAAGATAGATTCTCTGAAATAAGAAGCAAATCAACAATTTTTTTGTATCGGATGAAGACGGCCATTGTTACTTACCTATTTCTACCACAACTATGTGAATATGTTCTCACTCACACTTCGGTTTATCTAACCAAATATTGTGTATGTAAGCTCATTTCTTTGTTGAAAGGTTAAATTTACTCATAAATCAACATCAAATTAATTCCCTCATAAAAGAGTTTGAACTTACTCAATGTTATTTTTTATTGTAGTTTTTATACCTTGTAGTTTCTGAGATACCCTGCAGCTACAACGAAATTAGGACACACTTTACATGCATCCCACTTCTGATCAGTACGTTTTAAAACCTGCGTTCGTATCCCCCTTCTGATCAATATATCGCATTTAAATCTAATCACAGCCCTGTTATTGCCATAGTCGATACTATAGCGTCTGACGTGGGGCGTTTTGATTCTTGGGAGACGTTCCAGATCGACGACCGGGACGCGCCGTACTTGCAGGGGTACGGCCCGGGGATTTGCACATGATTTACCATTCTCGAGTGGGAAAGTAAATAAATCAAGATGCGAGGAGTGTTTGGGGAAACACTCCGGCTGGGAAACGGGGGCGTTAATTGGGTTCCGAAGAGAAAATTTACAGTCGGGAGTGACGTTAAAGGCTCCTTAAAGTGTCGGAGAGTGGCACTTAAAAAGTTGTAACACTGGAAAAATAATGTGTCGACGTACGGGGCGCGTAACGGCGTTAGAGGCGTACAAAAAAATGTTATTCTTGAATCAGCTACTTAAATGGAAAAAATGTGTCGTAGTTTCTATTGAGACGATCGACTGGTGAGTGATGAAGAATCAAAGCAAATCAGCCTATTATTTTTTACGTCCTAGAAATTTTGCTTATAATTCCTTCTCGAAAATTAAGGGGTTTTTCTGAGTCATACCATATTTTTACCTAAGCAACAAAATCTGTATCACTGTTAAAATTTTGAAAGACAATGCATTACACTCAAAGTAATGGCAGAATGTCTGCATATACAGGGTGTTTTAAATGAAGTAGCAAAAATGAGACCACAGATTCCTTGAAAATAAATCGGTTTAGCGTAACATCCCAAGTTGTATAATAAAAAAGATACAGGGTGTCAAAGTTAAAATTTTATTTTCGATATTTCTAAATAACGTGTTAAGAAATCCAAATATTTACATAAAATTTGTAAATCTAGGGTTTTTGCGGGCGAGAAATTCAAATGTGTTTCTAATTTTGACGTCAATGGTAGAGGGCGCCACTTGTGGCACACCAGGTTTCTTTGACTTGGCAGAACTTTTTTGCAGCTTGGTGTATGCATCTGTCTATCGAAACAATCGATTCTTCTACCTGTTTATTTTGAAGAAGTATACCTTGCTGAAGTCGATAGAAGTAACAATTTTTGAAATAAAGTTATTTGAAATGCTCAGTGCACCGAGTAAAAACTGTTTTGGTTTCAGGTAAAGTCCCTTTTCTTCTGAAAATACAGCAAAATGTTACTTGAAAAAATTGTTCAGAATGCTAAATTACGGAGACCTGAGAACCTGAGATCTCCCCAAGCAAACACCAAAACAAAATTTAAAAAAATTACTTGAAATAAAGTTTGCCCATCAGTTTACCATAGAAAATTGCTCTAACTACGATATTAAAATTGAAATTACCTAACTCAAGAAAAGCAAATAACTAGTCTTTAAAAATTACGTTTGTTTAAACTGTTCAAGTTATTCTTACAATTATTCTAAGAATTAGTAATATTTCTGGCTTTGTAAAATAAAATAAAATTTGAAATAAAAACAAATTTAATTCGATCGTAGAAAAAACGTTGTGTGCAACATATGCAAAAATCATATTTGTTATACTCAGCGTGAGTTGCACTGCATGCACCGTGCAACAAATACACACTTTCTGCATTAACTGCACAAATAACTATTTCCACAGAACATAGTACATAGTAGAATAAGTCGGAAGTGCATAACAACGACATACAGATTCGGAAATTGCGGATCTTTACAGAGAAAGTAGAAATTGCCGCATCATTCCAGGGAAGGTACGAACTTTAAGAGGGGCGGCGACGTGCATTGGTCTAGCATTCCCCACTACTACGGTAATCGGTTCTGTATCGCCAACGCCAATTCGCCATTGCATATCTAACTGTCCGGTCAACTGATGCCAGTGTTGTCAGGTCTCATGCTTTTGCATGAGATCTCATGCATTCCGAGAAAATCTCATGCTTTTTAATAGATACAAAAAGAAATAATAAAATTATTAAAATTACTCTTTGAAATCTACCAAAACAAAGACCTAACGAGAAATAAAGGCAAAATCGAGGGCAAAATTGAATAGATAGAGGTAGGTATCTACAATATTTGGGTACTTGAAATGTATGTTATTGTAGACTGCTCTCTTAATAATTAGCGATGAATACACAAACGGGTATGACAGTCTACGGATATGCTGTGTGTGTGCTGTATTCACGCTGTATTGCACTTAACTCTATTCCGTAAGGGTACCTACATTTTCTGGAAACAACAGATTTTACGACCCGTGAGTCACCCTGCGTCACGGCAACTGCGCCTCAACGTTAGCCCGGCCTAACAATAAAATAAATTAGAAAGGTTACGTGGTTAATAACTTTTAAGTAAGTACCTGTAAGTACCTACTTACAATGTAATATTATGATAAAATAGCAGAACATAATGCTTTTTAATGAAATAAAGATGGCATTACAAAAGTAATTAAAAATTCAAGTCAAGTCAAGAGGTGTTTTTTGATAAATTAAGCCATCTCATGCTTTTTTCTCCAAACCTCATGCTTCTTTGAAATTATTCTCATGTACTGAATTTTTCCCACCTGGCAACACTGCTTGATGCAAACACGCTGTGGTCGAAGTATGCGTGTAGCATGACACAAATACACGCAAGCGGCAAAATACAAATCACCATCAAGATCCTCAAATCTGTATATGACTAATGTTGTAAATGTCCGTGATCAGCTCGGCACAGAGCGGTCCACGATACGCCTAGACCGCGACCTCATAGCGCTTTCTCTCCTTAACTGTTTATAGTACAATCGTTTTCAGAAGGCACTTCAAATTATATCTGCTTATGACAGGTATACCTGGGTGGTAGCTGGCGGGCCAGCCCAAATTATGCTAGGAAGAACTTCTGTAGGAATACATGTGCATTGGAAAGATTAGAGTAGTATGTCGATACTCAATTCTCTGTAGATGTAAATTGCCAGGGTCGGCTGGGAAATTTTTGATAATGTTTTCATTGGAAGTCTCTTTTTTATCTTGGAAATACTTCAAAATCAAACATTGTGCTCGTTCAAAACTTCACGGTAGGCCATGTTCAAATTTCGTTAAAACTGTATTACAAACACACCGCAATAGAAGAATCACCACAACGCAATAGAATGATCAACACATTCCCACTATTCCAATTTCGGCTCTGTATAACCGTCTGTCTTTAACAAGAAGTACATCTTATTGGTCATCCTTCTTTCGTGCAGGTAATTTCTCCGTAACGTTAGTCGTACCTTATTAAGAGGCGTACCTGAGCATGACTTAGGTATATTACAAACACGTGGAAAAGGCTCAGAGGTATATGTCGGGTTTCACCAACGTTTTATTGCCTGCATGGCCTCCCGAAAACGATTCTACTTTACATTTAAACTGTGTGTATACTTCAGCAACCATCGACTTACCAGTAATTTAAATTACTAAGTTTTGACTTACGAAAACGACCCTATTGTCCAAAACTCGGCGAGTGCAGCCTGTTGCGCGATTGCCAGATTGTAGCCGCTACGATAACATCAGGGCGACTCCATTAGGCACCACGGCCAACCTTAATTAACCGGTAATTCGGATTCGCAGGCCGGTCGTCGGTCGACAGATCACAATTTGCCGAGTGGGACACGTACTGTGTGCTCCCGTACTCGATTAGGTAAATCAATATTTGCCGAAGAGGACAGCCCCGGCTTCGCGCCGCGTACAAAAATTATTGCTACCTGCCAGCCCCGTGGAATGCAAATTCGATCCCGAGCGCGAACATAAATCGGAAAGTTGTAAACATGACAGCCGGATAATTCAAGACATCCAGTCCCCAGCGTTAATAGATTAGTGCAGGGCCGAACTCGCCCCCAGGAGTCACGAAATTCAAGTACATTAATTAAATTTACACATATTTATTTTATTACATACATATTCAGATACACTTCTAATGAATAATTCCAGTAATACGGCTAGTGTTTTAGTTTCCTGGAGTAATTTTAAAAAGTTGCAACATACACACGCCTCATCTAATTTGTCTCAAGTATAAAAATTAATCAACAAGTGAAACCTGAAATCTGATCCTAATACTGACCTGTTTGTTGACTTCCCTAGTTGGTATCGCTGTCCACAGTGTGGCTACTACATTTTTCTGCGAGGAATACGACAGGAGGTACAAAGAGGGGAAAATTAATAGCACAGCTGTAGTCGCTGGGAATATATGGCGCTCGAATACATAATTAAGGATGCCACAAAATCGGGAGCCGCCACAACGAATTATATACGACGACACCGGGATTTTGTAACATACAGTTTTCATCATATGAACGGAACGATGTCACATTGTGACGTGACGTGGGGTTAAAGCTTCGAAAGAGAAAGAGTATAAATATTTAGTAAGACGGGTCTTTGCGTCTGTCAGGGATATAGAAGAGCTGTCGCTGTTTGTTGCCTGTGGGATAAACTATTTTATACAGGGTGATTCACTATATTTTTACACCTCTCTCTTAACTTTTTTCGTTATAGAGTTATAAAAAAAATGTGGAATATAAAAGCACAATCGTTTATGAAGCTTTTGGAAATGATAATAGAGAAAAAAATGAACTCCCAAACAAAAAGCAGCGGATGTTAACTTTGTTAATTTAAATAGAACACCCTGTATATTTTCACATATTTGGACAGACGGTCCCTACCCAGCATAGTCATCCCAACTAACAGAATTAGCCGCTGGGACGTAGCTACGACTACTGTAGGTACTTTAAAGTGCTTTGCCACTAGTACGTAATAGAAACGTTCCCATTACGTGGCTACGACAAAAATGAGGGGGAAGTTGCTTGCTACGTTCCGGCGACGTTTCCGAAATTGTACGGCCACGTTCCAGCGAACTTTTAAGGAACTTTAACGCTCTCCCACCACTGTGTCATGTTGCTTACTTTGTCTGGCAGCGCAAACATTACATAATGACGAACAGCATGAAGGTTTTCAACTTTGGAGAACTACATGGTAAAATTTACTTCATGGTGAATTTAAGAGGTGATAGGCACTTTGTAGTTGCTGTGCGTGATGGTGCTAAATAGTTGTACAAGTAGCGATAACGTTGTTTCGACTAATAAATATTACTTACAAGTTTTACGACTTTAAACGAACAATTAAGGTACCCTGAACGTCGTGGCTACTCTCAGAACCACTTGAAAGTATTTGCAATTTTGAAGTCATGTTTTAGTAACATGAGTTAGTCGCTGCTACAATCATTTGACACTTTTAAGTTCTGAAAATTTAAAGATCGTCCCACTGGTAACTGTGACGCCTCCAGAAGTAGCTGAAAATGAGTAGTAGTAACTGTAACCTTGTTATATGAAGTTATTTATGCAACAAAGTAACAAATTTGGTGAAGGTTACGTAATAATTACTTTTTGAAGGTTTCAGTCTTAGTTAGTGTTACTTTAGTGTTAGTTGGGATATAGGGTTTGTTGGGTACATCTCTAAATATTACACAGAAGCTGAAAAGGTTGAAACATATTCTCTTAACACATATTCGTGACAAATCTGAATGTAAATGGAGTGTTTTCTGATATTCCTTTAGATATTTCGATAACTAACAATTGTGTTAACCATGTCCTATACCCATTGTCAATATTTTTGGAGATATTTGCTTATTTATTTATTTAGTTTTCGTGTTACATTGACCAATGTGTTTACACACGTCAAACAAGGGAAAATGGATACAAAATCTATAGAAAAAAAAACAGTCCATTTTAAAATAAACAATGATGTAGCATAAAGTAAATTAATAATAAAAAATTGATAAAAATTAATAAAATACTACACACTATGAAGAAAAGTTAAACAAACGTTAATAAAAAGTTAAACCATTACAAAAATTAGTATAAAAAATTATAACGAATAAACTATGTATATTAAAAACGATAAATAAAATGATCCACACAGAATATTTCTAATATCAAAATCTCAATTGTCGAAATCATTTGCATTAAAATATTCTACAGTCCACCCTGATTTTTTAAATTTTGTCGCATTGTCACAATAGCCATGTCCCGTCTGGTTTTCAGTGTCTGTATAATTCCACAGTGTGATTCAAAGTCGTAAAAGTAAACCCAGAGGACACTCGATCAAAGCAGACAGCAGCTAGCCACTTAGGCAGTTGGTTAGATTGACTCTTGATTTTAATATTTTTAAAATTGACACTTCTTTTAACATTTTATGCCCTAACCGGCCTTAGACCACAGTTCACGAACTGCCACGACTGGAAACAACTCCTAGCGATCTGATACTGTCCCCCTGACCCAGTAACTTAAAAATGAGGTTTCAGGGGCCGCACAATGTAAGGCGAGCTTTTTTTTCGTAGCGGGCCGATACGACGTCCGTAAAAAATCATATTACTCGGACCACACGCCGCTGATTTATGCAAAACGGCGATTTATGTCTGTTTCACAGATAGAAGCTTGTACGTATATGGATATCTATCAGCAAAAACGCCAGCGCCATATTTCACGACGGCAGGATAGGGCATAAATCAAAATCCTGCCGTTTCACTTTTGCCGTTACAGAAGATAATGCTCAGCGGAGCGAGGGGCGAGGGAGGCGATACTGAAAATAAGGAATTGTACAAATATACGTGATTTCATTGCCTCCTCGTAAATTGTCGATGATTTATTAGGGACCTTCCGACTTGCCGATGTTAATATTTGCAAATAGATTGTCTGGAAATAGGTATATTTTTCACGAAATACGTCCTTATTTGTTACAGGACCAAAACAACATTAAAATACCGTTCTGTTGAGCTTTAATCGCACACCAGTGGACCAGTGTACCTACAGTCACACTAATGTACCTAGAGTCACACTAGTGTACCTAAAGTCACACTAGTGTTTCTATAATTGAACTAATGTACTGGTTTATTCTGCAACTAGGGGTATAATAATATAGTGGTATATTAACGAGGTGATACATAAAAAAATATATAAATATGTCTAAGTGTATTAGTGCATTAGTGTGATTAAAAATGATATGGATGACAATTTAGACCGTCTTTTAACACATGTACTGTTGCTAATGGAATAGCTTAGTGCAATAGTTTTTTTTTAAATGAATCTGTAAACTTAGCGTTACTTTTCCTAAAATACATCGAAGCATTAATTCAGTAAAAAGCTTTCAAATGAATACGAATTTAGTGTCGACGTTAATGAAAAGTGATCTCTATTCTGTATTGACAACTCCAGCGTCCATTAAATCACCATACAGATAATAATTTATGACTCTCTACGACAAGCATTCAGGGGCTGGATCTCAATAAGGTCCCGGTTTAAATATTTATCGTTGTCATGTAGATGCCTTGTGTCTATGAATTCGAAATTTCGCCGCAAATGGAACTGGGGAGCCCCAAAATAATATCCTCTTAGTTGCTAGGAGCCTGAAGGGGTATTTTAATTAAATTAGATGCATTAATAATTTATATCAAATTTAGTATTTACTAGTTCGTATGTAGTTTACAGTATATCGGTCTTATGTCACATTTTTCTTTCCTCTTTGTTGTTATTAAGTTGCATCAATATTGGGTTTTAGAAAAAAATATGATTGTCGCAACTGAAATCCTAACAATTTGAGATTATTCAGAAAAGTAAATTGTATTGTTGAGATAAAATCTACATTTAGTCGTAGAGGCAAAGCATAACATTATCTGAAGGTATTTATTTGTGGCTTAATTTTAGTTTTTTCTTTAGTTTCTTTTTATTGCATTAGAGACCGCGATTATTTTGTTGAACGGAGATAAGTGTGTGTGTCAAACTGTTCAGTAAACATTGATCATTGTTGGCTACAGTTGTATCAAGAAGAAGTAAGTAACAATAAAATAAAAATCATTTAGCATCTCTATGGAAGCAGATAAACAAGTTTTAAACTGTCAAACTTGACATACTTTTAATACATTTGCTATTTTGAGAACGAAAACAGAGAGATTTTCGAAACGTCAAAAATACGGAAGTGTTGACATAACTTAATAGTTTTTCTTATGAAATGCTCAGTTATTGTGAAAAAATAAATATTGCATTGCTATTGTACGTATATATATACACAATGTCAAAAGTCTTGGACTCCCCCTCATTCTTGTTAAACAAATCTTTTTGTCAGAAAAACCAAATACATTTATAAAAGTATATTGTTTTCTGAATCTTTTTTTTTTGTGAAAAGAATATGTTCGATATAAACTGAGTACTTAGAAAATTAAAAACCAGCAGATGTGTGACATTTTTGACAAAATTTATCAAATCAAAAATAAGTAACTAAGCAAGTTCTCTACTTGACTAATAGTCGGTATGACCTCCACCACGTTCCAATAGCATATTGACACGTCTGTGCATTGAGATAATCAAGCGGTTAACTATCTTTTGCGGAATATTGTTCCATTCCTCTTCTACCGCCACGACTAACTCATCTGCAGTCTAGCAACAAAATGCCACATTTGTTGTTGGAAATAGAGTGGGGACCCGTAGTGGTCTTCTAGCTCGTACATTTGCGTTGTGAAGTCTTCAAATAGTAGGTGTCAATATAACACGGCGAAACGTACCTTGAAAGTGGGCTCTGAGAGCTGAGCTGAAGCTGAAGCATTAGATACTCGAGGACGTCCACTACGTGGTCTGTTTTCCACTGTATCAAATTCTTCATATCTGTGTACTATTCGTACAACAGATGATCTAGTAATGCCCAACATGTTCGATATCTGATGATTAGAATGTCCTTATAATGCATGCAAAGGAACACTTGGCTGAATACACTGCCAAACTGACCAGATTTGTAAAAACATTGATTATAAAGGTTCATGGTCTGCAATTTTTTGTTCCCTAAGTACATGTACTCTTTTACCACATTAAGAAAAACCACTAAGTTTAATCGAACCATTTTATATTCAGGGGGTCCAAGACGTTTTACGTTGTGTGTACTTTGTTTAAAGACATTCAGCATATAGAATTATTTTTAAAATCTTAGTTTATTGAGTCTTGGTCCAGTTCTGCTGAACTAGAACTATTTTTAAATTCCTTGCCACTTGACTGAAAGAGATTTTGGTTTGCCTATTACTTCCATTACTTTCTATGTAAAACTGACAATTTATATCTACCAATCGACTACTGTCGACGATCGACCATATCGATAATTACGTGTGAGCTCCGAACGGGACCGTAGCTGACCGAGAGTAACCACCACTGTCACTAAATTCGTAATAAAGTTCCATGTTTCTCATTTGTATGCAAGAATCATGCATGTGTGAGTCTATCTATATGTCTGTCTGTATGTATGTTTGTCTGTATGTGTATCTATTTATCTGTCTGTCTATCTTCCTATCTATCTATCTGTCTATCATCTATATCTGTCTGCCTGTCTATCAGTCTGTCTGTGTACGTATCTATCTATCTAATATTTGCCTATTGTTGGATTCAATACAGACTTTAAATGCTTTTGTTTTAGCATTAGGTAACGCAAGGATGACTGGACTGAGCTGAATTTAAACCTGTCAATGACAGTTATTCACTTTCTTTTATTACCTCTCTATTCAATTCGCTGATCTGCTGCGATCCAATTCACCTGAATACCGATTTGTAGGAAGGAATATCATCGAGCTGAAAGCTGCTTTGTACCCGATATACGTACTCCCATTATAAGGACATATCTCTAGTTAACGCGATACACACGCATTCAACGTGATGACGAACGTCGGAATATGCCTTTAATGAAGCACTTCTAGTTCAGCGACAGATATTCCGGCCGATTTAACGTGTGTGGATGAATTTATGCACACGTGCAAATCGAACTGAGCAAGCAAGGAGGTATATCAAATGAGTCTAATTTAATTCATGAAATAAAGTTATGAATATAATTATTCAGATATAGTTTAGGACATACAGGATGTCAAATTAAAAAATAATAATTACATTTTCTTTAATAACTCTCGACTACTTTGAGTTAAATTCATGAAGTTTTGTACGCGGAGGTTTCTTGGGATGGGAAATTCAAATGTTATGGATTACTAGAAAGGTGGCAAGTCGGCGATCGCCGACTTGAACTTTCTTCGGGCTAAAGCTCTCCGGCCGCGCTGCTTATCCTATCAAGCTTTTTTGAATCACCCTATAAATTGAAGCAATACGGCAATGAAATGACTACCGTCATATTGTCTAGCTCATTTTTACCTTATTTTCCCTTGTATTTATGCAATGTAAAAACGACCTCAAATCTCAGCCCTCGGGTACGGGAAACTTTCTACTCGTAGAGACTTTACAGTGTTTGGTCTTTGCCGGCCTCCAGTCGGCCCACTTTTCCAAATTTCCTACGCCTTATACCGATATGTCATCGCCGGAGCATACGTTTGACGTTTCGGTGATTTTAGTCGGCGGTGCGCCTCGTAGTTGACTGAAACTTTAAAGATACAAATTCAGATTGTGGGCTGTAAAATCATCACCAAAGGACTCGGATATATATCAGATAACACAATAACAACTTCTCGTAGCTGGAAGGCCCCGAAAATTGATCCAGAACACATAATCTGTTTTAATTCATTTTGACGTTTCGTTTGACGTTTGTTGAATTTCTACAAAAGAGCGTAAACAACAACAAATTAGTTTGACATTTCTGACGTGCAAAACGCATTTCGTCTGCCATTTGTCGAATGTCTAGAAAAGGGCGTTACCTACTCGCTCTATCCTCGTTCCACTCGAAAAAATCGCTATCTTCTATAAAGGGGCGTAACCGACTCAACTATCCTCGTTCCACATAAAAAAATCCACCGTTTTTGGCCGAGGAGCCTCGGGAAAATGGAAATTTAGCTAGGAAAACGCGAAAAAATCGGCATCAAAATACGCCGTAGGCAATCTAGAAAGACGGCGAAAGGCGTAGCGTTTAGCCGTTCGGCGCTGCACGGCTCGCAAAAAAGCCTTTGTGGCGGAGTGAAGTGTGCGAGTGAGAGTAACCTACAGCTTTTAATATATACAGCCATTAAGATCCTTCTAAGTTTAATTTTCTATAAAAAGTTAAATGGAGGCCGATATTTTTTTATGTTACTCTCATTACTCATAAAATTGTTTCAAAAATGACAGAAAACGGAAGCAGCCATCATTTACCAAACTTAAGTTATGAGCGAAAATATTTTATAACTTTAGACTTACAGACTTGGATCGGTCAGTGGTCGCGCGGTTTAAGGCGTTAGTACTTGAATCGAGGTGACTAGACGGAGTTGGTTCGAGCCCAGCTGCCGGTAGACCGTATATAAGCTATATCCATGGAGAGGATTGGCACCCTCTCTGTGGGTATGGTAGGGTGGAATAATGTTAGCTTGGGTCAATGTGAGAGATTGATACCGGTTGATATTTGACTACCCCCCTAATTAATGAGGTTTTCCAGGTTTTCCTCATTCCTGCACTGAATAGTGGTTAGGGCCTACCAACGTAAGTCGTTCCTGGGCGCAAATGCGGCGTGCTTAATAATAATATGCCGCCCCCTCTCCCGCACAAGTCTTCGACTTCTGGGCTAATCCCTGTGATTAGAATGAGGGGTAGAGATATTATTATTATTATTATTATTATTATTATTATTACACAAAAACAAATTATTACAGATAATAGATATAGATTTATTAATTTCTAACAGGTTTACACCTAATTACAAAAATGCTCAGACTAAATATACATACATTTTCATACACACATTTATAAAAATACACACATAAATACGAAATAATAAAACGAAAAATCAAACAAAAATGGACTGACTAAGCAGCAGCAAATAGAGTAGAGATTCGAGATAATGATTCGGTTATCAATTCTCTATCTTTTACCTTAGAGTACCTAGATGTTTGTATCAAAGAACAGACATAATGTCTTCATTAATAGGAATTGCAGCAAAATTATATTAACTTTATAATACAGTAATCAATTTTTACTTGAATGTAATTCTCTTTTCCTTCATACAAAAATATTAGTACCAGCAGCAAAAATATACAAACCTTTTTCGTAGTCACTTGTGTCAAAATAAATTGTTTTTTGTTTGGTGCATTGTCAAATAGAACCTTTCACCCGAGAATTATAAAAACAAATAAATCTTGTTCCGAAATTGGCATTTATTTGAATTTACGTTAGCGTTGAAAAAAATGGTACTCGCAATTTGGCCTGTGGTTAGTATTTAACCTTTCATAAAGCGTACCTATACATTCTAATCGTTTAAATATTTCGGCATTTGTGGTATTGTTTTCAGTGGCGTAACCTCCAATATGCAACGCGGCATTGACAGTGATTGGAATGGTGAAGTAAGGAGAAAATGCCACAATTTGGGTTCGTTGCTTTGTTTTTCCATAAAGTAAGAATTTTTAACGGAGTGAGGAAATTCGACTAATGCAGCGGTGGCATGTAGAAATAGGTTCTTTCAAGAGGCAAAAGGGTGTTGAAAGCCCAATAAAATGGACATTCTCTTACTTTGAACAAAAACACAGATTTGGAATATTTCTAGAACTAATTCAGCAAGCAAACTGGAAATTTCATTACTACGCCTTTTTTATGCCACACTTTCAAAAAATACTGGCCACTTCAGGAAAACCGGAAAATCACTTTTCCGCCGTGGTGCATACAACATTTTTTATCCTACACAAGAGAAAATAACCTAAACCTGGTTTCTTTGTACATAACATTTTTTGGCAAACAGAAATTTTATTCTCAAGAGAATCTTCAATGTAACATTCCGTTACACTCGTGAATTTCCATCCACTGTGTCATTTTAGTGCTAATATATCTGCTCCAGAGTCAGCAAGAAGTGCGGCTGACGTTCTTCTGAAATAATGACCAATATATTCTTTGCCGTTAGGTAAATTTAACACAGTAATGCACCAATTGTATGATTGCCTACATTTTGAGCTACACATTTTTCCTTATTGTATTTAATAAATAATCGTTTGAAATTTAAATTTCTAGGTCGTAAATTGAAGTATATCTTGCAGATTGAAATCATGCCAATCGAGTTTTCTCTTTCAGAATTGCAAATAGTAAATGTTCGTTGCTTATTACGAGTATATTTTATATCTGGTGCCAGTATTAATTGGATGTCACCTTTGTCCACCACATTATCAATCGTCATTTTCCTTAGTTCGTCAATTCTACACGCACCGGCAATTCCAAATCCAGAACGTCATCATCCTCATCGGCCCTTCGCCATGCGGACAGTAGAGTTTGAGGAAGAGGTTCTACACCATGTAGAGGCCAATCCGTCTACAAGCGTGCTTTCCATTGCACATGATATGGGATTGGCACCAAGTACTGTTTGGCGGGTTCTCCGGAATCAACAACTACACCCGTACCGCCTGTTACTAGTCCAAGCCAAGGGTCTGGAGGACCTTCTGCCGCGTCGCCGTGTTTGTCGTTGGTGGTTGCAGCAGGAGTTGAGACAACCACACTTTGGTCGCTACGTTTTGTTGTCTGACGAGGTCTGTTTTACTTTAATAGCCGTAATAGTCACATTTGGAATGAAAATAACCCCCATGTCACAGCCTTCCGTAGAGACCAACATCAGTTTATAATTAAAAATTGGGCCGGCATTGTAGGCGAGCAGATCATCGGGCCATATTTACCCCCACCACATTTGAATGGACACATTTATGCTAAATTCCTGCAGCATGTGCTTCCAGAACTATTAGAGGATGTGCCACTGGACATAAGAGCTAACATGTGGTTTCAACACGATGGCGCCCCACCCCATTTTTGCTTTACCAGTGCGGCATTATTTGAATGAAATATTTCCTAACAGGTGGATAGGCCGTGGTGGCCCTGTGCATTGGCCTGCGCGGTCACCCGACCTAACCCCCTTGGATTATTTTCTCTCGGGCCATCTAAAAGCTTTAGTGTATGGAACTCCTGTTCCCATCCAACAAGAGCTACTGGGAAGTCATGGCCGCGTCCGCAGAGGTTCAGGACATACCGGGGATATTCCATAGAGTTTGCCAATCAATAAAGAATCGTGCCCAGCTGTGCACTGAGCAACGTGAAGAACACTTTGAGCAATTACTCTAAGCTCTTTCAATAAACTGATACTTTTTCAATTTTTTTTTGCTATAGCGGCCAAACGGCATATTTCCAGACAGGGGTTTATAAGGCAAAATTACTTATTTTTAAGCCCTCTACAACTCCTATCATTGTATCGCAATAATTATGGGACACCCTGTATATTGATTACCTTTGTCATTAAGTATATTTCATGTGGAGCTTCTATTAAAAATGTGACTATATCTTGTTGATTGAACTTTCTTGATTTTTTTTAGCAATATAACTAACTGATTTTCTCTTTAAAAAGGCGGTTACTTTCATATAACTTCCAATATTAATATTTTTCCTGACAGACAATATTGCTTTTTAACATGGAGTGAATTCACAATAATGTCGAAGACTTATATTTTTGTGACAATTCGGATATGTATGTTAAAATTACACTTTTTGTATTCTTTTACTTTTTTTGAAGAGCACCAATTTATAAATAGCTTGTACTGTAAATTATATCTTTCCTTTGCCCTGTGGGGTAATAAATTAAGCACTACTTCTTTGACTTTTTCGTTAATTTGTACAGAGGTACAGTTATCCATGCTTTCGTCACTTGAAGCTTGAGGTGAGATACTTATCTCGTTCATTATTTAATAATAATAATAATAATAATAATAATAATAATAATATCTCTACCCCTCATTCTAATCACGAGGATTAGCCCAGAAGTCGAAGACTTGTGCGGGAGAGGGGGCGGCATATTATTATTAAGGAGGCCGCATTTGCGCCCAGGAACGACTTACGTTGGTAGGCCCTAACCACCATTCAGTGCAGGAATGAGGGAAACCTGGAAAACCTCATTAATTAGGGGGGTAGTCGAATGCCAACCGGTATCAATCTCTCACATTAAACCAAGTCAACATTCTTCCACCCTACCATACCCGCAGAGAGGGTGCCAATCTCTCCACGAATATAGCTTATATACGGTCTACCGGCTGCAGGGGTCGAACCCACAGCGATCCAGTCACCTCGATTCAAGTATTGACGCCTTAAACCGCGCGACCACTGACCGATCCGATAATTAACGATGACACTAATTATGCATTTCTTTTAGTACTGTAGGATAAAAAATCATTGATTTTTGCGAATTATAAAGCAGCATAACTTTAAAATTACTGCTACTACCTACCACTGTATATATCTGCAGTCGGCATTCACCGACTATCAGTTTCTTTTAAGGATGACTTGGTTTCAGGTTTCAATTTCCTATTTTAATAATTGTTTTGGCAAACGCAATGTATAAACTTCTGGAACGACTACAATCTAGTTGATACCGGTGGAACCAGAGGCAATTCCACGGATGAAAAATAAAAATCGAATTCTGCGAGTCTTTTCCGGTTCTCCGATATTATTGACGGGGTGGGGAATGGTATTTTCTGAAGTAGAGCAGTCCGAGATTAAGTTTGTTAACTTCCGAGTTGCCCACGTGGTCCGCATTATCGTAAAAGTGAAATGGTGAAGTGGAATGGTTATTGATTCGGACAATATGACTTCCTTCCCTCCCCCTTCCTTCTTTTTACAGAAGCATTGTTTAAGAATATTGTAAATATTTGGTCCATTTCTTTTTGTAAATCACCTAGAAGGTGAGATACGACACAAGTTGTACTCCAGGTCAGACTTATAATATTATTTTTATTAATAAAAAATGTTAACATTAGAATAACTTTTTAGATGTTAATAATTTATAAGTCGTATTTTCAGAAATGAAAGTACAAACCTCTTTGCGTATTTTAGGGTTGTTTTTAGGGAGACTTTACCAGGTATACCTCTGCATAACAAACTAGTTATAACTAGTTGGGTACTTAGTTAGAAGCCATAGCGTACTATGATTTCGATGGCATAAAAAATGTTATTTGTAGATTTAATCCTAATAACAGCAGCGCCATACACACATTGCGGGACTTACTGAAGGATCAAAATATTCGCGATGACATACGTTGTCATTTTTACGTGTTATCTTAATTTATACAGGGTGAACCTTAAATAAGTACAAATATTTTAACCAGCAGTATAGTTGTGTGTGTAGAACACATAATTAATAGTTTTTTTTACAAATAAATCAGAAATAAAAAAAGTAAAATTTTAAATAAATGTCGTATTTTTCTGTAGAAAACTTGTTGAGGACCGATTGCCACATTCATACTTTTATGACTCATAGTGTTGCAGACTGAACGTGTGGTTCACAGTGTTGCCAGTGTTACACAAATATCTTTGCTTCAAGGAAGTTTTAAAACCTTGTCCTCATGGACGCAAAATTTGCGAATATTCGCTCGAATTATTTGATGGTGGGAAAAAATCTCAACTTTTAGCGAATTTCGTTAACTGTAACATTTTATATTATTTTTATTATCAAACTGTCATTGACAGTCAGATTATCGGAAGCCCAAGTCAAAGTTGCTAACCCCACATAATGATGAAAATAGCAATGATATTGTTTTGTGATATTTACTAAAAGTTCATGCATTTCATCTTCATGAAATCTGTCTCAAGCTGCGCCTTTTGGAAAGCCATAAGAAATCGACCTCTTAATAATTCGTCCAGCACATTTTTCTTTCGCATTTGTACCGGCAACCCACAACACATTTCACATTAAAGGTTAAAAAATATTTTACTTTGTTGGCTCTGCCGTCGAAATGTATTCATTTTATAGACATTTTTCTTGATATTAAACGCATACGTCAAGCTGGTTATTTTGTTATGTAATATTGGGTGTATCTTTATTTTTAAAATTTGTTTCACTGATTAAAGTGCGAAGACGAATCATGGTTCTGAATTCGAAATTGTTAATGCTGACTCATTTGGGGTTATGTGGTGAAAATTAAATTTAATATGTTGTGTGAAAATCATAGTTTTTCGTCATTCTTCATAAAATAACTTAAAGAAATTGTGTCTTGTGCCTCTTTATAACAGTGTACAATGACATTTAACTTGTGAAATGTGGATTACTGATTAAATAGTTAATTTTTTAACAAACAGGTAAGCTTGTGTGCACGCTTATGTACAATTTTTGAACATAGTAATATCATGTAATATCTTCCTAAATACTTTATGGTGGTATTGAACATGCGGAAATTTATTTTTAATCGTTTATAGTGAGGTCAGTTAAGAAGTTAAAATTTATGTTAATATTGCTGCGCTTCATACTACATACCCAATTTTACTGTACTTATGCTTAAAACAAGTATTTTTAAAATAGAATTAACCGCATTACTTTACTATTACTTTAAAGGAAACGTAATATTTATATTGGAGCAGATATGACAACCTCGCAACAAATCATAGGGTGCATTAGGTTGGTTATGACAGATATGTGAGCGGTCCTCAAAATGTGGGTATTTAAAAAAAATTATATCTCCGTAAATATTACAAATTTTTAAAAATGGCCTTCACTACACTGATCTATATGACGAACTACAACATCATTTAAAATATTTGTACTTATTTAAGGTTCACCCTGTATATGTATTTTATTCTCGACTTTACCTTACTGTTTGGTAATAGTACTATGTTGCGACATATTTTTTTGTGAACAGGAGAGAGAAAATGTATTTATTAAAATCAGCAGCGAACCCATCTTCGAGTTATACAGCAGCTGTGGAAAAGCTTTTCGTTAGAAACACTGTTGCTAAAAGATTAGGGAAATTTATGAAACAGTTCCCACCTTCTTTCGGCGGACAAGATAAGGGTTAGCAGAGGTTGGAAACATCCCCCGCGCTATCGTTTTTGCGATTACAAGGTTCCGGTACGGAAAAGTGTTCACCGGGGGGTAAAAAATATTCGCCCGCGACCCTTTCGCGGTGCATCGTAATCAGCGCGGCTTTTTTAATTAAATTGTCAAATGGAATTAATGGAATTGCACGCCAGGCCGGTGAGGGCGCTCGAAGCGGTCGAGGGTTGAATTAAAATTTATTTTCATGGAAATACGTTGTGCGAAGCGCATAGGTGACAATTTTAATTACGCTTATTTAGAAGGTTATTAAATTTTGCAGAAGTAAATATATTGCTACTGTTTTTGACAGATTATACCGAAGTTAATTGGTTTTATAAGCATTATCTGGTATAATGAAGTTAAAGTTGTCAACAAAGAAGATCTTAGAGAGATGGTTTACAGCTGGACATATTTTAACTATTGTAAATTAAAAACCTTTTTGGCATACATACTAATATCAAATTATTTTATGGAATCAAAAGTATAAACATATTTACAATCGATAGGGTGTCAATGTTACATAAGTGAAATTCAAAACAATTAAAAGTGTCCAGTTGCAAGGTTACTATCAAACCAAACTATGTCTATCCTTCTTGCTCTCTCTAAGAACCAAGCGATAGACTTGCTGGCTGTTCCCATAGTTTCAATATATAGTATAATTCTGACGGAGTCAGCATTTTCCGAATGTGTATAAATACTATTGAAACTGGGCCAAAGCCAGCCAGTCCATGGCCAAAGGGCGGCGGTCAGCCGTTGGCTGGCTCTGATCTTTAGAAGAGATTCTCCCCAGCGCAAAGGTCTTATTGTAAGTATGGCTGTTATGTTTGTTTGAATAAATCTGTATTTTTATTAAAAGGTTGAGTTTCTTTACCTCTCGCAGGAGCTAAGCGAGTACCCCAGGAATATAAGAGAGGTATTATTTTTATATGTTTATAGATGGTGCAGGACAGTCACACATTCCGTGACATTTGGTGGAAGTCCTAGACTTCCCTGCTATAGAGTCACACGCTTATTACGTGACAATATGTAAATTTTTTTCTAATAGATACAAGAAAACGTTATTATGTAAGTAATACATTATAATACAGTTATTAATAACGTAATACGCAATAGTTTTATTCCTTTTCAGCACTTTGTACAACGTAACAGATAGTCAAACTATTTGCATGTGACAGTTTTTCAAACATATTTAAGTAACATATTAGTTTGTTCAGTGTCGTGGTTTTAAGTCTCACGTTCCATCAAATATCTGGCGATCCGCAGGGTCCCATACTCGGACCTCTACTTTTTGTGCTATTTATAAATGACAGTGTTGGAGACTTGCAGGTGTACTATCTGACGTATGCAGATAACCTTAAACTTTTATGTGACATCGCTTCAAGTGGTATCTGTATAATGGTTTATCTTTAAACGCATCTAAATGTATTATCATTACTATTACTAGAAAGAAAGGTTCACTTAAATTTAATTATAAACTGAATAATATAATACGTCATAGACCAAATTGCATTACTGATCTTGGAGTGGCATTCAAGCCAACTTGAACCTTCTCGAAACATATTGACTTGACTTTGGGTTTTATTATAAGCAGTTTCAAAGAGATCTCTCTACGTTCGCTATACATTAGGCTTATTCGTTCTAAATCAGAATATGCCTCAATAAGCTGGAACCCAATTTATGCCAATCAGATTGCTACTTTAGAAGAGTTCAGCGTAGATTTATGATATCAGCCTTGTACTTATTGTAAGATACGTATCCTTATCATGGTTTTCCGCATGAGTTATTACTTGATCGTTTCCATTTTCATACTTTATCCAAAAGAAGATCAGTATCCCAACTAATGTTTTCGTATAAAGTCGTTCATAACATTTTGGTTTGTCCAGGTGTGCTAAAAAATATCCAATTTAAAATGGCACGGTTTTCAGCAAGAAGTAATAACGCTTTCAACCTTTCTATGATTTGATTGTTGGTGTGACGCAATGTTTGAAAGATGTTAAACCGGTGATATTGAAAAAATAATAAATTTTATGTCATAAACTGAATAAAAACATGCACAATAATTAAAACAGACAGAGCTTTAATGCAATGTACCTAAATAGACATACTGTAAAGATAAAAATAGATCATAAATTACGAATTTTTCAAATATTTATATAATAATTCATGTAGGATTGTAAACCTTCATACGCGCTCGTAGAAAAATCATGTTTGGCGTAAAGTTTTCAAAATTTCACAATTTATTTGGCAACACCTCAACTAAAAAAATGTAAATCTATGTTACTATGAAACCTACACTGATTTATTTCTAATATTGAAATCCGATTACATTTTGTAGGGATTAAGTTTTTGTGATGCAACATTAGTTTTTTAATTGTCAAAAATGGCTTACGTGTAAATAAACTCGGAGTTGATGGATGTCGCTTTAATTTATGGACGATTTCCCGGTAGGCATGTGCCAAATGCAGCTACTTTTACCGAGGTGTGTAGTGAGTGCAAGTGTTGTGCGACCCGAGGAAAATTTGAAACCGAATCGTGGAAAAGATGGTCCAGGACTTCCACGGCGTATTGCAGTAGTGTGGCGTATCATACAAGAGGCTCACTTATATCCGTACCACGTACAGCATGTCCAAGCATTAATAGCAAGGGATTGGACGTGGACGACCGGTACCATGGTCGTCACAATCTTCTGAATCATTTGAACTTCTTTTTACTGTTGATGATTTGCGCAAATGTATTATAGTTGCTGCCAATAATTTACGAGTTCAAATTAGATAAGAAGCATAAACATTTGTGCTAGTTTGTACAAACTGGGTAAAACAGGTCCAAAATTTTGTTGTAATATCAGGTATGTCAAACTATTTTATTAATTAAAACTACAATAACAATGGCGGCAGTTGAATTTGCTGTAACTATAAAATAGGTGTTACAAAATGTTATTTATTTCTCTCTTTGGGAATTTCTTTTCATTTTGCGTCCGGTCGCCGATTGCATGTTTTACCGTGACGTGCAGAAGTGTATTTTTAAATAATTTTCGAACTGCCCTTTTTGATTTTTTTTACAAAATTGTATTTGTACGAGTACATTCGAAATTTTGTTTTAGACAAGTTCACCTTGTATAGCTTTCTGCAAGCGGTACAACTAAACCGGGCATCGTTTGATGAAGTATTCACGTGCTCTCTATTAATCATTAATAATGGCTTCATGCGCGGTTGCCATCTATTCCTAATAACATCCTGTGATTACGCCGACGCGACGCTACCCGGAGACTGATTTACGCCGTTGGACGTTCCGGAACTAGCGGATTTAACTGCTCGTTAAGCCCCGTGCAGACGGTCAACAAACGTTCGCTTGCACACGTGTTATTAGAATAGGAGCAACAGCACAATGGTAACACATGAAAGGTTAAAAAAATGTGCAAGAACATTATAACAACAAAAACGTTATGTTAGATATATAAAACCAACGTTCAGTAACTATGGTCGAAAAATAATATTTTCGTACAACGTTGAATACGTTGAACATTGTATAAAAAAAATTAATAAATCAGCAAACATATATGCGATATTTTAGTACCGAACGCTAAATTAGGTATATCAGCAAAATATGTATAGTAATGACATAATATGTCTGTTCTAGCGATCCAGACTGGTTTCAAACTGTCAGAAATATTCGACCAGTAAAGTTATGAACCTGTTTTCAGGAACATCATACAGCATAAGTAGCTGGATGAACGTTTTTTGAACCAGCCTGGCCTCCTTGCTTGAACAGACCTATTAATTTCAATACCTAAAAACGTTAAATGTTATTGGTCAATAAAGAGCTAAGTATACTTGTATTGTTTGAAAAAAAAAAACGTTAAATAACATATCAACAAAATGCAATGCCATAAAAAATCGTTAATCCAAATATCAAAAACGTTACTTGACAGAAAAATATATTTCAGATTTTAAAAATCGTCAGTTAACAAAAAACGTTATTACAGCGTTCTAAAACGTTAAGTACCAACAAACAACGTTATATCAGTATTTCAAACAACTCTAACTAAATAGTTATATAACGTTATTTAGCAATAATAGCAGTACATCACGTAAAGTATGTCGACAAAAAACGTTATTGTGTTGTTAAAAACAACGTTAAATAACGTTATATTCACAAAAATCACAAATATTACAAAGTTAAATATGTCAACTAACAAAAACGTTGAACAAACCAAATATACAATAACGAACTACATTAGTACTCAGACTTCCAAAACATAAATTAGTTTTAACATTAAAAAAAAACGTGTTAAAATATTTTGTAGCAAAATTTTAGCTAAACCATATTGCATATTGTTTATTTTTTAGTGTTTTATAACTATCCGAAGATGTGATATCAAAAACGTTAAATATATTTTAAAAAACGTTAAATAATCTTTTAACAACAGTGAAACGTTAAAAACAACTAAAAATCGTTACTGTAGTGTTCAATAACGCTAAATAGTATAAAGTATATCAACAAAAACGTTATTCCAATCAGCAAAACATCCTTAAATAACATTACTTCGACAAATAATGTTACTTTTTTAAATTACGTTCATTCGATGTTCAGAATAACGTTAACTAATGTCATGCTAACAAAAAAGAACGTTGGCTTACACTAGTATACGATTCTTCTTCGCTTTAAAAGAAATCGTTCAATAATCTTTTAACTACAGTGAAACGTTAAAAACGACAAAAAATCGTTACTGTAGTATTCAGTAACATTGAATAACATAAAGTATATCAACAAAAAACGTTATTGCAATCAGAAAAACAGCCTTAAATAACATTACTTGAACAAATAATGTTACTTTTTTTAAATTACGTTAATTCGATATTCAGAATAACGTTAACTAACGTCATGCCAACAGTAAAAGGTTGGTTTACATTAGTATACACGATTTTTTCTCACTGAAATCGTCAGTTTTTTGCTTATAGATATTTTGCAACTGTGTAGTAAATGCATTATTTTATTAATATTTTTTAGAGCTCTTTTCATGGTTATTTTGCGGCAGGAATAAATGTCGGCTAATTCAATATCGTAATTCAAACAGCCAGGCAAGCCATCTTCCACGGTTATTTTCTCAAGCGTTCTGGCGAGGCATTAAGTTAAATATTTAAGCAGACGGAGCAAGAGCCAACGGTTTCGTCGCTCTCAGACAAATCGCTGCGCAACTTACCCCAGTTCCTGCAACAAACACATTAGCCCCAACTTTTAGGAACTCCTTTGCAATCTCCCAGGACCAGTTCTAAAACTAAAATTAATTCAGGCGCCTTACCAACGTTTTCTAATATATCAAATTTTCATTTGGGCATATCCCGGCTGCCTTATGAATCGGTGGTTGGCAGAAGGAAGGTGCAGGTAAGGAATTATCGTGTGGGATTGTTAATTTTATTAATGCACCGAGGAAGATGCACTCCCAGTGCTAAGCGCGTCGCCATACCGTCAATTTAAAATTCATTAAGCAGCGTCTTACTTAGGAATTCTGTCGCAACTAAAGGCAAACTACTCTCAAATTAAGCAGGTATCTTTCCCATCAAAGGGGCTTAAACAAGGGTGGAAATCTATTTAGGGTGTTAGTTCTAACCTGTTATAAAGAGAGCCCTTCAAGAACTTTTCACGTTAAAAGTCAGTATTCGAAACGTGCCTCTTTTAAGTTGAACAAAAAAATTCTTAGAAAAAGAAATTGCTTCACCATTGGCGAACAACTTCATTGATGTGGGATCAGAAATATTCAGCCAGTAAAGTTATAAATTTGTTTTTAGTAAACATCATGCAATAAGTTGTTGGACGAACATTTTCGACAGTTTGGAACCAGTCTGGATTCTTTGCTTGAGATTTAATAGATTTTGCACATACTATATTCCCGCCATCTAGCCGACATGGTCCACAACTAAGGCCGGTTGACTAACTATACTATATATAAACACTGCCATGACTAAGTATAAATATTTTAAGAGGGGATATAGAAAATTAAAAATTAACGAAATCACTCTTACAGAATCAGAGTAGGCAACGTAGGCAACTAGCAATACGACTGTAGAATTTCCAGTCGTGTCATAATTTAATTCCTGCGTTTACTATGTGTTTACGTTGTAGTTTTATGTTCTTCTTCAGTTTTTAGTACCTTTTTTAATTTTTAAACGTTACATAGTTATTAAATAAAGACATTTATGTTGGGTGCAGATACTTTCCCACAATATAGTTCGCCGGTTTGGTTTTCTAGGTTATGGGACAAGACTGCCGCGGGTACATTAAAAGTTTTCTATTATCTATTCCTTTCGTTCGATTTTGTTATAATAAATAGGCATTTTATCTAGCTGTACCTACGGGAAGTGTGTTTTATCGGTAGTGAGTGGTTATAATGAATGAAAATGTTGTAGTTTTGCCAGTTTGTAACGAAATGAAAAACGAATGCAAAACAGTGGAGCTAACTGGATTAACTGTTTTCTACTATCAGGTATTATTACTAATAAGAATATTAATTTTTGTCGTTTCTGCATTTGGAAATGCTGCAAAAACGACCGCATGGTAGTAGATATTGTTGACAGATGTAAGCTTTATCTATGGATCTAAGCCATCTCAGTCGTTACTTGTCATAGGAGCAGACTTTCCGTAGAAAAAGAGGGTTTTGAACCATTTTTTAAATATCGAGCTAAAATTCTGGAATAATTTTTTTATTTTATTGTCTTTTCGGCCTTCCTGAGCATGTGGTTAAAATGTTTGTACTAAGTAGTAGTACAGTAAGTAGTAGCAGTAATTAACCATGTATATAACTTCGTCATTTATTCTTACTAGTTTAAAAATAGAGCACAATTGTCTTTTCAGAAATAAAACAGTATTCAAATTTATAGTTCCTAAATTCGGAACCTAGTACATCTTTCCAAGAAATTTGGTAAAAACCTTTTTACAACAGATCGGCGTCGGACCGAACCCTTCTCGTTACATCCAGCCAAGTTCGATCCGTATCACATTGTTAGCCGATGTCGAGCACTGGGACACGTAGGGAAATTATTGTAGGAGGTCAGGCCAAGCAATCGTCCCTTTTCTTTTCGTTATTTGTACTATGGAGCGGCTGGAAGTCTGAAGAGGGACGATTCATGCCAGAATCGATAGCGGAGAACCCTTATTCGAGCTCCAGAGGAAATCAAACTAGCAAATATAGGAGATGGAGCTACCTACCTTCATTCTTTTCAGATTTATACATCACCGAATACTTTTAGCAAAGTGAACATTCACAGGCTCGACTTTTACTAAAGTAAAGGTGTTGGATAATAATGAATGATTCAGAACTAATCTAAAAGAAAAAAGAATATACAGGGGCCTCTTAGAAACAGAATTTTGTAAAGAACAAATCATAAGGAACAGTTTAAAAGTGATTTAAACATACATATTTGTACGGCACTCGAAACTGGTCCAATGAAAAACCTGACAAGGCAAAGCATGTAGTCAGCGACCGGACAAAAAGGAAAGAAAGAAAACACATTTTATTTATTTATTTATGAGAAAATGACAAAAAAGACAAAAAATTTAAAAACTACATACATATAACATAAAATAAAACAAAAGTTGGTATAAAAATAACAATAAACAAAGAAAATGAAATTAAGAAAAAAGAGCAAAAGGAACATAATGAAAATAAGTAAACTTACTTTAATATACATTGCTTTATAGCAGCAGTGGAACAGTTGAAAATGTCAAAGTGTGCTTGATAATTCAGATACTCCGTGGACATTCTATAGGAGAATAATATTTAAGCCCGTTAGTTCTTGCAGTAGGCAAGTAAAAATTGTATGGGAACGAGTTTGAATACAAGAGATATTGAATTTAAAATTACTCAAAATATCTGGAGAATCAATGACAGCAGATAATAATTTAAAATAATACTGAAAAGTAAGTGCGTCCTGTGGCTAATTCCCTTAAGTTATCTCTACTTAACAGCTATGATTGCGGAAGGCTCGTGAGGTAGATAAGTACCATCAAGTCTAAAACTACGATATTAAACATATTTCCTCTGAATGTTTTCCAAATTGTTTATATGAACCTCATACTTAGGATGCCAGATAATACTACCATATTCTAATTTTGGTCTGACAAACGAGTTATACAGTAAATTAAGGGTAGACACCTCTGTAAAGTGACGTGAATTTCTTATAACAAAACCTAAAGTTTTGTAGGCATTAGACCTGCTCAATATGCGGAACAAAAGACAATTTTGTATCAAAATGACGCCTAGATCCTCGAGCTGAGTACATCTGTTTAATGAAGCATTATCCACTGTATAATTATATTTAATAGAAACAATTTAATGGTAATTTGTTAGTTTGGCACCAACAGTTAATTTTTAATAGGTCTTGCTGTAAATAGTAACAGTCCTGAACAGAAGCAACAGATGTAAAGAGTTTGAGATCGTCAGTATATAAAAGGGCATGTGCCTGAATACTATTAAATATGTCGTTCATGAATATTAAAAATAAAAGAGGACCAAGTACCGATCCCTGTGGAATCCCTGATGTCTCTAATATGGCAATTGTACATCCAAAATTGTATAATTTATGTAACAAGAGACCATGATCTAGCCTATCAAAGGCTTTAGATAGATCCGTATATATAATGTCAGTTTGACCACTCTTGTCCATAGTATTAGCGATAAATTGTGAGACACTTATAAGGTTAGTCGTTGTAGATCGGCCAGAAATAAAACCGTGTTGTGAGAATGAGATTAGTGATTTAGCATGGTAACAGAGAATATTGTAAATAATCATTTCAAACAATTTTCCAAAATTACAAAGAACTAATAGGTCAATATTGGACATAGTCCAAATTTGCGGAAATGTTGCAGAATTAAAGGATAAATTAAAAATAATGCTGAGTGGCAAAGCAAATATAGGTGCACAATATTTCAATAAAAAAAAGCAGGAATTCCATCAGGACCAGTTGTTAAGTTATTTTTAAATCATTTCAGTGCTAGACCAGTGCTGAAGCCTTTGACAATGGTAAAAAGTGAAAAAAAATAATAGTAGGATGAAACCCATTGGGAAAGGAAGAGAATACAACAAAAATGAAAGGAAAAATAATTTACGGGCGATCTGAGGTCGGGAAGTGGAAGGGGGTGAGTTTTTAAGGGTAAAAAACGGTTTATCTTGATTTCCGGCAAAACTACAAGTCCTATGGAAAAAAGTTAAATAGCAAAGTTGTAGGTAATAAAAAGATCTACAACTTTTGTATTTACACTTTTTTCGCATAACCTCAAAATTTATGTGAAAAATTCAAATAAATAAGTTTTTGGTTTTTTATTTTTATTTTACAAAAAAAAAAAATTTTCATGAAATTTGGTAAAACTTACCTTTTCATGTCCCAAACACACTGTAATTTTTTTGATTTAAAATATTTATTTTTTCACCTTATTTTGACTTTTGACCTTTCGTGTAAGTGATATCGAAAAAAGGTTTTAATAAAAATTATTGATAAAAATGAAATGACTTTTATATTATGTACTACTATAAACACCCACGTTTACGGTTTTTCGATTGCTCTTTCTGTTTTTACGTAATGGCGGCCAACCATCAGTTCTGGGTCACCCCGTACACCTTGTATAGGCTTATGAAAAATAGTCGAACTATGAAAGTCATTTTAAAATCCACACTGGAAAAATCTTGCCATGTCTTTGCCCTCTAATTTCTATTACCGGCATCTCACATCCACTAAACAACGTCGTTCAGTTAGCTATCCGAGGTGCGAAACTTGAGCATGCGGCCAAAAGTGAAAGGATATCAACCTCGCCCGGGGCCCTCCACTCTCACGTTCGCGTCGTCTCCTAACTAGGTCGCCTGCGAAGGACGGAAGGCCAGAAAACACTCGCAGAAATATTCAAATTACGTCAGGCGGCACCCCATCTATTCGGCCTGTCAGCAGGGTTCGGGTATATTATATAAATTAATTGATGAAGTGGCTGAGACGGCCGCCAGGGCGTTTGAGGGTGGAAATATTGGAATTCCGGCGCAGAGACGTGATAATTTTTTTTCTGGGAATAAATCCGGGACGTTATTCACTAGCAGCTGTTCATCGTGCGTCGCTTATGTACGGAATTTGACTGTAATATATTTCATAACTTCAATTGTATTTATCTCAGTCGTTTCTAATCTAATTTACTGTGAGACTATGATTAAATTTATTTATCTGCAATCACCTTACAATCGCATTTTTATCCACTCATATGAAACGTCTAAAGTGACACTTTATCTACTAGTGGAATACAGTAACTTTATTTCACTAGTAGAATGAAAAAAGTAATAAACCTACAATAATACGAGTAATAGTACATTATACTATAAGGGAGAGAAATGCGTTATTTTGGCAGAGGTGCAATTTGAAGCCCGAGGGCTACAATGCACCGAGGACAAAATAGCATCTCTCCCTCAATTTTTTCCACGGTCTCATTAACTTAAAAACACATATTTTGTCATTATGAAGTAAGTAGCACCAGAATTATTGTATTCGGATTTGAGCATTTATTTAGTAGTCGTTGAGTTATTGTCATAACTACAAAATAAACAAACAAAAAGAATTGTCAAATTAAGGTGCTAGTTTGGTGTAGTTTAAAGTTTGTTTAGTGCACAATGAATAATTGTGAGTCGGAAGAGATTGTGGAGGCTGAAAATATTGCAATAAGCAATTTGCTGCCTACGAAGTCAAGATCTTTATACGATATAGCCTACAATCGGTTCAAAAAGTGGTGCGCCGAGAAAAATGTTCAAGTATACAGCGAGAATGTTTTGTTGGCATACTTCAGTAAAAATGCAAAGAATTACAAGTCTTCCACATTATGGTTAAGTCATGCTTGATAATTTACGACAACATAGATATAAGCAAATTCCCCAAGCTGATCGCATTTTTGAAAAGAACCGGTGACGGATATCAAGCGAAAAATCGAAAATATTGACAAAGGGTGAAATCGACCGTTTTCTATCAAGTGCAGATGACAAAGAATTCTTAATGATTAAGGTAAGATTACTTTTGTTGTTAGGTATTTCAATTATCAAGTATTTTGATTTTTTATAGGTTGGATTAATTCTGGGGATTGCCGGGGCTTGTCGAACTGATGAACTAGTCAATTTAACTGTAGATGATATTGAGAATGTAGGCTCTTCCTTGATTGTAAAAATCCAAACACTAAGACAAAGATTCCACGAACCTTTCTGGTTACCGATGTGGGAAATATGCTTGAATTGTTTCGAAAATACCTGTCCCTTCGTCCTCCCCACGTCAAGCATAAGCACCTTTTTTTGTACTACAAAGCAGGAAAATATATTTCGCAGCCAGTTGGCAAGAATACCATGGGAAAAATTCCGAGTGTAGTAGCTTCGTATTTAAAATTACCTGATGCTGCATGTTATACTGGTCACTGCTTACGAAGATCTTCAGCGACATTACTGACAGATGCTGGTGTGGATATCACGACAATAAAGCGTCATGCTGGTTGGAAATCAACGACAGTCGCTGAGGGTTATGTCGAGAACTCCATTGAAAATAAGACCAAAATTGCTAATCAGGTTTTAGTAGGTACCACTACTAGCGCAATCACAAATACTGTAAATGTAAGCGAAAGTAATATTCCTTCTAATATTAATTTTGAAAATTGTACAAATGTAACATTTAATTTAAATGTCAATAAATAATTTCAATGTTATCTTTTTTTTGCATGAAAAACGTTCTCCATAATGTAATCTCCCTTGGGAGCATTATACTCCCTTGGGAATAATCGACTACTTCTGTTTTAATTTTGATGTCATAGAAACTGATTTCTACTTCCGACCGTGGAAAAAATGTATTTATTTACTTATTAACATTATCTTTTATATTACATTTATAGTAATAGACATTTTGTTATATCACATTTAACTTCCATTCCGTTAATAACAACCCTTGTAGCATTGTTGCCGTCATTTTCGGAGCACATAACGTCTGCCGAAGTTTGTGAAAAATTTACACAAGTTTCATTGTAATATCAAGTTTGTTAGAAATGGACTCCTCAACATAACTTTTTACTACAGAGGAACTCCTCCATCCATCATGCTGTTTAATGGTTGTAAGATTAACACCTTTATTGGTCAATAAAGCTGTTGAAGTTCGCCTCATATAATTGCCAGTAAATGTTTCTGGATTTGAGGAATGAAGCAACTTATTATTATTTGAGAGGTAATTCCTGTGTTTGTAGAAATTTTATCACATCTTCCGGGTTAAAAACTTTAGACTTTTTTGCTTTGTAACTGTTAGTTAGGAAAGCTAGGAGTTTGCTGTATCTACAAACAAAAGTTCAATTGGTACGACCATAAACTTGAAGGCTACATTTTCTTTGATTTTAATTATCAGAAACTCTTCAGCAGAATAGAGATTCTTCGATGTGTTATCCAATACGCTTGCTTTATATCCTGTAGAAATACTTTTCAGGTAAGTCGTCAATCTACCGTGTTTTGAGAGATCTATCTTCATGTGCATTGTAGGTTTTATTGATTTTCAAAAAATAACAAGTGTGATTCCTCATTGACTGTCCTTTTCAGCCGTTTTTTTCCAACAGTTAAATTCTGCAAATTTTTTATAAAAATATTTATGATTTTAGACCACAGTGAAGACTTTGTATGAAAAAAAAAGTAGTAAATATAGTAAAAGGATATCCTAAACAAAAAACACTATTCTTTTCTGTTTTAGTACTGATTCCTGACTAACACTTAATAGTAAATACATACTTTCTACACTCCCTACTGCTACTTTTAACAGACTGCTCAATTGTTCATGTCATTATATTTAATTGCCTCTAATTGTCAATAAAATAATGATTCTTTATCTGAAAGGATCTCTTTGGTAAAATTCCTATTTGGTTACGCTTCGTCGTTCCATGTTCGTATCAAAATCGTAAACAAAATGTTTAAACGGCTTTCTAGGATAACATTGGACAGGTTACGTGACATTTCACTCTCACTTAGTGATAACGAAATTTATTTCTGCGCATTAACTTGTTTTACGGTCGAACGCTAATCTACCTAGCCTTTAGATGATTACAAAACGAATCCATTTGTACCTGTACACATCTATACAGGGTGTCCGGAAAATGTGGGAAATCTACAAAAAAGTACTTAATATAATTTAATAAAAATTTAAGGCAATGGACTCTAGTAAAGACCTTTTAAAATACTGTCCTTGTAACATATTTAGATTTTTTAGTTTACCAGGGGCGGGCTAAGCTTTACAACTTAATGCCTAAATTTTTGACACTCTGTATGATAAATACTTTACAATAATAAATCTGGGTAGTTTCAACCTTAGAAAAAAAAGGTACTCTAGTTTACTGTCAATAAAATGAAACCTTTACGAGAAAAAGTTTGACCTATGTTCGCAAAAAAGAAAACATATTGTTTTTCGCACAATCGCTCTGAAATATGCGCTTACTGTCATTGTTGACACATTCTGTAAGTTGAATATACAACACGGTGTCTTGTTTTCATAGAAATAAAAAAAATAATAGTGTTGTTTGAGTTCATAACAGCATTAATGCGGTAAGTAAAAATCAATAATTCTTTTTACCAACATATGCTGGGCTCATTTATTGTAAAATTAAAGGTGCAATTTGTACAATTCTTAAACGTAATAGTTTTTCCCTCGTTTTTATCTATTGCTTTTACAGTAGTTGAATTTTCTGTATTACTTATTGAGTTAGATATGTTAGGATTAGAATAAACTTTAGTAGTTCTGTCTTCAAACACTGGAATGTAGTCAAATTCATTGTCACTGCCGCTGTTGGTATGTAAAATCTTATCAGCAAACTAATTTTTTTTGCTAAAGGCTCTACAACATATCCTTCAGGGACACCAGAAGACCTAAAATTACATTTTCTGTTAGTCAAATAATACATTAATGTTATCACTAAAACCTCCAGCCCCCATGACGTTTGAGTGCCATAACATCAACTCCAGTATTTGCTAACAAAGTCGCCGACGTCCTTCTAAAAGCATGTCCAGTATAGGATTTTGGATCTTGCAGTTTTAGATATTCGGCAATTTTTTGTGGTATTTGTCTGAACGTATTTATACCCACAAGTTGATTTACACATTTTCCCTGACGAACTGAGTAGAAAAATCGACGAGAGTTAGTCTCCTTAGGTCTTAAGCCTGTATATTTTCGCAAAATCGTCAAAAAGGGACTTTTTCATTGGCCTTGTCAGTGATTGTGAAAATTCGACTAATATGTGTTTTGGTATCAGGCACTTTAACAATGACAACTGAACCTTCATCCGTAATGTCATCAACTGTCATCTTCATAAGTTCATCACGCCTAAGAGCCCCAGCGACTCCCATTATCATCACTGCTTTCATCATAATATAGGTTTCATCGGGGGCTTCTAGCAGGATTTTGTTCATCTCTTCTCTGGTAAATATTTTTTTCGCATGATGTCCAATATTTTTCTTCTTTGGAAATGCTACTAACTTCTTAAATTGCTATATATCGACACCATTATTTAAGTTGATCGTACTTTTAAGCATAGATTACTCTGCCAATAAGCTTCCCGGAGACTTCAATCTTAAATTTCTCTGAACAAAATAAGCCAGCAAAGTTTTTTCAGTTATCTCCGCTTTCTTCTCATTCAACCATTTCCTGATGGCTGATGACTTTTTCATACCTCACCTTTGATTTTGTGGGAATTAATGACCCACAACCTATTTGATACGATTCTTCAATGTCCGAATCTACCTCCGAATAGTCTTTATCAGCCATTATAAGCACAGGTTTGACAACAAAACACAGCATTGTTCAAACTTCAAATTGTTTTTTTGGTTTCCAACAAAATAAATTCAGAACACCCGAATTCTTCTGAGACTTGATTTAAGGAATACCGCCACAAAGGATCGTTTGAAATTACACCGAGAGTTAGATAAGGATCGGGAGAATGACAAAGATGTGGAAATAGTCGGGAAGTGTTAAGAACCCCGATTATTGCCACATCTAATGGAATTCTGAGTTGCCGAGTGGGTTATCTAGTTTCGTGTAGTGTAACGTTAAAGCAGTATTTAGTTGCAGCTCTTGTAGCGCATAAAATCGAGACGAAAGAATAAATTTCAAGGCAGCCGTCTGGTGTTCCGCGAATAAATTTACATGAATATGATATAGAAGATAGCGCACATCAAAGGCATGCCGCCAGTGCTTGAAAAAAACAGTTAAAATGCTCTTTTTAACAGCACACGGTATTACATTAGACATACTACAGCGAGATATGTATCTGAGTTTGAGTGAAAAAGTACCTGGTCGCTAGATTCAGGGTCTAAATGAAGGTAGGGATCCTGAAATGTTTAGTCAAAAGCAGGATTTTCCAAATGAAGCTCTAAATACTAATTTAAATATAAATAATAAGGTGCCACAATAATATTAATGATGACTACAGGGTGTCTCAAACTCGAGTATAGTAGGCCCATAGTGAGGATATAAAAAATTTAAATAAAATTTAGTAGGCGTGTTCTTAAATGGGATGAGATAAGAAAGTATTATCTTTGGAATTTGACAGAAACGACTAATGATAAAATATAATTGATGACAATTATACAGGGTATCCCAACGAAAATTTGACCCCCCTATAATTGGAAAACCGAATAATATTTCAAAATTCGCCGAGACCCGTCGATTTTTGTTCTTGGGGGGAGCTTTTTTGACAGTCAAGCCAACTCGATATGTTCATCCCCCTAATGCCTAGCAACCCCAACTTAAAAATTTCAAATGCAACTACCCCACTTGTGGCATATCATTTTAAAGCCCTTTTCATTGCGAATACAGTGACGTACCGTTTTTAGAAATCGGTTGAGATTTGACAGAATTATTGGTTACAAACGAAAAGATGACAAACCAACTTACGCGTAGTAATTTCTACACAAATGCCCACCACTAATAAGTTTTTCATCTACTACACATGACCGCATTACCCAATTGTTATTGATGTGTCTATCAGTTTACAAAAAAGTCAGAAATGAAATAAAAAAGCTGAAGCAAATAAAACTAGATACTAAAATAGTTATTAGTAGAAGATACTTAAGTTTATAGGAATTCAGAAATTTCCAAAATAACAAAAAATCAGTATTACAAAAAAAGTCGGAGTTTTTGCTTGTGATCAAGAAGAAATCGTTAGTTTCAGCCGTTATTGAAAGTATTAACGTGTGTTCGAAATGGTTTATTCTATCGCGGAAAGAGTAGAAATTGTTGCAATTTATTATCGAAATCACGATTGCGCTAAAGCTACAGCACGAATTTTTAATGCCAATCATCCTGAAAAAAATGTAAACCACCAGTACGTTAAACACCTGATTGACACATTTGTTGCAACAGGTTCGCTTTTAAACAAGAAACGTGAAGTAATTGGGCCAGTTCGAAATGAAGCAGTTGAAGAGACAGTTTTGGGTCATGTACAGATAGATAATAAGCAATCGATTACAACTGTGTCTTAAGCTTCTGGCGTATCCCGTTCCAGTGTTCATCGAATTTTGAAAATAACACAAGTTTCATCCATTTAAGATGGCGCTGGTTCAAGAGTTACATGAAGATGACATTGATCGCCGTAACCAATTTTGCGAATACTTTAGTGAACAACTTCTACTGAATACAAATCTTTTCTACAATACATGCTTCTCCGACAAATGCACATTTATGTTGAATGGCGAAGTGAATAGACACAATTGTCGTTATTGGAGTGATACTAATCCGCATTTAATCAGGGAATTTCATACTCAGACACCTCAAAAATTGAATGTTTGGGCAGGCATTTTGGGCGACCATCTTGTTGGACCATTTTTCATCCAAGGTAATCTCCATGGAAACACCTATCTAGAATTATTGGAAAGTACAATTGATCCTAGGATAACAGAGATTTTAGAAAGTGACGACAATTTACTAGAAAATGAAATAACCTTCCAACAAGATGGTGCGCCCCTGCACTATGCTGCTATTGTGCGACAATTTTGGATGACCATTTCGGGGCATTGGATTGGCAGAAGAGGTCCTGGTGAAAATCACGAGTGTACGCCACTCAGCCGGAAACATTGCAAGTGCTACGTCAGAGAATTGTAGAAGAATGCCGATTAATAACTGCGGATGTCTTTAATAATGTTCGAACAGAATTTGAAAACAGACTGTATTATTGTTTGGAAGTTAACGGGGGTCATTTTGAGCAATTCATCAAATAAATCTGATTTATTATTTGCTTCAGCTTTTTTATTTCATTTCTGACTTTTTTGTAAACTGATCAATAACAATTAGGTAATGCGGTCGTGTGTAGTAGATGAAAAACTTATTAGTGGTGGGCATTTGTGTAGAAATTACTACGCGTAAGTTGGTTTGTCATCTTTTCGTTTGTAACCAATAATTCTGTAAAATCTCAACCTATTTATAAAAACGGTTACGTCACTTTATTCGCAATTAAAAGGGCTTTAAAATGATGTGCCACAAGTGGGGTAGTTGCATTTGAAATTTTAAGTTGGGGTTGATAGGCATTAGGGGACGAACATATCGAGTTGGCTTGACTGTCAAAAGCTCCCCAAGAACAAAAATCGACGGGTCTCGGCGAATTTTGAAATATTATTCGGTTTTCCAATTATAGGGGGTCAAATTTTCGTTGGGATCCCTGTATTTTATCCAAAAACATATCCAAATTTTTTCCTGTTAAACGACTCTCTTTTCCTAATAAGCTTTTATTACAGAAATATTTTTGCATTAAAAGTTATAAACAATATCGTCCTAGAGTCTTAAAAGAAATACCATCTAAAAATCACTTTAGCGGTGGATAGATCAAGTAGTCGTTGAAAAATTATTTGAAGTGCATAAATGTCACAAAATACCTTTCATCACTCAATACGAACGTCAAACGTACAGCTTTTATGTTTACAAAATGTTTTCTCATTCAGAAAAACTGGCTGATCTACGGCGGATCACAAAAAATTCACGAAGAGCTATTGTATAGTTATATCGAGAAAGGTATCCAGAGCGTCTCATTCCTGATCATAGAACTTTTCCAACATCGGAGGCGACCTTGCGACAAAATAAAGAGGTATTTTCTGGTCGGAAGAATTAAATAATTGACCGAAGGATAAAAACGTTAATAGAGCTAGACTGTTACAGTATGCCGAACAAAATCCACGGATTTCTATACGGCAAGCTAACCGGAAATTGAATTGGGATAAATCAACCGTTCAACGAATTTTAAAGGCTATTATGACTACAAAATTCACAATTTGGAGTCGGTTTGTCACCAGTAATGGTCACACTACTGATCCATTGCAAATCCCCATTGTAAATCCAGTCCAAAACCAAGACCATTTTGGAATAAATGTATGGTGTGGCATCATCGGCAGAGATTTAATTGGGCCCTATTTTTATGAACATTCATTGAACAGCGTGAGTTACTTAAATTGCCTACAAGAAGAACTTCCTGCCTTTATGGAGAATGTGACTATGCAGCTAAAGTGAAACCTATGGTTTCAACACGAGGGAGCTCTACTCCATGAGACCAGGATTGTGCAGCAACACTTTCCCAGAAAAATGGATTTCGATTAATGGACCTATTTAGTGACCCGAAAAGTCACCAATTACGTTAAATTTTTTTTGCTTGGTCTTAATTGTACCTCAGTTTGCAATTTTAACACAATTTTGCATTTTATAGTTTCTATTTTTATTCCTGAAATGTATTTGTAGAAGAACTATTCGTTAGATGTTAATTTTTGTTGATTTTAGTCAAATATAGAAACCCTTTCACTATCGGGACTTAAATTTCGAACTCCCTGTATAACTTTTTCATATATTTTCAGGTATTAACAATATTGTGTGAAACTAACTACTCAGTGGACAAAAGCCCCAACCTGCGTTGAATTACACCCACAATATCTACCCATATATTCCTTATTATTAGCTTTTGTAACAGAGGTTAGTAAATATATTAAATTCTTTAGATAATTATTAAATAGAGTTTTGTCTGTGGATGTTCATTAGCATACCTAGATGTTTGGTATCAGAGAACATACATATGACTTCATTGATAGGAATTGTAGGAGATTTGATACATATTAGCTTAAAATACCATCCCTGTATAATGTCAAAAACTGTTGCTTTTTTAAAAGATCTTTTGTGACTCGAATATATATTTTTAACCTTGTTTTGCTGGAATTGAGCCATAAACAAGAACAATTTGTTACTCGTCAGTGTTTCGTTATTTTATGTACAACATCTTCAGTACTCTATAAATTACTTTTTTAGATAAATCTACGTCAAACGGACACTAAATATTATGGAAAATGTTGATAAATATAATATCAAACGATTCTTTTGTGACGGACAGACACGCCGAATTAACGTTAGCCGTTTGTTTTTGGCCCGTCTGCGATATTGTTGCCGTATCATAGCAGATGTCCACCTAAATTGGGCTAATGCCAGAATTAATTAATACTGAGACTTTAACATAGCATGTCGTGTTAGTCATAGAAGAGCAAATTGTTTTTATAAAATTATTTTTCACTGCAATTGCGCTCTCTGCCATTCCGTTAATTTCATATAGTTGGCTTATTTGTTTAAAAACAAAATAGTGTCAGATTAGTACACAAGTACCAGTAGTCAGTATATGTTTTTTACATCTGTCAACAAAATAGCTCTAGTATGCAAAAAATATAGACAGGGTGTTACAGAAAGTTAAGAAATCTCATCTCAATATCTCGATCGGTCTTCGAGAAAGAACCTGTCCCTAGAATTTCTTAACATCATTCTGTAACATCCTGTATATAAAATTGAAAACGATCTTATTGGCGCAAAATATTCGGTAAACATCCTTATCCGTTCGTCTCGCAGCCTTCTTCCCTTCGCGTCCTCGCGCATTGTTGATTTTGTCTCAGTTTATACATCAAACGCGCTCTTAATCCCAGAGCAAAGAGGAAATCCATTCTCTCGGTGCTCGAGATAAAATCCGGAACGTTATTTATGATTTTATTGTGCCCTTTTCGGTCTTGGGCTCTCCCTCTCAGACCGACAGTCGGGCGTATCAATAAAACGCAGCACTTGTACCCCGTGTTCTCCTCTGGGACAGTTTTAGCGACATCCGACCTTCCAGGGACACCCTAATATATTTTACGGTCATTTGTCTTCCATAAATCCTGATGGCTCCTTCGGTTCCGCAAGGCTGAAATATCGGCAAAATTAATTTCCATTCGACACGGTTTTTGTGAATGATACGAGAAGGGTGGGGCAGATTTTAGGCAGGAAATTAGGAAGAAACATTTATTTAATTAGTGAATTAATAACACTGATTTTTGTGTTTACGTTTTGACACAAAGGGCAGCGGTGTACACAGAATTTTGTCAGGGTGAAAAAGGTCTACATATATCATGCAACAAAAATTATAACAAAACCTACCTATACCTATATGTGTCACTATTAATCTTCGCCCTTTACCTGAAGGTGCCTTGAACCCTGTTGAAAGTCCATCCAAAAATGCTTGTCGAAAACTTTTTACATTTTTATCTTGCCATACTTTTGTTACAGTATATCCCTCGTTGACCCAAGTTTCGTCTAGATAATAAATATTCCTCCCTTCGTCACGGAATTTTCTAATTGATCTTAAGTAGGATCTTCGCCAACAAATAATTTAATCTTTATCGATAAGAACTGACTTCCTGTTCTGCTTTTTCCAGCAAAAATTCAACTCTCGTAAGACGGCTCATAATTTGCTTCTACTGATTTTTGGCAAATCGTTGTCCTCTGAAATATCACTTAAAATTTTGTTTAGCGTTGGTATTTCTTTTTTAAAATAAAATGAGCGTACTTTTCTGCAAATGACATTTTTTAAGAAATCATCTATAACGACTTTTGACCTCCCTGTAGATGATTTTGGGAGATTTACAGTATATTGTTCTTTTTTGTTTCCTTTAAAAGTCTGTAGATAGTCGATTTTCCAATCCCAGTCATTTTGGAACACTTTTCCACGATGTCGTCAACACTGTTGACAGGATTTTGGTGTTTCAATGCATTAAATATATTTAATATAATAATCTTCTCATTCTGAGACAGCGCACGTCTTTTCAAGCGTTTAGCAGGTACGTAATCTGATAAGCTCGACATTTTATCCAAACAATATTATATCCACTGGCACAATAGTCACTAAACACAAGTCGATTTGTCTAAGACTGGATTGATCTGTCACAATACACTGGCCCTATGATGTATCCAGTAAAATATACTAATGTACACCCATTACCTGTTAGAATTAGTGTTACCCGATAATTACCTGAAACGAAATATTACCACGCCCATGGTCGGTTCTTATCTCGGGGTTTTATTACTCTATTTAATTTCGAAACAGACCATAGTTTGTTAATTATGTTCCTGTTTGCTTTCGAAATAATTTTTAATAAATATAATATTTGTAACATCTTTATTTTGACGTTTTCTAAAAATGTTCCCATTCTCGTCGAGCATCCAATATATCCTGGAATGTTCTAGAAACTGTCAACATAAACGTATTACAAAAATTATAATTTCATAACCAAACAGAAACATAATTAACAAACTAAAAAGAGTTTCCGTATTAATATATATTCAGGATTATGGTGTTCCAGTAATAATAAAATAAAAGATATTTAACTTTTTAAGATTTTATTAAAAATATATAATTCAGTTCAAATGAACAACAATAAAGAGTAATTTAAAATGTCAAAGTGAACTCCTAATATGTTTAAGAGTTATAGTAACAGCTTCACCTTTCCACAGCATCATTCACCGACATATTCGCGCTTAATCCCCGAATTCTCCAATATACTTGCTTACCTATTGAATTCGGTTGTTTATGTTTACGATTCTTGTCGGACTGATCTTCAACACTAAGATCCGACATGTTAACACGTTAAAAAACAACTCCAAAGTCATTTTTTTTCCTTAAAGGAGGTATCTAATACTCGAAATAACTCTAAAGTCAAAATATACGGAATAGACAAACCTGTACCATCTTTTTAAATGTAAATCAATAACACATTTTCGTCCAAGAGACCCGATCAAAACCAGTCGTACGAGTGGATTATTACAGACCTTTGAACTACTTGTTTCCTCGCTTATTTCATTGTGTGGTTTATCAGGCGGCTTATCAAATGTTATTTAGTAATTTACCGGGCGGGATGCGTCGGATAAAAGTTATACTGCCGCTCAACGTCGGATGATTTTCAAATTAAATAAAAGGAGGCATCCAAACGGCATTGTGTGCGGATTAGCATACGGTTCGCGCGCACTCGTCAACCCCAGAATAAGCTCATCCGCTGCCGCTCTTCAAACGCAACTTGCCAGCGAGTGGCAGATATGGAAACAAAGCCCCTTTTTACAGCTGGCTACCGATGGAGCCAATTCCTATCGCAAAACGAATAATCCGGTGGAGTGAGTATGGATTTTTATTTGCCTAGGGTTTCTGCACATTTACATAAACTGTTTTTTTTTTGTGTAGGTAAGTATATCAGAAAAAATATCATAACCGTTTGTTCAGAACTGTTTTCCAGAGTGCGGGAAATGTAGAGGGGCACGCCAGGTCACGACAAAAGCTACGCGCCTAGCCACGGCTATTCAATATATACAGGGTGTACCATTGAAAACTTTGCACCCGGCTTATTCTGAACTACGTTCCAAAATATTAAAATTGCCGTGACACGTCCATTTTGTTTTCGAGAGGGACACATTTTGGCGTTAAATACAGACTCGCCAGAACAACCCCTTTCGCGGGGGCGCATTCACCTTTAGAATCTTAAATGGCACTCTAGGTCTAGTGACACCTCATTCGAAAGTGCTTTTAATTCTGGTTGTCATCATGCATTTTTTTTTCAATTTTAGTTCAACCCTTGTTGAAACAAAATGTTTACTTATGCTTAGGAATAAAAGACAATTTTGTATTAATCATTTAATTAATTGTTCAAAAGGTCCGCCTCCCACTTCCATGCAATAATAAAAACGTTATTCAACATTTCGACGAACATTGTTAAGAATTTCGGGGGTAATTAGGTGGCCATTCTTCAATGATACGCCGCGCCGCCTGAGTTCTTCTAAAGACTGCGGCTGAGTGGCATAAATTTTAGACTTTAGACTTGGCCACCTATTGAGGTCCGCGGCGACCTATCCATTAATTTGGAAAATGTTCCTTTAAAACTGACTAACTGCAACTGTAAAATGTGGAGGTGCGCCATCTTGTTGCAACCAAACATTGTCTTTAAAATGTTATCATCATTTTCCATAGTTTCAACAATCATTGGGTAAATGTTGTTATTCAAAAGCTCAAGGTACATATCAATTAATTAAATGATTAATACAAAATTGTCGCGGCCATTTTAATATTTTGGGACGTAGATCAAAATAAGCCGGGTGCAAAGTTTTCAATGGTACACCCTGTATACATTCTTATGAAGTTGTTTATAGTGGAGTACTAAAGCCGAGCCAGGCGCCAAGGCAGAGAATCTAGCAAGATATTTGCGCGCGGCGCAAATGTCGATATTACTATACCCGAGGTCCAAAATAATAGAAAGTGATTCATTAACAGCGTTTAGATGAATACGCGAAGTGAGGAAATTGAATGGCGATTTGTTTAAAAGATACAGGGTGTTTCCAATTTTTTACATTTTCTATGAAGCTTTATAACTGCCTTGTTTGTTAATATATTAGATTTTTGTAAATACATTATTTATTCTTTTTTTTTTTTACGTAAATTTCAGTGATGTATGCAGTTTTTTTTAAAATATTCGTTATTTTATGCAAAGTTACGTTTTTTAAATGGAACTCCCTGTATTTTATATACGGTTGGATACCATTTTTCGTTGGCTTTCCAACAATGTAACATACTTTATATTTTTTACTGTTTAATAAAGGTATTTTAAGCTAATATATATCTAATCTCCTACAATTCCTATCAATGAAGTCATATGTATGTTCTCTGATACCAAACATCTAGGTATGCTAATGAACAATTCCACAGACAAAGCTCTATTCAATAATTATCTAAAGAAATTAATCTATCTAAATTTACTAACCTGGTTTAATGAAAACACTCTATAGATATCTAACTTCTGACAGTGGGAACTCGATATTCAACCACAATAGATGAGATCTGACCTATTTCTGCATTTTTAGGATTGCTTCATCAGATTAGATATATATTAGCTTAATAATACCTTTCTTAAACAGTAAAACATGTTACAAAATAAAGAATATATGGGTAGATATTGTGGGTGTAATTCAACGCTGGTTGGGGCATTAGCCCACAGAGTAGTTAGTTTCACACAATATTGTTAATACCTGAAAATATATAAAAATACTTTATATCTCTTTATAGCGATATGTATAAAATTTTTCCTTTTTTATGGTCAACTTCTACTGTTAACTAGTTTATATTTTATTTCGTTACAGTAAAAAATGTTATTAAAATCATTGTTAAGTAATCTTAGTAATGAACTTGTGTCATTATCCGTTTAGCTTAATGATATACTAAAGAATAAGCTACATCATTATTTTATTTTTTGTTAAGCATGTATTGATAAAAAATTTAAAACCAATATCGAACAGCTGTCAAAACTAAAAACAATGCTATGGTTTATATACGAATTTAATTGTTTTTCAAAGCTAACTAGAAAATTTATCGTAAATAATCGTATTAGGGTAGGTATTAATTACACTTATCAGATTTACACAGTCATTTTTGTTGCATATAGAAAATGCAACTGGATCATTTATTTAGGTACATACTTGGCTGTCGATTCTAATAATCTCTCATCATCTGATAAAGACGACGATTCGGTATACGTATTGCTACGATTTTAAATTTAAAACTAGAAGAGTCCTGGCGCTAAGCTCCAACATACACACTGTTCACACTCCTCCTAGCCCTTGTCTTGGAGCTTGGCGTGCAGCCTGGCGTGTGCCTTTTGCGTGGCTTGGGGCAACCTAAACGTGCACAGAGCCGCATGTTGTCAGTAGTCACTTAATTTATTTATTAGCATTATACAAGGTGTACAAAATTTGAGGGCCAATACTGACAAATTTGCCCGATTCTCACTTTTATACTGGACAATGTTTCCGACGATCTTCCGCTAGTTTGTCGACAGAGTCGGGTGCTAATCTTTCTAAATAATATACATGGTGGATGAAAGTTCAGTACAGAAGCGGAGGGTTACGTGGAAGACTCCTTACAAAACAAAAAGAGCATCGCAGGCCAAATGACCAGATAACATGCTCCCTACCCTAGTACGTTTCACAGAAATAGAACTAGTGCTAAAAGTAAATTACTTGTAACACTAGTGTCTTAAAATTACATTTTAGACAGTGACAACATGCGTTAAAAATTATACATAGTAGTATAGTTACCAGATTATAGAGTTTCAACAGTTTTGATAATCTAACTCCGCCTTTTAGATCTTTTTACTGGCCTTTATTTGGTATCGAGTTATACGCCGACCAACGATGTTTCTGCGGTTTGGTTCATCGCTAACTTTTTCCCCGCGGTTGCCCATCACTCAAAATTATATGAGTAAAAAGTTTCCAGAGCCAAACAAAAGTTGCCAACTCCCGAACAAACGATGTCGAGCGGACCGCCAATTCCATCGCGCTTAATTCGTAACTATGTGGGGCAACTAATTGGATTCTGCTTTGCTAGTGGCGCCTTATTTGAACCGAGCGAATACTCTGTCCAATTATTAACAGATAAACGAGTCCTTAACGGTGGACGTTATTTTAAAAGTAGATACACGCTGACCGAAATAGTTTTCGAGATAGAAAAATTTAGACTAGCTGAAGTATCAACATTTTTGCTTTATGTGGGGCTTAAAAATTATGAAATTCTTTCACTAATCGTTTGTGAAAATTTAAATGTGCGGGATATCAAAGTTGAATCTGTAACGCTGCTGTTTTGTAAAGTAATGATTGTGACGTCACAGAAACTATTTATTAATTTTTAGCGCTACAAATAGCCGAGACAATCAGAAAAATAAATGAGCACATTTTTAATCTTTTTACTGTCCCAGTTTTACCACTAAACATATTTTTTACCACAGATTTATATAAAAAGATCTAGACGTATATCTAACGTATATATAGGCACTTAATCATCAATAAATGAAACATATTATATAGTATTGGCTTCTCAGATAATTAACATCGGTTAGAAGCTACGGAGCTGTTCTTTGGCTAATTGGAGCTTTGTTGAATTTCGAAAGTGAAGTGATGTTTTGAAGACTCTGAAATTCTTTTGATATATTTATACGTCAGTTTGCATCTGGCTGCTCAATACTGAGTCTAGACAAGACCTGAAACAGAGAGCGACCCACTGCCATTTCTTCTTCTTCAGAAAATTAATACCTAAAATGACCATGGCGTCCGATTTAATGTTAATGTTCACAATTCTTATTAATGATAGCTCATCTGATTTAAACGTACAAATGTTTGCAATAATAATGACACTCTTCAAAATGAATTTTGCGATTCCTTTTGAACTGCTGATGTATTTGTAATGAAATCTACTTTCAATTTTTAACATTAGTCCTTAGTTGTTTCACTTACCAGTAGAGATTTAATTAAATTTCTACTCAGAACTTCCAGAAGTTCAAAAACTGTTTTGAGGGAGTGTCGTTATTATTACAAAAGCATGTACATTTCTTGTTATATGCTGATGACATGAAAATATTTTCTTCTGTAAATAATGAAGTTGACGCACTTATTCTTCAAATTAAATTTAGTAAACTCTTGGTGTACTACTAATAAATTAACCGTTAATGCTGCCAGTTGTAATATGTATTTCTAAGTCTCGAGTTAAAGCAAAATTAATATGGCTACAGACTGGACGAGTCTAGTCTTCTTCGTGCTGATTGGTTCTTTTTGATCCTAAGCTTTCATGTTTTCTTCATTAATTCAAAATTTTGTCCACCGACGTATAAATAAATTTGGATCTGTCTTACCCGAACTAACACAAATATTCTGGTCTTTGTCCGTTTTTAACTCGTCACAAAAAGAAGTCCAAAGGATTTAAGTCAGGATATCGTGGCTGCCATGGTACCGGTACTTCTCATCCAGTCCATCGCACCCCTTGAACTTAATTAAGGTATTGCCGAAAATTTTGTCGAAAATGAGAGGGAGAGAATAGAATAGAAGTCCATTCGAGATACTGAATGCCATGCATTTGTTTTGGTAAAATGAATGGTTCAATCAAGCAATCATCGACAATCCCTGTCCAAACATTTAAGGAAAAGCGTTGTTGGAAATGGTCATGTTGCATCTATTCCCAAATTCTTTTGGATAAGTTTTTTTTGTCGTTTTTTTTATATTCAAACTTGTTTTTTATTTTGTTCATGTTATATTTTCCTCCTTATCCTGTAGTTGGGCCATTGCCCCTTGGATATTGTAATATAAAAGAAATAAGTAAAACATAAATAAATATGATTTGTTTCTACATTATAAATGATTTTAAATATTAACATTTTCTGCCTATAAATTTCGTATATTAAATATTTAATGATCGAACGCTGCATAGGCAGATTTGAAAAAAATAATATCCGTTTTACGTTGCGCTGAGTAAAAAAAATAACCAAATTTAATTTACAAAAAGTGAATGGGTACAAAATACAGCGCGCAAATGAATTTTATTTTCGTAAAAACATCATTTCCATTACAGATTGGAGATACGCCGTTCTCCCGTTCCGAAAACAAACAGCAATTAAAACTCCAACTAGTTATAAATGTATTCGGCACATTAAAATTAATTATTTCACGGTCCACCTGTTAATTAGTATCGGCAGTGGATCGATCGCGATCGCTGATTGGGAATTACCGCCGACAGAAAATTTCAATTTCAAATTTTAATAAGCATTGTTCGGGACGCGTTTGCAATGGAAATTGATGATATTCGCAGTTGTATAATCGACCGTGATGTGGATTCTGGGGTCGCATTAGGCGAAAATGAGTCGATGGAGCCCAGTCAACAATAGAACGGTAACAGAAGAACTCTTAATAAAAATGTGTGAAGCTAGAACTTGTTCGTCTTCATTAGTTTCGCAATTTCTAGCTTGCAAAGACGGAATTCCAGGAAACAACTACTCTGCGGGCTAATGCCCCGACCAGCATTATACCTGTAAAATAGTGAACATTTAGTCACTTGTCTGGTGGACTTTTCCACATAGATGAGTAGGAAGGGCCGGACCTGTTTTATGGCCTCCAAGATCGCCTGATCTGAACCCTCTAGATTTCTTTGTTTGGGGATATTTGAAGACATTAGTGTATGGTACTCCTGTAAATAGCCTGGAAGAGCTACAGCTACGGATTAATTAAGAGTGTCAAGAAATCCAAACCAAGGAAGGTGTTTTTGAAAGAGTACGAATATCGTTGAGACGAAGATGTCGTGCCTGCTTGGAAATGGACGGAGGGCACTTTGAACATCCTCTGTCGCGTTGTTTTTTGTTGGTTAAAAGCTTCCTTTGTCGGTTTATTCCCAATAAAATAAAATGTTTGAAAAACTAATAGTGGTCCATATCTCCGCAACCGTTACTTTGCGGACCCATGTTTATTAAGACTTTTCTGCTTATTTTGGTTCATACTATTACCTCCTGAAATATTTTACACTCTTTTTTTAACACCCTGTATAGTAATAATATAATTATTTACATTTATTACACCTTTTTGATCACAGTTTATCAAAATGTAACTAATTTAAGTTTGTATGTCTGACTTTTTTAGTAGGACCATAGTAACCATTGCCAAAATTTCAACTTGATGTTTTTTTTATGTGTAGTCTGGTTATACAGGGATCTTTTTTGTTAATTTCTCACGTAATTATTTTTGTTACAAAAACCGTCAGTGCACTAAAAAGGTATGATAACATAGTCTAGAAACCTCGGTAAAAAGTTTCATTCTTGTCTCGAGAAATGACACACATTTCACTTCGGTAACTAAATAAAAAAATAATAACTTTGTATTTTTTATTCTCTTTAATTCTGTATGGATATATGTACTTTTTATCTTTATTTAAATAAGTAGTCCATAATCATCAACTTTCAAATCAAGGTAGAAATATTGTCACATCTTAACTGGGCTTTAAATGAAGAAAATGGGATAAAGTTGCACACATTCCGATGTACGAAGGATAAATCCGCGTCTCAGGAGGACAATTTGTAAAAATTACATTAACTTTTTTCGCCGACAACGTATAGATCAGGCGGCACATGTTCATGAAGCCTGGGTTTTATATCTCAATTTTATATTTTCTGCATGTGCGGGCATGAACGGTACAAACTGCCAGGAATGTACGTACGTACGGTGTACGAGATATTCTAAACTGAGATATTAAATGTCTCCTTGTCGCCTCGACGTAGTTTATTTTGAAAGGGAACGCCGCCCGGCGAGGCAGTAACAAATTATTTTACACGGGCAGGCAAATAAAGTACGTGAAATAGGTGGATTCCTTAAAGGAACGTCACTTTTTTCTTTGATTTATCAAACGGTAATCGTAAATATTGTTAATTTATGCTAGGTAGCCTGCCAGTAATGACTGTGGTTTATTACTGATAATGTTAACCAATAAATTGATTTGATAATGAAGCGTGTCGTAAAGTCTCGAAATATCTTTTTAGTTCAATGCCTCATTAGTATTCTGAATGGACTTTATTTGTTTAAGAAGGTAACGCAATACGATGCAAATGATGTTTCTCAAACTATAAGTCAAACGGGACGAAAGAGTTTTTACAGTTCAGTGAAATAATACATTGAAGTACTCCGTTATAGAGTCAAACATAAATACATTGTGCCATCCACAATGTTATTTTTGTGTTATTCAGAATGGTTGCAGTGGAAACACGTACCTATTTTTATCCTATTTAAAAATAAGTGCCGCATCTTGGGTTCTTCAACCGTCCGCTATGAGGGTAATCGTATATGGGTCATTCCTAATCATCTGCTGTGCTTTAATCTAAATTTCACTAGCAGAAAACAGAGGCTACAAAAGATCAATAGATAACGAAGACGACAGTTTAGAACGGCCCTCAAAATATAAGGGAGAGAAAAATCAAAAAATAATGGCGTGTGCTATGTAATATATCTACAAATTGTATAACGATTTTAATGTCAATTTTTTTCAGAGTCCATAGACACACGTCCAAATCCCCATAGAAAAAAATCTTAAATACCCAAAGTATTTGGGTTTTAAATGGTGCTGAATAACGCAGTGTTGTTAAATGTCTCAGAAAAAATTCCTAATGTGATTTTCCAAAAAAATATATAAATAGAAAGCCACGAGATAACATTATCTCCTTAGTAATATGTAACATACGTGTGAAAAAAATTTACATTAAAATCGCCCCACCTTGTAAAATTATACGCTGGTGTTCCGGATCAAATCTATATGCAGGGTATTAAAAAAAGAGTATAAAATATTTAAGGAGGTAATAATAAGAACCAAAATAAGCAGAAAAGTCTCAATAAACATGAGCCCGCAAAGTAACGGTTTCGGAGATATGGAATGTTTTATGTTTTCAGCCCTTTTTTTATTTTGCAAAAACGTTGTGTATTTTCTTATAATAGTTGGTTGATGTTTAGTGAAATAAACAGTACCTACGTATTTGACAGTTGTTCTCAGTGCACAAGTTTTCTTTCGCTATGGCTGGTTACTCTAACGCAGAATTAACAGACATGCATGTGCAACGAGTACAGGCCTTAAATCCGATAAATGATCATCAAGCACGTTTGGTTTTTTTTCGCTGGTTTCTACGTCATGATGCTGAAAACCCTCGTTTTCTTGCAAACATTCTTTTTGCTGATGAGACCGGGTTCACAAGAAATGGAGTGTTTAATTTTCACAATACCTGTTTGGGCCGACGAAAATCCTCATGCTTTAATAAAATCTGGACATCAGGCACGTTTTTCATTAAACATTTGGATGGGTATTGTAGGTGACAGGTTTCTAGGTCCTGTTGTTTTACCAAACCGATTAACAGGCACTGCTTACCTCAACTTTCTGCAGAACACACTGTATGAGTTTTTGGAAGACATTCCTTTGAATCAGAGGCAACAAATGTAGTTCCAGCATGATGATGCCCAAGCTCATTTTTTCGTGGCCGTTAGAGAGCATTTACACCAAACTTTTCCACATAGATGGGTAGGAAGGGCCGGACCTGTTTTATGGCCTCCAAGATCGCCTGATCTGAACCCTTTAAATTTCTTTGTTTGGGGATATTTGAAGACATTAGTCTATGGTACTCCTGTAAATAGCCTGGAAGAGCTGCAGCTACGGATTAATCAAAAGTGAGAAATCCAAACCAAGGAGGGTGTTTTCGAAAGAGTTGGAATATCGTTGAAACGAAGATGTCGTGCCTGCTTGGAAATGGACGGAGGGCACTTTGAACATCTTCTGTAACTTTGTTTTTTTGTTTGTTAAAAGCTTCCTTTGTCGGTTTATTCCTAATAAAATAAAATGCTTGAAAAACGAATAATGGTCCATATCTCTGCAACCGTTACTTTGCGGACCCATGTTTATTAAGACTTTTCTGCTTATTTTGGTTCATACTATTACCTCCTGAAATATTTTACACTCTTTTTTTAACACCCTGTACACTGTACAATCGTTTGCAATAATAATGACACTCTTTAAAATCATTTTTGCGATTTTTTTTAACTGTTCTTAGTTGTTCATTCACCAATAGAGATTTAATGAAATTTCTGCTAAGAACTTCCAGAAGTTCAATAATTGTTTTAAGAGTGTGTCATTATTATTGCAAAAGCAAGTATATACATAATAATATGTCTATCTTTTCAAATAGAGTTTTATTAATTTATTTTTTCTTTTTTCAGGTAAATTTCAACAGTTTTTTTACCAGTAAATGTAAGTACAGACAAAACTATGGCAAAATAAAGGATTCATATTTCAAACGATGTTCTACTACGTCATTGATCGTATAGGCATAGGTATTTGAAAAATTTCTACCGTAAGTTGATAAATACTCATAACGCAGTGCCCTTTTCAATGGTAACATACTGTATATCAACCCAGCTGCACCACAGCTGGACATTCTCGTTTAAATATTCGTCGATTTGTATACTGCGTCACTTCCAAAGCATCCGAATCCCTCTGATCGCAAAGATGGATTGAGCCATCAAAAAACCGAATTCCAAGGACCTTTGCGGCTTCGTCACTTAAAAACAGCCGTCCTCGTACCGCAAATTAGTGCCCGGTTGGCGAATTTCAATTCGAAGCCCCATCAATCAGCGGATTACGGCCAATTTCTGGAATTTTAAATCCGTCGGAAGGGGTAGGCAGCTGTTATCCTTATTGATTCCTTCGGATTCCATTAAAAATGGCGTTTTATAATCCGTTGGTTAAAAGATAGACGGGTAGGTTGATGGCGAGAACATAAGACACAGGATGATTCTAAAATAAATGCATATTTTCAAAGGGTTAATAGAGAAAATTTTGAAATCATCCTTGTTGTGTGGACGTTGATGTAATGTCAAGGACACTACTTATCCGACCGAACCATATATGCACTTCTAAATACGTATATTTTGTTTTAAAAATGTAAAAGTCAACAAAACATGAAAAATATTAAAGTTACAGTCACTAACAATAATAGATTTGACTTTGCTATCTCATGTATGTAAACACTGCACGAGAAAGTGACAAAAAGAAGACTCAAAGATTGTTTTTTAATAATAAAAATAATTTGATACCCCGATATTTTCACCAATTTTTCTATAAGAAAAACAAAACTTGTTTATGATTTTTTATTGAAATAAAATCGATTGTTGTATTCAAACTGTAAGAATTAAAGTCTGAAAATGATTAAAATAATGTTTTATTTAACTTGTTCTTCTTCGTCTTATCGTCAAAAGTCAATTTCAGTTCTTTATTCAAATGAAGCATCATGTGCAAGATGAAGTATAGAGTCATATTGCAAGATGTTAAGAATCGATATCATTGTCAAACAGAAATGTATAACAGTCAACAGAACAAGAAAAATTTTATTAAAGCTACAGTAACTGAAAATAACAAATTAGACTCTGCTATCTCATGTATTGTAGTAAAGTAAACACTGCAGTAAAAATTTCGAATTCTGTGACAAGAGCGCTAGTGTAGGTTTTATCTTTATCCTGTGTGGTTCAAATTACTATCCGTCAGTTTTGTGTTCTTAAAGTGTTTTCTGATTGTTTACTGATTCATTGTAAATGGCACTTGTACAGTAGCAAGAAGTTATGGAGATTGTTTCTCCTATCTTCTCCTTTCTACTCCTTTGTATGCCCACCAAGTTTTTGGATTAAGTACACGGGATACGTTGAATGGGACGGGGTAGATTAGTACCTTGGTCTCCGTGATTTCCAGATCTAAATCCTATATACTTTTTTATGGTGGCATTTAAAAAACGAGATATAAAGTATCGTTGTAGGAAATATCGATGAATTATGTGAACACACAGATGCTGATAATCTGTGTTTTCAGGAACAACAGGAAGGAGAAACATTCAATCTACTGAGAGGAAATTGGATTCGATAGACTCAAGTGAATAGAGACAGCTTTTGTTGAAATATTTAAAAATTATATAATTATTTTATATCTTTTTCTGTTGGACTAATTACATTTTTTTTCATCAAATAATAATAATAATAACTCGATTCAAGTACTAAATAGACTTATTATTTAAAAATGCGTATATAGTTATATATTTACAAAGTTTTGAAACACGCAGTATTTACAATCTTCCCCAATTTCCTCTTTTTGCTCTCTCCTTTCTCTACTTCAGAAGTAAACATATTATAAATAGAAAATTCACTTAGGAAAATTCTCATATCTCTCTAGTACGATCCTGTCGTGACATACGAAATCCCCACGCTCGCTAATTAGCTCTCGAGACTGACTGATCGCCTAACGAAGGCACGCGCTGCTGGCCCGTTCGGTGATCTATTTTCCTTTGATTGTTACAAGGTGGGGGGTGAATGATAACGAGAATTAGTCAAGACTCGTTCCCAATGAACTTTACCGAGATTTATTAACACGTCCTCGCCTTCAGTAATTTGAATTTATTCGGTAATTAAGTTAGAGATGATTTGTATTCGGTAAGAAGCTAGGTGTCAGGTGTAGGTTGCGTAAATAGCACCTCAGGGTTCAGTCTGATGAGGTTAAGAAATTGGTGGTTTAGGAAAATGTCTCTTTTGCGACATAGATAGATACAATCGCTTTGGGAAAATTTATATCAATTCTTTTACTGCTACAGAGTGCGATTATGAATTTAATCAATGAATTATATTAAGAATGAAGCAATAGACCTAATACTTATCTTCGACCAACAATACAGCCAGCTGACACTCCACCATCTTTGACGTAAAGTTATTAAATTTGCGTCCATCACTTCTGAAACATAAACACATCGCGACCCCAAGACCATTTTTAACCGTCGGCGTCGTGTAAACGCCAAGTTTACGTAAAAGGGGCCGCGCACAAAAGGGCATCGGAGTGGAAACATCCCCGACGGCGGTCTAGACCTCAATGCAGTGCGCAAATGACCCGACGCTCCAAACTTCCGAGCAATTAATCTTACATTTTGCCGTGACAAAATAATTTCGTCCCAAACTTTAATTTAAACTGTTAGTGGAACTTTCGGAGGGGTCGGGATCGTCGCGGGAATTTTAATTTGTTATTGTGGCGTCCCCACAAAAAGCTCACACGTCCACGGCTTGGAGAAACTACGGGGTTAGTGACAAAATGCTTTGCTGCCTTGGGGGAACGGGAAATTTCTGTTGCATATTTCACGAGAGATTTGAATACAATTTTTTTATTGCGAATTGACTTATCTTGACAACCACAATCTAGCACTTTATGTGTACTTATAAAATAAAAGAAGTTTCTTACGAAATATGAATTTTGCCAAGAAAAAGGTACCCAGTATGACACATGAAAGAGAAAGGTGGCCCTTAGCATTTACAGAGTGTTTCTAAATAAGAATCGCAACGGAAAACTGTAAATTCCTCTTGAAAAAAGAAACATCTTTTTCCTTTCCCATTTTTCTCTACGGGCTTTCGTTTTCGAGATACAAGGTGTCAACATTTTCATTTTTTTTTAGTTTTTTTTTCCAATATCATAGGAACCGTTTGAACTACAGGACTCAGGTTTTGTTAACACATTACCAATATTAATAGCTACTTTTTAGCACCCTTCTCGAATTTATTGGACGTGCCAGTGGTGGAGATTTTAAGGTATCGGAAGGGTTTTTTCCCCCATAACTTTTACGCCACTGGAAAAATTGACATTTAACAGCAAATTCTGAAGCGCCAATGAATTTTACACAAAAATAGTTCTCTTGGTTCATTGCTCTAAAGTCAACCGTTTTCAATAAAAATTACTTTCTACGAACAAAAACAAACATTTTGCTAACGTTTCGAAAATTCTTTGTAATTCAATCCTTTGTGAAGCATTTGTCAATGTCAGGTAAATATTTAGTCAGAAAATTGGTTGGCAAAAAAATCAAATAAGTCGCAACACTAGAAAGCAACTATTTATTTATTATTATTATTTATTTAGTGCCCCGACCAGCATTGAATTACACCTGAAAAGCCTCTAGCAACAGGTAAAATCATTCGTCGGCGGCCTACCAGACATACCGGCTTCGAGCTTATTAGCTCTCGTCAATATGCCACAGATGAGGTAATCGACGAACAACTTGATGTTTTAAGTCTGTCTAACCCGACAGTAGGGACCATGAGTAGCAGAGCTACTTCTAGCAGCCATTCGCTACTCCATTCCGGACTGAAAAGCCACAAACAGGAAGCGTCTCACATCGCCGTAGAAACCATTGAAAGCTAGCGACCTCTATCGCGAAACGTTATGTTGCAAACACAGAATTCCAGGAATTGTTTTCTGGAAAGTGCAATACATTTACACCCACAATAAAAAGATAATTGTAGAACATCTCATACCGTTAATTGTCTCTTTGGAAGCGCTATTAGGGCCGGTATTTCGCAAACAAGAGGTAGAATTTTTATGGGCTGGATACAGGAGCCTCGTGCCAGCTGGTATAAATGAGAGTTTTTTCCGTTTGCAGGTTCTTCCCGTTTCACCGGAGTTCCGTGGCACGTGGCGGTTTTTTACAACCCCCGGATAGAGTTCGGCACGTGTACAGTGTCGCCTTATTTTCATTTCATCCGACGGCGGGCGGCAAAAAGGGGACAAAAACTCAGCGCCGCTCAAAGGGACACAAGAGAGATAAAATAATTAAACCCGCGAGGAATCCGCACAGGGGAGTCGAAGAAGGTGGAATGCCATTTAAATATAATCAAGGGGGAGTCCCGCGGGAATTATTTTGTTTTTTTGCAGCGCCTGCAGGGGGCGCTAATTTAATTCGAATTCGGTCGCGACACGCTGGGTGTTAACGGCCTTTTCGCCGGTTTGCATCAGTATTCATATTTTTTTAAATTACCGAAGGGTCTGGTGCTTGATATTCTCTTTTACATAGTCCTGGGGCCGCCCCCAAGAGAGTTATAAGCTGTCTGTAGCAGTCGCTGTCGTGTCGTATCTGATCATGTCGATGTTAAAGGGAATTAAAAAGGGATTCTTCGAGGTCAACTTGCAGGATGTCCCAAAATTACTGGGAACTAGAGCAAGAGATTATTCCTGGCGATAAAATAATGCCATGTAGCCTAACTTACATCAATCAAAATTTAGTTGATGGTTGAAAAGATACAGGCTGCCAAAGTTAACATTTTATTTTCGATTTTTGTAAATAACTTTTAAAAATACAGCAAAATGTAACTTGAAGACGTTATTCAGAACGGTAAATTTCAAGACGTGCAAATTTCAAGAAGATGGGCCTGCTTTGATGAAATCTTTGTGCTTTGATGAAACCACTGTTGAAAATCTAAAGATGAAAGTTTCATCTAACCTTGCTGATTCTTTAAATTCTGCATGTCGTCATAATTTTGTAATATTTTGCTGTATTTTTAACGAAAAAGGCCCTTAACCTGAAACCAAAACAGTTTTACTGAATGCACTGAACATTTTAAATACGATTATTTCGAAAATTGTTACATCTAACGACTTCAACAAGAAGAATATATTGTTTTGTTAGTCAAATAAATACATTTATTAAGTTATTATAGTTATTAAGTTGCAAAGAAATTGTATGGCGTCCTCTACCAGTGCCATCAAAATTAAAATTAAATTTTAATTTCTCGCTCAGAAAAACCCGATATCCAGAATGTCTGCAAATATCTGGATTTTTTAAAAGTTATTTACAAATATCGGAAATAAAATCTTTACTTTGGCACCCTGTATTTTTTTAATCATCAACTTTTGACTAACTTAAGTTTGGCATTATTTTGTCGTCAGGAATCTACTCCTGTTTTCATTTTAAAAACTTCTTTTTGAAAACGTTTCATGCTATATTTCTTCTGTAATCACTCAGTTACTATAACAATACAAAAAATAACAGAAAAATAATAAAATAGGGGTCTGAGTATATGTAGACTCTAAATTATGATAAAACAAACTGTACTGACAAATGTGTGCAGTTGAGAAGATATGTCAAATTTCTCAAGCACGTTGCTTGGTGATAGCAAATTTTTTGGAAATTTTTTAAATCACCATGGTCACTAAATAGCTAGAAAATGGTTAGAGAGCAATGGTGATATTTTCACCAGTATCTCTATAAGAGAACTTTGCAAAATCGATTGTTGTCTTCAAGCTTAATAATTTGTTTGAAAATTAATAAAAAAATGTTTTTAATCAACTTACTTTCAATTCTATATTTCAAATGAAGCATCTTGTGCATGATGAAGTATAGAGTCATATTGCGAAGATGTTAAGATTCGATATCATTGCCCTTGAAAAATATCGAAGTAAAATATGATCAATGGACTGGATTTACAAAGATGTAACACACTCATTGATTTAAAGTAACGATTTACTTATCCGGCAGAGACAGAGCTTGAACAAGACCTAATAAAAAGGAATAAAATGTTATGAAACATATTATTTGACTACATAATAGGTATAATAAAATATTGGTAGATATATCGTTTTAATAATTTCTAAAGTAGGTTATATAATTGTAAATTTATTTCTTTTCATTTATCAATTTTGTATTTTAAACGGGTTTTAGTTATCAATATTTTCCTAATAAATTGATCAGAAGATTATAAATTGATTACATGCATGAAATTCTAGTTCTACTTTGTAAGGCAATTTTAGTGACATTTAATATTTACTCAATTACAGTATACAGTTTTGACATTTATCACTTTCTATATTCATTTTAAAATTTGATTGACATGACATTTAATTACCCTATTTATTATACCGTGCCAAAAATAAAACAAATAATTACAATTATTTAATTCATTTTTGAAACAATTTGTTGGATAAAAAATGGGCAAGTGTAAACAGAATCGTATTTGTTTATGTGTATACAAGATGAAATAAAATTGTTGACGTAACCCAAATACATCTTACGGAAATGTATTGCTGTGTATCTATTTATGCACAGAAAGCAATTTCCACGATACAATTCCGAGGAGAAACTTTCCTTTTTCCGACGACGGGCGTGTTTCTTTTGAAATAAGCATTCGATATAAAAAAATAATTACAGTTCCCCGGAGCCTGTCGAAAACTTTATCTGTTCCCGGAATACAAATAAATCAATTTATTTTCCTCCCCCGAAGAAGCGCCTTCCTCTCCCAGTTCATATCAACTTTTCTTTTCATCTCGACGGCCCTGTACTGATTTCTCCCGCAGAAAATAAATAGAATGTCAGTGGAAAGTCGATGAAGTAAAAAAATGGGCTATTAACGAATCGCTCTGATAGCTTTCACGGTGCACAATAAAACAAATAAAAGATATAAATAATATTATATATGAAATCAAGTGCATTTTTTAATACTGAGGTAGAAGCTTTTAACACCCCATAATGGTTAAAATGTATTTTAGTTATACAGACACTTGAAAAGGATAAAAAATATACTTTTAAATATTCACTTGTGCTTGCATCATTGATGGATTAAATGTGGACTTAACATTTATTCCATAAGGATTTAAAGTAAACGTTAGTTTTCAACCAGAGGTTTTAGTGCAAAAAAAACAATAATATGAAATGAACATATTTTTATTTGTTTATTTTTGGCATCAATATCTGAAAGATTAAAAATGCACTTAATAGCTATGGATTAAAAGTACACTTTGGTTGCTAGACAGCACTTTTAAGGTAAAAATATAACATATATAATTAAAAACTTATATTCGTTTGGTTTTAGTCTCCATAGGAATTAAAAACGCACTTCATTTTTAAGAATTAAAAGTGCACTTTATTTTCAAACAACACTTCTAATGCAATTTAAATTGAAAATGCTTATATGCATTCTTTTTTAAAGTTCACTTAATCTCTAAAAATTAAAAATACACACAAACTCATTTCTTGTATAGGAACAGTTATCAGAAGAAGATTTAAAATATTTATATTCGGTTACCTTTATTTGTAGTTTCAAACGAATTAAATATGCTCTTAATTTATGTAGATTAAAAACAGACTTTGTTTCTCATATGTGACTTTTAGTTGTCTCAAAAGAATTAAATGTATGACACTTAATATTTTTAGAATTAAAAGTGCACTTTAGATTACTAACATTTCAAATACAAACACATCAATGTTTATTAAAAATGCTGAAGTTGCTCTGTTCTGCTTTAATATTCGATGATTAAAAATGCACTTAATTTTTAGAAATTAAAAGTGCGCTTTAGTTTTTAATAGGTGCTTCCAATGCAAAAACATTACATGAAAATGCTTCCATTCATTTACTTTTTTGATCGACAAAGTATTAAAGTGCACTTCATCCATACAATTAAAAATGCACTTAAGTCCTCACTCTAATTTGTTGTCCAAGGAACAGTTAATAAAATATTGAAGGTATTTATATTCGTTTGTCTTTATTTGTAGTTTCGAAGGAATTAAATATGCGCTTAATTTATGTAGATTAAAAGCACACTTCGCTTCTGAAGCAATACTTTGAAAAAAAAATGCATCGAACACGCTCTGTCGATGTATGCTTATATTACACCAATATTATGCTAATTAATTACGTAACATCGCCTCGATGTACCCGTCGCTTCCCAGATCATATCGCAGGCACAGAGCCGTGTTATAATTACGAACTGTCATTATTATCAGCGCAATTCTCGCGTATCTGCAGGACGTCTACCGCTAACCATAACGGAAAGCGTGATTGACTCTCGCGAATCGGTAGGAAGTTATTAAGTTAAAAGCCTATTAATTTAATTGACGAAGACGTATTGTTCGGAGCTGCAAACGAGACGCTGATAACTATAAAAAAACTCCCCTTAGCAGCGGTTACGGTGAGAACTGATGAAGATATTGATCAGTGGCTGTGTTTTGTACCAGCACCTGTAATTCGTAGCCTGAGCTTTGACTTCTTGACACTGGACGTGTTTAAGGAGTCCGTAGTGTAGTTTGAACTCGGCGTGAAACAGAGTATAATAATAATAATAGATTTATTTGTCTAAACGAATATTTCCAATTATAGGACAAAACAAGCAAAAGAAACAAAAACGCGTTAATTAATATTACACAATAATAGATGAAAACTAATGACTAAAAGCTAGTAATGTATTGAAGAATAATCAACTAGGATTACCAAAATAACAGATTGTGGTTCATTACAATCTTTAAAAGCGACAAATAATGAATGAATATTACAGTGAAATATATCACAAATATTAGATATAAAATCATATTTACCCCGCATACACTTAATTGGAGATTTTAACAAAATGTTAGAGTGGGCACTCGAATAATAAAAAGTATGCAATAATCTGCTGTTGAATATTGGAACAAGAAAGTTAAGTTGACTCAGGATATTTAGGGAATCAACATTATGCAACAACATATAAAAAAAATTAAGACTGTCAAATTTTCTTCTAAAATAAAGTGACTTAATATTGAATCTGCTTAACAGTTGGTTGTAATCATGGCCTCTAGCCCGGTACGTACCATTAAGTAGAAATGATAGAAATTTTAAGAAAATCTATATTAATATGACACTTATAGATAGGGTTTCATATCAAAGAACAATATTCTAATTTAGATCAAACATAAGTAAAATAAAGTTTATTAAGATATTAATATCTTGGAGTTCTTGATCCAATCTGAAAACGAATCCCATTCTCAAAGGTGATGAAACAGTTAATTCAATATGTAATACAAAAAAAAAGCTATTGTCAAAAAGCACTCTCAAATCTTTAATTTCACTTACCCGAGTTGAAACATCAACAACTAATTTGACTATCAAAGGCAATATTGTTAATTTTGCGAGAAAATCTTACAGCTTTACATTTAGAATTGGTCAGATTGAGATGGTTCAATCTGCACCACAGAGCTATTTTATTAATATTAGTCTGAACAGTGACACAGTCGGCTCTGGATGTAATCGGTGTATATATTTTTAAATCATGGGCGCAAAATAATTTTTTACACATGATAGAGTTTAAATCGTTAATTAAAATAAAGAAATGAAGCGGACCAAGATTGGAACCTTGTGGAACCCCTGACTGCCACGTCACATTTGATTTAAAACCGTTAAATGAAATATATTGCAAACAGTTTGTTAGGTAAGAAATTAGTAATTCAACTAAGGACATGGGAAAACCAATTTCGCTAACAGAACCTTGTGTATATGAAGGGTACAGGAGAATGACCATAATGGTCAAATTTTGTAGTTTTTATTATTGTCTTCAAACTGTAATAATTACAATCTGAAAATTAATAAAATAGTGTCTTTAATTAACTTGCTCTTCTGTGTTTGCACGTAATAAGCATTTTTGTGCATGCTGAAGTATAGAGGCAAATTGTGAAGATGTTAAGATTCGATATCATTGTCCTTAGAAATTGTCGGAGAAGTAAAATATAACTAATAGACTGAATGTACAAAGATCTGGCAATCACGATTGATTTAAAGTACTTAATGATTTTTCTTTTCAACACAATCTGTGAAATCTACAAATATTTATAAAATGTAACCCCTGGTAAACTCAAAGAGCTAAATATATTTCAAGGGCACTATTTTAAGAGGTCTTTACTAGTTTCCATCACAATAAATGTTTATTAAATTGAGTACTTTAAATGCAATTCAAGAAAAACCGATTTCGAGCGGCGTCCTTCAGGACACATATCTCCGTAGGTAGGACCTGTATAGGACTTGTCACCTTATTTTTTCATGTTCTATCTGCACAACGAGAGATTTCCCACATTTTCTCGGACACCCTGTATAAAAGGACGTCACTGGAGCATTCCAAGAGATATATCCTTTATTTCCTGAAATTTTTGTCCAGGAGAAAGGCCTCCTCCCAATACTCACAATGCTAGTTCCCCAACAAACGAAGCAACAATGAAAATAACTCGTTATCTTGCAACGTGCAGCCGGCGATTAGCCATAGAAGCCGTTATTTGTTCGACAGAATCGACGGCGACGCCGAAATCCGAGCCGTCGGCGTCGCCCTGGTGATTTTAAAAGTTTCGCCCGACAGGAGAGCTAAGCTCTAATGCTGCTGTGCTAGAGGATTTGACCGAGGACTCGAGTCTATCGGTTCTGGGGCCAGACGACGTGGGAAAATGCCCGCGAGGTGTATTTTATTAGAGAGCGGTCTTCTGGAAGTTGTACAACGTTTCCGTGGACTTTATTTAGGGATTACTTCCAGGTTTACCACGCGTCACTTGCCAACCGATTGAATAAGTGAACGGAGAATATACGGTTCACCTTGAGGTCAGATATATTCAAGAGTTTAGCAGGATGAATAACATAAGTGGTTTTAAAACGCCATAAGTTCAAGGTTACTGAAACTTTTACGATTTTAACAAGAAAACAATATGTATGAAATAATTAAACTACACTCAAAAATGTAATTTTGCCAAAGAAATCGTGTTTTATCGCAATAATATTGCCATTGTTTTTGTAAATAACCATTGCATTTACAATGTCAGTGCAAAAATATTGAATATTTGCAAATATTCAGTGGAAACGTGAAATTACAATAGGGAATGTAATTTATGTGCGACTAAATCAGGATGGAACTGTTGATATATCGTAAACCGTTAATAATAATTATAGAGCATGGTTAATAACATATGTAGGTAGGTATAGAATAAAAAAGAGAATTCAAAAACTGAAAACCCCTGTATATTGGAAAGTAAAATGATTAATCGCAACTATTTTTAACACAATAACATTCTTTCTATCTCGAACATTTTCCGAGATAAGGCATATCAAAGCTGCTCTTGGACATCCTGTATATAGAACATGCCCAAGAAATACGCGATTTATACGAGTACACATATCACTGATTTTTTTAAGTAATGCTTCTGCTGAAGAAAATGAATTAACAATGATAATAATAATATCTCTACCCTTCATTCTAATCACGAGGATTAGCCCAGAAGTCGAAGACTTGTGCGGGAGAGGGGGCGGCATATTATTATTAAGCAGGCCGCATTTGCGCCCAGGAACGACTTACGACGTTGGTAGGCCCTAACCACCATTCAGTGCAGGAATGAGGAATCTGGAAAACCTCATTAATTAGGGGGGTAGTCAAATGTCAGCCGATATCAATCTCTCACATTGACCCAAGCCAACATTCCACCCTACCATACCCACAGAGAGGGTGCCAATCTCTCCACGAATATAGCTTATATACGGCTGCGGGGGTCGAACCCACAGCGATCTAGTCACGACGATTCAAGTACTGACGCCTTAAACCGCGCGACCACTGACCGATTAAATTAAAAAGGTTATTGGTAAAAAATCAAACCTTTTTCCTATCACAGAAAAAAAATATTGTCGATATAAGGGACTTAAATCGACGTTTATATTAAATGTTTACAGTCCACAAAACAAAAAACGGGAAATACACACTAACATTTTTATAAAGCAGACTTTTCCCCGAACTACTTTTTCCTGCACGATATTTTTATGAGAGCCGGACATCAAACAGAATCATCAGAAATGATTGATCCCCATTTTGACTATTCACTGTCCTTATTTACATAGCCTTACATCCAGCAGGCTTTTTTCTTAGGTTGATTGATTGACTTTTCGTTCGGCTCGTATATACGCCCTACAGCATCGTGGGCTATTATTCATTGACAGCGGTGCGTCAGACCGAACACTAAGGTATGAGTGATGTTCTCGATCTAGTTTTATATTCATGTATGACTATGAGTCAAATACTGTAACAGAAATAATAGATTTCCAACAAAAAAGAGAAGGTTTGTGATGTAAAAAGAAAACAAGAGTTTGTTGAAAAGTAGAATGGCTTTATGAAATGCAACATGTGTGTGTATACAGGGTGATTCTTAATATATGCACATACACTTGAAATTATAGCTGAGGGCAAATAATGACGAATAGTGAAAAAAATGTAGTAAAATATGTTTTGTTCAACAGTCAAAAATGACGACTTATTTTAATAATACAAGGCTTTATTGGAATGAAAATATAAGAGATAACAGAGAAAAGTAATGCATACATACATATATTCTTAGATGGCGAAGTCTAGCTAGCAGCTATTCCACTCAACCATCACAGAACTTCATAAAAGTAGAGCCACAGAAATACACATAACGTAATATATAAACAAAAATGAACGAATATTGACATTAACCTGGATTGAAAATGACATTTGTCTGGGTGGAAAGTAATCACTTTTCACCCTGGTAAATACCGAGGTTTACAATAAACAAGAGTTGTGAAATCGCATACCTACATGCTACCTCTGAGGCAATTCGACTACGGTCTGGTTTGGGCCGCACATGTGGATCTCATGGATTCGTCGAGTTCAACGTGTATTAAAAATCACTGAACTTCGAACAGTTACTGTGATAAATTAAATACATTTTCAACTTTATGAAATTCACGTTCTTTTATTTTTATTTGAAATAAATTGGTACTGGATCTCCGCAACTGAAAAACATTTTTTGTTCACGATTCGTCATTATTTGTCTGAAGTTTATGCGTATAAGTTAATAATCACCCTGTATATAAGAGTAATATTATTGTAAATGTGTGGCAGTAAGTATAATTACCGATGTTTTTAACTATAAATATTAATAATTGTGGTTAATAGAATTAAACACTGGCGACTTCGCCATATTTTACAAATTTTGAGAGGTTTTTACGATGGTTTCTATATATCCATCTCAGATAAAATAATGATTAGTAAACTTAACAGTTAGTTGCTATGGTATATATTGTTATTAGTTCCAGCACATATACGACGGCATTTTCTTCTGTTAATAAATTTTAGTAATCAGAACTTTGTACCTCACAACTAGAATAAAATCTTTTTCTTTATTTCTTTAAAAATATTACTTTTATATAACAATTTTTTTGCGTTATCTGTTGCATAAATCGCCAACACAACTGTTGAACTGTACTCTTGGTAGCATATTTTTTATAAATATATTGCAGTCAAAGCTTACAGCAGGGTGGCAGCATCTCTCGACGTGGTAAATAAAACATCAAGAAATTTCTAACTTACAAAACATTATAAATTTTCTGAAAACATTTTATAGGATAAAATTGTTCATTTTTGTATCAGAGAGGGTGGAAAGTTGGTCATTTTGATCTGGGAAAAACATTTTTTAAAAACATGTAATTGTTTTACGTAAAAGTGGATAACTTTCCACTGTGTGAACTTTAATTCTAAAGCTACTTGCCAAAAATAGGCTCATTACGACAAGTATGAAGCTCAAAATTAGTAATTTACTAATTTCAATATGGCGGCCTAACTATAGAACGCTTTTAAATACGAATCGTCAGCTAAGCCGGTTATCGATATTAGATTGGTAGGCAAGGCGGAGATGAAACTTTAGCTGCGAAGTATGGTGTGAACCAACTTATTAGAATCTTTCTAGCTGTATTTGTTTTGTAAAAATTCGAGTTAAAAATTATATTTTAAATCAAGTGTGTATTCATTCCTTGACCCCGTGCTTCCGAGGCTCTTTTACGACGGCATTGCCCGATTCCAAGCCCCAGGTGCAACCCATGAGCGAAAAAACCTGTTCGGTATTTTCAGCCGGTATTATGTCCGTAAATTTCTGCTGATGGGATATTTACGAGCTTTTAGTGAAAGTCAGTTACTTAATATATGCAGCGCCTACGCATCGATGCGCGTCTCGCTCGAAAATTATTGTAAATACAAAAAGGTCGCGACGCTAATGGCTTTCGGACGATTCGCAAATTTAATAGACTTGCTCGCTGATACGCGATGACGTAAATGCATGCATTTGTCTCTTTCAAGTCTAATGTAGTCTTTGTTGAGAATCAAAATTGTTATAGTATCTCCAAAGTCAGTTGGCGGAACTTTTCATAATTGCCTTTGTTTTGACAATTTAATATTAAGGACACTGACCAGATTTGTGATATTTTTATAGTCATGCGTCACAATGATATGATTATAAATAATTTCTTTGAAATTTTACAGACTTTTTTTAAAGTTAAGTCTACCAACTGACTTTCGAAAGACTATACGTGGTTTAACATTAATTTCTCAGTGTGGCAGATGACGTCACCACAACCACTTTTCAAAGAAAATCAAGTTCATTTCTTTATCTAAGCACCACCTCAGTATAAAACGGACAAGCTCTCAAATCGATTACAGCGAGAGCAATAATTCCCAACGTCTCGATCGATCAAGCAGGCTCTAATGTGTGACAAACGCCGCCCGGAGCGTGGCCACTGCGATCTGGCATAATCCGGCGCAATAAAGGTGAATTAATGGACGCAACAATGGCGAGAACGTATGAGCAGCGCGTTAGTACCGTAATTAGCTAATTCGTCCTGGTCTAGATAAATGCTGGTCGTTATTGAGTGACGATGCAGCAGCAGCAGCTGCCACCGCCGTCGCCTGGTTCCCGTTTAATTAATGGGCAGACACTCTGGTCGGCGATTTTCGTTCTCCTAGAGAAATTGTTACGTTGTGAGTGTCACAGCAATAGTCGTATACAGAGTGTTCAGTAAAGAATGAAACATACCTGAAGGTAGCTTCTTAGGGTAAAAATAATGTGAATTTAAATCAGCGTTTTAATCCACATTATCGATCGATGTACAGGATGTTCTGAAAAACAAGAGTAGATCCCTAACAACAAAATCTAAAAACTATAGTTTGGCTACGTCACTCGACCTAGAGTGTCATTTAAGATTCTAAAGCTGAATGCGCCCCCGCGAAGGGGGTTGTTCTGGCGAGTCTGTATTTCACGCTAAAATATGTCTCTCTCGAAAACAAAATGGACGTGTCGCGGCAATTTTAATATTTTGGAACGTAGTTCAAAATAAGCCGGGTGCAAAGTTTTCAATGGTACACTCTGTATATAGGTGCGAACGTCGTTTGACGTCACAGGTCTAGCCACAGCAACGTGGCAAGGTGTAAATTGGCCTTAAGCATTTCTCACTGTTATTGGATCCTATTTTATTATAAAGTTTATTTCATAGAACTAATTTCTTGCTTTTGTTTATTAAGTCGTATTTGCTCATCAGTGCGCAAAACTTTATAACAAGGCCGCAAACTTGGATATTAATTAAAAGTTTTAACTCATCGAGCAACAAACTTGGAAAGAATTCAAAAGACAAGCTCGTAAACAGCGTATAATGGGGCATTATTATAATCATCCCTATATTTCAGTGTTTTATTATACGCCAGTCGTTGATTCGCTTCTAATGATTTTATTATATAAAAATTTCTGCTCGAAAATCCGCCGGAGCCACTAGTAACGTCGTAATAAAGCGGCAAGCAAAAACTTGAGCGGTTTTTCCACGCTGCTATTCATTTATACGTCGTCCAACTATCTGCCAAGTTGTGGAATCAATGCCTTTACAAAGGAAAGTACATTATCCGCAACGGCTGACAAAAAACCCAGAATTATGCAGGCTCAGCTCTTCCCACAACACAATATAACTAAGGGGGACGTCATGATGCCCGTGATTCCCGGCTTGGGAAATTCGGCAAGGCCCTTTTCTTATCGCACACGTCGTTGCTTTTGATGGCTACCGACTGAAATACAGCGGTGTTGCCAATTTACAAACACGACTTTATAATACATTTATCTTCCGAGTTTAAATCCAATGAACTGTTAATATATCCATTTTCTCCAACCGTCACAAAACGATGACATTATTTTACTGTCGGGAGCACAGTATACTGTGTACTGTGGTCGGGAGTATCTAAGGATGGCATTTGCCTTACTGAGAAATAAAATGGTGTCTTAGCAACAAAAGTATTGACTTTTAATTTGTTACCTATCGTTTGTTACAACGATAAATGTACAATGTTGTGGACGGCTGCTCTTTTAGTCGGGGCACTTTTTTAAAGTCGTGGGTTCTTGACTAGCAAACTGTTTAAAATGATGTTATAATTGGGCGCCACCTACAGAATGTTCTGTTCGGTTTGCCTTTTTACCCCTGTAGGAGGATGATAAATTTTGCTGAAGTCAAAAAGTGAAATAAAATACATACATAAAAAATAAACACCGTTTATTAACTTGCCCATCAGCTGATACACAGATGTGGAATTGAAAAAGTTGACATACAGAAGTGGAATTGAAGCAGTTGACAAGTTCATCCGTTGTTAACGTTGGAGATGACTCCGAGATGGGCAGCTTTCCTGTCGTACCTGGACTAGGGCCGCTACAATCTGGATTTTCAAAGCAGTGCTTCGAGAACAGCAGCTTTCCTGTCGTACCTGGATAGTGCCGCTTACAATCTAGATTTCAAAGCTTTAGAATGGCCTTCTTATTTCAATTTTGATTCTTCAATGAAAAACTTTTCAGGAAGGTTAAACAAAATATTCCAACTTGAGAAATAGAAATTCTCAAAATTTTACATCATTCGACGTAACATCAATAAAAATTATTGATTGATTGATTTAATTGTTGATTATTCAATTATTTAATTAATTTAATTATTCATTTAATTGTTCATTTAAATGTTTATTTAAATGTTCATTTAATTGTTCATATAATTATTCATTAAATTATTCATTTAATTGGCCTCTAAAGTTAAGAAAAAATAACAAAAGAAAAAGAAAAAATAATTAGCATGTGCTTTAGCAAAGATCAAGATCAGGTTAGGTATTTTTATATTCTTAGTTTCAAAAAATAACATACAATATTGTTTAAAATGAAATCTACTATCGATAATAATCTTAATTAGTCAAACATATTACCTCCATCCTTATTGATGACTTCAATAAATTCAGATTTATTTTCAAAATGTGGCTTCGCACTATAATTAAATCTGTAATATGGAAATACTTCAATCGACCAAAATCAGAACGAAAAAGGACTAGAATTTAGGTTCCTGTAGGTTTTATACCCTACGAAGATCTAAAAACTCACTGAAATCTGATTGGTTCGGTTTCTATGTAAGTTCGGTCAAATGCTCGTTCGAGATCTCAGCACATTGTTCCAATAGTTTGAATCGAATTGAATTATTGTGACAGTTACCTTAACCTTGCTTTTTGCCAAAAAAAGCTTATTACAATAAGTGATACTAATTAAATAATAAACTGTTAACAAATTTCCAGGGTGTTATACAGAGTAAAAAATTATAACATAACGATATACATCGATGTAACTGGTTCACAGTAATGGTAAGTAAATAACTAATAAAATATTAATTGTACAAGGTGTTTACATTTCAGGCTTATTTGAAGAAATCTAAAGTTACATGGTACACTGGATATGGTTTACACTTACTTAATCTACCAACATTATACAGGATGTGCAAAAATACCTTGTTACTAGACGTTTCATATTGAAATTGTGACATTCTTAATTTTATAATAAAAGGAATGTTACAAATTCTAGGAGCTAAAATTCACACTTTCAATCCTTAGATTAAAAGTGTTAATCAAGTTTTAATTTATAAACGTTTATTTAACAATATTTACAATAATTTTTGTTTATCCACATGATATTAAATACACAGTTTGAACAAGCATTGAAATTAAATAAACTACTGCAGTTTCAGTCACCATCCTCATTCTTGGAGCAATTCTCAAAGCAGTCCAAAACACGTTTTCATTAATAGTTATACAGGGTGTTCCGGTTTGTTTGGAACAAATTGAAACCGTAGATAGAATAAGCAATTTTAAGAGGAAAACTTTATAAGAACATGGTCTCTTTCTCGATCAGTAGCGGAGTTACGGGGGGCTAGTTGACATTTTTTATTATTTTTGTTATTCAATTGTTTGTCATTCCATTGAAATATTAACCGTTCACAGCATATTAAAGTCGACGTAGACTACTAATCGAGCAAAATATATCGGAGGTTCCAGGAATGGCATTTAAAGCTACAAAAGGATATCGGTCGGGATACTGGTAGTTTCCCCAGTGACACAAAATCTCGGACGATGGGAACGGCAAGAAAGGAAAACCAATTCCCTGCAGGATATCGCTGGACGGAGCGTCACGTATCGGTACTTCTGATAGAGCGGCTGCGGAAGAAAAGGGAAATTGTTATTAGTGCAAGAGGGCCCTCTGTCTTGTTAAATCGAGGCCGGATTGTGTGTTCCTGGCAGGACCCTTGCCTCTATAAAAGTTTAGTACGAAATATAAAGGTCGTTTAAACCGGGTATAAAGTGACCTACGAAAAATCAGTGTAAATGTCTTTAAAACAATAAATAATGTGATAAAACTGTTCAATAAATACATTTTTTTTTCATTGTCCTGCTTGGTTGCAACGTTTTGGATTTAGATTGCATCTTGCAAAGTGTAGAATCCCACGCAGGACCTTGATTTTGTGCAGGTTTATTCCATACCCTACATCCGACTCTATACAGGGTGAGTCAGAAAGAGTGGGTCAACACTAACCTGGAAATACTAGACACCAAAATATTGTGTTTGAGCTCATTATGCTTTATACGAATGTCGCTAATTTAAGAAATACAGGGTGTTGAAGGTTTAAATTTTATTCTGAAATTTCTCAATAAATGCACGAATAATACGTAAATCATACGCCCGAAAATGAGGATAATGTTATCCTTTAATTGGAGAAATCTGTTAGGCAATAAAAGTATTATTATTATAGGCAGCAGTAACAATGCAGATCATCGATTGCAGTCTGTAGAAAAATCTCGATTACTCTTACATAAAACATCTCGCGTAGCTGTTAGAGACCGGGGTCTGGAGTCCGGAACCCGGAAATCAATTTCCGCGCGGCCGCCACTTCTATAATTTAAATTTAGCATAGTGGCCGCCTTTGTTACAAAGATTTCTGTCGAGTGTGCGCGCACGGCGAATAGAATTTTCAATTTGTTCATTACAGCGAGTTCAAAGGAATCAATTTTTCATGACAAGTACCGGCCCTGTTACCGGAACGCTTTGAGAGAAGGCAGAGGCGTCCCAACGAGTTTTTCGGTCCTACATGAAGGATAAAATAAAGAGACATCGCCACCAACTTCTATTTTCCTCAAGCAAAGTTACATTCGAAAAGTGGCACAATCTATTCAATGAAAGTTGAAATGAACGAAGGTCCGATTATTTTTTTAAAATGTCAAAATGACAGGTCACTTCTAATTGCAAAAATAAACGTTTGCGCTGAGTAGATGCTGTTTCTGCAAGTTTTTGTGATTCAGTGTAACTCAAAGTTGTAATACCTATACGGTATTAAGTATAGCACGAGATAGCACGGTATAGCACAGGATGTATTTTTGACCTAGTTACTGAAAAACCAACTATTTAAACAGTTATCCATATGTCACAAGTTAATACCATTGTACACTGTTAGAAAGATTATCACAAATTATCCCCTTAATAGTACATTATTCAACGAGCGTATAATGATGGGTATTATTCACGAGGTGAAGTTTACGGCCACAAACCGTAGGCGAGTGGCCTAAATCACCGAGTGAATAATAGCCATTATACGGGAGTAGAATATATTATACTTTATCCACGACTACTAAATATTTTTGTTGATGTTTTTTTTTGTTGGAAATTTTGTTATACACATACACATTTTAAGAAACACTATTATTTTATTCTAATAAATATTTCATACATTACATTATTGTTAATTTATGCACAGTACATAGTTATCAAAAATTATAATAATCATATAATATCTCATAAGTAATACAAAAAACATGGCATGTTAAGAAACAGATATACGACACGCACGAACGAAGTCGCTGATGGCTCAGTGTAGATGCTCCTTCCCTTCCAACCGCGGGTCCCGGATTCGAATCTAGTCCAGGAAAATTCACTTTTTTAATTTTTTTTTATATGTACAGCACTGAATTGAAAATATTTAGTGGTTTACACGATAAAATTTTAAAACCCGATTGATTGTAGCAGAACAATATAATATTATAGCTAAATCAAGGAAGCATCTGACAGTAGTGATTAATGACTCATTAATCACTGAGGAAACAAATGTATAATGGGTACATTATACAATAGTCGTGGATAAATTATTTTATGAATAATAACAAAAAGCTATAATTTTCACACAACACCTTAGAGTTAATTTTTGGCACATTTTAAAAATAAACACAAAACATGGAATAACAACATAACTAGCGTTGATTATCAAGAGAAGGCAAAGCATAATATTTAAAAGCAGTGTCAATCTCATGCAAAAAAGAAACTGGTGTCGTAGGCACAGGTAACAGGTGGGTGTCACAAGGAGTAGGCAAAATGTCCCGCACCAGTCCCATCCCCTGCGATTGATAGTCGAGGTCGACGAAAGGGTTATGTTGGTACCGTTGCACTAGTGTGGTCCAGGACAAAGGAATAAGCTGTGGCAAAGACAAGTTACAAGTGGAAACAAAACATGTAATATTTGTGGAAAGGGATTTGGTAATTTCAATACACGTACATTGAGATACTTTTGCATCTTCTAATACCAAACTAAGCAAATGGTTTCTTTAAGTAATGCACTGCTTGACGCATTTGTTTTATGAGTTACGGCACTAGCGTATAAAATGTATTTAAATCATCTTATTACTTTTACGGGAGTGTTTTTCTTTTAAGTGTCTTGTATAGTCATGGGCGTATCTATGATTTTATCTTGGAGGAGGTAAAGCTGTAAAGACTTATAACATCAACAGACTAAAGAACTAAACATAAATAAAGACTTTTGTTAAATAAAAGAAGTTAATATACAATATCAATAATAACATATAAATTAAAAATTGATGCATTGCAGCAGTATTATAAAAATTAAAGGTAATGGAAATTAAATTATTCTTTGACATGTTTTATTTATTTATTGTTACTCTGTTCTACAGGTTACAAAACCTAACTACAGAACAGGAGGTAAAGAGAAATATAAATATAAATTCAAATAGTGTATATATTTTCTAGATCAGATGTATTTATAATTGCATCTTAAGTCTTAAAAACTAACATACAATTAAACTAATACATCAGTTAAAATACAATAGAAATATTACTTATTACACAATTTAATATTGTTTGCATGCGATTATCAAGTAATTCACATTACAAATACTTCACCCCTGTTTTATTACATGGAAAATTATAAAGTAATGTATTTCATTTCAGTAAGCTTCTTTTGTAATTACCCCCCTCCGATAGATACGCCTCTGTGTATATTTAATTAATATTTTTCGTGAAATACAGTGTGATTAAATAAAATATAGCGCATTATTCACACAGTGAAAAGGTTGACATGTGACAAAAGCATAAGTAGTGATAATCAGTGATAGTGATAACGATAACGTATTGTGATGGAGCGTAGAAAAAATGGATAATGGCCAAATTATGAATAACTAGAGATTGTGAGTAGACAATCTGGTTTATATTTTCAATTTATTGGTGAGGTATAGGAATGGCAAAGGGGAGGAGATGGCCATTATTATTTTCATAAATAAACATGCTATTCAGTCATGCTATTTCACATGTCTAAAAATTCTAGTTAACTTTGTTGAAGCCTATTCGAAGACATTAGTGTAACACTGGCAACGCTATGGAATTCACATCCACCATGACTCTTAAAAATATCAGTACCGGAGTCGGATCAGCGGTCCTCAACAAGTTTTCACTTATTTAAAATTTGACTCTATTATTCCTGATTTTTTTGTAAAAAAAGTATTAATAATGTGTTCCACACAGTTGGCTGTACTGCTGGTTAAAATATTTGTACTTATTTAAGGTTTACCCTGCATTTCAACAGTTTCGTAGCCTTTAGGCCTTCCCAGTAGCACGACCATGCCCGCCTATTTTTCTATGCCACCCGTGACCGCAGGCCGCCTGTAGCTTATCGAACGAACCGCGGTGGTCCGGCCAAGAGACCCAATTTTCCGAGTTGGGACGTCCCTCGTCTCGTCTCTCGCCACCACAGTGCCTCTGGAAGCTGTTTTCCGTGATTTTTCGCCCACGAGGAAATCAATTATTTTTTGTCCGTAAGTTTGTACAGCCAATTTGTCGGGATCTCGACAAGGACGAGCCGTCGAATTTGACTAAATTACAATAAATTTCAATAACACGAAGTTTATATGCTAATCCCTCCTTGAACGGCCTAACGTTTTAAACGTTACTGTGGCTTTATGAATATTTAAATTAGATGCAATAATGACCATTGTTCTGTGATCAAATTGCGGTAATAACTTTGTTTGCGTACATCCATGTGAAATATATCGATTTTCGAATAGCGTTTCGTAATTGAAATAGTTGTTGTATGAATTATCATTCAATTAATCGTAATTGGTTTGGCATCACGCGAAATGCTTTATTTTGTGATTTGGGCAGTGCATGATAACAAACAAAAATTGAAATGAATAAATATTTCGTCGATCGGCATTAAAGGCGTGTCACTAAAATCTGACACATTTACTGCCTAGGCTTTAGAATCATTTTTACTGCCGCTAACTTAAAAGTTATTGACGAAAGTAATTTTGTTTATGTAAACATTTATAGTGAAATTAGAGCATTTTGGTGTCAAACATACTTTTTATTTTTAGAAAACTTGAGATTATTCTCAATATTTTGACTTTTTTCTCAATATAATGAGAAAAATCTCAATATTTTAACTTTTCTCTTAGTACTGTGATATTTTTATGTCTTTATTTACATTCCACTACGGATTTAGGTAGTAAAATATGTTGCATGTTAATTTGGTTATAGACGTTGCACGTAGTAGGTATTGAAAAAAGGACCAGTTTTTCGAAAAATAACATTTGCGGTTCTTTTAGATAATTATTTTTTCTGGATTCTTATTCAGTTTCGTTAGATACTTCTCTATATTAAATTTTGGCAATCCACAGTTAACGATTCCTTACTTTTCAATAAATACCTTAAGCATTTATGTCGTCATTTTCAGACCCCTAATAATATTGAATTTCAATCATAAGCGTCCGATATGAGATTCAAAAGGGAATCTCTTTGTACTAAATTTGAATTAAATATCTTTAAAAGTATTCAAGACATGAGCACACCAAAATTAAGTTTTTTTACATTCGCATATCTGTTAACTTTAAAACTATTAGTTAGACAAACAGTTTAATGTTACTGCTTATTTATCATTAAGCCTAGTATCACATTCTCGAGAAATTTTTCTTTCACTAAAAATTTTTTAAATGAGGATCCCACCTGCCATAGCAATCTTTACATTTACGATTTTACTACATAACTATTTGTCCTTTATTATGTATATTATCATGAAACTTTCTAAATAACATGTTTCACACGAGACGGGGTCTGAAACTGGCGACATAAATGTCTGAGATATTTATTGAAAAGTAAAGAAGTGTTGAAGGTAGGTTGCCAAGGGTTTCTAACAAAGCTGAATAAGAATCCATTAAAAATATTTTCCTAAAGAAATCGAAAATGTTATTTCGGTCCCCTTTTCCGTTCTACGTGCAACGCCTATGACTAAACAAGCTTTTACAACCTAAATCGCTGGTAGAATGTGAATAAATACATTAAAATATCACACTACTAAGAGAAAAGTTAAGATATTGAGATTTTTCTCATTATATTAAAAAAAAAGTGAAGATAAGATTCTTCCCATTATATTGAAAAAAAGTCAAGATATTGAGAATAATCTCAATATATCGAGTTTTCTAAAAATAAAAAGTATGTTTGACACCAAGGTGCTTTCGCAGGTGCTTAATTCAGAAAAATATACCAATAGTACGTTTTTTTAAAAAGACATAATGTTATTCTCAGTCTGGTAATTAATACATTTTTTATAAGTTTGCTGATACATCTTCGATACATAATAAAATCATTAAATGATCTCCCTGCTTCGAATATGCTTTAAAATACCAACCAGAAGAGATTCATCATGTATCATTGCCCCCATTCATATTTTATGAGTGACTTGTAAAAACCCGCTTCAATAATGCACAATGTAAAAATAAGCAAAAACCTGGGACGTGTGAGATGGCATGGAAAAGAAAGATATTGTGAGAGGGTGGAACCGACACCAGTCCAATATTATTAAACATATATAAAAGATGACTGGGCAGTTTCGATCTGAAACTGCAACTTTCCTCTCAACTAGACCTCTGTGAGGTTAAGGTTCAGGAATTCGCAATTCCGACCCCTCCGATCAAAATGCATGCCGTGAGTATGATGAGAATAACTGTTGCGTAACTTAGTAAGAACCATTTCAAGAAATGGTGGTATTAATTCATGCATCGAGTGTGTAATAATAACATAATACCCAGAAAATTACCCACCCTTACCCAGAAGTCTTCAAATCCTTGTTTCAATCTGTAGCAAGTAATTTAAATTTCTGACTTTGGGCAGGGATTAGGCCTACAAGCTTTCTGGTGTAAGTTCGAGCATGAAATCGCTTGGGGAAACATGTACAGTAAGAATTTCCCTCTGTAAGCTCAGATATGTGCGTGGGCTATGTATATCTTCAGGGTTAGCTATAACTAAGTACAAATATTTTAAGAGGAGATAGAGAAAATTAAGAATAAATGGAATCACACTTTAAAAAAATACTTATTTATAAAGCGAAAAAATTTCAGTTCTTTGTGCCGTTTTTAAATTTTAAACGTTTTATAGTTATTGTTATATAAAGGAATTTGTATGAGGTACAAAAGTTTCCCATTATCTATTAGTACCTACCTATTCTGTTCGTTTGATTTTCTTATAATAAATAGGCATTTTATCTAACTGTACCTACGGGTAAACATATGAAACCTTGCAAAAGTATGTTGTTTAAGAACTGCAGGATATTAAAGTGTTACTATTGAAAACATTTTCCTTGTCCATGGCGGTTTTAATGAAACAAAATACTAAATTTCTTAATATTACTTGTCAAATATACACAAAAAATGCCTGTTGTCAATGTACCGTATATGCTATATTTCGAAGATTCAGTTTTTTAATTTTTTACTTTACTGTAAAGGCAAAAGTTAATTCAAATCATTTTTTCAACAATAAGATAATATGATAAGATGTTATTTAATATTGAATACTAATCTAGCTATAAAATAACTCCAAAGACAGATTTGGAATCAATTGTTATTTAAAATACAGATTTGGAAAGTGAGGATCTTGATGGTGAATTGTATTTTGCCGCTTGCGTGTATTTGTGTCATGCTACACGCATACTTCGACCACAGCGTGTTTGCATCAAGCAGTGTTGCCAGGTGGGAAAAATTCAGTGCATGAGAATAATTTCAAAGAAGCATGAGGTTTGGAAATTTATCAAAAAACACCTCTTGACACAGCTTAATTTTTAATTACTTTTGTAATGCCATTTTTATTTCATTAAAAATCATTATGTTCTGCTATTTTATCATAATATTATATTGTAAGTAGGTGCTTACAGGTACTTACTTAACAGTTATTAACCACGTAACCTTTCTAATTTATTTTATTGTTAGGCCGGGCGAACGTTGAGGCGCAGTTGACGTGACGCAGGGTGACTCACGGGTCGTAAAATCTGTTGTTTCCAGAAAATGTAGGTACCCTTACGGAATAGAGTTAAGAATCACTGCAATACAGCGTGAATACAGCACACACCGCATATCCGTAGACTGTCATACCCGTTTATGTATTAATTGCTAATTATTAAGAGAGCAGTCTACAATAAAGGACATTTCAAGTACCCAAATATTGTAGATACCTACCTCTATCTATTCAATTTTGCCCTCGATTTTGCCTTTATTTCTCGTTAGGTCTTTGTTTTGGTAGATTTCAGAGTAATTTTAATAATTTTATTATTTCTTTTTGTCTATTAGAAAGCATGAGATTTTGTAATCAAAATGAGCATGAGATTTCCTCGGAATGCATGAGATCTGACAACACTGGCATCAGTTGACCGGACAGTTAGATTTACAATGGCGAATTGGCGTTGGCGATACGGAACCGATTACCGTAGTAGTGGGGAATGCTAGACCAATGCACGTCGCCGCCCCTCTTAAAGTTCGTACCTTCCCTGGAATGAAGCGGCAATTTCTACTTTCTCTGTAAAGATCCGCAATTTCCGAATCTGTAGATATAATCTAGCTAAATACTACTAATGAATATACCAACAACTATTTTATATAACGTCAGAAACATTTGAAATTTCAACATAGATGGAACATGAACCAGGAAATAGATCGATTGTAATCGATTTGGTTTGTATAATCTAGTAAGATTGAATATGCCTCAGTTATATGATCTCGATTGTACCAAAATTGTATTCAATATGTTGAACGTACAGCGCAAATGTATAAAATTCTTGCTTTTTTAATACAGTGGTTATGGTTATCCTTCTGGAGGATTTTATACTTATTCGTGGGACTATTTAAAGATTAGTGTTTATAAAAATAGACCAACCACTATTTTACAAATTGAAGATAGAATACAAGAAGCTATACATTACATAAATCAACACCCAGAAATGCATAATTTTAAGTGGAGAATTTAAAAATATAATCATAATACACTGAGTGTTCATAAGAAAAAAATCAAGTTGATGTCAATATCTCAGCAGTCCGATGCTTAGGAAGCCGTGGAAGGGCCACGTCTACATTCTTTTTTTAGATTCAGACTGAACTCTGAATTCAAAGATTAATATCTGAATTCAGACTTTTAACTCTGAATACAGACCTTAAACTCTCAATTGAGACTTTAATGGCTGAATGGAGTGGATTGCTTTCTGCTTGTGACTGTATTCAGGCCCAGCTTTGAGTAGCCAATGACTACTAGATGTGTACACACGTGCTATGTCTTGCGTACTCATATTCTGTTAACTATTATGACAGATTGTGAACAGTTAAGGTTGCGAGTTATTGGCCTCATTTCTGATATACTGATAAGAACTAACCAGTTCGAAACCAGTACATGACTAGTGGCACCGCTGACGATTAACTTCGGCTGTTTGCCGCATTTCAGGTGTAATTCAAAGGCGCAACATTATTTACACGCCCAGGAAATTGATGTTAGTACATCACGACAATCTAGATCCAGAAATAAAAATAGGTCTAAGGAAATTAAGTGGTCTAAATCATTTCCCAAACAAGCACAGCCACACCTTTAATCGTCTCTAGAATCAAAAACAGTAAAATTATACGGAGTGTTGTAAAATTTCATAGTTGATGACAAATATCGTCAAGTTTCATTTTCCCCTGTATATTATGTCCTCTAAATCTCAATTCTCTATCTAGAAAGCTCTGAGTGCTACGACTTGTCCCATAATTTTGTTAGCACTACAAGTTCAAAGATTAGAGCCTGAATTGAGAGATTGAAAGTATGAACACTCAAAATTGACTGTCGTTAACAACAGTTCTCGACAGACGGACAAATTTTGGGCCCAAAAAACCCCTACTGTAAAACACGATGTAACATAAGGGAACGTCAAACATGAAGGCCTTTATTTCTTGTCCGACTTTAAAAACATATTTTATATTAGGGCCTTTGTTTTCAAGATACAGGGTGTTAAACTTGTAGATCGTATACGCATTTCGCCATTAAGGTTGCGCCTCTATCTATAATTTCTCACTCAACGAAATTAGTCAATGAATACACATTTAAAATAACAAAATTACAGTCTAATCTAACGCGTGATCACCTTGTATGCATTTGGCATTTTTTACAGTAATACTCGGTGTGAACAACGTGTAAATTTACTGTCACTTTTATCAGAGTGTGTTCCATTATTAATCAAACAATGATAACGTCACCGCCTGCTGGACCTTCCTCTCTCCGAAGTTTAAATGCAAATGCCTCGCAGGGGACGGCCGAGTCGACTTGTCGGTTTCACTTTTAATTAATATTAAATCGTACACATTTTGGAGCATCCCTTTGTTCCATTACCGTCCTTCTCCGCGCCAATTACTGCGTGTGCCGGTTGCTTTTTGCCCGGCTTAAGTGTTTGCGACGGTTTGTTTTAATTAAAAGCGTAAACTAAGTAATCAGCGGCGAATTTAATTTTAATTAGGTGCGACTGGGGCAATAACGGCAGGGAAATATGCGACAATTAATTCGGGAGCGAAAGGTGAGCGTCTGTTAATTAGTGCATAGGGGGAGTTTTTTTCCCCGGGAAGGGGTTGGCGTTGTTCCTCGTCGCGAGCTGCAGGAAAATTTCATGCAGGAATGTATCCTTTTTGTCATAAAAAAATGTCAAGAACGTTAACCATTGGTTTTATAAGCTTCGCTAACAGATAAGTCAGAGTAGGGCTTCAGTTTTGGCGACAAAATTTAAGCCGTTCTGAGTTACGAGGCCGGCCGAGTCCAGAGGGCATTGCGATCGATCTCAGATCTAACAAATAGGTATAGTCTGTGTAGAAATGAAAGAGAGTAATAAAAGCTTATTATGTATGCAAATCGTAAATAAATGTAGTACTGGTGCTTATATTCAATATTTTTATATTATGTATTATCGGTATAGATGAGGTGTACTTTTAAAACTACTTGTACTGTACTAAATTGTAGCAGGTAGCTAAAATGTAATCCCCGACAATCCGTCTTTGTCTATGCCGCTTCAATTTCTCATTCCATTTCTCTTATAAGTAAACGATATAAAAACAGCATTTCAAAACATGAGGCTACTTTAAGCATCATAACCGGGTTAAGAGGGTTTTTAGTAATTCAATTAAAATTATTCAATATTATTATCAAAATATTTATTTAAATTTAATGAACAGACTTTTATTCCACGCAAAAATATATGTATTTTGAAAATTCACGTTATGGTGAGTAGATGTAGTGTTGTATAAATGTACAATAAAGAAAATAAAAAAGTAGGTATATTAAAATTCATCTTCTAAATATTCTGATGAATTATCTTCGTCTCCTAAATTGATAGCGATAGGTTCCACAGTAACGTCAATTAAATTATCGAGTTCCCACATTTTCTCCTCTTCTTTTTGTAGATGATGTATACATCTTTGCCAGTTATCTGCAGTTACTCGTTCCAAGGAATTTTTTAACAAAATTTTCACGTCACTTAATTTAAACGTCGTATTATTTCGCGCTACATCTCCTTTTACCTGCGCCCAGACTAATTCGATTGGGTTAAGTTCACAGTGATAAGGTGGTAACCGTAGTACCGTTATTTGGCGATTTGTTGCCATTTCATCGATAACATATTTTTCTGATCTTTATTAAGATTGACAAGTGTCAAAAGTTCCTTTTTCACCATATTTGTTTCAAAAGAAATGCTTTTTCCGGATAACCATTTAATTATATCGGCTTTCCTCCAAGCAGTCGTAGCCGTGAATGGCAAGTGGCATTATCCATGACTGAAAAATACTCTTCGAAAACATCTGCGTTCATGTATTCGTGATAGTCACCTGTATTTTTAGATTCAAATAAAAGTAAACCGCCATCTACAAAACCACTGGCACTACCTATATGTGTCACTATAAATCTTCGCCCTTTACCTGAAGGTGCCTTGAACCCTGTTGAAAGTCCATCCAAAAATGCTTGTCGAAAAGTTTTTACATTTTTATCTTGCCATACTTTTGTTACAGTATCCCTCGTTGGCCCAAGTTTCGTCTAGATAATAAATATTCCTCCTTTCACGGAATCGATATTCATAAAATCAGTGTCGTCAGTAAGAAGTGGCAAAATTTTTGAAGCTGGACAATTGGAAAGAGTACAGTGGACACGTAAACAGTAATTTGGCAATCATGATTAATCTAAGGAACGATTGATATACCTGCCAAATACAAAAAATGAACTAGACCTAATTTTTTTCAAGTCAAAAGAAATCGAACGTTATGAAACATATCCATTGACTACATAATAGGTATAATAAAATATTCATAAGATATATTATTTTTTATGATTTCTAAAAGTAATTGCATCACTATAACAACGTTTCTTTCATGCAAAACATATCATTTCTGGTATAGCAATATTTAACTTATTTCCTATTCAATTATTAGTTTTATATGTTATGTTACGTTAAACATTACTTGAGAAGCAATTTTGAAATTAGGAGTATTATAAAAGTTAAGATAACAAATAAATATTATTCATAATCATTTTCATGCACCACCATATGACTTTAAAAAGACTATGGCTAGTTTCTCCGTTAAAAACTCAGGAAATATGCCTTTGCTTAGATGAAACTAATATTGTTGTTTACGTACGTATATTTGTTTAAATTTCATAATCTACCGCATGACGAAATAATAATTAATAGCATGAATCACTCAGTACTAAGGTAGACAAAGACCTAGGCGGGTATTTTTAGATTCTTACGAAGATTATCCTGTGTTTCCCAATATCTGGCGACCAAATGCTTGACCTGCCCGTCACCTCATGCATTATATGAAACAGAATACCGATAAAAATACACCGTACAGTTAGCAAACCGCTCTTTGTTGACTCACCCACGTTGTGCCAGCAATAAGAAATATGTCCCATCAAGGTTGGCGTTGTTATTATAGAAGCTGGACAAGTTTTAGTTCCGTGAACCAAGGTCGATCGACGCCCTAGTCTTTGTTTTTGACTAACCTGAAACTTAGTTTAGATGCGAGGACGCAGGTACTGCACAAATGGAGGTACACTGATAAAAATTTGTCTGTAATTTTGCATAACTTTACGTTGATTGACAGATGAAGTTGAAAAGAGAGGAAAGTTTTTACTTTTAATGTCATGGAAAAAAGTCTCTGCTTCTTAAAATGTACAAAAGTACAATTTTAAGGTAGTCAATGTAATATGCGGGATATCTTTACTAACGAATTATTAGAAATACAGTAGATTTTATTATTAGAATAATAAATACACTATGCGAGTCAAATAGTTAAGAGGAGTCACAGAAATAAAAAATTTTTAGTGGAATATAAACAACGTTTCAGTTTCTATGATATTTATGAATTGTATAATATTTAAATTGACACAAGCTGCAAGTGCACACGTAACAAAATATAATCTTATACTTACTGTTTTACGAATATCCCACAAAAAGTCCTTATTAATGAACCATATGTTTGTCTCTACACGTTAACAACACATTTAAAACGTAGAAGTTAGGTTGATGTGTTCTGCGAATGTGCAGCAGAAATCACATGAAAACTTAGATAATATTACCACAAAAATTTTAAAACGCGTTAGTCCTGCGACAGCAGGGCAAATTATAGCAGAGTTAATCAATTTATCGGTTACTACTGGTAAATTTCCTTCTATTTTGAAGCCTGCATCAGTTGTATCTTTATATAAAAAGGGTGATATCGATAATGTTGCTAATTATAGACCGATTTCTATTTTGAGTATGTTTTATAAAACTTTTGAAAAAATTGTTTTTTCTAAAATTGTGGAATATTTGGACAAATTTAATATTTTTTGTAACTATCAGCATGGATTTCTTTCAGGGAAATCCACACAGTCTACTGCATGCGCTTTTATTTTATGTGAAATTTATCAAAAATTGGATGCTGGTGAACACGTGGCCGGTTTATTTTTTTATGTATCTCGCGCATTTGATTGCTTAAACATCCAATTCATTAAAAGTAAATTATCTATCGTATGGAACAATGGTTGTTAAATATAAAGGTCAAACATCAGAGCTGGATCATATTACAGTGGAGTTCCTCAGGGATCCTAGCTGGGGCCATTACTCTTTATACTGTTTATAAACGATTTACCTGATAATATAAATGCAGATCTTATTACTCTTTTTGCGGACAACACCTCCACAGTGGTCTCGGCTGCAAGCCATGAGGAGCTCCACATGTTAACTGAAGCTCTTGTCCAGAGTTATGTAAAATGGTGTGAGGAAAATGGACTAATAGTTATCTTCTCAAAAACTGTATGTATTAAATTCCATTACTTACATACAAATCGTGAGCATTCTCTTCACTTTTCGATTGGAAATGGGCAAATAGCTCCCAGTAAGTTGGTAAAATTTCTAGGCATATACGAGGATAAAAACTTAATCAGTCTTATTATGCAATATCTAAATTAAAGCAATCGTTACCTCTAAATGTATTATTAAATGTTTCAGTATGGTTCATAGTCAATTGGTTTACAGCGTTGTCTTGTGGGGAAATAGCGCTATAATTTCAGGATATTTATATCCCAAAAAAGGATTATAAGAAAAATATTTCATTTGAATTCTAGAGCTTCCTGTCGACCATTGTTTGTTAAATATAAAATTATGACTTTTCCTTGTGTGTATATTTGTCGATGTTAATATTTTACATTTCTGTGTAATTGTCGTTTAGATACTGTGATTATGAGATATCCTCTTAAATGTCACAAAAGACATGTAATAGTGAACCTATGTCATCTTGTATTCAAATACAGAGTGTCCTAGTGGTGTATGAACAACTGAGACTTTCCTCTAGACGTTAAAATAAGGTTTTCGTTTGATTTTCGTCTGCTGACAGCCGGTGAAGATCCATCATCGTCCATCGAGACGTCATCGCCTGCTACCGTTCCTGTCCGCATCATTATTTAGAGTGACTGGCGGTGAGAATCGGTCAAGCAGGGCAAAACTGCGTACCCGCACTGCACCCACTTTCATTCCGGTTTGAATAATGCATCCTTCACTTGGCGGCGGCGCCCACCTTGCGGTTATTTTTAAACCGTAAACTGTTAATGGGATATTAATAAACGACAAACGGTTGATGGACAATCTGCATAGATGAATGATCCTATTGAAACAAGTATAGAGTTACCTTACAAGTTCTTGTTAGGGCAAAATTATTCGAGTGTTTTCGCTTCCGAAAGATCGGCAAAAAAATAAGCGATTACACCCACGGCGTAATTAATATTGCTAGGCTTGGCTGGTTGTGTTTTATGCCTGTTCTTCATATGTGAAATTTTACTCTTTTATAAGTTTTACCAAAAAATGTCGTGGGAGTTAACATGTGTCTGATTAAAATTTACATAATAATATACGTATATAAAACACTGTTCCTCAGTAAGACTGCAAACAGCATTTACACATAAAGATTCAGCAAATTTTGTTTTTCTTATGAAAATTATTATGGATCACATCAAAGCGTAAAAATGGGGTGTTTGTTGGGTCTAAACCATATTTATGTACTAGAAACTACAGTGCGGCGATAAAGTCTTGTACCCCTTGTAGCTGGTAAACGGTTGGTAGAATGTCTTTGGGAAAAACCAGGTCGATTTTTATTTTCAAAATAGCCTTCATCAACATTTATGTGGTACTTGTTATTTTCCCGGAAATGATGTCACCTCTCTTTTTTAAATTGAACACTAATATTTTTGTTACACATATCGGATCTAAGGTCAGATGATATGACAGATCGTTCAAAAACGAAGAAAAACCTCTCGTTAGACTGAATAAAATATTTAACAATATGCATGATTTAATTTTTCTTTAATACCTACTAACAATACTAAAAAAAAAGTTTTGCCCCCTACCCTTAAACTGGTAAACGGTTGGTAAGATGTCGTTGAGACAAAAGAGGTGGATTTTTATTCTCGAAATAACCTTCTTTTAAATTATCAACATTTCTCATTTTGATGATGATTTTATACACATATTTTATTATTTTCATGAGGTTCAAGGAGCAAATTACGAATATTTGCTTCATTAAATTAGTATTATTATTGTTATTGAAGAAAAATTAAATCATGCGTGTTGTTAAATATTTTATTCAGTGTAACGAGAAGTTTTTCTTGTTTTGAACGATCTGTCAAGGTTGGACAGGCTTTGTGCCATATCATCTGACTCAGAATTTACCTTAGATTCGATATCTGTAACAAAAATATTAGTATTCCATTTAAACAAAAGAGGTGACGTCATTTCTGAGAAAACCGGAAGTGCAGATAAATCCATAAATTGGAGAGTATATTTGCCGCACCCTATATATTCGAATGTAGTTTCCATGTACGAGGTCAGGAATTATTAAAAGAAAAGTATTAATTTAGGAGTATATTTCTAACCATGTATTTATAAATTCTTTAAAAAATATACCTCCTAGGATAATAGATCAAAACAATAAAAACTCAAAAAAACATATTTCCAAAAAATCTGTTAACGTACGTTTTGGGCTTATTTTAATAATACCCATCTTCACCCACTATAAAAAAATAACAATAGTAGATATTTAAAAACAAAAATGAGAAAAAAAATACATACCAAATGAATAAAAGAAATTACTTTTCAAAAAGAAATTGGAAGAAAATGGTTAAATTAAGAAAGCACTCACATGGAAAAGTATTAACTAATCAAGTATTGTCTTCTAGCTATCTGACAGTATTTCTATTGCATTTATGAAGAAATTTGGTAATTTTAAAGAAGAAGAAGAAGATTTTAATATGACCCATCTCCGCACGAGTCGACCTCGCCGTACGGCGCGAAGTAGACCTGGCAACGCCGCACTGGCTCCGTCCCGGCACGAGGCAACCGTCGCAGCAACCCCCGACAGCAAAAAGTGCTCCTCGGGAGTGTGTTTACGTTCCCGACGCAATCATTCCACAGCAGTTTGTGTCCCCTTTATCTCCTCACCGGGACAAATAAGTACGATAAAGAGAGCAAGGAGAAAGGTTATAATTAAATACCGGGCGGCACGCTGCCGTTGCCGCCGCCGAGATGATATATCTGCCCCCTTCCTCGAGGGCGGCCTTCTATTCTAATTAAATGATTTAAGACAGAGACATGTGTAAGCGACAAACACCCTGGCAGCGGGCATTTGTCTGTGAAGTCGCTTGTCTTGGTGTAGGAGGGTTGCGTCTGAATTTTCACCTCTGTTCCCAACATGGAAGAGAGTAATTTTAACAGAATATTTACAAGACTGTGCTTTTAAGGGCGCCATTACCGTGTAGTAGCAGAGTATAACCTACAAAACAGTAAGATTTTAAACCCTTGACAGATGTTGCTATTTGGATCCGGGTTTGGATCGGTCAGTGGTCGCGCGGTTTAAGGCGTTAGTACTTGAATCGAGGTGACTGGATCGCTGTGGGTTCGACCCCCGCAGCCGGTAGACCGTATATAAGCTATATTCGTGGAGAGATTGGCACCCTCTCTGCGGGTATGGTAGGGTGGAAGAATGTTGGCTTGGGTCAATGTGAGAGATTGACACCGGTTGACATTTGACTACCCCCCTAATTAATGAGGTTTTCCAGGTTTCCCTCATTCCTGCACTGAATGGTGGTTAGGGCCTACCAACGTAAGTCGTTCCTGGGCGCAAATGCGGCCTGCTTAATAATGATATGCCGCCCCCTCTCCCGCACAAATCTTCGACTTCTGGGCTAATCCTCGTGATTAGAATGAGGGGTAGAGATATTATTATTATTATTATATCTAGTAATAGTTAAACTATTTATGGCTCAGAAAATACCGATAACTGTATATTACGTGATATCGCTATCTTTAAATATGGCGAAAATCAAAACAACGTGCAAATCGACATAATTTTAAGTGTACCTTCCTCTTCTGTGAAGCAGTTAACATTTTATTTGACTGCAGCTAAGTGCACATAAAGGATGAACTTAGGAAAAGTTTTTGTTTAAAATTACATCGACATTTCGCCATTTTGGGCCACAAATATGACCACCTTAAAGTAGGTAATAATTTATGTGACTAGTGAGATCTTAAATCACGCTTAATGCAAGTAACAATAATTTGGCCTCTTATCTGGTGATATTTTATTTCATCAAAAGGAAATGCCGAGGGCATCATCACACAAAATAAAAAAGTCGTAGTCCCAAGATACCCACTATGATATTCCTATGTATTTTGACTCCTTGAATATCAATATGATGCCAGATTTGACCCATCATCGTTAGGAAATAAGAATCTGGGGAAACCTAATCACATACCATATTTGGAAAAATCTTTTTAAATCGTTCTAAATGAGAAAGAACGCGATTTATTTGAACGGAGATGGAGTTTTATAAAAATGGCCAACTTATTAGTTGCGTCTCTTAACTGAATAGAAAATATGTGCATATAACAAATCCCTGTTATCCAAACCGGCAAGAACGGACCCTAAGTTTGTTCTCCCCTGCTCATTCCATTAAATCTCACAGCGTAGATTTTTATCCTTTCCCGCTGTCACGTTTCCTGACACGAGATACGGGATTCGAAGACGTCGGACAAACTATTTCGCAATCCTCCACAAATTCAGACATGGTTCCATCTGTCTGAACGTGTTGTGTAACCTTTGAGGATTCTTAAAAGTGAGTCTGAGACGACTTTACGGTGAAAGCGAAATTATGGAGCACGGCACACTCTTAGTTGATCTTCTTCGTTTGTTTTATGGCACGCTACACCGAACGACATCAATTATTTCGTTTAGTCACAGCCTTCTTTTCAATGGTCGTCGTAAGTGTGAGAAATTCCCACGGAGCTCGTCCCACATTTGTATGCTTAACTTCTTACGTTGCCGCAAAATTGAATTAGGCAGTGAGCATAGTTCTTTGAACAAAAAAGGAAACAATATCTATACATTTGATATTAAAGAACATTTGATTTGTACAGAAGAGTGTATTATATTAAAATAATTATTATGAATTCGTATACTCATACATACACGCATTACGTATAATTTTTTACTGTATTGTAAACGTATTTTAGCTAGTATGAATAAATTTTCCTACAATTCTTATTAATGAGGTTATACGTATGCCTTTTGGTATAAAAAATGTAGGTATGCTAGGGAACAATCCGATAGACAAGGTAAATATCTAAAAATAAAAATTAACTACTACTATACAGTTTGTGATTTAAACGCTTATTTTATAACTGTCGCATTTATTTTTACATGTGCGTTTGTTTAGTCAGTATTGTACAAACATAATTTCGTAATGCCTGACATATTATTTAATTTATGGATATTGTAACGGTAGCGCTAATCGTGTAGTTCTCGAACAGAAGAGTGCCATATAGAAATGTATTCCAGTCTTTAACAATGCACGTGAAACTGCAATGTTTCCCAGTGTGAGAATTACATCTGAGAGGCAAGCTGGTCCTGGTCTAGCAGTGGAAGCAGAAATTCTAAATATAGTAGATCGTAGCCCCGGTGTAAATACAAGGTGCATTGCAATCCGTTTCCAAATTAATCAAACTGAAAATTTAGTTCATTAATTTCGGTTTATTAGATCTTTAATCAATATATCATTTACAATAGCTACAGAATGAACACTTTTATCTACTGATGCATTACAATAGTAGTATAAGACTATATGAGGTTAGATATAAGCACTGCACCAGATTTTTAACAGATTTGATGACCTCTTATTACCCCATCTCATTCGGAAACAAAGTGTAGAGAACTGGTATATTTATTCAATTTGGCTCGGCCTCAGATCTTTATTTGATCCTTTTGGCTGAGCACCAGCTCCCAGCTACCCGATTATACGTATATTTCAGAATTATATGCGAAGTTCAAGGAACCCATAGCGAGATCAAGTCAATAATTTAAACTTACCCGGTTTTCGAGGGAGAGGGGGGTCGATCTGGAGCCCAAAAAACCCGTTTCCGCGACAAAGGACGACAGCCAAACAAATGTCCTGCCGGGATGCCTGCCAACCGCCGTATATTTATGTTTATTTATACATCTTCCGAGAGCGCCGTCGTCATACGGCCAAAGACCAGTTCGGCGACGTGTCGAGTCCCCCGACAAATTTGCCATGAATGTGAACGACCATCGACGGAACCTGGGTATTTACTTAGTGTCGGGTGGAAAGCTAAAACAACATGTCGAGATTTGTTGGCTGTAAAGCGTTTATCTCGTTTACCAGCGGGTAAATAAAATTGGTATTTCTGTCTGTTGGTAATTGAACTTTGCTTATTTAAATATATGACAAGACTTGTGACTTGTCATTTATACAGATATGATTTTTTTTATTTTGACCATACCATTTGAAAGAGCGTGCCATTCTACATACGTACATCATGAAAAATTATGGTGTTACATAACAAAAACTTCAAGAAAATAATGTTTGAAGATTTTAAAATTTAATTTTCACAATACTCTGCAGCTCCCCATTATGCAACACCTGTCCGTGCTTATTTAGATGAGCTGCTCCCGAATCGTTGGATAGGGAGAAGGGGGCCGATTGAGTGGCCAGCCGGATCGCCTGATTTGACACCCCTAGATTATTTCTTGTGGGGATACTTACTTACTTAAAAAGCAAAGTATATGTTACTAGACCGGTTAATTTAGAAGATTTAGAAGCAATAATTCGTCACGAGATACATCGTATACCTCCTGAAGTTATTGATAATGCCCAAAAAGAATTTATTAATGGTCTTAGCTACTGTCAGGCAGTTAACGGTGCAATTTGAACATTTAATTTGTATGTAGAATGACACGCTCTTTCAAATGACATGATCAAAATTGGAGGTTGCTATTTAAAAAATTGTCGATGACGTCATATCTCGAACAACGCTGACGTCACAAATGTGGGTCGTATGTCAAAAAGTGCTTTATTTAAAATCAAAATCGACGTGCCAGGGGATTTTTTCGAAAACTTCTCAATTTCAAAAATAATGAATTTATTAGTTACTTTTCGAAAGCACTGTAGTTTGAACTCGTGTTTAGTTTAGGGAGTACAGAAGAGATAGAAGGTTTCTATTTTCACAATACTGTACTATTTTTTTCGAGAAAGATGCCATAATCAGAACTTTCATAGACATCTTTGTTTTTGAGATCGAAATTTAGAACAAACTACTTTCTTCTACAAACATGTTAAAAATGCAATTTTTAACACTCCCTTGTGGCATTAAAAATATCGCTTTAAGGCACAAGTGCCTTTAAATAATCACTTTAAAGCACCAGTGCCTTAAGGTAAATGTCAAATTGTGACAGTAAATTTGCAATACATTTAATTTGTATTTTCTTTATTAACATGAATACTTATATTACAATTCACACAATTTGAAAAATTAGATCCTTCCACAATTCTACCACTATCAACTGAAACGACCACATTCCTAGTTTAAGTTTTTGCAGAATCCGCTGATATTGATGGCACTGAAAGCTGTTTTTGGGCAATCGAATTTTTACTTTCCAACGAAGATTTCCACCCCCCATGCCGCTATTGTCGTTAAATTTGCTCCACTATCCGGTAGTAAGCTTGCCGCCGAACGCGGAAATCAATGTCTAGTATAGAGGTTAGAATTTGGAAGTTGCAGAAATTTAGCAATAGCAGCAGGAAATTTTCCAAACGTATTTATGCCCACAGAGTTTTTCGTACACTTGCCTTTCACATACTTTAGGAAAAGCCTTCGATGTCCCACATTTGCTGAACGAAGAGCCATATATCTATGGTAAAAATCCAAACAAAATTCTTCAACGATAGTGACATTTCGTGGAACCTTGGTTTCGGTATCTGATATCTTAACTATTGAGCTGAAAGTGTCCACAATTTCCAAGTTGTCGAGAGTCAACTGGCAAAGCTCCTCTCTATGGCAGGCACCAAATATTCCCAAAATAGTAGCTACTTTCATCATAAGATACTCGTCATCTGGTGCGCACTTCAAAAACTGTTTAATTTGGTCTCTGGTCAAGACCTTTGATTTTTTGGGTTGGTAACCTTTTCCTTGACGCTTCAGAAACGCAATGAGCTTAAAATGCTTGCTGATATCTACGTCGCTATTTATTTGTACCATAGCTTTAATCATAGAATAATTAGACCATAGATGTGAAGATATCCAAACCTTCAATTTCTGCTCAAAATAGGCCAAGAATAGATTTTCAGTATATTTTCCAAGAACGCCTTTTTCGTCACACCACTTCACAAACTTGTTGTATGCAATTTCATATTGAATCAGAGATTTTCTTGGTAATAAGTTCAAAGTAACTCGGTTGACCCCTTCATCGATATCTTTAAATGAATTGTTCTTTTCCATATTTTCTTTATACATTTTAAAAAGGCACAACGTTTAAAAGTGACAAATTCAAAGCCTTCAAACTTTTCGTAAATGATGAATACAATAATGGTTGCCACCATGGTTACTATATATCATTGGAAAGTGCCCACTTCGAAAATTTAATATACTACTACTACTTATGATGCTATTTAAAACTTAACCTATTTCTACCCGGGTTAACTATTTTTAATGCTGTTTGTAGAAAAAATATTGTATGATATTTGTGTTAAAAGTATTTTTAAGGCACTGATGTAAATTGCAGAATGAGCGCAGCGAAACTTTTACATGCTTTTCCACATATGGCGTATTTCACTTTTCAAAAGTCACTTTTCCTAATTTATTGCACAAATACACACATTATTGTTTAACTCAATCGTGTAGAAAATTAACCAATTCATGAGCCTGGGTAAGATACAAAATAAACTTAACAATTCCAGTAAAAAGACCCTTTCCAGGTGTTCGTTTCCTCGGTTTTTAAAGACATCCCCTGCCTTTATTAAGATTCTCTCAATGAAGACCGACCGCACAAAAAACGGGAAATCGAAACGATTAGGCGGGACCATTCTGGATATTTTCTGGTCATAAATGTACCATAACACGGTCCATTTCACTTTCTAAACGGCATCTCCGCGAGAGCGGAAATAAAAGTACAAGCGGCTGGTTTAATGAAGCTCTCGCGGTTGGTCTCTCTCGCTCCTCTTTCCTTCCTCGTCGTCCAGATTCATTTTTGACGTCAAGTCTGTTTCTGTTAGGCCGGCGTCGCTTGGAGACGTCTTTCAGTATACTTTCAGCCACCTCTGCCGCTTCATTACTCTTAGATGATGACTGTAAGGGGCGGATTACAGCTTATATTTTTTATTCGAAAAAAATCGGCCCGACAACTTGAATTTTAGATTTTCTATCACATACCAGGTGTCAACGAAATTATGAGACAGGTCAGAGCTTTCTAGATATACGCTCTAAAAAATGTCTGCAAAATTAGTATAGTATATTGTATGTCTGTAAATGATACTGCAGGAAACAACTACTCCTCCTTACTCCTGCAGTATGTGTGTGAACAGCCAAGAACCCTTGTCGGACACACCACCAGACATAGACCGGTTTCGGGCTTGTTAGCCCTCATCAGTATGTCATATGTGAGATGACCGACAATTGAACTGGCTATTCCTTCATATGTATACACATATAAACTGAGTGCAGGTGAGATATAAGTGGTGTGCTTACTTCCTCCTCGGCCTAAGCGGCTCGACTTACAGGAAGCGACCTACATTGGAGCAGGTACTTAACGCAGTCTTTGGAAAACAGACAAGTAAAATTTAGCCTTTATTACCTCTATCCCTTCCAACCTCTTTGTTTGTAATATATTTGTTCAATCTGATTGGTATCATTATTTATGGAAAGCGGCACACATTCAAAATATTTTAGCCCATTACAAGTAAATTATAACTACAATCTGTATCCGCTAGTTAGAGATCGAGAAGTTTGTCCAGGCTCTTAACAACAACCCTAATGCACTAATATGTTTATTTTAGAAGCTACTGTGATTTACCAAAAAAAAGTAATATTCCGACCCGTCACCACTTGCTAAACCATCAAATATCATGTAGATGCTCTCAGACAGCTATTTCCTTTATGCGGATTCCAGAAAACACCGTTATAGGCAACACACAAAAGAAAAGAGGAAGGCGTATTATAAATTCAAATCCGCTCGCGACCTTTCGGCAGCCTCTCCACACATATGAATATTTTCGGATAGCGCTACTACACGTCTTGGTTTGTTTTTACAAACCAGTTTAAGGATCGTCATACATATTTATGCGTTATTATCTAATGGTTTTGCGCGGAATACGCTTTAAATATATAAATTGTTTGTTTGTAATTCTGGGATGAGATATTTATCGCCAAATATAGATGTAAAATATCCATGAAGGTGCTCCTTGCCAGTTTAGAATATTAATTATTATGTTAAGAAATACGCCACCTTATGCTTCAATTTCTATGATTTACGTAACTGGCATCAATCATCTTTAATCTAAAGGTCTTGTTAACTTATGTTCCAATTTTTTATGATTTACGTAACTGCAATCAATCTGTAATCTAAAAGGTCGTGTTAATTATGACACAATTCTAGTACTGAAACAATTGAATTTGGTACACACCTACTACGACTTTATACACGGTGACTCAGATCTTATCCAAAAAACAATTTTTGAATGTACAGAGAACCCTCACAAATACAATTTTGTTCAAAAAAATCAAGGAAGGACAGTTCGACGTTTTAAAAATATAGTTCTGCACAACAAATAAAATTTTATAACACCTATTTTATATCAGCAAATTAAACTGCTTTTGCAGGTCTTGATACTTATTAATTAATAACACTAATTGTGGTTTTAATTACAAAATAATTTGACATACCAGATGCTACAACTGTTGAAAACGTTGTCCACCAACGTGTAGCTACATTTGGGCCTTACCCAGTTTCTATGAGCTAACACGAATGTTACTGGTTCTTGTCCGTTTTGAATTTGTAAGTTATTGGCAGCAGCTATGATACGTTTGCGTAAATGATCAATAGTGTCCACTTTGGTGCGATACACAATTTTCAAATAGTCCCACAAATGGAAGTCCAAATTATTTATGTCAGAAGATCGTGGCGGCCATATTATCGGTCTTAAAAGCCATGGAAGATATATTGATAGATATATTTTCAATAAGTTGAAAATTTCAAAAAGTATATTTCATCAACAAGAACTAGTGGCACCTTAAGATCCCTCAGGAATGCAGATAGAGAATCATAATAGTTTAAAAAACCATGCATTCTTTGCATGGCAATCGACCAATTTAACACATAAAAACTGGTCTGTAATTTTTGAATGGTTTTAGATGAAAAAAAATGGTATTTGGAAAAAGTGTTTCTATTCAATAGATCTTCCAATTTCTGAAATAAAAATGGTATGCTTCTCACAAAAAAATGTTTGAAGCGTCGCGACGCCCAGCGTCGCTTAATTATAACTTTCATATCCATCGCAATTTCAAGCATCAATCAGCCCAAATAAAATACTTTTTACAGAACTCAATTTGATGCAGCCGTTTACGAGAAAAACTCATTTCCCATGATAAAAGAATCACCCTGTACGTTGAGTTTAATAAGTGCATACTGAAATGTCGCGATTTGATAAAGAAAATCAACAAGTTATTAGTAAGAAATTCACAACCTAATACCAGATAACCATAGAAAATGGATGGTAATAATTTGTTGAATTATGCAGGTATATCCACCATATTTCGTTAAATAAAAAAATTACCAATTTTAGTTACATCAAATGCTAAAACTCAGATGGGTAGTAGTTCATATTTCGTATATAGATAGATGCCAATGTGTAGATCATATAGGTATGTCTATCTTCTTAATTGTCAAAAAAAATCCACTTAATTATCGCCTCGCCACGAAAAACACTTTCATCTTAAACCATGCATAAAAGTCACATAGCCATTTATTAAAACCATCGTAGAAAATATAATTTTTATACTTAATAAAGTCAATGTTTCGTTATATTAGAAATGCCCAAATTAATGGTTAAAACTATGCAAAATTTATTTTAAATGTAAAATGTTTTTTCCATTCCCTCAAAATATGCCTTTATGGACATATGACGTTTCTACATATCCATTCCAGATCAACTAAGATTATGTTTTATAACCAATATAAGGAGTTTTTGATCAAGGAAAACTAATTTAAATAACAAAAGCATTCATTGCTTTACTTTTTTATTCGTTTTCTCTTTTGAAAATTCGCGAAATATGAATGTACCCTTATCAAAAGCAATTCTTCCATGATCTTCCGCTATGCTAAGATTTATGTCTTATATAAATGCAAAACACCTTCTCGTACGTCCAAATCAAAACGAATGGCCACTTTTGTCCAGATGTGTCGTGGATTTCAACATTCTCACTCGAACAGTAGTTGAAGTTCATGGGGAAAAGCTGCATCTCTTTATTGAGAGATATCTGGAGTCACGTAGAGCGTAAGTTCAGTAAATCGCACTTGATGGCCCCAGTCCGACAGACCAGAAACTGTGTTCCGTCATATCCCACCTTGTACGTGACCGAACAGACAGAACCGTCCCTTGAAGAATGAGCTAGTGCTCGAAAAATACTTCGGATTTAATATATATCGTAATATGAGGCTGAAACTTTTAAAATGCACTTAAAATTGAAGTTTATTCGAGGGCATTCGTTAGGATCTCCAATAACTGACAATATTCGAAGGAAATATGAGATAGTCGTTCATTTCTGATATTATTTAGTACCCGCTTCGCGCATATAGCATCTCAGTCCATAAAGTTTGAAGTAAATGGAAGTTTTATTATCGATTGCTTAGAGGAAAAGTTTTATTTTTGATACAAGTTGATATACTTGCATCGAAAAGAGTTACAAGGTATTCCAACAGAACGATTTAAACATTTGTATCAAAGTGCAAGGAAAAAAGTCACCATGCTTTGGTTCCCAAATACGTTTGGCCATAGAAGTACGTACTAACTATTAATATGCTTACAAATTTTTGAACACAACGCAAATATGTGTGATATAAGCCATCTATTTTTATCCTTATATATTAAAAGCTGTAGGTAACTCTCGCTCGCACAGTTGGCTCAAATATTGCCCATTTTACCGCCACAAAGGCTTTTTTGCGAGCCGTGCGGCGCCGAACGGCTAAACGCTACTCTTTGTCGTATTTCTAGCAAAATTTCCATTTCCCCGAGGCTCCTCGGCCAAAAACGGTGGATTTTTGATGTGGAACGAGGATAGTTGAGTCGGTTACGCCCCTTTATAGAAGATAGCGATTTTTTCGAGTGGAACGAGAATAGAGCGAGTAGGTAACGCCCCTTTCTATACATTCGACAAATGGCAGACGAAATGCCTTTTGCACGGTATAAACGTCAGAAATGTCAGCTACGAGAAGTTGTTATTGTGTTGTCTGATATATGTCCTAGTCATTTGATGATGATTTTATAGCCCAAAATCTGAAATGGTATCTTTAAAGTTTCAGTCAACTACGAGGCGCACCGCCGATCAAAATCAACGAAACGTCAAACGTATGCTCCGGCCACGACATCTCTGTAGAAAACGTAGGAAATTTGGAAAAATGGGCCGACTGGAGGCCGGCGAAGACAAAAAAACTGTAAATTTGAAGTCTCTAGAAAGTTTCCCGTACTCCAGCGCTGGGGTTTGAGGTCGTTTTTACATTGAACTTTGCATAAATACAAGGGAAAATAAGGTAAAAATGAGCTAGACAATATGGCGGTAGTCATTTCATTGCCGTATCGCTTCAATTTATAGGGTGATTCAAAAAAGCTTGATAGAATAAAAATTGACAAAAATTTTGATGAAACTTTTAGCATCACATAAAAACGACCCGATTCAATATTTAAAATACAGGATGTTGAAAAAAAATTAACCAAACTCGAGAAAACACTAAAAATTACCAAAATATGCCAACCACTCTTCTAAATTATAGAGCGCCGGATTTTCCCCACCATAGAGGGTTCAGCCAAAGTCACGTTTACATTTTATTATTCACAGGCGTAGAGCCGCGCGCAGTAATGAAAATTAAGTAAAAGGCACTACGCAGCGGTGGTAATGACGCGCGTAGCGCGGGCGGAGAGCTTTAGCCCGAAGATAGGTCAAGTCGGCGATCGCCGACTTGCCACCTTTCTAGTATATCTTTAAAATTAGAAGAAAATCGATAATTTTTATTAAAAATCAACTAGATATATTTCAAAAAATATTATTTATAAAAGTTGACCACCAACTATACAACTTGTCTGCAACTTTTTTCCGATCCGAGAACAACAAGGGCAGGTCAAAGAATCCCAGCTATAGCTATGTATGTGCACTTTAATTATGTTACTGGTTATCGCGGTTAAAGAGGTAAAAATGAAAAAAGCAAACAAATACAAAAAGCAGGAAAAAATCGCAGTTGATAACTAACTGAAATATACAATTCGTACGGTTTTTTTAAAAAATAGTTTCAACATTAAAGAAAATTCAAACTGCAATCGCAGTAGTCGAAAAGTTTTGTAGAACGTAGCACAAAAAAGTTTCTGTTAAATTAAAATCTATTGCGCACTTTGAACATTGAAATTATTCCATTTTTTCAAGTTTTTCTGCATTTCGTAATACGCGATCAAGTTATGAGATAAACGCTCCCTTTTATCCCTTTTATACATTTGACGCGAGTGCAACGAAGAATTTTGATTGGAATTTTATTAAAAATTGTCAGGTAGCAGTAAAATACGGCCATTATCGATTTTGCATATAGAATGCTGTAATCAACATTCCTCCTACATAGAACACCTTTTCAAATTAAAACGCGTCCTTTATTACAGAAAAAAAAGCGGAATTAAGTCTGTGAGAGTCGCCGCTGCACTCTATGTAGGATATTTCGATTATGTACCACAATAAAATCGATTTTTACCGATTAAACCATACGGATCACGTGGAAGAGAGTTAATTGAATGTGAGATGCAGTCACGTGTCTTGACAACGCGGACGATATTACAAAACGCGCCTTCAACGGCTATAAAGTTGCTAGGTGGGTGTCGCTGTATAGAAAATATGCGGTTAAATATTTGCTTATAGGGTGAAACATAATTCTCCTTTCGTTGCGATTTTCTATTAAAATATACGAATGGTCTGAAATTTGAATAAGATACCAAATAGTATGCACAAACATTTCGAAAAAGATAAAAATAAACGTACCTGACAAATAAGAATTAAATTGATACAGTTATTATACAATTTGAAAAAAAAGTTTATTTTTTTATGCTGGAAAGGTAAATGTTTCTGAACATATCTACCTATTTTGGTATATTATACAGGGTGTCAGAAAGAATGGGTCAACACTAAGCTGGAGATGCTAAACACCAAAATATTATGTTTGTTATGCGAATATTGCTGGAATAACAAACACAGAGAGTTCGAGGTTTAAATTTTATTCTCACTTATTGAGAAAATCGGAATAAAATTTAAACCTTGAACACCCTGTATTTTTTAAACCAGCGGCATTCGTATAAGGCATGATGAACTCAAACATAATATTTTGGTGGAGCTTAAGCTTCTGTTCTGGCTTTCGACGGGCTTACGCAGATCCCACAGCGGGGTAAAAACGTAAGAAGGGAAGGGCAACGGAAGATGACACGTAGTACATTTGTTTCTCGTTCTATATGGAAACCTCGAAGAACGACGAATACATCGATTTGGAAGGAGACATAATAAAACAACGGAACAATAATAACACGAAATAGCAACATTATATTCTGATACCTATCAATAAAACGAGAAATATTGCTACAAAACAGCAACATAATTACTTGTATTTGAAGATCCTTTGTGATTATCGTTTTAGTTTAACAAACCCATCTAAGAAACTGATTTTTCTCAGTGTATATAGAATCATTGTTAGAAATATTTTATAGACATTGATCCATTTGCTAACTTTTATTAACCTTTTATACGTTAATTATGTCAAACAAACAAATAAGGGAATGACGGGAACGGGAAATGAGCGTCGGATATCCAGAAACATTGTAATTTCAAATCGTTATATAAACAGTAACGGGAGAAAGGTACGTAACCGTTATGATATTTTCCTATTCCACAAAGAATAATGCATTAGTTTAGAGTGCACAATGTTGTTCGTGAATACATAAATATTTATTACCTGCTTCATAAAAGAGTCTTCTGCCGGACGAGCAGAATTCGTTTTGTGTTCTTTTGGGATGAATAACAACAGAAAATAACAGACGGGACGTTGGCTTCACTGGAGTGTATTTTCTGAATCAATTTTCCAACCGAGGAAAATCACTGAGAGAGTATTAAAAGCAAATTTTCTAGTTCTTGGTAAACCAAATCCTAGTTTTCATTAAGATAATTCTAGCTAATTTCTAGATATTATTTGCGTTGCAAATTGATTTCGTCATCGATATGATACGAAAGAGAATGTTTGTTTTTGAATCTTTTTGTCAGGTAATAGTTTGCTGAAATAATTGATTCGAAACTTAATTAAAAATAATTGCTCTGCTTTATAATTTCGTGATATATTTTTACATAAGTTAATTGCACATATTTTATATAAATTGCAATTTGACTACAATTTTCTATTTAATTGCTTGTTTTATAAATGTTACATAACCAAGTTATTGTTCGAACATTATGCGGTGTTTTAAATAGCTAACAGATAATTGAATAAATGAATGAATTGTTTATTGTCTTGTTTGTGTTTGTCTACTACATCTGCGATGCAGGTACCTATTATAACCTAAGTGATTTTTAAGCGATTCCGTTATTTTAACTAGCATTTCCATTATACAACACACAATAATATCGCTACCTCTCATTTTAATCACGAGGATTAGCCCAGAAATCGAAGACTTGTGTGGGAGAGGGGGCGGCATATTATGATTAAGCAAGCCGCATTTGCGCCCAAGAACGACTTACGTGGTAGACCCTAACCACCATTCAGTGCAAGAATGAGGGAAACCTGGAAAACCTCATTAATTAGGGGGGTAGTCAAACGTCAACCGGTATCAATCGCTCACATTGACCCAAGCCAACATTCTTCCACCCTACCATACCCGCAGAGAGGGTGCCAATCCTCTCCACGAATATAGCTGATATACGGTCTACCGGCTGCGGAGCTCGAACCCACAGCGATCTAGTCACCTCGATTCAAGTACTGACACCTTAAACCACGCGACCACTGACCGATCCACGAACAATGACATGTTAATTTAAAAAAAAAGAAAATAATTGGTAACGTAAATCCTAATTTATAAATTTTACAAAATTAATTATGAAAAACTGTTAATAAATAACGGCGAAGTTAATTTTATTATACAGTGATAACGGCTTGTCATGGATTTTGTTGTTGTATTGATGGTTGTAATGGTAATGTGCAGGATAATGTCTTACATTTTTATTGTGTTAATTTTCTTAAAATATTCCAAAATTGCGGGCAGTTTTATAAATCTACAAATTTACTATTTTTATTCTATCTCTCTTTTAGTATCAATACTTAAGCTTACACGTTGTAAGTTGTAATCTCTAAATGTAATAAACTAAAAAGTTAGGTGAGCTTCCGCAACAATAATTTCTTTTATTATGAGGAAGCTTGATAAGTCTCCCTAAAATTACGCATGTACATTGTACTATCGTTTGCAATATTAATGACACTCACTGAAATGAACTTCTGGCGTATTCATATTGAAATCTGCTTTAAATTTTAACATTAGTTATTAGTTATTTCACTTACCAAAAGACATTTAATGAAATTTCTATTCAGAACTTCCAGAAGTTCAAAACTGTTTTAAGAGAGTGTCATTATTATTGCAAACGATTGTACATCCACTGTTAGAGAAACATTTTCATGCTTTTCATCTATACGTATAGACAAATATGTTTTCAATATCACAAAAGTCAATTTGTTTAATAATTAACAAATCATCAACAAATATCATATGAAAAGTTACTTCCTTTTTGCTAAATTTATAGCAACAACGACAGGCCTTTTGTGGAATGATTCACCATGAAGAATTTCAAAATATTTATTCTGTTTCTTGATCTGTGCCAATCATTGTTCAGTTGATTTTATAACAACACATAGAGAGAAATTATCTCCTTATTATCGCCATTTCGATTAAAACAATACATTCTTTCTTCTGCACATATTTGAAAAAATCTAAATTTCTCCATTGCAGAAAAGCTGCAAGAAAATCGAGCATGACCTACATTTTGAAAGTACAAGAATCTTTCACGTCTTATACAATACGCTGTAAAGCGGCTTTAAATCGTATTCTTTCACATAAAAATGTCAGCACAATGAAAAGTTGATAAGGTCTTGAAGCAAAATAGGTAGCACATTTTGTCTGACTCTATTTGTGACTGGCAGACTGAAAAACACATATTTTAGTAAAAGTTTTATTTTAGATAAAAATTATAACGGGATGCTGCTGAAAATCAAAAAATTAACTCAACAAATTGATAGAGTTTCATAAAACGAACATTTAAAAGAAAAATGTTCTTGTTATATTTATGACTTGTAGACTGATTTGATCACGATTAAAACGTAACACCGCCGCATGGCCGAAAAAGTCAACATGCCACACTACAAAACGTTTAACAGGCAATCAATTCGCCTTTATGGGCTGTAAATTGCCCCTAGGTATCAAAAGCCCGCCGGACGGCACGAATAAAAAAATCCATCGCGTATCGGAACATCCCCGGTCAGTCAGTAAATTCATTTTTATTGTTGCAGGTAAGCCGACAGCAGGTGCCGTGTAATAGGCTTTTATTTACGAGGATGTCGCAGTTATGAGCAGTGAAAAAACGGTCGTTAAGACTGCTATAAACCCTTTCACAGCGAACACTCTCAACAATCAGTTTCTGTACTTATCTTTCACACAAAAAACATCAGCAAAAGCTCTACGTCGATTAAAACTCGGATTACGTAAGTAAGCAATTACTAGTCCATCGCCTCTCACATGCACATGTAGGTACACAAATCTAAGTATCTACATCAGAACTGTGAATTGTGTGTCCCATCGCATCATAACTAGGGCTGGGCCGTTGTAAGACAAGTCATTGGCGTGAACACGGCTTGACTGCGATTCGTATCGGCACAGAGCAAGAAATAACTTTCTGTGCTATTCCAAACTGCATACGACTGGAGCGTTTTTACGGGGCAAACTATAGGTGACACACATTACACTGTTAACAATTATATGTAATATTACACGGTAAATTCTTAGTTATTTAGTGCCTTGCTCAATAGTATGAAATAACACTAAGTATTTGAAGTGTAAAGTACTGTTACCAATTCCATGTGTTTCTTCCAATGCTTTCCATTTCATTGTATTATTAACCCTAAGTAACTATAATAAACAAAGAAAACTACAAAAAATAAATAGACATTCTTTATTTTGCCTAAACTAACAACCTTCAATTATATATTACTAATGCTGTAATTTCCAAAACAATACTTCTGCCTCTCTCAGACAGACTGCATGGTGCGACATTCTTGTTTTTGTATTTCCCAAAACTGTTGTTTTCTAAAAGTACAATAACGCATAAGTATATGTATAAAATAATATATTATGTTAGGCCATTTGTTCATACTTTGTAAAATATACGTCATTTTTATCAGTGCATAGCGTAACTGACAAGAGCCAGATCATAGCGAGGCAAGCCATTTGTGTGGCTGCTGTTCACGATAGATATAAACAATAGCTTGTGCTTCACATTTGCAAGTTATATTTTTTCAAATTTTAATTTGATGCTAACATTCCATTTTTAAAATTTCATAATGCAGCTAAATTAAGAAAAATGTCTCGGCCACGCCTTATCTACGCCTTATCTTATCTATGGCTTGTCTTGCGACGGTCGAACCCTAGCCATAATCGCAGTTTTATATTTATATATGGTATTATACACGGTTATTGAATTTTATTAGTAAGTGTAAGTATATTTCAAAGCAAAATGAAAATGAACATCATCAATTTTATCGTGAAATTTTATTGAATTATCTCATTGCAAAAACTCATCACATAAAAATAGAATTTTTATTTACATCGAGTTTGTTCCTACATCGGCATATATTTTGGTACTGTGAACTCGTACATTAGAAATTATTAAAATCCGCACAGGTAATCCTCAGATAAATACAGACCCGTTTTGTTCAAAAACTATCTACTAATTCTTTCGATTTCCAATGCTGATCAAAAGCCTCGTTCGTGAAAGAGAACATCAAAGGGATGCTGATATTTAAAATGGTAGTTATTCGTTTTCCTGAGCTTTTTTATTTCGCCCTCCTTTCGAAGGTTCGCCATTTAACTCAGTCGACTGTACCTAGTTCTTTCATTTAATCAATGATTGGGTTCTAATCAAGTAAGTTCAGTTCACCGACTGACCGGGTGAAGTGTATTGCCAAAAACACATTTTCTTTATTAACTGAATACAAACTCTGATTGGCTTGCAGATTCCGCCAGAATATAATTTTTACCAAGAAAAAATAATTCACAGCAAAGCAAGTCTGTTCTGATAGCGTGTGTATTCCTCTTTATACAAACCGAATTTGAAATGTAATTGCATTACATAACATTCATTATTTTTAGTTTTTGTGAATTTCGGGGCGTTAGATAATAGAAATGATAAGAATTATTTCCAAATTTAAAGTTTTATCTTGTATTATCAATTACCCAAGGTCGAAAATAATTGAGAGTGTCTAGTTCACAACATAGAGATGAGTACGGAAGGTGAGGGTGGCATGATTACCTAAGCGTGCCACTTGAGAAGAGTTCAAAGCATACAAAATTATCAAAAATAAATTGCCGTCGACTGAATCTAGCACATTAACAATTTACTTTAAATGTGCCCCCTATGTCATCCTCTCTACAAATTAGAATGCCGTCCTTTTGGACGGCGATTGCACACTACCACCCACTTACATCTATCTGATGCGCACTCCGCGGATATCACACTTAAGCCTCAAGGACGCGAAATTCACGGACTTTTGCACGAATTTTGCAATTTCTGTTATGGCACGAAAATCTCAACTCAACAGTAAACCACTACAAATATTATTGCTACTTTTATTATTATGTGGTGACAATAAATTTGCTTTGAGCTTCTGACAATCTACCATGGCAGTTTCATGATGAAAATGATAGAAAATGTTATAGTTGACAAAATTTGTTGCAAGCAGAGATTTTCCGACCATTAAATAAATCGCGCAAATATTTGCGAATTCCGCATTCAAAGAGACAAAAGGCTTTAAAATATAGGTATACTCAGTATTCACTATTGGTTACTAGCACTGTCACTATAACGGTCACACATTAACACTTATTATATCATATTGTACCGCGTTCCGTATGACATGCATGCATCCATGTCTCGTCAAAATTTAATATATTCTTTGATCCAGATTCTGATCTTTTCATATTTATTTTATTTTTTCTTTGTCATATCACTATTTTGTCTTTTTCTATCAGTATACTCTTTTTGATTTCATTTATAAGGAAATTCACTTACTATAACTCATATGTCGCGCATAATTCGCAAAAGGACCTTCGTGTATATTAATCAAAGTTTTATTTTATAAGATATAGCAATCCAATCTTTTTTTTTTGAAAAATCATTTTAAAAATACCATATTTCTTCCGCGAGTTTCCATTATTTTCCATTTCGCAGTTATACTTCTTTACCACTTTATTTGTACAATACATACAGATTTGGAAAGTGAGGATCTTGATGGTGAATTGTGTTTTGCCGCTTGCGTGTATTTGTGTCATGCTACACGCATAGTTCCACCACAGCGTGCTCCCACTCTTCGCATAAGGCAGTGTTGCCAGGTGGGAAAAATTCAGTGCATGAGAATAATTTCAAAATAGCATGAGGTTTGGAGAAAAAAGCATGAGATGGCTTAATTTATCAAAAAACACCTCTTGACACAGCTTAATTTTTAATTACTTTTGTAATGCCATTTTTATTTCATTAAAAGCATTATGTTATGCTATTTTATCATAATATTACATTGTAAGTAGGTACTTACAGGTACTTACTTAAAAGTTATTAACCACGTAACCTTTCTAATTTATTTTATTGTTAGGCCGGGCGAACGTTGAGGTGCAGTTGACGTGACGCAGGGTGACTCACGGGTCGTAAAATCTGTTGTTTCCAGAAAATGTAGGTACCCTTACGGAATAGAGTTAAGAATCACTGCAATACAGCGTGAATACAGCACACACACCGCATATCCGTCGACTGTCATACCCGTTTATGTATTCATTGCTAATTATTAAGAGAGCAGTGTTCGCGCTCAACAAAAATTAGTATATTAATTAAATTGTTTTTCTCTTAAATATATATTTTTTTTCCTTTTAAGTTATTAATTTCACCAGTATGCTTATGATTCGTTAGGTATATAGCATAGTTTAAGTCACGTATTCTAATCTCACTCGGTATTGGCAACGCCTTGACCCGCCGCGCGAGCGGACAGAACGAAAAATTGAACTCACGCGTGAAGACGGTGTGCTTCAGTCAGCCTTGTGTTTTCCCGACTCAAAATTTCCTCATCACTCAGAAAATACGAATACAGTCCACAACTCGATCAGGAGGTGCAACCGATCTTCATAACAGGTAGGTCATAGGTTACACCTTACCGAGTCGAGGCTTTTAACTCATTCAAAACAAGCAGTCTACAATAAAGGACATTTCAAGTACCCAAATATTGTAGATACCTACCTCTATATATTCAATTTTGCCCTCGATTTTGCCTTTATTTCTCGTTAGGTCTTTGTTTTGGTAGATTTCAAAGAGTAATTTTAATAATTTTATTATTTCTTTTTGTGTCTATTAAAAAGCATGAGATTTTGTAATCAAAATATGAGAGCATGAGATTTCCTCGGAATGCATGAGACCTGACAACACTGGCATCAGTTGACCGGACAGTTAGATTTGCAATGGCGAATTGGCGTTGGCGATACGGAACCGATTACCGTAGTAGTGGGGAATGCTAGACCAATGCACGGCGCCGCGCCACTTATACTTCGTACCTCCCCTGGGATAAAGCGGCAATTTCTACTTTCTCTGTAAAGATCCGCCATTTCCGAATCTGTATATGCTAGTCATGTACATTTTTGTTAATGAAATACATATTTTAACATCACTTACACTCATATTTTGACTTCGCGCCCTTAGCTCTTCATACATGTCGTCATCCGATATTCCTCACTTGTTAAATTAGGACGATTTTGAGAATACGCTGTAGAGCTTGAATTATTCTCCATTCTTAAGAACTCAAAATCACTAATACAATTAATTACATTCATAATTAAATTAGCGAAAAGATATACCTGAAATTTTGCCCACCCGAACGATATACCCGCCCACGATAGCGCTGAAAATAGAACAGGTGGATCTGTCAATTCGTAGCTGCCATTAGAGAGCCGCAGCGCGTGCGTACATACTTCAACAGAAGCTGTGTAATCGGGTATGCTCTCAGAGATATGCGGCACACGATTTTATAGTAAAAATATACGGGCTGCATGTATGTTTCTTTGTGTCGACTGCTATAAATTGTGAGCAGGTTTATAACATGAGTCACTCTCTAGATTTTCCGCCGTCTAGTCTAGTTGCTGCTAGTTTCCCCTCTTCTAACCTATGAGTAGAAGCTGTGAAAACCGCACCGACTACCAAAGACCGTTTGTTGCAGATCGATAATCAGACATCTCATCTCGAAACGAAACAGCTGTTCTCTCAATAAAAATAATGATACGTTGACGGGTATCGCGCACCACAGAACAATCTGTAATTCCCCGAACAGTCGTCGAATAATACTGGGACGGAACAGGGTTGGGACGACGCCCGACGTCCGTTATTGCACGGCGGAGAGATGAAACGAGAGAAATAAATCTAAGTAATTAAATTCCCGCTCAAGTTTTATTAGAATTTGACGACGTTCAGTTCTGTTCGGGATGTTCACAATTAAAAGTTTTTCCGGTCCCCCACGCAAACCTGGCGTTAATTAAAAAACGCGTCCGTAAAAATTATTCAAAATAAATATTTCAGGGGTTCATTAAAACTTCGGGGTACGTCGCCGTCCACAATTGAGAGGAGCTCGGCTGACGTCAAGTCTCGTTTTAATATTTCAGTCTGTATTAGGCGGTTAGCGACGATGATGGCCCTCCAGTCCTGCTGCCGTTTTCAAGTTTCCTCGGGTTTTAATGAAATGCTCAAATAAAGCGGTAAGCACCGGCGGAATATCTTTTATATCTCCTGAAATATTTCTTAATATTGCGCCCTTATTAGCCGTGCCTTTTGAATCATCTAAGCAATTTAATTTTAACTAATAGTAATAACGATTATTATTGTAACATCTACGTTGACAATATCAAATCCAATGCTTTATTTGCATTACAAATCATATAATTAATGTTGTTAACAAATGTAAAAGTGGAATCAAAGAAGATGGCTATATCCCTCGCACAATTACTTCTTGTAATTGTAGCAATGTTAAGTGTATAGTCAAAGATATGTTTATTTTTTTCTACAGTATGACACTACATAACATTTATCAATATTTAAATTTAAGCGATTTGTATTACACCAATCATTAATGTGATCTGCTTGAGCTTGCAAGTATTTGCAATCATTTTCATCCTTAACACTTGTACATTTTTAAGCCATCCGTAAAAAGAAATTTACAAGATGATATAGTATTAGGTAAATCATTGACGAACAATAGAAACAACAAAGGTCCCAAATTAGAACCCTGCGGTACATCAGACATAACTTTAAATTTTGACGAACAGAAACTCTCACATTTAATAAATTGCTGTCTCTGTGTTAGTTAAGATTTTAAAAATTGAACAAAATTATTCGATAGTCCAACAGCAGTCAAATGCTTTGCTAAAATTCATGTACAACACATCAACTTGCCAATGTTCACTTGAATAGGATAAGGGCATCCACTACCGCACTAGTTTAGTAAAAAGTCACTCTCCGAATTAGTGCAACAAAAAGATGTAAAAAATCCTAACATTTAGACATTATAGTCCAGTAACCTTATCGTCTGAAGAAGAGGCCTTGAGTCAGATCCGGTAGTTCTGATATTTTGCTGAATTATTTATGATGTTGGCCCAATAAATAATTTAAGTTTTCGAGCTCAAGCGACGAGCGCAACATTGTCAAAAATCCAAAAAAAAAAAACAATAAATTTTTTACCATTCTTCAGTTTTTGATGACTTTATCTCTAAAGCGGTAGTTTTCGATTATAACACCCAAAGTAGATTAAATGTGCTACAATTTGAACCCAGAATCGTCTCTGTAAACCCACAGTAGTTTCTGAATACAGTTTTACAAAATCTATTAATTTTTTGAACTCGGGAACTTTTGGCAATATTTTGTTGTTCTGTAGGAATTTCGATCGTGTAGGTCTATTTTCTTTAGGAAATATATCGACAGAAGCAAACCTGAGTAGACGTGATGCAGCACATATCTTTACGAGACATCTAGCAACTGAAAAAAGATATCCCACTTCTGATTTTATTATTGGATTTATATCAGTCAGTCACTGGTTAATAATAATTAACAAAATCGATCGTAGAATAATCCGTCTTGATCTTTTGATTAAGCAGATCAAATAGTTATTATTTCTACTCCCTATCCAGTTGCATTTAAAATTCCAGGCAGTAGTTTTTGCCGAGTTTCATCCGGAGCAATTCCGATGCAAGGGAGGTGCGTCCCGTGGAAAACTTAATCAAGTTAATTTGTAGGGCCTCTTGGGGACGTCGCCCCTCGGAAATTTAAAATGTTTTACAATTAATTAGACTACAAAATAAAGGTTATCCCGGAAAGTTTATTTAAAAAGTTAAATGAGACTAAAGTTCATTATCTTACTTCGGGGAACTTTTAAACGGCAATTAGAAGGCATTCTGGCCGTAAATCAGGCCCATCGAGACGTAAAATTGTTAGCCGATATCACTTTTTGTTTTCTATAGGCGGAAAGTTTGCCGGCGAGCTTTTTAAGGCGCTGATTTAATGTCCGGGGTCGTTAAAATGCTAAGATTTTCGAACTGGAGATGAGTGTGGAAAACGCGCGTAACATCGACGAGGGTTTCAGAAGCGAAATTTCTAAGCGCAGTTTTACACATTCGTGTCGCAGCCTTAAGATTTTAGGATAATAAATAATATAATTTGATACAAGTTGCGAATGTATCGAACGAGATTTTTCGTAAAATCGTCAAATAAATATTCAAAATAGTTTCGACATCGGATCGGTTAGTGGTCGCGCGGTTTAAGGCGTCAGTACTTGAATCGAGGTGACTAGATCGCTGTGGGTTCGATCCCTGCAGCCGGTAGACCGTATATAAGCTATATTGGTGGAGAGGACTCCCCTCTGCGGGTATGGTAGGGTGGAAGAATGTTGGCTTGGGTCAATGTGAGAGATTGATACCGGTTGACATTTGACTACCCCCCTAATTAATGAGGTTTTCCAGGTTTCCCTCATTCCTGTACTAAATGGTGATTAGGGCCAACCAACGTAAGTTATTCCTGGGCGCGAATGCGGCCTGCTTAATAATAATATGCCGCCCTCTCTCCCGCACAAGTCTTCGACTTCTGGGCTAATCCTGTGATTAGAATGAGGGATAGAGATATTATTATTATTATAATCTTCGATTGCATTTATTAATATAATCGCTAGACTATTTTATTTAAATTAACTTTAACTAAGTTGCCTGTAAGGTTGTTGCTATGGAGCAGTTGCTATGGTATGTTTACAAACTATACACACATTTTAAAAAATTCTGAAATCTGTAACCGTTTGTGAACTTTAGTGCACCAACAGCAGGTGTTATCTTCTTCCAATATTGTTCTAGTTAAGAAAAAAATATATGTTCACCTAATGTCCAACTATCCGATTGTGTTATTAATATTTATAATAAATAAATATTTTTTCGCACAATTGTTCTGAAATATGCACTTACTGTCATTGTTGACACATTCTGTAAGTGGAATATACAACACTGGCTTGTTCCCACAGAAATCTAAATAATAATAGTGTTGTTTGAGTTCATAACAGCATTAATGCGGTAAGAAAAAATCAGTAATTCCTTTCACCAACAAATGCTGGGCCCATTTATTGTAAAAATTAAAGGTACAATTTGTACAATTCTTAAACGTACTAGTCTTTCCCTCGTTTTTATCTATTGCTTTTACCAGTAATTGAATTTTCTGTATTACTTATTGAGTTAGATATGTTAGGATTAGAATAAACTTCAGTAGTTCTGTCTTCAAACACTGGAATGGAGTCAAATTCATTGTCACTGCCGCTGTTGGTATGTAAAATCTTATCAGCAAACTCTATTTTCTTTGTTAAAGACTCTGCAACATATCCTTCAGCGACACCAGAAAACCTAAAATTACATTTTCTGTTAGTTAAATAATACATTAATGTTATCACTAAAACCTCCAGCCTCCATGACGTTTGAGTGCCATAACATCAACTCCAGTATTTGCTAACAAAGTCACCGACGTCCTTCTAAAAGCATGTCCAGTATAGAATTTTGGATCTCGTAGTTTTAAAACACATGTTCCCTGACGAACTGAGTAGAAAAATCGACGAGAGTTAGGCTCCTTAGATCTTAAGCCTGAATATATTCGCAAAATCGTCAAAAAGGAACTTTTTCATTGGCCTTGTCAGTGATTGTGAAAATTCGACTAATATGCGTTTTGGTATCAGGCCCTTTAACAATGACAACTGAAGCTTCATCCGTAATGTCATCAACAGTCATCTTCATAAGTTTATCACGCCTAAGAGCCCCAGCGACTCCCATTATCATCTGCTTTCATAGGTTTCATCGGAGGCTTCCAGCAGGGATGTGTTGTTCATCTCTTCTCTGGTAAATACCTGATTTTTTCGCATGTCTAATATTTTTCTTCTTTAGAAATGCTACTAACTTCTTAAATTGCATAGAGTGCTCTGCCCATAAGCTTTCCGGAGACTTCAGTTCTTAATTTCTCTGAACAAAATAAGCCAGCATAAGTTTTTTCAGATATCTCCGCTTTCTTCTGATTCAAGCATTTCCTGAAGGCATCGTAGACTTTTTCATACCTCACTCTTGATTTTGTGGGAATTAATGATCCACAACCTATTTGATACGATTCTTTAATGTCCGAATCTACCTCTGAATCGTCTTTATCAGCCATTATAAGCACAGTTTTGACAACATTGTTTGTTTTGTTTCCAACAAAATAAATTAAAAACACCCTACACAAAATTTCTGCCATGATGTAAAGTGGTATGAAAATTTTCAAAATATTGTTACTGACAATTTTTCCAGAAATCATTTAAGCACCATTCTTGACATTGTTTAAAATTTTATGATATTTGGCTTCATATACATATAAAGCCCTAATAGTACTCTAAAACATGTATATATAAATTTCTTCATACAGTCATATTGCTCTCAAATTTATCTACAAAAAACAAGGTCTTGTATACCACGTTCGTGACCGTTAACGAATTGAATACCTAACAGCTACAATCCGACAATTCTAAAAAGATAAGCGTATCACGTCATGAGCGCGAAATCCAGGAAAACATTTTATTTGCCTTTTTTCAGTGGATTCCTCGCATGTTCGCGAAGAATTTTCACGTGACGCCGTCGAGAATGCGATATTTGTTTCATATAAATGTCAACCGGTAAAACATGACATGTCCGTATCAGTTGAGTTGAATGATTAAACTCTGCTCTCACCGCATGGCAACATAGTACACGGCATATTAAATATTTCAGGGAATGTTATCGTCAAACCACCAAACAGTATAAAACCTACAAACGTATAAAGTTTACTATTGTTGTTTTCTTTGTTTCAAACGATTCCGGAAAATGTCTATACGTACAGGGTGCTGTCAAAAGAAGTAGCACAAACGGTACCGGTGAATTTACAGCTAAAAAGAACACGTTTGCATAAAAATAACCTTAGTAAAATTTTCACCGCGTATTAGATACAGCCCTTCAAAATTTCCAAAAAAAAAAATGGAACAGCGGTTGTAATTTGAAAAACAAAAAAAAATATTAAAAAAATCCACAAATTTTCTTCTAATGCCTGTGTAACTTCTCACCATTTTTTTTTAATGTCTGCCTCTTGGAAGGGGTTTGCGCTAATTCTTTTGAAAACACCCTGTATAATAGTAAGTAAAGTAAAATTTGAGCTTCATATTTTTACCTTATAGCCATTATTATATGATCGTTGAATAATATTCTATTTACTGTGTACAATCTTATTAATAATGCACGTAAATGTACTGAGCATTTATACCAAAAAAATGCGTGTATTCTCAAGCTAATCTTATAATAAAACACCTCTAATTTGAATTAAACGTCGCTGTCGCGTTGTGGGAACCGTAAAGTGGTGACACAAGTTCTCAAATATCAAACCAAGAATCTCACCCCCAAAAATTATATCAGCAACTATCGTCGACGATTAACCATCTCATTAAATTAGCATTTTCCACAAATCCGGCTTCCATCTCGCATACACTTACTGCCTATCTAGATTGCCTTGATTATGCACGGCAATCTAGATCTGGGTGCACGTGCCCGGTCGGCTTGCTTTCACTTTCCGAACTCGCTTTTCGTGGATTCGTGACTCGGATGAAGGAGAGCTAGGGCGGAGAGGTGATAAAATTTGCTATATTCATTGCACGCTGTAATTTATTTTGTAAAGAAGAAATTCAAATACTTTAAAGCAAAGCTAAGATAATGTAGAGGCTAAGCAAGTAGTTTAATGTGAAATCAGATGCATTGTAGCCGTAACTGTCACGATCTATATTGTAAAGAAAGGAATAAATTACGTTTAACAATACCGTAAGCTCCCCGCATCACTACTAATAATAATCGCATTACCTACACAGTATCTACACTAAGTATCTATGACCCACAAATGCTACAAAACCGCATAAATACAAGAAGCAAACGCCTGTTTACATCAGCAACACAGTAACCTGCATCTGCCGCGATGAACGACGCGTAATGTCACACCAATAATATTGCATTTTCGTCCACGTGGCAATTTATTAATGTATTTTAATTATTATGTGATTATTGCCGTCAGACACATGTTCTGACCTTTCAGTATGTTTGAAAGATTTCCCTGTAATACGTTTCAAACTAATATAAAATTCATGCAACTTCTCCATTGCGACTTGCTGTTTTGTCAGTGGCACAAATTTTAGAGCGTATCCGCTCTTCTATAATGGCCCATGCACTTCTTTAAATAACGTTTTGCAAGGGTAACGTTTATGCGCGCTACGTGACCATTTTCGATGTTTCCGCCTTTTGAACTTACTGGAAACTAAATTGAATGGATAACGGGAGTTAGGCAAAGCGTCTTGGTATCCACTTGGATGAACAGCTTGCCCCAAAACCGTCCCGTGATTTATTTTGGAGCGCTCAGTCTTTTTCCTCCTATTTTGTTTCATGAAAGTTGCATCTAAAGTTCTCTTACAATAAGAAATGCAGTGTTATAGAGGGTATCCCACCGAAAAAATCTCAAACAAACACTAAAAAACTCTTTTTTTTTTTCAACAAATCCAATTAGACATTATGGAAATCGTTATAAAACCTTAGGCTTAGTTGCAGATGACCTAGAGAATTGCACTCATCAAAACGTATCAGTGGTGATTATTCCCCTGATGCTGATTGCCAAGCGGATAATGAAGATATTGATGAGGATAATCTTCTGCCGCAATATTCCCAATGTTCAAGGAAATTCGAGCTTCATTACACGAGTGACGAATCAGGACAATATTCCACTAGCTACAATAAAGAAAAATTTACTAGACTTCAAAATACAACAATAACTAAAGACTGGGCAGAAGATTTGTTAGATATCACTATGATATACACGTTACATAGCCTGCATAATATGGAGAAACATTGAAAATAAAACTCCATATTTGAAACACTTTTAGACAATGAAGTTATGCAACTTATTACAGAGCATACCAATTTGTATGCTTCTCAAACTAACAACCATATATTTCGTGTAACTAAGGATGAAATAAAGATATTCGTCGCCATTCTACTTTTGAGTGGATATCATAAACTGCCACGAGCGCTGTTGGTGATGAGGTGGCTAATGCAATGTCAAGGAAATATTTTCATCTGTCAGACAATTCACAAATAGATAGAAACGGTAAAATGTACAAAGTTAGGTCTCTAATGAACAAACCAAATAAAAGATTTCAGCAATTTGGCATATTCCATAAAGATTTGTCAATAAAAAATGAAGCAATGATAAAGTATCTAATAACGTCTAAAGTGAGATTCGGATGCAAAGACTAGATGCTTTGTAGCTCATCTGGTTACTGCTACAATTTCGATTGAGACGCAGTACTTGGTGATCAGAAAGTCTCAGCTTTGCCTTTAGCATCAAGAGTTATTTTAAAGACGCTAGGCATCGTCGTTGTATCTGACCATGAAATAGTCAGTGTAATGAAAAAGAAGGATCGCGGATATTATCGATTTGACAGGACATGCTTGCTACTTTTTGTGCAACAATGTTGTCACCATGTGTCACAATCAAAACTTTTCTCCATAGCAGCATTTTAAATATTTCCACAAAGAATTATAAAAATATTTGGTTTTTTGGCAACATAGATATACCGGAAGTGGACACCAATTTCGTTGTTTTAAATGGAAGACCTTGTATTTTTGGATTCTACAATAAGAGGTTGTTGTCGGTTTCTTATATAACCGGAAGTGTTAGAGATTCCTAAACACTATGTTTGTCCCAGGTGCCTTGCCATATTGGCAAATTTTTGAAATCAGTATTATTCCGGACAACAATCGGTGCAGTTTCCGGTAGAATACCCTGTATATTTAAGGACTGTTTCACTTACGGTTAAAAAATGTTGGATAAGTTGTGAAACATCCCGAATATTTTACTTGAATTATAGTTATATGAAATAGCATTGATTTAATGGTAATTAACCGTCCCTTCCCCACACAAGTGTCGTGTCTGGAATATGCCACCCTTTGTTTATATGAGTATGTCATTGGTTTTCCATTTTCACTGTCAGATACGAAAAAAACTGCGAGAATATTCGGCATGAAACAATTTCCATTAAGTCAGCACCAACTCGATTAGCGTAGCCGTCTGGCTGTCAGACTTGTTAACTAGATTCGCGTGTTTGTTTTTGGAATTTTGAAGTGATTGTAATGGCGTTTTGAACAAACCCGTGCGACAAACGTAATTCCAAACCGACCCCGGGCAAACGAGCTAATCTATTCTGAACTGTTCCGGCTGAAAGCGGGGACTTGACTCTCTACATTGTCCCTTAGAAGTGACAAGTTAATTTGCAAACTGCCCATCGGAGCGCTGCCGCTTGCGTTGAAACTGGATGATCAACGGTTCTGGAGTGTAATGCAATAATGCATAGTGTTGGCAATCTTGTCTTGATTTTTCTTGATCTTGTCTTAGTCTCGAATGATAAATCAAGACCAAGACAAGACTTGATGCTTCTTCTTGATCTTGCCTTGGTGTCATAAGACAAGACAAGACCAAGACAAGTCTTGTCTGCTCGAATTACAAGACAAGATTTAAAAAGTCTTACGCGACAAGAAGTAGTATTGCTACAACAAGAAGACTTACAAATATAAGAAGGGATATTTTACAAACACGGATATCCAGGAAACAGCTACTCTATAGCACAAAGGTCCTTTTAATTGGACCAACATCGAAACACCATTGACAGATAAACAACAGGCCACCAAAATAATTGAACTAAATAGGATCGCCAAGTCGATAATATTGTTTCCTTCATAGCTTCGTCGGTAAAACAGGTAATATTTAATTTAGGAGGAATTTTTAAATTTATTTTATTTGACTTCACTTTTATTTCACAATAATATTTAAAAGAGTGATTCAGAACTCATCTCAACAAAATTTAGAATGTACAGAGGACTTTTACAAATACAATTTTGCAAAAAAAAATATATATAAAGAGCAGTTCAAAAATGATTTAAAATATCGACAGAAAAGTAATAGATAATATTTTATGACACTTATTTGTTCCCAAATGTTTGATAAGTTTAGAATTACCCTGTATACAACATTAGCAGTTATGATTGTAACATTATATTATACCCATTTAAATATTAATGTAAACTAATAAAACTCTCAAGACTTGTAAAAAAATATATTATATAACAAATATACAGGGTCTCTGTAAAAGGTCTTTACAAAAACATACCACATATTCCTTAGACCAAAATAAGTCGATTTAAGTAAAATTACCTTAGTACAAAGTTGCTTCGTTTGGGCTCCAGAGGGCCTTGAAGTTACAATTTTTAAATCGTTTTTCCCATATAAATTTAAAACGGCATATGCAATTTTGCTGAAATTTGGTATATTGGTAGAGTTTTATGTAGCCAAAAAAATGTTGTTAAATTTTTGTTCGATATTAATCCATAGGCGTAGAACTTGATTTGTTTTAATAATTGCACCTTTAAAAATTCTACGGCAATGGAAGAAAAGGAGTTTGAGTATGAAATTTAGATTGCTCAACTCATTTACTTTAAAAAAGTACTCTTGATAAGACTCGATTACTCTCATGGTTTTGACGAAATTTGCATTTTAGAACATAAACAATAATTATTAAAATACAAACTTTGAGTAAATCGAGTGTTATCAAGGGTACTTTTGTAGTAAATGAGTACCCAATCCAAATTTCATACTCAAACCCCTTTTCTGCCATTGGCGTAGAATTTTTAAAGGTGCAATTATTTAAAAAATCAAGTTCTACGCCTATGTATTATTATCGGACAAAATTTTATACGATGAAAAACATAAAAATGTACTTTTTTCATATCTTCTTCAACACCTCACCTCACATTTTGAATAATTTTTGTAAAATCTCTATTTTGATTATGTTGTAAATAAATATTTTTGTGAAACCTATACACTCTAAATTATTAAAACAGAAATTTAGCGAAAACCATGAGAGTAATCGAGTCTTATCAAGAGTACCTTTTTTAAAGTAAATGAGTTGAGCAATCTAAATTTCATACTCAAACTCCTTTTCTTCCATTGCCGTAGAATTTTTAAAGGTGCAATTATTAAAAAAAATCAAGTTCTACGCCTATGGATTAATATCGGACAAAAATTTAACACCATTTTTTTGGCCACATAAAACTCTACCAATATACCAAATTTCAGCAAAATCGCATATGCCGTTTTAAATTTATATGGGAAAAACGATTTAAAAATTGTAACTTCAAGGCCCTCTGGAGCCCAAATTTGTACTAAGGTAATTTTACATAAATCGACTTATTTTGGTCTAAGGAATATGTGGTATGTTTTTGTAATGACCTTTACAGACACCCTGTATAACAATAAATAAATTTATAAAAGTCAGTCACAACATTATGCATAAAGCATTATTATTAATGATCTAATTTAGTAAAGGTAAATTAAAAATAGCCAATTTTTAATAATGATAAAATTACGAGTAAATTGAGTAAATACTTTTATGCAGAAACTCGCAATTTTTGTTAAAACTGTGTATTGTATGTTTAAATAACCTGATTTATCAGCGAGATTTTTTTTGTTCAAAATGGGTCGTTACACTACCGTCAAAAACGTTGTCATCTCGTGTAGCCTTCACAAGGTTTTTGTTGCGCAAAAATCAACAGATTACGTTTCCTGTCATTAATATTAATACAATGCCTCCGTTTTCTCAGAAACGTCGAGCATTCTTTTGTAAACCACACGTCGCTAGAAAATATAAAGGAAAAACGACCGACCTTCATCCGCATATTGGAAAATAATTGAAATAAAGTAACATTTAACAGACTGTGACGGTGAACGACCATTGAGCTACAGATTAAAATGCTTTTTGTACTATCTAGCCTTAAAAATGTCAAATTTATTAACTTGGATGTAATGCAGCGGCAACTTTACGCTGAATGGACATACTCGGGTTTGTAATGTTGTATATTTGATATTTCAACAAATTGTCACAGTTTTTGTATTAATATTTAATCTACGTGGCACGAGAAATTGTGGTGCTGGTTTTCAAATTTTTTATTTCATTATCAAACTGTTAGACTGGCAAATTAATTTATTAGACCCTTTTTCGCGAACAATACTTACCACTGTAACGAATTCTAAAAGATTATTGATTTCACTACTGTTTGTGGATAAAATATACAGAGTGAGCGAGATTACGCTGTATAATTGGTTATGCAAAAAGTGGGGTATACAGGGTGAACCTTAAATAAGTACAAATATTTTAACTGCTGGTGTAGTTCGTCATATAGATCAGTCTAGTGAAAGCCATTTTTAAAAATTTCTAATATTTACGGAGATATTAATTTTTTTTTAAAATACCCACATTTTGAGGACCGCTATCTTAGCTAACCTAATGAACCATATGATTTGTTGCGAGGTTGCCATATCTTCTCTAATATAAATATTACGTTTCCCTTAACGTAATAGTAAAGTAATACGGTTAATTCTATTTTAAAAATACTTGTTTGAAGCATAAGTACAGTAAAGTTGGGTATGTAGCAGCAATATTAACATACATTTTAACTGCTTAACTGACCTTACTATAAACGATTAAAAATGAATTTCCGCAAGTTAAATACTACCGTAAAGTATTTAGGAAGATATTACGTGATATTACTATGTCCAATGTTCAAAAATTATACATAAACGTACACAAGCTTACCTGTTTGTTAAAAAATTAACTATTTAATCAGTAATCCACATTTCACAAGTTAAATGCCATTGTACACTGTTAGAAAGAGACACAAGACACAATTTCCTTAAGCTATTTTATGAATAATAACGAAAACTATGATTTTCACACAACATATTAAGTTTCTTCAAGCAAAGACATTTGTGTAACACTGGCAACACTGTGAACTACACGTTCAATCTGAAGCGCTATGACTCGTAAATGTATGAAAGTCAGCGGTCCTCAACAAGTTTTCTACAGAAAAATTACAAAATTTATTTAAAATTTCACTTTTCTATTTCTCATTTTTTTGTAAAAAAACTATTAATTATGTGTTCTACACAGTGATTTATACTGCTGGTTAAAATATTTGTACTTATTTAAGGTTCACCCTGTATACATTAATACCGTACGTATGTGAAGCTTATATAATCACATAAGTACGATAATAATGTAGTATCCCACATATTGCGTACAACGTTTTATCTACAACCGTCGCGGTTAATAATAATAATAATTAGTATTATTATACGTATGGTACGACATAATAAAAAAATTAACTTATTGTACACGGCACAAAGACAACTGTCTCAGATGGTAAGTCATGGTAGCCAATGCCATAACAAAAATGTCTAGGGAGTTATTTTGAACCATCTGGAAATATTGATGGCTTGAATTTAGTAGAACTGTTATGAAAATACGTCAAAAGAAGAAATGATGTCATGTTCTTCGATATAAAGTTGGTAAAAGCACCAAACAACCTATTGGCAATGTGTCAAAACTGATTACACCATTTCATAACCTGCCTAATCCAAATGCGTACATTGGACACTGTTTTTCGACGATCTTCAAGCTTACTTTTAGCTTATTGTGATAGTTTGACTATAAAAAGATATTTTGACTGGAAGTCTAATTCTGTTGCTGCAGGCTACATCAAAACTTCTACTGAAAACAAGAAATGAACTGCTATGAAAATTCTAGGCGAAAGCGAAATATTCCAACTATTCTACCAAATGGTTGCATGCAGCAGCTGGTATTAATGTGTCGAATTTTATAAGTTTTACTATCAATATACTTAATAAATGAGTTTTCATATGATCTTACGTATTTTATTTGTTTAATAAATGTCTAAATGGAGTCTAATTTAATTTACAATGTCATTATCCCACTAAAAAAGCACATGTGGGATAATATAAGTGATTATGACATGACATTTGAAACTATCAAATCATAGCCATTATGGGACAAATAAATATCGCTATTAGATAAAGTTTGACTGAGTTTTGGCGACAAGTTTTGACGTTTGCATGCTATTCTGATCCAAATACCTTCACATGTTACAAAATTAAGCATTTATCATCTTTTATGACACAAGTTCTGACAGTGTCGATGGGAATGTCCTTTGGTTTATAAACTATAACAACATTTATGGACAATGTTAGCAATTAGACTGACTGCTTTGGTGCCATACAGAGTGTAACTTTGAATGGACTTTATACAAAATATGCATTTAAGAAATACAGTTAAGTTTGTTTTTTTCAAATTCAGTCACAAAAATTGAATTTGCCGTAACCCTATTCTCATTTTCATAACTGTGCTAAAAAAAATAATTTTATTTTGGTTAAGCATTTACCTGTTGCTCTTTGAACCACACTGTATATATTAGCGGCGTTTTGTCATTCTTTGAGCATTCCGGGATTTTATCAGGCACCGACCTTCATCGTAAAACGAATGTTTTTATTTGTTTTGGTATGAATTACAAGAACTATATAACAATTTGAATACACGACAGCGTACTGCAAACCGCGAGGAATTTGCCCGTTTCACGATCACGAAAACAAACAGGGTTACACCCATAGCTGGGTCAAAATTCTCCGTAGACCTGGGACGTGGGAGAATGTCCAAAAATGGAAATACCTACTCGGATATACTTGAAATGATATTCTCCAAAAGCACTAGCTTGCTCACATCAAACTTTCTGCTTACTATTAGTCGTATTGTTTATCTCAATGACATTTTAAATACTAGTAAGTAGGTAATTTCCCATTATTATAGCTCATGTAATACAGCCAGAATAATTAACGGAATCATAATGAAATAAACAACACAGCATATACCCTTGCACAGCCACATAGTGATTGCAACACGGATTTTAATCAAGAATTTTTTATTATTTTATTTTTATTTATTTATTTATGTTACAATATGCCAAGGAATAAACTCAGTTACAGGGTGAGAAAACTTAGTACAGATAACTAAGTATAGTAAGGTAACTTAACAACTTATATATCTAAAACCTACAATAACATACTAAAATCTACAAAAAAGACACATAACTCTAACAGGAAAAAAGTCAAAATGGTGTTTTTAGAGAGCGAAAAGTTTTTGATTTGGTAAAAAACAAACAAGGTAATGTTTGATTATTATGAATATTGGATATAACAGTTTTAACGTATTTTTTTAGAACAAAACTTAAGCTCTAAGCATTATGAAAATAAATAGTACTTTTAAATCCTTACATAGTACAATGATGTTGAGCTAACAACATCTAACAACAAACTTGTTTATTTACAACGATATATGGAATGTTGATATTTCAAACTTTTGGAAGAAGCATTTCTGACTGACATCTGGGAAAGGAGTGGAAAGTGACAAATGTGCTCCTGTTTGCGTTAGAATTTATAATTTTTGTAATACCTTTATTTTGTCGTTTTCCATAATCTTCGCTATATTCTATTTGTTTCTCGACACCTTCTCGAGATCGCAGAAACTTCGAGAACTCTAAAAACCTATATAAGCGAATCGGTTTCGCCGTCACAGTCAGTTTATATTGAGTAGCCAAACGCGAGCCATATACTAGTGACAGAAACGTCAAAGTAAAGCGTTGACAGTTGTATAATTTGTTGGAAGGATATTTCTTGTATAATCAAGAGTGACAATAAAGTTGTTTGTCTACGTGACGTTTCCCACCCAATTTGGAGGTTACAATATGTTTTAATTAACAGTTTGTTGTCAATAATGGGAAATTAGAGGCCAAATTTCAAAGAAAACAGCAAATTCTCTCAATTGTCGACGTTTCGTCACTTATCGTGACATCCTCAGGACAATTACAGATTTAAGTGCTTCACTGTGTTTTCCGAGTCTCGTTGTACGTAGTATGTCGTATAACATATATTAAAATATTTTAATACATGTTCTTGATATATGTGTACGTTATTTTCTGCTTATATCTATACTGTCTAAGATTGTTGTTCTGGGAATTTCGATGATATTCGATAGGTCGTCACTTCAACATGCACCTGATACATCAATTATGAGTGCAACCTTTATAGGTATCATATCGTCAGATGCATTCTTCAAAAACGCTGCATTGTTCTCACTGGAGAAAGTGTTTGACATTTTGGATACATACCCTAGATTTGTTGTTTGTTGTTTCAAAATTTGGATATATTCACTTTATCTTTAATATTTAAAGTAGTACGCAACATTGAGTAAATGGACCAAAGGGTTGACGGCTTTTTTATTTTGGCAACTTTGCTAAAATATGTTAGCACAATAGTTTCAGAAATAGCTTTCTGAATACCTGTTTGAGAGCACCAACCCTTGGAAACATCATAAACTTTATCCTACTTTGCGCGACTTCTTAGACAATAAATCTTTTTCCAAACCTTCAGTGGCTTCTTTCAGTTGAGGAGGAGTACAAATAATTTCTTCTGAATCGCTCATTGTCACATATATCATCATCACGACTGTAATAATATTTACTAAATTACAAGAACTTCTTACGGATTCTGCTACTGCTTGATGCTTCTTCCGAGACGTAACCTGCTGTCGTCTTCCAGCTAGCAGTTCGCGTGTGCTGATTTTTTCCGTGACATCGGTATTCCAACGGCCTTGCAGCACGGACACGGCTGAAGCCCCGATCCGGAACGTAATTAATGTAAATTGAGTCTAAAATATTGCCGGCCTCTTCAGGCGCTATCTATTCCCGGGAACATTCGGCTTTACGTCTGGTTTGCTCCTTTGTCTCTAGAGCCTCCTTACGTATGTATGTGGTGTGTGACTTGATTGTTCGCTATGATATCCGTCCAAGTTTAGGTCTGCAAGCATAATTGTCTCGAGGCTGCAACCTATACGGGGTGTCTAGGATATAATCTGAGAAATCGTATAAGGACACGCTGAATTATGGCCATATCTGCTTAAAAGCGCGGTTGAAAATTCGACCTTCCTTATTCGGCGACTATGCGATGTCCCGAGTAATTATATCAGGCAGTTTGCCGTAGAAAAAATGATAAATACCTCCTACAACTTTGAAAACTGGATGTAACTGTCCTACTATACAATTTTTAACACTCCCTTGTAACATCAGTGCCTTAAAATGGTCACTTTAAAGCACTAGTGCCTTAAAGTAAATGTTAAATTGTGACAGTAAATTTGCAATACATTTAATTTGTATTTTCTTTATTAACATGAATACTTATATTACAATTCACACAATTTGAAAAATTAAATCCTTCCACAATTCTGCCACTATCAACTGAAACGACCGCATTCCTAGTTGACGTTTGAGCAGAATCCGCTGATATTGATGGCACTGAAAGCAGTTTTATGGCAATCGAATGTTTACTTTCCAACGAATCTTCGATGTATCCCTCGGCGACTGTTGAAGATTTCCATCCCCCATGCCGCTTAATTTTGCTCCACTATTCGCTAGTAAGCTTGCCGACGAATGCCGAAAACAATGTCCAGTATAGAGGTTAGAATTTGGAAGTAGCAGAAATTTTGCAATAGCAGCAGGAAATTTTCCAAACGTATTTATTCCCACAGGGTTTTTCGTACACTTGCCTTTCACATACTTTAGGAAAAGCCTCCGATGTCCCACATTTGCTGGACGAAGAGCCATGTATCTCCGGTAAAAATCCAAATAAAATTCTTCAACGATAGTGAAATTTCGTGGAACCTTGGTTTTGGTATCTGATATCTTAACCAATATTGAACTGGCAGTGACCACAATTTCCAAGGTGTAGAGGGTCAACTGACAAAGCTCCTCTCTACGGCAGGCACCAAATATTCCCAAAATAGTAGCTACTTTCATCATAAGATACTCGTCATCCGGTGCGCACTTCAAAAACTGTTCAATTTGGTCTCTGGTCAAGATCTTTGATTTTTGGGTTGATAACCTTCTTGACGCTTCAGAAACGCAATGAGCTAAAAATGCTTGCTGATATCTACGTCGCTATTTATTCGTAACATAACTTTAATCATAGAATAATTAGACCATAGAAATGAAGATTCCCAAACCTTCGATTTCTCCTCAAAATAGGCCAAGAATACATTTTCAGTATATTTTCCAGGAACGCCTTTTTCTTCACACCGCTTCACAAACTTATTGTATGCAATTTCATATTTAATCAGGGATTTTCTTGGTAATAAGGTAAGTAGCTCGGTTGGCCCCTTCATCGATTTCTTTAAATGAATTGTTCTTTTCCATAATTTTTTTATACTTTTTAAGGGCAAAAAGACACAACGTTTAAAAGTGACAAATCCAAAGCTTTCAAACTTTTCGTAAATGATGAATACAACAATGGTTGCCACCATGGTTACTATATATCATTGGCAAGTGCCCACTTCGAAAATTTGATATAGTGCCTACGATGCTATTTAAAACTTAACTTATTTCTACCCGGGTTAATGATGTTTAATGCTGTTTGTAGAAAAAATATTGTATGATATTTGTGTTAAGAATGTTTTTAAGGCACTCATGTAGAATTTTAACTTTTAACATCAAAGTATTGAAATTTAAATACGAAAAAAGCATTTTAAAAAGATCAACTCCGTCCCGCTCTGTCTCGTCCATATTTCTCGTCTTGTTTCCGAACTCGACGCTCATTTCTCTTCCTTGATCTAGTTGATGTTATGATAAATTGCGTTGAGCGAGGAGAGGACTACATGTACGTTTCTTTCAGTTACCAAGAGGATCACTGCGGCAAATTACTTTTACAGAATGGGGTCACGTAGACTTCAGCTCTAGTGGAAAATGAAATAAAGATAATACACCCACTTATGTTGCTCTTTGTTTTAATAGACCGGGTTTACGAATAAGCGAGCTGTTTTCCAGTCCAGAGCCTCTCGAGTTTGGAGAACGGGAATTTGTCGTGTAATTGGACAGATTTCGAATCCTCGCTTTGATGCGAAAATATTTAGATGTGTATTTATTATTCAGAAGATAAAAAGTGAATATTTTTAAATGCTGCTGGAACTACAGTGGTTATACGGATAATTTACGTCTTTCTACTCTCCTTTGGCATGTTACCTCACTTTATTAGTGAGGTTCGATAAATAATTATTTAAATACACAAGGCGAATACGTATCGGCGCGACAACGACTATTACAGCGTTCCGTTACTGAAACTAAAAGCGGAAAGCGTAGCTTGGACCCTGTTAAACTCGCTAGCACTAAGTCTAGTCATAATACGCTCATGCTTTAAAATGGTATAATACAGTCATAGAAAAGCAAATTGTTTTGATAAAATTGTTCGCCATTACAGTTGCACCCTCCGCCACTTCTTTATATTTTTTGACCTATCCTTCGAAACATCCTAATGCAAATCGCTTTTTCTCTCATCCAGAGAATATAAATCGGATTCGGACGTCAACTAGTCGTAAATTGTAGTCTAATTGTAAGGAAAAACAACTAATTGGTCGTCTTAGGCACAGTTTACAGCTTCTTTGTTCGAAGATATGCGTGTACGTATGTCCCTACCGACCATTGTGGGTCAGGGCGTCGGCTGAATTTGTACTCCTCGCATTGTGCCCAATATGGAACGGACGAAAAAGGGCAGAAAAAGCGATAAATTATATCGGCGGCATGTTGAGGAGTGACCAAACGTAAAATTAATCATAAGCGGTAATTTGAATACTTGGTTTCTGTTTGTTGTTGGAGATAACGATCTGGACGAGTCGTACACGCGCCTCCTTTAAAGGGTTCTCAGCGGCTGAGTTTTTTTGGTTTTTGTCGGAGCGGAGGACTTGTCCGCCGGTTTATGTCTGGGCTTAGCAAATTGCTGACGTTGACCATTTTAGGGGTCTTTCGTGGTTTCATACGTTTTGTATACGCTTCACCTGCAAAAAATCAGGACGTTTAAATGCAAGGCGGATATTTGAGTATTCCTAAAATATTTCAAGAGAGTATACAGGGTGTTAATGAAATATCTTGTCAAACTAACCAAAGCAATAGAAAAAATGAATGCTCATTGCTCATGTCGAAGTATAAGAAGATGTAACAGTTTTTTTTAAGAACTAACCATCCTAGTAGAGTCTTTAATTTTTGTCCGATTTTAGAAATTTGTATCTTATAGTTAGTATTCAAAATGCGCGGACAATGACTGAAGAATTTTATTTTTCGCCTGTAATCATGACCGACTATGCTCACAAAAAAAATTTGGTGCGTGTAAAAAAAATTGTTTCAAGGAAATAAATTTTTTGTATACACCCAAAAGAATATTTATTTCTTGATGCTATATAATTTATTTTGTAGGCGAGCAGGATAGTCTTGCTGCAGTAAGGCTTGAACCCTTTGTATGTGATACCGATCAAACTAATCTATGATTCACATCTCAAAGGTCTTCCAGGCAAATAATGATCGATGATACATAGACCTCCGCCACGGGTAAATTTTAAAAAATGGTAATTTTTTGTTTCATACATACCGAAATCCTAAATATGCACATCGAATATGGTCAAATTATCTCACGCAATTCAGAAATTAAAAATCGAAAACTGTTTTTTTTTTAATATGCTATAGCTAGACAATGGCTGTCCTAAGACTCAACATTTATATAAGAAAAAAACTCTTATCTTTGGCCACAGAATTAGCCCCTGAATTTTTGACAGGACACCCTGTACCATCTTGTATATGAGGTAGAATTTTCAGCGACGTACCAAGCAAAAATCAATTTCCCGTTAACTTAATCGTAAACCAACAGCAAAATCGCTATCCTCCTGCAATAAATTCCCCGCCGACTCTTCCAAACAAGCGATGCAATCACAGGCCGTAAATAATTATCGCTTAAAATTTAACTGGACGCCATTGGACGCCGCTGCGCGACCGGTGCATTGTTTTATTTAATAAAGTTGTGTAATTTATAAATCGACATAAATTTAAACTTTAACAGTTACAACGCCCAGGACGTGATTTATTTACTGCTGCATTAAAATTTCTATTGCGACGTAATTGAAATGGCGCGACGGGACAAAACAGTTATTCGATTTTCATATTTAATGGCACCTTCCCGATATATCCGCGGAATAAATGTTTAGTAACAATGTAAAATGAACAGGAATAGAAAATACAGAGTGGATAAGTGTCCCCTATAAAGAATGCAATCGGTCAAAGAAATTCGAAAGTGCGGTAAAAGCACAGCTTGGTAAAATGTACAACGGGAAAATTGCATGGTCTTTTCAAATAAGTGTGATTGATTAAATATTATATTTTGTGGTGCTTGAGTATTTATAGATTTCTAGTTGTTCATTTGACAAAAGTTTTGAAGTCTTTGGTTTATAGTTGTCACATTGACGTTTCAAATAAACACGTAATTTCAAATATGTTGATATATCAATGTGTCGTCCTTTGGACTGCGTTGCTCTCAACAAGGAGTAATTTTACTATAACGTAGATGCCTTCAATTTTGTATATGAGTCAGAAAAGTATACAATCACAGCATTTTCTAAATAGGGGGTCGTATTTTTTCCGTTTGTAAGGTAATTCGTACTTTTCCCTAGATGTATTCGGCAATAAATTTAAAGCCACATTTTTTGCAGCTGCTACTAACTCTGGTGCTGTCCCGGACACCTGAACATCATCACTGTCCATCTGAAATATATTTTCTTAAAATGAATCTGACTTTATCACAATATAGACACCAATTGCAAACAATGTCTAATGCAGTCTGCAATCTATCACTATCATCAATGGTGCTAACTTCACATAAAAATTTGAGGTCATCTGCAGACATAAGTCTCCAACTATGCCATTTATAAATAACACAAAAAGTAAAGGTCCCAGTATGGAACCTTGAGGTACGCCAGATATTTGATGAAACATGATACTGAACAAATTGATATCTGTTGCTTAAATATTATTGGAGAAAATGTCCGAAGCGAATCAGATAACCCAAAAATATTCTTTAGAGATTTTAGAGACAAGTTGGAATAGGATAAATATAAAGACTTTGTTAACAATTAAGTAATTAAGTAACTAGTAACTTAATAAGGAACATATTCGTCCAAAAGTACAAATTGTTTTCTTTCATCACATTTCTTCGAATTTAAAGGTTGGTCATAAGCACCACGAGTATATGCACCACCTGGCAGTGCAGAAGTTTTTAACATTTCATAAGTACTTCAGTTCGAATTTGTCTCACATCAACTGAAAACTTCGTTCGCACTTCAGATTCATAAAACTCGCCTCGATAAGAATTCCACGTTTTTCTCGTGTTACTGCAGCTTCAATATAGCGTGCAAAGTTGCACTTCGACGTTTAAAGATCGATGAGACATGGGAAATAGAGAGATATTTAGAAAATATGACAAAATAGAAGGATCCCGCCCGATTTAATGTCTAAAGCAATAGCGCGAGGAAGACTGGAGCAGTGGAGCAATAATTCGCACGTAGACGTAGACGTCAAATTTAAAATATCCAGCTCGGAAGGAAATTGAAGCATGCTATAACTTTTTAATATTTCTTATAAAAGTAACATTCTTACATAAGAATCATTTAATTCATGTATCAATTTAGAAAAATCGTAATTTGTTTCAAAACTGTTTGTGTTGTTCTGTATGTATCTATACAAAATGTTCATTAAGACTTGGACACAGCTTGATGGGAAATACTTGAATTCTAGCAATATCTTTAAAATCATTACATCAATCAAACTGAAAATTTGAGTGTTTAGGTACAGGATATTTTGAGAAGAGAATTTCGAAAATAGTATTAATTTTGAACTCACGGATAGAGGACACTAGTTAAACGTTATTGGTTGATTCGTGGGTTTGTTTGGAATAATTATTTTCCATGCCAAATTTTAATCCTAAAAAAGTATTTACTTACTACTATGCACACACTTATAATAATTTTTAACATGTTAATAAAATTATGATTATGGTCAAGTGCCAATCGTTGATTATTTTGGGTTATTGGGGCCATATATCAACCTATATTATTAATGTTTTACACATAAGTACACTAGAAAGCATTTTATAATAATGATTTTGACATACGTTGTGTAGGGAACTGTCATTGTACTTTTGTTTCAGCACAACCAAAGCTTATCATGAGCGTAAAAACAAATCATATCCTTCATTCGGACATATGTAAATTAATTGTACCACTGCATGTTGTAAGGGTGAGGTAAAGGTCTACTTAAAATTGTTTTGCGACAATTGAAAACAAGTCACATATTTTTCTGTCATTGGCATCAGCTTCACAAGCCAAAGCCTATTTAGAATAATATTTGCAGTAGCCGGAAAGTACGTGGCGGCATCGCGAGCTACAGGAACATATATACAGGGTGTCCCAACAAATATATAAATACATATTTTCTCGTTTTGTTACATTGTGACGTATACTGACTTATTGTCTTATCCATTTCTTCTTTATGTTTTAAACAAAAGAAACAGCACAATCGCAGTTTACACTGAGAAAAGACACTCTTGGAGCGACAATTTTCTTGATGTCAACATTTTGATTGTTACCGCAAGAACATTTTTCTTGAAATAAAACAAAGATGAATAAAATAAAATTACGGTTTTACACTAACGAAACAAAACTGTTGACGATTTACTGCTTAATTCAACGATTTTTCATGTTTATTGTTACATCAGCTTCATAATTTGTTCCATCTACGTGCCATTCTTTTATATTAAGTTTTTTTTTTATTTGGAAACGACTTTTGATGATTTAATTTTTGTTTATTGTTTGACATAAAATTATGCTGTGATATTAAATTAAATCGTTTCTAATTAATTTTCTGCAACCAAGAGGACTTTAATTTTAAAGTGTAAAATATTTTTCTTCAATCAATGAATGCCATTGTCGTTATTTATACTGCACGTGCTTCTACCGAAAGGGAGTAGCTAATGATCGCTAGATGTAGCTTGTTACATTTCGCGTACCCTGTAGAGCGCCAGAAGATAAACCTTTACCGTGGGTACGTGGTTTGCCAGGATAGGAGACAGAAGGAGATCCGTCGTAGAGGCTGAGCGGGAAAGGGGCCCGGAGGCCCACCTCTACAAGGTGAAACCTTCCGATCGTTGGGTCCTACAGTGCAATGATGTGAAAGAGAATCCCTCTAGGCTTCTCACATCTGACCTCATTTATCCTACCAAGAATATTGACGCGCATTATGACATTTAAAAACTGTTCAGACAAATACAATATTTACGCGGTGTAGAATTAACTACATCTATCGGCCGTTCGCTACTCCATGCCGGACTGAAAATGTCACAGGCACGAAGCGTTCTACATGCAGTAGACACCATTGAAAGCTGTCGACCTTTATCGCGATCGGCGAGAAACGATATTTTGCAAACACGGCTCACCTATGGCATACTGATGAGAGCTAATAAGCTCGAAACCGGTATATGTCTGGTGGGCGTCTGACGAATGACTCTAGCTGCTGCTATAGGTTTTCCAGGTGTAATTCAATGCTGGTCGGGGCATTAGCCCGCAGAGTAGTTGTTTCCTGGAATTCCGTGTTTGCAAATACAATATTTAACTTTTCGAACGTTAAATTAACAATATGATGTTAATAGAATCAACATCGTGGATAGAATAAATACATTTTTAGGTTCCTCTAACTAATACTTTTACGTCGAACTAAAATAATAACGGAATATTGAATTATTGAAACATTTTTAAAAGGTTAATTGTAAAAAATTGTTAATCAACAAGTTTTTCAGTACGTTTTTCAGTAAATTTAACAGTGTTTTGTCAACTCGCTTGATCCTAGCAGTAAATATCTCTTCGCTACGCTAATGGATGTGCCCAGATCTGTTTTTACAATCACCCGTAGAAGCGAATGCGCTTATATACGATCATAATCAACTTATAATAGAGGTATCAGGGGATGAAGTGCTCTCGAGCGTTTAATCAGTGCCAACTTCGTTAAGCTTTCGAATATGCATAAGCGGGGACGGGGCCCAATATAGGGAACATGACGGCCCGACAGTGGCCAGCGCCCGTCCCCGATAACTCGGTTATAAGCCGGCGTGTGCGGGTCAAAGGGCGCAAATTGGCAATCGGCCGCTGCTGAATTATCGAAGGACTTCCTGCCAGGCCAGGATTACCCGCTGCAGGATCGGCAGTCGTCCTATCCGGTCCTAATTAATTCGATTGTGATGGATGGGACGCAACCCGGGTCGATTGCTTCTTTCGGTTTGTGGGGTGTTACAAGCGGTAATTTTACGCAAAGGACAATACGTAAATCAACGTTTTTTCTACTCAAGAGCGTCGTTTGGGGAGGGCAAATGGGGGCATATTTTTTTGTTTCCGGTTTAATATTTTTCTGCATTTGCCCCTGCTTGAAAAATTTTGTAACGACGCCCATGTTTCTACTTGGTATTTTGTGACATGAGGGGTGTGCTCGATTGAAAGGAAGCAAAATAGTTAATTTGAATTTGTTATCTATGAGATCTTTGAAATGCTGTAGAGATTATCTAGTTGTTATTTGTTAGTCGTTTTTGGCTTTAAGACAACACTCATTTAAGACAACACTCAAACTTATTTAAAAGAAAACATTTCCACATAAAGGTTTTTAATAACAATAAAAAAGATAAATAGTGTTAACAAACATGAAGAAGACTGTTACAACAAATATTAAACGAGACACTTTATGAACCTTCAATTTGCACGAGACACGCCAAAATACAGGAAGTAGGCCTATAACTTCAAAAATTGTGGATAATCAGACAGAGCCTCTTATTCCTGTACAAGTAACACAATATAGATGTAATGTTCATTAAACCTGTGTAAGTAATGTAGTGTAATATACCCGGTTCGTTCAACATTGTTGAGAGAGGAAGTATTTGGCCAATAATCGAGAAGATTTACCTACGTTGTGTTTATTTATATTATTTATTAACTTACCTCGAATGTGCTACATATTTACGAAATTAAGGAGATTTGAGTAGTTTAAATAAAACAAAACAAATTACTAAATACACCTCGTTTATTAGTTTTCTGTCAATGGTGTAATAGCCTACCTAACCATCTATCAGTGCCGTACTCAGCCTTGAATTCACGGGGAAAAGAGCACGACAGAGAAAACCCCGATCACAACTCAAAGAATCGCTGTCGCTATTGCAATGGTAATAATAATGATAACAATAATAAAAATGTATCTATACTTCAGTACTTGAATACACAGTAATATAATCTTAATTCTACATACAAAACTGAAGAATGTTTTGGATAGTTAGCCGACTTGCGTCAGAAGGTACTGACGTAGTAGTTGAGGGGTTGAACTAAAATCTCGATTCATACCTCATGCATCATATGTTTTATCGGATGTTTATCCAGTCAAGGAGAAAATGTTAATGGAATCACCAAGGTTCTTACAAACATCTGACAAGCAAACCGCTAATTCAAGTAATAAAGTAGTAGTCGTAGATGATTAATAATAACTTACAATACCATTTACAACAGCATAACTTCGACTCAAACTAAAGTTATACAGATAATTTCAACAATAAATCAACAAGTACTGTCTTACCTCAAAATTATAAAAACCTATAAGGAAACTGTAATAAAATATCGAACAGATAATAAAATAATAAAAGGAACACAATGATATTCAATCTTTAAATACAATATACAAAAACAAGTTACTAATTTGTAAAATTAGAACAGATGCACAACTTATCACCATTCACTATCTTCCAGCCAACTGAACTCTTAAAACCCCACTAACTATCCGTTGAATCTCGCTCCTCGTTCCCGTGTTTATTACTGCTTTGTCTCCAGCCGCCCCTCTAGCTAATGCGTATATAATATTCTATACAGGGTGTTATTCATTGAGCAGTACAGATATAACAAAATAATATTTATCTAAGTGGATTCCCACAATAACTAGCACAGTACACATGAGACTATATCATCGTCTTGTATGTTATAACACTAAAATTAAAACCCGATAAAATTTATATTTACAACTATTCTTTTCAATTATTATTTACTAACTATTGATTTAAATGGCACACATAATAGAAAAAATAATATAACTTAATTTTGTGTTTGTGATAACACAGTTTGACAAGTTAACTCGCTAAGTTATTAAATGTCGCCCATAAAAGACTTATTCAGCTAGCAAATACATTATTCAACGAATTGTGTTATTATATCAACACAATGGGGTGGACTCGTTTAACAACTAATTGTGTTGACTAAGTGAGAATTTACTCATAATTTTGTATAGTGTAACCTTAGATATGTTAGTTATATTAATTTAGCAGACTCTTAACAGATTCTCCATAACTTTTCATCGACATCGCTCGTTAGCCTGCAAACGTGCATGATAGCCGCCGATCTCCGTTGCAAAATATCGAGTAACTCGCCTTGAAGCCGGTGCCACACCTCGTATCTTTTGCTGCGGCTCGCCATTTGACCATTTTAGGAGTTCGACACGGACTCGCGGTCGATCGGTCCAATTTAATTGCGACTAGCACACGTTACGGATAAATAAACGGTCTACGAGACGCAATTTACAATTACAGGGGCCGTAATTGCTAGACTCGATCGCCCCCGTTGGAGAAGTGTCGACGGAGAGCCTTAGTGGCCGTCCCATTTGAATAGTTTATATATAGGGCGTTTCTGATTAACCGACACAGTTTGTCTACGTTCTACGCAGTATATATTATATTTATTATTTAAAACTGTACACGGCCCGCCACTTGAAAATTATCAGGCCTATGTCTCCGTTATGTTTAAAGATACCTTAGCGAAATCTCAAATTTACTCAAAATTCAACACCAAAATAATTTCACATCGAGTTTCATAAACACGAGTATTAACAGGGTGTTTCAAAACAAAAGCGAAAAATTTCAGGGGGGATTCCTTGTTGAAAATAAAAGGTAGTTTGTTATATAAACGTTGGGTCACAAGTCAACCATTAGGGAGATATCGCTTTGCAAAGATGGCGGAAAAAAGAGTGTTTTTATTGTTTTTCTCGGAAACAAAAAGCGTGGGAATGGTAAAATTTTGTAGAAGTGTTACCATCATCAAAAGACACTTGTGACATATTTTTGAAAATAATTGGAAAGGGTTGAAATAAACTACCCCTTTCTGTTTTTTTAACTATACTTTCAAAAAACTTTCTTAATGACATAAAAAAAATAAATTAGGTTAAGCCGATTCATTTAGAAACTTTTTCCTGTTTTTTTTTTTGATAAAATTAACTGTTTCGACGTTAAAAAATAAAATGTAAAGTATTGCACGTCGGGAAGATACAGTTTTACTACACCCATTATTAGGAAAAACTAGTTGGCTGCTGTCAATTTCCGGATGTTTCCATTTTGCTTTGACAGATAGCAAATGGTTTGTACTATTTTAACATTTTGAGAGTGGTTTACGGGATAATTTGCCTTTCGTTGTGTGATGTGTTTGATTGCGGAGTACGTTGGGATTCAATACTAAGTTAATACAACAAAAATGGTTATTTTCACAAATGCAGAAATGGCAGACATGCACTTTATGTACAGCCGGGCAAATGGAAATTCCTTACATGCTTGTCGCCTTTATGCAGAAGCGTATCCTAATCGTAGAATTCCTCATCACAGTATATTTGCTAAGCTTCATCGAAGGCTATGTGAATCCGGAAAATTCAAAAAAAGAAGTTTTGATACAGGCCGACACCGGGAAGTACAAACCATTTGCTATCTGTCAAAGCAACAATGCAAACATCTTGAACTTGACAGCAGCCAACTAGTTTTTCCTAATAATGGATGTAGTAAAACTGCCTCTTCCCGACGTGCAATACTTTACATTTTATTTTTTAACGTCGAAACAGTTAATTTTTTTTAAAAAATATAAGAGAGAAAAAAGTTTCTAAATGAATCGGCTTAATATAATTTATTTTTTTCTACGTCGTTAAGGAAGTTTTTTGAAAATATAGTTAAAAAACTGAAAGGGGTAGTTTATTTCAACCCTTTCCAATTATTTTCAAAAAGTGAAAAAATATGTCACAAGTGTCTTTCGATGATGGTAACACTTCCACAAAATTTTACCATTCCCACGCTTTTCATTTCCGAGAAAAACAATAAAAACTCTCTTTTTTCCGCCATCTTTGCAACGCGATATCTCCCAAATGGCTGAGTTGTGACCCAACGTTTATATAACACCTTTTATTTTCAACAAGGAATCACCCCCTAAAATGTTTCGCCTTTGTTTTGAAACACCCTGTATAAAAAGTTCAAATTCGAGATAAAAAGTAAATTTTATCTAATACACTCATTTCTTTTTTACAAAATATTATTATGAGTTTATAATTTCGACGTTTCGATTCTTTAGGTTCATCATCATGTACAGGATGGGCCATAGAGCACATCTTTGGGACAAACTATGAAGATTAGCTAAATGTGTCTTAGTAAAATGTTGTGGTAAAAGATACAGGGCGTCAAAATTGAAATTATTTTTTCGATTTTTTGTAATAATTCTAGTACCGCTAACCAATTGTCACCAAATTTGGTGGGGAATGGATTTCTGCCTTATTTTTTGTTGATACTTGATTTTTGCATATTTATTAGGTGACAACCAAATGTATTTTTCGATGTGAGGACGTTTTTTATCAAGAGAATTATAAAATGCATAGAAATGGGTAAATTTCGAGTTACTCTGAATTTTTATAAAATAAGATAATCAATCAATTTGTCGTCATCACAATACTGATTTTTGAAGATCTTTTTTGCGTAAAATGAAATTCTACATAATATTATTAGAATGAGAGAAACCCAATATAGAAAAAGATAGAGAATAAAGTATCACAAAAAACTATGATTTTCACACAACATCTTAAGAGTTAATTTTCGCTACATAACCTCAAATAACGTGTCAGTGCTAACCATTTCGTACCTCGTAGTTTCGTAGTAGATGAAACAGATTTTAAAAATAAACACAAAACATGAAATAACAAAATAACTATCTTGATGTACGCGTTCAATATCAAAAGAACATGACATGCTAAAAGCGTATTTGTTAAGTAGTGATAATCAGTGATAGTGATAACAATAAAGTATTGGAGTGTAGTAAAAATGGATAAGAACCAAATTCTAGATTGAACTATGATTGTGAGTAGAGAATCTGGTTTATATTTTCAATTTATTGGTGAAGTTTAATTCTTTGGCATATCTCAATATTCTAGTTAACATTGTTGAAGCCTATTTGAAGACATTAGTGTAACACGCAACGCTGTGGAATTCTCATTCACAATGACTCTTAAAAATATTAGTTCGGAGTGGGATCAGCGGTCCTCAACAAGTTTTAGATTGAAAAATCACGACATTTATTTAAAATTTGACTTTACTCCTGATTTTTTTGTAAAAAAAACTATTATTTAGTATGTACATATTGCACTAAATTACAAAAAATGATTGTTTTACTTTCTTCATAGGATTTAATTTTAAATTTATTTTGTCTGTCGGGATATTTTGAGAAAAACTAACATTTACTCGTTCAGATTTCTTAAAACGCCTTTTAACCCCCTCGCCTGACAATGCGCCCTATCAATAAGGCCACCGCCCGCTCATAAACAGCTTACCGCACTAGGCAGGCCCGCAATCTCAATTTCGTCGGGGATTTTTCTCGTCCGCCGTAATTGAATTACCATATAAAGCCTGCGAAGATCGCCGATGCCGATTAGGGCATTTGCCGTAATTTGTTTTTTAACGGGAGCCTTTACAAGGGCAATTTCCAGTAATAATCCGTGATTGATGATGGTTTTTTTAAGGAAGAGTATTACGGCGGGGCTTCTTTATGGGGTTTTATGGTTAGCTAATGGGATTGTCTCAGGTCGACTGTAGAAATATGCTTCGGCTATTATTTCCATTAGAAAACAGTGTTTACGTTTCCGACGTAGGTAAGAGGGTAAGTTATACAGGTCGGCAGCATCTAGAAGGTATCTGATGTAAAAATTATTTATACTAATCAATACAAAAAATAAAATGTATAGAATTGTAACGCTATTTACCTAGATAGGGCGTTAAGGATAAGTTTGCTATACACTTTTTATTAGATATCAATAATATTGGGTTTCAGTTGTTGTTAGGGTTGGGAATATTTATCGATAATTATCGATAATATCGATAATAATACACATAAAAAGTTATCGAATTATCGATATTATCGATAATTTATCGACAATCTATGGATGTTATCGAAAATTTATCGATATAACCGATAATTCTCGTTATAGTAACGATAATATCGGTAGCTACCGATAGTTTTGATAATATCGATAATATTTTGACACGAAGAATCACGTTTAGTCGTAGCTTGAAGCTTGCAGCCAATAATGAGTTATGCGACTTATATGTAAACATTTTCGTAGGTTTTAGATTTGTTTATACCGTACCGAAAACTGTTCAGTGAACAGTAAGTAACCTAAAATTTAGGGAACAATCACGAAGTGAGCGACATCTGTTGAGTAGGGTTAGGAATATTTATCGATATAATCGATAATTATCGTGGTGTATAAATCAAATCTCCTACAATTCCTATCAATGAAGTCATATGTATGCTCTCTGATACCAAACATCTAGGTATGCAAATGAACAATTCCACAGACAAAGCTCTATTCAATAATTATCTAAAGAAATTAATCTATCTAAATTTACTAACCTGGTTTAATGAAAACACTGTATAAATATCTAACTTCACTTTTGACAGTGGGATTTCGAAAATTCAACCACAATAGATGAGATCTGACCTATTTCTGCATTTTTAGGATTGCTTCTTCAGGTGGCCTCCTTTAAGTTGAGTCAAATATCTAACTAAAAAAATTATTATATAAATTAAAATTATTTGAAATTAAATATCGGCAATGACAAAAGTGACATTAACCTGTCAATTAATTTTAAATTAAATATGACAATACCTACTTAAATAATGTACCTAAAAGTTTTTATATATTTTTTAGGTATTAATAATATTGTGTGAAACTAACTACTCTGTGGACTAAAGCCCCAACCAGCGTTGAATTACACCCACAATATGTACCTGTATTTTAAAATACCTTTCTGATACAGTAAAAGATGTTGCAAAAGCTAATAATAAAGAATATATGGGTAGATATTGTGGGCGTAATTCAACGCTGGTTGGAACTTTAGTCCACAGAGTAGTTAGTTGCACACCATATTATTAATACCTAAAAAATATTCAAGAAAGTTTTCGATCTGGACCCAAAACTTCGACAATTTTCTGGTCTTCTATTTTGGTGAATTTGGTAATGCCAACCAGAATAAAAATCCCAAGGCAGATTTGTAGTTGACGTTTTCTGTGTTCTACTGTGTTAACCTATCTAAATTTTAATCAATCAAAGAGAGGCTTGGAAATTAAAAACTATTAAACAAGAAATTTGAACAAGAAAATTGACTCAAGAAAAACTCATTTTGCTATTCTAACCGCACATTTCAAAAGTTATATTCACATATTTATAAATAAATAAAAAGTAATAATCTTATATGTAATACTAAGCAACTTTATGTTATAACAGCATTATATTTATATGCATCTACAATTAAATTTAAAATAATATGTATTTTCCAAGATTTCTGTACCTAAAATTTGGTTAGTGAGAACGCATTTTCCATTGTTTAATCGTTTTAGTTCGGTATCTTTGAAAATTCGCAGGTGGCATGAGACAACATCCCTGTTATTTGTTAAGTCCTAGACTGTTCAGTTATTAAATGTCTAAAATTATTTATTTTTGAAGAAAACACCATTTTAAGATCATGGCGATCGACAAAGACTCAAATCGTTTGTATAAGTTTTATGTTTATTAGCTATTAAGTTAGATCTAGCTAAAAATTGTGGTTGTAGTGCAATAATAGATTCATTTTCAAGTCGAAAGGCACCCCACCTATTGTATTAAGTACGTACGTGCATGTATGATTTTGTATCGCTGTATAAATAAATCCAAAGCCGTAGTAGACACAATAGGTATAAATACTTGTTTAAAAGTTTGTTCTCGTGTGAATTATTGAAATGTAATGAAGTTATCTAGCTTTACATAATAATTGTAAACGAAAAACGCAGTGGCCTGAAAATTTTTCACATTACTGGGACCCGCTCTGGCTCTCGACGGTTCTGCATAGTCACACAGCAACGACAAGTTAAGTATACCGTCTAAATTCCCCTATAACTCTACGCTGTCCAACACCTACGCATCTCTGTTTTAAGACTTTATCTGAACACGTCCTCGGCGCTATTTTTATAAGCGAACTTTATGTGTAACAAAGGAATGTCCCGAGATTGTTCGCGATGCCAAGTTGTTTCTTGTTTCGCGGTTAGGTACACGTGCAAGTGCTACATGCTGAAGATAACTAAATCACTCTGAAGGAAAACCTCTCAGCGGAAGGTCTCGAGAAATTGCTGCCACGGGACTTGCTACAAATAGAAACCGATCTGAAAACAAAATAACGTGAAGGAAATAGAATAGATTCATATGTCACATATACCCAATCGCTAAACATCTAGAGAGTGTTAGTAGTTAGAGCAGTCTAATCAAGCTTTGTCAAAAATTTTAGATGCCATGAATAGTAAACACACAACTGTAGTTGTCTCTTTAGATCTCTCTAAAGCATTTAATTGTGTCGATCACAGTATATTATTAATAGGTAAAAATATTAGAACATGGCATTAGAGGGGTAGCAAAAAATTTTATAGCATATCTTCACAATAGCATGCAATGCGTTGCAGAGGTGGATGAGTCGGGAAAATTAATAAAATCAGAAAAGATGCTATCAATAACACCATAAAAACTGTGCAACATTATTTTTGCTAAAACGCAGATGATGACGTTTTCTAGAGGAAATAATCACGAACTACCATTTATAAATACAGATAATGAATCGAAATCAGTAAATAATCTGTAATTTTTGGGAATTAGAATTGACTCACGTCTAGATTGAAAATATCATATTGATTCTCTAGAGCAAAAAATGGCTCAATATTTCTATGCTTTAAAAATATTATCTCAAAATATTAGTCCTGAAGCAGTTTGTACAGCTTATTATGCATATATACAATCCAGAATAAAATATGGTATAATTTTTTGGGGTATTTCTTCTGATGCAAAACGAATATTTATTTTGAAAAAAAGATGTCTTAGGAATATTTTGAATATGGCGCAAAGAGAATCTTGCAAGAATGCATTTCTAAGAGTGTTCTTACTTTAACAAGTTTATATATTTATGAGGTGTGCATTTTTGTAGCTGACAATAAATCTTTGTTCGATAATTACCAGAAACAACAGTCTTATTATACGAGAAATAAAGATATATTAACGCCAAATTTCACTCAATTTACATACATCCAGAAAATGAGAATGAGAGTCTTTAACAAATTACCTAATACCACGACTGCTTTACCTATCAAAATACTAAAAAAGAAATTGAAATCATTTTTAATACAAAAAGCTTATTATACTAGTCTATCTAATTATTTTTAAAACTGTACTGTCTATTAAATGTATCCTTACTGTTTTATTGTAGATGTTTAAGATATTTTAGGTGTATGTGTTTTTTATACTTAGTTTTAAGTTTAACTTTAATTTTAATATGTTCTTTTTTAAAATCCTTTGCTATTAACTACTTAGGAATTATTTGTAATGTTCTTTTGACTTGTTTAACGATCGTTTTGGGCATTATGTATGTTACATGCATTTGAACTAAATAAACCTATCTATCTCTATCTTTTGATACTGACTCCATAAAAAAAATAAATAAATCATTATTCGTTTTCAAGAAAAAATCAGAATGAAATATGAGGATGATCCGGATCGAAGAATAGAATTTTGTGAAATCATGTCTAAGAGAATTACTGAAAATTAAAATATACTTTACAATGTCTGATTTAGTGATGCCATGATCACAGATATTCTAGAGAATGATGATCAGATGACAATTTTGTGACGTTCCAACAAGACAGAGCTCCACCCCGTTCTGAGCGACAAGTTAGGGCTTATTTGGATCAGAATTTTCCAGGACGATGGATAGATAGGTGGTAGGCGTGGGGCTACAGAATGACCAGCGCGGTCTCCCGATTTGAGTCCAAATGAGAGATTATCTGGGGACATCTCAAATCAGTGGTTTTTGCAAGTCAACCCAAAAATCTTGAATTTAACTACAGAGGTTTTTGCAAATGTAAGGAAATGTTTCATAGACATATTTTCCAAGAACAACTGGGTGTACAATTTGAGTATTCGTTATAAATAGTTTTAAATGTAAAAATACAAAATTCCAAAATTTTATATTTTAGTGTTTTATTCTTGAAAACAAGTAATGATTTTGTATTTTTTACGGATTCAGAGTCAGTATCAAAAGAGCTTTCAAACGATGCACATGCCCAAAAATACTAAATTTCAAAAGTTTATATTTCGCACGCCATATAGTAATTAGAAATTTCAACGTTGATACCTTGATCTATGAAGGGGTGACAACTACAAAATAAGTAATGCTGTAAGTCGATGTCCCCCTCAAATTGAAAATCGACGTGTTTTTGGATTTTTTTGAAAACTCCATATTAAACGAAATATTCAGGTGGAAATTTTTACATGGGACACTTTGTAGTTTTATATGATCGAAGATATGTGTCTTTACAGTGTTGGTAGAGATAGAAGTTTTCACGCAGTGTTACCAACGTAATTTTAGTAATAACAATCGTCCTCCCTTACTTCGCAGTTTACCGCGGCGAAATAATAAATATTTCCCAACGCGAGTTTCTTTTGTAATACACTTGGCTCCGCTTCTCTTTACTACGTCATAATATAAAGGACTCTCTAAATCCTAATGTGACGACTTGATTAAATTTCAAAGAAGCGGAGAAATTTTAGGGAAACCGCGCCGCGATATTCAGATACTTATTGTCACATTTATAAAGGATTTTTAGAGCTTGCTCTCTAAAGAACACTCTCTTTGAATATTTCAAACAAGCCGCTGTTAAAAACGATGCCTAATTCAATTTCACTGTTATGAAGTGGCTTTTAGAAGACAGGGAAAGCATATTTATAGTAATATGATCTGTTTGCTGAAATGCGGCAAAAAAGTTCTCTACTGTCCAAATATGTACACTAACTTCCTAAATAAAAGTATTCGATATAAATAATATAAATAGAAAAAAGAAAAACGCAACTTCAAGAAATGTTAAACGTAGGAACAATATTGTCATATTTATAACAATTCACACTCAAATTGTATCCCTTTTGCACGCCACTGCCCAAAGTCGTGTTGTGCCCGCCCCACGAAGATAAAAAGATAAAACGCGCCACAAATAACCAGGCCAACTTGATGATTTGCAGTAGACAAGTTGTTAAGAAACTGCTTAAAAGTTTTCTGAGAGCGCTGTGAACGTTTAGGTGGATGAAAGGCGACCCCACAGAGACCCTGATAAGGTCGTTTGGCTGGGTCGCCGCCTTCCAATTTTTGTAATTATCGGCGACATTGTCAAGTGAAAGAAAAATCGTCGTCACTAGGTATACGTACTGAGAACGAAGGTAAATATGGGATTGCAAATTGAAAAATAATGGGATTATTATGGTGTTACGTATTTTTTTTCAAATTTCTTACATTTGTCGCACAAAAAACAACGAATTCATTTTCATAGGTTCACCTAACCATCCTGTACAATCACAAATTTCATAATTTATTAATACATTCAATTAATCAATGACTATCCCTATTCAAATCACTTGACTGACTCACTTTGATCTCTGCACTGTTTAAATAGTCTCAATCGAAACACTGAAAACGTTTAGAATTTCTTGCATAATTCTGTAGAGAAGAAGCGATTTATCCAGGCGCATATAGGTCAGTGGTCGAGCGGTTTAAGGCGTCAGTCAGACTTGAATCGATAAGGCCAGTCTGCCGGGGGTTTCCTCTTACAATACCCTCTTTGCAGGTATGGTAAGGTGGAAGAATACTGGCTTGCGTCAATGTAAGAGATTGATACCGGTCGGCGTTTGACCATCCCCCTAATAAATGAGGTTTTTTTCATATTGTTGCTTAATAATAATATGCCGCCCCTTCTCCTGCACAAGTCTCCGACTTCTGGGCTATTCCTCGTGATTAGAATGAGGAGTAGAAAGGGTTTATTATTTGAATGGCACTACTTATTTATATTTCTCATGTTCAAGATTAGACTGTTTTTATTAAAAAAGTTTTTATATTAAATACATAACTTCTAACCCCTACTGAAATAGACATTCAAAACTGATTTAAAAACAATGCAGTACAAACATAACGGATATAAAATATCCGCAGTGAAAAAAAAAATTATATTCACATTTTTCATAAAGGATTGTTTCAACATTTTGGTGAATGCGCCGGTTTGCAGTTTGACTCAACATCTCAATTAATTGTTGCGTCGCATAAGGTTTCATTTGCGACAATATATTGTAATAAAATATGTTCCTGAATACTGAACACAAATAAGATGTGCGAATAAAGTTTTTATAGCAAGTTATTAACCCCATGTCTCCAATTATTCAAGCTTGGAAATTGAAGGACGTCCTATCTTCCCCGTGTAATCGCACCATTCGATTTTTTGCGCCCTGTTTACATTGTAAAGAGGTATTATCCATTATCTTAGGTAACACACACACAAAAAGACACCCCTGCGTATCCTTGAGGCTTTTCCGAACAAAAGGAAAAGCCGTTGGGGTCGCTTCGAAAAAAATGAGGGTACAAATCTCCTGGTCCGGGTTAGGTAAACAAAAGGGCATTATCTTAGATCGCCCGGGGGCTCTTTGATACACGATTCTCGATCCGGTAGTGTCAATAATCATTTGGGTTTATTGTAGAGACAAAACAAACGTTGGTGGAGATTCTACTGTTGTAGTTGACTATTAGAATTGCGACGGTAAATAGTTGTGGTTTCAAATAGGACTTTAATAATATCTAAATGTTTCCTTATACAAGGAGGATATTAGATATCTATACAGGGTGTGTAAAAACGCGTTTCCATGTTTATATGCTACATTGAAATGTCGATCTGTTTAAAATCTAAAATTATTAATGTGATAATAATGCGTGATAAGGTACGTACCAATCTAAAATAATAAAAGTTTTTATAAAATAGCAACAGATCGCCCTATAAAAATCGGTAACACGACGCTCCTGGTGCGCTACGAGCTTTCTAATAACGCACCCATACGACAATCGAATGCCGGATTAAACATCGTTGCCACATCATGTTTACATACATAATATCGTCTAACACTTCAGCCTGTTATTCAAATTTGCCCCCATTTAGCACTTTCTGCATTTCCCGCATTTCATTCCCCTCAAATTTGTAGATCACGCCACACATTTGGAGAGGGGTTGGAGAGAATACCTACAAGCAGTAAGTAGTAGTTTGTTTATTTTGGTCTCGCATATTCGTCGTAAATTCACAATGCATAATTTTACAAATTCCGAATATGCGGAAATGGTAGTGTTATACGGAGAATATTTACGAAATACGAATGGCGCTGTTACGTTTTATTAATAAAGTGCTATGGACGGATGAGTGCAGTTTTACTCGAACTGGCATTTTAAACAGGTTAGTAGGTACCATACTGCTTTAAAAACAATAAATTTCTAGGCTAGATGTACGTAATTACAAACGAATAATTAATTGTACTTACGAATAATACTAAAAACTCATATTTATTTGTAAAACGTAGTGGAAAGTAATATCAAAATTATTAAACTGTAATAAACATTTATTTATTATCTACATTTGTTTTTATTAACAAATAAATCAATATTTAATGAAAATTGATTCATGTATCTAGATTGAAAAAATAGTTTTACTTCACTACTACGTGTCGTTAAATAACAGTACAAAAACTAGGTAAATAGGTTATTGACCTAATAATACGGTAGGTCAAGATTCACTCATGATAACTTATGAGCATCAGATCAGAGGCGTGTCATTTCGGTCTAAGACAGTTTTCTGTCGACAATCCGATGGTTTTTTATTACTTAGTATTTAAACACAAAACACTTTTCAGCTTCTCTTAATAATTTACCCATTGGGTATAGGTTTTTTATGTAATGTACGTAAATGGTTTATTACTCGGTTTATTATTAGATACGTTGGAGTTTTGTGATTTCAATGTTAAATATAATTGTAACTAAGCTAATTTCTTTGCAGTCATAACAGCTACATTTGCTCAGAGGAAAATCCACACGTTACTTGTCGGTTTAGCTTTCAGAGGCAATTTGTTGTCAACATATGGGCAGGAGTGTACGGGTATCGTTTGATTGGACCGTATTTTCTACCGAAAAACCTACGTGGACTGCGTTACTTGCAATTTTTAATAGAATTATTTGATTATTATTATTTGATATTAACATTTTAAATTGTTATTGGCTTAAGTTGAACTGAGCAAGAAAAAATGATATTCTAAAATAGTCAGTACAACCGTTTATTTGTGATGTCTAAAACCTAGGTAGGTAGGTACTAGAAAAATATTTCAACTTGGCAACATTGCATCAGGTCGACATCGAGTTGAACTGTGAGCTGTAAACGACCAAGGCTGTGTCAGTGACAGTCTGAAAAGGGGTTTAAATAATGATTTGAAAAAATTTTTTTCGGTGTAAATATGCATTTAGATTTTTTTAATCGCGTATTTGCATTATACTAATTATTTCCTATCTCCTCTTAAAATTAATGACATTACGACTGTATATCTGTAATGCGATGCTCGATTATTTTTTTATAAGAAAATTGAAATCCTGAAATTAGTAAATGAATACACTTTTCAATTTTTGTCCGATGTCACTTAAAATAACAAAGTTATCACCCTGTATCTCACCTTCGAGCATTCTAGATAATTGCCGTGATTATCCTATCGTTTGTATTCTCTCCCTAAGACATTCGCGATTTCCGCTTCCCCAACGAAACGAATAAACCATGCCTGTACGAGAAGGGTGTTCAGTCGAAAAATCAGTAGGTGTTTCGTCTTTCGAGCACTAGCTACCCCTCGCCGACAGAATGAAATCTATCGAGCATGAAGGGGAGCAAATTAGACCCTATGCAGCGAGGATTGCCGTTGAATGGATCGTAGAAAATTAGTCGGTATGAGTTCCAGGTACGCTTTTCGAGAAGAGAAAATTGTTTGCCTTACGTGAACGCAGGCTATCGTTTGAGAGAGGTGTTCGTTTCTTGATTGGTACATGACAAACAAAAATCCGCAAGAAAAAACTAACCACGGGGGGGAAATAATGTAATAAATTATTCAATTAAATATATTATGTCAAATAAGTATAGTCAATTGAAATATGTGTACTTCTTTATTTAACAAAGTATTTCTCTTGCTTCTCAATATAATATTTATCCAATTGGAAATAAGAAATGCTGTTTCGTTTTACATTTTAATGAATTTTCGCACAATCGTTCTGAAATATGCACTTACTGTCATTGTTGACACATTCTGTAAGTTGAATATACAATACTGTAGCTTGTTTCCATAGAAATCAAAATAATAATAGTGTTGTTTGAGGTCATAACAGCATTAATGCGGTAAGTAAAAATAAGTAATTCTTTTCACCAACAAATGCTGGGCTCATTTATTGTAAAAATTAAAGGTACAATTTGTACAATTCTTAGACGTAATAGTTTTTCCCTCGGTTTTATCTATTGCTTTTACAGTAATTGAATTTTCTGTATTACTTATTGAGTTAGATATGTTAGGATTAGAATAAACTTCAGTAGTTCTGTCTTCAAACACTGGAATGGAGTCAAATTCATTGTCACTGCCGCTGTAGGTACGTAAAATCTTATCAGCAAACTCTATTTTCTTTGTTAAAAACTCTGCAACATATCCTTCAGCGACACCAGAAGACCTAAAATTACATTTTCTGTTAGTCAAATAATACATTAATGTTATCACTAAAGCCTCCAGCCTCCATGACGTTTGAGTGCCATAACATCAACTCCAGTATTTGCTAACAAAGTCGCCGACGTCCTTCTAAAAGCATGTCCAGTATAGGATTTTGGATCTTGCAGTTTTAAATAATCGGCAATTTTTTGTGGTATTTGTCCCAATGTATTTATACCCACAAGTTGATTTATACATTTTCCCTGACGAACTGAGTAGAAAAATTGACGAGTTAGTCTCCTTAGGTCTTAAGCCTGTATATTTTCGCAAAATCGTCAAAAAGGGACTTTTTTATTGGTCTTGTCAGTGATTGTGAAAATTCGACTAATATGTGTTTTGGTATCAGGCACTTTAACAATGACAACTGAACCTTCATCCGTAATGTCATTAACTGTCATCTTCATAAGTTCATCACGCCTAAGAGCCCCAGCGACGCCCATTATCATCACTGCTTTCATCATAATATAGGTTTCATCGGGGGCTTCCAGCAGGAATTTGTTCATCTTTTCTCTGGTAAATACCTTTGATTTTTTCTCATAAAATTCACACAATTATCTAATATTATTTAAGAGAAGTATTTTAAATTTTGCAGTGAATTGTATATGTCACTTAATCGCTATTTTTGAAAGCTTACTTTTAATATTATATTATACAAATTCGTTCGATTTTGAAAAGACAAAATATTTACATATGATTTTTTTATTCACATGCACAAATAAATTGTTTTAAAAGCACAATTGTGCAATGTTTTAATTAATTAGTAATATTAGTAATTACTGGCAAGACTGTCCATTCCTGGTAAATGCCAATAACTACTGGCAAATTGGCAACGCTATAGGGAATAGCTCAATATTTGCATTAGGGATGGGTGCTTTTTTTGGATCAGGTGCACCTATTCCGAACTAGATGCAGCAAACTATAGAGATGGAACTTTTAGTTCATTTTGGTGAAATCAATCAATCTATTAGTGCATAAATTGCGTTTAGTTTTAGTGGATGGAAGTAATCTAATCTCACTAATTGGAAAAAAGTAATTTAAGCTATGTTAAACAACAATAATATAACGTAATATATTGTAGTGTTTCTTGTCTTTAATATACGTTTTCATTTTATTAATAATTTCCATTTAAAAAACAATTTATCAATAAAACCTAAAATTATTGCAACAAAAATAAAACGGCAACACAGTGAAATAAAAAGTAAGGTTAGGATAGATTGTAATATTCTACTTTCAGGAAAATACCTTTCATATTCATTTTATTACATTGGCTTTCAAGTTGTCTTGCTCTGTTAGGTATATTATATAAAAATTTAACTTGTTCTCGTTTTCATATTGCGCAAAAATAGACCAGCTGTCGGGCGGCAGCCATCGTAAAATTTAATGCATTTTTTTATATCTTGTTTCGCCAAATACTACACATATTGAGGTATCAGGTGTAACGTGCAAATACAATTTAACGACCTTGCTGTTTTTTTGTCGACGCCCCTTTACTTGCAATCAAATCTACATTAATAACATATTCATATGTTTTAATCGTGTTTACTGTACCGGAAAACTAAAAATGTTGGACCTTGCCAAGGTCGTTCTTTCACTCTGCAAGGATATTCTTAATAGGAGATTCCATACTAAACGCATTATTAAAAGGACATCGTAATTTTTTACTAGTAATTAAATGTAGTCGGTACAATTTTTTTTAAGTCATTCCAGTAAAAATAATGAGATTGAAATACAGGGTGTCCCATAATTAGCTGCCAACCCTGAACAGGCCGATTCTATTCTGAGTCCGGAAATGCTTCCTAAGGGCACAGGGACCCATTGGAAATCATTTTTTGCAATATCTCGTCATAAATGAATGAAATTTGGTATACACTGCTAAATTTTTATGAGCAATTTGATGGACTAATCCATTTATTTCCACAAGGTCCATTGGGGTGAGTACGGGGAGCTGCAGCTACGGATTAATCAAAAGTGTCAAGAAATCCAAACCAAGGAGGGTGTTTTCGAAAGAGTTCGAATATCGTTGAGACGAAGATGTCGTGCCTGCTTGGAAATGGACGGAGGGCACTTTGAACATCTTCTGTAACTTTGTTTGTTGTTTGTTAAAAGCTTCTTTTTTGTCGGTTTATTCCTAATAAAATAAAATGTTTCAAAAACGAATAGTGGTCCATATCTCCGCAACCGTTACTGTGCGGACCCATGTTTATTAAGACTTTTCTGCTTATTTTGGTTCATACTATTACCTCCTGAAATATTTTACACTCTTTTTTAACACCCTGTATATTAAACAGTTCATTGTCTGCAGCTAAAGTGAATAGGTACGAGACATATGCTGTTTGGTCACAGTATGATGCGATGTCCTATGTGGGCTCATTTTCCGATTTTAACCAGAAATTAACATGCGTCATTTCTGTTCAAATATAAATTATAATATATTTTTTTGTAAATATATTAAATTTAAAAGAGATTTTCTCACACTGTTATTTCTTATAATAAAGAGAAAGAATGGAGGTTCCCCTCCTTGGCGCTTTTATAACCGCTTCCGTTCTGGCCCGTCTACACAACGCAATCTTGGGGGAACCCCGGAACGTCGATCGGGAAGTAATAAATAAAGATGGGAGACGGAGGCGGCTGTGAAACATGTAAATGTCGGTCTGCCGCATAAATCCCACTTAATACCCCATTTGTGAGTGCTTTATGGAAAAAGGGCTCGATTTTTTCGTGTTTTGTGTCGAGACGCCGTTCGACAGGATATGTAGACGTATCGATAAAGTGATTTTTTATTCGGCTGCCAGGAGGAAGAAATATCGCGCCGATGTGTACCCAAAAATGGGTTAAAAAATGTGATTTCAAATCTGTGGTGCTGCTGTCGAGGGTAGATCGACAAAGTTATGACTGTAAAAAACTTTAATTTTAAATATTTAAACTCAAAAAGAATAAATTGGAAGGAGGTACAGTTTATATCATCGATATAATTGGTCGGTCAGTGGTCGCGCGGTTTAAGGCGTCAGTACTTGAGTCGAGGTGACTAGATCGGAGTTGGTTCGCGCCCAGCTGCCGGTAGACCGTATATAAGCTATATTCGTAGAGAGGATTGGCACCCTCTCTGCGGGTATGGTAGGGTGGAATAATATTAGCTTGGGTCAATGTGAGAGATTGATACCGGTTGATATTTGACTACCCCCCTAATTAATGAGGTTTTCCAGGTTTCCCTCTGCACTGAATAGTGGTTAGGGCCGACCAACGTAAGTCGTTCCTGGGCGCAAATGCGGCCTGCTTAATAATAATATGCCGCCTCCTCTCCCGCACAGGTCTCCGACTTCTGGGCTAATCCCTGTGATTAGAATGAGGGGTAGAGATATTATATTATTATATAAGGGAATAAAACAACGACATAAGACACTGCCATAAAAACATCAAAGACTTCCGCGTCCAACTGGTGAGATGAAGATAGGACCGTATTTACTTTAGATACCAGTATTCGCTCAATTTCTCAAATAATAATTTAAAATAAGAAGAAGCATATAATAATGAACGTACATGTGACTATTTGTAAAAAAACAAATGAAATGTAATGTAATGTGTAATGTAATTTTAAATTATTATTGCCCAGCAAGGACCAAGTGGAGGTAGGAGAGTGGGATTAGGATTGGGTAGAGTAAGAGTACATAAGGGAAAAAAAACTGAGAAAAAATAACTAATAAGTTAAATTATACCTCTTTAAAATAAAATCAAAATAATAATAGAAAACAAATATACAAAAGTATTTGTTGGATGTATATATATCCTGGTGATATATAGAAACAATATATCAATCGTCAAAGTCATCTAACATCACTTTTATCCGATTCTTTATCAACAATTCTGATAAAACCACTTTTATTTAGCCCAATCAATTGATGCAGCTTTGTGTTACAGTTTCCCTCAATTTTTATCACATGTTTGAGGCATGTTTTCCAATTAGCTGATGTAATTCTATTCACACATTTTTAACAGTTTTGTCAAATTTTGGAAAATTATTATTTCTTTGAAGGTCTTAAATTGACTAGATATTAATTCAATGGGATTAAAAACACAGCCGTCTCATCAATAAGGTATTTCTTTGCAAAATTATTGCTGTTGACTATTTACAGTAACTCATCTTTCTTCAAACTGGTATCGTACGCAATTTTATGGATTTTGAGAAATCCTTGAATATTCTTGTCTTTATGCCAATATCGGAATCCATTCTAAAAATATTGAATGGTATGAAACGTTCCTTGATACTGTTCCCACTAAGCAAGATAAAATTGCTGCAACATTTCTCAAAATTTACAAACCAAGCTGTAACGTTGCAAAAGTTTTTACAGAAAGTTCGCAAGGGATTTGTGACAAAGTTATAATTTCCATCCAAAAACTTTGCAAGGAAACATTATTTTAGAAAGTTTGCTACAACTTTTCTTAGCAAGTTCACAGTAGTTGAAATGTGCTCGCCTTGTACCACTTTGCCTTGCCTACAAAGATAATTAATAAATTACCAATAAATATTGTCATTTGCTTTAAATAGTTTAAAATACGTCTGTTTTTACAGTCAGAGATTGGTGGTTTCAAACTACTAGAAATATTTCGATTCGACCAGTTAATTTGCGAAATAAATAGTAGTTGTCTCCACACCTCCCAGGATAAACTCCTTCGACGAGGTTTTCCTCTGCCCGTGTGGCAGTGGCCAAACATAAATTAGGGATCTATTATTCCCTTGCCTGTGCTGCCAATTGCCAGTTGCCAGGACCCAAGTCTTGTAGATATCCTACCAAAATTCGGTTACACAGTATCAGTGAGATATAAGTGGCGCCACCTGTCGCTTATTAATATACAACTTTTCTTTTGTAAATTATGGGATAACTTGCAGCAAGAACTAATATGTAACGTCACAGAAACTTTTTGCGGTTCACTTATAACAAACTATCTAGTTAAGACATTCATGAAATATTCTAGCAAGCGTGCAGTTAATTTACAGTGTAAAATTGCATATTTAAAATGAATGCAACTTTGTTAAAATGTTATGTAAGGTATCTTGTTTAGTGGGTTATTAAATGTTTGATACAAGCCATACTCTGAGGTCGTAAATCCCATAGCTTTAAAATGTTACTGTTAATTGCTCGGTATCTAACCCGGCAAAAGACAAGAAGTAACACTCAAAATAGATTTATTCAGGATATTCACAATATAATGATAATGTAATATACATATATTAATTAAATAATAATTAGGCGTTTTCTGTTGTCGTATGTCTGGAGCTACAGGAAAGAATAATGTAAAGTTTAATAGGAGATAGATGGAGATAACTTACAGTACTTTGGTGTGCTATGTTACGCGCCGAGAATAGGTGTTCGTAATTCTACCCACTCACAACACAATCGTGAGTACTCACGACACTATAGTGTAACATTCACATTACTGTTTAAACAATTATGTATTTACAACACTAATTTATAATAAGCCAACGATAAACAGTAATTAAAAACACCCAGTACTTATATCACGAACGTACAAATTATAATACGGTCGAGCCTGCGAAATCACCTAGCACTAAAAAGTACTGCCCTGTAGTGCCAGCAAAGTAAACAAGTATTAATCTAAAGTTGCATCGGTTGCATCGTTAATTGACCTCTTTGTCTTTCTTACAATGTTCAGGAACGACGTATGTCAGTGAGATTGTAGACGGGAGATTGCATAGTTTCCTACGATTTATAAAATTAAACAACTTCATAAAAATGTTATTACGAATTTGCTAATTATTCGAAATGTCATATATACATAATTAATACCTGTTAAATGATTAAATTTTATAAAAACAAGGACCCATTTCCATGATATACAGAAAGCGATTAACTTGTTTATGCGAAATATTACAACGTCGCATTGCAAATAGCGCCGTGTCGATACAAGTCTGTATTCGAGCAGTGGGTTCGATTGGGGTAAAATAAATACGGATTGATGACGAGATGTAAAATACAAACACGGAATTCCAGGAAACAACTACTCTGCGGGCTAATGCCCTGACCAGCATTGAATTACACCTGGAAAACCTATAGCAACAGCTAGAGTCATTCGTCAGACGCCCACCAGACATATACCGGTTTCGAGCTTATTAGCTCTCATCAGTATGCCATAGGTGAGGTATCCGACGAATAATCCTAGCTGCTTTCGTCTGTCTAACCCGACAGAAGGGACCATGAGTACGCGGTGTAGAACTAACAACTACATCTATCGGCCGTTCGCTACTCCATGCCGGACTGAAAATGTCACAGACACGAAGCGTTCTACATGCAGTAGACACCATTGAAAGCTGTCGACCTTTATCGCGATCGGCGAGAAACGATATTTTGCAAACACGGAATTCCAGGAAACAACTACTCTGCGGGCTAATGCCCCGACCAGCATTGAATTACACCTGGAAAACCTATAGCAACAGCTAGAGTCATTCGTCAGACGCCCACCAGACATATACCGGTTTCGAGCTTATTAGCTCTCATCAGTATGCCATAGGTGAGGTATCCGACGAATAATCCTAGCTGCTTTCGTCTGTCTAACCCGACAGAAGGGACCATGAGTACGCGGTGTAGAACTAACAACTACATCTATCGGCCGTTCGCTACTCCATGCCGGACTGAAAATGTCACAGACACGAAGCGTTCTACATGCAGTAGACACCATTGAAAGCTGTCGACCTTTATCGCGATCGGCGAGAAACGATATTTTGCAAACACGGAATTCCAGGAAACAACTACTCTGCGGGCTAATGCCCCGACCAGCATTGAATTACACCTGGAAAACCTATAGCAACAGCTAGAGTCATTCGTCAGACGCCCACCAGACATATACCGGTTTCGAGCTTATTAGCTCTCATCAGTATGCCATAGGTGAGGTATCCGACGAATAATCCTAGCTGCTTTCGTCTGTCTAACCCGACAGAAGGACCATGAGTACGCGGTGTAGAACTAACAACTACATCTATCGGCCGTTCGCTACTCCATGCCGGACTGAAAATGTCACAGACACGAAGCGTTCTACATGCAGTAGACACCATTGAAAGCTGTCGACCTTTATCGCGATCGGCGAGAAACGATATTTTGCAAACACGGAATTCCAGGAAACAACTACTCTGCGGGCTAATGCCCCGACCAGCATTGAATTACACCTGGAAAACCTATAGCAACAGCTAGAGTCATTCGTCAGACGCCCACCAGACATATACCGGTTTCGAGCTTATTAGCTCTCATCAGTATGCCATAGGTGAGGTATCCGACGAATAATCCTAGCTGCTTTCGTCTGTCTAACCCGACAGAAGGGACCATGAGTACGCGGTGTAGAACTAACAACTACATCTATCGGCCGTTCGCTACTCCATGCCGGACTGAAAATGTCACAGACACGAAGCGTTCTACATGCAGTAGACACCATTGAAAGCTGTCGACCTTTATCGCGATCGGCGAGAAACGATATTTTGCAAACACGGAATTCCAGGATAAAGGTCGACAGCTTTCAATGGTGTCTACTGCATGTAGAACGCTTCGTGTCTGTGACATTTTCAGTCCGGCATGGAGTAGCGAACGGCCGATAGATGTAGTTGTTAGTTCTACACCGCGTACTCATGGTCCCTTCTGTCGGGTTAGACAGACGAAAGCAGCTAGGATTATTCGTCGGATACCTCACCTATGGCATACTGATGAGAGCTAATAAGCTCGAAACCGGTATATGTCTGGTGGGCGTCTGACGAATGACTCTAGCTGTTGCTATAGGTTTTCCAGGTGTAATTCAATGCTGGTCGGGGCATTAGCCCGCAGAGTAGTTGTTTCCTGGAATTCCGTGTTTGCAAAATATCGTTTCTCGCCGATCGCGATAAAGGTCGACAGCTTTCAATGGTGTCTACTGCATGTAGAACGCTTCGTGTCTGTGACATTTTCAGTCCGGCATGGAGTAGCGAACGGCCGATAGATGTAGATGTAAAATATTTCATAATAACCATCCCGCTTTGAATATATTTCCTTATATCGATGATATACTGTATATAACAAATGTTTTGTCTTGTTGTACCTACGACAACCTTTTCAAATTTTCTAGGTTGAGCATGCTTCATAAAAATTAGGCAAATAGTTTAATTTGAGGTTTCACCAAACTAGGATCGTTTATACGAACTCCATTGGCATAATGTTGTCTTGTTTTATTTAATAAATATAAATCAACTAATAACATACCTAGTTAAGCTCATGAAAAATAGTTGTTTAATTTCAAAAGTTGCTGCTTAAGCGTGAAGATTCCGTCGAAATAGTTAAAATTCCTTATGGACTCATTAACGGCAAAACCCAAACTTTGTACACAATTTATACCCCGCGCCTCTGCATCTGCTATAAAATAGGGGGATTACAAAGTTTTAATGACAGCAGAAAAAAGAGAAATCTCCAGATTAAAACCGTTGAAGGTATTAGTATAAAAGTAAAGAAACGTAAGGCCTTAATGAAAATTTCACGGCAAAAAACAATAATGTAGCGTTTGGAAAGTTTAATCTACTGAGTATTTGGTGCCATTTTCTGTATTGCGTTGTTTTTTATCGAGTTTCAAACTCGGCCCAGAGAATTTCCCAAGGGGTGGATTTCCCTAGACATTATTTGAATTTTATATGAACCATTGGCAGAAAAATTGAGTCGCCCATTTTAATAAGTTAATATATTCAGATCGGTTAAAGTTAAATGTCAGGGCCGTCGAAAGCAAAAGACTTAAACATCTGCAAATTAATTGTGCAATTATAATAACTTTCTCAAATAGCATTATTACATAAAACTTTAGTTACGTTCATTACCTAGCTTACCAAAAGTTGACTTCTGTTAGCGTTTAGATTCTATCTGCGCATGCGTCTGACTAGTGGTTTCCTAATAACCGTCAAACCAATTTGACGTTAGCAAACAGTTTCCAAACCATCCACTTTTGTGTTGGAACAAAAAATTTTACAACTAGTTCCCGGATTGATTGTGTTGGAACGGTTAAATTCGCACTGCGCAAACTCGTGACAGTTTGCTGCTAGTTTGATGCTGTGTAGAAACAAACCTAGTAATGTAAATAAGTATTACATGGATTTTAAAAGAGTATCGCCATCTATTGTTCTTACTTCTAAGTTTGACTGGTTGACTAACTATACATATACAGATTTGGAAAGTGGGGATCTTGATGGTGAATTGTATTTTGCCGCTTGCGTGTATTTGTGTCATGCTACACGCATACTTCGACCACAGCATGTTTGCATCAAGCAGTGTTGCCAGGTGGGAAAAATTCAGTGCATGAGAATAATTTCAAAGAAGCATGAGGTTTGGAGAAAAAAGCATGAGATGGCTTAATTTATCAAAAAACACCTCTTGACACAGCTTAATTTTTAATTTCTTTTGTAATGCTATTTTTATTTCATTAAAAATCATTATGTTCCGCTATTTTATCATAATATTACATTGTAAGTAGGTAGTTACAGGTACTTACTTAAAAGTTATTAACCACGTAACCTTTCTAATTTATTTTATTGTTAGGCCGGGTGAACGTTGAGGCGCAGTTGACGTGACGCAGGGTGACTCACGGGTCGTAAAATCTGTTGTTTCCAGAAAATGTAGGTACCCTTACGGAATAGAGTTAAGAATCACTGCAATACAGCGTGAATACGGCACACACACCGCATATCCGTAGACTGTCATACCCGTTTATGTATTCATTGTTAATTATTAAGAGAGCAGTCTACAATAAAGGATATTTCAAGTATCCAAATATTGTAGATACCTACCTCTATCTATTCCATTTTGCCCTCGATTTTGCCTTTATTTCTCGTTAGGCCTTTGTTTTGGTAGATTTCAAAGAGTAATTTTAATAATTTTATTATTTCTTTTTGTGTCTATTAAAAAGCATGAGATTTTGTAATCAAAATATGAGAGCATAAGATTTCCTCGGAATGCATGAGATGTGACAACACTGGCATCAGTTGATCTGACAGTTAGATTTGCAATGGCGAATTGGCGTTGGCGATACGGAACCGATTACCGTAGTAGTGGGGAATGCTAGACAAATGCACGTCGCCGCCCCTCTTAAAGTTCGTACCTTCCCTGGAATGAAGCGGCAATTTCTACTTTCTCTGTAAAGATCCGCAATTTCCGAATCTGTATAAACAACGATATCTCATTTCAGAGTTGCACTACCCAAATAAGATATTTGATATATTCCAGGTTTCCTTCTGGCTACAGCTTTGTTAAAACAAATACCAAAAATCCACTCTGTAATAGCGACTGCTATTGTGTATTGTAGAACACAACAACGAGCTACATCCGCCTTTTGAGGATTGTTGCAAGAGTTGGATAACAGATACCCTCGCCTTTCAGATATATTTTTATTTATGCACACATATCGATAACGCTGCCACTGCGGAATATTTATTACACTTTTTCAAGTTCTCCTTAGAAGGCTTTGCATAACAAATAAATTCCTTCCGATCACGTTTTCATAACAATTTCTATTATCAAAACGCTCCCTTTAGCTTCGGGCTGTTTCGCTTATTATGTATGATACGCAAACAACTTTTAGAGCTTTCATAAAACTGTTTTTACGACCAAAAAAACATTAGGTATGCCGTTGTGCCTGTAATATTGTGATTTTTTAAGATAAACGGGATAATATGGCTGAAAAATATGCCTCATAAGACTATGTTAACTAACTTTACATCAAATGAGAATATAAATTGCGCTGTTTCTTAAGCTACTAAAACTGAAAATTTTTGAGAGTTGAACGACCTGGTAAACCCGTTAACAGAGTTGCCACATTTCCCATTAATTAGGAAATGTGTAGTTTTTTCATTCATTTCGTATTTAACTAAGCAATGCAATAATATATACCCCACAAATAAGTTTCTTGTTCAAAATACGTACATACATACAAAACACGATTCAATTTTTATTTTTACTATTGAAAGAAAATAAGTGACAGTATTGTAAAGAAAACTTTAACAAAAATCTGAAGTCTGATTAGCTCACACTCAAAATTTTGAGTAAATCGCAAGAAACAACGAACAATTGTAAAAATAGCAAAAAATTAGGTTAGTTTTAGTTTCCATCTATTTTTCGCGATTTTTACAAAATCTGTGGATGATGCAGCTCGATATACATAAGAAATGCACTTGATTAAGGTCAGAAATAGGTATTTACATACCAAAGGAGATACAGGGAGATTATCACCCAAGTGCATAATCATCCTAGTATCTCCCGTGGTACATACGATGTTTTATATTTTACTTCAAATGAAATAAAAACTGTACAAGGTCATAGCTTTGACGTGTCTTGTTTTGTGGTTATGACTGATGCTAGATATTTTCAACATTCCATAACAACCCCAGCGTCATTATTTTCTGGTTCTCATGGCACTGGGCGTGAATAAATCCATTTTGCCCGCTGCTATGACACTTCTATCTAAAGATAAAATACATCAATACGTAACTACATTACAAAATATCCAATTGTTATTGCTTTCATAATTTTAACGAAGCTTTTCTTTTATTTTCAGGGCAAGACTACCTCTTCACCGCCCCAAATACCCAGTTCATCCATTACCAACAGAACCAGAATCAGTTCCAACCCAACATAATTCCCTTTCGACAGACCCCTGCAGGTTTTCAACCTTCCGACACGTCTTCCACGTACTTCACTAGAGATCTCACCCAGGATTTACAGACCTCTCACCTCCCGTTACACCTGCAACAGACGCTGCCTCAATATCGGTTTACAACGAACGAGCCTTTCGTAGAAGACAGCGTGCCTTTCGTCTTTCAGAACCACCAATCTGCCAACAGGGTGGTCAACACCCCGGTGGGATTCCGCCCTTCAAAGGTAAGTCGCTACATAAAACTTATATTATCAAAATCGTTATTTTTTTATATTTAATAACGTGTAGGTCATCAAACCGACAACTCTGAGACCGAATTATTCTCATCTGTTCGCAAAGAGTCATCACAACCATGATCCTTCGCAAACGGAGACCTTCTTAGGACAAATTACATTGCAGAACCCTATTGAGACGCCTCCACAGTTCGATGATTTCAAACCTAGTGAGGCTTTTCCACAGAAGTCGCAAGAAATCACTTCGAATTCCTTTGGTAGCCTGCAAGATGATCCTACGAGGAACAGCAGGCCTAGTGAGAACTCCATTCAGTCGAATGCCAGACCTAGCTTCTTAAATCACAGGTAGATTATATAGTTATAAGCAAATAAGTATTACCCTTGACTATATAGTATAATTAGTAAGCCAGCCAAACTTAGGAGTGAATATAACAGATGGCAATACTATTTTAAAATCCAATTTCCACTTGTCTGTTGAATAAGAATGACATGGATTTTAAAAGAGTATCGCCATCTATTATCATCGCTCCTAAGTTCGACTGGTTGTGCATAAACAAAGGTATTACTGGTAATTGTATATAATTTTTTGCACATAGGTCTAGAATCTTCGCTCCGGATACCTCCAAGAAACCCACACGGGGCCAGGTCAAAGACTACTTTGTAAACAACAACGGTGACGTTTACATCACCACCAAGATCCCCTTCAGTCCTAAACCTACAGCACCCCCTCGTATTACCGTCCCTGTTACTCGCAAAAACAACTTCAGTCCAGCTTCCAAACCCACCGGAAAGCCATTAGTCTTCAATTTGAAACCCGAGAAAAAACCGTTCTTACCTAAAAACATTCCGACACCTTTACCTTTAAAATCCTTCGACCTGGAACCACTATTGGAAGAACCCCTCAAAGATGGTTTTGGACAGAACAACGATGATGGTGTAGAAGTTATAGAATCAAACGACGAAGAGACTACTGAAATCGAAACTACATCCCCTTTAGCTGTGACTGATGTGCCGTTTGTGGACAGTACCAGTCAAAGCAGTAATTCTTCCGAAGATATTGATAGTCGTAATATCACTACTGCTCCTTTTTTGACAACAATGCCTAATGATAGAGAACTGACGACTCTTCCTGAAGAAATTACCGAACAAAATACAGTGTCTCAGGAAAACGTTGAACACAATGTCCCCTCGCCTGACGAGCAAGTTAAACACGATACTACCTCTAATGAAGATACTCAACACAACACTGAGCTACCCAGCGAATATAGCTATTCTGAAGAATTGTACGATGAAGAGGAGGATCCTAAGGATAATACTAGCAACGAAAACGATATACAAAACGAGTATTCCGAGCATAGTGCTGAAGTATATAACAAGGAGAATTACGATAGCAAGGAGAAACAGGTGAATAATCACTGAAACGTAATATTTCTTAACACCGAAAATTTTAATTTTTTTGCAGCTTGAAGAACTGAAAGAGGAACCACCCGTGGAAACCACCCAAAAACCAGATCCCACTTACGAAGTAATAACCATGAAACCCACCAAAAAAGTGCAGGAGTACGACTTCCACGATTTCGTCGACACTCTCGACATCGACAGCACCGAAGCTCAGTCTCTCATTGAAACCACCACCGTTCCTATGACAGTCTCAATGTCCTCTTCAGTGGTCATCAAGAAGGGTGACAAAATCATCAGCAGTCAAGAAGAAGAGGAGGAGCCGGAAGTAGTTATCTCCGTCGTTACCAGCAAGACTGTAGTGAATAATACAATTATAGCTTCTGCCACACCGGCGCCACCTGTTACCAAATCTCTACAGCCGACGACAGAGTCATCTATCTTTGGAAGTAACGAGAACACTACGGACACATGGGTGGTGGTGGCTTCTGTACAGACTAGCAGGAGCGTGTCTGGTGCCAGGTAAGACTACAGTTCTTGGTTAAATTTTTAAAAAGTATGTTGTATTATGTTTACTTAAAATTAGCGCAGCATCCTCTTGACTAGAATGAGGGGTAGAGAAATTATTATTAAGTTTGTAGTGAGATTAAGAAGTGGCGCCACAGTAGCAAAGAAGTAAAAGGAAGAGGGAAAAATGTAATGTGGGTTGTCTTGTGTCTTGTAGGAAATTCCTATAAAAAAAATACTTTACACAGAAAGTCATAGAAGTACCTAGCTTATTACAAACATTTTTTTGTATTCAAACAAACTGAAAACTAAAATAAATGTAATAAATTAAAGTGGCGATCTGGCCGTTTTTGTTTTACAAAATTAACGTTGGCCATTTGTTTTCTTTGCTGTCCACCATAATAGCTTACCACCTTATTAGCATATCACAACAGATGTTCACTTAGGTCAGTCAGAGATTATTGATAACAAGTCGTTAACAACTGACCTTCGCTTAAAGTTACACCTTGTATTTTAGCTAAAAAAGTAGAATAAATAAAAATATTGTATTATTAAAGTTATTTATTGTCAAACCGCTTAACTGTCCACCATGAATATATAATTTTTTTCAGATACTTGCCATCTTCTATTGTCGAACAAGAAGAAAGAGTGAAATTGTTAAATGAACATTCAACCGAAGATGAAAATTCCTCCAAGGAAGACTATAGCGGCAGTGCAGAGTACTACCAAGATAATTCCGGAGAAATCGCCAAGAATACGTCTAAAGAAGAAACTTCAGGGGAAGAAATTAGAACTGAAGAACAAGACACCACTGTTCCAACTTCTACTAAAATAAGAACTTCCACCGAGAGCCTCACCGACAAGTTGGACAGAGTGCAGTCAGATTTATCCAGTGGATTACTAACGGGTACGAAATTTGTTATTTCTCGTTGTCGTTTTATGCTATAAACTTATTTGTTTTTATATAATAGGTGGACTGGGCAACAATATCGCAGTGATCAAAGAAAACATGACCGTGGACGTGACTACAATGGTCGACATGGGTATTACAACTTCTACCACTACGAAGGCACCTTACCCGCAAGTCAACATACGGAAATTCTCGCCCGCCAATCGTCCAACTTCTACTAAACGACCAAAACCTGGTGACAGAAATGGTTTTAAACCCAAATATCCAGACAGGAAAAATGTGGTGAATGTGAACGAGCCTCAAAGCGACCAACCCCAAGCCAAGGCAGACATTTCTTCCTTGTTGCCATCTGGGTATAAACTGAAAACTAGCGATGAAAAGAGCTCGAGACTTCTAGAGGAGATCCTAAGAAAAGTTAAACCACCGCAAGTTGAGGAAGCTAGTGAAGGAAACATTGACATTTCCAAGTTTTTACCTCCTGGGTATAAGCTTCCTGATGAAAGCACATCAACGACGGAGAGTTCCATGTCCACTAAAGTGGATGATATATCCAAATTATTACCGCCTGGTTTTAAATTACCAGAAAATGATGATAAAACTGCAGAGAAATCGACAGAAAGCTCCATCTTCAAAAATACCAAAGCAGACGACTTGTCTAAGTTCCTTCCTCCAGGGTACAAACTCCCGAAAAGCGATGAAAAAACCACAGAGGGTAGCATTTTCAAAAACACCAAAGCCGACGACATCTCAAAATTCTTGCCGCCCGGGTACAAACTACGGAAAAGCGATGAAAAAACAACTGAAAGTAGCATATTTAAAAATACGAAAGCCGACGATATATCCAAATTCTTACCTCCGGGGTACAAACCACCAAGAACGACGACCACAACGACTGAAAGTAGTATATTCAAGAACACCAAAGCCGATGACGTGTCCAAGTTCCTACCGCCTGGATATAAGGTGCGGCCTACAACCACCCAGAAACCAGAAGACCCAGAGATAAAGACTGTCGATATCAACGCTTTCTTACCCCCTGGATACAAACCGCCAAAAGATGATTCTTCTAATGGTAAGTACGTAATGCTACTGAGGTAGCAAACGATATATTTAACTCCTTGATAATTGAAAAATGACAGAATAACCTATTTGGCGTAAACACAACGATTGCTGCTAACTACCTTCCTATTTCTCTTGTCTCAAATTGTTGCATATTTTGATTGAATCCAATCAACATTAGTTTAATATAATTTTACCTTATGGATAGACAGCAATATGTTACTTTCGATGACTACATATCTAAATCAAGAATTATGAAATATGATGTGCCTCAAGGATCTGTGTTAGGTCCTCTTCAATTTCCAATATACACAAATGATTTATGACTTTCATAATAATTCTTCTAGCACTCTTGCCGTTAACAAACTTATTCTGGTAATTAATAAAGGTTTTGAAGATAATCTTCATATTGATACTATGATCTAACTAAGGTTCTCAATTCCCATTAGGTTCTTTAAAGTAAATTAAAATGTTATAACTTTGATCAGAACAGCATCAATTAGAAAAATCTTGCTTTGGGGAGAGAACTCTACGTTGACTACAACAACCACACATCTAAATCAAGGATTATGAAAGATGGTGTGCCTCAAAGATCTGCAACAGGCCTTGTTCTCTTTCTGATATACATAAATGATTTCCCTACTTGTAAACCAAACAGCAATGTAATTTGGAACAGTTACTAGTGTAATACACTTTCCTAAACTGACTTAAAAGACTGATAAAACTCAATATCTACACTTTTGTCTTCGTAGATATGAAATATTTTATTCTCCAGCAACACCAAAATTCTTGGGAGCTATCTTAGATTTGTGAGTTATTGGGAACATCAGATTGTACAAACTATATCTTTACTTTATGATTTGTTCAAACATTTTATTACATACTTCAACATTGATAAATAATAATAACTGTGTGAAAACTTTTTAAATTTACACCTAGCAAATTTTGAACTTTTTCCAGGCCTTAGTCCTCAACCTGTCGACCTCAGTGCCCTCTTACCACCAGGTTACAAACCGAAACCAGACTCGTCAGACAATGACTCCGAATCAAAGACAACATCTAACCTGCCACCTCCCGGTGTATCTGAAACACCGTCCACGACAGCCAAACCCTCCGGAGGATTTAAAGTGGTCTTCCCGAGCAGACCCGGTGGTGGTACCAGAAAATCCGCGACTAGAACAACTACAAAGAGTTACAACAACGACGAACCGGCTAAACCAACATCACCCACTATCCTCAAAGGATGGCCGTCAAGGTAAGCAAATAAAACGATGAGACAACGCGTTATTAAAAGTTTACGACTTCCAGGGCTACCACGGAATTTACTGGTTGGCCAACGCCTTCCACAACTCCTATATCTATCGAGAAACTATTAGAAGCGGCCAGGACAGCCTCCACCAGCACTACTCAGACCATTGAGACTACGGTTTCCACAACGACTACTACGACGACCACTACAACTACCACGCCTAGGCCTACTACACCTGGAGTCTGCGTGGATGAATGTGATCTAGCAGGCACGATAAAACTCGTAGGGGGAGCGAAATGGGTGCCGGAATTGTTGGATAGGAACACAAAGGAGTGGCAAATCTTGGCGAACGAGGTGCAAATGCAGGTACGTCAGATAAACTTTAATATTAGCAAGATTCATTTGGTAATTACTTTCAGCTTGATGATGTCTACAGTTCGTCACCTTATCTCAGTAAATGGTACAAGAAAATCAGGATTGACGGGTTTAGGTAAGTCGTGTAACGTGTAAGAATTTTTTTTTTTATTATTGGTCCCAGCATCTTTTTATTTTATTTTTTTCATTTTTATTTTACTTTATTTTAATTTTACTTTAATGTAAATTAATTCTCAATTTTCTTAATCATTAATTAAAATAAAAAAAAAATAGCTAAACAATACTAATTAAGAAAATATTTAAATAATATTGTGTACTTTCGGTATTTTTTATTTACAATGCATTATTTCTGCATTGTAAAGATTAGGATTTTAACTGACAAACTTTTTTTAAAAATGGAATCAATTTATCTGAATATTAATAAATAATAATTTTCATGAACGTATAGCTCGAAACTGATGGCTTTAGGATCCTGCGTTTCTTTAACAAAATTATCATCTGCATTCTGCACAAACTCCTTCTATACACAAAAATATTTCATTATTTCATCAAATTCCTTTTATTTTCAGCGAAGGAAGTGTCTTGGTGGACTATTTAGTAGAACTGAACGACTTGGGAAGGTCCATCGACACACAAGAAGTGAAACGTCTCTTCCACGATTCCCTCGACAGCGCTCTATCAAAACCGGCACCCAGCAGAGAAGGCAAGTCTTTGAACGAATCTACCAAATTGGAAGGAAAATTGTCCCTGGGAAATTTCATCGTTGATCCGAAATACACAGACTTCATAGGTAAGTCGTTTGTACTGAAATGTTAAGTTGAATTAACTTGATTAAAAATCATTTCCAGTGTTACCGAAACAGATTTATCCGACAGTGCTATATGCCGAAAACGACGTACTTTTACCGCAATGGGCCATAGCCGTGATCGTGATAGGATTGGCGTCGCTTTTATTCGTTATAATCTTCGGAGTTACAGTGGTAAGTAGTATTTTACGCGATTCTTCCGCATAGTTAAGTTTATCGACTATTCTTTTCCTTATAGCTGGTGAACAGACAGAAGAACAACAAAAAGAAGAACCCCACACCTCTCACTGAGGACATGTTGAACGAACTGAACAAAAACCATATGGGCGGGTTTGATAACTATGGTGCCGAAGACCTTTACAACATGGAAGACGTATGGAACGACAAAGGATACGATCAGAAACCACCGAAAAAGGTATGTGGATTGATGTTTTAGATTGTTTAACTGTGCACTTAAAAATTATATATTTTTAACTTGTAAATAACTACTAATAATAACTAAAATTGGACTATTATTACAAGGCAAACCATTGGCGTGTGTAAGGCATGGCCAATGTTCACGATTGATACAAAGCAAATAACTTGCCGCGCTGTTCACAGCTGCATACGCACAGGAAAGCATGGAAAGTTATTGATTGCTCGTATCGATTGTAAATCACTGCCACGACGTGTCCACGCCAATGACTTGCTTTGCAACCCTAACATTTAATAATGATGAAAATATAATGCAATGTTTATTTTCAGAGGTCGAATGGTTCAATTCACGACAACAGCATGTCAAACCTGTACGACAGCTGGAGATCCGAGTGGAACGGATACTACTACAACGCGTATTATGGAAACAACCCGGGAAGCAGCCACAGCGGATACGGACGAAGAAGATCTGACTACGACACCAATTTTTAAATAAAACCAGTCTGTTCCATGACAAGACAAGATTGAAATAACTGCCAAAATAGGAAATTTGACGTATGAGCAAAGTTATTGTTTCTAATTCTTTTTTATATTTACGAAGGTGTGTGCACTGACCTTTAGGCAGTTTTCGGGAAAAAAATACAGATTTTCTGGAAGTAATCCGAACCGATGCAGTGCAAAGTGAAAAAGGACATTTCCTATAGTTGTAGATATTTATGATTTTACTTTATTAGGATATTTGTAGCGTTTGCTCAAATTTGTAACCGGTCAACCCCCGTCTGCCTAACAAACATTCCGAGGACGAATCTCAGTCCTCTTTGCCAAGGAAACAGTTTCAATTACTTAAAAATTTAAGGTAGCTTAGGTTAACGACGTTAGGATGTCGCGGGGCTCATTTCAAGGGATAGTTCCGCTCTTCCTTCGATAACAGATTTGCAGATTATGTTGTCGTTTCCGAATGAGTTCCGCGATGATTCTGCCCTTTTGTTTTTGGAAAAAATCCTACCCTCTCAACACGTTTACGACTCAAGAGTGAATTAGGTGTTGCAGATACGTTTCGATGCACGTTCCAGAGTATTTCTTCCAGAAACGGAACGAAGGACGAGTAGAGGAGGGGATAGTGGCTGTACGACGATTACGGATAAGTCTGACCAGGTTTTTCTAGTCAAACAGCCTGCGAACAGTGTCTCGCCCACTGTAGTCCAATGGCTGTGATTTCACCTAACAAGACTTTTAGACGAAATGAAAGACATCGATCCGGGCAACACAATAAAACCGTTAGGTGGACTAATTTATTGTATCGTTCGCGAATGCGTCGACCTCGTCGCACCGAATACTTATTTTCGAGGCTAGCTAGAGGAGATAGTTTTTAAATTATTTACGTGTTTCCGTCTAGTTCACTCGAGATATTTGTTAAATGTAACAGCATGTACTAATTGTAGCCCATGCATCATCGTAAGGTAATGCCAGCTTATTTCTCGTGAGCACGATTTCATGAAAAATTTGTGTCAAAGAGAACGGGGTTCTCATTAGCAGTTGGTGTACTCTAACACGGTAATAAATTTAATGTTGAATGTGTAAATAATTGTACATATACCACGAAATTATGTCTATTTTCCCATTAAATAATTTTTAGGGTTAAATTTACCTTACTGTTTATAAATTATTATAATTATAGCTACATAAGGTGTTAAAATAATAAATATATTACACAAAATTTTGCACTGGGATTTTGTTTCATACCTCCTACCCTTGAGTATATGATGGCGAAGAGAGTTGTTTGTAATACAAGAAATTGTCAATAAGTTTTAACGTTCTTGGTATGACGAACCGAGATGGCTCAGGGATATTAAAAATTATCAACAATTTCTCATAATATCACAAACGGGTCACGATAAACAGGACATGAGATCAAGAATTAAATGTTAAACGATTAGCTAAAATTCAGTGACGTGACACAGGCACATCTTACATTTTGTTCAAAAATACTCTATTCAAATCAAGAATTAGCAGATATGGTATTAATGTATGGGAAATGCGATTTTTTCTTATTAGACGGACAAAGCCCAATTTAGGTACAATTACAGTAAAAAAAGAAATAGAAAAATATTAGGTTGGTGCAAAAATAATGACCGTTTTCAAACAGCAATTTCAACGAACGTAACTCAACTCAGAATAAACTTTATTAATCGAAATAAAAACCATTAGATTCAATACATTTTTGCCAACGAGAAACAAGTTTATTTATTCCGGTAGCATAAAAATCCGGCGTTCTGGAGGCAATGAAGTCGCCGTCGATTCGCATCATTTCTCGCGCAGGAAGTTGTCGAGGTGCTTGAAAAAGTGGTAGTCAGTGGGCGAGAGGTCCGGTGAGTATGGCGGATGAGGCAGAGTCTCGTAGCCCAATTCGTTCAACTTCTGCAGGGTCGGTTGTGCGGACGAGCGTTGTCGTGGAGCAGAATTGGCCCCTTTCTGTTGACCAATGCCGGGCACATACGCTGCAGCTTCTGGTGCATATCGTTGATATGTTGACAGCACCTCTCTGCCGTAATCGTTTGGCCCGGATTGAGGAAGCTGTGGTGGATGAGACCGGCGGCAGACCACCAAACAGTAACCAAAATCTTGTTTTGGTGCAGTTTCTGCTTCGGAAAGTGTTGTGGAGCCTCGTCGCTGTCCAACCACTGTGCAAACGACGCCGGTTGTCGTAGAGAATCCACTTCATCGCACGTTACGATCCGGTCGAGAAAAGGGTCGCTTTTGTTGCGCTGAAGAAGGGCTGACGACACCTCAAAACGACGATTTCTTTGATTTTCGTTCAAATCGTGAGGCACCCATTTATCGAGCTTCTTTGACTTCCTGTTGAGTGATCGACGTTGAGTTCTTGTGCGACTTCTCGTGTGGTTTTGCGAGGATCGGCTTCGATCAAGGCTTTCAATTCGTCATTGTCAACCTCAGATGGGCGGCCGCGACCCTCTTCATCTTCAAGGCTGGTATCACCTGCACAAAAACTTTTCAAACCATCTACGTGTGGTACGTTCGGAAGCAGTATCCTCGCCCCATGCTTTATTGACATTTCGTGTCATCTCCGCAGCATTGTGGCCAAGTTTGAACTCGTGAAGCAAAATAATGCGAATTTCCTTCTTTGAGAGCATCGTAAAAAATGATCTGAAATCAGAGACGTATGACGATAATAAAAAGATAACTAAACTAAAAGATAGAGCGAAAAACGCGCTTTAAAACGACATATAACATGACCACATTCATTAAAAAATTTATTCAGAAATTCATACATAAAAATAAACAATGTAGAAAGGGCCATTATTTTTGCACCAACCTAATACAATACAGTACAAAGTGACTTCAGATTCAGATTTTAAGTACTTATTTAATTGATCAAAAGCAACAAAAACTCTTATAAGAAAAATGTTTAAAACGAATAGTTTGTCTCAGGTTCAGGTACAAGTTTTAAAAGCTCCTGTAACGTAATTTATTTTTTTGTATCAGCATTAATGAAGCAAACAATTGAAGTGTCCGAGAAACTCGTTAAAACTGTAACGTTCAACAATGTTGCAATGTGTCTAGCTGCTGCTGATAACCTAAAAGTAATATTAGTCATAGGATTGTTGTGCAGTTCATTGTTCTCTAGTTTCTCGTTGATATTTGTGTGTACATAAACAAAAATGGAACAATTTATAGTAACCATGACCACCTGCATGACATATTAATTTTGTATGACATATTAATTTATTGTGAATCTAAACAAAATTCTGGCTGAGATGTTTGTACGGTAAACGCTTCTTGCTAGCAACATAAGTCATTTTGAACACTTGTAACTATTATTCTGAGTTGTGAAAAGAGCTCTAAGGAATCCATTCCCAGTAAGTATGTTTAGGTACTATTTGTAGGTAATTATTATGTACAAATACCTAACAATCCTAATATCACATAGTCAAGACCTGTTTGTTGTCATAATTCTGTTACTGTTGGTCAGAAAAAAAAATCTTAAAGTTTAGTATGTAGAAAGAGATAGCAAAGCTATGGAATGAGCAAATGTGTCTATGTCGAACATGAGATTTAATTTGACTTAACAACAATGGGCACGACACATACGAATTTATAATGCTATGGAGGAGTAAAAAATCTTTGGTCTTGAGTTAGAGGTAATGATTGCAAGTTTAATTCTGCTTCCAATTGAAAATAATTATAAGGTGGCAATTGGTTTGATTTAGATGCAATATATTTCATAATAATATACTGGACGTGCATTATTATATCATTGTATTAAAATAATACTCCAAATGAGATCTCACACGAACAGAATAAAGTATCCTTACAGAATTAACTTCCACAAAACTGTCACATCTTTTCACAAATCCCAACATTTGCATCCCGAAGCAAAATATAATCTATCCATTGACACACCGAAATCTCTAATAGTAAATCTTGTATCTAGTATACTGCCATTTATCTGATATGTATAATCAGTAGAGATTCTACGACGGGAAAATATCATTCAGTACAATTAAGCTCCATACCATTAAGTGAACATAGAGAGACATTTACTATTGTGAAAACATGTATGTATAAGTATATCATTAATAAGTACATTAAAAAGAAGTGGACCCAAGTATGAACCTTGGGGAACACCAGCTGTAACCCTCACCGCTGCCGACTTGAAATTGCAAACCCGAACAACCTGGGATCTTCCCTGTAGATAACTTGCGATTCAGCCAAGTAAAACACCAGCTTAGCCAATATGTTTCAACTTGTGAAGTAATATGTCACTACTGTGAAGTAGTACTACTTTTAGAATCACCTTGTAAACTATACAAAATATTTTCAACGCAATTGCGCATCTCAGTTAAATTTTGAGCACACTGTAAAGGATAAATATTTTAAAAGTACAACAACGGTAGTCAACCAAATTCTTGTTAAAAAAGTATATATTCTATCTATATATTTTACAAATATTTATCCTTAAAAATAATTTAGGAAACCATTACTGCTTTTTATTTTTGACTAACTTCAACTCTGGCACTTTCTTCTGCCTGCCAATCGTCGTTTTCCCTCTCATAAATCTCTGCAACACCTGAGGAATGCGAATTGTACCCTTGTCGCCCTGTTCAGTCTCTGTAAGGGCTATCAGCAGTCTAGGTATCGCACACGCAGTTCCGTTCAAGGTGTGAACAAACCTAACTTGTCCGTCCTTCGTTTTATATTTGATGCCGAGCCTAGAAAGTATAATTGGAACCTCTGAATCACTATAAAAAATAATTTTACCTCCTAGATTGGAAATCGGTGCAATTGCTGCAACTCGATATTTCGCCATACAGACCTCTCCCCGGCATCCAAGCTTCGATATCATATTTTCTGTAAGCTTGTGCACCTAGTTCGTGTGGCGGCATGTCCAGTACCTGAAAATAAAGTCCCAAGGGTTCAAAATTGTCTTCTTGTAGGGTTCTTATGTCCTCTAACGCTTCGTCAGACTTTTCAGGGGTAGACACAATGAACATTTCTACTTTGGTAAATTCGTGAACTCTAAAATGTTTCTCAATTATAATATTATCGATAAATGAGAATTACGAACCCACCTAAATATACCTCTTTCTTCGAACACACTAGAAGTTTCAGCTCTGTAACATCGACTTACGGCAGTCAGTTTTAAAGGCAATTCCTCTTCAGAAAATAATTTATTCGTAAGATATCCCGCAAGGGCTATTTCAGACGTTCCCGATAAACATAAATCTGGCCCATAAACGTCTGGATCTAAAGCATAAACCTTAAATATAATATTTATTCAGTGATGTATGATTTAAATTCTACAACAGAACAGCAAATTACCTGATTTCTTTCTCCTCTAGTATTCATTCCACAACTTTCTATAACACTCCTTGGAAGTATGTCGGGAACCGACACAAGCTGAAAGTTTCTTTGGATAAGTCGCTCAAGGAAATAATTGACCAAAGCCTGTTCTAACTCGGCCATTTCTCCAAGAAGAAAGTAACTTCTATTGCCGGCAACATTTCCCAGTTGTTCCGTTCTAACTAGATTTAAGCGTTTCGATATTTCTTGAAACTCTCTTGGTTTGAAAGCAAACTCCTTTTTCGAATTTACGTTCTTCACGAGCTTTGGTTCGTCTCCGTACATAACCACTTCAGGATGAGTTTTGTTGGGAATTCTGAATAATTCTTCGTAAAACTTTTTTCTAAGGGCTTCATAATTTTTTTCGTCTGGCTGTGTATTATCTAATTTAAGCTTTAATTCATTAACTGCTTTAATATCTCCTATGCCTTTCCTGTTGGTGATATTATTAGCAATGTTTTCCGTGTTTTTCTCATTACACAGATACTCTATGTCAAGTTCAGCGTACTTAGGAAGATTCCACAGAAAACCACAAGTTGTGTGGAAATATTTTACATTTTTATTGAGAAATATTAAGGTGTTTATGTTTTTTATCATGTTCACAACTTTTTGAAATTTTAAACCTAACCTCAAACTCGTATCGTAATTGTTCGTAATGTTTTCTTCTTCTTCGTCTTAAAATGAGAAGCGGAAGCTAGCAATAAAACAAATATCAGAGAATAATATATATATTTTTTTCAATAAATGAATGCATACAGAACCAGGAAATTTAAATGATAAATGAAATGAATAGATATTTCACTTTAGATTTACAATTAAGTAGATATAAGTAATTCCTTTCCCAATAAAAATCTGTAAGCCTCGCGCCACCTGGACGATAATAGATAAACTAGAATAAAATCGATGCACAATATCACAGACAACTAAATTTATGAACATACTGTTTCCGATTTTCTATTGTAGGTAGTGCATTCGGCAACGCATCAAGATAAATCTTGCTGTGCTATAAAATACGAAACTATCAAAATATTTTAAAATAAAATTCGTGTGTCTGAATTAATATTTAAGTGTTTAGTGCAAAAAATGACTAAAGGTATAGTGATAAATTTGCTAATTTATCTGTGATATTACTAAAAATTTTAACCAATTCTCATTATTTTCATTATCTTCCTTTGCCTATCGTTAGTTAGACAGCATTATATTTTTTTAAAGTATAGAGAGAACAGTATGAAAAAAGAGTTAATATTTCTAAGTAAAATGTACAAAAAACGTTATCAAAATTTTCAATTTGTGTAGCAAATATTAGGTAATTAATTTATCTGATGGAAAGAATGTTTCTTTGTTCCTTTAACGTCTGGATTGACGTAACTGTGCTAAAATTACTAAATAAGTGGCACCATCAGAAACGGCCTAAAAGGGGGAAGGAGATAATTACAACGCATTAATACAATTACACTTAAATACTTACCGAAGTAATCAAAGAAATGTCGGATTATAGAAAAATCCCCACGCATTGAAACGCTTTTCATTCCATATTATACTGCAGGTAGGTCACATAAATCCATATCTATATAAAAAATTAAATTGCGGTATTGCCAATAAATCGTTTTCACCAACTCTAACATTTTCTATAACTCAAGTCAAGAATTCAGACGTCTTACGTCATACGAACAAATGAATAATTCAGTATATTTTCATCAAAATATTTATGAAACTACAACTGATAGTACTAAAACTATATACTACACTAAACGTTTGCATTATGTATTGCACTAAATTGCAGAAAACGGTTGTTTTTAACGCGAATAAATATCGAAAATTACGTTGACAATAAAACAAATGTGTAACGTCAGCCGTGACGTAAGACGTCTGAATTCTTGACTTGAGTTATATTATTTTCATTATAAAACTGTGACTGTAACAGTCGAGAGCGAGAAGCTCAAGATAAACTTACTAATATTTAAGTAAATAGCGATATTTCAAATGTTTTACCTCCGGTAAAGTTTAAAATCAGTGAGTAACATGTACCTCCAAGGTGTGAACATTAAAAAAACTGAAACTCTGTATTGGTTCATCTGAATGGTTTTCGATATTGTTTTTACTACTTTTCTCTCGAACACAATAAAAACTTAATAACAGTCATCTTTTCCTTTCATGTGGTTAGTGTTTATTAGGTTTATTCGACGCATTAGAGAATCAATGGCACTAATTAAAATATCAATTGGATGAATCATTCAAAGTCATATCATCCGATTTCTAAGAAGGGGAATTGCATCTGGATTTTTTTATGCTTTCTAATTACTTGGCCTTCTTTGTGTTCTTCAGGCTATCTTTTTGTGCCTCCACTTTTATTTTTTCAGTATACATTGATAAAGTTAATACTACTCCCAATTGAAGCTTTTCGTTCATTTTGACTTACTTCAGGTCCAGCTGATATGATATTACTTTTTGCATTATCTACTGTGCCAAAAGTTGAACTTTTTGTGCTAGTGCCAAAAATACTATATTTTGAAGGTAAGAAGAATTTGAAGGCTTATACGCTATGGACACAGTACTCCATGTTGAGAACTGAGCTGTCTTTAAAAAAAGGTATAGACATTAATACATACAATAATTTGATGGCGTTTTTGAAAAGGGAGTCCGATGAATACCACGCTAAGAAATCAAACGTTTTTTCAAAAGTAAGAAGAATTTAAAGGCTTCTACGCTATGGACACAGTACTCCATGTTGAGAATTGAGCTGTCTTTAAAAAAGGTATAGACATTAACACATACAATAATTTGATGGCTTTTTTGAAAAGGCAGTCCGATGAATACCACGCTAAGAAATCAAACGTTTTTTCAAAAGTAAGAAGAATTTGAAGGCTTCTACGCTATGGACACAGTACTCCATGTTGACAACTGAGCTGTCTTTAAAAAAAGGTATAGACATTAACACATACAATAATTTGATGGCGTTTTTGAAAAGGCAGTCCGATGAATACCACGCTAAGAAATCAAACGTTTTTTCAAAAGTTATATTGCGAAGTTTTGACGAATGACAGCAATTTTTTAATAGCTGAGGTAACTAATAATCGCCAGTTTACTAATTCGCATTTTTTGCTTTAAGTTCGTTGTCTGCAACATGTGCAAAAAGCATATTCATTCAAGATCATGCAACAAATACACATTTTTTGCATTAGTTGCACAAATAACTACTTTAAGAGCGCACAGAAAAAATTATATTGGAGATATTGGAGTTTTAAGTGGCTGATCTTCAGCTCCAAATCTTTTTATTTTCCTAGTAGGTATGCCTGGAAGCTAATATTGAGAATTCAGCATATCGAGACAAACCGAAATTCGCAAGTGATAGAAAAATTGTCGTATAAATTTAAGTAAGGGTAAAACGTCAAAAAAGTGATTGGTCGTCACCATGAGAATGGAACACATTTGATAGGGCCGAGAAATAAGGATCAGAGTAACTGAAAATGAAGTCAGAATCGAATTAATGACACGTCAGTGCAACAATGAGGAATTTCGTGGTAGAACTCACTTCTTTTCAACTCGCTAGGGGCTGCAAAATCGCACACTCACGGGCCAAAGAATGGCTGCAAAGCCGACAATACCGCGAAGTTATTTTCCTCATTATGAATGTAGTATAATGTATTGCGTGTGTTGCACGCACACAATTGGAAAGTTTTTGTCGAAAGCCATCAAACTGCGGCCGTCGGTATGGAAAGTTGGGGATGGGGCGTATCGGATGATTAATCGATGTCGAAATGTTTGCTAGTTGGTCAAGAGGGGTGGATCGGTGAAAAGAATGGAGGAACGGGGGGACATTCAGCTTGAAATTAATGAATTCGGAAAAGTCGGGGTACGAAAAACCATGGGAGCTTTCATAGCTTTAATCTAAAAATTGTTTCCTTTATTATATAAATAGGAAATTGCCCCTTTGGTGGGTCTTTTGGGGGCTGTAATTGATAATTCGTTATTGTATTATGAAATTTTCATTAAATTGATCATGTTGCGTCAACTTTGTGAGTAATTTGGCTTATTATAATGTGTACCATGTAGGGTAGATTTAATAAATTATTAAAACTAGGATATGACAGTAGAAAAACCCGGATAGTGCCTGACATTTTGAAAAATGAATAAATAAAGATTAATATTATACTAAAAATATATTTTCTATTCATTTTTTATGAAACAAACAAGTGAGTCAACTCAAATAAACTTACTACAATTACACCATTGGTTTTTTAATGCAATAATAATTAATGTACCATTGGTCATATAAGCGTTATTATACAGGGTTGTCTGTTTTTCATAGCTCACCATTGGCATCTAGAAAACCGTAAAATATACAGGGTGGTTTTCATGATTGTAGGGATTTTTTTTCTGAAAATTTGACTGCCTATGTGAAAGGTTGGGAAATCTCGAAGCTGGAGATACTGGTGACCAAAAGTTGCAAAGCTGCAAAATAGTTCTGCCATTTGAAAGAAATATGATGTGCCATAATTGGCGTCCTCTACTAGTGACGTCAAAAAATTAGTTAAAAATTCTTATTTGCCGTGCCAAAAAACATAATTGTGCCAATTTTTTTTAATACTCCGACAGGTTTCAAAGTTATTAAGATATTTCAAAATAAAATTCTAGCATTGAACACCCTGTATATTTGGCTCAATCGAGATTTCCGAACCTTTCACAGACACCCTGTATAATCATATATGACCTTTTCAATGAAACTAGTTTCAAGAAGCTGTCACTTCCTTTTTTACCTTTCTTTTAGTCGTCACCACCTTCGTTATTTTAAATGTAATAACAGTTTTTAATCAATTTTTGGATTCCCCATATTTTTCAATGAGACTTTCATAAAACTTTTAAACTTATAAACTTAATAACCCTTGTTGTTCTCTAGATATTTACAATATTTCGGATATAATCATCTTTCATCGCTTTGTTTGAAATTAGCTATAACGAATACTCTGGAAGTTAGAGAAATAATTTTTATACAATGAATAGTTAAGTCTTCAAACATTCTAACAATGTCTTACGACTGGATTAATGGATTAACCTGATATATAAGTTGTTGAAAAATTATCTGCTAAATTTTGATAACTTCAAAGCAGTAAAACTATTTTTTTATGGAACGCTTTGTATATTTTTACATTTTCTAGTGCAGAATTCTGTTCTGCACTAGCTGTCAAAATGTAACAAGAATAAAAAGCTTGGTATAATATTTTTAAATTTACGAATACCGAAAATCTACAGTGTGGAAGAAAAGTATGGAATAAATTCATTATTTCTATAACAACGAAGTTTAATGAAATTTTCTCGGACCCGTCGATTTTGCTTTTTAAAATGACTCTTTTTTCTATACTAACGCATTTCCGATGTTCATTTGTTTCGCGTGATGACGTCATCGGATATTTTTTTTAAATAGAACCCCTATATTTTTCATCACATTCTTGTAGAGCTTAACTTGCTGAATTAAAAAATTTATAATTTCAACACTTTATTCCTTCAACTTTAGCAATAGTGCAGCTATTGAAAACTGTTATCGTTTCAGGTAAAGTGTCTTTTCTACTGAAAATACAGCAAAATGTTACTTGAAAAAGTAAATTATGAGGACGTGCAAAATTTTCGGCGAGGTTTGATTTTGAAACCATTTTTCAACAAAGCACAAAGATTTTATCAAAGCAGGCCGATCTTTTTAAAATTTTCTACGTCTCCATAATTTACCGTTTTGAACAACTTTTTCAAGTAAAATTTTGCTGTATTTTCAGTAGAAAAGGCATTTTACCTGAAACGATAACAGTTTTCAATAGCTGCACTATTGCTAAAGTTGAAGGAACAAAGTGTTGAAATTATACATTTTTAATTCAGCAAGTTAAGCTCTACAAGAATTCGATGAAAAAATATAGGGGTTCTATTTAAAAAAAAATATCCGATGACGTCATCACGCGAAATCAAATGAACATCGGAAATGCGTTAGTATAGAAAAAAGAGTCATTTTAAAAAACAAAATCGACGGGTCCGGAGAAAATTTCATTAAACTTCGTTGTTATAGAAATAATGAATTTATTCCATACTTTTCTTCCACACTGTATATACAAGGTGTTTCCTACTCGCGTACAGAAAATCCAGGAGCGTCTTCTATGGTTAAAGTTAGGGTAATTTTATTAAATAAACATATATGGTCCCAAGGTAAAGTCCAAGATACCTATAGGGTTTCCCAATGGTGAAAAAAAAATCATTTTAACTTCTAAACCCCTTCGAGTTATTTCTGGCAAATTTGACATAATTTTTTGGTATATTGGTAGGTATAAAATATAAAATTTGTCAGCTACATAATGTACGTACCCCTAGATATACAAAAAAAATGTGCGAAGAGAATAATGAAGAGAATGCATATGAAAACCATTTTGTTTGCAGTATAATAGAGTGATACACTTTTTCTTATTAAAAAGTCATGATAGTATCAATAATCACGCCACTAGTACTTTACGTATCCTGCAAATTTCATGTTTTATCTTCATAATACAAAATTATCCCAAATTCTCCAAAATTATATCAAGATTTTAGAAGTTATGAATTTTAAATTGATTTTTTTATCTACTTTTGAAAATCACCTTAATTTTAACCATAGAATACGGTCCTGGATTTTCTGTACGCACTTAGAAACCATCCTGTATATTTCCAGGAATAAATTGCGGGTACCCTAATATAAATACGTCAATTTTTTTTCTTAATAAATAAATGTCACTGCATCTATAACTCCTATATTAGGAAAAATTTTACGTAGAATCCAAAAATGCAGTAATATACAGGGTCTCCCATTTAAAATAACTCGACTTTCTGTATAACATGAAGTACTGGATAGTTCTAGATATTTTTGTTGCATTCGCTACAGAGATGTTGCCATGCTGCCAAATTTTCAAATTTTTCTGATCAGTGTTTTCCCAGATAACGATCGACGTTCCCGGTGAGACACCCTGCCTCTAAGCTCTTGTCTCGCATATTGGAATAATTACAAGCTCTGGTACGTAATTGAACAAGGCAGGCAAATTCCTCGTCTCTACGGTTTTCATTTTTATTTCTATCTGCGTAACAAAACGGATACAGATATAAATTGATTTTATTGTTGCCTGAATCGGTTTGGTTTCATTTCAAACGTTTTCACTGCTGCTATAAAAATTAACTGCCCCGAAGCAGAATATCAGCAAAATAACCCAGTTAACGATAAATACTTTCAACTGTCGGTTTAATTGCCTAAATTTGCTGGATATATTCTTTTTAGATCTTTACTTTTAGAGCTGGACCGTTGCGAGATTAGCCATTGGCGTGAGCACGGCTGGAGCAGGATTGGCTATAGATACAAAGCGAGCAACAACTTTCTGTGCTGGTCACAACTGCGTGCAGTTACGAGTAATTATACAAGATGTTTAAAAAAGACGATATGTAAGGGGGTGATTGCTCAGGTCATTTTATAAAAAAAGTTCTTATAAACATAGGTCCGCAAACGCTTCGTTACCGATCTACAGGATGTTGAGGTTTAATTTAAAAAACAGTAAAAATTAGATTAGTCCAAAACCGCTTGAGATATAAAGAAATTTTAGGCGTGTCAAAAGCTATGGGAGACGCATACTTTGCTATACAAAACGATTTTCTAGTTTTACCAGTGGCACGCGTATTGGACGCTGTTGGTTTTTCTAAAAATAAAAATTAATTTTGCATTTCTTCAGAACTTATCGTACAACGCACCGTTTTTGAGTAAAAAAAAAATAAAAACTTATTTAATGCGCGCCTTAAGCCAGTGCTGTTTTAATGTAGAAAATCAAACTATTGAACAAATTATCAATTTTTTCGGAAATATGGCGGTGTTGTTTGTAGTAATAAATAATAAGGGGCTGGTTTGGTCCCAACTAGCATAAAATTATTAAGTCAGGGGGGGAGCACTTTAACTAAATTTATTAATAAAAGAATGTACGCCACTGACTTTAATTAAATTTCGATATTTTTGGTAAAATGATGATACTTATTGTAAAATATTTGTTTTTGCCCTTGAAATATGATCTTGACGTAAGTGTATGCAAGGATACACAAACCACCATTTGTGGATGAGAAAATAAAATAATATGAATATGTTTATATATAATTACTTATAATCATTTGCGGCTGCGAACATCACGAAAGATTATTTGCTTTGTATCATCGCGAATTCCGACCCCGCCATACCCACGCAGATGGCTTGCCTAGCAACGATCCCCCTATTTATTAAATATTTTTGAAAATTTCATTAAAAGCATTTTGGCTGTACTGCTATAATGCCTGAATCTACAATTTCAGGAAGAATCTTTTTGAGTCGAAGCGTCAAAACTTGTTAGTTAGGTATAGTTTCTCATTCGATACTTTTTTAATTAACTGAAAAGACCCATTCAATTTTACGCTATATGTTTTTGTGTATTTGTAATGCAAAACTGTCAGGTTTCGATGAATGAAGACTGCAACGATATTAAAAACTGATTTATTATAGAATTTTTGGCATAGTAAGGTACATTTTACACTTTATAAAGTAAAAAATAATAATCCTAAAATAAATATTTGTTAAATTTAACTGGTAAAGTATCTTTTATGTACAGTAAGAATAACTGTGTATCGTGTCACAAGATTTGCTAGTAAATGCAAGGGGAACTAATTTGGTAGAAAATCGTGTGACATGATTAACAGCTTAAAATGAACAGTGGCGTATCAGTTGAGATAAAAAGATTTGTTATAATTATTTATCGTATAGTTTTTTCCCAATAAGACTATATTTAAATAAATCATTTTTTGACCACTTGACAAAATATAATTTGTTTGAATGTTTTGTTCGTCAAATGTAAGGCACATTACTTTTTAAAATCCAAGGTGCGTTAAATAAATGATTTTTAATTTATATTATATTGGTAGTATACAGGGTGTTTGAAAATATCACCGAAAAGATTCGACTGTATATTCACTACGATATGCGACTTACGAAAAATATCTAAATAAAAGATGTGTTGATTTTTGAGTTGCAAGCCTTCAAAGTTGTCAATTGAATTAATAATTTCATAACCAGTTTATCGATCGCATTGCAATTTGGAACATTTATTTGGACTGTTATGGCGTATTATATATTTTTTTAAATAACACGACCTTTCGCTGCAAATATTGCTGCCCGTTGAAAAAAAATATATGTCAACTGTATAAGTTTTGCCGGCTGAAAGGGAGCGGCAAGTGGAGAAAAATATCACCCAGTATATCAGTTTCACTAAGTTTAATAATCTAAATAAATGTTCATTCATTTAAACGCATTTTTGAAGTTGTTAATTATGTTATGAAGTTATTAATTACATTATTTTTGTTTTTGACAACTTTGAAGGTCTATAAACTCAAAAACCAGTTTTTTTTTATTTAACTTTTATTTCGATATCGTCGTAAACATACAGTCCAACGTTGTCGGTGAAATTTGCGGACACCCTGTATATGTACAGTATGGAAATTGCTTATGGAATAAATTCAGTAATAGGCTTGTTCCGTCAAACAGAAATAATTTTCTATGACCTCTTCAACCTTTATTGAAAACAGACACCACTAAAAGTGGTTCTTATAAAAAAATATCGGAGCTTTGTCGGATATAAAATCAGATCTCCGCATTGCACGTTACCATGCTCTTCTTTGCTTTTGGTCTATTGGCAAACAAATAAAACAAACTTTTAGTAGAGCTTAATCTGAATCATTTCACATGCTTGTGATGTTATTGGGTTTTCAGTTATGACGGCACGAAAATCATTAGCTTACCTGTTTCAACTTTTTTTTTCAATATTTACAGTTGTAAAATTACTGAATTTACCCCATAAATAATTTTCATACAGTATAATATGGAATAAACGTATAGTGCTTTATTTAGATATAAGAATATAATATATTAATTAATATCTCAAATAATTGTTTGCGCGACAGAAAGTTTATGAAAAAAAGTGTAGGCCAAATCTTAAATACAAACACATTTTTGTCACGTGATCTCAAATGATTTATTGTGATACCACGTAACGTGAAGATGTGTCTGCCTTTACAGGGTGTTTCTAAATGAAGTAGCAAAAATGAGACAACAGATTCCTTAGGTTAAATCTATTTATTTTCACCTAAGGATTTTTGCTACTTCATTTAAAAACATCCTGTATAACCACTGAAAGGATATTTTTCTTTTCTGTCGCGCACCCATATCACCATTTATCGATGGAATCCCCCCGGCTACGCCACTGCCTTCACATAAAATTTAATAACACAACAAATTTTCAGTACGAACTAAAAGCAAGTTGTTTATCTCGGTGGAATTTCAGCGAGCGCAACGCAAACGTTTAACTTCACGTCACACACACCCATCTGCTCTCCTATTCGTTGCTTTATTTATACAATTAAATACAAAATTCATTAAGCCACGCCGCCGCTATCTCTCGAAAACTCGCACAAAGCCGTCGCTGCTTATCGCGTCACTGCCATGAGCCCGTCACAGATCGGTCCAGTTTTTATCTTTGCGTCCATACCATGCGGCGTTTGTTGGAACGGGCGCGTTTGTTTGAGATAAAAAAACGTAGCTAGGTAATCGGTTGGTTCTCTTTTGGACTGAAGAATGGTTAACAGAGACATACGTATACTTGACACATCGTCGAAAGAGTGTTATAGACGTCAAAAAAATTGTTTAAAGTCGTGGTCGAAAAAGGGTGCTCACAGACGTGTTTTTTGTATCCAAATTTTAATCAGTTCACTTTACTCTGAAAGTTGCTCAGTCTCGACAAATTAAACAAAAAAAAGGAAACAGGTGCAATATTTTTTTGCCCACGACTATATTATACAGGGTGTCCAGGAAAATCTAGGGAATCTCTCGGGTGCAAATAGAACATGAAAAAATAAGACGACAAATTCTTATTTTTTTTTTCCTACAGACCCTCTCTACGGAGATATGTGTCCCTGAAGGACGCCGGTGGAAATCGGTTTTTCTTGAATAAATTTTAAAGTAGTTAATGATTTAATAAAAATTTATGATGGATACTAATAAGGACCTCTTAAAATAGTGTCCTTGAAACATATTTAGCTTTTTAGTTTACTAGTGGGCTAAACTTCAGAACTTAATGCCTAAATTTTTAACACCCTGTATGATAAAGACTTTAAAATAACAAATCCGGGTAGCTTCAACCCAGAACAGCTGCTATGATATGCCAACAAGGTGATAGACAGGCAAAAAACAAACAGCCAACGTTAATTCGGCGACATGAAAATGGTCGGAAATAGTTAATTTTCAGTTGATCCGTTGCGGAGTATTTGTTTATACTGGAAGTAAAATAGAATTTGTACAGTGCAATGTTGCGTTAGTAAAATGTAATGTGACATTTAGTGATACTCAAGTTAACAAAGTGTAATGTGAGATTTAGTAAAATGTCTTGTATAAGTGTATAACCTTATAATGTTGTATATTTTAGTGTTATCACGGTAAAGTGCGTCTGTGTGTAGCAGTATTTCTAGTAGTGTGAAAGTTTCTTTTATAATAATAAAATACTAGTTACATGGTTATTTGATTGTCTCTAGCTTGCAGCAGCTGTTACAAGTTACAGAGTTATTATACATTTTGTCAATGTTGCACCCTTTTTCTCCCATAACAGTAATGTTTGAGATTCTTCTAGTCTACTGTGAACACCAGAACAAAGAAACGGAATTAAAAATCTTTTTTTTTTGCGTAACGATGATGATAATTTAAAAACCAAACTACTAAAACGAATCCCTTTTACCAATCTTGACGTTACAAAAATATATTGGACTAGAAAATTTCCTTAGACCAGCCTATGGCGGACAAAGTAAAACACAACCACTGACACTACCACGGATGTAGATGACCTTTCGATGCCATCCGCGGAGCTCTGTACTATGGTGCGACCCTTCGGCGACGTGAACCACTGGTGCAGGTCGGACAGCTCCCCGTAGCCGTGTTGGTTCTTAGTCTGGACGAGACATTCGTATACGGAATCGGCCTGGAGGTTCGTCAGGCGGTAACGTTGGCTCCTTTCGCTGGTGGCGGAGTTGTAGGTCTGGGGAGGCTTCACCAGGAGGTCATGCCACTGGCCCGGGTGGTGGTAGGAGCTGTTTACCTGGAAAGAATAAAACAAAAAACTTCGCAGAAAGAAGACTTTTTGGCATTCGACTACATTTCATAGAAAACTAAAACAACAAACAGAAAGTGCCACAACTCTTAATATTATTGTTTTTTGAGATGAAAAGCATCTTCAAAAGTTCCTAATTCTGAGAATTTCACAATGCACCTAAGCGAAGATTAAGTGTCTTCGGAAGCACTTTTTGAACTTACCATGATCTTTCTGTAGAGGATTCTCACCTCGATGATGGGAAATACGGATTGAACTACCCACTTGAGGTCGTACTCGTGGGGGTTGGAATATTGAGAGCTGATGATCTTGGCAGGTCCGGGTTTGCCGGAAAGTTCTATGTAGCGCTTGTCGCGGCCTATGGAATTTGATACTACGCAACTGTAGTTGCCGAAGTCCGATAGTTGAACATTCTTTATGGTGAGAGTGTGAGTGGTGCCAGTTTTGGACATCAAGCGTCGGTCTGTGGGTTGTAACATGAACGAGTCCTGATACCACATCACCTGTGAAAAGTTATTTTTGGTGAAGTTATTACCGAAATATTTGTTTGTCTCTGGGAATAAGTCTCTTTTTAAAACAATTAACTAAAAGTGGAGTCAAAAAAGGAATTAAAACAATATTTAATAATAATTTTACACTATAGGTTTATTATATGAATTGAGGCGTGTTTTATAACAGGATATGTCCAAAACTTAAAATTTTCAGAAAACACAAAAATACTGTTGGCTATTTATTTGTACTATACACTGTACTGTACTGTACTTCGAGCTCTCTTAGAGATACGATACTGCATAACAGAAAGCCAGTTCTTTTTCCGCAATAGGATTGATTCCTTTGATATAAGAAAAAAACTGTATAGCCAATTATGACGTCTGTGAAGACGGAGGTACGGCGAAACGAAATGGAAATTGCAGCCCGCCAATAAGGTCTTAAGCGCATATCTTCTTCCAGGCATTCCGAGCAATTACAACTCCAATCTTCTTAAATGTTTAATCTCCAGATCCATAATTGTATTACTGTTCCATTTTCCCCAGTAATATCACTTACTGCCGAACGACTTCATTAATTGGAAACGTCTCAAATAATTAGGGTGCGCGCGTTTTATATTTGTCTCGAGCACGTCCCCGCATTTCCGATGACTGCGGCCCTTTCCTTTGTTTGATATCTCGCATTAAAAGAAACGACGACTTTTTTTATAAAATACAATTATGCTTTTGTAACGGCAGAACTGAAGAACACGCTAAAATATATTTTCTATTGATATACTTAGGGATTTAAGAAAATTCATTCGTAGTGATCTAAACAGTGCCGTAACTACAAAATGTGGGCCCGTATTCAAATAATAATAATATAATAATAATATCTCTACCCCTCACGAGGATTAGCCCAGAAGTGGAAGACTTGTGCGGGAGAGGGGGCGGCATATTATTATTAAGCAGGCCGCATTTGCGCCCAGGAACGACTTACGTTGGTAGGCCCTAACCACCATTCAGTGCAGGAATGAGGGAAACCTGGAAAACCTCATTAATTAGGGAAGTAGTCAAATGCCAACCGGTATCAATCTCTCACATTGACCCAAGCCAACATTCTTCCACCCTACCATACCCGCAGAGAGGGTGCCAATCTCTCCACGAATATAGCTTATATACGGTCTACCGGCTGCGGGGGTCGAACCCACAGCGATCCAGTCACCTTGATTCAAGTACTGACGCCTTAAACCGCGCGACCACTGACCGATCCAATAAAATAGTTTTATGGGTCTTTTTTATTATAAGTTGAGATGATGATGATGATGAATGAGATTTCAAAAGTTGTACCAATTGACAAAACAGGCGATACTAACAATCCTTCAAATTACAGACCCATATCTATCATACAAACATTTGCTAAAATTTTTGAAAACGTTTTAAAAACTCAAATAATAACTTATATTGAGAAAGAAAATTTATTTAACTCTAATCAATACGGTTTTAGAAATAAACTCTCTACAACTTTAGCCATAGATAAATTGGTGTTTGAGATCAACATGGGTTTTGAGCAAAAATAATTTATATGTTCTCAGTTCCTAGACCTCACCAAAGCATTTGACTGTGTGTTACATTCAATCCTTACTGACAAGCTTTCTTACTATGGTTTCACACCCCACAGTGTTGGTCTAATATACTCATACCTCAGTAACAGGCAGCAATATGTTATTCACAATAATTCAACATCCGCATATCTCGGTATTGATGCCGGTGTACCACAAGGATCTATTCTTGGTCCGGTGCTCTTTTTAATATATGTAAATGATTTGCCTTGTTCAGTGCATGACTCGGTTTTAACCATTCAATTTGACGACGATACTAATCTTACTAACCGCAGTCCTATAATTGATGATTTGATTGAAAAGGCTCGTCAAGCTGAATTAACAATTCTAAACTGGTTTTTTTTTCTCTGCCATTATAAAGTGGCCTTCCCATCGCACGTCAAATTTATTTGGTACCATTTCTAAAACTTTTCGAAAAACATTTCACCGATGTAACATTTGTATCTCTCATTGTTACGTTTTAAAGAACATCATGTACAGAGTGTGATAAATTTCATCCTAATAACTCCGACAACAATCAGAACAAGTGAAAATAAGTTAATTTCGCCGTACAAGCATATGTATCTCATCTCGATTGTTACAGAGATAAAGGGTTTATTGTTGAAAGGAGAACAATGGCGACTCCACATTGTTTTTTCAGGAATACCGCGCACCGACAACGATTGATTTTAAATGATTGAAACAGACACCGCTAATTTCTTCGACGGCCTCTAAATTATTAATTGTTTTAATTACCTCAGCTGGAGGGTCAGCATGCACGATGCAGTCCAACTTGGCCTCCATGCCTTCGCCGGAGTTGACCCATGACCTCAGCACGCTTACCTCCGGAGGATCTGAAATTTTACGATAAGTAAGGCTTAAAATGAATACAAAATGCACTATCGAGTGACTAGATTAGCGAAGAAAAATGTTATGCAAGGATTGCTCACTCAAGAAGCTTTAGGAGAGTAAATTTCCGAAGTATTTCTAAAGATTTCTCAAGATTTCCTGATAATGCGAATATTGTATAATAAAATTCGAAGATTTCTATACAGGGTGTCCGGGAAAATGGGGGAAATCTCTCGGGTGCAGATAGAACATGAAACAAAATTACGTCGAATATTTTTTATACATTTTTTTAAATCGACATCCTGCATTTCGAAAAACAGTGGAGTTAGATATCACGTTATCAAGGCTATTTTAGTCGAAAATGTTTTTTTTGAAGTTGCTACATCGAAAATTCATCCAAAGTTTTTCAAGTGACTAGCTTTTTTAATACAACACAGTACTTACAAAGAACATGGAGGCGGATTTCTCCAGTAACAGGTTGGCCTATGCCGTTAGAAGCAGTGCATTGATATACGCCTGCGTCCTGTCTCTGGACGTCGTTCAAGTTTAGTAGATAGCCTGTTTCTACTTGTAGACCAGAAGGTAGAAGCCCATCCTAAAAGATGAGTTGTAAAAATTGTTATCAATATCAAAAATTAAGTCAACTGTTATTTCGAAAAATAAGTATTGCTTTGCTTTACCTTCTTTGACCACTGCACTGTCGGTGTGGGGTTTCCATTAGCTTTACATTCAAAGGAAACTGGCCCCCCTTTCCTAGTCACAACCTGTCCGTTTGGAGGCAGAATCTGGAGACTTGGCGGCACTGCAACATTGAGAAATAATTTAGTTCCTTCCGTAGAACAGAAGCGAACAAAAAAGCCTAATAAATATACGGTCGAATATCAACGGTTACTGAGATAGAAATGAAAATATTTTTATTGCTATTTTTGGGAAAGCTGTTATTATTTGATATTTTATTTTGAGAAGGTCATGCATTCTAAACCAAACTCATTAATTGTCACATTTTTTTTGACGTTTGTGATTTAAACGCTTATTTTATAACTGTCGCATTTATTTTATTTTATTACACATAATTTTGTAATGCCTGCCACATTTAGTCATAGAGAATATGCTGCTATTATTTTTATTTATGGGTATTGTAACGGTAGCGCAAATCGTGCAGTGCAGTTGCTGAATATCGCTTCCCGAATAGAAGAGTGCCAGATAGAAATGAATTCCAGACAGTCTTCAACAATGCACGTGAAACTGAAATGTTTCCCAGTGCGATAATTATATCTGAGAGGCGAGCTGGTTCTGGTCTAGCATCAGTCGAAGAAGAAATTCTAAATAGTGTATTGCAATCCGTCTCCAAATTAATCAAACTACGTCATCCCATGCATCATTCACAAAAACGGTTTTAAATATTTCCATATTCAGCGCGTCCAGAATCTTCAGGACGGTGATAATGATTTGCGGTTGCATTTTTGCAATTGGATAAACGCAAACCATACATTTTACAAATACATGAACGTTAGGCAAAACATGTACTTTCAGCATGATGGTGCCCCTGCCCGTTTTAGTCGTGTTGTGATCAATCGTCTTAACAATCGCTTTCCACAACGCTGAATTGGCCGAGGTGGTTTCCAAAATTGGTCGCCCAGGTCACTAGATTTGATTCCCCTTGATTACTGCCGGGAATGGTTTAAAGCATTAGTATGTGCAACAAAAGCGAGCACATAGAGGCGCTATTCAACCGGATGCAATTCACAAATAAGCTGAGGCGGACGGTGGTATATTTGTAAATTTAATTCATTAATTTCGGTTTATTAGATCTTTAATCAATGTTATAATTTATAGATTTATATAATACCTACAGAATAAACACTTCTCTACTGATGCATTACAATAAATTAACTCGGGTAAAATTATTTTCATTGCTGTCTCAGTAACCGTTGATATTCGACCATATGTTTATTAAGCTTTTTTGTTCACTTTTACCTCCTGAACACCCCTTTCGAATATTGAGGGTTCCCTCCCAATCACTCTGTATATTGCTCTTAATAATATCTCAAAGTTATATAACCATTTGTGTCCCACAAGGATCTGATTTAGGTCCGTTACTATTTTTAGCGTTTATTAATGACATAATTGTAATTAATTGTTATTTTTTATTTGCAGAGAACAAAAAAAATGTATAAATAAATAGTATAACTTACATTAACGCTAGCCTTACAAGTTAAAATCAAAAGAAACACTTTTAATACCGCATATTGATTGTGCAGATTAAAAGAACAAAGCAGTTACAATTAGCAAACGTTTCTGCTAACGGTAGATCCCAAATTTATTAATTGACTAATCCTGTCTCCCCATCATCCTCATCCTGATCCTTTTCAACGAGCAGGTAGTTCCGGGCGGACCTATTCGAGCCTATCCACCTCCGACGATAACTACCCTCATCTATTTCGCCTAAAACAGCCTACTTCATACTTTGAAGGCACGTTCCTCAAAGTTACGCCGGAATTAAGTACAGGGTGATCGGTTTATCCCGTTTAAATATAAGTATTAGTGATAATTTCAGCGAGTTTTCACAATTTTAATTGAGAATTTTACATAATTAAAACTGCTTAACACCTCTCCGTAGTCCTAATAAAATACTTGCAGATACCTTCAATTTAACTATTTAACTTAATGGGCACACGCACGTTTATATGACGTTTTTAAAACGTTGTAATTATTGATTAAACGCGTTATGTTGAAACATTTATTTTTAGTTAAATCACTTAAACGTATAAAATATATCGTTTAAAATACGTTAATAATATTCGCATTTCATTCATTGGTTGAAGTGAACACTAGAAAATCACGATTATTTTATAAAAATTATATAAAACTAAGTTTATATTTTAATAACATTGATCTGGGTGTTCACTGCAACGTTTGTAAATTATACAACATGAAATGTTTTAATTGCATATATTAATACACTTTAGTAACAAAATAAAACGTATAAAATACGTTGCTACTATGAATGTTTTCTGTTAATGGCAGAGATAAACAACGTGGCCTCTACGATCACCGGATTTATCGCCCCTTAATTTTTTTGTGGGGATACCTAAAAGGTAAAATATATAAAACGCAGCCAGCGTCGCTGCATGATTTGCTTCAAATAATCGTCGACGAATGCCGTCGAATCACTCCGGAAATGCTTCAGAATGTGCGCAAGTTTGTGGTGTCACAACCCTCCAACTTCGGCCGCCATCTTGGAAAAGGGGGTTAAATTGTTTTTAGCATTTATCAGGTAAACTATTGGTCATACAAAATTTTTTTAAAAACATTTTTTATTGCAAATTGAATCCTCTACAATTTTAGTCCAGTAACTTTTTGTTGTAAAATCAAAAATAACAAAGATATTAAAGAAAAACAATCAAAATTTTTGGACAAATTTTCTTGGGACGCCATAATTTATTTATTTCTTATTTAAAAAAATGACATCAGAGCATTTTTGTAGAGTGGTTTTCAACGAAGAATTTTTATTATATACTTTTTTTATTATATTCATTAGTTTGGGTTTTACAGCGCTGTGAAGTGAACACTAATTTTCCCTACTGATAAGTATAAATTTATATCAATGATATGGCATAGTTTTTAATTATTTATACAAGGTGTACCAGTAGTAAGTATTCAAAACTTGTGATCTTCTAAAACTAGTCGAAAAATTACGAAAACCTTAGTACAACTTTTGTCAGTGGCGGCTCCTAAGGGAGATACGCTTACTTAAAGGGGTAAACTCAGAAACAGTTTTTAATGTGTAACATAAAAACGATTCAACATTAAGTCACGAAATGAGGAATGATTGAAACCGATTTTACTTAAAAACGGTACATCCTATTGAAATTTAACAAGAGTACATTTTTTATGTTAAATACTTAATATTTTAATATTTTAGAGTCAGAAACTAGACAAAATTAACTACAAAAAAGATATGATTAAATTTGTACCAGAGCCCTGCATTTTCTCACGCCCCTGTAGAAAATTTTGAAATGTATTTTATGAGACTTATTAAGCACGTCAAGGTTATTATGTCATCAAAATTTCGTGACTTAATGTTGAACCGTTTTGATGTTACGCATTAAAAACTGTTTCTGAGTTTACCCCTTTAAGTGAGCGTTTCTCCCTTAAGAGCCGCCACTGACAAAAGTTGTACTAAGGTTTTCGTAATTTTTCGACTTCTTTTACAAGCTCACAAGTTTTGAATACTTACTACTGTTACACCTTGTATAATAATGTTTTTTATTATAGATATTTCAATATTGTTATTTAATAGTTATTGACTTAAAACTTCATCATGCCTACTGGGGATGCCACGTAAAACAAACGCGCCTCCAGACTCTACCTCGTAGGTGGTGGGGAAAAGAGTAAGTGTTAAAGGTAATAGTAAAAGTGACAAGTTCCGGCACGCCACTGGCAAGCCGAGATAGCGCCTCGACGACAGGAAACCGCCTGTTGTTCTTGATGTTCGGCGTCCCCCCAATTTACATGCATTACCGCTTAATTCCGATCGGGCCCCAGTCAGGGGTCGCCACTTGCCGTAAATCACGCGAGCGGGTGCCGCCGCGGTTCGAATTATGGAAATCGGCCGTCGAGGACGTTTTTTCGGAGGCCGTTATTAAGCGGCATTTAATTCGGGCGCGACAGAAAATTGCCAACCGGCCCCCGGGGACCAGCCGGCCCGTCCTCGGGCGCTACTCCCAGATTCGAGATGATTGATTGCCGGTTATTTGTCGGGGAGTCGAGAGAGTGTTTCCGAACTCGGCGGCGGCGGTGGCGGCGGATCGTTGGGTGGGGGCGGTTTATGTCAATGTGCTTGGAACGGTGCCGGGCCAGGTATGCTTATTGGAGAAGCCATGGAGATGTCCAGTCTTTTATTTGTCAGCTTATCAGTCAGTATCATAGTTTAACATTTTTTTATCCATAATCATCTCATAATCAGACTTTTATCGTCACATATGAACCGTCTAAAGTGATACTTTATCTGCTAGTGGAATAAAGTAACCTTATTTCACTAGTAGAATTATGAAAAATTAATAAACCTATAATAAATCAAATTTAATTTATTTATCTACAACTCTTTCATAAGAGCCTCATTACAGCATTTATTTGACACTGTTTCAGTTGAATAATGAAGGTCATTATACCACTAGTGAAGTAATGTAACATATTACCCCACCAGTGGAATATTAAAAAAAGAGATCACTGCTTCATGGTTTTCTTTTATTAAGAACCAATAGCTTATATTACGTTACAAATATTAGCAACACAACTTTGGCAATTCGTAAGGTTAATACCAGATGAATGAAGCTGGTCTGTATTCGTATTAACAATGCTTAATTTTTCTTCAATGACGGCAATCTCTCCTTCAAGAATTTTTGTGGCGATTTTTTTCTTGTTTTCAAGAGACGTAGCGATATAGTCTTCACACACGCGGTGTTGAACTTCCAACCACCATGCCGTTTTATAGTTATAGTCTGTTTGGAAATGAAAGAGAGTAATAAAACCCCGAGATAAGAACCGGCCATGGGCGTGGTAATATTTCGTTTCAGGTAATTATCGGGTAACACTAATGCTAACAGGTAATGGGTGTACATTAGTAGATATATTTTACTGGATACATCATAGGGCAGGAGCCAGTGACAGATCAATCCAGTCTTAGAGCTGAATATACGAAGACGTGCTAGTGCAGTAGAGTAAAATTCGACTTGTGTTTAGTGACTATTGTGCCAGTGGATATAATATTGTTTAGGTAAAATGTCGAGCTTATCAGATTACGTACCTGCTAAACGCGTGAAAAGATGTGCGCTGTCTCAGAATGAGAAGATTATTATATTAAATGTATTTAATGCATTGAAACATCGTGAAAAAGTGTTCCAAAATGACAGGGATTGGAAAATCGACTATCTACAGACTTTTAAAGGAAACAAAAAATGAACAAGATACTGTAAATCCCCCAAAATCATCTACAGGGAGGTCAAAAGTCGTTATAGATGATTTCTTGTCATTCGCAGAAAAGTACACTCATTTTATTTTAAAAAAGAAATACCAACGCTAAACAAAATTTTAAGTGAACTTTCAGAGGACAACGATTTGCCAAAAATCAGTAGAAGCAAATTATGGGCCGTCTTACGAGAGTTGAATTTTAGCTGGGAAAAGCAGAACAGGAAGTCAGTTCTTATCGATAAAGATGAAATTATTTGTTGGCGAAGATCATACTTAAGATCAATTAGAAAATTCCGTGACGAAGGGAGGAATATTTATTATTTAAACGAAACTTGGGTCAACGAGGGATATACTGTAACAAAAGTATAGCAATGACAAGATAAAAATGTAAAAAGTTTTCGACAAGCATTTTTGGATGGACTTTCAACAGGGTTCAAGGCACCTTCAGGTAAAGGGCGAATATTAATAGTGACATATATAGGTAGTGCCAGTGGTTTTGTAGATGGCGGTTTACTTTTATTTGAATCTAAAGATACAGGTGACTATCACGAAGACATGAACCCAGATGTTTTCGAAGAGTATTTTACACAGATGTTGGATCTTATTCCTCCGGGGTCCGTAATTGTCATGGATAATGCCAGTTACCATTCACGGTAGAGTGAGCGGACGCCTACGACTTAGAGGAAAGCCAATATAATTCAATGGTTATCCGGAAAAAGCATTTCTTTTGAAACAAATATGGTGAAAAAGGAACTTTGACACTTGTCAATCTTAATAAAGATCAGAAATAATATGTTATCGATGAAATGGCAACAAATCGTAAAATAACGGTACTACGGTTACCACCTTATCACTGTGAAGTTAACCCAATGGAATTAGTCTGGGCGCAGGTAAAAGGAGATGTAGCGCGAAATAATACGACGTTTAAATTAAGTGACGTGAAAATTTTGTTAAAAAATTCCTTGAAACGGGTAACTGCAGATGTACAAAAAGAAGAGGAGAAAATGTGGGAACTCGATAATTTAATTGACGTTACTGTGGGGCCTATCGTTATCAATCTAGGAGACAAACACAATTCATCAGAATATTCAGAGGATGAATTTTAATATATCTACTTTTTTATTTTATTTATTGTACTCACCATAATTTGAATTTTCAAAATACATATATTTTTGTGTGGAATAAAAGTCTATTCATTAAATTTAAATAAATATTTTGATAATAATATTGAATAATTTTACTTGAGTTACTAAAAACCCTCTTAACCCGGTTATGATGCTTAAAGTAGCCTCATGTTTTGAAATGCTGTTTTTATATTGTTTACTTATAAGAGAAATGGACCGAGAAATTGAAGCGGCATAGACAAAGACGGATTGTCGGGGATTAAATTTTAGCTACCTGCTACAATTTGGTACAGTACAAGTAGTTTTAAAAGTACACCTCATCTATACCGATAATACATAATATAAAAATATTGAATTATAAGCACCAGTACTACATTTATTTACGATTTGCATACATAATAAGTTTTTATTACTCTCTTTCATTTCTAAACAGACTATATAATAGATTTGTAACATTACATTCTAGTGTGTTATTTCACACTATTGACCTAGGTAGTAAATAACTAACAATGCACCGTGTAATATTACAGATAATTGTTGTCAGTGTACTATGACGGAAATATAATGAAAACTGTCGTGGAAATATATAACTCCAATGACATTTAGGTGCGGGTGCGGGGAAACGGCAAAAATTAAATTGTCACGAGAAAGTGGGGCCATAACACGGCGCAATTCTGGAAACGGCATTACGTATGTTAAGGGCGTCACCTCTAAATTGCGCGACCGTCATCGCCAAGCGCTCCGGGAAGTAAACTTTCAGGCGGGCCGTAAACCCCTCTTCCACGCCGCTGGAGCGGCACAACTGAAATGTCAGACGAAAACTTCCACTCTAATGAATGCAAATTGCCTATTTTGCATTTTAAACTTGCAATCAAGCAAAAGGGTGTATAAATATTCATACGGGCGGGCCGGTGGGGGCGGCGCGCCGCGGCCCCTCGGGATTATGTGTGCCGTTTAAAAAAACATGCCGCCGCCGCCGCGGAAACACATTACGCCATGCGGCCCGCTCGCTACGTGTTATTCCAGGTGGGTTTTCCCGTGCAGGTTGCATTGGGACCGCCGCCCGCGGATGTGCCGCTGTTTGTTTTTAGCTTACGCCACCCCCAGCCATAAAAAACCGCCTCGGAACTACTAATCTTGTGTGGGGTGCGGTTTCCCCGCAGTTCCAGGGCTACAGGCGATTTAAAGTTCGGATTTGGAGGATGGATAGCGGGTTCAGGTGAACTACCAAATATTAGCACGTCTACAGGGTGATTTTAAATAAAGTAGCGAAAATGAGACCACAGATTCCTTAGGTGAAAGTAGATCGATTTAACTTAACATACCTATATCCCAAGATACATAATAAATAAGAGGCAGGAGAATCGACTGTTTCAATAATCAGATGAATACACTAAGCAGCAAAAAAGTTCTGCCATTTAAAAGAAACATGATGTGCCACAAGTGGCGCCCTCTATTAGTGACGTCAAAATTAGAAACAGATTTGAATTTGTCGCCCACAAAAACCCCTGATTTACAAATTTGATGTAAATATTTGGATTTTTTAAGAAGTTATCTACAAATATCGTAAATATAATTTTATTTTTGACACCCTGTATCTTTTTTATTATGCATCTGTGGTCTCATTTTTGCTACTTTATTTAAAATCACCCTGTATACAGAGTCAGGTGGTAATTAAACACCTTAAGTGCACGTTTATGTTGGCACGCCAGGCCACGACAAAAGCTACGCACCTAGCCACGACTATTCAATGCATACATTCTTCTTATGGAGGTGTTTATAGTGGAGTACTAAAGCCGAGCCAGGCGCTAAAGCAGCACCGTTTTACGTCGTATTCGCCTATAGTACATTAACAACTGAACTGACTGACTAGTTTTGGACGGTTCAGAATCGATTCTTGCTGTTGTTGAAACAAACCTAATAGCACAGCATAAGAAGACCAGCAATTTCACTCCGTTGTCGGCACTTTGAACTGCCTTCAGTTTTCTGCGGTGACCTCGAAATATGAGTGCGAGAGCGCATCCGATGGAATGTACAGAATCGGTGATCAGGACCGGAATAAGAATTTTTTAATTGCCCGTAAAAGCTTAGTCATTTATTCCACATGAAAGTTTACGTTATATCTATTCACATTAAATAATAAATAATTATATAGTTATGAATAGATTATTCAACATGTATTACATACTATCATTTACTGCTACTAACATACAGTGTGAAAATTCGATTTACTTCTTTGGACTCTTTAAGAAAAAAAAGAGTTTAAAATATATATTGCACCACAAAACATTTTTATTTATTTATTTCCTTTTTTTATTAGTGATAATTACATTTTTTTGGGATTTTTTTTAATTTAAAATTTGACGTTTGAAGTTCCAATGTGGAAAAATAATTATTATGATTTTTTTTTGCCAGAAGACAAGTATTTTTTAGAACAGAAAAATTATGTTTACTTAACTTTGAAAAATGTTAAATTGGAGATAAAAGTGCAGTAAAATGTAAATTTGGAAAAAAATAGTACCTAAATATTTATATTTTTTATTATTTTGTTTTGAGACTTACTCTCATTATAGTGACTACAAGAAATATGATCATCTACATAATTTGAAGATGAGCTGTCTTGTGCAGGAAACGTTGGAACGGCCTCTTTGCGTAATCTATTGCGCGAATCGTTAGAAAACATATTATTTTCAAAATGTATTTGACATAGTTTGTATGAACTATTACTAATCCTGAGCAACTTTTCCAATAAACCTTGTCTATTAGAAGCTACTGCACAGAACTTTGCTGTAAAATAGAAATTTGTATTTGTCAAAAATATTAATATGTATATTTTAAACTTCACTTTCATGAGAAGTATTCCATTCCAATGTTATACTTAAGAAATAAGTTAATAGCTAAGGCAATAGTAGTAAAATATCATTTATGGTTTTTACCGTATATTATAGATTACTTACTTATTTATGTCTTTAAGAAATTTAAAGAAACTTAAATTACTATTAGATGATGTGTTTAAACATCTAATTGCTGCGTAGCGACTCGTTCCTCGATACAGCCTCAAAATATTGCTTTAATACGGCTCTGTATAACCGATGTTCGCACTCCCAGAGTTGGATGTAAAGTCGCTTCCTGCAAGTCGAGCCGCTTAGGCCGAGCAGGAAGTAGGCAGACCACTTATATCTCACCATTAATATTTTTCTCCGCCGTCCTCGTAGAATGCCGTTCGCGAAATCCCGACGGCCTTCCCCCGGAAAAATTATGAGCTAATGGCCGGGGCAAACGCCGCAAACCCACGGAGGACGGAGCGGTGTTTATCGAGCCCAAATAAAGCACAACCGCTCCGACGGGGACGAAACAAACAACCAGAATCGGCGTTATAATCTTAGCAGGAGTAATGGCGAATGCGCCCCGGGCGCGGAGCTCTTGATCAAACACTGCGAACGGCCCGAACTTTTTCCCGCCGAATGATATTGCGGCAATTATAGTTGGCCCCGCGGTCATTCCTTCCTCTGTGATCAGCCGACTTTGATAAATGGATGTAGTTAAGCCGGGGAATCCTATTTATGAACCCGTCCGACCCTTTGCTTTTTATGTGGCGCTGCGCTGTTATCAAAGGGACGTCCGATTAAATATGAACGGTTCGAGTACGTTGTCGGATGGAGGGATATTGTTTTAATTTCATTTGGACCCTGCAGGGCTGAAAACACACGCTTCGTTTTTAAATCGAATAAATAATTTTATTCCAGTTCCTTGATGAAGCGGTCTGTTATGCAAAACATCCTGAATTTTACTGGAAATTGTTGAGAGTTACTTTGTAATTTGTCATACTGACTAAATTATGTATAGTGTATAATAATATGCAGGGGTTTTTCGTAAGTCACATACACTTTTGCTAAGCTAGTTCATATGAGTCAAACAATCACTCCCAATAGCCGCAAGCGCATGTGCACCTGAGAGCTACGGTCGGTGGTAATTACGCAACAAGCAGAAAAAAAGGTCAGGTGATATGGTAACCTCCTGTATGACGACCGGGGTTTGCGTCAGGGACTTAGCCGACAGCTCAATCAAACATTGGGGGTGGAATCATTCAAAGACAAAAATTACACTTTTTTGTATCCGGAGCAAAAACCATAGAAGAAGGACAGAGGTTCGAATGTTTTATTTTGTAAAAATAAAACAAATTAACAGATTGCAAATATGTAAATGATACTGCAGGAAACAACTATTCCGCGGACTAATGCCCCGACCGGCATTGAATTACACCTGCAGCAACTGTGTGAACAGCCAAGAACCCTTATCGCCCACACCACCAGACATATACCGGTTTTGGACTTTTTAACCCTCATCAGTATGCCATAGGTGAGATGGCCGATAATTGAACTGGCTGTTCCTTCATATGTGTGTTCACATATAAACTGATTTAATGGCTCGTAGCCCAGAGCGAGAGGTCTGCGTTAAGTACCTACTGCAATGTAGATCGCTTCCTGTAAGTCGAGCCGCTTAGGCCGAGCAGGAAGTAAGCAGACCACTTATATCTCACCAGATTGCAAATAGGCTAAGGGCCAGAATCGTAAGGAGGATGAAGAGTTCTTGAAAAGAATAATAACAACCAATTTAAAATCAAAATTCTATAGACATTTAGCATATGAGAATTAAATGAGCATACATTCATTTTTAGTCATTTAGGAGTTCAACTACTTTAGTTTTTATTGGTTCTTCAATAAGATAACACATTTAGTGAATTTTAACAAATAAATATTCTTTACTCACTGTTGCATTACTTTTTTATAGAAACCATTAAATTTTATTAAAATTGTCACAACTCATCCAAAAAAATGTGGGAATAGGTGTGTACACATTTATACTGTCACGGATTTCCCAATCCGAATTTTTCTTACTGTCAGAAAAACAATCCGTTAATTAATCACTTATCTTTATTAACTACTCAGTACACTACTGAACACTAATTACAACTCAACTAAACACTTATTTAATTAATCGCTATCTAAATCGCTTTACCCCTTGGCGTAAGATGTCCCTGTATTATCCTCTTAGAAATTGAAAAAAAAAAACAAATAAAAAAAATGTAATAAGCAAATTCCAAAAAAAAACTGACAGAAGTTAATAAAACAAGTAATGTAGGAAAAAATATAATATAAAAAAGATAGAAGTCAAAAAAAAATACCAAAAGTCAGCTGTAAGATTGTTACAAATAATTAATTGTGATGTTTTTTTTGCCTTACTTTTAATTTTAATAGTTGTTTGTTTCTTAGAAAAACTATTGAGTCTCCTTAAAATAAAGATGGAGGGAGAAATTAATACGGACATCAACATGTCACTGAGCAAATGGCCTTGTCGCCTTATCCATTTCTAGAGTTAGTTAGTTAGTTAGTTAAATCACTTTAATCTCTCCAACTAAACACTTCAATTCAAGACTGTAATACAAGACTGACTAACTCGGCCGTTTATTCTTCTTTTATAGACCCAACGAATATTCCAGGTATATTCTAGCATCTCTAGATCCATTTCTCGAACGACTCGAACGCTTCTCGTCTATTCTCCAGTTCTCCAATTGCGTCTCGATACCCCGGCATTATTTGTTTGTTTACCAAAATCGCGTAGGGGCGATCGGGGCAATTTTGCGTTTCGCGATACCACAGTCGTCGATTTGGGTGTGAGTGGGGCAAAATCCGTAACAATATAGTAATTTTATAACCCTTGTCATAAACTGAAAAAATTAATGGCTACGGTGTTTTATAAATTGTGCCCATTTCGCTTTTATAAGCGTTTTATAAACGTTCTATATTAGCAATTTGTTTACAAAAATGTTTTATGAACCATATCTTCAGCTTCTACAAATCATCAAATTGTTACATGACGGCTTTTCTTTATTATGGAATTAAAAATAAGATTATTGCATTTAAATTTAATCATTTCATTCACACCAAAAATTTCAAATATAAAAATGCCTCATTCAAGTCAAGAATGAACAGATATGGCGTTAATGCACGAGGAGTGCAATACACATGCATTTGAATAGAAAATAACAACTAACAAAACTAGAACAAGAAGACAACTTAAATGGCAGTAATTCTATCCTGAAAAGTCCGTGAAAGATATCTGGTTAAACATTGCCATGTAAATGGTATTAATAACTATTTAAAATCTGGAAAATATCCGACGGGAAACGATTTAATTGCTTCAGGCAGCTCCACCAACCGGCCCGCCTACGCGCGGCGACGGGGAGCAGAAATCGCACCGCCGCCGTCGTTGCATTGCAATCGAATGATTCTCTGCCGCTATGTATGCGTCCCGTCATCCCGAATTAACGACAAAAGGTTCAGAACTATTCATATTTTAATTAAGTTTTAAAGTTTAACATTTTGCGGCGCGCCGAATTCATTAAATCGCATTTGGGTAGCGTGTGCAAGTTGTTACGCTCTCCCTATTATTATTCCTCTCTCCTCTGGCACTGCAGGCCTTTAATTTGCATACGAGGTGTTGTTACGGCGAATACGGTTTGCGAAATTTTGTGGCCCAATGGAGCTTCCACGTCCCATGCCAATAAGTTCTCGGATGATTCCTTGGAATAATTGGAAATGTCTTTATTAATATACAATACCGCCAAAACAAACCCAAAACAATTTAACACAGTTATCAACACATTTTATGGTTCTTTTCCATTAATTTAGTTTAATTATTTTTATCTTGTTCAACATTAGTAACAGCACAGGCACAGATGTGACAAACGTGTATATACAGGGCGTTAAAGAAGAGAGTAAAATATTTAAAAGGAGGTAATAGTATGAACCAAAATAAGCAGAAAAGTCTCAATAAACATGGGTCCGCAAAGTAACGGTTGCGGAGATATGGAATGTTTTATATTTTTTAGCCCCTTTTTTATTTTGCAAAAACGTTGTGTATTTTCTTATAATAGTTGGTTGATGTTTAGTGGAAGTTTTCTTTTGCTATGGCTGGTTACTCTAACGCATAATTAACAGACATGCATTTCATGTATGGTCGTGCTAATGAGAACGCCACCGAACCGCGACGTCTTTATGTTGACGCTTATCCAAATCGCCAGATTTCTTCACAACGCATGTTTGGAAGAATTCACCAAAGATTGCGTGATACCGGTTCCTTGAGCAAACAGTGCCATTTATCCAGAAGACCAAGGTCGGTATCCACTCCTAGAGCAGAAGAAGAAATTCTAGCACTGGTAAAGCAGAATCCAGGTACGAGTGTGCGGAAAATATCAGCCGAGGTAGGAATTAGTGGTCCTCTTGTTTGGAGAATCCTTCACGAGCAACTGCTTTATCCATACCATGTGCAACGAGTACAGGCCTTAAATCCAATAAATGATCATCAAGCACGTTTGGTTTTTTTGCCGCTGGTTTCTACGTCATGATGCTGAAGACCCTCGTTTTCTTGGAAACATTCTTTTTACTGATGAGGCCGGGTTCACAAGAAATGGAGTGTTTAATTTTCACAATACGCATATTTGGGCCGACGAAAATCCTCATGATCTAATAGAATCTGGACATCAGGCACGTTTTTCATTAAACATTTGGATGGGTATTGTAGGTGACAGGTTTCTAGGTCCTGTTGTTTTACCAAACCAATTAACAGGCGCTGTTTACCTCAACTTTCTGCAGAACACACTGTATGAGTATTTGGAAGACATTCCTTTGAATCAGAGGCAACAAATGTGGTTCCAGCATGATGGTGCTCCAGCTCATTTTTCCATGGCCGTTAGAGAGCATTTACACCAAACTTTTCCACATAGATGGTTAGGAAGGGCCGGACCTGTTTTATGGCCTCCAAGATCGCCTGATCTGAACCCTCTAGATTTCTTTGTTTGGGGATATTTGAAGACATTAGTGCATGGTACTCCTGTAAATAGCCTGCAAGAGCTGCAGCAGAAGGAGGGTGTTTTCGAAAGAGTTCGAATATCGTTGAGACTAAGATGTCGTGCCTGCTTGGAAATGGACGGAGGGCACTTTGAACATCTTCTGTAACTTTGTTCTTTGTTTGTTAAAAGCTTCCTTTATCAGTTTATTCCTAATAAAATAAAATGTTTGAAAAACGAATAGTGGTCCATATCTCCGCAACCGTTACTTTGCGGACCCATGTTTACTGCTATTTTGGTTCATACTATTATCTCCTGAAATATTTTACACTCTTTTTTAACACCCTGTATAACAAAAAAAACCCTGCCACAGAATACGTCCCTAGTTGTTTGACTTCTACTTATAAACACTACGTAAATTTAAATATGATGTCAGTGATATGATATTTGAATTTGGCATTTGTTGATAGTAACATTTAATTTTAATATTTTGGCATGAAACACCCTGTATAGAGAAATTACTTCAGCAAATTTCACCAAGAACATATCGAAGCGATTAACAGACTTCGTATTCGTGTACTTCCTCGCGACTTCCTCATACATTTATCAAAGACAGAGAGAAATATAACCTCTACCTATGCGCCTATTGTGTTCGATACAAATTCCATTTCTCATTCGAGGGCCATCATTCGAATAATCCGGGGCAAAGCGCAACCGGGACCTGCTCCAACAGATATACGCATCGATGTTATTAGTTTATGCCAATTCATCAAATGCTATTAGTGCAATAATAGCAATAATTCTATATAACGGTCGAGATGGTTTCATAATTCACAATGGGAGTTCGTAGGGCATCGTTATAATACAATCTGTAATAACAGATCCTTCCGAATTAAATGTACAAAATACAGAGTCATGCAAAATGTAGGTATTACCTATTTTATTTCATTAGGTCTGTTCCAACAGCCGTCGAGAACTGGTTCAGAACCGTGAAAAATGTTTGACCAACACCGTCTTACGTCGCATTCGCCGAGAATATAACAACTGAACTGACTAACTAGTTCTGGACGGTTCGGAATCGATTCTTGCTGTGTTGGAACAAACCCATTAATAACAGAAACACTTATCAACTATTCACAGTGGTGACGTTTTTTGTGGAGAAGTACGATTTGGAGATTCTGCCATTGTCAAAATGCTTCGTTGGTCAACACAACGTCGTGTTTACTGTGTCGAGAAATTAATTGAATTTAATTCAAAGTAATTTTGATATGAATTTCTGGCAGTCCTCAACGTAAAGCTATAATTCATTGCAAAGTCTAGGTGAAGCCGTTGGATGCTAGAGATTCACTGTTCCTTCGTCCGCGTGGCTTGACAACGGACTGTACTGTGGGGGGGCGACAGGGTACGGTGTTTTTAGGGTACAAAATCATGGAACGTGATTTGCTGGTTGTATAGGTGCGTTTAACGAAGTAACAAGTTTTGATTCATAAATGGAACATATGAGGGTTTGTTGCAGTGCACTTAAGAAGAAAGGTTGTTAAACGTACTAAAATGATAAAAAAGATACATTTTGATAGACTCGAGCTTTGTCGCCTTATTCATAGCAATAATGAAAATATTGTAAATAATACACTTTTACTTAAACAATGATATATAAATAAACAGATTCTTTGCTAGTCCCAAGAGAATTCCCACAAAATTCACCAGCGATAATGGCTCTAGGGTAACTGTATGATGTGCCATTTCCTCGCCTAGGACAATTGGATATTATTTTTTGTGGAAAATGGTCAGATAGTTACAGTAATTTTCAAACAGGTTGATTTCTATGAATGGTACCATTCTATAGCCAGCAAGATCTCCAATCTTTCAGCACCGCTTACCAAATGGTAATGTTATTCAGACAACACAGTATATTCCATTAAATAATGGTGTTTCTCAAGGCTCCATTCTTGGATCTTTACTATTTTCTCCCTATCTATTAACCCATATTCTATTTTTCTTGAACCTTTTGTGCATGACGAGATGTTGTCTTTAATTAGATCGAAATCGAAAAATAAACGCTCCTCTGGCACAGACGACATTCCTATGTTTCTATTGAAATAAGTCATCGGTATCATTATTCAACCTATCACCTATCTCATAAATTTTATCGTTCTCGTCGGGGACTTTTCCAAGCATTTTAAAGACTGGAAAAGTAGTACCCATTTACAAAAAAAATTATCCCAGATACGTTGGAAATTACAGACCCGTAACTATTTCCTGTGGGTTCTCTAAAATATTTGAAATTGTTATTAGATCGTTTATTAAGATTTATCGGAAAATATAATGTTTTGTCACAAAACCAATACGGTTTCAGGGCCAATTTGTCCACAGTCACAGCCATCCATTCATTTTATAGTAAATTGATCGATTTCATAGAGAACGGAGGGTGTCCTGTTGGGATCTTTTGTGATCTCAGCAGGGCATTCGACTGTGTGAATCAAAAAAAGTTGTTATCTAAACTTGAGGCATACGGTATACGAGGTCTGGCACATGACTGGGTTGCTTCCTTTTTAAGAAATCGGAAACAGTATGTCAACTTGACTTATACAGACAATTCGGGCGTAAATAATTTTAGGTCAGCATACGGCGAAATTAACGTGGGGGTTCCGCAAGGCTCCGTGTTGGGTCCCATCCTATTTCTGCTTTATACTAATGAGCTTGACACTTTGATTTCGAATGCGTTTCTTATTACATATGCAGACGACACACCCATGGTCATTTCGAATTCCAGTGATAAACTACTAGAATCTAAATGTAACGCTGCATTAAACATTTTAGGTGATTGGTGTGCCGCCAATACCCTTCATTTTAACGGTGATAAATTTCATTCAATTAGACTTCACAACAGACCAAAAACATTGTGCAAAACTGAATATTAAAATAAATAGTAGTAGTAGTTATTTAAATTTCAGTGAAAATGTTAATTTTTTGGGAATTGCCTTAGACGAGTGTTTGACATGGCACAAACACTGCGCCCAATTAGTGGCAAAGCTTAAATCGCTCTGCTATATGTTTAGAAACTTATCATCTATGTCAAAGTTTTATTATTTTACGGTTATGTGGTGTATAACAACTATATCAACTCAAAATCGTCTCATTCAGAAAGTGCAGAATGCCTGCATACGGTTTTTCTACAATATTCCATTCGGA